>OY728132.1:1331691015-1341691015 GCA_963277665.1 Viscum album | reverse complement strand
GTTGATGGACTTCTCTGGAGGGGGAAGTGGTAAGAACATGCTCCCTATTGATCAAACGTTGTCCCCAGTAGTATGTCTTTCTTGCCCAATTCTGAGATACCTAGGCCGAATGTCCGAGGAAACACCCTCATCATGTTGGGGGTTCACTAACTTTCAATTCTGCAGGTGGCGTTTATTGGTGGGAGTCCTCAGGAAGGATCCCTGAATCATTGAGTTAAGGCCCTGAGTGAGCTCTTGATCCACCCCCATATAGTATGGAAAGGAATGGTTGTTGTGTTATTAGGATAAATACATGAAATGGATAATGATGGTGTCTGGATCTATCTGATTCTTGATCATCGTTCGTCATTGGCCGAGTGATCAAGGATTAATATTGACCTAAAGGGCATGTCAGGCAGCCTCTAAAGTCGGAATTTTACCGTCTTGACGATACTAGTTTATAAGCACATTAGAGACCCAGTGTTGAAGATACTATGTGGGTGATAATGTCATTACCATGTATGAGAATCCATCTTTTTTAGTAGTTGGGATGTTCACATATGTCATCTGGAAGAAATCTATTTTTAGACTGAAGATATTTATGAGAAAGAAACATGAAACAAAAACAAAATACACTAAAGAAACATCATTTAGATGGATACCTGTGTGATTGATTCATTTATATGGCATTTTTTATAAATTTATAGGAGCCTAACATATGGGTAACATTTTTAACTTTGTTTAGGATTCACATTGGGTTCACCATTTTTTCGTAGTTCCTTGAAACGTGTGTTATAGTTTTAAGAATCAATTTTTCCAAGCAGTTTTCATTGGATTTATTCACGGAACCAGAAACTCCCGAAAGTTTTTTATCCAATGGGGGCCTGCATTCTAAAGGCATATGTTCATTAAGTAAGAACTTAACGATACTTAAGAATGTACATTTTTCGAGAGGATGTGAGGTCGGACTCATCACACCCTTTTGGGGGAAAATTATTGTATACCTTGGGGCTCTATTTATAAATTTAATATATTTTCATGAATCCTTATTAATTAATCAATTATAACATAGGTTTCCCTTAGAATTTTCAATCACTTATTAACATGTGTAATATTTATAATCATAAATATGTATTCAAGGTTCTTCATTAATGGAAAGATCCATATGTATTACTTGTTCTCCATCAATGGTATCATTTAATATACTATTTAAAAACTCTTTTAATCATCTTTATGATGATACTGGTTTTTAATCCACTCAATGGGGCACTCTGGAATTTACTCTCATCTAGGGAGATGAATGTTTGTTTTGAACTTGGGATTGTTCCCATAAAATGGGCTACATACGTATCCTTGTGAACCCTCTTAGTTCAGTGTCACTTAATGGTACACATCATAACTTTTAAGGTCATGTGTTAAGGACCTAACCATATAGTTTAATTTCACATGGTAAGGATATCTAAGAGAGTGGTTTTTAGTCAATGTTTGGTCTGGGACTTATGCCGAAGTAACCCAACAAACATGGAAAGGGTATGGGTTTCCAAGTAATATTAGACCCTATTGGGAATATGGACCAAGGAGAACAGGGTTGATTTGAAGTATTTGGTTCGAACCTCAAGGAGTCTTCCTACGTATCCCATGTGGATGGGAATCAAATCCCACATAGTTTGATAAATCTCATAGGATATTATAATCCTTTGGGGGAAATGATTTTTGGATTACTTCCCAAAAGGATGACTTGATGATTTGGGGGTTTAATTTGGGGATTATTCCTAAGGAGGATTCCCTGATTAAGGGAATTAGGGTTGGATTCCTCAATCGAATATCAAGTGAGTTGGGGACCTGAAAAGGTTTCGTACATATCTCAATTATGGTGGGAATTATATATCTCATAGTTCATTCATTTTTGAGAAATATTATGACCATGGAACAACTCTATGCCCATGTGAGTAATACTCGGTGTGAGAAAAAATAAGATGCCAATGATTCAACAAAGGCACCCCCAATTTTCCTCCTTCACTGGTGGATGAGGGTGAACCTATGGTGCCCAGGGTGGACAAGGTAGAGTCAACCCAAGAAGAGAGAGAGGCGATGATCCCTCCCTCTATTCACTTTACTTTGGAAAAGGATCCAATTAATGGAATAAGGGATAATGGTTAGGGACTTACACCAGGATAGATGCCCTAAAATTGTTCCTAGTAGGGGAGGGAGACTTCTCATTACTTAAAAAGGAAAAGTAGGTGTGAATATTACCTTCCCTACCCCAAATATAAGGTTTCGGCTCTTTGATAAGGGATAGGTTGGGACACAAACCCTTATCCTCATAACCGAATACATCCCAATGTTGTTCTTTGGAGAAAATTCCATGTGACTATGGATATACAAACACAAAAAAATCCATGAATCCTAACTCCATTGTGAAAAAATTGTGGGAAACTACTGACTACGGATAAAAAACCCAAATAAGAGGCACGGTGATGTTCCTTTCCCATAGGTTTGATAATTCAAGAGGTTTTGGTGGAGGCTTCAACTTAGTCCCTTTCAGATAAGGGAACTATGGAAGGAGATACCCAACCATGAATGGATTTAAAGAGGGTAATTTAGTGGGTATGTAGGATTTATACCAAGCTCTTCTCTATAGGTACCTCACACAAGTGTGCGACATAGGTACCCCATGTTGATGCACCGCACAACTGTAACATGTAGGTGTGTCGTGTAGGTGTGCTGCGCAGATTTGCCGCACAGGTTTTTATGATGACAGAAGAATATATTCACAAGGGGGAACCAAACATATGAAAAAAATTAAATGACATTAAAAACAATCTTATACTGTTTAATCATCTCTTATCATGTGTTTTATAGAGATAGATGAGAAAATTTGGGTGATCTATGTGAAAGAGCTACACAATGGGAGCTTCAGAGAGTCTTTAAACTCTTTTTTAGTCCTGAAATGGGGAGCCCAAGGGTCATATTTATAGGCATTGATGGCCCTGGTCGAAGGGATTTTTTCCACATAGGTCCTCTGCACAGGTCCTCCGCATAGGTCCTCCACATAGGTCTTCTGTATAGGGGTGTATAAACTATACTTCTATGTAGGTCCTCCACGTAGGTCCCCCATGTTGGTCCTCTGCATAGGTCCCTTTGTGAAATATATCCATCTTATGAGTGCCATAACATTTGATCCATAAGTCCATTTGGGATCCATAACCTATCAAATCGAAGCCCTTGAAGAGATATACACTTCTTGAGATGGTGAATACACTAGGTCTTCTCGGGTAAAACTCAAAAATCGAATTTGGATGGATCAATGCATTTTTATCACCGATCTTGGAAATCCATTTCCTACTTTTGGATGGGGGAATCATTCCTCGTATCCATTAGTATGGAGTAATAATTTATCACATCAAAATCTATCATTCATCTTCTTCCATCATGGTGAAAAAATCTTCACTCATACTTGACATTTTAGGTCTATATGAGAATCATATCTTCAATTTTTCAGATAAGTGCATGAAAAAAATTCTATGGTGTCAACAATCTCCCTGGATAGATTCTTCCTAATATTTTTATATTAATAAGATGGTGGAATGACATTATGCTGATTTATTTTTCACCTAATTAACCTCATTCATGAATATTAAAATCAAAAACACTTAGGGACACTATGTGGATTTAATAAATTCCTCTCTAAGTTATTTTTAAAGTTGGATATAATATATTATTTATAGTTTGGATGGTACTTTTTCAAACTATTTTTTAATTCCATATTTCTATTCTATAGGTAGTTTTTTACCAATGTGGGGCTTCTCCTAAGCATGTGTCTAGGTAAATGAATTGTTTGAGGTGGGAAGACCTGATTCTTTGAAAAAAAATTAGGGATCATCTCTTTCTAATGGTGTGTGTCACATTGGCCCACCCCTTTGTGTGTCCAAATTATATAGTTTAACTTATTCTAGTTGGTTGACTAATACAATGACATTCAAAAAATATTTTAAAAACTCTATGGAATCACCATGGACCTATTATACCTTTCTAAGAACTCATCCCTGAGTCTCGTCCATGTATATTTATTTGGAGGGGATTTGGCCGGCATATTCTCTCCATCCATGATTGTGTAGTCCTATGTGTCCTCTGATTTGGTGGCATCATACATTGGCTCCCTATTCAGGTATATAGAACATATTCTAAGTGGGTTATTCATTTTTAGTGAAAGGTTATATTAATTTAAAATCCTTAACTACATAGAAAATGAGCCATACATCCGATGAGGAATCCATTTGATGGGCCGATGCCTATAATCTGGGTGTTGAAGTAAAAAATGATATTATTAAGGGCCAGTGTAATTATTGATTCAAACTCTTTTTCTTGTACATTTTCCTATATTTTATAGTTATTTCATACTTGGGTTGTTGGATTCAATGATTCCTCAATAGAAACTAGAATCCTAACTAATTTATGAAGGTATTCTCATAGGGTGGTGTGAGCTCAATCAACTTTCATTCATCTCATCCATCTATTGAAATTTAATTCATGACAAGACAAAACCTTATTCCAATCAACATCCCATTTTATTTTAGTGGTTGACACATAGGTCCCTTGCTCCAATACTTTTATCATAACCACCTATAAAGAACTGAAAATTCCCTAGAGGATGTATTTGAAGAAAATGTAATCATCGATGGTGTGATCTAGTCTCTTATGGAAAGTGAAATATTGAGGGTTCTCATTGAGTCTTACCTCACCATGTTTCCCAAGCTCTGGTAGCTTTAGGAAATTGTTTTTATGGATTTGAGAAAATAACCAATAAAATGTTCCTTTCAAATCTAATACACTTCTAATTTTTATTCCTTATATTATAGGGATCCAATTTCACTTTTTATATATTATCAAACATGATTTTTTTGTTCCTGCAACTCTATAAAAGGAATAGGAGACTTGGGACCTTATTAGGTGCTCTAGAGTGATATGTTATAGGTCTGATTGTAACAATAGTTTCCTATTTTCTATAATACCATTTTTACTATACTATGGCCATATATACAGATTTTTATTGATTTATCTAAATGGAATATTCTAGTAATTATTTTTTTTCTTTGAACACATGTAATCCACCTAGGTATCTCATTTGGATACAGTGCAATTGTATCTCATCTCAAAGGTTCTTGGGATAAATTTATTGTAATTTCACTTGAAATAGTGAGATACTTAGTGAGTACCCTAGACCCTTGAATTTGATGATAAAGTAAAGTAATCTCTCATTTACATTTTATTAAAATGTGAGGTCGTCAAACATCATTTTCCTTAGTTTGGAGCATAATTTATGACGTAATAAATGAATATGGTCTTTCTAACAAGTGATAGATCCTAATGGAGGATTGTTGTACAAAATGCTATATAGTCATACCAAATTATATATAAAGAACCTCAAATGTTTTCCTCTTTCTGGTATCATAGTCCCATTGTGGGGCCATATCGAGTCATGAAGTGTGTGATATGTCATCATGGATCACTAGTTCCATCTAAGGATCAAAATATAAGATTTTTTAAATTGATTTGGGGAAATGTGTATTCTAAGCATTCTAGATGTGGCTTCTTCTCAGACTTTATATGGGAACTCCACCCCTCCATGGATTACATTCGAGTAGATTGGTATTCAATGGTTTTGGGGATTACTGGAGGTACCCCTAAATAGAGCATCCCTTGATCATAAGAAATGGGAAATGTCGGATGTGTCTTTCCTCACCTTAAATACTACAAATTTAAATTCATTTTGGGGAAAAATGATCTCCTTAACAGAGAGGATGTTGTCTCTATAAATGACTAAAATAAGTATCATCCTAAAATTAATCATTTATGTAAACTGTTTGTATGGACCTAGATCATATATTTTGTTTATATTCCATCTTTGCATTCAGATTAATTCCCCTAGATGTGTGCGGGAAGGATATTCATTTCCATATGATTGATGTAGCCAATTGGAATATTACCTCTTAGAAATTCATTATTGAGTAGTTTGATGTTGGGTATCTCACTATTTTATTGGGATAGTTGTTCCTATATGGGGGTTTGTCCTTTCTAGATAGTGAGTGATATTTCACCAATCTATTCCCTTTATCCATATTGTAATTTCCTCGAGTTGGTGGAAACTCCTCATTCAGTTGTACCTGGTTCTAGTTCGTCTGATAATTTTTCATATGTGAAGCCTCAGTTTGTGCATAAACATCACCTACCTATATTAGTATAATTTTTTAATTTCTCTCTCTACATTACCATATTAGTCTATATTGTTTCCCAGATTTATGGTCTTGATGTTCACTAAGGAATACTAGGAGACCGTAGTCACACCATCATTGTCCAAATATTAGGGAAACATTGTACCACTAGTTCCCCCTTTGAGAGTCATATGTGAGTCCTTCCCTTTGACCTCAGTCTTATAGGTACATCTTGGATCAATACCATTGCGGGGTTTTACTATCATTTCAAAAAATTCCCCATGTTCTAGAATATTAAGAGTGATCTTATGGTAATTTATGATCATTCATGACAAGAAAGCGCCAAATGAAAGGGGTGTGTCTCGCGCTGGGAGTCAATGATGTGATGTCAGCCTTAGGTGTTCACCTTGTATCCAAGAAAACACTAATTATATTTTCATTGATGGAAAACCTTCCCCCATACTTATGGGAAATGTTTTATTTGGTACCATAATTGTCACACCTAGATCTGATTTTTGATGATATGTTGACCCTTAAAGTTTTGGTTGAGATAAAAATTCACCCACACCTACAGTATAGGGTTAATTTATAACTGATTTAGATTTCTTTAAAACCCTCATGGGGTATGATGACCGTGAGTGGATGATGTTGTAAAAATTCCTCCAACACTATGGGATTTTTTCTCACTTATATGACTAAAATAGTGGATTCCATTATGATCTACCTAAACTAGTTAAATAACTAGTGCATAGACCAACTATAGTGAATATTTATGATGGGAGTAACATACTTTAGGGACTTGATGGGTAATTCATCACATTGAAATTGTAGTTTGAGTTGTGTTCCCGGATTATCTAGAGGCCCTTATTAGAAAACTTTTTGTGGACCTCTCTCTCTATTCATGGAATTTTGGGATTCTCAAAGTAGTAGAGCTTCATTAGATTGACCAACTAGATAATTAATTACCCAGTATAATGATCTCTCCAATGGATTTGAAATTTTAGGATTCCACATCCCAAGAGATTTTTTTTTCAAAGGATGGGGTGATATTCAAAATTACATACTTTCCCAATCCCCATATATATTTTTCTGGTGGGACATTGGGGACTAATTTCTGGAGAACTACCATGTTATGAAGGTTAGTTTGTTGTATGATTTTTTGATTCATTTCTTATCTTGGGTCCTAAACCATAGAGAAATAGGGATGATATATCTAACAATAGATCATATTTATAACCTAAAGGTGACCCTCATATCCTTGATGAGTAAGGTTTCTAGTTTTTAACTGTAGAAAGGTTTCCCACATGTTTCGGAATATATAAGGTTTCCCCTTTTATCTTATCTATCAATTCATATCTAGGAGTAGCGATGGGAAAATGGATGGAAGGGTTTTTCTAGCCAAATACTTCAATATATTAAAGACATCCTATTCTTCATTAAATTAATATTTCTACAAAAGGTCAGACCACATTGGTGGATTCTCTGGGACACCTGATAATAGAGGTAAGGTGTTTCTAGTAATTGAAAAAACACTCTATACAGTTACCACTAGTGTTTTTAGCACCTTTCTATATGAATGTATCCTAGAAATGTTATTATTTCTTAATAAGTAATATATATCACCACATAGTGGTTTTACATAGTGGATTTTAGGAATATGGTGCTCATAATCCATCTTCATACTACCACGAGGAGAATAGTTATGGTAGCTGTCATCTTCTTCTTGGAATGAAGAGACGGGGGACCCTTAATTTTTTTAGATTTGTGTTGTAAAGACTAAAGGATACTATCATTGAGATTGGTATGGATATGACCCTTATCCTATTCTATTTATTGAATATATCGGAGTCAATTTTGTGGTTCATAATGAAACTGATATTGTCTTGTGACAATCCTCAGAGTCTGCCGAGGACCATCAGTTGTCCCAATAATGCTAGGCTTCTAATAAGAAACTTTTAGAGTTTTTTTGGTGATGTTATACATTTTAAATAGGGATAAGAGCCTACCTATGGGTGGTTTTTAGGATATATTTGTCAAACCATGTTGAAACAAGGGTACAAAACCCAGTTCGATTATGAATTCCCCATTAAAATATGTAGAAAGACCTTCAGAATGGGATAGTGGATATAAGCCTCCTTAGATATTTCCTTTGAAATATTTTTGTGACATATTTCACCATTGGGAGTAGGGATATGTGACGATATCCTATATTCTATAGGAAAATTCCATGTTACTTCATTTGTTGGGATATGAGCCTCCCTAAAGTAAATTTTCATAATATGCTAGTGTACCTCAATTGGAGAAGGGATATGGTTCCAATTCAGGGTGGAATTTATAATAAACAGCTTTATTTCTTTGAAATTAGTGTTTACTTTTACTAAGGTCATTTGTAAACTAGTTTGGTGGACCAAAGTTGGAATAGGGATGTGATCCCAATCTTGTGACACATACTTTATCAAAACATATCGATAATCTTCTAGGGAGAGAGTAGGAATATTCCATTTCTTCAAAGTTTCTTCCAATTCATATTGATAATGTTTATATGTTACTTTGGATAATTGGATATTCTTATCTGAATTTCTAGGTTACATTACTACAATATTTTAGTGGAGTTCCTAAATCACCACTAGAATATAATTCCTTTTCTAAAGGGTGTATGAAAATACATATGTCTACACATTCTTGGTCCCTATGAAACATCGATAGACTTATTTGATTAAAGTCAAGATATATAACCACTACTATCTTCATTGTTCCATCCTAATATTCTGATGTGATTTATGTTTGGGGAAGGGGATATGCGATTCCCCTGTGTTTTTTATCAGGATGTTTGGGATGACTTGGTTTTGGTGATCATGTATATGAGCCTCCACATTGGTTTCCATCAAAATATAATAATGTGATTCATCAATAGAGATAAGTATATGAGCTCATTAAGATCATTCTATAACTTTCTGTTCTTGGTGATATATCCATGGTTATTGGTTCAGAGTGTCTAGGGTAGAGACCTAATGGGTTGTTCCCTCCGTAGGTGACTTTATGGAATTGACAGGATGGAGTTTGTTGAAGTGGTTGACAGAGTCTCTCCATAGAAACTTCTATACTAGGATGGATCCACAATTGAATCCTTTATCCCCCATTCTAAGACAAGGAATGTGTTTATGGTCCATCCCCATAGACAATCTCTCAAATTGGTTAGCAGCGGTGATGGGTGTCACCAATTTCACTACATCTTTTCTTGAGTGAGGTGGGCTTGTGGTATTACATTATTGGAGACCCCTTTGTGTGGCCTCAAGGATCATCATCAAATTATGTATTTGGATCTCCCTAAACATCATGTTTATGACCAAATTTTGAAGGCGTCAGGTGGGTGATGTTTTTCTTTGAATCACGAAAGTTGTTTCCAAAGATGATTTTCTAAAATAATTTCTTTATAATGTCATGGATTTAGGTCTAGGAGAACCTACTGATTATGGTATCTATAATTTCAAGGACAATAAAGAAATCACTATTTAGTAGTTAATTACAAGTATGACACATGGTTAAACATCAATGCATGGTGAATTCTTTTTTCATTCATAATTTGTCCCATTAATTTCCATTGAATATTCCAAATCAAATATCATATCCCAGGGAAAATCAGATTACATTTAATTATTAAAATATTTATGTCCGGTTCACCACATTGGTTTTGCAAAAAAAGTATAGGTAACGAGATTTCTAATCAATTTCATGTCATGTTCACAATTTTGGATTCAAATAGAAAGTCCCCATGATTCTATATCTATAAAAACCCACATTCATACCTTCAAAATATAGTTTTTCATCAATGTTTCATGAAAATGATTCTTGGGAAGTTACATTTGCCGATAAGATGGGAGGTCAGACCCATCAAATCCTTTTTGGGTAATTATTGTCTACTCTAGGACTCTCTTATATATTTACAATATGTTCATAAATATTTCCCAAGACCTAATACAACACTAGTTACCCTAAAAATGATCAATTGTTAAATCTCTTTACATGTAGGAGAAGGTTCTACTAATTATGTCATTTTTTTATATAAAATTTTCTCTTTTTTATTACCCATTATTTTTTCATACTGAATACCACTTTTACTTTGAAGATATATTATTTGTAAATTTGGAGATTACTTTTATCCTTGGATGTTCCATTTTTTTTGAAATTGGGATTGGTCCTCTAAGATTCACCCAATGTATCCTATGGGAATAGGAATCAAAATGTGCATAATATGTTTGGAATTATTTTTGTTTATATGAAAGTACTATACCATGAATTTTAACATAATTTGGTGAGGAATTATATGATGGAATTTGAATATTTATTATAGGGATTCTGCACTCAAGAGGCATATGGAATACCCTATTAAGATAATAATTTGATCCCATGTAGTTCGTGATATGGTATTTTTGTTGTAAAGGGTAAAAAAATTAGTGGGGAATTTCTGAGAAAAACTATTTGTTTTCTATTATTAATTATAAGGAGTTGAATGTTGTGAAATCACTGAATTTAGGTATAATGCCTTTGGACAGTCTCCAATGGGTTTGATTGAGGTGCCAAAAATTCCAAACAAATCTCATATACGTGATAAATCATGGTCTTACTTCCCAAAGGTATACGTTCATTGGGTAACTTGTCCAATGACACGTAAGAACTCACATTGGTCGAGTGGATGGGAAGTCGATCTCATAACATCATTTTAGGATGAATTATCTTATATTCTAGGACTCTCTTATAGATTTAAGATATGTTTATGAATCCTTTGTTCATTCCCAAGTATGTATATGTGGATCACACTGAATTACTGATTCATTATGAAAAATCATGCTTTGGGGTTGAAATATACATATCCAAGGTTCTCCATCATTGGACGAGTCACTACTACAAAATAAAGCTATAGCCACGGACCTATAGCCACGGTTTTATAAGTCTGTGGCTATAGCATGGTTATACCGATGGATGAAAATTCATCCGTGGCTATATGTGCGATTTGGCCAATATCTCGGGCTCCTCCTACGGAACCCTCACCGACTCACTCCCCTCCCCCGATGCACTCCCCTCCCCGGACGACTGTGCCTCCCCCCTCCCCGGACGACAGCGCCTCCCCCGATGCCGACGGACTCCCCTCCTCCCCTGACGCACACCCCTCCTCACGATGACCTCTCCTCCCCGGACGACCGCGCCTCCCCCAACGGACTCCCCTCCTCTGAATGACCCCGATTAACTCCCCTCCTCCCCCGACGGACTCCCCTCCTCCCGATGGACTCCCCTCCTCTGGACAACCGCAACTCCCCTGCTCCCGATGGAATCTCCTTCTCTGACGAACTCTCCTCCTCCCGACGGCCTCCTCCGAACGACCTCATTGCCGGTATCTTTATCATTCCATTTTTTATCATTTCCAGTATCTTTATCTTTAACAATAGTTTTTTCAAAATCCATATCAGTAGTAATTAGATCCTTCTCAAGAATATTTCCACTCTTTTAGATATAACATGTCAAATCCAAACTCTTGATATACCCATAATGAATATAGGGAACTGACCTAAAATTACTAATAAAATGAGGGGGTGAGAATTAGAGGGTGATCCACCCAAAATCAGGATACAAATGAGAATCCTATTTTAGAATTTCCAAGTCCTAGATAATAGAGACATATTTAGATATCATAAGTTATTTATTAGTCTTTATTGACCTATTATAATTGGGATTGAAGATCTCAAAACTATTTTTTCTAATTGCCTTTCTAATTTAAAAAATATTGGCTTCACATTATTAGGTTTTTAAAACAGTTTTTTCGATGTCCAAAGTCGTTGGGTGTGGGTTAATTCTTCTCTTTTTGACCCCCTTTTGGTCAGATCAGGAAACCAACATGTTAGTTTCACTTTTTCAGATTTTGCATTCAAGTTGGATTATTCGTTAATTTATGATAGTAATAGTTATCTAGATTGATGAACTCTTTGGGGTGAAATTGGTTCTCTCAAACCAATATTAATGATCCTTGGATTATTCTTGGGGAATTTAATTTGATTATCAATCCGAATGAAAAAATATGTCCTATGAACTGGTCAATTTATTTTAGTGAATTCAATGGTTTTATTATACAAAATGATTTGATTGAAGTGAATCATGTTGGGGAAAAGATAACTTGTTATAAAGGGCACCCCAACTGTATGATGGCCAGTAAAATCAATAGGGATTTTGTTAATGATTTTTCATTACATTCTTGGGATTCCATTTCAAGTATATAATTATCTCATCTTTACAATGATCATCAAATTATTTTGAATTTTATCTCAGGAAAGGGTATTAAGTCTCCATTACCCTTTAGATTCAATAAAAATTGTGTTATTCATCAAGAATGTGAAAATGTTGTTTGGGAAGTTTGGTGTTCAGTAGGTGGTAAGAAGAATGACATTTCATGTATTATTAAACAAAAGATTCAGAAGGTAAATAATTAACATTGGAGTAAGGATATGTTTATTCATCTTGACATGGACATATCCAATCTTGATGCCTCTCGTCTGTCCTTCCAGGAGCAGTGTACCCATGATGATTTCTCTAGTGTTGTTTCATTGGAATCTGAGATGACTCTTAATCTTAACTATTTATCCAATATTTAAGATGAAATAAAAAATATTCATCTAGAGATAATTGAAATAAGGATTGTGTTATAAATTCCAATTTCATTAATAATATTCAAATTGTTCAGAAAATTTTTAGGCCACTTTCTTTACTAAAAATAGGAGATCAAATTCTGGACAATAGACATGACTTTTTAGAGCACATTATTTTTTATAATGAATATCACATTAATGACTAATCTACCATCCCACACAAAAGAGGGTATTATACCCAAATTGGAAATTCATAAAGATAATACAGAACTTTCATCAATTAATTTGGAACTATAAATCAACGATGCAATTTTCAGTTTTAGGCCGGAAAGCTCCCAGGGTCCTGATGGAATTATAAATTTATTTTTTCAGAATTATTGGGAGATCATTGGTGAAGATGTCTTCAACCATGCTCTTAATTGTTTCAATTGGGACCTTCAACCTAATGGATTAAATTATCAATTCCATTCCCAAATTCCAATGATAGAAAATGAAAATGAGATACACTTATTCCGGCCTAATGCTCTTACCAACACTTTAAAAAACGTTATTACAAATATCATTTCAATTAGACATTCTACCATCTCTAATAAAATTGTTCCTTATAATAAATTTTGATTCATTAACGGAATGACCATTGATGATTGTATTGTTATGGATTTAGAGTGATTCAATCTCTTTAAAAACCCTATTCATGGGGGGGAATGTTGCCAATAAATGAGACATTAAAAAGGCTTTTCATACCTTGTATTGGGGATTTATATTTAAAATTATTATCATGTTTTTTATTGAGGACACATTAATTAATTGGATTTTGATTAATTTTACTTTTGGTCATATCTCATTTCTTGTAAATGGATCCTAAGAGGGATACTTATCTTGTTGTAGAAGAGTTAGGCAAGGTGATCCACTTTTTGTTATTATTTTACTTATTTCATTAAATTATCATTTTTGATTGTTTTCCCTCATGGATAAAAATGGAAAGATGAAGGCTATTAGTGTTGGTCATAGTTCTTTTACTTCTACCCAAATACATTATGCTAATTATATCATCCTCTTCAATAAATGGGATAAAATAAATATCGAGAATATCATGAAATCTCTTCTATAATATGAGAATATTTCTAGGAAGAAACTTATTTGGAATAATTCCATTTTCTAAATTGGTAGAAATATCTCAAAAATTATTAAATCAAAAGTCATCATGGATTTGGTTATTACGAATGTTTTTCCATCTTTCCATATCTTGGTGTTCTGATGTTCTGTGGCCGACCGAAGGATTATTATTTTCATGTGATAATTAGTAAGGTCAACAATTATCTTGAAACATGGAACGGAAAATCCATTTTAATGTCTTGTCATGTCTGTTTGGTTAAAGCTATTATTGTTTCTAAATTTTTTTTATTCCCATTTGGTTTATAAATGGCCTTGTTCTCTTATCAAGTCTATTACTGTGGCCATGAAAATCCTTATTTAAATTGGTAGTATTTTGGAAAAAATATTAGTATCTATGCCTTGGAACACCTGTTGCAGATCATTTGATAGGGGGCCTTGGTATCGAAAATATCAGTCTTTATAATAAACCCTTTTACGCTTATTTAGTTTGGAAACTAGTAATTGACCCCTCAGAAGCTACTACATTCCGATCTTCTAAATTCATTATTATTCTCAGAAGTGAAAACATAAATTAAATGTATTCTTCTATTTGGTCTTCTTATATATCTGTATTTCCCCTTATTGATGTTGATGCTAAATGAAATGTCTCTTAGGATTCTTCTCCCATGGTTTGGAAAGATAATTAGACAGGTGATCCTCTCGTTGATTCTCTTATTCGTGATGTTTCAAACATAGATATTGATGTTTCTATTAAGGGTCAATTTGTTAATATTTTTTATTCATTGGACACTAGGGGATCTTACACTATCCAACTAGATTCACATTAAATCATTTTATATAGGTGAATAGACCTTGGAGGCCCCACAACTCTTTGAGATTCCATGGGGGAGGAATCTGATTGATGGAATTGATCATCTCTGGGTTAATCTTGATGACCATATATCTTGTAGTAAAGTGGAGAAACCTAATAGAGGTTACCCTGAATGTGAACTTCAGGGAGTTTATCTTAAAGTGTATGAAATATAGGAAGATAGACAATTTCTCAAGATCCTTGAGATGGTCCAAATATGGTAGGATTTTTCCACCAAATAATCCTAGTAGCATTCCACAAATTTCAGGATAATTGGCTTGAATATGTGGTGCATGGACTGTTGATAAGTGGATTATGCCTTATTTTATCCCATGAGAATCAATTAAAAGTAGAAATTCCCCTATGGAACTATAATTATGGGAGACTCTACATCCTTGGGGGCCATCCATGTTTGATTATACCTGGAGTATCCATCCATAAAAGATAGGGCCTGGAGCCCTGTTATAGCATTGATTAATAGCTTTTTCATTGGAAGGTAAAAACAATACTTTAGATAATGGTTTTTGAGTTATAAAAAGTCAATATTGATGATTATTTAATATATTTTCAAATAATAAATATAATGTTAAGTCATTTTCTAGATTATTTATCTAATGTATGTTTATCTGCCTCAGGATGGATAGATATTGGATGTAAAACATTGATCGGATCACTGATGAATTTCAGAAGGATTTACAATATTTTTTGGACTTTGCATTCACTAATGATTCAGATGGAGGGTTGATTTGATGCCCGTGTTTTGATTGTGTTGGAAGACCTTGGTTAACTCGTGAGGAAGTGAGTTACCATATCACTAAAAGTGGTTTCCAAAAAAATTATCATGGGTGGTATCACAATGGAGAAAAAGCTCAAGTGTTGAATGCCATCGATTCAGCGGAAAAGATTGGTATGAAAAATTTTATTTCTGATCAGTTTCCTTTTGTTTCTGAAGCTAGCTCCTCATGTAGACTAGTGCAAGAGGAAATGGATACTAGAACACAGTTCTCATCTATTAATCAGGATGATGACGTTGAGAGTGTTTGAACGTTGATGGAAGATGAAAATACCCCAGTATATCAAGCATGTGGAAAAATGAGCAAACCTGAGTTTTTAATGCGATTATATCATAGGAAAACAATGTATGGATTTAATAATACTACGTTCGACTATCTCCTTACATTTATTAAGGATTTACTGCCTGATGATGCATGTATTCCAGAAAATGATTACATGGCATCAAAGTTGGTTGACAAATTTGGATTTTCATCTAGTAAGATTCATTCTTGTCTCAAAGACAGTTGTTTGTTCTGGAAGGAGAATGCAGACTTGAGTCAGTGCAAACAGTGTGGAACACCAAGGTGGAAGATTAATAAAGACGGATCTCAATCTTGAATACCACAGAAAGTGATGTGGCACTTCCCTTTAATTCCCAGGATTCAAAAAAAAATTATGTCAGAACAAATGGCAAAGAATATGATATGGCATACAGATGAAAGAAATAAGGATAACAATGAAATAGTGCATCCTACAGATGGGTTGTCTTGGAAGAAATTTGATAGGTTACATCCTGATTTTGCAGCCGACCCACGAAATGTTATATTGGGATTATCCTGTGATGGTTTCAACCCATTTCGCCAAATGCATACTTCACACAGTACTTGGCCTGTTTTCATTCACATTTATAACTTTCCTTCATGGATGTGTGTGAAGAAGCCATGCACTATCCTGAGTATATTGATATCTAGACCCAGTGATCCTGTAAATGATATTGATATATACTTGCAGCCATTAATAGAGGAGTTAAATGAGCTTTGGATTGTTGGTGCACAAGCGTATGATGCATTCAGAAAGGAGTACTTTATGTTTCGTGTAGCTTTATTATGGATGATAGATGATTTCCCTGCCTACAGAATAATTTCTGGTTGGAGTAATAAAGGGAAATTATCCTGTCCTATTTGTATGAAAAATACATGTTTCTGAAGATTAAAGTTTCGACGAACTTTCAGCTTCATAGCGCATCGACATTTTCTACCAATGGATCATCCATACAGGAAAAATCGGAGACAGTTCGATAATGCCATCGAGACAGATGAGACACCTCAACGAATGTTCGGGACTGATATTGTTAAAGAACTTGATGATTTGAATTATGTTCTTGGAAAAAGTCAATCAAATATCAGAAAGCGAAAGCATGCTAATTCGAATTCCAAAAGCAATTGGAGAAAGAAAAGCATATTCTTTGAGTTTCCGTATTGGTCATCGAATTTATTACGTCATTGTTTGGATGTAATTCATATCAAGAAAAACATTTGTGAGATGTTACTTGCTACTATTTTAAATGTCAAAGGAAAAAACAAAACACGATTTGCAGTGTCGTCGTGATTTGATGGATTGGGGTATTAGAGCAAGACTTCATCCTGAGTTAATTGGTCAAAATAAGTGGAAAGTCCATGTTGCCTGTTATTCGTTGACAAATGTGGATAAAAAACAATTTCTTCATGTCTTGGAATGTTTGAAGGTTCCGGATGGTTATTCAAGTAATATTTTGAAAAGGGTGAATATACAAGAAGTGAAACTCAAATCTCTTAAAACCCATGATTACCATGTCTTGTTACATGAGTTTATTCCCATTGCCATTCATCATTTATTTTCACATAATGTTAGTGTTGCGGTGATTAAGTTATGTCAATTTTATCGAGATATTTGTACCGAAATCTTGACCAGAAGTGTTGTTCAGAAATTGTAGAGAGATGCACCGATTATTCTTTGCTACTTGGAGAAAGTTTTCCGACCATATTTTTTCACAATTATGTAACATTTGATTGTGCATATTCCCACGGAAGTTCCCTTTGGTGGTCCTGTTTTGAGTCGGTGGATGTATCCTACCGAATGAATGATGTTTACATTGAAATCT
The DNA here is from genome assembly GCA_963277665.1 of Viscum album. Lineage (NCBI taxonomy): Eukaryota > Viridiplantae > Streptophyta > Magnoliopsida > Santalales > Viscaceae > Viscum > Viscum album. The sequence goes on along the minus strand of OY728132.1, from coordinate 1,341,673,309 downwards.
TATGTGAGAAATAAATATCATCCTAAAGGCTCTATTGTGAAATGCTATTAGCACAAGAATGCATGATTTTATGTTCATCATACCTAGCTAACATCACTACGAGGTCTAATCGACTAATGAGAACTAAAGATGAGTAATATGATCCCATTGAGGCTGCATTTCCTTTAATGCCCCAAGTACTCGTTGTGTACTTTAAGCAGGGTAGAGTGGGAAATGGCACATCGCCCAGTATTATTAAACTTTGGTGTGCTTGATGATTATATGAAGTATGTAAACTAATAAATATGTATATTTTTTATTGTGTGATTTCTTTATATCCTGTGACATTTTAATAATTTCATATCTGTAGAGAACATTTTGAAATTAAAAAAAGATACATCGCTCTCTATCTAATAAGAGGAAGGAACTGTTGCACAACAAAGAATTTGCTACCTGGTTAAAGTAAAAGGTAATAGATTTCTTTTTCTTCTTCTCATAACATAATCACATGTCTCTGTTTAATATTCTATGTTGGTATCTTTTAGGTTTTAACTCTACCAATGATTGAAGTATCAGATCAAATAAAAGCATTGTCCTTTGTTCCAAACGATGTGGTGCGAGATTGTAAGTCAATGGTTGTCAATGGATATAAATTTGTTATAAATAATTGTGCAAAAAAAATGGCAACACAGCATAACAGTGTCACGATAAGCACCACAACAGATTGTTATGAGAGTGCATTAGACAAGCAGCCTCGATCAGAAAATATATCATATTACGGTGTTGTTGAAAGAATCATTTCATTAGATTACTATGCACATGGTCGTGTCGCAATGATGAAATGCAAGTGGTTTGATTCAATGACATGACAAGGAATTCATATTGATAACTGTGGATTTAGAGTGATTGATATGAACCACCAGCTTCATACCGATGAACCTTATATTCTTGCGTCACAAGCTAAACAGGTGTTTTATGTAAGTGACCCGTTACAACCACAATTTGGTGTTATTGTTGATGTTATTCCTAGACATATTTTTGACAAAGGCATGGATGACAATGATGTTGTGGATGAACCTGTTGGTATTTATTCGAATGTTGCATTTGATGATATGGATGATGCGATTGTTAGAACAGACTGTGAACCAGAAATTGTCACAGACCCCACATAGCATTGACACATTTGTAAGTATTTACCTGATATTATCGCAATATTGTATGTGTTTTTTTTAAACTTTCATACATGATATCAAAATAACTAGTATATTTTATACCATTATCGAATATAAAACTATTAATAGCCTCACCAATTTATGTTTAACCACATATCTAGTAAATCGTGAACATAGAAAAGTATTGATATTTTATCAATATTAATATCACACATGAAAATTTATCTCATTGTTTTATGATAAAATTGTATTATTTGTCATTTTTCATTATTTCTATTTATTTGATAATATTTTTTTAAATTTCAAGGACAAAATGTCTGATTATGATGATACTAGAAGGAGTAGAAGAATACTGAGAAACGAACAACATTGGTCTCCTCCTAGAAACAATGTAAGTACAAATTATGTTTGAATATTATGGTCTTTCATATTATTTATCTTGTTATCGTTCGTTTTATTTTATCATCTATGTTATTTTAGACTACATCGTTGAGGAGACGCTTGGATTATTCCACTGAGGATGATATTGTGGTGGGGGGTACTGATTCTATAGGTCAGCCTACTACTATGCTGCTTGAGACACCAGGAGGCCATCCTCCCATTATGCCACCTCCATATTATCCGTACCCACCTTTTTCATATCCCTTTTTGCCCGCACCCACATCGAATGGTAGTTCTCAGACTCCCATCCCTCCATTTCCATTCCCACCATCCACTGTACAGGGTACTGTGCCCCCCAAATATCCCACCGCCATATCCATATCCATATCCACCCTCATCTGTACTGGGTTATCCATCGGGTTTTATGCCTCCATCAGTACACTTTGCATCTACTATACATAGTACTCCTGTAGATATCTCACCTACCATGGAGGTTTCCCCCCTTCCAGACGCAGCACTTCAAGGGTCAGTAGATCCCCCATCTGTTGGTATTTGTTTAAACATTACTGTTACTGATTAATGATAAATTCATATATATTATTTTATTTTATTTTGGTTTCATGATTAGCTCCAGCCTCTACCAGACGACGAGGCCGCACAAAAATGCGTGAGGTTTGGAATCAGAACACGCAAATCATAGTTGATTACAATGAGTACAATGCTATAATTAATAAAAATGGAACGGAATGTCAAGGTTTTATGGGAACACTTGATAGACACAGCAATATCATTCCGGTTCAACCGATAAGTTGGAATGTAGTTGGACAACAAATAAAGGACAAAGCCTGGGCAGAGATTTGGGTATGTAATGTTAATCACCTTTTATATATATATATATATATATATATAAATTTATAATATTTTCTTAACAAATATTATGTCCATTGAAGCTTCTATATAATTTTCCCGATGGACAAAATGCAAAGGCTGCAAGGATAATGGATTTAGGTGAAATGTGGCGAGCCTACAAGTATGATTTATATCTTGGGTGGAAAAAGAGAGTCGGTACATAGCTTGAAGAAGTACCGGTGATTCATGATTTCCCAATATCACAATATAACGAGATGATCAACTATTGGAAGAGTTCAGCATTTAAGGTGTTTTTTAAAATTATATATATATATATATATATATATATATTCATTTATTTATTTAAAAACGATTTTAAATTACTTGTTTTATTTATGTAAATGAATTTATATAATTATTTGTTTATAGGAGAAATCAAATAGAAATAAAAAAATAAGAGTTCAATGAAACACATTTATACTCGCGGACACACTTCATTATAAGATCATGAGTAGACGAAGGTAATTTAACATTTAAAATATTTATCTTTGTTTTGTGTAATTTTTTTAACTTCCAATTTTGATTTATTTCTTTGTTTTTTTTCAGAAAAAGTCATCGAATATTTAGGGTCGCGTTCCTCACTCAACGTTGTTTTGTACAAGCCGGAAAAAGAAAGATGGTACTCTCCCAAATCCCGACACCGAGAAGGCGATTGTAAGTATATTTCAATTTCGTTGATTTTTATTGAATTTAATTCCTTATATTATTTTATCATTTTAATTTATGTTATATATCAATCAATAGAATGCTTTAGAGTCATTGGAAGAAAAAGAACTGAGAATTTGGGCCCAAAAGATCATCTACATCCGGTATTAGGAGATGAGCATCAGGGTAGAGTGCGTTGTCAACCTGGGAAGAAGATTGTACCATCTCGATACTGGTCTACTAACATTTCTTCGAGTACCAGTTCTGGTTTTGTCACAGTGGAACAAAGGAATTCCACAATCAAAGAAGCAAGTCAAAAATTAGAAGAGGTGATAACTGCAAATATGATGATGTTTATGTCTTCCCTTTCTTCTACACTTCCACCAAAAGAAGCTGCAACGGTGGATGCATTTTTGATGTTAATGCATTCTACTAATGTAGATTCTTCTGTTGGAGCCCGAGCTGGACCTAGTGCTGGACCCGGTGCTGGTGCCGGTTCAGATGCAGATGTCGATGCCGATGATGATGTTGGTGGTGTGAGAGGTGGTGATGGTGTTTCTGTAGGAGGTGTGGATGAGGGTTATCATGATTCTGATGATACTGATATTGAGACTCACTTTTGATGTAAATTGTATTTTTGGATTAGTAGTGTATGACAATTTCCATGCATCTGATTACATTACTTTTTTGATCAATATCATTAATATTTACCATATCTTATTGGGAATGAGAATTACTACTAACCTGTATAGTTAGCATCAACCAAACCACAAATAATTTAAGTAGTATCCACATTTTTACCACAGAATAATGATTTGGAATGCATCATATTCTTTTACAGTGTGATTTTACATTGAATATTTTTAGGTTTAAATGGTTTGGAATGCATCATATTCTTTTTATTATCTAAATCCAAACATTCTTAGAGATTTTAGTTAGGAAGATGATGATATTGGATCCTCCAACACAAGAACTAGTCCTGGATATCCCCCAAAAATCTGAGTTTATGTATTCAAGTGGGTTGGCAGCATTGAAATAAGACCTATTTAATGATGATCTAAGTATCTCATTTGGGAGGGAAACATATATAAGAGTCTCTAAAATAGATTACATCTTAATGGTTATCACAATTATTATCTTAGTACTATTGAATTAGTTGGCATCATAGTAGTGGAGGCTATAATGGTGGAAGGGGATTCAATTGGAGTAGAGGTAAACTCTATATTATCATGTGTTAATGCCTCCTAAATCAAGAGGTAATTTATGTGCCTTATAGTGGGATCAATGAATGGAAAATCCATGTGTAGATTAGAAATCTACCACTTACCCTTCATTTGGGAATCTAACTCAATTAGGGGGTCCAGGTGGTGTCCATGGGTAGGGGGACTAGCAGGGGACTAGCAGGGTGCCTGGCAGGGTGCAGGGGGGGACTGGCAGGGGGATTGGCAGGGGGCAGGGGGACTAGCAGAGCCTCTTCATCTTACTATGGCCTTTTCTTTTTCTTAATTACTGAATCCAACATTTTTAATTCAGGTTTTATTATTTATTTCTCTCATTTATATCTCTGTTTAATTTGTATACATTTAATTCATTTCTACTTGTTATTGAAATATTTCCATTCAGGGGGACGGGGTGTCCGGCAGGGGGCTGGGGTTGGGGGATGGTGGGGGGGCTGGTGCAGCTGGGGGCTGGGGTTAGGCAGGGGGCTGGTGGGGTGTAGGGGGCTGGGGTTGGGGGGGCTGGTGCAGCTGGGGGCTGGGGTTAGGCAGGGGGCTGGTGGGGAGTAGGGGGCTGGGGTTGGGGGGCTGGTGGGGGGGGGAGGCTGGTGTAGCTGGGGGCTGGGGTTGGGTGCTGGGGTTAGGCAGGGGGCTGGTGGGGGGCTGGGGGCTGGGGGGCTGGGGGGGCTGGTGCATCTGGGGGCTGGGGTTGGGGGCTGGGGTTGGGCAGTGGGCTGGTGGGGGGCTGGGGGCTGGGGGCTGGGGGGGCTGGTGGGGGCTGGGGGGATGGGGGGCTGGGGGGTGGCAGGGGGCTGGTGCAGCTAGGGGTTGGGGTTGGGTGCTGGTGCAGGTGGGCTGCGGGGGGGGTGGAGATGGGATGGGGGTGGTAGGGGGCTGGTGGGGGTAGGGGGCTGGGGGGGCAGGGGGCTGCGGGGTGGCAGGGGCTGGGGGGCTGGGGGGCTGGGGGCTGGGGTTGGGGGGGGCTGGGGGGGCTGGGGGCTGGTGCAGCTGGGGTCTGGTGGGGGGGGGGGGGCTGGGGGCTGGTGGGGGGCTGGGGGCTGGGGGCTGGTGGGGGGGGGGGGGGCTGGTGGGGGGCTGGGGCTGGGTTTGGGGGCTGGTTGGGGGGCTGGTGGACGTTTGTAAGCTGGTCTCTTCTTTCTTCACCTCAGGGGTAAAACCCCATGGTTTCAATGCCCAATTTGTCACTTTGATTCCTAAAGTTGAGAATGCTTGTGAAATTCACCTCTTCAGGTGAAATAACTAGATTGAGTCGAGTGATATTCTTGAGATATTCGATCCAATGAGTAATAAACCTCAATGGGGCATTCCATGTTCTTGATTACAGAGTCTTGGAAGCAATTTCTGAGTCAGACTCAATCCATAAGCAGCTCCGTCATGCTGAGGTGAAAAATTAGTTCTTGATTATTGAACAACCTTGAATTCCTTATAATACACACAATAAAAAAATGATTCCACTATTTCTAGAAGAAGATTATATACCTGCTCGCTGCATCTAGCCTTGGAGACCTTATCTAATTCAGCTCCTATAGCTGAAAGAAATACTATACAATTCGTATCCCCCCACCAATAGAATCCCCTCCATTGATTAACCCCCACCCACTGCCTAACAACCCTAACATCTAACAACTATTTAACACAAGTTACCATACTGCCTCTAGTAGTTTATTAGACACACCCCTTTACATACCTGACCCAGAATCACCCAGCCCCAGGACCCCTAACGCAGGTGCATCCCAGGACCCTTCGTAGCCCAGGCAGAAGACTTCCAGCCTCGCCTCACTAGCTCCTCTCCCGCCACACGGCAACAGTCAGTAACATGCAGCCCCACGTCAGGGGGGAGGGTTGTCCAGTAGGGGGAGGGCTGTCCAGCAGGGGGGAGGGATGTCCAGCAGGGGGAGGGATGTCCAGCAGGGGGGAGGGGTGTCCAGGCTGGGGGCAGGGCAGTCCAGTAGGGGGGGTTGTCCGGCAGGGGGCGGGCTGTCAGGAAGGGGACAGGCTGTCACCGGCTATCCGGCAGGGGGGAGGGGTGTCCGGCAGGTGGGAGGGGTGTCTAGCAGGGGGGAGGGGGTGTCACGCCACAGTCACCCCGTGGTCACCCTGCGGTCACGCCGCGGTCACGCCGCGGTCACGCCGCGGTCACGCCGCGGTCACGCCGCGGTCACGCCGCGGTCACTCCACGGTCACGCCGCGGTCACGCCACGGTCACGCCGCGGTCAGGCCATGGTCACGCCACAGTCACGCCGCGGTCACGTCGTGATTTGTCCCTGCTCCAGGACGACACCCTAAGGCGGTTACCCCTCCCGGATGACACCCTGCGGCGGTCACGCCGTGATTTGTCCCTGCTCCAGGATGACACCCTGTGGCGGTTACTCCTCCAGGACGACACCATACGGCGGTCACGCCGTGGTCACGCCGCGGTCACGCCGTGATTTGGCCCTGCACCAGGACGACACTCTACGGCGGTTACTCCTCCAGGATGACACCCTGCGGCGGCCATGCCGCGGTCACGCCGCGGTCATGCCACGGTCACGCCGCGGTCACGCCGCAGTCACGCCGCGGTCACACCGCAGTCATGCCGCGGTCACACCGCGGTCACGCCGCGGTCACACCTTGATTTGGCTCTGCTCCAGGATGACACCCTACGGCGGTTACTCCTCCTTAGAGAAAAATTGAATGGTTAGCTCTATAATTTTTCGTATTTCCTCATTCCTAAACTATATCTCCTCTCAGCACTGCCTCTCATCCATCTTTCCACAAAACGTGCATAGCAGGTGGTACAAAGTCTCAATTCAACTGAAAACATTGGTTTGGAATTGTCTGGCATATGTTATTGTACATGTATCACATAATATTTGTTCAATAATTCTTCTTTTTCCTCATCCTCTTCACATGTTGTCCGAACCAGATCATCCTCATCCTCTACACATGTCTTCTGAACCGGATCAGCCTGTTGTGATAGAAATTCAATGTCTGATTTTTCCTATTTTAGATAAAATTCCTTCCATAATTCCCTCATCTCATGTAGCACTCATTGGGGGGGGGAGGTCTGCAGGAGGTGTCTAGGGGGTGTCTGGGGGGTGTCCAGGGTGTGTCCAGGAGGTGTCCAGGGGGTGTCCAGGGGGTGTCCATGGTGTGTCCAGGGGGTGTCCCTGGTGTGTCCAGGGGGTGTCCAGGGGGTGTCCAGGGGGGTGTCCAGGGCGTGTCAAGGGCGTGTCCAGGGGGTGTCTAGGGGGTGTCCAGGGGGGTGTTTATGGGGTGTCCAGGGGGTATTTTTTTATGGATTTGGACACCCTATAGCCACGGTTCTAAACCGTAGCTATTGGTTTATTGCCATGGTTTTTAACCGTGGCTATAGACATAATGCCATGGTTTAAAACCATGGCAATATATTCCATCCGACCTTTAGTATAGCCACGATTTCAACCATGGCTATAGATTTAAAGCCACGGTTTGGAACCGTGGCTATAGGTCTAGGCCTATATCCACGCCAAACTTAGCCATGGTACGAGGAACAGTGGTTATTACTTATAGCCACGGTTTAGAACCGTGGCTATAGCCCGAATTTCCAGTAGTGAGTATTTATGTATCTTAGGTTATCTATTAATTGTAAACTTTTACGGAAATTCAAGTGGTTATTTTTCAAATTATTAGGAAAATTGTGGTTTCAAAAAAATCTGGTGAGGTGCTCCAGTGTTTACTACCATCTAGGAAGTCAAAAATTGGTTTTATTTTAGGATTGAACCTAAAATATGGGATTCCTCCAAATCCCCATGAGAGGAATCATAACCTACATTGTTGGGTGACAAATAACAAGAAACATAACCATTTAAGGTCATGTGATATATACCAAACAATAAAGTTTAATGTCATGTGGTAAATACATTCAGGTGGACGGTGCCAAGTCAAAGATGGTGTGGGACTCATACTGGGGTTGCTCAAGGGATCTGGATGAGGTGTAATCTCCTAAGTGTATAGGACCCTATCAAGAATGTGTCTTGGAAAACATTAGTGTGAAGTTGGGAGGGGGGTTTGGACCTCGTGGAGGCTTTCCATGTATACTAGTTATTTGAGAATAAAATCCAATGTAGTTTAGAATGCTGGTAGATTATATCTATAAGGATTATCATGATGTTTGGAATCATTGGGAATATGACACTTTAGAGTTTGATGCATGGTTTCTAGGCTTATAAATTTTAGGAGGCCGGATTTTGTGGATATGGTTGGGTTTTACACTCAGGGGACTCCCACGTGGTTGGGGATTAGACATGGAAACATCCTATTTAAAAAGATATTCGGGCCTAAATCATTAGGGAAAACCTATGGATCATGTGATTGGCGAATATACATGGAAGTGACTGATATGATGGTTTTTGGATCATGTGGATGTCATGATAACTACAAACCTCTAAGCCCACATGTGTCATGTTCAGTGGGAGAAATTATACGAAGTAATAGATCTGAATATCACACAACCCACATTGTCCTTTGGGGGAGGATGTATCAGTCCCAAAGGAATAGGGAGAGGTTTTTGGGTGTCCATTGCCTCTTTTGTTTTGGTAACTAGGATAGTAAAATAATGAGATCTATCTGGCCATGTCCTAGAGATGAGGCATAGAAGAGTAAAAGTGATTCCTTCTTTAGGAAAGGATGGGGTCTTACTCAAGTATGAATTGCCTAAAATTGGATCCAGGGGGAGTAGCTCATTCCCTATCAAAAGGAAATTCATGCATGATCCCCACTCTACCCTCTAGGAACGGGGAGGTTCATGTGAGAACCCCAATGTTGGAACCCTAGTTACCATAGATATGTAGACCTGAAAACATTTTTATGGCCTTCTATATTTGCAGAGGATACTCACGTGGCTCCAAAAACCTTGGGAATGTAGACATTAAGGTTCATGCTAATGTTATCGATGATCTTATCATACAATTTAGGTGCCTTTGGAAGATGAATCGTCCTGATGTTGTTGGGATGGTTCATAGGAAGGCCAATATGGGGCATGATGATATGACAGAGGGGAGTGATAGTAGGTGGGGAGTGGAACACACTAGGAATCCTCATTTCTTGGAGTAGGTTCTTAAGTGTTATGGAATTCCCTACTCATGGTGTGTTGTTATGCGGGTGAGGGTACCGTCTATATAGTGTTGTGCTATGTATACTTGGGTTCATCCCACATAGCATATTTTTATGTGGTTATAGGTTCCACAAATGTAGTTTGTTGCAATGTAGGGTTGATTTTGTTCCATATAAAATTTTTATACATAGGTCAAGGTTCCACATAGATAGAATTTTTTAATGTGGGGTTTCTGGGACATAATGTGGTGATCCATCTAGGCCTCGTGATAGTGTTTCTTTTTAAAAATATTTTAGTTCACAAATAGATGGATGATTTTTATTTATTCCTTACTTCTATCTGGGGGATTTTTACCTACTGGAAATCGATGGATCTATCTTGATTCATCTAAGAAGATCCAATTTTTTAGTATCCTTTTCTCTCTTCTCCATTGGACCACTTTAGTTCATTCTCTCTTTTGGTACCCCTAGGTATCTTAATATAGAAGAGTTGAGGGACTAGATACCATTGTGTCAAGAGGTTCATGATGGGCTGTGTTGTTTCTTTTGCGAGAGCCCAATGAGGATTCCATAGACTTAAAAATACATAGTCAGCAGGGAGCAGCCATTTCCAAGGGAGAAAATCACATTCCAGCCCTGCAAATGACTTTGGTTCCGTTCATGGGAACCAGCGGTCCATCTCATCCCTTGAACTATTTCATTTGTTTGTATGGTCATTCGCAGGGGTGGAAATAACCATTTATCCACACACACGACTATGGTTTTGTTCAAGGGAACTAGTGGACCTTCTCAACCAAGAAACTATTTTTTCATGGATTTCATCATGAAGTAGAGGAACACCATGTTTAGTGGAGGTCTGTGAAGCTATTTGTGGTTTTGGAGATCAATATGTAAATTTTGGTCACACCCCTTTTGAAACTGTTTCGTCAAATCCCTATTCATGGTTTATTTATAGACTTTTCTTATTCTAATAGGATTCACTTTTTCTTGTATGAAAGAATTTTAAGACCCAATGATTCTTCCAATCAGAATGGGTTCTCATCTATATGATAATGAGGCTATTCTATTGTAGAAAGTGCTCCTATTTTGAACTGGTTTGTGGTATGCATGTGGAACCAGGAGTGGGGACCGTGCCATCCAATAGGGGACCCAGATCATTTTTTCTTTACCAGTTATCATATTGAATGGAGTGGTCCAAAAACTCTAGGTCATCTACGACTTTCATGAGCCATTTCTCTTTTGCAGGTACACTTTCAGTGTACTCAACTTCATAAATACAAATTGTATCTTGTGAACATTCACATAGAAAGTAGTAAGATACTATTCAAATGGAACTTTATGTGGACCATCACATTGTTTTCCAATGCTTTTGTGGACTGATGGTTTGTGGGATAATGCTTCACGAGCTGGACTTCACAAAATAATTGTTCACTGAACTACAATGGTCACACGACACACAATTTTTCATGTTTTTAATGAATTATTTTGAATATTTCTTGTAACACCCCAAGCTTATATGGTACTCTTCTCTTTGAATAATGCAATAGTGTGTGTTCTACGCAACATCGAGTTCTAACACACCACAACCAATAAAACTAGCTGTTATGAATAGTAATACCCACTTTTTAAAATTTATAAATTTTATATTTCAAAATGGACATCATTTTTGGATTCGGATTATCGAAATTAGCCTAGGGTGAATTTATGGTTTTTTTCTGAAAAACATCATTTTTTTATGAATAGTGAAACCACTAAGTGGTTGTTAAAAAACTGAATTTTTCATAAAATATAATTTTACCACTTCTGTGAGTGGAATTTTGAAAATTCGAGAGACACGGTTACTATCAAGGAGTAAAATGTGGTTCAATGAGATGAAAATAATTTTTGGTGAATAGTAACATTATACTTTTATTTACCACGGTTAAAAGTAAATAGTGTAATTAAGGGTAAAAATGATATAAATATTTCCCTAACACATGTCCTAATTCTATTGGACAAGTTTACCTCGACCAAAAACAACCTTAGGAATAAAATATTATCATTTAGGTTCACTTGGATTAGATTAGGACATTTATTATTTTTTAATTCAAAGAAGAGTTAAAATAGTTAAAATCAAGGTTTATTAACTAAAACATTTTTACTATAGGGTTACACAAAAGATAAATTCGATTACAAATGTTTATTATAAATATAAACAGATTTCCTACATAAGTATATTTTATTTATAATTTAAAAACATTAAATAAGTTAATTTATTTGTGACCCAATGGTGATGCAGTAATTACCATAATAGTGAAAAATTAAAATAATTGATATTATAAATACCCAAATAAATATAATTTGAGACTTTTTATGAATTACACTAATTTTATTGGTTAATATGACATGTTATAATTTATTTAATTAACTCTTTTCGAAGTAATCATTCTGTTATGATTTTCACAAAAATTAATTTTCCAAATAGTGTCAAAATTGACACAAAAGAGTTTTTAAAACAAATATTATATTATTAATTGATATTAAATTCCTAAAAATCTACAGTTCGGCCAAGAGACTTATATCATGATAGGTGTATCATTAATGGACCACTTGGGGGTCTCTTGGAGTTATATAGTATGTTTATTAACTATATAATATAAAAATACAATGTGTAATGGTAAGTGTCAAACTAATTAACTATGTGTTAAAACTAAACGATAAGGTTAATATAATGAAAAAAACCTGTATAAATTCTATTGGTTGAGTGGTTTTCTACCCATACCCACCTTAAAATTTAAATAATCCACTTTTGAGCCATTAGAAACTGAATATGTATTTATTATAAAATAATATTTCTTGCTTTTCCAAAGGTGCCCCTCACCCCTCTTATAAAAGGGCACTCCCCCTTATCATTAATTAACACCTTAAAATCCATTTGGTTAGTACACCCCATTCCCAAATACTCTATCAACGTCCCTCAATACAACCTAGAGGCATTAATTTGATCAGAAAGCCAACCTAAGGTTCCCTTTTGATCAAATCAAAAGGAAGAACCCGAAGAAGAGGTAATGTTTTCACCACCCTTTTTCAAATTCATTTCTTCTTCAACTTCTTATTTCTCTGTTCTTCCCATTCTAAAATAATTAATCCAGTATATACTATATAATGTAGCATTATTATAAATATGGTACAACCATATTCAGTATTCTATCCATCCTTTGAATGACATGTCACCATACGTGCGTACGTACGGCTTACCGTCTCCACGTCGTGGTGTAATTGTTATTCAATATATTATTATTTGGATGGGTATAATAATGATTTTTAATTCATTTAAATAATAAATATAACATGATAATTATTCTTCATATATGATATACCATCCAATTATATATTATTTTAATATCAAAATAATGATATTGTCACTCATGCGTACGTACGGGCTACCGTCTCCACGAACGCGATGAGATTCATTCTGCATCGTATCCATTAAAATATAATTATCATTTGATGATTAATAATAGAATCTAAGGAATTTATATCATTCTGGATATGATTAAGATACAACCTATCCATGACAAACATGGCCTACGTAACAAAACATATAAAAGAAAATGAGTAAGTTAACACCCGAAACAACGATAATACTAAGATATTATTAACAAATAAATGTTAAAAGATCATATATGATATCATATTAATTTATATGATTCTTTTATAATTTAATAACAGTTATTTCACAATTATACAGGAGGTTAACCTACCCCCCAACCAAGTAAAAGTACAAGGTAAGGGTTTATTTCACAATCTCTTCATTATCTGAGGTTGTTTATATGTAATTATCTACTGGGACATATTTATCATCTATATTCATGTTTCTTAAAAATTTATTTCAAAACATTCTTACAATTTTTCAGAATATGGGTTAAAGTCATTTATACCCTTGTTTTACCTTTTATAAGAAGTTTATAAATAAATATTTCTGTCGTTTTCCAAACAAGGTTCTTTTTAACCTTTTTGACAAAATTAAGGTAAGAATGTTTTTTTAACTTATACGGCGGGTGCGGCTATTTTCTGCCATTATAAAATCTTCGAAGATTCCCTTACAAGATTATAAAAATTATCAAATTAAATGTTTTATTTTATAATTTTTTGACTTTTACATTATTTCAAAAAAGGGATATTTCTCTCAAATAGTTTTGATTTCATCTATGTAAATATCCTTTGATGGATTTTAAGCTTATTTGAAGTTGATTTATTATGATACAAAACTTCCATATTGTATTGAAGGTTTTGTGATTTTTTCGCCTGTGGATGTGTTATTTTTATACCGTTCATGGTTTATGGAGAAAGTATTGACATTTCGTATGTTAGTTTTAATATGAATGTTTATGTTATGTTTAAACCTATTCATATGAGGAATGCATTGGACTTAATATGTGACGGGTGGAGCCCGCTATAGCTCCTCGATGCATCGGAAGGTCTCATGAGACAAACTAGTGTCTTGGCACAAGTCCTTGACAAAATCATATTTGTAGTCTTGGCACGAGGCCTTGGCTATGTGGTTATGATAGTCTGGCATCATGCATTCCATCATTATGAAAGTTGTTTTTAATATGGCATATTATTATTCGATTAGTAGAATATCCATGAGAATAAGTAAATGGAATTATTTCATTTTATTTTTTCTATACTATATTTAAGTTCAAGTTTAAAAGACTTTTGTTTTAGTTATACATTGCCTTAAATGTTTATTCTTATTTATGAAATTTTCCTCTATATTTTTATCCTTACTGGGAATTTGAGGTCACCCCTTTTATATGTTTTATTTTTACCAGGATGTGAAGAATTAATTTATGAATGACCTGTAGGGATAGTATAAGGGGATAAAAGTGTGGACAATGGAGACTATATTGTTGTAGTTTTCATTTTATGATGTAGTGTAAACTTCATTAATGTATCTATTTATTCCAAGGATACTAACATAATCGGTCTTTTGAGACTTGATCTTTCTTGTGATCATGCCAATGTTATGTAATAATTCACTGACTCTAGGTAACTGGGGTTGGGGCGTTATAGTTTGTATCAAAGTAAGTTTAGTACAAACCTTGTAAGCTATATTTAGATAAACTCTTATTAGAGCACGTAGACCTAATATGAACTTTGAGGATTAGTGTAGAAGAACTTCCTATAATTTTTTTATGGTAGAGATTTTGTGAGTTTTCTGAGAAATACATCCTTGTCTGGATACGAGCTGGTAGAGGCGGCTCTGGCACAGATGTACCTAGGGGTAAAACCTGAAAACACCTCTTTGATCTAGACTCGAATGGGAACTAGTGCAGGACAATGGGCCTTGCTGCACTCTTGGTTACGACACTCCCGGGGGATATGCTTTAGATAACACTCATTTTCTTTATAAATCATTATGAAGGGTTTATGAGTATATAGTTCCTCAAAGAAATTTTTTTTAATGATTATGGATTATATCCATAAATAGTTCAATTTATGTTAAGTGTTTTATAAGTATGAAATTATGTATTTTGATCCATAAACAGATCTAGTTTATGCCATTGTTTAGAAATGGTGCCTAGTGGAAGATATGGAAACCGTATCAATGCATGCACTCCATGTGGGGATTTCCCGCCTGCTCAAGATAATTATAGTGGAGTTGGTGATACAACTGGTTCCGATCAACTTATCACCATACTGGGACAACTCACTCAGGTTTTGAATAATAACCTTACCCGTATAGAGCACCCTGATCCGCAGCGTGGAGGATCAATGTTATATCTCTTCATGAGGCAGCAACCACCAACATTCAATGGGAGTACAAATCCATTAGTAGCTGAGAAATGGATAAGTTCCCTAGAGAAAAATATTTCAGGATTTCAGAAGTAGTGAAAGGGAAAAAGTTATCATGGCAGTTTACCGCCTCACTGGAGATGCTGATAAATGGTGGTCATTGATTCAAAACACGAAAGAAGATGATGAAGTATCTAATATGGAATCGAATGAGTTCAAAGATCTGTTTTTATAAAAATACTTTCTTCATGACCATCAAGCAAATATGGAAATGCGATTTATGAGTCTGAGACAAAAGGATAATGAGAATGTCGCAAGGTATGAGGCTAACTTTACATGGTTAGCAAGGTATGCTAGTGATTATATACGTAACCCAAGAAGTAATATTGATCGTTTCATTGATGGGTTAAAACCATTTCTCCCTCAAGCATTAGTCTCACAATCCTTCTCATCATACGAAGACATTGTCTCATGTTCTATCAAGAAAGAGAAATAATTCTATAATTCATATGACTTTAAAGAAAAGAAAGAGAAGAAGAGAACTGCTTATCAATATGGAAATGGAAATAATTTGAAGAAGGGAAAAGTTGAATATCCATCTTGCAGTAAATGTGGGAAGAAACACCCCGGTACTTGCCCAAAAGGAACGAGAGTATATTAGAATTGTGGTGAAAAAGGCCACCAGGATTGTGACTGCATGGGGAAGAAGGAAGCTACCTATGTCCAATGCTAAAATTGCAAGGAGATGGGATATTATGCAAATTAATTTCCTAAGCTTCAGTGGAACTTACCTCTGAAAAGGCCAAGTGATCAAGGCCAAGCTTATGCTATCACTACTGCTGAGGTAGAAGCTCCAAAAGACGTGGTGGCAGGTAATTTAATGGTTTCCTCATGTTTATAAAATGCATTATTTGATTCTGGATCATCGCATTGTTTCATATCTTCCCAGTTTTCTAAGAAAATTAGATATTTACAATTAGATTTAACAACGGAGTTGTTAGTTAAAATACCTAAGGAAAGTGTCATTGCAACAATGTTTTGTGAATCAGACCCCATTAAAGCACATGAATGTTCTTTATCCGCTGATCTCATTGTCATACCTATGATTGAGTTTGATATATTCCTCGGTATGGACTAGCTTTCAGACCCTGATGTGAATATTTATCGTAAGAAGAAGAAGGTTACGATTTTTTATGATGATGATTAGGAACACCTTATTTTTAGAGAAGAATCATCACTACCTAATTATTATCTAGATCCACCCCCAATAGCTCAACTAAATTCAATTATTGGGGAGGAAGAGGATGAAATTACAGTGGGTGAGGAAAGGAATGTTCAAATAGAGGATGTACCTATTGTGAAAGAATATGTAGGTGTGTTTCCGGAAGATTTACCTGGACATCCCCCAGAATGAGAAGTTGAGTTTTCCATTGATTTAATTTCTAGATCAAGGCCTATATCGAAGACCCCTTATAGAATGGACACTGTAGAATTAGTTTAACTAAAGAAAAAACTAGAGGAATTTAGTATTAAAGGATTTATTCACCCTAGTGTTTCTCTATGGGGAGCCCCTGTTCTTTTTGTTAAAAAGAAAGATGGATCTATGAGGATATGTATTGACTACATGGAGACCAATGATATAACAATAAAGAAAAAGTATCCCCTACTTCGCATTGATGATTTATTTGACAAACTGCATGGTGCTCATTACTTTTAAAATATTGACCTTCAATCTCAATACCATCAGTTGTGTGTGAAGAAGGAAGAAATTCCAAAGACAGCATTTCGAACCAGGTATGGGCATTAAGAGTTTATAATAGTGCCTTTTGGATTGACTAATGCACCCTCTGTATTCATGGATCTAATGAATACAGTTTTCAAGGAATTTCTCGATGAATTTGTGGTGGTATTTATTAATGATATCTTGGTATAATCCAAAAGCTATGAAGTTCATGAAAATCACATGCGCATTATATTGAGGACCCTGAGAAGACATGAATTATATGGGAAGTTTACCAAGTGTGAATTCTGGATTCAAGAGATTTCTTTTCTTGGCCATATTGTCTCTAAGGATGGAATTTATGTTGATCCTTCTAAGACCAAGGCAATCCAATAATGGCCTGGCCTGATGAGTATAACTAAGGTACGTAGTTTTTTTGGTTTAGCGGGTTATTATCGACGTTTCATCTATAATTTTTCCTGGTTTTTCTAACCCATTAACAAAGCTCACACGTAAAGGGGATAAATTTGTTTGGACAAAAGAGTGTGAACAATGTTTCGAAGAACAGAAGAGAACATTAGTCAATTCTCTTATATTGACTCTACCATCGGGTAATGATGGGTTCGTTATTTATAGTGATTCATCGAAGAAAGGACTTGGTTGTGTCCTTATGCATAATGATAGGGTTATTTCCTATGCATCACGACAGTTGAAAATTAATGAACAAAACTATCCTACTCATGATCTCAAGTTAGCAGCTATGATCTTTGCTTTGAAGATATAGAGGCACTACCTGTATGGTGAAAAATGTGAGATTTTTACTGATCACAAGAGTTTGAAGTATATTTTATCACATAAAGAACTCAACATGAGGCAAAGGAGATGTCTTGAATTACTCAAATACTATGATTTTACGATACACTACCACCCGGGGAAAGAAAACAAGGTGTCAGATGCTTTGAGTAGAAATGATCATGGAGTTTTGAACAATATGAGAATTGAAAGGGATCCAATTTTCATGGATCTAGTGAAGACGAACATGGGAATAACTAGGGAGGGTGAAACATCAATGCTTTTTCAAATGGTTGTAAAAACTTCTTTACTAGAAAGGATTAAGAGTTATAATATCGATGATGAAGAATTTTGAAAGAAGATTGAAGCTGTGAATGATGGGAGATTGATAGACTTTGTGTATGAAGAAGGAATTTTGAAATTCAGGAAGAGAATTTGTGTTCCTAATATACCTAATATTAAAATGGAATTGCTGGATGATGCTCATAGTTCCAATTTCTCTATACACCATGGGAGCACCAAAATGTATAGAGATTTGAAGGACATTTTTGGTGGGACAACATGAAGAGGGAGATTGCTGATTTTGTTTCAAGATGTATGGTTTGTCAACAAGTGAAAGATGGAAGGCAACAACCTGGTGGAGTATTGCAACCTCTTCATATACCTGAGTGGAAATGGGATAATATCACGATCAACTTTTTCATGGGACTACAAAAGACTCCTAGAAGGACTGATGCAATATGGGTTATTGTGGATCGTCTTACCAAGTCAGCACATTTTCTTGCTATAAGAGATGATCTACCACTGGAACGTCTAGCAAGACTATATATTGATGAAGTTGTGAGACTTCATTGAGTACCCCTATCGATTGTTTCTGATGGTGATCCCCATTTTACTTCAAGATTCTGAAAAAGTATTTAGAAAGACTTTGATAATGAACTTCATTTGAGCAGTGCCTACCACCATCAAACATATGGAAAATCAAAATGAACTATTCAAACCTTAGAAGACATGTTGATATCCTGCTCACATGACTTTTAGGGTATGTGGGATCCATATTTACCTCTAGTAGAATTTTCCTATAACAATAGCTTCCATTTGAGTATTCAGATGGCACCATATGAAGCGTTATATGGAAAGATATGTCGCACACCAACCTGTTGGGATGAGTTTGGTGAAAGAGAACTTGTAGGCCCAGAACTGGTGGAGGAAATGATGGAAAAGGTGAAGGTAATCCAAACCCACATCAAAGCAGCTCAAAGTAGGAAGAAGAGCTATGCTGATAATCGAAGGAAGGATTTATAATTTCAAGTCGGTGATCATGTTTTCCTGAAGGTATCTCCATGGAAGGGAGTCATACATTTTGGTAAGAAATGTAAATTGAGTCCCATGGACATCTGAATAGTGAAACCACTAATTGGTAGTTAAAAAACTGAATTTTTCATAAAACTTAATTTTACCGCTTTTGTGAGTGGATTTTTGAAAATCTGAGAGACACTATTAATATCAGGGAGTAAAATGTGGTTCAATGAGATGAAAATATTTTTTGGTGAATAGTAACTTTTTACTTTTATTTACTACGGTTAAAAGTAAATAGGGTAATTAAGGGTAAAAATGATATTAATATTACCCTAACACATGTCCTAATTCTATTGGACATGTGTATCTAGACCAAAAACAACCTTAGGAATAAAATATTATCATTTAGGTCCACTTGGATTAGATTAGGACATTTATTAATATTTAATTCAAAGAAGAGTTAAAAGAGTTAAAATCAAAGTTTTTTTACTAAAAAATTTTTAATATAGGGTTACACATATATAAATTCGATTATAAATATTCATTAGAAATATAAAAATATTTCTTACATAATAATATTTTATTTATAATTTTTAGACATTAAATAATTTAATTTATTTATGACACAATGATGGTATAGTAATTACCAAAATAGTGAAGAATTAAAATAAATGATATTATAAATACCCAAATAAATATAATTTGAGACTTTTTATGAATTACAATAATTTTATAGGTTAATATGACATGTTAGGATTTATTTAATTAACTTTTTTTGAAGTAATAATTCTGTTATAATTTTCACAAAAATCAATATTCCAAATAGTGTCAAAATTGATATAAAAGTGGTTTTAAAACAAATATTATATTATTAATTGATATTAAATTCCTAAAAATCTAAGGTTCGGCCAAGATACTTATATCATGATAGTTGTATCATTAATGGACCACTTGGGGGTCTCTTGGAGGTATATAGTAAGTTTATTAACTATATAATATAAAAATACAAAGTGACATGGTAAGTGTCAAACTAATTAACTAAGTGTTAAAACTAAAATATAAGGTTAATATAATGACCCATACCTATCTAAATTATATTGGTTGAGTTTTTATCGACCCATACCCACATTAAACTTTAAATAATTCACTTTTGAGCCATTAGAAACTGAATATGAATTTATTATAAAATAATATTTCTAGCATTTCCAAAGGTGCCCCTCACACCTCTTATAAAAGGGCACTCCCCCTTATCATTAATTCACACATTCAAAGCCTTTTTGTTCTTCCAAACCCTACCCAAATACTCTCTCAACTTCCCTCAACACAACCTAGAGGCCTTAGTTTGATCATAAAGCCATCCTAATAAGCCTTTTTGATCAAATCAAAAGGAAGAACCCGGAGAACATGTAATGTTTTCACCACCCTTTTTCAGATTAATTTCTTCTTCAACTTCTTCTTTATTTGTTATTCCCATTATAAAATAATGAATCTAGTATCTCCTATACACTGTAACATTCTTATAATTATGGTACAACCATATTCAGTATTCTATCCATCCTTTGAATGACATGTCACCATACGTGTGTACGTACGGATTACCGTCTCCACGTCATGGTGTAATTGTTATTCAATATATTATGATTTGGATGGGTATAATAATGATTTGTAATTCATGTAAATAATAAATATAACATGATAATGATTCTGTATATATGATATACCATCCAATTATATATTATTTTAATATCAAAAGAATGATATTGTCGCTCGTGCGTACGTAAGGACTACCATCTCCACGAACGCGATGAGATTCATTCTCTATCATATCCATTCAAGTATAATTCTCATTTGATGATTAATAATAGTATCCAAGGACATGATATAATTCTGGATATGATTAATATACAACCTATCCATGAAAAACATGGCTTAGTTAACAAAACATATAAAAGAAAATGTGTAAGTTAACACCCGAAACAACAATAATACTAAGATATTATTAAAAATCAATGTTAAAAGATCATATATGATATCATATTAATATATACGATTATTGTATAATTTAATAACAATTATTTCACCATTATACTGGATATTAACCTACCCCCAACCAAGGAAAAGTACAAGGTAAGGGTTTATTTCACAATCTCTTCATTATCCGCGGTTGTTTATACGTAATTATCTACTGGGACCTCTTTATCATCCGCATCCATGTTTTTTAAAAATGTATTTCAAAAAATTCTTACTATTTTAAAGAATATGGGTTAAAGTTATTTATACCCTTGTTTGACTTTTTATAAAGAGTTTATAAAGGAATCTTTCCGTCGTTTTCCAAACAAGGTGCTTTTTAACCTTTTCGTCAAAATTAAGGTAAGAATGTTTTTTTAACTTATACGGAGGGTGTGGCTATTTTCCGCCATTATAAAGTCTTCGAAGCTTCCCTTACAATATTATAAGATATTTTTCAAAGTAAATTTTTTATTTTATAATTATTTGACTTTTAAATGAATTCAAAAAAGGGATATTTCTCTCAGATAGTTTTGATTTCATCTATGTCAACATCCTCTGATGGATTTTAAGCTTATTTGAAGTTGATTTATTATGATACAAAACTTCCATATTTTATTGAAGGTTTTGTGATTTGTTTGACTGTGGATGTGTTATTTTTATACCATTCATGTTTTATGGAGAAAAGTATTTACATTTCATATGCTAGTTTTAAAACGAATATTTATGTTATGTTTAAACCTGTTCATATAAAGAATGCATTGGACTTAATATGTGACGGGTGGAGCCCGTTATAGCTGCTTGATGAATTGGTAGGTCTCATGAGACAAACTAGTGTATTGGAACCAGGCCTTGACAAAATATTATTTGTAGTATTGGCACAATGCCTTGGCTATGTGGTTATGATAGTCTGGCATTATGCATTCCATCATTATGAAAGTGGTTATTGATATTTCATGTGATTATTCGATTAGTAGAATATCCGTGAGAATAAGTAAATGGAATTATTTCATTTTATTTTTTCCATACTATGTTGAAGTTCAAGTTTAAAGGGATTTTGTTTTAGGTATACATTGCCTTTAATGTTTTATCTTATTTATGAATGTTTCCGCTATATTGTTATCCTTACTGGGCATTTGAGGTCACCCCTTTTCTATGTTTTATTTTTCCTAGGATGTGAAGAAGTAATTTATGAATAACCTGTAGGGATAGTATGAGGGGAAAGAGTGTTGAATTTTAAGACTATATTTTTGTAGTTTTCATTTTATTATGTAATGTAAACATTACAAATGTATCGATTTATTCCAAGGCTACTAAACTAATCGTCATTTCGAGACATGATCTTTCTTGTGATCATGCCAATGTTATGTAATAATGCACTGACACTGGGTAACTGGGGTCGGGGCGTTACATTTATATAGTAAACTTCAAATATATTTTGTTATCAATTTCATGGGACAAAATAGAACTACCTTCCAACTCGATAACTGCATATGGTAGTAGTACAAGTTTGGATTATAATATCAATGAAAATATTCCACATCACATCTTCCCTTAATAAGGATCTCTTTTGGATCTTCTTTCACAAGATATTATGGCGACACATTATAAAATCAAATACCACTTTATAACTT
Organism: Viscum album; assembly: GCA_963277665.1. Classification (NCBI taxonomy): domain Eukaryota; kingdom Viridiplantae; phylum Streptophyta; class Magnoliopsida; order Santalales; family Viscaceae; genus Viscum; species Viscum album. The sequence goes on along the minus strand of OY728132.1, from coordinate 1,341,650,679 downwards.
CATACATGAAGACAATTTTACCCTTCCAGTAGCAGATTATAATATCTCATATTTATGGTCTGTTATGTATCGGGAGTGTTCCCTAGGGAACGTTTCTATTATTGGGGAAATCATAACTAGTTTAGGTCAATATATTTGCATTTTTATCAATGTTTATATGTGGACACAATGAGACCAAAAAAGTCCTGAAATGTCATGGTGGTCATCCGTTCAATATTACCAATCCATTTTCAGCCTCTTGTGAGGAAATCCCAATGGAGACTGGCGGCCCAAGTGAGACTTGCTGTCAGGAGGTATTATCTCAGAGGAATGGGCTTGGGAATTCTAGTTTCACCAAAACTAAAGGGAATTTCCTAGATAACTAGTTGTTTTTGTATTATACTAGGTAATTTGGGTCTCTTATTTCTTAATTTACTCACCGACTAAGGTGCTCCCCAAATTTGTTAGCCTCTAGTATTCAAGCACCAACACATTCCATATATCACATGGTGAAGTGGGGATTATTTTATGTGATGTATACCAGCTATAGAGAAAACCCATTATTACTAGAAACTATGATGATTTTGTACCCATATCCACAACTTGTGAAAACACTAAGAAAGTATGTCTATTGGAATGGGACCTCCAGACTATAGTAGAGAATTTTCTTGGTCATCTCCTCCACACCCTCTCTCTCATTCCCTTCAACAATTGGATAACATAATTTTTGGAAGTCAGTAGTAAAAAGATAAAAATTAATTATAGAAGGACTCCTCTAACTAAACAGTCATGAGGAATTCAAGGTTCACCCTATGATACTTTCAATCTAGTAAATATTCCACATGGTGATATATAATTCATCAATACATGTATCTTGACATCATGTTGGAAGATTTCTTCCCCATGTTTTTTAAGTGGTTGGATCTCTCCATTCCCTAAAGCCTACACTCGTATTAGGGTCTATTCATTAATGATGGATGCCCGATAGTAAGAGGACACCCCCATAAACCTAGGTGTACTCTCCCCAGCATATATTTAGGAATTATTGGTCTATATGTAATAAGTTTGGTCTTCACAACAACTATGTGGGCCGTTCCATATCTTGAATGGTTGGGTAGAGGAACACAGTCACTTCTATGAATAATAGCATACTGTGACAATTCCCCATTCCACCTTTTTCCATGCATTGTGTAATATTTTCATTTTTCTCCCGATATCCCTGGGAATCATTGGATTTTATTGAACTATTCAATTATTTGATCTACTTCACTTTCATCAACTTACTAACACCTTTTAGAATGGTGGTTGATAATGTTGAAAGGACTTTGGAGGAGCTCTCTTTCATCATCTCTATGTGAGATGGAATTCTGGATGTATGAGTAAATGAAGTTACCATCTTCAAACTCTATATCCCTTTTATATTTTCAAAATAATTTTTGTGTATTCAATTGGTTTCTCCTCTCCATATTTCTAAAATTAAGGATTTTCAACCTGTTATCCTTCACCCGTTTTGTCTAATGATGATGCGTATAAATTATGGAATCTAATTTAATTTCCATGTGTGAGAACTACCATAAATGTTTCTCAGAAGTATGTTAGGATGTTTATGGAATACTATCAAGATGTTTTATTTACAAGAATAATCGGAATGGTGCCCAAACCACAAGACTATAATATTTTTTTACTTGATGCACCCTCCTAATTTGTTTCAGATGGAGAACGCCTCATGTCCTGATGCTCTAAGAACCTCATGGGAGCCTCATCCCCTGGATCCCCATTAATTAATGCGGTGAATATATGATATTTTAAACAGAAGATACTATATTCCCACTTAATTTTGGCCTTGGTGGAATAAAATTTGGAACCTTACCAATTTATGTTTGCACCATCAACATGATTCCCAGAGCTGGGAAGAAGGAGGATATAAATGATTTTCACATGTTGGAGTTTCTCTTCAGTATAACCATGTCTATTATTATTGCAATTTTGGATTAGATGACCATAGCAGTTAGTGATTAGGGGTAGGATCCCATCATCACTACAAACACCAGGCAATGCGAAGATGGTCCTAGAGCCATATTTTTATTGTCATCATAGATACCCCAGGAAGAAATTGATTTTTGAGCAGAAAGCATTCTTCAACTTTTCCTTGCCCTATGCTCGGGTGGGCTTGACTACCATCTCTTGCATATCCTTATCCACCATATCATCAAATCATGAAAAGAACAAGATACTTGAGAATGTGTCATTTATAAATTTAATGATTCCCATTATCAAACACAAGCCTTACAAGATATCTTCATTGAGATGCACCACCTGGTTACTGAAGAGGAAAGATCTTATGATCATGTAGTTCTATAGATTGAGGATATACAAACATGTAAGGATCACAGAGCTTGTATGAAGGAGTAGCTGTCATTAACCAATGAATTTTTTAAATCCATCTTGAAGAAATTTTTAGATATCATGTCCATTGTTAAATAGATACACCCAAAAGATAACACCAAAGCTGGCCATAGAACTAGTTTGGAATGCACTTATTATCGTTTTCATCAGGCGGTATTCGATCTATTAACTAAAGTGGTTCAATCATTATTATATCCATTTTATTTGTTCTGTGATATTATTTTTTAGTATAGTTAAGGAAAAAATCTAGGATGTTGATTCTCCTCCATTCTAATTTTATAAAAATGAAAACATTTTTTCTCTCTAATGTTTATCATTTATCTTTTTATCAATTTCTATTAATCATATCTGGTCATATTTTAAAAGATATTATTCACGGGATATCAATTTTAATCATAGACTGGGATAACCTAATTTTCATTATAATGTGATGATCTAATTTTTTTCCGTGCCATGGGACTCAATGATAAAAGTTTGGACTATTTTTAGGGTTACATGAAAAACCCTAAAGCATTTTTCTTTTTCTATAACCGACCTAGTTTTTTCTAAAGCCCAATTTGGTATGAGCTTAGCAGGTGTAAATTGACTTTATTGTAGGCCTCACTTTTTGGTTTTTTGACGTAATAATATTTTTTCCATTTAATTATCAATTTTTTACTATCTTTTATCACCTAGAACGTGAAAAACATATGTTTAACGTGATATTACATGACTTTTTTGCTTGGTTCCCTTTGTGTGTTTTCAACCTAGCATGTTCGGTTTCTCTTTTCATGGTTTGTTTATAGTCTTTCAAACTGTACTAATGCAACTGTTATTTTAGGTCAAATATTTAGGACCCTAAATTGTGGGGTGAGGGACCCAATATAGATTATTGGTAGGGAATGTCCCAATATTTTTAAGATAAGAATGATGGATTATTCTTAAAATTGTCTTTTTTTTTTATATGATACTTGAAATGTGTCATGTATGAGAGGAGTGACCGCAAGAATTCTTTCAATCACATTATTTATAGGTTTCATGGAGGTAGAAGAAGCCTCTCGTGGGGATGAATTTTCTTTTGGTTGATAGAACATTTTTGGAGAGTTTTGTGGATTCATCTAGGGAATATTGTATATAGTTAAAAAAGGTATCCTGATGACATTGCACATCCATTATCAATGGACATGTAATTTTGAAAATTTTTATTTCTCAAGACCACAATGGGTGGCTTGTCAAAGGAAGATTTTTGAAATTGATGAGGTAATCTATATCAGATTTTTCATTGAATAAGAAACCACTCCTGTATTAATTTTTCCATTGTAACGGAGGTATAGAGAGTGGTTGAGTTTAATTCTGTGCTATTAATACAGGTCGCATAAATTTTTAATGTCTTATGATGAGTAATTTTGAGGAATATATTATAAGGACGTTTACCTTAATATTAGGGATAAAATATTTTCCATTTTCATGGAAATAGGTCCAAGAATTTTCCATCATTTTTAGGCATGAAGTGGGAAGGTTCAAAGTTTTAATCTAGGGGTTTCTAAATCAGAGTAGTGATGTGGGATGTAAATGTCATTTGGACATACCGATATGGAAAAAATATCACTGGGGGATGACTTTTGCCTTGGTCAACAAGAATTTTGTCGGATTCTTATACAGATCTAACCAGGACAAATTGTGAATTGTCAAAAAATCGTTTCTTTAGGAAACCGTCCCTCCATTACTGATGTTCATGGAGCCTTATGGGGATTCAGACCTTCATGGACAAATAATTTGGTTTTTGAAAGGAGAGTGTATGAATATTAAAGGATTAATTTATGTCTCCATTTTCTTAGAATGGGTAGAATCATTTTCCTTACATCAGTATGACCCTTAAATAGGATATATATGTTTTATAAGGATTTTTCTAAGACATGTGGTCCAAATGTCAATATGTATCTTCTTAGAATGAGAATAAAATCATACGTAGATCTGTGATGGTTTTCCCATGTAGGTACGACCCATGCATTGTGAAGGGGAAATTATTTTTTTAAGATAAGATCAAGAATGGGGTGAGTCTCATATTGGAATATCCTATACAGGTCTAGATCTTTTAGAAGAGAGTGGGGAATTTGTGTCAGTTTTTTGTGTGTCTCGAAACATTTTATATAGGTATGACTCATACACAAGAAAAAGGGAGGCTTTTTTACCACATGTATAGATACATAATTGAGGATATTGGCATCACTACATATCTTTTGACAATAGGAATCAATCCAGATGGATTTATTTGAAGGCTTCCCCATTATTTGATCAAGCTTTTCCATGGGGAAAAATTGAATTTTCTTTTGAATACAAGCTCACAAAAATACGGTGAGGCACATATCAAACCCTCTTATGAAAATATAACTCATGTTTAGGAGAGAAATAAAAAAATTTGGATGTGTCCATACTAGGATATAATAACATTTCATCTATATGCATCCCATAAAAGTGAGAATAAGATCATATATAGCTCTTAGGGGTTCCCCATGAATGCTTAACCCAAGTATAGTGAAATGTAATTTTTTATTTTTGTAATAGCTGGACTCAGGATTGGATATTCAGGTTTCAATATGTATCCCTCAATGTTAGGATCAAGGAACATTTAGTTCTAAACATCATGCAGTTTTGTTCCAAGTGACTAGGATATCATTCATGTCGTTTAATGTCATACGAACATGGTGGCATGGGGTTTTAAAGTTTTAAGACTTATGTTTAGGGACATATTTAAGGAAAATGATGACAAATAGGAATCCTATCATGATACTATGTTTTGAAATTCCTTTTATTTGAGGGTATAGAAATTTTATACCATTATTCCAGTGGTTCTTGGTTCAGGAGAAATGATATATGGATTAAATATCATTAGGACTTATAGGGATATAAAATCCTCTCATGGGGGGAAATTTGACTCTGGTTGAAAAAGATTTTTTTGGGGAGACTTAATCAGATTAAATAGAGGCATATTATACATAGTTAAATAATGTTTTCCTTGGGAAACTAACCCCTACCATTTCTTGTGGATATAGGGAGATTGTGGAGATCCAAAATTGCTCAGGGTACAAAGTGTGATGAATGGAAGGAATGTGTCTCAGTATGTAAGAAACATTTATACTGTTATTATCGATGGATTGTAAAACTCTACAAATAGTTTGACTCATATGTAGGATTTATTTTTTCCCTTGCTAGATTCTTAAATGAGGAACCCAAACCTATGATCTCCTACAATGATATTTGATTGTACACAAGAGATGGGGAAATTTTATTCCTATAGATGATACTAAGACACGTGTTCTAGTAATCCTTACGTATCTCATAAAACAGAGAATCAATCCACATGTAGTTCATGAGGTACCATGCATTTTAACATCATAGAGTAAAGACCATAGGTCAAACGATGTGAATGAAGTTGGACATTGTGGATCTATGATTTTTTACTTCATGCAGTAAAAATAATTGGTTTTCCATTTATGTTCTTACTACTAGGACCATAGAAACACTGATGTGGATAAATACACCATGATCAAGTAGTGAATTCCAACAAAATACTTCAAATACCATGTGATTTATTCTAAATGTTATAAGTAATTGGATTAAAACATTTATTCCACCACCCAGATCTGATGTAATGAAGGATAAGGGAATTTTTCATTTGTGGCGGAAAAACCATGATGAAGAATCCTGGTGTCTTTATAAATCTCATTAATATGACAATCAATCTGTACGTAGTTATTTGAAAAATCCATAGGTATATCTGACTCGTACACAGAGAGGAGGTAATTTTTATCCTTTGTTTTGACTAATCCCAGGATTAGAGATCTGGGAATCAAAATAATTTCTTTAATGATAGGAATCAGGACACACATACTTCTGAATGGGGACTCTCTATGCCATTATAATTTTTATACAGAGGGGAAATGTTTCTTATTGATTGTTTTATTTTTACATTTTGACCTAGGATTGATGATCTAGACATAACTCTTTATCATGTGTGGGAAGAAATCAGGACACACTTTGTTGTGGGACCCCCACACAGTTTAATATCATGAGTTAAGGATGTAGATGATCCATTATGAAGGACATCTAGCCATCACTATGTATTTTATGATGGTAGGAATCAAGCCAAAGGTATTTCTAAGCAAGTATCCCTACAGAAATTTGACTCATGTGTGGGGAGCAGGTGTTTTGCTTAAAGTGGATCTGTCTATAGAAATTGATTTGGAGTCTCCTATGATGATTTAATTTTTAGGCAGGAGAGGGTACATTCCATTTATATTTTAGTTGAGTCTAGGACATGAGGTCGAGGAATCACTATGTATCTCATTTAATGAAAGTCAATACACACATAATTCTTAATAAATCATTTATTTTAATATATTTTGGAAAGGATGTTGGCTATAGAGTTTAACGTTATGATGTAAAGTAAATTAATGCTTGTCATAAAAGAAGTGTCATCATGGATAGGCCCATGAATAAAGATATGGTCGTCAATCTATATCCTATAATGGAGGGATTCAAGCAACATGTAGTTCTTGAGGAAAGATCCCCACATAGGTCTAATCCGCGCATAGGGAGGGGCCATTTTTTATTTTAGGTGACTGTACCAGGAAGAACATTTTGGGCATTTCTACGTATCATGTGATTTAAATAATACAATTGTACATAGATCTTGAATATATCTTGGTAGATTAATGATACTGAGGGAAATTTCCTCTCAGGTGAAAACATTATCATGTCATGCAATTTAACATCATATCAAAATGAAATTAACTTCACATAGTTTATCGTAATGTGACATGAACGATATACCATTCAATTTAACATCATTAAATAAAGACTATTGTGTCTTGAAAATATGAGAATGATGATTTCGTATACCAATGAGAAAAATAACCCCAACATTATGGGAGTCCTTGAGCCCAAATGCTGGTAAGAAAATCAACTTATAAATGGAGGTAATGTTTTGGTTTTTCCTATCAAAATATGTTTGGGAATCACCACATATCATGTGATGGCATGAATCAAGCCATTCATAGTTCTAGATGGAAATTCTCTATGCATGTCTGGCCCATACACAGAAGGTATAATTTTTACTGTTTTGTGGGGATGGGCCTATGAAATGAGGTTTGAGCATCACTATGTATCATTGGATGATAAGAATCATGAAATATGTAGTTATTGAAAAAGAGACACCATACATGAATCTTACTCTCATGTGAAGATAGACACATTTTCTCTTTTTCCTGTATTGATCCTTCTCATGTGTGGTGAATCTTTGATTGAAATGATGATTCTCGTACAGTTTAACATATCATGGTGAGATACTAAGACCAGTGTGGGAAATCCTTTATGGTAAGGGAATGAAGCATACCATGATCATCAATATGTATCCCATGTTCATATCATGGGGTAGTAATAATCTCTTATATGTTTAAGAGGCACCCTGAACTTATTTAGGATTTTATTATAGTTTAACGTTGTGCGTTGAGGATGTTACCTCCAACTTTAAGGCCATAGATCTCAGACAATGGGTTGAGCACTCTAAAAATGGATATGCATAAATCATTGGTATAACAAAACCAACAAGGATTAGTGTATGGGAGGCTCATATACAACATACAAATTTCTGGGGACGCCTGCATACAGTTTTATGTTGTGAATATTGGACTATAGTTTCACATTTAAGGTCATGCATTTCAGACTAAGAAAAGGAGGCTTCCCAAAATTGGTATAGATGGTGTGGCTGAGTAAAAAACATAATGTAAATGTGGGACTTGGAATCTTGGTTCCACACCAAACATTCCTAAGAAGGATCACATATATTTTTAAAAACTTATAACCTGGAGAAGGAAATTTAATTTAACATCATATGGTGGGTACGAGGACATGTGTTCAATTTGACAACATTCTTCTAGGATGGAAGATCCATTTAGTTTATCTTCATGCGGTTGGGAAATATATTCCTTTTAGGGTCAGGATGAAAGGACCACTGATGCAATTTAGTTTAACATGGTACATTTATGATGACTTTCCCTATAGTTTAATATCATATGGTAATGAAGGTGTACCATATAGATAATATTATTAGGATCAAGACAATGTGTATTTTTATTACATGAAATACTAATTTAAGAACCTCAAATTGGTAGGATCCATGGTAATTTTTACATTCATAAAAATCATAGTATACTCCCCATTGGAGTAGAACGTTTGTATTGCATAAGGTAACTCCAATTTTGGTTCTAATTTTGGTGGTTTCTTTCCTAGGGTCATTGGATTCATGAGTACCAACACCATTTCTAATTTCATGGGGAATTTTATATGCTTCTCCCGCATTTTCATGATTGGTTTTCCTAAGGATTGAATTGAGTTAAAAAAATTTATAACCCATTTAAATATATATAAAAATATATTTACATATATATATATATATCAAGTATTTATTTTTGATTTCATTACTAATCTATACCTTCATAGATTATGGAGGTTGCTCAATGTATTTTCCATGTTAATAGTCACATTTTTTGGTGTTTCTCAAGGTGTAATTCCCATTTAACTCATGAATTGTATTCCCTTACTTGTATAATGTCTGTATTATTTATTTTTGTTCATCTTATTGGTGGATTCATTATCTATCCCCATAAATAGTGTGGGTAATTCCACCCATATATGTGTGTTATATACCCTCAATGTTTGTCTCAACCCATTCTCCCAATGAATGGGGGATTAAAGAGTTATTCACATCATAACTTCCAGCCATGGAAGGGCGATAGTGGTGGTATTCATGAAAAAATGATATCCAAACATTTGGCTAAGAGATATGATATAGCTAGTGGATATACAATATCTGGGATTATATGGGTTAGTGGGGAAACAATATCATTTGAATATAGTATGGTGTTTAGGAAAGGAATACCATATAGGAAAAATGTGGTTAGGGTCCCGTATGATCTGATGGAAGAAATGTTTTTTATCAAACTTACGTAGTGAAGTGGTGATGATTGTAGGGTAAAGAGTAAATAATCATTAATGTATCATTATTTATTATTCCTATGATTAAATTGGGTATATTATCAGGATTGGGATAAAGCATTATAAATTAATCTTAAATATTCCCTATTCTGGGTTTAGGAAGTCCCTATCATTTTCCTTTTTTATAATAGATCTTGGTAGACATACCCATTAGTCATGTTATGGTGATGTTAATAATCATTTTCAAGTAGATTGTTAGGAATTTGTGGTTGATAAAGTTGAATCATTAAGAAAACACCTTTAGAATTATTATGTCACGACGTATGGAAGTATAGAGGAACTATTTATGATTAAAAGGCAGAAGCATCATTGTAGTTGGTGGATATTTCCTTTTATTTGCATTTCTCATTATAAAATCGAAAGATTACATTAGAAGTAAATATATTCGGAGGATCTACTCTTTAGTGGTGTATTATATTCCTCTGTGATCATGGAGAGTTAGCAGGATCATAGAAGATGCTATATATTCAGTTCTTGGTTGAGTTATTTTCTTGGACTATGAAAGCATTACCTCAATGTGTTAAATTTTATCATCTATATGGGAGTTAAATCATTAAGAAATTTAAGATTCTATTCAAGAACCTATTATTATATACCTCATACCTCATTCCATAGGAAGAGGCTAAAGAAATGCATTAGATGGAGGTGTTGAATCTAATTATTTAGCACAAGGTCACCCCATTAATGTTATATAGGTTTCTTGAATTTTATTGAAGGAATTGTTTTTTAAGAAATCATTTTCTTGGACCAAATATTTTCATGGTGGAAGGAATAATGATTCCCATGGAGAAGAGTTATGAGTAAAGGTTTTAGATTTTTTTCTTCCAGTGTTTCAAATAGTTTGTTGTTTTATTCATATTCCATCAACTCATTGCACTAGAGCAGGTTTCTATTAAACTCTTACATGGATATTTGATTTTTTTTCTTATTTAATTTTTAGGGTTTATCAATAAAAATATTATGTTACCAAATGTTCTTGGAAGCCATCATTATAATAATTATTCTCTTTATTTCATATTTAAACATAATTTATTACATAAACATGCACTTATTTAAACTCAAATGATTGAAAGGTGTGGTGTATTTGGGGATTAGGAACATTACATAACAACATAAAACATTAAATATACATCTTTATTGATATCTTCTTTTACATGACCACAACATTCCTTCATACTTTTCATTGTATGGGATAACCTTATGACATTCATAATAAAAGGGTGAGCTATAATGCATAGTAAGGGAATAAACAAGGAATAAAATGAGGAAGAAAATACGTGTTATTTAATAGGAAAATCAATTGAGTCCAAAAGAAACATGAACATAAAGGCATGATAAAGCATGATAATCAAAACATGAATGAGTCAACAACATGCAACATGATATTTTCTTGAGCCAAGGCTCATTGAACATGGATTAACATGAGTAAACCCTCATTACACGTGAATTATCATGAGTAAACCATCATTTCATATGAATTAGAAATAGTAAACACACATTTCACATGACTTACCATGATACTAAACATTTCCCAATGCATTGGAGCATTATCAGGGCACACCCTTCATAATCATTTCATTTTCATGTATAAGTGTGCCACATATATCATACTACATGGATTCATTAAACATCATAATGTATTACACGAACAAAGAATCTGGAATACAAACATGTATGCCCCCAATAAATATGTACAAGAGCATAAAGGTGAATACCCAAGATAGAGAAACGGGTATGGTGTTCACAACATGGTGATTTTTTTCACAGAAAATCATGGTGCAATTTCGTCCATATAATGATATCTAATGGAAATTAAAAAAAGTTTTTATCAGATATAAATAGGTATCCCATCATTTAAAAATTAAATGGATAGTAAGGGTGTAATGCCTTGACCCCAGTTACCCAGAGTCGGTGCATTATTACAAAACATTGGCATGATTACAAGAAAGATCAAGTCTCGAAAGACCGATTGGTTTAGTATCCTTTGAATGACTAGATACATTAATAATGTTTACATTACATCATAAAATGAAAACTACAACAATATAGTCTCCATAGTTCACACTCTTATCCCCTCATATTATCCCTGCAAGTCATTCATAAATTACTTCTTCACATCCTGTGAAAAATAAAACATAGAAAAGGGGTGATCTCAAATGCCCAGTAAGGATAACAATATAGCGGAAACTTTCATAAATAAGAATAAACATTTAAGGCAATGTATAACCAAAACAAAATCCTTTTAAACTTGAACTTAAACATAGTATGGCAAAAATAAAATGAATTAATTCCATTTACTTATTCTCATGGATATTCTACTAATCGAATAATAACATGCAATATCAATAACAACTTTCATAATGATGGAATTCATAATGCCAGACTATCATAACCACATAGACAAGGCCTCATGCCAAGACTACAAATAATATTTTGTCAAGGCCTTGTGCCAAGACACTAGTTTGTCTCATGAGACCTACCGATACATCGAGGAGCTATAGCGGGCTCCACCCGTCACATATTAAGTCCAATACATTCCTTACATGAACCTGGAAATCATTTTTTTTTCATTATCAGAAAGTCGGTTTATAGGGGTTGCCGGGACCCAAGGATACAATAAAAACATTTCAAAATACAAAAAACCACCCATCAAAAGAAACCGTGTAACTCCTCGAGTCGCGAGCCCATGCGCTGCCTCGAAACCTGGGATCACCTGCCACCACCTCATCATCTTCGGGATACGCCCCCGATGCGACCAGAAAACCCACTTTCATCGGGACACCGGCGAGGTTCACTGGCTCTCGTCGACGGCCACCAGCGACCGTCGTCGGCCACCGTCGACCGTCGTTGGCCACCGTCGACCATTGTCGTCCACCGTCGACCGTCGTCATCACCAACATCACAGACCTTCGGCATCCATCGACCTCGTCGGTACAAACATCAGCGGTGCACACCAGATCATCGGTGGAGGCCGAAGAAAACACAACATACGGAAACTTCCACTCACACAAAAACATCATCCTCGAAACAAAGAGGAACATAATCATCCCATGCTCGCAAAGATGCATGAACATCAAAAACTGCGGCATGAAACCACCAGATCCATCCATGAAATGGCAACACAAAAACACTCATCCAGGAACCAGGAGCAGGAAGGACATAAAGAAAAAAAAACAGCAAAATGCACAAAACTGGAAAAGGACCCAGTAAAAACCATGAATGGTATAAAAATAACACATACATAGTCAAAAAAATCACAAAACCTTCAATACAATATGTATGTCTTGTATCATAATAAATCAACTTCAAATAATCTTAAAATCCATCAAAGTATGTTGACATAGATGAAATCAATACTATTTGAGAGAAATTTCCCTTTCTTGAAATCATTTAAAAGTCACATAATTATAAAATAAAACATTAACATTGAAAATTTTCTTATAATCATGTAAGGGAAGCTTCAAAGATTTTATAAAGGCGGAAAATAGCCAAACCCACTATATAAGTTAAAAAAACATTCTTATCTTTATTTTGTCGAAAAGGTTAAAAAGCACCTTGTTTGGAAAACGATGGAAAGATTAATTTATAAACTTCTTATAAAAAGTGAAACAAGGGTATAAATTACTTTAACCCATATTATTTAAAATAGTAATAATGTTTTGAAATACATTTTTAAGAAACATGGATTTGGATGATAAAGATGTCCCAGTAGATAATTATGTATAAACAACCTCGGATAATGAAGAGGTTGTGAAATAAACCCTTACCTTGTACTTCTCCTTGGTTGAGGGTAGATTAACCTCCTATATAATGGTGAAATAATTGTTATTAAATTATAAAATAATCATATACATTAATATGATATCATATATGATCTTTTAACATTGATTTGTTTATAATATCTTAGTATTATCGTTGTTTCGGGTGTTAACTTACTCATTTTGTTTTATATGTTTTGTTACGTAATCCATGTTTGTCATGGATTGGTTGTATCGTAATCATATCAAGAATGATATCAAGTCCTTTTATAATATTATTAATCATAAAATGATAATTATACTTGAATGGATACGATGGAGAATGAATATCATTGTGTTCATGGAGACGGTAGTCCGTACGTACGCACGCGCGAAAATATCATTCTTTTGATGTTAAAATAATATATAATTGGATGGTATATCACATATAAATAATGATTATCATGTTATATTTATTATTTACATGAATTACAAATCATTATTATACCCATCCAAATAATAATATATTCAATAACAATTACACCACGATGTGGAGACGGTAAGCCGTACGTACACATGTATGGTGACATGTCATTCAAAGGATGAATAGAATACTGAATATGGTTGTACCATATTTATAATAATGTTACAGAATATAGGAGATACTGGATTAATTATTTTAGAATGGGAATAACAAATAAATAATAAGTAGAAGAAGAAATGAATTTGAAAAGGGGTGGTGAAAACATTACCTCTTCTCGGGTTCTTCATTTTGATTTGATCAAAAGGGATCCATAGGTTAGATTTCTGATCAAAATAATGCCTCTAGGTTGTATTTAGGGAAGTTGAGAGAGTATTTGGGCAGGGTTCGGCCTAGAAAAAAGGCTTTTAAGGTGTGAATTAATGAGAAGGGGGTGTTCCCTTTTATAAGAGGGGTGAGGGGCAACTTTGGAAAAGCTAGAAATATTATTTTATAATAAATTCCTATTAGGTTTCTAATGGATTAGAAGTGGATTATTTAAAGGTTAAGTTAGGTATGGGTATAAAACCACTCAATAAATAGCATTTAGATAGATTTGGGACATTATATTAACCTTATCTTTTAGTTTTAACTCTTAGTTAATTAGTTTGACACTTACCATGTCACTTTGTATTTTTATATTATATAGTTAATAAACATACTATATACCTCAAAGAGACCCCAAAGTGGTATATTAATGATACAACTACCATGATATAAGTCTCTTGGCCGAACCGTAAATTTTTATGAATTTAATATCAATTAATAATATAATATTTGTTTTAAAAACTCTTTTATGTTAATTTTGACACTATTTGGAAAATTGATTTTTGTGAAACTCATAACAGAATTTTTACTTCAAAAAAGTTAATTAAATAAATCCTAATATTTCATATTAAACTATAAAATTAGTTTAATTCCTAAAAAGTCTCAAATTATATTTATTTGGGTATTTATAATATCAATTATTTTAATTTTTCACTATTATGGAAATTAATGCATCATCATTGTGTCATAAATAAATTAAATTATATAATGTCTAAAAATTATAAATAAAATATCATTATGTAGGAAATGTTTTTATCTTTCTAATGAATATTTATAATAGAATTTATATTATGTGTAACCTTATATTAAAAATGTTTTAGTAAATAAACGTTGATTATAACTCTTTTAACTCTACTTTGAATTAAATAATAATAAATGTCCTAATCTAATCCAAGTGGACCTAAATGATAATATTTTATTCCTAAGGTTGTTTTTGGTCTAGATACACTTGTACAATAGAATTAGGAAATGTTTTTGGGTAATATTAATATCATTTTTACCCTTAATTACCCTATTTACTTTTAAGCATGGTAAATAAAAGTAAAAAGTTATTATCCACCAAAAATTATTTTCATCTCATTGAACAAAATTTTACTCCTTGGCATTAACTGTGTCCCTCGGATTTTTGAAATTCCACTCACAGAAGCAGTAAAATTATGTTTTATGAAAAAATTAATTTTTTAACTACCACTTAGTGGTTTCACTATTCATCAAAAAATGAAGTTTTTTAGAAAAAAAACCAAAAATTCACCCTAGGATAATTTCGATATTCCAAATCCAAAAATGAAGTCCATTTTGAAAAATGAAATTTATAAATTTCAAAAAGTGGGTATTACTATTCATAACGGCTAGATTGATTTGTTGTGGTGTGTTAGAACTCGATGTTGCGTACAACACACGCTATTGCATTATTCAAAGACAAGCATACCATAGAAGCTTGGGGTGTTACATTATCCCCTCCTTCAAATAATTTTATCCTCGAAATTTCTAAAATACTACCGCATGAAAATACTCGGGTGGTTCTTCATCATAAGTTCCTCGGGTTCCCACGTTGGCTCTTCCATATTATGGTTTCTCTACAAGACTTTTACCAGACGAGTCATCCAATTTCTCAGTACTTGTTCTCTCGCATCAAGAATCTTAATGGGCTCTTCAAAATAAGACAGATCGGGTTCCAGTTCTAATTCCTCATCGGTGAGTACATGCGTTGGGTCAGGCATGTATTTCCTCAATAGTGATACGTGGAACACATCGTGAACTTTGAAGAGAGATTTGGCGGCATTGCCAAATGGTAAGCTACATCCCCAATTCGTTCTAGAATTTAGAAAGGTCTGATGTACCTGGGACTCAATTTTCCTTTATTACCAAAATTTATGACTCCCTTCCATAAATATACCTTCAGGAAAACATGATCACCAACTTGAAAATCCAAATCCTTCCTTCGATTATCGACATAGCTCTTCTACCTACATTGAGCTGCTTTGATGTGGTTTTGGATTACCTTCACCTTTTCCATCGTTTCATCCACCAGTTCTGGCCCATTAAGTTTTCCTTCACCACCCTCATCCCAACAGGTTGGTGTACGACATCTCTTTTTATATAACGCTTCATATGGTGCCATCTGAATACTCGAATGGCAGCTATTTTTATAGGAAAATTATACCATAGGTAAATATTGATCCCACATACCCTGAAAGTCAAGTGAGTAGGATATCAATATGTCTTCTAAGGTTTGAATAGTTCTTTATGATTGTCCATATAACGACCCATACTTTACATACATTGTTAATACTTCAAAACTGAAGCACACTTATTACAACATATGACAAAACCACAAAGGACCGTATAGGTATAGTGTCTTTAGAAACTGGGAAACATAAACAACTGGTTCATAAATATTTTACAGTGTCTCCCATTTATTTCATCATATATCGGGTCCCTTTTAGCATATTCTACTTAATATCCATCTTCCTGACCTGGGGAAAAGAAAACATAAAAGGGTGAGCTCAAATGCTCAGCAAGGGAAAATAAAGGAACTAAAAATCATATCATATCTTTTTGAAAATCATAACCTTCAAAAGAGATCATAATATCTTAACATGGAATAAATCATAGAAGTGAAAATGAGATCACCATAATCATAACATGAAACTTGAAACTTTGTGGAATGCACACATAATCTTGGAAAATCATTTCTCGTTAGTCATGACTCATTACCAAGACTATATTAGTGGACAAAGTCCCTTTCTGAATCGAGTGACCCTCGTTTCAGTCATGTTTCACTGAACCGGTATAACCTACCATTCCAGCCCTGTCTATCTCATGAGATATAAAATCTTTACCCAATACATTGGAGGGAGATATAGGTCCCACCCATCTTATAATGAATCCTTTCTTATGTGTGCCACATAATCATAAACCATACATCATAGTGTAACCCATGTAATAAAAATGGGATTCTTAAACAACATGACATCATAAAACAATTCATATAAGATAAAGTAATTCATAAAAATATTTTCATCACAACATAATCAAACCAATGTAATAATAGGGATAAAAACAGAACCCTTTTATTATCTTAGATGGAAAATAATTTTGATAAAATACTTGAACTCCATTCTGGATGAAAATATCCTTTCTACTTCAAAAACATTTTTCATTTCTTAACGTGTCATTCAATTTTAAAATAAAAGATGTTGATTAAAAATAAACATGAATACTTGTAAAGGCAGCTTCTTGGAAATAATTTTTTAGAAATCCATTCATGCCGTATAAGTTAAAAAAACATTCTTCGTACTTTTTTCAGAAAAGTCAAAAAGTACCTCGTACGAAAAACGACAAAAGATTCCTTTCATACATATTACTAAAAACTCACCAAAGGGTAAAAATGGATTTAAACAATTGTAGGTGGATGGAAATAATATTAAATATTGATGAAACATGGATGTGGATGATAAAATACACCCCAGTAAATACTTACGAATAAACAATCTTGGATAAAAATGAGATTGTGATATTTCCCTTACCTTAGGTCCGATTTGCTTTGTACGTGTCTGAAGCTCCTCTTCTTTGGAACGCCTCTTTGAATCCTCCACTTAGGGAACTAAGATTGGTCTTTGAAGAAGACCAGGACCTCTAGGATTATTCTAGGGAAGTGGAGAGGAGAAAATGGCAGGGGTTGGCCGAGCTTGAGTTCTCAAATTGGTGTGAGGAGGAGGGGGAGGAGGTGCCCTTTTATAAGGGAGGAGAGGGGGACCTTAGGAATATCTCAAAATATTATTTTATATTAAAGTCAAAATCGGTTTATAATGGTTCCAAAGGGTCTTATTTAAAAGCTAAAGTGGGGATGGGTCGAAATCCTATCAACCAATAGTATTTAGACAAGTTTAGGGTATTATTTTAACCTTATCAATTAGATTTAACTCTAAGTTAAATAATTTAACTTTTACCGTGTCTTTTTGTTTTCTTTCACTATATGGTTAATACACTTACTATAACATGCCAAACGAACCCCAAATGGTTTATTATTAATATATATATCCTTATCTAAGTCATTTGGCCGAAACTTAGATTTTTAGGAATAAAATAACAATTAATAATATAATATTTTATTTAAAAACTATTTTGTGTCAATTTTGACACTATTTGATATATGATTTTTGTGAAAGTCATAACAGAATTATATGTTCGAACCAAGTTTATTAAATCAACACTGATATATCATAGTAACCTAGAAAATTAGTGTAAGTCATAAAAAGTCTCAAATTACATTTATTTGGGCATTTATAACATCAATTCTGTCAATATTTCATTAATAAGACAATTACTACATCATCATTCTGTCATAATAAATGATTATTATTTAATCCCTAAAAATTCTAAATAAATTCCTATGATGTAGATAATTTCATTATATTTCTGGAGACTATTCATGTTTGAAGTTTCATGAAGTTTATCACTAAATTAAAATTAATATACTTATAAGATTTAAGAGAGTGACATGTTGTCACTTTCTTTGGTTTTAATAATAATTAAGTTATTTTCATGGACAAATGTCCATTAAATGATTCTAATCTGACCCTTAGGTGATATGGGTCGTTTTTTAGTCATCCAATAGAATTTTGACATTTGTTAGGGTAATTTTAAAATATTATATTTACCCTTAATTACCCGATTAACCTTTAACCATGGTAAATAAAATTTACCGTAGTTACTATTCATAATTCCCAAGAATAAAAAGTATCATATTAACATAATTTGGACCCAATGATTCCAAATATGGAATCCATTTTTTAAAATTCAAAACACAGAAGTTGCAGATATTAAATTAAAATTAATCCCGTTGTCGAATAAAAACGGGTTTTTGTTTAAAACATTGCAAAAGATTGAATTGATTTAACTTATGAATTCAAGGTAAAATAAATGCTAATGTCATACATTATATTAAATGGTAAAAATATATTCTATTTATACTTTAAAACCATTCAATATTATAATTTAACCACATAAGATATTACGATGAAAAAAGTTGTTTTTAATTAAAATATAGCGTGTTTTTACTATTCATTAAAATATGAAAGTTATCGGAAAAATATCAAAACTTTATCTAATGTAAATTTTTATATCATGATTCAAATGATGAATTTTATTTTGTCAAATTGAACATATAAACATGTCAAAAACTAGATTTAATGTGGGTGTGCCATCAAAAGGCGGCAAAACTGCATTTTTTGAAAAATACTTATTTTACCCGAAAAAATTATTTTGTTCTTATAACATGTTCTAGAAATGTGTAAGATGAATAATAATGTAATATAATTCAAAATTTAGTTAACACTATTCATAACGGCTAGTTCATAACAAAATTATAATAATATATCGTTGAATAGTAAAACTCGGTATTGCGTACAACACAAGCTATCGAGGAAGGACGCGATTGCGTGTAAAGTAAGCCAAGAAAGTGTGTAGTGAAAGATTCCTTTGATGATATATAAAAACAAAATATTACTCATAAAAATCTCGGGTGTTACATTCTACCCCCCTTAAAAAGAATTTTGCCCTCGAAATTCGTCACTTTGTAACAAACAGATGAGCATACTTCTCCCTCATCATATCCTCAAGCTCCCATGTAGCTTCTTCAAGTTGGTGGTTCCTCCATAAAAATTTCACCAAGCGAGTGGTCTTGTTTCGTAGGAATTTTTCGCTACGATCCAGAATCTCTATCGGCTGTTCTTCATAAGAAAGATCTTTCTCCAGCGGTACAACTTCTGAGCTGAGTACATGTGAAGGATCTGGTATGTACTTTCTCAGGAGAGATACATGGAACACATCGTGAACTTGAGAGAGATTCGGTGGAAGCGCCAATCGGTAAGCTACCTTCCCAACACGATCCAGTATTTCGAAAGGACCGATATATCTAGGGATCAACTTCCCCTTCTTTCCAAATCTCATAACCCTCTTCCAGGGAGATATTCGTAAGAACACTTTATCGCCCACTTCAAACTCTAGGTCTTTTCTTCGGTTGTCGGCATAAGTTTTCGGTCGACTCTGAGCTGCTCTTATGTGTTGTTGAATAGATCTAACCTTTTCTTCCATTTCATCAACGAGATCAGGTCCTAACAGCTTTCTTTCCCCAACTTCATCCCAGCAAGTTGGAGTCCTGCATTTCTTTCCATTGAGAGCTTCATAAGGAGCAATCTGAATACTGGAGTGAAAGATATTATTATAAGAAAATTCCACCAAAGGTAGGTGTTGATCCCAACCTCCTTTGAAATTCATAGAGCAAGCTCTCAACATATCTTCTAGGGTTTGAATTCTTCTTTCAGACTGACCGTTTGTCTGGGGATGATAAGCAGTGCTGAAACTCAACTCTGTATCCAGAGTATGCTGAAGACTTCGCCAGAACTTCGAGGTAAATCTCGGATCCCGATCAGATATAATAGAAAGTGGTACTCCATGAAATCTTACCACTTCCTTTACATATATCCTGGCAAGATGATCTAGAGAGAAATCCTCTCTAATAGCAATGAAGTGTGCAGACTTTGTAAGACTATCAACTATGACCCAAATAGCATTATTGCCTTTGGATGTTTTAGGAAGTCCTGTGACAAAGTCCATAGTGATGTTTTCCCATTTCCATTTGGGTATGGGTAATGGTTGTAACATCACCTTAGACTTCTGTCTCTCAGCTTTAACTTGTTGACAAACCAAGCATCGAGAGACATATTCAACAACATCTCTTTTCATACTATCCCACCAGAAGTACTCTTTCAGGTCCCTATACATCTTCGTGCTTCCAAGATGAATAGAGAATGAAGAACTATGAGACTCATCCAGCAGCTCCTTCTTTAATTCGGGGATGGGAGGAACACAAACCCGATTCCTGAACTTTATTATCCCATCACAATCAAGGTTGAATTCAGGAACATTTCTCACCTTCTTTTGTAACTCGATCTCTTCTTTCTGTGCCTCCTTAATCTTCGCATGTATAGATGGTTGAACATTCATTTGAGAAAGATAAGATTTTTCCCCTTCCATTATAATTCCAAGATCCATCCTTTGTAAATCCATAAATATTGGATCCTTTGTGATCCTCATCATGGATAAACTAGCATGGTCTTGTCGACTTAATGCATCTGCCACCTTGTTTGCTTTCCCAGGGTGGTAATGGATTGAGCATTCGTAATCCTTAATCAGCTCCAACCATCTTCTTTGACGCATATTCAACTCCTTTTGTGTGAAAATATACTTTAAACTTTTATGATCAGTATAAATATCACACCTTTCACCATAAAGGTAATGCCTCCAAATCTTTAATGCAGAGATTACTGCAGCCAACTCCAAATCATGAGTTGGGTAATTTTGGTCATGTATTTTCAACTGTCGTGAGGCATAAGCTATCACCATATCATTTTGCATAAGAACACACCCCAATCCCTTCGTGGATGCATCACTGTAGATCACAAACCATTCTCCACTACAAGGCAGTGTGAGCACAGGTGCACTGGATAACCTTCTTTTCAAGTCCTTGAAATTCTCTTCACATTCCTCTATCCAAACAAACTTAACTCCTTTCCGAGTCAACTTGGTGAGTGGATTAGATAATCGTGAAAAATCCTTTACAAAACGTCGATAATATCCAGCCAAACCAAGAAAACTTCGGATCTCAGTTACTGTTGTTGGTCTTGACCATCTTTCGATAACCTCTGTTTTTGCTAGATCCACAGATATCCCCTCTTTTGAGATTATGTGACCCAAAAATGCATCTTTTTGAATCCAAAATTCACACTTAGTAATTTTTGCATAAAGCTTCTCCTTTCTCAGGGTCTTTAATATAATTCTCAAGTGATCTTCATGCTCTTCCTTTCTATTTGAATAGACAATAATATCGTCTATAAAAACTACCACAAATTGATCAAGATAGTCTCTAAAGACTCTATTCATTAGATCCATGAAGATAGCAGGGGCATTAGTAAGACCAAATGGCATCACTATAAATTCATAGTGTCCATACCTTGTACGGAAAGCCGTATTTGGTATATCCTCCCTTTTGACCCATAATTGATGATACCCTGAACGAAGATCAATCTTGGAAAAGTATTGAGCTCCGCGTAGTTGGTCAAATAAGTCATCAATGCATGGGAGAGGATATTTGTTCTTGATAGTGATATTGTTAAGTTCTCGATAATCAATGCAGAGTCTCATTGATCCATCTTTCTTCTTAACAAATAGAACAGGTGCTCCCCAAGGTGACGCACTAGGGCGTATGAATCCCTTATCAAGATTCTCTTGGAGTTGCTTGTTCAATTCCTGCAACTCAATTGGGGCCATTCTATAAGGTGTCTTTGAAATTGGCAAAGCGCCCGGTACGAGTTCTATTGAAAACTCAACTTCACGATTTGGTGGAAGACCCGGTAATTCCGTCGGAAATACATCATCAAACTCCCGTACAATGGGCATATTCTTAATCGTGAGTTTCTCACCAACCATTTGAGATAAATAACCTTCATTTAGTGGAATCAATACCCATAAGATGGAAGAAATTTCCACTGGAAGGTTATGTTCATCCTTGCATTGATAGACGATCGTAGATTGATCTGGAATATGAAATGTGACTTCCCTTCTTTGGAAATTGATATGATCTCCATGTAGAGAAAGACAATCCATGCCAAGAATCACATCAAATTCCACTAAAGGAAGGATCACAAGATTTTCAGGAAGCACTTTCCCACAAACTTCGATCGGAGAAGAATTATAAACCTTTGATGCGACTGTTGTGCCATTAGGTGTTGTCACAGCTAACTCAACATCTAATTGTTGAGGTAGTACGGTGATACCCTTAGAAAATTTTTCAGAAATAAAAGAGTGGGTGGATCCAGAATCAAATAAAACATTTGCTACTTTAGAGTGGATGGTAAGTGTACCTTTCACCACTTCGTTATCGTACTCCACATCGATGATAGAAATTGCATGTGACTTTCCTTTGTCTTTATCCTTAAGATTTTGTTGACGTCGACCATCATCATCAACCCTTGGATTTGGGCATTGATTGGCATAATGCCCCATCTCCTTTCACTTGAAACATTGAAGTGTAGTAGGTTCATTCTGTGTATCCCTTCCTTTGTTTTCATCATTAGACATATTCTTCCCATTATCGCGGCATTCAAATGCCCGATGACCTTCCTTTCCACATTTAAAACATTTACTTGTCCCTTTAAGACAACTCCCTCCATGTTTCTTTCCACACTTTGAGCATAAGGGAAAGTTCATCTTCTTTTCAGTGTGCTCTTTAGATTTTCCTTTGAATTCCATCTTCCTCTTCTTATCAAACCCATGTGACTGATGGGTTACTCCAATCTCCATCTTGACTTTGAGAGCACATCGAACGATTTCCTCGTAGCTATTGAAGTCCCTTATGGCTAACTCCCTTCGAAGACTTGGTTTTAAGCCACTAAAGAATCGATCGATCTTACTCTCAGGTTGGATAATAATACCAGAAGCGTACCTTGCAAGTCTTGTAAAATTTTCTTCATAGGTACCAACAAATTCATCATCCCTTTGCTTCAGTTCAAGAAACTCTTTCTCCATCTTTGTTCGGAGAATACGAGGGAAGTACATATTGAAAAATAAGTTCTTGAACTCATCCCATTCCATAGACTCAATTTCATCCCTTTGCCTCGTATTCTTAATAAGATTCCACCATTGATCAGCCTCTCCTTCCAAACGATACACTGCTAGGATGACTTTATCATGTTCAGAACATTGAAGAACTGAAAATATCTTTTCAGTAGTACTAATCCATTGTTCAGCAACTAATGGATCAGTAGACCCACTGAAAGAAGGTGGACGCTGCCTCATGAAGGATTCAACAGAATGTTGCTCCTTCCTTTGCTCGTTTGGAAGTCCTGCATGATTCATAGCTTGAGAAAGTTGTGTGAGCATGGCTACAAGATCTTGCATTCCAGCTCCCATATCGTTTGGTTGCTCAGGGGGACAATCATTGCATTTCCCATCGCATTCAGCTTTAACACGGTTCCTTCGGGTTCCAGCCATTGACTAAAACCAAGAAGAATAGTGTGAGCAACACTAATTATAATAGGAAAACCACATAATCAAGGATAAAATTTCACACTTAAGGTTTTATCCTAGGGTATTCATGGCCATTTCTAAAACACTAAGATTGTGTTCTATGCTTAGACTTATCCTTAGGGTTCTTACTAATGCTTTCACATCCTAGTTTCCAAAGGTTGACTATACCTTTCCTCTGATACCAACTATAACGACCCATACTTTACATACATTGTTAATACTTCAAAATTGAAGCACACTTATTACAACATATGACAAAACCACAAAGGACCATATAGGTATAGTGTCTTTAGAAACTGGGAAACATAAACAACTGGTTCATAAATCTTCTACAGTGTCTCCCATTTATTTCATCATATCTAGGGTCCCTTTGAGAATATTCTACTTAATATCCATCTTCCTGACCTGGGGAAAAGAAAACATAAAAGGGTGAGCTCAAATGCTCAGCAATGGGAAATAAAGGAACTAAAAATGATATCATATCTTTTTGAAAATCATAACCTTCAAAAGAGATCATAATATCTTAACATGGAATAAATCATAGATGTGAAAATGAGATCACCATAATCATAACATGAAACTTGAAACTTTGTGGAATGCACACATAATCTTGGAAAATCATTTCTTGTTAGTCATGACTCATTGCCAAGACTATATTAGTGCACAAAGTCCCTTTCTGAATCGAGTAACCCTCGTTTCAGTCCTGTTTCACTGAACCGGTATAACCTACCGTTCCAGCCCTGTCTATCTCATGAGATATAAAATCTTTACCCAATGCATTGGAGGGAGATATAGGTCCCAACCATCTTATAATGAATCCTTTCTTATGTGTGCCCCATAATCATAAACCATACATCATAGCGTAACCGATGTAATAAAAATGGGATTCTTAAACAACATGACATCATAAAACAATTCATATAAGATAAAGGAATTCATAAAAATATTTCCATCACAACATAATCAAACCAATGTAATAATAGGGATAAAAACAGAACCCTTTTATTATCTTAGATGGAAAATAATTTTGATAAAATACTTGAACTCCATTCTTGAGGAAAATATCCTTTCTACTTCAAAAACACTTTTCCTTTCTTAGCGTGTCATACAATTTTAAAATAAAAGAAGTTGATTAAAAATAAACTTGAATACTTGTAAAGGAAGCTTCTTGGAAATAATTTTTTAGAAATCCATTCATGCCGTATAAGTTAAAAAAACCATTCTTCGTAATTTTTTCGGAAAAGTCAAAAAGTACCTCGTATGAAAAACGACAAAAGATTCATTTCATACATATTACTAAAAACTCACCGAAGGGGAAAAATGGATTTAAACAATTGTAGGTGGATGGAAATAATAGTATATATTGATGAAACATGGATGTGGATGATAAAATACACTCCATTAAATACTTACGAATAAAAAATCTCGGATAAAAATGAGATTGTGATATTTCCCTTACCTTAGGTCCGATTTGCTTTGTACGTGTCCGAAGCTCCTTTTCTTTGGAACGCCTCTTTGAATCCTCCACTTAGGGAACTAAGATTGGTCTTTGAAGAAGACCAGGACCTCTAGGATTATTCTAGGGAAGTGGAGAGGAGAAAATGGCAGGGGTTTGCCGAGCTTGAGTGCTCAAATTGGTGTGAGGAGGAGGGGGAGGAGGTTCCCTTTTATAAGGGAGGAGAGGGGCACCTTAGGAATATCTCAAAATATTATTTTATATTAAAGTAAAAATCGGTTTATAATGGTTCCAAAGGGTCTTATTTCGAAGCTAAAGTGGGGATGGGTCGAAATCCTATCAACCAATAGGATTTAGAAAAGTTTAGGGTATTATTTTAACCTTATCAATTAGATTTAACTCTAAGTTAAATAATTTAACTTTTACCGTGTCTTTTTGTTTTCTTTCACTATATGGTTAATAAACATACAATAACATGCAAAAAGAACCCCAAATGGTTTATTATTAATA
This sequence comes from Viscum album, assembly GCA_963277665.1. NCBI lineage: Eukaryota > Viridiplantae > Streptophyta > Magnoliopsida > Santalales > Viscaceae > Viscum > Viscum album. Next base: position 1,341,624,617 of record OY728132.1, on the reverse strand, counting down.
TATATATCATTATCTAAGTCATTTGGCCGAACCTTAGATTTTTAGGAATAAAATAACAATTAATAATATAATATTTTATTTAAAAACTATTTTGTGTCAATTTTGACACTATTTGATATATGATTTTTGTGAAAGTCATAACAGAATTATATGTTCGAACAAAGTTGATTAAATCAACACTAATATATCATAGTAACCTAGAAAATTATTGTAAGTAATAAAAAGTCTCAAATTACATTTATTTGGGCATTTATAACATCAATTCTGTCAATATTTCATTAATAAGACAATTACTGCATCATCTTTCTGTCATAATAAATGATAATTATTTAATCCCTAAAAATTCTAAATAAATTCCTATGATGTAGATAATTTCATTAGCTTTCCGGATACTATTAATGTTCTAAGTTTCATGAAGTTTATCACTAAATTAAAATTAATATACTTATAAGATTTAAGAGAGTGACATGTTGTCACTTTCTTTGGTTTTAATAATAATTAAGTTATTTTCATGGAAAAATGCCCATTAAATGATTCTAATCCGACCCTTAGGTGATATGGGTCGTTTTTTAGTCATACAATAGAATTTTTACATTTGTTAGGGTAATTTTAAAATATTATATTTACCCTTAATTACCCGATTAACCTTTAACTATGGTAAATAAAATTTACCATACTTACTATTCAAAAATTTCCAAAAATAAAAAGTATCCTATTACCATAATTTGGACCTACTGATTCCAAATATGGAATCCATTTTTTAAAATTCAAAACACAGAAGTTGCAGAAATTAAATTAAAATTAATCTCGTTGTCGAATAAAAACGGGTTTTTGTTTAAAACATTGCAAAAGATTGAATTGATTTAACTTATGAATTCAAGGTAAAATCAATGCTAATGACATACATTATATTAAATGGTAAAAATATATTATATTTATACTTTAAAACCATTAAATATTATCATTTAACCACATAAGATATTACGATGAAAAAAGTTGTTTTTAATTAAAATATAGCGTGTTTTTACTATTCATTAAAATATGAAATTTATCGGAAAAATATAAAAACTTTATCTAATGTAAATTTTTATATCCTGATTCAAATGAAGAATTTTGTTTTGTCAAATTGAACATATAAACATGTCAAAAACTAGATTTAATGTGGGTGCGCCATCAAAAGGCGGCAAAACTGCATTTTTTTTAAAATACTTATTTTACCCGAAAAAATTATTTTGTTCTTATAAAATGTTCTAGAAATGTGTAAGATGAATAATAATGTTATAAAATTCAAAATTTAGTTAACACTATTCATAACGGCTAGTTCATAACAATATTATAATAATATATCGTTGTTTAGTAAAACTCAGTATTGCGTACAACACAAGCTATCGAGGAAGGTCGCGATTGTGTGTAAAGTAAGCCAAGAAAGTGTGTAGTGAAAGATTACTTTGATGATATATAAAAACAAAATATTACTCATAAAAATCTCGGGTGTTATAGTCCATCTGTTTGAGGGTGGTAGGCAGTGCTCAAATGAAGTTCAGTATCCAAGGTTTTTTTAAGACTTTTCCAGAATCTCGAATTAAAAAGAGGATCACGATCAGAAATAATCTATAGGGGTACCCCATGAAGTCTCACAAATTCATCAATATATAGTCTTTCTAGACATTCTAGTGGTATATCTTCTCTTATAGCAAGAAAATGTGCTGACTTGGTAAGACAATAAAAAATAACCCATATTGCATCGTTCTATCTAGGATTCTTTGGTAGTCCCATGACAAAGTCTATCGTGTTATTATCCCATTTCCACTCAGGTATGGGAAGAGGTTGCAATACTCAACCAGGCTGCTGCCTTCCAGCTTTCACTTGTTGACAAACCATACATCTTGACACAAAATCAAAAATCTCCCTCTTCATGTTGTCCCACCAAAAATGTTCCTTCAAATCTCTATATATTTTGGTGCTCACAGGGTGTATAGAGAAATTAGAACTATGAGAATCATTCAGTAATTCCCTTTTAGGATCAGGTATATCGGGAACAGAAAGTCTCTTCCTGAATTTCAAAATTCCTTCTTCAAACACAAAGTCTATCAATCTCCCATCATTCATAGATTTAATCTTTTTTTGAAATTCTTCATCATCGGTCTGAGAACTCTTAATCCTTTCTCGTAAAGATGGTTTGGCAACCATTTGAAAAAGAATTGATGTTTTACCTTCCCTGGTTATTCTCATGTCCATCTTCACTAGATCCATAAAAATTGGATCCCTTTCAATTCTCATATTGTTCAAAACTCCATGATCTTTTCTGCTCAAAGCATCTTCCACCTTATTTTATTTCCTCGGGTGGTAGTGTATCGTACAATCATTGTCTTTGAGTAATTCAAGACATATCCTTTGCCTCATGTTGAGTTATTTTTGTGAGAAAATATACTTTAAATTCCTGTGATCAGTATAAATCTCTCATTTTTCACCATAGAGGTAGTGCCTCCATATCTTCAAATCAAAGATCACAGCTGCAAACTCGAGATCATGAGTAGGATAGTTTTATTCATGAATTATCAACTATCGTGATGCATAGGCAATAACACTATCATTCTGCATAAGGACACAACCAAGTCCTTTCTTCGATGCATCACTATAAATAACTAACCCATCATTCCCTGATAGTAGAGTCAATATAGGAGCATTGAATAATATTTTCTTTAGTTCTTCGAAACATTCTTCACACTATTTTTTCCAAACAAATTTAACCCCTTTACATGTGAGCTTTGTTAATGGGTTAACCAACCAGGCAAAATTCTAGACCAAAACGTCACTAATAACCTACCAAGACCAATAAAAATATGTACCTCAGTTATACTCGTCGGTGCAGGCCATTCTTGGACTACCTTAGTCTTAGAAGGATCAAATGAAATTCCATCCTTAGAGACAATATGGCCAAGAAAATAAATCTCTTGAAGCCAGAATTTACACTAGATAATCTTCCCATATAATTCATGTCTTCTTAGAGTCTTTAATATAATGTTCAAGTGATTTTCATGATCTTCGTAGCTTTTGGAGTATACCAAGATATCATCAATAAATACCACCACAAATTAATCGAGACATTCCTTGAAAAATCTATTCATCAGATCCATGAATACAGAGGGTGCATTAGTCAATCCCAAAGGCATTACTGTAAACTCGTAATGCCTGTACCTGGTTTGACATGCTGTCTTCGGAATGTCTTCCTTATTCACACACAACTGATGGTATCTAGATCAAAGGTCAATCTTTGAAAAGTACCGATCTCCATGCACTTGGTCAAATAAATCATCAATGAGAGGTAGGGGATACTTGTTCTTTATTTTTATAGAATTGATCTCCTTGTAGTCGATACATAACCTCAAAGATCCATCTTTCTTTTTACAAAAATAACAAGGGCTCCCCATGGAGAAACACTAGGGTGAATAAATCCCTTATTACTCAATTCCTCTAGTTATTTCTTTAGTTCAACTAATTCTACTGTGGCCATTCTATAATGGGTCTTCGATATAGGCCTTGATCCAGGAATAAAATCAATGGAAAACTCTACTTCTCGTTCTAGAGGATGTCTTGGTTAATCTTCCAAAAACACATCAACATATTCTTTCACAATAGGTACATCCTATATTTGAACATTCCTTTCCTCACCCACTGTAATTTTATCCTCTTCCTCCCCAATAATTGAATTTAGTTGAGCTACTGGGGGTGTATCTAGATAAGAATTAGGTGGTGACGATTCTGCTCTAAATATAAGGTGTTCCTTATCATCATCATGAAAAATCTTAACCTCATTCTTCTTACAATAAATCTTCGCATCATGGTCTGGAATCCAGTCCATAACGAGGATTATATCAAACTCAATCATAGGTATGATGATGATATCAGTGGATAAAGAACATTTATGTGCTCTAATGGGGACTGATTCACAAAACATTGTTGCAATGATACTTCCCTTAGGATTTTTAACTGACAACTCCCTTGTTAAATCAAATTGGAAATATCTAATTTTCTTAGAAAAATGGGAAGATATGAAACAATACGATGATCCAGAAGAAAATAATGCATTTTCTATACTTGTGGAAACCATTAAATTACCTGCCACCACGTCTTTTGGGGATTCTACCTCAGCAGTAGTGATGTCATAAGCTTGGCCTTGATCCCTTGTCCTTTTCTGAGGTTAGTTCCCTTGATGCTTAGGAAATGCATCTGAATAATGTCTCATCTCCCTGCAAATGCAGCATTGGACATCGGTAGCTTCCTCTTCCCCTTGCAATCACGAGCTTGGTGGTCTTTTTCACTACAATTGTAACAGACTCCCATTCCTTTTAAGAAAGTACCGGGGTGTTTCTTCCCACATTTAATGCAGGATGGATATTCAACTTTTCCCTTCTTCCCTTTATTTTCATTCCCAGATTGATCAGCAGATCACTTCTTCTCTTTCTCTGCTTTAAAGTCATATGACTTAGATAATTCTTTCTCTGTCTTGATAGCACATGAGATAATGTCTTCGTACGATGAGAAGGATTGTGAGACTAATTCTCGATGGAGAAATGGTTTTAACCAATCAAAGAAATGATCAATCTTACTTCTTGGGTTACGTATATAATCTCTAGCGTACCTTTCTAACCTTGTAAAGTTATCCTCATACTTTACAATATTCTCATCCTTCATTTGTCTCAGACTCAGAAATTGCCTTTCCATATCTGCTCGATGGTCACGAGGAAAATATTTTTCTAAAAATAGATCTTTTAACTCCCTCCATTCCATATTTCATACTTCATCATCTTCCTTCGTATTTCGAATCAATTTCCACCATTGATCAGCATCTCCAGTGAGGTAGTAAACTGCCATGATAACTTTTTCCCTTTCACTACATCCCAAAGCCTAAAATATTTTCTCTTGGGAACTTATCCATTTCTCAGCTACTAATGGATTTTTACTCCTATTGAATTTTTGTGTTTGATGCCTCATGAAGCGATCTAACATTGATCCTCCACGCTACGGATTAGGGTTCTTCATACGGGTAAGGCAATTATTCATAACCTGAGTGAGTTGACTCAGTATGGTGATAAGTTTATCCATACCGGTTGTATCACCAGCTCCACTATAATTATCTTGAGCAGGCGGGAAATCCCTACATGGAGTGTGTGCATTTATACAGTTTCCATTTCATCCACCAGGCACCATTTCTAAACAATGGCATAAACTAGATCAGTTTATGGATCAAAACACACAATTTCATACTTATAAAACACTTAACATAAATTGAACTATTTATGGATATAATCCATAATCATATAAATGTTTTCTTTGAGTAAGTATATACTCATAAACCCTTTATAATGATTTGTAATGAAAATGAGAGTTATTCTAAGCATATCCCCCGGGAGTGTCGTAACCAAGAGTGAAGCAAGGCCCATTTTCATGCACCAGTTCCCATTTGAGTCCAGATCGAAGTGGTGTTTTTGGGTTTTACTCCTAGGTACATCTGTTCCAGATCCGCCTATATCTGCTCGTATCTAGACAGGGATGTATTTCTTAGACAACTAACAAAATCTCTATAATAAAAAAATTCTAGGAAGTTCTTCTACACTAATCCTCAAAGTTCATCTTAGGTCTACGTGCTCTGATTAGAGTTTATCTAAATCTAACTTCCAAGGATTGTACTAAACATCCTCTGATACCAATTGTAATGCCTCGACCCCATTTACCCAGATTCGGTGCATTATTATATAACATTGGCATGATCACAAGAAAGATGAAGTCTCGAAAGACCAATTAGTTTAGTATCCATGGAATAACTAGATACATTAATAAAGTTTACATTACATCATAAAATGAAAACTACAACAATATAGTCCCCATAGTCCACACTCTTTTCCTCTCATACTATCCCTGCAGGTCATTCATAAATTACTTCTTCACATCCTTAGAAAAATAAAACATAGAAAAGGGGTGAGCTCAAATGCCCAGTAAGGATAACAATATAGAGGAAACATTCATAAATAAGAATAAACATTTAAGGAAATGTATAACTAAAAAAAATCCTTTCAAACATGAACTTGAACATAGTATGGAAAAAATAAAATGAAATAATTCCATTTACTTATTCACATGAATATTCTATTAATCGAATAATCACATGAAAAATCAATAACAACTTTTTTAATGATGGAATGCATAATTCCAGACTATCATAACCACATAGCCAAGGCCTCGTGCCAAGACTACAAATAAGATTTTGTCAAGGCCTTGTACTAATACACTAGTTTGTCTCATGAGACCTACCGATGAATCGAGGAGCTATAGCGCGCTCCACCCATCACATATTAAGTCCAATGCATTCTTCATATGAACAGGTTTAAACATATCATAAACATTCGTATTAAAACTAGCATACAAAATGTCAATACTTCCTCCATAAACCATGAATGGTATAAAAATAACACATCCACAGTCAAACAAATCACAAAACCTTCAATACAATATGTAAGTTTTGTATCATAATAAATCAACTTCAAATAAGTTTAAAATCCATCAAAAGATGTTAAAATAGATGAAATCAAAACTATTTGAGAGAAATACCACTTTTTGAAATCATTTAAAAGTCACATAATTATAAAATAAAACATTTACATTGAAAATTTTCTTATAAGATTTTAAGGGAATCATAGAAGATTTTATAACGATGGAAAATAGCTGCACCCTCTATATAAGTTAAAAAACATTCTTACCTTAATTTTGTCGAAAATGTTAAAAAGCACATTGTTTGGAAAACGACGGAAAGATTCCTTTATAAACTTCTTATAAAAATTAAAACAAGGGTATAAATGAATTTAACCCATATTCTGTAAAATATTAATAATGTTTTGAAATACATTTTTAGGAAACATGGATGTGGATGATAAGGAGGTCCCAGTAGATAATTACGTATAAACAACCTTGGATAATGAAGAGATTTTGAAATAAACCCTTACCTTGTACTTTTCCTTGGTTGGGGGTAGTTTAACCTCCTATATAATGGTGAAATAATTGTTATTAAATTATACAATAATCATATACATTAATATGATATCATATATGATCTTTTAACATTGATTTGTTAATATTATCTTAGTATTATCGTTGTTTCGGGTGTTAACTTACTCATTTTCTTTTATATGTTTTGTTATGTAAGTCGTGTTTTTAATGGATAGGTTGTATCTTAATATTATCCAGAATGATATCAAGTCCTTAGATACTATTATTAATCATCAAATGATAATTTTACTTGAATGGATACGATGGAGAATGAATCTCATCGCGTTCGTGGAGACGGTAGTCCGTACGTACGCACGAGCGACAATATCATTATTTTGATATTAAAATAATATATAATTGGATGGTATATCCTACATACAGAATCATTATCATGTTATATTTATTATTTACATGAATTACAAATCATTATTATACCAATTCAAATAATAATATATTGAATAACAATTACACCACGACGTGGAGACGGTAAGCCGTACGTACGCACGTATGGTGACATGTCTTTCAAAGGATGGATAGAATACTGAATATGGTTGTACCATATTTATAATAATGTTACAGTATATAGGATATACTGGATTAATTATTTTATAATGGGAATAACAATGAATGAATATGTTGAAGAATAAATGAATTTGAAAAAGGGTGGTGAAAACATTACCTCTTCTTCGGGTTCTTCCTTTTGATTTGATCAAAAAGGCTCCTTAGGTTGGATTTATGATGAAACTAAGGCCTCTAGGTTGTATTGAGGGACGTTGAGAGAGTATTTTCCCAGGGGTTAGCCAAACCAAAAGGCTTTGAAGGTGTGAATTAATGAGAAGGGGGAGTACCCTTTTATAAGAGGGGTGAGGGGCACCTTTGGAAAATCTAGAAATATTATTTTATAATAAATTCATATTCGGTTTCTAATGGCTCAAAAGTGGATTATTTAAAGGTTAAGGTGGTTATGGGTCGCAAATCAGTCAACAAATAGAATTTATACAGGTTTGGGTAATTATATTAATCTTATATTTTAGTTTTAACTCTTAGTTAATTAGTTTGACACTTACCATGTCACTTTGTATTTTTATATTATATATTTAATTAATTTACTATATACCTACAAGAGACCCACAAGTGGTCCATTAATGATACACCTATCATGATATAAGTATCTTGGCCGAACCTTATATTTTTATGCATTTAATATCAATTAATAATATAATATTTGTTTTAAAAACTCTTTTATGTCAATTTTGACACTATTTGGAAAATTGATTTTTGTGAAAATCATAACAGAATTATTAATTATAAAAAAGTTAATTAAATCAATCCTAACATTTTATATTAACCTATAAAATTAGTTTAATTCATAAAAACTCTCAAATTATATTTATTTGGGTATTTATAATATCATTTATTTTAATTTTTCACTGTTTTGGTAATTACTGCAACATCATTGTTTCATAAATAAATTAAATTATTTAATGTCTAAAAATTATAAATAAAATATCATTGTTTAGGAAATATTTTTATCTTTCTAATGAATATTTATAATCTAATTTATCTTTTGTGTAACCCAATATTAAAAAACTTTTAGTAAATAAACATTGATTTTAACTCTTTTAACTCTTCTTTGAATTAAATAATAATAAATGTCCTAATCTAATCCAAGTGGACCTAAAGGGTAATATTTTATTCCTAAGGTTGTTTTTGGTCGATATACTCTTGTATAATTGAATTAGAACATGTGTTAGGGTAATATTAATATCATTTTTACCCTTAATTACCCTATTTACTTTTAACTGTGGTAAATAAAAGTAAAAAAGTTATTATTCACTAAAAATTATTTTCATCTCATAGAACCACATTTTACTACCCGATATTAACTGTGTGTCTCAGATTTTTGAAATTCCACTCACAGAAGCGGTAAAATTAAGTTTTTTGAAAAATTCAGTTTTTTTAACTACCACTTAGTGGTTTTACTATTCATCAAAAAATGAAGTTTTTCAGAAAAAAACCAAAAATTCACCCTAGGATAATTTTGATCTTTAGAATCCAAAAATAAATTCCATTTTGAAAAATATAATTTATAAATTTCAAAAAGTGGGTATTACTATTACTAACGGCTAGTTTGATTTGTTATGGTGTGTTAGAACTCAATATTGCGTACAACACACGCTATTGCATTATTCAAAGAGAAGTGTGTCATAGAAGCTTGGGTGTTAAAAAGGGGGTCATTTAACATAATATTCCATCATATTAAATTGAATCTAGATTCATAATATAAAAGAAGTTCTTGAGAAGAGAGAAATCCCTTACGGAATTTCAGCATGGTAACAGGTGTACACGAGATAAATTAATGACAAAGAAATGGTTATCTTATCATTAAAACATAATAAGGGATGTATGGGGTTTCAAAAACATACCACATCATTATTAATTGAAAATAAAAGGGTTTAACAATATAAGTAAACATGTATAAAAATGAGAAACAAATGAACCCTTTTGGAATTTTGGCATAGTAATGAGTGTACTTAAAAGATCATAGGGAGGTCTTGATGAGAGTGGAAGGACTCTATCATCATCTATTAATAAAATGGAAATTATTGGGATCATGTAAAATCATATCCCAATATATAAAAATGGACCCTAAGAACCATATACCAAAGATGAGCTAGAATGGAAACGAGAAAACAGAAATCCCTTATGGAATTTCGGCAAAATTAGGGCTTAGGTATGGGTCTAAATTGGGAAGGATAAATGAACCATAAATTAAATAACATAAAATTGATAGTAGTTAATTGATTATAAGAGGATGAAAATATGACCAATTGAAATAAAAGAAGGAAAATTTCAAACAATGTTCTTGAATTGAATGGAAGAGATAAAGTTGAGGATACTTTACAAAATTTCAGCAAGGTAACATGTGTGTATAAAGGACCATGTATGGATTAATGAGTGTGTAAAGAATCTCTCATTACATATAAATAAAAAGGATATTAAGGGGAGTATGTATGAAAAAATCATAACATTTTCAAATTGAAATTAAAAGGCATATCACAAGAGGAGTTCATGCTAAAAGAGGAAACTGAAAGATACCGTACATGGATGTGTGATCCAAAAGGCTTTAGATAATCCTCTTGAGATCCTGGGGGAACCTTGTGAGGACTTTATGAAGAATGAAAAATTGGGTGGCCTAGCTTTAAAGATCTTGTTTGAAGAGAAATGGGAGCATGGTTGGGTTTATAAAGGAAATATGGGAAAATTCTTTATTACTTTGGTTTTGGACACTGAACACTGAAATATTCAAACCATATTCCATCCCATGATTTTTCACCAAGGTTTCTGGACAAGGGTAGTTGAATAAATTATTTTAAAATTCAAAGGGATAATGATATTAAAATATTTCTATAGCCTATGTGGAGGTGAGTCACACTTTCTAGGAAATGATGTTAAAATATTAAAATATTTTATATGTCGTGGAAGATTCACTAAGGCATTAAAAAATAATTAAAATGAACCTTAAATTTCATTATTTTAAATGAAAAACATATTTTTTTCCAAAAATACCTTTTGTAGTATTTTATTACTTCACTATTGGGTCATTATGATGTTATAAATCATATTATATATTTATATGGTTTTTTATTTATACCCCAAAAATTGACCGTCTGATAAAATTATTAAAAATTCTCCATTGGTAAATTAAATGTATTGATTTCAAAAATAATATTAATTTTTTCTAAATAATTTTCTAAATATGTCAATTTTTACTGTAAAAATAAAAAATTACATTTATTGAAAATGGATTTGTTTTGACATAAAAGAGTATTCAAACCATAATAAAAGCTATATTTGACATCTTAAAAATTATATGATCTTTTATATTTAATAAAAAATATTTGATAAAAATATTTTATAAAAATATTATTCATTCTAAAAATTCATTAATTCATCAAAATAAATTCATTTATTGAAATTATAAATACAATTTATATTTTATTGTATAAAAATATAACTCTTATCAAACTTATTACTTAATCATTTATAGATTAAAAACAATAAAGAATACATATTATCGTCTTTATAATTAAATGTAGATTTTTTATATAAATATTTATTTCTATAAAAATTATTAAAAAAATCCTTAGTTTATGATATTAATTTATATATTTCTAAAAAGAACCATTTTACCCAAAAAATAAAATTTATGAAATTCATCATTTTCTTGTGAAAGACTATTCTAATAACCGAATTGATGGAATAAGACTTTTATTTATAAAAATGGATTACACAATAAGAAACTCACACATTTTTATATAACCCCTTATTACATCTGCATATGACCTGAGGGTATGGTGTGCGATGATAATAGACTATTGGGGGGGGGGGGGTCTGATAACATCACCCGAGGGGTGATTTCCACCATCTTGAAATTCTCCTATCAGAAATTTTGTTCAAACATAACATATTGATGGTTGTCTTGAGATAGGTCTATAGTGAATCTCAGTTATGCTACCTCCTTCCCTAGATCTAAAAAATGTGCTTCTTATGGAACAATTCTACTATTAGAGGCTATCTAATATTCTTTAGGAATTAATTTTCTGCTTCCATTTCTATTTATAAACAATAAATACAATGTTAAATTTATTATTTTTTCCAATTTTCATATTGATCATCCTTCATAATTGATCAATCATCACATAAAGGTCAAAAAATAATAGTTACATTTGAATTTATACTTATATTGTTCAAATGAATGTGACAGAGTAAAACATACATTATTAGGAAGAAAAATTTTATTCAAAATTTCAGGTTGTCATATTCTTTCCCACTTAAGAAATTTTGTCCTCGAAATTTAATTTTACATACTAGGGTGAAAACAGGTGTGGGTAATTATCCTTAATCTTTTCAAAGAGGTATTTCATATTTCCTATTATCATTTCCTTTAAGTAGAAAGGGTTCATGCGTCACAATGGTTCCTTCGGATATTTTCATAATCTTCTACTTATTTTACCCAAAAACACCTCAATCTTCTAAGATTATATCTATGGAATCATTTGTAATTCATTATAAAGGTATTTTTTATATATAATTTTGAAATATCATCTTGAACTTGTTTTTTATATAAAATTATTAATAATTAATCTTCAAATATTTCAAAATAATTTTTTGGTATATCATTTTTCATATTTCCCCAAAGACAGAAATCTATAATTTGTTACATATAGGATACTCAGGAGTCTCCCTATTTTACAGCATCTATAGAATCATTTAGTGCTTCACAATTTTGAAATAAATAGAATAATTTGGAAAGTACTTGATGGTACTTCCCATGATAATCATGGTAAGAAATTTGAGAGACCATGATTCTCCAGTAGATGATATTGGATCCATGAAGAAAATCATGAAAATCTAGACGAATTGGATGCCACATAATGTTTTTTGTATGAAACATGGTTATTTTAAAAAATTTAAAAATAATCTTAGAATGAATTTCAGATAATCATTCAAAGTAGTTCTTCCAAAAGATATAGAAGGATATTTCGTGATCTTCCACTTCCATATTTTAATTAAGAAAAAGAGAATAAAATTTTGGGTTTGGAATACTTTGCTAAAGAGAATGTAAAAAAACTTAAACCTAGAAGGATAAACTTGTATATGAATAGTATATCATAAATTGTGATACCCTTTGTTTCAATATAGTTTTTCCATGATTAATAATTCATCTTCAAATATTTCAAAATAATGTTTTGGTGTATCATTTTTTGTATTTCCCCAAAGAAGGAAATCTATAATTTGATACATATAGGATACTCAAGAGTCTCCCTATTTTACAACATCTATAAAATCATTTAGTGCTTCATAATTTTGAAATAAATAGAATAATTTGGAAAGTACTTGATGGTACTTCCCATGCTAATCATGGTAGGAAATTTGAGAGACCATGATTCTCTAGTAGATGATATTGGATCCTTGAAGAAAATCATGGAAATCTAGACGAATTGGATGCCTCATAATGTTTTTTGTAGGCAACATGGTTATTTAAAAATTATTCAAATTAATCTTAGCATGACTTTGGGATAATCATTCAAAGTAGTTCTTCCAAAAGATAGAGAGTATTTTTTCGTGATCTTCCACCGTCCATATTTTAACCAAGAAAAAGAAAATTAAATTTTTGGGGTTGGAATACTTAGCTAAAAAGAATGTAAAAAACATTAATCCTAGAAGGATAAACTTGTATATGAATAGTATATCATAAATTGTGATACCCTATGTTTCAATATAGTTTGTCCATGATCTATTTCATAACATATATTCCTACGGGTTTTTTTCTTTTTTACCTTAATAATGGTCTATAATGAGTTTGTGGATTTACGAAATCATATCCCTAGGAGTGTCAAACCAAGAGTGAAGCAAGACCCATTTTCATGCACTAGTTCCCATTTGAGACTAGCTCAAAGTGGTGTTTTATGGTTTTACCCATAGATATATTTGTTCTAATTCCACCCATACTTGTTCATATCTATGAAGGGATGTAATTTCATGATAAACCACTTAATATTTACTCACTAAAATTTAGGGATTATTTTCTTATACATAGTCTTGTCCCTAAGTCATTCACTAGAGTCTTCTAATCCTAACCCCTAAAATTACTAAACCTATCCACTGATACCAACTATAAGTACTCTTCTCTTTATTTCATATTTAAACACGATTTAATACATAAAGAAGCACTTTATAAAACTCAAAATATCAAGAGGTAAAGTGTAAATGTGGATTATTAACATCACATAACAACTTAAAACATTAAATAAACACCTTTATTGAAAATTGATTTTACATGACCACAATATTCCATTATACTTAGCATTGGTTGGGATAACCTGAGGACATACATAAGAAAAAGGTGATCTATAATGGCCAGTAAGGGAATAATAATGGAATAACATGAGGAAAAAAATATGTGTTAGTTAATAGTAAAGTAAATTGAGCTCAAAATAAAGATGAACATTAAGTCATAATAAACCATGGTAATCATAAAATGAAAATGTGGTGACAACATACAACATGATATTAGCATGACCCAAGGATCATTGCACAAGGATTAGCATGAGTTACCCCCCATTTGACATAAATAATCTTGATTAAAACCTCATTTCACTTAAATTATAATGTGTAAACACTCGTTGAACATGATGTGTCATGATACTAAACAATAACCAATGCAATGGAGAACTATCAGGGCCCACCCTTAATAATCATTTTGTTTTCATGTTTAAGTGTGCCACATAGATCATACAACATGGATTCATTAAAAATAAAAATTTATTCCTTGACCAAGAAATTTTTAAAAAAATACATTTAAGCCCCTAATAAATAAGTACATGAGCATAAAGATGATTACCCTGGATAGATATTGGGTATGGTTTTCACTACATGATTATTTGGGCATTGGAGATCATCGTGCATTTTCAGTAGCATAACGATGTCAAAGAAAAATTTGAAAAATGGGTTGATGATAGAAAAATGGGTATCACATAATTTATAAATTAAATATATTCTAATTGGATCATGGAACATAAATCCTAACATATGAAATGAAATTTAGATTCATAATATAAAAGATGTTCTTGAGAAGATAGAAATCCCTTATGGAATTTTGGCATGGTAACACGTGTATAGAAGAGGAATTAATGAGAGGGAAAGGGGTATATTATCAATCAAAAAAAAATATGGTCAGGATGTAGGAGGCAATAATAAAAACCCAATAATTTTTAATTGAAAATAAAAGTGTGTAACAATACAAGGAAACATGGATAAAAATTAGAATTGAATGAACCCATGTGGAATTTTGGCATAGTAACGGTTATACATAAAGGATAATATGGAGGGCTTGATGAGATTCTAAGTAATATCTAAAAATATATACATAAAATTTAAAGTATGGAGATCATGGAACATCATTATCCAAAAAATAAAAATGTATCCTACAAATCATAATAAAAAATAGGAGCTTTAATGGAAATAAGAAGAGAGAAATCCATTACAGAATATCGGCATATATACAACTTAGGTATTATAACGACCTGAAATTTTGAGTACATTTTGTTCCCTAATTTTTGTGGGTTATTTTATTTTTCATTTAATAAAATGAGTATAATTAAGATGAGACCATTGGGTTTCGACTGTTATCTGACCACTGGTCAATATGACCATTGAAACTAAATGTTATAATTATTGTCTATAAATACAAGTTATCTTGATTAATTAATATAGAAAAAATATTTGATGGCCCCATCTGGTAGTATCGGGCTGACTGAATCCCATCTGATGGAACTCGGGAAGGAGGTAGCACCTTCGGGCTTTGCTCTAGACCAAACCCAAGTCGATCTTCGTCATGTAAAGCTGGAATGGAATCGTCGTCGCGAGAAGTTCAAGCTGATAGAAATCACTAATCGGGTAATGTTGGCCGAGGCGCCCCAAGATTCTATCACCATATCACACCTTACACTTAGGTCATGTGGTGGTGTTATAAGGGGTTATGTAACGAGACCGTAACTACCTTGTGAAATACGTTCATTTAAATAAAAATTCTGATTTCTTCTTATGGTGATGTTTGTGAAATGTCAAATGTCCGGATAAATATAGTATGCATATTATTGATTAATTTAAAAGGATATTTTTAAAATTATTTATTTAAAACTTAAATAATTAATAATGTCTAATGATTTTCAAAAAATGGTCTTTTGCAGTTATGTTCAATAAGAAATTCAAGGTCAAATTAGATCAACATAATTTTTCATGAATAGTGATTTTACACTTATGATTAGTAATGTGATCAAGTGGATTATGTAACCTCACTTAAGAAAGTATTAATATAATCTAGGAACCTTGATTAAGTAATGTGATTCTATAAAATAGATAAATAACTGTTCTATAAAATACTGGTTAAGTATTAGTTTTTTCAGGTGAATAGTGTTTTTATTTTAAAATTAAATTAAAAATATTTAGAAAATTATTTTTATAAAATGGAGTTCATTTTTGAATTCAGAGCATAGATATTAGGTTAAGGTGATATTTTGGGAATTTTCTGAAATAGTTGAATTTTCAGTGAATAGTGAATTTTTTTAAAAATTAAATTAAAATTATTTAGAAATTTATTTTTATACATTTGAGTCCATTTTTGAGATCAGAGCATCAATATTTGGCTAAGGTGAAATTTTGGGATTTTTCGGAAAAAGTTGAATTTTCGGTGAATGGTGAATTTTCAGTTTAGGGTTTCGGGTGTTTAATGACATCATTAAGGATGTAATAATTATGTAATAATTCTGGTCTACTTATGAATAGTAATAAAAGGTATGAGGTGTTCCAAGTGGCAGATAACATGAAAAAATACCATGGTCAAGCCCATGTTTTTTCCAATACAACCAATGACGTGTCCCTTGGCCATTAATGCTTTGTCCCCTAACTTCCCCTATAAATACCAAGCCATTGTCTCATCCATTCAATTAAAAAACCTTCCTCAACGTTTTTATGGTCTCTTTACTTCCCAAGTAGTTCTCCAAAGGTTCTATCAAGCCTCCCAAGGTCCCAAACTTCAATAGTTCAAAGTTACTCTGAAAGGTAAGGGATCCTACCTCTCTCTTTCTTTTTAAGTACTCTCTTTTATGTCATTTCTTTTATGCTCCTTTTTCTTACGTTGGAGGATGTTATTTTATATTCACCTTACCATAAGTTTTTTTTCATATGATGAAATACCCCCTCTTATTCTCATCAATTCATTTTAAGAATTTTTAAGTGGTGTCGTTAGGCTGCCGAATTTTTGTAAGGGATTCTTTCACCATTCTCAGTTTCAAAGTTCTATTTTCATGTCAAGTATTTCAAGTTCATTTTTCTTATGTTGGGTTATGATCTCTATATCCATCATACTGTCCTTTTATGTTAATATGATTATTGACCCTATTTTATCTCATCAATTCATTTTATAGAAGTTTTATGTGACGATGTGAGGATGCCAAACTTTTATAATAAAAATCATATTTTTTCTTCCTTTCAAGTTTTTTTTTTCATTTCATATGGTATGTATTTAAAATTTCATTAACCGGTTCTTATATTCTACATATTCTGTCCCTCTACTATTTTTTGGATCATTTATGAGTGGGTGACCTATGTCCCCTCTCTTTTCAATGTTTTCTAAAACCCTCTAACATAGCCGTTATGCTGTAGAATTTTCGTCTCAAATTGTCCCTCTCTTTTTCTCAAATTCTTTTATTTTATTAAGTGACTACTCAAAGATCTTTATTATATATGGGTATTCATATATATATCAAAATGTTCTATTTTAATTCTTGTATTTACATACATGAAACCCGCTTTCCTTTTCTGTGCGTTTAAAGTGCCATAAAGATCATGTCTTTAAAGTAATTTTTAAAACGTTATGATTATGAAAGGAAACCCATTTCTGTTCTGCTATATGGGTTATTTATGAAATGTTTTAAGATGATATATTTGGATCACATGACAATAAAGGCAAATTAAGGGTGTTCCCCGAAATTGCTCCAATGCATTGGCTAAAGACTTAATCTCTAGTGATGACCATTTTAACGATACCTTGGTGAATAACCTTGGTAATTTTTTTTAATGACACCTTGGGGATGGACCATGGTGATACAGAAATGATTTTCTATGTTAAATGTTGTAGCCACATCTTCAAGATATGAAACACTTTATTTCTATTATGATATTCCTCATTATGTATTTCTCATTCCTTAAAGAAATTTATCATGACTTAATTGATGTATATCAAGTTCACATGTAAAATGTTTCTCTTGTTTCCCTTACTGGGACTTTTTCTCACCCTTTCCTTTGATGTATTCTCCCAGGTTATGAGATGGTATAATGAACTAAATATGAACAAAAAAGAATCCTTTCAACTGTTTAATAATAATGTTTTATGACATCATGTTTTAGGTTCCTGGTTTCCAAGTCCTTAAACCTTAATGATCCTCGGATTTGTAAAATGTAATGAAAAGTTATGTTATAAAAAGGCAGGATGCTCTAGTTGGTATCAAAGGATCGTTTAGCTATTTAAGGAAATTAGGATAAGAAAACATTAGTAAGAACCCTATAGAAAAGTTTAAATATATAAAATCTTCTTGGTATTTTCGTGAGTATTGAGTAAGTGGTTTATAAAGAAAATACATCCCTATCTGGATATGAGCAGGTAGAGGTGGCTCTGGCACAGATATATATAGGTGTAAAACCCGAAAACACTGCTTTGAGCTAGACTTGAACTGGAACAGGTACACGACAACAGGACTTGCTTCACTCTTGGTTACGACACTCCCGGGGGATATGTTTGGATAATCAAAAGCTTTTTATGAATCATTATGAAGGAATTATAAAAAATGTAATTTTCTAAGCATGAAGTTTTAAGACATATTATCCTTTTAGTTAAAATATTAGTAAATTAAATAAGTTTCTCTATTAGGATTTATTCTTTTAGAAAATGTCCCCATCGACTAAGAATACATTGGCGTATTTCCTAAGAAGTTACCCAGACCTCCCCTATAAAGAGAGGTATAGTTCTCCATTGAACTCGTACCTGGATCTCATCCGATGTCAAATACCCCCTATAGGATGGAAAATGTGGAGCTAGAGTAATTAAT
This sequence comes from Viscum album, assembly GCA_963277665.1. Lineage (NCBI taxonomy): Eukaryota > Viridiplantae > Streptophyta > Magnoliopsida > Santalales > Viscaceae > Viscum > Viscum album. The sequence goes on along the minus strand of OY728132.1, from coordinate 1,341,605,901 downwards.
GAAACAACACCAATATCTTTTGGATAATGGGTTTATCCAACTTTTTCTGTCTCCTTGGGGAGTACCCGTTCTCTTTGTGAAGAAGAAGGATGGATCGATACAGCTTTGCATTGATTATAGAGAACTGAATGGGATCACAGTGAAGAACAAATACTCTTTTCCATGAATTGATGACTTATTTGACCAACATTGTGGGAGTTTATTTTTCTCTAATATTGATCTTCATTCTAGATTATCATCAATTGATGGTGAATAATGATTATATTCCAAAAACTACCTTCCAATCAAGATATGGGAATTATGAGTTCATCGTTATGCCCATCAGACTGACTAATGCACCTGCTATTTTTATGGATCAAGAATAAGTTGATTTTAGAAACTTTTGTTTTATCCAATTGATATCCTTTGTATAGGAAAATTATTTGGTGATTAAATGATAAAGGTTATTTTGGAATTTGTTTTCTCTTTTGGATTACTATATGCCTAAGGAAAATAAAATACTACAGGATTTTATTTGTGGAAAAATGGTTGAAATTTTTCTTTTGTAAGAATCTATGTATTTATTGTGGATATATGGTGATTTGGGTTATTTCTGGAAAATGATTAACCTAGCATAGAGAATATGTGATCAGGTTAATTACACTTTAGTGTGAGACTTTAAGAGTAGTAGATGTAATTAGAAGATAAATGTTATGATTTATTGTGGAAAACTATGTGATTAAATCCAATTGAGTTTTGGGTTTCGATATTAGTTTGTAATATTTTGATGAATTTTAAGGATGATTTTGTATTGAATGGTATTTCTTTAACATTGGTTACTATTTGTTGAATCTTGGAGATTAATAGTAGTATAGTTTTATAAAGTATTGTCCTTTTTGGGAATTATATGATCTCATACTAACCATTTTGGTTTTAGTTGATGTCTAAATATAAGGGAAATATATAGTTCTCCTTTTGTAGATTATGTGATTCTCTAGAAGATGATTCTTGTGCTTTTGATGTGACCAGGTCTTTTTAAATGCTCATCATTTGGAGAAAATATTTGTTCTGGTAGAATCTTATTAAAGGATGAAACTCTAATTGAAGGTAAATATATTTCCTTATGTTTTTATTCTATGTAGTAATTGAATTCATCAAAATTATGAAAAGGAACCTAAAACAAAAACGTTGTTGGTTAATGTTTCCTACTAGGTAATCAAAGTCCGTTTACACACATTATAAGTTTGTGATTTTCATGTGGTTAACTTTCTCCTAATAATGTTTTCTATCACTATCAATTTGAACATAACCATTTATTTTCTCTTACATATCCAAGTTTTCTTACACGGATGTCACGACCCATCCTCGGGGCCCGTGTCGTGACTACCCCAAGCCTGCCTTCCATAGGCCAGGGGCTGGTGACTAGCACCAAAGGCGTAAATCCTTATACTAGGAATGCATTGACTTTGTAGAAGTAAACAAACACAACAGAAAATGAAAATAAAGTAAGCCCAAGTAAAAATATATACAAAAGTATGTGCTGAAAAGACAGGGGTCGGAAATACAATCCCAACAGTGAGTATAGTACAACTAAAAGACTAGTACAAAAGCAGTAAAGTAAACCAACAACCTCTGAGTCATCCTCCAGGAATCCCACCAGAAGGGTGGGTACAGATGGTCTCCTAAGCACATCGGGTTCGTTCGTCCGCTCCGTGTACATCTCATTGAGTGGTCCACCACCAGGTACTGTCCAGCTTCCCAAGTCTCTACCATGATCAGTGTTGTCCATTGTCTGCATCCAACAAAAAGTAGTGCGGGCATAGCACGTGCAGGGGTGTGTATAACAATACTCAGTTGGGACCCCGATATCCCTGATGGTCTCCTAGAATCCATGAAGGATAAACCACAAATTAAAGATAAAATTACAAAGTATAAATCAACTCTACTTAGGTATATGCCCATACATACACTTAAGTCATCAATTCTTGTTTGCCTCCAACTCTCGAGCTCATGCATAACCCAGTCCACACAGGAAAAAAGTTAATCACACTGATGGTATTTATTAAAATTCAAGACTCAGCTCACACAGGTATACAACTCACGAAGAGGGTGGAGATGATTAGATGTAGCCTCTGAATCATCTCCTCTACCGAATGCACGTAGTATCCTAGTGCAGAAGTCATCGATACTGAACCCACGGAGGATCCAAGTATAGTAGTCCTCAATTCCGAACCCATGAAGGATCCATGTACAGTAGTCATCGCTGCGGATCCCACAGAGGATCCAAGTACAGTATTCATCAGCACTTAACCCACAGAGTATCCAAGTACAGTAGTCATCGTCATCAAACCCACAAAGGATCCCACTACAGTAGTCGTTGCAGTCGCATCCAGCTCTAGGGTTCCCGCACACAGCACGCTCGATTCCGGGAGGGTCCACTCCTCGAACCAAGGGGTCGATACATCAACTATCATGAAGTCCAAATTTTATGTATCCTGAAGTTCTCTCTCATCAAAAGGAACCCAATGCGATAGACGACACGTCAATCGGACGCCCAGTTTGAGAGATATTGGCTTTTCCGTTCCAGGGGCCTAGTTGGAAATACGCTCGTTCCAAACCCATTTGTTTTCCAAAGTCATCCAAAACTCAATTAGAGTATCACAAAAGGAAGGCTCCATCGCGTGGGTTACAATGCCATAGAAGGCGCATCATTCGTACACGCAGTGTTTATGTTATTCATGTTTAAGTGAAAGTGGGCCCAGCCTGTTAAGCCCAGTGGGCTGGCGGGTCGGCCCAACCCGGTTCAGCGGGTCCGACCCGGTTGAAGCGCGCGGCCCGGCCCGAGGGGGCGCAGCCGGCGGGATGCGGCTGGGCCCGGCGGGGTGCCACCCGGTGCGGCGCGGCGAGGCCCGGCCCGGCTGGCTGCCGATCGACCCAGCCAAAGCCAAATGGTCTTCCATGGCACGAGCGGCCCGCACGGGCAGGCCATGGTTCCTTCAGCGTGGCGCCCTTCTAGTGTCGCGGGTCTTCCCAGCCCGGATGGCCGCCTACTGACCAGTTCGTCCACCAAGCAGCCTGCGGAACGTGGGCCGCGGTCTTCCACAGCCCAGCGCCATAGGGTGTCGTGGTTCTTCCAGCTTGGCCAGCTTCGGCCGGGCGGTTCTTCTTTGGCCGAGCGGCTCGCGGTTGTGGGCCTCGGTTCTTCCGCACAAGGCCGGAGCATGGCGGCCGCCCTCGATCGTCGCTACTTCCTGTTACAAATTAAAAATCAAGAAACAACGGAGGGTCGTCGGGCCGTGTTCGTTTAGCCCGCACACTCCACGTTAGGCGGTAACAATTTTCCAAAGACAAACAATAGCATTCAACAACGACAGTATTATAATTTTATCAAACTAAAATTATACAATTCCCCTACAATGAAAAAAAGTTTGTCCGTAGATGGAGTCGTGGAATACAAGTGTCGTAGTATGACGGTGTCAACTCATTGACGTCAGGGAATAAGGAGCTGAGGATGGCGCATCGTCGGCATTCCTTGTGGGTGGCTCCTTCTCCTACTGCACAGCCGAAGATCGAAGGAGATGATCGTCATTCTTCGGTGGTTCTTCGTTGGAAGGACAGTGTTCTTCGTTGAAGAGAGGAACTCCTTCTAATTTTCAAGAGCTCTCCTAAAATCCTCTCAACACGACAAGTGCCAAAATTAAATAATATCTAAGGCTATTTTTTTATTCACAGATTAATTTTTAAATTTCAAACACATTAATTTATTTAATGGAGGATTCAATTCATTAATTAAAGGTTTTGGAAAAAAATAATGGAAGAGGGGGAGGTGAAGATATCACAAAATTAATGGGCGTATTGTCAAATTAATCAATGGGGTTTAAGGGAGTTAAGGGTAGTTATGGGAAGATGAAAGGTTTAAGGCACGTGTGGGTCCCACCATACTAAATCCACCTCCGGGTATCGTCCAGCTCCCCAAGTCTCTAACACGATCAGTGTTGTCCGTCGTCTGCATCCAACACAACATAGTGCGGGCATAGCCCGTGCAGGGGTGAGTATAACAATACTTAGTTGGGACCCCGAGATCTCTGAAGGTCTCCCAGAATTCATGAAGGATAAACCAAAAAGGAAAAATACAATCAAGAAGTATCAACCAACTCTACATAGTTATGTGTCCATACATATACCTAAGTCATCAATTCCTGTTCGTCTCCAACTCTCGAGCCCAAGAACAACCCAGTCCACACAGGAAAGAAGTTAATCACACCTATGGTAATGATTGAAAGTCTAGACTCAGCTCACACAGGTATAAAACTCATGAAGAGGGTGGAGATGATTAGATGTAGCCTCTGAATCATCTGCTCTGCCAAACCCAAGTAGGATCCTAGTGCAGAAGTCGTCGCTGCCGAACCCACAGAGGATCCAAGTACAGTAGTCATCGCTGCCAAACCCACGAAGGATACAAGTACAATAGTCATCACTGTCGAACCCACAGAGGATCCAAGTACAGTATTTATCACTGCCAGACCCACAGAAGATCCAAGTATAGTAGTCATCATCGTCAAACCCAGGGAGGATCCCACTACGGTAGTCGTTGCAGTCGTAGACAGCTCTAGGGTTCTCGCACACCGCACGCTTGATTCCGGGAGGGTCCACTCCTCGATCATAGGGGTTGATATATCAACTATCATGAAGTACAAATTTTATGTATCCCGAAGTTCCGCCTCATCAAAAGGAACCCAATGCAACAGACGGCACGTCAATCGGACACCCAGTTTGAGAGATATTGGCTTTTCCGTTCCAGGGGCCCGGTTGGAAATACGCTCGTTCCAAACCCAACCATTTTCCAAAGTCATCCAAAACTCACTTATAGTATAACAAAAGGATGATTTCATCGCGTGGGTCCTAGTTCCGTAGAAGGTGCGTCGTTCAGATGCACGGTGTTTAAGTTATTCATGTTCAAGTGAAAGCGGGCTCGGCCCGTTAAGCCCAGTGGGCTGGCAGGTCGGCCCAACCCGGTTCATCGGGTCCGACCCGGTTGAAGCGTGTGGCCCGGCCCGAGGAGGCGCGGCCCGGCAGGGTGCGGGCTAGCCCAGCGGGGTGCCGCCCGGCCCGGCGCGGCACGGCCCGGCCCGGATGGCTGCCGCTCGGCCCAGCCAAAGTCGGATGCTCTTCCGTGGCATGAGCGGCCCGCATGGGCGGGCCGCGGTTCCTTCGGTGTGGTGCCCTTCTTGCGCTGCGGGCCTTCCCAGTCCGGTCGGCCGCCTACCGGCCAGTTCTTCAGCCGAGCGGCCCGCAGAACGTGGGCCGCGGTCTTCCACAGCGTAGGGCCATGGGGCGCCGCGGTTCCACAAGCCCGACCAGCTTCGGTCGGTGGGTTCTTCTTTAGCGGAGCGGCCCATGGTTGCGGGTTTCATTTCTTCGGCACATGACCGGCACGTGGATTCTGCCCTCGATCGTCACCACTTCCAGTTATGAATTAAAAATCAGGAAACAATAGAGGGTCGGCGGGCCGTGTTCATTCGGCCCGCGCCCTCTGCATTAGGCCATAAAAAATTTCCAAAGACAAACATTCGCATTAAACAACGACAAGAGTATAATTTTATCAAACTAAAATTATAAAATTCCCCTACCTCGAAAAAATTTTCATTCGTAGATGGATTCGTGGAAGACAAGCGTCGCAGTATGACGGTATCAACTCGTTGATGTCAGGGAAGAAGGAGCCAAGGATGGCGCGTCGTCGGCGTTCCTTGCGGGTGGCTCCTTCTCCTTCTACTTGGCCGTATATTGAAGGATATGATCGTCGTTCTTCGACGGTTCTTCGTTGGAAGGATGGGGTTCTTCATTGAAGAGAGGAAGTCCTTCTAATTCTCAAGAGCTCTCCCAAAATACTCTCAACACAATGAGTGCCAAAATAAAATAATAGCTAAGGCTATTGTTTTATTCACACATGAATTTTTAAAATTCAAACACATTAATTAATTTATTGGAGGATTCAATTCATTAATTAAAGGTGTTGGAAAAAAATAATGGAAGAGGGGCAGCTGAAAAGAGGACAAAATTAATTGGAGTGTTGTCAAATTAATCGAGTTGGTTTAAGGGAGTTAAGGGGGCTTATGTGGAGATGAAAGGTTTAGGGTACGCGTGGGTCCCACCATACTAAATCCACCGCCGTGTACCGTCCAGCTCCCCAAGTATCTACCACGATCAATGTTGTTCGTCGTCTGCATCCAACACAACATAGTGCGGGCATAGCCCGTGCAGAGGTGAGTATAACAATACTCAGTTGGGACTCTGAGATCCCTGAAGGTCTCCCAGAATCCATGAAGGATAAACCACAAAGGAACGATACAATCACGAAGTATCAACCAACTCTGTTTAGGTATATTCCCATACATATACCTAAGTCATCAATTCCTATTCGTCTCCAACCCTCGAGCCCAAGCACAACCCATTCCACACAGGAAAGAAGTTAATCACACCGATGGTAATGATTGAAAGTGCAGACTCGGCTCATAAAGGTATACAACTCACAAAGAGGGTGGAGATGATTAGATGTATCCTCTGAATCATCTCCTCTGCCGAACCCACGTAGGATCCTTGTGTAGAAGTCATCGCTGCCGAACCCACGGTGGATCCAAGTACAGTAGTCCTCGCTGCCGAACCCACGCAGGATCCAAGTACAGTAGTCATCGCTGTCGAACCCACGGATGATCCAAGTACAATATTCATCACTAAATAACCCACATAGGATCCAAGGATAGTAGTCATCATCGTCAAACCCACGGAGGATCCCACTACTGTAGTCGTTGCAGTCGCAGCCAGCTCTAGGGTTCTCGCACACAACACGCTCGATTCCGGGAGGTTCCACTCCTCGAAGTAGGGGGTCGATACATCAACTATCATGAAGTCCAGATTTTATGTATCCCGAATTTTCGTCTCGTCAAAAGGAACCCAATGCGATAGAAAACACGTTAATCGGATTCCCAGTTTGAGAGATATTGGCTTTTCCGTTCTAGGGGCCCGATTTGAAATACACTCGTTCCAAACCTAGCTATTTTCCAAAGTCATCCAAAACTCACATAGAGTATCAAAAAAGGAAGGCTTTATCGCATGGGTCCTAGTTTTGCAGAAGGCGCGTTGTTCGAACGCGTTGTGTTTAAGTTATTCATGTTCAAGTGAATGTGGTCTCGTCCCGTTAAGCCCAGTGGGCTGGTGGGTCATCCCAACCCGGTTCACCGGGTCCGACCCGGTTGAAGTTTGTGGCCTAGAACGAGGGGGAAAGGCCCAGCGGGGTGTGGCCTGGCCCAGTGGGGTGCCACCCGGCTCGGCGCGGTGCGGCCCGGCGTGGCTGGCCACTTCTCGGCCAAGCCAAAGCCGGACGGTCTTCCTTGGCACAAGCGGCCCACACGAGCGGGCCATGGTTCCTTCAGTGTGGCGCCCTTCTAGCGTTGCGGGTCTTCCCAGCCTGGTCGGCTGCCTTCTGGCCAATTCATCCACCCAGCGGCCCGTGGAACGCGGGTTGCGGTCTTCCGCAGCGTGGCGCCATGGGGTGACGTGGATCCACCCGCCCGACCAGCTTCGGCCGGCAGGTTCTTCTTTGGCCGAGCGGCCAGTGGTTGCGGGCCGCGGTTCTTCCGCACACGGCTGGCGCGTGGCCGCAGCCCTCGATCATCGCCACTTCCTTTTACAAATTAAAAATCATGAAACAACAAAGGGTCGTCGGGCCGTGTTCGTTCGGCCCGCGCCCTCCGTGTTAGGCGGTAACAATTTTCCAAAGAGAAACATTCGCATTCAACAACGACAAGAGTATAATTTTATCAAACTAAAATTATACAATTCCCCTACCTTGAAAAAAATTTCATTCGTAGATGGAGTTGTTAAAGGCAAGCGTCGTAGTGTGACGGTGTCAACTCGTTGACATCGGGGAAGAAGAAGCCGAGGATGGCGCGTCGTTGGCGTTCCTTGCGAGTGGATCCTTCTCCTTTTGCTTGGCCGAATATCGAAGGATATTATTGTCGTTCTTCGGTGGTTCTTCGTTGGAAGGATGGTGTTCTTCGTTGAAGAGAGGAACTCCTTCTAATTCTAAAAATCTCTCCCAAAATCCTCTCAACAAAACGAGTGCCAAAATAAAATAATATCTAAGGCTATTATATTATTCACACTTGAATTTTTAAAATTCAAACACATTAATTAATTTATTGGAGTATTCAATTCATTAATTAAAGGTGTTGGAAAAAATTAATCGAAGAGTGGGAGGTGAAGAGATCACAAAATTAATGGGAGTGTTGTCAAATTAATCAAGGGGGTTTAAGGGAGTTAAGGGGGGTTATGGGGAGATGAGAGGTTTAGGGAACGTGTGGGTCCCACCAAACTAAATCCAATCATGGGAGGTTAAGTGGGTGTAGGCCCCACCTCCAACTCCCCTTGGGAGAAAATAACCACCATTCATAAATACAATTGTGTACTACAAATTTTATTTATATTATTCTAAATCCCCAAATATTAACTCTCAACCCGCATAAAACGCAGCTGCGGTAAAGGTCCCCTTAAGTGAATATCGGCTCTGTGAGTTCATCAGTGTCCTCGTATTTCAATTCCAAGCACTGGTTCGAAACACAGAAAAACCCGCATGTATGTTTACTGAACGTACCTGAACAAAACTTCAGAAATTGATTCTGGGCACACCGGGCCCCAGAATCAAGTGTCTTCAGAAACCGCAGACTCATAAAATTCCAAAGTATTTAAGAAATAAAACATTCCTTAAAATTTCAGGGTCTTTACAACAGAATCCTAGTATGGGTTAACTCGGGTGACCTTTGTACTTCCCTTTATTTCATTTAAAGTAACAGTTTTAATGAATCTTTTTCTGATGTGGAACTTTCAATGAAATTTCCTATCCCAATTTTAAAATTGTGAGGATGCAATTTATTAAGGGTGGAAGATTGTAACGACCTGAAATTTTGAGCAAATGTTGTTCCCTAAATTTTGCGGGTAATTTTATTTTTCATTTAATAAAATTAGTATAAATAAAATGAGACTGTTGGGTTTTGACTGTTATATAACCATTGGTCAATAAGACCGTTGGAAAGTAAATGTTACAATTATTGTCTATAAATACAAGTTATCTTGATTAATTAATATAAAAAGAAGATTTGATGGCCCCATATAGTAGTCTCACGTTGATCGAAGCCCATCTAACGGAACTCAAGAAGGTGGTAGCACCTTTGGGCTTTTCTCTGGACCAATCCCAAGCTGAAATTCATCATGTGAATCTAGAACTGAATCTCCATCACGAGAAGTTCAAGCTGATAGAAATCACTACTCGGGCAATGTTGGCTGAGGCGCCCTAAGTTTCTATCACCCTAGCACACCTTACTCTTAGGTCCAATGCAGGTGTTATAAGGGGTTATGTAACGAGACCGTAACTGCCTTGTATAATCCTTTCATTTAAATAAAAATTCTGATTTCTTCTTATGGTGAAGTTTGTGAATTTTCAAATGTCTGGATAAATATAGTATGCATATTATTGATGAATTTTAGAAGGATATTTTTAAAAATATTTATGTAAACCTTAAATAATTAATAACGTGTAATGATTTTCAAAAAACGGTCTTCTACAGTTATGTTCAGTAAGAAATTTAGAGTCAAATAAGATCAACATAATTTTGGATGAATAGTAAATAATGAATCGTGATTTTACAATTATGATTAGAAATGTGAACAAATGGATTAAGTAACCTCACTTAAGAAAGTATTAATATAATCTAGGGACCTTGATTAAGTATTGTGATTCAATAAAATAGGTAAATAATTGTTCCAGAAATTACTGGTTAAGTATGAGTTTTTTCGGGTGAATAATATTTTTTATTTTAAAATTCAATTAAAAATATTTTGAAAATTATTTTTATAAAATGGAGTTCATTTTTGAATTCAATGCATCGATATTAGGTTAAGTTGAATTTTTGGGAATTTTCTAAAATAGTTGAATTTTCAGTGACTAGTTTTTTTATTTAAAAAGTAAATTAAAAATAGTTATAAAATTATATTCATTAAATGGAGCTCATTTTTGAAATCAGAGCATCGATATTTGGTTAAGATGAAATTTTGGTATTTTTCTGAACAAGTTGAATGTTCGGTGAATAGTGAATTTTCAGTTTAGAGTTTCGGGTGTTTAATGACATCATTAAGGATGTAATAATTATGTAATAACTCTGGTAGACTTATGAATATTAATATTAGGTATGAGGTGTCCCAAGTGGCCAATACCATGGGAAAATACCACGGCCAAGCCCTTGGTTTTTCCAATACCACCAATGAGGTGTCCCTTGGCCATTAATGTCATGTCCCCTCACTTCCCCTATAAATACCTAGCCATTCTCTCATCCTTTGCATTCCATAATCCTCCTCATCGAATTTCTGGTCTCCTTACCTCCCAATAAGTCCTCCCAAGGGTCCCTCAAGCCTCCCAAGGTCCCAAACATCAAGATCTCAAAGTTACTCTTCAAGGTAAGGGATCCTACCTCTCTATTTCTTTTCAAGTACTCTCTTTTATGTCATTTATTTTATGCTCCATGTTCTTATGTTGGGGGATGTTATTTTATATTCACATTACTGTAATTTTTATTTTCATTTGATGTGATACCCCCTATTACTCTCATCAATTCATTTTAAAAAAATTTATGTGGCATCGTTAGGCAACCGAATTTTTGTAAGGGATTCTATCACCCTTCTCATTTTCAAAGTTCTATTTTCATGTCAAGTCTTTCAAGTTAATTTTTCATATAATGGGGTATGATATCTATATACATCATACTTTCCTTTTATTTTCATATGATTATAGACCCTATTTTATCTCATCAATTCATTTTTGTAGAAGTTTTAAGTGGCGTTGTTAGGCTGCAAAACTTTTATAAGAGAAATCTTATTTTTGTCTTCCTTTCAAGTTGTTTTTCATTTAATATGGTATGTCTTTCAAATTTCATTAACAGGTTCTTATATCCTTTATATTATGTCCCTATAATGTTTTTTGGATCATTAATGAGTGTGTGACCCATGTCTCCTCTCTTTTCAATGTTTTCTAAAACCCTGGAACATAGCCATTATGCTGCAGAATTTTCGTCTCAAAATGTCCCACTCTTTTTCTCAAATTCTTTTATTTTATTAACTGAATACTCAAAGATCTTTATTCTATTTGGGTATTCACATATATATTAAAATTTTCTATTTTAATTCTGGGATTTACATAAATTAAACCCACTTTCCTTTTCTGTGGGTTTAAAGGGACATAAAATCATGTCTTTAAAGCATTTTTTAAAATGTTATGATTATGAAATGAAACCCATTTATTTTATGATATGTGGGTTATTAATGAAATTTTTGATGATTATATATGTGTCTCACGTGATAATAAAGACAAATTAAGGGTTCTCCCTGATAGCTCTCCAATGCATTGGGTAAAGACTTAATCTCTAGAGATGACCATTTTAATGATGCCTTGGTGAATAACCTTGATAATTTTTTTAATGACACCTCTGGGATGGACCTTGGTGATACGGAAATGATTGCCTATGTTAAATGTTGTAGCCACATCTTAATGTTATGAAACACATTATTTTTATTATGATATGCCTCATGATCTCTTTCTCATGCCTTAAAGTTATTTATCATGACTTTATTGATGTATCTCATGTTCACATGTAAAATGTTTCTCTTGTTTCTCTTACTAGGGCTTATGCTCACCCTTTCCTTTGAGGTATGCTCCCAGGTTATGATATGTTTTAATGATCTTAGGATGAACAAAGAATAATACTTTCATGTGTTTAAGAAAAAAAATTTATGTCATCATGTATTAATTTCCCGGTTTCCAAGACACAAAATCATAAAGATCCTCGGATTTGTAAAATGTAATGAAAAGTTATGTTATAAAAAGGCAGGATTATATAGTTGGTATCAGGGGATCGTTTAGTTATTTATGGAAATTAGGATATGAAAACTTTATGAAAACCCTATTGAAATGTTCCAATATAGGAAATCTTCCTAGTATTTTGGTGAGTATTGAATAAGTCGTTTATCAAGAACATACATCCATTTCTGGGTACGAGTAGGTAGAGGTGGCTATGGAACAGATGTACATAGGGGTAAAACCTAAAAACATTTCTTTGAGATAGACACGAATGAGAACTGGTACATGAAAACGGGTATTGCTGCACTCTTGGTTACGACACTCCTGGGGGATATGTTTGGTTAATCGTAAGCTTTTTATGAATCATTATGAAGTAATTATAGAAAAATTTAATTATCTAAGTATGAAGTTTTAAGATATAAAATCCTTTTAGTTAAAATATTTGTAAATGAAATAAGTTTCTCATGAAAGATTTAATCTTTTAGAAAATTCCCCCATCGTCTAGGAATACATTGACGTATTTCCTAAGGAGTTACCCAGACCTCCCCCAGAAATAGAGGTAGAGTTCTCCATTGAACACATGCCTTGATCTCATCTGATGTCAATGACCCCCTATAAGATGGAAAATGTGGATCTAGAGGAATTAAAGAAACAACTCAAAGATCTTCTGTAGAATGGGTTTATCCATCCATGTGTGTCTCTTTGGGGAGCACCAGTTCTATTTGTGAAGAAGATGGATGGATCGATGCAGCTATGCATTGATTATAGAAAACTGAATGGGATCATAGTGAAGAAAAAATACTCTCTTCCATTAATTGATGAATTATTTGACCAACTTCATGGGAGTCAATTCTTCTCTATGATTGATCTTTGTTCTAGATTATCACCAATTTAGGGTGAAGAATGAATATATTCCAAAAACTGTATTCTTATCAAGATATGGGCATTATGAGTTTGTTGTTATGCCCAACGGACTGACTAATGCACCTGCTATTTTTATGGATCAAGAATTAGTTTATTTTGGAAACTTTTGTTTTATCCAATTGATATCCTTTTTATAGGAAAATGATATGGTGATTAAATTATAAAGGTTATTTTGGACGATGTTTTCCCTTTTGGATTATTATATGCCTAAGGAAAATAAAATACTACAGGATTTTATTTGTGGAGGAATGGTTGAAATATTTATTTTGTAAGAATATATATATTTATTATGGATATATGGGGGTTTGGGTTATTTCTGAAAAATGATTAACCTAGCATAGAGAATATGTGATTAGGTTAATTACACTTTACTATGAGACTTTAAGAGTATTCGATGTTATTTGGAGGTAAATGACATGATTTATTGTGGAAGACTATGTGATTAAATTTTTTTGAGGTTTGGGTTTCAATCTTAGTTTGGATTATTTTGATGAATTTTAAGGATGATTGTGTATTGAATGGTCTTTCTTGAACTTTGGGTACTATTTGTTGAATTTTGGAGATTAATAGTAGTATTTTTTTTAAAAAGTATTTTCCCTTTTGGTGATTATATGATCTCGTACTAACCGTTTTGGATATAGTTGATGTCTAAATACAAGGGAAATATATAGTTCTCATTTTGTGGATTATGTGATTCTCTAGAAGATGATTCTTGTGCTTTTGATGAGACCAAGTCTTTTTGAATTCTCATCGTTTTGAGAAAAGATTAGTTTTTGCAGAAACTTATTAAAAGTATGAAACTATAATTGAAGGTAAGTATATTTCCTTATGTTTTTATTCTATGTAGTAATTTAATTCCTCAAAATTATGAAATGGAACGTAAAACAAAAACGTTTTTGGTTTACTTTTCCTACTGGGTGATCAAAGACCATTTACAAACATCATATGTTTGTGATTTTCATGTGGTTAACATTCTTCTAGTCATGTTTTCTATCACTCTCCATCAGAACATGACCCTTTGTTTTCTCTTCAATATCCATGTTTTCATACATGGAATCCTAGAATGGGTTAACTCGGGTGACCTTTGTACTTCCCATTCTTTCTTTTAAAGTAATAGTTTTACTGACCCTTTTTCCGATGAGGGACATTCAACGAAATTTCCAAGCCCAATTTTAAAATTGCAATGTTGAAATTTCTTAGGGGTGGAAGATTGTAACGACCTGAAATTTTATGTAAATTTTGTTCCCTAATTTTTGGGGATTATTTTATTTTTCATTTAATAAAATGAGTATAATTAAAATGAGACCATTGGGTTTCGACTGTTATATGACCATTGGTCAATAAAACTATTGGAAACTAGATGTTACAATTATTGTCTATAAATACAATTTATCATGATTAATTAATATAGAAAAAAGATTTGATGGCCCCATATAGTAGTCTTGGGCCGATCGAATCCCATCTGATGAAACTCAGGAAGGAGGTAGCACCATTGGGCTTTGTTATGGACCAAACCCATGCTGAACTTCATCATGTGAAGCTAGAACGAAATCACCTTCATGGGAAGTTCAAGATGATAGAAATCACTACTCGGGCAATGTTGGCTGAGGTGCCCCATGATTCTTTCACCCTAGCACACCTTACACTTAGGTCCAATGCTGGTGTTATAAGGGGTTATGTAATGATACCATAACTTCCTTGTGTAATCCTTTCATTTAAATAAAAATTATGATTTATTCTTATGGTGAAGTTTGTGAATTTTCAAATATCTGGATAAATATAGTATGCATATTATTGTTGAATTTTAGAAGGATATTTTTAAAAATATTTATGTAAACCTTAAATAATTAATAATGTGTAATGATTTTCAAAAAATGATCTTCTATAGTTATGTTCAGTAAGAAATTTAGAGTCAAATAAGATCAACTCAAATTTTGATGAATTGAAAATTATAAATAGTGATTTTACGCTTATGATTAGTAATGTGATAAAATGGATTATGTAACCTCACTTAATAAGGTATTAATATAATCTAGTCACTTTGATTAACTAATGTGATTAAATTAAATAGGTAAATAACTGTTCTAGAAAGTACTGGTTATGTATTAGTTTTTTCTGGTGAATAGTAGATTTTATTTTAAAATTAAATTCAAAATATTTAGGAAATTTTTTTTAAAATGGAGTTCATTTTTGAATTCAGAGCATCGATATTAGGTTAAGGTGAATTTTTGGGAATTTTCTGAAACAGCAGAATTTTCAGTGAATAGTGTTTTTATTTAAAAATTAAATTAAAAATATTTAGAAAAATATTTTCATAAAATGGAGTTCATTTTTGAAATCAGAGCATTGTTATTTGGTTAAGGTGAAATTTTGGGATTTTTCTGAAAAATCTGAATTTTCAGTGAATAATGAATTTTCAGTTTATAGCTTCGGGTGTTTAATGACATCATTAAAGATGTAATAATTATGTAATAATTCTGGTCAACATATGAATAGTAAGATAAGGTATTATTTTTCCCACGTTTCCAATACCATGGGAAAATACCGTGGGCAAGCCCATGGTTTTGCCAATACCACCAATAACGCGTCCCTTGGCCATTAATGCCTTGTCCCCTCACTTCCCCTATAAATACCAAGCCATTCTCTCATCCTTTCCATTCCAAAATCCTCCTCAATAATTTTCTGGTCTCCTTACCTTCTAAGGAGTCCTCTCAAGGTTCCCTCAAGCCTCCCAAGGTCCCAAACTTCATGATTTCGAAGTTACTCTTCAAGGTAAGGGATCTTACCTCTCTCTTTCTTTTCAAGTACTCTCTTTTATGTCATTTATTTTATGATCCATGTTCTTATGTTAGAAGATATTATTTTATATTAATCTTAATGTAATTTTTATTTTCATACGATGAGTGACCCCATCTTACTCTCATCAATTCATTTTAAGAATTTTTAAGTGGTGTCGTTAGGCTGCCGAATTTTTGTAAGGGATTCTTTCACCATTCTCATTTTCAAAGTTCTATTTTCATGTCAAGTCATTCAAGTTAATTTTTATTATTTTGGGGTATGATCTCTCTATCCATAATACATTCCTTTTATTTTCATATGATGATCTTCCCTATTTTATCTCATCAATTCATTTTTTAGAAGTTTTAAGTGATGTTGTTAGGCTGCAAAGCTTTTATAAGAGAAATCTTATTTTTGCCTTACTTTCAAGTTTTTTTTCATTTCATATGGTATGTTTTTCAAATTTCATTACCAGGTTCTTATATACTCTATATTCTGTCCCTCTACTTTTTTGGATCATTTATGATTGGGTGACCCATGCCCCTCTCTTTTCAATGTTTTCTAAAACCCTGTAACTTAGCCGTTATGCTGCAGAATTTTCGTCTCAAAATGTCTCTCTCTTTTTCTAAAATACATTAATTTTATTAAGTGAATACTCAAAGCACATTATTCTATATGGTTATTCACATGTATATCAAAATTATCTATTTTAATCCTGGTATTTACATACATGAAACCCACTTTCCTTTTTCATGGGTTTAAAGTGACATAAATATCATGTCATTAAAACAGTTTTTAAAACGTTATGATTATGAAATGAAACTCATTTATTTTATGCTATATGGGTTATTTATGAAATGTTTGATAATTATATATCTGGATCACATGATATTAAAGAAAAATTAAGGGTTCATCCTGATAGCACTCCAATTCATTGGGTAAATACTTAATCTCTAGAGATGACTATTTTAACGATACCTTGGTGAATAACCTTCGTAATTTTTTTAATGACACCTTGGGGATGGAATTTGGTGATACAAAAATAATTGTCTATGTTAAATGTTGTAGGAATATCTAAAAGTTATGAAACATGTTATTTTTATTATGATATTCCTCATGACCTATTTCTCATGTCTTAAAGTTATTTTTCATGACTTTATTGATGTATCTCAAGTTCACATGTAAAATGTTTCTCTTGTTTCCCTTACTGGGCTTTGTTCTCACCCTTTCCTTTGATGTATTCTCCCAGGTTATGAGGTGTTGTAATGAAATTAGGATGAAAAAAGAATAAGCCTTTGAATTTTTTAAGAAGAATATTTTATGTCATCATGTATTAAGTTCCTCATTTCCAAGACACTAAACCTTAAAGATCGTCGGATTTGTAAAATGTAATGAAATGTTATATTATAAAAGCCGGGATGCTATAGGTATGGGTCCAAATAGGGAAGTATAAATGAACTCTTTTTGAAATAACATCATATGTATAGTATTTAATGGATTATAAAAGGATGAAAATATGACCAATTGATATAAAAAAAAGTAAATTTTAAACAGGGTTCCAATATTGAATGGAAGGGAGAAAGGTGAGGATACCTTACAAAATTTTGGCATGGTAAGAGGTGTGTATAAAGAATAATGGATGAATTAATGAGAGTGGAAGGAATCAATATTTATTTATAAATAAAATTAAAATTTAGGGAATTATTTATGAACATATACCAACATATTAAAATTAAAATTTAAAGGCATGTCTAAAGAGGAGTGCATGATAAAAGAGGAAAGTGAAAGATCCCTTACTTGGATGTGTGATACCAAAGGCTGGGTAGAGGCTTCTTAGAAGCTTGGGGTGAATTATGAGGACACTATGGAGTAGTGGTAAGATATTATTCGAGCATAAAAGTGATTTATTTAAGAGAAAATGATTCTTGGGTGCGTTTATCTAGGAAAGGTGGGGGAATTCATTATTATTTTGGTTTTGGACACTACACACTAAAATATTCAAAACCACAAACCATACAATGATTTTTCATGTGTTTCATGGACAATTGGAGTGTTATAAATTATTTTATAATGAAAATGGATGATGATATGAAAATATTTCCCAAGGTTATGTAGATATGAGTCACACTTTCGAGGAAATGATTTTAAAATAATAAAATATTTTATATGCCATGGAGGATTCACTAAATTATTATAAAATAAACAAAAAATATCAAAAAATACCTTATTATAAAGATAAAAATATATTTGGATGAATAAAACTTTTATAGTATTTCATAACATCATTGTTGGGTCATTGTGATGTCATAAATCACATTATATATTTATATTGTATTTAAATTTTACTCAAACCATTTGATTGTCTTAAAAAATTAAGAAAGATTCACCCTAGGAAAATTCTGATGTCCTGATTCCAAACCTAATATTAATTTTATCTAAATAATTTTCTAAATATTAGAATATTCACATTTAAAATAAAAACTGAAATTTATTGAAAATTGACGGGTTTTGACAAAGAAAAATTCAAACCATAATAAAATATAAATTTGACTTCATAAAAATTATGGGACCATTTATATTTAATAAAAATTATTTATCAATAATATTTTATTAAAATATTATTCATTCAAAAAATTCATTAATTCATCCAAATAAATTCTTTAATTGCAATTAGAAGATTAATTTATATTCTATCGTATAGAAATATAATTCTTATCAAACTGATCACTTAATCATTTATATTGTAAAAACATTAAGGAATTGATATAATCATAATTTATAAATAAAATAAGTTTCTTTATTACACTATTTAATTATAATAAAATTATTAATAAAACCTTTTTCAAGATAATAATTTATATATTTCTGAAAAGTTCCATTTTACCAAAAAAATCATTTTATCAAATTCATCATATTTTAATGGAAGACTATTCTTATAATGGAATTTGTAGAATAATTATTTTATTTATAAAACGTATTACACAATAAGTAACTAATACCTTGTTACATAACCCCTTATAACACATCCATATGACTTGAGGGTACGGTGTGCGGTGGGGATAGTCCCTCGGGCGACTCTGATAACATCACCAGAGTGGTGATTTCAACCAACTTAAACATCTAGCATATGTGATTTCGTTTAAGATAAACATACTGAAGATCAACATGGTCATGGTTTATAATGAAGCCTAGTGATTCTACCTGCTTCGTGAGCACCAATAATTGTGCTTCTTATGGAACAATTTTATTGGTAGATGTCATCAACTCTTCTTTATGAATTAATTTTATATTGACATTTCTATTTATAAAAAAAAATTATAATGTTAAATTTTTATTTTTTATAAAGGTCGTATTAATCATCCGTCATAATTAACCAATGGTCACATAACATTTGAAAAATAATATTTATATTTCAATTTATACTTATATAGTATTAATTAATGTTGAACAGTAAAACATGTATTTTTAGGAAACAATATATTATTTAAAAGTTTAAGTCGTTGCAATCATGTAGCTAGAATCCCACTATAGGTTAGACAATTGTAATAGTATCTCTCGAGGAATTAGTATCAATAATGCCCTCCTATATTTGATTTTAAAAGAACATATATACTTGGAAGATATCATATGCCTTTTTCCCTTCATCCTGAGAGACATAAGGAAAATTATGGCTATGTAGGTGGTTGCTATCAGGACCCAAGAGCGTAAGGAGGAGAAAACATTCATATACTTGAAATAGAGTTTTCAGTTCTATGTTTTCTATAAATCATGTAAGTTACCATATATCCATTTTCTACTAAGGTTTATTCTTTATTTGATTTTAATATTGTTTACTCCTTCATTTCATTATCACTAATCTAATATTTATTAAATTATATTAAAAGTCTTCTACCTCCCTTGGAATTAAATATATTAGTTATAGGTCAAGTATGTCTATAATATTTATGTATAGATTGTGAAATGATGTTTCAAAATCATCATTCATTGGGTAAATTTATATGTTTGTTGATATAACCCTATAATTCCCCCAGCGACATAGAATGGCTATAATTTTTGTAAAAAACTATCGATTTATTGAAGAGTACTATTATATTCATTGATATAGATTATGAACATGTCATGATCATTGGTGAGTGGGACCATAATAGGGGTTAAGAAAATTTTTAACCCTTTTCATTTATGATGAATTATCTAGTATTGAATTTAGTGGAGTTTTGGTTGATGTTATTTATAAGAGTTTTAAAATTCTACCTTGAAAAAATTTGTGAAGACAGGATAGAATTATCCCATAAAAATAAAATCAATTTTGGGATACAGTTTCAATTGGGTGTCTCTATAATGTTAGTGTCACCATATAATATGGACCCTTTTATGTTACATGAGATATGGATTTATATTTATGAAATTTTTTCAATGATTATATTCATCTCATTGTGTAACTTTTTGGTCCTCTAGTCTTATATACAATGATATTAGGTGGCATAATGTGGTTCTGTATGAATTATTATCACTTAAATTAGGTAATAATGAATAAATACTTTCCACTTTAATGCATTAACAAGATATTCAATTATATAAATTGATATATCTAGTTTTTAAGGATCTATTTTTAATCAGGTCATCATCAAATGAGGGTGAAAGATGAGGATATTTTTAGGACTACCTTTAGTTTTCATAATGTTCCCAATGAATTTTTTGTAATTCCATTATATATCACAAATAATTCTATCTTATTTATTAGATTGATGATAATATTTTTATAAATGAACTTCCCAACTGATTTGAGAAGGATTTCATTGATAAAATCATCATATATTAAATGCTGGATAAATATCTTGTAATGAAATAGTGAACAATATTAGAAGATCTTTGGAATAATCACCTTTTTTAGGAAGCATCCTATATGTATTTTTTCAAACCCTAATTCACATTTTTATGGAAGTGTCTTGTCACATTAGTGAGTAGTCATCGATTACTCTAATATTTAGATAGATGTTTATTATGTATCCACCAACATTGTTTATAAGGTTTTTAGATTTAATTTTCTCTCAAAATATTTATATTGGTTTTTGTCCAATTTATCTTAGATTTGACTCCCCTTATTTTTATGAACTTGAAGGATTAGGATTTATTGTGAACTGATTTGTTATGGGATTCATTTTAGTATCTAAATGATACGTAATTATGTGATCCTAATATATTTTTAGTGGAAGGAGTTTTGTTTTTATATTTATGTGATACTCAGTTCCTTGTATTGTGTTATGTTTTCATATATAAGATAGCATTCATCACTTACGGGTCTCAAAATTTATGAAACAATGGATATAACTATGTAACACGTGATATAAATATTTCCAAGACCTTTTTTTTATTTTGGAAGTATTATCTTATAAATGAGTGACTTTTAGTCTTCATGGATCTTAACAGTATGAAATATATCTCCTCAAAAATTTGGTTTCACCTATAGATAAGGGTGTAAGATATAATTCTTTAAAAATTGCATTTGGATATTTTATATACATAGGGTAAAGTGAATATTTTCAATGAAGCGCTAAGAAATATGTCACATGGTGAATTTTTTTCTTCTGTATAAGTATTAATAGAGATTAATGGAGTATGTAATAATGATTCATATTGATTTGGAGGAAGTTGATGTTAAAGCGTGTGTCTATTATATGACCGTGAAATAATCTATAATAAAAAATTTGTAGGAATCCCATATGGTATATTATAAGTTGGATGTTTGGTGATATAATTTTTTTGGGTAATATCATTAGGGATGGATTGAGGATGGTCATAATAATATGTTATTTTTCGGTAATTCTCTTCAATTCCAAATTATTTTATTTGTTAGGTCTTCACATGTTTCATGGATCTCCTCTATGGAATCATCTTGGGGTGTAAAAGATATATATTTACTTAGGGGATAGTTTACATGATTAGGGAAGAAGTGATTAGTCATTGAGTTAATATCACAATGTTATTGTATCCACATGGTGAAGGATAAACATCGTGTTCTTATTGGGTTGCTTCTACCATTTCATGTCCCTCAGTGGAATTGGTATGAAATGTCAAAGGATTTTATGACCAAGTTACCATAATCTCAAGAGGAATATGTTTTTATCTAATTTATCAAAGATTATTTCATTATTACTTTTCCATTCAAGGTGATTAAGGAGTCTATAATAATTAATAACTCCTCAAGTTAGTATTTATAGTAGATTGTGCGGCTCTAATAGGTTTTAATGATTTCATCATTGATCACAATCCCCATTTTAATTTTATAGTATGAAAGTGTATTCAACCAACTTTTTTCTCTCAAAAATTCCTCAACATATATTTTCATCCATTTACATAAATTTCAAATTAGTGGATAATACCAACCATGGAATACTATTTTCACACAATTGTACTTGTTATTAGAGGTTCTTAAGTGAAGAAATTTCCTTTTTTATTTTTCCTATAATAATACCTATAACTCAACAATTGGTATTTCTCCATTTAAAAAATATATTTTTAACTTAAAGATAAATATATTTTTATATATTTTTTGGATAGTTATCAATTCTTATACAGGAACTAGTATAGAGCACAACGAAGACGGTAAAGGTGGCTCACAAGTGGATATAGGTAGCATAAGATTTTAAAAAGTCCTATGTTGATCAAATTTTAATTCTTGTGGTTTTTTTCATCGGAGATAATATATATTTTAATTAATCTATTCAACATGGGTAGTTACAATTGATTCATATGATTACGCTTTGTACCCACTTATTTTGGGGTTTTCGAGGTGTTTCCACAAGTTCTTGATGTTTCCTATCGATTGGAATTCCCATAATATAATGATTGGTTCTATGATATTTTACATGTATCGGAGAATCACTAGAATAATTTTGGTTACTCTCACATCACTAAATTATGATATTTTTATATTGGAGTTAATTTTACATTCTTGGAGTAATCTTTTGACATTTAGGACCATCAGAATAAGAAATTCCATGGGTGTATAATTCATATAGTTTATGTCCTATGGTGGAACTATAGTTTAGAATATTTTATATAGGACTGTTAGTAAAATAATTATACTCATTATCAATGAATCTTTTATTTTTGATTCATTGATATTATATTTGTTAACTTTTAGTTGAATTTTGATGATTATGTTCTATAAATTTTTGTTTCATTTACTTATGATGTGTTGGTTTTCTATTTTTTATAATGGCCTCCCTATTTGAGAGTTATCTCGCAAGTTTTTTATTTGAGACCCCACCTTGTATATTTTACAAGTTTTTTGGGGTTTTAAGGGTGAAAACCATTTTATAGGTATCTGAAATAAAGGCCTATATAATTTAATACCATTCTTCTTTGTTTTCTCGGGCATTGGAAGTAACTAGAGAATATTTTAGGTACTTCTTGAAGAAAAGGGTGATGTTTGGTCCCATGTGGTCCAATATTAAGGTTTTGAATGGTGTGTTTTTCAGACCCATATTGTCAATTACATGCTTTTGTTTAATTCCTATTTCATTTCATAGATTTCTCTTTGTTTTTGGGTGTTCCGGGTTTGAATGTTTTTCCCCTAATGTTATTGATAAATTACCTTAGTCTTGAAGGTCTTGGATGGTAATTTTACTCCTCTTTTTTCTAAGAGATGGTGTGAGTTTGTGGTGTTTTGGAGTTGGATTAATGACACTCCTAGTGGAATCACTTGTGGGGTCAGTTGTTGAGGTGGTTTGTACACTTGAGTTGGATGAGTATTGGGGTGAAATGGTTGGTTTATTTTGGGACTTTTTCACCCATTTATTTGGAATACAATTTCCCATTGGTTTACATTTTGGACCCCCTAAATTTGGATGATTTTGGCATGTTTTTGGGTAGCTATAATAGGTTATACGGTTTGGATGCACGATTTACTAAACCATGTATCCAAACCTTGCAAGGGTGTCCAGGTCATCAAAAATATTTTGAAATTCTAATTTTGACCTCCTAAAAATAAATCTAATCTGCCCCATTATTCTATAATTCGACCCCATCATCCATAGGGGCCTCAAATCTCTTCAAACCTCACATGGATCTTATTTTATATGAAGAATTTGTTGGAGAAACCTCAAGACCTTTCAAGTAAGTGAATTCCATCTTGGTTTATTCCTTCTTCCTTTAGTTTTATTTCCTATTTCATGAAGTTCCTCTTGTCCAGAAGTTAGGGTTCATGCCTTGGGATTGATTTGATATATTTTTGTTCAAATATTATGGTCTAGTGCTGGATTTATCTTTTTTGTGGGGAGGCGGTGGTGCGATTGAGGTTTCGCACCAAGATTTGGGGTTTTTGCCTCAAAACGTAGGCGGTTCCATGTGTAAACAATTATTGATGAGTTATCATGCTTGGTTTATTAAATTATCCTGTTTATAATAAATTGTGTGTGGTGTTAAAACCATTTTTGGTTGCATTAGTAAAGCATTTAATATGAAATATACATTTTTCATTGAAGTTCTGTACTTTTCAAATGTAACTCATGTGATATCTTTTGTGGTAGTTTTAAAAGCTAAGAAAGTTATTTATTTGTTGTTTAAAGGGGCTTCCAATTCTGGTTTGGTAATTATTTAGTGTCATGAGGACCTTTAAATGGTATTTTTGAATGGGTTTAATATGTAAAACCATGTTATACTTCTATAAAGTTATTTTTGAAAACGTGTGTTTTTCATGTGTATCTTTTGTGGTATTATTTTTGGTATTTCTATAGCACTTGATAATGGTTTAATAAAGGTTTTTAAATCTTAAAATTCTTTTTTTATTGGTATTGGGGTTATTTTTTCCTTAGGAGAGGGTTTGGAAATGGGTTTTGGGTGCAAAATATGGTTATACCCATTGGGTTTGTTTTATGAAATTTGAAAATGATTTCATGAGTTGAACAAAGTGGTAAAATGATGTAAATGTACTGTTTTGGTGACTGTATTCACTTAATATGGGTATTTAAAGGTAATTGTGTGATTTAAGATTTCAAACATTTTTATAATATTTTATAAATTGCTGAAATGTTTTTATTAAATTGTAATGTGGGTGTGAAATGAGGTTTTGGACTGTTTCCTGTGAGTTTGATGATAAAATGAATTTATAGGTGAAAATGGTATTATGGGAAATGGGTGTGGTTTTTTATGAGATTTCAACTATCTTGGAAAGGTTTTAGATAATTTTTGTAAAGTATTTTTTGAATTGTTAAGGAGATTTGAAAAGTTCTGTGGGATATTTTGGTGCGAGTATGATTTCAAAATTCATTTGAATTAAAAAGTGGATTATTTGACTTGTGTGATATACATGGGGTTTTTTTGGTGGATGTTTGATGTGGAAGTGGTTTTTTCATTGGAAATATATATTTCATGTCTTGTTAAACTTGTTTGAGCACAAGAAGGAAGCCTGGGTATCTAGGTTGGTTGGTGTGTACTAGTATGGTTGTGATCCCGTGGAGTTTGGCCTCAGTTTAATGTTGAAAGATGGAAAATGAAAAAACTAACTAAACTATGATGATGTTTTAGTCGGTGGACCACAATTTTATGGGTATGATCCCTACTATTGGCTCGTGTGCATGATAACGAATATTGTGATGGTTACTCTCATCGAGATACGTGGTAATTCGGGCCCACGTCGAGCAACTGCCTAGGGTTTATTTCTGGTTTCTTGTTCTCATTAGAAGATTTATGATTACCTTCGGCATATGGTCTGTTTGGGGTGGAAAATTCAGTATCTGTAGTTTTTAATTTGAAATTGTTGATTCTTTGAAATAAACCACTTGTAAAATGTTTTTATTTAAAGTTCTTTCTTTTAGAAATTTTTACTAGCATTTCATGTTATGAAAACGTGAAAGATTTTCATATTTGAATGTTTATCACATGGAATATTATATTGGTGGTATCCTACATAGATTTGGCTCACCCCTACTTACACATTTGTGTGTAAGTAGACTTCAATACTTCTATCGAAGGTTTGGGTACAGATTTTGTGCCAGTGGTTTGCGTTTCTTGAAGTGTTGTGGAGATTGGTTGAGGGTGGTACCTATTTCCATGTGGATGTTCTTGGAATATATTTTTTTTTGGTTTTTTATCTTTGTAATGGTATTTGAACATTGTTTTAAATTATTTAATTCAGTTAGGAAAATTTTAAAAAAATTGATAGATTTGAAAAATCCATATTTGGTGTATTAGATTTGTTTGTTTTCCTCTGTTTATAAACTTGGGTAAATCATTACCAACTAGAATTTTATGATACTCTATAAACTTTTCCCACTTGTGGTGTAACAACCCGAGATTTTACAAAAATTATTCTTTTTAATTTTATTGATGTCTTGTGTTGTACGCTACACCATAATTATCTTTTTCTATACGCAACACCGCATTAGCTTGCAGTATACGCTACACTATTCTTGGCTCGTGTTACACACAATTTCATGTTCGTTTTGTAGAAATTATTCTACACAACATTATGTATAGATTTTTTTAATGTATAAATAAAATAAGTATTTATTATGTTATACACAACAACAAAGGGTGTTGTCACTACACGCAACCTTGACTTGGCTTGCATTACACGCAATCGCGACCTTTCTCGATACCGTGTGTAGTACGCAATACCGGGTTTCACTAAAAAATGATATATTGTTATAACATTATTATGACCAATCCTTTATGAATATTAGTATCTAAATTTTGTATTTTATGACATTATAATTCATCTTACACATTTTATATAACATAGTATGAGAAAAAAATAATTTTTTCGGGTAAAATAAATATTTTTCAAAAAATGCTATTTTGCTGCCTTTTGATGGAGCACCCACATTAAATTTCCTTTTTGACATGTTTATAAGTTCAATTTGACAAAATAAAATTCTTATTTGAAATCAGGATATAATAATTTACTTTGGATAAATTTTTCATATTATTCTGATAACTTTTATATTTTAATGAATAGTAAAAACAAGTTATATTTTAATTAAAAACAACTTTTTTCATCACAATATTTTATATGGTTAAATTATAATATTGAATGGTTTTAAAGTTTAGATAGAATATATTTTTTCCATTTAATATAATGTATGTCATTACCCTTAATATTACATAGAATTAATAAGTAAAAACATTTCAATCTTTGGCAATGCTTTAACTTTTAAAACTCGTTTTCTTAACAACTAGATTAATTTTAAACTAATTACTTCAACTTCTGTGTTTTTAATTTTGTAAAATGGATTCCATATTTTAATTCATTGGGTCTAAATTATGTTAAAAGGATACTTTTATTTTTTTGATAATTTGAATAGAAACTACGGTAATTTTTATTTACTATAGTTAAAGGTAAATCGGGTAATTAAGGGTAAAAATAAGATTATATAATTACCCTAACACATACCAAAATTCTATTTGATGAATAAAAGTATACCCATATAACCTTATGGTTGGAATAGATTCATTTTATGGACTTTTGACCATAAAAATATTTTAATTATTATTAAGACCAAACAAAGTGACAACATGTCACTCTCTTAAATCTTATAAGTGTAATAATTTTAATTTAGTGATAAAATTCAAAAAACATTGGATATAAATATTCCCAAGAAATATAATAAAATTACTACATCATATGAATTTATTTATAATTTTTAAGGATTATATAAGTATAAATAATTATGACACAATAGTGATTTTGAAATTATTTTATTGACTAAAATATCAAATAAATGATTATAAATAATTTAAAATAAATATTATATTAACTATTTAATGTTTTCCCACTAGTTTTATAGATAAAAATTACATGTTATAAATCTATTAAACCATTTATTTCGAACATATATTCTGTATATATTTTATTTAAATTCAAATAATTGAATAGTGTCAAAATTGACACTATTGTAATATTATAAACATTACATATTATAAAATTGTTTAGAAATCACAAAAATATTTAAAAATTATAAATTAAAATTTATATGGTATAAAATGTAATTTATTATACAATTATGGAAAATTCACAACATATAAGTAATTATTTATAATGATTTAAAATTTAGAATATTATTACCACAAATAAAATTAAACAGAATAAATGATGATAAATCAAGTTGACAATGTTTAAAATAAATTCCCAACTTGTCAAAATTTTATGGTTTGATGATATTACAACACCATCACATATAATATTTGTATTTGAGTCATTTTTGGATGTTTATAAGTGGGGATTGAATTTATTATAAGTTATTATTTTTCAGGTTTCCAAAGGTGCCCCTCTCCTCCCTTATAAAAGGGAACCTCCTCCCTCTCCTCTTTACACAACTTTGAGCCTTAAAGCTCTTCCAACCACTACCAATTTCCATTAATAACATGCTTAGCAACATACTATAGGTCCTGGTAGTCTTTAAAGACCAATTTTAGTATCCTAAGAGGATGTTTCAAAGAGGGGTGTTGAAGAAGAAGTAATATCCTTTACCGATTCTTTCAAATTCATTTCTTCTTATACTTCCAATTATTTTGTTGTTTCATTATAAAGTAATAACATAATTATCACTCATATACTTATATGTTATTATAAATATGAAACAATCATATTTCACCTTTGATCCATCCTATGGAAAAAGAAATCACCACGCGTGCGTACGTACGAAATATCGTCTCCACGCTGTGGTGTAATCTGTTTTTTCACGACCACCTTAATTGGATGGGTATAAGAATGGAAGAAATAACTATATATCATTATTAAGTGATATTTATTATAAAATATTATACACCATACACTTCAATAAATTTCCACAATCATGGGAACGATATCGTCACTCGTGCATACGTAAGGCTTACCGTCTCCACGGTGCGATGTGATTCGTTGTTCATGATCTTCACTAAACCATGATTATATAAACGAATTTAATGAATAAATATGATATATATTAAAAAAATACCATTCTTTAAATGATGTATCTATAACCTAAAAATAAGAATAAGAATTTATTCGACAAAACACGCATAAGAACATAAAGTAATAAACACCCGAATAACAAGTAGCAATGAAATATTAATAATAAGAAGATAAGAATATTACCATATATGATATCATAAAAATGAATATGATTTTGTAATAAGTCAATGACATTCTTTAAATATTTATTTAGGAGGTTTGGATACGTACAAAGCATATCGGACCTATGTTAAGGCAAAATCTCACAATCTCATTTTTATCTAAGATTGTTTATACATTAGAATTTACTGGGATATATTTATCATCCCCATACATGTTTCCTCAATATTTAATATTATTTATATCCTCCTAAAATTTTTTAAATCCAATTTTACCTATTGATGAGTTTTTAGTAAAAGATATGAAAGGAACCTTTAGTCGTTTTCAGTACGAGAGACTATTTGACTTTTCCGGCAAAAGTACGAGGAGAATGTTTTTTTAACTTATACATCATGAATAGATTTTTAAAGTATTATAACACCTAATTTTAATGAAGATTCTTCTATAATTTTTCATGATTATTTTCAAAAAAAATCTTTTTCTTTTAAAATTTCATTGAATTTTGAGAAAAGAACATGATTTTGAAGAAGAAAAAATATTTTCCTCAAGAATTCATTTCAAGTGTTTTATCAAAACTATTTTCCATCTAAGATGACATTATTAAGTATGTTTATGATTCAAGTATAATTTATCTATTATTTACATGGTTTGATTT
Organism: Viscum album; assembly: GCA_963277665.1. NCBI lineage: Eukaryota > Viridiplantae > Streptophyta > Magnoliopsida > Santalales > Viscaceae > Viscum > Viscum album. The sequence continues at coordinate 1,341,576,609 of OY728132.1, read as the reverse complement.
TTCATAGGATGAATTTATATCTATTTCTTTTATATGGATTATGTTATGATGAGATGATGTTTATGAAACCCATTTTTATTATTTGGGTTGTGAGGAATGATTTATGTTTATGTTGTGGAACAAGTAAGAATGATTTCATTATGAGATGGGTGGGACCTATATCTCCCTCCAATGCATTGGGTAAAGATTTATATCTCATGAGATAGACATGGCTGGAACTGTATGTTAATCTGGTTCAGTGGTACAGGGCTGGACCGAGGAGTGAACTCTATTCAGAAAGAGACTTTGTCCACTAAGATGGTCTTGGCAGAAATTCCTTGGCTACTATGGAAATCATATAATGTGCTTAATGGTTTGCCACAATTACATGTTTTATTACCATTCTATTTTATCATGATTGATGTTTCATTATGTTATATGCCTTACGCACTTCCAAGATTTATGTATTTGCTCAAGATTTTGAGGTTTAGATTTTATGTTCAAGTTTTTTCGTTCAAATGTTTATGGATTGTTTTATGTTTTCTATGTTTACCCTTATTGAGAATTTGAGCTCACCCTTTTTATGTTTTATTTTCCCCAGGATATAAAGAAAGGTTTTAGGTAAGAAAACAAAAGGGGAATATCTTTAGGGGATATGTTGAAGGTCTTTCACCGTGATTAGAAGATTGTTTTCCGAGTTTCCAAAGACACTAAACTATTATGATACTTGAGTGTTTGTTTTTGTTATGTATTAAGTATTCCATAAAAGTAATGTAATATCCAATTACGTCAAGTTTGGGGTCTCTACAGTTGGTATTAGAGGAAAAGGAGGTCGGAATGAATCTGATCCTTGGGAACTCTCACATGTGAGCGTTGGACGAAGCATGGCTCTCTGCCCAAGGGCATCATTAGGAAATGGCTTCCTATGGGGATCGTTATGTGCCCTACACAGGGGGTGTAACTGCCCATGGAGTGCCCTGATAGGTATCAATTATAGTCCATTGGAAGTAATTCCAGACCGCTACATTTGGTATCAGAGGAAAGGTTTAGTTAACCTTTGTAAACTAGTATGAAATAACTTTAGTGATATCTCTAGAGATATTTCTATGGTATGTCTAGGGATGTTCCTAAGGTTATATATAAGTATAGGTTACAGTCCTAGAATTATGATAATGATCATGAATAACCTATTATTAAACCTAATATGTGAGAGATTGAAAGTACTCCCCTTAATTATGTTGTTTTCCAACTATGATTTTTTCCTCTCACACTATTCTTTTTGGGTTTTAGAAAATGACTGGAAACATGAAGATTCACGATAATGGAGCATATGATGGACAATAGAAAGATATTATTCATGACAAACTAAATTAAATGGGATTTGGAAGTCCAAACATCGTTATTATGACTAATCAGTAATCTCATAATATGATCAATAATCTCAACATTGGTAAGTTTCTGGACTTGGCTAATAAGAGAAAGATGGAGTTTCATGATGATCATAGAGGAATGAATTTTCAATTTACATCATGTAACTCGTGTGGTAAGAGGCATCAGGGAAAATGTTTCAAAGGAACTAGAAGATGCTTTGGGTGTGGAAAAGAAGGACACAAAGCCAGTAATTGTAAAGGAAAAGGTTCTGTTAACACCACGGACAAGAATAATGGTATTTCTAAGACATCAACAACGGTAAAATGTTTTAAATTTGGAATGTACGGTCATTATAAAAACCAATTCTCTAAGGGAAAATTTCATGAAGAGAATCAGCATGGTATTATGGGTAGTATTTCTATTGATGATGATGAAGAGACTACAAATGATATATGAGATGAAGGAAATGATGAAGCTCAGTCAGCGGTTTAATAAGGGAGTAGAATGATTGTATGTTTATCAAGAATAATGTATGGTACTATATAATGAAGAAAAATATAAGGATTGTTACACTATTTTATTTCCTTGAGTTTTGGAAAGTATAGGATGAATGGTACCGGTAACCATGAAAGGTTATTAAAATATTTTTTAGAATGTAGATGATATGTGCATAATGAAAGGACAAGGAGATAATGAGATGTTTGATAGTATTAATGAGCTCATAACTGTTATAAGGACAATTTGACATCATGGTTTGAGTATACAGATTTTTTGGATTTTGGTATGTGGAAAGAGTTAACTTTTGACAACATTCATGTTTTCACTAAGGTTCAATGGGTATTCATTTTTCAATAGAATACATGATTAAATAATTCACATGTTTGGAATGTGACCAACATGATATGTATATCTTATGATATACTGGAGATTAATGATTGTATTCAATGCTTGGTAGATGACCCTTCTAGTAATCGTTTTATTTATACTATGAGATTGGACAGAAGTATTTTGGATAAACCTAATGATTAGAATAGATTAATTTCAACATCATATAGTATTGTTTAAGGATATAACTTTTTGTTGGGTTATAATACTATAGTCTTAAAAAAATGACATCCCATAGGACGGGCGACAACCCATCGCGTCGGACAAGGTTACGGGACTCGAACCCACAACTGAAGTGCGACAGGCCTTTATCGCCTACCACTGGCCTAAAGGAAGTCCCTGGTTAGTAGAAACTAGTTTTATTTTATTTATCAAGATTATATATGAAGTATAAGTCCATTTTGGAACCATATCTAATTAATCTCACCCTAGATGGACTTATGTATATAACGTTTTCTAACTTATGTTTGAGACAGATGGAATGACCTATCATTCTATCACATGATCTTCTAAGACTTCGCGAAAGACAAATTCAACACCATTTTTTTAAGAGATGAAGTGTATATTGTTCGAGGCACAAGAAACATTGAGATTGTACCAAAATCAAGTAAGTATTTATTTTAATTCAAAAAGTCTTCAACATTTGGGAAATAGTCTTGATAACCAAAAATGTTTTCCTAGTGCTCTAATATATGATGAATCAGATGGTACCTTAGATCATCACAAATTTATGGCATTGTGAGTGTTGTATTTTTTCAAAGCCATATTCTCAACCACTCTCCATCAGAACTTGACAGTTATATTTCTCTTCAATATCTATATTTTCACCTTTTTTCTCCTATGTGGGAACCCAAGTGATGATTTAATTTGGGTATCCATTTTATTTCTAACGTTAATTTTTTAAAATTAAGTTTTAGTATTCCTTTTTATGATGTGGGTTTCTAGGAAACAAACTTTCAAGTAGTAAACCATTTATAACCCCTACGAATTTTTAGGGAGAAACTCATTTTAAGGGGGGTAGAATGTAACAACCTGAGATTTTATGATAATTATTCTTTTTAATTTCATTGATTTCGTGTGTTGTATGCTACACCAAAATTATCTTGTGCTATACGCAACACCGTATTATCTTGCAGTATATGCAACACTATTCTTGGCAGGTGTTACACACAATTTCATGTTCGTTTTATAGAAATTATTATATGCAACATTATGTATAGATTTTTTTTAATTTATATATGAAATAAGTTTTTATTATGTTATACGCAACAACAACGGGATCTTGCACTACACGTAACCTTCACTTGTCTTGCGTTACATGCAATCACGACCTTTCTCGAGAGAGTGTGTGGTACGCAATACCAGGTTTCACTAAACAACGATATATTGTTATAATATTATTATTAACTAGTAGTTATTAATAGTAGTATATAAATTTTAAATTTTATGACAATATAATTCATTTGACACATTTTATATAACATAGTATGAGAACAAAATAATTTTTTCGAGTAAAATAAGTATTTTTCAAAAAATGCAGTTTTGCAGCCTTTTGATGGCGCACCCAAATTAAATTTTGTTTTTGACATGTTTATAAATTCAATTTGACAAAACAAAATTCTTATTTGGAATCAGGATATAAAAATTTAGTTTGGATAAAATTTTCATATTATTCTAATAACTATCTTATTTTAATGAATAATCAAAACAAGATATATTTTAATTAAAAATAAATGTTTTCATCGCAATAATTTATATGGTTAAATTATAATATTTAATGGTTTAAAAGGATAAATAGAATATATTTTTACCATTTTATATAATTTATGTCATTACCATTAATTTTATATTGAATTAATAGGTAAAAACATTTCAATCTTAGGAAATGTTTTAACTTTTAAAACCCGTTTTCTTAACAGCGGGATTAATTTTAAACTAATTACTGAAACTTCTATGTTTTGAATTTTGAAAAATGGATTCCATATTTTAATTCAGTGGGTCGAAATTATGTTAATAGGTTACTTTAATTTTTTGATATTATTAATAGTAACTACGGAAATTTATATTTACTGTAGTTGAAAATAAATCGTCTAATTAAGGGTGAAAATAAAATTAGAAAATTAACGTAACACCTGTCAAAATTCTATTGGATGACTAAAAGTCGACCCATATCACCTAAGGGTCGGAATAGATTAATTTTATGGACTTTTGACCTTGAAAATAATTTAATTATTTTTTAAACCAAAGAAACTGACAACATGTCATTCTCTTAAATCTTATAAGTGTAATAATTATAATTTAGTGATAAACTTCAAAAATCTTCAGATATAAATAGTCCCCAGAAATCTAATAAAATAATATACATCATATGAATTTAATTATAATTATTAGGGATTAAATAATTATCATTAATTATGACACAATAGTTATGTTGAAATTATTTTCTTGATTTAAATATGAAATAAAATATTTTAAAAGTATTAAAATAAATATTATATGAACTATTTAATGTTCTGAACTAATTTTCTAGATAAAAATGACATGTTATGAATCTATTAAATCTTTTAGTTCGAACATATCTTCTGTATATATTTTATTTAAAGTCAAATAAATGAATATTGTCAAAATTGACACTACTGTAATTTCATAAAAATTACATATTATAAAATTGTTTAAAACACACAAAAATATTTGAAAATTATAAATTAAAATTTATATGGTCGACAATGTAATAAATTATACAATTATAGACAATTAATAACATATATTTAATTATTTAAAATGATTTAAAATTTAGAATATTTTTACCACAAATAAAATTAAATAGATTATATAAAGATAATTCAAGTTGATAATGTCTAAAATAAATTCCCAACATGTCTAAATTTTATTAGTTGATGAGATTACAACCCTATCTCATCAAATCGTTTGATTTGAGTCATTTTGGAAATTTTTTAAGTGGGGTTTGATTTTATTATAAATTAATATTTTTGATGTTTCCAAAGGTGCCCCTCTCCTTCCTTATAAAAGGGAAAAACCTCCCTATCCTCTTTACACAACATTGAGCCTTCAAGCTCAGACAAACCCTACCCATTTCCCTTTTCAACCTCCCTATAACCATACTAGAGGGACTAGTCTTCTTCAAATACCAATTTTAGTATTCTAAGAGGAGGTTTCAAAGAGGCGTGTCGAAGAAGAGGTAATATCCTTTACCGATTCTTTCAAATTCATTTCTTCTTCTAATTCCACTTATTTTGTGGTTTCATAATAAAGTAATAGCATAAGTATCACTCATATAATGATATGTTATTATAAATATGAAACAACCATATTTCAACTTCGATTCATCCTACGCAAAACGAAATCATCGCGCGTGTGTACGTACGGAATACCATCTCCACGTCGTGGTGTAATCTGTTTTTCCACCACCACCTTACATGGATCGGTATAAGAATGGAAGAAATAACAATATATGTTTATTAAGTGATATTTATTCTAAAATATTATACACCATACACTTCAATACATTTCCACAATCATGGGAACGATATCGTCGCTCGTGCGCACGTATGGCTTACCGTCTCCACGGTGCGATGTGATTCGTTCTTCATGATCTTCACTAAACCGTGATTATATTAACGAATTGAATGAATAAATATGATATATATTATACAAATATAATTCTTTAAATGATGTATCTATAACCTAAAAATAGGAAGAACAATTTATTCGACAAAACACGCATAAGAACATAAAGCAATAAACATCCGAATAACCAGTAGCAATGAAATATTACTAATAAGAAGATAAGAATATGACCATATATGATATCATAACAATGAATATGATTCTGGAATAAGACAATGACATTGTTTAAATCATTATACAGGAGTTTCGGATACGTACAACACATATCAGACCTAAGGTATGGGAAAATATCACAATCTCAATTTTATCCGAGATTGTTTATTCTTCGGAATTTACTGGGGAATACTTATCATCCACATCCATGTTTCCTCAATATGTAATATTATTACTATCCTCCTACAATTTTTTAAACACAATTTCACATATTTCTGAATTTTTAGTAAAATATATGAAAGGAATATTTTGTTGTTTTCAGTAAGAGAGACTTTTTGACTTTTCCGGCAAAAGTACGAGGAGAATGTTTTTTAACTTATACAGAATGAATAGATTATTACGGTTTCATAACACCTAATTTCAATGAATATTTTTTTATAAGTTTTCATTATTATTTTCAACAAAATATTTTTATTTTAAAATTTCATTGCATTTTGAGAAAATAAAATGATTTTGAAGAAGAAAGGATATTTTCCTCAAGAATTCATTTCAAGTGTTTTATCAAAAATATTTTCCATCTAAGATCACATTATTAAGTATGTTTATGTTTCAAGTATACTGTATCTTTTATTTACATGTTTTGATATTTCATACAATTAAATGATATCTATTTCTTTTATATGGATTATGTTATGATGGGATGATGTATATGAAACCCATTTTTATTCTTTGGGTTATGACGAATGATTTATGTTTTTGTTGATGAACAAGTAATAATGATTTAATTATGAGATGGGTGGGACCTATATCTCCCTCCAATGCATTGGTTAAATATAAATATATATCATGAGTTAGACATGTCTGGAATGGTATGTTAATCTGGTTCAGTGATTCAGGACTAGAATGAGGAGTGAACTCGATTCAGAAAGGGACTTTGTCCACTAAGATGGTCTTGGCAGCAATGCTTTGGATACTATGGAAATCATATCAAGTTCTTAACAGTTTTCCACAATTACATGTTTTATTCCCATTCTATTTTATCATGATTTATGTTCCTTTATGATATATACCTTACATACTTCCAAGATTTCTGTCTTTGCTCAAGATTTTGATATTTAGATTTTATGTTCAAGTTTTTTCATTCAAATGTTTATGGATTGATTTATGTTCTCTATGTTTATCCTTACTGATCATTTGAGCTCACCCTTTTTTTGTTTTATTTTCCCCAGGATATAAATAAAGGTATTAGGTAAGAAAACAAAAGGGGAAGATCTTTATAGGAGATGTTGAAGATCTGTCACCATCATTAGAAGATTGTGTTTCGAGTTTCCAAAGACACTAAACTATTACGATCCCTGAGTGTTGGTTTTTGTTATGTATTAAGTATTCCACAATAAAAATGTAATGTCCAATTATGTCAGGTTTAAGGTTTCTACAATTGGTATCAGAGACAAAAGAGGTAGGAATGAATCAGATCCTTGGGAACTCTCACATGTGAGCATTGGATGAAGGATGGTTCTCCGCCCAAGGGCTTGATGAGGAAATGGATGCCACTAGGGATGGTGGTGTGTCCCGCCCATGGAGTTCCCTGATAGGTATCAATTATTGTCCACTGGAAGTAATTTCAGACTGCTACACGTGGGGATCATGATTTCCCTTCGGGCATTCTCATGGGTCGGGTGTAGAACACCTTTTTATGGTGACCAGATTTGGTTTGTGACAAAATGGTATCAGAGGAGGTTCGGGTTAACTCCTTGGGTCATGCTATTTGGGGAAGAGTTAGGGTACTCATGAGATAGGTTTATTGGGAAAGGAAATTTTGGTTAGGGGTAGTGTGCAGGGCTATCACACCTCATGATGGAATTCAAGTCCCCTGGGGAATTCAGGATTCATCTGAGCCCTTCGGTTTTCCTGGCTTGATGATGATTTGGGGAAACAAAAAGAGAGTTGGGATAATGGTCTTCGTGAGCTCTCATGGCCTAGAAAGCCATGTGGAGCCATGGATATCGTCCTAGAACACTATCTGTTGTGTTTAAGTGATTAGAGGACTTCCACCAACCATATGTCCAAGTTACCCACTATAACTAGTTTCTTATCACCTTATCTTGTTTCCTTTATTTTTGAAATCTTGGAAGTTCTGTTTTAAAGAAAAAAATGACATGGTTTTAAGAAGTGTAAAGTTTTTTTGAAATGTTTTTCAAATAAAGAGGGATTTTTTGGATTCTTGAAATGGTGGAACTAAATTTTTAGAATCATTTTTAAATGGAAAATTTTGTTTTGACACCTCTTTTGAAACCAGGAACTATGTTAAAGATTGTTTTTTTTTAAATGTTCCCAATAGAGTTTTATAAACTATTGAAAGGTTTTTAAAAGGGATGAGATGTTTTAAAATTTATTTGAATGACTTGAAAGTTATTTCTCATCTAAATGGTTTCTCCTTTATGAAATTTTTTGTAATTTGTAAAATGGGATTTTGATTTCATGGTTAGCGGAAATAATAAAAAGGAAGTATTGGTTGGTTGATTTGGTTTTGAAAACTGAAAGAATTTTTGTTTTCACCATTTTTATTTTCTTGAGAGACCACATACATGGGGTTGTATAGGATTATGGATGGTTAATTTCATGACTGGATGAGTTTTGTGTTGGATATGAGGAGGGTGCCCAGTGTGGCATGGAAATATGCATGTGTGAGGCCCATGGGGTACCAATGGTGGATACGCTAACCTTTAAACCATTTATTTTCAAACAGACGATTTTAAATGAAAACTTGATGTCTTGATGACTGGTTTTGGATGGTTTTACTTATGTGTTTTGGTAAATGTTGTTCTTGTAGGATGTTTTGAGTCTAGGAACCCGTCTTGTATGAACAATGTTTTCAGTTTTTGTTTGGTCGGTAAGCTCGGATGTAGGGATGGTTAGTGGTCTCTTCTAAGAAATGTATTGGGATTCCTTTACGGTGGTTCCCATCATGTGTTTGGATCTAGTATATGGTATGTCCTGACCAATGTACCATCTTGGTTGGGTCCTTAGGTTCTCTCATTGGATAAATATTTCCCCCACTAAGGGTTATTTTACAACTGAAGTGCAACCCAGATAGTTTCATTGTTGGAAGACCCTCTAGTTGATCAATATAAGGAATCATTCTCCTGAGATTTGGAGATTGACTTTACACATTTTCCAATATTTTTTTGTAAAACCTCATGTAGTTGGATATTTTATCATGTATGGTTTAAAGAGACCTAATTTTCTTAATTTCCCTAATTCATGTAAGATGAATGTAGTTTGGGGTTGTCAGTGTGGATAGTTTCTAAGAGGGCCTCTGGTACTTTGTATTCTCTTTGAAGCAGCGGTTCACGTTAACCACGTGTGTAGGAAATATGGTCATGAGAGGCTATTATGGCCACTTTCTATAATTTATTGTTGTCTAGGGACTCGGCGGAAGTCCCCTTTCCTTGTTTTGTTTTTATCAGTCACAATTGTCATGTTCGGTGATGCCTTGCGATGATGTGTCCTCATTTGACTATAAAGGTGATGGTTGTGCAATCCTCTGAGAGTCTCTATTATTTTGGGAGTATGTATTGCTTTTAAAAACATCAAAATATTATGTTTTAGAGGAATTTTTTTATATGTGTCTTTTCCTTCTGTAGTTTCTCACCGAAAGAAAAAGGTGTGATGTGTGAAAATATTCTAAGCCCTTATTTCAATGAAATGTTGGGTTAGGGTAATGTTAGTATAGAATGTGTTATGCCTGGGTTAATTCATTTTGGATCAAGGTATAGTTTTCATGGAACTAAAACAATAAGTTCTGTTTAGGGGTCTTCCAAAGCCTAACTCCAAGGCCGAAGATACTTCAATCATTTTAACTCTAGCCATAGGTATCAGAGTGAACCTAGCACATAGTGAGGGGAAATACTAGGTTAGTTCAAACCCTTTTACAAAGCCCTTCACTTGGTATGAAATATGGGAATATTTTAAACCTATTGTGTCGTTATCATTCTTTTGTTGTTCATATTCAATGGAATGAGGTGGGAGGACCTCATGTCCATGTTATCACCCAATGTCCTTCCTTCCCCCATTGGTTTCCATTGAGTTTTTTGTAGAATGGTTTGAAACATGCCTAGATAGGTTGAGCACTTGGTGTGTGCATGATTAATAGATATTGAGTGCCAGGAATCCATCTTGATAGAATGATCCTAACGGTTAGCGCATGGTTTCCCAAACCACAGAGACTAACCATGCATTCGTCCCAACTCATTAAATTTCGAGGTCCTCTTGTGTTGTCCCATGTTGGTCAGTTAAGAAGGATGGTTCTTATAGTGGGTATACTCTCTATGACTCTCAAGTGATCTATTTTGGAAAATTCTAATGAAATTATACCCCTGTACCCGTAAGTTCATTCAAAACTTGTCACAGACCAGGTATGGTGCCGATTTTGATGGTGACCAAATTTGATTCGAGACAAAATCATTCCATGTTAGTGTACAAAATATTTCTAGGGAAATTTTATGTTTTCTCTTATGGGGGGATCCCATTTGTGTCTCCACATAATAGTAACTATGTTTTTCATGTGGTCTTGTCTTAGAGGAAGGTTTTTGTGTTCATAGATAACTAACTACCAACATTTTCCATGGGTAAATATTGGGATTGAAGAACACCCAATGGTTTAGTTAAATTATGGTAAGTGTAACCTTGTACGATGTTGTTGTTTTTTTGGTAAATTTCTTGAGTCTTGTTTGGATAGTATTGTGGAGTTTTCATTTGGGATAAATTCTATATGAGCTTGATCATTTAAAAAAAATTGTATGTTTTTGCTTGTGAGATTATTCCATCATTAATTGATCACTGGATGTGTTTTGGCCATTGGGGATGAAACATGTAAAGGGAGTCCATCTTGGATTATTTTTTGGGTTTGGTTATCAATTTTGGCCAAGTTGTGGATTTTAAGGGGTATAAATCTTTATGGTGGGGAGAATTTTCAATTCTGGATTTTCAATTCCATGATTTGGTTTAAATCCTCTTTTAGTTCTTAGCTTTCTCTTGGCTTCCAGGTGTTTCAGGTTTTAATTTTGGTGCCCCTTTTTCTATTGATCTATGACCATATTCTCGGGGGTCTTGGATGGTAATTGTACTCCTCATTTTTTTAACTGATGGTGTGATGTTGTGTTGTTTTGGAGGTGGATTAGTGACACTCCAAGTGGCACCACTTGTGAGGTAAGTTGTCGAGGTTGTTTGTACCCTTGAGTTGGATGCGTTATAGGGTAAAAATGATGGTTTATTTAGGGAATTTTTCTCCCCTATACTTGTAATATATTTCCCCCATGTTTTCCCCATAGGACCCCCTTGAATTTGGAGGATTTTGGCATTGTTTTGGGTGGCCAAAATAGGCTGCATGGTTTGGACACATGGTTTACTAAACCATGAAGCAAAACCATGCAAGGGTGTCCAGGACATTAAAAATATTTTTAAATTTTTATTTTTTCCTCCCAAAAATAAATCTAATCCACCCCATTATTTTTTCATTCGATCCTAGGAGTCATGGGAGGCCTCCAAGCTCTTCAAAACTCCCATGGAACTCATTTTTTAGGGAGGATTTGGTGTAGAATCCTTAAGACCGTTCAAGTAAGTGAATTCCTTCATAGTTTCTTCCATATTCTTTTAGTTGTATTTTCTCTTTCTTGAAGTTCCACTTGAATAGAAGTTATGATTCGTTCATAGGGTTTGATTTGGTATCTTTTTGGGAAAATATTGTGGTCTAGGTATGGATTTATATTTCTTATGGTGCGGTGGTGGTGTGGTTGAGGTTTCACACCATGATTTGTGGATTTTTACCCAAAATGTTGGTGGTTACATGGGTAAAAAATTATTGATGAGTTATGTTTCTTGTTTTATTAATTTTTAATATTTGTAATCTATTTTTTTTTGCTGAAAAATCCATTTTTGGTAGCATTAGTAAATAATTTAATATTAAAGTTAGATTCTTGTTTGAAGTTGTTTACTATTCAAATGTAACTCAAGTGAGATCATTTGTGGTATATTTATAAACTATGAAAATTATTTATATGTTGTTGAAAGGGGATTCCAATTCTGGTTTAGTAATGTTTTAGTTTCATTAGGTCCTTTATATGGTGTGTTTGAATGGGTTTAATGTCTTAAACCTTGTTATACTTCTTGAAAGTGATTTATGAAAACTTGTGTTTTTCATGTGTACCTTTTGTGGTAATATTTTAGGTATTTCTATAGCACTTGAGAATGGTTTAATAAATGTTTCTGGGGATGAAAATTCTGTTTTGGATTGGTATTAGTGTGATTTTGGCCTTGGAATATGGTTTTTAAATGTGTTTAATGTGCAAAACATGGTTATACCCACAGGGTTTGTTTTATGAAAATTGAAAATGATTTCATGAGTTAAAAAAAGTGGTAAATAATGTACATGTACTATTTTGGTAATTTTATTCACATAAGATGGGGTTTTTAAGGGTAAATAATGTATTTAAGATGTCAAACATTTTTATAATGTTTTATAAATTTCAGAAATGTTTTATTAAATTGTGATGTGGGTGTGAAATATGTTTGTTGACTATTTCTTGTGATATTGATGATAAAACGAATTTGAATATGAAAAGGGTATTATGTGAAATGTGTGTGGGCTGTTATGTGATTTGGACTATCTTGTAAAGGTTTTTGAAAAAAAAAATTAAAATATTTGTTGAAGTGTTTAAGAGATTTGAAAAGTGTTGTGGGATATTTTGGTGTGAGTATGACTTCAAAATGAATTTGAATGAAAAAGTTTATTATGTGACTTGTGTGATATATATGGGGAATGTTTGGTGAATTTGTGATGTGGAAGTAGAGTTTTCATGTTATAATTATATTCATGGCCTCTTGAACTTGTTTGAGAAGAAGAGTGAATCCTGAGTATCTTGGTGGGTGGACTTGTACTAGTATGCTAGTGATCCGGTGGAGTTCTGCCTTAATTTCCCATAGAAAGATTTAAGATTAATACATTAATTAAACAATGATTATGATGATGTTGGGGGACACCTGTTTATGGATATGATTCCATCTAGTGAATCGTGTGCATGAGAACAGATATTGTGATAGTTACTCTCACCAATATATAAAGTGCATGGGACCCATAGTGAGCTAGTGCCTAGGGGTTATTTCATATTGCTTGTGATCATTGGATGATTTATTTTACCATCAGCATACGATGGCTTTGGTCTATAAAACTCAGTAGCTTTGGTTTTTCATTAGAATGTGTTTATTCATTAAAATAGCACACTTGAAAACTATTGGTATTTAATGTTTAATCTTTTAGAAATTGTTACGAGAATTTCATGTTATGAAAACTGGTTATCTTTTTGTCTGTGAATGTTTGTCAAATGAAATCTCTTAGTGGTGGTATCTTACAAGGCTTTGGCTCACACCCAACTTACTACTTTGGGTGTAATTGGACATGATTATTTCTATCACATGTTTGGGTACAGATTTTGTGCCAGTGGTTCAGGTTTCTTGTGGTGTTGTGGAGATGGCTTAAGGGTGGTTCCCCTTGCCATTTGGAGGTTCTTGGTCTATCTTTTTTTGGATTTGTTCCATTTTAATGGTCTTTTAAAATTGTTTTAAATAATGTAATTCAGTTCTGAAATTTTTTAAAAGATGGTTTCGTTGGAAAAATCCAGATTTTTTTTATTGGATTTTTTTATCGGCGTATGTTTATAAACATGGGTAAATCATTTACAACATGCATTTTATGATACCCGAGCACTTTTTCCAGATCATGGGGATTGGTAATACCCTTCAGGCCTTGTCACGGGTCGGGTATGGTGTTGTTTTTTATGGAGACCAGATTTAGTTTGTGATAGTGGTGGTGTCTATTTTGGATTTATAGTCTTGGGGAGTTGTCCATTTTGATGTGTGGTTGACCTCGGGTGTAAAAATATCATTTTTAAGGATGTGGGGTTATACAGTGATTATTATTAAGTCTATGTGTAAAATAGAGTGATTTTTAACACATGATTTGAAGGCAGTAGTTGAGTGTAATGTTTTGATAAACCATTATTTATTAACCTACCTCATAGAAGTGGCCTTTATGTATTGGTTAGTTGTAATCAATGATTTCTCCTATGTCATACCATAATACATAGTTATGCGTACAATGATCACAACAAAATTATAATGGAAATTTTTAAAATTTTAGTCAATGGATAGTACTTATGGAATCCCTGTGGAAAATGGGGAATGGAAAATAACGTTTTTAGGATTTCTATAAGTTTAATGTCAAAGTAATTAGGTTTAATCAGTGTAGTTAGGTTTTGAAGATATTATAAATGGCGATAGTAGATTCTCAACATTATGGTTGTTCTTCATATTAGTCATAGTCAAGGATTATTATATCTGTTTTGAGTACCAACATGTAATTGTGTTGATCATAAAAACTTTAAAATAGTTGAAATAGACATTGATATTGTGGTGATAACCCAAAATAAAGAACTAGAATTCTAGATTTGGCCTTAACTAAGGCTAATGAGGATATTTTGGATGTATTTGTACTATAGTAGAGTTTGTTATACTATTTTCTATAAATATGGGGTCAAAATTCATTTGGTATAACATTCATTAAATTATGTTAAACCCAAGACAAAATCATGACTTCAATGGTTCCTTCCAATCATCTCTATCAAGATTTAAATCTTCTGATACGTGAGGATGTATCCCTCTAAATCCATGGTTCCAGTATTATTTTATTTTTTCTATTTTCTTTTTCTATTATTATATATATATATGCTATAGTAGTGTGTTTTCCTCTTGTTTTCAGTTTTATTTGAGTATGGTTTGATGATGGTTCATTTTTTTGGACCTAATGTGGTTCCTATTGAGTTCGGTAATGGTTGATCTACAGTTCATCCATTAATGTATATAATTACAAAAAGCATCACCATAAGTAAGGGATTTAAGACTAATCCTTATTGATTTTTTATATGATTCAGATTAACTTTTCATATCTGTCAATGGGTAAATTTTCAAAATAAGACTAATAATATAATAATACAAAATTAAATAATTGATTTGGGAAATGATTGAGAATCACATGTATTCATGATTTAGTTTATTCTAGTAGTTTATGTTGTTTAATAGTATATGATATTGTCTGTTTTTGAGATTTTATTATATGAATTATATATATTTAAAAATTTTAAACAATGTAAATATAGTATGATGGGGAGGAAAATAAATAATTCATTCCTTGACGTTTTCATTCTTTATTAGAAATGCATTCCATGAGAAATTATTTCTTCGAACATGTTATTTGTAATAATATTGTAAAAAATAGTTACTATTATACTAGATTTATTTTCTTATTCAAAATTTTAATATTATTAATTGAATTCATTAAAGAGATAAATACTGATACTGATTGTAGGAATTAATTCTATTAGTTAACAATTATCAGTCCTCATATTATATATTTTTATATTCATTGAGGGATTTTTGTATAACTTTATAATGATATTATTACTGCTAGAATTAATACCTTTTTCCAAGATTATACATTAAAATATTATATCCACTATTTTTTATGAATTGAAAACAAATTTTGCGTCAATTGGAAGGAGATATTTTGGATACGCTGAAAATCATATGGTGGAAGCTTGATGAGGTTAATGGTGGGGTGGTATGGATGGTGAAAAAAAGGTGTTTGGGATGATGTTGGGTCGATTGGAACCTAAATGGATACCTACATGATTATTTATTATTTATTTACTTAAGTTGAATTATTATTTTCTTTTTAATAGTATCCTTTATTGAGTATGAATGGTTGTGTCTTAGTTCTTGAAATATTGGAATGAAAACTAATATGTGAATTAATTAAAGAATGATAATTCTTTAATTATTAATCATAATCTTGAAAACTGTATATGATTAATCAATTGAAGTTGATTAATTAAGAATATAGTGGAGAACTATTGGTTAATAAGTAAAATCCATGTCATGGAAAAATGATTATGAGGAAATAGATCGGGAAACCAAAACTATGTTGTTGACTTAAGGTATATTGTATTAGAAAATTAAGGTAAATTTTTACACAAAATTGCTGATTGGATATTATCAACTGATTTTTTATTTTATTTATTATAATTTACTAGAATATTTATAAACCATAATGATTTATTTATTATAAAGGTATTTTCGTTTGAGTCCATGGTGATGGAATCTCTGTTCTCTTAGGGTAAGGTAGTTGGATGACATATCATGGATTAGTTAGTTTACACTGTAATGGTTGTATTATATATTTTCATTATTTATATTATTGTTTATTCTCCACTACTCGAGTTAGATAACATAAACAATGCTCATATTCGGCATTGGGTTCCTTTGGTTCTCCCAATATCTAAAATGTTGAGGAAAAGGATGACTGGCTACCCTGTACCATTATCTCTACTCTAGATTAATATATTATGAAGGTATATTCATGTTATTTTGAATTATTGTTATAGATTATATACTCATATAGTATTATTTGGGTGATATTTATGATATAGCTATATATATGGGTTGCGTTGGGAAAAGGTTATAGTGTATAGTTGCTTCTATGGTGTAATTGATTATGGATAATACATGTGTATTTATGTATGAGTTAAAATGGCTTAAGAATAGTGTGTATTTACATGTCTTGTATTGGATCTTGGAATTACTAGGTGATTATGGGGATGAAATGGTGATGTGTCAATAGTTAGTGTGCAATGTAGTGTGGTATCACATATGGCGGTGATGAGAGCACCATGATGTAAGGTGTTGAAATTTTGGGTGAATAATTAATTAGGATATTTGAAAAAGGGTACCATTATTCCATTAATGATTTTGATATAATGTTACCTACTTTTTATGTTACTTGGTGTGTGAACCTTGGTGATAATTGGAATATAGTTCACCAAATTTTGGTAGCAAATTAATTTTGCATTTAATTCACTAGGGATTTTGTATACATCTTCCATTTTTTCATTAGAGGTATTGGGGATGATCTTACTGAGTAAATTTATATGATAATTCAAGAATATATGTATATATATATATTGGGTCAATTTTGTGTGATGGTGATTGATCTAGACCATACTAACTTGTGGATGTTGTTTGATGGAACTCTATTGATTACAGATATTATCATATGTTTTTCTCATGGGGTATTTTGTATTAGTGTATTAAGTTATATGAAAATACATATAGTTGATTTTGTTTATTTATTATTTTAGAGTTCTTCCTTGGATTCAATACATTTTCTATGAAATATTTATGGCAATTATTCTAATATTTGTGTGATTTATAACCTGAGTTCTACTCTCAAACCCATGGCCTAATAGAGGTGGGCTATGGGGGGAACTCTTCTCGTCACTGATGACCTAGGAGGGGTTCTAGGGAGAATTTCCTGAAACTTATATTATCATCTCATAATTTTAGAAATATCATTCACTACACTAATGATTTAATATTAACATCATTATACTTCTATAATAATTATATCAAAGATATAAAATTCCTAATATTACACATTTTTTTCATTATAACACGTACTTATTGGGTCATTTTTACCACCTAAATGAATGATATTATAACATTTCTAACATAAATTCGTATAATTTTTTTGTTATGGGAATAATTTTATTAATAAAATGAAGTCATGTTGTGGATTAATTATCAAAAATAATAATATATTTAACCAATCATTGTGAACCATCACTAAAACATCCATGAAACAAAAAAGGAAATATATAACAATATAAACCACATATATATCATCTCCATACACATTTATTATATTATAAACACATGACAATGGAAAAATAACTAAAAATACTATATGAAATAACTATGTAAAAAATAGAACATTTAACGCCAAATTTAGATTTTAACTATGAATGACTAAGAATTTGATAATATGAATTATAAATTAAATGAATTTTGTAAAATAATTATTAATAATTTTCTTTTATACATTAATAATAATATAAATTTTATGATACAAGAAATTAAAGTGTGTCCAAGATATTAAGTATCATAGGTAATGTTTGTTTGTCTCAATTTACATTCTATAAGGAATGTTTCATATTATGCCCCCATTTTTTATATGTTCTAATTATTACACTAAATTATTAACTAATAAAAATATATTTTTATTCAATATATTTTCAATTCCATTTTGTTATCTAATTGACATGTTCTTTTTATTCATACATTACTAAATCTGAAAAGGATTTTCATCTCAAATTCTTCACTTTATTACACATTTCTTATTTTTATCTATTATCAATTATATCATGTATATAATATCATTTTTCATATTTAATCATTATTATATATTTATTCAATGGATTAAATTTTCCATTTCATGTTCCCTGTTTCTTTTTCAACTTCCTAATTCATTACCAAATCCATGAGGTTTTTTTAACTGAATCATTTTGATTGAGTCGTTTTAATTATTTTTAGATTATGTTCTCATAATTGTTTTTGATTATACCACTATACTTACTCATATTGTATTTTTTTTCCTCTTCGTATGTAACATTTTTATATCAAAATACCCTTCCTTGAATTTTCCGATTTCACGAAAATGCAATGTTGTTAAGAATAATTATCATTATCCATAGTCATTAATTATATTTCATGTGGATATTCATTATTACCATCAATCTCTTATATTTATATTTTAATTCTAAATAGAGATTATCATAGAAAAAAAATTATATTTATCTTTATAATTATTAAAAAGGAAATATTATAACTATTGTTTTGGTGATCCAATCCAACCTTTCATATATTTTACAACAACTTCATTATTTCGACAATACATCACACAATAATCACTAAATCTTAGGATTTAAATGTTTAAAATTTTTAGAGATTATATACATAAACATATTATCAATTACACATTATTTATTCAACATATCCCACAAACATCTCATCATAAAACATTCTTCTATACATAGTGTTGCATATCGTTTTCTAATAAAGTGGAAAACAAAAAATGGACTGTGCTCAAACAATTAGTAAAAAAACTCATTAGTGATTCATATAGGGTTAGATCATAATAATGTGATATAAAATTATCGTGTGAGAAAAATTCAATAAAAAGGAACTCTAAATCATAGTATATAATCATAAGGAATTATTATACAATTTAGATCAATTAATTAGATCATATGATCATAAAATAACCATCCTAGAAGCCTAAAACATATACCATGGCTTAGAAACCTAACATTAGAGTATAGAATAAACACAATCATATAAATAATAACATTATGAATTAGATATAACTACCAGAACCCCGTATTCAAATGGATTTAGTATAATGAATAGAATTATTTTAATATATTGGGTAAGTCGTTATTATAAACATCACATGGTATTGTGGATTGAGTATCACTGCGATAATCAATTAATATATCTTGAGATATAAATATTTAACTAATTAATGAAAGTAATATATAGGAACTAACATATCATGTAGTGATAAATAGAATTATTTATGTGATAAGTACATAAAATCATTCACCATTCATTAATATTTTAATTAACCCATGGAAATAAATGGGTTTCATGAAAATTTCCTCAAAAATTAATCATAATCCATCCAAAAAAATATTTTGGATTTTAATATTAAATAATATACCCTATTTAATATTAAAAATCATTAATGGATGTTTACATAAATGTAAAATTCATTTTCAAAAGCTTTATAAATATAGTTATAAAAAGAAAGAGAAATATTTTTTACTTTGGTAACATTAGAAAAATAAAAATTACACAAAACAATGGGTGTAATATTTTTTTAAAGCTTAGAAAGTTGTATTGGATTATTAATAATAAATAATGGACATAATGACATGTAATTAAATAAATAGGGGAATTTCCCAAAAATCAATGGAATAAACAACATAAAAAATAACCCATGTGAAAATGAAAGAAATATTTGTTTTAAAACAATTGTAAATAAAGTAAAATATGGTTGAAAATTAAAATAAAAAATAATTTTATTATAGATAATGAAATTATTTTAAAATTATAAATAGTATGTATATCAAAGTTATATAGTTCAGAAAAATCATTAGAACATTTAACGTAATGATTTTAAATAAAACACATTGTGGATTTTCAAAGAAAAAACCCATTGAGAGAATGAAATTGAGAAGTAATATAAAGTTACATGATTATAAATGTAACCATGTTATATTATTTTAAATAGTAAGTATATAAATAAATATAATGGAAAATATGTGTGTAGTTTGAAACATGTCTCAATGAAGTGAAATTGAAATGAAAAACCCTTACCTCAAGTCTAAACATCCATGGGGCCTATTTTGGACCTCCAGAATAAAACAAATTTGTTACATAAAATACATTAATAAGAATATTTTTTGTCATATTTCATTTTTAGGACCATTTTTTATCATATTTCATTAATTTATTGGTTAATTGTTTCTCTCCTCAACCACTAGGGGTTCATTAGTCAATTATTATAAAATAGTTTAGGATCATTGATCATGGAAAAATGGGTTTAAAACTATTATGATTATATCAATTATTTATATAAATATATGTACATAATTATAGTACAAATAAGTTAATATATTTTTATAGGTTGTTAAAATTATATTCAAAATAACAAAAGTTACATAGTTTGATCACTTTAAGAAGTTATATTTTTAATGACCATTTATTGTTTATATTATTAATAGGATTGAGAAATTATATTTCAACAATCAATATAATTTTATAAATATTATAATTTTTATTAAATTCATTTTTATTACCAACCATATAAGGTGGTGCTGTAAAATGGAGTGTGTCGTTTCATGGACATGGTAGTTCGCAAGTAACATGAGTGACATTTTCATTTTTTAAAGAATGCAAGGAAGGTAGTTAATTATTTTTCAATCAACATAATAATATTTAAATATATTCATTATACTTTCGGAAGGGTATTATGATTGTTATACAATATTTCCAAGAGGTATATAAATAATGAAACTTGAAATAACTTGTTAAAAAAAATTAACTCTTCCTTAGATATTCTCTTTTGGGCCTCTATTTAACCCATATTAGATTGTTATGCTGGAAAATATACCTCTAGAAAATATAAAAGTTGTTTAGGGCGATTATTTTAATGGTTTTTTTAAATATATTAAGGTTTAGATGTGTGGATAAGTGGGGTGGTGATGGATCCCTATTATAAGTGAGAGGACTAGCATTTTTGTAAATATTATTTTCATAATATAAAAAAGGGAAGTCATATTCAAGTAAAGCGGATCAAAATTAGATAAAATTGAAAAGGTATAAGGGTTATTCTAAAAATAATCTTTATACCAATTTGGAGACAATATATTATGATATTTTAAGACTCCAACCATTGATTTAACATTTTTACCTTATATTAACCTTTTCCCTTATATCTAACTTTTTCCATGGTAACTTATTTTTAGGAGTAAAATAATTATTACACTTTATTAAAAAAATTAAAAATATAATTCAAAATTTCAAAACCATTTTTCAGAATTAAATCTAAAAATATATAAAAATAATTTTTAATAATAGTATGTATAACGAATCAAAAATAGATTTCAGAAAAAAGAAATTTTTTTATGAACAAAAATAATTTTTCATCAAAATAATGTATTGTATTGATTACCATGATAATTAGAAGATTATAATTTTGAAAGAAATAGTTTTTTACATTGAATGAAATCCAAAAAAAATGTATCTTTGAGGAAACATAAATAAAGAAAATTTACCAAACTGGTATTTTATTCAAATAAAATATAACTCATGTTCCAAAAAGTCCAGTGTAGATTTATGAATTTAAAATAATAATTCTAGATGAATTATTTTACAGATTAAATACATTTTTAATTGATAAAAATTATTCAAATATTTCTAATACTTTTTTATATAACAATAATGTCATAAATATTACAGTATTTATAAAAGACGGTATTTTCATTATTGACATAAAAATCAACTTATTTCAGAAAAACACCAAAAAAACACCTTAAACTAATTTTTGAAATTATCAATCAAACATTTATGGACTTTTAATAAAATTAAACTTTCTAATGTGAAATAAATTATTTCTAATAAAAGAATACATAGTACATGAAAAAAGTAATTTTTTTATTCATATAATAATTTTAATAAATATATTTTTATAAAAATACTTAATATTAATTTATTTCATTTATAATTATATTTATATTTTCTTAAATTATACTTTTAAACCCCCGAAATTCCTTAAAATAATATATAATGGAACTAATATAAAATGTGGGAGTTACGGGTGGTGATTTATCTAGAATTGATCTTATGGTGATTTCCATGAGCTTTAACATTGACTATAAAATATTTTTCTTAAGACTTACTTGTAGAAGATTATATAGGGATTTATATAGGGAAACACATATTGACACCACCTACTTTTCTATGATTGGAAAGACGATCCCCATAAGGAATAATGTAAAACTTTATTGATTTTCTAATTATTTTATAATGAAATAAATTTTATTTATACCTCCTAATTAAATTGATTTTTTACAATATCCATATCTAATATTTATAAAATATGTTGTGGTTTTACTTCAGTTTTTCATGTGAAATTTGTAATTCAATAATATTTATTTACGGAATATATACTATAATAGTGGTTTTAACATTCAACACCCCTTAAAATAAGTTATACTCCTAGAATCGATTAGATATATAAAATCAAGGGAGGGTGTGTTTCTTTTATTATTCCCTTAGGTTCCCACATTGTTTTATCATAAATATTATTTCACCTGAAAACATATAATAGTTGGTTGTTCTTGGTTGAAACCACTTTATCTCTTTTATTTATAGTCTCCACTTGTTGTTCTCCATATCAGTGATCTTGTTCCAATTGCACACCTTCTGAGTATAGTACATGTGATTGATTTGGCATGTACTTATACAATACTGATATATTAAACACATCATGTACTTATGAGAGATGTGGAGGAATTTTTAATCTATAATTTTGTACCCTAACATGGAAAATAATTTCAAAGGGACTAATGTACCTTTTGAATTTCATCACCATGTTTATAATTCTCATAATCCACTTCCATAGAGATATATGTCAGAACACCATGTCACCAACTTATAATAATAGATCACAAAAATCTTTTAAAGAGTTTTATATGATTTTATATATCAATGAATGGTTTGAACCTTATCATTCATATCTTATATAAGATCATATCCAAAAAACTTCACATCCCTGACTATATCCCAGCATGTCTATGTTCATAATATCTTATTATATAGGGCCTTATATGATTCCATTTTGAATCTAGAGCATAATCTATTATTATTTAAAAACATAACAAAGGGAATACCTTCATTCCAATGTCCATTAAATCCAATAAAGTTGGATTTTATCATATCTCCCAATGTAATAAAGTTCAATTTAATATTAACTATAAATTTGAGGGTGATAAATCATGCTAAATTTTGTTCATTGATTATAACATTATTTAGAATATCACTCTCTTCTCATGAAAACTATATCTTTTTGTCTATATTATTTTAGAATAATCAATTATAATTTCTATAATAGTTATTATATTGTATTCTTCAAATTATTTAGGATTATTTTTATTTCCTCCTTCTATTAGAACTGTGGATTTATTTTTCTCTCACATTGGATGAAATTTTTTATAGGGACATTTCTATATTTCCATTTTGACTTCTTCCTTATTCTATTTTTGAGTTCCTTCTCTTTTCTAGTTCTATATATCTATCTCAATAATCCTTATATGATTATAATTGAATATGTTTCTAAATTTAATATATATTAAGAACTTTATGATTACCATAAATCTTAATTAACTCTCTTTTTACTGATAACTTCTTGATTGATGATATGTTTTAATGTAGGAAATTTTTATGAAATCCATTTCCATATCATTATGGGTTTTCCAAGATATGATTAATGATTTATATAAAATCATTATATCCATTATTTCAAATATGGTAAGAATTATTTTGAATATATTAAGATATAAAATGTTTTCAGGGAATCATGCATCACTCTAATGATTTGGTTAATGCTTTTAACTATTGAGATACTATATATGGGGAAAAGAGAGACATATTATCCCAATTATTTTATGTTGTATTTGGAGTAATCCTTGATGAATCCTTATGATTTTTTGTTATTATTCATTTGTTTCATTATATTTCTCATTTATGTGATTTTTATATTATTATGATATTTCAATGCATAAGTATTGATAACAACTGTTATAATAATTCATATACTCATTTAAAATCATGCAACTATTTATATTTTTTTATTTATAAAATTATTAACATTTTATATAAATATTTTCATGAAATATATCTCTATATGATCATTGATATTAAAAATACAATTAAGGATTGTGTAAGGTAAATGATAAATTATTTAATATAGAATTTAAAATTCAAATGTTTTAATACTTTATGAACATAATTTACCTAGACATTAAACCTATTAATATTCCGATTTGTAATATTATATATTTACATTATTAAAATTATTTAATAATTATATATGATATATATGGGTTCCTATATTATTATATTTAGTGTATTTATAATTATATAACAAATGTATGTAGAATGATATATATATATATATTCAGTCTATATGTATTTTTTAATGTATTAAATATATATATATATATATATTAATGTATTTATTATGTGTTTTAAATATATATATATATATACATAAATATAAACAAATAGAGATAATCTTGATTTATATTAAAAACATTTAATTCATAAGAAGATACAACAAAATTTGATTTTGAATGACATGCCCAGGGATTTTCGGAAATCATCCAACAAAATTTTAAGAACCATTAGTAATAAAATATGTCATTACATAAAACAAAATTCATATAGAAGAGGAAGAGAATAATCCAAATCCATGGTTTTAAAATGATATAATTCTTCTTAACACAGCTAATAAAAATCATTGAGAATGATATCTTTTAAAAGTATTGAGAAATGGATACATTCTCAAAAAAAATTATCATTAAGAAAAAAAACAATTTTTTTAGAATTTATAGATCTAGGAAATAGACTAATAAAGAAAAAAACAAAGGGCCTTAAGAATATTGTCCAGATAAAACTCATGTTTCAAGATATAGGGATAAAATAAATAACCAATCAACCAAGAAAACTCCAAAATTGTCTTAGGTGACTAATATATTACAAAAATAGGTGGGTAAATTAATAATCAAATAAAATATTGGAAAACAAATTTCATACCAGTCAAAAAATATGATCAATAAACAAGATCAAGAAATCCGTAATTATGATAGATATAAAAAAGATAAGAACAAATATGGCACAATATATTTATTAGAATTTTCATCAACTATTCTTATCCAATGTTCAGTATATAGTTTTCAATAGTTACCATCCAATTTCCTATATTTTTATCTTATGATAAAGAAGTAAGAGTGGTTGGGGTAGGAATTTTTATATAAAATATTAAATAAAAATAATCAGAAAATGTTTGAAAAAGTTAATCAATATTTTTCAATAATTTTCAATGTCTGAAAAGAAAGGATGAATTTAAAACCACTTCCATTATCCTAAAATAAGACCAAATTATCTATTGTACTCACCTATGAATGTTCAGGTAGAAAACTAAATGCTTTCACACATTTCCAATAAAATTTCATTATTAAAACAATACTATAAAACCTATGTCATGAAGGTGATGACATAAAACGTGGTGTATTTGGTAAAATATAAATTCAAATACTTTGGATAGGAGATTTATACACATCAAAAATATTGAGTCTAATTTTTCATTCCTTTATTATATATTTGAATTCCACCACTTTGAATAAAGACTAATCATGATGTGTATTCCCTATGAAAAAATTTAATTATTGATAGACTCGAGTTCATCACAACCTTCAAAATGTCATTTATAAACCTACACTAGCACAGTAGTTAAGTGTCAAACTCAAGGGAAGGAGGGTGAATGTTTTAATTATTATTTATTCTATAAACAAATAAAATAATGAGAAATTAATTTATGTTTTAAAAAATATGTTCAATAGATTTATCTAATAGTATAAAGTGTTAAACAGGTGGAAATAAAAGCATGGATAACTAAGAAATAGGATTAGAGAATGATTAAATTCCATAAAAATATATACTCGTGGAAAAAATAACAATGTTGGGTTGAAACTATTCATTATTTCCCTTAAATATTATTTAATTTTCAACCATGAATAATGGGTAGATCACTCCCCCTTACCAAGACAGTAATCATAGAGAAAAATTGAATATCGTAGTTTTCTGATCCAAGAAACATTATACAACAATTGATTTTTCATGTTAAAGTGATCAGAATAAATTTTTACAGTTCCATCTGATGTTTTTGAAATTTGAGTGAAAGAAAAATCATTGAAAGAAATATCTCTAAACATTTCTGATACTTCAATTTTAAAAGAAATGCAAAAACAATTTTAATGATTCCAGAAATGGTCAGGTTGATCGTTATTGAAATTTGAAGAAGAGCGATGTGAAGAAGTAAAAGAAAATACACAGAATATTATAAATCCCCCAAACACTAAATTATTACACTAGATTAATATTCAAAAATAGAACTAAAAATTAAAAATTACAATATAAATTTTGAATAAAAATATGATAAATAAGATATCCCTAATAAAATGGATGCAATCTATATTGTTGATGCTCTGTTCTAAACCTCTCTATTTGTCTTCTGCTCTTGGTCTATGGGTTTCTAAGATGTGGGTGATGTGAATGAATGAGATCCCCTTGCCACTATTTCTTCTGAACTCCATTTTTCTAAATGCCGCTTTTTTTACTCCTTCATCATCAAAGGTAAGTAACGACTGTATTCAGTGTTTTCAATTTCATTGTCTACGTGATACAGTCCACCAACATGATTTCACTGCATGTGACTTTATCAATTCTCAAATAATTGAATCCATCTAGTAGTAACGTAGTGTACCTGGATATGATTTGTACTTTGGTGTTAATTTTTCAATTGATGTAAATAAATAATAATAGTTTGATGCTTCGCTACTTAAAATAATAAATATATATTTATCTAAATTATGTTGCTTAATTTAAAATTAATTTTTTTTATAAAAATAATTTTTTTTATAATTTTTTTATAAAATATTTTTTTATTTTATTTATTTTTTTATTTCAAAATTTTATTTGTTAAATTATTTAATTAAAATTAGTTAAGTTAATTTTTTTTAATCTTATAAAATATAATCAATTTAATTAATTTTTAAACATTATTAAATGTTTTTGACCTATTATGTAAGTTATTTATTTTATTTAATAATAATATTATTAATAAAGTTATTTACATATTTATTAAGTTTATTTATTATTACTAATTATATTTAAATAAATATTCAATTATTAAGACACTTTTAATAAATTGATTATTTTATTTTATTTTAAAAATTTCTTTTATTAGGTATCAATTATTCTATTTTAATTATTATTAATGTTTTTATATTATTTTAATTACAATTTATGTCTTATTTATTTTACTCACTATCAAAGATTACATCCCATGGTGGTTTCTTCTTCTTCCCCCAGAGCGGCCTCTACATTGCACTCAACCCCCTAAACAATAGAGACCCTCTAGAGTCCAACTCTGGTGGAAAAAATATAGGGGAAGTGTCACGCTTGTGGTAAATTTGTGCTTCCCCACACCAACTCGTGGATCCAAAGCATCCCACGGTGGCTTTCAGCTTTAGATGTAGAAGGTTCCTCTTCAATTGTGACCAATGGTAGTGTGGTTTTCTCCTCCCTTTTAGTGATGGTGGAGGATGGGTCCACAACTAGTGGCATTCCTCAATTTTGGCTCAGGGTTTGATGTTTGAAGATGAATCTTCGGTTTATGATCTGTGTGAAGGAGGCTTCATCAGATTTGGGATGAAATCATTGTAGATCTAGTGTCAGGGAGGTTTTATTTCTCAATATGTGTAACAGTGAGTCGGGCATTCTAAAGCTGGCAGTGTCAAAATTTAGTGGTGACTCAATTGCTTCGGGGTGTGTAATTTTTTGCTGAGGGTTCTATAAATGGAAATTATTGGTTTTGATGGTGACTTCGAGTCTCACCGATGGAAGCATCTACAGTGTAGAAATTTTTTGGGAGTAAGAAATGAATATGGTAGTTAGTGGTGATAAGATTTTATGGTTGTGGGTGGTTTGAGAAGGTTTCTGGTTTGTTGTATCAGTGAAAAGATTTGGTGGTGGAAGAAGGGTTGTGATTGTGTCTCAGTTTTTTTATGGTGGTGAGTCAAAAGGGTGGTTAGTGGTGTGTTAGTTCATAAATTTCGCAGTCTCTCATTTCAGAAATTGTTTGTGTGAAGTTTCATTGGTGAGTCAAGGATCAACTGTAGTGTCGTGGAAAAGGCTGATTGTGTGAGGATATGATGCAGTTGGAAGTGAGATGTTGTATGGGATGCATAATTATATTTTTTTTGTGTCTTATTTGCATCTTCTGACTAAATAAGTTAATTAACAAATATAAAAAAATTAAAACATAAATGGATAATTGGAAATACAATTTAAAAATAGAATCAATTTATTAAATACAAGAAATTAAAGTTAAAAACTAAATTAAAATAAATATAAATAAAAATAATAATTAATAAATTTAAAATAGAAAAAAAACTAAAACATAAATAAGAAAAGAGTTACAATTAAAAAGAAAATTAAAAAAAATTGAAAATCAAAGATTCAGTTGAATTAAAACATTAAATTTCTATAATTAAAATTAAAATTGTAACGTAAATTAATTACATAAATAAATAATTGAAGTTAATTTATTTTAAGAAAAAAATTTAAATAATTATCAATTAAAATAATGAATAAATTAATTAAAAATATAAAAAGGAAAAATTATAAGTTAATTTAATCAAAATAAAATTATTATTTAAATTAGAATAAAAAATGAAATTTATTTAGAGAATTAGATAATGAAAAATTATGTATTACAAAAATACTAAATTTAAAGGAAAATAATACAAATTAATTATAAAAATTAATTAATCCATGAATTAAACAATTAAATTAAAAAAATTATTTCTAAAAACCCAAAAAATTAATTAATTAAATTATTAAAAACTAAAATAAGATATGGGAAAATCATGTGATTTAAGGGCCACATCAAGCAACTACCTCATTAAACCATGACTATGGGAATACAATTTTGGATACAAGTATGTCATGTTTTGTGTTTGCCACACCATTTTTGATTCACCTACTGGTCATGTAACTCCACATAAAATTCATTAGAACCATTGTCAAGTTATTAATTGGAATTTAAAAATTATACAATAATGCAGTGGAAGAAACCATGCCAATTATTTTCTAATATGTGGCTATCAACTAAAAATAAAAAGGCCTCAACCCTTAAAAAAATTCCATTGCCTATTCAAAGGATATTTTCAATACATTAACTATTATGTTCTTTAGTGTAAACCATACAATAGCTTATATATCCAAAAAATTCATCATTCCATTTTAATTCACATAAAATATATTAATTTACCATAATGTTTTGTCATTTTTCAAAACAAATACTACATGAAGATGATATCAATGGTCATGAATGAGTAATCTCAAGAAACTAGTCATAGGAATCATTCAATGTGAAGGTAATATAAACACCATACCATTAGATATAATGTTGTTTTAGAGAGTTCGCCAACCCTTGTTGTAAATATTAATATAATAATTTCCATGTATCAATTGGGATCATCATAAAAAACCAAATGTTAAAGCAATTAATAATGCTTCTTTATTTACAAAGCCCTCTTAAATATTCCCTGTAAATTTATTAGAATCATTTTATATTAAATAAAATTATTTCAACAAGTGAAAACATACTATTATGTCTCTTGCATATAAAACACACCCTAGGCCTCTTTCCCCTCCCCTTTAACAACATCCCCAGTTAATAAAATTTATTCCCATTTAGAAGAATACCTCATAATTTATTCTCAACCATAGTCAAAAAAATAAATGAAATTATATAGAGAAAATAAATCAAAAAACTAACATGTATTTTTGGATATAATTCCATATTAATAACAATCCCTACTGGTAGAAGATTTCATTTTTCCTTCAAAATTTTCCTTCTATTACCATGTAAAAATTGAATGGTACAAAAATTTAAAGGGTCCTGTTGAAATGAAACCCCAAGGAAACCACCTGAAAAAATAATTTACAACACTTCCTAAGTGAAATAATATATGTGAAAATTTAGGTATAATTGAGAGAGATCCATAATCCCTATAATGGATATGTGGAAAAGTTACCTTCAATCCATGTATATCAAAAAGTATTACAGTAAGATCATACAAATCAACACCAAAACATGAATCGGGTTTTATTATATGTATTTGATAAAGGTATTCATAGAACATTAATCAGCATAAAAGATTCTGATTCAATATATTATAGTGGAAATAATTTTAAATAAAAAAATTATATTCTTTCATTGACTATTCCGGCATAATGTAATAGTTGAGAACTTTGTTTTAATGGTTCTATAATGCCCAAAAATATTCCCTATATGGTTACAGACCACTCAATCGCAATATATGCTGATTTTGGATCATAACCCCTTATTTTTTAGCTTAAATCCATTATTATAAAGTAGTAACCATGCTTAAACATTTCTTTTTATATAGAATTCCATGATATGTGATAAAACAATAATATATAAGGAGGGGGGAGGCTATAGAAAAAACATTTCTCCACCACTACATATTTTAGTACACAAAAACTAAGACAAATATTATATAGTATCCATTTTAGGTAATATTCTCTAGAACTGGTAAAAAATGAAATAAAAAGTAGGTCATAAAACATGCGATCAAGATATGTATCTAAAAACCCATCATAATATATCCAATGATCAGATACAAATATTTATATGAAAATATTAGATGTTGACTATATTCATGGCGGTATAAGCTGTGCAATTTTAATAAAATGGGGAAACCATACTTTATGAATCATAAAATACAATTCAATAACTTATTGGAAGATAAAAAAAATCAATATTCTCGTCATTTATGGATCACAAGGATCCAAAAAATATTTCTTCATTAGATCAATTAGCATATAGAGTGATAACATATGTGATATAAGAATACAATTAATTTTCTGTTATAACTCTTATTGAAGGTCGCAAGATTTGGTTCCCATGAATTAGATATCGCAATCGCTATTTTATTGTTATTCTCATTAAGAAAAAAATAAATTAAAACTTTATAGTTCCATGCCTGGGGAATTTCTCAATATAGATACATTCATACGAAAAAACCTTCATACCCAATTTTGTTTAAAAAATAATATTATTTATTCTTCAATTGTCCTTTTAAAGATTAAAATAATTTATCGAAATTGAAGTCATAACATCTTCTTGGTATAGGATGGGTATGTTTAATGGGAAAAATTAATTATATCTAGTGGTTACCTATATATATATATCTATAAATAATCCCACAAAAGTATTTCATACACAACATCCTAGTATATTTTCCCATGGATATATTTCTTATCCTCTAAAACTACAAAGGTTGTGACTACCATAATCCCTTTTGATAGAAATAGACTTCATGTAGATATATTGTAATAATTTAACTATGCATTAAACCAACATGGGGGGCTAAAAAAACTTTTCAATATACTAGAAGTTAGACTTGTACACCTTGAGTAATGAATAAAAGATAATCAAAAAGATATTCCAAAATACTTTGATGGAAGGTGATCTTTCAAAATAAAAACAAAATTATATTTTTATATTTATCAAATTAGAGGAAAACATCTAAAAATGATCCTTATATAAATTTATTTAGATTTATTTATGGATAGTACTAGCTCTCAAATACTAAAATCAGATGTCATTCTGAGAAAAACATAAACACTACACATGTTACTAAACCTTTTTGGTACGTAATGCATAATCTACAAGAAGAATGATATTATTCTCATTGACTTTTTGGACACTCTAGGAACAAAAATCAATGACTAATTTTTTGAAGTATAGTTAAGAGGACAATTAAACATTAATGAAAACTGACATTCCATCGATGAAGTGAATATGAATGATTATTGTGACATCATAACTTCTCAAAAATATTCACATTGCACAACTAGCCATCAAAGAGTTGAGGATCCTACTACAACATTATTATGATGGGACAAGAAGAATTAGAAAATGTGTATCACCTTAGTGAAGATCATGAAAAGACATAAAGAAATCAAATTGATTTTCCATTAAGGAGATGGTGAACCATGTATATTTTTCGAACCTAAAAAAATATTAAAATTGATCTTTATAAATCCAAATAATCCCTGAAACAACCCATTTTTGCGGTGTTAAATTACACATAATTTTCAGATTGTATAATAAACAAACATGTTCTGTTATAAGCAATGTTAAATTTCATTATTGTTGAATATTATATTATTAAATGAAAAAGTTTACCATATAGCTAAATAAAACATGACTAGAAAAATAAGAAATGCAGCTAAACCATAAGTAAATAAACAATTCAGTAATATTTATATAATAATTACCATGAAATAAAATTAGGATCATAAAAGTGATAATAACTATAAAAAAATACAACATGTTAAAAATATTATAATCATCTATATGATTAAATTAATAAAATGGATTGAATCATTTTAGTTAAATTTTGTTATAACCCAAGATTTGATTTTGTATTTTTATTAAATAAAAAATGGCTTTGATAGTTTTTACACACCCAAAATTTAACTTAAATAATGATCTAATATGTATATATTGTTAAAGACTAACCTTTTAATTAATTTGTATATATAGGAGTAACCATATTATGAAATATATTAGTATATTTTTCAATATATGTATTAATACATATATCTTGGTTATTCTATAAAAATATTCTAAATTCATTATTGTGTATAAGAATATATCATTATGTGTGTTTTAATTTTTATTAAATTAATATGCATATATTTTTGTTAAATGATTTTTTATATAATATTTAACTTTGAATTTTTAATTCTGTATTTTTTAGTGGGTTATATAATTTTATGATAAGATTAATATATATTTTTAAAATTTATTTTCTTGTAAAAATAGTTTCTCTTTCTATTTAATGATATAAATTTATAAAAAACTAATTTTAAAAAATAATTAATATAATTTCATTTATAACGTCGAAATTAATTTAAGATGGATTTTTCATATTTTTCTAACAAGATTTATTTTTGGGTGAATAGTGGAAAATGCTATTTTAATAAATAACATGAATTTCATAGAATTGAGAATATATATGAGTGAATTATAAATTAATAAAAAGTCTTTATAATACTAAATATGTATTTTTTAAGTGTATTTATAAATTCAAAAAATTTCAGTCTAAATTTTCAAACACATAATTGACATTTTAGAACTTAAGCTAAATTTTTCAAAAAAAAATTAATACATTATATTTTTATTTTTAAAAAATTATTTTTATCACTTTTATAAAATAATATAATGAAAAGTATTTCAAATTTGGATTCATTATATATATGATATTTAATAATGAACATTTTATTTTAATGAAAAAGGACAAATTATGTTGGTAAAAACTTATTACCTCAGTTAAAATCAAACAGGGTAAAAAGGGTTCAACCTAGAGGGAAAGATGAAAAACGTGTTTAAAAAATCTATTTGAATGTATATTTTAGGCTTATATCTACCATATATATTCATATATCTATTACATTTTAATTTAGGATCAAATTTCATTGATATTTACTTCCCATTATTAAAACTTTTTGTGTATTTACAAAAATATCATCCCTTTTCACTGGAAAAGGGGGAACTCCTCCCATCAATCCCCTCACAAAAAAACCCACTTATTTCATCCAAAAATATACTATAATATCTCTTAAAAATTTCTATAAATCTTTATAAGGTTCTTATATTCTCAATATAACATTCCTCAATGTCTTATCCCCATTTTTAAAGAAGATAATCCAATAGGTGAGGTATAAATTTCGAACTGCTCCTTTCTAATTTAAATTTCAATGTGTGCACTTATTATTCCTAAAATTTCAATTAATCAACCAAAAATGATAACATAATTATATTTATTATACTTTTATGTTATTATAATTATATTATAATCATTAACTACCTTTCCTTTTTCCATTAAGAAAAATGAAATCGTCGTTCGTGTGGTGTCTGAATAACCATATCCATAATGTAACATTTCTCTTTACCTTAAACATATAATAAGGATAGTACTAAAAGGGAATTTCACATATAATTATTATAATTATTAAATATTTTATACTTTATAATTATCAACCATATAACTCATCTTCCCCATTCTAGGGAAAATGAAATCAACATACATGCGTACAAGTGGACCACTACCTCTAAGGAACTATTGACTTATATTTTTCTTTTCATCACCTTCTAAGATTTATGGTCATGAGAATAGGTTCAACGTAAAAATAACAGTTTTATGAAATTTTTTATCTTCAATAAATATAAATTGTACATGCAATTAACAATATCTGAAAAACAAAATCTATAGAAAAATCAACCGTCTGAAAGAGCATTCTAAGAGAAAAACATGATTTCTACGTAATATTAATTGACTTCATATAGATTATATTATTCATATAAATATTTAAAATGATTATATGTAACACTAATAAACACTAAATAAGATCATTATTATATTTTTTAATTATATTTACATCAAAATCACATAAAATCATCTATTAATTCTAGTATATTCTTGTCTGGGTTCCTTTGACCACCAGCTTGAAAAATGCTATAAATTTGTATCATATATGAATATAAGAATTTAATTTTTAATACTATATGATTTAAATTATGTAAATAACTAGTTTTTTATATAACGGTATTATTAAAATTTAACTCATTATATAATAAAACAACATTCATTAACTTTGAATCATCGAAAAATAATCAGCGACATATTCCTCTTATAGGATCGTAACCAGAACTCTTATGGAATAAAATTAAAAAAATATAAATAATTTTTAAAAATATAATATAATACATTTTATGATCATGGAGTCATGTAATTTGTGATAGTAATGAATAAATAAACAACTATTATGAAACTAGTTCAAAATGCTCAATATTACTCACACTCAATATCGAAAATAGATATTTACTATCTAATATTCATGTAAATATTAAAAATAAATGAGTTTGGTAAAAGTTCATATATATTAAAAAGGTTCTGAAATGGTTGATTATTATTTACAATTTTTTTATGGATTTTAGAGAACATTTCATTAAGGTGGGAATTAAATCAAGGGGTTATTTTTCTCAAATTTAATTTTTTGAGATTTATTTCTCAGTGAGAGCCATTATAACTTAATAAGGTGTGATTTCTATCTAATTAATTAATTTTACCATATTAATGGGTTTTTAAGATAAATATAATTTACTTTCATAAAATTTCCTTCATTTAAAATTATATCCAAGTTCAAAGGGGTGTTTACAAAACTTTTACTCAAACCATAAGGGTTTCGAATCCCAATATTATTTTAAAGTCAAGATTTCCTTAGAAAGAAGATATATCGAGGGAATTTTTACAATTTCTAAAAATAATCTTAATATTAATTCGATACTCATTTTTTTTACCTTTCACCTAAAAATTTTATTTCCCCATGACACATATGATTACACAAAGTGTTTCTTATAAGTGAAACTGACCAGATGTCATCTTTTCAATAAAGTACCTACATATTTCTATATTTTTATTCATTACATATTCTAGAAAATTTTCTTTTATATGAAATAAAAATTTATTGATGTAATTTTTTACTACTTGAAAATCAATTTATAGTTTTAATGAAATTTTGACATCTTTTTTATTGTTTATTTTCATACAAATTTAAAAGACTTATATTTCAACAATTTATTTGTAAAGATGTCATTATATCACCTTTATCATTGTAAATTAATACATATATCTAGATATTCATGGTTTTAAAATAAATTATTTTTATGAAAAATAAAAATTTTTATTCATCTATGTTATTTTCCTTTGATACATCATATTCTTGATCAAGAATTTTATTCAAATGATACCATCCACCTTATTTATCATGATAGATTATGAAATGTTATTTTCTATCATTTAAATGATACAATAGTTAATTGTCCTTTCCTAGTAATTTATGTATTATAAACCAAATATTTCTTCCACTAACCTCCCTCTATGAAATCCCTAATTTTATACCTTTAATTGATTTGTGTTCACCTAGAATTTATAAATAAAGTTATTTGGGAATTATAATATTAACTATATACCATTTATAAATATTATATTAATAACATATTCTTTATTATCTTGATTGAATTTTATTTTCCTAGAATGTTCTTTAATATAATTGGATACTCATTTATTTTTCATCAGATTATTATGTTATGAATATCAATGGAGTTATTAATTATTTCATTATATAAATCCATTTAAAATGGATTTGATATCCATTTTCAATATATGGATCATTTATTATGTCTTAAATGAATTCTATTTTCATTCCATGGGTTATTTATTTTCTAAAAATTGAATTATTTTCACTTAAAATATTTTAACCCCTATTTATTTACAAGAGTTATTTATGATTTTATAAGTGAACAGACTATAAGTGGAACATTTAAGTATGGATGAATTATGCATGAGGTCATATATATCCCTGAAATGTATAGTTTATAAGTTTATATATCGTTAGATAAGTATTCATGAGTATATTTTAGTTTCTCATAAGCATGGTCCCTCATGGGGTGCCTCATGAATGTAATGTGTCCCTATAATAATTTTTCTCCATATTTAAAATGTATTTCATAATTTATTATTATTATAACACTTTAGTTATTCTATTAGAGACTGTATTTATTGACACATTCATGTATTACATTATGTTGAGACTTATTTCATGATGCATGATACATCCTCTAAAGGGTATTAGTTTCTTATTTATCTTCATTATCCCAATATACTCCTCTTGTGATCTAAAATTATATTTGATCGTTATCACTTATGTTTTCCATTTCTGGGTATCTGATATTACCCCTTTCTTATATTTCTATTTCCCTAAGAAATGAACATAGGAAAAGTATAAAATTAGTAAAATAGTTCTATATGTACAGAAATGGTGGGAGATATTTATTTATCTTTATGGATTAAGTAGTATCATATATATAAGGTAAAAGTCCAACGTATTCAAAGAATACCTATTTTTTAGTTAATGTTTTTCATTTTTATCTAAAACCTTAAACCTAAAGTTTATCAAAAAAATTATAGTAAGGAAATATTTTCATGGATTGTTATAAATAACATGGTCATGTCTATAAGCTTATGCAGTTGGTATCAGTGTATGGATTAAGTAAATTTTTATATTACGATGATATAAAATAAGGATAAATTAAGTGTTTGAAATGTATTCAGTGGTTTATAAGTTAAGGGTTATTATGATATAAAAGTTATAGATAACCCTTTAGGTCATTTGTTATACTATTTTAGGGATTATGATAAGAAAAATTTAATAAAAAAATTCTAGGGATAAGTCAAAGGGATAATTTTAGTTGTAAGATAAGATCATTAAATATTGGTAATGTAGTTTTATGTGGTTAACCTAGAAATAACATGCATTTATGGATATTAAAAGTTGATGTAGGGTCTATAATTGATTTACACGTGTTTAACTAAAAATGATGTATTGGGTAGTAAATTAATCATTGTTTTATTCATGATAAAGAGGCATAACTACAAACCTAGTTTCACAATCATCGGGGTTATGATTTTGTTGATCGCATTATTTTTAAAATATACTATAAAATAATTATTATGTTAATGAATTACAATAATAAGTATGAGAGAACCCAACCTAAATGTACCTATATTGGACCAATAGGGATTTAAGTAGAACTAGGATATTATATAGTAATTTTGATGAGTAATTCATTTTGTGGTTGAATTTTTCATGTAATTTTCTTATAATAATTATCTTATCATGTTAATTATCAATCACTCACAATTAACACCTAAAGGTTTTATAAATTCCTAATTCCCAAAAGAACCACGATAATATTATATGGTAAGGATAATGTGGAGATTATCCCAATAAGAAACCTAATGAGATAAGATCTAGGATGCAAATTTTTATTATTATTCCAAAATAGGTATCAAGAATTATAATTAACAACATAAACTTGTTAGTTCTTTGAAACACACTAAATTATATAAATATGGTTTCAAAAGTATGTTTGGGTGATAAAGATGATGAGGGAATGAATGTTCAAATTCCATAATGTAAAAAATGTGGTAATAATCATCGAGGGGATTTTAGTTAATAAAATGAGATATGTTTTATGTTTATAAAGGGACGGTATAGAGAAACCAATTTCCAAGGAAAATTTAAGAGATTAGTGGACATGGAGAAAGTAAAAAAGAGTTAATACCAATGTACCACTAACATATCACTATCCTAACTGTGAGAAACATAGAAATTATCCATGTCAATTCCCTATTCCAATTGCTCACAATGATTATAAGAATGAGAAGCTTCCATTCCCAATGAGTCCCCGTGAAACCTAAACTATATAAGTGAGTTTGAATGATAATGTGGAGTTATACACACTTTCCATCCACTGAATTAATGTGCGTGGCATATTTTTATCTTATCCAACCCATTGATTTGTACCTAGAATGATTTTTGAGGACATATAATCACCAAACTGATGGAAATATGTTGAATTATCAATAAGAAACTTTTAGATCCTAAGAATATAACTCATCTATTATTGGTTTTTATAGTAATTTGTTTCAATTAAATTCTATTATCCTTCCTTTAATAATATTTTAAGAGATATTAGGCATGTATTTCATCACTTGACTATAATAAATGAAAATATTACAAAATTGCATCTAAAAGTCCACATATGGTCACTTATTAATAAAAAGACAACTATAGACTCCCTTTGAAAAAAATTAATCCCATTATATTATTTTATTTAGAATAAATGGATAAAGTAAAAAAACACAACATCAATTGTATTCTTATTATAAATAAATATATGAGTACACTAATAAACCCATGATAATAAATTTAAAACCTCATTATAAATTAAATCTTGAGTAATGGAAGCCCATAACATTCTGAGTTAGTAATAATTAAAATTTTGGGGATGTAATTTATTTACCTGAGGAGAATTAAACATCCCAAGATTTAAATTTTGATTTTTATTAAATAAACAGTGTGTTTTATAGGTTTATTTACATGAAAAATCAAACAAAAATGAAATTAAGATATATTGAAACCATTAAAACCTAGTTCATGAATTAGTTAGTATGTATAAGAGTGACTATATTACAAAATATATTAATATATATATATATGTCTTTTTATAAAAATATACTAAATTAATTATTGTTTTTAGTACTAAATATTTATATTCACAAAAATTTTTATTAAATAATACATAGAATATTATTGTTAAATTAACTTTTTTATAAAATTTAACAGTGAGTTATCTATATAATAATTATTAGTCTTATATAAAAATTATTGATAAGGAAAAAAATTTCTTTAAAAAGATACTATCTAATAAAAAATTATTTCTCAATATATTTTATGATTGAAAAATTAAGAAATTAAATATTTAAAAAATAAATATAACTTTTGGGTTTATAATTTCAATATTAATTTAATATAAACTTTTTTGATTTTTATAAAAATAGTTAATTTTTTGTGAATATTTCAAAACATAAATTTTATAAATAACATTACTTTTAGTACATTATTAGTATATAAGTATGAGTTGTAAATTCATGAAACCATTTTTAAGACCATTTATATATTTTAAAGTTGAATTTAAAATTCAAAAATGACAATTTTTATTTAAAATATTGAATTTTAAATTTATTCACATAAGTTATATTTTTCAAAAAATTTATTTTTAATACATTACACATTTTGTTTTTTAAAATTGATTTTTATAAATACTAGAAAATTAATATAATATAATTGATTTAAATTTTGTATCAATTAGTACTAAATTATATAATTAGAACCATTTTATTTTTATTCATAAAGGGTAAATTCTTTTGGTAAAAACTAGTTACCTCGGTAAAAATCAAAAGGGGTAAAAAGGGGTTAATCAAGAGAGAAATTTGATTTTTGAAACATGTGTGTTAATGAATTTTGAGGCATAGATTGACGTTTTATCTTCTCACATCCCATAATTATTAAATTTGGATCTACTTTCCTTGATAATAACATCCCATAATTGAAAATATTAATAAATTTAAAAAAATGTCATCTCATTTCACTTATAAAAATGGAACTCCTCTCTTCACATCCCCTCACACCAAAACCCAATTAATACATCTCCAACTCTATACATACCTCTCCTAAATGTTACTATACACCTTCAATAGGTTTTTTTCTTCTTAAAAGTTCATCCCTTGAAGGTTTAACCCCCTTTCTAAAAGAGATAATATAATAAGTGATGTATAAACTCATAACCACTCCGATCTCAATTATATTTATATATATGGAATTATTCTTTTTCAAAT
This sequence comes from Viscum album, assembly GCA_963277665.1. Classification (NCBI taxonomy): domain Eukaryota; kingdom Viridiplantae; phylum Streptophyta; class Magnoliopsida; order Santalales; family Viscaceae; genus Viscum; species Viscum album. Next base: position 1,341,535,873 of record OY728132.1, on the reverse strand, counting down.
TAATTTACACCATATTAAAAGGATAACAACAGTATCATTATAATACTTGTATGTTATTATAATTATAGTAAAAATATTAACATCATTTCAATTTTATTTTTAGAAAATTAAAACTGTCATTCGTGCGTTAGGCGGACTTTCATCACCATGATGTAACATATTTTTCTTCCTTATCCAAATTTCAAAGATATACCTGATTACGAATTAAATATATAAGTTTTATATTTATAAAATATTTTATATTCTAAAATTATAATCCATATAACTCTTTTTCCTCATTCTAAGGAAAAAATCAATGGAATGATTGATTTCAATTTTTTATTTCATCACCTCCTTAGATAGACAGAAATGATAATGTGTTTAATGGGTAAATATGAAGGTAAGGAAAATATTAAGTTTCCATAAATAAAATTTGAAAATCCTAATAAAAATATGAGTAATGAACAATCTTGTAAAATTCAACCATCCAAAATAGTGTTTTTTGAACAAAAATGATTTCATCATTGTACAAAATAACTTAATATATGTTATATTATTCTTATAATTCTTTATAAATATGGTATATAAAACTAATAAAAAATAACCAAGATGATTATTCTTATTCTATAATTATATTAAAACCAAATCACTTCCTAATCCATCCTTAATTATGGCATGTTCTTGTTTTGATTGGTTTAACCATTTACATGAACAATGATTTGGATTTATATAATTGATGATAATAAAAATTTCATTTTTAGTAATATATGATATTTATAATTAGATAATTATATTTATTTATTATTTAATGGTAATATAAATATTTAACTCATTATTGAACAAAAAAACCCTTTCGTTTCTTATGAATCATTGATACATGCTCATCACAAAATTCATCTTTAAGAATCATTACCATACCTCCCATAAAATGAAATTTAAAATTCCAAATAATTATAAAAAAATTCAAATACAATTTATGGTTTTTTAATTTTGAAGTTTATGATAATATTGGAAATACACCGATGTTACGAAACAAGTTCAAAATGATCAAGATTACTCACTCTATCGAAAATTAAAAAAAATCACTGACTAATATACTTCTAGAGAATTGTAATAAATTATGTATATAAATAATTATTGATATGAAAATTTTTATTAAATGTGTTATTAAGATATTTAATTTTGTTATACATTAGGTTATGTCTCATTCCAACTAACTGGGAATTGAGGTAGGCTTTTTGTAAAAAATTAATTTGATATGATTTTTTGAAATGTTCAATATAATAACATTAATATAGCGTGATTACTACCTCATGAATATTTTTATCATATTCATGGGGTTATAAGAGAAATGTAATTTACTTTATTCAAAACTCATTTTATTTAATGAATCATAAATTTAAAGGGGTTTTGATTAAAATGTTACTCAAATAGAAAGAAATCGGATTCCCAATTTTATTTTCAAAATAATGATTATTTCTGAAAAATAATTAATTTTGGGAATTTATATGCTTTCTAAAAACCCTCATGATTTTCAATGGATATTAAAGGGGTTTTAAATGTTCCCTAAAATTTTAATTTCTTATTGACTCATATTTTTACGTGTGGTATTTATTGTACAATAAATTGACCCCATCTCTACATCTTAAGAAAACACATCACCCCTCCAATGTCTATATTCGGTTGATGCTCTAGAAAATGTTCATATATATTAATAATTATTTATCCTAGTTTTATAAAATATTTACTTTAAAATTCTATCAAACTATCATGTATATTTATTATTTATAATGCGGTTTTTAAAAAAAATTAAAATGTGGTTTTAATATAAGTCATTGTTCTTTGATAAATATTATGATTGATCAAATATATTCTTAAAATCACACTCTCCACATTATTTCTCTATATTTCCTTCTTAATTTTTTTTTCTATCAAGGAAATTATACATTACTAACTTTACTATTTCTACCTGTTGAGTGTTTATTTTTAATTCCTTTGATTAAAGGGTGTTCAAATAGGTTCTATACATCGATTAACTAGGTATTATTTTCATATATGAATCCCCTTTATGATAATGGTTTAAATAACATATTATTTATTATATTTATTGGAAGGTCTTTATGAATAATGATACATGACATCATTTGATAAAAAAATTTTCCATGGTTTTATCATTTTATTCTTATTGATGGAATTAGAAATTATCTCCTTATTTTAATCCTTATAAAAAATGATATTAATACCTTTTTCATTTAATATTTTATTTGTTATGTGTTTAATGAAACATATTTTCTTTCCATGGTATCTTTATGATATAAAAATTAAACCATTTGCATTTCAATGTTTTATAAAACTCATCTTATTTTTATGGGTTCTTTATAATGGGATAAGAGAATGGTTTTAAGTTAGAATACCTATGTATGGATTAATAATAGGTTGGAAAATATATAACACTTCTATTAATTGATTAAAAGTTTTTTTATCAGGAGAAAATTTTCAAAAGAGAATATTTTATTTTCTCATCAACGTGGTATCTAATTGTATGGCTCATGAAATTAATAGTTCCCCATATTAATGTTTGTTCTATATTTGAAATAGGTTCCACTATTTTATGTTTATTATAATTCTTATATTATTCTCTCTTGGATCATTTTTATTGACTCGTTCATTTTTTATGTTATTCCCATAATTATTCCATAATCTATTTTTTATGTTTTTTAGGTATAAGTTTATTTTGTATATTGATTATACACATATGCTCATGGTATTTTCATGAATGATGTTTGTTTATTATCACTTACCTTTAGCATTACTGATCATTTCAAATCACCTCTTTCTTTTGTTCCTATTTACCCTGGTTATGAAGATATATAAAGTATAAAATGCATTTAAGAGTTCCTTATGTAGATAATTTTTAGAGATGTTGAAGACTCTTTAAGGATTAAGTAATATTGTGTATATTGGGAAAAATTTTAAATTATATGAAAAACATGGGTTATGTAAGTTAATTTTTTGAGTTAATTTTCTAAAACTCTAAAACTAAAATTTACTAGGAAAGTATTATACATAAACATTTTTAATATATTTTGGGAATGAGATGGTCACATCAATGGGCACCTACTATTGGTATTATAGTTAGTTTTTGATAACTTTATATATTAGGATGATATCTTTTGAAGATAAATTTTGTTATATAAATATCTTAAATGTATGATAAGTTATGTTTCCTTATAATTTTAATGGTATAGATAACCCTTTAAGTCAATCTAAGAATCATTTTGGGGAATGTGTTTAGAGGAATTTAGTAGAAAACTCAAAGGATAATTCTAAGGGATGAGTTAATGTGTATGATAACATCCTTAAATTTTGGTACTGTTGATATTGTGTTGCATCCCAAGAATTAAAATCTCAATCTTGATTATAAAAGTGGATATAAGTTATGGCATAGATATACCATAGGGTAATAACCCTGAAATTCGTATATTGGGTATTAACTCAATCAACGCCTGGGGAGTCATAAAGAGGAATAACTACATGACTAGTTTGAAACTATTGAGAGATATTATTTTCTTGATCACATTATCTTTACAATATATTATGAATAATTAATTATTTTAAGGAGTTTGCATAAAAGTATGATAGAAATCAACTGAGAAGTTCCTAGATTGAACAATGTGTGATTTATGTAAAAAAAATTAAAGTAATAATTTCAAAAATATTATATTATTAGGTTGGATTAATATTTTAATTATGTTACAATAAATCTCTTATTGTTTTAACTATTAATTACTCCATATTTACTTCTTTTAGTTTTATTAATGGTCGAATTGTTAAGAAACCTATTTAACACGAGATACCATGTATAATGTATAATTTATACTAACAATAAAATAAATGGGATGATAGCTAGGGTTGTAAATTTTGAGATTATTCCAAAACAAATATCAAGAATTATTATTAAAATATAAACTTAATAGTTCTTCAAAAAAAAATGAACAAGATAAAGATAGAGTCTTAGGGAATTTCAGGTGATGACGATAATGAAGAAATGAATGTTAAAATATATTCTTGGAAAAAAATGGTAAGAATCACAATGAAAAATATCTTCAAGGAACATGGAGATATTTTACGTGTTTAAAAGCTAAAAATAGTGCCACTAATTTTCAAAAAAAGTTGAACATATCTGGGGACACAATGAAAGAAAAAATAGTCCATCTTAATGTACCACTAATAATTTACTTTATCAAATATTCGTAATATGTAAATTATCCAATTAAATTTCTTAATAAACTTGATAGTAAGGATGATAGGGACCAAAAACTTTTAATATAATGGAATTCATAATAATCCATAACTGTGTAAGTGAGTTTTAAAGATAGTGTTGAGTGAAGAACATTGAAAACTCACTCATAAAATGTGAGTATTGTATTTGTATCTTATTAAACCCATTTATTTGTATCTAATTTTTATAAAGAAATAAAATCACAACCTATTAACTAGATGATTAATTATCAATAAATAAATTTAGTTCCTAAGTATATAAATCGTCTTTAACAGATGTTTATATGATTTTCATTCCAATAAAAAAATATTATCCATCCATTAATTAAACATGATGTTATGTTAGGCATGTATTGGCTATCCTGACAGTGATAAATACCACGATTAGAAAATTACCTCTAAAAATCCACCACTGATCACTTTTTCATACAAGGCTGATTATAAACTCCTTATGAAAAATATTTTAATCCCATTATATTAGTATATTTAAAATAAATATTTATTTGAAGAAACTTAATATTTGTCATATTTCTATTATGAGGGAAAATCTGAGTTCACTATTCTAAACAAAATTGTGAGTATAAAACCTAATTTGAAATTAAATCTTGATTCATGGAATCCCATAACATTTTAATAAATTAATAATTAAAATTATTATTATATAATTTATTTAAGGGGGGATGTAATGGCCATAAATTTCACTATACATTTTCATTAAATAAACAACATGTTTGACAGATTTCTCCATATGAAACACCAAACAAAAATTAAACAATAATATGTTTAGATCATTAAAATCCGGTCATTGAATTAATATCTATGAATAAAACTAACTATTTTACAAAATATACAAATTTACTTAATTTATTATTGAGATTAATAATCTATATTTATGTGTGATGTGAATTTTATTAAAGAAAATAATTTATATTATTATTTAATGATTATTTTTAAAGAATATAATATTGGTTGAAAATTTTATCTTTATTAGAATTTTATAGAACATAAAGATGGGAACAAATAATATTTTAAAATTTTTTTATCATATTAAAATAGTTTCTAATTATATTTTATGATATAAAATTATTAAAATTCATTTTGAAAAAATAAAATTCAGATTTTTATTTATATTTTTAATATTAATTTAAGATAATTTATTGGAATTTTTTTAAAAATTCATTTTTAATTAAATAGTGAAAATTAATGTTTTTATAAAAACATTACTCTTATGAAATTATTTTTATATAATTATGAATTGTGTATTTATATACCATTTTTCTAAGAAAAAATATATATTTTATAAGCAGATGTATAGTCTTGAAAATGTTGGCTTTAATTTAAAAACCCATATTTTAAAATTTAAAAATTAAGTTATATTTTCAAAAAAAAAATTATGCATTGAAATTTTAGTACTTTAAAATCGATTTTTATAACTTTATGAAAATTTATTTAATAAAATGGATCTTAGATTTGGAATCATTGTGTTCAAATTATGTATTAATGATCATTATATTTTCAATCATAATAGATAAATTACTTTAGTAAAAAACTAGCTACCTCGATAAAAATTTACATTATCTCTTCCCATCTACATTATTTATAAATTATGAAGCAACATTCGTTGAGAGTTATTTCCCATTATTATTTTTTAAGTATTTATAAAAATTCCAACTGATTTCACTTATAAAATGGGCACTCATATCCTATCTTCCCCTCTCACACCAAGAAAATTAGATTGTCCCAAAATCATCTCGAACCTCTTCTAAAAATTACTAGACACCCTCAAGTGCTACTTCTCATTTAAAAAAACCATCCCTCAAATTCTTATCGATCATTTAAAATAGGATAGCAAAAAATGTGATTTATAAATTTCTAATTAATCCTTTCTCATTTATATTTAATTTTGTGATATTATTCATCCTAAAGTTAAATTATACCATCTTAAAATGATAACATCAGAATCATTAGTATAACATTATGTTATTACAATGATGGTATAATAATTATCCACCAATCCCTTTACCTTTATTAAAAAAAATAAAACCGTCATTCGTGTGTTGTGTGAACTATCTCCTCCATGAAGTAATGTTATTTTTTTATTTCACAAACATAAAAGGATGGTCTTAATAGGTAATTTAATATATATATATATATATATATATATATATAAGTATTATATTTAAGACCTATTTTAAATTCATAATTTAAAACCTATATAAGTAATTTTCCATATTATATGGAAAACTAAATCAATATTATTGCATATGTGTGGACTACCGCCTCCATAGCATGGTTGGAGTTTTGTTTTATTTTCATCACTTCCTTATATGAATAGTTTTGATAATGGTTTTAATATATATATATATATATATATAATTTTTATAAAATTATTAAGGTTCTATAAATATTAATTATACAACCTATTTACAGTATGAGAAATATACAACTCTAGTAAATTCTACCATCCAAAATACCATTCTATGAAAAAAAAATATGTCATCATACTATGAAATAACATCATATTGGTTATATTAATTTTATTCTTGTTTAAAAATATGATACATCACACTATTAAACAATAAATAATATCATTATTATTATAATATAATGATATTGAAACAAAATAACATCACAATCATCTTTTAATTATGGTATGTTCATGTTTGGGTGGGTTTTACCACCTACTTGAACAAAGATATAAATGTATATTCTAGATGAAAATGGGAATTTAATTTCTCATAATATATTACATAAATAATTAAATAATGGGTTTTTTGTTCTGAAATGGTAATATAAGAAATTAATTCATTATTTTACAAAAAGCCTTTGTTTACGAAGAACCATTGAAGATACTAATCACCAAATTCATTGTAAATGATCATTATGAAAACTCACATAGAATGAAATTATAACATTTCAAATAAAAATAGATCATAAATTCATGTAACACTTATTATTTATGAATGATGGAAATTGGTATATGAATGAATGAAAACACTAATATGGCAAAACTAGTTTATAATGATCAATATTAATTTTACCCAACATCAAAAATATATAATAAAAACATATATACATACATAGAATAATAATTTATTATTTTTATTATTTTTTATAAACACGAAAAATGTGATGACATGTATTTTTAATGTTTTTTTCTTAACATGAGGTTATAACACATTTCTACTATTAGAGAATTGAAGTAAGGGGTTCTCTATGTCGAATTTAATTTATGGAGTCATATTTATTAATTTCCACCATGATACATTTAATATTATCTGATTACTACAAAATTATTTTATTTTAACATATTCATGGGTTTTAAATATTCATATAATTAATTTCATTAAATGTATTTTGATTTAAAATATACCAAAGTTTAAAGGAGTTTTGATTAAAATTATACTCAACTCATATGGGTTTTAACTAGCAATATTATTTTTAAATTCATTATTTTTTTGAAAGATAATATATCTGGGGGAATTTTTTAAATTTTAAAAAAAAATGCAACATTTCTATTGGATATTCATGGGGTTTTATATGTCCCATCAAAATTCTATTCCCCCATTACTCATATTTTTACATGAAGCGGTTCTCATTAGTAAAAGAAACCCCTTCTCTTATTCTTTGTGAGGATCCTATCTATTTACATGAATTTATTTATTGGATTTCATCAAAAAAATGCACTATCTATGCTTCAAAAATTTATTGTGTTCCTTTTCTACTACATGCCCAACATTTAAAATTTTAAAATAACTTTTAACATTTTCTGTTTGGGTTATTTTCATAAAAATATGAAAATCTTCCCTTTCTAAAATTTAAATTTGAATATGTCATTTTTCTACCATAATCATTCTTTATGAATATTTATCTCTATGTTTTAATGTCTTCTTACAGAGATCATAGTTTTATAAAATATTAATTTTAAAATACTTTCAAAATATCGAGAATATTTCTTATTTCCAAAGTGGGTTTCTTCTAAATCATTAAAAAAATCATCTTAGTTATTATGATTGGATACATCATATTATTGATCAAGGGGAATATATAGATGATAACATATACATTATTTATCTCTATGGATTAAAAAAGTTTATATCTTATAAATGATATATCAATCCTTTGATCTTGCCTAGTCATTAAAGCTTTTTAAATCTAATTTTGTGTCCAAATTCTTTCTTCTTTTAATACCTTATTTTTTATTACTATGATTTATGGTCTTTCACCTAGTTTTTATACATCAATTTTTGGGTAATTATATTACTAACCATTCACCATTTATCCATACAGTTTAAATATCATATGATTTATTTTCTTTATTGAATGGTATTTTCCATGAATTTTACTCGATATCATTGGATACCCCTTTATTTTCCTTAAGTTTATCTTATTGTAATTATTTATCGAATCATAAATTATTTATTTTTATGAATCCATTTATAAGGGATATAAAACCCATTTCTATTACTTGGGTTCTTTTTGATGTGTTTACTGTAACCTATTTTATTTTCTTGGGTTCTTTATGCAATAAAAAGTGAAGAATTTTCATTTTTAACTATTATAAAACCCATTTTATTTTTTGGTGTTCTTTATTATATGATAAGTTAATGATTTTAATGTTTCATGAATAAGTATGGATGAATAATAGGTGGGTTCTTATATCACCCACCAATTCATTGGTTAAAATTATATGTATCATGATATAAGTATCTACGAGTACATTTTAGTTTCTCATATACATTGGAACTGTTGGAGTGGATCATGAAATAAATATTTCTTTATACAAACATTTGTTCCATGTTTTTAATTTATTCAAAAGTTCACTGCTTATTATTTTTCTTATTTTATTATCTCATTGATCATGTTTATTGACCCATTCATCTATTATGTTATTTCAATCCGTATTTTATGATATAGGATCAATTAATTTTTGGGTCTAATATTTTTATGTATCTAGATTATACTTATATCCTCATCTTAAACTCCTGAATGATATTTGATTATTATATATTATGTATATACATGTCTAGAATCTAAGAACACCCCTCTCTTATGTTTTCATTTTCCTATATTATTAATATATGAGAAGTTTTAAATTTATTGAAGTGTTCCTGATGTTGATAATTTGTGGGAGATGTTGAATACTATTTTTTAAATAAATGGGTTTTTATACATTATTAAAATATATTATTGATACAATGAACATGGTTTTTTTAGATTATGTTTTTACTAAGAACCTATAACTATAAACCTAAAAGGTATTCAAAAAGTTTTGAAATTTAATATTTTCATTATGTTTTTTGTATGAGATGGTAACATCTATGATATTCTATATACATATATATAAGAGTGAAATATTTTCATTATGTAGCTGTCTGGACAATATTATGATTAATCATTTATGTTTTTCTGGTATTTAAAATCATTAGAAAAAAGGGTGATTAATGAGATAAATTATATTTATAGTGTTAATAATATTGTACTCTCAGTTAAATTAATCATAAGATGTGATCATTATAATATATTTACTCATATGGTGGGTATAAATATTCTTATTTTTAAACATATGTAGAAAAGAAAAATATATAAAATCAAGTTAGTTGAATGTTCCTTCTGATGCACATTTTTTGTGCTTATAAAGAACTTATCAACACTAGAGTTTCTCATTAACAACCCCCAAGAAAAACATCATTAAGTGTGGATTGAGTGAAAAACATTCAATAATTGTGTATTTTTATAAACTTTTTATTTTTATTAAATTTTTTACTTTTAAAAAATGATTTCAATTAAATATAATTATAAAATAAATTACATATTTTAATGGAATTTTATTTATAAAATTAAATGGATTGTTATTATTTTATAAATAATTCTAAAGAAATACTGGGAAAATATTTTAATATTAAAGAGATATATTTAAAAAGAAATTGTTTGTCAATGTTTTGGGTATCTTTATATTTTAATATTAGTTTCATTAATATTATTAGATGATATAAATTCAATATAATACTTGAATCATTATTATTATAATCTTAATAAATAAAAATAAAGCCATTTAATTGTTAAACATAAATTTTATAAAAAACAATTCGTGGTCTATATTTGTTAATTTTTAACATGATTAGATGTTGAACTTATTAAAATGGATTGTTTTTTTTAATTGGGGTGTTTTAATTAGATAACGGGTGAATTTTTTAATTTTTTATAAAAAAATAGTAAAATAACGTAAAATAAGTTGAATTAGTGAAATAAGATGAGATTTTATAACTATAAAATCAAATTAATGTCATCATGACCAAGTTTTATCAATGGTTTAGTATTTATACTAAACATAATATTGGAGAGTTACGAGAGGTTGTTAATCACTATAGGGTGTAATGGAGAACTTATGATAAAAGGAAATGATAATATTTTATTCTTTTTTTCAAATATTCTACGTGTATCACTGATAATCACCAACCCATTCCTCTTATCTAAAGTCACACCAATCCTTTTTTCTCCCCATTATCAACCCAAATTATCTACTTAAAAAATACACAATAATGTTTTAATGTTTCGGGTCACAAAAAATTATTACAAAATTCATCATATATAGGAGAACCATTAAGAGACAACCTCACTCTTTAACAATGTTAATGAGCATCCAACCAAGTGGGAATCCTATGAAAGGGTTTCTAACAAAATTTTCCTTTATTGAGGATTTTTTATTATTATAAACCAACATTAAATTATAGTTTATATATAATACCCCCATTTACATCTACTGTCACTACTATCTTTTGGTTCATGATATTTTCAAATACATTTCATGACATCTCATTTACATTGTTTTGATTCATAAATTAGAAAATTCATAAGGATTTTTATGTCATGATCCCTATTTAATTGGACCATATTATTTGTTTCATGATAATATTCTTATATATTTTATTTATTATCACCTTTCACCGCCACTTTTTCCGTTCTATCTTTCTTTTTAGAATAATTATATTTTCATATCTATTGGAACCCATAAGTGTGCACCATAAACTTTCCCGCGAAGGAATTGAGAAGTATGAAATCTATGGAAAAATATGGATATAATTTTCATGAAATAAGTATTGCGTTGTGATTCATTTTATAATTGAATGTACTTTAGCCCTTATTTTATCCATTTTACTTGGAAAAATATTCTAATTATTTTATGGATGTGCTTTATCCAAATAAATTTGTCATCCAAGGCTATCTAATTAAGCCATCATTAACCAAGATCAGGTGGGAGTCACCTCAACCATACCTGGGGATGCATCCTGGTTGTCTATAACATGAGGGAGGCAGTGTGTGGAAAATAACATGCATACGTGGAGCAGATTCGTACTGTAGGTCGACAGCGTAATGGAAGAGAGTGGTGGCATGTGGTTACGCTAGCAAAGGTACGGAGTAGACCACGGTACATGCTTCTAGCTGGATAAAGAATTATTTAGGATTTCCAATCACATAGCATGTCTTCAGAAATTATGATGTGTGATGGGTGCATTATTATCACTATTAATATTCTTTCAAACATACAAAAATAATGTATGTCATCTAATCAAACTATTCTGAGAATCCAAATTTTCTCCATGCTTCTATATTCAACATTCATCCTTCACATGATCTGAATGTTATCACATGAAATCTAATGTCTGGATCCCTGGAAATACAGTGTTTTATTCACTTTAGTCCATCCATATCTAAATATCTGGCTGATATTCTCGATCATCCCAAGCCCATGCATGAAACATCATCTTTCATGCATACAATATTTTATAAAACATAGGCATCACGTGAACTATTCATCATTACTCAATCATGTGTCGACTTTAGTATCGTATGATTATTATTATCATAATAGGAAGCCTTGATTTTCTGAGTTTATTTAGATCACGTGGCCATACGGTATCACATGAATACTTTCACCACTAAAATAATTGAATAATCAACTGATTTCAATCATGAGATCCACTTGAATCCATCACGATACATATCAAGGATCATTATTTCAAGGGATGATGCTCATGTGAATCCATTAAACATCACTGAGGCTTCACATAAAAAATAATATACCTCTTCATTGAAATACAATTTCATCATTACTAGCATCCATATGATCATAAAATTTTGGATGAAGTGTAATATTGTGAGGGTGTAATTCCATTGAATGATGGTTTTCTGATGGTGAGAAGCCACTGAAGTTGTAATTTTAATTCCTCTGTGGTTGTGTGGATAGCCATAGAAATAAAAAAATTGGTCATGTGACACTTTGGAGTTGATCATATAAAGCCTCAATATCTATCATGCATTTCATCACGTGAAGCCTTTTTATGATCATGTGATGTTTATCATGAAAATCCACCCACCACCATAATCATGTGCATAGAGAATTCACACACAGAAAAGAACCCCCACCTTTATCCACATATTCTTATATAAAACTCTATTGCATAAAAAACCCACATGCAAGGGGGAGAGGGAATGATTATATTGGAGAAAATGTAATAAAGAAATGGTTGAAGAGCGGGCTGTTATATTTAGAGGATACCTCTAGGTAACAATGAGACTACAATCATAGGAGCCCACCATAGGATTCCATTGTGACAATACATCTCATAATAACCCTAATATCACATAAACACATGAAAAACTTAACATCATGAAAACCCAATGATTATGTGACATATATATGCGGCATGGGAATGAACCTCCTTATCATGTGGCACTGAAAAGCAGTGCCCTCATGGATCCTCGACAATAAAATACTAACACCCATGGAAATGAACTCCTCCATGAAAACCCTAGGGTTCATTTCCATGACATGATCCCTCAACCATTCACACTATATTTCATGAAAACCCCCATCCACACATGTGGACCCAATATGAATCAACGGATCATGTTCGTAAAACCCCTCACAAGACTCCATGGAGTTCAAGTGATAGAATGAGTTGTTGAATATCATAAAATACCACCATGTTGTCATTCTTCAACATGCTTGTGTCCATAGAGATGTCTACCATTATATGTAATTCCATCTAAGACCCTCATCCAATGTGGGAGCTCAAGATCATGAACCATGGTCATGTGAACACTCCTTAGCATATGGAAAATAGATACACATGAAACCTCACAAACACACTCCTCTTACCATGAATAATGTCTCACATGAAGCAAATTCATAACCCCATTAGACATGAAAATGTAACCATTTCACATGTTCACAAGACTCCATCACATGACTTTCTCAGGGTCACATGATCGCATGATTCTTCACTAATCTCATGATGCCATTATGTGCCTTTGAACATGTCATCTTGATCTTATAAAGACATCAGAGGCAAGCCATCTTGATCATGCAAAGACATTTTTGACAATAAAACTTGATCATATGAATACATCCTAGGAATTCCATCTTGATAATCCAAATATATCCTTGAAAATCCATATTGATCATGAAAATACATCTTATACATTTAATCTTAATCATGTGATGACATCCTCAATAAGCCTACTTCATCACGTGAAGGCATCCTAGATAATCCAGTATGATCATATGAAGACACCCCCGAAAATTAATCTTTCATCACATGAAAGAACCTAGACATATTTTTTTATCATGAAAAAAAATCATACATGTTATCATTATCATGCGAAGACCCATTGACATGTCAGCCTTGATCATTCAACACACCCTAGGACATTTCAAACTTGTCAGGTAGATAATTAAGACACATCTAAAAGAATCCTTGAACACATCAGGCATTAAATTAGGACATGTTAGGCATACATCTTGGAAATTTCAGGAAGAAACCCTAGGATGGTTGAACTGTTTCTAAAAGACTTACTTTTACATACACCATGTAAACCCCCATCCATAAACCTTTAGCTGGGCACCCCCATTATAAGGTGAGCTTCCTTAATGGGTTAGGGTTTAATACTCATTCAACCCAATTGGTGTCATTCTCTCATATGGGTCCTATATTTCATACCAAACATATTCAGTAGACCATTCAAGGTCATCATCTCTCTTTATTCATTAGATGATAAATAATGAATATATAACATGGGAATCCATCCTAGTATAAACCCTTATTATTCCTAAAACACAGGGGTGATAACAATTCCTTCTTTTCTAATCACCTATCCCAATGCATCAATGGGTTAGTCAGGAATTGAACTATTGGAACTCTAATTCATGTCCAATAAGGATACATAAGACACATTCCTAAGGACCTATCTCCAATAGGCATTCAAACTGGGGTAAGTCCCTCAATATTCCAATTAACATGGATCATAGAACCCAATTCCTCCTATAAATCTATCTTCTGTCATCATGCATCATCACATGAGATTTGGTTTTATACATGGGCATCATCTTGACTGTAAGCCCCAACCACACCATCAAGTACCTTAAATCCATCAACACATAAGGGGTGAATTGAACTATGATAACTATGATTCTTTTACTATCAGGATATGTATGACACCTTCCAAAGATCTGGGCTCCAATAAGAATCCACCTTTGTGTAATTACCTTCATATTCCAATTACATTAGCTCATAGAACCCAAATCCTCCTTTGAGTATACAATATTTCCTCATCCCTAAATGTATTGGAGGTGGATATATATATGGGAATCCTTTTAAGTGTAATCCTTGACTGTGCCCTCAAGTACCTTAAAATCGTCAAAGGGTTATATATGAATGGAATACGTGAACTCAAATTCCTATCTTAAAAAGGATATAAAGGATTCCTTCTTAAGGCCCAAGATCTATACTGTATTCTACATGAGATTACTACCCATGCCTCTCTAAGTGACACTTTAATGTGTAATCCTCAAACAAATTTTATTTAAATCATTGTGTTCAATCTTCCATTACATCTTTTTTCTCACACAGAGCATGACTCACATGGTCATAGATACTAGTGATGATTATACCAATAACATTATATGGATTATCGTTGTGTGGTTCCATTATTGGGATGTAATCCCAATTACATCTCACCTACACTAAAAATGAAATACTCATGATGATGCAGTTTAGGGAATCCATACATGCATAATCCACATTTAAGGCCTCTATTATCACATCTTATACAACAAAGATGGATGTAACATAAACTATGTAGGGTATAATTCCAATCATAATATGATATGAAGGAAACCTCATAAAGGATTGGCTTCTATATTTACATCCTTACCACATGACTTTAAACTCCATGGTATAGTCGTATCATGCTATCTTAAACTATGTAAAATGAACTATTCTGGTTTTGATTCTTATTCACGTGGTATATATAGAACACCTTGTAGAGGTTCAATCCCATATATAAGAAACCAATCATATCCCTAGATGGAAATAAACTTGAGATATCCCAAACATGGATATATAATAATCATAAATTAATAACAAAATTATAGGGAACCTATGACACACACAATAGTTCTTGTCAACACATGGTCTTGATCAAGTAATCGTCATTGGGATAACTAGTCCCTTGTCGGGGCTTGGAAATGATTTCATGAAAATATCATAAATCTATAAGATTACTAGAATAGTGAATAATACCCCCCCCCCCCCGAAGGATATGATGATCCCAAAACACTCATCCTCTCGACCAATGTGAGTTTCTACTTTTCATTGGGTTTGAACCCCCAATTGACGGCCTATATTCCGAAAGCAGTTTTGTGCTTTATCATGGATATCATAACCCTTGGGAGTTTATATTAGAGAAAAGTATGGTAAATCCAATGTAATTTTTTTTAAACTATCCACAATCACCCACAACTGAGCATCTGAAGAATCCATCTACATTTTTTTGGAAGCAAAATATTGAACCCAACATGAAATATCATCAACTATATCATCAATTTCATGGGTAAAAAATTATAGACTGCCCATTTTCTATCTGGCTATTTTATTCCAAAGTATTTGCAAAAAAAATGGTGAACCCCATATGAAATATTTTAACTTTTTGGAACCTTTTATAAGATAAAAAGGTAAAAACTTCTAATCAATTGGCAATGAAATTAATTTATTAACCATGTACTCTTATATATGATGATGTACTAATAAGGTGTCTTTTTTCTTTTCCATGATGTATCAGATTCCATAAAATCAAAATAGAATCATTGAATGTGCCAAGGGGTTCTGAGATATCTAGAAAAGCTAGTAAATCCTTGATAAAAGCTCATGGTACTTTGAATAACTATATGGAAAACCAATCATGTGTAGCATCATCCATGGAATCCATGACCCCAAAGCCTTAGCATACACTGTCACCAATGGAACACCTTTTGTGCTAGTTTGTGAACATCATGGTATTGGAGTACCACAAAATAGTTACCATCCCAAATTTGGAATCATATCATTAAATCCTCCATAGGATGAGTCCTCATCTTTTTTATTTCCCAAGACATGACAAAAAAGACCCAATGGTCCTTGTTTTTACATATTACCACTTTAGAAGATTATCCCTAGAATGTAGTAACACATACCTTACCTAACTTAGGGAGGTAGATGAGTACAATTAACAAGTCTTCTCAACCACTCAAAATCGTCCTGGGAGTTATAATATCCATTCCTGTCATCATCATCAATATATGAACATATTTCCATAGAGAGTTATAGATGAATTTTTTCATACCCAAACCATCCCAATTTGGGGGTCCAATAGGAGGGTCCACATAAGGTATCCAAAAAATGTGACTCACGTGTAGTCTTATATCTTTATTATCGCCAATGTGCTTGAGTCCAACCAGTGTATCCTAAAAGTGGCTCGGAATAAATTCTAAATCATCACTTTCAAGAGCCTATGAATTCATAACAGCTAGCCTTACTAACCATAGAATCCAAGGGAATACCCCAAACATGAGAGATAGAGTCATTTTTAACATTTTTTACCATGAGATTTTCTTTGATAAGGGTTTTGGCCCACCAAATTGTACAATAGTATGTGACCCACCAAATGAAAAGTTGATTTCCAACCCACCAAATGGTATAGGAGGCACTGTCCCACCAAACAGAAAATTATGCACTGACCCATAAAATAATATACTCCATTTAAGAGGAGAGTAATCCTATTTATATCTCCATAATTATGGTATCAATTGAATCTAAGGACTTCTCATCAGATCTAGAAGATCATACTACACTTTCTCATGCATCTATGGAAGGTATTATCAATAGCATTTGGGTTTCATAGTGGAATGTCAACATAGAATATTTCCACAGGAAATATCATATTCAATATTAGGGGTCCATGTTGAGACTCCCAAAATAATATACCCACCATACCATTGAATGGGGAAAGAGTGTCATCATGACTTATACAAGTAATCCTTTCTAGTATAGAAATGTAATTTTTGTAGAGGATAATATCACTCAACACAAATGAGACAACAAGGATCTTTAAGAAATAATTTTTGTGATACTGCTTGGATCTCTTCCTATTAATGATGTACAATCACCTCCAACATATGTACTTATTATAGTGATGTTCCCTAACCCGTTGGTATGAGGCCATTTTCCTATTTTCATCTCCCCAATGAGTGAAATCCATAAATTGTTCCACCTCACCCCATGCTAAAGGGTTGGGGGTAATTTTAATATTCTCAACAACTCCATCATATAAGCCTAGAAGATTTTCATATTTTCCACCACCTCATCGGGGTTACTCCAAAAGCCATATGCACTCACTCATTACCACAAATCCTCTAATAGAGTCATATTTTATTAATTTTTTAGAGGTTTTTTCATCATCTAAATATCCCAATGATTTTACTCCAAACCCCAAACCAATAAATATTGATGATCTAGACTCTAGATTCCAAACTCAACCATGTTCCCATACCAATTGAGGTGTAGATAACACGTGACAAAAGTGTCATGGTCTCCTATATCTTGATGAAATACATTGATGGGTATATTCCATCCAACCAAAATATCTCTCCATGTAGATTAAATATTTTATGGAGAATCAATTGATAGAACTTCTGATACTGAGGAAAGAAATTGAGTTGGGGTTGATAGGCCTTGAAAATCGTTTCCCCTATAATGGTAATCTCAGGAGTATTATAGGGAGATTCTTTAACTTTAAGGACTGGATTCAGAAGCTTATTGATGAGTGGATGTAGAAACCACCAAAAATAGAATCCCTACATTATTACTGAGATCACTCTAAGAAGAAAACAAGAGTTTTTGGAACATCATGGTCCACATACCTCCCATTTATAGGTGACCATAATTCAATTCATGATGGAAAAAAGCTTATTCCTTCCCTAAAAAATAGGTCTCAAGGTACATTAACTATTCTATATATAATTATTTTATTAAAATTCAAAAAATGAGGAGGATAAGTCAGGTATAATTGAATATATATGAAAATAACTTACCCTACATGTCATCTTAAAAACAAAATAGAGAGTTGATTTATCTTTAAATATTGTCTATGGAAACTGGTAAATGAAGGAATGATAGAATTATAGGATATTTAAACTCATGAAATGTTGATAAGAGTAATTTAAAATCTATCATAAATGTCTCCCTCATCACTGATTACCCCATCATACATCTTGGATGCATGAGTTTGAACTCTACCATACATCATGGTCAGATGATGTTAAACAATATGATACATTTTTCGTGCATGACGTTAAAACTAAATTATATGTCCTTGTAGCATGATGTTAAATTAAGCAACAATTTTCCATAAAATGATGTCAATATGCATAATATGACCTAGTTTCATGACATTAAATTGTACAAAAACATCCTTACAACATTATGTTAAACTAAATGGAATATCACCTAGTCATAGGATGGTAAACTGTGAGAAATATCGATCTTTGGGAAAAATCATCAGCATCATGTGGAAATTATTATTTCCATAAGTTTCACTGATACAGTACAACATCAACCCAAACAGCATCATAAAATAATCAATACCACTATGTTTCCTGCTAAATGCATTACCAGACATGGCACCTCCCTAAACATTAATATATGGGAATCAATGATACCTTTCAAAATTCATAAAGCTACAGACCATAGAGGGTTGGTGTGTGTCCTCGCCTCCACCAAAATTCCCAATGGGGTGTTTCATCAGAAACTAGTGAGAGGGATCATATCCTTACTCACTCAAGTAAATTTCTCTATCATATATGGGAATTTAACAAGAGGAAGTCCTAGTTCCACACCCCCATGTATAAATCCCATCTTTATGTTCCAATAGCATGAGGAGGATAGTTTTGGAAGTAAATCCCCACATCAATCAAATACATCAACCAAAATATCTTATAAAATAAGAGCATGCAGAAATATATTTTTGTATACACCCTACTAAAAATATAACACTTTATAATAGTGATATGTTATATTTTCTAGTATATTCTACAGATCATATAAGTACAAGAACACATTACATTCCTAATATCCATGGTATCACACCAATAAAGGTTCACCTCCACTAGTTAATTTGAAGAGAATTTGTATTGATTCATAGAATCATAATGATACAAGGAAAGAAACTATGGGTGAGCACTCCAAAAAACCCAAGAAAAACACAGAGATTCCTCAAACCCCTCCAAAATACATTCAGTCCCATTCATCATACATGACAAATTGATATTTGTGTGATAGTCTGATCATCATAGAAATATGGGAAGGCTGATGTGATCAAAAAAATTAGAAGTTGATTTTCCCTTGATCTCTGCTCACACAAAAGACCAATCCACCTCAAACACCTCAACACCTCAACTCCAGATCCATGTAATAAGGAGTAGTCCCACCTTTCTATGCACAGACATTTCGGACAAAAATTATAAATTCTAAAATAGTTGGAGGTTTTCCAATACAACATCTCAATCTAGGATACTCTATCTCTCTGAAAAGAACTTAGAGATGCACTCGTCAATTCCCTCTCTATCCCATAGGAGTTTAGATAGGATTTTCTTGATTTTTTTTACCAAGTGAAGACTATTCCATCATAATATCATACCACAATCTTCTTCACATAACATAACAGGAAATAATTTATCTAGGTACATATCAAACCACTATATGTTTTAGGAAAACTAGATAATGTTGTCATCTAAAGGGATCTAGTTGAAAATGGATTTCGGATAAACTCCATCCTTAGTCAGACCCTTCGACATTTGGGATATAGTGAGAAGTATTTATCTCCAAAAAATATTACCATTCAAGGGTATGATAAAAGTGAAAAAATACTCCCATGAGGATCAATATCAAGCATAAGTTTGGGTACTTTGCATGTAACACTAAGTTCATGGTTATCCATCATGAAACATCATATAATTTCCTTCTTAGAAGAAATTTTATTCATATCCACAGAGTGGTACCTTTAGTATTTCATCAATTCTTGAAATATTGCTTCAATGGGAAGGCTAACCTACTACATGGTGATAGTTCCCCCATTGATTCTTGAAAATATATATTTTTTTATGAATGTTTCTACAAGAAGGAATGAAAAATAAATGGTTGATGATGATATGTATAATGCAACCCCCAATGGATTGGTAACAACACTTGTGAATCAGCGGATCATGCTCGATAGTGATTCTGTTCTACCTATAATGCTTACTGAGACTCTAAACTTATTTCTAGAAAATTATAATGTGCCACAAACTTCATTGGTTCATTTATAGGTGATAATATTTGTTTCAATATAAATTTATTCATTAAAATGGGGTCAGTGTAATAGTCTATAGGGATTTGATAATTCCCTCTTTTCATCATCAATTATTGATGATTCCATACAAGACAATATTTGTAACTTAGGATATCCACAATCCTCCTACCATGATTGTAGCATAAATGAAAAAAATAGTATAAAAAGTTTTCTATGATGACTTTGTCAGTTCAGGATGACCATGTCTCTTCCCATGGCCTCTATTACCTCAATAGTAACATAGATTCCCAAGGATTACCCACTATGTATGAAAGTGTATCAATAGAATCAATGATAGAAGAGGAAGAGGATAACCTTAGTAATTCCCATTACATATTTGAGGATGGAAGATCCACCACCATTGATGATCTTAGATAGGTGAATTTATGAATATAAAAAGACCCATGACATATGATGATTAATGTTTCCATGCCTTTTCATGAGGATGATATTTACATTTAATTTTAAAAAAGTGTTCTTCTATAATTATTCATAAATGATTGGGATGAACCTTGATATGGATACACATCAACTATTCTTACCTGAGGATCATCGAGGTTTTATGAAGAAATCTAGGGGAATTCACCCCTCTCATGTGACTAAGTCCTAGAAGATAAACACTAAAATTCACAACATCCTAAGTCATGGTTGAAAGATATTAAATTTAATAGTGTCCTAAGTACTGGAAGTAAGAAATTAAACTTCATAGTATCTTATGTCTTGGAAGAAAGGCTCTAAATTATATGATTTCTTAAGTTCTAATTAAATGGTTTAAAACTGCATAGTTTCATAATTCTGAAAGAATTGAAACTACATAGAAACCCAATTACTAATAGTATGACATTAAAATTAATGGAAGATGTTTTCCGTACTCATGATATTATATTAAAAAAATCATCCTCGCAACATGATGTTATAATGAATGAAAGATGACCTTACTATATATTGTTTAACTTCACGGAAAATATTACTCCATAGATGTATCACTTCACATGAGCTAGATTAGTGCTACATAAAAATGAAGTACTCCCATCCTTATATGTGAGTAGGATCCACATAAAGAATCTCCCCACTCTAGAAATATTTTTTTCTTGATTCTTACCATCGTAGAATACATAGTAATTCCCATATCCCAAATCATGTGTCCATATGCAATACCAATAGAAAAAATCCTTCCTCTATTAGGGGGTCAAAATAATGTAGAGAGTTTTCCATTTAAGAACAATGGGTGGATTGATTCTCATCTATATGAGATATGTAGTGAAACCTAGATAATATATCCTAACCCATCTATCACATGATAAATATCTCCCTATCCTTTCTATTAATCACCACTTTTTAGAGAAAAAACTACTTCTATTTGTTTTATATCACACCAAGAATAGCTTACGTGGGATTTGGAATTTTTGTATGATATTCCCTACATGATCGAGATGTATCAGTTTAGATCAGGGTTAGTATGGTCGTGGATGAGAGACCTCAATATCCACACCAATCATCTTTATCACATGATGATAAGCTACATAGTTAAATTTTTAGAATGATCTAAAACTATGCATTGATATGGCCTTCAACCTAAAGGATCATTACCCTTTGTCTTGGTATCACACCAAACCTCTACTCAAGAAATACATGTGGCTTGATTTTCTATGTTACAGGATTTGAAGTGACGCCCCAATATCAAATCCTGGGTCCATCAATAATGTAAAAGGAAAAAAAACCCCTCATCTTTGTATTGGTCAGACCTGTGTGGATAATTTTTAGTTTAATAATTACATGTATCTTGATTCTTGATATCACAGAATATATTGTGACGATCATATCTCAAATACTATGTCCATCTATAACATAAACCAAAAAAAATCTATTTGCATATGGGTTTGAAATTTTTAGAGAATTTTCCTTTGAATAAATACTTGGGACTTGATTCCTATTACCATTGGATAAATAGATAAACCTATATCACAAATAATAATTCCAACCACAACATAGATATAAAAAATTCCCCCTCTATATATGGTTCAGACTATCATGGAGAGTTTTCCATTCAGTAACTATGTGTGTCTTGATTCCCCTAATCACAGGATATGTAGTGATGCATATATCTCAAATGATGGGTACAACCACAATATAAACAGAAAATAACCCCCCCCCCCCTGTACACATGGTTCAAACCTATGTGGATATTATCTGTTCAATGAAAACATTTAGAATCATTTCATCCATCACAGGATACGTAGTGATGCCCGGTTCTCAAATCCTTTGTCCTGTTGTAATATAAATGGAAAAAATGTTCACCTCTTTTTATAGGTGACCTATGTAGAGAGTTTTTCGTACAAGAACTACATGTGTCTTGATTCCTTCCCTTGAAGGATATGTAATAAATCCAATATCTCAAATCCTATGTCCATCCACAATATAAATGGTACAAAAAAATTTCCCCCTCTTTATATGGGTAAGAACTTCATGGGGATTTTTTCATTAAGGAATTAAATGTGTCTTCATTTTTACGACAACAAGATAAATCTAATGGAAGGATCTCCAATCCTAGGACTAGCCACAAAATATAAGAATGATAAAATTTCACCCCCCCCCCCATATGGTCTGGAATAATATAGGAAACTATCTAAGAACCATGGGAAGCTTCATTCCTACAATCAAAGGATACGTAGTGATGTATGCATCCTCCATTTCAATCCCTGCCATGGATTTCCATCACCCTCAATCATTTTCCCCCACAATATTCAGATTTTCTTGGAGACTCTAATCCATAATAAATTGTGATTACCTCTACATATTTCCCATTATATACTTCTTTATGGCATAATCAACTTCCCAATTTTCCATTTATGATCACACCGCGCATGGAACATGGGAGATTAGGGAACCTAGAAGGCCACTCTAGCTTGTGTTACTAAGACATGTTTTGGAAATGGAACCATTTTTTAGTCACATTAAATTCATATTCATGAAAATATCTTATTCGCATACTGATAAAATACATGAAAATGTTCTATTTTTATGACATTAAACTACATGACACATGGTCCATCCTATAAGACCCACAATTTCTAAGAGTGGCCTCTCCAATCTATGAATTTTTTCTAGGGTGAATTGTTCACATCTACGCAGGAATAATGTATGGAAATTATCTATCTCAATATATGATCATGATCTATGTATAATACCCCTTATCCATCCATCATGTCTAGAATTTCTAAGTCATGAAGATAGAATGTCCCTCTACCCTATATATGAGTTAGATCTATATTGAAATATCTTCTCAAAAGGGATAATTATGGCATGGTTTATTCAATTACATTATGAATAGGGAATCCCAAATAATCTGTGCATAATATTTTTAGATACCTCTATTAGAATAATCAAAATTCATTTATAAGTGTGATGCCTATTTATGAATTATATCTACATATGGCTAATTTTGTGCATGAGCTGAAACTGTGTAGTAATGGCTACATGATATGGTTACCCATCAACAATAATGAGCATGGATAAGAGTTTATTCTCACATATAAACATCATCGGCCACTGAAAATGGTCTCTAAGGATATCTTTCACAATTTAATGTTGGTTCTTATGTCCTTACCACATGACATTAAACCGCAAGGGAAATTTCCTCATTGAATGATATTAAATTATATGACAAGTTTATCCCAACTACATGTCATTAAAATATGAATACCACCATCTATTATTTCTCCTTATCAAAGGACTACCAGAGCCTGACCTTGGTCTAAATATGTTCATGGTTCTTCCATCATCATTATGAGATCCTCAATCCATAAACAACACTTAATTTATTGTAAACCTAGTGATACAACAAACCTTCCATGGCCCATGAAAATAAAAATATATCTCTCTATTTGACCAGAAAAGAAATGGATTTACATAATTTCTTTAGACACATCAACTATAGTCATCTTGACCCTCGAGGAAGTGCTTCCAAATCCTTGTGTTCCCTGACATCATCACAGTGGAGCTCGTCGCCTTTGAGTGATTTGTGATCATTTTTAGCATGGTTCTTTTATAACATTCATCATGACATTATAACCCTCATCCATAATATACAAAACTATAAAAACCCTATCCAAAGGATGTGGTATTACTCTTTTCCCTAATTATCCTAATTATATTTTTATGTAACACTCCCCTCATACAAGTTCCATGTGTGTCATGACCATAAACTACATGAAATTTGGTCAAAGTTGTTTGACCTTAATCTTTATCCTTTAATGGTCAAAATAATAATACCCTAAACATCTAGTGAAAGAGACATAAAACTAGTCAACAAGAAAACCATAAAATGAAGTCCAAATAAAATTTCAACTCTATTACTATTAAACTCTTCATCTCTAGAGTTCTGGAAAAAGATATAATGTATATAAAGAATCACTAAAACTCACCGGGACAATTTTTTGGTGCTATTAAAATCGGATCTATGCTTGTTGGACCCCCTGGTCCATAAAAAATAGTAATGATCTATCACATATTATATCCAAGATAATGTGTTCAAGAGGTAGTGACACAAATTTTAGGGTGATCAAACCCTTCTTAAATATTTTTTCCCATAAACCACCTTTATATATTTGATGTCTGAGCAGACAGAACTCGTTCTTCAAGTTGGTACCATTGTATTGTAACCCCATAAAACTTGGGATCCATTACTCTTGGTTCTTACATATAGTAACTAGGTAACATGGAATACCTAATCTAAATGGAACCTTATAATATTTTCTTGAGAATTGACACCCTTCCAAAGATCTTGTGCCTAAAGGATTGGTGGTCCCAAATGAGAGAACCACCTTAAATCTTGGAGTTATTATCCTGATCGCATAAAATATGGTCTTTCAAAATTATCAAATATTAACCTAAACCCACTAGTATCCTCCCCAGTTAACTAATATGTTCAAATACCATGACATACACTCCCCATAACCAGGTTATTCAAGAAGATTTGACATCTTCAACAATATGTCACCATGTATTTTTCCCTTTCACAATGCATGAATATGATATTCCATTCTTGAAAATTTTTATGACCTACACCAAATGAATCAAAACAAATAGTGTAGGTCTTGAACTTCCCAACCTGAAACTAAACTTACCTATGTTTCAAAACCCTTCTTGGATATCTCTTTTTTCCAAACCCTAATTCATCAACCAAATGTTTCCATCTTCACAAATGTTCTTATGGACCTTGGAAATGAGAGAGGAGCCTTCTACATGACCATGCATGAAAGAGCTATTGGATCATGCATAAGTGACATTGACACCTCAACTAGAGGAATCTTCTCATTGTAGGAAAGTGCCTCCATTTCTCATGATCCTAAACAACACTCTGGTAGAACTCAACACCTTAGGGTGGTTTGAGGTCATCCCAAGAAAATCTTCCCACTTCCATATTAATCATTCAATGATCAGAGAAATGTTATTTAATCAACACATATTCCGACTATCCAACTTGATTTAGATTCCCTAATAATTTACCATACACTATTACCCTTTAAGGTGAGGATGAAATGTGTCATTACCCTTCATGAGCATTCATTCTTCAGAATATAATTTATGAATTCATGATATTAGAACCCTTAATAGACACTAATTCTTCATAATTTCATCAAGGATGCTTGTTTCTCAAACCACTTCATGAATACACATTCTTAACTATTACTAATCAAATGCCGAAGCTAAAATAACATAAACTAGAACACTAAAATGTCCAAACTTAAAGACACAAAACTATAGCCACAGATGGTCCATGTTAGAAGACCCTAAACTATTGCACAATAATGGTCTAGTATGCAAGCCTTAAAATATCCAATCCGAAGAGACAGAATTCTTACCATTTTGGAAACCAAAAAATTATACCCTGAGAAAAATTTGACTCTCTTATCACTGGACAAGCACTTTTTTTGATCCAGGAAGTATTATGAATTTATGAAATGGAAAATGAAAAAACAATTCTATTATAAAACCCAAAAAAGGGTATCCTATGAAAAATACATTTACATGCCCCCCTAATATTTTCCATGATAATTATTAGGAAAAATAATGATCAGAAACAAAGATGATACAGAGATAATAAGGACCATTATATCTCCCTCACAAATAAATAGTCTACGATCACTAGTTCTAATGATCTAGGAAAAAATTAGAGGGCATCTCAATTTCATAGGACCCACAAGAGGGAACATAGTCCACTCATTCTTTTAGACAATATGGGACGTCGAGCATCCTATAGGACCTTAAATTTCATAGAGTGAACAACTTTGGGTGTCCTAAAATGTTGCACAATATCCAAAACCATCCAAAATCCCCACCAAACCATTGGTCTCTACCCATGATTTCACCATAAAAGGATGACATTACCCATCCCATGTACGATATAGAATGGCATAAGAGAACTCATCGTAGTGTTATTCATCTTGAATCTAATGATAACTTTATATGAGCTTGATCTACATATGATTATTCCATCCTAGAACTATGTAAAACATAATCACCATTCCCATAGGAACGGTATGTATATTCAGGCTTCCTACATTGGATACGGCCATGAGATCCTTTCCACCCAATCCCTTTTCCATCCTTGAATTTTCACATATTCCAATTTCGATATATTTATTCCCTAAGGCAAGGATACTCCCAATATTATATTAGGATAAGAACACAATGTCCAAAGTCTTCAATTTATTTCAACAGAGGACCCTTAGTCAACACATGTAACATATCGACCTAGGTTCCACACACTGGTGCACCGTGCTAGTTCACCGCATGACCTCAAGTTTCTCTCCCCATATTCCAGATGTGGATGACTAGCAATGAAGGTCAATATCAATCATGGAGATAATATACCCTCTTTTCCAAATTAGCACATTAATATAAATAAATTAGAATAACTCAATCATATAACCAAATAACCAGACAATACCAGTATCAGATGATGAATAAAATAAGAATATAATGACCAAACAAAAATGATAAATATTTCATTCCAATTATGTTCCAAGTGTCAAATAAAAAAACCAAAAGTTATTTTCTAACAACTCTAAGTGGAACCTAACACCGGGTCTAGTACCCTCATCCATGCTCCATATCAACTCATCCACCTAACATATGGATCGTTCCCATAACCTATCCTGCCACCATGAAATCTATTCGGGTACCGATCATGCAGCCTACGTAGGGTCTGATTATAACTCATTAGGATACCACCAATCACATATAAAAAAATATTCTATTAATAAAAATTTATGTAATTGTATAAAGAATAAAATAAAATCACAAAATTAAATATTATATATTTAATCAATTAAAATTTATTTAACCACACAAACCCATGGGTTCTCGGGGACACCCAAACTCTCTATATCTTCTTCAGCCCTTGTAGGAATCAAAACTGTCACTAAGGGATATAGTATATCAGAATATGATTATTACCATTCATCAACTCTATTATTATCACAACCAAATGGAATCATACTACAATGCCAACCCATGGGCATAGAACATCATGTCTACCACTCTATGAGAATTTTGAGCCTTATCCCTTATCCCACACCTAAAATATCAATTTATCAGTAGAGGATTTTGATGTAATAGATTGTGTCCCACACACAAATTTCAACATTTATAACTATGGTAATTTGATGTAGTAGACCCTATCCCACACTCAATATCAAACCATCATAGGTATCAAATTTTCAATATTTATCACTATGAGAATTTTTTGTAGCATTCTATGTCCAACACACAAATGTAAATATTTATCACAATGGGTTTTTTATGCCTCAGACCCTGACCCCCACACAAATATCGCATATATCAGAAAAACCCATTAATTAATTCACCAATTAATCAATCCAATTAATTAAATTCATATTCGCATAATCACATTAATTAATTCAAAAATTAATTAATCACATCCATTTCATTAATTAATTCATCAATTAAATAATCACATGAATCCCATTAATTAATTTAATTATTAATAAATTCAATTAAATATATTACAAAATCACAACAGTCTCCATTAATTAATTCAATAATTAATTAATTCAATTCAACAATCCAAATATCCCAATAATTAAATAATAATTAATTATTCCAATTCAATCAATTTCATATTCATAATAATTCTCATTAATTAAATCGACAATCCAGAATCCCCAATTTCACAATCCCTTAAGTAATTAATTTATCATTTTAATTATTCATTTTAACAAACTCAATTTCTAATCATACAATAGAAAATCTAAAATTTCATACATTTATTTGAAATCAATACTTTTGGATTTTAATAATAGGCCACCAACCTCAAGATTGACAATGAATGTTCACCAATGGAAATCCATAATTAAATCTGAATAATGGAGAAGAATGAGATCTAGATCAGGAAACTAAATCCAAGATAAATGAATCAAGATCTTACATACATAGATTTAGATCCATCAAAATAGATGAAAATATCCCTCTAATGGATGAGAATAACACGTGGGAGGGAATGGAAACCACATAGGTTTATGATCTCTTACCGGGAGAGGTACAGATATTTAATCTAGAATTTGAATTGCAAATAATGGAGTTTGAGATCCCTAGGATTTCAACCAAGATCCTAAAAAAATTTAGGAAACAATTATTTATAATCTTGGGTCAAATTTTGGATAAAATTTGGTGCTGGAAATTTTAAATCTAGCTTTCGGGTTAATTAAAAACCCACACAATTTTTCTTGGGAAGGGCTGCATGATTTCTCCTAAGAGTGTCCATATTTTATCAAACCACACCCCAAATTTGAAAACCCCAATATCTAAATGGTGGATAGATTTCTAGTTTGGGTGCACAATTTGGGAAAGTAGTGCACCAATCATGTACTTCCCCATTACCTTCTAAAAATGTCAAAAGTTCACCCAAACAAACCCAAGATAAAACCAAATTAAATCAGTCAAACTAAATAAAAAGAGTTCCTATAAAAGGGCTCAAGACATCTCCAGAAAATATCTGGATCTTACAATATCCCCTCCTTATAGAATCTCATCCTCAAGATGTACTACCATGTATCTCTAAGATTCCATTTGAAAAGAAAATTCCACTGTGCTTACATATCCACTTCTCTCTCCCATGTTTCCTCTTAAACAAGCCCATGCAGGCATAATACACGAACTATTTACATGTTCTTTCCACACAAAACATTCTCGCTATGATCTAACACACAAATCATATGCTTCTCAAATTATGCGTCTATCTAAAGATCAACATAATCCACATCTATTACATGATAGGTTTTGGGGTTATACCTCCAATGTTGTGAAACATGAAAAACATCATTCATAGAATTGTGCCTCTTTGGAATAGTCAATCAGTATTCCACCAACTGGTTTCACTCCACAACCTCAAATGGCCCAACAAACATGGGTGAAAAATTGCCATTTCTCTATATCCTGAGGTCGACCAATCTATGTGACACCTAGTAGAAAACACCATCACCCTTTGTAAACACTTGGGGTCATCAACGTCTATCATCATACGACTTCTGTCTACTCTGAGTCAAAAAATACATTTACAAATCAAATGAAGCTGATCTAGAGTCTCCTTTATGTGACTCGGTCCAAAAATCTCTGACTCATCTTCCACCATCCAGTATAGAGGTTATCTACCCATCCTACCCTATAGTTCATCATATAGTTCCATCTGAATAGTTTCCTGGTAACTATTTTTATTTTCCAACTCAACCAAATCAAGGTTCTTGTCCCAAGACCCACCAAAGTCTATGAAATACTCCCAAAGAATATCTTTTAGCAAATGTATCATATGAACCTACTTGTGATCTTTTTGTGGGTGTAAATCCAAAATCATAAAAACCTTTATACGAAGGGCTTTCTACAATACCTACAAGAAGCACAAAGTAAAACATGTGTCATGATATGAAACAATAATCCACGGAACCCCATGAAGATAGACTATATCCTAAAAATATACATCCCCCAACTTATCCACTGATAAATTCTCCCATATAGGTAATAAATGTGTTAAATTTATCATTTGGTCCCCAACCAAACAAATAGCTTCATTATTCTATGGTATTCATGGAAGACCCACCAAAAATATCAAAGGAACTTTATGTAAAGACCCGGAAATTTCAAGGAAATTTTTTTGTTAATTTTCTTTGGAATTTTACAAGAGCGCAGTTTCAGACGGCACATGATTCCAAGGCCCGGAGTGCCCGGAATCATTTTCCGAAGTTTGGCTCGGGTACGTTCAGTGAACGAACGAGCGGGTTTTTCTAACTTTTGAACCGGTGCCCGGAATCGAATTCTGAGGGCACCGATGGAACTGTAGCGCCGGTTTACGCTTAGGAACTCCTGTTCTGGAGTTGCGTACTTGCGAGTGTTGATAATAAAAATTGTGGATGTTTACTTTGTAATTACACTACAATTTTTATTATTTTACTCTAAATGTTTTCTCTTGTTGGAAGTTGGGTAACCACCCAACCTCCCATAGGAGGTTATGAGGGTGGTGGGGCCCACACGAACCCCACCCCTTCATATCCTCTAAAACCCCCTCAACTCCCACTTAAATTATGTTAACTTAAGTTATAAACCAATGACTTAAATGTAATGAGTTAATGAGGTGAGTTGTGTGTGGTTATTGAATTTCAAACCTTTGAAATTCAAAGAGGTTGGGTTGTGTGAATAAAATAAGAAAGAGTCTTATTTTATTTTGTTAGAATTTTATCTCCTTGAGAGAGTAGGGAAGTCTTCTTCATCTTCTTCAAACTCAACGAAGAACGCGAAGAACGCCGTTCTTCAACGAAGAAATTCTCCGCCGAAGAACACGGTCCATCCGCGACGCCGTATCCGCGACGCGACGTACTTCTTCCGCGTCATCTCTTCCGCGACGTGCTTTCCGCGGCGAACCTACGTCCGACGCCGCAACGCACTTTCCGCGACGTGCCTCTCGCGGCGAACCCACGTCCGTCTACCGCGACGCCTTAACCGCGCTGCCGACGACGTCTTCCTCCGTGACGTCCGACCTCCACGACGCTCGTCCTTCGCGGATCGTTGATGAGCTCCGCGAGCTTTTTTCGAGGTAGGGGTTGTACCTTATTTCCTAATTTAATTTACGCCTTCGTAAATAAATTATTGGACCGCTTGTTATCTTTAACATGGGAGGGGATCGGACTGCACAAACACGGTCGATCCTCCTCCCAAACCTTGTTGTTGGATTTTTACTCGTGGTTCGAAGAAGAGGCGGAGCGGTGCCGTGACACCGCGCTTGGACGCAAGGGGTTCATGGGAGTGCGCGAGATTGACGCGCCACTCCGGACGACGAGGGCCGTAGTGGTCTCCCACGGCCGGATTGACCAAGCCGCCGGAGCAATGAGGCGCGGCCCGTTGGCCGCGGCGGAGTAAAGGAAGTGAGACCGTTGGATGCAACGCTGCCGCGCCGCATCGGAGGAGAAAACAAAGGCGCCGCGGCCGGAGCGGGGCCGCGGCGAAGGCGCGCGGTGCCGTCGCACCGCGCCGGACGACGAAGGTCGCGGCCGGTTCCGGGCCGCGGCGGATTGAGAAGACCGGCGGCCAACCGGGCCGCCGGTGTCGGAAGACGAAAGGGAACCGGCCGGCCAGGTCGGGCCGGCCGGAAGGAAGTCAAACCGGGGAAATTTATTTTCCCCGGTTAGCCGTTAATGGCCCCCAATTAAATTGGGTGCCGGTTATTTTTAGAAGGGGGGGCAGCGCCCCCCTGTGTCGTCCAGCAGGCCCCCTCATGTGAGGCGGCGGTTTAATTTTTTGAAACCGGCGCGGCACGTGCCGCGCCGCCAGGGGGAAAAACGGGGGGTGGGGGTCTCACCCGCGCGCCGCAGCGCCGCCTCCGCGCACCGCCGCGCGCCGCCGTCCGAACCGGCCGGGCCGGGTCGGCCCGGACCCCTTCCATCTCGAACCAGAACGGTTATTTTCCCGTAACTTGAGCTACGGGCCTCCGAATGACGAACCGTCTGCGGCTACGCGATCCTTGGATCGAAACGGTCGTTTTGGTATAACTCACTCAATGTTTCGGATACTTTGGGTTCGGCCGGGTTGGTTCGTACACGGAACCAACCGGGCCCTCGGAGCGGAAACGCTCATATCTTGAGCTAAGGATGTCCGAACGGCGTGCCGTCAGTTCTGATAAGTACCTCTTAGTGAGACGGATATTTTGGTATACTCCGCCCGAGGTTTGGACGCAGGTGGAGTACAGCCGGGTTGGTTCGTTCACGAAACCAACCGGGCCCTCGAAGCGGAAACACTCATATCTTGAGTTCCGGACGTCTGATTGACGTGCCGTCGACTTTGATGGAATCCTCTAAGTGGGACGGAACTTTTGACATACTCCACCCGAGTTTTGGATACAGTTGAGATATGTCCGGGTTTGGTTCGCTCACGAAACCAACCGGGCCCTCGGGACGAAAAGGCTAATAACTCACAGACCGGGCGTCTGATTGACGCGCCGTCTGTTGCGTTGAGACTCCTTTGACGAAGCGGACGTATGTGGCACTTCTTCGTTGGAATTTGAGATACTTGGAGTATCGACCAGTAGCTCGTGGAGTGGACCCTCCCAGAGACGAGCAGGCGGGGGAGCGCTTGGGTGTAGCGGCGGACCCGTGGTACTTGACAGTGGTGGTGCGCTTGGATGCAGCAGCAGACCCTTGGCGGTGGAACGCTTGGTTGGAGCGGCGGACCCGCGATACTCTACGGAGTGTGTGCACTTGGTTGTAGCGACAGACCCGCGACGGTGGAGACGTGCGTGCGGAGTACGGAGACCGTGTAGCCGACTGAGACCTGACGACTGCTTGACCGACTCGACTTGGAGTGAGTCGACTAGCCCAGTGGACGGAGCGCCCAGTAGTTGGCAGCAGACCCACGGCGGACGGAGCGCCTGGTAGTTGGCAGCAAACCCTCGGTACTCGACAGGAGGAGTACCTCAGTAGGCTATTTGGGTGAGCGCCCGGTATTTGGCGACAGACCCTTAGCGGACGGAGCGCCCGGTAGTTGGCCGCAAACCCGCAGTACTCGACAGGAGGAGTACCTCAGCAGTCTTATGGTTAGTGAGCAGTACCTCGGAGTCGTGACAGGACCACTGTACACTCTAGAGACGGAGCTCTTCAGTAGTTATGGTTACGATAATAAAAATCCTGGTTTGAGCTGAGTCAATGATCTTTGTGTTTCCTCATGATTGAGATGGGTCGCTTGATAACTTAGGTATATGTATGGGCATATACCTGGGTAATGGTTATCCGTTGATTTCATAAACATGTTATAAACTGTGTGGACTTGTACTGTTATCCTGTGTGGATTTACTGTTTACTCTTCTTTGTGGATTGGGTTGTTCTTGGGCTCGGTGTTGGAGCCGAACGGAAATTGGTGACATAGGTATATGTATGGGCATATACCTAATCAATACTGGATGTTACTTCGTGATTGTATCCTTCATGTGGTTTATCCTTTGTGGATTTCGGGAGACCTTCGAGGGTCTCGGGGTCCCTACTGAGTATCTTATACTCACCCCTGCACGGGCTATGCCCGCACTTCGTTGTGTTGGTTGCAGACGACGGACAGCGCTGACTGCGGTTGAGGCTTACGGAGTAGGTCGGTACTCGGAGGAGGACCACTGAGCGGAACGTGCTCGGAGCGGACAATTGGACCCGAGGAGTTGTAGAGCTATCTGTACCTACCCTTCAGGTAGGATCCGTGGTGGACGATCCAGGAGCTGAGCCATCTGTACCTACCCTTCAGGTAGGAATCGAGGAGGACGTCCCAGGAGCCGCTTGTACTTTCAGTTGTTGTTTTCCCTTTCTAGTTGTACTTTACTTTACAGTTGGGCTTGTATTTCCGGCCCCTTTACTTCAGCACAGTTGCTCTAGTTTTGTGTACTGCTTTTCTTCCGCTTGTTACTCTGAGGTGCTTGTTTACATTATTAAGGTAATGCCTTACCTTTTTACTGGTATTTTACGCCTTGGTGCTAGTCGCCAGCCCCTGGCCTATGGAAGGCGGGCTTGGGGTAGTCACGGCACGGGCCCCGAGGGTGGGTCGTGACAAATTGGTATCAGAGGCGGTCGGTTCTACCGCAGACTCTGATCTTTTTTTCTATGTGAAGCAATAGTGTTTAGTGTATTGAGTGTGGTTATCAGTCCAGGGAGTCCAGTGTTGGTGCGGCGGCCGACGTATCCGTACATCAGGACCCTGACTTCTGATTTCCGACTTAATGCACGAAAACACTGATTGCGTGTGTGTTTCCCAAAAGGTTTAAAGTCAGCTCAAACCAGGTCAGCTCACCAGGTATAAATCGTTGACCGTGACACAACTGTTCAGGATGTCACCATGCAGATAGTTAGCTGGAGTTCCGAGAGAGTTCTCGATGATGGCCCACCGAGCAGCGAGACTCCGGTGCAGGGACCTTTTTCAGTGTTGGCACCTTCGGGTGGTGTACCAGCAGCACCACCACCCGTTAGGCAGCAGATGCCACTAGCTGACAATGCACGCTAGCAGAGCGCGATGCACGAGTTCCAGCAGTAGAGGCCTCTGAGGATACGAGGCGAGACAGATTTCCCAGGCAGCAATGGACTGGATGGAGGCGGTTGCTAGAGTTCTACGCCTAGCTTGGATACTAGTAGAGCGGATGATGATCTTAGCTCCTGGTGTTTCCAGTGAGTGACCATGAGGTTGGTCCTTATAGTAATGAGGCTTCGTTACGCGAACCGATACTTGGGATAGTACCTACGGGTAGTGCGCCAGCTATGTCACTACCTGTTGGTCAGCAGAGACTCACAGGCTTAGTGCCTTACATATGTTTTAGCACCAGATATCCCTCAAGTTTCGAGGTGAGCCTGACTCGTAGGCGGCTGAGGACTGGCTTGAGGAGGTGGTTGTGAGTTTTCTGGAGCTAATACAGCTTCGACAGTACGACATGTCGGAAGCAGAGCACTCAACGTGGCTTACCAATCAATCTTGGTACTCGTTGGTTACGTTGTGATCAGTTCTTTAGACTCGAACTTCTGAGCGAAGTGTGTCTAAAGGACATCCGAACCATTAATTTTCCTCTATGCATTCCTACCTATGCTAGGATGCTAGAGAGAACCTTTGTGGTTGTGAGTTCTTGGGCTAGTCAGTTACAGCCTGTGAACGTTAGCAGTGAAAGGCAGGAAACTAGCGCCAGTCTCAGAGACTCGGGCGTGTAAAATGTTTCAGGAGGAGGAAGTGCTAAGGACAGATGAATCTGCAGGGTAGCAGACGTGGAAGCGGAGCTTGGAGAGCAACATGTGGTGGTGTACATTTTGACATGTTACGACCACCCGACTTAGTAGTCCCCGCCAGGCTCAGGGAGCAGGAGGGCTGGGGAGGGGAGTAGCTGCATTGCGGTCAAGGAGTGTGACCCAAGAGCTCTAAGAATGATTCGGGGTACGAATTATGTCTACTACGAGCTGCCATATCTATAGACATAGGAACCAATCATTCTACCCTTCCACGAATCATGTCCCAGACCTAGAGGTTCCGGGTAAGCCGTAGACTTGACCCTCACGTCTGGAGATACCTTTTGGAGGAGACTCGATAATCACACTTACGCCGACGGTGTGATTTGACCTCGAGGCAAGAGTTTCGGATGGAATCTCTTGGTGGCAGCATAGAGGCCTTACGACGTTGATCTGGGTATGGTTTTGATTCACAAATCATACCCCGGTTGACTGTTTTAGGCAAACGTCGGAATGGGTTTTCCTTGGTCGGCGAAAAGGAAACCCTGGGCAGCACATGTTAAACTCAGGCATAAGAGGGTGTGATCGATCACTCTTGAGTTGGTCAACCCTACCCTTGTGGCAGCAGGAGTTTTGAGTTTCAGTTCTAACCTAAAAAGGGAAACCTCTTGAGTTCGAGGGTGATGAACACGTTCTTATACGGTCTCAACCCGATGAGGTTTCAGAGATGTGGCTGAGGCGGCATGTTATCTCCGAAGTTTGATGGACCCTTTTGATCTTCAGCAGGGTAGGCGAGGAGGTTTACCTCTTGACCCTACCACCTCAGTCGCACCGGGTGCATAATGTCCACCACGTGTCTCAGCTGTGGAGATACGTGTATGTTTCTTCACACGTCATCGACCTCGGGGAGTTGGACGTCGACGACAGGGCGACAAGCACAGAGGTTCTAGTAGAGAATGAGGATCGACAGGAGCAGGTTCTACGTGAACGGTTGCTTCCTCTGGGGTGCTTCACGGGTAGCATGAGATCTTCATGTGAGCATATGGGAGCGTAAAGCTCAGTTGCGTGATCAGTACTACTTTGTTTCCCTTAAGTGTGAGTTGAAGCTTTACGGGGACGTAAATCCCTGAGGTGGGAGTAATGTAAAGACCCGGAAATTTCAAGGAAAATTTTTTGTTAATTTTCTTTGGAATTTTACAAGAGCGCAGTTTCAGACGGCACCTGATTCCGAGGCTCGGAGTTCCCGGAATCATTTTCCGAAGTTTTCCTCAGGTACGTTCAGTGAACGAACGAGCGGGTTTTTCTAACTTTTGAACCGGTGCCCGGAATCGAATTCTGAGGGCACCGATGGAACCGTAGCGCCGGTTTACGCTTAGGAACTCCTGTTCTGGAGTTGCGTACTTGCGAGTGTTGATAATAAAAATTGTGGATGTTTACTTTGTAATTACACTACAATTTTTATTATTTTACTCTAAATGTTTTCTCTTGTTGGAAGTTGGGTAACCACCCAACCTCCCATGGGAGGTTATGAGGGTGGTGGGGCCCACACGAACCCCACCCCTTCATATCCTCTAAAACCCCCTCAACTCCCACTTAAATTATGTTAACTTAAGTTATAAACCAATGACTTAAATGTAATGAGTTAATCAGGTGAGTTGTGTGTGGTTATTGAATTTCAATCCTTTGAAATTCAAAGAGGTTGGGTTGTGTGAATAAAATAAGAAAGAGTATTATTTTATTTTGTTAGAATTTTATCTCCTTGAGAGAGTAGGGAAGTCTTCTTCATCTTCTTCAAACTCAACGAAGAACGCGAAGAACGCCGTTCTTCAACGAAGAACTTCTCCGCCGAAGAACACGGTCCATCCGCGACGCCGTATCCGCGACGCGACGTACTTCTTCCGCGTCATCTCTTCCGCGACGTGCTTTCCGCGGCGAACCTACGTCCGACGCCGCAACGCACTTTCCGCGACGTGCCTCTCGCGGCGAACCCACGTCCGTCTACCGCGACGCCTTAACCGCGATGCCGACGACGTCTTCCTCCGTGACGTCCGACCTCCGCGACGCTCGTCCTTCGCGGATCGTTGACGAGATCCGCGAGCTTCATTCGAGGTAGGGGTTGTACCTTATTTCCTAATTTAATTTACTCCTTCGTAAATAAATTATTGGACCGCTTGTTATCTTTAACATGGGAGGGGATCGGACCGCACAAACACGGTCGATCCTCCTCCCAAACCTTGTTGTTGGATTTTTACTCGTGGTTCGAAGAAGAGGCGGAGCGGTGCCGTGACACCGCGCTTGGACGCAAGGGGTTCATGGGAGTGCGCGAGATTGACGCGCCACTCCGGACGACGAGGGCCGTAGTGGTCTCCCACGGCCGGATTGACCAAGCCGCCGGAGCAATGAGGCGCGGCCCGTTGGCCGCGGCGGAGTAAAGGAAGTGCGACCGTTGGATGCAACGCCTCCGCGCCGCATCGGAGGAGAAAACAAAGGCGCCGCGGCCGGAGCGGGGCCGCGGCGAAGGCGCGCGGTGCCGTCGCACCGCGCCGGACGACGAAGGCCGCGGCCGGTTCCGGGCCGCGGCGGATTGAGAAGACCGGCGGCCAACCGGGCCGCCGGTGTCGGAAGACGAAAGGGAACCGGCCGGCCAGGTCGGGCCGGCCGGAAGGAAGTCAAACCGGGGAAATTTATTTTCCCCGGTTAGCCGTTAATGGCCCCCAATTAAATTGGGTGCCGGTTATTTTTAGAAGGGGGGGCAGCGCCCCCCTGTGTCGTCCAGCAGGCCCCCTCAGGTGAGGCGGCGGTTTAATTTTTTGAAACCGGCGCGGCACGTGCCGCGCCGCCAGGGAGAAAAACGGGGGGGCGGGGGTCTCACCCGCGCGCCGCAGCGCCGCCTCCGCGCACCGCCGCGCGCCGCCGTCCGAACCGGCCGGGCCGGGTCGGCCCGGACCCCTTCCTTCTCGAACCAGAACGGTTATTTGACCGTAACTTGAGCTACGGGCCTCCGAATGACGAACCGTCTGCGGCTACGCGATCCTTGGATCGAAACGGTCGTTTCGGTATAACTCACTCAAAGTTTCGGATACTTTGGGTTCGGCCGGGTTGGTTCGTACACGGAACCAACCGGGCCCTCGGAGCGGAAACGCTCATATCTTGAGCTAAGGACGTCCGAACGGCGTGCCGTCAGTTCTGATAAGTACCTCTTAGTGAGACGGATATTTTGGTATACTCCGCCCGAGGTTTGGACGCAGGTGGAGTACAGCCGGGTTGGTTCGTTCACGAAACCAACCGGGCCCTCGAAGCGGAAACACTCATATCTTGAGTTCCGGACGTCCGATTGATGTGCCGTCGACTTTGATGGAATCCTCTAAGTGGGACGGAACTTTTGACATACTCCGCCCGAGTTTTGGATACAGTTGAGATATGGCCGGGTTTGGTTCGCTCACGAAACCAACTGGGCCCTCGGGACGAAAAGGCTAATAACTCACAGACCGGGCGTCTGATTGACGCGCCGTATGTTGCGTTGAGACTCCTTTGACGAAGCGGACGTATGTGGCACTTCTTCGTTGGACTTTGAGATACTTGGAGTATCGACCAGTAGCTCGAGGAGTGGACCCTCCCAGAGACGAGCAGGCGGGGGAGCGCTTGGGTGTAGCGGCGGACCCGTGGTACTTGACAGTGGTGGTGCGCTTGGATGCAGCAGCAGACCCTTGGCGGTGGAACGCTTGGTTGTAGCGGCGGACCCGCGATACTCTACGGAGTGTGTGCGCTTGGTTGTAGCGACAGACCCGCGACGGTGGAGATGTGCGTGCGGAGTACGGAGACCGTGTAGCCGACTGAGACCTGACGACTGCTTGACCGACTCGACTTGGAGTGAGTCGACTAGCCCAGTGGACGGAGCGCCCAGTAGTTGGCAGCAGACCCACGGCGGACGGAGCGCCTGGTAGTTGGCAGCAAACCCGCGGTACTCGACAGGAGGAGTACCTCAGTAGGCTATTTGGGTGAGCGCCCGGTATTTGGCGACAGACCCTCAGCGGACGGAGCGCCCGGTAGTTGGCCGCAAACCCGCAGTACTCGACAGGAGGAGTACCTCAGCAGTCTTATGGTTAGTGAGCAGTACCTCGGAGTCGTGACAGGACCACTGTACACTCTAGAGACGGAGCTCTTCAGTAGTTACGGTTACGATAATAAAAATCCTGGTTTGAGCTGAGTCAATGATCTTTGTGTTTCCTCATGATTGAGATGGGTCGCTTGATAACTTAGGTATATGTATGGGCATATACCTGGGTAATGGTTATCCGTTGATTTCATAAACATGTTATAAACTGTGTGGACTTGTACTGTTATCCTGTGTGGATTTACTGTTTACTCTTCTTTGTGGATTGGGTTGTTCTTGGGCTCGGTGTTGGAGCCGAACGGAAATTGGTGACATAGGTATATGTATGGGCATATACCTAATCAATACTGGATGTTACTTCGTGATTGTATCCTTCATGTGGTTTATCCTTTGTGGATTTCGGGAGACCTTCGAGGGTCTCGGGGTCCCTACTGAGTATCTTATACTCACCCCTGCACGGGCTATGCCCGCACTTCGTTGTGTTGGTTGCAGACGACGGACAGCGCTGACTGCAGTTGAGGCTTACGGAGTAGGTCGGTACTCGGAGGAGGACCACTGAGCGGAACGTGCTCGGAGCGGACAATTGGACCCGAGGAGTTGTAGAGCTATCTGTACCTACCCTTCAGGTAGGATCCGTGGTGGACGATCCAGGAGCTGAGCCATCTGTACCTACCCTTCAGGTAGGAATCGAGGAGGACGTCCCAGGAGCCGCTTGTACTTTCAGTTGCTGTTTTCCCTTTCGAGTTGTACTTTACTTTACAGTTGGGCTTGTATTTCCGGCCCCTTTACTTCAGCACAGTTGCTCTATTTTTGTGTACTGCTTTTCTTCCGCTTGTTACTCTGAGGTGCTTGTTTACTTTATTAAGGCAATGCCTTCCCTTTTTACTGGGATTTTACGCCTGGGTGCTAGTCGCCAGCCCCTGGCCTATGGAAGGCGGGCTTGGGGTAGTCACGGCACGGGCCCCGAGGGTGGGTCGTGACACTTTATACCACTTTCATTATGGAATGAGAAATGGATATATTAAACCACTAGGACACTAATTATCAGCCTTCACCTGTTGAAAGGTGTAGAATCTTATCACCAAACTTTATATCTCATTTTTCATGATCAACCACCAAAACTGTAATCGTAGGTCACGGTACATTTTTGTCCCACCTGGATACACTTCCCACTTAGAGGAATAAAATTCCTACATCATCTCTTCCTACATAATCGTTGGCATAAAAACCTGATTCATGAAATATATGACAACATCCACATGTATGGTCCAATCTAATGGTGAATCCTCACCTTCAAGGGTGTTAATACCAAATGAGACATAGATACCCTTAGCGGGGGTGAATTAGGGTATGAAAATTCTTTTCCAACTTATTCCTCCTTCCCTACTAGATCTTGGACCCTTTTTTATAAGGGTTAATTTGTTTGCACATAAGTGTTTATGCAGAACATATTCTATTCTACTTTATCTGGTGACGATGCTTTGAATGCAATGCAGTGAAGCAAGAAGGGAGACACAAATATTTTTACTTGGTTTACCCTCACTGGCCTACGTCCAAGGAACATACAAAGGTGATGTGCTGATGTACCAAATCCCCTAATGCTCACTTCTAATTTACAATGTTCTGGCCATATCACTTCTATTACTAGGCCCACTTCCTTTAAAAACCTTAGGTCATCTCACTGCCTTTCCAAGGGCCACTCCTTATGTGTCTCTTTTTGGATCACTGTCGGTGTAGAGAATCACCTTCTTCCTCTTCCTTTGATTACTACTCTAGAAATGATCCACTCAATGTTTATGGACTTGTAGGCACCTTAATTATCTATAATTAATTAATCATCCACTAGATGTAGATGCTCTATTGAAGTCCATTTTTCATCCACTGATGAATACCCCTTTAGAGAAGGTGTACTGGGAAATATTCTAACTTTCACGTAACCCTAGAATGGCAGGAGAACTTCTCCATGTCTGGAACACAAGTGTCACAAAATCACTTTCATGATACTCCCTTATTTAACTAAATACTTGGGTGACTCATACCCTTTTATGCCCAAACCAATATTGGCACGCAACTCATGAATATCTTTATACTTGTGTGCCCAAACAACCACTTGTGCACCAAAACCTACTAGCACAACTGGATCTCAAATTATCTCTATTTTTTGATATTCTTGTAAAAAAATAGGGTTAGACCTCTATTTATAGGCATTTTCCACCCTGAGTGATGCACACATCTTTCCTCTCGGCGTAAATGTTTCTCTTGCCACCATGTGTGCCCAAACGAGAACATGGGTGCCTCTATTTCCTTTTCCATATTTTAATCTTTTAATCTTATAAAACATATGGCGTACAACTTTCCAAGTCTCCAAGACACTAGTGTGCAAGTATATTTTCCAAAAACACTTTTCTCCATTTGCCGATGTTGAGGCCCAAAAATTTCACAAACACTAGAAAATGGTGCCACCTTGAATCTATTATTTTTGTATTACCCCCAGTTCATCCATTCCTTTTTCATGGTTATTTGTTAATATAGGTTCTCAAAAAAATATTTTATACTCGAAAACATTCCATGAATACCCCCTTTGTCAAAAAATAGAACATCGAGACCTGCTTTTTCAACAAATAGAATCACCTCAAAAATTCTTCAATGATACATTGAGGGATTTTTCCCCACAATATCCCTCATTTATTTTGTGGAAAAATATTCTCAAGATGATTCTCTTCCCATTGATACATCCATGAATCTCATTCAATCATCTTCCATTATTCACCTCTTGTGATTTAGATAACGACTATATATTCACTCAACACATACTCCGAGACCACATGAGCAATGCTTGGTGTGAGAAACAATAGTAGTATAAAGATTTCATCAATGAATAAATTCATTTCTAACGCCAATTTTTTATACCATACTGATACCAATAAACTGCTTTTATCTCGAACCTCAGCTGTCATAATATCTAATCATTGATAGATCACTTATACCATCGTCATATTTAATACTCTCCCCATATCAAATTGCTCCCCCAACCTCGTTTCTAAACCTATCAGCTTATCCTCATGCCTTGGACTAATACATTTTCTCCCTTCCTTATCCACAATCCCCCCCCCCTTTAGGAGTCACTCTTTCTCCCCCTTTATCAACGAACCCGAAGGTCACTCTTGTGTGGTCTTAAACAGGGTAAAGAATACATATCAGTACATTATGGAAAATACATCATACCTCAGGGAGAGGGGGATTCCACATCCACAATCGTCCTTGAGATGGGAGTCGACTAAACTCCCAGATCCTGTCGATGTCTATCGAACACTTCCTTGGGTTAGGACATTGTCAAAATATCAAAAACCTATAGCTCAGTAGGCACATATTCCAACTTCACTATCCCATTAT
Source organism: Viscum album (assembly GCA_963277665.1). Taxonomy (NCBI): domain Eukaryota; kingdom Viridiplantae; phylum Streptophyta; class Magnoliopsida; order Santalales; family Viscaceae; genus Viscum; species Viscum album. The sequence continues at coordinate 1,341,492,157 of OY728132.1, read as the reverse complement.
CCACCTTTTTCATAATAAAATGATATTTGATTTCAATATTCTTAGTGCTCGAATGATGGACAAGATTTTTTATCATATTTATAGCACTTCAGTTCTCACAAAAAACTCCAATCATTTACTGCGCTGCCACGCCCAGGTCGTCAAGTTGCATCTTCATCCGCAGTAACTGCATGCATGCTTGAGTGGCTGAAATATACTTTTCTTCTTGGATTCTTAATGAAATATAGTCTTGTTTCTTCATAATCAAAGAAATACACCCACAATGATAAAAGGCACCTCCTGACATTGATTTTAGATCATCTTTTGAACTATCCCAATCTGTATCTGTATATCCCATGACTGTATCATCTAGGTAGAAACTAGAATTCTCATTTACATAGAATTATCTACTCCAAACCTTCTTAACCCCTCATTTTTACAATTCAGAAAACTAGTTTCCCTATGAATCATCAGATCCTTCAATGATTACATCTTCAAGATATACTTGCACTATCATCCTTTGATTACAATAATTATTGATGTACATATTGAAATCAAATACTTCATGTGGTAAACTGTGTTTCTTCAAAAACTGATCCATCATTGAATATGATTCTCTTTTTTCTTCTCAATATCCAATTCTTCATCTAGGACCCCATTCAAAAATGCAGACTTGAAATGCATCTAGAACACTCTACAAATCCATTGCACTATAATGTCCAAGAATAATCTAATTGTCTCCAGCCTTATCAGAGGTGAAAATATCTCATCAATAATGATATCCTATGTAGGGGAGTTTCTTTCCACACTAGTCATTCTTTGTTTAAAATCCTTATTCCATGTTATCTTCCATCCTTGAAACAACATCTCATGTTTAATTATTCCCAACATAGTCAATCTCTTCATTCATAACTGGAACCCAATTCTCAATACTAGTTCCTTATTCAAAACATTTAGGTTCTTATCTGCACTGAAACTATATGATCATCAATGATACTTTATCTGTAAATTTCATCTCAACTCTTTGGATTCTTCACATATAAATACATGAATTCTTTATGCTCATTATAATTATCTACTTCTAAAATAGTACTTTCCACTTATTCTCCCCTAGAGTCTCGTATCTCATCATCACCTTCATCATAACACTGGTCATTGTGTTGTTCCACAGTGACATAATTTCTTTCGACTTATTGTTGTAACATTGTTGATATTCTCTCGCAACTTCTTCTTATCCTTAAAGAAATCAGTTAATACCACATTGTTTGAAAAAAATAGATAATCATGAAATGCATGATTTTTACTACATCACCGCATTCTGCATTCTCTAGGTGGACAACTCACACTTGAACTGTGGCATGAAACCAATGGATATATATATTCAATGTAACTCAGAACCACTAGATCATCCATATAATTATTTGATAGATATTCATTTTCAAATTAGACTCTTCGTCATATCATATCCTCTTTCCATAACACACAACCTTCTGATACAAATTTCAAAAATATAACCATTGTGTAACACCACTGGTTGAATATAATATCATTTGTGAAGTTCAACTATTCAAATTAATCAATTCTAATGTAATTTCATCAACTCTTATATCCCTTTGAAAAATTTCATATTATTTGGGGATAGAATGTTCCTCCTATAATGTATAACCCTTCCTATTGTTGGTCCTGATGTTTAAACCAATAGACATTATTCTTTTCCTATGTCATTTCTACACCTGTGACTACAGGTTTGAGAAACTCATCCTGCTCACTTACATTAACAAGATCATTATCGGGTGAATTCCCCACTTAGTAGGGAGACATCAAAAAATTCTATAATCCTACTGAGTTGAATCTTGGTGTAGGAAACAAGAGATAAAGTTAAAAACACAATAAAATCCTATTGTGATAATTTGCTCCCTATCTCCATCAAATGTGGTACCAGATTTGAATCAAATGAAACTCATGAGAATATAACTTCGTCACTTTTCATCTTTAGATTCCACTTCCCCTTGGATTGTATCTCCCTAAAACCTGAACCACATGAATCATTACTAAGCAAAATTTATAAACATAGGGAGAGAGGAATTTCTGGAATCCTCATGAATAGGATTGGGGTTGATCCTGATGGGTAAAACCTTTGATTCTTTCTTGCAAAGCATCACACTACTTTCTTTCCTACTCCAACTTCCTAGCCAACTTCAATTGTTCTGGCCATATGACCAGGAATTCCATACCCATATTCAGATTATTCTTAAAAAATTTAGATTCTAGATGCTTTTACTTTTCACAATTTTGTAATGAATCCCATTATTAGAGATTTCCTTATTTGATACTCCACCAATATTCCATTTTTTTATGACGCTTTCTTTGAGAATGAATATTTCCATAGGTCATCTGCTCTTGGTTCTTCATCCATTAGATTATTCTTTCTCTTTCCTTCACTTCTGGGTATGGGGCATGACAAGTGAATTTTCTAGGACATTCTTTAGTAATATTTATTTCATCAATTGTTCGAGTCATGCCACATTTTCTTATTGTGGTTGACACTTCCCCTAAATTGGAATTCTTATTAATCAAAATGGGGGCATCTCCTCCCTTTCTCTTCCATTATTGTCCACATCCATTCTAGTGATGTTTTTGTGGATGTAATAGAGGAGTTGATTGATACACCTTTGGTTGATATCCTTGTGATTCCACTAAGATTGTAAACATATTTTTTAGCATACCATGTTTTCATCCAGTATAGGCTTATTTTTTGTACACTGCCTATGCTAGGGATCTCCTTCTAGATTCCTTTTCATTTCCAACAATCTTTTTGATACAATGTCTTTCCAAATTTCCATGATTAGAACATATGAAACATATTTCATTGAAGGTATACTTCATCTCATTATTTCTCATCTAAGATGTTGATGCAGCTTGAGTTCTTATTATGACATTGATCTCCTGATATTCCTGACACGTACTCATGGTGTTCCCCATTCTTCTACAATAGAATCAACTTAAGGATTATTTCTTCTAATTGACTCTTCTGCAATATTTTTTAGGATACTTCTTCCTATTCTCATATTTAGAAAAAAAAATATCTTCACATCATGAAATGTATTCCTAATACTCTGAACAAAAGCTTGATATATGACCATAAATCCCACATAAATGACACATTATATAATTACTTCCGATAGAAGTCCTCTTAGTTCTGTCTTTAGAAACTTTTGTTCTTTTTTCTATTTCCGGAATTATTCATAGATCTCTTCCTATCATGCATGGGAGGGGGTTCATCATATCCAATACCTGATTTTCCCTAATGGTATGGTCTTTGGGATGAGAAAATATGTTATTTTTTCTCTTCATAAATGGAATATTTAAATTTAATTTCATCATCACCTATCGAAGAATAATCAAATAGTAAATGCAAGACATCCTTCAATTTAGGTTTTCCTTGGGAATTATATTTCTTCACTTCTTTATTTGTAATTTATATCTCTTCTCCCAATTGTTGATTCTTCTTGTCCCTTGAATTATGTTGAGCAGTATGTTCTATATTGAGAAATTTAACCCTACCTATCTCATATTCCAAATCAGTTTTGAGCATATCCACCATATCACTGTTATATTTTATTTTCAATATTTCTTGAGAAACAGAATAAAAGTAGCATGCATTCTCTTGTTGTAGCCTTTTATTCTTCTAATCTAGTTCAGATAGTTGTGCTGTAAGATCATCATTTCTGGATTACAGCTTCTGAATTTCATCTGACTTTTTATTCTTTCCCCTGTCATCATCTCTGTATTTTTATCTTTTTGTAGATATTTTTTTTAGTTCTTCACTTTGACAACCATTCATCTCCCTCGGACCAGTGTCCATGTCAATAAGCCTTTGATTTAATCCTCTTATCTTGTTAACCACAATTTATAATTCTTGGATACAGATATATTTAGATTTAATGACATCATCCAACTTCTGATCCAATTTCTTTGTTTCATAGAAAAATTTCATATTTTGCCTTCAGGGAGTTTCTTCATCATCAGCAGTTCCAACAACACTTCTAATATTAGGTTATTTTCTCATTACTTCTAAATCATTGAATGTGAAATTATTTTAAATGTATGATTTTACAAATAATTATTCTTCTCACTACTTAATTCCTCAAATTAATCACACTCTTTCCAAAAACACTTCAACTAATAGTAATATCACCAGACTTCTAATTCATCATTGAAGGTCTTCCCTTTCTCATGGCACACAAAGATAATAATAGACTAAATCATTATCTATAATAATAAACAGAACCAAGTCAGAGAAAACAAATTTGATAAAATAAAAATTCCCTCTAATATCAATTTTTAGGAGAAAAAGGGGCCTAGATACCCTAAGAGGGGGGGTGAATCAGGGTATGAATATTCTTTTCTAGCTTATTATTCCATCCCCACTAGATCACGAACTATTTGTTATAAGGGTCACATTTTTTTAACATAAGTGGTTATGAAAAACATATTATATTCTTCTTTATCAAGTGATGATTCTTTGAATTCAATGTAGAGAAGAAAGCAGGCAGACACATAGATTTTTACTTGGTTCACACTCACTAGGCTACATCTTAGGATCATACAATGGTGATGTGACGATGTACAAAATCCACTAAATCTCACTACCAATTTAAAATTTTTGGTCTAGATCACCTCTATAACTAGGCTCACTACCTTTAAAAAATTTAGTGGTAGCTCACTACTTCACCAAGGGTAAATCCCTATGTGCCTCTCTTTGGCTCACTAATGGTGAAGAGGGTCACCTTCTTCCTCTTCCTTTGCTCACTACTCTAAAAAGGATCCACTCACAATTCATGGACTTGTAAGCCACTTAATTATATCTAATTAACACATCTACCATTATATGTAGATACTCTATTGAAGTACAATTTTCATATACTGATGAATACCCCTTTATAGAAGGTGTATTGGGTAATCTTACAACTTTCTTGTAACCCTAGAATGACCGGTTCACTCTTCCAAGCATGGAGCACAAGGGTCACCAAACCACTTGCGCAACACTTCCTTATTTAACTAAATACATGGGAGGATCACACCCTTTTACACCAAATCCAATATTGGCGCTCAACTATCAACTGGAGTGAAACTTATGAATATCATTATACTTTCACGCCCAAACCACCACTGGTGTGCCCAAACCTACTTCCACGACCGGAGCACAAATTATCTCTATGTGTTGAGATTAGTGTAAAATTAGGAACAGAATCCTCTATTTATAAGAATTTTGGCCACCCTGATCATCAAACACAACTTTACTCTTGGGACACAAGCTGCCCTATCCACCTTGCATGCCTAAAGTATAGCTTGTGTGCCCCTCTTTTTGTTTACATGTTTTGATGTTCTAATCTTGGAAAACATATGGAATGCAAATAGAACGTCTTTGATAACATGGGTTTTCAACAACATCTTTTAAACTCAAGAACTTTCTTCGAAAACCCCCCTTTAAACAAACAGAAAGCGAAACCTTCTTTGTCAACAAACACAATCACCTTAAAAATGATTCAATGATACATTGACGGATTTTTGCCCAACAAAGCCTTTTCTACAAGGACAAGAATTCTAGATCCTCATAATATCATTCCTTGATATGACTCAAAAGTATAGACTCAACTAAAACTGATATGAGTGTCATCTTCTCCTAACTCCCCTGACCTACAACATGCAACACAGCTAGCAAATTCATCATCTTCAACTCATTAATAGACTCATAAACTACCTAAGTTTTATTTTTCCTAATTGAGGTGTATACCACATTCTTTCCCTTATCAGATGTATATGTTATATCAATGTTGATTGAAAGGACATACTCAAACGATCTATGTAGTTTGATATTTAATTATAACTACGAAAATAAATACTTTAAGATCATGTGATCCATATACACTGTAAACTTCCCTCCCTATAGATAATTCCTCTAACACATCAAATCATAAACCACTATAGCTATCCTGAGGTCATGTATAGGGTAATTTCAATCATGTGGCCTAAAAATTAAATACCCAAACCCCATAACTCGATCTACCTACATCAATACTTATCTAATATCTATACTATAACAATGAAAAAACATTATATACTCCTCACCTAGATTAGGTAGGATCAATATATGTGTTTTATTCAAAAATAATTTAACTCATGGAAGGAATTCTCACATACTTCTGACCTTTGAAACTTTATACCCTTCTTGATCAATCCCTAAAGAGATTCTTCCAATCAGGAAAATACTTGGATGAACCTATGATAAGATCCTTCTAACCCTAGAAGGCTATGGATATCAAAATGGTTCATGTGTTACTCCCATGATACTACAACATGAATTTTCTCAGCATCCACTAACATGCCTTCCTTTGAGTTTATTTGACCCATGTAGTGTACTATGTCAATCTATAATTGACACTTAGATAGCTTGGCATATAGATGATTCTCTTTTAGTGAACATGGGATGATGTCAGGAAATTGGGCATGATGTTCATGAGCCTTGGAGTACACCAATATATCATTTAGAAACACTAATCTGTTTAATGATGACAAATTTTGGTCATAAAGGCTATAATCGTTGATGGGTTATTTGTTAGCCTGAACAACATCAATACAAACCCATAATGAAAATACCTACTTATAAAAGTCATACTCAGTATATTAGAAGGTTGAACTCTCTACATATGATACCCCAATATCAATTAAATCTTAGAGAAAACACTAGATCCCCTCAACTATTCATACAGATCAATGATACATGAAAGAGGGTACTAGTTATTCACTATCATCTTGTTCAACTTCCGGTAATCAACACATAAGTGAGAGTCCTAATATAATTATTCTCAAAAAAAAAATAGGGAACCCAAAGGTGATATACTCATATGGATAAATCCATTATCCTCCAACTCCTCCAGTTGAGTCTTAAGCTCTTGAAGTTATATAGGTTCCACTCTATATGGTGTAATACAGACGTGCTCATTCATAGGGTTGATCATAGTTGTAAACTCCACATCTCTCCCAAGTGCAAGTCTAGAGAAGTTTTCAAGAAGAAAATCTTGAAACTTGTCTACAATAAGCAGAAATACATAATTCCTCACACCTCATTCAACCAAAAATAGACTACAAACCAATGTGGTAAGATCTCATAGTTATGGATGAACAATCCCTACATGGCCCACATAGATATCTCATTATCCATGGTGAATATATCTGTCACCATCAGTAGATGCAAAAGTATATCTTTTATGGTAGCAATAAATGTGGGATCGATACACTACCAACCAGCCCATACCCATAATTTGGTAGAAACTTGACATATCATGGATGCATATATCATAACTGAAATGAAAATCCCCATCGTTGAGATAGCACCCTTTTCAAAAACAGATATCTCTAGATCGTACCCCTATAGGTATTTCTATTGTCAAAATCTCACTAATGAACTCCACCATCAGGATCAAACCATTAAAAAGTTATTCATAAATAAAATAATGAGAGGCGCAAGTATCAAGTAAGGCACTAGATAGAATATAATCTATAAGAACAGTACCTCTAACTGTTTATATTCTAGCCTTGCTATCAACCAGTGTAGGTTTAACTACAGGAAATTTTATTTCCCCTCTCCCCTACATTGTAGTCTGAGTCCCCTGAGCCACACCACTCTGCTGATATGGGACAACATTCCCATAAGTTCCATGTATACTACCTCTACCTCCATGGCCAGTAGAACTTCAACAACTATACTAATACAGTGCAAAGAATCTCTTTCCCTCACTCAGGTGAAATCTATCTCCTCCATCATTACCCATTTGTTATAGGTTCCTATAGAACTTTTGAAGATGTCCCATCCTTCCACAATATTGTCACTCTATTAGTGATCAGATAAAATGTCTATGATAGTGTCATGGAAAACTCCATAGGTGGAAAATAACTTAGGTATGATCCTAAGTTACTGGTCATTCCCCTGGCCACTCTTCCTACAATCCCCCTGACTAACATTCTTGCAGCGATGTTGCCTACCCTTGGAAGATGTACCTCTTCATCAACTAGTAGAAACCATATATCCAACATTTTCATCCTCCTTTAGATTATCCTCATCTATGATAGCCTGATACACTACTTTGAAAAACGTTTTTAATAGAAAAATTATAACATGGGACTATATCTCACATTTATGTTCATCTTTGTAATGCATTTTCATAGTGTTCTCATCACCTTCAAACATTGGATAAAATTGATGAAAGTCTATAAAGAAACTAGCATAGTACATCATGTACTTACCCCCCTGATTCAACCACATGAACTCATCTACTCTCTCCAATATCAGCATCTCTAGAAAAAAATTCCATGAACTTCAACAAAATGTCCTTCTAAGACATCCTGTCTATATGTGTTTTGCAGGCATGAAAATAACACCATCAATTAACTGATCCTCACAACATATAAGTATCCAACATTATCCTTTTTTTATAAATGGTCTATAAGTTATCAAGTATCGAGATAGAATCAATCTAGAACTTTGTTTCCTCATTTACAGCCTCTCTGGTAAAAGTTAGAGGGTGTTTTAACTAAAACTCCTATGTCAGGTCAAACAAACTCTTTACTACCCACTCTAATTCACATTCCATGAACTATGTGAAGTGATAAAAGATCTCTTATAACAATTCCCCAACCTTCTCACCCAGTACCATCGGAGCCTCTGGTACTTCTGCTGGTATTCCATCTCCATCCATGTCCTTCTATCATCATCTAAAGATGCATCTCCATGGAGTCATATATCTAAAATTAAAAACACACATCAAAATACACATAACACTGATTTATAATTTTTAAAAATGGGAAATAATAACAAGTCGCATTAATTATTTTCCCGAACACTTCCATGTGATCAAAAACTGAGACACTATCACTACCCATACCGATCCTACATCATGGTCATGGTTAACAATGGGTAAAATCATTATCATTGTTAAAGTTCTCATTAGACACCCATTTTTGAATTCACATTTCTTTTATCATTTTAAAATTACTAATTTCTTATTCTGTAACATTTTCAATTCAAATTTACAAGAATGGAAAAATTTTCAATTTCCATAACTTACCCAAACCCCATTTTACCATGAGTGAATAAAATGATGCATGTAACAATATAATCTTGAGTGACTAGAATGATTCATGCATACAAAACTTTCATTCCTTAATGAGATGTGATTCAAATTTTTATAAAAACTCAAAAACATAATCCCAACACATGACAAGTGCATCACTTGAGGTCAAATACCATAAACTGTAACAACACCAATAAATAAAAACAATCCCACCTCGGGTACTTGGTGTTTAACCTCATTCATGGGTAAGCTACTCTCATGCATGTTGTCTTAACAATGGATTGGTTCATCCTATTCTTTTGTCTAAATTTACAAAATAAAAAAAATAAGGAAAACAAAACCACCTCTGATACCACTTTTTATCATCCCTCCCTTGGTGCCACACATTGGTTCCCCGAGTCGGTTCACTATGTGACCTCAGGAGTGGCTCCTCAAACTCTAGAGGCTTATGACATTCTTCAAGGGTCAATATTAGTGATCAGAAGTTGATACCCACTTTATAAAATTATTATAATAGTGAAAAAAATGAGAATAAAGAGATGTTATAACCGAATGACTAGAAAATACCTATATCACATGATGACTAAAAAAGAATACAATAACCAAAATAAAATGGTAAATATATCATGCCAAGTATGTAAAAATTTAGATATGTAAAACCCAAAAGTAAGATTTAAAAACTCAATGAATTTCTTGAAACCTGTTATGGTTCCATCATCCATGCTCCATCTCGACTCATCCACCTAACAAATGGCTCTTACCCATAACCTATCCTTCTACCATGAAATCTATTCAGGTACCGATCTAGTGTTACAAAATGATTTTGAAATGAAACCTAACATGATTATTTTTCATCCATAGATTCATGCTTTGGAAGGTGAAGATCCAAACAAACACATTAAAGAGTTCACACATGTTTTCTCAACTTTCAGACCCCGTGGAGTTGCTGAGGAGCATGTAAAGTGAAATGAATTTCAATTTTCATTGGATGGGGCTGCAAAAGAATGGTTGCACGACCTACAAACAAGAGATGTACATGACTAGAATGATCACGTAATATGTTTTATGCAAATATTCTTCTCCAACACTAGAAGAACAATCATTCGGAATGAAATCTATGCCATATGACAGTCATCTGGAGAAACTCTCTATAAGTACTATGAGAGATTTAAGAAGTTATGTTCTAGCTATCCACATCACGACATTGAGGAACAACACTTTATTGACTTATTATATCATGGACTACTATAAAAATGATATAAACCTTCTTGATGCATTATCTGGAGGTGAACTGATTGACAAGTCACCTGAAGAAGACATGGGCTTAATTGGGACGATTTCCTAGAACTTGCAACAATTTAAAACAAGAGGTGTTTGACAAGAGGTATTCATGAGGTACGCACTTCTCATCCATCACCCTTGCTATAAAATAAGATTTAAGATCTAACTAGTATGGTGAGGCATATGTCCTTGAAGCAAGTTAGTGACCAACAAGTGCCAACTAAGGTGTGTGGTTTATTCTTATCACCTGATAATTTTAATGACCAATGTTCTGAAATATAGGGAATGGAAAAATGTACGGCAACCATTAAACCATGGAAGTTCCAATAAAATCAAGGCTGGAGAGATCCTAACCAAGTCAAATATGGGTTTGGAAATCAGCAAAATCAATGTAGACCCTCGTACCAAAACCATTTTCAAAACCAACCGCCATTCCAGAATAAATTCTAGAACCCACCACCACTTCAACAAAACAAGTCATACAACCATCCTTCTTACCAAAAACCAACCACTTTCCAAAGACCGTATGAGAATCCATCCACTAGTTCAAAATCTCCAATTCAAAGCCAAAGAAAAAATCTGAGTTTGAGGGGTTGAAGGACATTGTTAAAGATTTTTCCAACATGTTTGAAAGTCTCATGGACTTTCTAACCAAAATCTAGGTAAAATACCTTCCAAAACAATCTGAAACCCAAAAGATAATGTCAGAATGATAAACAAATGAAGTGTAAAATAACTCCCACCACCATCCACAATTGAAACTAACACAAGAATACCTGATCTAGGAGAGAGTGAAGTTGGAAATGATGAAAATTCTATGAAAATTCATCGGGAAGAAGATAAGAAAGAGGATGATGATAAGGATAGGCCAAGGAAGAAGAAAAAAGAAAAACCATTTAAAAGAAAACAAAGAGAGAAGACATATATACCCCCACCATTTGCATCAAGGATGATTGAATCAAAGAGTTTTCAAGAAGAAGCATTGCAAAAAGAAATTCTAGACAGCTTTGAGAATGTGGAAATCAACATACCTCTTCTTGATGCACTTAAAAAAAATAAAAATTATGCTATATTTCTGAAGGATCTTTGCACCAAGAAGAGGATACTTCAAGGGAATGAGAGAATCAGTTTGTGAAGAATTTCCTCATCCCTTATCACACCACAATTACCAACCAAATGTCAAGATCAAGGGATGTTTTCTAATCCATGCACCTTTGGTTCATTAAATTTCACTAATTTTTTGTTCAATTTAGGTGCATAAATTAATGTATTTCCTCACTAAATATATTCTTATTTGCATATAGGAGACTTGAAGCCTACAAGAGTGGTGGTCCAGCTTGAAAATAGATCCACAATTTTCCCAGTAGGAGTTCTGGAGGATTTCTGGGAAAAATTCAAAGATCTTTTATTCTATGCTGACTTCTTTATGTTGAATATGGAAGATAAGAGGATCCCATCACACTCACCCATCATTTTAGGGAGAACATTCTTGAATATTGATAAAACCATCATCAATGTCCATGAAGGGACAATTACCATGGAGTTTGGAGACAGCACTGTCCACTTTAATATTTTTGAATCCATGAGGCACTCATTAGATGATCATTCACTCTACACACTCTCCCTTGATTATGGTACATAAACAATTGAATAATCAAGTATGTTTGATGAATTCTTATCATTAGGAGAGTATTTTTCCATTTAAAATATCACTAAACATTTGGATGCCCAAACTCCAAGAGATTCTGATTTCATGTTGGAAGAAGAGGTAAAATATGATTTATTTAATAGTTTGTTAAATGATTATGAAGATGATATGATTTATTTTGTAAAGGATATAAAAACATTGGAAGTGGGGAACATTAATTTAGTTTCATCCTTTGATCATCTTCCTGATTTACAATTAAAATCACTCCCCACTAATTTAAAATATGTTTACCTTATAGAGGGAGAGAAATTACCAGTAATAATTTCTAATAATCTATCTGAAACTCAAGAAAAATCATTTATTGAGATTTTGAGAGAGAATGAATAAGAAATTGGGTGGATCTTAGGTGATATCCCAGGAATAAAACCAAAAATTTTCTCAAATAGTATTTTTCTTGAGGGAGATTCCCAACCTATCAGACAACCCCAAAAGAGGTTGAACCCCAACCTAATTGAGTTTGTGAAAAAAGAGATTGAGAAGTTGTTAAAAGCTGGGATCATCTATCCCATATCAGATTCACAATAGGTTATCCCCATCTATGTAGTCCCAAAGAAAACTTTCCTAACCATTGTGAGGAATGAAAAAAATAAAATAATCCCTGTGAGAATTCAAAATAGCAGGAGAGTGTGCATAGATTTTAGTAAGTTTAATTAGGTCACTCAAAAAGATCATTTCCACATCCCTTTCATTGACTAGATGCTATAGATATTCACAAGGATAACTCACTATTAATTTTTTGAGGTATTTTCGTGTTATTTTCAGGTACCCATTACTCCCAAAGTTCAAGAGAAGACTACCTCTAATTGTCCTTCTGGAAATTTTCCATACAAAAGGATGACATTTGGATTTTCTAAGGATCCATGTACATTTCATAGGGGTATGTTAATTATATATTTTGATCACATTGAATATTTCTTAGAGGTTTTCTTGGATGATTTCACAGTTTTTGAAAATTCTTTTGACCATTGTTTGACAAATCAGGAAAAAGTTTTGAAAACATGCATTGAAAAGAACATTGTTTTTTATTTTGAAAAGTGTCATTTTATGGTTGAGAGAGGAATTATACATGGTCATGTAATTTCACAGAAAGGCATTGAAGTAGATAAATCAAAAATTGAAGTGATAAATTCTTTTCCTTACCCAACATGTGTCAAACATGTTAAATCATTTTTAGGACATGAAGAATTCTACAGGAGGTTTATCAAAGATTTCAATAAGATTTATCTCCCTATCTCTAGATTACTTTCAAATGATGTTGCTTTTAATTTCAATGGTTCATGTAGGGAAGTGTTTGATGACTATAAAATCAGATTGATTACACCACCAGTAATGCAGCCACCCAATTTGGAAGAACCATTCGAGCTACTTTGTGTTGCTTCAAACCAAGATGTTGAAGCTGTAATTTCTTAGATAATTGAGGGAAGAAAAAAAGTCATTGAATATGCCTCAAAAACCTTATATGCTTCACAATTTAGCTACACAACAACAGAAAAAGATTTTTTAGTAGTTGTTAATCCTTTAGAAAGATTTAGATCATATCTGCCTGGAACTAAAGTCATCGTGTTTTCTGATCATGTAGCTCTTAGGTACTTGATGAAGAAGGCTAAAGAAAAACTGAGGCTAGTGAGATGGATGCTACTAGTATAGGAATTCATCATAGAAATAAAATATAATAATGGATCTAATAACCAAGTGGCTGATCACTTAAGTAACTACCCATCACCGTTGAAGTTGAAATTACAGACACTGAACCACTAAATGATCGTCTTCCATGAGAGATGTTTTACTTTATTGAAGGATAATTACCTTCGTATGTTGACATGGTAAAAGATTTGGTAACATCTTTGGTCCCATATCATTTAAATTCTCACAAAAATTCTCAAATTGAAAGCTAAATCTGGATATTACATCTGGGATGATCGATTTATTTGGAAGATTTGCAATGAACAAATGATTATAAGATGTTTGCTAAAAATGAAATTGAACCAGTCATTAAGATTTGTCACAAATTAGATTGTGGATGCCACTTTGGACCTCAAAGGAAAGCAATGAAGTTTTTATAATCTGGACTTTATTGGCCAACACGTTTCAATGATTCTCATGAATTTTTCCAACGGTGTGAAAAATGCCAGTTTATAGGAAATATTTCAGAGACATGAAATGCCCCAAAATCCATATAATTTTTGTGAAATTTTTGAAGCTTGGGGGATATATTTTATGGTCTCTTTCCCAATATCATTTGGAAATTATTATATTATTCTTGTTGTTGATTATGTTTCCAAATGGGTGGAAGCAAAATCCACCAAGACTGATGATGCTAAAGTTGTTTGTGATTTTGATAGGTCTAACATATTTTGTAGGTTTGGAGTTCCAAGAGCCATCATTAGTGATCAAGAGACTCACTTTTTCAAAAGGATAATGGAGGTTTTGTTGAAAAAGTATGGGGTCAATCATAAAACATCAACTCCCTATCATCCACATACTAATGGGAAAGTTGAAGTTTCCAATAGAGAAATGAAAGGAATTTTGGAAAATAATGTTAATCCAAATAGGAAAGATTAGAGAAAAAGGTTAGAAGATACATTATGGGATTACAAGAAAGCCTACAAAACCCCAATTAGAATGAGTCCCTATAGATTGATTTATGGAAAAATCTATCACCTACCTATGGAATTGTAACACAAGGAATAATGGATTGTGAGGAAGATGAATCAAGATCTTTAAAGTGTTGTGAAAGAGAGGAGATTACAGTTATAGGAGAAAGAAGAAATTAGAAGGGAAGTATTTGAAAATTTCATGATTTATAAAGAGAGAACCGGGGTAGCTCATGACAGACTGATCCAAAAAAAAGACATTCATACTAGATACAAAGTGTTATTATTCAATTAATGACTCAAGCTGATGCCAGGTAAACTTCATTTCACATGGGAATGTCCAATTATAGTTACTCAGGTATATCTTTTTGGTGGTGTTTAAATTGTGAAGGATGGAGATAAGGATCCATTCACTGTCAATGCGCATACGCTGAAGAAATTCTTTGGGACCATGCCATCAGATTCAATGGAGGCGATCACACTCATCCAACCTATTTATCAATAAAATCCATTAGTTTGTACCTCTCCTTTACATTTTCTTGATTGCTATGATTAAATTTAAAATATTGTTATGTGTTAAATCCCATTCAATTTGTTGCGGACACTACATCATTTAAGTGTGGGAGAAGGAACCTTTGTAGTTTTGGATTTCTATTTTTCTTTGTTTTATTATTTGTTTTAAAAAAATGTCTGTGCTTCAAATTTTGTGTGTTTATTTTTACATTTTTGTGTGTTTTTGAAACTTTGGTGCAGAAATTATTATCTTTGACATTTTTGAAACTCATATCCATGGGATACATAATAAATTCCATGAAACTTACCTTAAATGAATGTTGAAAATGACATTGTTTCAAGTTAAATTATTTGGGAACTTCATGAAACATTACTCTGATTTATGAATCCCATTCAACATATCACTGTCTTTATATTTGAAATCACATTCACATGAGGCTTCTGAAATTATTGTTTTCATATTATTTACATTCACCTCACTTCTTGGGAGAACCAAACAATGCTTGATAGCACCATAATTTGATTTATTCCTATCAAAACTTGAGGGTTTGAGGTACATGTGATTTAAATTATTGAGAAATTTATCTGGACTTAAATCCCTATTTTAAATAAAATCCGTTTTATAATGGCATTACTTGAACATTTAATCATTGTAGCCCCTAGATTCCATGAACATCCTATTAGGTTAGCCACATTACAAGCCAATATTCCCTATCCAACCAGCTCTTGAAGTGAAATTGAATGTTCTATTTGAACATAACTGTGGGGGGAAGCTATCTTGTGTTGTGATACTTCATCGAGTGAATATTTTGGTTGAATTAAAATATTGAAGATATTTTATTGTAGGTGAGAAAAAATAATTTTGTTGAAAGTTTTACTATTTCTGGATCTTTCATGATAAGAGATATTGTGCTTTTATGGAGCTTCTAATATAGAACGGAAGTTCAGCCTTTTTGGAGCTTTCAAGAAATATTATGTTTGAGGAGATTGAAATGTTTACTGCTAAAATGATGAATTGTGTGAAAATTCCATGATATTTCATGATGACGGAGAAGATTTTATTTTTAGGGAAGTGAAGAAGAGACCATACTTGTGTGAA
Organism: Viscum album; assembly: GCA_963277665.1. Classification (NCBI taxonomy): domain Eukaryota; kingdom Viridiplantae; phylum Streptophyta; class Magnoliopsida; order Santalales; family Viscaceae; genus Viscum; species Viscum album. The sequence goes on along the minus strand of OY728132.1, from coordinate 1,341,475,849 downwards.
AATTAGAGTAATGCAATTTTTATTCCAAAAGAGTCAAGCCCTCTTAATTCAGCCTCATAATTTTCAAATCTAAATCCTACCTATCATGAACCGTCCTCGGGGTCTGTGCCGTGATTACCCCAAGCCCACCTTCCATAGGCCAGGGGCTGGCGACTCGCACCAAAGGAATAATTCCTGATAAAAGGGAAGGCATTGCCTTTATATATGTAAGAAAACACAAAATAGAGTACGCAAGGTTAAGTAAACACTAAGTAAACTGAGTACGAAAGTAAGTGCTGGAAGTAAATGGGCCAGTATACAAACCCAACTGAAAGTACAATACAACTGAGAAAAGAAAGTACAACAGCTGAAAAATAGATCAGGAACCACCAAGTCGTCCTCTGGAATTCCCACCTGAAGGGTGGGAATAGATAGTCTTGTCGTCACCTCGGGTCCGGTCGTCCGCTCTGAGTACGTCCCGCCTGATAGTCTACCTCCGGATACTGTCCCGCTCCACAAGCCTCAACCACGATCAGCGTTGTCCGTCGTCTGAATCCAACACATCGTAGTGTGGGCATAGCTCATGCATGGGTTAGTTTATGATACTCAGTAGGGACCTCGAGACCCCCAAAGGTCTCCCAAAATCCACAAAGAATATACCACAAAGAAAAAATACAAACACAAAGTATCAACCAACTATACTTAGGTATATGCCCATAAATATACCTAAGTCATCAATTCCAACACTGCTCCAACTTGTGAGCCCAAGTACAACCCATTCCACATTGGAAAACATAACCCAAACCACACAGGAAAACACAACCCAATCTACAAAGCAAAGCACAACCCAATCCACACAAAAAATCATGTCAATCACAACAATAATAATTATTGAAAGTCAAGACTCAGCTCACACAGGTATACTATTAATGAGGAGGGGTGGAGATTATTGATGTAGCTTCTGAATCATCTCCTCTGAGGAACCCATGTAGGATCCAAGTACAGATGTCATCGCTGCCGAACCCACATAGGATCCAAGTACAGTAACCATCGCTTCCGAACCCATGTAGGATCCAAGTACAGTCATCATCGCTGTCGAACCCACGAAGGATCCAAGTACATTCATCATCACTGCTGAACACACTGAGGATCCATGTACAGTCATCATCACTGCCAAACCCATGGAGGATCCATGTACACTCATCCTTGCTGCTGAACCCACGTAGTATCCAAGTACAGTCGCCATCGTCGTAGCAGTCGCAGCCAGCTCTAGGGTTCCTTCACACAGAATGCTCGATTCCGGGAGGGTCCACTCCACGAGCCAAGGGGATCGATACATCAACTGTCACAAAATCCAGAATTGATGTATCAAAAATTTTCGTCTCGTCAATAGGAACACAACGCGACAGACTGCGTGTCAATCGGACGCCCGGTCTGAGAGATATTGGCTTTTCCGTTCGAGGGGCCCGGTTGGCTCTTAAGCTAAAACCAACCTGATCGTACTCCAGCTTCATCAAATCCTTAAGCGCAGTAAGCCAAAATAACTGTCTCACTAAGAGTAATCCAACAAACTCTACGGCACGTCAATCGGGTGTTCGGAGCTCAAGTTATAAGTGTTTTCGCTCCGAGGGCCCAGTTTGTTTCGTGTTCGAACCAACCCGTCCGTACCCAATGTTCTCTTGAACCATTAGTGTAATATACCAAAACGACCCTCTCGATCCCAGGATCTCACCGCAACTGACGGTGCATCGATATAAGATTTATAGCCCATGTTATGGGCGTTTGAAGAGATCTATCCAAGAATGGGAGGTTTGGGCCCGGTCCGACTTGGCCCAATACCCCCTGGGTCGGCCCGAACCGGGTCGACACGACCCGGGTCCGGGTCCGGCCCTGTTGGGCGCGGCCCGGCCCAACTGGTGCAGCCCAGCCCAGCTGGCGCCGCCCGGCCCGGCACGGGACGCCCGGCCCGGCGCTGGCGGCCCGACCCGGCGCGGGCAGCCCGGCCCGCGTGGCCGGCGGCTCAGCTCTCGGCCGTGCGGGACGCAAAGGGGAGGGGAGCGTCACCCCCCCTGATTTCCAAAACGGCAGTCCCCCTTTCTAGTGGGGTCCTCCCTAAGTGAAACTGGGGGTTACGCCCCCCAGTTATTTAGAAACGACCGGTCTTTATGGCCGGACGGTGAGCTACCACGGGACCCCCACTGGGCCCACCTCTTGGTGCGCCAGCGGCCGGCTGAGTCCGGTCTCCCCCTTGCTGAACCGCCACGGCCTAAGGTCTTGGCTTCCATTTGATCGAGGTCGCGCGACGGCGTCGTACCCCTATGCCGCGGCCCTCCCTGACCGCAGCTCCCTCGGGTTCTCTGGCGAGGTGCGACAGTGCCGCGCACCACCGCCGTGGCCTGCTCCGGCCGCAGTTCCTTTGGATTCACCGGCGCCGCGCGACGGGGCCGCACACATCCGTCGCGGCCCGCTCCGGTCGTGGTTCTCTCGTACCAGCAAGATGCAACGACATCGCACCGTCTTCGCCACAACGATCCAAAAATACCAAGAAGAAAATGGGGAGGAGGATCAGTTGTGCTTGTGCGGTCCGACCTCCTCCCATTATAACGATAACAAGCGGTCATATCATTATTCACTAATTTAATGAACAACACATGATCAAAGAAAAACCCCTACCTCAAAATAAGTTCGCGGAAGCTAGCGTCGCGGGGGTGGTTTCGATGACGGTGTTAGCGTGTGTCCAAGGAGGGGACGACATCTCACACCGGCTGTGGAGAAGGGAAAGAACGGTACGTCATCTCTCCTTGGTGTCAGCATTCTTCATTGAAGTCATGGTGTTCTTCAACGCAGAAGATGAAGTTCTTCAGAAATAACTCAAGAGATCTCTCCCTTTTTCATCCACAACAAAAGCCAACCAAAATAAAATAAGTCTTTGACTTATTTTATTTACTCATGTCAACATTTTAAAACTTCAAAATTAAAACTCAATTAATTAGTCTTGAGTACACCAATTAATTTGATGACATGTTGGAAAATTTAATGAGGGGTTAGAGAAGTTAAAAGAATTTTAAGGGGTGGGGCTCGTGTGGGACCCACCCCACAAATATCCTAACAAGAAGAGTTAGTATCTAGTGGGTCCCACCCCAACTCCCATACTTTGGATAAAACCGCTTAGAAAAGAGAAATAAAATTGGAACACAATTTTTATTTCACTTTACACTTAATCCACATTACTAAAAAACTCCTCCCAAGCAAACGTAACTCAAGTAAAAGTCTTCTTAAGCAATTACCGGTGCTTCGGTTTCATCGGTACCCTCAGATTTCGATTCTGAGCACTGGTTCAAATGTTAGAAAAACATGCTCATTCGTCCACTGAACGTACCTGAGCTAATCTTCGATAAATGATTCTGGGCACACCGGGCCTCGAAATCAGGTGCCGTCAGAAACTGCGAACTCGTAAAATCTCAATGAAATTAAGTAAAAAATTTCCGTTAAAATTATGGGTCTTTAAATTACTCCCACCTCAGGGCTTTACATCCCCGTAATGTTATATCACAAACTAGGGAAACAAATGAGGGTAATGAGAATGCATCTGAGCCTCTCGCTCCCATGTGCTCTCCTGGAGGTTCCTGTGCTGCCAGCTGATGCGCACTAGAGGAATTGACCACCCCTTTAGGACCCTCTCCTGTCGATCCTCGATCTCCACGGGGACCTCCGGAAAAGTCGCCTAGTCATCTATGTTCATCTCCCTGTGATCAATGATATGCGTCAGGTCGTGCATGTATCTTCTCAGCTGAGATACATGGAAGACGTCATGCACCCGATGCAACTGAGGTGGAAGAGCTAGGCGATAAGACACCTCACCTATCCTGCTAAGAACCTGGAATGGTCCGATGAAGCGCGGAGATAACTTGCCGCCCTGGACAAATCTTCGTAATCCATGTCAAGGTGAGACCCGTAAGAAAATGTGGTCGCCATCCTCAAACTCTAGTGGTCTCCGCCTCCTGTCAGCACAATACTTCTGTCAGCTTTGAGCAGTCCTCATCCGATCCTAGAAAACATGAACCTTCTCTGTCGAGGCCTGGACCATCTCTAGTCCCACATGTGTTGACTCCCCATGGTCTGTCCAGCACAGAGTTGATCTGCAAGTTCGGTCGTACAGTGCCTCGTATGGTTCCATTCTGATGGTGGAGTAGAAGCTGTTATTGTATGAAAACTCCACCAAGGGTATGTGATCCTCCCAGCTGCGACCAAATTCAATGGCACATGCACGGATCATGTCTTCCAGAGTCTGAATGGTCCTCTCCATCTGACCATCCATCTGAGGGTGAAAGGAAGTGCTCAGGCATAGCTGTGACCCAAATGCCTCTGATAACCCCTTCCAAAGCCGGGAAGTAAAGCAAGAATCTCGATCAGAGACGATAGAAGATGGCACACCATGAAGCTGTACGATCTCCTGAACGTAGAGGCATATAAATCTCTCCCCTGATCCTTGCTCTCTGATAGGTATAAAGTGGGCTGACTTGGTGAGTCGGTCAACCTTCACCCAAATGGAGTCATGTCCTCTTTAAGTACATGGAAGCCCTATCACAAAATCCATAGATATTCCATTCCACTTCCACTCTGTAACCTCTAAGGGTTGTACCAAGCCTGACGGTACCTGGTGCTCCTCCTTCACCTGCTGGAAGGTGAGTCATCGTGAAACGAACTTTGCCACAACCTTCTTCATACCCGGCCACCAGTGTTGTCGTTTGAGATCCTGGTACATCTGCGCCACTCCAGGATGTACCACCAAAGGGGATGTATGAAACTCCCTCAGCACCTTCTCCTGAAAAGTAGCTGGTACCATGGTACGTCCTCTGAAATGGACGACGTGCTCTCCTCCTATAGAGAATCCATCAGGTACCTATCCTGAGGATATTTGTGCATGCCGCGTCTCGCAGTCAACATCCCCATGATGTTCCACTCTGACCTACTGAAGAAGTGGAGGTGTAACTGTGAGCGACTATAGAAAGGCTAACCCATCTCTATCCCTGAAGGATATCTGTAAAGTGGCTAAATGCTATGTCTCCTCTCCAGGTAGTTGGATGCCCGTCCTCCTACTGAGAGCATCAGCTACTATGTTCCCCTTTCCTGGAGTATATACTATCTCAATGTCATTTCCCTGGAGGAACTCAAGCTATTGTCGTTGTATCAGGTTTAGGTCCTTCTGCGAGAAGATGTACCTGAGACTCTGGTGGTAAGAGTAGACTGTAATGTGCTCACCCATCAGATAGTGCCACCACATCTTCAAGGAGAAGACCACTGATGCTAACTCTAGGTCATGGGTAGCGTAGTTCTACTCGTGATGTGTAGAGACCCAAAGCTTAACGTACATGAATATTACATTACTTTTGTGGAATACTTAATACATAATAAAAACAAACACACAAGGACCGTAATAGTTTAGTGTCTTTGGAAACTCGGAATAAAATCTTCTAATCGTGGTGAAAGATCTTCAACATCTCCCAATAAAGATCTTCCCTTTTTTTTCTTACCTAAAACCATTCTTTATATCCTGGGACAAAAAAAATAAAAGGGTGAGTTCAAATGCTCAGTAAGGGTAAACAAAAGAAATATCATTCACATCATATTCATAAGAACATATCTTTTGGATATATTAACCTGCAAAAGAGATCATGATTTCATAACATGGTATAAATCATAGTAGTGAAATTTAATTCCAATAATCATAACTTAAAACATGAAACTTTGTGGCATACACAAAAAATCATAGATAATCCTTTCTTATTAGTCAAGACTCATTGCCAAGACTATCTTATTGGAAAAAGTCCCTTTCTGAACCGAGTTCACTCCTCATTTCAGTCCTGTTTTACTGAACCAGTATAACCTACCGTTCCATCCATGTCTATCTCATGAGATATAAAATCTTTACCCAATGCATTGGAGGGAGATATAGGTCCCACCCATATCATAATGATACCTTTCTTATGTGTGCCACAAAATCATAAATCATACATCATTGCATAACCCATGTAATTAAAATGGGAATCTTAAACATCGTGACATCATAAAACAATTCATATAAGATAATGGAATTCATAATTATAATTTCATCACAACATAATCAAATCAGTGTAATAATAGGGATAGAAACAGAACCCTTTATTATCTTAGATAGAAAATAATTTTGATAAAACACTTGAACTCCATTCTTGAGGAAAATATCTTTTTTTCTTCAAAAACACTTTTCCTTTCTTAACATGTCATACAATTATAAACTAAAATAATTTGATTAAAAATAAACTTGAAAACTTGTAAAGGAAGCTTCTTTGAAATAATGTTTTAAAAATCCATTCATTTCGTATAAGTTAAAAAACATTTTTCTCGTACTTTTGTCCGAAAAGTCAAAAAGTACCTCGTACGAAAAACGACAAAAGATTACTTTCAAATCTTTTACTAAAAACTCAAAGAAGGGTAAAATTGGATTTAAAAAATTGTAGGTTGATGGAAATAATATTACATATTGAGGAAACATGGAAGTGTATGATAAAATACACCCCAGTAAATACTTAAGAAAAAGCAATCTCGGATAAAAATAAGATTGTGATATTTTCACTTACCTTAGATCCGATTTGCTTCGTAAGTGTTAGAAACTCCTGTATAATGGTTTAAATAATGTCATTGACTTATTACAGAATCATACTCATTGTTATGATATCATATATGGTTCAATTATGACTTTATATTACCCGTTCTTTTGTAAATTCCATGTTAAAGAGCGTTTTGGGTAAAATTGTTTCATTTGTCGTCCGTGTTTTGACTTGTAATTATTCATATGATTAATTAGATCTTGATTAATTAATTCCAGAATATAAAACATGATTTATATATAATATATATTCAGAATATACATATATATAATAAATCAGTAAATGGAAAGAAATACATCGTTCATGGAGACGGTAGGCCGTACGTACGCATGAACGTTGTTTTCGATTCCTTATTGAGTTGAATGGAATTAAGTAGATGACATACATATATATACACATAAATCCAGTATCATTATTATGTCATATATTTCATGATTACTTATTATATGTACTTTATAATCATTAATGAATGGTTGATATGGAGAATGAATCTCATCGCATCGTGGAGACGGTAGTCCTTACGTACGCCCGAGCGATGATATCATTCTCATGATCGTGAGACTGTATTGGAGTGTATGTATACTCTTTCAGAATCAATATCACTTTAAAATAATCATATATAGTTATTATTTACACCATTATACCCGTCCAAGTAAGGTGGTGGTGGAAAATAGATTTCACCACGGCGTGGAGACGGTATTCCGTACGTACGCACGCGCGGTGATTTCGTTTTCCGTAGGATGGATAGATGGTGAAATAGGGTTGTTTCATACTTTTAATAACATATCAGTATATGAGTGATACTGATGTTATTACTTCATAATAAAACAACCTAAGAATAAGAAGTGGAAGAAGAAATAAAGTTGAAAGAATCGGTAACGGAAATTACCTCTTCTTTGAAGCGCTTCTTTGAGATCTCCTTTTAGGGAACTAAAATTGGTCTTTGAGGAAGCCCAGAACCTCTAGGATATTTATAGGGAAGTGGAGAAGAGAATTTGGAAGGTTTTGGCCGAGCATGAAGGCTCAAAGTTGTGTGAGGAAGAGAGGGAGGAGGTGCCCTTTTATAAGGGAGGAGAGGGGTACCTTTGGAATAACTAAAACTATTATTTTATTATAAAGTCAAATTCGGTTTTAAATAGCTCCAAATTGATTTATTTCGGAGATAAGGTGGGGATGGGTCGAAATACTGTCATCCAATAGAATTTAGACAAGTTTAGGTAATTATATTAACCTTATCTTTTAGTTTTAACTCTTAGTTAATTAGATTGACATTTACCATGTCACTTTGTATTTTTATATTATATAGTTAATAAACTTACCATATACATCCAAGAGACCCCCCAAGTTGTGTTTTATTAATATATATAACCTTATCTAAGTCATTTGGCCGAACCATATATTTTTAGGAATAAAATAACAATTAATAATATAATATTTGTTTTCAAAACTATTTTATGTCAATTTTGACACTATTCAATAGTTGATTTTTTTGAAACTCATAACAGAATGATTAATTCGAAAAAAGTTAATTATATAAATACTAACATGTCATATTAACATAGAAAATTATTTTAGTTCATAAAAAGTCTAAAATTATATTTATTTGGGTATTTATAACATCTATTTTGTCAATATTTCATTAATAAGATAATTATTGCATCATCGATGTGTCATAAATAAATTACATTATGTAATGTCTAAAAATTACAAATAAAATACCATTATGTAGTAAATCTTTTTATCTTTATAATGAATATTTATTGTCGAATTTATCTTATGTATAACCCCATATTAAAAATGCTTTACTTATTAAACTTTGATTTTAACTATTTTAACCCTTCTTTAAATAAATTAATAATAAATGTCCTAATCTAATCCATGTGGGCCTAAATGGTCATATTGTATTCCTAAGGTAGTTTTTGGTCGAATTACACTTGTAAAATAGAATTAGGACATGTGTTAGGGTAATAATAATATCATTTTTACCCGTAATTACCCTATTTACTTTTAACCGTGATAAAAAAAGTAAAAAGTTACTATTCACCAAAAATTATTTTCATCTCATTGAACCACATTTTAGTCTTTGATATTAACCGTGTCTCTCGGATTTTCGAAATTCCACTCAAAGAAGTGGTAATATTAAGTTTTATGAAAAATTCAGTTTTTAACTACCACTTAGTGGTTTCACTATTCATCAAAAAATGAAAGTTTCCAGAAAAAAACAAAAAATTAGGCCTAAGCTATATTTGATATTAATAATTCAAAAATGATGTATATTTTACCAAATTCATAACATATCAGTTGCATTAATTAATTTAAAAATTAGTTCCCGTCGTCAAAATAAATAGCGTGTTTTTAAGAGATAATAACTATCAAAAGATTGACACTTGTTTATAACTGGTTTAAATGTGAAATTACATCCAATGACCGACATTGTATTAAATTGTAAAAATATATTCTAAATATACTTTAAAACCACTCAAATTAATAATTTATCACTATTAATTATTTCGATTAAAAAAGTTGTTTTTAATTATAATTTAGTAATTTTCACTATTCATCAGAATATGAAAGTTATCGAAAAAGTACCAAAATTTCACCTTAGGCTAAATTCGATACCCCGAATCCAAAAATGATGTCCATTTTTAGAGCTAAAATTTCTAAAATTTTAAAAGGTGGTTATTACTATTCATAATGACTAGTTTTAATAATATTTTAATAGCATATTGTTGTTTAGTAAAACTCGTTATTGCGTACTACACACGCTATCGAGGAAGGTTGCGATTGCGTGTTGTGCAAGCTCCTTTTGGTGTAGCGTACAACACAATACATTAATGAAATTAAAATGAATATTTTTCTAAAAATCTCGAGCTGTTACATTCTACCCCCCTTAAAATGAATTTCTCCCTCGAAATTCGTCGGGGTTATAAATGGTTTACTATTCGAAAGTTTCTTTCTTAGAAACCCACATCGTAAAAAGAAATTCCAAAATTTGGATTTTAAAAACTAATGTATGAAATGTAATGATTACCCAAATAAACTAATCACTGAGTTTCCACATAGGTGAAAATATGGAAATGGAAGTGAAATATAACCATCATGTTCTGATGGAGAGTGGTAGAGAACATGGCTATGGAAAATCCAGAAATCATCAAGCCATAAATTTGTGACGATCTAAGGTACCATCTGATTCATCAGATATAAGAGTACTAGGACAACATTTTTGGTTTTCAAGATCATTTCCCTAAAGTTGATGAAATTGGAATTAGAAGAAATACTTTTGTGATTTTGGTATAGTCTCACCATTTGTCGTTCTTTGGACAATTTCCACTTCATCTCTTAAAGAAATGAAGTTGAATTTGTCATTCGTGAAGTGTTAGCAGATCATGTGATAGAATGATGGGTCATTCCATCTATCTCAAACAAAAGGTTAGAAATGTTATCAAAAAATACATAAGTCCATAAATAGTGAGATTAATCATATATGGTTCCTAAAATGGACTTATAATTCATATATCATACTGCTTAATATAATAAAACTAGTTTCTACTAAACAGGGACTTCCTGTAGGCCAGTGGTAGGCGATAAAGGCCAGTCGCACTTCGGTGGTGGGTTCGATTCCTATGACCTTGTTCAAAGCGATGGGTTGTCGCCCGTCCTGCAGGTTTTCCTTTTTCTAAAACTATATTACTATAACATCCCATCAATAATATTGAAAAAAAATATTATCATTAAACAATACTAACTTATTTCCAACATAATCCATTCTATTCTTTAGGCTTATCCATAATACTGCAGTCTATTCTCATAATATAATGAAAATGATTTCTAGAGATTTAATACCATCGTTGATCCCCATATATCATAAGATATGTCTTGTTGGTCACATTCCGAACATTCAAAGGCCTTAATCAAGTATTCTCTTGAATACCCATTGAACCTTAGTGAAAACATGAATGTAGTTAAAAGTTAACACTTTACACATACTAAAATCCTCAAAATTATATATACTCAAATCATGATATCACTTAGTCCTTATATCAATCATGAGCTCATGAATACTATCAAACTTATTAGATTCTCTTTATCCCTTCATTATGTTCATATCATCTTCTTTCCAAAAATATTTCAATCACTTTTCATGGTTACCGATGCCATAAAATTATTGAAAACCACAATAGACCAAAACATAAATATTTCAATATTCCACGATACTATATGAAACATTATTCTGGAATCCCATTACATAAATACTTAATCATTCCACCACATTGTTTTCATATTCAACATCGCCAATGGTGATCGCATGTGACTTCCATTTGTCCTTTTCCTTAAGTGGTTGCTCACGTCGATCATCACTAACCCTTGTATTAGGGAATTTATTAGCATAATGCCCCATTTCCTTGCACTTGAAGCATTGATGTGTTGTTGGTGCGTTCTCTGCAGTCTTTTCTTTATTCACATCATTAGAAACCCTTTTTTCATTACTTCGACACTCAACTGCTCGATGACCTTCTTTTCCACACTTAAAACATTTTCTAGCCCCTTTAAGACAATATCCACCATGCTTCTTTCCACACTTTGAGCATAAGGACACATTCATCTTCTTTTCACCATTATTCTGAGATTTCTCCTTGAACTTCGTCTTTCATTTCTTGTCAAAGCTATGATATGGATAAGTAATACCAACTTCCATTTCTACCTTGATAACACAACGCACAATTTCATCATAGCTACTAAAGTCTCTTATAGCTAATGCCCTTCAAAGATTTGGTTTTAAGCCACTGAAGAATCGATCAACTTTACTTTCAGGTTGGATGATAAATCCAGAAGCATACCTTGAAAGCCTTGTAAAATTCACTTCATATATACCAACAGATTCATCATCCTTTTTCTTTAGTTCAAGAAACTCCTTCTCCATCTTTGTTCGAAGAATACGAGGGAAGTACTTATTGAAAATTAAGTTCTTGAACTCGTCCCATTCCATGGACTCAATTTCATCTCTTTGCCTCGTATTCTTGATAAGATTCCACCATTGATCAGCATCACCTTCCAAACGATATACTGCTAGGATGACTTTATCATGTTCAGAACATTGAAGAACTAAAAATATATTTTCAGTGGTACTGATCCATTTTTCAGCAACAAGTGGATCAGAAGACCCACTGAAAAAAGGTGGACGTTGCCTCATGAAGGACTCAATAGAATATTGTTCCCTTCTCTGCTCATTTGGAAGTCCAGAATGATTCATAGCTTGTGTAAGTATAGCAATAAGATTTTGCACTCCATCTCCAATAACATTTGTTTGTTCAGGAGGACAATCATTGCATTGTCCATTGCCTTGATCAACACGGTTCCTTTGGGTTCTATCCATCGTCTAAATCCCAAAAAGAATAGTGTGAGAGGAAAAAATCATGCTAGGGAAAACAACATAATAAATGGGGAGTACCTTCAATATCTAACATCTTAGGTTTAATTTTATGATCGTTAGCGTAATTATAGGACTATAACCTATACGTATATTTAACCTTAGGGACATCCCTAGACATACCTTAGAAATATCTCTAGGGATCTCACTAAAGTTCTCGCATCCTAGTCTTAAAAGGTTGAATAAACCTTTCCTCTGATACCAACTGTAGAGACCCGAAGCTTGACGTACATGAATATTACATTACTTTTGTGGAATACTTAATACATAAGAAAAACAAACACACAAGGACCGTAATAGTTTAGTGTCTCTGGAAACTCGGAATAAAATCTTCTAATCGTGGTGAAAGATCTTCAACATCTCCCAATAAAGATCTTCCCTTTTTTTCTTACCTAAAACCTTTCTTTATATCCTGGGAAAAAAACATAAAAGGGTGAGCTCAAATGCTCAGTAAGGGTAAACAAAAGAAATATCAATCACATCATATTCATAAGAACATATCTTTTGGAAATCTTAACATGCAAAAGAGATCATGATTTCATAACATGGGATAAATCATAGTAGTGAAATGTAATCCCAATAATCATAACTTATAACATGAAACTTTGTGGCATACAAACATAATCATAGATAATAATTTCGTATTAGTCAAGAATCATTGCCAAGACTATCTTAGTGGACAAAGTCCCTTTCTGAACCGAGTTCACTCCTCGTTTCAGTCCTGTTTTACTGAACCGGTATAACCTACCATTCCAGCCATGTCTATACTAATGAGATATAAAATCTTTACCCAATGAATTGGATGGAGTTATAGGTCCTACCCATCTCATAATGATACCATTCTTATGTGTGCCACAAAATCATAAATCATACATCATTGCATAACCATGTAATAAAAATGGGAATCTTAAACATCGTGACATCATAAAACAATTCATATAAGATAAAGGAATTAATAAATATAATTTAATCACAACATAATCAAATAAATTTAATAATAGGGATAGAAACATAACCCTTTATTATCTTAGATGGAAAATAATTTTGATAAAACACGTGAACTCCATTCTTGAGGAAAATATCCTTTCTGCTTCAAAAACACTTTTCCTTTCTTAACAAGTCGTACAATTATAAACTAAAAGAATTTGATTAAAAATAATCTTGAAAACTTTTAAAGGAAGATTCTTGGAAATAATGTTTTAAAAATCCATTCATGCTGTATAAGTTAAAAAACATTTTTCTCGTACTTTTGTCAGAAAAGTCAAAAAGTACCTCGTACGAAAAACGACAAAAGATTCCTTTCATATCTTTTACTAAAAACTCACCGAAAGGTAAAATTGGATTTAAACGATTTTAGGTGGATGGAAATAATATTACATATTGAGGAAACATGGATGTGGATGATAAAATACACCCCAGTAAATACTTATGAATAAGCAATCTCGGATAAAAATGAGATTGTGATATTTTCCCTTTCCTTAGATCTGATTTGCTTCGTGAGTGTCCGAACCTCCTATATAATGGTTTAAATAATGTCATTGACTTATTCCAGAATCATACTCATTGTTATGATATCATATATGGTTCACTTATTACTTTATATTACCCGTTCTTTTGTAAATTCCATGTTAAAGAGCGTTTTGGGTAAAATTGTTTCATTTGTCGTCTGTGTTTTGACTTGTAATTATTCATATGATTACTTAGATCATGATTACTTAATTCCAGAATTAAAAACATTATTTATATATAATATATATTCAGAATATACATATATATAATAAATCAGTAAATGGAAAGAAATACATCGTTCATGGAGACGGTAGGCCGTACGTACGCATGAACGTTGTTTTCATTTCCTTATTGAGTTGAATGGAATTAAGTAGATGACATATATATATATACACATAAATACAATATCATTATTATGTAATATATTTCATGATTAATTATTATATGTACTTTATAATCGTTCATGAATGGTTAAAGTGGAGAATGAATCTCATCGCGTCGTGGAGACGGTAGTCCGTACGTACGCACGAGCGATGATATCGTTCTCATGATCGTGGGACTGTATTGGAGTGTATGTATACTATTTCAGAATCAATATCACTTTAAAATAGTCATATATAGTTATTATTTACACCATTATACCCATCCATGTAAGGTGGTGGTGGAAAATAGATTTCACCACGGCGTAGAAACGGTATTCCGTACGTACGCACGCGCGGTGATTTCATTTTCCATAGGATGGATAGATAGTGAAATAGGGTTGTTTCATACTTTTAATAACATATCAGTATATGAGTGATACTGATGTTATTACTTCATAATTAAACAACCTAAGAAGAAGAAGTGGAAGAAGAAATAAAGTTTAAAGAATTGGTAACGGAAATTGCCTCTTCTTTGAAGCGCTTCTTTGAGATATCCTTTTAGGGAACTAAAATTGGTATTTGAGGAAGACCAGAACCTCTAGGATATTTATAGGGAAGTGGAGAAGAGAATTTGGTAGGGGTTGGCCAAGCATGAAGGCTCAAAGTTGTGTGAGGAAGAGAGGGAGGAGGTGCCCTTTTATAAGGGAGGAGAGGGGTACCTTTAGAATAACAAAAACTATTATTTTATTATAAAGTCAAATTCTGTTTTAAATAGCTCTAAATTGATTTATTTCAAAGATAAGGTGGGGATGGGTCTAAATCCTCTCATCCAATAGAATTTAGATAAGTTTAGGTCATTATATTAACCTTGTCTTTTAGTTTTAACTCTTAGTTAATTAGATTGACATTTACCATGTCACTTTGTATTTTTATATAATATAGTTAATAAACTTACCATATACATCCAAGAGACCCCCAAGTTGTGTTTTATTAATATATATAACCTTATCTAAGTAATTTGGCCAAAACATAGATTTTTAGGAATAATATAACAATTAATAATATAATATTTGTTTTAAAAACTATTTTATGTCAATTTTGACACTATTCAATAGTTGATTTTTTTGAAACTCATAAAAGAATGATTACTTCGGCCAAAGTTAATTAAATCAATCCTAACATGTCATATTAACCTAGAAAATTAGTTTAGTTCATAAAAAGTCTCATATTATATTTATTTTGGTATTTATAACATCAATTATGTCAATATTTCATTAATAAGATAATTACTGCATCATCATTGTGTCATAAATAAATTAAATTATTTAATGTCTAAAAATTATAAATAAAATACCATTATTTAGGAAATCTTATTAGCTTACTAATTAATATTTATAGTAGAATTTATCTTATGTATAACCCCATATTAAAAATGATTTACTTATTAAAATTTCATTTTAACTATTTTAACCCTTCTTTAAATAAATTAATAATAAATGTCCTAATCTAATCCAAGTAGGCCTAAATGGTCATATTTTATTCCTAAGGTTGTTTTTGAACTAATTACACTTTTCTAATAGAATTATGACATGTGTTGGGGTAATAATAATATCATTTTTACTCTTAATTACCCTATTTACTTTTAACCGTGGTAAAAAAAGTAAAAAGTTACTATTCACCAAAAATTATTTTCATCTCATTGAACCACATTTTAGTCCTTTATATTAACCATGTCTCTCGGATATTCGAAATTCCACTCACAGAAGCAGTAAAATTAAGTTTTATGAAAAATTCAGTGTTTTAACTACCACTTAGTGGTTTCACTATTCATCAAAAAATGAAAGTTTCCAGAAAAATACCAAAAATTAGGCCTAAGATATATTTGATATCAAGAATTCAAAAATGATGTCTATTTTACTAAATTCATAACATATCAGTTGCATTAATTAATTTAAAAATTAGTTCCCGTCGTCAAAACAAATAGCGTGTTTTTAAGAGATAATTACTATCAAAAGATTGACACTTGTTTATAACTGGTTTAAATGTGAAATTACATCCAATGACCAACATTGTATTAAATTGTAAAAATATATTCTAAATATACTTTAAAACCACTCAAATTAATAATTTATCACTATTAATTATTTCGATTAAAAAAGTTGTTTTTAATTATAATTTAGTAATTTTCACTATTAATCAGAATATGAAAGTTATCGAAAAAGTACCAAAATTTAACCTTAGGCTAAATTCGATACCCCGAATCCAAAAATGAAGTCCATTTTGAGAGGTAAAATTTCTAAAATTTTAAAAGGTGGTTATTACTCTTCCTAACGACTCATTTTAATAATATTTTAATAGCATATTGTTGTTTAGTGAAACTAGTTATTGCGTACTACACACGCTATCGAGGAAGGTTGCGATTGCGTGTTATGCAAGCTCCTTTTGGTGTAGCGTACAACACAAGACATTAATCAAATTAAAAAGAATATTTTTCATAAAATCTTGGGCTGTTACATGCTGCCTCAACTGTCATGATCCATAGGTGATCACTACCCGCTCATGTTTCAAGACACTCCTGAGTCTGGTCCCTGATGCATCACAGTAGACTACGTACCCTACACCCTCCTCTGGTAGCCTCAAGATGGGTGCACTGGTCAATCTCTGTCTCAGCTCCTGGAAGCTCTGCTGACATCTATCTGGCCACAAGAAGGGTTTCCCCTTCTTCGTCAAAGTTGAAAGCGGTGCTGCAACTTGGGATAGGTCTGGCACAAACCTTCGATAATACCCAGCCAGACCTAGGAAACTCCACACCTCTGTCACGCTCCTGGGTGGCTCCCAAGCTAGCATTGTCTCGATCATCTCAAGATCCACTGCAACTCCCGCCTTAGAGAAGACATGCCCCAAGAAGTGGATCTCTTGAATCCATAACTGGAACTTCGAGAGCTTACCATAAATCTGGTGCTCTCGGGGTGTGTCCAGTACAACCCGCAAGTGGTAGGCGTGCTCCTCCTCAGAGGTCGAGTAAACCAATATGTCGTCTATGAAGACTACGACAAATCGATCAAGGTAAGGCTGGAAGATCATGTTCATGAGACTCATGAACACTACTAGAGTTTTGGTAACATCGAAAGGCATAACCAAAAACTCATAGTGGCCATACCAACACCTGAAAGCCGTCTTCTGCACATCCTCGTCTCGAACTCTGAGCTGATGATAGCTTGACCTGAGGTCTATCTTCGAGGACCACCGTGCTCCCTTAAGCTGATCTAAGAGCTCATCAATCCTCGGAAGTGGATACTTGTTCTTCACAGTCACCTAATTCAGAAAATGGTAATCGACAAATAGTCGCAAGCTCCCGTCCACCTTCTTGGAAAAAAAATCAGGGAAGCCCATGGTGAAACACTGGGTCGAATGAATCCCTTGCCCTGCAAGTCCTCCAGTTGTACCTGTATATCACGAAGCTCGGAGGGAGCCATCCGATATGCTGGAGTAGATATTGGGGTTGTCCCGGGGTACATTTCAATATAGAAGTATACCTCTTTGCGATGAGGTAGTCTTGGAACGTCGTCAGGAAAAACGTCCGCATACTGATCCACCACAACAGGAAAACTTGGACTCCTCACATCAACTGCTCCCAGGATAATACTAGCCAACTGATGAGTGATTGGATGTCCTCTCCTCTGAGTGAGTCCATCCTACGCTGCAAAGGCTTCCTTCTCTCCGGTGAAGGTGAACCTACTCCCATCGGTGTGGACACACCGCACCTTGCGCCTAATACAGTCGATCTGAGCATGGATTGTAGATAACCAATCTACGCCCAAGATGACATCGTAAGGCCTCGACGCCACTAAAAAAGATCCCAGCCGAAGATCTCACCTCCTAGAGTAAGCTCACACTACTATCACCAGTGTGTAATCGTTGAGTCTGCTCCCGTAGGAGTCTCTGGCCGTAAGGATCGAGCCAACGGGTTCGTCGAAATCTCCGAGCTCTGAACAAGGGCAGCGACAATGAAAGAATGACTCGCTCCTGTGTCTATAAGAACTGCAGCAAGGGTGGAGTAGACACATATAGTACCTTGAATCATCTCTAGTGCACCGTGGTCATAGGCATCCACTGCCTGAAGCTAAGCATGCCTTTGTCCGCCAGCTCCCTGTAGTCGGGGTGGACCTCCTGGTGGTGGTGGTGGTAGAGCCTCAAAACATCGCCCACCACCTGCTGCTCGGCCAGCTCCTCTGCCTTGTCCGCCTGCTCCCTGCAGACCACCATGGTCGAACCTCTGCCTCTACCTGGGTGGTCCCTCAACCGTCTTCTGCTCCTCTGCATGGCGGGTCGGGCAGTCATGAGCCATGTGGCCCTCCCCTCCGTCGGCATAGCACTGTCTGCCTCTTGTATGACTGGATCTGCGGCATGCGCCCCGCACCTCTAAGCCAGTATCCGGAGGTCATCCACCTGATGGTCTGGTCCGCTTGAACCTTCGTGACATATGTCTACTGCAGGCTACAGAAGACTCCGCTAAGTGTCGCCCTGCGGTAGGTCTCGCTGCTGCTGTAGGCTCAGCAAGAAAGCTCTCTACAAGAAGGGCTCTCTCCAGTACTCCTGCCTGCATCGGTATGCTGAGGGAGATCATCAAATCCCTGATCTCATGCCCCATTCCCTTCTCGAAGGTCCGGGCCCGGAAGAATGGTTCTCCTACCATGTCTGTGGGGTAGCGCGAGAGATCAGTAAACCTCGTCGAGTACTGGGCTACTATCATGCTGCCCTGACGCAGCTATAGTAGCTCCTGGATAGACACCGCACGGAGGGTGGCTGGAACGAACTCCAAGTAGATGAGGCTCCCAATGTTCTTCCATAGAAGAGATTCCTCATCATGAACCTGAAGCATCAGGCTCCACTATCTTCCTATTGCCGCGTGCAGGAGACTCGCCGCAAGGATCACCATGAGTCCAGCTGGTGTCCCTACTAATCTGAAGACTCGAACAATAGCCTCCAGCGAATCCTCGGCTGCCTGAGGGTCCCTCTCCCCATGGAACCTGGGCGGTCTCTAACGCTGAAACTCATGCAGTGCACTAAGGTGACGTGCACTCTCAATTGTTGGGGTTGGTGGCATTGGTGGCTCGGGGGGTAGAGGTACCGCTGGTGCCTCCGCTGTAATGGGGCCCTACATTGAGGCCTCGTCGCTCGGTGGGCTGCCATCTCGTAAAAAGCTTGGAACCCTAGCTAGATACCGTTGTGGGGCCATCCAGAAAAGAAACAGGTGTGCCACGGTCAACACAGTATACCTGGTGAGCAGACACAAAGTAATCACAAAAAAAATTTGAAACACACATGCAATCAATGTTTTCGTGTACTGAGTCGGAAATCAGAATTCAGGGTCTAGTGTATGGATATGTCAGCCACCGCACCAACACTAGACTCCCTAAACTAATAACCACACTCAATATCCTTAACACTATTTATTCACATAGAATAGAGATCAGAGTCCTGAGTTCTGTAGTAGAACAGAACTCCTCTGATACCAATTTTTCACGACCCACCCTCGGGGCCCATGCTGTGACTACCCCAAGCCTGCCTTCCATAGGCCAGGGGCTGGCGACTAGCACCAAAGGCGTAATTCCTGATAAAAGGGAAGACAATGCCTTTATATAAGTAAACAAACGCACAACAGAGTACGCAAGCTGAAGTAAACACTAAGTAAAGTGAGTACGAAAGTAAGTGATGGAAATAAATGGGCCAGTATACAAACCCAACTGAAAGTACAATACAACTGAGAAAAGAAAGTACAACAGCTGAAAAGTAAAGTATCAACCACCAAGTCGTCCTCCGGAATTCCCACCTAAAGGGTGGGTATAGACAGTCTAGTCGGCTACTCAGGTTAGGCCGTCTGCTCTGATTACGTCCCGCCTGATAGTCCACCTCCGGATATCGTCCCGCTCCACAAGCCTCAGCCACGATCAGCGTTGTCCGTCGTCAGCATCCAATACATCATAGTGCGGTCATAGCTCGTGCAGGGGTGAGTATACGATACTCAGTAGGGACCCCGAGACCCCCGAAGGTCTCTCGAAATCCACAAGGGAAAGATAGAAACATGAAGTATCAACCAACTATACTTAGTTATATGCCCATACATATACCTAAGTCATCAATTCCAGCTCTGCTCCAACTCATAATCCCATGTACAATCTATTCCACACAGGAAACCGTAACCCAAACCACACAGGAAAACACAACCAAATCTACACCAGAAAGCACAACCCAATCCACACAGGAAAGCATGTCAATCACAATGATGATAATGATTTAAAGTCAAGACTCAACTCACATAGTTATACTATTAATGAAGAGGGGTGGAGATGATTGATGTAGCCTCTGAATCATCTCCTCTACCAAACCCATGTAGGATCCAAGTATAGATGTCGTCGCTGCCGAACCCACGTAAGATCCAAGTACAGTAACCATCACTGCCGAACCCACGTAGGAACCAAGTACAGTCGTCATTGCTGCCAAACCCACGGAGGATCCAAGTACAGTTGTCACTGCTACCGAACCCACGGAGGATCCAAGTACAGCCATCATCACTTCCGAACCCACAGATGATCCCATTACAGTCTTCCTCACTGCCGAACCCACGTAGGATCCAAGTACAGTCGCCATTGTCATCTCAGTCGCAGCCAGCTCTAGGGTTCCCACACACAGCATGCTCGATTCTGGGAGGGTCCGCTCCACAAGCTAGGGGGTTCGATACATCAACTATCACAAAGTCCAGAGTTGATGTGTCACAATGTTCTGTCTCGTCAATAGGAACTCAACGCGACAGACGACGCGTCAATCAGACACCCGGTCTGAGAGATATTGGCTTTTCCGTCCTAGGGGCCCGGTTGGTTTTTAAGCTAAAAACAACCCTACTGTACTCCAGCTGCATCCAATCCTCAAGCGTAGTAATCCAAAAAAACCATCTCAATGAGAGAAATCCAACAAAGTTGACGACACATCAATCAGATGTCTGGAGCTAAAGTTATAAGTGTTTCTGATCTGAGGGCCCTGTTGGTTTTATGTTAGAACCAACCCGACCGTACCCAAAGTTCTCCGAAACCTTGAGTGTAATATACCAAAATGACTGTCTCGATCCAATTATCGCAACGCAACTAACAGTGCATCGATCGAAGATCCATAGCCCATGTTATGGGCATTTGAACAGATCTGTCCGAGAATAGGGGGTTTGGGCCCAATCCGACCAGGCCCAATACCCCATGGGTGGGCCCGAACCGGGTCAACCCGACCCAGTTCAGGGTCCAGCTTGGTTGGGCGCGGCCCGGCCCAATTGGCCTGGTCAGACCCTGCTGGAGTTGCGTGGCCCGACGCTGCAGGCCCGGCCCGCGTGGTCGGCGGCTCGACTCTCGGCCGAGCGGGACGCGAAGGGGGGGGAGCGTCTCCCCCCCTGATTTCCGAAATGATGGCCCCCCTTTTTGGTGGGGTCTGTCCTGAGTAAAATCGGGGGTTACGCCTCCCAGTTATTTGGAAACGGTCGGCCTTTATGGCCGGCCGGTGAGCTGTCGCGGGACCCCCGCGGGTCCCACCTTCTGGTGCGCCGGTGCCCGGCTGAGTCTAGTCGCCCCCATGCTGAATCGTTGTAGCCTAAGGCCACAACTTCCATCTAACCGGCGCGGCGTGATGGCGCCGCGCTCCTCCACCGCGGCCCGCCCCGACCGCGTCTCCCGCGGGTTCTCCGGCGCGACGCGACGGCGCCGTGCACCACTGCCGCGGCCTGCTCCGGCCGCGGTTCCTTTGGCTTCACTGGCACGGCGCGATGGCATTGCGCACCTCCGTCGCGGCCCGCTCTGGCCGCGGTTCTCTCATTCCCACGCGGTGCAATGGAACCGTTCCATCTTCGCCACAACGATCCACAAAGACCAAGATGAAAAAGGGGAGGGGGATCGACTTTGTTTGTGCGGTCCGACCTCCTCCCGTTATAACGATAACAAGCGGTCATATATTTATTCATGAAGATAATGAACAAAAGTTGATCAAAGAAAACCACCTACCTCAAAAGAATTTCTCAGAAGCTAGTGTCGCGGGGGTGGTTTCGATGACAGCGTTGGCGTGCATCTAAGGAGGGGACGACATCTCACACCGGCTGCGGAGAGGGAAAGAACGACACGTCGTCACTCCTTGGTGTCGATGTTCTTTGTTGAAGTCTTGGAGTTATTCAATGAAGAAGATGAATATCTTCAGAAATAACTCAAGAGCTCTGTCCCCTTTCTTCCACTACAAAATCCAACGAAAATAAAATAAGGCTTTTCCGTATTTTATTTACTCATGTCAACATTTCACAACTTCAAAATTCAAACACAATTAATTAATCTTGAGTAGAATAATTAATTGTATGACATGTTGGAAAATTTAATGAGGGATTAGAGAAGTTAAATGAATTTGAAGGGGTGGGGCTCGT
Source organism: Viscum album (assembly GCA_963277665.1). Taxonomy (NCBI): domain Eukaryota; kingdom Viridiplantae; phylum Streptophyta; class Magnoliopsida; order Santalales; family Viscaceae; genus Viscum; species Viscum album. The sequence goes on along the minus strand of OY728132.1, from coordinate 1,341,453,475 downwards.
GTGGGCCCCACCTCACTAATATCCTAACAAGAGGAGTTAGGATCTACTGGGTCCCACCCCAACTCCCATACATAGGATAAAACCACATAGAAAATAGAAATTAAATTGTAACACAATTTTTATTTCACTTTACACTTAATCCACATTATTAAACAACTCCTCCCGAGCAAACACAACTCCAGTAAAAGTCTTCTTAAGAAATTACCCGCACTACGGTTTCATCGGTACCCTTAGATTTCGATTCTGAGCACCGGTTCAAAAGTAAGAAAAACACATTATTTCATCCACTGAACGTACCCGAGCTAAATTTTGGAAAATGATTCCGGGCACACCGAGCCTCAGAATCAAGTTCCATCAGAAACTGCGTACTCCTAAAATCCCAAAGAAATTAAGAAAAAAATTTCATTGAAATTTATAGGTCTTTACACTACCAGCCTAAATCCACATAACAACCTTGAAATGTCTTCATGATAAACATATGTCTTTAACTCACATTTGTTAGAGATGTTGGAATTTTTCAAGCCTCTGGTGACCCTTGTATGAGTTTGGATGAGAAATACGTTGCTTAAAAATTTAAATTTGTGTGATGAGAGATAATGAAAGTAAAGTAAGTGTTTTATGTGAATGGGAGGAGAAATTAAGAGTAAATATGTTGAATGATATGAAATTATGAACTTGTTTTTTGGAGGAGTCATGATATATTTTGTTTCTTATTGTCAAATGGGTGGTTCTCATGGATATGTGTTTTAAATTTGCTTTATTTTATTTTGATTCTGACTTGTCCCGGGGTCCAAGTGATAAGTAAAGGGGAATTGAGAGAGTTAATATTTTCATTATTATTAGTATTTTTTTAAATGATTTAATCCCTCCCAATTATTCAATTTGAGTATATTTTCGTCATTTATGTGTTTTTGGTGTATTTTGTGATTAAATGTGAAAATGGGGTAATTTTTTAAAATTGAAAATTTTATATAGATTATTTTTTTCGAGAATAACTTTTAAAATATTGGTCCAATTGAAGTGAATCCTTTTTTAGGCTTCATATGTTCGTGGGATTCAAATTTTTATTCTAGACCAAGACCCTATTTGAAATCTAATGGTACAGAAAAACCAATCAAATAGAGAAATTAGTTTGGATGGTAGAATGGACACCACTACATTAAATATAGAATATCTCATTCAACAGAACTTCAAATGATCTGATTCAAAATGATGTACATAGATGCATTCTAAAGGACGGTTCACATTGAATTTCAAAAATTATGATACTCATTAAGGTATAAATTTGGCACGTCCAAGTGGAGTGGGTGAAACAGTGTTTGGCATCCCGAAGAAGTTAAACTCACTAATCAAGCCATATATTCCTTTCCACTTCTCCAAATGCTTAGATATTTTGAGGATTGATAGAAAAAAAAATTAATACATTTTAAAAGAAGGTATCTTGGCTATTTAGGAAGTCTAGTGGGCATAATAGAGGAAAAAATATAGAGAATTGATTATGGAGGATCAAAATTTATGTTTGTTCTTTTCTTTCTTTTCTTCTTCTTATCTTTGTAATGACTTATTTTTTCCCCTGAAACTTGGATACCATTACCATGGTGGGGTTGATATTATTAGTGATTGGGGAGTGGTAGGTTTACCATTTTGAAATTCTTGAGTTCTTGAGACAAATATTTTAATATCATCTTTTCTCTTCTGCGAATCAGCTTTAATTTCTTATAAGTGTTTTTATTTTCATGTACGATTGTATCTGATTTTAGATTCTGTGGTTTATTTTTATTTGGTCTGTAATCAATATCTCCCTCACTAGATTCTTATTTATATATCATGTAATAGACCAGGACATAGTGGTGACGTACTTGGTGATCACTGGTACGTGTGTGAGGAGTAGTGAATGTTATTGATTGCTTGGGATAAACAAGACTCGTATAGGAATTTCCTAATACAATCGGGGGTATTCCCTCCAAATATATTACACATTGAAAGGATAGTAGACCAATCTGAAGTTTTAGTAAGGCTTATTCTCACATTATTATTTTACCAAGGGAGTGAGAATAAATGATTGTGGATTCTAACACATAACGATTTAGTAGAAGATAATTGGGTAAAGTGAACTGTGATAGAATTACAATTGGAAAACCAACCCTTAATTGATCACCATTTCATATCACGGATTTTAATTACATCATTTGTCAAAAAAAAATTAAAACTATCTCTTAATTTCATTACTTTATTTAGTTTTTTTCTTATATTATCAAAATCAAACAATTTCAAAAACAACATCACTTCTTCCTCTTATTTTAAGTGACAAACACTATTGTTGAGAACTACTCCCTGGAGACAACCTAGTTTAACCACTATATTATATTTAAACTTTGTAAATAATTGTTCTTTCCACACCCCATGAGAGGCACGTGTCACAGTCATGATATTTTCCATGCCTCAGATGACACATTTTTGTAACGCCACGACCCCAGTTACCTAGATTCGGTGCATTATTTTAATACATTGGTATTATTGTAAGGAATCAAGTCCTGAAAGACCGATCAGTTTATTAGACTTGGAAAAAAATATCACATACATGAATGTTACATTTTCACTTTAAGACGTACAAAAAAAATAATTTTTATGAATGCCATTATTCCCTTGGTTTAACCCTGCATATCAATCACATTACACTTCTTGGAATATTGGGAAAAATAAAACATAGAATGGGGTGAGCTCAAATGCTCAGTAAGGGTAAGCAATACAGTGGAAACTTTCAAAAATAAGCATAAACATTTAAGGAAATGTATAAAAATAAAACAAAAGCCTTTTAAACTTTAACTTCAACATAATATGGCAGAAATAAAATGAAATAATTCCATTTTCTTATTCACATTGATATTATACTAATCGAATAATCACATGAAATATCACTAACCACTTTCATAATGATGGAATGCATAATGCCAGACTATCATAACCACATAGCCAAGGCCTCGTGCCAAGACTACAGATAAGATTTTGGCAAGGCCTTGTGCCAAGACACTAGTTTGTCTCATGAGACCTACCGATTAAATTTTTAGAAGATACTTATGTTTAAAATTGCTCAAATATACTCCAGTGTTTTTCTGAAAACATTATGCAAGCTTCAGAAAACAAAATAACTAATTCTGTGACTGCTCGACTAATTACAGGCCATGATCGGTCCACGACCAATCCCTTCCTATCTACCACACTCAAGATTTAGGTTTTCTGAAAATATTTTTAAGCTTAAATTAAATATGTATACATTTTCACGGGATTTTCATATATTTGAGAGAAATATCTCTTTTTTGAAATCATTTAAAAATCACATAATTATAAAAGAAAACCTTTATTTTGAAAATATTTTTATAAGCTTGTAAGGGAAGTTTGTATGATTTTATAATGGTGGAAGATAGCTGAACTTTCCGTATAAGTTATAAAAACATTCTTACCTAAATTTTGTCGAAAATGTTAAAAATGACCTTGTTTGGAAAATGACAGAAATATTCCTTTCAAACCATTTTATAAAAGTCAAACAAGGGTATAAATTACTTTTAACCATATTCTATAAAATATTAATAATGTTTTGAAATTCATTTTTATGAAACATGGATGTGGATGATAAAGAGGTCCTAGTAGATAATTATGTATAAACAACCTCGGATAATGAAGAGATTATGAAATAAACCCTTGCCAATTTTGTAACTTACGAAACATACAACCCATGAAAGAGTTATCATAAAATGAATATGTAAATACACATAAATTAAAGTGTATTATAGAAAGAATACAATTATGGGAAGTACATACACCACACAAAAGGTAATAGTGTAAATATGACATGAATCTCACGGGAATAAGGAGTGAGATGAAAACCCCTTACCTTGCACTTTCCTTTAGTCGATGGTACGTTTAAACACCTATACGAAGATCGTAGTATGTTATTAAATTATACCAGAACCATATTAAAATTTATGATATCATACATGATTCATTTATGACTTTATATTACCCATTTAATAATAATTTCCATGTTAAGTTAACATTTCGGGTAATAATCACTTTCTTTATCGTACGTGTTTTACCTTGCCACTCTTGGTTGTATAACCTAGATCATGATTTAAATAATTCCAGAATATAAAACATGATAAATATATCATATATATTTATAATATAAATATGAATAATAGACATATATATGAAATGGAAAACACCGTTTATGGAGACGGTAGTCCATACGTACGCATAAACATTGTTTCTGTTTTCATATAGTATTGAAAGGAAGTAAGTAAATAAGATATATGTAAGTACATAAACACTTATATATATATATATATATCCCCACTAGCATTATTATTTCATATATTACATAATTATTAGTAATATATATTTTTATAATCGTCGATGAATGGTGAACTTGGAAATGAATCTCATCGTGTCGTGGAGACGGTAATCCGTACGTACGCACGAGAGAAAATATCATTATTTTGATATTAAAATAATATATAATTGGATGTTATATCATATATAAAGAATCATTATCACGTTATATTTATTATTTACATGAATTAAAAATCATTATTATACTCATCGAAATAATAATATGTTGAATAACAATTACACCACGACTTGGAGACGGTAAGTCGTAAGTACGCACGTATGGTGACATGTTATTCAAAGGATGGATAGAATAATAAATATTTTTGTACCATATTAATAATAATATTATAGTATATTGGAGATACTGGATTCATTATTTTATAATGGTAATAACAAAGAAAGAAAAAGTGGAAGAAGAAAGAAACTTGAAAAAGGGTGGGGAAATCATTACCTCTTCTTCGTGTTCTTCCTTTTGATTTGATTAAAAGGGCTCGTTATGTTGGCTTTATAACTAAAGGAAGGCCTCTGGGATGAATTGAGGGAATTTTAGAGAGTATTTGGTCAGGGTTTGGCCAAACCAAAATGCTCTGAAGGTGTGAATTAATGGGAAGGGTGAGTTTCGTTTTATAAGAGGGGTGAGGGGCACCGTTGGAAAAGCTAGAAATATTATTTTATAATAAATTTATATTCGGTTTCTAATGGCTACAAATTCGATTATTTAAAGGTTAAAGTTGTTATGTGTTTAAATCCACTCAACCAATAGAATTTATACTGGTTTGGGTCATTATATTAACCTTATCTTTTAGTTTTAACTCTTAGTTAATTAGTTTGACATTTACCATGTCACTTTGTATTTTTTATATTTTATAGTTAATAAACATACTATATACATCCAAGAGACCCCCAAGTGGTCCATTAATGATACAACTATCATGATATAAGTCTCGTTTCGAACCTTATATTTTTAGGAATTTAATATCAATTAATAATATAATATTTGTTTTAAAAACTCTTTTATGTCAATTTTGACACTATTCAATAATTGACTTTTGTAAAAATCATAACAGAATGGTTACTTAGAAAAAAGTTAATTAAATCCATCCTAATATGTCATATTATCCTATAAAATTATTTTAATTCATTAAAAGTCTCAAATTTAATTTATTTGGGTATTTAAAATATCAATTATTTTAATTTTTCACTATTATGGTAATTACTCCGTCATCATTGTGTCATAAATAAATTAAAATATTTAATGACTAAAAATTATAAATAAACTCTCATTATGTAGGAAATTGTTTTATATTTCTAATTAATATTTATAGTAGAAAATACAACATGTATAACCATATGTAAAAATTGTTTTTCTAAAAGATATATGCTTATGTCATTTTTGTATTTATTTTAACTTAGTTAATATAAAGTGTCCCTATCACCTACAAGTGGCTCTATGGGGTCCCAAAATCGACCCAAAGATGCCCATGGTCGGACATGTATCCACCAATAATGTTAGGACACGTTTTAGGGTAATTTATTATTATTATAATATTATTTTTTAACCCTTATTTACGAGATTTACCCTTAAACCATGGTAAATAGAATATTTACCGAAGTAATTATTCAAAATGTCTAAAAATAAAAGTTACCTATTTACACAATTTGGAAATCCTGATTCAAAATAAGGAATCCATTTTTCCAAATTCAAAACATAGAAGTGGAAGAAATTAATTTATAATTAATTCCCGTTGCAAAACAAAAAGCGTGTTTTTAAGATATAATAACTATCAAAAGATTGGTACTTGTTTATGTCCGGTTTAATTGTGAAATTATGTCCAATAACCAAAATTGTATTAAATGGTAAAAATATATTATAAATATACTTTAAAACCACTCAAATCATAATTTTTCACTATTAATTATTTTGATTAAAAAAGTTTTTTTAAATTAAAATTTAGTAATTTTCACTATTCATCAAAATATTAATGTTATCCGAAAATTACAAAAATTTTACCTTAGGCTAAATTCGATACTCCGAATCCAAAAATGAAGTCCATTTTGAGAGATAAAATTTCTAAAATTTTAAAAAGTAGGTATTACTATTCATAACGGCTACTTTGATTGGTCGTGGTGTGTGTTAGAACTCGAAGTTGCGCACAACACACGCTACTGTATTATTCAAAGAGAATCGTAACATGAAATATCAGGGTTTTACATTATCCCCTCCTTCAATAAATTGCGTCCTCACAATTTGATATTGTTCTTTGAAAATAAAGTTTGAAAATAGAAAAAACCTTTGTGGAAAAACCCACATCGGAAATCTGGTTAATAAAATTTAGTCTTAACAAGGTGAAAAAAGAAATGAAAGGGTCACCACAAAATTATGATCTTGATTAGGAGGTCATTGGTGTCAATTATGGACATATAATTGGAGGAAACATGTAAATATTTATAGGTAGTGATTGAGGTCATCAATAAAAAACACGTTTAAAATTGAGGTCCTTAAATTCATCAGTCTATGATGATTTAAAATACCATAGGTTCAACAAAACATAAGGTGTTAGGATAACACATTTTTGATGTTTCAAAATATCTTATTTGAAATCCCACATCGATAAATGAATTAATGAGGGATCTATTTAAAATAAAGAGTAAAAAGTATGAAGATTACCAAAAATAACACATACTAGGGTTCCATGTAGGAAAATATGGATATGGAAGAGAAATCTAACCATCAATTATCTTATGGAGAGTGGTGGAGAATGTGGCTATGAAAAGTCCAAAAATACCATAGCTATAAATTAGTGATTATCTAAGGTACCATATAGGACAACATTTTTGTTTTAAGTTCCTCTTCTTAATGTTGAGAAATTTATTTATGGGATTGGCTAAGATCATAAGGAGATATACTTACTTTATAAATAGAGTTTTATCCATTAATAAATTTCTACCACAAACTCATATTTCACCCCAAAACATAATACAACTCAAAAATACTCTATTTATCCTAATAGTATAGGGTTCCAAATATAATGAATTTATAATTCACATATCAGACCCTTTATGTAAAGAAACTACATTATACCATCCAAGAACATCATGTAGCACAATGGTAGGTGATAAATACCAATTTCACTATGGTTTTAGGTTCGATTCCTGTAGCTTTTTCCGACACGACGGGTCATCACACGATCTGTGTGCTGTCCTTTTATAAAAATTCAAAAAAATTAACCTTTCAAACTTAATCCATTCCAACAATTAGACTTATCCAAAATACTATCATCCAAACTCACAGTCTAAAATTTACAAGGAAGTTAAACATAATGAGGATCCTTTTTTCTAGGTAATAACATGTCAATGCCTTCCTCATATATTCTTTTAGAACACCGAAACATCCTGAATTACCAAAATCAATCATCTCTTATTCCAAAATCACTACCTCAATATCAGGACCATATTAAGGTTAATCTTTCCTTAAAACATGTAATTTCCAAAAAAAAATTAACTCGTTGTAGAGTCACTTTTCTTAGTACCATAAAATCTCAAATCCTTAATTAAATAGTACTGCAGTACAACCCTTATTTATTTCCAGAACATCATTGATACAACACTTAAATGAAATAATTCTAAAATAAAAACATATGAAAACTAGTCATTCCTCTTCATTTGTGGTAGTATCATAACTTGATTATTATCCAATAGCATCATTTGCGGCATAGTCTGATGACTAGGACATTGGTTCGCGTAGTGTCCAAACTCCTTAAAAATGAATAATTGTACATTTGAAACCGTTTTCTTACCCTTGCAGTCACGTACTTTGTGCCCTTTCCTCCACACTTATAACAAACTCTCATTCCTTTTAGGAAAGTTCCAGGGTGTTTCTTCCCACAGTTATCACATATGGGAAAATTATTCTTTTCCCTCTTCCATTTATCCATCTTTCTCCCTTCCATACTTTTCTTCTCTTGCTTCCCATCAAAGCCATAGGACTCCAAGAATTATTTACTCATCTTATCAAAACATGACACTATTTCTTTATGTGATAATAATACGTGGGAAACTATTTCCATTCTAAATTCTAGCTTAGGACCATGAAAGATATGATCCTTTTTACTCTTTGGATCATACGTATTATGGGAGTTCACATTCCTTCTACTGGGCGCCATTTCAATAAAATATCATAAACTAGTTCAGTTTATGAATTGCAATGAATAATTACCAAACATGAAAAATACCTAATGCAAATTGAACAGTTTATGAATATAATCCATAATCATAAAAATGTTTTCTTTGAGTAAGCATATAATCATAAGCCCTTCATAATTGTTTGTAAAGAAAATGAGAATTATCCTAAGCATATACCCCAGGAGTGTCGTAACCAAGAGTGCAGCAAGGCCCATTGTCGTGCACCAGTTCTCGTTTGAGTCTAGCTCAAAGCGGTGTTTTCAGGTTTTACCCCTAGGTACATCTATGCCAGAGCCGCCTCTACCTACTCGTATCCAGACAGAGATGTATTGCACGGAAAACTCACAAAATCTCTACAATACCAAAATTCTAGGAAGTTTTTTCTATACTAATCCTCAAAGTCTATCTTAGGGCTATGTACTCTAATCATAGTTTATCTAAATCTAGTTTCCAAGGTTATTGTTAAGCTTCCTCTGATACGAAATGTAACGCCCTGACCCTAGTTACCCAGAGTGGGTGCATTATTTTAGTACATTGGCATGATTACAAGGAATCAAGTCCCGAAAGACCGATCTGTTTAGCAGTATTGGAAAAATAGATCACATACATGAATGTTACATTTTCACTTTAAGACGAACAAAACAAAATAAATAATCTTTATGAAGGCAATTATTCCCTTGTCCTAACCCTGCATAACAATCACATTATACTTCTTGGAGTCCTGGGAAAAATAAAACATAGAAAGGGGTGAGCTCAAATGCTCAGTAAGGGTAAGCAATACAGCGGAAACTTTCAAAAATAAGCATAAACATTTAAGGCAATGTATAAAACTAAAAAAAAGCCTTTTAAACTTGAACATCAGCATAATATAGAAGAAATAAAATGAAATAATTCCATTTACTTATTCAATGGATATTCTACTAATCAAATAATCACATGCAATATCACTGACCACTTTTATAATGATGGAATGAATAATGCCAGACTATCATAACCACATAGCCAAGGCCTCGTGGAAAGACTACAAATAAGATTTTGTCAAGGCCTTGTGCCAAGACACTAGTTTGTCTCATTATACCTACCGATTAAATTTTTAGAAGATACTTACATTTCAAATTGCTCAAATATACTCCAGTGTTTTTCAGAAAATGTTATGCAAGCTTCAGAAAACAAAATAACTAATTATAAGACTGCTCGAATAATTACAGGACATGATGGGTCGACGCCCAATCCCTTACTATCTACCACACTCAAGAGTCAGGTTTTCTGAAAACATTTTTAATCTTTCATTAAATATGTATACATTTGCACTGGATTTTCATATATTTGAGAGAAATATCTCTTTTTTGAAATCATTTAAAAATCACAAAATTATAAAAGAAAACCTGTATTTTGAAAATATTCTTATAAGCTTGTAAGGTAAGTTTGTACGATTTTATAATGGTGGAAAATAGCTGCACCCACCGTATAAGTTAAAAAACATTCTTACCTTAATTTTGTCAAAATGTTAAAAAGGACCTTGTTTGGAAAATGACGGAAATATTCATTTCAAACCATTTTATAAAAGTCAAAGAAGGGTATAAATTACATTAACCCATATTCTATAAAAATTAATAATGTTTTGAAATTCATTTTTACGAAACATGGATGTAGATGATAAAGAGGTCCCAGTAGATAATTACGTATAAACAACCTCGGATAATGAAGAGATTGTGAAATAAACCCTTACCAATTTGGTAACTTAGGAAACATACAACCCATGAAAGAGGTATCATACAATGAATATGTAAATACACATAAATTAAATTGTATTACACAAAGAATACAATTATGGGCAGTACATACAGAACACAAAAGGTAATATTGGCAATATGACATGAATCTCACATGAATAAGGAGTGAGATGAAAAACCCTTTACCTTGCACTTTCCTTTAGTCGAGGGTACGTCTAACCTCCTGTACGAAGAACGTAGTATGTTATTAAATTATACCAAAACCATATTAATATTTATGATATCATACATGATTTATTTATGACTTTATAATACTCATTTAATAATAATTTTCAGGTTAAGTTAACATTTCGGGTAATAATCTCTTTCTTTATTGTATGTGTTTTAACTTGTCACTCATGGTTGTATCACTTAGATCATGATTTAAATACTTCCACAATATAAAACATGATAAATATATCATATATATTTTGAATATAAATATGTATAATAGACATATATATGAAATGGAAAACACCGTTTATGGAGACGGTAGTCCGTACATACGCATAAACGTTGTTTCTGCTTTCATATAGTATTGAACGGAAGTAAGTGAATAAGATATATGTAAGTACATAAATCCTTATATATATATATATATATCTCCAGTAGCATTATTATGTCATATATTACATACTTATTATTAATATATAGTTTTATAATCGTCGATGAATGGTGAACTTGGAAATGAATCTCATCGCGTCGTGGAGACGGTAATCCGTACGTACGCACGAGCGAAAATATCATTCTTTTTATATTAAAATAATATATAATTGGATGGTATATCATATATACAGAATAATTATCATGTTATATTTATTATTTACATGAATTAAAAATCATTATTATACCCATCCAAATAATAATATATTAAATAACAATTACACCATGACGTGGAGACGGTAAGCCGTGCGTATGCACTTATGGTGACATGTCATTCAAAGGATGGATAGAATACTGAATATGGTTGTACCATATTTATAAAAATATTACATTATATAGGAGATACTGGATTCATTATTTTATAATGGTAATAACAAAGAAAAAAAAAGTGGAAGAAGAAAGAAACTTGAAAAAGGGTGGTGAAATCATTACCTCTTCTTCATGTTCTTCCTTTTGATTTGATTAAAAGGGATCATTATGATGGATTTATAACTAAAGGAAGGCCTCTAGAATGACGTGAGGGATGTTTATAGAGTATTTGGGAAGGGGTTGGACAAACCAAAAGGCTTTTAAGGTGTGAATTAATGAGAAGGGGGAGTGCCCTTTTATAAGAGGGGTGAGGGGAACCTTTGGAAAAGCTAGAAATATTATTTTATAATAAATTTATATTCAGTTTCTAATGGATCAAAAGTGGATTATTTAAAGTTTAAGGTTGGGATGGGTCTAAAACCACTCAAAAAATATAATTTATACTGGTTGGGGTCATTATATTAACCTTATCGTTTAGTTTTAACTCTTAGTTAATTAGTTTGACACTTACCATGTCACTTTGTATTTTTATATTTTATAGTTAATAAACTTACTATATACATCCAAGCGACCCCCAAGTGGTCTATTAATAATAAAAATATCATGATATAAGTCTCTTTTCTAAACCTTAGATTTTTAGGAATTTAATATCAATTAATAATATAATATTTTTTTTAAAAACTCGTTTATGTCAATTTTGACACTATTCAATAATTGACATTTGTAAAAATTATAACCGAATGATTACTTCGAAAAAAGTTAATTAAATAAATCCTAATATGTCAAATTATTCTAGAAAATTAGTTTAATTCATTAAAAGTCTCAAATTATATTTATTTGGGTATTTATAATATCAATTATTTTAATTTTTCACTATTATGGTAATTACTCTATCATCATTGTGTCATAAATAAATTAAATTATTTAATGTCTAAAAATTATAAATAAACTATAATTATGTAGGAAATCGTTTTATATTTCTAATAAATATTTATAGTCAAAAGGAAAACATGTATAACCATATGTAAAAATTGTTTTTCTAAAACATATATGCTTATGTCATTTTTGTATTTATTTTAACTTAATTAAAATAAAGTTTCCCTGTCACCTACAAGTGGCTCCATGGGGTCCCAAAATCGACCCAAAGATGCCCATGGTCGGACATGTATCCACCAATAAGGTTAGGACACGTTTAGGGTAATTTATTATTATTATAATATTATTTTTTAACTCTTATTTACTAGATTTACCCTTTATCCATGGTAAATAAAATATTTACAGAAGTAATTATTCAAAATGTATAAAAATAAAAGTTACCTACATACACAATTTGGACATCCTGATTCCAAATAAGGAATCCATTTTTCCAAATTCAAAACACAGAAGTGGCAGAAATTAATTTAAAATTAATTCCCGTTGCAAAACAAAAAAACGTGTTTTTAAGATATAATAACTACCAAAAGATTGGTACTTGTTTATGTGCAGTTTAATTGTGAAATTATGTCCAAAAAAATTGTATTAAATGGTAAATATATATTATTAATATACTTTAAAACCACTCAAATTCATAATTTATGAAAATTAATTATTTTGATTAAAAAAGTTGTTTTTAATTAAAATTTAGTAATTTTCACTACTCATCAAAATATTAAAGTTATCGGAAAAGTACCAAAATTTCACCTTAGGCAAAATTCGATTCTTTGAATCCAAAAATGAAGTCCATTTTGAGAGATAAAATTTCTAAAATTTTAAAAATTAGGTATTACTATTCATAACGGCTACTTTGATTGGTCGTGGTGTGTGTTAGAACTCGAAGTTGCGCATAACACACGCTACTGTATTATTCAAAGAGAAGCATACTATGGAAGCTCGGGGTGTTACATTTTTGTAACTAAATACTAGAGAGAACATGCATGGTAGTATAAATAAGTACAATGGTCACCATTTTGATACAATCATCAATGGATAAGAACTAATTTTTCCAATTATTAATGTATTCTATGACAAGCTATAGCACCCTTTCATAGTAGTGGATGTGAATTCTCTCATCAAATATCAGTTCCCCCAGGTATTCTAATGCGATGTGACTTTTTGAGATTCCAAGGTTCCTTTCGATGGTAATTATATGCCTCTATGAGCACTATAAGGGAAGGAAAAGGTTTATCTTATCACATTTAACAAATTTAGAACTCCATTTTAAATAATCCTCAATGAGGTTGCGGATGTTACGGATGGATTTACAACCTCCACTGAGAAACATCATAGTGTCGTTCACATACATGAGGTGGGAAACCCCTCATAAATTATTTCTTCACTATAAATGGATGATTTTACCATCCTCATGGTTTTTTAAAATATACCTATTAAGGGTATTTTTTTTATGAGAATGAATATGGTAGGAGAGATTATATCTACCTGATATAAACCACACACCAGTTTTAAGAACCCATGGTCCCTCCTAATAAAGGAAAATTCCATCCAAGAAGAGATGAATAAGATGTAAAGAAAGTAAAAGAACCATATATAGATACTCATGTAATAGAAAACCTTCATAGTAAATCCCAATTCAAGAATTTCATAGGATTTGTCCATGTAAATCTTGATAATGGCATCTGACAAAACCCACATGATGTTAACATCCCTGACCATCTCAAAAGCCAATCCAAGTGAACCTTGAATCATCCTCCCTTTGATTACCCCATGTTACTCTTTAGAAACCAAGTCATTAAGGTAAATAGAAACCCTTTTATTTATAATTCTATATAAAACCTCATATATAAAAATAACTGTGCTTATGAGATGATAGTGTGTTAAAAAATATGAATCTTTGATTGTTGTGATCATCACCAGTTCAGTGGAACACACAACATAGGGGGAGATAACCACTATGGAAATAGTCCATTACCACTAGGACAATATCACTATTGAATAGATCCCAAGAAGGAACATAAAATGATCCATGGAAGCCATTTGGATAGGGAGAACTATTGGGGTTGATAGCTTTGATAGAATCAAGGATATCCTTCTCACCTGAGACTGACTCAAGGAGTTTGTTATCACTTGAAGAATATATACAAAAAATTATATAAAAAAATACTAGTACTCCCCCAAGAACATCCTTGAATGTGTGGGTTTGGGACCACAATCATGGATTTAAAATGCACTTCTTCCAGATTTCCCACCACTTAATAATCATTTTTATATGATTCATCATTAAGGAGAATATTCTGGTTTCAAGACATCCTAATTTCTTTGATACATGATTGAAATAATATTTTGTTCTTATCAACTTCTCTGATCCATATAATTTTTTATTTCTTTTCATACTATTTTCTCCTAATCCAAGAGAAAATCAAATAGTAATCACTTCTTGGTATCCAAGTCATTTTTTATTATATTATCCCAATTGTTATCTAAAGCGGACTCCAACCTTTTAATTTTCAAGCTAAGGGTATTCACATCTAGAAAATGAGATGATTGATTATTTTCCCATGACAGAATATCGCCTTTAAGATGTTTTAATGTCTTATGATGGCTCGTCCCATGAAACCATTTCACCAACTTTCTCCATGATTATTTCAATACGTTATTTTTTTCAGGAAAATATTTCCACATACTTGAGAAAAAACAATTACTTTTCTCTCCTATAGAGGATAATACAATGACTAAAGGATATTTTTTAAAAAGTAACTTGAGAAGGTGGGGGGATTAATTATCAGGATGGATATATATAGCTTCTAGGATCACAAGAAACAGATCCAAATTACACCACATTCTATTCCTTCCTTTTTGGTTGTTATACTAAGTGAAGCGATCTCCTTGAAAACATGTTTCCACCAAGCTAGACTAAGCCACAAAAATTATATAAGTATAAAATCACCTTGAAATAAAAATATGTATGCCCTTTTTTAAGTATTATCCAATTTCACATTAAAATATCCACCTACAAACCATGGGAGATCACCCACATCAATGTTACCCAAATCCGTCCATAAGGCCTCTCTTTCTAGCACATCGTATTTGGCATAGACAAAACAGAATAATAGACTATGCAATCCCATACTCACTTTAGTAGTTAGGAATTTAACAGAGGTTGTGACCAACTCCGCCACAGTATTTTGCTTTCATAATATCTATATCTGATGGTTCTAGCGGGCTGCATCCAAGAAATATCGAGTTCTAATTCATTGAGAAAACATCATTATTTTGGAGTACATATACTTAGGTACAATTATCCCTGCAATAGAGGCATTTTAATTAGCTAAAAAACTATAGATAAATTATTTTTTGATCTAGGGTTCAAGGTCATGAGGGTTCCATATAAGTGGATATATCATGGTACAATTGATAGTTTGTATTTGGCACCCACCTTTTAGGGAGTTACAGTAGGAGTATGCATAAGAGATAAGAAATCTATCTTGTGTTATCTGGTTCTCACTCCACCGAAAGAAGGATAATATTTTACTTTGTAAGCCATTGGATTCGGTCTTGAAGTATGTTTTGGGGAACAAGTAACAAGGAAAAAAATTAAAAAGGGGTAAAGGAGATGAAACCAAAAGCACCTCTATTTCCATCTGGAAAAGCATGAGAGGGACTGGTTGAGATTCGAATTCCTCTAAGAACACCATTGGTATATCAAGAGAAATGGTATCACTCAAAGAGTTTTGTGGATGGAAGATAACTAAATCTGAGCATGGGGGATATATCCATGGTGGTTGAAGGAGCCATAGGGGTAGGTGATGACATTGGGATAAAAGATGACGTTGGGCTTTCCATTGAACCAGGGGGAGAAATATCTCTTGTTTCACGGGATAGAAAGGTGGGATATGAAGGTGGAGGAGGGGGGATGTGGATGTTGAGGGAGGATTTATAGGTGAAGTGTAAAAAAACATTGAATATTTTCCCTATTTCTGCTGAGAGTTGAACCTATACTTTCTATAAATTACCAAATAATTCCCTTGAAGCCGGAAACATATTTAGAAATGATCCAGGTAAGATAGATAAAATTTTTTCCACGATTAAAACATCACTACCCTAACAAAAATTTACTCAGGTATAGGATCTGATAATTATACATCTACATAAATTATTTCCATGGAAGAATATTATAGCTAAGCAGTCTGATCTTCTTCACATAGAAGAGAGACCAGAGCATCTTTGATCTCTCAAAGGAAGGAGATATTTTAGAATAGGAGAGGAAGGCCTGGTATGTTTAGACGTATCCTAGCCTCAAGAGAATCATATCACGTATTCACACAATGGGATCACCGAAAGGGGTTAATCCACCACTTCCCAAGAGATATTGGGTAGAAGGACAATGTGGAGATGAAGACTTCCATGGAAGATATCACAACACAGAGTGCTTTAGGATTTAGAGATGAGACCCTAGAAGAAGCCACCAAGCCCAGAGAGTCAATTAATCACTAAAAAATTGATGAGGAAGAAGATCCTATATAAATTGAAAATATGATCCACTATAGCAGAGAAGAGGACTCTGAGAAATCTCATTTTAAGAATATCAACTCTAGAGATCCATCCGCAGTGACCTAATAGAATCCATCTAGAGATATCTACATTAGGGGAGGGTGTCGATTGGATGTCGAAGGAGGTGGGTGAACCATATCCCCCTTGGTATAGACCAGATGAGATATGGATTCAAGCTATGAATAAGATCACCCCGTCATTGAAAACAACCCACTCGTGTAGTTTATTTTTAAGTGGAAATGACACAAAAGACATAACAACAACAACAATAATAATTTTTATTGAAGAAGAGAAAACCCTCAGTCCTGTAGTCTAGGGATAAGATGATGCAAAAAAATAAGGGGTCCTGTAATGATGGATACCCAAATAGTTTTTATTGACAAAAATAGAACCTTCATGGGGGAAGGATCCCAAACAAGATAAAATAGATATTTGTCAGAGGGAAGATCCAAATGAAAGATATTACAATAGTTTATTTCCCTCTCACCATGTGTGAGTGATGATCATGCCTCCAAAAATTAAATTCATACACCAGAGGACTTAGTAAATGATTTACCAAACACTAGAGATACAACCATGTAGAGAGTTTAAAATGATCCAAGAATAAATTTCAATAAAATAAATATTGATATTCTTCTCCTTAAAAATAACAATCCTAGAAATAATCCTATTTGCTTCGACCTGACATGAGTCGCCTTGACAAAAATATGTCACAACAGAGATAACTATTGATCCATTATCATCGTACACAATACCTCCACCCCACATCACACTCATAATACAAAAGTAATCCATGTTTATTTTTAACCTTGTATCATGTGGGTACCATCTTATCCCACATTAAGAGGGGTCATTAGAAGAGACATATAGATTACCCAGAAACTATAGGGATTTCAAAGAAGCATAGGGATCCAAGATTGTAAGTTGTTGGATCGGGTCTACCAATAAGATTTCTATTTTGAAATAAATAGAAATCTGGGGGATATGGATTCCTGAAAATTGTGCCTTATTCATTACAAACTATAAGAAACAATATCTCCCAGTGAGAATATAACCTCTCACATTTTTTTCATTTCTATTATCCCCCAACATCTTGGAACTAGAATGAAAGGAAGTTATCACTTGAAAAATCCAATGATGCCACACTAGAAAATAATCCTAGACTATTCCATTATCATTTCTCCCACTGACTTTTGAAAAAGAGATTATCTATAGTTTCCTCACAATGAATACTAAAAAAATCGTATCGGGATGCATGTTGAATACCTATATGATTGAAATTTTCATCTAGGAGAAGGGTGGTACTACTGATATGCACACTGGGAAATTTAGTTTTGAAGGGATATTCATACAACAGATCCTCTAAAACAATTCATCCTATTATAATAGAAAGTTCTCCCTGTTTTTGTACTCCTTAATAGAGAAGGCCCCAGACATTGAACCATAGAACATTAAAATGTCAGGGTACGTTGAAGGCTCAATTAAATAATAAAAACCTTGTTGATATTTTTCCATCACATCATTAATTAACATAGGTTGAGTCTAGGATTTTCTAAAGGAGATACTGGGGGTGGGACAACCTGGAAACCCAAGGATCCCCCTACTCCAGTTATGGAACTAGAAGCTAGAATCTCCTCACCCAACAATTCATCCCACATAGTTTTCCAATTTAGAAATGAAATATCTTATTGAACACTAAAGATCCAAGGATCTAAGTTTTAGAGGATCCTAAATCCCATATTTCCTTACCATTAACCTTCGCCAGATGGTTTCATCATCCATAAACACCCAATAAAGCTTTTCATGCATCCCATGGATAGTCTTTGATATTCTCTAGACTCCAATGCCTTCCTCCATTATCTGCCTTTCTAATCATTCTCAGGAGTCCCAGAACTGCTTCCCATCAAGATTATAATCCTATATGAATTCACACATAATTCACTTCATGTTTTAAATAAAAAATTTCATAACCCTACTAACCTCAAGTACATGCATGAGTGGGGGACAAGGACAAGGATGATCAATGTTATCCTTCATCCAATGGATTGGAAGTGAATTCTCACATTGTTGATTCAGCTGGTGATGTTATTCAATTATATTTCAAAATGAAACACCCATAGCCAACCCCAAGATATGGGGACTCCTAAATACTTCATAGTTAAATTCATCATTTTTATACTAATAGATTATTCCTTGTGACAAATTCTCCCTTCATTTAACTGATTTAGAACAATGATGTTTCTATTTTCATGGTTGAATTGTTTCCAACTCTAATAATAGTCAACGTTGATAACCATATTAAGTCCATTAATAAAATTATTTCCTCCATTGATAAATATACTGTTATAATCTACATACATAATATGATAGAGGACTTTAAAGTGCTTAGAGCACAAAAATTGGAGAATCCTACCTTCATGTAGATTTTTGTTGATATAACCACTGAAACTGTACTTCGGAAAGATAAAAATAGTGGCAGACATTGGATCTTCATGGATAAGCTTCCAAACCAACATGAAGAACCCATAATTATTTCCCATAAATGAGTTGGATATCTATCGGGATCTAATACAGTGAAACGAAAAAACAATTAAGATATCATAGAAACCTATACATGTGAGTGCCTTGATGATAAAAGACCATAATATAAGATAATATTTTTTCCATATCATGATTCATGAAAATGATCGAATCGTGAACCTTCATATGCAATTCCATCATATCCATTTATAGTTATTTTTTTGATGGTGGCCTACTGCACCTCAGAAATCTAGAAAGATAGATTCAATGAGATCTATTTTCAATAATAGTGGTAAAAAATTTATACAAAAAGTTACATATTTTGATTGGTCTATAATCATTCAAATTGGTAGGATCCTTTCACTTTGGGATGATCCCCATTGAAGTAGAACTTTCTACTTAGGGATTAATCCCACCATGGACGACATCTTGCAACACATTGATAATGGAGTACTAAAAAAATCATAGATAGAAAGAAATAAATAACATGGAAAGGTGTGTTGTCCAGGTGCACTATATTGGAAATGATTAGTAGCTTCCTTATGACATTCACATTTTTAAGGAAAAAATTTCATACCCCTTTTATCTTGATCTGACACAACATAAGGAATAACCTCAAAGATGTCATATTGACCCCTTGGATAGCCCTCAAACAAGCAAGGGTTTAGATCAACTAGAAGAGATTATAAATGAACTTCATCTAGACCTCCCACCTCACCTCATTCGCTCTCAAAGGAACCATTATCATGGATAATGATTTTACTGATGATTTAGAATCTCTATTTGATACATGTGTGAAAAAAAAGTGTTCTTGTCCCTTTCATAAATCCATTTTATCCTAGATTTCTCTCGATAAAGGAGTTCCTCTCCCAAGAGATGCACTGATAGGTTTTTATTCTTTGATATCAGAAAGCTAAATAATACTAAATCCTAATTATACATGATCATAACTTTAATATAACACACTTCTGAACCAATAATTATCCATGTCACGAGATTACATAGGAAGACTCCTTCAAATTTGATGATCACATCAAAGACACCTCAACCTGTTATGGAGACTAATACCTAGAATTCCCTAAACTGATTTTTTCCATGACTCATCCACTATGTGAAGAATCCTTGATATAGAAATCTAGGTATGTAAAAAAAATGAAAGATCCCTCCTTATTATTAACCCAGGGAAATGCCACCTAGATCAGTAAGTGTTCTGAAAGGTCATGAGAAAGGTGAGTCACCTTGGAACCTAGAAAAACAGAAATGGACTTAAGGTTGTCTAGGTAGTGTTCCATCCTACACCATGTGTGAGCTTCTCCTATCTTTTTGTTTCACCACATGAATTACTCTCCATTTTATCCCAAATTTAATAGGAATTTTTGAGATATGAAAGAAGAAAATTATGCACTCACCCCCCTCAGAAAGGCTCCTCCTCCCTTCTTTTCATATGGATCTAATACAATATTTAAATATCCTCCAACCAATAAAGGCACGGCCCCAAAATAAAATGACTAGAGATCACGACAAATAGTTTGTCTAGATAGACTCTCACATTTTTCATATAGAAAAGTCACAAAAATCCATCGGCTCTCCATGTTGACGTAAAAATAAATTGACTGATCGTATGAGCATGCTTGTTGGGGAGAATATTTCCCTCTACTTAGAGACATGATATGTCATGTAGGTAATAAGGTTTTCTGTGTGGGTGTTTGTTAAATTGGGAATATGACCTAACAATGATGGTTTTTAAAAGGGATATAGCCTTAGAGAAATGGAATTTTGGTATTTTTGTAATATAGTCAAAATAAAAGTGGATTTAAATGATCACATATGGGATATAACTACATGAGTATGAAAATTGAACATAATGTTGGGTTTAAACATCTTATAAGCATCCTAAATATCATTTTGAAATAAGAATCATCGTGTGCATAGTTTTAGTAGCACTGTTTGAGGTCATATGATGGGATCATACAATACACTTTAGCTTTATACACTACGGACATAAACTGAGTAGTTTAAAGCCAATCAGCTTATACTACTAGAGTATTCTGGCAATGAATATCAAGTAAACTAATGGAACAATTAAATAAAAATCTAATCCAAGTGTGAGGCATGCTCGATGTGAGAAACAAGTTATATAATATCATACATATTGTGTTAAATTGTGAAAATGTGGATTGAATGTGGCTTATAAATTGGTGTTTCCGTAGTAGGATACATATGTTCTAAAAGGGGTGACAATATGAGACTAAGTGGGACTTATACATTAGCTTCCCTAAGATATATAACATATTAATTGAGAAAATTGAATGTATTCTGGGAAATTATACCTAGGAAGAGGCCCATGTGGTAAGAAAAAGTAGGGTCTTACTTCTATTATGATTCCTAATTAGAGTAATTTTAATTATGTTATTTTCATAGTCAAATCGGATCTATAGTTCCACCTAAGTCTAACTTAGTGTGAGGAATAACTGATAAAATAGGATTTAGAACATTATATGGGAATGAATAATTATGTTTAGATAGGGATTATACACTAATATATCCCCTGAATAAATTAAGTTCATTTCAAGCTCATTTTGTAAGGAATCATGTTCTTATTGTTCAGGACATCCATTGTTAGTCAGAATGGGTAATTTTATACTTCTAAATATTATGTTGAGAATATTTTCCATGCAATTTATTTTCATATGACAGGGAAGTATATTTTGTGAAAGGAATGATATTGAAGGTTATAGTGGTACTTACACATAATTTTTCCTATAAGGTATTGTTAAAGATAATATACCTCTTTGAAGGCTCTCAGTCACTAGTGATAGGTACCATTGAGGTCATTTGAGTTGACTGAGACTCGGTGGGTGACATCCTAGAAAGATATAGTGGGGAATATATCATTTTAATTTATTATTATATTTCTTCAAGAAATGACCCTAGGAATTTTAAATGCTTTTTAGGTTGAGGAAAAGAAAGAGAGGGTAGTGATCACCTTTAAATCCACCAATTTCACATAATATAAGTTGTTATGTGATGTTAGTGTGGTTTAAAAATGAGGGAATGATTTTTTTGTGAAGTTAATTTTATAGAAGTTTATAGTTATTAAAAAAATTAAATGGTTCATCAGTATAGTCACTTTTTTATATAATATTTTAAAGCGCATTTAATCAGTGTGGGAAAAAAATCAAGGGGTTCTTTTTCTCAAATTTGGTTTTTTGATATTTATTTATGAATGTGATCCATGATACCTTACTAAGGTTTTGTTACTAACAAATTTATTTATTTATTAAATATTAATGGGATTTGAAGAGAAATATAATTTACATTATATATATTTCCTTTCATTAAAATGGTGTCAAAGTTCAAAGGGGTTTTCACAAAAATGTTACACAAATCTTAATAGTTTTTATTTCCAATATTATTTTAAAAGTTAAAATTACTTTAGAAAGATGATCTATTAATAGAATTTTTATTATTTCTAAAAATCATATTCATTAAAATTTTATACTAATTTGGATTAACTTTTACCTAATATATTTATTTCCCCTTGATATATATGTTTACATGTACGGTTTCATATAACTGCAACTGACCACATCTCTACTTATGAGTTAGAAATCTACCTATTTCTATGTTTTTATTAATTGGATATGCTAGAAAATTTTCATATATATGAAATAATAATTTATTAATGTCATTATAAACTACATGACCATATTTTAATAGTTTTAATGATATTTTGAAATCTTTTTATGGGTCATTTTCATCAAAATGTGAAATCCTTCTCTTTCTACCATTTATGAGTAAATATGTCATTTTATCACCTTTATCATTGTAAACTAATATTTATATCGAAAGTTTCATGGATTCCACAGAATTTTTTTTTCTCCTAATTTTATTAAATATTTATTTTAAACTTACTTCAAATGATTAGAAATATTTGTTATTTATGAAGTGATTATTTTCTAAAACAAATAAAATTTGTTTTCCATATATGTCATTATCCTTTGATATATTCTACTCATTATCAATAATTTTATTCAAATAATACCATCCAACTTATTTCCCTTGATAGATTATGAAATTTGCTTTCCTGTCATGGAAATGATAGAGTAGTTCATTGGTCTTTCCAAGTAATTTACGTTTTATAAACCTAATTTATCTTCTAATGACTTCCCTAATTGAATACCCTATTTTCGATTCCTTTTATTGATAGGTGTTCACCTAGGTTATATAAATAAATTGATTGGGGATTTATAATATTAACCATATACCCTTTATAAATTTGATTTCAATACCATATTTTTTATTAACTTTATTGAATGGAATTTACAGAGAATGTTACTTAATATAATTGGAGGCCAATTTATTTTCCCAAGTATTATCATGTTTTTATTATCAATAAAATTATCAACTATTTAATTGTAAAAATACATTTTAAATGGATTTGATGTCAATTTTCATTACATGTATCCTATATTATGTGTTCAATGAATCCCATTTTTGTTTTATGGGTTATTTATGTTCTAAATTTTAATGATATTCACATAAAATATTTTTAAAACCCATTATTATTCACAAGAGTTATTTATGATTTTCTACGTAAATGGTATTTAAGTGGAACATGTAAGTGTGTATGAATGATGGGGGGTCATATATATCCCTCCAATTAATAGGTTATAAGTTTATATCTCAGAGATAAGTATTCACAATTATATTTTAGTTGCTCATAAGCATGGGCCTTGATTTTGTAAATCATGAATGTAATGTTTCCTTGCAATAATTGTTCCCCATATTTATAAGATATTCCGTAATTTATGCTTATTATAATTCTTAAGTTATTCTCTCATGGAATATATTTATTACATTACTCAAGTATTACTTTATTCTTACCCTTATTCCATGATGAATGATATATGCTTTATTAGAATTAGTTTCATATTTATCTTCATTACACCCATATTCTCCACTTATGATCAAGAATTTTATTCTATTTTTATCACTTATATTTACCCTTTCCGATTATATAATATCACCCCTTTCTTATATATCTATTTCCCTAGGATATGAACATAATAAAATTATGAAATTTATAAAATAGTTCCTTATGTGGAGAATTTGTGGGAGTTGTTTATCTATAACTATGGATTATGTAGTTTCATATATGTTTGAAGAATGTCCAAATGATTAAAATAACATGGATTTTTTTATTTAATGTTATTTATTAATTCTCAAAAATATTAAACCTTAAATTTTTTAAAAAAAACTTTCAATGAAATATTTTCATTAATTATCGTGGTTGAAAAATTCATGCATTTAAGCCGCTATAGTTGGTATTAATGCAGGGATTAAATAAACTAGAGATTAGGATGATATAAGTTTAGGATAAATTACGATTTTGAAATGTATTTAATGGTTTATAAGTTAAGTTTGATTATAATTTCAATGGTATAGAAAACCATTTAACTCATTTGAAGTACTATTTTAGGGATTGGGATAAGATAGATTTAGAAAAAAAATCATAGGGATAAGTCAAATGGATAAGTTTAGTTGTAGGATAACATATTTAAATTTTGTTAAAGTGGATATTGTGTGCTTATCCTCGAAATGACATCCATTTCTTGATACTACAAGTGGATGTAGGCTCTATAATAGAGGTACCAATGTTTAATAACCCTAAAAATGGTGTATTGGGTATAACTCAATCATCAGCTTGTTCATGATAAAGAGGAATAACAGTATAGTTGGTTTGACAATCATGGGGGATATGATTTTTTTTATCATATTATTTTAAAAATACACTATAAAATATTTATTATTAAAATTAATTAGGATAATAAGTATGATAGAACCCAACCTAAAAGTACATAGATTGAACCAACAGTGAAGTAGGTTGAACTTGGATATTATTTAATAATTTTGAAGAGTAAGACATTTCAAGGATGAATTTTTTATGTAATTTTATTACAATAATTATCATATCATGTTAATTATCAATCACTCACAATTAATTCCTACGGGTTTTAGAAATTCAGTAATCCCAAATGAACCAAGTTAACATTGGATGTCATGGATAATGTACAGATTTTCCCCACAAGAAACCAAACTAGATAAGAGTTGGAATGAGATATCTTGTTATTATTCCAAAAAAGGTATCATGAATTATAATTAACTACATATTTTTATAGAGCTTTGAAACACACTAAATATGATAAATATAGTGTCACAAGTAAGTTTGAGTGATAAAGATGATGAATGAATGAATTTTAAAATTCTATCATGTAAAAAATGTGGTAATTACCATCAAAGGGATTTTCGTAAATGAACTAATATGTGTTTTATGTTTCTAAAAGGACGGTATAGAGAGTCCAATTACCATGGAAAATCTAAGAGCTAATTGGAAACGGTGAAAGGAAAAAAGAGTTTATCCTTAAATACCACTGACATATCACTATCTTAAATGTGGGGAACATAGAAATTGTCTATGTTAATGCCCCCGTCAAATTTCTTAGAATGACTATTGGAATGATAAACTTCTAAGACAAGGGATTTCCTATGAAAACATAGCCATGGAAGAAAGTTCTGAAGATAATATGAATTGACCGAAACATTCCATTCACTCAAGAAATGTGATTGTTGTATTTTGATTTTCTACAACCAATAGATTTGTACCTAAAATGTTATGTAAGAACATAAAATAACCAAAATGATGGAAATATGTTGAATTATTAATAAAAAAATTTAGTTCCCAAGTATATAACTCATCAATAAAAGGTGTTTATAGTAATGTGTTTCTAATAAATCATATTATCCTCTAATCAAATTTTATGAGATATTAGGCATGGGTAAGACAGATTGACAATGATAAATGAAAATATTAAAAAATCACATCTAAAATTCCACCTATGGTCACTTATTAATATGAGGCTAAATATTTACTCCCTTTGAAAAAACTACTCTCATTTTATTCTTGTATTTATTATAAATGGTAAAAGGAAAAAACTCAAAATCAATTATATTCATATTACAATGAAAAATATGAGTACACTAATAAAAATCAAGATCGTTATGTTAAAACCATATTGTAAATTAAATATAGAATCATGGAATACCTTAACATTTTTATTTAGTAATAATTAAAATTTAGGGGGTTTAATTTAATTGTGTGGGGAGAATATAACAACCCAATATTTCACATTACATTTTCACTAAATAAATAGTTTGTTTGATATCATGGTCCACATGAAAAATAAAACTAAAATGATACCAAGATATGTTAAAACCATTAAAACCTACTTATTGAATTAGTAGGTATGCATATGAGTGACTTCATTACAAAATATACAAATATATATGTGTGTTTGTGTGTGTGTGTGTTATTTTATAATAATATACTTAATTCAATATTGTGTTTAATAATCCATGTTTATATACCCTTTAATTTTTTTTAAATATTACTAAGAGTATTATTTTTAAATGAATTTTTTAATTAAATATTATATTGAATGGTTTATGCTAGCTTTATTAGGGTTTTATAAGAAATATGGATAAGAACAACTAGTAGTTTAAAAAGATAGAATCTTATAAAAAAATCTTCTTCAATATATTTTATAACTGAAAATTAAATAAATTAAATTTCTAGAAAATAAACATAATTTTTTTATTTATAATTTCAATATTAATATAATATTAACTTTTCTAATTTTTCTTAAAAAATCATTTTTAGGTGAATAGTTCCAAAGATCCTTTTTACAAATAAATTGAATTTTAGTACATCATTGGTATATAAGTATGAATTTTAAAATCATTAAACCATTTTCTAAAACCAATTATATATTTTTATGGTGAAAGTATAATTTTTAAATTATTGGTTTTTATTTAGAATACCATATGTGAAATTTTTGTACATTTGTAATATTTTTGAAAACAAATATTTTAAATACATTACAGATTTAGTATTTTAAAATTGATTTTTACATATATTAGAAAATTAATATATTAAAAATTATTTAAAATATTGATTAATTATTATTAAATAATGTAATACGAATCATTTTATTTACAATCATAAAGGGTACATTCCATTGGAAAAAACTAATTACTTTAGTAAAAATCAAAACAGGTAAAAAGGGGTTTAACCAAGTGGTAATGATGAAATTTTTTAAAACATGTGTGTTAATGAGTTTTTAGGCCATGATTTACCTTTTATCTTCTCATATCCAATATTTCTTAATTTTGGATCTACTTTCCTTGATAATTACTTCCCATTAATAAAAATATTACGTTATTTCAAAAAATGTCATCCCATTTCACTTGTAAAAGTGGATCTCCTCTCATCCCTTTCCCTCACACAAAAAAAACTTAGTATATTCCCAAAGTCTATACATAACTCTCATCAACATTACTAGACACCTTTATAGAGTTTTTTCTCTTCTAAAAATTACATCCCTTAAAGAAATAACCCCCTTTCTAGAGGAGATAATCTAAGAAGTGAGGTATAAATTTTTAACCACTCTACTCTCAATTATATTTATGTATATGGAATTCTTTTTCCACAAATAAAATTAAACCAAATTAAAATTGTAACATCAATATCATTATAATACTAGTATGTTATTATAATGATGGTTTAAATATTAACCACCTTTCCCTTTTCCTTTATGAAAAATGAAATCACCATTCATGCATTTGGGCGAACTTCCGCCTCCATGAAGTAACATATTTGTTTTCCTTAAACACATTTCAAAGATAGTCATGATTTGGAATTAAATATATAAGTATTATATTTATAAAATATTTTATATTCTAAAATTATAATCCAAATAACTCTTTTTCCTCGTTCTATGGAAAACAAAATCAATATCCATGTGTATGTGTAGACTACTACCTCCATAGAATGATGGATTTTCAATTTTATTTCATCGCCATCTTATATGGATACTAATGATGATGTGTTTAATGGGTAAATATTATGTTAATGAAATAATTAATGTTCTATAAAGTTAATTTGGATACCCTAATAACTATATGAGTAATGAACAATCCTGGTAATTTAAACCATCCAAAAGAGCGTTTTATGAGCAAAAAATGATTTCTCCATTATATGTAATAACTTCATATAGTTTATCTAATTCTTATAATTCTTTACAATTATGATATATAACACTAATAAAAAATAAATAAGATCATTATTCTTATGATATAATTATATTAAAACTAAATCACTTCTTAATCCTTCTTAAATTATGGTATGTTCTAATTTCGATTGGTTTAACCATTTAGTTGAATAATGATTTGAATTTATATCATGGAAGAAAATAAAATTTTAATTTATTGTAATATATGATATAAATAATTAAATAATAAGATTTTTTTATTCTATAATGGTCATTTAAATGTGTAACTCGTTATTTATTAAAAAACCCCTTTGTTCCTTAAGAATCATCGATACATGCACATCGCAAAATTCATCTTTAAGGATCATTACCAAAACTCCCATAAAATGAAATTATAAATTAAAATTAAATATAAAAAATAAATTCCAATACCTTATATGATTTTTTATGATTAAAGTTATGAGAATATTGAAAAAATACCACTATTACAAAACAAGTTCAAAATGATCAAGATTACTCACACACACAATCAGAAATTAAAAATAAATAACTGATTAATATACATGTAGATAATTTTAATAAATTATGTTTATAAAGAATTATTGAATTCAAAAAAGGTTCTAAAATGGATTATTAATATATTTAATTATGTTATACAGAAGGTTAGAGCACATTTCGACTAAGTGATAATTGAGGTAGGGGGTTTTTTGTCACAAAACAAAATTATTGGAATTGTTTTTAAGGTGCACTATAATACCATTAAAATAGGTTGATTACTACCTCATGAATTTATTTTATCATATTGATCATTTTTAAGATAAATATAATTTAGTATATTTAAATTTTCATTTATTTAAATGACTCAAAAATTGAAAGGGGTTTTGATTAAAATGCCCCTCAAATATAAAGTGATATTATTACCAGTATTATTTTCCAAATAAATATTATTTTTGAAAATTAATCCATTTGTACAATCTATATTATTTCCAAAAACTCTCATAATTTTTAATGGATATTAATGGGGTTTTATATATTCTCTAAAAATTTCATTTCCTCTTGAGTCGTATTTTTATTTCTCGTGTTTCTTGTATGTAAAACCAACCCCATCTCTTCTTCATAGCAAAACACCTCCCCCTAAAATGTCTATATTAAATTTATTCTCTATAAAAGGTGAATAAATATGACTAATTATTATTTTAGGTCATTTTATTACTACATGAAATTCTTTAAATGGTTTTAAATAAATTTAAATATTTTTTATATATACTTTTTCATAAAAATGTGAAAATATTATATTTCTAACATTTACATGTGAAAATTTAATTCTCACGCCCTTAACTTTCTATATTGAGCTTTATATCTATGTTTTCAGGTATCACAATGAAATTATTTTTCTCCTAGTTTTATAAAATATTTATTTTAAAAATATTCTAATTTATCATGTATATTTGTTATTTAAAATCTGGTTTGTAAAAAAATTCTAAAATGTTATTTTCATCTCAGTCATTATCCCTTGATACATATTTTTATTGATCAATGACATTATTAAAATTATAATACCCACAATTTTTCTATATATTTCCTTATAATTTTTTCCAATCATGGAAATAATACATTACTTCTTTTATCTTTCCTAGTAATTGAAGTTTTATTTTTAATTCAATTGATTTAAGGGTGTTCAATTAGGTTCTATACATTAATTATCTAGGTATTATTGTCTTACCTGAATACCCTTTATCATTATGGTGTAAATAACATATGCCTTATTATCATGATTAAATTTTATTTATGAATAATGTTACATGATATCAATAGATACCCATTTCTTTTCCATGGGTTTATAATGTTATGATTATTGATGGAATTACAAATGATTTCCTTTTTTGAATAGTTGTCATAATTTTAAAAGTGGAAAGATTGAATAGAGTGTTATTTTGGTTAAACCAAAAAATTTTGTCATAATTTCAAAAGGTAAGAAATTTGGAGGTTGGGTTATTCATTTACTAATGTTACTATTAAAATCCTATGGTTTTAATTATTCATTACTCCATATTGACTTCTTTTAGTTTTATTAATGGTTGAAGCTTGAACCAACCAAGTTAACACTAGATACCATAATGTTGAGTTTATCATAACAAGAAACCTAATGGGATGAGAGAAATGGTTATAAATGTTGTGATTATACCAAAACAAATATCAAGAATTCTTATTAACAATATAAATTTAATAGTTCTTATAAACATAATGAATAATATAAAGATAGAGTCTTAGGGAAGATCATGTGATGAAGATGATGAAGGATCAAATGTTAAAATACATTCACATTAAAAATATGGTAAGAATCACCATAGAAGTGAGTTTTGAAGTTAGTGTGGAGTGAGGAATATTGACCATCCACTCAAGAAATGTGAGAGTTGTATTTATATCCCAATAATGTTTATTAAAGACATAAAATCGCAACCCAAATTACTAGATAATGAATTATTAGTAAATAAATTTAGTTCTAAAGTATATAAATCCTCTCTAATAAATTTAGATAGGAATTTTTTTCCTATAAAATCCTATTATCCATCCATTAATCAAATTTTATGTGATATTAGGCATGAATTGGCTCTCCTAACAATGATAAATACCAAGATTTGAAAATCGCATCTAAAAAGTCTCCCATGGTCACTTTTTATTACAAGGATGATTGTAAATCCATTTTGAAAAAAAATTACTCCCATTATATAGGTATATTTAGAATAAATAGTAAATAGAAGAAAGTCAATATTTATTATATTCCAATTACGAGGTAAAATGAGAATTCACGGGTTAAACCCCAGATTGTGAGTATAACATCTAATATTAAATAAAATCTAGATTCATGACATTTTAATCAAGTAATAATTAAAATTTTTATTATATAATTTATTTAAGGAGGAAAGAATGTAATGACGAAAGATTTCACTATATATTTTTATTAAAGAAACAAAGTGTTTGAAAGTTTTCTCCACATTAAACAACAAACTATAATTAACCAATTATATGTTTATATAATTAAAACCAGATCATTGAATTAATATCTATGAATAGAATTAACTATTTTAAAAAATATATTAATTTATATATAAATAAATGTTATTTTATACTAATTTACTTAATTCAATATTGTGATTAGGAATTTATATTCATTCATGCTATAAATTTTATTAATGAAAAATAAATAAATTATTAGTCAATGATTATTTTAAAAATTATAATATTGATTTAAAATTATATCTTTATTATTATTTTATAAAATATATGGATGAGAATAGCATGTTTTTTAAAATTTTATTTTTATATAAAAATGGTTTCTAATTATATTTTATGATATAAAATTGTAAAAATTTAATTTGAAAAAATAAAATTACTTTTTAAACTGGAAATTTATATATTGTTTTAAGATTATTTTTTCGGATGTTTCTAAGATGTTGATTTTTAACTAAATAGTGAAAATAATATTTTTATAAGAAACATTACTTTTATGAAATTATTACTATATAATTATTAATTGTCAATTGATGAACAATATTCCTAAGACAAAATATATACTTAATAAGTGTACTTTTAATTTTAAAAAATGTTGGTTTTAATTTACATACCTATAGTATAAATTTTATAAAATAAGTTATTCTTTTTAAAACATATTATGCATTAAAATTTTATAATTTTTAAATCAATTTTTTCACTTTTAAAACATTTATATAATAAAATGGATCTTAAATTTGGAATCATTGGGTCTAAATTATGTAATAAGGATCATTCAATTTTCATGAATAAGGGATAAAATACCTTAGTAAAAACAAGAAACTTTGAGAAAAATTTACCTTATCTCTTCCCATCTCTATTATTACTCAATTTTGCAGCTACTTTCCTTGAGATTTATTTCCCATTATATTTTTTTAGGTATTTAGAGAGATTCCATCCATTCTTAATTGTAAAAGGGGCACCCCTCTCTTAACTTTTCCTCACACAACAATCAAATTAGTTAGTCTCAAAATCATCCCAAACATCATCTAAGATTTTGAAGACACCATTAAGAGGTTCTTTTCTTCTAAATATACCAACCCTAAAATGCTTATCACTCATTTAAAATGCGATAATTGAATATGTGAGTTATAAATTTCTAATTAATCCTTTCTCATTTATATTTATTTATGTGCACTTCTTCTTCCTAAAATAATATTATGACATATTAAAATGATAATATTGGAATCATTCGAATAATATTATGTTATTATAATGATGGTATATTCATTATCCACTAATCCCTTTACATTTATGAAAAATAAAATTGTCATTCTTGTGTTTTCTGAACTATATTCTCCATGAAGTAATGTGTTTTTTTTCTTTCATGGCCTTACATGGATGTTCTTAATAGACAATTTAAATTATATTTATTGAATTTATGGACTAATTTAAATTATGAATTGAAAACCTATATAACTTATTTTCCATGTTCTGTGGAAAACAAAATCAAAAATAATGCATATGTGTGGATTACCACTTCCATAGAAAGGCAGATTTTTTGTTTTATTTTCATCAATTCCTTACATGACTGGTCATGGGAATAATTTTAATAGATAAATATAATGATTATAAATTATTAAGTTTCTATAAAGATAAATTGGAAAACCTATTAACAATATGAGAAAAAAAATTGTGGTAAATTCGACCGTCCAAAAGACCATTCTATGGGAAAAAATGTCACTATACTGTGAAATAACATCATATCAGTACTATTATTTTTATAAATATTTAAAATTATGATATATAAAACTAATAAATACAAAATACAATCATTATTGTTATAATATAATTATATTAAAACTAAATCACATCATAATCATCCATTAATTGTGGTATGTTCTTGTTTGGGTTGGTTTTGCCACATACTTGAACAATGCTACAAATGTACATCTTGGATGACTATAAAAATTAAATTTATCATAATATATTATATAAGTTAATAAATAATGAGTTTTTTTTCTTTAATGGTTATATAATAATTTAACTCATTATTTAAGAAAACAACCTTTGTTTATGAAGAATCATTGAAACATCCTCATCACCAAATTCAACTTTAAGGATCATTACTCTAACTCCCATAGAATAAAATTATAAAATTTAAAATAATTATTGAACATAAATTTATGTACCTTAATTGATTTATGAATGTTGAACATTTGGATAAGAATTAATTAAAGCATTGATATTGTCAAACTAGTTTTGAATTATGAATATTACTCATACCCAATATCGAAAATATATAATAAAAACTAATATATATATATATAGATAATAATAATAAATAATTTTTATAAATGTTTATAAATATGAAAAATGGTCTAAAATGGATTCTTAAAAACATTTATACATGAGGTTAGGTCACATTTATATTATATAGGAATTTATGATAGGGGCTTATTTCTCTCAAATATAATTTTCTGAGTCAAATTTATTAATGTCCACCAAGACCCATTTTATATAGTTTGATTAATACCTAATTATTTTCTTTAAATACATTCATGTGTTTTCAATATCCATATAATTTAGTTTCTTTAAATTTATTTTGATTCAAAATTTATGAAAGTTTAAATGAATTTTGGTCAAAATGCTACCCAACATGTAATGGTTTTGACTGCCAATATTATTTTCAAAATAATGATTTTATCAGAAATATTATCTATTTGGGGAATTTTTATTACTTATAAAACCAAAATCATTTCCATTATATATTAATTGGGTTTTACATGTCCCCTAAAAATTCAATTCCCCCATCACTCATATTTTTACGTGAAGTGTTTCTTATTAGTAAAAATAACCCCTTCCCTTTTTATCAATGATGAAGCTAACTCATTCCATGTCTTTATTTATTGGATGCACTAAAAAAATTCCTTATCTAGTCCTTAATAATTAATTATGGTCATTTTCTACTACATGACCATATTTTAACGTTTTAAATAACTTTTAACATTTTCGGTCTCAGTTATTTTCATAAAAATATGAAAATATTCCTTTTAAAAAATTTATGTGTAAACATGTAATTTTTCTACCATTGTATTTCTATATGAATATTTATCTCAATGTTTCAATGTCTTCTAAAAAATACCCTATTTTTATAAAAATTTATTTTAATATACTTTCAAAATACCGAGAATATTTCTTCTTTTTAATGTGGGTTTTATCTAAATCCTATAAAATTTTATTTCATCTTGGTCATTATGATTTTATTCATAATATTATAGATAAAAGATATTATATAAATGATATCATTTACCTTATTTCACACAATGTAATAAAAAAAATTCTATCATGGAAATAATATATCACTCCTTTGATCTTTCCTAGTCATTAAAGCTTTATAAACCTAATTTTTCTTCCAAATTCATACCTCTTTGAATAACCTATTTTTTATTCCTTTTATTGATGTTATTTTACCTAGTTTTAATACATCAATTTATTATGTAATAGTTGTCTTAACCATACACCATTTATCAATATTCTGTAAATACCAAATGGTTTATTTTATTTATGGAAGGGTATTCTCCAAGGCAATTACACGATTTCATTGGATACCCATTTATTTTTCATGAGTTTATCATGTTGTAATTATTGATGGAATTATTAATGTTTTATTTATGTGAATCCATTTAAAAAATATATGAACCCCATTTCTATCCCTTGGGTTCTTTATGATGTGTTGAATGAAACCCATTTTATTTCAATTGTTTCTTTATGTTATAAAAAGTGAATGGTTTTCATTTTAAACTATTATGAGACCCATATTATTTCATGGAGTTCCTTATTATTTGATAAGTTACTTATTTTTATGATTTATTCATAAGTATGTATGAATAACGGGTGGGTTCTTATATCACCAACCAATTCATTGGTTAAAATTATATATATCATGATATAAATATCTACGAGTACTTTTTAATTTCTCATTAACATGGGATATGATGGAGTGGATCAGGAAATTAATGTTTCCTTATAAAAATATATGTTCCATATTTGAAATATATTCCGTAATTTAATTCTTATTCTTATTCTTATGTTATTATCTCATGGATCAAGTTTATTTACCCATTCATGTATTATATTATTTCAATCAGTATTACATGATGGAGGATATATTATTTTTTTTGTTATAATATTTTTATGTATCATGATTATACCCATATCCTCATCTTAAACTCACAAATGAAATTTGATTGTTATCTCTTATGTATACACTTACTGAGCATCTAATAACACCCCTTACTTATGTTTCAATTTTCTTAGATTATGAATATAGTAAAAGTTCTAAATTTATTGAATAGTTCCGTATGTAGATAATGTGTGGGATTTTTTGAATACTCTTTATGGATTTTTTAGTTTTGTATACATTTGGAAACTATCATTTTCATACAATAAACATGGGTTCTGTTAGTTAATGTATTTTCCTAATTATATATAACTCTAAACCAAAAAAATATTCAAAAAGTATTGAAATTGATTTTTTTTTGTTTATGGATGAGATGGTTGCATCTATGATTCTCTATATACATATATATAAGAGTGAAATATTATTATTATATGGTTGTTTACAAAATATTCTTGTTAATCATATATATTTTTCGAGCATATAAAATCATTTTAAAATAGGGTGATTAATGAGAAAAATTATATTTATAGTGTAAATAATATTGAAAACTCAATTAAATTAATCATAAGATGTGACCATTATAATATAGCTGCTAATATGGTGGGTATAAATATTCACATTGTCAAGCATATGCAGAACACAAAACTCTGTGGCATCCAGTTAGTAGAATGTTCCCTCTAAATCACATTTTTAAGCTCATAAAGAAGGTATATCACTACGTTTTTTCATTGATAAAGCCTAAGAAAAATTTCAATAAGTGTGGATTAAGTGAAAAACGTTCACTAAGTGTGTATTTTTATAAATTTTTCATTTTCATTAAATTTGTTACTTTTAAAAAATTATTTCAATTAAATATAATTATAAAATTAAATTATTTATTTTAATACAGATTGATTGAAAAAATTAAATTGATTGTTATTTTATTATAAATTAATTTTAAAGAAATAATAATAAAATACTTCAATGTTAAAGGTATATATTTTAAAAGGAATTATTTTTTATGTTTTGGGTATCTTTATATTTATATATTATGTTTATTAACATTTTTAGATGACATAAATTTATTATAATAATGGAAAAATTATTATTATGCTTTTAATAAAAAAATGAAATCATTTAATTGTTAAAAATATATTTTACAAAAATAAAATTAGTGTTATATATTTGTTAATTTTTATCATGTTTAGATATTGAATTTATTAAAATATTTTCTTTATTTTGAATTGGGATGATTAAATTAGATAAGGGGTGAACGTTTTTATTTTTTATAAATAATTGTTTAATAAGGGAAAATAAGGTGAAATAGTTAAATATGATAAGATACTATAGAAATAAAATCAAGCATATGTAAGGGAAAAAAATCAATGGTTTAATATTTATACTAAACATAATATTTTTTAGTTACGGGAGGTTGTTAATCCTTATTGGGTGTAAAGGAGCACTTGTGATAATGGAAAAATGAAAATATTTTATTCTTTATTTCAAATATTCTACTTGTTGCACTATTAAAAACCAACCCATTCCTTTTATCTAATGTCACACCAATCCTTTTTTTCTCTCCATTATCAACCCGTATTATCTAATTAAAAATATACTATAATGTTTTAAAGTTACAAGTCATAAGAAAGTGTTCAAATTCCATCATATATAGGAAAACCGTTAAGAGACAACATGACTCTTTAACAATGTCATAGTTCATCCAACCAAACCGGAATCCTGGGAAAGTGTTTCTACCTTAATTTTCTTTCATTGGGTATTTTTTATTATTATAAACCTACATTCCATTATATATTATATATACTTCCCACATTTACATCTATTATCATTACTATCTTTTGATTTATGATATTTTCAAGTCCATTTCATGATCTCTCATTCATACTATTTTGATTCATAAATTATCCAATTTGTAAGGGTTTGGATGCCATGATCTTTATTTAATTGGATCATATTATTTTTTTATGACAATATTCTTATATATTTTATTTATTATCCCCTTTCACCACCTTTATTCCATTCAATATATATTTTTTGGAAATTTATATTTTCATATCTGTTGAAACCCATAATTCTGTCAGTTCAAATTTTCCAATGAGAATTTGATAAGTATGAAGGTCATGAAAAAAATACTGATATAACATTCAAGAAAAAAGACTTTTCTTATTATTCATTTTATAAGGGAATTTACTTTACCCCTTATTTTATCCATTTTACTTGGATAAATGTTCTAATTATTTTATGGATGTTCTTTTTTGAAATAAATTTATCATATGAAGATAGCTAGATAAGACATCTTGACCCACGATTAGGTGGGAGTCACCTTAACCATTCCAATAGATCCATCTTGGTTGTCTAGAACATGAGAAAGGGAGTGTGTAGAAATGTACATTCATAAGGGGAGTAGAGCCACACTACAGGTCAGCAGTATAATGGAAGAGATTGATGGCATGAGGCAGTGCCAGTGAAGGTCGGGAGAAGACCTTAGTACTTGCTTCTTACTGGATAAGGAGGTACTTTGGATTCTCAAGCATATCCCAAACCTACTACAATTATTATTTGTGTTGGGTGCATTATAGACACTATTATTCTTCTTTAAAGGATACCAAAATAATATACGTCATCTAACCAAACTAATCTGAACCTCCTAATTTTCACCAGGTCACCATCTTCAACATTCATCCTTCATAGGATTAACATGATTTCATGTGAAATACAAGGTCTAGAACCCTAATACTCCAGTGTTTCATTCACTTTAGTATATCCATATCTAATGATATGGCTGGTATTCTTGATCAGCCTGATCCCATGCATGTATCTTCTTCTTGCATGTATACGGTATTTTGGCGAACAGACGAATCATGTGAACTCATCACCATTACTCAATCATGTATCTAAATCAGAATAATATTATTGTTATTATCATAATAGTAAGCCTTAATTTCTTGATCTTTCTTGGGTCATGCATCCATTCTATGTCACATGAATACTATCACCACTAAAATATTTGAATAATCAAGTGAATTCAATCATCTGATCCACTTGAATCCATTTTAAGACACATCAATGATCCTAAAATCAAGGGATAATTCTCATGTGAATCCATTTATACATCACTGAGGCTTCACATAAAAAATAAGGCATCTATTTCTTTCAATACCCTCTCATCAATTCTATATTTCACTAGATCATACAAATCGAGATGAAGTTTGATCTTGCGATTGTGTAATTCAGTTGCATGAATGTTTTGTGATCCGGATAAGAAAATAATTGCAACATGTTACATCCTCATTTTTTTATGTAGATCCATAGAAAAACAGTAGTGATCATGTGACACGTTTGAGTTGATTATATGAAGCCTCGACATCCATCAAGCATTTCATCATGTGAATCCTTCTTATGATTCTGTGATATAGATAATGTAAAGTCACCCCCACCTCAATCTAGTACATACAACTTGAACACCATGAAAAGTAGCACCACCCTTATCTACCCATGCCTATATAAACACCTATACCTTTAAAAAACACACATTATAGGGGGAGAGGTGGATAAGGGCATATTAGAGTGAGAGAAAAGGGAATAAGAAGAATTCTTGAGAAACAGGTCTCCATATTCGAAGGATACCTCCAGGTAATCGTGAGGCTACCATCACAAGAATCCACCATAGGATTACATTATGATAATACATCTTGTAATAACATCAACACATGAAATAATTAACACCATGGAAATCCTCTAATTATATGACATATACTTGCGGCTTGGGCATGTAGCTCTTTATAATGTGGCACTCATATGCAGCACCCTCATTGATCCTCATCCATTAAATAATAATACCAATGGAAATCAGATCCTCCATGAAAACACTAGGGTGAATTTCCATGACATGAACCCTCAATCATTTACCCTATATTTCATTTAAACCCTCATCCATACATCTAGCTCGAATATTAATCCACAACATTCATTGTCAAAAACCCATCATAAGTCCCCATTGAGGTTAGGTGATAGAATTATTAGATGAATATCATAAAATGAAATCATTTTGGTGATCCTCAATATGTATGTGTCCCTATACATGTCTACCATGACATATAATTCCCTTGAAGACCCTCATTCAATGTGGGAACTCGCGGTCATGAACCCGTGTCATGAGATCACTCCTTGGCATGTGGAAAAGAAATAAAAATCAACCATCAGGAACACACTCCACTTAACAAGATAAGTGTTTAACATGAATTCATTTCATGACCCCCTTGGACATGAAATTTTAACCCTTGGAGATGTTCATAATACATCACGCATGAATCCCTTAGGATCACACAATCGCATGACTCTTCACTAGTATCATGATGCCCTCATGTGTCCTTGGACATGTAATTTTGATCATGTGAATACATCTTGGGTAAACCAGCTTGATCATGCAATTACATCTTGGACAGGACAACTTGATCATATGAAGACATCCCAGAAATGTAATCTTGATCATCCAAATACATCCTAGAAAATCTAGAATGATCATGTCAAGACATATCAAACATGTCATCTTGATCATGTGATTAAATCCTCAATAATCCATCTCGATCACGTGAAGACATCCTGGACAAGCCCGTTTGATCATACAAATACACCCCAAACAATTCATCTTTCATCACATGTAATATGCTAGACATATTTTTTTTGATCATGCAAAGAACCTTGTACATATCATCATTTCCAGGTTATAATCCATTTACATGTCAGCATGGATCATGAAAATCACCGTAAGACATTTAAAACTTGTCCGGAAGATAATCAAGACATGTCAGAAAGATACATAGGACATATCAATCATTCAAATAGGATATATTAGTCATGCATCGTGGACATTTTAGGAAGAAACCCTAGGATGTATCAACCTTTTCTATAAGACACATGTTGACATACACCATGTAAACCCCCATCCATAAACCTTTAGTTTGGTACCCCCTATTTAAGGATATTTTACTTAATGGGTTAGGGTTTGACACTCTTGCGATCCAATTTGTGACATGCTCTCAGATATAGCCTATGTGTCATACCAAACAAATTAAACAGACCTTTAAAGGTCATTGTCTCTCTTTATTTGTCAGATGATAAATAATGAATATATAACATGGGAATCCATCTTGGTATAAACCCCTATATTTCCTAAAACATAGGGGTGATAACAAATACTTCATTTGTAATCACCTATCCCAACCCATCAGTGGGTTAGGGATGAACTGAATTATGGGAAATCTGATTCCTATCTAATAAGGGTACATAATACACATTCCTAAGGCATGATCTTTAATAGGTATCCATACTGGGGTAAGTCCCTCAATATTACAATCACATTGGCTCATAAAACCCATGTCCTCCTATGAATCCATCATCCATCATCATCCATCAGCATATGAGAGCTAGGTTTATACATGGGCATCATCATGAGTGTAAGACCCAACCACACCCACAAGTACCTTAAACCCAATAATAGGTAAGGGGTGAATTGAACTATAATAACTCTGATTCTTGTCCAAGTAGGACATGTAGGACATATTCCTAAATCCTATGCTCTAATAAGAATCCCCCTGGTGTAATTCCCTCCGTATTCCAATTACCATTACTCATAGAACCCAAATCCTCCTATGAGTCTACAATCCTTCTTCATTCATCAGTGTATGGGTGGTGGGTTTATACATGGGCATCCTCTTGAGTGTAATCGTTGACCATGCCCTCAAATACCTTAAAAGCATCACTAGGTTAGGTATGAATTAGCATTGTGAACAATGATTCCTATCTTAAAAAGGATACAGAGGATTCCTTCCTAAGACCTGATCTCCATAAAATATTATACCTCAGATTTTTAGCTATACCTCTCTAAGGGAAACATTAATGTGTAATCCCTATACAAATTTTATCTCACTCGATGTGTCCAATCATCTATTATATCTTGTTTCTAACATAGAGAATGACTCACATGGGCTTAGATACTAGTGATGGTTATATGAATAGCATGATGAGGATTACCTTAGTGTGTTCCATTCATTGGGATGTAAGACCAATTACATCTCACATTCACAAAAAATTTAATACTCTTGATGATGCAATTTAAGGAATCCATACTTGAATAAGTCCCACTTAAGGCCTTTTTTGTAACATCTTATACAACAATGATGAATGTAATATGAACTACGTAGAGACTAATTCCTATCTTAATATGATAGGAAGATGCCTCCTCAAGGATTGATCCTTATATTTAGGTCCTTACCATGTGAGGTTAAACTTCCTGGTATAGTCATATCATGCATCCTTAAACTATGTCAAATGAACTATTCAAGTTTTGATTCCTATTCTCACAGGATACATAGGACACCTTATAGAGTTTCAATCCCATCTACAATACACCAATCATATCTGTAGATAGAAATATAATTTATAGAGCCGAAACATGGATATAAAATAAAGTATCATAAATTAATAAGATAATAATAGATAACCTATGACACACATAGTCGTTCATTTCAATACATGGTCTTGATCAATTCATTGGCATAGGAATAACTAGTCCCATATCGAGGCTTGGAAAGGATTTCAAGAAAATTTCATAAATGTTTAAGAGTCTAGTAATAGTAATAATTCCCTCCAAAAGGGTATGATGATACCAAACTCCCAGCCTCTTGACTAATGTGGGTTTCTAAGTGTAATTGGGTTCAAAACCCCAATTGATTGCCTACCTTTTGAAAGCAGTTTTATGCCTTGTTATGGATGTGGGAACCTTTGGGCATTTCTATTAGAGAAAATTTGGGTAAAACCAATGTATGAAATTTGAAAACTATCCTCAACCACCCACAACCAAAAATATAGAGTAACCATATACATTTTCTAGGAAACAAAATTGTGATCCCAATATGAAATATCTTTAACTCTTTTATTCGTTTCATGGGGAAAACCAGATAGACTGCCTGGTTCATGTCTTGGTATTTTTTTCCAAAGTACTTGGGAAAAAATTGTGAACCCTTTATGAA
Source organism: Viscum album (assembly GCA_963277665.1). NCBI lineage: Eukaryota > Viridiplantae > Streptophyta > Magnoliopsida > Santalales > Viscaceae > Viscum > Viscum album. The sequence goes on along the minus strand of OY728132.1, from coordinate 1,341,410,844 downwards.
GTATTTTAAATATCTAAAGCTTTTTATAAGATAATAATGAAATACTTTTTCATACTTTAGCTATTAAAGTAATTGATTGAACAAATACTCTTATATGTGATAATGCACTGATAAGGTGTCGTGTTTCTTCTTTGGGATGTCTTAGATTCTATAAAATCTAGATAAAATTATCTAATTTTCCAATGGATTCTATGATATCTAGAAAATATAGTAATTAATGGAGAAAACTTAATAATACATTGAATAAAAATATTGAAAACCAATCATGTACATCATCTTCCATGGAAGCCTTAACACCAAGGCCCCGATGTACATTTTCACCAATGCAACACCTTCGGTGCTAGTTTGAAAACATATTGATATGGGAGTATCACATAAAAGGAACCATCACAAATTCGGAATCATATCATTAAATCATCTACAGGATAAATCCTCATCAGCTATATTTCCCATGACATGCAGAAAAAGAGGCAATGGTCCCTGTTTCCACATTTAACCACATTGGGATATTATCCCTAGAATGTAGCAACACATACCTTCCCTGACTTAGGGAGGTGGATGAGTATGGAAACCAAGTCAACTCAACCACTCAGAAGCTTCCTAGGATGTCTCATATCCATTATGGTCATCATTGTCAATACATGAACGTCATTCCATGGGGAGATATAGAGGAATTTTTTCTTTCCCAACCCATCTAAATTGGGGAATCCAATAGCAGGTCCCTCCCAGGGTATCCAAAAAATGAAATTATTGAGTAGTATTATATCCCTATTGTTGAATGTGTGCCTGAGTCTCATTGGCAAGTCTTGATAGTGGCTTGGAATAAATCATGATAATTACTTTTAGGAGGCTATGAATTCATCACAACTATCCTTGGTGACTATACAATCCTAGGGAGAACCCCAACCATGAGGTATGGATGCATTTTTATCATTTTTAACCATATTATTGTCTTCAATATGTGTTACGGCCCACAAATTGGTACAATGGTATTTGACCCTCCAAACGATACACTGGGCGACGACCCACCAAATGGTACAATGGGAACTATCCTTCCAAACAAAAAAAATCATGCACCAGCCCATATAACAAGATACTCCATTGAAGAGGAGAACCATCCTATTTATGTCTCCATAAATATGATATCAACTAAATCTAGGAACTTCTAATGAGATCTTGATTTTCATAATTCTGTTTCTCAGGCATATTTATAAGGTATTATCAACTATTTTAGGGATTAAGAGTGGAATGTTAATAGATCATATGCCTAGTGTAAATATCTTATTAAATCTTTAGGGTCCATCTTGATACTCCCATCATAATCTACCCACCATACCACTAACTGAGGATAGTGAGTCTTGATGACTTCTACAAGTCAGTCACTTAAAGATGAAAAGGAAATTTTTTGGACGAGTAGATAACTCAACTCCAATGAGAGAATAAGGATATTTAAGAATTAATTTTGGGATACTCCAAGGATATCTTTCCAAGAATAATGTACCCTCACCTTCCTATAGATTCCATACTTTTAGTGAAGTTCCCCAGCGCATAGGGTTGGGGGAATTTTCCTATTTCTATATCCTCATCGAGTAAAGTCCTAAAATAACTTCACATCACCCCATACCATAGGGTTGGGGTGATTTTCATATTCTCAATACCCCCATCCTATAGGGATGGAATAATATTAATATTTTTTACCCTATCATCAGGGGTACTCCAGAAACCATAAGGACTCATTAATTTCCACAAAGCCTCTAGAAGATTCATCTTACATTAATATAAGGGAGGTTTGTTTATCATATAAGTCACCCAATGATTCTATACCTACTCCTGAATAGATAAATATTGATGATCTCATCCCCACCCTCAAAACTCAACCTTGTGGCCAGACCAATAGAGGTGTAGGTAGCACATGAGAGAAGAGGCATGGTCTCTTATCTCTTGATGAGAGATAGTGAAGGGTATATTCCATCCAACCAAAACATATCCTAAGGTACATTATGTATTATATGGAGAATGGTTTTATAGTACTCCTCATAATGAGGAAGCCAATTAAGGTGGGTTTGATAGTCCGTGAAAATAATTTCCCCTACAACTGACATATAGAGTAAACTATATGTAGTTGTTTTAACATTAAGGACTCGATTCAGTACCGGATTGATGTGGGGATGTCAAAACCACCAAAAACTCAATCCCCACTCCATTCTAGAGATCACTATAAATATAACACATGTGTTTTTTAGAAAATCATGATCCACATACCTCCCATTTATAGTTGATCGTCTCTCAATTCATGATGGAACAAAGCCTACTCCTTCCAGAAACAAATGTCCCCAGGTACTTCAAATATTCCATAAAAAATTATTTGATTAAACATATAATAATAAAGAGGATTATTATGGTGGAATTTATAGTATATAACAATCACTTCTCCTAGTTCTGACATCTGAGGAACAAAATAGATAGTTAATATATCTTTAGATATTGGTCTTGATAAACTATTAAATGAAGGCTTGATAGAGTTAAAGGAACTTAAAAATAATGAAATATGGATAAGAGTAATATAAAAACAATTATAAAGGTATCCCTTTAGACTTATTACAACACTATATAACCAGGCTACATGAGGTTGAACTATACAATACATCATGGTAAAATGACGTTAAAAAAACATGATACAACTTGGTTGCATGATGTTAAAAGTACAAGATATGTCCTAGTTTCATGATGTTAAATTACAAAATAATTTTTTATCACATTACATAAATATTCATGATATTTTCAAGTTTCATGACGTTAAACTACACAAGAATTCCCTTAAAACATTATGTAAAACTACATGAAATATATCCCATTCACAGGATGGTAAAGTGTGAGAAATATAAATATGTAGGAAATGTAATCTGTATAATACAGAAATTATTATTACCAGAAGTATCACTGATAGAGTAAAATATCAACCCTATAAATTTCTAAAAATCATCAATACCCCTCAGTTTCTTACTAAAGGAATTACCTAATAGGTCACCTCCACAGACACTCAGATCAGGGCATCAAGGATACCTTTTCAAATGTAGAAATCTGTAGACCAGAGAGGGTAGGCATGTATCCCTACCTCTACCAAAAATACCAATGGTTTGTTTCATTAATAACTAGTTAGTGGGATCATATCTCCACTCACTCAATTAAAGTTCTCTACCATATCTGGGCAGTATGCATGGGGCAGGCACAGATCCACACACCCATGTATAAACCCCATCATCATGTTCTAGTGTAATGTTGAGGATAGTAGGGGGAATAAATCAACTCTTCAATCAAATAAATCTAACAAAATATCTTGGAAACTAAGATCATGTAGAAATACATTACCGTACACACCCTTATGAAAAGATAATACCTTCCAGAAGGGATATATGATATTTTTTAGTATATTATACTATGATATAAGTACAATCACACATTACACTTCCAATATCTAGGGTATCACACCAATAAAAATTTTCCTCTACTCGTTTATTAGAAGAGAATTGGTATTAGTTCTCAGAACCATAATGATACCAGGAAAGAAACTAAGGGTGAGCACTCTAACAAGCCATGTATAAACACCCTCTAATCCCTCCAACATTCATTCAATCCTATTTATCTTACATGAACAACTCAGTGGTGTGTAATTTTCTGATCAGACCAGGCATAGGGGAAGGCTGATGTGATCGAATCAACTATTAGCTAATGGTCCCTTGACCTCTTCTCAAGAACTGGACTAGTTAACCTCAAACACCTCAAATCTAGATCCATGTAATAAGGATTAGTCCCAACTTTGTATGAACAGACCTCAGGGACACAAATACGAAATTCTAGAATAGTTGACGGTTTTCCAATACAAAATCCCAATCTTGGATTCTCTCTATCTTTCAAAAGTACTTAGAGAGGCACTCATCAATGTCCTCCATATCCAATAAGAGTTCAAAACAGAATTTTTTTCAGATAAGGCATACCAATGGATAATATTAAATCATAATTTCATATCATTATCTAATTCATAAAACATGATCAAAAAGAAGTTATACGGGGACATATCCAACACTTTTATGTTTTATGAAAACTAGACAATTTCAACATCTGAATGTTTCTAGTTGACAATAGTTTTGGGATCAAACCCATCCTATGTCAAACCCTTTGATTTTTGGGATATTGTGAGAAGTATTTATCTCCAAAAAATCTAACCATTCAAGGGTATGATAAAATTGAAAACAATACTATCAAGAAGATCAATCTCAAGGATTAGTTTGGGGACCTTGTATATAATACTAATTTCATATTTATCCATCCTAATACAGCATATAATTTTCTTTTTGAAAGTCCTTTTCTACAAATCCATGAAGTGTTACCTTAAATATTTCATTAATGATTGAAATACCACTTCGGTGGGAAGATTGACATGGTGCATAGTGGAAGTTCCCCCATTGATTCTTGAAAATTCATATATGTGGTGTATTGTTTCTACCATAAGGAATAAAAAATAGTGGATGATGATATGTAGGATGAAACCCCCAATGGATTGGTGACCACACTTTTGAATCAGTGCATCATGCTCGATAGTGATTATGTTCTACCAATAAACCTAATTGAGACTTTAATATTAATTCCAGTAAATTATCATGAGCCAAAAACATCATTAGATCGTTTCCATGTGATAATATTTCTGTCAATATAATGGTATTCATGAAGATGGGGATTAGTCTAATAATATATATGGATCTGATAATTCCCTCATTCCATTCTAAAAAATTTATGATTCCCCCAAGAAATTCTTTGTAACTTAGGATATCCACACTCATCTTGCCCAGGAGGTAGCATATAAGAAAAAAACATTCTCAAAATTTCTCTATGAAAACATTTTTAGTTCATGATGATCGTGTCTTTTCTCATGGCCTCTCTTACCTCAACAATGATAGAGATTCCCTAGGATTATACACTATGTATGAAAATGCATCCACATACTTGAAGATAGAATAGGAAGAGGATATCCTCAATAATTCCCCTTTCATATTTGAGGATGGAATCTCTGTCACCATTGATGAACTCAGACAGGTGAATTTATGAATGGAGGAATACTCACGGAATTTGATGATTTCATTCTTCATGCCTTTTGATAAGGAATATATTGATATTGAATTTATAAAGCATCATTGATATGTATTCTCGTATAGTTATAAATAAATTCTCCGAATAAACCTTGATGTGGATACACATCACCTAGCCTTACCTAATTATCATTGAGGTTTTATGAATACATCCAAGAGAATTCACCCCTCCTATACAAATATGTCCTAGAATCTAGACTACAAAATTCACAATCTCCTAAGTCCTTGTATAAATACACTAAATTTAATAGTGTCCTACATACTGGTATTAAATATTTAAATTACATAGAATACTATGTCCTAATGCAAGACTCTAAGCTGGATAGTATTCTATGTTCTAGTAGAAATACATTAAACTAATTGTGTCCTAATTCCTAGTAGAATGACTCTAAACATCATATCATCCAATGTCCTAGAAGTAAGACCATAAAATGCACGGTATCTTTTTTCCTTACATAATTATATTAAACTACATGAAAGTCATCCCCACAACATGATTTTATACTATAGGAAAGATGTCCTTACTCCATGATGTAAAACTTCACAGAAAAATTACTTCATGGATGGATCACTACATAAGATATGGATTACTGTGGCATAAAAATGAATTACCCAAATCCCTATGATTGATTAATATCCCCATAGAGAATCTCCCCACTCTGGAAAAATATGTGTATTGATTCTCACCTTCAGAGGATAAATAGTGATGCCCATATCCAAAATCATGGGTCCATTTGCAGTACCAATGGAAACATTCCTCCCTCTTTTTAGGGGTCAGACCTATGTAGAAGAGTTTTACATTCAAAAACTATGTTTTTATTGATTCTCATATCGATGAGCAATATAGTGTCTCCTAGATCATATATCCTGACCCATCCATCACATGATAATAATTTCCATATCCTTTATATTAATCAATCAGTTTTGGTGAAAGAAACAATTAATATTATTTATTAATCACACAAAGAATAGTTCACATGGGCTTCATAAAGTTGGTAATGGATTCCCCGCATAATCAATATGTATCAGTACATATCAGGGTTAGCATGGTCTTGGATGAAATACATTAAAAGGAACAACAAACAACTTTATCACATAATGTTAAACTACATAATAAACATCTATAAAATGAGGTAAAACTATGCATTAATATTTACTTCAACCCAAAGGACTAATATCATTGGTCTTGGTATCCCACCAAACATCTACCCAAGAACTACATGTGGATTGATTCTTTTTATTAAAGGATATGTAGTGACACCCTAATCTCAATTCTTCGGTCCATAATGAATATGAACAGACAAAAATTCCACCATATTTGTATGGGTTAGACCTGTAGGGAAAATTTTTAATTTAAGAACTACATGTGTCTTTATACTTAATATCACAGGATAATTAGTGGTGATCATATCTGAAATACTAGGCCCATCGATAACATAAACCAAAAATATTTCCCCTACACATGGGTTTGAACTTTTTGGATAATTCTCCTAACAATAACAATATGTGGCTTTTTTCCTATTACCATAGGATAAAATGAAATCCCTAGATCTAAAATAATAGCTCCAACCACAACATAAATGGATTAAATTACCCCTTCTATGTATGGGTTAGAACACCATGGAGAGTTTTAAATTTAGTAACTACATGTATCTTCATTTCCCCCCCCATCACCTTATATATAGTAATTCATATATCTCAAATCTTGGGAACAACTGCAATATAAACAAAAAATAATTCTCCCCCTATACCCTTTCTTCATACCTATGTGGAGATTTTTCAATTCAAGAACTATATGTGGAATCATTTCATCCATTAAAAGTTTTGTAGTGATGCCCAGTTCTCAAATCCTTGGTCCACCTTCAATATAAAAGGAAAAAAATGTTCCCCTCGGCATATATGTAACACCCCGAGATTTTCTGAAAAATATTTTTTTTAATATCAATAATGTCTTGTGTTTTACGCTACACCAAAAGGAGCTTTCACAACACGCATCCCTGACTTGGATTGCATTACACGCAATAAAGACCTTCCTCGATAGCGTGTGTCATACGCAATACCGAGTTTCACTAAACAACGATATATTATAATATTAGCTGTTATGAATAGTATTAACTGAATTTTGAATTTTATAACATTTTAATTCATCTTATACATTTTCTAGAATGAGGTATGAAAACAAAATCAGTTTTTTGGATAAAAGAAGTATTTTTCAAAAAATGCAGTTTTACTGCCTTTTGATGGCGCACCCACATTAAATATAGTTTTTGACAAGTTTATAAGTTCAATTTGACAAAATAAAATTTTCTTTAGAATCAGGATATAAAAATTTACTTTTGATATATTTTTCATATTATTCTGATAACTTTCATATTTTGATGAATAGTAAGAACACGCTATATTTTAATTAAAAACAACTTTTTCATCGCAATAATTTATATGGTTAAATTATAATATTAAATGTTTTAAAATTATAAATAGAATATATTTTTACCATTTAATATAATTTATGTCATTAGCACTAATTTTACATTGAATTCCTAGGTAAAAACATTTCAATCTTTGGCAATGTTTTAACTTTTAAAACCTGTTTGCTTAACAACAGGATTAATGTTAAATTTGTTTCTGCAACTTCTGTGTTTTGAATTTTGAAAAATGGATTCCATATTTGGAATCAGTGGGTCTAAATTATGTTAATAGGTTACTTTTATTTTTTTTGATTTTATAAATAGTAACTACGGTAATTTTTTATATACTACAGTTAAAGGTAAATAGAGTAATTCAAGGTTAAAAGAATATTATAAAAATTCAAAATTACCTTGACACTTGTCCTAACCTTATTGGATGAGTAGTGGACGACCATGGTCATCCTTGGGTTGATTTTGGGACCCCATTGAGCCACTTGGTAGTGACAATAACAATTTGGATTAATTAATTTAATGTAAAGACAAAATTGACATTAATAAAAATATTTTAGTAATTAATTTTTATAAGGGGTTATATAAATTATATTTTCAACTATAAATATTCATTATAAAGATAAAAATATTTCCTAAATAATGAAAAAAAATTATAATTTTTGGACACCAAATAAATTAAATTATTTATGACACAATAATGATTAAGTGTTTTCCTCATTAATAAATGATTTAAATAAATAAGATTATAATGATTAAAATATTTTACAAAACATGTACAATTATTGGATGATTTTATTTCGACCATGAGTCATCTTATCTTCATCTAAAATTATTTTTGGGCCTTTTGAAACTAAAGATAAGTTTATAATAAAATAATATTTCCAAACTTTCCAAAGGTGCCCCTCTCCTCCCTTATAAAAGAGAACCTCCTCCATCTCTTCCTCACACAAATTTGAGCCTTCAATATCGGCCAACCCCTGCCCATTTCACTTCCCCACTTCCTTAGAAACCTACTAGAGGTGCTGGTCTTTTCAAAAGACCAACTCTAGTGCATTAAGAGAAATTTTAAAGGAGACACTTCGAGAAAGAGGAGGTTTGGATACGTACGAAGAATATCGGACCGAAGGTAAGGGATTACTTTTCCAATCTCGTTCTTATCCAAGATTGTTTATTCATAAGTATTTACTGGGGTTATTGTTTTCAACCATGTCCATGTTTCCTAAAAATGGTTTCATGTATGTTTAATGTACTTTTTACCCATTTTTTACTTTTACTACATGGTATGCATGGACTCTTTCTTTTACGAGGTACTTTTTGACTTTTCCGGCAAATGTACGAGAAGAATGTTTTTTTAACTTATATGGCATGAACGGATTTTTAAGGTTTTTATAAAGCCTAATTTTCATGAAGCTTCCTCCAAAATATTTCATGACTAGTTTCAACAAAATCCACTTCTTTTAAAATTGCATGACATTTTGTAAAAAGAAAATGATTTTGAAGAAGAAAGGATATTTTCCTCAAGAATTCATTTCAAGTGTTTTATAAAAAACATTTTTTCATCTAAGATGACATTATTTTAAATGTGTATGTTTCAAATATAACGTATCTATGATTTACATGGGTTCACTTTTCTTATTATGAAATTATATCCATTTCTTTTATATGGATTATGTGATAATGGGATGATGTTTATGAAACCCATTTTATTTATTGGGTTATGTATGTTTATTTTGTGGCACAAGAAATAATGATTTCATTATGAGATGGGTGGGACCTATATCTCCCTCCAATTAATTGGGCAAAGATTTATATCTCATGAGATAGACATGGCTGGAATGACAAGTTAAACCTGTTCAGTAATACAGGACTGGAACGAGGTGTGAACTCGATTTAGAAAGGGACTTTGTCCACTAAGATGGTCTTGGTGGCAATGCCTTGGCTACTATGGAAATAATAACATGTGCTGAATGGTTGCCACAATTACATGTTTTACTCCCATGCTATTTTATCATGCTTAATGTTTCTTTATGATCTATGCCTTACGTACTTCCATGTTTTATGTCATTGCTCAAGATTTGGATGTTTAAATATTATGTTCATGTTTTTAAGCTCAAATGTATATGATTTGTTTTATTTTATCCATGCTTACCCTTAATTAGCATTTTAGTTCACCCTTTATATGTTTTCTTTTCCCCAGGATATAAAGAAAGGTTTTAGGTAAGAAAAAAAGGGGAAGATCGATATGGGCAATGTTGAAGATCTTTCAACAGGATTAGATGTTTATATTCGGAGTTTCCAAAGACACTAAACTATTACGGTCCTTGTGTGTCTGTTTTTGTTATGTATTATGTATTCCACAAAAGTAATGTAATATCTATGTACATAAAGCTTCGGGTCTCTACAGTTGGTATCAGAGGAAAGGTTTAGTCAACCTTTGAAAACTAGGATGCGAAAACATTAGTGAGATCCCTATAGATATTTCTACGGTATGTCTAGGGATGTCCCTAAGGATAAGTATATGTATAGGATATAGTCCTAGAACTACGGTAACGATCTTAGAATTTAACATAAGATGTTAGATATTGAGGGTACTCCCCCTTTACTATGGTGTTTTCCATAGCATGATTTTTTCCTCTCACACTATTCTTTTTGGGTATTAGAAAATGGCTGGAAACTGGAAGATTCGCGATAATGGAGGATATGACGGACAATGGAATGATATTCTTCTTGAGAAACCAAATGAAACAGAATTTGGAAGTCCAAACATCATTATTATGTCGAATCAGCAATCTTATAAGATGATCAATAAACTCAAATTTGGTAAGTTTCCTGACTCGGCTAATAAGAGAAAGATGGAGTTGCATGAGGATCATAGAGGAAAGAAAGTTCAATTTCCCCTATGTAAATCATGTGGGAAGAGGCATCAAGGAGAATGTTTCAAAGGAACTGGAAGATGCTTTGGGTGTGTAAAATAAGGACACAAATCCAGTAAGTGCAAAGGAAATGGTTCAGTTGACACCATGGACAAGGATAATGGTATTGCTACGACATCAAAAATGGTTAAATGTTTTAAATGTGGAAAGTATGGTCATTATACAAACCAATGCCCTAAGGGAAAGTCTCATGAAGAGAATCAGTATGGTCGTATGGGTAGTATTTATTTTGATGATGATGAAGAGACTACAAAGGAAATATGAGATGAAAGAAATTATGAAGCTAAATCAGTGGTTTAAGAAGTTAGTGGAATGATTGTATGTTTATAAAGAATAATTTATGGTACTATGGAATAAAGAATCATCAAAGGATTGTTACACTATTTTTTTCCTAAAGTATTTGAAAGTATATGTTGAATGGTATTGGTAACCATGGAAGGTTATTCAGATATTTTTAGAATGTAGATGATATGCACATAATGATGGGATAAGAAGATAATGAGGTGTCTGATTGTATTCATGAGCTCATGACTGATATAAGGAGAAGGTCATATCATGGTTTGAGTATATATAATTTTTGTGATTTTGGAATGTGTAAAGAGTTAACTAATGACATCATTCATGTTTTCACTAAGGTTCAATGGGTATTCATTTTTCAATAGAATACATGATTAAGGTATTCACATGATTGGAATGTGACCAACAAGATATATGGGGGATAAATGACGGTATTCACATGCTTGTTTGATGACATTTCAAGTAATCGTTTTCTTTATAATATGAGATTGGACATATGTATTTTGGATAAGCCTAAAGAATGGAATGAATTATGTTGAACATAAGTTAGTATTGTTTAAGGCTAGATTTTTTCTGATATTATTTATAATGTAGTTTTAGAAAAAGGACAACCTGCCTGACGGGCGACAGCCCATCATGTAGGACAAGGATTTGGGAATCGAACCCACAACCGAAGTGAGACTAGACTTTATCGCCTACCACTGGCCTACAAGAAGTCCATGTTTAATAGAAACTTGTTTTATTATATTAAGTAGTATGATATATGAAGTATAAGTCCATTTTAGGAACCATATATGATTAATCTCACTATAGATGGACTTATGTATTTTTTGATAACTTTTCTAACCTTTTGTTTGAGACAGATGGAATGACCCATCATTCTATCACATGATCTGCTAACACTTCATGAATGACAAATTCAACTTCATTTCTTTAAGAGATGAAGTGGAAATTGTCCAAAGAACGACCAACGGTGAGACTGTACCAAAATCACGAAAGTATTTCTTCTAATTCAAATTTCATCAACTTTAGGGAAATGATCTTGAAAACCATAAATGTTGTCCTAGTGACCTTATATCCAATGAACTAGATGGTACCATAGATCATCGCAAATTTATGGCATCGTGATTGTTGGATTTTTCATAGCCATGTTCTCTACCACTCTCCATCAGAACATGATTGTTAGATTTTTCTTCCATATCCATATTTTCACCTATGTTCTCCTACATGGAAACCCAGTGATGAGTTAGTTTGGTTAACCATTACATATCATACATTAGTTTTTAAATCCAAGTATTGGTATTCCTTTTTACGATGTGGGTTTCTATGAAAGAATCTTTCGAGTAGTAAACCATTTATAACCCCGACGAATTTCGAGGGAGAAATTCATTTTAAGGGGGTAGAATGTAACACCCCGAGATTTTATGAAAAATATTCTTTTTAATTTCAATAATGTCTTGTGTTTTATGGTACACCAAAATGAGATTTCACATCATGCATCCCTGACTTGGCTGGCATTACACGCAATAAAGACCTTCCTCGATAGTGTGTGTCATAAGCAATACAGAGTTTCACTAAACAACGATATATTATAATATTAGCCATTATGAAAAGTATTAACTGAATTTTTAATTTTATAACATTTTAATTCATCTTATCCATTTTCTAGAATGAGTTATGAAAACAAAATCAGTTTTCTGGATAAAAGAAGTATTTTTCAAAAAATGCAGTTTTACCGCCTTTTCATGGCGCACCCATATTAAATCTAGTTTTTCACAAGTTTATAAGTTCAATTTGACAAAATAAAATTTTATTTAGAAGCAGGATATAAAAATTTACTTTGGATAAATTTTTCATATTATTCTGATAACTTTCATATTTTAATGAATAGTAAAAACACACTATATTTTAATTAAAAACAACTTCTTTCATCGCAATACTTTATATGGTTAAATTATAAAATTGAATTTTTTAAAAGTATAAATATAATATAATTTTACCATTTAATATAATTTATGTCATTAGCATTAATTTTACATTGAATTCATAGGTAAAAACATTTCAATCTTTGGCAATGTTTTAACTTTTAAAACCCGTTTGCTTAACAACGGGATTAATTTTAAATTAATTACTGCAACTTCTGTGTTTTGAATTTTGAAAAATGGATTCCATATTTTGAATCAGTGGGTCCAAATTATGTTAATAGGTTACTTTTAATTTTTTTTATATTATGAATAGTAACTACGGTAATTGTTTATTTACTACGGTTAAAGGTAAATAGGGTAATTCAAGGTTAAAAGAATATTATAATAATTCAAAATTACCTTGACACTTTTCCTAAACTTATTGGATGAGTAGTGGCCGACCATGGGCATCCTTGGGTCGATTTTGGGACCCCTTTGAGCCACTTGGTAGTGACAATGACAATTTGGATTAATTAATTTAATTTAAAAAAAATTGACATTAACAAAAATCTTTTAGTAATTAATTTTTATAAGGGGTTATATAAATTATATTTTCGACTATAAATATTAATTAGAAAGATAAAACGATTTCCTACATAATGATATTTTTTTATAATTTTTAGACACCAAATAATATAAATTATTTATGACACAATAATGATGAAGTATTTAGGTCATTAATAAATGATTTAAATAAATAAAATTATAATGAATACAATATTTTCCAAAACATGTACAATTATTGGATGATTTTATTTTGACCATGAGTCATCTTATCTTCATCTTTAATGATTTTTGGACCTTTTGAAATAGAAGATAAGTTTATAGTAAAATAATATTTCCACACTTTCCAAAGGTGTCCCTCTCCTCCCTTATAAAAGGGAACCTCCTCCCTCTCTTCCTCACACCAATTTGAGCCTTCAAGCTCGGCCAAACCCTTCCCATTTCACTTCCCCACTTCCTTAGAAACCTACTAGAGGTACTGGTCTTCTCAAAAGACCAACTCTAGTTCCTTAAGAGAAAGTTTAAAGGAGACACTTCGAGAAAGAGGAGGTTTGGATACGTACGAAGCATATCAGACCTAAGGTAAGGGATAACTTTTCCAATCTCGTTCTTATCTGACATTGTTTATTCATAATTATTTACTGGGGTTATTGTTCTCATCCAAGTACATGTTTCCTGAAAATGGTTTCATGTATGTTTAATGTACTTTTTACCCATTTTTGACTTTTACTACAAGGTATGTATGGAATCTTTTTTTTACGAGGTACTTTTTGACTTTTCCGGCAAAAGTACGAGAAGAATGTTTTTTTTAACTTAAACGGCACAAACGGATTTTTACAGTATTTATAAATTCTTATTTTCATGAAGCTTCCCCCAAAGTATTTCATGACTATTTTCAACAAAATCCTCTTCTTTTAAAATTTCACGACATTTTGTAAAAAGAAAATGATTTTGTAGAATAAAGGATATGTTCCTCAAGAATTCATTTCAAGTGTTTTATCAAAACCATTTTTACATATAATATGACATTATTTTATATGTGTATGTTTCAAATATCATGTCTCTATGATTTACATGGGTTCACTTTTCTTATTATGAAATGATATCCATTTCTTTTATATGGATTATGTGATGATGGGATGATGTTTATGAAACCCATTTTATTTATTGGGTTATGTATGTTTATTTTGTGGCACAAGAAAAATGATTTCATTATGAGATGGGTGGGACCTATATCTCCCTCTAATGCATTGGGTAAAGATTTATATCTCATGAGATAGACATGGCTGGAATGGTAAGTTAAACCAGTTCAGTAATACAGGACTGGAACGAGGAGTGAACTCGATTCAGAAAGGGACTTTGTCTACTAAGATGGTCTTGGATGCAATGCCTTGGCTACTATGGAAATCATAACATGTGCTGAATGGTTGCCAAAATTACAGGTTTTATTCCCATGCTATTTTATCATGCTTAATGTTTCTTTATGATCTATTCCTTACGTACTTCCTTGTTTTATGTCGTTGCTCAAGATTTTGATGTTTAAACATTATGTTCATGTTTTTAAGCTCAAATGTATATGATTTGTTTTATTTTATCCATTCTTACACTTACTGATCATTTGAGCTCACCCTTTATATTTTTTCTTTTCCCCAGGATATAAAGAAAGGTTTTAGGTATGAAAAAAAGGGGAAGATCGATATGGGCGATGTTGAAGATCTTTCAATAGGATTAGATGTTTATATTCTGAGTTTCCAAAGACACTAAACAATTACGGTCCTTGTGTGCCTATTTTTGTTATGTATTATGTATTCCGCAAAAGTAATGTAATATCTATGTACGTCAAGCTTCGGGTCTTTACAACATAGGTGACCAGTGTAGAGATTTTTTCATATAATAACTACATATGGCTTGATTACTTCCATTTTGGGATATGTAATGAAGCCCAGATCTCAAATACATTGTCTAGGAATGATATAAATGGTATAAAAAATTCCCATCTTTATATGGGTCAGGCCTATGTGGAGATTTTTTTCATTCAAGAACTACAGGTGTCTTTATTTTTACTAATATAAGATATGTAGTGATGATCAGATCTCCAACACTATGACCAGACACAACTTATAATAATGATAAAAATTCACCCCCCCCCCACATATGAGTTGTACATATATAAGAAACTACTGGGGAACTATGGGTGGATTGAATCCTGCCATCACAGGATATGTAGTGATGTTTGGATCTTCCGTTTTATGCCCTCCCATGGATTTCCATGTAATGTCATGGCTCGGGTTCCATGCAATAGTGCCCCATGTTGTTTCACCACATGACCTTAATCGCACCGCCCTATATGCTATAGGATGTGGATTAGAATTGAGGGTCTAGTAAGTCATTCATGGGGAGACTATACCATTAATTATGAGATTAAAATGCCAACAGAAATAAATAGCCAAAATCGAAAGCATATATAACAAAAAAAATACTCATGTCATAAGATAACCAAACAGGAAATACAATACTCAACTGAAAAGGGAAACCATACTATTCCAATATTGGTGTCAATATTCAATGATGAAACTAAATATAAGGACACTACAACTCCCCTAACAGGTCCCCAACCATGTCTACTTCCCTCTACCAAGCTATATCCCCAAATAACCCACCTATCCTAGGGAGTTTTCCCTTATCCAGTCCTTAAACAAAATAATCTATTTGGGTACTGATCTGGAATCCCAAATAGGTTGTGTGTATGACTCAGTAGTCCATCACCAATGGTGTCTAAAAAACTTCTAGAAAAAATATAGTGCATGCAGTTCTGTAAATAAATAAGTACAATGCAACAATAAATAGTTTATCACATTTTCATTTGTTTTAATCTAACTACATTAAATCCAGGGCTCCCAAGGATATATGTACATCAATACTAACCTCATATCATACTAGAGACAAAATATTTTTCTAGGAAATATCATATATTAATACCTACTTCTCTCCAAATCTCGAAGTATTCAAGGTGCTATGATATCTAAATTCCTTATTTGACTCATGCTAGAGTTTCAATATTCTCGTGAGAGGCCATAACTTAGAGTGCAATTATTTGATTTCATTAATTTCACATTTAAAAGACACATTTTCAAAATTACCATTATCACAAACATAAGTAAGATGATCATGTTACCACGCTTACCCCTCAATAGAATGACTGTGTTCCCATACAATTTACTCATATGTGTAATGACCATGTTACCCAGTATACTTCACATTAGAATGACCATGATTCCATTATCTTACTCATAAGTATGATGACCATGTTACCATTTTTACTTCTCAATTTTGAATGACCATGTTCCCATTCTTAAACAGATAATTAATTCATCATTTAATTATCCACATCAATTCCCTGAATAAACAAACAGTTATTTAAATACATCAAATCCATCAGTTAACACCACAATTAACTAAATGTCTCAATACCATTAATTAATAAAATAATTAATTAACCAATCTCACACTCTATATCCCATAATTAATTTTTCAAACATAATTATCTCATTCTAAATCTCATCTTTCCAAAATTAATCCCACAATAAATTTTCCATATCATAGTCTCAAAATCCATAATTAATTCACAATTAATTTTCTCAACATAGCCAATCTGATATTTCATAATTATTCACCCGATTAATAATAATGATTACAAACCCTATATGTCATAACCAATTTCTCTAAATTAATTATCTAATATGTAATTCCCTTAGTCTCCTGATTGACTCCCTAATTAATCACATATTTCAACAAAACATTAATAACTCAATTGGTCAATTTAATTAACCCAATTAAAGGAAAATAAATTATTATGAATGCTAAAAATTCTACTATCATTCATATACATAAAAATTTAACAACTATGATAATTAGATTTATACAACACACCTTGATTCGTTGATAGATGTTTGCCTAGTGGAAAATCTCAAAATCCAAGTAGCACAACAAAGTTGATAAAAGTTCCAGATCTAAATCCCTAAACCAAAAGAACAATATAAAAGGAATCAAGATCTCATAAATATAGATATTGATCTCCAATTAGATATCAAGATCCCACCACATAGTTTTATATCTAAGAAAATATATGATATCTTCTACGAAAATATTAGTAAAAGATTGAATAAATTGTAAGAACTTGGTTCTTATTCTTGAGGTATGGGTTCCTTCTTTTCCTTTTTCCTTAAGTGTTTTTGAGAAAATAAGGAAAATGGGGGAAATACAAAAATTTATGGGTACATGATGTGTACTTTTCTACATGTCGTGTACTTTGGCCGTGTGAGATGAGTATACAGGGAGTGTAGTCCTGTCAATGATGAAGGGTGTAAAAACTGACCACATGTCGTGTACTTAGTATACACACGTCATGTAATCAGTCGAAAAGTGGACAGTAAGGCGGTGGGAGTAGATTCCAACAGAATGATAGTACATGCCGTGTACTTAGAAATACATGTCGTATAACCAAGTCGGCTGATGAACAGTGAGGTGATTGAAAGTGGCCGCCAGCGGAACCATTAAAAATGGAAAGTACACGCCCTGTAATTGAGAGTACATTCCATGTAGTTATGTTTTTTTGTTATAAAAGGTTAATAGCATCATCATTTATTAGAGGGGGCAGTGAGTTTATTTGGTGCATCCGTAGGGGAGGCTGAAGCCTGAAAGAGCTCTCAATCACATTCCGGAACTCGGATTCTTCCATCGTCGATCACGTTTGGACCATGCGGGTAGGACCTTCCCTCTACTTGAGTGTTTCCTTCTAATTATTTCTAGAGGGGGAGTTATTTGAGCTCAAATGGGTGATTGTTTATCCCAGATATATGCCATTATCTTTTGTTTCGGGAGGTGTTGTTCATGTATATTGATCAGACGAGATCGAGGTAGGGGGTCGAGTGTTTATTTCCAACTGTCGAGTTGTTTTTGTCTACCATTGTACTGAGCACCCATGTTTGGGTTATTGTATGGTTGAGGCCTTGAATAATTAAATACCTAGAATTACTTAGGTAATTTAATTAATATGTATAAACTTATTTTTGGGATTCTTGCCTTGATCCTGGTCCACCCCACGGGTGTGTTTCCCATGTTTAGCCATTTGGCCTGGATACTCATGGGTACGCCGTAATTATAGCATGGTTTGAGTTTTCTTGAGAGAAAATGTATATATAATTACTTTCTTATATGATGGGCTCGGCCTAGTTACTTTCTTAGCCTTAGGGCGGTGTTTTCCTAGCCTGAGGGTAGTGTTTCATTTAGCCTAAGGGAAACTTGTCTTATGCTTGTTGGCAGTAGCTTCCTTGCCTCAAGGAAATATCTTGTATGCCTAATGGAAATATTCGTTATGCCTAAGGGCAATCACCTCAGGGTTTCGATTCTGATTATATGAGGGTAAGGATTTTCATGTCTGAGGACACTGTTTACTTTGAATCTTCACTATGGTTATTTATCATGTTATACCTACCAAGTTAAAGCACAGGCTTGGTATTGTTTTACCTTTTACTTGTTAGATAGTCTATTGGGGTTTTTTTTGTGACACTGTATAGGAGATTTTCAACTGAGGCTGATTCTCAAGAACATATAATTCAATAATATTGAATTGTTAAATAATAATTAAATGGTAATGGAACTGGTAGAAATGTTTACTTTTGAGTACTTCCTAGATTATAGAATCTCATTATTGCACACTACTGTTGCACATTTTCACTGACAGTTGGGAACGGGCCTTTGGCGGTTGCCTACTGGGATTTATTTCTCACACCCTATTCAGGTCATATTCTGGGCCCAAACGGATTATATTTCGGCAGGTTTGGATAAGGTAAATAGTCCCTATACAGGTACTTGATTGTTGTAGAGGTGTACGAGAGCATGGGATCGATCATAGGCTTGCGATGTTGTTGAGTTCCTGCTGCACTATTTTTTTTTTTTTTTGCTTAGTTGTACTTGTCTCTTGTACTGTATTGTTTTAGATTGCAGTGTATCCTTTTTGGGCTACTTTCATATACTTAGGAACATATTGCATCATCATATATATATGACTATTGTCATCTTTTACTTCTGTACTTTTTTCCATTTTAGTTTGTTATTGTTTACTGATTCTGTTGTCAGTAAGTTTTTATTTCCTCTATTGTGATACAATTTGAAAATGAGGGCATAGTTTCCCCACTATTAGTCCTAGGCCCTCGCTGCTAGTCGACAACCTCTGGCGTTTGGGGAAATGCGCTTGAGGTCATGTGACCAACCGGGTTCAGGGCACCTGTTGTGTCGAACCCGGATTCGGGATGTTACAAAGTGGTATTAGAGGCAGTTTCTTTTCATTGACTTAATTTTTAGAGTGTATAGTCAGGGATAAGAAGGAATTGATATTTGGTAATAATTTTTTCCCAGGAGTAGGTAACCCGGGTACAGGGAAAAGCTAATCTACCTCAGTTAATTGCAATTTTTCTATTTTGAAATTTTACAGTTGATTTTATTTTCACCATTTGGTGATGCACTTGTGGTATGCTGTTTATTTTTTTAATACTTGGGTTCTATTTAGTTTCAAGTCGATGATATTAGGGTATTCCATCTCATGCATCATTTATGAACATGTTAGAATCAAATTTCATGCATAGTTTACATGCCATATAGGTGCATTAGAAATTGAATGTTGTTGTGAGAGTTTTTGTGCTAGTAAAGTCATGTCGTAGTGATAGTTTCTTGTATAAAAATACCTTCTATTTGACAATGTATTGTTGTGTGAGGTTTTGTAGAATGACTGCCAGACTTTGGTTCTTGAGGAGTATGGGCCCTCATTGACCAGAATTTGGTGGATCTTTGACGTGTTTACTTTTTTGTAACATGTATAAGATGCCATGATTTTATTTGTAAAGAGTATGGGCCCTCACAAATTGGGATTTCTCACTTAGATGTTGGTTTAAGGGTTTTTTTGGGCTCCGGAGTAGTTTCTGAGGCTTAATGTCTACAAAAACCCAGAATACATGTCATGTAGTTTTTACTACACGCCATGTATTCTTCTGTTTAGGAAGAAAGTAAAAAATGATTAGTACATGCGGTGTACCATATATAAATTTCGTGTATTTCCTAACCATTTCATAGGTCGGGTGGGAAGAAACACTGGATAGTGAAACTCTAGAGAGAACACGTCGTGTGCCGGTTGCACATGCCATGTCGTGTTGACCCTATGTATGCCATGTTACTAACAACACATACGGATAAATCATTGATTAAACATTTTGTGTCACTTCTGAACATGTCGTGTAGTTTAATCTGGGAATCCGTCCATGTATCTAACAAAACGGGTCGGTGTTATTGTTTTTTAGTACACATCATGTACCAGTGGGACAGGTCGTGGAGTCTTGACCAGTGAGAGGCTATGTGGACTTGGCTGTGCAGTTGGGAAAACAGGGTGGTGTACATGCTGTGTTTAGGTGTAACGTGCCATGTAGTGTTAGCCGAGTAGCCGATCATGTCACTAATAACACAGGCAGTTGGAATCTAAGACCTAAACACCGTGTCGTGTAGTGTGAGTTGTGTACCCATCCATGTCATCAACAACAAAGGTCGGTGAAGCTCTTCTATTACACACCATGTATACCTTATACACACCGTGTTGTCACATTCAAAGGAGATTCTTGTGGCTAAGCCGTGGAGGAGGACTCGAGAAGGGGAAGAAAATTCAAGTACACGCCATGTGTGTGGAAAACACATCGTGTTTTTGGGGTGTTACACGACTAGTTCTAGCAGAAGTACACGCCCATGTGAAAGACTTAAGGGAACATGCCATGTAATTTTTATACACACCATGTAGTCTTTTTTAGTAAAAATTGAATCTTTTCTTTCTCTTGTTCCCTTCTTACACTTCCAGTTCTTGGTCCTTGATGATCTTAATCTAAGGGGTGTGTTTGACCTTATAGAGTCATGTCGTTGAGATGACCCTGAGTTTTTAGCCAAGAGAGTGGCAACAATTATACTCTAGAGATGGTAGGCCACGAGCTACCAAAGGATCCTCCAGCAGTGCCAGATGTGATGCCAACCGTTACATAGGATGCAGGCGTGGATGTGCAGTTCCATGAAGGCTTCATGCGGTTTATGCAGATCTTCCAGGGAGCACTGTCGGCTGCCACATCTATGGTAAAGATTACACGTATATTTCAGCAGCAGTATCTGCCAACATTTTCAATGGATGGCGGACCACAGGCTGTGGTGTCTTGTTTGGGTTCTATGTAGATGAACTTTGAGCATTTGGAGACGCATCCTGGTCTGTGGGTCAAGCTCTCTAATTACATGTTGCGTGATTCCGCCAAGAGATGGTGGGGTGTTACCACCTAATCTGAGAATCACATAGACATAGAGTGGGAAGATTTTCAAGCAGTATTCTATGACTTTTTCTTTCCTGAGATGCTAAGGGCAGACTGAGCTCGAGAGTTCATTAATCTGCAGAAGGAAACCATGTCAGTGATGGACTATTCTTCCCACTTCACCGAGCTACAACATTTTGCACCTGTTCTGGTGGGTGATGAGACGTTGAGGGCTAGACGCTTTGAGAATGCTCTTCGATATGACATCCGTGCACTGTTGAACTTTTTCAGGTTGCCTACAGTGCATGCTATTGTGAACCAAGCACTGATTACCAAGCGGAACCTACGAGAATCTAGTGGTGTAGGCCAGGGAAGTTCGGTACTAGTTTCTCTTACTATTTCTACCAGTAAGAGGAAGAGGTAGATGGATTTTTCTCACAGTGGTAGTACCAGCCAGAATAATTCTTCAGGTGGCCAGGTGTTGTGTTACCAGTGTGGTAAAAAGGGGCACAAGAGACCTCAGTGTCCATCTGACCCAGTGGAGTGTCGAGCTTGCAGAATAATGGGTCATCTTCATCATTTTTGCAGGGTGTTTCCATAAGTGACTACTTAGAGGGGTTTTGTACATAATCTTTGTGTAGGAGCAGGGCCAACAGCTTCTTATCATTCAGGTAATTGGAATATGTCCGGATGTCCAGGCTGAGGTGGTGGTCTTAGCCATGGTATCCAGACACCAGGATCTCAGAGATAGCAGGGCGAGTCAGCTCAAGGTAGCCAGGTTGTGTCACAGGGCCGCGATAACGGGCAGACATATGCAGTGCAATAGACCCAACAGGTGCAGGATCTTGGAACTTCTACTGTCAGAGGTACTATTCTAGTTGCTTCTATTTTGTCTTCAGTACTTTTCTATGTTGGTGCTACACATAGCTTTATATCTGTGCTCGTTGTGGAGAGCCTTGGGCTCTGTGTTTCTTCATCTTCTGATATCATGACGCTAGACACTCCATTGGGAACTAGAAGGACAAGGGTGCATTAGGGTAAGGAGTTCCCCCTAGTGGTTGGTGGGTGTCACTTTCTATGGAACCTCTATGTCTTAGAGATGACGGGCTATGATGTCATTCTCGGTATAGACTAGTTGGTACCCTATAGAGCCTTTGTAGATTTCTATTTCTGCCGGGTGAGTTTCCCATCACCAGAGGGTGGAGAGTTTCTATAAAAGGGTGAATAGGATGTCCAGGAAAGCCGAGATGGACCTGAGTATCATGGGTGAGGTGGAGTGAGAGCCTAGATTTCAACTTTATATCTAGATGACCAGGGAACTTTTCAGAAGGATTTCCCTCCAGTGGTTGATCGTTTTAGGGATGTATTCCCAGATGACGTTTCAGGTCTACCTCTGAAGTGAGAGGTGAATTTCTCTATTGGGCTTGTGCAAGGAGTGGCACCAGTGTCCATTCCTCCTTACAGGATGGCTACACTAGAGTTGCAGGAGCTCAAGAGGTATTTGGAGGAATTGCAGGCAAATGGTTTCGTCCAACCCAATACTTCTCCTTGGGGTTCTCCTGTTATGTTTACCAAGAAGGCAGACGGTACCCTCAGACTCTGTGTGGATTATCAGAAGTTAAACCAGTTGACGGTAAAGAACCAATATCCCTTTCCAAGTATTTATGATATTTTTGATAAAATTCGAGGAGCACGAGTGTTATCGAAGATTGAATTGAGATCCGGATATCATCAATTTCATGTTAGACCATCGTACATACTTCTTACAGCTTTTTAGAGCAGATATGGTCTATACGAGTACATGGTTATGCCGTTTGGACTCACGAACGCGCCAGTAGTTTTCATGGATCTGATAAATCATGTGTTCCACCCTTATCTAGATTCTTTTGTGGTAGTCTTCATGGAATATATCTTAGTATACTCTCAAACTCGACACAACCATGACACACATCTTGATATCATACTGAGTAAACTGAGAGAGCATCAGTTATATTCTAAGCTCTCAAGGTGCCACTTTTGGATGGACCAGATACACTTCTTGGGTCATATTATCTCAGAGGAAGGAGTTGCGGTAGACCCAGAGGAAGGAGTTGCGGTAGACCCAGAGAAAGTGAGAGTGGCAGTTTCCTGGGAGCAGCCTAAGAACATGTTTGAAATATGGAGTTTTTTAAGGTTGTCTATTTACTACTGGCGCTTTATTCAGGACTTCTCACGCTTATCAGCGTCGTTGATGGGTTTTACTAAGAAGGTGTGAAGTTTGTTTGGTCCGAAGCTCGTGAGACAACCTTTCAGGAGTTGAATGGAAGGTTGACATCAGCACCAGTCCTGATACTTCCAGAGAAAGGGAAGAGCTATACAGTTTACTATGATGCATCGGGTATTGGGCTAGGAGCAGTGTTGATGTAGGGTGATCGAGTAGTTGCATACGGGTCTCGGCAGTTGAGGCCACATGAGAGAAATTACTTGACGCATGATCTTGAGTTGGTTGCAGTTGTTTATGTGTCACATTGTTGGAGACATTATCAATTTGTATAACATTTTGTGGTGTTTACGGACCAAAAAAGTATTAAATATATCTTTATCCAGTGTGACTTGAATCTGAGATAGCAAATATGGGTTGAATACCTTCCGTCCTTTGACTTTGATCTTGCCTATACACCTGGTAAGGGTAACATAGTTGTTGATGCACTGAGTCGGAGGACTCAGTTACAGGCAGTGCAGGAGGCCAGTGGTGAGGGGAAACTTATGGATTTGTTCTCTGAGATGCATTTGGAGGTTCACGATAGTTAGGGGTAAACCTATCTTTCTTCCTTAGCTGTGACTTCTACCCTCCTGGATAGAGTGAGGATGAGACAACAATCAGATTCAAAAGGCCTAGTTCTATGGGAGCTGGTGCAAGTGAGTACCCTCCTCCCAGTTGGACAATAAGTGATGACAAGGTACTGCGTATCCATGGACTAGTGTGGGTTGAAGGTGATATACTCGAGGAGTTGATGAGAGAGTTTCATTCTTCAGCTTGGGCAGTGCATTCTGGAGTTACCAAAATGTATCATGACTCAAGCCGTCAGTACTGGTGGCCGAGTATGAAAAGAGGGGTCGCTGGTTTTGTTATGAGATGTTCCACCTGTCAGCAGGTGAAGGCGGAGCATCATAGGCCAGCTGGATTGTTACAATAGTTACCCATTCCGGAGTGGAAATGGGATGATGTCGTGATGGATTTCATGACCAGGTTGTCGATTTCACCTAAAGGCAGTGATGTCGTATCGGTTATTATAGACAGACTTATGAAGGTATCTCACTTTTTCCCGATCAAGGAGACCTTCGGTTTTGATGAGATCAGGAATTTGTATATCTGAGAGGTATTAAATCTTCATGGGGTCCCTCATTCTATCATTTCAGATAGGGATTCTGGTTTTATGTCTCATTTTTGGCAGATTTTTCATAGGGCACTAGGTACACAGGTGCTTCTGAGCATAGCTTACCACCCTCAGACCGATGGCCAGTTAAAGTGTACGATATAGGTACTTGAGGAAATGTTGTGTGCATTAATCCTGGACTTTGGGGGCTCTTGTGAGAAGCACATACCCCTGTTCGATTTTGCCTACAATAATAGTTTTCCAGGAACTATTGATATGGAATCATACATGGATTTATATGGTAGGCCATGCTGATCACACTTGTGATGGTTATAGGTTGGTGAGGCAGCTTTACTAGGACCACGTCTCATGCAGGAGACTTTATCGCAAGTCCAGTTGATTCAGAAGTGGGTGGCTACTGCATAGTCTCATCAGAAATCTTATGCAGATCACAACAGATGACCCTTGGATTTCATGGACGGGGATTTGGTTTTCTTGTGTGTTTCACCGAGGATGGGACACAGGTAGATTAGGACATATGGTAAACTTTCACCGAGGTCTGTGGGCCCATTTGAGATTCTGGAGAGAGTAAGTCCAGTTGCCTATCGGGTGAAGTTACCACAGAGGTATC
Source organism: Viscum album (assembly GCA_963277665.1). Lineage (NCBI taxonomy): Eukaryota > Viridiplantae > Streptophyta > Magnoliopsida > Santalales > Viscaceae > Viscum > Viscum album. The sequence continues at coordinate 1,341,385,265 of OY728132.1, read as the reverse complement.
GGGCCATGCACGACGTCTTCCACATATCTCAGTTATGTCGTTATCACTCAGACATGTCTCATGTTTTTCAGAAAGAGGAGGTTGAGCTTCAGGTCGATGCATCCTTTGAGGAGCATCTAATTCGTATTGTTCATAAGAGCACGAAGGTTTTCCGAGGCCGGTTAGTTCCTCTCGTATGGGTACTATGGCATCATGGTCGAGTGTAGGACGAAACCTGGGAGCGGGAGACCGACGTACGTGATCAGTGGCTAGAGTTGTTCTCATATTTATCTTCACCACCCTTGGAAGGGAAATTCTGGGATGAATTGCTTTAAGGGGGAAGTTTGTATAAACCCGGTTCTTATTCATGAGGTACGGGTTCCTTATTTTCCTTAACTATTTTTTAGAAAATAAGAAAAACTGGGGAAAATCCCAAAATTTATGGGTACACGCCATGTACTTTGGCCGCATGGGATGAGTATACAGGGCGTGTAGGCCTGTCAGAAATGAAGGGGGTAAAAACTGACTACATGTTGTGTACTTATTATATACACGCCTTGTAATCAGTCAGTAGGTGAACAGTAAGTCAGTGGGAGTAGCCGCCAGCGGAATGACAGTACACGCCATCTACATATAAATACATATTGTGTAACCACGTCGGATAATGAATAGTGAGGTGGTGGAAAGTGTCCGCCAGTGGAACAGTTCAAAAAATAGAAAGTACACACCGTGTACTTGAAAGTTCAAGCCGTGTAGTTATGTTTTTTTGTTATAAACGGGTAGTAGCCTCCTCATTCGGTAGAGGGGGTAATGAGTTCGTTTGGAGCACCAAGAGGGGAGTCCGAAGCCTGGAAGAGCTCCCGATCACATGCTGGAACTCGAATTCTTCCTCTATTGATCACGTTTGGACCACGCGGGTAATACCTTCCCTCTCCTTGAGTGTTTCCTTCCAATTATTTCTTGAGGGGAAGTTATTAAAGTTTCAAAGGGTGAAGTTTTTTCCTAGATCTATGCCAATATAGATTGTTTTGGGAGGCATCATTCACATATATCGGTTAGAGGAGATTGAGGTAGGTGGTCTGATGTTTATTTCCAATTGTCAAGTTGTTTTTGTGTACCGTTGTGTTGTGCGCCCATGTTTGGGTTATCATATGGATGAGTCCTTGACTAATTAAACACCTATAATTGCATATTTAATTTAATGAATATGTATAAACTATTTTTTGGGATCGTTGAATTGATTCAGGGCCACCCCGCGGGTGTGTTTCCCTTGTTTAGCCATTTGACCAGGATACCCGTGGGTACGCTGTGATTATAGCATGCTTTGAGTTTTATTGAGAGAAAATATATATATAATTTCTTTCTTATATGTTGGGCTCAGCCCGGTTACTTGCATAGCCCGAGGGCAGTATTTTTCTTATCCTGAGGGCAGTGTTTCATTTAGCCTGAGGGAAACTTTTCTTATGCCTGTGGGCAGTAGCTTCCGTGCCTGGGGGAAATATCTCGTATACCTCAGCGAAATATTCGTTATGCCTAAGGGAAATCACCAATGGGTTTCTATTCTGACTATATAAGGGTAAGGATTTTCATGTCTGAGGATACTGTTTACTTGGAATCTTCTCTTTGGTGATTTCTCATGTTATACCTTCCAAGATAAAGCACATGATTGGTATTGTTTTACCTATTACTTGTTAGATACCCTGTTGTGGTTTTTGTTGCGGCTCTGTATAGAAGATTTTCGGATGAGTCTGAGTCTCGAGAACTAATAATTCAATAATATTGAGTTGTTAAATAAAAATTAAATGGTAACAGAACTGGTAGAAATGTTTACTATTTATTACTTCCTAGATTACTGCATTTCATTATTGCACACTGCGGTTGCACATTTACACTGACATTTGGGCACAGGACTTTGGTGGTTTCCTACAGGTATTTTTTTCTCAAACCCTATTTGGGTCATGTCTTGGGCCCAAATAGATTATATTGTTGCAGGTGTTGATAAGGGAAAGTGTCCCTATACAGGTACTTGATTGTTGTAGAGGAGTATGAGAGCATGGGATCGAGCTTAGGCTTGTGATGCTACTGAGTTCCTACTACATTGTTTTCTTTTGGTTAGTTGTACATGTTCCTTGTACTATATTGTTTTAAATTGCAGTGCATCCTGTTTTGGTTGCTTTCATAGAATTAGGAACATATTGAATCACCATATATATATTAATGTTTTCATATTTTACTTCTGTACTTTTTCCCATTTTAGAATGGTATTTTTTACTGCTTCCGCTTTTAGTATGTTTTTATTTTCTCCATTGCGCTACAATTTGAAAAATGAGGGCATAGTTTCCCCACTATCATACCTAGGCCCTCGCTTCTAGTTAGTAGCGTTTGGAATTTGGGGAAATGTGCTTGAGGTCATGTGACCAACCGGATTCGGGGCACCTATTGTGTGGAACCTGGATCTGGGACATTACAAAAATATTGGGAGAAGCAACAAAATGAAATACACTTATTAAGAGAATAGATGATCTTCAATTTCGGATTTCAATCTCAAAGAACAGTGTTCATAAGGCCTTGTAATCCCTCCAAGTTGATGGTAAAATCTTCTTTTACCCTTTAAAATGTAAAATCTTGTATTATGGCCGCATAGGAGGTTAAAAACTCACTATAACTGGAAAACAAATGAGATCCACAATTTTAGGATCTAATAGTTGTCATGTTCATGGTTTAGTCACGCAGTTAGACAAACCATGCTCTAACCAAGTGTTAGCCACTACATCAAGTGGCCACTTCACATAGATACCTTCCATGGACTCTCAAACCATACACCAACCATGTAGAATCTACAGCCTTAAAAAAAGGGTACACAGTTTCTCCTCAACAGCTGCATGGTTTGTTCTAACAGTGCACGAACCATGCACAACCTCTTTTCTCCACGATTTTCTTATATTTCACCCAAACACACCTTAATACATAACTAGAAACCTAAGGCACATAAGTAAAACTAAAAAGTACCTAAAATTTTTCTCGATATAATCTCCAGAAATGGTTGGTATCTTACAATCTCCCCACCTTATAACAGCTCATCCTCGAGCTGTATTTCCTAGCCTTTCTAAGATTCTGAGCCAAACTGATAGGGCCATTTAACCCTTGTATCTACATCTCTTTCCCATTATTCCTCTTGTACGCATCCATGATTACATTGTAAGAGTTGGTGTCCTAGAACCAATTGGTTTTACTTTAATTACATGGATATTTAATGTGTTTAAATATTAAACACTTTATTATATATTGTTCATTGTTCTTCATGACTATAATGTAATAATGTCCTGGATTATTTCTAGCATTGATAACGTCATTGAGGTTTCCTATTATATTGAGATCCTTTAAATTATACAACTATATTCCTAAATATAGTTCTATAGTTGGATGACAAACAATGACGGGACACATAGCATACAGACCCTCAAGTGAAAGTACTCGTAAGCAGATGAGACTTCCTCTCATTAAGTCCGCACTTAGTAATATCCAAAATATGAGATTATGATAACAGACCCACCAGTAAGAATTTTGCATGTTTTGGTGTCATCAGATATTTCTATCTATGACGGTGTTAAATGACACTTATAAATTAAGATTATTATTAATACATGTTAGGACTCACACACATTGATTTACCGACGAAAACCATCATGCAGATAGTTGGTGGGAGGTAGGGTACGTTGGGTGCATCATAGGTGGAATGTTATTAATGGATAAGTCTAGGAAGGATTTTTTCCTTCCATTTATTGAAGATGATATCTCATCTCTTTGATTAAAATAGAATCGTCACACAAAATTCCATGGCTATGGTGTGACAACGAGTTTATTTTAGGTAGTCAAAGAACGTCGTATCAAGCCTAAACGTTGATAAAACTATCATGAAACTTTTTGGATGTGATATTGTGACAAAGGGATTATATTACACAGTGATCGTTCATATTTGTATGTCATTGTTGCGACTTTAAGTTATTTCTCTTGCGTGGCATTACATGTTACTAGACAGTACTCTTGGACATTAGGCAATCCCTCCTAATTCCAACAAGAAAGAATCATATAGGGTCACACACTATGAGTTTCTAGTGGTCTCGATTAAATTCTATTTTAATTTAATCAATAAATATTATTCTGAATACGTTGGAATAATTTTATTCACGTTAAAATGATTTCATAAATTAAAAAAATATTTATTCACCGTATTTTGGGTAAAATATATTTATTTATTTTATTGACCATTTAATAAATATTTATTTACTCATTTTAAATAAAATATTTATTTAAGAGAATAAATTATTTATTTATTTGCTTAGGTTTTCAATAAAAGGAAGTGGAGTTCGACCGGACCGAGACTGGTCTTGTAGTAAAATAGTTATATTCAAGATGGTAAATAATTATTAAACTAGTTAAAACAAATTAAAATAACACTGTTATTATTTTATGATGCATAATTTTTTTTATAATTTCTTTTTTCACAAGTTGGCGCAGCAGAAATAATGATGTGGTATTATTATTAATAGCATGGGTTTTCTCGGAGATTATAAATTTATTTAATTTTTGTTACAAAATTAAATATTGTAACTAAATCCTTATGTCCATAAATAGACACATACCTCTATTGTGCCATGTACTGAACCGCACACCCGGTGAATAGAAAATTATTGAGCTCAATAATTTATCTCTCGAATCCTCTCCTCATCCCTCTCAAGAACAAGAGAGGTTGTTCAAGGTATAAGAACAAGTAATCAATAAATACCAACACAATACAATCGTTTCACTATGCTAACACCTGGATAATGAGTTGTACCGATCAGAGGCCACCAGAGCATGTGTGGATCACCTCTAGAGGGATTCTAGTTTGGATCCTTTAAAGTGCATCAAGATAGTCTATAAGGGTCATTCTGGACAATCAACATCATCAGCAAAGAAAATACCAAATTTTTAGGTATCAATTTATTTATAAATTACTTAAATTAATTATTAACATAATGGGAAATATCCTCTATAATGTTTTTGGGCCTCTTCTTTCTTTATCTGCATCTTTTATTCTACTCCATGTAGACTGGTGTTCATCATCGTATTGATCCCGAAATAATCATTGATCATTGTAAAAATTAAATTTGGGTGTCGAACCAACCATGCTTCCACTGCGCCCGGAACCTTCAAGTGGTATTAGAGCGGTTACATCATAGTTTGTAATTATTTAAATAATTCGTTGATGATTATGGTTTAATAATTTGTTTTTTCAATTCAAGGTTAATTGTTCTTGTAATATGAATTTTTAGAACTGTTATCCCTCTTTTCGTTTCTTATTCACCATACAGAAATGATCATTTGTTTTAATTTTGATTAAAATAAAACAGAGGATCTCATCTGGAGGTTATAGAGGTTCCTGTCCATACAACACTAGAATACATGGTGTGTATTCGGTAGTACACACCGATTAGTCATGATTCAATCCACCGGGACTGGTCCGCCAAACCAAGTTGTGTCATTGGAGTTTTTAAATGTCTTAATGACTCCATGTTTTGACTAGAAGCATGTGGAACACAGTTTCCAGATTACATGCCATTGTCCCACTAGACACGGAGTGTAGTCCCTTCAGGTTTGGGTTTGACCATGTACCCCATAAAAGGCTTTCTGGTTGCGCCCAAATTTACCCTACAGGTATGCGGTCGTTGTAGTACAGGTAGGGGTCGAATCCACAGGGACCGAATAAGGAACCTAAAGACACTCTGATCTTGGAAGGATTTGGCTATGAAGTGGCCAACTATTCAGATTGAATTGATTTCAATAAGTACTAATTTAATTTAAATAAAATCAATTAAAACATTCAACTACATAGTCTATAACAATTAATAGAGATGGGTTGATCCTAATTTGTTACTAGGGTTAGATTGGATGCATTTATTTTCTTATAACATTCGTTTCAATAATTCAAGATGTATCCAAAAAAATGATTTAATTCCTCAAAATCATTCACCAATTTAATACCTACACCATTCTAAGGCTAATCACCAATGCACTTGTAGGATCAATCTAATGGTCACTCCAAGGAATTGGATCGCACTAGCACTCGAAATGTGTCATTGTTAAAGTTGGCAAAGATGAAGAAGAAAATAAATCATCAAATGGAAATCTCAAAATAATGAAATTATTACAGAATTTAGGATCATAAAATAACATCCAGTCTTCCCCATGAAACTCCCTAGGACCAACCCATAAGGGTTTAGCCCTCCATTTATGCTATTCAATAAATGGAATCCAGAAGTCGACTTAAAGAAGCGGGATTGGAGAAGAAAAATAAAACAATGAAACGATCACTCCACTGTTGTGTGAAACAAATCACAAGTTTTGGTGTGAATAAATTCACACCTTGAGGCAACGGTATCAAGGTGATAAGTAGAAGAACAGAACAAGAGAAGAATATAAACTTTTATTGAAGACTATGGTGATTCGAACAAATTACATGAGAAGGAAGAACATTACAAAGGCAAATTGGCATAATAACATTACAATGAAAAGAAAGCACCAAGATCCCTAAATACACAACCACTACTGCCTTAAAATGGAAAAAATGAATACTTTTCCGAGCCCCCACCATCCCATGTGGCTTTAATTAATTATGTTGGGGAAAGGTGGGTGTAACATTAATGATTAGAGACTTTTCCACTTCTTGCCCCGAAGTTGCAGCCAGCTTGCATCCACCGGAAAGACGCGCTTAAAGGTCCTTCTAGATTGAATAATTTGAGTGGGACCTAGAAGACTTAAATTAATCCAAGGATTTCCCCTAACATCACGTCAAATTTCAGCACAAAATACTTTGTGTTTCGGGAGATATGATTAACATAGTGGGATGTGTTTCTGGGCCGCAGACTCTGGTCCAAAATTAAATCTTCAACTTGGGCCGCCTTAATCACCACCATTGAGGACGAATTAGCACTGTCTCTAGAATAATTATTTGTTCCCCTATATTTTTTCTACCCTTACATATATTTTGGTCTTCATTGGGCTTGTATTGTGGTCCCCATAGTTCGATCAGTGGGATGATATGCAATCTGCCTTTTCCAGAATTGTTTCCTTTAATCGCAAAATATCTCCATCATCCTTTATTAATAATCCATTGATCCCTGAATAAGAAATGTTCATAATTAAGTTCATATCCATTTCCAAAAATATCAAATTAAAATATGGATAGTTACATTCTTTAAAATCATATGAAACATTGGGCCTAAATTTGTGCACATTAGGCATGAAGTGCACAAATGATGAGAATGGGTGTTCAAAATGTAAAATGCACTAAAATGGTATTTATGAATAGCAAGGCACATGAAAACAACATATATTAGCAATGAATATTATCCTCTTACAGTGGCTAATCACACCCCCCAACATGAGTTTTTCTAGTCCCGAGAAAAATATATCTCACAAAAATGAAATTCGAATGACTATTTCCAAAAACATTTTAATACACATTTCTCACCCAAAGATCACATACCAAACAATTATCAAACCCATAAAAATCATTTAAAAAAAGCTATGTCCACAGTCATATCTCAATCCCAAGCCCATTCCTTTGTTCAAAATCATTGCCATATTTCATCCAAATTCATTTAAGCATGATGAAGTGTTGTGCGTCACAATAGACATGGGTGTTCATTTTCATTCGCGGGAGAAAAGATGGAAGGGATAGGAGAAATCAAATTTTAATAATAATATGAGTACACATTTTTTTTATTTTCTCTTTTTTTGGTTTTTTTTTGCAATCTTTCCATGGTAATTGAAATTGAACTCAATCGATTCAACCCAAGTTGCAAGACTTTACCGATGACTCCCAGGCTCAAAGACCTTAGGGAACCAAGTGAAGCTCACATACTCGGGCATCATCTCGAGTTAACTCAATCAAAAACAAATTCAAATTACCACAAATAGAGATAAAATTCTCAACTCTGGGCCAGACAACTATGGAGTCATGATCCCCAAGTGCCAAAAGCCAGACATTAGGTCAATTCATTACTCTACGTGCAATTTTTTTTTTGAATACTCATGTTAAAATTAGAATGATCGCCAATCCTATGCTATTTATTATGGGTCCCCAAGAACTCAAACTAAAACCCCACAATCTAGAGGATGTGCATTGTGTTTTTTATTAAATGGATTAAAATATAACAGTGACAAATCACATCGGACAACTGCACTTTCCAATAACTTTGCACATGAACATAAACTTTCATTAAAATCAGAATCAAGGCATAAAAAATTATTTGATATCCAATTTTAGAGATTAAAATGTGTGTTATCATTTTCGAAATTTTTCCTTCCACGCATTTTATTTCTTTAGTACACAAGATCAAAATATTAATTTCATCTCCCCCCAACTTAAAATTACATTGTCCCCAGTGTTTAAAGAAAAGAAAGATTAGAAGGGGTAGTGGTGAGGAGTTCAAATAGGAAATTGAAAATGATAAACATGGAACAAATTCACCTGATTTTTGAATTTGAAGTTCATGATGCTCCAGATTACTCTTTTGATCTCTTTGGAGATGTATGCACCTCCTTGATCGAATATATATCACCCAAAATAATCCCTGAACTATACAAAGAAGAAAAAACCATACAAAACAAACAACACAATAAATTATTTAAAACCAAGTATCAACATTTTTATGGGTTTCCTTTTTTTTAATTTTAAAAATCAAACTGATGATACATTGTCTTCTTTATATTTTTCGGGTAAGGTATTACTCAGGGATCACACAGCATGACATGGATAAATACGGTGCTCCCCTTTCATACCCATCCATACTCATAAAAAAAGAACAGGTCAACAGTCCGAGGTACTAATTAAATGAAATAAAACATGAAAACCGCGGGTTGCCTCCCATGCAGTGCTTAATTTAAAGTCTTTAGCTCGACTTGAACCCCCCCCAACTTAGCCATTTCCAACTTTGAAAATTTTAATGACCTCATCTTTCTCTACTTCAACATGATTGATAATGCGTATCCCTTGTGGTTGGTAAGAAGTTTTGGAATTTAATTCATAAAAAATCCTATTTTCTAAAATGAATGGGAAAATCCAAGGAATATCAGAAATGGTTGATCTTTTTTCTTCTGTAGTCTTTCCTAATAAATCAAAGATCAACCCCATTTTGTGGGTTTCATGAGATGAATGAATGAAAACCCCCAAGCTCTTTTTTATCAAAAATGATGGGATACTCAAGTGGGGAAGGAAGGACAATGATTTTGAGTTCGGGTTGGTTGAAATTTTCTAAAGAATATTGGCAATTTGAATGAAAATTAGTTTCTTCTCTAAAGACATTAGAATGAATTGGTTCCTTGTAAAAATATGAATCATCCCCAAAAGTGTCCATTTGAATTCTAGGAGTAGGTATGGACTCAATGTTTTGGATTTCTCCTGATTTTTCAGTGATCTGTGGCCCTAAAAATTCACTAATGGAGCCACATTCAGGAAGCTCAATCCATGATGTCATGTTATTATCTTTTGCATTCAAAAAATAAATTTCTTCCTGATTTAAAGACCCTTAAACAATTTCTTGATTCACATACCCTACCCTAATTCCAAAGGTTGGTTCTTCAATAAGTTCATGAGATTTTTGTGGGAAACTATACACTCCACATAAGGTTTCAGAAGGTACAATTGGTGTATGGATGAGTTCCTCACAAGTATTATTTCATTGTAGTTCTAATCTCAATGATTATACCTTAGAAATCATTATCTCCATTTTATTACACAATTGTTCGAAGATTTTTTGAGTATTAGGCTGGATGGGAGTTTGTAAATCATGAAATTCATTATGTTTCAACTCTTCAATCATCCTCGAGAGGGCTAGAAATTCATCCTTTAAACAATCATCATCCCATTTATTGTACATCTCATCGGGTGTGTGGTAATTATTCAAGGGTTGATCAAAGAAATTTTCTAATTTAGGGGATTCCCAATATTAATTTTCCATTTCATTACAGCATGAGTTTGTGACATGATAATTTGGAAGATACTCCATTAGAGAAGATTGAAAGTTGGATTCTAGATTCTCAGGACACACACAAACAGAAAGGGGTAAAGATAAGAGAGATGGGGGTGAGAATAGAGAATGTGGTGTGAGAAAAGAAGATGTGTGTATAAAGTACTTACTTGGGTCCCCAGCAACGGCGCCAAAATTTGGTTGCGCCCAAATTTACCCTACAGTTATGCGGTCGTTGTAGTACAGGTAGGGGTCGAATCCACAGGGACAGAAGAAGGAACCTAAAGACACAATGATCTTAGAAGGATTTGTCTATGAAGTGGCCAACTATTCAGATTGAATTGATTTGAATAACTACTAATTTAATTTAAAGAAAATAAATTAAAACATTCAATTACTTAGTCTAAAACAATTAATGGAGATGGGTTGATCCTAATTTGTTACTAGGGTTAGATTGGATGCATTTATTTTCTTATAACATTTGTTTCACTAATTCAAGATGTATCCAAAAAAATGATATAATTACTCCACATAATTCACCAATTTAATCCCTACACCATTTCAAGGCTAATCACAAATTGACTTGTAGGATCAATCTTATGATCACTCCAAGGAATTGGATCGCACTAGCACTCGAAATGTGTCATTGTTAAAGTTGGCAAAGATGTATAAGAAAATAAATCATCAAATGGAAATCTTAAAATAATGAAATTATTACATAATTTAGGATCATAAAATAACATCCAATCTTCCCCATGAGACTCCCTAGGACCAACCCATAAGGTTTTATCCCTCCATTTATGCTATTCAATAAATGGAAGCGGGAAGTCGACTTAAAGAAGCGGGATTGGAGAAGAAAAATAAAACAATGAAACGATCACTCCACCGTTGTGTGAACAAAATCACAAGGTTTGGTGTGAATAAATTCACACCTTGAGGCAAAGGTATCATGGTGATAAGGAGAATAATAGAACAAGAGAATAAGATGAACTTTTATTGAAGACTAAGGTGATTCGAACAACTTACATGAGAAGGAAGAACCTTACAAAGGAAAATTGGCATAATAACATTACAATGAAAAGAAAGCACCAAGATCCCTAAATCCACCACCACTACTACCTTAAATAGGAAACAATAAAGCCTTGGCCGAGCCCCCAACATCCCATGTGCCTGTAATTAATTATGTTGGGGAAAGGTGGGTGGAACATTAATGATTAGAGACTTTTCCACTTCTTGCCCAGAAGTTGCAACCAGCTTGCATCCACCGGAAAGACACGCCTAAAGGACCTTCTAGAAGGCCGAATTTGAGTGGGCCAAAGAATACGTAAATGAATCCCCTGATTTCCCCTAACATAATGTAAAATTTTAGCACAAAATACTATGTGTTTCGGGAGATATGATTAAAATAGTGGGCTGTTTTTTTGGTCTGCAGACTCTGGCCCAAAATTAAATCTTCAACTTGGGCCACCTTAATCACCACCATTTTGGACGAATTAGCACTTTCTCTAGAATAATTATTTGTTCCCCTATATTTCTTCTATCCTTAAATATATTTTTGGCTTCATTGGGCTTTTATTGTGGGACCCATAGTCCGATCAGTGGGATGATATGCAATCTGCCTTTTCCAGAATTATTGCCTTTAATCGCCAAATATCTCCATCATCCTTTATTAATAATCCATTGATCCCTGAATAAAAAATGTTCATAATTAAGTGAATATCCATTTACAAAAATATCAAATTAAAATATGGATATTTACATTCTTTAAAATCAGATGAAACATTGGGCCTAAATTGGTGCACATTAGGCATGAAGTGCACAAATGATGAGAATGGGTGTTCAAAATGTAAAATGCACTAAAATGGTATTTATGAATATCAAGGCACATGAAAACTACATATATTAGCAATTAATATTAGCCTCTTACAGTTTCTAATCACATTCCCTACTAGAGACCATGTAACACAGGTATTACATAGTGTTTGTCCACTGGACATATCGTGTACTCCAAAGAATTCTGAAGTACATTTACACATTTTATCTTTGGGAATGTACATTATATGGATGGTGAATGATATTTCATGATGTTTATTTGGAACTACACGCCATTTACTCATCCAAATTACGTTGATTTAATAAAATTTATTATTATATTATACAAACCCCTAAAACGTGTACGATGGTGCAGTTGTAAAACTGAGGCACAACACATGATAAGTATTTTATTTATATGTGTTTAATTTATTATCTTTTTAATGTTTATTTCTACTCATTAGGTTGTTATGAATGGGTATTCATAGGGTTTCCCCCAAGATACGAGTTAACTGAAAAGAAAATTTTAAATGAATTTATTTTTTTAAAATTATGATGGATGATAATCTCAAGGAAATTCAAAAAACAATATTCTGATAAAATGATTGATTAATTAAAGATAATAATTAATCTATTTGAGTGAAATTTATCTTAAAAGGAATGATTAAATAATTGAAAACTAGTTTTATTAAATTCATAACTCCTTGCATGTATGTGGGTGATCATGAGCAAGGCCAAGACCTTTTTATGTAATTGGTTTCATTTTAATTTATTTACCAAATTAATTTTTAGCTGATGATCCATCTCTCCTAACTAATATGTAGGGCCTATGTTCCCATGGTTTCTTTTATATAAACCCCACTTTTTACCACTCACCAACAAGCAAGATTAAAATCATGTGTAATGGATAGAACTCCCAAACTAGAGGAGGTAGTTCAAGCTGGATCCTAGACAAAACTAATCCCAGGAGATACAGAGGTGGACAGGTGGAATGTTATAATCAAAAACCCAAAAGGTTCAAGGCGTTTCTCCCCTAGGCCAGGGTTAGTTCATCAATGACTTGATAAACTAACCATTAGAAAATATCATGATCATTTACTTTTCTTTATTTTATTTATGTTAGTTCCATGGTTTATCATTATGGATGTGTTGTCACGATCACATAATTAGTGTACTAAACAAGCTTATAAGATGGAACTAAAATAAAACAGTCTTATGCGTAAATATTATCGAGAAATGTTAAATCACTTAAGTAAGTTCAACTTAATATTAAAATTCATGCGATAATGATAATAATCAATTCATCCATAAGAGATAAAAATCCATCAAATAAAATATTAAGTCATACCAAGCATTTTGTTACTTGATTAAAGGTAAAACTAAATAAAACAATGTGTTTAGACAACCCTTTTTGGGACACTTAATTTTATATAGTAATCCCTTGTGAAAGGTTTTGGTTTGACTTTACCATATGACATCAAGAGGAGTACATCATGCTAGACTTGCTGTAATATTGGAGGTAAGAGTTCTGGAAATCCAAAGTTAGGATTTCAAGATTGGGGAGCCCACTCTATATATGAAGGAGCTACAAGCCCATAGTTGGCAAAGACATACCTACCTAAATACCTTCAAATAGCTTGATCAACCCTTGTTAGGGTTCTGTGAAGGGGAATATGGATCCTTTCCACTAGTATGTCATAACAAATGGACATTCTAGGTTCAATGGTGAGGGACATTGAGACATGATAAAATAGAGGGAGACTTATTAAAAATAAATTATTATTTCTCATAAAAATGTAATCAAGAAATTTCTAATGATATGATCTTTTAATTTTACAATAAAAATGAAAATCTCATCGACCACACTATCCATACGATCAATTCTAGTTAAAGACAGCATCATCACTGGTAGTACCTTATAGGAATGGTTTAGTTGCCTTAGGGTTATCCTATTCCATGAATGGAATTCATATGTGTTGGTGTCATCCTTACCTTATCCACCTACCAAAGAGTCGAGTGATGAGGATTTTCTAGTCTATGTGAAACATATGAACGATGCAGTTGATGTTCAATGTTTGATGATATCATCAATGTTGAGTGATCTCATGAAGTCTCATAAAAACAGGGATTCTTATAGCCTGATCGATCACCACCATGGTCTTTACCAACATAGAGAAATACATGAAAGGTTTGAGATCTCCAAGGAACTCTTTCATTGTAAAATTTGAGAGTGGGCCCCAGCTAGGCCACACGCTGTGAAGCTCATTGGCTACATTGAGCGCCTAGAGGTTCTAGGGTTTATACTCTCTAAAGAATCGGGAACCGATCTCATTCTTGTATCACTCCCTCTGAGCTTCTCTAACTATGTTGTCAATTTCAAAATGAACAACATTGAGAATTCTCTATCTGGTCTTCTTATCCTCATTCTCCAAGTGGAGAAACATTTGTTGTGAGAAAATACTTCTGTCCTCGTGATGAATAAGAGGAAAGGTAATGAGAAGAGATTTAAGACCAATTCTTCTTCATGTCCTTCCAAGAAAAGGAAGATCAAAGGGGAGGCAAGGGAACATGAGGCTATTTTTTTCATGTGTCATGCAAGGCCCCTGGAAGAAGAACTACAACCAGCCAAAGAAGCAAGGGGAATCTCAAGGTGCATTCTTTTTGAATTTAATATATTTGTTTCTAAAAATGGGTGCTAGATACATCTTGTCGTTCTCACATATGTATCCAAATACAAGAACCATATATATTCAAGAAGATTGACCGAGGGGAGGTATATCTATGAGTAGCCAAAGGATCCAGACTTTCTATTATAGCTATCAGGGACTACCACCTCACATTTCCAATTGGGATAATCTTGGTGTTAAAGGGTTGTTACTATGTCCCATCTATTACTAAAAACATTATTTATATATCTAGATTAGATACGGATGGATTTATTTTGATGTTTTTAAATGAGTTTTTCTTCTTTTACAAAGATGTTGTTTGTTTTGGTATGGAACATTTATACAATGGTCTTTACGTGTTGTATTACACAAACCATGTAATAGAAATCGATAACAAAGATACTTCACATGACTCATACCACATCCAACTTTGGAATCACTGGCTAGGTCTTGTAAATGAGAAATGCTTCACAAAGATACATCGATATGGATATTTAGAATATTTCAAACTAAAACCACTTGGTGTATGTCATGCATGTTTACAAGGAAAAATGACCATAGCCCCATTTAGTGGAAAAGGTTAAAGGGCTAAAGAGATTCTTGAATTTGTTATTACCGATGTATGTGGACCATTTCTAGTTCAATTAGTGTGAGGGAATTCATACCTCATAACTTTTGCTGATGATTTTATTAAGTATGTATATATCTACTTAATGAGGTATAAGTAGGATTATTTTGATAATTTCAAAGAATACGAGAATGAAGTTGAGGACTATCTTGGTAAGAGGATTCAAAAACTCCACTCAGACTGAGGTGAAGAATATATTAATAAAGACTTAATTGATTACATACGAGATTTTGGGATCTTATCTCAACTCACTCCTCCTTACTCACCTCAATGGAATTGTGTGAGCAAAAGGAGGAAATGCACATTTTTGGACATGGTGAGATCAATGATGAGTCATGCGAGTCTTCCATTATCCTTTTGGAGATATGTGTTAACAAAAAACAACACACATACTAAACCAAGTACCAAATAACTCTATAATTGGTATTCCATATGAGTTTTGGAGTAGAAATAAATCAATGTTATCGAATTTAAATGTGTGGGGATGTGATGTGTTGGTTAAGGCCTCTTCAGGGAACAAACTTTAACCCAAGGCACAAAGTGTACCTACATATGATACCCCAGGTAAACAAGGGGATGTTACCAATAAAACCTCTTAGACAAAAAGATTATAGTGTAATGACATGCCATATTCCTTGAGAGGGAGAACATCTCCAAAAGAGATAGTGGGAGCAAGATAGACATCAATGATGTTAAGGCTCAAGGTACACAAGACTTGGTACAGAAGTAGATTCCACAAAGCCCCATGGAAGAAGGAACAGTTCCATAGACACAAGAACTATGTAGGAGTACAATAAAAGTTAGAGAACCAGAATGTTATGGTTTTCTAGTTTCCGATGATGGTGACACATTATTAGTTCATAATAATGATCCTATAACCTATAAGGAAGAAATATGTGGCATAGATGTTTCCAAGTTGCACGAAGCCATAAATTCTAAAATGGATTCCATGTACCAAAACCATGTCTAGATTTTGGTAGATACTCCAATTTATATAAATCATGTTGGTTTCAAATCAATATTCAATAATAAACTTGACATAGAAGGACAAGTCAGTACCTATAAGGCAAGACTGGTTGCAAAAGAGTTCAAACAGCAACAAGGTGTTGACAATGACAAAACCTTTTCACCAGTTTCAATGCTTAAATCCATAAAACATATATTGGAAAATGATGCTTACCATGACTATGAGATTTGGAAAATGGATGTCCAAATATCCTTCCTTAACGGTAACCTTCATGAAGATGTCTACATGACACAACCTGAAGGGTTTGTGACTCCAAAGGATGTCAATAAGGTATGCACATTGCAGTAATCCATTTATGGATAAAAGAAAGCATCCAAGTCATTGAAAATTCGTTTTGATGAAGATATAATGAAATTTGGTTTTATCAAGAAGGAATGTGATCCTTCGATCTACAAATGTTTAGTGGGAGTGAATTTATTTTCCTAATAGTATATTTTGATGACATATTACTTATTGGAAATGAGATACCAATATTATAGTCTATTAAGTCATGGTTGAATCGAAACTTCTCGATCAAGGACATGGGTAAGGCAGCATATATTCTTGGGATCAAGATCCATCATGATAGATCAAAGATATTGTTGGGACAAAGTAAAAGTACATACATTGATACGATATTAGAGAGATTTGGTAGGGGATAATCGAAGAGGGGATTGTTTCCAGTGTCACATGGCATTCATATTTCCAAGAAAATGTGTCTTTAGACACTTGAGAAAAGAAAGATAATGGCAAGGACTCCATACCCATCAGTGATTGGGTCAGTCATGTATGGAATGCTTTGTAATTGGATGGATGTTGCCTATGCCTTGAGTGCGGTAGGAGGATATCGAGTTGAGCCATGTGACATCCATTGGATGGCTGTCAATACTATCTGAAAGTATCTTAGGAACAGTAAGTATATATTCCTGGTTTAAAGAGGACATGAGGAAATAGTCATCAGAATATATGCAGGTGCTAGCTTGTAGACTGATCAAGATGACATGAAGTCACAAACGGGAAACTTCTTCACATTGAATGGAGGTGCAGTGAGTTGGGAGAGCTCAAAGAAAAGTGTGGTCATAGATTTTTCAGCACAGTTCAATTATATCATAGCCTATGAGGTAGCTAAAGAGTAAATTTCTATGCAAAGATTCTTCTATGAGTTGGATGTGATACCTAGCAGTAAATATCTCATCACATTGTACTATGATAATACTGCAGCGGTGGCTCTCACAAAATAGAAAAGGTCACATTAGCAAATGAAGAACATACTTTGAAAGTATCATCTATTGAAGGAATTTTCTCTGTGATGTGAGGTTTTAGTGAGCATTATTTCCATAGAAGACAACATGGAGGACCCCTTGACTAAATCCTTGACTCAACAGAAACATGATCACCATATGGGGTCTAGCGGACTGAAAGTCATAGGCAGTTGGCTTTAGTCCAAGTGAAAGTTTTTAATATTTTGCATCCTAGAACCAACTATTTTTAATTTTATTACATAGATATTTAATTTATTTAAATATTAAACATTCTATTTCATATTTTTCATTATTCTTCAAGACTATGGTGTAATAATTTCCAAGAGTATTTTTTGCACTGATAAGGTCATGGAAGTTCCCCGCTATAATTAGAACATTAAAATGCTATAACAGTATTCTTAAATATATCTCTATATTTGGATGAAATACTATATTGGGACACATAGCAGGCAGAAAGTTAGGTGTGAGTTCTCATAAGCAGATGATACTTTCTTTAATGACGTTCGCACCTGGTAATCTCCAAGATAGAAGATTATGAGAATAGACCCGCCAGTAGGAATTCCGCATGTTTTAGTGTGATCAGATATTTCTATCTTTGAGTGTGTGTAATGATCCATGGACTTTAATATTATCATTAATACATGTTACGACTTACACACTTTGATTTACTGACAAAAAACCGTCTCGCAGATAGTTGGCAGGAAGTAGGGTATGTTGGGTGCATCACGAGTGGAATCTTATTAACGGATAAGCCAAGAAAGGATTTGTCCCTTCCATTTATGGAAGATGATATCTTAATCCTTTTATTTAAATAAAACTGTCACATGAAATTCCATGGTCATGGTGTAATGAGGATTTTATTTCAGGCAGTCAAATAATAATGTATTAAGCATAAAATTTGGTAACACTATCATGAAACCATATTGATGAGATATCATGACAAAGGGATTATATTACATAGTGATCATTCATATGTGGATGTCATTGTTGAGACTTTAAGTTATTTCTATTGGGTGCCTTGACCCATTGCTAGACAATACTCTTGGAATTTACACAGGCCTACCTAATGTCAATGTTAAAGAATCCTAGATGGTCACACACTAAGTGTTTTTTGTGGTCTTGGTTAAATTCTATTGGAATTTAATTAATATATATTATTCTCAAGAATATGGAAAAAATTTATTCAATTTAAAATGAGTGCATAAATTAAATAAATATTTATTCATTGGATTATGGGTGAAATATATTTATTTATTTTATTTTACATTTAATAAATATTTATTTACAAGTCTGTAACTAAAATATTTATTTAAGAAAATAAATTATTTATTAATTTATTCAGGTGTTCAATAAATGGAAGTGTGTTTTGAGTGGACCAAGGCCATTACGGTAGTAAAATAATTATTTACAATATGAAAAATAATTATTTAACTAGTTGGGAAAAATTAAAATAATGCTCCTTTTATTATCTAAAATAAAATTTTATTTATAATTCCGTTTTTTGAAAGTTGGTGCACAAAAAATAATGATGTGGTATTATTATTAATATAAATGGTTTTCCCAATGGTTATGAATGTATTTAATTGTTTTTATGTAATTAAATATTATAATTGAATCCCCTAGTCAATAAATAGAAACATACATCTATTATTCCATGTACCGAACCGCACACCCGGTGAATTGAGTGTTGTTGAGCTAAACAATTTCTCTCTCGAATCCTCTCCCCACCCCTCTCAAGAACAAGAGACATTCATCAAGGCCTAAGAACAAGAAATCAATAATGACCAAAAAATACACTCGCATCACTAGGATAACACCTGGAGAATGAGTGGTGTCGATCAGAGGCCATCGGAGCATCTGTGGATCACCTCTACATGGATTCTAGCTTGGATCCTTTCAAGTGCAACAAGATAATCTAGAAGGGACATTTCAGACAATCAACATCATCAGTGAAGAAAATATCAACTTTATAGGTGTCATTTTCATTATTAATTAATTACATTAATTATAAACATGATGTGCAAGATCCTCTCTAAAGGTTTTGGGCCTCTTCCTTCTTTATCTTCATTTTTAATCTACTCAGTGGAGACTGGTGTTCAACATTGTATTGATCCAGGAATAATCATTGATCATTGTAAAATTTAAATTGGGTTGCTGAACCAACCATGTTTATACTGCGCCCAGAACCAACAAGTGGTATCAGATCAGTTACATCATAGTTTATAATTCTTTAAATAATTCGCTGATGTTTTATGGTTTAATAATTTGGTTTTTCAATTCAAGGGTAATTATTCTTGTAATCTGTATTTTGATAACTTCTCTCCCTATTTTAGTTTCTCTTCACGATACAGAAATGATCTTTTTTTAATTTTGATTAAAATAAAATAGAGGATCTCATCTAGAGGTGATAAAGGTTCTTAGCCATACAACACTAGAATACATGGTGTGTATTCGTTAATACACACCGTGTAGTCAAGATTCAATGCACTGGGATTGGTCCGCCCAACCAAGTTGTTTCATTGGAACTTTTCGAATTATTAATAAATCCTAGTTTTGACTAGGAGCATGTGGAACATAGTTTCCAGATTACAATCCATGTGGGCCACTAGACATGGAGTGTATTCCCTTCAGGTTAGGGTTTGACCGTGTAACCTGTAAACGGATTTCCCTGATATAGACCATGTAACATGGATACTACATGGCATGTGCCCACTGGACATATCCTATACTCCAAATAATTCTAAAGTACATTTACACGTTGTATCCCTGGGCGTGTACTTCAGATGGACAGTGAATGATATCTCATAATATGTAGTTGGAACTAAAAACCATGTACTCATCCAAATTAGACAAATTTAATAAATTTTATTATTATATTATATAAACCCTTGAAATGTGTACCATGGTGTGGTTGTAAAACTGATGCACAACACATGATAGGTGTTTTAATTATATTTTTTTAATTAATTATATTTATAATGTTCATTTCTACTCATTAGGTAGTTATGAATAAGAATTCACTGGGTGTCCCCCAAGGTATGAGTTACATGCCAATATAATTTTAAGTGAATTTATTTTTTAAAAATTATGATGGATGAGAATATTAATGAAATTAAAAAAAGGATTTAGATAAAAGGATTTATTAATTAAAGATAATAATTAATCGATTCGAGTTCAATTTATCTTAAAAATAATGATTAAATACTTGAAAACGAGTTTTATTAAATGATTAACTCGTTGCATGTATGTGGTTGATCATGAGCTTGGACAAGACCTTTTATGTAATTAGTTTTATTTTAATGCATTTATTAAATTAATTATTGACCTACAATCCATATTTCCTCACTAATATGTAGGTAATTCATGCCCATTGTTTCTTTTTTATAAACCCCCATTTTACCCCTCACCTATGTGTGAGATTAAAATCATGTGTAATGGATGGAACTCCCAATCTAGTGGAGGCAGTTCAAGCTGCATCCTAGACGAAACCAATCCTAGGAGATTCAGAGGTGGACTGGTGGAAATCTGTAAACAAAAACCCAAAAGGTTCAAGGCATTTATCCCCTAGGCCTGGGTTATTTTATCAATAGATAGATAAATTTACCATTAGAAAATATCATGATCATTCCCTTTTCTTTATTTTATTTTTGTCAATTCGATGGTTTATCATTATATATGTTTGATAAAACACTATTTTATTGAATATTTTATTGATAATAAATGATATAATTTCCTCACATTGTGTTAAATATGTTCATTTATGAAATATTTGGGATTAGATCATTCATTTGAAAATTTGATAAAAATTCAAATGTTACCCTTTTAAAATGTATTGTAGTATTTTGAAAATAAATATTTTAATATTTATTATTTGAACATAATATTTTGAAACAGTGTTCCTAACTTTATTTTCTACAATTTTTATTCAGGACATTAGAGCTAAGGAGTGCATTTGGATGGAGTACATGGGCCATTAAGTCGATGGTGGTCTGGACTGGAAAGAATTGACATGGGTTCTGTATTTGGGCCATATCTTCTCCATCCAGGCTTGGATAGAGCCCACATTTTGCTGAAATCTCTGGGATATGATTTGGCACAAATAATCCTTCTAGAAGGCCAGCCAATTCATGCGTTTTGGAGGTCAAATGGGCGGTGAAATTTTCATTAAAATATTTGGCAGAGATTTCCCATTCACACTTGAAACCTCTTTAAACCTAGACTCCCCTCCACTCTATAAATTGGTATTTTTCTCATTTGGAGGGGTTGAGAAGTGAATTAGGAGATTGGAGGCAGAGGAGAATTTTTTTCACCAAAATTCTCCAACCATTGTAAGAGGGGTGTCTCTTGAAGGAAGGATCCCCTCATCGAAGCTTCATTCTCTTCTTCATTTTGTAATGTTTTCATTTGTGTAATAAACTTCTTTTATCTTCTTTTATTCCTCATCTTTAATTATGTTTTGTTTAAATTTATTCTTTTATTAATCTTCCTAATTGGGTTGTAATTCTTTATTAGAAGCGTTATAGGGTTATACCCATTATAACCCTTTGCACATGCAAAACGCTTCTATGATGATTACGCCACCCCTGGAAGAGTAGTCTTTTAGTAATCGATCTATCTTCTGCCCTATTCATTTAACTATTTTGAATCATTGACCTAATTTAATTCACTTAATATGATCCATGAATTGTGTTTTTGAATTGTAAGAAACTAAGCAAGAAATTGAACAATTAACACAAAAACACGCAAGGTAGGAATATTGTGTAAATTATGAGAGCGCGATCTTAATCGGTAATAAAAGACCATACGAGATAAATTTGTAGAGTTAAAATATAATCCCAAAACATAATTCATCCTCATTTCCAGAATGGATTTGTGCCTTAATTTATCACTGACCATAAGCTATCCTTAGAACATCAATCAAAGTAGGGTGTTGCGATTACATGTTCCAAAGATAACCTAGGGTTTTATTAACTTCATATTTGTTGTAAGGTTAATTCTCGTAGGGTTAGGGGGTTAACAAGTGAAGGGGTCATAATTAAGTGGATGTTAATTTAAATTATAATTATAAATAATTTATTGAATAGGTAGAGTTATATCGATTATTCCTTTTAAAATATTTTCAAAAAAACATCTTCTTGTTGTATCTTTTTAATCAAACTTCATTTCAAAATTAAAAACAAAAAAACATGCAATCTTCATCCAGCAAACTTCTTCATGTTTTATAAACTATAAACAACCAACTCATCCTTTTAAGTAGTTTTTTTATTCTCTTTTATTATATTTCTATAATACCTCTAAAAAGTTGTTGTAATTCACTTCCTCCTTTGAGAGACGACCTTGGTCAGCTACTCTGCTACCCATAAGTACCCCAAAATCACACTAATCATTTGAGGGCGCCCACGATAGCGCTCTATCAATGTGTTGTCACGATCACGTAATTAGTGTATTAAACCATCATATAAGATGAAACTAAAATAAAATAATCTTATTCGTAAATATTATCAAGACATTTTTAATCACTTAAGTATGTTCCACTTAATATTACTAAGCATGCTATAATGGTAATAATAAATTCACAAATAAGAGATAAAAATCCATCAAATAAAATATTAAGTCATACCAAGCCTTCTGTAACTTGATTAAGGGTAAAACTAAATAAAACAATGTGTTTGGACAACCCTTTTTTGGAAACTTACTTTTATACAGTAAGCCCTTATGAAAGGTTTTGTGTTGACTTTACCATATTAAATCAAGAGGAGTACATCTTGCTAGACTTAGTGTAATATTGGAGGAAAGAGTTCTGGAAATCCAAAGTTAGGATTTTTGGATTGGTGATTCCAGTCAATAGATCAAGGAGCTACAAGCCCATAGGTGGGAAAGACCTACCTACTAAAATACCTTCAAATATCTTGATCAACACTTGATGGGGTTATGTTAAGGGTAATATGGATCCTTTCCACTAGTATGTCTTAACAACTATACATTATGTGTTCAATGGTGAGGGAAATTGGGACATGATAAAATAGTGCGAGACTTAATAAAATTAATTTATTATTTCTCATAAAAATGTAATCAAGAAATTTCTAATGATATGCTCCTTTAATTGTACAATAAAAATGACATGCGCATTGACTACCCTATCCCTACGATCAATTCTGGATAAAGACAATATCCTCACTAGTAGTAGCATCTAGGAATGGTTTATATAACGACCCATACTTTACATACATTGTTAATATTTCAAAATTGAATCATACTTATTACAACATATAACAAAACCATGAAAAGACCGTATAGGTATAGTGTCTTTAGAAACTGGGAAACATAAAAAACTGGTTCATAAAGCATCAACTTTGCCTCCCACTTATTTCATCATATCTATAGTCCCTTTTTGGAATATCCTACTTAATAACCTTCTTCCTGACATGGGTAAAGAAAACATACAAAAGGGTGAGCTCAAATACTCAGTAAAGGTAAAAGAAATATCAATCACATCGTATACACAAGCACATAACTTTTGGAAATCTTAACCTGCAAAAGAGATCATAATTTCATAACATGGGATAAATCATGGCAGTGAAATGTAATCACAATAATCATAACTTAAAACATAAAACTTTGTGGCATACACACATAATCATAGAGAATCATTTCTTGTTAGTCAAGACTCATTTCCAAGACTATCT
This sequence comes from Viscum album, assembly GCA_963277665.1. Classification (NCBI taxonomy): domain Eukaryota; kingdom Viridiplantae; phylum Streptophyta; class Magnoliopsida; order Santalales; family Viscaceae; genus Viscum; species Viscum album. Next base: position 1,341,361,213 of record OY728132.1, on the reverse strand, counting down.
TAGTGGACAAAGTCCCTTTCTGAACCGAGTCACCCTCGTTTCAGTCCTGTTTCACTGAACCGGTATAACGTACCGTTCCAGCCATGTCTATCTCATGAGATATAAAATTTTTACCCAATGCATTGGAGGGAGATATAGGTCCCACCCATCTCATAGTGATACCATTATTATGTGTGCCACAAAATATTAAATCATACATCATTGCATAACCCACGTAATAAAAATGGGAATCTTAAACATCGTGACATCATAAAACAATTCATATAAGATAAATTAATTCATAAAAATATTTCCATCACAACATAATCAAATCCATGTAATAATAGGGATATAAACAGAACCCTATATTATCTTAGATGGAAAATAATTTTGATAAAACACTTGAACTCCATTCTTGAGGAAAATATCCTTTCTACTTCAAAAACATTTTTCCTTTCTTAAAATGTCATATAATTCTAAACTAAAAAACGTTTATTAAAAATAAACTTGAAAACTTGTAAAGGAATCTTCTTGGAAATAATATATTAAAAATCCATTCTTGCCGTATAAGTTAAAAAACATTCTTCTCATACTTTTTTCGGAAAAGTCAAAAAATACCTTGTACGAAAAAAAACGACAAAAGATTCCTTTCATATATTTTACTAAAAACTCACCAAAGGGTAAAATTGGATTTAAAAAAATTGTAGGTGGATGGAAATAATATTACATATTGAGTAAACATGGATGTGGATGATAAAATACACCCTATTAAATACCAATGTATAAACAATCTCGGATAAAAATGAGATTGTGATATTTCCCTTACCTTAGGTCTGACTTGCTTTGTAAGTGTCCTAACCTCCTGTATAATGATTTAAATAATGTTATTGACTTATTCCCAAATAATACTTATTCTTATGATATCATATATGGTCATATTCTTAGCATCTTAGTAGTAATATTTCATTGCTACTTGTTATTCGGGTGTTTATAACTTTTTGTTCTTATGAGTGTTTTGTCGAATAAATTATTATTCTTCTCTTTAGGTTATAGATACCTCATTTCCAGAATGGTATTAGTGTAATATATATCATATTAATTCATTCAATTCATTTATATAATCATTATGAAATGAAGATCATGTAGAACGAGTCGCATCACATCGTGGAGACGGTATTCCGTATGTACGCACGAGTGATGATATCGTTCCAATGATCGTGGAACTGTATTGGAGTATATGTATACTATTTCAAAATCAATATCACTTTATAATAGTCATATATAATCATTATTTACACCATTATACCCATCCAAGTAAGGTGGTGGTGGAAAATAGATTACACCACGACGTGAAGACGGTATTCCGTATGTACGCACGCGCGGTGATTTCTTTTTCCGTAAGATGGATAGATGGTGAAATAGGGTTTTTTCATAATTATAATAACATATCAGTATATTAGTGATACTGATGTTATTACTTCATAATGAAACAACTAAAGAAGAATAAGTGGAAGAAGAAATAAAGATGAAAGAATCGGTAACGGACATTACCTCTTCTTTGATGTGCTTCTTTGAGATCTTCTTTTAGGGCACTAAAATTGGTCTTTGAAGAATTTCAGGACCTCTCGGATTTCTCTAGGGAAGTGGAGAGGAGAAATTGGCAGGGGTTGGCTGAGCTTGAAGGCTCAAAGTGGTGTGAGGAAGAGGGGGAGGTGGTGTCCTTTTATAAGGGAGGAGAGGGGCTCCTTTGGAATAACTAAAACTATTATTTTATTATAAAGTCAATTTCGGTTTTAAATAGCTCCAAATTGATATATTTTGAAGATAAGGAGGGTATGGGTCTAAATCCTCTCATCCAATAGAATTTAGACAAGTTTAGGTTCCTATTTTAACCTTATCATTTAGATTTAACATAAAGTTAAATAATTTTACTTTTACCATGTCTTCTTGTGTTCTTATACTATAAGGTTAATAAACTTACTATAAGCATCCAAACGAACCCCAATTTGTTTATTATTAATATATATAACCTTATATAAGTCATTTGGCCGAACCTTAGATTTTTAGGAATAAAATAACAATTACCAATATAATATTTGTTTTAAAAACTATTTTATGTCAATTTTGACACTATTTAGTAATTGATTTTTGTGAAACTCATAACAGAATTATTAGTTCAAACCAAGTTACTTAAATCAATACTAACATGTCATATTAAACTATAAAATTAGTGGGATTCATAAAAAGTCTCAAATTACATTTATTTTGGTGTTTATAACATCAATTATGTCAATATTTCATTAATAAGATAATTACTGCATCATCATTGTGTCATAAATAAATTAAATTATTTAATGTCTAAAAATTAAAAATAAAATACCATTATGTAGGAAATATTTTTATCTTTCTAATGAATATTTATAGTCGAATTTATCTTATTTATAACCCCATATTAAAAATTATTTACTTATTAAACTTTGATTTTAACTATTTTAACCCTTCTTTAAATAAATTAATAATAAATGTCCTAGTCTAATCCAAGTGGGCCTAAATGGTCATATTTTATTCCTAAGTTTGTTTTTGGTCGAATTAAAGTTTTCCAATAGAATTAGGACATGTGTTAGGGTAATAATAATATCATCTTTACCCTTAATTACCCTATTTACTTTTAATCGTGGTAAAAAAAGTAAAAAGTTACTATTCACCAAAAAATTATTTTCATCTAATTGAACCACATTTTACTTACTGACATCAACCGTGTCTCTCGGATTTTTGAAATTCCACTCACAGAAGCTGTAAAATTAAGTTTTATGAAAAATTCAGTTTTTTAACTACCACTTAGTGGTTTCACTATTCATTAAAAATTGAAAGTTTTCAGAAAAATACCAAAATTTCACCCTAGGCTAATTTCGATATTCCGAATCCAAAAATGAAGTCCATTTTGAAAAATAAAATTTATAAAATTTCAAAAAGTGGTTATTACTATTCATATCAGCTAGTTTTAATAATATTTTAATAGCATATCGTTGTTTAGTGAAACTCGGTATTGCATACGACGCAAGCTATCGAGGAAGGTCGCGATTTCGTGTAAAGAAAGCCAAGCAAGTGTTGTGTAGAAAAAGATTCCTTTGATGATTTATATAACATAAAAGTCTCGGGTGTTACAGTTTAGTTGCCTTCGGGTTATCCTATTCCATGAATGGAAGTCATCTGTGTTGGTGTCATCCTTACCTTATCCACCTGCCAAAGAGATGAGTGATGAGGATTTCCTAGTCAATGTGAAACATATGAATGATGCCAAGGACACATGCTCATTTCATATCCTCAAGAACCTATATAGTAAGTTCTGATTTTCCATCTGCCTATGGGTGGAAAGACGTACTCAATAATACATGGGTTCCAAGCGCTTTCTGTAATCCCCATTAAGAGCATGAGTAAAGCATGAATTTTTGTCTGAAACTATAGTTCTTGGCAATCCATGTGGATAAACTATCTCTAGAATGTACGATTCTCCCAACTGTTCTACTTTAAAAGTTTTTGTTATTGGAAAGTAATGTGCTGCCATTTTAAGTTGATGACCCAAATAGCATCATTATTCCTAATCATATTAGGATGACCTACCGCAAAGTTCATTTTCACTTTCTCCCACTTCCATTCGTAAATAGACAACAACTGAAGTAAACATCCAGGTCATTGATGCTCTACCTTTACCTGTTCACAAGTGAAGCATCTTTTCACTGACCCTGCTATATCCTTTTCAATCCATTCCCCCGAAACTGTCATTGTAGGTCATGGTACATTTTGGTCACTCTTAGATGCACCTCCCTTTTTGAGTCATGAAATTCCCACATGAGATTCTCTCAAACACACGTAAGTACCATAACTATATTCTCAACATAGATGATCCCATCCTCATCTATCATCCAGTCTGAAGATATCACAACACCTTCAAATATTTCCCTCAAGGATAATCACTTTGGATCCTCATTATTTCTGTCCCTGAATCATCTCAAAAGCAAATACTCCATCGTAACTAAAACCAGATTCATCTTCCCCTTACTCTTTTGAACCACCACATGCATTTTAGCTTACAAGGTCATCGTATTCCACTCCATACTTAGCTCCTAAACCATTTAAGTTTGTATTTTCCTACTCAAAGCATCATACACACAATTTCATTTTATGGGAGTATATTCCAGTTCAAAATCAAAGTAATACATGTACTCTAACTATATCCACTACTGGATATTTAAATCATGCTGTGAAAATATATACTTCAAGCTCCTGTGATCTATATAAACTGTAAACATTTTTCCCAAAAGATATTTTTGCCATCACCTAATAGCATAAACTAATTTTTACAAATCGAGGACATGCGTAGGGTAATTCCATTCATGAGACCACAATTACCAAGGCCAATACACCACAACTCGATATCCCTCAATCAGTACAACTTTGATTTTGGTCCTAAAAGAATCATAATAAACTGTATACTCTTTACCTGACTTGGGTAGGATCAATATTGGTGTAAATTCCAAGATCTTCTTCCACTCATAAAAATCCCTTCCACAAACCATTATCAACTTAAACTTTACTCCCTTTTTGGTCAAGCATGAAAGTGGAACTTCCAAATGGTAAAATTATTACATCAATATATTATAATATCTTGCTAATCCAAGGAATCATCAGATATCAAAAAAATTCTTGGGATTCTCCCAAAAAAGAATTTCATGAACCTTCCCTGGGTACACTACCATACCTTCCTCAGAGATGATGTTCCCCAATAAGTGTACCTAGTCAATCCAAAACTAGAAGTTAGATATCTTGGAATATAAGTGATACTCTTTTAGTGTACTTAGAATAATGTCAATATGTTGAGCATGATCGTCATGAGTCTTGGAGTAGACTAAGATGTTTTTTAAAAACACAACCAAAAACTGATCTGGATACAGATGAATGATCTTATTAATTAAGACTATAAACACTATTGGTGCATTTATCAACCAAAAAAGAATTAAAAAAACTCATACAGGACATAACTATTTCTAAATACAGTCCTGGGTATAGCATAAGTCAATAATCTCAACTGATGATACCATGATCTCAAATAGATATTTGAGAAAACACAGTCTTCATTCAACTAATCAAACAGATCATCAATATGTGAAAGAGGATATTGGTTCTTCACGGTCATTTTGTTCAATTTCTGGTAATCGACACATATGCGTAAACTCCTGTTAGCCTTCTTTGCGAACAAAACAGATGATCCCCAAGGCGACATACTTTGATGGATAAATCCCTTTTCCTCCAATACTTCCGACAATGTCTTGATGTCTTGATGCTTGGTAAGTTCCATTATGTACAGCGGAATAGATACTAACTCCACCCTCATCATGAGATCAACAGTTAACTCCAAATCTCTCTTAGGTGGTAGCCTTGAGAAGTCTTCTAGAATGAAATCCTCAAATAATTTCACTACATGTGGAATGAAATAATTCCTAACACATCTATCATCAACAAAAGACTATAAAATTGGGTGGTGAGTTCTCACAATTGTTGAGTAATTGGCCCTGCTCATCCTTCCTAGATATTTCACTCTCCGAGATGAATATACTGGTCACCCATGGGAGATATAAATGTAACACTCCTATGTTAATAGTCAATGTGGGATCGGTATGTGACTAGCCAGTCCATACCCATAATTAGGTTGAATACCATCATACCAAGAACATAGAGATCCCATAAGAAATGATATTCCACAATCTATAGTGAACATCCCTTTTAAGAATAGATATCTATAGACCACACTCTCAAAAGTGTATCTATAGTCATTACCCCACTAACAAACTCCACTCTCAGGATAAAACCCAAAAACAATTGTAGATAAAAAGGAATGAGAGGCGCCAGTATCAGACAAGGCACTAGATAAATTAGAAGATACTAGAATAGCCCTCTATTATTGATGGTCTAGCCTCACTATCCAGAAGTATAGGTTGTACTACAAGAGACAGTGTTGACCATATACTATGTGATATTGTCTGACTCTCCTAAGTAACACCACTCGGCTGATGTGGGAACTCATTCCCAGAAGTACCATGTCAAGTATCCTTACCACCTCGTCTAGTAGAAATCCAAATTCCAGATCGATATGGTGTAGAAGATCCTCTTTTTACACTCTAAATCTACCCTGATAATCCTTTAGTACTATTCTGTCACTGTGACTAGATTAAATTCTGTAGATGTCCCATCCTGACACAAGATCGACACTCTACTAGTGGTTGAGAACAATGTCAACGATAGTGTCCTAGCATGATGCACTGATGACAGATCACCCCATTAAGGTCTGGTCCAACCGACCCTCATTTCTATGTACTAAGGTTCCCACTTCCTTGGATAAAGTTTTCATAGTTGCGCTTCCTACTCTAAGAATGTTCACCTCTAGATCATCCAGTAACAACTACCTGTCCACCACTAGAAGACTCCCTCAGGTTACCTTCAACTATAAAATCAAGATCCAAAACTTTTTCTAACTTCTTCGACCTGAAGATATTCACCTAGGACACACTCTCGCACTTAAGTCCATCCTGAAAATGTTTCGTCGTAGCTGTCTCATATCCTTCTAACTCTAGGGAAATGATTTCCCGATCTTTCTAGCAAGAAGCATAGTTCATCAACCATAAGCTTCCATAGGAAAAATGTATAGACTCATAATCTTTCTCTTGTCTCAGTGTCTCTGGATAAAATTTTTCCAAGAACCCCCCTAAGAATTCCTTCCATAACATATCGTAGTCTTTCTAGTTTGCGTATGAATATCCCAATAGCCCTTCTCTGATCCCCGAATCATATAAGCATCCAACATGAATCTTCTCTCATATTGAGTCTCTAAATGGTCATGTATTGTCTCTATGGACTAGCCTATAATTATTCTCCCTTAGGTCCACCCTCTCCAGTGAAAGTCGAAGGGTGCTGCAACTAAAACTCCCTTGTCAACTAAAACATACTTTCCACAACATGTCGTTGGTCACTTTCACCGAATTGAATTAAGCAATCAATGTTCTCTTGAATTGGTTCCCCTTCATCTTCAATGGGCATGATTGGTCCCTCAGGTTCCCTAATTGGAAAAACATTCCTTGCCATGCAACTTGGTCATTCCCTTATAGATACATACTCTATACAAGGCCCAATACATGTATAAGTCTAAAAAACATCCATATAACATTTATGTAACAGAAAAATAATCACAATAATCCTTTTTTCCCACCTCACCACTTGGTTAAAACTGTGGAACCAGCAGTACCCTTAACCATAAAACTCCTAGGTTTTAGTTAACAAGGGTAAACACACTATCATAATATAGATTCTCATTTAAAAACCCAGTTCCTCTCATTTTGTATCATTTTATATCACTGTCAATTTAGGTTAGGAACCATTTTCCATTATAATCTCTCAACCCAAAAAATAGTGCATGTTTATCAAGATACCCATAACTCATTTCACCAGGCATGCCTAAAATGATGCATTTCACAATAAACCTATGTGCCTAGAATGATGCATAAAGACTCAAATAACGTTCTATTCTTGTCCATGAATAAATACTCAAAAATTATAAGAAACAATAATCACACCACACCACAAGTGTGTCACCCAAGTTGAAATAGCATTAAACTATTAAAGAAAATAGGAATAACAACAATCCCACCATAATTACTTGGGTTTTCCCCGTAAATGGGTTTGAAACTCCCATGCACGATCTCACTACTAATCCCTGACTCTTACTATTCCCTTTTCTACCTTTCCCAAAAAAAATAAGATGAAGAAGCAGAATGAAAACCTCTTCTTATACCATTTTGTAAAGTCATGTCATGGGTTCCATTCAACAGTTCCCCAAGTCAGTTCGACACATAACCTCAAGCACGCCTCTCCATATGCTAGAAGATGTAGACTAGTAGTGAGGGTCTTGTAAGTCATTCTTGGGGAGACTATACCCTCATTTGTCAATGTAAAATTCCAGTAGAAATAAATAAAAAAATTAAAATAATATATAAAAAATCAATACTCATGTCTCAAGATAACCAAATAGGAAATAAAATAATCAACTAGAAGAGAAAACATGTTATGCCAATACAAGTTTCAAGTGTCACCAATTCAATTGAATGTAAAGACACAAAAACTCACAAAATGGGTCCTAAACCATGTTCAGATCCCCCCACCAAATTCTATACCCAAATCATTCACCTATCCCAAGGCCTTTTCCCTTATCCTATAATACAACAATATAATCTATTAATGTACTAATCTGGAATCCCTGATAGGGTGTGATTGTGACATAGTAGGCCAGCACCAATATTGTCTAATAATGTCCTATCAAAATATAGTGAATGTAGTTCTATATGGAAATAAGTTCAATTAAATGCTAAACATTTTATCACATTTTCATTTATTCATATCTGACTACATTAAATCTAGGGTTCCCAAGGATACCCGTACCTGAATAATAACTTCATCTCATACCAGATCATGAAGTGTTCCCTAGGTAATATCATATCTTAATAGATGTTTCACACCAAATCTCAATGTATTATGTGTTCTATGATATCTCTATACCTTATTAGACTCATGTCAGAGTTCGAATATTCTCACGAGAGTCCACAACTCTGAGTTCCATTATTTCCATTATTTAATGTCACATTTATAAGACACATTTACAAAATGACCAATATCAAAAATTTAAGTAATATGACCATGTTAACATGCTTACCACTCAATAGAATGACCATTTTCCCATTCTCTTTACTCATAAGTATAATGACCATGTTTCCTTGTATACTTCATATTAGAATGACCATATTCCCATTCTCTTACTCATAAGTATAATAAACATGCAACCATTTGTACTTCTCAATTTAAAATGACCATGATCCCATTCATAAACACATAATTAATTCATTCATTTATTATCTACATCAATTTCCTCACTAATTAAACAGTCATTTAAATTCATCAAACCCAATAGTTAACACAACAATTAACTAAATGTCTCAATCCAATTAATTAATATATTAATTAATTAACCAATACCACAATTAATATCCCATAATTAATTTTTTATAATAAATTATATCATTTTAAATCTCAACATTCCATAATTTATCCCACAATTGATTGTCTAGATCATAATCTCAAAATCCATAATTAATTCACAATTAATTTTCTCAACATAGCCAATTTAATATTTCATAATTAATCCCCCTGATTAATTATCTATATTACAACCTCTATTTCTTATAACTAATTCCTAAAAATTAATTATCTAATTGGGCATCCCCTTAGTCTCATGATTAACTCCTAAATTAATCACATATTTCAACAAAACTTTAATAACTCAATTAATCAATCTAATTAAACCAATTCGAGGAACATAAATTGCTAAAGGATGCTAGAAATTCAATGATATTGCATATACATATCAAATTCATGAATAAATGAATTTTATTTTGACCACCCACTTAAATTTGTTGACAAATTGTTTCCCAATATAAATCCCCAAAATCTGAGCAGCACAACGACATTGATAAAAGTTTCAGATCTAAATCCCTTAACTGAAAACAAGATCAAATGCATCAGGATATCATGAATCTAGATCTAAATCTTCTATCATAGATATATATCCCACAAAATATGTTTATATCTAAGAAAAAATATAATATATTCCATAATATTATTTGTGAAAGATATAATAAATCATGGTAGAAGAATGGGAATGAGATCCACTTACTGAATGAAAAGAGGATCTTCAATTCAGGATTTCAATCTTGAAGAATGGGGTTTTTAAGGCCTTGGAATCCATTTGGGTCGATGGGAGAACCTTCCTTTTCCCGAATGAAAGTAAAATCCAGAGTTAGATATGCATAATAGGTGAAACAACTCATTAAAACTTGCATGCAAATGAGATCCAAAATTTTAGGATCTCACAGTTGGCCCATGCATAGTTTAGTCGCACGGTTAGACCAACCGTTTGCTAACCGTTTTTTAGCCACTACTTCAAGGGGTCACTTCACATGCCTACCTCACATGACACATAAAACGTTTCACCAACCATATTGAAGCTACTGCCTCAAAAATAAGAGGGCACATGGTTTCCCTTACACAGCCGCACAATTTTTCAAACAATGCTCAAAACATGCACAACCTCTTATTTCAAATATTTTCTTACATTTCACCCAAACGCACCCAAATACATAACTCAAACAAAAGGTAATTAACTAAAAACAAAACTTACTTGAAATTGGGCCTAAGATAATCTCCAAAATTGGTTTGGATCTTACATTCCATCACCCCAATCATGTTCCTAGACAATATTCTGATCTTTTTAGAGACTCTATTCCATAATAAATGGTGGTAACCTCTGCATATTCCTGATTATGTACTCGTTTTCAGATTAATAAACTTCCCAATTATCCCTTTTTGATCACATTGAGCATGGAACATGTGATATTATAGAACCTAGAAGGAAACATTTTCCGGTGTGACTAAGACATTTCTTGGATAAAGAACCATTTTCTAGTTGTGTGAAATTTATATACATTACCATATCCTATTTGTATGATGATAAAATACATGAAAATGTCCTAGTTTTGTGAAATTTATCTGTATGACACGTTTTACATCTTAAAAGACCCATAATTACTTAATGAAATCTATCCTATACATGAATCTGTGCTACTGGTGAATTGCTTACCTCTACACCAGAATGAAGAATGAAAACTACCTATCTCTACATCTGTTCATGATATATGTGGAATACCCCTCATCTGACCATCATGTTAATAATTTCTAATTCATGAAGATAGAATATCCCTCTCCCCTACATATGAGTCAGATCAATGTTGAAATATCTTCACAAAGGAGATAATTACGGGAAGGTTCGTGCCCTTACAATATGCATAGGGAACCCCAAATAAACCCTTCCATAAAAATTTCATCTACCTATATTGAATGTGGAAAAATTAATACATAATTTCGTTACCTATGTATAAATTATATCTGTATAAAACTAGCATGTGCATGAGATAAAACTGTGCATAAAGGGCTACAACCTATGTTTAACCATCAATAATCTTGTGCATGCATTAGTGTTTTTTCTCATATATAAACATCATAAACTAGTGAAAAGTTTCCCCAAGTATATTTAACACAATTTCATGTTGGATCATACACCCTTAACGCATGACACTAAACTGCAAGGGAAATTTCCTCATTTCATGATGTTAAACTACATGACATGTTCATCCCAACTGCATGTCATTAAAATATGAAGACCACCATCCTTTATGACTCCTTATCAAAGGAATACCAGAGGCTGACCCTGGTTAAAAATTGTTAAGGGTTCTTCCATCATCATTTTGAGATCCTCAATCCATAAACCACACTTAATTTCTTGGGCACCTCTTGATTCCAAAAACCTTCCATGACTCATGGAAATAAAAATATATCTCTCTATTTGACCATGAAAGAAGTTGATATGCAAAAGTTTTATAGAACCATAAACTATAGACATCATGACCCTATAAGAAGTGCATTCTAATACTTGTGTGCCTTGACATCGTTTTAGTAGAGCTCGTCACCTTAGAGTGATTCTTGATCATTTGGGGAATGGTTTTATTAAAACATTCCTCATGTCTTGATAACATTGATCCATGATTTATAACATTATCTACTCCCTTTAAAAAGTATGTGGGAGTATTCATTTCCCTAAGTATTTTAATTAGGTGTTTATTTAAAACTCCCGCCAAACCAGGTCTTCTTGAATCATGACAATAAAGTGAAATCAATTTGGTTAAGGTTGTAAGACCTAAAATATTATTCTATAATGATTCAAATAATAAGACCCTAAATATCTAGTGAAATTGAAAAAACTTGTCAGGATGAAAACCTAAAAAGGCAGACACAAGAAAATTTCAACTAAATGCATACAAAAATCTAAATCTCTAGAGTATAGGATGAAGTTATTGCATAAAGAAACAATCCATAAAACTCATCGAGTCTATTTTTTCTCCCCATTAATATTTGATCTATGTTTATTGGACCACCTAGTCTAGGAAAAAATGATTAATGGTATATCACATATTATATCCATGATGATTTGTTCACTAGGTTCTGACTCAAATTTTAGGGTTCTCAAACCCTTTGTAAATATTTTATCTTCTATAAACCACTTTCATGTATTTTAAGTCTGATCTGATAAAACCAATTCCTCGAGTTGGTACCATTCTATTGTAACCCCATGGACCTTGGGTTCCATTGCTCTGGGTTATTATATATAGTAACTGAGTAATATAGATTAGATAATCCAAAAGTAACCTTATAATATTTTCCTAATAATTGACACCCTACCAAGGATCTTGTTCTTAATGGATCATTTTTACCTAATGAGAGGCCCCCTTAAGTCCTGGAGTTATTATCCTTTTCTCATGAACTTTGGGATTCCAAAATTATCGATGGTTGTCAAGTACCAACTAGTATCCACCTCCAGTCAACTATTATATTCTATGACCATGACTTACAATCCCCATAACTAGATTATTCAAGAATATTTGAAATCTTTGATGTTACGTCACCATGTATTATTCCCTTTCTCAAATTAGGAATATGATATTCCATTCTTGAGGCTTTTAATGACCTGCACCATGTGACTCAAAACCAAATGGTGTAGGGCCGGAATATCCCACTAGAATCTAAACTTCCCTAGTTCCAAAACCCTTATTATATATCTCTTTTCTCTATACCCTACATCATCATCCAAATGTTTCAATCTTCACAAATATTCTATGGACCTTGGAGAAGAGTGGGGAACCTTCTATATGACTATGAATTTGAGACCTATGGGTTCATGCATAAGGGACTTCAAATCATCAACTAGAGGAATCTACAACTTGTAGGAATGTTGCTCCAATCCTTGTGATCCTTGAAAACACCTCGAAAGAACTCAGAACCATATTGTGTTTTGAGGTCATCCCCTGAATGTCTGCCCCATTCCATAATTTTCCATCCACAATCACGGAAATGATATTTACTCAACACATATTCCATATATCCATGTGGAATTTGATTCCATAATACTTTACCATACTCAAATACCCTTTAATGTGAGGACGAAGGGTTTCATAACCCTTCATGAACATTCATTATTTAGAACATAATTTATGAATTCAAGGTGGAAGAACCCTTCATGGACACTAATTATTCATAATCCCATCAAGGATTCACGGCTCTTAAAACACTTTATGAATTATCATTCTTAACTACTGGTGATCAATGGTCCAAGTTAAAATTTATTAAACTAAGGAACTAAAAGGTCCAAGATAGAATATCCAAAACTATATCCATAGATGGTCCGAGCTAGAATACCCTAAACTATAGCACAATAATGATCTAGTTTTCGAGAACTTTAAATAGCTAATTGAATGAGGCCGAATTCCCACCAGGGTGGAAGCCTGAAAATTCAAACCTGAGAAAAAATTGAGTATCTTCTCACCGAACATGCACTTTGTTTAATCTAAGAAATTTTGTGCACTTATAAAATATAAAATACAAAAAACTTTTAAGTTATAAAACCCATAAAAGGGAATCCAATGAAACATACATGTCCACAACCACTAATATTTCACTAGATAATTATTAGAAAACTTTTATGGAAGAAAAGAAGAAGATATAATGAATTTAGAGACCAATATATATCCATGTCAAAAAACAACCTATGGTCACTAGGTCCAATGATCAATGAAATAATTAGAGGGAACCTAAATTTCTTAGGACCCACCTGGGGGTATAGAGTCCACGGATTCCTTTAAACATAATGAGACATGGTCCATCCTTTAGGACCATAAATTTATTAGAGTGGCCTACATTGTGTGTCCAAATGTTTGGAAAAAGATCTAGATTCTTCCAACATCTCCACCAAAACATTGGTCTCTATAGAATATTTCATCACAAAATAATGATATTTTTCATCCTATGTACGATCTATAACTACATAAGGGAATTAATCAAAGATTTATTCATCTATGAACTGAGTCTCCCTATATATGAGCTTGATATTCATAATATTCCTTCGTAATAGAACTTTTTGTAGCTTGATTACCATTCCCTTGGGATTAAGTAGGGACATTTAGGCTTCCTATCTTGCATCTATCCACAAGTTCATTTCATCCCAATCCCTTTTCTGTTATAGAAAGTATACATATTTCAATTTTAAGATATTTATTCCCCAAGACAAGGCTACTCCTAAAATTATATTAAGCCAAGAACTCAATGTCCCCAATCATCTATTTATTTAAAATAGATTCCCTAAATCAACACAAGTAACGTCTCGACCTAGGTTCCACACATCGATTCCCTGAGCTAGTTCATTGGATGACCTCAGGCACATCTCCCCATACACCAGAGGTTGCTGACTAGCAGTGATGGTCAATATCGATCATGGGAAAACTATACCATATTTTTCAAAGTAGCAAAATAGTGAAAAAAAATTATAATAACTAGATCATATAACAAAATAACTAGAAATACCATAATCAAATGATAACTAAAACAGAAAAATAATAACCAAACTAAAATAGTAAAATTTTCATGACATGTGTGTTCCAAGTGTCAAATGAAAACCCCAAAAGTAACATTCTAACAACTCTATGTGGGTCCTAACACTATGTCAAGTTCCCTCATCAATTATAAATCCTAACTCAACCACCTAAAAAATAGAACTTTCCCTTAACCTATCCCACAACAACGAAGGATATTTGGGTACCAATCAGGCATCCTGAATAGGGTGTGAATAAAACTCAATAAGACACTACCAATGGAGTTTAAAAAATTATCCAATCTATAAAAAATTTAGAGTTGTATAAAGAAAAAATTAAATCAATAAATTAAACTATTTATATTTTTTCAATTACTCTTTATTTAACCACAAAAAACAATGGGTTCTCTTGGACACCCAAACTCTTAATAACTGATTTGGCCCATATCAAAATTTAAACTATCACCAATGGATATAATATATTAGAATGTCATTGTAAACATTCATCAACTAAATTCATCTCATGACCAACTATTACCATAGTACAATGCCAACTCATGGGATTAGAACATCATGTCTAACACCCCATGGGAATTTGGAGCCTCAATACCTATCCCACACCTTAATTATCAATTTATCAATAAGGGATTTTAATGAACTAGACCATATCTAACATAGGAATTTCAAAATTTATAACTATGGGCATTTAATGCAGCATACCCTATCCTAGACACAAATATCAAACAATCATAGGTATCACATTGATAGTATTAATCAATATGAGATTTTGATGTAGCATATCATGTCCCACACATGAATGTTAATATTTATCATTATGGGTTTTTTATGCATCAGACCCTAACCCCCACACAAATATCACATATATCACAATAACCCATTAATTAAATCTATAATTAATTAATCCAATTCAATTAAAATTATTTTCACATAATCCCATTAATTAATTAAAAAATTAATTAATCACATCAATTTCATTAATTAATTCAACAATTAATTAATCATATTAATCCCATTAATTAATTAATCAATTAATTAATTCAATTGAGTCTGTTGCATAATCACAAAAATCTCCATTAATTAATTTAATAATTAATTAATCCAATTAAACAATCCAAATATCCCAATAATGAATTCAAAAAATAATTATTCCAATTCAATCAATTTAATAATCATATTAATTATCATTAATTAATTAAACAATCCAAATTACAAAAATTCCCAATCCCTTAATTAATTAATTTACCAAATTAATTAATTCAATCTAAGAAACTAAATTTATAATTACCCAATAGAAGTTCTAAAATCACAAACACACAATTGAAAACAATACTTTTGGATTTGAATAGTAGACCACTTACCTACGGATTGACGATGAACATTCGCCAATGGATGTCACGAATTAAAGTGGAATAATGGTAAAGAATGAGATCTAGATCAGTAACCTAAATACTAGATCAAGTGAATCAATATCTAAAAAATATAGATCTAGATCAATCAATTCATATGAAAACATACCTCCAAAGGATGAGAGAAACACGGGGGAGGGAAAGAAAACCAGATAAGGTTAGGATCTCATATTGGGAGATGTGAAAATCTTCAATCCATACATTGAATCAAAATTAAAAAAGGTTTATATCCCCAGTAATTCATTTGGGAGCCTTTAAAAATGAGAGGAAACAATTATGTCCGAGTTAGGGTCATTTTTTAGTTAAAATGGGGGGGGGTTAAATCTAGATTTCAGGTTAATAAAAAACTCATCAACAATTTCCTGGGAAAGGGGGAATGGTTTCTACTAAGAGGGATCATATTTTATCAAACCATGCACCTACTGCAAAAACCCCCACTATCTTAAGGGTGGAAGTTTTGATGGGTTGGGTGCACTCTTTATGAAAATAGTGTTCCAATCACACAGAGCCCCATTACCTTTTAAAAACTTCAAATTTTTACCCAAACACAGAAAAGATAAAACCCAAACAAAAATTAATCAAAACAAATAAAAACTGTACATATAAAAAAATGAAAAGTATCTCTAGAAAAGATTAGGATCTTATAATGTAGCCACCTTACAGTAGCTCTTCCTTGAGTTGTACTCCCAATAATCTTTAGATTTTGAGTCAAAATGATCGAGCCAATGATTTTACATGTCCACTTTTGTCTCCCAAGTTTCCTCCTAAACATGCCCATGCTGCCACAATAAATAAACTATTAGCATGGTATTCCCTGAAAACTCTTTCTCACTGCACTACAACACACATTTCATATGATCCTCAAAGTAATCATCTATCTCAATATCAACATAATCCACATCGATCGAATTATAAGGTTTGTGGTGATACCTCCAAAGTTGTGATATGTGAAAACATCATGCAATATACCACTTTCGAAGATCCAATCGGTATTCCATCAGCCCTATTCTCACCACAACCTCAAATGGCCCAATGAACATGGGATACAACTTTACCGATCTCTATATCTTGGGGTGGACCAATATATGAAATATCCATAAGAATAAACGATCTCCCTCTATAAACTACAGGGGTCATCAACATCTCTCAGGATATGGCTTCTATCTTCTCTGAGTCATAGCCATACATTTCCAAATCAATTGAACATGCTATGACTTCTCTTGTATGAGACTCCGTCCCAAAATATCTGACTCATCTTCCTCCATACAGTATAGAGGTGATCTGCTAGGCCCACCATAAGGTTCTTCATACAGTTCCGTATGAATATGTTCCTGATAACTATTGTTATACGTGAACTCCACCAAATCTAGGTGCTTCTCCCAAGACCCACTGAAGTTAATGACATTCACCTAAAACATTTCCTCTAACACTTGCATCAAATTACAAAACATCCCTTATTTCTATGGGTGGAAATCCATACTTATTAAAACATATGTAACATGTGACTTTTTCGAGACCTACTAGAAGCGTGAAGTAGAACAAGATTGACGGACTAAACCAACAGTCCATGGAACCTCGTGAAAATAGAATATCTCCCAAACATATAATTATATCAACTTATCCACGAGAAAGTCTCTTTTATAGGTAATAAATATTTTACTTTCATCAGTCAGTCCACAATATCCCAAATAGATTCATTCTTCTGAGGCAATCTTGTAAGACCCACCAAAAATTCCGTAGTAACTTTATCACACCTATATGCCAGAATGGGAAATAGTTACAGTAAAACACCAGTCCATTGATGATCATCCTTAACCTGTTGATAGGTGTATCATCATGTCACAAACCTTGTTATATCCTTTTTTATTCCCAACCACCAAAACTACCATTGTAGGCCATGATACATTTTGGTCACACCTAGATGCACCGTCCACTTTGAGGAATGAAATTCTTGTACCAACTCTTCCTGCATACTCATAATCATAACAACCTCATTCTTTAAATAGATGATTTCATCCTCATGTATGCAAAAATGTAAGGGTGAATCCCCTCCTTCAAGTATTTCCCTCAAGGAAAAACATTTTATATCCGGATATTACCTTTCCATTATCAAACTCGAAAGTGTAGACTCCACTGAAATTGATACGACAATAATATTATCCAGACTCTCCTAAACCAAAACATGCATCTCATCCAGAAAAGTAGTTATCTTCCTCTCATTAATAGACTCCTAAACATCATAATTCTAATTTTTCCTACTTAGGATGAATGTTATACTCTTTCCCTTCCTGAGCATTTGTGCTAGATCAATGTTGATTGACTGCATAGACTCATCCCATCTCTACAGATTGAGATTCAATTCTGACTTTGAAAATACATACATCAAACTCTTATGATTCGTATACATAGAAAACTTCTTTCCCAATAGATAATTTCACCAACACATAAAATCATAAACAACTATATATAATTTTAGGTTGTGTGTAGGGTAATTCCATTCATGTGGCCTAAACTTCAAAGACCCTACCCTATAACTCAATCTCTCAACATCAATAATTCTCCAATACCAATACCATATGAATTAAAAAAACATAGTATCATCATCACCAAGATTGGTTAGGATCAATATTGATGTTGTAGACAAAAACTTCTTCAAATCTTTGAAGTCATTCTCACATGCTTTTGACCATTAAAATTTTTACCATTCTTGGTCAATCCCTAAAGAGGTTCTTCCCATAAGTAAAATACATGATGAACCTCCAATAATATCATTATAACCCCAAAAATCTATAGATATCAAAAGGTTTTTGGGTATTCTACCAATATTATACAGCTTTAACTTTCTCTACATCCACTAAAAAACCTTCCTCTGAGATGATATTATGCAAGAGGTGTATTGATCAATCAATAATTGACACTTAGATAGCTTAGCATATAGATTATTCCCTTTTTGTATACTCAATATGATGTCAAGATATTGGGAGAGATCTTCATGAGTCTTGGATCACACCAATATATCATCTAGAAACACTACCACAGATTGACCTAGGTAACAATGGATGATTTTGGTCGTCAAGGATATAAACATTGTTGGTGTGTTCATTATACTTAATAACATAAATAAAAACTCATTAAGGCCATACATACTTCTAAAAGCATCCCTAAATATATCATAAGTTAGAACTCTCAACTAATGATACCCTAATATCAATTCAATGTTAGATAAAACACAAGATACTCTCAAACGGTCAGACGGATCATTGATTCATGGATGAGGGTACTGGTTCTTTACAATTACCTGATTTAACATCAGATAATCAACACATAATTGAAAATTCCTATTATAATTTTTTGAGAACAAAACTAAGGAACCCCAAGGATACATACTCGTATAGATAAATATTTTATAATCCAACTCTTCTAGTTGAGTTTTGAGATCTTTAATCTCTGTAGGTTTCATTCAGTATGGTGGAATAACGATGGGATCAACCCTAGGAATGAGCTCAGTTGTAAATTCCATATCTCTCTAATGTGGTATTCCTAAGAATTTTTCCGGAAACACATCATAAAACTAGTCTACTATAAGTGTAAAGATACCATGCCTCATACCTCTTTCATCCAGAGATAAACTAGAAACTTAGGGGGTAAGCTCCCACAGTTTTTGATGAACTCGCCCTGCATGGTCCACCAAGATATCCCATTATCCATGGTGAATATATTTTTCACCCTTAATAGATGTAAAAGTAAATCTAAAATGTGGGTTCGATATGCTACCATCCATTCCATACCCATAATTTGGTTGAAACCTGACATGTCCAGGATGTACATATCCTAACTAAAATGACACTCCCTAACATTGAGATAACACCCTTTTCACAAACAGATATCTCAATATCGTACCCCCAAATGTGTATCTATCGTCAAAACCCCACTCATGAAGTCCACCATCAGACTTAAACCATTTATAAGTTTTTAATAAATAAAATAATGATAGTAACTGGTATCAAAGGACTAGCTATCATATAATCTACATGAATAGTACCTCAAACTATTGATCTTTCATCCTTGTTATCCACCAGTGTAGGTTGATCTAAATGCAACTGTTCTACCCCTCCTCCATGTGATGAAGTCTATGTCCTCTAAGTTGCACCAATCTACTCATATGTGATAACTTTTCTAGAAGAACCATGTCTACTACCTCTACCTCCATGGCTAGTAGAACTTCACCAGCTAGACTAAAACGGTGTAGAAGATCCCCTTCTTTCCTAGTGTTGTAGTCTACCTCCTCTATCCTTGACCATTTGTCCCGGGTTCCTGTAGAACCTTTTTTGATGTCCCATCCTTTCACAAGATTTATACTCTATTAGTGATCAGGTACAATGTCTTTGATAGTTTCCTAGCCTACCGCACTGGTGGAAAATAACTCAGGTAAGATCCTAAGTTATTGATTATTCCTCCAATCCCATCTTCATGTAATCCCCATGACTAACATTCTTGCAATGATGTGTCCTAACCTTGAAAGATGTACCTCATGAAAATTTAGTAGAAACCATATGTCCAACATTATAATACTCTTTCATATTCCCCTAATCTATGAGATCATGATACACCACCTCAAAAAACTTCTTTTATTGAAATTTTTTTACTTGGGACTTAATTTCACATTTAAGTTCATCTTGGAAATTCCTTGTCATGGTTGTCTCATCCACTTCCGACACTGGATAAAAGTGATGAAAGCCAATAAAGAAACTAGTATAGTCCATCATGGACATACTACCATGATTCAAACACATGATTTTAACTACCCTCTCCTATATTATAATCTTTGGATAAAAGTGTTGGACAAACTTCTCTAAAAATCCCATCCAATCAATCCCATTTACATATGCTCTCCAGGTCTGAAAATACCACCAATGATTCTCTAATACCCAAAACATGTAATTATAAAACTTTACTGTCTTATCAGTAAGGTTCCATAAATGGTCATGTATGGTATAGATAGACTCAATCCAGAACTCTGCTTCCTTGGTTCCATCCTCTTCACTGAAAGTCAAAGGGTGATGAAACTGAAACTCCTACGTCGGGTCAGACATACTCATTAATTCCAACTCTGAGTCTCTTTCCATGAACATCATGGAGTGAGAAATCTTCTCAAAGAATAATTTCCCAACCTCCTCACCCAGAAACAATAGTTTCTCAAGTTCTACTACTGGTATATCGTCTCCATCCACGTCCTCATGTCATCCTCTCGACCAACATCTTCACGGAGGCATATCTCTAAAATTAAAAGCACACATCACAAGACACGTAAAACCAATTTATCATGTTTAAATAAGGTGAAATAACAATAATTGAAAACAATTATTTTCCCCAAACCCTTCCATATGGTAAAAACCAAGGCACTATCACTACCCATAACCATACTACATCTAGGTTATGGTTAACAAAGGGTAAACTAGTTCTCATAATTCAAGTTTTCATTAGACACCCAGTTTCCATTTCACATTTTTTCATCATTTATAAATTATTAATTTAAAATTAGGCACCATTATCAGTTCAAATACAGAAGAAAGAAAAAATAGTTCAATTTCAATAACTTACCCAAAACCCATTTTCCCAAGCATGTCTAAAATGATACATGTGACAAAATAATATGGATTTCCTAGAATGATGCATGCATAAAAAACTCTCATGTCTTACTGACAAAAGATTCAAATTTTAGAAACTCATAATCACATCACATAATATGTGCATAAATCAAGGTGAAATAACATAAAATATAACAACACTCATCAATAACAACAATCCCACCAAGGGTACTTGGAATTTACCATCAGTCATAGGTTAGTTGCTCTCATGCATGAGATATTAACAAATTACCAACTCATCATATTCTCCTGTCTAACATTCCCAAATAATAATAAAAAATAAGAAAAAGAAAACTACCTATGATACCACTTCCTTATATCCCTACCTGAGTCCCACACACTAGTGCCCTGATCTAATTCACTAGGTAAACTCAGGAACATCTCTCCATATGCCAGAGGATTCCGACTAGCTATGATGATCAATATCGATCATTGAAAGACTATAACCTCTATATAAAATAAGAAAAATATTGGAAATAAATAAGAATAAGGAGATGATATAACCAAATAACCAGAAAATTATAGTATCACATGATGACTAAAAAACAATACAATATCCAAACTAAAATGGTAAATATTTCATTCTATATACGTGCCAATTAATCTAATGTAAAACCGAAAAGTAAGATATTGACAACTCCAATAATGTCCCAACACTAGGTTTGGTTCCCTCATCCATGCTCAATTCCACCTCCTCCACCTAACATAAGCCTCTTACCCTTAAGATATCCTACAACCATGGAATCTATTCAGGTATCAATATTTCTTCCAAAGTACGGTGTGAGTACAACTCAGTAGGCCTCCACAAATGGTGTCAAACAATATCCAGTTAGGAACAGAGTATTAAGTTGATAAATAATAAAATAAAATCAATAAAGTAAAGAGTTTACATTTATTCAATTACTCTATATTTAACTAAATAATCCCCTAGGTTCCCGATGACACTCAAACTATCAATACCTACTTTTTCCTGTGTTGGAGTACAAACTATTCCAATGGGATATCATATATCTTAATTTCATTGTTACCATTCTTTAACTCAATTCATATCATGTAAAATTGGAACCATTTTCCAATGCCAACTCATGGGAAAATAACATCATATCTAAAACCCTATGGGTATTTGGAGCCTTAGCCCCTATCCCACACCTCAATTACAAATTTATCACTATGTGTTTTTTATGAAGAAAACCATGTCTGAGAAAAGAATGTCTTTATTTATCACTATGGGGTTTTTATGCATTAGACCCTATCCCAAAAAAAATATCAAACAAACACAGGTATCACATTATCAATATTTATCAATGTGGGATTTTGATGTAGCAGACCACGTCCTACACATGAATGTAAATATTTATCACTATGGACATTTGATACATCAGACCATGTCCCACACAAAAATATCACATATATCACAACAATACATTAATGAATTATCCAATTAATTAATCCAATTAAGTAATTTCATATTCATATCATCCCATTAATTAATTCAACAATTAATTAATCACATCAACTTCATTAATTAATTCATCAATTAATTCATCACAGCAATCCCATTAATTAATTCAACAATTAATTAATTCAATTCAATCTATTACATAACCATAAAAATCTCCATTAATTAATTAAATAATTAATTAAACCAATTCAACAATCCAAATATCCCCATAATTAATTCACCAATTAATTATTCCAATTAAATCAATTTTATACTGACAATAATTCCCATTAATTAATTTTACAGTTAATTAATCCAATTTCCATAACCCAAAATCCCCAATTTCATAATCACTTAATTAATAAATTTTCCAAATTAATAAATTCAATTTTGTAAACTCAATTTCTAATCATACAACAGAAATCATATAATTAAATACAAGTAATTGATATCAAGACTTTGCGATTTGAATAATATACTACCAACATTAAGATTGACGATGAATGATCACCCACAGAAATCCTCAATTGAAGTGGAATAATGACAAAGAATGATATCTAGATCGAGAACATAAATACCAGATCAAATTAATCCAGATATAAAAACCCTAGATCTAGATACATAAAAATATAGGAAGACAACCCTGCAAGTGATTAGAGAAACACAATAGAGGGAAAGGAAACCACATGATTTTAGGATGTCTTATCAAGATAAGTATAGATCATTAATCTGGACATTGAATCGTGAAGAATGGAGGTTGGGGCCATAGGAATTCATCAGGGGGACCCAGATATGAGAGGAAACAATTATGTCTAAGATAGGTATGGTTTTTAATTGAAATGGTATCTTTGGGAATTTTAAAATCTAACTTTGGTGTTAATTAGAAACCCACGCAAGGTTTCCTGGGTAGGGGTGCACAGTTCTCCAAATAGTGCACCCTAATTGTGAGCTTCTTCTATAGGGGTGCACGATTTCTAGTAAGAGGTCACACGGTTTATCAAACTATGTTCCAACCATGCAAACCCCACTATCTCAAGGGTGCATGGTTTTCTAGGTTGGGTGCATGGTTTGTGAAAATTGTGTACTACCCCATTACCCTACAAAAACAACAAATATTCATCCAAACACACCCAAGATAAAACAAAAACAAATAGCACTCTAACCAATGAAAAATAGTGCATGTAAATTATTTAGAGACATATCCAGAAAATATTGGTATTTTACAAAATGCTCTAGAAAATTCCTCTCATAGAGATCAATATCAAAGACATTTGAACATTCAGATACCTATAAAACTGATCTACATTTAACTTAGAATAAGATTATTTTTGTTTTTAATGAATCTAATTCTATGGATGGAATTTTTTTGAAACCCATAATTGTTAACCATACACTTTTTCATCACGTATTTGATATATATGATGGACATGAAATAAATAATGATATAATTTTCATCTAGGACAAAAAAAATTGATTGTCATGGAATTTATTATATAAGGGAATGTAATTTTCCCTTATTATATCCATTTTATTGGAAAAAAATTATGTGAATTTTATGGGTTCCTTTTTCCCTAAAAAAATTGCCCATCCAATGACAGAAAGCCAAGTTATCTCAACTCAAGATCATATGGTATTGTCTGAAACAATGCCTAGGGAGCCATCATGGCTGGATAATATAAGAGGTAGGGTGTGTAGACAAGAAGAGACACAATGGGAGTAGAGCCGCGTAGTAGGATAACAGTGTAGTTGAAGAGAGTGTTGGCACTCAGCATTTCCAGTGAAGTTCTAAAGAAAAACTAGATACTCAGTTTTGGATGGATAAGGATGTTCTTTGGTTTATCATGCATATCTTAAACCTATTACAATTCCAATGTGTAATGGGTATGGCATGGGAATTGTTCCTCCACTTTAAAACATATGGAAATAACATATTCTATCAAATTGAACATATTTGAGCTTCCATATTTCCACTACATCATCAACTTCTACCATCACTATTCATGGGATTTATATGTAATCACGTGAATGACAATATCTATTTCCCTAAAACTACAATGTTCAATTCAATTTATTCCATTCATCTCCAAATATCTAGTTGAGAAGCTCAATTATCTTGATTCCATGCATGAAAAGTTTCCTTGCATGTTTACATTATTTTGTAGAACATATTCATTGTGGTAACTCTTCAACATTATGTGACCATGTATCTACATAAACATAACTTGAGTATTATTATCACAAGAGAAAGAATTGATCACATTAGTTTCTTTGGATTATATGATAATGCAGTATCAGATTAATACTTTCATCAGAAAATCCATCATGTGATCAAGTGAAGTCAATCACACGAGATGCTTGAATCCATAGTAATAAATATTAAGGATCTTGTTATCAAGGTATGATGCTCCTAAATATACATTTATTTGTCACCACATATTCACATAAAAAATTATTTTTCATCATAAGATCCTCCTATCATTTCTATATTGCACAAGATCATATGAAGATGGATGAATACTGTCCATGTGATCACATAATTCCAATGCATGAAGGTAGTCCAATCATGACAATTTTCCCAAAAAATTATGTGAATTTATCATTGTTTGTATGGAGATCCCTCACATGGACAAACAGTGATCTAGATATTCCTTTGATATTTTCATGTGAAGCCTGAATAACTTTTAAGACTTCAGTCTTGTGAATTTTTATTGAGATGGAAATATTTTCTTCATGTGAATCCACCCACTACCTCAATCTGATGAATGTTGCTTGCACACTGTGAAAAGAGACCCCACACTCAGCTACCTCTACCTATATAAACAACTATCCATTTGAAAAGACAATTTTCCAAAACAATTTTTTTTTAAAAAAGTTTTCTTGTTAAAATTGAACATATAATTTACTCCAATGACCTAAATTGGATTAGCTATAATATTAAGAATCTAATTTTACTTTTAAAAAAATTAATCAAAATTGAATATTGTAAATTCGATAAATGAAAATGAATTTTTCAAAAATAAATATGTATTTTTACTATTCATCAAAAAATAATCTTTTTAGAAAATTGAAGAAAACAATAATTTTGATGTTATTATTTAAAAAAATAAATTTAGTTTTATAAAAAAATCTAAATGTATCAAAAAATTATTTTTACAAAAGAAAATTAAATTTGATAAAACATTTTTTAGAAAAAAAAAATACATTTTTTTAGAGAAACAATTGTTTTTATTTAAAATGATTGTTATTACTATTTCTAATCAATTGATAGCCAACAAATTTATTTATATGTGTATAAACCAAATAATTTTCATAATTTATTTATTAATATTTATACTCATCGGTTTAATGGCTATGTTTTAATAGTATACTATTTTATGGTTCTCTTAGAATCGAGGTTGCATGTATCGCAAGCTATCAAAAAGTTTGAATTTATTTAAAATGAAATATATATCATAAATTATCAGGTTGTTACAGTGTCACGGGTAAAATAGTTTTTTTACCAAGGACTCTATGTTTTCCAAAATACATCAATGAATTTTTGGTAAAGTATCATTATTTAATTGATTTGGCATTCTGGACTTGGTTGGAAGACTACCAAAGACTTCCAAAAGATATCGATTTCCATATTCATATTAAATTAAGTGGACATTCCTTATTTCTATTGGATTTAATTATAATAGATATGGTTGAGTTTGATGTTTTTTTGGTGTTACCCTTTTAAATTAAGTGATTAGGGGTATGATAGTCCTAGAGATTCTAAATATTTTCTTACAGTTTAATCAACATACAGTAAGGTGTTAATAGAATGAAAGTTTATAATACAAGAATATGGATTATTCTAGATGGTACAGACAGATTTGTTATTGAATTATTTGGAATAAGAATTTTATAGTAAGGTTGAATTCAATCACTTCGATTTAATTTAGGAGATTAAAATCTCATGTAAAGGTTTCCTAGATAGGACCATAATGCTTATTCTAAAAGGATAACTTACAGATGTTTTGAAAATCTTATAGTTAAGAGATATAATTATCTTTAAAATAGGTTTTCACCATCCCACTTGATTAAGTTTAGTTTTATCTTGAATTCATCACTCACCTTCTATGAAATTAGAACAAGCCTATTTTGGAAGCTTTAATTATAGGAGAAAATGATATTATAATAGAAGTGTAGGTCATGTTCAGACAATAAGAAAAATTAAGAAGAGTGTCCAAGTTCAAATGATCAGTTAAAGGCTTGAATATAGTATGAGATTTTAAACTATGGATATTCTTGGTTATAGTAAAGTGTGAAATGTTGGATCAATAATTTTGGATGAAGAGTTTTTTGAAGGATATTTTTGGTTGGAAGAGTGATTTCTTAAGGGACGGAAGTTGTTACATGGGAACCTAAAACTAATTCATGTGAGAGGGAGGGTAAAACCCCTTGGTTTATTAATGCCTATATAGAAATCAGGTGAAAAAATGGAATTTTTATGTTTTAATTTATTTCGAATCATATATTGGCATTATTATACAAGAATGAGGAGGCACTAGTTAATATAAATCTTAGTATATTCTGATTTCTCTCATTGGGTTCATTGTAATTTTTACCCCCATCGATGAAGTGGAATGATATCATGGTATGTTGTATAAGAAATACCATATTATATTTTTTTTCTTACTTCATCAAGAAGAACCATGGCAGAAATAAGATGACTAAATTGTAGTCTGGTGGATAAGAGTTCTTGGCAGTAGTGGGAGTTTCAAAAGATATTTTGGTGGTGTATATCTGCATTTATAAGGAAAATAAACTAAGAACACTATATGGTGTTATTGTAGGTATTTTTAATTCATTTGGTTTAGATCTTCATGAAACACTCTATGTTTGTAAGAAAATTGTTCTTTATTCTATCATCTTTAATTTCATTAGGAAATTTGACTATGATCACATCGATACTATAAGAGGGAAAAATCAAATTCTCAAGAATTATTTATTTTATTTAGATTTCAAATGATTACTTTACTTATTATAACACTTTAAAAAAACATTCAAAATATATTTAGAGTTTCATAATGTTATCTATATAATATGAGTCATAGGAGGAACCTAAAATTTTAAAACATTTGAATATTTAGAGGATTTTTTTACTTAAAATAAAAATAAGTGAAAATAAAATTTTGGTTCTTAATGGTATGAAGTATTTTTTTCATGGATACCTATTTTGATCAGTTTTTAATGGTGTTTATTCTTGAAACCAAAAACATCCAATGGCTCTCACATCTATGACAAGTGATATCATCATGAAAATACTTCACAAGGGTATTTGGTCACTAGGATTTGCTTACCAATAATTATTTGGAATGGGTGTTTTTCAAGAGGGTGTGAGGCTAGGATCATCTCAGTGTTTTAGGGTATTCATTCTTACTCTTGGGATCCCTTATATATTTATTATGTATTTCATGAACCATTCCATTATTTTAGTGTGAAATAAGTTTCCCCTATTGCAATAATTTGATAGTGATATGATTTAATATCAACATCTATATATATCAATGATATCTCATCAATGTGAACATATATACGTATTATAGTTTCTCCATAAATGGTATAGTACCATTATTCTATTCAAAATAAGAAGGAAATAGCTAGGTAAAAATAAGGAGAAAAGTAATAAAAGTCTAAAATAGTAAAGCCCAAGGGCATCGCCTTGAACTAAATCAACATCTTCAAAATGAAATAAACACAAATTGAAAAATAATATGACAGTAACATTTTGAGGGGTATTTGATACAACAAAGTTAGAAACCTTATTTCCTTCTCACCTAGTGTGTAGGATGTCCAAACCATTACTGATAAGCCTATTTAACTTGCGAATTTAGTAGGTGACGTTCAAAGGGATGCTATAATTCCTAAGAAGGGTGTGCTGAAGGATTGTTTTAGTTAGTTTTTACTGCTATCTGGTCAATATTATTGTTAATAAAGATTTTGATGCACATAATTATATTTCTCTCTTTAGACTCAAAAGAATCACCATGGTTTAAGGATGAAGAAAAATCGAAGACCATAGAACCCCCTCCATCACGAACCACACTACCCATTTTCGTGAATCTAGTGGTATAAGATCCATCCATGTTGAGTTTGTTGCCTCAATTTTTTGGGTTCCAATAAATCCACCGGACCTTCATTAGAGATTCTAGAGGAAGAAACGTACTGAAGTGCAATAGAGGTTTGAGAGAAGTGGCCTCCATCCAGTTGGAAATTAAGTGAGAAACATCATGAAGTAAGCATATGGTTTTAAACACCATAACCAATCTGAAACCTGTGATACCCTCATATCTAGCTCTATTGTGGGATTTCCAGATAGACAAACATACCACTTCCAGAATACAATCTCTTTCCTTTCTCTCGAAACTGTTATTCTCCATTCCTTGAAACCACTAGGCTATGAAAGAGTCATAATAAGTTGCCTAAGAATGGATCCCTGTGAGTTTTCCTAATATAGACCATACCTCATGAGCCCAGTCTCCATCAACGAACAAAGGTTTTATAGTTTCTTCTTGAAGTTTTATACAACACAGTCATTTTTATTCCATATGAAAACCGAAATATTTAACACTAATTTCAACTAGCATCAGCTCATTATGAATATGTCATAAAGAGCATTTTATTTTTTTCTTGGATTTCATTTCACTACATAACATCCCCCCAAATATCCCATGAAAAATGGGGGTATTGAATTCTTCTATACTCTTTACTTGACAAGGTTTCCAATGAGGTCCCTATAAAAATGTATTTTTCATATTCATAGGAAATATCGATGAGATTGAACAAGGTATGTTGATTCTCAACCAATAATTCCCATGTAAATCATGGGTAATGTTTTTCGGTTTGAAAAGACATATCCAGAGTAGGGAATCCCAAAAAACCCAGACTATCACCTACCCAATTATGTTAATAGAAGGATATGTCACCATTACTGATGATCCAATGTGAAAGGTGATTATGGTACTGAATATGAGGTTGAACTATAGTCTATAGTGGAGAGGATTATTTGTGTGGGGTGTGTAAAGTACTTCCATATCTTTTCAACATAAATTTAACTACATATTTCATCTTTCAATAAACTCCAATGCATGTTTGGCTCACAACACAAAAATCTCTTCAGAGAAATTCCTAAAGTTTATACCTCCCTCAAAAAGACATCATACTATATAGGACCAAAATTCCCAATGACAGTTTCCCTTTGAGTGAGAGTCACATATAAAATAAACCATGATATTTTCCATGCCTCAAATGAAAAATTGCAGTACCTTGAGAGCAGAGAGAATATTCATGGTAATAGAACTAAGTACATAGCTGAACAGTACGATACGAATCCCAAAGGATAAGAACCAATTTTTTCAATAATTAATGTGGAATGTTATACACTCTACCAGCCTATAAAAGTAGTGGATGCGAATTCTCTCATCAAATATTAGATCCCCCATGTATTCCCATGGGAAGTTCCTCTTTGAGATGACAAGGTTCTTTTCCATGGTTCTAATATGTCTCTATGATCACTAGGAGGGAAGATAAAGTTTTCTCTTCTCATGGTTAAAAACATTCCCACTCTATTTGAAATAATCTTTTATGAGGTTGTTGATGTCGTGAATGGATATGCTGCCATCATTGAGAAAAATAATAATTCCACCCACATAGATGAGATGGGAAACCCCAAAAAATTATGTCTTCACTAGAAAGGGATAATTTAACCATCCTAATTTTTTTGTAAATATACATGCTAAGGGTATTTTGTATGAGAATTAATAGGTTATGAGAGATTGTATCTCCATGATGTAAACTATGCACCGGTTTTAAGAACCCATAGTTCCTCCTCATAGAAGAAAATTCCAACCAGGGGGTGTTTAATAGTATGTAAAGAAGGTAAATGAACCGTAGATAGAGACCCATGTGAGATAAAACAATCATAATAATTCTCCATTCAATACTATCAAAGGATTTGTCCACATAAATCTTGATAATATCATTTGATCCAACTAACTTGATGTTAATTTCCCTGACCATATCATGATCCAAGCCAAGTGCACCTTGAATCTACCTCCCTTTGATAAACCCATGTTTCTCCTCATCAACCTATCCATCAAGGTAATCAAAAAATATTATGTTGATAATTCTAGATAAATTCTTGTACAGAAAATTAACCATGCTTATGGGATAATAGTGACTCAAAGAAGATAGATCTTTGATTTTTGTTATCAGATCCAGTTTAGTGGCACATGCATCATGGGGGAGACAACCATAATGTAAATAGTCCTACACCATCATGAAAAGATCATTTTTTATCATATCCCAATAGGAAACATAAAATAATCCATGGAAGCCATCAGTAATGGGAGAACTAACCTGGTTGAGAGCTCTGTTAGAATCAAGGATCCCATTCCCATCTGAGACTGACTAGAGGAACATGTTATCACCTACAGAATATATGCACAAAATTCCATAAAAATTCCCAGCACTCCCTCTTGTTACCCCTCTTTCATATGTGGGTTAGGTCCCATAAGTATGGATTTAAAATTCACTTCATCTAAATTCCCCACCACCTCATGATCATTTGTATATGAGCCATCATCAAGGATAATATTTAGGTTTCTATACTTCCTTATTTCTTTGATACAAGATTTATCAAATTTTTTGTTCTTATCAACTTCCCTAATCCATATAATTTTTTCTTGTTTTCATTAAATTTTCTCTTAATCCAAGATAAAATTAGATAATAAGGGCTTCTTGTTCACCAATTCATTATAAAATATATCATTCAAATTGTTATCTGAAGTGGAATCCAACCTATTAATCTTCGATCTAAGGGTATTGTCTACATAAAAACTATATGGTTGATTATTGGACTAGGATATCAAATCATCGTTAATGTGTTTTAATTTATTATGAAGGATTGTCCCACAACACCATTTCACCAACTTTCTCAATGAATATTTCACCACCTGATTTTTTCCAGGAGAAGCTACCCCCTTGCTAAAGATAATGAAAAGATTACCTCAACTCCTCTAGAGGATGATGCAATGACTAAAGGAGATTTTTCTGAAATGACAATAGGAAGGTGAGACACTTTTTCATCAGGATGTGTAGATATATCTTACAAGTTCATGAAAAGCCAATCTATATGACCACATGTTCTATTCAATTATTTTGGTTTTTACTCCAAGTGAATTGATCACCATGAAAACCCATGTCCACTAAGGCAGAATGAGCCAAAAAAGAAGAAAAGTCTAAACTCATATTGAAAGAAAAATAATTGTGCCATTTTTTTAGTACTACCCAATACCACATTAAAATTTCCACTTAAAACCCAAGGTATAACATCCGCATAAAAGCTACTCAAATCCATCCATAAGGACCCTCTTTTCTACACATCGTATTTTGTGTAGAAAAAAGAGAAGAAGAGACTATGAAATCCTATACTCACTTTAGTAGTTATGAATTGATAAGAGGTTGTGACCATCTCTACCATATTATTTTATTTCTATATGATCCATATCTGATGGTTCTTGGGGGTTGTATTCAAGAAATATTGAGTAATGATTCTTGAAAAAACTTCTCTATTTTGGAGGACTAATGATTAGGTTAAAGTATCACTATTATAGAGCAATGTAATTAGCTAACACACTAGAAATAAAACCCCTTTGATCTTGGATCTGAGGCCAGGGGAGTTCCTTATAAGTAGAGAAATTATGAGACTACTGAATGTTTGGATTTCGAACCCACCTTTGAGGGAGTTATAGTTGGAGAATTTATAAGAGATAAAGAAGATTTATTATATGATCTGATTTATACACCACTAGAAGATAGATAATATTTATATTTGTAGGCCACCGGATGAGGTCTTGAAGTGTGTTTGGGGGGAACAAGTAATGAGGAAAGGGAATTAGAAATGGGTAAAAGATACAAAACCTAAAGCACCTTCTTTTCCATATAGATTATAAGGAGAGAGACTGGTTGAGATGCAAACACCTCTGAGCACATCATCGGTATATCAAGATATAAGGAACCACTGGGAAATCTTGGAAGATGTAATATGACCAAATCCTAGCTAGGGGTAGATATAAAATGGGGTTGGAGGCACTAGATTGGTAGGAGAGGAAGTTGGGATAGAAGAGGATGTTGGGACATCCATATAACTAGGGGAGAAATATCTTCTGATGCAAGGGATAGAATGGTAGAAGGGGAAAGTGGAGGAGGGGTGGATGAGTAACCTAAGGGAGGATTTGGAGTTGAAGAGGAAGCAGAAAAAAAATGAGGATGTTCCTTATTTCACCTGAGAGTCAGATATTGATTTTGTATACATTGTTTAAGAATGCAATTGAAGCAGGAAACCTGTGTAGAAATGGGACAGGGAAGATAGATAAATTTTCTGCCACCATGAAAATGTGCCCACCCTAAGAAAAATGTTCTCAGGTATATGATATGATAAGTATAATTATATTAAACTTATTTACATAGAAACATATAACATCCAAGATGTCTAATAATATTTATAGAGAAGAGATCCTAGAGCATCTCTGATTACCCAATGGAAGGAGAGATTTTGCAATGGGAGAGGAAGGTCGAGTAGGTTTATCCATATTCAAGCCTGAGAATAATTGTATCTAGAATGAAAACCAAGGTACCCCTAAAATTTTTTGAACCACCACATCCCAAGATATATAGGTTAGATGTCCTAGGTAGAGATTAAGTTTTCCTTGGAAGATATCACCACACACAATGCTTTAGGCTTGAGAGCCAAGACCCTAGCTAAAGCCACCAAGACTAGAGAGTTAATAAATCTCAGAAACAAGTGAAGTGGTAGAAGATCCTATCCATAGTGCACTATCAGGGTCCACTATAGTAGAGAAGATGCCTTTGATAAATTTGATTCTAAGAAGATAAGCTCTGGAGGTCCATCCATCGTTCCCTAAGAGAAGTCATCCATAGAGATCTTCAGTAGGGGAGGGAACATATCAAGTGTCAAAGTATATGGGAGAAGCAGGGGACCCTTGGTAGATACTATAGGAGAAACAAGTTCAATCCATAAATAAGAGCACTCAGTCATCGAAAACAACTAACTCATGTAGTTTAACGTCATGTGGTAAGGACCCCTAGGGGAAAAAAACAAAAATAATAATAATTTTTATCGAAGAAGAAAAAAACCTTAGTCTCACACTCTGGGGCTTGTATGAGGCCCAAAAAACTAATGGTTATATAATAATGGAGTCCCAAAGAGTTTTTAATGGAAAAATATCACCACCAAGGAGGAAGGATCCCACAAAAGAGAAAATAGATACAGGTTAGAGGGAAAATCCCAAATCAAGATAATCAGACAATTTATTTCCCTTCTATATTGTGTGAGTGAGGCTCATGCATCTATAAATTAAGTTCATACACCAGAGGAACTAGTAATTGATTGACTAGGGAGTGGACATACAACCATTCATAGAGTTTAAATTGAGAAAGGAATCATTTTCATTAGTATCATTCTTGATATTCTACTCCTTGCACATAACACGTCTAGTAATCAACACATTTACTTTGGTCTGAAGTGAGTCCCCCTGACTAAAAGAGTTCGTGAAAGAGATAACTATTAATATACTACCATCACAACAAATACCCCCCCACTACATCAGACTCATAATACATGATCCATTTGTGTTGATTTTTAACCCTCTATCATGCGGGTACCATTGTATCTACTGCTCAATGGGGTCAGAGGAAGAGGCATCAAGCTTACCATGAAACTATAGGGATACCAAGAAGGTGAAAAATCCCAGTTCTTATGTTGTTGGATCAGGTCTTCCAATGATATTTACATTCAAAAATCAATAGAAATCTAAGAGCTTTAGATTCCCTCAAACTAGGACTTATTCCTTAGGTACCATAAGATCCAAAAACCAATAATGAAAATACAACCTCTCTCTTTTTTCTCATTTCTATTATCCCCAATACTTTGGAACCATAAATCAAGGAAGTTTTCACTAAAAAAATACAACAACTTCGCACTCGAAAATCTTCCTAGATTGGTCAACTACCATTTATTCCACAGACTTATGAAAAATATTTT
This sequence comes from Viscum album, assembly GCA_963277665.1. Taxonomy (NCBI): domain Eukaryota; kingdom Viridiplantae; phylum Streptophyta; class Magnoliopsida; order Santalales; family Viscaceae; genus Viscum; species Viscum album. Next base: position 1,341,326,052 of record OY728132.1, on the reverse strand, counting down.
CTTCACAGTTTCCTTGCAATGCATACTTTGCAAATGGAACCGGGATTCAAGTTCAATACCTATATGATAGACATTTTTTTCAATGTTAAGGGAGTTACTACTCATACACCACACTAGGAAATTGAGTTTTGAAGGGGTAGTCTTACACCATATCCATTCATACTACCCATCCCATTCCATTCCAATAGTGGGTGCTATATATTTTGGTACTCCTTAATAGAGAAGGCCCTAGATACTAAACTAGTGAACATGAAAATATCAGGGTCCTTAGAATCCTCAATTTAATCAAAAACACCTCGTTGATCTTTTTCCATCACAACATTAATGAAAATAGGGTGCCTCTAAGCTTTACTGAAGGAGATTATGGGGGTGGGAGAACCTAGAAAACTAAGGATCCTCCTGCTATAGTTATGGAGAAAAAATACAATATCACCCCACCCAATGATCCATATCACATTGTTTTCCTATTTTGAAATAAAATATCGAATCAAACACCGGAGAGGAAATAATCTACCTTTTAGTGGATCTTAAAACCCATATTTATTTATCGTGAATCTTCCAAAGATGGTTTTACCCTCCATGGACTCCCAAACAATCTTTATATACATCACATGCAGAGTCTCTGATATGATCTGAACATTAATTCCTTCCCCCTTTACCAAGCTTTCCAATCATCCCTAGGAGGACCAGTGGTTCTTCCCCTCATGAAAACCATCCTATAAGAATGAACACATAAATCTCTATATGTTTGACATAACAGTTTTCATAACCCTACTAATAGAAAGTACATGCATGAGGGAGGAAAAAAGGACATTGTTGATCAATGTTATCCTTCCTTCAAAGGATCAGAAGTGAGTTTTCTATTTGGTGATTTGGTTTGTGACGTTTTTCACTAATAAGTCAAAATGGCACACAAGAGCCAGCCCAAAGAGATGGAGATGCCTAAATACTCTATAGTTAAATTATTCCTATTCATATTGAAAGAATATTCCATGTTCCAAATTCTCCCTTCATTTAACTGATTTAGAACAATGATTCTTCTATTCTCATAGTTGAACAGTTGCCCAGTCCAACAATAGTGGACGTCGATAACCCTATTAAGGCCATGAATAGTATAATTTTCTCCACTGATAAAAATAATGGTATCATCAGAATCCATAAGATGAGAGAGTCCATTAATGTGGTTCAAGATCCAAAATGGGATAATCTTTCCTTTTGTGGACAATATTGTTGATATAAACCTATAAATTATTATTTATGAAGATAAAAATAATGGTATACATTGAATCTCTTGGGCTAAGCCCTCTAACCGACTTAAATAACACATGGTTTTTCCCATAAACGAGATAGATAACCATGGGGAGCTAATATAGTTAAAAATCAACAAATACAACATAGAAAACCATTCATGAGAGTACCATGATGATAAAGTAATATTCAATATGATCATATTATTGATCTCATATCAATCTTTGCGAAAATGTTTGATCTAATAAAATTTTAATTTAAATCACTCAACAATTCGTATGAAATTTCAACAACTCCTTGTATAGTTATTCCTTTGATGAAGGAATTCTACTTCTAAAAAATCTAGAAATAAAGATGTGATGACATCCAATTTTTAATAACAGTGGCCATAATTTTATTCAAAAATTAACATAGGCTGATTGTTCTATGATGACTCAAAGATGTATGATCCTTTTACTTGGGGATGAGAACCATTTATGTAGCACTCCCCTCTCATTGGATACTACCACTGTGGAAGACATCCTGCACCACATCAATAATGGAGTACTTATACAAATCCCAGGTAGTAAAAAAGAAAAAACATTGGAAGTTGTCTGGTTCGAGTGTGCTATCTAGGAAAAATTCAATAACTGAGTCAGATATTTCACATTTTTCATGAAAAAATTTATTCCCCCTAGTATATAGATTTGAGATAACAAATGAAATATCCTCAAAGATATCATATTGACCCCTCAGATACCCCTCATAAAAGAAAGGGTATATCTCAACTCGAATATATTTTAAATGAGATTCATCCAGACCTCCCACCACATCTTGTTCATTTTCAAAGGAACCATTATCATAGATAATGATTATAGATATGGTTTGGAATCTATCATTAATACATTCATGAAAAAAATTGTGTTATTGTACCTATATTTAATCCATTTTATCTTATATTTCTCTAGATAAAGGAGTTCCTCTTCCAAGAGATGTGCTGAGAGGTTGTTCATCATTGAGATCAGGTAGCTAAACAGGCCTTCATCCTAATTAGACTTGACCATCCCTTCAATATGTTCCAATTATTAAAAAATAATATCCAAGTCACAATAACACATAGGAAGACCCATTCCCAATATTTGGAGATCACATCGGAGATTCCTTATCAATTTATGGAAATTAATCCACAGACTTCCCTGAACTAGTTTTATCCATGACTTATCCACTGTGTAATGAAACCGATGGATAGAAATCCAACCAAGTAAACAAATGAAATTATCTCCTCTATTATTAACCTAGGGAAAGGCCACCCGGATTAGGAAGGGGTATTAAAGGGAATGAGAAAGGTGAGTCACTTTAGCAATTAGAAAACAGAATAACCTAAAGGCTGACTAGGTAGTGGTCTAGACTACACCATGTGTGAGTTTCCCATCTCTTGTTATTTCACCACATGAATCAGTCTGTGCTGTAGCCCACATATAACTGGACTTTTTAGATTAGAAAGAAGAAAATTCGACACTCACCCTCATCAAAAAGGCTCATCATCACTTCTTTTCAGGTGGATCTAATATAATATTAAAATATCCTCCCACCAACCAAGGAAAATCCCCAAAATAAAATGACTAGAGATCACACTAAAGAGTTTCTCTGGCTAGCCTCTCACATTTGGTGTAGAGAAAAGCCACAAAATTCATCATCTACCCACTATAAAGTCAGTAGTATTATAATTATTGGATGATAACAACATCTAGATATAATATATCTCTCTAGTTAGAGACATGATAAGTCTTGTTGGTAAAATGGTTTTATAAGTGGGTTTTTGTTAAATTGGGAATATGGACAAATAACGAGGGTTTTCCCAAGTGATATAGCCTTGGAAAATGGATTTTTGGGATTTTTTGTAATATAGTCAAAATAGGAGAGGATTTAAATGATCACATAAGGGATATAACCCCTTGAGTATGAAAACAGAAGATAATGTTGGTTTTTAACATCATATAGGCATCCTATGTATCTTGTTGAAATAAGAATCATAGTGCAAAAAGTTCTAGTAGCAAAGTTTAATGTCTTATGATGGGATCATACCATGCATTTTAGATTTATACATTTAGGAAATGCACCGGGCAGTTTAACGTTAGACAGCTTAAACTATTAGGTGATTCCTTCATTGCATATAAATTATACTAATAGAACGCCCAACTAAACATCTAAGATAAATGTGATTCATGCTCGATGTGAGAAACTAGTTATAGAATATCATTCATATTGCATTAGAGCATAAAAAAGGTATTTAAGGGGGCTTTGACATTAGTGTTTCCATGGTTGGATATATATGTTGTAAAAGAGGTGAAAATAAAAGAGTTAGTATGAGTTATGCGTGAGCTACCCTTAGATACTTAACCTATTAAATGAGTCAACTGAATTTATTCTTGGGGATTATACCTAGAAGGAGGCCCATGTTGTAAGAAAAATTTAGGTCTTACTTCTATTATGAGGCGAAATTGGTGGAATTTTAATTAGGTTAATGTCATAATCAACTCAGATCTAGAGTCTCACTTAAGTAATACTTAGTGTGATGAATAAGAGATAATAAATGATTGAGAACATTATATGGGGATGAATTATTAGGTTTATATAGGGATTGTACAATAAGATATTCTGTGAATGAATTTAGGTCATATCATAAACATTTTTTAGGTCATCATGTTCTTATTGTGCAGGGCATCCCATGTTAGTCAAAATGGGAAATCTTACACTTTTACATTTTATAATTAAAGTTTTCCATGCAATTTAATTTCATATGATGGGGGATTATGTGTTTTGAAAGGGATGAAACTAAAGAGTATAGTGGGACATACATATAAGCTTCCCTATAAGATAGTTTTACTGAGAATATAGCTCTTTGAAGGGTCTTGGTTGCTTGAAATAGTTACCATTGAGTTCATTTTAGTTGATGCAGACCCAGTGGATGACATCTGAGAAAGATATATTGTGGTGTAAATCCTTTTCATTTATTATTATATTAATTCATAAAATAACCATAGTGATTTCAAATTCCTTTTTGGGTGAGGACATGAAAAAGGGGGTAGTGATCACCTCCAAATCCAACTATTTCACATAGGATAAGGTATTATATGAAGTTAGTGTGGTTCAAAAAGGATGGAATGGTGGCTACATGAAGTAATCTTCATGATGGGTCCTCCAATAAGAACCCTCCATAAATTAACATTCAAAAAAGAAGGTCTTTTTATGATTAGAATATTTTCATATTATTTTTGTAGGTTCTTTGTGGGATTCTTCCTAGATTTATTTCTTTCTATTAAGTTATATGTCCTTCCAAAATGGGAATCTCACCCTATAACTTAATTGAGGTTTCCTTTTCTATTAATCTCTATTAATTTTCATGTATTCACTTTACTTTTGAGAAGTATTGGGGTATTTATTATTGGTTTATGGTAAACCATTTTCCAGAAAATACGGTCTATTTTGTAGTCTATGAATGAGGTTTGTAGCCACATCAAATCAACATCTAACTATCATAAATGAATTTGGACCCACAAAGGCCATCACAGTTTCAGAGTAGTGTGCCTTGATACTACAAATAAAGAGAATCGGTAACGATTAATCTCTATGGAATATTCTCTTTATTGATACATTCTACTCCACCTATCTTACAAAAATTATGAGGGAAGTTTATATGAATCTAATTGTTCTTTGCCTCAACTTCTCAAATGATGATAGCATGCTTGGTATGTTTCATACCACTTCACCTTGACTCTACAAATTACAAGGCTTAGTTTAGTGAGTGTTGGTTGATATTTCATTGTGGTATATGACTTGATTCATGATGTGTAGATGCCTATTAAAGGGAGGCTGATAGGTGGTGATTGTGTGATTTTTTATGGTAAATCCTCAATGCTTTATAGTGAAGTTTCCAGTACTAATTTTTTTTACATTACATGTATCAACACTTGAGTTATTGGTTATTTGGGAGATTATAGGACTTTTGGGGCATTGAAAATGCACCCCATCAAAATAATATTTGATTTTCCTGAAGTAGAACTTATTCATTGGAGGAAAAAATATCCTAAAAAGTTCTATAGAATTTGCTATATATATTGTTTCCCTATATAACCTATGTATGTGATCCTCATTTATTTCATTACTATGAAGAGTTTACTTAGAAGTTTGATTATTGTGTGATCTCCTAAATTATACCTTTTAATTATGAATGAAATTTTTTATAAACCATTAGGAACTTCATTCACATTGTGATAACTCATGATAAATTTATTTTAGAAAAACTCAACTCATCTCGATTATAATACTATACAGATCACATAGTGCTACACAATTCACATACAATTATTAAATTTTTGGAATTTTCATCATTTTTTTCCATCAAAATACATTTTATCTCTCCCAAATCTTTATTTATACAAAAAATAAAATGATAATTGTTATATAATAGAACCTTCAAGAAGTTAGGGAGAGGATAACAAACATGATTGAATGTTTTGAGAACAATAATTTATAGAAAATTCAATTTAGAAAATTATATTCTATAGAATATAATGGGAATCATCCTTTGATATTATCCAGTATTAGAACGTTTTTTGGTCCATGGTTTTGGGTTGCTTACTGATGTTCCAATTCCTTTACCACTCTATAAAAACCAACAAGTCACTTATATCAACTACCGCTAGGATTATATTTGAGAAACAATCATAGTAAAATTGTACTACATCCGAGAATATAATCATACAAAAGTGTTCATCTTCATTTTTACTCCCCTAATCTAGGGGGGAGGTATGGTGGGGACCCAATCAAGATGTTCATAGATATAGTTTTATACTAAAGAGATCTGTAGTGAATCATAAGATGGGGTGGTTACAAAGCTAGGATCTTCACCCATAGGGAACTACTGGAATGGCCTAGGTATGTCTACTCTAGGTAAAAAACAGCTATAAGGGGTTTGAGAAATATCTAAAATTTATGGGTCTTTATTATGTTTTTTTTTCAATACATTCTCTCATCATAACAAGGATATCCTCTTAAAAAAATTTAAAGATAGAACTTGGACACCAATGTGTTTCACCAAGTTCATGGAGAAGTTAACAACCCCCTCTAGGATGAAAATATGATTATGGGAGTTCCAGTCATGAGGGATATATATGATTTGTTAATTCCCTCGATATTAGTATGTTAGGATCCATATATGACTCCCCCACTTTAAAAGAAATTATTCAGAATAGCAAAAAACCTCTTGTAGGGTTAAGAACATTGAAAAAATACCAACATCCCCTTCTTAGATTGGGAATTGGCCTTCATTAAATAAAAGGGATACAAACTAGAAGTAACAAATCCAATTACTTTCCCAACCTGTTAGTTCCAAGAGCTTATAATTATATAATATTTAACCTAGGAAAAAATTACTATACAATATGGGGTTGGGAAGTTTCCCCTTGATTTTATCGACTAGTATGGATGGTATCTTTTCTATACATGTATTTAAGTAAGTATTTTCTAATGATATGTAAGTATCACACAAGAGATAGAGTTGAGATGTTTTTAATGGTGGCATAATCGGTGATCATACAACACATCAATCTAATGGTCCAAGTTTTAGCAAAGAAATATCATTTATTCAGACACATCAATAGGGTTAAATCTACCTTTCATATTTTCAATAAATTATAGGTTCTTTGGGGGGTGTACTAATGCTCATGTAGGTTTATATTACTTCATAATTTAACAATATATCTTAGATCCCCAGATCATTCCATCTCCTCATTGTATTAATGGAGTCTATTTGTCAAAGCTAGACATGAGGAATATGGAGAATAATTTGAATCGTCACAACCACTTTATCTTCACACCTTACAAGCCTCCAACAAGTGTCATAAGGGAAAATTCATCTATCACCCATGTATATAATGGGTACCTCTTATCACCTAGAAAGGGTGTTTTGGACACCTAGACTGATAGGGAGCTAATCTATGAAGGGTATCCATCTTAATTATTTGAGTGACAATTTTCATGGGTGAAAAGAAGATATCATGATCCTCTCAATAGTTAAGTGTATGAGAATCATCTATTAGTCACCCAGTAATTTTTTATCATTATTACCTAATTAGATATGGGTATCCAAGTGGTATTTCCCCCTTCCAAGGTGGTGACCATCCTTGCCGAATCATACGTCAGAACTGGGATTCATTCATACCTAAATAATTAGTTGGCCAAGATACTTCCATAATTTAAGGTTACTTTTCCATTTAAGGATTATGAGGAAGAAGAAAAATAAAAACCACCTAATGTGGAGACATATATAACTCATAAGTGATCATCCATAATGAATCCATCAATTTCTCAAATACTAAGAACAAAAATAAAAAAATCGGATACTTCTCTTTCAGTAGGTAGTGTGATTCCCTCTATTAGTAGGTTATCTCCCACTCACTCTATTCCTTTAGATGTACTATTCTCTATCTCATTCAAATAATTGTATTCTTGGATCAACACATGATTTATGGAAGAGGTATAGATAGTTATCTTAAAGGAAGTAATTTTTTTAACAAATTATGGTCTTGTGACTATCCCAATTCACATCTATTGTATAGATCCTCCCTAGGAGGTGAAGGGATAACTTTTAGAAATTGATGTTGCAATCCACTCTCACAAGTGTAGGACATTTTATATAAATCATTTCTAATAACTACTAACAAATTCTGGAGTTTTTATTGATGATGATGAGATTTCCACTAGGGATGTGGTTAGATAAATCCCCACTTAATAATAATATTATTTCATTAAGAGTGATCCATAAATTCTTTTGTACATATCATTTTAGGATGCTTTAATAAGGAACTCACCTATATCTTATCGGGTGTATTCATTTATTGGAACAAAAATTGATTCAGGAACTCAAATAGAGTAATTATTTTATGGTTATTCTCCTTTTGAATGATTTAACAACCGTTGAAAGTGAAAGATAACCCTAAAGGTGTGTTTTCACTACCACCATCACCAAATTTTCCATCCTTATCAGTACCTCTATGGGAGTTGGACAGCTAAGGGTGTGAAATAAATCAGGTTTCATGTATATGGTTAGGGTTAGAAAGTATGTCTTAAACACGTTTCCCTATATTTGTATCATTTTCATGGATACACTAATTAAATTATTCTTCACATCTTGACCCAAGATTCAAACATATGAGGATTTTAACCACTCAAGGGAAAAAATATCTTATGTCTATCATCCCTCTAATGAATTCTAGGCTAGTGGATGAGTTCATAGGATAATTGGACTTGAGAATACCATCACCCCATGAATAATTAGCCTTCATGACTCTATAAATAGAATCTTTAGGGGCAGAAAGATGAGACATATAAGTGAGGTTGGATAATATTGTGTTAGTTCCTCCTTATAATGATAAAATACTTGGGGATGATATTGTGAGGGCTTCAAATGTGACTATGACACCTCCCCTAGAACAAACTATTATTATTATTCATGAAGGGGGTTCTTTATATTTTTTAAAAGTTGAAGCATAAGAGCAGTAAGTCCCAAGTGTGTTAGCCATCATACTTATCATACCAATATTTATGGATTATACTTATTGGTTTTAATATTCATGGGTACCAATTTACCAAGGGGGTACTATCATTATCCTTCTAGAGTAGACATATCATAGTAAATGATATGATTGGATCCCTGGAAGAATAAGATACATTCATCAATCCTAGTTCACTTATTAACATATCGATGAGTTTAACATCAATAGATGATCTTTTAAATGTCATGGATCTAATAAAATATTTGTCAAATTACTAAAATGTGGCACACACATATGTAAAATAAGGTTAGTGACCTTGATAATTTTTAATAAAAAGAATGTGACTATATTGAATATTGTAAAACCAAGTGTGCAGACCTTGACAGTGGTAAATCTGGTGTTCATAGATCAGGGAAAACTACTAGGAATGCTTCCCAAAAAGAGTATATAGTCCATCCCCCACACCTATATATTGAATATGGATTCTATAAGGATAAATGTAGGATTTAAAATAACGGTTTAAGAGTTTAAAAAATTGTGCCCTCCCATCTCACTCAGTAGTTGGGTAGCAGATGTTACATAGGAACATTCTTCAATAGATGAATGTAAGTTATCATATCTCTAAATATATGAATTCTTTCCATACCTAATTATAATATATTTATAGTGTTTATTTCAAAATTATTTACCTAAAACATTATAATTAAAATCATTGATTGTATAACATATAAATCAATGCAGATTGAAAAGAAAGATAGTTGACATGAAATCAAATCTCTTAAGATATGTTGATATCATCCCCTCTCTAAGTGAACTAGCCCCTAAATATTTTCTTTCATATGAGAGGTATTATTATTATGATCAATAAAATCCTCATGGTTTTCATTTCACTCATAAAAATATATATAGATACATGTAGAAGCTGATATCTCTAATTACCCAACAATATTTTTTAATGAGACTTCCCAACCTCTATTTTATGTTTTCATTTGATGGTTATGGGATGTTTAATTACCATACATATGTAAAATATATTTTGTACATTATAGAACAAATAGAATTTATATAATATAATTTCATGGATATAGAATCCATGGTTCATTTTTTTATACCTAGGAACAACATGATTAATGTAGCCTCTATGCATGTTGGAGTGGCAGCACGGTTTTAGGGTTGTGTTATATGGTAACAAGAAATAGTAGACAAACTTAACCAAGTGTTGGATTGACTTCTTCTGGAGTGTATTGGATTTATCAAGAATGTGTAAATGTTTATAGAGTAACTAATTGGTAATAATAACTAGTATATAAGGAAAATATGGTAGGATACGATGCCACTACAAGGGCGGATACACTATAATATGATGCAGATATAGCAGATGTTACATTGGATAGATTACTCCATGTTATAGATGATTAAAAGATAAAAATAATTGGGTTTGGTGGGTATATTTTTATTGTCTAAAATGATAACATCATCAATGATAGAGGATAGACTCAATATTTTATATGTTCCACTATTTTTTAAATGAATAAAAATTCATTTTTTCATAATTATTGTATATTCCCCTATTACAATTATCAATTAATAATAACTTTTGAAACCTATTGATGACAACATAATAAAGATAACTTGAATCCTTTTTATCATTGATCTAGGTAATGGGACACGTCAAATGGGGTTCTTAAATACTAGAATCCAAAGGTAGTTCCGCTCAGGATTGTCTTAGAGATGGGTATAGGAATAACTAACATCACTATAAAACTAATTTTAGTCTATTTTGTTGAATGATTTAACTCATAAAGATCAAGATCCTGAGGGGGGGAATTTTAGAATGAGGATTACATTTCTTAGAAGAGTTCAAATACCATAATTTATGTTTCTAAAATTTTTTTATTGAATTATTTGACTTATACATCAAGGAAAAATATCTAAGAATAATTCTATAAAATATTCCAAGGTCAAGGGGTCTAGAGAGATAGCATAACTTTTACTAAATTCATGTTAGTTAATACACAATACTTGAAACATTTTCTTTCTTACCCCATCTATTTCTGATTATCATATTGTGGATATTTATTGGGAAAGGAATGGTATTTTTCTTAGGTTTCCTTTTATTATTTTTCAACCTATCAGTTTTGATCCTTTTTCAATTTCAAACACTCAATTTTTCCTACTTCATCCAAAGTTTGTGATAATCGAGTAGTGGATTGAATTTTTTTTCTAAGTTTCACTTTGTGTGTTTTCATCCTAGTAAGATTTTTGTCTCTTTCCTTACACATTATTAGGTCATGAAATTCATAAAAATGTGTCTGGTGTTTTAGGTTGAATAGATTTCACCGCACATTGTTATAGTTTATATTAATAGAGAATTGACCATATAGTTCTACAGTTTATGGTCATAGAGATTTCTCTATAAAGAGAGGTAGTTTATCAAGTGATATAGTTGGTGTAAAATTGAACTAAATAAATATGTCTGTTTTTAATAATATAGATGACTTCATGAATAAGAATATCTAGATCAACCAAATCAAACTGACCATTAGGGTCAATAATGGTGGACATGAACTCTTGGAGAGTATTCTAATGATGAATTATTAGATCTCAAGAGGTAGATACTTGAACTATCTAAGAGTGTACAAGAACATGATTACATGCTCTCATGTAGTGGATGCATACACTATCATTAATGATTACTCTAGAAAATATGGGATTTCATTTTATGGTCATAGAGCTCTGACCATTATGTTGTGTAATTTAAATTCACTTGACCAAGACCAATCAAAGGTCATAGGATGAGACGTTAAGATCTTTCATTGAAAGTGATCTCAACGCCCAAGTGTGTAATATCAAGGGTTTCAAATTTACTTGAATAGTTTCATTATGCATTGCGTAAATAGATACTCAAGAAGTTTGAATTTTTTATGATGAGATGAAACATGTATTTTACATATTCCATGTACCATGTTCAAAAGATAGGTTCCATTGAAATGGGGTTTGGTCGTATAAAAAATTGAGCATTCTATCCTTTTGGAAAAATAGTCCTCTATGTAACACCCCAAGCTTCCACGGTACACTTCTCTTTGAATAATACAATAGCGTGTGTTGTACGCAACTTCGAGTTCTAACACACACCACAACAAATCAAAGTAGCCGTTACGAATAGTAATACCCACTTTTTAAAATTATAGAAATTTTATATTTGAAAATGGACTTCATTTTTGTATTCGTAATACCGAAATTATCCAAAGTTGAATTTTTTGTAATTTTCTGAGAACTTCCAATTTTTTATGAATAGTGAAAAATACTTAAAACAACTTTTTTAATCAAAATAATTTATAGTGATAAATTATACTATTTAGTGTTTTTAAAGTATAATTATAATATATTTTTACCATTTTATCCAATGGTGGTCATTAGAATTAATTTAACATTGAAATTGGACATAAACAATTGTCAATCTTTTGATATAAATTGTTTCTTAAAAACACGCTATTTGTTGTGACAACGGGAATTAATTATAAAATTAATTAATGCAACTTATATGTTTGGAATTTTTTAAAATAGACATCATTTTTGAAATCGGAATATCAAATATATCTTAGGGTGAATTTTTGGGATTTTTCTGAAAAACTTCAATTTTTGATGAATAGTGAAACCACTAAGTGGTACTTATAAAAACTGATTTTTCGTTTACATGAAATTTTACCACTTCTGTGTTTTTAATTTCAAAAATCCGACAGACATGGTTTTAATTTAGAAGTAAAATGTGGTTCAATGATATTAAAATAATTTTTGGTGAATAGTAACTTTTAAGTTCTTAATCGCGATTAGAGGTAATTAGTGTAGTTTAAGGTAAAAATAATGTTTTAATAATATGAGATGGGCTTGAAACATGTCCTACCCTCATTGGATGTTCCATGGACGACCAAGACAATCCATGGGACAACTTGGGGACCTCATGGATCCACTTTAGTTGGAAAATGACATAAATACCTTTTATTTAATGTTAAAGTAAAAAATGACACAAACATGAAATGTTTTACTAAAACAATTTTTACATGGGTTTATACAAGTCATATTTTTGACTATAAATAGTCATTGGAAATCTAAAAAGATTTCCTACATCATGATATTTTTTTATAATTTTTAGACATTAAATAAATTAAATAATTAATGACACCATGATGATGCAGCGATTACCTCATTAATTAACGATTTAAATAAAATGAAACGATAATGTAACATACAAGGCTTAAACTTGTCCAAATCCTATTTTATTGGTATATTTAGAACCCTTATCACCTTATCCTCGAATTACAGAAGTTTGGGACCTTTATAATCCGAAAAGCATTGTATAATAAAGTAATATTTCATTACATTCCAAGAGTGCCCCTCCTCTCCACTTATAAAAGGCCCCCACCACTACCACCTTACTCACACTTTCAAAGCCTTTTGGCTCAGCCAACTTCTGCCCAAATACTCTCCAAAATTCCCTCCCTTACTCCTAGAAGCCTCACTTTGGGCAGAGTTCTTCCCAAGGAAGCCTTTGGCTCAAATCAAAAGAGTTACCCAATTTTAAGGTAATGTCTTCTCTTATGTTATTTTGTTTTATTTTTCTTATCCAGCCCCATAAACTCTTTTCATTCATTTATTTTGTTACAAAACCAGTATCCTAAATATACTAGGATGTTGTTATAATGAGTATTCGAGCTACATTTACACACACCTACATCTAATGGTTAAAGAACATACGGTTTCTGTGGATGGCGAATTTCTGCCTCACGAAACGATGATTGTTCAAAACTCATAAAACACCTTCAAAGGTGGCCATTAAGTTTTCACTCTATTTATAAATGATATATAATATTTTTATGTTTTACTTAAGGTTCTGTATTTTTTATTTATTGCATACCTTTATTTTTTCCATTATGGGTAAACGCGATATTTTCATTTTAGGAAGTGCGGACTACCGCCCCCTCAAAGTGATTTGAATCGTTAATACCATATGTGGGATGTATAAAGGATGGAGTAAATGATATTATATATTATATTATACTGGATTTATAATATATCTTTTTATCATTATGATTTCATTAAATATGAAATAGAAATGAAAGTAGCGTTCATGCGTACGTACGGATTACCGTCTCCATGAACGGTGCATTTCATTTCTTACCTCTAAACGTTATGGAATATTATAAATGCATGTATATACTGGATATATATGAGATATATGATATATATATCATGAATATAATTCTGGATATAATGGATATATTACCACATGAACAAATTGTAATTATAAGAATTTTATTTTTGACTCAAGTACCTAAGATCGACAAAATGACAGTTATAAACTTAAATAATTACATAATGTTCATAACATGGTAATAAGGGATATAAAAGGAATAATTAACATGAAAAAGGTTCTTAAGTAAATAGAAATTAACTCTAGTTTACTATTCAGGAGGTTAAAGAATGATCGAGTCAGGACATAACGCAAGGTAAGGGAACTTCTTAACCCAATTTCCATTCATTGGGTTAATCTCCTACTTTCAAATTATGTCATGATATTATTATATCCTATCTTGTATTTTTTACTTTATTTATGTGTAATTATAGTGAATACACATAATATATCTATTTTATTTAAAATAATGATCTTTTTAAGGGACTTCGTCTCAATCTCCATTCATTGAGGCATATTTTGTTTTATACACAAATTTCTTCTATACGGTGTATAAACCCCTTTGACTTTTACGTTTATTCAAAAGGAATCTTTTTTATATGAAGCATTTTACTAAACGACAAAAGGTAATGTTTTTTTTTCATACGTATGTGGCGACAATGACTTCTTCACCACCATGACCATTATTTGAGTTTCAGCTTCCTCTGCAAGCCATAATTTTTTTTAAATTATTTAAAAAAAAGAGAGATATATTTCTCTCAAATGTATGAAAATCCAGTGAAAATGTATATGTATTTAATGCCATATTAAAAATGTTTTCAAAAAACCCGACTCTCAAGTGTAGTAGACAGGAAGGGATTGGGCGTGGACCCATCATGGCCTGCAATTAGTCGAGCAGTCTCAGAATTAGTTATTTTGTTTTCAGAAGCTTGCAAAATGTTTTCAGAAAAACACTGGGGTATATTTGAGTAATTTTAAACATAGTTATATTCTAAAAAAAATTACATCGGTAGGTCTAATGAGACAAACTAGTGTCTTGGCATGAGGCCTTGACAAAATCTTATTTGTGGTCTTGGCACGAGGCCTTGGCTACGTGGTTATGATAGTCTGGCATTATGCATTCCATCATTATGAAAGTGGTTATTAATATTGCATGTGATTATTCGACCAGTAGAATATCCATGTGAAGAAGTAAATGACATTATCTCATTTTACTTTTTCCATATTATGTTGAAGTTAAAGTTCAAAAGGCTTTTGTTTTAGTTATATATTGCCTTAAATGTTTATGTTTATTGATGAAAGCTTCCGCTATATTGTTATCCTTACTGAGCATCTGATCTCACCCCTTTCAATGTTTTAATATTTTTCAAGATGTGAAGAAGTATTTTATGAATGACCTGTAGGGATAGTCAGAAGAGGATATGAGTGTGGACTATGAAGAATTTGTTATTAGGTTTTCACTTTATGATGTAATGTAACATTTATGATTGTATCTACTGTTTCCAAGGCTACTAAACTAATCGGTCTTTCGAGACTTGATCTTTTGTGATCATGCCAATGTTACGAAGTAATGCACCGACTCTGGGTAGCTGGGGTCGGGGCGTTACAGTTGGTATCAAAGGTAGTTTAGTACTAAACTTGGAATCTAGATTGAGATAAACTCTGATTAGAGCACATAGACCAAAGATAGACTTTGAGGATTAGTACAAAAGAATTTCCTAGAATTTTGGTATTATAGAGATTTTGTGAGTTTTCCGAGCAATACATCCCTGTCTAGATACGAGCAGGTAGAGGTGGCTCTGGCACAGATGTACCTAGGGGTAAAACCCGAAAACACCGCTTTGAGCTAGACTCGAACGGGAACTAGTGCACGACAATGGGCCTTGCTGCACTCTTGGTTACGACACTCCCGGGGGATATGCTTTGGATACTTCTGATTTTCTTTACAAACCACTATGAAGGGTTATGAGTATATACTTCCTCAACGAAAACATTTTTATGGATTATATTCATAAATAGTTCAATTTATGTTATGTATCTTACAAGTATGGAATTATGTATTTTGATTCATAAACTAATATAGTTTATGCCATTGTTTAGAAATGGAACCTAGTGGATGGAATGGAAACTGTATCAATGCACGCACTCCGTGTAGGGATTGCCCTCCTGCTCAAGATAATTATTGTGGATCTATAGATACAACTAGTTCTGATCAACTTATTACCATACTGGGACAACTCACTCAGGTTATGAATAATAACCTTACTCGTATGGAGCACCATGATCCGCAACGTAGAGGATCAATGTTAGACCGCTTCATGAGGCAATAACCGCCAACATTTAATGGGCGTACAAATCCATTAGTAGCTGAGCAATGGATAAACTCCTTAGATAAAATATTCCATGCCTTGGGAGTAGCGAAAGGGAGAAGGTTTTCATGGCAGTCTACCGCCTCACTGGAGATGCCGATCAGTGGTGGTCGCTGATTCAAAACACAAAGGAAGATGATGAAGTATCGAATATGGAATGGAGGGAGTTCAAAGATCTTTTCATAGAAAAATACTTTCCACATGACCATCGAGCAGATATGGAAAGGAAATTTCTGAGTCTGAGGCAGAAGGAGGATGAGAATCTCCCAAAGTATGAGGCTAACTTTACAAGGTTAGAGAGGCATGCTGCAGATTATATACGTAACCTGAGAAGTAAGATTGATCGTTTCTTTGATGGGTTAAAACCATTTCTCCGTCGAGCATTAGTCTCACAAGCCTTCTCATCGTACGAAGATATTGTCTCATGTGCTATCAAGATAGAAAAGGAATTCTCTAAATCTTATGACAATAAAGTAAAGCAAGAGAAGAAGAGAATGGTGGAACAAGTGACAGATAAAGGGAAAAAGGGAAAGAAGGATTTTCCATTATGCGATAATTGTGGGAAGAATCACCCTGGTACCTGCCTAAAAGGAATGGGAGCTTGTTATAAATGTGGAGAAAAAGGTCACCAGGCTCGGGATTTCAAGGGAAAGAAAGAGGCTATCAATGATGAATGCTAAAATTGTAGGGAAATGGGGCATTATGCAAATTAATTTCCTAAGCGTCAGGGAAACTTACCTCAGAAAAGGCCAATAGATCAAGGACAATCTTATGCAGTTACTACAGTTGAAGCGGAATAATTAATGTATTGGTGTTTTGGACTCAAGGATTATATTGTGGTTATAAAAATAATGTGATATATTCTGTAGTACTTGTTGTTATCATTAAGGTTTTAATATGATGAAGGAAATCATATTTTTAGAATGTTACAATAAGAGAAACTTTACATTGTTTAGGGGATCTAATGTTACAATTGATTTTGGAATTTAAGGACCCTTTAGAGAAAGTCTAGACTGAGGTATTTTGTATAACTATAAAGGTTGGAATGGATTAAGTTAATCTTTGGATAGTATTATTTAAGGTTAAAACATTTCTGAAGATTATTTTTGGAATAATACTATAGTTTTAGGAAAAGGACAACTTGCAGGGTGGGGCATAACCCGTCGCGTCGGACAAAGCTGTAGGAATCGAACCCACAACCATAGTGCAACAGGCCTTTATTACCTACCACTAGCCTACAATAAGTCCCTAGTTATTAAAAAATAGTTTTTCCAAACTAAATGGTATGTGGTAATATTTGGAACCTTATACAATTAGGATAAATAGAATATTTTTGAGTTTTGTTACCATTTAGAGTGAAAGATGGGTTCGTGGTAAAAATTTATTAAAGAATGAAAGCCTACATGATAAGTAAGTATATTTCCTTACATTCTTAGTAAATCTCTTAAATAATTTCCTCAACTTTATGAAAGGTTACTTAAAACAAAAACGTTGTCGATTAAATTTTCCAACTGGGGATTCAATGATCGTTTAACCAATCACAAGTTTGTGATTTTCATATTGTTAACTTTCTCTTAATCCTATTTTCTACAACTATCCATCAGACCTTGCTAGTTTGATTCTCCTCCATATCCATATTTTCATAGAATCCTAGTATGGGCTATCTCGGATGACCTTTGTAGTTCTCTTTCTTTCTTTTAATGTTATATTTTTATTAACCTTATTTCCGATGTGGGTTTTCCACAAAGGTATTTTATATTTTCATCCTTTTATTTTTGAAGAACAATTTAAAATTGCGAGGACACAATTTATTGAAGGAGGGGAGAATGTAACATCCCAAGCTTCCACGGTACACTTCTCTTTGAATAATACAGTAGCGTGTGTTGTACGCAACTTCGAGTTCTAACACACACCACAACTAATCAAAGTAGCTTTTGTGAATAGTAATACCCACTTTTTAAAATTATAGAAATTTTATATTTCAAAATGGACTTCATTTTTGTATTTTTAATACCAAAATTATCCAAAGTTGAATTTTTTGTAATTTTCTGAGAACTTCCAATTTTTTATGAATAGTGAAAAATACTTAAAACAACTTTTTTAATCAAAATAATTTATAGTGATAAATTATACTATTTAGTGGTTTTAAAGTATAATTATAATATATTTTTACCATTTTATCCAATGGTTGTCATTAGAATTAATTTAACATTGAAATTGGACATAAACAATTGTCAATCTTTTGATATAAATTGTTTCTTAAAAACACGCTATTTGTTGTGACAGCGAGAATTAATTATAAAATTAATTAATGCAACTTATATGTTTGGAATTTTGTAAAATAGACATCATTTTTGAAATCGGAATATCAAATATAGCTTGGGGTGAATTTTTGGATTTTCTGAAAAACTTCAATTTTTGACGAATAGTGAAACCACTAAGTGGTACTTTTAAAAACTGATTTTTCGTTTAAATGAAATTTTACCACTTCTGTGTTTTGAATTTAAAAAATCCTACATACATGGTTGTAATTAAGAAGTAAAATGTGGTTCAATGAGATTAAAATAATTTTTGGTTAATAGTAACTTTTAAGTTCTTAATCGCGATTAGAGGTAATTAGTGTAGTTTGAGGTAAAAATAATGTTTTAATAATATGAGATGAGATTGAAACATGTCCTACCCTCATTGGATGTGCCATGGCCGACCAAGGCAATCCATGGGTCAACTTGGGGACCCCATGCAGCCAATTTAGTTGGAAAATGACATAAATACCTTTTATTTAATGTTAAAGTAAAAAATGACACAAACATGAAATGTTTTACTAAAACAATTTTTTCATGGGGTTATACAAGTCATATATTTGACTATAAAAAGTCATTGGAAAGATAAAACGATTTCCTACATCATGATATTTTTTTATAATTTTTATACATTAAATAAATTAAATTATTTATGACACCATGATGATGAAGCGATTACCTCATTAATTAACGATTTAAATAAAATGAAAAGATAATGTAAAATCCAAGGCTTACACTTGTCCAAAGCCTATTTTATGGGTATATTTCTAACCCTTATCACCTTATACTCAAATTATAGAATTGTGGGACCTTTATAATCCTAAAATCATTGTATAATAAAGTAATATTTCATTACATTCCAAGAGTGCCCCTCCTCTCCACTTATAAAAGGCCCCCACCACTACCACCTTACTCAAACATTCAAAGCCTTTTTGCTCGTCCATCCTCTGCCCAAATACTCTCCCAACTTCCCTCCCTTACTCCTAGAAGCCTAACTTTGGGCAGAATGCTTCCCAAGGAATCCTTTGGCTCAAATCAAAAGAGTTACCCAATTTTAAGGTAATGTCTTCTCTTATGTTATTTTGTTTTATTTTGCTTATCCAACCCCATAAAATCTTTTCATTCCATTATTTTGTAACAACACAAGTATCCTCAATATACTAAGATGTTTTTATAATGAGTATTCGAGATACACTTACACACACCTACATCTAATGGTTAAAGAACATACGGTTTCTGTGGATGGCGAATTTCTGCCTCACGAAACGATGATTGTTCAACACTCATAAAACACCTTCAAAGGTGGCCATTAAGATGTCACTATATTTATAAATGATATATAATATGATTATGTTTTAATTAAGGTTCTGTATTTTTCATTTATGGAATACCTTTATTGTTTCCATTATCGGTAAACGCGATATTTTCATTTTAGGAAGTGCGGACTACCGCCCCCTCAAAGTGATTTGAATCGTTAATACCATATGTGGGATGTATAAAGGATGGAGTAAATGATATTATATATGATATTATACTGGAATTATAATATACCTTTATATCATTATGATTTCATTAAATATGAAATAGAAATGAAAGTAGCGTTCATGCGTACGTACGGCTTACCGTCTCCATGAATGGTGCATTTCATTTCTTACCTCTAAACGTTATGGAATATTATAAATGCATGTATATACTGGATATATATGAGATATATGATATCTATATCATGAATATAATTCTGGATATAATGGATATATCACCACATGAACAACTTGTAATTATAAGAATTTTATTTTTGACTCAAGTACCTAAGATCGACAAAATGACTGTTATAAACTAAAATAATTACATAATGTTCATAACATGGTAATAAGGGATATAAAATGAATAATGAACATGAAAAAGGTTATTAAGTAAATATAAATTAACTCTAGTTTATTATTCAGGAGGTTAAAGAACGGTCGAGTCAGGACAGGACGCAAGGTAAGGGAACTTCTTAACCAAATTTCCATTCTTTGGGTTAATCTCCTAATTTCAAATTATGTCATGATATTATTATGTCATATCTTGTATTTTTAATTTATTTATGTTTACTTACAGTGAATACACATAATATATCTATTTTATTTAAAATAATGATCTTTTTAAGGGACTTCGTCTCAATCTCCATTCATTGAGGCATATTTTGTTTTATACACAAATTTCTTCTATACGGTGTATAAACCCCTTTGACTTTTACGTTTATTCAAAAGGAATATTTTTTATATGAATCATTTTACTAAACAACAAAAGGTAATGTTTTTTTTGTCGTACGTATGTGGCGACAATGACTTCTTCACCACCATGACCTTTATTTGAGTTTTAGCTTCCTCTGCAAGCCATAATTTTTTTAAATTATTTAAAAAAAAGAGAGAGATATTTCTCTCAAATGTATGAAAATCCAATGAAAATGTATATGTATTTAACGCAATCTTAAAAATGTTTTCAGAAAACCCGACTCTCGAGTGTGGTAGACAGGAAGGGATTGGGCGTGGACCCATCATGGCCTGTAATTATTCGATCAGTCACAGAATTAGTTATTTTGTTTTCAAAAGCTTGCATAATGTTTTAAGAAAAACACTGGGGTATATTTGAGTAATTTTAAACATAGTTATATTCTAAAAAAGATTATATCGGCAGGTCTAATGAGACAAACTAGTGTCATGGCACGAGGTCTTGACAAAATATTATTTGTGGTCTTGGCACGAGGCCTTGGATACGTGGTTATGATAGTCTGGCATTATGCATTCCATCATTATGAAAGTGGTTATTAATATTGCATGTGATTATTCAACGAGTAGAATATCCATGTGAAAAGTAAATGGCATTATCTCATTTTACTTTTTCCATATTATGTTTAAGTTCAAGTTCAAAAGGCTTTTGTTTTAGTTTTATATTGCCTTAAATGTTTATGTTTATTGATGAAATCTTCCGCAATATTGTTATCCTTATTGATCATCTCAGCTCACCCCTTTCAATGTTTTAATATTTTCCAGGATGTGAAGAAGTATTTCATGAATGACCTGCAGGGATAGTCAAAAGAGGATATGAGTGTGGACTATGAAGACTTTGTTATTAGTATTTCACTATATGATGTAATGTAACATTTATGAATATATATAGTGTTTCCAAGGCTACTAAACAAATTGGTCTTTCGAGACTTGATCTTTTGTGATCATGACAATGTTACGAAGTAATGCACCCACTCTGGGTAGCTTGGGTCGGGGCCTTACACTCTAGTTGACAGACCATATCATTGGTTCTTATATAGATCCATATCAGTTGAAATAGTATATATAGTCACATATAAGTTTCCTTTAAAATAAAAATTCTCATTATTTATATTTAGGAAAGGTTTTTTAATATCCAAAAACTTGGCAAAAATGAAGTAGGTTTATAAAGGAATGGGATATTCAATATAGGTTTTGGAAGCATAAAAATTATGAAACCATGTATAGAACAAAAAAATGGTACAAAGAGTCATGATGTTCCATATATATAAATATAAACTAGGACTTATAAGTGATAGGATTAGTGAGTAGAGCCATGAATCTTACTCGGGCAGCCTTTCATAGGTTTTTAACCTGAAAATTTTTACATCTCTATCATTTATAATTTAGGGTCTTGAAGTCTGGTCTAATGAAAAATATTTTTAAGGTTATATAGATATGAAAAAAATGTAGGGAAAACTATATTTCAATATTGAGGAAAAATCATTGTGAATTAGAATCCCAATGTTGGTATAGATTACCTCATAGAAAAGTGAACACAGTTTACGGTCTGAGTGTTTGGATAAAAGGGGTTAAGTAAGTCTGCCTAGTGGTAATGTAAAAGTTCTCCCAACAAGAATATAGAATCCATTTCTATTCTAAACTATCTAAAATGGGTTCACATAGTATATAATCATGATGTATGGACCTAATAGATTATAATGAAAAAATAAATGGGGCCCAAAATATATGAATGTCCCAACACCTTTTGAATGAGTAGTGGTGTCATCCTAAATTTTCACTTGAGGTTCTTGGATTGGAGGTAATAACATAGAGCATGTATGAATAATAATGACCACTGGTCAAATATGAATATTTGGTTTTATTGTGATATTATTAGGGAATATAAGGATTATGTTATCCATCCTCTTTGGATGAGGATAAATATGGTTGGTAGGACATATTAGGTGTGCATATGCAAATTCATATCAAGGGTATCGAGTGAATGGTAGATAAGATTTGTCCTTTTGAATGAAAAATATCCATTACCAATATCTAGGGAAAGGTTAGAAAAAATCTAAGACACTCAAAGAATAAAGTGTGATTGAAGGATAAATTTTTTTTTGGAAAGCGTTAAGGAACAATTTTAGACCTAGGTATTTCATACTCAGATATATATGGTTCCCATGGAAGGGGTATAAGTGAATGAGGACTTATGGTTGGGTCATAAACATGGGATTTGGACACATATCTTGGAAAAAGGTATTCAAGTCGTACATAGTCCTAATATTGTAGTTAATGTTTTAAAAAATAATATATAATACTGATAAATAGACATTTTACCCTGATGTTTATTTGGAGAATAATTCCACATTGGGAACCTTTTTATGCATCTAGAAGACATTTAGGAATCCTAGGGCACATATTTGAGGTTTCTCTAATCATTTTAAGGTCATGAAGGGTAGACCATGTCTTGTACAGCTAAAAATCATGTGAAAAGGGCTCAAATTACATTATCTGAAAATGGGTATATTTTATCCTAAAAAAGGACTATGAGTTTTTAAGAAATGCTTGAATCGGACTACAAGGTCATCCACTTGGTCTATAGGTATTTTTATTTACTCTCCTTCCTTAGTGTAGGTTTTAAAATGAATCTTCTCTGAAAGAACCTAAGTGTAGGAGAGGAGGTCATTTTGGTTGATAAAAATTTATTATTGGTCCTTGGATATAGGATCATTTCATCACTGTATATATATAGATAGATGTAATAAATACACATGTAGTTATTTTACTAAACCCTATCTAGATCAATAACTTCCATGGTGATTTCATTTTTAGCAAATGTTCCCAAATAAAGAACTCCACGATGAAGGATCTAGTGAATATTTGGATCTTATGTAAGAGAGAGGTAATTTTTTTAGCTTATTTTATAAAGATCAGGATCATGTGTAGGGGATGATATCTAAAATTTACCATAATGTATAACTATTAGAAAATATATATATTCACCCGAAGAGCCAAAATAATGCGGTGAAAGAGGTAGTTTTTTTTAAGAATACTAGACCTAAGATGATAAATACCTGCTTCATTGTGTATCCTACCCTAGTAATAATCAAGAAATATGTAATTCATTAAAATACAATCCTAATAAAGATCTATTTTATATATAGGGAAAATGTGAATTTTTGTTTTATTAATGGATAGACCCAGGTTTGGAGATCATGGAGTCACTATGTCTATTGTAAGGGTTGGAATCAATCCAAATGTAATTATTATATATTCCTCCAAGAAAATTAATCTATTATATAGTGTTGAGTGAATTTATGATTCTAGACAGAAAAGGTTTGTGAATTAATAATCCCTACAAAGATCTTTCCCTTATATAGGGAATTGATAGACCATGTGGGCCACTTTAAATTTTCTAGGGCCATGAATGGTGGACCAAACCACCCCATTCCCTTAGACTTGGTGTTGTATTCATACTAGTAAGTGAAATCAAAAAGATAATTTAAACTCATATGAGTCATGCATGATGTAAAAAATAGTAGGAAAATAGAGTATCATCCATACCGAACCAGAGAACATTTTTTGAGAATTTATAGTAGTTTCCATGAAATTTATAATTTTGTGGTGTTGTAATGAACTACCTTGGGTTAACCCAACATGACACTTGATCCCACCCTCCACAAGGACTCAATAATGCCTCCCCATACATCAAATTCTATCCACTAGTAAAAATGGTTTAACAGATATAGTAGGGAGTCAATACCCTCTAGCTAGAGTTCAATAATAGTTTAAAATAAAAAAATAACAACAAGGACGCACATATAAGTACATATAATAAATAAATTAAATCAAAGGAATGGTATCATAAATGAAATACATCATACATTTATATAGACTCAAAGAATACAAAACATACACTAGTTGGTTTCAAACAAGCCAAGTCACATATACAAAATAAGTAAACTAAAACTCAATAAATTAGGCTCTACTACTGACACTGATCCAAACCACATAACAAGTATCCATGACACTTGATCTGACCTTCCAAACCTTGATACTCCCCATGAGTGTCTCTACTCGATCATGAAATACTAGGCCACAACCCTACCCACCAAGTAACATTTTCTCTAACTTAAATTTAGTTATCTAGTTTTCATGCACACCCAGGTACATGTAAAAGAGAGATAAATAAGTCTCAGTAGTCAACACCTAATGGTGAACCTATAATCTGTTTTCATGACATGTTCATTCACACATGACATATGTATCCTAGTAAAAATCTATCAATAGATTTCATAAAATAAATAACTTCATAAAATGAAGGGAGAAACCAAAAACAATGAAAATAGACAACTATGGGTTCTATCTTAACACTTGAGGTAAATCTACCCTCAATATATCCCAGCCCATAGGATTTATAATAAGTGGCAGACCCTGCCACAGAAAATTATGTGTGTCCACTAGATCTAAATTGGAGTTCCAAGATTTCTAAATGAAAATGAATGAATTCCAAACCCCAGGTCATAACCATAGGAGTCCACATAACAATGTGCATCTACCGAGTACTAGGAATCCAATTCCATGATCTAGACTAGTGACAGATATACACATCACAGATCTGAGAAACTGATATATCGAAAAAATCCTAAAAAAGTAAGGCATGAACATGGAATTGATACCTTCACAATTATATGGGCTCCATCAACATGGATCAGATGAATGCACTACCCTATATGATTCCTTTTATAAAAATGGGATCATATCGAATCAATGATACTTGAATCATGTCAACATCCATGGAAGATAACCACTAACCCAGGAATAATACTCAACTAGAGGGTTATACTCATCCAGATCACCCATTAGGTCCCTAAGAACATCTAACCATAGTCATCTAAGAGATGAGAGAATAGATAATAACTCAATAAAACACCTGGTCTAAGATATCCTAAGCGTATAGGCCTCAAGAAAAATCCTCGATAAAAATATACCTTAAACATCATGTCCAATGGCCAATCAAATGTGAGAAGATCTAACTCTTGAACACACCATCTAAACAGCTAAACTAACAGCATGATCAACTCTTATCCAACAAATAATAGGGCTTCTCTTAGTCCCTTAGATCTCATCATCCAACAAACATCCACTATGGGATCTCCATGAAGATCCTAAAGGCCAAGCAAAAATTATGGGCTCCCACAGCACCTGGGGTCATTGTATAAGGAAACATCCAACAAGGTAGTCCCCTACAACACCCAATCTCTCGTGCCACGCCCGTCAAAAGATCTTCCAATTGCACAAAGGCTACTAAAAAGTAGGATACCTTATGAGGGTTTCTTCTAGATCATCTAAAGCATGGGATACACACATTTTAGAAACATCCCTAAATGTCTCTCGGTGGCCTCCAACCAATCCTCGGTCAACAATACACAAAATTGAGTATCAAAATGTAATTAATTATACTAGGGAATTCAAAACCATCCTCACAGCCACCTCAAGAGTAGGACCATACAAGGGATCCTTAGCATAAATAAATCCTTGGGTAAAATTCTATTCTAGAAATAGATATTTGTACATCCCAGAAAATAACTCATCCCATAGTACTAACTCACCCAAACGTTCATCTAAAAGAGTCACTCAAACTCATCTCAATAACTCAATAGAACACGGTCATGACTACTATCCCATAGTGCAACCCAAATCTGAAGGCTTTAACAACTCTAACCTTGAGAAATTAGTCTCATCACATGGGGATATTTCCATAAACTAAAATAGGATACCATCCAACCCAACACTAGACTCGGTCTGTGATAATTCCCGAGAGGTGTTTTAAATCCTCCCAAACTAGAAACTGGCACCGAGCATCAAAGATAATCCATGTGAAAATGAAATGATCATAATAAACACTATGTACAAATGGAGAAAATATATCCCATAGAAGAAAAACCATAATTATTGAACAATATAAAATTAATATATTGATCTAGATAAAACAACTGAAAAAAATAGAAAATCAATAAAAAAACTAAAATCTAACTTGAACCAACCATAGACACATGTTGCCTCATGGTCACCACCAACTGTAAGACCAACTTACTCACAAGGCACACAATCAAACCAAAAACCTAAAACTAAAAAATAGCTCAGGTCTATTGATGCTTAGTAGAACAATTAGGGTATGGGCATAAATTTATTTGTAAGTAATCACCATAGAATCCATACATTTACTTTCTCGAAATATTTTACAAACACTATTTTTTAATACATATAAAAAATAGATTTATCTTTTAAAAAACCAAATTAAACTTTCTAGAAAAAAGGTAAGTTTCTAAAAACCACACAAATTTTAGTTTTAAAATTGGTGTCCATTTTAATACATATCAGTTTCATAAGATAAACCCAAAGAAGAACCCAAACCAGATGATAAGAGGGTTGCGCTAAAAATGATGGAAACAAAATAAGTAGGAAGAGACTAACAGAATAGATAACCCAAAATATAGAAAAGTAAATAGACACATATTGATAGATAATCATTGGAATTTTATAAACATATCTTTAAGAAAAACATGGATGTAATCAGTTCAAACTCAACTGCAAGTGTATGGTGAAACCCCATAGTCAATAACCAGCTGGCCATTGTAAACTCGCTACTCTGGTGAAAAATCCCACTTATCATCTCAACTAATCTAGGGGAATCGACCCATCTAATCAGGGTCAATAACAAATCCTCATTTGACCCACTAGATTATTCTCAACAATCCCATACTAATAGTACATTGTGAATGGGGAGGTCCTCAAACGCATGGCTCAAACTAAAACCCACAACCACCAGGATTTCCGAGCTCCAACATCGACACCACCTTTGTGAGGACCCTCTCCTCGGGGGATCCAACATAGAGGTTCCCATAATAAAAACAAATACGTAAACAAGTTTCAATAGATCCTAAACATCATGTCAATTTGAAATCATTTTTTCCAAAAACACAAAAAGTACTAACTAGGAATTCTGCATATCCAATCCAAATACATTTACCAAAAAATTCCCAACACCAATAAAACATGCACAACGAATATAAAGGGTCCCAATAGGCGTTTATTATATTTAGTTTCCAACCCAAATCCCAAAATTCCAAATGGTCCATGTTTAATAAACACATTAGAAACCACAATTTTGAACCATTCGGAGACAAATGAACCATTTAGATAGTACCAATAGTCTTCAAAGAACCATTTTGTTAAGGGAAGCACTAATGAAAAGAAATAGAGAAGTAAGGGGTTATTTTCAATTCTAGTGTTCAAGGGAAACATTTTAAAAAAAAAGCCATTATCATTTTTTTCCAATCCATGTGTGTTCCCTATACACACATGTATATTCCCACATCTAATGGAACATCCTTAGAAATACTTAGAAGTAATCAAAAACCAATCCAAAGAAAATCCACTAACATTACACATATAACACCAACCAATATAAGTGACCATAACTAATGAACGAGGATAAAATCACAAATCAAAAAATCCACTAAAACAAAACCAAGACCAAACACACCGTAAATATATACAAATTAATTTAAGATGGTTAATTTGTATTTCATCAATTATCTCAAATTCATATATACATAGTCATATTTAAGAAAACCATTTAAACCCCAATTCCCACAAATTTTACATCATGAAAACAACAAAATAATTTAATCTATCACACCACAAACATGATTATCACAATTATAAACTAGTTAAAAATACTCAAGCATCACACAGAATGGTTCAAAAAGGAAAATAATGGAAACACCTAACTCAAGTGGTAAAATCATGTTTCATTCAATGAAATCCACTTAAAAGACACACATAAAATTGCTCCAAACCCTAATAAAGAAAAAAACCCCAATTTTGCACCACCCTAGGTGTCCAAACTGTCCAGACATAGCCACTAAGGTTATAGGAGGAAGAGAAATGGAGGAAACCCAAATGATAAATATAAGGGAGAACTAACCATTCAATTCATGTGAATAATCACAAAGAAACCACTAAAAATCATCTTGGAGGAGCTTGGAGGAGCTAGAAACCTCCATGGATGGCTTCGAGGTCATGGGTTTTGATTGGGTAAAGACAGGGGAAGAAACCCAAATTAAAATTAATGAGAAATATCAAAAATATACTTTTTCATGTGGGTTTCATGGTTAGCTCACACAGTTAAACAATCTGTGGGAAAATTGTACAATTCCCTCCTTTAAAGAGTTTCAAATGATACACACTTTGGTTTCATGGTTATTTTAACTATTCCCCTTAATTGTGTAACATTTTCTCACTTTGGATAAATTTTTAAAGTAATTTTGCACCTTAGCTATGTAAACTAGAAAAAGTCTCTAAACATCACTATTTTCCCCCCAAAATCCTCTACCTTATTGGGATAAACCATCTAACAAATACAATCCATATAGAAGTGATATTATGGGTATCACAAACTGCCCACCATTAAATTATCTCCCCATGCCTTTCAAAATAACCATAAATATGGCCAAAACCACCAAAACCATGAAAAACTCAAAAAAAAAATACTCACCGGAACCTCAACCCAAACCTAAACACAAAAGATAAATAATCTAACTAAAGATAAATATAAACAAACAAAATTTAATCCATGTTTGGGGTGTGAAAATTTTACCCACCATAAAAACATTCTTCCCCAGGAAATACACCCAAATGATTGAGGACCAAAACACAAACCCAAAACAAAATGAATCCAAACCGAACCACAAACCAATGGGTGGCTTTTAATCCAAAATTCACACCTGATCATGTCTAAAAAATCTAAATTAAAACAACCATGAAAAGAGTGGAGGTATGTATCCACTATAAGACCCGAACTACCATGACCAACATTGAAACTCCCAACATGGATGAACCAACACGGTAACTTCAAACTCGATCCAAAAACCCTCAACACAAGGGGAAACACCCGGAGTTAACTAAAACTGATTAGAATAATAGACCATTATTCATCACTTCTACAAGATTCAAGTATCTCCCAAACAAACACAATAGAAAGCCAAAACTAATCCAAAAAAACTAAACGCACACAAGAGATAATAACTATTCAAAAACTCACATCCAAGAGACACAACCACTATAATTACATGAGAATAAGTCCAACAAAATTTTCACAACAATGAGGAACTTATAATAATATATATAAGCACAAAATAGGAACTCAAACTATTTTTTCTCCATGTTTCTTTACACCCCTACGGATTCCTAACTACACGATCAGATTCACATGGGGGTCCACAGATGGGTCTGTGTTTTCATAAAGAATATGTTTCCCTACACTAAGAAGATTAAACCTTCTGATTGAGGATACTTCTTCTAGAATTATTTATTACAAAACTTCTCCAGATGACCCATATGGTCACATAGATGAAAATACTTCAGAAGATCATGATAATATAGATTTTTGTTCCTGAACCAACCACACTGGAAGCACACTAGAAAATTTTCGGACGATCGATAAAATAGAACCGAGGTAGTAAACTCCTCAGAAAAAAGTTCTTCTAGAATTCACTACTCACTATATAGGAAACCGTCATGAGCACCTAGATACATTATATTGATAACCTCCACCAACTACACTCTTGGAACCACTTCAGTGAGAAATACCTCATCCACCAATTTCTAAAAGTTAACTTCACCAGACGAAAGGACTTTCTCCTTGATCTCTGGAGAAAGACCCCAAATGATGATTGGATCTTTTAGCTGATCTTTGAACACTATCTTCATATAGAAAGAAACCAACTTCTTGATGTGGTCAATATAAGCCTTCAACATCTACTAACCCTACTAAACACCAAAGATCTTGGCCACTTTTTTCACCATTACCTCCTCATGTATAAACCATTAGAAAAAAGTGGTCTTAAACAATTCCTGAGAAATACCATTTTGAAACAATTCTACTTTAATAAACTTTCACCGATCTAAACCCATACCTTCAAACAATTCCAAAACAGCATGCACTCTCACAGCTTCAAGAGTTCCCAACAACCTGAAGATGCCCTTGACATTCTCAAGACACTCTGCAGTCTCTAATAGACCTTAATCACCACAAGAATGAAAAAAAAAACAAAGAATAACTTAACTATTCCACCCCACTAAGGGTCGAGGAAGGCTCAAAAATAACAAGAGACTCACTAGAAACCATTGTGACCATTTTGGGAAATTTACTCTGAAAATAATAAAGAAAAAATAGAAATCAACATCAAATCAGATCTCAAAACTTAGAAAAATAGACATCCCAAACCAAAACACCAAGTTCAAAAAACCAAACCTCGCTAAACAAACCCATAATCCTCATTCAAAAACCACCAAATTAATTTCAACCTCAAAACTACCTCCTCCCAAAGCCACATTCTAATTAAACTAATCCACTTTCCAATCTAGTTTTAAACACAAAAACCCACTTTTCAGAAAAAATCATTCCCGAAATCACTTTTATTTTTAAAATACTTTTCCCAAACAAAAAATCATATTAAAATCCACTCACACCATAGAAATAAAATCAAAACACAACCCACTCCCAAATATCTCAGAATAGGGAATTTGTGGTCATAAATTAATTGTAAACATGGTTAGTGGGCCATTCCCTAGGAAATGACCAGCAATTAGGATTATCGTGAGTCATTCTCTTAGCTCAACATAGATCACTCCTCTACGTAAGACCCAAAAACAACACCGGATCACTTCCATTTTTATTCTCTATCCACACAAGCCAAAAATAAGACTCAATTATCGGAAAACCCTTGTAAAATCAAGGCTCAGGATGAGCAAGGGTTCATGACTTTCTTCCTATACGTACCTTCCGATCCATGATAGTCCTAAATCCAAAAAAAACCCTAATGCCCTAAATTTAAAAGGTCACCTCTAACACCATTTTTCCATGAACCAGACTAGGATTCTATTACACTTGACACTCATCAAATGGAAAATATTTTTTCCTAAAAAAATCCAAGATCAAACAAACCAAATAGGGCACACATTTGAAAAACCATAATAACATAATAATAATTAATACATAACCTGATCTATATACAAAATATGAAAAAATATACAAACTAAATAAAAAATAAAATGGAACTAGAACTAACATGATCCTTAAGTTACCTATTGGTCACCACTAACCACATTACCAAACTTCTCCAAAGGTACAAACATGAACCATAAATATGAACCTTCAAAACATCTCGGGCCTAACGATGCTGAGTTTCATAAGTAGGGTGTAAACATAAATATCTTGGTCGGTAATATCCATAAAATTCATACATTTTATTTCCTAAAATAGTTCAAAACCACTAGTTTGAATTACATATAGAAAATATGTTTAATCATTTTAGAATTGAAACAAACCTTTCTATATAAATCCATTTTATTGAACAACGCACCACATTATTTTTTTATACAGGTTTCCACTTTAATACATATCAGTTTTGTAACCAAATCCCAAAGAAGATCCCAAACCAGGTGATATAAGGGGTATTATAAAATTAGAGAAACCAAACATCCATTATTATACTGACAAAACAGATAATCCAAAATTTAGCATAGTAAACAGGAACATACCGATAGATAATCATGGTAATTTCCTAGACATCTCTAGAATCAATCACTATATGTACTCAGTTCAGAATCACCTCCTAGTGTATAATTAATATTCATATTTATTAACCAACTGGACACTCTAAACTAGACAATGTAGAGGCACATACCACCAAGATAATAAACTAATCTTGGTGGTGTCATCCCATTTAATCAAGGTTGATAAGCAACCATCACTCGATCGCCTAGATGATGCAAAAGAATCCCATGATAACAGTGCATGTTCAATGGTGTGGTCCTCACAAACAAGGCTCAAACTAAAACCCACAACCATCATTATTTACTAACCCAAACAACGACACTAACTATGTGATGGCCCTCTCCTCATAGGATCCACCATAGAGGCTCCATCACACAATAATCTATAAATAAGTTCTTACTGGATGTACAGATAATGTCAATTTAAAACGTTTCATCTCTAAAACACTACAAATTACCAATTGGACCTTTAATATCTCCAACACAAATACCTTTACCAAAACATTTCCAAAACCAAGACAATATGCACAATGAATATTAAGGGGAAAAATAGTCCTTGATTCTATTTAGTTATTATCCCACATTTAAAAATTAAAAAATTTCCAAGTTTAAAAAAACACATTTGAAACCAAAATTTAGAACCATTTAGAGTCTAAATAACCCTTTAGAATGTATCAAGGGTTTTCTAAGAACCATTTTTTGGAGGGAAGGACTAAAAAAAATTAAAAGGAGAAGGAAAATGTTCTTTTAAAATCCAAGGTTCCAGGGATATATTCATAAAACTAGCCATTATCATTTGTGTTCCAATCCATGTGTGAACCCCATGCACAAATGGATTTGAACACATCCAATGTAACATCCTCAGAAAACCATTTATGTGATCTAAAATCAATCCAAAGAAAATCCACCTACATTAGATATATAACACCAACCAACATAAGTCACCATAAATCATTCACAAGGCTCAAATCACAAATCAATCAAGACACTAAAACAAAACCTTTCCCAAAAAATACCTAAAAATGCCTAAATTTAATTAAAAATGTCAACTGTCATTTAATCAAACATCTAACATGCATACAAACATATAAATATTTAGAAACACCCTTTAAAACCCAATTAAAACAAATTTTTAATCATGAAAACAACAAAATAATTTAATCTAACACACCACAAACATGGTTATCACAATTAAAAACTATTTAAAAATACTAAACCATCATATAGAATGGTTCAGAATGGAAAATAATGGAAACACCTACCCTAAGTGGAAGAATCATGTCGCCTTCAAAAAACCCACCAAAAAGAAACTCCTATTATGGATCACAACCCGAAGAAATAAAACCCCCATTTTTTCACCACTCTAGGTATCCAAACAAGACAAAAATGGTCACTATGGTTAGAGGAGAAATGGAAAATGGAGGAAACCCATAGTAGAATGAGAGGGGACCCCTAACCTTTCAATCTGGGTAAATAATCACCAAGAAACCACATAAAAATTACCTTGGAGGAGCTTGGAGGAGATAGAAACTCCATGGGAGGCCTCCAGGTCAAGGGGTTCAAATTGTGAATGATAAGAGAAGAAACCATAATTAAAAATTAAAAGAATTGTCAAAAATACCCTTCTTCGGGTGGGTTTAATGGTTAACTTTCACGGTTAAAAAAATCATGTGAAAACCATGTAATTCCCCACTGCTAAGAGTAGCATGGGTTGCACACTTAGGCTACATGGTTATTTTAACTATATGACTTAACCATGTAACCTATGAACACTTAGGATACATGGTTAAACTAATCATGAAACATAATCATGATAACTTGAAAAATTCCCCAAACTACTCCCTTTTAACTAAAAAATTATCTAACCCAAGGGTCTTAACCATCCAAAAAATACACCCCATCGAGAAGAGACACTAGGGGTGTCATAAAATCTCCACCATGAAATTTTAACCCCATTACTTTCATACTAACCATGAATAGGGAAAAACCCACCTAAAACCTCCAAAATTCAAACAAATAATCATAATAACCTCAAACCAAACTTTAATATAAAAGTTCAAGAATCTAAAATCATATAAAAAATAAATAAATGAATCCCATGTTCGGGATGTAATAGAAAAACCAATATTTCAATAGAGAAACCACATGAACCTACTTTCTACAATATTTCCAAATATCCTTAAATAGATATATATGGAACACTTGAGAAAGGATGATCACTAAGCTCACAACCCTGACTTGATCCTCACAGCTCACTACCCAACTCGCTGGGGAGTTATGAATCCAAACTTCAATGAAATACTCATACTAAACTGTCTCATTCTAATACACTATCCATATGAACTCTCAATGAAAAAATCAACCATAAATATATAAGATTAAATATGCTCATAATGGAATTTTCTTATGTTCAATTCTCACTCTAGTGTGAAAACAGAAAAAAATAATCCTTGTTAGGGAAAATTGCATGTAGGGCACTTTGGGTACACAGTGTATACCCCCAAAGGCCCTCAATGAACATATTATAAAGTCCACATAGCATGAATTTTCCCAAATTACATGGTGTTTCAACCACTTACACAATGTGCACCCCACACTGGTACCATCCCTTGTACCTCATCCCACTCGGTATGTAAAATGCCTAATTATACACTAGGTACTGAACACATATGGTGTGTATCCCACATGGGGTACCTAGATATGTACCCTACATAGATTTTCTCCAATTATATTACATTTACACTATATTTTTACTTCACATAGGCTCTACTCATGTACCCTACATGACCATGTGCCACCAACACGGGGTTTTTGGTCATACCCCCATCCACACCCCAAGTCCCCACTACATGATGTATACCCACAATTATATGGTGTGTAGTCCCAAAACAAAATACTCCCTAGATAGGAAGAAAAATTAAAAAAATCAATATACTATACATCATGTAATTTTTTTATCCTTAATAAAATCCATCAAAACATCAAGAAACCCCTGATTCTCCCCAATAAAACCATGATTAACCATTAGGGGATCTCAAAAAATTAAAACAATGATTTAAAAATATAATACAACTAAACTATATATATTTATGGAAAATCATTAAAAATGAGACAACCAATATGTGTAAAACACCAAATATTCACACCCAATCCACACCATGAACCTACCAATCCTCAATCTACCTCTGGATGAGATTCATATGTGGAACCTCATCCTCTCCCTCTCTTACTTCTCTCCCTCTCCCTCTCTATATGTTCTTAGTTAAATAACCCAAAGGAGTAATCTGATGGGGAGATGTGTGGAAAGAAAATGATGAGAATATAAAAAAATGGAAATAAATTAAAAAGGAATAAAAAAGATAATGAAAAAAATAAAAGAAAAGGGGCATGGGGCCAGGCTTAGTTCCCATGATGGGTATAAGACTTGCCTAATAAAACCCACCAAATCCAGACTCAATCACAAACACATAATCTCAATTTCATAATCTATTTAAAATATACCACTAAATGAACATGCACAAATAAATTAGTATTTAATTAATTAAATATTAAATACTATATAATAATTTGAATGGATTTGATTTCCACCAAACTCTAGTCCTACGATAAACACCCAATTCTAGGACCAACAAAATGGCCCAATGAATTATCTATGATCATATCTTGGGAGAATTTACTATTTTTACTTAAAAACTCCAAATAATAAAAGGTTTAAATTTATCCAAATTTTGATAACTTGTGATGAAATGAGTAATCACAAACTCCCCCACCAAAAATGCTACTCACCCCCAAGAATCCTTGGTGTCTAATCGGTAGCCATGATCCCACACAAGCACTGGAATACCCAATACAATCTCTACCATCCAGTGACAGGACTTTTAGATTCTATAAGTACCTCCCAGCATTAGATACATTCTATAGTTACATATCTAATGGTCCCCACTACAAGAGTATCATTATAATTTCTTCAATTCCAAAATAGAAACTCTCACAGCTCTCACCAAATTCACCACCAAACATAACAGACAAATGTGGAGAAACTACTCACACCTGAGCACCAATATAAAGACTAAGAAAACATTCGCATTCATTTCCCACCAATTATATATAACTACACACTTTAAAAACCACTTAAAAGAGGGTTGATGTCTTCCAACAGCCTTTAGTTCACTCCCTACAATAAGGATTACCTTACATAGCTCCTTAGGTACATAATAGGACCCATGATCATATCATTCAAGTCCTAAGAAAGCATGTATAACACACATAAAACCACTAACCATTCTCTTAATGTAGTTTTGTCTTAAAAAACCGAATCACCCTCATCACTTATCTTCAAAATCAAGGCATCAGCCTCTTCCCAAGATTATCCAAATGATCAATCTTCACTATGGAGTAGATCTAAATCCACAAGTTCCCAACCACTCATCCATTTCACTAACCAAGGTGCTACTAGATTTGATAATTTCCCAGTATATAATCAAACCTAAACTCTCAATCCATTCATGAGATATGGATTAATCCCAATACTCTACTTCTCAAACACTAATAATCATCATGCTTAAATACACCATGGTGATGTAAAACCTCAATAAACCCACCAAGGAAAAATAGTCATGCCCACCCAATCCATTGATGATGACAGTCAAAAGGGCCCCACCAGAAGACATGGCAGAAAACATGTGTAAAGAAAATTTACATCCTAGAAAACTCAAACTTGGTACTTTAGTGGAACAATCACCTTAGAGAATCTCAATCCTAATATAAGGGTTTTTCAAGTATCCTTTCCCCCATTAAGCCACTAGTATGGAACTTAGACCCCAGTATCAACCCACAAGGGTCTCTTTGCATCCCTCTATGGAGAGACTGCATCTCCATTAAGGGTGAGCATTTATCCACAAGATCCACATGGCCTTTCATTTTGAAAAAATATATATAAAAATGTAGTTCGGATGAGTTGAATTCCACTAAGGATCTATGTGTGTTACACCATATAGGTCATTGGAGACACTTTAATCAATTTAACATCTATCCTTTGTGAAAACCTCATAGATAATAATATATCTTGTAAATACTATTTGAATATAATTATGCATGAACATTGTCCTAATCCCCTTGGTCAAAGAGATAACAACCATAATAAACTATAAATTCACAAATCGAGTTTTATCACAATCGGTGAAAAAAATCAACTGTAAAAATGTAAACCAATAACAATAATCCCACACCCTAGAAAATTGGACTTACAATTAGCAAATGTGTTCAAAACACACCACTATATTATTCATTACAAGATCTAACTCATTCCTAGACCACATTTCTACCACCTCCAAAAATCAAAAAACCAAATAGTTCTGTTACCATTTTTTTATGAAACAACTTGGTTCAACCAAACACATCACCCAATATTTCCCACTACAATGCATCAAGTGCATATACCATTATTCTAAAGTCTGTAAAATATAGTGAGGGTCTAACTGATATAGTGGTGAGACTATAGCCTTTAGATAGAATTCAATAATGATGAAAAATAACCAAAATATACACAAGGTTAAACACTATAGTATACATAATAAATAAAATTAAATAGGGACATGCTATAAAAAATAAAATTTAGAATTCACTCATACAAACTCAATAAAATAAAAACATATAGTATTTAGACCCCCACTAGGATAATCTCATATAAAAAATAAATCAACCGTTAATAAATAATTCATGCTCCATGGAAAATGCTGATCCAAACCACATACCCCGTATCCATGGAGCTTGAGATGCACTCGCCTAATACATAGACTCCACAGGATGTACTCTACTCAATCAAGAAACATTAGGACTCAACCCTATCCACCATGAAACCCACACTCCAACGTAAAAACAAAAATCCATTTTAAATGCACACTATGGTTCACGAAAAAATGGTGGGAAATAAATCTTAGTAGGTTTACCCTTATGGTAAACTTATAATATTTGATAATAAACCCACTATGAACATGTGATATTCTCTTCCTGGTATAGATTTAACAACATATGAAATAAAAAAAACAATTTCATAAAATAAAGGGGAGAAATAATGAAATTATCCAATAGAAGATTCTATCCTAAAACCCAAGGATAATATACCCCCACTATGGACTATTCCATAGGATTTACAACACATAGATCAACATTACAGGTGATATTAGGTACATATTTCATATATATATAGTATATAAAGTCATATAAATTAAAATGAATGAATTCTAATCTCTGGGGAGAAACCATAGTCATCCATGTGACAATGCATGTCTACTAGGTGCTAGGAATATAGTGGCCCAATATGAACTAGTGATATATATCCACTCCCCACATATAAGAAATTATTATTTATTGAAATTATTATATAAATAATCAAGCTCCAACATGGCCCCAAAAGTTTCACCATCATATGGGATCCATCAATATGGACCTAATGAATTCACAACCCAATGAGGCACCGTCTATGAAACCAAGAACATAGAACATCCACATTATTTAGAGCATAATAGGTCACACAATGACTAACTTCTAGCCATAGAATGAAACTTAGATAGAAGGGTTAAATTATACACATCGCCCATTAATTGGCACGCTAATATTTTTTGAATTATTTTTTTGAATTGATTTAATATTTTTTATATTTTTCATTTCACGCAACACTAAATATAGATTTTGTTATATGAAAGCACTAAGTATAGCTTGCATTATATGCAACACCAATTTATTCTTATGATACAGAAAATATAAATTTTATCTTTCTCTACACGTAACACTGATGTTTTCTTGAATTATACGCAAGGCTAGATTTCTTCAATGCCTTGTGTAACATGTAAGACTAAGTTTTACCAAACAATAATATATTATAAAAAATATTATTGTCTAACATAATAAGATATAATCTAGATGTTAAAATAAAATTTATCAATATTATTAACTTACTTATGAAAATATATAGTTTAATTCATTGTTACCTATTAATTATAAATTAATATATAAACCAAATGAATATAAAAGGAATGATTATATAAAAGACTATTTTTATGTAAAATTGATGATTTATCTTAATAAGTTAAATTAATTAATCATTATGAATGATATTAATTAAATTTATATATTATATATTCAATCAAATATTTTTTATATTCCTTCAATATTCTTTATAGGTATAAGATAAGAACAAACTAAATTTTACACATAAAAACCTATGTGTTTATAATGGTAGTTTTACCATATTTTAATGGCCCGCCTATTTTAAATATTAATTTTGGGACTTATATATGTTTTATATGTAAAAATATACTTGACTTTTGAAATAGAATCATTAAAATTATGTTTTGGATAATTTTTATAATTTTTCTTTGAAGTTTCATTTTTTGATGAAAAGTGAAAAATACAAATTTTAAATTCAAAACTGCTTCTCTACTAATTAATTTATAAAATTAAATTATACTTTTGAATGGATTTAAAGTTTAATTAGAAAAATTATAAATAAATTAATCCAATTTAGTTCTGTTTAATCAATTTAAATTTAAATTTATCATAAAAACTACGCAAACTTTTGAACATATTTCGTTTAAAAACCCACTATCATGCCACGTCTGCGGGAATATTTTTAAATTAATTACTGTAAAAAATCTTATTGGAGTCCTGAAAATGGATTCCATATTTTTAATCAAAATAATTTATAATTCATAATATTTTCAAATTATTTTATTAGATAAAACTTAGTGAAAGTGATTAAAATTAATTACAATGATTAAGAGAAAAAATAGCTTAACAGGTGACTAAACTTTAAACTTATGGGACAGAATGACCTATAAACATGTCCAAAATCTATTTAATGGCCTAATTTAGACCTTATACTCCATTTTCCCATGCCTTTACCCTTATTTTATCCACTATGTGTAGGAAAAATGTGGGTGGAATTACCTTCTCAAAAATTTATAAGAAGGTCAATCCTCCACTATAAAAAGGAACTCTCCCCTCCAACTCATTCACACCTATACAACCATTTTTATCAATACAAATATACTAAAAATACTCTAACATTCCTCACCTATTCCTTGAATCCTCAATTTTTGAATAAAACCATCCAGATAAACCCATATGTCTAAACCAAAAGGAGTTACCCAAAGAAGAGGTAACATCCTTCCTCAAGATACTTTATTTTATTTTATTTCTCCACAACCTCAATTATTCTTATTATTTGATTATATAATAATATAATTATTCTAAATATACTGTTTTTTTAATCTAATATTTATACCTACACTTACACACACTTCTATCTAATGGGTAACGAACTTACCATTCTTGTGTATAGAAGACTATCGCCTCATGAAACGATGTTTTTCATGTTTTCCTTACCAAATCTCATGGTTGTAAATTATGATGGAAATCTATTTTAAAATGATATATATTATATTTATTATGTATTTATTCTTGTTTAATTTTTATATAAAACATACCTCCATGCATTCCATGTTGTGGACATATGATAACTTCATTTGTGGATGTGTGGACTATCGCTACCTCAAAGCGATGAGATTCATTCATACATTACATGGAACATATTAAGAATGGGTTTATTAAAATTAAATGATGTATATGAAATAATAATTATAATATAATGATAATATATATACACATATATTTAATTAATTTCATTATTTATTTCAAAAAGATAATTAAACAGATACAACATTCATGCATTCTTACGACCAACCATCTCCTTGAAAAGTGTATTCCATTTCATATTTATATCATTTATAGATTAATATAAATACTTATATAATAAATATATATAATTTTTATATAATTTTTAACATTATTTGGATCTTGATATAACTACAAGGATAAAAAATATAACAAATCAAAACATAAGAGAAAAAAGCGATTGTTACCCGAAATGTAATAATAGCATTGACTTGTTAATAAGCGGGTATTATAAAGTCACAATAAAATCATATATGATATTATATATAATAATATGGTTCTTTTTTATATTTATAATAAAGCCATACTTATAATATATGAGGTTTTAATGTGTATGAATAAAGTCAATACTTAAGGTAAGGGTTTTCTCATCTCATTTTTATTTTCCGTGAGACAAAATACATGTACAAATCATATTTAATTATATGTGGTACATAATAACCATGAATTTATTATGTGATTAATAAAATTAAATTTAGTTATATTTACATATCTATTTTTTATAGTTACTTCATGGGTTTTATGACTAAAAAGTTACCAAACCGGTAAATTATTTTTGTCTCAATTATCATTCTTTGAGATACATTCAATGTTATACACCTATATTTTTCTATGGGGTGTATATAATACCCATTGATATGTTATATAATGAATATAATTCATTTATTGTTATTTTAATATTCATGTAATTTTATTTTTTCCTGGGGAATATGATTTAGAGTTACCAAAGTGATAAAATTTTATTACTAGAATCTCAGCATTTATAGGGGTTGTTTATGATTATGCTTCCATTGATGAAATAATATGATCCAACTCTCAAGAAAACTCATGAAATTTCTTATACTATGGTATTCCATTATATCTTAATATATTAGTACCATTTTTTACTCTTTTTTACTGAATATAATTAAGAATTGTTTTATGAAAGTCTGACTTTATTTCTCCTTTTGGTCAGAAATCTATGTTCTTTAAAAACTTTGTTTTCTAAAAATGATTTCAAAAATGTTTTAATATTTTCCTATTATGTTTAATTGGATTTTTCCACATTATTACCATTTTAAAAATTATTTTAAATGGAATCTTTCTTTTTCTGATCAATACACTTTTCTAAAATTTTAAGGGGAAAAGGGATTTTACGAAATGTACAAACTTACTCACTGTCATGACCATAATTTACTTTCTTATTCATTTGTAAGTTAAGAAGGTTATTCAGTTTAAAAAATCTCTAATATTCTAGAATTTTTTTATTTTAAAATGGTTTACAAATAAAAATGGATTTTAAAATCATTTAATGATTAAAAAGTGTTTTAAATGATTTTTAAATCTCCCTTTATATGTTTTCAAAAGGTTTTTTTCAAAAAAATATTTTATATGATCTAAAATATTATTTTATAAGTTTTCAATTTATTTTTAAAATAAAAAAGTTTTTAAAATGTCTTCAAGTTTATTTTATAATTTTTCAATGAAAAATATTTTCAATTTTTTGAAGATTATTTTATAAACTTTCAAGGAAAAGGTTTCCAAAATATTTTCAATCTTATTTATAAGTTTTAAAGGTTATATTCAAGGAAACGTTTCTTAAAAATATTTATATCTTAAAAAAAATTAAGTGTAATGTTTATTTTCCTCGTGAAATTTTTTTAAAAGGTATTTCAAAATTATCTTCCATATTAGATGACATTTTTGGTGTTATTCATGCCTTTATGGGGAAATTATCAAATAGTTATTTTCATATCACTTCTATAAATGGTCTATGTTTTATGGAATTATTTTTATGAAACATGTATCTATTTCATCGGTTATATGTCTATGAATTTTATTTCTCTTTTATGGTTATGTGATTATAAAACCTACTTCTTTTTACATTTTTCTATGATGAAAGTGTTATGAAAGCTATATATTTTCCATAGGTTTGATATAATTAAATGATTATGATACCCATTTAATTTAATGGGTTATGATGTTTATGAAACTAATCTCTTTTTATGGGTCATGATATGTTGAATGATTTATTATCTTGTAGAACACATATATTTGATTTCATAATGTGATGTTTGTTCCCTATATCTACCTCTAATGTATTGGGTAATGATAAGTGGTGTATAAGCTCAAATGGTACATGAGTTGTATCCCAATATCAAAAACAATAGGGTACATTGGTTTTAACACAACATCGAAAATAAGATGGTACACAGGTGGTATCCCAAACCCAAAAACCATAGGGTACATAGGTTGTATCCCAATCCAGAAAAAAGTGTGTATAGGGGTTGTTTCCTAGACCTAAAAACAAGAGGTTACATAAGTTGTAGCCAAAGACCAAAAACAATAGGGTACATGGGTTGTACCCTAAGCCCAAAAATAAGAGAGTTCATATATTTTTAGCCCTATCCTAAAGAAGGAACATGAGTTTTATCCCAATCCTGTCATGTTATGAAGGTATTGGTATGTATCCTTGACATAATATTTTCAATTATTATGTGTATTCCACCAATTCTATGTCTTATTCATTAGTTATGCTTCATGGATTATTATCTTAACTTTCTTATGATTCATGTCTTATGAACTGACAATGTTTATTCCATGTCTCATGATTATGAGATTTTATATGACA
The DNA here is from genome assembly GCA_963277665.1 of Viscum album. NCBI lineage: Eukaryota > Viridiplantae > Streptophyta > Magnoliopsida > Santalales > Viscaceae > Viscum > Viscum album. The sequence continues at coordinate 1,341,282,185 of OY728132.1, read as the reverse complement.
TGTATGATATTAAAATGATATTCTCATGTTCCTATTCCATTATTTTTCATGTTATACTAATTTATTTCCTTTATTTACCCATACTAAGCATTCATGGTCATCCCTTTCTAATGTTTCCTTTCCCCAGGTTATGAAGAAAGGATTTAAGTTGGAGTACTAAAGGGTAAGATCTTTAAGAAATATGTAATGACCCAAAGTTTTATCAATGAAGATTCCATTATTATAATTATTTCATATAGTATTTACACATAGAGAACATAATAAAATCTGAATGAATGAAATAAGAATCATTTCTAGAAGTTAACAAACCTACACTGACAAAACAGTAACTTGACCATCGGAATAGTAATGTGACCCTTATGCATAGTAAACCAGACAATTGAAAAGTAACATCACCAATTAAATTATAAATAAAATTTATATATATTATAAGTGACAATATGATATAATTATATCATATTATAAGAAAATAAATATTTTAATGATTTTTTATTAATATTTTTTATTTTCGTAAGTCACAAATATTTAATTACAATTTTATGAATAATTTAATAATTTAAAAGAAATTTTATTTCCATAAAATGTGTTCATTAATCATTATTTTATGTCTTTTAATTATAAGATAATTTTATAATCCCTCAGTTAATTTTTCAAAGTGACATAAAATCAATTATAATTTAAAATATGTATTTTTTCGAGTAAATCATGATCTTAATGAAATATTAAATTTATCATATTTATAAAAATAATTTCATAAAGTTGAGTTAATTTTTTAATTATACATGTTGAAAATGGTTCAAATGATTTTTTGGGATTTTATTGAAATACTTCAATTTTGTGAATAGTAAAATAAGCTAATCTATGGTATATATACATTATATGTTAAATACGCTATTTATTGAGTCATGGATAATTTAATCACAAATTTTTTGAACTCACATGGCCTAATTATTTTATTTAGTCTCAATAATCATCATTATTTCTTTTTATGAGAAAAAAAATAAAATAATGAATAAAATATTCAAAAAACACCCCTCTTCTCTATTATAAATAACACCCATCACCATATCTTCTCCTCCAAACGCTCAAGCCTTGTGCCTTGCACAAATTATGCACAATGATTTTTTTCCAAACCTCCTTCCAACACACAAGAGATTTTTTTATTAATAAAATTGTAAAACCAATCCCTTATGGATGTTATCAAGAAGAAAGAATCAAGAGGTAAAACCCTCTTCTTTTTATTTTACTTTCTTTTCAAGATCTATTGTTTTCATTTTTTATCCTCACCTAACCTAATAAAAATAGACTGAAAACTCTGTAATATTACATATAATGTAATTTTATCATTTTTATGTAATAATTCTTCATCAAATCTCTTCTCCTCTCTATTTTACTTTGAGAATGAAATCATCGTATGTGAGGTGATGATGTACCTCTTTCAAGAACGATGTTATGTCATCTTTCAATTACTTCTTCAAGTCTGGTCAAGAAACATTTATATATTTGAACCAAAATATAATAAATATATTATATATTAAGAAATTTTCTGGAATAATTTTTTACACATGATAATAGTTTATAAAAAAAATGAGTCTGTCGTGATTAAAAACACTAAATCAATCTAACTGATTATCATTAATGATTTATCTAATGAATAATACCCAATTCTAGAAAAAATGATATCTTAATATTATATAAGTTCATTAATAACTTATAAGTTCTTTTCTAGACAACTATCCTCATTCTACATGATTTTCCATACACATATGCAAGTAAACTGATCATGAAAACCACAGAAATCAATGCTCCCAAAGGACAAAATTGAATCTCTAAACCCATTAAAAAGGTTATAAATAAACATTATAATGTTATAATAAATAAAATATATGTGTAAATGGTTCGGAAATTCCTTATTAATAAATATAATTTTATTATTCGAGACATTGAGATCAAGTTCAGAATAGTTTCGGACATAAGGTAATAGATTCTACTCGAACCTCCATTTTTCTTTGAGTTTATTCTTTCTCTATTTTTACACAAATTATATTTCCTTAAATTTTTATGTACATATTATAAATTATTTTTATATGTTCCAAACTCAGGTATAAATATACATTCATCTATCTTTTTTCGGGATATATAGGTTTTGAAAAGGTTCCCTACTCAGTTCTTCCTGATAAGCAAGTCCAATTTAAGGGAACTTCTTGACTTATTACCCATTTTAAAGTATGATCCATAATCTATTTTAAGACACCATTATTTTTATAAAATCACTAATTTTATCATAAAAAATTCCTTTGTTCAATAATGGTTTTATACAAAAAATTATTCCTTTTCAATTTTAAACAATCTTGAAAGATTTCCCTTAAACCGTACTAAAATTTTTTATTTCCAAGGTTTCTCAAAAATTCACTCCAATTCAGTTTGAAATCACTTATCATGATATATGAATTTACTCCTTTATTCATTCCCATGTTTAAATTATTTCTTTTCTTTCATTGAAAATTTTATGATACACCCATTTATTACGCTTTTGACATGACTATAATACCCAATTTTTTCCATGGGTAACCCTTAGGTGTATGTTTGATTAGTTAAGTATGATTATTTATGTGGTATGAATATACATTAATATGATATTATGGGTTCTCCTAGATAGATTAGTAATTAATTTGGTAATATTTAGTCTCATGATATGTTATGATAAACGGTCTTGGCGGTTAACCTTGACTTGTGCTCCTATATGTGCAATGATCCTTGACTTGTGATCCTATATGTGCAAGGAGCCTTGAATCATGCTCCTCTATTTGAAATGAGCCTTGAATCATGCTAAATTCATGTTTTATGTTGCTGTCACATTACTATGAATCCATGATTTTCTGATCCCATGTTATGATTCCTTATGTTTAACCATATTCCATGCCTTTTTATATTATTATGTTATTCCTTCTTACCCATGTTCTTTGATTTATTTTAATTTTTAATCCCTTAATGGGATTTTTATGTCATTTATTTTCTTATGTTATCCCTAGGTTTTCCTATAAATATTTGAGGGATCAAAGGAATTTATGATCTCTTTATAATGACTAAATAATATATAATCTTATTTTGGAATCTTGATGTTTTATTATATACCTAATATCCAAGACACAACACTTTAAAATCCTTGGAATGTAATTTGATGTTAAATTATGCATAAAATCATGTAATGATATGTGAAAACTACTAGAGTTTATATAATTGGTATTAGAGGAAATATTTATTAATTTTCGGAGACTAGGAACCGAGATCATTAGTAATAACCCTAGGGAGAAGACTAAGTATGAGAAAACAACCCTAAATGTTTGTTAGTATAGAGCAAGTGTTCTATCATGAAAATAAATCCTGGTCTAGATACTAGAGGTGGACATGGTTCTATAATAGATGTACCTAGTAATAACTACTCCAACAAGTTGTTCGAAGCCTGACTCAGGGTAACTTGGTACACAAAAATGGGCATTATTGTGCACCTGGTTTGACACTCCCTAGAGATATGCTTTGTTAAATTCATAAGCTAATTACGAACCATTATTAAGGGAATAAAGAAAATTCCCATATGAATATATATTGAGAAACATATCATGGATAACCAATATTGAAACCTAGGGAATCACAAGTTAGGATTTACTTTTCATTTAAGAGTTTATCCTTTTATGTTAAATGTTTCCTTTTAAATTTTTATTATCCAAAGTATTCAAGACCCCCTAATTGCACTTTCTCTTCTTAGTTAATGTAGGGAAATAAAAGAACACATTACAACAATAATTGTGAAAGTAAATGTGAAAATTTCCCTAATGATATGCCAAATATGATGGGAATGGGTGCTCAAAAAATTATGACAGTACTTTTTCAGAAGGATCATGTTATTAATAATAACTTAAATAATGTGGTATTCCCTCCTTCTCCAAGAAAAGATAAAGTTTCCATTGAATCATTCATGTGGAAAATAACTCACATTTTTAGTGGATGTTATAATCCCCTCCTCGTGAAATAGTGGATTAACTCCATTGAAAAGATATTATCTATCCTCTTGTGTATAGAAGAAGATATATTTGTGATGAAGGTCTATCATTATCATGTAGAAGTTGATCAGTGGTGGACACTGATCAAAAATATAAAGTCCAAGGAGGAAATTTATTCCATGGATTGGGATGAATTTACTAAAATTTATTTCAATAAATATTTTCCTTGAACCCTCTTTCTCTATTTGGAAAGAGAGTTCCTCGAACTTAAGTTAAAGGAAGATGATTCTATCGGGTCATATGAAGAAAACATTACAAGGATTTCAAGATAATACTTTGGCTTTGTCATGAACCCTTAAAGTAATGTGGATCTATTCTTTAGCAGACTAAATCTAAATCTACAAAAATTATTGGTGATTCGAGACTTTGATAGTTATGAGGAGATTGTATATTGTTCCCACAAGGTTGAAATGGAGATCATAGACTGTCAATGGTCTTATGGGATCGATTAAGAAAAGTAGAAAAGGGAGTCTAATATTGGTGGACAGCAAATAAATCCAATGATGGAAAAAGACTAAATATTCGAGATATCAAGATTGTGGGAAGAAGAATCATGGGAACTATATAAAGGGAATCAAGAAATTCTTTAAATGTAGAAGAATGGAGAATATGGAAAAGAAATTTTGAAGGAATATGAATAATCCCACTAATGTAGAAGAATAATGGAAGGTTCATATAAACACTAAGCTAGTATTGCAATGTTTCAACTATGAAAAACATGAGAATTTTTCAAACTGGTTCCCTAATCCCAGAGTTTTTAAAGTTAATCAAAAAACCCCACAAGGAAACAAGGAATGGCTTATTCTATCACTACTTCTGATATGGAGTTGAACAATGATGTAGTGATAGGTATCTTGTTTATTCATTCTAGAATAGAAAACATACTATTTTATTGTAGTTATATGAATTCATTCAAATCTTTCATGTTTAGTATAATTATTCAAACACTACCTCAAAATTGGGAGGTTGAGTTATCTGTGAGAATAACTAGTTGGTAAATTATTGCGTCCAAAGTATATAACTCCTCCCCAGTTAAATTTTTTGGACCAAACCTCCCATAAAATATCAGCATACTTCTTTGGTAGATTTTGATTCTATATTGAGCATGAATTGGAAATCTTTTTACAAATCCAGCATCAACTATTGGGAAAGATAGATCACTCTTCCTAGTGCAAAACAACCTCCAATTATTTACAAGTGTAAAGATGAAGATTAATCTTCCTCAGAATCATAATATCAAATGTGGATTTTAATGACTTATGAGAAAGAATATCTCACTCAATTTATTGAGATAAAGGATATCATCATACTTTAAGACATGCCCATCATGAGGGATTACATTGATGTATTCTCAGAATAATTGGTTGGTCTTCCTCTTGATCAAGTGGTTGATTTATCAATTGAACATATTCCAGGATCTCAGCCAATAACATAGACACTTTATAGAATGGCCACTGTAGGGATGAAAGAACTTTATAAGTAGTTACAAGACTATCTGTATAATGAATTCATATGCCCGAGTACTTCACCATGGGTTGCGCTAGTCCTCTTTGTCAAGAAGAAGGATGGATTAACGTGCCTTTACATCGATTATCGTGAACACAATAAAGAAAAAGTATCCCCTTACATGGATATATGACTTATTCAATCAGTTATGGGGGGCCAGTTATTTCTCTAAGGTTGACCTTCGATAGGGATATCACCAATTAAATGTGTGAAAAGAAAATATTCCCAATACTGCCTCTTAAACAATATATAGACTCTATGAGTTCAGATTGATTATCTTTGAACTCACTAATGCTCTAGTAATTTGTATGGATCTAAATAATAGAATATTTAGATAATAACTCAAAAAAAATTATAGTCTTTACCAATGATATTCTGATATACCCCAAGAGAAAGGAGAAACTTGAGGAGCATTTGAATATTGTGTTGAATACTTTACAAAGGGAGAAACTATATGAAAAGTATAATGAATGTGAGTTCTCGATAGAGGAAGTATAATTATTAGGTAATGTTATCACCATAAAAAGAATATTTTCATACCCATCCAAGACAAAAGAAATCGAAGAGTGGCCTAGGACAACATCTGTAACGGAGATCTGTATCTTTCTTGGTCTAGTTGGGTATTGTCGTTGATTTTTGAAGAACTCATCATGATTTTCAAACCCAATAATCAAGCAAAATCGGAAGGGAGTGATGTTTTTTTGGACTCAAGAATGTGAGGAAATCTTAAAGGCACTCAAAAAGAGGCTTATCTCTACACCAGTACACACACTCCCAAAAAGTGGATAACACTTTTTCGTATACAAAAATGCTTCAATGAAAGGATTAGGCTATGAAATACTGAAAAATGATAAATTTATTGCCTATGAATCAAATGAGTTCAAAATTCATGAGGAAAACTGTCCTACGCATGATCTGGAATTGGAACCTGTGATCTTTGCATTTAAAATCTGGAAGCATTATCTATATAGGGAGAATACTGATATATATACGAATCAAAAGTTCCTAAAATATATATTCACATCAAATGAGATCAATATGCACTAGTGAAGATGTTTAGAGCTCATAAAGGATTACGAATACTAAATCCACTACCATCTTGGTAAGGCAAATAAGGTGGTGGATGCTCTAAGTAGAAAGGATACTACATATTTATCAATAATGTGAATTGATATGGATTTAATATTATTATACATACAGAGGATGGACATGGGAATCATTAAGGTAGTAATATAATAAATCCTTTCTCAAATTATTTCTCAATCAGCCCTTGTATAGAAAATAATGGATGCTTAAAGAAATGATGCAGAAATTCATAAAGGGGTGGAAGCTATCTAAAATTCAAAATCATCTGAGTTCAAGATCGGTGATGATGGATTCATAATACTTAGGTCAAGACTATGTGAACCATACAATATAGAGATAAAGAAATATATTCTAAATAAATCACATATCTCAACCTTTTCTATTCACCCAGGGAGAAAAAATATGTATCTAGATAGCTGGGAGAACTTTTGGTGGGACAATATGAAAAAGTAGATCATTGAATATACATCAATTTAATTGGTATGTCCGCAAGTGAAGTTTCAAAGGAAAATGTCTAAGGGAATGATGCTACCATTACCCATACCAGTATGGAAATAGGAAAATTTCATTATGGAATTTGTCACTAGAATTCCAAAGACATCGAGAAGAAACAATTCCATATGGGTTATTATGTATCAACTTACAAATACATATGACTTTATTGTATTTTGAGAGGACTTCTCACTGGATCAACTTTCAAATATATACATCAAAGAAGTGGTAAGGAATTATGTTGTACCATTATCTGTTGTATGTGACTGAGATTCTAGATTCACCTCCAGGTTCTAGAAAAGTCACCAAAATTTTCTAAGCACTGAGATGAACTTTAGTACATCCTATTATTCCCAAACTAATGAAAAATATGATTAGACTATTTTGGAACTAGAAGAAATGTTGAGATCATGTTCTATGGACATCAAAGGATTATGGGACCAACATCTTCATCTAGTTGTGTTCTCTTACAATAATAGTTTCCACTCGATCATCCAAATGGATCCATATGATACCCTTTATGGGAAAAGGTGCAGAAATCTAGCTTGTTGGGATAAAGTCAGTGAACATAATATATTAGGACCTAAAATGGTTGAAGAAATCGTAGATAAGGTGAAAACCATTCGGTGGCACATAAATTCATCCCAAAGTCATCAAAAGGGAATTAAAAAAATTATTTGTGGGACCTATAGTTTATGGTTGGAGACATGGTATTTATCTTCATCTTAATAGAATAGGATCGTGAGATTTGGGAAGAAAGAAAATCTAAGTCTAATGTACATAGGACCCTTCAAGATTCTTGATCATGTAAAAGTTATGTACTATCGACTAGCACTTCTACCTACCATGTCTATAGTACACGATGTATTCCATGTATCTCCCTTAAGTAAGTGCATGCCAAATCCTTCACATGTACTGACTTCATATGTGGTACATTTGAAGAATGATCTCTCTTACATGGAGGATACAATAAAGATCATGGATCATATAAATAAGGTTCTATTCAACAAGACTATTCACCTGGTCAAAGTAATATGGTGGAACCATAAGTACATAGATGAAACATGGGAACTAGAGCAAGTGATGAAAGAGAAGTACTCACACCGTTTTTCACCTTAGTATGTAAACTGAAATTTTGAGGGTGAAATTTCATAAGGGGGAAGAATGTAATGACCCAAAGTTTTATCAATAAAAATCCCCTTCTTATAATTATTTTATGTGTTATAGAGACATAGAGAAAACAATACAAGTTTAATTAATGAAATAATATGAGTTTCAAGATGTTATGGAGCCTAACCCAATGAAATAGTAACTTGACCTTTGGAAAAATAATATGACCCTTATGAATAGTAAATTGGGAAATTGAATAGTAACCTCACTAATGAAATAATAAATAAAATTTATCCATCTCATAAGTGAAAATATGATATAATTATATCATATTATATTTAAATAAATATTTACAAAATTATTAATTAATTGTTGGTATTTTTGTAATTTATAAATATTTAATTAAAATTTTATGACTAATTTAATCATATAAAAAATTTATTTTCATAAAACTCATTTTTAAATTAGTATTTTTATGTCTTATTATTGTAATATAAATTTATGAGACCTTAGGTCATTTTTCAAAATGATATAAATCAGTTATAATTTAAAATCTATATTTTTTGTGTAAATTATGATTTTAATTAAAAAATAAATTAATCATAATTAAAAAATTGTTTTTATAAGATGGATTTCATTTTTGAATTCAACATGTTGAAAAATGGTTAGGGTGAATTTTTGATATTTTTCTAAAACACTTGAATTTTCGTTGAATAGTAAAAAATAGTAATTTATAGTATATATATATTATATGTTATATACACTATTAATTGAGTCATGGATGATGTAAGCACAGATGATTTGAACTCAAATGACCTAATTAATATATTTAGACACATAAATCAGCACCAATTAATGTCTTGTGAAAAATAATAAAATAATGCTTAAAATATATAAAAAGAAACATCTCTCCAACACTATAAATATCACACTTCACCACCTCCTCTCATCACACCTCTAAAGACTTCATTCTTGTAAAATTTATATTCAATAATCTTCCCAAACCTCTTCCCCACATCTATGAGCTTTTGGTTTTAATAAAAGGCCACAACCAATCCCATAAAAAGGTTCTCAAGAAGAAGGAATCAAGAGGTAAAACCCCTTCCTTTTCTTTTAATTTATTTTGAAGTTCCCTTATTTTCATTTTCTCTCCTCACCTACCCTCATCAAAATAGCACTAAAAATACAGTATCATACATTTATTGAAATTTATTAACTTTATGGAATAATTCTTCATCAAATCTCTTCTTCTCTCTCTTTTACTTTAAGATTGAAAACATTATATATGAGGTGTCGATGTACCACCTTTGTGGATGATGTGATTTCATAATTCAATTCCATATTCAAGGATGGTCATGAAACCATTTTTTTGTTTAACCAGATTATAATTTACTTATTATATCTTATTTAATTTTCTGAAATCATTTTTTACAAATGATATTAATTTATAAAAAAATGAGTTTATTGTGATAAAAAACGCTAAATCAATATAAATGATTATATTTAATGGTTTGTCTATTTAATAATCCCAAATTAAAGGAAAAAAAATAGTATTTTAATATTATTTAACTTCATTAATAACCAATAAGTTAAATTATAGAAAAAATCCTCATTTTACATGATTTTCCATACACATATACAAGTAAATCGATCATGAGAAGGAAGGAAATCACCCCCCCCCCCACAACGATGAAATTGAATCTCTTGACCCATAAAAAAGGATATAAATGAACTTAACAAAGTTATAATACATATAATGTAGGTATAAATGGTTCTTTAATTCTTAATTAACTAATACAATTTGAATATTCAGTACATTAAGATCAAGTGCATAATTGTTTTGGACATAAGGAAAGGGATTCTACCCGAACCTCCATTATTCCTTTGGGTTATAAATTCTCTATTTTTACACAAATAAAGTTCTCTTTTATTTTCATGTAAATATTATAAATTATGTTTATATGTTCCAAAATCATATATCAATATCCATTCATCCTTCTTTTTCAAGGATATACATGTTTTTAAAAGGTTCCATACTCAATTCATCCTAATAAGAAAACCCAATTTAAGGGAACTTCCTAAATTCTTACACATTATCAAGTGTGATCCAAAAATCTATTTGAAGAAACCATTATTTTTATAAAATCAATCATTTTATTATAAAAAATTCCTTTGTTAAATTCTAGTTGTATAAAAAAATTATTCCTTTTTCATTTTAAAAATCATGAATTTTTTCCCTTAAAATGTATTTAAATGTTTTATTTATAATGATTTTTAAACACTCTATTCACTTAATTTTGACATAACATATCACGATATATTCCATTATGAATTTATGAATTAACATATATGATTTAATTCCTTTATTTAAAGGACTCTTTTATGATATTCCCATTTATTATGCTTTTAACATCATTATAATACCAAATTCATTCCAAGGGTAACCCTTATGTTTATGTTTGATTACATATGTATTATTCTTTATGTGGCTACAATATTCATGAACTTGTTATGATGTGTGTGACCAAATTTCTCTCTAATTCATTAGATAATGTTTATTCTGATGAGATGTTATGTTCAATGGTCTTGGTGGTTAACCATGACTCGTGCACCTCTATGTGCAATGAGTCTTATCTCAAGATCCTCTACATCCAATGAGCCTTTACTTGTACTCCTCTATGTTCAAAGATCCATGAATCATGCTAAATTCATGTTTTATGTTTCTTTCACATTACTATTAATCCAGTCTTTTATAATCCCATGTTATTATTCCTTATATTTAATCATGTTCCATGCCTTTTTATATAATTATGTTATGCATCCTAACACATGTGCTAAACTTTATTATAATTTTTATCCCCTTGCTAGGATTTTAGCTCATCCCATTGTTCATGTTATCCCTAGGTTATCCTAAAAATATTTAAGGTCTCAAAGGAATTTAGGAACTCTTTATGAAGATTAAATAAAATTTGTTCTTATTTTGGAATCATGATGTTTTATTATGTATCTAATCTCCAAGACATTAGACATTACGATTCTTGGATTAAAATTTCATGTTTAATAATACTAAAAATCATGTAATGATATGTGTAAAAGACTAGGGTCATTATATAATATGTTTAGTATCGTTTACCAAAGTAGAATAATGTGTTCCAAGTTTCAAAATGCACTAAACTATTTTGGTCCTCCGGTATGTGTTTTCGGTAACGTGCTAAAAATTAATAAAAAATAATGTAATACCCATGAATATTAAGCATGGGTCTCTATAGTTGGTATCAAAGGAATATTTAATCATCCTTTGGAGACTAGGATGTAAAAACTTTATTGATATCCCTATCTATATTTCTAAGTGTATTTCTAGGGATGAATCTAAGGATACATCTAAGGATAATAAAAAGTATATTAAAATGTCATGTAATTTCAGTAAGGGATAAAGTGAGTGGTTTCCTAGAAATAAAAACATTCTTGAATATTGAAAGTTGATCTAGCTCTGGAACAGAAATACCAAGGTGTAAAAACTCTGAAAAGGTGCATCAAGCCTAAATAAAGCATAGCCTAAAACATGACAATGGGCCTTGCAGCACACTTGGTTTTACAATCCCGAAGGACATTAATTAGAAATTTGTAAACTCTTTTTAAACTATCATAAAGGATTTAAGTAGAATATGAATATAATAGCCTAGGATAAACCTAAGTTTTCATATATTAAATAATTATTTGTAATTATTTAGATATACTATATGTAATTTTTCATGATTATGTGGTTTTTTACTATGACAAGTGTTTCTCACCCTATATTTTCTCATCTTAGTCAATAACAGAAAATAGAAGGAACTGGTTTAACATTGAATCTTATAAATATGGAAAGTATGGACATTGTAAAAATATACTTTCTAAGTGAAAATATCATGAATAGAATAAAGAAGAATGTATGATTATTGGATATACTTATTAATATAAGGAGACTGCAAATGACTTGTGAATGGTATGAAATGTTCTTCCAGAATTGTTTACATTAAAAGCAAGAAGAATTACTTGATAAAGGTTGATGAACCTTAATAAATGGCTCATATTTCAAATTCTATGAAAGATGTATTGATGAATTAGTTTATGAAGCTTGACTAATGTTTTATTAATAAATTTGGATGATGGAAGTGTATATGTTTTGGAATTCAATGATTATGTTATATGAATCAAAAAGTATATAAGGATTTTTTTAGAAGTTTTTATGTAATTATTTTCAAGAATGTGTTAAATGATACTGATGACCTATAAAATATAATTAATTGAAATGTTACATTAAGAAAAGTTAACCCTTAATTTGTTCATTATGATGAGAAAATAATATTTTATATGGATTAAGAGGTGATGATATGGATAAAGGAAATTGGATATTATTTATGGAATAATAACTAATAAAGAAGTTATTGAAAAAATGATATATGTTATCATGGATGAAGTTTAAAACTTCTTATATTCAAGGTATATATCAAGTAATATTTGGAATATGGAAGCATGCATATTTTCAAAAATGATTTATGGTAATTCAGGTTATTACCATGCTTTAATAAAATATATGATGAGGCTATTCACATGCTTGGAATATAAAAACAAACAGATAATTTATGATATATGTGGGGTCAATGTTAATTTGATCATGTGACCTTCTTTATAATGTTTTATATTTTTATATTTTTAAGGGTTATAATTTTACACATTTATGGAAATTTTAAGTTGAACTTTGGATAATTTTTGTGAGATTAAATTATTATCTCGCCACATGTGGATTTATGAATATTTTATAACCTATTATAATAACATTTTATTAGTGATATTTGATGAAATATGGGATGAATTATCCTAGATCTCATGATATGTAAGTGCTTCAGGAATGAAAAATTAAATTTCCTTTTTAGAGAAAGAGATGAAGTGGAAATTTATTGTGAAACAACAAAGGGTGAGGTTTTAATGAAATCATGAAATTATATATTTTCATAAAAATTATTCAACTTTAGGAAATCAGATCTTAATATAAGGCCCCAGCCTTAAACCTTACTTAATCTTGAGTTATTACAAGATTACACATTGAGGATCTTTTCGGGTTTAGAGTTTTAGAGAATTAGATCATAAAACTTGCATTACATTCCACATATAAACAAAGTGGTTTCATAAAGATAGTATTCTTCATTCCCATCAATGGAAACATATTTAAAATAAAACATGGATTCTTTCTTGACACTTCCTTGACACTATCATCATATCATGTACCCATCCCTTGACCTGTGAAAATCATTTCAAAAAAAACTTGGGATGAGCATAAAAAGCTCAGTAAGGGATATAAAAATATGGAAAGGAAACATAGGTACATATATACATAAGAATGAGATCATACATTACCCATAAAACATAGGCACTTTAACATACCTCATAAAATCATGAACAAATCATAGAAATCATAAGACATAAAGGTAACTTGAGGCATTCATAACATTCTTACATAGGGAGTAACCCTCTTGGTTACGTTTGGAATACCCATCACAGTATATTCCCTAAATCTCTTCAGAGAAACCTTAACATTTCACTCCTTTGCATTACCCAATGCATTGGAGAGCTATATCGGGCTCACCCGCCCTTAGTTTATCACGGAACCACCCGTCTTCATAATAATACCCAAGAACCATAACATAATCGTATCACATAAAACATGCATAAAGGAAACATAACATTTACACATTTCAATCACAAGATATCAATACAACACAAAAAAACATTGTGAAAACCATTTTCAATACCAAAATAAAAGAAAAGTAAAACATGGTATTTATTTTTCTTTAAAAAAGAAGGTATGGCTTGTAGCGGAAGCCGAAACTCAAATAACAGTCACGACGGCGGAGAAGTCGTTGTCGCCGCATACGCACGAAAAAAACATTACCTTTTGTTGTTTAGTAAATTCTTCGTATAAAAAAGATTCCTTTTGAATAAACGTAAAAGACAAAGGGGTTTATACACCGTATAAAAGAAAGTTGTGTATAAAATAAAATATTCCTCAATGAAAAAAGATTGAGACGAAGTCCCATACCTCGTATCCGACGTGACCCGGCCGTTCTTTAATCTCCTGAATAATAAACTTGAGTTAATATCTACTTGCTTATGAACCTTGTTCATTATTACTTTTATACCATGTTATGAACATCATGTAATCATTTAAGTTAATAATGTTCATTTTGTCGGTATTTGGTTCTTAAGTCAAAAATAGACTTCTTACACTTACATGTTGTTAATTTGGTCAAAGGTTCGTTATATCCAGAATGATATTAATGATTTGGATAACATATATATCATATATATTCATCATATACATGTACTTATAATATTACATCACATTTAGAGGTAATAAATGAAATGCACCGTTCATGGAGACGGTAAGTTGTACGTACGCATGAACGCTACTTCCATTTCTATTTCGTATTTTCTGGAATGGAATCATAATGATATAAGAGTATATTATAATTCCAGTATAATAACATATATAATATCATTAACTTTATCCTTTACACATCCCACATATGGTATTAACGAATCAAATCACTTTCAGGGGTGGTAGTCCGCACTTCCTAAAATGAAGATATCGTGTTTACCCATAATGGAAACCATAAAGGTATTCCCAAAATGAAAAAAAACAGAAGCATAAGGAAAAAATAAACATATTATATATCATATATAAAAATATTTACATCATAATGGCCACCTTTGAATGTTTTAAATGAGTATTGAACAATCATCGTTTCGGGAGGCAGAATTTCGCCATCGACGGAAACTGTATGTTCTTTAACCATTTGATGTAGTTGTGTGAGAGTGTAGCTCAAATAAATCTTATAACAACATCCTAGTATATTGAAGATACAGGTGTTGTTACAAAAGAAGTAAATAAAAAGAGTTTAGGGGGTTAGAGAAGCAAAATAAAACAAATGAACATGAGAGAATGAATTACCTTTAAAAGTGTAACTCCTTTTGATTTGAGCCTAAAGGATTCCTTTGAAAGGCCTCTGCCCAAAGAGAATCCTCTAGGATGAGGAGAGGGATGTGGATAGAGTAAATGGGCAGGGGATGGCTGAGCCAAAGGCTTGAGGAGTCTATGAAATGAGGTAGAGGTGGGGGCCTTTTATAAGAGGAGAGGAGGGGCACTTTTGGAAAGTAAAGATAAGTTACTTTATTTTAAAAAGAGTTTCAGATTCAAAAGGTCCCACATTTCTATAATTCGAGGATAAGGTGATAAGTCTTAGAAATACACTCATCCAATTGGTTTTGGCCATGTGTAGGTTTTATATTTTTCATTGTCTTTCCATTTTATTTAAATCATTAAATAATGAGGTCATCGTTGCATCATCATGATGTCATAAATAATTTAATTTACTTAAAGTCTAAAAATTATAAAAAAATACTATGATGTAGGAAATCTTTTTAGCTTTCCAATGACTATTTATAATCAAAAATATGATCTTTATAACCCCATGTAAAAATTGTTTTTGTACAACATATTATGTTTGTGTCATTTTTACTTTTACATTAAATAAAAAGTTATTTATGTCATTTCCCAACCAAAGTGGATCCATGGGGTCCCCAAGTTGACCCATGGCTTGTCTTGGTCGGACATGACACAACCAATGAGGGTAGGACATGTTTCAAGCTCATCTTATTTTATTAAAGCATTATTTTTACCTTAAACTACACTAATTTCCACTAATCACGATTAAAACATAATAAGTTACTATTCACCAAAAAATTATTTTAATCTCATTGAACCACATTTTACTTCTTAATGACAACCATGTATGTCGTATTTTTGAAATTCAAAACACAATGATGGCAAAATTTCATTTAAACGGAAAAATTAGTTTTTATAAGTACCACTTAGTGGTTTCACTATTCATCAAAAATTGAAGTTTTTCAGAAAATTACCAAAAATCCACCCTAAGCTATATTTGATATTCCGAATTCAAAAATAAAGTCTATTTTAAAAAATTCAAAACATATAAGTCACATTAATTAATTTAATAATTAATTCCCACTGTCAGAGCAAATAGCGTGTTTTTATGAGACAATAAGTATCAAAAGATTGACACCAATTTAAATCCAATTTCAAAGTGAAATTGATTCCAATGACCACCATTGGATTAAATGGTAAAAATATATTCTAATTTCACTTCAAAACCAATTCATAAGATAATATAATCATATAAATAAATTATATTAAAAAGCAGTTTTGATGTAAAATGCAGTATTTTTCACTATTCATTAAAAAATGAACATTGTCAGAAAAATACCAAAAATTCAAACAAAGTAAATTTTGTTGTCCCAATCATAAAGAATAAGTTTATTTTGACAAACATAGTTTATAAAATTGTCAAAAGATAGATTTAAAAAGGGTTTTCCATTATAGGGCAGTAAAACAATCTTTTAAGAATATTTGTGTATTCCATGCATAAGATTGTATTTATTTTCATTTTAAGCCTCTAAAACACTATCTTAATCATTAATAGACATAGATAAAAATATCCATTATTCATTACTTACTTGGGATGTTACATAATTCCCCCCTTTAGAAAATTGCGTCCCCGTAATTTATTTACTTATCAAATAAATGGGGGTACTTATCCCTCATTGCATTTTCAGATTCCCATGTTGCCTCTTCAATCATGTGGTTTTTACACAAAACCTTTACCTGGTGAATCACCTTATTCCATAACACTTGATCCCTGTGGTCAAGAATCTGGACCGGTTGTTCCTCATAAGATAGGTTCTCTTCCAGCTGAACTACCTCTCGACTCAAAACATGAGATGGATCTGGCATATACTTTCTCAACATCGAAACGTGAAAAACATTGTGTACCTGAGATAAACTCGAAGGTAAAGCCACTCGGTATGCAACTGATCCAACTCTCTCTAGAATTTCGTATGGTCCAACGAACCTTGGTCTCAACTTTCCTTTCTTACCAAATCTCATCACACTTTTCCAAGGAGAAACCTTGAGTAAAACATGATCACCTACCTCGAAAGATAGATCCTTCCTCCGGTTATCCGCATAACTCTTCTGCCTGCTCTGAGCTATTCTCATGTGTTTCTGAATCAGCTGAACTTTTTCTGCCATCTCTTCTACCAATTCTGGTCCCATCAACTTCCTTTCACCCACTTCATCCCAGAAAGCTGGAGTTCGACACCGCTTTCCATATAATGCCTAAAATGGTGCCATCTGTATACTGGAATGAAAACTGTTATTATATGAAAATTCAACCAAAGAAAGATGTTGGTCCCAACTTCCCTGATAATCAATAGAACAAGCTCGTAGCATATCCTCCAATGTCTGAATTGTTCGTTATGACTGCCCATCTGATTGAGGATGAAAAGCTGTACTGGAATTTAATTCAGTACCCAATGACTTCTGAAGGCCTTTCCAAAAGTTAGAAGTAAACCTGGGATCACGATCCGATACAATGGAGAGAGGAACTCCATGTAACCTGACTATCTCTTTAAGATACAAACGGGAAAGTTGATCAAGGGATAAAGTATCTCGTATAGAAAGGAAATGAGCAGATTTGGTCAAGCGATCAACAATAAACCAGATTGCATTATTACCTCGATATGTCTTCGGTAATCCAACAAAAAGTCCATGGATATATTCTCCGATTTCCACTCTGGCACTGGTAAAGGCTGAAGCATCCCTTTCGGTAACTGCCGCTCTGCTTTAACCTAATGACAAGTCAAACACTTCACAGTAAAATCAGCAATATCTCTTTTCATTCCATCCCACCAGTAATACTCACACAGATCTCTATACATCTTAGTACTGCCTGGATGAACTGAAAATGAAGAACTATGAGCTTCACATTACAACTCTCTCTTCAACTGTGAATCACAAGGCACACACAATCTCTTCCCAAATCTCAAAACACAATCATTATCAATGTTGAATTCAGGTAACTTACCTTTCTGAACCAGCTCTACCTTTTTCTACAACTCACTGTCTTGCTTCTGTGCTTGCTTGATTCTATCTGATAGAGAAGATCTCACTGATACCTGAAACAAAACAGAAGGACTTCCTGCACCAACAACTTCTATGCCAAAGTTCATCAAATCCTTAACCAAAGGATCATGTTCCAAATGCAACATTGTTAATTAAGCATTACTTTTTCGACTCAAAGCATCAGCCACTTTATTTTCTTTTCTCGGATGGTAATGAATTGTACAATCATAATCCTTGATTAATTATAGCCATCTTTTTTGTCTCATGTTCAATTCTTTCTGAGTGAATATATACTTTAAACTTTTGTGATCGGTATATATTTCACACTTTACTCCATACAAATGATGCCTCCAAATTTTTAAAGCAAAAACAACAGAAGCTAATTCCAAATCATGTGTAGGGTAATTTACCTCATGAGTTTTCAACTGTCGTGAAGCATAAGAAATTACCTGATCATTCTACATTCGGACGCAACCAAGTCCTTTAAATGAAGCATCATTGTATATAACAAACTCACCATTCCGGGAAGGTAGTGCCAAAACGGAAGCATTCACCAATCTTCTTTTTAATTCCTGAAAACAATCATCACATTCTTTTGTCCAGATAAACTTAACACCCTTCCGAGTTAGCTTAGTCATTGGACTAGATAACCGTGAAAAATTTCTAACAAACCTTCGATAATAGCTCGCCAAACTAAGGAAGCTAAGAATCTCGGTTACATTTGTGGGTCTTGGCCATTCTTCCACCACTTTTGTTTTTGCAGGATCAACAGTTATTCCATATTTAGAAACAATGTGACCAAGGAAAGAAATTTGTTGCAACCAAAACTCACACTTGCTGAATTTCCCATACAGTTTCTTTTCTTTTAAGGTTTTCAAGATAACCCTTAAATGTATTTCATGCTCCTCTTTACTTTTAGAAAACACCAAAATATCATCAATGAAAACCACCACAAACTTATCCAATAACTCATGGAAAATTCTATTCATTAAGTCCATGAATACAGAAGATTCATTGGTTAGCCCAAAAGGCATTACTACAAATTCATAATGGCCACATCTCGTACGGAACGCGGTCTTCGGAATATCTGCCTCCTTTACCTTCAGCTGATGGTACCCCGATCTCAGGTCAATCTTTAAAAAAAACTGAGCTCCCTGGAGCTGATCAAACAAATCATCAATATGAGGCAAAGGATATTTGTTCTTAACAGTGATGTTATTCAAGGCTCTATAATCAATGCAAAGTCTCATAGAACCATCTTTCATTTTAACAAATAAAACAGGAGCACCCCATGGTGATGTGCTAGGTCTAATGAAACCTTTCTCTAATAAATCTTGCAATTGCTCCTTCAACTCTAAAAGTTCAATTTGTGCCATTCGATAAGTGGTTTTGAAATTGGCTTAGCATCAGGAACTAAGTCAACAGTAAACTCAACTTTCCGATCTGGTATTATTCCAGAAAACTCATCAGGAAAAACATCAGGATACTCATTTACCACTGGCACATCATTAATCTGAACAGTTCCTTTATTTTCAACGATGTGTGCAAGGTAAAATTCATTTCCATCTTTTACAAGTTTCTCGGCCTCTTGATATGTTATCAAAAGTAAGGGTTCATTCTTGTAAACAAACTGAAAGTCTTTCTGAAAAGAAACTTCTTTAGCTCTATAGTCAATCTTAGCATGGTTAATAGAGAGCCAATCCATACCCAGGATAACATCAAACTCTACTAGATGTAGAACAATAAGGTTTGCAAGTAGGTTCTTTCCACAGATAAGGATAGGAAGATTCTTATAAATTATTTTTGCCTCAATATTTCCCCCAGGTGTTTTTACCAAAAGTTCAGGAGTCATTTCTTGAGATGGTATTCCCATTTTACTAGAAAAGGTTTCAGATATGAAAGAATGTGTAGACCCCGAATCAAACAACACACTGGCATAATCTGAAAAAACAAAAAAGTACCTGATACAACTTCATTTGATGGCCCGACATCTGCTGAAGTAGTTTCAAAGGATTTCACCACCCCTTTATACTTGTAGTCTAACTGCTTCCCATCACTCAAGCTCTTTGTCAGACACTCATTTGAATAGTGACCCATCTCATTGCACTTATAACATTTCACTAACTGTAAATCAAATTTTTTCTTAACTTCACCTTGATCATTTTTCAGTGCAATCACGAGCCTTATGTCCCATCTTACCACATCGATAACACTTTCCAGAATTCAGAAGACATTCCCCAGCATGCTTTTTCCACATTTATCACAAACTGGAAACTTATTTCTCTTACCATCAAACTTTTTTGAATAATTCTTACCTTTCTCCTGCCACCTTGGTCTCTTCTTCTGCTGGTTGTTATAGAACACTTGATCATCGGAAAACTCCATTTCCACCTTCTCAGCACATCGAACAAGCTTTTCATAACTTTTAAGCTCACGAGAAGCTAATGCCCTTCGATATTTTGGCTTTAATCCTGAGTAAAAATGATTGATTTTACTATCAAGGTCTCCGATAAAATTTGGAGCATACCTTGCCAATTGAGTGAACCTTTCTTCATAGGCAGCCACTGAGTCTTCCTCTTGCCTCAATTCCAAGAATTGTTTTTCCATCCTAAGTCGAACAGCCTTAGGAAAATACTTCTCAAGAAACATACCTTTGAATTCATCCCAGTCAAGAGCATCAATCTCATCGGTGTCCCTGATATTTTTAACCATAGACCACCACTGATCTGCTTCACCCTCCAAAGGGTAAATAGCAAGACTAACCTTTTGATTGTCTAAACACCCCATGACATCAAAAATCTTCTCTAGTGCTTTAATCCACCCTTCAGCTAGAACAGGGTCAGATGATCCTCTGAATGATGGTGGATGTTGCCTCATGAAATGTTTCACCACTGACATTTTCCTCTACGGTTGATCTGGATGATCTCATGCATGGATACCACCACCATTTATCACTTGATTCAACTGCTCCATTACTACAACAAACTGTTCAGTTCCAATTCCGACCATTTCTGGATGCTGATTTGGAAGGTTATTTCTTTCTGTATGCCTTCCTAGCACTGCTTCCCTGTTTCCTCTTCGGAAAACCATTCAGAACAAACATGTCTTAGATGAAGCAACATGGTAATCTTAAAATGCTATATCATTTCAAATATTTTTTTTTTTGGATAATCATTTAATAGAATTCTAACTCCTAAAGTTATCTAAACCGACCTTTGATACCAACTATAAGTCCCCATCCTTAAACCTTACTTAATCTTGAGTTATTACAAGATTACACATTGAGGATCTTTTCGGGATTAGAGTTTTATAGAATTAGATCATAAAACATGCATTACATTCCACATATAAACAAAGTGGTTACATAAAGATAGTATTCTTCATTCACATCAATGGAAACATATTTAAAATAAAACATGGATTCTTTCTTGACACTTCCTTGACACTATCATCATATCATGTACCCTTCCCTTGACCTGTGAAAATCATTTCAAAAAAAACTTGGGATGAGCATAAAAAGCTCAGTAAGGGATATAAAAATATGGAAAGGAAACATAGGTACATATATACATAAGAATGAGATCATACTTTACCCATAAAACATAGGCACTTTAACATACCTCATAAAATCATGAACAAATCATAGAAATCATAATACATAAAGGTAACTTGTGGCATTCATAACATTCTTACGTAGGGAGTAACCCTCTTGGTTACGTTTGGAATACCCATCACAGTATATTCCCTAAATCTCTTCGGAGAAACCTTGAAGTTTAACTCCTTCGCGTTACCCAATGCATTGGAGAGATATATCGGGCTCACCCGCCTTTAGTTTATCACGGAACCACCCGTCTTCATAATAATGCCCAAGAACCATAACATAATCGTATCACATAAAACATGCATAAAGGAAACATAACATTTCCACATTTCAATCACAAGATATCAATACAACACAAAAAAACATTGTGAAAACCATTTTCAATACCAAAATAAAAGAAAAGTAAAACATGGTATTTATTTTTATTTTAAAAAGAACGTATGGCTTGTAGAGGAATCCAAAACTCAAATAACGGTCACGATGGTGGAGAAGTCGTTGTCGCCGCATACGTACGACAAAAACATTCCCTTTTGTCATTTAGTAAACTCTTCGTATAAAAAACATTCCTTTTGAATAAATGTAAAATTCAAAGGGGTTTATACACCGTATAAAAGAAAGTTTTGTATAAAATAAAATATGCCTCAATGAAAGGAGATTGAGACGAAGTCCCATACCACGTATCTGACTTGACTTGACCGTTCTTTAATCTCCTGAATAATAAACTTGAGTTAATCTCTACTTTCTTATGAACCATGTTCATTATTCCTTTTATACCATGTTATGAACATCATGTAATCATTTAAGTTAATAATGTTCATTTTGTCGGTATTTGGTTCTTAAGTCAAAAATAGACTTCTTACACTTACATGTTGTTAATTTGGTCAAAGTTTCGTTATATCCAGAATGATATTAATGATTTGGATAACATATATATCATATATATTCATCATATACATGTATTTATTATATGACATCACATTTAGAGGTAAGAAATGAAATTCACCGTTCATGGAGACGGTAAGCCGTACGTACGCATGAACGCTACTTCCATTTCTATTTCATATTTTCTGGAATGGAATCATAATGATATAAGAGTATATTATAATTCCAGTATAATAACATATATAATATCATTAAATTTATCCTTTACACATCCCACATATGGTATTAACGAATCAAATCACTTTCAGGGGTGGTAGTCCGCACTTCCTAAAATGAAGATATTGTGTTTACCCATAATGGAAACCATAAAGGTATGACCAAAATGAAAAAAAACAGAAGCTTAAGGAAAACATAAACATATTATATATCATATATAAAAATAGTGACATCATAATGTCCACCTTTTAAGGTGTTAAATGAGTATTGAACAATCATCGTTTCGGGAGGCAGAATTTCACCATCCACGGAAACCGTATGTTCTTTAACCATTTGATGTAGTTGTGTGAGAGTGTAGCTCAAATAAATCCTATAAAAACATCTTCGTATATTGAAGATACAGGTGTTGTTACAAAAGAAGTAAATAAAAAGAGTTTAGGGGGTTGGAGAAGCAAAATAAAACAAATGAACATGAGAGAATGAATTACCTTTAAAAGTGTAACTCCTTTTGATTTGAGCGTAAAGGCTTCCTTTGAAAGAATTATGCCCAAAGGGAATCCTCTAGGATGAGGAGAGGGATGTGGAGAGAGTAAATGTGTGGGGTTTGGCCGATCCAAAGGCTTGAGGAGTGTGTGAAATGAGGTAGAGGTGGGGGCCTTTTATAAGAGGAGAGGAGGGGCACTTTTGGAAAGTAAAGATAAGTTACTTTATTTTAAAAAGAGTTTCGGATTCAAAAGGTCCCACATTGCTATAATTCGAGGATAAGGTGATAAGGCTTTAAAATACACCCATCCAATTGGTTTTGTCCATGTCTAGGTTTTATATTTTTCATTATCTTTCCATTTTATTTAAATCGTTAAATAATGAGGTCATCGCTGCATCATCATGATGTCATAAATAATTTCACTTACTTAAAGTCTAAAAATTATAAAAAAATACTATGATATAGGAAATCTTTCTATATTTCCAATGACTATTTATAATCAAGAATATGATCTTTATAACCCCATGTAAAAAAAAATTTCGTACAACATATTATGTTTGTGTCATTTTTACTTTTACATTAAATAAAAAGTTATTTATGTCATTTCCCAACCAAAGTGGATCCATGGGGTCCCCAAGTTGACCCATGGCTTTTCTTGGTCGGTAATTACACAACCAATGAGGGTAGGACATGTGTCAAGCTCATCTTATTTTATTAAAGCATTATTTTTACCTTAAACTACACTAATTTCCACTAATCACGATTAAAACTTAATAAGTTACTATTCACCAAAAAAATTATTTTAATCTCATTGAACCACATTTTACTTCTTAATTACAACCATGTATGTCAGATTTTTGAAATTCAAAACACAATGATGTAAAAATTTCATTTAAATGGAAAAATCAGTTTTTATAAGTACCACTTAGTGGTTTCACTATTCATCAAAAATTGAAGTTTTTCAGAAAATTACCAAAAATCCACCCTAAGATATATTTGATATTCTGAATTCAAAAATGAAGTCTATTTTAAAAAATTCAAAACATATAAGTCACATTAATTAATTTAGTAATTAATTCCCACTGTCAGAGCAAATAGCGTGTTTTTATGAAACAATAAGTATCAAAAGATTGACACCAATTTAAGTCCAATTTCAAAGTGAAATTGATTCCAATGACCAACATTGGATTAAATGGTAAAAATATATTCTAATTTCACTTAAAAACCAATTCATAAGATAATATAATCATATAAATAAATTATATTAAAAAGCAGTTTTGATGTAAAATGCAGTATTTTTCACTATTTATTAAAAAATGAACATTGTCAGAAAAATACCAAAAATTCACACAAAGTAAATTTTGATGTCCCAATCATAAAGAATAAGTTTATTTTTACAAACATAGTTTATAAAATTGTCAAAAGATATATTTAAAAAGGGTTTTCCATCATAAGGCAGTAAAACAATCTTTTAAGAATATTAGTGTATTCCATGCATAAGATTGTATTTATTTTCATTTTAAGCCTCTAAAACACTATCTTAATCATTAATAGACATAGATAAAAATATCTATTATTCATTACTTACTTGGGATGTTACACTTAAAACCAAAAAATTTGTTCAAGGACCTTCCTTTTTTATGAATAAAATTACCCCTTAGATCATCGCATATTTATGTATTTTTAATTGTTAACATTCTCATTACCATGTTCTATATCACTCTTCATCAGAAAATTATAGTTAGATATCTTTTCCATGACTATTTGTTTCACTTTCCACCTATGTTCTCCAATGTGCAAACCTAGTTATGTGATACTTTGGGTAACCACTTTTTTTTCAATTTTCCCTTTTCAGAATTGTTATTATTCATTTATATTATTTGGGTTCCTATGGAAGGAACAATCAACTATAAAAATTTTAATAAACTAGAATAATTTTTAATGAGACATTCATTCTAAGGGGTTATAATGTAACACCTTGAGATTTTTTGAATTATTTTTTTCTAGTTAATTTAACCATTTTTATATTTATCATTTCATGCAAAACTGAATATAGATTTTGTTATACAAAATCACTAAATGTGGATTGTGTTATATGATAAATAAAGTCAAAATTATTTTACACACAACATAAATTTAGCTTCCACTACACAGAACACCTAGGATATCTTGCGCTATACACAAGACTTCCTTTCCTCAAAGGCTAGCGTAACATGTAAGATCGAGTTTTTCAAAACAATAATATATTATTAAAAATATTATTATCTAACATAATAAGATATAACCTAGAAATTGAATTAAAGTTAATGAATATTATTAAATAAAATATGAAAATATATAGTTTAATTCATTGGTTACCAACTAATTACAAATTAATATATAAACCAAATGAATATAAAGGGAATGATCTTATAAAAGACTATTTTTATATGAACAATGAGATTTATCTTAATAAGTAAAATTAATTAAAATTAGTGAATGATATTAATTAAATTTTTATATTATATATTCAATAAAATATTTTTTATATTCATCTAATAGGATTTATAGGAATAAGATAAGAACAAACCCAATTTTTCACATAAAAACCGATATTTTTATAAAGGTAGTTTTACCACCTTTTATTAGAACTCCTACTTTAAAAATGAATTTTGGAAATTTTATAAATTTTATATTCAAAAATAAACTTTATTTTTTAAATTAAAATATCAAAATTATGATAGGGTGAATTTTTGGTATTTTTCTGCGAAGTTTTATTTTTTATGAATAGTGGAAAATACTTATTTTTAATTCAAAATGCTTTTTCATCTGATTTATTTCTAAGTTTAAATTATATTTTTGTTGGTTTTAAATATTAATTATATAAATTCAATATCATTTAATCCAATTTAGTTTCTTTTAATCAATTTCACATTAAAATTGGACATAAAAACATAGCAAACTTTCGAACATTTTTCACATAAAACCCTGCTGCCATGACACACCATTGTGATTAATTTTAAATTAATTAATGTCAAGTATGTGATTGAAATTTGGAAAATTTTATTTCAGATTTGGAATCATAATAAGTTATAATTTATAATAATTTCAACATAGTTTTTCACAAAAATAAATACTGAAATTGATTAAAATTAATTACAACAATTTAGAGAAAAATTATCAAAACAAGGAACTAAACAATAAATGTATTGGTCAAAATGACCTATGAAATTTTCAAAAAGTTATTTTATGGCCATATTTAGACCCTATAATACCTTTAATATGATTTTAACCATTATTTGATCCACTTTTCATATAAAAAACGTGGGTGGAATTCCTTTGTCCAAACATTACAAGAATGTCACTCATTCTTAGCTATAAGTAGGCACTCACCCCCCCCCCACTTCTTCACACATATAAAGTGATTTTTCTCACCAAAATTATGATAAAATAATCCCCCAAAATTCATCCCCTTATCCTTAAAGCCTCCCATTGAGAATAAATCCAACCAAGGAAGCCCTTTGGTTCAAACCAAAATGACTTACCCAAAGAAGAGGTAACATCCTTCCTCAAGCTCCTTTCTTTTATTTTCTTTCTACACCACCTAAATTATTATTATTACATCATAATATAATAACCTAAGTAAAATAATTATATTTAAATTTTTTTATTATAAGGGTTATACCTACACATACACCAACTTCCATCAAATTGGTAATGTGTTTACCATTCTTGTGTACGACAAACTACCGCCTCATGAAACAATGTTATTCATTTTTACTTTACCAAATTTCATAGATTGGAATTATGATGGAAAATATATTTTTATATTATATATATTACATTTATTATGTATTTATTCTTTTTAAATTTTCAAATAAAACATATCTTCATACTTTCCATATTGATAATATATGATAACTTTAAATGGGGATGTGTAGACTACCACCTCCTCAAAGCGATGTGATTCATTCCCACTTTACATGAAATTTATTAATGAATGGTTTTTTAAATTTATATGATATGTGTGAAATAATAATTATAAATTAATTATAATATATATATATATATATTTGTGTGTGTACGTATATGTTATTACTTTCATTATGTCTTTCAAAATGATAATTAAATAGAAACAATGTTCATGCGTACGTACAGCCTACCGTTTCCATGAATACTGTATTTAATTTCATATTTACATCATTTATATATTAGTATAAATACTTATATACTAAATATATATGATATTTATATCATGTTTTACATTATTGATGTCAAGATATAACTATAATAACACAAAATATAACAAAACAAAACACAAGATAAAAAAAAGTGGTTATTACCCGAAACGTAATAATAACATAGAGTTGTTAAAATGGTAATATAAAGTCATAATAAAATCATATATTTTATTATATATAATAATATAGTTCTTCGGTAGATTTATAATAAAATTATGCTTATTATACATGTGTCTTGAATGTTGATGAATAAAGTCAAGACTTAAGGTAAGGGTTTTATGTCACTTGTGTTTTCCATGAGACACAAGCCATATTTACCTCCCATTTTCTAATATGTGGTATATAATTCCCATGAATTTATTATATGATTAATATAATTTATTTTATTGGTATTTACATTTATATTTTATGAAATTTATTTCAAGGGGATTTTGGCACAAAAGTAACAAAATTAGTAAAGTACTTTTGTCTCAATTGGCATTCTTTGAGAAACATGTCATGTTATGCACATATATTTTTCTATGTGGTGTATATAATGGAAATTGACATGTTATGTTGGGAATATAATTCTTTAAATTGTATTTTAAGATTCATGTAATTTTATTCCTTCATGATAATTATGTTTCAAAGTTACCAAACTGGTAACATTTTATTACTACAATCTAATCGTTTACCAGGATTGTTTCAGATTATGATTACATTGAGAAAATAATATGATCAATATCTATATAAAAATCATGAATTTTATTATAATCTCTTTATAAACTGTATATTCATGTATTATTATCATTTTATATGGTTTGGAACTTAATATATATAAAATATTTTGAAAAATACGACTTTATTTCTCCTTTTGGTGGGAAATCCATGTTCTTTCAAAACCATGTCTTCTAAAAATGTCTTTAAAAATGAATTAGTTTTATCATATAATTTTTTAGAGAAATTTTTACCCATGTATTACCTTTTTAAAAAATGGGTTTAAAAGTAATCTTTTTTTAATAAAGGAACTTTTCTAAAATTTTAAGATGAAAAACGAATGTTCATATTGTACGGACTTACCCACTATCGTGACCGTCATTTACTTGATGTTTCCTTTGAAAGTTTATAAGGTTAATTCTTTTAATGAAATTTTCTTCCAAACTATTCTAGAAATTTTTTGATTTTAAAATGTTTTTCAAACAAAAAGGTCTTTTGAAAATAGATTTATATTTAAAAAGTGTTTTAAATGATTTTAAAATAACCTTTTATATGTTTTAACAAATTTGTTTCTAAAGAAAAGGTTTTGAAATATCTAAAAAATAATTTTATAATTTTTCAATATATTTTCAGGTAAATGGGTTTTCAAAATGTTTCCAAGCCTCTTTTATAAGTTTTTAATGAAATATATTTTAAAAATGTTTTCAATCATCTTTTATAAGTTTTCAAGGAAATATTTTTCTAAAATGTTTTCAAGCTCCTTTAATAAGTTTTCAAGGAAAAAGGTTTTCATGATTTTTTCAAGCATATTTATATGTTTTTTAGTTTATTTTAGATTAATATTTTATTCGGAATTTTTTATTTTTAAAAAAAATATTTCTAAAGAATAAAATATATTTTCCTCAACAAATTGTTTTTAATTATATTTCAAAATAATTTTCTATATAAGACAACATCTATAGGTGTTACTCATTTTTTTCTTGGGAAATGACCCAAAGGTTCCATTCATGTCCTTCCATTTGATGGTTAATGTTTTGATGGACTGATTTTTATGAACCCCATTTCTCTTTCATGGGTTATATGTCTATGAAAACCCTTTCTATTTTATGGGTTATATTCTTATGAAACCACCTTCCTTTCCTGGGTTATTCTACGTTTGAAGGATTATAAAACCTATATGTTTTCCATAGATTGTGATATGATTAAATATTTGTGATAACCATTTCATTTTATAGTTTATTATGTTTAGGAAGCTTGCTGATTTTTATAGGTAATGATATGATGAGTGCTTTATTGTCTGGTGAAATACATAGGTATGATTTAATTATGTGATGGGTGGGACCAATATCTCCCCCTGGTTCATTAGTTAATGATAAGTGATATATGAGATCAAAGGGTAAATGGGATGTATCCAAATCCAGGAAACATGAGGGTACATGGGTGTTATCTCAAGACAAGAAGTAAGAGGGTACACAGGATGTAGCCCAATCCCAAAAATAAGGGGTTACACAGGTTGTAGTCCAAGACCGAAAATAAAAGGTTACACTTCTTATATCCCAAGACCTAAAACAAGAGGGTACACTAGTTGTATCCAATTCCCAAAAATAATAGGGTACACAGGTTTTTATCCCAATCCCAAAGTAGGTATAGGGGTTCTAGCCCAAGCATAACATGTTATGAAGGTCTTGCAGGTATATTTGTCATAATAATTTCTATGCTTATGTGTATACCACAAATTCTATATCTTATTCCTCATTTATGATTTTATGTCTTAATCTATTGATTCCTTTATGATTTATGTCTAATAAAGTGAAAATATTTTTCCTTGTATCGTGATTATGATATTTGATATGCAGGTTATGATCTTCAAATGTTATTATCATGTTCTCTTACCCTTATATTCATATTATGCTTACAAATTTCCTTTATTTTCCCAAACTAAGATTTTAAGCTCACCCTTTTCTTTTATTTCCTTTCCCTAGGTTATGAAGAAATGTTTTAAGTAGGATTTCTAAAGGGTATGATCTTTAAGGAAGATGTTGAATATCTTTCACCAAACTAGGATAATGTGATCCACATTTCAAAGACACTAAACTATTATGTTCTTAAAGCATGTAATTTTGTAATGTGGTGAATATTCTCCTAAAATGATGAAATATCCAAGTATGTTAATCCTGGGTCATTATTAATTAACTCCTTATGTCATGAACCATCCTGGGTATACTAGTAACCTGATAACCAAGCTAGTCTTAACATGGAACTAAGGGTATTCCCAATCCCCATGGGTTGGAGGAAAGCACCTGGAATCCTAAAAACTTAAAGTGGGCATGGTTTTTCAACAAACAATATAGAAAAAATATCAAATAAGTATGCATACAAAAGAAACTCCTTGGGTAGAAGTGTACCAGAAGTAAAATATGTATGAAAACCCAAAGTACCACAGAAAAGAACCTATAAAATAAGAAGATAAATAGATCAAGTCTTAATGGATACAGCTCTCCAAGTCCTCATATAAACAGCTAGAACCACCCCCAAGTGGTGCTTTACCACTACTTGAATCTACAAGGAGATAATCTAAAAAAACCCAAATGAATAGATAGGGTGTGAGGTAAAATCCCATTAGGCTATCACCAAAGGATTCATAACAAAAATTACAATATCAAAATAACAAAATAAAGTGATTTCATATTTTCAAATAAATAGGTTTTTAATTTAGAGATCATATTCCAAGAACACAAGCTTTACATTTTTAATGATAGAAATACATTATCAAATAATTCTTCACATTTCAAAATGATGGAAATGTATTAAAAATTGGTTCTTTACACAAATTTGTTAAATAAACACTTTTATATAAATTGGTTTATATAAACTCACTAGTCATGTAAATAGTTTTATAAAATGGAATGCATTTATATATCCTTTATAAACAAGCCTGAAACATAGTAATCTTCCCAGAGGTTTGATAGTTCCAGGTTATGTAATCCAGAGACACTCATGTATTAAACCATAATTTGTACATTATTCTCTTATAAATGTCAATATAGAGCACATATATGTCCTAATGGGGAATAAATATGTGGTGACCAACATTTTTTTAGTGTTGTAAATCCTCAATTCATTACTAGGGAAATTTCAACATAGCATGTTTTTTCCAAAAAACTCACTAACTACCTATGATTTCATGTGCTCCAATACAATTTAATGATGGCAATTTTATTTTAATCAAACTTGAGATACAATTAAGTCTCATTCCCCCATTTCAAACATTCCAATTTCCAATTAAAAACTAAAATTGAGTTATAAAAAACATTCTTTTCACCAAGATAAAAACCCTAAGGTTTCTAAAAAATCATTTTTAAGCCATTTTCACAAATAGATATTTAAAATCAATTCACAAATCAATTTAAAAATATACTATCATAATTTAATTCAACAATTTAATTTCAAACAATTTCCATAAATTAAAAAAAACAAATTAAATGGAATTCGTGTTTTTCACAATTTTTTCATCAAACCCATTTCCCAATTAAAATTAAGCAATTTAAATTTCACCAATTTCCAGGAACTCATGCCAATTCGGTGGAATTGGGTATTTCTTAAATTCATAAAAAACCCCTTTTTTGAACCGTAATTCAATGGAATTGGGTTTTTCTAAAAAGATAATTGAAACCCATTTAATAAAAATAAATAAATTTCATTTAATTAAAAAAAATATTAAAGAAAGTAATTTAGGGTTACCATAAAACAAGAATCCTGATAGAACCACCTACCTCACGATCAATGGATTTCGTAATGCCAAACCTTAATCGTGATTCAACAATAAAGAACAATGATCATGGAATTCGAGAAACAAGGATAAATCCTAGGTTTAAGATCCCAAAATAGAGGGTATTAGATCCACAAAGAAACACATGGTTCCATGGAACCATAGTGAGTAGAGAAGAGATCATGGGTGATAGAGATTGAGGTGAGGAAACTAACCAGGAGAAGATCGAAGGGAAATCCTCAATCTTAAAATAGCTTACAGGAGTGTTTATAGGGGCCAATAATAATTCTTGGGTGATCTCGAAGAAGAATAACTTGTATGGAGTCATGATAGATCTTTATAGAAACTAAAGTGGGGGTTTCAATATTTTTATGTTACATTTTATGATTAAATAAATCTTAGGCACGGTGAGTCAGGTACATCATCACGGTTTGAGAAATCGTGCAGACTAACCCTGCACCTATTTTAAATGGGTTGCATATTTTATCTTAATAGGGGACAAGTCTTGACTAACTATGCACCAAATGTGAAAAATATTACTTCCTTGGGTTGCATGGTTTTCTCTGATAGGGCTCACAGTTTTGGAAAACCATGCACCAACCATTTACTATCCTATAGTTTTTAAAACATTTAAAATTTCTACCTGAAACAATACTAAAAAACCAACAAAATATTCATAAAAAGGGTGGTTTAGTAATACCTATTAAAATATTAATAGTATGTTTCAAACTCCCCATAATAGAAACATTCTGGCCCTATAAAGCCCACTCAGAATCTCCCATTCCAAAAAGATGAGGCCCCTCCTCTTCCATAAATGCCTCCCTCGCCCACGTCTCATGATTATCAGAACCGTGATTCCATAGAACTCAAACCAAAGGTATTTTAATCCCATTAAGTACCTTAGTTTTAGAATAAAATTTCTTGAATTGTCATTCATTCATGGATAAATTTGATTCAACCTCAAGTTCACACCAACTCAGAACATGAAATGGATCAGATATATGCTTTCACAGATGAGATACATGGAACTTGTTATGTATCGATGTCATCTATGGTGAAAGTAATAAATGGTAAGAAACTTTTCTTACCTTTTCAAAAACCTCAAAAGGTTATAAAAAACAAGGATCAAGTTTCCCTTTCCTTTCAAGCTTTTGATGACCCAACCTCGGTGAAACATTCAATAACACCTAGTCACCATCTAAAAACTCCAGCGGCCTATGATGATGATTAGAATAAGACTTATATAGGCTTTGTGCTATCAAAATTCTATAACAAGTCAAATTAATCTTTGATAACATCTCTTACACCAAACTTGGTCCAACCAAGGAACTTTCACCAATCTCCGACCAACACAATGAAGATCTTCAAGTCTAACCATACAAGGCCTCAAAAAAAAGCCATTCTAATCACAAACTAGTAACTATTGTTATAAGAAATATCAACTAGCCCCAAATGATCATCACAATATCCCTCAAATTCAAAAACACAATAATGGATAAAATCCTCAAGAATTTTTATATCTCTTTCTATATTTCCATTCCACTATGGATGGTATGTCATAGTCAAATAGATGTGAGATATCAATGCCTACTAAAGGCCTCTCCAAAAACAAGAATTGAAACAAGGATGCCTATTAAATACTATATCATAGAGAACACTGTGAAACTAAAAAATATCATTCACTTATATATTTCCCAACTCTTTAACCTTGTCTATATCACAAATGGATACAAAGTAAGGATATTTCATCAACCAATTGATCACAACCTATATCACATTCTTCTTTTCTCTGGTTACATAGAAATCCAACCACAAAGTCCCTACATATATCATCCAACTTCCATGTAGGCACTAGAAGTGGATGAATCAAACTCGAAGGTTTTTTGTGGTTGACCTTAACATGTATTCATGTATATAAATGAGAGAGATAATTTCTAATTCCCTATATCACACATGAACACCGTAATTAACGTTACATAACATAGAACATCATCATAATCCTTGGGTACACATCCAATTTAGAATTATGGAAATATCCCATCACATAAATCCTTACCTATAATAGAACAAAAAATCTATTCTGATGGCATAAAATCCCCTCTTTGTACAATGACTACTCCGTAATTGTCTCCCCATCATAAAGAGAGTCTTTAGTGTTACGGAACTCATAATAGAGTTGTTGTTCCCAAGGAATCGTATCAAGAAGATCCAACTTCAACTAAACACTATGAGAATAAACCTCAATCCCTAATTCTTGGACTCTAATATGAAACTATGAAAATAGATCCATCAAATCTCACTCCTCTAAAATTTATTTCACTGCTTGGTTAAAAAGTTTCCTACTCAAACTATCTTCAACTATATTCCCTTTCCCTAGGGTATAGGCAATTTCAAAGTATAAATATTTTAGGTATTCCACCCAATACCTCTGGAAGAGAATAATATATTTTTTAGAAAATATTTAACTCAATCTCTTGGGGTTAAAAAACATGATAAACCTTTATCTGTGAAGGTAATGCCACCAACTCTGAAGCATGTGCATCACAGCAGCGAGTTCAAGGTCATGGGTTGAATAATTCTTCTCATATAGTATATGATAATGAGACTCATAGGAAACAATATGGACTCATTTCATAAGTATGTAGCCCATACATGAACCCAAGGCATCACAAAAGACCACATATCCTTTCCTGACCTCTAGAATAATCAATATCAGTAAACTAGTCCAAAGACATTTCAGCTCAACAGAAGAATACTAAAGTTTTTTATCCCAATAAAACTTTAATCCCTTTCAAGTTAAATAACTCATTAGAGAAGAGAAATATGATAAGTATTTAACAAGCAGTGATAATACCCAGATATACCCAATAATCTTCAAATCTTGAAAACATTCGTGGTTTTTCCCAAGTCCAAATAGATTTTACCTTCTCAGTGTCAACTGATATCCCATGTTCTGACACCATATGCCCAAGAATTTCACTTTTTAATTCTCAAAATCCCATTTAAAATGTTTGGAATAAATTTGGTGATTTCTTAGCAACTCTTGAACTATTCTTAGATGATGGACATGTTCCTCCATAGAATTATAGAAAAAATGTTGGAATCCACAAGGACTACCACAACGGTATCCAGATAAACATGGAAAATATTTTTCATTAATTCTATAAAGACTTTAGAAGTATTGGGTAAACCAAATGGTATAACAAGGTACTCATAATGGTTGTACCAACTCCAAAAGGTGGTTTTATGAATGTTAAATTCTTTTATCCTTAGTTTATGGTAACCAGATTGAAGGTCGGTCTTTGAGATCCAATTCACCCATATCAATTGATAAAATAGCTTCTCAATCTATAGTAATATATACTTGTTCTTTACCATCACTTTATTGATATTTCAGTAATCAACATATGAGTGAATTGAACCATCAACCTTCTAAGCAGAGAATATCGAATCCACCTAATAAGACACACTCGGGTGTATAAATACTTTCTATTGAAGCTCATTTAACTGAGTCTTCAACTATATCAGCTTAGTTGGATCCATGTGTTAAGAAGAAATAGAAATTGGTTGAGTACCAGGAACTAAATAAAGAGAAAACTCTACCTCTCTTACCAGGGGTAAACTCGAGAATCTAGAAGAAAACACGTCAACAAACTTGAAGAAAACTATATTGAGATCACCGCTTAAGGATTATCACTCCATATCAAAATAAAAAACTAATATTAATTTCCCTAACTCCCTATAATAGGGTATGATATACACTAACTTGGGTTCCATTCCCATTTAAAGACCCTACACACACCATTGGGTGTAGTAAATGAGAACCATCGAAGATAAAAATCAATCTTGGATTTATTTTCAATGATCCAATACATTATAAATTTGACATCAATAAGTTTAATGTTGAGAACCCGAAAAATAAAAGCAATATGGGCAACTTATAAAGAGAAGAAACAATCTAAACTATAGAGACCCTTCTCTCTCTTCATACTAAGGGGTGTAGTAAAATCCATGACATAAGATAAAGGCTTCATATGAATATCCTGCATATTAACAATACATGTTGAAATAAATGAATGAGATGAACCAGTATCAAATAAATTAGACAATATTGATGAAGTTATAATAATTGAATCTTTCATGGCCTCAAAACATGTATCCTCTTCCTCTGGAGACTCTTCCACTGTGTGAAGAAGCTTCATTCTGGATGCATGTGGTTGGAACCCTTTTATATGTGAAGCATCTGATTTACACTCAATTTTAGGAAGAGATAATGATCATGTACCACTGCATAGAGAGTAATAATCACGGAATAATTTATGTTACTGACCTGATTGTCTACAAGAACCACATAGCTTGGGTACCTTAGTGCAATCGCTATTAGAATTCCCAAGTTTTCTACCTTGGTAGAAAATAAATTGGCCTCTTCTAGGTATTTAAGGAGGTCAATAAAGATCCTTCTATATCAAGAACAACTATGGTAATCATCATGATTCCACTTTACTTTGAAGGAAATCACACTCCCACTAGGATAGAAGGATAGTCCGGATAACCATGACATTATATCTAGGTTGATTTCAACAATCATCCCTCTATCAAGAACATCGGAAAAAGAAGTAATCATCAGGAAAAAAACATAAGAATGAATATCCTTATGAAATCCCAACTCAAACCATTTAGAATTCATCTTCTCGATTGATACAATCCTTGATGAAAAATGCATGAGCTCAGAAAAATGGTTTGGGTACACTATCATGGTCCAATCAGCCTGATAAAATTTCAAAACAATGTATCATTGGACACCAGCATCGACTACTGATAGAATAAGCCGGAGACAAGAATTTTAAAGTCTTTCAAATCAAATACCTTATGATTATTTTTCATCACCATAGTGTCGCACCATCTCCTGGTTTGTCCTCCAGCACAAATTTGACACACTTCACCTTAATTTATTATGGTATCTCCAAGAACTCAAAAATACAGTCCATCCAACTCATCCATTCCTCAAACTCTTCACGATCATTTT
This sequence comes from Viscum album, assembly GCA_963277665.1. NCBI lineage: Eukaryota > Viridiplantae > Streptophyta > Magnoliopsida > Santalales > Viscaceae > Viscum > Viscum album. The sequence goes on along the minus strand of OY728132.1, from coordinate 1,341,245,015 downwards.
ATCCTTTAATTGTCTTTGTCTTTTAGAAAAATAATTCATGAGAATGTTCTCATAAACATCACTTTGAGGTTCCACTGCTGGATCCAGGATGGGTACTGGTGGGGGTTCTTGTCCCAGAGCTTGGGAAGTACGCAAATCCCTTCAACCAAGTTCAAGTCTATAAGAGGCTTTTTCACAGTGAGGTTCAATAGAATCTTCCTCTTGGATCTGATTCATGCATCTTGATAGAGGGATGATGCTACACAACATGATCAGATAACAAAGAATACATCAGATGAACACTCAAATAGAGAAATGAGGGGAAATAAATACCAACATATAGACAATAAGATTTAAATTTCCATATTATCCAAATAAAAATCATGGAAAACACTGGAACAAGTCCTCAATATGTATTTCACTAACCACTCCTAGAAAATTTAGGTTCATCCTAGTAAGAGTTGGTAGAACACTTAGGCGCAACGAAATCCTAATTCCTGACCAGATTTCCCAATGCATATTGAATTCAAGACAAGAAGATCAACCTCTCTCTAATACCACTTTTTCATGAACCATCCCAGGTACCTTGGTAACCCAATAACTAAGTCATTCCTAACATGGACCAAAGGGAATTAACAATCCCAATGGGTTGGTGAAAAACACGTGCCATCATACAAAAAGTAAGTGGGAATGGTTTCTTCCCAAACAATGCATAAGAAAGATATAAAATCAGTATGCATACAAATGAAACTTCATAGGGAAAAGTGTACCATAATTCAAACACATGTGAAAACCCAAAGTACTGTAGAAAATTACTTGTAAATGATAAAGATAAATAGCCCATGTACAAATGGATGAAACTATCCAACTCCACAGATCAACACTTAGAACTACCTCCAAGTTGTGTGTTAACCCTACTCGAACTTAGAAGGAGATAATATACAAAATCCTGAAGGCACAGGTAGGGTGTGATCTAAAATCTCAGTAGGGTCTCACTAATGATTCCATAACAACATTCCAATATCAAATTAACCAAATAAATTTATTTCAATTTTTTAAATAAATAGGTTTGGTATTTAAAGAGAATATTTCAAAAAAATCATCCTTTACATTTCAAAAGATAGAAATACATAACCAATTCATGTTTCACAATTAAATATGATGTAAATACATTAAAAATGTTTCATTACACAAATGGATTAAATAAACACTTCTATATAAAATGGTTTATATAAATTCATAAGGCATGTAAAATAATTTTATACAATGGCATAAATTTATATCTCATATATAAACAAGCGATCAACATGGTCACCTTCCAAGAGGTATGATATTTCCATGTTATGCGATCCTCATACACTCAAGTGATAAACCAAAATGTGTACACATGCCCCTCGATAATGGAAATAGAGGACTCATCTATGTCCCAATGGGGAAAAAAGACATGCCAACCAATATTTTTTCCGTGTTATAAAGTGTCAATCCATTTCTAGGCAAATTCCAACCTAGTGTGTTTGTCCCAAAAACTCACTAACTACCATGTCTATCATGTGCTCTAGTAAAATTCAATGATGGGAAATTTATTTTAAGCAACTATAAAATAAAACTAAGTCTCATTCACCCATTTCAAAAAAGTAGATTTCCATTTAAAAAAATGGGGTTTTAAATCAAAAACATGCATTTTCCCCAAGATAAAACCCTAAGGTTTATATCGAACCATTTTTGATCCATATTTCACAAATAAATATTTGAAATAAATTAAAAATTTACATTCATAATTAAATTCAACAATATAATTTCAAACAATTTCCATAAATTTCACAGCAAACCCCCAATTCAATGGAATTGGAGTTTTTCATTATTTTTACATCAAAATCATTTCACAATTTAAATTAAACAAATTAAATTTCACCAATTTCCTTAAATGCATCCTAATTGAATAGAATCGTGGGTTTTCCAATTTCATGACAAAACCCCATTTTTTTAAAACCCCACTTTAATGGAATTGTGTTTTCACAAAAATATAATTGAAATACATTTAATAAAAATTAATAAATTTCATCTAATTCAAAAAAAATAAATTAAATTATGTAATTTAGGGTTAAAAAAATATTATCATGACAGAACCACTTACCTCGGTTCAATGGATCTCATAACACCAACCCCAAATCATGATTGGACAATAGATGATGATAATCACGAAATATGGGAAATGAGGATCAAACCTAGGTTTACGATTCCAAAACAGACGTTATTAAATACAAAGAAAAATGGGGATCCATGGAACTAATTAGAGGATATGAGAGATCACGGGAGATAGAGATCAGGGTGAGGAAACTAATCGGGGGAAGATCTAAGTGAAATTCTCAAGATTTGAATAACTTCTTGGAGGTTTCTAAGGGGCCAAGAACTACACATGGGTGCTCTTGGGGAAGAAGAACCTGTATGGGGTCATTCTAGGTCCATTTGTAACCTAATGTAGGGTTTTTAGTATTTTAATGTTGTATTTTATAATTAAATAAATCCCATACATGGTTAGCTAGAAAGAACTGCAAGGTTTGAAAAATCATGTGGACTAACTGTGCAACTGTTTTAAATGTGCTGCATAGTTTCTCATAAGAGGGAATAAGACTTGACAAACAATGTGAAAACCATGAAAAGTCTCAATTTTTGGGGTTCATGGTTTTCTCTAAGAGGGCACAAAGTTTTGGAAAACCATGCTCTAACCGTCTACTAGCCCATAATTTTGAAAACATTTAAAATTTCAAATCCAATGAATCCCAACCAAATCTGTATAAAAATAGGGTTTTATTAATAACAAAAAAAATATTAATAGGATTTTACACTCTAACCCTATCTAACCAAATTCAATCCAAATAGAAGATAATAAGATCAAAAGACAACTTGAAAAGTTATCTAAAACCATGGTTTGGAAACTTTGATAGGCTAAAAACCATGCCAATCAGGTATATCCAAAGTTTCCCTAACCATGGCTGATAAAACCATTACAATATGGTTTTTGAAATACTAAAGTTTAAACAAGGATAGTAGACCATGTATATCAATGATTTAAAGTGTGTGATTATCTCTCTTTATCCATTGTTTAACTATTGAAATTTTTCCCTAATGAAACAGTTAAAACCATGAAATTTTAAGGATACATCAACTATTTTTACCATGGAAATTTGTTCCTACAACCATGCTTTAACCATTTAAATTGTCCCATAATAACGAGGTTAAAATTTTGGAAATTGGAAGCTATATCCTTATTTAAAAATTTGGTTATATCCTCTTGAATTCATCGAGAAAATATTAATTCCATTTTTTAAACTATGGTTATATCCTATAGATTCTAGAATAAAACTATTACCTTGTTGGCTATAGAATATAGAACTCAAATCCTCTAGCTATTGCAAATTCTAGTAGCACTGATATACTCTAGATATCATTTTAAAGTAATTTATCATTTATATGATGTACATAACTATTTTAAATACCTTTAGTGGGTCATCCAATATCATTTCACTATTTTATGTTAACTTAAAATGAATGAAACAAGATGATTCTCTATAATATAATGGATTCTAATTCATTCCACAAAACATGATGCACCAGTATCACAAGTAATGTTATAGGAATTACGTAATAATAAATTAAACTATAACTATTTTTATGTTATGGTCTTTATTTAATAATTCCATCACTCACTCACTTTTATTAAATAATTCTAGAGATAATATAATGAAACACCCAGAAATGTAAAGTAGTCAAACTAAACTTAAAGGTAAGTCAAACATACCAATACATAATAAATTAAACAAAAATAGATAGAAGAAGGATGTATTAAAAACATTCTCCTAAATAATCTATAATATTCTAGACTAAGTATCAAACTATCCCAAAAAATCAACACCAATATACAAATGACACTTCCCATTACCTGGAACATCTTGCATTCAATTTGTACGCACAATAGGTGTTATGTATAGTGACTAAGAACATAATCCTTAGTGAAAATTACAACAACCACTTTTAACTCAAGGATTTGGTATGTGAATGTATATATAATATTATAGTGCCAAAATGGTTCAATTACCTTTAGGGCCAATTATGCCATACCATGGAATTTTATAAGTCATACCACTATAAGTCACGTTTAAGTGACCATTACCATATCACAAACATAACTCAAAATTTTTACTGATAAACACCTTATACATCACTAAAAACAAAACATATTAAATAATTTATTTCCCATTAAAACTCATGTTGTAATTTTATTCCCCCTTTATAACATGTAAAATCAATACGGAAATAATAATTCATTCTCTATATTAAATATCAGAATTTCATAATCCCAATACACATAAATAACCTCTAACAAGGTCTCAATATCCAATATTACATTAAATGGTTAATTTCCCAACCATTACCCAATTATTCTTCCTATCTAACAATTTATGGATTTATTTCCAGATTCATTACATAAAAATATATGATTTCACACAAACCTTAATAAACAATGTTAAGGAACATAATAAAAAGTTGTAGATTAATATACAGTGGACATGATTTACCACATAAAATAAATAATATATTATAGTTAAACATTTTTTCTATCATTTAGAATTCCATGTAATGAATCCCAATCATACACTCCTTCTAAAACATGGTCATAATATCAAATATTTCATTCCAAGGTTAATTTCCCATACATTACCCAATTATTCTTCCTATATAACCATTTAAGGGTTTATTTCTATATTCATTAAATATAAATTCTGTAAGAATTTCACAGCTTAAGAAACCTGGTCAAGGAAAATCATCAAGCATTCTAGTTTAACAAACATTTGACATGTCTTCCCCCTTAAAATCAATACCATGTTCCCTTTAAACATTTTCCCTATAATTTTAAAACCATTTAAATCATATCAATGTTAAACTTTGGTAAAACAGTGTCTCAATATCCCATATTTCATGTCTAGGTTAATTACCAAAAAAATTACCCAATTATTCTACCTATGTAACCAATTAAGGATTCATTTCCATATTCATTAATAATAAACCCAACATTTATCTTACACCTTAAAAAACCTGGTTATGGTACATCATCACACATTCTAGTTTAACATACATTCTATATTCTTTACACCTTAAAATCAATAACATATTTGTATTAAGAAAACCCTATAATCTATTAAACCATTTAAATCAATTCAATCTAACACATTAGTATACTCAATCATATTTCCAACACCATAACCACACTATGTGCTTTTTATTAGTTCATACACCACATTATAATCTTAAAATACAATTCCTAGATTTGTATAATTGATTAGTGATGTAATAATAATGACTATAAATATTTCAATCTCGATTTTAAGTCCTGAAAGTAGGATTTACATGCTTATCCATCTTAAACACTAATTTTCACAAGTATAAATGTCAATTTTAACAACAAATGTACCCATTAAAACCAACAATATATGTTTAACTTATTATGAGGACATAATAAAACTTATAATTCCATCACATAAAATTAAAAAACATTTCTTATCATATAATATACCAACATTCCAATTATTTTTTAACATTTTTTCATTATTTACCTATTTAAAATCATCACACTATTGTCCATTTATCATATGCACTTCATATTATCTTTTCTTAAACTAGTTCATAAGTTTAACCATGTCCAAACTTAATTTGACCCCTATATAACCATTTTAGGGTCATGGTAATCATTATACAAAACGAAATAAAAATATATTTATTAGTAATTTGACCAATTTCTGATCAAAGAATAATTTACAGTCAATTTAAATCAACAATCAGTCCATAAGCCACAAATACACACATATCAAGGCCAATAGAAAATTATAGGTCATCTAACTCAAAGAGAATAAGGAATCATATTATGGTATAAACCCATAACTTCTCTAATAACATAATGATTCAACAATATGATAAACTATAAGAAATAAAAATAATAATTATAAATATTCAATGATCAAGACCCCTAATATTTAAAAAAATGTTGGAACATATAGTTAAAATAAAATTACTCAAGTGATAATTTTAAAATTTGTGTCAGATAGTGATCTGTGATTGTATTTTTGTTTCCTTAAAAAGGTCATGTAACCTAATTTCTAAAGTTATAATTTTAAAACATGTTGGAAAAAAATCACAAAAAATAATAATACAATTCATTTTGGAATTATATGTCAATAAAAATTTCATTTCTAATTATTTTCAATTTAATATTTAAGTTAAAATTAAGAAACTATAAAATACAAAAGGAAAATTAATTAACATCTGAACATACATATAACTTATCTTATTACAAATAATTTTTATAATTTATAGTAATAAAAAATTTGATAGAAAAAAAATAAAGGTAACACAGTGTTATGAGCACAAATATGTTTTCTTAGGAACCTATAATAACACTAAGAATATTTACTATCATATTGAATAGAAAACACATTGTTAATGTCCAAAATAAAATTATAAACAAATGTTTGGATTGAATAAATATTTAAATTAAATAAATATATTATTTTGATGATCATTTTATGAATCAATAACCATGGTATAGTGTGTGTTATTAAACGAAGTAACAGATAATTAACTATAATAAATATATTTTTCCTACTGAAATAAATATGAGGAGGGTGAATTTTGGTTAATGAAGTTATGATAAAAAATGATAAAATTCTATAGATTATAAACCTCTAAAAATAATTATAGATTCTTATTTCAAAATCACAAGGAAACCAAGAGAAATGAATTTTATATATTATGTTTCAGCACAATATAATATATTTCGTGAATTATGATATGCCATCATCAGGCTCAGCACCAGCTCTTGTATAGAAAGTGAGATACATAGTAAAATATAAAATAAAAAAAGTGATAATTGATCCATTACCAAAAAAGTATATCATAGAATAGAAGAATCATCTAAATCATTTCTTGATAAATACAAGTAAATCTTAAGTGAAAACTTCTGAATTAATGGGAAAACAAAAATATGAAGAAATAATTCAATTTGGTGCTTAATAAATCCAAATATCAAGATAAAATAAAGTTGATAGAGGTGTTTAAATATTTTTGGTCAAGTTAGAAGTAATAATAAACTAATGAATTGATACTGAATATTTTTTTTTGTGATTCTCTAATTAAAATTTCTTATTGATTAATATACCGATTAAAGGAAATCACTTTACCATTCAAAACATCGAAATTCAAAGGGTTAAAATTTTTAAGAAAATTACAATGAATGATTTAAGGAATTTTCCAAACATATAATAGAGTAATAGAAATTTTAACCAAGAATAATTTATGTTAAAATAATTTAAATATAAATTAGAAGCTGAATATAAGAATGTAAGAAAAATACTATAGGGGAAGGGAATTGGGGATTTGAGGGAAGGTTGTGATTTGGGTGGACTGCACTTGAGTATAGAATGGTGAACAAGGTAGATTAAAAAAAGATGTTGGTTTTTTGTCTATCTATAACTCATAATGTTTTTTATTAAGAAATGGTGTAATTAAAACTAGGTTTATAGTATAGCATTTTGTACTCATAACTTATGCCTAAAACTTTTTAGCAACTTAGTATCCACTGAAAATGGTTCTTATTATCTCTTGAATAATAAGATTTTTCTTTCAACAACACCATTTTAATGAGGAGTTCTAAGAGCTAAAAAATTACGTGTTATTCCATTATTACTACCAAAAGTTTCAAAATCAGAATTTAAAAATTCTACACCATTATCACTATGAATAGTTATCAATGTTAGGTTTTTCTCAATTTTAACTGTGGATACAAAAGTTTTAATGTAACAAAAGGCATCATATTTATTTCCAAGAAAATAGACCCATATGTATCTTGTGTAATCATCAACTAAAAAAATACATAGTAATTTCCTCCAATATGTCTAGTTTATGGAGGACCAAATAAGTCCATGTACACAAACTATAAATAATTTGTAGTTAAGACATATCTAATTGATTTAAATCTTGAATTATGTTTCTTTCCATATTGACAAGGGTTACAGACATTTGAAGAATCAAATATTGGTTGTGGAAGATCCTTAACAATTATTTTCAAAGACAATTTTCATATGTTCCTGAGGATATAGTTTCATAACCTTCTATTCCATAACCAGGATTGATCTTCCATTGCACTAATACAAGGTAATTCTTGGCTCCTAAGGTCTTCTAAGTTAAGTGTGTAAATAATCTCATGCAAATGGGTATAAATAATGAATTAATATTTAGGATTGTGTACCACACATTCATCATTCCTAAAATTCACAAGGTAACCTCTATCACATAATTGAATTTTTATTATAAGGTTGTTCTTAAGACCTTTTACAAATAAATTTTTTGAAATCATAGTTTTTCCCAGAAGAAAGATATTACCTATACCAACAATATTTTTTTGAGCATTATCTCTGATAGTAACTCTTCCACATTTCATTTCAATAATCCTTGCAAAGAAGTATTTTTTTTAGTCATGTGTTGAGAACATCCACTATCTATGTACCATATATTATTTTCTTTGGTACTTCCTTTACTTTCCAAAAAACAAAACAATTATGTTTTTGGATGTAACGTCCCAAAATTTTATCAATGGAATTCCATTCTTATAATTATTAATTACTGTTGAATCACACTATAAATCACAATTACGTTTCATGATACTAAATATTATGTGATAATAAAACATAATTTTACCACTTTTATGAGTTAAAGTTCAAAAATTGGACATACGTGGTTGCGATTAGTATGATGTTTGGATTCTAATAGAACAAACTAAATTTTTTTGTAAATAGTAGCATACCCCTATGAATATTAATTTTACCCTTATTAATAGTAATACACCCTTATGAATAGTAACGTCTCCTATGATAGTATATATGTAGGATTTAAGTGAAAACACGATGTACCTATGTTTTGAAATAAGTAAAAGAATGTTTTAGAAATTTTATTTATCAAGTAGATAATGATTTTAATTAAATAATAAATTATTCATAATTAGAATATTATTTTTGAAAAATTGAATTCATTTTTGGATTATATACATCGAAAAATGGTTAGGATGAATTTTTTGTATTTTTCTGAAATACTTGAATTTTTTGATGAATAGTGAAATTCCATAATTTACAAAATAAGCTAAATACACTAATTATAGAGTCATTTATGATTTTTCTACTATTGTAAGCCCAATTTGTTCGGATTCACATGATAAAATTACTATAATTGGTAATATAAAACTCAGTATTACATATATTTTGGAAAAATAATAAATTAATGAATATTATATTGAGAAAACCCCTCTCACATCCACTATAAATACCACCCTTCACACCCTCACTTCCTCACACCTCTCAAGATTCAAGACTTGTCTAAAATATACCCAAAAATCTTAACTATCCCCTCTCCCATGCCCAAGAAGCTTCTAGTCTCATAAAAAAACCAATCCAAGGTGTCTTTAGGAGGATCTCAAGAGGATAACTCAAGAGACAATCCCCCTCCCTCTTTTCCTTTAATTTTATTTCAACTTCAAGTTCTTTTCTAATTATATCCCCACATATATTCATCTACATGGTAAGTTAACTCCATAACTATACATATAATTTAATTTTATGATATTAATAGGATATTATATCAACCAACCCTCTTCTCCTCTTTTTTTATTTTTGAAAGGAAAACATTCTTCATGTGGTGTAAATTTATAACCTTTAAGAACGACATGTTTTAAATTTTATTTTCTCCCTTTAGATCTAGTCATTAAACCATTTTTAAGGTTGAACCATATTATTTTATAGGTATTATAACCTATTTAATTTTTTGTAACTAACTTATTCACATATTAATAAATGATTAAAAGTAACAAGTTCATTGTTGATGAAAAACCACTCGAATTAACCCAAGTGATCATCATAAAATTATTACATAATGATTAATCCACATAGTATAAAATATAATAAATTATGAGATCATTTAAACTCCTAAAATATCATTAATAAAATTAATGATACGTTCTAGATGTTTACCCATCTTCTACATGAACTTCCATTTTTGAATTCAAGTGAACCGTTCAAGTAGACCATAAAAATGAACATTCCAGAATAATGGTTTTAAACCCCATAACTCATTCAAAGGCCCATAAAATAACTTAATGAAACCATAATGAACCATATTCAGGTACACAGTGTTTTATAATTGTTAATTAATAAATATAATGTGGTTATACATGAATTTAAAGTGAAAAAAAAACATTCAGATACAAGGTAAGGGGAAATTCTCGAACCCAACTTTCTTTCTTCAGTTTCTCCCTCTTTCACTCAGTTTTTGGTATGGTATGTAACACCCCAAGATTTCATAGTGTGTTATTTCTTCAAAAAAATTCAATAACTTACACTACACGCAACACCGATTTCAAGCGCACCATGACTTACCAAACAAGTCTTTCAAAAGAGGTTATGAATAGTATTAACTAAATTTTAAACTTTATATAATCCTTATAATTTTAGAATCCATATTATGAGCTTCTTAGACATAATTTAATAACAAATTATTTTTTTCAGATAAAATAAGTATTTTTAAAAAAAATGCACTTTTACCAACATTAATAGTGAACCCTTTTTAAATCCAATATTTTAAACATTTATATTTGACTAAATAAATATATTATTTAGAATGGGGACATCAAAAATTTACAATGTAACATCCCAAGCTTCCACGGTACACTTTCCTTTGAATAATACAGTAGCGTGTATTATACGCAACTTCGAGTTCTAACACACACAACAACCAATCAAACTAGCCGTTATGAATAGTAATAACTACTTTTTGAAATTATATATATTTTATATTTCAAAATGAACTTAATTTTTGGATTCGTAATATTGAAATTAGCCTAGGGTGAAATTTTTGTACTTTTCGGATAACTTTCATATTTTGATGAATAGTGAAAATTACTAAATTTTAATTAAAAACAACTTTTTTAATCAAAATAATTAATATATATAAATTATGAATTTTAGTGGTTTTAAAGTATATTTAGAATATATTTTTACCATTTAATTCAATGTTTGTCATTGGACATAATTTCACAATTAAACCATACATAAACAAGTGCCAATCTTTTAATAGTTATTATCTCTTAAAAACACACTTTTTGTTTTAACAACGGGAATTAATTTTAAATTAATTTCTTCCACTTCTGTGTTTTGAATTTGGAAAAATGGATTCCATATTTTGAATCAGGATGTTCAAATTGTGTAAATAGGTAACTTTTATTTTTAGACATTTTGAATAATTACTGCGGTAAATATTTTATTTACCATGGTTAAAGGGTAAATCCGGTAAATAAGGGTTAAAAATAATATTATAATAATAAAACAATTACACTAAAACGTGTCCTAACCTTATTGGTTGATACAAGGCCGACCATGGGCATCTTTGGGTCAATTTTGGGACCTCATGGAGCCACTTGTAGGTGATAGGGACACATTATTTTAATTAAGTTAAAATAAATACAAAAATGACACAAGCATATAGCTTTTAGAAAAACAATTTTTACATAGGGTTATATATGTTGGATTTTAGATTATAAAAATTAATTAGAAATAAAAAATGATATCCTACATAATTATATTTTATATATAATTTTTAGACATTAAATAATGTAATTTATTTATGACACAATGATGATGCAGTAATTACTATAATAGTGAAAAATTAAAATAATTGATATTATAAATACCAAAAAAAATATAATTTGAAACTTTTAATGAATTAAATTAATTTTATAGGATAATATTACATATTAGGATTGATTTAATTGACTTTTTTCAAAGTAATAAATCTATTATGAGTTTCACAAAAATCAACTATTGAATACTGTCAAAATTGACATAAAAGAGTTTTTAAAACTTATATTATATTATTAACTGATATTAAATTCCTAAAAATATAAGGTTCGGCCAAGAAACTTATATCATGATAGGTGTATCATTAATGGACCACTTGTGGGTCGCTTGGATGTATATGGTAAGTTTATTAACGATATAATATAAAAATACAAAGAGACATTGTAAAAGTGAAACTAATTAACTAAGAGTTAATACTTAAAGATAATGTTAATATAAGAACCCAAACCTGTATAAATTCTATTTGTTGAATTTTTTTTGACCTATCCTCACATTAACCTTTGAATAATCAACTTTGGAGGCATTAGAAACTGAATATGAATTTATTATAAACTAATATTTCTAGATTTTCCAAAGGTGCCCCTCACCCCTCTTATAAAAGGGCACTCCTCCTTCTCTTTTATTCACACCTTCAAAGCCTTTTTGTTCGGCCAAACTCTGCCCAAATACTCTCTCAACTTCCCTCAATACAACCTAGATTTCTTAGTTTGATCAGAAATCCAACCAAAGAGCCCTTTTGATCAAATCAAAAGGAAGAACCCGAAGAAGAGGTAATGTTTTCACAACCCTCTTTCAAATTCATTTCTTCTTCAACTTCTTCTTTATATGTTATTACCAGTCTAAAATAATAAATCCAGTATATTATATATACTATGATGTTATTATAATTATAATACAACCATATTCAGTATTCTATCCACCCTTTGAATAACATGTCACCATACGTGCGTACGTACGGCTTACCGTCTCCACGTCGTGGTGTAATTGTTATTCAATATATTATTATTTAGATGGGTATAATAATGATGTATAACTCATGGAAATAATAAATATATCATGATAATGACTCTGCATATATGATATACCATCCAATTATATATTATTTTAATATCAAAATAATGATATTGTCGCTCGTGCGTACGTACGGACTACCGTCTCCACGAACGTGATGAGATTCATTCTTCATCATATCCATTCAAGTATAATTATCATTTTATGATTTAAAAATAATGTTTAAGGACTTGATATCATTCTGGATATGAATAAGATACAACATATACATGACAAACATGGCTTACTTAACAAAACATATAAAAGAAAACGAGTAAGTTAACACCCGAAACAACGATAATTCTAAGATATTATTAACAAAGCAATGTTAAAAGATCATATATGATATCATATGAATGTAAATGATTCTTGTATAATTTAATAAAAATTATTTCACTATTATACAGGAGGTTAACCTACCCCCAACCAAGTAAAAGTACAAGGTAAGGGTTATTTCACAATCTCTTCATTGTCTGAGGTTGTTTAGACGTAATAATCTACTGGGATATCTTTATCATCCACATCCATGTTTCTTAAAAATGTATTTCAAAACATTTTTACTATTTACAAGAATATGTTTTAAAGTCATTTATACCCTTGTTTGACTTTTTATAAGTGGTTTATAAAGGAATCTTTCCGTCATTTTCTAAACAAGGTGTTTTTTAACCTTTTCGACAAAATTAAGGTAAGAGTGTTTTTTTTAACTTATACTGCGGGTGCGGTTATTTTCCGCCATTATAAAATCGTCGAACCTTCCCTTACAAGATTATAAGAATATTTTCAAAGAAAATGTTTTATTTTACAAATATATGACTCTTAAATGATTTCAAAAATAGAAAGAGATATTTCTCTAAAAAGAGTTTTGATTTCATCTATGTCAACATCCTTTGATGGATTTTACGCTTATTTGAAGTTGATTTATTATGATACAAAATTTCTATATTGTATTGAAGGTTTTGTGATATGTTTGACTGTGGATGTGCTATTTTTATACCATTCATAGTTTATGGTGAATGTATTTACATTTCGTATGCTAGTTTTAATACGAATGTTTATGTTATGTTTAAACCTTTTCATATGGGAATGCATTGGACTTAATATGTGACGGGTGGAGCCCGCTATATCTCCTCGATGCATCGGTAGTTCTCATGAGACAAACTAGTGTCTTGGCACAAGGCCTTGAAAAAATCTTATTTGTAGTCTTGGCACGAGGCCTTGGCTATGTGGTTATGATAGTCTGGCATTATGCATTCCATCATTATGAAAGTGGTTATTGAAATTCCATGTGATTATTTGATTAGTAGAATGTCCATGTGAATAAGTAAATGGAATTATTTCATTTTACTCTTGTCATACTATGTTGAAGTTCAAGTTTAAAAGGCTTTTGTTTTAGTTATACATTGCCTTAAATGTTTATTCTTATTTATGAAAGTTTCCGCTATATTGTTATCCTTACTGGGCATTTGATATCACCCCTTTTCTATGTTTTATTTTTCCCAGGAAGTGAAGAAGTAGATTATGAATGACCTGCAGGGATTGTATGAGGGGTAAATAGTGTGGAATATGGAGACAATATGTTGTTGTAGTAGTTTTTCACTTTATGATGTAATGTAAAACATTATGAATATATCTAGTGTTTCCAAGGCTACTAAACCAATCGGTCTTTCGAGATTTTATCTTTCTTGTTATCATGCCAATGTTATGTAATAATGCACCGACTCTAGGTAACTAGGGTCGGGGTGTTACAGTTGGTATCAGAGGAAGTTTAGTACAAACCATGGAAGCTAGATTTAGATAAACTCTGATTAGAGCATGTAGACCTAAGATGAACTTTGAGGATTAGTATAGAAGAACTTCCTAGAATTTTGGTATTGTAGAGATTTTGTGAGTTTTCGAGCAATACATCCCTGTCTGGATACGAGCAGGTAGAGGCGGCTCTGGCACAGATGTACCTAGGGGTAAAACCCGAAAACACCGCTTTGAGCTAGACTCGAACGGGAACTGGTGCACGACAACGGGCCTTGCTGCACTCTTGGTTACGACACTCCTGGGGGATATGCTTAGGATAACTCTTGTTTTCTTTACAAATCATTATGAAGGGTTTATGAGTATATACTTACTTAAAGAAAAAATTATTATGGTTATGGATTATATCCATAAATAGTTCAATTTATGTTAAGTGTTTTATAAGTATGGGATTATGTAAACTGATCTAGTTTATGCCATTGTTTATAAATGGCGCCCTGTAGAAGGAATGAGAACTCCAGAAATACACATGATACAAAGAGAAAGAAGGATCATATATTTCGTGGTCTTAAGCTATAATTTATAAGAGAAATAGTCTCCCATGTATTATCATCATATGAAGAAATAAAATCATGTGTTTATAAGATAAGTAAAGATTTTACTATGTCCTATGGCTTTGTAGGGAAGCAAGAGAGGAAAAGGATGGAGGAGAGAAAGACGGATAAAGGGAAGAGGGAAAAGAAGAATTTTCCCATATGTGATAACTGTGGGAAGAAACACCCTGGAACTTGCTTGAAGGGAATAAGAGTATGTTATAAGTGTGGAGAAAAAGGACACAAAGTATGTGACTGCAAGGGTAGGAAAATGGTTTCAAATGTACAATGCTTCATTTGCAAGGAGTTTGGACACTACGCAAACTTATGTCTCAGTCATCAGACTATACCGCAAATGATGTTATTGGATAATAATCAAGTTATGATACTACCACAGATGAAGAGGAATGATTAGAGTTCTTATGTTGATTATGTCATTTTAGTGTTGTATCAACAAAGTACTTGTTATAAAAATTATGGAGTATATAAGGATTGTACTGCAGTACTATTTCATTAAGGACTTGAGATTGTGCGGAACAAATAAAAGTGACTCAATAGCAAGTTAATGTTTTTGGAAAATATATGGTTGCGAGAATGATAAACCATAATTTGGTTCTGATACCGAGGTAGTGATTTTATAATAATACATGATTGATTTGGGTAAATTATATTGGATATTCTTGACTACCTTGAAACTGACTAATGATTTTTGTATTTCATCTTTGTTGGGATTTACACTATTTTTGGATTGAAGGATTATATCAATTATTCTTTAAGGAATAAGGGATCATGAATGTAATCAATAAGGTGTTATGGTATTTCAGGATGTTTCAGTGTTTTAAAAGAGTACATGATGAAGGTGTTCACATGTTATTACACGGAAAAAAGGATCTTTATTGTGTTTACCTTCCTTATAAATTTTGGACAGAAGTATTTTGGATAGTTCTAGTTTGGATTATTTTGGATTTCCATAAAAGGACAACCCAGAGGTCGGGCGGCAACCCGTCACATCCGGCAAGGCCGTGAGACTTGAACCCACAACCGAAGTGCGACAAGGGTGTATCACCTACCACTGGCCCATGAAATGTCTGGGATTAAATAATGTAGTTTTTTTTTAAAAAAATATCTGGTAGATGAATTATAAATTCGTTTTTTCTTGAAACCCATACGAATAGGATAAATAGAATATTTTTTTATATTATATTATCTTTTAGAGTGAAATATGAGTTTGTGGTAGAAATTAGTTAAGGATGGAACTCTACTTGTCAAGAATATATTTTTCTTCTTCTCTTATTCTATGAAGAAATTAATTCTTATACTTTATTTAAGGGATTATAAAACCAAAAATGTGTTATCCTAACACCCTATGTTTTGTTGAACCGATGGTACTTGAAATCATCATAGATTGATGAATTTAAGGACCTCAATTTTACACTTGTTTGTGATTGATTACCTCAATAAATAGCTATAAATATTTACGTTTTTCCTCTAATTATATGTCTCTAATTTCCACCAATGTTCTCCTAATCAAGATCATAATTTTGTGGTGACCCTTTCATTTCTCTTTTCCTCTTATTAAGACTAAATTTTATTAACCAAATTTCCGATGTGGGTTTTCCCCACAAAGATATTTTCTGTTTTCTACCATTATTTTCGAAGAAGAATATCAAATTGCGAGGACGCAATTTATTGAAGGAGGGGAGAATGTAACACCCCAAGATTTCATAGTGTGTTACTTCTTCAAAAAAATTCAATAACTTGTACTACACGCAACACCGATTTCAAACGCACCATGACTTACAAAACAAGCCGTTCAAAAGAGGTTATGAGTAGTATTAACTAAATTTTAAACTTTATATAATCCTTATAATTTTATAATCCATATTATGAGCTTCTTAGACATAATGTAATAACAAATTCTTTTTTTCAGATAAAATAAGTATTTTTTTTAAAAAATGCACTTTTACCAACATTAATAGTGAACCCTTTTTAAATCCAATATTTTAAACATTTATATTTGACTAAATAAATATATTCTTTAGAATGGGGACATCAAAAATTTAGAATGTAACATCCCAAGCTTCCACGGTACGCTTTCCTTTAAATAATACAGTAGCGTGTGTTGTACGCAACTTCGAGTTCTAACACACACCACAACCAATCAAACTAGCCATTATAAATAGTAATATCGACTTTTTGAAATTATATATACTTTATATTTCAACATGAACTTCATTTTTGGATTCGGAATATCGAATTTAGCCTAGGGTGAAATTTTTGTACTTTTTGGATAACTTTCATATTTTGATGAATAGTGAAAATTACTAAATTTTAATTAAAAACAACTTTTTAAATAAAAATAAATAATATAGATAAATTATGAATTTGAGTGGTTTTAAAGTATATTTAGAATATATTTTTATAATTTAATTCAATGTTTGTCATTGGATATAATTTCACAATTAAACCATACATAAACAAGTGTCAATCTTTTTATTGTTATTATCTCTTAAAAACACGCTTTTTATTTTAACAACGGGAATTAATTTTAAATTAATTTCTGCCACTTCTGTGTTTTGAATTTGTAAAAATGGATTCCATATTTGGAATCAGGATTTTCAAATTGTGTAAATAGGTAACTTTTATTTTTAGACATTTTGAATAATTACTGCGGTAAATATTTTATTTATCATGGTTAAAGGGTAAATCTGGTAAATAAGGGTTAAAAATAATATTATAATAATAATCAAATTACCCTAAAACATGTCCTAACCGTATTGGTTGATACAAGGCCGACCATGGGCATTTTTGGGTCAATTTTGGGACCTCATGGAGCCATTTTTAGGTGATAGGGACACTTTATTTTAATTAAGATAAAATAAATACAAAAATGACACAAGCATATAGCTTTTAGCAAAACAAATTTTACATAGGGTTATATACGTTGGATTTTAGATTATAAATATTCATTAGAAAGATAAAACGGTTTCCTACATAATGATATTTTATTTATAATTTTTAGACATTAAATAATTTAATTTATTTATGACACAATGATGATACAGAAATTACTATAATATTGAAAAATTAAAATAATTGATATTATAAATACCCAAAAAAATATAATTTGAAACTTTTAATGAATTAAATTAATTTCCTAGGATAATATGACATATTAGGATTGATTTAATTGACTATTTTATAAGTAATAAATCTTCTATGAGGTTCACAAAAATCAACTATTGAATAGTGTCAAAATTGACATAAAAGAGTTTTTAAAACAAATATTATATTATTAATTGATATTAAATTCCTAAAAATATAAGGTTCGGACAAGAAACTTATATCATGATAGGTGTATCATTAATGGACCACTTGGGGGTCTCTTGTATGTATATGGTAAGTTTATTAACCATATAATATAAAAATACAAAGAGACATTGTAAAAGTGAAACTAATTAACTAAGAGTTAATACTTAAAGATAATGTTAATATAAGTACCCAAACCTGTCTAAATTATATTGGTTGAATTTTTTTCGACCTATCCCCACATTAACCTTTGAATAATCATCATTGGAGCCATTATAAACTGAATATTAATTTATTATAAACTAATATTTCTAGCTTTTCCAAAGGTTCCCCTCACCCCTCTTATAAAAGGGCACTCCTCCTTCTCTTTTCTTCACACATTAAAAGCCTTTCTGTTCGGCCAAAATCTGCCCAAATACTCTCCCAAATTCCCTCAATACAACCTAAAGGCCTTAGTTTGATTATAAATCCAACCTAAGGAGCCCTTTTGATCAAATCAAAAGGAAGAACCCGAAGAAGAGGTAATGTTTTCACCACCCACTTTCAAATTCATTTCTTCTTCAACTTCTTCTTTCTATGTTATTACCATTATAAAATAATAAATCCAGTATATTATATATACTATGATGTTATTATAATTATAGTACAGCCATATTAAGTATTCTATCCACCCTTTGAATAACATGTCACCATACGTGCGTACGTACGGCTCACCTTCTCCACGTCGTGGTGTAATTGTTATTCAATATATTATTATTTGGATGGGTATAATAATGATGTATAACTCATTAAAATAATAAATATAACATGATAATGATTCTTTATATATGATATATCATCCAACTATATTTTATTTTAATACAAAAATAATGATATTGTCGCTCGTGCGTACGTACGGACTACCGTCTCCACGAACGCGATGAGATTCATTCTCCATCATATCCATTCAAGTATAATTATCATTGGATGATTTAAAAATCATGTTTAAGGACTTGATATCATTCTGGATATGAATAAGATACAACATATACATGACAAACATGGATTACTTAACAAAACATATAAAAGAAAACGAGTAAGTTAACACCCGAAACAATGATAATTCTAAGATATTATTAACAAAGCAATGTTAAAAGATAATATATGATATCATATGAATGTATATGATTATTTTATAATTTAATAACAATTATTTCACTATTATACAGGAGGTTAACCTACCCCCAAACAAGTAAAAGTACAAGGTAAGGGTTATTTCACAATCTATTCATTGTCCGAGGTTGTTTATACGTAATAATCTAATGGGAACTCTTTATCATCCACATACATGTTTCTTAAAAATGTATTTCAAAACATTTTTACTGTTTACCAGAATATGGGTTAAAGTCTTTTATACCCTTGTTTGACTTTTTATAAGAGGTTTATAAAGGAATCTTTTCGTCGTTTTCCAAACAAGGTTCTTTTTAACTTTTTCCACAAAATTAAGGTAAGAATGTTTTTTTTAACTTATACTGTGGGTGCGGCTATTTTCCGCCGTTATAAAATCGTCGAACCTTCCCTTACAATATTATAAGAATATTTTCAAAGAAAATGTTTTATTTTACAAATATATGACCCTTAAATGATTTCAAAAATAGAAAGAGATATTTCTCTAAAAAGAGTTTTGATTTCATCTATGTCAACATCCTTTGATGGATTTTACACTTATTTGAAGTTGATTTATTATGATACAAAACTTATATATTGTATTGAAGGTTTTGTGATATGTTTGACTGTGGATGTGCTATTTTTATACCATTCATAGTTTATGGTGAAAGTATTGGCATTTCGTATGCTAGTTTTAACACGAATGTTTATGTTATGTTTAAACCTTTTCATATGGGAATGCATTGGACTTAATATGTGACAGGTGGAGCCTGCTATAGCTCCTCGATGAATCGGTAGGTCTCATGAGACAAACTAGTGTCTTGTCACAAGGCCTTGACAAAATCTTATTTGTAGTCTTGGCACGAGGCCTTGGCTATGTGGTTATGATAGTCTGCCATTATGCATTCCATCATTATGAAAGTGGTTATTGATATTCCAAGTGATTATTTGATTAGTAGAATATCCATGTGAATAAGTAAATAGCATTATTTCATTTTACTCTTTCCATACTATGTTGAATTTCATGTTTAAATGGATTTTTTTTAGTTATACATTGCCTTAAATGTTTATTCTTATTTATGAAAGTTTCCGCTATATTGTTATCCTTACTGGGCATTTGAGCTCACCCCTTTTCTGTGTTTTATTTTTCCCAGGAAGTGAAGAAGTAAATTATGAATGACCTGCAGGGATTGTATGAGGGGTTAATTGTGTGCAATATGGATACAATATGTTGTTGTAGTAGTTTTTCACTTTATGATGTAATGTAAAACTTTATGAATATATCTGGTGTTTCAAAGGCTACTAAACCAATCGGTCTTTCGAGATTTGATCTTTCTTGTGATCATGCCAATGTTATGTAATAATGCACCGACTCTAGGTAACTAGGGTCGGGGCGTTACATGGTATCTCAAAAATAATTTTTTCATCATTATCTGAACTATTATAGGATATAAATTTTCTCCACTGGATTTTATGTCAAACACAATGTTTTCCAAAATAAATCTTCTTTCATCAACACACCTTTTACTTCTCACTCAAGGTTGATGGTTTTTGTATCAAGTATATTATTCCCTCTTTCTTTTGGGAATCCAAAATTTATGAATTTGTTCTTAGGAGTTGAAACCCATAACCTTCCATAGTGCAATATGAACGTTTAAATGTGACGAGTGCACCCATAATTATATAGCTCTCTAGTGCCTTGCGTAAAGTGGTGAATCTCGTGAGTAAAAGGAAAATTATGCATGAAATTTTTTTTTAATTATTCACAACTATGTGTGGTATATTACCACTAAAACATGATGTTTCATTTTTATTCATTGCCACATTTCAATCCTTTTATTAATGCTTGCTTTCATGTTCATGATCCTTTTCCTATGTTATGATTATTCTCACCCATTGTTATATTTTTTATATCTATCCTCATACTAGGAATTTATCCCACCCCTTTTTTATGTATATCCCCAAGTGACTACATGTACTAGGGAGAGGTCAAGTTCCAATAATAATCTAGACAGGAAGGAATTAAATAAATGTTTATGCTTCATGATGTAAAAGTTATGTTTGGTCCTAGTTTTCCCAAGACACTAAACCATTGGATCCTTGTGTTGTAATTCTATTATGTTTTTTATCTTTATAATGATGTAATAGTAATGTAAGGAAAGGTAGGATCTCTATATTTGGTATCATAGGCAAGGTTTAGTTAATTTGGGAATCAGGATTAGTGAACCCTTGAAAAAACCTTCAGCATGCGACTAAATACAAATATGCAGAAAATAATATTTACAGAGGGATTTAATAAGTTGTGATTTTATTTTAAATTTTAAAAATAAATAATTTATTCATGACTTGTTAACTTTTTTTTGTTCTAACCTTTTCTATTTTATAAAATGGTGGGAACCAGGAGAAACCAGTCTAACAACTTGTGTGAGGGCCAATGCAATGATTTCTCGAATGACATCCCTAATGATTTGTGAGGTGGAGTTCAAAAATTCATGGAAATGCTTACCCTACTATCTCAAGTTATGAACAATAACCAGCATAATGGGGAATTTCATCCTTCACCAAAGAGGGATCCACTGGCTATTGAGTGTTTTATGCTGCAACGGCCACCGATGTTTACTGGATATTCTGATCCACTAGTTTCAGAACAGTGGGTCAACTCCATGGAGAAGATCTTTTCTATGCTTCACTATTTTGAGATGGAGAAGGTGAAACTATTCATTTATCAACTATATGGAGGGACCAATAAATTGTGGGCTTTGATTAAGAACACCAAGCCAAGATACAAAATTGAAGAGATGGAATGGGAAGACTTTAATATCATGTTTCTTACAAAGTATTTCCCAAGAAATCTTCATATAATTATGGAGATGGAATTCATAGAGCTCAAGAAAAAGGAAGGATAATATCTCACAACCTACAAAGCAATTTTCACAAGGCTTTCAAGGTATTCTTCGGGTTTTTTATCAATAATGATAATAATTTTGATAGATTATTTAATGGATTAAAACCACACCTTCAAAAGTATCTTCAAATTCATGACTTTGGGATTTATGAAGAAGTTGTTCAATGTGATATCAAAGTGGATATGGAGTTTGGAGAATGGTCACATGGCTATAGTGATAAGAAATGAAAGATGGAGTTTCAAGATGGGGAGTCTAATGATAGAGGTGGGAAGAAAACTCAATGACCCACATGCCAAAAATGTGGGAAGTTGCATCATGGGAACTGCCTCAAAGGGACTGGGAAGTGCATAAAGTGTGGGAAATAAGGACACCTTGCTCAAGAGTGTCAAAAAGACATGGAAATGATGGTTATTATAGTGGAAAAAAGGATAGATCCACCCATGGTTCTATGCTACATCTGTAGGGATCAAGGGAACTTTTCAAGTCAGTGCACTAAACCTAGAGTTCTTGAGGGTAATCAGTGTTAGTAGCCACCAAAGCCAAGAGAACAAGGGAAGTATTATTACATCACTACTCCAAAAGTGGAGCAAGATAATTAAGTCATACAAGGTACACTTCCTATTTAATCAATAATGGAAAAATTATTCTTCGATTCTGGTTCTATGAATTCCTTTATATCTTGAAAGTCTTCTAGAACTATAGAATCGAAGCCCTGAAACCTTGAAGTAAATATATCTACAAAAACAAGAAGTGGTGAATTCATTGAAACCCAAGTGTTTGAATCTTCTCTTATTGGTGTATTTGGGAAGTTTATTCCAGATAATCTCGTAATACTTCCCTTGGTGGAATTAAATTCTATAATGGGAATGGATTGGCACTCATTATATAGATAATGTATCAACTGTCGAGAAAAGGAAATCTATTTTCATATTCTAAACCATCCCATGATCCTCTAAAAATTAAAGGAAGACCATGAATCTCCATTGAAAAATCCTTCAACTGTGTGGGTGTTGATTACAAATGAAGAATCATACCTCACCCAAATGGTTGAGTCAAAGGAAAGTGACAACCTTGGGAAAATTCCCCTCATGAGGGAATATAGTGATGTATTTCTAAAAGAGTTACATGGACATTCCCCAGATCGTGAGGTAGATTTATCAATATAACTCTTACCCGGTGCTACTCCTATCTCAAAGTGTATCTATAGGATATATCCTAAAAATGGAGGTGTTAAAGAAGTAGCTACAAGAGCATTTGGACAAAGGGTTGATACTCCCGATTGCATCACCTTGGGGTGCACCAGTGATCTTTGTGAAGAAGAAAGATGGAACAATGTGTTGTGTATTTATTATCGAGAACTCAATCAATCACCATAAATAACAAGTGTCCTCTTCCAAGGATTAATAACTTGTTCAAAGAGTTAAGAGGAGCTCAATTAATCTCAAAGGTGGGTCTTAATTCTAGATATCATTAACTAAAGGTGAAGAAGGAATATATTCATAAGACTACCTTCCGTACAATGTATGGTCACTATGAGTTTCGGGTGATTCTATTTGGAATTACTAATGCCCCTGAAATCTCTATGGATTTGATTAATAGAGTATTTAGAAATTACCTTGACAAATATTTGGTAGTGTTTATCGATGATATTCTCATCTAATCTTAGAGAAAGGAGAAACATTAATAACATTTAAGACTTCTGTTGGTGAAATTGTGAAAGGATAAGTTGTACGCAATGTTCAGAAAGTATGAATTTTGGATGAAGCAAGTCACCTTATTGGGACATGTGATCAGAAGTGAGGGAATTTATGTGGACCCTTTAAAAACAAAGGCGATTGAGGAATTGAGCAGGCCCTCTATTGTCACAGAAATCCATAGTTTTCTTGGATTAGCTGGGTACAACTGATATTTTTTGAGAAATTTCGCATCATTGTCAAGCCTGATAACTAAGTTAACAAGGATAGGGGTAAAGTATGTTTGGATGGAAGAATGTAAGGGAAGATTCAAGGAGCTAAAGAGAATGCTGATCACTGCACCTGTACACACATTACCAAAAAGTGGATAAAGTTTTATGCTATAAAAAGATGCTTCAAATAAAGGATTGGGTTGCGTACTCATGAAAAATGATAATGTGATATCCTATGCCTCATGGATGTTAAAAATCCATAAGTATAACTACCCAATGCATTATCTAGAGCTAGCATCCATGATTTTTTCCTTGAAAATTTGGTGGAACTACCTTTATGGGGAGAAGTGTGGCATTTACACTGAACAAAAGAGCCTAAATTATATATTCACACAAAAGGAAACCAACATGCATCAAATGAGATGGTTAGATCTAGTCAAGGATTAAGATTTATCTATTCACTATCATCCTAAAAAGTAGAACAAGGTAGATGATGCTCTGGGTAGAAAAGAACATACTACTATATCTATGTTATGGATTGAGAAAGACATGTTCTTCATGGATATGAAAAGGATGGATTTAGAAATCATAAGGGTAGGGGATAAATCCTACCTTTCCTAAATTATTTCAAAACCATAAATCAAAGAGATGATTAAGGAGGCATAAAGGGGTGATCTGGAGTTACAAAAGAATGTGAATAAATTAAAGGAAGGGAAGCTGTAAGAGTTCCATATCGATGATGATGGTGTGATTCGGTTTGGAACATAGATTTGTGTGCCTTTATCACCTAGGATAAAGAAGGATCTATTGGAAAATGCACTTATCTCAACATTATCTATCCATCCTGGTAGCACAAAGATGTACTCAGATCTCCATGAACACTTCTTGTGGGGTAACATAAAAAAGGATATCACGGAATATATCTCAAGGTGCTTGGTATATCAGCATTCTAAAGTAGAGAGAAAAAAATCCAAAGGGTTGGTGCAGCCATTTCCTATACCCATGTGGAAATGGGAGAATGACACTATAGACTTTGTCATGGGTCTCTTGATGACATCGAAGGGAAATAATGAGATATGGGTTGTGGTTGACTGACTCACCAAGACTTACCATTTTATAATTTTATGGGATGATCTCTCACCAGAACAAATTGAAAGGATATATGTGAAGGAAGTGGTGACAATCCATGGTGTTCTACTCTCAATTGTCTCTGATCATGGTCCAAGGTTCACATCTAAATTTTGGGGGAGACATCAACATGATTTAAGTACTGAATTAAATTTCAACATGGATTATCACCCCCAAACTGATATCCAATCTGAAAGGACTATTTAAAGGCTTGAAGACATTATAATAGCCCACTCTTTAGAATTTATAGGTGGATTGGATAAAAATCACCCATTGGTTGAGTTCTCAAACAATAATAGCTACCACTCAAGTATTGATATGGCTCCATATGATTTTTTGTATGGAAAGCGATGTGAAACTCTGACCTGTTGGAATGAAGTTGGAAAAAGATAGATACTTGGACCCGATCATCTACAAGAGATGACAGAGAAGGATCAAGTCATAAAAAACACATCAAATCTTATCAAAGTCAGTAAAAGAACTATACTGACAATTGTCAAAGATACTTGGAGTTCGATGTTGGGGATAAATTATTCCATCGAATATCACCATGGAATAGAGTCATGTGGTTTGAAAATAAAATGAATCTAAGCCCTAGGTATATTGGCCCTTTTTTTATCCTTGACCGCATAGGAGTCATGGCTTATTGAATTTCACTTCTACCGAATATTGATCAAGTTCATGATGTGTTTCATGTATCACTCCTCAGGATGTCTATACATGATCACTTTCATGTACTGAACTCAGAGGTTGTGCAGCTGGAATATGATCTCTCCTGTGAGGAGCATCCAGTAGATATTATAGGTAGAAAAGATAAGGTTCTACCCAACAAGAAAACCTACCTTGTCAAATTTTTATGGAGGAACCATAAGTTTGAAGAAGTTACTTGGGAACTGGAGGAGTCAATGAAGGAGAAGTACCCTCACTTTTTGTGTAAAGCAAAATTTTGGGAGAGAAATTTCTTAAGGGGGGAAGAATGTAATGACCCAAAGTTTTATCAATGAAATTCCCTAATTATAATTATGACTTATAATATTATCACATTAGAAAGAAAAATGAAATATCAGTATACTAAATACAATGTGATCATCAAAAATAATTTTTCCACTTCTATGTGTTGAATTTTCAAAATATGACATATGCGGTTGTGATCGATAAGATTTTTTGAGTCTAATAGAACAAACTAAATTTTTGGTGAATAGTAACATACCATTATGAATAGTAATGTTACCCTTATGAATATTAATATAACATTATGAATAGTAACCTCACCTATGATAATATATAGGTAGGATTTAAGTGAAAGCACGATGTACCTATGTTTTGGAATATGTAAACAAATGTTTTAAAACTGTATTTTTCAAGTAGATTATGATTTTAATTAAAAATTAAATTAATCATATTTAATAAATTATTTTTGAAAAAATGGACTTCATTTTTGTATTATACACATCAAAAAATGGTTAGGGTGAAGTTTTAGGATTTTTCTGAAATACTTGAATTTTTTTATGAATAGTGAAATACCATAATTTAAAAAATAAGCTAAATACACTAATTATTTAGTCATGTATGATTTTAAACTAATGTAAGCCCAATTGGTTCGTATTAACATCATAAAATTACTTTATATGGTCATGGAAGACTCACTATTACTTTTCTTGTGGAGAACTAATAACTTAATGAATATTATATTGAGAAAACCCCTCTCCCCTCCACCATAAATACCATCCTTCACACCCTCATTTCCTCACACCTCTCATTATTCAATCCTTGTCTAAAATCTACCAAAAAATCATCATCATCCCCTATCTCATGGCCAAGTAGCTTCTGGTCTGATAAAAAGACAAATCCAAGGTTCCTTGGGGAGGATCTCAACAGGATAACTCAAGAGGTAATTCCCCTCTCTTTTCCTTTAATTTCCATTCAACTTCAAGTTCTTTTCTTATTATCTCTCCACTTATCATCATAAAAATGGTGTAGAAACTCCAGTATTATAAATAAAATATAATTTTATGATACTAATGGAATATTATATCATCCAACCCCGTTCTCATCTTCTTTTTATTTTCTAAAGGAAAATTTTGTTCGTGTCGTGTTAATTTATCACCTTCATAAATGACATGTTTTCAATTTTATTTTATACCTTTAGATCTGGTCATGAAACCATTTTTATGGTTGAAACATATTATGTTATATGTATTATATCATATTTAATTTTCAGGAACTAACTTATGTATGTATTACTAACTGATTAAAAGAAATAAGTTCTTTGTGGATGAAAAACCTCCCGAATTAACCCAATAGATCATCATTAAATTCCTATCTAACGATTCATCCACATGGTATATAATATAATAAATTACATGATAATTTAAAATCTAGTAATATCATTAATACCATTAATGATAATTTCTGGATATTTACCCATGTTCTACACGAACTTCCATTTATGAATACGAGTGAACCGTTCAAGAAAACCATAAAAACAAACATTCACAAACAATGGATTTAAACCCTATAACTCATACAAAGACCCATAAAATAAACTAATGAAACCTTGATTAACCATATTCATGTACAAATGGTTCTTTAATTGATAATTAATGAATATAATGTGGTTATACAAGACTTTAAAGTGAAGAAAGTGTTTGGATACAAGGTAAGGGGAAATTCTCGAGCCCGAGATTCATTCTTTGGGTTCTCCCTCTTTAACTCCATTTTTTGTATGGTTACTCCTTAAAAATAATTTATCCATCATTATCTTACATATTCTTAGATATAAATTTTCTACACTAGAGTTTATTTCAAATATAATGTTTTTCAAAAAAAAACTCTTCTTTCAAGAACACACCTTCTACTTCTAACTCAAGGTTGATGGTTCTTGTATCAAGTATGGTATTCCAACTTTTTTTAGGAACCAAAAGTTTTTGAATTTATTCATACAAGTTTAAACCCATTAATTTCAATGTTTATTATTTATATATGTTCTATGTTTCATGCATGATAATGAAAATTTTATGATGTGATGGGTGTGCCTAGAATTATATAGCGCAATATGAATTTTTGACTATGATGGGTGCACCCGGAATTATACAGCGCTCCAATTCATTGGGTAAAGTGATGAATCTCATGAGTAAAATGGAAATGATGCATTAACATGATGATATAATTGTTCACAACTATGTGTGTTATATGACCACTAAAACATGATGTTTAATTTTAATGCATTTCCATGTTTCAAGTCTTTTATTAATGCTTCCTTTCATGTCCATGATCCTTTGCCTATGTTATGATTATTTTAACCCATTGTTGTATTGTTCATATATATCCTCCTATTGGGCACTTAGCTCACCCCTTTTTTATGTATATCCTAATGTGACTACAAATACTAGGGAGAGTTCAAGTTCTAATAAAAAGTTAGAGAATAAGGAATTAAATAAATGTTTGTGATTGATGATTTAAAAGTTATGTTTGGTCCTAGTTTTCTCAAGAAGCAAATCCTCTGGATCCTCATGGTGTAATACTATTATGTTTTTTATCATTATAATCATTTAATAGTAATTTAAGAAAAGGAAGGGCTTCTATATTGGAAACCAATATTTCTTGGTTCCAGAAATGTTAGAAAGAAAAATCTTAGGAGTCCAAATTTGTATTGAGCAAAAAGGGCTTCATGAAATCCTTAGGATTGAATTTTATTTAATGGAAAATTTTAATTCCAATTTCCATCACATTGAAATTTAGTACAAAAACTTAAATTTTAGGAACAAAATAATTGTAACTAAAAATAGGTTTTAAATGAGAATAACCAAATCCAAACTATTTCCATGAGCAAGAAGTTTTTTGATCATTTTATCGAAACCACCCTTCCCAGAAGTAAAGTTTGATAAAAGTTTCTTTAAATATAATATTTCATACTTTAGTTTTACAACTAAATATTTATTCTCACAATCATTAGTTTTGGAATTTATTTTTTCTTATAAAACACTTTTGTTAGAAATATATATGTCAAAATCCTTAGAAATATCATATTTCTTAGAATTATCATCCTCAAGGTCTTTAGATATAGAATTAATTTCAAATGTTTTATGATCAATATTATTTGAAAGATCGGATACTTCATTTATTAAAAAATTTATTCTAGAGTTTTTCTTTTCAACTATCTTCACAACTATAAAATTTTCATTCTCAAGCAATTTAAAAAATCTAGGAACTATTTTATAAAAAGGTAAAGTATTTTTATCATTAGATGAAGAGGATTCTTCATATAAATATATAGATTTATTTTCATCAGGATAATTTTCACTTAAATGCCTATTTTTTAAAGAATTTTTTGTTTGTACCTTTTCCATATGATAATTACTTTAAAAAGGTATTATTTTCATAAAGACTACTATTCTTGTGTCCTGAATTTTGATTTTCTAAATAATCGTCAGAAGAATCTCCGTTACTAGCACTCCATGAGTGATTAGAATTCAAAACTTTCTTCCCTTTTGACTTGTAAAACTTTTTCAGATTTCTTTCATAATTCATTTCTTTTCTATCTTTACTTTTCAATAATAGAGAGTCTAGTCGGATGTGTTCTTATTTCTTACATTCATAATATCTAATTTCAGAATCTATCAAGTTGTTCCTATCCTTTTTACTTTTCTTATACTGAAAATAAAAATCTTTTTACCAACAATAATTTTCATTCTTTGAACAATATTGGCTAAATCATTCTAAAAATGTTATGAATCACTGGATTCTAATTGAGTAATAACCTTTTTCTTTATTTATTTAACAAATTTTTTTGGAATTTGAACTTTCATATGATTTGAAGTAGTAATAAAAGAAACTCCACAATTCTTCTTTTTATCTTTATCAGCATCTATTTTCATCTTACCTTCATACTGTAAAATTGTACCAAATAAATCATCAAATGTATGATTTTAATATTTTTGGATTCATCATATTTTTTTCTCTTTGATTCCCATTCATTTTCAATAATATCAATAAAATTTTCAATAATAATTCCATCATCTAATCCTTTTTCACCCATAGCATGTAACAATTAACAATTGTCATAAACCTTTCTTGTAACTTAACAAAATTTTCTCTATATTTAAATTCAAAATCTTGGTAATATGCTCTTATCATATAACTTCTAGTATCAACAACTTTGGAAGTTCAAAATGAGTGATTTATAACTTATTCCAAATATTATTTAATGCTTCACAAGAGGAAATCTGGAAATATATGTTTCTATTCATAGAAAAAATTAAAAAAAATATTACCTTATAATTCAATTGATATTCTTACTTCTCATATTAGTAAAGACTCTAACCTCTTAGTTAGAAATTTATAGTCACCATTAAACATAAAAATGTTATCAACTCCAGTGTTGATTATAAAGGTCTTAATTCTATCTCTCCAATATTCAAAATCATTACCATCAAAATTATTGGTCTGGTTGGATTTAGATTGTCTATGGAACTAATATTGATTCTTTTCATCTTTTAAATAAAAAAAATCATTTTACACAATACACATTAGTGTAAAAATTATTTATAGATAAAAAGTTTATAAAATAAATATAAATAACTTACAAAAGATAATAAAAGAATCAGAAATTAATATTAGTGTAAACCTTATTTAATACTAATTGTAGTATTTTAATGTACATACAAATGTGATAATACAATAGGGGTGAATATTTCGTTTTAAGACATTTTTACCCCTAAAAGAATTTAGTTTAAAAGGATTTATAATAAAAGAATTCACAAAACCCATTATAAAGAAAAAATGGACTAGCCCTTGGGTATGATTAAATATATATCATAATCAGGTTGATATTGATATGTATTCCTTAGTACGTATTATGAAATAACTTGTATTCATAGTAAGTGTGGTAAGTATTGTAATCATAGAGGTTTATGATAATCAGAGTGAAACAAAATAATGATTCTATCATAAAGCGTATAGAATCATATTATGTAAATGATTGATAATAATCATATAAATAATAATAATAATAATGAAATAAAAATCATCATAATCAGATAAATTACTATAAATAGAATATTGAATATAAAAATGAAAATAGAAAACAATTCACTTTCTATTATAATAACAGGATAAATCAAATACAAGTAAATGAATACAATTATTTTAACCCGAAGAAAAGTTTATCCAATAACTTTAGAAAAAGGTCCCTAGAATAATACTTTCAAAAAATTATTCCTTATCTACACCACGGTATTCCCTCTATTTGATTATCGCCTTTGGTGTCTCTTATTATCCGTAGAAACCCTCGATCAAAAAGGTGATCAGCACCTATGTCTTCCTAGCCTCAGAAGCCCTTGGTCCACAAAAGATTAGCACCTTTGTATTATTATCCAAATAATCCCTCAATCATAATCACAAAAAATCAGTGTCTCACAAATCAAAATAGAAATTTTGATAGTTAAAAGTATATGGAACAAGTAGTTCATAACTTGTAAATGTCAATGTTTCTATATGTAGTAGATTTGGAAGATCTATAACACAGTGTCTCAAAAAATCAAACAACAACAACACCAAGATCTTTCAAATGACCTGGTATTTATAGGCCTTAATCCCAATGGTCATCTCAATATTCAATGGTCATATATTCTCCTTAAATCTCAGAGGGACTAGGATTATGATAACTATAACTGTTATATTGAAACTGAAAGCATGACATCATTTTGATTAGTATATAATAAATATAATTTTTTTGATTTAAAAAAGACTTTTCATTATGATATAGTTTTTTGGGTATAATAAAAATGAGTCTTATGACTTCTATTATGATATTTAGTATGATTTATATCATTAAAAACATATTTTCAGCATGAAAGATTGGATATTGTGTTCAATATGAATCGTATTCAGGCTCGTTCTGATAATTGTGGACATAATTATTACTACAATTCTTATGAGTATGTTTTTTATCATAAGCACTTATTAAAATAATAATGATAAAATTTTAATGGATTTTCATAAATTAAAGTTTGATAAAAAATTACTTGTACATAAAAGAGTTAGTAATTGAGTATTTAAGAAAGAGTTTTTAATTTCCAAAACAAAAGGAATAGAGAAGTCAAAAAGAGATTTTTAACACAAAACAAAAATATGGTTTGTATTATCTGTTGGGTGTGACTTATAACTCTCTCTAATGCATTGGTTAAAGATTTATATATATCATGATATAGAAATGGATAGAATGGGGAGTGAACATAATACAATAATACGGGGCTGGATGGACAGTGAACTCGGTATAGTAAGATATGGAAAGAATGAGGCTTTAACATGATTCAGTAAAGGACTTTGTCCACTATGATGGCCTTTGTAGTGATCATTGACCCATATAGAAATGATTTTCTCGGATTATGTGTATTCCACAAATCTATTTCTTATGCCAATGTTATGAACTTATGGAACATGTTATTTGATTATCTTATGATTCGTGTCTTATGAACTACCAATATTTATTCCACAATTCAGGATTATTATCTTTGATATACAGGTTATGGTTTTCAAATATTATTCTCATAACCTTATACTCATGTTATACTTACACAAGTCCCTTGTTTAACCTTACTAAGCATCTGATATCAACCTTGATTATGTTTTTTTTAGGTTATGAATAATGGTTTTAGGTAGGAGTAATTAATGGGAACCTATTTGTGGGAATTAATGAAGATAATTACTTAGATTATAATATTGTGTTCCAATTTTCTCATTAAACTAAACTATTATGGTTCTCAGGCATGGTTTTTTTTTAATTTAATGAATATCTCTCACAAAAAATGTAATATCCATGTATGAGAATTCTGGTTCTCTATAGTGGAGGCCTTGAAAAGGAAAATTTCTATACAATTTTGGAATGATTCTTTGTGGAGAATACAAATAACATTGTTGTGGAGTTTCCTTTACCTATTTATTGATTCAACTTAGATCACTGCTTGATTTATTGGTCATCTAGGTGTGTTTTGACTTTTTTGGACTCAACACTACACATAAAAGATTAAAGAATATAAATTTTTTAAAAAAATTTATGGATATATTATAGAAATTCAATATGTCACAATTTTGTACAATGAGTTATTTTTATAGTAAATAAGTGGGAAAATATTGAGGAAAGAGTTAAGGGAGTGAGAATTATAGTGGGAGAACAAGGTGCTAGTGATGATTCTAATGTAGATGAAAATGATGAGAATATTGAAATAAGATCTTTAATTTTGAGGAATATGAGAAGAAAATATGAAGTTGATATGTAAATCAATTCCAGTGACAAGAAATTTAAAGTCAAAACAATAATGGTGAAGCATATATATTAAAAATGACTCTTATCCCAATTTGAGATGTTGTGTTATTATGAGTCTGATAAAGGTGATAATTGGTTTAGTCTTATGAATAATTATCTTTATCATATTGAGAATAAAGAGGCATGGGATGTTGTATTGAGTTTGGGGGGAAGGAATTTTATCAAAACCAAATATTTTTTCCTTAAAAAATAAAGAAAGTATGATAATTAAAAAAACATATATTGTATGAAAATTATAATCCTAAATTGAAGATATTTATGTGGATGATATTTTTTCTCCCATTTAATGATTAGAAAGTATTTTATTGGTTTTAGTTATAAAAATGCAATAAAAATTCAAGGTATTCAAAATGGACATCATGTCTCTATTATTTAATATAATTATTGAAGAGAATGCATACATTGAATAATATAATGAATTTATAATACATTAAGATTCTAAAAAAGTATATTGTTTGAATAAATCACATTATGTATTAAATTAAGAAATAAGAGTAATTTTTTATAGAAATAATCAATACTTGTGAAATCCTAGTTTCATATTTGGAAAATTTAATCAAAATATGTATTTCATGAAGAAAAATAATCAAAGGATAATGGGTCTTATATATTAATGATATGATCCTTAAAGTATGATCAAGGTTCAATGAATAGATTTTTTGAATTCTTGGTCATCATTTTTGAAATTTCAATAATTGGGGGATTAATTTTTTCCCTTGTATTATAGGTGACTCGATTAAGGTGTAGTAATTTTATATCTCAATATGAATATGTGAAATTTGGGATGAAGAAAATTTTAATTAGGGATTATAAGGATATTAAAACATATTTTTTTACAAAGATGGAGTTTTCAAGAGATTCCAATGAAAATTATATTGATGTAAAAGGGTATAGAAAAATAAAAGGGATCTTATTATAATTAAAATTATAAGATTTGACATTTTTTTTACTTACCAAGATGAAAGTTATCCAACTTTTCCTAAAGAATCCCACATACAAGTAGTGAAAAGATTCTTTTTTTAAATTAAAGGGATGATAAATTTCAAACTATCCTATAATGCAACATCATATTAATATTTATTATGGTTTATTTATATTTATTAGGCCAGTTTAGAGGAATATAGAATTTCAAAATCATATAGTGTATTTTATCATAAATATTTTTTTGTATTTATTCATTCAATAAGAAGAAATATTGTATCTCATTGAATACTATAGAAGATGAATATATAATGGATACTCAATCTTGTAAAAAATTATTATGGATTAAGCAATATATTCAAGATATTTGAATTGAGTTAAATTTCCCTATTATAATCATATGTTATAACTCGGGTCAAATTAATATTAGCATCAATATTATCCATCATTCAAAGAAAAATCATAATGATATAATGTTTTAAATTATAAAAGAAACAATTTATGAAGGTTTAGTGAAATTGAATTATGTTTCAACTCAAAATAATATCTCAGTTATCATTACTAAAACAAATAACCAAGGAAATGTTTTAAAAGCATTAGTTAGCTCAATGAGTTCGAACATATCCATTTAGTTGAAAATTCTAGATAAGGGATCCTCACTATTTTGAGTTGGTTTTTAGTCCTTGTTTTCTTCTCAATAATTAATATTAAATAAGTTTTTCATGTAAAGGTTTTCTATATCCCATGTTTTGATTAATTAATTTAATATTTATTCCTTATAATCTTCAAATAAGTTCTATTTGGGTTTTTTTGAAAAAGGGAGAGAGATATCGGATCAAATTTCATCATAGGGGATATATGGTATTTTATTTGTGAATAGTTAGAGGGATTATGGAAATTTAAAATCAGTGTATGTTTTTAGAATATTAATATATGATTACAATTTCATTTGATGTCAAATCTTTTTTTCATAAATATTGGAAATAAGGGGTGTGTTGATCAAAAGTGGGAAAGTGGTGTAAAAAGCATGAGTACTTTGGAGTTATTAATTGATAATATTTTTATTTAGCTCTAATTTATGATTTTTATCATGTATCATGTGATATTATAGTGAATTTTAAGTGAATCATTGATTACACTATTCATATTATGCTTGTGGTTGTTGGAAGATGGTGTTTGAATAGGTGTATAAAAGTGTTAATGTATTGACAACAAACCTGAAGGGTTATATTGTTACAAAAAATCCTTATATTATTTTTTTGGTTGTTTTGTAGACAACTATTGATTTAAATCTTATAAATGACTCATTATATTGATGAAATTTAATCACATTGAGTGTTTTAAGTCTTGGAGGAATCATGGTTTGAAGATATTTAAGGTTTTATAGGATGGCCAAATATATGTTATGGTCAAGAAGTTTTTTTTCTATTTTGGTGATCACGATATGCCAAAATGGATAGAGAGGTAGTAAATTCTTGATGGTGTTCATAATTTTTTGGAAATATAAAATTTAATCAATATTATTCCATGGAGGAAACTATGATGTGTTATCATGTGTTGTATAAAATGAAGATAAATGGGATGCATGATAGTGAATTGGTTATAGTGTTGATTATGGATTAGAAAATGAAAAGGTTAATATAGGGTATGGTATTTTGGTAATCATTTTTTGGATATAAATTTTTTTATGTTGGTGAAATCTATGGAGAATAAGAAATAGTGAATTGTGAAAAGTAATGTGATAGAGGAAAAATGGTAAGCTAAGAAGTTATTTTAGAATATTAATAAGTGCTTCTACTGGAAGTGTGTTCTAAGGAAACAATGTTGTAGTATACATAGAACCATCTCATGTAATTTTTAAGGTGAGAAATATTTAAATTTAAAAATGTAAAGACATATTACATTTTGAATATTTAAAATCCAAGGTTTATAAAGTCAAATTATTAATTGTATGATACAATGCCATCATGTGAATCCATATGGTGTGATGCATGATGTTTTAGTGTATAAGTCAATTTAAAATTTCTTATATTTTGTTAGATAATATATTATTCACCTAGGATATGTTTTACTTGAATTGAGAAGATATTATTATTATAATTTCCCAATAATACACAAATAAACGTGTAAATTTTGATAGCGAAAAACTTGAATTTTATCTTTTGAAGATAAAATTAGAATCTTATTATTTTAAGGAAGGAGAATTCAGGAAAAAAAATAAAGGAAGTATTATTGTAGTTTTTCTTTCAATAAATTATTGGTTTTAATCATGTTGATGATAAAAGAGATTATTTTTACACCGATTATGTGGTAATTTCTTGTTTTTTTCTTAAATATCATGATATTCTCATATATTAGTTGTGAATTCTTTTAATGTTAGTAGAGTAATGTGTTATCAAATCATCATGAGGGTTGTAAACCAAAGGGTATAATGATTCCACTATAAAATTTTTGTAACACCCCAAGGTATTGAAAATAAATATTGAATGCATGAAACCTTAAGTCCCTACAAAACAAACCTTTTTATAAACTAGTAGTTAAACATAACATTTCCCCTACTATGTTTTTAATTTTAAAAAACAATCATCTCGAGCTGCGATTAGTAAGTTGTTTAGATTCTGATAGAACCAACATGATTTTTTGGTAAATATTAACATTCCCTTATGAATAGTAATATTAATATTAATATTACCCTTATGAATAGTAAATAATATTATTATTTTATTTTCTTAAGGCTATAAGACAATGATATCTTGATTAATGTTTCAAGGGGATATAAAATGAGTTATAGTCTTAAAATTGTTATTTTTTGAATAAATAATGATTTTATTTAAAAATTAAATTAATCATATTTCAAGAATTATTTTCAAAAAATGGAATTCATTTTTGAATTTTTCACATCGAAAAATGGTTAGGGATAATTTTTGGTATTTTTTTGAAATTCCTGAATTTTTTATGAATAGTAAAATATGGTAAAATACCATATATACAAATTATCAATTAAATACACTATTTATGACGTCATTAATGATGTAAGCACAATTGGATAGAACTTACATAAACTTATTACTATTATGTGTCACATGAATCAACACTATTGGTTGTCTTAAAGGAATTAATAAAATAATGAATAAAATATTCAAAATTCACTCCTCTCCTCCATTATAACCCCCCCCCCACTCCCTCTTCTCTACACTCCTCTCAAGACTTGTCCCTTTTCTATAATCGGCCCAAATAACCTTCCTTAGTCACTCCCCATGTCCAAGAGCTCTTTTTATTTCTAAAAGACCAAAACCCCTTCCCTTTAGGAGGTTCTCAAGGGGGTTATTTCAATAGGTAAAACATCTTTCTTTTTCATTTAGTTTCATTTCAATTTATATTCTTTTCTTATTCTCTCATAAATCCATCTATCCAATTGATCTTTATAACTCCAGTATCATCTATATACTGGAATTATACCATGTTAATTTAATAAACATTATCAATATTCCTACTCTCTCTCTCTTATAAATGAAATCATCGTCCACGAGGTTCCAATTTACAACCTTTGGGGATGATGAAGTTTTTTTCTTCAATTTATCCTTCATTACAAGTAATGAAACAATTTTTATGGTTTAACTAGACTATAATATATTTATTATAACCTACTTAATATTTAGGAACCAGTATATGTACATAGTATTAATTTATTGGACAAAACTAGTTCATGATAATCCAAATACCGCCAAATAATCTAAGTTGTTGTCATTAATATTTCATCCAAGGATTCATCCTCATACCATGTAAAAAATAATATATATAACCATTAAAACTTATGTATGTTAATAAATAAGATATAATTTTAATTCTAGATAATTACATCCTTTCCATATGAACATCCATACGAATATACAAATATACTAATCATGAAAACCAAGGAAGCAAACACTCTCGAATGATGGAATTAAAACTTATAACTAATCAATAAAGACATAATAGACTCAATAAAATTATGATAAATAAAATAAATTTCTAATAGGTTCTTAATTAAGTCATTAATATGTCTAATTTTATATTCCAGGACCTTATGTTCAAAAGTGGAAAACATTCAGACTTAAGGTAAGGGTTTTTCTACTTGAGCCTCTATTATCATTCAGGTTACTCTTATTTTTTACTTACCTCAATTAAATAATTATTTATTCATAAGTAATCCTCATATATTATGTGATAATGTTTTATATAAGTGTACCAATCAGAATCCAGCTTTCATTTAAGGGTAGTTATATGTTCTAAAAGGATGTTTCAAAATTTCTTCCTAAAATACAAGACTGATTCAAGGGTCTTTCTCAAATTCTTAACTATTTAAAAGGAAACTATATAATTTATTTTTGGAAACCATTATCTTTATAAAATAAATAATTTTATTTTTAAAAATAATATATTACTTCACTTTAAGTTTTATATAAATTCTTTTCCAAAATAACTCTTTTTTCAAAGTAAAGGAGTATTTATCTCAAGAATTGTGTGATGATTTTATAAGAGTATCTTCATCTTTTTCAACACTCTTGTTGATTATTATGTATGAAATTATCTATCGTATTTAATTGAATTGTTTATGGGTAGTTTTACTATGTACTTTTTATCCTAAAATAATTCACCAATTTACTCTGAATGGTTAGTGTTTATGCTTAATGTTTGGGCAAAGTTATTTAAATTTCATATGTTAGTTTCAATATGAATATATATATTGTTTATGTTTATCCACACTCTTATGAGGAATTAATTGGACTTATTACATGATGTTAGGTGCCCTATATATCCCCAATATGCATCGGTAGGTCTCATGAGACAAATAGACATGGACTTGGCTAAGGCCTTTCCCATTTTGAGATATGGTATTGGTCGAGGCCTTAATTATTTTTAGACGTATTGGTAGAGGCCTTGACGGTATGTTATAGAATGTACAGAATATTCATTTCCCTCATTATAAATCTAGAAATTCAAACTTCTCGAGGTTATACCCGTGATTATGTATTATTATGGAAATATTTACTCAACTCATATTCCTTCTATATTAGGTTCACATTTTTCATTTAAAGGTATGTGTTTTCAATTATTCACAATGCCTAATGTTTATGTTATCTTCTACTATATTACTTAATCTTATTGAGAATTTTGAGCTCACCCATTTCTTATGTTTCATTTTCTCAATACATGAATTAGTAAATTATGAATGAATTGCAGGCATAATCTAGTATGCATGGATGTTTCCAATGGAATAAATTAGCGTTGTATTTCCTTTCAAGATGTAAAGTTGAACTTATATATATTTATCTTGTTTCCAAATATACTAAACTATTCGTTCCTTCAGGATATGACTTTCTTGTAATCATTCTAAGGTAATTTAATAAGGCACTGGCTCCAGGAAACTGAGGTCAGGTCTTTACATTTTTTGTAAAAGTTAATGTACTTATAGTGGATTTTAGAACACTGACACATCACCAAGTGGATTCTCCTTGGACGTTTCCTAGTGAAAATGAATTTAGTAAAAAATTATATATACTTGCTTAAATTAATTCTATCATTCATTTTAAGAAAGGGAAGTGTGTTTCAAATAATTGTGATAGAAGATCACACAGAAGGTATGTTTTAATTTTTTATGCCCTTATTTACCCCAACGGTATTTTATTAATATAGTGAAAAACTTTATCAGTATACCATGATACTCCATGAATATATATTCATTTTTTTGATGATATTTTAAGATTTTTTTATAACACTGATAACTCCTTCTACTGAGTGTATATCCAATAAATAGCCATTTATTTTATGGCTTATCAAATTTGACCTAATATCTAACTTTAATCTTGATATAAGAATGGTTTTTCAATCTCATAAAAAATTTGGTTTTTATTCTTACCCAACCACATCTCATAATAATTACATAATGAATCTAGATTATGTAGGAAATAATTATTAATATAAACTTTCATTGTTCAGTCTTATATCTAAAAATACATTAAAGTACCATTCTTACATAACATGGTTCAACTGATTTTAACCAAACTCTGGTTATTCCACTCCACTAAAAAAATTAAGTATTTTATATAATACTATATGCATTACTTATCACATACTTCTTAATATATTAATAAAATTCTTAATTCTTATACACATATCCATTTTTAAACAAAAAACGCTATATTTTCATCCATTTTTTTATCAAGTTAATGAAAAATATTAGACATATCATGATCCAATGTTTTACATTATATAAAATATATACAATTCATACGAGTAAAATAATTGATAAAAATTATTTTTTATTATCTCTATTTATTAAATTAAATATGAACAAGAAACACACATCTGAATGAATCAATTCTAGTGGGTTCTTTTATTTGATTTCAACCAACTTGTGCCTGTTGTTCAACATCTTGTCTTTGTGACACACAAAATTAAAATTACTCCTCACATGATTCAGCTTTGGAATACTTACCAAAGAAATATTTTTTAGTTTTTTCCATACTCTTTTTACCAAATATAAAATACTTATATACTAAATATCAGTCTATTTCTTCACACTCACACAACTAGATTTTTATTCATTATAAATTTAAAATAAATTTTTTCTTATTATTTATCAAATAAATGTAATTATGTAATCATTTATTTTTATAATTACCCAGCCATTATTAATGAAAATAAAATCAATATCATTGTCACAAAGTTGAGAAACACTCAAGAGATTATACTTAAACCCATCAATAAAGATAACATCATTATATTCAAATTTCCTTTCACCAATTTTTGTGCTTCTAACACCTTTAAAATTTAGGGGACCATTATTATCAAAATTGAAAGATCATCTATCACTCTAATGTATTTATTACAATATATATTGGTTTCCAGTAATTATTTATGAGTAACTATTATCTTTGATCTTCTTATTTTCTCCTTTCAATGATTTATAGTCCACCAAAACTACTATATATTACATTTTTCACTCCTACTCTTGTTGGATTAGGAGTTTTTATTTTATTTATTAGTTTATTTGGTATAATTATGTGACAATTAAATGTGTTATATCTTTATTGATTACACCTACCATATATTTTTTCAAGAGTATCAAAAGGATTATGAAATTTCACTTTCATATATTTTTTCTCAATTATCCTTTCATGTGTTATCCATTAATCCCCAAAAAATCCAAAAGCTAATTTAATTGAGATAAGAACATATTATGTATTCCCCTACATTATTTGTGTTCATAAACAATACAACAACAATATATTCATTAAAATAAATATATCCTAATCAGTTCATATTTTTTATTCTCAAAAACTATAGGTTTATTTTTATTTAGATTTAATCACCTTTGATTTCCATCAACC
Source organism: Viscum album (assembly GCA_963277665.1). Lineage (NCBI taxonomy): Eukaryota > Viridiplantae > Streptophyta > Magnoliopsida > Santalales > Viscaceae > Viscum > Viscum album. The sequence goes on along the minus strand of OY728132.1, from coordinate 1,341,202,900 downwards.
TATCCAATACAAAAAAAGAATCTCCTTCACCATTAAATTTTCATTAATCTTAGTCTCAAATTCATTATTTTAACACACATCATTTTTATGTTATTTTTCAACAGAAAAATTTATATAAATTGTGTTCATCGTTATCTTTTAGTGAATTAACAACATTATTTCACTTCACGTCACTTTTACTACTATTTTTCATAATCACTTGGGTGACCAAGATGTGTGATGGATACTTATTTGGATGACCGATAAGATCTTATATGGAATAATATATATATTTATAAGATTCCCCAACATACTAGAATATTTTTTTAACTCATATATAAATTTATACAAAGTATTATTTTAATTAATCAATTTTCCCTCAAGGAAAATAAATTCCAAATTCCTGAAAAATAAATTCCATATTATAATATAAATATTAATTTATCTTTATTTAAGAATATAATTAATAACACCCATCCTTATTTAACCTATGTCTTGAATATATCCATCAAATTTAATATATTAATTGATTTCTTAATATATTTATTTTCCTTTTCAAAATATTCTTCCTCCATTTCAATATTTTTATTCTTATTTAAGAAAACTATGATCAATATTTTCAGTTAAAATTACATTGGAATTTAATTACCATTATCCTTTCCATTTCATACTTATTCTCCTTCATTATTGGATTCATTGAACATTTTTATATGATAATAAAATCATGACTAAATTAATCCTATGAGAATTATTATAATTTTTCTCTCCTCATCATAAGATGAAATAACTTGTTTTGAGAGACAATTTCACTTATTTAATGTATTTTACTTTACCTTTAATTTTAAAAAAATCAACTTTAAATGTTTTCAAACTTATTTCACCATAATGGTCTTTTAGATTGATTATCCTCTTCCACAACTTTGTTCTTATCAGGGAAACTGTATAAAAAGATTCCACTTTTATCTATATTAAAATACTAAAAAAGTAGTTCACCTTATTTCAATAATTTACCAATAGGTTATATAAATGATATATTTTCATTAAAATTTGTATAATCATATTATATGATAAATTTATATCAAAGCCTACAACATTCATGTGATATATGTAATAGGAAGTGATACAGTATTGGATTGTATGTTATGCTAAGTATGATATTCCTGTATCATAACATATATGTTATACTGTTGGATTATGATATATGATAACAAGGTTTATAGAGTGCATCCATATATCTATAATGGGTTTTGATCAATTATAAATAATTGATATAATTTATATATGTCTTGATAGATGTATAAGATTTTAAAACATATATTGATCATAAAAGAAAAATGTGTATGTGTTATAAGTAAATTCTGGAAATGACCAAGAATTAGAGGTGGTGTATGATATTTTTAATTTATTAAAGATAAATTATAAAATGGATGATATCATTATTATTTGAGTGCGGTGGATTGTCAATCCTATCAGAAACTCTCTTTTTCCTTGTCATTTATTCATCCTTGAGGCAAGGATGCTAGCATATTTTTGTTGATTCTATACTGGTATATCTAGTATTTAAATGGTTTTATACTACTATTTTTTACAATGTGATGTTCTAAAAACCCTTTAGTGGTATCGTATCCACATTTATTATATAGTCAAAATGTTTTCCTAATGATTTTATAAAGAAAATGCATATTTTAATATGTAATTTACTATATCCAATGTTATGATATAATGTGGATAAAATTTAGTAATAGGATAAACTTGTAATAATATATAATATTTTATATAATATGGTATAATATATTATTTTTTTATTTCCATAAGGTATAATGAGAGGAGTAATGGCATATAATTCATAAAAAATCATTTTTTCTATAATATAAGTTATGATAAGCACTATAATAATTTGTTATTGAGATAGCAGTGTTTGAAAAGGTAGTGTATCAAGCTATTAGGGTGATATATGGGATATCTCTAGGTATTATATATTTCAAATATTCCACTAAGATATGTGATAGAGTATGTAATAAAATATTATAACTCGTCGGTGATAGATCTTATCATATAGGATGATTAGAATTGAAATATATGATATGGTCTTTATCCTTAAATATAATATTGTAAAAATTATTAAAATATTATTATTCTATTTGAAATTATTATGGTTTATATTTTTTTATAAAATATAAGTTTTGGGTATTATAAATTTTTTATTTTTTATACTTAAATTAAATATGAAATGTTCATATCAGTATCTAATATTTGGTAAGTAAGTAGAATGTTCATTTATTTATTTTATTCCTATTAAAATATTTATTTATATAAATTTTTTATATAATGTGAATATTATATATTATTTAATTTATTTTCTAAATTTATTCTTACAAAACTTTCATACCATGTATTACTTGATAGGTAAAATAACTGATGATTTAGTTTTCTTCTTATGAGGACTTTGGTTTATTAGGGAGTTGTGAGGTTGAATTTATAAGTTGACTATAGTTTATACATATTATCTCTTAAAATTATGATAGTATTAATATAACTATTTAATATTTATCCATGTGTAGAGGAACATTGGTTTGGACTTATCAATGGCCTAAGAGATTATGATTTTTCAAGATAAGTGGGGACTGGATACTTGACGCGCCATGCTTTTAATTATGGTATTTTTAAATATTATTTCATTTGAAACCTTAATAATAAATTTTTTTATGTACATTATGCATATGATGCATTTGGATATGTGTAAATGAATTTGTCTTATAAGTTTTGGGTTTCTAACAAAAATTGTGAGTTGATTAAAATACTTCCATATTAATGTGGTTTGAACATATTATTTTGGAAGAAGAGGTATGGATTATAAAAATACATAAATTTCATAATTAATACATATAGTAAAAAAACAAGATATAATAAATATCATATGAGATTTAATAAATATGAATTAAATATGTATATATATTATTTTCATTGAAATTTTTTTTAGAGGCCTGAAAACATTTATTCCATAATAAAAAACCTTATTCCTTCATTTTTTTAGAGTGGATTCAAAGTTCAGAGAAAGGAATGAGAGATTTGGGAAGTCTTTTTAGGATTATGTGTGGTTTTGGAAATTTTACTACCAAAACAAAAGGTTCCAAACCATATAACACAATACCATTCCACAGAGGAGTCTTCTGCACCATGGGGGATATAGTCACACTGTATTGGTGTGGTGGATTAAAGACCATAATGTAGGACGAAGGGTCGCATTATGGTGTTGTTAGTTTATGGAGGTTACATTGTGGTCTTCACCATGGAATTGAGGGTTGACCTGTGGTGGGAACTACTACACCATAGTGTTTCTCCATGTCAGCTATATATGGAAATCCCAGCTTATTGGTCTTTTGGGATTTATGGATTTAATGCTCTATTTTGGAATTGATTTGGGGTATACATTTTGGAATTGAGGTGGGGTTTTGAGAATGCTTTATCTGAGGTTTTTAATATGGTTTGAACCTATGAATACATTTACTCCATGTTCTTCCATCAACATATATATATAAAGGGTTGAAAGGAGGAATCCAAATTATAAACCACACTTTACACAATGGTGTTTTCATCCAGTGTAATTCTACACCAAATATCTTTTTATACACCACAGCAGTTTGAGAAATAGCATGGTCTTATGTTTCAGAATTCCTCTTGAACCATGGAGAAAATATCTAGTGGTTTCCCATGTCACATTACCCTTCTCTATACTATTGTGGATAATACACTACACTTCATCCATTTTTCCTACACCATCATGGTAATTCCAGCACACCTCTACACCAAAGAACTGTTCCTGTGCTGTGGAGCCTCCAGAATTTCTAAAGAACTCCCTCTTACCTTAATACAGTAATACAGTTATCTTGAGGACCATTTTTATGATGAATACCCTCATATAATATTTGTCTCTATCATTTGTATTATTTCTTCTTTCTTTACACTAGAACCCTTTTCATGTTGGATTGGAATCGGCTCTAGGATTCCATAGCAGGTGATCGGGATCTGGTTAGTGTTAAAACATGGTTTGGGTGAAAAAATATTTGGTGGACCTTGAATTTGATGTAAAAAACTATGATATATGAATTTCTTATCTTCTTAGGATCGTTTTTACACATGTTTCCATGATAAATATGTGTGTTAGTATAATTGACAATCAGTCTTGATTGTGTTTCACATGGGGGTGTGTGTGTAGCACATCAGACCCACTGTGATTTGATTCTATGAGTAATACTTGAGTACCTTTTTTCCATGGTTGATTATGATCACATATTTTTATGTAATACTTCTTCATTCTCATGATGTTATGATTTCCATGTATGCTTTACCTTTTAAGTCTTTTATCTTTCATGAAGGTATTTTTCGTGGTGCTTGAGAGAGGTGGGCCATTATGATACCCTTTTCCATTAGAGGGGGAATGTTCTTTACTTGAAATTATAATAATGAGGGACATTAGAATAGATCAGATATACAAGGATTCTATGGTGATCATGTTTTGGATGCACTCGAGCTAGCATAGTATACCTCATTTTCTATACACTTGAGGTATACTAGTGGATAACTAAAGGATGTTGGGTAGCATGACACACTTTGTGACTATAGGATTTTGGGTATCTTGTACAAAGAATACCATGAGAAAGTATAGCTACTAGTACACTTGACTCATGGATATTTTGTTCACTATTAACATCTCTCATTATCCATCAATCATGATGTTAAACCAGGTACATCTAGGCATTTTAGTGGCATGGTTAGTGCATGACCACTTGGTTTTGGATTTTATGTATATTCCCATTTCAAATTTACTATTATTATGGCATACACTTGTTATACATTATCACATTGGGTAAAGGAATCATTGGTGGTGTCCTAATGATTCTTTAAATCACACACTACTTGGTAATTTGGATGTAATTGTAGATTCCATGACTATAGATTTCAAAAAAGGGAAAGGGCATTGTGGTGGATTGCTGAGAAGAGGATCAAGGATATAGTAATGTACTATGATAGAGTCTAGAGGACCTATTCATTACTTTTTTCTTTATTTTCAATATTTACAGTAGTTTGGATTTCTACATTTAGAGTAAATTTATTTGTTTGACATGTATGCCATCTTATATTTCCACATGATTGCTTTAATTATTTATTTTTTAATGGTTATTATAATTTTATTTATTTTTTCTACATCATGACATGATACATAGGGTATAGTATATCCACTAATGGACTTATGACTACACTACTATCCATAATCCTCTTACATATGAGGAGGCATGCATGATGTCATGTGTAACTCTATATCAGACCCAGTGGTTCAAGTAAATGAATGAAAAAATGGTATTATAGAACCAAGACTCAATAACTTGTGTCTTCTCTTTGACTTGATTTGGGATAAGCTATATTAAAGATAAGACAGTTGGTACAGGGGAAAGGAAACTATGACTGTGCGTAGCTAGCACTACATAGTGGACCTTTGAGTTTCAATAAAGTGGTAAATTATGATTTTCTATTATTGTTGATTAAATTCACCTTGGATGATACACAAGATGTTTCTATGTGGTTTGTGAGATTTTGGGTGTGTCCATGCATCCTGACTATACACATGGGTTCGCATGCCATATATATACCTATTATTATTCTATATTATATTTCATTAATTAAATTCCTTGATTTTTTCTATTTGATCAGGATAGTTTCTACTTATGTGATAGTTTTTTGTTGACTTGTTATGCTGATATATCTTTGTTAGAATTAAATTAAATGAAATAAGCATATTATTGTGTTAATATATATATATATATACTATTTATATGACTAATGTGTTGGGATGGAGACCGGGGTTTTCACTAGGAAGGTATACCTTGGGTTGAGGGTAGACTCCTATTAAAACCTTGTGTGATCCCCTAGACTAATAAGGAAATGTTTATGTTCCTAATGTTCCTGATGTTGTAGAAGATTCCACCTCACAAAGTTTTTCAGGAACACTAGCTAAAAAATAGGGTGTTCCTAAGGACATTCCCACACCAACCTCAGTGGTGCAAGAAGTGGTCCCCTTCCATCCACTACTGAGATCCATGGTAGAATACTCCAGTTATTTCTAGCTCCAATATTCACCAACATTTTAGGGTATTGGTTGACCACAGGATGTCGATGATTGGGTGGATATCATAGAGGAAATATTCCATTTTGTTGATATTCGTATAGATAAGAAGGTGAATTTGGATGCATTTGTGTGTAAAATACTTTCCAATAATTATTGGGGAGTTATGTGTTAGGTTTTATGACATGAGGAACTCTCATTGGAGGACTCCAAGGACTTTTATTCATAGATTTCTTCCTATAAACCTTGAAGATTGACCAGGAACAAGAGTTCCTGGAGCTGAAGTAGGGATCCATGATATTATCTTCCTACTCCACATGTTTCACTAAAATTCTCTACCTCTATAGACTTCTTACTGGTAATGACTCTCAAAATCCTATGAATTTTGATATCAGATTTCAACCTGATAGTAAATAGTGGGTCTGGATTTTTTATCTATATTTTTACCCAGAGGTTCGGTGAAAGGATATGAATATCAAGAATATCATGGAGCAGTATTATGTTGTTGTTCCTCAACAACAATTCATATTTTAGGTGGGTGTACATACCACTTCTTCCATCAGTACCTCTTCTGATTATAGTAAGAGGAAGTCTTTGGATATGTGACAGAGCAGTAGTATGCAAGTGGATATAATCGTAGATTATCTAACCCCATATAGAACTGACCCATAGTGCTTCATGTGTGGGAATTACAAACACTAAAATAGAGTATACTCAATACACTAGAACTAGTTCCAATAGTTTGGTAAGGTAATATACCTCCAATAGTTTTCTTCAAAGTTTTAGGTAAGATATGGACACATACATGGCTAGGAAACCAGATATCTAGTCTAGGTTCTTAGCAGGGGACTCAGACTGGTCATACACCTCAAGGAAATGGTCATGGAGCTAATATAGGTTGGTTATATATTATGAATCAAACTCCAAAAGATAGTTTAGAGGGGGAATCTGCTATTAAAGGTAAGGCATTCATTATATCCATATTATCTACTGCCTTGTTTGATACTGGTGATTCACATTCATTCATATATACAATATTAGTTTCTATACTTGACATACCCATAAAGTTATCATATGAGTTATTCTCCATTTATATTCTATTTGGAATGAAGGTGGAATGTCTCTAGTGACGACCAGAGTGTCCTATATGTGTCTCTGGTTATAGACACTTGTGGGAATTAATGATTCGGGAGATGATGAAACTCTGATGTGATTCTCGACATAGATAGGGTAACCAAATTCAGACCTCACATTAATTTCAATCATATATAGGTTTCATTTACCTCTCTAAAGTGAGATTTATATGTGATGATCATAGAGTGGGAATTGGGAGCAAGAAAATTTAGACCATACTTGAGTCATCTTAGGATGATCAAAGCATAGATGAAAATCTTTGATATTTTGGTAGGACTAAGGAAATCCCCCTTGACTCTTCCTCCAATCATGGATCTCTATCATGACATCTTTCTCAATAAATTAATAGAACTTACTCTTAATATAAGATTTTACTATGATATTTATCTCATGTTGTGTATGAATCCCATTTCAAAAGCCTTGTATTGTATGGAACAAACTAATTTAAAGGTTCTCAAGGTTTATCTTGATGACTTGGAGTGGAAAGGATTTATTAGTCCAAGTACTTCACCATGGGGAGAATGTGTGTTTTCCTCTAATAAAGAGGATGGTAGTCTTCAACTATGTGTTTATTATTGAAAGATAAAATTGGTGATGATGTAGAACTGATAGTATTTTCCCCATATTGATTAAATTTTATATCAATTAAGAGGAACCAAATGGTTCTCTAAGATTTATCTTTGATCAGACTATCATCAGTTATGAGTTAAAGAGAAGGAAATTCTGAAGAAGTAATTTCAGATAATTAATGAGATATATGATTGTATGAATATTTTTTTAGACTAAAGAATGTGCGGAAAGTGTTCATGGATATCATGAAAAATATCTTCTACCTATATCTGGACTAATTCATCATGGTTTTTTTATGACATTCTCATTTACTCTTAAAAACATGAGAAACATTCTATGCTCCTTGAGATAATCTTAGGTAAACATGGAGTATATTAGTTTTATAAAAAATGTTTTAATTGTGACTTATGTATATGAGAGGGGAGATTATTTCATCTTATAGGGTCTAAGACAGGAATATCCATAGACCCATAAAAATTAGAGGCAGTGATGTCTTAGACATTACCCTTGAATTTTTTCAAGATCAATAGATCTCTTGGTTTATCAAAATATTACTTATGGTTTATTCAAGAATTATTCTGACTATCAACACCCATGAAATTACTGACAAAAAAAGCAGTGAATTTATATCTGAAAAACCAATCCTAATATTCATTCCTTGATCTAATTATTAGTTTGATGACAGCTCCAATAGTGATACTCCCTGAACATTTGATTGGTTATATAACATACAGTGATGAATCATGAATTGGTTTGGGAGTGGTATTGATATAGATAGAAAATGCAGTAGGCTATGGATCTATTCATCAACAATCCTATGATTAGAACTACCCTACACATGACTTAGATATGGAATCCATGGTTAATTATTTGAAGTTTTGATGACATTATCTCTTTGGAGATAGATATTTTTCTTCACGGACCAAAATAGCCTTCACAATATCTTCACACAAATAGACATAAATCTAAGGTAGAGTAATTTTGTTGAGTATATATATAAATTTTCTTTCAAATGATATATTCACCTTGTAAGGGTAATTTCATTTCATGTTATCTTATACATAAGATGTAAGATGAATAGGGGCTTGGTGAGAGGACTTCAGAGGACCAGTGGTGCTTCATGAGCTTATATGATGACTAGAGGGTGGATTCATTTGAAAATCAAGGATTAATGACTTTTTATCCTTGGGTTGTCACATATTATTTGGTATACTAGTTGAAATTTGGATAGGAGTCAGACCCAGATCATGTTGCCATGTGGTAACAACTAGCTAGAGGTGACCAAATACTTGGGTGGTAAATGGATGATGATGATGTTATAATAGTGTAGGAGATATTGGTAGTCCCTACATCCATCAAAGAGTATTTAATGATATATTCTCATACCTTGATATTGGTTCTTCGTCTTAATAGCCCGAAGGCCTTATTTTTTTATTTTTTTATGGAAAATCCCCATTTTAAGGGTTGAAGGGGAACCCATACATGACCCATAAGCCCAAGGAACAATGCCCTACTGACCTGAAATACATGACCCGAAGGCCCAGAGGCATACCATGCCAATTACATGAACCATATACCCAACCCAGTTGAACTGGCCCTCCATAGATTCTGCGTCATTGATCACCTAGCTCCCCACCTTGTATTGCTGATCGGCTAGAATTTCCTTGTACAAAGTTGCACGGTGCCTAGCCCCGATGGCGGCTTACATACCCTCTCATTATCCCAATCCGATTAGCTCTGCTTCTGGTGGCTGCTACTCTTGTTGCTCTGATTCTCTTCTGGAGCATGTTCTGTGTGAACTGGGCTACTCCATGGTCTCTTTGGCCCGAAGGCCATGTGGTCCGATGGCCTTTGATGACACGAATGCCCTGGAGACCCGTAGGCCCAAACTGGGGGCCCGAAGGCCCAAATAGGGTGAATAGTTCTGGTTGCTATAGTAACTACTACAGTACTACTATAGTGCCCTGGAAAATTTTCCTCCACCCAGTTTTAACCTAGATCTCTTGGATTCCAAGTAGGAGCCCTTACCACTCGGGTACGGGCTCGTTGGAATATGGGTTCTTCATCCTAGAAAAAATAATATATACCATGATTTCAAGATATAGTTCTAGTGGCTTGGGATGAAAAGGGACATTGTTGGGTTTGTCTTATGATGAATTACCTATCAAAGGGTGAAGTCCAAGCACCATCATTAAGGTGGTTATCTCTAGAAACTTTGATTTCCTATGTGTAAGTAGAAGGAAGTCACAGTAGCCATTCTGATGGGGTTACCTGGGATCCTGAGGAGTCAGGAAACTATCTGGGTGATTATTGATTGGATAAAGAAAGTTTCACACGTATTATAGATCTAAGAGACTCAATCCATGGATTAGTTAGGATAGTTATACATCTAGTCACATTATACACTTAAATATAGTTCCCTTGATTATTTTTTTGTATATATACACATGTTTTAAGTTGTGTCTTTGATGGGGATTTTAGAAGGCCCGATGGAGTCAACTAATATTGAGTACAATGTACCATCCTTAGATATATGGATAGAATTAGTGGATTATATGTGACGATCGAACTCCAGAAAACAAGTAGTCGGGGCCTTCTGAACATGATGTGTCGTTTTGAAAAAAAACATGCAATGATAATCACACAACACGTCCCATACAGAGGATCGAGTTCGGTTTGGGCTATGGGAAACAAGAAAATTCAAGGATGTTTCCTCTTATAGAAGCTGTTACCTGAAAATTTTAAATCAAAACATTGGGTGAGCATAAGAATGCTCAGTAAGGGGTTTTAAAATAAACCAATGTAACTTTTGATAGCATTCTTTAAAACTATCCATAGAACATTATCTTAAGGAAAACTGTAACACATGTAACATAACATAAAAGTGCTCAGTCAAGACATTCAAGGAAAACATGATTCGATTATGACATTTTTCAAAAGGAGTAATAAAGGTCATAATAAACAAGTATGACATATGATTATTTGAGAAAAAATTAAATAGTTAAGAGTAATACATAATCATAGTTGTGCGTAAAGGAAACAAATTCAATTTCATAAGTTTTTTACTATCTTACTGAGTGATAAACACAAATCATGCCCTAAACCTTTACTTGTGACATCAATATGAAATTAAAAAACATAAGGACAGGAGTAGTGAAAGAATAGGCATATCATTTTCAAATAACTTGTGACATAACTTGAATATGTGGCTTCAAAATTTAACGTAGAAAATCATTTCTGTATTGAAAATTTCCATCCCCAAGGTTTCATAAAAATAATTACCAAGGTTATTCACCAAGGTATCGTTAAAATGGTCATCTGTAGAGATTAATTTTTTAACCAATGCATTGGAGCGCTATCAAGTCGCACCCTTAATTTGTATTTATTATCATGTGAGACACATATATCATCATCAATCATTTTATAAACAACACATATACCCTAAAAGAAATGGGTTTCATTTCATAGTCATAACATTTTAAAAACTGCTTTAAAAACATGATCTTTATGTCACCTTAAACCCACGGAAAAGGAAAGAGGGTCTCATGTATGTAAATCTCAGAATTTAAAATAGAAAATTTTGATATATATGTGAATACCCCTATAGAATAAATAGTTTTTAGTATTCACTTAATAAAATAAAAGAATTTGAGAAAAATATATAGTCATTTTGAGATGAAAATTTGGCAGCATAACGGCTATGTTGTAGGGTTTTAGAATACATTGAAAAAAGAGGGGATATGGGTCACCCACTAATAAATGATCCATAAACTAGTATAGGGATATAATATAAAAGATATAAGAACCTGGTAATGAAATTATAAGTACATACCATATGAAATGAAAAACTTTCAAGGAAGAAAAAAATAAGGTTTCTCTTATGAAGAATTCGGCAGCCTAACGGCATCACTTAAAACTTAAAAAAAATAAATTGATGATATAAAATAGGGTATCTCAACATGTAAACATAAAAGTAAAACATGATGAATATAGAGATCAAATCCCAACATGGAAAAAAGGAACTTGAAAAACTTGACATGAAAGTAAAACTTTGAAAATGGGAAGAGTGAAAGAATCCCTTACATTTGTAGCCATGTAGGTAGGCACCCTTGAAACCCTATGTTTAAAACGAAGGGTTTTTATGGTATGTATATACATGTAAACATAAACTGTATGTATACATATATATACTGAGGTGTAAGGATGGGTTTTTCAAAAACATGAAGACAGATCACCCTTACAGTGACTGCAGAGGATGATTGGATCAAAGGGAACTCGCTGGTTTGTTGGGGAGATCGAGAGGAGTTCGAGAGAAGGAGGAAGTTTGTGAGGGGAAGGGGTTTAAGTAGAGCTTCGGTTCACTTAATGATACTCGACCCAAGAGGTAGGCTTGTATGAGGGGGAAAAGACTATAGTGCCTTAGGAGTTGGGGTGTGCAAGAGTCAAGGAGATCAATGGAAAAGAAGGTAATCATGGCATCCTTGGGTGAACCAGTGTGCTAGTAGCGGGACCACGATGTGAGGAATAAGAAGAAGGAGATTGCACGGCTGGGAGGGAACAGAATGGAGAATGCGGGATTTAAAAGAAACAATGGCCGGGATTTAATCTTGAATAGATCGGACGGTCATGGAGAGATGCGGGCATTCGCGCGGCTTCGATCACACGGATGGTTCTGATCGATCGCGAGATGCGATGAACGGCAATGACACAAGCACTCACTCCATGGGGCCTTATACATGGACCAAACTAAGCCTTGTCCAAACCTCACGCATAGTGAGCCGCGGGCCTTAGACACGGACCAGGGCGCGACCTGGCTGAAGCTCTGCTCAGCTCATAATAAGCTGGGCCGCACCAAGCGTGCACTACTCAGAAGCCTGTGACCCTGATGGTTTCTGCCTCAGGTGTCACTGGGACTCAATCTTGGCCTTGGGGGTTTGGTCCCAGGGCGTCCCTCGGCTGGCCGGGACCCTCTAAGTTTTTATTAAAAATTTATTTGAGAAAATTTGAAATGTTAGACAATATAGAAACAGAATGGTTTCATTTTAAAAAAATGAAATACTAATAGTTAAAAATTGAATTTTTATAAACTTTTATAAGTTTTTAAGAACTTATAACTTTTAAAATCTAAAATCCAATATATAACATACTCTATCGTTTGATTTAAAAGATAAATAGTCTTTCCTAATTCAAAATAAATATTTTTAAAGATCTAACAAAATATATTTTTCAATAATCATTAAAGGTATATGATTATAAGATACTATTTAAACATGACTTTCAAAACATTTATAAGGTGTTAAAATGCTAGGTTTTCAACCATTTGGATTTTGTAAAATCAATTATGTTCCTTTATAATAGTAATCTTTTATTTTAAAATTATAATATTTTAAAATATAATTCAAATCATTTGAACATTTTAACATACCTGAAATACCATATGGTTATAGAAACCAAGTTTTTATAAAAATATAAACTTTAAAAACCCAACAGTCATATATATATAATGGTCATAATTTCTAAAGGTCCCCTATATAAATAGCAGGGTAGGGTGTTTCAAACTCAAGGTAACCGAAGAAGATGGTGCTCCCAATCCCACTAATGATCAACACGGTATTCTTTATTACGGTGGTGATGTTTTTTTGCTTTAGTTGACTCAAAGGATCTCCTTTAATTATTGGGCCACGTTATGGTGACTGGGGGTCTTCCAGTAGTTCTAATAGGTTTTTTCATTGGTATTTTTTCTTAGTATGTTTACTCTTTTAATATCAGTGTATTGTAAACACTACGGTGTTATTAATTTAAATAAAGAGCCTTATGTTTGTCCTTCAAATTTTTTTTGGTTAAAAGGGATTTAACAAAAGTGAATTCATAGTATCATTATTAGAAGATACCCAAAATTAGAGTTGTTACATTATTCCCCCCTTCAGAAAATTGTGGCCTCACAATTTATTTCACAAAAGTTCTCTGATGTTCTCACCATAACCCCCATCATAGAGGATCCTCAGGTGCGTTCAGCAGAAAATCCAAATTGGTGCTCAACTCCTCTAGTTCCCTGATCCAGATACACTTCAAGAAGAAGGGGTTGAACTCATGCACCGAAAACTCGGGCTTCCAGAGGGAGGCTCGAATGGTACAAAGTTTGGAAATGTCCATATGGACCAACATAAGAAGTACTCGTTGAATTATGTCTCGATCGAGAACATCTAAGTTATAGATGTTGTCATACAGGCTAACATTAGGGAGTTGGTACATGTAGGTCTCACAAACATTTCCCTCTAAGGCTCCCTCTTGAAATTTTACTCTAGCCATGTAGTTCCGGCCCAGGGTGAAACACAGGAAGATCCCTTCGTGGTATTTTACTCTCCGTGTACGCTCGGCCAATTGTGCTAAGCCTATGTGGTAGAAGATGGAAGCATTATCTTGACAGGTTCCAAGAATCTCCGGACCATTTGTCACCTCAAAAAATTGCTTGCACATTCCTCGTAGGTTTGCGATGGGGCGATACTCGTCTTCACATGTTTTGATTGCGATAATCTCCAGTATCTCAGTAGGAAGAGATAACATGTCGGTTTTTCCTTCCATCTGAAAGTTTGAGATGGGAGTTCAATCACTTTAAATCCATCTAAAAGTATAAACAAAGTAAATACAGGTATGTAAAAGACAATATTTCAATAAAACATAATTTTATCACTAAACATCAGTGCCTAAGTTTCCCCTAATTACCTACTACATGAACTTCACATAGAGAAGCAAAACTCCCTATCTCCTCAAACCAGACACAGGATGAGCAGTCAGGGTTAAACTCATGGGGGTACCTATGACGTCTCCTGAGTATAGCATGAGGGGTATGAAGTTGGGAGATGTCAAAATACACTTATTTTCTACAAGAAAGTTGGGTGGACTCATCTTCTAACATTATGAAGTCAAACAACTAGCCCCAAAATCCATAGTTCAAGATTTGACAAAGATACGCTGCTCAGATGTTACCGGCAGCAGCAACTTCTTGAAAAGTGTTGAGGGCCATAAAGCCAAAGTCCTCACCTTCCGTGAACTCCTAGAAAATCCCCTCATGGTACCTTCCTCAACGTACATAGGAGGGGAATTGGGTCATCATCATAAGGAGGTAATCCAATCCTAACCCTCGTTGTAGCCGAAGCAGCCGTGGTGAGTTTGAAACATTGTATAGGTGTTTTCATGTCATGCAAATATGGGCATAGTTTAGAAAATTCTTTCGTCTAGCTAATGACATAATGGTCTCTAGGGACTCAGTGGGGAGATACAAAAGATTAGTACCTTCTTTTTCCATCTGAAAATTAAGAAAACTCATTTTTAGTAATGTTGAAGTATATTTTTCTTTGTTTCAGTCCTGGCTTTCCGGAGTTATCCAAACCAAACCCTCCGATACCAACTGTGAAGACCCAACTCCAGAAAACCAGGAGTTGGTGCCTTCTGAACATGATGAGCCGTTTTAAAATAAAAACATGCACTGATAAACACACATCATTTCCCATATAGAGGATCAAGTTCGTTTCAGTCTCTAGGAAACCGGCAACTTCAGGGATGTTTCATCTGATAGAAGTTGTTACCTGGAAATTTTAAATCAAAACGTAGGGTGAGCATTAGATGGCCCAGTAAGGGGTTTTAAAATAAACCAATGTAACTTTTGAAAGAGTTCCTTAAAAATATCCATATAACATTCTCTTAAGTAAAACTGTAACACATGTAACATAACATAAAGGTTCTCAATCAAGACATTCAAGGAATACATGAATCGATTATGAAATTTTTTAAAATGAGTAATAAAGGTCATCATAAACAATTATGACATATGATTATTTAAGCACAAATTAAATATTTAAGAGTAATACATAATCAATGTTGTGCATGAAGAAAACAACTTCAATTTCATAATTTGGTTACTATCATACTTAGTGATAAACACAAATCATGCCCTAAACCTTTACTTTTGACATCAATATGAACTTAAAAAACATAAGTACAAAAGTATTGAAAGAATAGGAATACAATTTTGAAAAGAACTTGTGACATAACATGAATATGTAGCTTAAACATTTAACTTAGACAATAATTTCCATATCACCAAGGTCCATCCCCAAGGTTTCATAAAAATAATTACCAAAGTTATTCACCAAGGTATTGTTAAAATGGTCATCTCTAGAGATTAAGTCATTACCCAATGAATTGGAGTGCTATCAGGGTGCACCCTTAATTTTTATTTATTATCATGTGAGCCACATATATCATCATCAATAATTTCATAAAAAATTCAGATATCATAAAAGAAATGGGTTTCATTTCATAGTCATAACATATTAAAAACTAGTTTAAAAACGTGATCTTTATGTCACTTTAAACCCATAGAAAAGGAAAGTGGGTCTCATGTATGTAAATTCCAGAATTTAAAATAGAAAATTTTGATATATGTGTGAATAACCTTATAGAATAATGAGTTTTGAGTATTAACTTAATAAAATAATTTGAGAAAAAAAGAGAGTCATTTTGAGATGAAAATTTGGCAGCATAACGAAAATGTTACAGGGTATCAGAAAACATTGAAAAGAGAGGGGACATGGTTCACCCACTCATAAATGATCCATAAAATAGTAGAGGGATAGAATATAAAGGATATAAGAACATGGTAATGAAATTTTAATGACATACCATATGAAATGAAAAACTTTAAAGGAAGACAAAAATAAGATTTATCTTATGAAGAATTCGACAGCCTAACAGCGTCACTTAAAACTTCAAAAAAATGAATTGATGAGATTAAATAGGTTCTCTCATCATGTGAACATAACAGGATAGTATGATGAATACATAGATCATACCCCAACATGGAAAAAATGAACTTGAAAGACTTGACATGAAAGTAGAACATTGAAAATGAGAAGTGTGAAAGAATCCCTTACATTTGTAGCCATGCAAGTAGGCACCCTTGAAACCCTCTATTTAAAACGATTTTTCATTGTATGTATATACATGTAAACATAAACCATATGTATACATATATATACTGACGTGTAAGGATGGGTTTGGCAAAAACATGAAGACAGAGTACCCTTACAGTAACTGCAGAGGACGATCGGATCAAAGGGAACTTGCTAGTTTGCTAGGGAGATCGAGAGGAGTTCGGGAGCAAGAGGAATTCTGTGAGGGGGAGGGGTTTAAGTAGAGCTTCGTTGAACTTAATGAGACTCGACCCAAGAGGTAGGCCAGTACGAGGGGGATGAGACTACAGTGCCCTAGGAGGTGGGGTGTGCAAGAGTCAAGGGGAGCAGTGGAAAAGGTGGTGATCATGGCTTCCTCGGGTGAACCAGTGCACTGGTAGCAGGACCCTGATGTGAGGAAGAAGAAGAAGGAGATAGGATGGCTGGGAGGGAATGTAAAGGAGAACATGGGATTTAAAAGAAACAATGGCTGGGATTCGATTTGAATAGATCGTACGGTCACGGAGAGACGTGGGCATTTGCGCGGCTTCGATCGCACGGCCGGTTCCGATCGATCGTGAGATGCGATGAACGGCTCGGATCGCGTGACACTAGAAATTTGGAATCCCGCATCGAAATGAAACAAATAAGGGGCACAGTTTATAATCCAAATCATGTTTCTCTCATGGAAATGACACAATCACCCACTCCACGGGGCCTTATACACGGGCCCCTGTGGGCCTTGGCCAAACCTCATGCACTGCGCACCACGGGCCTTAGACACGGGCCCATGCATGACCTGGCTTAAGCTCTGCTCAGCTCATAATAAGCTGGGCCACACCAATCGTGCACTACTCAGGAGCCTGTGACCCTGATGGCCACTACCTCAGGTGTCACTGGGACTCGGTCTTGGCCTTGAGGGCTTGGCCCCAGGGCTGCCCTCGTCTGGTCGGGTCCCTCTAAGTTTTTATTAAAAATGTATTTGAGAAAAATTGAAATGTTAGACAATATGGAAACATAATTGTTTCATTTTAAAAAAATGCAAAATTAATAGTTAAAAATTTAATTTTTATAAACTTTTATAAGTTTTAAGAACTCATAACTTTTAAAATCTAAAATCCAATTTATAACATACTCTACCATTTGATTTAAAAGATAAATAGTCTTTCCTAATTCAAATTACATAGTTTTAAAGATCTAACAAAATATATTTTTCAATAATCATTAGTGGTATATGATTATAAGATACTATTAAAAAATTACTTTAAAAACATTTAGAAGGTGTTAAAATAATAGGTTTTCAACCATTTGGATTCTGTAAAATCAATTAGGTTCCTTTATAAGGGTATTCTTTTATTTTAAAATTATGATATTTGAAAATATAATTCAAATAATTTCAACATTTTAACGTACCTAAAATACCATAAGGTTATAAAAACCAAGTTTTTATATAACTATAAACATTAAAAACCCATTCGCCATATATATATAACGGTCATAATTTCTAAAGGATCCCTATAAAAACAACGGGGCAGGGTGTTTCAAACTCAATGTAACCGAAGAAGATGGTGCTCCCAATCCCACTGATTATCAGCACGGTATTCATGATTACAATAGTGATGTTTTTTTCTTTAATTGACTCAAAGGATCTCATTTACCTATTGGGCCTCGTTATGGTGATTGGGGGTCTTATAGTAGTTCTAATAGGGTTTTTCATATGTATTTTTGTTTAGTATGTTTACTCTTTTCATCTTAGTGTATTGTAAACACTACGATGTTATTAATTTAAATAAAGAGACTTATGTTTTTCCTTTAAATTTTTTGTGGTTAAGAGGGCTTAAACAAAATTGAATATATAGTATCATTATTATAAGATACCCAAAATTCAGGGTGTTACATTATATGCATATTGGAGGATATTCATCAAGTATTCATCCTTGACTTTATTGGATCTTTGTATGATCCCTTAGCCATTTTTGAGTTCACATACAACAATAGTTATAAAAAATCGATTTATACGGAACCATATGAGGTTTTATGGGAGGTCATGTTTTTCACCACATTGTTGAGATGAGGCATCTGAGATAGCTATTATGGGGTCCTATTTGGTTCAAGATACCTTCAAAAGTGTTTTTATAATTTATGATATTTTGGTCATCACTCAAAGAAAATTGAGATAATATGATGAATATAGGATGATACCTTTAGAGTTTTCTGTAATTTACTAGGTTTTCTTAAGATTGAAACTTTTTTTAGGTCACCAATATATAAGGAAGAAAGGAAAGCTAGAACCACATTTTATGGTACCCTTTTATATCACTAAATTAGTTGGGGTTGTGTCTTCCCATTTGGATCATGCTCTATATTATCAAGGCATGAAAGATACATTCCACATTTCTCAACTTTTGAGGTACATGAACAATCATGATAATGTTATAGACTATGAGAATGATACATAAACAACAGATGAATCCTATAAAAATTAGTCAGTTATTATTATAGAATAGAATGAAAAATCCCTCTGAGGAAATATGGTACCACTTGTATGAGTTTAGTGTCTTGAGTTGTTTAAAAAAGAACCTAAGATATGATTCTCAAGGAAGAGAATAATTTTAGAGGCGGATACTTATAGAGCCCTAAAAACTCTTATTACATAGTTAAAATACTTGTTCCTCATTTTTTGAGTTCATATAATGTTCAGATAAAATACTAGGGGATTTGGGATTTTTTTGGAGGATTATTTATATTTTGGTCAACTTCACTACCAAAACAGAAAGTACCACATCATAGATCCTATAGAAGAGTCTACAAGATCATGGTGTATATAATGGCTCTATAGGGGTGCAGGGGATTAAATCCACATCATAGGTCCAAGGGTTACTTTGGGATGTCTTTGGCCAAACGATATTGCACAGTGGTCTTCAACGTAGATGGGAGGGTTGTTCCATGGTGGGAACAATAATTCCATAGATATTATCTATGTCTATTATATATGGATTTCAAATCCATTTGGTCATAAAGATTTTTGTATTTAATGATAAATTTTGGAATTAATATAGGGTATGCATTTCATAATTAGAGAGGAGTTTTGAAGAGTCTTTTTGAGGGTTTTATCATGTTGTTCGAACCACCAAGGAACCCTAAAAATCCCTTCAACTGTCAATGTTTTTTCATTGATGAAGAGATATGAAGTGATATAGAGAGTATTTCACACCATATAACTCAACTAACACCACATTAGTTCTAGATCCAATGCAATTCTATTCCACATTTCTCATCATATTCCATAGTAGTTCAAACAAAAACTCGGCCCTATGCTGAATATTTCCTCTTATGTTTTGTAGATCCTCTTCCATGGTTTTCCAAATTAAATACTCTTCTCTACACCATGGTTCCTCAACCCCAAATACACAACCATTTTTCTTTTTTCATGGTGGTTTTTCTAGTGCACTGCCACACCACAGTACATAGCATGCATCATGAAGCCTCCCAAATTTCCAATGTGCTTCTTACTCCCTTGTTAGCCTGAGCTTGAGGACCCAGTTGATGATGATTGACCTCGGGTGAGTATTTTATCTATAATGTTTCTTGTTTTCCCTTACCATACTCTACAACCCTTGTCCTGTTAGCTTGGAATCAATTTTAGGATTCATTAACGGGTGATAGTGTTCTAGTTGGTGTGAGAATGTGGTTCGAGTGACGACATCCTCGATGAACATTGATATTGATGTGAAAACTATGTGGTTGGAAGTTTCATACCTTATTAGAATATCATTTACCCATTCTTCCATGATAACTTTTTTTTTCATATAACTGATGACCATATTTGATTTTTTTTCTCATGTGGAAGTTTTTATAGCTCATGATAATCATTTCTATTTGATTCCGTGAGTAATACTTGAGTATCTTGTTTCCATGTTTGATTGAGATCACATGTTATTGTGCTTTTCTACTTTATTATAATTTGGATATTCATCCCTTGTATGATCTAACTTGTATATGTGATACCTTTATTAGAGGTATTGTTTATGTTTCTCGATATAGGTCCACCATGATGACATATTTATCCCTTATAGGGGGAAAGTTCTTGACTTTCACCGCTACCAAAGAGGGACCTGAGAACATGGTAGAGCTATGAGAACACCATGGTGATTGTTCTTTAGATTCACTCGAGGTAGCCTATTATACATCAAGTGCCATGTGTTCAAGGTATCCTGGTGGATAACTAGAGGATTATTGGTATCATGACACACTTATAGACTATATGATGTTAGGTAGCATGTACATATGATACCATGTGGAATCCAAGATACGGGTACACTAGCATCATGACTATTTTCATCACTATTGACATCTCATGTTATCCTTCCAACATGGAACCGAAGCAGGTATAACTGCTAGTTTGTGGTGTCTTGGTTAGTAGATGACCACTTGTTTTTGGATTGTATGTTTATTCTCATTGTGCATTAAATTTTATTATGGAATTTACTACAAATAAACAAGAAAAATAGGTTGTTCATGTATTGGTGTTTTTTGATTGAGTCTTGTACTCACACTATACTCAGAAATCTCTATGTGCTTATAGATTTCATGACTATATATTCATCCAAGGGAAAGGGCCCTGTGGTGGATAGCTAAATAGAGGAGCACAGAGCTGGTGGAAAATCAGGATGGATTTCACAGGACCCCACCCTTACTTATTTCTTTATCTACATTATTCACTTTGGTTTTTCTTTCCACATTGTGAGCCTTTTTATTTTTATGAAATGTATGCCATCTTATATTTCTGTATGATTACTATAATTATTTCTTTGTTACTTTTTTACCACTTTATTTATTTTTATCTTCTCAAGGGAATTATATAGAGGGTATATTCTTCCTAATGATGGACTTAGATCCTTATTTCTAGTCGTCAACTTCTTACATACATAGAGGAGTGTATGATGTCATGTGGCACTCTATCTCAAAATTAGTGATTTAGGTAATGGAATTATATTGTGAGACCCATAAAACCCATAAAATACTAAGTGCGAGATTCCTTCCAAGTAAATCACTCTTCAAGACCTTTATAATTCAATATGGGTGACCCTAACTATTAGGTTCCCACATATTATATTTTTAAGGAAAATAATATTTTAGACGACCCTAACCAATATGTGTTTATATCTAAAGTTAAATTTAGTCGAAACATATAAAGTTGATACTAAAAAATATATTCCTAAAGGAATATAGTTATGATAATTTATATAATGAATTAGAAATGTAGTTTTACACCAAACTATCAAAGTTTTATATGTGGTATTATTAATATGATGGTCCACCATATATAGTTATAGATTAATTTGTGAGCTTATCTAGTCAATGTCATGATGAAATACTCATCATATTCTAATGAAGGAAATTATGTACATGGCCATCATTTTAGTAATATAAAAGTAATTAAAATACACCAATCAAAAGATATAAAATATGGTACTCACCTATAGTTATGTATTTACTATAAATTGTGGTAGTTAAGGTGATTATCAATTAATATATCTCTTATAAGTATGACATATAATTGAATTAAAAATTTGTATATATGGTTAGAAAGTATTTTAAAAAAAGACTGAATCTATAATTTTGAAGTGAATGTTATAGAAATCCATTTCTCTAATTTTTTAAAAGTTTATATTGGATAGTGGTTGTGATACTTCAAAACCTTAACTGATGATTTTAGTCAGTATGGTTATGAATTTCTAATAAGATACATGTTTGAAACTTTGAAAAATTTTAAGGAGTTCAATATTGATAAATATATATATATATATATATATAATCAATTAAGAAAGAGTATTAATATTATATGATCTTATTAGATTGGTGAATACTTTAGCCAAGAATTTACTAAAAAACTAAGATATTATATAATTTTTTTATAACTCACTCCTCCTTAAAAACCATAAAGTATTAATGTATATAATAAGGAAGAATATAACCTTATTGTAAATGGTTCATTAAATAATGAGTGGGTGTGACCTTCCAATATCATAATGAAGATATCTTCTTAAAAAAGTTTCATTTATATAAAATTATGCTCCAAAAAAGGTTAGAATAAGGCACCATATAATATATGGTATGGGAGGAATTTTAATTTATATTTTATGATGGCTTAGGGTTGTGAATAATTTAAAAAATTTATAACTTCAAAAAACAATAGCCCTAAATTTAAAAAAAAAATGATTTATAGTTATCCAAAAAATTGTACAATATATTACTTTGGTTATCCTATTGAACACATAGTGTTTGTGGTCTAATGTGGTTTTTTCACTAAGGAGTGTAAATTTTTTTAGGTGTTAGTGGATAAAACGTAAAACTTGGAGAATATCTAAAAATATAAATTACAATTATTTTGGAGACGGAAGTTGAGAAAATACCATAGGAGTTTGTGCTAATAGATCTCAATCATGTTACCAAAGAACCTAGATGCCCATGTAGGTTTTCTTAGCATCCTTGTGGATATGGATTTATTATGGTGAATTATGATGAATTAACATTATTATTTTATTTGTTTTTCACCTAATAAGAGGCTATAGAGTGTGATAATTCAAAGAAATTGTTAGAATAAAATAAATTTAACATTTACCCCAATTACACTAAGAATGTTTTGAGCATGGTGAATGCACCTAAAGGGGTAATAATCATAGGTTTTAAGTTGGTTTTCTGAAATAAATTTTACTTGTACGGTATAGTTTCTACCTATAAATTATTATTAGTAAATGAGTGTCTCAAACAAAATCATCATAACAACTATAAAGTAACCTGTTCTCTAGTCTCAATGATAAATTCAACTCTGATATTACATTCCATAATACATCATTATGATCATGAGATATTTCAAATTGATGTTAAAGCCAATTTTTTTAATGCTAATTTAGTGAGGGACTTATATATATTACATCACGATGGTTTTGGAATTACCAGAAAAAATCATTTTATGATTTGTAAATTGAAATAGATCATTTGTTTATTTATGTATAATTCTTCAAGTTGGAATAGCAGTTATAATATATATAACAATTCATTAGCTTGAAAATTTTAAAAATACATCATGGTTGAATCGATAACAAAGGTAGTTTACATAAATAAATTAGATGTTATAGAAGAATCTATTTGGATTAGGATGTTTGTTACTAAAATGATGGTGGTTTATTTCATTCAGGGGTAATTAAGATTTATTGTGACAAAAATGAAGTATTTACTTAGTCCAAAGAACCCTTATATCACCAAGGGACCAAAAATATGCTTCATAAAAACTATATCATTCATAAAATCATAAAGTGAAGTGATATAAATATCTAATAGGTTTATGTATAGATAAATGTATTAGATCCATTCATTAATGCATTATCAAAGTATAATCATGAGGGTTAGTAATGCCTCTAGGTATTAGATACTTCAGATATTTGATATAATTACTATTATTAATGGGGTGATTCATGATTTTAAAAAAAATAAAATATCCAAATATCCTTAAAACATGTTTGGTAGGAATATTAAACGTGAATAGTGTAATGATAATAACCCCAAAAATTATGAGCTAAAGTTTTCTAGAATCGAAAACAATCATAGAGTATTATGGTTCGTGATGATATATCTTGATTAACATGAGTAGAGTATCATATATATAATATAAAGTAAACTCATAAGATGATAAGTGGGTACATATTATCTTGAATTTCCAATAAACTTTTATCACATTGAACATCATAGAATCATCCATATACTTAAGGGTGTATTCTTAATATGAATCCTTATTACCAAAGGTTGAAAATATACTTAGAATATGAACCTTCATACTTTTATACCAATATTACACATTAATTGATTATTAGAAAATTATGGGGTGGTGGTTTATGTTGTTAATCATGTTGACAATTGATATTCACAAATATGGTATTTTCCCACTTATATAAAAAGAAAGAATATTTCGACCCATTATTCAATTGTAATTATGAAATGAATGTCCATAGTCACTGGAGTGGCCTATGATGAACCTAACTACTTGGATGGATGACATTCGATGTATTTATTCAAACTAATTAGTTTATTTTAGTGAATCAAGAATGTAAGAGTTAGACTATACTAGATTAATATGTTCCATGTCTAGTGGTCACTCGATGTCATATAAAAAGATATTATATAAGTATACATAAAATATATCATATTTATATCTTTTGGTGGATATGTTCATATTGAGATATGAGTATTATTGGTCAATATCACCTTATATCCCTTTATAGCATTAGTAGTAATGAAATTTTTATAGGGAGTGATCCTTGATTTCATTTATGAATTGTAAAATTCATATTTTTATTAGAGATAAAAAGTAAAGTAGGGTGACATAAATTTGGCCTTAAATTATTTATTGAATTTTAAATGGTGTGTTTTTTTCTAAAATAATAGAGATTGATAAAAATTATCCAATGAATTTTAAATTTATTCATTAGGAGTTATGAATTTTTTAATATATTCATTATATGATTTAGTATGCATGGTATATTGATGGATATAAACTAAAATTTATTGAGTTTTATCATATGTTTCATACATATAACAACCTCTAACATTCATGTGATTTATGTAATAGGATGTGACTTGGAATTAGATCATGTGATATGATAGGCATGATATACCTATATCATAGAATATAATATTCCAATAGTTTATGATATATGATAACATGTTACATGGGGTGATCCAATGTCTTCTAAATTGTTTCTCACCACTTATAAATCATTTTTATAATTAATTTATATCATGAAAAATCTATATGATTATTTATATGTTCATTGATTATAAATAAAAAGTTTTTATATGTTACGAGTAATGTATGGTGGATTCTGAGTGTTGGTAGTGTTTCTTAATCTTCATTATTGATTGAAATGAGGTATTATAAAGGGTAATATCATTCAATTCAAGTGCACTTGATTATCAATCCATGTTGAAACTCCTTCTTCCATGTTTTTAATTTATATTTATAGTAAAAGTAAAAGAATTAATTTTAAATATCTATGGGTATCCACATAGCATACCCATATTCTAATGGCTAGTATACTACCTTTGGATGAAATATCAAAAGTGTTATTTCATATTGATTATCATTAAACATACTCTATCAAGATGGTTCTCATATAAATTTAGGTATAAACTAAATTTATTATATTTATTCAATAAATATATTCTATAATTATATATTGGACATTTAAAAAAGTTATTTTGAAATTTATGATCTTGTGATGTTCTAATAAAACCCATCTGTTAAGCCCTACCCTCAATGTGAACCCCCTATGGACCAACGGTGAAGACGAGAGAGGCCCCTGAATCCCACCTCCAATAAGACAAGGGTTTTTGACAAAAAATGAGGGTATAAAACATAAAAATAGGAGGCATTACCCTCATAAGTCCCCAAAAAAATATAAAGAAACTACTAATCATCACTATAATATAAAATATCCCATAATGATTGTCATTTCATAAAGAGAAAAGTTTCTAAACTAAATCCAAATAATAAAACTCCTAAGGAATTGACTCTAACTATATCTCCATGTAATGTGCCAGTAATTTCTCTCTTGATCACTAAATCCCTCCTTAAAACCTAACTAATATACTTATATATATATATATGGGTGAATATACATTTATACTAATTTTTATCCTTCTAAATACCTCTTATGAAAAAGTGGATGATTCATACCAATGCCTCAATGAACAAACAAAAAAGAAAAAAACACCTATTATAGGTCAATTATCACCAAACCTTAACAATTCTCACTCACTCAATATTTTATTCAAGTATAATAACCTAAAAATTAAATAATATAATAAGAAGGTGGCCGAAAAAAAACTTCTGCACTAGTTTTTCACTCTCACACCCCAATAAAAAAATGTTTCATGCTTCCATGCCTTCCATAGTCTTGAAATTGTACAATATATACCATATCACGGACATATAACACATACCATAACCACATAATTGACATCACATATAAAAAAAACATACCACATCACCACATGAAACCCACATTCCACATTCTCATCACAATAGGTTATTTTGAAAATGAAGGGCATCAACCTCATACCCTCCTTCTACTATGCTTGTCCCCCACCATATATCACACCATCGTCCCATCATAATCCCATCATCATCACAAATATATAATCATGATATCCATTATTTACAATTCAATAAAATTATTCCATTATAGCCTATATTTATATACCAACCTTAAATCGTCATATCTCAAACTATACCTGGAAGGGAGAGTAGGGGATATGGATTTTTAATCCATCCATTCCATTGCTAACTTAGAAGTATGGAGAAAAGAACCAAAACCCAAAATATTTTGGAATAAGTAAGGTTATATAACTTGAGTTTTTTGTATAATAAATCACACGGAAAATATTTCATATGTATATATATTTCCACACAGTATCTCAACACAAGTATTTATAATAAAAACCCCTACTAATATCAATAATAGACATTGCACTACCAATGCCAAATACCAATGAATATTTCCATAACTAAAACACAACTAGGCCCAGTTTTCACACAAAATAACCATCACAAAAAAATAATAATTTTCCATTAATCATATAGTTATAAATTTCCAAACTTTTCATTTTTCTATACACATTACATTCATTATTCCATTCATTTCCATACTTAATGCCAAACCATTACATTACCATTAGCCTCATTGAAAACATCCATTATATATCACCATGTTAATTATTAATAACCAAAATCCTTATCACTGGAAAACTATAACAAAATCTGATAATATACCAACCAATCAATACATAATCCACCTCGCAAAAAATTTAACTACTTTCAGAACTTCTTCAAATACACTTCCATTTCACATAACCATCCATGCCCTCATTCTAAACCACATAATATATCATCCAATAATAACACATTAACATTCACATATCCTCCATTATAACTATGGAAATCCAACTATAGAAAACATTATAAAACACATGCTAACACCTCAAAAATAGCCACAATAACCCCTAAAAATCCACACAAACCACATTAAGAAAACACATATAACCACATAAAATTTACCATAAAATAACACCAAAAAAATCACCTATTAATAATAAATTTCATATAAATAATTTATGGATATCATAAAATTCATTACTGAGGTGTCCTAATCAAGACAAGCTTATATTTTATATTAGTTTAATAATTTAAACATTTCATATTATAAATAATCTCACAATTCTAGAACCCAAAAGATTAGTTTCTTTAGATATTATCTTCATAAACTAATTACTATGCATAAGTCTTTAATATATACTATATAAATATATATATATAGCTTCATTGCCCAGATATCCCTAAATATAATTTTTGGGGAAGTGGAAAACAAAACAAGAAGTAATCTCAAAATCTTAGTGAGAAGAAAATTATCAATGATTAAGAATAATAATGGGAGAAAATATTATTATTGGATAAATATATGTTTAAATAAATATCGTGAAATCAAAAAAGTTTCTGATAAAGTAGTAAATAAGGATATATATCCTCAAATGACCCAGTGCATACCATAGCATAAGGGTGTGGGAATAAGAGAAAATAATCACTATCCATGGAGCATAATATAGGCTTGTGGAATAACATATAAAGGTGTCACAAACAAAAAAATATAAACCGTATCATATGTATAGGTTAACTATAAATACCATCATAACATAGTGTATTAGGAATCACTACATGTTTTGCATATCATAGTAGATCATGAAACATTACTTGTTCCCCATATAGGATCAGGCATCAAAACTAGCTTCCTATAATTATATGATGATATATATTAATATATAACCAATTAAGTGGATGAATATATAGTTACCACCCATTAATTAATAATCAATCATACATATTTATGCCATGATAATTTTAAAGAATTTATTAACACTTTATATCTTAATTAACCCATGGAAAAGAAATGTTTTTCAGGAAAATATCCTAAAAATATCATCATAATTCACCCAAATAAATATAGTGGATTTTATAATGAGATAATATTCCTATTTAAGAATAATAATAATTAAATAATTTTTACTTGGCTAAAAAATAATTTTATAAAAGCCTTAAAATATGCTTTTAAAAAAATATCCTTTTCTTTTGGTAAATTTTTAGAAAAAGAAATTTAAAACCAAAAGGGAGTACTATTTTCTTTGAAACCCCATAGAAACATGGAAATTAATCATTTTAATGAATACTATTAATAATTTTTGGAAAATGTGATCAAGCTTTGAACACTAATAAAGCTTATTTAAACACCTTTATAAAGAAAGTCAAAAATAACCTGAATTAAAAAATTTGAAAATATTGCTCTTAAAACCTTGGAAAAGAGATTAAATAATACATGAAAATGGGAATTAAAAATAATTTATGTATAAATAATAATGTTCTTAAAATAACCTAAATAATATGTACCTAGAAAAGAAAGTATTATCTAAATGACTTCAAAAAAATTAAGCAATGATTTAAAATAAAATCCCTTACAACTTTTAAAATAAAAACCACATTGAAAGAAATAAAATTATAAGTAACTTATAATAATATTATTATAATAGTTTTCACGTTATAATATGTCAAATAACTATTATATAAAATATATAAATGAAAATAGTTTTATATTTTGAAACTAGTTTCAAAGTAGGGAAATTGAGACAAAAAACCGTTTTGTTCGACTTACGCTTGTCATGTATGCTCTAACATGCCTATAAAAAATTTAACTTTATTAATCATATTAATAAAATAATTATTCATATATATTTTACTTTATACTAACTATTTAAAAAAAATTAACACATATATTAATTTTTTTTAATTAATATTTGTGTGTTAACCATTTTTTCTCCCTTATATGCTTCAGTTTGACAGTTCGAGTCCTTGAGTGATTTTCATGGATTTATCACCTTCAAAATGTTCATGACAATTCGATAAAAAAATTTGATATAGTTTTATATACCCATATCACTTTCATGAAAGATACATTTTTGGTTCATAAGGAATGCTAAAAAATTTCTTTTTTGATGATTGTGGAATTTTAAAAATAACTAAATTTATTGGTAAATATAGTTTTCAATATTAAAAAAAGTTATTAAAACATATTAAATTCATAGTTATTATAAATATTAACCTTATTTATGTTTTATTATTAATTCATGCTAAAAATATTATAACAATATTCTTGTAGGTGATAAAACTGACCAAAACAAGCATAAATTATAACGATTAAATGGGTAAGAACATTCTATTGCATACTGATAATATAACAATAAAATACTGTTAATTATTTCAAAAAATTGATTTTAATTTGATAAATCAGATTCAATAAGATTTATATACAAAATATAAAGAAAAATAATCAAGAAGAAGATATCTCATACATGAGATTAAATCTTCACTTGAAGGAACTCTGGGGAATGAGTGGATTATGACTTATTAGTGGGAATAGAAGCTCAATAATATGTGATAGGATAATTAGGGAAAGAAACATTGTCTATTAATGATATAGATTTAAATTTTTTTGGTTAAACTAAGGGGTGGAGTTGGAATTCTTTTATAAGTGAGAAGATTGGTATTTTTGTAAATGCATTTTTTACTAAATTAAAAGGGAAGTCATTCTCAAGGAAATTTGCTCCAAATTATCCAATTTTTTTAAAAACAAATTAGTGATGTTAAGTAATATACTCATAAAATAAATTATATGTAAGTTTTTTTTATATCTATGTCCCTATCATTTAATTTAACCTATTATTAACTATTTAAACCGTTATCGTGGTGACTAACCTTTACAATGCTAACTTATTTTTAAGAATAAATATGAAATGGTATTTATTACTAAATATTAATATGATAATTAAAAATTTTAATTATACTTTTACAATATTCAAAATATATAGGTGATAAAAATTAATTCTCATAAAATTATATTTATCACAATAAAAACAGTTTTTAGAAAAATGTCCCTTTTAAGCATAAAAATGAATTTAGACCTAAATCAGGCATAGCATTAATTCCTATAATATTTATCAATTAATCACTAAAAAATAATATTTTGGTTACTTTAAAAGAAATAAATAGCTAAAGGATCATTGAGAATATTTAATTAAATGAAAAAGACCAAAATAGTTTTGTATTTGAATAACATGTAACATAGGTTCCAGAAAGGCAATAATAAATTTATGAATAAAACATATTAGTTTTAAATGAATTATTTTACTAATTAAATTAAATTTTGGTTTAAAAAAAAGTTTCACATATTTTTAATTTTTGTTTATATCATAATTTTTTCATAAAATTTAAAATGTTTTTAAAAGTTGTATTTCATTATTCACTTGAAAATAAAATTTTTAAAATAATCCAAATTTTTTACCTTGAGCATGTTTTTATATTATGAATAAAAAAATGAAGTTCATTTTATCATACTCAAATTATAAATGTTATAAATTTATATTCTAAATAAAACATATATAATATAAAATAAAAATAATGATTATAAACAAAACATTTATCTATATCCCTGATCAAATTGACATTTCTTATTAATATTTATAATTATTTTAGGGTTGTTATTAATTTATAATCCCTTTTATTTCATAAATAAATTCTATTTATATCATTATTAGAAATTATTAACTTTAAAAAAACATTTTTTATAAAAATTACTCATAAAACTACACATAATATTAAAAACATCTATATTTTATTATGTTAATAATTACTTGTTTATAGAATCCTAATTTCTACATAAAACCCCCACATGAAATCCATATAAGATTTATGCATTATATATACATTCAAGGTAGTCTCATGTGTTGGTTCATCTAGCATGTATCTTGTAGTGATTTCTCTGAGCTTGAACTTCTCTCGTAGATGATTATTCTCAGCACTTGTTGAAGTTCACCATGGGCATGGTCTAACAAAAACCCAAATGAACCCACCTCATTCCAATATTGAAAAATTTATCCTAATAAGGAATACCACTTCTACTTGATGTTATTTATATATATTTAATAATAAATTTACTTTTATATAAACCCACTAATTCAATATCTATATTATAGTGATCAAAATTTAATACTTATAAAATGTATGAAATTTTGTATTAGTTTAATGTTGAATGTGAAATAACAAAGTCAAAAAAATAAATTAAGAAAAATATACTAAAATCATGGGTTGTTACATTTTTACCCCATTAAAAATAATTTCATCCCTAAAATTCCATTACATATATAAAAAAGGGTAGGGTAATTTGTCTCATTTAATCCTCAGGTTCCCACATAGCTTCCTCATACTTACAATTTTACACCAAAACATTGACTAGTTGGGTGGTATTGTTTTGGACCACATTATCTCTTCAATTCAGGATCTCTCTTGTTATTCCTTAATAGATATATAATGTTTCCATTAAATAGCTTCAAAGTTTTTTATAAGTAATGGATCTGGTATGTACCACCTAAAAGGTGATACATGAAACACATCGTTTACTTTTTAGTGGTATAGAGGTACTGATAAGTGATAATATACAACCCTAATATGCTATAGAATATCATAGGAAAAAATTTACATTGGTATTAACTTACCCTTCTACCCAAATCTCATAACCCACTTCTAAGTAGATATCTTGAAAAAACCATTATCACAAACTTCAAAATCTGGATCTCTTTGACAATTATCAGCATATATATTGTATTAAATTTATAATGCTTTTAGAGTTCAATGAATATATTTAACCTTATCAATAATTTCTTAGAAAATATATTTACTTAATAACTTCAACTCCCTGACTTCACCCCATCATATTCAAGTTCTACATCTCTTCACATATAGATATTTAAATAGGGTCATTTGGATGATAATAAATTTATTGATTTCAACTTTTTTTATGATTATTGGGTATGATATTAGTAAATATTATAATGTTTAAATATTCCTTTCAAATTTATCATAATTTTGAGTGTGATAGGTTTTTATAATGTTTATCTATGTATTAGGTTCTTATTATATACTCTTGATGTTAAACTTAGATCTCAATCAGATACAATTGAAATCCTTACTCCAAGAATCCTTTCCACTTCATTTATGTATAAATTTAAAAGTATCAATTCATAAATATTATTTTATATAAATTAAGTTTTATGAATTTATGATTTGATCCACCACAACCTAAGTTTCATTGTTCCCCATAGGATCTTTCAGGAGGTCGACGAAAAAGCCTATGGTGATGTTATTCTACCAATATATTGGAATAGGTAATGGTTTAATCATACCCTTAGATTTATAATGTTAAACATTTACTTTTTAGAATACCAAGATTTGACATAAATACTCAACAATATCCATCTTCATATTATCCCACCATAAGTGTTTATTAATATATTTATACATCATCATTATTGTTGGATGAATAGAGAAGGATTAATTATGTAAATCATCCAAAACATAAATATTATATTCTTGTTTTTATTGAAAAAAAATGGATTGAAAATATTTTAATTCAATATTTATCAAGGTTTAACTATATAATATTTTATATCATATTCTATAAACCCATATCACTATTTTGTACTTTCGTAATCATTATAGAGATGGATAGTTGAGAAATAATTTAGGAAAGGTTGGATTTAATATCTTCCTTTATGATTTCTATATCCATCCTCTAAATATAAATAAATATTGTTTCTCTCAATATATTCATCAAGTATAGGGTATCATGATCATTTATTCTTAAATCACCTTTAACCTTGTTTTCCTTCCCTGGATGGTAATGTATTGAAAAATGATAATTTTTTATCAATTCCAACTATCCCCCTTGGAATATTTTAAACTCATTATTTTTTAATATATAAATTTAGAACTTTTTATTAATATATATATATATATATCATTTTTCACTATATAGATAATTCCACCAAATATTTAACGAGATTATAACTATCACTAACACTAGATCTAGTGTTGGGTAATTTTTCCATGGTTCATTAATTAGTATGAGGTATAAGCTATTACCTTACTATTTTTAATGACTATTCATACCCTGACCTTTTTTTAAGCATCATTTTATATTAAAAACCTTCCCTAGTTTAGGGTAATATATGTGTATGATTAATGACCATCCTCTTCTTAATCCCCTTGATGTATTCTTCACAGTATTCTATCAAGATAAACTTTACTCCATCATTAGCATAGTTAGTGGATATGATGGCCATGAGAAATTTCTCCCAAATATTCCATAGTATCTAGACAACCTAAGAAAACAAAAGATTTTGGTTATAGTGGTCTGTCTTGGCCATTTTTTAATAACCTCTGTCATTTAAGGATCTATAGATATACCCTAGGTTGTGATTACATGAATCAAGAATGATACTTTATAAAACCCAAATTCACACATGCTAAATTTGAAATATAGTTTCTCTTTATCAAGGTCTTTAACACAACCCCAAAATAATCTCCATTATATTCCTTTCTCTTGGAATATATAATAATATCATATATAAAGACTACCATAAATTTATTGAGGTAGTTTCAAAATACATTATAAATCAAATCAATTAATATTGTAGGGGAATTTTAAAGTCTAAAAGGAATCTCAATTAATTCATAGTGTACATACCTCCTATATATGTTTTTCATGGGTATATACTTCATTTTAACCCTTTATTGATGATATATAGATTGAATATCAATCTTCAAGAAGTACAAATCCCTATGAGTTGGTCAAACATGTCATAAATAGGAGGAAGATGATGCCTAATCTTGATTTAAATTTTTTAGGCTCACTATCATTAATGTGAATATCCATTGATCCATACTTGTTATTCACATAGATTACTGGTGAACCCTATAGTGAGTCACTAGATAGTATAAAAATCATATCCAAATTATCCTAAATTAGCTTCTTTAATTATTCTAAATATATTGTCTTTATTAAATAATCACTCTTTGATATATGCATAAAATCTAATGTGATTTCAATTAAAAACTCAACCTCATGTAATAATGGGAGATAGGGTAGTTTATTATAGAATACAAAAGTATACTCTCATACAATAATCGCATCTTCAATGATGATTTTTTGCCTACCATTTGAGCTATGAGACCCTACTTATTGGGTATCATGACTCATATTATAAAATGGAATTTCGTTGGGTAATCGAAATCATAATTTAATTGATAGATAATAATAAAATGATTTTGGATATAAAACGATATATATTTATCCTACCAATTGATATGATATCTATATGAAGAGTTCCAATCCAAGACCAATATCACGTCAAATTAAACTAAGATAATAATAACTATAATTGTAGAAACTATAATACCACAAACCTTGATCATAAAAGTGTTTTATACTTTGGATGTAATCAACACACCATTAAGAGTTTTCATCAACAATTCAGTATCCAATTTTTGTAAAGGTGATTCAAAATTCTTAGAAAACAATCATGACACAAAAGAATGAGTAGAACCAAAATCAAATAATAGCTTTGTAGGTTCTGAGTAGAGAGTAAGTGTATCTTTCACTACTTCATTATTATAATCCTATGTATAAGCGGTGATTGAATAGGATCTTCATTTCTTCCATGGTCTAAGAATCTAATACAACCTATTATTCAGGTTATCCCTTTAATTGGGGCATTTATATTAACAATTACCTAACTACATGAATTTTATGATTTAAGTATGGGTGATATATTAGTTACAACCTTATTTTCCTCTATTTAATTGACCTACCAATTCATACCCTATATAAAATCATGATCTTGATTGACAACCCTTAAATACATGAATCACACTCTAGTCCTTTTAAAGTAATTTTCTTAGAGTTCCCTCCTACATTTTTAGTACGTAGACGATTGATTTTTATTCCCTCCATGTGATTTTTTATTAAAGTTTCCCTAAAACTATTTTTTATTATTCTTATCACCAAATAAATGAGAATAATGAGATAGTATAGTTTTTATTTCCATCTTTAGTGAACCTCAAATAATATATTCATAGATATCAAGGTCTCTTATAGATAATTCCTTATTATGACATGGTTTTAGGCCACTAATGAATCGATTTATGTTGCTTACAGTATCATTAATAGCACTAGAGGAATACCATGAAATTCATATAAATTTTAATTCTTATATTCTAATAGATCCATCCTTATTTGGTTTTACCTATAGGAATACTTGTTACATTTTCATACGATAATTTTCAGAAAATATTTTTATAGAGTATTTTTGTTGAACTCCTCCCATTATATACAGTCAAATGTTTTCATTTTCTTACTATTCTTAATGAGGTTCCACCATTTGTTGCCATCACATTCCATGTGATAGATGGATAAAACAATATTCTCATGATTTGACCAATTGACAATGGAAAATATCTTCCCTATTTTGTTAATCCATTAGATATAAACTGGTGGGTTAGAAGTCCCACTAAAAGAAAGTGGATATTTTCACATGAAGGACCATATATAAATTTTACCCTGGTTAGTTTTTTCAATAGATAAACATAGTTAATGTTATTATTCACTTCTTGAGATAATTGAGTGAGAATTTCCATTATCTTTTATACTCCAACACTCATCTCATTTGGTTTCTCATGGGGATAATCCTTGTATTTTTATTCATAACCATTTTTAACTCAGTTTCTCCTAGTTCTATCTATTTATTAAAGAAAAAAGTGGTTAATTTTAGTAATGGAAAGAAATATCTCAAGATAATTAGAAAGAAAAAATATATAAATTTGAATAGTCCATATTATGAACTTCATACACTAAGAAACCTTATGCTTAAACTAGGATACGTTTGTTACTCTTTTGTTTCAACTTATATCACTTTTTGTTCAATATAGGTTGATTTAATTTGGGTTAAAGTATATTTATTAACCAAACACCAAAAATAATAAAATACTACTCTGATACCAATTGAGTAAACCTAATATAAGAATTCATATATGTTACATCAATTCATAATTCAAACATTAGATTTCATAAATAATCTCACAATCTTATAATCTAAAGGTTTACTGTATTTAGATATTAGATACAAAAACATATTATTACAAATATTTCTTCAACTTCCCCCATAAAAATCTCTACATATTTCTTTATTTTATATATAGTACTAAATAAAATTCTTTGGGGAAGTGGAAAACTAAAGGAGTGATATCAAATGCTCAAAAATTTAAAACTTATCATTGATTCATAAAAGGTTATATCATAATCATGTCAGATAACATGATAATGGGAGAAATATCTAATTAAAAAGGATTATAGAGTGATAATTTTTTCCTATAAAGTATGATATAAGGACATATAACCAAAAATGTTGAAACATATACCATATAATAAGAGTGTGGTAAAAAGAGACAATAATCATGAGTCATGAAGCATAACATAGTCATGTGACATAACATAGAAATATATCCCAAACATAAGTATAGAAATGATATCATATTTCATGTTTTACTACCAAGACCATCATAATATAGTGGATTGGGAATTGATACTTTTTTCTCATATCATAGTGGATTAAGGGTCACTAACAATTTCCCATAATAGATCAAGCATCACAACCTATTTGTCATAATTATCCCATTATCTATATAATTATTTTCCAAATTAATTGAAAGTATATATAGGTCCAACCGGTCACAAAATTATATACAATATATAATTATGCTATAATAATTTGGAAAAATTTAGCATTCCTTCATAGATTAACTAGCCTAGGGAAATAAAAAGTGTTTTAGGAAAATTTATAGAAAACATCATCATAATATATCTATAGAAATAAGGTTTATGGTATAATTAGATCATATCTAATGAGAATAATGATAATAATATATTAATGTTGACATAAATGAAAAATAATTTTATAAATTCATTATAACTATTCTTTGAAAAACAAGAAAAAATATCTTTTTCTTTTTGTAACTTTTAAAACAATCATAGAATAATGGGAATAAAACATTCTTTAAAAAAATTATGCAAACATAGAAAGGAATATTAATAATAAAAAATGTAAATAATAGAGGTAAATGGGATTAAATAATAAAAACTAAAAAATTATTTTCACGCCTTTATAAAGAAATTCATAAATAACTCATAGAGAAAACATTGAAAAGATTCCACTTAAAACATTAAAAAAGTTAGAGCTATTTGAAAATGAAAATAAAAAATTATTTAAGTATTTATTATTATATTTATAAAACAACATAAATAATATGTTAATGAAATCTAAATAGTTTGGTATAAGTCATCAAAATGTTTAAATCAGTGATTTGAAATAAAACCCAAAGAGAATTTTAAAAATAAAACCCACTTAAAAGAAATAACTTGAGAAGAAACAAAAAATAATCTTAGTATAAAATAACTCATGATATAATATATAAAATAGGTTCCATATACACCATATAAATGAAAATAGGTGTATATTATGAAATATGTCTCAATTATGTGAAATTGAGACAAAAATCTCTTACCTTAGACTTCTGCTTATCAGAAACACTCTAACATCCCTTATATAATAAATTTAGGTTTTTTATTCACATTAATAAGAACCATACTAGTTTTTATTTTACTTTATAAAATCCATTTATGATTTAATATTACCCATTTATTTATTGTTTATTGTTAAAACTTATATTATGATGTTAACGGTTTTATTTCCTTTACATGCTTTAGTTTAGAGGTTTGGGTCCATGAGTTTTGTTCCTAGATTTATCACCTAAATATTGTTCATAATAATGTAATAAATGTTTTTGATATAGTTATAGAGTCCCATTTCCATTTCATGGAAATTATCTTGATGGTTTTCATGGAACACTTCAAAATCACATTTTTCAGTCATTATTTAATTAATC
This sequence comes from Viscum album, assembly GCA_963277665.1. Taxonomy (NCBI): domain Eukaryota; kingdom Viridiplantae; phylum Streptophyta; class Magnoliopsida; order Santalales; family Viscaceae; genus Viscum; species Viscum album. The sequence goes on along the minus strand of OY728132.1, from coordinate 1,341,164,208 downwards.
AAAGAATCAAATTTATTGGAAAATATAATTTTGAATGATAATGCTCTATATTTATTATTCTTAAATTCACCATTATTTTATTTTATTAACTGTATTTAATTTTTCTTAATCATTGTTGAGATAATCATTATGACAATTGTCATGTATGTGGTGAAACCGACTAAAATAAGAAGCATTATGACAATTGAATGAATAAGAATATACAACTATACAATGAAAATAAAATTTATAAATAGTTTTAATATTTTCAAAAAAAATAAAGTGATAAATCCAATTATAGTAAAGATAAATTAATATGAAATAGAGTAATAATTCAGAATAATATATCGCTTACATTGAGTTCTTGAATGTCCCTTAGGATGACCTCTGGAAAAAAATAGGTTTAGGACTTATTCTTGGGAATAGAACCTTAATAAAGTAGGAGATGATTATTAAGGATTAAATATATTAGATTAATTATAAATATTAGAATTTTTGTTATTTCTTTGAAGGGGAGAATGAGGGATCCTTTTATAAGTGAGAGGGGTGTATTTTTTATAAATGTATTTTTCATTAAAATAAGGAGGAATTCATTCTCAAGGAAAATGGATCCAAATTTTCCAAATTAAAAGATAAGATTGGGTGGGTAGATAATCCTCTCATACAATCAATTATATATATATATATATATATATATATATATTGTCTTTTTCCCTTATATTTTTATTTAACCCCTTTTTAACTATATGAAAAATTACTGTCGTGACTGACTTTCACTATGGTAACTTATTTTTATGACAAAAATTGAAATGGTCCTTAGTACCACACCTGAAAAATATGATTTAAAATTTGAAAAAAATTACAATATTATGTTTCTATAGGTGGTGAAAATAAATTTTAACAAAAGTACGCATAACGTAATAAAAATTGTTTTATAAAAATGCTCTTTTTAAGCATAAAAATGAATTTACAACAAAATCATGTATGTTATTTATTATTTGGAAATTAATTATTTTATGTCTAAAATAATTTATTTTAAATTAAAATATTTTCAAAAAAAATAAATATTTTTTTACTATTTAATTAATAGAAAAAAGACGAAAAAATTAGTTTTTATTACAATAAAGTATATGTTAGATTTCAAATATTAAAGAATAAATTTATGAATTATAAATATTAATTTTAAATGAATTATTTTACTCTTTGAGTGAATTTTTAGTTGATAAAAAAATTTATGTATATTTAATTCATGTTTATATCATACTAAATTCATAAAAGTTGTTGTATTTATAAAAACAATATTTTCATTATTCACTCAAAAATCAATTTTTTTAGAAAAAGCCAAAAATTTAACCAAAATATTATTTGAGATGATGAATAAAAAATGAGTTTCATTTTATCAGGATCGAAATTTAGAATTTAGAAATTTATCTTTTAAATTATACATATATAATTCATAATAAACATAATGTTTTTAAACAAAACATTTTTCTAGCCCTAGTTAAATTAACATTAATTATATTTTTTTAATAATTTATTTGATGTTACTAATTTACCATCCCTTTAATTTCATCAGTTAATTATATTTATATCACTCTTTAAAGGTAATAACCATTAAAAAATAATATATAATAATTATTCTAAATAAAACTATACATAATAATGAAAACATAAAAAATTTATTATATGGATAATTAAAATGTTTATATCATCTTAATTTATACTTAAAAAACAACTCATGACCATCACATAATATCTAAAGGTGATATATGAATTGTTGTTTGTTTCGTGTAGTGGTTCATCTAGCAAGGATCTTATAGTAATTTTTATTATATTGAACTTCTCTTGTATGTGATTTCACTCTAGACTTACTTGTTGAAGTTTAGATTATGATTTGTATTAGGAAATACCTAGTGATGAAACCTCATTTTCAAGCTCGGAAAAATGATCCCCATAAGTAATTCCTCAATGACTCAAACATTTATAAATAAAATTCCCCTTGAGATTAAATTAAATGTCCTATTATGTAATGTGGTTATAGAAAACACATCCATGTGTTTGGTTATTTTGGAACATGACACCCTATCAGATTTAAAATACCATTATGAATCATAACCATTGATAAAATATCCATTTGATAGTGATTTTATGATTAGTATGTGTATAGGGTTATGATAAATTCTAGTTTATATAGATGATATAAGAGATGGCCTTGACTAGTAGGATCATACCCTATAAAGCCCAATTATTGGAGCTTCCGAGGAAGATAACATCACTATAATTTTCCCTTAATCAAGCCCAAGTTGAGATGAAATAACTAAAGAATGAGTGAAACCTTTAATATTATAATTTCAATCTCATCGAGATCCTGACTCAGACAATGTTCTCTAAACCACCCCATGAAAATCTCATGATTGCACATCTTACCCTTAGGGTGTTTACTGGTGTAATAAATATTTTTGATTCAATACCCTAATAGTATAAATTTTTATATTTTTTATAAAATAATTATTATATTTATATTTTATGATTATTATTACCTTTGTAATGATTAGTTAATAAGTTTGATAAAATTAGATTTTGATACTATGAAATAGAAATTGTGTTTTTCGAAAATATATAGTTTCAAATAAGAAACTCTATTTTACTGAATTAAAGAAATTTTTAAATAAAATCTATTTTAAAAAATATATTATTATATAATTTTTATTAAATATAATTGAAAATATAATTTTAAGAAGATGAAAAAAATTATATGGTTCAGAAAACTTTTATTGTCAAAAAATCAATTATTTTTTAATAAATGTGGATTTTTGATTTAAAAGTGTAAATTTAAATACATATAAATTTTTTACGATAAAATAAATATTATTTCTGAAATAAGAAGTTTGAAATTAAGAAATGGTTCTTTTTTTATTATTTTTTGAGATTCAAATTTTTTTTCAAAATTAAATACACTTTAAATATACGATGTGTGTTATGAAATCATAATGACCAAAAAGTGATGTATTATAAGAAATAAATGGTATCCAAGACCAAAAGTTTATTTTCCCTATAAACTAATATTTTTTTATTATTTTATTAATTTTACAAAACCTTAATGAATCCTCCCAAACTGATATTATATATTAATATTTTGAAATCAATTCTTTTTAACATGACTCACTTCCACATCACTAATGGTAATATTTTAACAATACCAATTCTTAAACTTGTAAAATAATGAAAAAAAATCACTTTGGTAGAAACAAAGGTGAAAATAATGGGATGTTTTGTGATTTTTTATACTTTATTGTATGAAGCCCAAAACCTATGTTTGGAAAATATTAAAGAACTCCCCCCACTTTTTCTATATAAACCCACACAAACTCCCATTTATTTTCACTCAAAAACCATTGAGACATGACTATACTCTTCCCTTAATTCTACATATTCTTCACAATGTTCCTGGATGCTCTCAATAATCTCCTCTTAATATTTTGGAAACACCCTCTCAATGTAAGGGATCGTCTCTTCTTTATTCAAGCACCTTCTTTGTATTATACCTTTTTATTCCTAATTTTTCATATTGGATTATGTTATTAAAAATATGACATACTTAAATTAATCCTTAAAAGTGACTATATACCCCTTTAACTCTTATTAACCTCGCACATGAATCTTTGATTACCCTCATTATGTTTCCCAAATTATCCGGCGATTTTTCATGCCTAAATTTGGTTTTGTAAATACTCATCCCAGTTTACACTCAAGGTTATTCACCAAGATATACCTATACTTTATTTATTGGTATATTCCCTATATTTATTCCCCACTAATTAATCATGATATTGAATGTGATGAAATATTATCCTATGTAGAATGATCTATGTGGCACACTAATGCATGTACATGATATGAAAGTGATGGGTGGTCCTGAAATTATATATCACTTCAATGCATTTGGTAATGTTTCAATATCATGAGACTCCAGGTAAAGTGGGTGGTATGTTCTCCTAAGTACACTATTCTATGTTTTCTTGGCCTTTATCCTTGACATATGTTTAGGATTTCATGTTTTATGTTGTTTTCACATTCCCAAGTTGCCCTTATGTTATCATCATATATCATGCTTCAATGTTCATTTTTATTATTATAACCCTTTTTATATCCTATTAAAATGAATATTTACTAACATATAATAATTTCATCATGTTATTTTTTATTTATTCTCTTATTGGTTAGTATATCTCTCCCCTTTCATATGTATTCCTCCAGGTTATCTTGAGTATTTTTAGAAGAATAAGGGATTTTTAGAATCATGTTAAGGAAGTTTTCAATAATGTTATTGTCTCTATGAATCAATTTGATGTGATATGTACCTAATATCCCAAATACACTAGGCCTAATGATCTCTTGGTATTTTTTTATGTGTACCTTTATGTAATAAATCAAGAAATAAAGTGTATTAAATACATGGGTTGACATAGTCGGTATCATAGAAAATCCTAGTTATTTTTGGGATTATGATTAGAAAATATTTGAGAAAGAATAATGGGTAATACTAAAAATAGGAAAACATCTTTAAAGTATAGATTATGTTTTTTCCAAGAAAACACAACCATGTCTAGATACTACAAGTGGATGCGACTCGGGAAAGAGATGTACCTAGATGTAACAACCCCAAAAACAGCATAATCAGCGAGACTATATCATAAACTGTTTCAAGATCATTGTCATTTCTTCACACCTAGTTTGAAACTCTTATTTTATATGATTTGGTAAATTCACAAGCCCATTGTGAACCATTATTAAGGGGAAAATCCTTTGTGGTTTTATATTAGGAAATAGATCATGGATAACTCATATTGAAGCCTATAAATTCATAGGTTAAGTAATATATTTCATTTTTGAGTTATTACTTTAATTTTTATGGCTTCCATTTATTTTTTTAATAGTTTAAAAATACTCATCCCCAATTTTTTTTTATTCTAGTTAATTGTTGGAAATATGAGGAATCGAGTCAAAAACCAATGTGGGGAGCAATGTGATGACTATCCAAATGAGAATCCTAACATGATGGGAGAACCATTACAACATATTTTGATTGGGATAAAACATATATAAAAATCATGATTAAAAATTGGAACATATTTGAGTATCCAAATACAACAAGGAAAGGGAGGACAGTGTCTTAAGGAATTTTAACTCATAATGGTGATAAAGTAAAGAAGACTCAAATTCTTTTATGAAAAAAATGAGGAATGGCACACCATGGAAAATGTAACAAATGAACTAGGAATTATTTTAAGTGTTTAAAAATAGGGAATAAAGTATCTAATTCACATGGAAAATGAATAAATTTATTGATGGAAATAAATTAAAATCTAAGCTACCATTACCAGTTCTATGATATAAATGTGTAGAAGTTTGGAATTATCTAATATAATTCTTTATTACAAGGGAAAAAAGCATGATGAGCACCAACAATCTCTAAGATCAAGGGAATAAGGAACAACTTATACATAGATGGATCATGATTATTGAAGTAAAAAAACCTCTACTCTAGACTTGTGTATGTCTAGTTGTATTTAAATTCATGCTACTTCATCATATCTTGTAATTTTTCTAAGAACATCTATTCACCCCCCAAAATGATTTTATATAATCGGGAAAAAATTATATGCATTTTGTATCACTGGTTGATGTTTTTGGGAATGTTATTTCTAAAAATATTGTCAATCTCACTTTAGTGTAATTTGATGTTATCATAGTTATGGAATGGTTTTAATTTTATAAAACTAACAAAAATTTCATAAAGAATTAATTCACCCTTCATACCATGAATCACACTTCAATTCTATAAGATTGAAAAGAGGATAATGAATCTCCATTTGTATCATCATATCAAGCATGGATATTATTACCATATGAGAAAGCGTATTTGGCTCAAATGATTAAGACCAAAGAAAATATCATCCTTGATGACATCTTTATTGTATATGAATTTAATAATGTGTTTACCAAATAATTGCATAGGCTTCCTCATAATCAAGAGGTTAAGATATCAATTTAACTTATATTGGGACCAATTAAAATTTCCAGAACATTTTATAACAAATAAAGTGATATTTGTTGACCCTTATAAAATTTAATGAAATAAAGGATGTCCAAGACCAACATATGTGATGAAAATTCATAGTTTCCTAGGATTATCTGGGTACTATCATCAATTTTAGAAAAAATACTCATGATTTTCAAGCCCCATAACTAAGTTAAATCAAGAAAGAGTCAAGTTTTTCTGGATTAATAAATGTGAGGAAATATTTAATGAGATATAAAAGGGGATAATCACTATGCATATGCTCACATTACCCACCAGTGGGGTAGGAATTTTGTTCTACAATAATGCATCCAAAAATGGGTTGGTTTATGTACTCATACAAGATGAAAATTTGATATCTTAGGCATCATTCCTTCTAAATACTCATGAGAGGAACAACCCAAATCCTATTATAGATTAGGTTATAGTGATATTCACATCAAATATTTGGTAGAATTATTTTTCTGTAGAGAAGTGTGACAAATATATGGATCATAAAGGCCTCAACTATATATTCAAACAAAAGGATCTTAATATGAAGCAACAAAGGTGATTATTGTTGATCAAATATTTTGATTGTCTAATCCATTACCATCATAGGAATATAAACTAAGTGGTAGATTCTCTGATTTGAAAGGATCTTGTAACTCTATTCATGATAATGATTTCAAGGGATCCAATTTTCTTAGACAAGTAAAAGATGGATATGGGAATAATAAAAAAACTTCATCAAACCTTTCTAAAGTAAATTCTCAACATTAATTTATTGAGAGGATGAAAGAAGCTCATAAATACAATGACATTCTATAGAAAATGGAAGCAAATATTCTATAGTCAAAATTTACTGAAGATGGGTTTATAAGGATTGGAACCTGGATATGTTCCCCATAAAAACTAAAACATGATAGGGAAATCCTGGATAATTCACAAAGCTCATTCTTCTCTATTAATCTAAAATAACTAAGATATATAGATATTTGAAGAAAAATTTCAGATGGGGTAAAATGAAGAGAGATATTGTGAAATTTGTGTCTTAATTCTTGTTATACTAATAAGTCAAGGATGAAAGATATAATTCCAAGGGTATGATGTAATAATTTCCTATAGCTATATGTAAATGGGAAAACATAACCATGTATTTCATCATATGACTCCCCATAACATCTAGAGAAACTAATGTCATCTAGGTGGGGGTGAATCACCTTACAAAGTTAGTGATTTTTATTTCTATAAAAGAAGATTTCTCTCTAAACTAACTCACCAAGATATACATAAGGTAAGTAGTAAGACTACATGGAGTTACACTCCCCATTGTATCTAATTGAGATTGGAGGTTTACCTAGAGGTTTTGGAACAACATTTAGTAAACATTGAGTATAGAATAGAGCTTATCACTACTTATCACCCTCATAAGGATAGTCAAACTAAAAGGATCATTTAAAATCATGACTATATGTTGAGATCGGGTCCAATGGACTTCCAAGGAACTTGGGAACAACACCTTCCCCTAGTGGAGTTCTCATATAACAAAAATTAACATTCTTTTATTCAAATGACCCCTTATTATGATATGTATGGGAAGAGGTTTTGGACTCCAAAATGTTGGGATAAAATTGGGAAGAGGAAGTTGATGGGAAAGGATCTTGTCCAACAGATAATAGAAAAGGTTCAAACCATTCAATGTCATATGAAATCTTCTCAAAGTTGTTAGAAAAGCTATATAGAAATTCATTGATGAGACATGGAGTTTTAGATTAGTGATAATTTCATACCCCAACCTATATTTTCATTTATTTATTTTTATTTTTATCTATTTTTATATTCATGATAGTTTCTTCTAAGGTTTGGGTGAAGGTTCTAGTGAATATTACGTTGAGTTGTGGAGGTTTTGGGTGGTTTGGGCCCCATTCACGGATAGTGATAAAGTTATGGGGAGAAAATGTCAGGGTGGAGGTTTTTTGACACCACTGGTGTCACTTATATACGTGGTGTGTTTGTTGTATGGTTTATCCTCTTGAGTAATATTAGTTTTGGATTGAAAAGGGTGACGTTTGGGGACTTTTTCTAGGCTGCATGGCTAATGTGTACAGATTCTTTATCCCTACATACTAAGTGTGAAAAAGTTGCATGGTTAAGGACCATGGTTAAACTGACCATGAATCCTAAGTGTAAATCCAATGAAACACTTTCCAATTTGGAATTTTATAGTTTGTGCATGGTTTGTTAAACTGTGAGAGCTAACTATGAAACCCACCTAAAGAATGTTATTTTTGAAATTTCTCCTTCATTTTAATTAGTATTTCCTACATTTTACTTCTCCATTAAAACCCAATGACCAAGACGCCTCCCAAGGATCTTTTTCGCTTCTCTAATCTACTCCAAGTGGAATTGAAGGTGAGTTCTTACTGACGCATCTCCTTGATTAGAAGGTTAGGGCTCCCCTCTCTTTCTCTTTTGGTTTCCTCCCATTTTACTCTTCTCATCTAACCCTAGTAACCATATTTGGATGATTTTCATACCTAGGGTGGTGAGAAATTTGGGGTTTTTTTTATTTAAGGTTCTTTGTGTATGTTCTTGATTCTTGGAATCCTCTAGAGTTGTTTCTTTATTCCGTTGTTGAAGCACTTGTGGTTTGACGTAGGTTTCCCTTTTCACTTATCATTTAAATTTAAGAATCATTCATTTATTTCTTTTTATACCTTTCTTATAAGTTAATTAGTGATGTATTACTTTTAGAATATTTTTTTGATATGAAATGAGTTGGGTTTCTTCTTATTTTAAAGTATATGAAATTATTTTTTAAATTGTTTCACACAAAGTTTCTAATAAAATGCCTGGTTGGATTTGGTAAGTAATTTTTGATTTCTAAGGCATGGTTTAAGATTAATAAAGGTAGTTGGATTCTAAAATGATAGTTTGGGTTTTTTTTAACTAGATTTCTAAGAGGTTTTGGATTCTTAAATAATGTGTTGGATTCTTTTGGAAATTTGTGGTTTCTTAATGGTTACTTGATGCCCGTTTAGAAATTTGATAAAATTGGTTCCTAAAAACTCTCTTTGGATAATATCCTTGACTTAGTTATTTTACATGGTAGGGGACATCCTTTCTGTGAAAACCCTTGTTATAAAATGGTTAGAATTCAAGGGATTGATTTTGGTGGTTATTTAGGATGATGCTTGTGTGTGATATATGAGTATGTGGTTGGTTTCTTGTTTGGATTGACTGGATCACCTCACTTTAGTTTTCTGTGGGAACCAGACATAGCTAGTGGATTTTCAATGAATGGTTACATAACTATCTTAGTATTATTCTATGGCTAGTGTAACGTCCCAGATCTGTGTGCCACACAACGGGTGCCCTGGACCCGATTGGTCACATGACCTCAAGTGCATTTCCCCAAATGCCAGAGGCTGCCAACTAGCAGCGAGGGCCTAGGTCTGATAATGGTGAAATTATTCCCTCATTTTTCAAAGTGTAGCATAGCGGAAAGGATAAATAACATACAACAGCGGAAGCGGTAAACAATATGAATTAAAAATGAATAACTACATTAAAATATAACCAACAGTTATATATAATGATGCATCATGTCACTATTCTATGAAAACAACCAGGACATGATACACTGCAATAAAATACAATACAACTCAAGTTCTGGGTATAGCGAAAACAAAACAAAATAGTGCAACAGGATCTCAGCAGCATCGCAAGCCTAAGCCCTGTCCCATTCTCTCCAACTCCTCTGCAACAATCATATACCTGTATAGGGACCCTTGCCCCTATCGACACCTGTAGCAATATAGTATTTTTGGGTTGAAGACATGACCCAAACAGGGTGTGAGAAATAAATCCCAGTAGGCAACCACCAATGGCATGTGCCCAACTATCAGTGAAAATGTGCAATAGCAATGTGCAGTAGTAAAATTCAATAAACTAACTAGTACTCAAAATTAACTAACTCTACCAGTTATATTTCCATTTTAATATTCATCTAACCATGCAAAGATTGTTCTTTAACTTGCCATGTATATCATATGAAAATCACCACGGTGAATATTCATGATAACACTGTCCTGAGACATACAAACCTTACCCTCAGTTAATCAGAGTCTTGCCCTCACGCTTACAGAATCACGCCCTCAGGTGATTTCCCTCAGGCATAACTAATATTTCCCTCATGCGTATGAGATAATGGCATCAGGCATGGAAGCAACTTCCCTCAGGCTAAATAGAACACTGCCCTCATGCTAAATAGAACATTGCCCTCAGGCTAAATAGAACACCTCCCTCAGGCGCATGAAACCGGGCCGAGCCCAATATATAAGAAATAAATTATATAAAATTTCTCTCAAGGAAATTCAAAGCATGATAAATTTTACGGTATACCCTCAGGAACCTGTCCGAATGGCTAAACAGAGGAACGCACCCCTGAGGTGGTCCTAGATCCAAGCAGTGACCCCAAACAGCAGGTTAAACGTGTCATTAGATTATATATACAATTCTAGATATCTTTTAAACAAAGGAATCATCCATAAGACACCCTAAACATGGGTTCGTAGCACAACGGTACACAAAAAAATGCACAGCAGTTGGAATTTAAACACCAGACCACCTACCTCGATCGCCCTTGATCGGTATACATGAACGACGCTTCCAGAAACGCCCAAGAACGATGTAGATCTAGGAATAACAACAACATGTTCAAACCTAAATAACTTACCCTAGGGAAATAATTGGTAAGAACTAGTCAAGAAGAAGGAAGGTCTTACCAGCGCGGTCTAATCAAGATCAACGGCGTAGGAATCGGATTCCCGGTGAGCGATTGGGAGATCTCTGAAGCTCCAGCCTCCTCTCTCAGCTCCCAAAATGACAATTCTGCCTCCTTTGCCAAATGAGGAGGCTAATGCCCGTTTTAATTGAAAAAAACCAACTACAGGGCGTGTACTCTCAAGTACATGGCGTGTACTTTTCATCATTTAACTGTTCCTCTAGCAGCTACCTTTTCACCGCTGAACTGTTCATCTGTCGACATGAGTACACGGCATGTATTCTCGATTACATGGTGTGTACTGTCACTCCACTAGAGGCTGCCTCCACTACCATACTATTCACCTGTCGACTGAATACATGGCGTGTAAATACCATATACATGGCATGTAGTCGGTTTTTACATCCTTCATTGCTGACAGGCCTACACGCCCTGTGTACCCATCCCACATGGCCAAACTACAGGGCGTGTGTAAAAGTACATGGTGTGTAGTTACAAAATTTGGGATTTTTCCCCATTTTCCTTATTTTCTCAAAAACATTTAAGGAAAAAGGAAAAGAAGAAACTCATACCTCAAAAATAAGAACTGGGTTCTTAAAAACATTCCTCCTTAAATCAATTCGTCCCCGAATTTCCCTTCTAAGGGTGGCGATGATAAAGCTGTGAATAACTCTGGCCATTGAGCACGTACATCAGTCTCCCGCTCCCAGGTTTCGTACTACACCCGGCCATGCTGTCATATCACTGTAGGAGAGGAACTGACCAGACTTGGAGAACCTTCATGCTCCCATCAATGATACTAATCGGATGCTCCTCAAAGGACGCATCGATATGTAGCTCAACCTCATCAGGATTAAAGACGTGAGATGGTTCTGAATGATAACGAGGTAGTTGAGATACATGGAAGACCTCGTGCATGGCCCGGTACCTCTTTGGTAACTGGAACTGATAGGCAACCAACCCGAATCTCTCCAGAATCTCAAACGGCCCCACATACCTCGGTAAAATTTTACCCTATCTCCCGATCCGCCTATGTCCCAACCTTGGTGAAACACGCAAGAAAATATGATCCATGACCATGAACTCCACTGGTCATCTGTGGTGATCATCGTAAGATTTCTGACGAGACTGTGTGGTAGCCATCCGCTTCTAAATCAACTGGACCTACTCTGATGTCTCCTGCATGAGACGTAGTCCCAGTAAAGTTGTTTTGCCTGCCTCTATCCAGCACAAGGTTGATCGGCATGGACTACCCTATAAATCCTCGTAAGGGTCCATCTGAATAGTTTCATGAAAACTATTATTATAGGAAAACTCAACTAGGGGTATATGCTTCTCCCAATATCCCCTGAAGTCTAGAACGCATGAGCCTAGTATTTCCTCAAGCACCTGTATTGTACACTCTGACTGGCCATCGGTCTGAGGGTGGTAAGTTGTGCTCAGAAGCACCTATGTACCTAGTGCCCTCTAAAAACTATGACAGAAATGAGACATAAAGCGGGTTTCTCTATCTGAAATGATAGAATTAGGGACCCCATGAAGACGCACTATCTATCGGATATACAACTTCTCGAGCTCATCAACACTGAAGGTATCCTTGATTGGAAAAAATTGATCTACCTTTGTGAGTCTATCCACAACAACCCACATGGCATCATTGCCTCAAGGTGACCTCGGTAACCCGGTCAAGAAATCCATCGTGACATCATCCCATTTCCACTCTAGAATGGGTAACTTCTATAACAGTCTGGCTGGCCTCTGATGCTCCGCATTCACCTGCTGACAGGTGGAACATATCGCAACAAAACCAGATACGTCCCATTTCATACCCGGCCACCAATATTGACGTCCCAAGTCACGGTACATCTTAATAAATCTGGGATTCACTGCCCAAGCTAAAGCATGAAACTCTTGCATCAGTTCCTCACGTATATCCCCTGGAACCCACACTCATCCATGGAAACGAAATACCTCATCATCACATATCCTCCATCTAAGAGGAGGGTCCTCACTTGCCACCGACACCCGTAGGAATAGGCCTTCTGAATCAGATAGGTGTCTCACCTCACTCTATCCAGGAGGGTAGAAGTCACAGCTAAGGAAGAAAGATAGGTCCGCCCCTAACTGTTGTGCACAACCAAATGCATCTCAGAGAACAAATTCATAAGCTTCCACTCACCACTGGCCTCCTGCACTTCATGTATCTGATTCTTCCTACTGAGTGCATCAGCTACTGAATTATCTTTACCAGGTGGATAGGCAAGTTCAATGTCAAGGACTAAAGGTATTCGACCCACCTTCATTTTCTTAGGTTCAAGTCACGCTGGGTAAAGATATATTTGAGACTTTTTTGGTCAGTGAAAACCACAAAACGTTCTCCCAAGAGATAATGTCTCCAATAGCGTAACGCATGAACAACCACAGCCAACTCGAGATCATGTGTCGGGTAATTCATCTCATGTGGCCTCAACTTTTGAGACTCGTATGCAACTACTCAATCACCCTACATCAACACAGCTCCCAAACCAATACCTGATGCATCATAGTAAACTGTATAGATCTTCCCTTGCTCTGGAAGTATCAGGACTGGTGCTGATGTCAACCTTCCCTTCATCTCCTGAAAGGCTGTCTTGAAAACTTCCGACCAAACGAACTTCACACCATTCTTATTCAAACCCATCAATGGCACTGCTAAGAGGAAGAAGTCCTATATAAAGTTCCTGTAGTACCCATCCATCCCCATGAAACTCTTTATCTCAAACATGTTCTTAGGCTGCTCCCAGGACACCACTGCTCTCACCTTCTCTGGGTCTACTACAAATCCTACCTCTGAAATGATATGACCCAGGAAATGTAACTTGTCTATCCAAAAGTGGCACTTTGAGAGCTTAGCATGTAGTTGATGATCTCTCAGTGTACTCAGTACGATCTCAAGATGGGTGGCATGGTCATGTCGAGTGTGAGAGTACACCAAGATGTCGTCCATGAAGACTACCAAAAAAGAGTCCAAATAAGGGTGGAACACACGATTCATCAGATCCATGAAAACTACTGGCGCGTTCGTGAGTCCGAATAGAATAACCAAGTACTCATATAGAACATATCTCCTATGAAATGCTGTAAGCCGTATATCTGATGGTCTAACGTGTAACTGATGATATCCAAATCTCAAGTCAATTTTTGAGAACACTCGTGCGCCTTGAAGTTGAACAAAAATATCATCCATACTCAGCAAGGGATATATGTTCTTAACTGTCAATTGGTTTAGCTTCCGATAATCCACACAATTTCTGAGGGTACCGTCCGCCTTCTTCGCAAAAAGGACAGGAGAACCCCAAGGAGAAGTACTGGGTTGGATGAAACCTTCTGCCTATAACTCCTCTAACTTTCTATTGAGCTCCTGAAACTCTAGTGTAGCCATCCTATAAGGAGGAATGGACACCGGTGTTGCTCCTAGCACAAGCTCAATAGATAAATCCACCTCTCGCTCCAAAGGTAGACTCGAAAATTAGTCCGGGAAGACATCCCTAAAACGATCAACCACTGGAGGGAAATCCTTATGAAAAGTCCCCTGGTCATCCAGATAAAAACTCGCAATCTGGGCTATCACTCCACCTCACCCACGATGCTCGGGTCTAGCTCAGCTCGCCTGGACATCCCATTTACCCTTGTATAGAAACTCTTCACCCTCTGGTGAATTAAAACTCACACTGCAATGATAGAAATCCACAAAGTCTAGGAGGGGTACCAACCAGTCCAGCCCAAGAATGAAATCATAGCACTTCATCTCTAAGACATAGAGGTTCCATAGAAGGTGACACCCACCAACCTCTAGGGGGAACCCTCTACACAGACGCAAACCATCCATTCTAGTTCCCAATGGAGTGTCTGGTGTCATAACCTCAAAAGAAAAAGAAACAAAGAGCCTAAGGCTCTCCACAACAGGCACAGATATAAAGCTATGTGTATCACCCGTATCGAAAATTACTGAAGATAAAATAGAAGTTACTAGAATAGTACCTCTGATAGTTGAAGGTTTGGGATCTTGCTCATATTGGGCCTGTTGCATTGCATATGTCTGCCCAGTGCCGCGGCCCTGCGACACAACCTGGCTACCCTGAGTTATCCCGCCCTGTTGCCTCTGACATCCTGGTGTCCGAATACCATGGCCACAACCACCCTATATTCCTGAAAGCCCTAACGTATTCCAATTTCCTGACTAGTAAGAAGCTGCTAGTCCTGATCCCACACATGGAGTCTTCACAGAACCCCTATCACTATACACTGGTAGAAACACCCTACAAAAGCACTACAGATGACCCATCTTGCCGTAAACTCGGCACTCCACTGGGTCACGTGGACACTATGGCCTCTTGTTCCCTTCTTTAACACACTTGTATCACATGACCTGGTCACCTGAAGTATTCTTCTGGCTAGTACTTCCATCATGAGAGAAATATATCTGACTCTTCCTCTTACCAGTAGAAATAGTACCAGAGATTGGTGTCGAATCACCCTGGCCCACACCACTAGCTTCCCGCAGGTTCCGCTCGGTAATCATTTCCTGGTTTACAATAGTATGCACAGTAGGAAACCTGAAAACATTCAACAGTGCTCGGATTTCATATCGAATACCATCCTCAAAGAGTCTATCAATCATTATCTCTTCACCCACTAAAATAGGTGAAAATCACTGTATCTCGGTGAAGTGGGCAGAATAATCCATTAATGACTTGGCACCCTACTTCAGATTCATGAACTCTCAAGCTCGATCTTCCCTCAACGTCTCTGGGAAGAAGAAGTCATAGAAGACTGCCTAGAAATATTCCAACGCCATGTCTCTATGATGCTCTGACTGGGTGGTTACATCCCAGCACCTCTTGGCAGAATCACGCATCATATAAGTCATGAGCTTGACCCTCCGCCCTGGATGCGTCTCAAGATGCTCAAAAATAGTCTGCACTGAAACCAGCCATGACTCTGTAGCCTATGGTCTAACATCCCTCGAAAACGTAGGTGGATGCTGCTACTAGAAGATACGAGTTAGCTCTGCCATAGATGTAGCGGCCTGCGGTGCTCCCTGGAAGGTCTGTATAAACCGCCTGAAGCCTTCACGGAACTGCACCTCTGCACCCATGTCCGGTATAACGGCTGGTGCCGCATATGGCTCTGCTAGAGGATCCATTGGTAGCCCATGGCCTACCATCTCTAGAGTTTAATCATCACCACTCTCCTGGAGAACAACACGTGGTCGCCTCGACGGCATGACTCTACAAGGTCAATCGCACGCCTTAGATCAATATTTTCAAAGACTGAAAACAAGGATACCAATAAGAGAACAGGAGAAAAAAAACATTCAAGATTTAAAAAACTTGACTAAACGGCGTGTATAAATACCACACGATGTGTACTCGCAATCCATTCACATGGGCATGTACTCCAGCTAAAACGGGTCGTGTAACACCCCAAACACACTGCGTGTTTTCCACACACACGGCGTGTACTTGAGTTGTCTTCCCTTGCCTGGTTCCTTCTACACAAATTATCCACACGGCTCTCTTTTGATCGACACTACACGGTGTGTAAAACATCTACATGGTGTGTATAGTTTAATTTCCAACTGCTCGTGTTGTTAGTGACATGGTTGGATACTCGGATGAAAATACATAGCGTGTTACACTCGAACACGGTGTGCACTCCAACCCGTTTCCCCAACCACACGGCCGAGTCCACACAGTCTCTCACTGGTCAATACTACACGGCGTGTCCCACGGTCACACGGTGTGTACAAGGTAGGGTAACATCGACCTGTGTTGTTAGTGACATGGTTAGGTACCTGGGTCAAAAAACACGGCGTGTTTAAGGTGGACACGGTGTGTATTTCTTAAGTTTTCCTTCGTCTGTGTTGTTAGTTACACGTTAGACACTAGTTAAACACTACACAGCGTGTACGAATGGTACACGGCGTGTTTTCCCAATTCATTCCTTACCCCGTGTCCCTTCCCAAATGTCCTATGACACAGGAAGAGACTACACGGCATTTACTGAGGGCACACGGCATGTACTTAAAAAAATTCATTTCTTCCCGAACAGAAGAACACACGGCGTGTGTCCAAAGAACTACACGGCGTGTTTCCTGGGATTTCTGGACGGTAAGCCTTAGAAACTAATCTGGAGCCTAGAATAACATTTAAACCAACACCTAAGTGCCAAATTCCAATCAGTGAGGGCCTATACTCCCTGCGAATCAAAGATTGGAATATTATACATGTTATAACAAGAAAAATACGTTAATGATACACCAAATTCCAGTCATTGAGGGCCCATATTCCTCCAAAAACCAAGGTTTGGCGTTCATGCTATCATCAATCTTACACAACAATACCGTATCAAATAGCAGGTATTTATTAAAGCAGCTATCACGACAGCATGATTCTAAAGCACAACAACTATCACAACAATATGCAATTTCTAATGCACCGACATGGCATGGAAGGAATGCTTGGAATGTGATTTATAGCATGTTCCTAAATGATGAATGAGATGGAATAACCTCATATCATCGGGTTGCAACTAAATAGAACCCACGTCTAACATATAAGTAGCACAATCACAAGTGCATCACCCAACGGTGAAAATCAAATCAACTTTAAAATTTACAAAATCTGAAAAATTACAATAAATGAGGTAGACTGGCTTTTCCCAGTACACGGGTTAGATACTCGTGGGAAAAGCATATTACCAACTACCATGTCTATTCTATCCCCAGACTAAGGCTCCAAACAGTAAGTCATAGAAAATAACGCTTCTGATACCACTTTGTAACATCCTGGATCCAGGTGCCACTCAACGGGTTCCCCGAACCCGGTTGGTCACATGACCTCAAGCGCATTTCCCCAAACGCCAAAGGATTTCGACTAGCAGTGAGGGCCTAGGTCTGATAATGGGGAAACTATACCCTCATTTGTCAAAGTATAGTGTTGTGGAAAGGATAAATAACATACAACAGCGTAAGCAGTACACAATATGAATTAAAAATGAACAACTGTAGTAAAAGATAACCAACAGTTATATATAATGATGTAGCATGTCACTATTCTATGAAAGCAGCCAGGATAGGATACACTGAAATAAAATACAATACAGCTCAAGTACTAGGTATAGAAAAAAACAATACAAAACAGTGCAACATGAGATTAGCAGCATTGCAAGCCTAAGCCCGGTCCCATGCTCTCCTACTCCTCTACAACATTCATGTACTTGTATAGGGACCCTTGCCCCTATCAACACCTGAAGCAATACAGTCTGTTTGGGCCGAATACATGGCCCAAATAGGGTGTGAGAAATAAATCCAATTAGGCAACCACCAAAGGCTCGTGCCCAACTCTCAGTGAAAATGTGCAACAGTAGTGTGTAGTAGTGAAATGAAATAAACTAAGTAGTACTAAAAAGTAACTAACTCTACCGGTTATATTTCCATTTTAATATTCATTTAACCATGCCAAGCCTTTGATTTAACTTGGCAGGTATAACATATGAAAATCACCACGGTGAATATTCTTGATAACACTATCCTCAAACATACAAACCATACCCTCAGGTAATCAGAGTCTTTCCCTCAAGATTACAAAATCACACCCCCAGGCAATTTCCCCTAGCTATAATGAATATTTCCCTCAATCATACGAGATAATGCCCTCAGGCACGGAAGCAACTTCCCTCTGGCCAAATAGAACACTTCCCTCAGGCTAAATAGAACAATGCCCTCATGCTAAATAGAACACCACCCTTAGGCACAAGAAACCAGGTCGAGCCCAATAGATAAACAATAAATTATATAAAATTTCTCTCAAGGCAATTCAAAGCATGGTAAATTTTATGGTATACCCTCGGGTAACCCGGCCAAATGGCTAAACAGAGGAATGCACCCTCGGGGTGGTCCTGGATCCTTTTCATTATATTATCTATACAATTATAGATATCTTTTCAACAATGGCCTCATCCATACAACACCCCAAACAAGGGTTCATAGCACAATGGTACACCAAAAAATGCACAGCAGTTGGAATTTAAACACCAGACCACCTACCTCGATCGCCCTTGATCGGTATACGTGAACGACGCTTCCAGAAAAGCCCAAGAATGACTTATATCTGGGAATAACAATAACATGTTCAATCCTAAATAACTTGACCTAGGGAAAGAATTGGTAAGAATTTCTCAAGAAGAAGGAAGGGATTAACAGCACTGTCCAATTGAGATTGACGGCATAGGAATCAGATTCTTGGTGAGCGATTGGGAGATCTCTGAAGCTCCGGCCTCCTCTCTCGGCTCCCAAAATGACAGTTCTGCTTACTCTACCAAATGAGGATGATACTGCTCGTTTTAAGCGAAAAAACAAACTACACGGCATGTACTCTCAAGTACACGGCGTTTACTTTTCATCATTTAACTGTTCCTCTAACGGCTACCTTTTCACCATTGAACTGTTCATCTGTCGACATGAGTACACTGCATGTACTGTCGCTCCACTGGCGGCTACCTCCACCACCTTACTATTCACCTATCGACTGAATACATGGCGTGTAAATAACCTATACATGGTGTGTAGTAATTTTTTATGTCATTCATTTCTGACAGGGTTACACCCCCTGTGTACCCATCCCACAAGGCCAAAGTACACGGCGTGTGTAAAAGTACATGGCGTGTAGTTACAAAATTTGGGATTTTTCCTCATTTTTCCTATTTTCTCAAAAACATTTAAGGAAAAAGAAAAATAAGAAACCCATACCTCCAAAATAAGAACCGGGTTCTTACAACTAGGGGCCCTTAATATAGACCATGCTCTACATCAGGATAGTGCCCCTCAGTTAGAACAGGTAGGGTAAGAACCGAGCGTGTGGGTGAGAATGATGTTTCCATGTGATGCATGCCTACAAGATGAGTTAGATGTATAGTGTGTTCTATATTATCCATTGATATCATAGGTTCTCCCATTTACTTCAACACATAGTTTTCTATGATGGATGATTTAGATGCTTTGTTTGGATTGTTACACATACGTGCTATATTTCCATTGCCCTGGTTATGTGATTATTGATCCTACTCTCTTGTATGTTGTACTTATTGGTTAAAATCATTGTGTTGGTTTGAAAATGTTTATGGAAAATGATTTAAAACTATTTTTACTTTCTTTAACTTTTTTTAAGTGAAAGACGTCTTTCTTTCTCTCAAAAATGTTAATGTATCTTTCTTGAAGAAGAACCTTTTTAAAATGATGACGTGAAATGGAATGTTTTTTTAAAGAAAATGTGTCAAACCTATATTGGATATATATAATTTAAAACCTAAAATTGATGTATCTTTTATTTAAAGAAAATACTTTGGAAATATATTGTTTTGTAATCCCAACTGAGTTTTAATACTCACACATATAGCTACTTCTTGTTTTTAGTCCTAGGTGTAGGTTCTAGAATGGTTTCAATTTTTGTAGGAAATTTTGGGTTTCATAGTGGAGAGTGTGCCTCGGGGACACATGGAATCTTAGTGTATCTCAGTTTCAGTTTGGGTTTTGATATCTAGCTTTGGTGCATTTTTAGTTTATGTATAAATGATGCTCAGTTTGTAAAATGTATTTATTTTGGTTTTCTCTATTTATTTCTAATATTAGGTTTGTTTATATTGAGATAAATTGTTCACTTTGGTACTCGTTGAGGCCCTTGGTTCTTGTCACCAGCCCAATAGGATCGGTCATGCCCCTCGGGCCTTGTCTTAGACCAACTCAGGTGACTAGTTTGGGGTTTACCTGGGTTGGTTTGTGAGAAAATGTTATTAAAACATTGGTTCTTCAGATGTCCAGGAATTTAGAACACCCTTTTCTTATATGAGATGTCAATGTATATGTATTAGGATAGTCAAATCTTGGGGTATAGGTCTTGGGGATTGTTTGTAAAACACTTTCTAGATTGAATCCTGAGTTTCCATGGGAATTGGTGATTGGTTTGGTATGTTTGGTTCTTATGGGATGTTTTTTGTTATTTAAAAAAAATAAGAGTCGGACCAGTTCTCTAAAAGACCAAGTAGAGCCTTGAAACCATGTGGATCTAAGTACATGGTCCTAAAAGACTCTCTATGATGATGGCATGATTGGAATATCATCTCCTACCATGTGTCTAAGTCTCCCATCAAAACTAGTTTCCCCTTATGAGTTTTTTTGTTTCTTTCTTTATTTTCAAAATATTTTTCAAATCCTTGTATTGAAATTGTGAA
Source organism: Viscum album (assembly GCA_963277665.1). NCBI lineage: Eukaryota > Viridiplantae > Streptophyta > Magnoliopsida > Santalales > Viscaceae > Viscum > Viscum album. Next base: position 1,341,143,110 of record OY728132.1, on the reverse strand, counting down.
AAATAAATTTTTAGTCATAATGGTTGGGTTTTTGTAAAATGTAAAATGAGTTTTTAGAATTATTTTAAAGAGGGTTTCGAAAATCTATTTTAAATTAGAATAAATTTGTGATTAAATAAGTTCTTAATCAAATTATTATTTATGAAATGAGAATTTTTAATTAATATAAATTATTTAAATTAGATGAATGGGGTTATTGGAAATAATTCATGAGATTTTAATTTTGAGTGGAATAAAATGGATTGAAGTGTATAGTTTGAAGATGGTTTTTAACTTGGCAGTTAATGATGTTTTTAAAAAGTACAGTGAAATATGAAACTTTGGTTGAACATTTTGTTTCAAAAATGAAGATGTATTGTTTTGATCATTGGTATTATTTTCATAGCTTACATGTACGGATGTTTGTAAGGAACTAGATAAGTGATGTCATGAATGGATGGGTGCCCATATTGGAATGATAATATACAGGTGGTAGGATCTATGGAATACAATTGGTGATCATGGAACATATTAAGTTTGTTTTTCGTTTTAGAATTGGATTTATAAGGATGAAAAAATGTAATTTTTTGATAGCTGGAGTATTTTTAGTTTGTTTTCTTCGGTCTTGGGAATGTTTTTTAATTAGTCTTTCAATTTGTAGTTAATGATGGTGAATTGGTTTTCATTTATTTGTTGGTTTCTTTATTGTTTAGTGTATTCCCCCACCAAAACATTTAATGGTTATTCGAGGTGCATCTATGGGTGTTTAACCATTATAAGACCTTCCAGTTGATCAACCCAAGGACATAATTCTTTAGTTTCATAAGATTAATCCTCCTCTCTTTTTTGGTCAAGAGGATCCCCTTAAAGCAGAAGAGTGGATGTGTAAAAATGAAATGATCTTTGGTTTACTTGAGTTTCTAGAGTCTCTAAAGATTAAGTTCACTACTTTTATTCTTGAGGGTCTGAGTTAGAAGTGGTGGAAGTTGGTTTTTAGAACCAATCCTCAATATATCTAACTTGGGAATTAATTAAGTCTTTGTTCATCCATTAGTATTTCTCATAGGCTATGAAGGTAAAGAATTTTATGGATATGTGTTTCTGTATGTAGGGTGATGTATCAGTGTTAAAGTTCATTCATAATTTTGTGGTTCTATTTTTCTATCTCTTGGAGTGGGTTGAGGATAATTATTTGAAGGATCAGAATTTTTAGAATGGGATTCATCCTAATCTAAAGACAAAAGTGTCAGAATTTTTTCTGACCACCATTGTTGGTATGTTAAGGAAAGTCATTTGGGTTAAAGTTGTGTTAGAGGGAGTGTTTGAGCTATACAACCTTAATATAGTTTCTAAAATTAGTGAAGGGAATCATGATAAGGATATCAAAAAGTGACCTGAATCTAGTGGTGCTGGTAGGGGAAATAAGAGGCCTTTAGATCTCTCATCAGCTTATTCTAGGTTTAGGATCCTGGGGTGTCATCAGTGTGGAAAATCGGGTCATAATAAACCATGATGTCTAAGTGATCTGATGACCTTCTGTACCTATGGATGCCTAGGTCACTTTCAATGGTTCTTTCTGGTTGTTTCCATGAAGGGATGTGAATCTAGATCCAACACTTCAAAATACACCCTCATTCTGTTTTCAGTATTAGGGTGCTGATATGAGTTTAGTTTAAAGGCCCTTTATGTTTGAGTTCTCTTTCCATTTTTATGGTTGTGTTTGGTAGCATTTTATTTTTTTAATATTGATGGATGTTTCAATCTTATGAGAACCTCTATTTTAATGAATGTGTGTCTTCTGGAAATTATGATTTTTTCCATCTCGGGCGGGGGTGTGTTTCATTGAGTTCCATATTTATACTAATTTTTTTCGGGGGTGAAATAGGGTGTGGTGTGTGTATCCTTTTAATAGATTATCTACTTAAAGTTCCATGTCCTAGCGAAGTGAGTTTCATGGTGTGTCATGTTTTTTTGTTCTTCCTGGGGGTTTTGGGAAAATGTTTTGGTTTAGATTATTGATGTTTGATGGTTTGTGGGGATTGGGAACTTGGATGAAGTCATAAAATTATGGGGAGTCCAATAGGGCCTCCCATGTTGGTAATTCGATTTGGTCACTGGTGTTGGATTAATAGTAGGTAGTTTCCATTGGAGTTGTTTGATCCTGATTCTTTTTCATCTGGGTGGACATTGAGCTTTTGGAGTATGACCAATAGTTTTGTTTAGGGGAATTTTATGGAGGTTACAGTTCAAGTTTTCAATTGTCTTTCGAAAATTGGTTTAGGTTAATTGGTTTGTTTTCAGTGATTGGTGTGAGCATCGTTTGGGTGGTGGTTTAGGTGATTCTTGGTTTGAGGAATCGTGTCATGTGAGTGTTTGAACCTTTGTCATTAATTGATCAGATATATGCATTATGGATTTCTGGGGGCATAAATCATAATGGTGGGGAGAATTTTGGTTTGGGTTATTATTTTATTGAGTTTTTGAGTTTTTTTATGGTTTTTGTCCTTATTCATAGATAGTGTGAAAGGTATTGTGAGAAAATGGACTGGTGGCGAGTCTACGACACCCTAGTGGCACTTATCTGTGGGGTTTGTTTATTGGATGGTTTATCCCCTTGAGTTAAATGAGTTTTGGTTTGAAAAGGGTGATGTTTGGGGACTTTTTCTAGGTCGTACAGTTAAGGTGGATGGTTAATATAACCATGTATTCTAAGTGTACATAGGTCACAGAGTAAATATTCATGGTTAAAATAACCATGATTTCTAAGTTTGAAAATTGAAAAACTCTTGATAGAAGTGAATTGCCCGATTTGTGCATGGTGTGTTCAACTGTGCAAGATAACCATGAAACCCACTCAGAGAAGGTTATTTTTGACATTTATCCTTATTTTTAATGGGGGTTTCTTACCTTGTCCTTCCCCATTCAAACCCCATGAATTGGACCTCCCAAAGAGAATTTTGGCTCCTCTAAGCACCATCAAGGGGATTTTAAGGTGGTTTCTTGGTGATTCCTCACCCGAAATAAAATGATAGGTCTCCACTCTCTTTCGGCTTTAGTTACCTTCCATTTTCCCTTTCTCCTCTAACCCTAGTGGCCATGTTTGGCCAAATTAGATACCAAGGGTGGAGCAAAATTATCAGGTTTTTTTAAGGTTCCTTGTGGATGTTCTTGCTTCTTGGAACCCTCATGGAGTTGTTTCATGTCGTATTTATTGAAGTGCATGTGGTTTTAGGTTGGTTTCCCTTTTTGATATTCTTCTAAATTTAATAATCATTTATTTCATTCTTTCTAAACCTTCTTTATATGTTAATTAGTGATGTATGATCTTTATAATAATTGTTTAAAATTAAATGAGGTGGTTTTTTCTTGTTTTAATATATATGAAATTGTTTGGTTAATTTTTTCACACAAAGTGTTTGATAAAATGCTTAGTTGGATTATATAAATGATTTTTGATTTCAAAAAAATGGATTTGGATTGGTAGAGTAATTTTTCTTCTAAAATTGTGGATTGGGTTTTATTAAATGGATTTCTAAGTGTTTTTGGTTTTTTAAATGATGTGTTGGATACTTTTGGAAATGTGTGGTTTTTTAATGGTTTATTGAGGCCCATTTGGAAAATTGATAAAATTAGTTCTTTTAAATACTCTCTTTGGATAATATCCTTGAATTAGTTATGTTTAACATTGTGGGAGGTCCTTTGAATAGACCCCATAGTGATCAAATGGTTGAAAGAAAAGGGATTGATCCTTGGGGTTATTCAGGGTTATGCTTTTGTTTGATACTTGTGTGTGTGATATAAATACATGTTCTTAGATTCTGGTATGGCTTGATTAGATAACCACACTTTAGTCTTGACATGGGAACCTAGCATAGCTAAAAATTTTGGGTGAATGGTTTCTACACTAGATTAGGATTATGATCTGGATAATATCCCTTAGTATGGACCATTCTCTTCTTTGGGATAATTCCCCTCGTTAGACCAGGTAGGGGAAGAACTGAGTATATGGGAAAGACTTATTTCATTAGGTGAGGTGTGCCTATGAGATGAGTCAGATTTATAGTATGTTCTAGATTATCCAATGAGATACTAGGTTCTCCCATGAATTTAAGCACTTAGTTATCTATGGAAGATGATTCAGATACTTTGTTTGGTTGGTTACACATATGTGCTATATTTCCATTTCCCTTATTATGTGATCACTGCTCATTCCCTCTTGTATGTTGTACTTCATGGTTAAAAGTGACGTGTTGGTTTGAAAATCATTATGGAAAATGATTTTAAAATTTTTTCACTTTATTTCTCACTTTTTAAGTGAAAGAAGACTTTCTTTCTCTCTAAAATGTTTATGTCTCTTTTTTGAAGAACAACCTGATTTTAAATGGAAAAATTATAATGGATCAAGTTTTTGTTAAGAGAAAATGTTGAAAACTTATGTTTTTTTTAATTTATTTCAAACATGAAATTTATATGTCTTTTATTTAAAGGAAATGATTTGGTAATAGATTGTTCAGTATTTCCTACTGAGTTTTAATAATCATGCCTATAGTTACTTCTTATTTTCAGTATCAGGTGCATGTTCCAACTTGGTTTCATTCCCTAAGGTAAATGTTGGATTTTGGAGTGGAGAGTGAACCTTGGGGTAATATTGAGTCTTAGTGGTTTTTAGTTTCGGTTTGAGTTTTGATGTCTACCTTTACTGAATTTTTATTTTATTTATATATAGTATTCAGTTGGGAAAATGTATTTTCTTTGGGTTGATATATTTATTTCTATTATTTTGATTATTTATATTAGGTGAAATCATTCCCTTTTGTACTCATTTATTCCCTTGGTGCTTGTCGCCAGCCAAGGAGGATTGGGAATACCTCTCAAACCTTGTCTCATGCTGACATGGGTGATTGGTTTGGGGTCGACCCGGGTTGGTTTGCGATAGATAAAGTGTTCCTTTATATATCACCATGGAATAAAGATATGAGGTATGGGAAGAATTAAAATCTTAGTCATAGATAAATTGATCCCTTTGAGATCATTGTTCACTTTAGAGTGGTGGCTTGTTAATTATCACTCCCACCTAACATATCTCAAGTAATTGATGGATTCCATGTATCCCTCTTGAAGAAGTACATACCAAAACCTTCACGTGTGATGAATCCATATATGGTGGCATTGGAGAATGATAGTTCATACGAGGAGTAGCTAGTCGAAATATTATATCATTGGGAAACTTTTCTTTAAAATAACACAACTCCCCTCGTAAAAGTGTTTTGGAGAAATCATAAGTTTGAGAAAGTGACATGGGAATGAGAAGTGATGATCAAACAGAAGTACACTAATATTCTTTAGTTTATTAAATGAAAATATAAATGGTGAAATTTCTAAAGTGGGGATAATGTAATGACCCAAAAATTTATAAATAAAATTTCATTCATGATTAAATTAAATTCCCTATAATGTATTGTGCTTATAGAAAACACAAGAACTTTTTTGGTTATTGTTGGAATGTTACATCATGTTGGAATTAAAATATGGTTAATAACCATAATCATTGATATTATAATCTTTTAATAGTGTTCATATGATAATTATATATATAGGTTTATGATAATTTCTAATTAATAGAGATGAAAGAAGTAATGGCCTAAACCAGTAGGATCGTATCCTATGAAGCCAATATATTAGAGCTTTATAGGGAGGTAAAATCACTAGGATTTTCCCTAGGACAATCCCAATAAAATATTCAACAACTAAAACATGAGTGAAAATATTTATGGTATAAGTTCACACATATCAAGATCATGATACAAACTATGTTCACCTAACCAATCCCTGAAATTCTCACAATCGTGCACCTTACCCTTTAGATAATTTACTTATGTAATAAGGTGATATGTATCAAAAACCAAATAGTATGAATTTTTATATTTTTTTTATAAAATAATGATTAAACTTATCTTTTATGATTATTATTACCTCTCTAATGACTATTTAATGATTTTGAAAAAAATTATATTTTGGTACTATGAAAAACAAATTGTGTTTCTAGGAAATGTATAGTTTCAATCAAGATGCTCTGCTTTAATAAATTCAAGAAGTCTTGAAATAAATCATATTTTAATAAAATTTTATTTTTATATAGGTCTTATTAAATATAAATGGTAATATAATTTTACAAAGTCAAAAAAAAATTATAAGGGTCCAAAAATTGTTATTGTAAAAAATCAGTATTTTTAAATAAATGTAGTTTTCTTATTCAAAAGTGTAAATTATAAAAATATAGATTTTTTAGGATAAAATAAATATTATTTTTGAAAACATCATATTTAAATTATTTATTTTTTATTTTTTCATAATTTTTAGAGACAATCAATTTTTTGGGACAAAATTAAATATGATATAAATATAATGTGTGTATTATGACAATATAATGACCCCAACATGATGAAATATATTCCATAAAGGGTATAAAAGACCAAATATATATTTTCCATTTAAAATAATTTTTTGGGGTTATTTTATTAATTTTATAATCCCTTTATGAATCCTCCAAAACCAATATTATATATTAAGGTTTTAAAATCAATTATAACTAAACCTGACTCACTTCCACATCCCCAAGGGTAATATTTTAATAATATAGGTTCTTAAACATATAAAATAATTAAAACCTTTTCCATTTGGTAAAAACCAGGGGCAAAAACCATGGGAAGGTTTGTGGTTCTGATTTATTTATTGTATATCATCTAAAACCTATGTTTGGAAAATAATTAAGAACCCACCTCACTTTTCTTATATAAACCAACCTAAAACCCTATTTATATTCTCTAAAAACAATTATATCATTAATATAATATTATATTAACTCTATATATTCCTTCCAAGATTCCTTTAATATATCAATAATCTCCTCCCAAGCTTTTGGATACACCCTCTTGTGGTAAGGGATTCTCTCCTTCTCCTATTTATTCAAGAACCCTATTTGTCTTATGACTTTTTATTACCAATTTTTCATATTAAAATGTGTTATTAAATATACATATTACTAAAATAATGTTTTCAAAATTATTAAATACCCCTTTCACTTCCATTAATCCCTCCCATGGATCTTTGAGTACCCGTGTTATGCTACCGAAATAATCATGCGATTTTCAATGCCAAACTTTTGTTTTGTGAATACTCAAACCCATTTATACTCAAGTGTATTCAAATAGATATAAATATCCTTTAATCATTGGGTAATTATATAAATATATTCCAAACTATCTAATCATCGGATTAAATGTGATGAAATATGGTTCTATGTTGAATGATCTATGTGGCACACTTATGAATTTACATGATATGAAAGTAACGGGTGGGCCTAAAATTATATATCCCTATAATGCATTGGGTATCATTTTAATATTATTATATTCCGTATTTTTTCATATGAGTTTATCCTAATAACACTAAGTTATTTTTTCTTGGCAGTTAGCCTTGACTTATTTTTATGATTACATGTTTTAAGTGGTTTACACGTTCTCATGTTGCATTTATGTTATCATCATATATCATGATCTCTTGTTAAGATTTATCATTATCACCAATTTTAGGTCCCATTGAATTTTTTTTGACTAATATATAATAATTTTATTATTTTATTCTCTATTTATTTACTTATTGGACTTTATAGCTCACCTCTTTCATATTTATGTCCCCAGGTTATCCTATGGAGTTTTAGAAGAACATCGGATTTTTATAAGCATGTTAAGGAAGTTTTGAATATTTTTTTGTATCCATGAATCAATTTAATGTCTTATATACATAAATTTCCAAATAAATTGGACTTAATTATATTTTGGTATTATTTTATGTGTACCTTTATGTATTAAATCATGAAATAAAGTGTATTAAAGACAGGGGTATCATAAATAAAACTGCTACTTGATTTCATTGGTATATATTTAATAATGAAATTACTTATATTTATAGTTTTAATTAAATTACTATATTATAATGATCATATATAATACTTATAAAATATACATGGGTTTGTTTTAATTTTCTATTTCATGTGAAAAAAAATATTCAAAAGAATTTATTTAAGAAAAATATACTAAAAACTTGGTCGGTTACAATTACTGTATTTCATGATTTAACAAGAAATGTCAATACTATATTTAAATAAATAACAATTTATTAGATTTTATCCCATAAATGTATTAATAATAGGAACATTCACATCATATAAACAAAATAAAACTTAGTATAAAGTCAAATAGCCATCAAACATGAGAAATATCTTCAAATAATATAAAACACATGTGAGACACCCCATTCCCTTTAATTTACTTTAGGTATAAATTATTTTCTTAAATATGTAAGTCCTTACCATATACCTAATGAACAAAATCATTCCAATTCCAAAATTATACATAATAAAAGGGATATGTCTTGAATCCCTAAACATAAATGAATCATCTAAAATCATTTTGTGTGGTGGTAGGTAAACTCCACTCAAGCACCATTCCCCAATAATTGGTCAACTAAAAAGCATATTCTTGAACATATCCTATTAAATAAATAACATAAAAACATAGAAACAACTCAACACTATTTTTATATCCATTATAGGGATTAGGAAAGGAATAAAACCCAAATGAAAATAAGATAAATAGATCTTAGATAAAAAATTGGTTTATCTCTAAAAGAAAAATTTCAATGCCAAAAAAGGGCACTCAATAGCTTATTAAAAGACACCTAGAGTGGCCTCAGGTTTGGGGAAAAGAGTGCGAATAAATATTAATTTGGATTAGATTCTTAATTTATTTTAAATCAAGAAAATGATAGGGTAATGGTGTGATAGGTAATGGTTTTGTTTTGATAGGTATAAACCTAATAAACCTCCATAAACAATGAAATAAATACCCATCTATCACACTCTATCAAATCTCCTTAAATTGATATAACTAAATAAGGTCATGATGTGATTATTATAACCATTTAATTTTGTTTTTTATCAAAAATATGAGTCCATTAACCTCAAATTAATCCATGGAAAAACAAATCTACATATCATGATGATGCCCAAGAAGAACCTCAAAATCAGTCACTCATGGTGTCACATCATTATAGTTATGGAAATATAATTTTTTGCCCTAATAGAAACACAAATAAACTCCTAGAAACTATTTAATTTCATGAACAACACTCCTCACTCCATGATAAATTCATAAATTATAGTAAAATTTCTATATTTATGAGTATTCCTACAACATATAAGGGTCTTACGATTACCAAAATCCCCTTTCTTAAACCTTCATGTTGTGGCTAAAGTTGTTCATGTCATGAATATACCTCTAACCTTAAACAACATTGCACCTAACTACCATGACATGAAACCCCATTCTATGACACTTCCTTATAGTGTGACACAAACTCTAATACTATGAATCAAACCATTATGGAATAACATAGAAAAGTAAAAGACCACCATCTTACCCATCCATCCCTTGACACCATAACTCCTAAGACTATGACCTAACACACCTTCTCAAGATTAATTATTTCCACTCATTCCAATAATATTTTCCTATTCCTATCATGGAACGTTAAACACAAAAAATGCGTAATGTAAAATAACAATAAGTTCCTTTTTGTTACATTAAATACATCTCAAACTATTCACATCCTCAAGAATCAAAACCAACCCCATAAATGAAACCACTAATACTAATCCTAACACCCCTAAAATATACCTCTAAATCAGAGGAAATTCCACCAATAGAGAATAAATAAACACTAGGAATAATCAACTCTGGTCAAAATAATCCAAATCAATCATCTCAATAAATTATTCATATAATTAAACTTCTCAATCATTAAATAACGACTTGGTTAAAAATATCTTGGGATATTAAGTGTGAATATATGAATAACATTCCCTATACATTCCTTCAAGGAATTATGACTCCATAAAACATGAACTAGGATAATGAAACAACTACACAACACCCTCTTCTGAATATCCTAAATCTCAACCAATTACTCTATGAACATCATGTCCTCTTCTATATAAAACTCTCTTAAATCAATGACATGAGATTCATTGTGAATATATCAAAAAATATGAGATAAATATTACTCCCATAGATTAATATATTCAACATATGATGAGGTAAATTATCAAGTATACATGATCTATGACCTTGAACACCAAATTTATCCTCCTCCAATCAACATAACACTTTTGGTTATACTAATCCACTTTTATCTACTCTCAAAAATTATAAAAAATATTTTTCATGATCTTCACCACATATTAACCAAGGATGACCTACTATACAAACTTAGTCTAGCATAATGAATATCTAAAAGTAATCTCATACAATTGAACAAATGGGGTCATTTAAATGGAATAGTGACAGATATTGTTACGAGAATAGTTTACTAAAGTCAACTGCTTCACCCATGATGCAAAAAAATCAAAAATGTTCGAAAAAAAACATATACAGTAGAATTTGACTAGTTTTATCCCTTTGTCCATCAATTTTAGAATTTAAGGTAGTTCTAATAAATATCTGAGAGATAGAATCATACTAAATAGAACTGTATACTTGCAAGGAAAAATGAGGATCCTAATCAAATTTGATTGTCCTTGGTACACAGTAAAGGTTCATGATCTCATCGATATGCCACCTCTCTTGTGTATCCACAACACTCAACTAACTTATCAATAGTAAATTAGAAAACTTCTTAAAATAATCTATAATTACCCAAATAGTGTCACATCCTCCGAGATCATGAGGGAAAATGATGATGGAATCCATTATAATATCCTCACACTTCCACTAGTGTATAACCAATGGCTATAATAAACCTCTAGGAATACGGTGACCCACCTTTGCCTATTGAAAAAACAAACATCATGAAACAAACTCCCCCACTAATCACTTTATCTAAACCATCGGTAGTATGGAATTCCAACATTGATCTATGATACTCACAAAGAACTACCTCACACATCTCTAATGGAATAAAAAAATTCTCCTAAAACAATATCAAATGTTGAAAATCCTCTTCCCATCCCTCACATACTTCACTATGAAATATATAATAATTCATCAGTTCTACCTTTAAGTCTCCCCCAGAGACTCCACATATAGAAACGAAGATAATTTCACTGTCATACAGTACATGATAAATCTACCACCAAATTTATCCACATCATGATGCGTCATTGCAAGAACCCCCATCAATCTCCCAACATATTTGGACTCTTAGAAAGCATATACTCATAAATTATTACTCATAGCATCATACACCACATTCCCTTTACATGGGGTATACGAGATTTTTAATTGAAAGTCTTCAAAAAACTTCAACCACCTTCCCTAACTGAGATTTAAATCCATCTAAAAAAGGATATACCTAAATATATTATGATATTTGTAGACCAAAATTAATTATTTTATGAGGTAGTGTATCGCAACTTCTAATAAAACACCACTACTTCCAAATAGATATCAGGGGTGACATAGTTATACTCATGGGGATGTAACTATCAAGCCACATATGGGATCACTTCTTTCTACTAAATCAAGATACAACATAAAAATATATAGAAATCATAAATGAAAACCTAAAAAATGTCTCCTTACACTAATAACTAAAGAATATAGTAACTAATCAACTTTCCCTTAAGATAGTATAAATCCACCTTACATTGATTAGTGTATATGAAATTATGTTCCTTCGTAGTAAAGGTTTTCCACAGGGCCACAATATGATGGAAATTAGATTTGAACCACTAATAATATCCTATGAGACCATCTAAACTATGTACCTCTATAATAATATTGGGTGTTTCCAAAGAAAAAACCACTTTAATCTTCAAAGGATCGGTATTTTCCCCCTAATATGACACCAAATTCTTGAGAAATTACACCTCACATATCCAAAAACTACACATAGACAACTTACAATAGATATTTTGGCACTGAAGAACATTTAAAACTGCCTGGATATTCTTAGTAAGATCATATTCTGACTTCAAGTACAAAAATAATTTCATTGATGAACGCTGCCATCAACTGATCTAGGAACTCATTAAACACATAGTTCAAAGGTCACATGAAAAAAAATTTGGTGTTCATGACATTGAATTTTATAACTATGAACCTAAAGTTCCCATAATAAAAAAAAGTTTGTCATTGGGATATACTCCTTCTTCACCATCATATAGTGATATCTAAACTAAAGATCAATCTTTGAAAACTAGTTATCTCACTTCAACTAATCAAAAAAATCATATACTCTCATAATGGGATAAATTTTCGTTATCATAGCTTAATTGAATCACTAATAGTCTATAAACAACCTTAGACCACTATCTTTATTCTTAGTGAATAATATCAGAGTTGTGTATAGTGACACATTAGTTCGAATAAAACCATTATACATCAAATCATCAATCTAGATCCTCAACTCCAACAGTTCATAATGTTTCATATAGTAAGAATCCATTAATATTTAAGAGATTCTATTTTGTAACTCTATCCTGAATTTGATATCATGTTTATATGGTAAAAATATATCCACTTTAAGAAAAATATCTGATGACTCGTGAATAATAATAGGAAACTCTATTTCCTACTCATCTATTGAAACTAATGAATGTTATGTTAACTATGAAAAAATAAGAATTGACCAATTTTGACCCATATGATGATCCAACTCACTAATGAATATCACACACTGGTTTTCCACATCATAGAATTCAACTCTCCTTTGGGATTTTTTTATAACTGTACACAAATAATACAACCAATCCATTACAAAATAGACTTTTTATGGTTATATATGTATCAATAATAAATACCCTTATGAGTGACGTTTCCCCATCATTGTCTCATAACATTGACACTCATCATGAAAACTCATATGGCCTATAATTAGTGTAGTCAACACTAGGGGAAATAGAAGCCTCTCCATAATGATTCCCAAGGCATAAACCGAGGAGAGTGCATTATAGGAATGAGATTCATTGGAATTAAGTAATTAAATAAACAAGTTAGATAATAAATTGATGGAACCTCAAATAACCTATATCTAATCACACACCAACATCTCCACATAATGTATCCAACTATGCCTAGATCCTCTTCATCACTAGTCCTATTAAGGAAAACTTCCATTTCCACACTCAGGTATATGTCCCAAATAATAGGAAATATCACAAGTCTTCCTTATTTCTACTCAACCTCCCCTTGACTAAGAAAAGGATTACTGAATCAATAAGGGATAAGGCCTCTGGGGAAACTACTACAGATGATGGAATAGAAAATGACCACCTACACATGGTTGGCACCCATTAATAGCTAGTTACTAAAATCATTGATGACCTTAACTTCTATAAGTGAATCACATAGACATGGAGATCTTGATAACTATATGGGAACTACCATATCCAGATAAATGAGAGTAATACTATTGATTCTAACTCCCTACCAATGAAAACCTTGATGTCCCTAACATTTGAGATTTCTATCTATAACGTTGAAATTTTTTAGGGGTACTCTTATGAATAGTCACATTAGAATTATTAAAGTTCACTTGAGTATATTAATTTTAACTTCCATATGATCACCCCAATTCTATCAAAAGAAAAGAAAAAAATATGACGCATTTACATCTAATAGGTATCTAACATAAAATTAGTACTATATCCCATAAAGTGCTTAATAAGCATAAGGTCTACTCATTAGATCCCAATGGTGCCTAATATCATATGTCCTAGCTGGTCTTTCTTAGTAGATCAGACACTAGGTTTGACTAACACAATTTTTCAGCTAAACCCATAATATCCTCAATAGTAACTAACTCTAATATCAATTATAACTCTCACTAATTACTATAATACCTATTTGTCACAACTCTCCCCTCCTTGGACTATGGTGAAGATGATAGTGCTCCATGTCCACCTAAAATAGATCATGGTTTGGAAACTAGATCTGAGTGTATAAATCATAGAAATTGGATGCATTTACCTTATAAATCCCAATAATATTTTAAAACCACTAATAAAAAACATAATATAAAACAAAAAGTGTATCCCTTAATGCATGTATTATAATACAAAGAAAACTCTACAAAATAAATACCAAAACAAAACACCTAAGGTAGAGAATCCAACCTAATCTCTAATCTATGAGCTAATAATATCTAACTAAATCAATATATCCCTCCTAGAAACATAAAAATAGATTTATATATATATATATGTTCCATCATACATGTATACTCTGAGGGATCCTCTTCAACACCACTAATTAAAAATTTTAAAATCATACTGATGCCTTAATAAAAAAATAAAAAACCAACATGCACCAATGTTAAGTCAACTATCACCCAGCCTCAAAATTAATTATTCATCCAATATCACATCTATGTATAATAACATAATAATGTGATAAGAAGGTACCACACAACCACTTCCCGACTAGTTTTTCACTCTCATTCCCTAATGGAAAACATCATCTGCTTTCATCCCTTTGTAGAAATGAAATCACACAATATATCCAATATCACAACCATATACCACAAACCAAGACCACATCATCATTATCATCATCACATACCCATATCCACATACTACATAGCCACGTCATTTCCATGTTTTGTATTCTCGTCATAATAGGGTTTCATAATGAAAATTGACATCAGCCACTTTCCATCCTCTGACCATACCTAACCCCAGCCATGTATTTCATCCACTATCACATCATTATTCCATCATCTTCACACTATTATCATGATCACAAAATAATATTATCTATAATTTCAAATACAATATCCTTAATCCATTGCAACACATATGCATATACCTACTTTAAACGATCATAGATCCCACTATACCATAATGAGAGAGAGGTAGAGAGGAATTTTTCATCCATATATTCCCTCCTAAACCAAGATGTTTGGGGGGAAACAATTGGAACCACCAAAAAATGTTCTTGATATTGTTATCTGACTTAGGTGGGGTGCATAATAAAATCCCATAGAAAATACTACATATATATAACCATATCCAATCCCGAACCAAGACTTTATAATAAACAAAACTACTAATACACCTAACACTAACAAATTACCACAATAAAATACCAATAACCATTCTCATCACTACAGCATAAACAATCCAACATTTCTCACAAAAAATCCACCAAAACAAAGTTCATAATTTTTTATTAATCATATACTTACCCATTTCCAAATATACCATTTTATTTTACAAAATACATTCATTATGTCATTCATTTACATATATAATGTTAAACCATTCATTAGCCATCAAATTTATTTATCCCATCCATTAATCATTACCAGATTCATTATTTCCAAACACATCCCATACTTCCAAGAAAATTCATTGCATACCAATAAGATACCAACCACTCATCTTATAATCCAACCCACACACATGCCAAAAACATCCAAAGCCACAAAAACCCATTTCTCTTTCACATAACCATCCATTACCTAATTATAACCCATATAACATCCCATCAGCACTACCACATCAACATCTACATATCCCCCATCCCAAATTGGGTAAACGAGAATCAATTAAAATCTTAAAACACTTGAAACTACTCTAAGACTAGCCACTTCAAACCCTAACTAAATCCATACAAACCATAATATGAAAACACATCTAACCACAGTAACCCATTGTATAACTAGTAGTATAACAGAAAAATAAATCATATTTTAATCGTTCCTTTCATATAAATCATTTGTTTATAGTATAAACATAATCACTGAATTTCGATATTTTCCATGAAACTATTAGAGAGGTGATCCCACTAATTTATTCACAATAACAACATGCACATCATGGAAATGAATAAATTTAGCATCAATTCACATAGTTATTAAACTTGAGAAAATCATAGAATCATAAAAAAACATTTGAACAACCCCCATTCCCCTTAATTTATTTTTAGCCCCAATTATTTTCTTTATTTGTTTAATCTTTACCATCCAACCAATTAAAAAAATCATGTTAATTCCAAAATTACACATATTAAAAGGGTGATGTATTCAAACCCCTACTTTAATTAAAGAATCTAAAATAATTTTTCATGATGGAATAAAAACTATACTCAAGCATCACCCCATATAAAAATTATATCTATGAAGCCTATACTTGACCATACCCCCACCATATATATAGAATAATACAACCCAAAGTGATAAAAAATAATTTTACAGTCTATAAAAGTAGGAGGATAGGATTACAGCCCAAAGTAAAAAACTAAAAATCAATATTTATCACAATAGTTTGACCTCTCAGAGACAAATTAAAAATTAAAATCAAAAGGAACTCAACAGTCCCCAAAAACATACCTTCATTCACCTATGTTTAGGGGGAAAATACACCTTTATATGCCTAGTTTTTGAGAAAAATAAAGAGTATTAGGAATAATTTGATTAGGATTATGAATTTATACTGAATCTAGAAACTAATAGGGTCACAATTTGATAGGTAATAGTCATGCTATGAAAGGGATAAATTGAATAGACCTATACAAATCACATCGTGAATCCTTGTATCTCACACAATAGAACATGGTTATCCTTTCTTAAATAAACATGATTAAAGAAGGTCATGGTGTGATGATTATCACCATTTCATGATGTATTAAATCCTAATTATCATGATAGGAACCCTGAATCAACTCAAGTAATAAAAAATCACCTTATAATGATGGTTACCTAAAAGGAAAAAATATTAAATCATCCACCCAAATGGTTATTTCATGATAGTTTTGGCCACTCCATGATATCCACGCATAAGAAAAATAAAGAAACTCTCCAAAAATACTTCATGTTATAACCAAAACCCCACCTAGTAGGAAAAATTCATACATGCGTGTAATATTTCTATACATATACCAATTTTATCAATTTGTAAAGGTATCCCCTTTAATAAAATCCCCACTCTGAAACCTTCACACTTTAACTAAAGACATTCACACCATGACTAGACCTCCAACCTAAAATAGTGTGGTGCTTAAATCTCATGACCTGCACCCACATGTTGTGACACATTCAGACACCACAACATAAATCCTTACATTATGATTTAAACATTCATGTTGTGACATTAAAAAATAAAAAATGGAACCCTTCTCCAGTCATACTTTCCCTCCCTCTCCCAAGGTCACACCTTCACACACCTCTTCTTGAGAATATCTTATCTCTAACTCCATATTTATTCCTTTAATCTTATATTAACACCTTCAGTACCCAAAATATGCAATGTAACAATATGTAAATTTCTAGGTTGTCACATGACAATAAACTCATTCAATCTCATTATATAAACATCAAATTTAAACTCCTCTTCATGGGACCTCTTTAATTTAGTATTCTTCAAGAATTTATAGGATTTGAATGTTATCTCCTTTTTAAATATGTATTTCTTATTCATGGTCGTTCCCCTCCACATATCATAGAATATAAAGATATTATTGATCTTATAAAACGTAAATCCATCCAAGACTTGATCCTTTAATGAAAAAAATTCAAATCAAAATTACTTATTAAAATTTTTATCAATTTATTCACTATGAAAAAAATCCGGAAAAAAAAACTCTATAATATTAAATTGAGCTAATAATTTCAATCACCAAAAATAAAAACTAATCTAATGAATCACTTTTAATTATTATAATATCTTAAAATTGAGCAAGATATATTTATTTTTGTGACTATTTAACATTATTATCTATTTCATGGATATCAAAAATATTTATCCATGCAGTTTTTATTATTTTGAAACCCAAGATTCATGAAAACTCTTTCTTATTGTAGGATAAAAGTTACACATTACATGATATCCCATTCACTTCAATAATTTTTGTTCTTTAAATATAATAGCTACACCAACTTTGGGTATGTTTACACCATTCTCAGTGACTATATGAATTTCTTATCCAATTGATAGATGATATATAATTATTCTCTCTTTCCAAAATTGAAATCATTTTCCATAGAACATGGGAAATCCCTTATTCTTGGTATAATTCATACTATCAAATAAATTCATTAAACATAAGATATGATAAATTATGAAAAAGTAATTATCCATAGGAATGAATATAACCACAAGTATGTAACCAATATGATAATAGATCCGTAATGGTTTACTCTTCCATGTTAGAAATTGATAGGCACAGATGGAAGAAATATAACCACTAAGAGAGAGCTAAATCAGTGGGGATAAAAATATATCATTTATAACAATTATTCTTGTTATAGTTAATGCATATGATTAATGAATGAAACCCAGTGTTCAGATATAACAAGTGATAGAGATAAAGTGATAACACAAATAACACAAGATATTTTTTACAAGTTTCACCAACTCCTTTAACTGAGTGAATAATCCTTATTACTCAACAATTTATTTCCTTCTGTCCATGAAATTATTTTTTTATCAATAAATAATAGATAGTTGATAAAAACATATGGTTATGTGCCTAGTATAAGAAATATCAAAATCATGCATCAATAAGTTAATCAATATTCTATAATCCCCCTCAGGTGCCTCCGAAGATGGATCAAGTGTGAACCTATGTTATTCTCCTAAAACCTAAAAATGTTCTCCCTAAAACTCTCCAAGAATCGTTCTGAGGCCATCTCAATGATTCTTCACTCTTTTAAAAACAAAACACATCATATAAATAATATTAGAAAAACATGATTTTTTGGATATATGCCATGATGGGGTGCATCTAGTCAAACACATATCCAAAAACCATAGATTATAGATCCATATCACTCCTCATATATTAGAGGTAATTTTCCCTTCCTCGATAATATAATTTACTTCCCCCATAGTGTGTTGAAATTGACCACAATGTGGTTTCCCTATGAGAAACATCTAGTAGTTACCAATACATACCATGATGATTAGAATTCCCATTGTGAATCCATGAAAAATGGTTTTCTATAAACCATGATATTTTGATTATTAATGGTGGTACAGAAACTCCACCTATAATTAAATAAATCAAGGGTCAAGTGATCCATATTTCTTTCAACCTTGACTAAAACAAAGTGGTAGAGACCACTCGCATTTTTAGCTTCCATATTATCACCCACCAAACTTTCAAAATACCATGTCCATCAAAATATACATTTTACATCACTTTTTTCAAAGTTCAATTTTCAATACACAATGAATAATTTTTTTGATGATTACTACAACATGGTTTGGGTATTCTATGAAATTAATAATTATATTATAACTCAATCACCTACATTCAATCAACTATTTACCCATGGGAATATAGATAATAAAAACAACATGAAGACAAATTCAAAGCTCATGAATGGATAATTGAAATTAACTAGTCCTAGAAATTTTCCAATAAAAGAGTTATTAAATCACTACACAGTTGGTTCAAATATTGTTTTTTAGATTTATCTAACAATTAGTTTAAAGATCAATACTATATTGACCAAGTCTTAAATGAGATCTACATAACTCTTCCTTTTTCAAAAAAATAATGAGTATTCTTCAATCTCTAAGGGAAAGTTTCTCATCCAATCTATATTATTATTTTTATATATATAATTATCTTTATTTTAAGAGTTTTTTATAAATATATTTAATTTTTTAATTAATTTCTTATTTACATTTATATTTTTATGTGTGCACACATTTAAACATGTGTGTGTGTAATTCCTCCATACTATATTGAAAAAAATAATTATAAACCTATATATTTATTTATATTTATATATTTTATATATTTATTTTCATTTACAAACAAACACAAATTTAATTATTTTTTCAATATTAACTATCATTTTAAATATAATTTCATAAAAATATGTTTATAAATTAAATTATGTTTTAATTTTGATATACATATATACCCCAACACATTCTCCTTATATATATAAATTATATTTATATATTTAATATAATATATATATATATATATATTAAATAAATTAAAAATTATATAAATATAAATTATATTTACATAAATAAATATATTTACATATATTTACATAAATATATATTATATTTATAATGTCCTAGGCCCAAACATCTGGATCTATGGATAAAAACATATTCATTTCATATTGGATTTTATTTTAACTGAAATAACCCAAATTTAATCATTCAAAATTATAATATAAATAACCTATATAGAGTCAAATGTATGATCAAGACCAATTTGGATTAGAATTTTTTATAATGAGGAAGAACCTTTTAACTAAAAATTATAATATCTTTCTCATCACTGGAAAATTTTTCCACTATACAAGTAAATTATTATTTCAAATACATATTTAATATCTCCTACAAAATTCTCCGCATAGGTTACCCTTCTTGACATGTCTTACTAAATATCATTCCTCATAACGTAAGGAAGTGTAACATATGTATGGTGAGCTCAAATGCTCACAAAGGATAATGATAATTTATATAAACCAAAGATCATAAGTGAGAATAATATAACCATGTGGTTATGAGATTATAATCAAGGTATATGAAAAGATCATAAAGAAATCATATCCAATAAAACATGGATCATAGATCATGAGTCTCAGAATGAATCTCAGCATAAGACATAAGTAATGGAGTTTGAAATCATGAGTCGATAATTATGATCCATGAAAACATAGCATATATATGTTTCAACTTAATATCCCAAAAATTATATAAAAATGTATTTTTAGAAAGCATGAAGTCCAAAATACCATCATGAAGGTTAAATGGAAAACATGAGAACCCATTATAAAGCATTTTTTAAAAAATAAAATTTTCTTCTTTAAAAAATCACAACTTTTATCATCTCTTGAAATCAAAATATTTCCATTAAAACTCATATAAATCATTGTGAAAAAAATTTATGAAACTGTGAACATTATATTCACCGCTCATATTCACTAATAATGGAATAACCTGACCAGATAATTCCATCATCATTAACCCATAATGGAATAACTTAACTAACCAATCAAAACATAATATATATTGGTAATAAAACTTTACCAAATTCGTTGCATGAATATATCATGGTCTCATCCATCATCATATATAATATCCAAGAACAATAAAATGAATAAAACAAAAAGGATATTTCATTTTATAATAAAACTTATAAAAAATTACTTTTCAACCAATAATCAAAAATACTTTAGTTAACCCATAAAAATTTGTTGATCTTAAAAATGAGTTAACCAATCCCTATTGAGAGTAAAATGAATTTTGAAACAAATAAAATTGGTAAAATTTAATAAGGTAATAAGAAGTAATGTTTTGGTAAATCATTAAGGAAATAATTGTGTGAAAAAAATCAGAACAAATTAAATAAATGTTAGAAAAGACATATTATATCATTAATATTTTATATTCAAAATAATAATTCACAAAAAATTAGAATAGAATATTACTTGAAAACCCATGGAAACTTATAAAGGTATATTAATAATTAATAAAGTATATATTTTCTGGAAACTTCATTCATGCATAGAATTTTAAAAATAATTCTTTCTAAAATTTTATTATGAAAGTCAAAAATGACTCTTATGAGAAAAATTAATAAGATTCCTTCTGCATTTTTTAAGAAAGTAAAATATAGATAACAATGAACATAAAAATCATGTAAATATAAAGAACAAAATTACTAAAACCATATAAATATTGTGGATATAAATCAAAAAAGTTGGGTAAAATTATTTAAAATTTTTAAAATAAATATTTAAAACAAAACCTCATACAAATTTTAAAATCAAAACCCCCTTGAAAGAATGAAAATGAAAAGGAAATTAAAATAACATGTTTATAAATAAATTCATGATATTTTATTTAAAATATCAAATATATACACCATATAAATGTGAAGAGATGAAAAAATCAAAACATTTATCAATGAAAGAAATTTCAGATAAGAAACTCATATAAATTTTAAAAAATATGAATCAAAATCCACTGAAAGCAAGAGAATGATTTGGATTTTAAAATAACATGAATTACATAAAATTGGGTGGTGAATAAAAATAACACCATATTATATTAAACATGGTGCCCAAAATGAAACATGTCTAAGGAATTGAAATTGATCCCAAGAAACCCTTACATCAAACATCTACATAGTTGAACGCAATATAAAATCTCTGTAAAATTAATTTTTAATTATTATTCATAATAATAAGAAACTTAATCATAGATATTATTCTTTAAACCATCCATTTATAATTTCCTTATTACCTATATATTAATTTTTATTTTTAAAATTAACATTTGTATGTTAGTCATTTTGTTTCCCTTACATGCTTCAGTTTGGTGGTTCCAATCCTTGTGTCTTGTTCAGGAATTTATAAACTCCATAATTTTCATATTAAGGTAATTAATTTGTTTTATATAGGTCTATATTCATTTAACCATTTCAAGAAACTTATTTTAATGGATTATATGACAACCCTTATCTTTAATAAACAATAATTCAGGATTTATTACATAAGATTACACATAATACAAACCAGGAAGATCATTAAGCCTAGTATATTTGGGAATTATGTACATTAAATAACAAATTAAAAATAGTTAATACATATCCATTATTGTAAACTTACCTAACATGCTCATATTATTCCACTGTACTTATTACTTCATGGGATAACCTATGGACAAACATAATAAATGGGTGAGATATAATATCGAGCAAGGGAATAAATATGGAATAACATGAAGAAAGTAATTATTGTTAGAAAATAGGCATATAAATGAGTCATAAAAGGGGTGAAAATAATAAACATAGACATTGAGGCATGATATAGAATGATAACATAAAGGAAACATGGTAAATGTGGCAACAACTTAAAACATAGAATCATAAACATAGGTTAAGGATAAATGTTAATAAATCATGATAGAAAAATTCCCATGATAGATTATATTAACTCCGTAATCCCTTTCATGACATCTCATGAAAATAAAACAATACCCAATGCATCGGATCTCTATATAATTTTGAGTGCACCTGTCACTTTCATTTCATTCACAAGCATAAGTGTGCTACATAGATCATACAATATGGATTCATTTAAAATAATATTTTATTCCCCAAACAAGTATTTTGTAATACATACATATAGTTCCCAAAAAATAATTATAAGTTAATAAATTTGAACACCATTGATAGTAAATGGGTATGGGTATTCACTACACAATTGTTTATCAAGGAAAATCATGGAGGAATTTTGACAGCATAACGAGGGTGTATAAATGTTCATGGAAGGGATTAATGGGAGTGAAAGGGGTATTTCATCATTTATAAATAAAATATAAAGTGAGTTGGTATGGAATAACATATCCCAACATCATGAATTGGATATGAAAAGCATAATATAATGAAAATTCTTGAATAAAGAGGAGAAGAATAGAATCCTTTACCTCAAAATGGTGATTCCAAATGCTTTGGATGAGATTATTAAGAGATTTAGGGATCCTTGGTAGTAATATAGATATTTTATGGTAAATTAAGGACATTATTCAAGGATTTTATGTGAATAGAATGGGGATTTTTTGTGGATTTATATATAAAATGAGGGGGGAATTATTTATTATTTCTCAAAAAACAAATTTAGACTCTATATAACAAAAAAATCAAAACCAAAACAATCCCATGGTTTTTTCCCATGGTTTCTACCAAAGGGGAGTGTTTTTTGATTATTTTTTAGTACAAGGGAAGAAATTATTAAAATATTTCCCTTGGTTATGTGGAAGTGAATCGTGTCCTGAAAAAAATGATTCTAAAACCTTAAAATATATTATAGGTTCTAGAGGATCCCTAAATAATTTAAAAATTAATAAAATAAACTTAAAATTGAAATATTTTAAATTGAAAACATATATTTTTTCTTTTATACCCTTTATAGTATTTATTACATCAATTTTGGGTCATTATGATGTCATAATACACAATGTATATTTATACTGCATCGAAATTTTTCCTGAAACTTGGAATATCTTAAAATATTATGAAAAATAGTCCTTGTATAATTTTGAAAACATAATTCCAATAATATTATTTACTTTATCCAAATAAATTTTTTAATATGTTAATTTTCACTTTTAAAATAAGAATCACCATTTATTTTGAAATGATGGGTTTTTTGACAATAATAGTTTCTGAACCCTTATAAATATTACTTTTTACTTCATAAAAATTATATGATCATTTATATTTAATAAAAATTATTTAATAATAATATTTTATTAAAATATTATTTATTTAAAAAATCCATTTATTCATCAAAATAAATTCCTTAATTGAATTTGATTATTAACCAAAAATACAATTTTGTTTTATTACAAAAAAAAATTATAAAGTAACAATAATAATATGAAAATTTATTCAATATTATATAAAATATACACGTTCATATAATTATGTCTTGATAAATATCCCTTTATTACAATATAAAAAATCCTGAGGGTAAGGTGCGTGATGGTAAGAATTTTATTCGGCAATTTGGCATAGATGTTTGGGGTCGTGATATCGATGAGCTTGAAATTCTCCCATAAATGATTTTCTCAAGCTTAAGTTGTTGGATATTAGCTTTGTATTGGTCAAAGTAAAATCCCAATGATTCTATCTACCTTTAAGCCTATGATAAATGGGCTTCATATGGTATGATCCAACTAGTTGAGGTCATCACTTCCTTTTACTTATCAATTGGATTTATAAAACCCCTATATTTATTCTAATTATATGATCACTAGTCAATGGCTATATTTTCAACTATTAGGATGCCTAATGATCTTTTAAATCTAATATGATATAATAAAATCAAGGAATTAAATGTTTTTTATATAATCGTAATACATACTAAGACATTTAATTCTACCAAAAATGGAATTTTATTTGTAAAAGTTTGGGTCACTACAATCTTCCCCCTTTAGAAAATTTACCCTGAATATTTTCATTTCACACAATAAAATGGATGAGGGTAACTCTATCTCATCACCTTCTCTAGTTATCACATTACTTCTTTAAACATGTGGTTTCTATAGAGTACTTGTCTAGGTGCATTGTCTTATTCCAAAAAACATTGTCTCTATGATCTAAGATCATTACTGGATGTTCCTCATTTGAAAGATAATTCTAAAATGGTACCACCTATATATTCAGCACATGTTATGGGTTTGGTATGTACTTCCTATAGATTTATTTTTGGAACACATCATTTACTTAAGATATGTTACGTGGGAGTTCTATTCGATAGGTCGCTACTCCAATGAGACCAAGGATCTCAAAGAGACCGATGTATCTTAGAATAAGATTTCCCTTCTTCCAAAATCTCATGACTTTATTCCATGGAGATATGTGAAGGAATTATTTATCTCTAACCTCACACTCTTGGTCTCATCAATGTTTGTCAGTATAGCTCTTTTTTTTACTCTGAAAATCCTTGAGGTGTTGCTGAATTATCTTTAATTTTTCGACCATTTCAGGACCTAGCAGTTTGTGTTCTCCAACTTCATCCCATCAGGAAAATGTTCTACACATATAATCATAAAGGCATTCATATGGATCCATTTGGATTTTTTAGTGGAAACTATTATTGTATGGTAACTCTACCAGAAGAATATGTTAATCTCATCGTCTTTTAACTCAATTGATTGTACTCTTAACATATCCTTGAGTGTATAGATAGTTTTCTCAAATTGTCCATTTGTTTGAGGATAATAATCCAGGCTGAAGTTCAATACATTATTTAAAGAAAGTTGGGGACTCTTTCAGAACTAAAAAGTAAATCATTGATCTCAATCAGATACAATATATAGTTCTATTCCATGTCTCCTCAAAACTTCTCTAATGTATATCCTTACAATTTTATTGAGTGATAATTCCTCTCGAATGATAATAAAGTGAGTGGTGTTTGTAATAAAATCCACCAAAACCCAAATATTATTATTTTCTCTTGATGTATATAGAAGACCAATGAAAAAGTAAATGGTTATGTTTTCCAATTTCCATGTAGTTGTGGGTAATGTTTCCATCATCCCCTTATATTATTATTCTCTTTTTTTTTAATTGCTGACATATAAGAAATCTTGTTGTATATTCTCTGATATCCTTCTTCATATTTCACATCAACTTTACTCTAAAAGATCTCAATACATATTTGTGATCCCAAGATGGATGGAGAAGATTGGACTGTGTTCTTCATCCAATAGCTCATTTAACTCAAGATTTGATGGTACACAAAGTCATGACCCAAATCTCAAAACACTTTCTTCATTAACACTGAACTCAAAGAATATATCTTTTCTTATAGCTTCCACTTTATTCTAAATTTTCACATCATCTCTTTAAAAATCCTTTAACCTCTTCATAAAGGATGGTTGAGAAATAATTTTTTAAAGGATTGATGATGTACCTTCCTTTAGGATTCTCATGTCCATACTTTTCAAGTCTAATAATATCAGATCCTTATCAATCCATATCAAGGATAAAATTGTTTGACCCTTTATACTTAGAGCATCTTCCACTTTACTCATTTTCCTTGGATGGGAGTGGAATTATCCTTCGTAGTCCTTAATAAACTCTATCCATATTCTTTGGTGCATATTCATATCTTTGCGTGGGAATATTTACTTGAGGATCTTATGATCTTTATATATATTTTATACTTCTACCCAAAGAGTTAATTCCACCATATTTTCAACAAGAAGATCCCTAAAGCCAACACTAGATCATTTGTTGAGTAGTTCTATTTGTAAAATTTCATTTTTCTTGAGGCATAGGCTATCACTTTTTTATTCTCTATTAACACACATCTCAATCCCTTCTTTAAAGCATCGTTGTACACAACAAAAGGTTATACACTTTTGAGTAGTGTAAGTACAGGTGTAGTGATATTCCTATTTTTTAACTCATTGAAGATATCTTCACATTAATTATTCTAAACAAACTTAACTCCCTTACAAGTTATCTTGGTTATAGGGTTTTATAATTGCAATAAATTTCTCAAAAATCTAGAATATCACCCATCTGATCCAAGGAAACTATGAATTTCTTCCACAGATGTTGGCCACAACCATCCTTCAATTACTTATTTATTTGAAGGATTCATAGATATTACATTTATTTTGACAATATTCTCTGATAATGAGACTTCATACAACTATATTGACATGTTTTGTACTTTTTATAAAGATTTTTCTTTATTAAGGTCTTTAGTACATTGATTAAATTCACATCATGTTACTCATTTATTTTGAAGTATATTAGAATATCATCTATAAAGACTTCCAAAAATATGTCAAGTTTATCTATAAAGACTCTATTCATCAATTCCATGATGATTTTTGGAGAATTAGTGAGTCTGAATGGCATTAATATGAACTCATAGTGCCCATACCTTGTTTAGAAATCAGTCTTGTGGAACTCCACTTTCTTCACCCTTACTTGATAATACCCCAACCAAAGATCAACCTTGGAGAAGTATTTTTCTATATTTAGTTGATTGAACAAGTCATCAATATATGGTAGAGGATAATTATTCTTTAATTTAATATTTTTTATATCATGACAATCAATGAAAATGTGCATTCACCTATCCTTATTCTTAATAAAGAGGACCGGTTCACCCTAAGGTGAAGCACTTGGTCATATGAACCCTTTATCTAGATTTTCCTATAGTTATGTTTTCATCTCCTCAAGTTCCAAAATAGCCATTATATATTCAGTCCTGGATAATGGAAATTCCCTAGGTATAAGCATGATTTAAACTTCAACCTCTTGGATAGAAGGAAGGCTAGAAAATTACTTGGGAAACACAACATCACATTCCCTCACAATGGGCATGTATTCAAGGATAATATTTTCATTAGAATAAATAATATAAGCTAGATATTATTTCTCATATGGAAATAATATTCATTCTTGATATATTGGTGTTAAATAAGATTTATCCTCCTCCTTTCACTTTTACCAAATCAAAGGAAAAGTCAGGATAGAGAGAGTGATTTATTTTCTCAATGTAATTTATGTTGGCTCTATTTAGGAAAGTGAATACATCCCTAGAATTGCATAAAATTATACTAAAGGGGTATCACATTGATCAATGGAAATTTCATCCCACAAATTTTGAAATGGGGGGATTTGACTATTTAGGATGCAATAATTTCCAAATTTATCATTTTCACCGACATCTCTACTTCCATGCTTTTTTATGGTGTTTTAATAGTTCTAATAAACTATTATGATATGAAGGAATGAATAAAACTATAATCAAAAAGTAAATTCTCTTTTATTTAATGAATAACTAATATACCAATCACCACTTCATTAATGTGATCCACCTTAGAATTGTGATGGAATAATCTCATCCTTGTTGCCTTGGAGGTTGTTGTTCATCTTTGAATACCCTTGACTTAGTGCATTGTTTTGAAAATTAACCTTGTTCTTTATAGTTTAAATAATGAGCAATTCCCTAATAGTTTACTAGATAATTCCTTACCTCCATCACATTAGTGAGTTTCTCATATTATAAATCTCTATCTAGGTTTCCTTAATTTCCTAACCCAAAGCATTTCATCCTCCCCCTTAGTTAATTTCTAGTGTGCTTCCTTCCACACTTTTGTAAAGTGGTATGTTACAATTTCTTAGCACTATTAAATTTCTCCACCACATCTCCAAAAATAAACTCCACTTTACACTTATTATCCCCATGATAACTTTGAAATTTTTTTATCTCTATTTTGAATTTGAGAGAATATTGGACAATTTCCTAATAGCTATCAATGTCTCAGATTTACAAGGATTTTGTAGATGAGGTTTTATCCCACAAAAGAAGCAATAAACTTTTCATTCAAGGGTAACGATAAAGACATGGGAATATTGGGTAGGTCTTGTGAAGTTTTTATCATAAAACCTACCATATTCATCATCTTTTTACATGAGATCAAGGAAATCCATCTTCATTTTAATTTGAAGAGTGAGAGGACAATATTTCTCAAAAAAAATGGAACTCCTTCCACCCCATCACATAGATCTCTTCCTTGGGCGTCATATAATTGATTAATTTCCATTATTGGTCAACTTATCCATTAATATGATAAATAGCCATTATAAAATTCTCTTTCTAGAAATATTGAAGTATGGAGAAGATATTATTAATGGAGTTGATCCATTGTTCTACGATTAAGGGATCATATGATCCATTGAAAATCAGAGGCCTTTGTCGCATAAAGGTATTAGTGGCATCTTTTTCTTTTTTAGGGGTGTTTGGGTGGTCCTCCTGATCTAGGATTCTATTCAAAACCTGTGTCATCTGAGATGATATCAACAAAAAAAAATTATTCCAACTCCCATTAGGTTGGGAATATCATTTTGGAAGTAATAGCATTTCCAATTACATTGGTTGTTTACTCCTTTCCTTATATTTCTATCCATTGGTTAGAATAAAGGGAAAATTAGTTATGAGTATTTTTAAACTATTAAATGTATAAATGGGAACCTAATGAACTTGAACTGATAAATTATAAATGTTGTTTATTCCTTAGCATATGAATTTTTAGGCTTCAATCTATGTTATCAATGATCTATATGAAAACATCAACACTTATGGGAATTTTTGTTCCCTAAATAATGGTTTGTAATGATATCGGGAATTTACTTATTCATATTCCTTGGGAGGGTCAAACTAGGTGTGCAACAAGTCCCATTTTCATGTACCAATTCCCATTTGAGTCTATCCAAATGCGTTTTTTCTAGTTTTACCCCTAGGTATGTCTATTACATAGTCACATCCACTTGTAGAATATAGACAGGGATGTATTTTCATAGAAACCACTTACTCTATAATTTAACAAAATTTAGGTATGTGTTCTTATATTTATTCTTATCCCTAAGGATTTCACTATAGTTTTCTAATCATAATCCCAAAAATAACTAAACAGTTCTTTAATACCAACTATGAAAACCCTGATCTTTAACACACATTAATTCATGATTTATTACATAATACTACACATAATACGACCTAGAATATCAATAATTATAGTTTATTTAATAATTAGTCACATTTCATAATAATTTAAAAATAGGGAATGCATCTTCATTATTGAAAATTTTCTTAACACACTCATATTATTTCATCATATTTATAACAACATGGGATAACCTAGGGACATAAAAAAATGAGGTGAGCTATAAATTATAGTAGGGGAATAAACAAGGAATAACATGAAGAAAGTAATACATGTTATATGATAGGAAAATCAATTATCCATAAAAGTGGTGAGAATCATAAACAAAATCAATGAGGCATGATATAGCATGATAACATAAAGGCAACATGGGAAATGTGTAAACTACTTAAAACATAGAATAAAAAACCTAGTTCAAGGATAAATACCAAGACATCATGATTTAAAATGTCTCGTGATGGATTATATTCAATCCCTTGTACCTTTCATGACATATCATGTGACTAAAACATTCTCTAATTCATTGGAGTGCTATATAATTCAAGGCGCACCCATCACTTTCATTTCATACACATGCTTAAGTGTGTCACATAGATCATAAAACATGGATTCAGTTATAATCATATTTTATTCCATTATCAAGGAGTGTGGAATTCATACATGAAAGTCCTTAATAAAATAAGAATAATTGAATTAATTTTAACATCCTTGATAGTTAATGGGTATGGGTATTCACTACACAATTGTTTGGTATCGAAAATCACAGTGGAATTTAAAAAGCTTAATGGGGGCCTATAAATGTTCCTGGAAGGGATTAATGATATTGAAAGTGGTATATAATCATTTATACATAAAATGAACTATAATGGGGATATGGAATAATATATCCCAACATTAGGAATTGGAGATAAAATGAAAAACATAATGAAGATACATGAATAAAGAGGAGAAGAAGAGAATCTCTTACCTCAACAGGGTGACTCTAAATGCATGGGAGGATCTTATTGAGAGATTGGGGGAACCTTAAAAGGACTATAGATATGTCTGTGAAGATAAAGGATGTTGTCAGATGTTTTTGAGTGAATATAATGGGAATATTGAGTGGTTTTATATTGGAAATGAGTGTGGAATTCATTATTATTTATCTAACTAAGGTTTTGGACTCTATATAGAAAAGTAATCAAAACCACAACCCTTTTAATGGTTTTTTCCCATTGTTTCTACAAAAGTAGAGTTTCTTTAATTATTTTATTAGTCCAAGGTGCTAACATATATAAATATTATCCTTTTTTATGTGGAAGTGAGTTATTTACTTAAAGAAATGATTTTAAACCCTTAAAATATATTATAGGTTTTGGAGGATTCAAAGTGGCTTAATAAAATTAATGAAATAAACTTAAAATTACATTATTTTAAAGGATAAAAATTTATTTGATATTTTATACACTTTATAGTATTTATTATGTCATTTTTTGGTCATTATGACGTTATAATACACATAGAATATTTATACCGTATTTAAATTTTACCAAAAAATTAGGCTCTCTTAGAAAATTATGAAAAATTAACCATAGGATAATTTTAAAATTACGACTAAAAAATAATATTTATTTTATACACATAAATTTATAAATATTTTTATTTCCACTTTAAAAATAAAAATCAAGATTTATCGAGAAATGCTGCGTTTTTTGACAATAACAGTTTTTAAACCCCTATAAAAATTATATTTGACTTCAAAAAACTTATATGATCATTTATATTTAATAAAAAATATTTAAAAATAATATTTTATTAAAATTTTATTTACTTCAAAAATCCATTAATTAATCAAAATAAATCACTTGATTGAATTTGATTGTTACCAAAAAATATAATTTGTGTTTTATAGAATCAAAATCATTTATAAAGTAATAATAATAATACGAAAACATATTCATTATTCTATAAAATATACATATTAATATTGTTATTATATTGATTGATAACCCTTTATTTCACTATAAAAGGACATAAGGGTAAGGTGTGTGATTGTGAGACTTTCAGGGAATGGTTTAGCGTATATTGGTGGGTTGTGATCTCGATGAGCTTGAACTTCTCCAATAAACAGTTGTGCTCATGCTTAAGTTGTTGGATATCAGCTTGGTCTTGGTCAAGGTAAAATCTCAATGATTCTATCTCCCTTGGAATCTCTAATAAATGGGATTCACATTCTATGATCCTACTAGATGAGGTCATCACTCCCTTTGTCTATGTCAATTATATTTTTCAAAACACTATATTTATATTAATCATATTATCACTATTAAACATCTATATTATCAATAGTAAATATGCTTAAAAGTCTTTTAAATCTGATAAGATGTAATAAAACTAAGAAAGTGCATGTGTTTTCTATAACCATAATACATAATAACATATTTAATTCAACCATAAAGAGAATTTTATTTTTAAAAGTATGGCTTAGTATAATTCACCTAAAACACCTAGAAATTTTATTTTTTGGTGATTTTTTAATCATAAAAATAATTGAGTTTGTTGGAAAATATAATTTTGAATATTACCACTAAAAAAATGAAAACATAAAAAATTTATCATTATTTTATATTATTTTCATTATTTATGTTTTCAAATTCATTTATGAGATAAAAATTTTAAAAATGATCATACAAGAGGAAAAAATTAATTTCAATAAAAGCACATTTAATTCAACAAAAACCATTTTAGACAAATATATTTTAAGCATAAAAACTTGTCTACACCAAAATCAAGAATAGTATTGTTTCCAATGATGTTTTTTAGTTTTTGGATAAAAATAATTAGAGTTATATAACTTTAAAATCAATTTATATTCATGTTCTACCATGTGAATAGTTATTTAAAGAAAAATATCCCAAAAATAATGTTTACTTAAAAATATAATTTAGGTTCTAAAATGTCAAACATAGGTTTCTAAATAAAAA
Source organism: Viscum album (assembly GCA_963277665.1). Lineage (NCBI taxonomy): Eukaryota > Viridiplantae > Streptophyta > Magnoliopsida > Santalales > Viscaceae > Viscum > Viscum album. The sequence goes on along the minus strand of OY728132.1, from coordinate 1,341,110,155 downwards.
ATGATATTTTCAAATTCATTATTTTACTTCTTAAATTCCTTTTTGTTGAGAAAAATATTTTATAAATATTTTATTCATTATTATATTGTGGTAATGTTATACAAGTTATGGTGTTTTTGAGAATGATATGTTCTTTATTCATCTAAAAAATAAAACATTTTAGAAAAATCCAAAAAAAATCACACTATGAAAATTTTGACATGATGATTTCAAAAATGAAGTTAATTTTGTCAAATTAAATTTCTAAAATTTGTAAATTTAACATTTAAATAAAACCATACAATAAATTGAAAAATATTTTATAAAAAATAAAACCAATTTCTTTTAAAATGAAAAACCATAACATTGTTTATAGTAATAAATGTATTTATCATAATAAAGAATAATATGAATTAACATAAATATTTATTTATAGAATATTTAATATTAAAACAATTATTTTAATTATTCCAAAACAAATATTATATTAATTAAATTTACTTAAAATTTAAATAAAATATATATTATGTGATAAAGTAAAAAAATCTTAAATGCGATATAAATATCTAATTGATTATATAATATATTTTGAAACATGAAATAAACTTATATTAGTGTTCAAATCATATATATAAATCCATAATCATGAATTTTAAATATATATATATATATATATATATATAAGTGATATGTTATTAAAAATACCTAAGTTATCACATCCCCTCCAAAAGAAATTGCATCCTCATAATTTTCTCTTGGTCTAATGAAAAGAGGTTTATAAAGTTTATAAATAAAGTAAATGTTTTTTAAAAATCATTTAAATGGGTAAAATAGGACTTTGAAATCATAATATTCAATTGAATCCCCAATAATGGCACCTTAAACAAATAAAGTTAAGAGATGATGAATGTCTAGTGGAAGATAAAAATATAAAATAGTGGCAAGAAACTCCATCTTGGATTTGGGGAAAGGTTTCTAAGGAAACACATATCAGAAATAAAATATAACATTTTATTTTGGATATAGATTATGTAAAATATAAATTATTCAAAATAGAATACCTATTTAGATTATAAATTAATAAAAAATCCATATTAAGAGAGAACATGTACATAAAATAGAAAAATATTAAACAAAGAAGAGGGAAATTATACTTAAAAACATCATAAAAAATCATCAATGAAGAAGAGCATGATTAAAAAAATTTAGTCTTTATTGGGATAAAAATAAAATATCATTCGAGAAATAGAATGGTATATATATCATAGAATAACTTAGTTAAATAAGAAAGATTATGACTCAAGAAAAAGAGAGTGTGTTGAGAGAATTATTTGTAAACAATGAGTTGTGTGAATTATAAAACCATAAGAGAGGAAACGAGACCATAAATTCATCATAAATTAAAGTATTGTATTTCTTTAAAGATCATTTAGCTGTAGAAAATAATAGATATTTGGAAAAAGTATCTCAAATATTGATAACTTTCATTTCCAAGTCAAGACTGGTATACTTATAATATATGTGTGTATATGTGTGTGTTTGTGTGTGTGTGTGTTTACTTTTATAAGACTCATATTTGTAAAGGGGTTTCTAAGGAGTGACATGATAGTTGGAAGATGTTTCTCATATAAGAATTGATATATTTATCCTCCTTTTTCTTGAGATTAAGGAATGATTTTATTAATAAAAATATAAAATATGAGAAAATATACTTTCTTGATTTCATTCCATATTCATAAGCACAATATCATCAATTGGTTGTGTGTTTCGTTCAGTTTTCACCACCATTTCATCACATATTCTTAATGATGAATATTCAAGTTGACTTTTTCATTCCTGAATCATGAAAATAAAATCTTAATGGATCATTATATCTACTAAAAATAATGTCCCTCATGTATAAAGTATTTTTTATAATAATTTATTCTTATTAATTATAAATAATTATAAAAACCTCAAAATAGTTATCATGAGTAAAGATAATATCCAATGAAATATTAATAAACCATTAGTTAAAGAACTAACACTTTTTTCACCAAAACCTCAATATAACCATAATAACCCATGTTTGTCTTAAATCATTCCATAAATAACTAAACCTTAAAATTATTCAAATCATGCATGAACAAATTAGAAACCCAAAAAATAAAATTAATAATAATAAATTCTTCCAAAATCAACTTATCTATTATCTAAAAACAACATAAAGTCACTCATAATTTTATATACCAAATAGATCTATACCATAATCATATATTTTCCAGAAATATGGCGATATTTTACCAAAATCAACTAACCCATTTTCCTAATCAGATAACACAACAAACCAAAGTGTTATCTAAACCTCAACCATGTATTCCTCATAAGACCCAATAAAAATATCTCAAAATATAATCAATAACAGAAAAATAATATCTCAAAGGTATTATTTATGCCTTTGAACTTATGAACACACTTAAAATTCTTAACCTATAGTGGTATCTAAAACTCTTTAATTATCATCAATTTATAACTTCTTAACCTATAAATTTATCTAAACCTTTCTCTGATACCAAATTAACACCTTATACCTATATACTCATATCCGGAATTAAAAATATATTCTATTAATGATGATTTTTATATGAAATTAAATTAACAAGATTTTATCATTCATAATTACAATATCAAAAACCAATATTGAGTCACTTACATACCCAAAACCTTTTAGGAATAAAGTTTTTATAGAATTACTAAAAACATTTTTAAGTAACAAAACTCGTATCTTTATCATCCAATGGAAATTTTTTCAACAATATCAAGAACTTTTTATTTATTTATAAGTCTTCAATATGTACCACAAAATTCACAACATAGGATTCCCTTACAGACATATCTTACTTAACATAATTCTTTATATCTTTGGGAAACAAAACGTAGAATGGGATCAATTAGTGTAAAAATTACTGATATCAACCAAATATAATAAGTGATCATAATTTAAACATGTGGGTATGATATTATAATAAAAATTTATTAACACATCACAATGAAATAATTCCTAATAAATCATCGATCATAAATCATGCATCTTAGAATGAAGCATGGAATAAGACATGAGTAAATATAGTGTGAAAGAAATATTTAACAATCATGAAACATGAAAAAATAACATATATATGTTTTAACTTCATAGATAAACAATTCCACAAAAAAATATCATAATAAGTAAAAAAATTAAAAGAGCTATCATGAAGGTAAATTGGAAAACATTAGAACCTGTGATAACTATTTTCTAGGAAAACAAACTTTTCAACATTAAAATATCATAAGCTTTTTTTATTTATTAAAATAAAAACATTTCCATTAAAAATAATAGAAGGCATAGAAAAAACATGTAGTAACATTCAAACACTATATTCATCATTTGTATCCGCTTATAATGGAATAACATAACCTTTTAATTCCAACCTCATAAACCCGTAATGAATTAAATTAACCAGCTAATTCTAATACCATATCTATGAAGAATAAATCATTAAACAATTAATTTTAGGCATATATCTAAATCAAATCCAAAATTATCTATAATTTCCAATATCCAAAACATTAATAAAACAGATATGATCTATCCTTTTACCATAAAACTCATAAAAACTTACTTTTCAACCCATAATCAAAAAAAATAGTTAACCCATAAAAATTTTATGATTTTAAAAATGGTTTAACCAATTCCTAATTGATAATAAATTGAAAAAAAAATAAAATTGATGAAATTTAACAATAATATGATAAATAAATCTAATATAAATTATTAAATGTATTTTTTAGTGAAAAATCACAAAAAAAAACATTGTGAAAGGTTGAACCAAAATCTCTTATATAATTTAAAATTTATATTCAAAATAAAAATTCACAAAAATATGGTAATAGGATTTTATTTGAAAAAACCATCGTAACTTGGAAATTAAGCTTCATAATGAATAAATTACATTATTGTAGGATAATTTTTTCATGTGTTAAATGTTATAAAACTATTCATTTCACACTTTTACAATGAATGTCAAAAATGACTCATATGAAAAACATTAAGAACATTCCATTAAAAACATTGAATGAAATTAAAATATAGTTAAAAATTGAAATAAAAAATCATTCATATATTAATAATAATATTCTTGAAATGGTATAAATCATATGTACATGGAGGAAAAATATTTTTGTAAAAGTCTTCAAACTTTTAAAGAAATTATTTAAAATAAATCCCCTTATGACTTAAAATCAAAACAACCTTGAAAGAAATAACTTGATAACGAACTTAAAATAACATAAGTATAAAGGGATTAATGATATATCATTTCAAAGTGGTAATATATACACCATATAAATGGAAATAGGTGCATAATTTGAAACATATCTCAAAGAAGGAAATTTGAGATGAGAAACCCATATGGCTTTTACAACACTTGAATCAAGAGCCATTGAAAGAAAGAACTGGGTTTGGGTTTTTAAATTCAATAAATTAAAATAAAATATAATATAAGATATTAATAGGGAATTGAATCAAAATATCACCATTTAAAATTAAACATGGTTCACAAAATGAAACACGAATTAAGGAATTGAAATTGAGACCAAGAAACTCTTAACTAAAACTTCTTCTTAGTCGAACGCACTTTTACATCACTGTATAATATACTTATGTTTATTATTTATATGAATAAGAACCTTAATAATAGTTATTTTAATTTTAATAAATTTTTTATTACATGTATATTAATTTTTTATTATTAAAATTAGCATTCATATGCTAACCATTCTATTTTCGTTATAAGATTTGATTCGGTGGTTCCAGTCGTTCAGGCTTAATCATAAGTTTAACACCTATAGAATCTTCATGCTAAGGTGATTAATATTTTTTATATATTTTTTGGATTCCCATAACCATTTCATGAAACTTGTGTGGACAGTTTACATATAATGATTTAAAATTACCTTTTGGTGATTATTGGATTAGTGAAAGAATTAGGTTTATTAGTAAATATAATTTCAAATATTACCACTATAGAATTATAAAAATTTATTAAATTCATCATTATTATATCATGTTACCAATATTTAAGTTTAATTTTTAATCCGTGAGATAAAAATTGTAACAATATTCATGTTGGTGGTAAAAAATAATTTTAATAAAAGTACATTTAACTCAAAAAATTAATTTTTAGAAAAATGCATTTTTTAGACATCAAATTGAATCTACACCAAAATCATGTATAGTACAGATTATAATGAAATTTATTGCTTTATGGATAAAAAATTATAGTTATGTTATTTTCAAAAAAATCCAAAATTTAATGCTACCTTGTCAATACTTAATTTAAGGAAAAATCCCAAAAATAGTTTTTATTATAAAAAAATATTACTTAGGTTCCAAAATGTCAAGTATAGTTTTTTAAATTTATTTTTTGTTGATATAAAAGTTTTATAAATTTTTTAATTCATTCTTATATAAGGATAATTCCATAAAAGTTACGGTACTTTTAAAAATGGTATTTTCACAATTCACCTAAAAATCAACCTTTTATGTAAAGTCCTAAACATTCACCCTAAGTTAATTTTAATATGATGAATTCAGAAATTAATTTCATTTAATTGATTTAAAATTATAAAATTTTGAATTTTAAATTTTAAATTCAATAATATAATACATAGAAAATGGTTTATTTAAAATAAAACTAATTTTTCATATGAAAAGTCATGTCCTTATTTAAAACATTGATAAAATTATTTATTATAATAAATAAAAATATAAATTAACTTTATTATCCATTTATATCATATTAAATTATTTAATAATTATTTTAAAACTTCCAAAATAAGAAATTATGTTATGGAAATTTACTTAACCTTTAAATAAAGAATCCCTTATATGATGAAGTAAACAAAATAATCTCAAATGCATTATGAGTATTTAATTGATTATATAATGTATTTTGAGATATGAAATAAAAATATATGTGTGTTTAAATCATATATATAATTCATAATCAAAAATATTAATAAACCCTAAAATTGGTTTCTCATTTAAAATTCATGGGTTGTCATAATATTTAAATATATAATTCAAATTCTTCCACAAATATAAAAATTATAAATTTTATTTAAATAAATTTATGTTATATTTTAATTCGTTAAACATTAATTTTTTATTTAATTAATTTTATATTTAAAATTATATATTATTTCATTTTCATTTTTCAGTTAAATTTTAAAATTAAAAAATTAAATAAAAAATTTCTGAAATATATATAATAATAATATTAATTTAATTAGAAACTTAGAAATTTTAAATTTTTTATTTTTTCAAGAATCCCGCCACCCCATGAATGTCACATTCACGAACCTCCCCCATATTACAACCTATACCTCCTAGCCTTGCAAGCCTCCACCCCCTCCCTCAATCTCCTTCCCTCATCAACCATTACCGCCAAACCTGGTACATGAAGCTCGTCACCACATCCCACTAACAGGTCAAATGCTAGTATACTAACCACACCAACCTTTTTAATTGAATTATTTCCTAGTATTATTTTACCATGTATTGGTGATAAAGTATAGGGAACTTCTTGGTGTTTTCTCTAGAGAATCACTTATAGACAAATCCCTTACTGAAGTTGGAGAACTGAATGACTGATTTTACCAAAACTCGGAAACTTTTGGTATGAGAACTACCACAAGGTCTGTACATTATGTAAATAGTGCTAATTCCCTTTTATTCATAAAAAAATTTAATAACTAACCTCTACTATGAAACAATAATCCTTGAATAAAATACAGGAAGTATCACCATTTACACCCACCCCAAATTCATCCGACTTTATAAGTCACTATTGTATTACACCAATGGTTATCCTCATGTTTAAGTAACTGAAATATATCATGTCATGTTATGGAGTCAGTAGCAATAGAAACTAAACTACAATAAATAAAATTCTAAAATTAAATATAAATATGGAAACCAATAACCTCATAAACTACAATTTTAGATGGGATATCAAAAAAATTTCCAACCACCACCCTTTTTGAGAAATTTCTCTCTACCTACTAAAAGATACCTATAAGGTAAGAATAAAGAACCATACAAGAATTACTTTATTCAAAAACTTGTGGAGTATCACACCACTTAGTAAACTATTCTTTTCCCTCAAAAATAAATATTAAATGAGCTAAAAAGATAGTATGGACAAATCATGAATCCCATCAATGACCTTATAAATAAAGGTTATAGTAAAATTCTTACTCAATAGATTCATAACCCCAAAGATAATGTTATATATATTTTATTTAGGAGTGGAATTTAACTGAAGAATAGTAAAGAATAATTATCCCAAGTCGAAGCAAGAAGTCTATAACACACTGAACTTGAAAAAAAATCCATAGGAAAAAACACCAGAAGAATAAAAACATATGGAAACACCCATAATGGAGAAATAAATGGGAAAATAAAAGTTTAAAGAATCAAATTATCCCAAACCTATCTTCCCTATAAGTCTAAAACCACATAATAAAATAAGTAAAGGAACATTAAAGTAAGATATATTGGAGAATTTTAGAATAATGGATATCAACATACCTTTTTTGGAATTTATAACCCAAATCCCAAGGTATATAAGTTTTATCAAGGAATTGTGCACTGAGAAGCAAAGACTGAATGATCATGAAAATGTAAATTTAGTATTAAATGTATGTACACTTTTTACCCAATAAATACCTAAGAAATTCCAAGATTCATGTACATTCACTATCCCTTTAAAAATAGAAGAAATGAACTTTTAAAATGTATTATTTTATTTCGGATAATAAATTTGTGTAATAACTTATTTGGTTTACTCTTCACTATAGATAAGATTGCTCCAACCCACCATAGTGGTTTTAAAACATTATAATTGAACCATTTCCTCTCTAGTTGTAGTTGTAGAGGGTATATCAGTAAGTGTATAAGGATTTTTATTCCCTACTGACTTTTACATTCTAAACATATAGGAAAAAATAGATGAAGTTCATTCTCCCATCATTTTATGTAGTGCATTTCTCAAGACTACTAAAATAATGTTAAATTTTAATGAGTGAACACTTTCAATTAATTTTTCTGATAATATAGTGAATTCTAATATTCATGAGTTAGTGAAGTACCCCCATGAGAATAAATATACTTTTATAGTGAACTATTTTGAATTACTAAAAAATTTCAAAAAAAATAAATTGAGTTTTTTCATTGCATAATTTAATTATGAGAATATTTTAAAAGACTATATTTCTATGATTAACCTATTTTTGAAAAAAAAAAGTTAATTATATAAATATTTATGTGTGTAGGATAAAGATACTTTGATGAATTTTTTTTTGATAATTTACTAAAAAATATCATTGATACTTATTATTTACATATACCGGATACAAGCATAGATAAAACTATGTCGAAAAAAATTATGGACACCACCTAAACTAGAATTAAATTTTCTTCCATCCAATCTAAATTATTCTTTCCATAAATATTTTGAAATTAACAGTAATAATATCAAACAATTTAAAACAAAATCAAGAATATAAACTAATGAATATTTGAAATATAATATTATAAAAATAAGTTAGACATTAGGTTATATCCTAAATATTATCCCTAACACCTGTATTCATATAAATTTTCTACAAAGTGACTCTAAACCTATGATACATCCCCAATGGAGGCTCAAACCAACCCTTCAGGAAGTTTTAAAAAAGAAAGTATAATTAATTTTAGGAACTCGAATAATATACCAACTATTAGACTCCCATTGGGTGATTTATATTAAAATTTTCCCAAAAAAATGGATAAAAAATGTACAAAATGATAACAATGAGTTAGTGGCAACTAGAATTGATAATAGCTGGATAGTTTTTATTTACTACTAAAAATTGAACCGTCTGACCAGAAAGGAACACTTCCACATTACCTTTATAGAACAAATGTTATAGATACTTTATAATAAGGTTAATTACTATTTTTTTGATATTTTTTCTTGTTATTTCTAGGTTCTAATAGCTTCGGGTGAACATGACAAGGCCACATTCACATGATCATCTGGTATGTTTACTTAAAAGAGTATTCCTATTGGGCTTTTCAATGTCCTAGGTAGATTTCAATGGTGTATGGTAAGTATATTTTTATATTAGATAAAGAGATCCATGGAGGTATTCCATGATTATTTTATTATGTCTGGAAAAAGTTTTAAAATATATATTGAGAGTCTAGAAAAAAATTCAATAAATGCATTGTGAAAAACTCAGTTTTAAATTTTTAGATTTATCATTTCACGGTGGAGAAATGAATTTTGTTAGGCCAAATAATTTTTAAATATGGTATTGAAGTGGATAAGGACCAATTTCACATCATTTCTACACTACCATATCCCACCACTGTGAGACACGTAAGATCTTTTCTAGGATATGCTAGATTTTACAGAAGGTTTTTTATGGAATTTAAGAATATTCCCCTATCAAACATACTCAACTAGGAAAATTAATTTTTATTTGATGATTCATTTAGGATAGATTTTTCTATTATTAAAGAGATACTAGTCATAACCCCCATAATTTTCTCACCTAACATAAACTAACCCTTTGAGATATTGTTTTATGCATGAAACAAATCTGTAGGAGTTGTGTTGTCCCATAAAGTTTATGGGAACCAAAAAGTGAAATCATACACATATTAGATTCTATAAACTAACCAAATAAAACACATAACAACAAAAAAATTAATTTATTTCTTTATAAAAATTTAACTCTTACTTGTCTAGAAGTAAAGTAATTATCTGTTCTTATTAGGGATCACTTATCCATTTGTTTAGGAAGATATAATAAAAAGGATAGTGAGATGTGTAATAAACATGGTAATTGAAAGAAAAATAATTTTCATGTATTATTAATATTAATTACTTATATTTTATATATTTAATTTCATTATAAGAATATTAGGTAATTTATCAGTCAAAATGAAAATGGTTTATTTTTAACCAAATCGAGTTTTAATGCATTATATGAAACATGTCTTTTCTTTTTAAGTATTTACTAAATCACATTTTATTTTGGACTAGTTTAAAAAAAATATTAGTTAAATTTAATGAAAATAATTCAATAAATCTTATTGAAATCAAAATAATAATTTAATTTTGGTATAAAAACATTTTTATACTTTAAAAGACATTTTTCAAGAAAACTATTTTTCATCACATTTTGTGGGTTTAATTTCAAATTAAATTCCAATTATATGAATTTAATTTTATAAAATGAATTCAAAATTTTTAATAATAATACTTAATATTAGGTAATAAGGTATAATTTAATTTTTTTCATAATTAATATTAAATATAGTATAAAATATATTACCACAGTAATAGTAAAAACAGGTTTACTAGGGGATAAACTAAAAATATATAGGTTAAAATGATAAAAACATACTCTTATAAACCTTATTTTATATCCATATTTTGACCCTTTATCATATAATTTTCCTAAATAGTTCATTTTCTGCCCATTTATATTGAGTAGTACATTAATATATTTTAATATTTATGAAAATACCAAGTGTGTCCTCTCCCCCACTTATAAAAGGAAACCTCAAATTCTATCTTATCTATAGTTCTGAGAATTTTAGTTTATAAAATACCTTAATAACATTAATTCCCAAATAATAGATGCCCTTTTTTATTATAAAACCAACCTAGAAGGATTTGGATATAATACTAAAGATTTTATCTGAAGAAGAGGTATAGTTCTTAACCATGAGTTTTCATTTAATTAATTCTTCTTCCTCCATCAAATATTATTCAACAAAGGTGAAATAATAACATAAAAGTACTAAATATATTTAAATTTTATTATATTAATGTCACAACCTATATCCATATCCTCTTCTATCAAATGGTAAAATAAATAATCATTCATGTGTACGGTGGATTACTGCCTCACGAACTGATGTAATTAATTTTCCATTAATGTCAATCACATATAGTTACAATAATGTATTTATTATAAACTTATGATATTAATGACATAATTATCATTATATATTAATAATATATCATATATTTTTTTACATTTCCATCCATTGAAAAATGATAACGTTGTTCATCCACACATTATGATTATTACCTCAATAAATAAATGTGATTCAGTTTTCATCACTCATCACATAGATGGTATTGGTATTTTTAAATATATAATATTATATTCATGATATAATCATAATTAAAAAATTAAAAATTATATTTACCTTCTTTACCACATTCTCCTTGAAAAATGAAAATGTTACTCATGCGTACTTACGATCTACTGTCTGAATGATTGTAACATAATTCGTTTTTTATAACCATATTTCATGGTTGGTTTTTGAAAGTATAATAAATGTATTAAAATTATAATTATTTAATTTTTATTATTCTAGATATGATGTAATAATTATCTCATTGACCATAGTCAACCAAATTAATTTATTTTTGACTTATGAGCAGAATATCATCAAAAAGTCTGACATGAATTTAATTAAGTAATTTAAAACAACAAGGTAATAAATTAAATAAAATGAATAATAAACTTGAAAATAATTATTTATAAAATAAATAATTAACATTAATTTATTATTTAGTAAGATAAAGAGTATATGTGACAAGTCAAGCTAAAGATAAGAGACAATTTAAATTAAAAACTTTGTTCCAAATATTTTAAATATTTCTTTTATAAATATTTTTTTCTCATATAAATACTCTTAAAATTATTTTATTTATTTATTTATATTGAAATATATTAATTATAAAATAATTTTATGTCAATTTTTACTTTCTTTCAAAAATTTTCAAAAGGAATATCTGTAAAAATTTTATAAATATTGGTTTTCCCAATAGGTAGAAGGAATATTCAATTTTGACTTCTATGGAATCAAAAGTATTTTGTATCACGATAGCAATTATTTTCGATTTGGATTATTTTATGATATTTCATTTTATTTCTTCAAATAAACCCATTCTTCCCTTTGTTCTAGGAATTTTTGAAAAGGGGTTTAAATGGAATGGATATTTAGATATACAAAAAATTTTTTCTTATGGGTGAAAGGAATATTTTTATGAGTATGATGATAAAATGTAAGATTTAATGTGTTATGTTTATGTTAAGGTTTTTGTGAATTTTTTATGATTATGAGTGAGCCTAATATAGCTTATGATGATGGGTGATCCCGATATAGAAAATGATTAAGGGTGAGTCTGATATAGCCCTCCAATTCATTGGTTAATGGCATCGAGTTAATTTATTAGGTTTCTCCTAAGAAATTTTTGGAATTTGATACATAGGTTATTTCATTTTTAATAGTTATTGTAAGATTAATATTAAAATTATGTACCAAGTTACCTACATGATTTATATATTATTTCTATGGGTTTCTATAGAAATCCTCATATTTCTCAAGTTAAGATAATGAGCTTAAGTTTAAAGTGAAGTTTATAATACTTATTAAGGGTGAAATATATAACTTTGAGAAAAAGTTTCCATGAGTTTTTCATGATTTCAAATAAATATTTATGAGTATAATTATTCCTTTAAAATTTATTATGAATTTTTTCATTAAAATATTTGGGAAATAAAGTGTATATTTTGTGTAAGAAAATGTTTATTTTCATCTCAGAGTTTATTTTGAAAAAGGTATGTTTTTATGTGTATTTATAGAATAAAGTGTTTGTTTTTACCTTTATATTTGTCTCATGCTAATATTTTTGTTATGATACCACATTTTAAAAAGTTTTTCATAATATTTAAAGGATTATTAGGGACAAGGATGAGGTCAAGATAAAAATTTAGAACATATGTCAATAAAATAAAACTTATTTCATCATAAAAGTTTTATATGGTGGGAGAAATGCATACTGGGTAGAAGTATCCACATTATGATGTAATATTTAATTTTTTAAGGGTGATGAACTAATTCTAAAAAACTTTAAACCTAAAATATCTCTAGAAATGAAATAAAATGAATTCTTACCTAAAGAATCAATTTTATAAATTATTTAAGGTTGGGTCGTTATTGTTGGTATCAGTGGAAATTTTTAGATAATTTTATAGTTTAGAATAATATAATTAAATACCCTAGGTTATCAGTATATAGAATTTTAATATTACCATGTTTCTTAAAATAAAATATATCTATTTAGAATGTTTTCCATTGAGTAAGAAAGGATGTTAAAGTAACAAATCACTAAGAGGAAAATATATATCCAAATAAGAAACCAAGAATGGTTGGAATTGGAACTAAACTGTTTGTTGGTGGGATGGATCGGTTGACACAAAATATAACTAGTGGTGGAATCGGTGATAGAGATCCAAAAAATCTACCAGTGAGGAACAGGTCAATAGAGGATCATTTTATGTGATAACACCATCCAGCATTCAGTGTATCTTCTATCTAAGTGGTATCTAATGGATGGATTAAAGCTCTATAAAGGATATTTGAATTCATGGGTTTTTCAGATCATAAAAACGTAACTCTTTCTATTTACCATTTTGAAGGTAAATTCGATAAATTGTGGTCAATGTTTAATACTATTTGATAAAGATAAGAGATTTATGCCATGGAATGGGATATATTTAAAAAAATTCCTTAATAAGTATTTCCCTAAGGTTTTTTAACTTAGGATGGAAAATAAATTTATTGAATTAAGATAGAATGCATAAGATTTAGGGCCCACATATGAAGAAAACTTCACCCGATTGGAAATGTGTACACTAAATAGTATTTCGGATCTTGATAGTAATATTAATCGATTTTACCCTCGATTAAATCCAAGATACATAAGAAATGTAGAATCTTGTGAATTTAAATGTTATGAGGAAATTTTTCATTTTGTTGTGGGTTAAAATGGACTTTTCTCATGATCTGGTGTCTAACATTAATAAATATAGGTTTAAGTGGTAGGAAAATGAGAATCATCCATTAATGAAATATTAAGGCAAGAAAATAAAGATTTTAGTTTGTGATTGGTGACGTAAACATTTCCCTGTGTAATGTTTTATAAAATATAGGATGTGGTTCTTATGTAGTTATTTTTTCATATAGATTGTGATTTAAAATAAAAATATCTTAGTAGTGGTAGGAAAATTATTGATAAGTAGGTAGTAAGGTTTTTTAAATGTAATAACATGGGTAATTATATAGATGTGTGTCCAAATAAGACCATAAATTATGGGAAGTATCAAGACTATTAGAATAAGGGTGTGTTGAAATTATTTTAAACTACTTTGGAAGATTTTGGTCCATCAAATTAAGTTATTATAGGAAAATTAATTGCTTAATCAAATTATGTTAATGTCATTTTGATTTTGAGTCTACACATTCTTTCATTTCTTAGAAATTTTCTGTAAATTTGAAATTTCACCTCAAAAAATAAAATTATATCTTTTTTTAAAAACCAATGGGGGTAGTATTAAGGTAACAAGAATTTAAAAATATATTCCTATGATAATATTTAAAGTTTTTTCCCTTCAAACCTTATTATATTTCCCATTATATAATTTGATGTCATTATAGGTATGGATTGTCTTATATTTTATCATAAAAAGAGATATTATAGATCCAAAGTAGTTATTTTTTAAAATGATTTTCTATTTTTGTATAAGAATAAATTCATACCTTTGATATCAGATCAGGAATATTAGAAATTAATAAAATATGGAAATAAAAGTTATCTTGCTCATATTTTTGAAAAAAATAGGAACAGTTTAGATTAATGATGTAGTGGTAATAAAATAATATTTTCTTGTTTTTTTCTAATTATTTTCCATGTATTATACCTAAACAACAAGTATAATTTACTACTTAATGAGTTCTTGATTATAATACAATTACAAAATCCCTTATCCAATGGATAAATTATAATTTTATATAATTTAAAAATAAGTTACAAGAATTTCTTGATAAATTTTTAATTATTACAAGCACTTTACTATAGGGTACTCTTACTTTGTTTTTTAAAAATAGATATTTTCCATGATGATTTTAATTTATTGTAGAGAATTGAATAACATTACTATTAAGAATAAGTATCAATTATCTCATATTAATGACTTGGTTGATTAGCACTAAGGAGATCAGTAATTTTCCATGGTTGATCTCAAGTCTAGATACCATCAATTGAAGGTGAACGAGAATGACATCCCTAAGTTAGTGTTTATACTAAGTATGATAATTATAAGTTTTTGTTTATAACATTTCAGTTGATTAATGCTCTATCTATATTCATGGATTTAATAAATAGAGTTTTCCATGAATATTTGGATATGTTTCTAGTGGTGTTTATTGAAGATATTTTAGTTTGTTCTAAAATTTATGAGGATCGTGAAAAACATATAAGGATTATTCTTAAAACCATGAAAGAAATAAGTTATATGTGAAAATTATAAAATGTGAATTTTGGTTACAGTATAATTCATTCATTGGATATATTGTAAACAAATATGGAATAATTGTTGCTCCCTTTAAAACTAATGTGGTTGATGAATATCCATGACCATCAAATGTCACTAAGATTCATAGTATTTTTTTGGATTAGAATGCTATTATTGGGGGTTTTTAATACATTTCATGATTATATATCTCTCTAACCAAGTTAATATGAAAAGTATTTAGGTTTATCTAAATAAAGGAAAGTGATGAATGATTCAAGGGATTGAAAATGAGATTATTGAATACTCCAGTTTTGGACTTGTCATCCATAGATGGTGAATTTATTATCTATATCAATGCATTATTGAAAGGATTGGGTTGCGTTTTAATGAAAAATGATTGGGTGATTTATTATGCTTCACGTTAATTAAAACCTCATGATAAAAATTATTCTACAAATGACAATGAAATGGAGGTTTTAGTGTCTAATGTAAAAATTCTATTAAGGGTGAAATATATGTTGATCATAAAATATTGAAGTATATCTTCACCCATAAAAAATTGAAAATTATAAAGAGGATATATATATATTTGATAAAATATTACAGTTTTATATTTCTTTACAATCCAATAAATGCAAATATATTATTTTATTCTTTGAGTCGGAAATAAAATGAATCATTAACTATGCAACATCTAGAACTTGATCCTTCATTTAATGATTTTATGAATGTTTTCTTAAAATTTGTGAATTATAGAACTCTCCAATTTGGTTTTATTGTTTAGTACAATTTTCTTTTTCAAATAGGATTAAGAAAGATCTAAAAGAAGATAGTGTTTTATATGAAAAGTTATAATTGGTTTAGAAAGGTAAGTTTCCTGAATTTAATATTGAAAAAAAGGTTTTCTAAGATTCGTAAATAAGTTATGTGTTTCATGTGACCACCAATTAAAGATATTAATATTTTATAAGGCTTATATATATCTATTTTTTATTCATCCTCACTATAAAAAAATGTATATATACCTTTAATAATATTTTTTGTGGGAAGGAATGAAGAAATATTTTACTGATTTTACTATAAAATGTTTGACTTGTAAATAGGTTAAATTAAAAAAATAATTATCTAAGCGGATGAATATATCCATGGATTTAATGGTGGTATTACCAAATACATATTAAGGTAATAATTTGATTTATTTACTTATTGATCAATTAATTAAATCTACTCATTTTCTTCTTACTCAGTATAAAATGTATTTAGATCAACTTTCAACACTATATGTTAAATATATAATTATATTACATAGAGTTCCCATTTTCAATGTATCTAATCATGATCCTAGATTCACCTTTAATTTATATAAAGGACCTCTTAAGTCTTTGGGAGCTGAATTAAATTTCATTACACCCTTTCATCCTCAATATGATTGAAAATCAAAGTGAAGGATTCAGACTTTGGAGGATATACATCAAAAAATTCAATGGATTATTAGGGAATTTTTTATCATAATATAACTTTGGTTGATTTTTATTATAATAACAATTTTCATTCCAGTATATAAATGGAACCTTTTGAAGCATTATATGATAAGCGGTTTCGTGCACTATATTGTTGGTATGAACTTAGGGAAAGATATTTGTTGGGAACAAAATTGGTAAAATAAATGGTTGAAAAAGTGAATATGATTTAGTAGGGCATGAGTAAGGATCACAATATGCATAAAATTTTTACAGAAAACTAGATGAAATAACTTTCCTTCAAGGTAGGCGGCCATGTTTTTCTTAAAGTATCTATATAAAAAGTGTTATTTCTTTTGATAAAATGGGAATTTTTAGTTCATTTTTTATTGGAACATATGAAAATTATGGATATTATTGGATCATTTTATTACTAAGTGGGCTTTCCTTCGATTTTATCTTAGTTATATGATGTGTTTCATGATTTTTGGTCAATAAAATATGTTTTGGATGCATCTCATGTTTTGAGCCCTAAAGTGGTTCAGTTGGAAGAAACATTACATATAAGGAATAACCAATATATATTTTTGACTATATTGATCAATATTTTTGTAATAAAGTGATATAATAGGATAAAGTGTTGTATAAAACCTAAATGACTAAAGAAACAACATGGGAATCAGAAAATTCTATGAGGAAAACAAACCCCCACTTGTTTGAGTAACAAATAAAATTATGAGGGTAGAGTTTCAAAAAGCGAGGAAGAATGTAATAACCCAGGTGATGTTAAGATAAATAATTTCCAAGTCTTATTCATATTTATTAATTATATTTTATAGATTTAAATTCATTATAATAATAATAATAGGCAATTTTTCAATCAAAAGGAAAAAAATCTTTATTTCTATCCAAATGATACATTATATAGTTTTATTTAAAATCTTGATTTACTAATTATTGAATTTTACTTTGAAAAATATAACTTCATTTTTAAATTTATAATTTCAAAATTATCTTAAGAAAATAATTTAATAATTTTTTTAAATGTTTTATTTTTCAATAAATAGTTAAAATAGGAATTTTTTAAAACTCTCTTTTATTTTCATGTATTTTAAAAATCACATTCTATTTTGGATTAATTTTAAAATTTCAATATTTAATTTTTAGTAAAAATAATCCAATACATGTTATTTTAATTAACATTATACTTTAAATTGATATAAAAACATCTTTATACTTGAAAGGGAATTTTATTAAAACCTATTCTTCATCATGTTATGTGGGATAAATTATAAATTAAATTATACCACTTATGTGAATTGGATTTGATGAAATGGATTCCATATTTTTAATGAGTTTAATTGATATTATTTAATAATGTTAAATTAATTTTTTTTCAAAATGAATATTAAAAATAGAAAAAAAAATGTTACCACTATGAAGGTTAAAATAGATAAACTAGGGGTTAAACTAAAGAGATAAGGTTTAAAATGTCATAAAAACTTGTCAAAATAATATTTTATGAGAATAATTTGACCCTATATAATCTCATATTCATAAATTTTCTATTTTAAATCCATTTGGGTTGAGTAATACCGTTATATATTTTAATATTTTTAAATATTTCAAGTGTCTCATTGCCCCCACTTATAAAAGGACATGTCATCTCCTCTCATATACACACAAAAAGAGACTTTTATTTCAAACAATACCTCTCAAAATACATTAAAAACATCCCTTCCCAAATCCTAGTGGTATTATTTTGATCATAAATCCATCCAAGGAAGGATTTCGGTATAAACCTACAGAGGTTATCCAAAGAAGAGGTATAGTTCTTAACTGAGCATTTTCATTTTATTTATTGTTCTACCTCCTTCAAATCTTATTCAAAAATGTTGAAATAATAAAATAATTTTTTTATATATAATTATATTTTATAATTTTATTGTAATAACCAATATCTATCTCCTCTTATATCAAATTGGAATTGAATCCATCATTCGTGTGTACGGTGGACTACCATCTCGAGATCCGATGTAATTCATTTTCCATCATTACCTCTCATGGATGGTTATAATGATAGATTGAATATAAAAATATGATATTAATGACATAATTATACTTATTTAAAGATAATATATAATCTATTTTTTTAACATTCCATCTGTTGAAAAATGATAATGTCATTTATGTGTACATGTGGATTACCAACTCCACAAAGCTATATGATTCATTTTTCATCACCAAAATACATGGATGGTATATATAATTGTATTTAAAGATATGTTATGATATTTATGAAATAATCATAATTATATAAGGATAAAATGATTTTTAAATTCTTTATCTCATGCTCTTTGAAAAATGAAAATGTTACTCATGCGTACGTACAACCTGTTTTCTCCATGATTGTAACGCAATTCATTTATCACAACCATATTTAATGGTTGTTTATAGAAGTATAATTAATGTATAAAAATGATAATTAATTCAATCTTATTATTATTTATATGATTTAATAATAACTACTTTGACCATAGTCAACTTATCAAATTCATATTTGACATATGAGCTGAATATAATCAAAACGTATGATGTAAATTTAATTGATTAATTAATTCAATATAACATGGTTATAAATTAATAAAGAGAATAATAAACATGGAAATGGTTATTAATAAAGTAAATAATTAACATAATTTTATTATTTAAGAAGATAAAGAACTTAAGTGATGAGTCAGACTTAAGGTAAGGGACACTTTACCTTAAAATCATATGTTAAATGTTTAAAAGATTAATTTTATAGATATCTTTCATCCATATACATATTATTAAAATTATTTTGAAGATGTATTTATATGAACATAAATTAATTATAAAAACAATTAAGTCACTTTTGACTTTTTTTTTAATATTTTCAAAGTGAATCTTTCTATGTATTTTCAACATAACTTTTTGATAGAAAAAAATGAATATTATATTTCAACTTATATAATGAAAATATTTGTTCCACCACTATAAGAATTTTTTTCTGTTTTGATTCATTTAAAATATTCCATGTTTTTTTCAAATAAAAACACTTCTTCCCTTTATTTTGGGTATTTTCAAAAAGGTTTTTAAATGGAATTGATATTTCGATATCTAGAAATGTTTTTTTATAGGTTCATGGAATATATTTATGAGTATGGTAATATAAATTCAAGATTTTATACGGTAAGGTTATATTATGGTTATTGGGTATTGTTTATGATGATGGGTTATCCCAATATATCTTATGATTATGGGTGAACCTGATATATCTCATGATGATGGGTCAGGTTGATATAGAGCACTAATTTATTGGCTAGAGGGATGAAGTTAACCAGTTAGGTTTCTCCTAAGAGATTGTTAAAATTTACCTAGTAGGTTTTTCAATTTTTAATAGTGATTTCAAGAGTGATATGAACTTGATTTTCTAAGTTACCTACATGATTTATCTATGATTTATATCTGTTTTTACAAAAATATTATGATTCTTCAATGTAATCTAGTAATCTTAAGTATAAAATTACGTTTATGATACTTCTTAAGGGTAAATTGTATATCTTTCTGAAAAATTATTCATGATTTTATCATGTTTGAAAAAAATATTTATAAATATTATTTTTCCCTTAAGGTTTCTTTTGAAAAATTTTGTGATAATATTTGGGTAGAGCAGTTTATTTTTTGGGTAATGAAATGTTTATTTTGAGAACAATGTTTATTTTAAAAAAGGAAAATTTTTATTAGTATTCCTAGACTAATGGGTTTATTTCATCCAATTTATATATACCTTACTGATATTATTTTCCTCATACCACATTTTAAAATTATTTTTATATATTTTTTAGGATAATTAGGAACAAACATGTTGTCATGATGAAAATTGAGAAGACATTTCATGAAATGAAATTTTTTTATATTTTAAAGGTTTTATATGGTGGGAAAATGGATACTCAGTGGAAGTGTCTAATTTTTTATGTAATATTTATTTTTGTAAGATTGATAACATAATTATCTAAATCTATAAAAATATAATATCTCTGTTAATTCAATAAAACAAATTATTATCTAAAGAATCAATTTTACATACTGTTTAAGATCGGATACTTAAAATATGGATTTTTATTTTATAATATTCTAACATGGAAATTAAGAAGGATAAGGGGTGTGAAAATATATTTATAGACCACATGAGTAGATTTACTCATACTATTTAGGTATAACCACCCTCTGAGATGAACTTATATAACTCCTTCACTAGTGAGAAACTATAAAAAGTTCCCCAAAAGCCTTGGTAGGATAATTTGATTAATTTTTGAGTCACATAAAAGTCACCCCCTATTTACTAAGCATAAATCTTCTAATTTGAAATCTGAGTCAAAATTTTATGTCTAGGAGGATTCTTGCTTATAGAATATTTGTAATGAGTAAGAAATTAAGAGATGCATCCTTGGGAAAGAGATAAAATTTATGTTGACATTTTATTGTACAATTACTTGTGGTGGAAATTTTAGACCTCAAATAACTAATAGGAAGATGTTATAGGATATATTATTTTAAAACTTAGTTTTTAAAGACATTCATAATTTTTTAAAGCCAAACCAAACTGTCAACATACTGGTGGAGTTTCCAAAAGACAATAAATTCCCCAAAAACCCTTTGTAAAGTATTTAATGTTTACAGATTAGATTTTATGGGTCCATTTTCTATCACATTTGGTTTCTTCTACATTTTATTAGTAGTGTACTATAACTCTAAGTGTGTTGAATAAAAAACTACCTATAATGATAATTCTAAGGTTTTAATTCAGTTTTTAAAATAAAACATTTCTGTAGATTTGTAATACCCAAAGAAATAATTAGTTTCCAATGCTTGCACTCTTCCAAAAAGAACATATAACCCTAATAAATAAATATAGAATGTATAATAATACCTCAACTTACTAACACCTATAGAGAAATGGGAAAGAATAGGTGTCTAATAGAGAGATTAAGATAATTATAGAGATAGTAGTATAACCCACCAGAAAGGACTAGAGTAAGAATCTTGGAAATGAATTATGAGCATACAGAATTACCAAAAGAACCCCCTTAGACTTTTTCACTTTATGGAATTATGTACTATAAACATTTTAATTTTTCTATTGAGATTCAGTATAAATACTATCAGGCATAGAGAAGGTTAACCTGTAATTTAGAATTTATAGGGAAAAAAAGAAGCTACCAATGATAGATCTTTATGAAATGAGAAGGTAATATTATAATAATTCACAAATGTTCGAGTAAAAGTAAAAATATTTCCATGAAAAACTTAACAAGAAAATAAGATTTCAAGTGGGAGATAAAGTGTTTCTATTTTCTTCAGGAATGAATCTCATGCCTAGTAGACATTGTTTTAAGTATATTGGTTCTTACATAATTACTAACACTTTATCATTTGGTGCGGTTCAGATCAAGGGACAATATCCAAAACAACCCCTGCAAGGTTAATGGCCAACAGGTGAAGCATTACTATAAATATTTTTGAAAAGAAACAATAGAGGAGTTCAAAATCCAACCTACTATAACAGAATAAGGGACTTATATTTGGTCTATTTCCCCCATATTGGTCTATATACTCACTCCTTGAAACTGATTTCTCTTGATAAATTAATGATAGCATTAAGTGGAATTATTTTTATGATATGTGTGGGGGAGAGGGGAATGTAACCAAGGATTTAATTACTTTTCCTTTTTTTTCTACGTTTCATTGATATAAAATAAAATAAATTTAATAGAGTAAAAATATATTTTTTTTATATTTAAATAGTTTATTCATGAGTTTGTTTTTAAATTTTGGGATTTCTCCAGATAATAAAACTTGAGATTAATTTTGTCTTGTTGATGAAAAATACTACACTGGAGTGGAGGGATTTCATTGGTTTTGAAATTGTGGTATCTAAATCATTTCTAAGTAAATTTGGTTGCTATTTTTATGAAAATTTGTTCTTATAACTTGGATAAGGAATATGAGTGAAAATATATTTATGGAATTGAAATTATAATACGAAGAAATTTGAATTTTAAACTTAATTCATGATGACTTTAAATTTTTTTTTAAAACAACTCAAAGAGACAACTTAAAATAAATTGATATAATTACTCTAAAACTAGAGAAAAAGGGAAATTGGGGTCCCATAATGAAACTTTGATACATTAAGAACTAGGTTTGTGACAAAATAAATATCATTTTTAAAATTCAATAAGTTCTTTACACAATTTTTTCCTAAAAATGCTGGAGAAAACATGCTAAGTGCTTAATTGTTAAAATTGAATTCATTCAAGTGGTAGGAATATTGAAGCCTAATAAATATGGGGAAATTTTCTTATAAAAATTTCATATACGTTGTATTTATTAAGTGGTAATTAGAACTCTAATTTAAGGAACTTAGGATAAAGAGATAAATGGAAGTTCCACTTGCTTAAATTCTAATTCAACTAAAATCTATCTATTTAACCACAATAATTATAAATTGAACTTAATTGAAGTGAGGTAGTGATATTAATTCATAGATGATGTGTGATAATTCAAATATTAGAGGTATCTATGATTTTATTCCTCTCTGGTATGTGTACATAAATCCAAGCAAGACATATCTATTAAAAAAAGTAATTATTTATATTTTATAGGTGTGAACTAGATTAAGTTTGGGGGAGTGATATGAGGTGAAATTTCATATCATTTTATCCATAAATCACTATTAAAATCCCATCAAATAATTACAAAATTATGGATAATCATGAAATTTTTATAATTTGGTGAATTCTGGGATTATTTGGATTAATAACTTAAATATTGATTTTTATATGTTTTTTCGAGCCATTTATTTATCTCTTAATTTTTAATTTCAATTGTTTAAATGGCATATATTTCCTTGTGGGGACCCCCACCCAATCCTACGTCATTCCAGAAGTCACACACCAAGCCCATCTTCAATAGAACAAGATCTGGTGACTAGCAATAAGTAGAAAAATCCCAAACATGGGTGGACTTAGCCTATAATGACTTATAACAGATTCATATCTCCAATGAAAAAATACCATTAATATCAACTGGATATACATATAATATCCACTAAATTGAATTTAAGACATTCATGAGGCATCTACTAAAATCTATAAGATAACTATTATTAATAACACAATATAAAAAGAGAAAAATACATTCCCAAAACCCAGAAAGGAAATCCATCAACCAACCAGGGTGAAGAGGACCTATCTATAAGATAGATCCAAACACAAATATCTTTATCTACCAATATATTTTGATACTTCCAATACTTAGCCAATATTGTATCCCCAAAGTTCACCAGGTGTCAAATCCAAAAAATCTTTGTCAACCCCATTCATATAAATCCATATTTTACCGATACTTTACCTTCACTAACATGCCACATGTGTAGTCCCCAAGGCCATGAAAGGGTGAGTATAAACATACTTCATAATATTCCACAAAAACCATAAAGGGATCAAGAATTAATAATAAACTCAACTCTTAGAACTAGAGGTGTCTAGGATGAGTACAATAAGAGAAAATAGAAAACCAAGTAAACTCAAGATTATCATCCCAAAGGAGCATAAAAAAGGAATTTAAGAATATAATTATAGATATATTGATTATTAAGAGACTCTAGGATACTAAGAAGTCTCATTTATCATATCTTTAATCCTAAAAATCCATTATGCATGGGTAGCAAGAATGGCTCGAAACACTGAATATTCTCGAAAGATAAAGTCAGTAGACATCTGAACATCACTTCTTAAAGGAATATCATAGGGTTATAAGGATTCACAAGTTTTAGAGAAGTAAGCAATGCTTGCGCTTCAAGTAGCCATGCTGCCACTAGAATCCCAGAAGGTGAGTCTTTATAACCCTAAATATTATTCACCCAGTGAGGTAGAATGCAGTATTCGAGGGTAAGGATTCTCCCATGTATTCTCATAAACATACTTCATTCCTAAGGTACTTCCTCAAGAAACCTACACAGTCATTATCTTATATGATTCTATAGGAACCATATCCCATGATGGATAAAATAATGACTATAGTGAAGGATCTCAATCCCATATGATCTTTATAGATGGGGAAAATACCAACTATGCATATAAATGATCCCTGCCCCATAATGTGGGAGAAATACCAACTCTATCTGGTTCAATTGGAAGAGGAACCTAAAATGGTACTCATGTGGATGAATTACTAACTCCCCATGATGATTCTAGACCCAACTAGTGAGATATCATCACTACCTGGGAATAATAATAATAATAAAATTCCAAATAGAGGTATTCAAGGTCAAGGTAATTTACATGGAATGTCCAAGGGGTACATGAAGTGTTGTCCCAAGTTATCCACTTGGATGTGTTATATCATTCTACATGGAATTTCTCATTCCAACTACATTGTTTGTACAGGGTTCACATGGAATTTCATTTCCTCATGGGTACCTGGAATGTACCACGTCTACCCGAGCCACATACCTCCACATGCACATGGGGTGGGTCCTAGAACACATAGTATGTGAATATTTATAAGTCCTTTTGTTTTTAATCCCTATACAAGATTAGATGGATACCTATAGATCACATGGAATGTGGTTTAATCACATAGTTGTATGATATTTAACTCCAACTTAGAACACTATAATCTCATTATGAGATACACTATGTGTATTCTTCAAAACTATAAGTTGTGTGGTTGTGAATTTACCTTAAGCATTGAACAGATGATGTGTCTCAAGATTATTCACCATATCCATTGATCTCACTATGGTCTCTGCCTAAAATGCATGTATTCCTCATTAACCATCATCAATGACATACCAGAGATGATATTTGGTTTGTTCGTCATCAGAAAGGCATATTTTCATCACCTCCTCACCTCATCCTCAAATACCATCTTATGAATATATGTTCTATAACTCTACTATATTTCAATGATATTTCATTGAAAAACAATGATCCTCTAGAAAAAAATTCATTTATGGATCCACTATCATTGAAAACTTATTCTTATTATTGATAGACAAAGTGATGGATTCCCCTCATCATTCTATTTTTACACACACCACCGAATTAAAAATCTCACAATACCATCATCTCTATATGTTCCACTACCATCAATGATTCATAATTTTGGTGTCATTATCCTAAATATGAAACAAAAATCAATTTTCTTGAATGTAATATTCAATAAATGGTAGAATCAAATTATAAGGATAATTATATCACCAAATAAGAAAAAACATTGATAACGAAAATGTAAAGAATAGAGGGGGAAATCCAAAGGAAAAAATGGGTAATGATGAAGATAATGATCAATAGGTATTAATTAATAGTTTTGAAATATGAATGAATCAATAAATCAACATAGTGTTCAATTTCAACAATATCAAATCACAATTCTAAATAAAAAAATTGAATTTTATCGGGCCTTGAGATTCTAAAATTTAGTTTTAATTTAATAATTAAATTTGGATTATTAAAATTTTAAACTAAGGTAAAATTTCAACAATAAAAATCCCTACCTTTATGATGAATTATTGATGCTTCAATCTATCATTAAAACCATAGGCTCATTCACTATCTCTATCTAAATTCAACCTTTGAAATCATTATCGATATAATCCAAGTCCTCGATCGATAATCACCACAACCAAATTAATTTTCTCTTATCCCTTATTTAGGTTTTGCCAAAGACATATGCATTTATCCCTAGAGAGGATGAACAAATAGGAATTATCAAGACCCGACCAGATGCGGACCGGGCCGCAACTCCCCATGCCCGCCTCCAATAGGTCAGGGGTTGGAGACTAGCACTGAGTAGGAATATCACATATATAGTAGTTATTTATATAATGTACATGTAAGCATGCACCCAAAAACACCTCAATGAAATAGTGAAGAGATATAAATAATCAAAAACTAAAATTCATGCAAACATATATCCTAAACCAGAGTACAGTAGAAGTACTAAAAGCATAAAAGGGAAAAACATACACCCACAAAAAGAAAACTGTAAAAATGTCCAACCTGATCAGAAGGAGGGGATCACAGTCAAATGAAATTGTCACAAAGCTCCCAGGACTAGCTCTATTAAACACCTCAATTGGTCTAGGTCACTAAGTTATACATGTATCATGTCCTTAGGGGACTCCGTCGAAAGTACTATGGCCTACACTAGACACAACACGTGCAAGAAAGGCCCGTGTGGGGGTGAGTATAAAAAAAATTAGTAGGTGCCCCGAAACCCAAAAATAAAAGGTAGAAATTGGAATGAAACAGTCTATTAGACCTAGCCATAGGGAACTCAATTGAGAGATATTTTCATCTAGAACCATCCTTATCTATACATTACTAGTTAGTTCAATCCAAAAGAGGCATCAACCTAGACATGTGACAACACCATAAAGACTCCTAGAAATCAACTAGATATGCTTGTCTCAAACTCCAATTCTCGTGAGTTTTTGACCTCATAGCCAGAAAAATTATTCTACTCAATGCTATAACAGTAACACAAAACCAAGAGAACACACTCCATAAGCTCGAACATCCTAGATGGAACCTGTCTGAGAGATACACTCCATCAGGAACAACTCAACAATTCCAAATTGTACATCTGATAGAACATTCATCATCAAGAACAACCTACTAGGTCCAACTCTAGTTCCCAACACTAGTGGTCCAACCATTACTAA
This sequence comes from Viscum album, assembly GCA_963277665.1. NCBI lineage: Eukaryota > Viridiplantae > Streptophyta > Magnoliopsida > Santalales > Viscaceae > Viscum > Viscum album. The sequence continues at coordinate 1,341,082,510 of OY728132.1, read as the reverse complement.
CTTGGAATCTACACAAAGCTATAAGAACACAAGTGGAGGAACCCACACATCACCAATGCCCTGCAGTCGAGGAATTACTATCTCTTTACCAACCTGTGAAACCTTTTTCACTTTTGTATAAAGTTTCACACACCTCAATATATTAATGGAGTAGTAACTCCTAACTAAGAATCACTCATATCTAGTTGATGGTCCCTCTCCTCAAAATTTTACTCAATAACTAAGGGAGACCCAACTCCAATGGAGGACTCTCTCCCCACTACAACTTGGGGATGGAAGAGTAATACTCAATATGTGAGGAATTGTACCCTAGTACAATATGTTAGTACCACTCAAAATATATAGGACTCACACCCATGATGTGGAGAGTTCCCCTATATGGAAAGAGGATCCACACCCTAGTATGACATGGGAGTACCACTCTACCAACTTGATTACTATGGGGGGCCCACAACCTAACACGATATGGGAGTACTTACCCCAGGCTAGAGGAACCACTCCCTGGTGTGATAGTGGAGTAACAACTCTTCCAAAACAACACATATGGAGGACCAACAATATGGTACAATAAGGGAGTTATGAATCCTAGAATATAGGACCCGCACCCTAACATGATAGTGGAGTACCCACTCCATCTATACATTAAATATAGAGGATGTGCACCCTAATATGATAGGGGAGTACTGAATCCACAAATAGAGGACCCACACCCTGGTCCAACATGGGATTACCTATACTATCTGGACAATGAGTATGGAGGGCTCACACCCTGGCATGGAAAGGGAGAACTACCTCCAACTACATGAATTATATAGGAAACCCATGCCCTAATCCATCAGGGGATTATCAACCATAGAAGAGCTACCCAAATATATAAAACTCATGATTATGATGTGGGGAGTCCCATATCTACAAAAGTAGAGAGGTAAGGGAAAACCACGCCCTAATTTCATAGGGGAGTACCAGTCCTAGCATCTCTCTTTTGACCCACACTGATCTAGATCATCAGTTAAGAACCACTGAAAGGAGCATCATTATTATCACACCATGCACTATAAAAATTCTCGGGTTAGGGGAACTTTGCAATGATACAATAGGGTAGAACCACTCTACCAAACTAAATATTCAAGGGGGTTCCACATCCTAAGATTAAAGGGAAGTTTACCAATCCTAACATCAACCCAATGATCCACTCTAATCACTTCCCAAGGTCAAGCACTGCTGCACAAGTGTCTTGCTCGAAGCATGTTACATCATATCTCAAAGTCTAAAACAGAGGCCATTATCATGTTCTAAGTGGAAAACTGCTCATGATAGGCTACTCACAAGCCTAAAGTTAATTCTTATAAAAGGATATATATAAGGTAGAAAATATCAATAAAATCTTCAGTGAGTTCACAACATGATCTGGGGTCCACTCAACATGTGGACTCACCCCAGCACCTATTCGTGTATCCTATTTATATGGTTCGCTAACCAATGTTGGGGTACATGGAATGTATAGTCCAAATATGGATTCTCCCGCTTCACCCGAACCTTGGTCATGTTCCTCTTCCACACAGTCATCCAAAAATGTCCCTCACATGCTTTTATCCCATACTAAACGTCGTGTTTAGGATAAAATTACACTTGAACAAGTGGTTTTCTAGTGCTTATGTCTAGAACCACATGTTTACACTTCGGTAGCTCAATTTTGTTTTGGTTGTACCGTTACATGATCAAAATCAACCTTGAATGCTATATGAATTGAACCTAGACCTCCCCAAGCATCTAGCATTAAACGTTGATACCAAGAATGTGTGGGTACCAATGAAACAAACTAGGGATAACCAAGTGTAAACACTAGGTCATACCAATCCCTTTGTCTATGAACCTCCAGTTGTAACACATCTCTCCAAAATAGAAACACCGCCATAGCAACTAGTGGCACCCCAGCTGAGTATGGATGGTAGGAAACCAATCCAAACTGTGAAAACATAATAGGGACTAACTTTTCCACTATTAAAAGGTTCTAATAAAGGAACCCCCTCCAATATCGCTTCCAATCACAAGGGTCAGGTAGAAAAACTCCATTGACAATGATAGAACCTACTATAACACACCATCACACAAACTCTCCCAAAACATACAAGTCTAAAAAACTCATCCACCACACCATGATAATATCCACTTTGGGTGGAACTAACCCGCCTTCATGGTTTTGATTGCATCTCAAAAATGTGTCTCGGTTGGGAAAGCATCCCTCTTTCACAAGGGTTTAATGTAATTCCAAACTGCGCCATGTCATCCTCAAGCATCTCGCATACAGAGATTATTCCAAGTGCACTGGGGTACTAAAAAACAATAAAGGGCTGCCAAAACAAAAACATTGGGTCTTACTGGGGCCTCTATATCTACTACCAACATGCCATCAGGCCCCCGAGCACACAATCCAGATGGACTCATCCACCAAACCTCAATATTATCATCTTTGGTCACCATTAACTCACCCGCATGGTTTTACTTGCATCAAAAAATCATCTTAGTGGTGGAAGGACCCTTCTTCCTCATGCATTCAAATCTACATCGAACAACGCCAAAATTGGGTTCTACTGACACCCCTCATCACCCTGGTTAAATCTCAAGAAATAAGAAGAAAGAAAATATTACCTCACAACAATTTCTAACAATTTATACTATAGAAGGTATAAATGACATAGAACATACCTTTATTCATCTTCAAATATTTTGGATTAAATACCTCTACAGTATGAATCTATCATCGCTCACGTCCTCCAGCTCCCTGAGCCTAGAGTGGACCACCTGGGGGTGGTGGTGGAAACACCTCAAACCACCTACCACCAACTTCTACTCTCCCAGCTCCTTTGAAACATTCTTCAACTAGTGGAACTCTCTACTACATACACTACATCTTCTAATGTGTCACATCTACTAGCTCCCTCTCAACATCTTAAAAGGTTGGAAAATCTCTAGCAATATGTCCTGATCTATCGCCAGCATCTCCTGTGACTGAGCTAATCCTTGGCGCCAATCCTATTCTACAATACCACGTGCCTAATATAAACAATGTTTATGCCTCCTATATCAAAATATAGTCATATTTTGTCCTCCATCTTCTCTAAATACGTCATTCTTGTGAACACCATTGTAGGCTGCATCCACTTATCGCTCCGCTAGAAAGCTCTCTACCACTAGAGATCGCTCCAGTACCCCTGCATAAGAGGGAAGAAACAAGGATACCAAACCTACTAGGAAATCTATAAGGAGGACCTTCTCAAATGTCTAAGATTTGAAGAACGGGTCTCTAACCATAACCTGGGAGTACCGTGACAGTTCTATGAACCTTATTGAGTACTCTACCATAGTCATGCTACTTGTATGAAGCTATAGAAACTCTTGGATATGCACTGACCACAAAGTGGCTAGGTAAATATATTTCCTAAATAGTTTCTTGAACTCCACCCAATTGATAATCACCAATTCATGGGATTACATCACTAAACTACACCATCAACCAATCGAACCCTTCATAAGTCTTGCCTCTAGGACCACCATCTGATTAAAGAGGTGTCCTCACTTGAATAAAAAAATGTGTGATAGCATCAAGCCAGTCATTAGCTACCTGGGGTATAGATCATCCTAGTACATCAGAGGTCACTTCCTCTAGAACTCATTAAATGAACTCAACCTATGATCATCCTTAGCCTAAACTATTGGAATAACCAGTTGCTCAACGGGTGGTGGATCAACTAGAGGACCACCCATAGGTACTATCTCAGAACCAGTTCCCTTCACTAAATCCTTTTCAAGGGGAGAATCATCACAATCCCATTGTGGAACCCTGTCTATTTGTCATTATAGTAGCATTATGAATTAGAATTCAAGATACTCTAGGGTCAAAGAGTATATCTAGGGACATGACTAAATAAGAACAAAGAAAAAACCAAAACTCGGTCATATATGATGCAAGTATCATTTTTTTCTTTATGGTTATTTTCATAATGTAAAAATTAAAAAAGAATGTTATATGAGTCCTATTAAATGGATATGTTAGCTACCTGACTAACACTAGAACCTATGGACTAAGATCTGAACTCAAAACATTCTAACAGTATCTCTATGCAACACAGACCAACCTCACAAAACTATGACACCAAAGTGAAAACCCCTCTAATACCACTCTATCCCAACCCAACTTGACAGGTCTTAGGATAAAACTATCCAAACCCACCTCCAATAGTCCAGGGGCTAGAAATTAGCACCGAGTAGGAATATCACACATATGGGAGGTCTTTTCCAAAAGTACGTTTATGTACGCACCCACAAACACCTAGATGAAATAGTGCATAGATATAAAAAACTAGAAAATAAAATGCATGCATAAATCTATCCCAAATCAGAGTATAATAGAAGTACTAAAATCATAAAAGTGAAAAAAAAATTACCACAAAAATAAAAATGTAAAAGAATATAACCTTCTCAGAAGGTGGAAATCGCTATCAAATGAAACTTCTGGAAATCTCCTCATCCCAGCTCTGGTAAATAACTCGGTCGATCTAACTCACTAAGCTTCACCTGGTCGGGTCCTCTAGGTAATCTGTCAAAAATATTTGGGTCTACACAAGACACAACACATGAAGTAAAGTACCATATAGTGGTGATGATAAAAATACTCAATAGGCTCCCCAAAAACCCAAACGAAAATGGAGCAACTAAAAGGCAATGGTCTGTTCAATCTAGCTAGAGGGAACCTAATCAGTTGAGAAACTCCATCTCGAACCATCATCTTCTATACATGATGAGTCATTTTAGTCCATAAGGGGTGTCAATCCATACAAGTGAAAACACCACAAGGACTTCCAAAAATCACCCAGATATACTTGTCACAGACTCAAAGTCTCATGAGGTTTCAACCTCATACCTAGAAATATTATTTTACTCGAGTCTCTAATGGTATCACAAAACTAGGAGAACACACTCCATGAGCTCATCCTTCTTATATGTCAACCATACGAGATTTTCACTCCATCGAGAATAACTCTATTGTTCCTAATGGTACATACGATAGAATGTGCTCCATCTGGAACAACCTTAAAGGCCCAACTCTAGTGCCCAGCACTAGAGGTCCTACCATTGCTAGCATGCACCCTATATAAAGTTATAATAACCCAAGTGGATGACCCACACCTCACCACTACCCCAAAATTGAGGTATTACTATCTCTTAACCAACCAACAAAACCTTTGGTGCTCCTTTATGGAGTTTCCCGCACCACAATATGTCGAGAGATCACTAACTCCTAACCATGCATCACTTATATTTATTGGAGGGGCCTCTCCTTATAACTGTACTCAATAACTGAGGGAGATTAAACTCCAATGGAGGACCCACTCCCCACTTCTACTCGGATATGGGGTAGTACTACTCCATATGTGAGGACTCGCACCATGGTATGATAGCGGTGAACCACAAAAAAGATATGTGACATACACCCATGACATGAGGAGTACCACTTTGTCGCTAGAAGACTTACACCTTGGTATGATAAGGGAGTACCACTTGACTAGCTTGATTACTATGGGGGCCCTACACCCTAACATGAAAAGGTGGTATTGGCACCAAAGTCAACCCAATGATACACCCTAATCACTACCCAAGGTTGAGAAACACTTCACAAGTGTCTTACTCAAAATGTGACACCTCATATCTTATAGACAAAAATGGAGGCCTACATCACATTATACATGGAAAACTACTCTGGATAGGATACTCATAATCCTGAATCTGAGTCCCAGATAAGAAGATATATAATGAAGAAGTTCTAAAGAAGATCTTCAAGGAGTACACGGCATGCTCTTTGGTCCACATGGCATGTGAACCCACTCGATCACTTGGCCATGTATCATATCCACATAGTTTTCCAATTCATGTAGGGTTACATGATGCATACATCCTATAAACGGAATGTCCTACTTCACCCATCCCCTGACTGTGTTCCTTGTAAGAACCGGATCTTCGTGCAAGTATGTTTTTCCTTTTTCTGGAATTTTTGAGGAAAATTAATTTTCTGGAAATTTCAGAAGTACACGCTGTGTACTTTCTGAGTACACACCGTGTACTCTGTTCTGGCTCGAAGCCGTGTGCTAGCCATGTCTGTGCCACACACACGGTGTGTAAGGCTGAGGTGGAGGCTGATTATTTCGGAGTACGGAAAAATTCGAAGTACACGCTGTGTACTCAAAAAGTACATGTCTTGTACTTTCTTTTTTTTCATTAAACGGACCGGAGTCACGCCTAACCCCCATATTCATCTTCTTCTACAGTTTTCGACCGTCCGAGAGCGACCATATGGCTAGATCTTCGACAGAGTCATACCTCGCCATCTGTTCTCCGATTCGAGCATGGTCAGTTGCGTTGGAATCGCAGCGGTGAGTTCTTCCTTCTGCTTGAGGCTTGTTTCTTGATTCCTCCTTGTTTTCAAGTTATCATGGGATGAAAGTTTTGTTCATTTTCTTAGATCTACATCATTATAAGGGGAATATGTCGTCGAGGTTCACATATATCGATCTCCTAGGATCGAGGTAGGTGGTTTGTGCCTTTCTGTAGAAATTATTTGAGTATTTTGTGCAAATTCCACCAATACCCTTGAATGGGGTATTGCGTGTTTCCTATTTTTCCCTTATTTCATGCCTAATTTGATTGATTTCATTATTAGAGGTTATTGATTTTGATTAGAGTATTTTTTTTGTGCTCAGATTGCTTTTCCATGCTTGTTCTGCCTGTTTGGCATTTTTCAAGTTGCCATGCTTAGTCGTAGGATAGTGGAACTGTTGTTTTATTATTGCTATTGAGCCTTAGTTGATATCCAAGTAGTTATTGAGGTTTACTTGGACGGTATACACGCACCGAGCATGTTTAGTTACTCAGGACTGTGATAACCTAGACTAGTATACCAAAGGGAGAATTGATGGAAGGGCTTCTCCAGAGTGTCTTTTAATCACGATGCGAGACCAAGTGGAGAATTGACAGAAGGTCTTCTCTAGAGTATCTTTTAATTACGACACAGGCTATAGGGGGAATTGACGTTGAGTGCTTCCCCAGAGATCCTTTAGCATGATACGAGACTATAGGGGGAATTGATGGTGAGTGTTTCCCCAGAGAGTCTGCTTAATTTTACGTAGCTGAACCAAAGGGGTGAGACTGTGTGTGCCTCCCAGAGGGTTGCTAGTACTTAGAGGTTGAACCATAGGGGTAAGACTGTGGGAGATACCCAGAGGGTTACCTGTTTTCTTCTTATTGTTGGCTGCTTACTTGTGTGTTATACTTGATAGAACTGTGGATTGTAGCTGTTTGTGCTTTTCTGTCTACTGCTTCTTGTTTTAGTACTGCCATGTATTCATTGACTGTTAGGCACAAATATTTGGGTGATTACTTACTGGGATTGTATCTCACACCATTTTTGGGACATGATTTTGGGCCCAAGCATACTATGTTGCTGCAGGTATAGACAAGTGAAAGCACCCTTCTACTTCAGGATCTTGACTGCATCAAGAGCTAGGGAGCATGGGACCGAGCCATGGAACGCGATGCTGAGGAGATTACTTGTTTTATTTTTCACTTGGTTTCAGTTGTATTTAAACACGTTGTTGTGTTTGCTGTTTTCCTTATATACTTCTACCTACTACATCATTGTCATCATAGTTATATATATACATTGCTTCCACTGTTTGGTTTTTGTTGTTATGCATGTTGTTTACTGCTTCTGCTATTTATTGTTGTTTCTTACATTGTATACCTTACCGAATGAGGGCATAGTTTCCCCACCGACTCACTAAGGCCCTCGCTGCTAGTTGGTAGCCTCTGGCATTCGGGGAAACGCGCTTGAGGTCATGTGGTGAACCGGGTACGGGGCACCAGTGGAGGGGCTCCGAACTCAGGACATTACAAAGTGGTATCAGAGGAGTTATTTTCTCTTGATTTACTGTTTGGAGACCTTGTCCAGGGATAGGACGGATTTGGTACTTCGCATTAAGTTTTTCTCCAGAGTAGCTAACCCGTGTACAGGGAAAATCCATACTACCTCGTTAATTTCAGTTTTCTGGTTTTGAGATTTTGTGGTTGGTATGTTTTCACCTAGAGTGATTCGTATGACTTGTGCGGTTTTTGTTTTGATATTTTGGTTCTATTTCTGTCGCAACCCGATGAGATGTGGGTATTCCATCTCACGCATCATATAGGAACTTGTAGAAATTACATGTAATGCATTCTTGCCATGCCACCTAGCGTGCATTAGCGATTGCATGCTGTTGTGATAGGCTCTGTGTAGATTATGCATGTTGTTGTGATAGATGCTTGATAGAATCTCTGTTGTTGTGTTAGAAAACTGTTTGTTTTGTTCCTTTCTTAAAGTGAACGCTGAAGTTTGGTTCTTGAGGTGTTATGGGCCCTCACGGATCAGAATTTGGAACCTTTTTCCCTTGTTTTTAGTGTTTCTGGAATTCTGTGCAGTTTCTGAGCTACTGCCCAAAAAAACCCAGAATACACAGCGTGTACTTTTCAAGCACACGTCGTATAGTTTTCAGGTCATGTCACTGACTATGTGAGCAGAACACGGTGTCGTAGGAGTAACTTCGGAAACACGTCGTGTACCATTGGTACATGCCGTGTGAGTTCGGAGCCGTGTACCCGTCCGTGTCACTAAAAACACGGGATGGGGAAGCTTGGGTAGAACACATCATGTCCATAGGGAACACGTCATGTAGTCTTGTCCAGGTAACCGGTCGTGTCATGAACAACATGGGCCGGTGTCACCTTCCTTTCCACATGTCGTGTTTGTTTGGAACACGCCGTGTAGTCTTTCCCAGGTACCCGGTCGTGTCACGAACAACACAGAACGGTGTTGCCTTCTCCTATGCACGTCGTACTTGTTCGGAGCATGCCATGTAAGGTCCTTACATGTAGACGGTCGTGTACTCAACAACACGGACCGCCAGAGCCTTGTCTAGTGCACGCTGTGTTTGTTTCGAACACACCGTGTAGTCTCAGGTTGAGTCGGACCGTGTGGGTTAGCCGTGTAAGGAGACTCGGGTAGGGGAATAGTTTTCAAGTACACATCGTGTGTGGGGGTCAACACGCCGTGTAGTTTTTAGTGTACACGACATGAGGTTCAGGAGTACACGCCCATGTCAGTGGTTTAAGAAGACACACCATGTAGTTTTATACACGCTGTGTAGTCGTGTTTTTGCAATCTTGTGTGTTTTTCTTCCCATGTTCCTGTTTTGTACTCTTGTGTTCTCTGTCCTTGTTTTCCTGATCTAAGGTGTGCTTTTGATCTTTAGAGTTATGCCTCTGAGATGTCCTCTGGTCGTACGTCTGTCGTCAGGCAGTGATCAGACGCCAGACAGGGCTGATCAGGGACTTCCTGTCGATCCCCCAGCCGAGCCAGCTTTGGCACAAGTTGTTGTACCAGTTGCGGGCACTGATGCACAATTCAGGGAATGTTTCATGAGGATGATGCAGGCCTTCCAGGGAGCACCGCCTCCTGCCTCGTCTATGGCAGACTTGACGCGGGTCTTTCAGCAGCAGCATCCTCCCACGTTCTCAGGGGAGGGAGGACCTCAGACTGCAGAGTCATGGCTAGAAGCCATGATGACTATATTCGAGCATCTGGAGACACCTCCGGATAGGTGGGTCATGTTCACCACCTACATGCTTCGAGACTCCAACAAGAGGTGGTGGGACGTGATCTCACAGGCGGGTCAGTAGCGGGCTATGGATTGGGAGGAGTTCCAGCGCGTGTTCTATGACTACTTTTACCCGGAGACCTTGAGGGCCGATCGAGCCCAGGAGTTCATGATCTTAGAGTAGGGTACTCTATCTGTCATGGAGTATTACTCTCCTTTCACTGAGCTGTAGTGCTTTACACCCCTTCAGGATGGGAGTGGGGTGTTCTTGGAAAGGAAGTTTGAATATGGACTCAAGCGGGATATCCACTCGCAGTTGAACATCTTCCAACTGACTTCCATTACTTCCATCGTCAACCAGGAACTGATTGCGGAGAACAATCTGAGAGACTCTGGAGTCGCGAGTCAGGGCGGTTCTGCTTCCAGAGCTAGCTTCCCTTTAGAGGATAGCAAGAAGCGATGTAGGGAGCCTACGCGCGGTGATGTGAGGAAGCGAGACGCATCATCTGGTAGCCAGGTGACATGCTACCAGTGTGTCCGAACAGGGAACACGAGGCCGCAGTGCTAGAGAGACCTCGTAAAGTGCCGATATTGCAGCAAGATGGGTCACCTTTAGCGTTTCTGCCAGGTTTTCCCACAAGCAGCAGGTGACCGAGGTTCTTCCATGACTCCTCGTTCAGGAGCAGCCCCACCAGTCTCTCACCAGTCAGGGAACTGGAGTTCTTCCAACCGTTCGGGCCAAGGTGGAGGTCGAGGCTATGGCGGTCAGCCACCAGTCCCTCAGCACCAGCAGGGAGGTTCAGCTTAGAGTGGTCAGTCAGGGGCGCAGGGCCGCGGTGCAGGCCAGTCTTTCGTCGTGGAGCAAACTTATCATGAGCAGGATCCCGGCCCTTCTACTGTTCGAGGTACGATTTTATTAGCCTCAGTTTTATCTTCATCCCTTTTCGATACTGGTGCTACGCAAAGTTTTATCTCTGTTTCCGTTGTGGAGAGCCTTGGACTCTGCATCTTTTCTTCTGCCGACTGGTTGACAATAAACACACCTTTGGGAATGAGGTCATCTAGTGTATGCCAGTGTAGAGAGTTCCCTCTCGAGGTTGCAGGGTATCACTTCTTAAGGGATATATATTTCCTATAGATGACAGGATATTATGTCATCCATGGAATGGACTGGTTGATTCCCTTCCAGTCAGTCTTTTACTGTTATCGTCGCAGAGTCATTTTCATTTCACCAGAAGGTGAATCTTTCCTTCATAGAGGCGAATGGGACGTTCGGGTGAGTCGGGTGGGACTCGAGCATCTTGGGCTTGGAGGGGTGACAGCCCAGATTGCTAGTCTTTATCTGGATGATCAGGGGACTCCACAGTTGGACTTTCCTCCAGTGGTGGATTGCTTCAGGGATGTCTTTCCAGAAGACTTTTCAGGGTTTCCTCCGGAGCGTGAGGTAGACTTCTCTATTGATCTCGTGCCAGGAGCGGCACCAGTGTCCTTTCCTCCCTATAGGATGGCCACACCTGAGTTTCAGGAGCTCAAGAAGTAGTTGGAGGAGCTACAGGCTAAGGGTTTCATCCGACCCAGTACATCTCCTTGAGGTTCGCCTGTTCTGTTTGCAAATAAGGTAGATGGTACCCTTCAGCTTTGTGTGGATTATCGGAAGCTGAACCAGTTGACGGTTAAGAACCGATATCATTTGTCGAGGATTGATGACCTTTTCGATCAGCTTTGAGGAGCCCGGGTGTTCTCAAAGATCGACTTAAGGTCCGGCTATCATCATTTGCGCGTTAGACCATCAGATATACCTCTGATAGCCTTCAGGAGAAGGTATGGTCTTTACGAGTATACAGTCTTGCTGTTCGGTCTCACGAACGCACCTGCAGTTTTTATGGCACTGATGAACCGAGTGTTCCATCCTTACTTGGATTCCTTCGTCGTGGTCTTCGTAGATGATATCTTGGTGTACTCTCACACTCGACACGACCATGCCACACATCTTGAGATCGTTCTGAGTACACTGAGAGAGCATCCGATTTATGCTAAACTCTCGAAGTGACACTTCTGTATGGATCAGATTCACTTCTTGGGTCACGTCATCTTAGAGGCAGGAGTATCTATGGACCCAGATAAAGTGAGAGCTGTAGTTTCCTGGGAGCAGCTGAAGAACTTTTTTGAGGTACGGAGCTTACTAGGGCTGGCTGGATACTACAGACGCTTCATTTGGGACTATTCCCAGTCAGCAGCACCCTTGATAGGTCTGACCAGGAAGGGGGCGCAGTTCTTATGGTCAGATTCTTGTGATTCATCCTTTCAGGAGCTGAAAGGGAGGTTGACATCAGCACCGATACTAGTCTTACAAGAGCTAGGTAAGAGCTACACTATTTACTGTGATGCTTTGGGTATCGATCTGGGAGCTGTGCTTATGTAGGAAGATGGATTCGTTGCGTATGGGTCTCGGTAGTTGAGGCCATATGAGAGGAACTACCCTACGCATGATCTGGAGTTGGCAGCTGTTGTTCATGCCTTGCGCTGTTGGAGACAATATATTCTGGGAGAGCACTTTGTGGTCTTCACTGACCACAAGAGTCTCAAGTATATCTTCACTCAGTGTGATTTGAATTTGAGGCAGCGCAGGTGGGTTGAGTATCTATAGTCTTTTGACTTCGAGCTTGCCTATATGCCGGGAAAGGGAAACGTCGTGGCTGATGCGTTGAGCAGGAGAACTTAGATTCAGGAAGTTAAGGAGGCTAGTAGTGAGTGGAAGCTGATGGATTTGTTCTATGATATGCATCTGGAGGTGCATGACAGACGGGGACAGACTTTTCTATCTTCTGTAGCTTTTACCTCCACGCTACTTAATCGGGTACGGATGAGGCAGCTATCAGACTCGGAAGGCTTAGTCCTGCAGGAGAGTGTGCAGGAGGGGACCCTCTTCCTGGATGTACAGTGGGAGAGGATGAGATCTTGTGTTTCCAAGGACGCGTATGGGTACCAGCAGACATACGTGAGAGCTGATGTGGGATTTCCATTCCTCGGTTTGGGCAGCTCATCCTGGTGTCACCAAGATGTATCGGGATCTTCATCGCCAGTACTGGTGGCCAGGTATGAAGAAGGATGTTGCTAGTTTTGTCATGAGATGTTCTACTTGTCAGCAGGTGAAAGCTGAGCATCAGCGACCAGCAGGCCTTTTACAGCAGTTACTCATTCCGGAGTGGAAGTGGAACGATGTTGTGATGGACTTCGTGAATGGGTTGTCGAGGTCACCGTGAGGGAACAATAATGTTTGGGTTCTCATAGACAGACTTACGAAGGTTTCTCACTTCTTGCTGATCATGGAGACCTTTAGTGTCGATGATCTGGGACAAATTTACATCAGATAGATTGTACGTCTACATGGTGTTCCGCACTCTATTGTTTCAGACAGAGATGCGCGCTTTACCTCTCGGTTCTGGTAGGGACTTCAGAAGGCCTTGGGTACACAGGTACTTTTGAGTACAGCATACCATCCCCAGACTGATGGCCAGTCCGAGCGCACGATCCAGGTGCTTGAGGATATGCTCCGGGATTGTATCCTTGAATTTGGTGGTTCTTGAGAGAAGCATATTCCTCTAGTGGAGTTTGCCTACAACAATAGTTTCCAGGTGAGCATTCAGATGGCACCATAGGAGGCTTTGTATGGTAGGCCATTCCGATCACCCTTATGCTTGCTGGAGGCAGGAGAGGTAGCTTTGCTGGGAACTTTTCTTGTTCAGGAGACTTCAGAGCAGATAGAGCTGATTCGGAAGAGGATAGCTACAGCACAGTCTCGGCAGAAGTCTTATGCTGATCAGCAGAGACGACCTCTGGAGTTTGAGGTTGGTGATCATGGTTTCCTACGTGTTTCACCGAGGTTGGTGATCATGTTTTCCTACGTGTTGCACTGAGGTTGGAACACAAAAGGATTTGGAGACAGGGTAAGCTTCCACCGCGGTATGTCGGGAGTTTGAGGTCTTGGAGAGAGTTGGGTCGGTTGCCTATCGGTTGCAGCTACCTCAAAGGTACCTGGCCATGCACGATGTCTTCCACGTCTCTCAACTCCGACGTTACTTTTCAGACCCTTCTCACGTCTTTCATCCCGAGGAAGTCGAGCTTGAAGCAGATGCGTCGTTCGAGGAGCATCCTATCTGGATTTTCAATCGTAGTATGAAGGTTCTCCGTGGGTGGTTTTTTCCTTTGGTATGAGTGCTATGGCAGCACGGGCGAGTACAGGATGAGACCTAGGAGAGGGAGGCAGATGTACGATCATAATGAACGGATCTGTTCGTGGATTCTTCTTCTCCACCTCGTTAGGAAAATTTAGGGAAGAATTTCCTTAACGGGGGGAGTTTGTAAGAACTGGATCTTCGTGCAGGTACGTTTTTCCTTTTTCTGGAATTTTTGAGGAAAATGAATTTTATGGAAATTTCAGAAGTACACGTCGTGTACTTTCTGAGAACACGTCGTGTACTCTGTTCCAGCTCGAAGCCATGTGTTGGTCATGTCTGGGCCACACACACGGTGTATAAGGCTGGATGGAGGCCGGTTATTTCGGAGTATGGAAAAATTCAAAGTACACGCCATGTACTTTATGTTTTCTCATTAAATGGACCAGGGTCGCGCCAACCCCCATATTCATCTTCTTCTTCAGTTTTCGACCGTCCGAGAGCGACCGTATGGTCAGATCTTCGACGAAGTCCTACCTCACCGTCTTTTATCCAATTTGAGCACGGTCAGTTGCGTTGGAATCACAGCGATGATTTCTTCCTTCTCCTTGAGCCTTGTTTCTTGATTCCTCCTTTTTTTCAAGTTATCATGGGATGAACGTTTTTTGTGTTTTCTCTGATCTATGTCGTTCTATTGGGAATCTGTCATTGAGGTTCATGTATATCAATCTCCTAGGATCGAGGTAAGTGGTTTGTGACTTTCTGTAGAAAGTCTTTGAGTATTTTGTGCAAATTCCACCAATACCCTTGAACGGGGTATTGCGTGTTTCATTTTTTGCCCTTATTTCTTGCCTACTTTGCTTCATTGCTTTAGTAGAGGTTATTACTTGTCATTAGACTATTTTGTTTGTGCTCAGATTACTTTTCCATTCTTGTTCTGCCTGTTTGGAATTTTGCCAGTTTCCATGCCTAGTCATAGGATAGTGTAACTGTTGTTTTATTATTGCTGTTGAGCCTTAGTTGATAGACAAATAGTTCATGAGGTTTACTTGGATGTTATACACACTTAAATCATGTTTAGTTACTCAGGACTGTGAGAACCCAGAGTAGTAGACCAAAGGGAGAATTGACGAAAGGGCTTCTCCAGAGTGTCTTTTAATCACGATGCGAGACCAAGTGGAGAATTGAAGGAAGGGCTTCTCTAGAGTTTCTTTTCATTACGACGTGGGATATAGGGGGAATTTATGTTGAGTGCTTCTCCCAGAGATCCTTTAGCATGATACGAGACTTTAGAGAGAATTGACGGTGAGTGCTTCCTCAGAGAGTCTGCTTAATTTTACGTAGCTGAACCAGAGGGGTGAGACTGCGTGTGCCTCTCAGAGGGTTACTAGTACTTAGAGGTTGAACCATAGGGGTCAGACTATGGGAGCTACCCAGAGGGTTACCTATTTTCTTCTTGTTGTTGGCTGCTTACTTGTGTTCTATACTTGTTAGAACTGTGGATTGTAGTTGTTTGTGATTTTCTGTCTACTGCTTCTTGTTTTAGTACTATCATATATTCATTGACTGTTAGGTACAAATCTTTGGGTGATTGCCTACTAGGATTGTATCTCACACCCTGTTTGGGCCATGCTTTTGGGCCCAAGCAGACTATGTTGTTGCAGGTATAGACAAGGGAAAGTTCCCTTCTACTTCAGGATCTTGACTGCATCAGGAGCTGGGGAGCATGGGACCGAGCCGTGGCTCACGATGCTAATGAGATTACTTGTTTTCTTTTGTACTTGGTTTCAATTTTATTTCATCACGTTGTTATGTTTGCTATTTTCCTTAGATACTTGTACCTATTGCATCATTTTCATAATAGTTATATATATACATTGCTTCCGCTGTTTGGTTTCTGTTGTTATGCATGTTGTTTACTACTTTCGTTGTTTATTGTTGTTTCTTACCTTGTATACCTTACTGAATGAGGTAATAGTTTCCCCACCAACTCACCAAGGCCCT
The DNA here is from genome assembly GCA_963277665.1 of Viscum album. Lineage (NCBI taxonomy): Eukaryota > Viridiplantae > Streptophyta > Magnoliopsida > Santalales > Viscaceae > Viscum > Viscum album. Next base: position 1,341,066,648 of record OY728132.1, on the reverse strand, counting down.
CGCTGCTAGTCGACAGCCTCTGGCATTCGTGGAAATGCGCTTGAGGTCATGTGCCGAACCAGGTACGGGGCACCAGTGGAGGGGCTTTGGACTCAGGATGTTACATTCCTCCTCCACACAGTCATCCAATCATGGCCCTCATATGTCGTGTATCATATACTACACATTGAGTTCAGGATAAATGGGCAATTGGACATGTATTTTTCCCATTCCCATATATGTCCCCCTATTTCCATGTACTTTGGTTGTATAATTTTACATGGCCATGTTTTGTTACACAAATAACCCTGGCCATGTCCTCTGGGCACATGGTTTGGGTCACTTCACGGTGTGTAACCCCAGTACATGGCATGTAGTCCCAAAAAGTCTTCTTCCCAGAATAGGAATGGATATACATCATGTCTCTCTATAATTTACACTGTGTAGATAGTAATTATAGATGGTAATTACCTTTGAAAACATCTGATTCACCCCAATTTATACCAAAACCAATAGATTAACTGATAAGGGGTCACTAGAAATTTCAATAGGGCTCTAAAACCTTAAAATAAGAAAATATGAAGGGAGTCAGAAAAAAACAAAAAACTACCAACCTCTAGGGGAAACACCAAAACTTTGAGTGTATAATGATGTCTGACTCATGATCCTCTTTGATCTGATGATGATCAGTGTCGGTAATGGAGATTAGAAACACCTCATTACATTTATTCAGCGCCGGTTTGTCCATCACCAAATGGGAGAGGAGAGGAGGAAGGTTTCTCTTGGTTTGTGTAATGCACCCAAAATGAGAGAGTGGGAGGTATTTAGTAATATTTTAATCAAATTTTCATTTAATTAATTAATCCACCACATAACATTCTACCAACTCACCTTTGAACAAAACTCCTAGTGTGGAAAACTTTATGTCACGCTTAGGGTAAACAAAAAGTTTCGAACTCAACCACGACCTTAGAATTATGATCTTAGACTCAGCATGGGAGTTATTTCATGTTTCAAGATAAATTTTGCATGTGCGACATAATATATTTAATATTTTTAAAATCACCACTCTGAGGCTCTTTGAGCCCCAGATTCACAGGCTGATTCAGTTCCTAGATTCAAAAATATTCTAACGAATGTCCCAAAGTATTACAGCTCAAACCTGAGTCACTGCAAAAATAAATAGACATGGACTAGAGTTTCTCCATAAATAAAAGAAATTAATTAAATTGTTTAATTATTTAATTATTCCACTCATGATATGTAATACATGATAATCCATATACAAACCAACTAACATCACACATTGGGTAAACACCCCAATCAAAACTTAACGGTGGTCACAGTTTTCTAATATATTTTTCCATTTAATATGTATTAGTGTTTTCTTAGAAATTCACATGTACTCCTTAAAATAATATAATATTTTTATTATCTTATTTTCAATGATTCATGAATTTTTCTATCATACACTGGATATACCTAAGGGTAAACCACATATTTCATATCTAAATGAACTATAACATAATTTTAATGAGACTGTTTTATAAGGTAAAATGACTATTTTACCCCTAGGAATTTCCCTAGACTTCAAAACTAAAAATCAACATGAGTAACGCACAAGAAAAAATACAATACATTACACTCTACCCACCATAAACCCTTTTTTCCTTAAAAGGAAAATAATTATGGTTGAAGAACAAAACGGACCATGATTGAACTTACTTCGAATCAACATTCCATAACATGTAATATACCTTCACCATCATGATGTGATCTCTAAGAGAACTAATTGTATATCAGTTTATGATAGAGGACACCTTCCTTCATTGGTAAATATACTATATTCAGTCCATGTTGAAGAAAGAAGAAACTGGGGAATGCATCCACCTAATACATAACTTATTCAGCCTCTACAATTTACTCGATATCCATCCGACCTCATGGAATGAGATAAATCACATGAGTCTCCAACTATCACCCTCAAAGGATCATTGAAAAGATCAACCCTAGTAGGATTTCCCTACTCCCTACCTTTTAAATAATGGTTTGGATGGTTGTTTTTGATGAAAACCCATTTATTCAGTACAATCTCACTAGGCACCAAAGGAACTTTCGATGCCAATATCAAAAAAGTTTCATGGCTGCAAGACTTTAAATATTCACATCATTACCATTTATAAAACTACAAATAAGGAAAATTAATCATCATCACTATCTTTTAGTCTATGGAAAACGTGATCCTTCGAACCCAACCATTAAAAAACAATTCTAAGGTTTTCCTTTTTCATGAAAATCACTAACTTACTCACATACTTGGTCAAAGGTATCACAATATGGTTGTTCTTTTTCTTTTTTGAAGAATATCAATGAGAACATCAGTTGAAATAACTACAAAACTACAGTGTTGAATGCCACTCTCTTACTCATCGACTGATCCAATCTGCCATTATCTAAAACAGATGGTCCATACTGTTAAGATAATTCTACTCAATCTACTCTATACCCAAGGAAAGAACTTTCCTGAGTGATAACCATTAACAACTACTTTAAGTAACCTCCTCATCTTCAAAAACCAGATTCATAAATGGATGGTTATTCCCAATCATAAGCATTGGTCATGACACACCAAGGACTATTATTTTCAAGATTTATCTCTATTTAGGATGTCTATCATGATCCTCATAACATACAATAGGGAAGAATCACTATCCACCTGAGTAAGTGGATTATGTGCTTCCCACCTTCAAGGAAAACCCTTCAGGTATTCTATATGAGCATTCAGCCTCATAGAAGCACCAATAAACATCACACCCAAACCATATAACAACCCATAATTTTTATAACTAGATATTACATCTTAATATATGAATATTCATTGTATATTAATATGATACACATTTGAATTGTATAGGTTTAGTGACATTGGATACTTAGATACATAAAAAAAACTAGTTCATAAGAGATCTACATCATCTCACACTAGTTTCTTCACAACTATCACCCTTATTAGACATATCGTACTTTAAAACATTATTTATAACCCTTGGAAAGGAAACATAATAAAGAGTGAACCCATATGCTCAGAAAGTTTAAATAAGGGATATATCAATGATCACATAATCATAACATTAGAATTAGGGTATGAGAATGATAACTTAACATTTGAAAACCATACCTTTATTATCATAGATCATAATCTTGAATCATGGAATAAAACATGGAATTTTATAATACATGATTCGAAAACGAATTAAAGAATATGATCATGAGAGCATAACATTAGTATAAGACATAAGATTATGGAATAAACATAAACATCGAAAATAATTTCCTTAGTAGTCAATAATCACTTCAAATACTATAATAGTTGATTGGGTATACTACATATTACATTATATTATTCATAGTTCACCCCAAAGATTATCAAAGTCAATATATTCCCTAACTGAACTAGGATCACTCCCCATTCCAATACTAATTACCTCATGAGATATCCACACTTACCTGATACATTAGAGGGATATATAATTATGGTCCCATCCATCACATAAGGAAAATAATATATGTGTTTGACAAAAATTCATAAAACAATCATCATAGTAAAACACATAAAAATGAAAAAGGTTTAATAAACATTTCACCATATAATAAACTATGTAAAAGATACAGGTTTTATAAATATCTTTTCATCATAATCGTCATCCATCTAGAGAAAGAATAAAGATGTTATCATTGGATCATATTCTCATTAAATAATAATTAACATAAAAGTATGTCATCTAAGATGAAAATTAATTTAAAATATCACATGTAATATTTCTTAAATAAAATAATCATTTCATTTTAAAATAAATTCAAATATAAAAATTTACAAAAAATTTTGGAAAAAAATTTCTTTAAAAAGAAACAAGGAAAATTCTATAGGAATATTGAAAAAAATGAGTGTTCATGATATTGGAAACTTATATTCATGTCTTCTATGTTAAAATAAATATTCTTCTCACATTTTTAGTAAAAAGATAACAGTAACTCATTTGGAAAATGGGAAGAAGTTTACTTTTAATTAATTTATTAAAAAGTAAAACATGGTTACAAATTTCATTAAAAAAATTTTAAAATAATAAAAAACATTCTAGAAAACATTTTAAGAAAACATGGACCTAGAAGAAAAATTATTTTCAACTGAATATAGAAATTAATTTTTGTTTTCTTAAAAAACATTTATTTGGTCGCTTGAGTTCTTAAAGAGATTAAAATGAAAGAAAAAAATAATCTATAGAAATAACCCAAGGATAAAAAAATTCATGAGAATTATTTAGAGTAAGATAATGAAATTTAATCATTAGAAACTTAGTCATAAACAATCTTGGTAAAGAATGAGATTGTAACATAAAACCCTTACCTCAAATTTGACTTTCTTAAAAGTGCTCTAACCTCCTATATAATAAATTTAAATTTATTATAATACTATAACAGAATTATTTAATACTTATTATTTCATATATTATCCACTTATAATATTTTAGCACCCATTTATTAATAATAACATATTAAAATTATCATTTCCAGGTGTTAACTATTTCGTTTTTCAAGAGAATTTTGGTTTGATAGTTTTGTTCCTTGTACTTTGATCATGGTTCCATCATATAAAGAATTTTAATAATGATATAAATATAATATATATTAATTATATATATTTATAATTATATTTATATTTATATTTATATTTATATTTATATTTATATTCATCCATAAATGATAGATATATAAAAATAAATTACATCATTTTTTGAGATGGTAAGACGTATGTACGCATGAATATTGTTTTCAGTTTTCGACAGAAGGAATATAAGAAAGGTAAATAGTAATTAAAATTTATAACATAATTTATATATATATATTATATGTATTATATATTAATTAAATATATCCTTACTTCCATACATGTAAATCATAAATGAAAATTAATCACACCCCTTTGTGGAGGTGGTAGTCCACATGTACGCACAAGTGACGTTATCATTTTCCAATGGATGGAAGGATAGTAGATAATGGTTGTTACATTATCATAATAAAAATTAAGACTATGTAAGATACAAAATTAACTAATTTATAATGGATAGCGTGAATTTATAGGATGTATAAGAGGAAATAAAATTGAACATGATCAGTTAAGAGTTATACCACTTCATTGAGAATCATCTTTTGGATTACACCTTAAACCTTAAAGGGATTGTCTTTGGAAATATCATAAGCTACACTATGTGATTAATAAATCTGGTAAGGTATTATGTTAAATCATGGATGATATATAAGGCTCAAAATTTGTGATGAACAGAGGATAAGATGTGCTCTTTTATAAGTGAGAGTAGGGGCACTCTTCGAATTACTCAATGTATTAAATTAATATTACTTATTTTTCATGAAAAAAAAGAAAAAATTGATATAATTAAAACATAATAAGAGTATTATTATGAATCCTATCATAAAAAAATACAATTTTTGGTTATATTTCTACAATTATCTTTTTTTAATCCCTCACTAACCCTTTTTGACAATTACTCTGATATCAATGTTTTTTACTCTTTAATGGTCAATAATGTTACCATAAAAGTAAAAGTGACCCATAATGGTTGATATTTTAAACCATATACCATTAATTTAGATTAATATATTATTTTTATTAATTTCAAATCAATTAATGAAATATTTTTTATTATAAAATATCATTAATGTCTTTCTTGAAACTATTCATTTGCATTGACTTCGAAAACACCATTACATAAAAGGAATAAAAATATAAACCTTTAAAAACCTATAATATGTAATATTTATCTAAATAATGATTCTATCATAATGATTCATCCAAATTATATTACTTTTAATAAATATAATTTCATTAATTTCATTTTTCTACTAATTGAAAAAATACTATGTCAATGTTGCATAAGAATTTAAGGTAATTATTAAATCAATAAAAGTTATAAATAAATTACTATGATAAAAATAATTAATTTATCTTTATAATTGTAACACCCCAAGCTTCCATGGTACGCTCCTCTTTGAATAATAGAGTTGTGTGTGTTGTACGCAACCTCGAGTTCTAACACACCGTGACCAATAAAAGTAGAAGTTATGAATAGTAATAACCACTTTTTGAAATTATATATATATTACATTTCAAAATGGACTTCATTTTTGGATTTGTAATATCGAAATTAGCCTATTTTGAATTTTTGGTATTTTTCTAAGAACTTCCAATTTTTTATGAATAGTGAAAAATACTTAAAAACAACTTTTTTAATCAAAATAATTTATAGTGATAACTTATAATATTGAGTGGTTTTAAAGTATAATTAGAATATATTTTTAACATTTTATCCAATGGTGTTCATTAGAATTAATTTCACATTGAAATTGGACATAAACAATTGTCAATCTTTTGATATATATTGTTTCTTAAAAATACGCTATTTGTTGTGATAGCGGTAATTAATTATAAAATTAATTAATGAAACTTATATTTTTGTAATTTTGTAAAATATAAATCATTTATTAATTCTGAATATCAATTATAGCTTAGGGTGGAATTTTGTCATTGTTCTGAAAAACTTCAATTTTTGATGAATAGTGAACCACTAAGTGGTAGTTAAATAACTGATTTTTCGTTTAAATGAAATATTACCACTTCTGTGATTTGATTTTCAAAAATCTGACATACATGGTTTTCATTAAGAAGTAAAATTTGGTTCAATGGGATTAAAATAATTTTTTTGGTGAATAGTAACTTTTAAGTTTAATTAATCGCGATTAAAGGTAATTAGTGTAATTTAAGGTAAAGATAATGTTATAACAATATGAAATGACCTTGACACTTGTCCAAAACCTATTGGATGAGTCATGGCCGACCAAGACAATACATCGGTCAACTTGGGGACCCCATGGAGCCACTTTGGTAGGAAAATGACAAAAATAACTTTTATTTAAAGTTAAAATAAAATTGTCACAAACATAAGTTGTTTTACTAAAACAATTTTTAAATGGGGTTATACAAGTAATATTTTTTACTATAAATATTCATTAGAAATCTAAAAAGATTTACTACATCATGATATTTTTTTATAATTTTTAGACATTAAATAGATTAAATTATTTATGACACCATGATGATGCACTGATTACCTCATTAATTAACGATTTAAATAAAACGAAAAGATAATGTAAAATCTAAGGCTTACACTTGTCACAAACCTATTGGATGAGTATATTTCGAACCCTTATCACCTTAGCCTCGAAATATATCATTGTGGGACCTTTATAATCCAAAAATCATTTCATAATAAAGTAACATTTCATTACTTTCCAAGAGTGCCCCTCCTCTCCACTTATAAAAGGCCCCCACCACTACCACCTTACTCACACTTTCAAAGCCTTTTGGTTGGCCAACCTCTACCCAAATACTCTCCCAACTTCCCTCCCTTACTCCTAGAAGCCTCACTTTGGGCATAATTCTTCCCAAGGAAGCCTTTGGCTCAAATCAAAAGAGTTACCCGATTTTAAGGTAATGTCTTCGCTTATGTTATTTTGTTTTATTTTGCTTATCCAACCCCCTAAAACCTTTTTATTAATTTCTTTTGTAACAACAACAGTATCCTCAATATACTAGGATGTTGTTATAATAAGTATTCGAGCTACACTTACACACACCTACATCTAATGGTTAAATAACATACTATTTCTGTGGATGGAGAATTTCTGCCTCACGAAATGATGATTATTCAACACTCATATAACACCTTCAAAGGTAGACATTAAGATGTAACTCTATTTATAAATGATATATAATATGTTTATGTTTTACTTAAGGTTCTGTATTATTCATTTATGGAATACCTTTATTGTTTCCATTATGGGTAAACACGATATTTTCATTTTAGGAAGTGCGGACTACCACCCCCTCAAAGTGATTTGAATCGTTAATGCCATATGTGGGATGTATAAAGGATGGAGTAAATGGTATTAGACATTATATTATACTGGAATTATATTATACCTTTATATAATTATATCTTCATTCCATTAAATACGAAATAGAAATGAAAGTAGCGTTCATGCGTACGTACGGCTTACCGTCTCCATGAACGGTGCATTTTATTTCTTACCTCTAAATGTTATGTAATATTATAAATGAATGGATATACTGGATATATATGATGTATATGATATATACATCATGAATCTAATTATGGATATAATGGATATATTACCACATGAACAAATTGTAATTATAAGAAGTTTATTTTTGACTCAAGTACCTAAGATCGACAAAACGACCGTTATAAACATAAATAATTACATAATGTTCATGACACGGTAATAAGTGATATAAAAGGAATAGTGAACTTGAAAAAGGATCTTAAGAAGGTAGAGATTAACTCTAGTTTATTATTCAGGAGGTTAAAGAGCGGTCGATTCAAGACGGACACGAGGTAAGGGAACTTCTTAACCCAATTTCCATTCTTTGGATTAATCTCCTACTTTCAAATTACATCATGATATTATTATGTTCTCTCTTGTATTTGTACTTTCTTTATGTGTAATTATAGTGAATACACATAATAGATATATTTTATTTAAAAAATGATCTTTATAAGGGAACTTCTTAACCCAATTTCCATTCTTTGGGTTAATCTCCTACTTTCAAATTACGTCATGATATTATTATGTCCTATCTTGTATTTGTACTTTCTTTATGTGTAATTATAGTGAATACACATAATAGATCTATTTTATTTAAAAAATGATCTTTGTAAGGGAACTTCTTAACCCAATTTCCATTCTTTGGGTTAATCTCATACTTTCAAATTATGTCATGATATTATTATGTCCAATCTTGTATTTGTACTTTCTTTATGTGTAATTATAGTGAATACATATAATAGGTCAATTTTATTTAAAAAATGATCATTTCAAGGGACTTCGTCTCAATCTCCTTTCATTGAGGCATATTTGGTTTTATACACAACTTTCTTTTATACGGTGTATAAACCCCTTTGACTTTTACGTTTATTCAAAAGGAATCTTTTTATACAAAGAGTTTACTAAACACAAAAGGGAATTTTTTTGTCGTACGTATGCGGCGACAACGACTTCTCCACCACCGTGACCATTATTTGAGTTTAGGCTTCCTCTACAAGCCATACCTTTTTTTTAAAAGAAAAATAAATACCATGTTTTACTTTTCTTTTATTTTGGTATTGAAAATGGTTTTGAAAGTGTTTTTATTATATAAATGTGTTGTATTGGTATCTTGTGATTGAAATGTGGAAATGTTATGTTTCCTTTACGCATGTTTTATGTGATACGATTATGTTATGGTTTATGATATGCTTAAACCTCTTCATATGAGGAATTCATTGGACTTAATAAGTGACGGGTGGAGCCCGCTATAGCTCCTCGATGCATTGGCAGATATCATGAGACAAACTAGTGTCTTGGAACGAGGCCTTGACAAAATCTTATTTGTGGTCTTGGCACGAGGCCTTGGCTACGTGGTTATGATAGTCTGGCATTATTCATTCCATCATTATGAAAGTGGTTATTGATATTTCATGTGATTATTCGACCAGTAGAATATCCATGTGAAGAAGTAAATGGAATTATCTCATTTTACTTTTGCCATATTATGTTGAAGTTCAGGTTTAAAAGGATTTTGTTTTAGTTATACATTGCCTTAAATGTTTATGTTTATTGATGAAGGTTTCGGCTATATTGTTAACCTTACTGAGCATCTGAGCTCACCCCTTTCAATGTTTTAATTTTTCCAGGATGTGATGAGGTATTATAGGAATGACCTGTAGGGATAGTTTGAAGGGGATATGAGTGTGGAAAATGGAGACTATGTTATTGTAGTTTTTCACTTTGTGATGTAATGTAACATTTATGAATGTATCTAGTGTTTCCAACGCTACTAAAATAATTGGTCTTTCGAGACTTGATCTTTTGTGATCATGCCAATGTTACGAAGTAATACAAACACTCCGGGTAACTGGGGTCGGGGCGTTACAGTTGGTATCAGAGGCAGTTTAGTACTAACCTTGGAAGCTAGATTTAGATAAAGTTTGATTTGAGCACATAGCCCAAAGATAGACTTTGAGGATTAGTATATAAGAACTTCCTAGAATTTTGGTATTATAGAGATTTTGTGAGTTTTCCGAGAAATACATCCCTTTCTGGATACGAGCGGGTAGAGGTGGCTCTGGCACAGATGTACCTAGGGGTAAAACTCGAAAACACCGCTTTGAGCTAGACTCGAACGGGAAATGGTGCACGACAATGGGATTTGCTACACTCTTGGTTACGATACTCCCGGGGGATATGCTTAGAATAATTATCATTTTCTTTACAAACCACTATGAAGGGTTATGAGTATATACTTCCTCAAAGAAAACATTTTTATGGATTATATCCATAAATAGTTCAATTTATGTTAAGTATTTTACAAGTTTGGAATTATGTATTTTGATTCATAAACTAATCTAGTTTATGCCATTGTTTATAAATGGCACCGAGTGGAAGGAATGGAAACTGTATCAATACACGCACTCTGTGTAGGGATTTCCCTCCTGCTCAAGATAATTATTATGGAGGTGGAGATACAACTGGTGCTGATCAACTTATTACCATACTGGGACAACTCACTCAAGTTATGAATAATAACCTTACTCGTATGGAGCACCCTGATCCACAACGTGGAGGATCAATGTTATAACGCTTCATGAGGCAAAAACTGCCAACATTTAATGGGGGTACAAATCCATTAGTAGCTGAGCAATGGAGAAACTCCTTAGAGAAAATATTCCACTTCTTGGGGAGTAGCGAAAGGGAGAAGGTTGTCATGGCAGTCTACTGCCTCACTGGAGATGTCGATCAATGGTGGTCATTGATTCAAAATACAAAGGAAGATGAAGAAGTATCAAGTATGGAATGGAGATAGTTAAAAGATATTTTCTTAGAAAAATACTTTCCACATGACCATCGAGCAGATATGAAAATGAAATTTCTGAATCTGAGAAAAAAGGAGGATGATAATGTCGCAAAGTATGAGGCTAACTTTACAAGGTTAGCGAGGCATGCAGCAGATTATATACGTAACCCAAGAAGTAAGATTGATCGTTTCTTTGATGGGTTAAAACCATTTCTCCGTCGATCTTTAGTATCACAATCCTTCTCATCGTACGAAGATATTGTCTCGTGTACTATCAAGACAGAAAAGGAATTCTCTATGTTTTATGACAACAAAGTAAAGCAAGAGAAGAAGAGAATGGTGGAACAAGAGACGGATAAAGGGAAAAAGGGAAAGAAGGATTTTCCATTATGTGATCATTGTGGGAAGAATCACTCTGGTTCTTGCCTAAAAGGAATGGGAGTTTGTTATAAATGTGGACAAAAAGGTCACCAGGCTCGTGATTGCAAGGGAAAGAAAGAGGCTATAAATGTTGAATGCTACAATTGTAGAGAAATGGGTCATTATGTAAATGAATGTCCTAAGCATCAAGGAAACTTACCTCAGAAAAGGCCAAGGGATCAAGGCCAATCTTATGTTGTGACTACAGTTGAAGCAGAACAATTAATGTATTGGTGCTTTTGGACTCAAGGATTATATTCTGGTTATTAGAATAATGTGATATATATAAGGATTGTACTACAGTACTTGTTCTTTTCATTAAGGTTTTAATATGATGAAGGTAATCATATTTTAAGTATGTGACAATAATAGAAACTTTACTTTGTTTGGGGAATCTGATGTTATAATTGATTTTGGAATTTATAGACCTTTTAGAGAAAGTTTGGACAGATGTATTTTGGATAACTATAAAAGTTGGAATGAATTAAGTTGAACTTTGGATATTATTGTTTAAGGTTAAAACATTTCTGAAGATTATTTTTGGAATATTGTAATACTATAGTTTTAGGAAAAGGAAAACCTGCAGGTTGGGGGATAACCCGTCGCGTCGGACAAAGCTGCAGGAATTGAACCCATAACCATAGTGTGACAGGCCTTTATTACCTACCACTAGCCTACAGGAAGTCACTGATTATTACAAAATAGTTTTACTAATCTAAATGGTATTTTTTAATATTTGTAACCTTATACAATTAGGATATATAGAATATTTTTGAGTTATATTACCTTTTAGAGTGAAAGATGGGTTTGTGGTAAAAAAATTATTAAATAATGAAAGTCTACATGACAATTATGTATATTCCCTTACATTCTTAGTAAATCTCCTAAATAAATTCCTCAACTTTATAAAAGGTAACTAAAAAAAACGTTGCTGGTTAACTTTTCCAACTGGGGATTCAATGACCGTTTTACCAATCACAAGTTTGTGATTTTCTTATGGTCAACTTTCTTTTAATCTAGTTTTCTACAACTCTCCATCAGACCTGGATGGTTTGTTTTTCTTATATGTCCATATTTTCATAGAATCCTAGTATGGGCTATCTCGGGTGACCTTTGTACTTATTTTTCTTTCTTTTAATGTTATATTCTTATTAACCCTATTTCCGATGTGGGTTTTCCACAAAGGTATTTTCTATTTTCAACCTTTTATTTTCAAATAAAATTTTCTAATTGTGAGGATGCAATTTATTTAAGGAGGGGAGAATGTAACACCCCAAGCTTCCATGGTACGCTCCTCTTTGAATAATAGAGCAGACTGTGTTGTACACAACCTCGAGTTCTAACACACCGCGACCAATAAAAGTTACAGTTATAAATAGTAATAACCACTTTTTGAAATTATATATATTTTACATTTCAAAATGGACTTAATTTTTGTATTCGTAATATCAAAATTAGCCTATGTTGATTTTTTGGTATTTTTCTGAGAACTTCCAATTTTTTATGAATAGTGAAAAATACATAAAAACTACTTTTTTAATCAAAATAATTTATAGTGATAACTTATAATATTGAGTGGTTTTAAAGTATAATTAGAATATATTTTTAACATTTTATCCAATGGTGGTCATTATAATTAATTTCACATTGAAATTTGACATAAACAATTGTCAATCTTTTGATATATATTGTTTCTTAAAAACACGCTATTTGTTGTGACAGCGGGAATTAATTATAAAATTAATTAATGAAACTTATATGTTTGGAATTTTGTAAAATAGAAATCATTTATGAATTCGGAATATCAATTATAGCTTAGGGTGGAATTTTGGCATTGTTCTGAAAAACTTCAATTTTTGATGAATAGTGAAACCACTAAGTGGTAGTTAAATAACTGATTTTTTGTTTAAATGAAATATTACCACTCCTGTTATTTGATTTTCAAAAATCTGAGATACATGGTTTTCATTAGGAATTAAAATGTGGTTCAATGGGATTAAAATAATTTTTTTGGTGAATAGTAACTTTTAAGTTTAATTAATCGCGATTAAAAGTAATTAGTGTAATTTAAGGAAAAGATAATGTTATAATAATATGAAATGACCTTGAAACTTGTCCTAAACCTATTGGATGAGTCATGGACGACCAAGACAATATATGGGTCAACTTGGGGACCCCATGGAGCCACTTTGGTAGGAAAATGACATAAATAACTTTTATTTAAAGTTAAAATAAAAATGTCACAAACATAAGTTGTTTTACTAAAATTAGTTTTAAATGGGTTTATACAAGTAATATTTTTTATTATAAATATTAATTAGAAATATAAAAATAATTACTAAATCATGATATTTTTTTTATAATTTTTAGACATTAAATAGATTAAATTATTTATGACACCATGATGATGCACCGATTACCTCATTAATTAACGATTTAAATAAAATGAAAAGATAATGTAAAATCTAAGGCTTACACTTGTCACAAACCTATTGGATTAGTATATTTCGAACCCTTATCACCTTATCCTTGAAATATATCATTGTGGGACCTTTAGAATCCTAAAATCATTTCATAATAAAGTAACATTTCATTACTTTCCAAGAGTGCCCCTCCTCTCCACTTATAAAAGGCCCCCACCACTACCACCTTACTCACACTTTCAAAGCCTTTTGGCTCGGCCAACCTCTGCCCAAATAATCTTCCATCTTACCTCCCTTACTCCTAGAAGCCTCACTTTGGGCAGAATTCTTCCCAAGGAAGCCTTTGGCTCAAATCAAAAGAGTTACCCGATTTTAAGGTAATCTCTTCGCTTATGTTATTTTGTTTGATTTTGCTTATCCAACCCCCTAAACCCTTTTTATTAATTTCTTTTGTAACAACACCAGTATCCTAAATATACTAGTTTGTTGTTAAAAGAATTATTCAAGCTACACTTACACACACCTACATCTAATGGTTAAAGAACATAATGTTTCTGTGGATGGCGAATTTCTGCCTCACGAAACGATGATTGTTCAACACTCATATAACACCTTCAAAGGTGGAAATTAAGATGTCACTCTATTTATACATGATATATAATATGTTTATGTTTTACTTAAGGATCTGTATTTTTCATTTATGGCATACCTTTGTTGATTCCATTATGGGTAAACGCGATATTTTCATTTTAGGAAGTGCGGACTACCGCCCCCTCAAAGTGATTTGAATCGTTAATGCCATATGTGGGATGTATAAAGGATGGAGTAAATGCTATTATACATTATATTATACTGGAATTATATTATACCTTTATATAATTATAACTTCATTCCATTAAATACGAAATAGAAATGAAAGTAGCGTTCATGCGTACGTACGGCTTACCGTCTCCATGAAATGTGCATTTCATTTATTACCTCTAAATGTTATGTAATATTATAAATGAATGGATATACTGGGTATATATGATGTATATGATATATAAATCATGAATATAATTATGGATATAATGGATATATTACCACATGAACAATGTGTAATTATAAGAAGTTTATTTTTGACTCAAGTACCTAAGATCGACAAAACGACCGTTATAAACTTAAATAATTACATAATGTTCATGACATGGTAATAAGTGATATAAAAGGAATAATGAACTTGAAAAAGGTTCTTAAGAAGGTATATATTAGCTCTAGTTTATTATTCATGAGGTTAAAGAGCGGTAGAGTCAAGTCGGACACAAGGTAAGGGAACTTCTTAACCCAATTTCTTTTCTATGGGTTAATCTCCTACTTTCAAATTACGTCATGATATTATTATGTCCTATCTTGTATTTGTACTTTATTTATGTATAATTATAGTAAATACACATAATAGATCTATTTTATTTAAAAAATTATCTTTGTAAGGGAACTTCTTAACCCAATTTCCATTCTTTGGGTTAATCTCCTACTTTCAAATTACGTCATGATATTATTATGTCCTATCTTGTATTTGTACTTTATTTATGTGTAATTATAGTGAATACACATAATAGATCTATTTTATTTAAAAAATGATCTTTGTAAGGGAACTTATTAACCCAATTTCCATTCTTTTGGTTAATCTCCTACTTTCAAATTACATCATGATATTATTATTTCCTATCTTGTATTTGTACTTTCTTTATGTGTAATTATAGTGAATACACATAATATATCTTTTTTATTTAAAAAATGATCTTTACAAGGGAATTCGTCTCAATCTCCTTTCATTAAGGCATATTTCGTTTTATACACAACTTTCTTTTATACGGTGTATAACCCCCTTTGACTTTTACATTTATTCAAAAGGAATATTTTTATACGAAGTGTTTACTAAACGACAAAAGGGAATGTTTTTGTCGTATGTATGCGGCGACAACGACTTCTCTGCCGCTGTGACCATTATTTGAGTTTCGGCTTCATCTACAAGCCATACCTTCTTTTTTAAAAGAAAAATAAATACCATGTTTTACTTTTCTTTTATTTTGGTATTGAAAATGGTTTTGAAAGTGTTTTTATTATATAAATGTGTTGTATTGATATCTTGTGATTGAAATGTGGAAATTTTATGTTTCCTTTATGCATGTTTTATGTGATACGATTATGTTATGGTTTATGATATGTTTAAACCTGTTCATATGAGGAATTCATTGGACTTAATAAGTGACGGGTGGAGCCCGCTCTAGCTCCTCGATGCATCGGCAGGTCTCATAAGACAAACTAGTGTCTTGGCACGAGGCCTTGAAAAAATCTTATTTGTGGTCTTGGCACGAGGCCTTGGCTACGTGGTTATGATAGTCTGGAATTATTCATTCCATCATTATGAAAGTGGTTATTGATATTGCATGTGATTATTCGACCTGTAGAATATCCATGTGAAGAAGTAAATGGAATTATCTCATTTTACTTTTTCCATATTATGTTGAAGTTCATGTTTAAAAGGCTCTTGTTTTAGTTATACGTTGCCTTAAATGTTTATGTTTATTGATGAAATATTCCTCTATATTGTTATCCTTACTAAGCATCTGAGCTCACCCCTTTCAATGTTTTAATTTTTCCATGATGTGATGAAGTATTATAGGAATGACCTGCAGGGATAGTCTGAAGGGGATATGAGTGTGGAAAATGGAGACTATGTTATTGTAGTTTTTCACTTTGTGATGTAATGTAACATTTATGAATGTATCTAGTGTTTCCAAGGCTACTAAACTATTCGGTCTTTCGAGACTTGATCTTTTGTGATCATTCCAATGTTACGAAGTAATGTACGGACTCCGGGTAACTGGGGTTGGGGCATTATAGTTGGTATCAGAGGCAGTTTAGTACTAACCTTGGAAGCTATATTTAGATAAACTTTGATGAGATCACATAGCCCAAAGATAGACTTTGAGGATTAGTATAGAAAAACTTCCTAGAATTTTGGTATTATAGAGATTTTGTGAGTTTTCCGAGCAATACATCCCTGTCTGGATATGAGCAGGTAGAGGCGGCTCTGGCACAGATGTACCTAGGGGTAAAACCCGAAAACACCGCTTTGAGCTAGACTCAAACGGGAACTGGTGCACGAAAACGGGCCTTGATGCACTCTTGGTTACGACACTCCCGGGGGATATGCTTAGGATAATTCTCATTTTCTTTACAAACCACTATGAAGGGTTATGAGTATATACTTCCTCAAAGAAAACATTTTTATGGATTATATCCATAAATAGTTCAATTTATGTTAATTATTTTACAACAATGGAATTATGTATTTTGATTCATAAACTAATCTAGTTTATGCCATTGTTTAGAAATGGCGCCTAGTGGAAGGAATGGAAAATATATCAATGCATGCACTCCATGTAGGGATTTCCCTCCTGCTCAAGATAATTATTATGGAGGTGGAGATACAACTGGTGCTGATCAACTTATTACCATACTGGGATAACTCACTCAGGTTATGAATAATAACCTTACTCATATGGAGCACCCTGATCCGCAACGTGGAGGATCAATGTTAGACCGCTTCATGAGGCAACAACCACCAACATTTAATGGGGGTACAATTCCATTAGTAGCTGAGCAATGGATAAACTCCTTAGAGAAAATATTCCATGCCTTGGGGAGTAGCGAAAGGGAGAAGGTTGTCATGGCATTTTACCGCCCCATTGGAGATGTTGATCAATGGTGGTCATTGATTCAAAATACATAGGAAGATGAAGAAGTATCAAGTATGGAATGGAGAGAGTTCAAAGATATTTTCTTAGAAAAATACTTTCCACATGACCATCGAGTAGATATGAAAAGGCAATTTCTGAGTCTGAGACAAAAGGAGGATGAGAATGTCGCAAAGTATGAGGCTAACATTACAAGGTTATCGAGGCATGCAGCAGATTATATATGTAACCCAAGAAAGTAAGATTGATCATTTCTTTGATGGGTTAAAACCATTTCTCCGTCGATCTTTAGTATCACAATCCTTCTCATCGTATGAAGATATTGTCTCGTGTGCTATCAAGACAGAAAAGGAATTCTCTAAGTCTTATGACAACAAAGTAAATCAAGAGAAGAAGAGAACGGTGGAACAAGAGACGGATAAAGGGAAAAAAGGAAATAAGGATTTTCCATTATGTGATTATTGTGGGAAGAATCACCCCAGTGCTTGCCGAAAAGGAATGGGAGTTTGTTATAAATGTGGAGAAAAAGGTCACCAGGCTCGTGATTGCAAGGGAAAGAAAGAGGCTATCAATGTTGAATGCTACAATTGTAGAGAAATGGGTCATTATTCAAATGAATGTCCTAAGTGTCAGGTAAACTTACCTCAGAAAAGGGCAAGGGATCAAGGCCAATCTTATACTATGACTACAGTTGAAGTGGAATAATTAATGTATTGGTGCTTTTGGACTCATGGATTATATTCTGGTTATTAGAATAATGTGAAATATATAAGGATTGTACTTCAGTACTTGTTCTTTTCATTAAGGTTTTAATATGATGAAGGTAATCATATTTTAATTATGTGACAATAATAGAAACTTTACTTTGTTTGGGGAATCTGATGTTACAATTTATTTTGGAATTTATAGACCTTCTAGAGAAAGTCTGGACAGAGGTATTTTGGATAACTATAAAGGTTGGAATGAATTAAGTTGAACTTTGGATATTATTGTTTAAGGTTAGAAAATTTCTGAAGATTATTTTTGGAATATTATAATACAATAGTTTTAGGAAAAGGACAACCTGTAGGTTGGGGGATAACCCGTCGCGTCAGACAAAGCTGCAGGAATCGAACCCACAACCATAGTACGGCAGGCCTTTATTACCTACCACTAGCCTACAGGAAGTCCCTAGTTATTACAAAATAGTTTTACTAATCTAAATGGTATGTGTTAATATTTGTAACCTTATACAATTAGGATAAATAGAATATTTTTGAGTTCTATTACCTTTTAGAGAGAAAGATGGGTTTGTGGTAAAAAAATTATTAATGAATGAAAGTCTACATGACAATTATGTATATTCCCTTAAGTTCTTAGTAAATCTCCTAAATAAATTCCTCAACTTTATAAAAGGTAACTTAAAAAAAAAGGTTGTCGGTTAACTTTTCCAACTGGGGATTCAATGACCGTTTAACCAATCACAAGTTTGTGATTTTCTTATGGTTAACTTTCTCCTAATCTAGTTTTCTACAACTCTCCATCATACCTTGATGGTTTTTTTTTCTTTCATATCCATATTTTCATAGAATCCTAGTATGGGCTATCTCGGGTGACCTTTGTACTTATCTTTCTTTCTTTTAATGTTATATTCTTATTAACCCTATTTCCGATGTGGGTTTTCCACAAAGGTATTTTCTATTTTCAACCATTTATTTTTAAAGAAAATTTTCAAATTGCGAGGACACAATTTATTGAAGGAGGGGAGAATGTAACACCCCAAGCTTCCATGGTATGTTCCTCTTTGAATAATAGAGCAGTGTGTGTTGTACGCAACCTCGAGTGCTAACACACCGCGACCAATAAAAGTAGCAGTTATGAATAGTAATAACCACTTTTTGAAATTATATATATTTTACATTTCAAAATGGACTTCATTTTTGGATTCTTAATATGGAAATTTGCCTATGTTGAATTTTTGGTATTTTTCTGAGAACTTCCAATTTTTTATGAATAGTGAAAAATACATAAAAACAACTTTTTTAATCAAAATAATTTATAGTGATAACTTATACTATTGAGTGGTTTTAAAGTATAATTAGAATATATTTTTAACATTTTATCCAATGGTGGTCCTTAGAATTAATTTCACATTGAAATTGGACATATACAATTGTCAATCTTTTGATATATATTGTTTCTTAAAAACACGCTATTTGTTGTAACAGTGGGAATTAATTATAAAATTAATTAATTAAATTTATAGGTTTGTAATTTTTTAAAATAGACATCATTTATGAATTCAGAATATCAATTATAGCTTAGGGTGGAATATTGGCATTGTTCTGAAAAACTTCAATTTTGGATGAATAGTGAAACCACTAAGTGGTAGTTAAATAACTGATTTTTCATTTAAATGAAATATTACCACTTATGTGATTTTATTTTCAAAAATCTGATATACATGGTTTTCATTAGGAAGTAAAATTTGGTTCAATGGGATTAAAATAATTTTTTTGGTGAATAGTAACTTTTAAGTTTAATTAATCGCGATTAAAGGTAATTAGTGTAATTTAAGGTAAAGATAATGTTATAATAATATGAAATGACCTTGACACTTGTCCTAAACCTATTGGATGATTCATGGCCAACCAAGACAATACATTGGTCAACATGGGGACCCCATGGAGCCACTTTGGTTGGAAAATGACATAAATAACTTTTATTTAAAGTTAAAATAAAAATGTCACTAACATAAGTTGTTTTACTAAAACAATTTTTAAATGGGGTTATACAAGTAATATTTTTTACTATAAATATTCATTAGAAATATAAAAATATTTACTACATTATGATATTTTTTTATAATTTTTAGACATTAAATAGATTAAATTATTTATGACATCATGATGATACACTGATTACCTCATTAATTAACAATTTAAATAAAATGAAAAGATAATGTAAAATCTAAGGCTTAAACTTTTCAGAAACCTATTGTATGAGTATATCTAGAACCCTTATCACCATAGCCTCTAAATATATCATTGTGGTACCTTTAAAATCCGAAAATCATTTCATAATAAAGTAATATTTCATTACTTTCCAAGAGTGCCCCTCCTCTCCACTTATAAAAGGCCCCCACCACTACTACCTTACTCACACTTTCAAAGCCTTTGGGCTCGGCCAAACTCTGCCCAAATACTCTCCCAACTTCCCTCCCTTACTCCTAGAAGCCTCACTTTGGGCATAATTCTTCCCACGGAAGCCTTTGGCTCAAATCAAAAGAGTTACCCGATTTTAAGGTAATGTCTCCGCGTATGTTATTTTGTTTTATTTTGCTTATCCAAACCCATAAAACCTTTTTATTAATTTCTTTTGTAACAACACCAGTATCCTCAATATACTAGGATGTTTTTATAAGAAGTATTCGAGCTACACTTACACACACCTACATCTAATGGTTAAAGAACATACTGTTTCTGTGGATGATGAATTTCTGCATCACGAAACGATGATTGTTCAACACTCATATAACACCTTCAAAGGTGGCCATTAAGATGTCACTCTATTTATAAATGGTATATAATATTTTTATGTTTTACTTAAGGTTCTCTATATTTAATTTATGGAATACCTTTATTGTTTCCATTATGGGTAAACGTGATATTTTAATTTTAGGAAGTGCGGACTACCGCCCCCTCAAAGTGATTTGAATCGTTAATTACATATGTGGGATGTATAAAGGATGGATTAAATGGTATTAGACATTATATTATATTGTAATTATATTATACCTTTATATAATTATAACTTCATTCTATTAAATACGAAATAGAAATGAAAGTAGCGTTCATGCGTACGTATGGCTTACCATCTCCATGAACGGTGCATTTCATTTATTACCTCTAAATGTTATGTAATATTATAAATGAATGGATATACTGGATATATATGATGTGTATGATATATACATCATGAATATAATTATGGATATAATGGATATATTACCACATGATCAAAGTGTAATTATAAGAAGTTTATTTTTGACTCAAGTACCTAAGATCGACAAAATGACCGTTATAAAATTAAATAATTAAATAATTTTTATGACACGGTAATAAGTGATATAAAATGAATAATGAACTTGAAAAAGGTTCTTAAGAAGGTAGAGATTAACTCTAGTTTATTATTCAGGAGGTTAAAGAGCGGTCGAGTCAAGTCGGACACGAGGTAAGGGAACTTCTTAACCCAATTTCCATTCTTTGGGTTAATCTCCTACTTTCAAATTACGTCATGATATTATTATGTCCTATCTTTTATTTGTACTTTATTTATGTGTAATTATAGTGAATACACATAATAGATCTATTTTATTTAAAAAATGATCTTTGTAAGGGAACTTATTAACCCAATTTCTATTCTTTGGGTTAATCTCTTACTTTCAAATTACGTCATGATATTATTATGTCCTATCTTGTATTTGTACTTTCTTTATGTGTAATTATAGTGAATACACATAATAGATCTATTTTATTTAAAAAATGATCTTTGAAAGGAAACTTCTTAACCCAATTTCTATTCTTTGGGTTAATCTCCTACTTTCAAATTATGTCATGATATTATTATGTCCTATCTTGTATTTGTACTTTCTTTATGTGTAATTATAGTGAATACACATAATAGATCTATTTTATTTAAAAAATGATCTTTGTTAGGGACTTCATCTCAATATCCTTTCATTGAGGCATATTTGGTTTTATACACAACTTTCTTTTATACGGTGTATAAACCCCTTTGACTTTTACTTTTATTCAAAAGGAATCTTTTTATACAAAGAATTTACTAAATGACAAAAGGGAATGTTTTTGTAGAATGTATGTGGCAACAACGACTTCTCTGCCACCGTGACCATTATTTGAGTTTCTGCTTCCTCTACAAGCCATACCTTATTTTTAAAAGAAAAATAAATACCATGTTTTACTTTTCTTTTATTTTGGTATTGAAAATGGTTTTGAAAGTGTTTTTATTATATCAATGTGTTGTATTGATATCTTGTGATTGAAATGTGGAAATGTTATGTTTCCTTTATGCATGTTTTATGTGATACGATTATGTTATGGTTTATGATATGTTTAAACCTGTTCATATTAGGAATGAATTGGACTTAATAAGTGACGGGTGGAGCCCTCTATAGGTCCTCTATGCATCGGCTGGTCTCATGAGACAAACTAGTGTCTTGGCACGAGGCCTTGGAAAAATCTTATTTGTGGTCTTGGCACGAGGCCTTGGCTACGTGGTTATGATAGTCTAGCATTATGCATTCCATCGTTATGAAAGTGGTTATTGATATTGCATGTGATTATTTGACCAGTAGAATATCCATGTGAAGAAGTAAATAGAATTATCTCATTTTACTTTTGCCATATTATGTTGAATTTCAAGTTTAAAAGTCTTTTGATTTAGTTATACATTACCTTAAATGTTTATGTTTATTGATGAAAGCTTCTGCTATATTGTTATCCTTACTGAGCATCTAAGCTCACCCCATTCAATGTTTTAATTTTTCCAGGATGTGATGAAGTATTATAGGAATGACCTGTAGGGATAGTCTGAAGGGGATATGAGTGTGGAAAATGGAGACTATGTTATTGTAGTTTTTCACTTTGTGATGTAATGTAACATTTATGAATGTATCTAGTGTTTCCAAGGCTACTAAACTAATCTGCCTTTCGAGACTTGATCTTTTGTGATCATGCCAATGTTACGAAGTAAGGCACCGACTCCGGGTAACTGGGGTCGAGGCGTTACAATAATAAACATTTAGAACCAAAATTATCATCTTTTTATCCTTATGTAAAAATTATCGAGTTACTAAATTCAAAAGAGTGACATTTTGTATTTTCTCTTTTCTTAAATTAATATAAAGGTCTTAACAAAGCAAAATTGAACAGAGTGGACATATATTCAAAAATTGGATGGAAATAGACAAACCCCACTCATCATATAGTATGAAATAAAGTTTTATATAAATTTTAAAGCCTTATTTCAATGTTTTAACATTATTTTATCTGTTTTACCCTTACTGGTGTGATAAATATTTACCAAGGTACGGTTCATAATTACCAAAATTAAAAGAGAAATATTTAAAAAAATTGATCCTATTAATTAAAAATATAGAATCCATTTTTCAAGATTTAATATCTATAAGTTGAATAAAATCATTTTAAAATAAGTGCATAAAACAAGATGAAAACTGTTTTTAGTAATATAAGTTTTTTAGCATAAAATTTGATTTATACTTATCTCACTCCTAGATAAAACATTGCATTAATGTTAAAAAAATTATTGAATACATAATATTTAAATTTAATTAAAAATAATTTTCCAATAATTATTAATTTTGTTTATTATGATAAAAATACATTATGTGCATAAAAATATTTTTTCATAAAAATATCTTTTTTAATTTCAAATGATCTTTTATTTTCATTTTTAATTGATTGATAACCAATTAATTCATTTTATACATGTGTAAAGAATGAATTTTTTATAATTTAGTTAGTATTAATCATACCCTCCAAACTAATGGGTAGGTTATAACTATCACATTAAATAATAATAGTATATCATGGTCCATTTAAACTTAGGGTTGCATGTAAAGAAAGTTTCCAAAGAAGTAGAATTTATTTATAGATAGCTATGTTATAAAATATCAGGGTGTTATATATAATCCTTCAAAAAAAGGATAGTGTTAATACACCACTTTCTATTGATGGAAAGTAACATCTCCCTTTCCAAACAGCAACCCAGATTCTTGAGACAACTGCTTAGAGACTTCCACTATTCCTTGTACACGTAGTCCTTTGATTAGGAAGAACCAACCATCACAACATGGCCACACTACCACAACATCCATAGACTATAAGGAATTATATCATGAAGTATCAATCCACTTTATGAATTTTTATTTCATGCCACAAGGATCTGAAGGCCTGATAGGCTCCACTATAATTCATATCAATAAGAGATTCAAACCACTACATCACAACACCAAAACGTCACTCGTCATTTTCAGTATACATGCCAATGAATGAATCATTTTCATACCAAGGACTAACCATATGTCACCTCTATATAAAATTTATGTATTCCTCGATATTCTTAGGTGGATAATATCTTTCTCATGCACATATTGCATGGATCCATTCTCGTCAGCTAAGGAGGATCTAACTCAACATCCAAAGGGTTGGATACACTTTCCACATCAAGGGTTCTTGATCACTATCATAGATAGAACCCACCCCATCATCACAATTGAAAACTTCTTGATGATATTGATAACAGTAACCAAAACACACCAAGGTGGGTATCCTCACTCCTCTTCTATAATGTTAGAGAATTTTTTTTTAAAGGAATCTTCCTCCACTAGAGGTAAACTCACTCTATCAAAATGATGAGTGTAAAATTAAAAATATCAATGGAAGCTTAATAAATTTCAAAAATTTATCTTGATGTTCCACTAGAATATCAAACTCCATGATATAGATCACTAGGTGTATAGGGAATTCCTATAAAAAAATAATGAGGGTCAATAGAGAAATGGGCATGAGTCACACTCTAGTTCACTCAATTGTTTCCTCACTATAAATATCAACTACACGTGTTATCCCACAACTTAAGTCATCATCACTCCAAACTGATCTCCACGGATAACCTCTTGGAAAACATCTTGGTATATATCAGGAGGATATCTTGATCCACCATCCAAGACTTGGAAATTCCATCCACTAGACCAATCTAGCTATCTTTAAGTGAAAATTTAACCTACTTCTATTGATATGGTGAACTTACTCTAAGATTTATAATCTTCCAAGGATCACATGGTTGAATTTTTCATTGGTGAAATCACAAGAAAGTTCAAACACATACCAAATTATCTTAATCTCGAGTCCTATTAAATCACCAATCAAAAAAAATACTCCAAATAACATTCCTATAAAACACCTCACAAATCCCTCATTATCTAACATGTGATTAAACACGGTTATGTCACCTTGAAAAATGATCGATGTCCTCTATTGAGAACTTAATCACAGATAAGAGATCAAACTCCAATCATGGTAGAGTATCCCCATAATGAGTTTGGGGAAAACATAATCCACTAATGACTCATATTATTGTAATGGAAGTTCAATACATGAACCAATATCTGGAAGTATAATTATAAACTAGATAAATATGCGAGTTACAGGCTATAGTTGATCCCTTATTATATAACGGTCAAGCTCACCTCACAAGCTCGTGTCTATACATTTGAATGCATGCAACATAAAAAATGTTCTATTATTATCAACTAACATAGTGTTATCTACCATCCTCACTATGATAAAGGTACATATCAAGTGTAAGGGAAGATGGGACACCTCAAATTGTGGGGTGAGAGAACCTCGCAACTAGGTCTTAAGAAATAGTGCCTCATTTCCCACTATCAGGTGGTGAGATAACCAACCACAAGCATGAGATATCCCTTGCCCCACCTTCATAAACATGCTATATATCGATGAATGGAACCCTACAGTCAGTATGAATAAATCACAAGGTTTTAAAATATCTAGATGAGCTGATATAAGGACATTAATGATCACAACTAACCACTATATGAAACATGTACTAACTATTTAGACCCCACAATAGATATCCTAGGTTTTTGGTTTAGCTAAAAAGTTATCAGAGTCCTAGAAAAAGGATACGTAGTCTACCACACCTATGCTAGTTCTCTTGGTCTTTTAACCACACTCAAGTCCCCATTAACAATGGTATCCTATGTTGGTAAACCAATCCTTACATAACTACTAACACCAATCAATTTTCCTTGAATATCACCACTTTGATACTACTCTATCACATCACAATTTACTAGGGCTATGCCTATGATGATGTAATACTGAAATTAAATCCCCAATAACACCTCAAATGGGACAGGGGCTATTGACTGGCATTGAGTAGGAAAATCACCCAAAAAGGAGGCCTTATCCTATCATGACCTGCAACATATACATATCTTCAATGTAAAAAAATACCATTAATATTAGCATGATATAAAAATAAGATCAACTAAACTGAATTTAACATATTCATTATACATCTAATGATATCCACAAGATAACCAATACCAATAATACAATATAAAAGGGGCACAACAGACACCCAAAAACTAGGAAGAAGAACTGTCAATAAGCTAAGGGGAAGAGACCCTCACTACCAGATTGCTCCAAACACCAACAACTCTTGATGCCATCGGTTCCTAGTACCACTAATACTAATCCAACACCAAATCCTCCAAGGTTTTCAAGAATCAACTCTGAATGATCTACATCAACCCCACTCTCACATATCCATCTTTGGCCTATATGTCATCTGAATCGACACAACACATGTGGTCCTAAGGACCTTGCATGGGTGAGTATAAAAATACCCAATATGATTACTTGAAAACCATAAAGATATAATAAAGCAACAGTTAACTCAAATCCTGGAATGAGATGTGTTTAGGAAAAGATATATAATGAAAAACAAAAAACTAATTCAACTCATGATTCATAGAAACAAGGGGTAGATAAAAGGAAGTCAAGAAGATTAATCTAGATATACTCATTACTAAGATACTTAGGTATGCTGAGAAATCTAAATTATCATAACTCCAATACTCAAAATCTACTATGCATGGGTAGATAGTGGTTCTCAGAACAATAATGTGTAACTTATCCTAAATTCAATAGCCACCTATAACATCATGTCTTAATAGAAACTCTCAGCATTCCAAGGAATCAAAAGTCTCATAAAAGTCAACACTGAATAGGATTCCAATATCCATGCCACCTCTAAAATACAAAAGGGGGAGTCTTATCAACCCTAAAGATTGGTCACCTACATAGGTAGCATACACTGTCCAAGGGAAAGGATAAACCCAGGTATGCTCAAAAGGGTACTCTAGTCCCATAGTATAGCCTCAAGAAAATTTTGTGGTCATTCCCTTAGATAATTCAAGATAATACATTCCCCATGATTATGGGTAATGAATTTATTATCTGATCATTATACCATATGAGATCTATAAATGGGAAAAATAAAAATTTCTTAGATAGATCATCCCTTCCTCATAAGGTGGGAGAAATGATGACTTTATCTGATTTTTTAAGTAGAGCATCTAATACCCATGCTCATATGGATGAAATACCAAATATAAAAGATGATCAAAATCAAAAAATGTGTGAAACAAACTTCATGTGGGAATAATAAGAGGAAAATACATGCATGAATCGGGTATAAAAGGTTGATAGAATATAAACGGCATGTTCTAGGAGTGCACAATGTGTTTTCCCAAGTCATAGACCTAGCCATATTTCATCCTTCCACATAGAATTTCTATTATAAACTACAAAATATATAGAGGTTTCATACATTGTGTCATGTTATTGAGGGTACTCATCATGTACCCCATCTACTCTATCCATATACCCTTGAAGGTATATAGGGAGTGTCCCAGAACACAGAGTGTGTGAGGAAACAATGGTATGTGGGTTTGTACTCTATGTACATGATAATTTGGATGGCTAATGGACACACATTATATGACTTAGTCACATATATTTTTAATATTTAAATCCAAATTAAAACCCTAGTGCCACATCTTGAGATAGATGACATGTATTCTTATGAACTACACACTGTGTAGTCATGAATTCCCTAGACATTTTTCACAAGTTTTGTGTCTCTATATTATTCACTTCCCCCACCAATCTCACCATGGTCTGTACCTAAAATACCCACAATTCACATTTAACATCATTAAACCCTTTATGGGGAGAAATTTTTGGTATTTCATCATCGTAATAACATATTTTCATTGAATCCTAACCTCATATGCATGTCTATTATTTCAAATATTCATCCCTAGTATCTATCTGATTTCCAATATTTTTTATTGAAAAATAGAGATCCTCTGCAAAATATTTCATCCAAAAATACAAAATCATTGAAAAATTATTCTAATAATTATTTATAAAAGAATAGATTCACATCACAATTCTGATGTTTCTCACACCACTGAATGGAAAACACCATAATATTATTATCTCTCAGTGTTCTATAATCATCTAAGATCCATCATTTTAGCCTAATCATCCTTGATATTAAATAAAAATAAAGTGTTATGGATCTAATATTCAATCGATATTAGTATCAAATAAAAGGGATAACCAAATCCCTAATAAATAATTAAATCCAATGATGAACACACTAATAATAGAGGGGTATATCCAAGTAACAAAAAAATGGGTAATTATGAAGACCATGCCTGATTAGTATTTATGTATAGTGTAAAAATAAAAAAATCATGAAATAACCATATATTTAAATGTAAAAAATCTAAATTCACAATTTTAAATAAAAAATATAAGTTTTACAAGCCTTGAAATTCACAAATACTGATTTAATTTAAGGAAGAAATAAATCTGGATTTGTAATAAGTAAACAAAGTGGAATTTACACAAATAACAATTCCCTACCAAGATATAGAATTTCATATGATTCTATTCATCATCTCAACCATAGATTTTTTCATTATCACCATAAAAAATATGTCCTTAGAAATCACCGTGGATCTGGTCCTACTCCTAGATTCATCATCACTACCACCATATTCACCCTCTCCTCTCCTCTATAATGGGAGTTTTTTAAAGACATATGTGGCTAACCCTAGAGAGGATACAAAAAGAGGAATAAAAATATTTGGCTCAAATTTTCTCCATAAATATAAGAAATTAATAAAATTATTTAAATATTTAAGAAATATACTCAAAATATTGAATACCCTAAAATCTATAGGTGGAAAAAATAGCATCATTCCTAGGGTAAATACCTCATTATGGACTCATCGATAGTCTCATATTTCAAATTTGATGTCTTGTTTAAAATATATGAGTTTTTAATTAAAAAATCACATTTGTTTCTTAAAATAATATAATATAAAAAATGAATAACTAACTTTTGTTTTCAAATAGTTATTCTTGAATAAAATTAAGGAGGTTTCACCTTCTACCCCCTCAGTTCTACCAACTCTGTCACTCTATGCAGTAGTACACCGGTGGTTTTCCTCATGTTTAAGGAATTGAAATCAATGATTCTACTTTCCAAAGGCATTACTATGGTCAAAAAATATACGACAAAGGAAGTATAGAGTATTCCAATATTCAATATATAGCTGGAAACTAACAACATCATAGATCACTATTCCATCAAGGTTATGTGTAAACTTTTTAGTCACCACCATTTTAGATAAAAATATATCAACCCACTATGATTTACCAAAAAGGAAAAAAACAAAAACCATTTAGGAAAGACTTTAAAAAAAATTTGTAAAGTCTCACACCCCACAAAACACTAATCTTATCACTCATATATCTCACTAAAAGAGATAAATGGAAAGTATGAACAGATCATGGCTGTTATTAATGACTTGAAAAATCAAGTTTTAGGTAATATTATCTAAAATTAAATTTCTAACCCTAAGTGTAATTTTGGTTACATTTAATTAAATATTGATAATGAATTGAAGAATAATTAATAATAACCATATCAAGCCAAAGTTATAATTGGACAATGCATTGATCCTGAAGAAGATACACCTAAAAAAGGCACTAAAAGAAGAACCTATAAAAACACCCCCATGAAGAAAGACAAGGTAAAATCCAATATAGAAGTCTGAAATCATCCCCAACATCCATTCCTTATAGTGGTAAAATGAATCAAATAAAACTAGTTAAGTCACATTAAAAATAGATATCTTAGAGAAATTTAAAGGAGTGGATATCAACATTTCTTTGTTGGAATCCATCCACCAAATTCCAAGGTATGAATGATTTATCAAGTAAATATGTACAAGGAAGATATTTTTTAAAGGAAATGAAAAGATAAATTTATTTAAAAATTTATTTTCCCTTATTACAACCAAACATACCACGAAAATTCTAAGATATAGGTCCCTTCTCTATCACTTTCAACATAGGATAAATGACCTTTCTAAATTCACTATTTGTTTTGAGATAATCTATTAATGTAATTACTTATTCTATTTATTCTTACCAATATATAAGATATCTAAAACCCACCATATTGGTTATATAACTTTATATTTAAACAATTTATTATCTTATTAGGGTTCTATAGGATTTCATGGTAAGCATGGAAGGATTTTTGTTCCCTGGTAACTTATATATTTTGTACATAGAGGAAGAATGATGTAAAGTTAATTACCCCATCATTATAGGTATTTTTTGGGGTTAATAAGTGATTCCAAAGAAGAAATTGAAATTTTTTATGACATAATTTTATTTAGAGAGGCTTTGGAATCACTTATTTTTTTTATGAATATGTATATGAAAATGAGTTAAACTTGGAAATAGTTATGTGTTGGTAAAAGTTACTTTGATGGAAATTATTTTGAATATTTACTAAAAAATATCATGGATACATTTAATTTACATGTTAAAGATGCAAGAATAGACAACATTGAGTTGAACTCATCATTAGAGAACCAAACTAAACTAGAATTAAAAAAATCCATCAAACCTAAAATATGATTTCCTTAAATAAAATTAGAAACTTCCCATAAAAATCTAAAAAAAATTAAATAAAAATAAAGAACAACAAGTGATGGAAATTTTTAAATATAACATTAGGTAAATATAATTTATATTAGGGGATATCTTAATGATTATCCCATACACAAATATCCAAATTAATTTTTTAGAAATTGAGTCCAAACCTATGATATAACCCCAAAGGAGGAAAAAACCAACCCTCACAGAATTTATAAAAAAAGGAAGTATAAATAACTTTAGGAGCGGTAATCTTATACCCATTATTAGTCTCTTAGTGGTTGATTAACATTAAAATTGATCCAAAGAAAATTGGATACACAATTTTACAAAATTAAAATAATGAGTTAGTGGCCATAAGAATTCTGAATAGTTGTAGAGTTTAAACTGACTACCAAAAATTGAACCATGTGAACCAAAAGAACCACTTACTCATTCAATTTTTAGACCAAATGTTTTAAATGATATATGGGATGGGTTATTTATGTTTTCTTGATGGATTTTATGGGTATTTTCATATTATAATAGCTTTCATAAACCAATAAAAACCACATTCACATGACCATTTGGATCATTTTCTTACCATAGGATTCCCTTTTCATTTTTAATTCCCAAGGTACGTTTCAATTATTCATGGTAAGTATCATTTTATATTTGATTTATAGATACTTGGAGGTATTCATTGATGATTTCACTTTATATAGAACATGTTTTGAAACCTATCTTGAGAGTCTTGAAATAAATTTAAATAAATTCCTTGAGAAAAAAATTATAAAATGTCATTAAATGGTAAATAAAGTAATTTTTTTGTCCAAATAGTTTATAAAGATGGAATTTAAATGGATAAGTACAAAATTGATATCATTTCTACACTACCTGACCCAACCATTTTGAGATACATTAGATCATTTCTAAGCTATTTTAGATATTGTAAAAGGTTAATTAGAGACTTTAGCAACATTTATCTTCCCCTAAATAACCTAATCTGAAAGGATATTGATTTTTTATTTGAGTATTCATATAGAATATATTTATATAATCTTAAATAAAGCCTAATCATGGCCCTCATAATCTACCCACCTAATTTAAATAAACCCTCTACGTGATACTTCAAAAAAATCTATAGAATTTTTGATGTCCCAAAAAGTTTATAGACACTCAAAATTGATATCCAATACTTCTAAGACTTCATAAGATTCCAAAATAAATTACAAAAAAATAGAAAATTAGTTTTTCCAATTGTTTTTCCTTCAGAAAAATTTCATCCTTACTTGTTAGGAACTAAAGTAACTATCTATTCTAATCATGAGTCACCTGGGTATTTAATAAAGAATGATTATTCAAATAAAAGGGTACTAAGATAGAGGTTGTAGTTCAAGGACAATAAGGTATATTTAAATATTGTTGCGGATTACATGAGTAGATTTCCTCGTAATGTTAAGGTAGAAACACCTACTAAGACGAACTTGGATGACCCATTCCCTAGTGAGAAACTATAAAAAGTCCCCAAAGTTCCCTATAATACTGATTTGGTCAATTTTATACTCACATAAAATGTAAACCTCTCTTTCACAAGTCATCAAACCTCAAAATCAAAATCTAAGTCAAAATGTTATCTCAAGGTGGATCCTTACTTATGGAAGATTTGTAATGATAAAGTAGTTAAGAAATGAATTCATGATAAAGAGATTAAATTTATTATTACATTTTTTTCATACACTAGTATGTGGATTCCATTTTGGACATTAGATAACTATTATAAAGGCTTTAAAGGTTGGTCAATTTAGGAAATTGATTTTTAAAAACTCCAAAAAAAAAATTAAAGCCTACCAAAACTATAAACATACTGGTGTAGTTTCCAAAATATATGAAATTCCCCAAAAGTCCTTAATTTTTTGTAAAGTTTTTTTTTTGGTATTGTATTTTATTAGTCCATTTTATATTTAATTTGGTTTATTATATAACTTATTTTTCATCGAATATGTTCCTAGGTGGATTGAATCAAAAGAAACCTATACGACTGATCTAAGGTTGTCGTTGAATTTATGAAACAAACTAGTTTATAGATTTGGAGAACCCCAAAAATAATTAGTGACTGAGGCACACACTTCTATAGTTATAATATGAAATCCCTGATGATGAATTATATATTATATCTAAAGACCTCAACTACTTACCACCAAAATACAAATGGGAATGTAGAGGAATTCAACATAGATATTAAGATTATTTTTGAAAAGGTAGTACAAAACAGTAGAAAGTAATGGAGTAAGAAGCTAGAAGATTAATTACAGACATATAGAACTTCCTATAAGACCATTTTAGGAATTTCCCCATATAGAATAATTTATTGAAAACACTATCATTTTCTTGTTGAGCTACAGTACACAACCTATCGGGGTGTGAAGAAGGTAAACCTGGAATTTAGAAGGTTTAGAGAGTAAAGGAAGTTGAAAATGATGTATCTTATGGAACTAATAATGGAATATTATGAGAATTAATATATGTATAAGGATAAGTTAAAAAAATTCCATGATAAACTTATTCAGAAAATAATTTGTGAAGTGGGAGACAAAGTATTTCTATTCTCATCAAGAATAAAGCTCATTTTAAGTAAAATTCATTCCAAGTGTACTAATCCACACATAGTGACTAGAACATTATCATTTGGTTTAGTTTAGATCATAAAATAATATTCATTAAACCCATTACACATGAATATACAAGAGGTGAAGTATTATAATGAATGCTTTTAGAAAAGACCAATGGATGAGTTCAAACTTATCCATGTTTCCATGGAATAAAGGGATTACAGGTTTTCTATTTCCATTATATTGGTCTAGATACTCACTCCTTGAAAATAATTTACCATTATAAATACATGTTGGAATTAATTGGAATTTTGTATAAGATAAGTTTTGGAGAGAGGGAAATTTAATTTAGGATATAGATACTTTTACCTATTTTATTTTTTCATATGTGTCTTTGAAGTAAAATAAAATAAATAAAAGATATATTGAAGCTGTTTTTAGGATATTTATATAGTTTTTGTATATTTTTTCAGATTTTTAGAGTTTATATAGATAAGAAAACTTGATATAAATGTTTTCCTACCTAGGAAAAATATCCAGATATAGTGGAGGGATTTCATTAGTTCTAAAATTTTAAGATTTAAGTCATTTCTATGTTAATTTAGTTACTATTTTCAGGGAAATTTATCCTTAAAACTTGGAAAATGAGTGTGAGTGAAAATATATTTATGGAATTTAAATTGTATGTAAAGACCCGGAAATCCCGTGATTTTTTTTTAATACATGGGATTTTTTACGAGTCCGCAAAAGTTTAGGGCACTTGATTCTGAGCCCTGGTGTGCCCGAAATCAATTTTTGAAGTTTTGTTCAGGTACGTTCAGTAAACATATGAGCGGGTTTTTATAACTTTTGAACGGGTACTCAGAATTGAAATTTTTGAGTACTGTTGAACTCGCAGCGCCAGTATTCACTTAAGGAGACTTTCACTTCGACGGCAGTGAGTTGAGGATAAAAGTTAGTTTTTGGGTTTTCGTGTGAAGTAATAAAATAAATTAAGCTCACTTTATTTAATTTTTAACTACCATGTGAAGGTTGGGTGGTTAAAACCTCCTCATGGGAGTTGGAGGTGGGACCACCACACCTTCACCTCCCTTGGGAGGTTATGGTGGTGGGGACCACCCGAGCATCACCTACCGTGAGAGGTTATGATGTGGGGGCCACATGAGGCTTAACCCCCTATTAATGGGAGGAGAGGAAAACCTCTCAACTCCTTCAATTAATTTTATGTGTCAACGTAAAATTAAATGCTTTCAATTTAATTTTATGTTTCAACAAAAAAATTAAATGCTATCAATTAATTTTATGTGTCAACATAAAATTAAATCCTATCAATTGTTTTCATACAGGATATGTGGGGGAATACTCTTGGAATCCTCCCAATATTTAAGTCAACGCACCTCTTAAATTGCACCAACTCTATTTAATTCGCTTGACCCCCCTTTTTAAATTAAGTAATTGCATCATTGAAATTTAGGAAGGTTCCTAATAAATTAACTGTCTTAAATTCTATGATGGTTACATACCTCTCCCCCTCTTCTATATATAGGGAGCTTGGGAGGAGGATTTGGGATAGCTTCACCAAGCGATGAAGTGCTGGTAAAGTGATGCGACGCCCAAAAGTTGGAGGATTACGCTCTCCAACGAAGAACGCTCCACCAATGAAAAACGTCAACCTCGATTTCAACTATCTTCCTCAGAACTCCTTTCGACATGAGACGTCCTCATCCAAAGCGAATCAACGTCCGCCTTCTTGTGCTAATTTCAACCAACTAAGAGCAAGGTAGGGGGGTCTATTACTTGATAATATTATACCCTTTTCTTATCTCCCTCATCGGATAAAAAGGGATTGTAGAGGACGTGTTATTGATCATCTACTTTTCTTGATAATCCAAATGATACCCCCCTAAATGTGGAGGGTGCGTGCCAACCTAACATAGCCCGACACCCTCTGTCGATTTTCTTCCTTGTGGTGATCTTCAAAGTGGCAATGAGGTGACGAAGGCGGCAATGACAAAGGTCGCGCTACCCGCCCCCTCCGCTAACCGCGCCACCCCCGTGGCACACCGGTGTTCCCGACCAAACACCATCGACCCACGTCGTCCCGAGCCACACCAAACTGACCTGCCCGGCCACCCCTAGCCATCGGCCCTCCTACCTGTGGCTTTCCCATGGCCTGTAGGTACATTGCCCGTGCACCCCGACGGCCTGCACGCGCGCTTCCCGCGCGCCCCTCCGGCCTGCCTGCACGCTTCTCGCGCCCCACCAGCCTAACCTCATGATGCCCGCACGCCACGCGGCCTACCCGCGCACTGCTCGTGCACCCCGTCGGCCTGCCCGGATGCTGCGTGCATGCCCCGCTGGCCTACCGGCACCCTACGGCCTGCCCGCGTGCTGCTCGGCTCCCCGCCGGCCTGCCCGCGCCCCGCACGACCAGGCCACAACCCGGCTCCTGGCCGAGCTAGCCTGCGGTGTCCTTCGCGGCATCGCTGGCTGAACCGGCTCGGATTTCTGAGCCGATCAAACCAATCTGCGCCCCACGTGGTGTTGGTCGAACCGGCCCCGGCCTCCGGGCCGAGCCGCCTACACGGAGACCTCCAGGAAGAACCGCCCCCACAGTCCAATGGGTCGGGCCCAGTGGACCAGGCCAAACCTGGTATGCTAACCTGCCCAACAGGTCAGCCCAGCCTGGGTTGGGCTGAGTCGGTATGACTGGGTCGGACCAGGCCCAAGCCCATTACCGACCCTATTACTTCATTTGGTCATAACTTTGGAATTGGATGACCGTTTGACGAACCATAAGTGGAGATGGTTTTCTTGGAGCACGACAGTCCCTTTGAGTATACCCCACTAGAGTTCGGGGTAAGGTTGATATACGGTCAGGTTGGATCATACATGAATCCTACCGGGCCCCTGGGACTAAAAATATAATAACTCACAGACTGGGTGTCTGATTGACGCGTCGTCTATTGCATTGAGACCCCTCTGACGAGACGGACCTTTGAGATACTTCTTATTGGGACTTGGTGGTAGTTGACATGTAGACACTTGGTTTGAGGAGAGGACCCTCCTGGAATCAAGCATGCTTGTGGAAACCCTGTGGCTGGTTGTGCACTGACGACTTTTCCTGGATCATGTGTCGGTCCGACAGTTCTAACTTATGTTCCTGGATCATGTGTTGGTCCAACAGAATAGTTGTTCCTAGATCATGTGTTACTCTGAAAACTCTGATCACTATTCATGGATCATGTGTCGGTCCAACAGTTCTGACTTCTATTCCTGGATCATGTGTTGGTCTGACAGAATAGCTGGTCCTGAATCATGTGTTGGTCTGATAGCTCTGATGATTCAGTGTCTATATCTGGTCATCTCTATCTTTCTAAATAAGTTTTATACCTATCTGAGCTGATTCAGTGACTTCTGTGTTTTTCCTCTTGATTGAGATGGGTTACTTGATAAGTTAGGTAAATGTATGGGCATATACCTAAGTAATGGCTATCCATTGATTTCATACTTTTTGATTTATCCTTGTTGTATTTTGGTGAGACCATGAGGGTATCGGGGTCCCTATTGAGTATTGTTATACTCACCCCTACATGGGCTATGCCCACACCTTATTGTGTTGGATGAAGTTGACGGACCGCACTGACCGAGGCTGAGTGTACGAGGGTTGGACGGTACCCGATGGTGGACCACATGACGAGTCAGTACCCGGAGGAGGCTGACGTACGAGGAGTGATAAGGAGGCTATATGTACCTTCCCTTCAGGTAGGATATGTGGTGTACATTCTAGGATATTCTCTTCACCTTTCATCTTTTTAGTCCCTTTTCATTTGTACTTGTACTTTACAGTTGGGCTTGTATTTCCGACCCCTTTACTTTTCAGCACTCTTTTGTATACAGTTTTTACATAGTGTTTGCTTTCAGTTTGTAATCTGATTGTGTGTGTTTACTATTTATAAAGGCAATGCCTTCCCATTTTAGGGATTTTACACCTTTGGTGCTAGTCTCCAGCCCCTGGCCTATGGAAGGCAGGCTTGGGGTAGTCACGGAACAGGCCCCGGGGACAAGTCGTGAAAAATTGGTATCAGAGAAGTCGGTTCTACCACATAACTCAGGAATCTGATCTTTCTTTTCTATGAAGAAATAGTGTTAAGGGTAATGAGTGTGGTTTTCAGTTCAGGAAGTCCAGTGTTGGTGTGGTGGCCGACGTATCAGTACACCAGGACCCTGACTTCAGATTTCTGAATCAGTGCACGAAAACACTAATTGCGTTTGTGTTTTCAAGAGTTTTCTTTGTGATATCTTGAGTCAGCTCACCAGGTATAACTTATTGACCGTGGTGCACCTGTTTCTTTTCAGTATGCCTCCACGTAGACAACCAGATAGGGTTCCGAGAGTTGTATGAGATGACAGCCCACCGAGCGACGAGGCCTCGGTGCAGGGCCCTATCACAGTGGATGCACCAGTGGTACCACTACCCATTGGGCCACCGATACCACCATCCCTAGTAGCAGATAGTGCATGCCTCTTGAGTGCGTTGTATGAGTTCCAGTGCTAGAGGCCGCCCAGGTTCAGGGGCGAGACGGACCCACAGGCAGTTGAGGATTGGCTGGAGGCTATGGTGAGAGTCTTCAAACTGGTAGGGACACTAGTCGACCTTATGGTGATCCTTTCCATGAGTATCCTTCAAGAAACAGCAGGCAGATGGTGGTTCTTGATGCTCTAGGTGCATGATGAGGTGACACTACTCTGGGCAAACTTTGAAAACCTATTTTAGGTAGTGTTTGTCATATCCACCCTACATGCGGTGTGGATACAGGAGCTACTGCATCTACAACAGGGTAGCATGACGGTGGCACAGTACTCAGCGATGTTCACTGACCTCTCACGTTACTCCACAGATATGGTGCGGGACCCATTCTCCAGGGCCAAGACCTTTAAGCAGGGGACCAGATGAGAGATCAGAGCTTCGATGATCTCCATCAGCATCCCGACACAGGTGGGGGTGTTAGAGAGAGCCATCATAGTGGATAGTTTCTTTCCTGAGCAGTCACCAGTAGTGAGACCTATCACTAGTCGACATGCAGTGGAGTCTTCCATAGCTGGCAGTAGACAGATGTCGCAGAGGTCCAATCGGACCAGGCCATCCGGTAGACGACCTCAGGATACAGGTTCAGTTTTGCGGGGCACACGATATATATCCAGTCATGCCAGGAGCGGGCAATGTTACCCTTGCGGTGGTTAGGGTCACATGGCTCATGATTGTCTGACCTGTCGTACTAATGATCAGCAGACAGTTGAGGGACCTCCTAGGTAGAGTAAAAGGTTTGATCGATGCAGACTGAAGGGAGTAGGCAGACGTGGCAGAGGAGCTGGTCGTGCAGCTAGTGGTGGATGAAGATTCGAGGTGTCACCGCCTCCACCTCCAGGAGGTCCACCCCGACTATAGGGAGCAGGTGGAAAGGGGAGATCTTAGATCCAGGTATCTAAGGATTACGATCATGGCGCTCTGGAGATGATTCAAGTTACGATCTGTGTCTACTCCACCATAGATGCAGTTCTTATAGACACTGGTGTCAGTCACTCTTACATTGTCACTACCCATGTTCGGAGCTTAGAGATTCTGATGGATCCATTGGCTTGATCATTATGGCTAGAGACTCCTACGGAAGCAGACTCGATGATTATGCACTGGTGTCGTAAGTGAAAGCATACTCTAGAAGCCGAGAGATTCGGCTGGGATCTCCTCGTAGTGACATTGAGGCCTTACGACGTCATCTTGGGTATGGATTGGTTATCTAGAGTCTATGCTCAGATTGACTGTATTAGGTGCAAAGTTCAGTGTGTCTGCACGGATGCGACCAGGTTCACGTTCACCGGTAATAAGGGAGCCTTTGAAGCATAGTACGGACTTACTCGGAGGAGGGTGAAGTCGATCACTCATTAGTTGGTCTGCCTTACACTCGGAGTAATTGATGTTGAGAGTCCGAGTTATCCTGTAGTGGTGGACCAGTATGAAGATGCTTTCCCCGATGATGTCACAGGTCTACCTCCTCATAGAGAGGTAGAATTTTACATTCACTTCTGCCCAGGCACAGCACCGATATCTACACCAACGTATCAGATGGCTCCCATGGAGCTTCGTGAGCTGCAGGTACAACTGGAGGACTTGCAGAGGAATGGATTCATCCAGCCCAGTGTTTTTCCCTGGTTAGCCCTGATTCTGTTCTCCAAGAAGGCGGATGGGATCATGAGGCTTTGTGTGGACTACTGTCTCCTGAACTAGAGGACTATGAAGAACAAGTACCCACTCCTGAGGATTGACAACCTCTTTGATCAGAAGAAGGGAGCATAGTGGTTCTTGAAGATAGACCTCAGATCAGGTTATCACCAGCTTAGAGTTTGAGAGGTGGATGTGCAGAAGATAGCCTTCAGATGTTGGTATGGACACTACAAGCTCTTGGTTTTGCCTTTTGGTGTAACCAATGATCCAGAAGTGTTCATGGGACTCATGAAGATTATTTTCTAGCCTTACCTCAATCACTTTTTCGTAGTCTTCATCGACGACATACTAATCTACTTGACTACTGAGGAGGAGCATGCCTACAATTTTCGGGTAGTACTGGACACACTCTGAGAGAAACATCTTTATGGTAAGCTCTCGAAGTGCAGGTTTTGGATTCGAGAGGTTCACTTCTTGGGTCATGTCATCTCGGAGGCTGGAGTTGCAGTGGATCCAGCGAAGATTGAAGTGGTACTTTCTTGGGAGCCACCTAGGAGTGTGACGGAGGTACAGAGTTTCTTGGGTTTGGATGGTTACTACCAAAGGTTCGTACCAGACTTCTCCAGAGTTGCAGCACCATTATCAGCCTTGACAAAGAAGGGGAAACCCTTCGTGTGGTCAGAGAGATGCTATCAGAGCTTTCAAGAGCTGAGGCAGAGGCTGACTAGTACCCCCATCTTGATGCTTCCAGAGGAAGGCATAGGGTACGTATGCTACTGTGACGCATCTGGGACTGGACTTGGGTGTGTCCTGAAGCAGGAGTATGTAGTTATCATGTATGGTTCTCGGAATCTGAGACAGTAGGAGCAGAACTACGCTACCCATGACTTGGAGTTATCAGTAGTGGTCTTCTCCTTGAAGACGTGGCGACACTATCTGATGGTAGAACATTTTACTATGTAATCTGATCACAAGAGTCTCAAGTATATCTTCTCTTAGAAGGACCTGAATCTGAGATAACACTGATGGCTTGAGTTCCTCTAGGAATACGACTTCGAGGTATTCTATACTCCTGGGAAGGGAAATGTTGTTTCAGATGAACTCAGTAGGAGGTCTGGTATATAGCTGCTAGGATAGGTGATGGAGCATCTAGCCGCATTACAGATATCCTTTATGGATAGAGACGGAGTATCCTTTCTACAGTCTCTTATGGTCACTCGCCCACTTTTTCAGTGATTCAGGGAGGCATAACATGGGGACTCTGACTACGAGACACGACGTGCACATGTATCCACCGGTTAGGCACCTGATGGATTTTTCGAAGGTGGGGATCACGCCATCCTCTTCAGAGGATGTAATATGGTTTCAGTGTCACTTTAGGAGGAAGTTTTGAGGGAGTTCCACAAATCACCTATAGCGGTATATCTAGGTGTGGCAAAGATGTATCAGGACCTAAGACGATAGCACCGGTGGCCAGGTATAAAGAAGGCAGTAGCAGAGTTTATCTCACGGTGATTCACTTGTCAGCAAGTGAAGGCGGAGCACCAAGTACCAGCAGGATTTGTTCAGCCTTTAGAGGTCCCAGAGTGGAAGTTGGATGGGATATCCATGGACTTTGTGATGGGTCATCCACGTACATTCAGGGGTCACGACTCGATCTGGGTGATCTTCGACCGACTCACCAAGTCAGCCCACTTCCTACCGATCAGAGATCAGGATTCAGTAGAGAGCTTGGGATGCCTCTATGTGTAGAAGATTGTGCATTTTCATGGTATACCTTCGATAATTGTCCTCGATCATGATGCACGGTTTACTTCCCGACTATGGAAGGGGTTGCA
Source organism: Viscum album (assembly GCA_963277665.1). NCBI lineage: Eukaryota > Viridiplantae > Streptophyta > Magnoliopsida > Santalales > Viscaceae > Viscum > Viscum album. The sequence goes on along the minus strand of OY728132.1, from coordinate 1,341,024,801 downwards.
GGAGGCTTTCAGGACAGAGCTTTGTCTGAGCACCACCTTCCATCCTCAGACTAATGGTTAGACTGAGCGGACCATTCAGACCCTCGAGGACATGCTACATGCTTATGTCTTCGACTTCGGTCGCAGCTGGGATAACCACTTACCTTTTGTGTAGTTTTCATACAACAAAATCTATCACTCCATCATAGGGATGGAACCTTTTGAGGAATTTTACGGGAAACCTTGAATATCACCCTTGTGCTGGACAGACCCTGGGGAGTCAGTACGGGTGGGACCAGAGATGGTACGAGCTACCATAGAGAAGGTGCAGATCATCCAGAAGCAGATAAAGACTATACAGAGTAGGTAGAAGTCGTATGCTAACAGGAGATGGAGACCTCTAGAGTTCGAGGATAGCAACCGAGTCTTCCTAAGAGTCTCACCTCAACGAGGTCTATGGAGATTTGGATGAGGCGCAAAGTTATCTCTGAGATTCATCAGACCTTTTCAGGTCCTTAGTAGAGTAGATGAGGTGGCTTACCGTCTGTCTCTTCCACCTCAGTTGCACCGGGTGCACGACGTCTTCCACCTATCTCAGCTGAGAAGATACGTACATGACCCTTCCCACATCATTGACCATGGAGAGCTGAACATCAATGACAGGGCGACTTTCATATAGGTTCCAGTGGAGATTAAGAATCGATAGGAGGAGGTCCTACGTGGACGGTCAATACCTCTAGTGCGCGTTCGCTGGCAGCCCGGGAACCTCCAAGAGAGCACATGGGAGAAAATTCTCAGATGGGTGCTCATTACCCCCATTTGTTCCCTTAGTTCGAGTTGTAGCTTATGGGGACGTAAATCCTGGAGGTGGGGAGAATTTAAAGACTCGGAAATCCCATGGAATTTTTTTTTAATACATGGGATTTTTTACGAGTCTGTGAAAGTTTAAAGTGCTTGATTCCAAGGCCCGATGTGCCTGGAATCAATTTTTGAAGTTTTTTTTGGGTACGTTTAGTAAACGTACGAGCGGGTTTTTATAACTTATGAACCGTTACTCAGAATTGAAATCTGAGATCACTGTTGAACTCGTAGCGCCGGTATTCACTTAAGGATACTTTCACTTCGACGGTAGTGAGTCGAGGACAAAAGTTAGTTTTTGGGTTTTCGTGTGAAGTAATAAAATAATGTAAGCTAACTTTATTTTATTTTTAATCCCCATGTGGAGGTTGGGTAGTTAAAACCTCATCATGGGAGTAGAAGGTGGGACCACCACACCTTAACCTCCCTTGGGAGGTTATGGTGGTGGGGCCCACCCGAGCATAACCACCCATGAGAGGTTATGACGTGGGGGCCACAGGAGGCATAACCTCCTATTAATGGGAGGTGAGAAAACCTCTCAACTCCCTCAATTAATTTTATGTGTCAACATAAACTTAAATGCTTTCAATTTAATTTTATGTGTCAATATAAAAATTAAATGCTATCAATTAATTTTATGTGTCACCATAAAATTAAATCCAATAAATTGTTTTGATAAAGGCTATGTGGGGGAAGCCTCTTGGAATCCTCCCAATATTTAATTCAACGCACCTCTTAAATTGCGCAAATGCTATTTAATTTGCTTGACCCCCCCCCCCTCCTTTTTAAATTAAGTAACTACGTCGTTGGAATTTAGGAAGGTTCCTAATAAATGAACCGCCATAAATTCCATGATGGTTACATACCTCTCCCCATCTTCAATATATAGGGAGCTTGGGAGGAGGATTTGGGATGACTTCACTAAGCAACGAAGCGCCGGTAAAGTGAAGTGATGCCAAACACTTGGAGGATTACGCTCTCCAATGAAAAATGCTCCACCGATGAAGAACGTCGACCTAAACTTCGACCATCTTCCTCAGAACTCCTTCTGACGTGAGATGTCTTTGTCCGCAATGAATCGACGTCCGCCTTCTTGCGCCAACATCATCCAACTACGAGCAAGGTAGGGAGTCTATTACTGGATAATATTATACCATTTTCTTATCTTCCTCATCGAAAAAATGGGATTGTTGAGGATGTGTTATTGATTATCTACTTTTCTTGATGAGCAAAATGATACCTCCCTAAACGCGGAGGGCGAGAGGAAACCTAACATTGCCTGACACCCTCCGTCGATTTTCATCCTTGTGGTGATCTTTGAAGCAGCAACGAGGCGACGAAGACGGCAGTGACAAAGGTCGCGCTACCCATGGCCTCCGCGAACTGCGTCGCCCCCGCGGCACACCGATGTTTCCGGCCGAACATCGACGGCCCGCGCTGACCCAAGCTGAGCCGAACCGGCATGCCCGTCCGCCCCCGGCCGCATGCTCGCAGCATGCCTGCGGCCTGCCTGTGAGCCGTCGACGCACACCACCGGCCTGCCCGCGCGCCCTACCGGCCTACCCGCGTGTTGTCGCGACCTACCGGCCTCCCGCGCACTGCCCGCTCGCCCCGCGTGCTGCCCGCGCACCCCACTGGCCTGCATGCGCCCTTCCGGCGCCCTGCGGCCTGCCCGCGCAATTCCCGGAGCCTTGCCGGCCTACCTGCACGCTGCCCGCGCCCCGCGTGGCCTACCCGCGCCCTAGCTCCCGGCCGAACCAGCCGAGCCGCGCCGGCCACCCAAGCTGGCCCGCGGCATCCTTCGCGGCGTCGCTGGCCGAACCGTCACTGCATTCCGGGCAGAGCCACGCTGGCCACCCGAGTCACATCTCACATGGTGCTAGCCAAACCGGCCCTGGTCTCCGGGCCGAGCTGCCTACGCGGCGACCTCTGGGCCGAACCACCCCCACAGTCTATCGGGTCGGGCCCAGTGGATCGGGACGAACCAAGCGGGTTGACCCACCCAACGGGCCGAGTCAGACCCATCAGGTCTGACCGGGCTGACCCAGACCAGGTCGGCCCCGTCTGGGTTGAGCCGAGTTGGTCTGACCAGGTCGAACCGGGCCCAGGACCATTACCGACCCTACTACTTCCTTTGGCCGTAACTTTGGCACCGAACGACCATTTGACGAACCGTTAGCGGCGTTGGTTTTCTTGGAGAATGACGGTCCCTTTGAGTATACCCCACTCAAGTTATGAGTAATTTTGTGATACAATCAGGTTGGATCGTACAGGAATCCAACCGATCCCCAGGGACTAAAAAGCTAATAACTCACAGACTGGGTGTCCGATTGACGCGCCATCAATTGTGTTGAGACCCCTATGATGAGACAGACCTTTGAGATACTTCTTCATGGGACTTGGTGGCAGTTGATGTGTCGACACTTGGCTTGAGGATCAGACCCTCCAGGAATCAAGCATGCTTGTGGAAACCCTGTGGCTGGTTGTGCACTGACGACCATTCTTGGATCATGTGTTGGTCCGAAAGCTCTGACTTCTGTTCCTGGATCATGTGTTGGTCCAACAGAATAGCTGGTCCTGGATCATGTGTTGGTTTGACAACTCTGATGACTGATCCTGGATCATGTGTTGGTCTGACAGTTCGGACTTCTATTCCTAGATCATGTGTTGGTCTGAGAGAATAGCTGGTCATGAATCATGTGTTGGTCCGACAGCTCTGATGATTTAGTGGCTATATATGATCATCTCTATCTCTCTACATAAGTTGTATTCCTATGTGAGCTGAGTCAGTGACTTCTGTGTTTTTCCTCTTGATTGAGATGGGTTACTTGATAACTTAGGTATATGTATGGGCATATAGCTAAGTAATGGCTATCCTTTGATTTCATACTTTTTGTTTTATCCTTGTTGTATTTTGGTGAGACCATGAGGGTCTCAGGGTCCTTACTGAGTATCATTATACTCACCCCTGCACGGGTTATACCCACACCTTATTTTGTTGGATGCAGTCGACGGACAGCACTGACTGAGGCTGAGTGTACGAGGGCAGGACGGTACCCGAGGGTGGACCACACGACAAGTTGGTACCCGAAGGAGACTGACTGATGAGGAGTGTTGCGTAGGACATCTGTACATACCCATCATGTAGGATCCATGATGGACGTTCCAGGAGCTGCTCTTCACCTTTCAGTTGTTTAGTCTTTTTTCAGTTGGGCTTGTAGTTTATAGTTGGTCTTGTATTTCTGGCCCCTTTACTTTTCAGCACTCTTTTGTATACAGTTTTTACTTAGTGTTTGCTTCGATTTTGTACTCTGATTGTGTGTGTTTATAGTTTATAAATGCAATACATTCCCAGTTTAGGGATTTTACACCTTTGGTGCTAGTCTCCAGCCCCTGGCCTATGGAATGCGGGCTTGGGGTAGTCATGGTACGGGCCCTGGGGGACGGGTCGTGACATTTTAATATGAGGACATTAGAATTTTAAACTTAATTCATGGTAACTTATCCTTTGATAAAAACCCATCAGGAATCTAGATCAAAATAAATTTATATAAGTCCTTTGAAAGTAGAGAAAAATTGTCAATTGGGATCCCACAATGAAACTATAAGATAATAGGAACAAGGTGTATGAGTAAATAAATTCCATTTTTTATATTAAATAATTGGTTTGCATAATTATGTTCCCAATCATGGATGGGGAAATTTTAATAAGTTCTTAATTTTCATAAATGATTTCATTCGGGTGAGGGGAATATTGATTAGCAATGAATAAGGGGTTAGTTAACTTATAATAATTTCATTAAAGTTCTATAAATGAAGTGGAAGTTGTTACTCTATTTTAAGGAACTTGTGATAAAGGGATAAATGGAAGTATCTCTTGTAAAAATTATAATTATACTAAAAAAATTCTATTTCACTCCTTGAATTTTAACTTGAACTTAATTGAAGTAAGGTGGTGAGATTAATTCATAATGGAGGTATGATAATTTAAAAATTGAGGAATATATGGTTTTATTCTTCTCTGGTTTTTCTACTTAGGTTTAGTTAGGGATATCAATTCAAATAAAACTAATTTTTCAAATTTCCTGGGAGTGTAGTAGACTGAGTGTGAGGGGATGATGAGAGGTGAAATTTCATATCTTTTTTTATCTAATTAAATGTTAAAGTCCCCTCAAATCATTTTAAAATCTAGGATAATCATAAATTTTTATTACTTCATTGAAATCTAGTATTATTTGGTTAAATGGATTAAATGTTGATTTTTATTTGTTTTTTAATCTATACATTTATCTATTAATTTTAGAATTTAAATTTTTAAATTTCATGTCTTGGCCTTCTAGGTACCCCCTTGGGATAGAGGAATTCCATAAGTAACACCCTAAATTTACCTCCAATAGGTTAGGGGCTGACGACTAGCATCGAGCAGGAAAATCACACACATAAGAGGCCTTATCCAATCATGACCTATAATAAATATATATCTCTAATTCAAAAAATATCATTAATATCAATAATATATATATAGAATATCAAATGAACTAAATATAACACATGCATGTCTAATATCCACAAGAAAACCATTACCAGTAACCCAATATAAAAAGTGAAAAAAAAATTCCCAACTACCATAAAAAAACTATCAACCAGCTAAGGTGAAGAGGCCCTCACTACAAGATAGCTCCAAACATGAATAGAACCTGCTACCATAAACTCCTAGTACCACCAATAATAATCCAACACCACATCACCTAAGTAATTCAAGAATCAACTCCACATGAGCAACATCAACCCCAATCTCAAAAATCCATCTTCATTATATATATCATCTGCACTAACACAACACTTTTGGGCCCATGGACTGTGCAGGGGTGAATATAAACATACATAGTAGAACACCCTGAAACCAATTAATGGAATATGAGGTAATAATCAAATTGATTCCAATCATTGTAGGTATCTAGAAGGAGGAAAATAAGTAAAAATATAAAATCAAGAAAGCTAGTGATTCCTGAAATTAAGAAGTAGCTAAAAGGAAGTTCAGAAGAGTGATCTAGATATTCTCATTTCTAGGAAACAAATGGATGATTAGAATTCCCAGTCATCACATATACAATACTCAAAATAAAATATGCGTTAGTAGCAAGTGATTCTAGGAATGATGAATATTCCACAGTCCTAAATCCATTATCCATTCATCAAATTTCATGTATACGACGACTCCCATGGTGATAAAAAATAACAAGTCTCACATAATTCATAATTATGCAGGATTATAGCATCAAAGACACCTAAAAACCCAATAATGGGAGTTTCCTCAACCTTGAATCTCACTCACACACTAGGGTATCACACACAACCTAAGGGTAAGGATAAACCAATGTATTCTTATAAATATACTCTCATCCTAGAGTATAGCCTCAAGAAACTTACATAGTCATTCCCTTATATTATATTGGAGGATCCCTCCCCCAGGACTATGGTTGAAATAAAAACTCCAGTGTCGTATCCCTATCTCATTTGAGCTCAATATTTGAGTGAAATACTAACCCTACAAATAGTGGATCTCTTCCTCATAATGTGGGTGAAATACCAACTCTCTATGATTCCAAATGTAGATAATTCTAGACTCATGAATATGCGGGGGAAATACAAACTCTCTAGGAGGATCCAAAATCCAATTGGTTGGATAATCACCATAATGTGGAATAATAAGATGAAAATTCCATGTCCTAGAGAGTTATACAAGGTTAATTGAATGTACATGGCATGCCCTAAGGGTATACGATGTTTTGTCCTAAGTCGGCCACCTGGTCATGTTATTTCATTCCACATGGCATGTTTAAATCAAAATATACATAATTTGGAGGGGTTTCATGGAATTTCATGTCCATTAAAGTACACATTATGTACCGCATCTTCCTAATTCATGTACCACTAAAGTTACATGGGTGTGTCCTAGAATACATGGTGTGTGAGGCCTCATGGTCCCCTGGGCTTCTACTTCCTATACACACGGAGCTGGTTGGCAAGGGGTGTAACAACTCAAGTAATTTTGAGAAAAATAATTTTCATGTCTTATTAATATTCATTAATTATATTTTAAAGATTTATATTCATTATAATATTATTTGGTAATTATTTAGTCAAATGGAAAAGGATTTATTTCAAACTAAATTGGGTTTTCATGAATTATATGGTTTAATTTAAAAGATTTATTTCCAAATTATAGAATTTTAATTTCAAAAAATAAAATTCATTTTTTAATTCATCATTTTAAAATTATCTTAGGATTAATTTTTGACAATTTTCAAAAATGTTTGATATTTCAATGAATAGTTATTTTCATTAAAAAATGTCTTTTTTCCAAGTATTTACAAAGTCACATTATATTTTTTGGATTATTTTTAAAATGTAATTAGTTAATTTTTTATTAAACATAATCCCATAAAAATTTATTGTAATATTCATTATATATTAATTTGTTATAAAAACATTTTTATACATAAGAAGGCATTTTTCTGAAAAACTATTTTTCACCTTGTTTTGCGAGTTTAATTTTAAATACAATTATTCCACTTATATGAATTAAAATTGATAAAATTGATTCCATATTTTTAATAATAATAATTAATATTAGGCAAAAAAAATTATATTAATTTTTTTCATAAGGAATAATAACAACCCTAAAAAAATTTCACCACAGTTATGGTTAGTGGGGTTTAAACTAAAGTCATAAGGGTAAAAATTACATAAAAACATATCTAGATCCAATTTTATGGCCATATTTTGAATCTATATCATCTTATTTTTTGAAATTTTCTATTTTGATTCCATTTTTCTTGAGTAATACATTAATATATTTTAATCTTTTTAAACATTCCATGTGTGTCCTCTCCCCCACTTATAAAAGAACACACCCTCTCATCCCCTCTCCACACTTCATGAGCCTTTTTGTTTCAGAAAATACCTATCTATATCCCTTCCTAAAATCCATACCCATATCCAAGAGTCCCTGGTTTGATCACTAAACCAACCAAGGAAGGATTTAGGCATAAACCTAAAGAGGTTGTCTGAAGACGAGGAATAGTTCTTAGCTGAGCATTTTCATTTAATTTATTATTATACCTCCATAAAATTTTCTTCAACCATGTTTAAATAAAAACATCAGTATATTACATATATTTATATGTTATTATTTCAATTTAATGACCTATATTCATATCCACTTACATCAAATGAGAAATTAAACCATCATTTGTGTGTATAATGAATTATCGACTCACAAGCTGATATAATTCATTTTCCATCATTGCCTCTCGCGGCTAGTTATAATGCTGTATTAAATGAATATACATGATATTAAAGAAATAATTTTCTTTCTGGAAAGATAATATTTTAAATATTCTCTTTCTTTTTCATCTATTAAAAAATGGTTACATTGTTTGTGTATACGTGTGGATTACTGCCTACATAGAACGATGTGATTATTTCTTCATCATTGAATCACATGGATGGTATATATAAGTTTATTTAAATAGTTAATATTATATTTATGATATAATAATAATTATATATATAAAAAATAAAACTTACCTTATTTCTATCATGTTTATAGAAAAATCAAAATGTTACCCATGCGTGCGTAGAGCCTATCATCACCTTGAATGTAATGTAATTCATTTTTCATAACCATATTTTATGGTTAATTTTAAAATTATAAGTAAATAATAAAAATTATAATTATTTCATGATTATTATTCTATATATTATGGAATAATTAACTTATTGACCAAGATCAATAGACCGAAGTTGTTTTTTAATTACAAACTGAACATCATCAAAACACCCAAAGTGGATTTAACTGATTAAGTAATTAAATGTTTCATTAAAATAAAGGAAATAAATTTTTCAATGGTAAGTTATTAAACATGTAAAAGTTTTTTATGAAATAAAATAATTTATGTAATTTTATTATAAAGGTGTTAAATTACATACATAGAATGCCTCAACTTGTGGTAAGGGATTTTTCTTCAATTTCACTTCATTGAGGCATGTTTTAATGTTGTACACATAATTTCTTTTATATAGTGTATATAATAATATCTTACATGTTATATCATTAATAATTCATAATTCATGGTATTTTAAGTTATAATTCATTTTAATTCATCCAAGTGGTTTTTATTTCAAAGTTACCAAAGCGGTAAGGGTATTCTTAACTCAATTTTCTTTCATTGGGTTATATCACTTACTCATTGATTATATTAAGCCAATAATATATATAAAGTGACCTTTTATTGATTTATTTTTTGTTTAGAATTTTTTTTATGTATATAAATTTGTTACACATAATCTATCCATTGATTAATTCTCAATTAAATGGTATGATCTCTGTAAGGGTTATTCTTCTAAAATTATTCTTCTCTAGGATATATAATTACGTTATGTGCTTAAATTATATTATAAAGGGTATATTCTTCCCCTTTGACATGTTTATATCATGAATATACATATTTTCAATATATTTAAATATCCATTTGAAGTTATACTTTTATGGGTCTTATGGTTCAAGAGTTTCCAAAGTGCTAAGGGGTTTATGTTTAAATCTCATTGTTAATCACGATTTTTTGTGCTTAAATATCCATTGAGAAATTATATGATCCATATTGTATAAAACCATTTAATTTTTATTATCCATTATATATTTATATGGTTTTTATTTTTAAGTTCCATTTTCCCTCACTTTGGTTGTAAGATCTCGCATCTATATGAGTTGTAAATTTTAGAATAAATATTAATTTACAATTAATGGATGAGTTGAATCTTGAATGGAGATTATAAATGAAATTTAGAATTATAGAATGCCTAAAAGTAATGTTTTATAATTTTAATAAAACTATAAGGTATCTCATAAGTTTTGAGAGTGTCTTGGGGATTCAGGTCCCATAATCAAAAGTTTTGTAAAAGTGAAACCTAAGGCACACAGTTTGTGATAATCATGTGGCCTAACTATACGGTCCAAATTAAAAATGTGAGCTTATTGTTAACCATGAGGTATGACATTAAAACCCATTTGAGCCTATATAATAAATATTATACATTTCGCATGGTTGGTGAATGATTTTTTAAACTATATATTGCGCCCGTGCAAGGTGGTTGTGTATCAAATAGTGGGGGAACATGATTGGAACACAGTTTGGCCAACCATGTGGCCAAACCATGAGGATCATTAGAAATGGGGAATTTTATTTTTTCCACCTATGGTATTTAAGATTTAATCCCCCTATTTTCTTCCTCCCTCTCCTATGTGTGACTCTAGTATCCCCATCCTCTCTTTCCCTTCTTCGATCACCTTCAAGAAGTTGTTCTTGCTGGATTTTGAATCCATTTTTTAGTGATTATTAGTAATTATTTGGATCTAATAACCTCCATTGTGATTCTTTAATTCTTCCCTTAATTTAAGATTTCCTCGATTAGGTATTTTAGTCCTAATTCCACCAGATCATAGAGGAAACAGATATCGATGATGGAGCTTTTACTCATCCTAGGAAGAGGGTGGTGTAGGATTCCATCTCCACTTCATCATGTCAAATTTCATTGAGGAATTTTTCTACATTTATTTTTCTAAATATTTAAATATTAATTTAAATTTATTGGGTAGTTTTTTTTATTTCATTTCATAGAGATTATTCATGATCTGAGGTTGAGGATGTGTCATGGGTTATTGAAGAGTGACATATTGCGGTTCTGGTGTGATGGAATAAGTCATCAAGGTTTTTAGATTTATTCCTTAGTAAATAATATTGTTTAAATTGTTTATAATTTGTTGATATTTTTTAATAAATTATAATTTAGTTTTAATTAATTGATTTTTAGTGATTTTTTGTGACATGGGACCTCTCATGTCTTGGATGATCTTGGACAAACCTTGGAAACTGTTATCATCCCTTGGAAAAAAAATGAAAGTATTTTTGAGAGGTAGGTGGTCAATATTACTTGAACTATGGTATTCATGCATGTTTATGTTAGTATGGGAATTCTCTATCTCACCCCTATGGGTGAATCCCCCTATTTAAATTTATTCCATTGATTTTTTAATTAAATTAATTTTTTTAATTATAATGGTTGATTCCATAAGTCACTAACAACCCCTATACACTAACTTCATGCCTTAGACCCAATGGATGAGACTAATACCCTTGAGACACCAAGTAGTCATCAAATTGATTAAGAGGTGAGGATAGACCAAGTGAGGTAATTCATTCATTGTATAGGCCTAGGTGGGAAAACCTTAGGTACACCAGGAAAGGATTTGGTGAGTTGACCATCTCAATGAAACCTTGGGCATAAAGGTTGGTCATAAACCATCTCTTGATGATTTTTATGGTGGAAATACATTATATAACTGGAAATTTCATGCTACCATATTCACTATGTCATATGAATTAACATCCCAGTGCGTCAGTTATTGACCTGAGACTATGACTTGACCAAGATGATATTAAGTGAGATTACTCTACTTTAAAATGATTATGAGGGTCCCAAGAGGGATTCATCTTATTATTATTTGACATTGGGGACCCTGATGGGTGTCCCAGTAGTTGATTGACCCTGATAAAGTTTGTTATGGGTTTGGGTAGAGATGGTAGTGGGTGTAACCCTAGAACCCATACCAAACATGTGATCCAAAGGGGTTGTGGTATTAGATATGGGTTTAGGAATTTGGAAAAACCTACTCTTTTAGTTATGCTCTCACACAGTTATTGTTGATGCAACTACGAAAGTCATAAGTACATCCAGGAACTCAACCTATGGGGATGATGTGATGTGATCATATGGTGGTGATGCCCAAAGTTATTTCAGTGGATTCTTATAATGATTATTATGTAGCTTACGGATACTTTACTGTAATTCCTAGTTTCAATAGGATTCCACCAAGCATAAGGATTACAATGGATGTTTCTAAGTGAATTTTTTATCCCCTTTTAAATAGTGTGTCTCCTAGGATGCCTTTCCCGCTAGTATCCAAGTGATTATATAGGTTTCTAGGTGGACACAATTCCCCTAAGCATTAGATTATTATGAAATACCTATTAATTTATGATGATATATTCGATTTATGCTAGGTATACTCCTCGATATCATGTGTACACACCTTATTGCATTTCCTGGAGCTTTCTAGGAATGGGTAATTAAGATAGAGGTTGAATAATGTTGAGTTATTACCTTGGAACCAGAAGCTTATTCCTTATAGATTATTTAGGCATTGTCCCCCATAGGAATCATCCTTTCTCCAATATCTTGATTTCCTATAGACTAGGACCTAGTAAACCAACATCAGACTATATTTTAGAACATCGAGACAAAATTTGGGTTTAACTAGTTACATGTAACCTGAGTGGTATGACATCTAACTTGGGGATTTATTTATAGGATTTCCAATTGATACCAAGAATCCTACTTTATATTTATTAGAGGTGAGTACGAGTGATCCCAAGGTTATGAATTATGTCCCATTATAGTGGTGTAGCTTTATTAGAGACATTTTTTGTAGTGGTCAAAGTAGGTATAGTCAGAACAGGGTAGCCATAATTCCATAGGTATGAAAATGGTTATTTATTTATTTTCAGCAGTTATTTTTTAACTATATATACAGATGAATATCTCTCATACACATACAATTAATTTACTAACTATGTATGAGAACACGTTAGTGGTTCCATGCTACTTAGAAAAATATTTACCTAGAGTAATATAGTAGATTTTCACTTAGTTTTAGGTATAGTGTGGGTCGAAACCTAAGAATGAATGAGTATGATGGCTCAAATATGAATATAGAGCTAGGTACATGGTACGAATCAGTGTGACCATTAAAGACTTATATATTTTATTTCTATTTCCTTTTTTCTTCTTGTATATATGGTCATATTAGTGGCTGATCAGTGTTGTATGTATGTCTTGGATGTTTGGGCCTTTACTTCATTCCATTCATCGTAACATCCTAGTTTGTATTTATTACTTTCACACTCTGATTTTTTAATATTGTAGATGATTTTTGATTATTTATATTTTTTTATTACTCTGAATTGAGGGCTTAATCTCCCCCAAAGACATACCCTGGTCCCTTGATACTAGTCAATAGCCTTTGGCATATGGAAATTCAACCTTAAAGAAGGTTGTGAACTAGTTTGGCTACATTTCATAGAGTGAGTCAGGCCGGTACATGAAAAAGTAGTGTCAAAGAAATTCCTTTTTATATTCTTTACTATTTGCGACATGGTAGATAGGAGTATTAAGAATGTTTTAGAACTTTTGATGGATATCGTACTTTTTCATCAATAACACTTATTCTGGTAAGAAGTCCAAGTTTATAGGGATACGGGATTTATGTTATGGGTTTATGATGTTAAAATTTACCATGATTTATAATTTTATATATTCAAATGTTGTGTGGAGTTTATGATTTAATATAGATTTCTAGAACACGGATCATTGGTGTATTATTTCTAGGTTCATTTAAATAAAGATTCATAACAACCTATATAGAGTTTTACCATCTATATTTGTATTATATTTTACTTAACAGACCTTCATTTATGGTTATTTAGTGAGATCATTGATTATGATGTATATTAGTACCTGAATGTTTGTATTGAATTGGAACCTCGAGGGGGTATTACTATATACATATGCCTAGTGTGGATCATTTCATTATCCTTTTCTATTTGAAATTGTGAACCTCTAAAGAGTAGTCCCCTTTGAGGATTCTCAGAGTGGATCAGGTCCTATTAGGTTGATTCTTTCTAGGTGATTCCTTAAATGTTTAAGAAATTATAATCCTCCCTATTTCATGAGTTATCAATGGGTCTCATTTAAATGGTTTTAAAATTACAACTTATAGGGTGTTTTCCTCTATAACTTGTAATTAAAGACCTATATAATTGAACTCATGTAGTCTTTTAATGACTTTCGTAGTTTTATGTTATCTTTACATCACTTAAAGAGGGTTCGTAGGCATGTTAGATGTCATATAATTGTTGAGGTGGGAATAGGGATGTTTCTTATGTGGTGTAAATAAAGTGGGTTATAGTTCTTGTGTGAGAGACCTATGGTCTTGGTGGTCAGACCTAGAGGCCCTAATTTTTTCCTTGACTAGTAAGGCTAGGTGGTAAACCTAGAGGCCCTTAGTTCAGACTAAGATCTTAGTGATTCAATAGTTTGTATAATTGAGGGAAAACTATGAGAGGGGTTGGCCCAATTTTAAGGATACCTTCAGAGGCAATGAGATTCATGGTATGCTCATGATGTGGTTTATGCACATGAGGTGTTACTAATTATGTGACCTATTAATGATGATTCCTTTAGGCTCTAAGAAATCACCTAGGGTTATTAAGTTTCAAGACTAGCTTTTATGGGTAGGACTATTCTGGTGCTTGGCCCTGTTTTCCAGTGGTTGTGTAGTAAGCAATGAGTTTAGAACATGTTAGGACACTCGTTACTGGAATTACACTAAGTGATAGGAGATAATGGAATAAATCATGGTATGACTGATGTTCCCAATTTTGAAGAGAATTTTCTAGGGACCTCATAGTGTGTCAAAAATGACATGTCATGGAGTGTGGTCAGCTTGGACCTTGTAATGTGCCACTCAAAAAAGTGTGAGTTGAGTGGTATGTATTTTTACCCCCAATGTGTAAGGTAAATTTTAGTTCATTATAGTTTTTTGGGGTAACTATTTAGGATGAAACATCAGTGAGTAGTTGGGTGTGATCCAAGGATCGATTGTTTTAAATTGTATGTTTTTTAGCATGGAGACTGAGAGATTTTGGTAAATAAAGGTAACATACCTATAAGAAATTATTTCTTAGAAATAAATCGAATTTTGTGAAATAGTTGACATGAGGGTGGACATTGACATGCATTATCGGAAGACATGGTGTTGAGGGTTAGTTAAAGGAAAGTGAATCTTATCTTGGCATGAGCATATCCCGGCAGGAGAAGAACATGTTTAGTGGTAAAGTCTTTTAAGGTATGACTTGAGGGAGGAAACCCAGTTATAATTTGAAACTAGGAAAATGAAATAGATTCCTTTCCCATGGATTTGGGTACATGTTCTATATAATGTTCACATTAGCACTTAGGAATGAGTGGGTTCTTTTTGAGACCAATAATTATGTCCTAAAATGGATATGGAATGGGATACAATCATTAGGAACTCTACTATATAGTGTGATAACAAGGATGATCCAAAGTTGGGTATTTGTGAATTAGTCATCAATGATAGGTCCTAACATGAAAAAAGGGTCATGTGAGGATGAGACCAGTCATTGGATGGTTGTTTTGGATTTTATATGTTATTGGATTAAATGAACTGGGTACTACTAGATTTATTATCTAATTCTAGCTATAGGCTTGAATATATACTTGGGTGGATTATGTGGGTGGACATTAAGCCTAGGGTAGCTTATGATGATCCAGAGATATTAGATCAAGAATGTGTTGGTATTCATGTAGTGGCACAATAAGAGAAATTGGTAGGGGATGTTTTGACTAGGAAATTCTATACAAAGTCAGGCATGGGTTTTATTGAGCATGTTTAAAATGATCTTGGTTTGACTTGGGGTAAAGGCATCGGGATCTAGTTTTTGTGACATGATGGTGGTGAAATTCAATCGTTTTCTAGAATAGAAATTTGTAAGTGTTTTAACATTAGTTCAATCGAATAGTTGTATGTGGTTAGTGAGGAACTGCATCAGGCATGCCATTTGGATGAGACGGGTTCATTGCAATGGTTGGTTGGGTATTTTCAAGGAAAAGATTGTGTGACCAGGTTAAGTGTGTTTAATTGGAATTAGACCACTTAGATTAATCGAGCACTAATATTATATTCCTTATCTGTATTTGGGTATTAAAAGTTGATAAATATACCAAGATAATTGTTAGGATTCTTGGGGTGTGTTTCGGTAGAAACTTTTGATGGTGGATGTATTGTGGCATAGAATTGGTCATTGTGATAAAGAACCTGTGATGGGGAGTGCCATAGGCAGGTTGATGACTGAGGTGATGACATGGTCATATATCATGTTAGATGGTCTCAAGTAAGTGTCATCTCAATGTTTCAATTATGGTTATGATTATTGGTTTGCTTTTTGTGGGGGGGGGGGGGTTAAGTGTTGTATGTTTAAAGTAGTTCCTGGAAACTCCTTGGTCATTCAGAGATAGAGTGTAGTTATTTGAGTAGGAATTCACAATTAAATTAGTCATGGTTTTTTGGTTAGATTACGATAAAGAACTCTTGAGGATTATAAGCATTAATGTGGGAGGTTGTAGATCCCATATCTGTACGCTTTGGAAATTTAAAAAGGAATTTGAATTTGCAATTACTGGATGAGTCAAATCCAGATCAGATATTTATAATGAAATTATGATGATTGTAATGCCTCAAAGTGATGTTTCTATCCATGTAATGAGGATAATAAGCAATATAGGAGGTTTTAAGAGCATCCTTTGGGTTTATGGCCCATATTTTATGTTTTGGAAAAGTTTATCCTATAGTGCACGGTTCACGCATGGTTAGTGTTAACCATGAAACCTAAATGGGCATCCCAGATTACATAGGTTCATGAATTTTTAAATTGTATTGGAGGCCCTAAAAAATAATTCTATCCTATATATTAAATTGTAGACATATTGCAGGATTAATTCATGGTCTATTAAAATATGCAACATTCCCATAAAATGCTAATGTACCTCGAACAGTGGGGGCACACAGTTGGAACACGGTTTATCCAACCATGTGTCCAAATCATATGAATCCTTAAAAAGGGTAAATTTATACTTTTACCCTATGGTATTTAAGAGGGAAACCCACTCTTTTTTTCATCCCTATTCTGCGTGTGACCTAGGCATGAATCTCCTCTCCTTCCCTACTTCAAAACCCTTCAAGGGGGTGCTCTATGTGGTTTTTGAATCTATTTTCAAGTGATTTGTGGTAAGTCTATGACTATTTTGAAATATTTTATGCTTATATTATTCTTAAATTATTTTTTTTATTTTCATGGATATGGATTTAAATTATGATTCCACTAGATCATAGTGGAATCGGATACCGGTGATAGGGCTTTTGTTCTACCTAAGAAGAGGGTGATTTGGGATGTCGTATGTACTTCATCACATGTCGTTTTGTTGAGATATTTCATCACTATATTTTTTTAAAATATTTAAATATTAATTAAAATTGATTGAGTAGTTTTGATTCCATTTCTTAGGGCTTATTCATGGTTCAATGTTGATTATGTGTTTTGGGTTATTAGAGAGCATTAGGTTGCAGTTTTTATATGAAAGAATTGGATGATGAGGTTCTAATCTTTACACATTTATAAATAATTTTTTTAAAATTCTTCATAAATTTTTAAGATTTATTATTAAATTATAATGTAGTTATAATAAATTAATTGTTGGTGGTTTGGTTGTGAGATAGTGCCTCTCATGTCTCATATGAGCATGGACGACCCTTTACAGCTATTTTCATCCCTTGAAAAATAAATGAAATGATTTTTATGGGTTAGGTTGTATTTAATACCTACCCTATAGTATTTATGCATGTTTACGGTAGTATGTGAATGCTCTAACTAATCCATGAGGTTGAATCCATCTATTTAAATTTATTCCTATGATTTGTTAATAAAATTAATTTTATTGACTATAATGAATGATTCCAGTGCTCAATAATAACCCTTATGAACTAGCTTCATGCCTTGGGCCTGATAGCTGATACCAAAACCCTTAAGATACCTAGAAGTGTCTAGACCTCCTAGAAGTGAGTCTATACTTAGTGTGTATGCCATCACTTGTACAGGCCTAGGTGGGAAAACCTTAGGTAGGTTGGGACCGAGTTGGGTGAGTAGAAGTTCCCAGATCAACTGTAGACCCTAAGGTGGGTCATAACCCATCTCTTGAAGATTGATGTATTGTAAAGACCCTATATAGCTTGAATGGTATCTCTACCCTATTCACGATGTTGTAGGGCAAGATGTCCTAGTGTTTCGGGTGTTGACCTCAGACCATCACCTAACCTGAAGGATCCCAAAAGGGATGCCTCTTCCTTCATATGATTCTAAGGATCCCAAAACAAATTAATCTACTTATTATTGGACATAAGGGTCCCTAGTTAGTGACCAGATGGTTGAATGGCCCTGAGAAAGTTCATTATGTTTTTCAGTAGTGATAATAGCAGGTTTCACCCTTAAAATCATATCAAACATGTGATCCAAAGGGATTGTGGTAGTAGATATGGGTTTAGGAATTATACCAAACTTGTTTTTCTAGTTATGGCTTCACCTAATTACAATTGATGCAACTATAAAATCTGGACGTACATCCTAGAAATTGGTCTGTGGGACTGATATGATATTATCTTATAGTGTGGATTCCCATAGGTAATTCCTATGATCTAGATTATGAGACTTATATGATTTAATTATAATTTACTAGAAGAACTAATGTCACTTGGATTAATCCTTTCAAAGGGATTATAGAAGAGGTTTATGATTGCATCTTTGAGTCCCTCTTAGATATTGTGTTCCCCAGGATTCCTAGCCAGCTAGGATCAAGGTGATTCCAGAGTTTTCAGGTGGTCACACTTTTCTCAAGCACTAGATGCCTATGATATCCCTGAGTATTGAAGATAATATACTAGATAGATGCATATGATAATCCTTTGGATTCGGTGGATATACCTTATTTCATTTCCTAAATCTATCTAGGAATGGGTTGTTGAGCCTGTGATTGAAGAATGTTGGGTTAATATCTTAGATATAGGAGAGTATTACTTATAGATTTCCTAAGGTCCATACCCATTAGGAATAATCTTGTTTCTGATTTATTGATAGCCTATGGATTGGGACATAGGAATATGACATCATACTAGATTAGGTAATGCAAAGAATTCATCTGGGTTCTACTGGTTACAAAAAGCTTGAGTGGTATGAAATTTGAATCAATGAGTTATTTATGGGATGTCTAGTTGATACCTAGAATCCTAATTTATATTTGTTTGAGGAGATGAAATATGACCCCAAGGTTAGGACTTGTATCCCCTTGTGGTGATGTAGCTTGATTTGGGAAAATTTTGGCACCGGTTAAATTAGGTATAGTCAAACCAGAGTATCCATTATGCCCTATTTATAAAATTAGTTATTTATTTGTTTTTAGAAGTTATTATTTACCTATGTATTCATATGAGTATCTTATATACACATACACTACATTTACTGGCTATTTACCAGACCACATTGGTGGTTCCCAACTGATTTTTTTACTCACACCCTAATCGGGTCTCCCTTGTACTAGGGTACCCAAGTGGAAGTTCACTTGGTTGTGCGTATAGGATGGGCTGAGAACTAGGTTTGATCAAACATAATGGATTATATATCTATATAGAGTTAGTTTCATGGTATAAATAATTATGGTAAGTAGAGCCTTATAAATTTTATTTCTATTTCTTTTTTCATTATGGTATACATGGTCAGCCTAGTGGGCGATCAATATTATATGTATTGCTTGACTATTCAAGTATTTACTATAATCCATTATTTGTTGCAACAAAGTTTGTATTTATCAATTCTATAATATTATTATTTAATACTATAGATGATGTTAGGTTATTTATGTTATTTTATAACTCTAATATGAGGGAATAGCCTCCCCATAAATAGACCATAGTCTCTCACTACTAGTCGACAGCCTCTGGTGTATGGGGAGGCATTCTAGGGGTCAATACAAGAACTGATTCAGTAACTATTCATAAAATGAGTCAGGCTATGATGTGACATTAGTACTCAAAATGGTTCATAAAATTATTTCAATAATTTTTTTACTATTATTCGATGATTTTTTAAAGTTAATTTTACCCATGTTTGGCTTTTTGAAAAAGGTTTTAAAAAAATCTTCATTTTGTTTTTTGAACAAGGTTCCTTTGGGGAAAATAATATGATCTTATTTTCTTGAACCACATAAACTTTATTATTCTCTATTTATGAATGTGATTTACTAGTTTAATTTTTATTTCCTCGCTTATTGATTAATAAAACATCAAGATAAATATTTATAAGTGATACACATCTTTTACCTTCTTTTCGATCAGGCATATTTATCTTCCATATCCATATTTTATAAAAAAATCAAGATTTTTTTTCTAAACATAAAATATTTTTTAAATTTGTTTCAAATTATCATTCACCTTATTTTTAAAGGTTTTAAAATGAATTTTTTTAATTTTTTCTACATGGGTCACTTTTGAATATCTTTACAAAAGTTTGAAAAAAAGTTTATTTTTAACATTTATGAAATGAATATATTTTTCCCACCATCATAACCATTATTTTCTTTGAAGATTACATTATAATTTTTAAATATTATTTTCAAAGAAAGGTATATTCACAATATTTTTTGAATTTTTAGTTTTTAAAAGTTTTTTTTAAAGTGGAAAGGGAATTTTCCTTGAGAATGATTTTAATGTTATTTTTATTCATCAATGAAAATAACCCTTTATTTTAATTTTTATTCACTGGAGATATGTTGTAATTATCCTATCCGTATTCATTATCTGGATGTATTATGATTGTATTAAAGATATTTTAACGGAACCCATTTATATTCCACAGGTAAATCAAACTATGAAAGAAAAATGGTTATTGTTATTTTGAAAAATACAATATTTCATGTGTTATAATTATGTTATAGTTTTTGGACATTGTTTATGATGAAGAGTGAGACCGGTATTGCACATGATGATGAGTGATCTTGATATATCACTCTAATAAATTGGGTAAAGGGATGGAGTTAACCAGTTATAGGTTTATCCTAGGAGATTATTGTAATTTATTAGGTATGTTATTATATTTGTAGGAAATATTATAAGAGTGGTATGAAAATGATGCACCAAATGACCAACAAGTTTTTATTATGCTTTCATCAGGTTCTAATGAATATTTTTCTTAAAGATTATTTTAAAATGGCTCTTGATTTTTTATTTATATTAATATTTTCTTATGTTAAATCTATATTCCATATCTCATGTCCAATGATGTGGGTTCTAATGGGTATAAATTCTATAATTTTATCCTCATGCACTTTGATTATGTCCGCATACCCTTTTTCTCATATTATGCTCATTGGTGACATACAATTGTTAATTCTTATGTTTACCATTATTGAGAATTTGATATCACCCTTATTATGTTTAATTTTTATTGGGTTATGAAGAAATGTTTAAGTATGTTGTTACTAATAATATTATTAGATATGAAGAACTTATATAGAGATAACATATATTTTTATGAACCGGTTGTTTTTGTATCCAAGATTTTATGTAAGAGTTCTTCATAGTTCTCTAAAAATCTAAACCTAAAGGTTTCTTGGGTGTATAAGTGATCTAATATTTAATTTTGATGATATATGTTTTTAAGGGTTAAATTTGGGTCACATTTATTGGTATCAATGCTATAAATTTAATGATTGTGTTTTAGAATCAGATCCAGGTGTGTAGGTTTCAAGTTATTATAGTTGGTATCAGAGGAAAGGTTTTGATAACTTTGGAGATTATGATGTTTTAATGTAAGGTTAAATTAAGAGTTATGGATACTATCATGAGTTTATAAGTTTAATTTTGATCATAAAATAAAATACATCAAAACCCCTTTTGAGGTTTTAAGTGATTATACTTTAAAGTGATGAATGATATCTTGGGAGACGGTTTATTGGGTTGAGGTATATATAACCCTTAGGATTAATGTGAAATATTATTTAAAAAAAATACTATTATATTTTTTTGGATTTAATCTGAAATTTATTATATTTACTTTGAGTTTAAAATTTTCTTTAATATTGAAGCTATTGAAATTATTTAGGATATAGGATTATTTATCAATAGAATGATCTAATATGAAATTTTAGTGTTATTATGGAAATTTTGAAGTTAAATATCTTATTCCATCATATGAAGGTTTATATATTTCATATATTATATTACCTTATCCTAACTATTTCAGTTTTGGATAATATCTAAAGATGGGAGGAATATCTTGTTATCATTTTTTGAATTATGTGATTTTTTAGAAATTGATTTTAGTACTTCAGACATGAAAAATCCATCTCGAATACTAATCATTTAGATATTAAGATAATATTGTGGTATAAATTTATTAAACGATGAAATTATACTTTTCATGTAAGTATATTAACTAATGTTCTTAGTCTTGATAGTTAAGGAATTCCTCAATGCTAGGAATAGGATCTTGAAACAAAAATGTTATCCTATTACCATAATTTCTAATGAATTAATGGTATTTTTAACACATAATTGGTTTATGGTTTTTTTTCATTAAATTTATCATGATCATTCAATCTCTTGTGATCAATGTTCTATGTCACTCTCAATAATTATTTGGACATTACGGTTTTCCACTATGTCTATATTTTTATTTCTAAAATAAATATTTTTATTAAAGACCAGACAAAAAAGTGACATAAGGAAAAAATTAGGGAGGCCTAAAATAATTCAATCCAAGTTCATCCCCCCTAATGATGTTCACCCTCTGGGGGAATTATGTGGAAACTAGTAAATAAAGTCAAGCTTGTGGTGTGATATGGAAGAGAAGCAAGAAATCTGCAGCCTTCATTCCCTCCCTCCAAGTGTGTAGGACGCTCACCTGGTTGTTGAAGAGCCTCTGACACCTTCTAATGGTATAGAAAATAGACTGGGGGAATTTTTTAAATATCTTTAAAATATTTTAAAAGGATGATCGAGTCTGTTTCCACCGCTATGAGGTGAACATTCCTGTAGTGACACACTTGAAGACTTGTAAGGAGGGTCGAGGCTTATGTATGTAGGGAGTGTACCTATCCAAAGGGAATGAAAAACACTATAATTAAAGACCCGTTTGAGTCTAAAACCACAAAACCTCTATTGGACATCATTGAGATGCAGGAGCTACCATTATTCAGTTTAAGCCTCGAAGGGTGGGGGTTCCAGGGCACCCAATTTCCAGATCTTCTTATATTACTGAAATTAATAAGGACACCAGCACAAAGTGGAATGAGCAAGGGCACATCTTACCAGGTCTTCAGAGTCTTAAAAATATATATGAGAAATAATTTAGTGTAGATGGCCAGTTCTTCTCCCCGGTTCTGAGACTCTTCAAATTGAGAAGAGTTCCTCACCCTCCAAATGCACCAGCAATGTCTACGTAAAACCACAGCCCTCGCCTGCCTTTTTCGACCTGGAACCTCAGTTACCTAGAACCATATCTCGAAGAAACATTGGCCTCTGAACTCTGGATAAGAAAAACCAGTAAAATTTCCAAAATACCTTCAAATTGTGTAGGACAACTTGCTTTCAAAGAAGAGATGAGTAATTGTATTCAGCCTACTTTGAATATAGCAAGATCATCAAGAGGACAAATGAATGCACATTCATTGAACATTCTCATCAGTAGAAATTTCCCATTGTATGATTCTCTATAATAATAAATTGATATTTTATATAACCTCCTTCTTCCACATGGTCTCCCCCCACGCATCTGTGTTCTCAGAAATATGAACCGATTTACCATACTCTTTAACAGAAAATATTCTGGAAGTGGAGGTCGTGAAAACACAAACATCCTATTCCATGTTGGGTTTAATCAAGTTGTATAGACGCCACTACTCTAGAGTAAGAATGGAATCAATGAATTTATAATGTAATATGTCCTTAAGGAAGGATAGGTCAGCGTTTAGGCATGCATGGAATCCAATAATAAAACCTGCCTAATTATGAAACTAGAAATAAATGTCACCCCTTCACACAATCTACCACAAGTACTCCTGAAGCACCAGTACATGTGGAAAGACCACAGGACAAATAGATGAATATTTCCACCCTGAAACTCCTTCCTCATCCATGTTTTTTTATTTCTTATATTTCACCCAAAGATACTTTTCTGATAAGTATTCCCAGTCTAGCTTTACATGCATACAGTTTAGTGTTTCTTTCATTTTTATCATTCCAATTCCCCCCTCTTTGATGTGCTTGGCCATCCTTTCCCAAGAAGCCTGGTGGTGCTTTCCTTAGGTTTGATCATCCCATAAAAACGAAACCAATGTTCTATTAATGTTTTAAAGAACCCATTTAAGGACCCTAACAGTTGATAAATCATGCATCGTGATAAATTCTAGGACACTTTTAATGAGGGTAATCCTACCATAGAAAGATAGATACCAATTTTTTCAGTTTAAAATTTTTCTTGATATCCTAATCAGAAGCTAATCAAAGTGATGGATTTGAATCCTTCTTGGGGAGATAAGGGTTTCCAAATAAACCATTGGTAACTGTTGGCATTGCATGTTTAGCTGACTAATGAATATGCAAGCATGGGAATCTTCACACCTTCAAGAGATAAAAACATTACTCTTCGAGTAGTTAATCTCTTTTCCACACCACTTTTTGTAGTCTTTACGAACCTCAGAGATACCCCTAATCAACCTCTTCTTAGAATTCAGGAATATTATTGTATCATCTTCATACATAATATGGGATACACTATTGTGATTCACCCAACCTCTATACAGAAAAATTCTCCCCCGGGATAAGCTCCTGTTAATTTGGCGGCTGAGTACATACTGTAAAAGAATGAAGACAGTTTGGGACCATGGGTACCCTTTTTGAATACCAAGAACCTCCTTAAATAAACCATGACTCTTATCCATAAAACTCATGAACATCCAAGAATATCTTAATCACATGAAGACAATATCTGCAGTCCAAGAGGAGAAGCCCATGCAATCCAAAACACTAAGAATGAAATTTCATTCAATCTTATTGTAAGATTTATCCATGTCAAGTTTAATCACTATATTTTAATACTAAATATTTTAATTAATCTCAATGATCAAGTCTTGTGCCAGAGAAAAATCCCATTGAATAAACCGACCCTTGATGAAATGGTGTTGCTCCTAAGATATCCAACAATGAACCTAAGTAAAGATCATATTATTAATAATACTTGCTGACACCTTGTAAGTGAAGTTTCATAGGAAAAATAATCTATATTTATGGAGATATATAGTATCCTTCACTTTTGGTATGAGAACCAAAGAGGTTGTATATGTCACATGGGGAAGAGCCATGTTTTCAACCCGTTCTATCAAGCATGAAATAAAATTGTTAGGATACAATTTATAAAAGTGTGGAATAATGTAATGACCTAATTAATGTTAATATATATAATTTTCATGTATTATTAATATTAATTAATTATATTTTATAGAATTATATTCATTATAATAATATTGTTTAATTTTTCATCCAAAAGTAAAAGGCTTTATTTCTAACCAAATTGGGTTTTCATACATTATATAGTTTTTTAAAAATATTTATTGACAAATAATTAAATTTTAATTTTAATAACATAAATTTACTTTTTAAATTTATCAGGTCAAAATTATCATAGAATTAATTTTTTATAATTTTCTGAAATGTTTAATTTTTTAATGAATAGTGAAGACTACTGATTTTTATTGAAAACTGTCTTTTCTTTTCAAGTATTTACAAAGTCACATTATATTTTGGATTATTTTAAAATTTTAATTAGTTTATTATTTATTAAAAATAATCAAATAAATTTTATTTCCATCAAAATTATAATTTAATTTTTTATAAAAACATTATTATAATTAAAAATGCATATTTGTATAAACCTGTTTTTCATCACTTTTTGCAGGATAAATTTTAAATTTAATTATAAAAATTCTATGAATTGGATTTGATAAAATGGATTCTATATTTTTAATCATTATAATTAATTTTATTTAATAATTTCAACTTATTTTTTTTTATAATGTATAGTAAAATTAGTAAAAATCTTTTACCACGATTAAGGTTAAAACAGATTTATTGGGGGTTAAACTAAAGTAATAAAGGGATAAAATGACCGTAAAAGTTGTATAAATCCTATTTTATGGGAATATTTGAACCATATATCTTATATTGTTCAAAAATGGTCTATTTTGGAGCCATTTGTATCGATTAATACATTAATATAATTAAATAATTTTTAAAATTCCAAGTGTGCCCTCTTCCCCACTTATAAAAGGACACATGTTATCCTCTCCTTTACACAATTTAATATTATTTTGGTTCATCAAATACCAATAAAAATTCCCTTATAACATCCCTTCCCATGTATTACAGTTTTTTTATCATAAAACCAACATATTAGTACATTAGGTATAAACCTAAATAGGTTTTCCAAATAAGTGATATAGTTCCTAAACGAGTGTTTTTGTTTTATTTATTATTCTACATAATTAAAATATTATTCAACCATAAAGATATAATAAAATAATTATAATAAATATAAATATATTTGATTATGTTAACTTAATAACCAATATCCACATCCTCTTCAATCAAATGGGAAATGAAACCACCGTTCAATTGTTCGTCAGACGACAGGATCGTAAAATGATAAAATTCGTTTTCTATCACCGCCTCTCACATATGGTTATAATAATGGATTTAATGTAAATATATAATATTTATAAAATAATTATCATTATTATATATTAAATATCAACTATTTTCTTACCTTTCCATCCATTAAAAAATGATAATGGAGTTCGTGCGTATATGTGGATTATCACCTCCATGAAGTGATGTGATTTGTTTTTAGTCATCGCATCACATTGATAATATATATAATTTTATTTAAAGAGATAATATGATATTTATTATATAATCATAATTTTGTAAAGATAAAATAATACTTGACTTTTTTCCCTTATGTTCATTGAAAAATGGAAACATTACTCAAGCATTGCACATATTACCATCTTCTTTATTGTAACGTGATTCATTTTCCATAACCATATTTCATAGTTAATAATTAATTTTTAAAAATGATTATTATTTCATGATTATTATTCTATATATTATGGAATAATTATATTATTTACCATGGCCAATATATTGAAGTTTTTTTTCAATTATCCACCAAACATCCTAAAAAACACCCAAAGTGGACTTAACTAATTGACTGAAAATTATTTTTTTTATTATATCATAAACCCCTTTTAAGGATAAAGGGGAACCTAACAGGACTTCAAGGAATAAAGACATAAAACTGTACCTCAAAGGACCAAAATCCATAAAACCAAATCCAAACAACAAGGGCAGCCCCTCCCAGCATAAAACAAACGTTCTAGCTTCCACCTTCTCATCACTACTTGGCTAGCTATCCCGTGCAAAGATGCATGGGCCTGGTACCAATGGCAAAGGCCATACCCTCTCAAATGTCCGATAACAAATAGCCATGATCAGATGAAATCTCAGCTCTAAACCTCATCTGGAACAACCCTTGAAGCAGAAAAGGAAGCATAGACCCTTGGACCTCTGACCGCACAGCAGAACTCATCACCCAAACAGAAACAATCAGACTTGCACAGCAGATTCACCTCAAGAACACAACAGATTCACCTCAAGAACATGAAACCCATCATCAATGCACAAAAAACCGTCACCATCCATCAAAGTACCAATCTCAACACCATCCGATCATAAACCCTCTTTCAACACCATTCGAGAAAATCACGCACATCATCAAACAAGAAACCAGTAAAAAATTCACAGAAGACATCCAGTACCTCCCCCCTCCGAGCTACTCCAGATCCATTTCCGACCACACCAGAACCACACTGGAGACATCGCCAAGCTGCGCCGATTCGAGCCGAGAAGAAGAGAAACACTGGGGCATGACGTTGCCAAGACCGAGATGCCAGCCACACCGAACAGAGCCGAAACATCAGAGCCACGCTGAGAAAATATTCAAGAAGAGAATCTGAGCCACACCAATCCGAGCCAGCATCCAGAGACATAACAAGCCTCATCGTCGTCGAGGACCCGGAGACAACGCCGAGCCACATCGCAGCCCCACGAGCCACACTGACGCCGAGCTACACCATCTCTGAGAAGAACCAGAGGACCGATGTTGAGACCAAATCACACTGGAGGGGGAAGTTAGATAGGTCGAGGAAGAAACCCTAGCCGCTGTAAGGAGTTTGAGAAGCCGCTCAGAGGCGGATCGTCACCCCCAGCCTCCACACAGAACACATGATCAACTAATTAAGTAATTAAATATGTCACTAAAATAAATAAAATAAATGGTTTAATGATAAAGGAATATATCTTTAAAAGTTTCTTAATAAACCAAATAATTTATATAAGTTTATTATACAAGTGTTAAAGGATGTATATATCAAGTATGTATTTGAGGTAAGGGATTTTGTCTCAATTTCCATTTATTGAGGCATCAATTAATGTTGTGCACCTAATTTATTTTTTATGGTGTATATACTACAATTTTATATTTTATATCATTATTAATTCATATAACATTGTATAATTAGTTTCAATTCAAGATAATTAATCCAAGGGGTTTTGATTCAAAATTTACCAAAGCAGTAAGGGTTTCTTAACTTAACATTCTTTCATTGGGTTATATCACTACTTTATTGATTATATTATGAAAAGATTATGTGTAAAATTACCTTTGATTCATTTATTTTGTATTTGAAACAATTTTATTTACATTTCTTAAACATAATTTCTTTATTGATTAATTTTCAATTCAATAATATGATTCTTTAATGGTTATTCACCACAAATTTTCCTTCTTTGGGACATATGTTTATTTTTTGTGCCTAACTTATTATATGAAGTGTATATTATTCACCAATAATATGTTATATCATTAATATATTTATTTACATGATATTCAAAGATTAATTTGAATTTATTCTTTCATGGGGAATGTGATTAAAAAGTTACCAAAGTGGTAGCGGCTTAATGTTTTAATCCCATTTTTAATTAGAATTGTTTATGCTTAAATATCCATTGAGAAATTATATAATACTTAATTGATAAACCCATTTAATTTTTATAAAAATATATATATTTCTATAATTGTTTCCCTTAAGTACCATTTTTCTTCTCTCTGGTACTCAAAATGGTTTCAAAAATGTTTTTGACTATTAATCAATGATTGTTTAAAGTCAATTTTACCCATTTTTGTTTTTAACAAAAAAGTTTTAAAAATAATATTCTTTTAGTTTTATGAAAATGGTTCCTTTGGTGGAAATCATATAATATTATTTTCATGAACTAAATCTATTTTCTTATCATCTATTTTTGAATGAGATTTATATGATTAATTTTCATTTCCTCTCTTATTTATTAATGAAACATCAAGAAAGTTCTTTGTAAGTGAAACCAATATTTTATATTATTTTATATTGGGAATCTTTCTCTTTAATATCCATGTTTTCTAAATAATTTCAAGAATTTAATTTTCTAAACATAAATTATTTTCTAAATTTATATACATCATCTATAACCTTATTTTAAAATTTTTAAAAGGAAACTCTTTAATTAGTTCAACATGGGTCACTTTTGAACATTTTTAAAACAATTTCAAATTAATGATTATTTTTAACATTTAAAATATGAATAGATATATCAACCATCATGACCATTATTTTAGTTAAAGAATCCTTTATAATTTTCCAAAACTATTTTTGAAGACAATTATTTTGCATTTTTTTTTTGAATTATTAGTTTTTAAAAGTTGTTTTCAAAGTGGAAAAGGTATTTTCCTCAAGAATGTTTTTAGTGATCTTTTTATATTATTTCAATTCACCAATGATAACAAACATTGATTTTACTTATGATTAACTGGGGATATATTACAATGATACCATCCTCATTCTTTCTCTAGATGGATTATGATTGTTTCAAAGATATTTTCATGGAACCTATTTCATTTCAATGGGTAAATCAAAAAATAAAAGAACAATAGTTATTGTTATGTTGAATCATTTGATCTTTTAGGTGTCATAATTATATTATGGTTCTTGGAAATTATTTATGATAATGTGTGATCCTGATATATCTCATGATGATGGGTGAGATAGATATATACCTCCAATACATTGGATAAATGGATAGAGTTAACTGGTTATAGGTTTCTCCTAATAGATTATCGGAATTTACCAAGTAGGTTATTCCATTTTTAATAGTGATTATAAGAGTCATATAAAAATGATTTTCCTAGTTACCAATGTAACACCTCAATCTTCTACGATATGCTTCTCTTTGAATAATGTGATAGCGTGTGTTGTACGCAACATCGAATTCTAACACACCACAACCAATCAAACCAGTCGTTATGAATAGTAATACCTACTTTTTGAAATTATATATATTTTATATTTCAAAATGGACTTCATTTTTGGATTCGGAATATCGAAATTATCCTAGGGTGAAATTTTGGTACTTTTTAGATAACTTTCATATTTTGATGAATAGTGAAAATTACTAGATTTTTAATTAAAAACAACTTTTTTAATCAAAATAATTAATATTGATAAATTATAAATTTGAGTGGTTTTAAAGTATATTTAGAATATATTTTTACCATTTAATTCAATTTTTGTCATTGGACATAATTTTACAATTAAACCGGACATAAACAAGTGTCAATCTTTTGATAGTTATTATCTCTTAAAAACACGATTTTTGTTTTAACAACGGGAATTAATTTTAAATTAATTTCTTCCACTTCTGTGTTTTGAATTTGGAAAAATGGATTCCATATTTGGAATCATGATTTTCAAATTGTGTAAATAGGTAAGTTTTATTTTTAGACATTTTAAATAATTACTGCGGTAAATATTTTATTTACCGTGGTTAAGGGTAAATCCGGTAAATAAGGGTTAAAAAAATAATATTATAATAATACTAAATTAACCTAAAACGTGTCCTAACCTTATTGGTGGATACATGTCCGACCATGGGCATCTTTGGGTCAATTTTGGGACCTCATGGAGCCACTTGTAGGTGATAGGGACACTTTATTTTAATTAAGTTAAAATGAAAACAAAAATGACACAAGCATATATCTTTTAGAAAAAAAAAATTTACATAAAGTTATATAAGCTGGATTTTAGATTATAAATATTCATTAGAACGATAAAACGATTTCCTACATAATGATATTTTATTTATAATTTTTATACATTAAATAAGTTAATTTATTTATGACACAATGATGATGCAGTAATTACTATAATAGTAAAAAATTAAAATAATAGATATTATAAATACCCAAATAAATATAATATGAAACTTTTAATGAATTAAACTTATTTTCTAGGATAATATTATATATTAGTATTGATTTAATTGACTTTGTTCGAATAAATAAATCTGTTATGAGTTTCACAAAAATCAACTATTGAATAGTGTCAAAATTGACATAAAAGAGTTTTTAAAACAAATATTATATTATTAATTGGTATTAAATTCCTAAAAATCTAAGGTTCGTCCAAGAGACTTATATCATGATAGGTGTCTCATTAATGGACCACTTGGGGGTCTCTTGGATGGATATGGTAAGTTTATTAACCATATAATATAAAAATACAAAGAGACATTGTAAAAGTAAAACTAATTAACTTAGAGTTAATACTTAAAGATAAGGTTAATATAAGTACCCAAACCAGTATAAATTATATTGGTTGAGTTTTTTTCGACCTATACCCACCTTAACCTTTTAATAATCAACTTTGGAGCCATTAGAAACCGAATATGAATTTATTATAAATTAATATTTCTAGCTTTTCCAAAGGTGCCCTTCACCCCTCTTATAAAAGGGCACTCCTCCTTCTCATTTATTCACACCTTAAAAGCCTTTTGGTTCAGCCAAACTCTGCCCAAATACTCTCCCAACATCCCTCAATACAACCTAGAGGCCTTAGTTTGATCATAAATCCAACCTAAGGATCCCTTTTGATCAAATCAAAAGGAAGAACCCGAAGAAGAGGTAATGATTTCACCACCCTTTTCCAAGTTCCTTTCTTCTTCCACTTCTTCTTTATTTGTTATTACCATTCTAAAATAATAACTCCAATATCTCATATATACTGTGATGTTATTATCAATATGTTACAACCATATTCAGTATTCTATCCACTCTTTGAATAACATGTCACCATACGTGCGTACGTACGGCTTACCGTCTCCACGTCGTGGTGTAATTGTTATTCAATATATTATTATTTGGATGGGTATAATAATGATGTGTAACTCATGTAAATAATAAATATAACATGATAATGATTCTTTATATATGATATACTATCAACTTATATATTATTTTAATATCAAAAAAAATGATATTGTCGCTCATGCGTACGTACGGACTACCGTCTCCACGAACGCGATGAGATTCATTCTCCATCGTATCCATTCAAGTATAATTATCATTTTCTGATTTAAAAATGATGTTTAAGGACTTGATATCATTCTGGATACGAATAATATACAACCTATCCATTACAAACATGTCTTACGTAACAAAACATATAAAAGAAAACGAGTAAGTGAACACCTGAAACAACGATAATACTAAGATATTATTAACAATGCAATGTTAAAAGATCATATATGATATCATATGAATGCATATGATTCTTGTATAATTTAATAACAATTATTTCACCATTATACGGGAGTTTAACCTACCCCAACCAAGGAAAAGTACAAGGTAATGGTTATTTCACAATCTCTTCATTATCCGAGGTTGTTTATACGTAATAATCTACTGGGATCTCCTTATCATCCATATCCATATTTCTTAAAAATGTATTTCAAAACATTTTTACTATTTAAAAGAATATGGGTTAAAGTCATTTATACCCTTGTTTGACTTTTTATAAGAGTTTTATAAAGGAATCTTTCCGTCGTTTTCCAAACAAGGTGCTTTTTAACCTTTTTGACAGAATTAAGGTAAGAATGTTTTTTTTACTTATACGGTGGGTGCGGTTATTTTCCACCGTTATAAAATCGCCGAAGCTTCCCTTACAAGACTATAAGAATATTTTCAAAGAAAATGTTTTATTTTATAAATATATGACTCTTAAATGATTTCAAAAATAGAAAGAGATATTTCTCTAAAAAGAGTTTTGATTTCATCTATGTCAACATACTTTGATGGATTTTACGCTTATTTGAAGTTGATTTATTATGATACAAAACTTCTATATTGTATTGAGGGTTTTGGGATATGTTTGACTGTGGATGTGCTATTTTTATACCATTCATAGTTTATGGTGAAAGTATTGACATTTCGTGTGCTAGTTAAAATAAAAATGTTTATGTTATGTTTAAACCTTTTCATATGGGAATGCATTAGACTTAATATGTGACGGGTGGAGCCCGCTATAGCTCCTCGATGCATCGGTAGGTCTCATGAGACAAACTAGTGTATTGGAATAAGGCCTTGACAAAATATTATTTGTAGTCTTGGCACGAGGCCTTGGCTATGTGGTTATGATAGTCTGGAATTATGCATTCCATCATTATGAAAGTGGGTATTGATTTTGCATATGATTATTCGATTAGTAGAATATCCATGTGAATAAGTAAATGGCATTATTTCATTTTATTTATTCCATACTATGTTGTAAGTTCAAGTTTGAAAGGATTTTGTTTTATTTATACATTGCCTTAAATGTTTATTCTTATTTATGAAAGTTTCCACTACATTGTTATCCTTACTGGGAATTTGATATCACCCCTTTTCTATGTTTTATTTTTCCCAGGAAGTGAAGAAGTAAATTATGAATGACCTGCAGGGATAGTATGTGGGGATATGAGTGTGGAATATGGAGACTATGTTGTTATAGTAGTTTTTCACTTTGTGATGTAATGTAAAACTTTATGAATATATCTAGTGTTTCCAAGGCTACTAAACCAATCAGTCTTTCTAGATTTGATCTTTCTTGTGATCATGCCAATGTAATGTAATAATGCACCGACTCTGGGTAACTAGGGTCGGGGCATTATAGTTGGTATCAGAGAAAGTTTAGTACAAACCTTGGAAGCTAGATTTAGATAAACTCTGATTAGAGCACGTAGACCTAAGATGAACTTTGAGGATTAGTATAGAAGAAATTCCTATAATTTTGGTATTGTAGAGATTTTTTGAGTTTTCTGAGCAATACATCCCTGTCTAGATACGAGCAGGTAGAGGCGGCTCTGGAACAGATGTACCTAGGGTTAAAACCTGAAAACACTGCTTTGAGCTAGACTCGAACGGGAACTGGTGCACGACAACGGGCCTTGCTGCACTCTTGGTTACGACACTCCCGGGGGATATGCTTAGTATAACTCTCATTTTCTTTACAAATCATTATGAAGGGTTTATGAGTATATACTTACTCAAAGAAAACATTCTTATGATTATGGATTATATCCATAAATAGTTCAATTTATGTTAAGTGTTTTGTAAGTATGGGATTATGTATTTTGATTCATAAACTGATCTAGTTTATGCCATTGTTTAGAAATGGCGCCTAGTGTAAGAAATGGAAACCATATCAATGCATTCACTCCATGTAGGGATTTACCCCTGCTCAAGATAATTATAGTGGAGCTGGTGATGCAACTGGTGCCGATCAGCTAATCACCATACTGGGACAACTTACTCAGGTTATGAATAATAACCTTACCCGTATGGAGCACCCTGATCCACAGCGTGGAGGATCATTGTTAGATCGATTCATGAGGCAACAACCACCAACATTCAATGGGAGTACAAATCCCTTAGTAGCTGAGCAATGGATAAATTCCCTAGAGAAAATATTTCAGGATTTGGGGAGCAGTGAAAGGGAAAAAGTTATCATGGCAGTTTACCGCCTCAATGGAGATGTTGATCAATGGTGGTCATTGATTCAAAACACGAAGGAAGATGATGAAGTATCAAATATGGAATGGAGGTAGTTCAAAGATCTGTTTTTAGAAAAATACTTTCCTCGCGACCATCGAGCAGATATGGAAAGGCAATTTCTGAGTCTGAGATAGAAGGAGGATGAGAATGTCGCAAAGTATGAGGCTAACTTTATAAGGTTAGAAAGGTATGTTGGAGATTATATACGTAACCCAAGAAGTAAGATTGATCATTTATTTGATGGGTTAAAACCATTTCTCCGTCAAGCATTAGTCTCGCAATCCTTTTCATCGTACGAAGACATTGTCTCATGTGCTATCAAGACCGAAAAGGAATTCTCTAAGTCTTATGACTTTAAAGCAAAGAAAGAGAAGAAGAGACATGCTGATCAATCTGGGAATGGAAATAAGGGGAAGAAGGGAAAGGTTGAATATCCATCTTGTGGTAATGTGGGAAGAAACACCCTGGTACTTGCTTGAAGGGAATGGGAGTCTGTTACAGGTTTGGTGAAAAAGGCCACAAAGCTCGTGATTGCAAAGGGAAGAAGGAAGCTACCAACATTCAGTGCTACAATTGTAGGGAGATGGGGCATTATGCAAATTAATGTACTAAGCATCAGGATAACTTACCTCAGAAAAGGCCAAGGGTTCAAGGCCAAGCTTATGTTATCACTACTGCTGAGGTAGAAGCTCCGAAAGATGTGGTGGTAGGTAATTTAATGGTTTCCTCAAGTTTAGCAAATGCATTATTTGATTCTGGATCATCGCATTGTTTCATATCTTCCCAGTTTTCTAAGAAAATTAGATATTTCCAATTTGATTTAACAAGGGAGTTGTCAGTTAAAACTCCTAAGGGAAGTATCATTGCAACAAAGTTTTGTGAATCAGTCCCCATTAGAGCACATAAATGTTCTTTATCTGCTGATCTCATCGTCATACCTATGATTGAGTTTGATATAATCCTCATTATGGACTAGATTTCGGACTATGATGCGAAGATTTATTGTAAGAATAAAGAGGTTACAATTCTTGATGATAATGATAGGGAACACCTTATCTTTAGAGAAGAATCATCACCACCTAATTCTTATTTAGATCCACCCCCAGTAGCTCAACTAAATTCAATTATTGGGGAGAAAGAGAATGAAATGACTGTGGGTGAGGAAAGGAATGTTCAAATAGGGGATGTACCTATTGTGAAAGAATTTTTAGATGTATTTCCGGAAGATTTACCTGGACATCCTCCAGAACGAGAGGTTGACTTTTCCATTGATTTAATTCCTGGATCAAGGCCTATATCAAAGACCCCTTATAGAATTTCCACTGTATAATTAGTTGAACTAAAGAAACAACTAGCGGAATTGAGTAATAAGGGATTTATTCTCCCTAGTATTTCTCCATGGGGAGCCCCTGTTCTTTTTGTTAAAAAGAAAGATGCATCTATGAGGTTATGTATCGACTATAGGGAGATCAATGCTGTAACAATAAAGAACAAGTATCCCCTACCTCGAATTGATGATTTATTTGACCAACTGCATGGAGCTCAATACTTTTCAAAGATTGAACTTCGATCTAGATACCATCAGTTGTGTGTGAAGAAGGAAGACATTCCGAAGACAGTATTTCGAACCAGGTATGGTCATTACGAGTTTACTGTAATGCCTTTTGGATTGACTAATGCACCCTCTGTATTCATGGATCTGATGAATAGAGTTTTCAAGGAGTATCTTGATGAATTTGTGGTGGTATTTATTGATGATATCTTGGTATAATTCAAAAGCTACGAAGATCATGAAAATCACTTGCGCATTATCCTGAAGACTCTGATAAGACATGAATTATATGGGAAGTTTAGCAAGTGTGAATTCTGGCTTCATGAGATTTCGTTTCTTGTCCATATTGTCTCTAAAGATGGAATCTCTGTTGATCCTTCTAAGACCAAGGCGATCCAAGAATGGTCATCACCTACGAGTATAACTGAGGTACGTAGTTTTATTGGTTTAGAAGGTTATTATCGACGATTCGTCCAGAATTTTGCCCGATTGGATAACCCATTAACGAATCTCACACGTAAAGGGGTTAAATTTGTTTGGACAAAAGAGTGTGAAGAATGTTTCTAAGAAATGAAGATAATATTATTCAATGCTCCTATATTGACTCTACCATCGGGGAATAATGGGTTCGTTATTTATAGTGATGCATCAAAGAAAGGACTTGGTTGTGTCCTTATGCAGAATGATAGGGTTATTGCCTATGCATCACGACAGTTGAAAATTCATGAACAAAACTATCCTACTCATGATATCAGGTTAGCAGCTGTGATCTTTGCTTTGAAGATATGGAGGCACTACCTCTATGGTGAAAAATGTGAGATTTATACTGATCACAAGAGTTTGAAGTATATTTTCTCACAAAAAGAACTCAACATGAGGCAGAGGAGATGGCTTGAATTACTCAAGGATTATGATTGCACGATACACTACCACCAGGGGAAGGAAAACAGGGTGGCAGATTCTTTGAGCAGAAAAGACCATGGAGTTTTGAACAATATGAGAATTGAAAGGGATCCAATCTTCATGGATCTAGTGAAGATGGACATGGGAATAACCAGGGAAGGTGAAACATCAATTCTTTTTCAAATGGTTGCCAAACCATCTTTACTAGAAAGGATTAAGAGTTATCAGACCGATGATAAAGAATTTCAAAAGAAGATTAAAGCTATGAATGATGGTAGATTGAGAGACTTTGTGTATGAAGATGGAATTTTGAAATTTGGGAAGAGACTTTGTGTTCCTGGTATACCTGATCTAAAAAGGGAATTACTGGATGATGCTCATAGTTCCAATTTCTCTATACATCCTGGGAGCACCAAAATGTATAGATATTTGAAGGAACATTTTTGGTGGGACAACATGAAGAGAGAGATTGCTGATTTTGTGTCAAGATGTATGGTTTGTCAACAAGTGAAAGCTGGAAGGCAACAGCCTGGAGGAGTCATGCAACCTCTTCCCATACCGGAGTGGAAATGGGACAATATTACGATGGACTTTGTCATGGGACTACCAAAGACTCCTAGAAGGAACGATGCAATATGGGTTATTGTTGATTGTCTTACCAAGTCAGCATATTTTCTTGCTATAAGAGAAGATCTACCCCTGGAACGTCTAGCAAGACTATATATTAATGAAGTTGTGAGACTTCATGGAGTACCCCTATCAATTGTTTCTGATCGTGATCCCTGTTTTATTTCAAGATTCTAGAAGAGTCTTCAGAAATCCCTGGATACTGAACTCCATTTGAGCACTGCCTACCACCCTCAAATGGATGGACAATCAGAATGAACTATTAAAACCTTAGAAGACATGTTAAGATCCTACTCACTTGACTTTCAGGGTATGTGGGATCAATATTTACCTCTGGTAGAATTTTCCTATAACAATAGCTTCCATTCGAGTATTCATATGGAACCATATGAAGCATTATACGGAAAGAGATGTCGTACACCAACCTGTTGGGATGACGTTGGTGAAAGAAAACTTGTAGGCCCAGAACTGGTGGAGGAAATGATGGAAAAGGTGAAGGTAATCCAAAATCACATCAAAGCAGCTCAATGTAGGCAGAAGAGATATGTCGATAATCGAAGGAAGGATTTGTAATTTCAAGTCGGTGATCATGTTTTCTTGAAGGTACATCCATGGAAGGGAGTCATACGATTTGGTAAGAAAGGTAAATTGAGTCCCAGGTACATCGGACCTTTCAAAATTCTAGAACGAATTGGGGTTGTAGCTTACCGATTGGCAATGCCGCCAAGTCTCTCCAAAGTTCACGATGTGTTCCAGATATCTCTATTGAGGAAATACATGCCTGAACCAACGCATGTACTAACCTATGAAGAATTAGAACTGGAACCCGATCTGTCTTATTGTAAAGAGCCCGTCAGGATTCTTGATATGAGAGAACAAGTACTGAGAAACCGGACGACGCGTCTGGTAAAAGTTTTGTGGAGAAACCATAAGATGGAAGAGGCAACGTGGGAACCCGAGGAACTTATGATGAAGAACCACCCGAGTATTTTCATGTGATAAGTATTTTAGAAATTTCGAGGACCAAATTATTTGAAGTATGGGAGAATGTAACACCCCAATCTTCTATGGTACGCTTCTCTTTGAATAATGCGATAGCATGTGTTATATGCAACATCGAATTCTAGCACACCACAACCAATCAAACAAGCCGTTATGAATAGTAATACCTACTTTTTGAAATTATATATATTTTACATTTCAAAATGGACTTCATTTTTGGATTCTTAATATCTAAATTATCCTAGGGTGAAATTTTGGTACTTTTTGGATAACTTTCATATTTTGATGAATAGTGAAAATTACTAAATTTTTAATTAAAAACAACTTTTTTAATCAAAATAATTAATATTGATAAATTATGAATTTGAGTGGTTTTAAAGTATATTTAGAATATATTTTTACCATTTAATTCAATTTTTGTCATTGGACATAATTTTACAATTAAACCGGACATAAACAAGTGTCAATCTTTTGATAGTTATTATCTCTTAAAAACACGCTTTTTGTTTTAACAACGGGAATTAATTTTAAATTAATTTATGCCACTTCTGTGTTTTGAATTTGGAAAAATGGATTCCATATTTGGAATCAGGATGTTCAAATTGTGTAAATATGTAACTTTTATTTTTATACATTCTAAATAATTACTGCGGTAAATATTTTATTTATGGTTAAGGGTAAATCAGGTAAATAAGGGTTAAAAAAATAATATTATAATAATAGTAAATTACCCTAAAACGTGTCCTAACCTTTTTGGTGGATACATTTCCGACCATGGGAATCTTTGGGTCAATTTTGGGACCTCATGGAGTCACTTGTAGGTGATAGGGACACTTTATTTTAATTAAGTTAAAATGAATACAAAAATGACACAAGCATATATCTTTTAGCAAAACAATTTTTACATAGGGTTATATATGTTGGATTTTAGATTATAAATATTAATTAGAACGATAAAACGATTTCCTACATAATGATATTTTATTTATAATTTTTAGACATTAAATAATTTAATTTATTTATGACACAATGATGATGCAGTAATTACTATAATAGTGAAAAATTAAAATAATTGATAATATAAATACCCAAATAAATATAATATGAAACTTTTAATGAATTAAAATAATTTTATAGGATAATATGATATATTTGGATTGATTTAATTGACTTTGTTCGAAGTAATCAATCTTTTATGAGTTTCACAAAAATCAACTATTGAATAGTGTCAAAATTGACATAAAAGAGTTTTTAAAACAAATATTATATTATTAATTGGTATTAAATTCCTAAAAATCTAAGGTACGGCCAAGAGACTTATATCATGATAGGTGTCTCATTAATGGACCACTTGGGGGTCTCTTGGATATATATGGTAAGTTTATTAACCATATAATATAAAAATACAAAGAGACATTATAAAAGTGAAACTAATTAACTTAGAGTTAATACTTAAAGATAATGTTAATATAAGTACCCAAACCTGTATAAATTCTATTGGTTGAGTTTTTTTCTACCTATCCCCACCTTAAACTTTGAATAATAAACTTTGGAGCCATTAGGAACCGAACATGAATTTATTATAAATTAATATTTTTAGCTTTTCCAAAGGTGCCCATCACCCCTCTTATAAAAGGGCACTCCTCCTTCTCATTTATTCACACCTCAAAGCCTTTTGGTTCGGTCAAACTCTGCCCAAATACTCTCCCAACATCCCTCACTACAACCTAGAGGCATTATTTT
Organism: Viscum album; assembly: GCA_963277665.1. Classification (NCBI taxonomy): domain Eukaryota; kingdom Viridiplantae; phylum Streptophyta; class Magnoliopsida; order Santalales; family Viscaceae; genus Viscum; species Viscum album. The sequence continues at coordinate 1,340,984,313 of OY728132.1, read as the reverse complement.
GATCAGAAATCCAACCTAAGGAGCCCTTTTTATCAAATCAAAAGGAAGAACTCGAAGAAGAGGTAATGATTTCACCACCCTTTTCCAAGTTCCTTTCTTCTTCCACTTCTTCTTTCTTTGTTATTACCATTATAAAATAATAAATCCAGTATATTATATATAATTTGATGTTATTATAAATATGGTACAACCATATTCAGTATTCTATCCACCCTTTGAATAACATGTCACCATATGTGCGTACGTACGGCTTACCGTCTCCACGTCGTGGTGTAATTGTTATTCAATATATTATTATTTGGATGGGTATAATAATGATGTGTAACTCATGTAAATAATAAATATAACATGATAATTATTCTGTATATATGATATACTATCAACTTATATATTATTTTAATATCAAAAGAATGATATTTTCGCTCGTGCGTATGTACGGACTACCGTCTCCACGAACGCGATGAGATTCATTCTCCATCGTATCCATTAAAATATAATTATCATTTTCTGATTTAAAAATGATGTTTAAGGAATTGATATCATTATGTATATGAATAATATACAACCTATCCATTACAAATATGGCTTACGTAACAAAACATATAAAAGAAAACGAGTAAGTTAACACCCGAAACAACGATAATACTAAATATTATTAACAATGCAATGTTAAAAGATCATATATGATATCATATGAATGAATATGATTCTTGTATAATTTAATAACAATTATTTCACCATTATACAGTATTTTAACCTACCCCAACCAAGGAAAAGTACAAGGTAATGGTTATTTTACAATCTCTTCATTATCCGAGGTTGTTTATACGTAATAATCTACTGGGATCTCTTTATCATCCATATCTATGTTTCTTAAAAATGTATTTCAAAACATTTTTACTATTTAAAAGAATATGGGTTAAAGTCATTTATACCCTTGTTTGACTTTTTATAAGAGTTTTATAAAGGAATCTTTCCGTCGTTTTCCAAACAAGGTGCTTTTTAACCTTTTCGACAGAATTAAGGTAAGAATGTTTTTTTTAACTTATACGGTGGGTGCGGTTATTTTCCACCGTTATAAAATCGTCGAAGCTTCCCTTACAAGCTTATAAGAATATTTTCAAAGAAAATGTTTTATTTTATAAATATATGACTCTTAAATGATTTCAAAAATAGAAAGAGATGTTTCTCTAAAAATAGTTTTGATTTCATCTATGTCAACATCCTTTGATGGATTTTACGCTTATTTGAAGTTGATTTATTATGATACAAAACTTATATATTGTATTGAAGGTTTTGTGATATGTTTGACTGTGGATGTGCTATTTTTATACCATTCATAGTTTATGGTGAAAGTATTGACATTTCGTGTGCTAGTTTTAATACAAATGTTTATGTTATGTTTAAACCTTTTCATATGGGAATGCATTGGACTTAATATGTGACGGGTGGAGCCCGTTATAGCTCCTCGATGCATCAGTAGGTCTCATGAGACAAACTAGTGTCTTGGCACAAGGCCTTGACAAAATCTTATTTGTAGTCTTGGAACGAGGCCTTGGCTATGTGGTTATGATAGTCTGGCATTATGCATTCCATCATTATAAAAGTGGTTATTGATTTTTCATGTGATTATTAGATTAGTAGAATATCCATGTGAATAATTAAATGGAATTATTTTATTTTATTTATGCCATACTATGTTGAAATTTCAAGTTTGAAAGGCTTTTGTTTTAGTTATACATTTCCTTAAATGTTTATTCTTATTTATGAAAGTTTCTGCTACATTGTTATCCTTACTGGGCATTTGAGATCACCCCTTTTATATGTTTTATTTTTCCCAGTAAGTGAAGAAGTAAATTATGAATGACTTGTAGGGATAGTATGTGGGGATATGAGTGTGGAATATGGAGACTATGTTGTTATAGTAGTTTTTCACTTTGTGATGTAATGTAAAACTTTAAGAATATATCTAGTGTTTCCAAGGCTATTAAACCAATCAGTCTTTCGAGATTTGATCTTTCTTGTGATCATGCCAATGTAATGTAATAATGCACCGACTCTGGGTAACTAGGGTCGGGGAGTTATAACCAACATGTTTTCATTATAAATTCATCAATTTCGAACAAATTCTTTACTCAAGGATTATTTTCGCGTGGCTCGTTATTGTTGGATAATGTGAATTTTTTCTAATGTTAAATCTTTATTTCATGTCTCATATATTATGATCCAATTTTTTATGGGCGTGAATTCTCTTATGTTATGCACATGCACTTTAATTATTTCATTACACCCTTATGATCATCTTATGTTCACTGGTTACATCCAATTGTTAATTCTCATTTGTATCCTTACGGATCATTTTATCTCACCCTTCTTATGTTTTCTTTTTTTAGGGTTGTGAAGCAAGGCTTTAAGTATGTTATTCCTAGGAAGATTATAGGATATGAAAAAATTAGTTAGATGTGATGTAGATTTTTATGAACCATTTTTTTATATATCCAAGTTATAACATGAGATTTTTTTTTAATTCTCTAAAAATATAAACCTAAAAGGTCCTTGGGTATGTAATTGATTAAATATTTTATTTTTATGTTATATGTTTTGGAGGGTTAAATTTGGGTCAAGTTTATTGGTATCAAATCCAAAAATGTAGATATTATGTTTTATCGTGATATTCGAGTGTGTGGGTTTTTGGATATTATATGGGGTCACATAGAATGTGGCTCGTTCACATGCTCATGTGATATTTAACTCCAAATTGAAACCCCAGTTCCACATCACAAGAAACACGACATGTGTCCTTTAAAACCACATGCCATGTAGTTGTTAATTTCTTAGACACTTTTCATAGATTATGTGTCTCTATATTCTTTTAACCTCCACTGATCTCACCATGATATATATTTCAAACATCCACAATATACCCTGACCATTATCAATGCCTTATCATATATCAAATTTTGGCCATTTATTGGAAGAAAAACGTATATTTTTCACCTCCTCTCCGCATATTCATGTCTCATCTTGTGAATTTACTTCCCTAATATCTATTGTATTTCTAAAATTTATTATTGAAAAACAATGATCATCAATAAAATATATTATTCATAGATCCACCATCATTATAAAATGATTCTAATCATTGATTACTAAAATAATGGATTCCCTTCATGATTTATCTATTTTGTGCACCAAAAAATTGAAAACACCGTAATTTCATCATCTCTTGATATACCACTACCATTTGGGATCCATCAGCATAGCATCTTCATCCTCTATATCGAATAAAAATCAAGGGTTGTGGAACTGATATTCAATCTATAGCAGTATCAGATCATGGGGATATTGGAATCACCATTCATGAACTAATTTCAATGGTTAACACATAAATAATGGAGGGGGAATCCAAGGAAACAAAAAATAAAATGTGACGGTGAAGACCATGAATTATTGGTATCCGTCTACAACAGAAAAATATGAAGAAATCAAGAAACAACCATGGTGTATAACATCAAAAATATCGAATCATAATTTTAAATAAAAAATAGAATTTGATTAGGACAAATGATTCCATAATTCAGATTTAATTTAAGGAATAATTAAATTTGGATTTTAAAAAATATAAAAAAAGGGGTAATTTCAACAATAAAAAATCCCTACATCTATGGAGAATTATCACTTCTTTGATCCTTCATCACAATTATATATTTTTTTTACCTTCACCATAAAAATTCATCCTTATACATCACCGTAGATCTGATCTCACTCCTTAATATTTCATCATCACCACTACATTCATCACCTCCTATCATGTTTCTAGGCTTTGTCATTGAAATATACATTTAACCCCAAATAGGTTGTATAAAGAGGAATAAGGGGATGTAGATTAATGTTTCTCCATAACTTTGGGAAAAATAATTTATTGATTAAACTATTTAATTAATCTTCTCACAATAGCGAATACCTAAGAATCCATATTCAAACAAAACAAACATCATGCCAAGGGTAAAAACCCCATTCCAGACTAAATGGTGAGTCTCAGTTTTCTGATCTGATGTATCTTTTATGATATATTATCATTTATTTTATAGTACACACAAATGGTATAAAATAATATAATATTTTTCTTATATTATTTTTAAAATTGTGTGATACTTGTTTTTTAATGAAGTCTTTACCTATGGTAAAACCACATATTCAGAATCCAAAAAAATATTAGGTAATTTTTATAAGATCGTCTAATAGGGTAAAATGAATTTTTTACACCTAGTAAGGTCTTGAGACTTTAAAAATCAAAATTAAGAAGAGACACACTTGGTTAAAAATCCAAGACATTACACTCTCCCCACCTTAGAACTCTTCATCCTCAAAAATTAAATAATTTGGGTTGAAGAACAATAAGGACCAGGATTGAACTTAAGTGGAATATATATATCATCATGAACAATGAATTAACCTTTAATATGTGATATCTAAAAAACTAATTGAATCTTTGTAAATGAAGGAAACCTTCCTCCATCTAAGAATATACTAGCTTTGGCCCATATTGAAGCCATAAGAAATAAAGGAATGATTCTACCTGATACATGACTTACTCAGACTCTGAATTTTACTTGATAGTCATAACAATTCATGGAATAAAATAAATCAAATGATCCTTCAACTATCATCCCCAAAGGATCACTAGCAAGATCAACCTTGGTGGGATCACCCTTCTACCCACCTATTAAAGAGTGTTATATATGGTTTTCATAGAGGGAAACGAATTTACATGGAAAAATAGCACTAAGAACTTAACTAACGTACCATAATGATGTTATAAAATTTTAAAGGTTGTAATCCTTTTAGTATTTGCATAAAAAACTTTAGACATTGCTACCAACAAGGTATAAGCTCTGTTGTCACTATTTTGTAGTCTATGGGAAACATGATCCTTCTAATCAAACTTGAACATTAAATTTTTTAAGGTTTTCCATTAACACCATGATCTCCAACTGAATCATATCTTTAGTCGAAGGCATCTTGATAAGGTTGTTGTTTCTTGTTTGAGAAAGTTATCTATGAGCACATCAGTCACAACAAATACTCCATTCAACTAGTCAATGCCACTCCACTGCTCATTAGGTGACTCGGTATGCCATTATCTAAATTGAACAGTCCTAACCATTTAGATAACCCTATTATGACATCTCCAGAACCAAAGAAAGAACATTCCTAAGTAACAACCATAAATTTCTCCTTGAAGTAACCTCCTTCTCTTTAAAAATCAGGTTCACCAATGGATGTGTATTCTCAATCATAACTATTGGGAATGACATATAAAGGATAAAATTTTACTAGAGTAATATCTATTTAAGGTGTCCACCATGATCCTAATCACATTCACCAATGATCAATCACTATCCACCTAACTAGGTGGATAATTTACTTCAGATCTTCAAGGAAAACCCCTCTAGTTTTCCATCTAAGAACATCTGATCACATAGTACCACCAGTTGACATCAAACCCATAACATAATTTACACAAAGGAAAGGTGTGAGGAATATACTATCAACTAAATTTGTTCAACATCTCCCTTTCAAAATAGAAACCCAAATTCTATACATAACTTATCAGACACATCCACTATTCCTCAGACACAAATTCATTTACTTAGTAAGATCAAACCACCATGAAATGATTACACTACCCTAATATCCACAGCCTCTAAGGACCTTATTTCTAAAGGCCCAAACCACTCCATGAATTAAGATTTTGTACCATAAGAATCTTAAGTCCTGGTAGGATCCACCATGAGTTATCTCAATGATGGATTTGGTTCACTATATCATAGCTCTACAAATTTACTCGTCATTCCTGGTATATTGATCAATGTATACACCTATTCTATACTTAGGGATGACCATAGGTCACCTCTCTAAATAATTCATTCAATCCTGGATATTTTCAAGGAGGTAGTTTCTTTCTCGCATAGATAGTTCATTAATCCACACTCAGAAACTAAGGGGGAGTCAATTTAACTTCTAAATAGTCGGCTTCATTTGCAACATTGGGGGGTCTTTCTCACTGTTGCATATAGAACACACCCCATAAATGAAATTTTAATTTTCTTGATGATACCTATAGTAGTAAATAAAACACACCAAGTTTAGTACCATCACTCATATTATCTACTATAGAGGAATTTTATAAAATGCCTCTTCTTCCACATCGAAAGGATGAGTGGATACAGTTCACCATCAATGGAATATTTCTATATGACCATGATCTAGCCTAATTTTTCACTAGAATATCCAAATCCATGATATATGGACCTAGTTGAACAATTAATTCCTTCACAAAACAACATAAGTGTCTATTGATAAATGGTTATGAGTCTCACTCTAGTTCACTCAATTGTCACCTATGCATAAGAATCCACTACACACGTTATCCCACAACTCAAGTTTCCAGCACTCCACTCTAGTCTCAACCGAAAACCTATAGGAAAACATCTAGGTCTATAACATGGTTATGCCCAAATACATCATCCATGATGTAAAAATCCCATTCACAGCACTACTCTGACTATCTTCAAGTGAAAATATAACCTTCTTACATAGCCAGTGCACACTTTTCTCAAGATTTCAAATCTTCTAAGGCTCACACAGGTGACTCTATCATAGGTGGTGTTATAATAAATACCAAACGTGTACCAAATAATCTTTTCCTATATTCCTTTTAAATAAAAAAGTTTAAAAAATACTCTATAGATCATTTCTTGGAAAACACTGCATATAGAACTTGTTCTCTAACATGTACTTAAATGCAATCATGATTACTTTTGAAATTTTTAACATCATATGATGAGAAATACATAAAATATAAGATCTCAAACTCTAACCTTGATAGAGTATTCCCATCATGATTTTGAGGAAAAAATCACCCACTGATGGATTTCAATGCCATAAAGTAATTTAAATAGATGAACTGATATCATGAAGTATAAGTCTGAACCAGGTAAATCAGTGAGTCCCAAACTCTAGTTAATCCCCTATCATCCAAGGGTTAGGATCACCTCACAAGTCCACTATACCTTTACCATTAAACGCATGAAGCATAAAAAATCTACAAGTATTCTCATCTAACTCAAGGGAAACTACCATCCTCTCTATAAGAAATATTTATATCATGCATAAGGAAAAAGATTCCACCTCAAATCGTGGGGTGAGATAAACTATGAATCATCACCCATTGTCAGATGGTGAGAGGACCTACCATAGGAATTATCATTTTATATCCCTTACTCCATAAAAAACTATATATTGTCTAGTGGGACCCAATAATAAGTAGGTCTCCCCTCAAGGTATGAGAATATATAGATGAGATGGAATAATAAGGGAATGGAAGATCAAAACTGATTGCAATATGATACATGTATAATTGTTTGTACCTTATAATTGATGTATTATGGTTTTGAGTCAACTAATACATTATTAGACTCCTATATAAATGGTATGTGAATTTCCAATCCTATGTGGGTTTCCCTAAATGCACTCAAGTTCTCCTAAACAATGTTGCCTTGAATTCCCAATCCAATCCTCACAAGAATAATAACTCCAACCACTATCCCTAGAACATACCCACTCAGATATAAGTCTATAAAATCATGAACTAATGGGGCCCTATTTGGGTTGGTGATATTCTAGAAGTGTCCCGTTAATCCTGCCTATAATGGTTCGGGAGCTGGTAAATATCACCGAGTATAAAAATCACAAACAAGGGGGCCTTGGATTATCATGACCTATAACAAATACATGTATCCAGTGAAACAAAAACCATGAATATCAATATTATATACATATAAGATCAACTAATCTGAATATAACACATGCATTATACATCTACTAAGATCCAAAGGATAACTAGTAACAATAACACAATATAAAAAAAGGGAAAATACATGTACAACATCCAGAAAGGAAAATTTTCAACCAAAAAAGGGGAAGAGGATCTAACTGAAATCTAGATCTAAAAACACACAAAATGATTCTACCATTATCTCCTGGTACCACCAATAATAATACAACACCACATTCCTTAAGTTTAGGAAAAATAAACTCCAAACGAGCTATGTCTACCCCAATTTAAAAAATCCATTTGTGGCATGTACATTATCTGCACCGACACAATACATATGGGACCAAGACCCATGCAGGGGAAAGTATAAACATACTATTTATAACATCCCCAAAAACTATAAATGGATCATAAATAAAAAATAAACTTTACTCATGGCATATAAGGTTTCTAGGATGAGGATAATAAGGAAAAACAGAAGAAAAAAAAGTCAGATCAACATTCCCAGCACTGATGAGTAGCTAAAAGGAATTCAAGAAGAGTAATCTAGATATTATCTTTGATAAGAGACTTTAGTACTTGATAATTACTTATAATCATAGTTTCAATCCTCAAAATCCACTATTCATGGGTAGTTGGTAGTTCTCGGAACACTGAAGAGTCTACAAGCCTGAAGTTGATAGCAGGTCACAGCATCACATCTCAAAGAAAACTCTAATGGTGTCGAGGAATCACAAGTCTCATAGAATTCAGTAATATATACAATTCTAGTATCAAAACCATCTCTAATATAAAAAAAGTTGAGCTTTATCAACCTTGAAGCTCAGTCACCTTCCATGGTAGCATGTGGTATATGAGGATAAGAATAAACCCATGTATTCTCAAAAAGATACTCTAGTACCAAAGTACAACCTCAATAAAATTATATTGTCATTACCTTAGATGATTATAGAAAATATATACCCCATTAAGATGAATGAAATAAAAAATATTTTATAGAGTTCATATCTTGTATGATATTTATATAAGTGGGAAATACCGACTCCATAAATAGAGGATACATGGCCCATGATATGGGTGAAAGTTTGACTCAATTTGATTCGCTAGGTTGAGGATCACTACCTCATTCCCGCGTAGGTGAAATACCAAATTCCTGTGAGGATCCTAGTCCCAATAAGTATGATACATAATATTCTTGGAATAATAAGAGGAAAATTTTATGACTAAAAAAGCTATCTAAGGTTAGAGGAATGTACACAGTGTGTCTAAGGGTTATATGGTGTGTTTTCCCAAGTCACACACTTATTCATGTTCTTTAATTCCATATTGTATGTATTATCCCAACTATATGGAAAGTGGAGGGGTCACAAGATGTTTCATGTCCTTAGGGGTACTCAGCATATACCCCATCTTTCTGATCCATATACCTCTGAAAGTACACAAGGTGTGGCCTAGAACACATGGGATGTAGGGCCACATGGGTCCCTGAGAATGTACTCCATGTACATTACAAGTGGATATATATGGGACACACAACATGTGTCTTGGTCACATGGCCATGTGATATTGAATGCCAACTCAAAACCCTAGTGTTTCATCATGAGACACAAGGCATGTGTCCTTCCGAACTACATTTCATGTAGTCATGAATTTCCTAGAAACATTACAAAGATGACATGTATCCAAACTCTTCATTGCATCCACTGATCTACCCATATTATATACTCAAAATTAAATTAATTTACATTAACCATCATCAATACCTTACCAATGATTGAATTCAAGTCATTCATTATTGGAAAAACATATCATTTTCACCTAATCACCTTGTTCAAATATCTTGTATTACAAATAGCCATCCTAATATCCATCAGATTTCTAAGACTCTTTGTTGATGAAAAAATATCCTCCACAAAATATTCAATCCATAGATCCACCATCATCAAAAAATGACTCTAATCACAGATTGTATAATGAAACAAATCTTATCATGATTATATTATCGCTTGAACCCCCAAATGGAAAACACCACAATGCCATCATCTCTTCGTGTTCCACCGCCATCCAAGATCCATAATATCAACATTATCATCCTCTACATAGAACAAAAATCAACGGTTATGGATATGAAATTAAATATATATAGGTATCAGGTCATGTGGATAATTCAATACTATCATAAAATCCATGGTGAAATTATCCCATTTCCACTCTGAAATGGTTAAGGGATGTAAAAGTCTAGTCATCTACTGGTGTATCACTTTCACCTACTGATAGGTGGAACATCAAGGAATGAAACTATCTATATCCTATTTAGGACAAGTCTGCCAGTACTAGCATCATAAATCACAGTACATCTTGGTAAGGTTAGGATGTACTACAGAAGCAGAGGCATGAGATTCTCACATCAACTCATCTTGTATGTCTGCATGTACTCAAATATGTACATGAATTCATAATATATCATCCCCATCAATGAACCAACCATGTGGTGGGTCCTCACTTGAAACTCTCTCTCATAGGACCAAGCCCTTAGAATTTAAATGTTTCTTAATATTCACTCTATCCAGAAGTGAAGATTTCATTGATAGTGAATAAAGTATAGGCTTCCCATAATGGTCGTGTACCTACCATGTCATCTCATAGAATAATCACACCAACTTACACTCACTACTATCCTACTAAATGGATTGTGAATGAGACTTTTGGTTTAGATCATCAGCCACTCCATTTCCCTTCCCATACATATAATCAATATTAAATTCAAACAAATGTATCTATTCAACCCATATTAATTGTCTAAGGTTCAAATGACACTATGTGAAAATTTATTTCAGGATCTTTTGGTCTTTATATACCAAAAAATACTCTCCTAGAAAATAATGCCTCTAAAAATGCATGTCATGAACAATAGTTTCCATCTCGAGATCATGTATAAGGTATTTATACTCATGAGGCCTAAATTGGAAAGACGTGTATTCCATGAACCGATCTCTCTATATTATAATAGCTCCCATAATGATTCCTAATTCATCATAATAAACTATTTAACCTATTCTAGGCTTGGCTAGAATCAGGATTAGTGCTAAATTCAATATCCCCTAATCCATAATCACAAAGCATCCTACACTGAGGTGGTAAAGCATGGAATTCATGAGCCCCTAAGAAAGGAAGTGGAAGGGAAAACCCAAAGTAGGAGGAAGACACGGAGGGACTATACGGACCTACCCAAGCCAATGGCGATGAGGTATGCTTGCAAGAATGTAGGGTCGCAAGAAACTATTCATGCAAATGGGAACAGTGGCATGCGAAGGGGAGGGTCTCCGAAGGTGGATACTGGGCCCAGTGGGAAACGGTCAAACAAGGAGAAGATGTCTGAGGAGATGCTTAGGAAGAAAAACATGTATCTTGAGATGATGCAGAAGTATGAATCTTCAGAATGGGAGTCAGCTGATCCTGGTGATGAGTTATCCGATGATAGGGAGAGGGATGAGTATGGGTTTGATGTAATGTAGCACTTTTATTTTCTACTGTCTGTACTTTCACTTTTTTCTTAATAAATTTGTGGGATCGGGCTTTCGCCTGGTTCAGACTTTTCTGGTAATCCTCATGACCTTCTTATTCAATCCTATGAGAGGTGATTATATGTGTGAAAATTCCTGAATAAATCACTAATAATATCCATACATGTCCAAGAAAATTCATATCTCAAATATTTCATTTGGATAGTCCAAAGAAACCACATCTCTCATCTTATATTGGTCAACAGATACTCCTACCTCTGAGATGATATGACCCGTGAAGTGGAATTTATCAATCCAAAAATGAAATTTTGTGAGATTAGAATATAGTTAGTGCTTTTTCAGTTTTATCAAAATGATTTCAATATGTTTGAAATGTTCATTTCAAGTATGTGAGTACACTAAGAAGTTATCTATAAATACTACCACAAATGGATCTATATACGTCTATAAAACTTTATTCATCAAGGCCATAAAAACAATGGGTGAATTCATGAGACCAAAAAACTTTACCAAATACTAACTCAATACATATGTACTAAAAAAATTTGTACATGGTATATTTGAAGTCATGACCTATACCTGATGATAACCCGGTCTAAAATCAATTTTTGAGAACACCCATGATCCTAGGATCTAGCCAAATACATTTTCTATACAAGGTAATAGATATCGATTATTAACCATAATCTAATTCAAAATTTAGTAATCCACACAAAGTCTGAGGGTTTTATCCACCTAAATGGTGAAATTCATGGGTGAACCCCATAGAGGAGTATTGGATCGTATAACCCCTTTAGCTTCTAGGTCCCCAAATTATCTCTTAAGTTCCTAAATCTCTATAGGATCCATCCTATATAGAGTAATAGTTACAATTACTTCTCTGGGAATGATATCAATAGTGAAATCTACCTATCATTCAGGTGATAATATAGAAATTTCATCAAGGAGTACATCCCTGAAACATTCTACTATAGGAGGGTAATTAGTCTTCCATGTTCCTTGATCATCTAAAAAGACTCTAGATTCCATGTGTGTCACTCTACACATCCTCAAATTCTTTATTCTTACTCAAGATGCATGAACATCCCATTCTCCTTTATAAATATAGGTGTCTCCCTCAAGTGATATGAAGGACAACCTATGGTGATAACAATCAATATGGGCATGGTGAGAAACCAACCAATATATCCTGATATTGATATCAACACTTTTAATCTCAAGTACCAAGATATTACATCTGAATCGATAGTCTCCCATCTCTAGGGGAACTCCCAACATTGTCATAAACTTTATGATCACACTCCCAACAGATTATCTAGGGTCATAACACCATAAAAGAAATCCATACCTAGCCTAATATTTGTATAATTTCTATAAATATAAAATAATATGAAGTTATCATGTCAAATAAGGTAGATACAATAGTAGAAGTAACTAAAATCATACAACATATTGTAAAAGGCCCGATGCTATACTCCTCAGGTATAGGATGTACTGTATATACATGGATAGATAAAAGGACCTAAGCTACTGCCTGAATATCTTCATCAATCCCTCTCTACTGGCACTGCATCACATAATAATAGCTTTAATAGCCACATCCACCTATTTATCCCGATCGTCTTGTATTATTCCAACTTCCAGCCTGATGTGGAGCTACAGATCATGCTCCCAAATTTGGGGTTGGTTCAGATCCTATCTCACTAGTAATTGGAAAATAATATCTACAAAAATGTTTAAGATGAACCATCTTGTCGCAAGCTCGGCACTCAATTGAGTCCTTGGTACACCATGGATTCTTATTACTTGTCTTACCAAACTAGTGACATACCACATAACTATTAGTGTGTCTTTCCTGAAATCCACTACCACTGTGATCAGACACAAGTAAACATTTCCATACTCTAGATCAACCACATCCCTTTCTCGGAGATGAATTTCCTTAGTTGACATTGTCATCTTCTCTCAAGTTCCACTTTATGATAAGTGCATATTTCTCTATTTTAGAAATGGTATTAAATCATAAAACATTCACTTGGGATCTAATGTAATACAAGAGCCCATCCTAAAATCATCTCATTTTCACCAAATTGTCTCCTAAAAGAGTCGGTGAAAATCACTAAAGTGTGATAAAGCAAGCTGAATATTACATAATGAACATAGAACACTGTTATAGATGTATAAATTTTCTAGTGTAGTCCACTCTCAATGTCTATGGAAATAAATAATCATAGAATCCCATTTGGAATTATCTCCAGAACATATCCCAGTGGTGATCTTCCTATGTAACGACATCCCACCAATTATTCATAGAATAATGTATCATATAAGTCACTCACTTGACCCTCCTCTCTAGAGGCATATCCAAATGCTTGAAAATAGATAACATAGACTCTATCCATGACATAGTAACCTGAGGGACACCTTCTCCATAAATGGTAGGAGGGTGCTACTACTAAAACTCTCATGCCAATTCTACCATAGTATGGGAAGTTCATGGGGATCCCTACATAGACTGTATAAACCATAGAAATCCCTCTTGAAATTAAGTATTGGCTCCCATATCATGAATAAGAAGAGGTTCCACATGTGGCACTATAGGAGGTAATACTAGTAGATCAAACACCACCACCTATGGAGCATGGTCATTGTCGCCTTCCTATGCTATACTTGAGCCCATCATGGTGGGATATTTCTATAACTTCCAAACACATGCCTCAGAATAGAATTTTATAACCAAATGATCATAGATATAGAAAATATAAAAATTACATAGCCTTCATATATAAAATTCAACACCCATTTTCCGGCTCCTAGATCCATGTCTAGGTAGTTTTAAAAGATCATAAGAGTCACAAGAGACACTCCCCAGTACCCACTACTAAGTTTATTTCAGTGTTAAGGTATGACATCACATAGTATAGTTCCCAGTATATGGAGTGTCAATATAATGGTATAGAAGAAAACACCCTTTATATTGAAATTAGAAGATTCATTTAATGGAAATTATTTTATTTAAGAGAATAAATTTATTCTATTCTATAATCATTTACATATATATGTCATAGACCAATTAAATTAATCATCATTACCAAGTTATAAAGGAATAATATTTATAAGTTACAATTGGAATGTCATGTAACTGAAACTGAAAACTTACAACTAATATCAATATCTAACAAGTAATATAATATGATTTGATTATATAAATCTACATTCCCAATTAATAAAATTACTTTCTTTATAAATTATAACTGTCATCCATGTAATCGAAATCAACTAACATTTTTTCTATTATAACCATTTATATATAGCTCAAACATGTGGTAATTGTTTAATTAAGGTGTCACCATAAATATATATGAGAAAAACCCATGTAGGATGATGCATAAAATTTAATTAATCCAATTATTTTATCCTTGTAAGAAATTTTGGTCTATATCCAATATAATAGTCAAGGTAACAGAAATATACAGTAGAAAATGCATGTAGTAATAAAAACTTGGCATGGAATATGCATGGTATGTGAATCCTCAGGTTCTAATAATGATGCATGAGACAATACCTTGTTACCATATTGGTCCAAGGGTAAATTATAACCTCATATAAATAATGAATGTGTCACCCAACAGTGAAATCAAGACAACTATAATAGGAAAAAACTAGAACATCAAGATCCATAATAGGTAATTTTGATTTTCCCCTGTATGTGGGTTAGCTTCTCAAAGGAAGAGGCTCATTACTGAACTCTTACACAACATATTTTCCTTTTTATAGACCCAAAATAGTAATAAAAAAGGAAAAAAAGAACCTATGATACCACTTTGTGATATCTTGGACTCGGTTGACTCATAAGTAACCAAACTCAATCAGCCACATGGCTTCAAGAGCGCCTCCCCATATTCTAGAGGATGAAAACTAGTAGAGAGGTTCTATGATAGTAAGGTGGTGATAATATACCCTCATGATCAAAGCTTGGTACAATAGTATAAAAATAATAATAATCAAAAAAAATAGTATAATAAATGAATTGGAGAAGCATAACTTATCCAATTATAATAACAACAATAATAATAATAATAATCAGTAGGAATTTTTAATAAACAATAACATAACCACCTCTCTAATCATATAAAAAATGATATCATGTCTAGCTGTTATAAAAAATGGGGTAAATAGGGGATACATAGCACCGGTCATATACAATATGCTATAAAAATAATGAACCAATAATCAAAATCTATCTCCAATAGTATCACTAGAATAGGCTCGATCCTCTTCTCCCATACTCCATCCTAGAATAGAAACTCATGTGTCTAAATCTATACCCTTCCCTGTATTCCTACCTGTATCCATGAAGTATGTTTAGGTACTAATCGGATGCGCAAACATGGTATGAGATAAACTTAGTAGGCCACCACCAATGGTTTCAATCACTATCTAGTTTGTTAATATACAATGAGTAGTGTATAGGTAATAATTAATGTGAAATCGGAAAAAGAATAAATCACATCATTTTGGGTTCAGCATGGGACATATAACTAATAATACATGCTTTATACTAAGTAATATGTCTCTGAACATTTATAAATTATGATGTAATTATTACAGGCTCTAGATCTAGGCTTATATCCAAGGCATCCCTAGATGATAATACTCATATAATGGATGTATAGGTTCCATTTAATTTAGAATTACAAATGAACATAGACAATGCCATTATGTATGTAAAGAATTGATCAACTTTAAGTGTGTTCTTTGACTTGGTAGATGTGTCATTGTGTCAATTTAAATTTTATATGGGGCTTGTCCATGGTGCTCCTCATAGGGAACCCAGTATCACCCCAGGTGTATCATAGTCCCAACACCCTACAAGAATGTCTATGGAATTCATTATATGAATCTATGTATCACTAAGGAGGGGTATAAATACATAGAACCATTAGCCCATCCTTAGTTGTCCATATAGGGAAACCAAGTTTCGCTCAAGACATAATGTAATTCTCTACCCTTTGAGCCTATCCTTAGACTTACACTTAGAGAACCCAAGTTTCACTCAAGTAATAATATAAATCCACTCACCAGGTGATCCCATCTAAGTAATTTCAAATCGGAATCCATGTATCACCCATGGCGTAATATAATACCATTTAAAATTAATTTGATTATAATGCTTGATGATCCCATCCAAGGTGTTCCAAGTTAGAACTCTAGTTTAACCCTTGGAATGATATGTTAGATAGTTATGGATTGTAGTGAACCCATACCATTAAATAATTCACTAAATTTATTTTTTCCATTCATTTTATAAAGTCTAACTAGAGAATAAGGAAATAATAACAAATTTTAAGGACTTAAGGACATGGACTCTCCATTCCATATTTTTATTAATTAAATATATGTTTCATTCTATTAATTGTAAAATCATAAAAACTATGGGTTATGAACACACCATAGGAGGTGGTTCGATAACATTTAAAGGATAAGTTTAAGCGCCTTTAAAATTAATGCACCATAAGGGTGGATTACCTCGAGGTAAGAATCCTCTAATGAAGGAATTTGGGTGATAGGACTGCCTTAAACAAGGTTATATCCATTTACTTATTTAATTAGGCATTTAAGAGGTGTCTCATGGAAGTTTTTGCACAAGGAACAACAAAACGTAATATAAATAGTGATACTTTTAGGTACAAATAACTAGAATGCCTATCTTATCTTGGTAGATGGATCTTCATCCGATATCATCTTCTATTCAAGCTTGAATAGGAGAAATCATATAAATAGGCCAATACCCTAAAATAGGGCCAATTATCTCACAGATATTCAGAATTCCCTATAGAGGGATAAATGAATACAAGAAGTAAGAGGATTGAAGAGATTTTTTATATAGATTTAACATGATGAATGGAAAGGGAAACAGACATCAGATGTGGGATGAGGCTCAAAGCCTTGGTTAAATGACCAAGGGATAGTTCTCAATAAAAGGGGGGATACTGCTAGTGTGTGAGAGGAGGATAAATACAAGGTTAAAGTAAACAAGGTAAAAAGGGTAAATTCACCCTTTAATTAAGGGGTCAGAGAAATTTAAGGTGTAAATAGGGTATTTGTGTCGTAAATCCTTCTTTTACGGTCAGGCCTAACATGGATTATGGCATAAAATGATAATTTTCATATAAATATCCATATTTATGGAATAATAATATATTCTTAGACTTATGGGGTCTAATCCATGAAAATAACTAGATAAAAGATAGTTTATTCCATAAATTATTAATTTACATCGTAAATGGGTTTACACACAAACTCCTCTTGTAGCTTCTCTAAAGCTGATAATTCCAACCAAAATCACACCAAAATTTCATGAAGACTTATTTAATTGGGTACAAACCAAAAAAACCAAACCTGGACTAAAGAGGAAACATACCTGGAGAAAAATTTGGGATCTTACACAAATAAATACAAAACTGAATTTTACCATAAAAATTTTAATTGAAATAAAAGATCAAAAACTATTCTTAAATTGGAATAAAATGTTACCTAAGTTCTAAAAATGAAACATGTAATTTTTAAGTTTGTAAGAATGTTTAGAATAAATAATTTTACCTCATAAATAAATATTTTTTTAATTAAACTTTTTAATAAATTTCAATTTTTTTCTAATATAATGATAGGGTCATAAAGTTTAAATTTTTTGAAAAAGACTGCATTTTTCATTATTCACCTAAAAATAAACTATTTCAAAATGTACCAAAAATTAATTCTATAATTATATTTACATTATTAATCCAATAATAAAGTCAAATTTTTTTAATTAAAATTTTAAAATTTAGAAATTTAATTTTTAAATAAAAAAATAAAAATATACTGAAAATTATTTTCATAAAAAATAGCCATTTTAAAATATTAATGAAACAAAATAAAAATATTTGACTATCTAAATCGATTATTATCTTTTTATTCAATAATTATTATATTCTTCATATGATTTTAATATTTCATGGTTTTTTTTACTTAGGTTTTGTGTCAGTTCAATGTTGCATGTGACACAAGCTATCGAATATTGTATTAATTTAATGGATCCAAATCTCAGGTCATTTCACCTTTTTATATATTCAACCTTTTGATGTTTCTAAATGGTTTAGTTATATATTTTTTAACATCTTGAGTTTTTTAAAGTAAACTCCATGTTCGATAGCATACACGATGTGCTACATCGAGCTTAAGTGAACAACTAAATAATATTTAAATGTTATTATTAAAACCTAATAGTTAGAATAGCGGGAACAAACATTATTAAATGAATTTTCAAAATAGGGTTTATACATTTGTATATTATTTATTATTTTTTGATAAATTAATTATAAATTAATGCAAAATCCTTTTTTAAATAAAAGGAAATATTTTTTCTGAAAAATTATTTAAATATACACAAGTTTTTTTTATAAAAATAAATTAATAAATTAATTTTTTTGGGATTATATTAATGAAATATATATGAAATTTATTTAATTTAAGGTTTAAAATTAATTTTATTTATTTTCTAGATATAATATATGAACAAATAAATTGTTAATAATAAAATAATTATTTTTCAAAAAAGATAATTTTTCCTCCTTTTGAAGGAAACCCCATTTTAAATATAGTTTTTGACACTTTTATAAGTTATATTTTAAAAAAATAAACTTCTTATTTAAAAATCGGAGTATAAAATTTTAATTTGGATGAATTTTTGTTATTTTCTGATAAGATTAATTTTTTAATGAATAGTGAAAATATTGTATTTTAATTCAAAACTGCTTTTTCGTCTAATTTATTTATATAGATGTATCATAATTTTAATTGGTTTAAAAGTATAATTATATAAAGTTTTTATTAGTTAATAAAATTTATGTCATTGGAATAAATTTCTCATTGAAATTGGATATAAAAATTATGTGAACTTTTGAACACTTTTACTTTAAAACCTCATTTCCTCGATCTGTCAATGGGATTAGAATTAAACTTAATTTTTCCACTTTTATGAATTTAATTTTGAAAAATGTACATACAAAATTTTAATTATTAGAAAAAAATTGCTCTAATAGGAACAACTTAATTTTTAGTGAATATTAATGTTAGTATTTTTTTACCATGGTTAAGAGTAAATCAGGTAATTAAGGGTAAAAATAATATTATAATCCTTATAAAGTTACCTTAACGGTTGTCCAAATTTTACTATATGAGTTATTGTCAACCAAATTTTTCTTTCGGGAGATTTTATGTCCACTTGAATCTACTTGGATGACTTTAGGATATTTATATTATTTTATTCAAAGAAGAGACAACTTTGTCACACTTTTGTTTTTAGAAAGTACAATATTTTTAATATGTGGTTATATAAGTGATATGATAGACTATAAATAGTATTTATAAATCTAAAAAAATAACTATATCATGGTAATTTATGTATAATTTTTAGGTGATAAATAATTAAATTAAATGGTAACATAATGATGATGAAGTAATTGCTTCATTAATGGATGAATCAAATAAATGATATTAAAAATTTTAAATTAAATATATATTGATATAATTAATGTCATACATTAATTTTATGAATGAATTTGGCATGTTATGGATTTTTTAATGGATTTTATTTGAAGATATCGAGTTTTTATGATATTATTAAAAATTCAATTAATGAATAGTCTCAAAATTGACATTATTGATACTTTAAAATAAATAATAGTTTATTAAATGGTACAAAATGCGTAAAAATAAAAAATTCGACCAAGTGATTTTTATAAGTTTTAAAATTTCATAAATTACACATTCATTTGTATTTTTTCACTTTATATTAATTATATTAACCTTATAGAAATAAATTATATGATATCACGATAAGAATTAAGAGGATTGAATAAGGGTTAAAACAAAAATATAAGGATTAAAGAATAATAAAAAAATTTAAAAAGAATTATTAAAAGAATAATATTCTACTCAAATCACATTATGATAGATTTTGAGTTGTTTAATAGACACTTGTCCCTGAAAATAAATTATATATTATTTAAATTCATAAATAGTTACAAAACATCACTCTCTTGTATTTAATATCTTTTATGTGTTCACATAGGAAAAAAATAAATATATGAACAAAACTGAATATATAAATTTATATAAATGAAATTTTTTTATTATAAAAATTTATTCTTAATTTTTATAAATTATATAATTACCCGGAATGCTTCTTCAATGATAAAACAATATTTATGTATTTAACAGAAAAACAAAATAATTGATATTGAAATATTAATTTTAATATATTTTGGATTATTTAATGTATCTAAAAAATTAATAGATATATAAGATATATTATATATTTCTAAAATATTTATATTCAAATTCAAACTTTGTCGTGATGTATTTGAATCCAAATTAAATGTAAAGTATTAAATTAGATAATAATGATATCTTATGGAATTGATTTATTATTAAATAATTTAAAAATCAAAAAACATGTTAAATAATCACAAGGGGGTATTATATAGTCGAAAATATATTATAACCTTAATATATAGGCCATTTTTAAGTATTTTGATAAAGAGTAGTCATTTTATATTTTAATACTTTAAAGAATTCAAAGAGTACCACTCCCCTCTTTTATAAAATGGCACCCATTATTCTCTATTATTCACACTTCAAAACCTATTTATGTTGGCCAATATATTCCTTAATACGTTCCTATAATCCCTCTACACATTCTAGATGCATCATTTTATTAAGAACACCCACTTTAGAGGTTTAATGTTTTTAATCCAAGGAGGTCGTCCGAAGGGAAGGTAATGTTTTTAATTAAGTGTTTTTATTTTGTTTCTTCTTCATCTTCCTTCAAATATTTTTCAACCATGATAAAATAAAAAAAATTATACTAAATATACTGAGATGTTATTATTTTAAAATGATCACCTAAATCCATCTCCAATTTCATCAAATGTGAAATGAACTTTTCGTTCGTGCGTATGGAGGACTACCACCTCGCGAACCGATATAGTTTGTTTTTCATTACCATCTCTCAAGGATGTTTATAATGACAGAATTAAAGTTTATGTATTATATTCATGAAAAATATATCATTATAAGAGAATAATATATCAATTATGTTCTTACTTTCTATGCACATAAAAATGATAACGTTGTTCGTGCGTATGTGTGAACTATCACCTCCATGAAGAGATGTGATTCATTTTTATTCAACACATAAATTGTATGGTACATATATATATAAATAAGTTTTTTAAAATAATTAATATTATTTTAATAATATTATTATAATTATGGAAATATAAAATTATAATTACCTTTTTTCCATAATGATCATTGGAAAATGAAAATGTTACTCGTGCATACTTACGGTTTACCATCTCCATGATTGTAACATTGTTCATTTTTCATATCCATATTTAATTAATGGATTGAAACATTAAATTAATATATAAAATTGATTATTATATCATGAATATTATTTTTTAGATTATAGACTAATGACCAATTTGACTGTATTCGACTTACCGAAGTAATTTTGGACTCATGTACTGAATATCATCAAAACATCCATCGTAAACATAAATAAGTAATTGTTATAAAAATTTAATAAGTGATATAAAAGGTATAATAAAATTTAAAAGGTTCTAAATAAGTTAAATAATTAATCTAATATTATTATTCAGGACTATATATATTGTACGTGACGAGTCGAACTCAAGGTAAGGGATTTCATCTCAATCTCCTTTCATTGACGCATTTCTTGAGGATATGAACCTTTATTATTTTATAAGGTTTATATATAGATACAATGACATTTAATATCTATATTTTATCTATAATAATGTTAATTAATTTTTTTGTAAATGTATTCTCTCATGTATATTATGATTTAACTTTTTAAAGTGGTATGGGAGACTTTAAATGTTTAAATATTTAATTATTAAATATTTTTCTCCATGTTAATGCTCTTGATATTATTTTACATATTTATTATATGGATATAAAAGGATTTTAAAGGGCATATTTAATATATTTTTAATTTAATTCAAGGGTTTTAAAAATTAATATTTATATGACTTTTATATGGAATGTTTTGACAAACAAAAAAAGGAATGTTCTTTTTAATGTATACGACAACAACAAATTCTCCAACATTGAAACCGTTATTTCATATTTCAATTCCTATAAAATCATTCATGTTTTTAAAAAAAAATTAAACCCTTATTCCATTTTCTGAGTATTTTGTTTTTGAAATGGGTTTTGTTAATGGACTTTATTTTAAAAACCTCTTTAAAAGTTACCCTTTTCAACTATTTTTACAAAATCCAAATGGAATGTTTTTTATAAAACATGAATGAATTTTCCCACTTTTATGTTTATTTAATGTTTTGATGCTTTATTTAAAAGTTCACCATTTTATTTTTAACTGATTTATTTTCATATATGAGTGTGCGTCTTTGTAAAAATGAAATTTGATTTTAAAGTGGAAATCTTATTTTTACTTTATAGTTTTTTTATATGTTATGATTATGTTATGGTTCTTGGGAAAAAAATTTGAATACTGATTATTCCATGATAAAACAAGGTATGTTGATCCAGTGATAGCTCTCCAATTCATTGGGTAATGAGATAGAGTTAACCGGTTGGGTTTCTCCTCATGGATTAAGGGAATATATTATGATGGGTATTCCAAACATAACCATGAAGGTTTCTCCCTATATATCTACAAAAGCTACAATTTAAGAGTGATATGAATTCTATAAGTTTTATGATTTATGTTTTCTATAGAGTTTTACAGGAATATTATGATTTCATGAGGTATTCTAAAGAGCTTATGTTTTATGGGTGAGAAGTATAACTTTATGGAAATGTTTTCATGGGTTTAAAGTATTCATAGTCTAACAGTTTCTTTAATTTTTTTATATACCTTATTGAGTTTTTTGAAATCATCCCAAGTTTTAAAATATTTTTCATAGGTGTTAATATTGGTAAGTATAAAGAATGTTTCCTAATAAATGTATTGAAGATGTGTCTCAAAAAGAAGTCATGTTTTTAAGGGGTTTTCTTTTTTGGAAAAGTAGATACAAAGTATTAGAGACCACTTGTAATTTAAGAGTTTAGTATGTAAGAGTTTTTTCTAATTCTCTAAAAATATAAACTAAAAATATCTTCAAATGTGAATTATAGTTCAAAAAACTAAAATAATTTATGTTTATGGATGGATCCGCATAGTTGGTATCAAAATATGGTTTTAAAAACTTTGGAGATTATGATGTTTTCTTAAAAGTTGGGGATATCATCATGGGTTTATAATTTTCAGGTTTATTATAATTTCAATGACTTAGAAACCCCTTATGAGTCTTATGTTATGAAATTCAAAAGAGATTAACTGTATTTTTGGAGACATTCATTTTCAATGTAATTATAGTTTATTACATTTTGGGAAAAAATGAAAGGAATAAAATAAACATTGAGGTTAAAACATGTTATGGTTATTTTTGAGGATTTTATTAAATTTTTGGAATGTTATAAAAAGGATAACTTGAAGTATGTGTGACAAACTATTGGATCCAACAAAGCCATGAGTTTTGAACACACAACCTAAGGGAGAAAAGGGTGCATCACCTACCACTGGACAACGTGAAGTCTCTGGTTAGTATGAAGTTTTATTTTTAGTTAAACAATTTTATGGAATAAGAATAATTTTATTTGGCAACATATATTTTATCAAATAGATAACCATGAGATTCAAAAATGATTTGGTGATTAAGTGATTGAAGTTATTTTGGAAGATGTTAGATTTTCTAAGAATCTTATATGATCAAGGTAAATAGAATACAATTCTATATTATTGATGAATAAATTTTGAATTATATTTTTGAATAATTTATTATTTTTTTGTGGACTTAGGGGGATTCAGGTTATTTATAAAAATAATTATCATATCTTGGAGATTATGGGATTTAAGAAATTACATTTATGGAATGAGGCATTAAGAGTGATTGAAGTTATTTGGAGTTAAATGTTAAAATCTATATTGGAAGACTATTTCATAAAATCCTTCTAAATTTTGGGTTTGAATCTTAGTTTGTATTATTTTGAGAAATATTAAGGATAGTTATTTGTTGAATGGTTGATACTGAACTTTGGATATTACTGTTGAATTTTTGAGATTAAAAGTAGTCTTTATTCTTTTAAAGGTTTATTACTATTAGGGGATTATATTATCTTATCCTAACCTTTTTTTTGGTTAATTATTAAATAAAATAGTAATAGATAGTTAATATTTTGTGGATCGTGTGATTCTTTAGAAATTGATTCTAGTGCTATAGGTGTGAAAAAATCATATTGAATACTCATCATTTTCAAAAAAAAGATGAGTTTGTGGTGGAAAATGATTAGAGGATGAAACTATACTTTTGAAGTAAGTATACTTATTTATTCTATTACTCTAGTAAGTAAATGAATTCCTCAACCCTATTAAAATGATCTTAAAACGAAAACATTATTCATTTACTTTTCTTACTTAGAAATCAGTAACCATTTAATAAATCACAAATTTATGGTTTTGTGATTGTTCACTCTCTCCTGACCATGTTTTCTATCATTATCCATTAGAACATGATAGTTAGTTTTCTCTTCCATATTTAAGTTTTTCTACATGTAACCCTCCTATGTGTTATTTCACGTGACCTTCATACTTATCTTTCTTTATTTTAAAGTGAAAGTTTCACTTATCCTTTTTCTGATGTGGGATTTCAATAAAAGTATTTTGAAAATTGAAACCCCTAGTTTTATATCCTAAGTTCAAATTTTAAGGACACAATTTATTAAATGGGAAGTAATATAACATACCAAGTTTTTAAAATTAAACATTATGTTCGATAATGTACAAGATATGCCATATCGAGCTTAACCAAACAACTAAATCATATTTAAATGTTACCATTAAAACCTAGTAATTAGAATAGAGGGAATGAATAGTACTAACTAAATTATGAAAATATGGTTTACACGTGTTTATATAATTAATTATTTGGTGAAAATTTAATTATAAATTAATATAAAAACCTTTTTAAAATTAAAGTAAATGTTTTTATGAAAAACTATTTAAATTTGCACAATTGTGTTTTATACCAATAAGATAATAAATCAAATTTTTTGGATTATATTAATGAAATATATGTGAAATATATTTAATTTAATTTTTAAAATTCATGTTATTTATTTTCTATATATAATATAAGATCAAATAAAATTTCAAGAAAAAAAGAATTATTTTTCAAAAAAGGAAGTTTTGTTGCTTTTATTGGAGAACTCATTTTGAATCTAGTTTTTTGGAACTTTTATAAGTTCTATTTGAAAAAATAAACTTCTTATTTGAAAATAATAGTATCAAAATATTTTTTTTGGATTTTTTGTATTTTTTTTATAAGAATACTTTTTTAATAAATAGTGGAAAATACTGCATTTTAATTCAAAACTTCTTTTTTGTATAACTTACTTATATAGTTATAATATTCTTTTAATTGGTTTTAAATTATAATAAGATAAATATTTTATTATTTAATCCAATTTAGGTCATCGAAATCAATTATACATTGAAATTGGATATAAAAACTGTGTGAAATTTTGAATGTTTTTACTTTAAAAACTCGTTTCCTCGATCCCTCAATAGGATTGACATTAAACTTAATTTTTTCACTTATCTAAATTGAATTTTGAAAAATGTACATACATTATTTTAATTAGTATTAAAAAAATTTCAAATAGAAAAAACATATTTTTTGTTGAATAGTAATATTAGTATTTTTTACAATGGTTAAGAGTAAATATGGTAATTAAGGGTAAAAATAATATTATAAACATTATAAAATTACCCTAAAACTTATCCTAATTTCATTGGATGATTTATTAAAGACCAAAATATTTATTGGGATGATTTTATATCCACTTAGAGCAACTTTTATGACTTTAGTAAATTTATATTATTTTATTCAAAAAAACACAATTTTGTCACACTTGTTTTTAACAAGTAAAATGTTTTTTATATGGGGTTATATAAGTGATATGGTAGATTATAAATAGTATTTAGAAATATAAAAATATTACCTACATCATGGTAATTTATTTATAATTTTTAGGGAATAAATTATTAAATTAAATGGTGACACAATGATGATGCAGTAATTACTTCATCAATGGATAAATCAAATAAATGACACTAAAAATGTTAAAATAAATATAAATTGATATAACTAATGTCATAAACGATTTTTAAAGATGCATTTGACGTGTTAGGGATGTTTTAATGGATTATTTTTAAAGATATCAAGCTTTTATGATATTATTAAAAAGTCAATTAATTAATAGTGTCTAAATTGACATTATTGATATTTTAAAATAAGTAATATTTTATTAAATGATATAAAATTCATAAAATTACAAAATTCAACCAAGTTATTGGAATAAGTATTTGAATTTCATAAATTACATATTCATTGGTCTTTTTTCATTTTATATCAATTATATTAATCTTCTAAGAGCACATTACATGACATCATGGTAAGAATTAAAAGTGTTAAATAAGGGTTAAAACAAAAAAGATAAGGATTCAATAATAATAATAACTTTTCAGAAAAATAATTTCATGACTAATAATCGACCCTTATCACATTATGATCGATTTTTATTTGTTTAATAGACACTTTTCTATGAAAATAAATTATATATTATTTAAAGTCATAGATAGTTACAAAACATCATTGTCTTGTATTTAATATCTTTTATGTGTTCACATAGATAAAAAATAATTATAAGAACAAAAATAAATGTATAAATTGATATAAATGAAATTATTTTCATTATAAAAATTTATTCAGAATTTTTAGAAATTATATAATTACCTTGAATGCTTCTTCAATGCTAAAATAATATTTATTTATTTAACAAAAAACAAAATAATTGATATTAAAATATTAATATTAATATATTTTTTATTATTTAATGTATATAAAAAAATTTAATATATCTATAAGATATATTATAGGTGTTTTAAATATTTATAATCTAATTCCCACTTTTTTGTGATGTATTTGAAGTAAAATTAAATGAATAGTATTAAATTTGACAATAATGATGTCTTATTGAATTAATTTATTATTAAATTATATGAAAATAAAAAAAAGGTTTAATAAACACAAGGGTTTTGTATGGAAGAAAATATCTTATAAATGTAATTTATGGTATATTTTTAAGTATTTGGATCCAGAATAGTCTTATTATATTTTAATACATTAAATAATTTCAAGAGTTCCACTCCCATCTCCTATAGAAGGGCACCAATTATTATCTATTCTTCATGCTTCAAACCCTATTTGGGTCAGCCAATATTTTCATAAATCCATTTATAGAATCACTCTTCATATTCTAGAGGCATCAGGTTAGGAATAGAACCCTTTATAGATGTGTTAAGCTGTTAATCAAAGGAGGTTGTCTAAAGGGAAGGTGAAGTTTTTAATTAAGTGTGTTTATTTTGTTTATTCTTCATATTCCTTCAAATATTTTTCAACCATGATGAAATAATAACCCCAGTATCCTAAATATACTTGTATATTATTATGTAAATATCATCATCAAAATCCATCTACAATTTCATCAAATAAGAAATGAACTTTTCGTTCGTGTGTACGGCGGACTACCGCCTCACGAACCGATATAGTTTGTTTTTTATTACCATATCTAAATAAATATTATAATGATGGAATTAATGTTTATATATGATACTAATTACATATTTATAATTATAATATAATAATATAATAATTATGTTCTTACTTTTTGTGTACATAAAAATGATAATGTCATCCATGCATACGTGTGAACTATCACCTCTATGAAGCGATGTAATTCATTTTTATTCAAAACATCACTTTTATGATATATATATATAAGTATGTTTAAATTATTAATATTATTTTAATAATATTATTATCATTATGAAATTATAAAATTATAATTATCTTATTTCCATAACAATCTTTGAAAAATGAAAATGTTACTCATGCTTACGTACGGATTACCATCTCCATGATGGTAACATTTTTAATATTTCATATCCATATTTAATGAATTGATTTAAAAGTATAACTAATATATAAAATTTAATATTATTTCATGAATATTATTCTAGACATGATAGACTAATGACCACTTTCACCATATTTGACTTACCAAAGTCATTTTGTACTTATATACTAAATATCATCAAAACATCCAATGTGAACTTAAATAAGCAATTGTTATAACAAGATAATAAGTGATATAAAAGATATAATAAAATTTTAATGGTTTTAATTAAAATAAATAATTAATCTAAGTTTGTTATTCATGACTCTAAATATTTTACGTGTTGATTCAAACTCAAGGTAAGGGATTTCGTCTCAATATCCTTTCATTGATGCATTTCTTGATGATATGCACCTTTATTATTTTATAAGGTGTATATACAGATACTCTGATATTTAATATCCATATTTTATCTATAATCATGTTAATTAATGTTTTTGTAAATGTATTCTTTCATGGATATTATGATTTAGATGTTCAAAGTGGTATGGGACACTTTTAATGTTTAAAGATTTAATTATTAAATATTTTTCTCCATGTAAATATTATTGATATTATTTTACATATTTATTATATGGATGTAAAATTAATTTAAATAAAAAAAATTATATATTTTTAATTTAATTCAAAGGTTTTAAAAATTAATATTTTAACATGTTTTCTATGGAACATTTTTATAAATGAAAAAAAAAATGTTCCTTTTAACGTATACAGAAACAATAAATTCTCCACCACTATAACCATTATTTAATATTTGGATTCTGCTACAAGACTTCATGTTTTTAAAATAAAATTAAACCTGTTTCCCTTTTCTTATTATTTTTTTTAAATGGGTTTTGTTAAGGTACTTTCTTTTAAAAACCTCTTTAAAAATTACCTTTTCAACTATTTTTACAAAATCTAAAAGGAATATTTTTTGTATAGCATGAATAGATTTTCCTGATTTTATGTTGTTTTAATGTTTTGATACTTCCTTTAAAATTTAAACTTTTTTTTCAAATGATGTGTTTTTATTTATAATTGTGTGGCTTTGTAAAAATGAAATTTTATTTCAAATTGGAAATGTTATTTTTTTTATTTATACTTGTTTTATGTGTTATTATTATGTTATGGTTCTTGGTAATAGTTTATGAATATGGTGGTTAGGAGATAAACTGAGGATGGGTGAGCCCGTGGTATCTCTCTAATGCATTGGGTAATGAGATGCAGTTAACTAGTTGGTTTTCTTCAAAGGGACTAAGGGAATATACTGTGATGGGTATTCCAAGTATAACCATGAAAGTTACTTCCTATGTAGTCATGAAAGATACAATGTAAGAGTGATATGGATGCTAAATTTACCTTTATGATTTATGTTTTCTAAGTAATTTTATAGGAATCATATAATTTAATGAGGTATGCTAAATATATTATGTTTATGGGTGAAAAGTATAACTTTATGTAAATTTTTCCAGGGGTTTAAATTATTAATGTTCTAATGGTTTTTTTATTTATTTTATGTCCCTTACTAAGATTTTTCACTCATCCCATGTTTTAAAATGTTTTTCATAGGTCTTAATATTGTGAAGGATAAATAATATGACATTATGAACGAATTGAAGGTGTATCTTAAAAAGAAGTGATGGTTTTAAGGGGTTTCCTTTGGTGGAAAAAGTATATATAGAATATTAGAGTCCACTTATAATTTAAGAGATTACTATATAATAGTTTTTACTAATTCTCTAAAACTATAAGCTAAAAATATGGTCGAATTTTAATTCTAGTTTAAAATCACTTCAATAATTTATGTTATATTCTCAATCCTTAGTTATATTTTTAATTTTTTTCTTCATGAATTTTTCTTGATTCTTGAAAGGATATATCAAGTTACTTTTTTAACTTTGACCTCCAATTGAAAGTCATTAACATTTGTGGAGGTGTTGTGAAATTTTTCAAGTCCATGAATAAATTAAAAAAAATTAATTTCATATACCACTTTCTCTCAAACATAATTTTCAATTCTTATTCAACTATATAACATTTTTCATTGAAATTTGATGCAAATTTTTAATTTTCCTATAAAAGGTCTTTGAGAGTAATTCACTTCTTAAATTCCATACTCAGAATATCCTCTATTTCTTCAACTTCTTCTTCTAGCTATGTATTCTCATTAAGATATTACTTGATAGTACTAAATATACAACTAATTCTTTGGAAAAATTCTTTAAATGATACTTGATTTCATAATGAATATAAAAATGTAATATATCATCATCACTAAAATAACAAGCTTCATTATAAGAATAATAATAAATATTATTATCAATGCATTTTATACTCTAATTTTTTCAACTAGTGGTGTTTCTTCCTTACCTTTGTCATTTTTTTAGCTTTTTTCTGCTCAAATTTTATTATATTTCTGAGTTTTGAATGAATTATCCATATTTGTTCCAATAAAAGTAGCTTCATTTTTTCATCTAAGGCATACTAAAAAGTTACTGAAATCTATACTTCATATAAATCTATTAAAACAATAAGGGAAACTTATATCTAATTCATATAGAACCGATATTTTCTCTAATATAACTTTTAATTCCAAGGTTTGGTGGACTACTGAGAGGGGGTGAATCATTGGTCATTTTTTTATGAATTATTACAATTTATTTCAACCACTTAGACAATTTAATATATTAATCCTCTGTTTTTATTATCACTCAACCTTACACAAATATATAAAATTAAATGGAATAAAACATAATGACTTACATGGTACATTTTTTAAAGATTACTCCTATATATGATTACTTGGTCCCCCAAATAATAAATTATTCCACTATTTCATGAGAATCAGTTGCATGGAATGGTCTTGAACTATGTTTCCATGGAGTCCCACCATGGACTTTAGAGTTTCACTGGATAATATTTATGCTACTTCACATATTATTACTAACTTCCCACTGGATTTCTTATTACAATCTCATACAACTCTCACCAGCTTCCCACTGGATCTTTTGACTTCCTCACACAATTGTTTAATGTATATTCCTTGAATTTTTTAGTATAACATTGATTCCCTCTATATTCTGATGAAATATTGGTTTAACCTTGATTTTACACTCAATTTTCTTTATAAACTCCTCACAAACTAGTCTTAATATACCAATTATATAAACTACTTGTCCTTTTTCATGTCATCCTTGTTTCTTCTTCTTAATGATAACCTTCTTTGATAGAGGTGTATCATAATCCTCCGTATTTTTATCCATATTATTCAATACAATTTGATTCTATCCTTGTAGGTAAAATATTGGGTTTTCCTTCTTCCTTGATTGGATATATTTATTCAATTAATATTAATTTCTAGAGAGTTTATATTTTTTATTCTCCTCTTTATCTTTTATATTCATAGGATCATGAATATTTCATTTCCATATATTATTTGGAAACTCCTAATGATTATATAATAGGCGATATTGTTTCTTAAATTGGTATATATTTCATAGTTTAAATTATCCATTTAAAATTTGTTAAAATATTAGTCAGGTATTCCCACATAAATTACCCAAAGAATTGGGTATTTATCTATTTGAAATTAATTATAAAATCTAATTCATTTAAATACTCTTAAATCTACATCCACATGTGCATGAACTCATGCAGATGGCATGGAAGGATTGGCATGAAACATGGAACTAATTTCAATATCTAACTTCCCTATTGGTCAGTCTTCCTCCATTTTTATCTTATATTATGATTGTTTTATTAATTATAATATTTTAATCCTTTAATAGAATCACAATAACATCTTATGATTTCATTTTCATTTTCTTTAGAATAACTTCATTCATAAATTCTTAGCATTATGTATTAAAATTCTCATAAGGTTAGTTGAACATGTCTCAACCTTATAATGACATATATACAACCTTATTATTTCATGTCTCAACCCTAAGTGTAAAATTATCAGCTTCATGGAAACTTGTCTCAACCTTATTAAGACATGTGATTCTTATCTCAACTTTATGGACAACTTGTCTAGTCTATCTTAACCGTATGAGTGTGTTTGTCTCAACCTTACAAAGACTTTAATAAACTTTATGATTCAAATGTATAAACATTACAATCATTATATCTGAAATGATGCCCAATATTTCTCAACCACACAATGATAGTTGTCTCAACATTATGAATAAAGGACTTATCCACTTTTTTGACATGATTCAAAACTTCTCCATATATCTTCAAAACATCTTTCAATATTCATAGAGATTAAACACACTATAAACTATTATAGATAGTTTCACTTTAAAAATCATCACATGTATTTGATATCCATGAAGAATAAAACATCAATCACTATATTTAAATTGTTTTTTTTTCTAGAATTTTTCTACATAATATTTCCAAGTTGGAACCTCAAATGAACTTAAAAACTCAACTATAAGATTTATTGTCATTTCCTACTACCACTTTTAGGTTCATACATTCATTTGTTTTGAACATATTTTTTTTAAACCATTATTGGGTTGTTCAAAGTTATTTTTGGTAGTTTTTGTAGGTTTCCAGGCATGTCCACTATTCGAGCATAGTAAGGCCAAATCATTTAGAGTTCCCAAGAAACCATGAAACTTTTAGTGGTTTGGGATATTGAAAATTCACATGGTTGGTTCATGATAATCAAAACTACGTGAACAACCCCTGTGGTTATCTCTAATGGAGAAAATTAGTGCACGATTGGTGTGTGGTTTTTTAAATTGTGTGGCCAAACCATGAGATGTGAATTAATTGATCAAAAAATTATTTTATTAACCCAATTCACCTCTTGTTAACCTCTTTATTCATCATATATCCTAAACTAAAGACTATAGGGGTTCTACTTAGATATTTTGGATATCCCAACTCTTTAGAAGAGTAATATCAATAGATCTTGGGGTGTTGAATATAGGAAATTCAAGGTTAGGTTTCATTCTTTCTTTAAATAATTTTCTTTCTAGATCTCTTATATTTTTCTTGTAAGGAACCATCACGGATGTTATAGATGGATCTATGGGTTATGTCTTGATCTAATTGGTTTTATTATATATCAGTTGTGGTAGAAGAAGGTAAAGACCACGTCTCATTTATCTTCATGAACTTCTCTTAGAATTATATTGGTAAGTGGTTTCTCTTATATTTATTGATATAGAATTTTTTGAATCAAAGATTCCTAATATGGGTTTCATGGTTTAGGGATTTTATTTTCTTATTAGTATCCTTCATTCCTCTTATCATGTGGATCTCATTTTTTATAAATACCAAGTATTTGAGGTGGGTGGTTTCATGAGAAACCATTATTTATAAACCATGATTCCTTCTTCACTTTAAATTTTTTTTATAAATTATTTTATGGTGTGATTTATGATTATTGAAATGTAAAAACCATGGATTATTTCAAAAAATATATTTCCCTTTCATGTTTAAAATGGAAATGTATTTCAATTCATTTTTTATTTTGAATTTTTTCAGTTTTATTTGTGATGTTTTATGTTTCCTTGAAATAATTTATGTATTAAAAATAAAATTCACAAAGTGTGGGTCATTTTTTAAATTTAAATCCTCCATGTGTGGGTTATGACACATGGAAACCTAGGGTAAGTAGAAGGGGGTATATTGGTACAAGAATGCTAGAATATTTTTTGAATAACTAGCATGTATTTTAACTAACTCCAACTAAAAATTTTCTTGGTAGGGAGTTCACTTATTAGGGTGTTCTATCATCCCTATACTAGTTTTCTAGGTATTTTTGTGTACATAATATTTTAATCCCTGAGGTGTGAGTATCCAAGCTAACCCAGGCCTAACCTCCCAAAGGACTATTTTCCATGTTGATTAATTTTATATTTATTTATTATTAAATCATTTTTATATTGTTTATTTATAAATTCTTCAAAGATTATTCATTTATGAATGTTTTATAAATTGTTCTCAAAGGGTGAACTTCAATGTTTTTTTTTTGAAAATTGCATAAAGTTGTATTTAATGCCTTTTGTTTCTTTAAATGGGACTAATTTTTTTGTTTTATAAAGGATGGTTATAGAACACTTGATGGGTTATTAATGGTCTTATTTTTATTACATGTTATATATACCTTTATGTGTGTGTATAATGTTTTATCTAAATATATAAATGAAAGGTGTTACATATTGGCAGTTGGTATCCATGTTAGCAAGGTGTAGAGTTTGGAAGTGACATGGTAGGATTTTTTACCTCATATCACATGAATATGGGTTATTATCAGTCTCATCCACTTTGGATTTCATGTTTTAGTTTGGAACTTTTATTTTTCTTGTACACTTTTCATTTCTATTATTTTACTTTGTATTTTAAGGTTTTGTTTATTTTATATATTACCACTATTCATTGATTTGTTTATTATAGGAAAAATTATTCCCAAAGTTAATTTTTAATGCTCGAGAACTTGTCGCTAGACTGTGGGGATCGAGAACACCCTTTGGACCTTTCCATGAGCCAACTCATGTGTCTAGTTTAGGGATGAACTAATTTGGATAATGATAAATTTCTATCAAAGGGAATTTTGTTTGTTTGTGGTATTCATGTCTTGGGATGTTCTATTAAAGAAAATATTGGAGTGAGTGTCTAACAAGATCTCATTATAAAAAGCCTAAATTTACTATGGGATATTGGGATATATGTCTCTTTTGTTGAGTTTGGATCTAATATTATCTCTTTGTTTATGTCTTCTTAGTTAATACTGAGATTTATCACCTGTATAAAGGTCTCTATTATTTCATTGATGTAGTACCATGACCCCCCTATAAGGCTTCCTAGAGTTCCTCATGAGGGTGTTTAATATTATGATTCATTAGGATAACCTATAGTTTATAAAAATTATATTGGCGGTAGTGAGAGAAGACCATGTTATAAAAAAGGGTATTGTTACTACCCTGGATCAAGCTAGGGAAGTACAAACAAGGACTATAGGTGAGATATATTGAGCCCAATAGTTTCTCCACTAGAAGACACCTCCTTAAATAGGTGAATGATCCTCAAGAATTAAACGACTAGATGATAAATATTGAGTGGTATTTAAACTATTTAGAAAATCCATATTTTGGCAAAGTGAAATGTTTAACCATTAAGCTCGAAGTCCCTAACAAGAGATGGTGGGACACGATAGTTCAGGAAAATAATCATGAATGTTTGGAGTGGAAATAATTTAAGGCCATATTTTTCTAATAGTGTTTTCCTAAATAATTAATGATATCTTAATCCATGAAGTTCCTCTCCCTTCATCAATGTGATCAGAATATAATGGAATATGCTACCTGCTTCACTGGACTAGTTTGTTTCTCACCTGATATTATATTGAATGATAAGTTGAAGGCTTAAAGGGTTAAAATTGTCTTACAACCAGATATTTAATATTTATTTTTTATGAAAGAAATTACCATATACTCTAAGGTTGTGAAAAAATCCATGATGGTAGAAATTGACTTGGAATGAAAGTCGGGATTATTTATGATTCCTATTTATTCTAGTGGTGGTTTTAGTGGCTCCTTTAAAAATAATATGAATTGTAATGGCGTTTATAAAGGTATAGTATTGTCCCACGTTAGTTTAAAAATACCATACCTTCGATAACTACTAGTAGTGTACCTTTGAATTTCTACTAGTTTGAATAGATAAATAAAATAATAAATACCTTCCCCATGACTCAAAAAATATATAACTTTTTTGGATGATAAGTTCACTAAAATTATGCTAGGTTTTACCCAATCCATGTTATTTATCAGGTTTAGCATCCCCTAAATTATATTATGTGCACAAATATTACCAGGTTTCAGCCACAAGATTCTTGAACAAAGTATCTTCACACCATATAACTATCTCTTTAGGAAGTTTATATAGTCCTTAAAACTGTGATATGTGTTATCTTTATCTCTTTGTATTTGGAGAATGATTTATTTTATACTAGTTCCTCTAGCTATTTTATATAAACCTACTTCATTAATTTTTTAAAACTTCTAAAAAGACTCAATCCTTTTTATATGGAGTTGGTGACACCTCTTGGAAAGAAGAAAATCAGGGTTTTCAATGTCCCTCATGTTCACTTTTGATATCTAAAGTTGAGCTAGTTTAATATTTTCTATTTCACAGCTTGGATCTCTTTAATAGTATCCTTGGGATGGATTTTTTTAGTTTCCCATAGATAAGATATTGATTTTTATCATGGGTTAGTTTCCTTTACTGTCTATGATGGGATCTCCATAGTGTTTCATGGAGAGTGGGATCTAAGGTCAAGTCGAGTGGGGCCTCCTTTATCAGAAATTGTAAAATTGATTTCCTCGTTTATAGCTAAACTTGGAGATGAGATTATGGGTTGTGATCATCCTTATGTGGTTAAGAAATTTCTTGAAGTTTTTCCAACTGATTTCCCTAGTCTACCTTTGGAGAATGAAGTTAAATTTTTTATTGATTTGGTGTTAGGAACTCAATTGATATTCATGCCTTAATATTATATGGATCTAGTAGAATTGGAATAATTAAATATTTAATTAGGTTATTTTAAATTTAAAGGATTCATTAATTATAATGTATTACACTAGGAGGACCTTATGCCTTTCACCAAAAATGTTGACAGAACTCATCATTTTTGTGTCAATTATAGGAAACTCAATCAGGTAAAGTTTGAGAATAAGTATACATTTCAGCATATCTAAGAATTTTTTGGTCAGTTAAAGGGGAAAAGGTGGTTCTTAAAAATCAACATTTGGTCTGGATACCATTAGATCATAGTTAAGAAGTCATATATTCCAAATTCCTTCTTCAGGAAAAGGTATGTCCACTTTGGGTATCTTTTAATGTTATTTGATATGAATAATGCTCCATCTATTTTTATGGACCTGATAAATTCTATTTTCCACCGATACCTTGATTTCTTTTCCATGGTATTCATGGAATAAATTTTGGTTTATTCAAGGGTTGAAGAAGAGCATGAGTGTCACCATAAATCTATTCTATGAATCTTGAGGGATCGTCTCCTTTATTCTATGGTATTTAAATTCCATTTCTTGAATTGAGAATTTAATTTTTTAGGACATGTAATTTTAGAGAATAGCATCTCAATTGATACTAAGAAGGATAATTATGCCTTATTATGGGAGGAACTACATGATATCTTTGAGATTCAAGGATATTTTGGGTTTGGTAGGATATTATCAATGGTTTGTGAAGGACTACTCGAAGCATACATCTATGTTGACTACTATGACAAGGGATGGGCTAAAATTCATATGGGATTCTAGGTGAAAGTCTTATATTAATGAATTGAAGTGACATATAACCTAAGTACTAATTTTTATTTTACCACAAGTAGTAAAGGGTTATGTGGTGCTTTTTAATTCTTTCGGTGCTAGTTTGTGTTGTGTCCTTATACAAGAATATGATATAGTAGTGTACATATCTCATCATCTTTGGCTACATGAGTAGAATTATCTCACACATGATTTATAACACATAGTAGTTATGAATTCTTTCAAGGGTTGGTGACATTACCTATTCAGTAAAATGATCATTGTGTATT
Organism: Viscum album; assembly: GCA_963277665.1. Classification (NCBI taxonomy): domain Eukaryota; kingdom Viridiplantae; phylum Streptophyta; class Magnoliopsida; order Santalales; family Viscaceae; genus Viscum; species Viscum album. The sequence continues at coordinate 1,340,946,233 of OY728132.1, read as the reverse complement.
CTGACTATAAGATACTAAGTTACATATTTTCTCAGAAGGAATTGAATCTAAGGTAGAGGTGATGGATGTAGTATCCTCAGTAGTTCTACATTGACATCACCTATACCACATTAAAGGGGAATGTTGTTTCTAATTATCTAAGAATAAATTTCCTTCTCAAGAAGTAATGGAATTCAAATATGAATGAAAAATCATGGGACTCTTTTAAAATTCACCTGGATGTGATGGAGGAAGAGGCTAGTATTATTCTAGATAGTTCTCAATTAATGTTGTGTCATATTAAGGTGATAATTTAGGTGAAAAAGTAGGATGAATATTTCTTAAGTATCAAGAACTCTCTATTTGGCTGTGAGAGAATTATCGAGTAGTCTTTCTCATCAGAAGGCATTATCTATTTTATAAATATATATTTTGTTCCATGTTTTATGAGGAGTTAATTGGTGGAAATTTATCACTATTCTTAATGGGGTTTTCATACTATTAAAATGAATATATACTATGAAATGAATTGTTGGTTTTGGTGGCCATTTTTAAAATGTGACATAGATAATTTTTTGTCTCATTGTTATACCTATCAAAATATTAAGGTCAAACACCAAAACCATTTTGGAATACCTCAATCTCTCCCAGTTCCCATATAAAAATGGGATGAGATATCTATAGATTTAATAATTATGTTAACAGTGAATCCATGGTGTAATGATTCCATATGGATGGTGATTGATCATTTAACTAATTCATATTATTTTATTCTGATTCGATATTCCACCAAGGTTTAGGATTTGGAAAAGTTGTATGCCAAGGATATAATGAGGCTATACAAGGTTTTATATTATATTATTTTAGATAATTATCCCTAGTTTACCTCTCTATTTTGGAAAGTCTTTTAGGAGGTTATGGGTTATCAAGTAAGGGTGAACAAGGATTACTATCCTCAAAAAAGGGACATATAGAGTGAACAATTCAAATTTTGGAGGATATGATTTATGATTGTATCGTGTACTTTGGAGGCACTTCGATGGCTATTTGGGACTTTTTGAGTTTTATTATAATAATAGTTACTATTCTAAAGTAAGAATATCTCTCATTGAGTCTTTGTATGGCTGACCATGTAAATCACCTATTTATTGGTCTGAGTTGGGTGAAATTTCTCTTTTGGGATCAATAATTATTTAGGAGACTTTAGTGAAGATTTAAATTATTCTTCAATGACTGGTAACAACTCAAATTCAGTATAAATCATATATATATCATCAGTGTCGTATTATGGAATTTTTGGTTGGTGATCGAGAGTTCTTGAAAGTTTCTCTTTGGTTGGGTCATCATCGGCTTGGAAAGTAGGGGAAGTTATTTGTGAGATACATGGGACCTTTTTAGATCATTGATTGGATTGGGAATGTGGTTGTTTTATTAGTCTAGTACCTATGTATTTTAATGATCCCAAATCATATTTATTATTTTACAAATGAATTTCATGTTTTATTATGGTCAACATTTCTTCTGGTCAAAAATTATAAAATTCAATAAGTATTAAAGTTACCGTGAAAACATACCACATGTGTAATGAACCAACCATGTAAAGAATTTAAAATAACCATTAAGGTCAAGTGTTCAGGTGTAATTTCTCTTATTATGAACTCTTACTGACCACATGTAAAATCATCTGATCATGTGTCAGATGGGCTAGTTCTATCTGAGTCATGAAATGATCATGTGCTAAAGTTTAAGTGAATACATGTCTATTAAACCAAACACAAGAAGAAAATAATATATCATGCGAATTTATAAAGCTACCACATGAAGAGATGAACCTACTATAAGAAAAAATCAAGTGATTATGAGAAGTACTGAACCTACTTCACATTAAAAATACAAGTGACCACGCGAAGGACTCAACCATCCACATGAGTGACCAAGTTACTGTATGATAGGTGATAAAATCATTACTAGGTGTTAAACTGGCCTTGTGAGTGTATTATAGTGATGGAATGAAAAAAGAAACATACCACATGGATAAAGGAACTTAACACATGAACAAATGAACCTAATATAAAAACAATGGAACTGACGGCATAAACAAAGGAACCTATTGCATGAATAAAATAATAGACTACAAGAACAAATATAACTAGACATGTAAAATATCTACTAACATGCCATTACAACCAACTATGAGCCAATGTAACTATGATTTAAGTGAAGAAAAGTGATCATGTATAGTATTTTAAAATTTACAATAGCTATATTTTAGAGCATTGATTGTAGAGCTAGTGAATTTAAGAATATGATGAGTTTGAGGATTAAAGAATGAATATCCATTAAGGGATAGTGCAGAGAAAATATCTCTTTAATATGCAAAGACTTACATGGACTAGTAGAGCTGAAAAATATGTGTATGCTTGAGATATGATGACACACAAACAAATCACTCTAAGAATTCCATGATACTCTATTTTCTTGAACCATCTATCCAAACTCGGTTGGTCCTTTTCAAAGACTGATTCAAAGAAATTTTATCAACTAAATCGAATTAGACTGAGCAACATAAAATATTATCACATTTTATCCTTATCTATTTCTATCATAGATTACATTTTGAGTTGTGTTTGTTATAATATGTTTTTTATTTAACACATGATTCTATATTGTATTTAATAGTACTAGATACTCCTTCGCATTTATTCATTTATATTTTTTATCCTACATAGAATAGTGGGAGATTATGTGTGTATCCTAGACAAATAGAGTTCAGTTATTTTATTTAAAAATATATTCAGGTTGTGGATCAATTTATTTGATTAAAAAACTTCTTGGAAGAGGGTGATTTTCAAGTGGATATGAATAAAACTTGGCTTGCGACTAGACCTCTTGTTTTTATTATGCTATGTGATTTTATGTTTTTTTATATTCTATTTTTAAGACAAATTTTCTATAGTTTTAAAAAATTAATTACAAAACACAAATTTGATATTTAAATTTATTTTTTGTTTTATATACTATTTTTTATTCAAGTAAATCTATTTCAAAAGTTAAAATATTTTTAAACTTATTTTCACTAAGTTGTGATCAAAATTATAAGAATCTTTTTGAAAGATCAAATTATATATTTCTACTATTTTAGTTAACTGGGGTAATTTTATATATTAATGGGAATTTTTATATAATTTTTAAAAAAAATTTAATTGGAAGCTCAATTCATTCCCACCCCCCCCCCCTTGAGTTTTTCACTCTGACCAACATTTGGTATCTGATGAACTTGTATTTCTTTACTTAACCTTATAACTTTGATCTAGTTTTACCTAAAATAAAAAAAACTATTATTTCTAAAAAAAATCATTATGGATAATAATATATTAGATAAGACTATCACTAATTGGACTCTTTATTTTAATATCACTAACTATGCTCAGTGGAAGATCAAAATGAATGTTCATATAGAGAGCATAGGATTTGATATTTGGGGTATAATCCAGGGTAAATATGAAAAACCCAAAGCCGCTAGAGCTAATTTGAGTTATTACATTAAGTCTGATTATGACTATAATTATAAATCAATTAATATATTATATTTTTCATTTGGATAAGATTTTTTTAATATAACTTCTTCATGGTTCACTACATTTTAAATTTAGGATACACTTATTGTTTCTCATAAAGTAACTTAATATGTTAAATAAATGTGACTAGATAATTATAACATTAAGTATGATACATTTAATATGAAACATGAAAAAAAATTCTGATATGTATCTTAGGTTTAATGATATTTTGAACACAATGAATGCACTTAAGAATAAAACTGAAGATAAATACCAAGTGATGTAACATCTGTGATGCTTACCAGATAGGCTGAAAGGAACCTTTATTTACATTAGAGAATCATAAAAAATAAGTAACCTACTTATAAACGGGATTATTGCAATATTATTAGGTATGAGGATGAACTAAAATTGAAAAAAGTGGAACAATATGAACCCAAAAGGAAGTTAGTTGCTTTCAAAACCTCTGAATCTAATCTAAAATAAAAAATAAAATATAATAGTTTGAATTAGAATGAATCACCTTCATAAAATGATGAGAAAATGTATCACCTATCTAGGAGATTTAAAAAGTTATTTTGGAACAATAAGTTATGGAAGAAAACAAATTATAGACGATAAAATGATGAAAAAGGAGTTTTGGAAAATGGAAAATCAATCAGGTGATGTGATCAGTTATGAATGAAAAGGAAAAGGAAATATAAAATAAATATTTACAAAGTTGAAATATAATAAAATATACTTGGATAAAGTCAAAAGTAAAACTAAGGATATCAAAATCCACCTCGAGTGCCACTAAGGATAGCTAAGTGAATCTGAATTGAGCAAAAAAAATGAATAACAGAGCTAAAGGTGTTTTATGAAAAATACATTCAAGTTACTAAATATTATTTCTATATCTCCTATTCATATTTCTAATCATTCTAAGAATGTAAATAATGATGAAAATATATTCAGTGAAAATTTATTTGAGTACTTTAATATGATGGAAGAAACATTCAATTAACTTAAGGACAAGTATAAAATTCAAATGAGGAAGCATTCTCTATCTATTATTCTTAAATATGATCCTTGTTTAGTGGAAGACAAGAATGACCAGTTATTAAAATAAAGTATTGAACTCAAATTTTCAAATGAGAAACTCAAAAAGGATTCATAAATATTATAAATGTTAGATAAACCTTGGTTTTGACTCATGCTATAAAAAACCACACCCAAGTATACAACTAGGATTAGTTACCAACTAGGATAGAGAAAAATTTATAAGAATAAATTTGTTCCTTATTCAAGATTTTCCAACTCTATAAATAAGTATTATTCATATGGACATAATTAATTTTTCAATTTTAAAATTATAAATTCTATTTATGATAAACCTTTCAAACATATTGGGATTCAAAAATGTTTTATGAGAAACATTTCTAGACCCAAAAATTTATAGATACCAAAATCATTTGTGGTTAAATTTTTATGTAGGAAACCTTATTGAATAATACCAGTAAACACTTATTATATCTGGACAATAGATATTATAGACACATGACTGGTGACTACTTGATATTTAAAAACATTATCAAGGTAGATAGTGCACATGACACTTTTTGTAACAATTCTAAAGGAAAAATAATTAGAATCAATCAAATTAGTAATTCTAGTATTGTTTTTATTTCTAAAGTTTCATTTATTGATGAATTAAAAAATAATATTCTAAGAATCTCATAATTATGTGAAAATGGTTATCATGTAAAATTTAAAAAATATTATTTCAATATTTATGATTTTAAACATGCTTTAGTTTTTACTAATTTACGTAATGATAATTTTCATGTAGTTAATTTAGATTTGTTATGTTCTCAAAATATTTCTTATTTAAGTTCCTTTCATAAATAATCTTAGATATGGAATAGGAGACTAGGCCAATAAAACCTTCACTTTCTTATAAATCTAGCTATGAAAGGATTAATTATCTTCCTAAGTTGGGATTCCCAAAAGACAAATTATGTAACCCATATCAAAAAGGGAAGCAGTATAAGATATCTTTCAAACCAAAGAAAAAAATCAATTTCTCAACAGCTAGAGTTAGTTCATGTGGACTTGTTTGGATCTTCTAGAGTTTCTATCTTGAATTGGAATCATTAGGACTATGTCCTAGTAGATGAATTTTCTAAATACACCTAGGTATTATTTTGATCTCACAAAAGTGAAGCTTGTTATTATTTTTACAAATATGAAAACAAAACTGAAAATTTTAGTGGAATTTCAATTAATACCTATGGACATGAGTTTCAAAATCAATACTTTTATTATTTATGCTCATAACATGGATAAAATTTAAACTTTTATGATCCTAGGACTCTATAGAAGAATAGTGTTGTAGAAAGAAAGAATATGACTCTTTAAGATATTTCTCATATTATGCTCAATGAGTATGACCTACCTATTTATTTTTGGGAAAAATATATAAATATAGCTTGATATATTATCAATAGGGTTCTTTTTAGACCACTCTTAAATAAAAATTCATATAAATTATGGAATGGGATAAAAAAAAGGTCAATTATTTTAGATTTTTTGGATTCAAAGTCTTTATACTCAACACAAAGAATAATGTTGACCTCACCTGTTTTGATAATCCCAATTATGTGTTCATATATTATGCTACTCTCAATTACTAATGATCTACAGTTTAATTCTTACAAATCAGTGATCAAGTTAATAATAATGTTTAAATAATCTCTGATTTATGTTAATCTTGATTATCCCTGTTTATACAAGCTTTGAAACAATTATAAGTCAATTAGATGTGGTTTGCATAAGATCCAGAGCTACCGATAGCCAGAGCTACCGATAGCTAGAGCTACCGATAGCCAGAGCTACCGATAGCCAGAGCTACCGATAGCCAGAGCTACTGATAGCCAGAGCTACCGATAGCCAGAGCTACCGATACCCAGAGCTACCGATAGCCAGAGCTACCGATAGCAAGAGCTACCGATAGCCAGAGCTACCGATAGCCAGAGCTACCGATAGCCAGAGCTACCGATGCACACACAGAGTTACCGATGCACACAGAGCTACCGATGCACACACAGAGCTACCGATGCACACAGAGCTACCGATGCACACACAGAGCTACCGATGCACATAGAGCTACCGATGCACACATAGAGCTACCGATGCAAACAGAGCTACTGATGCACACAGAGCTACCGATGCACACAGGGAGCTACCGATAAGAGCTACCGATAAGAGACATCGATAAGAGTTTGAAGAGCTACCGATGGAAGATCCCTGCACCGAGTCAACCGTACACGTCTACAAACAAACGGCTACCTATAATGAACTGTGGAGTCAAATCCTATATCCTCGACACTATTTGTTTATTATACTAACGGTTACATTTGTTATTTTTGATGAATTTAATGTTATTAAATGATTTATGTTGCCATTTCAGGAAACCGTACCAAGTACGATCAAAAAGTATAATCATTCCTTCTTGTCAGAAAAACAAAAAGGGTATAAAGAGGACATAGTGTATGTATCAAAAGGTGTGTGAAAGAAAACTCTAAGAGATCAAGCACACAGAACACACTCACGATCAAGCTCAAAAACGTGCCAAGATCAACTGGAGAACTTGCACTCACGAGACTACTACTACCAGCCTCCAGAACATAGAGCATACATCGAGCAATCTATGCTAAAGAAGAACCACACAAAACTCATCATTATTTGTGCCGATAAGAAAGCTGAACCTCGATGTCAAGGAAGCAGATGGTACTCTGTTTTCCAGACAAAAACCAGAAGAAGACTCAGAAGGAATTCTAATCAACAAAAGGAGTCAAGAGCTCCACGAAGATCACTAGAGCCATTTCTAATCTCTAAATATTTATCTCTATGATTTACTTTTTACATTACGAGCAGTGTGTGTTATCTGTTGTATTTTACACACACACTGTCTCCTGAACCTTAACTGGAGGATTTTTAAATCCTCACTCACTATCTTTTCATTCTTTTTCCCACTGTGGATAGTGGTAGAGGTCGTGTGTGACCTGGACAGCTGGTTGCTGTTTTTTTTTTCCCACGGATAACAGTGGTAGAGGTCTTGGACCTGGACAGTTGTAAACTGTTGAACCCCTATTCATGGTGTGGATCATCCTTATATAAGCTTTTGAGAGGACTAAGTCTCGGCTTGAGACTGAACCTCTTGGTTAACTCCTTTGTGTCTTTATTTAAAGTTTACATCCATACAATACATATCTATTTCATATTCCGCTGCTATTACTTTGAAATATAATTTGTTTTCAAAGATACTTTGATAGTTAAACTCGCAAGTGTTTATATTTATTATAAATCAGTAACTTAGTTTAAAAAGTTAATTTAATCATCAGATTAAGTTAACTGAGAACTAATCAATCTTTGAGAAACTAATTGAACCTTTATAATCTGTATAAATTCACTACAGTTTAATCTATTTTTGAAATTGGGGGATTTTAATAGAAATTTTTTTTAGCAGAAATTTTAATTGGAACTCAATTCACCCCCCTCTTGAGTGTCCACTCCGACCAACATTTGATATCAAAGGGTTTATTAATACCTTCTAAATTACTCTGTTTTCAATTATGATTTTAGTTATATTTTAAAGTTCTTAAAATTTCTGTTATTCCTAAATTTTTATCTCTTTAAATTTTGTTTATAATGGATAATAGACTTGAGGGTGTTGCTACTAACTGGCCACCTTTCTTTAATGGAAATAACTATGCTCAGTGGAAACTTAAAATGAAAATTCATCTAGAAAGCATGAGTTTTGATATTTGGACTGCTATTGAATCTGAATACAAAGTTCCCACTACTGATAGATCTACCTGGGATGAACCTACAAAGACTGCTTACAATAATAATTGTAAAGTTATGAATGCTCTGTACTATTCTCTAGGAGATGAAGAATTTAATAGAATATCTGCATGTAAAACTGCTTTTGAAATTTGGGATACCTTGGCTGTTTCTCACGAAGGAACAACTAATGTTAAAGAAATGAGACTAAACACTTATACTATTAAATATGATAATTTCAAAATGAAGCCTAATGAACCTATTTCTGACATGTATCTCAGGTTCAATGAGATAGTAAACACAATGAGCTCACTCGGAAAGATTGTTCCTGCAAAAGAAAAAATTATGAGAATACTGATATGTTTGCCAGATAGATGGAGAGGTACATCCGTTTCAATTAGAGAATCCTGTGACATTGGAACAATGCCTGTCAAGGAGTTAATTGGTAAGCTGATGATGTATGAAGAAGAGCTTAAAGTAAATAAAGAAGAAGATGAGGAACCCAAAAGAAAATCTGTAGCTTTTAAAACTACTTCCTTTAAGAGTAAAGACAAGGATAAACTACAAATGGATACTGAGAGTTCAATGAGTGAAAATTTAGAATCTGACAGTGATGCTGAGATGGCTCAAATAGCCAGGAGATTCAAAAAGTTTTATAGGAAAAATAAATTCTTTAGGAAACCAAATTACAAAGGAAAGTATGATCAACAAGGCAAATGGAAAAGGGATTGGAGGAAGGCTGACAGGACAGATGAAGTTGTCTGCTATGAATGCAAGCGAAAAGGACATATCAAAGCAGACTATCCAAAGTTAAAATTCAAAATGAAATATGATTACAAAGACAATAAGTACAAGAAAGCCATGAAGGCTACCTGGAGTGCTTCAGAAGACAGCACTAGTGAAGCAGAATCTTCGGACTCTGAAAGGAATCGAGCCAACATGTGTTTCATGACAAATACTTCAGAGGAGACCTGCTTGAAGAGACGTCACAAGAAGATATGGTATTTAGACAGTGGGTGCTCAAGACACATGACTGGAGATTATTCTTGCTTCAAGAGCTTAATAATGGTTGATGGAGGTCATGTCACCTTTGGTGACAACTCTAAAGGAAAAATCATCGGCCTAGGCCAGATTGGTAACACTGACTCAGTATTAATTTCTAAAGTTTTATTCATTGATGGACTTAAATATAACTTGCTTAGTATATCTCAATTATGTGACGATGGTTTCAATGTCAAGTTTGAAAATGACTCGTGTGATGTTTTTAACTCCAAAAACTCTTTAGTATTTTCTACTCTAAGGAATGAAAATATTTATGCTGTTGATTTAAATTCTTTATCCAAACAAAATATTTCTTGCTTGAATGCTTTTCATAAAGAATCTTGGCTATGGAACAGAAGATTAGGACACTACAACATTCACTCACTTAGAAAACTGGCTAGAAAAAACTTAGTTAGAGACTTACCCAAGTTAGAATTCCCAAATGACAAAGTGTGTAATCCATGTCAAAAGGGAAAACAACACAAAGTTTCTTTTAAATCAAAGAAAGAAGTCTAAAATTCTCAACCACTTGAGTTGGTTCACATGGATTTGTTTGTACCATCAAGAGTTTCTAGTTTAAATGGGAAGCATTATGTCTATGTTCTTGTAGATGACTTTTCTAGATATACTTGGGTATACTTTCTAGCTCACAAAAGTGAAGCTTGTTATTACTTTATTAAATATTCCAAGTCTGTAGAGAACCTTAGTGGACTTAAGATTAAAACCCTAAGAAGTGATCATGGTCGTGAGTTTGAAAATCATGAGTTTGAATCTTACTGCTCACACAATGGCTATAGTCACAATTTCTCTGCCCCTAGGACACCCCAACAAAATGGTTTAGTAGAAAGGAGAAACCGAACCCTTCAAGAAATAGCTAGAACCATGCTCAATGAATATGAACTACCTATTTACTTTTGGTCTGAAGCTATTAATACAGCTTGTTATGTTATCAATAGAGTCTTGATCAGACCTATTCTTAAGAAAACCCCTTATGAGTTGTGGAACAATAGAAAGCCTAAGGTTAATTACTTCATAGTTTTTGGTTGCAAAGTCTTTATACTTAATACTAAAGATAATCTGGATAAGTTTGCTCCCAAAAGCGATGAAGGAATTTTTCTGGGTTACTCTATTTCAAGTAAAGCTTATAGAGTTTTCAATAAGAGAACCAAATGTGTGGAAGAATCTGTTCACATCAAATTCGATGAAACTGATCCACATGAGCCTAAAACCTCTCTTGAGAATCTTGAAGAAGATTTTTCTATTCTGGACCTTAATGATAAATCTAAAGAAACTGTTATAAAAACATCCAGTTCTGGACTTTCTCTAGAATCTGCTTCTGTTGAACCCGAACCTATAGATGAACCTGAAGTTTCTAGTCCAACCTTTACCAAATCGACTAAGATTCTAAAGAATCATCCTTTAGATGATGTTGTTGGTAATCTTGATAGAGGAACACAAACTAGAGCTTCTCTAAGGAACCAGGTTGAACATCAAGCTTTTCTGTCACAACTAGAACCCAAAAATATCAACGATGCTATCAATGATGAATTCTGGGTAATAGCCATGCAAGAAGAGTTGAATCAATTTGAAAGAAACAAATTCTGGGAATTAGTTGACAGACCCAAGGAAACCTTGACAATAGGCACAAAATGGGTTTTTAGAAATAAAGTAGATGAATCAGGAAACATAGTTAGAAACAAAGCTAGACTAGTTGCACAGGGATATAGTCAAGAAGAGGGTACAGACTATGGAGAAACTTTTGCACCTGTAGCTCGACTGGAAGCTATTAGGATCTTACTTGCATATGCATCACATCTAAATTTCAATTTATATCAAATGGATGTCAAAAGTGCATTTTTAAATGGTTTTATAATTGAAGATGTTTTTGTGGAACAACCACCTAGATTTACAAACCCTCATTTTCCAAATCAAGTTTTTAAACTTTCTAAAGCTTTATATGGTTTAAAACAAGCTCCAAGAGCTTGGTATGATAGACTCAGCAATTTTCTTATTTCAAAAGGTTTTACTAAAGGGATCATTGATCCAACTCTTTTTATTAAAAGAATTTCTAAAGATGTTTTAGTTGTACAAATCTATGTTGATGATATTATATTTGGATCTTCTAAACACTCTTTATGTACTGATTTTTCAAAAAGTATGCAAAATGAATTTGAAATTAGCTTAATGGGAGAGCTTAAGTATTTTCTTGGTTTTCAAATTTTTCAAACTAGAGATGGAATTATTTTAAATCAAAGTAAATATACAAAAGATCTTTTAAAACGTTTTGGATTGGATAGCATTAAGGAAAATGATACACCTATGAGTACTACCTATAAGTTGGATACAGATGAAACTAGGAAACCAGTGGATCAAACCAATTACAGAGGTATGATTGGAAGCTTACTTTATCTTACTGCTAGTCGACCAGACATTATGTTCAGTGTATGTATGTGCGCTAGATTTCAAGTTAATCCTAAGGAATCACACTTACTGGCTGTTAAAAGGATTTTTAAATATCTTAAGCATACTGTACATTTAGGTTTGTTTTATCCAAAAGGACAATCATTTGAACTAATTAGCTATTCAGATGCTGACTTTGCTGGATGTAAGTTAGAAAGGAAGAGCACATCTGGAACATGTCATTTACTTGGTAAATCCCTAGTGTCATGGTGTAGTAAGAAACAGAACTCAGTTGCATTGTCTACTGCCGAAGCAGAGTATATAGCTGCTGGTAGTTGTTGTGCACAAATTCTGTGGATGAAACACACTTTATTGGACTATAGATTTGAGTTTAAACATGTTTCAATTAACTGTGACAACACTAGTGCAATAAACATATCTAAGAACCCTGTATCTCACTCTAGAACCAAACACATAGATGTAAGACATCATTTTCTGAGAGATCATTATCAAAAAGGTGATATTACTCTTGAATTTATTGGCACTGAACATCAATTGGCCGATATTTTTACTAAACCTTTAAGTTCTGATAGGTTAAGTTACATTAGGCACGAGCTGTGGATGATCAATTCTCACCGATGTTGAAATTCTCACCGATGATCAATTCTCATCGATGTTTAAATTCTCACCGATGATCAATTCTCACCGATGTTGAAATTCTCACCGATGATCAATTCTCACCGATGTTGAAATTCTCACCGATGATCAATTCTCACCGATGTTGAAATTCTCACCGATGATCAATTCTCACCGATATTGAAATTCTCACCGATGATCAATTCTCACCGATGTTGAAATTCTCACCGATGATCAATTCTCACCGATGTTGAAATTCTCACCGATGATCAATTCTCACCGATGTTGAAATTCTCACCGATGATCAATTCTCACCGATGTTGAAATTCTCACCGATGATCAATTCTCACCGATGTTGAAATTCTCACCGATGTGAAATTCTCACCGATGTGAAATTCTCACCGATGTGAAATTCTCACCGATGTGAACTTCTCACCGATGTTATATTTTGAACTTCTGTCTGCCGCCAAGAATATGAATCGTTTTATTTTTATGTTATTTTACTTTATTCATTTATTTATGATTCCTACATGATAAAACTAAGCCTAAACCGCTTCTCACTCCACCAGACCCAAAACCCTTCTCCTTTGAATCCTAGCTCCCTAATCGACTGAGAACCCTAAATCCGCGATGGCAAAAACCAAGATTCCTGCCAGCAGAGATGACAGTGTAGAGCCTAAAACAAAGAAGCAGAAAGTGCAGCAAGAAGATTGTGGAAGTAATGTCAGAAATAGGTCGGTAAAGCGACCAGTAAACCCTCATTTGCAGCATAGAGATATTGTGATTGAAAAGGAGCTATGCGTAGATTGGCTGCTACCAAGCAAGTCGTTGGTGCTTGCAATTCTGGAAGATCAGAGATGGGTAGATTGTTTTTCAAATAACAATGGTCCCTACTACCCGAAGTTAGTGAAACAGTTCTACGAATTCATAAGCTTCGAGAAGTCTGAAAATGAAAATCGGGTAAGTTCTTTTTTAAATGGAAAAGAAATGTCGTTTTCTTCAGTAGAGTGGGTAGAATTTTTAAAAGTCCCACATGAAGGTGTATCCGGGTATGTCTCAAGATCAATTCCACCTACCAGTAACATCTTTGACTATGAGACCGCTTTAAAAGAGCTAACGGGTAATTGAAGTCAGAGGCAAGTGGTTGCTACTGAATTGGATGGAGAGAACAGACTGCTTTTCAAATTTGTTCAACATGTTTTGATACCTAGGAGAGGATATTTTTCTAATCTGAGATATCAAGATATTTATCTTCTACATCTATTAAGACATGGTGTAAAAGTTAATCTGTGCAGACTGCTGTTGAATCAAATGGAAGACATGATTAGGCCAAAATCAAAGACTAATGCTTTATTCTTTGCCAAAATGATCACTGTGATGATAAAAGTGAAAGGGATAGATGAGTCTCAGGATGAGACAGTTGTAGTTAAGAATAACTTCTGTATCACTACTACAGTTTGTAAGTACATGAAAATAAATTGGAACCCGTGGAAAGGAGAATGGGTCAGTGATGACCAGAGGGTGTATGATAAGTTTAATCATGTGGATTATCCTTCAAGGCCAAAGGATAAAAGAGATCCTGGTTTAGGATCTGATGAAGAGGAACCCGAGTACAGTGATGAGTCGGAAGAAGAAGAAGAAGAAGAGGAAGAAACTCCTATGGATATTGGAGGAGATCCAGACTTTCCCCCAAGTCCTGTTATTGAGTTTGTATACTCAAGAAAAGGAAAAGTAGAGGAAGTGTTATCTATTCATGAGGAAGACCAGTCAGTTCCTCAGCAGAAAGGAGAAAAAGAGGATGTATCTGAATCATCTGATTCTGCTAGGTTGAGTCTGAGTCCTTTGATTGAAAACTCAGTTGTGCCTACTGATGAAGTAGAAAAAGAAAGTGAAGAAGATGTACCTGTGTTAGAAAATCTTCTTACTGCTGCAGAGATAGAAGTAGTTGTGGAAGATTCTGATGAAGAAATACCAGCAGAAAATGTAGTTGTTGTACATAGGAATGCACCCATTGAGGGGAAGCATAATCCCAATCTTGGAAATGTTACAGTGGCTGTTGAGATTGAAGACTGGGTAGAAGACCCAGGATTTATAGTGTGTGGTTTGGATTATCCTGATTCGGATAATGAAGTATCCTTGAATAGACCAAAGATCAGTTATGACATCAATTCTGAGTTATTACCTGATGATGTGGTCCGAGTACATGATTTAGATGTGCTGAAAGAAAATCTCAAAGTCAGTTTTGTAGAAGAAGTAAAGACAATGGAATCTTTTCTGGTATCCTCGATTCAATCAGTCATGAATGATTCAGTAGTCAGCTTAGCTTCTGCAAGAGTATCTACTACAGTTGCTCCTACTGATTTTGTTACAAAGTCTGATCTTGAATCCCTGAAGCATGAGCTGAAAGAATCCTTCACTTCCTCAGTTACTGAGATGAAGCGCTGTTTTCGTGAAGAAATGAAGTTGTTAGAACAATCTCTTGAGCTTTATCTTGGTTTCAATCTGTCAACTTTTATGGGTGAGATAATGGAAGCAGTCAAAGAATGCCAGACCCAATCTTCTAGAATAGAAGCAGATCTTGAATCCTTAAATAAGTCTGTTACTACTTTAGATTCTTACATGAGCTCAAAGCCTCAAGCTGATAAGGATTTAGCCTATGTGAAAAGTGTTGTAAGCCAAATGGTTTCAGTATTTGAAGATTTCAAATCTTCTATAAAGGATCATGTTAAAAATCAGGACTCTCAACTGCAAACTCTGATTAGTGGCTTGACCAAAAGTTTCAAAGAAACTGTATCCTTCTCGGTTGGTCCTCTAGCTTCAAAACTTGCATTTGATTTGAATAAATTACGAGCTATGATGAAGGAGGAGCTTGGTTCTATTTCAACCAGTGGCTCTGTGGACTCATCAGATCTAAGTCGGGTAGTGCTCTCTACAAGAGATTCAGTAAGGGAAATAATGAAAATCGTCCACGACACTATGAAAGAGGCCTCTGCCTCTCAGGAGGAAATCAAGAACAAGGTGGATTATTATTTCCAAAGGATTTTTACCAAGAAACAACTCACCCATCATTTCAAGCTGATGTTGGAAAACATGAAATTACCCCCTGTAACTCAAGCCTTCCGAGAACAAGTGAGCAAGCTAAGAGAGCTGACTCCTGCCTTAGAAAAATTTATGGAGAACAAAGATGATTTTATATCTGCTATGGAAAGAGGGGGAGGAATCATTATGGATTTCAGAAATCTGTTGCTTCCCTTTTTGCATGTTGATGCCAGACCAGTTATTGTCCCTCCTGCCTTGCCTGCCTCTGCCTCTATTGAGTCTCCAGTCCAGATGACTCCTGTTCAGGCCATCTGAAGCCTCACACCTATGATCACTCAACAAACTTCCCAATACAGGCCAGGCACTGTATCAGTGGCTCAGCCTCCTGTGATCATTTCTGGGATTCCAAAGCCCTCACTCACATCCTCACCACCTTCCTCCTCTTCTGATCCAAAAAGAAAATCTCATGTTGAAGATCCGGATTGCTAAAGTGGCCAGGCTGTTTGATAGGAATTGTTGTTTTTTTTCTTTTTTTTCTCTTCTATTCTGTTTATGTAAGTTTTGTCTGGTCTAATACAAATGTTTTTCTTTACACTGTCTCTGTTTATCAGTTCTTTCTGTCTGCTTTCCCACTTTTTGATTATCACAAAGGGGGAGAAAATTATAAAGGGGGAGAAAATATAAAGAGAAGGGGGGGCAATATCAAAGGGGAGAAATTTTGAGCCTTTGTTACTATTCTTACTTTTCCTTCTTTGGTACCAACTCTTTCAAAGCTTATCTCTGATACTATTGTATTCAATACATCCTATGATAATTTTTGATCTATTTAATACATCCTATGATTGCTTTCATTGAGAAATTAGAATATAAACGTTATATTCTCTTATACTATATTCTCACTATTTTTGGTCATATCATAAGTTGTGATTATCAAAAAGGGGGAGATTTTTGACCTCACCTGTTTTGATAATCCCAATTATGTGTTCATATATTATGCTACTCTCAATTACTAATGATCTACAGTTTAATTCTTACAAATCAGTGATCAAGTTAATAATATTGTTTAAATAATCTCTGATTTATGTTAATCTCGATTATCCCTGTTTATACAAGCTTTGAAACAATTCTAAGTCAATTAGATGTGGTTTACATAAGATCCAGAGCTACTGATAGCCAGAGCTACCGATAGCCAGAGCTACCGATAGCCAGAGCTACCGATAGCCAGAGCTACCGATAGCCAGAGATACCGATAGCCAGAGCTACCGATAGCCAGAGCTACCGATAGCCAGAGCTACCGATAGCCAGAGCTACCAATAGCCAGAGCTACCGATAGCCAGAGCTACCGATGCACACACAGAGCTACCGATGCACACAGAGCTAACGATGCACACACAGAGCTACCGATGCACACAGAGCTACCGATGCACACACAGTGCTACCGATGCACACAGAGCTACCGATGCACACACAGAGCTACCGATGCACACAGAGCTACCGATGCACACAGGGAGCTACCGATAAGAGCCACCGATAAGAGTTTTAAGAGCTATCGATAGAAGATCCCTACACCGAGTCAACCGTACATGTCTACAAACAAACGGCTACCTATAATGAACTGTGGAGTAAAATCCTATATCCTCGACACTATTTGTTTATTATACTAATGGTTACATTTGTTACTTTTGATGCATTTAATGTTATTAAATGATTTATGTTGCCATTTCAGGAAACTGTACCAAGTACGATCCAAAAGTATAATCATTCCTTCTTGTCATAAAAACAAAAAGGGTATAAAGAGGACATCGTGTATGTATCAAAAGGTGTGTGAAAGAAAACTCGAAGAGATCAAGCACACAGAACACACTCGCGATCAAGCTCAAAAACGTGCCAAGATCAACTGGAGAACTTTCACTCACGAGACTACTACTACCAGCCTCCAGAACATAGAGCATACATCGAGCAATCTATGCTAAAGAAGAACCACACAAAACTCATCATTCTTTGAGCCGATAAGCAAGCTGAACCTCGAAGTCAAGGAAGCAGATGGTACTCTGTTTTCCAGAAAAAAACCAGAAGAAGACTCCGAAGGAATTCTAATCAACAAAAGGAGTCAAGAGCTGCACGAAGATCACTAGAGCCATTTCTAATCTCGAAATCTTTATCTCTGTGATTTACTTTTTACATTACGAGCAGTGTGTGTTATCTGTTGTATTTTACACACACACTGTCTCCTGAACCTTAACTGGAGGATTTGTAAATCCTAACTCACTATATTTTCATTCTTTTTCCCACTGTGGATAGTGGTAGAGGTTGTGTGTGACCTGGACAGCTAGTTTCTGTTTTTTTGTTTCCCACGGATAACAGTGGTAGAGGTCTTGGACCTGGACAGTTGTAAACTGTTGAACCCCGATTCAGGGTGTGGATCATCCTTATATAAGCTTTTGAGAGGACTAAGTCTCGTCTTGAGACTGAACCTCTTGGTTAACTCCTTTGTGTCTTTAGTTAAAGTTTACATCCATACAATACATATCTATTTCATATTCCGCTGCTATTACTTTGAAATATAATTTGTCTTCAAAGCTACTTTGATAGTTAAACTCGCAAGTGTTTATATTTATTATAAATCAGTAAGTTAGTTTCAAAAGTTAATTTAATCATTAGATTAAGTTAACTGAGAACTAATCAATCTTTGAGAAACTAATTGAACCTTTATAATCTGTATAAATTCACTACAGTTTAATCTGTTTTTGAAATTTGGGGGTTTTAATAGAAATTGTTTTTAGCAGAAATTTTAATTGGAACTCAATTCACCCCCCTCTTGAGTGTCCACTCCGACCAACAAATAATTTAGATAAACTTACATCCAAAATTGATAAAGGAATAATTCTTATTTATTCAACCACAAATAAATCATACAGGGTATTCAATAAAATGATCAAAATTGTGGAAGAATTTGTATATGTAAAATTTTATGAAACTGATTAACATGATCCTAAGACCTCTTTATAAAACATTAAATATGATCTTTAAAATTTGAGTATCAATACCTAAACCAAGACTAATGATAGTTATGTGAAACCTACTATATAAAAATCACCATATTCTAAGGAATTATTTGAACCATAACCTAAAGAATAAAATAAAAAACTAAATAATTATATATCTAGATCTATTAGTAAACATAAAAATCATCCATTAGATATTGTAGTTAGAGATTTTGATAGAAGAAATTAACCAGATCTTATCTAAAAATAATGTTTGAACATAAATCCCTCTTGTCATATATTGAACCTTAAAACATCACTGAAGAAATAGATGATGAATTCTAGGTAATGGCATTGAAACAAGGGTTTAATTAGTTTTAAAGGAACAATGTCTCAGAACTAGTATAAATACCTAAAGACATCCTGACCATTGGAACTAAATGGTTTTTTAGGAATAAGTTTTATGAGTCTTGTAATATAATTATAAATAAATTCAAAATGTCTAACCAAGGGTATAGTCAAAAGGATGATATTGACTTTGAGGAAACCTTTTCACCATTTTCAAGATGTGAAGCCATAAAAATGTTTCTTTATTATGTAGCACATATAAATTTTAAATTATATCAAATGGATATAAAGAGTTACTTTATAAATAGTTATATAATTGAGGTTGTTTTTTTAGAACAACCCCCTGTATTTTAAAGCCATAATTTTCTAAATAATTTTTATAAATTAACAAAACCATTCTATGGTTTAAAACAAGATATTAAATATTTTCATGACATGCTCATCTCATTTTTTATTTCTAAATATTTTACTAAAGGTATATTTAATCCAACTTTATTTACTAAAATAATTTCAAAATATGTTTTACTAATTCAAATCTATATTAATGATATTATTTTTTGATCATCCAAAAACTCTTTTTATACTAAATTTTCAAAAATAATGAAAAATGAATTTGAAATGAGTTTAAAGGGTGATTTAAATTTCTTCCTTGGTTTTCATATTTTTTAAAATAAAGAAGGAATCATTTTAAATCAAATATTGCACACTAGGGATCTTTTAAATTGTTTTTGTATGGATATTACAAAAGATAGTGATACTCACATGAGTATAAGCTATTAGTAGGATCTTGATGAAACGGGGAAACCAGTTGATCAAACCATCTTTATATGTATGATTACAATTTTAATATACTTAACTACAAGTCATCCATATATTATGTTTATTGTATGCATGTGTGAACATTTTCAAGAAAATATAAAATAATCACATTTGATTGTTGTGAAAATAATTTTTAAATACCTTAAAAGTATAACCAATTTGGAATTTTTTTTCCCTATATGATAATAATTTAAGTTAGTTAGTTATTCGAATGTATATTTTAGTGATTTTAAGTTAGATAGAAAAATCACCTTTAGAATATTTCAATTTTTAGGTAAGCCTCTAGTTTCATGGTGCAGTAAAAATCATAACACTATTTAATTATCCACTACTAAAGATGAGTATATAGTTGCAAGTAGTTTTTGTTAACATATTTTTTTTATGAAACACACATTACTATACTATGGATATCAATTTTGAAATACCCCTATAAATGTTGATAATATAAGTACAACAAATATCTCTAAGAATAATTTATCTTATTCATAGAAAAACATATTGATATAAGACATTACATTTTGATAGATCATTTTCAAAAAGGAGATATTACTCTTTAATTCATTGGTACTAAACATTATCTTGCTAACATATTTACAAATCCTTTGAATATTGAGATAATAAATTATATTATACATAAATTAATAATGAAAAACTATTTCTAAATCTTTCAATTTAGCTCAAACTCTTTTTTTTAATTATCTTTATAATTATTAACTTGTGTGTTTGGTATTAAAGTATCCATGAAGTATAGTTCACAAGGTCAGATAAGGGGACATTATTTTTATTCATATGGTCAATTAAGTAATTGTGACTAGTTGGTCATGCATTCACAATACCTACCATGAAATTTTACTCACACATTCATTATAACTACCGTGAAACTTAACTCACATTCTCAATATAATGTCTCATACTTTTAAAACATAGATATTACATCTAAATAGAAGTATTTTCATTACATAACATAACATAACCATGCTATAAATGTATAGTTTTAGTGTATTTGGAAACTTAAAAACATTAAAAAAACTAATTCATAAACGTATACATCATCTCTCTCTTATTCCTTCATAAGTAGAACCCTTTTTGACACATATTACTTGATACCTTTCTTCATAACCTGTGGAAAATAATTATAATAAAGGGTGAGCTCCAGATCTCAGTAAGGGTAATCAAGGAAGATAACATAATAATAAGTGAATAATAACATGAAAATAACTTTTGAAAAATATATCCTCCATATCAAGGATAATGAATTGAGTCATTGAATAAATCATAGAAGTTCATAAGACAATAATTATAAAAGAATCCAAGAACAAGATTTGTGGGAGTATAACATAAGACATGAAATTGTGGTATACACATAAGCATAGAAAATCATTTTCATATTATTCAAGGCTCACTACCAAGACCATAATAGAAGAAAAGTTCTATTAATGAACTGAGTTCACTCCTCATTCTAGCCCTGTATTACTGAACTGAGTTTACTCCCATTAAAGTCATGTTTTATAGAATCGGGTTCACTTAGTATTCCATTCAGGTCTATCTAATTAGATATAAATCTTTACCCAATGAATTGTATGGAGGTATAGGTCCCACACATTACATAATTAAAACCATACATATGTGTTCCATAAGAACATAATTAAATTATCATATGATAACCCATGAAAATAAATGGGTTTCATAAACATTTTGTTATAGCACAACCCATGGAAAAGAAATGGGTTTCATAAATATCATGCCATCATATACATAAACCAACCACAAAAAGAATAATTATTTTATTATTGAAAAATATCTCCAGTAAATCATATGTAAAATAAAATAATGTTATATTAGATGTAAAATAATTTTGAAAACTCACTTAAAATAATTCTTGTGGAAAATATCCTTTCTGTATTGAAAAAAAATTCCTAAAATGTCAGTGATTTTAAAAGAAAACATTTACTTAAAAAATAAACTTTTAAGATTATAAGGGAATCTTAAAGGAATTAAGTAATCATGAAATATAAAAAATCCATTCATTCCTAATAAGTTAAAAAATATTCCTTTAGGACCTTTTCCAGAAAAGTCGCAAACAACCTCGTTTAGAATACGACAACAAGATTCTTTTCAACCCGTTTGGTAAAAATTCACACATGTGTAAAAATGAATTTAAACAATTTTAGAATAATATAAAAAATAATTTTAAAAATACTTTTAGGAAACACAGACATGGAAGAAAAATATTACCCATTACATACATATATATAAAAAATCTCTAATAATAATGAGATTGTGGAAATTAACCCTTACCTTAAGTATAAATTCCTTCATACATATCTAAAACTCTTGTATTATAGTTTAAATAATTTTATTGATTTATAATAGAACTATATTAATATTTATTATATCATACATTATCCTAAAATGTCATATTATCACTCGTTTTTTAATAATATTTCATTATTACCCTTCTTTCGGGTGTTAATTGCTTCATTTTTCTATGCATGTTTTGTCGTATAAGTCTTAGTTATTGTAAAAACGATGTAGTTACTTTATATAAGGAATTAATTTAGGCTAATATATATCATATTTTTTCATTATATTCACTTATATAATCATTATTTAATGTCTAACATTGAAAATGAATCGCATCGCGTCGTGGAGATGGTAGGTTGTACATACGCATGAATGACGGTATCATTTCCTTAACGGAGAATGGGTAAGGAAGTGGATGGTATATTAATTTTTTTATAGAATAAATATAATTTTATAATTATCATATATATATATATATATTATTTAGATCATTATACACATCCGAATAAAGTGGTGATGAAAAACAGATTACACCATAATGTGGAAACGGTAAGTCGTACATACGCATGTGCGGTGATTTTTTTTTAGAATAGTTAAAAGTTTTAATATGATTGTTCGATAATAATAATAACATATCATAAAATATTTTATACTATATTTATTTCCTTATAATGGAATCAATGCATAAATAGGAATTATAAAATGAAATATTCTTAGAGGAGTCGATAAAGATGATTACCTCTTCTTCGGAGAATTTTCTTTAGATATCCTATTAAGGACACTATGGTTGGTATTTTTAGAATACCAGTACATATATAATGTGTCTAGGGAATTTTATAGGATAACTTTTCATGGTATGTTCAATCTTGAAGGTTTAATGTGATGTGAAGAAGTGAGGGAGGATGTGCCCTCTTATAATTGAGGTGAGGGGAAGTTTTGGAATTTATAAAAATATTAATTTATAATAAATTAAATATCAATAGAAATACCTCCAAAAGTATATGTATTTGAATATAATATGAGATAAAGTTATAATATCATCAACCAATATATTTTAGACAAGTTTGGTAGTATTTTAAACCTTATCATTTTGATTAACCCTTAGTTAACCTTTTTTAATTTTAATAAATGTAACAAATTTTTCAATATTAAAAGGTTTTGATTTTAACGTATTTCATATCAATTAGAAAATAAATGAAAATTTATATAATTTTAGAAAATATTTCAATTATTTTTTTTAAAATATTTTTTATGACTTTAAAATAATTTAATAAAATTTTATTTTCATAAAATATTATTAGTGTCAATTTTTACACTATACATTACTTGGACTTTTAAAATATAAAGATAACAAGTTAACTTCAAAAAAAAATATTATATCTCTAAAAGGTCAATTTTATCTATAAAATTATTTGATGACTTTAATTATTTCAAATTATATTTTTTAAAATATTTTTAATAACATTTATTTGATATTTCCATTAATAAATTAATGACAACATTAGTGTTGTATAATTATTAAATATATTTATTTGTTCACTAAAAATTAAAAATAAAATACCATTATAAAGAAAACTCTTATATATTTTATAATAATATTTATATTCAGATATATATTTTCGGTAACACTATATTAAAAATGATATAGTTTTTAAAACAAGAATGTGACATCTTTGAATTTTTAATAAATAAAATATTATAAATATCATAATCTCATATAAGTGGACCAAAAAGAAAAAAAAATCTATCATAAAAATATTTTTATTAAGTTAAAAATTTGCATTTATATTCATTCATAACATACATTTTTTCCCATGGGGAAATATAAGGGACATTTATGGCAAAGAAAGTGACATTTTTTGACTTTCTTTAATTTAAATATTATATAAGTAATTTTCATGAACATGTGTGCATTAAATAAGTTAATTTAAAAATTTATGTATTAATGGTAGAATTATATTCATCCAATAAATTTTTTTCATGTGTTAGGGTCATTATATAGTCTTTATCATTTTATTTTTAACTCAAATTACCCAATTTACCCTTTATCCTAATAACAAAATTTACCAAGGTTACTATTCATATTGGCCAAAAAATAAAAGGCAACAATTCACTAAATTTGTACCTTATTATTAGAAATTTGGAATCCATTTTTCAAAATTCAAAACACATAAGTTTCTAAATTTAATTTAAAATAAAACCAGTAAAACACCATGAAAAATAGTTTTTCAGAAAAATTCCCTTTTAAAACATAAAATGTTTTTATAATAGATTCATATATAAAATAATTTTTAAAAATAATAATTGGATTATTTTAAATTAAAATTAATTAATTAAAATTTAAAACTAATCTAAAACAAAATTTGACCTTGTAAATAATTTAAAATAAATTATAGTTTTCAATAAAAATCAGTATTTTCATTATTCCTTAAAAAATAAATTTTTCAGAAAATTATAAAAAATAATTATAAAATAATTTTGAAATGATTAATTAAAAAATAAAATAAATTTTTTAAAATAAATTTTCTATATCTTCTAAAAATTAATATTCATTTATAAAAAGAAGAAAAATTCATTTTTGAAGAAAACTTATTTTTTGAAGAATAAAGTAACATTACTAAAAATTATGTGATCATTTTCTATAAACTTACCAATATATTCATATTTAGTGGGACCTTTATATTTATATAATAAATTATTTGTTCAAATTTATTCCCACCAATTTAATGGCTAGGTTATAACGATCATTTTATACTAACAATTTCTCTTGGTTCTTTTAAACACAGTGTTGCATGCAATGAAAACTATCAAAGAAATCAAATTATTTAAAGAGAAATATATCATAAAAATATCTGGGTGTTACATTATACCCACCTAAAAATTAATTTCTCCCTATGAATTCATCACTTGGATACAAAAATATGACAATACCTTCGTCTCATCACATCCTTATGTTCCCACATAGCTTCCTAAAATTAGTGGTTCCTCCATTAAACTTTAACCAAGTGAGTGGTCTTGTTTCAAAGAAATTTTTCTCTACGATACATAATCTCTATCGATTATTCTTCATAAGAAATATATTGCTCTAGCAGTATGACTTTTGAGTTTAGTACACGTGAAGGATCGGGTATGTACTTTCTTAGAAGAGATGCATGGAATACATTATGAACTTGAGAGAGGTTCGGGATAAGCACCAATCAATAAGTTACCATATCGATACAATCAAAAATTTAAAAAAGGATTAATATACCAAGGGCTTAGATTTCTCTTATTTCCAAATTGTGTTACTCACTTCCAAAAATATATTCATAGAAATACCTTGTCACTCACTTCAAAATCTAGGTCTTTTCATCTATTGTCAGCAAAAAAAATTTATCGACTCTGAGCTACTCTTATGTGCAGTTGAATAGATCTAACATTCCCTACCATTTCCTAAAATATATCAAGTCCTAATATCTTTATTTCCCCAACTTCATTACATCATTTTAGAGTTATGAACTTATTATCGTATAGGGATTCATAAGGATCCATCTAAATACTATATTGAAAGCTATTATAGTAGTAAAATTCTACCAAAGGTAGGTGTTGAACCCAACCACATTTGAAATCCATAGGTAAAGCTCTAAAAATTAATTTTAGCATTTGAATTTTCCTGTAAAATTGACCATTTATCTAAGGATGATAAGTCGTGTTGAAACATAACTCTATATCCATAGCCTCCAAAAGACTTCACCAGAACTTCTAGGTAAACCTTAGATCCTGATCAGATATAATGGAAAGTGGTCTCCATGAAAACTCACCACTTAATATATATTCTAGAAAGTTGATCAAGATATAAATCTTCTCTGATAGTAATGAAGTATTCCAAATTTTTAAGGCAATGACATATAACCCATATAAAATTATGGCCTTTATATTTTTGGGGAAGTCCATTGACAAAATCCAAGGTGATGTTTTACCATTTCCATTCTGGTATGGTTAATGGTTGTAGTATCCCCTTATACTCCTGTCTCTTAGCCTTAACTTGCTGAAAAACCAAGCACTGAGAAACATATTCTACAATATATTTCTTCATTCCATCCCACCATAAATACTCTTTCATATCTTTATACATCTTGGTGCTTCAGGGATGAATAGATAATTATGAACAATGAGCCACATCCAATGGCTTGTTATTTAAATTTGGGGTGGGAGAGACACAAACATGTTTCCTGAACCTTATTATTCCATAATAATCAAAGTTAAACTCAAGAACATTTCTCACCATCTTTTTTATCTCTACATCATCCTTCTTATCCTCTTTAATATTCACTTTTATAGATGGTTAAACATTCATTTTATCTAGAAAATATTTCTCCCCTTAATTTAATATTCCCTGATCTGCCCTTTGAAAATCCATAAATATTTGATCTTTTATGATCCTTATTATAAATAATCTATCATAGTCCTTTTGACTCAAATAGTCTTCTACCTTGTTTGTTTTCCTATGGTGGTAATTTATTGAGCAATTATAATCTTTAATCAACTACAACCATCTTCTTTGGAGCATATTCAGCATCATTTGAGTGAAAATATACTTTAAACTTTCATGATAAGTATATATGTCACACCTTTTTACATAAAGATAATACCTCCATATATTTAATGAAAAAATAACCACAAATAGCTCCAAATCATAATTTGGGTAATTTTTCTCATGTATTTTCAATTATCATGAGGAATAAGATATCACTATATCATTTTTCAAGAGAAAACATCCAAACCCCTTCTTGGATGCATCACTGTAGATCATAAACCTTTATGCACTATAGGGTAATGTGAGTATAGGTTCACTAACTAACCTTCATTTCAGTTCCTTTAAATTCTATTCACATTCTACCATATATATGAACTTAACTCTTTTTAGAGTAAACTTGGTTAGTGGGTTAGTTAATCATGACAAATCTTTAAAAAACATCAAAAATATCCATCCAAACCAAGAAATATTAGGATATCAATTACCAGTATTGTTCTAGGCCAATATTCAATAACTTCCATCGTTACTGAATCCACATATATATATTTTATTGAGATGATATGACCCAAAAATGAAACATTTTGAAGAAAAAAATTCACACTTGGAAAAAATTTCATAAAGCTTCTCCTTTCTTGGGATCTTTAGTACAATATTAAAGTGATCTTCATGTTCTTCCTTGATCTTCTAATATACAAGAATATAATCTATAAAGACTACCAAAAACTGATAAATATATTCTATAAAGACTCTATTCATTAGATCAATGAATATAAAGGGGTAATTAGTAAGGTCAAAAGGCATCACTATAAATTCATAGTGTCCATACCTTCTATATAATGTCACCTTGGGTATATCCTCCTTCTTGACCCTCAATTGATTAAATCCATAATGAAGATAAATATTATAAAAGTATTAATATACATGTATTTGATCAAATAATTCATCAATATTGTGGGGTGATATTTTTTCTTGATAGGGATCTTGTTAAGTTCTTCATAATCAATGTAAAGTCTTATTAATCCATCTTTCTTTATGACAAAAAAAACAGGTGCACCCCAAGGTGATGCACTAGAGTGTATAAATTCCTTATCAAAATTATCTTTTAGTTTCTTCTTCAATTCCTACAACTCAATTGTAACTATTATATAAGGATTTTTTTAAATAGTTATAGCACTCGGTATGAGTTATAGTGAAAACTCAACTTCATGATTTAGTGGAAGATCTGGAAATTCTTCCATAAAAACATTAAAAAACTTCTACAAAATAAGTGTATTCTTAATATTTAGTTTCTATACAACCATATAATATATATAGATCTCATTTATAGGAATTAAAACCCACAATATGGAAGTAATTTTCATTGGAATTTCATATTCATCCTTACATCGATATATGATCATAGATTCATTAGGAATATGAAATGTGAATTACCTACCTCAGAAATTAATATAAGATAAATATTGTGAAAGTAAATCCCTGATAATAATCACAACAAATTAAACTAAATCAATGATAACAATATTTATAGTAATCAATTTCCCACAAACTTCAATCGATGAAGAATTATGAACTTGTGATGTGATCGTTGTTCCATTATGAGTTTCCATAACTAACTCAACAACTAATTGTTGAGATAATATAGTGATACATGATGTAGCTAATATTTTAAAAAATTTTAATATGTATTTTAATTATTTAATACCATAAAATAAAACAATTTGATCTAATTTTCATAATTTTTAAATTTTTAGTGTTTTGGGGGCTTAATTGGAAAAATGGCCTAATTTGGGAGTTTAACTATGCTAATTTATTTAAGTATTTCAGCAATAAATTTTTATATATTGATTTAATTTAAGAAATTCCTTTTATAGGATTAAATAAATATTGATATTAATTTCATTCTTCTGAACCGAGAGCAGAATCCAACATTTTGAGGCCCAAAATATGTTCACAAGTCAAGCCTCAAAATCTAAGCAAAGATCTGGAAACTTTTGAATATGGGCCAATATATCATAAATGGCTAGTCAAAATGAGATAAACTTTGACATGGATAAATAAAATATTCTAATAAACAACTTTTATTACTATATAAATGTGTGATTTCCTCATTATAAAGGTTATAAATGTAATAAAAAATGGATTTTGGAAATTCAAAGACTCTACTTGTCCATAATAAATTTTTTAAGTAAATGGGATATAACTTTTATCACATGAGTTAGATGAAGTTGAAATTTGGTGGTCAACTGAACAAGACATTTTTGAAAAACTTTATAGAATAAAACTCTCCTGAATTTGTTCATTAAATGGGATTACCATGAGAAAATTTTTGTTGTATAGAATCTAGAGGATATCTTAATGGGAGATTTGTAAGATCTTGAATCTGAATACCAAAGGATGGCACCCCATTTGCCTATATGAGGAGGATTTAACCCATGATGATAGAGAGTTTTTCAAACCCAATGGAGAGGAGGAAAAGAGTTATGCTTCTTCCCATTCTTTTCTTTATTTTATTTTATATTATTTTCTTTTTATTTTAGTATTATTTTCCCATGTAATGTGCATTCATATTTTAATTAAAGTGTTTCCCTTTATTATTTCATTACTTTTTATTTTCCAAACCTAATATAATTTTCTATATATTCTATATTTATATGATGATATCCTTTAACTTTTCAATGGAAAGTGACTAACCTGAGGCTAGGCCCTATGGGGGGGTTTCATGGAATTATTTTTTATTATGCTTCAATTCATCATGTTTTTATTCTATTTTTGGTGGATGCCAGAATATTTTATGGGTGTGGAGGTTATCCATCATGAAATTATTTAAAATCCCTTTAGTTTCCCAGGATTTATTTTTCCCTCCATTCTCTCAGGAAAACCCTTTATATAGTGGAGTTGGTGTTTCCTTGAGAGATGAAATGGAATACGGTAGAGACAAGTCTTTTAGGAATTATATTCTCAGTTGAGGTGTTATCCTATTTGACTATTAGAGGATGTGAGGTTTGGTGTGTAAAAGTAAACCAAAAATCACAAACATAATAAATAAAATTAAATTAATTTATTAATTAGGTTTCATCAAATGAATTATTAAATTGTATTTAAACAATAATTAAATAATTAAATAATTAAATAACCCATGTGACCAACCCTTTGACCAAGATCTTTCTTTATAACCCTCATTATGTGTTGCATATGCATATTAGGATAGATTTATTTTATATAATTTCATTATTATACATAACCAAAATAATTAATAAATTATAATAATACCCAAAAAATAAATTAGGTGAATTAGAAATTAGTTATTGAACCGACTGTGATGCTCCTCAAGTAAGGAAACCATGGTCAGCCTCTGTGCTAAATTAGGAAAACAAAAAAATATATTTTTACATTCCTTGTGATAGGAATGCATCAAATATGGAGTTGCTTCCAGGGAGATAGAGTTAATATAAACCTTGAAATTTTCATGACCAGGACCTCTGATGAGGAACTATTTGATTTTGACCCAAAGATAGAAATAAATTTTTTAACTAGGATTAGAATTCTTCATCTTGAAAAAAAAATTGATGAAATAAATTTTTAATATTAATTGAAAACTAAAGTTTTCATTTAAAAACACCAATTATGGAAATCAATTGACAATATAACTTAACAGACCTTTGTGCCATATAATTTTCTAACCAAAAAAATTAGTTAACCATACCTACAAAAGAAAATTATTTTGAGTTATGTGTTAACATGATTCATGTGATACTAAAATTACATGTAATTTTGGGTGACTACCTTCAATAAACACATTAAAATTATTTGGATTTGTTTTTTCAAGTTTTAACCCAAGAGGGGTAGCTAAAGATCAATTCAAGTGGAGGGAATCCCCCTTTTCACTAGAGGTAGAATCTAAGGAGTAGTTGTATGGCTTAAAACTTGGAGAGATCTATAACTGGGACGATCTCCAACAAAGATTCATGTAGAGGTTCTTCCAAATCTCCTAGATCATATCAATTATAAAGGATATATACACCATTTGGAAAGATACTGATGATACTCTTTACAAGTACTGGGAACATTTCAAGCAGATTTGTGAAACCTGCCCACATTAAACAGTTGAAGATAACCACTTCTTGGTCTTCTTATACCAAGGATTGTTAGAAAATGATAGAAATATTTTGAATTCATCCTCCAAGGAAAATTTTATTAATAATTAATCAGTAAAATCATATAATATCATCGAGAATATAGATTAGAATTCACAACAATTCAAAATGAGAGGCACTTGTATGAGAGGTCTTTGTGAGGTAAGGACTTCTAACTCATCACATCTCCTTGAAACTAAAATTGAATAATTTAAAATAATTGTGAGACATATGTACATAAGATAATTGAATTAAAAACCATATCTACCATAGGTATGTGGATTATGTTTATCACCCAATCATTACACTAATCGATGTGCTGAGATACAAGGTATGGAAAGTTGTTCAGTTGTATTCCAACAGAGGAAATTTCCATAAAATCAACAATGGAGAGAAGGGAAATCCCAAAAGGTATTCTAAGGTCAAAAAAACCATGACCACTTTTTATAATTATCCACCTTTCTAGTATCAATATCAAAACCTAGCACCATTCCAGCAAACTTACGAACATCCCTTCTAGCAACAACAAGCATTTCAACCACCACCTTTCCAAAATAATAATTTTGAGCAACCATCAACCAGTACACCATAAAATGATAAAAACAACTATATTCCAAGTTTTAGGGGTTAAATAAAATCAAAGATTTATCTAGATAGTTAAAAACTATTTTGGATATTCTAACCAAGACTCCAGAAAATATGCAAGCCCAGACTGTTCCAAATCCCAAAGAGAATGTCACTGCAATTATAACACGAAGAGGGAAGGAGCTTCCACCAAATAAACCAAGTAATTTTGATGATTCTAAACAAAAACATGAAGATAAACCCATACACCCAAAAGACATTCCAGAAAAAAAAAGGACAAAAAGGGAGAAAAAATACAACAAGGTACAATTCCCTTCTACATTAACTCGATCAATAAAGGTTGATGATGAGACACTTCAAAAAGAGATCCCAAAAACCTTCTGGAAATATGAAATCAACATTTGTTTAATAGAGGAAATCCACCAAATCCAAAAATATGTAAAGTTTCTCAATGAAATATGAAACAAGTGGAAGAATCGTGTTGGGGATGAAAAATCAACTTTTGAAGGACTGTATCATCCATGATCACTCTACCATTGCCCAAACAATTTCAAGATCTGGGGTCATTTTTTATTCAATGCACTTTGGTTTCTTTGAAATTTTATGATTCTTTGTGTGATCTTAGTGCTTAAATTAATTTATGTCTAACTTTGTCATTACATCTTTTAAAATAGGTGAATTTAATCCCACAAGGGTGGTTTTCTAACTAGAAAACTGATCCTCTATTTTCCCAGTTTGAGTTGTGGAGGATGTTCTAGTGGGAGTTGAAGGACTAACTTTTCCAATGGATTTTTATGTACACATCATGAAGGAAGATAGTGCACTAAGGAATTAACCAATTATTTTGGGAATACCATTCCTCAAAACACCCAAAATGATCATCAATGTGTATGAAGGAACCCTCGCCATGGATCTATGAGATAATATGGTGAACATACTCTAAAATAAACCCATAAAACAATAATTCCCTATTTGAAATTTTACATGAATAAGGTATTGATCCCATTCAGGATTCAGGTATTCCTCGATAATTCTTAGCCTTATAAGATCACCCTGCTTTTTAAAACACCAAGGAATGATAGAGTAATCAAAAATGTGAAAATTTTGGCTTTAAAATCAAAAATAAACAACCATTTAATTCTATAATAATTTTCTAGAAGAAAATAATATGACACCCTTTATAAAGGAAATTAAATATTTTGAAGTAGGAAATTTGAATTCATTATCATACATAAAAAAACCCTCGAATATTAAATTAAAACCCCTCCCATATGACTTAAAATATGTGTATATTTTGGAGGGAGAAAAGTTTCCAGTAATCATTGCTAATAATCTATCTGAAACCCAAGAATAAAATTTTATTAACCTTCTAAAAAGGAATTCATGAGCCATAGGATGAATTCAAGGAGATATACCTAGAATCAAACCCAATGTATACTCCTATATAATCTTTTAAAAAGAGGAATCTAAACCAATTATACAGCCCTAGAGAATACTTAACCCCCACCATCATGGAATTTATGAAAAAATAAATTGAAAAAGTATTGGAATTCGACATCATTTACCCAATTTCGGACTCCCAATGGGTCAGCCCCATCAATGTAGTTCCCAAGAAAATGAGATTAACTATTGTGTAAAATGAGAATAATGAATTAATTCCCATGAGTGTCAAGAATAGTTGGGGGAATGAATTGATTATATAAGGCTTAACTAAGTCACCCAAAAATATAATTTTCCAATCCCATTCATTTATCAAATAATATAAAGGATAGTAGGTAGGACACATTAGTGCTTTTTGGATGGTTTTTTTGGTTATTTTTAGGT
This sequence comes from Viscum album, assembly GCA_963277665.1. NCBI lineage: Eukaryota > Viridiplantae > Streptophyta > Magnoliopsida > Santalales > Viscaceae > Viscum > Viscum album. Next base: position 1,340,913,238 of record OY728132.1, on the reverse strand, counting down.
ATTGATTGCCCTAGAAGACAAATAGAATACAATCTTTGCCTATCTTTTTGGGACCTTTTATACCAAGAGGATGCCTTTAAGATTATGCAATGCCCTAGGTACATTTCTGCGATGTATGGTATTCATTTTATCTGATCACATTGAGGACTTCCTAGAGTTATTTCTCAATGATTTCACAATTTTTATAAAATTCCTTTAATCATTTCATGGTTAATCTTAAGAATGTTTTGAAAAAAAATCATAGAGAAAAATATAGTTTTGAGCTTTGAAAAGTGTCACTTTATAGTTGAAAAAGAAATAGTTATATGAAATGTCATTTCAAAAAAAGGCACTAAGGTGGATAAATATAAAATTGAAGTGATCAATTATTTTACATACCCCACCTATGTGAGACACATCAGGTCATTTCTAGGGAATGTAGGATTTTATAGAATATTCATCAAGGATTCCAGTAATATTTCTCTTCCATATTCAATATTTCTCTTAAAAGAGGCTAAATTTGTTTTAATAAAAATTATAGGGAGGCATTTGATGAGATGAAATATAAGTTGATTTACCAACTGATAATACACCCACCAAATTGGGAAAATCCATTTTAGTTTATTTTTGATACATCTAACCAAGTTGTAGGATCAGTTATTTCCCAAATAATTGAATGAAACACCAATTCATAATCTATGCTTCAATAATATTGGATTCCACTTAGATTAATTATAAAACAAATGAAAATTAGTTTCTTGTTATTGTATCTGCATTATATAAATTCATGTTATATTTACTTAGAACTAAAGTAGATTTTTTTTCTAATCATGCAGCACTTAGGTACTTGATGAAGAAGGATAATTCCAAAACAATTCTGGGGAGATAGATACTACTCTTGTAGTAGTTTAATCTTGAGATTAAAGACAAAACATGAGATGATAACCAAGTGAAAAATCACCTCATTAGGCTACCCAACACTACTAAAATAGAAATTATAGATCTAATCCCACTCAATGATTACGTACCCAGAGAGGAGATCTATATCATAAAAGGTAAAGTATTATGGCATGATGACATAGTAAATTATTTATAAACTTCTCAGGTACCTTCTTCCCTGAACTCCCATCATAATAATAAACTCAAAACTGAATCTAGATCCAATATCTTGGAGGATCCCTTTATATTAAATATTTCCAATGATTAAGTTATAAGAAGATTCTTACCATTAAGAGAAATATAATCTGTTTTTCAATTTTTTCATACACTTTCTTATGGAGGTCACTTTAGACCTCAATGACCAGCTAGAAAAGTATTAGAATCTGGAATCTATTGACTGAACTTATTAAAAGATACTCATGATTATTGTAAAAAATGTGAAAAGTTTAAATTTTCTAGAAATATTTTAAATTGATAAGAGATTCCCAAAAATAGATAATTTTTTTGAAATATTTGAATTTTGGGGAATTTATTTTGTGGTACCCTTTCCCATGTCTTTTGGGAAATATTATATTTTACATGTTATTGATTATGTCTCCAAATAGGTGGAATCCACAACCACCAAGACAGATGATGCCAAAGTTGTGTGTGGTTTTGTTGATGCCAACAAATTTTTTAGGTTTGTAATGTTAATATCCATCATCAATGACCAAGGGACACATTTTTTTCAATATAATAATGGAGTCTATTCTTAAAAAGAATGGGTTGCACCACAAAACTTCTAAACTTAAACATTACCAAATAAAGGGCCAAGAATAATTGTCCAACCAGAACATTAAATGTATTTTGGAGAAAACAGTCAAACCAACCAAAAATATTGGAGCCAAAGTCTTGAATATACATTATGTAATATTGAACATCATAAAATACTCTTATAGTTATGAACCACTACCATTTGATTTATGGAAAAAGTTTTCATTTACTGGTGGAATTGGAGAACTAATAATATTGGACTATTAAAATGATGGATATAGATTCGGAGAGTGCTGGAAAAGAGAGTAGGCTTCAGTTATAGGAGCAGGAATAAATCAGAAGATAATATTTTTAAAATTCAAGAATTTATAAAGAATGAACCTGGGTGGTGTATGATAAACTGATTCAACCAAATACCTTTCAGTCTAGAGACTGATTTCTATTATGTAATTCCAGACTAAACATAATTCCAAATAATCTTTTTTCTAGATGGTAAGGACATTTTCATGTTACTAATTTATATCCTTTTGGTTCCATTCTGATCAATAAATAAAAGGAAGGAATCCCATTCACATTAAATGGGAAAAGTTTGAAAAATTTGCATGTAGATTTACCTCAAGAACCAGTGGAGGAGCTCAAATTATCTAACCCAGTTACTGATTTCTTATCATGATTTGAGGTCAATCCAATGACATTAAAAAAATGTGCTTCTGGGAGGCAACCCAAGTTTAAGTATTTTCTTAAGATTTAGGATTAATTTACCTCTTACATCACTACTTTGAGCTTTAGTGAAATTATTCTTACACTGGTGTTGGTTGTTTTGATTTTCATGAACCATTATGAAGGAAACCACAAGGTAGTCCCAAATAGTGAATAAAGTGGAATAAATATCCATTTCAAAATGGAGTTCACTTTTAATGTTTATATTTTAAACTCCCTACAATTTTTTTCCAAAACATGATTTGATCCTTAAATTGAAATTTCATGTCCATGCTTGGATTTATTTATTACTTGACTTTCTAGGAGACATGAGTTTCTTAGGAATCCTATGATTCTATGTTTTAGATTTTAATTTTAATGAAATTGAATGAGTAAAATGAAGAATTTAATTATTAAATTGAATAATGGATATTAAAATGAGGACTCATGATTTAATGGAAATAGTTAATTCGTATAAATTAAATTTCCCAAACATTTTTCATGATTTGAATTTATGAAAATAATTTTATTTTATTTTTTATTTTTAATCATAACTTTGTTGATTTTTCAACATCAAATGTCCCATTATCTGTAGGATTTATAAACCAATTAATTCCTATTTATCTTGATAAAATCTCTTGATTGATCTTGGGACATGTCATCAACAAAAACTTTCATTTGAACTTTTCAATCCTATGATTTTACAAAACCACATTTAAAATGATTGAGGCATGTTTTGAAAATCCATTATAATTAAAATAACACCATTACAAGAATCCTTATTTAGTCCATAAAAACCATGAATGACCTTGTTGGGTATGAACCATGTTTCAAGACATTTTTATCCATTCCTACCATCCTCTTAGTATTTTCATGATATTTTAATATCTATGTGTGGGGGTAAAGTAAGTCATGGTGGAATTGATGATTTTCATTATAATAAAAAGGTGTGGGGGGTTTTATTTTGGGAATAAATTAAGGTTTTTTATTTATTCATGATACTTCATTATTTTATACTCTTTAATTAAAAAAAGAAAAATGATAAAAAACCAAAAATATGAGAAATATGGGTTGTGATTGGGGAAAACCAAAAATCACCATTATTGTACCTATGATTTTTATCATATCTGGTTAGGTAGTGTATATAGGTTTTATTATAAGCATAAATTTTGAAAAAAAATGAAAAGTTTATTTGAAAAATAAAAAAAATATAAAGGTAGAAAACAATATTCAAGAGGGTGCAGAAATCATTCATTATTATTTAATTTCATTATGACCTTACTTTGAGTTTTGGGAGAAATAGGAGTTTCTACATTGAATGGGATAATTCCATTGAGCATTAATTTTTAATATCATGCATTTTATTTAAGATATAAATCTCCTCCTTGATCCTTAATTTTTATACATCAATTCTTATCAACCTTAAGCCTCAGAGTCATTTGAACATTTATTGAAAATTCCTCATGAATTTATGTATCTTTTATCTTTATAAAGTGAATAAAAGAGTTCCTCTAAAATCCAACAGATAAAGAGCATATTCTCATAAAATTACAATAAACTTATTTTAATTAATATCATGAGTGATGAGATAAAAGATTGAAAAGAGCGGTAGATCATGATTTGGAATGTTTAATAATAATGAATTAAGAAACTTGAATGAATAAAAGGATTAGTACAATCAATTTCAATTAGGAAAAATTAAAATAATTGAATTGATTGTTTCTTTTAAAATTGAGAAATTAAATTGATATTTTATGTGGATTTTTGAAAATTTTGTTTTACATTTAATATTATTTTATTTTTTTGCTTTGAAATATGAATATTGGAAACATCGATGCCCTCTGATTTTCAATGTTGAGATTTTATGCTTGTGGACAGGCATGTTTTAATTGTGGAAGAATTGATAAAGCTGACATTTTCATAATTTTTCATAAGTATTTTAATGATTTAATACCTGAAAATAAAACAATTTGAGCCAATTTGCATTATTTTGGGATTTTTGGTGTGTTATGGGATTAATTGGAAAAATGACATAAATTTGGAATGTAACTATTTTAATTTATTTAAGTATTTAGGCCATAACTTTTTATAAACTAATTTAATTTATGAAATAACGTTTTTAGGATTAAATAAATATTGTTATTAATTTTACTCTTCAAGAAAAAGATTTTAATCCAATATTTGGAGGCCCAAAATATAATCACAAGTCAAGCCTCAAAATCAATGCACAGATCAGGATACCTTTGAATATGGGCTCATATCTCATAAATGGTTAACCAAAATAATCTAAAATTTGAAATGGAGAAATAAAAAAATCTAAATAAACAACTTTTATTAATTTGTAGATGAATTATTCCCTCATTATAAATTTTATAAATGAAATGAAAATTAGATTTTGAAAATTCAAAGATTCTACCGGTCCAGAATAATTTTTTGTGTAAATGGAATATAACTTTTTCCACATGAGTCAGATGAAGATGAAATTTTGTGGTCAACCAAAAAAGAAATTTTTGAAAATATTTAAATAATAAAACATTCCCAAATTAGGTAATTAAATTGGTATAACATGAGGAAAATTTTTATGGACAGAATCTAGGGGAAATCTTAAAGGGGGATTTGGAAGATCGTGAATTTCAATACTGAAGGATGGAACCCCATTGGCCAATATAAGGAATATTTCACCGATACTGATAGATATTTATGCACCCCATATGTAGAGGAGTCTAAGTTTCATGCTTCTTCCCATTATTTTCTTTGTTTTATTTTCTTTTATTTTCTTTTTATTTTAGTTTTCTTTTCCCATGTATCATTCATTCGTATTTTAATAAAAGTGTTTCCCATTCTTCTTACATCACTTTTTATCTTCTAAACCTAATCTCATTCTCTCTATCTTTTATATTTTTTTCATTATATCTTTTAACTTTTCAAGGGAATGTGACTTACCTGATTATTGTCCATATGGAAGGTTTCATGATGTTCTTTATTATTACGCTTTAATTCAGAATGTTTTTATTGAATTTATGGTGGATAAAATAGTATTTCAAAGGTGCGGTGGTTGTCCACCAGGACATTATTTTTAATTCCATTAATTTCCTATGATTTATTTTTCCCCTCCCTTAGCTCAAGAAAACCCTTCATACATAGGATATGGGGTTTCCTGAAAAGATAAAATGACATATGGTAGATCCAGGTCTTTTAGGAATTACATTCTTGGTTGAGGTGTTATCCTATTTGACTATTGGAGAAGATGGATTTTGGTGTGAAAAAGGAATAATAAAATCACACACTAAATAAATCAAATTAAAGTAATTTTTTAATGAGGTTTCATCAAATGAATTATCAAATTGATTTTAAACAAAAATTAAATAATGAAAGAACCCATGTGACCAACCCTAGGACTAAGACCCTTATTTATAACCCTCATTCTGTGTTGAGTCTGCATATTAGGATGGTTTTATTTTATTTTATTGCATTATTTTCCAAAACCAAAAATAATTTTTCAATAAATAATAAAAAAAACCCAAAAATAATTAGATTACGTGGATTAGAAATTATTTATTGAACCAACTCTGACAATCCTCAAGTGAGATGACCCTGTTCAGCCTCTGTACTCCATTTGGAGAATAAAAAAATTATTTTTCCACACCCTATGACATTTTTCCATAAATACCCTTAGATATTTATTTAGAAATAAAATAGTTGGAGGATCTAGAATCAAATAAAACATTAGATGATTTATAGTGGATGGAAAGTGTACCCTTCACCACTTTATTGTCATACTCCATATCACCAATAGTGATCTCATGTGATTTTCCTTTGTCTTTAGACTTAATATGTTTTTGACATCTATTATCATATATAACCCTTGTATTTGGTCATTAGTTAGCATAATTCCAATTTTCCTTGTAGTTGAAGCATTGAAGTGTGGGAGGTGCATTTTGTGTATCCTTTTCTATATTCACAACATTAACTATCTTCTTTCCATTACTTCAGTAGTCAATTTCCTAATGACCTTATTTCCCACACTTAAAACATTTAATATTCCCCTTAAGATAGTTTCATCCATGTTTCTTTCCACACTTTGAGCATAAATGAAATCTCATCTTCTTTTCACTATGGTTTTTATATTTTCACAGGAATTCCATTTTTCTCTTCTTATCAAGACCATAAGACTTATGGGTGACTCCAATATCCATCTCAACCTTGAGATCACATAGAATGATTTCTACATATCTACTAAAATCCCTTATGGATAATTCCCTTCAAATACTTGGTTTTAAGCCACTAAAAAATCAATCAACCTTACTTTCAGGTTGGATGATAATTCCAGAAGCATTTCTTCAAAGTATTGTAAAATTTTATTTGTAGGTAACAATAGATTCATCATACTTTTTCTTAATATTAAGTAACTCCTTCTCCATCCTCATATGAATAATATTAGTAACGTACATATTGAAGAATAAGTTCTTGAACTAATCCCATTACATAGAGTAAATTTCATATTTTTTCCTCATATTCTTGATAATATTCTACCATTTATCAACTTCACCTTCCAAATGATAGACTTTCAAAATTAATTTCTCATGTTCTGAATATTAGAGAACTGAAAATATCTTTTCAGTGGTATTGATCCATTGTTTATCCACTAGTGGATTAGAAGACCCACTGAAATAAGGTGGATTATACTTCATGAAGGACTCAATAGAATTTTGTTCCCTACTTTTCTTATTTATAAGTCCTATATGATTAATATCATGAGAAATTAGTTTGAGCATAGCAACAATATTTTTCATTCCAAATCCCATAACATTTTGTTGCTCTGGAAGAAAATTATTGCATTTCTCATTGAATTTAGTATTAACATGGTTCCTTTTGGTTCTATACATTGATTAAAATAAAAAATTATAGTGTGAGAAACACTAATCATAGTGGTAAAACTACATAATCAAGGGAAATTACTTATAAATTTTCAATTAGAGACACCTTATGTTTTATCCTAGGTTATTTATGATCATCACCTTAGGTTTTATCCTAGTTTTCAAAGGTTAACTAAACCTTGCTCTGATGACAACAATATTAGAAAATAATTTTAATACATAAATATTACATCTAAATATAATAATATTCATTACATAAAATATAAAAAAACATGCCAAAACCATATAGGTTCAGTGTCTTTGGAAACTTGGAAACATAAAACACCGATTTATAAACATATACATCATCTATTGCTTATTCCTTTATAACTAGAACCCTTTTTAACACATTTTACTTAATACTTTTCTTCATATCTAGGGGAAAATAAACATAATAAAGGGTGATATCAAGAGCTTAGTAAGAGTGATCAAAGAAGATAACATAAGCATAATGGCATAATAACATGAAAATAACTTTTGAAAATTATATCCTATATATTAAGGATCATGATATTGAGTCATGTAATAAATCATAGATGCTCATAATACATGAATTATAAAATAATCCAAGAACATAATTCATGAGAGTATAACATAATACGTGAAATTTTGGCATACACATAAGTATAGAAAATCATTTTCATATTAGTCAAGGTTCACTTCCAAGACCATCAAAGGACAAATTCCCTTACTGTACTGAGTTCACTTCTCGTTCCAGACCTGTATTACTGAACTGAGTTTACTCTCATTCCAGTCATGCATTACTGAACTGGGTTCACTTCCTATTCCATTCCTGTCTATAACATGAGATATAAATCATTACTCAATGCATTGGAGGGATATATAGGTCCCACCAGTAAAATAATGAAAACCATACATATGTATACCACAAGAACATAATTCATGTATCATATCAGAATCCATGAAAAGAAATGGGATACATAAACATTTTATTATAGCACAACCTATGGAAAAGAAATGGGTTTCATAAATATCATTCCATCATATACATAAACCAACCATGAAAAGAATAATGGTAGAATTATTGAAAATATCTTCAATAAATAAAAAGTGACATCAAATAATTTTATCTTTTTGGAAAATAATTTTGAGAAATAACTTGAAATAATTCCTGAGGAAAATATCCTTTCTATTTTGAAAATATTTTTCTTAATATGTAATGTAATTTTAAAATAAAACATTTTATTTGAAAATAACCTTATAATATTGTAATGGAAGATTCAAGGAAATATGGTGTCATGAAATAAAAAATATACATTCATGTCATATAAGTTTAAAAAACATTCCTTTCATACCTTTTCCAAAAAATTCACAAAGAACCTTGTTTGGACGATGACAATAATATTTTTTTCAAATCATTTAGAAAAAATTCACACATCTATAAAATTAACTTTAAAAAATTATAGAACAGTAGTAAAAATATTTTGGAAAAAAATTAAGAAACATGGACATGGAATTGAAATATTCTCGAACACACACTTACATATAAACGATCCCAAATAATAATGAGATTGTGGAAATTAAACCTTACCTTCATTTTAATTTCCTTATTATGTATATGAAACTCCTTTATAATAGTTTAAAGGATGTTAATAATTTATAATAGAACCATATTCATATTTATAATATCATATATCATCTTATTATATCATCTTATCACCTTTTTGTTAATAATATTACATTATTACTCTTCTTTAGGGTCTTAACATCTTCATTTTATTATGCATGTTTTTTCATATAAGTCCTGGTTTTTATTCATAGGATATATTCATCATAACCAATACCATGGGGCCTATTCCATGACTTCCCTAATCCCGCCTCCCATAGGCTAGGGGATGGCGACTAGCACCAAGTAGGAATATACCAAAAAAATGGTAGTCATTTGGATAAGTACATGTACACATGCACACAACTCCAATCCATAGATTCCTGAAAGTGAAAACACTAAGTAAATAAACACAAGGTACAATATTAGAAACTAAAGGTAAATTGGGACATAATACAAGCCCAAAAAATGAAAAGTACAATTACAAGTCTCTTGAACTCCTCCATAAAAAATCTTACCTGAAGCCTAGGTACAGAAATAGATTTCTAAAGATGTAGAAGCACACCTCATCTATGGGGTTACTCTAAGAACCACCTGGCCTCATTCTACCAAGGACTCCATCAAATCACTAATCTTCTGCACAAGACATGACATTTTCAGGAAAATCCTACGCAGGGGTGAGTAAAACAATACTCAGTAGGGCACCATGAAACAGAAAGTAAAAGACCACAAAGCAAACACCACTAAGAAGATACAATCATCTCAATATAGGTATGTGTCAATAATACATATAATAAGAACATCCAAGTATACTCATAAAGGATTCCAAGACTCAAGGTCTCGTCCACTACTAGCCATATGGTCCCACTCGTAGCACGCTTGATCCAAAAGATCTCACTCCTCGAGATATTTGATAGTAAGCACATAGAACAAGTCTACCAAAAGTATCTGAGAAAGAACCTGGTCTTAGTACATTATGAAGTTCCCTGAGACATCTAGTCTCACAAAGACAATGAGTCTTGATATCAAAACCACTCCTTATCCACTGGATTCTGATCAAGGAATATTCAAATTTGATGAGACATACAGTATCTGCAGAAGACTCGCTCCACATCTTTGCAGGAGACCTACTTTTCATCCTCACAGGATACCTACTCTGTACCCTCACAAGATACCTACTATGCACCTTCAAAGGAGACCAACACCGCATCTTCGCAGGAGACCAACTCCACCTCTTCGCAGGAGGCCAACTCTACCTCTTCACAGGATACCAACTTTTCATGTTCACCGGAGACCAACTCTGCATCTTTGCTACAGCGAGTCACAGGATTCCATCATTAGTGTGCTTGTTTCGGGAAAACCTACTCATTGAGCCAATAGGTCATATGCTAACTTCTAAAAAAAACTCACATAGAGTATGTCAAAAGGACCTCCTCATCACGAGGGTCCCAACTCTTGAAACAGATCATCAAAAGGAAACACTTTTTAAGAGTTATGGGAATTTTAGTAACAAGGGGCCAGTTGGTCCTGGGTCTGGTCCGACCTGGTCGGAACGACCCAACGGGTCTGATCAGACCTGCTAGTCCCAGCTTGTTCTGCTAGCCCAGCTGGGTACGCCCCTTTCTGGCTCACACATTCACCTAACCGCATGCCATCCGGTGCCCCGGTCAATGTGGATGGCCTGCATTGCATGGCCAGTCCGTGTGACCTGCGCACACCCGCAGCTCCATCGTGGGTTCTCCCTCCAACGCGGCTCTGATGATCCACACCCTCCACCACCGTGGCCTTCCACCACCACCTGTGGCCCCCTATTGCAGGTCGTTCTACCACCATGGTTCTTCTAGACCATGGGATATCATCACCACCACTGTATGTCTTCGCCAATGTTAGAGCTTCGGTGGCCACTTCTGTAGGCCACCGGGTTTGCTCTGATTCTCCGATTCTTTATCTAAAATCTATTTCGAAATCCTCGAGTCACCACCTTCATTAACGTGTGTTCCAAATATTCTTTCCATCACTCTGGGGGTCCGACCATGTATGGAACCACCCATAAAAACAAGTTGTGACCACGAGGGTCTACCAATGAAGAATGTAAGAACGGGTAAGAGAGATAAGAACAAGAACACCCATAGAATAGACCTTGGTCTTATTCATGTCGCCCTTGGCCCGTACATGTCAGCATGATTATGAAGAATAATAATCATCAAATCTATTCCCTTTAATCCCGTATTTTAACCATCCCGTAAGAACGATCGAACCACGAATCAACTTGTTCATGTGTTGGTCTGTGTTCATCATTAGAATCAAGAATGGGGAAAGAAAAATATCACAAAGAAATAAACCACCTACCTCAAGTTTTTGATCTTTCATCGGTGAAAAACAGAGCTGCACCACCGTATTTCATTGATCTATGACCCTCAATCTGTGATCCATGATCTGCGATCTGCGGTCCACCGGTGTTCATCGTCGTTTGTCCTTCACCAATGGGAGGGAATCACCAATGCCTTTCTCCATAGTTTCTAGGGAATTCCAAGATTATGTGTTAACCTTGAATCCCTATTTAATTAGGGAGAAAATAAAATGTGTTGGACCATTGCAGCCTTGAAATGTCGCCATGTTGTTTCATTTAAGAAAAAAACGGGCTGACTCATCACTGCATCACAGCATCACTACATCGCTATGAAATGTTGAAAGAGATTTAAAATAAACTTCTTTAAGTTTATTTTATTCTTCTTCAAAACATCCAAAAATTAACTTTCGCAGTCGACCCATACTGATCAATGTTAGGCCCCTCCTAAGGAAAACATCACACTATAAACTCAATGGTGGTCTAGAATTTCCAATTAGAGTCACCATTCATGAGTTATATAGATTTTAAAATAAAAATAATTTTATTTAATTATTTTATTTACTGTTACATCCTTTTTAGTTTTTCTCACTGGAGACCCACGCCGACTAAAGTTAAGTTGTGCCTAGGGTAAACCCGTCATCCTGAATGCAATGATGCCCTCAGATTTTTGATACAGGCACCCATTTAAGAGTTATTCTAATTTTTTAGGAAAACCACTCACGCACTCTATTAAAAACTTAACATTTTTCGGCGAATCATTCCGGGCACACTAGGCCTCATAATCGCACACAGTCTCAGTGTCTGTTCTCAAAATTTTCCTAGAACTTTTTTAAATATAAAACTATGAAAATATGATTCATTACATTCTACCCAACTTAAGGCTTTCAGTCCCTAAAATCCAAACCAAGGGATACCCAAATAGATATGGTTACAATCACAAACCTGAGCCCCCCGCTCCCATGTGCTCTTACATAGATTCTTGTGCTGCCACCGAGCATGAACTAAAGGAATCGACTGCCCATGGAGAGTCCTCTCCTGCCGATCCTCAGTATCCATGACCAGGAGGAAAAGCGAGTATCCTGATCAGAAATTTTCATCTATGGGAATCGATGGAGTCGAGCTATCTCCTGCACGTAGAGGCATCTGAATCTCTCTACTAAACTATGCTCCCGAAAATCTAAGAAGTAGCCAAATTGGTGAGTCGGTCAACGATCACCCAGATGGTATCATGTCCCCTACACATATGTGGTAAAACCTTCCCAAAGTCCATCGATATCCTTTATTAATCCCTTCTTGGAACCCCAAGGAATAAAAGAGAAAACCCTTCCAAGTATAGGGGCTCAACACGATGAGTTGAAAAACACCGAAACTGATTCAAACAAGCGCTCACCTTTTATATCAACATGTTATCCAAACTTCAACATGTTCTATCATCCCTGGTGTCCATATTGACACCCATATGCATATCTCGATGCATCTCACAACTCTAGGTGTCCACGGATACTACTGTTCATCCTCTAAAAAGAACGATGTGCTTCTCACCTTTCGAGAATCCATCAGGGGAATTCCATATGGAAAACTGAGCACATAAAGTCTCATCATTGGTATCACCATGTAATGCCTCCTTGTATCAATATAAGAGTGGAGGGGTAAAAACCACTTACTAGAGGTAAGATGAAACATCTCTATCCCCAAAGGATAACTGTAATAAGGCCTACTACTCTGTTTCCTTGTTCAGCAACTATGAACTGGATCTCCTACTAAGAGCATCCACTACTAAATTTTCCTTACAAGGAGTATAGACTCTCTCCATGTCATAGTCCTGGAGGAACTCTAGCCAATGCCTCTACCTCAAGTTCAGAACCTTATAAGAGAAGATATACTTGAGACTCTTCTGTTCTAATTATATGATAAACCACCTGCCCATCAGGTAGTGTCTCTACATATTTAATGCAAAGACTACCATTGACAACTCATGATCATGGGGTGTGTAGTTCTGCTCGAGTGGTCTCAACTGACATGAACCAAAGTCAATAACTTCTTGCCTCTATATTAATACACAACCAAGTCCAGTCCCTGATACATTGTAGAAAACTACATACTTGACTCAATCCTATTAAAAACTCAAGATCGAGGCGCTCATCAAACTTTTTCTTAATTGCTAAAAATCCTACAGGCACTTTTCTATCCATATGAAAGGTTGCCCTTTTCAACAGATCGAAGTTTTCATCGACACTTTGGTAGTGAATACTCATTCTCCATGGTCACTTAGTTAAAGTTCTAGTAATCCACACATAACCTTAAACACTGGGTCTTACTAATCCCTTTCTCTACAAGTCCTCCACCTTAACCCTCAACTCGCGAAGCTCTTCAAAAGACATCTGATATACTAATGCTAATATCATTGACCTATCATGGTTTCGAACAATACATAATTTTATCACCCTATGGAGAGGTAAACCTGGAAACATCTCTTGAAAATAAATCCTCATACTCCACCCTTATAACATGGAACTGAAAACTCATAACATCCACTGCCCTGAGGCCAAGGCTAGCCAACTCAAGAGTGATCGGCAGCACCCTTCTATGCATGTAGTATATTATGTGTTGTATGGGTTTCCTTTTTCACTGACCACAGAAAACCTCATTCCATCGTTGCAGACATACCACACCCTTTACCTAAAATAGTCAATATGATCATGAAATATGGATAAATGGTCCATTCCTAGACTGACATCATAAGGCCTCGACACTTCCACCAAGAGGTTCCAACCAAAACTATCACCTCAAGGGTTAGATCACACTTTCGGTACTAATGTGATTATCGAGTCTCCTTCCAAATGTATCTATATATATAAGGGTCAAGTTAACAGTTTAACCAAAAACTCTAGGTCTCAATAAAAAGATATGTGACATGGAAGAATGATTATCACCTATATCTATTTATACAGTAGATAATAGTAGATACAAACCATACCTAAAATCATTCTTGGATCTCTTAGGTCATATGCCTTGAACGAATGTAGATATCCCTTCCCCTATCATCTAGCTCCCTAAGCCTCGTGTGGACCACATGGGGGTGGTGGTGGTAATATATCGAAATGTATACCACCTCCTACTACTCTCCCATATCTTATACCAAATCTACCACCCTGCAAATCCATTTGTTCCTATCACTATCTCTTCCTCAATGGCCCATCCACCATTTCCCTATTAGCAGCATGATGAGTTAAAAAAATATTTAGTGAGATGACCCCTACCATATCATGAAAATAATTGCCTCTCTATAATCCAATTGGACTCACCCTATGAGCCCTGAGCTGTAGATCCCCTATCCTAGGACCTCCTCTCAGAATGTCTTACATGTCCAAGCCTCTGAGACTGACATCAGCTTCCTGCTCCCAAGGTCTCTGCTCTTGCTTTCCCACTGCTGACATCCACGTGCTGTATTTTCTTATCCAAATAACTTTCAACAAAAAAAGGTTCACTCTAGTACCCAAGCATAATTAGGAATTCACATAGGAATAACGTTGGCTCAGATGTCCCTAAGAACACCTTGCTCGAAGTATTGATCCCTGAATCACTAGTCGTGTATCATATCCATCGAGTACTTGGGAAGGTTGTTATTCCTTCATGAATACTCAAATACTGACATGTCATCCTTATATAGCTTTATAAGCTCTTGGGCATGGATATCCCTTATCTTTTATGGTGAGATCCCCTTCTCTGATAAAGATTCTAAAACTTCGCCTACAGAAGAGTCACCTCGTCGTAAGATCAGGTAATCTAAACCTCTTCATCGCCCTGATGATCAACGTAGAAGGCTCGCTGTCAGGGCCTCCATCTGATCTAATGGTGTCCTAAATGGATATAAAACTCAGTCACCACCTCAAGCCAGTCCTTATCCACCGGTGAGTCGAGATCTCCTTAGAACCTATGGTATCTCTGTAACTGAAACTCGTGAAGTGCGCTTAGCCTTCGCATATCATCTATTGGTAATATGAGTGCCACGTGATACTCCACGGGTGGTGGTATAAATGACACACCACCCATAGGTTCTACCTCTGGTAAAAATCCTTGTACAGATCTCGTCACCCTGTGGATCATCTTCATCATCACGTGGTAAAATCTTGACTGGTTGTCTACATAAAAGTATCTTGAAGCAAAACTAGATGTACCACAATCAATAGAGTATATCTAGTGAGATGACTCAATAAGTACATGGAAAACACAACCCATTCCTATACGATTCATGAACCATAATTTTTCCTTGAAACTATTGTTTTCATGTATTGAGTTGAAAATTAGAATTTAGGGTCCAGGTGTATGGATACGACGGCCGTCGCACCAACACTAGATTCTCTAGCCGAAAAGACGAACTCAAATCACTTAACACTATTTCCCCAAACCAAACTCACAGACTCTAGGTTCTTAAGGTATAACCAACCATTATTTAATACCACTATGTCACGACCCATCCCTCGGGGCCCGTTCTGTGACTACCCCAAGCCCGCCTCCTATAGGCCAGGGGTGTAACAACCCAATGTTTTATCAATGGAAAATCCCTTCTTATATTATTTTATTAAAAATACACTTTAAGGAAAAGTGGGAACCATTTAGAGACATTCACTACAGTTCACCATCATACACGACCATCCAAAAAAAGTTTAAAAATTCAAAAAAATCAAACAACACCAACATCATCACGCCTCAAACTGTCTCCACGAACCCTGATTCAAATTTCAAACAGCACGTCATCAATGCTTTGATCCATGAACCATCCATACCACGTCATACAAACACCATCTCCATGAATCATGATTCAAATTTCAAACAGCACATCATCAATTCCTCGAGCCAAGAACCATCCAGCCCACATCATACAAACGCCATTAATCACATCATTGCCAACCACCGTGAACAACGATGCGGGAGATGAACTTTTCGTCGACAATCAATTCTTTATCACCAAAAACCTCCTAAAGCTGCCCGCACAGACTCACTTCCCAAAGAACCATGGAGACCACCACTCAACTCCTCCTCAAAGTGAAAGGTGAGTACTTGGATCCAGAGTAGAGAAAAATGCAGGCTTTTGCAGGAACAATGTCAAGAACCTCCTCAAAACATAAACTGCGTAGAAGAGGTCTCTGCACCACCATTGTCGATAGCCAACAAGAATCACGAACAGGAGCCACTTGAGCTGCTCACCCTAACATGCCAAACGCATCAGCCCAAACCAATAGTCGTCGGTGAAATCCGAGACGACCACCAGAACCCTCCAAATCACGGAAACGGCCCTCCACTGCAAATAGGGAAGACACCATCCAAGAACCGGTGAGACACTCGAGAAACACTTCATCGTAGCCTAATCGCTGAAGACCAACACCAAGGAAAGCAACCATAATTACCAACCGCCATCATCACCATCGCTGAGAACAAACACATTTCAACCCAAAATCCAAACCATATACCAGGAAACCAACGCTAATGAAGAGAACCCAAAACCATACACACGACATATCACCGAATAAAATCAAAAAAGGTTAATCGCACTCAGAAAAAAACCAGCAAACCTTCACCAGTGGATATGAGGAAGAAACCCGATAAGATATGAAAAACTAGAACTTATCCATGACGTTGTCGATGCCAACACTAAAATCTTTCATCGAGGCAATCAAAGAAGAAAATTGAAGATCGCCGACCGCCGAACCTCAGAACCTAAAACCTCTTAGTAACCTATGCTCTAGATCCAACTTGGATAGGTGTAGAGGAACGGTAGGTCAGAGAAGGGATCTAGTGGCCAAGGGCTTCAACCGAGAACATCCTTGGTCATTAGGACCCCAAACCACCCTGAAAGAATACATCATCGACAAAGCTGAAATCCAGAAGCGCATACACCCAGGCAGTCCATGACCACTGCCAGACCAACATCCCACCACAAAATCTAACCCTTCATCGTCGAAACTAAAAACACGAGCCGACCGCACCATCGAGAGTACGATCAAGCCAAATGAAGCATCGACGAGAAAATAAAACCCGAGGAGAGAGCAAAGGAGAAAAAAGAGGGAAGGGGAAGGCATTGGAAAACGAGATCCTTCCCCCTCCGAATCACCAGCATGGAAAACCCTAGGGCAAGAGGGGGATGGGAACGGCGCCGCTCAGAGGCCGAGAGATCGAAAATCCCTTCTTATAATTATGTAATATAATCACATGAAATCACAAAACAATGAACTACTAAGTACTATGTGACCTTGAAACATAATATTGTCACTTCTTTGATTTGAATTTCAAAAATATAACATACACGGCTGCAACTAGTAATATTTTTGGAGTCCAATATGACAAACTTAATTTTTGGTGAATAGTAACTAACCCTTATGAATAGTAATGTTAACCTTATGAATAGTAATATGATTCTCATGAATATTAAATCATCCAAAAGAATAATAACCTCACCCATGATTGTATAAATAAAATTTATGCATTTTATAAGTGATAATATGACCATAGTAAAAGTATTAGTATTTTTGTAAGTCATAAATAATTAATTAAAATTAATTAATTAATTTAAAAGAAAAATTATTTTCCTAAAATCTGTTCATAAATTATCAATTTTATTTATTTTTATTTTAAGATAATTTTATAAGTCCTTATGTAATTTTTGAAAGCATTATAAAATCAGTTATAGTATTAAAATCTATATTTTTCAAGTAAATTATAATTTTAATTAAAAAGTAAATTAATAATATTTAGAAAATTATTTTTGAAAAATGGATCTCATTTTTGGATTCTACATGTAAAAAAATGGTTAGGGTGAATTTTTGGTATTTTTCTAAAGAACTTGAATTTTTTTATGAATAGTAAAATACGATAATTCACAATAAATGCTAAAACCTGGATTTCTACATCATGATTGAGTGATGGATGATTTAAATGGTCATTGGTTCAAAATAACATGCACATATTAGTTTTTTTAGTCACAATAATCATCACTACTTCTTTTCTTGTGAAAAAAATAATAAACTAATGATTAAAATATTAAGAAAACCCTCCTCCCCTCCACTATAAAAACTGCACACACTTTCCTCTTCTATTTAATATTATAAAGCCTTTTTCCTTCCTTAAATTATTCCCAAATCTCTCCCCAAGATACTCCCACACATCCATCATCCCTTGGTATCCTCAAAATACCAAATCCTCTCCTTTTAAGAGGTTCTCAAATGAGATAAACTCAAGAGGTAAATTCCTCTTTCCAATTCTTTGATTTTCTTTCAAGTTCTTTTATTTTATTTTTTATTTCCTCACATCCCTTCTCCCAAATGGTATGATAAATCTAGTAACATACATGTAATGTAATTTTTTTATGCTAATGGTATAATCAATTATCATCTCTCCTTTCCCCTTATTTTATAAGAAATAAATAAAAACAACATCCGAGATGTGTTAATTTATCACATTCAAGGATGATGGTTTATCAATTTCTATTACCATATTCTATTATAGTCATGAAACAATTTTTGTGGTTGAACTAAAATATTAAATATTTATTTTATATTATGTGTTTTTCTGGAATACTTTTATACTAATGATGTAAAATAATAATACAAAAAATTTTACTTGTGAGCAAAATCACCAAGTTAATCCAAGTGTTTATCATTAATGTTTTATATAATGATTCACATTTACTATAAATAAGAAAAATAATTTTAAAACCATATAAAATTATGTATTTCCAATAATAAAATATAACTTAAATTCTTTACAACCACTCTTATCATACATGTGTATCTGAACATGAATATAAGTGAACTGGTCATTAAAACCAAGGAAACAAACGGGCACGAACAATGAAATTGAACCTCATAACCAATAAAAAGGTTATGAATGAACTCAAAAAATTTATAATAAAAAATTTAAATGTAAAATAAGTTCTTTAATTATTAATTAATTAACATAATTTTATTATTCAGGTCATTAATATCAATTGGAGAACACCATCAAACTTAAGGTAAGGGATCCTCTCTATTTCACTTTTATTCAAGAATATTCTCTATGTTATGACCTTTTATGTGTAATTAATAATGATGGGGTATGATTTATCACCTCTCCCATACTTACCTCATGATTTATAAGTGATGATAAACCTCTTTATCTCTCATTAATCTCTCTTAAGTACACCCGATACCATACCGATAATCAGTAAGGGATTCTACCTGAACTTCCTTTGTTTCTTCAGGTTACCTTATCTTCCTTTTCCCAAATTGAAGTTATATTATATTTTTATTTGAATATTATAAATAATTTTTAAATTTACAAAATTATTTTATCAAGACCCTTTTATCATTATATTTTTGGGATATACATATTTTTAAGTGATTGCCACCTCAATACTTTCCGATAAGCAAACCTGTTTTGAGAGAACTTCCCAAATTATTACCCAATTTGTAGTGCACTCTATATTCTGTTTTAATCCACCATTGTATTTATAAAATCATTATTTTATTATTAAAACCTTCTTGGTTCACTTCTGGTTTTATATAAAGTATTTTTCCCTTTTCTATTTTAAAGACTCTATAGTATTTTCCTTAAAACCGCACAAAAATGTTTTATTGCTAAAAATTCTTAAATACGCTTTTCAAAAGTTGTCACTTCTATTTGACATCACTTACCATGATATATTCCTATTTTACCGTATTAATTTCCATTTATTTTCTAATTCTATTCTTTCATAGACACTTTTATGATACACTCATTTGTTATGCTTTATGACGGGATTGTGGTACCCAATTCTTTCCATGGGTAACCCTTTTTTTATGTAATGTTGATTATATATGATTATTTATGTGGAAAACATATTCATGAAAAGTTAAGATGGGTTTTCCAAGATAGCACTCCAATTAATTGGATAAAGTTAAGTCTAATGAGACGTTATGTGCAACGGTCATGGCAGTTAGCCTTGGCTAGTGCTACTATGTGCAATGGTCTTGGAAGTTAGCCTTGGATTGTGCTACCATGTGTAAAATTCTTTGTGGTTAACCTTGACTCATGGTAAATTCATGTTTTATGTTGCTACCACGTTTCTATGATTCAATGTTTATATGATCCCATGTTTATATGTTATGATTCTATATGCCATTTTATATCATTATGTCATGATCTCTAACTCATGTGTTGAAGACTTATTCTTATGTTTATTACCTTATTAGGATTTTATATCATCCCTTTATTCATGTGATCCCTAGGGTACCCTATGAAGATTTAAGGGTTCAAAGAAAGTTAGTATCTCTTTATGGATATTAAATAAAGAAGTTTTGTTTTAGTCTCGTGTTTTAAGTTGTATGTACCTAGTCTTCAAAGACACAAGACTTAATGATCCTTGGATTATACTCTAATGTTTAATTATTATTAAAATCATGTAATGTCATGTGTAAAAGTATAGGGTCTCTATAGTTGGTATCAAAGGATTTTCTAGTTATTTTTGGAGATTAGTAATATCAAACTTTAGTAAGAATCTCAAGGATGATACTAAGTATAATAAAACACCCCTAAATTTTGGTGAGTATAAAGTAAGTGGTTTATCAAGAAAATACATCCCAATTTGGATACAAACAGGTAGAGGTGGCTCTAGCACAGACGTATCTAGGGGTAAATCCCTAAAATACCACTTTTAGATAGACTCGAACAGGAATTATTGCACGACAATGGGCCTTGTTGCACTCTTGGTTTGACACTCTCAGGGGATATTCTTTGGTAAATTTATAAAATTGGTACAAACCATTATTTAGGTAATGAAAAAAAAAGACCATAAGAATTTAAGTTAAGAAATAGATCAAGGATAAACTAGATTTAAACATAGGTAATGGAAAGTTAGGATATACTTCTCTTTTACAAGTTTATCCTTTTATGTTCAAATTTTCCTTTTTATGCTCAATAGCTATGTATTAAAGACCTATAATTTTATTTTATTTTTATTAGTTAATGGAAAGAAATATAAGAACACATTACAACAATCAATGTGATAGGAAATGTGAATATTTCTTTAATGATATGCCATATATGATTGGAACGTGTGCTCAAAACTTCATGATAGTACTTGATCAGCTGGCTCAAGTTATGAATAATAACTTGAATCATGTGGAACACCCTCCTCCTATAAAGAAATATCAAGTTTCCATTGAATACTTTATGCGGAAAAGGCATCCCATGTTTAGTGGATCTTTTGATCCCCTCCTCCTAGAACAGTGAATTAACTCCATTGAAAAGATATTATATGTCCTCTAGTTATTAGAATAAGGGAAAGTTGTGTTGGTGGTCTATATTTTTTATGGGGAAGATGATCAGTGGTAGAAAATGATCCAGAATATGAACCCCCGTGATAAAATTGATTCTATGGATTGGGTGGAATTCAAGATAATGTTTTTCAATAAATATTTTCCTAGAACCCTCCATCTCAAGACGGAAAGAGAGTTCATCGGACTCAAGCAGAAGGAATATGAGTCAATTGGGGCGTATGAAGAAAACTTTACAAATCTTTCAAGGTACGCCTTGGGCTCTTTCATGAACACTTAAATTAAGGTGGATCTCTTATTTAGAGGAATAAAGCTGAGTCTACAAAAAGTGATGTTGATTAGAGACTCTAAACACTATGAGGATACTACTTGTTGTCCCTTAGGGTTGAAATGGAGATCAGAGACTCTCAGTGGTATCGTGGGCCTAGTGAAAAGAAGAGGAAAATTAAATATAATGTGGTTGGTTCCAAAAATAAATTCCATGATGGAAAGAATCCCGACCATCCCACATGTAAAAATTGTGAGAAGAAGCATCTTGGGAACTGTCTAATAGGAACTAGGAATTGCTTCAAATGTGGAAATTTGGGACATCTGGCTAAAAATTGCTGACAGGATATGAATAATCCTACTAATGTGGAAGAATAAAGGAAGGTTCATATCAACACTCAACTAGTAGTGCAGTGTTATGACTATAAGGATCGTGGGAATTATGCAAACAATTTCCCTAAGTTGAGGGTTGTCAAAGGAAATAAAAAACAACCTTCAAGGCGTCAAGGAAGTGATTTTTCCATCACTACTACTAAGGTGAATCTGAACAATTATGTGGTAGAAGTTATGCTAGTTATTCATTCAATAATAATGAAATTACTATTTGATTTTGGTTCTACGCATTCTTTCACATCTTTCAAGTTTAGTATAACAATTCAAACACCGCCTCAAAATTTGGAGGATATGTTATCTGTGAGAATAGAGAATAGGTAAATTATTGCATCAAAGGTTTATAAATCCTCCCTGTTAAATGTTGGTGGGATAAAAATCCTAAAAAATCTCATCATGATTCCTTTAGTGTACTTCGACGCTATCTTGGGCATGGATTGGTTGTCTTTATATAAATCCAACATAAACTGTTGGGAAAGGGAGATCACTCTTCACGTCCTGAAGTATCCTTTAATTATTTACAAGTGTAAGGAGGAATTTGAATCTTATTTATAATAATTGTCTCAATTTTGGATATTAATTCCTTATGAGCAAGAATTTATAGCTCAAATGATTGAGTCAAAGGAGATAATCATTCTTGAAGACATTCCCATCGTGAGGGATTACACTGATGTATCCCTAGAAGAGTTTCATGGTATTCTACCTGATCGAGAGGTTTATTTCTCAATTTAACTTATTCTTAGACCTCTAATTATATCAAATATACCTTATAGAATGTCCACCGTAGAGTTGGAAGAGCTGAAGAAGTTGTTACAGGAGAATTTGGAGAAGCGTTTTATAGTCTTGAGTACTTCCCCATGGAGTGTGTCAGTCCTATTTTTCAAGAAGAAATATGGATCAATGAGCCTCTATATTTATTATCATGAGATAAATAAAATCATGATAAATAACAAGTATCCCCTACTACAGATATATTACTTGTTAGATCATCTTTTTGGGGCCAGTTATTTCTCTAAGGTGGACCTTCAGTCGGGATATCACAAATTAAAGGTGAGGAAGGAAGATATTCCCAAAACTGCCTTTAGAAGAAGGTATGAACACTATGAGTTCATATTTATTCCCTTAAGACTCACTAATTATCTAAAAAATTCATGGATTTAATGAATAGAGTTTTTAGATATTACCTCGAAAAATTTGTGGTAGTCTTTATCGACGATATTCTGATATACTCTAAGAGCAAGGAGGAAAATGAGGGGTATTTGAATATTGTGTTAAAGACTTTGAAAAGGGAGAATTTGTATGAAAAGTATAGTAAATATGAGTTCTTTATGGAGGAAGTATCATTCTTTGGGCATGTTATCACTAGAAAATGGATATTTGTGGACCCTTCCAAGACAAAGCCAATTAAAGAGTGGACTATGCCAACATCTATAATAGAGAACCACAGCTTTCTGAATCTAGTCAAGTATTACTGATTATTTGTGAAGAACTTTTCAATATTTTAAAATCCAATGGACAAGATGACATGGAAGGGAGTGAAGTTTTTTTTGACTCAATAATGTGAAGACTATTTTAAAGAGTTGAAAAATAGGCTAATCACTACACCAGTACTCACACTCCCAAAAAGTGGACAACTCTTTGTGGTGTACAGTGATGATTCAAAGAAGGGATTAGGTTGTGTGATGATTTAAAATGATAAAGTGATAGCCTACCCCTCAAGGAAGGTGAAAATCCATGAGAAAAACTATCCTACACATGATCTGGAGTTGGCGGTTGTGATCTTTTCATTAAAAATCTGGAGGCATTATCTCTATGGGGAGAAGTGTGAGATATATACTGATCATAAGAGTCTCAAATATATATTCACACAAAAAGAGATTAACATGCACTAGAAAAGATGGATAGATCTCATTAAGGATTATGACGACTCAATCCACTACCATCCTGGTAAGGAAAACAAGGTGGCGGATGCCCTAAGCATAAAGGATCATGCATCTTTGTCAATGATGATAATTGAAAAGGATCCAATATTCTTAGATTTTCAGAGGATGGACATGGGAATAATTAAGGGAGGAAAATCTTCAATCCTTTCTCAAATTATTGCTCAATAATCCCTCATAGATAAAATAAAGTATGATCAAAGAAAATATGTGGAAATTCAGAAAAGAGTGGAAGCCATTAAAAATGGGAAATCCATTGAGTTTGTGATTGATGAGGAAGAAGTTTCAATATTTGGTTCATGATTATGTGTACCATCATATCCATAGATAAAGAAGGAGCTTCTGAATGACGCACATAGCTCGACCTTCTCTATCCACCTAGGGAGCATAAAGATACATCGAGATCTCTAAGAGAACTTTTTGTGGGACAATATGAAGAAATAGATTGATGATTATTCATAAAATTTCCTAGTATGTCAACAAGTGAAGGATGAAATACATAAGTCTAAGGGAATTATGAAACCACTACCCATACCAACATGGAAGTGGGAGAACATCACCATGGACTTTGTTACTGGACTTCCAAGGGCATCCAGAGGAAACAATGCTATATGGGTCATTGTGGATCATATTACAAAGACATATCACCTTATCGCGATTTGAGAGGACTTCACATTGGTCCAAATTGCACAAATATATATCAAATAAGTGCCAATTTTTCATGGATTACCACTATCTATTGTATCCAATAGAGATTTGAGATTTACCTCAAAGTTCTGAAAAAGTCTCCAACATGCTCTAAGCACTGAACTGAACTTCAGTATGGCCTATTATCCTCAAACTGATGGCCAATATGATCGAACTATTCAGAAACTGGAAGATATTTTGAGAAAATTTTCTATGGAATGAAAAGGAATATGGGACCAACATCTTCCACTAATTCAATTCTCTTACAACAACAGTTTCCACTCAAGCATCTGAATTGAACCATCTGAATACCTTTATCGGAAAAGGTGAAGAACACTGATGTGTTGTGATGAATTCATTGAGTGTAAGCTAGTGGGACCTGAAATGGTTGAAGAAATGGTGGAGAAGGTGAAAGCTATCCAGTAGCACGTCAAGGCATTCCAAAGTCAAAAGAAGAGTTATGTATACAATCATCAATGAGACCTTGAGTTCAAATTTGGAGACATGGTATTTCTACACATATCTCTATGGAAGAAGGTCATGAGATTTGGAAAGAAAGGAAAGCTAAGTCCTAGATAAATTTTCCCCTTTGAGATTATTGATCATGTTGAGGTTGTGTCCTATTTACTAACACTTCCACCTACCATGTCCAAAATACATGATGTCTTTCATGTATCCCACTTAAGAAAGTACATACCGGATCCTTCACATGTACTCTCTTCAGAGATGGTATAGTTGGAGGATGATATTTCTTATGAGGATCAGCCAGTAAATATCTTAGATCATAGGGATAATTTTCTATGTAACAAGACTAATCAGCTGGTCAAATTATTATGGTAGAACCATAAATATGAAGAGGTAACATGGTAAGGGGAGGAAGAAATAAAGGAAAAGTACCTGCACCTATTTATGTCTTAGAATTTAAAACAAAATTTTGAGGGGGGAATAATGTAATGACCCAAAGTTTTATCAATAGAAATTATCTTCTTATAATTATGTCATATAATCACATGAAATCACAACACAATGAACTATTAAGTACTGTAGTAGGTACTGTAGCAGTACTGTAGTGGTACTGTAGCAGGTACTGTAGCAGTACTATAGCGGGGGGAATAATGTAATGACCCATTGGGCGTAGGTTACTGTAGTAGTACTGTAGCAGTACTGTAGTAGTGGTGGTAATGTAGATCGGCGGGCACTGTAGTGGCGGCAGGGCACTGTAGCAGCGGTGGTACTGTGCGGGTACTGTAGCAGTGGGGTTACTATTCACAGAATGGAAATTAGGCCAAAAAATTGGGCCTACGGGCTATGTAATGGGCTACAAGCCCACTGGGCCTTCGGGCTATGTAATGGGTCTCCCTCTACCCAGTTAAAAGAGGTCTTTGATTTTCTTTAATAATAAAATGAGGCTTCGACCCCAACCTTTAAAAAAAGTACTATGTGGCCATAAAATATAATATTTTCACTTCTGTGATTTGAATTTTGAAAATCCAACATACATGGTTGTGATTAGTAAGATATTTGGAGTTCGATAAGACAAACTTCATTTTTGTTGAATCGTAACTAACCCTTATGAATAGTAATGTTACCCTTATGAATAGAAATATGACCCTTATGAATAGTAAATCGTCCAAAAGAATAATAACCTCACCTATGATTGAATAATAAAATTTAGGTATCTTATAAGTGATAATATGACTATAGTAAAAGTATTGGTATTTTTGTAAGTCATAAATAATTGATTAAAATTAATTAACTAATTTAAAAGAAAATTTATTTTCCAAAATTTTGTTCATAAATTGTCAATTTTATGTCTTCTGGTTTTAAGATAATTTTATAAGTCCTTATGTAATTTTTAAAAGCATTATAGAATCAGTTATAGTGTTAAAATCTATATTTTTCATGTAAATTGTGATTTTAATTTAAAATTAAATTAATTAATATTTAGAAAATTATTTTTGAAAAATAGATTTCTTTTTTTGATTCTACACGTCAAAAAAAATTTAGGGTTAATTTTTGGGATTTTTCTAAAATACGTGAATTTTTTAATGAAATGTAAATTACGATAATTCACAATAAATGCTAAAACCTAAATTTATGCATCATGCTTCAGTCATGGATGATGTAAGTGGCCATTGGTTCAAAATAACATGCACATATTACTATTTTTTGTCACAATAATCATCACTATTGCTTGTCTTATGGAAAAATAATAAAATAATGGTTAAAATATTAAGAAAACCCTCCTCCCCTCCACTATAAAAATCACCCACACTTACCTCTTCTCTTCACTCCTATCAAGCCTTGTGCCTTTACTAGATTATTCTCAAATCTCTCCCCAAGATCCTCCCCCACGTATAGCATCCCATGGTCTCCTCAAAATACCAAATCTTATCCCCTTAAGAGGTTCTCAAATGAGATAAACTCAAGAGGTAAATTCCTCTTTCCAATTCTTTTATTTTCTTTTAAGTTATTTTCTTTTATTTTTTCTTTCCTCAAATCCCTTCACCCAAATGGTATGATAACTCTAATAACATAAATTTAATGGTATTTTTTTATGCTAACGGGATAATAAATTATCATCTCTCCTTTTCCCTTCTTTTATAAGAAAGAAACGAAAACAACATCCGAGATGTGTTAATTTATCACATTCAAAGACGACAATTTATCAATTTCTATTACCATATTCTATTATGGTCATGAAACTAATTTTATGTTTGAACCAGACTATTAAATATTTATTTTATATTATTATTTTTTATGTAATCCTTTTATACTCATGATGTAAAATAATAATACAAAACAAGTTAATTGTGAGCAAAATCGCCAAGTTAATCCAAGCGTTTATCATTAATGTTTTATATAATGATTCACCTTCACTCCAAATAACCAAATGAATTTTAAAAATATGTAACCTTATGTATGTTCAAAAATAAAATATAAATTCAATTTTTTATAACCACTCTCATCATACATGTGTATTTGAACATGAATATAAGTGAACAGATCATAAAAACCAAGGAAACAAACAGACACAAACAATGAAATTGAACCTCATAACCAATCAAAAAGGTTATGAATGAAATAAAAAGGTTATAATAAATCATTTACATGTAAAATAGGTTTTTTAATTATTAATTAATGAACCTAATTTGATTATTCAGGTCATTAATATCAAGTGGAGAACACTATCAGACTTAAAGTAAGGGATCCACTCTATTTCACTTTTATTTAAGAATCTCCTCTATGTTATGACCTTTTATGTGTAATTACTAATAATGGGGTATGATTTAACACCTCCCCCATAAATACCTCATGATTTATAAGTTATTATAAACCCCTTTATCTCTCATTAATTTCTCTTAAGTACACCTAATACCATACTGATAATCCGTAAGGGATTCTACCTGAACCTCCTTTGTTCCTTCGGGTTGCATTATATTTTTTTTACCAAAATTAATTTGTCTTATATTTTTATGTGCATATTATAAATGATGTTTACATGTACCAAATTATTTTATCAAGACCCTTTAATCATTCTCTTTTGGGGATATACATTTTTTAAATAAAGATGTGTTTTTTTTAGTCCCATGTTTTAAGTTCTATATACCTAGTCTTCAAAGACACTAGAATTCACGATCCTTGGATTATACTCTAATGTTTAATAATGCTTAAAATCTTGTAATGTTATGTGTAAAAGTATAGAGTCTCTATAAGGGGATAGCGACTAGCACCGATTAGGCATATCCCAAACAAATGGAATGAATTTGCCTAAGTACCTGTACACACACCCACAAATCCAAGCCATAGATGCTGGAAAGTGAAAACACTAATTAAACTTACACAAGGTATGACAGTAGAAATTTGAAGGTAAAAATGGCTAGAATACAATCCCAAAAAAAAGAAAAAGTACAAGTACAAGTCTCTGGAACTCCTCTACAAAAAACCCTACCATAAGGGTAGGTACAGAAACAGCTTTCTAAAGCTGCAAAAGCACACCTCATCTGTTGGGTTACTCTAAGAACCACCTAACCCCGATCCACCAAGGACTCAATCAAAGTGTCGATCATATGAAAATACATGACACATGTGGGAAAATTCCATGTAGTGGTGAGTAAAACAATACTCAGTAGGGCACCCCAAAACACAAAGTAAAGTACCACAAAGGAAACACCATAAAGAAGATACAATCAGCAAAACACAGGTATGTATCAACAACACATATAACAATAACATCCAAGTATACTCATAAAGGATTCAAAGACTCAAGGTCTCATCCACTACCAAAAATATGGTCCCACTCATAGCACACTCAATCCGGGAGATCTCACTCCTCAAACGATCTGATATTAAGCACGTAGAACTATTCTACCAAAAGTATCCAAGAAAACACCTGGCCTTGATATGTTACAAAGTTCCCTAAGACATCTGGTCTTTCTAAGACAAGGAGTCTTGATATCACATCCAATCCTTATCCATAGGATTCTTCTCAAGGCATATTTAAATCTGATGAGACATATAGTCTCTACAGGAGACTCACTCCACATCTTTGCAGGAGACATACTCTGCATCCTCATAGGAGACCTACTCCATACCCTCACAGTATATCTACTACCCACCTTCAAAATATACCAACTTTGTACCTTCAAAGGAGACTAACTCCATGCCTTTGCAGGATAAAAACTCCATAGCTTCGCAAGAGACCAACTCCGCATCTTCGCAGGAGACCAACTCCGTGTCTTCGCAAGATACCAACTCTTCATATTTGTCATAGACAGTTACAGGATTTTGTCCTTAGTGTGCTTGTTCTAGGAGCACCTACTCCTAGTTCAAATAGGTTATACTTTAAACTCTATAAAAACTTAAGTTTATTATCTCAAAAGGAATGCCTCATCATGAGAGTTCTAATGCCGCAAACGAATCATCAAATGGACACACGGTTTGAGAGTTATGGACATTTTAGTGAAAAGGGGTTAGTTGAGCCCAAGTCTAGTCCAACTCGATGGGAAAAAACTGACCCAACCCATCAGGTCCGACCCACCCCATTGGGATGACCCAACCCACTAGCCTTGGACCATTCTACTGGTCCAGCCCAATGTCAGCCTGACCCACCTGCTCCAACCCATCCCGCTCGAGCAGGACGATTCGATCCACCTAGACGTTACCCAGCTAGTTGCGCCCCTCCCTAGCCCACACGGTCACCTAAATATATACTAGACAACACCCAGGTCAATGTAGTCGAACCTCAATGCAAAACATGTCTGCATGACCAGCACACACCAACAGCTCCGTCGCGGGTTCTCCGTCCAACGTGGCTCTGACGATTTGTGTCCCTCTACCATCATGACCTTCCACCGCCACCCATGGCCCCTTGCCATGGGACGTTTCACCACCATGGTCCCGCTGGAATGTCGGATGCTGGTGCCAATAGCGTCCCATGGCGCACCACCACACAAGTACGCAGCCACGGCAGCGTACCTCCTCCGTTCACTGGTGGCCACTTCCATGGGCCACCGGGTTAACTTTGGTGCTCCGATTATTGATTTGAAAGTTTTTTCACGATCCTTGGGTCTCCACCTTCACTTCTGTGTGTTCCAAATATTCTTGTCATCACTATGGGGGGTACAACCACATTCAGAACCACCCAGTAAAACACGCCGCGACCACGAGGGTCCACCGACGAAGAATGCAAGAATGATGAAGA
The DNA here is from genome assembly GCA_963277665.1 of Viscum album. Lineage (NCBI taxonomy): Eukaryota > Viridiplantae > Streptophyta > Magnoliopsida > Santalales > Viscaceae > Viscum > Viscum album. The sequence goes on along the minus strand of OY728132.1, from coordinate 1,340,882,758 downwards.
GGGATAAGCACAAGAACACACTTAGAACAGGACTTAGACTTATTATTTTCAGACATGGCCCATTCATGTCAATAGGATTGCGAAGAAGAAGAATCATCAAATCTATTCTCTTTAATCCCGCGGCTTAACCATCCTGCAAGAACGATCGAACCAAGAATCAACCTATTTGTGGGTTGGTTCGCATTCATCATTGGAATCTAGAATGGGGAAAATATCATGAAGAAATAAACCCCCTACCTTGAGGTTTGGATTTTTTGTTGGTGAAGTACAGAGCTGCACCGCCGTCATTTGTCGATCCTCGTCACTCAATCCTTGATCTGAAATCCTTGATCTGCGATCCACCGACATTTATCATCATTTATCATTCTCCGACAGGAGGGAAATGCTAATTCCTTTCTCTAGATATTCCAAGGAATTCCAGGGTTATGCGTTAACCCTGAATCCCTATTTAATTAGAAAGAAAATAAAACATGTCGGCCCGTTGCAGCGTTGTAGTGTCACCACAATATTTCATTTAAGAAAAAAAACGGGATGACTCATCACTGTATCGCAGCATCTCTATGTCGCTGATAAAAATTTAAAGAGAAATAAAATAAACTTCTTTAAGTTTATTTTATTCTTCTTTAAAACATCCAAAAATTAACTTTCGCAGTCGACCCGCACCGGTGGATTTTAGGCATCGCCTAAGGAAAACTCCACACTACAAAATCAACAATGGTCTCATATTTCCAATCTAAGTCAACATTCATGAGTTATTTATATTTTAAAATAAAATAATTTTATTTAATTATTTCATTTACAGTTATGTCTTTTTTGGGTTTTCTCATTGGAGAACCACGCCGACTAAAGTTAAGTCGTGCCTAGGGTAAACCCACCATCCTAAATGCAATGGTTCCCTCATATTTCTAATCCAGATACTCATTTAATATTTATTAAACTTTTTTGGGAAAACCACTCATGTGTGATATTAAAAACTTAACATTTTTTTTCAAACCATTATGGGCACACCGGGCCTCGAAATTGCACGCCGTATCAGCACCTGGTCTTTAAATTTTCCCAGAAATTTTCTAAAAATAAAACCGGGAAAATCGGAGTCATTACAATAGTTATGTCATATCCAAAATGATATTTAGGTAATATATATCATATTTATTCATTATATACATTTATATAACCATTCTTGAATTGTTAACATGGAAAATGAATCTCATCTCATCATGGAGATGGTAGGTCGTACGTCTGTATGAGAGACAATATCATTTCTTTAATGGTGAAAGGGTAAGGAAGTAGATGGTATATTAATTTTTTTTATTGAATAAATATAATTTTTTAATTATCATATATAAATATATATATATGATTTTCATCATTATACTCATCAAAATAAAGTGGTTATGAAAAACATATTACACCATGACGTGGAGACAGTGAGTCATATGTACTCAATGCGCGGTGATTTTGTTTTTCGTAGGATATATAAAAGGTGTAATATGGTTTTTAAATAGTCATAATAACATCTAAACATATATTTTATACTGTAATTTTTACTTTAGAATTTAAACAGCACATAAAGAGTATGCATAAGAGGAAATAAACTTGAAAGGGTCAGTAAAGATGATTACCTCTTCTTCGGCAAACTTCCTTTTGATTTCCTTTTAGGGACACTAGGGTTAGTCTTTTGAAAAGACCAAAACCTATAGAATGTGTCTATCGAATTTTATAAAATAATTTTTTAGGGTGTAGTAGATCTTTAATGCTTAATTTGATGTGAATAACTAAGGGAGGAGGTTCCCTTTTCTAATTGAGGTGAGGGTAACTTTTGGAGTTTCAGACATTTGTAATTTATAATAAATTCAATATCAATAAAAATACATATAAAATTACATGTATTCGAATATAATATGATATAAAGTTTTAATATCATCAAATAATATATTTTTTACAATTTTTTGTATTATTTTAAACCATATCATTTTGATAAACCCTTAGTTAGCCTATTTTAATTTTAACTAAAGTAACAAATTTTTCAATATTAAAAAGTTGTAATTTTTACTTAAGTGATATCAATTATACCATAAATTAAAAATTTATAACATTTTAGACCATATTATAATTATTTTTTATTTTTAAATATGTTTCATTATTTTTAAATAATTTAATAAAATATTATTTTTATAAAATATCATTAGTTTCCATTTTGATGCTACTCATTACTTGGACTTTTAAAAAGATCAAGATAATAAGTTAAATTAGAACAAAAATGTTTTACTACATCCCTAATAGTTCAAGGTTTTCTATAAAATTCATTGATCATATTATTTATCTCAAATTATATTTATTTTTATATTTTTAATAACATTTAGTTGATATTTCCATTAATAAAATAATTACCACATCAGTATTGTGTAATTATTTAATGTACTTATTTGTTCACTAAAAATTAAAATTAAAATACCATGATGAATATAGATATTTTATATATTTCAGGATAATATTTATAGTTGAATATATCTTTTTTAACTCTATATTAAAAATGATATATTATTTAAAACAAGAATGTGACATCTTTGAATTTTTATTAAATAAAATATTATAAATATCATCTAAGTGCCCCAAAAAGAAAAAAAATAAATTTATATCATGAAATATGTTTATTAATTTAAAAATGTACATTTATATTCATTCATAACATACATTTTCCCCATGTGGACACATAAGGAATATTTAATAAAAGAAAGTGACATTTTGTGAATTTATTTGATTTAAATATTATATAAGATATTTTCATTGATATGTGTCCATTAGAAAATATGATTTTGATCCTTGGGTGTTAAGGGTCAAATTAAATTCATCTAATAAAATTTTGGCATGTGTTAGGGTCATTTCATAATATTTATCATTTTATTTTTAACCAAAACTACTCAATTTACCCTTTATTGTGGTAACAAAATTTACCAAGGTTTCTATTCATATTATCCAAAAAATAAAAGGAAAATATTCAATAAATTTATACCTTATGAATATAAATTTTTCATAAATTTTTTAAAATTAAAAACGTAGAGGTTTCTGAATTTAATTTAGAATAAAACTAGTAAGACTCCATGAAAAACGATTTTTCAAAAAAATGCCATTTTAAAATATAAAATGTTTTAATGATAAATTCATGTATAAAATATTTTTAAAAATTAATTTTTGGATTATTTTAAATTAAAATTAACTAATTAAAATTTAAAACTAATCCCAAACATAATTTTACCTTATAATGACTTTAAAAGAAAATACGATTTTCAATAAAAATCAGTATTTTCATTATTCCTTAAAGAAATAAATGTTTTCAGAAAACTATAAAAATATAATTTTAAATAATCTTGACAAGATGAATTAAAAAATGAAATTTATTTTGTCAAATCCATTTTATATGACTTCTAAAAATTAATATTCATTCATAAATAGAATAAAAACTCATTTTTGAAGAAAACGTATTTTTTTGAAGAATAAAGTGACATTACTAAAAATTGTGTGATCATTTTCTAAGAACTTATCAATAAATTCATATTGAGTTTTACATTTTTATTTATTTTGTATATTATTTTCTCATATTTATTCTCTCATATTTAACATCTAGGTTATAATGGTCATTCTATACTAATAGTGTCTCGTGATTCTGTTAAACTCAGTGTTGCATGAAACACAAGCTATCAAAGAAATAAAATTATTTAAATAGAAATGTTTCATAAATATATCTAGGTGTTACATTAAATATACTTAATACAAGTGTTTTTTCATTTATTATGTATACTTACTATGATTCTATGGTCAGTACACCTATCATGCCTTAGTTGATGTGAGCACATGGTCAGTATGCCTCCCAAGTTTATTTTTTTGAATATTTTTACTTAATTATTTTGGTGGGATTTTTATTCAATATATAATTATTATATTCCCTAAATTATTCAATTTAAAATTCTATTTATAATAATAATCGATGCACATTCATTACACCAAATATATATTTATTCTTTTCGAAGCCTTATCTTCTCTTAAAACCCTCTCTCTTTAACATTTTTCTCCCGAACATGATCCTTCTGAGAAATCAAATCACAGCATAATAATTCCAAGGATGAAATTTTCTCCAAATATCACACCTCCTACCAAATCACCTCCTATAAATAAATCAAAAAAGGATCGACGTGGTATTATTTTAATATTGAATCCACGTAACCTGTATTTGGTGGATTGGCCAGTGTGTGCTGAGGAGGAAGTGGATGCTCAGTGAATTCATTTGATTAGATCACTAGTATATAAAGAGATTTAGAAATAATGTTAGTATGATTGGTTCAAGGAAAATAGTAATCTATTCTATCTAAGAATATTTAATCAATTTTATTCCCATTTGGAATTTATCCATGGAGAGAAACATGACACCATTCAGATAATGGTGAATAGGAAATTTTTTGAGTTTTCTTCAAAAATATAGGTAAAGAGTTTAATTGTTTTGCATAAGGGTGATCATAAATATTACCAAAGTTATTATCCAATAAACAATTCCCATTTTAAATTCCAAAACACTCTTTAAGAACAAATCGAGAATGGTACACCCAGAAAAATAGTCGTATTATATCTTAGTGGTGAATATAGGCTACTAGAAAATTTTATCCTTTATTTAATACATCCTAAGAAAGGGGAATTTAGTATTATAAGGCACCAAGATCTATTATTTCTCATCTTAATGAAAAATTAAGTTCAAATTATTCTGTTTAGATATTTCATGAGACATATGAATGATCTATGTTATCTCTATTCTAAGTTTAATTCTCTTCCATATCTAAAATTTCATATCATCCCTTTTAGATTATAAAGGATTAATTCATTTAGGGGAGGAAAATATAACTTCCTCATATGTTTTATACCTAACTCAAAAAAAAAATATAGGAAAATGAGATTAAATTGGAAACCCTAGAAAAAGGAATGTATGGTAGACTATGAGAATTTGTATGAAAATTTTGATCTTGTGAATTATCCAATTATACCAAGGGATCTAGTGGATCCAGGTCTTGATCCAAATGAAATAGTTTAATACTCTTCCGATGATAAATTTTTTGTTGTTGTGGAAGAAGTGGAAGTTGGGGAAGAAGATATGGAGATATATTATCTTGATAAGGATGATAGGGAAGAATATGAGGATGATAGGGAACCCTCTCATGTTATGTCCATTGGACCACCTGAATCCCCTCTACCTATTTTGTCTCATAAAGAAGAGCGAAAAGATGAGGTCCTTGTTGACACTGCAGTTTCTGTCAGTTATTTTGTGTATAAACCTAAACGGGATGATTATAGTGATTCTATAAAATATGAAGACACTTTAAATAAGTCTCCTAATATTTGTACCACTCCTAGACCTATTAAACTAGATGCACCTTCTAAGGGGGATAAATCCCCATGATTAGTATTTCTTGGTCTAGAATACTTTAAGTGTGTTGATGGTGATGACCTTAGGGTAATTCCACCTTAGGATGGTGGAATTACCATCCCCTCTTCTCAATGATATCATTAAGGTTATTTGATATCTATGACATATTCTCATAATGTACTTAAGGTATCTCCTATAAGACTATCTGTTGATCAAGTTTTTGAAGGATTCTTTGGCCCTACTCCTTCAAAGATTGTTAAGGAACTCAAGGATAAAAATGTGCCATAACCTTTTGGATCAATCCATGTATATGATCATGAGGTTGATGAAGATATTTCTGATGAATATAAAGTCTAATATATGGTATTTGAGTCTATGGACATTGAGGGTGATGGTAGGCATCCAGATTATGATCTATCTCCTTTTATTCCTACCTCAACCCCTTTTATTCATTTAATATCCTATGAAACTAAAGATTGTTTATATGAGTTCAAATAAGATCTAATGGGGATGTTTAAAGAACTATTTATTGGTTTTGTAAATTCTATGGAGCTAATCAGAGATGAAGATATCTATATGAGAGTATATTTAGTATTTTCTTATATTCAACCAAAATTCCATCTCAGAATGGAAGTTATGTAGAATGATATTGAGGAATTTAAATCACAATTTGGATATTTATAAGAATATATTTCATATAATATTTTGAAGTTAGACAAAACATATTTAAATTTATTGTTTTGGGGTTCTGCATCTACCATACCACTTACTAGTGCTTATGTACCATCTATTGTTGATGAAGGAAGATTTAAGAAACTCATAAAGGATGAGTTAAAAGTTTTTTTAATGATTTTTAGAAAACATAATAGATAGTGTTTTAAGGATTTCAAATTAATGTTACTAAAAACTTGGTGTTTTTTAGAAAAAATGTAAAACATGTTAGAAGAGATAGAGAGACTATCAAAAGAGTTGTTACTTCTATCTTAGATGAATATTTACCTAGTCATAATAGAAAAATATGTTTAGATAATTGGCTGGTGATCTATCATTTCCTCCCATGACCTAATAAGTCAAGTCTCAGGTTTAAAAGATGAAAAATATACCTATTTTTTGATAAGCCTTCGTTAAAAATAAAGAGGACTATTTTTAAGCAATGGAAAATAGATCCATAAAAGTTAAAGATTTTACTGGGTTTATATAACACTAGTGAAAAACCAACTTATACCAACACTTATTTCCCAACGGTTTGCTGAAACCATTGGGAAAAATAACTTATACCAATGATTCTAATAGAACCATTGGTATAGATAATTTCAGTTAGGTTTTCCCAACAGTTTAACAAAACCGTTGGAAAAGATAATTTATACTAACGGTTTTTATAAACCTTTGGAAAAAAACACCCGATTTCAGGATCCCTTCTATTTTTTCATCCCCCGCTCACGTGAATCCTCCCCGACCTTCGCCTCCTAGATCTCTCCTCCCCTCCCCAACCTCGATCTCCTCAACCTACCAGCCTCCACCTATGCCTCTAAGCCCCCATCCCCCCTCGGCTCCCTCTCCTCTGGCGACGTTCCCCCTTCCCCTCTCATATCCCTCTCCGATGACAACTTCCACCTCACCTCTCGTCTCCAACGACGTTACCCTCTCAGCTCCCTCTCCTGGCGACATTTCCCCTCCCCTCTCAGCTCCCTCTCCTCTGACGGCGTCCCCCAGTACCCTATCCAGTTGCGCGTGAGACCCCCCATGGTTGAACACCCCGGGTGACGTCCCCCTCTCTCGGCTCCCTCTCCTTCCTCCATTTATCCCAAATTTATTTAGGGTTCTTGATGGGTACTTCTAGGTAAGGATGACCATTCATATTAATCATGCATTTTCTAGAGTTTTGGGTAGTAACCAACTCATGGTGTGGTGAATTATTAGGTAAATCGTGATTTTTTTTTTGAAAATAGAGTCTTCCAGAAATGTAGTGTTAGATTCACATGTTGTAAACCATTAATTCTAACAATTCATTCAATAAAAAGTTCATGATTTTTTAAAACACTCATATTTTCCTCTATATACCCCTATTAGTTCTGATATTGTGTTGGATTTTTTTGTTAATCATGATATATATATGTGATGAGGTTGTATCTTTATTAAAATTATTTCTATTTAATTGATTGGTTCATAAAAAATATGTTGGTGTTGCATATATTAAGTAATTGGAATTGGTAAAGTAAAATGTTGGTCTCAGATTCCAAGTTGGTTATTTGGATGGTATTCTCTATCAAAAGTGGGTATGTCTCTATTGGCTATGGGCGTATTTTCAAATTGACCAATGTATTTATTAAATTAACCATGCAATACACATTTCCCACAATACAAAAGCACCAAAAAAATCATAGATTGACACTACACACCACAAGACACCCATGGGAGACACCCCTTGACATCTACTGATATTTAAGGGGGAATTAACTTAGGAACTGGAGTCAGTTGGAACTCAAGCATTGAGAAATTCCCATTTTTGGTAGAAAAGATACCAACACCTTTATTATTATTATAGTATAATGAAATAGTTTACACCCTTATGACCAAGTAGACCATCTGGTTAATGGAATGGTGCCTGACCAGGTTCAAGAGCAGGATCAACTACCAAAAATTGATTGTGGTCCCTGTGAGGTTCTTTCCATAGTGAATAAGAATATGTGCAAAATCTTCAACTCAAGTAATGTAGCAGAGATGCATATCCATCGGCTAAGTGTACTAGTCTAGTGTTTCTAACAATGTGCTATATAAATAACATAATGAAAAATGAATAGATTATTAAATGGAATTGTTTCCCCCTTGCTTGTAGGAAGATTATTTGACTTATGGGGCATTGTGGTTCTTATATATTGGGAGGTGACATGTATAGTTAGAGGATATAGGTATGTTTTTGTTCAGTTTTTATTTCATTTTCTTTATCGAATTGGACACTTAGGTCTTTTACTGCTTTCTACGGATGGAGGGTAGTGAGGCTATCCTGACTAGTTGACATAGGTCACTTGTATACTATAATACCATGAGGTGTGAGTGTGAGGAAACATTGGAAGCTAGAGTGGCCTTGGGGTCTTCCATGAGATGGAATTGTTTTTCTAAAACATTCTTTGGGAACATTTTTGAAGTATGTTGGAGTCATGAAATAACCCCAAGTGTTTCCATGAGATATCATAAATAACCCCAAGTGTCTCCAAGTGTCTCCATACATCATATCATCCTCACATAGGTTGGAAACTCACCCAATCCTATCAAACATATCCTATTATATCCTCTCAGTCACATAGTCTAGACTCATCTCTTGAAGATTATCCCATGCCTCGATGCACATCTCGTCATCCAACTAGACAAAGTGGATTATTCACCTCATGATTGTCCTAGTCACAAAAGAAGACTATGTCGAACCCATATACATTCTTATCTCATCCACATCGGAATCCTCTAGGGTCCCTCAAACCCATCCTAGTCTCTACTCGCTGACCATAATCCTCATCCCACACACTACAGTATTATCTCGGCATGTCGACCATTTCTTAATTATATTCTCAATAATCCGGTCAAGAACCTCATCAAAATCATGTATTATAACCCATCCCCACTAACCAGGTTCCATCCTAAGATAAATTACACCAAGACACTTGGAATTATAATGCCAATCTATCCAACAATACCCAATACCCACACTAGCATCTCATCCTTTATCTCTTTAGTTGAACTCTTGAATCATTAAATGGAGTAAAATCTTTCATAATACATTTTATAGACTCAGAGGAAACATCTCACTCTAAGAACCCACCAAGATTACAATCCATCCTCATAAGTATTTCCTCATCAAACGCTAGACATACGATTTCCACACCTATCACTACAAGGCCCAATCCTCTTAGGAATATTTTCCTAGATCTAAACCCGCATCTAGTCCATACACATATCATCCCAATTATAAGACATTTTTTAGACCACTCATATCCTAATCGATATCTTATCTACTTGTAGATTTAGTGTTTAAGGGTCTATAGAGGCTCTTACTACTTTCTTTATACACATGGAATTAAAATGTTTTTTTATGTTGATAATTTAAAATAAGGGAGGAATCTCTACATCTTGGAATATTTCCCATGATTCTCTAGATAAAAGCGGTTTTCTGAAGGAGAATAAGGGAATAAATTCTCTTTTTTATTATTTTCTTCCCAAATAAATCACCACACAACCATAAAATCCATTTCATGAGTGTTTTTTTTTTAATTTTGTACATTGTATTGTCTGTATGAGTGTTTTTTTAAATTCTGCATTTTCAGGTGTTGTATTCATCATTGTATATTGTCTGCATTAGTGTTTTTTTATCTTCATCACTATTATATAGGTTTGTATTGTAATTCTAGATTGGAGGCAGTTATATGTTGCTTTTTGGAATTTCAGTACTGGAATTGGAGAGGGGAGTCCACTGGAATTGCATAGGAGGGGAGGTCGATGTATGCTGCTTGCTATAGAGGGTAGACCCAAGGCGCGTTGTGGTTCTTATATGTTGGGAGGTGGCGTGTATAGTCATAGGAGACAGATATGTTTTAGTTTAGTTTTTATTTTATTTTCTTTATCGTATTGTTCACTTGGGTCTCTTACTGCTTTTTGTGGACATAGGGCAGTTATATTATGCAAAAGGGGAAAGAAAAAATTCAGATTGTTTTAGTCCACTAGCTTTGATCCAAGGTAAGACTCTATGGTTACTACTTGTCTCGCACCTCATGTATTTGGAGCTTTTAGTGTTTTTCACTCCATATTATGTTTTCAGTAGAAAAATTGATCGTTTCGTGTTGGTTCGGGTGGATTTGGTTCTCCACTGTCAATTGAGGTAAGACTTTAATGTCATTGGTTGGTTTCTCACTGGTTATGTAGTGTCCATTATGTGTTTTAAGGTTCCTAGTATCCTTTGTGTAGTGCGTTGATCCCTTCTTGTTGGTTTCGAGCCGCTAAGTCAAGGGAGAATCACCTGCGTGTACATAGGTAAGTAAGTATATGTATGTGGGTTCCCCCGTTAAGTGTGTAGTCAACCATGGCAGTGATTATGCACATATATGGATAGGTGTTCCCATGAATATATATATAAATGAATACACAGTTGAGTGGATACTGGTATATGCATATAAGAATATGTGCAATGATCCCCTTGCACATGCTCATGGCCATGCGGGTGTGTGAATAAGGGATAGGTGTCCTTGAAAGTGTGTGAAGGTGAGTATACCCAGTGGGGGAGCATAATATTTTAGTTAGAAAGCTCTAAGAGCCAAATTGGATGGCTTGGTTCCACCTTGAGGTAGGTTCCTTGTCCTAACCTTTTTAATTCAAGAATTATTTGAATTGAATTTAGCTTCTTTCTTAATTCTACTTAATTATATTGAATTGAATATCTTGAATAAGTGTTCTTTAATATAATTGTTTCGTTTGATAAATAAATTCATGGTTTTATAATAAAACCCATCTAAAGGAGGTGTGTTGTCTGCAAAAACTCACATTGATAGTTATGTTGATCTAGTTGCTTAACTTATTGCATTTGATTTGTGCTTAATAAGTTTTGGAATAAATGTTAAAAATAATTAAATGAATTTTGAAGCAATTCCATGATTTTATAATAAAACCTCTCCAACAGAATCTAAGTGCATAACCCACTAGTAAGTACTATCGACTAAATCCACAACTACACAACAAGTCTCTTTCTATGCACATATGGAAATATTTAAAGAATCCTTTTCAATTTTGATCCTCTCTCATTCTCCCCCCCCCCCCCCCCATGATACTCTTTCAGCATATGCATACTCAATATCGCCATGAAACTTCCTGATACATAATAAATTTCTAGCTAAATAGGTTATAGACTTTGCAACCTCAAAGGCCTCCTTTAACAGCGTTGCAACCCACCTAAATGACCCCCAAGATGTTGCATTCCTTTGACAGCCCCGAAAAAGCCGCAACAAACCCATAGATGGAAGTAATGCTTTGAGGACATAGCTTTAAAACACAATTTTTGAGTGCATTGAATATGGATCCCATAGGTAGTCAATAAATTTGATGTAATTAGATTGTGTTAGTGTCGATGTTTTAGCCATCCTCATCCCTTACAATTTTTATTTACGGTTTGTCCCGAGGCTGTTGTGGATGAGTCGAAAATCGAGACTGCATCCCATGCAATTCCAACCCTTCACCATATAACTTGGCACTTATAACTTTCTCCTTAATATAAATCCTACAAATACTGAAATGCAGCTCCACTCCAGTAGTCCCAACAGCAAAATCAAATTCATCTCTTGCAAACATCAAGTTCTCGCCTCACTTTGTACTAATTCATAACTCGTTCTTTTACTCCTCTGTGTTTGTGCCTCTCTAGTAAATTCGTACCTGGTTTGAGTCCATCTGCAATTTCTTCTTCCTTGTCGGCCTGTAATTTGGAATCTTCCAACTGACTTTTCTGACATCTACAGATGTCTTGTCTTTTTCATTTTTAGTCTTCTTTGCCGACAAAAACTCATCCAAATCGGTTATGTACAACATCCCAAGTGCATTCCTCTCTTCCCCCTATTAGTTGTATATATTTGTTGCTTGCCACAAAATATTTATGATTCCCTCCATGGAATTTCTCCCAATGAAAAAAAGACTGAGTTACATCGTAAAAAATTAAAGTCCAATCATGTGACTGTGTTGTGTACAATATCCACAGTTATACTCCTAGTAAAATTTTCATCTGAAGAATCTTCCACTGACCTTCCATAGATTTCAAGAGCCGGTACATCAAAATCTAGCCATAATAATAAAACTAACTTCCATTCAAACATTAAACAACTCGAATTTCATACATCATTGGAAATATACTCCCATTTAAATATTCCTTTAATGTCACTAAGATATACATGACCTTTTTCTTCCAATAAATCTAGCTTCAGTTCCAGTCCATTCAGGACCCAATAACTTTTTGAAGGTCCTTCCATTTCTCTGATGATATTTTGACAATTTTTTCATAGATTTAGAATTCAACAAAGTCTTTATCAACAACCTTTGCAAGATAATAGATGACCTAGAATTGGTTCTTCTATCTTCTTGCTTTATCATGGATTTGGTTGACTTCATTGAAGTGTTTACTAATGAGAGAATAATAAAAGTCTATTTTATGGACTGTAGAGTATCTTTGGAAGTTTATTCCATGAACGTAATGAAATATCATTGAAACAAGTAAAATCCAGACACAGAACACTCATAATCCTCCATTTATGGAATTTTCTACATGAAAGCATCATCAGGCTATGTTTCAAAAAAATGGATACCCTATAGATCCTATAAAAGATTCCAACCAAATGGATATTTGTTGTACGATACCATTCCGGTGTTTCTAGGATAGTCTCATCAAACTAGTGGCAATATCACCTAGAATATATTTCAAAACACCCATCAATCCACAAACTCTCATATATTGGACCATCATATGATTCACTTCATCATTCATGGATTATCTTGACAAAAGGTTTTGATGCTTCTTAGATTTGTGGTTTCAGAGACAACACCTATACTTGCATGACACTTTTTTTAAAGAATTTAGTTTGTTGTACAATGGATCTTGTGAGATCACCTAACATGTACATGTTTTGATTATCCCATAACTCTTCCATATCCACATGATAACCATAACACTGACTCTATCTATGGTTAATATGCTTTTAAAACATGGAACTGCCCTTCTGAATCATTCTTCTAGATCTAGAAATCCTTTCCAAATTAAACCATAATTATGAATCCCATAACATGAGTCCCATGATTTATGACACATCTTCCATTATTTAAATAATCCTAGAATTTGTCTTTAGATGATATAGGATCATGAAACACTCCTAATTTTGTCCCTTGACCAGATAGAATCACCAATCCTACAACCTTTAGTTTTCTATATAATATATCTACTCCCCTTCTAGGAATTGGGTGACTAGATACCCATATTCAATATTCCATGAATTTATATGGGTTATAAAACACTTGGTTGCATTGATATCCACCCCCTCTCACCTATGGAATTTATAGAACCTCTAAAAAAGTACCTTCTAGTAAAGGACCTTCTAGTCCTAGAAGATTATCCTCGACTCGACTTTACATGGATTTGAATTTACTACCAATGTGTCCTTGTAGTAACATGTCTCGTGTATTCTGACTCAAACCATCAAAAATGGTCATTGGGTTAGTTTTCACAGCCTTCAAGTATACAAAATACCTCGCTTCTGGCCGACTCACCATCCAAAAGAATGTATAAACCCAATAGGTGTAGTAACACTAGTGTCCTATAAGATTTGTATTTTATGCCATCGAACCATCAAAATAGGCATAGGCCTTGCATGTCTTAACTTCATTATCCTCATCTTGGATATCATTTGGATGACTCAAACAAATGTCATGAGAATAATTAATTTTATGGGGTAAGGTTACCATCAGACAACCCATTATGAAATTTCATGAAAGATTGTACTATTATCTTATACATTCCAAATAAAAACCTACAAACTATGATAATTATAAACAATATAAAAAATTTAAAAATTTAAAACTCAGTGTAAAGGGATACCATGGGAGAATTTATACATCTCCTTCCATGGATTTTTGGGAATAAGAACTATTGTGGAAGTAAAGTATTTCTAGGAATATTGACCATTGAGATATGTCACATGGGGGATATTTCCCTTCAAGGAAGGATTTATTGAATGAAATATGGAACACCGGGGAAGGGTATCTCACAAGTAATAGGGATCAATTAGAATGGGAAGAACATTATGAATTTTTCCATTTAAGGATGATTTTATGGGTATTTTAGTCACATAATGATGAATTTGGAATTACATATCGGATATCCAGCCTGCACATGAAAATCAAAAATCCTATGGTTGATGAAAACCACGATTTTGTAGATAAGCCTTCTGAGGAATAGGAAAAGGAAGGTGTTAATGGTGAGTTTTTTCCAAAGATGGATGGGTGTGCAAAGAGAACTCCTTAGACTACTCCAACCCATCCTTGTGATGAAGTTAGGTCAGTGAACTCTCCTGACCTGCAAGAAAATAATAAGCCTAATATGTCTTGTACTGACTTGGTAAATGAGTCCCACCTTTCTAATATTAGATATTTTAGAGATTCTTTGGACAATGGATCAGGGGATGAGTATGTTGATGAAGAAACTAATGATAGTTATGTAACTAAGGATATCTCTATAAAAGATAATATTTATTTTAGTATGTAGAAGAAATAGAAAGTGAAGGCCTCCAAGGGTTGCGGAGGCAAATACAAACTTGAGGCAGTAACCTCATTGAAATCCAAAATCAGAAGGGCCCCAGCATCACTTGAATGGGGGAAATTAGAAATTTTATTTCTTCTCTATAAAATGGTAAGGATGAAGAATGTCATTCTAATGAGACTCAATCTATTTAAATTTCTATTTCTTATTTATATATAATATTGGATTACAAAGATTCAAGGGCTATTCTCTCTCCCTCTGCTTATATGGAGGATAGCGAAACCAAATTACAGGGTAAAAAACCAGATTTGGATATATTAAATTATATTGTACAGCCTTTGGACATTGGTAAAAATAAGGCGCGACAATTACCTATCGATTCCGTCATGGTAGGGATTTTCATATTGTTGCTGCAACATTATTGCTGTCAAAATTATAAAACTCTGATGTGAATTTCAAGAATTTTATTTTCCATAACTTGTCTATAAGTTTTTTTCATGCATTTTTTGGAAACAATTATTTGGTTTCTACTTTCTACAAAATGCATACCTCTATTGTATCAATTTTTCAGTAGGGAATTCGTTTAGCCTCACAATCTGCTTAGAGAAGGTACATTGTTTCTACTACACCTCCCTTGGGTAGGATGTTTTTCTACTAATATCATATGGACCTGTGTTTTTTTTGGGTGGAGGAGGATATACCAACGGTTCTGTAAACCGTTGGTATGCAGTGGACAGCCCCCATATATTCCAACGGGTTACAAAAACCGTTGGTACACAAGGCTGTTGGACAGTATCTGCTATGTTTATTCAACCATTGGTATATATATATATACCAACGGTTTCAAGAACCTTTGGTATAAAACTTTTTTGGGCAGTAGGGCTACGGTTTCAAGAACCTTTGGTACACAAGGAGGTTCTACGGTTCTTGAACCATTGGTATATATATATATACCAATGGTTTAAGAAAAACCGTTGGAATAGAGTCAGTATAGGGATACTGCAATGCCAGACAGCCCAACGGTTTCCTAAACTATTGGGATATCCTATCCCAATGGTTTAGAGGGCTATCCCAATGGTTTGGAACCGTTGGGATAAGTGAGATTTCCAGTATTGTAACCCTACCTATATATTACCAACACATTCATCATATATCTACCTTCCTTGTCTATTACCTTAACCCCTCCTTCTACTATAACCTCCTCTATTAACCACTTTATCTTGTCTCCTATACAAGTAGTGTAGCACCTTCAACTAGTTTCCAGGTGTGTGGTAATACAAGACCCTACTATAGACTATGTACCACAACCAACACAACTAACCCAACATGCCTCATCCTCTACCACCAAATAAAAGGATCCTATTCTCCCAAATGAAATTATGGATATACCAGATTCTCATTCTGATTAGAATTTATAATAGGGACACTCCTTGTAACATTTTATACTCCTTTGATATATTAATGAAATACTATTTTTATCTTGATTTTTGTTTAGTATTTTATAATTCTTTTATCTAATATAACTATAATGTATCCTCTTTTTATTTTCCCTTTAATATACTTTTTCATAATCCAAAAAATGGGAAGAGTAATTGTGACATTAATTGAATAGATTAATAAAATCTAAGAAACTTTTATAAGTAGAGAAACTTTTGAGAAATAAATGTTTCAAGATCTTGAAAATATATTTATGATATATTCATTTCATTTCATCATATATGTCATGATTTTTTATCATAAAAATAGGGTATATTTTTGTCTTAGTCCAACACCTCCTTATTTTAAGGATCCCAAATCATGTTTATTATGTTAATAATGAATTTCATGTTTTATTATATTCAACTATTATTATAGAAAAAATGATAAAATTGGATAAATATTTAAGATACTATGACAATCTACCACATGTGTAATGAACCATCCTTTGAATAAATTGAACTGACGGTGATGGTTAAGTGATCATGTGGAAGTAACTGCACATTGAACTCTAAATGACAGCATGTACAATCAACTGGTCATGCATTATATGAGCTAATTATGTCTAAGTCATTCAGTGACCCTATACTGAAGTTCAAGTTACTCTGTTTGTATTCAACCTACCACATGAAGAAAATAACATATCATGTGAAGTCATGAAGCTACTGAATTAAGATATGAACCTATCACAAGAGCAAAACAAGTGACCATGAGAAATACTGAACCTAAAACGTTCTGAAAATACAAGCAACTACATGAATGACTCAACCTACTTCATAAATGACTAAGTTTATAAGGACCCAGCCTTATTACATTACTAATCTTGAATTTAGTTAAGAAATAACTTCCTTTCACATTGAGGATATTTTAAAGTTTATAGATTTAAAGAATTGGGACATAATACATTCATAACATTACACATTAATATAGAGTGCATAACATAAAAACAGTATTCATTTCTACCAAAATATAAAACTTTTCAAATAAAACATGATTTATTTTTGAAAATTCCTCAAACATTTAACTTGGATTCATTATTTTTCTTACACATCCTTATAACCTATTAAAATCATTTAAAAACTTGGGATGAGCACAAAAATCTCTATAAGTGACATAAAAATAAGTAAATAACACATTATTCCATGAATACTTGTAAGGTATGAAATAATTTTCAAAAGACATACTTGTCACCCATATATACTTACTTTTTGAAACATGAGATTTTAAAAAGATCCCCACAAAACATAAGAACACTTGGAGTAACAATACGGCCGACCTCCAACTTACACATACCCAATACATTTGAGGGATATATATTTCCCAACCTTCATCATAAAAAAATCCCAATAACTAGAACACAATCATACAACATAAATATTTTCATAAAAACATTTCTTTTGAATTTCGTAAAATAGAATTTTAAAAGAGGTTTTTTAAAAGAAAATCCCCTTATAAATATCATATAATTGAAGTGAGACTTAATAGAATGGATGGGATATGTATATAAACTATAAATACACATAATTAAATATAATATAAACAAAACCAATCACACAAACAATTTTAATACCACATAAATAATGAAGTAGAAGGCTAACCCAAAGAATGGAAATCGGGTTAAGAATTCCACTACCTCGGGTTTGTCTTACTTTAAACTCATTTAAACCACATATATAATGGTTAAAAGAGTGTTATTAATATCTTAAAGAAATATATTCATATTTATAACACCTTATATGATCATTTCATTACATTATTTCACCCTTTAATTGTTAGTATTATGTTCCTTGCATTGTTTTGGGTGCGTTTTTACATGATTTCCATGATCGGTTCATGATGGATATTCTTGTCGATTGGAATTGAAACTCCAGAATTGTAATGAAATGGTATTTAAATATTTTCAGTA
This sequence comes from Viscum album, assembly GCA_963277665.1. NCBI lineage: Eukaryota > Viridiplantae > Streptophyta > Magnoliopsida > Santalales > Viscaceae > Viscum > Viscum album. The sequence continues at coordinate 1,340,864,695 of OY728132.1, read as the reverse complement.
CCATTAATTATACCATTTACCATTTTTAATTCTAACATGATGATGATTCATAAGTTAAAACATTATTTATATTTGTTTAGGTCATTTTAGTGATTCTTTGATCGTAATGAACTCATTTTGTTTCATAAATTAATAACATGTGTACAAAATGATTACATAAACTTATATAAAATATAATACATAGATATATTCTGGTTCAACCATAAAATGTTTTCATGACCATTCTTGAAGTAAAATAAATTGAAATGACATCGTCCATGATGTTGGTAAATCTACACATCACAGACGGTGTTTTAATTTCTTGAATAAGTGGGAGAGGAGAAGAAGTATAATGGTGAGTCTTCCATAAACATAATGAAATCCACGATATGTAAGATACTAGATCATTCATGCATCTTAAATAAGGTTAGGTAAGTAAAGAAGAAAAATATAAAATGAAAAGAAAAGAAAAGAAAGAAAACAAAAGAGGATGTTTACCTCTTGATCTCTTCTCCTTGAGATCCTCCTTAAAGATTTTGGTTTTGGCCTTTTGGTGAGGCCAGTAGATCTAGGACGTGGGGAAGAGACTTTGGAGGATTATTGGGTAGAACATAGGTAAGTCTCAAGGCTTGAGAGATGTGGGAGGAAGATGGAAATGAGGGTGGTATTTATAGTGGAGGAGAGGAGGTATTTTACATTATTTTAATCATTATTATAATATTTTTGCTCAAGACTATGAATAGTCTTAGTTCATGTGACCCCAAATAGTAATAATGGAATTTTAGTTAGAACCAAGTGGGATTAAATCACTTATGATGTCATAAATAGTGTATTTAACTGATAATTGAATATACAGTATTTTACCGTATTTCACTATTCATCGAAAATTCAAGAATTTCATAAAAATAAAAGAAATTAACCTGAACCAATTTTAAATGTGTAGAAACCATAAATGAACTCCATTTTTTGAAAATAATTTTCTAAATATTTTTAATTTAATTTTTAAATGAAATCATACTTTATTCAAAAATTAACAATTTTAATTCTATAACAGCTTTTATATCACATTGAAAAATTAACCAAGATTCCATTATCCTAAATCCTTAATAAAATAAAATATTAATACAATTTACTATTCACTAGGGTCATATTACTATTAGTATTACTATTCTTAAGGGTATGTTATTATTCATCAAAAATATAGTTGGTTTCATCAGACTCTAAATAACTTACTGATCATAATTGTAGATGATCATTTTTCAAAATTCAAAACATAGAAGAGGAAAAATTATATTTAAAAGACAGTTATAAATATCTTCTTAAAATAAATTTTCATGCATTTCAATTTATTTTTAAAACCTTGGGGTGTTACATTATCCCCACCTTTTGGAAATTTCACCCTCGCAATTTTATTTACTTATTAAACAATTCATGGTATCTTTCTCTCATAGCATTTTTAGATTATCATGTTGCTTATTCAACCATGTGGTTTCTCTACAAAACCTTTACCTGGTAGATTACCTTATTCTTCAATACATGTTCTCTTCAATCAAAAATATGAACTAGTTTCTCTTCATAAGAAAGGTTCTCTTCCAGCTGAACTGCTTCTGGGCTCAAGACATGAGATGACTCTGACACATACTTTCTCAACATCAAAACATGAAAAACATTGTTTACCAGAGATAAACTTATAGGAAAATCTACTCGGTATGAAACTGGTCTAAAATTCTCTAATATTTCATAAGGTCCAATGAATTGTGGACTTATAGTACCTTTCTTACCAAAATGCATAACACTTTTCCATGGTGAGATTCTAAGAAAAACATGGTCACCTACCTCAAAAGGAAAGTATTTCCTTCTGTTTTATACATAACTTTTCTAATTGCTCTGAGTTGTCCTCATGTGTTGCTGGATCATCTTCACTTTCTTAGCCACTTCCTCTATTAATTCTGGTCCCATTAACTTCCTTTCCTCGACTTCATCCCAAAAAGATAGAGTTGGACACCGATTATTATACAATGCCTCAAAATGTGCCATCTGTATTCTGGAATGAAAATTGTTATTATAAGATAACTCAACTAAATAAAGATATTGATCCCAACTTCCCTGGTAGTCCATTGAAAAATCTTGAATCATATTCTATAAAGTCTAAATCGTTCGTTCTAACTACCCATTTTATTGAGGATGAAAAGCTATACTAAAATTTAATTCTGTTCCCAACGACTTCTAAATACCCTTCCAAAAGTTAGAAGTGAACTTGGTATCCTAATCAGATAAAATAGAAAGAGTAACTCCATATAACCTAACAATATCTTTGAGGTACAGTTGAGAAAGCCGATCCAAAGACATTGTAACTCGAATAGAAAGAAAATGTGCATATTTTTTCAGCCGATCAACAATAACCCGAATCGCATTGTTACCTCGAGAAGTCTTTGGTAATCCCATAAAAAAATCCGTGGATATATTCTCCCATTTCCAATTTGGCATTGGAAAAGGCTGAATCATCCCCTTCAATAACTTCCACTCTGCTTTAACCTATTGACATGTCAAGAATTTCATGGTAAAATATTCAGCATCCATTTTCATTCCATCCCACCATTAATACTTCCAAAGGTCTTTGTACATCTTAGTACTACTAGGATGAACTGAAAATGGAGAACTATGAGCTTCACACAACAATTATTTATTCAACTAGGAATCAAAAGGCACACACAACCTTTTAACAAATCTTAAAACACAATCTTTATCAAGGTTAAATTCTGAAAAATTACCCATTTTAACCAATTCTACCTTTTTATATAGCTCACAGTCTTCCTTCTATGCTTGCTTAATTCTATCTAATAATGATGACTACACTAAAACCTAAAACAAAACAGAGTTATTTCCTGCACCAACAACATCTAATCCAAAATTCATCAATTCATTAATCAAGGGATCATGTTCCATGTAACGTCCCGGTTCTGGGTGCCACTCAACGGGTGCCCTGAACCCGGTTCGCCGCATGACCTCAAGCTCATTTCCCCAAACGCAAGAGGCTTCCGACTAGCAGTGAGGGCCCAGGTCTGATAGTGGGGAAACTATGCCCTCATTTGTCAAAGTGTAGCGCAGCGGAATGAATAAAACATACAAATACAGTGGAAGCAGTAAACCATACACAACTGAAATAAACAACTGCAGTAGATATAACCAACCAGTATATAAGTAGCGATGCAACATGCCTCAATTCTAAGAAAACGGCCAGAACATGTTACACGATCAATACAATACAACTAAAGTACAAGTACATAAAATCAAAATAGAATAGCTCATGGCATCACGAGCCAATGCTCGGTCCCATGCTCTCCTACTCCTCAGCAACAATCATGTACCTGTATAAGGGCCCTTTCCCTTATCTACACCTGCAGAAACGTAATCTATTTGGGCTGAAAAGCATGTCCCAAACAGGGTGTGAGAAATAATTCCCAGTAGTCACCCACCTAAGGCTCGTGCTCAACTGTGTGTAGACATGCAACAACAGTGTGTAGTAGTAAATGAAATAAACTAAGTAGTACTCAAAAGTAACTAACTTAACCAATTATATTGCCATTTTAATTATTCATTTAACCTTTCAATTTAGTAACATTCTGTGCTTAACAGCACCAAGCCCTCAGGCCAACCAGAACCTTGCCCTCATGCTATATAGAATCTCACCCTCAGGCATACGAAGTGTCTCCCTCAGGCACAGAAGTCAATCCCTTAGGCACGAAAGGTTGCCCTCAGGCGAATACAGTCACGCCCTCAGGCTATAGTAAAACATTGTCCTCAGGCATAAGTAACCGAGCCATACCCAACATATAATCATGAAATTCACATAAAATTCATCTCAAGGCAAAAGTAATGCATAATTTAAACATGGCATACCCTCGGGTATCCTGGAAAAATGAATAAATAGAGGAACGCACCCCCGGGGTGGTCCAGGATCCAAGCAGTGATCCCACACATCATTTTCACAATTTTATTAATTACCTATACAATTATAGGTATTCAATATAGCCACGACCTCAACCACACGACACCCCAAATATGGGTTTGTAGCTCAAAAACATGCAAAAACTCATGACAGTTGGAAATAAACACCAAGCCACCTACCTTGTACACCAACGAGTGGTATACACGATCGTCGATCCCAGAAACGCCCAATTATGACGTAGATCTAAGGTAAAGTAAATTCTCTATTAAATGAAAATAACTCCCATTAGGGGAAGAATTGGAAATAACTGATTAAGAAGGGTGGAGGGCTTACCCGTGCGGTTCCAACGAGATCGTCTGAGGTGGAAACGGATTCCAGACATGCGCTCAGTGGATCTCTGAAGGTTTGGTCATCCCCTCCCACTCCTTCTTCCCATTCTAAGCCTTCCATGTGAATAGGGGAGGATACTGCCCATTTTAAGAGAAAAAACAAAGTACACGGCATGTACTTCTAAGTACACGATGTGTACTTCCCATTTTTTAACTGTTCCTCTGACGGCTTCCCACCAGCGCAGCACTGTTCACCTGCTGACATGACTACATGGCGTGTCTCCTTGAGTACACGGCGTGTTCTATCGCACAGCTGCCACCGCCTTACTTTTTGCTTGCCGACTGACTACACGGCATGTAAGGGACCACTACACGGCATGTATTTGGTTCCTACACCCTTTATCTCTAGCATGGCCACATGCCCCATGTACTCATCCTACACGGCCAATAGTACATGGCTTGTGGAAAAGTACACGACGTGTACTTCCAAAATTTAGTATTTTTTTCCCCATTTCCTTATTTTCTCAAAAAAACTTAAGGAAAAGAGAAAGGAAGAAACCCGTACCTAAAAAATAAGAACTGGGTTCTTACAAACTTCCCCCCTTAAAGCAATTCGTCCCCAAATTTCCCTTCCAAGGGTGGTGAAGATATAGCTCAGAACAGCTCTAGACACTGAGCATGTATGTCGTTCTCCCGCTCCCAGGTTTCGTCCTGCACTCGGCCATGCTGCCATAGCACTTGTACGAGAGGAACTGACCGGCCTCGGAGAACCTTCATGCTCCTGTCAACAATACGAATCGGATGCTCCTCAAAGGAAAAATCCATTTGAAGCTCAACCTCCTCGGGCTGAAAGATGTGAGATGGGTCGGAATGATAGCGGCACAACTGAGATACATGGAAGACGTCGTGCATGGCCCGGTACTTCTAAGGTAACTGCAACCGATAAGAAACCGGCCCGACTCTCTCCAAAATCTCAAATGGCCCCACATACCTCGGTGAAAGTTTACCCTTTCTCCTTATCCACTTGTGTCCCAGCCTCGGTGAAACACGCAAGAAAACCTGATCCCCGACCACGAACTCCAAAGGTCATCTGCGGCGATCAGCATAAGATTTCTGATGAGACTGTGCAGTAGCCATCTGCTTCTGAATCAACTAGACCTGCTCAAAAGTCTCTTATACAAGATGTGATCCCAGTAAGGCTGCCTCACCTGCCTCTAACCAGCACAAGGGTGATCGGTATGTCCTACCATATAAAGCCTCGTATGGTTCCATCTCAATAGTCGCCTGAAAACTATTGTTATAGGAAAACTCGACTAGGGGTATATGCTTCTCCCAAGAGCCCCCAAAATCCAGGACGCCTGCACGTAGCATGTCTTCAAGAACCTATATAGTACGCTCTGACTGGCCATCTATCTGAGGGTGGTATGTTGTTCTCAGAAGCACCTGTGTACCCAGTTCCCTCTAAAAACTCTGCCAGAAATGAGACGTAAATCGGGCGTCCCTATCTGAAATGATAGAACGGGGGACCCCATGAAGACGTACGATATCTCGAATATACAGCCTTCTGATCTCATTAACCTCGAAGGTCTCCTTGATCGGAAAAAACTGAGCTACCTTTGTGAGTCTGTCCACAACAACCCACACGGCATCATTGCCTCGAGGTGACCTCAGTAACCCGGTCACGAAGTCCATTACGACATCATCCCATTTCCACTTCGGGGTGGGTAACTGTTGTAACAGTACAGCTGGTCTCTAATGCTCTGCCTTCACCTGCTGACAGGTGGAACACCTCATAACAAAACCAGTTATCTCTCTCTTCATACCCGGCCACCAGTACTGACGTCCCAAGTCACGGTACATCTTGGTAACCCCGGGATGAACTGCCCAAGCTGAATCATGAAACTCCTGCATCAACTCCTCGTGTATATCCCTTGGAACCCACACTCATCCATGGAAATGTAGAATTTCATCATCGTATATCGTCCAACTAGGAGGATGGTCCTCACTTTCCACTGACTCCCGTAGAACTAGGCCTTCTGAATCAGATAGTTGTCTCATACTCACACTATCCAGGAGGGTAGAAGTCACAGCTAAAGATGAAAGATAGGTCTGCCCCTGGCTGTCGTGCACCTCCAAATGAATCTCAGAGAACAAAGACATAAGCTTCCACTCACCACTGGCCTCCTACACTACCTGTATCTGAGTCTTGCTGCTCAGTGCATCCTCTACAACATTACCTTTACCAGGTGTTTAGGTAAGCTCAAAATCGAAGGACTGTAGGTACTCGACCCACCTTTTCTGCCTCAGGTTCAAGTAACGCTGAGTAAAGATATACTTTAGGCTCTTGTGGTCGGTGAAAACCACAAAATTCTCTCCCAATAGATAATGTCTCCAACAGCATAACGCATGAACAACCGTAGCTAACTCAAGATCATGCATCGGGTAATTTCTCTCATGTGACCTCAACTGTCGAGACCCGTATGCAACAACTCGATCGCCCTACATCAACACTACTCCTAGCCCAATACCTGATGCATCACAGTAAACTGTATAGATCTTCCCCTGCTCTAGGAGTATCAGGATCGGTGCTGATGTTAACCTTCCTTTCATGTCCTGAAAGGTTGTTTCTCAAGCTTCCGACCAAACGAACTTCACACCCTTCTTAGTCAGACCCATCAACGATTCTGCCAAGTGGGAGAAGTCCTGTATGAAACGTCTGTAGTAACCATTCATCCCTAAGAAACTCCATATCTCAAACACATTATTAGGTTGTTCCCAGGAAACTACTGCTCTCACCTTCTCTGGGTCTACTACAACACCTACCTCTGAGATAATATGACCCGGGAAGTGAATTGGGTCCACCCAAAAGTGGCACTTTGAGAGCTTAGCATATAGTTGATGCTCTCTCAGTGTACTCAATACGATCTCTAGATGGGTGGCATGGTCGTGTCGAGTGTGAGAGTACACCAAGATTTCATCCATGAATACTACCACAAAAGAATCAAGATATGGATGGAACACACGATTCATCAGATCCATGAAAACTGATGGCGCGTTCGTGAGTCCGAACGGCATAACCAAATACTTGTACAGACCATATCTGCTCTGAAAAGATGTAAGTGGTATATCCGATGGTCTCACACGCAGCTGATGATATCCTGACCTCAAGTCAATCTTCGATAACACTTGTACTCCACGAAGTTGATCAAAAATATCATCAATCCTCAGCAAAGGATATAGGTTCTTGTCCATTAACTGGTTCAGCTTCCGATAATCCACGCAAAGTCTGAGGGTACCGTTCGCCTTCTTCACAAAAAGGATTGGATAACCCCACGGAGAAGTACTGGGTCAGATAAAACCTATCGCCTGTAACTCCTCTAACTACCTCTTGAGCTCCTGCAACTCAGGCGTGGCCATCCTGTAATGAGGAATGGACACTGGTGCTGCTCCTAGAATTAGATCAATAAAGAAGTCCACCTCGTGCTCCGGAGGGAGACCTGAAAAGTCGTCTGAAAAGACATCCCTGAAATGATCAACCATTGGAGGGAAATCCGTCTGAAAATTCCCCTGATCATCCTGGTATAATCTTGAAATCTGGGCTGTGACTCCACCTTGACCATGATGCTCTGGTCCAGCTCTACTCGCCTGAACATCCCACTCACCCTTGTATAGAAACTCTCCGCCCTCTAGTGACGTGAAACTCACCCTACGACGATAGAAGTCTACAAAGGCTCAAAAGGGAACTAACCAGTCCATCCCGAGAATGACGTCGTAAGCTTCCATCTCTAAGACATAGAGGTCCCATAGAAAGTGACACCCACCAACCTCAAGGGGGCACTCCTTGCACTGACGCACACTAGTTGTTCTAGTCCCCAATAGAGTGTCTAGTGTCATTATATTAGAAGAAGTAGAAACACAGAGCCCAAGGCTCTCAACAACGGGTACAGATACAAAACTATGTGTAGAACCTGTATTGAAAAGTACAGAAGATAAGACAGAAGCTACTAGAATAGTACCTCTAACTGTAGAAGGTTCGGGATCCTGCTCCTGCTAGGTCTGTTGCACTGCATATGCCTGCCCAGTGTCGCGACCCTGCGACATAGCCTGGCTACCTTGAGCTGTCCCGCCCTACTGCCTCTGAGATCCTGGTGTCTGACTACCACGGCCACGACCACCATCTCTGCCTGCACGCCCTGACGTATTCCAGTTCCCTGATTGGTAAGAAGCTATTGGTCCTACTCCCGCGCGCGGAGTCTGCATAGAATTCCTCTCACTAGACATTGGTAGAAATTCCCTACAAAAGCGCTGTAGATGACCCATATTTCCGCAATCTCGGCACTCCACTGGGTGACGTGGACACTGCGGTCTCTTGTGCCCCTCCTTACCACACTGGTAGCACCTGATCGGGCCACCTAAAGAAGCTGCCTAGCTGGTACTACCTCCCTGAGAGAAATCCATCTGTCTCTTCCGCTTTCCAGTTAAAATAGTACTAGTAACTGGTGTTGAACCGTCCTGGCCCACACCACTAGCTTCCCGCAGGTTCCTCTATGAAATCAGTGCCTGGTTCACAATAACATGTACTGAAGGCAACCTGAAAAAAATCACCAGTGCTCGGATGTCATAACGAAGACCATCCTCAAAACGTCTGGCTCTCAACGTCTCATCACCCACCAGTACGGGTGCAAAATGCTGAAGCTCGGTGAAACGACCAGAATAGTCCATCACAGACATAGTATCCTGCTGCAGATTCATGAACTCTCAAGCTCTATCTTCCCTCAGCGTCTTTGGAAAGAAGAAGTCATAGAATACTGCCTGAAAATCTTCCCATGCCATGTCCCTGTGATGCTCTGACTGGGTGGTAACATCCCACCACCTCTTGGTGGAATCACGCAGCATATAAGTCGCGATCTTGACCCTCTGACCGGGAGGTATCTCAAGATGCACGAAAATAATCTGCATCGACTCCAGCCAAGACTTCGCAGCCTGTGGTCCGCCATCCCCTGAAAACGTAGGCGGATGCTGCTGCTGGAAGAAATGAGTCAGCTCGGATATAGATGTGGCAGCCCGCAGTGCTCCCTGAAAGGTCTGCATGAACTGCATAAAGCCTTCACGAAACTGCACCTCTGCTCCTATGCCTGGTATAACGGCTGGTGCCGCATCTGGCTCTACTGGAGGATCCACTGTTATCCCATGGCCCACTATCTCTGGAGTATACTTGTTTCCACTCTTCTGGAGAACAGCACTCGGTCGTCTAGGCGGCATGACACTACAAGGTCAGAACACGCCTTAGATCAAGATTTATCAAAGACTAAAATCAAAGGAACCACAAAGGGATGAAATCATTTCAAGATTTGGAAAACAAGACTACGCGGCATGTACAATTACTACACAGCGTGTACTTGACTTCTCTTCCCCTGCCTGGGTCCTTCTACATGGCTAAGCCACATGGCTCCCATTGAACAAAAACTACATGATGTGTATAATATATACACAGCATGTACGGTGTTATTTTCCAACTGCCCGCGTCGTTTGTTACACAGCCGACTACTCGGCTTAAAACTACATGGTGTATTACACTCGCACACGGCATGTACACTACCCTATCTCCCAGCCACACTGTTAAGTCTACACGGTCTATCCTCGGACAAGACTACACGGCATGTCCCACAGGTACACAGCGTGTTCAAGGAGAGGTGACACCAACCCATGTTGTTAGTTACACGGCCGAGTCCCCAAGTCACACTACACGGCCTGTTCATCATTGACACGGCGTGTTCAAGAAAAGAGTTCACCGACCCGTGTTGTTAGTTACACGGCCGGACTCCAGGTCAACGCCACACGGTGTGTACATGAGGTACACGACGTGTTTTAACCAATTGATTCCCTACCCCGTGTTTCCACCCACACGGTTTGTGACACGGGAAGAGACTACACGGTGTGTACTTAGGATACACGACGTGTACTCAAAAAGTTTATTTTTCTTCCTGAACAAAAGAACATACACGGCGTGTATGAGGTACTACATGGCGTGTATTTTGGGTTTCCAGATAGTATACCTCAGAAACTTTCCTGGAACCCAGAAATACCGAAAAACAACACCTAAGTGTCAAATTCCGATCTGTGAGGTCCCAGACTCCCCACGAATCAAAGTTTGACATCTCATCTGTGTTATAACAAAAAAAAAAGCTAATGATCCACCAAATTCCGGTCAATGGGGGCCCATACTCCCCAAAGACCAAAGTTTGGCGTTCATTCTATAAGCAGGCTCAAATAAAAATTACCCTATCACATAGCAGGTATTTATCAAAGAAGCTATCACAACAACATGCTTTTCTAGCACAACAACTATCACAACAACATGCAAATTATAATGCACCTACATGGCATGGAACTATGCATGGCATGTGATTTCTATCATGTTCCTATATGATGCATGAGACAGCATACCCTCATCTCATCGGGTTGCAACTAAATAGAACCCACAGATAAAATATAAACAGCACAATCCAAGTGCGTCACCCAATGGTGAAATCGTTTCAACTGTAAAATTTTCAAAATCAAATGAATTACAAAAATACGAGGTAGACTGGATTTTCCCTGTACACGGGTTAGCTATGCATGGGCACAGCTTATTAACAACTACCATTCGTCATATCCCTGACTACAGCTCCAAATAGTAAGTCAAAGAAAACAACCCCTCCGATACCACTTTGTAATGTCTCGGTTCCGGGTGCCACTCAATGGGTGCCCTGAACCCGGTTCGCCACGTGACCTCAAGCGCATTTCCCCAAATGCTAGAGGCTGCGGACTAGCAGCGAGGGCCCAGGTCTGATAGTGGGAAAACTATGCCCTCATTTGTCAAAGTGTAGCATAGTGGAATGAATAAAACATACAACTACAGTGGAAGAATTAAACCATACACAACTGAAATAAACAACTGTAGTAGATATAACCAACCAGTATATAAGTAGCGATGCAACATGCCTAAATTCTAAGAAAACATCCAGAACATGTTACACGATCAATACAATAAAAATTAAGTACAAGTACAGAAAAGAAAAATAGAACAGCCCGCGGCATCGCGAGCCAATGCTCGGTCCCATGCTCTCATACTCCTCAGCAACAATCATGTTACCTGTATAAGGGCCCTTTCCCTTATCTACACCTATAGAAACGTAATCTATTTGGGCCAAAAAGCATGACCCAAACAGGGTGTGAGAAATAATTCCCAGTAGGCACCCACCTAAGGCCCATGCTCAACTGTGTGTAGACATGCAACAACAGTGTGTAGTAGTAAATGAAATAAACTAAGCAGTACTCAAAAGTAACTAACTTAACCAATTATATTTCCATTTTAATTATTCATTTAAACTTTCAATTTAGTAACATTTTGTGCTTAACAACACCAATCCCTCAGGCCAACCAGAACCTTTCCCTCAGGCTATACAAAATCTCACCCTCAGGCATATCAGAATCTCGCCCTCAGGCATACGAAGTGTCACCCTCAGGCACAGAAGTCAAGCCCTCAGGTATGAAAGGTTTCCCTCAGGTGAATACAGTCACGCCCTCAGGAAAATAGTAAAACACCGCCCTCAGGCATAAGTAATCAGGCCATGCCCAACATATAATCATGCAATTCACATACAATTCCTCTAAAGGAAAAAGTAATGCATAATTTAAACATGACATACCCTCGGTTATCCTGACCAAATGGCTAAACAGAGGAACACACCCCTGGGGTGGTCCAGGATCCAAGCAGGGATCCCACACAGCATTTTCATAATTTTATTAATTACCTATACAATTCTAGGTATTCAATATAGCCACGGCCTCAGCCACACGACACCCCAAATATGGGTTCGTATCTCAAAAACACGCAAAACACACTACAGTTGGAAATAAACACCAAGCCACCTACCTTATGCACCAATGAGCGGTATACACGATCGTCAATCCTAGAAACGCCCAATTATGACGTAGATCTGAGGTAAAGGAAATTCTCGCTTAAACGCAAATAACTCCTGTTAGGGGAAGAATTGTCAAGAACTGATTAAGAAGGGTGGAGTCCTTACCCGTGCGGTTCCAACGAGATCGTCTGAGGTGAAAATGGATTCTGGACGTGCGCTTGGTGGATCTCTGAAGGTTCGGTCGTCCCCTCCCGCTCCTTCTTCCCATTCTAAGCCTTCCATGTGAACAGGGGAGGCTACTGCCCATTTTAAGTGAAAAAACAAAGTACACGGCGTGTACTTCCCATTTTTTAATTGTTCCTCTGACGGCTTCCCGCCAGCGCAGCACTTTTCACCTGCCGACATGACTACACGGCGTTTCTCCTTGATTACACGACGTGTTCTATCGCACAGCTGTCCACCGCCTTACTTTTTGCCTGCCGACTGACTACACGGCGTGTAAGGGACCACTACACGGTGTGTATTTGGTTCCGACACCCTTCATCTCCAGCATGGCCACACGCCCTGTGTACTCATCCTACACGACCAAAAGTACATGGCGTGTGGAAAAGTACACAGGGTGTACTTCCAAAATTTAGGATTTTTTCCCCATTTCCTTATTTTCTCAAAAACACTTAAGGAAAAGAGAAATGAAGAAACCCGTACCTCAAAAATAAGAACCGAGTTCTTACATTCCAAATGTAACATGGTTAATGATGCATGATATTTTTGACTCAAGGAATCCTCCACTTTTTTTGATTTTCCTGGATGGTAATTGATCATGAAATCATAATACTTTATCAGTTCAATCCATCTCTACCCTCTCAACACATTAGACAAGTTTCTCATAACTTTTGAATTCACGGGAGGCCAATTCCCTTCGATAACTTGGCTTCAATCCTAAGTAAAAGTGGTTGATTTTTCTATCATGATCCAGAATAATATTTGGAGCATACATCTCCAGTCGAGTAAAGTTTTCTTCATAAAAAATCACTGAATATTCCTCCTTTTTCTTCAATTCAAGGAATTTCTTCTCCATCCTAAGTCGCACCACCTTAGAAAAATATTTTTCAAGTAAAAGACTTTTAAATTCATCCCACTCTAAGGCATCAATATCCTATCTATCCCTTATATTCTTTACCATTTAACCCCACTGATTAGCTTCACCATTAAAATGATAAATGGAAAGACTCACCTTTTGACTATCTTAACATCCCATAACATTATATATCTTTTCAAGGGCTTTAATCCATCCTTCATTCGCTATTAGGTCAGAAGATCCATTGAAAGCAGGAGGGTATTGTCTCATAAAATGTTCCACTATTGTAATGTTATGTTGTGGTAACTTTGGTTGTTATCTTTCATGGATTCCATCACCATTTATTGCCTATGTTAGATGATCCATTACTATAACAAACTGTTTGGTTCCAATCCCTACCATTCCAAGCTATAGATTCGGAAGGATGTTATTATGTCGGTACCTCTCCTCTTCAGCTTCCCTATTTATTCTGTGGAAAACTATTCTGAAAAAACATATCTTAGTATAAGTAACATGGTAATATTTAAATTATATATCATTTAAAATTAATCATAGAGTAAAAAATCATATATGGTATTCTATTAACATCACCCTAACCCCTAAAGTTATTTAAACCTCCCTCTGATACCAACTATAAGGACTCGGCCTTATTACATTACATAATCTTGAATTTAGTCAAGAAATAACTTCCTTTAACATTTAGGATCTTTTAAAATTTATAGATCTATATAATTGGTACATAATACATTCATAACATTACACATTAATACAGAGTGGATACCATAAAAACAGTATTCATTTCTTCCAAGATATAAAACTTTTCAAATAAAACATGATTTCTTTGAAAATTACTAAAACATTTAACTTGGAATCCTTATTTTTCTTACACATCCTTATAACCTATTAAAATAATTTAAAAATTGGGATGAGAACAAAAATATCATTAAGGGATATAAAAAGAAGTAAAGAACACATTAGCCCATGAATACTTGAAACGTATGAAATCATTTTCAAGATACATACTTTGCACCCATATATACTTACTTTGTGAAACATGATAATTACACAAGATGACCACAAAACATAAGAACATAAATATAAACATAAAGTTATCTTAGGTTATTGCTTACATAATATTTTAACCCTCTCATCTACCTTATAATTTGTAACCCTCGCGACTACCTTGCAATTTGTGTAACCATCGTAGTTACACTTGGAGTAACCATACAGATGACCTCCAAATTACACATACCCAATGAATTGGAGGTAGATATAGGTACCAAACTTAATAATAAAAAATTCACAATAACCAGAACATGATCATACAACATGAATAATTTCATAAAAATAATGCTTTTGAATTTTGTAAAACAGAATTTTAAAATAGGTTTTTTAAAAGAAAAGTCCCTTATAAATATCATATAATTGAAGTGAGAGTTAATAGACTGGATGGAATATGTATATACATTGTAAATACATATAATTAAATATAATATAAACAAAACCAGTCACACAAACAATTTTAATACCACATAAATAATGAAGTAGAAGGTTAACCCAAAGAATGGAAATCGAGTTAAGAATTCCCTTACCTCGGGTTTGTCTTACATAAAACTCATTTAAAAATCCTGCATGATGGTTAAAATAGTTTTATTAATATATTAAAGAAAAATATTTATCTTTATAACACCTTATATTATCATTTAATTACATCATTTTACCCTTTAATTTTTAGTATTTTGTTCCTTGCATTGTTTTGGGTGTGTTCTTTACATGATTTCCATGATCGGTTCATGATGGATATTCTTGTCGATTGGAAATGAAACTCCAGAATTGGAATGGAATGGTATTTAAATATTTACAGTAACATAAATTATACCATTTACATTTTTTAATTTTTACATTAGGATGATTCATAAGTTAAAACATTATTGATATTTTTTTAGGTTATTTTGGTGATTCTTCGATCATAATGAACTCATTTTGTTTCATAAATTAATAACATGTGTACAAAATGATTCTAGAACCTTATATAAGATATAATACATCAATTATATTCTGTTTCAACCATAAAAATTATTTTATGGCCAATATTTAAGTAAGTAAAAGAAATTGAAATCGTATTGTCCACGATGTCGATAAATCAACACATCATGGATGGTGTTTTAATTTCTTGAATAAGTAGGAGATGAGAAGAAGTATAATGGTGAGTCTTCCATAAACATGATGAAGTCCAAAATATGTAATATAGTTGATCATTAATTTCTATTGGATAAGTTTGTGTTAGGAAAGAATAAAAATATAAAATAAAATGAAAAGAAAAGAAATAAAACAAAAGAGGATGTTTACCTCTTGATCTCTTCTCTTTGAGATCCTCCTTAAGACCTTTGGTTTTGGACTTTTGGTGAGTCTAGTATCTCTAGGACGTGGGGAAGAGACTTGGGAGGATTATTGGTCATAACATAGGTAAGGCTCAAGGCTTGATAGGTGTGGGAGGAAGAGGGGAATGAGGGTGGTATTTATAGTGGAGGAGAGGAAGTATTTTACATTATTTTAATCATTATTATAATATTTTTGCTCAATAATATGAATAGTCTTATTTCATGTGACACCAAATAGTAATAATGTAATTAGAGTTTGAACCAAGTGGGATTACATCACTTATGATGTCATAAATTTTGTATTTAACTAATAATTGAATATACGGTATTTTACCGTATTTCACTATTCATCAAAAATTCAAGAATTTCAGAAAAATACTAAAAATTCACCCTAACAAATTTTCAATGTATAGAACTCAAACATGAACTCCATTTTTTGAAAATAATTTTCTAAATATTTTTAATTAAATTTTTAAATAAAATCATACTTTATTCAAAAAAAAATTACAATTTTAATTCTATAACTGCTTTTATATCACATCGAAAAATTAACCAAGATTTCATTATCTTAAATCCTTAAGAAAATAAAATAATAATACAATTTAATATTAATTAGCTTCGTATTACTATTCATAAGGGTATGTTGTTATTCACCAAAAATCAAGTTGGTTCCATAGACTCTAGATAACTTACTGATCATAATTGTAGATGATTATTTTTTTAAATTCAAAACATATAAGTAGAAAAATTATATTTAAAGGCTAGTTATAAATATCTTCTTAAAATAAATTTTCATGCATTTAAATTTATTTTAAAAACCTTGGAGTGTTACAAAGTTACCACGAGACTAGTGAAAAAATATTTTCTAAGTGTTTAATTGACCATATGTGTGTGATGTAGTGACTTCATGAACAAAGGAATTTACCGCATGAATACGGGAACATATCATATAAAAAAGGAACCTACCACATGAAGAAAATAAGTGACCACAATAAAAAAATATAATTGATCATTCCATGTGTCTACCAACTGACCAAGATCCAGAGTAACTATGCTTTAAGTGAAGAAAAGTGATCATGTCTAATTTTATAAGTGGAGTATTTTAAAATCTCCAATGGTTATGTTTTGGATCATTAATTTTAGGGCCAATTAATTTAATAATTCAATGAGTACAAGTATTAATTAATTAATATCATCCAATATATAGTTTAGAGAAAATCTCTTTTTTTGATACATAGCCTTACATGGATAAGTATAGCTAAAAAAATCATGTGTTCTTGAGATATACTGATACATAGTGGACTCACTCTAAACATTCCACAATACTCTATTTTCCTAAAATATTTTTACAAACATGATTAAGAATTTTCAAAGTCTTATTAAAATATATTTGATCAACTAAATATGGTCATACTGAGTTGCATCAAATCTTATCACCTTCTATTCTTTTCTCTTTATGTTCTATTTTACATTTCAATATATGTTTGTTATACTCTATTTATTATTTAACACATGCTCATGTATTGTATTAAATAGTTTTATACACTCTTTAACATTTATTATTTTACATTTTTACCCCATATATAATAGTGGAAGAGGTTGTGAGTAGAATGTACTGTCGAAGTGAGGTTGTTTTATGTAAAACATGGTCTAGGTTATGGATCATTTTATTTGATTAATAAACTTTTTAGTAGGGTTTGATTATAAAGTAAAGAGGAATAGGTCTCAACTTGATACTAAACCTATTATTTTTATTCCACTATGAGTTTTTTTATTTGATTTTATTATGTTTTTAAAATAAATCTATTTTAATTTTTAAAAAATAATTGAAAAAACAACACTTTGATAGTTAACTATAATTTTTTTATACACTGTGTTTGATTCAAGTAAATTTGTTTCAAAAATTAAAAGAGTTTTAAACTTATTTTAACTTAGTTTTGTTTAAACTTCTAAAAATATTTTTAAAATATCAAATTATACACTTCTATTATTTTAATTAACTATGTTGATTTTATAAATTTAGGGGAATTGGTTTTTAAATAAATTTTAATAGAAATTTTAATTAGAAAATAAATTCACCCCCACCCCTCATAATTTTTCCACTCTGACTAGTAGTTGATTATTGGTTATAATTCTCATCTTATCTAACATCTATCCATGATATTTTCCATGTGTATCATCTCAAGAAGTATCATCCCAATCACTCTCATGTTTTGAATTAGGAAGAGCTTGTTTTCAAACGGTATATTTCAGTAGTCTAATGACCAGTTCAAGTTGTTGATTCTCAAGAAAATATTACACATGGGAAGTTGATTGCATTGTTCAAAGTGTTATGGAATTATTAAATAGATTCTTAAGATATGTGAGAATGTAAATTGATGATGAGGGAGATGTGGCATCATCTTTTCTTGGATTAGTCTTTTTAATCTTGACTTTATAAGGATAAAAAGTGATATGGTAGGGAGATTTTTCACATAACAATGTCACTTTTAGTTGCATACATTCATTTCTTCTGACCATATTTTGTTTTAAACTATTATTGGGTAATTTTAGGTTATTTTTTGGAGTGTTTAGAGTTTTTTTGGAATGTGAATGATTGGCATAGGATTAGGTCAAACCATGTAGCATTCCTAGGAAATCATGTGACTTATAATGGTTTGGGAAAGTGGATTTTCACATGGTTGGAATGTGGTTAGCCAAACTGTTCAAACAAACCATGTTTCAATCTCCAAATGATAAAAATAAGTGCATAATTTGTTAAAACAGGCAGCTAAACTATAAAATATGAATTAATTAGTCTGAAAATTATTTCTTTAACCTGATACACCTCCCATTGACCTCATTATTCCTTTTACAGCCTATTCTCTCGACTAAAGGGGTTCCACTTTGAGATTTTTGAGATCTCAATTCTTCCAAAGAGTGATTCTAATGGATCATGGGGTGTTTAATCTAGGAAATTCAAGGTAAGAGACCATTCTGTATCATTATTAACTTTTCTTCTAGATATCCTCTCCTTTTCTTGGAAGGAACCATGTCTTGGGAATGTTAGGGCCAGATATATGGGTTGTGTCTTGATCTAATGGGTTTTATTATAGATTTGTTATGAGATAGGAAGGTAGATATTGAACCTAACTATATCATCTTGTACTTCTTCCAGAATTTTTTTGGTAAGTGGTTTCTCTTATCTATTTTGATATAGAGTTTGTTGAATATGGGTTTCTTAATATGGGTTTCATAGTTTAGGTCTTCTCTTTTATTATTAGGTGCCTGCATTACTCTTAGCATGTGGATCCCATTTGTTTTTTTAAAATAATAAGTGTTTGGTGTCAGTGGTTTCATGAAAATATTTTATTTATAAACCATTATTTCTTTCTCACTTTAAATTGGTTTTTCTAAAAAAATTAATGATAGGATTTATGATTCTTGAAATGTGATAACTTGGGATTCTTTCATAAAATGGAATTCCCATTTTATTGAAAATGGAAATAGATTTTAAATAATGGTTTATTATGACTTTGGGTAGTTTGATTAGTGATGTGTGATATACCCTTGAAATGATTTGAACCATAAAAATGAAATTATCCTGGTGTGAGTCATTTTGTGAAATTGAAGGCCTCCATGTGTGGGATATTTCACATAGGATCCTGGGGTACTTATGAGGGGGATAAATTGGGATAAAAATTCAATACATAACATGGATTTATTATACAACTCTAACTAAACATTTTTATGATATGGGTTTACTTATAGGGGTGTTCTCTCATCCCTAGACCTGTGTTTTATAGATTTTTTCACACATAGTCTTTTGATCACTAAGGTGTAAGTATCCTACCTAACCCAAACCTAACCTTCCCTAGGAATAGTTTCCATTTTTTTTATTTTGGAATTTTTTTATAAAATCTTTGATAAATGGTTTATTTATAAATGATTTGAATATGGTCTGTTTATGCGTGCTTTATAAATTTTTCTAAAAGGGTGAATTTCCATGTTTTATTGAAAATTGTGTAAGTCTGTATTTCATGCCTTTCATTTATGTAAATGAGTAGAATTATTTTTTTTAATAAAGATTTATTATGAACTCTTGGTGGGATGTTACAGTTATTATTTTAATCACACCTTGAATATACCTTTAGGTGTGTGTAGATCTTGTTTTATTTGAAGAAGGTAAAGGAAAGGTGTTGTATGGAGGTGGTGGGTATCCATTGTAGCAGGTTGTGGGATTTAATCAATGTCATGGTGTGATTTTTTTCCCTCATATCGCATGGATATGGGTTATTATTAGTCTTAGCTACTTCGGTTTACCTATTTTGGTTTGGCACTTTTAATTCCCTTGTACTCTTTTAACTTCCACTGTATGAATTTTTATTATCATGTTTTATTTCATTTATATATGAAAACTATAGATTTTTTTATTTATTATGGGATAAATCATTCATAAAGGTAGTTCTTGATGCCAAAGAACTTTTCATGAATCCATGGGGATTGAGAACACTATCCAGGCCTTATCACAGGTTGGATCGGGTGTCTGGTACAAGGATGACCCAAGTCAGTTCATGAAATTTCTTCTCTCTTGGATATTATCCACCTTCTTTAATAGTAGACTTATCAAGAATGAAATCCAATTACAACTTCCCTATCATCAACAAGTCTTAATATCCTCTCTTAAGGAAACAACAACCCTAGATATATACACAACAGATGTAGATCTAGAAAAATAGGAGAGCGGGAAGAGTAGATCTAGAGAAAACCACAAGAAATCAAGAGGGGAGACTTACCCAAAATAAAAAGCCTTCAAACAACCAATAAAACCCTTATATTTTCTTCCAAAATGGGTGGGATATCCCCTCTATCCCTTGATATCAAGGAATCCCATGTAGGGTTCATATGAGAGAAGAAATGACTAAGTTAGGGTAAATCCTGACTAACCCCATTTTTAAAAAAAACTAATTTTCTAGGTCATACAATTAGCTCGCACTATTTGATAAACTGTTCAATAACTGAGAAGATGTTACTATCCAAATAGTGACATATTGCACGGTTACCTGGGATTCTTGCATAGTTTCCCCTAACCATGCTCAAATCGTATAGCCTTAAAAAGGCCTCCAAAACCTTTCCAAACTCTCCCAAAATCTCCCAAACAATACCCAACAACTTCATATACATAAAAAGGTATAAATAAAGGTCACATACCTCAAAAATAGGGTGCTAAATTCTCCCCACCATTGGACTTTCCATCCTCAAAAAGTATAGAAACACCACTTTGGTGAAAGATCTCAGGCTATTGCTTGACCGTATTTTTATCCTGCTCCCAAGTCTCCTCCTGAATCTAAAAATGTTGCCAAAAACCTGAACTAGACCGATGCTCTTCCCATGAAATACTTTCTCTTACCTATCAACAATCTACACCGGAATGTGAACTAAAGAAGAATATAGCTCTAGCTCAACGTGATCCCATCGAATCACATGGTCATGATCCGACTGATACATTTTCAACTGCGAGACATGAAACACATTGTTCACTACACTAAACCATGGTAGAAAATACAACTGATAAGCCACCTATCCAATCTGCTCAAGTATCTTAAAATTCCCAATATACCTCGGAGATAACATACCCTGATTTCCAAACTGAGAATGTCCTGACCTAGGAGAGATTCTCAAAAACACATGATCACCCACCTCAAACGACAATAACCATCGATGATGGTCCGCATATGATTTCTGACGACTCTGGGAAATCTACATCCTCTTCTTAATCAGTTTGATCTTTTCTACAGTCTCTTGGACAAGGCTCATTCTATCCATCGAAGTCTTGCCCGTTTCCACCCAGCAAAGTAGAGAACAACATAGATTCCCATACAAGGCTTTAAACAGAGACATATTTATTGAGGCCTGATAATTTTTATTATACAATAATTCCATTAATAGAAAGTGCTCCTCCCACAATCCACCAAGATACATCACACAAGCCCTTGGTATAACTTCCGAAGTTTATATCGTCCTCTCAGATTTTTCATTCTTCTAAGGATGATACATCGTACTCATTATTAATTGTGTTCTAAGGGATTACTATAAGGATTTCCAAAAATGAGATGTGAACCTCGGGTCTCTATCTAGGACAATGGAAACTGGAACACCATTCCTCTTTAACACCCCTCAGATGTATATTTTAGATAGATCCTCCACCGTGTGTGATTCACGAATCAGAACGAAATGGGCCGACTTTGTGAGTCGATCCACTATCACCCATATAGCATCGTTCTTCCAAAACATTCTCAGGAGGCCTATAACAAAATCCATTTCTATGTATTCCCAATTTTATATAGGGATAGGTAGAGATCAAAACATTCCTATTGGTTGTTGATGCTCTTCCTTGACTTGCTGGCAAGCCAAGAATCTCAAAAAAACTCAGCCACTTTCCTTTTCATACCAGCCCACCAAAATTGCGCTTTCAATGCCTTATACATTTTCTAGATTCCTAGATGGATAAACCACATGGAATTGTGATAATACCTGATAATTTATTTCTGAAAAGCCACTAGTATCACCATCTGATTGTAAAAACACAAAACTAAATTCCCATTTAGATGTAAGCCCTCAATGGTATCCCCAACATTGAGTTTTTACCCCATCACCATACACTCATAATCAGATGCATGTGCCTCTTTAACCATTCCAACAAAGTTAGGAACCAATGAAACTAGAAATAAGACTGATTTTTTACACTAATCCTCACATTCCAACCATATATCGGTTATGAATGACATCAACTACCACTGATCTAATGCCTATTTCACCACCTGAGTATATGATTTCCTACTTAATGCATATTCCACCAAATTTCCCTTACCTAGTGTGTACATTAAGTCAAGATCAAATATCTAGAGATAATCCATCCATATCCTTTGCCTCAAGTTCAAATATCTTTGCGAGAAAATATGCTTTAAACTCTTATGATCAGTAAACATTGTGAATTTCTCACTGAAGAGATAATGACACCGCATTATCAAAGCATGAACCACTACTACCAACTCTAAATCATGTGTTGGGTAGTTCTTCTCATGACACCAAAACTAATATGATCCATATGCAACCACATGATCCCCCTGTATGAGCACACACCCCAACCCTGATCTCAATGCGTCAAAATACACCACATACCCTTTCCCTAGTTCTGTAAAAACCAAGATTGGTGCTGATGTATGGAGACCCTTTAGGTCTTCAAAATATTTCCGACACTACTCATCCTATTGAAATGGAATATTCTTCCTTGTTAAAGTTGTCATCGGTGAGGCCAATCATGAGAAATCACAAAAAATACTTCAATAATAGCCAGTTAGACCAAGGAAGCTTTGTATCTCAAAAACTTTCTTTGGTAGTTTCCAAGAGATAATAGCCTTTATTTTTTGGGATCAACAGAAACACCCTTCTCAAGAAATAACATGGCCAAGTAAGCGAGCTTCCTGTATCAAAAAGTCACACTTTGATGATTTTTCATACAACCGATGATCCCTCAAGATCCCCAGCACTATCGCCAAGTGCTGCTCATGTTCTACCCTTATCATGGAATACACCAATATATCATCAAAAAATACCACCAAAAAAGAATTGGGATATCTATTAAATATCTAATTCATCAATTCCATAAAAACTGATGGTGAATTCGTTAGACTAAAGGGAATAACTACATACTCATAATGGTCATATCTACTTCTGAAATCTGTTTTGGGAATATCCTTCTTCCTCACCCATAATTGATGATATCCTGACCTCAATTCAATAATAGAGAACCATTGAGATATCCTCAACTGGTAAAAAAATCATCAATTCATGTAAGTGGATATCAGTTCTTTATCATAACCTAATTAAGTCTATGATAATCAACACAGAGCCGTAGATTTCCATCTTCCTTTTTAGCAAACAAAACCAGCACAGCCCATGGAGACGTGTTAGGCCTATTGAACCCTTTATTCTATAACTCCTCCAACTACACCTTCAATTCCCACAATTATACTGGTTCCATCCAATAAGATAGAAGTGAGATAGTACTGGTCCTCAGAAGGATATAAATTATAAACTCCACTTCTCTCATAGGTGGAAACCCAAAGAATTATTTAGTAAATACATCCATAAACTGATCCACAACTGCTAGAAGAACACTCTACTCAACAGCTTTCACCGATGCCAATGAAAAATCCTCTAACTAATATGAGATATTTCTAATAGATGGTGCCAACAAATCGGTTTCACCCAGCTTTTCATTCTTCTCCCTTCTAAATAGGTGTTCAAGGCTATCCTCCATCATAAAACTAACCATTCGCACATAGAAATTTATATGGGATTTAAACATCTCCAACCAATCCATTCCCAGTATTATATCATAATAATCCATCTCAAGCACTGAGAAATCCCACATCAATTAAATTTCATCCATAACTAAGAAACATGTTCTATATAGGAAGGCTCGACACTCTCTTTTACCCAAAAGATTTTGAAGTTTTAAAACTGAAGGCATTATTTCCATAGTTAAACCCAACAGATCAACGATGTGATAAGAAAGAAAAGAATATGAATCACCCATATCAAAAAACACTTGCATCAAGTTATAATTTATAAGAATCATACATCTCACCGTGGATAGTCCCGATTTATCATCCATGACAACCTGCTCAGCTCCAAACAACCATTTTCTTTCCACACTCTGCTCTTTATTTCCCTTATGAGGAGTTGTGGTGTTCCTAGAATCACCATGACTAAATTTTATCTACTGAATAGGGGTATGATGCTTCCCTAATCCCATCGATGCATTGGATGCCTACGGCCCCTGAGAAGTTTCATGAACACCCGACCTTAGAGCATTCCAACAATATCCTTGAAGATACCCCATATTCTTACAGTTATGACATGCTCAAGGTTGTACCATAAAATCCAACTTGATGTGTCTTGTAGAGCCACACTGAAAACATCCCGACTTACTCTAAGGCTTCATAGAAATATTCACAGATCCTGCCATCAGATTCTAATCTATACTCCCACCCTGTAAATAAGTATCCCTCTTCCGCTTGAAGCTAGCATTAGATTTCCCACTATTCCCCATGGGTAACAACATATGTTCCCCGCTTATAGTCTCCAAAATATCCCACTCAGACACATATTCCCTATTCAAAATTTCTATGTAATCACTAATACACGTCACTATAATTTTAGAATGAATTACAGGCCTCAATCCAGCTTCAAATATTTGTGCCTTCAATGATGTATTACCCACCACCTTGGGTGAAAACCACACTAAATTCATGAAATTATCCACATATTCCATTATCAATAGGTTCTATCACTTCATTCTAAAGAAATATATTGTTCGTTGAATTATAAACAAATGAGGGTAGATTTTTTTTAAACAACTCTTCAAAACCCTCCCATGTCACACCTTGGTCCATCCCATCATGGATGGCCAGATTCCACCACTAAAGAGAAATATCTTCCAACATATACATGGATAAATTCACTTTTTGATCTTCCGGTGTTTCCAAGAATTCAAAGATCCTATTCATTCTGTTCATCCACGCTTCGGCCCTTTCTAGCTCTGAATCACCCATAAAAATTGGTGGATTCTACTTTTGAAACTGAACCACATGATCCACATATTTTGGTTCATCTATTTTATTCCCACTTTCCACAACCTGTAAAGCTTGCACTATACTCTGTACTAGCTTTTAGTTTTCCTGAGGCTCATGTGCAACCACATTTTCAGCAGGCTCCTCTGGTTGGTCTCTACAACGCCTACCCAGTGTCATTTATATCAACACAAAAACAACCATAAGTCCCACACACATAGAAAGAAAATGATTACAATTAAAATTCAATTACATAACAATTATCACAACCAAGATTTCCAAAATTTCACATTTACTATGTTGCACTATTCTAAAAATACATCATGTTTTGAAAATCAACCCATTTTCAAAATACTACAACCATTCACATTTCAAATCTGCACATTTGAAATAATTTCTAGATTTTCCACACATTCATATATTTATACCATAACATAAGTAATTATACAAAATGAAATATTAATCCTAGAGGAAATTAATTTCTACCATGCATTACATGATCATCTCATTGGCTACACCCATGACAATGAGATATCTAAGGCCTATTAGTGTCTCTAAAACACTTATGTACCCAACTCCCTGGTAACTTGAATTTCATCATAAAAGGGACAGATATGTCATTTTATGATATACATTTAAAGTTCTGACAATCTTACAACTTTCTACCATCCCAACTCAAATAATAGACCAAGAACGAATGTCAACACCAAGACCAACAATCAATGCCAAAGGACCGAACAAACTGATATCACTTGTAATGCCCTACCCCTTCCTCATTGGATTGAGAAGGAAGTGAGGTGTTACTTGGCCTTAAGTGACATTAATAAGGTTCCAAAGGATAGAAATAAATGTCAATGGATTCAATAAAAAATTGGGTAATGATTTTCCCTTGAGATAAACCAACCAAAAAAACAATCCATTACCAAAAAAACTACATGATGCATGTAACATAGTAACCCTAGTCATATATTACCAAAATACCACCAAGATATTCTATAATAATTACCAAAAACCAATACAACCAAATCATACCAAACCAATATCCGAGTACCAAGCGTAAGACTAAATAAAAACACCTAAGTAACTATGTCGTCATCCATAGCTCCACACCAAGCTCCATGCTCCAAGAACCACAACACCGCCAAATCATCATGATGAACTACTAGCAAAATGAGATGATTTACTCTTACCTGTGACTTGGAATATAACATCTAAAAAATCACAAAAGTTCCAAAATAGGGGTGAGTAATAATACTCACTAGGATTTCCCCAAATGACTTCCCTACACGCACCACTAGGAAAGAACCGTTATAATATTTATATAAAATAGTTTATATAAAACCTCAAATAGTTTAACAAATACTAATAATCCAAACACACCCTTAACAATACACCTTTACCCCAACCATGAAACCCAAGTGAAATCCAAAAAACCATGTCATAATCCAATTCACCATTTCATATTAGCACAACAATTTTTATATTGTATAGAAACACACAACAAGGCAACAAACAAGGTGGAGCTTCCCGTCCAAACCTGTTTACTACTTTCCCAATCAAGTGGTACTTCCTGCCTACTTATCATTGATGGTGGACCTTCCATCCACTCTCCATCATCTTTTTATAGTGGTACTTCCCGGCCACTTCACATCATTCCAATCACAAACATAACATGCACAATCCAATGACCAAGCATATAACACACCAAGGCCACAAAAACATGACAATAACCATTTCATAATCAAAAAATCCCTTGAAGAATCATTCATTCCATATCACATTTCAATAAAGAAACCCCTTGTTATTGAAAACCATTTTCTCAAACCATTTACATAAAACAACCCAAGTTATCGATTTTAAAATCAACATTTTAAAATCCAACAAGAACAATTCACCACAAAACCCATTTTCCCCAAAAAATATACAAAACATTACCAAAGGTATTTCTACCAATTTCACACATAAAAATCACAAATTAATTCAAGAAAACCCAATTAATTGGAACAAGCCTTCTAGTTCTAATAAAGTGGATATGAGAGAGAATCCACTTACCTTTAGGGTTTTGGTGAAATCAACCCACAAGAAACCGCACCACAAATTCGGGAAAACGCTCCACCAAAACCACTCTATATATCCTTTCTTACAATCAAAAAAGACTTAATATCATCACTTATGGAAATAATAACCCTAGATCTACATGCAGCAGATGTAGATCTAGAAAACCGAGAGAGAGGGAATAGTAGATCTAGAGAAAACCATAATCAACCAAGAGGGGAGACTTACTTGAGATGAACTGACTTCAAACCACCAAGAAACCCCTTAAATGTTTTTTCAAAATGGGTGGGAGAGCCCCTTTATCCCTTGAGATCAAGGAATCCTATGTAGGGATCGTATGAGAGAAGAAATAAGTGCATTAGGGTAAATCTCAACTAACCTCATTTTAAAAAAAAAACTAATTTATTGGGCCACACGGTTTGAAAAACTGTGTGCTAACCGTGCAGATGCTACTTTCTGAATAGTGACATATCGCACGGTTACCTAGGATTCTTAAACGGTTTCACCTAACCGTGTTGTGCGACCTTAGAAAGGCCTCCAAAACTTTCCAAAACCTTTCCAAACTCTCTAAAACATTACCCATCCACTTCATATACATAAAAAGGTATAAAAAAGGTCACATAACTCAAACTAAGGGTGCTACAATAATGAGACTCGGGGTCTGGTACTCGCAAATATAGGGGCAGTACTGGGAATCCCCTAGATGAGTAGCCAACTAGCTATGTTCTCTAAGGATTGGAAATGAGGACTTGGGTTTGAATCTCATTGTTTGTACCCATACTCTGGTGCCCCGGTGGTGAGCGTATGCACCATGTGTAGGTTGGCTATAAGGTTTTTTATGAAGCCCATGAAAGGTTAAATATTTCATTTCATATAGGAAGCTATGGCTGATGGTAGTTTTACCCAATCAACTGCAAGACCATATCAATGAGGCTTGAGGTCTATTTCCTAAAACCATGGGGGGATGTATATGCTGTGAGTTTCATGGATTAAAAGGGGGTAGTGGTTTCTATGAAAAAAAGGGTTATGCTAGGAATTTATGGCTTGTATGGGGGGTTGAGGTTTCTGTAAACAAACATTAAAGTTAAAAATAATTCATTGTAATAAAAACATATAAATACTTTATCTTAAATAAATAGATAAATATTTTATTAGTTTCATTACAACTATTGATAAAAGTTATATTTATCAACATAAAAATAAAACACTAATTAAGGTATGACTTTTATTAACACAAAAATAAGCGTGGATAAAAGAAAACTTTTATCAAAATTTTACTTTAGCACTAATAAAATTATTTTTAATCAACAGTGATAAATACTTGCATATTTTTTCCATGGTTCTATAGCAATGTTATTCCCCTGCTATATTATCATTATTTTCCCTAATATAGGACAAAAATATTTCACAAAAAATAAAGCTTTAGAATGTTTATAATTGAATGATCATCTACTTTGTATTTTGTTTTACCTGTTTCTTTATGTCCCTAGATATATAAAAAATATAGCTAATTATTATTTACATTTCAAATTTATTAATTATAATTAATTTTTTTATTTGTATATATGAATAAATATTTTTTAAAATCTATTAGTAGTTATATAAATGTATATTTATATGTATGTATGAAAAAATGTTTTAAAATATACATTACTGATTTCATAAATATAAATATAAATTAATAATTTTAATATTAATAAAATATTATTTTTTTAATTATAAAAATTACTTAATTTCTAAATATAAGTTCATTTTGTAAATTCATTTGAATATTTGAAGTTAAATATTTTCAATTACTAATTTACATATATGAGCATATTTTTTCACATATAAATATATGTAAGTGTGTTTCTATGTGCGCATATAAAAAACTCATGGATGTATGTGTATGTCGGTAATAGGTGAATGCAACACATACACAAGTATATCCAACTATATACAATGCATATAATATTAATATTATTTTAATTTCTATATAAAATAAAATCAATAGATTTTAACGAAGAATAATTACTATATATATGTGTGGTGTATATATATATAATTATATTACTAATATATAAAAATATATATATATATAAATTTATAAAATATTAAAAGTTCAATTAATAAATTTATTTAAACATTAAATCTACAAAACTTTCATTTATGTCAAAATATATAAATATTCTATCTAAAAATTAGAAAAATATTTAATCATCGCAATTATTAGTGATGATAAAAGTTATAATTATCTGCACAAAATAAAACATTGATAAAATCATAACTTTTATCAGCGTTAAACACTGATAAAAGACAACTTTTATGATCACTTTATTTTAGTTCTAATAAAATTATTTTCAATAAGCGCTTATAGAAAGTGTTGCTAAATGCTAGTGTATTTTTTTGTGTTTCTGTAGTATTGTTACTCTCTTGATATATTATCATTACTTTTCCTAATGTAGGATAAAAAAAATTCATAGTAAATACAACTTTAAAATGTTTATAATTTTAATTATCATCAAATTTGTATTGTATTTTACATGTTTCTTTATGTCTCTAGCTATAATGGTATTGTTTATGAGTTTTTTGAATATGTCTATGGTTATATTTGTGTTTGTGCATTAAAATGATCTTTTATCATCACTGTTAAGTGGAGTATCTAGTGTAATTTTTTTCCATGTTCCGCTATAACTTTATCTTCAGTGAAACTTGGTCAGAATCTTACTAAATCGATAGTCCAAGAGATTTGTTCCATAGACCAAGGTGTTGTTCCCACCCCAGGTTAGGATAGGGAATTAAAACTAGGGACTGGAGGAGATAAAGGTTGAATACAAGAGTTTATCCTCCAAAAACCACCATCCTTTTAAGGATAGAATGATCCTTAGGAAACAGATGGCTGTTTGGGAAATATCAAGTGAATTTTCAACTTTTTGGAAACTCCAAATTCTTTCAAAGTGAAATGTGCTACTATTATAATCGAATTAACTAGAAAGATATGGTGGTACATGATAGTTCAAGAAAAATAGTATGAAGGTTTAGAGTAAAAAACTTCAAGACCATCTTTTTCAGTAGTTTTTTCCTAAATCATTAATGATTTCTAAATTCATGGATTTTACCCTTCATTAATGTGATCATACTATAATAGAATATTTTAAATGCTTCACTAAATTAATTCATTTATTTATCATGATTGTATTGAATGATATTTTTAAGGGTCAAAGGTTTCATATGAGCTTGTGAATAGATATTTAATCACTATTTTTTTATATTGAATATTACCACTTATGTTGAGGTTTTGGATAGATCCATGATGGAAGAAATTAGCATAGAAAGAAAGTAAGAATTAGTTGGGATTATTATTCTTTCTATCGGTAGTTTTAGAGTCTCCTATGTAAATAAGAGGAAGTGGAATGAAGTTCATAAATGTGGTAGTAGTGACTCCTTACAATGGACACATAGTTTACCTCTTTAATCCACTAGCAGTGTACCTTTAACTTGTTACCAATGTGTTAAGACAGGGAACATGAGACATACCTTCCCCACACATCCAAAAATATACAACTCTTGTATAATATGAGGTCACTTGTATAAATTCTATCAGTATTTTTATACTCCATGTTATGTATCTAGTTCATAGGCCCCTAAATAATTTATGGTTCACTCAGATTCTTCAAAGACTACTGGGTTTTAGACATCATATTCTAGAAAAAAGTAGTTACATGTGGCCTAAGAGTATCTAGTAGAAGTTGATTTGGGCCCTATAAATTTTAAAGGTATTGTCTTTATCAGTTTATCTTAAGTGACCAATTTATTTCAAACCATTACATTTCATTCCTTTATATCAACCTAATTTGTGATTATTTTAAAAATTCCAATGAAACTCATGAATTTTCCCCTGGGGTTGGTAACACATCTTGAAAAGAAGAAATAGAAGGTTTTTCTATGTCCTTAATGTTATGTTTTGATATTATAAGTTAATTTTGTTTGGTATTTTCTAGTTCTCAAATTGGATCACTTTAACATTATCCTTGACATGGATTGGTTAGTTATCAGTAAATAAGACACCAATTTCTATCATCAATGTGTGTTCTTTATCAGCTCTGATGGGACCTCTTGAGTGTTTCAAGAAGAGTGGGATCTAAGGTCAAGTTGAGAATAACTCCTTTATTTGAACATGAAAATTTGATTTCCTATTTTAAAATTGAACTTGGGGATGAACCTATGGGTTTTGATCTTCATTTTGTGGTTAAGGAATTTCCAAATTGTTTCTAGCTGATTTCTCTTGTTTACCTCCAAAGAGGGATGTTGAGTTTTTGATTGATTTTGTGTCATGAACTCAGATTATATACATTCCTTCATACCATATGAATTTGGAATTATTTAAGAAATTTAATCATTAATTAGATGATTTTGAAGATAATGGTTTTATTCATCCTAATGTATCTACTTGGGAATACCTTGTTCTTTTCACCAAAAATGTTGATGGGACACTTCATTTGTGCATTGATTACTATAATCTCAACTGGGTAATTATTAAGAATAAGTATAAATTTCCCTATATTGAATGATTTTTTGATCAGTTAAAGGGATAAGAATAGTTATTCAAAATTGAACTTCGGTTTAGATATCATTAGCTAAGATTTAAGGTGTCGAATATTATGAATACCACCTTCTAGAGAAAGTATGACCACTTTGAGTTTCTTGTGATATTTTTTTCTATTTCTAACACACTAATTGTTTTCATGGACCTAATGAATTGTATTTTACACAATTATCTTGATTTATTTTTTTGGGTATTCATAGATAAAATTCTAGTTTACTCAAGAACTAAAGAAGAGCATGTGCATCAACTGAAATCCATTCTAAGAATATTGAGTTATCATTTCTATTATGATAAGGTAAATTTAATTTATATATTCAAGAAGTTAAGTTTTTGGGACATGTGATTTAAGATCAAGACATCTAAATTGATCTTTAGAAGGTGAAGGTTTTATTTTAATGGGAGAAACAATGGAATGCCTTTAAGATTTGAAGCTTGTTGGTTTCAACATGATATTGTTAGCGTTTTATGAATTAATTCTCAAATCATACATCTCGGTTGACTTATCCTACTAGAAAAGATGAAAAATCATTTTGGATTCTAAGTGTAAGACCTCATTTGATGAATTGAAGTGATGTTTGACCTCAACACCTATTTTGAATTTACCAAAAGTGGTAAAGGGCTATGTGATGTTTTATGATGCTTTAAGTGTTGGTTTGAACTATATCCATATTCAATAAGATCGTATAGTAGTGTATGGATCTCATCAACTTTATCCACATAAAAATAATTACCCCACCAATGATTTAGAACTCACAGTAGTTATGAATTCCCTCAAGGGTTGGCGGCATTACCTTTTTTGGAAAATGTTCACTATCTATTCTAACCGTAAGATTTTAAGTTATATATTTTCTTAGAAGGACTTGAATCTTAGGCAGAGTTGATGGGTGGATTATCTTCAGTATTTATACGTCTACATCACCTATACCCTATAAAAGGGAAATTTCATTGTTGATTATCTAATCATAAAATTTCCTTCTCAACAATGATAAGAATGGAAAGATGAATGGAACATCATGCGACTCTTTACTCAGATGCGCTTAGGTGTGATGGAAGAAGAGACTGATATTATTATGACTAGTGCTTAGTTAACTTCATCTCTTATTGAGTTGATCTTTCAAGATAAATAGAGGTATGAAGAGTTTGGGAGTATTTAGATCTCTTTAAATGGTGGGGAGGCCATTGTTGAGTGGTATTTCTCCTTAAAATGAATTCTCTATTTCAGAAACTGGTATTACATTCCTTCATTTGTGATGATGGTTGTGGTGAAAATTTTTCACTGTATTAGAGGGTTATTCATCATGGTACAATGAACATGTACTATGACATGAATCATTAGTTTTTGTGGACAAATTTTAAATGTAACATAACTGATTTTGTGTCTCATCGTTATACCTCTCAACTAATTAAGGTTGAACACCAAAAGTATTCAGACTTACCTCAACCTCTCACAATGCCCATATGTAAATGGGAAAATATATCTATGTATTTCATCATTTGGTTACCATATACTCTATGAGGGAATAATTCTATATGTTTGGTGATTTATTGGCTAACCAAGTCACCTCTTTTTTTTCTTATTCTAGAAACTACCAAGGTTGAGGATTTAGTAAATTTGGACATCTAGAAGATCATGAGGCTGCATGGGGTTCCACCTGTTATTATTTTAGATAGGGACCTCAGTTTAACACTTTTTTTTTTGAAAGGCCACTATGAGGTAATGGGTGCTCATGTTAAGATGAGCATAACATATCATCCTTATATAGATAGATAGTGTAATGCCCCAACCCTAGAAGCTCGGATCCAGTGCATTATTTTAATAAATTGACATGATTACAAGGAATCAAATCCTAAATGACTAATCAGTTTATCAATCTTGGAAAATAGATTGCATATATGAAATTTATATTACAATTTATAACATAAATATATCATTGATAATCCTTTTAGAACTCCATTATTCCCCTATATTAACCCTTCATATCAATCATAAAATACTTCTTGTCATCCTAGAAAAAAACATAAGAAATGGGTGAGCTCAGATGCTCGGTAAGGATAAACAATATAGTGTAATCTATCACAAATAAGCACAAACTTTTAAGGAAAGGTACAAAACTAAAACAAAATCCTTTTAAAAAATTATCTTCAACATAATATGGAAAAAATAAATCAAATAAATTAATTTAAACATTCACATGGATATTCTACTAGTCGAATAATCACATGTAAAATCAATAATTAATCTCATAACAAGGGAATGCATAATGTCGGACATCATAACCACTATTTCAAAGCCTCATGCAAAGACCATACCCAAATATTCTGTCAAGGCCTTATTCTAAGACACTAGTTTGTCTCATGAGACCTAATGATGAATCTAGGGACTATAATGGTACCCTCCTATCACTTACTAATCCCAATGCATTTCTCATAAGAAAAGGGTGAAACATAATATAAACATTCATATTAAAACTAACATATGAAATGTTAATACTTTAACCATAAACCATAAATGGTATAAAAATAGCACATCAACCGTTAACATATCATAAAACCTTTAATACAATATAGGAGATTGTATCATAATAAATCAACCTCAATTAAACATAAAATCAAACAAAGGACGTTGACATAGATGAAAGTAATCTAATAAAATCATTAAAACTTTTTTAGAGAAGTATCCTTTTTTTACTTTGTAATCATTTCAAATCTTGAATAATTATAAAAGAAAACATTTCATTTAAAAATAAACTTATAATATTATAAGTAAATATTCAAAATTTTAAGGTTTCATAATGGTGTAAAATAGTCGCATGTGCCGTATAAGTTAAAAAACATTATTTCCTTAATTTTTCGAAAAGGGCGTAAAGTACCTTGTTTGGAAAGTGATGGAAAGATTCTTTTCAAAATGTTTTATAAAAATTAAAAAATGGGAAAAATGACATTAAAAAATTTTATGGAAAAAGTAAAAAAAAATTAAAATGTATTTTAATGAAACATGTATGTGGATGATAAATATTCCCCAGTAGATACTTACGTATAAACAATCTCAGATAAAAAAATGAGATTACAAAATTAACCCTTACCTTGTACTTTTCTTTAGTAGAGGGTGAGTTAACCTAATTTATAATTATTAAAGTGTGTTATTAAATTATAAACAAACCATATCTATATTTATGATATCATATATGATACTTTTATATCATTTTGTTAATAATATTTCAGTATTTCCATTGTTTTGGGTGTTAACTGCTTCATTTTCCTATGAATGTTTCATCATGTAAGTCATGTTTCTTATTAATAGGATATATTTTATTCATATCCATAATTATATTAAGTTCATAAATATTATATTTACTCGTAAAATGAATTTTATAATCATTCTTGAAAGGTTAATGTGGATAATGAATCTCATCACATCGTGGAGAGGGTAGGTCGTACATACGCACGAAAGATGATATCATTCCTTTAATGGTTATATGGTATATAAATGGATGGTATATTAATTATAAAGAATCAT
The DNA here is from genome assembly GCA_963277665.1 of Viscum album. Classification (NCBI taxonomy): domain Eukaryota; kingdom Viridiplantae; phylum Streptophyta; class Magnoliopsida; order Santalales; family Viscaceae; genus Viscum; species Viscum album. Next base: position 1,340,829,298 of record OY728132.1, on the reverse strand, counting down.
AATAATGTAATATAAATTATTTATGTATATTATTTTCATCATTATACCCATCCAAATAATGTAATGTTGAATAACAAATTACACCACGGCGTGAAGATGGTAAGTCGTGCATACGAACACATGGTGATATTATTATTCATAGGATGGATAAAATGATGAATATGGTTGTCCCGTGATTATAACAACATCTAAGTATATTTGTGACACTATATTTATTACTTTGGTATAGAAACAACATAAAAAGAGGAAGTATAAGAAGAAAACAACTTTGAAAGAGGTGATAAAATGATTACCTCTTCTTCAGGTGTCTCCTTTTGATTTGCACAAAAGGGCTCCTTAAGTTGGTTTTATGCTAAAAGTGTGGCCTCTATGATGAATTTAGGGAAGTTGGGAGGATATTTGGGAAAGTTTTTTCTGATACAAATGGATTTTTATGTGTGAATAAAATATAAGTAGAAGTTCCCTTTTATAGGAGAGGTGAGGGGTGCTTTAGGAAAGTCTTAAAATATTAATTTATTATAAATTTAATTTTGATTTATAATGTCTCTAAATTAATTTATTTAGATTATAATGTGATTATGGGTCTAAATACTCTCAAAAAATAGGTTTTAGACATGTTTAGGTCATGAAATTAACCTTATCTTTTATATTTAACCCTTAGTTAAATAGTTGAACTTTTACCATGCCTTTTTGTATTTTTACACTACATGGTTAATATAGTTACTATAAAATTCCAATAGAACCTAAAGTGGATCATTTATGAAAATTTTATAACTATACAATTTATTTGGAAAAATATTATATTTTTATGACTTTTATATCATTTAGTAGAATATTATTTATTTTAAAATCTCATTTTTGTCAATTTTGACACTATTTAAGACTTGATTTTTGTTAAAATCATAACAACTTTATTATTTTGAAAAAAATTAAATAAATCAATACTAAAATTTCATAGTCATCCAAAAAATTCATGGATGGAATCAAATATTTCAAATAATATTTATTTTAATATCTATAATATCTTTATTTGATTCTTTTTTTAATAAGGTAATCATTGCATCATCATTGTGTCATAAGTAAATTTACATAATTAATGTATAAAAATTATAAATAAAATATAATGATGTATTAAATAATTTTAGATTTATAATTACTATTTATAGTCAAATATATCAGTTATATAACCTCATGTTAAAATTGTTTTAGTAAAACAATACATGTTTATGTTATATTTCTCTTTACTTTAAATTAATTATTATAACATGTCATTATCACACCCAAGTGGCTCTCAAATGACAAAAGTTTGGCCTAAGGATTTTTTGGTCACCCATGACTCATCCAATAATATTAAAACACATGTTAGGATAGTTTTATATTATTATAATATTATTTTTACCCTTATTTACCTAATTTACCCTTTAACTGTGGTAAATAAAAATAATTAACGAAGTTACTATTCATAATGCCTAAAAATAAAAGATACCTATTTTTATAATTTGGACCGTATAATTTCAAATATGGAATCCATTTTTCTAAATTCAAAACACAGAAGTCACATTAATTAATTTAAAATTAATTCCCGTTTTAAAAACCAGAAACTAGGTTTTTAAGAAGTAAAAACTATCAAAAGATTGACATGTGTTTATGTCCAATTTAAATGTGAAATTACTTCCAATAATAAAAATTGGATTAAATTATAAAAAAAATAATACAATTACACTTTAAAACTAATTAAAAAGATAATCTAACTATGTAAAAAATTTAGATTAAAAAGTAGTTTTGAATTAAAATGCAATATTTTTCACTATTTATTAAATTATGAAAGTTATTAGAAAAATGCCAAAATTTTATCCAAAATAAATTTTTATGTCCCTATTCTAAATAATAAATTTATTTTGTCAAATTTAATATATAAAAGTGTCAAATATTGTATTTAAAAAGGTTTCACCATTAAAAAGCGGTAAAACTACATTTTTTGAAAAATACTTCTTTTATCTGAAAAATTGAATTTATTCTTATTTTATGTATAAAAAACACATAATATAAATGTTAAAATTGTATCTAATATATTAAATTAAAATTTTGGTTAATATTATTCATAACCTCTTTTCAAACGGTTAGTTTGATAGGTCGTGGTGTGCCTGAACTCAGTGTTGCGTGTACCACAAGCTATTGAATTATTTAAAAAGAAGCATGTAGTGGAAGATTGGGGTGTTACATTATACCCCCCTTTAATAAATTTCATCCTCATAATTTTCAAATTTGGGTTCGTTAACTAAGTTTTGATTATTAAAAATCCTTTTATTGCAATCCAACATTAGAAAAATGGTCGATAAAACTTCCACTTTAAAATAAAGGGAAGTAAGAAGGTTTCCAGAGACAACACATACAAGGGTTCCATATAGAAAACATGGACATGAAAGAAAATTTAACTATAAAGTTTTGATGTAGAACTATATAGAACATGATTAAGAAAATGTTAACAACCACAAAGGTATAAATCTGTGATGATCTAGGTGCCATTTGATTCATCACAAAAGAACATACTAGGAAAACATTTTTGATTTTATAATATTTTCCCTATAACTGAAGAATATATTTAATTCATAGATTAATAACATAATGAAACATACTTACCTAACAAGTATATTTTTCTCTTTTAATCAATTTCTACCACAAACTCACCTTTCGCTCAAAAAGATATAAAAATTTGATTTATCATAATCATATAGGGTTTCAAAAATAAACTTATACTTCATATATCATCTCATTTAAATAAAATAAAACTAAGTTATATAAACTGGTACATCACATAGATCAGTGGTAGGTGATTCACCCTTCTCGCCCTTCGGTTACGGGTTCAAGTCTTGCGGCCTTGCTGAACGCGGTGGGTTATTTCCAAACCTACGAGTTGTCCTTTTCTTAAAACTATGTTGTTATAAAATTCAAAAAATAATCTTAAAAAATGTTTTAACCTTAAATAATACTATCCAAAGTTTAACTTAATCCATTCCAACCTTTAGAGTTATCTAGAATAATTTTGTCCAAACTCTGTCTAAAAGGTCTCTAAATTTCCAAAATCAATTCTAACATCAGATTTGTAAAACAACGTAATTTTTCTCTTATTGTCATATAATTAATATATGACTACCTTCATAATATTAAAACCTTAATTAAAACAAAACGTATTGTAGTATAATCCTTATATATATCACATTCTTCTTATAACCAGAATATAATTCTTGAATCCAAAAAAACAAATACATTAATTATTCCACTTCGACTGTAGTTACAGCATAATCTTGACTATGATCCATTTTATTCTTATGATCTATATTTCCTTGATGCTTTGGACAATCATTTTCATAATGTACCATATCTTTAAAATTATAGCATTGCACAACTTCTTTCTTTCCCTTACAGTCATGAGCATGGTGACCTTTTTCTTCACATTTGTAACAAACTCTTATTCCTTTCTAGAAAGTACCGGGGTATTTCTTCCCAAAATTATCAAAAAAGGTAAAATAATTCATTCCCTTTTCCCTTTATCTGTCTCTTGCCCCACTGTTATCTTCTTCTCTTACTTTACTTTAATGTCGTAAAACTTAGAGAATTCATTTTCCGTCTTGATATCACATGAGACTATATCTTTGTATGATGAGAAATATTGTGAGACTAGTTCTCATAAAAGGAGTGGTTTTAACCCATCAAATAATCTATAAATATTACTTATAGGGTTACGTATGTAGTCTGCAGCATGCCTCGTTAACCTTGTGAAGTTAGCCTCATAATTTGCAACATTCTCATCCTCCTTTTACTTCAGACTCAGAAATTTCTTTTCCATATCAGCTCGTTGTTCACGAGGAAATTATTTCTCTAGGAAAAGTTCAATAAACTCCATACATTCCATATTTTATACTTCTTTATCCACCTTCATGTTTTGAATTAATTGCCACCATTTATCCGCATCTTCTGAGAGACGGTAAACTTCAATGAAGACTTTCTCCTGTTTGTTACTTCCCAAAGTAAGAAATATTTTCTCTAAGGAACTTATCCATTACTCAGCCACAAATGGATTTGTAGTGCCATTTAATGTTGGAGGTTTTTGTCTCATGAAGTGTTCTAACATTGATCTTATATCTTTTGTATTAGGGTTCTTCATATGGGTATGTTTTTTATTCATAACCTGAGTCATTTGTCCCAGCTCGATTATAAGTTGTTCAGCACCAGTTGTATCGCCATCTACACTATAATTATCTTGTATAGGAGGTAAATCTATATATGGATTACGTGCATTGATATGGTTTCCATTTATTCTACTAGTCACCATTTATAAACAATTTCATACACTATATTATGTTATGAATCATAATGCATAATTCCAAACTAGTAAAATACTTAACATAAATTGAAACTTTTATGCATATATAATCCATAGTCATAAATATGGTTCCTTTGAGGACATATTTACTCATAAATCCTTCATAATGGTTTGTAATAAAATATGAATTATCCTAAGAATATCCATCGGGAGTGTCAAACTAAGTGCGCAGTAAGGCCTATTGTCGTGTACCAGGTTACCCGAGTCAATCCCAGAACACATTTTCGGAGTTTTCAACCCTATGTACATATGTTCTAGATCCACATCCACTTGTAGTTTCTAGACATGGATTTATTTCTTGGAATATCCATATAATATCTACTTAACCAAAATTCTAGTGTGTTCTTCTATACTTTTCCTCAAAGTCTATCTTAGGGTTATGATCCCTAATCTAAGTTTTCTAAATCTATTTCCAAGGTTGTTGCTAAACCTCCCTTTGATAACAACTGTAATTCTCTAATTATAGAATCTCATATTTAATGAATTATTTTAATACATTGGTATGATTACAAGAAATCAAATCCTGAAGGACCGATCAGTTTAGCATTCTTGTAAAATAGATTACATACATGAACTTTACATTACAATTTCTTACATAAAGTACAACATTGATAATCTCTTGATAAATCCATTATTACCCTAGATTAACCCTTCATATCAATCATAAAATAATTCTTGGTATCCTTGAAAAAATATAATAAATTTGCGTGATCAGATTCTTAGTAAGGATAAACAATATAGCAGAAGCTATCACAAATAATCATAAACTTTTAAGGCAAGGTACAAAACTAAAACACAAGCCTTTTAAAAAATTATCTTCATCATAATATGGAATAAATAAATCAAATAATTCCATTTAAACATTCACATGTATATTATACTAGTTGAATAATCACATGTAAAATCAATAACTAATCTCATAATGAGAGAATGCATAATGGCATACTTCATAACCACAAAATCAAGGCCTCGTGCCAAGACCATACACAAATATTCTTTCAAGGCCTTGTGCCAAGACACTAGTTTGTCTCATAAGACCTACCGATGCATCAAGTGGCTATAGTGGGCCCCTCTCATCACTTACTATGTCCAATTCATTCCTCAAATGAAAAGGGTGAAACATAACATAAACATTTTTATTAAAACTAGTATATAAGATGTTAATACTTTAACCATAAACCATGAATGGTATAAAAAATAGAACATCCACTGTCAAAATATAATAAAACCTTCAATACAATATGGGAGATTGTATCATAATAAATAAACCTCAATTAAGCAAAAAATCCAATAAAGTATGTTGATATAGATTAAAGTAATCTAATAAAATCATTAAAACTCTTTTAGATAAGTATCCCTTTTTTACTTTGTAATCATTTAAAAGCATGCATAATTATAAAAGAAAAAAATTCCTTTAAAAATAAACTTGTAATATTATAAGGAAAGCTTCAAAATGTTAAGGAATAATAACAGTAGAAAATAGTTTTTCACACCGTATAAGTTAAAAAAACATTTTTTCCTTAATTTGTTGAAAAGGGCGTAAAGTACCTAGTTTGGAAAGCGATGGAAAGATTCCTTTCAAAACATTTTATAAAAAGTAAAACATAGGAAAAAATGAAATTAAAAAATTATAGAGAAAATATAAAAATATTTTAAAATCTATTTTTATGAAACATGGATGTGGAAGATAAATATTCCTCATTAGATACTTATGTATAAACAATCTCGGATAAAAAATGAGATTGCGAAATTAACCCTTACCTTGTACTTTCCTTTAGTCGAGGGTGTGTTAACCTCATTTATAATGATTAAAGTATGTTATTAAATTATAAAATAACCATATACATATTTATGATATCATATATGATCCACTTATATCATTTTGTTAATAATATTTCAGTATTACCATTGTTTCGAGTGTTAACTGCTTCATTTTCCTATGCATGTTTCGTCATGTAAGTCATGTTTATTATGAATAGGATATATTTTATTCATATATATAATGATATAAAGTTCATAAATATTATATTTACTCATCAAATTAATTTTATAATCATTATTTAATGGTTAATGTGGATAATGAATCGCATCGCGTTGTGGATATGGTAAGTCGTACGTACGCATGAGCGACGATATCATTCCTTTAATGGTTAAATGGTATGAAACTGGATGGTATATTAATTATAAAGAATAATAAATTAATTTTCATTATTTATGTCTATTATATTCATCATTATACTCATCCAAATAATTTAATGTTGAATAAAAAATTATACCACGGTGTGGAGATGGTAAGCCGTACATACACACACATGGTGATATTATTATTTGTAGGACAGATAAAATGATGAATATGGTTTTCCATGATTATAATAACATCTAATTATATGTATGATATTTTATTTATTACTTTAGTATGGAAAAAACATAGAAAGATTAATTAGAATAAGAAGATAAATTTGAAAGATGTGATAAAACGATTACCTCTTCTTTGGGTGTCTCTTTTTGATTTGCATAAAAGGACTCCTTAAGTTGGTTTTCTGCCAAAAGTGTGGCCTCTAGGATGAATTTAGAGAATTTTTTAGGATAATTGGGCAGTTTTTTTTAATCCAAATGGATTTTGAGCTGTGAATAAAAATGAAGGATAAGTGCCCTTTTATATGAGAGGTGAGGGGCACTTTAGGAATGTATTGAAATATTAATTTATTATAAATTGATTTTTGGTTTATAATGCCTAAATAATAATTTATTTATAGGATAAGATGATTATGGGTATAAATCCTCTCAACCAATAGGTTTTAGACATGTTTAGGTCATAAAATTAACCTTATCTTTTAGATTTAACCCATAGTTAAATAGTTTAACTTTTACCATGTCTTCTTGTATTTTTACACTACATGGTTAATATAGTTACTATAAAATTCCAAGAGAACCTAAATTGGATAATTTATAAAAAAATTATCACTATAAATTTCATTTGTCCTAATCTTAGATTTTTATGACTTTTATATCATTTAATAGAATAGTATTTATTTTAAAATCTCATTTATGTCAATTTTGACACTATTTAAGACTTGATTTTTGTTAAAGTCATAACAACTTGACTATTTTAAAAAATGAATTAAATAAATCCTAAAATTTCATATACTTTAATTAAATTTATTTATGGAATCAAATATTTCAATTAATATTTATTTTAATATCTATAATATCATTTATTTGATTATTTTATTAATAAGGTAATCATTACATCATCATTGTGTCATAAGTAAATTTACTTATTTAATGTCCAAAATTTATAAATAAAATACCATGATGTAATAAATATTTTTATATTTCTAATGACTATTTATAGTCAAATATATTAGTTATATAACCACAAATTAAAATTTTTTTAGTAAAATGATACATGTTTATGTTATATTTATCTTTACTTTAAATTAATTATTATAACATGTCATTATCACACCCAAATGGATACCAAATGCCAAAAGTTTGGAATAAGGATTTTTTTGGTCGACCATGACTCATCCAATAAGATTAGTACATGTGTTAGGGTAGTTTTATATTATTATAATACTATTTTTACCCTTATTTACCTAATTTACCCTTTAATTGTGGTAAATAAAAATAATTACTGAAGTTACTATTCATAATTCCCAAAAATAAAAGATAATTATTTACATAATTTTTACCTTTTGATTCAAAATTTGGAATCCATTTTTCCAAATTCAAAGCACAGAAGTTTCATAAATTAATTTAAAATTAATTCCCATTGTCAAAACCAGAAAGCGGGTTTTTAAGATGTAAAAACTATCAAAATATTAACATGTTTTTATGTACAATTTAAATTTAAAATTACTTAAAATGATCAAAATTAAATTATATTATAAAAATAATACAATTACACTTTAAAATAAATTAAAAAAATAATCTAACTATATAAATAATTTAGATGAAAAAGCAGTTTTGAATTAAAATGCAGTATTTTCACTGTTCATTAAAATATGAAAGTTATCAGAAAAACACCAAAAATTTATCCATACTAAATTTTTATGTCCCTTTTCTAAATAATAATTTTATTTTATCAAATTTAATATAAAAAAGTGTCAAATATTTTATTTAAAAATGATTCTCCATTAAAAGGTAGTAAAACTGTATTTTTTGAAAAATATTTCTTTTATCAAAAAAATTGAATTTATTTTTATATTATGTATAAGAAATAAATAATACTAATGTTAAAATTATATGGAATATATAAATTCAAAAAAATTTAATACTAATTATAATCACTTTTCAAACGACTGGTTTGATATGTCATGGTGTGATCGAACTCGGTGTTGCGTGTACCGCAAACTATTGAATTATTTAAAAAGAAGCATACTGGGGAAGCTTGGGTTGTAAAATATAAACAAAAAAAGAAATTATAATTTTATATTATATGATATATTCTTGCATCATGGACTTTGGAGACTCTTTAGATAGTTATTTGGGATTGGTTGAGTTTTCTTATAATAATAATTACCAATCATCCAAAAAATGGCTTTTTTTTAGGATTTGTATGTATGACTATGTAAATCACCAATTTATTAGTCTAATGTGGGTGAAATTTATCTTGTTATTCTAATAACTATTCAAGAGACATAAAAAAGATTCAAATTATTCATCAGTGACTAGAAACTACTTAGATTCAGCATAAATATTATGTGGGTCTTCAACACCTTCCTCTATAATTTTTGGAAAGTGACTGGGTGTTCTTGAAAATTTTGCCTTGGATGGGTCACCATTATGTTGGGAAGTAAGGGAAATTAGATTCAAGATATGTGGTACCTTTTGATATCACTAAAAGAATTAGAATAGTGGATTATTGGTTAGCATTTTCATCTCAGTTGACCTCTATTCATGATATTTTCCATGTTTCTAAGCATAAGAAGTATAATATCAATCCCTCTCATGTTATGAATCATGTAGAGATTGTTTTGGAACTAAATATGTCAATATTTGAATGAATTTTTTAATTTTTTTATCTTTAGGAAATGATTTTGTGTGAGAAGTCTTTTCTATTGGTTCGGGTGTTGTGGAAACACAAAATAGATTCTCATGAGACATGGGAATTGGAATTGATTATGAGGGAGCAGTGGCCTCATATTTTCTTTTATTAGTCTTATTCTTCTTGACATTACGGTGAAAAAATTGATATGGTGGGGATAATTTTCACATCCCAATGTCACTTTAAGGTACATGAATTCATTTTTTGACCATATTTTTTTAAACTATTATTGGGTTTTCCATGTGATTTTTGTAAGTTTATGTAGGTTTCTAGGAATGTGCATGGTTGGCACATGGTTAGGTCAAACTGTAGGTTCTGGGCGTAGTGGAACCACAGTTAGGCCGTCACCAAACTTTAAATTTTACTGTGATCAATGATTATTCTAGAATCAATACGACAATAAATTCCAGTATCCACAGAATAAAATCAAAGATTTAGATAAAAAAGAGTCCTGTAACCTTGAGAGAGGATCAACATATTTTGTTTGTAATTAATTTAATTAAATTAAATAAATACCTCCAAGGTTTTCTTTCTTCATTGATGTGTCTGACCACATATCTATGTTGATCCTTTCGTTTCTTTATAGAGATAAAGACTAGATCTCCTCTAGTGGTAATACACATGTGCTCCACGAATCTCTAGATGTCACTGAAGGAGTCTCCAGGTGCTAGCACGGAAGGACCTTGTACTTGCATCATCCTCCCTTGATTGCTTTGAGATCCACTTCCAAAGCATTATCTGATATGGTATAGGATGGCCACTCTCATTCTTAAGAGAATTCTTGGAGAAAAAAAGTATCTCAAGGCTTGAGAGATTTTTCTCTAAAATGTTATGCACAACCAAAATTGGCTCTCTATCTTGTAGGTTTCCCCCTTGGATAATAAGAGAATAATATATAACTAGGAATTTAATTCACTGGGTAATAATAAATAATTATCACAAGTTTCGTTACTTATTTTATTATTCCATGTGAAACCCCATATCAAATAATAACAGCAATACCATTATTTACATGACATATTCTTAGCTTGCAAGTTACAATTAAATATTATTTTAATAAAATAATATTTAACATTATTTTATTGCTGGAACTTTTAACTTGGTCTTCCCATCCTCCTAAATATTTATCTGACCTTGAATAATGAATATTTATTTATTAAATAAATAAATAAATATAACTGCATTATTCATTAATAAATAAATAAAATATGATCAGTCATACCTGAATAATTATTAAACCACAACTGGAAATAATATTTATTCAACTTGTTAAATAATAAATTATTTAACTGAGATTCTAGATACACTTAGTGTGTGACCCTCTAGGCCTCTTTCTCAGTGGCATTAGGTGAGCCTCCCTAAAGTCCAAGGTTAGAATCTAGAAACACTCAAAGGCACCCATAGAGAAAGACGTTAATTCCACAACAACATGTCACCTCATACGAATTCTTATCATGTAATATAATCCCCTTATAAAAATATCTCCAATTGAGCAGGTTACATTCTAGTGTCATCAACTTATATGCTCGATAACTCATTCTTTTACTTTCCTGAAATAGAACTTGCCTAGAAAACACCATGGCTATGGATTTATTTAGGCTATATCATTTTCATCAAAGGGAATGAGATATTTACTTCCATTAATGAATAGAAGGGATAAATCATTTACCACATTATTCATTAATGCAATATTACTCTTGATGCACCCAACGTATCCTACCTCATCATGAGCATATGTCATCACAGTTTTCTCCAATACATCAAAGTGTGCGACTTATAATATCCATTAATAATAATCTTAAATTCTAAGGACCATTACACATGTCCACAGATATGAACATCCAATGACACTTATAATTTAAATTTCTTACTATTGGGTCTCGTTTTCATAATATCCTACTGGATAGTACTAGGGGCGTACACTATGAGAATGTGGCTCAAAGTCTTATGAGTCTTAACCCTTGATAGACTATATCATTTTTGTCCCTTCAAATGATATAATCGGGCCATATAACATTTATTCAAGAATAGTGTCATGGCACTTCTGGGTTCTCATCATAGTGCGGAACTGCTATGACATTTTTTAGTGTGGCAGCTACTCTTGGGACATTATCACATACTATGTTATGCATAAGAACAATCATTATATGATAATAAATTTATTAATATTCAAAACCATGAATATAAGTTTATCATAAATTAAAAATAAGTTGGTTCTATGTCACCAACTCCAACAGACTCCCACTTTCACTAGATCCAACTGCTAACAACCTTCAGTCCACTAGCTCTCACATGATATTCATGATTCTACTGAGATAGGCCTTCAGTCAAGGGGTCTGCCATATTCTCCTTCATGGACACTCTTCTCACTACAACTTCACCCCTCTAATGAAAATATCTCAAGAGGTGATAATTTTGGAGTATGTGCTTTGTCTATTAATGTGAACCTGGCTCCTTTACAAGAGCCACTGCTACAGTATTATCACAATATAATGTGACTGTGTCTCTAATTATAGGCACTACGTCAAGCTCCTAGACAAATTTCCAAATCCAAAGGCTTCCTTGGTGATATTAGAAGCCACTATATATTCAAACTCTACTATAGAATCAACAAAAATTGGCTGTTTTGAACTCTTCCAGCTCACAACTCCTCCATTGAGACAAAAAACATATCCTAATTATGAATTTAGATAATTTTGGATTTTTTGAAAACCAGCATCACCATACCCTCTGATGAGAATATCCTTTTCTCCTCTATACATCAAGAACATATCCTTAGTTCTTCTAAGATACTTAATGATGGCATTAATAGTAGTCCAATGTTGTTCTTCTGTCATTATATCTTTCTCCTTTTATGTCTGGGGACACGTTTTCTTAGAAAGATGTATGCCATGTGACACTAGAACCAATCCCTTCTTGGATTGTTCCATACTAAATATCTTTAGTATCTGGTCAATGTATGTACTCTGAATTAGCCCAAGTAGCCTCTTGGATCTATCACAAATGATCTTGATCCTTAGAATATAGGCTGCTTTGTCTAAGTATTTCATAGAGATGCACTTGTTCAATCAGTCCTTAACTAACTGTAAGACTGGTATGTAATTTCCAATAAGTAATATGTCATCAACATATACTACTAGGATAAAGACTACATTCCCATTAAACCTTTTGTAAATACATAGCTTACATTCATTCTTAATGAAAACAAATTCCCTTAGGGATTCATCGAATCGAATATTCCATGACCCGGATTCTTGGTTCAATCCATAAATAGATCTCTACAACTTGAAAAACCTTTTGGAATCACCTTGTGTCACAAACCCTTTTGGTTGTTTCATATAGACATCTTCTAGAAGGTTCTCATTAAGGAATGCAGTTTTGACATTCATTTTCCAAATCTCATAGTCATGGTAAGCTGTTATGGAAAGTATGATTCTATTGGATTTAAAAATGGAAAATAGTGAAAAAGTTTCATCATAGTAAATTCATTAACATTGTTTAAAACCTTTAGCTACTGGCCTTGATTTATAGGTACTTGATTTACATTCCATGTCCAGTTTCCTCTTGAATACCCATTTACATCCAACAGGATTTACATCAAATAGAACATCAACCAGAACCCAAACTTGGTTTTGATATATGGAATCCATCTCAAAATCCATAGATTCTATCCATATTCTAGATTTTGAGCTCTCTACTGCCTCCTTGTAGAATATAGGTACATCATTGTCCAATAATAATGAGTCACTATCCTCAGTGATAATAAAACCATATCTCTTTGGTTCCCTTACCTCTCTTACACTTCTACGTAGTACTTGTGTTTTAGTAACTACTTATTCCACAAGGACCTATAGAACTTGTTCCTATACCAACTCATGTGTATCTTGAGCATCAAATTCATTGAAGTTAATCATTCTCCCGCTATATTTTTTGAGTATATGCTCTCTTTCAAGAAAGAAATCGTGTCTGGAAATAGTTACTTTCTTTTCTGAGGGGTTGTATAGGTAGTATCCCTTTATTTCCTTTGGATACCCTATAAAGATACACCTCATTCCTTGGGGTGCTAGTTTGTTGCCCGATAAATCCATAACAAATAACTCTCATCCCCATACACGTGTATGCGACAAAACGAGTTTCTTTCTACTCCATAACTCAAAGGGGATTCCATTTTCCACCTTAGTTGGTAATAGGATTAATGTGTATGCCATAGTTTGTAATGAATATCCCCAAAAGGATAATGGAATATTTTCATGGCTCATCATTGACCATACCATGTCCAAAAAGGTACAATTCCTCCTTTTACTAACATCATTACACTATGGTTTATAAGTTGGAGTGAGTTGAGATAGAATCTTAAACTCTCGTAAAAGGTCGATGAACTCTCAGTTAAGATATTCTCCACCTCGATATGAATGAATCTTCTTTATCTTATTACCAAGATGATTCTCTACTTCATTCTTTAATTCCTTGAATTTATCAAAGGAATTGGACTTATACCTCATCAAGTAAATATATCTATATATACTCAAGTCATCAGTAAATGTTATGAAGTAAGAATATCCACCTATAGCTTCTACTAGAAATGGTACACATAAATTAGTGTGTAACAATACTAGAATCTATATGGACCTTTCACCATGTCCACCAAATGGTGGTTTTGGTCATTTTACCTTGTAAACAAGCATGACATATGTCAAGTGGTTTTAGCTCAGAAGAATCTAAATAACCATCTTGATAGAGCTTTGTCAGGCGCTTCTCATTTACATGACTAAGGCAGTGATGCCACAACTGGGTGTTATATGAGTCATGTGAACTTGATTCATCATTGATTTCCAACACTTGGTTTTTTTAATTTAATATATACAAACCATTATTTAAATGTTCTATACCATAACATATGTTGTCCTTACAAAATAAATAACATTAATTTCCAAACTTGAAAGTAAATTCATCTATATCTAAACTCGATACAGAAATTATGTTCTTAGTAACACTTGGTACATAATAATAGTCTCATAAAACCAAAATCATTACAATTGGAAACAAAAGTTAGTATTCACCAATGGAAAGAGCAGCTAGCCTCGAACCATTGGCAGCTCGCAAATCTACCTATGCTTTGGTAATTTTCTGAAATCTACTTGGTTTCTTCATTTGAATACAGATGTGATCACCACAAGTTGTATCTAATACTCAATGTGTAGTTTTGGAAATATTGTACTCGATAATGAATGAACCTTTGGATTCCCCTTGCCTTTGGATTAATTTCCTCTTCTAGTGGCCTGACTTTCCACATAAAAATCATACTGCCTCCTTTTTCTTACCTTGCCTTTGGATATTCTTCTTCTTAGTCGGATGGTGATCAGGAGCTTTAGACTATTTATAAATCTTAGTTCCCTTTGTCTTGTCCTTCCTATTCCTATTCACCATAAGGAATGTGGGTTTGTCATACCCCATGTCCTTATCCACTTAGTGAATGAGGGTCAGAAGTTACGATAATATCTTCTCATTAATTCTCATATTAAAATTCATAATAAAACTAGAGAAGGCCATAGTTAGTGATTATATTATGAAATATGTATGAAAATCATCTGGTAATTTAATCCCTAAGACATCCAAATGCTCGATGTAGAAAATAATCTTGACTACATGTGGTCTAGCTGGTGCAAACTCTCCAAGATTAGTTGTGAAGAAAGCATTTTAGATCTCATACCTCTCTTGTATCTTCTTCTCTTGATAGAGATCCTGAAGGTGATACATCATGCTATAAGCATCCATTTTCTCATGTTTCTTCAAGATCTCATTGGTCATGGACAATATCATGAGGCACTGAACATCCGTAGCATCATTCAAATGTTTCTCGTACACATAGAGCTCCTCATCACTCGCCTCATTCCCAGGTGCAACTGGTAAAGGTTCTTCCAGCACATATAGTTTCCTTTCATGGAAAATTTTGACCTGAAGGTGCCTTTTCCACTCCTAGAAATTAGTGCTGGTGATAATTTTTTTCCTTATTTATTATGGATTAAAAAGATATGTTTGATGTCATTTTTAATTTCATTTCTACAAATAAGATGAACAGAGTTTTAGTACTTTATCTAATAAAATTAAGACAAATAAATAAATAAATATTCATTAGTCTCCCATTATTTTATTGAAACCCAATATCCCTCACCATTGGCTTTGTAATATCATGTTGCTTAGATATTCTAGTGGAAAGGATCCATATTCCATTCTCATCACCCCAACTTTGGATGGTCAAGAAACTTGAATGGTTTTGGGTAGGCATTACAAATGCCAACTACATTAACTCGTAGCCCCTTGATCCACTGAGTGGAGTCCCCAATCCTAAAATCATTATTTTATATTTCCTCAACTCTTGCGTCTCAGTTACACCAAGTCCTCCTTTGGTAGTCAACCCTTGATGTAAACCAAGTTAAGTCAACCCAAAACCTCAAATTAGAATTCCCTGATAATTTAAAGCACCCCAAATTTGGTTGTTCAATCACTTTGAACTATTGGTTCAATTCTAACCGAAGTAATGGAAGGCTATACTGACTTAATATTTTATTGATGAATTTTATCCTTTATGTTTAAATTGCCTCTTATGATCTTTTCACATGCTTGTTAATATTAAGTGGGATATACTTAAGTGATTAACGATGTCTTGATAATATTTACACATAAGCTATTTTATTTTAGTTCCATATTTCATGATTTTTAATTCATTTAATTATGTGATCGTGATAATACATCCATAATGAATAACCATGAAACTGATATAAATAAAATAAAGGGTATGATCATGATCTTTTCTAATGGTTATTTTATCTAGTGATTGATAAACTAACCCTAAACTAGGTAATAAACACCTTGAACCTTTTAAGTTTCATGTTTATATCTTTCCACATGTCCACCTTTTTATCTCCTTGGATTAGTTTCACCTCAGCTCTTAACTTGAACTGCCTCCACTAGTTTGGGAGCTCCATCCATTACATATGTTTTTAACTCACATTCATGTGCGGGGTAAAAGGTATTTTATATAAAATAAATCATGGACATATAGGCCCTACATATTAATGAGGATAAGACAGGCATGCCAACAATTTTAATTTAACAAATAAATTAAAAAGAAACCAATCACATACAAAGGTCTGGTTTAGCTCATGATTATCCACAAACATGAAATGAATTACACATTGAATAAAACTATCATTCAATTATTTAATTGTTCTTATTAAGATAAATCATGCTCGAATCGATTAATTATTATCTTTAATTAATCAATCCTTTTATCTTAATCCTTTTTCTAAATTTCCTTGATATTTTCATCCATTATAATTTTAAACAAATTAAGAAATTCATTTAAAATTAATTGTGTACATAACTTGTGCCTTGGAGGCAACCTGGTTAGTACCCATCCAAAACTACCCAACATGTATTATACTTCTATATGATTTATTCTTTGTGACATATAACATGCACGTAGAATTATAATTGTAATACAACTCATACATGATGTGCAGATATTTGAACATTACGTAGAGGTTAATTAAACATTTATATATATATATATATCAAACACCTAGCACATGTTGTGTCACAGCTTTATACCCACATAAAGGTGCATGTTTCAAGGGTTACATAATATAATAATAAATTTTTAAAATCTGCATGATTTGGAAAATGTACACGGCGTGTAGAGATGACTACACGGCATGTACCCTCCTCACCATCCATCCAAAGTACACGCCTAGGGAAATGGAGTGTGAGGTTTACTTAAAAAATCTTTTGAGTACATGGCATGTCTAGTGGGACACACATAGTATAGACTCTACATTACATGGTCACCAGTCGGGCAAGCCGTGTATGGGATACATGACTTGACCCTAACCCAAAGGGACTACACACCGTGTCTAGTGGGCCACACGGTGTGTAGTCCAGCTGATCATGTGCCAGTCTATCCTAGTCAACACATGGTGTAAGAATTAACTACATTGTGTTTCATTGATGTACATGGCTTGAGTAATTGTCTAATTACTCTTGATGTTTTGAACACAACTACACGGTGTGTGATTCGGATTACACATCGTGTATGGAAGATTATACGGTGTGAAAATCTGAATACATGGCATGTATTGTTGTGTTACCAGAATAGAATCGTTGATGCATCCTGATGAGATCATCAATTTAATTTTAATCATAAAATTATTTGTTTCTTTTAGAGCTGTGAGAAACAAAAGAGGAAGAATAGATCTCAAAATTCAAATTACAAGAACGATTAAACATGAATTGAAAAACTAAATTATTAAAGTGTAAATCATCAATGAATTATTTAAAAAATTATATTCAAAAATATGACCCCTCTGATACCATTTTTAGGTTCTGGGTACAGTAGAAGTGTGATTGGGCCAGCACCCAAATTTAAATTTTACCGTGATCAATGATTATTCTGGGATCAATACGACGATGAATTCCAGTATCCACAGAATAAAATCAAAGATTTAGATAAAGAATAAAGAGTCCAAGAACCTTGAGATATGATTGATATATTTTTTTATAATTAATTTAATTAAATTAAATAAATACCTCCAAGTTTTTCTTTCTTCATTGATGTGTCTGACGACAGATCTACGGTGATCCTTTCATTTCTTTGTAGAGATCAAGAGTAAATCTCTTCTAGTGGTAATCCACACATGCTATGTGAATCTCTGTACATCACCAAAGGATTCTCTGGGTGCTAGCATAGAAGGTCCTTGCACTTGCGTCATTCACCCTTGGTCGCCTTGAGAGCCGCTTCCAAAGCGTTCTCTGATCTGGTGGAGGATGGTTGATCTCGTTCTTGAGAGCGTTCTTATAGAAAAAAAAAGGCTCTCAATGCTTGAGAGATTTTTCTCCAAAATTTTATGCACAACCAAATTCACTCTCTATCCTATAGGTTTCCCCCTTGAATGATAAGAGAATAATATGAAATCTGTAAAGACCCAGAATTTTCCATGTAAATTTTTTTTTAAAATTATATGGAATTATTACGATTCTGTGAAAATTGATGGCGTGTGATTCTAAGGCTCGGTGTGCTCGGAATGAATTTATGAACTGTTTTTTGGGTACGTTCAGTAAACGCGTGAGCGGCGTTTTGTAACTTTTGAACCAGTGCTCAGAATTAAAATCTGAGGACACCGTTGAACTCGCAGCGCTGATATTCTCTTAAGGATACCTTCACCTCAACCGCAGTAGGTTGAGGGTGAAAGTTAGTTTTCAATTTTTTCATGGGAGAGTTAAAAGAATAAAAATAAAATAAAGAAAATTTTATTTTATTTTTCTTTTGAAACCTTCTAATTGAATTCATGATTGTGGGGACCACCCAAACCCCCATTTAATGTAGGGAAACCCTTATAATCCTCCAAACTTAATGTGCCAACTTAAGTTAATTAATGTGCCCACTTTATTTGATTAATTATTAATCCTTAGCTTAATTAAGATTGGCACCACACATTTCATGGGGGAAATCATTGGAAAAGGAAAGAATATCTTGGGAGAACCTTTGTAGAAATATCCTCAAATGAAGAACTTTCTCTGGATCAAGAACGAGGACGACGCATGAGCCCGACTTCGGAAGCGTGTTGCGGGAGCAACGAACGTTAGCGCCCTCATCATCTTCATTTTCTTCGTCTCCTTCCTCATGCCGTCTCCAATGATCAAGGTAGGGGTTTTAATTTAAAATATGATTAAATATATTTTTTGATTTTTCATATTATGGATTCACAACGATGATGTCCAAACAAACATGGTCATCATTTCGCACTTATACCTTGCCCCTTTTCTTTTGTTCTTTTCATGTTCTTCGTGCGTTCTTCAACGCCAAATAATTAAGTGCGCTGAAAACACAATGTTTTGTTGAGCGCGATGTATAGACGTGGAGCCCTTGACCTGAGGATCGTGAATATGTGGTCGTCATATTTTTCGGCCTTGGAATGAAGTTTCTATGGTGCGTGTAAGAAGGGTGGCGCACGTCCGCACCATCGAAAGAGGAGGAGGTTGCGGCTGTCGAGTCGCGGCGCCGCACCCGGAGGGTGGCCGGCATCCGGCTAGCTGCGGTGCGAGTAGGCGGCGCACTAGGAGGGTGGTCAGCATCTGGTCGGTCGTAGTTTGAGCAGTAGTTCACGACTACTTAGCCCCAGTGGTGCACCAAAGCGCGGTCGGAAACCGGTCGGCCGCAGGAGGAGCAGTGCGCATCCATGCCGCTGGAGGGAGGGCTGGCCTTTCCGGCCGGTCGCGTCAACCGACCGCTCCGGTGGGTCCCGCGTGCTAGCCGAATGGTCCACGGACCGTTAACCCCCCCCCCCCCTGCCCCCTCCCGATGTCAAATAGGGCGACCCCACCACAGCGGCCCACCCAGCCGAGCGGGTCGCGCCACCGAGCCGCGCCCAGCAGGCTGCGCCATCGGGCCGCGCCCAGCAGGTCGGGCTGGGCCGCCCCCTTCGCAGGCCAGGCTGAATCACGGCCCAGTGGGCCGGACCTACCATGACCCAGGATATCTGGGTCGAACCCAGACCAGGTCGGGTTAACTCGAACCGGGTCGGTCCGGCCGGGTCGGACCAAACTCGGGCCCATCTGGACCCACTTTCACCTTTTTGGCCATAACTTGTTATCCGGACATCTTTTTGACAAACTATCTACGGTGACGGAATCCTTAGATCGAGATGGTTCTTTTGGTATAATCCACTTTAGTTTTGGATAAAGTTGGATTACGGCTGAGTTTGATCGAACCCTGAAACCAACCGGGCCCCAAGAGCAGAAATGCTAATAACTTACAGACCGTGCGTCTGATTGACGCGTCGTCTATTGAGTTGGGTCCCTTATGACGTGATTTACCTTTGGGTCACTCCTTTGTGGAGCTTAGTGGCAGTTGAGGTATGACTGATATCTCAAGTGTCAGATTCTACGGAACTCGTGAGTACCGGGTGTGAGGAATCCAGTGGCCGGTAGTGTGGTAGAGGTTAGAGACGGATAATACGGAGGTTAGTTACCTGTTGACTCTAGGCAAGTCGGATCCTGTGTGGTGCATTGCGGGGGTTAGTACCTATCGATCCTATGTGGGTCAACGCTCAGCGATCCTCTGTGGGTCAGTGCATATTGATCATGTGTGGGTCAGATCCTGTGTGGGTCAGCACTCAGCGATCCTATGTGGGTCAGCGCAGACTGATCATGTGTGGGTTAGATCCTGTGTGGGTCAGCGCTCAGCGATCCTATGTGGGTCAGTGCATACCAATCCTGTGTGGGTCAAATCCTGTGTGGGTTATTGTGGGGGTTTGTACCTATCGATCATGTGTGGGTCAGACTCCGTATAATCAGCAGCAGTGCCTCTTGACAAAATAAGATGGTCTAGCTTCGTGACTGATCATCTGTACTGCTATACTTTACTTATACCTAGTGTGAGATGAGACTTTACCTTTATGGTATTCTTTTGCATGGCGTACCTTTGTGGTACTTACCTTTGTATTGTTACCTTCGTGGGATTTTTTCCTTCGTGGAACAGTTGAGCTTTGGGCTAATGAGTTGGGACTTGTGTTTCCTCATGGATGAGATGGGTATACTTGATAACTTAGGTATATGTATGGTCATATAACTAATTAGGGTTGACTGTTGTTTCCATGATTTGTGGTTTATCCTTTGTAGATTTTGAGAGACCTTCGGGGGTCTCGGGGTCCCTACTGAGTATTGTTATACTCACCCCTATACAATCTACGCCCGCACCTTGTTGTGATTTATGCAGATGACAGACAGCGTTAACTGAGGACGGGGGTACCGGGACTTGAGGCTGCTCAGAGGTGGACCTTAGACGAGGCGTATCGCAGAGACGGCTGTTCGAGATCTATACATACCCTTCCAGTAGGATCCTTGGTGGGTGTTCACTGGAGCTGTTTTTCAGTTTTACTTGTACTTTCCAGTTTTACTTGTACTTTCCAGTTGGGTTGTATTCCAGTCCCCTTTACTTACTGTACTCACTCTATTTACAATATATTTTACTTTGTGATTATATCTTGTTGAGTGCTTGGTTGTGTGAGATTATAGGTTATAAAGGAAATGCCTTCCCGGTTTTAGGGATATGCCTTTCCAGTGCTAGTCATCAGCCCCTGGCCTATGGAAGGCAGGCTTGCGGTAGTCACGGCACAGGCCCCGGGGGACAGGTTGTGACAAAATCAGGAATTTAATTCACTGGGTAATAATAACTAATTATCACAAGTGTCATTACTTATTTTATTATTCCATGTGAATCCCCATATCAAATAATAATAGAAATACCATCATTTACATGAAATTTTCTTAGCTTTCAAGTTACAATTAAATATTATTTTAATCAAATAATATTTAATATTATTTTCTCACTAGACCCTTTAACTCGGTCCACCCATCCTCCAAAATATTTATTGGACCTTGAATAACAACTATTTATTTGTTAAATAAATAAATAAATCTAACTGCATTATTCACCGATAAATAAATAAAATGTTATCAGTAATACCTAAATAATTATTAAACAACAATTGGGAATAATATTTATTCAACTTGTTAAATAATAAATTATTTAACTGAGATTCTGAATAAACTTAGTGTGTGACCCTCTAGGTCTCATTCTTAGTGGCATTAGGCGAGCCTACCTAAAGTCCAAGGTTGGAGTCTAACAACATACCAAGTCACCCATAGAGAAATAAGTTAATGTCGCAACTACATGTCACCTCATACGAATTCTTACCATGTAATATAATCCATTTATCTCAATATCTCTAATCGAGTATGTTGCAATCCAGTGTCATCAACCTATATGCTTGATAACTAGTTCTTTGAATTTCTAAAAATAGAACTTTACAAGTGAACACCATGGTCATGAATTTATTTAGGCTATATAATTTACATCAAAGGGACTTATATATTTACTTTCTTTAAGGAACAGAAGGGATAAATCCTTTCTCACATTATTAATTAATGCAATATTACTAGTGATGCACCCAGCGTATCCTACCTCACCGTGAGCATATATCATCATGGTTTTAACCAATACATCAAAGTGTGTGACTCATAATATCCATTAATAATAATATTAAATTCTAAGGACGATTACACACTTCCATAGATAGGAACATCCAATGACACTTATAATGTGTATTTCCTACTGTTGGGTCTCATTCTCATAATATCCTACCGGATATTACTAAGGGCGCACACTATGATGATGTGCCTAAAAGTCCTATGAGTATACACCCTTTATAGCCTATATCATTTATGTCCATTCAAATGATATCATCCGTCCATAGAACATTTATTCAAGAATAGTGTCATGGAACTTCCAATGTAACGCCCCAACCCCAATTGCCTGAAGTTGGTGTATTATTTCATTACATTGGAATGCTTACAAGAAAGTCGTATCCTGAAGGACTGAGTAGTTTAGTAGTTTTGGAAAACCATATACATACATAATTTCAACATTACAACTTGAAATGGAAAACAATATATAAATTCCATTGACAACATCCAAACTCCTAGGCTATCCATGCATGTCATTCATAATATACTTCTCCATGTCTTGGGAAAATGAAACATAAGAAAGGGATGATCTTAAATGATCAGTAAGGGTAAGAAATACATCATAATATATCATAAACATAAACATTAGGCATGGTGAATAAAAAAACACATGCCTTTAAAGATAAACTTGAACACATTTTGGTAGGAATAAGAGCTGAATAAATAATTCCAAAATAAAGCATAATCATGGGTATTATACTAGTTGAATAACCTCATGAACTTTAAATTACTAGTTTCATAATGAGGGAAATGCATATGCTGGATAATCTAAAACATACCATCAAGGCCTCAGCCAAGACATATAAAAATTATTAAGGCCTCAGCCAAAACCATATCTAAAAATGGGCAAGGCCTCGGCCAAGTTCATATCTATTTGTCTCATGAGACCTACTGATGCATCGAGGGGATATAGTGGGTCACACATGTCACTTACTAAGTGAAATGCATTCCTTATATGAAATGGGTGAACATAATCAACATAGACATTAATATTGAAACTGACATATGAAATGTAAATAACTTTCCCCAATCATTTAACAAAAACACTAACCATTTAGAGTAATATGGTGAATGGTATCAAGATAGCACATCTACAATAAAACTAATCAGAAACCCTTCAACAACATTTGGTAGATTATATCATAAGATATAAAACTCAAATGAAGTACAATATTCAACAAAGTATGTTGACATAGACAAATATATTTTTAAATGAGACCATTGACAAATTCTTGATGGAAAAAACCTTAAATATTCCAAAGTGTCTCATACCACCTTGAAACATTCAAAACATGATCCCTTATAATGTCATGAGAATAAGAAGACTCTTTGTTTGATATAAAAAAGGTAAGTACATACACCACATGAAATAAATAAGTGGTGAACAAGTCATAAATCTCATAAATGTTAAAGTGAGACAAGAAAAATCCTTTTTGATTTGGAAGGAAGAGTTCTTTGGGAAAATCATACGTATTTGTCATGAAATAAGTTTGTAAACATGTATATCCCAGAAAATAAAAGGTAAAAACATTGAAATTATATTCAATTCATAAATGTTTTACCACTTAAGTTAAATCATGTAAGAGTATTTTTAAAAGAATCTTTAGAATAAAACATTTTAGTGCGGTTTAAGGAAAACATTAAAGAGATTTTAAAGCAAAAATGTATGTTTGATTTCATAAAACTATAAATAAACAAAGATAGTTTTAAATGTTAAAATTTTCTATTTTATGAAGATAATTATGTATTAAAATATATTATATATTGCACTTGAAATTGGGTAAGAAATCGATAAGTTTCCTTGAAACTGGCTTGTATTTCAGGAATAATTTTTGAAATATCCATTTAAAACATGTAACTCCCCACAAAATAAAAAAGTATTATGATTGGTACACATATATAGAACATTAACACAGAATTTTTTAGGATTAAATAAGAATAAATAATAATTTCATTGAGGTTAGTAGATAATAAGAACAACCTGAATGAAAATAGAGGTTCGAGTAGAAAATACTTACAACTTTGTAACCAATTGAATTGTATGCCCCAAAATTAATAATCATGAAGTTATACATTGAATATCATAAAAATATAGATATTAATGATATGAAACATCAATGTTCAGTATACATACACCATACACAAGTAATATTAGTGAATACAGAATATCTCACAAAAAAGGAAGTGAGATGAAGAAACCCCTTACAAACATTTCAGCATGGTAACAAGTGTTCTTGTGAGAGATTAATGAGAGGTAAAGAAGTATACCATAATTTATATATAATAAGGGAAGTATGTGGGGGGTTTGAAAACATACCCCATCATTAGTAATTAAAAATAAAAGGACACAACATAGGGTGATACTTGAATAAAAGTGAGAGAGAGGATCCCTTACCTTAAATCTGAGGGTGTTCTTCGCTTGATCTTAATGACCTGAATAATAAAATTAGGTTCATTAATTAATAATTAAAAAATTATAATTTTTTTTGGTTTATTATGAATTTATTAAGTTCATTTATGGCCTTTTATATGGGTTAATGGATTCAATTTCATTGTTCGTGAGTGCTTGTTTTCATAATAGTCATGATCGGCTCACTTACAAAAGAGTATGGTAGTTCATGTAAGATGGTATTTTAAGTCCATAATTGATTTTATATGTTATTAATGAAAATTAAAAATATTACATGGATATAAAATTCATTTTTTTTATTTGGAGTGAATGTGAATCATTATATAAAACATTAATGATAAACGCTTGGATTAATTTGGTGATTTTTTTCACAATTACCTTATTTTGTATTATTATTTTACATCATGAGGGAATATGGATTACAGAACATTAAATAAGATAAAATGAATATATAATATCATGTTTCAACCATAAAAATGGTTTCATGACCAGAGTTGAATTAGGTAAATCAAATTGAAATCACCGTCGTCCTTGAATGTGATAAATCAACACATCTCGGATGATGTTTCATTTTTTGCATAATTGAGGGGGGAAAGAGAGATGAAGATGAATTATATCATTATCATAAAAAATTTCTAGTACATTTATGGTACTATATTTTTCATACCATTTTTATGAATAGAGGTTAGGAAATAAAATAGAACAAAGGAACATGAAAATGAAAGAAAAGAAAAGAGAAATTTTACCTCTTAAATTAACCTTCCTTGAGAGCCTCTTAAGGGAAGAGGATTTGGTCTTTTTTTGAGACCAAGGGATTCTGGTCATGGGGGAGGATCTTGGGATTATATTTGGGCAGAATTTGGAGAAGACACAAGGCTTTATATGAGCTAAGAGAAGAGGGTGGAAGAGGTGGTATTTATAGTGGAGGGGAGGAGGGTTTTCTTAATATTTTATTCATAATTTTATTATTTTTTCATAAGACAAGAAATAGTGATTATTATATGACCAAAAATAGTAATAATTGAATGTGAGTTTGAATTAATGGCTGATTACATCATCCATGATGCAAGGAATAGTGCATTTTACTTAAAATGTATATATACGGTTAATTATTGTATTTCATTATTCATCAAAAATTAAAGTAGTTCAGAAAAATACCAAAAATTCACCCAAACCATTTTTAAATGTTTAGAATCCAAAAATTAAGTCCCTTTTTCAAAAATAATTTTCTAAATATGGTTAATTTAATTTTTAATTAAAATCGTAATTTATTCGAAAAATACTAGTTTTAAAACATTTATTTACTTATTCAAAAAGATAGGTACATCATACTTTCACTTAAATCTTATATATATACTATCATAGGTGAGTTTACTATTCATAAGGGTATTTCACTATTCATAAGGGTAACATTACTATTCATAAGGGTATGTTACTATTTACCAAAAATTAAGTCGGTCATATCAGACTCTAAATAACTTATTGATTACAACCGTGTATGTTTGATTTTCAAAATTCAAATCATAGGGGTGGTAAAATTATTTTTACTATCTAGGTTATAATAAAGTGGGGTTTTGTAGAGACTTAGTGTTTCATGCATTAAATTTATTTGTAAAATCTTTGGGTGTTACATTGTCCCCTCCTTACAAAAATTTCATCCTCAAAATTTGATATTTCCTTTTAAAGTTATTGGTTACTACTTGAAACTTTCCTTGTGAAAAAACCCATATCAGAAACAGGGTTAATAGAATATCTTCCTTAAAAGTTTAAGGGAAAAGAGGCGGTCAAAAAATAATAATAGATAAATAAATGAATGAATGAATGAATTATCCTTTCAAATGGAGTGACATTGATTGGAATTGAAAACCTGGGCATAAAAGAAAAACTAAACTGTGATTTTATAGTGATAGAAAATAGGTTTAGATGAAAGTACATTACCAAAAAACCATAAACTACAGTTATGAAAAAAATCATTAACTTTATCAAAGATTATGATAATAGGACTACATTTAAGACTTTTTTTTAGAGTTAAGGGATTATTCCACTCTATAAGCGTATAAATATATGTTTATATTTCATAAACATGATCTTAGCCTTTGATTGTTCCTTGAACTACCTATACTTTATATCACAGCACATGTCACGTCATGTGGTGAAATTAACCTCTAAAACCTCATATAATGATCAATTTAAACTATTTCATAAATGGTTTATCTTTCCAAAATATCATGATCCAACACTTTAGAATCATTCCCAAGGTAGTTAGTACTATCCAATTCTATATCAATCATCTCTCTATTCCAAAATTGACATCTCAGCATTAGGAACATAATAAGGGTTGTCTATCCCTTGACCATATATTTTTCAAATGTTTGACTTTCTACTGAGTCAATTTTCCTTAGTACCATTCATTATACGACCTCAAATACTTAAAGAAAAACTATTATAGTAAAATCCTCATATATTATATAATTATTATAACCAATTCATTGCTGATAAAATATTCAAAAGACATGTTTCTTGACTAGGCATATCAATCATTCCACTTCATTTGTGATAGTATCATAACTTGATATTTATCCAGTAACATCATTTGGGGTATATTACCTTAATGCTTGGGACATTGATTCACATAGTGTCCCATATCCTTGAAATTATAGCATTGTACATTGGAAACCTTTTTCTTACCCTTGAAATCATGAACTTGGTGTCCTTTTTCTCCACACTTATAACAAACTCCCATTCCCTTCAAGAATTTACCAGTGTGATTCTTTCCATGGTTATCACATGTGGGAAAAACCTTATTTCCCTTTTTCCCTTTATCCATGTTTTTCTCTACCATCCTCTTCTTCATTTTCTTCCATTCAAATCCATAGGACTCATATAATTCCTTACATACCTTGTTAACACATGATACTATTTCTTCATATGATGAGGATACTTGGGATACTATATTCCCTTGAAACGATGGCTTAATACCATTAGAGATATGATCCTTATTACTCTTTGCATCATGTGTATTGGTGAAGTTCTCATTCCTTCTTCTAGGAACTGTTTATAATCAATTTCATATAATATATTAGCTCATAAAATTATGAACTATATATATCTCTAAACATTTTATAACACATAACATAAATTTATGCATTATAAATACTAGAACCATATACTTTGGTTACTCTAGGGGCATAAATCCTTCATAATGGTTTATAATAATCTTATAAATTTACCAAAGAATATCCACTGGGAGTGTCGAACCAAGAGTGAATCAAGGCCCATTGTTGTGCACCATTTCTCATTCGAGTCTATCTCAAAGCGGTGTTTTTGGGTTTTACCCCTAGATACATTTGTTCTAGATCCAATCTACTTGTTCGTATCCAGATAGATATGTATTTTCTTAATAAACCAAATAATCTATTCCATACCAAAAATTATAGGATGTACTTGTATTTTTATCCCCAAAGTCTATCTTAGGGTTTTTCTCACTAATCTACTTTTTCTATATCTAGTTTCTAAGTTTTATACTAAACTTCCTTTGATACCTATTGTAACGCCCCAACCCCAGTTGCCCAGAGTCGGTGCATTATTTCATTACATTTGCATGCTTACAAGAAAGTCATATCCTGAAGGACTGAGTAGTTTAGTAGTTTTGGAAAACCAGATACATACATAAGTTCAATATTACAAATTGAAATGAAAAACAATATATAAGTTCCTTTGACAATATCCAAACTCCTAGGTTATCCGTGCATATCATTCATAATATACTTCTCCATGTCCTGGAAAAATGAAACATAAGAAAGGGGTGAGCTAAAATGTTCAGTAAGAGTAAGAAGTACAGCATAAGATATCATAAACATAAACATTAGGCATGGTGAATAACAAAAAAACACATGCATTTAAAGATAAAATTGAACACATTTTGGCAGGAATAAGAGATGAATAAATAATGTCAAAATAAAGAATAATCATGGGTATTATACTTGTCGAATAACCTCATGATATTTCAATTACTAGTTTCATACTGAGGTAAATTCATAAGTTGGACAGTCTAAAACATGCTATCAAGGACTTATCCAATACATATAAAAATTATTAAGGCCTCAACCAAAACCATATCTAAAAATGGTCAAGGCCTCATCCAAGTCACTATCTATTTGTCTCATGAGACCTACTGATGCATAGAGGGGCTATAGAGGGCCCTATATATCACTTACAAAGTCCAATGCATTCCTCGTATGAAAGGGGTGAACATAATAAACATATAAATTCATATTAAAATTGGCATATGAAATGTAAATAACATTCCTCAATCATTTAACATAAACACTAACCATTCAAAGTAATATGGTGAATGGTATCAAGATAGCACATCCACAGTCAAACTAATCAGAAAACCTTCAAAAACTTTTAGTAGATGATATCATAAGAGATAAAACTCAAATTAAATACAATATTCAACAAATGATGTTGACATAGAAAAAGATATTTTTAAATGAGACCATTGACACATTCTTGAGGGAATAAACCTTAAATATTTCAAAGTGTCTCATACCACCTTGAAACATTCAAAACATGATCCCTTAGAATACCATGAGAATAAGGAGACTCTTTATTTGATATACCAAAGGTCATTACATACACCACATGCAAGTAATAAGTGGTGAAAAAGGAATAAATCTCATAAATGTTAAAGTGAGACAAGAAAAATCCTTTTTACTTTGGAAGGAAGAGTTCTTTTGGAAAATCATATGTATTTGTCATGAAATTAGTTTTTAAACATGTATATCCTAGAAAATAAAATTTAAGTACATTTAAATTATATTCAATGCATAAATTTTGTCCCACTTAAGTTAAATCATGTAAGAATATTTTTAAAAGAATCTTTAGAATAAAATATTTTAGTGCAGTTTAAGGAAAACATTAAAGAGATTTTAAAGCGAAAAGGCATGTTTGCTTTCATAAAACTACAAATGAACCAAGATAGTTTGCGATGTTAAAATGTATGATTTTAGGAAGATATTTATGGCTTAAAATAGATGATATAGTGAACTTGAAATTGGGTAATAAATCGAGAAGTTCCCTTGAAACGGGCTTGTATTTTGGGAAGAATTTTAGAAATATCCTTTTAAAATATGTAGCTCCCTATAAAAGAAAGAAGTATTATGATTGGTACACATATATATAACATTCACACATAATTTTTTAGGAGTACATAAGAATAAATAATAATTTCATTGAGGTGAGTAGAGAATAAGAGCAACTTGAATGAAAATAGAGGTTCGAGTAGAAAATACTTACAACTTTGTAACCAATTGAATTGTATGCCCCAAAATTAATAATCATAAAGTGATACATTGAATATCATGAAAATATAGATATTCATGATATGAAACATAAATAGGCAGTATACATGCATCATACATAAGTAATAGTAGTGAATACAGAATATCTCACAAAAAAAGAAGTGATATGAAGAAACCCCTTACAGACATTTCAGCATGGTAACGAGTGTTCTTGTGAGCGATTAATGAGAGGTAAAGAAGTATAAAGTCATTTATATATCATAAGTGAATTATGGTAGAGGTGTGGAAACATACCACACCATTATTAATTAAAAATAAAAAGACACAACATGGGGGGGTTCTTGAATAAAAGTGAGAGAGGATCCCTTACCTTAAATCCAAGGGTGTTCTTCGCTTGATCTTAATTACCTGAATAACCAAATTAGGTTCATTAATTAATAATTAAAAAACTTTTTATACATTTATTTGTTTTATTATTACTTTATTAAGTTCAATCATGGCCTTTTAGATGGGTTAATGGATTCAATTTCATTGTTCGTGAGTGCTTGTTTTCATAATATTCATAATCGGCTCACTTACAAAAGAGTATGGTAGTTCATATAAGATAGGAGTTTAAGTCCATAATTTATTTTATATTTTATTAATGAAAATTCATAATATTAAATGGTTATAAAATTCATTGGGTTATTTTGAGTGAAGTTGAATCGTTATATAAAACATTAATGATAAACGCTTGGATTAATTTGGTGATTTTGCTCACAATTAAACTTGTTTTGTATTATTATGTCACGACCCATCCCCTGAGGCTCATGTTGTGACTACCCTAAGCCCGCCTTCCATAGGCTAGGGGCTGGTGACTAGCACCGAAGGCGTATTCCCTAAAACTGGGAAGGCATTGCCTTTATAACCTGTAACACATACAACCAAGAACACAGCAAGATACAAACTCAAGTAAACTGAATAGTAAATAGAGTGAGTACAGTAAGTAAAAGGGGCCAGAATACAAGCCCAACTGGAAAGTAAAAGAAACTGAAAGTACAAGTAAACTGGAACATCTCCTGTGATCACCCACCAAGGATCCTACCTAAAGGGTAGGTACAGCTCTCGAACGGTCTTCTCTGTGGTACACCTCATCTAAGGTCCGCCTCCGAGCTACCTCCAGTCCTGGTACTCTCGTCCTCAGTCAGCATTGTCCGTCATCTACACTAAACACAATAAGGTGCGGGCATAGCCCATGTAGGGGTGAGTATAACGATACTCAGTAGGGACCCTGAGACCCTCAAGGTCTCACAAAATCCACAAAGGATAAACCACAATGCATGAAATCAACTGAAAACCCAACTTAGGTATATTCCCATACATATACCTAAGTTATCAAGTATACCCATCTCAATCATGAGGAAAACACAGAGTCCAACTCCAAAGCCCCAAGCTCAACTCTTCCACAAAGGAAGGAATACCACATAGGCAAGTACCACATAGGCATGCCACACCGAAGAATACCACAAAGGTATTACCATGAAGAAAAGTGCCACATAGGTACAGACTCAGCTCACACCAAGTATAACTTAGGTACAGTAGTAGAGATGATTAGATGTAACTACTAAATCATCTTACTTTGTTAAGAGGAAAACCCACGAAGGATCTCTAGATGCTGACCCACACAGGATCACTCGGTGCTGACCCACACAGGATCACTCGATGCTGACCCACACAAGATCGCTCGGTGCTCACCCACATAGGATTGCTCAATGCTGACCCACACAGGATCACTATTCATTCTTCACCTCACAGCCATCTACTGGGTTCCCACTCTAAGCTTGCTCATCTCTAGGAGGGTCCGCTCCTTAATTCATTGTTCAATACTCCAACTGCCATGAAGTCCCATAAAGAAGTATCTCAAAGGACTACCACATCATAGGTGTCTCAATGCAACAGACGGTGCATCAAACGGACGGTCAGTCTGTAAGTTATTAGCCTTTTAGTCCAGAGGGCCTGGTTGGATTCATGTTCGATCCAACCCAATAGTACCCCAACATTACCCAAAACTCTAGTGGGGATATACCAAATGGACCGTCTCGCTCCAAGGTTTACAGTGCCACTGACGGTTCATCAAACGGACATCTGGTGCCAAAGTTATGGCCAAAAGAGCGTAAATGGGTCAAAGTGGGTCCGGGTCCGGTCCGAACCGGTCGGACCGACCCGACCCATCCCGGCCTGGGCTGAATCGGTCTAGGTCGACCCGGGTCAACCCACTGGGTCCGGCCCGGCCTATGCGGGGTGGTCCGGTATGCCGTGAGGGGTCGCGGAGTGGCTCAGCCGCGGGGCGGCTCGGCCGCAGAGGGTGTCGCGAGGGCTGCTCGGCCGTGGGGGTGCCACGAGGGCATAGGGCGGCTCAGCCGTCGACGGTGCATGGGCATGGGGCGGTGTGGCACAGCCGCCCTGGGCTGCAGTATGGCGCGGCTGGGCCGCGGGGCAGCGCTGCGAGGCCGCGGGCGGCGCGGCCCGGCCGCGGGGCGGCGGAGCGCCGTGGGGCGCGGAGGCCGCGGGCAGCGAAGTGTCGTGGGGCACGGAGGCCGCGGGCGGCGGAGCGCTATGGGGTGCGGAGGTCATGGGCGGTAGAGTCGTAGGGAGGCGCCGTTGCCTTTGTCACCTTTGTCTCCTTCTTCGTAGTTGATAGTCGTCCTCCTCCATCGCGAAAAACACAAGAATTGTAACACCCCGACCCCAGTTACCCAGAGTCGGTGCATTATTACGTAACATTGGAATGATCACAAAAGATCAAGTCTTGAAAGACTGATTAGTTTAGTATCCTTGGAAACACTAGATACATTCATAAGTCTTACATTACATCATAAAGTAAAACAAAACTACAACAACATCTTGTCTTCATATCCCCTCATACTATCCCTACAGGTCATTCATAATATACCTCTTCACATCCTGGAAAAATTAAAACATTGGAAGGGGTGAGCTCAAATGCTCAGTAAGGATAACAATATAGTGGAATATTTCATAAATAAACATTAACATTTAAGGAAAATTATAACTAAAACAAAATCCTTTTAAACTTTAACTTCATCATAATATGGAAAAAAATAAAATGAAATAATTCCATTTACTTATTCACATGGATATTCTACTGGTCGAATAATCACATGCAATATCAATAACCACTTTTATAATGATGGAATGCATAATTCCAGACTATCATAACCATGTATCCAAGGCCTCATTCCAAGACTACAAATAAGATTTTGTCAAGGCCTCGTGCCAAGACACTAGTTTGTCTCATGAGACCTACCGATGCATCGAGGAGCTATAGAGGGCTCCACCCGTCACTTATTAATTCCAATGCATTCCTCATATGAACAGGTTTAAACATATCATAAACCATAACATAATCATATCACATAAAACATGCATAAAGGAAACATAACATTTCCACATTTCAATCACAAGATATCAATACAACACATTGATATAATAAAAACACTTTCAAAACCATTTTCAATACCAAAATAAAAGAAAATTAAAACTTGATATTTATTTTTCATTTAAAAAAAGTTATGTCTTGTAGAGGAAGCCGAAACTCAAATAATGGTTATGGCGGCGGGGAAGTCGTTGTCGCCGCATAAGTAAGAAAAAAACATTCCTTTTTTCGTTTAGTAAAAATGCTTCGTATAAAAATATTCCTTTTGAATAAAAGTAAAAGTCAAAGGGGTTTATACACCGTATAAAGGAAAGTTGTGTATAAAACAAAATATGCCTCAATGAAAGGAGATTGAGACGAGGTCCCTTACAAAGATCATTTTTTTAAATAAAATAGATATATTATGTGTATTTACTATAAGTACACATAAAGAAAGTAAAAATACATGATAGGATATAATAATATCATGACATAATTTGAAAGTAGGAGATTAGCCCAAAGAATAGAAATTGGGTTAAGAAGTTCCCTTACCTCGTGTCCGACTTCACTCGATCGTTATTTAACCTCCTGAATAATAAACTAGAGTTAATTTATACTTTATTAAGAACCTTTTTCAAGTTCATTATTCCTTTTATATCACTTATTACCATGTTATGAACATTATGTAATTATTTAAGTTAATAACGGTCGTTTTGTCGATCTTTGGTACTTGAGTCAATAATAAACTTCTTATAATTACAAGTTGTTTATGTGGTGAAATATCCATTATATCCAGAATTATATTCATGATTTATATATCATATATATCATATATATCCATTATATACATGCATTTATAATATTACGTAACATTTAGAGGTAAGAAATGAAATGCACCGTTCATGGAGACGGTAAGTCGTACGTACGCATGAACGCTACTTTCATTTATATTTCGTATTTAATGGAATGAAATCATAATTATATAAAGGTATAATATAATTACAGTATAATATAATGTATAATACCATTTACTCTATCATTTATACATCCCACATATGGCATTAATGATTCAAATCACTTTGAGGGGGTGGTAGTCCGCACTTCCTAAAATGAAATTATCGCGTTTACCCATAATGGAAATCATAAAGGTATGCCATAAATTAGAAATAAAAAAGCATAATAAAAACATAAACATAATATATATATCATATATGAAAATAGTGTCATCATAATGTCCACCATGAGAGGTGTTAAAAGAATATTGAACAATCATCGTTTCATGAGGCAGTAATTAGCCACCCACAGAAACAGTATGTTCTTTAACCATTTGACGAAGGTATGTGTAAGTGTAAATAAAATCCTTCTCATGACAAAATCCTAGTATATTGTAGATAATTTTTTTGTTATAAAATAAAGTAATAAAAATATTTTAAGGGGTTGGAGAAGCAAAATAAAACAAAATAACATAAGAGAAGACATTACCTTAAAATCGGGTAACTCTTTTTGATTTGAGACAAAGGCTTCCTTGGGAATAATTATGCCCAAAGTGAGGCTTCTATGAGTAATAGAGGGAATTTTAGAGAGTATTTGGGTAGATTTTGGACGAGACAAATGGCTTGGAAGGTGTGAATAAGGTGGTAGTGGTGGGGGCCTTTTATAAGAGGAGAGGAGGGGCACTCTTGGAAAGTCATGAAATGTTACTTTATTATATAATGAGTTTCGGATTTTAAAGGTCTCACACTTATATATTTCGAGGATAAGGTGATAAGGGTTCGAAATATACTCATCAAATAGGTTTTTGACAAGTTTAACTCTTATATTTTACATTATCTTTTCATTTTATTTAAATCATTAATTAATGAGGTAATCGCTACATCATCATGGTGTCATAAAAAATTTAATTTATTTAATGTTTAAAAATTATAAAAAAAATATCATGATGTAGGAAATATTTTTATCTTTCCAATTAATATTTATAGTCGAAAATTTAACTTATATAACCTCATGTAATAATTTTTTTAGTAAAACAACACATGTTTGTGATAATTTTATTTTTATTTTAAATAAAAAGTTATTAATGTCATTCTCTTGCCCAAGTGGCTCCATGAGGTCCCCAAGTTGACCCATGGATTTTCTTGGTCGTCCATGACTCATAAAATAAGGGTAGGAAATGTTTCAAGGTAATTTCATATTATTATAACATCATTTTTACCTTAAATTTCACTAATTACCTTTAATCGTGATTAATAGAACTTAAAAGTTACTATTCACCAAAAATTATTTTAATCCCATTGAACCACATTTTACTTCCTAATGAAAATTATGTATTTAGTATTTGTGAAATTCAATACACAGAAGTGGTAATGTTTTATTTACACGAAAAATTAGTTTTTAAACTACCACTTAGTGGTTTCACTATTCATCAAAAAATGAAGTTTTTTAGAAAAATACCAAAAATTCACTCTAAGATATATTTGATATTCCAAATTCAAAAATGATTTCTATTTTACAAAATTCAAAACATATAATTTGAATTAATTAATTTAATAATTAATTCCCACTGTCAAAACAAATAGCGTGTTTTTAAGAAACAATATCAATCAAAAGATTGACAATTGTTTATGTCCAATTTCAAAGTGAAATTAATTCTAATAACCACCATTGGATAAAATGGTAAAAATATATTCTAATTATACTTTAAAACCACTCAATAGTATAATTTATCACTATAAATTATTTTGATTAAAAAAATTGTTTTTAAGTATTTTTCACTATTCATAAAAAATTGGAAGTTCTCAGAAAATTACAAAAAATTCAACTTAGGATAATTTCGATATTCCGAAAAAATGAAGTCCATTTTGAAATATAAAATTTATATAATTTCAAAAAGTGGGTATTACTATTCACAACGGCTACTTTGGTTGGTTGCGGTGTGTTAGAATCTCGAACTTGCGTACAATGCAAGCTATTGCATTATTGAAAGAGAGGCGTACTGTGGAAGCTCGGGGTGTTACAAGAATTATCCTAAGAAAATAAGAGAGGGAGGTTCATGTTTGTTTGGCCCGCACTCTCCGCATTAGAGTGGTATCAAGCGGCTATAATACTTGAATCACAAGAATATCAAGAACGGGTAAGGGAAAATAATTCAAACACCCTCCCTACCTCGTTTGATTCGTCGACAGAGGTTGCGAGGAAGGAGATGATGTTGTTGGGGATAGACGGGCGTCGGTGATGTCAGCGTTCCCTCGATCGTCGGTTCTTTGATGTTGAAGATGTTCCTCATCAAAGATTTCCCCGAGGAAGAATTTGAAGTCTAAGTCGGCATTCTTCGTTGGTGTTCTTCGTTGGAGAGCTTTCTCCCAATTCTCCAAGTTTCTCCCTTTTTCCAAGAGTTTCCCCCTAATTCCACCAAAAATGAATTATCCAACATTATAGAATATGTTGGCATAATTTCAAATTTTAATAATTAATTAATTGAGTTGGTGTGTTAATTAAAGGTGTGTGGCATAATTAATCAAGGGGAAGTTCAAGAGTCTTCCTCTCATTTAAGTGGGGGGGTTTAAAGGGGTTTAATCTCAGGTGGTCCCCACTACCATAACCTCTCATGGGAGGTTTTAGGTTCTATGGTCCCCACCTCCATAACCTCAAGGGGAGGTTTAATTATGGTGGTCTCCACCTCTCAAAATCCACAAGGAGTTTCAAAATAAAATAAAAATAAAATGTTACACCATTTTATTTTATTTTTATTTTCACATGAAAAAGTGAGAAACTAACTTCCACCCTCGACCTACTGCAGTCGGGGTGAAGGTCTCCTTAAGCGAATATCAGCGCTGCGAGTTCAACGGTGTCCTCGGATTTCAATTCCGAGCACTGGTTCAAAAGTTAGAAAATCTCACTCACACGTTTACTGAACGTACCCGAAATAAAGTTCAGAAATTCATTCTGGGCACTCCGAGCATCGGAATCACGTGCTGTCAATTTTCACGGACTCATAAAATTCTCATTTAATTAAAAAAAATACATGGAAATTCTGGTTCTTTACATTCTCCCCACCTTAGGGCTTTGTGTCCTCGAAATCCACATCACAAAACTTGGAAAACAAGTGGGGGTACTGAGCACGAATATGAGCCTCCCACTCCCAAGTTCTCTCCTGGAGGTTCATGTGTTGTCAACGAACACACACAAGAGGTATTGACTGCCCACAAAGGACCTGCTCCTGTCGATCCTCAATCTCTATTGGAACCTCCATAAAAGTCTCCCCATCGTCGACATCCAGCTCACCGTGGTCGATGATGTGAGAAGGGTCGTGCACGTATCTTATCAGCTGGGATACGTGGAAGACGTCGTGCACCCGGTACAATTGAGGTGGAAGAACTAAATGGTAAGCCACCTCACCAACTCTGCTGAGGACCTGGAAGGGTCCGATGAACCTCGGAGATAACTTGTCACCTCGGCCAAATCTCCGCAAACCACATCGGGGTGAGACTCGTAGAAAGACGTGGTCACAATCCTCAAACTCTAGAGGTCTCTGTCTCCTATCAGCATAAGAATTCTGCCTGCTCTGTGTAGTCTTCATCTGCTCCTGGATGATCTGCACTTTTTCTGTGGTAGCTCATACCATCTCTAGTCCCACTAGTTTTGACTCCCTTGGGTCAGTCCAGCACAAATTTGATCTACAAAGTCACTCGTACAACGCCTCAAAAGGTGTAATCCCAATGGTGGAGTGGTAGTTGTTGTTGTAAAAAAACTCCACCAAAGGCAAGTGATCCTCCCAGCTACGACTGAAGTCGAGGATTCAAGCACGCAGCATGTCCTTGAGGGTCTGAATGGTCCTCTCAGTCTGACCATTCGTCTGAGGATGGAAGGCGTTGCTCAAATGAAGTTGCATCCTGAAAGCCTCATGTAACCCCTTCCATAGCCGAGAAGTAAAACATGCATCATGATCAGAGACAATCGTCAAGGGTAATCCATGTAGCCGCACAATCTCATGCACATAGAGGCATCCCGAGCTCTCTACTGAACTCTATTCTCTGATCGGTAGGAAGTGGGCCGACTTGGTGAGTTGGTTGATGATCACCCAGATTGAATCATGACCTCTAAACGTACGTGGAAGTCCTGTAACGAGGTCCATGGATATCCTATCCCAATTCCACTATGGGACCTCTAAAGGCTGAACCAAGCCTGCTGGTACCTGATGCTCCGCCTTCACTTACTGACAAGTGAGGCACCGAGGGACAAACTCCACTACTGCTTTCTTCATTATTGGCCACCAGTGCTACCATCAGAGATCCTGGTACATATTTCCTACTCCTGGATGTACCACTATAGGGGATGTGTGGAACTCTCTCAACACTTCCTCCTAAAGTGACACTAGTACCATGGTACGTCCTATGAAGAGGATGACGTGCTCCCCACCTTTAGAAAATTCATCAGGTGCATGTCCTGTGGATATCTAAGCACGTCAATCCTCATAGTCAGCATCCCCACGTTGCGCCTCCCTAACTCGCTGAATAAGTGGGGGAGTGACTGTAAGATAGTGAAGAAAAGTTGCTCCATCCCGATCCACAAAGGATATTTGCAAAGCGGTCAGCTGCTCTATTGCATCGCCTAGCAGTTTTATACCATATCTCTGGATGAGTGCATCTGCTACAGCGTTCCCCTTCCTAGGAGTATAGACTATCTCGAAGTCATAGTCCTAGAAGAACTCAAGCCAATGTCGTTGTCTCAGGTTCAGGTCCTTTTGAGAAAATATATACCTGAGACTCTTGTGATCCGAGTAGACTCTAAAATGCCCGCCCATCAAGTAATGTCGCCACATCTTCAAGGAGAATACCATTGTTTCTAACTCCAAGTCATGGGTAGCATAGTTCTTCTCATTTTGTCTCAGATTTCGATAACCATATGTGATCACTGATCGCTCCTGCATCAGGACACATCTGAGCCCGGTCCTTGATGCATCGCAGTAGACTACACCCTCCTCTAGAAGCCTCAAGATGGGGGCACTAGTCAGCCTCTACCTTAGCTCCTGAAAACTCTATTGGAATCTCTTCGACCACACGAAGGGTTTCCCCTTCTTCATAAACGCTGATAGAGGTGCTGCAACTGTGGAGAAATCTGGCACAAACCTCTGGTAGTATCCAGCCAAACCCAAGAAATTTCGTACCTCCGTCACACTCCTAGGTGGCTCCCAAGCAAGTATCGCCTCAATCTTCACTGGATCCACTGCAAATCTAGCCTCTGATATGACATGTCCCAAAAAGTGAAGCTCTCAGATCCAAAACTGGCACTTCAAGAGCTTACCATAAAGCTGGTGCTCTCGGAGTGTGTCCAGTACTACCTTCAAATGATAGGCATTCTCCTCCTCAGGAGCCGAGTAGATAAGAATGTCATCAATGAAGACCACCACAAAGTGATCAAGGT
Source organism: Viscum album (assembly GCA_963277665.1). Lineage (NCBI taxonomy): Eukaryota > Viridiplantae > Streptophyta > Magnoliopsida > Santalales > Viscaceae > Viscum > Viscum album. The sequence continues at coordinate 1,340,789,233 of OY728132.1, read as the reverse complement.
ATGGCTGAAAGATCCTATTCATGAGTCCCATGAACACTGATGGAGCATTGGTTACGCCGAATGGCATAACCAAGAACTCGTAATGGTCGTACCGACATCTGAAAGTCGTCTTCTACACATCCTCGTCTCGCACTCTGAGCTGGTGATAGCCTGATCAGAGGTCTATCTTTGAGAACCACTGTGCTCCCTTCAGCTGATCAAAGAGGTTTTCAATCCTCAGGAGTGGGTACTTGTTCTTCACAGTCACCTGGTTCAGGTGCCGATAGTCAACACAAAGTCTCAATCTACCATATGCCTTCTTGGCAAACAAAATTGGGGCTACCCATGGAGAAACACTGGTCCAAATTAACCCTTTCTATTGTAAGTCCTCCAGCTATACCCATAGCTCACAAAGCTCCGCGGGATCCATCCGATACGCTGGTGTAGATATCGGTGTCGTCCTGGGGTACAAGTCAATGTAAAATTTCACCTCTCTGTGAGGAGGTAGACCCGGAACATCATCAGGTAAGACATCCTTGTACTGGTCCACCACTACAGGATAACTCAGAATCTCCACATCAACTACTCCGAGGGTAAGGCTAGCCAAATAATGAGTTACCGGCTACACTCTCCTCCGGGTAAGTCCATCCTGTGCTGCAAAGGCTCCCTTCTCGCTGGTGAAGGTAAACCTGGTCCCATTTGTGCAGACACACCGCACTTTGCACCTAATATAGTGAATATGATCATGTATTATAAATAACCAGTCCATACCCAAGATGACGTCGTAAGGCCTCGACGCCGCTACTAGGAGATCCCAACCGAAGCTATCACCTCCTAGAGTAAGCTCACACTGCCGGCACCAGTATGTAATCATTGAATCCTCTCTCGTAGGAGTCTCTCGTCGTAAAGATCGAGCCAACAGCTCCGTCAGAATCTCCAAGCTCCGAACGAGGGTGGTGGAAATAAGAGAATGACTGGCACCTGTGTCTATAAGTACTACAACTAAGGTAGAGTAGACACATATTGTACCTCGTATCATCTCTGGAGCGCCGTGATCGTAGGCCTCAGCTTCCTGGAGCTGAGATCGCCCCTTCCCTCCTGCTCCCTGTGGTCGGGGTGGACCACCTGGTGGTGGTGGCGGTAACATCTCGAATCGTCACCCACCGCCAGCTACACGACCATCTCCTCTGCCACATCCACCTTCTCCCTACGGACCTCCTCGGTCGAACCTTTGTCTCTGCTTGGGCGGTCTTTCGACTGTCTGCTGATCATCCGTATGGTGGGTCGGATAGTCATGAGCCATGTGACCCTGCTCGTCGCATGCGTAACACTGCCCGCTCCGGGCATGACTGGCTCTGCCTCGGGTGCCCCGCACAACCGACCCTGAATCCTGCGGTCGTCCACCTATAGGTCTGGTCCTCTTGGACCTCTGCAACATCTGTCTGTTGTCAGCTGTAGAAGACTGGTGGCAAAGATCATCATGAGATCGGCTGGTGTCTCTACCAATCATAAGACTCTCACCACAGCCTCCAGCCAATCCTCATCCGCATGTGGGTCCGTATCTCCCCGGAACCTGGGTGGCCTCTGGTGATGGAACTCGTGCAACGCGCTCTTGCGACGTTCACTCTCTACTTCTGGGGTTGGTGGCATCAGTTTCCTAATGGGTAATGTTACCACTAGTGCCTACACTGGTGCCTCTACTGGAAAAGGGTCATGCACCGAGGTCTCGTCGCTCAGTGGGCTATCAGTTTGTACTATATTCAGAACCCTAGCTGGATATCTGCGTGGAGGCATCCTGAAAAGAAACAGGTGCACCATGGTCAAAAAGATATACCTGGTGAAATGACTCAAAGAGATCACAAAGAAAACTCTTGAAAACACACACGCAATCAGAGTTTTCGTGCATTGAGTCATAAATCAGAAGTCAGGGTCTTGGTGTATGGATACGCTGGTCGTCGCACCAACACTGGATTCCCTAAACTGATAACCACACTCACTACACTTAACATGATTTTCATTTAAAAGAAAGATCAGAGTCATGTGTTCTATGGTATAACTGACTCCTCTGATACCAATTTGTCACAACCCATACCCCGGGGCCCGTTCCGTGACTACCCCAAGCCCGCCTTCCATAGGCCAGGGGCTGGTGACTATCACCGAAGGCGTATTCCCTTTAACTGGGAAGGCATTGCCTTTATAACTTGTAATACACACAACCAAGCACACAGCAAGATACGAACTCAAGTAAACTGAATAGTAAACATAGTGAGTACAGTAAGTAAAAGGGGCCATAATACAAGCTCAACTGGAAAGTACAGGAAACTAAAAGTACAAGTAAACTAGAACAGATCCTGTGATCACCCACCAAGGATCCTACCTGAAGGGTAGGTACAGCTCTCGAACGGTCGTCTTTGTGGTACGCCTCATCTAAGGTCCACCTCCGAGCTACCTCCAGTCCTGGTACTCTCATCCTCAGTCAGCGTTGTCTGTCATCTGCACCAAACACAACGAGGTGTGGGCATAGCCCGTGCAGGGGTGAGTATAACGATACTCAGTAGGGACCCCGAGACCCTCAAGGTCTCACAAAATCCACAAAGGATAAACCAAAAATCATGAAATCAACTGACAACCCAACTTAGGTATATGCCCATACATATACCTAAGTTATCAAGTATACCCATCTCAATCATGAGTAAAACACAGAGTCCAACTCCAAAGCCCCAAGATCAACTGTTCCGCGAAGGAAGGAATACCACATAGGCAAGTACCACACAGGCACGTCACACTGAAGAATACCACCAAGGTATTACCATGAAGAAAAGTACCACATAGGTACGGACTCATCTCACACTAGGTATAACTTAAGTATAGTAGTAGAGATTATTAGATGTAACTACTGAATCATCTTACTGTGTTAAGAGGCATACCCACAAAGGATCTCTAGATGTTGACCCACACAGGATCGCTCGATGTTGACCCACACAGGATCGCTCGGTGTTGACCCACACAGGATTGCTCGGTGCTGACCCACACAGGATCGCTCAGTGCTCACCCACACAGGATCACTCGGTGCTGACCCACACAGGATCGCTATTCATTCTTCACGTCACAGCCAGCTACTGGGTTCCCGCGCTAAGCTTACTCGTATCCGGAAGGGTCCACTCCTCAAGCCACTGTTCGATACTCAAACTACCATGAAGTCCCACGAAGAATTATCTCAAATGACCGCCACGTCATAGGGGTCTCAACGCAACAGACGGTGCGTCAAACGGACGCCCGGTCTGTAAGTTATTAGCCTTTTAGTCCCAAGGGCCCGGTTGGATTCGTGCTTGATCCAACCAAACTGTACCCCAACTTTACCAAAAACTCTAGTGGGGGTATATCAAAGGGATTGTCTCCCTCCAAGGTTTATAGCACCGCTGGCGGTTCGTCAAACGAACGTTCGGTGCCAAAGTTATGGTCAAAAGAGTGTAAATGGGTTGAAGTGGGTCTGGGTCCGATCCGACCCGGTCTGGGTCAACCCGGCCCAATCCGTTGGGTCCGGCCCAGCCTGTTGGGTTCGTCCCAGCCCATTGGGCGGTCTGGCAGGCCGTGAGAGCCGCGAGGGGCTGCGGAGCGGCTCTACCGCGGGGTGGCGCGAGGCCGTGGGGCGGCGCGAGGCCGTAGAGGGTGCCGCGAGGGCGGCTCGGCCATGGGGGTGCTGCGAGGGCGGGGTGGCTCGGCCGCAGATGGAACGTGACCGCGGGGCGGCTCGGCGGGGCCGCGGGCGGCGCGGCGGGGCCGCGGGGCGGCGCGGCGGGGCCGCGGGGCGGCGCGGCGGGGCCGCGGGGCGGCGCGGCGGGGCCGCGGGGCGGCGCGGCGGGGCCGCGGGGCGGCGCGGCGGGGCCGCGGGGCGGCGCGGCGGGGCCGCGGGGCCGCGGGGCGGCGCGGCGGGGCCGCGGGGCGGCGCGGCGGGGCCGCGGGGCCGCGGGGCGGCGCGGCGGGGCCGCGGGGCCGCGGGGCGGCGCGGCGGGGCCGCGGGGCGGCGCGGCGGGGCCGCGGGGCGGCGCGGCGGGGCCGCGGGGCGGCGCGGCGGGGCCGCGGGGCGGCGCGGCGGGGCCGCGGGGCGGCGCGGCGGGGCCGCGGGGCGGCGCGGCGGGGCCGCGGGGCGGCGCGGCGGGGCCGCGGGGCGGCGCGGCGGGGCCGCGGGGCGGCGCGGCGGGGCCGCGGGGCGGCGCGGCGGGGCCGCGGGGCGGCGCGGCGGGGCCGCGGGGCGGCGCGGCGGGGCCGCGGGGCGGCGCGGCGGGGCCGCGGGGCGGCGCGGCGGGGCCGCGGGGCGGCGCGGCGGGCCCGCGGGGCGGCGCGGCGGGCCCGCGGGGCGGCACGGCGGGCCCTGGGGCAGCGGCGAGGCGGCGCGGCAGGCCGCAGGCGGCAGAGCGCCGCGGGGCACGGAGGCTGCGGGCGGGGGAGCCGAGTGGGGCATGGAGGCCGCGGGTGGTGGGGGTCGCGGGAAGCGGAGCCATGGGCGGTGGTGGCCATGGGACGGTGTTGTTGCCTTCGTCATTGTTGATAGTCGTCCTCCTCCGTCATGAAGAACACAAGAATTATCCCAGGAAAATCGGAGAGGACGGGGCATGTTTGTTTGGCCCGCACTCTCAGCATTAGAGTGGTAGCAAGCGACTATAATACTTGAATCACAAGAATATCAAGAACGGGTAAGGTAAAATAATTCAAACACCCTTCCTACCTCGTTTGATTCGTTTACGGAGGTTGCGAGGAAGGAGACGACGTTGTTGGGGATGGACGGACATTAGTGGCGTCGACGTTCCCTCGATCGTCGGTTCATTGATGTTGAAGGCGTTCCTCGTCAACGATTGCCCTGAGGAAGAAGTTGAAGTCGAAGTCGGCGTTCTTCATTGGCGTTCTTCGTTGGATAGTTTTCTCCCAATTCTCCAAGTTTCTCCCTTTAGCCAAGAGTTTCCCCCCAATTCCACCAAAAATGAATTAGCCAACATTATAGAATATGTTGGCATAATTTCAAATTGTAATAATTAATTAATTAAGTTGGTGTATTAATTAAAGGGGGTGGCAGAATTAATCAAGGGGAAGTTCAAGAGTCTTCCCCTCATTTAAGTGGGAGGTTCAAAGGGGTTTAATCTCGGGTGGTCCCCACCACCATAACCTCTCATGGGAGGTTTTAGGTTCGGTGGTCCCCACCTCCATAACCTCAAGGGGTGGTTTAATTATGGTGGTATCTACCTCTCAACATCCACAAGGAGTTTCAAAATAAAATAAAAATAAAATGTTACACCATTTTATTTTATTTTTATTCTCTCATTAAAAAGTGAGAAACTAACTTCCACCCTCGACCTACTGTGGTCGAGGTGAAGGTCTCCTTAAGCGAAAAGCAGTGTTGTGAGTTCAACGGTGTCCTCGGATTTCAATTCTGAGCACGAGTTCAAAAGTTATATAATCTCGCTCGTACGTTTACTGAACGTACCCAAAATAAAGTTCAGAAATTCATTCTGGGCACTCCGGGCCTCAAAATCACATGTCGTCAATTTTCGCGGACTCGTAGAATTCTCATTTAATTAAAAAAATACATGGAAATTCTGAGTCTTTACATATTATTTTACATCATGAGTGCATAAGGATTTAGGAACATTAAATAAGATAAAATAAATATATAATATCTTATTTCAACCATAAAAATGGTTTCATGACCAGAGTTGAAGAAGGTAAATCAAATTGAAAGCATCGTCGTCCTTGAATGTGATAAATTAACACATCTCAGACGATGTTTCATTTTTAGCATAAATGGGGGGGGAAATGAGAGATGAAGATGAATTATCCCATTATCATAACAACATTATAGTACATATATGGTATTGGGTTTCTCATACCATTTTAATGAGGAGAGGTTAGGAAAGAAAAGAGAACAAATGAACATGAAAATGAAAAAAAAAAAAAAAGAATTTTACCTCTTGAATTAACCTTCCTTATGAACCTCTTAAGGGAAGAGGATTTGGTCTATTTATGAGACCAAGGGCTTATAGTCGCGAGGGAGGATCTTGGGAGAATTTTTGGGTAGAATTTTTGTAAGGAACAAGTCTTGAGAAGAGTGAATAGAAGAGGGTGGAAGAGGTGGTATTTATATTGGAGGGGAGGAGGGTTTTCGTAATTTTTTAATCATAAGTTTATTATTTTCCCATAAGACAATAAATAGTGATGATTTAATGACCAAAAATAGTAATAATTTAATGTGAGTTCGAAATAATGGTTTATTACATCATCCATGATTCAATGAATAGTGCATTTTACTTAAAATGTATATATACAGTTAATTATCGTATTTCACTATTCATCAAAAAATCAAGTATTTCAAAAAAAATCCCAAAAATTAATCCTAACCATTTTTCAATGTGTAGAATACAAAAATGAAGTCCCTTTTTCAAAAATAATTTTCTAAATATGATTAATTTAATTTTTAATTAAAACCATAATTTATTCGAAAAATACTGGTTTTAAAACATTTATTTACTTATTCCAAAATATAAATACATCATAAATTCATTTAAATCTTATATATATATTATCATATGTGAGGTTACTATTCATAAGGGTATGTCACTATTCATAAGGGTAACATTGCTATTCATAAGAGTATGTTACTATTCACCAAGAATTAAGTTGGTCATATCAGACTCTAAATAACTTACTGATTGCAATCGTGTATGTCAGATTTTTAAAATTCAAATCATAGGGGTGGTAAAATTATGTTTACAAGCTAGGTTATAAAAAGTGATGTTTTTAGAGACTCGGTGTTTCATGCATTAAATTTTTTTGCAAGATCTTGGGGTGTTGCATCTGTGTTCTCATTATAGCGGGGAATGTAATGACCTTTTAGTGCGACAGTTACTCTTGGGAAATTATCACATGCTATGTTACGCAGAAGAACAATCATGATGTGATAAGGAATTTATTAATATTCAAAACCATGAATATAAGTTTATCATAAAGTACAAAGAATTTTGTTCTAGGGCACCAACTCCAACACAAACTGTGTTGAATTCCTAGGAAACCTTGTGACTTGTAGTAGTTTGAGACAGTGACATTTCACATGGTTTACACGCAGTTTTCCAAACTATGTGACCAAACCAAGCGGTTGTCTCCAATAGACAAAAACAGGCACACAGTTTGGTAAATTGGGCATCCAAATCATGAAACATGAATTAATTAATCTAAAAATTCTTTTTTTGACCCAATACGCCTCCTATTGACCTCATTCTTTCTCATATGGCCTAGGATATCAACTCTAGAGGTTCTATTTGAATATTTTGGAGATCCCAACTCTTCTTAGGAGTGATTTTGATGGATCTTGGGGTGTTGAATCTATGAAATTCAAGGTAATGGCACATTCTTTTTTGTTCTTCACCATTCTTCTAGATATCCTCACTTTTTGTTGGAAGGAACTATTGATTAGTGATGTTACGAATAGATATATAGGTTGTGTCTTGATCTAATGGTTTTTCTTATAATTTCATTGTGAGCGAGGAAGGTAGAGATTATATCTACCTATATCTTCATGCACTTGTCTGATAATTGTCTTGGTAAGTGGTTTCTCATTTCTCCATTGATCTAGAATTTTTTGAATCCAAGTTTCCTAATATGGGTTTCATGGTTTAGGGATCTTATTTACTTATTAGGATCCTTCATTCCTCTTAGTGTTTGGATCCCATTCCTTTGTTGGAAATACCATGTATTTGAGGTGGATGGTTTCATGAAAATACTTTATTTATAAACCATATTGTCTTTCTCATATTAAATTGGTATTTCTAAATTATTTAATGGAATGAATTATGATTCTTGAAATGTGATAACATGGTCTTATTTCATAAAATGGATTTTCACTTTGTTTATGCATGTTTTATAAATTGTTCTAAAAATGTGAATTTATATATTTTGTTAAAATAATTATAAATATTCATTTAATGCCTTGTCTTTCGTTAAATGAGCATAATTGGTTTTTTTATAAATACTGCTTATAGAGAACTTTGTGGGATCTTAATAGGATTGTTTTTCTCACACCCTCCACATACCTTTGGGTGTGTATAGATCTTAGTTTATCTAGTGCACGTAAAGACAAGGTGGAGCATGGAATCATTTGGTATTTGTGTTAGCAGGGCATGGTAATTTGGCAGTGACATAGTGGGATGTTTTCCCTCATATCTTATGGATATGGATTATTGTTGGTCTTGGTTACTTTGGTTTACCTGTTTTGGTTTGGAACTTGTATTATCCTTAAACTCTTTCGACTCTCATTATTTGACTTTATATTGGAATTTTTTTCTTTCTTTTTTATATGTTAACTATTGATTGTTCAGCTTATTATGAGCTAACTCATTCCCAAGTATAGTTCTTGATGTCCAGGTGCTTGTCACCAGCCCATGGGGATTGGGAATTCCCTTCAGGCCTTATCACGGGCCATCCTGGTTTTTTAGTTTAGGGATGACCCCAGTTAGGTCAAGACTTTTCTTCTCTCTTAGATATTTTCCACCATTTTAATAATGGTGTTATGAAGCATGAAATCCAATGCCAATTTACCCAAAATCTATCATCTTCCAACTTCTGAATCAACTTTCTTCTCCATTATCCTTGGCAGTAGCTCATACAACATAAACCAACATACTTTGAATTTTCTTCTTCACAACCTTATTGATAACAAATACAACTTACTTAATTTGGGAACCTCATCAGTGAAGCTAAGGAAATCATAGGGAATGTAATTGAGCCAAATAGGGAATTCGGAAGGTTGGTGTTTTTTTAAAGGGATTATGTATAGAAGATTATCAAGAGGTTTGGTATGTCCGGATATAAGTTGGTCCAATCCCCCTTGGTTCGGCACTTCATGTTATCCAAGGGAAAAGCACTAAAAATAAAATATGTGGTGAATTTTATGGTGAAGGTTCTCTTTTCATAAGTGGTAAGAATCCTGATATACACCATGGTGTGCACTCACTCAGACATTTCATATACAATGGGAGTTTTCAGCCATTTCATGTCCAATCCAGGGAAAGATAATTGGGTATCCATGAAACAGATCATCTGGTATCTCAAAGAAATTTATGGTGTAGCCTTATGTTTTAGGATGAATGATCTATTTCAAGGGTATGTAAATAATGACTTTAGTGGAGATTTATATACTCATAAGAATACAACTGGTTTTGTGTTCACCTATAGAGGAACGATAGTGAGTTGGATGTCGTAGTTGCAATTGGTGGTAGATTTTTTATAATGGAAATAGTATATATATAACAAATAAAAGAAGGGAAATAATTTATTTGGTTGAGGCATTCATTGGAGGAGATCAAATGAGCCCATATGGTGAATTTCTCAAATTTGATAGTGAGAGTGTAATACATTTGGTGAAAATTTTATTATTTCATTCATGGAAAGAACATATCAACCTGAAATAAAACTTCATCTAGATGTTATTGGAGGACATGGATTTTGAGTTGTGGAATATTATCGAGAAAAAAATCTAGTGGACATGTTCACTAAAGTGTTAGTCCATGAGAATTTAAGAAAAAGTTATGCCTCAGTGGGACTTGGGTGAACGAAAGGTGAATGGAGATCACTCTCTTTCACTACTATGGAATTAGAAGTTTGTGCCTAAGTGTTGGAGATTCATCATAGTTGTTCCTTGACGCGGTCTTTAATTAGGATATTTTTGAGATTAGGAAGTCCATTCAAGTTTCGAATGATCCTACTCAAACGAGAGGACTTGATGATAGCTCAATCTTGGGGTGTAAGCGGTGACAATGGAATCCAACAGAGGCGGGTTGATCAGATGATGATATCATCTGATGGGTTCATGTACTGGAAGCGTTCTGGAAAGTGTGAATGAAATTTACGTTGCCTACATGTTCAATCTTATGATTTTATACAAGGGTTTTCCTAGACAGGTTTTGTGTGGCGAAGTGAAGTAAAGCTTAAGGGTCATCAGTGGACTTCTTTGGAGTAACTTGGTTTGTATACGGGATTTAGCAGTCGAATTTTGATAGCTATAGGGAATCGGATGTCACCAGGTTTCAATGGTGGGTTGTCCATTAATTCTAGATGGTGGTGAACTGGATGATCGGTTGGAACCCACTATAAAAGTGGTGTGGGGCCACTTGTACAAAAAAAAGTTCTCTGACGTGGAAAAACAAAGCTAAAGTGATATCGGTTATATTAACTGATTGTGTTTTGTAATCTTTGTATCTTCTGATAGTAATAGAAATAGAAGTAGTGTTCTCTTGTGGACATAAGAATTATTTTTCTGAACCACATAAAATCAAAATTATCATTATTTTCCTTTTTTTGCTTGTTTTCTTTGTTTTGGTGTTTTTAGATTGTTTGGGTGTGTGAGATGGTGACTTGGTATAGTGGGTAGGGTGTTCGAAGTTCCTATCTTTTGGTATATGAAGATCACGGGGTAGGATCTGTTTGGTTGAGGTGTCTGGAGCTTTACAGTCCGCTGTGTGTGAGTTTCGGTGTTGCGTGTTTGGTGGATCGGTGATGGATTTCTACCCCAACAATTATTACTAATTATATAAATGTATATATTATATTGACAATATATACAATATATAATTAATTATTAATTGTATTAAAATTTATTATTTATGATTAAAGATATTAATATTTATATAAATGTATAAGTACTTTTTAAAATATATCATTAATTATGTAAATTTATAATTATATTCAAATTTGTGGGTTTTTCTGGCACCCGCAAATTTTGAAGGACATTGCCTCTTGTATCGGCATGCCTCTCAAGATTGATGATCACACTATTGAAGGAAATTATGGTTTTTATGCTAGGGTTTTGGTTGATATTGACTTCTCGATTCCCAAACTGGATTGTGTGTATCTCATTGTGAATGGTGAAAAATTTGAGATTGAGATTGAGTATGAATTCTTACCAGACTTCTACAAATTATGTAAGTTTGTTGGGCATGGTATTGCTCAATGCAGACAGGTTCAGAGGATCAAGTCCTTTCCACCCAAAGGTGTGGTGTGGGGATTGAAGCGAGGAGATGCCTCATCCAAGGCTACTACTAAAGATGATAAAGCAACACCCTCCCTTGACCCCTCGCATCCCAATGGGCATGGGGGAGGTATGTGAGTCCACCCTGAATGAGGTTGCTTGCGTGAGTGGCAGTGCTGCTTTTGAGCATGAGTAAGTGAATGCAGTGAGTGACACTGTTGCCCAGCATTGCTCTACTTTGCAGGTTGATTCACATCCTACAACAATTCATCGAGGGCCCCTTCCCGGTGACTCTGCTGTGGGGCCTGGTTACAAATCGTTTTTACAGGTTGCTCGTGAAGGACACGTGCATGAAAATGCTACTTCTGTGCAACATGAACATGATGATGAGCATGTGGTTTTTGATAAGGAATGTGATGCTCAGGTTACAGCTAATATGCAATTGAATCAGGAGGAATTGATCACCTCTTTCGATCGCAAAGGGAAGAAAAAAAGTGATGTATGTGTGCAGGTTAAACCATCTAAAGCGGTTGAGGAAAAGAAGCGGGACACGCTTGTTGAGGATGTCATGGATGGACAGGGGAGGGGTGACACATCTGAGGTTGATGTGGTGCAAGAGGAGAACTCTGGTAAAAACACTATTAGCATGTTTGATATTTTAAACAGGTCCAAAAGTAAGGAATTCTTCAGTGAGGAATTTGGATGTGTTCATGGTGTTCTCCCGATTGATGGAAGGAGAATGATGGTGACTGACATCAACCCAAAACATGGAGGGGTCGTCATCCGTGGGGGAGGGGTGGTGAGTGATCCCATAGATGATTCTATAATTGCTTTGAGGTGTTTCTTCACATGTTCCTAATCCTCAACTTTTTTGTCCCTTGTACTTTCTATCTTTTATTTTCAATAAATTTTGGAATCATGGGTTCATAACCCATGGTTCGTATTGTTCTGAGTATTAATAATGAAAAATTAAAATGTATAGATATATTATTATTACTAATTATATATATATATATATATATATATATTAGTGATTCTGTATACAAAGAATATAGTTAATTATTATATACATTTAAAAATTATTATCATTATTATTGTTTATATAAGTGAATAAATATTTTCAAAAATATATCAACAATTATATAAATGTATAATTGTATTCCAAAATAATTACAAATATATGTGCAAAAAAATCAAATATAAATTACTAATTACTTAAAGCTAAATGTCAATTAATAATTTTAGTATTAACAAAATATAAAAAAATAATTATTATAAAACTTACTCAAATTCTAAATATAGGTTCATTTTATAAATTCATTTGATGATTTGAAGATGATTTTTTTCAATTATTGAGTTACATATATAACCATCTTTATGAAGAAGACTTCGGCATTTGGATTTCTTTTGCAGGGGGAGCTTTCAGGTTTCCGTCAAAGATGCAAAAGAGGGATGTCATATTTTCTGCAGAGGATGGTTGTTGGTGCGATACCAACTGGTTTTCTTTCCAACTGAGTTTGTTGGATGCGATCTCCTTCTTCGATGGGCTGAAGGGGGAGATTGTTGGGGTTCAGCCCACACATGGGTGTTTCCATTATTTTTAGATATGATGTATCTTTTCCAAATTTGAGATATGTTTTTGAATATTAGATATCTTTTATCATATCACACAGATAAGGCTGCATGTGTATCTCATGGGGAGATATATGTTTTTGAACATTGGTGGTGCTCGACAACCCAAGGAGAGCAGATACTTGGATGATTGTTTTCTAGGGCGTGGGCAGCAGCGAGCAGCGGCAAATCAGGTTGTGCAACGAGGTGCTGCAACGACGCCGCAAGTTCGATTTTGATCTCCGAAGGGTGACGTATTGTCACGGGACTATTATCAGAGAGGCGAAGGAGGCATATCAGAGTGTGGTTTTTCGCACAGGTTTTTATGGTGTATTTGCGATTCAAGTTTCGGGTTTAACTTGGATTTTTGTACTCTCTGATTCATAATGAATTTTCTCGGAGTTGCCCCGTGGTTTTTTAATCCTTCGAAAGGAGGGTTTTTCCACGTTAAAATTTGTGTCCACATTTGTTATTCTGCTTTTTGGTTTGGCGCTTCGTTTACATTGGCGATTCTCCCAAATTGTTGTTGTCGCAACTAAATTTATATTTGAAACCAATCTGTTTCCAACCCAACACTTTATTCATATATAAATATGTGTGTGTGCGCGCGCGTCTAAAGAACTCACATGTGTGTCATAGGTGGACCCAACACAGACACATGTATATCCAACTATATACAACCCATATAGTATTAATTTTGTCGTAATTCTATATAAAATAAAATTAACCGCACTTAACTAAAATTAATAACTATTTATATATATAAATATGACATATATATAATGATAATATTACTAATATATAAAAATTCTTATATGAAAATTTCTAAAATATTAAAGTTCAATTAATTAATTAATTAAAATATTAAAATCCCCCCCCCCCGAGGTGTTCCGATGGTCTGACCGTTCATTTGGCTTGTTGGAGGTTGGAGGTTCAATTCACGTTGGTTGTACGTATGGATGATAATTCTGCGCCGATTGAATTAATATGTTGTCTATGAAGGGGCATGTGGTAGGTGGAAGTTTTTCTTAGTGAACCACAAGACTACATAATGAGACCCTAGGTCTGGTACTCATAGTTGTGGGGTGTGGTGGGGCAATGGTGGGAAGCCCCGAGGGGTGTGGCCAACTAGTTATGCACTTTGCAGAGTGGAAGTCGGGTCTTGGGTTCGAATCTCACTGCTTGCGCCCCTGCTTGGGTGCCCCGATGGCAAGCGCATGCGCCACATGCCGGTTGGCCGCAAGGTTTGTAATGATGCTCATGGAAGGTTAAATCTAAAATTATTTGTGTTTTTAAAAAAAAAAATTGGGTACAACCGCAAAAGCGGCACACACGCAAAGAAGAAAATTACATGTAAATCGCAAGCCCGGAGACTTGACCCCGCGACCTGCCCCTCACCCCCCAAGCCCTTACCACCCCACCACCAATGGTGGGGCATAAAATTATTTGTGTTTTACTTTAGCATTGGATTTTTTTTTAACCAGCGCTTATAAAAAGCGTTGATAAATGATAGCATCTTTTTTTCATGTTTTTGTAGTAGTATTATTCCCTATGATATCATCGTTATTTTCTCTAATGCAGGACAAAAGACTTTCACAACAAATAAAACTTTAAAATGTTTATACTTGAATCCACTTTGTATTGTGTAAAAATATAGTTAATTATTATTTACATTACAAATTTGCTAATTAAAATTAACGATTTTATTTATATAAATCAATAAATATTTTTTAAAATATATCATTAGTTATATGAATGTATAATTATTTCTAAAATATTTAAATGTATTCATGCACAAAGTTTTAAAATATACATTACTAATTACCTAAATATAATTTTTAATTAATAATTTTAGTATTAATAAAATAAAAAATATATAAAACTAGCTCAAATTCTAAATATAAGCTCATTTTATGAATTCTTTTGAAGATTTGAAGTTAAATTTTTTAAATTACTAAGTTGATATATGACCATCTTTATCACATATAAATATATATAAATATTTGTATGTTTTTAAAAACTTAAGTACGCATGTGTGATAAATGAATCCAACACACACAATTATATCCAACTATATAAAATGTATATAATATTGATTTTATTGCAATTTCTATATAAAATAAAATTAATTGATTTTAATAAAAAACAATTACTATATATATGTGTGTATATATATATATATAATATAGATAGTCATGATTTTTATAATGGGTCGGTTTTCCTTTCCAACTAACCAACACCAGCTGTGGGTTCATATACAACGACTGATAACGTCAAAGGCTGTACCTTTTCTTGGCAATTGATTCCAATTAGCGTCGTTTTGTGACTGATCATTTTTTTATTTAAAAAAATCCTTCACCATGATTTTACACGTCAGTCCATTGTTTCTTGTTAATCGCTTTTCCGCCCAAATGCCCCATGGCCCGTCTTTTGGAGGCTTCCCGTGTTTTTTATTTCCTTCAAAGTTTTGCATCTTCACAATTATATTAAATAAATATTCTGAAATACAGGAAATATATATAAAAAATATTTATTTTGAGTTCAATTCATATTATATTTATACATTAATTCCAGAACTAATTATTATTATATTTATATTAAAAAATAATGTTTATTTATATACATTACTTAAAAAACGCATGTTTATCCATCCAATCCATATTTTTATTTTCTAATGACACTTTTATGGGTAAGGGTGAACCAAATACATATCCAACTAGTGATAAGTCCAACCATGTAAACCCAAAACCAACTGCTAGAGTCCTGCCCACAGAAAAATCCAAAATTCGAATGATCGCTAATGATCTAACATTTCCAAATTCAAAATTCGAACTCCATCATTCGGTCTTGGTACACGAGCCACCAAACATCGTGTGATCCCTTGATTCACGCACCTTGTCACTTCACAGCCCCATCATCGCTTCATGCCAAATCGTCGGCGAACCCTTCCACCAGCGTCCGTTGTCGCCGTCATAGAATCTTCTTTGTCTCCACCATCATATGATTCCTCGTACCAGTCATTGGCATCAAAAACCCATAATGTCGCCTTCACCATCAACGTCAACACCAGCGACCAACACCAATCAATAATACCATAAATCCAAAGTGATTATGCAGCGTCTGGAACATCGAATGCCGCCGAACCACACTTCCCAGAACCTCAAACCTTCCACTGCTCCAAATCCGACTAGGAGAGGCGCCGATGAACTAGAGGTCAGAGCAAGGTTGAGCGGTTGGGGACTCCGAACAACGCCATTGTGGAGAAGAAACCAGAAGAAGACGCAACAAAAGCAGGGTGACGTCGGGAGCACCTGGGAACCCCTGGACCACCAGACCACATGACCCAAAACCCCTTTGAAGCGAAGCTCCAGCTCCAACCTGGGTTGCTATGTTCTGAATATTAAGAAGACCAATATTACGATGATGCGCGCATGCACATGTTATGTACTCATAACCGTAGTGGCGACACCATTGTAGTGAGACTGTAGCATCCCGGGTAATATAGCAGCACTATTCACTGGTGGGTCATTGGGCTGTTGGGTCTAAATTATGGGCCTATGGGTCATGTAATGGGCTTTCATGTCTAATGGGCCTACGAAATAAATATATATTTATTTAAATAATTATAAAATTATAATACATATATTTAGTATATTTATAATTATATATTAATATACATATATATTTATATAAATTTATTTACAATTATATATAAATACTTTTTAAATATATTTAATTATAATTATAAATATAAATAAATAGATACAAATTTAAATAATTATAGAATTATAATAAATATATTTAAATAATAAATATATTTATTATATTTATAATTATATAGTTATATATAATTATTTTTAAATACATTTATTTATAATTATAATATATATATATTTAAATGATTATAAAATTATAATAAATATATTTAAATAATAAATATAGTTATTTTATTTATAATTATATATATTTATATATTGATATAAGTATATGTAATTATTTAAATATACCAAAGTGCGGGCCATGAGATATTATTATATAATTATGTTTATAATTATGTAGAAATATTTTTAAAAATATTTGATTATAATTATAATTAGAAATAAATAAATAAATATATATTTATATATTAATAAAAATATATATAGTCATATAAATATATATATAATTATATTTATAATTATATAAAAAAAATTATAAAATAATAATAAAGATTTTTAAATAATAAATATATTTATTGTATTTATAATTTTATAAATCTATATAATAATATAAAAAATATATAATAATATAAATATATTTAAATAATAAATATTTTTATAAAATCATAATAAATATATATATTTATTTAGATCTTTATTAGTGTTTTTTTAGCACTTATAAAGAGTCGCATTTATCAACGCTAAAAAACGCTGATAAAACAAGTCTATCAGCGTTATAATTTTAGCGCTGAAAAATACACATTTTTTCAGCGCTTTTTTAGCAATGATAAATGAGAATCTTTATCAGCGTTAAAAAAACGTTGATAAAGAGTAGTTTTATCAGCGCTTTCTATATTAGCGCTGATAAAAGTACTCTTTATCAGCGTTTTTTTAACGATCTTGATGCAGGTGATCTTTCTTTCCATCTACGATGATCGTTTTAACAATTGCAGTAAGTTGATCTCCTCTCGTGATAACTGAACACAACCTGACTTTGTTGGGCATAAAGAGCTATTTGCTCTCTGTTCTCCACGCTTGAGGATTAACTTGGCTAAATCTGTTTCGGAGAAGGGTTCTCAGGATATGTCTGTTGTTTCACGAAAGTGTAGCAATGTCTTGGTGACAATGATTGAGGTTGCAGGAAGCCCTACCCATTGGCAGAGATGACTGCTGATGAAGTTGGTCGAGTCCAGTTGGTGGATTTCAAGTTCCTTCAGGCGACATCCTCGGCGTCCAATGATTTTGATGCAGGTGATCTTTCCATGAACTCAGCCTCCGGTGACGCGGGTCTTGGCAAGAACGAAGGGTCGCTTGCTTTGCAGGCGATGAGTCCAGATTTGTGGCAAAGACACATTGGTTGATGAATGGCAGTGGCGATCAGCGGTGTGATGTGCAGGTAGGGCCAGTAATGACCTCGCTTGGGGTCAATGTCGCATGGATCTGGGACCCTGACAGTGGATGTGGCACCCGATGGATACAAGATTTGAGATCCCAGTGGAATGGCCGGCGGCAGGTCCACTGAGTCTTGGCCGATGACCTTGTTCCTGGCGCGTGGATCTGACGCCTCCAGCAATGAAGAAGGTGACAACGACGTGATTGGTGGCTGGCAAGCGACGAGTTGGTTGGATACTGGCCGACGATATTCCTGGCATAGGCAGCGTTATCTGGCTTTGTCAGTGATGTCTCGGAGTGCGGGGCAGGGGTGACCTTCGGTGGTGGATTGAGGCGACTTCAGGTCGCGTGATTACGGATGCGGGGGTAAACGACCTCGAGTCTCGGTGCCGATGTGCAGTCTCAAGGGCTTCGACCCCCGAGAGGAGCTCCGACGACCATGGCATGGGGATGCGAACAAGCGACGCGTTCTCCTTGGGATGCGGTGCGGATACAGACAGGTGGGATGCAACCATGCCATCGGGATACAGACAGTGCGCCAGCTGGCGCCGACCCCTATAGCGATCGAGACCTCGGGTTGCGTGGGTGACTTTGGGGTTTCTGGTCGTTGGCGGATATGTGGGACAGGATGGCGGTGTGTTTTTGTTGGTTGGGGCCTTCGGGCTTTCTCTGTGGACAGGCTGACGGACATTCTCTTTTGGGTTGGGTATATTTTTGTTGTTGTAGGTTTTCGGATCCTACAAATACGTGGGTCTACTGACCATGATGTGTGGGTCTTCGAGTCGGTGTTTTTTTTGGTGGTGTTGTTTTGCCACTCTCCTTGATTGGTGGTGCTTTATGTGCCGCTTGCTTGATGGTTCATGCTTGTTTTTTATTTTCATCAATAAATTTTAGGGCCGAGTTCGCTCGGTACCCGAACCTTTCTGCTATCAGTGCTTTTTTGAAAGCAATGATAAAAGTATTACACATTCTTATAAAATGAACCCTAACAGATTCATCTTCCTCGCACCATCAAGCTTTCGCAGAACCGCAGTGCCGCCGCCGCCGCTCTCCCTGCCTTCGCCTTCACCTTCACCGTCATCATCGCCATCGCTCCCTTCTGTCGTCGTCGCTGTTGCTCCCTGCCGTCGCCATCAGTCCCTGCCACCATCGCTCCCAACCGAACCTTCACTGCTCTAAGGTATGAGATTTGTTCTTAAGATTGCCTTCATTTGGGTCAGATATTTCATCATTCCCTCGACCTTTTTCACTTCTTGATGAACCATGAGAGGGTCCATCATGAACTAGGTCAGGACGTCCAACCTGACATCCGACCCAGTCCGAGACATGGCCCGAAGGGCGTTCCCGATCCTCACGGGCTGACAACTAGTGCCAGGTATCAAATATAAACCATTTGAGAATGATTTCAGCCCAAACATAACCAGGATCAATAAAATAAATTGAACACACATATAACAAACAACTGAATCTCAAGCAATAAATATATAAACAGATTCAGTTGCAATATATCAACAAGGCAGAAACCAAATACAAAACCGAAAACTAAAACCACGCTACCACAATCTCTGTGTGACCTCTAGGTCACCACCAACCACCAGACCAAACTGCTCCATAACGAGCTCACGAACCAACAATCTAAACAAGAGATAGAACTTACAAAACAGCTCGGGTCTACCGACACCGAAAGGTACAAGTAGAGTGTGAGCTTCACAGATCAGTAGGCAAACACCACATAATCCATGTAAGGGCCTGAATCTGCGTGGATCGACCCTTTGCGTGTTTTCGAAGACCGAGGTGCTCAGAGAAGGCTCGAAGGAAGTCTGAAGGAGTTTGGTCTCAAGAAGCTAGAAACAGGGGGGCACACGACGTGACCAAGGGGGGACATGACGTGTACCGTTCAGGTTTCAAAAAAATAAAACAAAGTGCCGAGGTGACACATTTTTCAGCGTAAGTCGCCTCGACGCGGTACACAACGTGACAAGGAGGTACAAGTCGTGTACTGCCCCACCATTGGGTGTTTTAAAGACACCCAACCGCTCGGGTTTTTCAAACCCTACGGCTTGAGCGCACCCCCTCTCGACCCTAGACGAGCTGGACGCCTCCCTCTTCAATGTTTGGGGATTCCTTCGTCCTGGATCGATTCCCCACTTCCTTCTTGGATTTGTCTTCAATTTGAGGTAAGATCTACCTCTGTTCCTTGGTTTTCTTCGATTCGTTTTCTCCCGTTTCTCTTTGCCATGCTATGGCGTTTGATTTCCATGGTTCTAAGAGAGTTTATTTTTGGTTGTTGTTGATGTGGTTGTGTCGTGACATCCTCAGGTGGATGCAATTGTTACGGGGAAGGAAATCATGATCCGTTGTTTTGATCCATTCTCGAGTGAAGAACGTCAAAAACCTTTTGAGGTAGGGGATTCACGACTTCTATATTCTTTTACATGAAACTGTAGAGTTATCATTCTTTATCCCTTTAGATTGCAATAGAATTGACCTAATTAAATACTTGAACTGGATTAAAAGAATTGGTTTGATCACATGTTGTTGCTTTGCACCGTGATAACGGTTTGCCTCTTGATTTTCTAAATAGCGTGATATCCATTCTTTGCTTGTTAGCATGTTGTTCCTGATGAAATTGGTAAAGAACGTAAAGCCAGAATTAATTTATAATTATTTGGATAAAGATAAAGAGGCTTGTAAATGAATCTGGTTGTTGTTGTAATTTGATGTTAATCAATTTGATGCAGTAATCATGTTTAATTATTTGTGATAGCTATGATAGCTTGCTGTTTAGGTTGTCCGTAGTTGGAACCTACAAATAATAAATCTGTAAATTCCAAATGGATTAAAGAACCGTCCGTTTGATAAAATATAATACCCGGTATGGTTCTGAGTTACCCTCTTTCTTGTAAGGCCGAGTGCCTTGTGCTTTGGATCCATGAGTGCTCATTATGTATAAAGGCAGGATGCCTTGTTTAAGGGACAAGAGCCCAGTTGATATGATGTTTGTTTCCTGCTGCTTGTGTTGTGATGTGAGCTGGGATAAATATTTTGATATATGGGGGCAGAGAGGCCCATTAGTTGTGGCAGCAGTTGATGCCTAGAGTGGCGAGATGCATCGGTTTATGCAGGTGGGTGTCGGGGAGGACACTAGAGGTGCTGAAATAGGTTGAAGTTGGGCTTACCTGCTGCTGTAAATGAAACTGCTTGTTGAATCATGTTGGTTGTTTACCTTCTTTACTTTCCCCACTGCTTGAGGCAGCTGGTCTTGCTTACCCTCCTTCCAAAAGGGGCGAAGACACACGAGGTATGCCACATGCTTTCCATTTTTAGCTTCTCGAGGGAGGATGGGTCTACGCTCTTGCTATAGGTGGAAAAGACTCGATGAGTAGTTCACCTACTCACTGTGTTAAGCCCCTTATGTTTGGTAGCTTAGAATGTTTTTCTAGAATGCCTGAGAATATGGAAAAGTAATAATTCTATTAATAAATAATTGAATAAATGATGTTGACCCATGGGGTTGGAGCTTGGTGTAATGCAATGATGAGGTTACAATTTAAAGGAATAGTGGACTTTGGGTATGATTCTAATGAAATATAATATGGAAGTGTTAATGGTTAATTAACGTTTAAAGAATTAATTAACGTAAAGTGAAACTGATAAAAAGGAAATGAAGTAATGTAATAAATCTCTTTAAATGGTTGCGTGCTTATAGGATACCTAGTCTTAGTAGTGGCAGTCGGGATTCCGAGAGACATTAGCTACAGTTGAGTCTAAGACTAGGTTATGCCCATAGTGTGGTTGTAAGCTATAATATATTATGTACTTTTTGTGTTTCTATATGCTACTCCACCCGGTCAGTTAGGGAAACTGACACCCCAAGGATTCTGAGCCTTGAGGGGTATTTTCCCCAACATTCAAGTGGGAGGATGGATGACTGACTACCCCCTTTGGCCCCACTCACTTCTCATGGTAGTTAATAATACCGGTAGGTACAACGATTAGTTTTCCCCATATATGTGTGTAGAGGGCTATAATGGCTTGTGGTTATTCACACACATATATTCTGGATATAATTTCATATGGACTACTATAGGTGCAACGTGTATAGACTGTGATGGCTTGAGGATCCTTACACGGTGTATGGGCTATAATGGCTTGAAATTTAATGCCCGATGTATGATACACGTTATACGAGCTGTGGTGGCTCCTGAAAACTACCTGGTTACTTTTCTTATGTAGACGTGGTGGTTATACTGCATGAGGTGCATGTTTTGGTGCTTCACCTAGGTGTCTGCAGGCAAGTATTTTTGGAGAGAGATGCTTAGGACGTGCGATATTAGGGAAAAGCAGAAAACCAATGGGGAAGTAGTAGTAGGGTACCCTTGATATTCTCTATTATATTATATACTCTCATATTCGATACTTGGTGAGAGTAGCCATGGTGAGGTTGAGAACTTAGTATACCTATTTAGGTGATGAGTTAGTTTCACTTGTTGTTCATTATGATTTAGCATGCTTTCTTTACTTTTGCATGAGAGGCTGCGGGGAGGATCCTACTGAGTATACTCTTATACTAACCCTACGTATATATAAACTGTTTTTTCAGGTCACTTGGAGTAGGTTGGATATCAGGCTGGTTACTACTAGCTTGGGGTTATTGGAGCTATTCGAGCTTCGTGGTCGCTGCCGTTTTTACTTTCTTTTGGTACTTTTAGTTTTCCCTTCCAATTGTAGTAGTTTTTCATGACATTACATATGTGTACTTGGGTTTTCTTTTATATTGAAGTCTGAGGTGGAGTTGGTTGGTGTTTGTCTTATCTCTCTCTTCCGCATGTGTTCTCTTAGAGGGTAATGCCTCACATTTGTGTGTTTACTATACCCTCAGTGCTAGTCGCCAACTCGGGGCCTACTGGAGGCGGGACTTTGGGGTCACTATCTTCCTTCTCACATTTCCATCCCAATAGGGGTACACCTTATGGGGAGGGGGTCGTGAAAAAGTGGTATTAGAGGTTATGTTGAGGGATAGGATGGAGTTTGGTGTTAGGAACAAGTGTGGTTGCATGGGTTAGTAGGGAAAGAGTTTCAGTCTAGTTTAAAAAGTGATGTAAACACTGGAGACCAGCTAAGACATAGGCATTTAGGGACCCCTATAATCTGATGCATAAACCTTTAAGTTTACAGTGGCTACTAAAATAGGTGTTACTGGTTTTAGGTTAGAGACCTAGGAAAGGGTCACACATCATTATTCTTTGTGCTTGTGTTTGAATGGGTAGAACTTGGGATAGGTTAAACTAAAATGAATAAAAGAAAAAAATTAATTAATTAATGTTAAGTCTTCCATATTCTAGGTTTAGGAGCTCTAACTGTTTGTTATTTTGCAGGTATGGCTCCAGGTCGATGTCCTCGTCAGGTTTGCGCAGAAGATGTCCAGCAGGCTGTGCCAGCATATTTCCATAGGGTATAGGTTGATGACGATGACACTTGGAGGAGGATACTCTGAGAGTTTCAGTTCCAGAGTCTACAGAAGTACGAGGGTTCCATTTTAGATGTAGTCATGGAAGACTGGTTAGAGGAGGTTGAGATAACCTTCAGTTTGATCTGTGCTCAGAAGAAGCACTTGGTTTATTTGATTATGACGATGCTGCATGAGGAAGCAAGGAAATGGTGGTTCTTGTTCCTCAGGGATCACGAGGAGTTGGCGATCTCATGGGAGGAGTTCTAAGACAAGTTCAGAGTCAAGTTTCTTTCTTCGACCATGAAGGCATCCAGTCGCTATGAGCTGCTTACCCTTCGATAGGGGAGCTTTAGTGTGTGAGAGTTTGGAATCCATTTTAAGAACCTTTTACAATATGCTTTAGACCTGTTTCCAGATGAGGAGGCTAGGGAGAGGCATTTTGAGGAGGCTTTGCATCCAAAGATCCAACTCCATGTCACCTCATTTATGCTGAATACATATCTTGAGGTGCTGGCGAGGGAAGAGGTTGTTGAAAGGACATTAGCCAGAACCAAATCTTCATAAGGGGGGAGTTTTCAGGATTCCTCATGAAGCAGAGCTGTGGTCTGGGGTTCCCGGTTTTCAAGGAAGAAGAGTTTCCATTTTTCTGGGGGTAGGTCCCAGCCCTCAACATCTCATTTCTCTGGGGGTGGAAACTCTCAGGCCCATGAAAAGGGACCAACCACTTGTTTTTCTTATGGAGGTATAGGACATCGGCAGTGAGAGTGACCGAAATTTCAGAGCAGTCATTGTGCGCTAGGTGTTCCGCTCCAGGTTCCTCCGTTGAGGCAATTCCAGCCAAGGTAGTAGCAGTAGGTTGCACCAGCTTTGGACCAACAGAGAGCATATGGGGCAGGCAAAGGACAACCCCGAGATGCTCCCCGTCTTCAGAGAGTAGAGCGCAACCATGGCGGTGGTCTTCATCAGTGTTAGAGAGGTCATGGAGCAGGTCGTGGTCAGCTTCATGCTTTAGCGTTGCCAGCGCCAAGCAATCTGGATGTCGTTCAAGGTGCCCTTTTCTTGTTTTCTACTTGGGTGTATGCCTTGTTTGATTCAGGAGAGACACACTCCTTCATACCACCTTCCCTTATCCATGCTTTGTGACTTGAGTTAGAGAGGCTTCTAGTTCCCTTGACATTGACTATACTAGTTGGAGGTCGAGATGACTTGTTTGAAGTATGTAGAGAATGCGAGCTAGTGCTAGGGAAACACTGATCTTGGGGATACTTCCTATGTTTATGGATATAAACATACGATGTCATCCTCAGCATGGATTGGCTGTATTCAGTGTAGGTTATCATAGATTGCTTTCGAAGTTAGGTGGTGTTCCTCGATGCTTATGGAGAGACAATAGTGTTTGTTGGTGAGCAAGACCCTCAGATGAGTTAGAGGCGTGTTCTGTCCTTATCATCCTTAATGGCTAAGATGATGTTAAGTTCTTCAGAGGTTCAACAGTTGGCGTTTCCTAGGGTCATAGAAGAGTACCTTTATGTCTTTCCAGAATAGGTTGTAACATTACCCCCTCGACAAGAGATCGAGTTTGGGATCGAGATACAACCAGGAGTATCTACTATATCTATGTATCCTTATAGGATGAACCCTTCTGAGTTACGGGAGCTGTGTTTATAGGTCAATAGTCTATTATAATTTAGTTTTGTTCGGTCGAGCGTGTCACCATGGGGTGCACCAGTTTTGTTCATGAAGAAGGCTGACGACAGTTTGTGGTTGTGTATAAATTATAATCGCTTAAACAAAGTGACAATGAAGAATCATTATCCTCTTTCATGGTTTGATGATTTATTCGATCAACTGAAGGGTTCAAGTTGTTTCTCGAAGATCTAATTGTGTTCAATATATCATCAGATGCGTGTGAAGGATGAAGATATCCCAAAGACTACTTTCTGTTGTTTTCATGGGCATTATGAGTTCGTTGTAATGCTGTTCGGTGCAATGAATACTCCAACTATGTTCATGGGATTGATGAACACTATGTTCCATGTGTTCTTGGATAAGTTCATTGTGTTTTTCATCGACAACATCTTTGCATACTCTGCGTCTGAGGAGGAGCATACAAAGCATCTGCACACCGTTTTGGGAGTTCTTCATCAATAACATATGTTCAGGAAGTTGTAGAAGTGTGAGTTTTAGGCTCGAGAAGTTAATTTCATAGGGCATGTGGTGTCCCAATAGGAAGTAGTTGTGGATCCGCCAAAGATAGAAGTGGTTGTGTCTTGGGCAGCCCCCAAGACAGTGGTAGAGGTGTGAAGTTTCTTTAGTCTTACAGGCTAGTACAAGAGGTTCGTAGCCAATTTCTTTGGGGTTGCGACTCCTATGAAAACATTAACTAGGGAGGATCAGGTGTTTGTATGTAATGATCAATGTTAGATAGATTTTGAGTATCTAAAGGAGAAGTTTTTCAGTGCTCTGGTTCTTTGTCTGCTAGCAGAGGGAGTTCAATTTGATGTTTTCTGTGATGCTTCTTGTCTGGGGTTAGGCTACGTCTATGCAGAAGAGATCAGTTGTTTCTTATGGGTCTCGAAAGTTTCATCCCCATTAACATAACTATTCCACCCATGATCTTGAGTTGGAATCCATGGTGTTTTCTTTGAATTTTTGGATACATTACCTCATTGGAGAGCACTTTGTGGTTTTCATTAATCATAAGAGCTTGAGGTATGTTTTCTCCCAGCGTGAATTGAACTTGCAGCAGCATTGGTGGATTGATTTATTACAAGAATACGACTTCAAAATCTTGTATACACCTAGAAAGGGGAATATTTCAGCTGATACACTGAGCAAGAATTCATGTAGTGATGTAGTGTGTGAATCTGGTGATTCCTAGAGAGTGATGGAAGAAATTTCAGCATTACATCTCGATATGGGAGAATTTGGGGGCAGTGATTTTCTTTTTTAGATGATGGTGAAATCATCCCTAGTGAAGCAGGTGGAAGAGTCCTAGTTGGGGGATCTAGAGGTGGAGGTATGGAGAGACCGAGTTTTTTTGGGTGAGGCCCCTGATGTTTGGTCTGAGGATGAACAACACCGAGTGTTGTATCAGGGAAGGATTTTTGTTCCTTTGGAGTTGAGTGAGATGGTTCTAAGAGAGTTCTATAGTTCATATTTAGAAGATCATCCTGGTGTGAAAAAGATGTAGCGAGCCTTGAGGAGTCAGTTTTGGTGGCTTGGGTTGAAACGTGCAGTTGCAGAGTTTGTGTCTCAATGTTTGGTCTACCAGAAGGTGAAGGCTGAGCACCGTGTTCCTGGTGATTTTCTCCAGCCGTTAGATTTTCCTCAATGGAAGTGTGAGGAAATCTCGATGGACTATGTTACCAATTTACCTCGATCTTAGGGAGGCCATGATGCTATCTGGGTGGTAGTGGATCGTTTAATGAAATCAACCCACTTTATAATGATCAAGGAGTCGAGCTCAGTGTAGATTTTTTTCAAGGAAGTATCTGGAGGAGGTGGTGAGACTCCATGGAGTCCTGAGGATGATCATTTCTAATCGAGATCCTCATTTTATCTCTAGGGTGTGGAGAGGTATCCATCATGCTTTCAGTTCTCTGTTATGCCTTAACACTGCTTTTCATCATCAAATGGACGATTATACAAAGCGGACAATCCAAACTCTTGAAGACATGTTGCAATTTTGTGTCTTGGATTTTGGAGGTCCGTGGATGAGTCACTTACCCTTGGTAGAGTTCGCTTACAACAATAGTTTTCACTCCACCATCGATATGGATCCGTTTGAAGACTTGTATGGCCGACCTTTCCGTTCTCTATTGTGCTGGACTTGGGTTGGAGAGTCAGCAATTCTCAGACCGTAACTAGTGTAGAATATGACAGAGATGGTTCTGGTGATTCGTGAGAGGATAAAGGTAGCGTAGGATCATCAGAAATCATATTCCGATCAAAGGAGGAGACCTTTAGAGTTTGATGTTGGGGATCACATATTTCTGAAGGTGACTCCTCGTCATGGGCAGCGAATATTTGGTCATGGGAGTAAAATTTCTCCCTGGTTTGTTGGACCTTTCAAGGTGTTGGCTTGTGTAGGAGTCATGGTGTATTAGGTAGCACTTCCCTCGCATATGATTAGGGTACATGATTTTTTTCATGTGTTGCAGTTTCATCATTATCTTCATGATGACTCTCACGTCATCGATTGGGGCGAGATCGATGTTGAAGATGATGCGACCTTCAAGGAGTAGCCAGTAGAGATCCAGGACCACAAGGATAAGGTGTTTCATGGGCGTGCTATCCCCTTGGTTTGTGTCTTGTGGAAGCACTATGGCATGGGGGAGAGTACATGGGAATGTGAGTCGCAGATATGTGCTCAGTATCCCAAGCTTTTTGATGTTTAGCTCTTTCCTTATGACGATGTTTGTTTTGTGGTTGTAGACCTTTACTGTCTATGATATGGATTTCTTTTTTTTTTCTTGTTGTGGCTTTCTATATTTGAGACATATCTCTCCTATGAGATCATTTAGGAGCTATTTGTGGTTGTCACGAGGTGTCGTGTTGTTCTTTTGATGTGGTTGAGCTTCTGTGGTGGTGAAAATCTTGAGAGGTATCTTGTGGGGTGGTTGTTCAGACAACCCCTTTTCTGTTTTCTCTTTGGGTTGGATTTGGATTCTCGAGGATGAGACTGTTTTGAGAGGTATTTGATGTAAGGGCTTGGATCCACATGGATTAACCCTTTGCATGTTTTTGAAGACCGAGCTGCTAAGAGAAGTCTCATAGGAAGTCCAGAGGAGTTTGGTCACGAGAATCTAGAAGGGGGGGGGGGGGGGTACACAACGTGACCAAGGGGGGACACGATGTGTACCATTCATGTTTCATAAAAATAAAACAAAGCATCGAGGTGACGCATTTTTCGATTTAATTTACCTCGAGGCTGTACACGACATGAAGAGGAGGTACATGTCATGTACTTCCCCGCCATTGGGTGTTTTAAAGACACACAACCACTCAGTTTTTTCAAACCCTACGGCTTGAACACACCCCCTCTCGACCCCAGATGACCTGGATGCCTCCCTCTTCAACATTTTGGGATTCCTTCATCCTGGATCAGTTCCCCGCTTCCTTCTTTGATCTATCTTCAATCTGAGGTAAGATCTAACTCTGTTTCTTGGTTTTCTCTGATCCTTTTTCTCCTGTTTCTCTTTTCCATGCTATGATGTTTGATGTCCATGGTTTTAAGAGAGTTTATTTTTGGTTGTTGTTGATGCGGTTATGCCGTGACATCCTTGGGTGGATGCAATTGTTTTGGGAAAGGCGACCGTGATCCGTTATTGAGCGAAGAACGTCAGAAACCTTTTGAGGTAGGGGATTTGTGGATTATCTATTATTTTACATGCAATTGTAGAGTTATCATGTTTTATCCCTTTGGATTACAATGGAATTGACCTAATTAAATACTTGAACTGGATTAAAAGAATTGGTTTGATCGCATGTTGTTTCTTTGCACTGTGATAACAGTTTGCCTCTTGATTTGATAGATAGTGTAATATCTATGCTTTTCTTGTTATCTTGTTGTTCTTGATGAAATCGGTAAATAACGTAAATCCAAAATTAATTGATAATTATTTGGCTAAAGATAAAGAGGAATGTAAATGAATCTGGTTGTTGTTGTAATTTTATGTTAATCAAATTGATGCAGTAAGCATGTTTAATTATTTGTGATAGCTATGATAACTTGTTGTTTTGGTTTCCCGTAGTTGGAACCTACAAATAATAAATCAGTTAATTCTAGATGGATTAAAGAACTGACTGTTTGATAAAATATAATACATGGTAGGGTTTTGAGTTACCCTCTTACTTGTAAGGCCGAGTGCCTTATGCTTTGGAGCCATGGGTACTCATTATTTATAAAGGCAGGATGCCTTGTTTAAGGGCCAAGAGCCCAGTAGATATGATGTTTTTTTTCTACTACTTGTGTTGTGATGTGAACCGGGATGACTGTTGTGATATATGGGGGAAAAGAGGCTCATTGGTTGTGGAAATAATTAATGCCTAGAGTGGTGAGATTCATCAGTTTATGTAGTTTGGTGTCAAGGAGGACACCAGAGGTGATGAAACAGGTTGAATATGGTCTTACCTGCTACTGTGAATGTGGTTTCTTATTGAATCTTATTAGTTGTTTACCTTATTTACTTTCACCATTTCTTGAGGCACCTGGTCTTGCTTACCCTCCTTCCAAAAGGGGTGAAGACGCGTGGGGTATGCCACATGATTTCTGTGTTTAGATTCTCGAGGAAGGATAGGTCTATGCTCTTGCTATAGGTGGAAAAGACTTGACAGTTAGTTCACCTACTCATCGTGTTAATCCCCTTGTGTTTGGTAGCATAGAATATTTTTCTAGAATTCCTGGGAATATGGGAAAGTAATATTGTTGGTAATAAATGATTGAATAAATGATGTTAACCCATGGGGTTGGAGGTTGGTGTAATACAATGATGAGGTTACAATTTAAAGCAACAATGGACTTTGGGTGTGATGCTCATGAAATATAATGTGGAAGTGTTAATGGTTAATTAATGTTTAAAGAATTCATTAACGTAAAGTGAAACTGATAAAAAGGGAATGAAGTAATGTAATAAATCTCTTTAAATGGTTGTGTGCTTATAGGATACCTAGTCTTAGTAGTGGTAGCCGGGAGTCCGAGAGAAGTTAGCTGCAATTGAGTCTAAGACTAGGTTATTCCCATAGTGTGGTTGTGAGCTATAGTATATTCTATACTTTTTGTGTTTTTATATGCTACTCCACCCCGTCAGTTAGGAAAAATAACACCTTGGGGATTCTAAACCCTGGGGGGGTGTTTTTCCCAACATTCCAGTGAGAGGATGTATGGATGACTACCCCCTTTGGCCCCACTCTCTCTCTTGGTAGTAACTAGTGTTGGTTGGCATAGTGGTTAGTTTTCCCCATATATGTGTGTAGAGGGTTGTAATGGGTTGTGGTTATTCACACACATATATTCTGGATATAGTTTCCTATGGACTACTATAGGCGTAATGTGTATAGGCTGTGATGGCTTGAGGATCCTTACTCAGTGTATGGGCTATAATGGTTTGAGGTTTAATGACCGACATAGGATACATGTTATACGAGCTATGGTGGCTCCCCAAAACTACCTAGTTACTTTTCTTATGTGGACTCGGTGGTTGTGCTACATGAGGTGTATGTTGTGGTGCTTCGCCCACATGTCTGCAGGCAAGCCTTATTGGA
The DNA here is from genome assembly GCA_963277665.1 of Viscum album. Classification (NCBI taxonomy): domain Eukaryota; kingdom Viridiplantae; phylum Streptophyta; class Magnoliopsida; order Santalales; family Viscaceae; genus Viscum; species Viscum album. The sequence continues at coordinate 1,340,758,824 of OY728132.1, read as the reverse complement.
GAGAGATGGTTAGGATATGTGATGTTGGGGAAAAATAAAAAACAAGTGGGGAAGTAGTAGAGGATTACCCTTGATATTTTTTATTATATTATATACTCTTGTATGAGATACTTGGTGAGAGTATCCATTGTGAGGTTGGGAACTTAGTATATCTATTTAGGTGATGAGTTAGTTTAACTTTTTTTTCACCGCGCTTTATCATTCTTTATTTACTTTTTCATGAGAGGATCTAGGGAGGATCCTACTAAGTATACTATTATACTCACCCTACCTATATATAAAATATTTTTTCAGGACACTTAGAGCAGGATGGAGATCAGGATGGTTACTATTAGCTTGGGGTTACAGGAGCTGTTCGGGCTTCGTGGTTATTACTATTTTTACTTTATTTTGGTACTTGTAGTTTTCCCTTCTAGTTATAGTATTTTTGAATGAAATTACATATGTGTACTTGGGTTTTCTTTTATATTGTAGTCTAAGGTGGAGTTGGTTGGTGTTTGTCTTATCTCTTTCTTCCGCATGTGTTCTCTTAGAGGGTAATTCCTTCCATTTGTGTCTTTACTATACCCTCGGTGCTATTCTCCAACTCGGGACCTATCAGAGGTGGGAATCAGGGGTCACTATCTTCCTTCTCACATTGCTGGCCTAGGAGGAGTACACCTTGTGGGGAGGGGGTCATGAAAATCCATGCATTTACCTTCCCGAGAACATTCCATTAACACTAGTTTGAAATACATTTATAAAAATAGGGTTTCCACATTTTTAAAAAAATAAACACATTTTCCCATTTTTCCAAAACACCACACAACCCACCTTTATTTTCAGAAAAATGATACCATTTCAAAATCAAAACCCAAAACAAGGAGATACCAGGCTTTGCTGAAAAATAAATGAACAATGCAAGTTGGAAACTAAATCCAACAGAAAAATAAACATGCAAATATAAATAGTGACCATGGGCGATCCTAAATATCCCTAGAGAGACCCCTTGTATGTACTCGGTTCATAAATACTTGTCGGCATATGGTGAAGCCCCCAAGTCTATAACCAACTGGCCACCCTCAACTAAGCAATCCAGTGGCACAACCCACCTGGCCTCTTAGTGATCCAGGGGGTATCAACCCTTCTAATCAGGGTTAGAAATCCACCATCACTCGATCTTCTAAAGAGGCCTAGGAACCCATGGTGGTAATATACTATGTAAGTGGGAGGCCCTCGCATGCGTGACTCACCTTACCTGTTGTCACTGCACTTTCCCACCCCAAACACGGAAACCACTATATGATAGCCCATAAAAGGGAAATCCCTCTTATAGAGGTTCCCCATATATATATATATACACTATATTTCACATCATTGAAGGTGACAACTAGAATTTCACATCACTTAAGCCTTCAATACTTTCTTTAAAAACATGCCATTTGCCAAACGGGCCTTTGACTTTACACATCTAAATACCTTTTTCCAAAAAATTCTTCAAAATCCATTTCTAAACAATGTGAATTCCCACTTTCACTAAGCATTTGAAAAATGGTCCTTCACACCAACATTCACCCACACACATCTCAAATTACAAACAGGCTTTACCCTTTTCAAGAACTCACCAAAACATGTTTCAAGTCCAACCAAGCCAAACTTTAAGGAACACATTTAGAATTACACTTTCAAATCACTAGAAGCAACACTTTCCTTCATTTGAAAAAAATAAAACCATTTTGAGAAAAAGTAAGGAAGGAGTAATGAGTAACTTTTAATGAGAATGTATTTTAGAGTGCCACCTTCATTTGAGTGCACATTCACTTGTGTACCTTGTTCACCCATAAATGTGCCAACATCCAATGGCACCCTCTACATGACCAAGAACCCATTTTTGAAATCATTTTCAAAAACACCAATTGCTTTCTAAAACAAACCCAACCATTCCATTTAGTTGAAAAAGCATAAAAAACCCCTTTAAAATCCATTAAATAACAAAATGGGGATAAAAATTTCACAAAACACCCAATTTTATTCTAAAAGAACACATGGAATTTCATCAAACACCCTAGGTGCCATAAACCTAGGCATAATTCAAGAATATATTTGAAAACTTATTTTTAGAAAATTATATCAAAGTAATGATACTATAAAAATGAACACCAACACTCCCTAGGAATGTGAATCATATTTAAAAATTAATTAGAAATATATAAACATAAATGGGTTGAGCCAAAAAGGAAAAATATGGAAACACCTACCTCAATGGAATGTGATTGTGATGAAACTCTCAGATGAGGAAGAACTAAGCCCCCCAGACGATCCGCACACCCTAGATTCAAAGGGAACACAACCCACACACAAAACCTAACCATTAGGGTTCACCTAAACAATAAATCCCAAAAATAAATCCAAGAAATAGATAGTGGAAGAGAGAAAATGGAGAAAAAATAAAAAAAACCAAAGGAAATCACCTTAAGAACCTTCAAGGGCCTTCAATGGAGGTTGAGGAGAAAAGGAGAAGGGTTTGGAGAGGCCCCATGGTGTACCTAGGTCAAATTATATAAGATAAAATTGATTTTAGGTTAATAACACAGAGGGTAAAAGTGTTAATTTCTACTTTTAATGATTAGGCAGCTTACACGGTTAGTCTGTATGGTTTGACAAACTGTGTGCCAACTGTGCGAAAACCACTGTCCAAAGGAGACACCCTGCCTGGTTTGGCAAAAAAATTTCCAAACCATTCACCAACAGTTTCAAATTACAATGCCCAAAATCAACCAACCCCACACGATTATCTGGGCAAGGCACACAATTTCAACTAACCTTGCGCAGGCCAAAAACTCATCTGAAACTTCCAAAATTCAAAAATTTAAACCGGGGCTCAACCTGAACCTCAACCAAAAAGATCTAAATCCAAGAAAAGAATAAAATAAATGAGTATCTGAGGTCAGGGTGTGAAAATTATCTCCACCACATACACTTTATGCCCCAGAAAATCACCCAACCAAAATTTAACCAAAACTCAAATCCATGCCCAATCAAAACTGAGGAAAACCAAAAACCTTGGGGTGAAATTTATCTTCCCAAGCCACACCCGAACAATATAAATGAAACCAAAACATAATAATGAGGAGATAACATGTTAGGGTTCTCCCGACTATAATAACTCAACTAACATGGAAAATTCAAAATCCAACAACACCACTAAGGCTTAAACGAAAAACCTGCTACGGGTGACCCGATAGAATAGGTCCCCAAAAAACTAACTCAACTTTCATACTAATAAAACAACACCCATACCAAAACTGAGAACTAGGGAACTCCCAAAGAGATCACATCCCACTTCCTTAACACAAATGAAACAACACCACTACTGAGTCCTGAAATTTCCCCACACACTAGATCCCAACACATGAGGAATGTAACGCCCCGACCCCAGCTACACAGAGTCGGTGCATTACTTCGTAACATTGGCATGATCACAAAAGATCAAGTCTCGAAAGACCGATTAGTTTAGTATCCCTGGAAACACTAGATACATTCATAAATCTTACATTACATCATAAAGTGAAAAACTAATAACAAAGTCTTCATAGTCCACACTCATATCCTCTTCTGACTATCCCTGCAGGTCATTCATAAAATACTTCTTCACATCCTAGAAAATATTAAAACATTGAAAGGGGTGAGATCAGATGCTCAGTAAGGATAACAATATTGCGGAAGCTTTCATAAATAAACATAAAAATTTAAGGCAATGTATAACTAAAAAAAAAGCCTTTTAAACTTGAACATCAACATAATATGGCAAAAGTAAAATGAGATAATGCCATTCACTTCTTCACATGGATATTCTACTGGTCGAATAATCACATGCAATATCAATAACCACTTTCATAATGAGGGAATGTATAATGCCATACATTCTGAAACATTTTGTCAAGGCCTCAGCCAAGACGTCTAAAATGATCAATGCCTCGGCCAAAACCATAAATCAAATTGGGAAAGGGCCTCGGCCAATTCCACGTCTAGTTGTCTCATGAGACCTACCGATGCATCGAGGAGCTATAGCGGGCTCCACCCGTCACTTATTAAGTCCAATACATTCCTCATATGAATAGGTTTAAACTATCATAAACCATAACATAATCGTATCACATAAAACATACATAAAGGAAACATAACATTTCCACATTTCAATCACAAGATATCAATACAACACATTGATATAATAAAAACGCTTTCAAAACCATTTTCAATACCAAAATAAAAGAAAGTTAAAACTTTGTATTTATTTTTCATTAAAAAAAATGATGGCTTGAAGAGGAAGTCGAAACTCAAATAATGGTCACGGCGGCGGAGAAGTCGTTGTCGCCACATAAGTACGGAAAGAAAAACATTCCCTTTCGTCGTTTAGCAAAACGCTTCGTATAAAAAAGATTCCTTTTGAATAAACGTAAAAGTCAAAGGGGTTTATACACCATATAAAAGAAAGTTGTGTATAAAACCAAATATGCCTTAATGAAAGGAGATTGAGACGAAGTCCTTAAAAAGATAATTTTTAAAATAAAATAGTTCTATTATGTGTATTCACTATAGGTACACATAAATAAAGTAAAAATACAAAATAGGACATAATAACATTATGACATAATTTGAAAGTAGGAGATTAACCCAAAGAATGGAAGTTGGGTTAAGAAGTTCCCTTACCTCGTGTCTGACTTGACTCAACCGTTCTTTAACCTCCTGAATAATAAACTAGAGTTAATATATACCTTATTAAGAAACATTTTCAATTTCATTATCCTTTTTATATCACTTATTACAATGATATGAACATTATGTAATTATTTAAGTTAATAACGGTCGTTTTGTCGATCTTTGGTACTTGAGTCAACAATAAACTTCTTATAATTACAAGTTGTTTATGTGGTAGAATATCAATTATATAAATAATTATATTCATGATTTAGATGTCATATATTTCATTTATATCCAGTATATACATTCATTTATAATATTACGTAACATTTAGAGGTAAGAAATGAAATGCACCGTTCATGGAGACGGTAAGCCGTACGTACGCATGAACGCTACTTTCATTTCTATTTGGTATTTAATGGAATGAAATAATAATGATATAAATGTATAATATAATTCCAGTATAATATAGTGTATAATACCATTTAATCCATCCTTTATACATCCCACATATGGCATTAACGATTCAAATCACTTTGAGGGGGCGGTAGTCCGCACTTCCTAATATGAAATTATCGCGTTTACCCATAATGGAAATCATAAAGTATGCCATAAATGAGAAATACAGAAGCATAAGTAAAACATAAACATATTATATATCATATATAAATATAGTGACATCTTAATGTCCACCTTTTAAGGTGTTATATGAGTGTTGAACAATCATCGTTTCGTGAGGCAGAAATTCGCCATCCACAGAAACCGTATGTTCTTTAACCATGTAGGTGTGTGTAAGTGTAGCTCGAATCCTTCTTATAACAACATACTAGTATATTTATGATACTGTTTTTGTTACAAAAGAAATTAATAAAAAGATTTTATGGGTTTGGAGAAGAAAAATAAAACAAAACAACATTAGAGAAGACATTACCTCAAAATCGGGTAACTCTTTTTGATTTGAGAAAAAGGCTTCCTTGGAAAGAGTTCTGCCCAAAGTGAGGCTTCTAGGAGTAATAGGGGGAAGTTTGGAGAGTATTTTCGTAGAGGTAGGCTGATACAAATGGCTTTAAAGTGTGAATGAGGTGGTAGAGGTGGGGGCCTTTTATAAGAGGAGAGGAGGGGCACTCTTGGAAAGTAAGGAAATTTTACATTATTATACAATGATTTTAGGATTCTAAAGGTCCCACACTTATATAATTCGTGGATAAGGTTATAAGGGTTCTAAATATACCCATACAATAGTCTTTGGACAAGTGTAAGCCTTGGATTGTACATTATCTTTTCATTTTATTAAAATCGTTAAATAATGAGGTCATCGCTGCATCATAATGATGTCATATATAATTTAATTTATTTAATGTCCAAAAATTATAAAAAAATACTATGATGTAGGAAATCTTTTTATCTTTCCAATGAATATTTATAGTCAAAAATATGACTTGTATAACCCCATGTAAAAATTGTTTTAGTAAAACATTTCATGTTTGTGTCATTTTTTACTTTAACATTAAATAAAAGGTATTTATGTCATTTTCCAACTAAAGTGGCTCCATGGGGTCCCCAATTTGACCCATGGATTGTCTTGGTCGGCCATGACACATCCAATGAGGTTAGGACATGTTTCAAGCTCATCTCATAATATTAAAACATTATTTTTACCTTAAACTACACTAATTACCTCTAATCGCGATTAAGAACTTAAAAGTTACTATTCACCAAAAAATTATTTTAATCTCATTGAACCACATTTTAATTCTTAATGACAACCATGTATGTTGGATTTTTGAAAATCAAACCACAGAAGTGGTAATATTTCATTTAAACGAAAAATCAGTTATTTAATACCACTTAGTGGTTTCACTATTCATCAAAAATTGAAGTTTTTCAGAACAATGCCAAAATTTCACCCTAAGCTATAATTGATATTCCAAATTAAAAAATGATTTCTATTTTAAAAAATTCCAAACATATAAGTTGCATTAATTAATTTTATAATTAATTCCTGCTGTCACAACAAATAGCGTGTTTTTAAGAAACAATTTATATCAAAAGATTGGCAATTGTTTATGTCCAATTTCAATGTTAAATTAATTCTAATGACCACCATTGGATAAAATGGTAAAAATAAATTCTAATTATAATTTAAAACCACTAAATAGTATAATTTATCACTATAAATTATTTTGATTAAAAAAGTTGTTTTTAAGTAATTTTCACTATTCATAAAAAATTAGAAGTTCTCAGAAAAATACCAAAAATTCAACATAGGCTAATTTCGATATTAAGAATACAAAAATGAAGTCCATTTTGAAATTTAAAATTTCTATAATTTTAAAAAGTGGTTATTACTATTCATAACGGCTACTTTGATTAGTCACGGTGTTTTAGAACTCGAAGTTGCGTACAATGCAAGCTATTGCATTATTGAATGAGAAGCGTATCGTGGAAGCTCGGGGTGTTACAAGGAAAGTCCATGAAAATAAATTGAACCAAAACCAAAAGGCGAACCAAAAACCTTATCGATAAATTCCATAAGAATCAAAAACTTCCAAATGATCACTGATAAACCAAAACCCACCCACATAAGGGTTGATCACACACTAATAAAAATAAATGATTTAGAAGTCTGCATTCAAATAAACACAACTGCTTGGATTACGATAGAACAACTCCATAACACTTTTACAATGAAATAATGAACTCAAAAAAATAGAAAAACTAAAACAAGTAACTTTAAACATTTCCATCCCAACTCTTAAAACAAATCGCACCAAGGTTTCACACACCCCCGACAACTCATGACTGTGCACAAGCTCCACTCCAAGGCCTGCAGTTGGAGCCCTGATGATTGAAGCATCTCCTGAATCACAGTTAGGAATTGACATCCTATATTCATAACATCTTCTTTTGGAAATTCTTCCTACAAAAATTCTCCAAATGACCCAAACATCCACACTGATGACATGTCTTCAGAGGACTACGACAAGACGGCTTTGAATGCCTGAACCGGCCACACTGGAAACACATGAGCAAGTGGTCCCATGAACAAGAAGCTGGATCCAAAAATTGTGAATTCTTGGGAATAGGTTCCTCTAGCACATGATTTCTACTAGATGGGAAACCTTCACGAACAAAAATAGGGGATAATTCATCATTCACCATAAAATTCTCTCCAAGAACCAATTCAACTAATAATGCCTGATCCACTAACTTTCCAAACTGAACTTCACCAGATGAGAGAACCTTTTCCATGATATCTGAGCGAAGACCCCAAACAAAAAGAGGAGGCTTTAATTGATCCTCTAGAGCTACCTCTGAAGAGTAAGAAACCAACTCTCTGAAGTGACCAACATAAGCTTTCATGGTCCTCTGGCCCTATCGAACATCCCACAGCTCTAACACCTTCCTCGACTTCACCTCCTAAGGTATAAACATGTGGAAAAAGGTGGTATTAAAAAATTCCCATTTCATCCCAAATTCCAACATTGATGGGACAACCAAATTCCATTAGTCCAAAACTGGACCCTCAAGAAAACCCAGGACTACACAAACTCTAACAACTCCAGGAGTTCACAATGATCTGAAGACACACTTGACCTCCTCAATCCATTCCATAACCTCTAATAGACCTCGATCACCACACCAGATATAAAAAATTAGAGAAGAATAAAAAATGGTCATGAATCTTTATAAATTTTGGAAACCTTTTTGGGCCGCATTTTCTGAACAACATGGAAAACAAAAACAAAAACCAACATCAAACCGAAGAACAATCAAAAGCAACACCTTAAGCCAAAAAAATATGACTCTGAATCCAAAAAAATACATAAAAAAAATTCCTTTCAAAATACACCATTTTCAATTAAATTTCAAGACCGCCTCATTTTGAAGCTACTTCCCCAAACACCAAACCACTTTTAAAAAAACCCACATTATAAAATAAAAACCAATTTCCAAAATCACCTTCCCCTTTCAAAATCACTTTGGTAAAACAAGGAAAATCCTTTGACTTCAATCACCCACCCATGGAATCCCATGAATCGTCACACATGTTTTCCTCCATTTCCATCCATACATGACAACACACACTTTCCACACACCTACCCTCACATGTGCAAACATCCACAAGGAATACCAAGGGTTACTCTCACAATTCCATTATCAAAACCCAAAACCCACCAAATTTATAATCCAAAATTTTCCCTTTAAACCCCATTTTAAAAATTCCAGATCATTCAGAAGAAATAATTCTCATTTGAAAAACCATTTTCACTTTCAGAAATACACTTACACCAACCGAGACTAAGACAAAACACCACTCACACCAAACCACCAGAATGAGGAACTGGTAGTCATGCTTAACCCAATAACATGGTGGTGATCCATAACATAGATAAGAATCAAGACTAAGAGGACCATGAACCATGCAATTGGACTCCACATGGGTCACTAATCCATGTAGGGTCATAACATGAAACCGACTCACCTTCATTGTCATTCATAAATCCAAAACAACACAATAAACTCAAATCCCAGACTACCCCTGGCAACTCAGGTCTCATCATGACTATTGGTGATCAGGAACTAACCCATAACCTACCTATTTATCCCCCAAAACACTAGTCTCCAATCAAACTAATTCCCCAAATAACAAAGAGCCTCCTTTGATACCATTTTTTCACGAACCAGGCTAGGATTCCATCAAAACCGACATCCGACCTGGTCCGAGACATGGCCCGAAGAGCATTGCTGATCCCCATGGGCTGGAAACTAATACTGAGCATAAAATATAAACCAATTGGGAATGATTTCATCCCAAACATAACTAGGATTAATAAAATAAACTGAACAAGCAAATAACCAACAACTGAATCTCAAGCAATAAATATATAAATAGATTCAGTTACAACAAATCAATAAGGCATAAACCAAATAAAAAAATGAAAACTAAAACCATGCTACCAAAATATCTATATGACCTCTAGGTCACCACCAAACACAATACAAAAATTCTCCACAACGAGCTCACAAACCAACAATATGACCAAGAGAGAGAACCTGCAAAATAGATTGGGTCTACCGACACTGAAAAGTACAAGTAGGGTGTGATCTTCACAACTTAGTAGGCGAGAACCAAAAAATACACGTGTTTCCATTCCTAAAAATATTACATAAAAACTAGTTTGAAATACATTTATAAAAAATAAGGATTCCACATTTTTAAAAAATAAACACATTTTCTCTTTTTCCAAAACATCACATACCCAACCTTTATTTTCCGAAAAAGGATACCATTTCAAAATCAAAACCCAAAACAAGAAGATACCAGGATATGATGAAAAATAAATAAATAATGAAAGATGAAAATTAAATGTGATAGAAGATAAACAAGAATATATAAATAGTAACCATGGGTGATCCTAAAGATCCCTAGAGAAACCCCTAGACATACTTGGTCCTGAACCACCTGTCTACGTATAATGAAGCCCCTAAGTCTATAACCAACTATCTGTCCTCAAATGACCAATCCAGTGGCACAAACCACCTGGCCTCTTAGTGATCCAAGGGGTACCAACCCATCTAATTGGGGCTGGGAATCTACCACCACTTTATCTTCTAATGATGCCCAGAAACCCATGGTGGTAATATACCGTGTAAGTGGGATGCCCTCGCACGCGTGACCCACCTTACCTGTCGTCACCACACTTCCCAACCCAAAAAAGAACACCAATATGAGATAACCCATAAAAGTTAAATCCCTCTTATAGACACGCCCCATATATATATACAAATATTTCACATCATTGAAGGTGAAAACTGGACTGTCACATTACTTAAGCATTCAATCCTTTATTTAAAAACATGCATGTTTCCAAATGGGCCTTTGAATTTACACACCCAAATACCTTTTTCCAAAAATGATTCAAAATATATTTCCAAACAATGTAAAATCCCACTTTCACTAATCATTTTCCAAACGAGCCTTCACACCAACATTCACCCACACACATCTCAAATTCCAAATGGGATTTACCCTTTTCAATCATGAACTAAAACATGTTTCAAGTACAACCGGGCTAAAATTTAAGGAAAAAACTTATAATTACACTTTCAAATCACTAAAAGCAACACTTTACTTCATTTTGAAACCATAGAACCATTTTGAGAAAAAGTAAGGAAGGCGGATTAAGGAAATTTTAAGGGAAATGTGTTTTAGAGTGCCACCTTCATTTGAGTGCACATCCATGTGTGCACCTTGTGCACCCATGAATGTGAAAAATTCTAATGGCACCCTCTATGTGACCAAGAAACCCTTTTTGGAATCATTTTCAAAAATACCACTTTCTTTCTAAAACAAAACCAACCATTCCATTTAGTTTCAAAAGCATAAGCAACCACTTTAAAATCTATAAAATTACCAAATACCACATATAATTACAAATAAAAAACCCACATTATTATCATAACATAATGGGGCTAAAAATTTCACAAAACATCCAATTTTATTCTAAAATAACACTTGGAATTTCATCAAACACCCTAGGTGCCATGAACCCATGCATAATTCAAGAATCTATTTGAAAACCTATTTTTAGAAAATTATATCAAAGTAAAGATACTATAAAAATGAAAAAAATACTTCCTAGTAATTTTAATCATATTTAAAAATTAATTAGAAACATATAAGCATCAATGGGTTGTGCTAAAAAAAAAGATAGAAATGCCTACCTCAAAAGAGTGAGATTGTGAAGAAACTCTCAAAGGAGGAAGAACTAAGCCCCAAAGAAGATTTGCACACCTTAGATTCAAAGGGAACAAAAAAACACACAAAACATAACCATTTGGGGTTTTACAAATAATAAATCCCAAAATAATTCCAAGAAATAGAGAGGGGAAGAGAGAAAGGGGGGAAAAATCGACAAAAAACCAAAGGAACTCACCTTAGGAACATTGAAGGGCCTTCAATGGAGGTTGGGGAGAAAGGGAGAGGGGTTTGGAGAGCCCCCTGGTGCACCAAGGTTGGAGGAGGGAGGATAAAATCAATTTTGGGTTAAAAAAATAGAGGGGAAAAGTGGTAATTTCCAATTTTAATGAATGTGAAGCTCACATGGTTAGTTTTCATAGTTTGACAAACTGTGAACCAATCGTGCGATAGCCACTGCCCAAAGGAGACACCCTGCATGTTTTGGCCACACAGTTTCCAAACCATGTGCCAACTGTGCTAAATTCCACTTCCCAAAATCAACCAAGCCTCCACAGTTACTTAGTCAAGGTGCATGGTTTCAACTAACCGTGAACAAATAGTGCGAAGGCCAAAAAATCACCTGAAAACTTCCAAAATCCAAAAATTTAAACTAGGGATCAATCCAAACCTTAAAAAAAATATCCAAGGCCAAGAAAAGAATAAAATAAAGGATTATATGAGGTTGTGGTGTGATAGGGTATCCTCGACAGTCTATGTGGGTGTTGGGATGTGTCATAGTTCACATGGAGTGTCAAGGTGACATGAGCACAATGATCAATATAATGAATCATAACAAATAGTCATTGATTCCAAATTTCAGAAATGTATTCTGGTCAACATAAGAAGTACACAAAAAAGAGTCTTAGAACATAAAGTACGAAGAAAGAAAATATAACGGATTTTTTGTAGGATAAATCATGGATGCGTTTTCTAGTGGACTTCAATTTTTTTATTTACAAAAAACTATTCTTATTCAAATTATTTTGAAGGAATAAAAAGGGAATAGTCAAAGAGTATTGGTGGAATAAAGGGGAATGCAAATTAGTCCTAAATCATTGAAATAGGAATAAATAAACAACTATAATAGATGTTTTAAATTTATTCTAATTTATTTCCCATGGTGTAATGTCTAAAATAAGAGATAATAATTAATGGATCTCATTTGAATATGGGTTCCTACCAAGTTTATATTATTTTTATTGCTGTTTCATCTATTCAATGAAAATAAGTAGGATTAAGTTCACTAATGTGGATAGGAAAATAATATTTTAATATGTACCTTGGTTCTAATCTAAGGCTTTAAGGTTTTCTATTATTTCAAAATATAATAAAGAAAAAAATATAAAGAATTTGTGAGAGATGTATGAAACAAAGGACACTAGAAATTATAATATTCTTGATGTGTTTAGTCTAGGGCTGCCTATAATGTTTTAGGATTATAGTACTTCTATAAAGAATATTTGACAACACTGCACATTCATTGAAAACTAATGAAACAGAGGAGATGATGGTTTAACTTGGTTATTTTATAATCATAATAGAATATTTAGGCTAGGTGTGGAAATTTACACAAGTGATATTTTTAAAAAAATAGTAAAAGAATTTTCTCACTTAAATGATAACATGAGCATTAAAAATATTATAACTAAAAATTCATATTCAAGTACCTATAGAAGGATTATATGAGAATTTAATAGGGGGATAGCTAAAATAGTTTCAAATTAAATATAAATTTGGATAAAGGGTTGTTTGATGAAAACATTTCAACTAAAAAATGGGTGAAATCATTTGTGGAACTAATGCATTCTGATATTAGTATACTAAATATTAGTGTATACTAACTCCACTAATAGGCCTAAAAATCCAATATTATAATTTTCAGGGCCATGGAAACCCCTAGATGTTATATATGATTCATTATTGTAGTGTTAAAAATTTCTTGTATATATATGGTTTTCAAGTTTCTGACTATGACAACAACTAAGGGCCTAATATTTTTGAAGTTCAATCTTCGATTCCCAAATACATTTTTTTGGATAGGTGTTCCCATGAAGTTGGATTTATATTGTTATGTTTAAATGATGAAAACATATAAATCCAAAATTATGTTAATATATCTATTAAAAATTTATCATTTTATTTTTATCTAACCACTTTATGAGCCATTTAAATGTCCTATCTTGCTAAGAATTTGATATCCCTCCTCCTTTTGTTTCCCATTTCCATAGGAAATAACATACAAGGTTATTTTTAGAAGGAATACTTATCTAGATACATATTTGGGAGATATTATTATTTATTACACATGATTAACACTTTTGGTTTTAGTAAGGGATGGATCAAGGAGGAACCACTATAACAAAGGGTGTGAAGGACAATGAGGTGGATGTCCCAATAGGAAATAAAATGGGAAAAGAGATGGAGTGAAAAATATCATGATAATACTTACTCAACATTCTCAAGAAATTAATAATAATATAAACCATTTCAAACTCCCAAACATGCTAAGGACGAAACAACTCACCATGTATTCATTCATGCGTCAATACCCTCTAACCGTTTGAGTTCCTCTGATCAACTTGTTTTGAAGAAATGGATAAACATTTAGAATTTGGAAGGTGGAGTAGATAGATGGTGGGTTCTAATTATGAATATGAGAAAAAAATGAATAAGTTTATAGTATGAAATGGGATGTGTTTAAGGAAATATTCTTCCCCAAATATTCTCCCCGAACCACTCACAAAAAAATAGAGAGATTTTTTTTAAAAATTAGTTTGAATCCATTGGTACATATAAATGAAACATCATGAGACTCACAAGGTACACCTATAATTTTTCTATTAACCCAAAAATCATGATTGATCATTTCATCAATGGACTAAAATTGAATAATTTTATACTTTTATACTTTCATAAATTTTAATTTTATATATTATAACTTTATACTTTTATAAATTTGTAAAACTATATACTTCTATACATTATGTATACTTTTATATTATATATGTACTTTTATATAGTTTTATAAATTTATATATATTTATAAATCATGTCTATTTATTTAAAATATATATTCTTTTATAAATTATATATAATTTTATACTTCTATATACATCTATAATTTTATATACTAATATAAATATATATAAATTTTTAATTTATACCTTTATATATGTATACCCTTTTCAAGTTATCAATAGTTTAATACTTTTATACTTTCATAAATTCAATGTCAGTTTTGAAAATATTTTAAAAAATATAATAATTTCTTTTTTTATTTTTGAAACCATTATTACATTCAATAGACGTATTTTCTATTATGAAAAGGGTTTTCAAATAATATAGATTTTTTTTATATTTCCATTATTACATTAAATATCCGTATTTCCATTTTATTTCAATCAATTCATGAGATCCATATTCAATGGAACATATTTTGTGTATTTATTTTGTTAAATATTAATATTATTGAATAAAATAAGATGGATATGAATAGAGAATGGATGGATGCAAATCATATGAAAAAAGAGTATGAATATGGAGTGGAAGAGTTCATTAAGTTTGTAAAAGATAATTCATATAACCCTTCTCAAATCCTTTGTTCATGTTTATGCTATTGTGATTCAATACTAATTAGTCCATAGGAGTTGGAAGAACACTTGATCTGTCCTGGAATTGATCAAAGTTATAAATGTAGGAATAAACACAGGGACAAAGTGAATGTATCTAGTGACTGGGATAACACTATGTTTTATGGATCATATGATATGATTACAAGTATGGACAATAAAGAAGACCATATCAAGGATGTGATTTCATGTGTGATTATTGATAAATATCATATGAAGGAAATTATAATGACAGTTGAAGATGAACTTCGTGATTGTGTATTTTTTTGAGAAGTTAAAGAGTTGTGAAAAGACGCCATTTTTATGCTTGTTTCACTAAATATACAACATTTTCAGCTATACTAAAGCTATATAATTTAAAATATAGAAATGGATGGAGTGATTCCATTTTTACCGAACTACTTTCTATCTTGAATGATATGATCCCATAAGATAATGAGATCCCTATCCAAAGATATGGCGCTAAATGAATACTATGTTTGATGAGTATGATCTTTGAAAGAATTCATGCATACCCATATGACTGTATACTATTTCAAAAGGACCAAAAATCACTTAAAGAATGCCCAAAGTGTGGTTTTTCTCGATATAAGAAAGATAAATTGGGTCCTATGAAATTTGTATGGTACTTTCCATTCATTCCAAGGTTTAGGCACCTATATGGTAGTGAGGAGACTCCAGGGCAATTGGCATGACATAAAAATACAAGAAATAGAGATGGGAAACTTTGTCACTCAAAATACTCTCCTCAGTAAAAGATAATTGATCATGAGTATCCTGAATTTGGAAATGAACCAATAAACCTTTATCTTGTGTTATCTACAAATGGAGTGAATCCTTTTGGTTTTCAAAGTAGCACTCATATTATATGGATGATTATGTTGGTAAATTATAACTTTACACCATGTTTATGCATGAAAAAAAAATTCATTATGTTATCTATTATTATATTAGGACAAAAAAAACCGGGTAATGATATTGATGTTCATTTGGATCCATTTATTGAAGATTTAAAATTATATTGGGATTTAGGTGTAATGTTGTATAATGCTTAGAGAAATAAAGATTTCATGTTGAGAGCCATGTTGTATGAGACAATAAATTAATTTATTGTTTATGGAAATTTGTTAGGATATAGAATTAAAGGAACTCAAGGGTTTACCATTTGAAAAAAAGGCATATAGTCAATCAAGTTGAAACATTCATCGAAGACTGTGTCTCTAGGACATCATAAATTTTTACCCTGATGACATAAGTATCGATCTTGGATGGAATCATTCAATAGAAGTTCAGAAGAATGTACAACACTATATCCACTAATAGTTGATCAATGTTTTGAGAAATTAAAATATGCAGACACTACTTTTAGTAAACCATTTTCTAAAAACCTTATGAAAACTGGTTGGAAAAAGAGATCAGTTTTTTTTGAATCACTATACTGGAATTTTTTGCACGTCATACATTTTATTGATTTTATGCATATTGAAAAAAATGTATGTGATAGTGTAATTTCCATGTTAATAAATGAACCTGAAAAAATAGAGGATATAATTGAGGCTAGGTTAGGCATGGTTGACATGAGAATATGGGAAGAGTTAGTGCCAGTGAAGGCTGGAAAACAAACCTTTCTTCCTCCATCTACTTACACTCTTTTTTAGGTAGAAGATATATCAGTTTTAAAACTTTTTGAATGATGTAAATGTTATATAGGGGGTATTCATTGAATATCAAGAATATCATGTCAATGATTGATTTAAAGTTAAAGGGTTTTAAATCACATGATTGTCATGTTTTGATGAAAGATCTAATTCCTGTAGATTTACATTGTATTTTTTTCCAAGAATGTTCATCATACAATAACTACACACTATTTATTTTTTCAAAGCTAAATGAAGCAAAGTTATAGACCTATAGAAATTTCTAAATATAGAAAAAGAAATTTCTGTCATATTATATGAATTGGAAATATTCATACCACTATAATTCTTTGATATTATGGTTCACTTGATGGTTCAATTAGTGAGAGAGATTCAACTATGTGCTTATGTATATTATAGATGGATTTAACCCATTGAATGATATATGAATATTTGGAAAGGGTATGCCAAAAATCAAAGTTTTCCAAAGGGTTATATTGTGAAGTGATATATTTTTGAGGAAGTTGTTAAATTCTATACCGACTACCTATCCAGTGTGGAAAGCATTGGTCTAATGAAATCTCATCACACTGGGTGGCTTATGGGTGAAGAAATTTCTAGAATATATGTTGTCACAATCAATATTATAGATCGGTAGAAGAAACAACTTTATGTTTTTCATAACAGTTTGATGGTTTACCCATATGTTGAAACCCATAAAGAAATTCTTAGGAATTTGAATCCATAAAGGGATAAAATATGGATATCAAATACACATAATAAACAATTTATAGGATGGTTTTGAGACCATATTTTTAAGGATTCAGATGAAAATTTGAATTCAATTTCATAATATCTTTGATGGCTAGCCAGAAGACCAAGTGTGTATATATTATCTTAAAATGGTTATGTAATTAATGGTTATACGTTATATACAAATGAATATGATGAAGTTAGTACCATTCAAAATAGTGGATTTATACTTATGGCTGAAGCGATGCATGTTTCTGGTACTAAGGACAAAAATCCAATTTATGAAAATATTTCATACTTTGTAATTATCAAAAAAATATGGGAGTTTAATTATAAAACATTACAAGTTTCTATTTTTCAATTAAAGTGGGTGTATAACATGAGTGCTATTAAAATAAATGAATTGAGATATGTGAAAGTAGATTTTAGTAATAAAGGGTACACAAATGAGATATTTATAATGAAATCACAAGAAGTACAAGTATTTTTTGTTCTAGATCCCGCAAACCAAAAGTGTTCAATTGTTCTGTTATTGACCAAAACCACTGAAGGGTCATATGAAAATTCAATTGAGGATGAACCATTAATTGGGACACTGAAATCATTTCACAGTAGTTCCAATGTAGATGGAGTTTTGTATGTCATATGAAAATGATCTATAAGTCATTTGTGACATGTAGAAATCAACCACACCTCAATTCGACACATGGTGTGACCGATATGACTTAATGTGTTTGTTATCAATTTAAAATTGACATTTTAGTTCAAACCATGTCACTCATTGAAAACCAAGAAAACATACTCTTATTGTATTGATAATTTAATAAAATGATTCATAAGTCAGTTGTGATGTGTAAGAAGCAGTATCACATCAAATTGACACTTGATGTGACTGATATGACTCAAAATATGTGTTTCCAATTTCAAATGACATTTTAATAAAAAATCCAGGTGACATACTCAAAACTGAGAAAAAACATTCAGATTATTTTTATAATTTAGTAAAATGATCCATAAGATATTTTTGACATTTAGGAATCATCCAAACCTCAATATGATGCACGGTGTGACTGGTATAATTCCAAGTGTGTCTATTTATTTAAAATTGACATTAATTTTAGTAAAAATAAAAAGAGACATACTAAAAACCAAGAAAACATATTCCAATTATTTTAATACTTTAGGAAAATGATCCATAAGTCATTTGTGACATGTATGAATCATCCTAACCTCAATACGATGCACGATATGATCAGTATGACTCCAAGTGTTTATTTTTATTTAAAATTGATATCAATTTTAGTAAAACAAACAAGTGACATACTGAAAACTGAGAAAACTAATTCATATTGTTTTTATACTTTTGGAAAATGACCCATGAGTCATTTTTGATGTTTAGGAATCAATATCACCTCAATCTAATGCATAGTGTGACTAGTATAACTAGAAGTGTGTCTTTTTATTTAAAATTTACATTAATTTTAGTAAAAATAACAAGCGACATACTGAAAACTAATAAAACACATTTGAATTATTTTGATAATTTAGAAAAATGATCCAAAAGTCATTTATGATGTGTAGGAATCATCCGAACCTCAATCTGATGCATCGTGTGACTGGTATGTTTTCAAGTGTGTCTATTTATTTAAAATTGACATTAATTTTAATAAAAATAACAAGTGACACATTGAAAATTGAACAAACACATTCAGATTGTTTTAACACTTTAGTAAAATGATTCATAAGTCATTTATAATGTTTAGGATTCAAACTCACCTCAATAAGACACATGGTATGACTAGTATAACTCTAAGTGTATCTTTTTATTTAAAGTTGACATTACTTTTAGTAAAAAGAACAAGTGACATACTGAAAACTAAGAAAACACATTCTGTTTATTTTCATACTAGAGGAAAATGATCCATAATTCATTTTTAATGTGTATAAATCAACTGAAACTCAATCTAACACATGGTGGGATTGGTATGACTCTAAGTGTGTTTTTTATTTAAAATTGACATTAATTTTACTAAAAGAAACAAATTACATACTGAAAACTGAGAAGATTCATTTGTATTGTTTTAATACTTTACGAAAAGAACCCACTAGTCATTTATGATGTATAGGAGTTAAACACATCTCAATACAATGCATGGTGTGAACGATATGACTCAAAGTATCCATTATCAGTTTAAAATTGTTATTTTAGTTTAAAACATGTGCCACTCACTGAAAACCCAGAAAACACACTCCAATTGACTTGATAATTTAGGAAAATGATTCATAAGTAATTTTTGATGTGTAAGAAGAAGTTTCACATCAAATTGAAAAATGATGTGATCAATATGACTCAAAATTTATTTTTTTAGTTTGAAATTAAATTTTAGTAAAAAATAAAAGTGACATACTAAAAACCAAGAAAACACATTTAGTTTTTTTTATAATTTAGTAAAATGATCTATAAGTAACACTACTGGGAAGTTGGATTTTCCCAACTCTTTTATACCAATGGTTCAATAGAACTGTTGTTATAGGGTTTCTTTACAAACAGTTTGAATAAACCATTGGTAAAGGTTTAGTTATTGAAGGATTTCCCAACGGTTTGAAGAAACCATTGGGAAATCTACAAAATTTGATCCCTTTACCAATGGTTTGTACAAAATGTTGGTAAAGTCCATGATTTTCCCAACGGTTTTTAAAAATCGTTGGGAAAAGTCCCCCCAAATGCAGCAAAATCAGGCAGAAGCAGATAACTCTTCATTTCCCCCGATTTCCAGAAGCTCCTGTGCAGGTGAACCCTAACCTGAGGTCTTCCATCCGATCGGCTGCAACTCCCCCATCCAGGTTATAATCCTTCAACATATTCCCAAATACACACATAGAAGCACTCATTGAGTTAATTGACATGGTTGGTGTGTGGTCTACCAAACTCTGTGAGCTAACATGGTGAGTTAAGGTATCTTATCTGTTTCTAGTGTTGTTCATCCCAAATATGAGCTAGCTATAAGGATATACTTCTATTATCAACCTTTCTCCATTTATTTCACTATCTATAAATATCAAGTCATTATTCCCTATTTATAGGGATTTTGGAAAATTTTATGATTCAAACTATTTGATATTGAATCAATGACTAATACTTGATTGGTAGATGTCTGTGAGTATATAGAAGATGGTTTATAAACTATCCCTTAAAAGTATCACTGTTTTGTGTTCTTTATGATGTGTAGTATCATTGATATACTTTATTATTAATCTCAAATTTAAAAATAAATGTTTTTGTATATACTTTATGAAATTAAACCTCTTTACGATCTATGAATAACATATTAGTGTAGAAGCCTAAACTTTATCCACCCATGGGGTGTGCTTGACTTGGGGAACTAATTGGGTAATGAAAGTTATGACCATAGGGGTGCCAATAATGAGTTATTGAACATGAGTGAATGATTTGGGATGCCTATACCACATAATGGGACCTGATTCATGTGCCTCTTATATGAGACATATTGAAAATAAATATAAATAAATTTTAATTTAATTTTTGAGTACTTGTTCTTTGATTAATGATTTGGAATTCCTTGAAGAAACCAACCAAGGATTTATGTTAAAAACATAGCTTTTAATTCCATTAGGAAACCCCCTTGGATTCATGATTATTTGGTTTAGAATACATTGGGGAAATCTACCTTGGATTCATAGTGATTATGATTTAGGAATCCTTGGGGAAGTCCCCATTTAATTCTAAACTAGAGGCCTCTCTCTTTACATAGGCTGGGAACTACTTCCTCCCTATAATTCCATCTGAATTCAATCAATTTTTTAGTTCTACACTCCAAATATGTAGGGATTAACTTAGTTTTAATGTTTTGAATCTATTATTCTTTGTTTCTATTTTGATTTGACCTAAAATAGGTGGTGACGTGTGTGGCTTGACATACCCAATAAGTGTAGTTTGATTTGTTTTCTATTTTTGTTTTACAATTTAAGTGTCATGATTATATGAATCAACTTGATTTTAAGTCTTAATAGCCACTCCTTTTATGTAGTTAGTGAATCATATCAACTAATGGAGGTGCTAGTGAGATGTATCCCCACTAAAATATGGTAAATGGTTTGTTTAGTCATATTTTATTGAGGTGGGTAATGGATATAAGGATGATCCATGTGAATGGATTGAGGATGGTTGGGATAGTGGGGTAGGTGGTTTTTCTTTTTTTTAGTGGGGTGATATGGTACTTTCTGTGGAATTTAGTTTGGGTGTTATGAAATGTACTAACTTTTCACAATATTTCTATTTTTAGCATCAATAACTTATTTAAAAAACTCTCTTTACACATTCTGTATCTTTTATGAAAAGTCTTCACTTTGTAATATCCTGAACAATGTTTTATCAGGTCTATGGTGTCTTCTTGTATGTGATAAATGAAAAAATTACAAAACACATCTCACCTCAAATTTAGGCACACATAACTGAATTAGTATATCTTTACATTATTTTAATAGTTCACTAAATCAACTAGAAACTCCTTCCATTATCATTTACTTAAATATATTTTTGATTAAACTTCAATCTTATTGAATTGATTATGATGAAATGACTTATAACAATTCTTTTTATAGAACGGATAGAAGTTGGATGTATGAAACCGATCATATCTCAAGTGATTTTCAAAACAATTTGGAGATCTTTTTAGATTTTGGATTTCACAATGCTTCAGATAGTAGTCGCACACACTGCCCATGTTCTAATTGTGTTGGTAGACCTTGGTTGAGCTGTGAAGAAGTTAGATACCACATAACCAAATATGCTTTTCAAGAAAACTACTATGTGTGGTATCACAATGGGGAGAAAATGAAATCTCAAATTACTGATGATCGAAATGAAAGGACTAGATTGGAGAATTTGTTAGATGAACGGTTTCTGTTTATTCGTCATCATGTAAAAGAAATGATTTAGACTTAAGAAGACTTCGATATGAGGAAAGATGATGCATCTAATGAAAATGATGATATTGTCAGGGTGAAAAAATTGAATGATGCTGCCACGACTCCAGTATATCGACAATGCGATAAAATGAAAAATCTGGAATTTTTAATCCGATTGTTTCATGGGAAAACTATGTATGGGATTTCTAATACATCAATCGATTACATTCTTATCTTCTTGAAGTATTTACTTCTAAATGATGCATATATTCCCTCAAACCACTATATGGCATGGAAGTTAGTTGAGGAACTTGGATTTTCAAGAAACAAAATTAATGCTTGGCCAAAAGATTGCAGTTTATTTTGGAAGGAAACCGCTGAATGAAATGATTGTATAAAATGTGGCACATCCCGCTGGAAGTCAAAATCTGATGGAACACCATCCCTTATACTACAGAAAGTAATGTGACACTTTCCATTGATCTCCAAACTCCAGAATATTTTTATGTCTGGTGAAATATCAATAAAAATGAGATGACATGATACCGGGAGAAAGAAGACTAATGATGAGTTGGTTCACCCTGCAGATGGATTTGCATGGCAGAGATTTGATGCTTGATATCCTAATTTTGTAGCTGACATGCGTAATGTGAGGCTGGGTCTTTCATGCGATGGTTTTAATCCATTTGGACAGATTCTTACTTCGCACAACACATGGCTAGTTTTTATACACATTTATAATCTTCCCCCATGGTTGTGTATGAAAAAACATTTCAATTTCATGAGTATACTTATATCTGGCCCTTTTGATCCCGGTATTGATATTGACGTATACATGCAACCTTTAATAAAAAAGTTGAAACTTCTTTTAGATGTGGGTGTGTGCACATATGATGCATATTCGAAAGACATATTTCAGATGCGTGTTATGCTTATATGGACGATCAATGATGTTCTGGATTATGTAATAATTCTTGAATGGAGCACGAAGGGAAAACTATCATGTCCTGTTTTTATGAAGAATACATGATCCAGAAGACTAAAACATCACTGTAGTTTTAGTTTTATGGGACATCGACGATTCTTGCCAATGGACCATCCATATAGAAATAATCGTCAAAGATTTGATAATAACATAGAGACCGATGATCCACCTCAGCATATGTCTGGAACCGATGTGCTTAATGAATTGAAAGATTTCAGTTTTTCATTCAGGAAGGGTCAAATGAAATCTGGAAAGAGAATGAATGTTTCCACTGAAACCTGTTACAATTGGAGGAAGATGAGTATCTTTTTTGATTTGCCTTATTGGTCAATAAATTTGTACGTCATTGCTTAGACACAATTCACATTGAAAATAATATACGTGAAATGTTGCTTTCGATACTTCTAAATGTCAAGGGAAAGATAAAAGATGATTTACGGTCTCGGTGTGACTCAGTGGATTGGGGCATCAAACTAGAATTGCATCATGTGTGTATTAGTGAAAATAAATGTAAAGTTCTATGTGCTTCTTATGTGATGAGACCTATGAAAAAAAACAATTTCTATAAGTATTAGAGTCTATTAGAGTTCCTGATGGCTATTCAAGCAATATATCTAAACAGGTCAATAGAAGAGAGTTGAAGATAAAATCTTTGAAGACTCATGATTATCACATTCTTCTGCATGAGTTTATTCTAATAGAAATATGTCATCTTTTTTATAATAATGTAAGGGTGACTGTTATTCAGTTGTTCCATTTGTTTAGAGATCTTTGTGCTAAGAATTTGTCTAAGTCTTTCTTGAAAAAAATTTTGATAGATGCCCCATTAATTTTGTGTGAGTTGGAGAAAATATTTCCTCTGTCATTTTTCACATGCATGCTACATCTAACTGTCCATATTCCCACTGAAATACTTTTTGGAAGGCCTGTTTCTTTTCATTGGATGTATCCAACTGAAAGAAATATGTACACATTAAAGTATTATGTCCGAAACAGAAATCATCCCGAAGGTTCTATCATGAACGGTTACTTGGATCAAGAATGTATGGATTTATGCTCAACGTATTTGTCTGATCTTACTACAAAAATGAACAAACCAATGAGAAATTAAGAAGAAAAGTATTAGCAAATTGAACCCAGTTTTCTATCACTTCCTCAAACAGGAGGAATTCCTGGATCATATACATTGAAGACATTAAGCCTTGAAGAGCAGGAGATGGCACATCACATAGTTTTGTTCAACTATGATTTGTTCGATGACTACATTAGGTAACTAAATTGAATATTTATATCTTACATATATATATATATATCAAACTATTCATATTTTTTATCTACAGGGAATATAAAACAATGATAAATAGAAAGAATCGTTCTTTATCTTTGAGAAGGAGGGAGACTTTGCATAGCAAAGAGTTTTATGCTTGGTTAAAATTGAAAGTAAAAATATTATTGTTTAAAATAATTAAATAAATATTTAATTAAGTTTAATATTCATTTATATTGCAGGTATTGAGTTTTCTTGTAGACTCTATCTCTGAGGAAATAAGAGCTTTAGCTTTTGGTCCTAATACCGTGGTTCGTGACTGTAAATCAATTGTTATCAATGGGTAAAAATTTATTGTCACTGAATGAGAAAAGAACATGAGAACACAACATGATGGTGTTATGGTTACTGCCACAACAGATTGTTATGCCAGTGCATCAGATAGCAGACCGCGATTTGAAAATGTGGGTTATTATGGAGTCATTGAAAAAATAATAATATTGGATTATTACTCTCATGGATGAGTCACGATGATGAAATGCCATTGGTTTGATTCTATGACGAGACAAGGCACATTTATTGATGATTGTGGATTTTGATTAATTAATATGACTCACACTCTTGCTACCGAAGAACCATATGTATTGGCATCAATAGCTAAACAAGTTTTTTATGTCAAAGACCAACTTCGACCTGAATTTGGTGTCATAGTTGAAGTAATTACGAGTAATATTTTTGATGATGGTAATGATGGAATTGAAACTTTCCCTACTGCCATTGGAACCAATACATTTATTTCTTTTGATGAATCTAATAGCTCAATTTTCAGAGTTGATTGTGAACCTGAAGTGATGGTGGAAAATATATAGAATCATCCATCCATATTCTCAATTATTTTGGTTTACCTAGAGTTGGGTTGTTAAGGTTGGTACTATTCAAATTGATTTAATATTGATTACAAATATGTTGTATCTGACTTGACCGTTATGTGAATTTTTAATGTTTATTGGTTGGAATTTTTATTTGAATTACATTTTCTAATTTGGAATTGAACTGTATTTAAACCTATGAAACCAACATTTCTAACTTGGTGAACATTTCAATGATTCAACTGTGATTTGTATAAAATTTGTATGACTCTAAAACCTCTCTTTAACATTTTACCAGGTAATGAACATGATGGTTTGTATTCTTCTGAAAAACATGTATTGAAACCTGCATCATCTACCTGAGCTAAAGAAATTAAAATTTTCCTTAATTTTGACAACTACTTTACCACTTATGAATCTGGTAGAATCAATGTTCCATGATTTTAATAGACTGATGACACTTAGTAAATAATCATCCTACTAAAAATTAAATTTCTTTATTACATCTTGTATTATTTATTGACTTCATTATATATTTGTTCAAGCTCACCTAAAATAATGGTTAGTTAAATTATCCATGAATCCCCCTATTCCCTCTCATTTATTTTGTTTTTTGGGTTACACATTAGTTATCCTTTTCTATTTACTTCCATATTTGTTTTCAAATGAAGGAAATGAAACTAATTGAAGAGAGGCGATGAAAACAAATTATGGACAACAATCATCGCATGACTGAGCTGGGCATTCCACCACTAGTGCCTTTAGTGTGTATTTTATATTAAATATATTTATTTAAATAATATATAATGTCATGTGATTATTTTTTAAACATTTTTTCAGGATCCATCTATTAGGTGACATTTATTTGATGACCAGCCTAGTAGTGGTCCCAGTACTCGGGGTTTTCATACAAGGGGGGTGGTATGAGATCTAGAAGATCTAGTCGGCGTACTCGATTAGACCCTGCCCCTCCCACTGACATACCATCCATCCCATATTCTGATCCTGGTGTGCCGTTAGGGACACACAAGATATTTAGGCCTCCCATCTTTTCACCATCCTTTACATTTGAGCCTCCTCACCCGTCTGTACCATATCTGATGATGATTCCCACTCCCTATCCAGCATTTTTCCAGCCATCCCTATCATCTTATTTTACTTTTTCTTCCTTCTCTCCAGGATTTTATTTTCCATATCCTTCGACTCATGCTCCGCTAGATTCTATCCCTGGGAAGCATACATTGGGACCCACTCTATCTATACAATGTGTTCATTCAGTTTCTGCAGATCCAGTGGCGCCCATTGATCAGACTACTGCAGGTATACTTATACAACCCTAAAAAATTGTTACACCATTATTTATTTTCATTATAACATGTATTGATAAAATATTTGTTTTTATTTCATTACAGATACATCTACTGATAGGAGGCGAGGGCGGGGGCGTACACGCAAGCGTGCGGTATGGAACCTCCACACGCAGTTGATGGTGGACTACAATGAAGATAGTCAGATGATTGAAAAATAAGGGTAGTAATGTTGGAGTTTTTTGGCGATGCTTGCCAAATACTCCGACATCATTCCTGTCAGCCCGCTCTCATGGAGACAGCTACAAATGAAGTCAAGGATATAGCCTGGGCAGAGATATGGGTAAAAAAATCTATTGTATTTAATGTAATATATTAATTTTTGTATTTATATGAATTAATATCTTGGTGTCAGCTGCGGTTTAATTTCTACGATGATGAGGGTGCACGAACATCACGTCTAAAGGATTTAGGCGAGCTTTGGAGAGCTTATAAGCATGATTTGTACATTGAATGACATGCTAGAGTTAGAACAGAGTTAGAGTCGGTCCCTGTCGTGGATGATTGTCCATTAAAATAGTACCGATAGATGATTACTCATTGGATGACTATCCAATTTACATTATTAATCAAATTAGAGGTATTTAAATGAAAATTTTCATGTTTTTCATTAATACTAATTATTGAATTTTATTTTGGATGCATCTGGAAGAAATAAAAAAAAATTGATACTAAGAAATACATCCACAAATTGGGATGTACTACGATGATAGATCATGAGAGACAATAGGTATGACAGTTTATAATCTTTCTTTACGACTTGTACTTTCAATTGCTTTCACTGTAATTTATTTGATTGCTAAAGTTTTTATATAGTTTTAGTTATGAAATTACTATTTTTTTGGTATCCTATTTTTAATTATGGTTTACTACATTCAATGTCATTGTAGAGGCTTAAATTGAATATATAAGGATGTGTGCCTCGAGAAAAACTGTTTTTCTCAAGTAGAAAGAAGAAAGATGGAAGTGCGGTTAATGAACCAACTCATCAGAAGATTGTAAGTTTTACATTGTAGATTTAAAATTATAATCTATAATTTGTAACTTAATAATCTATTTATATTTGTAACAGGCTTATGTAGAGGCCCTTGATGCCCAGTAACCTTACAATTTTGGGCCAAACAATCACTTACATCAGGTGTTGGGAGATGAACACCCTGGTAGAGTATGCTGCCAACCTGGAAAGAGTATAGTTCCAATGAGGTATTGGTCCTCCTCAAGTATGATTTGTAGTGCCATCGAGTTGTATCAGGTTAAGGCACAGGCAGAACAGGCTGAAAAAAGGGCCGTAGAGACGACATAACAGTTTGATAGGGCAAACACTGCATTTATGAAACTGATGGAATTTTTACGTCCAACACTTCCACCAGAGGATAACACTGCTTGTGAAGAATATATTTCATTGATGCGTTATATATATAGTGAACTAGGTGGAAGTTATATTGGTGGTAAAGATGATGGTGAGGAGGAGGCCGAGGCAGAGGAGGAGGGCGATGAGGAGGCTGAGGCTGAGTACACGGGTGAGGAGGAGGGTGGGGACGATGATGGGGATGATGATGAGGATGAGGGTGAGGGTGATGATGATGGTGATGATAGTGATGGTGATGAGGGATAGATTGATCCATTTCATTTTTGACTGATATTACTGACCTTTGATGTTTATTGATTTGTTGTGCCTAAATATATGTGTGATTAGGTAGGTCACATTATCTTTATTTTTTTATCTATAAATAATAAAACTTGACTTGATGATTTTTTGTGACTGATTCACCCCTCCCCTAGACAGCCCCCACCCCCTAGACACTCCCCCACCCACCTGGACAACCCATACCCCCCTGGACAGCCCCGCCACCCCCGTGGACAACCCACCCACCCCCTAGATAGCCCCCCACCCTCTGTTCATGGGTTGTCCAGTTGTGGGTGTTGATTTGAATATTGATAAAACATCGGTGGTTCCATAATATTTTTCTCCATAAATGAAACCTTAAATTTAATGATTGATAGGAAATGAGATTCTAAATGATTTAAATGATTATTTATATATTATGAATGTTTTATTTTTTAAAAGCATGGATGTTGTGAAATCCCCCTATTTTAATGAAATTGTAATTTTTTAGTGGAATTTAGAAAATTGGTGGTCTGATTAGAAGTTGATATAATGAAATTATTTTTTTAACTTTGAAAGAATTTTCTGAGAAAATATGTAAATACCATCCCATGAACCTGGGATAGCCCCCCAGAAAACCCCCTAGATAGACCCCCCATCCTCCTCCCTAGACCCCAAACAGCCCCCCAAACAGCCCCCTGAACAACCCCCACCCTCCTCCCTGGACCCTGGACAGCCCCCTGGACAGCCCCCCCACCCTCCTCCCTGGACCCCGGACAGCCCCCCAGATAGCCTCCCCACCCTCCTTCCTGGACGCCAGACATCCCCCCGGACAGCCCCCCGGACATCCCCCCGAACATCCCCCCACCCTCCTCCCTAGACTTTGGACAGACCCCAGATATCCCCCCATACATCCCCCCAGACATCCCCCCCACCCTCCTCCCTGGACCCTGGATAGCCTCCGTATAGCCCCACGGACAGCCCCCTGGACAACCCCCCCACCCTCCTCCCTGGACCCCGAACATCCCCCCCAAACAGACTCCCGGACAGCCCCCCACCCTCCTCCCTGGACCCCGGATAGCCCCCCCGGACAGCCCCCCACCCTCCTCCTTGGACCCCGGACAGACCCCCAGACAGCCCTCCGAACAGCCCCCTGGATAACCCCCACCCTCCTCCCTGGACCCCAGACGCCCCCCTCCTTCCTAAACCCTAGACAACCCCCACCCTCCTCCCTGCACCCTGGAAATCCCCCCACCCTCCTCCATGGACCCCGGACAACACCCCTCCCCTCTCTCCGGACATATGTGTTTTTTGTGCTATTGAAGGTGTTTTTTGTGGTGTTTGAAATATGTTTTTATATGTTTTTTGTGCTTTTTTTTATGCCGGTGTATGCAGTGAGGTGTATGCAGTGTATTATGCAGTGTGTTATGCAGTATGTTATGCAGTGTGTCTGTTTTTGTGCTCTTTTTATGTGTGTTTTTATATAGGTGTATGCAGTGTATTATGCAGGCTGGGATGTTTTTATGTGTCTGTTTTTTTATGCAAGGCTGTTTTTATGTGTCTGTTTTTTATGCAAGTGTATCTTGAAGATGTTTGCAGAGTTTTGTGTGTTTGGGAACTCCCTGGACAGCCCCCCTCCTTCCTGGACCCTGGACAACCCCCCTCCTCCCTGGACCCTGGACAACCCCCACCCTCTTTCCTAGACCCCAGATAGCCCCCCCTCCTCCCTAGACCCCAAACAGCCCCTCGACCCAACACCCCAACATTGGGAAAGTGGCGATTCGGCATATATAAAACATCACGACAATTCACGAAAGGATAAGGACCACCTACCTTGATTCCGGAGACAATCACACTCTTAATTCGGCGTCTCGGATCCCAATCTAAGCTCTCTTCAAGATTCACCCTAAATCCCAAAGGAAAATAGGGTTTTAGAGATTCGTAAGAAGATGAGAGAATAGTGAAAACCCTAATCGAAAAGAGGAAGCAAGGAGGGGATTAGACTCACCTAGATCTTCAATCCGCACTTGACGGCACTCAAAACGCCCAAGGATCGAAGGAGATCCTCCCTTAAGAGCTATTAAGAGATTTTTATTGTGTTGATACTTTAGCACAAGGATCCATGGGTCATTTGTGACATGTATGAGTCAACCCCGCCTCAATACGAGGCATGGTGTGGCTGGTACCACTCAAAGTGTATCACTTTTATTTTAAATGGACAACATTTTAAGTGAAAACAACAACTGGAATACGGAAAACTGACCAAATGCATTCGGATTCTATTGATACTTTAGGAAAATGATCCATGGGTCTTTTGTGATGTGAATGAGTCAACTCCGCCTCAATCCGAGGCACAATGTGGCCGGTACCACTCAAACTGTCTCACTTTTATTTGAAATGGACATGATTTTAAGTGAAAACAACAACTTTCATACGAAAAGCTGACCAAATAATTTCTGATTGTATTGATACTTTAGGACAACGATCCATGGGTCATTTGTGACATGTACGAGTGGCACATCCATGCTGTTCTTTGGGAGGTTCAGGATTTGAATCATGGGAGTCCGATTTCGGGGTGAGCCTCTCCCCCGGGATCCACCCACCTTTCCGGGTCACCCGATCTCTTCTGGGCAGGAAAAATGAGTCGTGGACCAATCTCTGACGGATTGCTTGACGGACCATCGCTGCCAGGCCGTCACCCTCTGGGACGCTCTGCCATCTCGGCTGGCAACGACTCCTTCCTGACTGGGGATCTCTCTGGAGTGACCCCTTCATGGGGAGGGGGTTCCCTTGTGTGGAGGGTTCAAAAAGGCCACACAGGGGAATTTCCTTAAAATTTTTTTTTGACATGTATGAGTCAACCCCACCTCAATCCGAGGTACGGTGTGGCCGATGTCACTCAAAGTGTCTCTCTTTTGTTTAAAATGGACACTGTTTTAAGTAAAAACAACATAAATATGGAAAACCAACCAAACATATTCTGATTGTGTTGATACTTTATCACAAAGATCCATGAGTGATTTGTGATGTGTACGAGTCAACCCTGCCTCAATCTGAGCCACGGTATGGCCGGTACCACTCAAAGTATCTCACCTTTATTTGAAATGGACACCATTTTAAGTGAAAACAACAACTAGCATACAGAAAACTGACCAAACGTATTCAGATTGTGTTAATACTTTAGGAAAATGATCCATGGGTCATATGTGATGTGTATGAGTCAACCTTGCCTCAATCCGAGGCACGGTGTTACCAGTATCACTCGAAGTGTCTTTCTTTTGTTTAAAATGGACACCCTTTTAAGTAAAAACAACTCGCATATGATAAACCGACCAAACGTATTCAAATTGTGTTAATACTTTAGCACAAGGATCCATGGTTTATTTTTGACATTTACGAGTCAACTCTGCCTCAATCCTAGGTACAATGTGGCCAGTACCACTCAAAGTGTCTCACTTTTATTTGAAATGGACAACATTTTAAGTGAAAATAACAACTGGCATACGGAAAACCAACCAAACGCATTCTAATTCTATTGATACTTTAGGAAAATGATCCATGTGTCATTTTTGACCCGCCTCAATCTGTGGCATGGTGTGGCTGGTATCACTCGAAGAGTCTTTCTTTTGTTTAAAATGGACACTCTTTTAAGTAAAAACAACTTGCATATGGAAAACCGACCAAACATATTCCGATTGTGTTGATACTTTAGAAAAAGGATCCATGGTTCATTTTTGACGTGTATGAGTCAACCCCGCCTCAATCTGAGGTACGGTGTGGCTGGTATCACTCGAAGTGTCTTTTGTTTAAAATGGACATCAATTTAAATAAAAAAAACTAGCATACGGAAAACCAACCAAACGTATTCGGATTTTTTTGATAATTTAGCACAAATATACATGGTTTATTTTTGACGTGTACGAGTCAACCCCACCTCAATCCGAGACATGGTGTGGCTGGTACCACTAAAAGTGTCTCAATTTTATTTGAAATGGACAACATTTTAAGTGAAAACAACAACTGGAATACGGAAAACCAACAAAAAGCATTCAAATTCTATTAATACTTTAAGAAAATGATCCATGGGTCATTTTTGACATGTACGAGTCAACCCCACCTCAATCCGTGGCACGGTGTGGCCAGTATCACTCAAAGAGTCTTTCTTTTATTTAAAATGGACACTCTTTTAAGTAAAAACAACTGGCATATGGAAAACCGACCAAACATATTCAGATTGTGTTGATACTTTAGAAAAATTATACATGGGTCATTTGTGATGTGTATTAGTCAATCCCGACTCAATATAAGGCATGGTGTGGCCGGTACCACTCAAAGTGTCACACTTTTATTTGAAATGGACAACATTTTAATTGAAAACAACAACTGTCATACGGAAAACTGACCAGACGCATTCGTATTTTGTTAATACTTTAGGAAAACGATCCATGGGTCATTTGTGACATGTAAGAGTCAACCACACCTCAATTCAAAGCATGGTGTGGCCAATACCACTCAAACTGTATCACTTTTATTTGAAATGGACAAGATTTTAAGTGAAAACAACAACTTGCATATGGAAAATTGACCGAATGCTTTCGGATTGTATTGATACTTTCAGACAACAATCAATGAGTCATTAGTGACGTGTACAGGTCAACCCTAGATCAATATGAGGCATGGTGTGTCCGGTATCATGCTAAACAACTGGAATACGGAAAACCGACCAAACATATTTGGATTGTGTTGATACTTTAGAAAAATGATACATGGGTCATTTGTGATGTGTACAAGTCAGCCGTGCCTCATTCCGAGGCATGGTTTGGTTGATACCACTCAAAGTGTCTCACTTTTATTTTAAATGGAAAACATTTTAAGTGAAAACAACAACTATCATATGGAAAAACTTACCAAACTTATTCAAATTGTGTTGATACTTTAGGAAAACGATCCATGGGTCATATGTGACATGTACGAGTCAACCCCGTTTCAATCCGAGGCATGGTGTGGCCAGTATCACTCGAAGTGTCTGTATTTTTTTTAAATGGACATAATTTTAAGTAAAAAAAACTGGCATACAGAAAACTGACCAAACGTATTCATATTGTGTTGATACTTTAGAACAAGGATCCATGTCCCAGCATCACACAATCCACTTCTCATGTGAGGAACTCCTACACCTATTCTAAAACACATTACATTTAATACACCAAGGACCACTACATTCCCTAAGTCACACAAGCTCATTGATACACACCCATTATCATCACCACTAAGTTCAAAGACACCCGCCCCAAACCATGGGACATTATATTTGTGTTTGGTTGAAGTCATTTATCCATTTCCTTATTTTGGGGTTATTAGCTTCTAATTTATGAATTCAATCATGTATGTGTTATACAAAATGAAATTTTGTATGTATTCTTAATTATGTATAACACATATAATTACATATTCAGTTTTTCATGTATTGTATTCATAATTAATAATTAAATTATGTATGTATTCAATTCAGTATTCAATTATGAATTGAATTCTGGATTTCACATGTAATTGTCATCTCAATTATGAATTGAATTCTAAATCAATTATTTATGTTTATAATTACCTTATGAATTATGTTTTAATTCTATATGTGTATAGTTGTAGGGTGCATTATGTGTTAAATCTATATGAATTAATTATGTATATGTATGTAATATTGTTAGCTATTGCAGGTAATTAGAGTTGGGGAAGTTGGAAATGCATAAAGGGCAGCCTGCTAATAGAAATCATAGAGCAGCAGGCTGCTGCCTGAATTGCACAGCAAATCCTATGAAAATGGTTTACAACCGTTGTCATAGGGATGTGAATGTGTTTTATACCAACAGTTCTAAGAGAACCATTGGTAAAAACACTTTCCCAATGGTTTAAAAACTGTTGGGATATAGGTGAAATGTTTAGATATACCAACGGTTTGTGTAAATTGTTGGTAAAAAGCTTTACAAAACTATATTCCAATGGTTTGAAACCATTGGAATAGTATGTTTACCAATGGTTTCAAACTGTTTGTGAAAATTTATACCAACATATTGACATAACCATTGGTATAATGTAGATTTCCTAACATATACCAACGGTTTTCCAGAAACCGTTGGCATAAGTTTTTCCCTACGACTTACTTACCTACAATTTGGATAACTATTGGTATATATTATACCAATGGTTTTCCAGACTTTACCAATGGTTTGGAACTATTGGTAAAGGGTTCATTTCTAGTAGTGTAAATTGTGATGTGTAGGAATCATCTTCACCTCAATCTGACGCACAGTGTGACCATTATAACTCAAAGCACGTCATTATTTAAAATTGACATTAATTTTAGTAAAAATAACAAGTGACATATTGAAAACTAAGAAAATACATTCATATTGTTTTGATAATTTAGGAAAATAATCCATAAATCTTTTGTAACGTGTAGGAATCAACCCCACCTCAATATGATGCACTACATTATCGATATAACTCCAACTGTATATTTTTTATTTAAAATTGACATTTTCTTAATGTATTATTTCATATTAATATTTAATTTATTTATATATAGTATTACAACATAATATATTTTTTCTTATATAGGTGGATTCTTTTTCTCAAGTTGAGGTGATTTGTTTGGAAATTGATACCATGGGTGGAATTTTTTGAGAGGGGATCAGGGACATCAAAAGATGAAACATTAATGTTTTTAAATGTTTTTGGATAATTGTAAATGTAATTATAAAAAAATTGTTTGAAATTTATATAGTAATGTTTTTTTATTTAGGATATCAAATTTATTTCAATTAAATTATATATTTTTCATACATAGGTTATAGGTTTTTATTGGGTGTGTTTTTATACAAATAGTACACTGCAGCATGCTGGGCCTTTATCAGTGCTTTTTTAGCACTGATAAAGGGGAACCCCCTTTAACGACGTGGAGGACAAAAATACTTTTTTAGTGCTATTAAGGGTTTTTTTCACACTTTTAAAAGGCATATCTATAGTAGTGATTCCTTAACATATGGGTAAGGGGGATCCCCTCGTCTCATCCAATAATGGATTGGTGTGACATCCTAGGAGTATTATAATAAGAATGATAGAATAAAGTAGTAAAAATCAACTCTAGTTGATCGAGATATCACCAAAGAAACCCCTCCATGAGGGTATAGTTCTCCATTTATAGAAAAATGATTATAGATTCTTCACAGTCTTTAAAATTTTATCCATGAATGTGAGTATCACATTCTTCTTCTACTTCTTCCCTAATGATTCCAATGTATTCGAAACATTCCTCAAATTCAATGTCAAGATCCACCATCTTTGATTGTGTCCATGTATAAAGCTATAAGGTAAGTTTTTTTGAGTACATCTTGAAAATTAGTCAGCTTCATAGACATTCTCCCAAAATCAATCTATTTAAGTCTTTGAGAAGAACACCGACATGAAATTATCTACTAATTCATAACTCTAGTGGAAATCAATTCACTTGAGGGAGTTCCTTGTGTAAGGAGTTGAGAAGATTATTCACATGCTAGGATGTTCAAATTTGGTGTTGTGTATAATTTAGCCTTAATTAATTCAAGTGTGAAAGGGATGGTCCTAAATCATGGAATTCAGTGGTCTTGGTTGGTCCAATGTGTCTTTTTTCCTAGACACAGGCATAGTGAGGCTTGAATTGATGGGCCTGATTTATACCTAACCTCTAATATTGGGTAGGTAGAGTGGGCCTACATTTCCTACAGACTGGAAATAGCCAATAGATTAGGCCTAGTCTTCATCGCACCGTGCTAGATTAGGTTGGGTTACTTGATCATATTGACACTCTAAATTTTGGGTTGACACTTTGAAATATTTCAAATAATATTTTCAGAGTAAGACATGAAGTCGACATGGGATTCTGGGGATTGTGGAGCCTTGGTGTTGATATATTAAAAATATTAAATATAATATATCACACACATGTAATTTTTTTGAAATAATTTAATAACTCATAAATGGTTTCTCATATGAGAAAATAGAGACTACTATTAAATCAGAAACCTAGGTTTTACACTATGTGAGGTATAAGATTTGTCGACATCAGGTGTTACAGCTTAAGAAAATCGCTAGTGAAACATGAGGTAAAATAAATAAATTAAATTTATTTCTTTCTTTATTATATAATGAATATTTTTAACCTAGTAAACCTATATTAATACACTACTATAAACCCTCCATAGGGTTATCTTCATAACTCTATAGATAGAGGAAGAGGGTCATGGAGGAAAGAGTTGGAGGATAACGTTTATATTGTAGATCAATGATTGGAACACCGTGAAGTTTTTCTTCATCAATAGAGTTCCTAGATCTCTCTAATGAAAATAACACATAAATCATTCTTCATTAGTGATAAATCCAAACTCAAGGTAGGATGTTGAATTTTGTGGTTTAATTCCCAGTTCTTGATTATTGAGATAAACATGAATTAGTTCAATTAAAAATTAATTCATTGGTCATTCATATTGAATTGATCATCAATAATTTTCTCTTCCTAGAATAAAAAATTATAGATTTATTCTATTTTGAAATTTTTTATTCGTTTATTTCATCTATTTTTAATATTCTATCAACTATGGTCAAATGAACATGACCTTCATTTGAATAACACTTTTTGTTTTGTGCCTTTCTCTATCCGTTCTTCAACATTAATCATCAGTATTCCAATTGGATGTTGATTAAAATATACCCAGGTAACCTATTGTTTTGTAATAATTATTTGGTGCAACAAATCATTATTGTGTGTCCAATTTTGGGATTTGGAGATGTGATATGGGGCTGGAAATGACTACATGAATATAATGGAGGTTTTATTGATGGTGGTTTTGCATGTAAAATCGAGCGGGTATCTCCAGTGGGACAATGATGATCAATTTTTTAGTGAAGAATGATTAGAATCCAACTTTTGATCGACCATTTATGATGGTCAACTCTTTTATGGGAGTCATGGATGATATTTTCGATGGATCCTAAGGCGGTGTTGGTGTGAGAAATGATACATGAATAGACTGGATGGTATATGAAAATATGATATATACAGTGTGTAGTTTATAGGAACACATGCCATGTGGACCCCTCTATATGGTGCTGGTATTTATATGGTGAATTAAATATCACATGCTATGTGGGGAACCCATACATTGTGTGACCCCTATCCAGCTAGCTCGATGTGTGCATGAGGTATATGGCCAGGTTTCCATGAGACCCTACACACCATGTGTACTGGGGAACACTCCATGTACTTCAAAAAGTGAATGATTATGGGTATACAACACACACCGAGTGCCGAACTAACCTCTACACATTGTGTATCTAGAGAAAACATGTCATTTGAGATAGTAGGACACTGAAAGTTCTAAACTTTGTGAGACACACCATGTACCCTAGTGGGACACAATGTGTACTCCTTCCAAGGAAGGTTGGGTCTCTTGTTTCCCCTATACAGCTTCTGTCTAGCTTGGGTGCTTTCCCTATTTTCATTTTAGTATGGGAAATTTCCCTTATTTTGGGGTGAGTTTCCTTAGTATTTTCCCATTTAAGTTTAGTGATACATCTAAACCTATGCATTGGATGTAATACCCCATCTGTGGATTAGAGTAATCATCCCTTCGTATAGCCTAGGGTTGGATCCCCATTCCCATCATCCTCCCTAGGTAGGGCTAGGTATCACATAACCTACACCTAAAGCATTTGATCCCCTACCTAGTGGTTTAATCCGGTTAGGGTTAGGTATTTTCCATAGGCCCAGGGAGTGATCCCCTATCTATGTATCGACATCTATTATCCTTTGATAAGGTGTAGTCCAATTGATTTAGTATCTCAGATGATCCCTCTAAGTTCCTAAATGATTCTTCATGGAAAGACCCAGTTATCATGTACTCTTAGATGAGTGCCACCAGTAAAGCAAGACTCGATGAGTGAGTTATCTCAGATGAATGTTACCTTCGAACCTAAAAAATAATCATAGGATGGTAGTGATAATGCAAACTCACCTTGAGACTTAGAGTATTCCTTTGATTATATCTATGTTATCTTGTTTATTCCCCTGTCTTAGTGATATAGAGCTGGATCCCTATTTGATGCTTTGTGTTTGGTGATTTTAGGTTATCCTACTATGTATGTTTATACTCACCCTTTCATGAGTTCTGCTGACACATGTCATGTCTTATGTAGATGAAATACCTTTTAAGGAAGTCCTAGGAGGACCAAGAGAAGGTGCATATTAGTTGTTCTAGACAGATTGCTGATGGTTCTGGGAGTTTTCATCTTGACATCATCCCCCTTTTTTTAGCAGGTTGGACTCTTTTATAGTTTTGGAAGACCTGTATTTAGACATTTTTTATATTTTTGTAATTATTGATGCACTCTGATGTGGGATAGCTATTATTCATGCATTTATAGTATGATTTGTCTATCCTTGTCTATATATACTTGAGTATGAAGATGTATTCACGTGTATAGGTACTTTAGGTTATGACCTCCCATGTATGTGATATGCCTACTCAGTACTAGTTTCTAGCCCTTGACCCATTATAGATGAGCTTGGGTTATTATTCTATGATTACCATCAGCCAGGTGGGCCCTTCTGGGTCAGGTTATGAAAAATTGGTATCAAATATGGCTATATTAGGAATAAATTTTGAATATAGTCTAGTTGTGAGGTTTGGTTTGAGAATTAGTTCAATAATGTTAAAGTGTCTCGAGTTCATCTCTTAGGATAAGGAACCCAATGATGGTGAAAAAACCAACATATCCATTTACCAAGACTCTGGTAACCATCTTATTGACTCAGCACATATAAGAACTGGTTTTAGGGTAAAAATGGTAGATTTATCATATAGTAATGAGTTTTGGTTTCCATGTTCTTATTGAGTCATATCCCTAGATATTCTCTTTCAAATGTGGTGCATATTGGTTATTATTGGATTCCACCATGGTGATAGTTAGATATGATTACATAGTATGATCAGGATTATAATTTACTTGGTGATAAGGCTTATGTTTAGGGACCTGTGTAGGAGGTGGTTCCTCAGGGTATATAGGGAGCGGTGTCTCCACCCATTGAGCAACATGCTAACCCACCTCTAGCTGTTCAAGTGGATGATCCCTATTATTTTGATCAGAAATTGGTTCCAAAAGTACTATTAGATGATGCACCTATGTTGAGTGTGATTTATGATTTTTTGAGATAGTGACCGCCTAGGTTTTGTGGTAAGCCAATCCCCCCTCATCAAGTAGTAGAGGATGGGATCAAGTCCGTGGTGCAAGTGTTCCAACCAGTTAGGGACCCTCTTGATGGTTGTATTGGAAATGGAACTTCTACAAGGAAACATAGGGTGTTGGTGGACCCCCTTTTTAGTGATTTTTGGCATGGCTTCATACATGCAAAGATAAAGGACACTTCTCCAAACGAGACACATCCTCTTGTGACATGCTTTAAATCTATGGAGTGAATCAGTACCACACAAAGTAGTTAGTATCAAGGTTTGGAAGATAAGTTACTTTATTTACATGTTTGAAACCATTTTTTATGTGCTAAGGTATCGTATATAACTCTATTTTGGATAATAGGTAGGCAGGGGAAAGGATAGATACAGGCTCTGGAGGCAGATAACCCGGAGGATCTGAGTGTGATTCTAGGTGCAACCTATGCCTTATCTACTATAGTTTTAGTTTTGGTAGACACAGATGTAGACTATTATCTCCTTGATTCATCCCTTGTTTGAGATATAGAGTTTCCAGTAGAGTCTTTAGCTTGACACTTGTGCATATATACCCTTTTTGAGGAAGTTTTAGTGACTATACTTCTCTTTTGGTAGTGTAAATTGGCTCTTGGAGGGGGAGCTTTGCATGGGATATCTCTGTAGAGGTAATGAGGCCCTACGATGTTTTCCTTGGTATAGACTGGTTACCTACCATTTATGCCTAGTTTTACCATTACCAGTGAAGGTTACAGTGTATCTGAATTGGTGGGATGGAAATCTTCTTCTTTGAAAAGAAGGAATTCCAAGTAGAGTAGGACAAGCTCATATGCAGGAGGATACAACTAATTTGTCAATAATTTGATAGTATGAACCTTGGATCAATAAATGCTATAATATTTTAATTTCTTGCAATGGTGGAGTAATATGAGTAATTCCTTCATGAAGATGTGTTTAGATTACCTCCCCATCAAAAGACCAACTTTTGAATATACCTGAACTAATGGACGACCCTGATATCCATGCTAGTATATTGGATGAACCTCATAGAGATGCGAGATATGAAGGTGTAGTTGGAGGATCAGTAAAGGAAATGATTTGTTAGACCTAGTGTGTTACCTTTGGAAACTTTGGTTTTGTTCACCAAGGAGGTAAATCATATACTGAGGTTACACATGGATCATCATATCCTGAACCAAGATACTATTAGGAGAACATATCCACCTTCAAGAATTGATGAACTTGTAACCAGTTGAAATGGGTCAACATGGTTCATAAGGTTTGACCTTAGGTCAGGTTATCACTAGCTTTGGGTACTTGGTGATGCCCTTCAGTATAGAAAATCCCCCAGAAGAGTTTATTGGACTCATAGAATAGATCTTTTATCCCTTCTTAGACTGGTTCATGATGGTATTTATAGGCGACATCATCATGTACTCAGGGTTAGTATAGGATCACATGAGATGTTTGAGGAGGGTTATGGACTTACTCTGAGAGTTACAAATTTATGGTAAGCTCTCAAAGTGTTGTTTTTGGATTTGAGAGGTCCACTTCCTGGGATATGTCATCTCAGAAGAGGGAGTAGTAGTGGACCTAGAAAAGGTTGAGTCAGTGCTAGCTTGGGATCCATCCAAGAGAACAGTCATGGTGCGTAGCTTCCTTGGGTTGAAAGGCTATCTTTAAAGATTCATGCTCGATTTTTCTAAGATTGGGTCACCTTTGGCTGTTTTGAAAAAAAAGGGGCAGCCTTTTATGTGGATAAAGATGTTTCAATAGGATTTTGAGGATCCAAAAAAGAGATTGATGAGAACCCATATCTTGAGACTGCCATAGGAGGGTGTTGAGCATGTGGTTTTCTACATTTCCTCCAAAGATGGGCCTAAATTCATTCTGATACAGAGGTAGGTAGTGATTATTATGGGTACTAATAGCTGATACCCCATAAACAAAATTAAATGGCTCATGACTTAGAGCTGGTAGTGGTAGTTGTTGTCCTAAAGTCTTAGTGACATGATCTTATGGGAGATAAATTCATTATCTTTTCTAAACATAAGAGTCTTAGGTATATAATTTAATAGGAAGATATTAACCTAAGGTATAAGTGTTGTTTGGAGATATTATAGGTTTATATATTTGAGATAGTATATACTCACAAAAGGGGAATGTGGCAACATATGCTCACAACAGGGAATTATGTTCACAGTTATTGAGAAAGGATATAAAGTAGTTGTCCTCTATGTAACTGAACCTTGTGGAAAATTATGGCACAACATACCTCCAGTTGATGGTCATTTCCCCTTCGCTTCTTTATAATGTCAGGGAGGCACAACTTGGGGATATCTATTGCAAGATCTTACATGATAATATATCTATGGATTTTATAAAGGCGGGGAGAACACCATCCATGTTCAACAATGGATGATGATACCATTCATATTACTATCAGAGGTACTGAGGGAGTTTCATCCCCCCTATGGTACATCTAGAAGAGGTGAGGATTTACTGAGATCCTTTGGTATCAGTTTGGGTGGCCAAGGATGTAGTAAAATATTGCTGAGTTTATCTCTTGATGCCTCACCCACTAATATGTGAAGGTCAAGGTTCCTAGATAGAAGTGTAAATGGGATGATATCTTCATGGATTTTGTGATGGTATATCCATAATCACAGGAGGTCATGACACCATTTGGGTGATCATAGAATGACTCACCAAAACAATCCACTTCTTTTACATCTGAGAGAAGAGTTAATTGGAGAGTTTGGGATGCCTATTTGTGGAAGAGGTAGTTAATATGCATGGAATTCACATGATGATAATTTTAGAATATGATAATTTCTTAAAGGATTATAGAGAGGATTATATCATGATTTGGGACTCAATTTCCATTGAGCATGATGTTCCACCCCCATACAGGTGACCATATAGAGTGGACCATTTAAGTTTTGGAAAACATGCTTTGAGTTTGAATGTTGGTTTTTGGCCATAGCTAGGAGGATCATCTACCCTTGGTAGAGTAACATTTAATAAAAGCTACCACTCCACCATTGGTGTGGCACCATTCGAGGCCTTATATGGGACACCCCGCATGTCACCGTTGTACTAGTTAGTACCAGGGGGACAATGATTATGGGTCCAGAGTTAGAGTGAGTGATGCTAGTTAAATTTAAGATCATCTAATAGTAGATTATGAATACCTAGATCCATCATAATTCCTATTCAAACTGATGATAAAGGCATTTGGTGTTTGATTAGGGAGTCCATGTTCTCTTAGAGGTATCACCTCGGTGAATACTGTATAGAGTTGGCCAAGGTGGTAAGATATCTCTGAGATTACTTAACCATTTAAAAATACTATTCAAGGATAGTGAGGTGGAAAACCACTTGACCCAACCATTGTAGTTAGAACAGGTGCATGGTGTTTTCCATGTGTCTCAGCTGAGCAGATATGTGCTCGACCTGTTGCATGTTATCAATCAAAGTGAGCTGGATATTGAGGATGAAACTGCCCTCTTAGAGTACCTAATGACTATCATGTATTGTTAGGATAATATCCTTTGAGGTTTAG
This sequence comes from Viscum album, assembly GCA_963277665.1. NCBI lineage: Eukaryota > Viridiplantae > Streptophyta > Magnoliopsida > Santalales > Viscaceae > Viscum > Viscum album. The sequence goes on along the minus strand of OY728132.1, from coordinate 1,340,715,537 downwards.
TGATTCCCTTGGTTCATGTTTGTTGGAATCACATGAACCTCCAAAATAGATCATGGGAGTAGGAGAACCAGATGCAATCTCAGTATACTCACCTATCTAAGTAGGTTTTTCACTTTTTGGGATGATAATCCTTGAAGGTGGGGATAATTTAGTGACTTTCAATTTCCGTTTGAAATTTTAAAATATTTCACATAATATTTTCAGAGTAATATATATAGTCGACATGGGATTCCAAGGCCCATGGAGCCTCAGTGTTGATATATTTAAAATATTAAATAAAATATATCATGTGCATGAAGGTTTTTGAAAATAATATAATGACTCCAAAATGGTGTCTCAAATGGGAAAATTGAGACCAATATTAAATCTAGAACATGGTTTTTACCCTAGTTAGGGTATATTATTTTTCAGTATCAAGTGTTGTGGCTTAAGGTAATCATTAGGGAAACATTAGGTAAAATAAATAAATAAAATAAATTTATTTATTTATTTTCAAATTAATGATATTAACCCATCCAACCTCTATTAATACCATGGTATAGATTCTATTTAGGGTTATCCATACAACATTAGATATGAAGGAATAGGGTCATAGTGGAAAGTGTTGGAAGAAGATAGTGAGATCGTGGATCGATGATCAGAATACCATAGAGTTTATCATCATCAATAGAGTTTCTAGATCTCACAAACTACAATTATGTTTCAATAATTATTCATCAGCAATAAATCACGACTCAAGGTAATTCATTTAATTTTTTTGGTTTAATTCCCCATTATTTATTGTTGATACAAACATAAATTAATTCATTTAAAAATTAATTAATGGGGAATTCACATTTAATCGACCATCAATTATTTTTTATTCATAGAATTAGGAATTTTCAATTTATTTTTATTTTTGAATTTTTGATTTGTTTATTTACTACATTCTTTGGATTCTATTAAAAATGGACAAATGAACATGGAATTTGTTTGAAGCTCACTTTGTGTTTTGTTCCTTTATACCTATTTTATTCAATGTTCATCATTAGTATTCCCATTGGCTGATTATTCAATGATACCCAGGTAATAAATCATTGTGAAATAATTATTTGGTGAAACATATTATTGTTATGGGTCTTGTTTTTGGATTTAGAGATGTGATAAAGGTGTGGCAATGATGACATTAATATGATGGAAGTCTAGGTGATGGTGATTTCACATGACTAAGTAAGAGGGTATCTTTGGTGGAACAACAACGATTGATTTTTCGATGAAGAATGACCAAAATCTAATTTATGGATTTCCATTGATGATGGTCAACTCTATTATGGGAGTTATGGGTGAGATTTTTGATGGATACTAAGGTAGTGGTGTAATAGGCGACGATGTAAGAACAAATTGGATATTCTATGGACATCCAATATACACAATGTGTAGTTTGGAGGACCACACTCCATGTAGAACCTTTTGTACGATGGATAGAGTTTACACAGTGAGTTAAATATCACACTCCATGTAATCGATAACTATCTAGATTTAAATTTACATGTAGTTCATGCCTAGATGCTACGTGAACCCACACGTCGTGTGTTTTGGGGCACACCCTGTGTACTTAAGAAAGTGAACGGGTATGATAAGGCATGTAGAGGCCCTATTTTTTCCTTGTAAGAATTTAAAAATATCTAGAAATATTTTTTTGTGGCTACGCGCTCAGGATATGCATGATTCTGAGGCCCGATGTTCCCATAATTAATTTTATAAAAATATTAAAAATATTTTATATCACATGCATACAGTTTCTTAAATGAAATGAGATATCTCCTAAGCAGAGTCTCAAATAAAAATATGAGACCATGATTGAATTTATAATGTGAGGTTTACCCTAGGCATTACCTAAAATGAGTTATCACAGGACGTTCAGATAAAGAAACCATTGGTAGTACATTTAGTGGATTAATTAAATAATTAATTTAATTAATTCATTAAATAACCTAAACATAAATTATATATAAATATAATTTTATGGAGGATCTCCAGGGTAAACCACATAACCTTGGGACTATTTAGAGGAGATTTCTTCAACCCTTTATTGGAGAATTGAGTTCAAAAAATAGCGAGCCTTTGGATCTAGAAAAATTAGAGGTATAACATATACAACAACTTCTCTCATTTGTTGGTGAGCGTGTTCTTCATCAAAGAATGAACCAAATTGAGATAGGACTAATTATATGTGGATTTATTCCCTTGTGATTAAATTTTTGACCATGATCATTATTATTTCTTTAATATTCATTAATTATGACCCTTTTCATGAACCCACATATCAGATTCAATTCATTTATTCGATTAATCTCTATTGTTCCATGTTTCTCACCCTAGATATTCCTAATTGTATTTGTTGTACAAGAATTATTTTACAATGATTTTGTCATATATTTTTCTTATTATTTCCACTCTATTATTCATATTATTCATCATTGTACCATGGGGTCAGGATTCAACATTACTGGGTGGGATTGAGACCAATCAAACCCCTGTATTCATGGTGGATTCACATACGGAGAATGGTTTGAAGAGTTAGGGATGGATTCAAGAAGATTGTGGTATGAGGGTGATTCCACTATGTATTGAAATACTAGTAAGGTGATAGGAAGTGCCATGGGCTATGGTGACGTATATGGATTTTTGTAGGAAGGGCCAGAGATTCAGTTTCTGGCCACCGAAGGGACATAATCAAAGATTAATGGCTTCCCCCTCCGATTTCGGGCAAGAAACAGGTGAGATTTGTGGAGGAGGATCCATATATATAATTTCGGATAAGATATGAGATTTTTATAAAAAAATTGACTACATGATATATAGTCTGAAAAACACATGGCATGCAGGGTCCTAGATACAGTGGATATGATTTTTGAGTGGGTTAAATATCACATGTTTTGTGGGACTCCCACACACCGTGTGACTTGGTAATGGTGACCCGATATATACCCTGGGAGTACTTGGGCATGGGAACAACCTTACACACAACCAGTGTACATAAAAATATCCAGGAGCATGGTAAGGACCTCATGATAAAGGAAACACCATGTATTTGAGTACATAGACATGAATAAGGTACACAACCATGACTAGGGGAATGTGAAGGACCCCAGGTGGTTATGGCAGATCATGTAGTCCCTTCAAACGCTGAGTAGAGATACATGGGAAGATATCCATGTAATAATAGGGAAACGACCACGTAGTAGGGTGGGACCACACCCCGTGTAGGCCCCCTTACATGCTGTGTACCCCTACTTATTTTTGATCAAGGTTCTACCTCTCATATCTCTTTCATTTGGAATCATATTTTGGCTTGTGAGTATCCCATCCTAATTTTTCTTCCATATAGAATGAGATGATAGCCTTTATGGTGGATTTTGAGATATGATGTGATATGTTTTAAGTGTGACACTTCTTTAGGTGATTCTTAACAATGGTAGTGATAGGGCATGATTGTGAGGGATATTAGAGTGGCACCCTCCTACTAGGAAAGGCATGGGCCCTCTATCAAATTCTAGAGTGGAAAACTCCTATTGGGAAAGGAATGGTTCCTCTATCAACTTCTAGAGTGTCACCCTCCTATGGAGACGTTCCATGATTCATCTATCTACTATCTGAGTGGCACCCTCCTGTGGTGTTAGGATATGGTTCCTCGATCGATTACTAGAGTGTAACCCTCTTGTTGGGTAGGGAATGTGTCTTATACCGATTACTATAGTGGAACCCTCTTACTAGTATAGGGAATGGGTTCTCTATCAACTATTTAGTGGAACCCTCATTTGGAATTAGGGAATGAGTCCTCGACCATCAGAGTGACACCCTCCTACTGGGACATGGCATGGGTACTCTATATATCTATTGAGTGGGACCCTTCTACAAAGTCAGAGTATGGGTCCTATATTTATTGAGTGTAACCCTCCTATGGAGTCAGGGCATGGGTCCTCAACCATCATAGTGGCACCCTCTTTACAGGATATGGCATGAGTCCTCTATCTATCTACTTAGTGGAACCCTCCTATAGAGTCAGGATATGGGTCCTCTATTTATTGAGTGACACCCTCCTGTTGTACTAGGGCATGGGTCCTCTACCTAGAGATTATGTCCCTTGACCATGAGGTATAATGGCGAGGCATGGATTGAATTGTATGTTTCTTCATAAATACATGTGAGATGTTAGGAATCGTTGATGGGCCTTTGGAACTATTGGAACTCTTTCTTGTGCTGGGATGTGAGATGGATATCCCCTTTTTCTCTCGTTTGGGATTATTTTGTAGATAATATATATATATATATATATATCTGTATCCATGTTGTTGTATTTTGTTACTCTCTTATTTTGGGTTGAGCTACCTATTTCTATCATGTCTCTTACTGCTCCCCCTTTATATTTCAGGGCGTCCAACTGGGTATGTATATACTCACCCCTGTATCAGCTTTTCCTACACATATTGTGTCTTATACAGACTACGAAAAGGTCAATGGTGATTATAGAGGAGCATAAAGTTACCTGGTGCATTAGGTCGCGTACGATGGTTAGGTCTTGGATGTCTAGATTCAGGCACTCTCAACATTTTACTTTCCTATTTTTTTCATGTTGGGACATCTATCTGGTTGGGAATGTATTTCCCCCCCTTTTCTTTTTAGTTTACACTATCATACCCATGTATTCCCTAGAGGATTTACATGCATGGTTTATTCTACAGATGTTGAATCTTTTATTATTATTCCTATTCAGTTCTATATGGAGATAGTCTGGTGTGTTCATATAGGTACATTTGTAAAATGACCCCCATATTAGTTATTACTTTAAGAACTTGTTTCCATCCCTTGGCCTATATAGGTGGGTTTGGGTTAGTTACAGCTCGAGCCCCATTGGGTCAGGTCATGATAGATTGGTATCAGAGAAATTCATTCCTTGGTAAGGAGTTTAGATTTTTCCCCTTATGAGTATTTGGTTGGGATTTAGGGAAATAGTTTCAAAGTGTTTTGAGTGTGGTTTTAAGGCTAGGGAACCCAATGATGGTGTAGAGGCTGATATATCCATTCAACAATACTCTGATTACCTGTTTGTCAACTCGACATGCTGAGACATTGGTTTGCTGGGATCAATGGTACATGATTCATATTGGATTGAGTCTTTTAACTATCTTTATTGAGACATATATATATATATATCTATATATATATATTCTCATCTAACTGTGGTTTGTGTTGATTAAATTTTTAGGATGCCTCCATGGAAACAACCAACCAGGATACCAATTTTGGATCATGATAATGATTTTATGAGTGATGAGGCCTCAATTTAGGGGCCATAATGATATATTCTTCCTCCAGGTGGACAAGTATAATCAAACCCACCTATTGAGAAGAATATTATACTAGCAGAGCATGATAAGTATTCACAAATTCGTAGCGCACTCTGCGAGTTCTACCACCAGTGGCTGCTGAGGATCCATGGTAAGCCTGATCCCCAGATGGTGAAGGATTGGATGGAGTCAGTGGTCCTTGTTTCTAGAATTTTATAGACACCAAATGATCATGTGGTTGTTCTATTATCCAAACTTTTCCATAGAGTATCTAGGAACCAATAGATTCTAGTTACACAGATTCATGAGGAGTCGATAATTTCATGGACCGACTTCTAGTAGCTATTCTGTGAGGAGTACTATCCCACATGCTTGTGATCAGTTCAGATTCAGAAGATTCTATAGTTTTATTTTGGAGGGATGATAGTTTATGAGTATAATAAAAGGTTCACAAACCTTAATTGCTACTATATCAACATTATTCAGGATGGCTACTTCTGATCATGAAAGTTTGAGTAGCCTCTCCGCAGAGATATCCATGACAGTGTAGTACCCTTTTGTATTACCACCTATACCGATGTGTTAGAGTGGGTTTTGGTGTATGAGATATTTCTATCAAAGGAATTTTAGGTAGATAGATCTAGCAATGGATGTTATAGGGCTAAGTCATCTACATTATCTAACAAGTGCTTGTCGATAAGATCTCGATGTAGGAGATCTTCCCAATACCGGACATGGGAATGTGTCTAGGGATAACATAGAGGACCAATGAATCCTATAAAAGGGAAGTTCTATGAATGCGATTGGTGGGGTCACATGGAACATTATTTCCCGAATTGATGTGATAAGGAGGGTAGGCCGATAGCGGATGAACCTCTACGGTAGAGGCAGTGCCGTGATCGTGGATCTCCTAGGCGAGGACATGGCAGCCCCCAGGGAGGTAGAGATAGAAAATGAGAAGGTGGGGATCCATGAGGAGGATCTATGGGTGGTGGTAAACATTATGATATCCTTCTACCACCACTACCAGGCATCCCACATCAGGGTCAGGGAGATGAAGATCAGGGCCATAGACAGCTACAAGCTATGGACATGTATGATCCAATGGAACATGAGATGATTAAAGGTAAATTTTTTGTTTATTATAATCCTAATTCAATATTATAATATATATTTGTGAGTCATTCCTTCCTCTCTTTACTCCCAGTGAGAGAGATAAAGCTCCCAATTGAGGCTTTATCGTAGCAGCTTTATCTTGAGGTTTCTACGAGGAAACAATCTTCTATATCTTTTATCTATCAATAGTACAAGATATGATTTGGTGGAGAGAGTTTATCATGGGACCTTTTGGTCTTCACGATGAAACCATATGACATCATCTTGGGTATTGATTGATTGTACATGGTCTAATCCTAGATTGACTATCACCACAGACGAGTTAGATTCCTTCTCACTGATGGGATGATATTATCCTTTGTGGTAAAGGGAGATATCATGGAGGGACATGTGGGTTTTTTATGAAGGAGGTTGTATCCCATTACCCATTAGTTTGTGAGTGTATACCTTAACATAATAGGCGCTTCAAGCATCTTTATTCCTTTAATCACGGAGGATTTTATAGATATCCTCCCTGAGGATGTTTTGAGACTACCTCTGAGGAGGTAGATGGAGTTTTTCATCGACCAGCACCCACAACCACTCCACTATCTTCTATGGAATATCAGATGCCCCTATCAAGCTTCGAGAGCTATGATTTTAGTTGTTGTAACTTTGAGAGAAGGATTTTATTAGACCCAGTGTGTCCTCCCAAGCGGCTTTGGTGTTGTTCATGAAAAAGAAGGATGAGATATTACGATATTATGTGGATTATAATCATCTAAAATAGGACATGATAAATAATAAGTACCCATTTACTAGCATTGAAGGCCTCTTTGATCAGTTATGAGGAACCATATGGTTATTTAAGATCAATCTCTAGTCCGACTACCACCAGTTGAGAGTTCGCGAGGCTGATATTCCAAAGATGGAATTCTGATGTCGTTACGGACACTAAAAGTTTCTTGTGATGCCCTTCAATGTGATGAATCCCCTATTGTGTTTATGAATTTTATGAACCAAATTTTCCAGTTGTATGTGGACTGATTTGTTGGGGTCTTCATTGACAACATACTCATATACTCTATGTCAGAGGAGGAGTATGCAGAGCACTTAAGGATACTCCTAAATTTTCTTCAAGAGCACCAACTTTATGGTAAGATATAAAAGTGGTATTTCTAGATCCACAAGGTTAAATTCCTAGAGAATTTCATTTTTAATAATGGATTAGATGTGGACCTAGTGAAGATTGATGTAGCGATTTATTGGGAGCCACCTGAGAGCGTTTCAGAGGTGCATATTTTTCTTGGATTGGTGGGGTACTATAGGATGTTTATGGAAGACTTCTCTAGTATTTCTTCCCCTTTGACCACCCTGACGTAGAAAGGGAATCCATTTACCTGGACTAACCAGTTCAATAGAGACTTCAAGGAGTTGAGGATAAAGTTGATAAGTGATCCTATTTTGAGACTACCAGAGGAGGACATGGAGTACGTAGTTTATTTAAATGCCTTAGAAGCTGTGTTCAGGTGTGTTTTGATGCAGGGATAGACAATTATTACATATGGGTTGAGGTAGTTAAGACCCCATAAGTATAACTATATAAATCATGACCTAGAGTTGTAAATGGTAGTCTTTGATATAAGGATATGGATGCACTATCTTATGGGAGAGATATTTGTTGTTTACTCAGACCATTGGAGTCTCAGGTATATATTTAAGAAGAGAGACATAAAAATGAGGAAAATGAACTGGTTGGAGTTTCTATAGGACTATGAATTTGAGATAGTTTATAATCCTAGGAAGGGAAACATGGTAGTAGATTCCCTTAATAGAAATTTGAAGACTCCCTTGGTAGAGGAGGCGTTCAAGGAGTTGGATTCCTTGCAGTTAAACCTGTTTAAGGATGAGGGTGAAAATTTTCTTCAGTCAATGATGTTGAATCCTCTGTTCCACTAGTGTGATAGAGAGTCATAGTTTGTAGAAATCAACTATGAGGTCTTATATGACCAGATATCCTCAGGAGATTCACTAGATGAATTTTTTGAAGGAAGTAATCACATATTCCATTTATAGTGATTGACGATGGTCCCAGTAATGATGAGAGACTAGGTGATGAGGGAATTTAAAACTTATCCTTTTTCTATACATTCCAGTGTGGGGAATATGTACATAGAACTTCCACAATAGTTTTGGTGGGATAACATTAGATGAAGTGTGGCTGAGTTTATCTCTTGGTGTCTCACCTGTCAATAGGTGAAGGATGATCACCAGGTTCCAGAAGGTTTGTTACAACATCTTAAGATCTCATAGTGTAAATGGGACAACATATCCATATACTTCGTGTCAGATATTTCGTGGACAATAAGCGACCATGATTCCATTTGAGTGATAGTTGACCAACTCATAAAGTCAACACACTTCCTTACTCTCAGAAAGTAGTGTTCAATGGAGAGTTTGGGGTATTTGTATGTATAAAATATCATTTTCATTCATGGGGTTCCCTAAATTATTATCTCTGAACATGATGAGTGGTTCATTTCACAGTTGTGGAGAGGATTACAGGAGGTATTCAAGACCCAAATGAGGAAGAGTACAACCTTTCACCCCTAGAAATATGGGAATACTAAGAATACTATCTAGGTGTTGGAGGATATGCCAATGGATTTAATGTTAGACTTTGGCCGAAGTTGGGAGGATCAATTTACATTGGTAAAGTTTTCATACAATAATATCTACCACTCTACTATCAGGATGACACCTTTTGAGGCCTTGTATGAGAGACCTTGTAGGCCGCCCTTGTGCTGGATTGAGATCAGCAAGGAATCTCTTGTTGGGCTAGAGATGGTGCAGGTGAGGATGAAGAAGGTCCAGGCCATCCACAAGTGGATGAGGAAAATCCAGAGTAGGCATAAATATTATGTAGATTAATGTCATAGTCCCTTATAAATCAAGCAGGGAGACCACATTTTTCTAAGAGTCTCCCCATGATGACGATTTCATAGATTCAACTGGGGAGGTAGGCTATCCCCAATGTTCATCGGGCTATTAGAGATCTTGAAGAGGGTTGGAAAGGTTTCTTACCACCTCACACTATACCCACAATTGAAGCAGCTACATGAAATATTCCATGTGTCACATCTAAGAAGATATGTGCATGACCCTACACACATTATTGACTGGGGAAATATGAACATCGAGGATGGACCCAATTTTGTAGAGCACCTAGTGGTGATCAAGGATTGATAGGAGATCACCCTATGTGGATGGACCATTCTCTTGGTTCATGTGTTGTGGAAGCATGAGAGAATGCAAGAGAGCTCTTGGGAGCAGGAGAGCCAGATACAGATTCAGTATCCTGACCTTTTTGTTTAGTTTTTGTTTTTTTGAGGATGAAAATATTGAAGGAGAGAATAATTTAGAGACCCTATTTTTTTTATTTGTAAGACTTTTAAATATACGAAGAAATATTTTTGGAGTCAAGCACTAGGAAGGTGAGCGATTCTGAGGCACGATGTTCTTAGAATTAATTTTATAAAATTATTAAATATATTCTATATCACGCACACACAGTTTCTTAAAGAAAATGGGATATATCCTAAATAGAGTATCATATCAAAAATCTAAGACCAATTTTGAATCCAAAATTAAAGGTTTACCCTAGGGGAGACCTAAAATGGGTTGATGGGAATGTTCAGTTAAAGCGATCATTGGTGGTATATTCAGTGGATTAATTAAATAATTAATTTAATTAATACATTAAATAAACTAAATAGAAATTAACTATAAATATAATTTTATGGAGGATCTCTAGGTTGAGATGCATAACCTTAGGACTATTGAGAGGATATTTCTTCCACCCTATATTGTTGAATTGTGTTTATATGATAATGAGCCTTTGGATCTAGGCAAATGAGAGGCGTAGTAAACACAATGACTTCTCTCATTCATTAGTGAGCATGTTCTTTATTGACGAATGATCCAAATCAAGGTAAGACTCCTCATATGTGTATTTATACCCTTATAATTAAATTATTGATCATGATCATTCTTATTCCTTTTATTTTCATCTATTATGATTTTTTTTCATGCACCCATATACCAGATTCAATTTATTTATTTGATTAATCCCTGTTGTTCCTTGTTTTTTACCCTGGATATTCCCAATTGTATTAGTTGGCCAATAAATCTTGGACAATGATTGTTTTACATCTATTTCTTATGATTTCACCCCTCCATTATTTTCATTATTCATCATTAGACCACAAGGTAATGATTCAACCTTGCTGGGAGGGATCGAGCCTGATCAAACCACTAGATTTGCATAAGATTCATATGTGATGAAAGGTTTGATGAATTAGGTATGGATTCAGGTAGATTTTGGAATGTGGATGATTCCACCATGGTTTGGAATACCAATTAGGTAATAAGAGTATCCACGAGCTACACCGACATGTATGACTTTATGTGAGAAGGGACATAGATTTTGTTTCTAGCTACAGAGGGCCAAAATTAATGAACAACAGGTTTCCCCTCTTATTTTGGGTGAGAAATGGGTGTTATTAGTGATGGAGGATCCCGATCAAGAATTCTAGAGCAGATATGAGATTTATTAAAATTTTTGACTACACTCTATGTAGTCTGAAGAACACATGACGTGTAGGGACCTGGCTGTAGTGGTTAGGGTTTCTGGGTGAGTTAAATATCACACACCATGTGAGACTCCCACACGATGCGTGACTCAGTGTTGGAGACCCAAAATGTACTCTAGGATTACATGATCATGAGCATGTCTAGGCACATGGCCAGTGTACATTGACATGGCCAGGAGCATAGGCATGACCTCATGTGGGAGGAAACACCGTGTATTCAAGTACACGAACACAACTAAAGTACAAAAACACAACCAAGGGTACATACAAGCACTAGTACAAAAAATCTTTTTTACATCGTTTTTTTTTGATTTTTAATGTTGGTTATGTGGCGACGTTGTGGCGATGTTATTGATACCGACATAAAAAATATGTTTTTTAACGTTGGTTATTTTATAACCTACGTTAATTTTTTTAAATGATATTTTACGTGAGTTTTTTAAAAACCGACGTTAAAAACCAACGTTAAAAGTCAATTTTAACGTTGTTTTTTAAATAACCAACATTATAAATGTTTCTCATTTTGTATATAATTTCCCGATCTTCGATTTGACAGGTCATATAGCTCAAATGGAGCTACAGATCAAAAGTTATGACCATTAGAAGTTTGATGTATTTTTTTCCGAGGAAAGATCGAATGCGACAACCAAAGCTTCGTATGAGAAGGAAATTTAGAATCTGAATGAGGATTTGTAGTTTTACCATGATACAAAGAAGAAATAGTGAATCTGAATCATTAAATGGTATATAAATTAAGAAAAAAAATCATAACAAAACATAAATCATGGAAACATAATTATGAATACCTTGACGAGATCGCGAAAAGAAGAAATAATGGATTCACGTTGAAGACCAAACGGGTTGAGTCAGTGTAATGATGATGGTTGAATGAAAGGATCATTAGATTACGATTTGTGTATAATGAAACCATATAAATGATATGGAAAAAGAAAACATGGTATTAAAAATTTAGGCGGCAACTGAAAATTTTGAGCCCGCGCTTTGAAAAAATTAAAATCCCACATCCGTGGGATATTAGAATTATTTTTCACGTCGGTTTTTATAATAAACGACGTGAAAAATATTAAAATTTTCACTGATTTTTCACGTTGGTTATATAGAAACCGACGTGAAAAATAAATTTTCGCTGATTTTTCACGTCGGTTATATAAAAACCGACGTCAAAAATCATTTTTCATGAATTTTTACGTCGGTTATTAAATAACCGACATTAAAAATGTTTACAAAAATTTTGTTCATTTAAGAATATTCGATTTGATAGGTCGCAGATCTCAAACAGAGTTACGGATCAAAAGTTACGCTCCTCTGAATATGGAATTCTTAAAGACTTCGTTTAGGGATGATCATCTTCCAATGACCATAACTTTTGATCCGTAACTCCATTTGAGCTCCATGACCTATCAAATATAAGCTTAAAAAATGAACTACATTTTCGTAAGCATTTTTAATGTCGGTTATTTAAAAACCGATGTAAAAAAGTCATGAAACCCATTTTTTTACGTCGGTTCTTGTAATAACCGATTTAAAAAATCATATTTCATAACTTTTCGCGTCAGTTATTTAATAAACAACGTTAAAAATGCTTACAAAAATGTATTCCATTTTGTAATTTTTGATTTGACAGGTCACAGAGCTCAAATGGAGTTACGGATCAAAAGTTATGGTCCTCTAAAGTTGGCCTTCTCTAAGACTTCATTTAGAGATGATCATCTTCCAATGGCCATAAATTTTGATCCGTAACTCCATTTGAGCTCTGTGACATATCAAATCAAATATTGAGAAATGAGATAAATTTTTGTAATCATTTTTAACATCGTTTATTAAAAAACCGATGTAAAAAAGTCATGAAACCCAATTTGTTATGTCATTTATTATAAGAACCGCCATAAAAAATCAGGTTTCATGAAATTTTTACGTTGTGTTTTAAATAACCGACATTAAAAAAGCTTAAAAACATGTATTTAATTTTATAATATTCGATTTGATAGGTCACAGAGCTCAAATAGAGTTATGGATCAAAAGTTATGATCCTCTGAAGTTGGCCTACTCTAAGACTTCATTTAGGGATGATCAACTTCCGATGGCCATAACTTTTGATCCGTAAATCCGTTTGAGCTCCACGACCTATCAAATTGAATCTCGTGAAATAAAATACATGATTTTAAACATTTTTTACATCGGTTATTTAATAACCGATGTGAAAAAGTCATTATAAATTATTTTTGACGTCTGTTCTTATAAGAACCGACGTGAAAAATCAGGGAAAATTGATTTTTCACGTCGGTTATTAAATAAACGATGTGAAAAGTCAACATAAATGATTTTTCACGTCGTTTATTTAATAACCGATGTGAAAAATAAAATTTTGGAGATTTTCACACCGGTTCTAAAAAACCGACATGAAACGAGTGACGTTAAAAATACTTTTTGTACTAGTGAGGACCCCAGGTTGCTGATACATTCCATCTAGTCCCTTAACGATTCATGTATAGATACATGGGTATAGATCCGTGTAATAAAATGGACATGACCAAACATCATGGCGGGACCACACGCCTTGTGGGTCCCCTTATATTCCATGTACCCCTACCTCCTTTTGACGAAAGTTCCACCTACCATATCTCCTTTTTTTGGACTTGGATTTTGGCCCATGAGTAGCCTATCCTAAGTGATTTTCTTAATATAACATTATGGTATCCTTCATGGTGGTTTTTTAGATATGATGCGAGATATTATGAGTGTGACTCTTCTTTAGGCGATGCTAGATGATGGTAGTGATCGTGCAGGATCATCAGGAAGATTAGAGTGGCACCTACATACTAGGTAGGACATGGTTCCTATATTGACTTCTAGAGTTTCACACTTATACTAGGTAGGGAATGGGTCCTCTATTGAATTCTAGAGTGTCAACCTCCTTTGAAGATAGGGAATGGTTGCTCTATCTGCTATCCGAGTGCACCCTCCTATGGTGTCAGGGCATGAGTCCTCAATATATTATTAGAGCGAAACCCTTTTACTGGGCAGAGAATGGGTCCTCTGCTGATTACTAGAGTGGAAACCTCCTTCTAGGATAGGGTATGGGTCCTCTATATACTATTGAGTGGCACCATTTTACAGAGTTAGGGCATGGGTCCTCTACCATCAGACTGGAACCCTCCTGCCGGGATATGGCATGGGTCTTATATCTATCTATCGATTGGAATCCTCTTAAAAAGTCAAGGTATGGGTCCTCTTTCTATTTAGTGGATCCCTTCTGTAGAGTCAGGTAATGGGTCCTTGACCATCAGAGTGGCACCCTCCTATCAGGACAGGGCATGAGTCCACTATCTATCTACTGAGTGAAACCCTGATACAAAGTCAAGGTACAAGTCCTCTATCTATTGAGTGGAACCCTCCTATTATATAAGGGAATGGGTCCTATACCTAAATATTGTTCCCCTCAACTGTGAAACATAGTGGTGAGGTGTGTCTTGACTTGGATGTTTTTTCAAAAAAATGTGTGAGATCATAGTAATTATTGATGGACCTTTGGAACTATTAGCACTCTTTCCTATGTTGGGCTGTGCGATGGAGATCCCCTTTTTCTATCTTTTTTGGACTATTTTTTTGAGAATATATATATATATATATATATTTTCATCCATGTCATTGGATTTTTTTACTATCTTTATTTGGTTTGAGATGTCTATTTCTATCATGTTTCTTACTTCTCCCCCTTTAGCTTTTAGGGCATCCTACTGGGTATGTATATACTCACACCTACATGGTATTTTCTTATATGTGTCATGTATTATATAGATGACGGACATTTTTTTAGAAATTATGGAGGATAATAGGGATACCTAGTTCATTAAACTACATACAGTGGTTAGGGATTGGAGATCTAGAGCTGGACTCTCTTAGTATTTTACTTTTATAGTTTTGTGAGGTTAAGACATCTATCTGGTTTAGTGTGTATTTCCATCTTTTTATTTTTAGTTTACACTGTCATAACCTTTTACTCCCTAGAGTTTTTGCATGTATGGTTTATTCTCTAGATATTTTATCTTTTATTATTATTCCTTTTCACTTTTTCATGGAGATGGTCAGGTTTGTGCATATAGGTACATTAGGAAAATGATTCCCATATTAATTATGCCTTTTAGCACTTGTTTCTATCCCCAAACCTATGGAGGTGGGCTTGGGGTAGTTACGGATTGAGCCCCATAGGGTTGGGTCATGACAAAGAGGCATATTCCAGTACCGACCCAACCTCTACATGCTGTGTGTAAGAATAACACACCATGAATTTGATGAAAACATGTCGTGTGAGATGGAAAAGCATGTGAAGTTCTAGAATTCATGAAACACTCCATGTAACCTAGTGGGAAATGCTGTGTAATCCTTACAGGGTAGGTTAGGTACCTTGTTTATCCTTTATAACTTCAGTCTAGCTTGGGTATGTTCCCTATTTCTATTTTAGTATGGGTGAGTTCCCTTGTTCTAAGGTGAGTTTTCTTAGTCCTCTCCCATGAGGGTTTATTGTAACATTTAATATTGAGCATTGGATATAAGATCCCCTCAATAGATTAAAGTAGGTATCCCTCCATGAGGCCCGAGGTTGGATTATCATTCCCAACATCCTCCCTAGGTATGGACAGGTATCACATAACTTGCATCCCAATCATTTAATCCCCTTACTAGTTAGTTAATCCAATTAGGGTTAGGTATCCCCCATAGTCCTTGGGCATTATCCGCTCTCTATATACCAACATATTTTTTCCATTAGTAAGGTGTAGTCTGATTGAATGAGTAACTCAGATGATCCCTCTTAGTTCCTACATAATTCTTCATGGAAATACAAAATGAGCATGTCCTCTTGGATGAGTGCCACAAGTAAAGAGAGTCCTGATGAGTGATTTCTCTTGAATGCATGTTACTATGGAGCCTCAAATAGAATCTTTTGTTGACAGTGAGGATGTGACCTCACCAAGGGACTTGGAGTCTTCATTTGAGTGTATTTGTGTTATTTTGTTTATTCCATTGGCTTTGTGATATAGAGATGACTCCCTATTTGATGCATTTTTTGAGGTATCCTAATGGGTATGTTTATAATCACCCTTGCATGGGATTTTCCCACACATGTCATATCATAT
Organism: Viscum album; assembly: GCA_963277665.1. Classification (NCBI taxonomy): domain Eukaryota; kingdom Viridiplantae; phylum Streptophyta; class Magnoliopsida; order Santalales; family Viscaceae; genus Viscum; species Viscum album. The sequence goes on along the minus strand of OY728132.1, from coordinate 1,340,699,304 downwards.
GTGGATGATAGAAATTTTGAATAAGTATTAGGAGGACCATAAGTAGGTGGAGCTTAGTTGTTATAGAAATACCATAGATAGTTCCAAGACTTTACATCTTTGATATCTGTCCCCTTTTGTTAGTAGTATGGACTCTTTTATAGTTTTGTATTTATCTATTTTTTTTTTATTTTCCTAAACTTCTTGATATAATATGATATGGGATAGATATTATTCATGCATTTATAGTATGAATATTTTATCTTTTCTTATTTACATTGAAGTATGGATATGTGTTCATGTGTATATGTACTTTAGGATAAGGCCTCCCATGTGTGTGATATTCCTACTCAGTGTTAGTAACTGGCCCCTGGCCTATTGAAGGTGGGATTGGGGTGTCATTCTCAACTTACCATTGGCCAAAAAATCCCATGTGGGTCAGGTTGTGATAGATAATTTGGTTAAACACCCTACAAGTGAGGCTTCAATAGGTAATAAATAGTGAAATTTTAAGGTTATTGTCCTCTTTTAGTGTTGAATTATTTCTCAGATGGATTCAGGATGCAAGGTAATACCTTTTACAATGATATTTCAGTCTTCATAGTAGAGGAAAATGAATCAAATTATGGGACTTTGTAGGCATGACTTGGAGTAGTAGTTATATCGACCGAGCTTTGGTATGCTTGGAAAAGGGAGAGGCATTGCATTAATGGCAATATGGAAGTCTGGTGTGTGTGTTTTCTCTAGTATGGTTCTACCTAGTGTGTGTAGGAATTTTATCAAACACTTGATGTGTAGTGTTATTCATATCTACAACCAATGATTGTGAAATGTATAATACATCCTCCATCTTTGGTTATGTACAGGGATAAAACAAGTTTCAAACAAAATTTTTCAGTATCGAATTCACCAATAAGATCAGTGGGGATTCAATTTTAATCTCGGTCATGGTGGATGACATGACTTGATGAATTTTAGATAATCCCCTTGTAAATAATTCCAAATCAATTTATTTCACTTGCAACTGAATTAATCAGGCACATCGACTTCTATATTCTCTATTATGGTAAAATTTATCAATTTTATCCAAGTTGGTTGAGCTCAAATCAAGTCATGATGTCAGTTCATTTAATTTCTATTGGTGTCATTGTTCATAATATTCCCAACTCAACCATTTCAATCTTCTATATTCTAGAGTGATATTAGTTTTCTAGAGGGGATTCATCCTTAGTCGATGCTCTTCAGTTTGGACTCTCGTTGGTGTGATCAGAAAAGCACAATCAATAGGAAGGAATGTAGTCGATTAAGAAAAGGGATTTTGTAGTTGAATGAAACAAGTGGATCAATCTCCCCCTTGAACTAATGTGGCTAGTTGGGACTTGGCTCTATGGAGTGTGTCATGTGGTATCTTGAATATACCTTTTATATAAGGTTGATGCAGAAGAAGTAGCATGATAGGTTCGAGAGACACAATCACTTAACAACCTTCACAAGGTAGATCTAATGAGGCACAATTGGTTTTATGGTTAATCCTCCATTGTAACTTGAGTTCTTCCTTTGTGGTAGGTTGTGAAAGCATTGCCAGTCTAGTGTCTATGATTCATTTATGTTGTAGGTTGGAGTGCTTGCGGTCAATTTGCATAGTAGTTAAAGCCTTTATGCAGCCAATTATATCTCTTCACATGGTTGATCAATGAATTTTTCAATTTTCATCCTCATACATTTACATAAACATTTCAAGGCAATAAACCCTCATGTAGATGGCTAGCCATGGTTGTTTCCCTTATGTGGTTTGTATATGACACTTATGACCCTAACATGGTCATGTTGGGAGGACCGTTACAAAACATTTTGTGTTTTGATTTTAAATTGATGAATCCATTTCACCTATATGAAACAAAAAAACCTTGTAATACCCCATGATTTTAATATATTATTACCTTTAATTAAGTTAATGTGTTCAAAAGTTTTCTCAACAAACAACTATGAACTAAAATGAAACCATGATATATTTAGACCATTAAAACCTACCCATTGAATTAGAGTGAATGAATATCAGCAACCGATTTATTAAATATTAATAAAAATAAAATAAAGGCTAATTTTGATATGGATTAAATTAAATTAGTTTACCTAAAATGACTAATAATATCATTTCTTGTTTAGAAATGTATTTTCCAAAAAATTAACTTTTTTTATGCAATATAGATTTCTATTTCATGAAAAATATGATTAATGATGATAAAATATTTTTGATATTAATAATTTGTTTAAATAAATTTATTTGGTAAATGATATGAAATAATAATAATAATAGTTAATATTTAAAAATTTCATTTTTCAATAAAAACGAGTTTTCATTATATTTTATGATTTTATTCAAAAATTGAATTTATAAATTTTAGAATTTTAATTTGAAAAGATGAAAATATTTTTTGTATTTAGAATAAAAATATTATTATAATATTAATTTTTTATGTTCTAAAATAATTGGTTTCTTAGGTGAATAGTAAAAAAATATCAATTTTGCTAAAAATTAACACTTTTATGACATTATCATAATAATAGAACGACTTAAATGTTTTTGAATTTTTTATAAAGTTTTTATATATATTTATAAGTAAAATAAATCATTTAAAATTACTACTTTTTTTTAAAACCCATGTATATCATTTTGGAAACTCAAGTAATATTTTACTCTAAAAACTGCTTTTATTCACTTATATTAAAAATTAATTCTAAAAATGATCGAAATTAAATTGATAAAAAATGGATTTAATATTCCAAATAAACATGATCATATTATGTAATTAGGTTAATTTAATTTTTTTTTCATAAAATTATGATTACTAAGATTAAAGTTACTGACCATGATAATGGTAAAAGTGTTATTTTAAAAGCATTGTTTTATTAATATTTTGTAATTTTTATCTAATAAATTAAATTAAACTATTTTAAATGAATAATATAATATTATTTTAAAAAAATATATAATTATATTAACATTCATTTAATTTATAACCAATCCTAAATAATATTAAGAATACATAATGTTTAAAGCACAATTTTTTTTGGAAAATAACTGTTTTTATATATATAAAAAGTTTTAATTTAAAATATAATTTATATTATTTAGAAATTGAATTAGATTAAATTGATATTAAATTTAGGTTTATCACCCAACTTTTTTAAGAGGGGTTATTTTATAATTTTAGTAAAACATAAATTACATTGTTAAAAACTAGTTACCAAGATAAATAAAATGGTAAAAGTAAAAACCTAAGACCAAATGACTTACAAAATGATTAAAACATGTTTGGAAATAATTGGTTAAGTATTTTTAAACATAATATCACCCAAAAATCCCTTATTTATAAATTTTTGAGTCTTTTAACCTAGAATAGTTTAATGATATGATTGAAAATTAAAGGGTTTTCATAAAAGCGCCATTTTCTTCACTTATAAAAGGGGACACTTCCACCCCTTCATGCCACACCCATTAGTTAGAACTCATTCCATAAAATATGAAATTTTTATCATCATATAATTCACTATAGATTTCATAATCCACTAGTCTCAATTATTTATCATCATCCCTTCATTTCCAAGAAGTGTTTCAAGAGAAAGTTCAAAGTCCCAAAGTGAGCATTACGTAATCCTTAATATTTTATTCTTAATATTTCTCATAAAAACCTATAATTACCATATTAATATAGTATCATTAGTATCATTATTATAAATATTTGTTATTTTATTAATTAAAAAACCTTTATTTATTTATTTCTATTCACTTAGAAAAACAAAAGAATGTTAACCGTGCATTGTGCAGACTACTGCCTCTATGAAGTAACGTTTTTTGTTTTTCATCTTGATTTTATTTAATTATAAAAACCACATAAAATATGATTCAATAACATAAAAAAATAAAAATAATATCATTATTATTTTTTTATAATGATATTATACACTCCCTTAACCATACTCACCCAATGAGATATAGTGTGTTAATGTTTGGGTTGATTTAACCACTTACTTGAGTAATGTTATAAAAATATATCATGGATGAATATGAGAAGTTAAATAGTATTATTATTAAAATATAATAAAAAATTAAATGTTTTTTATGGTTCTATAAAGGTTATATTATGTTTTTAATTTATTTTTAAAATATCGTATTCGATCGCTAAAATTACCAAAATAACCCAACACTTATTCAATTTTCACGCAAAGATAAGAAAAAAATACAATAAATAAATAAAACATGAAAATAAATGGTTCATATTGAATTAAATATGTAATAATAATGTTCATAAAAATTTATATAATAAACTTAATTTTATTATTTAGGAAGTAAGGTGAATGCATAGAATGGATCTGGATAAAGGTAAGGGTTTTCATCTCAAATTTCCCTCTTTAAGACATGTTGGGTATTATACACCTAATTTCATTAATGTTGTGTTTATAATAATTATTTTAGATATTATATAATGAATAAAATTTTAATAATAGTTTTTTAGGTTTAATTTAAATCCATCTCTTTCAAGGGGTTTTGATTAAAATGTTGCTCAATCCACATAGGTTCTTTATCTCAAACTTTAATTCCTTGAGAAATGTTTATGTTATGTGCCATGTTTTACTTTTAATGGTGTATTAACATAAAATGGATCTATATTTATCACATATTTTTGTTATTTATGGTAAATACTAGGCCAAATCAGTTTCATTTCATCAAATGGATTTTGAATTAGTTGTTACCCTAGTTGTAAGCCTTTTTGGAAACTCAATTTTCATTCATTGAGTTATGTCTATCCTATTATACTTAAACGTTTTTTATATTATAATTTTTTTTATATTATATGGTATTATATTTTTTATTTGAATTTAAATTTATACTATATAATACATATTTCTAAAATATTTCTTACTTAAAGAGTATACCACCCATAAGGGATATTGATAGCTGCAATCTTCTTTCATTGAGTTATATTGTTTCACCATAAATTTATTTCTTCAGTGTTTTAGTTCTCCCAAAAAAATATTTTATTGTGTGGTAATTTATTTACCTCTATGGTGAAAAGATATTTTTATATGAAAGAAATTTTTGTTACACCATTTATAATGTGAATTTTGAACAAAGGTATTTTCAAAATAATAAAAAGGGTTTTTCATTTCACTTTCATATGTTTTGTATTCCTCTACTATTTTATCAAAGATAAAATTTATTTATTTTAAAATATCCATTATTAAATATTATTTTTAAAATTAAGTTTTTCAAAATCATTCATTTCACATTTTTAAAAGTTACCTTTGAAAGTAATATGTAAATTTTTATTTTACGTCAATTATAAAAATGTTTTCTAAAAGATTTTTCAGTTTTCACTTATATTTCCCTTATAATTTTACAAAATATTTAATATAATTGTGTTTATGGTTTAATATTTATCCTATAATATATATATATATATATATATATATATATATATTTATCATTTGGGGTATGTAACTCGTGGTATCATATAATTGGAATCTTTATCCCTTGTTTTTTGATACCGTTCAGAGCATTCTTTTTATGAGGGTGTTTTAATTTATCTCAACACCCTTATATGTTTCATTTATTTCATTGTGGATATTTTATTTTTAAACCATCCACCTTGTTTCTTCAGATGGATTATGATCATGTTATTTCATCATTGAATTAACTGTATACTCATTACCCTATATAGTGTGAACACCTCATTTTAGAAAATTCAGATTAGAGGATTTTCACCTTTAAAGAATGTTAATTTATTGTTTAGGGAAGTATTGAAATTCTTGATTATTATTTAATAATAACATAGTTTTATTAAGTATTGATTTTATTTATTTATTTTTATATGGATATCCACATTTTTATTCATTTAGAGGTTCCTTTGGTAATGGAATGAAATGTCTCGACTCTTATGGTAAATGCATTGGACATAAACAAGTGATGGGTGGGGAATAATATTATATATCCCCTCGATGCATTGATATCTCTCATGAGACAAAATACCCTAGGTTTTAGTCTATACCTCTCCACATATCAGAATAATTTCTTGGAAGAAGGCCTTGAATTTTTTTAATGTCTAAAATTATGCTTTCCATCAATATGAGATTAATAATTATTACTATCCATGATTTAATTTATTTTCATGGATATATATTGCTCCCAACTTTAGTTTATTATGATATTATTTAGATTTTTTATCCCTACCAAATTATGTATACCATGATTACATTTTTGATAGGTTCAATTATATGTTTCCCTTACTGAGTGTTTGAGATCACCCCTTTATTATGTTTCTATTCCCTAGGTTATGAAGTAAAGTGTTACACATGACTTGATTAGAAGGATGAAATGTGTGGAATAATTTTTGGGAGATGTTGAATACTCATTATAGATTAAGTAGTTTTTTATATAATGGAAAAAATGACCCTTAGTTTAGAAATACACGAGCTTTATTATTTTATATTTTTTCATAATTCTCTAAATATCTAAACCAAAAGGTATTTTAAATTTATATAATACAATATTTGAATAAGTTATGTAAATATTGATAGTTATTTATGAGAATCCATAGTTTTCATCAAAACGATAATGTAAAGTATGTGTTTATGGCACCGTTATCAGGAGTGATCGTTCGAGGCATTAAAGTTGGTATTAGGGAAGGGTTTCAATAAATATGGAGATTAGGATATTTTTAGGATAATTTAAGGGGTTATAAGTTAAGGTTGATAATAATTTCAATGGAATACATAAAACTTTATGTTAGTTGAGGTAAAATTTTAATATTTTGGGGATTATGATAGAAAACATTTAGTGAAAATCTTAAAAATAACTCAATGTATAGGATGACATCCTGAAGTTTTGGTAAAGTATTGAGTATATGGTTTTTCTAGCAATTAAACCATTCTATAGATACTACAAGTGGATATAGCCTCTTATATATATGTACCTAGGGGTAATAACCCCCAAAATGGTGTATTGGGTATTAACTCAATCATCACTTAGTGCATGACAAAGAGGCATAACTGCACACCCAGTTTGACACTGTCGAGGGATATACTTTAGTTAATTATATTCTATTTATGAACCATTATATAGGATTCAATAATGATGTTAACTAATTAGGTTAGAGAACTTAATAGAAAAATGACCATGGATATGTTGAGAAAGTGTTGTTTTCAACAATACATAATTTTATTATTAATAAGGGGGAGATTGTTGAGAACAATACTCTATCTCTTTGTAACAATTTTGATGCTCAAAAATATCCTTATTTGTTATTCTAATGATTTTACTTTAAGTGTATTTCAGGAACATAATATTCGTTGTATTCTTATTCCTGAAAGAAATTTTTAAGTATTTGAACAGCGAGAATTAATTGCTAAAGTATTCAAAAATTGTTTTTAGCATGTTCTGGAAACACTGTTCAAACCCTACGTTGAGAAGCATAGCATAAGGATGGAATGAGGTGTTTACTCTATGAGATATAAAAAAGTTTTGTTGAACAATCATACGTTATCGGCAAAGTATGAAGGAAGGAACCTTACGTTTGGAAGGAACCTTACATTTGGAAGGAACCTTATGTTTGGAAGGAACCTTACGTTTGGAAGGAACCTTACGTTTGAAAAATAATCAAAGTATGGAATAAGATCATTTATATAAGTTTGGAATGATAAGGTTCTTTTTTAAAAGTATAGTTCATCAACCTTACTTTTGTGAACAACCATACGTTTGAAAGCTAAAGATTAAGGTATGGTTCATCAACCTTACTTTTATGAACAACCATTCATTTGATTGAAAAGTATGGATTATATACTGTATGTTTGAGAGTTGAAGAAAAAAGTTTGAGATCAACTTTACATTGTGAACCTTTCGTTCAGAGAATGTGTGCTGTGCAGTTCAACCCTACGTTTGACGTCAGATGTTTAACTTACAACTTTATTAAAGCAACAATATTTATACGGATTATCAGGCTGATTTAAAGCCAGATTAAAAGCCTAAATTTAAAGAGAGTATTTTACTGATTCAAAGACATTTATCTTTGATTCAAAGGATCAATTTAAGAGGAGATTTTCATGCCGAATTTTCAGGGGAGTTACGACTGCTCTACTATTAAAACTTTTGAATATCGCGATTCTAAAGGTGACTTTTATGGATCTAAATTTGAAAATAAGTGCTCATTGTTATTATATATATTTTAAAAAATATAGATGTGATATACAGATATAAAATATACAAGAACTTCTGATCGACGACGAATATAAAGAATAGAAAAACAGAGTCAATCAAGATCTAAAGATCTGCTGTTACGAAGAGTGACAAAGTTCTTTTCTGAAGAAAAAGAAACTTGACTGAAGATTTATTGATCTACATCGAATATCCTTTTGTGAATAAACTACTGTTAAAGTTGAGAATTACATTTCAAGATCTACTGTAACTAGATCAGATTAGAAGTAATTTTACCTGAAGATCATTATTTCTAAAGATGAAGATCTGTCTACTATCAATTGAATGCTGTTGCAATTGTGAAGAACAACTGGGAAAGTATTTTCACTGAACAAAATACAATTTTATATTGAGTGTCCGAATTTTAATACTAAGCTGTGTATTCAGTTCTATTTATGAACCAGAAGACTCTATTTAACCTTAAGTTTGTAAAGGTGTCAATTGCCTGTACTCAGTTGTGGAGTGGTCTATTGATAAGAGGACCAGATAGTGAAAATCACCAAGCTCGTGGAGTAGAGCATTGATGGAGTGGACTAGAGGCCTTCTGTTCCCCGAACCACTATACATCGTGCATCATGTGCTATTTATATTTCCTCTACTTAATCTTTGATATAAATATAAAAGGAAAAATCATGATCATTCGAAGAAATTGAAAAAGAAAAATTCACACCCCTCTTGTGCATATCTAGTATAACCCAATCCAACAATTGGTATCGAAGGTGGAGCTTTTTTTAAAGCTATAACAAGATAAAAGTTTTAAAGGATTATACTCAATTCAAGATTATTGATATAAGAGAAGGAATGTCTATGGTCAAAGATCCATACTTCAATGGTGAGAATTATGGATAATGGAAATCAAGAATGATAATCTATTTGAAAAACCTATGATATAGAGTCTACTCAAAAATATTGACTCCTTATGAAATAACAGAGAAACCTGAAACATGGAGTGTAGCTATAGAAGATGATTATGGCATGAATTTGAAGGTTATTAATGCAATAATATGTGGTCTAGGACCAAACAAGTTTAATAGAGTATCTCAGTTCCTAACAACGTATGAAATGTGGCAAACAATTGTAGTTTCTTATGAAGGAACTGACAATGTCAGAAAGATGATGTTTGCTACTGCCAAACTGAAATTCGATACATTCAGGATGTTTGAAGGATAAATCATTACCCAAATGAATGGAATATTGAATGATATTTTCAACAATATAACTGCTTTGGGAGACCCAATCAAACATGCTGATCAAGCCCTGAAAGTACTGAGAGTACTGCCAACTCGATGGAATGGAATTTCTGCTGCTATCAGAAAATCATCTCCTGTAAAAGATTTAACAACGTGAGAGTTAGTTGGAACTCTCATGATGTATGAATATGAGATGCAGGATGAAGCAAATGAGCATAAATTTATGATCAAGAGAGAAGAAACTTCCTTAAAGGTGTCATCTTAAAGAAAAATAATAAATCTGAAGAAAAGAGAAATAAAGGTGAAATCAGAAAGTTCTAATTCATCCAATTCAGATGTGGAACTGGTTCAGCTGGCCAGAAAATTCAGTAAGTTTTATAGAAAGAAGAAATTTTTTAAAAATTATTTCAAAAAGGATGAAAAGGAAGTCAAATGCTATGAGTGCAATAAGATGGGTCATATCAAACCTGACTTTCCACAACTAAAGGAAGACAAGAAAAAGAAATTCTTAAAGAGAAATGATTATGAGCAGAAAGAGAAGAAGGAAATGAAAGCTACATAGAGTGTATCTAAAGACTCCAATAGATCATCAAAGTATGATTCAGAAAATGAGGAATCAAATATGAAATCCAATATGTGCTTTATGGAAGAAACTGATGAGGTACGATCCTATTATTCTTCTGACTCTAATTCTGAATCAAGCTATTCAAATGAAAAACATATAGCCTACTGCAACATGCTTGAAGAAAAATATAATTCTTTATTTAAAAAACACAGGTATTTAAAAAATATTCACAATGATGTTTTAAATGAAAGATAAACAATTCTAAAACAACATCAAGATTTACTAGAAAAATATAACTCAATAAAAAAACAATACAGATCTGTAAGCTAAAATAAAAACACTGAAAACTGAAGTAAAAACATATAAAAGTGCAACTCTTATTTTTACAAAAGGATAAAATACACTAAATGAAATTATTGGAAATAATGTAATTAAAAAGTGAAGATATGAAATTAGTAGCAAAGGTGAAAAACCTAAACTGTATAAGAATTACTCTGTACCTAGTACAAAAATATTAATCTGTAACTACTGTGAAACAAAAGGTCATATATCTAAGAATTTTTACTTAAGGAAACCCCAGATAAGTGGAATAAAGAAAGACTTTGTCTCAAACAATTTATATGATTTTTTTGATTTTAGAAAAATAAAGCAAGTCTGGATTCCCAGATCGTTGCTGGCTAACACATCTGGACCCAATAGAATATGGGTACCTAAACAATATGTTTAAATGCATTTGTAGGAAGTTGGTGATAGAAGATGAACTGCCATATAGTATATGGATAGTGGCTGATCCAGGAATATGAGTGGAAACTCATCGAACTTCATATCTTTAACACAAAAAGGTAGAGGACTAGTCACATTTGGTGACAATGCCAAAGGCAAGATTATTGGCATTGGAACAGTTGGAGATCCAAAAACTGTCTCAATCAACAAAGTACTTTATGTAAAAGGATTGAAACATAATCTGATAAGTATCTCTCAAGTCCATGATGATGTATATAGTGTTTATTTTTCTAACAACTGCTATTATGTTTTCAAAGATAAATTGCTTAAATTTAGAGCACCTAGAACTGATAATGTGTATACCCTGGATTTAAATTCCTTGTGTAAACAACAAGTAAACTGCTTAACTGCTAAGATAAATGAATCCTATATCAGGCATAGAAGACTTGGAAATTGCAATATATATGATTTATATAAGTTATCTGAGAAATAATTAGTTTTTTATTTTCCTAGTCTCAAGTTGAATGTGATATATTTTGTGATGCATGTCAACTTGGAAAGCAACACAAATCATCCTTCAAACCAGTTAACAAAATTGCTACAACTAAACCTCTAGAACTCATCCATATGGATTTGTTTGGACCTTCATGGGTAGCAAGCTTGGCTGTTAAATTATATGTATATATTTTAGTTGATGAATATTATAGATTTACTTGGATTTTCTTTCTAAAATATAAAAATGAAGCTTTTACAATATTTTAAAGTTTTTGCAAAGCTGTTCAAAATGAAAAATATTTTAAAATATTTTCATTAATAATTGATCATGGTGGAGAATTTGAGAATATGGAATTCAATTCCTTTTTCTCAAAAATGGGTATTAAATACACCTTCTCTGCACCAAGAACACCTCAACAAAATGGAATTGTTGAAAGGAGAAATAGGACTATTCAAGAAATGGCTAAGACTATGCTAAATGAATAGAGTATTCCAACCCATTTATGGGATGAAGTTGTAAGTACAACCTACTATATAATGAATAGAGTTTTAATTAGACCAATTTTAAAAAAGACACCCTATGAACTCTAGAATAACAGAAAACCTAAATTAAATTACTTTAAAGTTTTTGGATGCAAGGTTTACACCTTAAAAACCAAGGAAAATCTTGGTAAGTTTGATCCAAAATCTGATGTTGGAATTTTCTTTGGATATTCTGCTACTTCCAAGGATTATAGAGTTTTTAATAAAAAGTCAAGGATTTTTGAAGAATTAGTTCATGTGAAATTTGATGAATCTGATCCCTTTGAGAAAAGGAAATACCAAATTGATGAATATGACTCTAATGATAACATGAGACTTTAGAACTTGAAAAATGATTTTGAAAAATATATATATGAAATTCAGTCCTGTACAGAAGAATATAACACTGAAGAACCTATAAGTGTACTACCTAGACAGTTAAGAACCCTAAAGAATAACCCTTTAGAAACTGTAATAGGAGATTTAGACATAAGAATAAAAACTAGAAGGAACATAGGAAATCTTGTTGAGTTTTCTGCCTTTCTATCCCAATATGAACCCAAAACTATAGAAGAATCCTTATTTTATGAAAGTTGGATGATAGTAATGCAAGAATAACTAAACCGGTTCAAAAGAAATGAAGTTTAGAAATTAGTTGAAATACCACAAAATTATCTAGTTATAGGAATGAAATGAGTCTTTAGAAATAAACAAGATGATCAAGGAATAATAACTAGAAATAAAGCAAGACTAGTAGCTAAAGGATATAATCAGAAAGAAGGTATAGATTATGATGAGACCTTTGAACCTGTAGCTAGATTAGAATCCATTATAATCCTTTTAGACTATGCATCTCATATAAACTTTAAATTATTTCTGATGGATGATAAGTCTTCCTTTTTAAATGGTTATTTATTGGAGGAAGTCTATGTTGAGAAACCTCATGATTTTGAAAATTAACAAAAACCATATTTTCATTTTAAACTTACTAAAGCTCTTTATGGTCTTAAACAAGCACCTAGAGCTTGGTATGAAAGATTAAGTTCTTTCCTTTTGAAAAATAATTTTACTGCTGGAATAGAATATCCAACACTATTTAAGAAAACTATCAATTCTAATATTTTATTAGTTCAAATTTATGTTTATGATGTAATTTTTGGTTCAACAAATAAAAATATTTGTCATGAGTTTTCAAATTTAATGCAAAAAGAATTTGAAATGAGTATTATGGGAGAATTAAATTTCTTTTTAGGACTTCAAATTTTTCAAAAATATTTTTGAAATGTTTTTAATCAAAGAAAATACATTACTGATTTACTACAGAAATTTGGACTTGAAAATAGTAATACATATACAACTCCTATGTGTACTAATATAAAACTTGATTTGGATGAAACTAGAAAATCAGTTGACAATAAGTTATATAGAGGTATGATTGGTAGTTTATTATATCTTACTGCTAGCATGCTAGATATAATGTATTCAATATGTCTTTGTGAAATATTTCAATCAAATCCTAAAGAATCCCATTTAACTGTTGTTAAAATAATTTTTAGATATTTAAAAGGAACTATTTTTCAATCTCTTCTTTTTCCCAAAACGTCTGATTTTAATTTAATTTCATATTCAGATGAAGACTTTGGAATTTTTATATTAGATATAAAAAGAATATCAGGAACTTTTCACTTTTTAAGAAAATCCTTAGTATCATGGCCTAGTAAGAAACAACACTCAGTTTCCCTGTCAACAGCTGAGGTAGAATATGTATCTTTCGATAGTTTCTGTGCACAAGTTTTGTAGATGAAAAACACTCTTATGGATTTTGGACTAATTTTTAATAGTACACCTATTTTATGTGATAATAAAATTGCTATAAATATTTCAAAAAAAATCCTATTAATCATTCTAGGACTAAACATATTGATATCAGGCATCATTTTCTAGGAGACAATGTTCTTAAAATGGATATATTCTTAGAATTTGTATGTAATGAAATTCAATTAGATGATATTTTTACTAAACCACTTCCCACTACAAGGTTTGATTTTATTAAGGGGGAGTTAGGTTTATTTAATTTTAAGTAAGTTTTTTTTATAAAAAAAATAGTTTAGTTACTTGTTTTTCAAATTGTACAATTTTGTTTATTTATGTTATTTTTTTTTGCCGCATGCGATTTTAATTAGTTTTAAAATTTATGCAATAATTAGTATGTTCGTAATAACATGGGAATCAAGGATGTTAGAAACTGTTTCAAATTCCAAACCCGTTCAAAACCTTTCGAAACCTCAAAAACTTTCACTGCTCTTCTCTCCTGAACCTGAACCTTTGAAACCCTAGTCCTTTTCGAACCTTCAGCGATTTACGATAGAAATGGCCAAGACCAAAAGAACCACTGAGCCAGAGACCAACACTGTGAAGAGGCCATGCTCAGTAGGGAGAAATATTTTTCAAGGAAAATTCATAGATCTGGAATGGATCTATCAGACAAACCTGATGCTAAAGCAAGCCCTAGATTTTCATAACTTAGAACAGAAGTTTAATGGAGATTATACAGAGTTTCTATATGAGTTAGAACTTTTTCATTTCTTTAAGTCAGTATAGTTTAGTCTGGGAACTAATGAAGATTCGATTGTTGCTAAGATTAAAGATTTAGATTTTTCAATCTCATCTATAGAAATTGCTCAAATTCTTAACTGCCCTCATGAGAGAGTCTTTCATTTTGATTTAAATAATATTGGTGATTCTGTGCTTAAGTCAGAAGATATTATGTCCTTTTTGTTTGGAATTACATCTATAAAGAAGATGTTTGTGAAGGATTTGGAACCGGATCAAAAGATATTGGTTAAGTTTGTGAAAACTGGTATTGCACCTAGAATGTCTGAGATGAAAAATATTCTTTACCCAGATATGTATATAATGTTTTTGACGATGAGTGATATAAAATTGAACTTTTCGAGATACATGATGAGGTATCTCAGTTAATGTTTCCAACCAGATACAAGAATGAATTTTTATTATTTTGGAAGGTTCATCTCAAAATTCTGTTTTAGATAGATATGGTAAGATTGGTTGATGCTCGGGTGAGATGCCACTATAGTAACATCTTCAATGCTGGTACATTGAGAAAAATTGGATTTTTCTAGAGCACTATAAAAGGAAAGCTACTGCCTATTGGACCTGAATAGGATGAAGAAAGTGATCATGACCAACCAGCAACATAAAAGGAAGGATAAGCTGAATCAAGAGTCAGTGTTGTTTCAATAAGACTCAGGTTTGAGGATATAGAAGTATCTGCATAAAGAAGTCAGGAAGGACTTCAGTTCAAAAGGACCAGGGTTCCTGATCCTATTGAAGAGGCTACTGTAACTTCAAATGTTTTAACATCTAGTGATATCTTAAGCTATTATTTTGTGAGTGAAGCTGCAGTTGAAGATATGATACATAGAGAATTTTCTCAGGATAAGGTGACTCCTCCAGTAGAGCAAGAAAGTTTGGCTCTAGAAGTGACAGAAATAGAGGCTCAAATAGAAAATATAACTGAGATAGTGCTTGGTGAAGGAGAAGCAGTGGCCTGAACTAAAATTGATCAAGTATACTTTGATCAAGAAAATATTGTTTTGGAAAATCCAGTGATAGAGGAAGACCATGTATATGATGCTCATGAGAAGCAAACTTCAGCACTTGACAAATCATAAGAGAATGCTTCTGAAATTCACACTGAAGTATTGAATGATAATTTTTCTGTGGATGAGTCTAGGAAAGGTTCGGAGGTAAAATCTGTTGAGAAACTAGTACAGGGAGGGAATTATGAGAAATTAGATGATGAATCCTTTCCATTATTTTTGTTGTATCAAGTTGAAGATGAAAATTAGAATCAAGCACATGGTGCCTCTAATTCAGTAAATACAAATATGGAGGAATTAAATAGAAAATTGATTGAAGATGAAAAGGAGAATGCTGCTCTACGGAGAGCATTAGAAAAGGAACTTTTAAATTTTCAAAGGCTGAAAGAAAATACTATTTCTAAATAAGAAGTTGAAAGTTTTAAGAAGGACATGTTAAATGAAGTTAAAAAGTTGAAATCAGAGATGGTTATGAAGACAGATTTAATAGAATTTAGATATTTCATGGAGTAACAATTTTCATCTGTCATAACTAGTGAGTCCAGTACATAAGTTACTTCACCTGATTTAATCAAAAGATTTAATGCTATTACAATGGTCATAGATAATATTAATGCCAGACTTCAAGACTTACAGTGCAACAATGCTCCTTTGTCAGTACTGTTAGATAATCAGAAGTTTCTAGTTGCTCAGTTGACTTCTAGTGAACCAGGAATTAGAACTGTGCTGAATCAGTTCACAGAATAGTTGACTCTTTTTATGGAGAAGGAACAAAGGCTTCATGAGTTTTTCAGAGTGAATCTGCTTGAAGATATTCATTTGACTCAAGAAAGAAGAGATCTAATTATCCAATTGGAAGATGGATTGATGAGATGTTTGAGGGAACAATTAGTAGAGATCAAGGAAACAGTTCAGAGGAGATGAACCCTACCTCACACCCTTACCCAATCCCGATTCTTGTTATTTTTCATTACTGTAATTGTAATTCTATTTGAAATAAAATATATTTACATCTCTTTTTCATGTGTTTTAATTTGTTTTACAGTACTGTCTATGATAGCAATTCCATTAATTCAGATTCACATATTGATAAACAGTTTATAATAGCATTTAATTAAGTTTAGTGCTACATTAAAATGTGTTATATTCATTATTCTATCATTGTTTTTGATATCACAAAAGAGGGAGAAATTAGGATAAACACAACATTTTGTATTTACAATTTTATTTTAATATTTTTTATTAAAAAAGGGGGAGAAATGTTAAGCATTATATTAATCTTTTAAGTGGGAGAAATTAAGTTAAACCTAATATTGTATTTATCTTTGTAAAAATTAAAAACTATATGTAATTAATTTTGTAATTTTATTTCATTGGTTATTTTATGGGTTTTGTGATAATCAAAAATGGGGAGATTGTTGAGCAAGTGTTGTTTTCAACATTACATAATTTTATTATTAATAAGGGGGAGATTGTTGGGAACAATACTCTATCTCATTATGATGATTTTGATGCTGACAAATACCTTTATCTGTTATTCTAATGATTTTACTTTAAGTGTATTTTAGGAATTTAATATTCTTTGTATTCTTATTTCTGGAAGAAATTTTTAAGTATTTGAATAGTGAGAATTAATTGCTAATGTATTCAGAAATCATTTTTAGCGTGTTATGGAAACACTGTTCATACCCTATGTTGAGAAGCGTAGCGTAAGGATGGAATGAAGTGTTTACTCTATGAGATATCAGAAAAGTATGGTTAAACAATTATACGTTATCGAAAAAGTATAAAGGAATGAACCTTACATTTGGAAGGAACCTTACGTTTGGAAGGAACCTTACGTTTGGAAGGAACCTTACGTTTGGAAGGAACCTTACGTTTGGAAGGAACCTTATGTTTGGGAAATCATCAAAGTATGGAAGAAGATCATTTACATAAGTATGGAATGATAATTTTGTTTCTTAAAAGTATGGTTCATCAACCTTAATTTTGTGAATAACCATACGTTTGAAAGCTAAAGATTAAAGTATGGTTCATCAACCTTACTTTTATAAAAAACTGTTTGTTTGATTGAAAAGTATAGATTATATACCGTACATTTGAGAGTTGAGGAAAAATGTTTGAGATCAACCTTACGTTGTGAACCTTACGTTCAGAGAATGTGTGCTATGCAATTCAACCCTACGTTTGACGTCAGATGTTTAAATTACGACTTTATTAAAGCAACGATATTTATGCAGATTATCAAGATGATTCCAAGCTAGATTAAAATCCCAAATTTAAAGAAAGTCTTTGACTAATTCAAATCCATTTATCTGTGATTCAAAGGATCAATTTAAGAGGAGTTTTTCATGCCGAATTTTCAGGGGAGTTACGACTGCTCTGCTATTCAAACATTTGAATATCACGATTCTAAAGGTGAATTTTATGGATCTAAATTTGCAGAAGAAGTGCTCATTGTTATTATATATATTTTAAAAAATATATATTTGATATACAGATATACAATATACAAGAACTGCTGATCGATGACGAATATACAGAAGAGAAAAAATATAATTAATCAAGATCTACAAATCTGCTATTACGAAGAGTGACAAAGTTCTTTTCTAAAGAAAAAGAATCTCGAATGAAGATTTATTGATCTACATCAGATATCCTTTTGCGAATCAACTATTGTTAAAGTTGTGAACGACATTTCAAGATCTACTACAACTGGATAGGATCAGAACTACTTTTACCCGAATATCATTATTTCTGAAGACGAAGATCTATATACTGTCAATTGCATGCTATTGCAATTGTGAAGAACAAATGGGAAAGTATTTTCACTGAACAAAATAATATTTTATATTGAGTGACCGACTTCTCGTACTAAACTATGTTTTAGGTTCTTTGTATGAACCAGAAGGCTCTGTTTATCCTTAAGTTTGTAAAGGTGTCAACTGCCTGTACTCAGTTGTGGAGTGGTCTGTTGATAAGAGGACCAGATAGTGAAAATAACCAAGCTCGTGGAGTAGAGCGTTGGTGGAGTGGACTAGGGGCCTTCTATTCCCCGAACCACTATACATTGTGCATCCTATTCTATTTATATCTCTGCTGCTGAATATTTGATATAAAGATAAAAGGACAAATCACAATCATTCAAAGAAATTAAAAAATCACAATTCACCCCCCTCTTGTGTGAATCTAGTATTATTCGATCCAACAGGATAAACAATGATTGAACGAAGAGAGACATAGGTTGATACAAAGTATCATATGTTAAAAATATAGGTTTCATATGGGAATACATATTTTGATTGATGTTTTCATATTCATATTTTGTAAATTATCGTAATCTTTTTATTTTTAGTATTTGGTTGAAACATGATCACAAAAATGAAGCTGAGAAAGGTATGTATCCAGAAACCACTAGGTCAGATAACTAAATAAGGGAGAATATATAAATGGTTTAAAATTTGAGTATATTATTGTTATGATGGAAAAATGTGAGCTTCCTTTCCTTACCTAAGGCAACGAGGTTGACATATGAATGGAAATAAAATCTTTACACTCTTAGATATTTTTATTATAGATTGATATTTATCAATAATTTTCTTGTATATATTAAAATTTATAAGGATTATGTGAAACATATAAGGATTTTTCTTCACTAGTTCTACTTTAAAGGTTTGAAAACATATATTAAATTCCATCAACAATCTAGAAAAGTTATTTTATAACAAAGTTATATTTTTGGGGATAACAATTGAAGAAAACATGATTGAGGTACGAATAACTCTTAGGTTTAAAATATGATTGATATTGAGGTAATAAAGGGTTGATTGATTTTTATAAAATTGAGTTAAATAATATTAATATCCTTATAATTGATTATTGATTTAATGAAAAAGTGATCCATGTTTTTTTGGGAAGTTTATCTCATTTTTAGAATTATGATATATATTGAATAGTGTGTGAACTTATGAAATAGTGGTTAATATAATTTTAGGGTTAAATATAGTGTTAATTTATTAAAAAATATATGGTTTCAATATGGTTTAATGTCTTAGAGATTAATATGGTTTTGATAATGGTATATTTTAGAGAATATATGATTAGGGTATATACATACTTGAGTATATGATTGTATGAAAGATTAATTTTGTTTGAGGAAAGATAGTTAACTTAATATATCCTAAGAGTGTAAGGTAGATGTCATATTAAAGGTTATATCCTGAATGATAAATATGTTAATAATACCATCTATCCAATGTTAAGAAATTTTTACTGAAATGTGGGGGGCCAAGTCCCAAACATGCCAATGGGGGTCTAAAATAATGGATCTCCCAGGCATCAAATCTGATATGACTAGCACAATCAGGGGGAAGGGATATTGTTCTAATAAATATGATTCATGGGTTATTTGGAGTGGGATAGAAATCTAGGAAGTTATCAACATTGTTTCCCTCTCACCATGTGTGGGTAAGATTCATGTGACTATTGAAAAAAATTATACATCTTCAAACTAAATAGGTGATAGTACAATGGGCTATGATAACCTATTGGATAGACCTATGGATAATAAAGGAATCATTTTCATTTTATTCTAGCATAATACTATGAGAGAGTCATAACTCTAACCCCTTAATCATGGAAGAGGCTTCTCTATGAGGGAATCCCCTGACCAAATGTTAAGAATACCCACAACTACTTTCTTCAATGTGTAATAATTAAAATTTTGAGGATGAAATCTATTAATGTTTGGGGGGTAGAATGTAACACCCCAATAGTTTAATATATTATTACCTTTATTTAATCCAATGTGTTCAATAACTTGTTCCACACACAACACTGAACTAAAATGAAACTATGATATGTTTAGTCCATCAAAACCAACCCATTAAATTAGAATGAATGAATAGGAGTAACTGATTTATGAAATATTTATATAATTAAAATAAAGGATACTTTTAATATGAATGAAATTTAATTAGTTTACCTAAAATTACTAATAAGTTCATTTATTACTTAGAAAAGTATTTTTCTAAAAATTAACTTTTTTATGTGATATGATTTTCTATTTTAAGAAAAATATGATGAATGGTGATAAATTATGTTTGATATTAATAATTTGTTAACAAATATTTAGTTGGTAAATGATATGAAATAAGTATGATAATAGTTAATATTTGAAAATTTCATTTTCCAATAAAAATAGATTTTCACTATATTTTATGTTTTTATTCAAAAATTGAATTTATAAATTTTATAATTTTAATTTGAAAATATGAACACAATTTTTTGATTTATAATAGGAATATTTTATTAATACGTTTCCTTGTATTTTTCTAAAATAATTGGGTTTTTATGTTAATAATAAAAAATACCAATTTTGCTAAAAATTGTCATTTTTATGACATTATCATAATAAAAGAATGACTTAAATATTTTTAATTTTTTTAAATAATATATATATATATATATATATTTAAGTAAAATAAAAAATAAAAAATCACTATTTTGTTTTTGTAAAACCCATGTTTATCATTTTGGAAACTTAAGTAATATTTTGCTCTAAAAATTGTTTTTATTCGTTAATATTAAAAATTACTTTTCATCAATTATAGAAATTAATTATATAAAAATAGATTTTGTATTTTATATAAAATTGATCATATTATTTATTAAGTTCAATTTCAATTTTCTTTATAAAATTATGATTACTAAGATTAAATTTAATAGCCTTGATAATGATAAAATTAATATTTTTAAATAATTATTTTATAAATATTTTATAATTTTTATCTAATAAATTAAATTAAAATATTTTAAATTATGAATGTAATATGATGTTTAAACACATATATAATTATATTAATACACATTTAATTGGTAACCAATGCTAAATAAGATTAAGAACACATAATGTGTAAAACACTATTTTTCTGCAAAAAATTATTTTTCTATATATAAAATGTTTTAATTTAAAAGTTAATTTTATATTGTTTAAAAATTGAATTATATTAAATATATATTAAAATTATGTTCTTCACACCC
Organism: Viscum album; assembly: GCA_963277665.1. NCBI lineage: Eukaryota > Viridiplantae > Streptophyta > Magnoliopsida > Santalales > Viscaceae > Viscum > Viscum album. Next base: position 1,340,677,914 of record OY728132.1, on the reverse strand, counting down.
AAATTTTTAAGAGGTTTTATTTTATATTTTTAGTAAAACATAAATTAGTTAGTTAAAAACTAGTTACCAAGGTAAAAAAAGGTAAAAGTAAAAACCTAAGAAAAAATGACTTCCATCATGTTTATAAAATGTGTAGAAATAATTTTATGAGTATTTATCAGTCCAATATCACCCCAAACTCTATTATTTATGACTTTTAGAGTCTTTGACCCTGGAATAGTGTAATAATATCATTGAAATTTAAAGGGTGTTCTCAAAAGTTCCCTTTTCTTTACTTATAAAAGGGGGCACTTCCACCCATTCATGACACACCCATTACATTTAATTACTTCATTTAACTCTTAATTTTTTTACTCATGTAATCCCATATCATTTTAATAATCTTCTCATCTCAATTAGTTATCTTAATCCCTTCATTTCCATGGAGTCTTTCAAGAGAAAGTTTAAAGTCCCAAAGTGAGTATTACACAATCCTTAACATTTTATTCTTAATAATTATCATACAAAACTATAATTAACATAATAATATGATAACACTAAGAATAATTATTATAATTAATTGTTATTTTATTAATGTATCAACCTTTATTTATTCATTTCCATTTACTTAGAAAAAAAAATAATGTTAATCGTGTATTGTGCGGACTAACGCCTCCACCAAATAATGTTTTTTGTTTTTCATATTGATTTTATTTAATTATAAAAAACACTTAAAAAATGATTCACCAAATTAAAAACATAAAAAAATATAATTATTATTTTTTTATAATGATAATATACACTCCCATAACCATACTCACCCATCGGGATATAACGTGTTCATGTTTGGGTTAGTTTAAACATCTACTTGAATAATGATATAAAAATATATCATGGATGACTATGGGGACTTAAATAATAATGTTATTATAAGTTATTATGAAATTAAATATTGTTTTTTAGTTATGTAATGGGTGGATTAAGTATTTATCTTATTATTAAAATATCATATTTTCTAAAATTAATAAAATTAGTCTACACCAATTCAATTTTCATGAAAAAATAATAAAAAAATATATAATAAAAAAATATAATATGATAATAAATATTACACATAAAATTAATTATAGAATAATAAGGTTCCTAATAATATAAGGGTTTTCATCTCAAATTTCTCTCTTTGAGACTTGTTTGGTATTATGCACCTAATATCATTTATTTTATGTATATACTATTTATATGATATATTATATCATGAATTTTATTCTAATAATTTTATTTTAGGTTCAATTATAATACCTCTCTTTTAATAGTTTTTTATTAAAATGTTACTCATGCCACAAGGGTTCTTTGTCGCAAACTTTAAGTCTTTATAACATGTTTATGTTATGTTTTGTGTTTTCATTTTAAAGATTTATTAAATTCACATGGATGTATATTTATAACATAATTTTTTTATTCATTGTAAATAGTAATCCAAAATAGATCCCTTTCATCAAATGTATTTTGATTCAGTTGTGACCTCATTTGTAAGACTTTTTAATAACACAATTTTCTTTCATTGAGTTATCATAGTTATACTAGACTTAAAAGATGAGTATTTTATACCAATTGATTATAGTATGTGTTATTATTATTTTTATATGAATTTAAATTTCTACCACATAATAAAACATTCTTTAAATATTTCTTACTTCAAGGAGTATGCTTCCCATAAGGGTTATTAATAGATCAAATCTATTTTCTTTGAGCTATATTGTTCCATTATGAATTTGTTTCTTAAATTTTTGGGTTATCCAACTATAATATTTTATTTTATGTAAATTTCTATACATCCATGGGGAAAATATATTTTGATACCAAAGAAACTTTTGTTACCCCTTTTACAATGCGAGTTTTGAACAAAGGTATTTTCTATAGAATAAAAGGGGTTTCCTTTAACTTTAATGTTTTTTTCCTCTCATATTTTCTCTAAGATAAAATTTATGTATTTTCAATTATTCATTATTAGATATTATTTTTAAAAGTAAATTTTTTCAAAATCATTCATTTCATCTTTTCAAAAGTTACCTTTAAAAGCGATATGTTAATTTTTATTTTACGTCAATGTTAAAAATATTTTCCAAAAATTCTTTTAAGTTTTCAATTCCATTTCCCTTATAATTTGAAAAATTATTCACCCTAATGGGGTTTTTGTTTCATGATTTGTTATCTAATATATATATTTATCATTTGGGGTATTGAAATCATGATATTCATTTTTTTAATTCTTGATCCTTTCTTTTGTGATATCGTTTGGAGCATTATTTTTGCGGGGGGTGATTTCATTTATCTTAGAACCCTTATATGTTTCCTATGTTTCACTAAGGATATGTTCATTTTCAACCATAAAAATTATTTCTCTAGATGTATTATGATCATGTTAATCCATCATTGACTTAATCAAATAATCATTACCTTATACAGTGTAAACATTCCATTTTAAAAAATTAAGATTGGAGGATATTTACTTAGAAAGAACATTTATTTATTGGCTGGGGATGTTTTGAAATTATTGATGATTATTGACTGCTAACATAGATTTATTATGTATTAACATTATGTATTTTTCATAATATATATATCCATGTTTTTATTTAGCTATAGGTTCATTAATTAATGGAATAAAATTTCACGTTGGATCTTATGGTGAAGGTATTAGACTTAAACAAGTGATGGGAAGGGCTTGACATTATATGAACCTTCGATGCATTGAAAAGTCTCACGAGACAAAATAACTTGGGCATTGGTTTAGAACTATTCCCAAATTAGTATAATTTCTTGGCACAAGGACTTAAAAATATGTTTTTGATATCCATCATTATGCATTCCATCAGTATGTGATCAATAATTTTTGTTATCCATGTTTTCATTTATTGTCATGGATATAAAATTATCCCTGTTTTAGTTGATTATGGAATTATTCAAATTATTTATACCTTCCATATTATGTGTACCATGATTATATTTTTTACAACTTTAGTTATATATTTCCCATAATGAGTGTTTTAGCTCACACCTTTCTTTGGTTCATATTCCCTAGGTTATGAAGTAAAGTAGTACAAATTACATGTTTATAAATATATCACATGTTAAATAAATTTTGGGAGATGTTGGAGAATCATTATATATTAAGTAGTTTTATACATAATGGAATTTTTTTATTAGTTGAGAAAAAAATTATCTTTATTAGTTTATGATTTGTCCTCATTATCTAAATCTCTAAACCTAAAAGGTCTTGGGAATGTATATATTGAAATATTTTCATTAATTATTTTAATTATTTATTTTTATATTTTTTGATCTATAGTTGGCATCAAATACAATATGTAAAGTATATGTTTATGGAACTAGGCTTGGGAGAGCGGATCTGAGGTGTTACATCCCTTACGTAAGGGTAAATCATAATTCAAATAAAGGAATTCTAGATTAATTATAGAGTGAATTAAATAATTAAAATTCAATATTTATTTTATTAATGTAATATCATGGTTTTTACCCAAGTGGGACTCATCTTGATTTTGTTTTTTAAGTCTTGGGACCTTCATAGTGATAAATAAGTCATTTAACCTAGAATAAGATCTCAGAAAAATTATTTTATTACTATGTTGGATTCAAAATATGCAGGTCACCTAGAGTAATGCAAGTGTGTTTAAGTGAATGTTGCAAAGATTTAAAAATAATATAATAAAAATATTATATTATTTTAAGGAACACAAATTCATTTTTAATAAAATGATAATATATCCTAAATGAGACCTCATATGGGAAAACATATAATTACATTGAGTTTGGAATGTGGTGTTTACCATAGGAATGGCATTAGTTTGGTTCACATATGGTTTCTTAGGTATTTGATGTCATAAGAATATTAATTAAATAATTTAATTATTTACTTAATTACTTTGAGTTATGGAGAAACCCTAGGAAACATATATTTATTATTATTTGTGTAACCACTCTAGGTTTATCCACACATGTCTTTGGAAAACCTTTAAGAGAGGATATGAGAGGATGAATGTGGTGGAAGTGATGACAGATCAAGGGGTAGGACTGGATTTACGATGATGGATAAGGATGGATTTCAACGGTGACATCTAATGATATTCTACAGATGATAGTTCTAATCATCAAAAATTTATGATCGATATTTGTTATTTTTTGAATTTCTCTATTGTTTACATTTTTGTGAATCCAAATTTAATTATTTCTTAAATTAAATCTAATTTTTAGAATCGCATGTCCTGGTCAATATCTGATTTTTATTTCAAATTATTATTTGAAATTGTTGACATTGATATTTGTGGCTATTTGTTGATTCCTTAATATTTTACCACTATAAAAGAAGCATTATCATTCATTTTCTTCATCACTATGATTTTTTTTGTTTCCTTGGATCTCCTGCTCTGTTCTTCATGTGTTTGTCATTGGAGTTCATTCTTGGATAGTGATTCAATTATCCCTATGATCTAATACCTCTAAATATTTAATATCAGATCCATAACCCTTTATTTTTGTTTGATATAGATAATGATGTTTTTGTGATTATAGATCTTGGGTGGTGGTGGAACATAAAGAGATGATGGTAGTGTGGTATTTTTCATTCGGTGGTGCATGCGACAATAGAATCAAGATGGGAATTTCTTCTTTCTGCAATCAATTATTAGAATCATTTTTCTATGATGGTGTATCTATATATGGAATATTTGGTGGATGATATTTTTTCGTCAACAAATAATCTTAGAAATATGGTGGAGATCAGGATGGATATTTGTAATATAAGATATGTGAATAAGGCGAGGAGGTGACAATGATATTTTTTTCCAATAATGAATGACTAGAATTAAATATTTGGTAAGGTATTAATGATGGTTAATGTAAATTACTATAATTTTGAGAATATACTATGGCTATATAGGAAGAGAAAATTAAGATTATGGAGATATTTCATCTTTGTATAGTTTTTGGGAAATTCACTACTACATGACACATGGTTCAGAAGAACACTTTCCATGTGTCTCATGATGCAACACTAGGGTTTTGAGTTGGCGTTAAATATCACATGGACATGTGAATAATACACATGCTGTGATACCCCTAGATAGTCACTTGGAATATATATAGAGTACATTATTAGGGACCTGTGTGGACCTACATTCCATTAGTTATGGGCCACACCCCGTGTGCCTTCAGAGGTACATGGATCAGATAGATGGGGTATATATAGAGTACCCCAAAAGACATAAAACACCATGTGACCCATCCATATTCCATGTAGTTGGGATGAGACACACCCTATAGAATTAAAGAACATAAATAAGTGTTCAACTTGGGAAAACACACCATATACCCCTAGGAAACACTATGTACATTCCCTTGACCTTATATTAATTTTTCAGGCATAGATTTTTCCTCTTATTATTCTAATATGGAGTAGGTATCACATATTTTGGGATTGGGATCCTCTTGTGGAGTTTGTATTTCACCTACATGGGCATGGGGTAGTGATCATCAACCTGTGGAATCAGATTGAGTCAAAATTTCACCCATATTATGAGACATGGATCCTATATTTTTGGAGTTGGTATTTCCCACTTATACAGAGATTAGACAGGACATGCATCCTTTAATAGAGTTATTATTTAATTCATATTCATGGGGTAGATATTTTCTAGCATCATCTAATGTAATGACCACATAAGTTTCTTGAGGTTGTACTCTCGGACTAGAGTATCTTTTTAAGCATACATGGGTTTACTCTTACCCTCATATACCACATGCTAACATGATGGATGTCAAAGCTTAAAGGTTAAGAAGACTCCACTTTTTGTATCTGAGATGTGGTGTGGATATAAGAATTATATACAGTACTGACTTCTATGAGATTTTTGATTCTCTGACACCCTCAGAGTTTCCTTTGAGATGTGATTCTATGACTGGCTATCAACTTTAGGCTTGTGGACTCTTTAGTGTTATGAGAACTTCTAACTACCCATGCATAGTGTATTTTGAGGATTTAAACTATGATTATTAAGACTTATCAAATTCATTGAGTCTATTATAAAATATAATATATGTATTACTCTTCTTGACTTCCTTTTAGCTACTCATTAATGCCAGGAATGTTGATCTGACTTGTTTTTTCTATTTTTACTTATTATCCTCATCTTGGAAACCTTCTATGCCTGGAGTCAAGTTGATTGTTGCTCCATGCTCCCTTTATTGTTTTTGTGGGTGTCCTAAGTAAAATGTTTATACTCAACCCTACATGGGTCTTGGGACCATATGTATTGTGTTGGTGTATATGACATACATGCCACCAATGGATTTATGAAATCAGGGTAGACGTAGCTTGTTTGGAGTTGATTATTGGTGAACTTGGGAGATGCGGTGTTGTATTAGTATTGGTAGTACCCGGATATGATGGTAGACAATTTTTTTTGTGTGTTTGGATCCATCTTTCAGTGAGGGAATCTTCACCTTTTTTGGTTGGAAATTTTCCTTTCTGGATGCTGTACATGTATTTCCCCCTTTTTACATTATGTTATTATTACTGGTTATCTTTTAGATCTCAGTATATGTCTCATGCATGCATTAAATTTATATTAGTTGATCTTATATGTATATATAGTTGATATTCATGGTTTTTATTTCATTGGATACATGTATCTGTTACAAGTCATGATAATCCAAGGCCTCCCTTGTTTGTGATTTTCCTACTCGGTGCTAGTTACTAGCCCCTGACCCATTATAGGTGGGCTTGGGGTGTCACTTCTAGCATATCGATAACCCAAGTAGGGTCCTAGTAGTTTAGGATTTGAAAGATTGGTATCATTGTGGGTATGGCCTAGGGATAATGGTTGGAGTTAGTACTCATATGAGGATTGAATTGGGAATTTAGGGAAATGGTGTTTATGGGAACTTGAGATAACATACCAGGGAAACTAGTATAGGAGTGGCAATTGAAATATCCTTTATATAGGAGTCTGATAATGTATTAGTTTACTTATAACCCCAAGACATCAGTTAAAACTTACAATCTATTGTACATGTATCATATTGAAATCATTTTTGATCTTCCATGTCCTTTTTATGATAGCTCATCAAGATATTATCATACCTTGTGGGTGATAAATACTTATTGTTAATCCCACTAGACAATAGATAGATTATTTATAAAGGAAGGTATGTAAAAATCTCATGCCCATGGTAGGTCCTCCCACAACCTAAAAATGGGGGATTATGCATTGTTTATCTCACCCCACAATTTGAGGCAACCTCTTTTCCCTTGTGCATGATATAAATATTTATTATAGAGAGGATGGTAGTTTTCATTGAGTTTGATGATACTACTAGTAGATTTTTTATGCTACATGTGTTCAATGGTAAAGACCTAGTGAACTTGTGAGGTGATCCTAACCCTTGGATGATAGGGGAACAACTAGAGTTTGGGACTCACTTATTTATCTTGTTCAGACTTATACTCCCAGATGTCAGTTCATCTATTTCACTTACTTTATGGCATTGAAATCCATCATTAGGTGAGGTTTTCTTCAAAATCATGATGGGACTAATCTATCATGGTTATATTTTGAGATCTTATATGGGATAGAGTTCTCATCACATGATGTTGAAAATTTTACAAGGAATCATGATTGTGTTTAATTACATATTTTACAACACATGATCTATGAGGTGTTTTTTGAGAAATGATGTATAAAGTAGTTTTTTTGAACTTTTTTATTTTGTAGGAATATAGATAAAGAGTCTTTGGGATATTTTTGATCTTTATTGTAGCACCACCTATTCTAGAGTCACCTATGTGAGCCTTATAAGATTTCAAATCTTGGTAAAAGTGCACACTAGCTATGGAAGTAGGTCATATTTTTACCTAAAGACAACCAAAGCGGTGCTGTGGATGGACTTTACACATCATGGATGATTGATCTAAGCATAACCATGTTATAGACCAAGATTTTTTTTCTATAGGTTGTTGGTGGAGACTAGAGTGGAGTACTGGATTGAGTTGTGGGATAACTTGCACAATGGATGATTATGCATATATGATAATTGAGTGAACTAGAGTGCAAATCGTAACCATTTCTCCATAAAACCTTATGTAGTTTTGTTAAGGAATGATTTTTTCACATAGGGTTATATATCCTATAGTTGGATGTTCTAGTGGAATTTTATTCTAGATCTTGGTCATCTATAAATCTTCCATTGATGGTGAATGGTATCCACTCATCCTTTCAGTGTGGAGAAATAGGCCTTTTCAGAAATTCGTCCATAGTAGAGAATATGAGTGATGGTACCAACCTTGGTTTGTTTTAGTTACTACTATAGGTATCATTAGGAAAATGAAAATTTCATTGATAGGGTGTGTTCTATACGCAACAGTGAGAAAGACCCCCCGATGTGGAAAACAAATCCAACCCTTTGGAAGTTGAATTAACTTCCATTTAGGTGGTGATAGTGGATTCATGCACTATCTGTGTTGAAAAGAAACCACCTCCATGAAAATATCAAGGATTTAGTGAATTATTTACAGGGGTTACCTATGGTCAACCCTAGGTATAAAACTGGTGTATGCATTGACCCGTATCCTAGGAATAACGAGTGACTTTGTAGATTTGCGGTGTAGTAGACCAAATCCATCCTTAATATAATTCATGGTGGATCCTATCATGAATTTAGATTCTTATGGTAAAAAACTTGAATTTATAGAGTATCTTAGGCCTTTATGAACAAGGTACTTGAAGGTTGCAGATATTAGGGTAGTGTAATCATGTCATGATGGTTGGATAATACTAAGTAAATGACTTTGTGTTTGAGGAATGGTGGATCTTTCTGAGAGGTTATGTCTAGAATGTGGGTTTCTATTTGGAAAGGGAGATGTTGACCACCTTCAGTTGATAGTGGTTTCCTCAAACCTTCCCTTTGTGTAAATGATGCTATGATCATGATGTCAACTGGTGCTACTATGTGACCAGATGTTCTTATATGGAAAACTAGAAGGGTTTTGCTTGAATATGGGAATCACATTATCCACTTAGTTATGTGTATAGTGATTGACCATTGGTTCATGTGATGAGGATCAGGATGGACACCCCAAATATAGATTAATCTAGTAAAATGTTATCCTTAGTGTGTCATTACCAATGGTCATGATTGGAAATAGACATCCATTGGTGAACCAGTTTTTTGAAGAGAAAGAGGATACTTTAAGGATTTATTAATGGTTATTACTCAGGAATGTTCTTTATTTGGGTTTGGAGATGATATAATAGGGTTATCAGAATGGTTAGGACTGTTCAATTTGGATAATGGAATATTGGGCCACCTGATGAACAATGGAGTGGCATTTACCAATTGAATGAAGTATTTGTTGCGACTGATGTGGTCATTAATAGATTTATCAAATAAGAAACAACATCCTTATCGAGATACCTTTGACTGAGGATACGAGTCAGTTGGTGATCATTTTGTGAATAGAAAACCTTATAAATTTTAGTGTTCAAGTTTGGTTGGAGGGATCATGTTTCCCATAGACTATAAACTAGTTACAATGGATCTTATAAATTGTTATTAGTTATGTTAGAAGGTTTTGATGCAAATACTAAAATGATTATAGCCTTTCAACTTTTCTGAGATCATTATGGAAAGTTGGTTAAGTTCCTAGTGCTGTTGTGACTTGTAAATGGGTTTCCCTATATGAAAAACATCAAGAAAACTCTTTAATAGGTGGGGAGTAGGTCACTCCCACTGTTGGAACCAAGGATGTTATTTGTTGTAAATTGAGCATGGTTTGTGTTTATTTTCAATCCTCATATGGATGATAAGGTAAATTTTAAGGAAAGGTATCATATAGTTCAATCCATAAGCAGTATTGAAGGTGGCATCCTGTCCCAATGTTTTCCAAGTTTTTGGGGTCTAAAATTTGGAGAATGGAAAGCATCGTGAAAAGTGGTTTTTCTTGAAGGAAATATGAAAATATGGAAAAGGAATGAGTTTTAAAGAGATGGGATTTATGATTTGTTCTTCACAAAGGATTAGATAATTATGATGGTGAGCTATGCAATTATAATATTTTGAGCTTTGAGCTTCGCAAAAGGTTTTTTTGGAATCGAATTTTCATAAATATGGTAAAGGCATGGGTTTCGCGAAGACTTACTTGAGGATTTTGAAGATATGAAGCATTGAAATTTGAGACGGTGTTACTTCACGATTACGAGAATTGAAGCTTTGAAGCGATGAAAAGGGTTTGATGAAAGGCTCCGAGACTATGATGAGCATTGCAAACAAATAATTTCATTAGATCATTGTAAAAGAAGGAGCACCACAAAGACATTTTTAACCAATCCAGAAATCCAGCTAGAGGTGGTGGATCTTAATAGCTGGTTAAGCCTATAAATAAGAGGCTACCTCTCTTGATTTGACATGAAAATTTTCAAATAAAATCTAGAATATCTCTGCTTTTGCGAATAAAGTGGTGAAGCTGGGATTCTATGTGAGCTTGAGCTTCATGAAAAGACTATTCTAGTCTTGACTAAAGTAAATGATTCTGAGTATTGAGTGCTTCAAGAAGATGGGATGTTCTACATTGGCTCAGTGATCTTTGTGAAGGCAGGTTGATCCACGAAGGCAGTGTGCTTCGCGACTGTAGGTTATTCCCCAAAGGTGAAGGATATTTGTGAATTTGTGTGCTTTGAGAAGGATCTTTTCAAAAATGTATTTTTTAAATATTATATTTTAGTAGATATGGTTTTCAGAGTGCATAAACTCAAGCTTTTTATGCTAGTAGAGTCTCATGATGGAAAAAGATAAAGACTTCAATGTAAATCAGTTAAAGAGACCTTCAAGTTTATAATCTGAGTAAGTCTTCTCCCAAGACAGTGTTCTAGGGAGAGTTGATGGAAGTGTTCTGAGGGATACAATGATCTATCCTTGAAATCTTGTAAAGGTAGTGAGCCTCGCATAGGGTGACTATAACCGAACCTCTATATTTTTTTTCTAGTGAAGATTAGTGGATTTTGGTATGATCAACGCACTGTCAGCGTATGCTCTTTGGATGTAGATATTAGTGGTGAACCAAGTAAAAGTGCTATGTGGTCTTTTTGAATGTGATTGTTTTATTGCTATTCTTATCCATCGTATAGGTTTAATGAGTTCCTACTAATGTGGGAACACGATCCATCACATTAAAAGAAAATTTTGATACCCTAATTCACTCATACCCTCTCAGGGTGTCTCGAGGTCCTACAAGTGGTATCAGAGCCTACATGTTTCTGGTGTTGAATCTGTCCTTTGATGTTATGGAAAATTCATTCAATGTTAGGAGAATACCCCTCTTCGATAGAAGTTGCTTTGAGATTTGGAAAAATAGTACGAGATCTTAATTAAGATATCTTGGAATGGAAGTAATTTTTGATATTGTGCAAGGAATAAAAGTCATTGATCCAATAAGGCTATCCATGATTGATACAGATAGAAAAATTCTTTATGCAGATGCTAAAGCACATAATGCTCTCACTGTAGCACTTTTTGATTAGATCTATTGGAAGATGATGAGATATACCTCATCAAAGTCTATATGGAAAAATCTTGAAAATATTTATGAAGGATACAGTAAAGTGAAGGAGTAAAAACTTTATGTTTCTTAGAAAAGGCTTGATTATCTGAAGATTCACCCTAATAAAAATGCAGATTCCTTCTTCAATCGAATTACTGAAGTTGTAGGAGCAATTATAAGGATTATTAAAGAGATAAATACATTTATATTGTAAGTAAAATCTTGAGAAGACTTCTACCACTTTACAATGCAAAGGCGTCAGCCCTTGAGGAAAGTTATCTCTCAAAATGTTTTCTAGATGATCTGCCGAGTATCCTGGTGGCATATGAGATGAGAGTCAAAACAGAAGATACAACGACTTGAGTAAGTAAGGAAATGGAATTGAAATCCATAGATAAACTTGAAATTTTAGGAGATAGTGCTAATGAAGATAATGAGGAAAAATAACTTATTTCTCTCATTGAAAATAAAATCAAGAAGGGAAAAGTGAAATTTAAAGGTAAGTTACCACTGTCTTATTTTCGTTGTGGCAGAGTTGGGATCATTGCCTCTTAGTGCTTAAGAAAGTATGATGATGAAGAGAGAAAATCTAGAAACATGGAGAAGCCTATGAAAAGTTTTAAAAAAATGGGGACTTCAAATATGGAAATAAAGCATAGAGGAAGAGTTTTTTCAATGAAAAGGAATATGAAGATAATGAATTCCTTGAGGAAGAAGAACCAAAATTTTAATCTGGAACTCATGCTTCCATGATGGATACTTTTGAAAAATTAGATCCATCGAGAGATAAATCTAGAGATGATCATATGTCCACTGATGTTGATCTCAAATTTCAACTTAAGAATCATCTTGGTAAGCTTGATAATCAAAGAGATGAAAAAAGTGGAAATAAGTTGTGGAGGACTCATCAGAATATGTTGATCAACTTGAAGCTGAAATCAAATGACTGGAAGAACTTGTGAAAGTACATTCATCAATTCTTGAAATCATAGAAGATATAGTGGAACTAAATCTTAGAATTGTGGGAAAGACAAATGTTATCAATTATATTACCTCGAGACTAGATGAGAAGTCCCAGACCATTGAGGGACTCTAAGAAGAAGCTGTTACTCTTAGAAAAAAACTCAATAGTGATTCAGATTCAAAATAATTAAAGAAAAAAATACAATTTGGAAAATTCTGAGATGATGAGTTGCTGGAGAGTTCTAAGAGGGGTTCCGATGAAGTTGAAAAGATTTTTAATGATAAAATACCTACAATAATGGGTAACAGTGGAATCAATTGTGATGATAAAACATTAAATGCAGAAAATAAAGTGGTCCAGAATAAAGATAAGTTAAAAGTTGGACATGTTGAAAAATTACCTGAAGCGCTGAACAAGAAACCCTCAATTCAAACTAAAAGAATAAATAAAAACCATCCTCAAGTATCAAGAAATGATAGGAAGCCAATTTTTTTTTCTAAAGGAGACATGAGGATGAATAGAAATGATAAGACATATCCACTTATGAAATGTCAATTCTATGGCTATCTAGGTCATACCATGTCATACTGTGAAGAGGAAAGGATCTATTTGAATGGAGAAGATCTTAGAAGTCATTAACAGAGAAAAAATTCATATCCTACTTCTTATATAAGGAATAATTTTTATAGATATTGTTTTAATTTTTCTACTTTTGGTAATAAATATGTTCATTATAGGTAGAAGAAAGACATGAACAATACATACAGATCTCAGAGACAAGTTAATATTCGACAACCTTATGGTGTTTCTATTACCAACATATTTTATTCTCTTGAATAAGAGTATGAGTATGAATAACCTTCCTACATGGAAGATAGATCTTAAAGTCCATATTTATCCTTCACTCAATCTAATATTTCATGGAAGGAAAGGAAGAAAATTGAAAAATACAACTTTGTTGAAGTATCTCTCAAAGCTACTAAGAGCAACACTACCCGGATCCTTGATAGAAAATATTCATCTGACATGATGGGTAATGATAAATTATTAACAAATGTTAATAAAAGGGTCGATGGAATGGTAAGGTTCGGTAATTATGGTGCGTTGAAGATCAAAGGCAGTGGGAGTACTGAACTTGCTAATGGAGAGCTGAAGAAAACTAAATTTCTTTATGTGGATGGTTTATGTCACAATCTACTAAGTGCGAGTCAACTCTCTGACTTAGGTGTTATTGTGGCCTTCAATCAGAAGAGGTGTACTATAAGAGGAAATATAGGGAATTATATTATAAAAGGATACAGAACAGAAGGCAACTTGTATCAGGTGGATAGTAAAGAAAACATTTTCTACATGACTGTTGAAGAAGAAAAAAACTTGTGGCATTGAAGATTGGGGCACATCAATCAGAAAGAAATGGAAAATGTATCTAAGATAAAGATAGTCATATATATCCCAAACTTTAATCATGGACATGAAAAGGATTTTGATGCTTGTATATGGGGAAAGCAGGTCTATAGTTCATATCGGCCAAAGAAGAAAAGGGTATCAAATCTTCTCGATCTTATCCACACAGACGTGTGCGACCAAATAAATGTTGTGGGAACTCATGGAGAAAAGTAATTATTCCTTTTCATTGATGATTATAGTAGAATGGAATGTGTTATGGTTATACACAAGAAACAACAAGTGCTTGATTGCATGAAAAATTATCACTGAATCACTGAGAATGATATTTGACTAATAATCAAAGTTCTACGGTCTGATAATGGAGGGGAATACACATCCATTGAGTTTGAGAATTACCTGGAGAAGCATGTAATACAACATGAGGTGGTAGCTATGATAACTCCACAAAAAATGGAGATTTAGTGCATGGGAATCGATAGGTGGACAATATGGACAGAACTATGTTGATTGAGGGTTATATTCCTCAAAATTACTGGAAAGAGGCCATTCCAGCTTTAGTTTATATTCAGAATCAAATAGGGATTTATATGGGTGAAACCAAGACACCGTATGAGTTATTTCATAGAAGGAATCCCTCTTTGAATTATTTATATGGTTTTAGAAGTAACTGTTTTATAAAAAACAAACAAGGAAACCAAGGAAAGTATGGTTATGCAGTAGATGAAGGAATATTCATTGTATATTAAATGAATAAAAAATACTAAAAATGCTTCAATAAGAATATTGGAAAAATTGTGGAAATTAGTGATGTAAGGATCATTAAATATAAAACCAGAAAAACATCAAGGAATCCTTATGATAATGTGATAGAAGAATAGGAAGAATGTGAACATAGAATCCATTCAAATACAGAGGTAGAGGACGCCATATAAAACTCTCAGGAGTCACACTATGATGTTGAATCAGAAGAAGAATCAGAAGAGGAAACCATGGATGGAGATAACTTTAATAAACCTCAGAGGAGAAGTCGAAGAGTATAAATAGATCAATCCAACATCATTGGGGATTAGAATGTACCCCCACAAACAAGGAGAATGAGGAATAATTCACAATCTACATTCCTTTTAGTTGTGGAAGCATCCTCATTTAAATAGGTTTCAAAGGATGAATAATGGGTTAAATCCATGAATGAAGAGCTCGACCAGATTGATAATAATCAAACATGGGATCTAGTCAAGAGACCTGAAGGTCACAATGTTATTAGTACAAAGTGTATTTTTAAGAACAAATATGATGATCACGATAATGTGATCATAAATAGGGCATGATTGGTGTATAAAGGATATTCAAAAATTGAAGGTGTTGATGTTGAAGAAATATTTACTCCAGTTGATAGACTGGAGTCAATATGGCTATTTCTTACCATGAAAATACCAAGAAGGCATAAAGTGTATCAAATGGATGTCAAGACAATATTATTAAATAGTGTTTTTGAAGAAGAAGTCTACATTGAATAACTAGTGGGTTTTCTACTTGGAAATAATGAAATGAAGGTCTGCAGATTGAAACAGTCACTCTATGGTAAGCAGGCACCACAAGCATAATAATCTTAGCTAGATTCTTATCCAAAAAAGATTTAATTTAAAAGATGAGGAGTGGATTAAAATATTTATGTAAAGAATTCTCAAAAAGATAATTTTATGGTATTTTTGTATGTTTGTGATATTATTTTTAGTGGAATCAGGTAGGGATCAATGGATGGATTTTCCAATCACATGAAACCAGAGTTTGAAATGTCGATGATTTGTCAACTCACATATTTTTGAGGGTTTCAAGTGATTTCATAAGAAGGATTAGACTTTTATTTATTAGGAAAAGTATGCAAGAGAGATGCTGAAGAAGTTTAATATGCATGAATCTAAACTAATGTTGACTCTGCTTTTAGTTGGAACAAAACAAAGAAAGCATGAGGACAGAACATCTGTATATCCCAAAATGTACATGAAAATCATTGGAATATTACTATACTTGACTAAAAAATGACCAGATATTGTCTTTGCAACATGATTGGAAGACCATTTTTAAAGTAATCCGAAGGAAGAACATATGGTGGTAGTAAAAATAATCATGAGGTACATTCAATGTACTCATAATTATGGGTTATACTTTATAGCAGGAAGAGATAGTGAAATATCATCCTTTTTTATGCTGATTGGGTTAGAGTTACAGTGGAAAGAAATTCCACAAGTGGTGGAGCATTCTATATTGAGAATAAATGTGTAGGCTAGTTGAGCAAAAAACAGGAAAGCACCTCTCTTAGTACTATTGAAGCTGAGTATATATCTACTACTAAGTCATGCACTCAACTACTATGGATAAAATAACAACTGGAAGATATTGGTGATGAAGTGAAATAACCAATGGTGATTTATTGTGATAAAAATAGTGTGATTGATATTATGAAGAATCCTGTTCAACATTATTTTATGAAGCATATTGAAATTAGATATCACTTCATCAAGGAAAATGTTTAACATGGCATGATTAAAATGGATCATGTGGGAACTAATAAAAAATTGGATGATATTCTGACCAAGCCACAGGAAGTGGCTGTGTTTGAGAAGCATCAGTAGAACCTTGGTGTTCAAACACCTCCTAGTGCATAAGGAGGTTACGATGTTCCTCTCCCCCCAGTTGTCTTAACTATTTAAATATGTTTGTGGAAGTAATACAAGTTTATGGGGGAGATACGATCCAGGGGGAGTATGTTCTGTGGTCTTCAATGTTCAAATACCGATCATTGGGTTTGTTTCCAATGGGGGAGAAATGGATAAATTCAATGTGGAAATGTGGAGAATGAAATATGTTTCTGGTTGATAAATTCAAAAATGTTACAATGGGGGAGAATGATGAGTTTCAAAGCAGATAATGTGAATGGAGAAAACAATCCGATGTTATGAGGAATAAGTCAGAGCTTTCATTCGAACACATGAGAATACAATTCATGGCTTCCCTCTTGTTTTTTACACCGATCATTGTTCACATATACTTAGAGTGTTGGATGAGTTGATTCTTGCGTATTAGGTTTTGATTGTGGTTGGTGCTCTGTTGAATTTTTCTACAGATTGCCAACAAACCCAAAGGGGGATATTTTTGGAACCAAGGATGTTCTTTGTTCTAAATGAAGAATTTTTTGTGTTTTTTTCAATCCTCACATGGATTATTAGGGATATTTCAAGGAAATGGATCATACATTTCAATCCATAACCAGTATTGATGGTGGCGTCATTTCTCAATGTTTTCCTCCAAATTTTTGGGTTCCAAAATTTGGAGAATGACAAGCATTGTGAAAAGTGTTATTTTGTTAAATTCCATTTGAAAATATGGTAAATTAATGTGTTTCACATAGATTGGATTCATGATTTTTTTTTCTCAAATGATTAAAGAATTGTGATGGTGAGCTCTATGATTACGAGAGTTTGAGCTTCAAGCTTCACGAAAGGTTTTTTTTTTGGAATTAAATTTTCATAAATATGGTAAAGGCATGGGTTTCACAAAGACTGGCTTGAGGATTTCGAAGAAATGAATAATTGTGATTTGAGATGGTGTTACTTCATGATTATAAGAATTGAAGCTTTGTGGCAATGCAAAGGGTTTGACAGAAGGCTCCGCAACTCTGATGAGCATTGTGAATGGAGAATTTCATTAGAGAATTTTGAAGGAAGGAGTTCCGCAGAGACATTTTTCACTGATTCAAAAATGGCACCAGAGGTGGTGGAGCTTCACAGACGGATGAGCCTATAAATAAGAGTCTACCCCTCTTTATTTAACACGAAATGTTTTAGAGAAAATCCAGAATCACTCTGATTTCATGAAGCAAGGGGTGATCTACAAAACTAGGATTCTATATGATCTTGAGCTTCGAAAAAAGACTATTCTAGTCTTGAATGAAGTTTATGCTTCTGAGTATTGAGTGCTTCACAAATTTGGGATGTTCCACATTGGCTCAGTGAGCTTCGTGAAGGCAGGTTGATCCGCGAAGGTAGTGTACTTCACAATGATAAGTTATTCCACAAAGGCGAAGGATCTTTGAGAAGTTGTGTGCTTTGTGAAGGAGTGAGATCTGAGAAGGAGTGATCTTCATGAAGGATCTTTATGAAAAGAAAGTTTTTGAATATCAAATTTTAGTAGCCAGGGTTTTCAGAGTGCATCAACTTAGGCTTTTGATGCAAGCAGAGTCTTGTGCTGGACAGAGACAAAGACATCAATTCAAATCAATTGAAGAGACCTTTAAGTTGATAAACTGAGTAAGAATTATCCCAAGGCAGTGAGATAGGGGGATTCGATGGAAGTGTTTCAAAGGAAATAGTGAGATATCCTTAAAATATTGTAAAGTTAGTGAGTCTATAACAGAGTGACTGTGACCAAACCTATGTATTCCATAACTAGTGAAGATTAGTGGATTTTGGTATGACTGACACAATGTCGACATATTATCCTTTGATGCAGACCTTAGTGGTGGAACATGTAAAAGTGTTGTGTGGTCTCTTTGAATGTGATTGTTTGATTGCTATTCTTATACATCATGCATGTTTAACGAGCGCCTACTAACACGATAAGAAGATCCATCGCTTTAAAAGAAAAATTTGACACCCTGATCCACCCCTCCCCTCTCAGGGAGTCCCAAGGTCCTACACCCACTAGGGTTGATCTTGTTAGTGATACTTTGGGTATGATAGTCAAAGGATCCTTTGACTTATTTAATCCCATGAATTTGTATTACTATTAAGTAAAACGTAGTGTCTTAGTAAGTCATGTCTCAGGTAAAATCATTCCCCTATTTCTTATGGCTTCAAGATGGACCAAATCTAGTATCTTTATAGTATAATAAATGTGTCCTACTTTATAAAAAAAATATTTAATTATTTTTCTTATAGATCACATATTAAAGGTGAAGTCATTGTGTGTGATGATGTAAATATTCCACCTAATTTCAATCCTGGACCTTGTTATTCCCAGGTGTAATGTCTTGGATTTTTACCCAAGTGGGACCTAGCTAGATTTTGAGTTTTGAAGTTTCAAGACCTTCCCAGGTGTAAAAAAGTCATTTTAACCTAGTATAATATCTTAGAAAATGTATATGATGGTTATTTTGGATCCAAAATATGTGGTTCACCCTTGGGTAAATCCTTCATGCAAAAAAAGTGTCACACATCTTTAAAAATAATATAATAAAAATATTATATTATTTTAATCCATGTGTGCATGCTGTAAAAGAAATGATAATATATCCTAAATGAGACCTCAGATTGGAAAACCAAGACTTACTGTTGAGTCTGGAACGAGGTTTTTACCCTAGACATGATGTTAGTTTGGTTTTCATATCTGTTCTTATGTATTAACTATTGTAAGAAGATTAATTAAATAATTTAATCATTAAATTATTTTCATTGAGTTATGGTGAAACCTTAGGCATCATCTCTCTATTAACCTTTATACAACCTCTCTGGGGTTAGCCATATATTTATTTGTCAAAACCTAGAAAGAGTATAGGAGAGGATGAGCATGGTGGTGATGACGACATATCAAGGAGTTGGATTAGATCCACAGTGATGTCTAAGGATGTATTTTCATGCTGAAGGTAAAAAAATCTATAGCTGTGATAAAGGATTGAAGAAGAAATAATTCACCATAAATGTATGAATTTTTATTGTTGGAATTACCCATTTGTTTATATTTTTGAAAATACAGATTTAATTATTCCTTAAATTAAATCTGAATTCTAGAATCACTTGGACCGATCAACTTCCATTTTTTATTTAAAATTGTGATTTGAGATTTTTAATGTTAAACACCATGGTTTTTTATTGATTCCTTCATATTTACCCACTATAGATGAAGACTAGTTATTCATGGTCTTCTTCATTACCTATTTCTTTTGTTTACTTGGATTTCTCCCTCTGTTATTCATGTGTTCACCGTTGACATTCATTTGTGGAAGGTGATTACACTATCCCCATGATTTGATACCATTATAGATTGAATATTAGTTCTCCAACCCTTGATTTTTATTCTATATAGAGGATGATGATTATGTGATGATGGATCCCAAATGGTAGTAGAATATAGAGATATGATGAGATTATGGTGTTTTCTATTTGGTGGTGCACACAATATAGAAATCATGAAGGGAATCCATTATTTCATTAATTGATGATCAGAATCATTTTCTAATTATGTTGGATTATAGATAACATATTTTAATGATGGTATTTGTTTTTTAATAATAAATTGTAAAAATTAAATGCATATTAGGGATGGGAATTAACAAGACAAGACATGCAGATTAGGTGAGGAGGTAAAAAGATACATTTTTTCAACAACGAATGGGCATAATTTGATATCTGATAAGGCATTGATAATGGTAATTGTAGATTGTGGATTTTTTAAGTAGAGATCGTGATGATATCCGTGGAGGTGGAAAAGAATCTAGAGACACATCATCTATGAAAAGTGTCTAGGAAATTCACAACTAAATGGAATGTGGTTTTAAAGGACAGATGATATGTGTCTTGTGATGTGGCACTGGGGTTTCAATTTGGAGTTTAATATCACCTAGCCATGTGACCCCTTATAATATCCACAACTCTTCACACTTGAATATAGTGCTAAAACATAATATTTACATTTATGGATTTGATACCAATAAACATGACCTAAATTTAACC
Source organism: Viscum album (assembly GCA_963277665.1). Lineage (NCBI taxonomy): Eukaryota > Viridiplantae > Streptophyta > Magnoliopsida > Santalales > Viscaceae > Viscum > Viscum album. The sequence goes on along the minus strand of OY728132.1, from coordinate 1,340,657,225 downwards.
CTCCAAAAAATATAACATCAAAATGAAATATTGAATCACTTATATACCCATGGACCTTTTATGTTTATATTTTTAGATAATTAGGATAAAATCTTATGTAACAACTTGGATATATAAAAAAATGGTTCATAAAAATATACATCATCTCCAACTAATTTTTTCACATCTTGGAACCCTCTTAGGAATTACATACTTAAAACCTTTCTTTACAACCTAGAAAAAAGGAAACATAAGAAGGGTGAGATAAAATGCTTAGTAAGGGTAAAAATAAGCATTAGTAATTGGATGTCATCAGTGAACATAAGATGAGAATAAGGGTATAATGACATAATTAAAGTGTATGAGCATAACATAAGATAATTTATACCCATAAAAAATTGGACCATAATACCCGAGACATTGAATAAATCTTTAACATAGGATAAGATTCATATTAGTCAAAAATCATGATCCTTGTGAAAATAATCCTTAAGTAAAGGATTTATTAGATCTTGACGCAAGCATAAAGAAAAAATATTGGTAATTGGGAACATCATTTTCATATGACTCTTATAATCACTCTTACAAATGGAATAACCTACTTGGTAAATTCCAATAATCTACTAGGATAAACCTACAAATAGTTAACTCTGTCCCTTTATCAAATATATTAGAGAGATATATCAAGCTCACCCATCATCATAAGCTATATCAGGATCACACATCATCATAAATAATGTCCAAGAACCATAAAAAAATTATAACACATGAAAGATTGAATGTTTCAACATAATAATAACCATTGTATTTCATAGATTTATTTACCCATAGAAATGAAATGGGTTCCATTAAAATATCTTTGAAATAATCAAAATCCATCAAGGGAAAGAATAAGGATGGTGTCATTTTAATATATCCATAGTTAATCATAAGTAAAATCAAGGTTTTTTGTTATTGGTGAATAGAAATACAATAAAAATATCATTAAAAAAATTATTGTGGATAATTCCTTTTCCACTTTGAAAATAAATTTTAAAAACTAAAAATTCATAAAATATTTAGAAAATTATTTTCTCTAAAAATAATCTTGGAAAATTATAAAGGAAGTTTTAAATAAAATAACAGTCATAATAGTAGGAATATATGTTCATGTTGTAAATGTTAAAATACTCATTATTTTTATTTTTTTTAGAAATATTCAAAAGTGACCCATGAAGAAAAAATTAATAAATTTCATTTTAAAAATTTTAAAATAAGGTTATAGATCATGTAAATAAAATTTCAAAATAATTTATGTTTAGAAAATGAAATTATTAATTTTTTTTATAAAACCTGGATATTAAAGAGAAATATTCCCAATCTAAAAGAATATAAAAGATTGGTATCACTTACAAAAAACTTTATTGATGTTCCATTTATCAATAAGGGAGGAAATAGAAATTAAACATATAAAACACATTCAAAACCAGAGGATAAGAAAATAGATTTAGTTAAAGAAAATAATAGAATATTATTTCCACCAAAGAAACCATTTTTAGAAAACTATAAGAAGATTCTTTTTAAACCTTTGAATAAAAAGAAAAACATGGGTAAAATTGACTTTAAACAATCACTGATAAATAGTCAAAAACATTCTAAAAACCATTTTATAAACCATTTTGAGTACCAAAGAGAGGAAAAATGGTACTTAAGCATCAAAATTATAGAAATATATAGAGTTTAATAAAAATTAAATTGTTTTATAAATTAAATATTATATAATTTATCAATGGATATTCGAGCATAAACAATCTTGATTAAAAATGGGATTGAAACATAAACCCCTTAACACTTTGGTAACTTTTGAATCATAGGAACTATGAAAGAATAACTTCAAATGAATATTTAAATATCATGAAAATAAATATATTCATGATATAACATGTTATAAGGGAAGAATATACACCTCATGAACTAATTTAGGCACATAACATAAATATATATCCCAAAGAAGGAAAATTTGTGATGAATAACCCTCAAAATGATCATATCATTGAACTAAGAATTAATAAATGGAGAAATTATGTTTAAAAAATATAAATAAAAAAAATTAAATAATAAATAAATAAACAAATTTTAATTTTACACATAATCTTGGCATATTATAATCAATGAATAAGTGATATAACCCAATGAAAGAAAGTTGAGTTAAGAAAACCTTTACTGCTTTGGTAACTTCTGAATACAAACCACTTGGATGAATTAACTTGAATTGAAACTCAAAACACCATTTTATATGAAATATTCATGATATAAAATTTTAACAGGTATTATATACATCATAGAAAATAAATTAGGTGTAAGACCTTAAAAGATACCTCAATGAATGGAAATTGAGACAAAATCCCTTACCTTGATTCCAAACTTGATATATACATCATTTAACACTTGTATAATAAAATTATATAAATTATTTGGTTTATTATGAAAATTTTACATATTTAATACTCTCTAATTAAACCATTTGTTTCATTTTTTATAATGAAATATTTAATTACTTAATCAATTAAGTCCACTTCGGGTGTTTTTGAGGATGTTTGGTTGATAATGAAACAAAACATTGGTATGTAGACCATGGTAAATAAGATAATTATTCAATAATGTATATAATTATAATCATGAAATAATAATAATTTTTATAAATTGATTATACTTTTAAAATCAACTATGATATATGGTTATGGAAAATGAATTACATTACAATCAAGAAGATGGTAGAACGTGCATATGCCTGAGTAATGTTTCCATTTTTCAATGAACATGAGGAAAATAAGTTAAGTATTATTTTATCTTTCCAAAATGATGATTATATAATAAATATAATATTATATCTTTAAATAAACTTATATATACCATTAATGTGATGCGATGACTAAAAACGAATTACATCACTTCATGGAGGTGGTAATTCCCATATACGCACGAATGACATCATTATTTTTTAATGAATGGAAAAGTAAGAAAATAGATATTAGATAATATTTAAATAATGATAATTATTTGATAAATATTATATATATATATATTAAATCCATTATTATAAGCATCTTTGAGAGACAATGTTAGAAAACTAATTATATCGGTTTATGTGGAGGTAGTCAACTGTACACAAGAACAATGGTTTCATTTCCCATTTTATGGAAGACGAGATGGATATAGGTTATTATATTAACATAATAATGTTTAAGAATATGTATTTTACTTATTTTATATTTTTATCATGGTTAAATAATATTTTAAGTGTGTAGAAGAATAAATAAAATGAAAACACTTGGTTAGGAACTATACCACTTCTTTGGACAACCTCTTTAGGTTTATACCTAAAGAATCACTAGGTTATTTTTATGATAAAAAAGGACTATAAGATATGGGGAGGAATGTTAGGAAGGTATTTGGATAGGTATTGGTAGAACCAAAAGGCTGTTGAAGTGTTTAAAATAGAGGATAATATGTGTCCTTTTATAAGCATGGAAGAGGACACACTTCAAATTATAAAAATAATTAAAATATATTAATGTATTAATCAATAAAAATGGATCCAAAATGGAATTTTTTTTAATATTATAAGATATATGGTTTAAATATTTCAATAAAATACGCTTTATACAAGTTTTAATATCATTTTAACCCTTATCACTTTATTTTAACCCCTAGTAAATTTTTTTTAACCTTAACCGTGGTAAGAAATTTTTACTAATTTTAATATTAATTATAAAATAAAGTTAACCTTATTAAATAATATTAATTATGATGATTAAAAATATGGAATCCATTTTATCAAATCCAATTCACATAATTTTCATAATTTAATTTAAAATTAATCCTGTAAAACATGATGAAATTTTTTTTCCACAAAAATACATTTTTAAGTATAATAGTGTTTTTTACAAATTCAATTATAATGTTAATTTAATATTTATTATATTATTTTTAATAAAAAATAACTAGTTATATTTTAAAAATAATCCAAAATATAATGTGACTTTTTAAATACTTGAAAAGAAAAGATAGTTTTCAATACAAATAAGTATTTTTCACTATTCATTAAAAAATCAAACTTTTCAGAAAATTATACAAAATTAATCCTATGATAATTTTGACATGAAAAATTAAAAAAATGAAGTTAATTTTTTCAAATTAAAATTCTATTTTTTGGAAATAAATATTTTAAAAAAACCATATAATGTATGAAAACCCAATTTGGTTAGAAATAATGCCTTTTTCTTTTGACTAAAAAATTACCCAATATTCTTATAATGAATATAACTATATATAATATAATTAATTAATATTAATAACAAATTAAAATGATTTATCTTAACATTAGTTGGGTTGTTGCATTCTTCTAAACTTTTATAAATTACATCCTCACAATTTTTTCTCGTGTCCGATAGAAAGTGTTGAAAACATTTTCAAAATCAATTTCAAGGAAAAAAAGATAAAACATATAGAAATGAAAACAAAACATTTTAATATTTTAAAATACTTTTGTTTTAAACCCTAATTATAAAAAGGGATAATAAAACTTCCATTTTAAAGTATGGAAATGGAAACATGATGGTCATCTAGAATAACACATAACCAGGCTTCCAAATAGAAGAACATTAATCAGAAATGAAAATATGGACGTGGAGGAAAACTGTAATGTCCAAATAATGATGGAGAGTGATAAATAAAATTGACCACAATATATTTAATGATCATGATAAATTTAATCACCATAAAACCATAAACCAACAATGTGTTAAAAATACTATTAGTTCATTAGATTTAAAGGTAATATGATGACATTTTCATTTGAAGATCATTTTCCTAGAGTTGAGGAATTCCTTTACCATATAGACTAAGAACATATGTAAATATACTTACATGAAAAGTATAATTTCATACTTTAATAAATCTCTACCAAAATATCATCTTTTTCTCTAAATGATGAGTATTTAAGATGGATTTTTCATGCCTTATGTACTATAATCAATTTCTAACATATCACATAATCCAAAAAATGATAATAAGATATTCCTACTATCTTTAGATATTAACCAAAACCGAAATAGTTATCCTAAGGTAATATAATATCCAAAACATATAAACCTTCATATGAAGAAATAATATATTTAACTTCAAAATTTCCACAATAACACCAAAGGTTCAGCTTAGATCATTCTATAAATAAATAATCTTATATCCTAAATAACCTCAATATCCTGAACATTAAATAAAGTTTTAAATTCAAAGGATATATCATACCTTTAAGATTACATAACCAAAAATTTAATAGTATTTTTTGGAAATAATATTTCACATTAAACCTAAGGGTTATATATACCTCAAACCAATAAACCGTCTCCCAAGATATCATTTATCACTTTAAAAACTAAAAAGGGGTGTTTATATATTTTAATTTATGACCAACCTTAAACTTATAATCCCATGATAGTATCCAAAAATCTTAAGTTAACCATACATTAACACATTATATTCTCCAAATTTATCAAAATATTTCCTATGATACCAACTATAAAAACTTAGAACCCACACACATGGACTCGGTTATAAAACATAATCTTAAAATTTATAGCATTGATACTGATAAAAGTGACCTAAATTTGACCCTTCAAAATATATATCATAAAAATTAAATATTTTATCACTTATATTCTCAAGGACCTTTTAATTTTAGAGTTTTAGAGAAATTGGACAAACTCTTACACAAAAAATTGGATACATAAACAACTGGTTCATAAAAATCTATGTTATCTCCATATAATTTCTTCACATATAATAACCTTCTTAAGAACAACATACTTAAAACATTATCCATAACCCAATAAAAAGAAAATATAATAAGGTTGATATACAATTGTCAATAATGGAAAACATAAGCATTGACAATTGGATGTCACATGTGAGAATAATATGTGTATAAGGGTATGATTTCATAATCAAAGTGAATGAGCATATCATTGGAGAATTTATACCCATTAAAACCTAGATTATAAAACATGAGATATTAAATAAAGGTTAAAAATAAGAAAACATCCATACAATTCAACAATCATAAGCCATTTGAAAATAATCTTTGATCAAAGGATTTATTAGAACCCGATGAAAGCATAATGTAAACATGTTGGTAAGTTGGAGAATCATTTTAATACCACTCTTATAATCACTCTTACAAATAAAATAACCTACCTGATAAATTATAATAATCACTTAGGATAAATCTACAATTGGTTAACTTCATCCCTTTACCCAATGCATTAGAGAGAAATGTTTGGATCACTCATCATCATGAGCTATACCGGGATAACTCTTTATCATAAATAATGTCAAAAAACTATAGCATAATTATAACACATGAAATGTTGTATTTTTCAAAATAAAAATAATTATTGTTCTTTCATAGATTGATTTATCCATGGAAAAGAAATGGGTTCCATGAAAATATCTTTGAGACTATCATAATCCATCCAAAGAAATAATAAGGAGGAGATAATTACAAAATATCTTCAGTGGTGGCCTACATCACTTCTGAATCTCTCTCCCCTTCCCTCTTCCCTCATTATTACCCTCATTTTCCCCCCATGTATCTACTTCTTCTTGCACTTTTTGCTTCCATTTACATCTCTAGAGCCCTTTTCTCCTTGGGTTTTTGGTTCCTTTCAGTGGAAAAGGCTCTTCACTTCACTTCCCCTTGTCTACTATTTGATTTACCATTTTTCCATACCTTTATTGTATGATTCCATTCACTGGTGGGAAAAAAATTCCCTTTGACCACCCCTCTTTCTGCCTCACCCTATGCATCATACCTCTATTTTTGGGTCTATGTGCCGGTGCTTCAGGCTTTTTGGGTTGATGTTGGCGGTGGAATTCATTGTCCTTCTCCTTATCTACCCTTGATGTCCAAACCATCAAGATTGACCCCATATTGGTTGGGTAGGTTAAGGGTTTTGAGATCTCTTGGAAAGCTGTTGGAGGGGGGAAAACTGTAGAGACCCGAAGCTTAACGTACATGAACATTACATTACTTTTGTGGAATACTTAGTACATAACAAAAACACACACACAAGGACCATAATAGTTTAGTTTCTTTGGAAACTCAGAATATAATCTTCTAATCATGGCAAAAGATCTTCAACATCTCCCATAAAGATATTCCTTTTTTTACCTAAAACCTTTCTTTATATCCTGGGGAAAAGAAAACATAAAAGGGTGATCTCAAATGCTCAGTAAGGGTAAGCATGGATAAAATAAAACATACCATATACATTTGAACTTCAAAAAAACATGAATACTAAAAATCTTGAGAAACGACATAAAACATGGAAGTACATAAGGCATAGATCATAATGGAACATAAATCATGATAAAATAGCATGGGAATAAAACATGTAATTGTGGCATCCATTAATCACATGTAATGATTTCCCTAGTAGCCAAGGCATTTCTGCCAAGACCATCTTAGTAGACAAAGTCCCTTTCTGAATCGAGTTCACTCCTCATTCCAGTCCTGTATTACTGAACCAGTTTAACTTTCCGTTCCAGTCATGTCTATCTCATGAGATATAAATCTTTACCCAATGCATTGGAGGGAGATATAGGTCCCACCCATCTCATAATGAAATCATTCTTACTTGTGCCACAACATAAACTTAAAACATTCATCATAACCCAAAGAATAAAATGGGTTTCATAAACATCATATAATCATCACATAATCCATATAAAATAAATGGATATTTCATCATAAGAAAATTGAAAGCATGTAAATCATAGAGACATTATACTTGAAACATACACATTTTAAATAATTTCATCTTAGATGGAAAATGGTTTTGATAAAACACTTGAAATGAATTCTTGAGGAAAATATCCTTTCTTCTTCAAAATCATTTTCTTTTCAAAAAATGGAATGTAATTTTAAAAGAAAAGGGTTTTTTAAAAATAATCCTGAAAACTTGTAGAGGAATATTTATGAAAATTAGGCATTATGAAACTGTAAAAATCCATTCACGCCGTATAAGTTAAAAATAACATTTTTCTCGTACTTTTGTCGAAAAAGTCAAAAAGTACCTCGTAACATAAAAAAAAGAAATATTCCTTACATACTATGTAGTAAAAGTCAAAAATGGGTAAAAAGTACATTAAACATACATGAAACCATTTTTAGAAAACATGGTCTTGGATGATAAACATAACCCCAGTAAATACTTATGAATAAACAATATCGGATAAAAATGAGATTGATAAATTATCCCTTACCTTAGGTCTGATATGCTTCGTATGGATCCGAACCTCCTATAGAATGATTTAAATAATGTAATTGACTTATTAAAGAATCATATTAATTGTTATGATATCATATATGGTTCACTTATGACTTTATATTACCCATTCTTTTGTAAATTAATGTTAAAGTAGCGTTTTGGGTAAAATCATTTCATTTGTCGTCCGTGTTTTCACTTGTAATTATTCATATGATTACTTAGATCATGATTACTTAATTCCAGAATATAAAAAAAGATTTATATATAATATATATTCATAATATACATATATATAATAAATCAGTAAATGGAAAGAAATACACCGTTCATGGAGACGGTAGGCCGTACGTACGCATGAACACTGTTTTCGTTTCCTTATTGAGTTGAATGGAATTAAGTAGATGACATACATATATATACACATAAATATAGTATCATTATTATGTCATATATTTCATGATTACTTATTATATTTACTTTATAATCATTCATGAATGGTTAACGTGGAGAATGAATCTCATCGCGTCGTGGAGATGGTAGTCCATACGTACGCACGAGCGATGATATCGTTCTCATGATCATGGAATTGTATTGGAGTGTATGTATAATATTTCAGAATCAATATCACTTTAAAATAATCATATATAGTTATTATGTACACCATTATACCCATCCAAGTAAGGTGGTGGTGGAAAATAGATTACACCACGGCGTGGAGACGGTATTCCTTACGTACGCACGCGTGGTGATTTCATTTTCCGTAGGATGGATAGATGGTGAAATAGGGTTGTTTCATACTTATAATAAAATATCATTATATGAGTGATACTGATGTTATTACTTCATAATGAAACAACCTCAGAAGAAGAAGTGGAAGAAGAAATAAAGTTGAAAGAATCGGTAACAGACATTACCTCTTCTTTGAAGCGCCTCTTTGCGTCCTCCTCTTAGGAAACTAAAATTGGTCTTTGAAGAAGACCAGGACCTCTAGGATATTTCTAGGGAAGTGTAGAAGATAATTTGGCAGGGTTTTGACGAGCATGAAGTCTCAAATTGGTGTGAGGAAGAGAGGGAGGAGGTGCCCTTTTATAAGGGAGGAGAGGGGCACCTTTGGAATAACTAAAAATATTATTTTATTATAAAGCCAAATTCGATTTTAAATAGCTCCAAATTGATTTATTTCGAAGCTAAGGTGGGTATGGGTCGAAATACTCTCATAAAATATAATTTATACAAGTTTAGGTTCCTATTTTAACCTTATCATTTAGATTTAACATTAAGTTAAATAATTTTACTTTCCCGTGTCTTCTTGTGGTCTTACACTATAAGGTTAATAAACTTACTATAACAAGACAAACGAACCCCAATTTGTTTATTATTAATATATATAACCTTATCTAAGTCATTTGGCCTAACCTTATATTTTTAGGAATAAAATAACAATTAATAATATAATATTTGTTTTAAAATCTATTTTATGTCAATTTTGACACTATTTAGTAATTAATTTTTGTGAAAATCATAACAGAATGATTAGTTCTAAAAAATTTAATTAAATAAACACTAACATGTCCTATTAACCTATAAAATTATTTTAATTCATAAAAAGTCTCAAATTACATTTATTTGGGTATTTATAACATCAGTTATGTCAATATTTTATTAATAAGATAATTACTGCATCATCGTTGTGTCATAAATAAATTAAATTATTTAATGTCTAAAAATTACAAATAAAATACCATTATGTAGGAAATATTTTTATCTTTCTAATGAATATTTATAGTCGAATTTATCTTATGTATAACCCTATATTAAAAATGATTTACTTATAAAACTTTGATTTTAAATATTTTAACCCTTCTTTATATAAATTAATAATAAATGTCCTAATCTAATCCAAGTGGACCTAAATGGTCATATTTTATTACTAAGGTTGTTTTTGGTCGAATTAAACTTATCCAATAGAATTAGGACATGTGTTAGGGTAATAATAATATCATTTTTACCCTTAATTATCCTATTTACTTTTAACCGTGGTAAATAAAAGTAAAAAGTTACTATTCACCAAAAATTATTTTCATCTCATTGAACCAAATTTTAATCCTTGATATTAACCATGTCTCTCGGATTTTCGAAATTCCACTCACAGAAGCGGTAAAATTAAGTTTTATGAAAAATTCAATTTTTTAACTACCACTTAGTGGTTTCACTATTCATTAAAAAATGAAAGTTTCCAGAAAAATACAAAAAATTAGGCCTAAGCTATATTTGATATTATGAAATCAAAAATGATGTATAATTTACCAAATTCAAAACATATCAGTTGCATTAATTAATTTAAAAATTAATTCCCGTCGTCAAAACAAATAGCGTGTTCTTAAGAGGTAATAACTATCAAAAGATTGACACTTGTTTATGTCTGGTTTAAATGTGAAATTACATCCAATGACCAACATTGTATTAAATTGTAAAAATATATTCTAAATATACTTTAAAACCACTCAAATTAATAATTTATCACTATTAATTATTTCGATTAAAAAGTTTGTTTTTAATTAAAATTTAGTAATTTTCACTATTCATCAGAAAATGAAAGTTATCCGAAAAGTACCAAAATTTCACCCAAATCTAATTTCGATATTCCGAATCAAAAAATGAGGTCCATTTTGAAAAATAAAATTTACAAAATTTCAAAAAGTGGTTATTACTATTCATAACGGCTAGTTTTAATAATATTTTAATAGCATATCGTTGTTTAGTGAAACTCGATATTGCGTACTACATACGCTATCGAGGAAGGTCGCAATTGCGTGTAATACAAGGAAAGTCAAGGATGAGTGTTGTGAAAGATCCTTTTGGTGCAGCGTACAACATAAGACATTATTGAAATTAAAAAATAATTTTTTTCATAAAATCTTGGGGTGTTACAAAAACTACAGTCTCAGTGCTCTTTCTTCACTAACGTGGGTTTCCTGTTTGGTTTCTCTCTTCTTCTATATTTTGATGTTCCTTTCTAGTGATGTTTTCAATTTCCTTTTTTTCATTTTTGTTTTGTTCTTGTTGTTTGGATGGATTTTCCTGGTGTTCGTTTTTCTATTCTTCTGTCATTTGTTGCTCAATTATAGTTTCTGACAGAGATGACCAATGTTCTATTTGTATTAGAAATAATTATGATGATGTGTGTGGATTTAGAGGCCATTGAAAATTGATTTGGTTTTGCTTCTATTTGAATGTTAAATGATGAGTTTGAGTTGGATATGCCTTTTGTGATTGTGTTTTGAGCAGTGAATGGACGTTTTATGAAGCTTTTAAGATGAGAACAATGTTGTTATCAGCGGTCTGTCTTGTGAGTCTAATGGCCTCTGGTGTTTTATTTTGGTGTTTTTTGGTGGTGATGATGGTCCCTGGTGGTGATAAGAAACTTTGATGATTGGTTTTCTCTGACAACTGGTGTGGTGATAGGATGTCAACAATATGTCGATGAAGCCGGTAGAGAAAGTATAAAAGTGACGATGGTGGTGGATCATGATGGTTGGTGATGTGATGTGGGTAACTCATTGATAGAGGTCTCATTATGTTGTATTCTTATTGTGTAATTTTGAATTTTTAACTTCATATTTGGAATCTTTGAAATGGAATACCTCTTTTTTTGGTTACTGTTCAACCATAAATGGATATTATAAAAATCAAAAAAGAATTTTCTGTTCAGGAATAGAAATACCATAAAAATCCCATTAAAATCATTCTTGAAGAAAAATTTAATTTTCACTTTGAAAACCAATTTTAAAAACTAAAATTTCAAAAAATATTGTGAAAATACATTTCTTTGAAAATAATATTGGAAAATTATAAAGTAATTTTCAAATAAAATAATATTTATGATGGTGGGAAAACATATTCATGTCATAAACATTAAAAATAAACATTATTTTCACACTTTTTTAAAGAGAGTCAAAAGTGAACCGTGTAAAAAATGTTAATAAATTTAATTTTAAAATGTTTCAAAATAAGTTCAAAGATATTGTAAAATAAATTTGGAAAATACTTTATGTTTAGAAAACAAAATTCTTGATTTTTTTAGAATATATGGATATGGAAGTGAAATATGCCTGACCTAAAAGAAGATAAAAGATATGTATCACTTATAAATAAATTTCTTGATGTTTTATTAATAAATAAGGAATGAAATGAAAATTAAACTGGTAAATCACATTCATAAATAGAGAAGAATAAAATAGACATAATTTAAGAAAATAAGATCTTATTATTTCCCCCAAAGAAACCTTATTCATAAAACAACACAAATATTATTTTTAAACCTTTTTATAAAAAGTCAAACATGAGTAAAATTAACTTTAAAAAATCATTGAAGAATAGTCAAAAAAATTATTTAAAGAATTTTATGAACCATTTTGATTAATAATGTCACATCATAGCCTGACTCACTCTATGAATAGTAGCTATACTGGTTCATTTCATTGACTTAAGAACAACTCCCCATATTCTAGAGGCTTCCAAATAGTAGTGAGAGACTTGTGTGTGTTCAAGAGAAGACTATTCCCTCACATTTGAGTAATAAAATAACAAAAATAACCAATAATCATCTATAGTATTAAATAATTAGAGTATAGAATTAATAAATACAAACTAGGTTGTAATAATGAATAGAATTTAGTAAAGGTATGAACTGTCAATCCATACATACAACATTGATCGCCCACTAGGATGACCATAAATAATAGAATAAAAAAAGAAATAGAAATAAAATTTATAATTATCTAATTCCCACAATGATTTTTACCATGAACCTAGCTCCACATACATATATAATCCATTCTTCTTGATAAATCCTGGTTCTCAGCCCATACTGTACCTACAACCAAGTGAAGTTATGCTTGGGTACCCCAGCACAATGGTGACCTGATCAAGGCATGAGTAAAAAAATTAGTAGGGAACCACCAATGTGGTCTGGTACATAGCCAGTAAATACAGTGTATATGTATATAAGCTACTTATCTAGATACATAGGAAAATAGTAAGTTCGAGAAACAAATAAATAACCACTTTCATACATAGGGCCTAATGGATACACTTTTCCGACTATAATTTCTTTAACCAGTGCCAGAAATATCCCTAAGCAAGCTACATAACCATAAGAGGATACAATTCATAACCATGAGATCATATGTAATCTCCTCCAATAAATATAAATTAGGATCTAGGTATTAACTCTACATACCATAAATAAGGCATTGAGTAAGATGTCTTACCACTCAAGATTTTTGTAACTAGTGGGACACAACTGAAGTCTTGACATTCCCTAATCTATTCTAATGTTATATTCCTAGGAAACAACCCTTAGGCTATTAATAAATAATAAACATGATGATTCTTATTGGGGATGGAACTCAAGAAATATGTAAGGAATACGCTCCTAGATCTAAGATAATAAATCAACATCCTTCAATCACTATCTCAACAACCCATTCCCAAATAGATCTAGAAAATGTAATAAGTTATTCCCACCTAATCCTGAGGAGTATCCCATGATTCGATCAAGGATATTATCATCAATCATTGGGGACGTCACAAGAATCCATTGCTTGAGAGAAGTGTGACCACCCAAAAAATCTGGCATCACATGGATCCTAGAAGGCTAGGAATCTTGGGAAACACACTATCTAAGAGGGGATCCAAGATGAAATATTCAACTTCCTTTGTAATCTATTTGAAAGTAGGAATCCTAGAAACACTAGTACTTTTAGTAAAGTAGCATTAAATAATATAAGTCTCATAAGCTGAATCCTAGGAAGTACCTCTGGGAATCCCCACCACACGATCACATCTTATCAGTCCCATAGGCCGATTTCTAGGATGTACGTCTGGATTTCATAATTGTATCAATAGTTAATGGGTGAAAGAATAAGTAGAAGACCAAGTTTGGACGAATGCCTAAACCCATCTCTTATACCATAATCTAATTGGATCACATGTTTGGTATGAGTTCAAGGGTGACACCCACCATCATCACTACCCAAACCCATAATTCACTTTCTCAGATCTAGTCAACCATTAGGACAATAAATAGGGACCCTTATATCAAATAATAAGTATAGGCATCCTTTTTGGGACCCTTGGAATCATATGTAAGCAGAGGCATCCCACTTGGGATCCTTCAGGTCAGGTGATGTTCTTGGGTCAACACCCGACACACTAGAACATCATTTCCTATGACATCGTGAATAGGGTAGGGTGGCCTTTCTAGCTACATAGGATCTTTCCACTACATCAACCATCAATATATGGGTTATTACCCACCTTAGAGTCTATAATCGCTCTGGGACCATCTACTCACCCAAACCAGTCCCAACCTACCTAAGGTCTTCCTACATAGTCTTGTACAAGGGATGACATGCCACACCAGGTATACCCTCACTTACTAAGAGTTACACACACTAATAGGCATCTTAAGGGTCTTAGTATCAACAATCAATACCAAGTAATGAAGATAGTTCATAGGAGTTTTTAGTGACCACTGACATCATCATTTATAGTTAATCAATTTAATTTTATTGGAAACTCATAGGAATAAATTTAAACAGAGGGAGTCAACCTCAGGGGTGAGATAGATCATTACATACTACCATAAACATGAATGAATACCATAAGGTAGGTATGACATACCACCTACCTCATAAAACTATTTCCATTTATTTTTAAAGGGATGAAAATAGCTATAAAGGTCCATCCAATCTCATCCAAGACATGCGAGGCCCTATCACATAACTAAACCACCAAAAATTAATTAATTATAACTAAATTATAATTAATTAATAAATATTAATGAGATATGAATAATTTAAGCAAAATTATTTATAAATGCGTAAAAATCATAACCTCATTGGCCAATTCTATCACATTGAAACTACAACCTAATTCTCTCTAACAACCCACAACACATACTCAACCTTGAAACAGGAATAATCCTAAGAAATGGTGTAAAAAAAACTACCCAATTAATTTAAATTAATATTTAAATATTTTAAAAAATCACAATGATGACATATCTCAACAAAATGACATGTGATGAAGTGCATACAACATCCCATATCACCATCTTCCTAGGAAGAAAAATCCCCATTACTAGTATCCAATTCCACCATGATCCAATGGAATCATAATTTAAATCCTTTACCATGGAAATTAAAAATTAAGGCAAGAATAATAAAATAACAACATATTTCAAAAGAGTCACAGACTTACCACAAATAACTAGAAAACATCTTCAAAAACCACATAGAACACCCCCTTGAAGGGTATTGAAGTAGGAAAGGGGAGGAGAGGGATGACTAGGTCACACATGGGATAGGGATGAAAAAAGAGTTGTTTTACCTATTAAATAACATAGGGTAAAAGAGTAAATTTAACACTTTTAATGATCCATTTGGTTTGGACACACAGTTGGATAAACTTCATGCCAATTGTATGCCCCCACTATGTGAGGCACACTAACATTTTCTGGGCATGGTGTATAGTTTAACAGACCGTTTTATAATCGTGCAGTATGTGTACAATTTATTATATAGTATAACATAGTTTTTAGGGCATCACATACAATTTAAAAATTCATGCACCTATGTAATTCGGGCTGCACGTTTAGGCTGCATGGTTAGCACTAACCATGCATGAACTGTGTGCCCTAAGATGAAATTTTCCAAAACATCAAATATGGGATCTAAACCCCAAGTATGCTCTTGAAACCTCTTAGATACCTTCTAAGCCTCATTCCATGACTAAAAAAAATCACTTTTAGGGATTCCAATAATCATAATTTCATTCTAAATATCTGATCAAGATTTGACTCATCCAATAATTGGAAATTCAAATTCATTCTAAAATATCCGAGTCATATAGATGTGGGATCCTAAAACCTCCACACATTAATACTTCCAGTCCTCAATAAGTCTTGATGGTAATACAACCAAACAACTTGGCCTAATTGGGTTGTGAATTCTTATTCAAACAACCATGTTCTATCTCTGAATGAATAATGCGTTTCCAAGCACTACTTTAAACATACGATACTTAACCCGAAAAACCCCAAACTAAAAATCATAACCATAATTTAAACATTGAGATGAAACTTACCCAATATATTCTAACATGATATATTACCATTTCATCACCTCAGTCATCAACTAGCCTATAGCTCTCCCCACCATAGGTTCTTTATTTCAACGGCCAATTCTATGCCACAGTATTTCCACCATCAAAATTTTCTACCAAAACACACCCCAAGAATCCTAATGATGATCTTAGTATATTTATCAAATTTCTCCACCCAATTACACATCGGGACTATAATATTGGTACTTGATTTAATATAAATGGTTGAATTCCAATTAAATAAGATTAACCTGATCGCATAAGATTTTCCTTGAAAATACCCAAATAACCATTCCAATGCACTCATCTCATCCTAATGCCATGCCCGATGTGGTTCCTCACAAACCACATATAACTATTCAATATAACTAAACTCAAACCACTTCCATAAGAATATTCTAGAAAATGATTGACTTTTACCACTGTCACATCACAAAAACTAGATCCGGATGCCTTTACCCCAAGGCACACCAAGATAATTCTGAGAACGCTCACCAAAACCCATGCCTGACTTCCTAAATAATTTCATAGTCAAACCATCCCCTTTAAATTTTCTCTGTTATGACATTATATGAATACTAGTGAATTCCTGATCCAATACCTCTAGATCATCACAATCTATCCCCAGCTTAATGCCGGTGCACATACTCCACCCAAGTATGTATTAAAACCTATAACTATAATTAGATAAGAAATCTAGTAGTACTCAGTTCTGTTAATCCAATGATATACAAAAGACAAAACAACTATCCAAAGACTAGTCTCATCCTTACACGACCCTTTTCCACATGAGGGTCTCTCATTGGTGACCAATTCCCAACTCCCTAACTTAGGACCATCCTTGTTATCACACTATATATTGGAGTTCCTGATGATTTTATCCCATTCCCTATCCATTTTTGGATATAATGAATATCCTTTATAAGAACCCACTCATTCCTGAGTGATAATGTAAAAATTATAAAGCACATGTCCCCAAATCCATGGGAAAAGAATCCATGTCATTTAGTAAGTTTCAAACTATAACATGTATTTCACCATAAATTCATCCCTTAAAAGACTTTACCACTAAACATGCTCTTCTCCTACCTAGATATAATTATCCCAAGATAAGATTCACTTTCATTTAACTTACCCCTAACATCATGTATTTTGATAATGCATGTCAAGGTCAACCATTGAGTCAAATATTTCATAGAGCTCAATTTATTCCCATGATAGCCTTCCTTATAGGTATCTTCTCTTTATTTACCCAAAACTCTAGGTCTCTTTTCCCACAAACATAAAATTTGAAAACATTGGTCCTCAACTCACACCCGGTTGGTCACCGATTTTTCGTCCTAAATAGTTACCATGAAAAAATGGTATGAACTAAAATTTCCCTTACATAGTGGGTGTAAAAACCCATACCACTCAACTCATGCTTCTACAAGTATCACATTACAAGGGCCAAGATGACCACACTCCATGAAATGTCATTTTTGACACACCAGGAGGTCCCTGGAAACTCCTCTTCAAAATTGGGAACCTCGCACTACCACAATTTTTTCCATGACCACCTATCACCCAATTTTGTTTCAGTCATGAGTATTGACCCATGATCTAAACACATTTCTAACTACACAACCACAAGACAATCGGACCAAGAACCTGAATATTCCTGTCCATTAAAGCTATTCTCAATACATAAGAACCGTAAGTGATTCCTTAGAACCTAAAGAAATAATCATTCCTAGGTCACATACTCGGTAACACATCATGTTCATAAACCTCATCACGAGCATACTATGAATCTCACTGCCTCTAAAGGTATCTATAAACTCAGGACAATCCATCTCATAGGTTTCCCTCAATCATACAAACTATTGAATCACTAGGATCTGAGTCTAAACCAAGGGCCTCTTGGTCTGCCACCTAGACTTACTTGTCAAGGATCCCATTAGGGCCACTAGGTCCGACCAATAAGACCATAGGTCTCTCAAAAAAGAACCATAACCCACTTTATTTTCACTATATAAGAAACATCCCTATTCCCATATCAACTATTACATGACATCTAACATGCCTTTCAACCCTCTTTATGTGATGTAAAGATAATATAAAATTACTAGGGTCATTACAAAACTACACGAGTTCAGTTATATAGGTCTTGAATTCCATGTTATAGAGGAAAAAACACTATAAGTTGTAATTTTAAAACCATTTAAATGAAACCCATTGACAACTCATGAAATAGAGAGAATTCTAATTTCTTAAAAATTTAAGGAATCACCTATAAAGAATCAGCCAACTAGGCCCTGATCCACTTCGAGAATCCTCGCAGGGGAATAATCTTTAGAGGGTCACAATGTCAAATAGAAAAGGATAATGAAATGATCCTCACTAGGCATATGTATACAGTAATACCCCCTTGAGGTTCCAATTCAATACAAACATTTAGGTACTAATCAACATTGCACTCAATGTTTCAACTAAAAAACTGTACACAAAGGTTGGTTAAGTAAAATATCACAACAATCTAGATGTGAAAACTCCATATAGGTTATTATGAATATTTATTTAATAAAACCTGAAATGAATACACCCACAAAGGTTCTACTAAAATGATATTAGCTACCCAAGTCTATATGGTTCCCCTAACACTAACTCTTTAAGGCATCATATGCCCCTATAAATTTATCAGTGGTATTAAAAATCCACTAAACATTTATTTTGACATAATAAGGGTCACTGCACCACCTATGTAGAAGAAAGTACATCGACGTCACCATCTTCATGCCACATCATAGGATAATCCACATATACTATCATAAAAGAATGTAAATAAGGTGGTCCAACAGAGTAGAATTCCACCAGGAAACTATATGAGGACAAAATATTTAGTTTTTTATTGAAAATTTAAATAGTTGGCCTCAATCATTAGAAAAATAACACACTAGTAGGCCTATAACATGTAGACCCTACATTCCAAAAATGATGCATGAAACAAACACCTATTTACTCTTTTGGATAAGACTCAATATCAATCAATGGAATCTCACCAGTGGTATGAGTACTATAAATCCATAATAACTTATAAACTCCACACCACATGTGAATATATAAAAGTATAAACCATGATAAATTGTAACATCATAAAGAAATAATATAAATCCCATATCTATATAAATATAGACTTCTTACCAGAATAAGTGTTCTTGATGCACAAGTATAATATCCATCATAAGTTCTGAAACATTCCTAATACTCTTATCTACCATGTACCAAATAATAAAGCAATAGGAAATTAACTTCTTTGACACCACTTTTTCATGTACAGACCTGAATCACTCTATGAAAAGTATCCAAACCGGTTCACGATCTTACCTCAAGAGTGATTCTCCATATTCTAGAGGCTTTCAACTAGTAGTGAGGGCCTTGGGTGTGTCTATGGGGAGACTATGCCCTTGTTTGAGATTAATAAAATAACATAAATAACAAAACATCATCCATAATAGTAAAAAATTAGTGTGCATAAGTCATAAATAAAAAATAGGATTTAACATTGAATGGAATGTAGTAAATGACCAAACAACCAAACCATACATACAACTCTGATCGCCCATTGGGATGACCACATATAAAAGAATATAAAAAGAAATGTAAATAATATGTATAACTATTTATTGGTCACACTGATTCATACCTTGTACACAGGTCTATATAAATATTTGAACCATCCTACTCAATCAGTCTCAGGTCTCAACCCATACTATTCCTGCAACTAAGTGAACATATTCTAGAGTACTCTAGGGAAATGTTGGCCCGAGTAGGGTGTGATTAAAAAACTCAGCAGGGAACCACCAACATGATCTCATACATAGCTAGTAAATGAAGTGTATGCATATGAGAGCTACTCATCTAGAAATATAGTTAAATAATAACTACTGAAAATAAATAAATAACCATTATCATACCTATGCATTGATGGCTACCCTGGCCTAACTATAACTACTTTGACTACTACTAGAAATGTCTCTAAGAAAGCTACACCACCATAGGGGGACAAAATTACTAACCTTGATATCACCCATAATCACCACCAATAAATATAAAGTAGGATTCCAGGTATCAACTGGATATCCCGTAAATAAAGCATCAAGTTGGATGTCAAACCATTCAAGTCACACGAAAACATTAGAACCTAGATGATGTATTGATGTTCCAAAATCTAGTCTAATGTTGTTTACCTTGGTCCTGGTCTATATGAAATAAAGACTTTGGAAATAGGATGATTCCTAAGGGGGATGAACCTTAAGAAATATATAAGGAATAATCTCTTGGATTCAAGGTAATAACTCATTATCCTTCAATCACTAGATTAATAACCCATTCCAATACAAATATGGGAAATAAAATAAGGTGTGTCCACATGATCCTGAAGAGTATACTAGGCATAAATCAAGGAGATAATAAACAATTAATAGGGATTTTATAAGAATCTAATGCTTGGGGGAAGTGTGGACACCCATAAACCTCTATCATCACCTGGATCCTAGCAGGAAAGGAATCCTAGGAGACACACTATTTAATAGGGGTTCCAAAATTCACTTAGAAACATCCTTTGTAATACCTAAGTATGGAGGAATCCTATCGACACTAGGAATTCTATTAAAGTATCATTAAATCACATAAGTCTCATAAGAAGAACCCCATGAAGTACCTCTGGGCATCCCAACCATATGATCACATCACATCATCCCCATAGTCCAAGTTCTTGGAAAGACTTAAAAATTTCATAGTTTCATCAATAGTAATTGGGTGAGAGAATAAATAGAAGAGTAGGGTTAGCCAAATTCCTTAATCCATATCTAATACCACAACCCCTTTGGATCACATGTTTGGTATGGATTATAGGGAGACACCCACTACCATCAAAATCCAAACACCTAACACAATTTCTCATGGTTTCTCAACTACTGGGACACCCATCAGGGTCCCCTATGTCAAATAAAAATAAGAGGAATCCCTCATGGGATCCTCATGATCATTTTAAAGTGGATTAATCCCACTTCAGATCCTCTAGGTTAAGTCACAATATCAATTCAACACCCAATACACTAGGATTCCAAGTTATATGACATCATGAATAAGGTAACATGGAATTACTAGTTACACAAGTTCTTTCCACCACAACAACCATCAAGAGATGGTTCATAACCAACATTAGTGCCCAAGGTTTCTCTGATCTGGTCAACTCGCCAAACCCTTTCCCGACCTACTTACGGTCTTCCCACCTAGGCCTATACAATAGATTAAATACCTTACTAGGTCAAGCCTCACCTTCTAAGAGGTCTTATTACTACTTGGTGTCTCAAGGGTATCAATATTAACCATTGGGGCCAAGGAATGATGCTAGCACACTGGGGTTGTTAGTGATTCATAGAATCAACCATTATAATTAAACAAATTAATTTAATTAAAAAATCATTAGAATAAATTTAAATAGGGAGATTCACCTCTAGGGGTCATCTAGATCATTCACATACTACCATAAAAATGCATGAATACCATAGTTCAAGTATGATATACCACCTACCTCTTAAAAATATTTCCATCTATTTTACAGGGGCCGATAGTAGTTTCCAAGGTTTGTCCAAGATCATCTGAGACATGCGAGTTCCTGTCTCAAAATCAAAGCCCTAAAAATTAATTAATTATAACCAAATTATAATTAATCAATAAATCTCAACAAATTATAAATAATTCAAACAAAATTATTTACAAAGGAATAAATTTCAAAACCTCAATGACTGATTCCATCGTACAAGAACCACAACCTAACACTCTTCAATAACCCACAGAACATCCTCAACCTTAAACCAAGAATAAAACCTAATAAATGAAATAAAAAATACCCAATAAATTTAAATTAAAAGTTTAATCTTTGTAAAATTCATCATGGAAATATTTCTCAATGAAATGGTACGCGCCAAAGTGTAGATGGCATCCTAGATCACCCTCTTCCAAGGAAGAGTAAAATACCCATCACCAATATCTGATCCCTCCATGTAATGATTGAATTGAGATTAAAATACCTAACTAAGGAAATAAGAAAATTAAGGTATTATTAAGAGAATCATAATAGAGTTCAAGAAAGTTAATGACTTACAAAAATCCCTAAAAAAATGGCTTCAAAAGCCACCAAGAATAACCTCTTGAAGGGGCTTAAAGAAGGGAATGAGAGGAGGGGGATACGTGGGACACACATGGGTGAGGGAGAAATAATATGGGGGAATTAACTCATAAATAAAATAGAAAAAAATGAAAATTACCCTTTTTAAAGATCCGCATGATTTGGCCGTATGGTTGGCCAAACCATGTGCCAATCGTTTTCCCCCACTGTGTGAGACACACCCAACTTGCACGAGAACAACACATAGTTTAAAAGAACATGAACAAAATATTAAAAATGTCTAAAATTTATTAAATAGTATCACATGGGTTTTAGGTCCTTCAAATGGTTTTACAATCCATTCACCTATGTAATCCGGACTGTATAGTTAGGCCGCATTGTTACCACTAACAGTGTTCCCTATGTTTCACTTTTCTAAAACTTTGATTATAGGCCCTAAAACCATATGAAAATCTCAAAACCATTGAGATACATTATGATTTTAATTAAAAGTATAAAAAAAGGCATTATAAACTTCTAAATTTTGTTTAGAATCTCCGATCAATATTTGACTCGTCCAATAATTGGAAATTCAAATTTCTTCTAAAATTTCCAACTCATGTAGATACCGGATATTAAAACCAAAGTGAAGAAAAATGAAACTTAAAAATAAAAATTATAGAAATATATATTGTATAAAAAAAATTAAATGGATTTATCCAATAAGTATCATATAATTTCTCAATGGAGATTCAAGCACAAATAATCCTGATTAAAAATGGCATTGAAACATAAACTCTTTACTACTTTGTTAACTTTTGAATCGTAAGGCCCATGAAAGTATAAATTCAAATGAAAATTTAAATATATTTAACATAAGTATATTCATGAAATAAAATGTCAAAGTGGAAGTACATAACACTCATAAATTATGTTAAGTACATAACATAAACATATGTCCCAAATAAGGAAAATTTAAGAAGAATAACCTTAACAATATACATACCATTTAATTGAAAATTAAAAATTTGATAAATTATGTGTAACAAATTTATATACGCAAAACAAGAAGTGTAAACACAAAATAAATCAATAAAAGTCCATTTTACACATAATCTTGGCATAATATAATCAATGAGGAAATGATATAACCCAATAAAAGAAAATTCTGTTTAGAAAACCCTTACTGCCTTGGAAAATTCCAAATAAAAATTAATTGGATGATTTAACATGAATTATAACTTAAAATACCATGAATTATGAATTATTAATGATATAAAATGTAAAATATCAGTATATACACCATATAAAATAAAGTGTGTGTATAATATTAAAATTTTCCTTAATGAAGGGAAATTAAGGAAAAATCTCTTACCTCGAGTCGAGACATTCTATGCATGTATTTTAACACCTATATAATATAATTATATAAATTATTTTATTTCCCAAAAAGATTTTACAGGTTTAAACCCTTACCATTAAACCATTTATTTATTTTATTTCAATGAAATATTTAATTACTTAATTGGTCAAATCTACTTCGGGTGTTTTGAGGATGTTTGGTTTATAATTAAAAAATGACTTCAGTATATTGACCATGGTCAATAAGTTAATTATTCCATAATATAAGGAATAATAATAATTAAATAATTTTTATTTTTATTCTTTAATTATACTTTTAAAATTAACCATAAAATATGGTTATAAAAAATGAATTACATTTAAATCATTGTGATGATAGGCCGTACGTACGTATGAGTAACATTTTCATTTTTAAATAAACCTGAGGGATATAAGATAAGTTTTATTTTACATATATATAATTATTATTATATCATAAATATAATATTACCACTTTAAATAAACTTATATATACCATCCATGTGATACAATTGTAAACAAATAATCACATCATTTCATAGAGGCGGTAATCCACACATAAGCACAAACGATGTAACCATTTTTCAATGGATGGAAAAAAATAAGAAAGTAGATGATATATAATCTTTATATAATGATAATTATGTCATTAATTTCATATATATACATTAAATCAATCATTATAATATACTGTGAGAGGTAGTGATGTAAAACAAATTACATCAGTTCACGAGTCGACAATCCATTGTACACACGAATGGTGCTTTAATTTCTCATTTTATGGAAGTGGAGATGGATATAGGTCATTATATTTACACAATAACATATAAATATATTTAATATACTTATTTTATTATTTCATCATGGTATAAGAATATTTTATGGAGGTAGAAGAAGAAATAAAATGAAAATGCTTGGTTAAGAACTATGCCTCATCTTTAGACAATCTCTTTAGGTTTATACCAAAATCCTTTCTTGGTTGGTTTTATGATAAAAAAAAGACTCTAGGATATGGATAGGGATTTTATTAAGGGATATGGAAATGTATTTTCTGAAAAAGGATCTTTAAGTGTAGATAGGGGAGTAGAGGGTGTGTCCTTTTATAAACGAGGAAGATGACACACTTGGATTTTTTAAAAAGATTAAAATATATTAATGTATTAATCTAGAAACAATGGATCCAAAATAGAAAATTTGAAAATATTATATGATATAGGTTCAAAATATGTCCATAAAATTTGATTTATACCAGTTTTTAGGTAATTTTTACCCTTATCACTTTTGTTTAACCCCTAATAAATCTGTTTTAACTATAACTGTGGTAATAAATTTTAATGGTTGTTACTATTCATTATGAAAAAATTTAATTGAACCTTTTTAACCTATATTAATTATTATTATTAAAAATATGGAATCTATTTTATCAAATTCAATTCATAGAATCGAAACAATTTAATTTAAAATTAAACCCGTAAAATAGGGTGAAAAACAGTTTTTCAGAAAAATGCCTTCTTATGTATAAAAATGTTTTAATACCAAATTCAGATATAATTCTAATTAAAATAATTTTTTAGATAATTTTTAAGAAAAATAAATTAATTAAATTTTAATACTAATACAAAATATATTGTGACTTTGTAAATAATTGAAAATAAAATATATTTTTCAATAAAAATCAGCATTTTTTACTATGCATTGAAAAATAAAACATTTCAAAAAATTATCAAAAATTAATCCTAAGATAATTTTAAATTATTAATTAAAAAATGAATTTTATTTTTTGAAATTAAAATTATATAATTTGAAAACCATTCTTTTAAATAAAACCATATAATTCATGAAAACCCAATTTAGTTATAAATAAATCCTTTTCTATTTGACTGAATAATTACCTAATAATATGATAATGAATATAATTCTATAAAATATAATTAATTAATATTACTAAGACATGAAAATTATTTTTCTCAAAATTACCTAGGTTTTTACACCCATAACTGACTAGCTCGGCGTGTATAAGGATTAGACGCCCAAGGGCCCATGAGGCGACACACACCATGTGTTTTGGGACACACCCCATGTACCTTCGGAGGTAGATGGATCAGGAAGATGGGTTACATACTAAGTAACCCCATGGACATGAAATTCCATGTAACACCTCTACATTAAATATATTTTGATTTAGACATGCCATGTAGAATGGAGAAACACGACTAGGTGGCCGACTTGGGATAAAACATCGTGTACTCTTAAGACATACCGTGTACATTCCATTGACCTTGGTTACCTCTCTAAAACATGGAATTTTCATCTTATTATTTATATTTAGGGTTATTATCTAACCCATTGTGTATGGAATCCTCATGGGGATTCAATATTTCCCCCACATAATCATGAGGCTATAATTGTCTACCTTTAGAATCATAAAGAGTAGATATTTCACCCACATTATGGGGAAGGGATCCCCTATTTACAGAGTTGGTATTTCAATCAACTATAGATCTCAGATGATATTGGGATAATCCACTAGAGTTTTTATTTCACCCATCATCAAGGGGAAGAGATCCTCCAATATAATCTAAGGGAATGACCTTGTAAGTTGCATGAGGCTATACTTTGAGATTGGAGTATATTTATAAGAATACATTGGTTTATCGTTACCTTCAAGTAATGAATGATAAATTAGTGTGTGAGTGATCTTTATGGTTGAGGAAACTCCCATTATTGTCTTAGGAGGTGTCCTGGATACTATAATCCTATAAAATGCTGAATTATGTGAGACTTGTTATTCCTTAGCACCATGAGAGTCATTATAGATACGTGATGTCATTACTCACTATCTACTTTAGGAATGTGGACTCTTTATCATTCCAAGAATCTCTATCTACCCATGTATATTTGATTTTGATTATTAGAGCTATAACGAATGGGAATTATTAGCATCCTTAGTAACCTAGAAAAAAGAATGTCGAGATCACTCTTATAAACTTCCTTTTAGCTACTTATCAATTTCAAGAAACTTGAGGTTGACATGGTTTTCTATTTTTCCTTATTATCCTCCTTATAGATACCTCCAATGATAGGAGTCAAGTTGATTGTTACCTCATTCTACCTTAATGGGTTTTAAGGTGTTATACTATGTATGTTTATGCTCACCCATGCACAGTCCATGGGCCCACAAGTGTTGTGTCAGGGCAGATGACATATAGGGTGAAGATGGATTTGTGAGACTTGGGTTGAGGTTACTCATGTGGATTTGATTCCTGAAAACTTTAGTGATTTGGTTTTGGCTTATTATTGGTGGTAATAGGAGTTGATGGAAGCAGGAGCTATTCATGTTTGGAGCTATCTTGTAGTGAGGGAATCTTTACCTTAGCTTGTTGATAGTTTTTTCTAGCTATTAGGAAATGTTTTTCCAATTTATATATTGGGTTATTGGTACTGGTTATATTATGGATATTATTCATGCATCTTTTATATTTAATTCATTTTATTTTATATATATATCCTATTGATATTAATTATTTTTTCTACATTAGAAAAATGTATAAATTTTAGGTCATGATAGGATAAGGCCTCCTATGTGTGTGATTTTCCTACTCGATGCTAGTCACCAGCCCCTGACCTATTGGAGGAGGGTTTAGGGTGTCACTTATGTCATTCAACTAGCCCAAGTGGGGACCTAGAAGGATGGAACATGAAATTTAAATAATTCAATTCTAAATTTATGAGATAAATGTATATATAGAAAAACATATAAAAATCCCCATTTAATCAATTTATCAAAATAATACCATATTTCAATGAAGTATTAAAAATTTATGATTATCCTTGTTTTTAAAATTATTTTAGTGGATTTTAACATTTAATTATAGAAAAAAAGATATTAAATTTCACCTCTCATCATTCCCCCACACTCAATCTACTCCACTTCTGAGAAATATGAAAAATTTATTTTTATTCAAATAGATATTTCATGAATATACTTAATTACACAAACTAGAGAAGAATAAAATCATATATTCCTCTATTTTTTAAATTCTCATGCCTCCACTATGAATTAATCTCACTAATTTACTTCAATTAAGTTCAAGTTCCAATTCAAGGAGTGAAATAGATAGATTTAAGTAGAATTAGAATTTTTATACGTGACACTTCCATTTATCCCTTTATCATAAGTTCCTTAAACAAGAGTTACAACTTCCACTTCATTTATAGAACTTTAATGAAATTATTATAAGTCAATTTCACCCATATTAATTTTAAATCAATATTACCTTCACCCAAATGAATTCATTTTTGATAATTAAGAACTTATTAAAATTTTCCCATCCATGATTGGGAAAATAATTGTGAAAAAAATTATTTAATATAAAAAATGTAATTTCTTTACTCATACACCTAGTTCCTAATATCTCATAGATTCATCGTGGGATCATAATTTCCTATTTTCTCTATTTTTAAAGGAATTATATCAATTTATTTTAAGTTGGATCCGTGAGCTTTTTTTTCTTAATGGTCAAGTTACCTTGAATTAAGTTTAAGATTATAAATTAATAATATTATAATTTCAATTACATAAATATATTTTCACTCACACTCATTTTCCTAGTTTTAAGGATAAATTTCCCTAAAAACAATAACTAAATTCACTTAGAAATGACTTAAATCTCCAAATTTATAAACCAATGAAATCCCTCCACTATAGTATGATATTTGTAATATGTTTGAAAACATTTATCTCAAGTTTTATTATATATAGACACTCCAAAAATCTAAAGAAAATGAAAAATATATGTACATATACTAAAAATAGGATTAGACTCTCTTTTATTTATTTTATTTTACTTAAAAGATACATCTGAAAAAAATAAAATAGGTAAAAGTATCTACATCCTAAATTACATGTCCCTCTCCCCCATACTTATCATATAAACAATTCTAGTTAATTACAACACGTATTTATCAAGGGAAATCATTTTCAAGGAGTGAGTATCCACACCAATATAAATAAATACAAAACCTATAATTCCTTTATTCCATGGAAACATGGATAAGTTTTAACTCCTCCATTGGTCCTTTCAAAAAGTATTCATAATAATATTTCACCTTTTTCCTATTAATGTGGAATGGGTTCAATAAATCTTCTTCCATGATCTTAAATACAACAAATGAGAATGTGTTAGTCACTATGTATTCCTTAATAGACTTGGAATGAATTTTACCAGAAATGAGATTCATTATTGAAGAGAATATCATCACTTTGTATCCCACCTCACAACTTCTTTTCTGAATATGTTTATCATGGATTTTTTTACTTCACCTTATACATATGTGAATTATCATAATATTCCCTTATTAGTTCCACAATATCCATCATTTTCAACTTCATTTACTCCTTAACCCTTTTAAATTCTGTTTTCACCTTCTTCACACCCTGATATGATGTGCACTGTATCTCAACAGAAAAATGAAAGTGTTTTCAATAAATTATTATATAAGGGAACATTCCTAAAATGGTCTTATAGGCAGTTCTGTATGTCTATAATGAATCTTATGTCTTCTTAATGAATTACTTTCTATTATGTTGTACTATGTTCTCAATAATACTCTTAATCACTATGTTGGATTCCTTTACCTTCCCATTTCTCTTTGGGTGGTAACCAGTTGAGTTCTTTTAATGCAATCCATATTTCTTCATTAGGGTTTCCATGTTCTTTCTATATAAGTGTGTGGCTTGGTCAGTAATTATTTTTTGGGTACTATAAATATATATATTTTTTGATTTTATAAATTCAATGAAAACCTTAGAATCATCCATATTGGTTTTTTATTCAATCCATTTAGAAACATATTCTCTAAAAAAAGTTATAGAATAAAACGAATCAGATAGAAATTGGGATAATAAAATATAGTAAAAAAAAATGAAATCCTTCACAAAAAAAATAAAGGCTACTGGGGAGTTTAATATATTTTGGAAACCTCACTAGTAAGTTTATAGTTTTGAAATTCTTTACAATTTTTTTTGAATCTTTAAAAAATGAGTGCCAAAATTGACCAACCTCAAAAACCATTCTAACAGTTCTTTGAGGTCCAAAATGGAATCCACATACAAGGGTATAAAAAATGTAATAAAAAAATTTAATCACTTTCTCATGGATTTATTTCTTAAATACTTGGTAATTAAAAATCTTCCATAAGGATCCACATAGACATAACATTTTTAATCAGATTTCAATTTTGAGGTTTTATGTATAGTGAAATAGGGGTGTACCTTTTATGCAAATAGAAAATTGACCAAATTAGTATTATAGGGAACTTGGGTGACTTTTTATTGTTTTTCACCAGGGAAGGATTCATCCAAGTTCTACTTAGTGGGTTTTTATAACACAACATTATGGGGAAATATACTCATGTGGTCAACAAACAGACTCCCATAGCCCTTGTTGTCCTTGATCTAAAACATCTATCTTAGTAGCCCTAGATTTGCATGATCTTTATTAATGAAATACCAAAGTGACTTAGGATTAGAATAGATAGTTAATT
The DNA here is from genome assembly GCA_963277665.1 of Viscum album. NCBI lineage: Eukaryota > Viridiplantae > Streptophyta > Magnoliopsida > Santalales > Viscaceae > Viscum > Viscum album. The sequence goes on along the minus strand of OY728132.1, from coordinate 1,340,626,688 downwards.
TACTTCCTAAAAAGTAAGGATGAAATTTTTCTAAAGGAAAAATAATTGAAAAAAACTCCCTTTCTATTGCTGTGTAATTTATTTTAGAATCTTATAGAGTTTTAGAAGTGTTGGATATCACTTTTGAGTGCCCATAAACTTTTTGAGACATCACAACTCCTATATATTTTCTTTAAGTATCATGAAAAGGGTTTATTCCAGTTACGTGGGTAGATTATGGGGGCCATTATTAGGCTCACTTTAAGCTTATAAAAATATATCCTACATGAATCATAAAATAAAAAATCTATCTCCTTCCAGAGTAGGTTAGTTAGGGGAATAGAAATGTTGATAATTTCCCTAATAAACCTTTTAAAAAAATCAATAATAGCCTAGAAATGATCTAATGTGTATTAAAATTGTTGGGTATGGTAGTGTAGAAATGATATCAATTTTGGACTTATCCAATTAAATCCCATATTTATAAATTATTTGGCCCAAAAAAGTTCCTTTCTTTGCATTGAAATTACATTTCTTAAAAATTTTCCTCAATGAATTTATTTAAAACGTTTTCAGACTCTCAAGATAGGTTTTAAAACTTGTTCCATATAAAGTAAAATAATCAAGGAGTACCTCTAAGTATCCATCAATAAAATACAAAAAGATACTTACCATTAGTCATTAAAAGGTTCATTGGGAACTTCATAGACAAAGGAAATACTCTGGTAAGTAAATGATCTAAATGTGCACATGAAAGTGGAGTTTCCTAGTTTACTAGAGCTATTAGAACCTGAAAATGACTATAAAATCCATCAAGAAAACAACAATGAAATTCCCAAATAGTATTTCAAACATTTAGTCTAAAATTGTAATGGGGAAGTGGTACTTATTATTCACATGGTTTAGTTTCTTGTAGTCAGTGAAAACTCTTTAGCTATTTAGAATTCTTGTGGGAACTAACTCATTTTTCTCATTCTGTGTATCCAATTTTATTTTGGAACAATTTGAATGGTACTCACCCGCCAAGAGTTTGATAATGGGTATAAGATTACAACTCCTAAAATTATTTACACTAACTTTTTTTATAACTTCTAAGAGGGTTGGTTTGAGCCTCCCTTAGGGATATATCATAGGTTTAGAATCACTTTATAAAAAAGTACCATGGATATAGGTGGAGGGGCTAATCCTTGGGATGTCCACTAATGTCCATCCTATTTCCCTAATTTTATATTTCAAAATTTCTAGAAATTGGTGTTCTTTATTGGTATTTAAATTGTTTGATATTATTACTAGAAGTTTCTCATTTTATTTATGAAAATCATATTTTAGGTTGGATTGAATTTTTTTTTAATTCAAGTTTAGTTGGGTTTTCTAATTATGGTTTCAAATTAGTGTTATCCATGCTTTCAACTTTCACATGTAAAGCAAAATTATCTGTGGTAGTTTTTAGTAAATCTTCAAAATAATTTTCATCAAAGTAAATTTTATCAACACATACAACCATTTCATGATTTAACTAATTTCAACATACATATTCATAAAAAATTAGTTAATTACAAATATTATCCTAATAAAATTATTTCATAAAATATTTCAATTTCTTTTTTCAAAAAATCGGTAAATTCAAAATAGTTCAATGGAAAAAAAATTTCTCATTGTGGGGGTACTTTATCGAATCATGAATATTAAAATCCATTGTATGATTTCCATAATTCATCAAAAGAGTTACATTATTAAAATGTATTATTTTTTATAATTATTAATAAATAACATACCTATAATGATGAGGGAATGAACTTTACATAATTATTCCTCTATATACAAAATACATAAGTTAGTAGGGGAAAAAAATCTTTCCACACGTACCATCACATCCTCTAGAACTCCAATATAATAATAAATAGTTCAAATAGAAAGTTTTTTAACCAATATGGTGGGTTTGAGATCTCATATATATTGTGAATAATAAAACAAATAATCAATTACTATAAAGACCCAGAATTCCTATGGAATTTTTTTAATACATGGGAATTTTACGAGTCCACAGTTTCTGACGGTGCTTGATTCTGAGGACCAGTGTCCCCAAAATCAATTTCTGAAGTTTTGTTTGGGTACGTTCAGTAAACGTACGAACGTGTTATTATAACATTTGAACGGGTGCTCAGAATTGAAATCCAAGGGAACCGTTGAAATCACAGCGCTGATTTTTGCTTAAGAAGACTTTCACCTCGACGATGGCTGATTGGCTATGAGAGTTGGTTTTTGGGTTTCACGTGGATTAATAAAATAAAATAAGTGACAAATTATTTTATTTTTGTTGAACCCAATTCATGTGGTAAAGTTGGTTAAAAGCTCCACATGGGATTTGGTGGTGGGACCGCCACACCCTAACCTCCAATGGGAGGATAATTGGGGTGGGGACCACCCGAGAAGCATAACCTCCCGTGAGAGGAAATGACGTGGGGTACAAACGAGGCTTAACCACCCATTTAATGGGAGGGGAGGAAACCTCTCAACTATAACTCATTAATGAGAGAGAGCCTCTTGGTCCCTAACTTCCCTCTTAATGGAGGAGGATAAAACCTCCCCAAAACTCCCAATTAATTAAAGGAAACCTCCTTGACCCTCTTTATGTTTAATTAGGTGGGGACCACCCGGGCCTCTAACCCCCTCAAAACTCCCCAAATTTAATATCCCAACCTCTCGTGAAATTAATTTGGTGGAGCCTCTCCTCTCTTTTTGAATTTTTAATAATTGTGCCAATGACATGATCTTAATTAATTGGGGCCCACATAATTAATTCACTCCAACAGGAAAAATAGATTAAAAATCTATTATTTTGGCAGGTTTATTCTCTATTTAGTGGAGAGATTGGGAGAATAGAATCCTCCAACGAAGAACGCGAAGACGCCGATGATGACGCTTCTTCCTCAAATTCTTCCTCGGCACCCCCCTTCCGACGTGTGATCTCTTCGACGACCCTTCTTCCTTCCTCTTCGTCGTCAACGGACCAACACATGAGCTAGAAAGTGGAAGCGTACGAAGAACGACGACAACATCGTCTTCCCCCGCGACGAACGAACACCCAACAATTAAAAAGGTAGGGGTTTGTTTTAATTTGTTTAACTATTTATACTCTCACGTTGAATCAACTTTATGAGCCGCTTTCTATCGTTCTAACATGGAGTGTTCGGGCCGAACGAACATGACCCATCCCCTCTGTAACCTTTATGGTTTCAGAACCTTGAGTTGATGGTGAAGTAACGATGGAATAGTAATGAGGCAAAGATGAAGAAGACAACGAATAAAGGTCGTGATACCCGCAACCTCCGCGAATCGCACCATCGGCCACACGGTGCCTGACCAGCCTACTCGCGCGCTGCTCGGTGCGCTCCCCGGTTGAAACCGCGGCCTGCCCGGCCCGCCGAAACCCTGCCCGCGCGCCCCCCGCATTTCTGGCGCACCCAGGACACATGACCGGTGCCGAGGCCACCTGCCCGGTGCCCCCCAGTACCCTGCCCGGTGCCCCCGCGCCCAGGCCGCCCTGACCGGCGCTTCCCGACGCCCTGCCTGCGTGCCCTGGCGCCCTGCCCGCACGCCCCGACGACCTGCCCGCGCACCCCGTCGCCCTTCCCGACACCCCAGCGCCCTTCCCGGCGCACCCGCGGCCTTCCCGCGCTTCACGCGGCCTACCATTGGCCTCTCGGGCCTAGCCGCGCTCCTCGCGGCGCCGACCAAACCTACCACTGGCCTTCGGGCCGAGTCACCCACGTGGCGACTTTGGCCCAAATTGTCCACGCAGTCCGCCGGGCCGGGCCCAGCAGACTAGGCCGAATTGAGCACACTGAACCGCCCAATGGGCTGGGTCAGACCCAGCAAGTCAGTTCAGGTCGACCCAGACCAGGTTGACCCAGAATTGGTTGGTCCGAGTCGGTCTGACTGGGTCGGACCGGACCCGGGCCCATACCGTTTCCTTTACTTTCTTGGGCCATATATTTGGCACCAGACGTCCGTTTGACAAACCATAAGTGGAATTGGTATTCATGGAGCATATCCATCCCTTTGAGTATACCCCACTAGAGTTCGGGATATAGTTGAGTCACGGTCAGGTTGGTTCGTACACGAATCCAACTGGGCCTCCAGGACTAAAATGCTAATAACTAACAGACCAGACGTTCGATTGACGCGCTGTCTGTTGATTTGAGACCCTTATGACATGGCAGACCTTTGAGATACTTCTTCATGGGACTTCATGACACATGGAGTATCATCTTGTAGCTTGTGGAGCGGACCCTGCTGGTGACGAGTGAGCAGAATACAGAGACCTAATAGCTGGCTGAGACCTGATGACTGCTTGACCGATTCGATTCAGAGTAACTCGTCTAGCCTAGTAGGGAGTGCTACTGTGTGAGGTGGCAGACCCATGGCGGAGGAGCGCCACTGTGTGAGGTAGCAGACCTGTGGTACTCAACAGGAGGAGTACATATGTAGGCTATTAGGGGGAGCGCTACTGTGTGATGCGGCAAACCCCAGGTGGGAAGCATCTCTATGTGACGTAGCTATCCCATGGTACTCGACTGGAGAAGTACCTCAGTAGTCTAAGGTTAGTGAGTTGCACCTTAGAGTCATGGCAGGACCACTGTACTTGACAGAGGTGGAGTTCTCCAGCATCCATGGTTTCATTAATGAAAATCATGGTTTGAGATGAGTCAATGACGTTTGTGTTTTCCTCTTGATTGAGATGGGTTAATTGATAACTTAGGTATATGTATGGGCATATACCTAAGTAATGGTTATCCATTGAAATCATACCTTATGGTTTATCCTTGTAGGATTTAGTGAGACCTTGAGGGTATCGGGGTCCCTAATGAGTATCGTTATACTCACCCCTACACGGGCTATGCCCGCACCTCATTGTATTGGATGCAGATGACGGACAATGCTGATGGAGGCCGAGAGCGCCAGGACTGGACGGTACCTGGAGGAGGACCTTATGACGTATCGGTACACGGTGGAGTCTGACAGATGTGGAGTGCTGAGGAGGTCATCTGCACCTACCCTTCATGTATGAACCCCGAAGGATGATCCAGGAGCTACTTTCACCTTCCAGCTATATGTCCCTTTTAAGTTAAATTTGCTTTCAGTTGTATTTGTAATTTATAGTTAGGCTTGTATTCTGGACCCCTTTACTTTCAGTACACTTGTTATACAGCTTTTACTTAGTATTTTCTTCTGCTTTTACTCTGGTTGTGTGTGTTTACAATTTATAAAGGCAATGCCTTCCCAGTTTTAGGGAATTAGGCCTTTGGTGCTATTTTCCAGCCCCTGGCCTATGGAAGGCAGGCTTGGGGTAGTCACGATGCGGGCCCCGGGGGACGGGTCGTGAAAAATTGGTATTAGAGGACGTTGGTTCTACCGTAGAACTTATGACTCTAATATTTTATTTTCTGTGAAGCAATAGTGTTATGGGTTCTAAGTGTGGTTTTCAGTTCAGGGAGTCTAGTGTTGGTGCGGGCGGCCAATGTATCCATACATCAGGACCCTGATTCTAATTTTCGACTCAGTGCACAAAAACACTTATTTCATGTGTGTTTTCAAAAGTTTTCTTTAAAGTAAGATCAACCGGGTCAGCTCACCATGTATAGTCTTTTGACCATGTCACATATGTTTCTTCTGGGATGCCTCCCCGCGGACGACCAATTGGAGCCGAGAGAGATGTTCGTACTGACAGCCCGCCGAGTGACAAGGCCTCAGTACAGGGCCCTCTTCCATTTGAGGCACCAGCAGAGGCACCAATGGTACTACTTCCCTTTGGGCCACTGATGGCACCAGCCCTAGCAGCAGACGATACACGCCGCATGAGAACGTTGCATGAGTTCCAGCGCCAGAGGCCACCCAGGTTCCCGGGATAGATGGACCCACAAGTGGCTGAGGATTGGATGGAGGCTGTGGTGAGAGTCTTCAGGCTAGTAGGGACACCAGTAGACTTCATGGTGATCCTTGATTCCAGCCTCTTTCAGGCACTAGTAGGCAGATGGTTGAGCCTAATGCTTCAGGTCCATCACGAGGCGACGCTACTCTGGGCAGACTTCGAGAGCCTGTTTTGGTTGAAGTTTGTCCCAGCCACCCTTTGAGTGGTGAAGATACACGAGCTACTGCATCTACAGTAGGGTAGCATGTCAGTGGCGCAGTACTCAGTGAGGTTCACCGACCTCTCGCGCTACTCCACTGATATGGTAGGAGACCCATTCTATAGGGCCCAGACCTTTGAGCAGGGAGTTAGGTGAGAGATCAGAGCTTCAGTTATCTCTCACAACATCCCAACACAGACGGGGGTGTTGGAGCGATCCCTCCTAGTGGAGAGTTTCCTTGCTGAGCAGTCTCCAGTATTGAGACCCACCACTAGCCGACATGCAACGAAGTATTATGCAGCTAGCCGTAGAAAGATGACGCAGAGGTCCAAGAGGACCAGACCAACAGGTGGTGGACCGCGTGAATTAGGATCTGTAGTGTGGGGAACCTGAAGTGGAGATAGAGCTAGACCTGTCAGGCAGTGTTACTCATACGGCGGCCAGGGTCACATGGCTCGTGATTGTCCAAACTGCAGCACAGACGATCAAGAGTCACTTGAGGGACCATAATTAGCCACTAAATGAGGCTAATATTCATTGTTAATACACATAATATTCATGTTATTTATTATTCATAAACACCATTTTAGTGCATTTTACAATTTGAACATCATTTCACATTATGATTGTAATACCTTCTTAAAATGCACTATTATGTGGTACATTTTTGAACATCATTTGAAGTACCCAATGATTCATCTAATTTTAAGAAATCTAATTATAAATATTTTAATTTGATATTATTTTGAACTGGATATTCACTTCAAGGATCAATGAAATATTCATAAAGGATGATGAAGATATTTGGCAATGAAATGAAGCAATTATGGAGAAGGTAGATTGGACACCAGCCCACTGATGAGAATGTGGGGACCAACATACAATCCCAATGAATCCCAAATTTCATGGGATTCTAGAATAAATGTATAATAACAAATCACTCTTCAGGATCTAATGCTAATTCGGCCTCCATGGTGTCCAATTAGGCGGCCCAAGTTAGAGATAAAATTCTGGTCCATATTCTGCAGCCCAGACAAATAGCCCACTAATATGATCATATCTCGGAATAAAAAACTAAAAATGGTCCCAACTTTTACAGGAGGCTAGAGGACATCTGGATATATATTTTCTTCTTCTATGGACCACTCTGATTCGGCCATCTAGAAGGTCTTCCAAGCGCGTCTGTTCGGTGAAGGAAAGCTGGCTGCCACCTCGGGTCAAGGGTGGAAAAATCAACTCTCCCTGACTTTCCACCCACCTATGGCCTACCAAAATTAATTGAGGAGACTTGTACTATTGGAGGCTCGAACCAAGGGCTCAAAAATGCCTATTTAAGGCAGTGGTGTGGGATTATTGAGGGATCTTTGGTGCTTTGTTCAATTGTAATGTTATGCTGCAATTTTGTTGTCCCAAATTTGTCTTTCCCGTGTAAGTTGTTCAATTCACTTTAGTTTCATAATAAAAGTTCTTATTCTACTATTATTCTGTTGTTATTCATATCACTTTGATACCATTGGATCAAGGTGTGAATTTATTCACACCAAACCTTGTGAAATTATTCACACAACGGTGGAGTGATCATTTTATTTTTGTTGTTTTCTTTACTTATCCATTTCCTCCCTCATGAGTATACTTTCCGCTTCCATTGAAACCATGGGATAAATTGAGGTCTAACCCACATATGGGTTGATCCAAGGGAGTAGAAATGGGCTAGATTGGATGTTATTTATCACCCCATTAATGTATAATCACTTCTTTAATTGAGATTTTTATTTGATGATTTTTAAACTCCATCATCCTTGTTGAATTTAAGGCCACACACTTCAAGTGCTAATACGAAACTTTACCTTGAAGTGATAAAAACATTGATACTTCAAGTGTATAGGTGATTATTATTAAAGGGTCTAGGAAATAAACCAGTAAGTGATGATGTTGTTTTATATCCTTAAATAAACCCATCTCAAATATAAGAAATTGAAATCATTGAAAAGGAAATACGTCCAATCCACCCCGAGCAATAACCTATGATCAACTCATTCTTTTAAATTGAATTCACTTAAGTCTCTTAGAGTTCCTTTATACCCATATAAAATCAACCCAAGTTGGCCACTTCATATCCAAAAATAGTCTATATAATGTACGTGTCTATAGGTTACTTCTTAGGTCTCTGAGGATTCGACAACCCAAGCTAAACAACAAGGACCGTCCTACCTTCTTCTCTTGGGTAAATTTGAGCGTGAATCAAATTTTGGAACCGTTGCTGGGGACACAAGTAATTCATATAAACACCCATTATATTCTCCCCCATTTCATTTTTTCTCATCCAAATTCTCTTATCTTGTCCCTTTCTCATTTTTTTTTCTTTTGGCGCATGTCCGCCTACACCCGCGATCAATCAAACCGTCTAGTTAGGGTGGATAGTCCTGGGGTTGGGGAGTAAAGTACATCAAGGTAACTCTTTCCATTAGATCCGAATATCCTAATACTCCAGAGTTAAAAATTAAGCCTATTTCAATGGAATGTCTTCAACGAAACCAACTCATAAACCCTGGTGGGAACCAAAATGGAAACCCAAATGAGGCAGCCCCAAACTTGGGGAATGCAATGGATCAAACCTTGAATGACTACCTCACACCTTCCTGGACCAATGCCCCCTCATGAATTAGACATAATTCCCTAGGAGATGCAAACTACATATTTAAACCCCATGTTCTAAACCTCCTTCCAACCTTTCACGGGATGGAGTCTGAGATGCCCTGCCTTCACATTAAGGAATTCAATGACATTATAGAAACCATGTGTCCCCCACATAAACTAGTATTAGCTAAGATGAGGCTATTTCCTTTTTCTTTAAAGGATCGAGCTAAAAATTGGCTAAACAATTTGAGACCATCATCCATAAACTCTTGGTACCAACTACAAAGAGAATTCTACAAAAAATACTTTCCCCACCACAAAACAATTGCACTTAAAAAGAGTATCCAAAACTTTTTTGAAAAAGAGGGAGAGTCATTCTATGAAACATGGGAGAGGTTCAAAGAAACTCTAAACATGGTTCCACACCATGGTTTTTCTATACCTGAACAAGTGAGAATTTTCTATGAAGGGTTGCGTCCGGGGAACAAACAATTCATTGACATGATGTGTAATGGTACCTTTAAAAACAAAGCCCCAAATGATGCTTACGTGTATCTAGAAATCATTTCTGAACAAAATCAAACATGGGGAACTTCACCTTATTCTGAAAATCCACAAAGAACTACTGGAATTCATACACTTAGAGAAGAGGAAAGCCTTAGGGATAAACTCGAATCACTCTATAGGAAGGTTGAAGAGATAGACCTTAGTAAATTCCATGAAATCCAAACTGTTGACCCTGTTTGTACAATTTGTGACAAACATGACCATAAGACAGAAAATTTCCCAAACATTCCATCCATCAAGGATTTTATTTTAGGAGGACCCCCATAGGAAGTAAATTCCTTGAACTTTCAAAAGCCTCAATACCAAAACAACTTCAACCCAAGGTATAATGACCACCCAGGCTTCCACTAGAAAGATAACCAACAACCTAGCCAACCACATGGAAAAAATCCTTACCCCCATCAGAACTACCAAACCCATAACCAGTTCCAAATCCAACCTATCCAATACCAATAACAACTAGTCCATTTTCAACAAACCATACCACCTCCAAAATATCCCCCTGGGATAAACCAATCTTCTCAAGCACCAACCCAAACTGTTCCAAAAATCCTACTAGAAAAATTGTGCAAACAAATGGAGATGATGAACTCAGAAGTCTCTTCCCTAAAACAATAACTTCAAACCATAAAAACTGGAAAGGCAACCATGCCTACTTAGGAGGTTCCATCCTCAACTTCAAGGGGAGAGTCAAGTTGTGCTCAAACAACTCATGAACAACTAAAGGCTGTGACTGTTTTAAGAAGTGAGAAATCAATTGAGAAACCTAAAGAACTAATTCAGAACCCCCCTAAAGATTCAAACTTGGATGAAAATTCAAATGAACCCCAAGATCAAACTAAGGAAACTGATAACAATGTGAAATAAACAACTCTTCAACAAACAACCCCACAACCTGCACCATTTCCTCAACGCATGAGGGTGAAACGCAAGCCTGAACTGAGTTAAACATTGAGGGAAATATTTTCACAAGTCAAGTTGAACATACCCCTTCTTGATGTAATCTAGAACATACCTGCCTACTCAAAGTACCTTAAGGACTTGTGCACTTTTAAAAGAAAGTTTTCACGTAAAAACCAATTTCTTTTGGCTGCTAATGTGAGTACCACCATTCAAGGGACCATTCCTCCAAAGTTGAAAAACCCGGATTTCCCTTACATAAATGTTGAACTAGGAGAGAGAAAAGTTGTCAAGGCCTTGTGTGACCTAGGTGCTAGTGTCAATCTCATCCCATATGCTGTTTACTTCCAATTAGTCATAGAAGAGATCCAACCCACATCTGTCACACTTCATCTTGCTGATCTTAGCATTAGGGTTCCAAAGGGTATTTTGAAGGACGTTCTGGTAAAGGTTGAAAACTTCATCTACCCTGTTGATTTCATTGTCCTTGACAACCATCCAAACTTATGAAATAAGGAAAAAACCCCAATCATCCTTGGTCTTCCTTTCCTTGCAACAATCAACTCTGTTATCCGAGTATCAAATGGGAACATGACCATCACCTTTGGGAACATGAGTCTAGACTTGAACATCTATAATGAAAGCTCACAAATAGGGGATGACGAGGACATTCATGAAGTAAACATGATAGGAAGCATTGATAATGAATCCATGGAAAATCAAGGAATATTTGATGAATGTTTAAGTCAGGATGAGATTGATTTCCTTTGTTCATATGAATTAAGTTTATCTCCTTGGCTTGAATCATTTTAAAATTTCTCTTATGATGAAGTCTTAGGTCCAACAATCAGTGAAACCTTTAAATAAACCACATTCATGGAGACCACTCAAATTTACTTCCCTAAATCTGATCAATACAATGTAGTAGCTGAAACTTCTACATGTGGATAATCAATCCTATCTGAAACTCTAAAAAAAGAAATTGAACTTGATCCAATGTCCCAATATTCTATTGAAATTACAAACCAACCTGATCTTTAATTTTTAGGAACTTCCTACTACACTCAAGTATGCTTTCCTAGGGGACAATAAAACACATCCCATTGTCATTTCTTTTTCTCTTGAAGACAATCATGAAAGGATGCTTCTAGATGTCCTTAGGAAGCATAAGAAAGCCATTGGTTGGACCCTTTCTGATATTACTAGGATTAGCCCACTTATTGGGACTCATAGGATTGTCCTGGAATCTGATTCAAAGCCATGTCATCAACCTCAACAGAGACTCAATCCTAATCTCATGTAGGTAGTAGGGAAAGAACTTCTGAAATTGTTAAAAGTTGGTATCATATATCCCATAGCTGAGAGTGAATGGGTGAGCCCAATCCAAGTGGTTCCAAAAAAGGCTGGAATCACAGTGATAACCAATGAGGATGGAGAGATTCTTCCAAAAAGGGTGAGTAGTGGATGGAGGGTCTGCATTGACTATAGGAAGCTAAACTCATTCACCAAGAAGGACCATTTCCCCTTACCATTCATTGACCAAGTCCTTGAGAGAGTGGCGGGTCATGCCTTCTACTGTTTCTTAGATGGGTACTCGAGGTACAATCAAATTGAGGTCTCCCTAGAGGATCAAGGGAAGACTACATTCACATGTCCATTCAGTACCTTTGCCTTCAAACGCATGCCCTTTGGTTTATGCAATGCTCTTGGAACCTTCCAGCGGTGCATGATGGGAATCTTCTCAGACATGGTAGGGGATTTTCTAGAGGTCTTCATGGATGACTTCTCTGTGTTTGGGGATACTTTTGAGGGATGTCTACGAAATGTAGAGAGATTCTTTTCAAGATGTGAAGAAAAAAATCTGGTCCTAAACTGGGAAAAATGCCATTTTATGGTTAAAGAGTGACTAGTTCTAGGACATCTGGTCTCAGGTAGGGGGATTGAAGTTGATAAAGCCAAGGTTGACATCATTTTTCACCTTCCATCACCCAAAAATGTCAAGGAAGTGAGGTCTTTCTTAGGACATGCTGGTTTCTATAGAAGATTCATCAAGGACTTTATTTCAATCTCCAGTCCCCTTTGTGCTCTACTAGTAAAAGATGCTCTATTTGTTTGGACAGAAAGCTGTGAGGGTTCATTCTCAACCCTCAAATCCTCTCTCACCTCTCCCCCCATCATGAAATCTCCAAATTGGAACCTTCCTTTCGAACTTATGTGTGATGCCAGTGACTTTGCTGTAGGATCTGTGTTAGGACAACATTGTGATAAAAATACTTATGTCATTGCTTATGTAAGAAAATCCTTAAATGATGCCCAAATCAACTACACCACCACTGAAAAGGAGTTACTTGCTATTGTGTTTTCCTTAGAGAAGTTTAGGTCCTACCTCTTAGGATCCCCCATCACTGTGTTCACTGACCATTCTGCACTAAAATACCTCTTCAAAAAACAAGATGCTAAGGCTAGACTGATTAGCTGGGTCCTTCTCTTAAAAGAATTTGACCTCACAATCAAAGATAAAAAGGGTGTTGAAAATTTTGTAGTTTATCACCTCTCTAGGATAAAATTCAATGATAACTCAAATCACCTTTCTGTGTTTGATTCATTTCCTAATGAACACCTATACTCTGTGAGTGACTGCCCTTGGTATGCCAACATAGCCAATTTCTTAGTTACAAGAGTCATTCTAATATTCTTAGGGACTCAAGCTAAAAGTAAATTCCTTTATGATGTTAGAAACTATGTGTTTGATGATCCATACCTCTATAAGTTCTTCCCTGACCAAGTCATTAGAAGGTGTGTTCCAGAATCTGAACAAGAGTCCATCCTTAAATTCTGTCATAGTGAGGCACGTGGAGGTCACTTTTCCTCTAACAAAACATCTGCTAAGATTCTTCAATGTGGTCTCTTCTGGCCCACCCTCTCAAGGGACTCCTAATTTTTTTTTCAAAGTTGTCCTCGGAATCAACAAGTAGGGTCCATCACAAAAAGGAATCAAATTCCACTCACTACCATCTTAGTGGTTTAAATCTTTGACTGTTGGGGAATTGATTTCTTGGGTCCCTTCCCAAACTCTAGGGGATATATTTACATTCTCTTATCCATCTATTATGTCTCTAAATGGGTTGAGTCCATTCCTACAAAATCCAATGACCATCAAACTGTGATTATATTTCTCAAGGAAAACATCTTCTCTAGATTTAAGATTTACTAGGGCTATAATTAGTGATTGTGGAACTCATTTTTCAATCGTCCATTCTCATCACTCATAGAAAAATATGGAATTTCTCACAAAGTGTCTACTGCTTACCACCCACAGACCAATGGTCAAGCGGAGTTAGCTAATCGTGAAATCAAACAAATTCTTGAGAAAACTGTCAATCCTTCTAAGAAAGATTGGTCCGAGAAACACTTGGATGCTCTTTGGGAATATCGTACAACATTCAAAACCATCCTAGGAATGTCACCATATAGGTTGGTTTATGGAGAAGCATTCCATTTACCTGTTGAAATTGAGCATAAGGCCTTTTGGGAAATTAAGAAAATAGATTATGACTTCACATTGGCCGGAACAAAAAGGAAATTAGATCTCAATGAACTAGAGGAATTAAGGATAGAGGCTTATGAAAATTCAAGGATCGATAAAGCTAGAGTTCAAGCCTACCAATCTAGGAATATCAAGGTCAAACATTTTGAACTGGGAAAACCTGTGCTCTTGTATAGTTCAAAACTTCATTTACACCCGGGAAAGTTAAGGTCTAGATGGTCAGGACCTTTCATAGTGTATCATGTGTACCCCCATGGGGCAGTAGAGATTCAAGATCCCACAAGTGGTTACATTTTCAAGGTCAATGGTCAAAGGTTAAAACCATTCATTGAATCATTTAATAAATAGGAAATAGAGGTTGAGTTAACTTAGCCAACCTATGAACTAGGAAAAAATTGATAGATTTAGGGTCCATGTCGGGCTAACGACGTTAAACAAAGTGCTACATGGGAGGTAACCCATGGTTTTCAAGTTTCCTATCATTTTGTTGTTTTAATAAAATTTATATTTTAATTAATAGTTTTTATATTAAAAAAAAATAGACTCTTGACCTGTTCTTCTATTATGAGTATGGATGGGTATGAAAGGGGATCACCATATTCATCCGTGTCACGTGGTGTGATCCTTGAGTAATGCCTTACCCAGAAATTTAAAAAGAAGACAATGTATCATCAGTTTGTTTTATTTTAATGTTTTTGTTGGGTAAAATAAAAATACAAAAAAATAAATAATAATATAATAATAATAGTAAAAAGGGACACTTCGTGGGTCATGGGTCAAACCCCGTCACAACCGGCGAAGCCACGAGGATTCGAACCCGGGACCGAAGGGAGACAGGGGCGCGCGCTTACCACTGACCTACAATTTTTTGTGCTTCCTTATTCTATAATTTTTATATATATAATTATATTTTACTTTCTTTATTATATATATATATATTGTTTTGTTCTGTTTTGTTTGTTTTTTTTCCTTTTTCTACTAGGGAACTCTTCAAGTGACATGAATATCAAAGGATTGAAAGGAATCAATAAGAATTTCAACTTCAACCACCAGGTGACTTCATTCCATGACCCTCATTTTCAATTTCCTTTTTGAACTTTCATTCTCTACCTCTACCCCCTTCTAAATTTTCTTTTCTTTAAACACTGGGGACAATGTTATTTTTAGTTGGGGGGGGGAGATAAAATAAAAAATGCTTTTGTGTCAAAAAAAAATGATAAATGATTTGAATTTTTTTGTGAAAATGGAAGGAAAAATTCCTTTAACTTTGACCATGGTAATACACATTGCACACTTTGAAAATGAATATCAAATAATTTAGCATACCCTAATTCTGATTTTAATCCTTGTATAATTTCATGAGCATATATTTTGGAAAGTGTGGCTGTCCAATTTGATATTTCATCATTTATATTTTCATCCAAATAAAAAAAAATCACAATTCACGTCCTTTGGATAGTGGGGTATTAGTTTGAGTTCATGGGGTCCCCAAAATAAATAGCATAGGTTTGGTGATCATTTTAGTTTTAATATGAGTATTCAATAAAAAAAATATAAAAAATATAAAAATAAAAAATAATAATAAATTTGCACGTAGAGCAATGAAATGACCTAATGCATGGCTTTCGGAACTTGGGGATCGTGACTCCATAGTTGTATGGCCCATAGTTAGTAATTTTGTCTATATTTTTGGTAATTTCAATTTGTTTTTGACTGAGTTAACTCGAGATGATTCCTGAGTATGTGGGATTCACTTGGTGACCTAAGGTCTTTGAGCCTGGGAGTCATCGGCAAAGTCTCGCTACAGGGGATGACTCTTTTGAGTGAAACTTCAATTACCATGGAAAAATTGCAAAAAAAAAACAAAAAAAAAATAATACAAAAAAATTAATACTCATCTTAATATTGAAATGTGATTCGACCTAGCGCTTCCATCATTCCCCCTTGAATAAAAATGAACCCCCCATGTCTATTGTGATGCACAACACATCCTCATACTTAATTGATATTGGATGAAATATGGAAATGAATAGGAAAAAGGAATGGGCTTGGGATTGGGATCTGATTATGAAACTATCTTGTATTAAAATATTTTTATGGGTTTCATGATTGCTTGGTATAGGGGTTTCTGTTGATCATTGTGTATTAAAATGTTTTTGGAAAAGGGAATTCGAATTTCATATTGTTGAGATATATTTTGCTCGGGACTAGAAAAACTCAAGTTGGGGGGTGTGATTAGCCACTAAATGAGGCTAATATTCATTGTTAATACAAATAATATTCATGTTATTTATTATTCATAAACACCATTTTAGTGCATTGTACACTTTGAACATCATTTCACATTATGATTGTAATACCTTCTTAAAATGCACTATTATGTGGTACATTTTTGAACATAATTTTAAGTACCCAATGATTCATCTAATTTTAAGGAATATAATTATAAATATTTTAATTTTATATTATTTTTAACTGGATATTCAATTAAAGGATCAATGAAATATTCATAAAGGATGATGGAGATATTTGACAATGAAATGAAGCAATTCTGGAGAAGGCAGATTGGACACCAGCCCACTGATGAGAATGTGGGGCCCAACATACAATACCAATGAATCCCAAATTTCGTGGGATTCTAGAATAAATGTATAATAACAAATCAATCTTTAGGATCTAATGCTAATTCGGCCTCCATGGTGTCCAATTAGGTGGCCCAAGTTAGAGATAAAATTCTGGGCCATATTCTGCGGCCCAGAAAAATATCCCACTAATATGATCATATCTCGGAATAAAAAAGTACAAATGGGCCCATCTTTTACAGGAGGCTATAAGACATCTGGAGATATATTTTCTTCTTCTATGGCCCACTCTGATTTGGCCATCTAGAAGGTCTTCCAAGCGCGTCTGTTCGGTGAAGGAAAGCTGGCTACCACCTCGAGTCAAGGGTGGAAAAATCAACTCTCCATCACTTTCCACCCACCTATGGCCTACCACAATTAATTGAGGAGACTTGGACTGTTGGAGGCTCGACCCAAGGTCTCAAAAATTCCTATTTAAGGCAGTGTTGTGGGAGTATTGGGGGATCTTTGGTGCTTTGTTCAATTGTAATGTTATGCTGCAAATTTTTTGTCTCAAATTTGTCTTTCCCATGTAAGTTGTTCAATTCACTTTAGTTTCTTAATAAAAGTTCTTCTTATACTATTATTCTATTTTTCTTCATATCACTATAATACCATTGGATCAATGTGTGAATTTATTCACACCAAACCTTGTGAAATTATTCACACAACGGTGGAGTGATCACTTTATGATTGTTGTTTTATTTACTTCTCCATTTCCTCCCTCATGAGTATACTTTCCGCTTCCATTGAAACCATGGGATAAATGGAGGGCTAACCCACTTATGGGTTGATCCAAGGGAGTATAAAGGGGCTATATTGGATGTTATTTATCACCCCATTAATGTATAATCACTTCTTTAATTGATATTTTTATTTGATGATTTTTAAACTCCATCATCCTTGTTGAATTTAAGGCCACACACTTCAAGTGCTAATACGAACCTTTACCTTGAAGTGATCAAAACATTGATCCTTCAAGTGTATAGGTGATTAGTATTAAAGGGTCTAGGAATTAAACCAGTAAGTGATGATGTTGTTTTATCTCCTTAAATAAACCCATCTCAAATATAAGAAATTGAAATCATTGAAAAGGAAATACGTCCAATCCACCCCGAGAAATAACCTATGATCAACTCATTCTTTTAAATTGAATTCAATTAAGTCTCTTAGAGTTCCTTTATACCCATATAAAATCAACCCAATTTGGCCACTTCATATCCAAAAATAGTCTATAGAATGTACGTGTCTATTGGTTACTTCTTAGGTCTCTGAGGATTCGACAACCCAAGCTAAACTACAAGGACCGTCCTACCTTCTTCTCTTGGGTAAATTTGAGCATGAATCAAATTTTGGAACCATTTATGGGGACCTAAGTAATTCATATAAACATCCATTCTATTCTCCCCCATTTCTTTTTTCCTCATCCAAATTCTCTTATCTTGTCCCTTTCTCATTTTTTTTTCTTTTGGCGCATGTCTGTCTACACCCGCGATCAATCAAACCGTCTAGTTAGGGTGGATAGTCCTGGGGTTGGGGAGTCAAGTACACCAAGGTAACTCTTTCCATTAGATCATAATCTTCCTAATACTCCAGATTCAAAAATTAAGCCTATTTCAATGGAAGGTCTTCAAAGAAACCAACTCATAAACCCTGGTGGGAACCAAAATGGAAACCCAAATGAGGCAGCCCCATACTTGGGGAATGCAATGGATCAAACCATGAATGACTACCTCAAACCTTCCTGGACCAATACCCCCTCATGCATTAGACATAATTCCCTAGGAGATGAAAACTACATATTTAAACCCCATGTTCTAAACCACCTTCCAACCTTTCACGGGATGGAGTCTGAGATGCCTTACCTTCACATTAAAGAATTCAATGACATTGTAGAAATCATGTATCCCCCACATCAACAAGTATCAGCTAAGATGAGGCTATTTCCTTTTTCTTTAAAGGATCGAGCTAAAAATTGGCTAAACAATTTGAGACCATCATCCATAAACTCTTGGTACCAACTACAATGAGAATTCTACAAAAAATAATTTCCCCACCACAAAACAATTGCACTTAAAAAGTGTATCCAAAACTTTTTTGAAAAAGGGAGAGAGTCATTCTATGAAACATGGGAGAGGTTCAAAGACACTCTAAACATGGTTCCACACCATGGTTTTTCTATACCTGAACAAGTGATAATTTTCTATGAAGGGTTACGTCCGGGGAACAAACAATTCATTGACATGATGTGTAATGGAACCTTTAAAAACAAAGCCCCAAATGATGCTTACGAGTATCTAGAAATCATTTCTGAACAAAATCAAACATGGGGAACTTCAACTTATTCTTAAAAGCCACAAAGAACTACTGGAATTCATACACTTAGAGAATAGGAAAGCCTTAGGGCTAAACTCGCATCACTCATTAGGAAGGTTGAAGAGATAGACCTTAGTAAAGTCCATGAAATCCAAACTGTTGACCCTGTTTGTACAATTTGTGACAAACATGACCATAAGGCAGACAATTGCCCAAAAATTCCATCCATCAAGGATTTTATTTTAGGAGGAACCCTAGAGGAAGTAAATTCCTTGAACTTTCAAAAGCCTCAATACCAAAAAAAGTTCAACCCAAGGTATAATGACCACCTAGGCTTCCGCTGGAAAGATAACCAACAACCTAGCCAACCCCAGGGAAAAAATCCTTACCCCCATCAGAACTACCAAAACCATAACCAGTTCCAAATCTAACCTATCCAATACCAACAACCACTAGTCCATTTTCAAAAAACCATACCACCTCCAAAATATCCCCCTGGGATAAACCAATCTTCTCAAGAACCAACCCAAACTGTTCCACAAAGCCTACTAGAACAACTGTGAAAACAAATGGAGATGATGAACTCAGAAGTATCTTCCCTAAAACAAGAACTTCAAACCATCAAAACTGGAAAGGCACCCATGCCTACATAGGAGGTTCCATCCTCAAATTCAAGGGGAGAGTCAAGTTGTTCTCAAACAACTCATGAACAACTAAAGGCTGTGACTGTTTTAAGAAGTGAGAAATCAATTGAGAAACCTGAAGAACTAATTCAGAACCCACCTGAAGATTCAAACTTGGATGAAAATTCAAATGAACACCAAGATCAAGCTAAGGAAACTGATAACAATGTTAAATAAAAAACTCTTCAACAAACAACCCCACAACCTGCACCATTTCCTCAATGCA
This sequence comes from Viscum album, assembly GCA_963277665.1. Lineage (NCBI taxonomy): Eukaryota > Viridiplantae > Streptophyta > Magnoliopsida > Santalales > Viscaceae > Viscum > Viscum album. The sequence goes on along the minus strand of OY728132.1, from coordinate 1,340,607,081 downwards.
TGAGGGGGAAACCCAAGCCTGAACTGAGTGAAACATTGAGGGAAATATTTTTACAAGTCAGGTTGAACATACCCCTTCTCGATGTAATCCAGAACATACCTGCCTACTCAAATTACCTTAAGGACTTGTGCACTTTTAAAATAAAATTTTCACATAAAAACGAAGTCCTTTTGGCTGCTAATGTGAGTACCACCATTCAAGGGACCATTCCTCCAAAGTTGAAAGACCCGGATTTCCCTTACATAAATGTTGAATTAGGAGTGAGAAATGTTGTCAAGGCCTTGGGTGACCTAGGTGATAGTTTCAATCTCATCCCATATGCTGTGTACTTCCAGTTAGTCATAGAAGAGATCCAACCCACATCTATCACACTTCAGCTTGCTAATCTTAGAATTAGGGTTCCAAAGGGGATTTTGAAGGACGTTCTGGTAAAGGTTGAAAACTTCATCTACCCTGTTGATTTCATTGTCCTTGATAACCATCCAAACTTAGGAAATAAGGAACAAACCCCAATCATCCTTGGTCGTCCTTTCCTTGCAACAATCAACTCTGTTATCCGAGTTTGAAATGGGAACATAACCATCACCTTTCGGAACATGAGTCTAGACTTGAACATCTATAATGAAAGCTCACAAATAGAGGATGACGAGGACATTCATGAAGTAAACATGATAGGAAGCATTGATAATGAATCCATGGAAAATCAAGGAATATTTGATGAATGTTTAAGTCAGGATGAGATTGATTTCCTTTGTTCATATGAAGTAATTTTATCTACTTGGCTTGAATCATTTTCAAATTTCTCTTATGATGAAGTCTTAGGTCCAACAATCAGTGAAACCTTTAAATAAACCACATTCATGGAGACCACTCAAATTTCCTTCCCTAAATCTGATCAAGCCAATCTAGTAACAAAAACTTCTACATGTGGGGAATCAATCCTATCTGAAACTCTAAAAAAAGAAATTGAACTTGATCCAATGTTCCAATCTTCTGTTGAAATTCCGAACCAACCTGATCTTGAATTTTTAGGAACTTCCCGCTACACTCAAGTATTCTTTCTTAGGGGACAATAAAACACATCCCATTGTAATTTATTTTTATCTTGAAGAAAATAATGAAAGGATGCTTCTAGATGTCCTTAGGAAGCATAAGAAAGCCATTGGTTGGACCCTTTCTGATATTCCTGGGATTAGCCCACTTATCGGGACTCATAGGATTGTCCTGGAATCTGATTCAAAGCCATGTCGTCAACCTCAACAGAGACTCAATCCTAATCTCATGTAGGTAGTAAGGAAAGAACTTCTGAAATTGTTAAAATATGGTATCATATATCCCATAGTTGATATTGAATGGGTGAGCCCAATCCAAGTGGTTCCAAAAAAGGCTGGAATCACATTGATAACCAATGAGGATGGAGAGATTCTTCCAACAAGGGTGAGTAGTGGATGGAGGGTCTGCATTGACTATAGGAAGCTAAACTCATTCACCAGGAAGGACCATTTCCCCTTACCATTCATTGACCAAGTCCTTGAGAGAGTGGTGGGAAATTCCTTCTACTATTTCTTAGATGGGTACTCGAGGTACAATCAAATTGAGGTCTCCCTAGAGGATCAAGGGTAGACTACATTCACATGTCCATTCGGTACCTTTTCCTTCAAACACATGCCCTTTAGTTTATGAAATGCTCCTGGAACCTTCCAGCGGTGCATGATGGGAATCTTCTCAGACATGGTAGGGGATTTTCTAGAGGTCTTCATGGATGACTTCTCTGTGTTTGGGGATACTTTTGAGGGATGTCTACGGAATATAGAGAGAGTCTTTTTAGGATGTAAAGAAAAAAATCTGGTCCTAAAATGGGAAAAATTCCATTTCATGGTTAAAGAGGGACTAGTTCTAGGACATCTGGTCTCAGGTAGGGGGATTGAAGTTGATAAAGCCAAGGTTGACATCATTTGTCACCTTCCATCACCCAAAACTTTCAAGGAAGTGAGGTCTTTCTTAGTACATGCTGGTTTCTATAGAAGATTCATCAAGGACTTTAGTTCAATCTCCAGTCCCCTTTGTGCTCTACTAGTAAAAGATGCTCCATTTGGTTGGAAAAAAATCTATGAGGGTTCATTCTCAACCCTCAAATTCTCTCTCACCTCTCCCCCCATCATGAAATCTCCAAATTGGAACCTTCCTTTCGAACTTATGTGTGATGCCAGTGACTTTGCTGTAGGAGCTGTGTTAGGACAACATTGTGATAAAAATCCTTATGTCATTGCTTATGCAAGAAAATCCTTAAATGATGCCCAAATCAACTACACCACCACTGAAAAGGAGTTACTTGATATTGTGTTTTCCTTAGATAAGTTTAGGTCCTACCTCTTAGGATCCCCCATCATTGTGTTCACTGACCATTCTGCTCTAAAATACCTCTTCCAAAAACAAGATGCTAAGGCTAGACTGATTAGGTGGGTCCTTCTCTTATAAGAATTTGACCTCACAATCAAAGATAAAAAGGGTGTTGAAATTTTTTTAGTTGATCACCTCTCTAGGATGAAATTCAAAGACAACTCAAATCAAATTTCTGTGTCTGATTCATTTCCTGATGAACACCTATACTCTGTGAGTGACTACCCTTGGTATGACGACATAGCCAATTTCTTAGTTACAAGAGTCATTCTAAAATTCTTAGGGACTCAAGATCAAAGGAAATTCCTTTCTGATGTTAGGAACTATGTGTTTGATGATCCATACCTCTATAAGTTCTGCCCTGACCAAGTCATTAGAAGGTCTGTTCCAGAATCTGAACAAGAGTCCATCCTTAAATTCTGTCATAGTGAGGTATGTGGAGGTCACTTTTCCTCTATGAAAATATCTTCTAAGATTCTTCAATGTGGTCTCTTCTAGCCCATCCTCTCAAGGGACTCCTACACATTTTTTCAAAGCTGTCCTCGGTGTCAACATGTAGGGTCCATCACAAAAAGAAATCAAATGTCACTCACTCCCATCTTAGTGGTTGAAATATTTGACTGTTGGGGAATTGATTTCATGGGTCCCATCCCAAAATCTAGGGGATATCTTTACATTCTCTTAGCCATCTATTATGTCTCTAAATGGGTTGAGTCCATTCCTACAAAATCCAATGACCATCAAACTGTGATTAGATTTCTCAAGGAAAACATCTTCTCTAGATTTAGAATTCCTATGGCTATAATTAGTGATTGTGGAACTCATTTTTGCAATCGTCTATTCTCATCACTCATAGAAAAATATGGAATTTATCACAAAGTGTCTACTGCTTACCACCCATAGACCAATGGTCAAGCTGAGTTAGCCAATCGTGAAATCAAACAAATTCTTGAGAAAACTGTCAATCCTTCTAAGAAAGATTGGTCTGAGAAACTCTTGGATGCTCTTTGGGCATATCGTAAAGCATTCAAAACCATCCTAGGAATGTCACCATATAGGTTGGTTTATGGAAAATTATTCCATTTACATGTTGAAATTGAGCATAAGGCCTTTTGGGAAATTAAGAAAAAAGATTATGACTTCACATTTTCCCGAACAAAAAGGAAATTAGATCTCAATGAACTGGAGGAATTAAGGATGGAGGCTTATGAAAATTCAAGGATCAATAAAGCTAGAGTTCAAGCCTACCAATCTAGGAATATCAAGGTCAAAAATTTTGAACCGGGAAAACTTGTGCTCTTGTATAGTTCAAAACTTCATTTACACCTGGGAAAGTTAAGGTCTAGATGGTCAGGACCTTTCATAGTGCATCATGTGTACCCCCATGGGGAAGTAGAGATTCAAGATCCCACAAGTGGTTACATTTTCAAGGTCAATGGTCAAAGGTTAAAACCATTCATTGAATCATTCAATAAATAGGAAATAGAGGTTGAGTTAACTGAGCCAACCTATGAACCAGGAAAAAATTGATAGATTTAGGGTCCATGTCAGGCTAACGACATTAAACAAAGCGCTACATGGTAGGTAACCCATGGTTTTCAAGTTTCCTATCATTTTTTTGTTTTAATAATATTTATATTTTAATTAATAATTTTTATATTTTAAAAAAAATATAGACTGTTGACCTGTTCTTCTATTATGAGTATGGATTGGTATGAAAGGGGAGCACCATATTCATCCGTGTCACGTGGTGTGATCCTTCAGTAATGCCTTACCCAGAAATTTAAAAAGAAGACAATGTATCATCAGTTTGTTTTATTTTAATGTTTTTGTTGGGTAAAATAAAAATACAAAAAAATAAATAATAATAATATAATAATAATAAAAAGGGACACTTCGTGGGTCGTGGGTCAAACCCCATCACAACCGGTGAAGACGCGGGGATTCGAACCCAGGACCGAAGGGAGACAGGGGCGCGCACTTACCACTGACCTAAAATTTTTTGTGCTTCCTTATTCTATAATTTATATATATATATAATTATATTTTACTTTCATTATTATATATATATATATATTGTTTTGTTTTGTTTTGTTTGTTTTGTTTTTCCTTTTTCTGCTAGGAAACTCTGCAAGTGACATGAATATCAAAGGATTGAAAGGAAGTAGCAAGAATTTCAACTTCAACCACCAGGTGACTTCATTCGATGACCCTCATTTTCAATTTACTTTTTGAACTTCCATTCTCTACCTCTACCCCCTTCTAAATTTTCTTTTCTTTAAACACTGGGGACAATGTTATTTTTTGTTGGGGGGGGGGAGATAAAATAAAAAATGATTTTGTGTCAAAAAAAATGATAAATTATTTGAATTTTTTTTGTGAAAATGGATGGAAAAATTCATTTAACTTTGAACATGGTAATACACATTGCACACTTTGAAACTGAATATCAAATAATTTAGCATACCCTAATTCGGATTTTAATCCTTGTATAATTTCATGAGCATAGATTTTGGAAAGTGTGGCTGTCCAATTTGATATTTCATCATTTATATTTTCATCCAAATAAAAAAAAATCACAATGCACGTCCTTTGGATAGTGGGGTATTAGTTTGAGTTCATGGGGTCCCCAAAATAAATAGCATAGGTTTGGTGATCATTTTAGTTTTAATATGAGTATTCAATAAAAAAAATATAAAAAATATAAAAATAAAAAATAATAATAAATTTGCACGTAGAGCAATGAAATGACCTAATGTGTGGCTTTCAGCACTTGGGGATCGTGACTCCATAGTTGTCTGGCCCAGAGTTAGTAATTTTATCTATATTTTTGGTAATTTGAATTTGTTTTTGACTGAGTTAACTCGAGATGATTCCTGAGTATGTGGGATTCACTTGGTGACCTAAGGTCTTTGAGCCTGGGAGTCATCGGCAAAGTCTCTCTACAGGGGTTGACTCTTTTGAGTGCAACTTCAATTACCATGGCAAAATTGCAAAAAAAAAAAAAAACAAAAAACAAAAAAAAAACAATACAAAAAAATGAATACTCATCTTAATATTGAAATGTGATTCCACCTAGCACTTCCATCATTCCCCCTTGAATAAAAATGAACCCCCCATGTCTATTGTGATGCACAACACATCCTCATACTTAATTGATATTGGATGAAATATGGCAATGAATTTGAACAAAGGAATGGGCCTGGGATTGGGATCTGCTTATGAAACTATCTTGTATTAAAATATTTTTATCGGTTTCATGATTTCTTGGTATAAGGGTTTCTGGTGATCATTGTGTATTAAAATGTTTCTTGAAAAGAGAATTTGAATTTCATATTGTTGAGATATATTTTGCTCGGAACTAGAAAAACTCAAGTTGGGGGGGGGGGTGTGTGATTAGCCACTAAATGAGGATAATATTCATTGTTAATACACATAATATTTATGTTATTTATTATTCATAAACACCATTTTAGTGCATTTTACACTTTGAACATCATTTCACATTATGATTGTAATATCTTCTTAAAATGCACTATTATGTGGTACATTTTTGAACATCATTGGAAGTACCCAATGATTCATCTAATTTTATGGAATCTAATTATAAATATTTTAATTTGATATTCTTTTGAACTGGATATTCACTTCAAGGATCAATGAAAGATTCATAAAGGATGATGAAGATATTTGGCAATGAAAGTAAGCAATTTTCGAGAAGGCAGATTGGACACCAGCCCACTGATGAGAATGTGGGGCCCAACATATAAGCCCAATGAATCCAAAATTTCTTGGGATTATATAAGACATGTATAGGAACCAATAACTTTTCAGGATCCAATGCTAATTCGGCCTCTATGGTGTCCATTTAGGCGGCCCAATTTAGAGATAAAATTCCGGGCCATATTCTGCGGCCCATAAAAACAACCCACTAATATGATCATATCTCGGAATCCACAGTTAAAAATGGGCCCATGTTTTACAAGCGGCTATAATACATCCTGAAATACATTTTCTTTTTCTATGATCCCCTCTGATTCGGCCATATAGAAGTTCTTACAAGCGCGTCTGTTCGGTGAAGGAAAACTGGCTGCCACCTCGGGTCAAGGGTGGAAAAATCAACTCTCCCTTACTTTCCACCCACCTATGGCCTACCACAATTAATTGAGGAGACTTGTACTGTTGGAGTCTCGAACTAAGGGCTCAAAAATTCCTATTTATGTCAGTGGTTTTGGAGGATTGAGGGATCTTTGGTGCTTTGTTCAAGTGTAATGTTATGCTGTAATTTTGTTGTCTCAAATTTGTCTTTCCCATGTAAGTTGTTCAATTCACTTTAGTTTCTTAAAAAAAGTTCTTCTTCTACTCTTATTTTTTTTCTTCATATAAATTTAATACCGTTAGATCAAGGTGTGAATTTATTCACACCAAACCTTGTGAAATTATTCACACAACCGTGGAGTGATCATTTTATTTTTGTTGTTTTCTTTACTTCTCCATTTCCTCCATCATGAGTATACTTTCTGCTTCCATTGAAACCATGGGATCAATGGGGGGATAACCCAATTATGGGTTGATCCAAGGGAGTATCAAGGGGCTGGATTGGATGTTATTTATCACCCCATTAATGTATAATCACTTCTTTAATTGAGATTTTTATTTGATGATTTTTAAACTCCATCATCCTTGTTGAATTTAAGGCCACACACTTCAAGTGCTAATACGAACATTTACCTTGAAGTGCTCAAAACATTGATCTTTCAAGTGTATAGGTGATTAGTATTAAAGTGTCTGGTCATTAAACTAGTAAGTGATGATGTTGTTTTATCTCCTTAAATGAACCCATCTCAATTATAAGAAATTGAAATCATTGAAAAGGAAATACGTCCAATCCACCCCGAGAAATAACCTAGGATCAACTCATTATTTTAAATTGAATTCATTTAAGTCTCTTAGAGTTCCTTTAAATCCATCTAAAATCAACCCAAGTTGTCCACTTCATAGCCAAAAATAGTCCATAGAATGTACGTGTCTATAGGTTACTTCTTAGGTCTCTAAGGATTCGACAACTCAAGATAAACAACAAGGACCATCCTACCTTCTTATCTTGGGTAAATTTGAGCATGAATCAGACCTCCCAGGAAGAGGCAGAGGTTCGATCGAGCCAGTCCACAGGTCGGAGGTGAATGTGGTAGAGGAACTAGCCATGCAGCTAGCGGTGGATGACGTTACGAGGTGTTTCCACCACCACCACCAGAAGGTCCACCCCGACCACAGGGAGCAGGTGGACAGGGTAGAGCATAACTTCAGGTAGCTGAGGCCTACGATCACAACACTCCGGAGACGATTCGAGGTACGATTTGTGTCTACTCCACCTTAGCTGTAGTTCTTATAGACACAGGTGCCAGTCACTCTTTCATAGCCACTGCCCTCATTCGGAGCTCGGAGATTTTGAAGGAGCTGTTAGTTCGATCCTTATAGCTAGAGACTCCTACGAGAGCTGATTTGATGATCACACATTGGTACCGGTAGTGTGAGCTTACTTTGGGAGGTGAGAGCTTCGACTAGGATCTCCTAGTAGCAACGTCGAGGCTATAAGACGTCATCTTGGGTATAGACTGGTTATCTACAGTCTATGCTCATATCCTTTGTATTATGTGAAAATTGCGGTGTGTCCACATGGATGGGACTAGGTTTACCATCACCAGCAAGAAGGGAACCTTTGCAGTGCTGGATGGACTTACTCGGAGGAGGATGCAGCTGATCACTCACTAGTTAGCTTGCCTTACCCTCAGGGCAGTAGATATGGAGAGTCCAACTTATCCTGTAGTGGTGGACCAGTACACGAATGTTTTCCCTGACGATGTTCTAGGACTACCTCCTCGTAGAGAGGTGGAATTATACATTGACCTGTACCTCAGGATAACACCGATATCTACTCCAGCATATTGGATGGCTCCCTCTGAGCTTCGTGAGCTGCGGGTATAACTGGAAGACTTGCAGGAGAATGAATTCATCCGGCCCAGTGTTTCTCCCTGGGTAGCCCCGATTCTGTTCTCCAAGAAGGAAGATGGAAGATTGAGGCTCAGTGTTGACTACCATTTCCTGAACCAGGTGACTGTGAAGAACAAGTACCCACTCCCGAGGATTGATGACCTCTTCGATCAGATCAAGGGAGTACGATGGTTCTCGAAGATAGAACTCAGATCAGGCTATCACTAGCTCAGAGTTCGAGATGTGGATGTGCAGAAGAGGACCATCGGGTGTCAGTACGTCCACTATGAGTTCTTGGTTATGCCCTTAGGTGTAACCAATTCTCCAATAGTGTTCATGATTCTCATGAACAAGATCTTCCAGCCATACCTCAATCGCTTTTTCATAGTCTTCATCGATGACATACTAATCTACTTGACTACTGAGGAGGAGCATGCCTACCATTTTCTCGTATTACTGGATACACTCTGAGAGCACCAGCTTTATGTAAAGATCTCGAAGTGCCAGTTTTGGATTCGAGAGGTTCAATTCATGGGATACGTTATCTCGATGGCTAGAGTTGCAGTGGATCTAGTGAAGATTGAGGAATTACTTGCTTGGGATCCACCCAAGAGTGTGACAGAGGTACAGAGTATCCTGGGCTTGGATGGGTACTACCGAAGATTCGTTCCAGACTTCTCTAGAGTTGCAGTGCCACTATCAGCCTTGACGAAGAAGGGGAAAACCTTCATGTGGTCGGAGAGGTTCCAGAAGAGCTTTCAGGAGCTGTGGCAGAGGCTGACTAGAACCCCCCATCTTGAGGTTTCCAGAGGAAGGAATAAGGTACATAGTCTACTGCGATGCATCAGGGACCAGACTTGGGTGTGTCCAGATGTAGGAGCGAGATGTGATCGCATATGGTTCTCGGTAGTTAAGATGGAATGAGAAGAACTACGCTACCCATGAACTAAAGTTAGAATCAGTGGTCTTTGCCTTGAAGATTTGGAGGCACTATCTTATGGGAGAACGTTTTACAGTGTACTTTGATCACAAGAGTCTCAGGTATATCTTCTCTCAGAAGGACCTGAACCTGAGACAGCGGCAGTGGCTTGAGTTCCTCCTGGACTATGACTTCGAGATAGTCTATACTCCTAGGAAGGAGAACGTAGTAGGAGATGCGCTTAGCAGGTGATCAGGCATTCAGCTGCTAGGTGAGGCAACAGAGCAGCTGGCCGCATTGCAGTTATCCTTTGTAGATAGGGATGGAGCAGCCTATCTATAGTCTCTTACAGTCACTCCCCTACTTCTTCGGCGAGTCTGTGAGGCACAGCTTGGGGACGCTGACTATGAGATGAGACGTTCTCAGATATCCACAGGGCAGGAACCTGATGGATTTTCTAAAGGTGGGGAGAACGTCATCCTCTTTAGAGGACGTACCATGGTACCAGTTTCACTTCAGGAGGAGGTGTTGAGGGAGTTCCACACTTCCCCTCTAGTGGTACATCTAGGAGTGGCGAATATGTACCAGGACCTTCGACGACTGCACTGGTGGCCAGGTATAAAGAAGGATGTAGCAGAGTTTGTCTCTCGGTGCCTCACTTGTCAGCAAGTGAAGTCGGAGCACCAGGTACCAGTAGGCTTGGTTCATCCCTTAGAGGTCCTGGATTGGAAGTGGGATGGGATATCCATGGACTTCATGATGGTTATATCACGTATATCCAGGGGTCATGACTCGATATGGGTGATCGTCGACCGACTCACCAAGTCGGCCCACTTCCTACCGATCAGAGAGTAGGGCTCAGTTGAGAGCTTGAGATGCCTCTATGTGAAAGAGATAATGCGTTTTCATGGAGTAAATTATTCTATTGTCTCTGACCATGACACATTCTTTACTTCCCGGCTATGGAAAGGGTTGTAGGAAGATTTTGGGATATAGCTTCGCTTGAGCACCGCCTTCCATCCTCAGACTGATGGTCAGACTGAGAGGACCATCCAGACCCTCGAGGACATGCTACGTGCATGTGTCCTCAACTTCGGTCGTAGATGGGAGGACCAAATACCCTTGGTGGAGTTTTCCTAAAGCAACATCTATCACTCCACCATAGGGATGGAACCTTTTGAGGCCTTGTATGGCCGACATTGAAGATCGCCACTGTGATGGACAGACCCTGGGGAGTCATCACTAGTGGGACCAGAGATGGTTCGGGCTACCACAGAGAAGGTGCAGATCATCCAGGAGCGGATGAAGACTGCATAGAGTAGGTAGAAGTCGTATGCTTGCAGTAGACAGATACCTCTAGAGTTCAAGGATGGCGACCACGTCTTCTTACGGGTCCCACCTCGATGAGGTCTATAGAGATTTGGCCGAGGTAGCAAGCTGTCTCTGAGATTCATCAGACCTTTCCAGGTTCTCAACAGAGTAGGCGAGGTGTCTTACCTCCTATCTCTTCCACCTTAGTTTCACCGAGTGCACGACGTCTTCCACGTATCCCAGCCGAGGAGATACGTGCATGACCCTTCCCACATCATCGACCATGAGGAGCTGGACATCGATGACAGGGTGACTTTCACAGAGGTTCCAGTAGAGATTGAGGATCGACATGAGTGGGTCCTGCGTGGATGGTATATTCCTCTGGTGCGTGTTCGCTGGCAGCAGCACATTGGACAGGGAGGCTCAGATGCGTGCTCAGTACTCCCTTTTGTTCCCTTAGTGTGAGTTGTAGCTTATGGGGACATAAAGCCCTAATGTGGGGAGAATGTAATGACCCATAATTCACATGGAATTTTTTTTAATACATGGGAATTTTACGAGTCCGCAGTTTCTAACGACACTTGATTCCGAGGCCCGGTATGCCCAGAATCAATTTATGAAGTTTTCTTTGGGTACATTCAGTAAATGTACGAGTGGGTTTTTATAACTTTTGAACAGGTGATCAGAATTGAAATACGAGGGAACCATTGAACTCACAGCACCAGTTTTCACTTAATAAGACTTTCACCTCGATAGTGGTTGATCGTGTATGAGAGTTGTTTTTTGGGAATCACGTGGATTGATAAAATAAGATAAGTGACAACTTATTTTATTTTTGTTGAACCCACGCCATGTGGTAAAGTTGGTTAAAAGCTCCACATGGGAGTTGGTGGTGGGACCGCCACAGCCTAACCTCCAATGGGTGGATAATTGGGGTGTGGACCACCCGAGTAGCATAACCTCCCACAAGAGGTTATGATGTGGGGTCCACACGGGGATTAACACCCTATTTAATGGGAGGGGAGGAAACCTCTCAACTCTACCTCATTAATGAGGGAGAGCCTCTTGGTCTCTAACTCCCCTCTTAATGGAGGAGGATAAAAACACCCCAAAACCCCCAATTAATTGAAAGAAACCCCCTTGACCCTCTTTATGTTTAATTAGGTGGGGACTACCTGAGCCTCTAAACCCCTCGAAACTCCCCAAATTTAATATGCCAACTTCTCGTGCAACTAATTTTGTGGAGCCTCTCCTCTCGTTTTGAATTTCGAATAATTGTACCAACGACATGAACTTAATTAAGTGGGGATCACATAATTAATTCACACCAACGGGCATAATAGATTAAAAATATATTATTTTGGCACGTTTATTCTCTCTTTAGTGGAGAGATTGGGAGAATAGAATTCTCAAACGAAGAACACAAAGACGCCGACGATGACACTTCTTCCTCGGAACCCCCTTCCGACATGGGATCTCTTCGACAACCCTTCTTCCTTCCTATTCATCGTCAACGGACCGACGCATGAGCTCGGAAGTGGAAGCGTACGAGAAACGATGAAAACATAATCTTCCATCGTGACGAACAAACGCCCGACAATTAAAAAGGATGGGTCGTGTTTTAAGTTGTTTAACGCTTTATCCTCTTACGTTGAATCAAATTCATGAACCGATTGATATCATTCTAACATGGAGGGTTCGGGTCGAACGAACACATACTCAACCCTCGAAAACCTTTATGGTTTTGGAAACTTGAGTCGAGGACGAAGTAACAATGACATGGAAATGAGGCACCGACGACGAAGATGGAGAATAAAGGTCGCGCTACCCGCAGCCTCCACGAACTGCGCCGTCGGCCGAGCGGTGCCCGACCAACCTACCAGAACGCTGCCCGACATGCGCCCCGGCCGAAAACACAGCCTTCCCGGCCCGCCGAAACCCTTCCCGTGTGCCCCGCGTGCCATGCGTGCTGCCGGTGCGCCCAGACCACCTTCCCGGTGCCCAGGCCGCCTGCCCGGAGCCCAGGTAGCCTGCCCAGCACCCCCTCGGCGCCCTGCCCGGCGCTCCCGCACCTAGGCTGTTGTACCCGAAACGTCTCGGTGCCATACCCATGCGCCCCGGCGCCCTACCTGCGTGCCCTACCTACGCGCCCCAACACCCTTCCCACGCGCCCTGGCACCCTGCCCGTGCGCCCCAGCGCCCTGCCCGATGCCCCCGCGCCCTACCATGCCCTTCCTGGCGCACCCGCGGCCTGCCCGCGCCCCGTGAAACCTGCCATTGGCCTCTCGGGCCGAGCCGCCCAAGCCGTGCCCCTCGCGATGCTAGATGAACCTACCATTGGTCTTCGGGCTGAGTCACCCATGTGGCGACTTTGGCCCGAATTGTCCACACAGTCCGCTCGGCTCCGCCCAGCGGACTGGGCCGAACTGAGCAGACTGAACCACCCAACGGGCTTGGTCAGACCCAGAAAGTCAGTCTGGGTCGACCCAGACCAGGTTGACCCAGACTGGGTTGGGCCGAGACGGTCCGACTGGGTCGGACCGGACCCAATCCCATACCGTTTCCTTTACTTTCTTGGGCCATATCTTTGGCACCAGACGTCTGTTTGATGAACCATCAATGACGCTGGTATTCTTAGAGCATAGCCGTCCCTTTGAGTATACCCTACTAGAGTTTGGGTTATAGTTGAGTCATGGTTAGGTTGGTTCGTACACAAATCCATCCGAACCCCAGGACTAAAATGCCAATAACTAACAGACCGGGCATCTGATTGATGCACCGTCTGTTGCTTTGAGATGCTTATGACATGGAAGAACTTTGAGATAATTATTCATGGGACTTAGTGAAACTTTAAGTATCAGCTTTTAGCTCATGGAGTGGACCCTTTCAGAGATGAGCGAGCAGAGTACAAAGACCTAGTAGCTAGCTGAGACCTGACGACTGCTTGACTGATTTGATTCAGAGTGACTGAACTAGCCCAGTGGGGAGTGCTACTGTGTGAGGCAGTATACCCATGGTGGAGTAGCGCCACTATGTGAGGCGGTAGACCCACTGTACTCAACAGGACGAGTACCTCTATAGGCTATTAGGGGGAGCGCTACTTTGTGAGGCGGAAGACCCCAGGTGGGAAGCATCTCTGTGTGACATAGCTATCCCACGGTACTCGATAGGTGGAGTACCTCAGCAGTCTAAGGTTAGTGAGTAGTGCTTCAGAGTCGCAGCAGGGCCACTGTACTAGACAGAGGTGGATTTCTACATCAGCCGTGGTTTCTTTAATTAAAATCATGATTTGAGCTGAGTCAATGACCTTTGTGTTTTCCTCATGATTGAGATGGGTTACTTGATAACTTAGGTATATGTATGGGCATATACCTAAGTAATGGTTATCTGTTGAAATCATACCTTATGGTTTATACTTTTTGAATTTAATGAGACCTTGAGGGTCTTGGGGTCCCTACTGAGTATCGTTATACTCACCCCTACACTATGCCAACACCTCTTTGCGTTGGATGCAGACAACAGATAGTGCTGACGGAGGCCGAGAGCGCCAGGACTGGACGATACCCGGAGGAGGACCTTACGACGTATCGGTACACGATGGAGTCTGAAAGACGTGGAGTGATGAGGAGTCCATATTTACCTACCCTTCAGGTAGGAACCCCGGAGGATGATCCAAGAGCTTCTTTCACCTTCCAGCTGTTTGTCCCTTTTTAGTTGTACTTGCTTTCATTTGTATTTTTACTTTACAGTTGGGCTTGTATTCTGGCCCCCTTTACTTTTAGTATACTTGTTATACGGCTTTTACTTAGTGTTTTCTTCCGCTTGTACTCTCGTTGTGTGTGTTTACAATTTATAAAGTCAATTACTTCCCAGTTTTAGGGAATTACGCCTTTGGTGCTAATCGCCAGCCCCTGGCCTATGGAAGGTGGGTTTGGGGTAGTCATGATGCAGGCCCTGGGGGACAGGTCGTGAAAATTACATTAATAGATACTCTCAAATCACATAGTGAATTTGAAAAGTTCATTTATTTTATTTTGAAAGTGATAGAGAAGGTACCTAGATCTTAGAATTTTCTTTATATTTGTGAGGGTAATAGGGGAAGATACATTTTTAACTAAATTTAACTTTTCATTCCCTTGAAATATTCTCTTCTTTGTGCACATTTCCTTGATAAATAATGCATACCTTGCACTTTTGTGGATAGATTCTTAGAAATGAATTTTGATATCCACTCCTTTAAATTTCTCTAAGATAACTATTTTTAATGTGACTTCTCTCATTTTTTGGGGTCAATTTACCACTATAGATAATAGAGGTTGGGGATGATATGGGTCCTTTATATTGGATTTTCCTTTATATTTCTTCACCAGGGGTGATCTATCTATTCTTCTTCTGGTGCCTTTTTAGGGGTAGCTTCTTTAGGCTTAGGGAATTGTCCACTTATAACTTTTCTTGAGATGGTTATTATTAACTATTATTCAATTCATTTTCACTATAAAATTAAATCGAACAAACATTCCCTTAGGTTTAGAAATTTACTTATTGATAAGTTTACCTAAACCGTGATTTTTCAATTCATCGATAGTAGTCATGATCTGTTCATACTTTCCTTTGATCTCCTTTAATGCTGATCCATGAGTGATAAGAGTAGTTTTTTATGTGTTGTGAGACTCCAAAAGTTTTTTTATAAAGTCCTTCCTTTATGGTTCTTGAGTTGTTCATTTTTGGTAGATCATAGATGGTTGAGATATCTTTATTTTGAAGGGTGGTGAATATAAATTTTATTGATAACATTGATGGGATTGTGATCTTTGAGGTTGTTAGTTTCCAGATATATATTGAATATTGGAATACTCTATGCTTCCTTGGTCATAGCTTGGTTTATTCTAAGTTCTACATTTGGAAAATAGAATCATAAATTTTAATTTCTTTAACATAAGGAAAACCATCGGTGTACTGCTGTAGGGAGTGACATAGTTTGTAGAACTGAGGGGGTAAAAGGTGATACTGCTTACATTTTATTCAAGGATAACTATTTTAAAACATATGTTTGTTCTTAATTTTTTTTATATTATATTATTTTAAGGAAAACATGTGAGTTTTTAATTAAACACTTGTATCTTTTAAACAGGACCTCAAATGAGAAATTTCGGACCGTCGTTGGGTCCAAAATGGGGTATTTACCTTAGTAATACTGTTAGTTTAGCCTGCCAATGGATTCTATGGTATTCACTATCATGAGTATATTAATTAAATAATTAAATAATTTTATTAATTTCCTAGAGTTATTTAGAAAGCTGAGGAAAAATATATTTATTCCTCTTTGTGCATCCTCTACAGGGTTAGCCACACACGTCTCTGAAAAACCCTAGAGAGAGGAGAGAAGAGGATGAATATGTTGGTAGTGATTATAGATCCAAGAGTAGATTAGATCCATGGTGATGTCTAAGGACATATTTTGATAGTGATGATGAATAGATCTATGGTTTAGATGATAGATAGATGCATAGAAAATTCCTTATATAGGTAGGGAATTATTATTATTGTAATTTACACTTTGTTTGCATTTGTTCAAACCCATATTTAATTCTTCCTAAAATTAAATCTGAATTCAATAGTCGCATGGCCTGGTCAACTTATGATTTTTATTTAAAATTGTGATTTTATATTTTTTACATTAAATTATATGGTTATTTGTTTATTCCTTTGTATTTACCCACTATAGAAAAATAATGATCATTCGTAGTCTTCATAATTACCCATTCTTTTGTTTCCTTGTATTTCCCCTGATATTGTTTGCGTGTTCATCATTTTTGTTAATTCTTGGTTGGTTATTTGGTTATCCCTATAATTTGATACTAATATTTATTGAGTATTAGATCCACAACCCTTGATTTTTTTAATATAAAGGATGATGAGGCTATGATGATAGATCCTAGATGTTGGAAGAACATTGAGAGATAATGATATTATGATGTTTTCTATTCAGTGGTGTGAGAAAAATCAAAATTGTGATGATAATAAGTTATTTTGGAAATAATGATCGGAATAATTTTTCAATGATGGTGGATTTGTGGATGACACATTTAGTGGAGGATCTATATTTTTCAATGAAAAATCATGGAAATTTTATTGAGATCAGGGATGGATTTTCAAAATAATCAACATGAATATAAGGTTAGGAGTGAACGAAAATAAGTTATTACAATGATGAATGACCAAAAATTTCTCTCCATAAAGGGGTTGATGATGATCAATGTGGATTGTGGGTGTTTCAGACAGATACCATGATGAGATTTGTGGTGTGTGTGAATAATTTGGAGGCACAAAATTTGTGATTTTTTAGGTAATTCATGACTACATGGTGTGTAGTTCATAAGAATACACGTCATCTGTTTCATGATGTGGAACTAGGGTTTTAATTTTGGTTTAGATATCACATAGATTTGTGACTAAATCATACATTGTGTGTCCCTTAGACATCTATCTAAGCATGTACATGGAGTATACACCCACAGAACTATGTGGACCCACACAATAAATGTTTTGGGCCACACCCCATGTACCTTCAAGGGTATATTGATTGAGTGGATGGGGTATATGATGAGTACCCTCAAAGACATGACAAATTGTGTGAACCCTCTACACTCTATGTAGTTTGTAATAGACATGCCATGTGGAAGGAAAAAATATGGCTATGTGGATGACTTGGGACAACACACCATGTACCACTAGAACATGCCGTGTATATTTTATCGACCTTTTATACCTAATTAAGGCATGTATTTTTCTCTTATTATTCACATATGATGTTAGTTTGACACCTTTTGTGATTGGGATCCTCATTTTGAGTTAGTATTTCATCCATATGAGCATGGAAATTGGATCCTGTACCCAAAAAATAAGATAAAGTCATCTTTTCTCCCACCTTACGAGGAAGGGATCCTCTATCTATGAAATTTTTATTTTCCCATTTATAGAGATCATATGGGATAAAGATCCTCCACTAAAGTCATTATCCATCATCACGAGAAAAATATTATTTATCATTATCCAAGGGAATTACCACATAATTTTCATGAGCCTATACTATGGGACTAAAGTACCCTTTTGAGAATACATGGGTTTATCCTTTCCCTAAAGTAGCGTGTGCTACCTTAGCAGGTGACCGAGATTCAGGGTTGAGAAGACTCCCCCTTTTGGATTTTAGAGGTGGCCAGGATACTGGAAGCCTATGCAGTGTTGACTTCTTTGATACTTTTGATTCCTTGGAATACTGAGAGCTTCTATTAAGATGTGATGTTACATGTGGCTATCAACTTTAGGATCATGAAAACATTAGTGTTCAGAGTACCAATAGCTACAAATGCATAGTGGATTTTGAGGATTAGAGTTATGATCATTTAGACTTATCATCATCCCTGAGTCTCCTAGTAATGAGTATATCTAGATTACTATTATTGACTTGCTTTCATCAACTCCTTGGTTTCAAGAATCTTGATTTGAATTAGGTTTTTGGTTTTTATTATTTTCCTTGTCTTGAACACCTTTTATTTTAGGAGATGAGTTAATTTTACATTATTCTAACTTTATGGTTTTTAGGTAATCCTATTGAGTATGTTTATACTCATATGTGAACAGTCCTTAAGACCACATGTGTTTTGTCGGTGCAAATGAAGTATAGGTCAGATAAGAATCTTTGAGATTGGGGTTGATGTATCTCATTCACAGTTGATTCCTTGAAACCTTGGAGGATATAGTGATGGATTAGTATTGGTGGTACTAGGAGCTAATGGTAGTAGGATTTTTTCATGTTTAGAGATATATTATAGTGAGGGTCTCTTCGTTTTGTCTTATTGATAGTTCTCATTTATGGTTGTTGGGTGTGTGTTGTTCCCCTTTTATATTGTATTATTGGTATTATTTATCTTGTGGACATCATTAGATGTTTTATGTATATGTTACATTCAGTTTAATTGATCTTTTATGTATAACATGTTGATATTTATAGTATTTTTTTACATTAAATATATGTATTTATTATAGGCCATGATAGGATAAGGTCTCATTTTTATGTAGTTTTCCTACTTGATGCTAGTCACTAGACCTTGACCTATTGAAGATGTTATTGGGGTTTAGATTTTAGCATTACATCATCCCAAACATATCCCTAGTAAATTAGGATGTGACAAAGTAGTATCAGAGTTGGTCTATTCTAGGGATGGTGATTGGAGTTAGTAGTTATGTGAGGATTGGTTTAAGAACTTAGGAAAAAATTATTAAGGGGGAATTGAGTGTGGTTAATAGTCCAGGGGAACTAGCATATGTGTGGCGACCTATGTATCCTTTTTATAGGACTCTGATAACCTATTAGCTAACCCAGAACCTCATGACATCTATTGTGGGGAATAAATGGTTAGTACATGTATCACATAGTGGTTAGTTTTTATATTTTATGTCCTTCTTATGGAATATCATGTAGATATATTTAAACCTTGTGAGTGAATCCTACCAACTATAGGGTTCCATTCATTGATAGATGGAATGTTCATGGATGTGGGGTTGTGGAAAGATCATGCTTGTGGTTAGTTCTCTCACCAACTGATAGTGGGAAATGCGACACTATTTCTTAAAACTTGGTTGATAGGTTCTATCACCCCAAAATTTGAGGTGTCCTCTCTCACTTAATATTGACCATTCTCATAGAGAAGATGCTAGTTACCACTGAGTTAGATGATACCACTAGAATATTTTTTACACTACATGCTTTCAATGGTAGAGGAACAAGATTGTGAGGTGAGATTGACCCTTGGATAACAAGGGATCATCTAGATTCTAGGACTCACTTATTTATCTAGTTTATAATTATAATTCAAGATATTGGTTCATGTATTGAACTTCCTTTACATTACTATGAGCCGTTAGTGGATGATATTTTCCCCAAACTCATGATGGGAATGCTCTACCAAGGTTGGATTTTGATATCTTATCTAGGGTGAAGTTCTCATTAGAGTAAATTAATCCTTTTGAAAGGAGTTATAACTGTGTTTAATCACTTGTTAGATAATGTGTGATTTGTGAAGTGTTTTCCAGGAATGCTCTTTGGAGTAGTTTTTTGAGATTGGTGATTCAAGAGGAATATAGATGAAGAGAATTTGGGATGTGATTAACTTTCTTATGATTTAATCAATTCTAAATTCACCCATGTGAGACTTGGAAGATTGGAAATCTTAGAGTAAGTGCACCCTATCAATGGAAGAAGTTTATATTTTCACCAGAATAAAACTAGAGTGGCGTGGTGGATGGAATTTCCATGTCATGAATGGTGGATCGAGGAATCCCCTTGATATAATCCCAAATGTTTTATAAGAGGTTATAAATAGAGACTAGTGTGGAGTGCTGATGACTTTATTTGTGGGATAACACGTGTAGTGGATGTTTATTCTTAGGAAATCATTGAGTGAACTAGAGTTTGACTTTTGCCCATTTCTCCAAGGACCCTCATACTATTTTGTACAAGCATGCACTGTTCACCTAGTGCTCTATATCATGGATTTGGATATTATAGTGTAACATTAATCTAAGTTTTTTTAATTTAGAAATATTCCATTTATATTGTAAATTTTCCACTCATCCTTTTGATGGGGCGAGTTTTCCTCTAGTGAAGGAAGAGTGATTTTAAAAAATTCTCTCATAGAATAGAAGAGGAGTGAGGATACCCAACTTGGTGTGTTTTGGTTATTGTTATCGATATCATCATGAAATTTTTAATTGCGAGGATGGGGTGGGTTCAATCTTCCATAGTGATCAAGAACCCTTGATGTGGAAGGTGGATCCAACCCTTTAGATGTTGAATTAGATCCTACTCAGTTGATGAGAATGGATCCATGCATTATGTTCCTAAGAAATATATTCCCTCCCTAATAATATCTAAGAATACATAAATTTTTTATAGGGGTGACATATGGTTGGCCCTTGGTATGAAAACGTTCTATGAATCGACTTGTATACTAAAAATGATGAGCGAATTTGCGGAGTTATGATGTAGTGAACTGAATCTCTTCTTGATATGATTTATAGTGGAGCCTATCAGGCCTTTATATTCTTGTGGTATAAAATAAAAATTCATGGAGTGGATTTATTCTTCATTAAACAAGGCCCTATAGGCTATGGATACTAAGGTATTGTGGTTGTGTTGTGATGATCGGTTCTTCCTAATCAAAGGGTTGTGTCCAAGGAATGGTCGAAGTCTCTGAGCAGTTGTCTCGAGAATGTGGGTTACTATTTGGAAAGGGAGATGTTTATTTCCATCAATTGAGAGTGGTGTATTAAAACTATCCCTTTATTTTAAGGATTCTATATAACACCCTAATATTTTATGATATAGTTCTATATAAATAAAATTGACTTCTTTGATAGCTTTCTTTACATGAAACCCTGAGTTTAAACGTACCGTGATATACTATTATTATTTAATGTGTTAGTTATAACCTACCCATTGGAATAAAGGTTATGAATAAGACTTACTATTCATTATTCACACATGTATAAGATTAATTCATTTTTTATCAATTGATTATAAATGATAATAAAAAATAATTTGAAAGCGAAACAAATGTTTTTATGAAAACTATTTTTATACGTGGAATGAATTTTTATCTTAATAAAATAAATTAATCGTTATTGGTGAATGATTTTAATTAAATTTATATATTATATGTTAAATTTATTTTTTTAACATTCATGTAATATTTTTTCTAAGCATGGGAGAAGTATAAATCCAGTTTTATGCTTAAAAATTTTACTTTTCTCAAAACAATTTTTTCGTGTTTTGCACAAATATTTTAAAATGGATTTCATCTACTTATAGATATTTAATCTTGAAAAATGGATTCCATTATTTTAATTATGAGGATAAAATTTTTTAAATACGTTTATTTTTTTTTATTATGAATAGTAACATTGGTAAATATTTATCACATCGGTAAGGGTAATGTAGTACCCCTGGTTTCTAGTATGTAACCCTTACTTGATGATTTTCTTGTTGTAAAAGTTAAGGGTGACTTTTGGGAGAGTCGGAAGATCCTGGATTGAAGTTTGAAGTAAAAGGGGAAGGTGCACGGGTAGTGCACATTTAGTCTAAACCGTGCGGACAAACCATGTGTGGATGACTGGGGAGGCAGTGGCTTCTGCACGGTCAGCGCATGATTAAAGGAAACCCTGCGATGAGGCCATGTGTGAAGGATGGCCGAGGCAGAATCTAACACACGGTTAGCGCAAGGTTTGTCAAACCGTGCGGACTAACCATGCGGTCGCTTAAAATTAGATCCTAAAATTGTGGATCTAATCCATTTTGCCTTCAATTGCCTCATTAAAGATCTTAAGCGGCCCTAACTTGGGATTACTCTCCCTTGAAGGTTGGAGGACTTCTCCCAGGAGTTCCAGAGGCGATTCGATGGGTTCTCTTGGCGAATCGAAGCCGGATTCTTAAGGTATGTGATCGTTCTTGATCAGTTTCTTAGATATACTTAGATCTACTTCTCCTATTCTCTCGTTTTCTAAGATCTACACCTGTTATGATTAGATATAATGGTGTGGATGCCAAATATGACAATATTTGGTCTTGGTTGTGTTAGGAGAAGAGATCTAAGGAGGGTTTTTGGGGAATCTGCTCGGTTTTGTTGGCGTTCTTCGTCCGTTGGTTGGTTTCTCCCAATTTTTCGAGGTAGGTGGCTTCACTCTCGATTCCTCTTTATTATAACTTGAAGACTTAGTTAAAATTGATTTAATTTATTGGTTTTTATTGTGAAATTTTGGTGCAAAGCATGTTATAAATCTTCTTTAGTGTTGATTTATGGGTTTTGATGAAATTGTGGAAATTGAATGAATGGTTTGTACAAAGTGTTTTGGTTTCTTGATTTTAAAATGGCTATTTTAAAATATGGATTTGCTGGATTTGGAAAATGGTTTGGGGAAAAAGGTTTTCAATAAAAGGGTTGTTTTATTGAAATGGTTTTGGTATGGTTTAAATGGTGTGGTTTTTGGGCATATTTGGTGTGTGTGTCCATATTGAATTTACGAGTCTTGGTTGAAATATAACCTTGTGCTCGGTGCCAAAAGTGTAATGGCACATGGGGAATAATTACCTTGTGATGACTTGGTAGATCGACGAGAGACTGCTCATGAGTATGGAACTATTATAACAATGCATGCATGGGTAATGATGTGATTATGTGGAATGGAGTGGTTTTTCCAAAGTGAAGATGCGGTTATGATTTGGAAACTTTGCTTGGTTACTTTTATTGGAAAATATGGTTTTGGTTGGAAAATGATTTAGTTGGAAAATGGTTTTGACATGGAACTTACTATATTGTGAACTGTTTTGGAACTGTTTTATATAAATTGGTTTATATAATTGTGATAACATGTTTTATCCTAGAGGCATGGGTTGGGAAGTCATCGAGGAAAACCTAGTGAGTTTCATTACTCACCCCCTTCTTTGGCAAGATGGTGCTTTTGTAGATGTCATATACCGGGATGTTGGAAAAGGTAAAGTGTCGCATGTTTATAGCACTACTTCGTGATGCTTGGACTGGTTCGTGATGTTGAAGCATGTAGCTTGTGGAGCCTTGGAGTCTTTGTTGTCTTTGAGTCTTTCCAGTTGTCTTTCCTCTGTTTACTCTGATTTTTTTTTGGTTTTTTGCTGTTGCACATTGGTTGGTTTATTATGAAATAAATGGCTGAACTATCTTGGGTTTAAATCATGCATCATATAGTGGTTTCTTGGAGATGTTTATTTAGTTTGCATGGTTTGTTGGTTGTTTTCATTTAAAGGGTAAATTGTCCCCCATGTGTTTTGAAACCCTTCAGCATTTATTTCCAGCCTTTGGTGCCTTGGGGATGTTGTTTAAGGCCAATTAATGACTTGTTGATCTCTCAAGACAATGAGAATTGGTGGGTTATTACAAATGGTATCAGTCTAGTCCTTCCTTTGAGGTACAAATGGTACCAGCTTGTTGGGTCCTTGCCTAACAGGTGGTCATTGAATTTATTGGTCTTGGATTTGAAATTCCTTCTTGTCTATTCCTTGGGTTGGAATCTTAGAAAGGAGTAGGATTATCGGAACTTGAAAGGTATAGCATAAAAGGGCGTAGCTAACCCCTTTATGCTGAACTTCAAGTTACGAGAGAGTTGGGTACATAAGTGTTTGGAGACACTTCTAGAATATTGAAAATCTCATTGTCATGGGTTTAGCCAATGAGATGAGCATGACATGCATTGTAGAGGAATAAATTCCCACTAGGATTGCATAAATCATTTTGAGAAACAGATTATGGTTTGATGCAAAAGTGTGTTTTCTGAAAATTTTAAACATGTTTTCAAATGAAAGACTTTGAAAAGATAATTGTAGATGTATTTTGAAAATAGATTGATTTTCAAAATAAAGAAAAGATTAGTTTTAGAAATAGTTGGAAATCAATGTTGTGATAGTGATGGGATAGAAATTGAAATTCTAAGCCTTCAATTGCTAGGAAGTGAGACTAACAGCGTGCATTGTTTGTATAGAAAATGGCACCCGTTAGACGTCGTAGAAACCAAACAGAAGAGGATGCAGAGAATGTGGTCGCACTTGAACCACATGTGAACCAGCAGCTAGTCCAAATTATAGTTCAAGCGTTTTAGGCTATGGACCTGGGAAATCGGAGGGATGAGTCAAGGCATGTAGACCATTCTGTCCAGTTCCAGAAGCAGAACCCACTCATCTTTTGGGGTTATTCTGAACCAGAAAAGGTGGAGGTGTGGCTAAGCAAGATGAATCTTATCTTTGATTTCATTGGCACACCAGTAGATCTGAAAGTAAAGTTGGTGACGTATATGCTGGATGATCTTGAACGACAGTGGTGGGAGTTGGTGGTGCAGGCTAAGGTGGATCAAGGCCTATGATGGGAGGAATTTTAGGAATTTTTTAATAAAAAATTCTATCCTCACATGTTCAAGATCCAGAGGACAACTGAATTTTTCAGCCTGAAGTAGGAGAATCTCTCTGTCACGGAGTATGCGGCTAAATTCATGAATTTAGTACGCTTTGCACCGGAGGTTGCTGCAAGTGCGTTGCTGAAGGCACACATTTTTGAATTAGGGTTACGATAGAAGATTCTCTCGAAGATAGATGTGCTCTGTATTATGGATTATACGGAGGTGGTAAAAAGAGAAACAATAGCAGAAAGATACATCTCAGGAGTTATGGGAGGAGGAAGTATGATGATACCCATGGGAACGGGTGGGAACTCTAATGTTGGGAATAAGCAGAATAGGGACACCTACTTCCATGGTGGGAGTGCGAATCAGAATCAAATGGCTGGATCAGTGAATCTTCCTCCATGACCCATGATGAAGGCCAAGTGCTTTCAATTTGGTGCAATTGATCACATGAAATGAGAATGTACAACACCACTGAAATCATGTCACAATTGCAAAAAAGGGGCATCTTTAGCTATATTATCGCAGTGCCCCGAGGTCGGGTGCGCGTGACACTACCCAAGCATCACAAGAATCCTATATTTCTATAGGGCGAGGCCAACAAAATCAGTCTCGCCAATAGAACAAAGATAGTTATGGTAATTCATGGAATACCATGACTCCTCAGGCAGGGAAATCTCAACAAGAAAATAAGGAGCAAAGTGCAGCAACAAAGCAATTGTATGGAGAGGAACAGGTGATTCTGGATGACTAGTCTGGACCGTCTATGGTGAGAAGTACGATTCATTTTAATTCTACCCTCATGCAATCATTGTTCGATACTGGTGCATCACATTCTTTTCTTTCTTCTCGTATTGCTGATTTTCTAAACTTAAGAGTTGAAATGATGCCCTCTGTGATAAAACATAAAACACCTCTCGGTGAAAGAGAATGTAGAGCCTTCAGGTGTAGAGAATGTTCTATAACTGTTGATAGAGTTGAGATGAAATGGGATTTCTCTGTGCTGGATATGTATGTCTATGATAAAATCATTGGTATGGATTGGTTGACAAAGTTCAGGGCTCACATCGACTGTTATAGTAGAACAGTCAGTTTCGCGATTGAGGATGGCGTCGAGCATCTCTTTGGAGAACAAAGAGTGGTCAAGGAAGGTTCAACATGCTTTCTGGACCATTAGTGCTAATGATCTCTTACCATTTGGCTTTTTTAAACCTGGAATCGATGGACAATATCGAGAGTAACAGTTTTCCATTAGTTGTGGATCAATTTCTAGATGTTTTTCCTGAAAACTTCTCGGGGTTACCACCTGTAAGAGAAGTGGAGTTTACAATTGATATCCTCCCAGGGACCAATCCTATCTCATTTCCATCTTATAGGATGGCACCAATAGAGTTAAAGGAATTAAAAGTGCAGTTAGAGGAGCTGGAAACAAAGGATTTATTCAACCAAGCGTGTCTCCATGGGCAGCACCAGTTTTGTTTATAAAGAAAGCATATGAAACCTTGAGGCTATGTATGGATTATCGTAAACTTAACCAAGTTATGATAAAGAATAAATCTCCACTTCCATGCATTTATGACCTGTTTGATCAATTGAGGGGAGCTCAGTGGTTCTCTAAGATTGACTTACGGTCAGGATATCACCAGTTGTGAGTTCGGAAGGAGGATATTCCAAAGACAGTCTTCAAAAGAAGATATGGACACTACGAATATGTAGTCATGCCTTTCGGTCTAATGAATGCTCCAGTGGTCTTCATGGATTTGATGAATCATATATTTCAGCAATATTTGGATTCTTTTGTTGTGGTGTTTGTCCACAACATATTGGTGTATTCAAGAACAAGGGCCGAGCATGAGAAACACTTGGTGACAGTGTTGGAAATATTGAGGGACCATCACCTGTATGCCAAATTATCAAAGTGTGATTTTTGGATACAAGAGGTATGTTTTCTGGGTCACATCATTTCTAAGAAAGTTTTGTTAGTGGATCCATAAAAGATAGAAGCTGTTCTTTCTTGGAAACCTCCGAAGAATGTCTTTGAAATATGAAGTTTTCTTGGTCTAGATGGTTATTATAGACGCTTTGTGCATGACTTCTCACGACTAGATTCACCTATGACAACATTGAAAAAGAAAAACAATGCATTTAAATGGACCGAGGAATGTCAAAGATCTTTTCAAGAGTTGAAAGTCCGCCTTACATTAGCACCCATCTTGATCTTGCCAGAATCAGGACAGGGGTATGTAGTGTATTGTGATGCTTCAAGATCAGGGGCTGGGATGTGTTCTCATGCAAGAAAACCATATTGTTGCTTATGGATCAAGGCAGTTGAGGGTGCATGAGAAGAATTACCCAACACATGACTTGGAATTGGCTGTAGTCGTCCATGCTTTGAAGACACAGAGCCATTATCTCTTTGGTGAGAAATTTACTATGTTTACGGATCAATAAAGCTTGAAACACATTTTTCACAACGAGATTTGAATCTGAGGTAGAGGAGATGGATGGAGTATCTTCAAATGTTCGAATTCGACTTGATGTATACACTGGGTAAGGGAAATTCGGTGGCCGATGCATTAAGCAGGAAGTCATATACTCAGTTGGAAAAAGAAGATTTAGACGAATGGCAGTTGATGTCGGTCTTAGCCGACATGCATGTGGAATGTGAATACCAGGGTGATGTTGCGGTTTTCTTTCCAATTGCACTGGTTCCGGATTTGGTGCTGATAGTAAAGGAGGCACTGGAATCCAATCTAGACTGTGTTTCAATGAGTTCAAAACTCAATGGTGGGGAGACCATTGAGGGATGGAAGCAAGATGGGAGTTTAGTTTTACGGTTTCGAGAACTAATAGTTGTAGCAAACCGCACAGGAACAACTCCTTCATGCTTACCACCATTCCAGATGGGCTGCACACCCAGGTACAGAAAATATGTATAAGGCATTGAAGGCGTAGTTTTGGTGGAGCGGCATGAAAAGGAAGGTGGACCAGTACATCTCATGGTGCTTAACTTGTCAGCAGGTTAAAGCAGAGTATCAGAGACCAACTGGTATGTTACAGTCCTTACCTATCCCAGTGTGGAAATGAGATCAGATAGCAATGGATTTTGTTATAGGTCTTCCAAGAACAGTCCGGAAACATGATTCCATCTGGGTGATAGTGGATCGTCTGACCAAGTCGGCCCATTTCATCCCTATTCGTGAAACTCATACGGTGGAAGATCTTTCAAAAATCTATATCTGAGAAGTGGTAAAGAGGCATGGTGTACCAGTTTCTATCGTCTCATATAGAGATCCGAGGTTCACATCTCATTTCTGGAAATCCTTACAACAAGCCCTGAGAACTCAGTTGAATATGAGTACAGCGTATCATCCTCAAACGGATGGACAATCTGAAAGGACGATAAAGATGTTGGATGACATGTTTCAGGCTTGTGTAATGGATTTTGGTGGCTCATGGGAGGATCATATACCCTTAGTGGAGTTCTCATACAATAACAGCTATCAAGATTCGATATACATGGATCCGTTTGAAGCATTCTATGGGCTTCCGTGTCGTTCTCCACCATGCTGGGTGGAAATGGGTGAAAATTCACTAGTTGGGCCAAGCCTTGTACAAGAAAAAATGGAGAAGATTTATTTGATTAAAAAGAGGATGGAGACAGCTCAGAGTCATCAGAAATCTTATGCAGATCACCGCCGAAGACCCTTGTTGTTTGCGGTGAGTGATCATGTCTTTTTGAGAATCTCTCCAAGGCTTGGACATCATCATTTTGGGAAGTATGGAAAATTATATCCTCGATATATATGCCCTTTTGAGATACTGGAATGAGTTGGCGAGGTGGAATATCGGTTGGCATTACCACCATGGTTCAGTGCAGTGCATAATGTGTTCCATGTATCTCAGTTGAAGAAGTATCAACCCGATCCTGACCATGTGATCAGATGGGATCACGTTGACCTAGAGCCGGATGCTTCGTTGATACATACCCCAGTGCAGATTATGGATAGACAGGATAAAGTATTTCATGGAAAAATCATTGGACTAGTGCAAGTTTTGTGGCAACATGGTCAGATTTAGGAAGAGACTTGGGAACGCGAGGAAGAAATGAAAGAGCAGTGGCCAAAACTCTTTTAGGCAACCCATGATTTTCTACTTTTCAGGGATGGAAAGGACAATGGTGGGGAGAATGTAGTACCCCCATTTTCTGGTATGTAACCCTTACTTGATGAGTTTCTTGTTGTAAAAGTTAAGGGTGATGTTTGGGAGAGTAGGGAGATCCTGGATTGATGTTTTAAGTAAAAGGGGAAGGCGCACGGGTAGCGCACGATTAGTCTAAACCGTACGGACAAAATGTGTGTGGATTACTGGGGAGGCAATGGCTTCAGCACGATCGGTGCATGGTTAAGGGAAACCGTGCGATGAGGCTGTGTGTGAAGGATGGCCGAGGCAGAAGCTAAATCATGGTTAGCGCACGGTTTGTCAAACCGTGCAGACTAACCGTGCAGTCACTTAAAATTAGATCCTAAAATTGTGGATATAATCTGTTTTTCCTTTAATTGCCTCATTAAAGATCCTAAGCAGCCCTAACTCAGGATTACTCTCCCTTGAAGGTTGGAGGACTTCTCCCAGGCATTCCAGAGGTGATTCGAAGGGTTATCTTGGCGAATCGAAGCCGGATTCTTAAGGTATTGATCGTTCTTGATCAGTTTCTTAGATCTAATTAGATCTACTTCTCCTCTTCTCTCATTTTCTTAGATCTACACCCGTTATGGGTAGATCTAAGGGTGTGGATTCCAAATATGACAAGATTTGGTCTTGGTTGTGTTAGGAGAAGAGATCTAAGGAGGGTTTTTGGAGAATCAGCTTAGTTTTGTTGGCGTTCTTCATCCGTTGGATGGTTTTGCCCAATTTGTTGAGGTAGGTGGCTTCACTCTCGATTACTCTTTCTTATAACTTGAAGTCTTAGTTAAAATTGATTTAATTGCTTGGTTTTTATTGTGAAATTTTGGTCCAAAGCATGTTATAAATCTTCTTTAGTGTTGATTTATGGGTTTTGATGAAATTGTGGAAATTGAATGAATGGTTTGTACAAAGTGTTTTGGTTTCTTGATTGTAAAATGGTGATTTTAAAATATGGATTTTCTGGATTTGAAAAATTTTTTGGGGAAAAAGGTTTTCAATAAAAGTGTTGTTTTATTGAAATGCTTTTGGCATGGTTGAAATGGTGTGGTTTTTGGAAATACTTGGTGTGTGTGTTCATATTGCATTTACAAGGCTTGGTTGAAATATGACCTTGTGCTCGGTGCCAAAAGTGTAATGGTACATGGGGAATAATTACCTTGTGACGACTTGGTAGATCGACGAGAGACCGCTCATGATTATGGAACTGTCATAACGATGAATGCATGGGTAATGATGTGATTATTTGGAATGGAGTGGTTATGCCAAAGTGAAGATGTGGTTATGATTTGGAAAGTTTTCTTGGTTACTTTTCTTGGAAAAGATGGTTTCGTTTGGAAAAATGTTTTAGTTGGAAAATGGTTTTGACATGGAACTTGCTATATTGTGAACTGTTTTGGAACTGTTTTATATAAATTGGTTTATATAATTGTGCTAACATGTTTTATCCTCGAGGCATGGGTTGGGAAGTCATCGGGGAAAACCTACTGAGTTTCATTACTCACCCCCTGCTTTGGCACGGTGGTGCTTTTGCAGATGTCATATACCGAGGTGTTGGCAAAGGTAAAGTGTCGCATGTTTATAGCACTACTTCATGATGCTTGGGCTGGTTTGTGATGTTGGAGCATGGAGCTTGTGGAGCCTTGGAGTCTTTGTTGTTTTTGAGTCTTGCTGGTTGTCTTTCCTTTATCTACTCTTATTTTGTTTTTTGTTTCTGCTGTTTCACTTTGGTTGGTTTATTATGAAATAAATGGCTGAACTATCTTGGGTTTAAATCATGCATCATATAGTGGTTGCTTAGAGATGTTTATTTAGTTTGCATGGTTTGTTGGTTTTTTTCATTTAAAGGATAAATCATCCCCCATTTGTTTTTAAACCCTTCGGCAATTATTTCCAGCCTTTGGTGCCTCGGGGATGTCGCTTAAGGCCAAGTAATGACTCGTTGAGCTCTCAAGCCAATGAGAATTGGCGGGTCAATACAGGTAAAATAAGTAAAATAAAGTTAAAACATTGGGATAAGGCGTTAAAATTTATTTAACACTTAATTTAATCCTATTAGATAAATGGAGATTTACTATTTAAAACTATTTATTGAATATATGGAACCCTTTTTCCATTTTTATTTGGTTATGGCCTTTATATTAATTTAAGAAAAGATAAAATACAAAATTTCACTCTCTTGAATTTAATAACTTGATAATTTTTGAAGAAGGATAAAATATGATAATTTCAGTTATAAATGTTTATTATAAATATAAATTAATTATTTTTATCACAATAATTTATTTATAATTTTTTAGTGATTGAATAATTACCTTAAATTCTTATGCAACAGTAACATAATATTTTTTCAATTAGTAGAAAAATGAAATAAGTGATATTAAAAATATTAAAAGTAATATAATTTGGATGAATTATTATGATATAATAATTATATATATAAATATAACATATTATAGGTTTTTTAAAGTTTTATATTTGAATTCCTTTTATTTAATGGTGCTTTCAAAGTCAATGTAAATAAATAGTTCCCAAAAAGACATTAATGATATTTTATAATAAAAAATATTTTATTAATTTGTTTAAAATTCATATAAATACCATATTCATAAAAAATAATAGTATATGGTTTAAAATATCAACCATTATCTATTTATTGGCCACTTTTACATTTATGGTAACATTCTTGACCCGTAAAGATTAAAAAACATTGATATCACGGTAATTGTCAAAAAAGGTTAATGAGGGATTAAAACAAAAAGATAGGAGTTAAAATATAAACAAAAATTGTAAATTTTTTTAATTATATTATTTAGACTCATACTCATTTATAATTTAATTACATAATTTTTTTACCAATTTTTCATGAAAATTAATTTATATTAATTTAACACTTTGAGTAATTCGAAGAGTGCCCCTCCTCTCACTTATAAAAGGGCACCTCTTATCCTCTCTTACTAACACATTTTGAGCCTTATATATCATCCAAGATCTAAAATAACACCTTCCTAGATTCATTAATCACATACTAGAGATTATGATATTTCTAAAATACCATTCCTTCAAGGCTTAAGGTGTAATCCAAAAGATGATTCTCGATGAAGAGGTAAAACTCTTAACCGAGAATTTTAAGTTTTATTTCCTATTATAAATACTATAAATTCATGTTATACATTATAAATTAATTAATTTGGTATATTACATATTTTTAATTGTTATTATAATAATGTAACAACCATTATCTACCTTTTTCCCATCCATTGGAAAATGATAATGTCGTTTGTGTGTACATGTGCACTACCACCTACACAAAGCTATGTGATTTATTTTCATTTCCGATTTAAATGTATGGTAGTAAAAAATATATTTAATCAATAAATAAGATATATAATATATAAAAATTATACTATAAATTTTAATTATTATTTACCTTTATGATATTCCTTTTGTCAAAAAGTGAAAACAACGTTCATGTGTACGTACGTCCTACCGTCTCCATGAACGATGTAATTTTTTTTCTATATATATCCTTTATGGATGAGTATATATATATATAATTAATAAATATGATATTTATATCATTATTAAATTTTTTAGATGATAGAACCATGATCAAAGTACAAGGACCAAAACTACCGAACTGAAATTCTAACGAAAAATGTAATAGTTAACACCAAGAAACGATGTTTTTAATAAGTGATTATTAATAAATGAGTATTAAAATGTTATAATTAGATAATATATGATATTATAAGCATGTACATGACTAAAAATTAAATTTTTATTGTTTCAAACACTTTTAAGGAAAAATTGAGAAACCATGCATTCAACCACAAAAGAAGATAACATAGCCATTGAAGGACAATTTAAGTCTACCAGAATTAATCTACCTAAAAAATTTCTAGGATATAGTGGTTACCTAAGTGTTTGGTTCATCCATAATCAGATCTTAAAATTCAAATTCCATCTTATCCTAGTACTGGATGTACTCCTCTAGGATGATATTACCATTGTCGAAACCCCCAACAAGAATAAGGTTCTGCTTGTCGATCAAGGTGTATTTATCCTCATTAAGAGTCACCCTGAGTGACCTCCCCATAATTTTATAACCTTACGCTTTAGTATAATTGAGTATCACGACTTGGTCAACTACTTCTTCTTCTGAACTCAAATGCAAGTGCAAGGATTTTTTAAACACACCAGCAGACTTCCATTAGAAAATGACCTCACTGTCTATCTTCTTGGAATTTAAATTATTTACTGATAGAGTCTCCATTGGAGGTGGTAAAAAGGAGTAATCCATCCCTTTAAGGATACCCTTCCACCTCCTATTACTCCTCAGGCTCAAAGGCTCACCTGTAGAAAAACTGATACCGTCTCCACTGGACTCATTCTTGTAGACCCCGTCATTATCCTAGAATGTGTCTGGTTAATCTATATTCAATCCTTCTAATGCTAGGCCTTCAAAATTGTTTCCTAGTTGAATCAGAGTTCGGTATATTGGGATCTAACCCCCTATATTTCTAAAAGTGGTTTTATTAGCCACATCCTAGATAGTCCCTTAGATTCCCTCCTTCAGCAAGGCACCACTGCCTGTTCTTAAGAGCTCAGAAAATGAAGCAGTAGTGACTGGGGAAGGGTGACCAACATTTTTTTTCACCCCATCCCCAAAAAAATTCTCATCACAGCTTGGCGCCCATTCCATAGTAGCATTACTCACATTCAGATGGACCACACTCCTAGCAACTTTATTCTAGATAGATCTAGCACACACTATGTCACTATCAGTCCTGTTATACTCATTATGATCTGAAAGACCATTTAGGTCTTATCTCAAACTATCAAAAATATCAGAGACCTTCAGGTTATAAGGTGACACCACTACCTGTTTCTTGTCCATTACAGCATTTGAATTACTCATACCAGCAGAATTTCCATCCTTTCAAACCGAACCTTCACAAACCTTAGTTGAAACATTTCAGTCCACATTCAATATCTTACCAATATAAGGATCAACCGAAGACCCAGACACCTGAACATAACTAGAACCCAAATGCTTTGAACCCTTGCACCTACAATCCTCTATAAAAGTTTGGAATTTTTTATATTTGAAGTAATTTTAAAATGAAAAGGGTATTTTACTTAATAAATCCTATATATTTTTCATGGTTTATGCTATGATGAAATGTTTATGAAACCTATTTAATTTATATATGTTTTACTATGATGAATGTTTTATGAATTTTTATCACACACATATATGATTTTCATTATGTGATGGATAGGTTGATAATTATATAGCTCTCCAATGAATTGGGTAAAGATGGATATCTCATGAGGTAATTAGGACTAGAATAGGGAGTGAACCCAATTCATTAAGGGACTTTATCCACAATGATAGTCTTGGGAGTAAACTATGAATAATATTATGGAATAGGTAGTGAACCCAATCCACTATGATATTCTTGTAAGTGATTCTTGACTACTAAGTAAATGATTTTCTATATTTATGCACATGCCACAAACTTACGTCTTATTCTAATGTTATGATCTCATGGATCATGGTTTTTGATTCCTTTGTGATTCATGTATTATGAAATACCAAGATTTATTCTATGATTCATGATTATGATCTATGATATGAAAGGTATGTTTTTAAAATGTTAAGTTTACATTATCATACCCTCATCCTCAAGTTATGATTATGTGATCATTGATATATACCTTATTTAACATTACTAAGCATATGAGTTCACCCTTTCTTATGTTTTCTTTCCCATGGTTATAAAGAAAGGTTTTAAGTGATATATTTATAAGAAGGGTGATAGTTATGAAGAACTTAGTGTGAGATGATGTAGATCTCTTATGAACTAGTTATTTATGTATACAAATTTCCAAAGTCACTAAACCTATACAATTATAATGTGTATCATATTGG
This sequence comes from Viscum album, assembly GCA_963277665.1. NCBI lineage: Eukaryota > Viridiplantae > Streptophyta > Magnoliopsida > Santalales > Viscaceae > Viscum > Viscum album. The sequence goes on along the minus strand of OY728132.1, from coordinate 1,340,572,360 downwards.
TATGTAATTAATATTCATCTATTATGATTTAATATCTAAGTATAAAAAGTATGGATTGTTATACACTATGTGTGTGATGTTTATTGGTGCTTCTATGATGCTGAATGTTCTCATACAGAAAACCTGAAGGGTTTTTCTTGAAGGTGGGAAACAAATAATCCACTTACTCTGGTGGATTATTATTCTTCCTAGGTGTATGTGATGAGGATCATGGTAGACATCCTAAATAGATATTACTATAGTGAATCATAGTCCTTGGTGTGTTCTGACCAATGGTTATGATTGGGAATACCCATCCATTAGTTAACCTAGTTTATGAATAAGAGGATGTTCCTTAAAGTAGTTCTTAATTTTTTTCACTTAGGAAAGTTCTTTCCTTGGGTCTAGAGTGGATATAGTAGGGTTATCTAAACGGCCCAAAAAAGTTTCTTCATATAGTGGAAGATTGGGTCACCCGATGAGTAGGAGAGTGTCATTGACCATTGTGCTGAGGTTGTTGTTTCAACTGATGTTATCATTGATATATTTCAAAAATGAGAAACAAAAACCCTATTGTGATACCTTTGACCAAGGATGTGTGTAAGTTGGTGATTTTAATGAAAAAGGAAAACCTCAGAAATGTTTTTGTTATGGTTTGGTTGGAAAGATCATGTTGTCCATAGACTACAATATAGTGATGATGGAGACATTTCTTTGTTGGTTATTGTGGAAGAGGTTACTAATGTGAATATTTAAAGGATTGCAGCCATGGAATTTTTTTGATGTTGGCATGGTAAGTTCCTTATGCACCTAGTAATTTTGTATTGAATAAATGGGTTTCCATCAAAGACAACCATCTAGACTTCTGTTTAAATGGTGGGGAGTAGGGCACTCCTACCAGGGTTGATCTTTTCAATGATCCTTTGGGGGTGATAGTTTGAGGCTCATGTGATTTATTTCATTCCATGAGTTAGGGTGGCTATTGAGTAAAATGAATAGGTTGAGTAAGTCCTATCTTTGGTGGATACATGCCCTATTTTCCTCTTTATTCAATATGGACTGAAGCTTGAATCTTCATAGATGAAGGAAGGCATCCTACATCACAAACTGAGATATAAATAGTTCTCATAGAGCTCACATCATTAAGGTGAAGGTATGTTACATGTGATGGTGTGTAGATTCCAAATGAGTTCAATCATGGACCTTTTTGTTCTTCATCTATTTTTATTTACTTTTTAATAATAAAAAGTTCTATGGTGGGTATAGTGTAATGTATCATATTTTTTCCTATGTAGGACTCAACTAGATTTTGAGTTTTTAAGTTTAGGGAAATTCTTATGGGTAAAATAGTCATTTAACCATAGAAAATGGTCTCATAAAAATTATATTATGGTTTAGTTGGATCTAAAATATGTGGTTTACCCTCAGGTATATCCAGCATGTGAAATAAAATTTCAAGAATCATTAAAAATAATATAATAAAAATATTATATTATTTTAAGGAGTTTATTTTAATTTTTAATGAAACACTAATATATATTAAATGTGACATTATATTGAAAAAATGTGATCGCTGTTAAGTCTTGAGTTTGGTGTTTACCCCAGGTGTGATGTTAGTTCAATTCGTATACGGATTCTTATATATTCACTATCATGAGTGGAATAATTAAATAATTAAATAATTTAATTAATTTCATTGATATATGGAGAAACCATAGGACATGTATATTTATTTCTGTAGTGACTCGGGTTTGACCTGTAAGACTTTGGAATATTAGTAAGAATATTTATGAAGCCAGGAGCTGATTCAGTGTGGGAATCCGAGGCTCGAAGAGCCTCAGAGTGTTGATTTTAAAAACATTATATTTATTATGTCATGCGTGCATAGTTTCTCTTAAAATTTGGAATAAATCCTGAGTGGAGTCTCATATTAGAATTATGAGACCGTGGTTAAGTTCATAACTTTGTGTTTACCCTAGGCGTGATATAAAATTGTCCGACCTAAGAGTTTTGGTTGGAGGTGAGTTGGCGAGATGTTATGTGGTGGATTTATTAATTAAATGAACATTTAATTAAAATATAACTTAATCCCTCCCCCTCACTCATGTTGGGTGCAAGACACAAACCAATAGGATCCTTCCTTATCTCCTCTCCCCTTTAGGGATAGACAAACCAATGAAGAATCAATGTAAGGAGGTGGTTCCAATATCCGTTCCTGATGTCAATAGTCATCAAATAAAAAAGAAACATGATATGAGAATCATTCTACACTCGTAGATTCAAAGTTTCACCCTTGAGGTAGGTGGTTTTTATTTTTGGTCCCAATCCCCTTAATTTAAATTTTTTAATGGGTTTAGAGCCATATTGAAATTAGTAATGATCCCTTTTAGGTTGATCTGTTGGTTTTAGGATAAACAGGAAAAAATCAGGATTTTTTGAAGGTAATTACCTTGTATAATTACCATATACATGGTGTGTAGTCCAGAGAGACATTAATTGTATCCCTTACTATTTGGAAATAAATATTATAGGGACTAAATTCTGTGTACTAAGTTTACATATTGTGGAGTGACCCAAATTGTGTGGCCAGAGGACGTGGCTAAGGTTATCTATGTCACAATACATTGCCATATAAAAGTAAATGGAAAAGTTTATTCACATGGGGGGACATACATGGGAATGGGGAAACCACATGGATAAGTGGACATTTAGACTGAACACACCATGTAGTATGTGATTCATGGTGTGTGAGGGACACAGTTGGATGGCCATGTGGAAGAGGGACACAGCTAGGGGTCAGGTGAAGCGGGACACACTATGTAGTGGTTGTACATGCTGTGTACCCCTACATGTGTTGGAAAACCATGTGGACATGATACAGGGATAGTTTCTTAGGTAGTTTCACATACTACATAGACCCAGATCACATTGTGTACTCCTTGAAAACATTCTTGAGATCTTCTGCCTTACGTATCTCCTTCTCTAGGGCTCAGATTCAGGCTTGTGAGTAGCCTATCCTAAGTAATATTCCATATAGAACATGATGCTATCATCTAATTCGGACTATAAGATATGAGGTGGCTTGTTTCAATCTATAAGCTTGTGTAGTGGTGCTTAACCTTGGGTAGTGATCAGGGTGGATCACCGGGTTAACGTTGGGGTTGGTACTCCCATTTTGTTTCATGGTGTAGGTCCCCCATAGTAATAGAGCTGGTAAATTGGTACTACCCTATCGTACCAGGGTGTGGTTCCTCTATCCACCGAGTGGTACTCCCCATTTCATAGGTGCATTCCATCAATCTTTTGAGTGAAACTCCACTATCATAGCAGGGTGTGGGTCCTCACCTATGGAGTAGTACTCCACCATCTTAGAGTAGCAGCTGGGAGTGGGTCCTCCATTAGAGTTCGATCTCCCTAGGCTATTGAGTGTAGTTATGAGGACCAGGCCCCTCCACTAAATATAAGTGATGCTTGGTTAGGAGTTAGTGATCCCTAAATGGATTGAGGTGTTGAACACTCCATATATAAGTGACATTGGTTTCACAGGTTAGTTAGGAGATAGTACTACCTTAACTATGGGGTAGTGGTGAGGTGAAGGTTCCTATACATAGGTTCTTATAGATTTTTATTGGGAACATGTTAGCAATGGTAGGACCTATGGTGCTGGGCAGTAGAGTTGGTACTAGTAGGTTGTTCCGGATGGAGCAAATTATCTCATATGTACCATTAAGAATTCTTGAGTTGTTCCCCATGGAGTGTATCTCTCAGACAGGTTGCATCTGCGATGACTGAACTCATGGAGTGTATTCCGTTAGTTTTTTTTGTTACTGTTAGATTTTATAGTAAAATCCTATTACTGGATATGAGGTGAGAACCTAATGAGACTTGGAGTCTGTGATGAGTATATCTAGGTGAATTATGGGAGTCCTTATGGTGTTGTCACATTTCTGGGTTTACACCCATTATGGAATGAGCTGACTAGTCATATATAACTTAGGATGGTTTGAGATGGAGTTTTTCTCTTGATTAGGTTCCCTCTAGCTAGGTCTAACAGACTGTTACCTTTCATTTTCTCCCTTTTATTTTAGGTTTTTGGGTTGTATAATGAGTGTTTTTATACTCACCACTACACGAGCCTTTCCCGCATGTGTTGTGTCTTATGTTGAACACATTCCTTTCTATGGAGTCCCTAGAGGACTCTATTAGGTAGAGATTTGTGAGATAGACTGATTGAGGTGTTTACCAGGGCCGGGCCAAGGATATTCCCAACAGTTTCATTTGATAGTGATCCCCTCCTTCCGAGAAGGTTGGATGATTTTACATTTTTCTTTTTATGGGTATGTGTTTTTACATTTTAGGCTTTCAGTACTTCTACTATACTCTGATTTGGGATAGATGTATGCATGCATTTTAGTTTTTAGTTTTTTTATATATCTGTGCTATTTCATCAAGGTGTTTGTGGGTGTGTGCGTACATGTACTTCCGGAAATTTCTCCCATATATGGATATTTCTACTCAGTACCAGTCTCTAGATAATGGCCTATTTGAGGTGGGATTGAGGATTTGTGGCATGGGACCTATCAGGTTGGGTCATGATAGAGTGGTATCAAAGGGGTTTCCACTTTGGGACCAAAGTGTCATGATCTTGGTTTGGGTTGGATAATGATAGTGTTAGGGTGTTTTGAGTTTGGATCTTAGGCCAGAGGTTATAGTGTTGGTGTCGTGGACAACGTATCTATTCATCAAGACACTGATAACTGACTTTTCAACTTAGTACATTAGGAAACTGGTTGTAGGGAAAAAATGGTACATGCATCATATAGGGATGGGTTTTGGTTTCTTCCTTGTTCTTCTTGAGTCATCTCCCTTGATATACTCTTTGAACCTGTAGTATATTAAATTGTATTTTAGGATGCCACTATGAAAAAAAGTAGATAGAGTTACATAGCAGGATTATGTTGATATTCCCTATGATGATTCTTTAGTGCAGGGTACTAGTTTTGATACGGTACCTCTAGGTGGTCTTCTAGTTTATCCACCATCCATTGAGTAGTTGGTTATACTAGAAGTTTAGGCCGGGGATTCATGCAGGGTTAGTGCACTGTATGAATTTTAGAGGAAATGACCCTTGATGTACTGGGGTGATCCAGACCCCCAATAAGATGATGAATGGATTGAGATATTCATGCATGTTTTTCTCAAAGTGAGGACAACTCCTGATCAGATGATAGACCTTGCGGAGAGCCTTCGTTAGGGTTATCTCAGGAGACAATAGAGTTTAGTGACGTAGTCCCACAATGAGGTGATTCTCAATTGGGTGGAGTTATAGAGACTCTTTAGGGGAGAGTTTTACCCAATCACATTGAGGTGGGTGCATATCCAGGAGCTTTTTTCACCTAAAAAAATTAGCATGACTATGGGAGAGTACTCAAAAAGGTTCACAGATCTGTTTCATTACTCCTTGGATATGTTTTGAGACCTGTTATTCACATATTATACCTTTGAGAAGGGCCTCCTTAGAGACATCCGAGTAGTTCTCTCTCTTTGTGCCTTCCCTCTTATACGGGGATACTGGAGCGAGCTATAGTGATTGAGATCTTCCTGGTGGAGGGACACACAAATATGGACTGTAGTAGTGGTCATATAACAACCCTACTCTTTATTTCACACTTAAACATGATTTATTATATAAAATTTCACTTAATACAACTCTGAAGTTTGATAGTTCTAGTTTCATGGGAAATTAGAAACATTACATAACAACTTAGAACATAAAACACAACATCTTTATTGAAAACTTCCTTTACATGACCATAACATTCCCTCATACGTAGCATTGCATGGGATAACCAGAGGGCTCACATGTGAAAAGGGTGGGCTATAAAGCCCAATAAGAGAGTAAACGAGACATAACATGAATAATACAATACATGTTAGGCAATAGGAATATCAATGGATCATAAAAGAACCGTGAACACAAAGGAAATATATAACATGATTATCATAACATGGAAATGTGGCAACAACACTTAACATGGTATTAGCATGATACAAGGCTAATTGCACATGGTGTATGAGTAAACCCTCATTTCACTTGATTTAACATGAGTACACCCTCATTTCACTTGAAATATCATGATACTAATCTTTACCCAATACATTGGAGTGCTATCAGGGTGCACCCTTCTTAAACATTTCATTTCATGAATAAGTGTGCCACATGGGTCATATAACATGGATTCATTAAACATCATAATTTATTACACGATAAAGAAATTTGGAAGTAATCCGTGAAACTATATAATCAATAAGTTAATATTTATAAAGGTGAATACACTTGATAGAGAAATGAGCATGGTATTCACTACACAATGACTTTGGCTTGGAAAATCGCAGTGCAATTTCGGCGACATAACGATGTGACATAAGAATTCATAAAAATGGTTGATTAGAGAGAAAGGGGTGTCTAATCATATGTACATAAAATGGACAGTAAGGGGGTCATATAGATACATGCCTCACCATATGTAATGGAATTTGGATTCATAATACAAAATAATTTCTTGAATGTAAATGAGAAGAGAGAAATTCCTTACGTAATTTTAGCATGGTAACAGGTGTAAATGGGAGGAATTAATGAGAGATAAACTAGTATCTCATCATTCAAAAATAAGGATGGAATTATGGGGGAGGTCAAAAATAATACCCCAACATTTATAATTGAAAATAAAATGGAATAATAATGTTAGGAAACTTGGATAAAAAGAGGAATGAAGGAATCCCTTACTTTGAAGTGTGATCCCAATGGCTTGGGAGAGGCTTGAGAGAGGCTTCTTGGGAGATTGGGGTGCCTTGTGAGGATTATAGATAGATTATTGTAGAGTTTGGTCGACCTCCAAAGTCTTTGAGTGAAGAGGAAGTGGGATCTTGGGTGGGTTTATATAGGAAAAGGGATGGAATTCTTTATTATTTAGGTTTTGGACACTACAGATTAAACCAATCAAAAACACAAACCAAACCCTAGTTTTTGCCCATGGTTTTTTCCAAAGGGTAGTGGAAAACATTATTTTATATGTTAAATGGACTAAATTCTTAAAATATTAGGTTTTTTATGTGAAGGTGAGACACACTCTCAAGGAAATCAATTTAAAAAGTTAACATGTTTCATAAGTCTTGGTGGGTCCACTAAAGTTTTGTAAAATAAATTAAACAAACCTAAAAATCACATTATTTTAATGGTAAAACATATATTTTCCAAACAAACCATTTATTTTATTTTATTACATCACTATTGGGTCATTATAATGTCATAAAATACATTATATAATTAAAAGGTATTTAATTTTTACCAAAAAATTCGACTATCTCAGAAAATTATGAAAAATTCACCATTGGATAATTTCATTGTCCTGATTCAAAAAATAATATTCATTTTATCTAAATAATTTTCTAAATATGTGAATTTTTACTTTTAACATAAAAACCAACATTTATCGATAATTCGTGGGTTTTGACAAAAATAGCTTTCAAACCTTAATAAAAATCACAATTGTATTAATAATAATTACACGATCATTTATATTTAATAAAAAGTAATTTAGTGATAATATTTTATTAAAATATTATTTAATTCAAAAATCCATTAATTCATCAGAATAGATTTCTTAATTAACTAAAATTGCTCTTTTTTCTTTAAAAGTTATTTACAAAGTAAAAATAATAAAATTAATGTATATTCTACATAAAAAAATGTACATAATAATAGTAATAGGGTCTCGTTACATAAACCATTATAACACCTACATAATATCGAAGGGTAAGGTGTGCGATGGTGACAGACTATTGGGGTGGCTTAGATACCATAACTCGGGTGGTAATATCTATCAAATTCCACTTATCCTGTAGGCAGTTCCGCTCTAGCTTAACACGTTGAAGATCATCTTGGGATTGGTCAAGAGAGAAGCCCAATGACACCACCTCCTTTTCGAGAACCAACAAATGGGCTTCATATAGAGAAATTCTGTTATACGAGGCCATCACTTCCTTTGTTTGAGTAAATTGGATTTGTTAAAGCCCTATATTTATACTAATAATGTGATCAGTATTCAAAAGCTATATTAGCAATGATCACAATTATTTATGGTATTTTAAAATCCAAAAACATAAAACCAAGGAATTATGTAAGTTTTATATATCAGTAATAAGGCATTTAATTAGTTCAATAGGAATTTTCATTAATTAATGTTTGGGTCGTTACATGTCATGAGGCTGCAACATATATAGAAGATGGTAGATAGTAGATGACTAAATTGTGTAAGAGGAGGAATACCCATTCATAAACTCAAGTACGTGGGCTTGTATCTTAGGAGTGGCTCTGAGGATCAGGCTAGTTGTAGGATAGGATGTCTAACGTTTGCGATGGATCACGACATATTACTAGAGATTTTACAACCCACTAAGCTTTTGAGAGGGAGGTGTTTGATGGGCCACCTTGGAAGAGGTAGTGTTTAGAGTAGGGAGTTCCGAAAGATGGTAGATGTGGTGGAGGAGTTGGGATAACAGTAGTTGGTGGATGGAGGTTTGAGGTGTTGCAACCACCACCCCCATGTGGTCCAATCCAGGCTTAGGGAGCTGGAGGATGTGAGAGATAATAACTGTATTCCATAGAGGCATTTATCCTAGAAGATCTGAGGATGAATAGAGGTATTCTCAGTGTCCTTTTTACTTTCTACAATATCAATTTTAAGACACTGTTGTGAGGTACCCTTTTCTTTTTTCTTCTTACTTGAGGTTTAACTAGTGTAACACAGGGCATCGGTAGAACCCTGTGTTGGTGTTGTTCGATGTAGTTTTGAATGCATGATAAAGAGTGGTCCTTCCCCCACTGATATACATTTTTTATGCAAGTAAAACTGTGTGGGCAAGTCAGTGCCATGCAAAGTAGATAGCATCGAGTTTTGGTGGATGAGTCCCTCTAGTTTGTGTGTTCAAGGGCCTGGTGGTGTGTTGGTGGTTGTGATTGAGTGCCCAGTAATACCCAATGTGAGGATTTGGGTATCCCTTTGCTGTTCCTTAGTACCTAATTCACTTGGAATCATCTCTGTATGTGAGATTCTTGAGGAGGACATGGAATAGTTTGGCATAGCTTTGAACTCTTGAGAAAGAGGGATGCTTTGCCCACCAAGAAACATTTTTGAGACATGATAAAAACTATGCATGTGAGTTTGTTCCTCCCAAAGAAAACAGTGTCATGGTCTGGTGGAAGAGTTCCTTATACTTGTATGTCTAGGGTGAGTTTGTGTGATGGAGTGTTGGAGTAGGTCCTATCATTTCCAGTGGAGTTTTTCTGCTTGACCCTTATGATTCGAAGCCCTAGTGGAAGGAGATCCTTGACTAGAACCATTTCATAGTGGTAGAGGTAGTCCCTATAATGTTTTTACAGTGTGTATTTGTTTCTTACCATCCATACATAGTTGGGGTTCCACTAGTGTTTGTGGTGGTGTTTTTGTTTTGGCGAGCTGTGTTACAGCTGGAGGTTCACAGATGAAGGACTTTTTATGACCCAATGTTTACACTTGGGTAACCCTGTTTTTTCGTTGGTACCCTTGAATGCTTGGCGTCAACATTGAACAAGTTGTGTAGTATGGGATACACGACATGTGAGGGACATGGTTAGATGGCCATGTGGAAGAGGAACATAGACAAGGGCCATGTGATGTGGGACACTCCATGAATGATATGTACATGCCATGTACCCCTATATGGGTTGGAGAACTATGTAGATAAAATACACGACCAGGTTCTTGGGTGGGTCCACATGCCATGTGTACCCTAGAGCATGCCGTTTACTCCTTGAATACCTTCTTGAGATATTCTTCCTTACGTATCTCCTTCTTTGGGACTTAGATCAAGGCTTGAGAGTATCCTATCCTGAGTAGTTTTCCACTTATAATGTGATGTAGCCTCCATTTAGGCCTATGAGATATGAGGTGGAATGTTTCGAGCAATATGATTATGCAATGATGCTTAACCTTGGGCAGTGATTAGAATGGATCATTGGTTTGATGTCAGGTTTAGTAAACTTCCCTTTTATATTAGGATGTGGGTCCCCCTGGACTCTTTAGATTGGTAGAGCGATGATCCCCTGTGGTATCAAGGCGCATGTCCCCTACCCATGGAATTATTGTGGTGCATGTTATGATTAGAGTGATGATAATTTTAGTGGTGGTTGACAAATCATGTATATCAGTGTCAGTCATAAGAGAGATGCTGGGACTGGTACTCCCCTATGGCATCAGGGGGCAGGTTTCCCTTTACTCTCTTCTTTGTTAGAGATGGGACTCCCCACATCGTGGGTGTGGGTTCTATACCTTTGGATATCTCTTACATGGTTGATACTCCCTTGATGTATTAGGGTGCAGGTTCCCTGTATCATTCATGTAGTTGGAGATAGAACTTGCCTGTCATGCTAGGGCACGATCCCTATATACTCGTTGGACAGATAGTGTAGGTACTCCCTTGTTGGACCAGGGTTAGAGTCCTCTATCCGTACAGTTGGTACTCCCCTATCGTACTAGGGCGCGAGTCCTTTATATGTGACATATAAATGGAGTGGGTACTCTTCTATCATGTTAGGGAACATGTCCTCTATTTTAAGAGTTAAACCCCCCACATTTTACTTGGGTGAAGGTCCTCTATACGTGCTATTCTGGAAGAGTTGGTGCTCCCATGTCACACTAGGGAGAGGGTCCTCTAGCCTGTGGTAAGTACTCCCATGTCATTTTAGGGTGTGGGTACCCCATAGTAGTCAAGTTGGCTGAGTGGTACCCCTTGTTGTACCAGGGTGTGGTTCCTCTAACTAAAGAGTGGTATGCCCCATATAGTGGGTGAAAGTCCTCTATCTTTTGAGTGGTACTCCCTTATCGTACCAGGGTGCAGTTCCTCACATATGGTGTAGTACTCTCCCCTCTTAGAGTATCAGTGGGGAGAATTTCCTCAATTGGAGTTGTATCTCCCTCGGCTATTGAGTACAGTTATGTGGAGCAGACCCCTCCACTAGATATGATTGATTCCTGGTTAGGAGTTAGTTCTCCCTCAATGGATTTGGGTGTGGGACACTTTATAGAGGAGTTAAATAGGTTTCAAAGGTTGGTTAGGAGATATTATTCCATTTATTGTGGGTTAGTGGTGATTTGAAGGTTCCTCCACTTGGGTACTTATATCTTTTTATAGGGCGTAGGTTAGCGATGGTAGGACCTTTGGTGTTGGGAACTAGAGTTGGACCTAGTAATATGTTTCCAATGGAGAAATTTATCTCAGACATACCATAATGAAAGTTAGAGTTGTTCTTAATGAAGTGTATCTATTTTATGAGTTCCATATAGGATGGCTGAGGTCTTGGATTGTTTTCTCATGGTTTTGTGTTACCATTAGATCGTAGAGTAGAATTATGTTGCTGGAAATGAGGTCGGAACCTCATGATACATAGAGTTTGAGACAAGTATATCTAGTTGGTTTCTAGGAGTACTTGTGGTGTTGTTATATGTTTGGGTTGACACCCCATGTGTACTGAGCTAACTAGTAATGTATAGTCAAAAAAAGGCTCTAGATGGAGTTTCTCTCTCGATTGGGGTCCCTATGGCTAGGTTGAACGGACTATTTCCTTTCAGTTTATCTCTTATATTTTGTTTTTTGGGGTACCTACTGAGTATTTTTATAATCACCCCTATGTGGGACTTTCTCACACGTGTTGTGTCTTGTACAGAACAAAGTCATTTGAATAGAGCCCTAAAAGGACCCAAGACAAGTGGAGCTTAGTGAGCTAGACTAACCAAGGTGTTTACCAAATCTGGACTATGGAGCTTTCCATCCATTTTATTTGACAACAATATTATTCTTATGAATATATTGGATTCTTTTATAGTTTTATTTTGGTGGGTGTGTGTTTTTTCCTCTTACGCTTTCAGTACTTCTTCTGTACTCTTGTTTTGGATAGATGCATGCATGCATTTTATTTTTTAGTTTTTTTTATATCTCTACATTATTTCATAGTGGTGTTTTTTGGGTGTGTGTGTACAAGAACTTTAGGAAAAGGCTTACCATCTATGTGATATGCCTACTTGGTGCTAGTATCTGACCCTTGAATTATTAGAGGTAGGATTGGGGAGTTGTGGACCGGGCCCTATCGGGTCAGGTCATGACAATTTCTATTTGTACATCCTCTTTAGGGTTATCTACATATTTCTTTGAAAAACCCTAGGTAAAGGATAATTGAGAATGAACATGGTGGTGGTGATGATGGGTCAAGGATGAAGATTATATCGGTGATAATTTCAAAGGAAAAATTTAGATGGAAACAGTAAACGAGTCTATGGGTTTAATGATAGATCGAAGCATCGATAATTCATCATCAAGGTAGCGATTTTCTATTACTGAAATTTCCCCTTAGTTTACATTTTTATTAATCCAAATTTAATTCTTAAATTAAATTGTAATTTTAGAATAATAATGACTGATCAAATTCTAACTTTTATTTAGAATTTTGATTTAATATTGTTGACATTGAACACTATTGTGATTTATTAATTCCTTCATATTTCACTACTATAGATGAATAACTATTGTTCATGGTATTCATATTTTACCTATTTTTTTTCCGTTTACTCCACCTCAATTCTTCAGATGTTCGTTATTGAAATGTGTTCTTATTTGGCGATACATTTATCCCCATGATCTGATACTTCCATTGATTGAATATTACATCCACAAACCTTGATTTTTGTATGATATTTAGGATAATTATACCACAAGGATGAATCATGGATAGAGGTAGAACTAAGAGAGATGATGGTATTGTGGTGGTTTTTATTCAGTGGTGTGTGTGACAGCAGAATCCTAATGGGAATCCATTCCTTTGTCTTTCGATAATCAGAATAATTTTTCAGTGATAGTGGATCCATGGATGACACATTTTATATAGGATCATTGTTTTTAATGAAAAATCATGGAAAAATGGTAGAGATCTGGGATAGATATTTATAATATGATTTGTGAGGATGAGGCTAGGAGGTGATAAAAATATGTCTTTCTCATGACGAACAACCCAAATATGATATCTCATATGGTTTTGATGATGGTTAATGAGGAATACATGAATTTTGGGAAGATAATATAGTGAGATTAGTAGAGATGGTGAAGAATCCTGAGACACATCATCTATGAAAAGTTTATGGTAAATTCATAACCACACAAGTTATAGTTTGGAAGAACAAACATTGTGTATCTCATAATGTGATGATAGTGTTTTAAGTTGGAGTTAAATATCATATGACCATGAGACTGAGCCACATTACATGTGATACCTAGGTATCCATATCAGTTTGTAGAGGGATTAAACACCTAGGGACCTATTCATCCCTACATTCTCTATGTTCTAGGCCACACACCATGTGCGTTTAGAGGTACGTGGCTCGGGTAAACATGGTACATACCGAGTACCCCTGAGGACTTGACACACCATGTGACCCCTCTACAAACCACATAGTTGGGATGAGATATGCCATGTGGAATGATAGAACATATCCAAGTTAATAAATTTGGACAACACTCCATGTACCCTTGGTCATGCAATATAAATTCTCTTAACCTTAAATAAATCTGTTAGGAATAATGTTTTCTTATTATTATTCGTAGGTAGTGAAGATATATTTCCAATTGGGTCTACCTCAAGGGGAGTTAGTAATTCATCCACATGAGTACTGGTCTAGTTTTATTGACCTATAAAACCAGATAGATTTAGTATTTCCCACACTTATGGAGTAAGGATCCTCTATATGCCTAGTTGGTATTTCTTCAATCCATAAAGCTCATATGGGACCAAGACCCTCCACTAGAGTCATTATTCTAAACATCATATTAGTGAAGGTTTATTATAGAATCATATAAGAGAATGAATATGTATGTTTATTAAGGATGTACCCTAGTAATGGAGTATATTTTTGAGCATACATGGATTTATCCTTACACTTGAACACTGATTTCTACCGTAGTGGGTGTTTAATCTTCAGGGTTGTGAAGACACCCCTTTAGGGATTCTGGAGGCAACGTGGCTACTGAAAGCCTATGTATTGTTGATTTTTTTGAAACTTTTGATTCCTTGGAACCCAAGGAGTTTCCTTTAAGATGTGATATTAGATCTATCTATTTCCTTTAACCTCCTAGAATATTCAATGTTTCGATCCATGCTTGCTACCCATGCATAATGGATTTTGAGGATTAGAGATATGATGAATGGGACTTCTCAGTATCCTCAAGTCTTCTGGAAATGAATATATCTTGAATACTATTATTCAATTCCTTTCTTCCACTCATTTGGGTTGGGAATCTTGAGATAACTTGGTTTTCTACTTTAACTTGTTTTACTCCTCCTAGAAACCTCTTGTACTATGAGTTAAGTTGATTATTAATTCATAACCCTTTATGGTTTTTGGGGAATCTTACTAAGTATGTTTATACATACCCTTACATAGTCTTGGGGACCACACATATCGTGTGTCAGGGAAGATAAAGTATAGGTCAAAGATGGATTTATGAGAGTGGGGATGACATAGTTTGTTTGGAGTGGACACCTAGTGACCTTTGAGGATACAATGTTTGCTTAATTTTAGTGATATGAAGATATGTTAGTAGCTGGAGCTATTTGTGTTTAAATCTAGATTATAGTGAGGGACTCTTCACCTTGGTTGGTTGATGGTTTTACCTTTTGGTTTTGGGAAAGTATTTTTCTCTTTTTATATTGAGTTATTAGTACTGGTTATCTTATGTATTTCAGTAGATTCATCATGAACGTGTTACATTAAATTCATCTGATCTTTTATGTATATTAGGTTAATATTGATGATATTTTTTTTCATTGGAGATATGTATTTTTTGTAAGTCATGATATGATAAGGACACCCATGTTTGTGATTTTACTACTTAATATAGGTCACTAGCCCCTGACCTATTAGAGATGAGATTAGTGTGTTACTTAAGCTATGCCATAGGATTGAGTGGGGACTTGGTAGGATAGGATGTGACATTTAAACAATCCCCATATAATATTAATATATAAATGAATATATTTTAAAAAAACATATAAAAAATAATATTTAAGTAATTTATCCAAATAATCCTAGAATTCACCAAATTTCAAAAATTTCATGGTTATCCTAGGTTTTAATTTTATTTTAGTGGATTTTAATGGTGAATTATGGATAAAAGGATATGAAATTTCACCTCATATCATGCCCCACACTTAGTATAGTGCACTCTTATTAAATATATATAATTACATTTTTTGAATAGATATGTCCTTCCTAGTCTTATGTACACATACTAGAGAGAAATAAAATCATACATTCCTATATTATTTGAATTATCGTGCCTCTGCTACGAATTAATATCACTATCTCACTTCAATTAAGTTAAATTTCTAATTCTTGTAGTGAAATATATTGATTTTAGTGGAATTATAATTTTAACAAGTGGAACATCAATTTATCTGTTTATCATAAGTTCCTTAAACCAGATTTCCAATTTACACTTCATTAATATAGCCTATATGAAATTTTGATATGTAAATTTCCACCTTCTTTATCTGTTTTCAATATTCATCCCACCCAAATTAATTCAATTTTAACAATTAATAACTTAGTATTTTTTTTCTAGAAATTATTAAAAAAAACACTAGGTAAAGAAGTTATTGAATATAAAAAATTATTTTTATTTTCTCACACACCTAGTTCCTAAGGTATTGAAGCTTTATTTTGGGATCCCAATTTCCTATTTTTTCAAGTTTTAAAGGACTTATTTCAATTTCTTTTAAGTTGGATCTCTGAGTTTTTTTAACAAAGGACAATTCACATTGGATTAAGTTTAAACTTCAAGTGTCTTCATATTATAATTTCAATTCCATAAAGATATTTTCACTCACACTCCTTATCCTAGTTATAAGAAATTTTTTTCATGAAAATAATAACCAAATTCACTCAAAAATGATTTTAATATCCCAATTTCAAAACCAATGAAATACCTCCACTCTAGCATAGTATTTTTCATAGGTAAGAAAAAATTCACATCAAGTTTTATTTCCTAGAAACAATCCCAAAATTTAAAAACAAAATCATGAAGAAACTATGTCAAAATCCTAAAATTATATTTGGACTCTATTTGATTTATTTTATTTTATATCAATAAAACTTATAAATAAAAATAAAATATGGGAACGTATTTATATCCTAAGTTAAATTTTCCTCTCCCCCACACATATCATAAAAATAATTCTAGTTAATTATATCATTCATTTTGAAAGGGAAATAGTTTTCAAGGAGTGAGTATATTGTCCAATATGAGGGAAATAGAAAAAATATATGTCCCTTATTCTATTATAGTTTTTTGGAGTTTAAACTTATCTATTGGTTCTTTCCAAAAGTATTCATAGTAATGCTTCACCTGTTGGAAATTAACCGTGAAGGGGTTGCTTTGAATTTTCTCCCTTGATCTCAACTGCACCAAATGAGAATGTGTTAGTCCCTATGTATGGACGAGTCTACTTAGAACAAAGTTTACTAGGAATGAGATTCATTATTAAAGAGAATGAAAACACTTTATCTCCCAGTTCAATACTTATTTTCTATATAAGTTTGTCATGGACATATTTTTTACTTTTACTCGTACATCAGTGAATTCTAATAATGTTTCCTTCTCAGTTCCTCAATATCGATCATAAGTAGCTTTTTTTTCTCCCTATAAATTTAAAATTATAGGTTAACCTTATTCATGTTTAGAAGGCTTTATGCTGAATCTTGATAGAAAAATGAAAATGTTTATAGTAAATAATTATATAGGGGAAAAATACTAAATGGGCATTGTTGGTACTTCTATATGCTCATAATTCATTTCCTAGATTCTTACTTCAGTCTTTTATGGTGGGTTATACTACCATCTCTATAATTATATTAATCTCTCTATTGGAAACCTATTATTTCTCATTTATATATAGGTGGTAGGAATTTGAGTCCTTATTATACACTACATATTTATTTATTAGGGATTCCATGTTCTTTTTGGAGGATTACATGCATTTGTAACTAATTATTTCTTTGGGTATTACAAATATATATAAAAAAATTTATTTTAAAAATTAAATTAAAACTTTATAATCATTATTATAGGTGGATTTTTATTTAATCCAATTAGAATCATAGTACACTACTAAGAAGATATAGATGAAACCAAATGATATAGAAAATGATCCCATCAAATCTAATCCTCAAAAATTAAATAGTTTATAAAGTTTTGTTCAGGAATTTATTTTCTTTTGGAAACTCCACTAGTTTTTTGATAGTTTGGGTAGGATTTAAAATTTTTTTGTGAGTGTTTAAAAACTAAGGCCCAAAATAAACAATCCTATAATACCTTTATTTTAGTTCTTTGAGGTCTAAAATTTCCTCCACATGGAAGTGTATAATAAAATGTAAGAAGAAAGTTTATATCTTCCTCTGTGATGCATCTCTTAATTTCTTATTCATTACAAATATTCCATAAGAAATAATCCTCCTAAACCTAAAATTTTGACTCAGATTTAAAATTATAAGTTTTATTCTTAGTAAAGAGGGGGTGAAATTTATGTGACTATAAAATTTATCAAATTATCATACCAAGGAATTTGGGTGACTTTGTATAGTTTCTCACTAGTGAAAGAGTTATCCACGTTCATCTCATAGGGTTATTCTACCTTAGGAGTGTGATGAAATCTACTAATGTGGTATATAGCTAACATTTCACATCCCTTATCATCTTTGATCTCCAAGTAAAATTATTATAAAATAAAAATCCATATTTTAAGTACCCAATCTTAAATAATATGTAAAATTTATTCTTTAGATAATAATTCATTTTATTGAATTACCAGATATATTTTAGGTTTATAGATTCAGAGTATTATGTTATTACCCTTATATAAGTAAATATTATATCCCAAATTGGACACTTCTACTTAGTATCCATTTTTCCCACAATATAAATCCTTTAAAATATAATAATTTTTCATTTCATAAAATATCTTCACAATTTTAATCTTGATCTCATGTTTGTCACTAATTATCCTTAAAACCCTACAAAAAGTATTTTAAAACATGGTATTAGCAAAAAAATATCAGTAAGGGACATATAAAGTGGAAGAAATAAACCCATTAGTCTAGGAATACTCATAAAAATTTTCATTTTTGAATATAAATTTTGATATAAAAATAAAGATTTTATTAACCAAACAATCAACTTCTATGTCCAAATATTTTCATGAAATTTTTCAAAAGAAATCTTAAATGAAAATAGTAGTTATAAAGGTTTTTTTTTCAATCATGATAAAATCATCAAAAAAATTTCATAAATTTATACATTTGACCCTTACGAAGTATCATAAACTTACTTTTATAATTAAGCTTACTATCTTACATTTAATAATCCTAATATTTCTGTAAAAACCCATAGAAATCATAGATAAATAATATAGTAAACTTAGAAAATAATTTTCATATCACTATTGTAATCAATATTACAAATGAAATAACCTACCAGGTAAAATTTAATAATCTCTTTAGAGAAACCAAACTGGTTAACTTCATCCCACTACCAAATACATTAATGTTATATAGCGACCTCACGCATCATTATGAGATATTTCAGGTCCACCCATAATTATAAGCTATATTGGGCTCACTCATCATCATAAAAAATACCCAAGAACCATAATATAATCATACCACATAAAATATTGCCTTTATACTATCATACTCATAAAAATATTTCTTTCATCTGTAAGAAAACCATTTTTGGATATCGAAACATCCATTCCATTTAAAGCCCTTTTGAAAATACCAAGAATAAAGGGAATGGGTGTTTTTATTTGAAGAAAACATGGAATATTTTAAATGAATACAAATATAAAATAATGGTTATAATGGTGGGAAACACCTTATTCATCATTTAATTTAAAGTAGAACATTAATTTTTTTTCTTTTTGTCAAAAAGTTTCATTGAAAATTCATAAAAATATTCCTTTTTAAAATATTCAAAAAAAGTAAAAAGTGACTTTAAATTTCCTTTCTAATTAATTTAAGTATATATAAATAAATATGTAAAATAATTTTAAGAATATTCATATGGATGAAAAATATCTAAAAAATAAATCTTTAAAACAATTAAAATAAGGTTTTTAAGGTAAAGTGTCCCTTACCTTGAGTCTGACTCATCACATAAATTATTTATCTTCCATAATCATAAAATTATGTTAATTAATTAATTTATTAATAAACATTTATAGGTTTACTATTATTTTTATTTAATTTATAACCATGTTATATTCAATTAATTAATCAATTAAATTCACATCGTACGTTTTGATGATATTCGGATCGTATGTCAAATATGACTTTGATAGGTTGGATATGGTCAAAGTGAAAATTATTACGTCATATCCATAATAATAATCATGAAATAATTATAATTTTTATACATTAATTATACTTCTAAAAACAACCCTAAAAGATGGTTGTGAAAAATGAATTACGTTATAATCAAGGAGACAGTAGGCCGTACGTACACATGAGTAAAGTTTTTATTTTTTAAAGATCATGAGAGAAGAAAGTTAAATATAATTTTATAAATAATTAATATGTCTTAAATATCATATTATATATTTAAATACACTTATATATACCATCCACATAACACAATGATGAAAAATTAATCATATCGCTTTGTGGAGTTGGTAATCCATATGTACACACAAACGAAGTTTTCATTTTTCAATGGATGGAAAGTTAATAAAATAGATGATATATTATCTTTAAAGAATTATAATTAAGTTATTAATATCATATTTTTATAATAAATACAACATTATTACCATCCATAATAGGTGATGATTTAAAATGAATTACATCGGTTTGGGAGACGGTAGTCCACCGTTCACACGAATGACGGATTCATTTCCAATTTGATGGAAAGGATACAAATATATGTTATTAAATTGAAATTATAATATATATATATATATATATATAATAATAATATTTTATTATTTTATCATGGTTGGATAAGATTTTAAGGATGTATAACAATAAATAAAATGAAAACGCTTGGTTAAGAACCCTTCCCCTTCTTTAGATAAACTCTTTAGGTTTATACCTAAATACTTCATAAGATGGTTTTATGATCAAAATAAGACCACTATGATGTACTAAAGGATGTTTTTAATGTATTTTTTTAGGTATTTGGTGAACCAAAAGGCTATTTAATTGTGGAAATGAGAGGATATGACGTGTCCTTTTATAAGTGGGGGCAATGAATCACTTGAAATTTTTAAAAATATTAAAATTTATTAAGGTCATACTCAATACAAATGGATCTAAAATGGACAATTTATGAATATTAGATGATATAGGGTCAAATTATTCTCATAAAATATTATTTTGACAAGTTTTTATGACATTTTAAACCTTATATCTTTAGTTTAAACCCCAGTTAACCTGTTTTAATCTTTATTGTGGTAACAAATTTTTTACTATTTTTAATATTAATTATGAAAAAAATTAAGTTTACCTTATTAAATAATATTAATTACACTGATTAAAAATATGGAATCCATTTTATCAAATTCAATTCACATAATTGATATAATTTAATTTAAAATTTAACCCACAAAACATGATGAAAAATCGATTTTTAGAAAATTTATTTTTAAGTAAAACAATGTTTTTTATATCAATTTAAAGTATAATTTCAATTAAAATAAAATTTATTGGATTATTTTTAACAAAAATTAAATAATGAAAATTTAAAACTAATCTAAAATAAAATGTGATTTTTTAAATACTTGAAAATAAAATATAGTTTTTTAAAAAATCCTTATTTTAACTATTCATTGAAAAATCAAATATTTCAAAGAATTCTTAAAAAATTTCCTAAGATAATTTTGAAATTATAAATTCAAAAATGAATTTTATTTTTTTGAAATTTAAATTCAATAATTTGGAATCAATATTTTAAATAAAACAATATAATTTATGATTTTTTTAAAAATAAATATTTTTTTCCTTTTGATTGAAAAATTCTCGAATATTTTTAAAATGAATATAACTCTATAAAATATAATTAATAAATATTAATAATTCTTGTAAATAATATATATTAACATCACCGAGGTTGTTACATTCTTTCCCACTTTTGAAAATTCTATCCTCACAATTTTATTCATTACTTAAACATGTAGGGATATTTTTCTTCATAGCATTTTATGATTCCCATGTTGTTTCTTTAATAATATAGGTTTTCCACAAAAACTAAGCCTATTAAATCACTTTATTCTAGAAAAATTTATCCATATAGTTAAAAATATATATTTTCTATTCCTTATAAGAAAGGTTTTCTCCCAACTGAACTACTTTAGGGCTTAGAATATGAGATGTATGAGACACATATTTTCTTTACAACGAAACCTGAAATACATCATGTACCTAAAATAAAATAGAAGGAAAGGCAGATTAGTAAGAAAAATATACAATCATATCCATAAATTCATATGGTCCAATGAATAAAAAACTTTATTTTCCATTTTTTCCAAAACACATAACACTTTTCTATAGAGATACTTTAAGAAAAACATGATTGCCTACCTCGAAAGAAAGTTCTTTGATCAATTTATATTTAAAACTTTTATGCATATTGTGAGCCTTCCTCATGCACTACTAAATCATCTTAACATTTTTAACCATTTATTTTACAAATTTTGGTTCTAGAAAATTTCTTTACCTAAGTTTATAATAACAATCTGGATCCCGACACTGCTTATCATATAATGCTTCAAATGGTTCCATCTGGATATTGGAATGAAAGTTGTTAATATAAAAAAACTCAACCAAAGTTAGATTCATATAAAAAATTCCCAGATAATCCATTGAGAATTCTCAAATTATATCCTCCAATTTTTTAATCATTCACTCTGATTTTCAATCAGATTAAGGATGAAAGACTATACTAAAATTTAATTCAGCACCCAAATAATTCTAAGGTCTTTTCTATAAATTAAAAGAGAATATATGATCATGATTAGATACAATGGAAATAATGAAACCATATAATCTAATTATATCTATAACATAAAGTGTTTAAAGTTTATCTAAAAACATATTATCTCAAATAAGAAGAAAATGACCAAATTTTGTTAATTGATCAATAATTACACAAATCACATTATTACATAGAGATGTATTGGGTAATCCCACCATGAAATCCATGGATATATTATCTAATTTCCATTATTACAGTTGAAAAGGATTAATCATCCACTTAGGTAATTTTTTTTTTAATTTAACCTATTTATAAGTCAAACATTTCATAGTAAAATCAGTAATATATTTCTTCATTCCTTCCCACAAAAAATGTTTCTAAAGGTCTTTATACTTTTTTTACATTCAGGATGAATAAAAAATAGAGAGTTATGAGCCTCATAAAATATCCATTTCTTTAATTGGTGGTCATAAGTAACACATAACCTATTTGTGAATCTCAAAACACTTTTTTTTCAATATAAAATTCAGGAAACTTACCTTTCTTAACCAATTATAAATTTTACTATAAAAAACTATATATTTTTTTTTTCTGATCTTGACTAATCCAATTTGAAAAATAAAATTGTAATAACCTCTAAAAAAATAGGGGATGTTCCTGTGTACACAATTTGTTAGAAAACTGTCATCAAATCATCAAACAAAAGTTCAAGTTCTAGATATAGCATAGTTAATGATGCATTATATTTTTGGATCAAAGCATAAAATACTCTATTTTTTATTTCTTGGATGGTAAAGAACTATAAATTAATAATATTTTATTAATTCTATCCATATCCACTATTTCCTGTTCAAATATTTCTAAGTGAATATATAATTTAATATTTTATGATCATCATATATTTTACACTTTACTGAATTTTTAAATTAGACAGTACAACCTCAAGTTCATGGTCATGTGTAGAATAATATTTCTTATGATGTTTCAATTAACACAAAGAATAATCAATTGCTTACTCATTTTTCATTAAAACACAACCCATTCCTTTCAATAAAGCATTACTATAGATAAAAAACTCACCATTTCTGGATGGAAAGTCTAAAATTAGAGCATTCACCAATATTCTTTTTAATCCCTTGAATCATTCTTTACATTACTTTATTTAGATAAACCAAAATCCTTTTCATGTTAACTTAGTTAGTGGGATAGATAATCATGAAAAGTTTTCCAAAAACCTTCAATAATAGTATACTAATCCAAAAAGACTATGAATATCAGTAAAATCTGTTGGTATTGGCTATTAATCAACCAAATTAGTTTTAGAGGGATCAGTATTTATACTATATTTATTTATGATATATCCAAGGAATTAAATAAACTGTAACAAAAAATCACATTTTATAATTTTTTACATATAACTTATCTTATTTCAAGGTTTGAAGAATAATCCTTAGATGTTTTTTCATGATCCTCGTAAATTTTAGAATATACTAAAATATCTTTAATAAACACAACCATAAACATATCCAAATATTCATGGAAAAATATATTTATTAGATCCATGAATATAGATGGATAATTCATCAATCCAAATAGCATAACCAAAAACTCATAATTCCCATACCTAGTATAAATAATTTCTTAGGGATGTAACACTTCTTCACCTTAATTGAAGGTACCCAAACCTAGGATCAACCTTTGAAAACTACTAAGATCAATAGTGATGATCAAAGAAGTCATAAATATAAGGAAAATGATACTTATTCTTAACAGTAATATTATCCAATTCTTTACAGTAAATTAAAACCATGAAGGAAAATATCTATTTTTAACAAATTAAATAAAACAACCCTATGGTGAAGTTCTAGTATGAATGAAACCTTTATCAATAAATTCTTGTAACTTATTTTTCAATTTGATAAGTTCTACTTAAGTAATTGGATTAGGAATTTTGAAATTTAATTAGAATTAAGACTAATTTAATAGTAAATTGCACTTGTTAGTTAGGTATAATTCAAGGAAAGTCATAAAGAAACATAAAAATATTCTTTTATTATCGGAACATCATTAATCAAAACCAATCCCTTATTTTCAACAATATAAGCAAGATAAATTTTATTTCCATCGTTTATTAGTTTCTTAGATTCTTGGTATGTTGTAAAAGGTATCAATTGACTCTTATACACATATGGAAACTCATTTTGAAAAATAGATTCTTTGGATCTACAATATATGATGGAATTATTAACTAAAAGACAATCCATACCCATAATAACATTAAAATATAAAATGGGAAATACAATAAGGTTTGAAGGAAAAGCCTTTCAAAGATGATCATAGGAAGATATTTTTAAATTCTTTGTTAACTTAATACTACCCCCATTGGTTTTTACTAAAATTTATAATTTTATTTATTAAGGTGAAATTTCCAATTTAACATAAGATTTCTCAAATATGAAAGAATTTTTAGACCCCAAATCAAAAAATACATTAACATAATCTGAGAAAACAAATAATTTTCCTATTATAACTTCATTTGATGGACCAAAATCTTCTAATGTAGTCGAAAATAATTTCACCACACCCTTATTCTTATCGTATTTTTACTTCCTATAATTTATGGTCTTATTCACATACACATCTATATAATGAACCATGTCATTACATTTCAAAAACATTATTGTATGATTATAAAATTTTTTCTTACCATTGATTGGATATTTTTCTTTGAAATCATGATTCATATAACCAAAATTATTACATTGGAAGCACTTCTTAGATTTTATAAAACCTTACCTATGGTAATTTTTACCACACCTATCACAAACTAAAAACTTGATTTTCTTACCTTTATATTTCTTTAATGTATTATTCCCATTTTCCTACCACCTAGACCTATTTTTCTTAATATAGAACACCTTATCATGAGAAAACTATATTTTAACATTCTCAACACAATGAAAAAAATTACTCATAGCATTTAAATTCACACAAGTATAAATATCTTATGTATCTTGGCTTTAATCCAGAGTAAAATTGATTAATTTTACTATCAACATCCCAAATACTATTTAGTGTATACATTTCCAATCAGGTGATGTTTTATTCATACATGGGCATAGAATATTTCTCATTATACCTTAATTAAAAGAATTTATTTTTCATACTAAGTTAAACAACCTTAGGAAAATAATTTTCCGAGAAAAGATTTTAAATGTATCCCATTCCTGGGAATCAATCTCTTCTATTTTTTGTAATATTCTTAAACATTGACCACCATTTATTAGATTAACATTAAAAATAGTAAATAAAAAGAGTTACCTTTTAATTATCTGAACAACCCATGACTTCAAATATCCTTTCCAGATCTTTAATCCACCCCCAGATACTACTTGGTTAGAAGATACACTAAATGATGGATGGTGTTCTCTCATAAAATGATCCACTGTTGACATGTTTCTCTATGATAGATTTTTTTGGTATCCAACATGGATTCAAAAACTAGTTATATCTCACATCAACTAATCCATCACATCAAAAACTATTTTAGTTCAAATTCAAACCATTCTATGTTACTGATTTGGAAATATATTTTCCTCTTAGTACTTTCCTACTTTGACTTCCCTGTTTCCTCTTTGGAAAACCATTATAAATAGATATATTTTAGTTTAATAAACATGGTAATATTAAAATAATATATCATGATAACCCATGGTATTTAATTATATTATCCCAACCTCTAAAATTATCTAAAAATTTCCTCTGATACCAACTATAAGGATCCAACCTTAAATAATTCGTGAGATTTACTCTCTAGGTAAGAATTCATTTTCTTACATTCTTGGAGATCTTTTTGGTTTAGTGTTCTAGATAATTATGTAATAACCCTAAAATTATTAAATATTAAATCACAATTTGGATACTTCCACTCAATATCCATTTTCCCCCAATAATTTTTCTATGATATAATTAGTTTTCTTTTCTTGACATATCTTCACAATTTTCATCTTGACCTCATCCTTGTCCCTAATAATCCTTAAAACCCTATGAATTTTTTTAAAAAATGTGGTATGAGAAGAAAAATATCAGTAAGGGAAAAATATTAGCGGAAAAATAAACCCTTTAGTCCATGGATTCTCTTAAAAACATACCTTTTTGAAAATAAACTTTGAGCTCAAAATAAACATCTTCTTACCCAAAAAATAAATTTGAGTGCCCAAATATTTTAATAAAACATTTCAAAAGAAATATTAAAGGAAACATAATACGCATAAATTTTTATTTTTAATCACGAAAAATTCATTATTTTTTTCCCAAAGTTATAAATTTCACCCTTAATAAGTAGGATAGTTTTTTTTAAATTTAATATAATTAGCTTATCTTGGGAAATAATAGGATTTTTATAAAAACACCTATAAATAATATATAAATCACATGGGTAACATGGGAAATAATTTCCATATGACTCTTACAATAAATAATACAAATTAAATAACATTTTTAATAAATTTCAATAATCTCTTAAGAGAAACATAATTAGTTAACTCCATACCTTTAACCAATGAATTGGAGAGCTATATTAGACTCACCCTTCATCATAAGATATATTGGGCTCACCCATCATCATAATCTACATCAGGATCACCAATCATCATAAAAAATTATCAACAACCAAAACATAATAATAAAACATGAATTATTTCATTTCTATCATCAGACTCAAAAAAATATACCTTTCACCCATAAGAAAAACATTTTTTGATATTGAAATATCCATTCCATTTAAAACCCTTTTTGAAAATTCCCCAAACAAATAGAAAGAGGGTTTTTATTTGAAGAAAATATGAAATATTTTCAAATAATAGAAAAAAAATAATGGTTACAGTGGTGGTGATTTTTTTTATTCTATATAAGTTATAATATAAATTTTTTTATTCCTTTTTAGAAAAACATTCTGTATAAAATATGTAAAATTATTCCTTTTAAAAACCTTTGAAAGAAAGTAAAAATTGACTTAAAATTTCATTTATAATTTATAAATTTCCATATAAATACATCCATAAAATAATTTTATGAATATTGGCATGAAAAAAAATATTTATAAAATAAATCTTTAAAACATTTTAAATAAGGTTTTTAAGATAGAGTGTCCCTTACCTTGAGTACAACTTGTAGCATAAATTCTTTATCTTCATAAATAATAAATTTATGTTAATTATTAAATTTATAAATAATTTTTTTTCTAGTTTATTAATCATTTTATTTAATTTATTACTATCTTATATTAAATTAATTAATTGATTTATTTCACATTAGACTTTTTGATGATATTCAGCTCTTAAGCCAAAAATGACTTTGGTTGGTTGATTATCGAAAATGTGATCATTATTAAATCATCTCCAGAATAATAAAAATTAAATAATTATATTTTTTATATATTTTTAATAATTTTAAAACTAACCATGAAATATAGTTAAAAAATGAATTATGTTACAATCATTGAGACAGTAGGCCGTAAGTACGCATGAGTAGCATATTCAGTTTTAAAAGAGCATGAGGGAAAGAAGGTAAGTAATTTTTTTATTTAATTAATTATGATCATATCTTAAATATCATATTATATATTGAAATACACTGATCCACCTTTATGATGTGTGGTGAAAAATAAATCACATCGCTTCGTTGAGGTTGTAATCATCATCTATGCACAAACAACATTATCATTTTTTAATGGATAGAAAGGTAATAAAATTGAAAATATATTATATGTATATAATTATAATTATGTAATTAATATCATATTTATATAAAAAATCCATAATTATAACCATCCATGATAGATGTTGATGGAAAACAAATTACATTGGTTCGTGAGGCGGTAATCCACCATACACATGAATGATTGTTTCATTTACCATTTGATGGAAGATGATATGGATATAGGTTATGAAATTAACACAATAACATATAATTATATTTAATATACTGATGTTATTATTTTATCTTGTTTTAATAATATTTTATGGTGTAAGAAGAATAAATGAAACAAAAATGCATGGTTATGAACTATACCTCTTATTCGGACAACCACATTAGGTTTATATTGAAATCCTTCCTAGGTCACTTTTATAATAAAAATGGACACTACGATGTGGGAATTGAAGTTATTAAGGTATTTTATAAACTAAAAGGCTCTTTAACTATAGAGATGATATTAGAGGTGGTTTCCTTTTATAAGTGGGGAGAAGACACACTTGGAATTTTCAGAAATATTAAAATATATTAATGTCTTACTCAATCCTAATGGATCCAAAATAGACCATTTAAGAATATTATATGATAAAGTGTCAAAATATGGATATAAAATAAGGTTTATAATATTATTTAAGCCATTTTAACCATTATTTTTTTAGTTTAACCCCTGGTAAACATGTTTTAGCCTTATTCGTGGTAACATATTTTTTACTATTTTTAATATTCATTATGACCAAAAACAAAGATGAACTTATTACCTAATAATAATAATTATTATTAAAAATATGGAATCCATTTTATCAAACTAAATTCAAATAATTGGTATAATTTAATTTAAAATTAAACCCACAAAATACAATGAAAAATAGTTTTCCTAAAAAATGTCTTGTAAATCATAAAAATGTTTTTATACCGAATTAAAGTATAATTTTTATTCCAATAAAATTTGTTGAATTTTTTTAAATAAAATGGAACTAATAAAATTTTGAAACTAATCCAAAATAAAATTATATTTTTTAAATACTTTTAAAGATAAGATATATTTTATATAATGTAGGAAGACCTAATTTGGTTATAAATAAAGTGTTTTTTCTGAATGAAAAATTACCTAATATTCATATAATGAATATAAATATATAAAATATAATTAATGAATATTAATAATACATGAAAATAATCTATCTTACAATTATCTAGGTTTTTACACATCTGAATATCCTTTTTATTACATATTCTTGATCAAATAGCTAAGTGCTTCCTAATAAGAATAGATCATTACTTTACTTCCTAAGAAGTAAGACTCAAATTTTAATAAAGGAAAAATTTTGGAAAAAAACTTTTATGTTTTTATGTATTTTATTTGGGTGGTGTATATGATCTAAGAAGAGTATGCTATAACTTTCTAGTTCCCATAAACTTTATGAGACAACACAACTCCTACAAATTTGTTTGATACATCACAAAATATCATAAATGGTTAGTTCCGGTTAGGTGGGAAAATTATGGAGGTTATGAATAGTCACTTTTTGAGATTATAAAAATCTATCCAACATGAATCATCAAATAATAATTTAGTTTCCTTATTGAGTGTGTTAGTTAATGGAATATTGTTAATGTCCATAACAAACCTTCTGTAAAATCCATAATGGCTTAAAAATAATCTAACATATCTCACAGTGGTGGGTTATAGTAGTGAAAAAATGATGTAAATTTTGTCCTTATACACTTTAATACCATATTTAAAAATTATATAGATCAAAAAAATTAATTTATCCACTATGAAATTATATTTAAAAAAAAATTAAAACTATGTTTTTTATAAAGAATTTATTTAAAACTTTTTCCAGAATCTCAATATAGGGTTCAAAACTTGTTCCATACAAAATAAAATCATCATGAAATACCTCCAAGGATCTCTCAATAACATATAAAAAGATACTTTCCATACACCATTGAAAGTTACCTAGAGAATTTAATATCCCAATGGGAGCCTTCTGTAAATAAACATACTATATTATCACATGAATGTGGTCTTATCCTGGTCACCCGGAGCTATTGGAACCTAAAACTACCAATAAAATATATCAAAAAAAATACTAGTGACCCTTATTATCTAGTCTCTATGAAAGTTTGGTCTATAAATGGAATGTGAAAGTTTTTCTTTCTAGTCACATTTTTCAATTTTCAGTATTCAATGAAAACTCTCCAACTATTCTAAATTATAGTGGTAACCAAATCATTATTCTCATTTTATCCAATTTTTTGTTCCATTTTCTTTGGGAAAATTTGAATTGAAATCACCCAATGGGAGTCTAATATTAGGAATATTATTCGAGATCATAAAATTATTTCTACTTCATTTTTAAAACTTCTTAGAGGGTTGGATTGAGCCTCCATTGGGGATGTCTCATAGGTTTGGAGTCACTTTATAGAAAATTTATATGCATAAAGTTTTCAAGGATAATCATTGGGATATCCCCAAATGTATATCTTATTTCCCTAACATTCTATTTCAAATTTACTAATATCTTATATTATTTATTGGGTCTTAAATTATTTGATATTATTACTGGTAATTTATCATTTTTTGTGGAAATAATATTTTAGACTAGATGGAAGAAAATTTAATTCTAGTTCATGTGGAATATATAATAATATTTTAAACATACTCTTATCTACAATTATATCAAGTTTATGTAAATAATAAGTATCAGTTATATTTTTGAATAAATTATCAAAATAATTTTCATTAAAGTAACATTATCTTGCACATGAAACAATTTCTAGAATTAATTTTTATTCAAATACAGATTCAGAATAAAAATAAAGTGTCTTAAAATATTCTCCTAATTGAATTTTTTCATAAAAATTTTCAATTTATTTTTTTTGAAAAATTCAGTAATTCTAAATGGTTCACTATAAAAATAGATTTCTCCTCATGGGGGGTGCTTGATTGACTCATGAATATTAAAATTCATTAAATTATCACCAAAATTAATTGAAAGTGTTCACTCATTAAAATTTAATTTTATTTTAGTAGTCTTTGGAAATGACCTACGTATAATGATGGGGGAATGAACTTTATCTCTTTCTTCCTCCATATTTAGAATATAAAAGTTAGTAGGGAATAAAAATCATTATAAAATTGTTAATACATCATCTTGAACTCTAACTATAGAGGTAATGGTTCAATTAAAAAGTTTTACAACCACTTTGGTGGGTTATATCTCTCTTATCTATATGGAAGAATTAACCAAATAAGTAATTACACTAATTTATTCTCCCAAATAAAGTAATACATTTTAAAAGTTCAGTTCTATTATGTTTAAAGGGATAGTTAATGTACCTATATCTTGGAATTTTATAGGTATTTATTAGGTAATATGGGTAAATAAATTTTAACCTAAATTTAACATTTAATGAACTTTCAATATTCTCTTCCTAGTGAACAATTCCTTTATAAAACTTATATACCTTGGGATTTTGTGGATATCTTCCAACAAAGGTATATTGATCTCTAATATTTTAAATTTATCCAATATCTCTTACCGTAATGTTTCTTCACTTGTTTTATTGCATGGTTTTAGACTTATATGGAAGGGAGGTTTGGGTTAATATGATTATGTCACCTTGTATTTTACCTTGTATCTCTCCATTGGGGGTGTTTCCATGGGTTCTTCTTATTATGGTTTTTTCTTGGGGGAGATTCTTCAGGTTTAGTGGGATATACACATCTGTATTCGACTTGGGATGGCGATTCTTCACTATTATTCATTTCCTTAACACTCCTAAATGAAATATAAATAACATCATATTTAGGGTTAGGAATCTGTTGAGTATAAATTTTACTTGAATCTTGATTTTTAAAGACATTAAGGGGGGTTATGATTTGTCCATAGTATCCATTTAGATCATTTAATGATATTATGTGAGTGATAAGTTTAGTAAACTGAGTGGTGTGAGACTTAAAAAGTTGTTTCAATAGGTAATTCTTAGATGGTTCTTAATTCTTACCTTTTCGTTATCTTGTTGTAGGTTGAGAGATGTTTCTTTAAAAGGGTGTTGGTGGAAATGTTTTTTGATAGCCTTGCTAGAATGGTAGTCTCTGAGGTTATTAGTTTCCATATTTATATTTATTGTTAGAATACTATTTATTTTAGATTATTTGATATTGTTACTTCTGTTGAAACTTGACCACATTGCTTTGAGTTACTTAAACATGAGGACAACCATTGGTGTAATACTCTAGGGACTAATAAAGTTGGCTGACCTGGGTGTGAGGGTAAAAGGTGATACTTCCTATTTTTTATTCAAGGATAAATATTTTACAACAGAGGTTAGTTATTCAATTTGTTTTATGAATAAAGGGTACTTAAAATATTTACATTATGTACACCACTTGTTATAGTTCTCATACCATTTTTTTGAGTTTTGGTAAATTCACTCAATTAGTTCTCTAACTTTAATAGTAGATTTTTCAATAATGCTTATCTATAGGAAAAACCAAGATGGTTCTGATCCCTAACCATTAATCCTTGGTAAATGAATACTAGGAAATGATTCTATTCATTGGGTTAGTGTGGTTAGAACACCAGCATCACACCCATTAGTGGGACGTGGTGACGAGCTACATGCACCAAGACTGGTGGTGGGGGCCTATGGGGGCCACAGATGGGGGGAGGGGGTAGGGGTCTTGTAATGAAAAGAGGTGAACGATGTACTATGGGGGGAGGATATAACATGTGACATTCCTAGGGTGGCAGTATTCTTGAAACAATAAAAGATTTAAAATTTCTAGTTTTTTAATTAAATTAAAATTATTAATACAAATATTTCAAAAATTATAAATTTTGTTTTTTAGATATAAAATTTAATCGAAAAATTAAATTGAAATAATATATAATTTTAAATATAAATTTAATTAAATTAAATATTAAAGTTGAATGATTTAAACTATAACATAAATTTATTTAAATAAAATTTAAAATTTTTATATTTATAAAAAAATTTGACTTATATATTTAAATATTGTGACAACCCATATATTTTTAATAAGATACCACTTTTATGGTTTATTAATATTTTTGATTATGAATATATATATGATTTAAAAACATATATATGTTTATTTAATGTCTCAAAAGACATTATATAATCAAGTAGAAACTCATAATACATTTAAGATTATTGTGTTTACTTCATCTCATTAGGGACATTTTATTTAAAGGTTAAGTAAATTTCCTTGAGACAATTTCTAATTTTGGATCCATTAAAATATTTATTAAATTATTTAATATGATATTAATGGATAATTATGTTAATTATTATTTTTATTTATTATAATTAATAATTTTTTCAAGGTATGAGGCAATGATATGAGTTTTTATATGAAAATAGGTTTTATTTTAAATAAACTCTTTTTTCCATATATTTTTTTGTTTAATTTAAAATGTAAAATTAAAATTTTTAGAATTTTAATTTTAGAAAATGAAATTAATTTTTGAATTAATCATTTAAAAATTAACTTAGGGTGGATTTTTACGACTTTACTTAAAAAGTTTATTATTTTTGTGCATAGTGAAAAATACAAATTTTAAAAGTATTCTAATGTTTATAGATTTATCCTCATATAAGCATGAATTAAAAAAATTATAAAAACTTTAGATCAAGTAAAAATATATTTAAGAATAAAAACAATGAAATTAAAAATAATATTTTGAATTTAACCACCCATGACAAATATTTTGGTATCTAAGTTATACTTGTTTTTAATAAAAACTATTCTACAGATTTTTCCTTCAATTCAGTATTGACAAGTTAACATTCAATTTTGGATTTCTTTGAAATTCACATAACTATCCTTTTTTTATCCATAAAAAAATTAATTTCATTAGAATTAGTACAATACATGATTTTGGTGTAGATTCAATTTTATGTTTAAATAATTTTTTTTTAAAAAAACTATATTTTTGAGTTAAATATACCTTTATTAACATTAATTTTTACCACCAACTTGAATACTGTTATAATTTTTATCTCATGAATTACTAATAAAAATTAAATATTGGTACCATTATGAAATAATTATGAATTTAATAGATATTTATAATTTTGAAGTGGTAATATTTGAAAGTATATTTACCAATAAATCTAATTCTTTCACTAATTCAATAATTACCAAAAAAGTTAATGTTAAATAATTATATGTGAAACATCAACAAAATTTACATGAAATGGTTATGGGACTCCAAAAATATATAAGAAATATCAATTAACTTTGCATGAATATTCTATAGGTCTTGAACTCATGAACAAGCCTGAATTACTGGAACCACCAAATCAAAGCTTATAAGGTAAACATAACGGTTAACATCTGAATGTTAATTTTGATAATAAAAAATTAATATATAGTTAATAAAAAATTTATATATAGTTGTTATAAATTAATATAACTAGGAATATGGTTCTTATTAATATTAATAATAAACCTAAATTTATTATATAAGGATATTAAAGTGTGTTTACCTAAGAGGAAGTTGGAGTTAAGAGTTTCTTGGTCTCGATTTCAATTCCTTGATTAATGTTTCATTTTTTGAACCAAGTTTAATTTTAA
Organism: Viscum album; assembly: GCA_963277665.1. Taxonomy (NCBI): domain Eukaryota; kingdom Viridiplantae; phylum Streptophyta; class Magnoliopsida; order Santalales; family Viscaceae; genus Viscum; species Viscum album. Next base: position 1,340,537,904 of record OY728132.1, on the reverse strand, counting down.
ATGGTGATATTTTGATTCACTTACCCTAGAATATATTATATTATATTTTATTTTAATTTATTTAATTTGAAAATCCAAACCCAGTTATTTCTTTGAATGGATCTCGATTCAAGTGTTATAAAAGCCATATGGGTTTCCCATATCAAATTTCCTTCTTTGAGACATATTTCAAATTATGATCCTATTTCCACTTATATGTTGTATATATTACCTCTTTGAAATAATATATCATGAATCCATTTATACGCATGGTATTTTTAGTTACTTATAAAGTTCTTTCTTTCATGGAGGTTTTGATTTTAAAATCCATAAGGGGGTTTACTTTAAATCATTTCTTTAAAAGTTTGAAGACTTTTTCAAAAATATTTTTTCTCCATGCACATATGATTTATAATATTTCAAGTATATTCTTCTTTATATATGAATTATTTTTTATTTCAATTTTAAAATATCTTTTAATCTATTTACAATTTTTTTAATGGAATGTTATTAACGTATTTCATATGAGTTATTTTTGACATTCAGTGTAAATGTGTAAAATGATTATTTTTTTAACATTTAACACATGAAAAAATTATCCCAAAACTATGTAATTTCTTAATTAATAATATCATTTTCCATGTTATGATGTTTTTTTGAAATAAAATACTATTACTATAATTTTGTGATTTTTTATTTTGAATATAAATTTTAAATGATATAAAATATTTTGTTTTAACCTTTAACTAAGTTTTTTATTTTTTCACTCAAAAATACATTTAATGATTTAGAGGAACTTTATTTCTCACCTTATTATTAAATTTCATAAAATTTCTATATTTTTCAATTTTTATCAATAAGAAGGTGGTTAACCCATTTTTAAAATCATAAAATTGCTATGGGTTAACTAAAAAATTTTAGATTATGGGTTGAAAAGTAAGTTTTTATGAGTTTTATTGTAATATCATAGATCATATATATGTTATTAGTGTTATGGTTATTAGAAACTATAGATAATTATTAGTGGGATTGATATATAATCCTAAAATGTATTTTTTTATGATTTATTCTTTATAGATATGGTATTGGAATTAACTGGTTAATTTATTCCATTATGAGTTTATGACGTTGAAATTAACTGGTTATGTTTTTCCATTAAAAGTGGGCATGAGTGATGAATATAATTTTTGAATACTAATACATGGTTTTTTATACCTGCTATGAGTTTTAATGGAAATGTTTTTATATTAAGAAATAAGAAAAGTTTATGATCTTTTGATGTTGAAAAGTTTATTTTCCTAGAAAATATTTATATGGGTTCTCATGTTTTCCAATTAACATTCATGATAGTTATTTAGTATTTTTTCTTGATTATGAGATTGTTTTATAGAATTATTGAGATAATAAGTAAAAATATATCTATGTTATATTTTAAAGATTCATGATTATTGAATCGTGCTTTCACACTAAATTTACTCATGCCTTATTCTATGCTTCATGATAAGATTCATGATTTATGATCCATGTTTTAGTGGATATGATTTCCTTTTTATTTGTTAATATATCTCAATTATAATCTCATACCCACATTTTTATCTTATTTTCACTGATGATATTTGGTTGATATCAGTTATTTCTAACCTTATTGGGAATTTTAGCTCACTCATTTTATTTTTTGTTTTCCCAGGTTATGAAGAATTATATTAAATAAGATATGTCTATAATGGAATAATATATAGAGAATTTTGTGGTATATGTTAAAGACATATTGGGAAATAAAAATTTCTTGATATTGTGGAGAATTTTCCATTGGATGATATAGATAAAATCTTTGTTACCTACAAAGGTTTATTAATTATCTAAAATATCAATCCTAAAATGTTTTGGGCATGTAAGTGACTCAATGTTTGTTATTGATATGGTAATTATGAATGATTAAATTTGGTCAATTTAATTTCATATCAAAGTCAGTATGAAAAAAATATTCTTTTAACTTTAGATCCAGGTGTTTGGTTATAAGGTGTTATAGTTGGTATCAGAGAAGATTTTTGAAAAATTTATAGGTTAATAAGCTATAAATTGCTGATAATTTAAGAGTTTTAGATACAATTATAGGTTAAAAAGTTTAAGTGTGTTCATAAGTTCAAAGTAATAAATACCACCTATGATGTATTATTTTTAGGTTATTTATTATATTTTTATATATTTTTATTAGGTCTTATAAGGAATACATGATTGAGGTTTAGATAACCCTTTGTTTTTTTGTGTTATTTGATAGTGGAAATGGGTTAGTTTATTTTTTGAAAATATCACCTAATTTTTGGAGAATATATGATTATGGTATATATGTATTGGAATATGAAATTATGAGTAACTTTATATTGTTTATAGATAATAGATAGGTTGATTTTAGAATAATTTATTATTAGTTTTTAATTTTATTTTTTGCGTTTCTAATTTTTTCATGCATGATTTGAAGAATTTTAAGGTTTATTTATTTGTAGAATGATTTAAGATAAACATGGGTTATTATTATTATATTTTTGTTTTGGTAAATAAAGCTTCGTTTCTTTATATGATGGTTCATTCATATTTCATTGGATATTATCTCTACTCATGATAACCATTTTATATTTTCTATAATTATTTATAATTAATAAGAATAACTTATTATCAAAAATCCTCTATACATGAGGAACATTATCTTTTAGTGGATATCGTGATTCATTAAGAGTTTATTTTCATTATCCAAGTGTGAAAAAAATAATCTTTTATATTCATCATTAGGAATATGTGATGAAATAGTGGTGAATACTCATTAAAATAGACAGCCAATTGATGATATTATGCTTATAAAAATGGAATGAAATAAAGAAAGTATATTTTCTCATATTTTCTATTTTTATTGAAAAAATAATTCTATAAACTCAAGAAAAAGGATAAAAAAATATATCAATTATTATATGAGAAACATATTCCAAATATCAAGTCATGCCTTAGAAACCCTTTCACAAGTATGATTCTTATAAATGTAAAAACCATTTTAATATATATATATGATAAATATATCAGTCCTGACTTGGAAATGAAAGTTATTAATATTTGATATCTTTTTTCCAGATATATATTATTTTCTACAACTAAATGATCTTGAAAGGAATACATTAATTTGATTTATGATGAATTTATGGTATCTTTTAATCTCTTATAGATTTGTAATTCTTAGAACACATTGTTTAAAAGGAATTATCTTGAAACACTTTCTTTTTCTTGAGTCATAATATTTCTTATTTAACCATTTTCTTATATGATATATATACCCTTATATTCTTCAAATTATATTTTCTTTTTCTCCTTATGAAGATTAAATTTTCATATAATTCTATTATTCATTGGTGATTTTTATGATGTTATTAAGAATAATTTCCTTCCTATATATTGACTATTTTTATCTTATATATTCATGTTCTTTCTTAACATAAATTTTTTATTATTTCAAAATATAAAATAGGTATTTTGTTTTAAATAATTCATATTTCAAAAAATCTATATCCAGAATAAAATGTTATATTTTATTTTTAATGTGTGTTTCCTTTGAAACCTTTCAAAAAAGAAAACCGAGATATCATTTCTTTCCATTTTTGTATATTTTTATCTTCCACTCCACATTCATCATCCCTTAACTTTGTTTTTTTTGAGGTGCCATTATTAGGGATTTAATTGAATATTATGGTTTCAAAATCCTCCTTTTACCTTTTAAATGGGGGTTTTGAAATATTTTTCATTATCTATGAACTTTAATAAACTTTTTTCATTGGTCTAGGAGAAAATTATGAGGATTTAATTTCTTTATGGGGGAATATGAGAACTTAGTTATTTTTAATAACATATCACTTTTATATTTAATTAAAATTATTGATTATGGATTTATATATATGATTTTAACACTTATATATGTTTTTTTTCATGTAAAATATATTATATAATCAATTAGATATTTATAATGAATTTTAAGATTATTATTTTTACTTTATATCATAAGGAATGTTTTTTAAAAGTTTAACTAAATTTAATTAATATAATATTTATTTTGGAATAATTAAAAAATTATTTGAATATTAAATATGTTAAAAATGGATATTAATTTTAATTCAAATTTTTCTTTTTTATGATAAATAAATTTATCACGGTAAACAATGATATGGTTTTTCATTTGAAAACAAATAGGTTTTATTTTAAATAAATTATTTTTCCATTTATTATATGGTTTTATTTAAAAGTTAAATTTAGAAATTTTAGAAATTTAATTTTATAAAATTAACTTCATTTTTGAAATCATCATATCAAAATTATCATAGGGTGGGTTTTTGGGATTTTTCTAAAATGGTTTTATTTTTTAGGTGAATATTGAACAAATTATTCTAACAAATACCATAGATTTTATAACATTACCACAATATAAGAATGAATAAAAAATTTATAAAATATTTTTCCCAACCAAAAGGTATTTAAGGAGTAAAATAATGAATTTAAAAATAAATTTTTGTACTTAGAAACCTATGATTGACATTTTTGAACCTAAATAATATTTTTTTAATAAAAATTATTTTTGGATATTTTCTTTTAAATAAGTATTTAAAAGTTACCACATGATTATATATTGATTTTAAAGTTATATAAATCTAATTTTTTTATCCACAAACCAAAAACATCATGGGAATCAATATTATACAAGATTTTGCTGTAGATAAGTTTTTATGCTTAAAAAATTTATTTTTCTAAAAAATGTTTTTGTTGCATTAAATGTGTTTTTTATTGAAATTAATATTTACCTATTATATTATCATTGTTACAATTTTTATCGCATGAATGACTAAGAAAAATTAAATAATTTAAGTAAGATAAAATAATGATAAATTTAAGATGTTTTTTGTATTTTTTAGTGGTAATTTTCAAAAGTATATTTACAAACAAACTAAATTATTTTTCTATTTCCAAAATCATCAAAAAAAGAAATTTCTATGTATTCCATGTGAACTATAATGAACCAAACTTTTATAAATACAATTACTTTTTTGGTAGAATTAAATGTATTATTATGTATTATGGTTATAGAAAACACATGAACTTCCTTGGTTTTATTATATCCTATTAGATTTAAAAGACTATTAACTATGTTAACCATTGATAATATAGTTATTAAAAAAATGATAATTTGATTAGTATAAATATAGTGTTTTGACAAATCCAATTGAAAGATTCAAAGGAAACAATTACCTCAACCAGTAGGATCATAACCTATGAATGCCATTTATGAGAGCTTCCAAGGGAGATAACATCACTGGGATTTGATATTGACCAATCCCAAGCTGAGATCCAACAAATTAAGCATGAGAATAATCATTTATAGGAGAAGTTAAAGCTCATCAAGATCATGACCCAACCCATGTGCGCCGAACCACCCCATGAAAGTCTCACCATCATGCACCTTACCCTTAGGGAATTTTCTGGTGTAATAAAGGGCTATGTATCAAGACCCTAATAATATGAATATGTATATTTTATATAATAATGAATACTTTTTCATCTTATTATTTTTAATTTATAAATTATTTTGATATAGTAAAACACAAATTGTATTTTTGGGTAATAATCAAATTCAATTAAGATATTTATTTTGATGAATTAATAGATTTTTTAAATAAATATTATTTTTATAAAATATTATTATTAAATACTTTTTATTAAATATAAATGATCATATAATTTTTATGAATTCAAATGCAATTTTTATAAGGGTTTGGCAACTGTTATTGTCAAAAAACCCAACATTTCTCAACAAATACTGATTAATATTTTTAATGTGAAAATTCAAATATTAATAAAATTATCTGGATAAAATAAAAATTATTTTTAATCATAATTTTATAATTATTCAATGTTTAATTTTTCATAATTTTCTTAGATAGTCAAATTTTCAGGTGAAATTTTAATACAGTATAAATATACAGTGTGTATTATGACATCATAATGACCAAAAAATGATGTTATAAATACTATAATGGGTATGAAAGACCAAATATATATATATTCCTTTAAAATAATTTAAACTTAAGTTTATTTTATTAATTTTATAAATCCATTGTGAATCCTCCAAAACCTATAATATATTTTAAGGTTCTAAAATTATTTCTTTAAGAACATGACTCACTTTCACGTCAAAAAGAGTAATATTTTAATAAATTAGGACTTTTCCTAATAAAATAATGAAAACCACTCCCCTTTGGTAGAAACCATAGTCAAAAAACTTTGTAAGGTTTTTGGTTTGGATTACTTTATTATATAGAGTCAAAAACCTAAGTTTGAGAAATAATAAAGAAATACCCACTCATTTCCAATTTAAACCCAGTTAGGATTTCCATTATCTTCACTCAAAAAACATAGAGAATGTACTTACCCCCCATATCTAGGGTCCTCCCAAGGTTACCCCAATCTCCCTATAATCTCTTCCTAAGACTTTGGAATCACCCTCTTGATGTAAGAGATTCTCTTCTTCCCCTCTTTATTCAATTATCTTCATTATGTTATCCCTTTTATCTTGAATTCCTAATGTTGGGATATGTTCTTTAATATCCCCATTACTATCAATTTTATGTATAAATTATGATATACTCCTTTCACTCTCATTAATCCCTTCCACAAACATTTATACACCCCTCTTATGCTTATGAAATTCCACCATTATTTTACATGACAAAAAATTGTGTAGTGAATACCCATACCCATTTACAATCAAGGGTGTTCAAATTAATGCACTTATACTTATTTGATTCAGGACATAAATGTATATATTACACACTCTTTTATCATGGAATAAAATATTATGATAAATGAATCCAGGTTATACGATCTATATGACACACTTAAGTATGTGAATGAAATTAAACTGATGGGTGCTCTTAGAATTATATAGCGCTCAAATGAGTTAGATAATGTTTTAGTCTCATGAGACATTATTAAAGGGATTATGAGGTGAACTTGACCCATCATGGTAATTTTTACATCATGATTTCTTTGCAGTTATCGTTGACCTATGTTTATGATTCCATGTTTTAAGTTGTTTGCACATTTCCCATGTTGCCTTTATCTTATCATGCTATATCACAACTCATTGTCCATGTTTATGATTCTCATCAATTTTAGTCTCATTTATATGCCTATCATATAAAATGTATTACTTTATTAATGTTATTCCATATTTATTCCCTTACTAGGATTTATAGCTCACCCCTTTCTTAGGTATGTCCCCAGGTTATCCCATGGAGATATAAGTATGATGAAAAAATATGAGCCTCTTAAATAAGTTTTCAATAATGGAGATATATTCCCTATTTTTAAGTTGTTATTCAATGTACTTAATTCCAAAAGAAACTGTACTTATTGATTATTCTGGGTCGTATTATGTATAATCTTATGTAGTAAATCATGAATTAATGTGTATTAAAGGGAAGAGTTGTCATAGTTGGTATCAAAGAAAAGTTTAGTTATTTTTGGTATTAGGATTAGAAAACTCTAGTGAAAGACTTAGGGGTAATAATAAACACAATAATACATCCATAAATTTTGGTAAAGTATAGAGTAAGTAGTTTCCACTCAAATAAATCCCTATATGGATGCTACAAGTGGATGTGGCTATGGAATAGATGTACCAAGGTGTAAAACCAAAAAACAATGCATTTGGATAGGATTTATTGGGAACTGGAACATGAAAATGAGCCTTGCTGCATACATGGTTTGACACTCCTAGGGGATATTCATTGCTAAATTCCCAATATCATTACAAACCATTATTAAGGGAACAAAAATTCCCCTAAGTGTCTATGTTTGCAAATAGATCATGGATAACATATATTGAAGCCTAAAAATTCACAATTTAATGAATAAACATTATTTATAATTTATCCCTTTAATTTAATTGGATTCTCATTTATTGTCACATACATGACTTCTTTTAAAGGAATTTTTCATTTATTTTCCATTCTATCATTGTTTTGGGGGTTTCCTATGAATTTTTGTAGAAATGATGGGTTTTAAAAATTTGGGCCAAATCGTGAGCGCATTTCCAGATTAAAAAAATAAATTTTTTTTTCTATTATGACTCATTCATTTTTCAACATTTTACACACGTTCTAATTCCCAATTAGAATCCCCTAAAATATTAAAACCACCATATCAGTTTGGAACCCATAGAAATCCATAATAATGACAGATTTGGGTTTTTTATTAAGGTATTGGGCCAACCCATAATCCCATTTCCTACTTTAATTTTTTTTTTAATTTTTCAATATCAGATTTATTTTTTACTAGTTTTCAGGGATTCCACCTCACATTTTCTTAGGATTTATTCCTTTTTAGTAGGGTTTCATCCATATTTTCTTGAAGTTCCTAATTTGGAGAAGCTAGGGATCGTACCTAGGGTTTAACATTGTGTTTTTTTAGTGAAATCTTGTGGATTAGGGCTTGATTTCACTCCCTTGTGGTGCAGTGGTGGTGCGGTTGAATTTTCGCACAAAGGTTTGGGGTTTTTGGTATAAAGGGTAGGAGATTCCATGTGTAATAATTATTGGATGAGTTAGTTTCGCATGATTTATATTTTTAGGATGATTCTCTTATATTGTGTTTGGTTCAATAATTATATTTGGTAGCATTTGTTATGCGGTTGATTTTTAAGAGGAAACTTTGTGCAAAAATAAATGTTTTTTATATTTATTTCATAATGTATCAAGTGGGGTTGTTCCAAGGTTCATGAAATGATTTTATTAAATGTTTTTAGGGCTGAAAATTCTGGTTTTATGTTATATTGAAATTCCCTTGGTCTCAAAAGAATGTTTTTGTTGGATTTTATGTGTAAAACTTGGTTACACTCCTTGGAATAGTTTCATGAAGGTTTTAAGTGGTTTCTTGATCAATGTAAGATGATAAACTATTTTTCCAAACTATTTTGGTTGGGGTGTACTTTTGAAATGGTCTATTTTAATGTGATAGGTCTGTTGTGTTATGTGTACTATATTGTAAAGGTTTTATGAAAATTATTTAAAGGATTTATTGAAGCGTGAAAGAGTTGTGAAACGTGTTGCGGTCAATTTTGGCGTGAGTATGATTTAAAAATGAATTTTAATTAAAATGGGGATTATGTGACTTGTGTGATATACATGTGCGATGTTTGGTGTGTGTGTTATTTTTAAATGGCCTTTTAAGTGGACATGGTACTTTATATGATGTGAAACTTGTTTGATCACAATGGGGTAGACCTGGGTATCTAGGTGGGTGGACATGTACTAATATTCTAGTGATCCGGTGGGGTTTAACCCCTATTTCACATAGAAATATTGATGTGAAAACACTAACTAAACTATGATGATGATGTTGGGGTACCAATAGGTTATGGATATTCTCCCTACTAGTGGCTCATGTGCAGGATAACATATATTTATTATGGTTACTTTCACCAAGATACGAGGTACTTGGGACCCACAATGAGATAGTGCCTAGAGGTATTTCTCATTGCTAGTGATCATTAGATAATTTACACTTACCATCGGCATACAATGTTTTTGTCTGGATAAATTTAGTAGCTTGTGAATTTTATTTAAAATTGGTCATTCTTTAAAACAACCCACTTGAAAAATGGTATTATGTTAGTTTCATCTTTTAGAAATTGTTACTAGCATTTCTTGTTTAAAAAAATCACATGATTTTTGTCTTATAATTATTATCACATGGAATATTTTTGTAGTGGAATCCTACTAGGATTTGTATCACACCCTACTAACACCTTTGGGTGTAAGAATACTTGGTTATTTTTTCATAGGTTTAGGTAAATATTTAAGTACCAATAGTTCTGGTTTATAGTAGTCATTCATGATGCTGTGTTGTGGAGATGGATTGAGGGAGGTTCTTCTTGACATGAGGATATTCTAGGGCTGTACTTTTTGGTTTTGTTCCTTTGTAATAGTATTTAAAGATTGTTTTAAATTGTGTAATTCAATTCTGAAATTTAGTAAAATATGTTTTGGTTTGAAAAATCCATATTTGTTTTATGGGTTTTACTCGTTGTTTTATGTTTATATATTCAGTTAAATCATTCCCAAATTTTCATTTTATGATACCCGAGCACTTGTGACAACCCATGGGGATCAGGAAAACCCTTTTAGCCCTACCACGGGCTTGTTCAAGTTCCATTTTGATGGAGACCAGATTCAGTTCGTGACAAAATGGTATCAAAGGGGTCAGGTTCACTCTTTGGGTCATGTTATTTGGGGAAGAGTCAGGACAGTCCGTAGTTAGGATTGTTGGGGCTTGATATTATGATTACGATTAGGGTGCTTGTCCATCACACCTCGTGACATGATTCAAGTTTCTTGGGGAAGTCAGGTTTTATCTAAGTCCGTTGGTTTTCTTCGTTTGATGATGATTAGAGTAAATGAAAATAGTGTTGGGTTAATAGTCTCAGTGAGCTTATAGGGCCTGGAAAGCCATGTGGAGCTGGGGATATTGACATAGAACACTCTTCATGATGGTGAAGTGATTGGCATATGGCCACCAACCATATGTTCAAGTCACCCACTGAAACTAGTTTCCTCTCATATTGTCTTGTGTCCTTTAGTTTTGGAATATTGGAAGTTTGGTTTTAAATCCAAAATGAATTTGTTTTAAGGAGTGTAAAGTTTTTGTGAAATGATTTTCTAATAAATATGGAATGGTTTGATTTGTGAAATGTTGGAACTGAATTTTCAGAATAGTTTTGAAATGGTAAATAGTGTATTTAAACTCTTTTTAATGTATAAATTATGTCAAAGAGGAGTTTGAAAATCTGTTTCAAATGGAACTTTTTGAATTATTGAAAAAGTGTTTTGAATGGAATAAAGTGTTATTGAATTTGTGTGTGGAGTTTAGAATTTGATTTTTGATTTGGTAACTTGTGATAATTTTAAAAGTTTGACGAATCCTTAGAACCCTATATTAAATAATAAGAGATGAGTTTTTCAATGAATGGGTGTTGATGAAATATTGTTTTTCATAAAACCGAATGTGTTTCGAAAGGGGTTGAGATGCTTCAAAATTGATGTGAATAGATTGAAAGTGAGTTTCTATTTGAATGATTGTGACTTTATGAAAAGTTATGTAACCTGTAAATTGGGTTTGATTTGATGGTTAACGGGTTTGAGAAAGAGGAAGTGTCGGTTGAATGTTTTGGATATGAAAAGTGGAAATTTTTTTTTTAACATTTGGCATTTCCATGAGAAACCACATGTATGGGGTTATATGGGATGATGGCTAGTTAATGGAATGACTGGATGAGTGATGTGATAGATATGAGGAGGGTACCCAGTGTGGAACAAAAACATGCAAGTGTGAGGCCAATGGGGTTCCATTTGTGGATGTACTAACCTAAAAACTGTTAATTTTCAAAGAGACGATTTTAAAGGAAAACTTGATGTCTTGATAATTGGTTTGGGGTGGTGTGTATTATGTGTTTTTGAAAATGTTGTTTTTGTTGGAGTTTGTGGCCAAGAACTAACTACTTGGTACTTTATTCATTAATAAATACCTTATCACATCTTGATTTTTCTTCTGCATGACAATGCATGTGATAATGTCCTAAGGACAACTGTTTCATTAAAGGGTCATAGCAGATCCCTACTATGATGAGAACCCAGAAGTGCCATAACACTGTTGTTGAATATATGTTCTATGGCCGGATGATGTTATTTGAGGGACACAAATAATACATCCCATTAAGGGTGTTGACTCATAAAACTTTGATGAACCTTCTCTTGGTGTGCACCCTTGGTAATATCTAGGAGGATATTATGAGAACGAGACCCTCCAGTAAGAAATCCACATTTGATAGTGTCATTGGATGTTCCTATCTACAGACGTGTGTATTGGTCCTTAGACTTTAAGATTATTTTTAATGGGTATTAAAACTTGCACAATTATATGTATTGATGAAAACTGTGACGCCAAACTATTCGCAGCGAGGTAGGATACATTGGGTGCGTCACAAGTAATACTGCATTAATAGATAATGCGAGAAAGGATTTGTACCTTTTGTTCTATAATGGAAGTATATATCTCAGGCCCTTTGATGGAATTAATATAGGCTAAGTAAATCCATGGACATGGTAAGGAATGGGAAAGTTCAATACCAGAAATTTAAAGAAAGAATAATCGATCACATGGGTTGATGGAACTGGCATGCAACCTGCTTGATGAGAGACATCGAGACAAAGGGATTATATTACATGGTAAAAATTTGTATGAGGTGACACATCATTACAACATTAACTTCTTTCTCTATGGGTGCCTTGGTGTGTTTCTAGACGCTAACCTTGGACTTTAGGCAGGCTCCGCCTAATTCCACTGAGAAAGGGTCCTAGAGGGTCACACACTAAGTGTGTCCATGTATCTCAGTTAAATATTAATTTAACAAGTTAAATAAATATTATTCCCAACTGTGGTTTAATGATTATTTAAGGATTCCTGATTGCATTTTTTTCAACACTAGTTATTCGAGAGAATATATTGTGGGTGACATAATATATATTTATTAGCGAGTAATGTAATTACATTTATTTAACAAATGAATAGACATTACTCAAGGACTAATAAATGTGGTGGGGGAAATAAAGGAAAATGGAAAATAAAAGTACACGTCATGTATATTAAATATACATGTAGTGCAGTTTTATGGAAAATGAGTACACGCCGTGTATTAATGATTACACGTTTTGTAGTTTTTCTAGTCGGGATTTTGAGGATATAATATTGTTTTATTAAATGATATTTATTATAATCAGTTTGGAAGCATGTCAAGGAATTAATCATTTGACATGGGGGTTTTCAATAAGAGTTAATGAGATAAATAAAATGCGTAACATGTTAATTTATTTTCATAACTCTATAACCTCAAACCCAATTATAAATATTCTCACAAACCCAACACTTTTCCCCAAATCATTGTGCACAACAATTCTGGAGAGCTCTCTCAAGGCCGAAAGTACTCCTTCCTCCAAAATGCTCTCAAGTCCAAGAGAGATCCACCACCACCGGATCAAGGAGATCGAATCCTACACTTGGATTCTACACTTGGATTCTATGACGCAATGACGGATCACACCGTATCATGACCGGAGACATCAACGAAGAAAGAATTCTATCAAGGTAATTCTTGTCAATTAATTAAACTAATTATAAACAACATATGATGATCCTATATCTATGGTTCCGGGACACCCTCTTTTATTTTTCATTCTATTCTGAAGATTTGGCATTTTACATCATGACAGATCTCGGATTGATTGTTGTTAACACTAAAATTAAAGATGGGCACTCCCACCAACGCACTTCCACTACGCCTGGAACCTACAAGTGGTATCCGAGTAGTCATATAGTTGATTATAATTATTTATTTTTTCGTTGGTGATTTATGAATTTAATAATTTAGTTGTTTCAATTCAAGTTAATCGTTCTTTAAAATTTGAATCTCGAGATCTCTTCCTCCTCTCTTGTTTCTCATTCACCTTACAGAAACAAATTTTTATTTTAATTTTGATTAAAATAAAATAGAAGAACTCATCCGGATGTGCCAAAAGTTCCTATCCGTACAACACCAGAATACATGACGTGTATTTATAAGTACATGCCGTATAATCTAGGTTCAATGTATTGGACTGGTCTGCCAAATCAGGCCGTGTATTAGATCCTATCTAGGTCATTTATGACACCGTGTGTTGACCATGAACATGTGGCACACGGTTTCTGGATTACACACCGTGTGGTCCACTGAACACGGTGTGTGGTCTCTTTGGGATAGAATTGGACCGTGTTCCTCGTACACGGATTTCATGACTGGAAACTTTGTCACGCGGATACAAAACGGCGTGTGTCCAACTGAACACGCCATGTACTCTGAAAATTTCTAAAGTACATCAACACGCCATGTCCCCGGGCGTGTACCTCAGATGGATGGTGAAGAAAAGTACACGCCGTGTAGTCATAACTACATGCCGTGTACTCACCCAAATTATGAAGATTTATTAAAATTTATTATTATATTATACAAACCCTTGAGATGTGTACCATAGTATAGGCGTAAAGCTGAGGCACAACACGTGATAGGAGTTTTATATATATGTGTTTAATTTAACATCTGCGTAATGAATGAGAATTTACTGGGTTGCCTCCAAGGTACACGTTACGTACAAGGATAATTTAAATTTATTTAAATTTATGATGGACAAGAATCCCAAGAAAATTTAGAAAAGGGTTTAGGATAAAAGGATTGATTAATTAAATATAATTAATAGATTCGAGTGTGATTTATCTTAAACAAGAACGATTAAAGAATTGAATGTGAGTTTTATTTAGGTGTAAATATCATTGCATGTATGGATGATCATGAGCTAGACCAAGACCTTTGTATTCAAATGGTTTCTTTGATTTATTTATTTAAATTAAATTTGTTGGACTACGAGCCTTATCCTCATTAATATGTAGGGACTGTGCGCCCAAGGATTCTTTTATGTAAAACCCCATTTTTACCCCTCACCTACATGTGAGATAAATGCACATGTTATGGATGGAGCTCCCAAGCTAGTGGAGGGGGCTCAAGTTAGGAGCCAAGGTGAAACCAATCCAAGGAGATACAAAGGTGGATAAGTGGAAATCTATAAACATGAACCCGAAAGGTTCAAGGTGTTTCTCCCCTAGGTCTTGGGTTAGTTTATCAATCACTAGATAAACTAACCAATAAAACAAGCTCATGATCATACCTTTTATTTTATTTCTTTCAGTTGCATGGTTTATTTATTGTGGTCTTGTTGTCACGATCACAAAATTAATGAATTAAATAAGCATGCAAGATGGAACTAAAATAAAGACCGGCTTATGCATAAATATTATCTTAGACATGGTTAATCACTTAAGTATATTTCACTTAATATAAACAAGCATGTAATCAAATATAATAAAATGGAAATTTACATATAGGGATATGTTGAGCCCTCTGGAAGATTGTTGAATTCTTCCTCTGATCACTGTTTTAATAATCACAAATCATTGTTACTTAATCCGGTTGTATTTCTCATAAACTTAATCAAAATCTTGTAGTGAATCTGTTTATATCTTTTGGATCATGTTTATCTATGCTTTATTGATTTACATGCTTTCTAGAAGTCTTCTGGATCAAACAGACACTTAAGGTGAACGGTCGCACCGATCCATATCAAAGGTAAACGGTCGCACCGATCCATATCAAAGGTGAACGGTCGCACCGATCCATATCAAAGGTGAACGGTCGCACCGATCCATATCAAATGAGTCACCGATCGAATGACACACCGATGCTGATCAAATGACTCACCGATGCTGATCAAATGAGTCACCGATCATGACTTACCGATGCTGATCAATTGTCTCACCGATCGAATGACACACCGATGTCTAGCCACCGATACTGATGCTGATGACCTACCGATCACTTGACTCATCGATAGTCATAAAAAACTATTTGAATTTCTTTATCTTTATATTTATTTAATCTTTCAACGGTCATATCAGGTACTTTGTAATACTCTGTCAATTAGTTAATAAAGGTTGTCGGATGTCAGGGAACCGTACCTCGTACCTGCGGAAAGGAAATCATTTCTGTCTTACAGAGCACGTGACTTAAATACAAGAAGACTCCGCTGCTGAGAGGTAGAAATACAGAAATATAGAAGAAGGACAACAGTGGATAAAGTGAGAGAAAGAAGAGTTCAATAGACATATCAAGAAGACTACACAGAAGCTCATACACATTCAAAGATTACTCAAGAAGAGTTCTGTAAATTTACGAGGACACTGAAGAACTTGAACGACTACATTTCACTGTCTATGAACCTGAAGCATATGACACTTTGTTTCTCAAAAAAAAACCATAAGATGACTCAAAATCACTTCTGATCAAATCCAAAAGAGTCCAGAGCTACACTGCAATCACCAGAGCCATTTCTAATCTCTACATCTCTGCTATGTGATTCATTATTCTACATTTTGAGCAGTGTGTGTTATCTTCTATATTTAACACACACACTGTCTCCTATACTTTAACTGGAGTATCTGTAAATCCTCATCAAACTCTTTACATCATTCTTTTTGTGGATAGTGGTAGAGGTCGTGTGTGACCTGGACATCTTGTTGCTGTTGTTTTTGTTTCCCACGAACAATAGTGGTAGAGGTCTTGGACCTGGACAGTTGTAAACTGTTAAACCCCGATCCAGGGTGTGGATCATCTTTTATATAAACTGTTGAGAGGACTAAGTCTCGGCTTGAGACTGAACCTCTTGGTTATATCTATTGTGCTATTTATTTCAAAGTTTTTTATTCCGCTGCTAATCTCTTTAAAACCAAAAATGTTTTAAAGTCACTTTGATAATTAAACTCTCAAGTGTTTATATTAATTATAAATTAGTAAGTTAGTTTCAAAAGTTAATCAAATATCCTATTTTGATTAACTGGGAAATAATCAATCCCTTGAGAACCTAACAGAACCTTTACTTTGATATACATTCACTACAGTTTAATTCATTATTTTATTTGGGGTTTTTAAGAAAAGGTTTTTAAAATAGAAATTGTAATTAGATCTCCATTCACCCCCCTCTTGAGTATCCAATCTGACCAACACTTGGTATCAGAGGTTGGAAAATAGTTTCTAAAGTACTCTGCTTTTCAACTGTGATTTTAGTTGTATTTTAAAGTTCTTAAAATTTCTGTTATTTCTAAATTTTTATCTCTTTAAAATATTTTCTCTAAGTAAGTTATCATGGATAACAGACTTGAAGGTGTTGCTACCAATAGACCACCCTTTTTCAATGGAACTAACTATCCTCAGTGGAAAATCAAGATGAAAATTCATCTTGAAAGCATAGGTTTTGATATTTGGACTGCTATTGAATCTGAATATAAAATTCCCATTACTGCTAGATCTACTTGGGATGAACCTACAAAGACTGCTTACAATAATAATTGTAAAGCTATGAATGCCCTGTACTGTGCTCTAGGAGATGAAGAATTTAATAGAATATCTGCGTGTAAAACTGCTTATGAAATTTGGGATACCTTAGCTGTTTCTCATGAAGGAAAAACTAATGTTAAGGAGATGAGATTGAATACCTATACTATTAAGTATGATAATTTTAAAATGAAGCCTGATGAACCCATTTCTGATATGTATATCAGGTTCAATGAAATAGTCAACACAATGAATTCTCTGGGAAAGGATGTTCCAGAAAAGGAACAAATTATGAGAATTTTGAGATGTCTACCTGAAAGATGGAGAGGAACCTCTGTCTCCATTAGAGAATCGTGTGACATTGAAGAACTGCCAGTCAAAGAACTAATTGGAAAACTGATGATGTATGAAGAGGAACTCAAGGTGAATAAAGAAGAAGATGATGAACCTAGAAGGAAGTCTGTTGCCTTCAAAACTACAAACTCAAAGAATAAGGATAAGGAAAAGCTTCAAGCTATCAATGAATGTTCAAGCTGTGAAGACAGTGAGAGTGACTCTGACAGTGATGCTGAGATGGCTCACATTGCCAGAAGATTTAAAAAGTTTTATAGGAAGAAGAAATTTTCCAGAAAGTCAAACTACAAAGGTAAGTATGACAACAAGGGACATTGTAAAAAGTACTGGAAGAAATATGATAAATCAGATGAAGTTGTCTGTCATGAGTGTAAAAGGAAAGGACACATAAAAGCACACTGTCCAAAGCTGAAATACAAGAAGAAGTATGAATACAAGGACAATAAGTTTAAAAAGGCCATGAAGGCTACTTGGAGTGCTTCTAAGGACAGTTCTAGTGAATCTGAAGTTTCTGAAACAGAACACAGAAATAAAGCAAACATGTGTTTCATGAAAAACACTTCTGAGGTAACTTTAGAAAATCCTACTGCTAATTCATATTATTCTGGAGATGATTCTGAATGTGATAACATGTCTAAATCTGAACTATTTGAATATTGTGATATGTTAGAATAGACATGCAATGAACTTAAGGATAAATACAAATTGTTAAAGAAACAGCATGCTCTCACCACTACAGTTAAAACTAAACTCACTATTGAAAAAGAGAAAAATGCTCAACTGTAAAAGGAGAACACTGAATTGAAATTGTCTAATGAGGAACTTAGAAAGGATTTAGAGAAATTTACCAATGGTAAAGAAAATATAACTCAAATGCTAGGAAATCATGTTGCACCAAAATACACTATTGGAATAGGCTACAAGCCTGTACAGAGACAATTTACTAAGAATAGATTTATTCCTAAATCTGGATAGAATGTAGCTAGCTCTGGAACTTCATATGCCTCAACCAGTTATATTCATAGTTATGGATCTAATAAGGTTTATCTTTCAAAGTATGTTGATTCTAAAAATTATATGAGACCCATTAGAAAAATATGGGTACCTAAAGTATTATTGGCTAACCTATCTGGACCCAAGAAGATCTGGGTACCAAAATCATTTCCTGTTTAAATCTGTTTTGTAGGAAACTTGCTTAAAGAGCTCCTATAGAAAGACCTGGTACTTGGATAGTGGATGTTCAAGACATATTTCAGGAGACTTATCATTCTTTAAAAGCTTAGTCAGAGTTGATTGATGTTTTTTCACCTTTGGTGATAATTATAAAGGGAAAATCATCGGCTTAGGCCAGATTGGTAACACTAACTCATTATTGATTTCTAAAGTTTTATTTGTTGATAGGCTTAAATAAAATTTGTTAAGTATTTCTCAGTTATGTGATGATGGTTTTTATGTTAAATTTTAAAATGATTCTTGCAATGTTTTTAATTCTAAAAATGTTTTAGTGTTTTCTGCTTAATGAATGAAAATGTTTATGCTCTAGAATTAAATTCCTTACCTAAGCAAAACATTACTTGTTTAAATGCTTTTAAAAATGATTCTTGTCTTTGGCACAGAAGATTAGGACACTGCAATGTGCATTCACTTAGAAAACTTGCTTGGAAAAACTTAGTTAGAGACCTACCCAAACTTGAATTTCCAGCAGACAAAGTTTGTGATCCCTGTCAAAAGGGAAAGAAACATAAAGTTTCTTTTAAATCAAAGAAAGAAGTTTCAACTTCTCAACCTCTCGAGTTGGTTCACATGGATTTATTCGGACCTTCTAGAGTTTCTAGTTTAAATGGGATGCATTATTTCTATGTTCTTGTAGATGAATTTTCTAGATATACTTGGGTATATTTTCTAGCTCACAAAAGTGAATCTTGTTCGTAATTTGTTAATTATTCCAAGTCTGTAGAGAACCTTAGTGGACTTAAGATTAAAAACCTGAGAAGTGATCATGGCCGAGAGTTTGAAAATCATGAGTTTGAATCTTACTGCTCACACAGTGGCTATAGTCACAATTTCTCTACCCCTAGGACACCTCAACAGAATGGTGTAGTAGAAATGAGGAATAGAACCCTACAAGAAATCGCTAGGACTATACTTAATGTGTATGACCTACCTGTTTATTTTTGGGCTGAAGCTGTAAATACCGCATGCTATGTTATTAATAGAGTCTTGATTAGACCTGTTCTTATGAGGACCCCTTATGAGTTATGGAACCATAGGAAACCTAAGGTTAACTACTTCAATGTTTTTGGCTGCAAAGTCTTTATTCTTAATACTAAAGATAATCTTGACAAGTTTTCATCCAAGAGTGATGAAGTAATTTTCCTAGGTTACTCTACTTCTAGTAAAACCTATAGAGTTTTCAATAAAAGAACCAAATGTGTGGAAGAATCTGTTCATATCAAATTTGATGAAACTGATCCACATGAACCTAAGACCTCTCTTGAAAATCTTGAAAATGATCTCTCTGGTTTGAACCTTAATGATAAAAACAGTGGACCTGTAGTTAAAACATCCAGTTCTGGAAATTTTCCAGACACTGCTTCTGTTGAACCTCAACCTGTAGATGAACCTGAAATATCTAGCCCTACCTTTTCAAGACCAACTAGGATTCTAAAGAACCATCCCTTAGATGCTGTTGTAGGAGATCTTGATAGAGGGACACAGACTAGAGCTTCTCTTAGAAATCAGGTTGAACATCAAGCCTTCTTGTCACAGCTAGAACCTAAAAATATCAATGATGCTATCAATGATGAATTTTGGGTAATAGCTATTAAAGAAGAACTAAATCAATTTGAATGAAACAAAGTCTGGAAATTAGTAGAAAGGCCTAAGGAAACTATAACCATAGGCACAAAATGGGTGTTTAGAAACAAAGTATATGAATCTGGAAACATAATTAGAAACAAAGCTAGGCTAGTTTCACAAGGTTACAATCAAGAAGAAGGAATTGACTATGAGGAAACCTTTGCACCTGTAGCTAGATTAGAGGCAATTAGGATCTTACTTGCTTATGCATCACATTTGAATTTCAAGTTATATCAAATGGATGTGAAAATTTCTTTTTTAAATGGTTTTATTATTGAAGATGTTTTTGTAGAACAACCACCTGGTTTCACAAATCCTCATTTTCAAAATCATGTTTTTAAACTTTCTAAAGCTTTATATGGTTTAAAACAATCTCCAAGAGCTTGGTATGAAAGACTTTCAAACTTTCTTATTTCAAAAGGATTTACAAAAGGAATAGATGATCCCACTCTATTTATAAAAAGGATTTCAAAATATGTTTTAATAGTACAAATCTATGTTGATGATATTATTTTTGGATCTTCTAAAAATTATTTATGTACTGATTTTTCAATGGTTATGAAAAATGAGTTTGAAATGAGCTTAATGAGAGAGCTTAAGTACTTTCTTGGATTTCAAATCTTTCAAAATAATTATGGTATTATTCTAAATCAAATTAAATATACTAAGGATTTGTTAAAACGTTTTGGTTTGGATAGTATTAAGGAAAGTGATATACCCATGAGTACTACCTGCAAATTGGATGTTGATGAAACTGGGAAACTAGTTGATCAAACCAATTACAGAGGTATGATTGGGAGCTTACTTTATCTTACTACTAGTCAACCATATATTATGTTTAGTGTGTGTATGTGTGCTAGATTTCAAGCTAATCCTAAAGAGTCACACTTACTTGATGTTAAAAGGATTTTTAAATATCTTAAGTATACTGTAAATTTAGGTTTGTTTTATCCAAAAGGACAATCATTTGACCTAACTAGTTATTCAGATGCTGACTTCGCTGGATGCAGGTTAGATAGGAAAAGCACATCTGGAACATGTCACTTGCTTGGAAAATCGCTAGTATCATGGTGTAGTAAGAAACAGAAATCAGTTGCGTTATCTACTGCTGAAGCAGAATACATCGCTGCTGGTAGTTGCTGTGCACAGATTATGTAGATGAAACACACTTTATTGGACTATGGATTTTATTTTAAACTTGTTTCAATTAATTGTGACAATACTAGTGAAATCAACATATCTAAGAACCCTGTGTCTCACTCTAGGACTAAGCACATTGATGTCAGACATCACTTTCTAAGAGATCATTATCAGAAAGGTGATATTTTTCTAGAATTTATTAGCTCTGAACATCAATTAGCTGATATCTTTACAAATCCTTTATTCTATGAAAGAATGAATTTTATTAAAAAAGAGTTGAGTATGATAGATCTGTGAAACGGATCAGTGAAACCGATCAGTGAAACCGATCTGTCAAACCGATTCTTTTTTTTATTATTTTTTTGTTATGTTATAATTAATTAATTACTTTTATCCTTTTATGGGAAACCTAAATGATAAGATAAATGATACGTGGCTATTTCTATTCCCCAAACCATCGACCTTTCATTTCCCGCCGAACCTTACATACTCTCTTCTCCTCTACTTCGAACCTTCGAACTCCTGCATTCCCCAGAATCTTCAAATGGATAAACAAAAGAGACCGAGCAAAGGATCAGAAAGTCCTATACCTTCGAAGCGTGCTCGAGGCAAATCGAGTTGTGCCTCTCAAAAATCCGTAAATCCGAAATTGGAAACTCGGATTGTTGCTATAGAGAAGGAATTCAGTTCTGCCTGGCTTTTAACAAGTAAGTCGTTATTGTTACAAATATTAGATTCGCAAGGATGGAAAGCCTGGTTCTCAGATAACACTCATATAAGCTACCAGAAGTTAGTACATGAGTTTTATTTGAATCTTCAAATTACCTTGGATGGTGTCGAGGCTGCCAGAATGTCTTCTATAGTGAAAGGGAAAAAAATCTCTTTTTCATCTAAGCAATGGGATGAGTGCTTGAATGTACCCCATGAGGGTCGATATGAGGATTATGCTGGAAATATTCCTACAACCACTGAATACTTCTCTTATGAGCTAGCTTTAGTGCTTTTGACTGGAAACAGAGAGTCAAGGAGAATCGTAGCATCAGAGCTGGATGGTGAATGTAGACTTCTCTTTAAGTTTATTCAGCATAAAATTTTTCCTAGGAAAGGAGACTTTGCTGCTGTAAAATACCAGGATTTTTTTCTGTTGTTTCTACTGAAAACCCATGATAAGATCAATCTATGTAGATATCTGATGGTGCACATAGCTGGAATGGTAAAACCATCTAAGAAAGCCACTGCCCTATTTTATTCCAAGATGATCTCTGCTAGGCTAATGCATCTGAAATGTGTTGATGAAACTGATGGGGTTGCTGAAGCTGATAATGATCAGTGTCTTAACAAAGAAATCTGTAAATGGATGAAGATAAATTGGAATCCATGGAAGAAATGCTGGGTTGCTGATGAAGACAAGTTTTATGAAGCCTACAATCCTACTGATCATGGAAAGAGGCCGAAGGGTTTGAGAGACGCTGGTTTGAAATCAGATGAGGAGCCAGTTTATTCTGATGAAGAAGAAGAAGTAAATGTTGAAAGGAATAAAGATACTGAAGAGTCTGGTAAACAAGGGATGGAATATGCTGAAACTGAAGATGAAAGTATGTCACCTCCTGATGATAGGAGTGATCCAGATACAGTGAGCCCTAAGAAAATAATAGATTTTGGATCTGCCAGTCCACCTTTGGCCTTACCTGAATCAGAACCAATTCTTGGTGATGAAGAAGATACTGACACTGAAGTTTCTACCAGTGAAGACTCTACGAAGAGTGATAATGGGAAAGATAATGATGATGATGATGATGATGATGATGATGATGATGATGATGATGGTGATGGTGATGATGATGATGATGGTGGTGTTAACCGACCTGTAGATGGTCTGGATGAACCTTCAATAGAACCACAACAAAGTGTTTTTGATGCTGATGATGGTGTTAACCGACCTGTAGATGGTCTTGTTGTACCTACAACGAAAACACATCAAACTTTACCAGAAACAGATGCCACTGACAAGAGAAAATCACTATAAATCAGTGGAACAACAAGTTATGAGAAACCAAAATATACTCTGTGTGCAGCTATCTAGGATGATTATCCTAGTTTTTTTGTGTTGGGCTTAGAGTATTTTGAAGAAGAAGAGGAAAAATCAGAATCTACTGAGGGTGTGAAGAAAAGCCAACTAGTTGAGGAAAGGTCTGCTCCTGTTGTTACTCCTGCAGATGTTCATCTATCTAGCTCTGCTGTCTCTCAATTTGATCTTGATAAGTTCAAGACTGAACTGCTTGCTACTGTGAGAAATACTGTCAGAGAAGAAATTTCAAATGCTTTTACTCAAGTTTCTCTGCAAGTTTCTGAAAATTCTTTGGAAGCCTTTTCCACAACAGTCTCAGATATTCTTAAACCAGACCTATCCAATACTGGTGAGTTTATTGGCAGGCACAGAGCCTCTTTAAATCAGACTTTGAAGGATCTACAAACTAGATTAGTTTCTTTATTAGATGAATTTAGATCAACCATCTCTGGTATGATGGAATTATTGAGGAATCCAATTGAACATCTAAACAAGTCTGATCTGAGAAGGTTGAAAGATGAGATAACTCAAATAGTTAGCCAAGCCAGTACTGCCAAAGTAACCAAAATCACTACCTATGAGCTAGAGGCTCTAAGGGAGGTTGTGCATGATGAGTTAGCAGCTGTTAGACAAGTTCTTGATTTGGATTCTTTGAGGAAAATGAAGGAGCACTGTGACCACAGTCATGAGATGGCAACCGTACATTCATCAGATGCCAAAAAGGCTCTGAAAGAGATCAAGGAAAAGGTTTACCATTACTTTTCAAAGATTTATACAAAGCATGAGATGGCTGTAAATTTCAAGGTGTTGGCAGAGAATCTGAAACTACCTCCAGTCACTCAAGATTTCAAGGCTCAAGTTCGTCAGTTGCAAGATTTTACTCCTACTTTGGAACAGTTCATGGAGAATAAGGATGATTTCGAGAAGGCTATGCAGTATGGCGCAGAAGTTATTCAGAATTTCATAAATCTTTTGAAGCCTTATCTGAATGCCCAAGCCACTGCCATTGTGCTTCCTACTGATGACCCTCTCAGTGCCTCTGATGTAGCTCCGAATCAGCTCTCTGTTGCTCAGGCTCTCTCTCAACTACGGCCAGTTCCTCAGACATCTTCTCAACCAGCTACTGCTACTCAACAACAAATCTCGGTGGCACCCTCTCCTCCACCTTCCAGAGTCATTTTACCACCTCTGCAAATTCGCCCAGTTGCTCTTGCCTCCAAGCCTTCCAACTTACCAACTATTGATCCTGAAGACAAAGGAAAAGCCCCTTTGTATCCCCAGAAATAGTTGTGTATTGTTTTTGATAGGGTGAACACTATTCTGATTGTAATCTGATGTAATTTATACATTTTTCCTCTATCTATTCTCTATGATGACTTCTTTTACTCTTATTTATGTTTTTTACCTCCTTTTTGATTATCCCAAAGGGGGAGATTAATATCTATGAGGGAGACCTTTATATCTTTGGGGGAGATTTGTCACAGAGGGAGAGATTTATATCCAAGGGAGAGATTTTTATCAATGGGGGAGAAACATATTATGGCATGGGATGCAATGTTTACATCAATACATCAAGGCATAAATTCAGGGGGAGATTTATATCTCATTGTGTTTATTCTTATTATTATGCCTTGTCACTATTACTGATAATTTTTTTTATTATTATTTTTTTATTTTTATTTTATGACTAAGATTTGTGATTATCAAAAAGGGGGAGATTGTTGATCCCTCTTGAAGATTGTTGAATTCTTCCTCTGATCACTGTTTTAATAATCACAAATCATTGTTACTTAATCCGGTTGGATTTCTCATAATCTTAATCACAATCTTGTAGTGAATCTGTTTATATCTGTTGGATCATGTTTATCTATGCTTTTTTGATTTACATGCTTTCTGGAAGTCTTCTGAATCAAACAGACACTTAAGGGGAACGGTCGTACCGATCCATATCAAAGGTGAACGGTCGCACCGATCCATATCAAAGGTGAACGGTCGTACCCATCCATATCAAAGGTGAACGGTCGCACTGATCCATATCAAAGGTGAACGGTCGCACCGATCCATATAAAATGAGTCAACGATCGAATGACACACCAAGGCTGATCAAATGACTCGCCGATGCTGATCAAATGAGTCACCGATCATGACTTACCGATGCTGATCAACTGTCTCACCAATCGAATGACACACCGATGTCTAGCCACCGATGCTGATGCTGATGACCTACCGATCACTTGACTCATCGATAGTCATAACCAACTGTTTGAATTTATTTATCTTTATATTTATTTAATATTCCAACAGTCATATCAGGTACTTTTTAATACTCTGTCAATTAGTTAATAAAGGTTGTTGGATGTCAGGGAACCGTACCTCGTACCTACGGAATGGAAATCATTTCTGTCTTCCGGAGCACGTGACTTAAATACAAGAAGAATTTGCTGCTGAGAGGTAGAAATACAGAAATATAGAAGAAGGAAAACAGTGTAGAAAGTCAGAGAAAGAAGAGTTCAACAGACATATCAAGAAGACTACACAGAAGCTCATACACATTCAAAGATTACTCAAGAAGAGTTCTGTACATTTACGAGGACACTGAAGAACTTCAACGACTACATTTCACTGTCTATGAACCTGAAGCATATGACACTCTGTTTCTCAAAAAAAAAACTAGAAGAGGACTCAGAATCACTTCTGATCAAATCCAAAAGAGTCCAGAGCTACACTACAATCACCAGATCCATTTCTAATCTCTAAATCTCTGCTCTGTGATTCATTATTCTACATTTCGAGCAGTGTGTGTTATCTTCTATATTTAAAACACACACTTTCTCCTATACTTTAACTGGAGGATCTGTAAATCCTCATCAAACTCATTACATCATTCTTTTCCCACTGTGGATAGTGGTAGAGGTCCTGTGTGACCTGGATAGCTTGTTGCTATTGTTTTTGTTTCCCACAAACAACAGTGGTAGAGGTCTTGGACCTGGACAATTGTAAACTGTTGAACCCCGATCTAGGGTGTGGATAATCTTTTATATAAACTGTTGAGAGGACTAAGTCTCGGCTTGAGACTGAACCTCTTGGTTATATCTGCTATGCTATTTCTTTCAATGTTTTTTATTCCGCTGCTAATCTCTTTAAAACAAAAACTTTTTTGAAGTCACTTTGATAATTAAACTCACAAGTGTTTATATTAATTGTAAATTAGTAAGTTAGTTTTAAAAGTTAATTAAATCTCCTGTTTTTATTAACTGGGAAATAATCAATCCCTTGAGAACCTAACAGAACCTTTACTTTGATATAAATTCACTACAATTTAATTCATTATTTTATTTGGGGTTTTTAAGACAAAGTTTTTAAAACAAAAATTTTAATTGGATCTCAATTCACCCCCCTCTTGATTATCCACTCCGACCAACTGGATAAAATCCCTAAAAGAAATATTAAGTTAGTATAGACTTCCATAATCTTGGTTAGAATCAAACCATAGTTCAAAGTGATTGACCAACCCTAGTTGGGGTGCTTTCAATTATCGGGGAATTCTAATTCACGGTTTTGGGTTAACTTGACTTGGTTATCATCAAGGGTTGACTGCCATAGTAGTAAGTGGTGTGACCAAGAGGAAAATTTTGAGGAAATCCAAAATAAAATGATTTCAGGATTGGGGAGTCCACTCAGCAGATCAAGGAGCTGCGAGTTAATGCAATTGGAATTTGGAATGCCTACCTAAAACCCTTCAAGTTTCTTGACCAACCCTAGTTGGGGTAATGCGAAGGGAAATATGGATCCTTTTCAATAGAATATTCAAGCAACAAAATATTCTGAAGTCAATGGTGAGGGCTATTAGATTTATATAAAATGGTTGGAGACTAATAATTATTAATTTATTTATTTGTCTCAATTTTAAAATAAAGTAATAAACCTTTTCTCATCTTAATTTGTAGAAAAGACAATAACAATTACTTCAAACATATCATTACGAACCATATTCGAGAAGGAAAACCTTCTCACCGGCACAAATTTCCTAGAGTGAAAGAGGAGTTTACTCATCATCCTTCGCCATGAGAGAAAATTGTATGTTCTTGAAGAGCCTGTTACAGTTGTGCTTGGAAACGAGGCCAGTGATGAGGAACTATCTTTTTATATGAAACATATGGATGATTCCACATATGTCCAATGTTTCATGCTATCGGCCATGTCTAATGAGCTCTTGGAGCAACATGAAAACATGGACTCGTATAAAATGATGTCTCACCTTAAGGATCTCTACCAAGAGAAGGCGAGACAGGAGAGATATGAGATCTCCAATGCTTTGTTTACAACTAATCTTGGAGAGTCTGTGCCAGCTGGGACCCATGTAGTCAATATTATTGGCTACATCAAACGCCTCAACATCTTAGGGATTTAATTCTCTGATGAGTTGCATACCAATATCATCCTATCATCATATCCCAAGGCCTTCTCAAGCTTTACTGTCAACTACAACATGAGAAATCATGAGAAGAGTTTATCGGAACTTCTGACCTTGATTCTCTAGGTAGATAAGGACATGGGGCATGACAAACCAACAGTCCTCATGGTGAATAAGAAAAGGAAGGAAAAGGAAAAGGGGCCAAAGACTTATAAATGATCCGAATCCCCCGAGCGCCATACTTCCAAGAAGGGGAAGATCCAGAGGCAGGGCAAGGAATGAGAGAAGTTGTGTTTTTCATGTGGAAAGCAAGGCCACTAGAAGGGTAACTGCACCCAAAAGCATGGGAAAGATAAAGGTGTGTTCGTTATCAAGTGTAATCTTTCTATTTCTACACATTGGTTATTAGATACAGCTTGTGGCGCTCACATCTGTATTCAAATGAAGGAACCAAGTATATTTAGAAAGATTTCTAGGGGAGAGGTGGATCTTCGAGAAACTAATGGCGTGAGGCTGGCTACGTTGGCCATTGGTGATTACCACCTCTCATTGCTGACTAGGATGATTTTGGTTTTATGTAACTGTTATTATGTGCCTAGTGTTACCAAGAACATAATTTCTGTATCTTATTTGGATATGGATGGATTTATTTTTAGGTTTGGAAATAAGGGTTGTCTTTTTTATAAGGACAACATATGTGTTGGCGCCAAAAATGTGGCCCGAAAGGAAGGAACGAAAAAGACAGCCGGTGCGCTGCCTCGCGAAGCACAGCCGCGAAGCACAGCCGCGAAGCCCCGCCGCGAAGCGCCCCAACCATGGCGACCCCGCGAAGCTCCGGAGGCGGTAATCCTCCGCAAACCCGTTTGACGTTCGCGAGCCGCCGCGAAGCTCCGGAGGCGGTAATCCTCTGCGAAACCGTTTGACGTTCGCGAGACGCCGCGAAGCACCGGAGGCGGCGCGCGAGCCCTGCTTCGCGGCGCCCCTTCCCTATAAATACTCGACTCCCCCTGAGTCCCGAGGATGGACAATCCGACCTTTCGTCTTCTCCTCTCCCGAATCGCGAAGCCCGCTTTGCCCCGGGAATCATGAGCTCCGCGAGGTATTTCTACTTCGCGAGACGACTCTGATTTGTTTCGTTTTGAGCCCCTCTTCCGAGAGGGATGCCCTTCGCGAAGCTCAAGGGCGTTCGCAAAGTAAGGGGATTCCCAAGGGAACCCGGGCAGCCGCGGAGCACTTGTGCTTCGCGAAACACCCAACCCATACGAGTAATCCCTATGCTAAGGCAGGATCGCTCCACTTCGCGAAGCACATTGCTTGGCAGGACCCTGCTTCGCGAACCATTCCTTCTTCGCGAGGCAGTGCTCCGCGAACACTGTTCCACTTCGTGAAGCACCTCCCACTCCCACCTATGCCCCATGCTAAGGCCAAGGCACCCCACTTCGCAAAGCACACTCCTCTGCTTAGCGATTCCTCTTTCCGTGCGACCCTCCAGGTTTTCACGATGTGATTTCAAAGTCCCATGGACAACACCTCCCGTAGCGTTGCTTTGCCTAATGCTTCTTCGCATAGGCACGCTAATGGCTATTGCTTCTTCGCATAGACACGCTAACGTGGACCCCTCGATGGTTCATCCCTCGACCCCCATTTACCATGGCCTTACTAGCACCTTCCCTTCCCCAAGGACCAGAGGGTACCGGTTATGTAAGCCCTAGGGGTGTGGAGTGAACCCACCTCGTCCGAGCTGCAGGACGTTAAACTGCCAAGCACCATGTCCTCAACACATGACGTTAAACTGTGACCCAACCTCGTCTCCCTCACGAAGGGTCCCCCCCAGCTCGAACATTCATTACACCACTCGTCTCCACGGGAATGGAACTCTTCCACACATGGAATGAGATCCTCCTTTTCGGAGTGGTGTATGTTCGCAGGGGAAGGGCTGCCTCAGAGCGTAAGCCCCTAACCTTTGGTACGGATGATTGCACCCGTGCATCTCTATACTTCCCCACTACCAAGGTCAGTGGAGGACGTGATAGGGAACGAGGCACCCCCCTATGGGCCTCCATCCTGGAGTAAGTCCCAACACCATGGGCCGCCCAACGCGTAAGCCCCTCTTCGCTTCTCACGGACGCACCCTTCGCGACGTGATCGTCAGGTCCTTGCAACCTCTTGTTTCTCACACCGAGCATGACTCACGTGGGCTTAGAGTGAGCACCGACCTTGACAAACCCATTTGAACTAGGAGGTCTTTGATCCATGTCAAGGCATGGTACGTAGGAATCCTCCACGAGGTTCAAGCCACATTGCTCGGTCGTTCATTCACGTCGATTTTCGCCTTTGTCCAGCATGACGTTAAACTGTATCCCCCCTTTGTCCTGCATGACATTAAACTGCCCACCGAACCCCTTTTGAACTACGAGGTCTTTGATCCATGTCAAGGCATGGTACATAGGAAGCCTCCACAAGGTTCAAGCCCACCAATAGTGGACCAAGGTCTACTTTCACGTCGGTTTACCGGCGAAACCCACCTGAACTACGAGGTCTTTGATCCATGTCAAGGCATGGTACGTAGGAAGCCTCCACAAGGTTCAAGCCCACCCGTCGCTCATTCACGTCGGGTCCCATTCCAGTCCAGCGGTAAGCCGTTGTGACCACCTGAACTACGAGGTATTTGATCCATGTCAAGGCATGGTGCGTAGGAAGCCTCCACGAGGCTCAAGCCCACCCGTCGCTCATTCACGTCGGGTCCCATTCCAGTCCAGCGGTAAGCCGTTGTGACCACCTGAACTACGAGGTCTTTGATCCATGTCAAGGCATGGTATGTAGGAAGCCTCCACGAGGTTCAAGCCCACTAATAGTGGAACACGGTCTACTTTCACGTCAGTTCACCGGCGAAACCCATTTGAACTACGAGGTCTTTGATCCATGTCAAGGCATGGTACGTAGGAAGCCTCCACGAGGTTCAAGCCCACCAATAGTGGACCAAGGTCTACTTTCACGTCGGTTTACCGGCGAAACCCACCTGAACTACGAGGTCTTTGATCCATGTCAAGGAATGGTACGTAGGAAGCCTCCACGAGGTTCAAGCCCACCCGTTGCTCATTCACGTCGGGTCCCATTCCAGTCCAGTGGTAAGCCGTTGTGACCACCTGAACTACGAGGTCTTTGATCCATGTCAAGGCATGGTATGTAGGAAGCCTCCACGAGGTTCAAGCCCACCCGTCGTTTATTCACGTCAGGGTTCACTATCGTCACGCACGACATTAAACTGTATTCTCCGAACTACGAGGTCTTTGATCCGTGTCAAGGCACGGTACGTAGGAAGCCTTCATGAGGTTCAAGCCCACCACCCATTGGACCAAGGTCCACTTTCATGTCGGTTCACCGACAAAACCCCTTTGAACTACGAGGTCTTTGATCCATGTCAAGGCATGGTACGTAGGAAGCCTCCACGAGGTTCAAGCCCACCCATCACCCAATTCACGTCGTGTTCTACCTGCGTCCAGCATGACGTTAAACTACAATCTGGTCCAGTGGTAAGCCATTGCGACCCAACCATTTGAACTACGAGGACTTTGATCCATGTCAAGGCATGGTACGTAGGAATCCTCCCAGAGGTTCAAGCCCAACTCCCATCGGACCAAGGTCCAGCTTCACGTCGGTTTACCAGCACCATCCCGAACTACGCGGACTTTGATTCCCTGCCACGGGGATACGTAGGAAGCCTCGTCAAGGCTCAAGCCCAACTTCACTGTCACCCCCCTTGCGATGGTCCCATTTCACTCTCATCCGTCTCTGCTAGACGTTAAACTCGCGGCATACCCTGTGTTGAACACGGGTTGCTGTGGAAAACCTCAGATACGTGTCTATGACATGTAATTCCCCGCGCTCGATGTGGGATGCCTCGGGCTTCCACGCCCTTGAGAAGCCTCATGATCAAGGATAACAGAAAGACATGCCAGGTACCCCAGCATCCAGACACGCTACTGATGCCTCAACGTGACTACTCCCCTGACCGAAGGTTGCTGCCCTGATTGGACCCTTTGGAATGTACCGACAGAAGTGGTGTAATTAACCAGTGTTCATGGAAACATGGCACTGGGAAGAGTTTCACGAACTACGTATTAAATCTATAAGGGAGACCCGGACTAGGTGACGAGTTCTGAGGAGGAATCCACGGAAGGAAGAACCGACATCCCATCATCCCGTTTCGATCAAGGAGCAGACGTACCTGAACAAGGAACGAATGCCGCCCGCCTTTGAAAAGAGGGAATGCGGGGAAACAAAGCCGCGCGTCCCCCCTGACGGAAGGATGCGCGCGCGCCCCGACGAAAGCGTCGGAAATAGAAATGGTGAACCCGACGTGAATCTCTTCTCCTCGGCATGGAGATTAGTAGCGTTCGAGACACCAGTAGATTGACGTGTCACCGGATCCAGATATCCGGTGCCTGGTCCCGCCAAGAAAATAGCGGGCCTGTCGTGGAACTCACCGGAAGCCGGGGTAGTAGAGCGTGGGGCACTCCGCTCTGCAGCGTGTTGGCGTGGATCCTTCTCACAGACATAGAGGATGGAAGAACGCTGGGGCACTGGCTGTCAATCATTTTCCTCTCAGTACTGATGAGTTGATCCCTTCATTTGCCAGGAACCAGGTTGCTATTTCAGAGATGCGGTCACCATCCGCTCCTCGCCTGCGCAGGGGCAGGGGCAACACCACGACGGCCACTCCACATGGCGCCACCACCGCCACGACGGCTGCCACATCACGGAATATGGGACGTCCACGTCCCCTTTCCCCATCAGAGGTCATCCAACGAAGGGTGATCAACAGCCTCGTGCACAGGTATGAGGAACAAGGGGTCATCCCGACCAGGGATATGGCCCGCTTGGACCTGGAGGCCTCCAGGCCCCGCCATCAACGCCGCCCTAACCGGCCGCGTAGGGAGCCCCTGCTCCCCACCCAGACATTCAACCGTTTCAGGAGCCTATCTCCGGAACGCCTTGACGACTCTTCGCCTTATGCTGAAGAGGCAGGAGCTGTCCGGATCAGTCCGCTCATGGCCCCGACCCGGGGCCCCCAGGCGAGAGCTCCCGTCCGGCCACGTCAGCGCCGCCGTCCGGCCCCGTAGGAAGAGCAGGCAGACTACGTCCCTGCACCACCTGCACCGGCCCGCCTGACCCGACGTCAGCGCCGGGCCCGGGCTGAGGACGCACGCTTAGGCGCGTCCACGTCTACAGCTACAGTGGCCCGAGCCACCGCCGACGTACATTATGAAGCCCCCGCGTACATTGAGCAGGGGCACCCCTTCGCCCAACCAAGATTGAGACCCCAACCGCCCCATGGGCAGGCTGGGTTGACTCTCCGGGTTGCAGGCCCCAGTGATGATCGCCGCGAGCTAACCCGCGGTGATTCCACCCCGTACGAAGGTCCTCCCCGTACCACTACTCCACAGAGCGTGGGCCTTCCGCGCTCCGAGGTTCGTCATGGAGGCATGCCTCGTGCTGCCCCCATCCTGCAGGAAGACCTTCCCCGTGGCATTGATGCTCAGCGCGGAAACATTTCCCGCGCCCGCTGTACAGGGTATGGAGTCCATGCTTCTGAAGACACCGTCCATCCGGTCCTTCTTCAACGTGGGGTTCCCCCCTACGTCCTCTCTGCGACTGGCGAAGGTCCTCCTCGCCCCAGCAACTCAAGGAGTGAAGGTCAGCCTCGTTCCACTCGCATCGACCATGGAGGCCTTCCCCATGCTCCTTCTAGTTCCAACAGAGGCCCCGCCCACGTGGGTACTGTTCATGGAGGTCCTCCCCATGTACCCTTTGACATTTGTCCTGGTGCCCCTCGCACCCCGGCTGTCTCAAGTGGGGGCCCTCTCCGCCACGGCGCCAGCGCCGCCCCAAGGCTGCCTGATAGGGGTCAACCCTGTCCCGAAGAGCCACCCAGGGGCAGAAGAGCAGGTCGTCGCCGCCACAAGAAGAATCCTGGGAAGGCCCAGGGGGAGATCAAACCTGCCCGCTTCTCCGATTCGGAAGCGGAATGCAATTCAGCGATGGAACCTTCTCCCAGCTCCTCCGTATCAAGGACTGGGGCAGGAACCAGACGCGTCAGCCTCGTTCTCCCAGAATTTGAGGTCCACCGGATTCCCGTCTCCCTCCGCAGGTACATCCAGGAGGAAGAAATCCTGGGAATTCCGCAGGTTTCGACCGCGCAGTCACCGCCATCGTCACCCGAAGCGCCCTCTACCTCTACTCGGGATCACGAGGAGCTGTTTTGGGGGTCAACGGTGGTAGAGCCACAACATGACCGGACACCGGTAACGGAGATTCCCGTACCCGAAGCAGTGGCTGTTAGCCCGTCCTATAGTGACATTGTGGTCAGGTCACCTCGCTCTTCAGAGGAAGGCCCAGAATTCGGTGGCCAGTCTGCTCGCTCGCCGTATTCTCCACCGCCGAGTTTGCTATCCCAGAGGTCCGCCTTGGTACTGCTACCGATCCCTCAGCCACCCCCGGTTGATGAGTGGGGAAATGTAGGGCCGAACCCCGAGGACGAACCCAGGAGCTTCTGGAGTATTCTTGCAGCGGACTACTTCCCAGAGAAGTTCTGGCCCACGGCGGCGCTGAATTTCCGCGTACCCGAGTCGCTTACCCCTGAAGAAGTGGGATGATTTTGTCGAACCCTGTGGGCGATGCACTTCCGCCTCCGCTGTGAACGGGTAGTATACCCCATGAGTCGAGAGCACTTCGAGGAGATTGGCAAACAGTGCCGCCTGATTGATGCAGCGGCGCTCCTTGTGGCCCAACACCCCGAGTCGCCCGGTCACCAGAGTGCCCTCCAATGAAAATGCATTCAGAGTTTCAAGGCACTCCGCAAGATCGTCAGGGAAGCCACCCCCCATGTGCAAGTCCGTGGTTGGGGACGCTATGCCGCCCTTCTGTTCGATCCTATTCGACGACAACCCGATTCGCTATGCGACATCGAGGACATGCCCTCGAGAGGGGTCACAGTCCACATGGCCGACGTTGTGGATAAGGAATATGAGCTTGAGTTCCTTGATGGGGACTTACCATACGAGGGCGTACCACCGCTTCTTGACCCGTCAGGGAGAGTTACCCGTCATCAGAGGAACCTGCTAGGCCTCCCCGTACCCACCGAGTCACTGGCACTCGGTCGAAGCACTGGCAAGGGTAAGGAGCACGTAGGAATAGTCAAGCACTCCGACCCGTCCGCCTCTGTGCAGAAAACGGACGAAGATCCTGAGAAGGCCACATTGCTCCAGCAGCTTGCTGAGCAGAAGAGGCTGGTCGACGAACTCTTGGCTGAACGTGCCGCAGAGCGACGACCCGACTATGGTAATCCCAGGCCGGGGCAGCAGGGGCAGGAACAATTTCCCCCTGGTGAGATGCATCCGGGCAACCCTGATCATGCTACTGCCATGGACAGGGCGGAAGCCGGAACATACGGCAAGAGGGCGCGATACGTCTCGCCAAACCCCCCTGAGCGACGGGGCAATCTGAAGAATCCAACCCGGGTTCCCCCAGTCGCCCAGCAGGTCATCCAGCCAGTTGACCCGCGAGCGGCCGAAGCCGTCTACCGTGTTGAAGAACCTGGCAATGCGCTTGTGGTTAGGGATGCACGTCAAGACAGGGACCCCCACCCGGAGGACCTTATTGCGGCACTCACAGCCCACCTCGAGGCGTTGGAAACACGGAAGGTGGCGGTCCCACCGGATGGCAAGCCATATCCCGCGTGGGTGGATGATATGCCCGCGCCTCCGGGTTTTGGGAACCCCACTTTCTCGCCTTTTAACGGGACAGGGGAACCACCCCAGCACTTGGCTCATTTCTCTTCCAGGTGTGGCCCCATGCTGGGGACCCCAGCTCAGCAAGAAGCCGCTAAGCTCCGAAGTTTTTTACAGACATTGGAAGGTCCGGCATTCGTCTGGTACAGCCAGCTCCCTATCGGATCAGTGACCGGTTGGGAGGATCTTCGCCGACAGTTCTTATACCAGTTCAACTCCACCACGTGAAAGACCAGCATTGCGGACCTCTTCATGTGAAAACAGAGGCCTGATGAGCGGGTTGCGGACTTCATCGCCCGGTGGAAAGGGCTTACGTATTCCCTCGATACGCCACTGACTCAGGAGAAATTACTGACGATGTGTGTGGGGAACGTCAAGACAGAGCTGGTACCCTCCTTGATTACCCAGAACTACCCTGGAGGGTTCAGAGATTTCTCAGATAAGGCCCAGCGCCTCGAGGAGGCCCTGCAACCGGCTAGTCAGGCACGTTTGCTGCCCCCTATGATCCCAGCCAGGAGGGCCGCCAGGGATAAACCCGCCGCGGTGGCTCAAATAGAAGCCCCGAGGCAGCTGGAATTGCTACCGGCGGCACCACCCCCGCAACCCCACAGAGGTCCTCCACCTCAAGCACATGCTCCTGCCCAGCAGTGACCACCTCAGAACCGACAGGTTCCCCCGCGCAATGCGCCGCCGCCACCTAGGTGAGATAACCAGGCGCCGCCTCCTCAGAAGGCCCCTCCTGTCCCTCGACAGGACCAGGCCCCCAGGGCCCCCTATCTGGAAAGAAAGTACCATACCTATTCGTTCAATGAAAATCAGGTCCCTGGTTACTTCCGAAGTGCTCTAGAGTAAGGGATCGTGCGTCTGCCTAAGTGGAGGAGGCCGGCAGAGGCGCATCCCACCGATCACCCCAACTACTTACCTTATCATCGGATCCTGGGGCACACCCTCAAGCGATGCTATGTGTTTAAAGACTGGCTTCAGGACCAGGTCAACAACAACATAGTCAAGTTGGGCCCAGCGCCAGCGCAAGTGGCAGGCGTCTTTGCGGGATCAGAAATCGGCAGCGACGGCGAAGGTGAGTGGCAGCAGGTCCCTAGCCGCGGGTCCCAGAAATACGACAACTGGATGGCTCGAAAAACCGTCGCCCGTGCCCAGGGTATCATCCAGGCACGCCTGAAGCAGTCAGAACCTTCAGAAGAAGTAGCCGGTGCCTCAGCATCGTCTTCACAGTCGACCTCTGCCCAAAAGGGCAAGCAGCGGCAACGCAAGAAGAAGCAACGTGCACCGCCAGTGCCGTCGTTATCCCACACTCTCGGTGACTTTATGCCTCCCGAAATAGGCATTCCTCCCAGAATCCGCCCAGCGGTGGATGACTCTTCGAGCGACAGTCAAGGGTACGCTTCTGTTAACACCGTGGAGCTGGTAAAGCCCTATATGACCCCCGATGAGGGGGAACCCCAGGAAGACCTCCCCAACGTTTCCAGCCGACGTCAATGTCGGCGGAATCGCAATCGCGCCGGTCATCGAGGTACGTCAGCGGGCACTTGAGGCCAAGCCGTGCACGCTACTGAGACTAGGCAGCAGGCTCAGCGCAGATCTCATCACGCGCAGACCCATCCAGCACCCTCGGCTCTACCTCCACCGCCGTTCGTGCTGCTGGATCGGGGAGAGCCGCCTCGTTCGTATCACAGCCAGTCTTGCCCGGCGACAGGCCAGCCTCTGCTGTCCGATCCTAGCCCGACGACTACTCTTCAGGCTTCTACTGGTAGGCAGCAAGATGTACCCAGTACTAGTTACTCGCCGGTTCAGCCAGCCGGACCCGCTATGCATCCAAATGCCGAACGACCTCCTGTAAGAAGAGGTTCGCGTTTGGCACGAAAGTACGATGTTCTGAAGCATCTGGCCGGTATCCCGGCGAGGCTTTCCATCCTCGAGGCCCTTCGCCTGTCATCTGAAATGCGCGAGGCACTTGCCGAGGCCCTAAGGAGCCCCCTCCAGTTCGAGACGGAAGTGGCAGCTGCGGAAGCCTTCCATACCGAGACGATTGAAAACGCCGAATGTCAGGCGGTCATCTCGTTCTCCGGCGAAGATGAGGACCCCCCTATACAGGGGCACATTCGCCCACTGTATATCACTGGCCACTTCAACGGTGTGGAAGTCCGTCGCTGCCTCGTTGACACGGGTTCTGGAATCAATCTAATTCCGACCCGGACGCTGCGAAAGCTGGGTCTGTTTGAAGGTGATTTGACTCCCTCTGACCTCAGGATCCAGGGGTACGACAGGACAGAGCAAACCCCGGTCAGCAATATCCGCCTGAAGACTCAGTTCGGTGGCTTAATTGCCAGCACCGAGTTCATGGTTGTTTCTCAGGACACCGCCTACAACGCATTGATGGGTAGGCCATGGATCCATCTGCATGCAGCGGTCCCCTCGTCGTATCACCAGTGCCTTAAGTACTCGCTCAATGGTCGAGTAGGCGTGCTCCAAGGAGACGCGTCCCCTTTCGCTTCTTGTGAGGCCCGTTATCTGGATGCGGGTTATTACAAAAGTAAGGACAAGCAAATCCTGGTAAGCGAGGATGAGCCCGCCCCGATCACAAGTGATCCCTGGGCAAGCATGGACGACGCCTACATCCTCCCGATCCACCGGTTGGAGGCCACGACCCCCGACATGGGACAATGTTTTGTTGTTTCGGGTATGCAAGGAAGGCATGTTCTCGTGTCCAAGCGACGGCGGAAAATCACCTCGTACTCCTACATAAACCAGGCTCGGGTCATCCCGGAACCTCCTACCCCTTTACGGTACCGGGACGTCAAGCTCATGACAACGGCGGTGCGCCATACGTGCCTATTCCACCAGGCTGGAATTAACCGACTCAGGCCGACACGTCACCACTGCTTTGATATCATCAAGCGTGGCCCCTTAGGCCGAAGGCCAGATGGGATCGGATCAAATGCATTCATTGCTATGGTCTCAATGACAAGTGAGTCTTCTGATGTGATGACCACTGCTGCCCAAGCCGGCACCAGCTGCCCCTCAGGTTTTGAGAGCCCAGAAGTATCTTCCGTCGCGGGAAGTTCCCCCATGGCTGGGGAGGAAGACTTGGAGGATGCTCCCCCAGCCTTTGAAGAAGGCGTCTCTACCACGGTTGATGAACTGGTACATGTGAACCTTGGTAGCGAGGCAGATCCAAGACCCACATTGATCAGTGCGGCCATGTCCCTCGAGGAGCGGCAGCAGTATGTAGACTTCCTCAAACAGCACCGCGATGTGTTTGCCTGGAGTTACGATGAGATTCCAGGGCTGGATCCCCAAGTGGTTGTCCACCGTCTGGGTCTCCCGGCAAAACACCGTGGGTTCAAGCAGCCTCCCAGGAAAATGTACCCTTCTCATGGTTCTATGGTTGAGGCCGAAGTTGACAAGCTTATCAAAGCCAACTTCATTAAGGAGGTCCAATACCCCAAATGGCTTGCCAAAATTGTGCCGTTCAGGAAGAAGAATGGGCAGATCAGAGTCTGCATCGACTTCCGCGATCTCAATCGCCACTGCCCAAAGGATGACTTTCCACTCCCGGTGACGGAGCTGTTGATTGACGCCACAGCCGGGTTCCAAGCCCTCTCTTTCATGGATGGGTATTCTGGGTATAACCAGATCCGGATGGCCCCCGAAGACGAGGAGTCCACTGCCTTCAGGGCTCCCCAGGGTACCTTTTTCTACCGGGTAATGCCATTCGGTTTGAAAAATGCAGGTGCCACTTATCAGAGGGCCATGCATCGCATATTCAAACCGATCCTCGGGACATTGGTGGAATGCTACGTGGATGACCTTGTAGTCAAATCATGCCAGCGCCAGGACCATCTCAAAGACCTTGAGAAAGTGTTCGGTTTCCTCCGTTCCCGTCACCTGAAGATGAACCCGCTGAAGTGTGCCTTCGGAGTCACCTCCGGGAAGTTTTTGTGCTTCGTTGTCAGATACCGAGGTATCGAGATCGACCCGGAGAAGATCAAGGCCATCAGCCAAATGCCTCCCCCGAGCAACATTCGGGAGCTTCGAGGCCTGCAAGGCCACTTAGCCTATATACGCCGATTCATTGCGAATTTGGCCGGCAAGTGTAAGCCCTTTTCCCGGCTCATGAAGAAAGACGCTGCCTACGAATGGGATGAGGAGTGTCGGGCCACCTTCGAGGAAATCAAGCAGTATCTGCTCCAACCTCCGGTCTTGATGCCACCCGTCCCCGGAAAGCCGCTGGTCCTTTATGTGACCACCCTGGAGAGATCCCTCGGTGCGCTGCTCGCCCAGAAGAATAACTAGGGCACTGAGAACAGTCTCTACTATCTCAGTCGCATGCTTCTCGATACGGAGGTCAGATACTCCCCTATCGAAAAGAGCTGCCTTGCGCTTGTCTTCGCTATGCAGAAGTTGCGGCACTACCTGCAACACCACGAGGTACAATTGATCTCTCGGGTAGATCCGCTGAAGTACATCCTGAACCGCCCCATGCTGACTGGACGACTAGCACGGTGGGCGGTGATTCTCCAGCAGTTTGATATCAGGTTTTTACCTCAGAAGGCCATTAAGGGACAAGCGTTGGCAGACTTTTTAGCTGCCCATCCAACCTCCGCGGATCAATCCCTAGACCTGGATTTTCCCGACGAGACGATCCTCTCAGTCGATCATGCTGCCCCATGTTGGAAAATTCATTTCGACGGCGCCTCCCGGAGCCCCACCGGTAGAAGGCTCAACGACCCCAAGCTCAACAGAGTGGGTCTGGGCATTGTTTTCATTACCCCGGCGCAAGCCGTCCTGCCGTACTCGTTCCTGCTGTCAGAAGGTTGTACAAACAACGAGGCAGAGTAC
Organism: Viscum album; assembly: GCA_963277665.1. NCBI lineage: Eukaryota > Viridiplantae > Streptophyta > Magnoliopsida > Santalales > Viscaceae > Viscum > Viscum album. The sequence continues at coordinate 1,340,497,384 of OY728132.1, read as the reverse complement.
CAGGCTTTCATCACCGGCCTCGAGTTGTCCCTTGAGATCCATGTTCCCCATCTACATGTGAAGGAGGATTCCGAGCTGGTAATCAGACAGGTTAATGGCGACTACGTCTTCAGGAAGCCAGAGCTTGCACCGTTGCTGGAGTACACCCTCCTCCTAATGGCCCAGTTCTCTTCTCGGCCAGAGGTTACCCATGTCCCGCGGTCGCAGAACGGCCAAGCGGACGCCCTGGCTGGCTTAGCTACGTCGCTCGCAGAACCCGAGCAAGATGATTTAGTCATACACGTGGCCCACCGGAGAGTCATTGCTCCCGTCACCCAAGAGGACCGTGATAGCCTGCGGGTAAGTCATCTCACCGCCGGACCCTCCATATCGGGAGTCCCGGGTTCGTCAGACGCAGTGGTTGAAACCACCCCCGACTGGAGAGCACCTTTTGTCGAGTATCTCCAAAATGGTCAGCTCTCGGACGACCGGGCCAAACGCGAGCGAATACGACGCCGCACGCTGTAATTCACCCTCCAGAGCGGCCCCAGTCTTGAGCAGATCCTCTATAAGCGGAGTTTCGATGGTGTCCTCCTCCGTTGCATCCAGGGAGAAGAGATACCTCAAGTTATGCAAGAGGTTCACGCCGGTTCATGTGGCGCCCATCAAGCTGGGCCGAGGCTGTCCCAGCAAATCCGGAGGTTAGGGTACTTCTGGCCCTCCATGATCCACGATTGTATTGGATACGCCAAGAGATGCCACGCGTGCCAAGTACACGCCAACTTCTTGCATCGGCCGCCAGAACCCCTCCACCCCACCAAGTACTCTTGGCCATTTGCGGTATGGGGACTTTATGTAGTGGGACCGTATCCGCCGGCAACAGCCCGCCAGTGTAGGTTCATCCTGACTGCTATAGATTTCTTCTCCAAGTGGGCAGAAGAAGTTCCGCTCAAAGAAGTCAAGGCTCGTTCCATCGTTGACTTTGTGAGCTCCAACATTATCCACCGGTTTGGAGTCCCTCACGCCGTCCTCACCGATAACGGCACCAACTTCTGAGCAGCTGAATTGAAGAAATTGTACGCTAAGTACGACATCCGGTCAAACCAAACCTCCCGCTACCACGCGCAGGCGAATGGACAGATCGAGGCGTTCAACAAGACCCTCTCTAACATTCTGCAGAAGATGGTTGGTCAGAACAAGAAGAGTTGGCCGGAAAAGCTCCCCAACGCCCTCTGGGATTACCGGACGACGACTCGCAACTCTACCCAGGTGACCCCATATTACCTGGTGTATGGAGCTGAGGCCGTCCTACCCATTGAGATCCAGCTGCCGTCGCTACGCACTGCAGTTTATGATCACCAGACATCAGATGAGGTAGCTGAGATCCGTCTAGCTGAGTTAGAGGCACTGGACGAGAACCGGCTTCGTGCCCTGTACAATCTGGAAAGGCATCAAGACAAGATAGCGAGAGCTTTTGACAAGAAGGTTCGTCTCCGCTCTTTTCTACAGGGTGACCTGGTACTGGCCCTTCGAGCGCCAATGATTCCCGGTAGGAAACCACCCAAGTTAGAACCCAAATGGGAAGGTCCTTATATCATCCATAAGGTTTACCCCAACGGAGCATACTCCTTGGTGACCACAGATGGAGAGCGTGTAACTCCTCCCACCAATGCCAAATTCCTCAAGCGATACTTTGCCTAGGGCAAAAAAGTGGTCCTGCACGACCCTAAACTGCGAGAGGGTCCTGCACGACATTAAACTGCATTGGTCCTTCACGACCCTAAACTGCGAGAGGGTCCTGCACGACATTAAACTTCATTGGTCCTGCACGACCCTAAACTGCGACTTGGTCCCGCATGACCTTAAACTGCATCTCCGTCCTCACTGCAAGACGTTAAACTGCAAGCCAGTCAGGTCTTCCTGACCAAGGCTCAGCCTCAGGCCCCTCGGCCTCTTTAGGCCCCTGGCCCCGTCTCCACCGCGGTCTGGCCCTAGGCCCCCTCGTTTCTCTCCGACTTACCCTCTTACGGGATCATACGGTACGGTGTAGGACTACGTCCTCACGTTGGGATCATGTACCATACCGTACACATCCCCGAATGAGATGACCCTCGTCCCGCATGACGTTAAACTGCATGTCAAGAACTACGTACGGCTTGATTCCCATCTTCATGGGATACATAGGAACGCTCGGATGCCTCGTCTTGAGCCCAGCCCCAAGCTTTTCTCTTCCACTATTCCCCCTGGGGATAGTATCCTTGGAGGATCTTTGTGTAGAAGGGAGTAGGCTTTCTTGGCCCCGCTCATGCAACCCCACTCGCGCAAAGATTGTAAAGGTCGCACCATGCTCCCACTCCCGTTCTTCTACCCTCCCACGTCCTCACCGCATGACGCTAAACTGCATGGCCTTCAAGAACTACGTATGGCTTGATTCTCATCCTTATGAGATACGTAGGAACGCCCGGACATTTCGTCCGTTGGCCCAGCCCAAAAGCCAAAATCTTTCCCTCGGGTCAATACATGGCAGGGTGCACACTTTTGCCCCGACCCACGTCGAGCAAGCCTCGACCCGGCTGCACATTCCCCCTGGAGGTGTTTGCCCCTTTCGTGGATGAACACAACCGAGCTTCACCCACTCCTTGACTGGGATTATTTCACCTTTTCACACCCGGAGGGACCCCCGATAACGGCCTGGATACAATTCCCAAGGGCTCTCCTACCGATACGGGCCAACGCCCCCGAGGGTTTTCTTAAGCAACAAGTCGATACAAGTCCCGCGTTGCGAATTTCGTCAGCGGTTGACGCTCATTTGTTGCCCCCATGTGGGTAACCATAGGAACGCTGTGTTTCGAACATGGTCAATAGTGTCCTGGATCTTCGGGTCCACCCCGAGATGCCCCAGGCATCAAGAACATTGATCCCCTCTGCCCCATCCCAAGGTGACAAACTTCCCCCAGGTGGTGCTAGCGATCCGGGCCACGGCCCAGGATTCCTCATAAGGGTGTACGGTGTGATGTAGGACTGCGTCCTCATTCACGTCGGGATCATGTACCATGCCGTACTCCCTCCCTTTACGAGGCTCAGCCTCAGGCCCTTTGGCCTCCCTGGGCCCCTGGCCCCCCGTCCTCATGTAAGACGTTAAACTACAAACCAGTCAGGCCTTTCTGACTGATAACTTCCCCTTTTCTCCGGGCCACGGCCCAGGATTCCTCACCCGGAGTGTACGGTGTGGTGTGGGACTACGTCCTCATTCACGTCGGGATCATGTACCATGCCGTACGACTCCCCTTACGAGGCCCAGCCTCAGGCCCTTTGGCCTCCTTGGGTCCCCGACCCCCATCCTCATGTAAGACGTTAAACTACAAACCAGTCAGACCTTCCTAACTGATGCTTGATCTTAGGCCCCTTGGCCTTTCCAGGTCACAGCTTAGGTCCCTTCTTACCTGGATTGTACGGTGTGGTGTGGGACTACGTCCTCATTCACGTCGGGATCATGCACCGTGCCGTGCAACTCCCTTTACGAGGCCCAGCCTCAGGCCCCTTGGCCTCCTTGGGTCCCCGACCCTCGTCCTCATGTAAGACGTTAAACTACAAACCAGTCAGGTCTTCTTGACCAAGGCTCAGCCCCAGGCCCCTTGGCCTTTCCGGGCTGCGACCCAGGACCTATTTTATAGGATCGTATGGTGTGACGTAGGACTACGTCCTCATTCACGACGACTTCTTTACCATGCCATACACCTCCCTTGTTTAGGGGTATATTACTCCCCTCCTCATCCAATATGACGTTAAACTGCATTTCAAGAACTACGTGTGGCTTGATTCCCATCCTAATGGGATACGTAGGACCACCTGGATGTCCAAGATCCGGGTCCAGCCCCATCTCTCGGAAATCCTCATCCCATCTTGGCCCCTTGTCCCATCCTTCCCCCATGAGGGGACCATATGGTGTGGTGTGGGATCATGTCCTCTGAGCTGTTTCGTCGATCCTTTTTCTTCGGCGGTTCACCAATGTGCTTAAGAGTACTCTGGTTTATTACCTGGAATGCCAAGCTTTACTCGGACACATCCGCACTCACTTTCCAGGCTTTGCGTATCCCCGCATCAGGGCTTTCATCATCTTTCACACCCAGAGGGACCCCCAAGAACGGCCTGGATACAATGCCCAAGGGCTCTCCTGCCGATACAGGCCAACGCCCCCGAGGGTTTCGGACAACAAATCGATAAAATCCCGCGTTGCGAATATGGTCAGCGGTCGATGCTCGTTTGTTGTTCCCACCTCAGGCTAACGCGATACAGACGCTGTGTTTCCGTCATGGATAACAGTTTTCCTCTGTTGTCACGCCAACCCATTAATCCCAAATGCCGGGTAAACAATTCACACCCTTCATCACTTCATCATGTCCAAGTAGAGTCTCAGGACTCTTGGTACTTTTCCCCCGTGCACGTCTGCGCGTTCGAGGAACAAGCTACATCAAAGGTGTCCTTAGAAACTCTCTGCTGACTCCCCTTTGACGGATGCCCCAAGTATTGCGATGAGGATACCCCCCTTGTTTCCCACACCGAGTTTATCTCACGTGGGATTAGGGATTGGGTTAACATCTATGCTTACTCGGGAGGTGTCACCACCCATGGTCCGAGCTCTAAGACCATAAACTAAGACTCTCATCTGGAACTACGTTCAAGACCCCTTGTCTTCGGACCCAGCTTGAGTTCAGCAAATTTACCTCTCTAATCCTCTCTTCAGGACCCTGATCACAGGACTTCGTGGCGCAGTGTAGGACTACGTCCTCATTCACGTCGGGTATGCAATAGCTGCACCACGCACGCCCCCATTCTGAGGTTCAGTCCTCCTGTTCCCTGTCCTGCATGACATTAAAAGGCACCCTTCAGAACTACGTGTGGCTTGATTCCCATCATAATGGGATACGTAGGACCACCTGGATGTCCAAAGTTCGGGTCCAGCCCCATCTCCCGATCACCCTCAAAGTTGAGTCCCTTGACTCCTTGCAGTGGTTCACCCATGTATTAAGAGCACTCTAGTCTAGGACCAAGAGTGTCAGATTCAACTTGATCAAGTTCCTTCCACTTGTCAAGCTTTGTGTTCCCCTCTATTCGGACTTCCATCATCTTTCACACCCGGAGGGACCCCCAAGAACGGCCTGGATACTATGCCCAAGGGCTCTCCTACCGATACGGGCCAACGCCCCCCCAGGGTTTCGGACAACAAATCGATAAAATCCCGCGTTGCGAATATGGTCAGCGGTCGATGCTCGTTTGTTAGTCCTCATTTCAGGCTAACGCGACAGGATGCTGTGTTGCGAACATGGTCAACAGTAATCCTCTGTCGTCACGCCATCCCCTCCAGTCCTCGAATGTTGGTTGCATGATTCACATCATTTTCCACCCCATCATGTCCAGGTGGAATCTCGACACTTTTGGCACTATCCCTCAGTTCACCTTTGCATGCTAGGGGGACAAAGCTGCAATCTGGCGTCCTTTGGGACTCCCATGGTCCGAGCTCTAAGACCATAAACTAAGACCCATTCGGGACTACGTTCAAATTCCCATCCTCATGGGATACGTAGGACCGCCCAGACGCCCTGTCTCCGGGTACAACCCATTCAGAAAGCCAGTCTCTCTCCCTGTTTCACCTCTGTGTAGGCCCCTCGGCCTAAGGTTTCCCTCCCCGGATGGCGTACAACCTGTTGTGGGATCCTGTCTTCGTCAATTGTGTTTTATAACACTGCGCACATTTCCCGCCTAGCATCGTCTCTGCTACGTCTGCGCTGCATGACAATAAAATGCATGCTTGGTCCTATCATACGACCCTAAACTGTGACATTATCGTCCTGGCCGCACGACGAAAAACGAAACCGCATTGTGGTGACCTCGCTGTAGAGGACATCACGTTGGGTATTGGTCATGTGCCATGCCATTTGTCAACGCCCATCATGGCTTGATTCTTGTGGCGACATCACGACCTACTGTTTTAGGCCTGTCGCTTCACAAAAAAAAAACCATTCACCTTAAATAACAAACAAGATACATCAAATTCCGCTTCTTTAGTGTAAGGGCTATGCCCACACTTCCCTTTTCCCCTGGCACTGGTACCTTACCGTGCCACCTTTCAGAACTACGTATGGATTGATTCTCATCCTTATGAGATACGTAGGAGCGCCCGGGTACTTCCCCGCGGGCCCAGCCTAACCCTGGTGTTCGGTCCCTCGACTCGAGCATTTCCCCAGAGAACGCATGGTATGTAGGACTATGTCCTCATTCACGTCAGATTTTGGTGTCATGCATCCCCTGATCCCTTTTCCCATCTATGGTCCGAGTTCTATGACCCTAAACTAAGATCTCCCCAAGGGAAAAGAATCTGCTCCCTCTCTCTAATACGTTTCGTTGACGTATTCAGATGTGTTTTGACAGAAAGCCTGAAGCATGGGATTTTCACAGGGACATTCCCCTCATCTCATGACCAAGCTTCGTGAGCTCACTATTTGGATCCTCATCCTCTTCCACATCCAAAAGGACCCTCGGACGACGTGGATACTAAGCTTAAGGGCTCTCCATGAATGCTGGACCTAAGGGCCCTTCAATCGTTTCGGGCCAACGTCCCCACGGATCTCTGACAACATTTGTGACATGGTACCGTGTTTCGAACATGGTCAACGGTCGACCCTCATTTGTTTGTTCCCACCTCAGTCTAACGCGACAGGATGCTGTGTTGCGAACATGGTCAGCATTAATCCTCTATCGCCACGCCGCCATCATCGTGATCCGAATCTCGAGCGTCATGATTCACACATTTCCACTCCCTCATGTTCAAGTGGAACTCCATCATACTTGGCTCTTTCTCTTCGCGCATCTAGGTGCGCTGAATGATCATGTTAGTGTCATCGGTCCGGTAGTCACCGAGCATCCCTTTGCCCTAACCTGCCCCTCTCTGCGTCAGGAAATTTCCACCACTACTTCTTGTTTCCCACACCGAGAACGACTCACGTGGGCTTAGTAGTTTTGGCTGGATGTGTACCAACACGGTCAGGCTGCTCCTCGTCCAGTATGACGTTAAACTGCGCTTCAAGAACTACGTGCGGCTTGATTCCCATCATCACGTGGGATACGTAGAGACACCCAGGCATTTCACCTAGGGTTCAGCCCCTGGAATCACGAAATCTTGTTCCTCCCCATTTCCAGCCCTCGCCAGAGGCCCTGTCTGGAAGAAAGAATGATCCGTGATCAGGCCGATGCGCCCATCTAGCGTACTCCCACCACGGTGGTGCAACTACCGAAGTGTTGGATTCTGTTTGAGCAAACCACCACTCCATGTTCCACGCTTTGCGTGTCCCTTATTCGGACCCTCGTCCTCTTTCATGTCTGAAGGAACCCCCTAACGGCCTGGTCTTATGCCGCATCGGCTCACCTACCGTCCTGGGCCAACGTTCCGGAAGACTGGTCATGTCTGGAAGGACCCCCTAACAGTATGGATGTCTGACCTATGCTCCACCAACTGTCCTGGGCCAACGTCCTGAAAGATTTATCGACAAAAAATTGATAAAATCCCGCGTTGCGAATATGGTCAGCGGTCGATGCTCATTTGTTGTCCCCATTTCAGGCTAACGCAGTAAGGATACCTTTTGTCCTCCACGGTTAGAGGTTGTCCTTTATTGTCACTCCATCCCCACAGTGTTCCAAATTTGGGCATCGTGATTCAGACTTCCCATTTTCATCTGTTTGAACCGATTTCAGCGCCCCTGGCGTTGCCCCGTTCGTGCATAAGAGCACGTTGAAGAAACGGTAATTCGGCTATCCTGGAAGTTCCTCCTCCGATCAAGCCTTCCCCATCTTTCGGGAATCTGGACTGGTTTGAGGGAATTGTCGTCAAACGTCCCGCAAACATTGTAGGGATGTAACAAGGCAATTCAACAGTGGAAATCGTGCGTGCTACGGAACTCAAAACAAAGGAGAAAGAAAGAGTTGAAGCACAAAAGTGTTAATAAAAGTTTCTTTCGGGTTCGCTACAATACTCGGGGGTTGACTTCCCCCATGGACGGGTTGACTCCGTCAAAAGAGCGTTGCAGCTCCACCACCCGCTGACTTGCGGCGTCCAAAGCCTGTTGCCGCTGATTCAACTCCCGCTCCTCTTCAGCAGCGGCGGGGCGTAATTCGTCAACCCTGGCCCTGGACCTTTCTACCTCGGCCCGAATGGCAGCCATCCTTCCAGAGGTTTTCCCCATATGTTCCTCAGCCTCCGCTAGCTGGGCCTTCAATCGTGAGACCAGCTCAGACTGCGCATCGAGAGTGGCTGAAAGCTCGTTGGCCCGGATCTGCATCTGTTGGACCTTGCCTTCAGCCTCCTGGAGCTTCCTAATGCTGGTCGCCTTCCTCCGCTGCCATCCCACGCTCAGCCCACGATCATGCTCCCGGATCTTCTCATCCATGTGGTCTCGGATGAGCGTGTGAGGGCGTTGGGCATCCACTCCCCCGGCACACAGTTCGCGCAACCGCGAGCGGATCCTATCCATTTCGGCCAGCCATTGCTCTTGGGGAGTGTCCCTGATAAAGCGCGTGATCAGCTTCCACGACTGGCGGCGGACTATGCTGTTGTCTTCCTCATCAGAGGCCGTTTCGTCCCAATCCGCGCGGTCGGCAGGCTCGTACACAGGATATGCCTGCAGGAATTCCTCAGCGGGATCTGCATCGGGTGTTGAGTCTGGTACGACACCTGACGTCGGCGCAGGCACGACAGGACTGGGACTGACCGGTTGATCCTCTTCCTCAGAGTCCACTTCGATGACTTCAGGTATGGCCCTTCTGGTGGTCCCGCCAGTGATGGTGTGCGCCGCAGCTTGAGGAGGTGAAGGGACTATCATCACCATCACCGGCATGCCCCTGGGAGGGACGCTGCCAGACATCCCGACCAGCCTCGCTGCAGCAGCCCACGCCAGTCGGAGAACTGTATGACAGAAAGAGACATAAACGTTAGTTGGCATGGCCCACATGTGGCAACGAGGAGACCGGTGGAGGAGACTTACGAAGATCAACTTCCGAGCGCTGCTCCTGGGCCGGTACTGATGGGACTCCGAGATGAGGCCCCCCGTATACTGTTGGAAGGCCTGGAGATTCCAGAGGAGCCGCCCCAGACCCCCTGGTCCCACCAGACGCAGAACTGGACGCAGCCATAGGCGCGGGTTCTGAAGGTCCCGCGTCATCACCCGTCAAGGAGCGAGAACGAGGCCTACGAACAAGTTCCTCCTGCATGGCTCAAACATTGGTGAGAAGTCCGTAGGGATTCAAGAACAGATCGTAAGAAGAGAAGTTCGGAATGCTACCTCGAGAGCCTCCGCGAAGTCGTCGGATTCTGAGCTTCGGTCTCCGACCTCGCCCTCCTCCAACGGGCTCCCTCCTCCAGCCTCGTCCCCCTGAGAAGAGTCCCCTGATTCCTCCGGCAAGGGGAAGCGCTCCCTCAGATCGGCAGCCGATAACTGTGGGGGCACCGTCTGATTCAACAGTACCCTCACCCGATCTGTCATTGGGCGAGGAACACCGCTGGAGTGGACGTAATCCTCCAGCTCGTTCAATTATTGCTCCGCCTCCGCTGGAGACACCATGAATCCAGCCCGAACTGGGCCTATGCCCTACAGTTCCATCCCGAGGCGATTCAGGTGGGCCCACATCTCAGGTGGGCTGAGGAATTGCCGGTTGACATCCCAAATGTCCCAAGCTTCCGGAAAGACAGCATCTTCTGCCATATCGATGTGACGCAGCCGCTTCCCCGGAGCCTGAGTGGTTATCCTACGGAACCCCCTCGGTGGCCGCCCCTCCGGATGACCCTGCTCTCCCGGAACCACCGGATCCGCCGCTGCTGCCGAACCCTCGGCCGGTGCGGGTATCGCCGCCATGGCAGCCCCGCTGCCGCGAGCGGCCCTAGCTGCCCTCCGACCCCGACCTCGAGATAAAGGAGGCCCACTGTCACCAACCCGGATCGTTGGCTGCTTCAGCATCTCCCCCGGGTAAGCGGCCTCCCAGCTGATGGCGTACTCCTTCACTAAGCCGAAGGCGGCGGTGGATGGAGGCAATGCGATCTGCATCTTTCCATCCTCACGTGTGAACATGAGCCACAACTGCCTCATCACACACGGGTGCTCCTCGTGACGCACCTCCCAGTATACCTGTGGGGTCAGCTGCTGGAGGCACTGGAACTGTCTCGCAAAACGATGCGGGGTGTACGGTTCACAGATTGGCTCACGATCTATCCGAGCCACCAAAACTCCACCTCGGAAGGCCAGGAGGTAAGCTCGATGTTCTTCCGTTCCCCGTCCATCATCAGTAAGACTCCCCGTCGGCAGTGGGAAGGGATGAAAGTTGAACTCGTTCGCCCTCCACACCCTATTCAGCACCATCGGAACGGCCAGTTTGAATGGGAAGCTCCCAACTGCATTCAGAATGGAGGGGCGAAAGTCTGATCCCGGCGGCGAAATGGGGTTTGGATACTCGTAAATCCCCCTGATATGCGCCGCGATCCACCCATACAATAGGTTGAAGGGCCCGCATATTCTTGGCGGCTTCTTGCCCTCGCTAATACGCCGCAACATTCTGTATAGTTTGGCGAGCATCGGGATCCCCAGGTTGATCTGCTGCCCCAGGGCCAACATCGATGCCATGATGAACGAGCTGGACCATACCCCCATGCTTGTATCTCTCACCGGTAGGATCCACCCACGGATGAGAGCCGCGATGAACGCCGCCAGCCTGACTATTGGCTGTTGTTCGGTGCTGACGCTGAAACCCCAAGTCTTCCATTGTCTGTCCTCCAAAACCCGCCAATACGAGTGTCCCTTGCCCCGCTGGGCTGCCCTCGGACAAGTTCGAGGCCTTGGAGGGAACTCTCGATCTTTTGGGAAGTTCAGGAAGCGTTTGAACCATCTTATGAAGTGGACATCCCTCACTGCTTCCTTGTCCTCTCCAGGGAAAAGCGCCATCAGCGCTGACGCCAACCGTGGCATTTGCTCGGCATCTCCCCACACGCTAGCAACGGGGAGGAACTCGTCATACATGGCCCCCAAGATCGGGACCCCAGAAACCTGGTAGACATCCCATAGGCTGATGCCCACCTCCCCGTGATGCAGGTGAAAAGTGTTGGTTCTGGACGACCATCTACTCAACAGTTCCGGCATCAGTTGCTTTGGTTGGTAAATGTGGAACTGGGAGGCCCATGCCGCCTCATACAATCCCACTCTCCTCATCTCGGCCTTGAACTCCTCGCATGAGGCACCTACCCAGTAGGCCCAGGCCCAGTCATCGGTAAAGTTGCCGCCCTGGCGCAGGTCCCACTCATCGGACCATCCCTTCTTGGGATCCTGCAGAGCCGCTTTCAGCATGGTGCGGTAGAGAGGAGGGGACGTCTCCGGTTGCAGTGGCCTCCCGTCAATGTCGTTCACATGATTGTAGAGGCAATCAGCGGTGACGGGTGTGAAATCCTCCTGTGCATGACCATCGGCCGCCCTGAACCATTGGTGCTGGCATGGTGTGCTCCTGAACCAGCAAGCTGGTTCATCCCTTCTTGCCTCAGGGATGAAGATGTCATCCCTCAGCCCGAAGCCGTACAACGGAAGTTTCTTGCACTGCGGGTAATCCCTCTGACCTTCCGACAGCAGTTCTGTCAAGGAAGTGTGGTCCGAGTGGCTCCGAACCATTTCCCCCAAGCCTGGACGGTTGGCCATCTCATCTCGACGAGCAGCATCTACGAGGACCCCCAAGATAGCTTCTTGATGGGCCATTTTAACTCTGGCCCTCAGAAAATGATTCTTCCGGATGGATCGCGAAGCTCGATCGCGAAGCTCGATCGCGAAGCCGGATCACGAAGGTCGGTCGCAAGATCAAACCGCGAAGTCCGGACAAGGCAGACAAGCAAAGGTTCGCTTGTCGTGGACGCGGAGTCGGAGACCCGCGGTTCGCCGCGAAGCTCGATTCGCGGAGGGCTGTTGCGGAGTACGCGGAGCTTCGCGAAATCGAGAGCACAAAAAGACAAGGCACGTAAAGACAAAAGAGGGCGGACCCCCTATTTATAGGCGACGACCCCGGAGCATCGCGGCGCGCCTCACCCGCGCGAAGCATCGCGGCGCGTCCGGATCCGCGGCCCCATCGAGCAGCGCGGGTCCCCCTTCGCGATGCTGCATCGCGAACCACCGACAGTTTTGGCGATTTTCTTTCAGACTTCGACCCTTCTCCCTCCGTGGATCCAAGTCTGAGGGGGGGCATTTGTTGGTGCCAAAAATGTGGCCCGAAAGGAAGGAACGAAAAAGACAGCCGGCGCGCTGCCTCGCGAAGCACAGCCGCGAAGCACAACCGCGAAGCCGCGCCGCGAAGCGCCCCAACCATGGCGACCCCGCGAAGCTCCGGAGGCGGTAATCCTCCGCGAACCCGTTTGAAGTTCGCGAGCCGCCGCGAAGCTCCGGAGGCGGTAATCCTCCGCGAACCCGTTTGACGTTCGCGAGACGCCGCGAAGCACCGGAGGCGGCGCGCGAGCCCTGCTTCGCGGCGCCCCTTCCCTATAAATACTCGACTCCCCCTGAGTCCCGAGGACGGACAATCCAACCTTTCGGCTTCTCCTCTCCCGAATCGCGAAGCACGCTTTGCCCCGGGAATCATGAGCTCCACGAGGTATTTCTACTTCGCGAGACGACTCTGATTTGTTTCGTTTTGAGCCCCTCTTCCGAGAGGGATGCCCTTCACGAAGCTCAAGGGCGTTCGCAAAGGAAGGGGATTCCCAAGGGAACCCGGGCAGCCGCAGAGCACTTGTGCTTCGCGAAACACCCAACCCATACGAGTAATCCCTATGCTAAGGCAGGATCGCTCCACTTCGCGAAGCACGTTGCTTGGCAGGACCCTGCTTCGCGAACCATTCCTTCTTCGCGAGGCAGTGCTCCGCGAACACTGTTCCACTTCGCGAAGCACCTCCCACTCCCACCTATGCCCCATGCTAAGGCCAAGGCACCCCACTTCTCAAAGCACACTCCTATGCTTAGCGATTCCTCTTTCCGTGCGACCCTCCAGGTTTGCACGATGTGATTTCAAAGTCCCATGGACAACACCTCCCGTAGCGTTGCTTCGCCTAATGCTTCTTCGCATAGGCACGCTAATGGATATTTCTTCTTCGCATAGCCACGCTAACGTGGACCCCTCGATGGTTCATCCCTCGACCCCCATTTACCATGGCCTTACCGGCACCTTCCCTTCCCCAAGGAGCAGAGGGTACCGGTTATGTAATCCCTAGGGGTGTGGAGTGAACCCACCTCGTCCGAGCTGTAGGACGTTAAACTTCCAAGCACCACGTCCTCAACACATGACGTTAAACTGTGACCCAACCTCGTCTCCCTCACGAAGGGTCCCCCCCAGCTCGAACATTCATTACACCACTTGTCTCCACGGGAATGGAACTCTTCCGCACATGGAATGAGATCCTCCTTGTCGGAGTGGTGTATGTTCGCAGGGGAAGGGCTGCCTCAGAGCGTAAGCCCCTAACCTTTGGTACGGATGATTGCACCCGTGCATCTCTGTACTTCCCCACTACCAAGGTCAGTGGAGGACGTGATAGGGAACGAGGCACCCCCCTCTGGGCCTCCATCCTGGAGTAAGTCCCAACACCATGGGCCGCCCAACGCGTAAGCCCCTCTTCGCTTCTCACGGACGCACCCTTCGCGACGTGATCGTCAGGTCCTTGCAACCTCTTGTTTCTCACACCGAGCATGACTCACGTGGGCTTAGAGTGAGCACCGACCCTGACAAACCCATTTGAACTACGAGGTCTTTGATCCATGTCAAGGCATGGTACGTAGGAAGCCTCCACGAGGTTCAAGCCACATTTCTCGGTCGTTCATTCACGTCGAGTTTCACCTTCGTCCAGCATGACGCTAAACTGTATCCCCCCTTTGTCCTTCATGACATTAAACTGCCCACCGAACCCCTTTTGAACTACGAGGTCTTTGATCCATGTCAAGGCATGGTACATAGGAAGCCTCCACGAGGTTCAAGCCCACCAATAGTGGACCAAGGTCTACTTTCACGTCGGTTTACCGGCGAAACCCACCTGAACTACGAGGTCTTTGATCCATGTCAAGGAATGGTACGTAGGAAGCCTCCACGAGGTTCAAGCCCACCCGTCGCTCATTCACGTCGGGTCCCATTCCATTCCAGCGGTAAGCCGTTGTGACCACCTGAACTACGAGGTCTTTGATCCATGTCAAGGAATGGTATGTAGGAAGCCTCCACGAGGTTCAAGCCCACCCGTCGCTCATTCACGTCGGGTCCCATTCCAGTCCAGCGGTAAGCCGTTGTGACCACCTGAACTATGAGGTCTTTGATCCATGTCAAGGCATGGTATGTAGGAAGCCTCCACGAGGTTCAAGCCCACCAATAGTGGACCAAGGTCTACTTTCACGTCGGTTCACCGGCGAAACCCATTTGAACTACGAGGTCTTTGATCCATGTCAAGGCATGGTACGTAGGAAGCCTCCACGAGGTTCAAGCCCACCAATAGTGGACCAAGGTCTACTTTCACGTCGGTTTACCGGTGAAACCCACCTGAACTACGAGGTATTTGATCCATGTCAAGGCATGGTACGTAGGAAGCCTCCACGAGGTTCAAGACCACCCTTCGCTCATTCACGTCGGGTCCCATTCCAGTCCAGCGGTAAGCCGTTGTGACCACCTGAACTACGAGGTCTTTGATCCATGTCAAGGCATGGTATGTAGGAAGCCTCCACGAGGTTCAAGCCCACCCGTCGTTTATTCACGTCAGGGTTCACTATCATCCCGCATGACGTTAAACTGTATTCTCTGAACTACGAGGTCTTTGATCCGTGTTAAGGCATGGTACGTAGGAAGCCTTCATGAGGTTCAAGCCCACCACCCATTGGACCAAGGTCCACTTTCATGTCGGTTCACCGACAAAACCCCTTTGAACTACGAGGTCTTTAATCCATGTCAAGGCATGGTACGTAGGAAGCCTCCACGAGGTTCAAGCCCACCCATCACCCAATTCACGTCGTGTTCTACCTGCGTCCAGCATGACGTTAAACTACAATCTGGTCCAGTGGTAAGCCATTGCGACCCAACCATTTGAACTACGAGGACTTTGATCCATGTCAAGGCAGGGTACGTAGGAATCCTCCCAGAGGTTCAAGCCCAACTCCCCTCGGACCAAGGTCCAGCTTCACGTCGGTTTACCGGCACCATCCCGAACTACGCGGACTTTGATTCCCTGCCATGGGGATACGTAGGAAGCCTCGTCAAGGCTCAATCCCATCTTCACTGTCGCCCCCCTTGCGATGGTCCTATTTCAGTCTCATCCGTCTCCTCTCGACGTTAAACTCGCGGCATACCCTGTGTTGAACACGGGAAGATGAGGAAAACCTCAGATACGTGTCTATGACATGTAATTCCCCGCGCTCGATGTGGGATGCATCGAGCTTCCACGCCCTCGAGAAGCCTTGTGATCAAGGATAATAGACAGACATGCCAGGTACCCCAGCATCCAGACACGCTACTGATGCCTCAACGTGACTACTCCCCTGACCGAAGGTTGCTGCCCTGACTGGACCCTTTGGAATGTCTCGAAAGAAGCGGTGTAATTAACCGGTGTTCATGGAAACATGGCACTGGGAAGAGTTTCATGAACTACGTATTAAATCTATAAGGGAGACCCGGACTAGGTGACGAGTTATGAGGAGGAATCCACGGAAGGAAGAACCGACATCCCATAATCCCGTTTCGATCAAGGAGCAGATGTACCTGAACAAGGAACGAATGCCGCCTGCCTTTGGAAAGATGGAATGTGGGGCAACAAAGCCGCGCGTCCCCCCCTGACGGACGGATGCGCGCGCGCCCCGGCGAAAGCGTCGGAAACAATATGTTATGGTATGAAACATTTAAATAATGGTTTGTATGTATTAAATTACAAAAACTAAGTGTTGGCAATTGATAACGAAACAAACTCACATGACTCATACATCACCCATTTGTGGCATCACCGTCTCCGTCATGTAAATGAGAAGCACTTGACAAAGCTCTTCCAAGATGGCTATTTAGACTCTACTGAGCTAAAACCACTTGATATATGTCACTATTGTTTACAAGGTAAAATGACCAATTCGCCTTTTGGTGGACATGGTGAAAGGGCCACAGAGCTTCTAGGATTGCTGCACATGGATGTATGTGGACCATTTCAAGTATAATTTAGAGGTGAATATTCTTACTTCGTTACTTTTACTGATGATTTAAGTAGATATGGCTATGTCTACTTAATGAGGTATAAGTCAGAGTCCTTAGAGAAATTTAAGGAATTCAAGAATGAAGTGGAGAATCAGCTTGGTAAGAATATAAAGAAACTTTGATCAGATCGAGGTGGAGAATATCTGAACCAAGAGTTCATCTATATTCTACGGGATTATGAGATTCTATCTCAAATCACTCCTCCTTATACACCATAGTGGAATGGTGTTAGTGAAAGGAGGAACCACACATTATTGGACATGGTGAGGTTGATGATGAGTCATGAAGATCTTCCATTATCCTTTTGGGGATATGCAATAAAAACTGCAGCATACACATTAAACCAAGTACCAACTAAAGTGGAAAATGGAATTCCATCCGAGTTGTGGAATAGAAAGAAACTCATTTTGTTGCACACACATGTATGGGGATGTGAGGTGTTTGTTAAGGCCTTCTCAGGAATCAAACTAGCACCCCAGGTCACGAAGTTTATCTTTATAGGATATCCCAAGGAAATGAAAGGATATTACATATATAACCCTTCAGACAAGAAAGTGACTGTCGCCCGACAAGCCATCTTTCTTGAGAGGGAGAACATACTCAAAAAGGATAGTGGGATAAAGATTGACTTCGACAAAGTTGATGATCAAGATACACAGAAGTTGGTACAAGAAAAAGTTCCACAGGTCCCCATGGAAGAGGTTCCAGAAACACAAGTACTGCGTAAGAGCTCAAGAGAGGTAAGGGAACCAGAGAGATTTGGTTTCTTAGTCACTGAGGATGGTGAGTAATTATTGTTGGAAAATGATGAACCTATCTCCTAAAAGGAAACAGTAGAAAGATCAGAAGCTACAAGATGGCTAAAAGCTGTGAATTCTAAGTTGGATTCCATGTATCAGTACCAAGTCTAGGTTCTGGTCGATGAGCCAGTTGATGTAAAGCCTGTTGGATGCAAATGGGTATTCAAGAGAAAACTGGACATGGAAGGTCAAGTTAGCACGTATAAAGAAAGGATAGTGGATAAAAGATTCAGGCAACGTCAAGGAATTGACTATGATGAAACCTTCTCTCCAGTTTCCATGTTTAAATCTATAAGAATCATATTTTCCATATCATCTTACCATGACTATGAGATTTGGAAAATGGATGTCAAAACAACATTCCTTAACGGGAACCTTAAGGAAGATATCTATATGACACAACCAGAAGGGTTTGTGACACCAGGTGAAGACAAATAGGTTTGTAAGTTGTAGAAATCCATTTTTGGATTAAAGAAAGCATCCAGGTCATGAAAAATTTGATTTGATGAAGCCATAAAGGAATTTGGGTTCATTAAGAACGAATGTGAGCCATGTGTTTATCAGCGGCTTAATGGGAATGCGATCATTATCCTAGTAGTATATGTTGACGACATATTGCTTATTAGAAACGATGTACCAGTCTTACAGTCAGTTAAGGACTGGTTGAACAAGTGTTTCTCCATAAAGGACTTGGGTGAAGCAGCCTACATTCTAGGGATCAAGATCATTCGTGATAGATCCAAGAGGCTGTTTGGACTAAGTCAGGGTACATACATTGACCAGATACTAAATAGATTTATTATGGAACAATCAAAGAGGGGATTGGTTCAAGTGTCACATGGCCTACATATTTCTAAGAAAATGTTTCCTCAGACACAATAAGAGAAAGATAGAATGAGTAATATCCCATATGCTTCGACTATAAGATCCATCATGTATGCCATGTTATGTACCAGGCTTGATGTTGCCTATGCATTGAGCATGGTAGGAAGATATCAAGCAGATCCAGGAGAACAACATTGGACTGCTGTTAAGACTATCCTTAAGTATTTGAGAAGAACTAAGGATATGTTCTTAGTGTATGGAGGATATGAGGAGCTTGTCATCAGAGGGTATGATGATACTGGTTTTCAGACAGATCAAAACGATCTGAAGTCACAATCTGGATATGTTTTCTGTCTCAATGGAGGAGCTATGATCTGGAAGAGTTCAATGTAGCCATTTTTTGCCGATTATACAGTATAGTAGGAATATATAGTAGCTTCTTATGCATCCAAGGATGCCATCTGGATTCAGAACTTTTTCCAGGAGCTTGTTATGGTGCCTAGCTGTAAAGATCCTATCACGCTGTATTGTGATAACACTGTAGCGATGGCTCTTGCGAAAGAACCAAGGTCACATAAATGGACAAAGCACATACTTCGAAAGTATCACCTCTTGAAGGATTTCTATCAAAGGGGTGAAGTTGCAGTGAGTAGAGTGTCCACAGAAGAGAACGTGGCAGACCCCATGAAAAAAGGCCTATCTCAGCAGAAGCATGAATATCATGTGAGAGTTAGTAGGTTATTAGCAGTTGGCTCTAGTCCAAGTGAGAGTCTGTTGGAGTTGGTGTCCTAGAACCAAATACTTTGTAATTTATTCATTAATAAATACCTTATCATATCTTAATTGTTCTTCTACGTGACAATGCATGTGATAATGTCCTAAGGACAACTGTTTCATTAAAGGGTCATAGCGGATGCCTGCTATGATGAGAACCCGGAAGTGCCATAACACTATTTTTGAATATATGTTCTATGGTCAGATGATGTTATTTGAGGGACACAAATAATATAGGCCATTAGTGGTGAGGAATCATAAAATTTTGAGGCACCTTCTAATGGTGTGGGCCCTTGGTAATATCTTGGAGGATATTATAAGAACGAGACCCGCCAGTAGGTAATCCACATTTCATAGTGTCATTTGATGTTTCTATCTGCGGACATGTGTATTGGTACTTAGACTTTAAGATTATTATTAATTGGTATTAAAACTCACGCACTTAGAGGTATTAATGAAAATTGTGATGACACACTGTTCACAGCGAGGTAGGATACGTTGGGTGCATCACTAGTAATACCGCATTAATAGATAATGCGATAAAGGATTTGTCCCTTATATTCCATAATGGAATTAGATATCTCAGGCCCTTTGATGGAATTGATATATCCTAAGTAAATCCATGGCCATGATAAGGAATGGGCAAGTTCAATTGCAGAAAGACAAAGAAAGAATAATCGAGCACATGGGTTGATGTCACTAGCATGCAACCCACTTTATTAGATATATCAAGACAAAGGGATTATATTATACAGTAAGCGTTCGTATGAGGTGACACGTTATTATGGTGTTAAATTCTTTCTATATGGGTTCCTTTGTGTGCTAGAGGCAAACCATGGAATTTAGGCAGGATCCACCTAATTCCACTGAGGAAGGGGCCTAGAGGGTCACACACTAGGTGTGTCTTTGTATCTCAGTTAAATATTAATTTAACAAGTTAAATAAATATTATTCCCGACTGTGGTTTAATAATTATTTAAGGATTCCTGATTTCAATTATTTCGACACTAGTTATTTGAGATAATATATCGTGGGCAAAATAATATATATTTATTAGCAAGTAATTCAGTTAAATTTATTTAACAAATGAATAGCCATTACTCAAGGACTAATAAATGTGGTGGAGAAAATAAAGGAAAATAGAAAATAAAAGTACACGCCGTGTATATTAAATATACATGCCATGGATTTTTATGGAAAACGAGTACACACCTTGTATTAATGATTACACGACATTTAGTTTTTCTAGTTGGGATTTTGAGGATATAATATTGTTTTATTAAATGATATTTATTATAATCAGCATGAGCGCATGTCAAGGAATTAATAATTTGACATGGGGGTTTTTGGTAAGAGTTAATGAGATAAATAAAATGCGTAATGTGTTTATTTATTGTCATAAATCTATAACCTCAAACACGATTATAAATATCCTCACAACCCCAACAATTTTCCCCAAATCGTTGTGCACAACAATTCTGGAGAGCTCTCTCAGGGCGGAAAGAACTCCTTCCTCCAAAATTCTCTCAAGACCGAGAGAGATCCCCCCCACCGGATCAAGGCGATCGAAGGCGGATATCGCAAGAGAATATTCTTCCACCCTATCACCCAGTGATCCCTTTAGTGACGTCCATAGATACATGGAGCACATTTGGATCACCGCAAGAGGAATCCTACACTTATATTCTACGATGCAACGATGGATCGCACCAGATCGTGACCGGAGACATCAACGAAGAAATAATTCCATCAAGGTAATTCTTGTCAATTAATTAAACTAATTATAACCAACATATGATGATCCTATACCTATGGTTCAGGGACTCCCTCTTTTGTTTTTTGTTCTATTCCAATGATTCGGCATTTTACATCGTGATGGATCTTAGATTGATTGTTGTTAATGCAATAATCAAAGTTGGGAACTCCCACCAACATGCTTCTGCTGCGTCTGAAATGTACAGTTGTTTAGGGTTTTTTTGAGTCCAAGAACCGCTCTGGTTTGAATGGTGTTCTGGGTTTGTGTTTCTTTGTTAATTTGGATTGAAGATTTAGTTAGTGGTCTCTTTTGAGAAAAGTTTTGGAAGCCTTTATGGTGGTTCCCCTCATGTGTTCGGTTCTGGTTTGTGGCATGTTTTTACTACTGGAACAGCTTGGTCGGGTCCTTGGGTTCTCTCGTTGGATAATTTACTCCCCCATTAAGAGTTAATGCATGACTAAAATATAGCACAGATTGTTTTTCCATTGGAAGATCGTCCAGTTGGTCAATATAAGGAATCTTTTTCTCAATCTTTGGAGACTGAGTCTACACCAATTCACTTCTTGTTTTTGCGGATCGTCTTATAGCGGGAGAGTGCTCATGGATGGGTGAAATAGAACATAGTTTCTTAAGCTACCTAATTCATCAAAGGTGAAAGTATTCTAGGTTTGTTTTTGTGGATGGTGTCTAAGAGGGCTTCTGGGTCCTTCGTAGTCTCTTCAAAGTAGGGGTTCATGTTAATCCATCAACATAGGAAATTTGGTCATGAGAGGCTGTTATGTCAACTTGCTGGAATTGTGTGTTGTTTAAGGACCTAGAATAAGGTCCTTTTACATGTATTGTTTCTATGAGTCGCAATGGTCATGTTTGGAGATTCCTTGTGATGTCACATACTTGTTTTACTATAGAGGTGAATTTGTACAATCTTATGTGAGTATTTGTTTTTTCAGAAGTGTGTATCCTTTCTAGAAATCTTAACATCCTTTGTTTAGAAGAAGGTGTTTCCCTATATTCTTTCCTCTTTATATTTCTAATCCGATGAAACTAGGGGTGATATGTGTGCATCTTCTACGCACTTGTTTCCGTGAAATGTCGGGTTTGGGTAATGTGAGTTTGGAATGTTGTATGTCTTGGTGAACCTATCTTGGATTAGAGTATAGTTTTCATGGACACGAAAGGAGAAGTTCCATTCAGGGGGTTTCCCAAGCCTAAATATGAGGAAAAAGATGCTTCAATCATTTGAGCTCCATCCATAGGTCCCAGAGTGAAGCTGGTCGTTTAAACCTTTGGCCAAAGTCCTATCCTTAGTATGAAAGATGAGAATAGTTTAAATCCCCGGTGTCACCATCTTTTTCTAATTGTTCCCATTTTGTGGAGAGGTGGAAGGACCACATTTCCATGTTATAGCCTAAGTTCATGTTATTCCCTTGGGTTTCTATTTAATTTTTAGAGAAAAGGAAGAAATTTGGGCTAGGCATATTGAAGAGAATGGTTTGTGCATGGTTAGTAGTAACCGTGCGCCAACCTAGAAAACCATGCGATGAGAGAAAGTAGCTTCGACACGATCTCTACACGACCATGTACCTCGGACCATGTAACCGTGAGAATATTCCCCTTTATACAGAATGCTCCACATAGTTATTTCATGGTTTCCCAAACCGTGTGGACTAAGCGTGCGGTTGTGCCAACTCTTTAAATTTTGGGGTATTTTCATGTTGGCTCATGCTGGTTGGTTAATATGGTTGATTCTTATGGTGTAGAAACCCACTATGAGTCTCATGTAAGTTCTTTTTTAAAAATATAATGAATGTATACCCCTTATTCTAGGAGTCCGTTCGTGCCTCCCCTGTTAGTGTTTAGATTCTGTCTCAAAAAAAATTGAGTTGCCCCTTGTGGTGGGGAGTCTGTTTGTGTATCTCTGTATTAGTTACTCGGATTTGTCCCTAGTGTTTATAAAAACCCATACTTTACATACATTGTTATTACTTCAGAATTGAAGCGCACTTATTACAACATATAACAAAACCAAGAAAGGACTGTATAGGTATAGTGTCTTTAGAAACTGGGAAACATAAACAACTGGTTCATAAAGCATCTACTTTGCCTCCCATTTATTTCATCATATCTAGAGTCCCTTTTTGGAATATTCTACTTAACAACCTTCTTCCTGACCGGGGGAAATAAAACATACAAAAGGGTGAGCTCAAATTCTCAGTAAGGGTAAACAAAATAAATATCAATCACATCATATACATAAGTATATAATTTTTGGAATTCTTAACCTGCAAAAGAGATCATAATTTCATACCATGGGATAAATCATAGTAGTGAAATGTGATCCCAATAATCACAACTTAAAACATGAAACTTTGTGGCATACACACATAATCATAGAGAATCATTTCTTATTTGTCAAGACTCATTTCCAAGACTATCTTAGTGGAAAAAGTCCATTTCTGAACTGAGTTCACTCCTCGTTTCAGTCCTATTTTACTGAACCGGTATAACCTACCGTTCCAGCCATGTCTATCTCATGAGATATAAAATCTTTACCCAATGCATTGGAGGGAGATATAGGTCCCACCCATCTCATAATGATATCATTCTTATGTGTGCCACAAAATCATAAACCATACATCATAGCATAACCCATGTAATAAAAAAGGGAATCTTAAACATCGTGACATCATAAAACAATTAATATAAGATAAATGAATCCATAAAAATAATTCCATCACAACATAATCAAATAAATGTAATAATAGGGATAGAAACAGAACACTTTATTATCTTATATGGAAAATAATTTTGATAAAACACTTGAACTCCATTCTTGAGGAAAATATCCTTTCTACTTCAAAAAAACTTTTCCTTTATTAACATGTCATAAAATTATAAACTAAAAGAATTTGATTACAAATAAACTTGAAAACATGTAAAGTAAGCTTCTTGGAAATAATTTTTTAAAAATCCATTCATGCCGTATAAGTTAAAAAAACATTCTTCTCGTACTTTTGTCGGAAAAGTCAAAAAGTACCTCGTACGAAAAATGACAAAAGATTCCTTTCATATCTTTTACTAAAAACTCACTGAAGGGTAAAATTAGATTTGAAAAATTTTAGGTGGATGGAAAGAATATTACATATTGAGGAAACATGGATGTGGATGATAAAATACACCCCAGTAAATACTAAAGTATAAACAATCTCAGATAAAAATGAGATTGTGATATTTCCCTTACCTTAGGTCCGTTTTGCTTCGTAAGTGTCCGAACCTCCTGTATAATGATTTAAATAATGTTATTAACTTATTACATAATCATTCTTATTTTTATTATATCATATATGGTCATATTCCTAGCTTCTTAGTAGTAATATTTCATTGCTACTTGTTATTCGGGTGTTTATAACTTTTTGTTCTTATGCGTGTTTTATCGAATAAATTCTTATTATTCTCTTTAGGATATAGATACCTCATTTACAGAATGGTATTAGTGTAATATATATAATATTCATTCATTCAATTCATTTATATAATCATTATGAAATGAATATCATGTAGAACGAGTCGCATCACATCGTGGAGGCGGTATTCCGTACGTACGCACGAGTGATGATATCGTTCCTATGATCGTGGAGTTGTATTGGAGTGTATGTATACTATTTCAGAATCAGTATCACTTTATAATAGTCATATATAGTCATTATTTACACCATTATACCCATCCAAGTAAGGTGGTGGTGGAAAATAGATTACACCACGACGTGGAGACGGTATTCCGTACGTACGCACGCGTGGTGATTTCTTTTTTTGTAGGATGGATAGATGGTGAAATATGGTTGTTTCATACTTATAATAACATATCAGTATATGAGTGATACTGATGTTATTACTTCATAATGAAACAACTAAAGAATAATAAGTGGAAGAAGAAATAAAGATGAAAGAATCGGTAACGGACATTACCTCTTCTTTGAAGTGCTTCTTTGAGACCTTCTTTTAGGGCACTAAAATTGGTCTTTGAAGAAGACCAGGACCTCTAGGATGTCTCTAGGGAAGTGCAGAGGAGGAATTGGCAGGGGTTGGCCGAGCTTGAAGGCTCAATGTGGTGTGAGGAAGAGGGGGAGGAGGTGCCCTTTTATAAGGGAGGAGAGGGGCTCCTTTGGGAAAACTAAAAATATTATTTTATTATAAAGTCAAGTTCAGTTTTAAATAGCTCCAAATTGATATATTTCGAAGCTAAGGTGTTTATGGGTCGAAATACGCTAATAGAATATAATTTAGAAAAGTTTAGGTTCCTATTTTAACCTTATCATTTATATTTAACATTAAGTTAAATAATTTTACTTTTACCGTGTCTTCTTGTGTTCTTATACTATAAGGTTATCAGCAGCCAAAAGAACCCCAAGTTGTTTATTATTAATTTATATAACCTTATCTAAGTCATTTGGCCGAACCTTATATTTTTAGGAATAAAATAACAATTACTAATATAATATTTGTTTTAAAAACTATTTTATGTCAATTTTGACACTATTTAGTAATTGATTTTTGTGAAAATCATAACAGAATGATTAGTTCAAAAAAAGTTAATTAAATCAATACTAACATGTCATATTAACCTAGAAAATTAGTGTAATTCATAAAAAGTCTCAAATTACATTTATTTTGGTGTTTATAACATCAATTATGTCAATATTTCATTAATAAGATAATTACTGCATCATCTTTGTGTCATAAATAAATTAAATTATTTAATGTATAAAAATTACAAATAAAATATAATTATGTAGGAAATATTTTTATCTTTCTAATGAATATTTATAGTTGAATTTATCTTATGTATATCCTTATATTAAAAATTATTTACTTATTAAACTTTGATTTTAACTATTTTAACCCTTCTTTAAATAAATTAATAATAAATGTCCTAATCTAATCCAAGTGGGCCTAAATGGTCATATTTTATTCCTAAGTCTGTTTTTTGTCAAATTAAACTTATCCAATAGAATTCGGACATGTTTTAGGGTAATAATAATATCATTTTTACCCTTAATTACACTATTTAATTTTAACCGTGGTAAATAAAAGTAAAAAGTTACTATTCACCAAAAATTATTTTCATCTCATTGAACCAAATTTTACTTACTGACATCAACCGTGTGTCTCGGATTTTTGAAATTCTGCTCACAGAAGCGGTAAAATTAAGTTTTATGAAAAATTCAGTTTTTTAACTACCACTTAGTGGTTTCACTATTCATCAAAAATTGAAAGTTTTCAGAAAAATACCAAAATTTCACCCTAGGCTAATTTCGATATTTCGACTCCAAAAATGAAGTCCATTTTGAAAAATAAAATTTATAAAATTTCAAAAATTGGTTATTACTATTCATAATGGCTAGTTTTAATAATATTTTAATATCATATCATTGTTTAGTGAAACTCGGTATTGCGTACGACGCAAGCTATCGAGGAAGGTCACGATTTCGTGTAAAGAAATCCAAGTAAGTGTTGTGTGTAGAAAAAGATTCCTTTGATGATTTATATAACATAAAAGTCTTGGTTGTTATAGTTTTGGTTAGAAAATAGGTAGTTTCGTTCAGAGTTTTTTAATCACCAAATTCCTCCTCGAGTAAACATTGGGATTGTAGTGCGCCCAACCGTTTTGTTAAAGTGAGACTGCGGTGACCTCGCTCGTTTCGTTTTTTGTTCTAGGTAAGTTGTTTGAGTTGTGTTCAGATAGTGATTGAGGTGTTTTGTTTTGGTATGTAGTTTGAATATGATTTATTATTTTTGGAAGTGGTGTATGTTTTGGTTTGTGAGAGTATTTCTTCTTTGATTGATCAATTGGATATGGGTAAAACTTGGCAAAGGAGTCTATTTCAGCCTTTTGGTTGGGTTTAGTTTTTTCTTTGGTCCTTGCTGTGGATTTTCGAGGGTGTAAAGGTTTATGGTGTAGAAAATTGTCACATAAATGAATTTTTTTAAATTTATCTTTCATTTATTTTCCATTCTTTCTTTGTCTTGGGGGTTTCTCATGTATTTTGGTAGAAATGGTGGGTTTTCAAAATTTGGGCCAAACCGTGAGCCCATTTCCAGATTTAAAAAACAATTTTTTTTTCTTTTATGATGCCTTCATTTTTCAAAATTTTACACATATAACTCTTACAAAATAAAATCCCCAGAAATATTAAAACCACCATATCAATTTGGACCCAATAGGAATCCATAATAATGATGGATTTTGGTTTTTTATTAAGGTATTGTGCCAGCTTGTCAGCCCATTTCCTACTTTAAATTTTTTATTTTAAATTTTCAATATCTCATTATTTTTTACTATTTTTCAGTTATTACACCTCCCAATCAAATCCAAAAACTGAAGCCTCACTTAAATTATCTATTTTTATTCTTTAGAGATCATATCCCCATTGGATTATGGAAATATTTCTTAGTCTTTCTCAAATTTCCCAAATTTGAAGAGGTAAAATGTTTCTTTCATAACTCCTTCAATTTTTACTCTTTTCCCCACATTTTAGTTCCCAATTGACCTAGTAAGACTTATTAGATCCTAAAAACCAGTTTTTGTTGCTTCAAGATTCAAATATTGGTGTATTTGGGTTGATTTCTTCAAGATACCTCAAGTAAGTGGGTTTCCTTTTTTCCTCCTCCCATTTGATTAGGGTTTCTTCCTTTTTCTTGGGGTTTCATCCATATTTTCTTGAAGTCAGTAATTTATAGTTGATAGGGTTCATACCTATGGTTTAACCTTGTGTCTTTTTGGTGAAATATTGTTTACTAGGTCTCTATTTCACTCCCTTGTGGTGTGGCGGTGGTGGAGTTGAAGTTTCGCACAACAATTTGGGGGTTTTTTGCACAAATGGTAGGTGATTCCATGTGTAAGAATTATTGGATGAGTTAGTTTTTCATGATTTGTATTTTTAGATTGATTCTATACTATTGTGTTAGGTATGAAAATTATATTTGGTATAATTTGTTAAGCGATATATTTTTAAGTGGCAACTTTGTGAAAAAATGAGTGTTTGTCATATGTATTTCATATTGTATCAAGTGGGGTTGTTCCAAGGTTAAAGAAATGGTTTTATTAAATGTTTTTAGGGACGAAAATTCTTTTTTTATGTTATATTGGCATGAACTTTGTCTCAAAACAGTTTTTAGAAGTATTTTATGGGTAAAACTTGGTTACACTCCTTGTAATTATTTCATGAAGGTTTTAAGTGGTTTCTTGATCAATGTAAGAGGTGCAACTATGTTTCCAAACTGTTTTGGTAGGAGTTTACTTTTTAAATTGTCTATTTTAAGGTTAAAGGGCTGTTATGTGTTTTGTAATATCTTGTAAAGGTTTTATAAAAATTGTTTATAGGATTTATTAAAGTGTGAAAGAGATGAAAAATCTGTTGTGGGCTGTTTTGGTGTGTGTATGATTTCAAAATGAATTTGAATGAAAAAGGGGATTATGTGACTCGTGTGATATACATTTGGGATGTTTGGTGTGTGTGACTTATAAATGGCATTTTAAGTGGAAATGGTACTTTATATGATGTGGAACTTGTTTGAGAAAAGGGGGGAAACCCGAATATCTAGGTGGGTGTACGTCTACTAGTATGCTAGTGATCCGGGGGGGGGGGGAGTTGGACCATATTTTACATAGCAAGATTAACGTGACAATACTAAATAAACTATGATGATGATGTTGGGGGACCACTAGGTTATTGGTATGCTCCCTACTAGTGGATCGTGTTCATGAGAATGAATATTTATTATGGTTACTTTCACAGTGATACAAGGTACATGGGTCCCAAAACGAGCTAGTGCCTTGTGGTATTTACCATTTCTAGTGATCATTATACAATTTACACTTACCATCAACATACAGCGTTTTTGGCAGGATAAATTTAGTATCTTTTGTGTTTTATTTAAATGTGGAAATTCTTTAAAATATCACACTTGAATTTTTTTTATGTTAGTTGCATCTTTTAGAAATTGTTACT
Source organism: Viscum album (assembly GCA_963277665.1). Classification (NCBI taxonomy): domain Eukaryota; kingdom Viridiplantae; phylum Streptophyta; class Magnoliopsida; order Santalales; family Viscaceae; genus Viscum; species Viscum album. The sequence goes on along the minus strand of OY728132.1, from coordinate 1,340,468,969 downwards.
AACATTTCTTATTTACAAAACTTACAATATTTTTGTCTTATAATAATTATCACATGGAATCTTTTTGTGGTGTAATCCTACTGGGATTTGGATCACACCCTACTTACACCTTTGGGTGTAAGTATACATGGTTATTTTCTCACAGGTTTGGGTAAATGTTTTAGTGTCAATGGTTTGGGATTATAGCAGTCCTTCGTGATGTAGTGTTGTGTAGATGGCTTTAGGGAGGTGCCTCTTGTCATGAGGAGATTCTTGGGGTGTCATTTTTTGGTTTTGTTCCTTTTTAATAGTCTTTAAACATTGTTTTAAATAGTGTAATTCAATTCTGAAATTTAGTAAAAGATGTTTTGGTTTGGAAAATCCAGATTTGTTTTATGGGATTCACATGTTGTTTTATCTTTATTAACTCAGGTAAATCATTCTCAAAGTTTCATTTTATAATACCTGGGAACTTGTGCCTACCCGTGGGGATTGGGAATGCCCTTCTGGCCTTACTAAAGTCTGAGTCAGGTGCCATTTTGATAGAGACCATATTCGATTCATGAAATTTGTGCATTTAATATTTTAAAAATACTCATCCCTAATTTTTCCTTTATTCTATCCAATGGTTGGAAATAGGAGGAATCGAGTAAAAATAGTGTGAATGGAAATGTGATTACTTACAAAATGATATTCCCAACAAGATGAGAGTAGGAATCAAAAACTTTATAAAGATAATATCCCATTAAATTCTAGTTATGAATAGAAAACTATATTAGGAGGAGCTCTCAAATCCCCCTAATAAAGAACAAGCTGTAATTGAGACCTGTATGTGAAAAAATTCATATGAATTTCAATGAATCATTCAATCCCTTAATCATGGAACAAGGGATCAAATCCATTGAGAAGATATTCCCCATTCTTCAATATTATGATAAAGATAAGGTTATACTAACTATTTATCATGTGAAGGGAGGAACTGATTAGTGGTGGAAATTAATCAAGAATACACTACCTAAGGAAGATATCAAAGTGATTGGGTAAAGGGAGTTCAGATTTTTTTTCTTCAAAAAACATTTTCATCGCACTCTCTAAATTAAAATGGAAAGAAATTTCATTGACCTCATGTGAAAACATAACAAATAAATCAGGGTGTATTATAAATACTTTATAAGACTTGCATGATATTCCTCTAGCTTTTTAATTACCCCTGAATAAAAATTTGACCACTTCTTTGGTGGGCTTAAACCTCATAAATGAAAATACCTAGAAATCCAAGACATTAACAGATATGAGGAAATTGTCTGATGTGCCATCAATATCAAAATGAATATTAGATAATCTCAAGGTTATAATATGGATAAAAATGGAAAGTAGAGTTTATTTCTAGATATGTGATGGAGAAATTTAATGGTGCTATGAAATTTCAACATCCCACTTTCCAAAAGTGTAGAAAGAAGAACCCTATAAATTGACTAAGGGGGATGGGGAAATTATTTAGGTGTGGAAAGGAAGTAAAACTATCTAGGTATTTAAAATAGAAGAAAACCACTAATGAGATTGAGTAAATTAATTCACTAGTCAACCCTCATTGCATTTTTCATTATTTCAACTACCAGGAACATGGACACTTTGGAAACTAATGCACTAAGACAAGGGTTTTTCGAAATAATAAACAACCTCAAAGGTAGAAAGGGATATCTTATTACATCACAACTTATGAGGTGGATCTTATCAATGAATTAGTGATTGATATGATAGTTATTCATTCAATAATAGAGAATGTACTTTTTTGATCCTGGTTCTACACATTCCTTCATATCATGAAAGTTTAGTAGAACTATTCAAACACCACCACAAAGCATGGAAGTAGAGCTGTTAGTGAAAATGAAAAATGGGTAAATTGTTGCATGCTAAGTATATAACTCCTCCCCTGTCAAATTTTGTGGGATGAACTTCCCATTTAACCTAGTGATACTCCATTTAGTGTAACTTTATGCAATTATAGGGATGTATTGGATTTATTTATATAGATCCAATATAAATTTCCTTGAGAAAGAAATAAATTTCCCTATCATTAATTGTCCTATGATTCTATAGAAGTGAAATGAGGAGGATGCATCTTATTTTGCAACAATATATAAATCATGGATATTATTTCTACATGATAAAACATATATAACTAAAATTATTGAGCCTAATGAAAAGAACATCCTTGAAGACATTCCCATTGTGAGGGAATATATTGATGTGTTTCCCAAGGAATTTCAGGGCCATCATTATATGTGAGAGGTTTAATTTTCAATCAATATTATTCCTTATGAATTCCCATTATCCACGAATCTATATATAATGGTTGTTTTGGAACTTAAGGAGATGACAGAACAACTACAGAAGAATCTGAATAAAGGGTTCATACGCCCTAGTACTTCACCTTTGGGTGCACTAGTCCTCTTTATCAAGAAGAAGGATGGGTCAATACATATTTTTATTTATTATCATGAGCTAAACAAGATCAAAATAAAGAATAAGTATCCTCTATAAAATCTTTATGACTTGTTCAATCAGTTATGTAGAGAACAATACTTATCCGAGGTGGATCATTAGTTGGGGTATTATCAATTAATGGTGAAAAAGGAGGATATACCCATGATTATTTTCTGAAAAAGTTATGGGAACTATGATTTCATATTATTTCCATTCAGACTCACAAATTCTTTAAAAATATTCATGGACTTGATGAATATAGTCTTTAGAGACTACCATAAAAAATTTGGTATTCTCTATGGATTATATTTTAATATACTCCAAAAAGCAACGGGGAGTAAGAGGAGCATTTAATCACTGTGCTAAAGACCTGACAAAAGGATAATATTTATGAAAAGTACAAAAAATGTGAGTTATAGTTGAATAATTTCTCATTATTAGGGTATATTATCATAAGAAATGTAATATCTATGGGCCCTTTAAAGATAGATGCAATTGGAGGATGGTTTAAGCCAACATCTTTGATAGAAATCCACATTTTCCCTAGATTAGTTGGGTAATATTATCAATTTTTGAGAAATATCTTGTGATTGTAAAACCCTCTAACCAAGATAACTTAGTAGAGAGTCAAGTTTTTTTTCAAATAATGAACATGAAGAGAGCTTCAATGATATTAAAAACAGGCTTATCACTACACATGTACTTACACTACCCACAAGTGAAGAACTTTTTATCTTGTATAATGATGCTTAAAATAAGGTATTGAGATATGTGTTAACGGATAATGACAATGTTAAAGCATATGACTCAAGGCAATCGAAATTTCACAAACAGAACTACCCAACACATGATATAGAGTTGGATATAGTGATCTTCATGTTGAAAATATGGAAGCATTATCTATTTTTGTGAGAAGTGTAAAATATATATAGATCACATGAGACTCAAGTATATATTCAGACAAAAAGAGATGAATATGCACCAATGAAGATGGTTAGACTTTATTAAGGACCATGACTACTAAATCCATTACTATCCTAGGAAAATGAATAAAGTGGCAGATGCTCTAAGAAGAAAGGATCCAAAAATTTTATCATTGATATGAATTGAGAAGGATCTAATCTTATTAGTCTTAGAAAGGATGGACATTGGAATCACAAAGAAAGGAACATCATCAATCTTTTCACAAATTATTTCTCAACCATCACTTATGTAGAGGATAAATGATTCTCAAAGATATGAATTGAGAATTTTTAATAAAGTGGAAGCTATAAGAAAAGAGAAATCCTTGGAGTTCAATGTTAGTGAATAATTAATTTTGAGATATGGGTCAGGATTATGTATACCATAAAATCCCGAGTTAAATAATGAGATGTTGTATGATACACATTGATCCACCTTCTCCATCCATATCGGGAGCCCAAATATATATCAAGATCTTTGAGAGCACTATTGGTGGGAAATATGAAGAAAGAGATCATAGAATATACATCAAGATTTCTTATATGTCATAAAGTGAAGAAAAAAAGGAAAAAATCCATGGGGGTGATGAAAAAATTACCCATAACTACATGGATATGGGAAACACATAATCATGTACTTTTTCACTAGTATTCTAAATAAATCAAGATAAAATAATTTTATATGGGTTGTAGTGAATTACATTATAAAGACCAATCACTTTATTATCATTTGAGAGAAATTAAAACTCAATTAACTTGCAAGGATATACATTTGAGAAGTGATGAGGCTACATTAAACACCACTACCAAGTGTATCTAATCAAGATCCAAGATTTACATCTATGTTCTAGAAGAGGCTCCAACATGCTCTAAATATTGAGTTGAACTTAAAAATGGATTATCACCATTAAACATATGGCCAATCTGAGTGAACTATCTAGGAAATCTAGGACATATTGAGAGAATGCTCAATTAAATTCAAATAAATATGAGATCAACATCTTTATCTAGTTGTATTACCATACAATTACAATTTCCACTCAAGCATTCAAATGGCTCCCTACAAATCCATTTATGGGAAGAGGTGTAGAACACCTACATACTGGGATGAAGTTGGGGAACACAAACTACTAGGTCCTGAAATGGTCAACAAAATGGTGGAAAAAGTCAAGACTATTTATCAACACATCAAGGATGCTTAGAGTCAATAAAAGAGATTTGATGACAATCATTTATGAGACCTTGATTTTGTGGTTGGAGACAAGGTATTCCTCCATATATCTCCATTTAAGAAATTCATGATATTTTAGATGAAGGGAAATCTTATTCCAAGATGCATCAGTCAATTTGAGAACCTTGATCCCATATGAGAGGTGGCCTATCTAATTGAACTCTTACCTAACCTATATCAAGTACATCATGTGTTATACATATCAGTCTTAAAAAAGTACATACTATATATTTCAAATGTGATGAATCCAGAGGTGGTAGCACTGGAGAATGATCTTTCATATGAGGAGAATCCAAAAGTGATCTTAGATCATAGAGAAAAAGTTCTATGGAATAAGATAATGCACCAAGTCATAGTAATATAGAGAGACCACAAGTTCAAAGAAGAAATACAGGAACTAGAGGAGGTGATGAGATAGAGTTAACCTCATCTATTTTAGTTTCTGAAATGAAAATTTTAAGGGATAATTTTCTAAAGGGGGAAGATTTAATAACCCGAACTTTTATAAATAAAATTCCATTTGTGGTTAAATAAATGTCTTATTATTATAGGAAACACCTGCACTTCCTTAGTTTTATTATATCCTATTGGATTTAATATACCTTTAAGAATATTAACCATTTATAATATAGCTGGTGAATAGTGATCATATAATTAGTATAAATATATGGTTTTAAAAAATCCAATTAACATAGAAAGAGGAAGTGATGGCCTAAACTAGTAGGATCGTACCCTATGAAGCCCTTTTATTAGAGCTTACAAGGGAGATAACATCATTGAGATTTTACCTTGACCAATCCCAAGCTAATATACAATAAATTAATCATGATAAAAATCATTTATGGGAGAAGTTAAAGCTCATCGAGATCATAACCTAAACCATATACCCCAAAACACCACATGAAATTATCATAATCGTGAATGTTACCATTAAGTTGCTTTTTGGTGTAATAAAGGGCTATGTATCAAGAACTAATTATATGAACATGTATATTTTATAGAATAATGAATACATTTTCATATTATTATTGTCACTTTATAAATTATTTTGATACATAAAACAAAAATTGTATTTTTGGTTAATAATCAAATTCAATTAAGGAATTTATTTTGATGAATAAAAGGATTTTTGGAATAAATAACATTTCAATAAAATATTATTATTAAATAATTTTTATTAAATATAAATTATCATATATTTTTTATGAATTCAAACATAATTTTTATAGGGGTTCAGAAACTATTTTGGTAAAAAAACCCATCATTTATCAATAAATATAGATTATTATTTTTAAATTGAAAATTAATATATTTAGAAAATTATTTGGATAAAATAAATATTATTCTAGGAATCGAAATTTATAAATTACCCAATGGTGATTTTTTCATAATTTTCTAAGACTTTCAAAACTTCTGGTAAAATTTAAATATGGTTTAAATATACGGTGTGTATTATGACATCATAATGAACCTAAAAAGTTACAATAAATACTATAAATGGTATCCAAGACGAAATCTATGTTTTCAATTTAAAATATTTTAATTTTAAATTTATTTTTTCAATTTTATAAAGCCTTTATGAATCCTCAAAAATCTATAATATATTTTAAGGTTTTAAAATCATTTCTTTAAGGACATGACTCAATTCGACATCACCATGGGTAATATTTTATTAATTTCTACCCTTTTAATAATAAAATAATTAAAACCACTCCCATTTTTTATAAACCATGGGAAAAAACCATGGTAAGGTTTTTGGTTTTGATTACATTATTATATAGAGTCCAAAACTTATGTTTGAGAAATAATAATGAATTTCCCACTCATTTCCTATATAAATCCACAAAATATCCCAAATATATTAACTTTAAAACCATTTATCATGTACTTAACCTCTATATAGTCCTACCATAGTTCCACAAATCTCTTAATAATATCCTACCAAGTCTTTGGAATCACCCTCTTGAGGTAAGGATTCTCTTCTTCTCTTATTTATTCAAGTATGTTCATTATATTATGCCATTTATCTCCAATTAATAATGTTTGAATATGTTATTCCATACCCCCTAACTATAAATTTTGTTTCTAAATTATGATATAACCCTTTCAATCTCATTAATCCATTCCATGAACATGCATACGCCCCCGTTGTCTGTTGAAATTCCACCGTGATTTTTGATGCCAAATAATTGTGTAGTGATTACCCATACCCATTTCTTATCAAGGGTATTAAAATTTATTCACTATAATTTTTTATTCGGGACCTATATGTATGTATTCCACACTCCTTGATCATGGAATAAGATATTATGATAAATGAATCCATGTTGTATAATCTATGTGGCACACTTATTCATGTGAAGGAAATGAAAGTGAAGGGTGCACTCAGAATTATATAGAGCTCCAATGCATTGGGTAATGTTTTAGTCTCATGAGAAATCATGCAAGGGATTAGGGAGTGAACCTAATCCATAATTAGAATTTTTACATCATGATGTATTAGCAATTAGCCATGACATATGTTTATGATGCTAGGTTTTAAGTTATTTCCACATTTCCCATGTCGTCTTTATGTTATCATGCTATATCATGCCTCATTGTTCATGTTTATTATTTTCACCCCTATTATGTATCATTTAAATGCCTATTTTTAACATTTATTACTTTATTCATGTTATTCCAGGTTTATTACCTTACTGGGCTTTATAGCTCACCTCTTTCTTATGTATGTCCCCAAGTTATCCCATGGAGTTATAAGTATGATGGAATAATATGAGAATGTTAAGAAATTTTCCAATAATGAATATGTATTACCTATTTTTATTTTTTTTATTTAATATACCTAATTCCCAAATATACTATAATTATCAATCTTTTGGGTCATATTATGTGTATCATATTTAATAAATCATGAATTAATTTTTATTAAAGGTGGGTTGTCATATGAACCATCAAAATAAGTTTCATGAAATGGTTACATGAATCTATAAATATATAAAACACATTTATTACATTATTATTAACATTATTGAGGTTCTGAAATCTTGAACAAGACTCAAGGATTGGAACCTCAAAATCGTAGCTTGTAAGGGAAACATATTGATTAATATAAAAATGTTAATTTTTAAAATAAAAAATAATATATGGGTAATATGAAAATTATAATAGTATGGTTTAAATAATAATAACTATGAATAAGGTTATTATTAATATTAATAATAAATCTAAATTAATTTTATAGAGATGTTAGATTTAGTTCGACTATGTGGAAGTTTGATGTAAGGGTTTCTTGGTCTCAATTTCAATTCCTTTAGACATGTTTTATTTTGTACACCATGTTCACTCTTATATGGTGTTATTTTTAATCACCAACACTTTTCATGTAATTCATGGTATTTTTAAATCCAAATCATGGTATTTATTTCAATGGATTTTGATTCAAGTTTTGTAAAAGTTGTATGAGTTTCTCATCTTAAATTTTTTTCATTGATACATATTTTGAATTTTTCATATATTTATATTTATATGGTGTATATATTGGATATTTGAAATAATATATCTTGAATTTATTTATATATATGGTATTTTAAGTTCCTTATAATTTTAATTCTTTCAAGGGGGTTTTGATTTTAAAATATGCATGAGGTTTTATTTTAAATCATTACTTTAAAAGTTTTAAATACTTTTACAAAACTTTTCTAATCCATATCCACAATATTTATATGGATTTAGGAATGTTATATTATATATTTACATGATTTTTAAGTTCATTTTCATCTATATTGCAATTTCGTAAAATTTTTTAGAAGGAATCCTATTAACGTTTTACATAAGAGTCATTTTGACTTTCATGATAAAAGTGTGAATGGAATTATTTTTAAAATTCTCTGCATGAATAAAGGTTACAAAAAATATATCATTTATTTATTATTAATATTCCTTTATAAGTTTCCAAGGTTTTTAAAATAATATTATATTCTCATTTTTTTGTGAATTTTTATTTTGAATATAAAATATTAATGATTTAAGAGGTTTTTTCTATCATTTATTTAATTTGTTCTGATGTCTTTCACTCAATAATTTCTTTAATGTTTTCCCAAAAAATTACTTCACATATTATTATTATTATTATATTTTACCAATTTTATTTATTTCAGATTCATTTTTCTCTCATTAGATATTGGTTAACTCATTTTTAAGATCAATAAATTTTTATGGGTTAACTAAAGTGTTTTTTATTTTGGGTTGGAAAGTAATTTTTTATAAGTTTTATTATAAAAAGAAATCTTATTTTTGTTTTATTCAGGATATAGTTCATGGATATTTTATATTATTATAGATGATATGGTGATATATCCCTCTAATGAATTGGGTAATAGTTTATTCCCAATCCATATGATGTTGGAATTGGCTAGTTAAGTTATTCTATTATGGGTTTATGATATTGGAATTAACCGGTTAAGTTATTCCATTATGAGTGAATATGAGTTGCGAAAATAGAATTCCAAGTTTCATACATGGTTTTCACTATTTTTTATATGAGTTATAATGGACATATTTTTATTTCAAGAGATAAGAAAAGTTATGATTTTTCAAAGGTGAAAATTTTATTTTTTAAGAAATTCATTGTGATGGGTTATCATGTTTTCCAAGTGATCTTCATGATTATTTTTTGGAATTTATTATTTCTTACAAGATATTTTATGGAATTATTGATCTATGAAGTCCAAACACATCTATGTTGTGTTTTCATGGATCATAATTATTGAATCATGCTTTAACACTCTGTTACTCATGTCTTATGCTGAGATTCAGGTAAAGATTCATTATCTATGATTCATGTCTTATTGGGTATGATTTATTTATGATTTTTTCATGTAAATTGATTATAATCTCATACCCACATTTTCTTATTATTCTCACATCTGATATTTGGTTGATATAAAATATCTTTACCCTTAGCATTTGAGCTAACCCTTAAATTGTTCCACTTCCATACATTATGAAGAATGATATTAAGTAAGATATATCAAGAAGGGTATCCTATGTGGAGAATTTTGTGGGGGATCTTAAATATTTATTGAGAAATAATAATTTCTTAGTATAGTGGGGAAATTATCTAGTGATGAGAAAGATATTATAATTTTTTATTAAAAGGTTTTTCCTAATTATTTAAACTTTTAAACCAAAACGGTTTTGAGTATGCAAGTGAATCTATATATGTTTTTAATATTATAATTTTTAATGATTAAATTTGGGTCATTTTAGTTGGCATAAAATATATTATGATAAGATTATGTTTTTAGCACCAGATCCAGGTGTACAGTCCTAGGAAGTTATAAATATAATATATATATATTTAGGTAAATATATGTAAAAATATTTAATTATGTAAATATAATTTATATTTGTATAATTTATAATATATCTACTTTATATATAAATATTTTTAAATTAAATATATAAATGTAATGTATATATATAATGAGAATGTGTTGGGGTATATTTGTATATCAAACTTAAAACATAATTTTAATTTACGTACATATTTTTATGACATAATATTTAAATGATTGTTAATATTGAAAAAATAATTAAATTTATGTGTATTTTTAAATTAAAATAAATATATAAAATATATAAATATAAATAAATATATAGGTTAATAATTATTTGTGTTAATATAGTATGAAAGAATTACACAGACACATGTTTGTTTGTGCACACACGTAATAATATAAATGTAAATAAGTAATTAAATAAAAATGTATACATATTTATAAAAATATATTCAACTAAAGATAAACATATATATATATATATATATATAAAATATATATTGGATGAGTAAATTTCCCTTGTAAATTGTAGAATCCTCACGAATTGGTTCAAAAAAGGAGGATTTATGAAGTTCACAATTGATACTTGGTCAGTATAGTATTGATTTTTAATCTAAGAGTTAGATAAATATCAAAAACATTATTCTATCCAATTATTTGGTGATTTAATAACTCTTTCATTGGGATCTTTATTTGAATAGTTAATTGAAATGATCCATTCACATGCTTTGAAGTTTCCTTCATGTTGTTTTTATTGCCTAAATTCCCATGATTTAATAGTTGATCAAATGTAGGTGAGTGAGTTTCAATGGAATGAATAATTTACTTGAATACCCAAACCATGTTGTAGTTGTCATAAAAAAATACTGTGCTTAGTGTATTGAAAAATGAACTTTGAAAAAAGTGAAGAAAAATGTATGTTTTGATGGACAAGGTATTTTCAAGTCTGGTGGGTGACAATAGGGAAGCCTGAAAATGGGAGTGGTCTCTACCACTGTGTTGTGGTCCAGGTTGAAAAAAGCCATGGATTACTTGACCCTAGTTCTATTGAATTTAATGTAGTGTTTTTGGAACACCATGAATAATCAAAATATCATGGTTCATATAAAACCATTTTTTGTGGATTCAGATTGGGCATTCTCGTCATCATTATCTTTAGTCGTAACTACTAGAATTTTCTCATAATGAAACCACATTGTGGTCGATTTCACCATACTATGGTGGAAGTAAATTATATTATTCAGGAAGGGAAAAAGGGTTATAATATATAATGATTGATATGGATCTATAATCCTTGGGTTTTGGATATATAATTGATTAGATGCACCACATAATGGTGCATATCTAACAAATCATGTTTTTATAAAATTATTTATATGATGTGTTTTGTTTTTAAAAGTGTGAAGAATCACTGATAGGGACTCTGAAACATTATTGAGGTGTTTTAGGGAGATTTTTTTTTGGGTTTTATGAGAAAAATAGAGGTTCACACTTGATCCATATTCAATGAAACATGAGGGGGATTACAGAAGATTGATTAACTTATTAATGCATGATTTTTATCTTTCTTATACTATACATATGAACATATTTTTTCTCAACTATCTATTATTTATTAATAAAAAATAAGTTTTTTGTCCAAAAGGATAGAAACCGTTGAACACCAAGGATTATTCGCTCATTGAAAAGAGTTGGTGAAACTTGTGAAAAATATCTTATGTCATTTTTTATTACTTTCAATATATAATTTGTAATATTTAAACATTGGGTTTTATTCATTAATCATATGAATTAACTAGAAAAATAATAATTATTTTGAAGGTTATATTTTTATGACAACTGATTTAACACCCTATCAATGGTTACATTTATTTCATCCATTCCTATCAATTACTACTAGAGTAGGCGTAAATAATAAAGGATATATTATCATATTTGTTGAAAATTTTTGGTTATATGAATTCCTACGGATCATGATTTTTTCATAATTTATCAGATATTCTGTTTAATGAATTCAATGGACAATATGAATTCTCTCAAGAATAAGGTAATTCCCATGTTCTATGGAAAACGATTTCAATTTTGGAAAGAGAGAATAATTATATATCATTTATCCTTTGGATAATAAATTCACATAGTCACTTAGAATGGTTTAAACATACCCGAAGTGGGTTTATCTATTACATTTCAATAAAAAAACATTGAAGCGAATGGGAGATCATGTAATTTTTTACTTTTATCCTTCAATAAGAAAGTGTTTTCCTGTATCTCGAGTTTCAAAATAATAAAAACCATGTGAATAAAGATTCATGATATCTATAAAAGAGATAATTATATTAAAGAGTCACATTAATAAATATATCATTCTCAATTTTAGGATATTGGAATAAGTAAAAATGAGTCAGTGGATTAGTTTTTATTTTAGGTGAGAGAAATTATTAGCTCAATTAAATGTTATGGAGATTTTTTTCTTAATTTTTTTACATAGAGAATAAATTGATAAAAACATGAATAACTTATTTCAATTTGACATTTTTTCATTAAAGGATCAATACTTGGATGAATTTACATTTGATAAGATAAAAAATATCTTGATATTCTATGAGATGTGGATGAGACTGCCCATGAATAAGAATGATAGATATAAAAAGGATACAATATTAAAATCCTATAAAGTCTTGAAGAATTCTAAATTAAAGAGGTCTCATAAATAGGATTTGAAATTTGATGTTTATGTAGTGAAATTTAATAATTTTATTGACATGTAACAATGTAGACCTTCACAGACTATTACATTTCATCTTTTGGGCATTAGAGGTGTTGATAGAGTATTTAAGGAAGAAATATAGAGTTAGAGATGGGATATTAGATAGATTAGGTGTGTGAAAACGTGGCCTTGGGAGTCATGGAGGGAAGGTATGACTAGAGAAGTGGGCAGTTTTCAGTTTGTAATGTTACACCTTGATGGATTGAGTCACAATGTGAGGGTTTATGTTGTGGTGTGTGAAAGTGTCACAACATGTGGGTGTCAGTCATGGGATTTAGGCACTATACTATTTTAGGGAGGTGTAGTCATGGTGTGACTATCTTTAGTCAAAGTGTGAAGGGTTCATAGTGAGGATTTTTGTAAAGGGAATACATTTATATATTGATAAAATACCCATATGTATAGAAATTTTACTCTCGTGTATGATTTTTTCCTATCATGAGGGGTTTTGGTTGTAGGGTGAAATATTTTTAGAGAGTTTCTTTATTTTTTAATGAGTATCTATAATGGAGAGGCTAAAAATTTCATGAAATAACCCCCTGGGTGGATGATTTAATAGTTTTTCATTTTTGGGAACCATCATGATATAGTGATTTGTTATTCCATGAATTGATTCAAGGTTACCATAATGATAATTAGGATTTAATACATCATGAAATGGTGATAATAATCACACCATGACCTTATTAAATCATTTTTAGTTAAGTAAGGTTAACCATGTTTGATTATGGGAGGTACAAGGATTCATGATGTGATTTGTAGAGGTTCATTCGGTTTATCCCTATTATAGCATGACCATTAACTATCACATTGTGACCCTATTAATTTCTATATTTATTATAAATTCATAATATTAATCAAATTATTTCTAATTCTCTTGATTTTACTCAAAACCTAATCATATGGAGGTGTATTTTTCTCCAAAACCTTGGTAGATAAAGGTGTGTTTTTGGGGACCGTTGAGTTCCTTCTGTTTGGATTTTTTTCCTTTTCCTTTGAGAGATAAAAATCTTGTGATCTATGTTGATATTCACGTTTTTCATTTTAATTTTATTCCTATCATCCTAATTTGATATCCTGTAACAATATTGGTGATCAATTTGGGTGGTATTATGATACATATATGGTGGGGGTATGGTTGAGCATAGGCTTCATATTTAAACTTTTCAAGTGGGGTGATACTTGAGGGGAGTTTTTATTCCATCTTGAAAAGTGATTTTAGATTATTCAATTGAGGTAGGGGTTTGAAGTCATCTACCTTTTAATTTGTTTAATTATGGAATTAACATGCTTTTGTTTTAATTGGCTGGCTGTTAATGATTAACCAAATAAAGAAAAAAATTTGGACAAAAAAGAAATTAATGGGAATGAGGGGTGTTCACATGTGTTTTATATGATTCTATTATATTTCTCATTTTTGATGATTCATTGACTTGAAATTAAATTTTGTTCATTTCCATGATGTGCATGATGTTATTGTGAATAAATTAGTGGGATCCCCTCTCAAATGGTTTCATGGAAAAAATTGAAATTTCATGTTTATGTTTATACTATCCACAAATGATTTATATAAAATGAATGATTAAAATGTGATTTATTATCGTGTCATATTATGGGTTACTCTATGGGTTACTATGGTAGGATTTGTTTTCATATTTTGGTTTTTATGGATTTAGAAGGGGGTTTATGTGGATAGTTTTAGAGTGTTTTCGTGTGTTTTATGATGGTAATTGAATCTGTTATTCCCATGTTGGGATTGGGGATAAGAATAAGATGATGTAGTAGTGTTGTATGGGATGTTATATGGTTTGGAATTGGGTAATAGGTGGTTATGTTAAAATTAAATGGATTTTTGGTGGCTGTGGAAGTTGTTGGAATGTGTGTGGGGTGGATTATACAGTGATTGGTTGGTATGTTTTGGGTATGAAGTGTAGTTTCTTGGAAGTATAGAATGTGTTTGGTAATAATGAATCTAGTAATGAATAATAGATGGGATAAATAGTGGATGGATAGTTAATGGTTTAACATTATATATTAAAATGAATGACATATTGAATGTAATGTGGCTAGTAAAATGGTATGTCTAAAAATGGGTAACTATATGATTAATAAAAAACTATGAATTTTGTTTTTGTGGGGTTTTTATGGGAAAAGTAGGAATGGTTATGCTATAGTGATGAAAATGGTTATTGGTGTTTGGTTTTGGTAATGTGTTAGTGTTAAGTGTATGAGTAGTTCTTTTTCGTATAAATCCTTGGTTCAAGCTTGGAGATGGTTATATATATATATATGTTTTATTTTATATGTGATTTCTTATATTCCCTAACCTAGTCAGATAAAATTATTAAGAAATATTTTTTGGGCATTCCAATTGTTCCCCCCATACATCTTTGTTTGGGAGGGAACGTATGGATGACTACTCCCT
This sequence comes from Viscum album, assembly GCA_963277665.1. Taxonomy (NCBI): domain Eukaryota; kingdom Viridiplantae; phylum Streptophyta; class Magnoliopsida; order Santalales; family Viscaceae; genus Viscum; species Viscum album. The sequence continues at coordinate 1,340,453,779 of OY728132.1, read as the reverse complement.
CTCCACCACTCTCCCATTATGGTATAGTGTGATCTATGATTGCTCAAAGTAGGTACATGCATATGAGTTGAAATGTATTAAAGATATAATATCGAAATATTGGATAACATTATTATGTTATTGTGATAATTGTGTGAATATGATGGGACAATTATGTGATAGAGGATCTAATACATGGTAGGGGTTAGACATCAGAGGAGGATTGAAAGAGGTTGATTTCTTTTACATTCATGAATCCCCATTATGACGAGAATAAAAGACATGGATATGATGTGGTGATGTAGTATGTGGCTATGGGTATGTGATGATGATGATGCAGTATTGGTTTGTGGTATATGGTTATGATATTGAATATAATGTGTGATTTCCTTGCTATAAAAGGGATGAAAGAATATGGAATTTTCCATTGGGGAATGAGAGTGAAAAATCAGCGGGGAAGTGGTTGTGTGGTACTTTCTTTTTATATTATTATGTTATTATGTTATTATATATAGATGTGCTATTGGTTGAATAATCCTGGATGAGGTTGGGTGATAGTTGACTTAACATTGGTGTATGTTGTTTTTTTATTTTTTTACTAAGTCATTAGTATGTTTTTACACATTTTAATCAGCAGTGTTGAAGAGGATACCTTAGAGTATACATGTAAGATGAAACCTATATATATAAATCTATTTTTATGTTTCTGGGAGGGATATATTGATTGAGATGGATATTATTAACTCATAGATTAGATTTGTGGTTGGATTCACTACCTTAGATGTTTTATTTTGGTATTTATTTTGGATAATTTTCTTTGTATTACAATAAATGCATTAAGGGATACAATTTTTATTTTATATTATGTTTTTGATTAGTGTTTTTTTGTACATGTTCTTAGGATTTATGAGGGAAATGCATACCATTTGTATGTTTTATACACTCAATGCTAGTTTCCAACCCATGACCTATTTTTGGTGGACTTCAAGGATCACTCTCATCTTCACTATAGGCTAAGAAGGGGAGAGTTGTGAAAAGCGATATTAAAGAAATGAATGAGAGTTAGAATAGAGATTAGAGTTATTTACTATTGAGGATATCATGGGTTTAGCAGGAAAACTGTGTTAGTCAAACCTAGTGTCTGATCTACTAAGAGAGGCTGACTAGGACATATGATATTAGGCCCCCTTGTGATCTAATGAGTAGAACATAAGCCTATTAAGCAGTTTATGTGATATAATACTAATTTTGGGGTAGAAACCTATGAGAGGTAAATGCATCATACTTTTTTTCTTTTCTTTTGATTGAATTAGGGTGATCTTAGGGAAGCTAAACTGAATATATTGAAATGAAATTTAATAATTCCCTTGTGTCTGGTCATAAGAGTCACCCTCCACAATTCTAGAGTTGCATATGGAAGATCTAAAATGTTAGGTCCATCATGGTTTTTACTAGTAGGGAGTTATAATCTACAGTATTCCTTTCATTTATCTGGATCTGGTAGTTCCCATGTACTTATAAAGAGATTCGTGTCTATGTGATTCACTTGTAGAGGTTAATACCATTGGTGATTTTAGTACTTGACAATTAATGAGTTCCACCAGTGTATAGGTGGTCATTTTCCATTTCATCCTTTATAGTGGTTTCCCCATAGGCCTTATCACATATAGGTTTAGTATGCCTCTGCTTAGTCAAGGGAAGGTTGAGTATGCAAAGGAAATACTTGTGGTATTTATTATCATTAGGGACATATGGATGAGTGTGGTCATAGAGGTTTTCTTTAGTAGGTCTAGTGAGGTAGAGAAGCTTGGCATAATTACATACATTCCTTGGAGATATTGGTGTGAGATGGGATAGATTATTTTAGGTTCCATTTATTTATTATCTAGACTGGTTTTTAATTATTTAATTCTAAATAATCAAATTACTTTAATTTAACCTCCTTGGTTTATTCCTTGGGAATCATTTCAAAGAAGAATCTATTTCCCCTAGTGTTGACTACACTAATTATAGGTGAGTTTAGTTTTCATAATGAGTGTCAATGTTGTGAGACGATGATGGGGAAACACCACTCATTGGGGGATTTATTCTTGCTATATATATAACCATAAAAGGTCATCCTTGGCATGGATTAGTTTTATTATTTGTATGCATTCATCAAAAAATTACAAAGGAGATTTAATTATATGGTGTGGGAACCCAATGTGTGATGATCATTGGTGAGTTGGATCATCCGATGGGTCAAATTTTTTTAATTCTTATTTTTTAAAAGTTAACATAATATTCATTAGTTTTAATAGATGAGTAGGCAGTGGATGGTGGCTGTGGTAGGAGAAGAATAAGTACATTTATGAGGTAACTATTTCAAATGGTTGGGTGATTATATTCAGGATAAAAAACCTGCTTATTGATTTTGTTAGGGCCTTATGAAATTTGAGGGAGGCGTTTTTCTTACAGAGATTTGTTATCAGTCACACAGCTGGATCTGTTATGCATCATCAGGGAAACTGGGTCTTTTGGAACACACCTTCAAGGGGATTGAAATTTAACAGTGATGGATCGCATGTTTTAGGTTGGATCCATTAAGGAGGAATTGTACATGATAGTTGTGGGTCAACTATCTTGGCCTTTTCTATTAGGTTGGGGAAAGGTAACTCAATTTATGTTGAGGTGATGACCATGCTTAATGGACTAAATATTTTTATGCAAAAGAATTTATAGACTACTGAAGCTGAAAAAGATATGCTCATATAAAATTCTATTAATGGGTAGGGTATAACTCCTTGGTCTATCTCTTATATTTTTATAAAGTAAAGAAGCATCATGGGAGTTGATATCAAAGCTTCCCATATCTGGCGACAGGGTAACAAGGCTGTAGACTACTTAGCCTTGATTGAAATTATTGGTAAGTAGAGTTTGTTTTTTTCATGACTTGAATATTTTTAAACCATAAGGTATTAATATCATTATAGGAGATGACCTTGGTTTCCAATATTTTAGCCCCCCTTGAATATTCCCCTTCTCTCGGTCTGTCCATACGGACCTTGTACTTCTTGTACTCTTTTTTAAAGGTTGGGGCAGAAGCCTCATTTTATTATTAAATCAAATCAAATATCTCTTTTGACTGGGTAGAGGGAGACCCATTACATATCCTGAAGGCCCAGTGAGCATGTATCCCATTACATGGCATGTAGGCCCAATTTTATGGCCTAAGTCCCATTCTATGAATAGTAATTCTTATACTCTTTTTCTTATCATTGAATAAAAAATTACATGATGATGAGCAGGAAATTGAGTTTTATAGTTTTATTCATGAGTCAATAGATGTTTTTATTGAAGAGGATACGATGCCACCACCTGAACATGATATCAAATTCAGGATAGAGTTAAAAAATAACATCTATTCAATACCGATGGATTATTACTAGATGGAATCTTATAAACTATGGGAGTTGAAGATCTAGATTGATGATTTTATGCATAAAGTTTTTATTTGGACCAATTTGTCGCTATGTAGTGCTCTAATATTGTTCACCAAGAAGGAAGATAGTGGTGTAAAGTTTTTTATAGACTACTAATGATTAAATTAGGAAATGATAAAGAACCTTTATCCCCTTATGAAAGTATATGATTTGTTTGATTAGTTGAAGGGATATAGCTAGTTTTCAAAGATTGATCTATAGTTTGTATATCACTAAATGAGGGTGAAGGAGGAGGATATCCCAAGGGATACTTTATTTTAATATGGGATCTTTGGGTTTATAGTTACAAAATTAAATGTCATGAACACCAAAAAAAATTTCACACTACCTATGAACTATGTGTTTTATGAGTTCCTAGATCAGTTCATGGTAGTGTTAATCAATGAAATTTTCATGTACTTGAAGTTAGAAGAATCTATTACTATGCAACTTAGTGTAGTTTTATATATTTTTCAGCACCAAAATATCTATGGAAAGTTGTCCAAGTGTATGTTTTGAATATTTGAGGAGAATTTTCTCAAGAATGTGGTTTCATATCAGGGATAAGAAGATGATCCTTGGAAGATTAATGTGGTTGTTTCTAGGGAAACACCCAATATTATTATAGAGGTCCATAGTTTTCTTGTCCTCACAAGATATTATTAGAAGTTCAAATATATTTTACCTCAGATTGTGGCCCTGCGGACAACCTTGACTAGGAAAGACCATACTTTCATATACACTAATAAATCGAAGGTGTATTTAGACTATCTGAATGGTATGTTTATTAGTGCCCATATTCTTTAGTTATTTGTGAAAGGAGACATGTTTTAGGTTTACATTGATGCTTTCAATCTCATTTTGTGTTGTATCTTGATGTATTAGAGGGAAGTGATCCCATATGTGAATTTTCAGTTACATTCCCATGAGTCTAACTGTGTGACCCCTAGTCTCTAGTAGGTAGAAGTGGTGTTTTATTAAAAGTTGTGAGACAATACCTCATCAGAAAATGAATTATGGTCTTCACATATCATAAGATATTTAGGTACATCCTTTCTTAGTTGGATTTAAATCCCAGTTAGTGAAGGTGGTTGAAGTTTTTTCAAGATTTTCAATTTGTAACCCTGTACACCCCATGTAAAGGGAATGTCGTGGATGATGAACTGAGTAAGAATTCATGAGGAGATTCTTTCTAAGAGTCCAAATGTGTTTGGAGAGTGATAGAGGTTCTTTAAATGATGCATCATGATTTGGATGAAGCTGGTGGTATATTCTTCATGTACTTTATAATAGAGAAATTATCATTGTTGGTATAGGTGGAGTCTCTAGGGGAGACTCAAAGGTAGAAGTGATTCATTATAATATATTTCATGGTGAAGCCTCTAAGGTATGGGTAGAGTATGATCAACATTAGATATTGTTTTAGGGGACATTTTTTATTCCATTGGAGATGTGTGATGTAGTTCATTATTAGTTTTATATCTCAACATTGGAATTCCATCCTAGCATATCCAAGATGTATCATGCCTTTAGAAGTTACTATTGGTGGTTGGGGATGAATTGATTAATGGTGGAGTTTGTTTCATGATGTTTTTTATATAAATAGGTAAATTTAAAGAACCAAATTCCTAGAGGTTTATTGCAACCATTAGTTATACCCATGTGGAAGTGGGAGGATATTCTAATGGATTTCATCATTAGTTTTCTTCATTCTCTTGGAAATGTGACACTATTTGGGTGATTATATATTATTTGATGAATTTATTTCATTTATTAGTGATAAGTTAGTCGAGTTATGTGGATACTCTATAGAGGTGGTATATCAATGAGATCATAAAGCTTTACTAGGTACCAAGGACCATAAAATTTGATAGGATCCTCATTTTACCTTGAAAGTTTAAAGTTCTATTTAGCACGATTATATCTCTCATACATGTCTTAGAACTACCTTTAGTCCTAAAATATATAGAAATAAGGAGAAAACCATTCAAATTCTAATGGATATGTTGTTTTCAAACGTTTTCAATTTTTGCGGATCATGGGTGAAGCACTTGATTTTATTAAAATTTAATTATAATAATAGCTACCAATATTCCAATTAAGTGACCCCTTTAGTTGGATTGTATGATATTACTTTTATATATCCATTTTTCTAGACTAAGGTTTTATAGTGGGACATCCTTATTCCATATGTGGTTAATACCATGACCAATACGTTTTAGAATATTTGAGAGTATATAAAAGTGGAATAGTATAACCAAAAGTGTTATGTTGATTGTAGGAGGATACCTTTGGTGTTTGAGGTCAAAGATCATGTATACTGAATATTTACCTCATCAAGGGTATCATATATTAATCTAAGGGAGTAATATTTATCTCAACTTGTTTGATATCTTCACAATGACTGTCATGTCATTGATTGAAGAGAGTTGGATATAGAAGAAGACGTGATGTTTATAGAGTAACTTGTATAGATTCATTATCCTCATAAGATAGTGTTGTGTATGTGTTTCATTCCCCTAGTGAATATTATTTTGAGGAATAATTTATTGGAGGAATTTCTGTGGAACATGAGTCATATATTCACACTTAATATCCCAAGCTATTTTGAACCATGTTTTTCTTTAATAACTGAGATCTTTAATTATATGTAGAATGGATTCATATGATTGATTTGGAATATTTTTATCAAATTTGATTATTCATAGAGATTTTTATTCTCTATTGGTGGAATTGTATCTGATTTAGAGGTATCTCTTGGGGGATTTAGGTTTAGTAGTTTCCATTTCTTTTCTTGGTTTGGTTTTTATTCTTGAGGATGAGAACAGTTTGAGAGGTATTTAATGTAACAAAGAGAACATTATTGGCATTTTAAATTACATATTTTTGGTGTTTAAAGTGTTAGGATAACATTATAATAAGATATTTGGATTTAGTGAAAACAGTTAATCTAGATAATCCATGTCAAGGCGTGGTCTTGGGAGTCATTATGTTGGGAAAAAATCCATCAAGGTAAAAGTGATTCATTTTTAGGTTGATTGTGTTTTCCAACAAAGAGGGTGTCCATGATAATTTATGGAGTTATTAAGATATTTTTGGCATTATATATTGAAAAAGATAAAATAAAAAGTAATGGATGCTTTGGAGGCTGTACAAAAAGATCATATACATGGTGGAACTTTTTCCCATTGTTTGTCTAATTTTTGGGCCTCAAAATCGAGAAAATTGATAAAAGTGTTTTTGGAAAAGTAATTTGTGTGAATAATTGAAGGTGATTTGGAATATTGCATGAAAGACAATTTTGGGGATTAATAAATCAAAATATTGAAAAGGAAATAATTGCGTGGAATATTTGAATTTTCCTAAAAGTTGAGGTTATGCAAAAGAGACATACACATCTAATGCGATGTCAAATCAGATTTTCTGCGCTTGGGGAAATATTGAGCACAAGGAATTCTTCAGATGATAATATTGTGCATAGGGTTGATAATTATTATAAATAAGATGATACCCCCCTCATTTAAGATACTAAACACTTAGATAAAATCAGATCTATGAATTTCACAAGTATTGAGTTGTACACAAGATGGGAGTTGCACATAAGTGGTTATTTTCGCGCAAGAGTTGCACATAAGAAGGGAGTTGCATGTAAGAAAGGATTTTCACATAATAAGTGAGTGGTGCACAAGTAGAAAGTTGAATGCTAGTTTATTTTCTACAATGAAGGAAAAAGTTTATTGCAAGACATTATGGTTGCACACAAATCACCTTAAGGTTGCACTAAAGTTTGAAGTTTCCCAATACATCTATGGTAAAGTGATATTCATTAGTGGATGAAATTGGAGATTCAAAAGAGCATCTAACTATAGTTAGGATTCATTCATTCATAAAATTAAGAGACATAAAAGTCTATAAACTTTGAGGGTATCCCTTCCAAGTGTTGTGAGCAAAGGAAGAGGAAGACGATGATCCTTTCCATTAGTAGTGAACTAGAGAAAGATACATAAGAAGTGAACCTTAGGAAAGCAGTGAGATAACCCTAAACCTTGTAATGTAAGTGAACCTGGGCATAGAAGTGATCTATCCCAAACCTTGTAATTGGTAGTGAGGTTTAGTAGATTTAGTACATCGTCACATTGCTGTTGTATGCTCCTTGGACATAGCTCAGTGAGGGTGAACCAAGTAAAATTTCTATGTCTTTTGCATGATTTAATTTATGTTCATACATTGATATAGGAGAAATATAGAAGTGTGTATTGTTTAATGATGAAACAAGATACAAAGGGTAATTCGTATTAATTTTTCATACCCGGATTCACCCCTCCTCACAAGGTATTTGACCTTGTGGGCCTAACAATTGGCATTAGAGGGGAAGGTTAAAAGTAAGTGGATATCTCTCAGTAGAATAAATGGAGGTGGTCAATCAAAAAGGGATTCCGATATTTTATGGAAATAATTTTCAACTACGGAATAATCAGATGTAACACTACTTCGGATTATTAGGAATAAATGTATTTACAATAAATGTGCATGGAATATCAACTAATATCGATAGTGGTGATTTATCAGAAGATGACTGAGGAAAATTGGATAATGATGAGAAGGGAATAAATGATTTATGCAGAGACCTATAAAATGTAATATATACAAAGGTGATTTCATGTATGTCATCACATGCTATGTAGGAAAAGGTTTTTAATATTTATGAGGGTGAATCAAAAGTTTGGGAAGAAAAGATGCAGGTTTTATGGAACAAATATGAGGATCTAAGAATGCACCCTAATGAGTCTGTTGATACATTCTTTGATTAAGTAAATATTTTTTTGGAAGACATGAGTGGTCTAAGAGAAGTTATTGAAGACATAAAAATTGTTAAGAACTTCCTGAGAAAACTACCACCTCTGTTTAATCCAAAAGTTTTTATTTTTGATGGTAAATATGCAAAGGAGATGACACTGGATAGGTTTAACAATACTATTGTTTCATACAAAATGAGAAATGATGATAATGAGTTCATGGAAAAAGAGAAGTATAAAGAAGAAGCGTTCAAGTCTATGAAGAAGCTAACCATTAAAAATGTCCAGGAAGATGAAGAGACGGATGAGGTGATGCCGTTCATTTCTGCAAATACCTGAAGAGGAAAAGGAAAGTTCAAAGGGAAACTAACACTTGCATGCTTTCGATGCAGAAAGGTTGGAAATATTGTTGCAAGGTTCTACAAGAAGTTTCAATAATATTGAGAGGATGAAGTTGAAATTACCGTGAATAAGTCTTTAGACTATGTGAATGGAAATAAAAATTTTAAGAAAAATTTCTTCAGAAAAAAGATTATGCTTTCTAAAGAATATGATAGTTTAGATAAATCTAAGGTAGAAGATTTGTAATACTAAAAAGATCATGTAGTGAATTCTATGGTTGATGTTGTCAGAAATTTACGAATGAGGGAAGAATGTGATAATGAAGAAGGATAAGTCGAAGGGAAATTTGACCTTCAAGTTGTATTAGAATCCATTATTTAGGAAATATATATTTGTAGAGACAAAATGAATAAATCCAAAAAAGTGGTTTGTGATGCCAAACTCTATATGGAGCACCAGGAAGAAGAGAAGTCTGAGATTAATGAAGAAATTATAAAAATAAAGTCTTCAATGATAGAGATATCAGATAAGGTTGTTGAGTACAAGCTCAAAATTGAAGAACAAAAAAGGGAAATCGATAGTTTGATCCAAACTGGAAAAGATCAAATCAAATTTATCAAATAACATTAAGATTAGGTTGTTGGTTTTTGATGAAATGTTAAGGATCAAGAAAAATATTTGACTATCAATACAACATTGAGAAAGCAGATCATTCATGCAACTGAGAAGATGTATGTGGATCATAAAGGTCCAGTAGAACAAAAGAAATTATCAAATTTAAATTATAAGGATGATATGAGGGTTGATAAAAACAAATAGGCGTGATAATTAATGTCAGACCACAAGCACTCACTCTGAATGTTAATATTTATTTGAGTATGAAGTAGAGTCAGAATGTTTAGAAAACTCAAGGGAAAACCAGTGGTGTAGAAGTGGCACAAAGGAATGCACCTCACATAAGGTTTTGCTGTCTTGGAAAGATGAGACACTCAAAAAATGTGTGTTTTATAGCCAAGAGATATTGAAGGTAACAAAAAAAAACAATGGAATCGAAAAAGAGTAAAATACTCTAGAATATCTTTCTAGTGTCATTTTTTTGGGTGTGGGGGATTTGGACACATGGCTAGATACTATACAATAAACATGTAGAGAAATGTTATAAACTAGAACTAAATTGGTGGTAAGTAGAAATTAAGAGAACCATTAAGTGAGCTGAAAATAAAAAATTTGTTTGTAGTGTTGCAAGATTAATATGGTCCATCATACACTAAAGATGATAATAATTATCAATCCATAATGAGTATGAAATCAAAAACACGGATCAAGAAGAAAAGAGATGAGATGTAAATGGTTGAAGAGATTTCTTTTAAATAATTATATCATACTAAAATATGAATTATTGAAAGTGGAAGCACTTCTCAAATAACAGGAAATAAGGATATGGTGACCAAAATCATGTATGATAAGGAATGTATCAAAATATTTTGTAATGATGAATTCTTAAAGATTGTTATCTTAGGAAAAGATAAGTTTGGGAGAAAATACATGAGATGTGAAAATGTATAGGTTGTTAAAGGTCTTAGTCACAACTTACTAAGTGTCAATTAACTATGAAACTCAGGACATGCCATATGTTTTTTAAATAATTCATGTATAATTATGGAAAAAGATGGTGTGGTTGTTTTTTAGGGAATGTATACAAAGGGAAATATTTACCTTGTAAATGGAGAAGAAGATATCTGATTTCTATCCAAGGAAGAAGAAAATAAGTTATGGCATAAATGTCTTGGATAGTTGATCTAAAGTTAATTGGAATATATGGTGAAATATGATGATTTTTGAGACCTCCCAATATTATCACGTAATCGTACTCATACGTTCAATGCTTGTCAACAAGGAAAGATCATTCGAAATACATATAATGAAAAAGAGAAAATGTCAAAAAAGTGCTTGAGTTGGTGCATATTGATGCATGCAGACCTATTTCACCAAGATCTATTGATGAGAGTAGATATTATGTTCTATTTATTGATGATTTTTGTAGAATGTCATGAGTTTCAATAATCACCCATAAATATGAGGTGTTCATTTTCCTAAAAACTTTTCAAAGATAAGTTGAGAATATTCTGGGAAAAACAACCGAAAAGATACAAAAAGATAATGGAACAAAGTTCACAAATTTAAAATTGGAGGACTATCTTGAGAAACAAGGGATAAGGAAAAAAGTTTCAACTATAATAACTCTACAATAGAATGGGGTAATTGAGAGAAGAAATCATATTATCAAGAACATGGCTAGAACAATGCTCACTGAGAATGTCCTTCCAGATAAGTTTTGGAAAGAAGTAGTCATGACATCGGTATACAAATAAAATAGATAATTATTTTGTCCAAAATTGGAAAAGACTCCATATGGGTTTTTTTTATGGAAAGAATCCAACGTTGAAGTTCTTCTAAGTATTCTGAAGTAAGTGTTTCATTCTCAATAAGGAGAAACACAGAAATTTTGAATCTTGTGGAGATGAAGGGATATTTCTTGTATACACAAAGAAAATAAAAGAATATAAACGCTTTAATAAGCAGTCGAGAAAGGTCATTGAAATAAAGTATGTAACTATCGTAGAGATTGAGTAGAATATTTAGAAAATACATGATCAGAATCTGGAGGATAGTGATAAATAGATAAGAAGATAAGGGGATGTTCTAGTTCTAGAGGCTGATTTAGATCAAGTCTTAGATAATGATAAGGATTAAAATAGACCAGTATCCATAAAAAAACCAATGAGAAGAGATGAAATTGATAGATATAACATAATTGGTGATCGTACAACACTAGTGAAGAAAACGAGGATGAAGAATCTACAAAAAAAATCATACTCATCATAGGTAGAGCCTAAATGTTTTGATGAATAATCTAGAGATGAGAATTGGGTTAAGGATTTGAATAAAGATCTTGACCAAATTGAGAGGAATCAGACATGAGAGATTGTTTTGAGGACAACAGATAAGAATGTCATCAAGACTAAATGGGTATTTCATAACAAGATGAATGAATATGGCATAGTGATTCGAAACAAATCAAAAATAGTGTGAAAAGGATACTCCTAGATAGAGGGAATTTATGTTGATGATACTTTGGCACCTATTGAACTGTTAGAGAAAATCATATTATTCTTGGCTGTAATAGTGAAAAGAAAGTTCAATGTTTTCCACATGTATTTCAAGTCTTAATTTATGAATGGGGTTATGGAAGAAGAAGTTTACATTGAGAATCTACATGGTTTTATCATTAATGAATATGAGACCAAAGTATGTCGACTGAAGAAGGTGCTATATGGGTTGAAACAAGCACCAAGAGCATGGTATTCAAGACTAGATTAGTTTTTAAAGAAGCTCAGTTTTTAGCATGGTGGAGTTGATTACAATCTATATTTTAAAAATGAAAGTAATCAATGGATGAAAGTGATATTTTATGTTTATGACATAATATTTGGTGGCTAAAATAATTCTCAATGAAAACAGTTTGCAAAATTCATGAAAAGTGAGTTCAAAATGTCAATGATTGGAGAGATGATGTATTTTCTTGGTGTACAGGTTAAACAAGGAAAGAATAACACATTCATTTTTCAATATAAATATTCCAAGGAGTTTTTGAGAAGATTTGGAATATATAATTCCAAATAGATGACAAATCCAATGGCTACCCGAATGAAATTTTCTTGAGATAATGTAGGAAAAGTGGTTAATGTCATAGATTATAGGTAGATCATTGGAATTATATTGTACTTAACAATGACATGACCAGATATTGTTTTTTACACATGTTAATAAGGGTGATATAAAATAAATATTAAGGAAAGACACTTTCTGGTAGCGAATATAATACTTCGGTATATCAAGGACATAGTGGATTTCGGTTTGGTGTGTAATGAAAAATCCTAGAAAGAGTTATTGGGTTATACAGATTCATATTCGGCTGGTTCAACAGATGATTGGAAATAAGCATTATGAGGTTATTTCTATCTTGATGGATTGTGTATTAATTGTCTTATCAGTAAATAGAATTTTATTTCATTGAGCACCGCAAAATATGAATATATTATGGCTACTTAAGCATGAACACAATTATTATGGATGAAGCAGTATCTTGAAGAAATGGGAGTTGAAATGAAGTCTCTGATCAGATTTTTTTGTGATAATTCAAGTGCTATAAATCTTATAAAAAAATAAATTCTATCACTCAAGGAAAAAGAACATTGAAATTAAATATCATTTTATCAAAGATAAGGTGGAGAAAGGTCTTGTGAAGTTGGAGTATGCGACCACGGAAATAGTGGTTACAAAATTTATAACAAAGGTCTTAACCAAAGAAGTGTTTGAGAGGCATCTAATGGATTTGGGAGTTCCGTTGACTCCCCACACTTTGAATAGTGTGGATGTGGGACCCCCTCTCCCTAAGGCATGGTTTGTTTTTTCATAATACACTGATTTATGTTCTTTACTATATTGAAGACCATAATGAAGTGACCTTAAAGTTCTCTAATGAAGTGAGATTTAGGTTCATTGAAAAAGTGAGATAAGTAGTGAATTTTTTATGGAATACAATGTATTAATTAAGGCACAATGATAAGCTGACAGGTGGATAAAATGTCTTCTTCAAGGCATGAGGAGAAGCTAACAGGAGGAGCAGTGAGATAGGGGAGCAACGAGATGGGGGTAGTTTTAAATTTGATGATGTTAAAGATGATCGATCAAAGGTTATATATGATGACAGATTAAGGTCATTATGAAATAAATTTATTGGATTATTAATGAAGTGTTTCATTGATTAACTTTTCATGATAATCTTGTATCTCACACCAATCATGGCTCATGTGGGCTTAGATTATGTGTTGAGTAAATATTTTATCATTATCAGTATCACACGAATAAAATTGTGGAAGAATACGGAATAATCTTTCATGTGGTATAAAAATATGAAGAGTTTTAAACAAACCTAAATGGGGATATTGTTGGGAAAAAATCCCTCAAAGTTATAGTGATACATTTTTGGGTTGATTGTGTTTGTTGAAAAAGTGGGTTTCCATGATAAGTTGTGGAGTTATATTGATTTTTTTGACATGCTATGTTGAGAAATATCTATGAAAAAGAAATGGATACTCTGTATCCAGTATATAAATATTGTATACAAGATGGAACTGTTTCCCAGTGCTTTCTAATTTTTTGGGCCACAAAATTTGGAAAATGAATAAAGGTGATTTTGGAAAAGGAATTTGTGAACAAGATTGAAGTTTGTTAGTAATGTTTCATACAAGAAATTTTTTAGGATTACCAAATCAAAATATTGAAAATAAAAGAATCACACGAAAGATTTGAATTTGCGCAGAAGATGATGTTGTGCGAAAGAGACTTACATGCACAATGCACCATCAAATTATGTTTTCTGTGCTTGGGGAAATGTTGCATGAAAGGTAGCCGGTGGGTGATAATCTTACACATAGGGCTGGGAATGCTTATAAATAATATTCTACCCCCCTCATTTAATATACTCAACACTTAGATAAAATCATAGCTCTAAATCACACATGTATTGATTTTTGCGCTTGATGGGAATTGCGTGCAAGTAGTGAGTTTCACGTAAGAGTTGTGTGTAAGAAGGGAGTTTCATGTAAGAAGGGAGTTTCACATCATAAGTGATTGGTTTAAAGTAGAATGTTATGTTCAAGTAAAAATTTTCATGAAAGTTGATTTTCAACAACAAAGGAAAAAGTTGCGCGCAAGGCATTAAGGTTGCACACATGTCACCTTAAGGTAGCACGAAATTTTTAAGTTTCCTAGTACATATGTGGTAAAGTGGTATTCATTAGTGGATGAAAGTGGAACTCCAAAAGAGCATCTAACTAATGTTGAGGATACATTTATTAATTCAAATGAAGATACCTACTATTCTATAAATTGTGAGTGGATCACTTCCAAGAATAATGATCAAAGGAAGAGGAAGACAATGATCCTTTACACTAGTAGTGATCTGGAGAAAGATACATAGGGAGTGACTCTTGGGAAAGAAGTGAGCTAAACCTAAACTTGGTAAAGGAAGTAAACCTAGGAATAGAAGTGATCAAGTCTAAACCTTGTAATTAGCAGCAAACTTTAGTGGGTTTGGTACATCGACACATAGACGTTGTATTCTCCTTGGATGTATCCTAATGTGGGTGAACCAAGTAAAATTTCAGTGTCCTATGCATGATTTAATTTTTTTTTCATAAATTTCTATGGGAGAAAGAGAGAAGTGTTTTTTGTTTAATGAAGAAAAACAAGATCCAAATGGGTTGTCATATTAATCTATCATACCCTGATTCACTCCCCTCTCAGAGTATTTGACCATATGGTCCTAACACATGGTGTCATGGAACGACTGGGAAAGAGGGTGGTCTTTTATTTTTCTTTGTTATTCCATGAAGGGTTGAGTCATATCATGAGAGTTTGTGTCATGCTGCGAGGAAGTTTCATATAATGGGGGGTGATTTTCATGGTAGTTAGGTGCAATGTTGTTTCAGGTTATAGGTATAGTCATGACAAGAAAAACATTAGTCAAAACATGAAGGTTTCAAATAAGAGATTCTGGTTATCATAATACCCTCATGTTTTGAAGGAATACTCATACGTATTGAAATTTTACTATAATATATGAAATTATCATGGTTTTAGGAGTGTTGTTCATGAAATTAAATTGTTTCGAGGAGTTTTTTTATTTTTATATAAGTGGCCAAAATTACGTTTCTAGAGCTATCATGACATGACACCCTGAGTGACTAATTTGGAGGTTCTTCTTGGGAATCATCATCTTATTTTTATTTTTCTCCATGGATTTATTTGAGGTCCATGCCTTCATATTTTGGATATCAGACAACATGAAAAGGTTATAATCATCACATAATTACCTTATTTAGTTAAATAAATTTAGGTGGATTTGATCGAGTATTTAGTGAGTGATATATGAGTATTTATAGCATGATTTGTGGAGGTTTATTTGGTTTAGCTCTATCATGACATAAATTTTACCTATCACAAAACAACCCTATCATTTTATAGATTTAGAATAACTTTACAAGTTCATCTAAATTCATATTAATTCCAACACTTGTACCCAAACCAAAAGCATTTCAGGGTTTCTTTTAGGAATCCATTGTGTGACTTTTTTTTAGATTTTTCCTTTTTATTTGAGAGCTAAACCTCTTTTTATCTAATATGTGTTTCTCTTCTTTTAATTTGGGTCTTATTCCTTTACTCATCCCTAGAATGTCTATAATAATAGTTTTTATTGGTTTATATGTATTTATGTTATTGATTAAATAGGATATGATCAAGAATAGGATTTGTAGTGGAACCTTTACTGTGGAATGGATCTTGAGTGGAGTTTCCCTACCACAACCCATAATGAATTTAGATGATTTAGTTGGGTAAGGGGATTCAAGACTTCTCCCTTTTATCATGTGTAGTTTTGGAATTGGAATTATTTTTTATTAGGTATATGGTAAGGATTAACCTATCGAAGAAAATAGTTTATACATAAAGGAAATTGAAGGAAATGGGGTGTCTCACATATGTTTTATATGATTTAATGATATTGCTCATGTTTGATGGCTATTTAACTTGATGCTAAGTATTTTTATTTCTATGATGTGAATGTTCCAATTATGAATAAATTAATGGGGTGAACTCTCCCAAATGTTTATTTATTTAAGGATTGTATTGATATTTTTCTTGGTAAATCTAGAAATGAAATAATTGTAACCGAACATGATTTTAGTATATTTTTATTAAATAAATTATTTTGAATATTTTGTTTATCATGAAACAACAAATTAAAAAAAACTCAAGAATATTTTTAAGTATTAAATATGATAATTATAATATATTAATTGAATTAGAAACTATAAATATAAGAAATTTCATTAGGAAATATATACCAATGAAATCCTATAGTAGTTATCTTTATGACAGCCCTTCTCTTTATTACACTTTATTTTAGGATTTATTACATAAGGGTACATAAAAAATAATATCAAAATATCATGAAGCCCAGTTTATTTTGGAATTTACGTACGTAACACATAAATTTGATACTTGGATACAACAACATTATTGAAAAATTCCTTAACATTCTTCTAAAAATCCATTGTTTTTCTAAAATTGCACAGGATAACCTGAGGACATACATATGAAGGAGGTGAGATATAAAGTCCAATAAGGGAAGAAATATATCATAAAATGGTTAAATTATTACATATTAGTCAATAGGAATTTCAATGGGGCATAAAATTAGTAAGAATCATAAATTTTAACATTTAATCCTGATATGATGATAATATAAAGTCTACATAAGAATATGGAAACAACTTAAAATATGGAATCATAAACATAAGTCAAGGATAACTAGTAAGAAAAAATAAAATAGTGTTATTAGGATAACCTAATATGAGACATATATGGAATCTAATAAGATTAAAGTGTTAACCAATGCATTATAAGGATACATAAATTTGGACCCACTTGTCACTTTCGTATCATGTACATGCATAAGTGTGATACATAAATCATTCAACATAGGACCATATTTAATCACATTTAATCCCATGATTAATCAGTGTGGAATATATAAATGTAATTACTCAATATTTAAAGGATAGTTATATCTATTTGAATACACTTGAGTGTAAATGGGGATGAGTATTCACAAAAAAAAAGTTTGGCATGGAAAATCGCAGGATAATTTCGACTGCATAACGAGGTACTCAAAGATCCATGGGAGGAATTAATGAGAGTGAAAGGGGTATATAATAACTTTTCAATGATAATTTTAGTAATATGGATATGTAATTACATATTAAAACCTGAATAATTGGTAATAAAAAGTCACAAGACAAATAATGCGCTTGAATAAAGAGAAGAAGGAGAGGATCCCTTACCATGAGAGGGTGTTTCAAAATGCTTGGGAGGAGGTTCTTGAGATATTAAGGGAACCTTGGGAGGACACTATTGAGGAAAAATAAGAGTATATTCATAATAAATTTTTTTAGTGAATAGAAATATGAGTTTGTGTGGGTTTATATAAAAAACTAGAGGGGAAGTTCTTTATTATTTTCCAAACTTAGGTTTTGGATGATATATATTAAATTATTCAGAACAACAAACCTTTGCTCGGTTTTTTCCATGGTTTCTAACAAAATGAGTTGGTTATAATTAGTTTTTAATTTTAATAACTGAGTTTATTAAAACATTACTCTTGGGGATGTGGCAGTGATTCATATTGATAAAGAATTGATTTTAAAACCCTAATATAAAATATTGGTTTTGGAGGATTCATAAAGGGTTTATGAAATTAATAAAACAACCTAAAAAACATTATTTTCAAGGGGAAATATATATTTGGTCGTGGATACCATTTATGGCAGATATTTAATCACCTTTAGGTTATTATATTTTCATAATACTCACATTATATTTATACCATATTTAATTTTGACCCAAAAAATCGAATGTCTCTAAAAATTAGGAAAAAAGAAAAATGTACTAATTTCAATGTGATGATTTCAAAAATAATTTTTATTTTATCCAAAAAATCTCTAATTTTAATAATTTACACTTTTAAATAAAAAGCCACATTTATTAAAAAATATTATTTTTGGCAATAATAGTTTTCTGACCCTTATAATTTTTTTTTGATTTTGTGAAATTATATTATCATTTATATTTGATAAAAATTATTTAATAGTAAAATTTTATTAAAATATAATTTATTTCAAAAATTATTTAATTCATTAAAGTAGAGTGTCTTGATTGAAACTTTACATTTCCAAGAAATTCAATTTATGTTTTATTGTATCAAAATTTAATTTTTATCGGACTCATTAAATAACCATTAGAAAGGTAATAATAATTATAAAAGATAAATTTAATCATTATTTTATTAAAAAAATATAAAAATTCACACTTTTGGGGTCTTGAGACATATCCCATTAATATAATAGAAAATGATCTATAGGTAAGGTGCACGATCGTGAGATTTTTATGGGGTGGTTTGGTGAACATGGTTTGGGTCGTGATCTTGATAAAATTGAACTTATCTTGTAAAAAATTTTAATCATATTTTAGTAGTTGAATCTCAGATTGTAATTGGTGAAGGGAAAATCCTTGTGATTCTATCTCCCTCAGAAGCTCCGATAAATGGGCTTCATAGTGTATAATCCCACTGGTTGAGAGCACCACTTAATTGATAAGTATCAATTGGAAATTATCATAACCCTATATATATAATAATCACACATTCACTATTCAAATATTATAATATCAATGATTATATTTATTTACAATATTTTAAATCCAAAAGGATTTAACATTACAAAATAATAAAAAAAGTTCTTATGTTTTATATAACTATATTATATAATAGATAATTTAATTTAATCACAAATGTAATTTTATTTATAAATGTTTGGGTCATTACATTATCCACCGTTTAGAAATACCACCCTTGATATTTTAATTTCGTACAATAAATAAAATGAGGATACTTATATTTCATCATCACTTATGGTTCCCATGTCACTTCCTCAAACTTGTGGTTTCCTGACAACACTTTTACCAGGAGAGTTGTCTTGTTTTGTAGAACTTTTTCAAAATGATCTAAGATCTTAATTAGATTATCCTCATATGAAATATCATTCTCTAATGGAACCATCTTGGGATTCAGTACATGTTAGGGGTCTGGTATGTACTTCCTCAAGAGGGATAAATAAAACACATAAAATACTTGAGATAAGTTAGGTGGAAGTGATAGTCGATAATCCACCAATCCAATGTGAACAAGGATCTTAAAGGGATTGATGTATCTATGGCTAAGATTTCCATTCTTCACAAACCACATAACTTTATTCCATGGCGATATATGAAGGAATAATTTATCTATCAGAAACCAATCCAGATCGACCCTAAACCGGTCACCCAAGTCAGCTTGAGATAAGGATCGAGAGGTGTTCTAGATCCTCCAGGGCTGGCGACAAGCTCTAAGGGCATCAATGAGAACCAAACGGAACTATTTTTCCCAATATAAATAAACAAATTAGTATAAATAAATAGATCAACCCAAAATAAATACATTTTCCAAACTGGATATCATTTATACATAAACTAAAAATCTACCAAATCTAGGAATCAAAACTCAAACCAAAACTAATGACCACTAATCCTCAATGTGGAACTAAGGGTCACTCTCTTCTCAAACCCTGAAATTTCCCATGGCGAATGAAACCAAGAAAGAACCTACACTTGAGACTAAAAACAATAAGGAACTATAGGCATGATCATTAAAACTCATTAGGCATGCCCAGATAATCTATTCCCAAAATATTTCCTTTAAATAAAAGAGACATCAATTTCATGTTTGAAATACAATATATGAAACATAGGTTTTTAACCATTTTCTCTTTCAAAAATACCACGGTGAATTTAACTTTTTTCCATTTAAAAATAGGCACTTCTTCAAGAAATAAAAATTAATATTTTATAGATAAAGAAAGAATTATTTCACTTAAAAAGGGATAAGGAATGTGAAAAACATTTTGAAACAATTTTCCATAAACATTTTAAAACCAACATATCACTTTTAACTAAGAAGCACAACATATAATAGAGAATAAGGAATGATCACATAACAAGGGAAATAGAAATATAACACGTATGAGTGGTCTTTCCATTTTTATGGTTGTGTTTGGTAGTGTTTTATTTTTCTTTTAGTATTTAAGGATGTTGTAATCTTATGATAAAATTTGATTAGTTGGACATGATGACTTATTATGACCCATATTACCACACTGATGACACACACTGATACTACACCTAGAAGAAGCTAATGAGAGATATGATGGCCTCTTAAATCCCTTACTAGCACCACCATCATTAGGTCACTTTTTGATCTACGTTTTTAGATTTCCTTCAATAATTTCAGAAATTGGAAGAAGTTTGGATACCTAAAATGCTCCCGCTAACCCAAATTTAACCCAAATGGATTTATTTACCACATAAAAAAATGTGGTCAGACCAAATTATGATACTTTTGACTACAGATCAATAAGAATCCCATTCTCAAAATTCCAAGAATTCAAAGAATCATCCACAAACCAATCCATAAGATAAGGAACTAGATCCTAAAAATTATGAATGAACTCCAATAGTGTTCCATCACCTTTCTAAAGGCAACACATCTCCATCACCTTATTCACCTTAACAACATTAGAGAAATACTTATGGATGAAGAAATCCTTAAATGATTCCCTGGTAAGATATTCTCAAGGCTTAGTGATGAAAACCAACCTCCTCCACTTCTAACCTAGACCTTTAAGCATAAAAGTAGTGAATTTAACCATTAGAGACTCAATTAACTCAAGGAAACTAGAGATCATTTCAATTTTACAACTCCAATATTCTTCTTCAAAAGGATCCACTTGACCATAAAAAAGAGAGGATTCAGCTTCTAAAACTCAAGAATGAAGTCCTTGGGTTGATCAACTGGAAGGTTTGCGGATGATGAACCACCCGTACCTTGAATAGCCATCCAATTTTTTGGTGGTGACATACACTAAACAATAAGGAAACCAATAACTCAATAAAAACCAATTCACCATAAAGAACTCAAACATGAAACATCACTTAAAAAAACATTCCCAAGACACAAGAAAAACCTATACACAACATCCAATTATCATAAAATTACATTTTTTTATCCTCTTAAGATACTTATGAAAATAAAAACAAACTTAATAGGTTGCACCATCACAAATGGTATTATATATATCCTCAAACATGTATATTCCCATGTCAATCCGAGCACCCATACATTCATTCCATCACTTATCCACTTCCTTATAGAAATCCATTCATGTAAGTGCTCATAAGAATACCAAATATCAAAACAAGACATCTCCCTTTTTAAAACAAAACGTTCAAACCAAATTTCAAATTTCACAATACCTTTTCAAAATATCATTAACTTTCAAGTCAAAAAACATCTTAACACTACACACTTCAATCCGTTTTATTGAAATCAAAAATAAAATCTCATGAATTCCATCCAAAAAACCAATCAATACCATTAAAATCATTTGCATTAATTCAAAAATCTCATTTCATAAAAAATAATTAGATTAATTACTTATTTCAAAAAAAATTATTCTTATTTAAAATGGATTTACAAAAACCTCTTTAAAATAAATATGAAAAATCATTTTCCATTTTTCAAAAACCCAACCATTACCAATAAAAATCTAGTTTTCAAAATTTAGATCTAGGGTTTTCAAAACATCTTCAAAATCAAGAAGGACCCAAAAAAATAAGAAGGGTAAACTAGTGTTTATTGGTGACTTGGCCACATAGTTGGCGGCCATATGCCAATCACGCCACCATCACAAAGAGTCTTTTAGGAACACATCCCTGGCTTCACATGGTTTTATATTCCCTGAGAGGTCACTGAAACAATTGGTCTGACTCTTGTTTCATTTCCCAAATAAAAAAAATCCCACATGAACCAAATAAACCAAACCAAGCCCAAATTCCCATGCAAAGTCAAGGTTCAGTCTAGAAAGTGTTGGCCAAAAAATCCCCTATACCTACAACCCAATATTTTACTACCCTTCTCCATCTATATTGACATGACAAATAACAAAGGGTGATATGAAATCTAGAACATCTAAAG
Organism: Viscum album; assembly: GCA_963277665.1. NCBI lineage: Eukaryota > Viridiplantae > Streptophyta > Magnoliopsida > Santalales > Viscaceae > Viscum > Viscum album. The sequence continues at coordinate 1,340,431,451 of OY728132.1, read as the reverse complement.
AACCTATTCTATGGTAACATTTTTTCACAAACCAACCCAGGTTGACCCTGAACCAGTCACCCGAGTTATCCTAAGATAATGCCTGAGTGGTGTTCCCAATCCTCTTTGGCTAGCAAAAAAGGACAAGGGGAAAAAAGTAACAATGGGAATGATTTTGACCAATATATATAAAAAATATATAAGAAATAAAAATATTAAACCAAAATAAATACATTTTCCAAACTGAACATCATTTATACATAAAATGAAAATGCACCGAAGCTAGACATCAAAAACCGAGACTGAAAAATAATAAACCTCTAGGAGACACTGAGGGTAACTATATGCTCCAAAACCAAAAATTTCCCATGAAAAATGAAAAAAAGATTGATCCTACACCTGTGACTAAAAAAAGAAGGAACTATAGGTGAAAGCATCAAAACTTAGTAGACATGCCCGAACAATCTATTCACAATGCATTTTATTTAAATAAAAGAGACATCAATTTTAGTTTTGAAATATAATATATTAAAGATAGATTTTACCACATTCTTTCTTAAAAAAACATTTCATTTCACTTTTCCATTTAAAATATTGTTCTTATTAAAGAAATAGGCATTAAAATTTTAGAGAGAAATAAATATTGCTTTCACTTAAAAAGGGAGAAAGAAAGTGCAAAAAAATTTTAAATCAATTTCCATAAAAATTTGAAAAACGAAATGTCACTTTTAACTAAGAATTACAACATACAAGAGAGTGTTAGAAATAATTACATAACAAGGGAAATGAAAATATAACATGTATGTGTAACCAAACAAACAAAGCATCTCAATCATCCACCTTAGAAAACTAAGTGCCAAAGTACATGGGATAACCTAGGATCTCAGTGGATAATCTAGAACATACTATACATATAGATCATATCGTAGGCATGCCTCACCCGATGAGCTAGTGCATCAACCATTTACTGAAAATCCACTAGCTATGTTGGTTTACCATCTCAAGACTAAAGTGGGGTGAGCCAATCAAGTTGAATAAGTAACCAACCACATATACATATGTCCAAATAACAAGTATCACACATAAGAATCACCCAAAAAAACCCAAGGACCAATCCCTTGACTATAAACCAATTAATCAAAAGGGGTTACTCACCAAGGACCTCCCACACCATTCAAAATAACTATGTTAAGGATATTATCCAAATAGAGTTATCATGAAAAATAATTTTATCAAAGTGGAAAACAAACCTCAAGAAACCATTAAGAAACTAAACATTTCAAAAAGAATCCAACACATCATTTAAAAATACAAAACCACTTATAAATGATTTTTAAAAAACCTAAAACATAATTTTAGAAGCAAAATACCTTTACTAAGAAAAAACCATTCATTAGAAATCATAAATCACTTAAAAAATCCATCCTGTAATTTTATCAAACACTTGGTGTGCAACAATTAACAAAAAAGTTTCATATACTTTAAAATAAGAATAAAAACTTCTCATTTCATTTTAAAAAATTATTCTAGAAATCATATATCACTAATTAACATATAAAGAAGGTGAAAAAAGTAATAAATCAATGATTATTAAATTTAAAGGACAAGTGCAAAGTGAAACCTACCTCATACCACAAGCACTTCAATGACGACAACACGACATAACTCCATGAGGGTTCCAATAAGAAATAACATACACAAATAACCTTAAAAAAACAAAACTCCTAATTTCTCACCACCCTGGGTATCCAAATCAGCTAAACATGGACACTAGGGTTAGAGGAGAATGTTATAATGAAAGTAAACTAAAGGAGAAAGAGAGGGTAGCCCTAACCTTTTAGTCCGAGTGAGGATTCACCATTAAACCTCCTTAAAATACAATTGGAGGAGCTTATAGGATCCGAAAAGCTCCATGAGAGGCTTTTTGGTTTTAGGGTTCTAATGGAGAAAGACAAGGGAAGAAACCCCAATTAAAAAGGATAAATGTCAAAAATACCATTTAGGCGGGTTTCATGGTTAACTCATAGGGTTAAAAAGACCATTCCCAAACTATGAAATTCCCTATTGGAAAGAGTTTCATAGGTCACAATCTTTGGATTCCTGGTTAGTTTGACCATTCTACTTAACCATGCGACCTGTTCACACTTAGTTTGCATTATTAAACTAACCACACATATTAATTGGGTGACTTGGAAAATGTCTCCAAACATCACCCTTTTCAATCCAAAACCCATCTACCTAAAGGGGATAAACCATCTAACAAACATACCACACAGATGAGTGCCAGTAGGGGTGTGACAAACTCCCCACCATGCCATTTTCTCCCCATAACTTTCACACCATCCATGAATAGGTAAAAAGACCACCCAAAACCTCCAAAACTCAATGAAATTCTCATCATAATCTTGACCCAAACCTAAATAGAAAATATCAAGATTCTGATAATAGATAAAAATAAAAGTAAATAAATGAAAATAGAGGTCGGTGTATGAAACTATCACCAAACTAAAACTCATTATCTCATTAATGATTTTCTGTATAGTTTTTTGTTGATTTTGTGTGGATTTTATAGGGAACAAAATGTTTTGAACCTTCTTTGTTATATCTTGGACAACATCAAGTCCCATCAGATTCAGTTCCCAAATTTATCTTAACATGTTGGAGTCTAATACCTCTTCCTATACAGATCCTAATAAGGTGCCATTTGAATACAAGAATGGAAACTATTGTTATATGAGAACTCCACTAGGGGAAGGTGATGGTACCAAAATCCATTGAAATCCGTTGGACCTAATCTCAACATATCCTCTAGAGTTTAAATGGACCTATTAGTCTGACTATCCTTCCTAGGGTGATAAGTAGTACTGGAGATCTATTTTTTACTCAATGGTTACTGAATTATTTTCCGAAACATCTAGGTAAACCAAAGATTTCGATTAGATATAATGGAGAGTGGAACTACATGCAGTCTTTAACACTTCACTTATATATATCTTGGTGATTTGGTCATGAGATATATCTTCCTTGATTGCAATGAAAATCACTGATTTTGTCAGGTTATTGACTACCACCTAGATGAAATTATTGCATCTAGATGTCCTAGGGAGTCCTAAAATGAAATCCATGGTCATATTTTTCCATTTACATATAGTTATAGAAAATTATTACATCATACCATTTGAATTATATCATTCTTTCTTGACTTGTTGGCATAACATGCATCAAAATATGAATTCCACAACATCCCTCTTCATTTCAACCCACTAATTATTTTTCTTCAAATATCTATGCATATTAGTTATTTTAGGATGAATAGAGAATAATGAGCTTTATGAATCATCTAGGAGTTCTATCTTAAGTTTTAGTTTTTATGGGGAATATATCCAGGTTCCAAACCTTATAAATCTATCTTCAGTAAATTTGAACTTTGGAATATTTTCTGCCTTTTTTGTAGCATGTCATCATCTTTCTTATCCTCTTTGATCCTATCAATAAAGGATTATTGAAAATTTATTTGATAAAGGTTGGATAAATATCCTTTTATTATTCTCTTATCCATCATTTCCTTATCCAAAAAGGTTGTATCCCTTGAAATCCTCATCATGGATAGAGTTGTGGGATCCTTTCTATTCTGATCAACTGCCACTTTGTTTACTTTCCCAGGATGGAAATGGATTGAACAATAATAATCCTTGATTAGTTATAATCAAATTCACTGTTTCTTATTAATAACCTTTTGTGTGAATATATACTTGAGGCCTTTATGATCCGTATATATGTTACACTTATCAAAAAATAGATAATTCTAGAAAATATTTAATGAGACGATCACTACAACAAATTCTAGATCATGATTTGGGTTGTTCTTCTCATGGATATTTAGTTAGAATGAGGCACAAGATATCAATTTTCATCTTTCATGTGCACACAACCCAATCTATTTTTAGATGCATCATTTTAGATAAAAAATTCTTCCTCACTAGTGGGTAATGTGAGAATAAGTGTAGTGATTATCCTATTTTTCAGCTCCTTAAATATTTCCTCACATTCATAATTCTAGGAAAACTTAACCCCTTTTTGAGTAAGCTTGGTTATGGGGCTTTAAAACCATAAGAAGTTTTTTCCAAATTGATTATAGTACCCAACTAATCCTAGGAAACTATGAATTTTCATCATTGTGGTTGTTCTTGGACATCCTTTATTTGACTCTATTTTTAATGGGTCCATATATATATCCTTTATTGGTGACAACATTCCCTAAGAATGATACTTGGTCCCAATATAAGCTAAATAGAGAACTTATCCTCTCAGCTAGGAGGGAAACTACACAATTCTTTTGGAAACAAATTATCAAATTCCTATACAATGGGGATGTCATCAAGGATGATATTTTCTTTGGTACTGATCATTTGAGCGAGATACAATTTCTCATAAGGCAACAATATACATGCTTGAGATGATAATAAAAATGGAGATTCATTATCCTCCTCAAACTTCTATAAATTTTAAGGGTGATTCATGGTACATATGGTGAATTACTTCTCTAAGAATTTTATGTTAGATTTATAAAATGAAAACCATTACATAACTAAGATACATAAAATTTCACTAAAGTGAGATTGATAATATTTTAAAGAAGAAAATTACCCAAAACTTCAACTTGTGATAGAATAATCATAATTTTTTTACCAATGATATAAAATCATTTTGGGGCATTACTGAATGTTCTTAGAAAAATTAAAATATATGATAAAGAAGAATGAATTGAAATAACCAAGTTTATAGTATAGGTTTTGTGTACTTTAGTCATCATGATCCATATCTATAATATACATTTATTATTACCTTTATCTTATAGATTGTTGGTTCTCATCATTCTTATTATCCCTTGTAATAGAGCATTGAATTGGATTTTCCAAACTTCTACACATTTACTACATAGAACTAGTAATGGTAACTTATATGGAACTTTATTTCCATCCACAATGTTCTTTATTTTTCCATGGAAATTGGATACTTTATTCCCTATTTTTCGACACTTTAAACATGTCCCAATTCATTTATGACATTTCCCTTAGTGCCAGATTCCATATTTTTTACAAAGTAATTTGGTTTTTCTTTCCTTTATCAACTATAATATATACAATTACTTGAGACTTTGTCCTCCTCTTATTTTTTGTTTTTTGATATTAAAATATGTGCCAATAGTTAATCCTGATTTTTGGTAGCTGGTTTTGAAAAATCACAATATGTTATAATTGTGCCCCCATCCTATTAGGAATCTAATTTAGAAAATCATCACATTGGTCCCCACATTGGTTGTTGACTCGGTTCCTCTTATTTCAAGAAATTAAATATAATAAAGAAAAAATTAGGGATTAGTATTTTTAAACCATTAAACACATAGATAGAAACTATAAGCATTAAAGGGATAACTCATAAATGAAATATATTCCTTAACCTATGAATTTATAGGTTTTAATATAATTTATCCATGATATATTTCTTAATATAAGAACCTAAAGTATCCCCCCCTCTCAATCATGGTTCATAACGGGCTTGTGAATTTACAAAATCATATCCTCTGGGAGTGTCAAACTAGGGGTAAAACAAGGATAATTATCATGAACTAGTTTATGATAGATTCTATATTAGCATGAAGTTTTTTGGTTTTTTACCAATAGGTACATCTCTTTCCAAAGGTAAAGCCACTATTTTTTTTTCTAAAAAATTTGATTTTTTATGTGAATAGTGAAAACACAGGTTTTACAAATATAGTGACTTGTATTAATTCATTATGATATAATCATGACTTAATTATACATGAAATTTTTTTCACAACTGAAAAATTATTTAATGAGTACAATAATTCATTTAAAATTAATATTTTTGAATTAATAAAGTTATACTAGAATTTTTGGAATCTAACATATATTTTATTCTAATTTTTTTGTCCTTTCCATTAATTAAGTATTTACAATAGTCCATTTGATTTTGGAATGATTTTAATGTCATGAAAATCTTATTTTTTAGTCTTTAACTAATAAATATACTAATAATCAACAATATACATTATTTTGGTGTAAATTCAATTTTATTCTTAATAATATCATTTTTCTAAAAACAATTTTTTTTACATTGTGCATACTTTTGTTAAAAATTATTTTTGTAGACTATAGAAATTTAATCTTTTAAAATGTTTTTCAAATTTTAAATCATAATTTTCATATGTGGTACTAAGGACCATTTCATTTTTGGAAATAAAAATATGTTACCATAGTAAAAGCCAGTCACCACAATAAAGGTTTAAATAGTTAAAAAGGGGATAAATTAAAATATTAGAAAAAAGACACAAAAAACTTATCTATAATTTACTGGATGAGGGGATTATCCACCCACCAAATTTTATATTTGAATTTTGAAAATTTGGAGCCATTTTCCTTGAGAATTAATTCCCTTTTATTTTAATGAAAAACATACTTACAAAAATTTCACTCCTCTCACTTATAAAAGGATACCTCTTTCACCCATTCAAATATACAAGAAAAATTTGAATATTTCTCATTAATCTACCATATTAACTTACATAATAATAAACTCCTAATTTTTTGAGTTTCTAGTCCTAATAAAAATTCATAAACCTCTCATTTTCAAGAAGTCACCCTAATGGATATTGAAGCACTCAATGTAAGTGATGTCTTATTCTTGATTGTTAGTCTATATAATATTCATTTACCACTACTGTAATATGATTTATCACTTTATTTTTTTTAAATATTAAACTTTATTATAAATTATATTATCACTATACAATAGTGTGTTCATATTCATTCAATAGTTATAATGTATTCTTATTTTGGTCGGTTTCACCACCTATATGAATATTATTATAATGTTTATCTCATTAATGATTAAGAAATATTAAATACATGTAATAAAATATAATATGGTAGAATATAATATTTTTTAATAAATATAGATTGGTAATATTAAAAATTATATTTACCAATAAATTCGATTATTTTATTCATTCAAAAATCTCTAAAAAACATGTTTTTAAGCATTCCATGGAAACCATCAAGATAAGATCCATGAATTGAAAATGTGACTCTAGAACAATATCAGGAAAATTTATTACCTTAGTATGAACAATATTTAGGTGTTGAATCCAAGAACAAAAATCATGGACCCAAACCTCTAAACTGAAGCATTTAAGGGAGGCAAACAATTAACATTATAATATATGTTTTAGCAATAAATAGTCAATATATGGGTAATAATAAATCTTAAATGGATGGTATAAAGTAAAATAATAATTAATATGGTTATTATGAATGTGAATAATAAACCTAAATATATTATATAAGGGTTATTAGAGTGTTTCTGATAAGTGGAAGTCTAAGGTAAGTGTTTTTCATTTCAATTTCACATCATTGAGACATATTTCATAATATATAACTATTTTCATTTATATAAGGTATATGAAAAATATTTTACATATTATATCATGAATCCTTTTATACTCATATTATTTTATGTTTCTTCTCAAGTTATTTCTTTTAAGTGGGTTTTAATTCTAAAAGTCTCATGGGGTTTTATTTTTAATCATTACTTTAAAAGTTTTGATGTCTTATACTGAACTATTTTCATATAATGTCCATATTATTTAGGTTGTTTTATGAATATAATTTTCTATTCTTACGTAATTTTTTAATTTAATTTTAAAATAGATCTAAATTTCTTTTAATGTTTTCAGTGGAATATTTTCAATGTTTTCTCTATGAGTTATTTTTTAATTTTTTTATAAAGGTGTGAAAATAAATTTTTTAACTTTTATCACTAAATCAAAATTCCCACTATTATTTACACTTTTTAATTACTAGCACCCCTTTATATTTTTCCATGGGGTTTCAAAGAAAATTTTATTCCCATTATTCTATGATTTGTTCAAATGTTACCAAAAGAAAAGGATATTTTTTCTTGTTTTTTAAAGAATAGATATAATTATTTTATTAATTTTTTATCTATATCAACATTATTTAATGTTTTTTTCTTTACATGGTATATGATATAATGATATCATCGACCTTCTTTTTATAGATATCTTATGATGATGTTTTGTGTAAATTTTTATGAAACCCATTTTATTTCCCTAGGCTAATTAATTTATGAAGGAATAATGAATATTTCCAAATTCTAATGGCAGCCATATGTATTGTATATCATTATGTAATTAGTGGGACCTACATATATATCCAATTCATTGGGAAAAGAATTATTAAGATCATGGAATAATTATAAGAAACAAGTTGTGATTCTCGATCCACTATGAGAAATAGGTAGTGACACCTAATCCATTATGATATAAGAAACAAGTAGCAAGTCTCGATCCACTATGTTATTATGGTCTTGGTAGTTAACTATGAAATATGATATAGTTTCTATACTTATGTATTGGAAATAGTTATATGTTATGTCACCTTCCTATTTTTTTCTCCATAACTTCTGATTATTGTCTCTTTTTACCATAGTCTTATTCTGTGGTATATGTTTGATCATTTCTAGTTATATGTCCTTATATCATACATTGTGAGAAAAAATTATAGTTTAATAATCCTTTTATAATTATATATTTCTCCAATTCTTGTGTTATATCACATGATAAAGATATAACCTTTTATGACTCACTGATTAGTTTTATCGTATTTAGCATTTCATCTCACTCTTTTTTTCCACTTCTCGAGGATATTTTATACAGGACTATATATAGAAGGAAGTTTTATGTAGATTTTTTTTGTGGGAGATATTGAAGAAATATGTGTAATAATATGTTTTTTCTATCAAATATCCAAATACACCAAACCATTGGATTCTAATATTGTGAGATTATTTATAACATTTAATGTTTAAATTATGAATAGATGTAATATATATGAATTATTATCTTATGTTTACTAATTTGGTATTCAATAAGGATTTATTAATTTTTAGTTTTAGGTTAATAATTATAAGATAAAACAAATTAAATCAACCCAGGTTGAAGAAAAAGTGATATAAGTTGAACCAAAAGTGAACCAAAAGCATCTTAGTTTAATAGTATGGTTTCTTAGTCTAATAAATTAATAGTATGTACTATTAAAATTTATAGAGTTGTTAATTATGATTATATTAAGATGTTATTATCTATTAGTCACATTAACCACTTATGATTTTAATAAATGTGTGGAAATAGGATAAATTGAGTTAACAATGGTTGTGAAGGACAATACAATGATTATCCCCTTGAGAAACCAAATGGGATGAGTGTTGGAGTACAAAACCCCATGGAAATGATCACCTAGATATCTCATGAAATGAATAATAACATGAAATATGTTGATCTATTGAAAACAACATGGAAGGAAGAACTTGATATAGTGTCCTTCATGCGACAATATCCACATTCCTTCTGTTGCACTTCTAACCCACTAGTTTCTGAGAAATGGATTAACACAATAGAAAATATATTTCTCATTAAAAATTTATCAAACAATGAGAATATTTTTTTATGCATCTAAAAATTTAAAGGTGAGGATGAAAAATTATGTTACCTCTTTAAGAAGATGAAACAAATGGAAAAAATTTGACTCTATGTAATGATAAGAGTTCAAAAAAATATTCTACAAAAAATATTTTCAAAAAATATTTATATAAAAATGGAATAATAATTTCTATAGGTGAAACAAAAGGAGTATGGATCCATTGAAATATATGAATAAAACATATGTGACTTTCATGGTATTCCTCTAGTTATATTACTAACACTATAAGCAAGATCGACCGATTCATTAGTGGCCTAAAACCATGAATTCAAAAGGAATTATCTATAAGAGACTTTGATAGCTATGAAGAAATTGTTTAATGTGCAATAAAGGTAGAAATATAAACTATATTCTCTCATTATTCTCATTGATCTAGTGATAAGTAATGGAAACAGATTTTTAGGGAAACTTGAACAAAAAATCACATGAAGGGAAGAAAAAAAATCACCTATGTGCCAAAAATATAGGGGGAAGCACCAAGGAAATTACTTAAAAGGGAATAGAATGTGATTCAAGTATGTAAGTTTTTTCAATCAAGATCATGAGTTTATATAAGGTATGAATTGGTAGGTCAATGAAATAGAGGAAAATAAGACTCTGACTAATATAGTACCCATAATTCAATATTCAAATTCATAGAGTTAGGGAATTATTCAAATAAATTACCTAATTAAATAGATAACAAGGATAATAGGTTGCATCATATTTCTAAACAATGGTAATAAGTAATAACCTATAATATAACTGATTCTAAGTAGTATTGTGATAATAAATTGTTTAAAGGTACACTTACTCTCTACTCCAAACATATAAACGCCTTATTTGATTCGGGTTCAACTCATGATTTTGTATTATGATTTTTTATAAGAATTTTGACTCACCACCACAAACATTGGATACTTAATTATCGATAAAAACTATTAATGTTGTGTTGATTGCATCCAAAGTATAAAACACTTCTCTGATCAAGGTTTGTGGGAATATACTTTCTACAATTATAGTTCTTATTCTCTTAGTGTAATTTGATGCGATATTTGGAATGGATTGGATATATATATAGATGTCATATCAAATGGTAGGACAAATATATGTAATTTTATTTCCAAAATCATCCTATTGTTATATATCAGTTCAAGGATTATTACAAACACCCATTGGAATTAAATTCTATAACATGAGTCATGATACCCAATAAGGTGGGTCTCATAGCTCAAATGGTAGGTAAAAAACTCAACATTGAAGACATGATTTTTTGATGAGAGTATACTAAGGTATTATCCAATAAACTAACCGATCTTCCCTTATGACATGATGTTAAATTTTTAATTGAACTCACACTAGGTTTTATGCCTATATCAAAGAGTGGTTATTTAATAAAGCCAATATATTTGGAAGAATTAAATAATCTAATTTAGGATAATCTGGAAAAGGTTTTTATACTCTTTAGTGCCTCAAAATAGGGTTCACCGGTCCTATATATTAAGAACAAGTATTGATCAATGCATATTTTCATTAGTTATTGTGAACTTAAGAAAAATTAAATCAAGATCAAGTATCCTCTACTTCATATTGATGACATGTATGATCAACTCAGAGGTATTGGTACATCTTTAATATTGAACTTAAATCTATATATCATAAATAAAGGTTTAAAAGGAAGGATATACCATAGAAAACCATATGTAGGAGGTATTTATACTATTAATTAATCGGGATTCCTTTTATACTTAAATTTTCCCCTATAATCTTCATGGATATGATGAATATAGTCTTTTGAAACTAACTTGATAAATTTATGGTAGTCTTTATAAATTATATTCTTATATATTATAAGAGAAAGGAAAGGAATGGAGATAATTTGACAGTTGTGTTAAATTCCTTGAGAAAGGAGAAACTATTTTTCAAATTTATCACATGTGAATTTTGGTTGTAGAAAGTATCATTCTTGATTCATGTAATCACAACCTATGGAATATATGTAGATCTTTTAAAGATGGAGGTTATTAAGAAATGGCCAATAAAGACCACTATAACCAAAATCTATAGTTTTCTTAGGTTTTTTTGGATACCATGTATGATTTGTGAGAAATTATTCATGGATATGATATCCACTAAATATACTAATGAGAAAGGGAGTAAAATATCTCTCAATAGAAGAATTTGAATAATACTTAAAGGGGATTAAGAATAAGATGGTCATTATACACATACATATATTACCCTATATTGGGGAAGGTTTTTTAACATATAATGATTCTTAAATAATTTATTGGGATTCCCAATCATGAAAAATATCAAGGTAATAGCTTGTACCTCATGCTAATTAAAGAACCATGGAAAAATTACCCAACACTAGATCTAGTGTTGGTGATAGTTATAATTTCATTAAATATTTGGTGGCGTTATCTATATGGTGAAAAATGATATATATATATACTAATAAAAATATTTAAATCTATATACTGAAAAATATTTATTTGTACATATTAAAAAGGGGATGGTTGGAATTGATCAAAAATTATTATTTTTTAATACATTACTATCCAGGGTAGGAAAACTAGGCGATTGGTGATATAAGAAGAAAGGATCATCCTACTCCATCCTTAATGAAGATAAATAGATACCAAATATTTATATATATTTAGAGTATGGATATAGAAATCATAAATTAATAGATTAAATCCTACATTTACCAAATGATTTTTCAACTATCCATCTCTATAAATATTACAGAAGCCCAATATTGTGATATGACATTATAGAAGAAGATATGAAATATTATTTAGTTCAACATTGATAAATATTGAATTATAAGATTTGGAACCCATTTTTTTCCATAAAACCATAATTTAATATGGAAATTTTGGAAGATTTATATAATTAATCCATCTATATTCATCCAGGAAGAATGAAGATGTATGATTATCTTAATAAACACTTATGGTGGGATAAAATGAAGAGGTATATTGTTGAGTATGTATATAGATTATTGGTATGTCAAAAATTAATGTTTGAACATTAGAAATCCAAATGAATAATTAAAACATTACATATTCTAATATATTGGTATGATAACCTCACTAGATATATTTTTCATCGACCTCCCAATGGATCATAAAGGGAAAAATGACATTTGGGTAGTGGTGGAACGACTCATAAATTTAGAAAACATTATTTAAATACAATAGGATTTGTAACTTGATTAGATTTAAAAGTTATACATAAAAAAGTGGTAAGTATACTTGAAGTAATTCTTTGAATTGTATCTTATTGAGATATAAGGTTCACATCCAGAGTCTATAATAAGAACTTGCACTACGGGAAAAATGGGTATTTGCGACGGGGATAAATCCCGTCGCAAATAGTCCCGTTAGAAACTTATTTGCGACGGGGGAATTTGCCCATCACAAATAAGTAGTTATTTGCGACAGGTTAGCTTTCCCCGTCGCAAAAAGACTGGCGCGCTTTGCGCGCCAAATCGCGGGAAAGTTAGTTGCGACGGGTGGTTACCGCCCGTCGCAAATAACCGGCGGCGGTAAAAGCTATTTGCGACGGGAATATACCCCCGTCGCAAAAGGAAATCGCGGGAAAGTTAGTTGCGATGGGCGGTAACCGCCCGTCGCAAATAATCGGCGGCGGTAAAAGCTATTTGCAATGGGAATATACCCCTGTCGCAAATAGTATGTCGGCAGGTCATTATTTGCGACGGGTCCCGTCGCAAATAACTATTTAACCGTTGCCCGTAATAAATGAGGGCTAAGGTATTTGCGACGGGTATCCAATCGCAAATAGACCCGTCGCAAATGATCTAACCTATAAATACCCCCCATCCGTTTTTTTTCATTCATTCTCAAACTCGATCTTCTCCTTCTCTCAAAACTCTATTTTTAGAGTTCAGCGTTTCTTCAGTTGAATTTTTTTTTCAGGAGTTGATATTGAAGTTTTCAACAACGATCAGAGATCAACCTCAGATCAATTTTAAAGGTATTTATGTTCATTTTAATTTAATATTTATTTTAAAATTTTTATTAGTTTCAATTATTCTTAATTAGTTGTAATTTAATTATGTTTACATTGTTTTGTTACTTAATAAATTTAAATTATAAGTATTCATTGTTCATAGTTAATGGTACTTAGGAATAATTAGTAATAATTTCCAATAATTAAGAATAAATGCTAATAATTAGTAATAAATACCAATAATTAGGATTAATTAGTAATAATTACCAATAATTACCAATAATCAGTAATAATTACCAATAATTAGTAATAATTACCAATAATTACCAATAATTAGTAATAATTAGTAATAATTACTAATAATTCGTAATAATTACCAATAATTAGTAATAATTTCCAATAATTAGTAATAATTTCCAATAATTTCCAATAATTAGTAATAATTAGTAATAATTACTAATAATTACCAATAATTAGTAATAATTACTAATAATTAGAAATAATTAGTAATAATTACCAATAATTAGCAATAATTAGTAATAATTACCAATAATTAGTAATAATTACCAATAATTACCAATATTTAGTACTAAATAGTAATAATTAGTAATAATTACCAATAATTAGGAATAATTAGTAATAATTACCAATAATTACCAATAATTAGTAATAATTCATAATAATTACCAATAATTAGCAATAATTAGCAATAATTACCAATAATTAGTAATAATTACCAATAATTAGGAATAATTAGTAATAATTACCAAGAATTACCAATAATTAGTAATAATTTACTAATTACTAATAACTATCCATAATTAGTAATAATTACCGATAATTACGAATAATTAGTCATAATTTACTAATTACCAATAATTATCCATAATTAGTAATAATTACCAATAATTAGTAATAATTACCAATAATTAGTAATAATTACCAATAATTAGTAATAATTACCAATAATTAGTAATAATTAGAAATAATTACCAATAATTACCATTATTTTGAAATAATTACCAATAATTATCCATAATTAGTAATAATTACCGATAATTATCCATAATTAGTAATAATTACCAATAATTACCAATAATTACAAATAATTAGTAATAATTGGTAATAATAAGTAATAATTACCAATAATTACCACTAATTAGTAATAATTAATAATAATTACCAATTATTAGTAATAATTAATAATAATTACCAACAATTCGTAATAATTAGTAATAATTACCAATAATTAGTAATAATTACCAATAATTAGTAATAATTACCAATAATTAGTAATAATTATCAATAATTAATAATAATTACCAATAATTACCAATAATTACCACTAATTAGTAATAATTAATAATAATTACCAATAATTACCAATAATTACCAATAATTACCAATAATTAGTAATAATTACCAATAATTAGTAATAATTACCAATAATTAGTAATAATTACCAATAATTAGTAATAATTACCAATAATTAGTAATAATTACCAATAATTAGTAATAATTACCAATAATTAGTAATAATTACCAATAATTAGTAATAATTATCAATAATTAGTATTAATTACCAATAATTACCAATAAATACCATTAATTAGTAATAATTAATAATAATTACCAATAATTAGTAAAAATTAATAATAATTACCAATAATTAGTAATAATTTGTAATAATTACCAATAATTAGTAATAATTAGTAATAATTAGTAATAATGACCAATAATTAGTAATAATTACCAATAATTAGTAATAATTACCAATAATTAGTAATAAATACCAATAATTAATAATAATTACCAATAATTACTAATAATTACCAATAATTACTAATACTTACCAATAATTACAAATAATTACCAATAATTACCAATAATTAGGAATAATTACCAATAATTAGGAATAATTACCAATAATTAGGAATAATTACCAATAATTAGGAATAATTACCAATAATTAGTAATGATTCGTAATGATTACCAATAATTAGTAATAATTATAAATAATTAGTAAGAATTACCAATAATTAGGAATAATTACCAATAATTAGGAATAATAACATTATTATATTATTAGTATATTTTATTATTAATATTAAAATAATATAATTTTTTATATTATATACAATTCTCCTTTCATCTGTATGTTTTCTGTCTCCACATGTAATATTTGTATGTGGAGATAGAAAACACACAGATGAAAGGAGAATTGTATATAATATAGAAAATTATATTATTTTAATATTAATAATAAAATATACTAATAATGTTATTATTACTAATTATTGGTAATTATTCCTAATTATTGGTAATTATATGAATAATTACTAATAATTAGGAATAATTACCAATAATTACTAATAATTTGGAATAATTACCATTAATTACCAATAATTACCATTAGTTAGAAATAATTATCAATAATTAGGAATAATTACCAATAATTAGGAATAATTACCAATAATTAGGAATAATTACCAATAATTAGGAATAATAACATTATTACATTATTAGTATATTTTATTATTAATATTAAAATAATATAATTTTCTATATTATATACAATTCTCGTTTCATCTGTGTGTTTTCTGTCTCCGCATGTAATATTTGCATTCTTTTTCAAAATTATCAACCTACTCACTAATGGAGAGGTGAAAGTGAATGTAAATATTACATGTGGAGACAGAATGTTAAACACACAGATGAAAGGAGAATTTTATATAATATAGAAAATTATATTATTTTAATATTAATAATAAAATATACTAATAATGTAATAATGTTATTATTATATAATTAATATTTATGAAAAAATAATATTAGTACTATAAAAATAATAAAAAATTTATATAATATTAAAATTATCAATATTTGTAACATGTTTTGCTTTATTCTCAACATGTTCAATTCTTAAAGGGTCATTTTTTAGGTCTATCTCAATAAAATGTTTGCGTCAGTCGTGTATGATGTAAACTCTATAATTATCCTTGCTTGAGTGTTTTTTCTAACAAATTATTCAAAACCAGTAATGCTTTTATATTTTATAGAAAAATATGGAACAACGAGGTCATCAAAACTCATTATTAGGTGACCGCATATGGATAAATCAATGTAGAAATCCAAACGGTTCTGGTTTAAATCCAGTATATGTAGAGGGCGTAGAGACTTTTTTATCATTTGCGGCATCAAATCCAGAATTTGTTTCAGAAGGAAAAATAAAATTCCCTTGTAGAAAATGTGCATTGAGAACATTTGACACGTTTGAAAAAGTGGGAGGACATCTATTGCGTTTTGGTTTTCAACCAGATTATGTTTTTTGGTATCAACATGGTGAACGCAGTTCCAGAGCAGGTGATACCAACTTGATTCCGGATCCATCTCGGTTTCAAGATTTAGTACATGATGTTGCAGGTTCATCTGTTCAACATACAGAAACTCCGACTGATATAGCTTCAAATCCTGAGTTGGCACCGTCTGAATTTTATGAGTTGTTGAGGTCTGCTGGGGATGCATTATATCCTGGATGCAAGATGAGAAAATTAGAAGCAGTTTCAAAATTTATGGCTATCAAATCAGATAATGGAATGTCAAACACCTATTTTGACCAGATATTTTCTTTTCTTAAAACACTGTTACCTGAAGAAAATGTTTTGCCTGCAAATTACTATGAGAGTAAGAGGCTGGTTCAAAATTTGGGACTTACTTTTCAGAAGATTCATGCATGTTCAAATGACTTCATTTTATATTCTGGGGAAAATGAGTCATTGGATAGTTGTACCACATGTGGGCAACTGAGATATAAAGAAGGACAACATGGGAAGTCTGATTTGATTCCTGTAAAACAGTTGAGATATTTTCCGCTTACATACAGACTTCAGCGTTTATTCATGTCTAAGAATACAAAGACAATGATGTCATGACATAAAGAGAATATTTCAACCGATAAAAGCTTGAATCATCCAGCCGATGGTGATTCATGGAAACATTTTGATAGAGTTCATCCATCCTTTGCTTTAGAAGCTAAAAATGTTCGACTGGGCCTTTCCACTGATGGTTTCTGTCTGTTCGGATCTTATGGTAGTCAATATTCATGTTGGACTATTTTTTTAACTCCGTACAATTTACCTCCATGGATGTTGATGAAGGAGCCATATATCTTTTTGACTTTACTAATTCCAGGACATCCGAAGAAAAATATTGATGTTTATTTGAAACCATTGATTGATGAATTAACTTTATTGTGGAGTACTGGTGTCAGTACATATGATGTTGCAACGAAACAAAATTTCATGCTGAGAGCAGCATTGATGTGGACAATTAGTGACTTCTCGGCTTATTGGATATTATCTGGCTAGAGTACACATGGTCAGAAATCATGTCCTTATTGTATGGGAGAGAACAAAGAATTTATGCTCATTCATGGAAAGAAACCTTGTTATTTTGACTGTCATCGCAGATTTCTTCCAGCTGATCTTCCTTTTCGCAGAAACAGATCTCATTTCAGAAAAGGAACAGTTTAAAGGGATGGACCTCCAAAAATGATATCAGGTTCGGAGTTAAAATCAGTTGTATTTTCATTGCCTCCCATCACTTTTGGTCCCACAATAAACCAACAGAAAATTTATGGTTTTGGGAAAGAACACAATTGGATTAAACGTAGCATATTTTGGGATTTTCCATATTGGTCTGATTTGTTGGTCCGACACATGTTAGATGTCATGAATATTGAGAAGAACTGTTTTGATAATTTGTTTCATACAGTTTTGGATACGCCAGGAAGGAGCAAAGACAATGTAAATGCACATTTAGATCTTGCCCAAATTTGCAGGTGTCCAGAACTGGAACTGTTTGAGAATGTCAGAACAGAAAGGTTACTGAAACCAAAAGCAGCTTATACACTATCTAAAGAAAACCGTTTATTATTTTTTCAGTGGATTGCAGATTTGAGACTTCCTGATGGCTGTGCTTCCAATTTGGGTAGATGTGTAAAAAATGGTCATATTACTGGATTAAAAAGTCATGATTGTCATGTTATAATGGAAAGAATTCTACCCATTGGATTAAGAGGTCTGTTTAATTCTGTTATTTGGGATTCCATAACAGACATGTCTCATTTTTTTTGGGAAATTTGTGCGGCTACAGCATATTATGATGCTCTTTGAAAACTTGAAGAAGATGTTGTTGTAATTATATGTAAACTGGAAAAAATATTTCCGCCATCTTTCTTCGACTCAATGGAACATTTGATGTTACATTTTCCATATGAATCCAAATGTGTAGGTCCAGTAAAGTTTCAATGGATGTACCCATTTGAATGATTCATGCAAAAATTGAAAAGAAAAGTACGTAACAAGGTATCTGTTGAAGGATCTATTGCAGAAGCTTATTTGCAAGAGGAAATATCTTTTTTCTGCTCCCATTATTTTTAATCTGAGTATCCTTCAAAACACAACCGAATGGGACAGAACGAGAGGAATATTGATGAAATCGACAATCAATTATCTGTTTTCAACCAGCCAGAGCTTGGTTTTGGTGGAGTTTATGAACGCTGGATTTCAGATGATGAACATCACAGAGCTCATACGTATGTTCTGCTCAACTGTGAAGAGATGACATCAGTTGTACTGTAAGTGTTTATATCACTTATTCTATCATTTATGTTACTGTAAATAAATTTGGTTTTTATAGGTTGTGTGATAATCATATCAAGAAACAAATTCCACAAATTACAGCAGCTGCTCTCGAAGAACGCCGACTGAAAAATTTCTCTCAGTGGTTTCAAAAACTGGTAACATAAATTCTTTATCTTTTACCAACTCATTCAATGTATAGTTTACTATATTGATAATTATTTCACAAATTTTTAGGTGTCTCGACATGCTGATAAAATTGATAAATGACTGTGTATATTGAGTAACCCACCTTCCAAACTTGTTAAAACTTATAATGCAAATGTGGTGAATGGATTTAGATTTCACACACATGCATATGGGGAATCGAAAAAAAACAATGAATAGTAGAGTTAGCTTGAGAGGATCTCATCATCGAGAAAATGAAGTTGAATTTTATGGCATACTTGATGAAATCATTGAACTCTGTTATCTTGGACAACATTACATAACCATGTTCAAATGTCGGTGGTTGGATACAGAGAGAGGCGTGTGTGTTCATCCGACTCATGGAATCATCGATATTAAATGTAAAAGTGTTATCACAGTAAATGAACCATTCTTATTGGCTCAACAGTCACATCAAGTTTATTACACAATGTACTGTGCTACATCAAGAGACTTGACTGATTGGTGGAGTGTAATAAAAATCAAAATTCGAGACAATCGGTTTAGTCAAAGTGAATGTGCTTTCACTGATGTGCAAAGAATTGAAGTTTTTCAAGAGAGTCATCAAAATCAATCTTTTTTACAAAGAGACATGAATATCGATGATGACACCCCACATTTAAGAGTCGGTGATGACTATGATGTTAATGATGTCACATATGAATTTGAAATGGTAAGAGATGAAACAACTGGAACTCGAATGGATATCGATGATGTTGAGGAGGAATATGAAGATGACATTGACATATATGAAGATGATGATGAAGATGAACACTGATAGAATTCCATGGTATTTATATACAATCATAATATATATATGTATATATAATAGTAATTATCAATTATTTTCTAACAACATTAACATTTTCTATTTCAGATGGACGACGACACATTTCGTGGGTTGGCGGATGTTGACCTGCCTTTCGATGCGGATGAGTTGCTGGAAGATGACCCTCAGCCTGCAGGCGCTCCAGGGAGTACGCGGAGGGGGCGCGGTCTTGCACAATTGATGATTCCTAACCCCGTCCCCAAGCGACGTCCACGTCTTGGGTTTTATCCACGCACACAGAGGTGGATAACCTGTGTGATAATCTGTGGATTTGACTAAGATTTCATTAATCTATTCACATAATAAATGTTTATTATTTTTACAGTTTTCCGCATATAGTAGTCGGACATGGAATCACTATTTTGTGCAACTATTTCTCTCAGCCATGGACCACATGGGAGAAGATTCCCATTGATGTGCAGCAGGCCATGTTCGACCATTGGTTGGTACGTACGTAAATAAATAATTTTTATTTTGAAAATTATTTCATTTATAACTTGATATTTTGATTTATTTGTAGGGTTTATGGTATCCGATCGAGGATACCAAGCGTGACGCCATCCACAAGGCATAGGAGGTGGCCATGCATGATCGCATTCGTCAGTTTTTGCACAATTTAAGAAAAGCTGCCACGAAGAAAGAAGGAGTGTCAGATTTTGACGAGTCATGTAGAGCACACCGACCAGAGTACATTTCATCCCATGTATGGGATGGATTATGTGAGCACTGGTTGAGTGGTGAATTTCAGAGGAGATCATTGGTGGGGAGACAGAATCGGGGGAGACAGGAGGTGACTCATCGAGCTGGGAGTCGTTCTTTCAGTACTCATAGACAGCATCTGGTACGTACATTATTTATAAATATTTTATATAACTATAAATATTAACAGTTTATTTTTTATTCTTATAGGCTGTCGAGAACCCCGATATTATGGAGTACGACGTATATCAGAGGATGTTTAGTGATCCTGCTACTGGGGAGCTCAGAGGTGATCGTCAGCATCACATCATGGTCAGTATTATTTGTTTTCAAGTTTAAAAATTAACTGCATATAATATATTCACAATTTTAATTTTAAATTGCAACTACAGGAGTCATATGAGGCCGCAACGTCACAGACCCGGCTTGAGAGTCAGGCCAAGTCATCAGATCAGACCACTAGCCGTCAGTTTGATGAGGTGGCATGGATGCAGGCCACCTAGTATGCCTTTGAGAAGGGCCGGGTAGTTGGTATTAGCTCTCGACTGACTCCCGGAGATTATTATGGAAGTGCCAAGATGTCGGCGTCCAGATCGAGAGGAGCTCATGCATCTTCTTCTGCTACACAGTATGAGGATCAGTTGCGATCTTAGACTACACTGATAGAGAGTCTCTGACAGGAGCAGGAGCAGATGCGTCAGCAGCAGCAGCAACATGAGGAGGAGCGTCGACGCCAGCAGTAGCTGTACGAGGAGCAGATGAGTCGGTGGCAGCAGCAGCACCAGTAGGAGATGGAGTACAAACACCGACTCACTCATGCTTTAGGGATGAAGTTTCTTCCACCAGCATCTACAGATCCCCCCCTCCCCCCCTCCTTCAGATTAGAGTTGTTTTACGTTATAAAGTTTGTTAAATCAAAATATGAATTTTTTTCTATTCGTAGTTTCTGTCTCATTATAAAATATTAATAATATTATATTTTGAAATAACAATATTAATATGAATAATAATATTATTTATATTTTATAATATTAAATTTTATATATATATTAAAATTTTATAATATTAAAATTTAATTATAGTTTTTTGTAATATTTGAATTATTTTATTATTTGAATGTAAAATGATTATATTATTTTTATATTAATTAAAATAACTTATTAATATTTTTTTTTATTTATGAATTATAATTCTAATATTATTATATTAATTAAATCATTAATTAATATTCTATTATTTTTTATTTTTGAATTATAATTCTATTATTATTATATTAATTAAAATAATTTATTAATAATTTATTATTTTTATTTGTGAATTATAATTCTATTATTATATTAATTAAAATCATTTATTAATATTTTATTATTATTTTTTTGAATTATAATTGGATTATTAATATATTAATTAAAATAATTTATTAAAAATTTATTTATTTTTATTTTTTTTATAGTATTTGCGACGAGATACTATGCACATCGCAAATAGTATTATTATTATATTCATTAAAATAATTTAATAATAGTTTTAATTTTTTTTAAAATAGTAATTGCGACGGGCCCGTCGCAAATACCTGTTGCGACGGGCCCCGTCGCAATTACTATTTTAAAAGTTTTTACAAATATACGGAGTAATATTTGCGATGGTAAGGATCCCCGTCGCAAATAATATCTTTAGCGACGGGCCCGTCACATATAATTGTTGTTGCGACGGCGTTTTCCGCAACGGGCGATTTGCGACGGGTCCCCGTTGCAAAAGGCCATTTGCGACGGAATCCCGTCGCAAATGACCTGTCGCAAATACCTGTTTTTCTAGTAGTGTTGATATAGAGATAAACATTATAACAACCTATGACACTCAAAATGATGGTAAATTTGAAAAGACCATATAAAAATTATAATATATACTAAGATCCCACTCAATAGTCATAAAAAACTTTGAAATCAATAAATTTATTTGGAAATTATTTCATATAATATCTGTTTCCACTGAATCATCTAAATGGAACTATATAAATCTCTATATGGGTAGAGAAATAAATATTCCACATAATGGGATGAAGTCAAGGAGAGGAAGCTATTAAGTCATGATCCTGTCCAGGAAATTATTTAGGAGGTTCAATCTATCTAGTGAGATCTAAAATCAGCATAAATTCAATACAATATATATGCTAATAATTTTCAAAGAGATCCTGATTTTGGAGTTGGTGAAAATGATTTTTTTTCAAGAAGCGGGTTGTGAGATTTTGGTAGAAGGGTAATTTGATCCCAATGTACATTTGTCCCTAAGATATTCTTTATCATATTAGGATTTTATATTATCACTTATCACTCCCTTTATACCTCTCAAAATTACATGATGTATTTCATGTATCACTTTTTAGGTGGTACACACTAAATCCATTACTTATACTAAACTTCGAAGTTGTTTAATTTAAATATGATCTCACTAATGAATAATAACTAGGGATATCCTAGATCGAATATATAAAGTGGTCTAGAACAATACCAGCCACATATTCAATGTTTTGTGGTATGGGGAAGCTATGTGGGAACCTGAGGATGAAATGAGATAAAATTACTCCAAAATGTTTTTATATATGTAATGGCATTTCAAGGAAAAAAATTCTTATTAAGTGGGTTCAAATGTAACAACCCATTATTTTAGTATATTTTTCTTAAATATTTTTTTAATTAATTTTATCACATTTAAAATTAAACTAAAACAAAATTTAATGCCTTTTATAAGTATTAAACTTGATCTCTATAACATAGATATTTAATTATAGGGTTTAAATAAATGTAATTGTATTATTAAATATATATATATATATATATTATAAATTAGTTGTCGTTTTCCTTATTAGGATATTTTTTAAACTTTGAAATAGGTGGGTTCATTTGGGTTTTCCCAAGACCAAGCCCATAGTGAACTTCAACAAGTAATTCTTGAGAAAAATTGTCCTTGAGAGAAGTTCAAGCTCATAGAAATCACTACAGGATACATGATAGCTGAACCACCACCTCATAATACCTTGAATGCATATCTTAACCTTAGATATTAAATGGATTTCCTGAGGGGTTTTATATATATAAATTAGGATTATATAAACAAGTAATTATTAACGAAATAAAATACAGATGTTTTGTAATATTATGTGTATTTTTTATAAAATATGATTTTTTAAAGTTATTAATTTTTAAGAATGATATAAAAATAATTTATTAATTAAATTAAATGGATGATAAATTAATAACATCCATGAAATAATTAAGCAACAATAAGAAATGTTAATTTTATTAGGGATAAACAAAAATGGGTTTTTTATAATAATTATTTTCAATGTATATTATATACGTTTTATTTAAAATATAAATTTATAAAATTTATAATTTTAGTTTTTTAAAATGAACTTAATTTTTGTATTCATAATATTCTAATATGCTCTAGGTAAAATTTTGTGATTTTTAAGTGAATTGTGAAATGAAACTTTTGAGAATACTATAACTTTTATAAGAACATTATTATATAACCACAACTTAAAAAAAAGTGAATCCTTTTTGTGAACCAAAATTTAATTTAATGTGTAAAATATTTCATTTAAAACTAATATGTTTTAGTCATAAATTAATGCATGCCTTTTTGGAACCTATGTTACATGTTATTCAAATAAAAAACTAATTTTGTCCTTCTCATTTATTTAAATATTCATAATGATCCCTTCATTTTTTTATTTCTTTGAAAGTAACATAAATATTATCTATTTTATCATAAACGGATAAATATGTAAGGTATTAATATTATGCATGATTTTGGTGTAAATAAGTTTTTATGCTTAAAAAGGACATGTTTAGAAAAACTATTTTTATTGTGTTGAGAAAATTTTTATGTAAATTAAATTTTATCACTTTTATATTTTTAATCTTGTAAGATGGAATTAATTTATTTAATAATCATATTAAAATTAGGTAATAAATACCATTTCATATTTAGTTTTAAAAATAAGTTAGCATGGTAAAAATCAGTCACCACGGTAAAGGTTTAAATAGTTAACAAGGGGAAAAATAAAAAAATAAAAACACATATATCAAAAATATTATATATAATTATTTGGATTAGTAGATTATTGACCTACCCTATTATTTTTTAAAAATTGGATAATTTGGAGCCACTTTCCATGTGAATGACCTCCCTTTTGTTTTTATAAAAAATATATTTACAAAAAACACCACTCCTCTCACTTAAAAAAGGATCCCACATCCACCCCTTAAATGAGACACAAAAAATTTAAATTCATCTCATTAATATACTATGTTTCCTTCCCTTATAATCATGTCACATTTTATTGAGCTATTGTTCCCAAGAGTAATTCATAAACCACTCATTTTCTAGAGGTCCTTCAAGAGAAGATTCAAGCTCTCTACAAAAGAGATATCATCTTCTGGATTATTCTTATTTGTATTTTACATATGCCTCCTCTTGAAACTAATTAATTAGATATTTTTTTTGAAACAATTAATATTATTTAAATGTTATATTGTTAGTATATAATAGCATGCTCTTTCCAATTAATTTGTTATAATGTGTACTTGTTTTGTTCAGTTTTATCACAAACAAGAACATTGTTATAATATTTTTCTCATGAATAAATAATAAAACATAAATATGGGTAATATTTATAATAATTATGAATTTAATATGTTTTAATAATTTTTATTTGTAATATTTGAAAGTATAGTTACCAATACATTCAATTATTTTATAAATTCCACAATCATCAAAAAGGAATTTTTTAGCGTTCCCTATGAACTGGAAACATACGTTACATGAAATGGGTACCCAAAAAAAATTATTACTTTAGTATGAACATTATGGAGGTGATAGTTACATAAAAAACTCTCAAATACTGGAATTTTTAAATCGAAGCATGAAAGGGAGACAGAATGGTTAACACCCAAATGTTAATTAAAAAAATTATATATGGGTAATAAGGAATTATAAATGGATAGTATAAATTTAAATATATAATAATAATTTTTTATTAATATTATTTATAAAATTAAATTGATTTTATAGTTATGTTAGATAATTCTCGATAAGTGTAATTCCAAGGAAATGGTTTTTTTGTTTCAATTTCCCTACATTGAAACTTATTTCAAAATATAAACCTATTTTCATGTATATAGTGTATATAATACCTATTTAAAATATTATAACATGAACACTATTATAATCATAGTATTTTAAGTTCCTTATCATATTATTTCTTTCAGTAGGGTTTTCACTTTAAAAGTTGTAAGGGGTTTAATATTAAATTAATGCTTAAATGTTTTGAAGTCATGTAGAGAATACTCTATTTTCCATGTCTATATTCTTTAGGTTATTTCAAGAAAATTCTTATTTATACATAATTTTTTTTATTTTTCATTTTCAACTATCATTGACCCTCTTTTCCAAGGTTTTAAGAGTAATATTTTCAACTTTTTTCATATAGGATATTTTTGACTTTCTTTATAAAGGCGTGTAAATAATGTTTTTTAATGTCAATCACTTGATCAAATTTTCTAAAAATTATGTATATTATTAATTGTAATTTTTAATTTACAAGATTCTATGGGACTTCAAAGAAAATACTATTCAATTTTTTTTTTATTTTTTTTAAATTTACCAAAAGAAAAGGATATTTCTTATTTTTTTTAAAAATCATTTTTTAAGGATTTTATAAAATTAATTTTTATCCTTGTCAAAATTATTTAGTTATTATTATGCTTCAATAGGAATATTATCTAATTTTAAAATCCACCACCTTTATTTAGGTAACTTATGATAATGTTTAGAGGTAATTATCATGAAATCCATTTCTTTTAAATGGGTTAATTAAGATATAATGTGTGATGAATGCATAAAAATTATTGTGGCACACATATGTTTGTTAGATTATTAATTAATGGGTGGGAACTATATCTCCATAAAATTAATTGGTTAACTATTTATATATCTCATCAGATAATTATAGGAAGTGATTTGCGATGCCTGATCCTATATGGGGAGAAACTAGTGATTCTTGATCTACTATGATTATAAAACATGTTGTGATGCCAAATCCACTATTTTATGATGGTATTGATAGTTAAACTCAATATTTGATATGGTTTATATTCTTATGTTTGTGACACATTTCTTTGTTATTTCATAAGCCTATATTATGCTCCATGGATAATTATTATTGTCTCTTATTATAAAACCCTTATACTATGGTATACATTTTAAAATTTGAGGATATATATCTTTCTGTCATACCTTATGGGATTTGTTTCCTTCCATGATATTTTTTTAATCAGATATTTCTCCAATATTCATTTTTTCTCACATTTTTATTCAGAATCATAGATAAGTTTCCCCTCACTATGATTTTGAGATTACTCTTTTTTTTCACTTCAAAAAAAATTTATTTTTACGTATATGTGTAAAATGAAGCTCCATGTAGAGATTTTTATGGGATATATTGAAGAAATATGTGTAATGAGAAGTTTCTGAAGCTAATATTTAAAGATAATAAACTTTTGGGTTAGATTATTATGAGATTATTTATGAGATGGAATGTTTAAATTATGAAAATGATATAAAATATAAGCATGTTTAGCTTAGGTCACCTCAGTAATAATGGTTATAATGGTCACATATTAATTATTGGAAATGTATGATCAAGAGGTGATTTATTGTTTTCTTATGTTATTGTAATTTTTTTATGGTTATATGTGTTTCCTTACTATGGTTTGTGTGTATATTTTTAAGGCGTTGTTGTGGATGGTTTTGGGGTGTTATCATGTATTTTATAATGTTTTTTGTAGTTGGTATTCCATATTTATCATGGAGGATAATTGAATATTTATGTGTTAGTAGTGGATGAGATATTATGTGGTTTAGAATGAGGGAATTTATGGTTATGTGAAATGGAAGTGGTTTTGAAGAAACTATGAAGTTTTGTGAAATTTTTGTGGGGTAGATTGTGTGTTTGATTGGTTAGTATATTATCAGGTTTTGTTATAGTTTCCCAGTGATATGGATAGTGGTAAGTAATAATTAACATGGTAATAGGTAATGTATGGGATCCATGAGGATAATGGAAAATGAATGATTTGACATTAAGTATGGAAATGAATGGCATTATCAATGAAACGTGGATGGTAAAATGAAAAGTTTGGAAATGGGTAACTATATGATTAATGGGAAATTATGAATGTTTTTTTGGTGTTTGTTTTGTGTGAAAATTGGTTCTATTTTTTTTGTAGTTATAGAAATAGTCATTGGTATCTAGAATTGGCAGTGCAATATCTATTATTGATATTAATAGTGTTTTTGTATAAATTATTGTGTCAGGCTTGTGTGCGGATATATATACATACATATTGTATATTTTACTTATGATTTCTAATACACCCCACCCAATTTAGATAACCTTACTAAATCCCAAATGTTTTAGGTTCTGGTTGTTTTCTCCATACATCAAAGTTAGCAATGGAATGGATGGATTACAAATCCCTCTCCCCTACCCTCTCATATAGGCACAGTATGATATCTGACGGTTCAATATAGGTATATGAATATAGGATATAATGTCTTAATGTTATAAAATGGGAAATACTATCTATCATGATTTCATAGTTGTGATGATGATGTGATTATGATGGGATAATGGTGTGATATATGGTAGGGGTCATGCATGGTAATAGGAGGTTATGAGGTTGAGTTCCTTTATTTTCAAAATAACCTACTGTGATGAGAAGGTATAATGTGGGTATGATGTAGTGATGTGGTTATGGTAGGTGGTATATGGTTATGATATGGTATATATTGTGTGATTTCAAGACTCTACAAGGTATGGAATCAAGAGACATTTTTTGTTGGGGTGTGAGAGTGAAAAACCAGTGGGTAAGTTGTTTTTCGTTACCTTATTATTATATTATTCAATTATTATGTTATTATACTTGAATTAAATATTAATTGAGTGATAATTGGTATTTTTTGGTGATATTTTACTTATAATATGCATGCATTGGCTTTTTTTTATACCTTGAGGCATTGGTATGATTCTTCCACTCTTTTATAAGGGGTCTTGAGAAGGATCAAACTTAGTATAAATGTATTCTCAACCATATATATATTTGTATATAAATATATTATTTAGGTTTTTATAAGGGATTTAGTGATCAATCTTGACATTATTAGATCATAACATGAAGCTATAATTGGAGTCGCTTCCTTAGGAATTTTATTTTTGGGATTCAGTTTGGAGACATTTCCATTTATGAAATGAAAATCATTATAGGATATTTTATATTATAGTGATTATTAGTGGTTTATTTATATGTTTCAAGTATTTATGAGGGAAATACATCCTATTTGTATGTTTTATACTCTCATTTCTAGTCACAAACCCTTTTCATATTGGAGGTGGGATTCAAGGTTTACTCTCGTCTTCACCGCAGGTCCAGGAGGGGTTCATAGTGGGGGTATTCCATAATAGATGGGTTTTATTAGAAAATAATAAGATCAAAAATTTATAAATAACTCATTTAAAAGTTTGATCTATAATTATATAATATATTTATTGAATAAATATTATAAATAATTGTTTATACCAAAAGTTAAATGAGAACCATATTGATAGAGTATGAATGATTATGATAACTAAGAAATAACACATCTGATAATTCCTCCAAAGGTAGTATACTGACCACTATAATCTGGGTATTCCATGTGTATACCTGTCAATCTTTAAAATTTGTGCTTTTACTTTCACTATAAAGATAAATAATGAACATGGAAGAAGGGGTTTCCACATGGATTGATAATCTAGTACACTCAAATAAGAAGGATATTACCCTTTATATTGCTTCATTTCAATCGATGATAAAGATAAAGAACCACTACCAACACTTGTAATCCACCAAACATTATTAATAACATATAACCATTTGTTATTTCATAATAAATTAACATATAAAAAATCATATAAATCTACCAAGCTATAAATCAATCATCACAATGATTTATAATTGGTGAGAAACCATTTAGAATACAAAGGATCACCCTAAGAAACATGTTATCATATATCATAAACTATTGGAATATTATATGCCATGATATAGGTATCTCATGTATGTCACAATATATGATCTAATTACAAGTCACATCCTATGAAATAAATCACATGAATGTTGTAGGTTGTGACATGTATGAAACATATGATACAATTCAATGTAGTTTAGTGTATGTCTATTAATATCCCACTTATACTAAAATCATATAATTAATTTATGAATATTTTATAAATCCTTATGAATCCATCTAAACTTATTTAGATAATGTTTATCCATGTATTTTATTTTAGAAAAAACATCGTCTAAAATTGAATAAATAATTTAAGGACAAAATTATGTGACCCTACTTTAATTTTTAGATCTGATAAAAAATATGAATTATCCAATTCATAAGTGTAAGAAAGGACCACTCTCTGTAAAAATGTTCATTACTACTAAATATATAAAGGGATATAAAGTAATATCGATAAAAAAAACTCATATCTCAATATGAGCACATCCACCATAAGCTATATCTGATATATTATATGTATAATAATATAATATATTTTTAAATGACATTAAGTGACCACTAGACATGGAAAATAATAATCTTTTATATTATAACTCTTATATTATTAATTCTCTAAGATAGACTGATTAGTTTGAGTAAATACATCACATGTCATCCATCCAAGTAGTTGGGTGCATCACATGTCACTTAAGTAGCCATGGCCATTCATTTCCTAAGTACAATTCAATCATGGGTCCAAATATTATTTCTTTTTATATAAGTGGGAAAATACCATCTTGGTGAATCTCAATGGAAAACATGACTAACAACATACTCAACTATCCCCTAATTTGATAATAATCAAGGAATGTGTATGAAAGGTATAAAAGTATAAATGTACAAATTCTAAGTATCTTTTCAACCATTGGTATTGAGGATTCAAATTAAGAATACACCCTTAAGTATATCAGTGATTGTATGAAATTCAATGTGATAAACATTAATTGGTCATTCAAGATAATATGTACCCACTTATTATCTCATTATTTTACTCTATATTATATACATGATACTCTACTCATTATAATCATGATATATCATCACAACCAATAATAATCTATGATGAATTTTTATCCTTAAAAACTTTAAGTCATAATTTGAGGGGTTATTATAATTCTACTATTCATGTTTAATATGTGTACCACACTTGTTTGAATGAGAAGTGGATATTTAATTTTCTCATGATTTTACTCTATATTATATACATGAGACTCTACTCATTCTAATCATGATATATCATCACAACCCATAAAAATATATAATGAATTTTTATCCCTAAAAACTTTAAGTCATAATTTGAGGGGTTATTATAATTCAACTATTCATGTTTAATATGTGTACCACACTTGTTTGAATGAGAAGTGGATATTTAATTTTCTATAAAATCATGAAACATCCCATTAACAATACTCGTTAAATCAAGTCTCTCATGTATATAATACCTAGAGACATTAGTAACCCTAATGATTAAACTATGAAAATGAATTTATGAATGGATATACTATATTTATCTATCTATCAACCTAGTTAATTGTTATATCACCACACTCAATGATTTCTCAAATGATATTGTTTTTATGAATCATTTTTCAGTCCTTTAGTGAGAAAAGGGTTCCTTGTCCTTTGTAATGACTCTATTATTGTCACAATAAAGCTCAATTACCCCCTCAATTCTTTAAACCACCCTAATTTTAGTAACAATATTATTGATCCAAATAGATTCTTTCACAACACCTAATTTAGTGATGTGCATTGCCCCTATTATCGAGTCCACCATGACTGATTATTTGGAAATTTTCTAACTGATGGATTGTTTTAAATACTATAACTGATGTTCTAACTTGAAGAATTATACTTAAATAAATAAATTAACTATTTCAATTTAAAAACCATATAATTCTTATTTTCTAGTTCAAAAATGTAATGGCCCGGACCCCCTGGTCCAGTAATTTACCAAAAACCCGGTTCCATCAAACGGTTCCACCGAAAAGGTGGCACCGGTCATGGTGGCACCATGACGGTCGAACCAGTCACAGTTGCACACTGAAATGGTGGCACCGCTTATGGTGTTCCACTGAACTGGTGGCATTGTGACAGTGGCACTGTAGTATTTACACCATCATGGTCGCACACCAAAATGGTGGCACCACTTACAGTGTTCCACCGAACTAGTAGCACCATGACGGTGACACCGTGAAGGTGGAACCTAGCGGTCGCACCATCATGGTCGCACACCAAATTGGTGGCACCACTTACGGTGTTCCACTGAACTGGTGGCACCGTGATGGTGGAACCGCTTATAGTGTTCTACCGAACTGGTGGATCTGTGACGGTGACACCGTAGCAGTCGCACCGTCACGGTCACACACTGAAACGATGACATTGTGACGGTGGAACCATTACAGTGCCTCAAAAAATGGTGTCCCACCCTTTGTTTTTTTCCAGTTCTTCCCCCGCAACATATCTCATGACGTAAAAGTGTTTTAATACCCCTTTCAAAGCCATTTAAAGCCCTTAAATGTTATCTAAAATCCCCCAAGATCTGGGTGACCCTTGATTTACCGAAACATGTTTATTTTTTCTTAGGGGTCACACCCTATACTGTACTTTCTAGTTCCACCCCTGTTACGCAGTTTCCTCTGTTTAAAGGAAACCCTTTAACTCATAGCTGTTATGGCTACCTCTCCGATGAGAATTATTAAATGAAATTTTTTCCATCGTGTGTAACCACCCGACTGCATGGAGAATCCACGATCTACCTTTAAAGAGGCACAAGATTTCATATCCCATAACTCCAGGATCTCACCTTTTATCACACAAGGATTCTTTATTTCTCTTGGCTAGTCTCTTTTCCTTTCCTTGGTGCATTTGGAGTCCCCCTTCCTAAGGTAAGTGGTGTGACTAAAGCCTTTCCTACTCACTCTTGGATTCCTTAGAGTTCTACCCCTGCAAGTCACGCATCCCCAGTTCTTGACGCGAGGAGAAAAACTTCGATTGTTTATCATCCAGGTAGGTTTTTTCCTTATTCTCTCTTTATTGTGTATCATGTGGGGTGGGTATGATAATGTTCCTACAGGGATGGATGAAACCAAACCTTAACAAAGATAATAAATGGTTTTTAAAGAATAAAGGGGTGTGTTTGATGATACTGCTATACTCTTTTACCTTTGCTTATGTGTTATGTATTGTATGGGCTTATGTACACTGAAAATCAAGGCTGTTAGTGGTCCCTTATTGCGTACTAATGAACCTATATTTTCTAGATACTCCTGTGATTGAATGGATGTAACATGGAAACTAGTTAATCACATAAACTGGGTTTATTAAATGGATTACCAATGAATAATAATCCTTGTGTGGTCACCTTGGTTAACCAAACGAAAATACGGAACTAAATGAATGGTGTGTTTAAATTTGAAAACTGCCTTTATATGTTCTGGTGATCTGTATGGTTGTTCTGCTTGATGCTTGTGTGGTGACATGGGTTGGGGATGGGATCCCTTGATGTGCAGTTGTTAGTTTGTGGATTTGGGACCTTGTGGGGCCATATGTTGTGGCTTGGTTTGGTTCCAGTACTTTGAGGGATCTTACAAATCCATTTTGTTATTGTGAATTTACAAGAGAACCAGGTGTGAATGCTTAATTTGCTGCTTGGCTGTTATTCCTTCCTTGGCTTGTGGCTTTGCCTGTTAGTTTCCCGGTAGTGAAGAATTATTTAAATGGAACCACTTGAATGTGATGATAAGAATGGGTACAATGGGTAATTGTTTTCCAGGGATGAGTTGTGACTTGTTTGTGGCTGTTGTGATTTTTATGAATGAATAGTAATGAGGGTGTTTGTTTATGGGCTGGTTTTGGAACCCCCAAGGTTGGGATGAGTTCTTTTTTACTTATATGAATAATTTAGTTCTTATTTTTCTTATTCGTTCCCAACCCAAGTTGAGAACTTCATGTCGAACATCCCCATTTCGTGGGGGAGGGTGTTTTTTCCAACACTCCTATGAGTGGATGGTTAATAGATCACTTTCTTCTCCCTTTCTTGAGTATACCAAGTCTCTTTGGGATGGTTGTGAAGGCCTGAGGTCCATTATATACCTAGATTCTTCAGGTAGGATATGTTGTGGTGGTTGGCCCAGGTGTGTGTAGGTAGGCTGTTTCCCAAGTGTCCTCGGGATGAGGCCCAAGTGTTTTCGAACATGACAATAGTTGTTCAGACCCAGTCTTCAGGTGTGGCGATAGTTGATCTGGGCAAGGAGTTTGTGGGCATGGTTACGTGTGGTTTTGGTGGTCCAGGTTTTTGCGGGAATATCTGTGGTTGTGGTGGCCCAAAAGGTTATTATTGGGGTGGTAGTGGGTAGTAGTGAGAATGGAGGGGG
Source organism: Viscum album (assembly GCA_963277665.1). Lineage (NCBI taxonomy): Eukaryota > Viridiplantae > Streptophyta > Magnoliopsida > Santalales > Viscaceae > Viscum > Viscum album. Next base: position 1,340,397,022 of record OY728132.1, on the reverse strand, counting down.
AGGTCTAACGCGTAGGATGTCTTCAATAACCAGTGGGAAAGTGGTGTGTGGTACCCAAACGTCGATGCTTTATTACTATTATTTTACTTGACTTGTGTTATGTGGGGAGTGTGCCTTAGTGAGGTTTGGGTGGATAGTTTTTTTTCTAGGTGATTTGGTTATCTAGTTTTCTCACGGGGCATTAGAATGCCTCCCACTTGTGCATGAGAGCTTTTGGTCTTCCCTACATAGTATACCTGTATACTCTTTCTATGTATAAAAAAATAGTTTTTAGGTTTCCAGGAGGACTTTGAGGACTGTGCGGGACCGTACAAGTTTGGACATTGGGACATTTTCTGTTGCTATTTTTATTTTCTTTGGTACTTACCTTTAGAGTTTTTCTTGTACTTGTGGCATTTACTATTTGAACATGCATATGGGAATGGATTGTTTTGGATTTAATTTTACTTCCACTTTTGGTATTGTTTGGGATTTAATATCTTATGTCCTGATCCTACTAAATTAAAGGGTAATTCCTTCCATATGACCTATGATTCTATACCCTTGGTGATAGTCTCCACTCCCGGGCCTATTGAAGGTGGGTCTCTGGGGTCATTATCTCTCCTTAAACATGAGGAAGGAAGTGTCTGTCAGTTTTCTATCCCTTCCCTCATCTTGGTGAATGTGGTTCATGATAGAATGGTATCATAGTTGATAGTTAAGAGGTAGGATGGAGTCCGGGGTTAGGCATAGTGAGGATTTCATGGGATGGAAGGGAAACAATGTTAGGAAATCTTGGTGCGTAAAATAGGTCAGGGAAGACCAGCTAAGACATAAGATTTTAGGGCCCTCCGTGATCTGATACAAGGACTCTGGACCTACCAAACGACCAAGTGAGGCTACATTGATTGTATGGTAGAGACCCTAGGAAAGGTAAATGCATCATAATTACTTGTGCTCTTGTGTGTCTTGGGTATTTTGGGGGTTTAAAATAAAAAAGTCTAAGAAAAATTTAAAATCAATCTTCTACACTACTCGGGATTAGACATTCCTTGTTTACATTGATGCTATGGCACCCGAACGATGACCACAGGTAGTATAAGCAATCGAGGCCCATGAGGATAATTTGGATGATTAGAAGAGGGATGATTGAGAGGAGGAGGATGACCAGTTCTAGAGGATGCTTCATGCCTTTTAGCGACAGACTCTTAAGAAAGAACGAGGGTAACGTCTCAGACATGGAGACAGGGAGATGGATCGAGGAGTTGGTTATATATTTCAGCTTGATCCGGGATATGACAGAGTACTGGATTCCTCTAGCTATAGTCCAGATGCATGGAGCAATGTGTCAGTGGTGGATGATCTATCTTGGGGAGAAGAGGGAGACTAAGGTTTCATGGACTGACTTTGAGAGGGAGTTTCGGGTGAAATTCATCTCTTACATGATGAAGGATAATAAGAGGAATGAGATACTATCCCTTCAGTGGGGGATTATGTCAGTGAAGAAGCTAGGGATCAAGTTAAAGGATCTGTTTTTCTTTGCTGCGGACCTATTTCTGGATGAGGAGTCTTGGGAGAGACGTTTAAAGGAGGCACTCTGAACTTCTCTTCAGTATGCTCTTACTCCCTTCACTCTACTGATGTACTTGGAGGTCCATAAGAAGGACAAAGTGGTGGAGAGGATGCACACACTGGGAGGTGTTCCATGAGAGGGGTTCCAGCTGGGCTCATCAAAGGGGATGGCCTTTAGCAGCAGGCCTCTTGCATCAGGGCCTTCCATGTTTCAGCCAGTGGGGAGTAGGCCCTTGCAGTTCCAGTTTTGATCTCCTGATATTTTCCCCTTATTTTTGGGCCCAAGACCAAGATGATTCATCTATAGAAGTCATTAGAATATTTAGAATCAGTGCCCAGACCGAGTGTAGTATAGTGGGGGTGGGAAGGTTCAGTACCCACCTCAGTAGCAGCAGTTTCCATCCAAGCTTTTTCAGTTGCAGCAATAGGGACAGTGAGCTCCCGCTCCTCTAATAGTAGATGATGTAGGAGGAGTCCAGCCTTAGGTCACTCCTTAAGGGCCTCAATAAGGGCATGGACAAGGGGGTGGCCAATAGCTGAGGGGAATGGGATCTGAGCATGAGAATTGTTAACCCGTAAAGGAAGCAGTTCCAGCAGGGCAAGAAGTCATTCGAGGTACTATCATCTTGTTTAGAACTCTTTCCTATGACTTACTTGATTCTAGAGCTTCACACTCCTTTTTGATCCTAGTCTAGCCCATGCTCTGGGTCTAGAAACAAATAGACTTCCCCTTCCCCTGGTTTTGAGTACGCCAGTTAGAGTTCATACTAGCTTGTCTCATGTTTTCCAGGATTATAGACTGATGTTGGGACCACATCAGTCTAGTGGTTACCTTCTTTTACTATAGATGCAGCCATATGATGTCAGTCTATACATCAGCTGGCTATTTTCTGTGTGTGCTTTTATCGACTGCTTCTGAAGAATGGTCATGTTTTTAGATATGGGAGGCCAATGTGTAGCTTTTTGGTGAGCGTGGTTCCCAAAAGGGAAACTGGCGAGTGGAGCCCTTCCTTTCCTTGTTAAATGAGATATCAGTGGAGTCGGAAGATACAGAGATGGTGGAAGTCTTGTGGATCATCAATGAGTTCATGGATGTCTCCCCAGAGAGGTGGTGACTCTAACCCCTCAACGTGATGTTGAGTTCGGAATAGACTAGCAACCCGGTGATCGTTTGATTTTGATAGTTCCCTATCAGATGGTGCCTTCTGAGTTGTGGGAGTTACAAATTCAGATTGACAAACTGATGAAGAAGGGTTTTATTTGACCAAGCGTGTCACCATGGGGTGCTCCAGTCTAGTTCTCAAAGAAGGAAGATGGTGGTCTTAGACTTTGTATAGACTAACGGAGGCTGAACCAGGTGACGATCAAGAACTGTTTCCCCCTCCTGAGGATTGACGACCTTTTTGATCAGTTGAAGGGCATGATCATTCTCCAATATCGACATGCGATCAGGATATCACCAGTTGAGGGTGAAGGAGGGTGACATCTCGAAGACTGCCTTCAGGTGCAGATATGTGCACTTTGAGTTCATGGTCATGCTGTTCGATGTTACGATTGGACCAGCATTGTTTATGGGACTCATGGACTCTGTCTTCCAGGAATATATGGTCCGGTTCATAGTTGTGTTTATTAATGAAATTTTAATATACTCAAGATCAAAATAGGATTAGACCAGCATATGAGAACAATTTAGAGGTCTTTAGACGACACCATCTCTGTGAGAAGTTTTCCAAGTGCAAGTTATAGACATGAAAGGTGCACTTCCTTGGAGACTTGGTGTCCAAGTAGGGAATAACAATGGAACTGTTGAAGTTTGAAGTAGTTTTTTCTTGGTAAGCACCGAATAACATGGATGAGGTTCATAGTTTACTGGGTCTAGCAGGTTACTACTATAGATTCATGCCCAACTTCTCCGGAGTTGCAACACCTTTGATAGCCTTGACCAAGAAAGGAAAATCTTTTGTATTAAGTAACCAGTTTCGGGGATCCTATAGTTATCTGAATGGGAAGTTGGTTAGTTCCCCAGTACTGAGGTTTTCAAAAGAAGGGGTGATGTTTGAGGTGCTCGGCGATGCTTCAGGCTAAGGCTTGGGGTGTGTACTGATGCAACAGTAGGGGTGATCTCTTATTGGTCTAGGTGGTTATGTTACTATGAGTATAACTATTCCACCCATGATATGGAGCTTGAAGTGGTCATGTTTTCAATAAAGTTGTGGTGGAATTACCTCATTGTGTAACTCTTTGTGGTCTTCATAGATCACAAAAGTTTGAGGTATATCTTCTCCCAGTAGAACCTAAACTTGCAGCAGTGGAGGTGGATGGATTTTCTTTAGGACTACGACTTCAAAATTTCTTACACATCAGGAAAATGGAATGTGGTGGCCGATTCCTTGAGCAAGTAGTCGTAGAAGGATGTGGTTCGAGAATCAGAAGATGCCTGGAAGGCGATTGAGGAGTTAGATGCCCTACACCTGGTTGCAAGGGTGGAGGATGGTAGAGACTACCTGTTCTAGGTGACAGTGCAGTCCACTCTGTTGTAGTAGGTGGAGGTGTAACACCCCAAGCATCCACGATACACTTCTCTTTGAATAATATAGTAGCCTGTGTTGTACACAACTTCGAGTTCTAACACACCACAATCAATCAAACTAGCCGTTATGAATAGTAATACCCAATTTTTGAAATTTAATAAATTTTTTCTTTCAAAATGGACTTCATTTTTCGATTTGGAATATCATAATTATCTTAGGGTGAATTTTTGATATTTTTCTGTAAACATTCAATTTTTGATGAATAGTGAAAAACACTGAGTTATAGTTTAAAACCGAATTTTTATTTAAATAATTATTTATTTTATTTAAATTTATTTTAGGTCAAAATAGATACATAATACCTATATAAGTTCATTTTAATTCATTGGAGTCAGTTTATAATAATTTTAGATATATAAAAATTTTGTTGAACTTTTCACCGTCTTTTAACCACCTCCTAGGAGAATATGAAAATTCATATAAAACATAATTTTACCACTTATGTTCATGAATTTAAAAAATATGAGAGACACAATTAATATCAAGGATTAAAATTCGATTCAATAAGATAAAAATAATTTTTGGTGAATAGTAAATTTTTACTTTTATTTACCACGGTTAAAAGTAAATAGGGTAATTAAGGGTAAAAATGATATTATTATTACCCTAACACATGTATTAATTCTATTGTATAAGTATATTTTGAAGAAAAACAACCTTATGAATAAAATATGAACCTCTTTGGTCCACTTGGATTAGATTAGGACATTTATTATTATTTAATTCAAAGAAGAGTTGAAAGAGTTAAAATAAAAATTTAACAACTAAAACATTTTTAATATAGGGGTATACATAAGATAAATTATATTATAAATATTAATTAGAAATATAGAAATATTCCCTACATAATGGTATCTTATTTATAATTTTTAGACATTAAATAATTTAATTTATTTATGACCCAATGGTGATGCCGTAATTATCTAATTAATGAAATATTAAAATATTTGATATTATAAATATCCAAATAAATGTAATTTGAGACTTTTTATGAATTAAAATAATTTTTTAGATTAATATGACATATTAGGGTTGGTTAGATGAATTTTTTCGAAGTAATAATGCTATTATGAATTTAGAAAAAACAAAATACCAAATAGTATCAAAATTGACATAAAAGAGTTTTTAAAACAAATATTATATTATTAAATGATATTATATTCCTAAAAATATAAGGTTCGGACAAGGGACTTATATATTGATAGTTGTATCACTAATGAACCAGTTGGGGTTCTATTGGAAGTATATTGTAATTTTATTAACCATATAATATAAATATACAAAGAGACATGTGAAATGTCAAACTATTTAACTAAGAGTTAAATCTAAAAGATAATGTTAATATAGTGATCCAAACCTGTCTAAAACCTACTGGTTGAGTGGTTTTCGACACATACCCACCTTAGCCTTTAAATAATCCATTTTTGAGCCATTATAAACTGAAAATGATTTTATTATAAATTAATATTTCTAGATTTTCCTAAGGCGCCCCTCATCCCTCTTATAAAAGGGATCCCCCCTCTCTCTAATTCACACCTTAAAATCCTTTTGGATCAGCCAAACCCTACCCAAATATCCTCTCAACTTCCCTCAATTCATTCTAGAGGCCTTACTTTAGTCAGAAATCTAACTTAAGGATCCCTTTTGATCAAATCAAAAGGAATAACTCGAAGAAGAGGTAAATATCTCACCACCTCTTCAAGTTCCTTTCTTCTTCCACTTCCTCTTTCTTTGTTGTTTCAATTATAAAATAATAACTACAGTATATTCTATATACTATGATTTTATTAAAAAATATGGAAAAACCATATTCATTATTCTATCCATCCTTTTAATGACATGTCACCATACGTGCGTACGTACGGACTACCGTCTCCACGTCGTGGTGTAATTGTTATTCAATACATTATTATTTGGATGGGTATAATAATGATGTGTAATTGATGTAAATAATAAATATAACATGATAATTATTCTTCATAAATGATATACCATCCAATTATATATTATTTTAATATCAAGAATGATATTGTCGCTCGTGCGTACGTACGAATTACCGTATCCACGAACGCGATGAGATTCATTCCTCATCGTATCCATTCAAGACTAAATTTCATTTTATGACTAAAAATAATTTTTAGAGACATGATATAATTCTATATATGAATAAGATACATCCCATCCATAACACACATGACTCACATAACAAAGAATATAATGGAAAACGAATCTGTTAACACCTGAAACGATGATAATACTAAGATATTATTAACAAAGCAATTTTAAAAGATCATATATGATATCATATTAATGCGTATGATTATTTTTTAATTTAATAAAAATTATTTCACCATTATACAGGAGGTTAACCTACCCTCTACCAAGGAGAAATTTCAAATTCTTATCTCACTTTTAATTCCATGATATTTCCATTGTTCACCACTTATTTATTGTATGTGGTGTGTGTACTACCCATGATTATATTCATTGTGTAATATACTTTAATATATGGATATTTACATAATCATTTTATTATCCTTCTTTCATGGGTGTATGTTTCGTATGTTACCAAATCGATAAGGGAATTTGAAATTTCAATTTCCACTCATTAGGCTTTACGCACACTTCATTGATTATTTTACTCTAAGATTATGTGTGGAATCACTATTCATTTGCTTATGTTATAATTTCCACACCCCTTTCTATCGATATACTTTTTATACACATAATAACTCCTTTGATAAATTCTCAAGTCATCGATATGAACTTGATAAGAGTAATTTTAACTCAATCTCCATTTGTTGAGTTAAATATCCAATTCATTGGTGTTGTTTTTACAAGAATATATGTGAATGTCCTCTGATTTATTTACACTTAATATCCAATAATATTGAGTGCATTTATATTTTTCACACATAATTATGTCGTTGATTTATCCTTAACCTAAGGATACGGTCTTTATAAGAGATTTTTTCTCAATTTACATTCCATTGAGACTTCTTTGTTGTTATACACCAAATCACTTTTATATAGTTTATATCATGTAATTTGACATAGAATATCATGAATCCCTTTATTATTATTCTATTACAATGTTTTTATTACCTCAATTATTTGTATTCAAGTGTCTCTCTTTTGGTTAGAAACTCTAACTAAAATATCATTTTTAAAATGTTTTAAATATTTATTATTCTAAATATTTCTCATTAATGTTCGTGTTTTAAAAATGTTTTTAAGGTTTTATTTATATGTAAATTAATGTTTTAAAATTAAAATCCATTTTAAAAGTTTAAAAGTGGTATGCGACACTTTGATTCAAAAATCTATTTTAAATAGCTTCTTGATAAATAGTGAGACTTTTAAATGTTTTTAAAGAAAAGGGGGGATATTTCTCTCAAGTAGTTTTGATGATTATTTTCATCTATGCCAATATCCTTCATTATTATCGATTGAGGTTAATCTGTTAAAATACAATCTTCCATATTGTATTGAATGATTTATGTTTGAATGTGGATGTGCTATTTTTATACCATTCATGGTTTGTGGATAAAGTATTGACATTTAGTATGCTATCTTTAATACCAATGTTTATGTTATGTGTCAAAATTTTCATATGATGAATGCATTGGACTTAGTAAGTGACGGGTGGAGCCCGATATAGCTCCTTGATGCATTGGTAGGTCTCATGAGACAAGCTAGTGTCTTGGAATAAGGCATTGACAAAATCTTATTTGTAGTCTTGGAACAAGGCCTTGACTATGTGGTTATGATAGTCTGGAATTATGAATTCCATCATTATGAAAGTGGTTATTGATATTGCATGTTATTATTCAACTAGTAGAATATCCATGTGAATAAGTAAACTACATTATTTCATTTCATTTTTTCCATATTATGATGAAGTTCAAGTTTAAACGGCTTTTGTTTTAGTTATACATCGCCTTAAATGTTTATGCTTGTTTATGAAAGTTTCTGCTATATTGTTATCCTTACTGAGCATCTGAGCTCACCCCTTTCTATGTTTTATTTTTCTCAGGATGTGAAGAAGTATTTTATGACTGCCTGTAGGGATAGTCTAAGGAGATCTGAGTCTGGACTATGGAGACTATGTTGTTGTAGTTTTTCACTTTATCATGTAATGTAATACTTATGAATGTATCTAGTACTTCCAAGTATACTAAACTAATCAGTATTTCAAGACTTGATCTTTTATGATTATGCCAATGATACGTAATAATGCACCGACTCTGGGCTTCTGGGGTTGCGGAGTTATAGTTGGTATCAAAGGAAGTTTAGTACAAACCTGGGAAACTAGATTTAGATAAACTCTGATTAGATCACATAGCCCTAAGATAGACTTTGAGGATTAGTATAGAGGAACTTCCTAAAATTTTGGTATTGTAGTGATTTTGTGAGTTTTCCAAGCAATACATCCCTATTTAGATACGAGCAGGTAGAGGCGGCTCTGGAATAAATGTACCTAGGGGTAAAACCCAAAAACAACTCTTTGATCTAGACTCAAATGGGAAATGGTGCATGATAATGGTCCTTGCTGCACTCTTGGTTACGACACTCTCATGGGATATGCTTAAGATAATTTACATTTTCAATACAAACTGATTTGAAGTATTTTGATATAAGATGAGAATAAATGACCTTGGTTAATCCTAAGGTATTTAAAATTGAAAATATGGTGTCATGATATTCTCTAAATGATTTTATGACTACTGTTACTCACAAAATGATTTATAGTTTTAGTCAATGGCTGGATTCCAAGGAAGTCATAGTAACTTTGAGAATGATGTACAAGGTAGGAATAATGGTGTGAATGAGCAACAAAATGGAATGCTGATAGGCATAAAAGATATCATTTTCATGCCAAATCAGTTTTCCAAAAATATGATCAACAACATATATATTAACCAACTCCTAGACTCAAAAAAGAAGAGAAAGGAGATGAATGATAAGAGCTCCAACAGTGGAGATTATGGAGAAAAGAATCATCAATTTCCATCATATAGGAAATATGGAAGGACACACCCATGAATGTTTCTCAATGGAACAAAGAAATGCTTTACATGTGGGAAAGAAGGATATAAAGTGAATAATTTACAAGGAAAAATGAAGAGTAATATAGAAGAAAATAAAAATGGTCCCAAGAATCCATTTATAGTCATTTTCTGTAAATGTAGGGGACCTGGACATTACCCAAGTGAATGACCTATTCTATAGGATATTTTCTTGGCCAAAGAAGAATCTATGTGGAAATAAATGGTTGGATAAATGTTTAAATGTATTAGTGCTCCTTGTTTATGGGATTTCTTTTGGAATAATTTTCTATTTTATTTGTAACTCTGTAGTTTGTCATGTGAAAATGATATTTGAGGAAGACTTATCTTTTTTATTGTGGATATAGTTATAAATAACCATTTGGTTTTATATGATCATTGGTTTTGAGGAAATTACAAGTTATTATATTTTTGGATAAAAATGAAAGGTATGAGATAACATTTGTGGTTAAATTATGTTATGGTTATTTTGGGGAATTTATTTCATTTCGGTAATTTTATAAAATATTGTTTTTGAAAAAGGACAACACACAGACAGTGTGACAACCCGTCGCGTCAGAAAAAGCTGTGGGAATCGAACCCACAACCAGAGTGCGATTGGGATTTATCGCCTACCACTGGACTACGTGAAGTCCCTGGTTAGTGTGACTAATTAGTTTTAGTTAAATGATTTTATTGATCAATAATAATTTGATTTGGGATCTTATGTCTTATCAAATGAATACCCTTAGTATAGGAAAATGATTTGGTGATTAACTGATAAATGTTATTTTGGAAGATGTTCGCTTTGTTGGGAACACTATATTCCCAAGGAAAATAGAATACTATGGGATTTCATTTGAGGATTAATGGTTGATTTTATCTATGTTTTTATGTTGGATTTATAGTGATTTGGTTTATTTATGGAAATGAATAAACTATAATAGAGAATATGTGATTAGGTTAATTACTTTTAATTATGTTACTTTAAGAGTAGTTTTTGTCATTTGGAGATACAATTTAACGTGGAAGACTACATAACCAAATTCTTCTATGTTTTGGGTTTCAATATTAGTTTGGATTATATTTAAGGATTTTATGGACATTTGTTTATTGAATGGAATTTTTTAACTTTGGGGTATTGTTGGTTTAATTTTAGAAATTAAGGGTAGTGTTTCTTTCTCTAAAGAAATATACTTTTGAGGGATCATCTGATCTTATATTAACCATTTTGGTTTTTATTAATCTCTAAAGAGAAGGTAAATATATAGTTTATCCTTTGTGTATAATGTGATTCTTTAGAAGTTGATTCTATCTCTTTAAGTGTGACCAAGTCATCTTGAATACTCATCGTTAAAAAAAGAGTTAGTAGTAGAAATTTATTAAAGAATGAAGCACTACATAAAAAGTAGGTATATCTCTTTATGTTCATGGTCAATCTCATAAATAAATTCCACATCTTTATGAAATGTAACATAAAAAAAATGTTTACTCGTTAGCTTTTCCTACTGGGAAACTAATGACCATTTGTCTCATCACAAGTTTGTGGTTTTCTTGTTGTTAAATTTCTCCTGATAATGTTTTATATCCCTCTACATCAGAACATGACACTTAGTTAATCTTCCAAATCCATGTTTTTCCTATATGGAATCCTAGTATGGGTTTTCTCAGGTGACATTTTCATTTCTCTTTCTTTCTTTTAAAGTGATAGTTTTATTGACTCTTTTTCCGATGTGGGACTTTAAATTATGTTCCCAAGACCAATTTTAAAAATTGATAGGAAGCAATTTATTGAAGGAGGGAAGAATGTAACACCCCCATCTTCCATGGTATGCTTCTCTTTGAATAATACAGTAGTGTGTGTTGTATGGATCTTCAATTTCTAACACACCACAACCAATCAAACTAGCCGTTATGAATAGTAATACCCACTTTTTTAAATTTTTTAAATTTTATCTTTCAAAATGGAATTCATTTATGGATTTAGAATATCAAAATTATCTAAGGGTGATGTTTTGGTATTTTTTTGAAAACTTTCAATTTTTGATGAATAGTGAAAAACACTAAGTTATAGTTTAAAACCGAAATTTTATTTAAACCATTATTTATTTTATTTAAATTTTTTTTGGTAAAAATAGATACATAATTCCTATATAAGTTCAATGTAATTCATTATAGTCAGTTTCTAATAATTTTAGATATATAAAAATTTTATTGAACTTTTCACCGTCTTTTAACCACCTCTTATGAGAATTTGAAAATTCACATAAAACATAATTTTACCACTTCTTTTCATGGAATTTCAAAAATGTGAGAGACATAGTTAATATTAAGGAGTAAAATGTGGTTCAACAAGATAAAAATAATTTTTGGTGAATAGTAACTTTTTAATTTTATTTACCACTGTTAAAAGTAAATAGGGTAATTAATGGTAAAAATGATATTATTATTTCCCTAAAACATGTCCTAATTCTATTGGATAAGTATATTTCGTCCACAAACATACTTTGGAATAAAATATGAACCTATTTGTTCTACTTGGATTAGATTAGGACATTTATTATTATTTAATTCAAAGAAGAGTTAAAAGAGTTAAAATCAAAGTTTAATAACTAAAAAATTTATAATATAGGGTTATACATAATATAAATTAGATTATAAATATTCATTAGAAATATAAAATTATTCCCTACATAAAATTATTATATTTATAATTTTTAGACATTAAATAATTTAATTTATTTATGACACAATGGTGATGCAGTAATTACCTAATTAATGAAATATTAAAATAATTGATATTATAAATATCCAAATAAATTTAATTTGAGACTTTTTAGGAATTAATCTAATTTTATAGGTTAATATGACATATTAGGGTGGGTTATATGAATTTTTTTCGAAGTAATAATGCTATTATGAATTTATCAAAAACAAAATACAAAATAGTGTCAAAATTGACATAAAAGAGTTTTTAAAACAAACATTATATTATTAATTGATATTATATTCCTAAAAATCGAAGGTTCAGACAAAGGACTTATATAATGATATTTTTATCATTAATTAACCAATTGGGGTTCTCTTGGAAGTATATAATAAGTTTTTTAACCATATAATATACAAATACAAAGAGACATGGGAAATGTCAAACTATTTAACTAAGAGTTAAATCTAAAAGATAAAGTCAATATAGTGGCCCAAACCTGTATAAAACCTATTTCTTGAGTGGATTTCGACCCATCCACACATTTTCCTTTAAATAATACATTCTATATTCACTATAAACTGAAAATTATTTTATTATAAAATATTTTTTCTATATTTTCCTAAGGTGCCCCTCACCCCTCTTATAAAAGGGAACTCCCCCTTCTCTTTAATTAACACCTTCAAAGCCTTTTGTCTCGGCCAAACCCTACAGAAATATACTTTAATCTTCCCTAAATTCATCCTAGATGCCTTCCTTTAGTCAGAAAGCAAAATTAAAGAGACCTTTTGATCAAATCAAATGGAAGAACCCGAAGAAGATGTAAATATCTCACCAACTCTTTCAAGTTCCTTTCTTCTTCCACTTCCTCTTTCTTTGTTGTTTCCATTATAAAATAATAACTCCAGTATATTTTATATACTTTGATGTTATTATGAATATGGTACCACCATATTCATTATTCTATCCATTTTTTTGAATGACATGTCACCATACGTGCATACGTACGGACTACCGTCTCCACGTCGTGGTGTAATTGTTATTCAATACATTATTATTTGGATGGGTATAATAATGATGTTTAATTTATGTAAATAATAAATATAACATGATAATGATTCTGAATATATGATATACCATCCAATAATATATTATTTTAATATCAAAAGAATGATATTGTCGCTCGTGCGTACGTACAGATTACCGTCTCCACAAACGCGATGAGATTCATTCCCCATCATATCTATTCAAGTCTAAATTTCATTTGATGAATAAATATAATTCTAAGAGAAATGATATAATTCTGTATATTAATAAGTTACATCCCATCCATAACACATATGAATCACATAACAAATAATATAAAGGAAAACGAATCCGTTAACACCCTAAACGACTATAGTACTAAGATATTATTAACAAAGAAATGTTAAAAGATCATATATGATATCTTATTAATGTATATTATTATTTTATAATTTAATAAAAATTATTTCACCATTATAATGGAGGTTAACCTACCCTCGACCAAGGAAAAAGTACAAAGTAAGGGATCTCTTATCTCACTTTTAATTCCGTGAGATTTCCATTGTTCACCACTTATTTATTGCATGTGGTGTGTGTAATGAAAATGATTGTATTCATTGTGTAATATACTTTAATATATGGATATTTACATCATCATTGTATGATCCTTCTTTCATGGGTGTATGTTTCTTAAGTTACCAAATCGATAAGGGGATTTGAAATTTCAATTTCCACTCATTCGGCTTTACGCATACTTCATTGATTATTTTACTCCAATATTATGTATGGAATCACTATTAATTTGATTATTTCATAATTTCCACTTCCCTTTCTATGGATATACTTTTTATACACATAATCACTACATTGATAAATTCTCAAGTCATCGACATGAACTTGATAAGAGTAATTTTAACTCAATCTCCATTTATTGAGTTAAATATCCAATTAATTGGTATTGTTTTTACAAGAATATGTCTGAATGTCCTATGATTGATTTACAATTAATTTCCAATCATATTGAGTGTATTTATATTTTTCACACATAATTATGTCGTTGATTTCTCCTTAACCTAAGGATACAATATTTATAAGATATTTCATCTCAATTTACATTCCATTGAGACTTCTTTGTTGTTATACACCAAATCACATTTATATAGTGTATATAATGTACTTTGAAATAGTATATCATGAAACCCTTTATTCTCATGATTTTAAAAAGGTTTTATTACCTCACTTATTTGTATTCAAGTGTCTCTCTTTTGGTTAGGAACTCTAACTAAACTATAATTTTTAAAATGTTTTAAAGATTTATTATTCTAAATATTTCTCATTAATGTCCATGTTTTAATAATGGGTTTAAGATTTTATTTATATGGACATTAATTATTTAAAATTAAAATTCATTTTAAAAGTTTCAAAGTGGTATGTGACACTTTGATTCAGAAATCTATTTTAAGGAGCTTCTTGATAAATAATGAGACTTTTAAATGTTTTAAATAAAAAGGGGGATATTTCTCTCAAATAGTTTTGATGATTATTTTCATCTATATCAATATACTTCATTATTATCGATTGAGGTTAATATGTTACAATAAAATCTTCCATATTGTGTTGAATGAGTTATGTTTGAGTGTGGATGTGCTGTTTTTATACCATTCATGGTCTGTGGATAAAGTATTGACATTTCGTATGCTAGTTTTAATACAAATGTTTATGTTATGTTTCAAAATTTTCATATGATGAATTCATTGGACTTAGTAAGTGACGGGTGGAGCCTGCTATATCTCCTCGATGCATTAGTAGGTCTCATGAGACAAACTAGTGTCTTTGCACAAGGACTTAACAAAATCTTATTTGTAGTCTTGGCACAAGGCCTTGATTATGTGGTTATGATATTTTGTAATTATGAATTCCATCCTTATGAAAGTGGTTATTGATATTTCATGTGATTATTCGACTAGTATAATATCCATGTGAATAAGTAAATTGAATTATTTCATTTCATTTTTTCCATATTATGATGAAGTTCAAGTTTAAAAGGCTTTTGTTTTAGTTATACACCACCTTAAATGTTTATGCTTATTTATGAAAGTTTCCACTATATTGTTATACTTACTGAGCATCTGAGCTCACCCCTTTCTGTGTTTTATTTTTCCCAGGATGTGAAGAAGTATTTTATGAACGACCTGCAGGGATAGTCTGAGGGGATATGAGTGTGGACTATGGATACTATGTTGTTGTAGTTTTTCACTTTATCATGTAATGTAAGACTTCTGAATGTATCTAGTACTTCCAAGGATACTAAACTAATCAGTCTTTTGAGACTTGATCTTTTATGATAATGCTAATGATACATAATAATTCACTGACTCTGGGCTTCTGGGGTCGGGGCATTACAGGAGGAGTATTAGTGGGGGGGGGGGGACTTAGAGGCTGAAGTGATGAGTTATTGTGTTACCCAGAGTAATGCTCTGAAAGGATGGTTGGAAGACGGACAGAATCTGATGCTATTTCATGGAAAGTTGTTCTTAATGGTGGAAATGCGCAAGAGAGTTCTTGGTGGGTTTCAAAACTCACCCCTGGAGGTACAACTAGGAGTTTCCAAGATGTACCAAGGTTTGAGGGGTCAGTTCTGGTGGCCTGGGGTGAAGCAGGAAGTGGTAGCTTTTGTGGAAAAGTGCCTCATGTGTCAGCAGGTGAAGGATAAACACTACATCCCAGGAGGTCTGTTACGACTTTTAGATGTCCCCGAGTGGAATTGGGATGACATCTCGAAGGATTTTATCATAGGATTACCAAGAGTTCAAGGGGGTTGCATTACTATCTGGATAGTGGTGGACTGGCTGATGAAATCATATCACTTATAGGTAATCAAGGAGTTAGATGTAGTGGATGCTTTAACACAGAGGTACGTGGATGAGGAGGTGTGGTTTCATGGAGTTTTGAGGTCTATAGTCTCAGATCGGGATACCCCATTTACCTCATGGGTCTCGAAAGAAATGCAACATACTTTTGGCACCCAGTTATGCCTCAATACTGATTTCCTCCCCTAGACAGATGGGCAGACAGAGCAGACCATCCATAAATTGGAGGATATGCTACGAGTATGTGTTTTGGACCTTGTGGGATCATGGGTACGAAACATGCCTCTGGTAGAATTTACCTACAACAATAGATATCACTCTACCATTGAAATGGATCCATTCGAAGGCTTGTACGGGAGACCGTGTCGCTCCCCCATGTGATGGACAGAGGTTAGGGAAGCAAGTATTCTTGGCCTAGAGGTGGTTTAGAGCATGATGGAGAAGGTCTAGTTTGTGCATGAGAGGATGAAGGTGGATCAAGACTGGAAGAAGTCGTACGCCGACCATAGGAGGAGACCCTTAGAGTTCGGGGTTGGGGACCATGTGTTATTAAAGGTCTCCCCTCGGCATGGGAAATGAAGGTTTGACACAGGGAGTAAGATTTCTCCTAGGTTCTTCGGACCCTTTGAGTTGTTGCAGTGGGTCGACGAAGTGGCTTATCAACTGGGGATACCACCGTCGCTACTGAGGGTGCATGACGTCTTCCATGTGTCCCAGCTCCATCTGTATCTATGCGATGATTCACGCGTCCTCGATTGGGGGAAGATGGATATCGAGGGCGATGTTGTGCTTGTGGAGTGACCAGTGAGGATCGAGGATTGTGAGGAGAATGTTCTTCATGGATGAACCATTCCCTTGATTTGTGTGTTATGGAGGCATGGTGGCCTCAAGGAGAGTACCTGGGAACGAGAGGCATATATGCAAACCCAATACCCAGAGTTATTTTGAGTTTTGTTTTGTTTTGTTTTTTACTTGTTTGTGATGTAGTAATTGATGTTGTTAACTATGAAATGGGTTGTTTCCCTTTTTCTCTGGATGTGTGTGAAGAGTTCTAGCTAGGGGGAGGAGAGGACCTTATCCATAATAAAGTCACATTAAATTGGATGCAGTTGAACCCATGCGGGCAAGTCAGTGCCGCTGTTTCTGACACTTTCACTAGGGCGCGCACATCTTTCTATGGAGGACGCGAAGTTGTTGACCCGCATTCCCACTTTCCAAAGGCGGGCGGCATCCGTTCCTTGTTCAGGGACGTTTTCTCCTTGATTGAAATGGGATGATGGGATGTTGGTTCTTCCTTCTGTGGATTCCTCCTCCGAACTCATCACCTAGTCCGGGTCTCCCTCATAGATTTAATACATTGTTCGTGAATCTCGTTCTCGATGCCATATCTTCATGGACGATGGTTAATTACACTAATTCCGTCAATACATTCCATGGTGTCTTGACATGGTAGCGACCTTCGGTCTGAGTAGATGACAACATCAGGCATGTTGGGGCATCTCTGGGTGAGTGGACATTGGGGAACCTGTATTCTTCCCTATAAGAGGGAATCTCATGGGTGTATAACCCGAGGAACCCCACATCGAATATGGTGAATCATATGACATAGGCATGTACCTGAGGTCTTCCTCAGCTTCCCATGTTTGACACTGGGTATGCAACATGTTTAACGTCTTGCAAAGATGGTTACGCCAAAGGTGTGCCATCCGAGGTTTTCCTTAGGCATCTCATGTTTATCACGAGGTTGGCTGTGAGTTTAACGTCTTGTGGAGGGGATATAAGAGTGATCAGAACGTCCCATAGAGACAGATCAGATTGGTACATCCCTAGGAGGGAACACCTGGAAGGTTTACCGAGTGGATGGATCAGAACGCCCAATGAGGACGGATCCAAGGTGGTCCACCCCAAGGAGGGGAGATGTCACGCCGTAATGGATGATCTGAACAACAATGAAGGAAGATCAGGGAGAGTGCACACCAGGATGGGAGACACCATGGCTCACCACTAGCTGGGATTAATCCTCAGGGAGGTTTCCTATGTACCCTATATAGAGGGAAGGGATCAAATCCCACGTAGTTCGAAGGGGTGATGAATCGAGGTGTACATAGAGGACAACGATCCGGAGACATGATGGGGATTATGCGTGGATATCGGCCCAAGTACTTCTAGGAGAAGCGAGGAGGGTGGATGACATGATCCCACCAGGATGTGGCGGCCCGGGTAAGAATCAGGATGGATGATGGAGAATTTCTTAGAGTGGAGGAGGAATGAAATGGGACCGTCGTGAAGGTGACAGTAGTGTTGGTCTTGAGCCTCGAAGAGACTTCCTACATATCCCCGTGGTAGGGAATCAAAGTCCGCATACTTCGATGATACGGTGGGACACCTGAGGAGGCGGCCCATGAGAATGGACACATGGATGGACCCAGAGGAAGTGGAACCTCTGGGTTGGGGAATGACCTTCCTAAGACACATAGGCTTTAAGGAGAGATCAGGAAGAAACATGAGTGATGAGTTTGAGCCTTATAGAGGCTTCCTATGTATCCCCGTGGCATGGAATCAAAGTCTGCGTAGTTTGGTATGGTGAGAACCTATGTGAATGGGGTCGGAGCGACCAATGGGTGGTGGGATTGAACCTCAGGGAGGCTTCCTGTGTACCATGCCTTGACATGGATCAAAGTCCACGTAGTTAAGAATGGGGCGTCGTCGAACCGACGTGAAGTTGAACCTTGGTCCGATGGGTGATGGGGTTGAACCTCGTGAGGTTTCCTACGTACCATGCCTTGACATGGATCAAAGTCCTCATAGTTCGAGTTGGACGCCGGTGAACCGGCGTGAAGAAGGACCTTGGTCCAATGGGTGGTTGGCTTGATCCTCGTGAAGGCTTCCTACGTACCATGCCTTAACTGGATCAAATACCACGTAGTTCAAAAATGGGGTTGTTGAACTGACACAAAGGGGTGTCAGAACAACTAAATGATAGGGCCACAATGGCTTACTGTTGGACTGAGATGCAGTTTAACATCATGCGGGATGGGGGCGTGTTGGAGAACCGATGTGAATGAGGACCTTGGCCCAAGTGGATAGAGGGCTTGAACCTCATGAGGTTTCCTACATACCATGCCTTGATATGGATCAAAGACCACATAGTTCAGGTGAAAATGGGGGCTTGGCACACCAGCACGGAGATGGTGGGGGCCAATTATTGTTGGGCTCGAACCTCAGGGAGGCTTCCTATATACCATTCCTTGACATGGATCAAAGACCACGTAGTTCAGGTTAGTCACAACGGCTTACCGCTGGAATGAAATGTAGTTTAACGTCATACGGGATGAGGGTGGAACCCGATGTGAAGAAACAACCGGGAGGTGGGCTTGAACCTCGTGAGGCTTCCTACCTACCGTGCCTTGACATGGATCAAAGACCATGTAGTTCAAGTGTGAATGTGGGTGTCAGCGAATCGACGTGAGAAAGGACCTTGGTCTGATGGGTGACGGGGCTTGAACCTCAGGGAGGCTTCCTACGTACCATGCCTTGACATGGATCAAAGTTCACGTAGTTCAGGTGGGGTTTCTGCCGTCGAACCGACGTGAAGGTGAACCCATGGGTCCACTGGTGGTGGGATTGAACCTCATGAGGCTTCCTACGTACCATGCCTTGACATGGATCAAAGTCCACGTAGTTCATGTATACAGTTTAACATCATGATGGACGGGGGAATACAGTTTAACGTCATGCTGGATGCGGGCATACAGTTTAACATCATGCTAGACAGGGTATTGTCATGTTCAATGCTTACTCTAAGCCCACGTGAGTCGTGCTCGGTGTGAGAAAAAAGAGGCAGTAGAGACCAGACGATCATGTCGCGAAGGGTGCGTCCGTGAGAAGCGAAGAGGGGCTTATGCATTAGGCGGCCCAAGGTGCCGGGACTTACTCCAGGATGGATGCCCATGTGCCGTTGTGGAATGGAAATGGTAAAGGGAATGGAACCGTCATCAGGATGACGATGGTTTCGGGCTTGATCCTTGAAGAGGATTCCTGCATATCCATGTGATAGGGAATCAAAGTCCACGTAGTTCTCTTGATGACGGCTTACCGCCGACTGGGGGTTTCAATGGATTACCACTAGATTGGGTCACAATAGATTACCGCTAAATTGGGCCACAACGGCTTACTGCTGGATAAGGATGTCCACGATTTACCACTGAATAGGATCACAATGGCTTACCACTGGATAGGATCAGAACAGCTTACCGCTGGATAAGGATTTCAACGGCTTACCGTTGAATAGGATCACAATGGCTTACCGCTGGATAGGATCACAATGGCTTACCACTGGATAAGGATGTCAACAGTGGATGGGGCTTACGCAAGAAAGCTGTCCGGGTGCCGCTATGGAGAGACAATGGTGAACGGGGCTTATGCAAGGAAGCTGCCCTTGTTCTTCTATGGAGTGGCACTGGTGGACGGGGATTACGCAAGGTAGCTTGCCAGGTGACACTATGGAGCGACAATGGTGAATGGGGCTTACGCTAGGAAGCTTCCCGGGTGCCTCTAAGGAGCGACAATAGTGGATGAGGCTTACGAAAGGTAGCTTCCTGGGTGCCTCTACGGAGCGGCAATGGTGAATGCGGATTATGCAAGGATGCTGCCTGGGTGCCACTAATGAGCGACAATGGTGAATGGGGCTTATGCAAGGATACTAACCGGGTGCTGATTTGGAGAGGCACTGGTGAATGGGGATTACGCTAGGAAGTTGCCCGTGTGCCGCTATGGAGCAGCTATGGTGGATGGGGCTTACGCAAGGATGCTGCCCGGGTGCCGCTAAAGAGTGGAAATGGTGAACGGAGCTTACGCAAGGATGCTGCCCGGGTGCCTCTAAGGAGCGGCAATGGTGAATGGGGATTATGCAAGGATACATCCCGGGTGCCGCTATAGAGCGACACTGGTGAATGGGGATTATGAAAGGATGCTGCCCGGGTGCTGCTATGGAGCGGCACTGGTGAAAGGGGATTATGCGAGAAAGCAGCCCAGGTGCCGCTATAGAGAGGCACTTGTGAATGTGGATTATGAAAGGATGCTGCCCGGGTGCCGCTATGGAGCGACACTAGTGAATGGGGCTTATGCAAGGATTTTTCCTGTAATGTCTTCCTCATGTCTGGCCATGAGGGCATCTCAACTCACTGGTGGGTTGAGGTTTTCACCTATGCGCCAGCGCACAAGAGGGACAATGCCAAGGGGCATTGGAATCATTCCACTGTAATCATGGTAATATTTGTCTTATGATTAGAGAATAAGTCATCTCTTGTTTAATTCAAGAGGCATCCTATTATTGAATGATAGGGAATGCTACAGTTTAAAGTCATGTAGATAAGACAATTTGCATATCATGATTGGAGCATAAGGAATCTCTTGTTTGGAGTAAGTTGCATCCTATTATTGGAACATAGGGGGAACTACAGTTTAGAGTCATGTAGATAGGACTATTGGCATCTCATGCTTGGAGCATAAGGCATCTCTTGTATTAGGTAAGATGCATCCTATATTTGTTATACAGGGATCACCACTGTTTATAGTCATGTAGATATAACTGTTAGCATCTTATGTTTGAATCATAAGGAATCACTTGTATTAGGCTAGAGGAATACTTTGTTTAGAACACAGGGAGTACTTCAATTTAGAGTCTTGTAGATAGGACTGTTGGCATCTCATGCTTGGAGCATACGGCATCTCTAGTTTAGAGTAAGAGGCATCCTATGATTGGAGCATATGGAGATCACTACAGTTTATATTCATGTATATATGGCTATTGGAATAAGGTGCCAGGAAATGGATGGTGTTGGGACTTACGCAAGGGTGGCCCTTTCTGGTTCAACCTGGCATAGGAGCCAAGTGATTGGGTTTGGAGGAGCTGCCTGAGGAATGGTTCGACTCGAGGTACTCATGGAATTGATGATGGAATCTCAAATCACGACATTTTAATGAAACCAAGAGGAACATGTCGACTCAAGGTGTTTCATGGTGTGCGGAGGAGTATCTCAAATCATGGCCTTCCATAGGGGGAAGGTGGGTGCGCATAGGGGCGTAATGGAAAATCCCGACAGCACGGCCTGAAATGTTCGCGGTGTGACTCTCCATATTTCATGGGGGTCTGTGATGGTAGCGAAGGGACCGGGGAGCATGGTGTCTCACAAAGCATGGACTTGCGGAACATTGGCTCACGGATCAGCATCGCAGAGCATCGACTCGTGGAGCAGCAACGCGAAGGAAGCTGCTCGCGGAGGAGGGACTCACGGAGCATCATCCGAAGGAAGCTGCTCTCAGAGCATGTCCTTGCAGAGCCACTTCGCGAAGGAAAGAGGAGCTCCACAAATCGAGAGTTTGGATTCCCAAGGGGCAGAATGGCCATCAGGAGAAGGGGGGTGAGCTGGGTATTTATAGGCAAAGGGTGCCGCGAAGCAAAGCTCACTCGGTGCGAAGGGGCTTCAGTTGCTTCGCGGCGCGTCGCGAACGCCAACTGGGTTCGCGAAGGGGTACCGCCTCTTCTACTTCGCGGAGGGTTCACGAACATCAGGTAATTCACATAGCATTACCGCCTCCAGTGCTTTGTAGTGGGTTCGCGAATGTCAGGGCATTCGCGGAGCGTTACCGCCTCTGGTGCTTTGTGGTGGGTCTTCGCGAATGGGCTTTTCGAAACAGTTTTCCCACCCAACTTCAAATGTCTATAACTCCTAATCTGTTGCTCCGTTCGGGACCTACGACCAATCAAATTGAATCTTGTGAAAAGGGATACAATCTTGGATCGTGTATAGAAGCATTTGGAAAATTTTGGGAATGCATTTTTCAGTGCCAACAGCCGCCCAAAGAGGATAGTATCCTGACATGGATGATGGGAGTCCCTAATCCATATGACTCAACGGTATGAACTTTAAATGTTTGTGTGGTTAATTGAGGGATAGGAGGGGTAGTGTATCTGTGGTTGTTCAGAAGATAGATGAGGGAGAGGTGTTCCAAGATGTCTTGGAGGTTTACTCCTAATAGGTATCTTTCGAGGTGGTTGTTTGGACCCCTCTCTTTTCTTTAGGTCTATTTTCGATTCTCGAGGACGAGAATAGTTTGATAGGTATATGATGTAATGGCCCAAACCCACCTGGTCAGGTACTTTTCCAAAATAATCAGTTCCCTCAAACAGTTCTACCGAAACGGTGGCACCGGTCATGGCAACACTGTGACTGTGGAACTGGTCACAGTCGCACACCGAAATGGCTGCACCACTTACGGTGTTCCAATGAACTAGTGGCACCATAGCGGTCACACCATCACAGTCACACACTGAAATGGTGTCACCACTTATGGTGTTCTACTGAACCGGTACCACTATGACGGTGGCACCATCGCGATCGCACCGCCACGGTCGCACATTGAAATGGTGGCACCACTAACAGTGTTCCACTGAAACAATGACACCATGATGGTGGCACCGCTTACGGTGTTCCACTAAATCGGTGCAACCGTGATAGTGGCACCGTAATGGTCGCACCATCACAGTCACACATCGAAATGGTGGCACCGTGATGGTGGCACCTTTACGGCGTCTCACCAAATGGTGTCCCACACTTTTTTTTTCAGTTCTACCCCCACAATGTATCTCTTGACATAAAAGTGTTTTAATAAAACTTTCAAAGCTATTTAAATCCCATAAATGATATATAAAATCCCCCAAGAGTCAAGAAACCCTTGACTTACCAAAACGTGTGGCTTTTTTTCTCCATGTCACACCCTTTCCTATACTTTCCAGTTCTACCCCTATTATGCATTTTCCTATGTTTAAATGAAACCCTTTAACTCACAACTATTATGGCCAACTCTCCAATGAGAATTATTAAAAGAAAATTAATTCCATCATCTGTAACCACCCAACTACGTGGAGAAACCATGATTTTCCTTTAAAGAGGTTCAAGAATTCATATCTCGTCACTCCAAGATCTCACCTTTTATCACATGAGGATTATTTATTCTTCTTGGATAGCCTCTTTTCCTTTCCATGGTGCATTTGAAGTCCCAGTTCCCGAGGATAGTTGTACGCCTGGAGCCTTTATTTCTCACTCTTGGAGTCCTCAGAGTTCTTCCCCTATAAGTCACGCATCCCTAGTTCTTGGCATGAGGAGAAAAACTTCGATCGGTGATCATCCAATTAGGGGTTTTCCTTTGTCTCTCTTTACTGTGTATCATGTGGGGTGGGTATGATAATGTTCCAATGGGGATGGATGAAACCAAACCTTAATGAAGATAATAAATTATTTTTAAATAATGAAGGTGTGTGTTCGATGATTTCGTTGTGCTCTTTGACCTTTTCTTATGTGTTGGGAAAAGTATTTTCTTTTGTCCACTAACAAGCATGGCCGTTGGTGGTCCCTTCTTGCGCACTAATAAAACTCTATTTTCTTGGATAATCTAGTAATTGAATGAATGTAACATGGAAACTGGTTAATCATGTAAACTCGGTTTTTAAATGGATTCCCAATGAATAAGAATCCTTGTGTGGTCACCCTGGTTAACCAAACAGAAAGGTGGAACTAAAGGAATGGTGTGTTTAAATATGAAAACTCCCTTGCTCTATTTTGGTAATGTGAATGGTTGTTATGCTTGATTATTGTGAGGTGACATGGGTTGGGGATGGGATCCCCTATTGTGCAGTTGTTAGTTTTTGGATTTGGGGCCATGTGGGGCCATATGTTGGGACTTGGTTTGGTTCATGTACCTCGAGGGATCTCATGATTCCCTTTTTCTGTTGTGACTTTACAAGAGACCTGAGTGTGAATTCTTAATTTACTACTTGGAAATTTTTCCTTCCTTGGATTATGGATATGCCTATTAGTTTCCCATTAGTGAAGAATTATTTAAATGGAACCACTTGAATGTGACGACAAGAATGGGTTAACTGGAGAATTGTTTTCTTGGGATGAGGTGTGACTTGGTTGTGGCTGTTTTCCTTTCTATGAATGAATAGTGACTAGGGTGTTTGTGTATGGGCTGGTTTTAGAACCCCGTTGGTTGGGATGAGTGCTTGTTTACATATATGTTTAATTTAGATCTTATGTTTCTTATTCGTGCCCCACCCAAGTTGAGAACTTCGTTCCGAACACCCCCATTTAATGGGGAGGGTGTTTTCTCCAACACTCCTATGAGTTGATGGTTATTATCTCATTTTCTGGTCCCTTTTCCGGAGTATCCCAAGACTCTTCGGGCAAGATGTGATGGATTGAGGTCCATTATAACTCCAGATTCTTCGGTCAGGGTATGTTGTGGTGGTTGGCCCAGGTGTGTGTGGGAAGGTTTTTTCCCAAGTGTCTTCAGGATGAGTCCTAGGTGTCTTCGTGATGAGGCCTGGGAGTCTTCTGGCATGGTAGTAGTTGTTCAGGACCAAGTATATTTGAGAATGATTTTAGTTGTTCTGGAATAGGTGTCTAAGGGAAGGGTTACATGTGGTTGTGGTGGCCCAGGTGTTTTCAGGTGTATCTATGGTTGTGGTGGACCAAAAGTTTGTTGTTGGGGAAGCAGTGGGACTGCAGTGAGAATGGCAGGGGAGGTCTGACACGTAATATGTCCTCAATAACCATTGGTAAAGTAGCGTGGGGTACACAAACAATGATGTGTTATTACTATTACTTTAGTCGAATTTCATTATTTGGGTAGTGTTCCTTGGTGAGGTTTGGGTGGGTTGTTTCCTTGCTAGGTGCTTTGGTTATCTCCTTTTCTCACGGGACATTAGAATTCCTCCCCACTTGTGAACGAGATCTTTTGTTCTTCCCTGCTATGTATTCCTGTATACTCACCCTATGTATATAAAAAATGTTTTCTGATTTCCAATAGGACTTCGAGGACCATGAGAGACCATACTAGTTCAGACATAGGGACAATTTTTGTTTCTATTTGTGTTTTCTTTGGTACTTCCCTTTTGAGTTTTTCTTGTACTTGTGGCATTTATTATTGGAACATGCATATGGGAATGGATTGTTTCGGCTTTACTTTTACTTAAACTTTTGGAATTGTTTGGGATTTACTATCTTATGTCCCAATCCTACTAAATAAAAGGGTAATTCCTTCCATATGACATGTGACTCTATACCCTTGGTGCTAGTCACCACTCCAGGGCCTATTGAAGGTGGGCCTCGGGGGTCATTATCTCTCCTTAAACATGAGGAAGGGTCTTGCAGTTTTATGTCCCTTACCTCATCTTGGTGATTGCGTTTCATGACAAAAAACCATTGTGATGTAATATATATATGCACTTCACTACATTCTGATTAAGGAAATTTGTTTTAACATCAATTTTACATATCTCATGACAATAATGAGCTACTATGTAATGTAATATTTAAGTGGAATTTATCAATGAGACTAGAGAACAAGTTTATTCATAGTTAGTATGATGATTTTTTTGAAACCTTAAGATACTTAGTGTGATTTATAGGTATACACTATACCATCTAAGTCAAATTTATTTTAGAAAACTCATTTACACCCTATGGCTCTTACCCCTTCAGGTGAAGTCACTGAGCTCCAAATTTTGTTAGTGTAATTGGAGCCCGTCTTAAATTTATTTTCTTCAAATAATTTTTATTTATTAGAACACTTGATAGCCTCTTATTAGGTGATAAATCCATAAAATATTAATATTAATTAATCATCATTCACCATAATGAATCCATACCCTAGGTATCCTAAGAAAACATATACAAACCTTTTGGTTATTTTGTAACCTGATTCGGATCTATTAGCACAAAATCTTATGGTATTAGCTTAACTTCCATCTTAGAAATAATTTTAATTTATAGTTTTGGATCTTTTACATGTTTTATTTTTCATCTAATAATTCCTAGAAAAAGTTAGAATTATTAATAAAAACACCACATTAGACCACAAACACGATGTGTTCAATAGGATAATAAAAGTAATATAATTTAGAATTTTTAAGATAACCAAAAAACATAAATATTTAAATCTAAAGCCGTATTTTTCATAATTTATACATTTTTTAAGTCATTCACAAACCTAAAACATCATAAAATACAAATCAGGATGCCTCCCATGCCATATATTATATGGTACCTTATCATCACCTTGTTTGGAGCATAATTTTGTATAAATGATTCTATTTTAAGAAAATATCTTCATTATGATTTTGGAAGGTCACGCCAAATCATTATTTAATAAACCATGTCCAATATGGTGGGATTACCCCTCTTATATACCTAATTCCTTTATGGTATTCTAAGAGGAATGAGTTACGAAAAAATTATATAATATCTTATATTTTTAGTAAATTCTTGGATAAAATATTCACCAATATAATCGGATCATAGAATCTTAATACTCTTTCCAAATTGATTATATATATATATAATTATTTAAATCATTAAAATTTTAAAAAGTAGTAATTATGTATCTCATTATAAATTCATATCCATACTGACTAAAATCATCGGTGAAGGTTATGAAGTATCTACACCCACAACCCAATAGAACTTGTAAAAAAATAGAGAAATTGATTTCTATAACATTCACATCCAAATTACCAAATCACTATATTTGAAAATACATCCCAACCATTGATAAAAATATGGAATTCTATTATAGGTCATACTTATAAGAGATCTTGTAATTGATAATCAAATTACATGCCACAATTTATAGTCAATACCTAACTATGGGTGAGTATCATTTTTTATATCCTTTCATTGATGTATTTTAATGAATTTTATCTCACTAAAATGGTGAAAACATATATAACTACCTTCATCAAGAGATGATCCATATTTCATCATTACTTAAAAAATCTAATCTCACAACTTAAGCTGTGACTATACATGTTGTACCATCGTATCAATCTTAACGTATATGACACTTGGTTAGTTAGGTGTAAAACTACATTTCCAATTCATCATATAATTTATCATAACTATATTACTTTAGAAATCTATTGGTTAGGATCTCCTAGATAAGTGTTGACCAATGTCAGTCATAAATAGAAACATGTAATGTTTAGTGTCATCTATAATATTAATTTTTTACAAAATATAATATGTGGGAACCTAATGTTTAGGGTCAACCATATTTAATGATCAAGTTCTTGAAATGTGTTTTCCTTAGAAGGAAACTGAGACTTATTATTTTATGTATTTTATAGGTCTCAAAATGTAACACCATGACCCGAACCATTGAATTCGAGATAGATTTCCACATGACATCATGCACTACTCCTGATATATAAGAGGATGTCGACTAGAAATAAGGGTATAAGTCCATCAGTGGGGATACTATACCCTCTATATAATTTCGCTGAGAAGATAAAGATAAATAAAAGGTAAAGAAATAACAAATAAATAATCATAGTAATCATACAAAAATATAAGATGGAATACATTTAATAAAAATAAATAGTCTCACAAAGTGGAAAGCCAAACCAAAGTAAATAATATAGATAAAGAAATAAGTAAGGATGGGGTCCAATGAAATCCATACCCGGTAGATACCATATTTGTGATCATTTATTTATCCATACAACACAGGGACCTTTCCCTTGGATGAATCTCAAGTCATTAAATTTAAAATCACATCAAAATTCCAAAGTAGGGTGTAAGTACAAGGCTCAGTAGGAAACCACCAATGTGTGTTCAACATAATTTTTCCATGTATTAGAAATGAATTAAATAATAATCATAAATAAAAAACAAGCATAAACATACAATCCAAAACCAAGCAGCCGTGTTATAACTAAGTCCCAATAAACCACCTGCTATACTTGCTTCATTCCATGTTGGAAGGATAATAATATATTTCAATAGTGATGAAAATAGTCATGAGGCTAGTGTAATATTATCTTGGCAACCTCATGGTATCATGTGTACATGATACCTGACGTCCTATAGTCACCATGTGTGTGATGATACCTACAATACTCTAGTTATCCACCAAGATACCTTAAACACATGGCACTTGATGTATACCAGGCTACCTCAAGTGAATCCAAAGCACGATCACCATGGTTATCCTCAAAGATCTACATTGTTCTTAGGTCCCCCTTTAGTAGCACTGAAAGTCAAGCACTTTCACCCTACAAGGGATAAATATGTCACTAAGTTTCAACTATATCTAGAAACAATAAAAATACCTCCAAGAATGGAATCATATATACATGGTAGAGCATACATAGAAAGCATATCCTAATCAGAATAAATTAGTAATATGCAATAACATGTGATATCAATCAAAAATAGAAACCAAATACTCATGTATTACCCATATAATTAAATCAAAATAAGTATCATGAGATATAAAAACATCCACATGAGAAACATAATCAAATATTGTCATCAGTTATAAAAACATCAATATTTATCGTGGAAGCATGTGTAAATGAGAGCCAAAAAACGAAAGGAACTTCCCACCTCACGATTTTGACATCAATGACAAGGTACATCAAAGAAATCTTCACCCGAAACATGTTCTCACACAAACAAAAACGCAATTACCTACCAATTACTCCTATAAGTAATTCCAATCCAATAAGATAAGGGCTATAGAGCAAGGCATAGAAAAACAAGCTAAAGGATAGAGAAAATTATTACCTGAGGTCAATATTCATCAACAAGGTCCTCAAGCTCAGTCTATGAATGAAGAAAAAAGCTCACTAAAAATTTGGGAGGCTGCAAAATTCAATTTAATACCCTATAATTCCATGGTACACTTCTTTTTAAATAATTAAATAGCTTGCACTGTACGCAACACCGAGTTCGAGCGCACCATGACATGTCAAATTAGCTATTTAAAAAGAGGTTATGAATAATATTAACCTAATTATGAAATTAATATATTATATAACTACTAAAATGTTTTTACATCCATCCAAATTATTTTATAGGAATAATATAATAATTTATCCAATATTACACATTAAAAGGCTATTTTTTTCTAAAAACAATTTCACCGCCTTTTAATAGAGAAACCATTTTAAATATAATATCTGAAACTTTAATATATTAAATTTTACAAAATAAAATTATTATTTGTAATAGGTACATCAAAATTTAGTTTGGATAAATTTTTGGTTTTTTTATAACTTTTATATTTTAATAAATAGTGAAAAATGTTGCATTATAATTTAAAAGTGATTTTTCATATAATTTATCTATATTATTAGATTATAATTTAAATTGGTTTTAAAGTTTAATTATATTATGTTTTTATTATTTAATATAATTTTGCTAGTTGGAATTAATTTAACAATGAAATTTGATATAAACACAAGTCAATCTTTTGATGGTTTTTACTTAAAAAAACCCGTTTTCTCATTTTGTCAATAAGGATTAATTTTAAATTAATTACTAAAAATTATGTATTTTGTTTTTTGAAAAATAGATTATCTATCTAGAATAAGTGGGTCCAAATTATTTTACTATGAAACTTTTATTTTTGGATATTATGAATAGTAAATTTTGTAATTGTTTTTATTACCATTGTTAAGGAAATATCAAGCGATTAAAGGAAAAAAAATATTTTATAAAATTACCCTAAGACATATAAATATCCTATTGGATGACTAAATTAGACAATTATAATATAAGTTTATAAATTTAATAATTTAATGGACAAGTTTACATGAATATGACGTGAATATTATTAAAATCAATGAATGTGACAAAATGTCACACTCTCATTTCTTAAAAGTATAATAATTTTAATATAGAGATCCAAAAGAGATAACTTAGATAATAAATATTATATGTAAATATAAAATAATTGTATGAATAATTGTAATATATTTATAAATTTTATAGATTAAATAGTTTCCATTAATTATGACACAATAATGAAGTAGAAACTATTTTATTATTAGAAATATCCAATAAATGATATTAAAAACATTAAAATAAATATAATTTGACTTATTAAATTAAATCCATGAATTTAATAGAGAACATAGAAATGTTAGTTACATATTTTAATTATTTTTTTGATGTTATCATGTTGTTTTTATTTTTTTAAATGAAAATATTGAATAGTATCAAAATTGAAATAAATGATACTTTAAAATAAATAATATTTTATTAAATGTTATAAAATTTATAAAAATATCATGTCAGTAAAAATGACTATTATAATGTTATATATTTTCTAAATTATCTAATTGGGGTTAGTTTTTAATTTTATAGCAACTATATTAATTCTATATTATAGAATGACAATTAAACACGGTAAGAGTTAAATCGTTTAACTAACGGTAAAATATAAAATATAAGGTTAATTTTGTGACCAAAACATGTTAAAAAATTATTATTTTAGAGGATTTAGAACCGTAATAATTTTATTTTCTAAATAATTAACTCTAGATCTATTTTAAATCAAAAATAATTTTATAAAAAATTAACAGTTTTGGAATTTCCAAAACTGCTCCTCACCTCTCTTATAAAAGAGAACCTCCTCTTCTATTTTATTCACATCTATAAATACCTTTTTCATAGTAAAAACCTAACCATTTACTCTAAAAAATTAACTCAATTCATTACAGAGGCCATAATTTGGGTAGAAATCCAACCTGAGGAGCCATTTTGTGAAAATCAAAAGGATACACTCGAAGAAGAGGTAATTGTTTTACCAATTCAATTCAATTTCTTTTCTTCTTCTACTTCCTCTTCCTATTTAGTTTCAATAATAAAGTACTAAATAATGTATATTATACATTATTATATGTTATTATGACTATGGTAAAACCATATTCTTCCTTTTATCCATCTTATGAATAACAATATCACCATGCGTGCGTACGTACGACTTATCATCTCCACACCGTGGTGTAATTTTTTATCCAATAATAAATTATTTAGATTAGTATAATGATGAGTATAATGGATATAAACAATTAATAAAACATTATAATTATTATTTATAATTAATAAACCATTCAGTTCCATACCATTCAACCATTAAAGTAATGATACCATCGCTCGTGCGTATGTATGGCCAACCGTCTCCATGACTCGGTGAGATTAATTCTCCACGTTAACCATTTAAGAATGATTATAAAAATATATATAACAAATAATTATGAAATATATGGCCTAATAATTCTATTTTAATAATATATATACATATAAGATATTTAATTTTATCAATTCAATATGATAAGAAAACATAAACAACATTCATGAGTACGTATAACCTATCATCTCCATGAATGATGTATTTCATTTAATATATCTATCATATATATATATATATTTAATTAATATATATGATATATAATTCATGTTATATATTCTGGAATTAATTAAATAATTATCTAAGTAATATGATCAAGAATAACGAGTCCAAACACGTACGATAAACAAAGCGATTATCAACAGAATCATTGCTTTAACTTGGAATTGTAAATAAATGATTAATATAAAGCCATAAAAAAGATAATATATGACATCATAAATATTATTAGGATTATTGTATAAGTTTATAATTTTTTTAAAAACATTATACAAGAGTTTCATACACATACAGAGAGTATTAGACCTAAGGTAAAATAATTTTATCTCACTTTTAATTTTCATGAGATATAATCCATGTTCACCACCTATTTTCTATGCATGGTTTATTTACTGCCCATATTATATTTCATATCATGAATAAATTTATCTTCATGGGATTTAAAGATTCATTTTAGGATGTTAGGATTATTATTTAAATGTTCAAAGTGGTTTGAAATGCTTTGAATGTTTAAAGAATTAATCCTTTCCCCATTTAAATATTCGTTCTCTTATTCTACGTAATTATTTATAATGATTTATAAGGATTATAAAGGAATTTTTTTTTCTATTTTTAATTTCATTCAAATCTTTTCAAAAAATAATTTAATGTTTTTTGTAAGGTTTAATTTTATAATCTTATTATTATCCAAGGTTGTTTATACATAAGGATTTACTGGGACATCTTTATCATCCATGTCCATGTTTCTTAAGATTTATTTCAAAATATTAATAGAAATTTTTTAAAGTCATTTTTACCAATGTTTGATTTTTTATAATTTTTTTTGAAATGATTCTTTTCTTCATTTTCCAAATGAGGTACTTTATGACCTTTTCGACAAATTAAGGAAAGAATGTTTTTTAAATTTTACGATGCGAGTGGCTATTTTACACCATTATGATTCCTTAACATTTTTATGCTTCCCTTACAATATTATAAGGTTATTTTCAAAAGAAATTTCTTCTTTTATAATTTTGTGAATTTTAAATGATTGTAAAGTTAAAAGGGAAATTTCTATCAAAGATTTTAATGATTTTATTAGATTATTTTAATCTATGTCAACATTATTTGTTAGATTTTATGCTTAATTGATGTTGATTTATTATGATACAATCATCTATATTGTATTGAAGGTTTTTTGAAAATTTTGGTTGTGAATGTACTATTTTTATACCATTCATTTTTTATGGTTAAAGTAATAACATTTCGTATGCCGGTTTTAATACGAATGTTTATGTTATGTTTCACCCTTTTCATATGAAGTAATTCATTGGACTTAGTAAGTGAAAGAAGATACCTATTATATCCCCTTGATACATTGGTAGTACACATGAGAAAAATTAGTGTCTTAGAATAGGGCCTTGACGGTATAGTTATGTATGATCTTGGTATGAGGCCTTGAAGATCTGGTTATGATATCCAACATTAAGCATTCCATCATTCTGAGATATGTTATTGATATTACATGTGATTATTAGAGTAGTTGAATATCCATGTGAATGTTTAAATGGGATTATTTGATTTATTCTTTCTATATTATGTTCAAGTTAATATTTAAAAGGCTTGTGTTTTAGTTTTATACTTTCCATAAAGTTTATGGTTATTTGTGAAAGCTTATAATGTATTGTTTAACCTTATTGAGCATCTGAGATCACCCATTTATTATGTTTTATTTTACTAGTTTTACAAGAAGTGTATTATTATTTATATGAATGTTTAATCTAGAAGAATAATGGTGTTATCAAAGGATTATCTATGTTTTATTTTATCTTTTGAATTATAATCTAAAGTTCGTGTATGTTACTTATTTTCCAAGAAAGATAAATTTACCATTCCTTCAGGATTTGATTCCTTGTAATCACGCCAATGTATTAAAATTATAAACCGACTCTAGGAATTTGGGTTAGAGGCATTATAGTTGGTATTAAATAATGTTTAGAAACAACCTTGGAAACTAGATTTAGTAATAATGGATTGGGGAACATTACCCAAAGATCAACATTGAGAATAATTATAGAAAACATCCTAGAATTTTTTTAAAATAGATTATATGTGGGTCGTCCTAGAAATAAATCCTTGTCCAGATACTACAAGTGGATGTGGCTCTGAGACTAATGTACCTAGGAGTAACTACTCTGACAAGGTGTTTCAGGCCTGACTCCGGGTAACCCAGTACATGACAACAGTCCTTATTGTGAACCTAGTTTGAAACTCATGAGGGATATACGTAGGATAATTCACATTCTATTTTAAAGCCTTTATAAATTATTTAAAAGTAAATATTTTTCCAAATTAACCATGTTCATGATTTAAAGATTAGTTATTCCTAAATTTTAAATTTAGGTTTTGTAATTAACTAGTTCGAAGATTATACATTATGTTTCATAATGTTATGATCTAATATAGTGTAAGTAATTGTTTAGAAACAGTGACTATTGGAAGAAATGAAAATTGTATCAATGCACATAATCAATGTAGGGATTTCCATCATATGAAAGATAATGATGTCAAAGGAGGAGCTTCAACTGGTTCTGAATAACTTATAACTATACCAGGAAAACTGACTCAGGTTATGAATAATAAACTTACCCATATGGAGAACCATGATCCACAACACAGATCAATGTTACACCACTTCATGAGTCAACAACATTCAACATTTAATGGGACTACAAATCCATTAGCAGCTAAGCAATGGATAAGTTCCTTAGAGAAAATATTTCTTTAATTGGGGAGTAACGAAAGGGAAAAAGTTATCCTGGAAGTTTATTATCTCTATGGAGATGCATATCAATTGTGGTCATTAGTAAAAAAATGGAGGATTAGGAAGTATAAAATATGTAATGGAAGGATTTTAATGAAATCTTCTTAGAAAAATACTTTCCTCATGAACATAGAGATGATATGGAGGTCTAAGGAAAAAATATGATAAGAATATTATAGCGTATGAAGAAAACTTCAAACGTTTATCAAGGAATGTTGTAGACTACATACATATCCCAAGAAGTGAGATAGATCGATTCTTTTATGGGTTAAAACCATTAATCTAATGGAAACTAGTCTCACAATATTTCTCATATTATGAAGATATAGTCTCATGTGCTATCAAGTAATAGAATGAATTTTATAAGTATTATGACTTTAAGGGTAAGAAAGAGAAGAAGATAATGGTGGACCAAGATACAGATAAAATGAAAAAGGGAAATAAGTATTTTCCCATATGTGATAATTGTGGGAAAAAACACCTCGGTACTTTCTTGAAAGGAATGGAAGTTTGTTACAAGTGTGGATAAAAATGTCACTAGAATTGTGATTATAAGGGAAATAAAGAATATTTAAATGTGCAATGGTATAATTGTAAATATATGAGACATTATGAAAAATATTTTTCAAGGTTTCAAGGAAATATAGCTTAGAATAAGATAATGGATCAAGGTCAAGCTTATGTTGTTACTATGATCAAAGTAGAATAACTAACGTATTTATGATTTTGGATTCAAGAATTATGTAATTATATTCTAGTTATAGGAATAATGTGATATATAAGGATTCAACTCCAATACTTATTATTAAAATATTTAAAGTCATGAACGTTTTCATTATGGTTTTTAAGGTGATAAAATATTTACGATGTTTCAATAAGATCTACATTATGTTGTTTGGAGAATCTCATGTTACGATTGATTTTAGAAATTTAAAGACCGTTTTAGACTGTTAATTTGGACAAAATAATTTTGGATAAGTCTTAATATTTGAATGGAGTACGTTTGACATTGGATATTATTGTTTGAGGTTGAATTATGATTTATTCGATACTTTTGGGATTTATGATTTTTCAAAAGTGCTTTAAGCATGAAAAAAGTTCATTTTGAAATTTCATTTTTAGGTGTAAGGGATGAAGTGAAAATAGATTAAAGCACAACCAAAGGATGAGATTATTCTTATAACATGGAATGAGGTAAATGAAGTTCTTATCTAAATATTAAAATATTCTTCAAATTTAAGTAAAGGATCTTGAAACCCGAAATTATATCCTAGTCCTTTTTCTGATGAAACAAATAGTCCCTTAGATCATTGTAGATTTGTATCTTTGTGATTGTTAACTTCATACTAACCAAGTTATTTATCACTATCCTAAATAACTTTATGGTTATATTTATCTTTTATGTCTATGTTTTCCTACATGGAACCCTTTTATGTGTTATCTCTAGAAACGTTCTTACTTCACTTTCTTTATTTTAAAGTGGAAGTTTTATTAACCATTGTCCTGATGTGGGATTACAAATTTTTTTTTAATAATCAAATGTTAGTTACAGAACCCAAATTCAAAAATTCCAAGGATGAAATTTTTTAGTGGGTGGGAGAATGTAACACCCCAATATTCCAAGGTACACTAATTTTTAAATAATTCAATAGCTTGTGTTGCACAAAACACTGAGTTTGAGCGCACCATGACCTATCAAAATAGCCATTTAAAAATAATTTATGAATATTATTTACCAAAATATAAAATTTATAGATTATTTAATTAATAAAATGGTTTTACATCCATCCAAATTATTTTATAGAAATAAGATAATAATTAATCCAATCTTACACATTAAAATGCTATTTTTTTAAAAAACAATTTATCGCCTTTTAATGGAGAACCCATTTAAAAAAAAATATTTGATAGTTTTATGTATTAATTTTGAAAAAATAAACTTCATATTTTGAATCATGACATAAAAATTTAGTTTGGATAAATATTTGGTGTTTTTTTGATAACTTTCATATTTTAATGAATTGTGAAAAATACTGCATTTTATTTTAAAACTACTTTTTCATCTAATTTATCTATATTATTAGATTATAATTTAAATTGGTTTCAAAGTATAATTATATTAATTTTTTATTATTTAATTTAATTTTATCCATTGGAAGAAATTTTTCATTGAAATTTTATATAAACACAGGTCAATCTTTTGATGGTTTTTACTTTTAAAAAACCCATTTTTTCATTTTTTTCAATGAGGATTAATTTTAAATTAATTACTTAAACTTATATGTTTTAAATTTTAAAAAATATATTCCATATTTGGAAGCAGTGGGTCCAAATTATGGTAATAGGTTACTTTAAATTTTGGATATTTTGAATAGTAACTTTAGTAATTTTTTTATTACCATTGTTAAGGGTAAATTAGGTAATTAAAGGAAAATTAAATATTTTAAAATTACCATAACACCTATAAAAATTCTATTGTATGAATAAATTCTACCCTTATCATCTTTTTTTTAAATTAAATCATTTAATGGACACTTTTCTATGAATATGAACTGAATATTATTCAAATCAATGAATGTGATGAAATGTCACACACTCGTTTCTTATATGTATAATAATTTTAATATAGAGACAACCAGGAGATAGTCATAAATATTATTTGTAACTATAAAATAATTATCTACATAATGGTAATATATTTTTAATTTTTAGATATTAAATAATTACCATTAATGATGACACAATAGTGAAGCATATATTATTTTATTAAAAGAAATATTTAATAAATGATATTAAAAAAATTAAAATAAATATAATTTTACTTAATAAATGACATCCACAGATTTTATCAATAACATATATATGTTAGTGACATATTTGATGTATTGGTTCAAATTTATCATGTTTGTTTTATTTTTTTCAAATGAAAATATTGAATAGTATCAAAATTGGCATAAATGATACTTTAAAATAAATAATATTTTATTAAATGTTATAAAGTTCATAAAAATATCAAGTTCTTCCATCCAAATATTATAATGTTAAATATTTCATTAATTATCCAATTTTTATTCTTTTATAAATTTATAGTAACTATATTAACCATACATTATAAAAATACAAGTAAACACAGTAAGTGTTAAACTGTTTAACCAAGGGTTAAATCTAAAAGATAAGGTTAATTTTGTGACCTAAATTTGTTAAAAAATAACTTTTTGAGATGATTTATACCCATAATCATCTTAGAATTTAAATAAATCACTTTTTATTTATTTTAAATTGAAAATCATTCTATAATAAATTAATAGCTTTGGAGTTTCCAAAAGTGCCCCTTAGCTCTCTTTTAAAATGGAACCTATCCTTCTCATTAATTCACACCTCTAAATCCTTTTTATTGGAAACAACCAACCCATTTAGTCTCTTATATTCCCTCACATAATCCTATAGGCCATAATTCGGTCATAAATTGAACCTAAGTAGTCCTTTTACGAAAATAAAAAGGAAACACTCGAAGAAGAGGTGATTGTTTTACTAATTCAATTTGATTTATTTTATTCTTATACTCCCCATTACAATGTTGTTTCCATACTAAAGTAATAAATAAATAATATTATAAATTATTAGATTTTATTATAATTATGGTATAACTATATTCTTCTTTTTATCAACTCTAAGAATAACAATAACACCATGGGTGCGTACGTACAACTCACCGTCTCCACATCATGCTGTAATTTGTTATTTAACACTACTTTATATGGATTTGTATAATGATGCTTACAATAGATATAAATTATGAATATATAATTATAATTATTATTTTTAATTAATATACCATACAATTCCATACCATTTAACCATCAAGGGAATGATATCATCGCTCGTACGTATGTTTGGCCTACCATCTCCATGATGCGGTGAGATTCATTCTCCCTGTTAACCATTCAACATTGATTATAAAAATATATATAATGAAAAAATATAAAATATATGACATAATAGTGCTAATATAATAATATATATCTATATATACATATATATTATTTACTTTCTTCCATTCAATACATTAAGAAAATGGAAACAACACTCATGCGTACATACTACCTACCGTCTCCAGGAACAGTGTGTTCCATTTCATATATCTATCATATATATATATATATATATATATATATAAATTTATATGATGAACATATTTGATATAAAAATCATGTTTTATTTTCTTTAATTAAGTAAATCATGATCTAAGTAATATGATAAATAATAATGAGTCAAAACACCTACGATAAACAAAGTGATTATCACCCAAAATGTTGCATTAACTTGAAGTTGTTAATAAAAAAGTCACATAAAGACATAAATGAATCATATATGATATCATAAATATTATTATTATTATCATATAATTTAATAATATGTTTAAAAACATTATATAGGAGTTTTGGACATGTAAGAAGAGTATCAGACCTATGGTAATGGAATTTCATCTCACTTTTAATTTTTGTGGGATATAATCCATGTTTACCACCCATTTCTTGTGTATCATGTATATAATTATCCTATTATATTTAATATCAGGAATAAATTTATCTTCATGGTATTTAAATATTCATTTGAATATATTCAACTTATGATTTAAATGTTCAAAGTGGTATGGGACGCTTTGAATGTTTAAAGAAATAATCCTTTCTCCCTTTCAATATTATTGTTCTTATCATACATAACTATTTATATGGATTTAAAATTATTATAAAGGAAACTTTATGCCTATTTTGAAGTTCATTTAAATGTTTTCAAAAAATATTTTAATGTTTTATGTAAGGGTTAATTTCATAATCTCATTGTTATCCAAGATTTTTTTTACAAAAAGATCTACTGGGACATACTTATCATCCAAGACCATGTTTATTAAATGTATTTCATAATATTATCGACAATGGTTTAAAGTAATTCTTTAACCATGTTTTACTTTTTATAAAAAATAATTGAATGGAATCTTTCTGTAGTCTTCCAAATGAGTTACTTTATGACCTTTTTGACAAATTAAGGAAATAATGTTTTTTAACTTATACGGTGCAAGCGGCTATTTTATTCCATTATGGAACCTTAACCTATTGAATATTAACTTAAAATTTTATAAGCTTATTTTCATAAGAAATGTTTTATTTTATAATTAATTTACTTTTAAATGACTTTAAATTAAAAATTTAAATTTCTCTCAAAGAGTTTTAATGATTTTAGGGATCTATAAGTCTCTTCCTCTAAGATTGTTCTCTTCCCTGAGAATCATATCTCAGGTTATTTTTAAAATAACATAGGACACTAAGCTCAGATGAGTGGTACCATCTTCCCATGAAGGGATTTCTCATTCCATTCTATAGTATACACTAACTACTTCTCATATGATTAATCTGGTTTTAAATCAGCATCCTCAAAGTCTATAACATTCTCATAGTCGATCATGTACCTCCAAAGCTAAGAAATGTGGAATGTATCATGCATGCCTCGATAACATAGAGGATGATCCCAGATGGTAAACCACTATCCCAACCAATTTGGTTATCTCAAAGGTTCCCATAAAATATGGTGCTGGATTTACTTGTTTCCTCCGATATCACTAACCTAAATGAGGATTCATTCTTAATAAAACCTATCCACCTACAAAAAACTCAAAATTTCATATCCTACATTCATTATATGATCTATATCTACTTTGAGTAGTGATAAAACTCTTCTAATTTAGAATCACACTTTTGGAGGTCTCCTGAACCAAATTGGGCATCACAATAGCTATCTCACCTTCCTCATGTCAATAAAGTGGTGAACAACAGAAACTCCCACAAAAGACTCATATAGTGCCATATGAATCGAATCATGATAACTATTGTTATATGTGAACTCAAGCAAGTCTATGTGATCATGTCAAGCTCCACCGAAGTCAAGGATTCAATCTTGAATCATATCCTCCAATATATGTATAGCCCACTCAGTCTATCCATCTATCTGAGGATGGTACACAGTACTCAATCTCACTTTACTCCTTATAACCTTCTAAAATCCTTGTTAAAACCACAACCTAAAACATGTGTCTATATCCAAAAAAATTATCAAGGGAACTCCACATAAGTGTACAATTTCATCAAGCATGTAACTTCCTATCTCATACATTGAGTGAGTCTCCCATATTGGTAAGAAGTGTGTAACTTTATTCAGCCGATCAATAATCACCCACATAGTGTCATGATTTCTCAATAACCTTGGTAACCCCATTACAATGGATATTGTGACTTCAAAAAATTTATACATAGGAAATCTAAATGTCTTGAGAAATCCACAAGGATGTTGGTGCTCAGTCTTCATCCTCTGACAGGTAAGGCGTTAGGAGAAAAACCCAACAATGTTCCTACATATCCCAAGACACTAGAACTATATCGTTCAGTAGTAGTATATATTATTTTATCTAGGATGAATCACCCATATCAAGGTATGAAAGTATATTATTAAATAATCTCTGATGGAATTAGGGAATACCAATATACCATGTACCATGATCACATCATCATCATCCATTGACCACCCAGGTATTGAGTCACCTCCAGCTAGCTGTTACCGCATGACAACATGATTTAGGTTTGAATCATATCCTGAATTCAACGAGTCTACCAATGAATATGTGAATACCAAGAGAGTAACAATCACTGATCCTTGATCCTCTAATGAATCCACCCTCCAATCATTTAATAAGTTCATCAAGCATCATTGATCCTCTGAAGGCCTCTCACCAAGCCCATAGTTAGCATGTATCTTATGGATAAGATAATCTACAATGAAATTACCCTTTGTAGGTGAATATCTAATTTTAAAGTTAAATTTCTATAGATACTCAACCCAATGACTCTAACTCATAATTAGGTCTCTTAATGTAAAGATATAGTGAAGAATATTTTGGTCTAGGTAGATAAAAAATATATCATCAA
Organism: Viscum album; assembly: GCA_963277665.1. Classification (NCBI taxonomy): domain Eukaryota; kingdom Viridiplantae; phylum Streptophyta; class Magnoliopsida; order Santalales; family Viscaceae; genus Viscum; species Viscum album. The sequence goes on along the minus strand of OY728132.1, from coordinate 1,340,355,189 downwards.
AGTGATAATGTTGCTAATATTTTAGATAATTAACCGTAGCTTCTTGATCTAAGTCATGTGTAGGGTAGTTCCACTCATAGGGTTGTAGCTGAAGATACCCAAATGATACTACCTTCTCTCTATATGAATATCACTCCTAAGCCAATTTTTGATGCATCACTGTATGATGTATGACCAATCCCATGTTCAGGGAGATTTAGTATTGGAGCTATCATCAGCATACTCTTTAGACCAAGGAATGAATATTCCCATTGGTTTGAACAATATAAATTCAGTCCTTTGTTAGTGATGTCATGGGTATTTATAGTTAGGATAATTTTTTAATAAAACATCAGTAATATCCTAATTAGCCCAGAGATATCCTGATCATAAACACATTCTGGGGGAATGTCCAAGACATCACTACCTTTAATTTCTACGGATCTATGGATATTTTTGTAATAGACACCACATGCCCCAAGAATCTATCCTCTCACATCCAAAAGTCACATTTTGAATATTTTTCATAAAACTAATGAACACAAAGGGGACCTAGAATTATCTTGAGGTTCCTATCATGTTTCTCTTGTTTCAAAGAGTAATTGAGAATTTCATCAACAAACACCATCATGAAATGGTCTAGATATGGGTAGAATATATTGTTCATTATATCCATGAACAATTTCATAACATTCTTTACTCTGAATGACATCTACAAGTACTCATATAGATCATACCTTCTCCAAAATTATATCTTTAGAATTTACTTCTCTTTAACTCATAGCCAATGATATTCTGATCAAATATCAATCTTGAATAACCATTATGATCTTGATAATTGATTGATAAGTTGATCAATCAAGGGAAAAGAATATTTATTCTTCATCATCACCTAGTTTAGATTCTAATAATCAACACATAGTTTAATATTACTATCCAACTTCTTAGAGAAAAACACACATACTCCCCATTATGAAGTACTTGGACTAATAAATCCTTTCCAATCCAAGTCATCAAGATACACCTTGATCACCTTTAGCTTAGTTAGTGCCATATAATATAGGGGTATTGAAATGGGATGTATACCCAACACGAGATCAATCTCATATTAAACTATGATATTAGGATTAAGACCTATGAAGTCATCAGGAAAGATTTCATGATAGATATATATGACTAGATGAAGAGTCAAGTGAGTTGTCATTAGTCATACTAAAAGATCTGAGCCTTTTATCTATGCTTTGATCATACTAAGATAACTCAAGTTTGGTCTAACTCTTATTTATCCCAATTTCCACTCTCTGATCATCACATATATCTATCCCTTTAGTGAGGGAAATAAAACCCATCTATGATAGAAATGAATGTGAGATCAGAAGTTGGTTATCCAGTCCATGTTGAGAATCACATCGAAGTTTTTCATCCCCTGAATCACGAATTCCAATTGGTGTCTTTAACCAATGAAAACTATAGGAAAATCAGATAATCACTAGATACACTCCACCTTAATGCCCAATGTAATATCAAGGGAGATTAACTCAAAGGATAAATTTATAGGAAGGTCAAGTATAGAAAATACTTTTGCAGATATGAAATAATGGGAAGCACCAGTATCGAACAAGTCAGTAAGTAAAGTGGATATAATAAAAGGATTACCTTGAATAGTAAATATACCCTCTCCACCATATTTTGAAGTTTGATCCACAATATATACCCAATCCATATTAGCTCTGTGACCATGTACCTGAGGTGTATGACATGTTTGAGTCCACTACTGAGAACCCCAACCGGATCTCTAGTTTCCTAGTCACATATATCTCCATATCCTACCTAGAAATGTAGGAAAAAACTGATGTATGTGTCTTATCTTACCAAACTGCTAGAAATAGTTATGACGTATTTAGTATACCCTATTTTAGTGTTTGGAATTTCCACATATGAAGATATATGGGTCATATTCATACAGGGATAGAGAATCTAGGCTCTTCTCCACTTGCACAGTATTGATCTATCAAATATCTATAGACTTACACTTACTACTATCAAAAGAGGTACTCATGGTAGAAGTGGGAGGTCGAACTAGCTGACTGCTGAAGGGTAGGTGAGTACCAACAACCAAAAACCCCTCCATGATAATCTTGAGAGTAAAATACTTTCACAGAACCTCTGGGTAAAAATATAGATCAAAACTCTAGACCCTCTGTTTAATATCAGGTTGAAGTCTGATCTCATACTTCATATGATTTTGAGACTCATTACCAATTAAAAGTCTTGAAATGTAGAGAATCTCAATGAACCGTGGGGAGTAGGAAGATTCTGTCATAGAGCCCTGATGCATCCCCATGAACTCCTGTGCCCGATCGATATTCAAGGTGTCTAGGAATAAATCTATGAAAAATGAGTCCTTGAATTCCTCCAATGGGAGTCACTAATGTCATCCAACCTAACACATAACTCCCCACTAAATACTGGAAAGTCTCTACCACATAAATGCATCCAAATTCACATTACTATATGGAAGCATCTCAAAAAGATAGAATATTATCTATATGATATCCACCCAATAATTGGTTTCCTATGGTCCGATGATACACTAAATGTTGTAGGAAAATGGATCTTGATATAAATGGCCTAGGGTAGGTGTGGGAACATGCTCAAGATCACCCTCGTTTTTAGTTGGTGGTCCCACCAAACATTTTAAAGGTGAAATATTATAAAACAAAAGGAACATTAGGAACATGAATAAGTCTTTACTATTCTAGGGGATCACACAAGGTTTTACAAAGAGTCTAAGCTCAACACAAGGTATACCCTCCTAGTGAAAATTCTGGTCTCCATCTCTACACATTAGTCATAGAAATCATATATATAGTAACACAAAAATATTATTAGTTTATTTAATTTAATTCTGAAAAAGTAATATCACTATAGCATGTCAACATAGATATATCAAACAAGTAGAAACCATCCTGATCAAATAGAAAAAATCAAATCATTTAATTAATGAACTACAATATAGAATAGTTGCAGGTATATATATGGTATGTGAAGCTACGTGCATAGTCATGATGCATGAACACACCCAAAATCTCGTAGATCACATAGCCACATCATGTGTATCATCCAAGGTGAATTTAATCAATGGTAATATAAAATAAAAAATTACCACTTTATGGAAACTCAAAGTTCCACAGTGTAGTTCTAGTTAGGCTCAATCATAGTTTCCCTTCCCAAGTCCCAACATTCATATCTTCAGTATAACCTATCCCAAATCAAGGGAAAGATAAGAGACAAGTTAGTGAGTCTTATTTCTCTGATTCCATTTTATCATTTCTCAACATGAACAACTAGGTTCAATATAGAAACTACTACAAAACATTCCTTTAGAAGTGATAGAATAGTCCTTTATCAGCTCTAGAGAATCTGAGTGTGTTTTCTTTGTTTTCATTGAGTGCCACTCTTTTGTATTAAAAATATCAATTTTAAACTGATAACAGATAGTTGGAGTCATATTGGTCACACCGTGCATCAGATTAATGCAAGGCTGATTCCTAAACATCAAAAATTACTTATTTATCATTTTACTAACGTACCAAAACAATATGAATGTGTTTTCTTAGTTTTGAGTATGTCAGTTGTTTTTCCCCACTAAAATTAATGTCAATTTTGAATAAAAGGAAGAACTTAGAGTCATACCAGTCACACTATGAATCAAATTGAGGTTAATCTGATTTAAACATGTCGAAAATGAATCATGTATCGTTTTCCTAAAGTATCAAAACAATTAGAATGTATTTCTTTGGTTCTGAGTATGCCACTTGTGTTTTTTACTAAAATGACATTTTAAACTAAAAAAACACACTTTGAGCCATACATGTGGAATCATGTGTGGGTATGAAATGAGACTGATTCATAAAAATAGAAAATTAATTATGAATCATTTCCCTAAATTATAAAGATAATCTAAGAATGTTTGATCATTTTTCAGTGAGTGACACTTTTTTTGTATTAAAATGTCAATTTTAAACCGATAACAGACACTTGGAGTTATACCAGTAATAATATGTGTCATATTGAGGTGTAGTAGATTACTACACATTAAAAATGACTTATATATCATTCTACTAATGTACCAAAAACAATCTGAATGTGTTTACTCAGTTTTGATAATGTCAGTCATTTTTTTCTCGATAAATTAATTAAAATTTTGAATAAAAATATTCACTTGGATTCATACTAGTCACACCATGTGTTAGATTGAGGTGTGGATGATTTATAAAAATCCCAAATGACTCATGGATAGTTTTCCTAAAGTATAAAAACAATCATAATGCATTTAATTAGTTTGGAGTATGCCACTTGTGCTGTTTAATAAAATGTCATTTTAAACTAGAAACATGCACTTTGAGCCATATATGTGTCATCGTGTGCGGATTTGAAATGAGACTACTTAATACATATAAAAAAAATTATGAATCATTTTCCAAAATTATTAATATAATTTGGTAACGTTTTCTTGGTTTTTAGTGAGTGACACCTTTTTGTATTAAAATATAAAATTTAAACCTATAAAGGTCATTTGGAGTCATACTAGTCACACCATGTGTCGAATTAAGGTGCATATGATTCTTACACATCGAAAATTACTTATGTATAATTTTAATATAGCAACAAAACAATACAAATTCATTTTCTCAGTTTCATGTATATCTGATGTTTTTTCATGAAAATTAATGTCAATTTTCAATAAAAAGACACACTTGGAGTCATACCCATCAAACCATGTGTCATATTGAGGTGAGGATAACTCATACATGTCCTAAATGACTTATGGATAATTTTCATAAAGTATAAAAACAATATTAATGCTTTTACTTGTTTTGAGTATGCCACTTGTGTTTTTTAACTAAAATTTCATTTTAAACTGGAAACATGCAATTTGAACCGTATAGGGGGAATTATGCATGTGTTTGATATGAGAATGGTTCATACACGTTAGAAATGAATTGTGAATCATTTTACCAAATTATGAGGACAATCTGAGTGTGTTTTCTCAAATTTTAGCAAGTGAAACTTTTTGTATTAAAATATAAAGTTTTAAAAGATAATAGAAACTTTGACATGAGACTAATTCATACACATCATAGAATGATCTTATAGGTGGATTACTACCCTCTATAAAATCACTTAAACAAGTGGTGAAATACATTATTTCAATAAGTCACCTAAAGCACTTTCACAATTGATATTCTCTTAGGTGACAAGTGTTGTGTGCACTTTTAAACATTTGTTCTTGAACAAAATAATGGTATGATCCTAATTCTACTTCATTTACCAACAATTTTATTGTTTTCATGCCAGTGTTTCTTATCCTACTCTTCTTAGGTATCCACCTCGGTCTTTGCCTATTCTTCCTCCTCCATAAAGGTCTATGATTCCGACTCTTCCTCTGACTCTACCTCCACCTTCGCATCTACCTACACCTACGCATCCATCTCCACACCTGTGATTTCCCAACAATTTTATTCTTTATAGGTCAACACTTATAAACAAATTGATTTCATCCTTTTTCTTCCTAATGATAAAGAGATAAAAAATAATACATAAGAATTATGACACTAATTATTCACACCCCAAATATATTTAAAAGGTCATAACTCATAATAGATCGTAAACATATCAAGTAATCACCTAAATTTTTTGTTGGCATACATTTTGACAAAAGGTATGCTACCCAACCATATTTAAACAAATTGATTTCTTCTTTTGAGTAAATAGGTTGTCAAAAATCTTGATAGTACTAAAAAAATATACAAAACAAAGGATTATGAAATATATTTTATGAAATTGTAATTAAATTTGGAAATTACCTATTTGGGGATTCTGGTCTTTTCATGATTTATGATTTCTCTCATAATTTTTCTAACATAATATCCACAATTGATGTCAATATCTTGTTTCAGACACTATAGAAACATTGACTAAAATAAGTGAATTGTTTTGAAATGTTTTGATAGTTAAATATTTCTATATATACATTAATTTATTACCATTTTTATTATTCCATAGGCTTTATCCCTTTAGGCACCAACTTTATGCCATGATATAGCCTATATCGAGTAGCCTCCCTACAATAACAAAATTCTTGTTAAAACACATACTGAACATATAATTTGAAGTTTATCTATAAAATGTTGATTTTAGTGTATTACATATTCACAATACCCATCATGTGTGGTCAGTTCATTGCAAATCCATGCATTGGATCCAAAAAATAAACATTCGGGGTGTCTATATTGACTGCTATCAACATCCAGTGCATCCTAAAAAATCAAAAACAATTAATTAATGAAAAAATTAAAAAATATTTTTATTTAATTATATTGTAGAGTTTTACCATTGCATTGTAAGCATAAAAAAGAGTCCACCTTTTGATTATTTTTTATTAAACACTTTTAGTAACTCATCTTTTTTCTTCTTAATTACTTCCGCATTCAAAGTAAGTTATAGCATAGAAATGATACATAGATTAATGAATCCATGTCCTGATTCACAAGATATTCTCTTTATATAGTTGTGATATAAAATTATTTAAAAAATATTAATAGATATTAACTTTAATAAACATATTATCTCACTATTTGGACATACATATTATGAAAATGTACCGTATATATATATTCACAACTGAGATGCCCAACCATTCATGCTTTAGAATATCAATTAGAGTATCGAGACCAATTACATATGTGAAGGGATGTACATATATTTTTTATTCATATTCAATGTAAGACATAGTTTTATCTTTAAATTTGGTCTCTAGAAGAAGCTGTAATGATAATAAATGTTTCTCTAGAACTGGCGAGGTGAAGGTACTATCAGAAGGTTGTTTTGTTTTCGTAGTTGATTCACTAAATTTTATTCATTAGACATTTGATTTCTCCTCCAATTTATCCATTGGTAATATCATACCTCACTTCATAACTTTTATTATAAACTTTTACAATTTTTTCATATGATTTTTTTAAATACATACCTCATGTATCTTTATAAGATTAGAAAACCATTCTATAAAAGATCCAAAATCAGCTTCAACCATTTTAATATACGAACCATCATGTGGAACAGGTGACTCTACATTTGGCTCATAAGTTACCTCAATACCCACAATAATGTGATCTTTTTGGTGGTCTTGATTGTGTAGATGGTCTGTCAGGATATTATAAACTGTACCCATCGCAACACGGTGGTACATGGGTGTTGATAGATAAAAATCACACATAACTAAACCCTATAGAATTTTGTTAATATAAAGTTATAAATTTTTTTGATTCGTATTTAGGGGAAAGAGTAATGAAAAAATTTATTTACTCAAGTAAGGTATGTGTTTGGAGGGAATGTTTAGCCTCAAATTTAGTGGGATCAGTTAGTTTATGTGTGGATCTTTGCTCCACCGCCTATTCAATTTGATCCTTTCTTATACATTGGTCTGCTGAACCAGACCACAAAATAATATCTTTTAGTGAGTATATTTGTGTATGATATCATCTTATCATATTATATGTATCTTCATGTGGTTTTATATTCTTGAAATATGTTCGAGGATAGACCCCAAAACCTAATCCTCTAACATGACCATATTGTTCATGTAACTTCAAAGCTATAGAAAGTAGCTTTTCTTCTGGTACGGTTGTTGCTGATTCTTGTGTCTAAAATATATATAAAAATATTAATCTAGGTAGACATTTTTATGTAATATTTTTTTAACTCACAAATAATTATAATTATGTCATACTTACACATTCTTTCCATAATTATTTTGTGTTTTCATCAACTAATTTACCCTCATTTACACATGACTCCTTCCATAGCACATAGAGTTTAATGGAATTGGATTCAGATTTTTATTCATCAATATGCATATAAAAAAAATTAATCATATGTTATTTCATATCAAATAATTAAAATTTTATTGTTGATTTAAAATACATACCAATTTATTCTATAATGAAGCGTACCCCATCCTTCCTTTGTGATAAGGTTATGTTGGTTTTTATACATGTTATTTATTTTCATTACTCTTTTTATATTTAATTAATTAACAATTTTGAATCAAGTTGGAAAAAATAAATAATTTAAAATAATATATTTTTGACTAAAATTCACCTGAAATGATTTATCATTGTGACGATTAATGAAATTAGTCCACGTTTCATCCTTTATAATGTGTACATAACTAAGTGGTGGGTGGGGATTTATTTTTTCCTTAATATCCCTAATATTTAACTTTGTTAGAAGAGTATGGAATCCTCTATTGGATTTTACAGCGGCCATTAAGACAAATTTGTTATGAAAATATTATAAAATAAATGAAGTCTACAAGAAATAATTAAAATTAAATCAATGTTTCATTATACTATTTTTCAATAAAATAGAGAAAGTATATTGTACCATTACTTTTATATCTTTCCAATGTATTTCCTTTATTACAAGTTGGACGTCAATCAACACATTCATCCCCATTGTGACCCCAAATAACTAATGAACATTTAATTTTTAGGTTCCATAGGTTGGATGTGTTAATTCAAACCAACGTCAAATTTTATACCCTGAATTCCTACCTTGATAATTTTATTTAAAACTATGATGTTGTGTCGTTTTTTTCATCAACATGTTATCGATCCCATAATAATTCCTCAACTTCATCATCAATAGTCTATTCTTCCTCGATATTAGTAATACCATCATATTCAGAAGACATTGTCTGCATGAGTAGTAAAACATTTAATTTGTCTTAAATAACAACAATACAATACACTTTATGCATAAAATCCCACAATTGCATGCATCTTGCACGACTTTTTTTACTGTCTTGGACATAGATATAATACTTCAATACCATAGTATAACTAACCTAACTACCTTTATTTAATCCTTCCTCAAATGTTTATTTCCTTCCATCTCTTCATGATGGATTGGACTCCCTCTTTCCAACTAGCCTTTCTCTCATCATTGTAGTTCCAAAGTTCATTGATAAAATACCTCCGGAACAGTTATTATTTCATTTTTTTGTTTTATATTTATATCCTATATTTTTTGGACATGAAACTATGTTTCTTGAAATACTCTAACCAAAATTCATACCATATTGTGTACTTGTGATCATTTTGTATGACTACTACTCAGAGTAGTTCAAACAACATAGAAGAGATGGGGGATGAGTCTCAAGAAACAAAATACAATCATAACTATTATGGAGTAAAAATTCAAGTTTTCATTGAGGTTAAAAAATATCTTAAATTAAATTTTAATTATGGATTCTAAAATATTACATTACAAAAATCAAGTAATGAACATTCAAATCAACATGAATTCCACTCACAGTCATTTAATTCCACTCAAAAACAATTATTATTTACCAATTCCTCTAAATTTTATTAAGGGATTTAAGGAGATTCAAACTTGTGGTGGTAATGGAGTGAGGTGGATTGGAGATCTTTAAAACTTTCCATTTATACAAGATGTCACTAGAAATTATCCTGAATATAAAGCCAAACATATGGTCAGAGAAATTTTCTCATTGTGGGAGGAATACCTTCTAGATTCCTATTGTAACCCTTTTAAATTAATCAATGATTAAGGGGAATAGAATCAAGAGGTTTTTTGGAGAGTTTTTATTCACAAAAAAATTATCAACATGATTATTTTTAAGGGGTCACTCATGGTAGTATTATTCTTATCCAATTATGATTAACTACAGAGTTCTAATAGGATCCAATGTTACTGTTCTCAAAATTAAAGTATTTTTTTGCTAACCAAATGAGTCATATAAGAAAATGAATATCAAGAAACCAAAAAATTCATTCATTATGTTTTGATTAAATTTTCATTGTCATTTCTCTGTGTTCTAAGGTAGTAGTAAATGAGGAGGATAAAAGGATGAAAGATTTGATGAATGAGTGGGGAGATGTGGTATTCAAAGCCCTAACAGTGGATTTTATGAAGCTTAATGAATACAATCTGAGTGGGAGGTATGCCATCAAGAAAATTTGTAACCATAATGATAGGAGGATGGCTAGTTTAAAGGTGGGATTCCAATCCATCCTCAAGAGATGGAAGAAAATAAATCATCTAAGTGTGGATTAAATATAGGTAGTGAAGGTTAGTTGTACTATTATACTGAATTATTATATCTCTATTCAAGATAGTAATAATTTCATGTAGTATTCATGCAATTATGGACTTTTATGGATGGAGTGTATTGTATTGCATATCAATTTTATCAAAAGGAATCCTTATTTACAAAAACTTTTTTGTGAAACCCATGATCCTTTTTTATGAAAATTTATTTATGTTGCTTATAACTATTATTTTTTTATGATTCTTTCACAATAACGTATTGAGATGCAGTTCATAGTGGTCTCGTATGAAAAATAAAATCAAAATAAGTCATAATAATGATATAAAAATAATTAAAATTACTATATATACCCATTATAATATCTCAATTTAGAAATATACCACGTATTACATCCATCTTATCTAGGTGTATCAATAATCATCAACTTTAAGGAAACATTCACGTTCAATTTAAGAAGATATACCCAGTTGTGCCTACCACTATTGTATAAAATTGGAAATGATTACTCTTTTTTACATATGTTTACTTATAGATAATATTGATGTTGATAACATTATGAATAAGTTCTCATAATAATGCCAAATGAAATATAAGATACACATAAATAAATAATAGGAAGCTTTTGTGTCCTAAGACCATCAACAAGAGTATAATATATTTGGATTGTACCTATCACTATATAAGAACTCTATCTAGCATCATACATAGACCACTGAACCATAAATAATCTTCCAGTCATATCTATTGACCCTTCCTAGAAGGAATATATCAAAAAGACCATTGGAGGTTCCCCAACTAACCATATTGATAGAAATGTTTCACATCAGAGAGGAAATAAAGATTAAAGTGTCTTATCAACCTACACTAATGGAATCACTCAAAAATTTTCTTCAATTGAAGAGGAATTGGGATACCTCCACTCTAATGGTATTGAAGAAATTAATCTCACCCCACTTACATTCAACATCAGTTCAATATACAAAAAGATTCCTCACCTTATAATTTTGGATATTTTTTAATCCACCATAAGATCCCTCCAATGACATACATCCCTTTAAAGGGTGAATTTTTCATCTTATGATCAGTATTGATCTAGAATTTTTTTAATCGTATAAATGAAATGAATCTATCCAATGTAACCCTAAATTTATTATTATGATATATTACCATAAAATCTTACAGGAACCATAGATACTATATGTTCTTGTCATTGAAAATTATACCACAGAGCTTGAAGTTAATCGACATTCACCTCTAGGACATGAGGATCAATATAAGTTCTAGCATATAGAGAATGTTAATTGTATCCTTACTATGGAGATCTAAGGGTCATAGTGGTGGCATAATCTATATTAATTTAGAGATTCACATACTTTTACCCTCCAAAAAAATATTTCAGAAATAGGCATAAAATAATCTATATTAAATGTGAACCTCCTACCCCTCTCTCTAAATATGACTAAAAATTAATTTTTTATTAAGCTAACCTCCCTTTTTAAGGTATGAGGGGGAACCCATCATGACATCAAATACTTAAAGAAAAATACCAATCCCTAGAAATCCAAATACCCAAGTCCCAAAACAACAGTTCAAGTCTATAAAGAAAATCCCCACCCAACATCAATAATGTTAGAACCAGCTTCCACCTTCCCATCACTGATCGACTAACTGTCCTATATAGAGATGCACAATCCTTTTACTGATGAAAATTTCCATACCCTCTTAAACTTCCAAATTCAGATAGAAAATATATGGTGAAAAATACCTACTGTAAACCTCATCTTGGCCAACCCTTTATAGATGATCTCTTGCATAGACCCTTCAACCTCAGAATGCAAGGGCCATAAAGAAGAAACACAACACCACAAAATCCAATCCATGAATTCAGAAAAATTAAACACCATCATACAAAAACCATCAACTAGGTAAATCCTTCAAAGTCAAAAATCCAAATCCACCTTCACGAGTAGGGGAAGTATTGTTTATGCTTTCATTCTAGTCACCGGAACCATCACCGAATAAAAACCTCATCACAAACCGTGATACTCCCTCAGACACCGCAGTCGCAAAAGAAACCCAAAGAGGAAGACAATAAAAGGTGTTCAAAGCTTACATAATGCAACCCAGGGTTGAAAGACCCAATGACTACACTAATGGAGCGTCGCCGATGAGCGGGTATGAGCTAATTTAAGAAAAAAATCACCACTTAGGGCATGAGACTAGGTAGGTCTAAACCTCAGAAGAACCCTCACGATAGGCCGAAATAGGAAAACTATGATGAGCAAAAGAGAGGGAAAACACCAAGGGTAGGGTCACATCGATGATATCAATTCCTCGATACCGACATCGGACCATCCAAAATCAAGAACACCAAAACAAATCTACCTCTTTAAGACATAGAACCGCCAAATGACAAATCCCAGAAAAGATCTCACGAGCCTCTCCCCTTTGGGCCACTTCAGAGCTGATTCTGAGCCACACCAGAAATAATGAAGCCGAAATCCATATCAGAGCCACTACCGAGCCACACCACTACTGAGCTGAGATCTAGAGAAAGTCTAAGACCATAATGATGCACACTATAACCAATAAAGCCGAAAGCCACACCAAATTTTATGACGATCCACACCGATAAATATAATTATGAAACAACTAACTAATAGTATCAATAAATGGGTTTACTAAATAAACTCAATCAATCGATAAGTTATATAAACCTAATCATACCTAATAATTCAATAATACTTGACTATGTATACATTATTTATGTTTCTATTAAAATAATTTTATAATTGTTTCTAGAAAAAATTTAAACAAATACAAATAAGAACACGAAATTTCATGTATTATCACTAATTCCTACCTATGAACTTCTAAATAAGAGGCAAGAGACTTGAGAAGATAGGTTAAAGAATAAATAAACAGAAAAACATAGAATTTATATAGTAACTCAAGTATCCATTATAATTTTGATATCCAGACATATTTATGGATTACTTATTATGTCTGGAAAGTTTTTTCTTTTGGATATAATAGATACCAATATCCCTAGTTTCACTATGATTCTAGTTTGTTACACTTTTGACATAGTATACCCAATTAGTTCCTAATTCAGGCCTGGACATCACCTCCAACACACTTCCTGATCACTAAAGTATTGTGTTAATGATAAGGGATATAGATAACATGTTTGAGAAATGGGTTAACCTCTTCAATGTTTAACTAAACTCAATTTGATCAATCTATAAAGCCATCATTATCATTGTAGTAGCATGTGGTGAAAAATCTATTTTATTTAACCATACAGGCCCATACACATATGTTGACTGAACTTACCATATAAAAACATCATTATCTTTCTTCGAAAGGATGTTCTATAGAGGAAAAATATGAAAGTGAACCACTCATTCTATTTAAGTGGTGAGGAGATGGGATGTAGGGTTTGTCATGGTTAAGAATAGCACAAAAACACAAAATGAGGAACCTAAAAAATCAAAAAATGATAGAGGAAAAGTAGAAAATAACATACATTGGATTCTAGATTTGATTAATCTAAGGAAACGAAGAGGAGTCACACCAGCAATAGAGGACTTCAGTGAGATCTTGGTAATCCCAAGTGATTGAGTAGCAGTTAGGGTTCTTTGAAATATTTTAGGGACACTTTTAACATTGATTTTAGAAAATTGGTGATAAAGATCATTTTTATCAGTGCTAAATTGAAAAGCACTGACAAAAGGGATATTTATCAGTGCTTTTTAGACCCCATAAAGCTCAATCGTTATCAGCGTTAAAAGAGTGATGATAAAAGACATATTTATCAGTGAAAACATTTTAGAGATGATAAATATTTCTTTAACAGTGTAGTTTTAGCACTGATAAATATTCCTTTTATCAGCGCTAAAACATTAGTGTTGAAAAAGGTTTTATAATTATTATTTTATAATTAGTTAAATATATATAATTATTTATTTATAATTATATAAATACATATTTGAAAAATATTTATTATTTATTTATAATAATTTTAAATATATAAATTTATAAATATAGTAAATATAATTTCATAAATATATTTATTTATAAATATTTTTTTACAAATATATTGTTAACATTATTTGTGGATATATATAATCTTAAATACATTTATTTTAAAAATAAGTGAAATTGAATAATTCAAAATGAATAAACTTTAAAAATATTTAAAGAATGGACAAGTTTTATTAATAAAATATAAATTAATAAAAAAATATGGATATATATATATATATAAATACATTGAAGTGGATGGATACATATTGAAAATACTAAAGCATAGTAAATAAATAAATATAAATAAATAATAGTAAATGACAAAATTCAAAAATAAAATAAAAAATAAAAAATACTAAAAATGAATACCCTAATTTTAATTGTATTAAAATAAATAAATAAAATTTTCTGATTAAAAGCATAATATATTAAATGTAACATGTTATAATGAAATTCTAAAATATACTAAATCTGAATAAATTATATAAATATTTGGTGTATGTGATTCTATATAATGCGTGCATTTTTATATAATAATGCATTAATTATATACATATATACATGTATGTGAAATAAATGTAACACACGATGTTTGTTATATGTTAAATTGAAAAATCAAACGACATTAAAAATGAATAAGACATTAATATGTTTTTAAATAACATTTTATTCATTTTATATATATTTATATTTAATATACATTATTTATTACTATTTATAATTAATATATATTTGTATATATTACTTATTAATTTTTATTAATAATTGTTTCATTAATAAAATTTTAAATAAATTTGTAATTAAATAATTTTTAAATTTTTTGTTTAATTATTAAAATTTAATCATTTTACTTATAAATATTTAATATATATCATTTATTAATTTGTATAATCTATACATATGTATATTAAATTTATTAATTTTATCAATAATTTTTTAAATAATAAAATGTTTAATATTTTTTTTAATTTACTCATTTTAAATTTTTATTTTTTTGAATTATTTTATTTTATTCATTTTATATATCTATATATTTAATATATACTATTTATTAGTTTTTAATATATATATATATATATGTATATTCAATTTGTTATTTTTTAAGAGTAATTATTTAATTAATTAAATTGTTATTTTTTGTAGTTATTTCATTTTATTCTGGACCTTTATTAGCACTAAAAAAACATTGATAAAGGGTACTGTTTATCAGTGCTAAAAACTAAGCTGATAAAGGGTATCCTTTATCAGTGATAAAAAAGCACTGATAAAGGGAGCCCATTACCAGTGCTAAAAAGGAACTGATAAAGTGTTCCCTTTATCAAAGCTAAAAAAGCACTAATAAAGTGTATCCTTTATCCGCACTAAAAATAAAGCACTAGTAAAGATGAAATTTATCGGAAAATTTTTCTAGTGTTGAGAAATGCCATCACTATTAAACGTATGTTTTGTATTAGTGAGAGCACCACTTAACCTCATTCATTCCTTCTCAAACGCAAGGGGCTAACTACTAGTATTGAGGGTCTAAGTGCATTGGTGGATAGACTATATCAAATATATCATGTTGTCAAGAAGTTAAAAATAAATAAAATTATAATAATAATAACAAATAAATAATCAAAGTAATGATGTGGAAATCTAAGTTGACATAAATTTCATACAAACAAATGTGCTCCAAAAGTAGAAATCCACACAAGATTATATAATGAAAATAAAGATATAAGTAAGGGAGAGGTCCTCTAGAATCTATCATAGTCTACTACTAGCTCCATGCTCCTCTACTCTTCCATCATCCACATAACCCTTTCCCTTTTCTGAATCTCTAGTCATGAAATCTATAAGTATATCAAAATTCCTAAGTAGGGTATGATTACAAGAATCAGTAGGACACCACCAATAAATCCAAAACCTAATGTACTAATATATAACAAGTGTATTCTATAATAATAGTAAATTACTAATGAGAATATACATATAATCCAAAACTGAATGGTCGTGCACTAACCAAGCCCCAAAAAATTCCTAGATGTACCTGGTTCAACTCCATGTTGGATGGATAACAAGAGATTTTAGATGTGACCAAACTATCAATGAGTATAGTGTACCAATATCTCAGTCGTCTCATGCTATTATTTGTACTTGATACCCAACATCCTCTAGTCACCAAGTCTTTCATGCTACCCAATATCCTTTAGTTTTCCACCAGTATACCTCAAGCGTATAGAACATGATGTATACTATGCTACCCTAAGTGCATCTACAAAATGATCACCATGTAATCCTCATACATCTACCCTATTCTCTGGTCCCTCATTTCTATCATTGCAATTAAATAACTTTCCCCCTCTAAGGGATAAGGATGTCCTGACATCCAACCTCTCTCAAGTACCATAACAATACATTCATGAATGGTAAAAGATATAGAATGTAAATAATATATATAAAGGATATCATAATAATAATAATGTAGTAGTACACAAAAACATGTGATCAAAATCAAACATGTTAACAAGTTACTCAAATATTACTAATAGAATCAAATCACAATGGGTCTCACGGGCTACACACATACCCACATGAAAAACATAATCAACAATGATTATTAATTTGGACAAAACAAATATTTATCATGGAAACATGTGTAAATAAATATCCTAATATGGTAATGAAATTTCTACCTCATGGTTTTCACATCAACATAAAGGTCCACTGAATAGTTTTTCACCCAAACCATGTTTTTACACTAACCATAACATGATCACCCACCATGGACTCCTAGAACCGATTTCCATCCAATATGATAAGGTTTCTAGAGTAAGGAAAGGATAAATAAGAAAAATTATACATCCAATTCTTACATGAGGTCAATCATCATTAAAATAGTCCTCAAGCTCACTGTAGTTAGGGAGGAGAAAGATCACTAGAAATTATGGAGGCTCCACAACATAATAAAAGCCTTATAGAATGGAGGTATGCTGGAACTACCATAATGATGTAGGAAAAATGGATGTAGTGTAGAGTATGAGCCACCACATTGTAGAGAAGGGTAATGCGACATGGGAAACCACTGGATATGACCTCCATGGTGAAATAGGAAGGCTGAAACAAAAGATTATGCTATTTCCTGAACTGCTGTGGTGTTGGAAAATCTATTTGGTGTAGAACTATACTGAAACTTGAACCTCTGTGGTGTAGAGTGTGGTTTACAATGTTGAATCCTCCATGAAACACTTAAAAGTTATGTTTCAATGAACAAACATGGATTTGGTGTCTTTAGAGGTTCAAACCTCATGAGAAATCCCACATAAAGCATTATCAAAACTCCACTTCAATTCTAAAATACATACCTCAAATCAATTCCAAAAATGGAACATTAAATTCATAACTCCTAAAGATTAACAAGCTCAGATATCCATATATAACTCACATGTAGAAACACTTCAGTGTAGTATATCCCACCATGATGCAACCCTACCTTCCATGGAGAAGACTACAATGTAACCGCCATCAACGAACAACACCACGATGTGGCTCTTGGACCTACATTATGGTCTTTAATCCACCACACCAATACGGTGCGACCGTATCCCCCATGGCATATAATACTTATCTATGGCGGGGTCTTGTGTTCTATGGTGTGTAACCTTCTATTTTGGAAGAAAACTTTTCCAAAACATAGATAAGCCTCATAAAAGTTCCCAAATATCTCATTCCTTTATCTGAACATGGGATCAACTCAAAAAAAAAGAAGGAACAAGGATTTTTATTTAGGAATAAATGTATTTAGGGATCTAAAAACTATTTCAATATGAATCTTATATAAATTTAATTCATATTATTACATATAATACAATATTTTTTATATCTTTTTTTATTTCTATTTTTCTGAATTTATAAATTTATTTATTTTTTGAATCCCTACCCTTTCTACAAAATTAATATGTTCAAACAATATTCATATGGACCTCTTTACTCAACTCACAATTTGTGTTAGTAACCCAAAAACTAGAAGACAAATACATTTACACATATCCAAATGCATCATATGCACAATGTATATAAAACCATTTCGTATTAAGGTTTCAAATGAAATAATATTTAAAAATACAACAAGTACCAGAATGGGGTAATAAGTATCGAATCCCTACTTTTATTTACAAAGAATAATCTCTTATGCCATTGGGAATCCCAACCCAATGTCCCTCTACCCATGAATCAATATGTAAGAGTTATATTAATTATATCATAATTTAACACCCAATGTGTATAAACTATAGTCTAACTCTAAATTCAATCCAACGACTCCATAATAATCCAAATTCCTCATAAGAAGAAAACTAAATTTTTAGTTATTTAACCTATAATGTAATGCATGGTATGAAATTTTTATGAGAATCAATTTAGAAAATAAATTAAATCATATATAATTTTCAAAACATATAAAAAATTTATATCCATAAATATTTAAATAGGAATAAAATAAATAAATGAAAATTTCAATTATTTACAAATATGAGATATTGATGTGAACATTTCATATTTTGTTTTAGTATAAAAAATAATTAATTTATAATACCTAACACTTATATTTTATAAAAAAACTACAAACCATAATAATTTCACTTAAAATAATAATTTTTTCCTAACATTTACTATATTGTATTTATGGATAAAGGCCATATCATATATTGCAATTATAGTCATCCTATATGATAAGCTCTATCACATATGATCTATCATATTTTATTATTTACTCTATCATATATATTAGTTGAACATTTGAACTATATCATATCTGGGGATATCCCATATATGTTCTTAACATCTTAATACTCTACTTTTTCAAACACCACTCTCTCAGATACTTCTTATGATAGTGCTTATCATAACTTATAATATAGTAAAAAACATAAATTTTTATGAATTATATGCTCTGAATAATCTTATCATACCTTATAAGAAACATTTATTGTATTATACCATATTATATCCTATATTGTATCTTATGACTTGGTTTTCAAATGGATAACTTTTACCCACATTATATCACAACATTTGATATAGTAAATTCTATCTTACGATATACATGTTATTTATAAAATCAGTATATATTTTTTGATTATATAATAAATATGGATATGATACCACTTAAGGATTTTTTTAGAACATCACATGGTAAATATAGTAGTATAAAATCATTTAAATACTATATATATCATTATAGAATCAAGAAAAGTGTGCTAACATCCTCACCTAAAAGATGAATGAAGGGAAATGAAAAAGAGAGTTTCATCTTGGATTGACAACACACTACACTCAAATGAGAAGTATCTCATCCATTAGATAACCAAACTTTAATAAATTAAATATACAAAGAACCACCTCTAATGCTTGTAAGTTACCATACTTTAATCATAACACATACACATTTTTATTTTATGATCAATATATTTCTTAAAAATCATATAACATCAATCAAGGAATATATAAATCATATCAATTATTTATAACTAATAAAAAACCATTATAGAGATTTTGATACCCTATATAAACCATGATATCATATATCATAAGCCATAATTATATCATATATGTTGTGATATTGGAATATCATGATTATCATAACATACGATCCAATACCATCCATGCAATGACCTGAAGGACTTCATTTTTTTTATTGATTTTTGATAATCCAAATTTCAAGGGGTGAGGTGGAGCCCTTACAAGGATCATAGGTATAAGTATTTCATGACCCATAGGCCTTAGAGGAATTCATTGCCCGTAGTCTTAAAATATTACATACAACCCAGACTAACTACTTGAAACAGCTCCTCCCTAGCATCTTCATCGTGAAATCAGCTCTCAAACTTCGCATGACTGTTCATCTAGGCTATCCTGTGCATGAACAGTCTTGTACAGATGGTAGGTTCTATACCCTTTCATTCTGGAAATCTACGAAGCTTCTACTGTGGTGAAAGCTTCTTTCTCATACTCCTATAAATCTTGTTCCTCGTAGGTTTTATGGTTTTCAACTACACTTTATGTGGACCTAAGGCCTTGAGGTGGCCCTAAGTACTTATTATAGTTAATAATTGAGAGTCCCAAAGGCCTTAAAGGACTCAGGGACCAAATTGGTGGCCCGATGGCCCAAAAGGGGTCAAATTCTCGGCTGCTACAGTGCCCAATACAGTACCTACTACATTACTGCACCGTTCCCACTACAGTTCCTGCTATAGTACCTGCTACAGTACTTATAGAGTACTGCTATAGTACTACTACAACACCAATTATTATGCCTCCGCCTGGATTTGATCCCAGGTCGCCTGTATGCACTTAAAAGTCCTCACAAACTAGGCTAAGGCTCATGTGCCATACGATCCAATACCAAATCGCAGCCTGTTACGTATATCACATGAATGTTGTAGGTTATAATATATATTAATCATATAATATGATTCTACATATTTTAATTCACATCCCTAATTTATTTGATATGTTGGAAAATGAATAAAATAAGGTTAAGGTATGTATAAAGGTAAACTACCTTTTTAGTATTTTAATTGGGATAAAAGTGGACATTGTTTATATAGTTTCTTTAAGAAGAATGAATAATTGAAAGATGATAATCAATCTTAAATACCATTACAGAGATACAAGGTTTAAAATAGTCATAGTTGAAAAAAATTATTAAATGGAAAGGGAAAGTAAAAATCATAAAATATGTAAAATGTTATCTCAAAACTTGTAATTTCATCATATGATAAGGAGAGAAAAGGTAGAATAAGTCACATAGGATGAATTTACGTATAATTTTATTGCACAATAAAAATTGTTCAATGAATCCACTAATGAAGGAGAATAAGTAAGTAATTAAGAGTTTAGTGGTAAAGAAATTCCAATGTTATTTTAATTGAGAATAATGATCATGGTTTGCTTAAAGGATAATAAAAATATTGAAAGGGAGAAATAATATTTTGAAAATTTAAATAAATCTATGAAGAAATATATTTTTTTATCCAATGCTATGGATATTATCAAGATAGAGGTTCAATAAGGATGTGTGTTATTAATTAAATCCATTAATCAAGAGAAATGAATATTGATATTACAATATGGAATTTATTTTCCATGAATGTGGAATTTATATTTCTTGAGGGAAAATTTCTTAATATAAATAATACTTTGAATAAATTTATGTATTGGGTTAAAAAATATAGTCTAGGATGTTGGATACTCTTATAAATATATAGATAAATATGCTTATTCCATATAAGATCTTATCAGTCATCCAAATAAGTATCAATCACACATCTTGGTCACCCTAGTGTTTATGAAAATTAGTATTACCAGTGAAATAAAGTTAAATTGGGTGGTTACTTTACTAAACAATAATAATAATATTTTTTACATAATTTTTTATGTTGAAAATTTAAATAACAATTATTTGTGTTAAAATAATGAATTTGAGACTAATATTAATTAAAAATTCACGATGAAGGATAGTGTTTTTAGGATTGTGTATGTTGATGAAAATTAAATGTGTTTAAATCTAAAAAAAATCAACCAGAAAATTGTGAGAATAAAAAATATGTACTGATGAGAATATTTTTATTTAAAGGAAGGTATTGTAGCTATAAAGTATGTGAACACAAAGAATTTATGGATATTTATAATATGTTATTATCTCAATTAAATAATTTCCTGTATTTATGAGGGATTTGTGGTTAATATATTAAAGGATAATTGAGACAAAATTGAAGAGAGAAATTGAAATTTTATAATCATTTTTTTTACTCCATATGAAAATTATGGTAGGTGTGATCAATAAAGATATAAAAAACAAGTGTCCCATAATTTTACCGAATAAACTAAAAAATAAAATAAAAAATCCTAATCCACCAAGAGGAGGAGTGACCAAACTAAGCTATAGTAGTTTATGTGGACTAAAAATCCTTTAATAGAGAAAATACGTGGATATATGATAATGGTTACTCATCAAACATGACTGGAAACCAAAATATCTTGTAATAAGTCCATATGAATGATAGAGGGTCTTTCACTCTTAATAATAATTTTTCCCTAAATTTCAAAGGTGTTGGAAGAACAAAAATTGGTAAATGGAAATTTGAATAAAATGTTTTTCTATTTTTTATGGGTTTAGGTATAATCTCTTGAGTGTTTCTATACTTTGTCACATTGATACCGATGTGATTTTATTTAATATTTTAGGGGTTGTTACAAAATATAGGTTAACATAATTACCGTTATATGATAAATAATAAGAAAAAATTCATTTTAAATTTATCATGAATAAAAAACATGTTGTGTGAGTGTAAAGGAAGAGAATGATATTTGGTATTAAATTATTTTCTATTTGGTCAAATAATCATGGAAAAAACTAAAAAATATAAGTTTTGGTGAAATATTTCAAAGAATAATCATTTCAGGAGTAATTTTAATGATGTGTGTCAGAAAGTAAAGATGGTGAACAACAGGCACAAGTTGGCGTAAATAAAATTAAAGAACCCACTTAAATTGATTCATTTAGATGTGTGTTTCTTAATGATGTTGAATTCAAACAATTAATATAAGTACCAAATTATTTTTATCAATGATTTTACTTGAATTAATTATATCTATTTTATGTAATGTAAAACATTGGATCATGATATGTTTAAGAGTTTACATTAAGTTTCTAAATAAAATGGACGTGCAATCAAACATTTTTTGTTTAACAATGGATATGTGTATAATAATGAAAAAATTGATGAATATCTTAAGAATAATGTGATAATGAATGAATATAGTATTCTATAAAATACTTAAAAAATGTAGTAGTGGAGTGGAATAACCAGAGTTTGGTTGAAATGGGTATAACCATGTTATCTTAGCATGAAAATTTAAATTATTTTTGGAGATAAGACACAAAAATGAATGTTTATACTCTCAATTGGTTCCTAATTTATCTAGATGCATTCAGAAATCCTTATGGGATGAGGTTTGGTAAGAATAAAATGATAAAATATTTGATTAAATTCAAAAACCATTAATATATAAAAATTAAAGGTAGATATTTGGCCAAATTTGATGAGCCATAAAATAAATGGATATTTCTTGGATATACACTCAGTATAAGGAGTTATCAGTGTTGTAAAAAAATCTTAAAAATCAATGAAAGCAATGATGATATATTCATGGAGGATCATGGTATATCGATAAATATTTACACCACATAATTAAAGCACCATGGGAGGGGGGTGGTGAATAGGGGAATGAAAATTAAAACACACCTTCTATCATAGTTATTTGAAACACACTTGCCTTCTTTAAGATGAATGAGATAAGTAATGTAAACAATACTAGAGAAATTTTTACTACATTCAATTACACTAGGATACATCCAAGAAGAATCCACTTGATGATATTTAAGTGTTCCAAAATCCACTATAAGTACATTAAATTTTAATAAAAATTTCATGTGGAAGAACTATCCCTCTAGGTTTACAACACTGATAATGATTTGATAACATATTACTCTACACACAATGGAATAATTCACTACTCTTCCAGGTGAATATCATGATATTTAAGAATTAAAACAATAAATTACCACATAATTGGTATATAAATAATCACTTTCATCATAAATATGATGAAAACCACTGATTTATAAAAAGACGAAGAACAAGAATAATTCCTAGATTTCTTCCAAAATTCTCTTTCCTTCAAATAAAAAGTTGTTACCTTAATCTACCAAAGAGAATATCCTTGCATCCCTCAATAAAAATTTTCATGTTTATTTGGTATCATTGGGAAATTATTCCAAAAATATCCTCTCAATTCATGTCAAACATAACTAGGTGAATAATATAATATCTAAAAAAATATAATAAATTTGAAAATGATTTGTACATTAAAACATGATCCATCACACTACATGGATTCTCACCATGATGTGTTATCATACAAGAATTTAAATATTTATTATATAATAAATCTTTCCATTTTTAAATTTAAATATTTCTTAAATAAAAAACTACCCGAGATGTTTCTATGTATACTATAACATAGTTTATTCTAAATACACTTCCTGTTGAAAAACATTTAAATTATTAAAGAACTTATTTTCTCACTATTTTTACTCTAAACCATGGCTTTTCATAATGACATATTTCTTATTCCCCATAGATTACATGGAATTCTTAAAATTTACATCCAAATAATTATTAACAAAATACCATACACCACATTCACTATTTTCATTTTCTAAACCATAATTAGCACTATAACCAATTCATGATCATGCATCTCATTTATCTTCATTTTTCACAATAACTAATAAAATACCATCAATTACTCCCTGAAATAATATATATTAAATTTTATATTTCCAAAAAATTATGAACACCAAGAGGAATTTACTACCAATATATCCATGTTGTCATATCGTGATCACAACCATTGCATAAACACTTCTGTATAATGATATAAATTTGGTCATCCTAGAAAACCTTAAATATATTCACACCAAGATTCCTCTAAGACTCCAAATATTCATTTTAATTAATATTCCAAAATAAAATGATTCATTTATAATATTTTACAAAATAATTATCTATAAATCAACCAAATTTTTTTTATAAGGATTTTTTATAACAATATAACCCTTTGGGTTTGTCTTCAGCACATTAACATTTTAACACACCTCTTCAAACACTATCCTCCAACAACCACTAGCATAATATGAATAGTGTAATCAATTATTCACTTAAAATTCACTATAATCTCACATGATACATGATAAAAATTATAAATAAGAGATAAATGAAAATATTATCAATAAAGAACTCCACTGTACTCATGATTTTGACACCACTTTTTCACTTGTGATCAACACACTACTTATTTACAATATTTCAGTATTTTTTTTGCCATCTCAAGAAATTATAATCATATATTAATATTCTACAAACTTCCCCTTATTTTACATTTCTATAACCCCTTTATCCATTAAAAAATAAAATCCCATGTCCCCCCTATGAGAAACTTTGAGCCTATATGCCTCTTCCTTTTTCAAAAAACTCAAATTAAACCTATTAGAAGATTTCAAGGAATAAGTATAATCTGAAATAGTCAAACCATCATATATTAAAAACCATTCCATGAACCATTATTTAATATTATATATTGACAAAAAAGGATTAAAAACCACCTAATAAGAGTGAGGATCCCTTCCATAATATTTTTGCTAAATGGATATGGTCGAACTCTTTGAGATAACTAAGGCTTATAAACACTTTACTTGGATAATTTCTTTTGTAATGATAGTTTAGATATGGTTTTGGGTAGAAATATACTTCAATTTCCCTGAACCTTTATAAAAATTTTCTTTTATAATATGAAACTTGATATGAACAAGATTTTTCATTGAATGGTGGACAATATTGATTCTAATATTAATTTATCATGAGTTATTCCATGTGATTGTAATAGTATAATTCACCTCAATTCAAATATCTTAAATCTACTGATTCATCCATAAGAGTTATTTACAAGATTGAGTATCCATTCTATATTCATCTATATAGTGTTAAATGAGATATAATCTTTCTTCTTATTGACTAAATAAATATAAAAATATTTATGATATAATTCACTATATGATGTTGGAATTATATAATCCTCTAAACAAACCTAATAAATATACATAAATAATAATAAATCTTAATATTATGTTGCATTTTAGAATAGTTTGAAATCAATTATGCCTTTAATATAAAAAGCTAATCTTTTAATTTATTGTATGTGGGATTATTTATGATAACTTTGATAAATTTCATTATGATAAGTAACAAAAACAATATCGAATCTTGTAATTTTGATTATAGTAGGATCCTCATTCTTTTTCTATACCCCGATACATCAACATACTTTTCATTATCATATATTGAAACCTTACTCTAAGATAAAACTTATGTTTTATTATCCTTAGAATTCCCCATTAAATTTCCTTCAACACATTTTTCACAAAATTATATTGAGATATAAAATTACCACTCCTTACCCGAATCACCTAAAATTCAAGGGAAGAAATTAATCCCCCAATAATTAAAATTTCAGACATGATGCTCTTGAATTCTACACAATCATTTCAATGAAACTTTATCAAACGGAAAAGATTATGTCATTAATATATAATACCCATTATCCTTCAAATATTTTCATTCATGAAATATAGATTGTGATTAAATTTTCCAAATATGATACTAGGATTTCACAGGTTATTGATTCGTCCTATAAAAAATTGATCTTGTTTCTTAATTTTATCCATAATGTTCTTTCTTCAAACAACATACTTTTTTATCATATTCATTTATTATAAATCCATTATATTATTTAATATATAACTAATATTTAATAAAACTAATAAATAATAGAGACTTGATTTCAATTTTGAATACCTTGAATTTTCTTTGCATTGTTATAGCTAAGAATAATCAAATCCTTTATAATCATTCAATGGGAGAAAACATAACATCCGTATAAATATATTCAATTTAGGAGTATAATTTTAATATATACAATATATTCTTTTTTTAATCTTTATGCCTTATTTATTTAATTTTTAAGGAAAACTTATTTGGTTTTGATAATATTACCACCATCAAAACTAAAAACAATATCCCATGCCTCATTATTCTCAATATGATCAAGATAATTATTCATAGGACTATACCAATTATCACCTTTAGCATCCTCTTAAGAATACATCATCTCCACTTGTGATAAGATTTATTTTTGATATATACACTTCACCCTTATTGTTTTTATTTGATATTTTTTGTCATCAAAAATGATTTACTCATCAATTTCATATTTTATTCTCTTATTCTTCAAAATTAAAGATCTTATTTTAATACTCGAATCATTTTCATCTGCATTAGAATCATCACAAGCAACTTGTTATCCCCCTGTAATTCTCATTCCATCAACTCTTTCCTCAAGAATGTACCCACTTCATTACTTTAAAAATAGCTCATTCTACAAAATAGTGACATCTTAACTTTCTATAATATTTCCATAAAATTTATTATAAAATTTATATTATTTAATATCTGATGAGTATTTATAAGTCCAAAAATGTCTACAACACTCCCAGATGACCAATAACTCAAGAGTTGGTCCGAGTTGAATCAAAAAATTTGAAAATGAAACTCCACCACATTGTAATAAGGATTCACCACAAAGCATGATGCCATCACTGCTTAGAAACCTTCCTTTTCAAAGAATCCACTATAGAAAACCAGGATTCTCGTACATGGATATTACATATTTTGAGATGGATATTCATTACATTACACAAATACATGCCTGAGGAATTTAATAGTTTAGTGACTTTGGAAAATTGGAACATAATATTCTAATCTGATGAAATATATTGATTATTTCGCACAAAGATGTTCCCATTTATTACTCTTACTTAAAACCATTCTTCACAATGTGGGGAAAGGAAACATAAGAAATAGTGAGATCAAATTATTAGTAAGGGTAATCAAGGGAGATACATAAGTATAACATGATCATAAGGGTATGATCATAACATTTGAAAACCATACCCTATATATCAAAGATCATAAAATAGACTCATGGAATAAATATTGTCTGTTCATAAACAAAATCACAAGATAATCAAATAACATGTTTTATAAGGTCATAAGATTGGCATAAGACATAGATTTTTGTCAAAAACATAAGCATATTGTTGGTCAGAGTGGATACTCAAGAGGGGGGTGAATTGAGTTCCAATTAAAATTTTCTGTTAAAAACAATGTTGATTAAAATCCCCCTATTTCAAAAACAGATTAAACTGTAGTAAATTTATACAGATTATAAAGGTTCAATTAGTTTTTCAAAGATTGATTAGTTCTCAGTTAACTTAATCTTATGATTAAATTAACCTTTGAAACTAACTTACTGGTCTATAATAAATATAAACACTTGCGAGTTTAACTATCAAAGTAGCTTTGAAAATAAATTATATTTCAAAGTAATAGCAGCGGAATATGAAATAAATATGTAGTATGGATAAAGTATGCAGCTGTAAACACAGAGAATTAACCAAGAGGTTCAGTCTCAAGACGAGACTTAGTCCTCTCAAAATTTTATATAAAAATGATCCACACCCTGGATCGGGGTTAACAACAGTGAACACACTGTCCAGGTCACAAGACCTCTACCACAGTTCTGTGTGGGAAAACAAAGAACAGTTTAGAGCTGTCCAGGTCTCATACGACCTCTACCACTATCCATAGTGGGAAATGAAGTAAAGCAAGGTTTGCTGAGGATTTACAGATCCTCCAGTGAAAGTACAGGAGTCAGTGTGTGTGTTTAATACAGCATATAACACACACTGCTCAAAATGTAAAACAAATGTATCACAGAGCAGAGATGTAGAGTTTAGAAATGGCTCTGGTGATTTCAGTGTAGCTCTGGACTCTTTTGTATTTGGTCAGAAGTTATTCAGAGTCCTCTTCTCGTTTTTGTTTGAGAAGAAGAGTGTCGTATGCTTCAGGCTCAAAGGCAGTGAGATGTAGTCGATGAAGTTCTTCAATGTTCTTTTGTATGCACAGAACTCTTCTTGAGTAGGCTTGATTGTGTATGAGGTTCTGTTCTCCTTGGTTCTTCCTTATCTTTCTTTTTCTCTGTGTCTCACTTGTGTTCTTCTATCAACACCCTTTTTATCTTCAGCAAAGTCTTCTTGTATTTATGTCACGTGCTTCGGAAGACAGAAAAAGTTTCCTTTCCGTAGGTACGAGGTACAGTTTCCTGACATCCGACAACCTTTATTAATAATTTGACAGAGCATTAATATATACCTAATATAACCGTTGGTTAGATTAAATAAAGATAAAGATAAATAAATTCAAATAGTTGTTTATGACTGTCGGAGAATCAAGTGATCGGTAGGTCATCATCATTAGTGCGTAATGATCGGTGACTCAGATAGATCAACATCGGTGAATCAGACTGATCAGCATCGGTCTGTCATCTGATCGGTGAGTCAGTTTGATCGGTGGCTCATTTGATCGGTGGCTCATTTGCATCGGTGAGTCATTTGAATCGGTGAGTCATCTGAATCGGTGAGTCATTTGAATCGGTGAGTCATTTGATCAGCATCGGTGAGTCATTTGCATCGGTGAGTCATTTGATCAGCATTGGTGAGTCATCTGAATCGGTGAGTCATTTGATCAGCATCGGTGAGTCATCTGAATCGGTGAGTCATTTGAATGGTGGCTCATTTGATCGGTGGCTCATTTTCATCGGTGAGTCATTTGCATCGGTGGCTCATTTGCATCAGTGAGTCATTTGCATCGGTGACTCATTTGCATCGGTGAGTCATTTGCATCGGTGACTCATTTGCATCGGATCGGTGCGACCGTTGTCTTTTGATATGCGATCAGTGCTTCCGATGTCTGTTGATATTGAATCGGTGCTTCCAAAATACTTTGTACATCAATAAGCATAGACAAAAATGTGATAACAGATTCATTAACAGATTGTAATTAAGTTTATGAGAAATCAAACCAGATTAAGCATTAATGGTAGTGATGATTTGTGATTATTAAAACATCAATCATAGACATGAAATCAACAATCTTCCAGAGGGCTCAACAATATCACCCTTTTTGATAATCACAAATCTTCATCATTAAATATAAATAATATGATATATCATTAATAAAAACATAATGAGAATCAAACCATAAGAATAATAAATAAAAAAAATATATAAATCTCCCCCTTAATTTATATTACCCATATATATTATACAGATTTCTCCCCCTGAGATATATACATATTTTCTCCCATAAAGTATTCTTTTTCTTCTCCCATAAATTTTCTTCTCCCATAAATTTTATTCTCCCATAAAGTATTCTTGTTCTTCTCCCCCTTTGGGATAATCAAAAAGGAGGGAAAACAGATAAGAGAAAGTGAAAGTAAAAGCAGTCAGTAGAGAGTATAGATAGAAAAATATGTGATAAAGTACATACTATTACAAGTAGCACATTGTTCACCCCATCAAAAACAATACACAACTATTTGTTGGGATACAAAGGGGATTTGCCTTTGTCTTTGGGATCAATAGTGGGTAAGTTTGAAGGCTTGGAGGCAGGATGGTCTTGGAGAATCTGAAGTGGTGGTAGGACAACTCGGGCAGGTGTAGGAGCAGGTACCACAGAGGGTTGTTGTTGAGAAACATGAGCTAATTGAGAAGCTTGCTGAGGGACTGGTCTTAACTGAGAGAGAGCTTGAGAAACAGATAGCTGATTTGGAGCTATATCAGAGTCACTGAGAGGTTCAGAAGTAGGAAGTACAATGGCAGTGGCCTGTGCATGCAAATAGGGCTTCAAAAGATGAATAAAGTCCTGAATGACTTCTGCTCCATACTTCATAGCTTTTTCAAAATCATCTTTATTCTCCATGAACTGTGCCAAAGAAGGAACAAAATCTTGCAACTGATGAACTTGAGTTTTGAAGGCCTGAGTGACTGGAGGTAATTTCAGATTCTCTGCCAACTCCTTGAAGCTTGCAGTCATCTCATGTTTTGTATAAATCTTAGAAAAGTAATTATCAACTTTCTCTTTGATCTCTTGCAGAGCTTTCTTAGCATCTGCTGAATACACCAATGCCATATTATGACTGTTATCACAGAGCTCTTTCATCTTCCTCAAAGATTCTAAATCAAGAATTTGTCTTACAGCAGCTAACTCATCATGCACAACTTCTCTTAGAGCTTCTATCTCACAGGTAGTGATCTTGGTTACCTTGCCTGTACTGGATTGGCTAACTATGTGAGTTAACTCAGCTTTCAACTTCCTCAGGTCAGACTTGTTGAGATGTTCAATCAAATTTCTCAAAACTTCCATCATACCAGAGATGGTTGATCGGAATTCGCTTGATAGAGATACCAGGCCGGTGTGAAGATACTTCATAGTCTGATTCAAAAAGTCTATTTGCCTGCCAATAAGTTCACCAGTATTGGCCAGGTCTGGCTTCACAGCATTAGATACTCTTTGTGAGAAGGCTTCCAATGAGTGTTCAGAAACTTGGAGAGACACTTGAGTAAGAGCATTGGAAATTTCTTCTCTAACTGTGGCTCTCACAGCGGTTAGCAATTCAATCTTAAACTTATCAAGATCAGCTTGAGATATTCCGGAACCAGGTAAATTATGATTTGTAGGATCAACCGCAGGAACAGACCTTACTTCTCGTGGGAGGTTCCTCTTCACAGTTGCAGCAGATTCTGGCATTGCTTCTTCGTCTTCAGAATATTCTAAGCCCAACACAGCATAACTAGGGTAGTCATCCCAAAAAGCAGCACACAGGGTGTATTTTGGTTTCTCATAGCTTGTTGTTCAACTGATTTTTGGTGAATCATCCTTGCCACTGATATGTATTTCTTGTACTGATTGAGGTGATTCTATTTGATCTTTAGAAAGACCATCCACTGGTATGTTATCACCATCAGCAACAGCCTCAGCTTCATCAGCACGTCCATCATCACTCTTCTCAGAAGCTTCACTGTGATATTCTTCAGTGTCAGAATCATCTTCATCACCAAGAATAGGTTCTGATTCTGGTAGGGCTAAGGGTGGACTAGCAGGTCCAAATTCTATTCTTCTTTTGGGACTGGCAGTGTCATGATCACTCCTATCATCAGGAGATGACATACTTCCTTCCTCAGTCGCATCTTCTTCTTGATCTTGGGTTTCGGTGGCCTCATCCTTTCCTTCTTCTTGCTCATCATCATCAGAATAAACTGGTTCCTCATTTGGTTTCAAGCTAGGGTCTCTCAAATCCTTTGGCCTCTTGCCATGATCTATGGGATTATAGGCTTCATACAATTTTTCTTCATCTGCAACCCAGCACTTCTTCCATGGATTCCAATTGATTTTCATCCTCTTGCAGATCTCTTTGTTGAGACAGAAAGTATGATCTGTTTCATTAACTTGATCATCTTCATCAATACAATCTAGATTCTTGAGCATGGTAGATATCATCTTTGAATAAAACAACACAGTGGCTTTCTTGGACGGTTTTATCATTCCAGCTATGTGTACCATCACATATCTACACAAATTGATTTTCTCATGTGTTTTCAGAAGAAACAACAGGAAAACATCCTGGTACTTTACAGCAGCAAAATCTCCTCTCCTAGGGAAAAGTTGGTGCTGAATAAACTTGAAAAGAAGTCTGCATTCACCATCTAATTCTGAAGATGTAATTCTCCGTGACTCTCTGTTTCCTGTCAGAAGCTCCAGAGCTAATTCATAAGAGAAGTAATCAGATGTTGGAGGAATATTCCCAGCATAATCCTCATACCGACCTTCATGAGGTACGTTCAAGCACTCAGCCCACTGCTTAGATGAGAAGGATATTTTATTTCCTTTTACCAC
This sequence comes from Viscum album, assembly GCA_963277665.1. Taxonomy (NCBI): domain Eukaryota; kingdom Viridiplantae; phylum Streptophyta; class Magnoliopsida; order Santalales; family Viscaceae; genus Viscum; species Viscum album. The sequence continues at coordinate 1,340,322,585 of OY728132.1, read as the reverse complement.
AGACGACATCCTGGCAGCCTCCACACCATCTAAAGTGATTTCCAGATTCATATAGAACTCATGTACCAGCTTCGGGTAGTCTATTCGAGAGTTGTCAGAAAACCAGTCTATCCATCCTTGCGATTCAAGAACTTGCAGCAACAGTGACTTACTTGACAAAAGCCACGCAAATCTTACTTCTTTTTCTACAGCAACAATCCGAGTTTCCAGGTTCGGATTTACTGATCGTTGAGAGGTACTAATAGACTCTACTCGAGCACGCTTTGAAGGTACAGGGCTATCCGGTCCTTTTCTCGGTCTCTTTTGCTTATCCATTTGAGGATTTTTTGAAGGCAGGAGTTCGAAGGTTCGAAGTAGAGGGGAAGAGAGGTTGAAAGGTTCGGCGGGAAATGAAAGGTCAAAGGTTTAGGGAGAATAAATAGCCGCGTATCATTTATTTTATCATTTAGGGTTCCCATAAAAAGTATAAAAGAAATTTACTAATTAATTACAATATAAAAAAAATATCGGTATGACAGATCGGTTGCACAGATCAGTTTCACAGATCGGTTTCACAGATCAGTTTCACAGATCAGTTTCAGAGATCAGTTTCACAGATCGGTTTCACAGATCAGTTTCACAGATCCGTTTCACAGATCGGTTTCACAGATCAGTTTCACAGATCGGTTTCACAGATCAGTTTCACAGATCAGTTTCACAGATCAGTTTCACAGATCAGTTTCACAGATCAGTTTCACAGATCGGTTTCACAGATCGGTTTCACAGATCGGTTTCACAGATCAGTTTCACAGATCGGTTTCACAGATCGGTTTCACAGATCGGTTTCACAGATCGGTTTCACAGATCGGTTTCACAGATCGGTTTCACAGATCGGTTTCACAGATCGGTTTCACAGATCCGTTTCACAGATCGGTTTCACAGATCGGTTTCACAGATCGGTTTCACAGATCAGTTTCACAGATCGGTTTCACAAATCGATCATACACAACTCTTGTTTAATAAATTTCATTCTTTCAGAGCATAAAGGCTTTGTGAAGATATCAGCTAATTGATGTTCAGAACTAATAAATTTCAAAGAAATATCACCTTTTTGATAATGATCTCTTAGAAAGTGATGTCTGACATAAATGTGCTTAGTTATAGAGTGAGACACAGAGTTCTTAGATATATTTATTGCACTAGTATTGTCACAGTTAATTGAAACATGTTTAAGATCAAATCCATAATCCAATAGAGTGTGTTTCATCCACAGAATTTGTGCACAGCAACTACCAGCAGCTACGTATTCTGCTTCGGCAGTAGACAATGCAACTGAGTTCTGTTTCTTACTACACCATGATACTATGGATTTTCCAAGCAAATGACATGTTCCAGATGTGCTCTTCCTATCTAACTTACATCCGGCAAAGTCAGCATCTGAATAGCTAGTTAGGTTAAATGATTGTCCTTTTGGATAAAACAAACCTAAATTTATTGTATACTTAAGATACTTAAAAATCCTTTTAACAGCCAGTAAGTGTGATTCTTTAAAATTAGCTTGAAATCTAGCACACATACATACACTGAACATAATGTCTGGTCGACTAGCAGTAAGATAAAGTAAGCCCCCAATCATACCTCTGTAATTGGTTTGATCCACTGGTTTCCCAGCTTCATCTGTATCCAATTTACAGGTAGTACTCATAGGTGTATCACTTTCCTTAATACTATCCAATCCAAAACGTTTTAAAATATCTTTTGTATATTTACTTTGATTTAAAATAATTCCATCTTTAGTTTGAAGAATTTGTAAACCAAGAAAATACATAAGCTCTCCCATTAAGCTCATTTCAAATTCATTTTGCATAACCTTTGAAAAATCAGTACATAAGGAATTTTTAGAAGATCCAAAAATAATATCATCAACATAGATTTGTAATATTAATACATCTTTTTGAAATCCTTTTTATAAAAAGAGTGGGATCAACTACTCCTTTTTTAAATCCTTTTGAGATAAGAAAGTTTGAAAGCCTTTCATACCAAGCTCTTGGAGCTTGTTTTAAACCATATAAAGCTTTAGAAAGTTTAAAAACATGATTTGGAAAATGAGGATTTAAAAAACCAGGTGGTTGTTCTACAAAAACATATTCAACAATAAAACCATTTAGAAAAGCACTTTTGACATCCATTTGATATAACTTGAAATTCAGATGTGATGCATAGGAAAGTAAGATCCTAATAGCCTCTAATCTAGCTACAGGTGAAAAGGTTTCCTCATAGTCAATTCCTTCTTCTTGATTGTAACCTTGTGCAACTAGCCTAGCTTTATTTCTAATGATGTTTCCAGATTCATCAACTTTGTTTCTAAATACCCATTTTGTGCCTATGGTCAAAGTCCTTAGATCTTTCTACTAATTTCCAGACTTTGTTTCTTTCAAATTGATTTAGTTATTCTTGCATAGCCATTACCCAAAATTCATTATTGATAGCATCATTGATATTTTTAGGTTCTAACTGTGAAAGAAAAGCTTGATGTTCAACCTGATTTCTTAGAGAAGCTCTGGTCTGTGTTCCTCTATCTAGATTTCCTACAACAACATCTAAAGGATGGTTCTTTAGAGTCCTAGATGGTCTTGAAAGGATAGGGCTAGAGATTTCAGATTCATCTACGGATTGAGGTTCAACAGAAGCAGGTTCTGGAGAATTTTCAGAGATGGATGCTTTAACTATAGGTCCATTGTATTTATCATTGAGATTCAAACCAGAGAGATCATCTTCAAGAGAGATTTTAGGTTCATGTGGATCAGTTTCATCAAATTTGATGTGAACAGATTCTTCCACACATTTGGTTCTTTTATTGAAAACTCTATAGGCTTTACTAGAGATAGAATAACCTAGGAAAATTCCTTCATCACTCTTGGATGCAAATTTTTCAAGATTGTCTCTAGTATTGAGAATGAAGACTTTGCAGCCAAAAACTTTGAAGTAGTTAACCTTAGGTTTCCTATGGTTCCACAACTCATAAGGGGTCCTCTTAAGAACTGGTCTGATCAAGACTCTATTAATGACATAAAAAGCTTTATTTACAGCTTCAGCCCAAAAATAAATAGGTAAGTCATACTCATTAAGCATAGTCCTTGCAATTTCTTGAAGGGTTCTATTTCTTCTTTCCACTACACCATTCTGTTGGGGTCTTATAGGAGCAGAAAAGTTGTGACTATAGCCATTGTGTGAGCAGTAAGAATCAAACTCATGATTTTCAAACTCACCACCATGATCACTTCTCAGGGTCTTAATCTTGAGTCCACCAAGATTTTCTACAGACCTGGAGTATTTAACAAAGTAAGAACAAGCTTCACTTTTGTGAGCTAGAAAATATACCCAAGTATATCTAGAAAAGTCATCTACAAGAACATAGACATAGTGCTTCCCATTTAAACTAGAAACTCTAGAAGTTCCAAATAAATCCATGTGAACCAACTCGAGAGGTTGAGAAGTTTACACTTCTTTCTTTGATTTAAAAGAAACTTTATGTTGCTTTCCTTTTTGACAGGGATTACAAACTTTGTCTGCTGGAAATTCAAGTTTGGGTAAGTCTCTAACTAAGTTCTTCCTAGAAAGTTTTCTAAGTGAGTGTACATTGCAGTGTCCTAATCTTCTGTGCCAAAGCCAAGACTCTTTATGAAAAGCATTTAAGCAAGGAATATTCTGCTTAGCTAAGGAATCTAAATCAACAACATAAACATTTTCATTTCTTAAAGAAGAAAATACTAAAAAAAATTTAGAGTTAAAAACATTGCAAGAATCATTTTTAAATTTCACATAAAAACCATCATCACACAATTGAGAAATGCTCAACAAGTTATATTTAAGTCCGTCGACAAATAAAACTTCAGAAACCAAGATTGAATCAGTGTTACCAATCTGGCCTAAGACGATGATTTTTCCTTTTGAATTATCACCAAAAGTGAAAAAGCCTCCATCAACTTTTACTAAGCTCTTGAAACATGAAAAGTCTCCTGACATATTTCTTGAACATCCACTGTCTAAGTACCATATCTTCTTGTGAAATCTCTTCAAGCAGGTCTCCTACAAAACAGATTTAGATGGAAGATGATTTTGGTACCCAGATCTTCTTGGGTCCAGACATGTTAGCCAATTATACTTTAGGTACCCATATTTGTCTAATGGGTCCCATATAATTTGTAGAATTAACATTCTTTGAAAGATAAACATTATTAGATCCATAACTATGAATATAACTGGTTGAGGCATATGAAGTTCCAGAATTAACTATCTTCTGTCCAGATTTAGGAATGAATCTAGTTTTGGCAACTTTTCTTTGTCCAGGTTGGTATCCTATACCAGTAGTATATCTAGGTGAAACTTGCTTTCCTAGCATTTGTGTTAGATTATTCTTGCCATTTGTTAACTTCTCTAAGTCTTTTCTGAGTTGTTCATTAGAAAATTTTAGTTCAGTATTCTCTTTAAGAAACTGAGCATTCTTTTCTACTTCTATATCCAGATCAGATTTATGCTTAACACTTAAAGCATACTGTTTCTTTAAACCTTTATATTTATCTTTAAGCTCATTACAGGTTTCTTCAAGCACATCACAATATTTAAACAGTTCATATTTAGACATGTTATCACCTTCAGAATCATCTCCAGAATAATATGAATTTGAGGGAGGAGTTTCTGATGTTACCTCAGAAGTGTTTGTCATAAAACACATGTTGGCTCGATTCCTTTCAGAGTCTGAAGATTCAGCTTCACTTGTGCTGTCTTCTGAAGCACTCCAAGTAGCCTTCATGGCTTTCTTGTACTTGTTATCCTTGTATTCATACTTCTTTCTGTATTTTAGCTTTGGACAGTCTGTTTTTATGTGTCCTTTTCTTTTGCATTCATAACAGACAACTTCATCTGATTTATCAGACATCTTCCAATCCTTTTTCCAGTGTCCTTTGTTATCATACTTGCCTTTGTAGTTTTACTTTCTTAAAAACTTCTTCTTCCTATAGAATTTCGTAAATCTTCTAGAAATGTGTGACATATTAGCATCACTCTCAGAATCATTCTCACTTTCCTCACTACTTAAACTTTCATTGATAGCTTGAGGATTTTCCTTATCCTTATTCTTTGAGGTTGTAGTCTTGAAGGCAATAGACTTCCTTTTAGGTTCATCATCTTCTTCTTTATTTACTTTAAGCTCTTCTTCATACATCATCACCTTACCAATTAATTCCTTGATAGGCAGTGTTCCAATGTCACAAGATTCTCTAATGGAGACAGAGGTTCCTCTCCATCTTTCAGGTAGACATCTCAAAATTCTCATGATTTGCTCCTTTGCTGGAACATCCTTTCCCAGAGAAGTCATTGTGTTGACAATTTCATTGAACCTGAGATACATATCAGAAATGGGTTCATCAGGCTTCATCTTAAAATTATCATACTTAATAGTATAGGTATTCAATCTCATCTCCTTAACATTAGTTGTTCCTTCATGAGAAACAGCTAAGGTATCCCAAATTTCATATGCAGTTTTACATGCAGAGATTCTATTAAATTCTTCATCTCCTAGAGCACAGTACAGAGCATTCATAGCTTTACAATTATTATTGTAAGCAGTCTTTGTAGGTTCATCCCAAGTAGATCTATCAGTACTGGGAATTTTATATTCAGCTTCAATGACAGTCCAAATATCAAAGCCCATACTTTCTAAGTGAATTTTCATTTTTAGCTCCCACTGAGCATAGTTGTTTCCATTAAAGAAAGGTGGCCGGTTAGTAGCAGCACCCTCAAGTCTACTATCCATGATATTACAAAAAGAATTTTAAAGAGATAAAAATTTAGAAATAACAGAAATTTTAAGAACGTTAAAATACAACTAAAATCACAGTTGAAAAACAGAGTACGTTTAGAAAATATTAACAACCTTTGATACCAAGTGTTGGTCGGAGTGGATACTCAAGAGGGGGGTGAATTGAGTTCCAATTAAAATTTTCTGTTAAAAACAATGTTGATTAAAGTCCCCCTATTTCAAAAATAGATTAAACTGTAGTGAATTTATACAGATTATAAAGGTTCAATTAGTTTCTCAAAGATTGATTAGTTCTCAGTTAACTTAATCTTATGATTAAATTAACATTTGAAACTAACTTACTGGTCTATAATAAATATAAACACTTGCGAGTTTAACTATTAAAGTAGCTTTGAAAATAAATTATATTTCAAAGTAATAGCAGCGGAATATGAAATAAATATGTAGTATGGATAAAGTATGTAGATGTAAACACAGAGAATTAACCAAGAGGTTCAGTCTCAAGCCGAGACTTAGTCCTCTCAAAAGTTTATATAAAAATGATGCACACCCTGGATCGGGGTTAACAATAGTGAACACACTGTCCAGGTCACAAGACCTCTACCACAGTTCTGTGTGGGAAAACAAACAACAGCTTAGAGCTGTCCAGGTCTCATACGACCTCTACCACTATCCACAGTGGGAAATAAAGTGAAGAAAGGTTTGCTGAGGATTTACAGATCCTCCAGTGAAAGTACAGGAGTCAGTGTGTGTGTTTAATACAGCAGATAACACACACTGCTCAAAATGTAAAACAAATGTATCACAGAGCAGAGATGTAGAGTTTAGAAATGGCTCTGGTGATTTCAGTGTAGCTCTGGACTCTTTTGTATTTGGTCAGAATTTATTCTGAGTCCTCTTCTCGTTTTTGTTTGAGAAGAAGAGTTTCGTATGCTTCAGGCTCAAAGGCAGTGATATGTAGTCGATGAAGTTCTTCAATGTTCTTTTGTATGCACGAAACTCTTCTTGAGTAGGCTTGATTGTGTATGAGGTTATGTTCTCCTTGGTTCTTCCTTCTCTTTATTTTTCTCTGTGTCTCACTTGTGTTATTATATCAACACCCTTTTTATCTTCAGCAGAGTCTTCTTGTATTTATGTCACGTGCTTCGGAAGACAGAAAAAGTTTCCTTTCCGCAGGTACGAGGTACGGTTTCCTGACATCTGACAACCTTTATTAATAATTTGACAGAGCATTAATATATACCTAATATGACCATTGGTTAGATTAAATAAAGATAAAGATAAAGAAATTCAAACAGTTGTTTATGACTGTCGGAGAATCAAGTGATCGGTAGGTCATCAGCATTAGTGCGTAATGATCGGTGACTCAGATAGATCAGCATCGGTGAATCAGACTGATCAACATCGGTCTGTCATCTGATCGGTGAGTCAGTTTGATCAGTGAGTCATTTGATCGGTGGCTCATTTTATCGGTGGCTCATTTGCATCGGTGAGTCATTTGAATCGGTGAGTCATCTGAATCGGTGAGTCATTTGAATCGGTGAGTCATTTGATCAGCATCAGTGAGTCATTTGCATCAGTGAGTCATTTGATCAGCATTGGTGAGTCATCTGAATCGGTGAGTCATTTGATCAACATCGGTGAGTCATCTGAATCGGTGAGTCATTTGAACGGTGGCTCATTTGATCGGTGGCTCATTTGCATCAGTGAGTCATTTGCATCGGTGGCTCATTTGCATCAGTGAGTCATTTGCATCAGTGACTCATTTGCATCGGTGAGTCATTTTCATCGGTGACTCATTTGCATCGGATCGGTGCGACCGTTGTCTTTTGATATGCGATCAGTGCTTCCGATGTCTGTTGATATTGAATCGGTGCTTCGAAAATACTTTGTACATCAATAAGCATAGACAAAAATGTGATAACAGATTCATTAACAGATTGTAATTAAGTTTATGATAAATAAACCAGATTAAGCATTAATGGTAGTGATGATTTGTGATTATTAAAACATCAATCATAGACATGAAATCAACAATCTTCCAGAGGGCTCAACACATATAACATCATTTCCATATTGGTTAAGGCTTACTAACAAGGCCATCATAGCAGAAAAAGTTTTTTACAGAATCGAGTTCACTCCTCATTCCATCCCTGTCTTACTATACCGGTTTCACTCCCCATTCCGGCCCCATATTACTATATTGGGTTCAATCCTGATTCCATCCATTTATATCTAATGACATATATAAATCTTTGACCAATGCATTGGAAGGAGATATATGTCCCACTCATAAAATAATATAAACCATATTTATGTGTGTGATATGATCATACCCATTCATAATATCAAAACCTATGAAATGAAATGGGTATAATAAGCGTTTAATCATACCATAATTTATGGAAAAGATATAGGTTTCATAATCATTTCACCATAGCATTATCTTTGAATATTAGTAGGATTCATAGTTATTTTATCTTGGTATGACCTGTGGAAGAGAACTATGTTTCATAGAAAACTTATCATTATATACATAAACCACTGAAAGAAAGAAAAATATTGCTTTCCTATGATCAAATCCCCATTAAAGAATAAATTATATCCAAGAATTTAATCTTAAATAGATAATTTTTTTGAAGGATCACTTGGGAAATTTCATAAGGAATATAAATTTTCTTTGAAATTTACTTTTAAAAAAATGAAAAAAATTATATATCCTCTTCATTGAAAAAAAATTAAAGATTATAAAAGAAACTTTATAAAATGTTTAAAATATTTCTTTGGGAAAATATTATTTTAACGTTGAAGAGAATTTTTTAAAAACATAAAACATTTTTAGAAGTGTTAATTTGGAAATAATTTATATAAAATATATAAATTCACTAAATATTAATGAAAAAAATTTATTTGAAAATAACTTGGAAATATTTTATGGAAATATTGAAATCATTGTGAAATCATGATAGTGGGAAATAATATTCATGTTGTGCATATTAAAAATAAAGATTCTTTTCATAGTTTTGGTAAAAAAAAACTTGTATTGTTTTTGAAAAATACCTAAATATTATTTTTAAAACATTTTTCAAAAACTAAAAAATAAGGAAAATTATTTTTAAATATTATTTGAAAAATGTTAAAAAAATTGAAAATATTTTTAGAAAACAATGTTTTGGAAGAAAATGGATTTTCATCCGAAAATATTTTTTTATTAAAAAGACTCATTTTTGAATTATTGGGTATATGAAATGAATAAAGTGAAGGGAAAAAATTTATTCTAATTAATTAAATATAGGATACAAAAATTCATTATATTATTAGGATCTAGATAATAATATCTAGACATTGGAGACGTAATTGTGAACAATTCGGACAAATGACGAGATTGTAACATAAATTATTTACCACTGTTGTAACATTGAATGATAAAAACCATGATGGAATAAAATAAAATTAAACTTAAAATATCATTAATAATAATAAATTCATGATATAACATGATATATAGGTTAAATGTACACCTCGTTAAAGAATACAATTTCATAACATAATGTATGCATCAAAGAATGAAAATTGTGATAAAAATTCCTTATTTCTTTGGTAACTTTTGAAATGTAAACGCCATGAAATAATATAATAAATTGAAAAATTAATCATAATTAAATGTGGTATATTTAGGATATATAATTTAATTTTTAATTATATACACCATGAAAAATAAACAAGTGGTGAATATGACATAAGTCTCTCCGAAATAAAAGTGAGACTAGAAATCCCCTTACCTTAAGTCTTGAATTTCGTCATACTCATTCAAAAATCCAGAATCATAAATAAATGTTTATTATAAACTTTTTACATTACAATAATTATATATATCAAATTATGTATGATTTTATTATTACTATTTATTAACCTTTTAATAACAATTCCATGTTAAATTTTCATTTCGAGTAATAACCGCTTTATTTTTCGTATATGTTTTGACTTATCATTTTTGGTCCTCTTAATTTGATCATGGTTTTTTCATCACCATAATATAATCCATTATATAAATATAATATATACTTATTTTATATTTATTTATAGTAGTTCATAAAATTTGTTGATAGGAAATGATATACACCATTTATATAGATGGTAGGTCATATGAACACATGAAAATTGTTTCAATTTTCTTATCATATTGAAAGAAAAAAAAGTATATGATAAATATATATATATATATTATAATTATAGTATAATTTTTAGTTTAAATATATCACACCTATCTATTAAAATAATCTTTAATACATTCCATGTAAAGTGTGAATGAATCACATTGCTTCACGAGGTGGTAGTCCGCCGTACACACAAGCGAAGTTATCGTATTCCAAAAAAAAGGAAATAAAAAAGGATTGTGTGATAGAATAGTTTAAAAATCATAATAATATCATAAATATAATAAATATAACATAAAAATATTATTTACATCATTATTACCAACCTTGAAAGGTGGTAATGGAAAAAATGAATGGTATCGATTTGTGAGGTGGTAGTCCACCGTACACATGAATGATGATTTCGTAACGCATTTGATGGAAATGTGTTTGGTTTTAGATCATAAAATTAACCTAAAAACATATCATTATATGGATTTTATTTAGGTTATTATATAATAATGGTATAATAATAATTGAAAGAGGTGGAGAAAGAAATAAATAAAGGCACTTGTTGAAGAACGTTACCTCTTCTTCGTGTATCCTCCTTAGGTTTTCACTGAGACTTCAAAGAATAGATTTGATCTCAAAATAAGTCTTCATGGATGAGGATAGGAAATTTATGAAGTGATTTGGGTAGATCGTTTTTTTATCTAAATGGCTTGAGAGATGTGAATAAGAGAGGAGAGTGAGTTCCCTTTTATATTTTAGGAGGAGTGATATTCTTGTAAATAGTCAAAAGTATTCACAATTGGGAGGTCAATATTACCTAAATTGGATCCAAGATTTATAATTAATGGGGTTTAGGTATTATATGTTCCTGAAACACCAAAATCAATTAACAAAACACATTTTTTAAATATTTTTTTCCTAACTTCAAAATTTCCCTATTTTTACCATTTTGTTTTTTCACTAAGGTAAAGAGTTTTATAACCTAGTTAATTTATACTTTAGGAAAAAATTATACGGAGAAATATTATATAATTTTAAATAATTATTCTATATATAATACCTAATTTATCAAATATAAATTATATATGTGTTTGAAATTAATTTTAACACAAGCACAAGTAACGTGAAAAAACATCACTTTAACCTTAACCCCACTTATCAAGTCTTTGTTATTTAACAATAAATATAGTTAGTATAATAGAATAATTGATCCATTAATGGATAATTTTTTATATTTATTAAAATTTAAAAATCAATTTCCATGAGATATATTATTTTAGTAATTTTAAATCAAATAATAAAATTGTATTTATTATAAAATGATATTATTTTCAATTTTGACATTATTTATTTAATTTAAATTTAAAAAATATAAATAAAAAAATATAATTATAATATAATATGTTTAATCATGTTTTAAATAATATATTAATCTTCACAAATAATTGAACATAATAATTCATTCAATTTACATCACTTTTATTATTTTTATTATTAGTTAGTTTATTTTTTATTAACTAAATAATTAGCACATTGACATTTCTTAAGATTTTTATGAGACTAATTCATCTATAAAAATTAAAGACAAATTTTTATAATAACAATAACTCATTTATATTTCAAAATAAAATATATAACCAAACCAATGTTGTTTTTTTCATTCCAAAAGCAATATAGATATGAAAAGTAAGAAAAGTATATTTTTTTGTCTTTTTCCTTATTTAACTTGTTATATGGGTCATATTAAAAGTAAAGTAGAAAGTAATTGAAATATTTTTGATAATTTTATTTCCATGTATAAATAAATACATTAATATGTTATTTTAGGCCATTTTCACTCTTATTATTCTAGTTTAACACCCAGAAAAACCCATTTTTACCTTAACTGTGATGATTAATTTTAACTATGTTCACTATTAATTTTGGTCAAAAATTAATTAGAAATTATTAAAAATTATAATTTATATTTATTCCAAATATGGAATCCATTTTTAAAAATTCTATTCACATAATTCGAAATATTTAATTTAAAATTAATCCGATAGATGTGAAGAGAAAGCGAGTTTTTTAAAGTGAAAATGTTCAAAACTTAATAAACATTGAATATACAATTTCAATATAAAATTAATTCCAATGAACTAGATTAAATTAAATGATATAAAATTTAACTATTTTCACTTCAAAACCATTTCAAATTATTATTTTACATTATAAATCATTTAAATGGAATGAAATTTTTCATTAAAAATTAGTATTTCTCACTATTCATCAAAAAATGAATCTTTTCAGAACAATCACAAAAATTAACTATAATATAATTTAGATATGATAATTTTAAAAATAAGTTTATATTTAAAAAATATATTATAATTGTGTATTAATTTAATTTTAATTTATGTTTTTCTTGTGTGACTAAACATCGTTTTGTTTAAAACTCAGTATCGTGTGTAATGGAAGCTAACACATTATTCCATGTGGAACATGCTTAAATTGGTTTTTTGTGTAATTTAATCTAAATTCAATTTTTTTGTGTAACTCATGATAAACTTAGTGTTTCATGTAAATAAAAATATATAAAATATTAAATTAACTTGTAAAAAATATTTCACAGAATCTTGGGATGTTGCATTCTATCCCCCTTAAAATGAATTTCACCCTAAAAATGAATCTTGATTATAAAAGGTTTAACATTTGAATATTACATTATAGAAACCCTCAACATAAAAATTAATAATAAAATTTCCTTTAAAAAAGTAAATGGGAATCATAACGTTTACCTAGATTAACTCATAACTAGGTTTCCACATAGGACAATATAGGTGAGAAGTAAAGAGATGGATATGGAAGAAAAATGTATATAATTATAGAGAGTGATAAATATCACTTATTACAAGAAATTTAATGAATAATTAAAAGTTAAGGGCCTAAAAAACATAAAACTATGATGATTTATAAGATTACTAGTCCAAAAAATGAAGTAATTAAGATAACATTTTGTTTCAATATCTTTTTATTAGAGTCGAGGAATTGTGTGACAGTATAAAAATATAAGGAAACATAATTTCATGATATGTTTCTATTTCATAATCAAAACTCCATCCTATGTTTCAATAAATTTTAAATTCATCACTTACTCTAAAGAATGAAGGTGAATTTTTAATTCCCAAAGCACCAATGGATCATAAAATCCATAAATAATGATAATTCATTCATCCTATCTCTATTAGAAAAAAGTTAACACTAGATATCCAATATGGATAAATCTCTATATGGTGAAGTAATATGTTAATATTTAAAATATCATCAAAAATTAAACTTAAAACATTCCATAAGTGGTTATCCTTATAACCCATTTCAAAAAAATAAAAATCCATAAAGGTCACTTAAATAAACTTAAAATTAATACCCCATATATCACAAAGTTTTTCTTTATTATCATATTCAAAACATGTGAATACCTTCATAATGTATTATTTTGAAACATGGTAATAACCAAAATTTCCATAAAACCATATTTAAAACATACATGACTCTTTATTCCTTACATAAAACACAAATTAGTGGATATATTTCTTAAATAAAAAGAATTCTATATACTCAATTAGTGATAACATAAACCACTTTGTCAACAAATCATTATTCAGTATCAAGGTAACCAGTACCATGAAATCTACTTATTCATATCAAAAAAATCTTTATCCAAAAAAAAATTATATTAACATCTGAAACATATTAAGTTTTATCTTTACTTAATAAAAATATCACCTTTCCATTAATTCACTTTTATAGTCCATCAGTACTATTAAACACATTCTTCAAATTCTTCAAACAATCCTTATATATATATTTATATATTTAACATAATTATAGAATTCCAATTCATAAATACTTCAATTACCTCATCATTAATACATTAAATAGGCTTGCTCATATTGTCTATTTATACCTCTTTCCTTTAATATTTCATGTGTAGTATCTTCATTGTCATCAATATAACCATTACTCATAAAACCTTATTGATTCTCTTCATGATATTTTCCTTTAGGAAATCAATTTGTATAATGCCTTTACTTTCCACATTTGAATCATTTAACAGTCGATGATATATTATAGAGAATAACATTTCCATCTATTTCATTAATTGATATTTTAATTTTACCCTTGTAGTTAATTGGTTTGTTTCCGTATTTTCCATTTTCAAAAAATTTTCTCATCCCTTGGAGACATTCCCTAGAGTGATTCTTTCCACATTCCTAGCATTTAGAAAACTAAATCTCATTTTCTCCATGGTCTCCACTATTCAAATTATCATAAAAAACTTTCCTTCTATAATTTTTTAGGTATGAGATTTGGTTAAGGAACACATTTTTAATCATGTTAAGTAAAAACTGACTAGGAGTAATCATAACCTCTTTAACTCTAGTCATTATCTGATTTATCTACTCATCATGAAATTTTACACCACATTCAATGTTAACCCAATTTCTTCTAGTTCCCGAAATTGTCTACAAAAAAAATAATTGTGTGAAAAACAAAAAGCATAGTGGAAAACAACATAATCCGGAAAAATAACTTATAAGATGTCTAAAACACGAAACTTTCATTTAAATCCATGACACCTTAGGTTTATTCTAGTTCATCCACAATCTTAAACTATTTAAATCTTTTCTGACGGTTCATATTTTTTTTTTGAATTTCTAAATAATATCTCCCAGGAGTTTCAAGATAGGTGTGCATCAAGGCCAATTTTTTTCCATGAGTTCCCAATCAACTCTAGCTCAATACAGTTTTTAGGGTTGTTACCCCAATATAAATCTATTTCAAAGCTACATCTACTTGTAGTATCTATACAAGGATGAAATATCTTGGAAACCACTATCTCAATAATTTACCCAAATTCCATGACATTTTCCTAAACATTGAGTTATAATTTTACTTATCCTTATATATATCCCTAGACATATCCTTATAAATATCCCTAGGGATTTCACTAATGTTTTCTCATCCTAGCTTCCAAAGGATAACTAAACTATTTTTATGATAGTAACTACAACGACCCAGGATTACCATACATGTATATTACATATTTTGAGATAATATTTACTATAACACACAAATACATGACTAATGACCATAATAGTTTAATTCCATTGGAAAATTGGAAAAAAAATATTATAATCTAATAAAATATATTTAATGTTTCTCACAAAGTTCTTACCATTTAATACTCAAAATAAAATCCTTTCTTTATTACCTAGGGAAATGAAACAAAATAACGGGGGATATAAGATGTTGTTTAGGGGTAAATAAAGGAGATATATAAGTATAAAATGAGTATAAGTGTATGATAATAACATTTGAACACCATACCTTTTATATAAAATTTCATAATCTTGAATCCCAGAATAATGAATGGAAGTTCATAAGACATGAATAATTAGATAATCTAATAAGATACACTATGAGAGCATAACAATGGCATAAGAAATATATTTATGACCTAAACATATGAATATAAAATCATTTACAAATCGGTCAGGGTTTACTGATAAGACCATTATAATGGATGAGGTCCGTTACTACCCTGATTTCAATCCTCATTTGAGCCCTAAATTACTATACCTGGTTCACACACAGTTTCATCCCCATGTTAATATACCAGGTTCACTCCCCATTTTTTCCATTTCTATCTCATGGGATATATAAATCTTTACCCACATCACTATAGGGAGAAATAGGCCCCATCCTTCAAATAATAAAAACCATATTTATGTTTTCTATAAGATCATAAAAATTAATTATATCCTAACCCATGAAATAAAATGGGTATCACACAAATTTCATCCAATAAAAACTTGTGGAAAATAGACAAGTTTCATAAACATTTCATCATAGAATAACCCATGAAAATAAAAGGGTTCCATAAACAATTTTATCATCGTATGTCCCATGGAAGAGAAATAGGGTTCATAAAAAAATGTCATCATAAACATAAACCATTTAAAGAAAGAATAAGAATAGTTTCATTGGATCACATCCCAAGTAAAGCATAAAGTATATCAGAGAATGTCATCTCAGATGGAGAATGATTTTAAAATATCACATGGAACATTTCTTAAGGAAAATAAACTTTCTTTTAAAATAACATTTTAAAATATAAAACATTTTTAAAATAATTTTATTTGAAAAAACCTTGAAAACATATAAAGAAATTTTTTTAAAATTTTGGAAAAAATTCTTAAGGAAAATATCCTTTCCACTTTAATGATCATTTTGAAAAACATAAAACCTTTTCAAAAAAATTTATTTTTGAAATAATTTATTTAAAATATAAAAAATTCTCAAATATTAAGGAAACATTTTATTTTAAATTAACTTTGAAGACTTGTAAGGGAAGATTTAAATCATTGAGATCTCATGACAGCGGGGAATACTGTTCATACAGGTTCATGTTAAAAATAAACAATCTTTAACTTTTTTAGTATAATACAAATGATAATTATATTTGAAATGATCTGAAGAATATTATTAATTTTTTATTTGTAAAAATTAAAACATTTAAAAAATGTATGTAAAAAATCATTTGAAATATTTTAAAAAAGTTTGATTTTTTTATAAAACATGGTTTTTGAAGAAAATGGTTTTTTTCTAAAAATATAAATTTTTAAAAAAATTCCTTTTGAAATATTGAGTATATATAGTGATGAAAATGAAGGGAAAATGTATTATCCTGAAATAACTGATGGGAAATAAAATTCATGATAATTATTTAGATATGGATCATAATATTTCAACATTGGAGACTCAATCATAAACAATTCTGATAAATGATGATACTGTAACATAAAATATTTACCATTTTGGTAACATTGAATCACCACACCAGTGAAGGAATAACATAAAATGAAACTTTAAATATCAAGAGGGTAAATAAATTCATTATTTTAAATGTCTAAGGGTATTGATTTTCCTTTTTGAATGAATATAGTTTTATAACATAATATACGTCTCAAAGAAGGCTAATTGAGATAAAAATCCATTACTACTTTGGTAACTTTTGAACCATAAACCCAATTAAAGAATAATGTAAATAGAAAAAATTAATCACCATGGAATTAGGTATATTCATGATATATAATTTTATATGGTAGTATATACACTACAAAAAATAAGTAAGTAGTGAATATGGCATAAGTCCCATAGAAATAAAAGTGAGACTAGAAATCTCCTTACATTAAGTCTTGAATTTCATCGTACTCATTAAAATACATTGTATAATAAATATAAGTTTATTATAAAACTATTACAGAAAAATAATTTTATATAAAATATTATATATGATTTTCTTATGAATTTTTATTACCAATTTATTAATAATTTAATGTTAAAGTTTTGTCTCGGGTAATAACCACTTAGTTTTTCATATATGTTTTGACTTGTCATTTTTTGTCCTCTTAGTTTGATAATGGATTCATCATCTATAGAATTTAAAACATTATATAAATATAATATATATTCATTATATATTTATTTATAGTAATTCATAAAATATTTTTATAGTAAATGAAATACACCGTTCAAGGAGACGGTAGGCTGTATGTACGCATAAACACTGTTTTCATTTTCATTCCATATTGAAAAGAAGAAAAGTAAATGATATATTTATTTTATCATTATAGTATAATTTTTATGTCATATATATCACACTTTTTTAATAAACCCATGCTTAATACACTCCAGGTAAAGCACGAATGAATCACATCGATTTGAAAGGTGGTAGTCTTCCGTACACATGGGAAACATTATTGCATTCCCACAAAATGATAAGCATGATGGTATGTGTGATATAATAGTTCTATAAGCATAATAATATCATAAATATCATAAATAAATTATATAAACATTATTTATATCATTATATTCATTCTTGAAAGGTGGAAATGAAAAAATGAACATCAGTTCGCAAGGCGGTAGTCCACTATTCACATGAGTGATGATTTCATCACCCATTTGATGGAAGTGTGTGTGGTTATAGGTTATAAACTTAACAGAAACAACTATAAATATATGGAATATACTTATGTTATTATGTAAGTATGGTATAATAATAATTTAATGAGGTGGATACAGAAATAAAATAAAGGCACTTATTGAAGAACATTACCACTTCATTGAGTATCCTCCTTAAGTTTGCACTAAATCCATAAAAGGATGGATTTAAGACTAATATAATGCTCTATGATAAGGTTAGGTATGTTGTAAAGTTATTTGGGAAGATATTGGTCTATACAAATGGTTTGATAGGTGTGAAGAAGAGAGGAGAGTGACTGCCCTTTTATAGTTGAGGAGGCGTGGCATTCTTGGAAATACACAAAAGTATTCACTATTGTGATGACAATATTACCTCAAGTGGATCCAATATTTATAAGTAATGGGGTTGATGGATAATTTTGTCTATACACACCTCCAAAACACAATGGAACATATTTTTAAACATTTTTTAATTAACTTATTTGTTTCCCCATTTTTACCATTTTTGTTTTTTACTAAGGTTACTTGTTTTCTAACCATGGTAATTTATCAATTAAGACTAAATTAGGGGGAGAATTATTAAATAATTTTAAACCACTGATTATATAAATGATATCTAATTTATAAAATATAAATCCTATGTGGGTTGGACATTAATTTTAACACAAGCGCAAGTAACGTGCAAAAAACACCACTTTAACCTTAACCGCATTTACCAAGTTTTTACTATTTAATGGTCAACATAGTCATTATTATAGAAATATTATTCCATTATTGTATTATAGTTTATATTTATTAATATTTAAAAATTACTTTAAAGAATATATGATTTTTATTAGTTTGAAATTAATTAATAAAATAAAATTTATTATAAAATGACATTACTATCAATTTTGACATTATTTATTTAATTTTAATTTAAAAAATATCAATAAAAAATATAATTAGAATATATTATATCCAAAAATTTCTAAAATGATATAATAATATGAAAAAAATAATGGAACACAATAATTCATTCAATTTACTTCACTTTTATAATTTTTAGTATTCATTATTTTTTTATTAACTAAATAATTAGTGTGTCGTCATTTCATAAGAATTTAAGTAAGTAATTAATCTATAAAAATAAAATATAAATTATTATGAAACCAATAAATCATTTATATTTCAAAATAATATGCATAACATAACCAATGATGTTTTGGTCCTTATCGAAAATCATTATAAAAATTAAATGTAAGAAAAGTATCTTTTTTATCTTTTTCTTTACATAACATCTTATATGGGACATATTCAAAGGAAAGGGGAAAGTTATTTCCATATATTAGATAATTTGAGGTCCGGGTTATAAATAAATTCATTAATATAATATTTAAGGTCATTTTAACTCTTTTAATTCTAGTTTAACCTCTAGTAAACCCATTTTACCTTAATTGTGATAATTAATATTTATTGTCTTCATTATTTATTTTGGTAAAAAATTAAGTTTATATTACAAGAAATAATATTTTTTTCCAATTAAAAATATAGAATCCTTTTTTAAAAATTCAATTCAATTAATTAGAAAATTTTAATTTAAAATTAATCCCGCAGACAAGATGAGAAAAACAATTTTTTTAAAAAGTAAAGATGTTCAAAAGTTTATAAAGTTTTTATATAAAATTTCAACATGAAATTTATTATAATGACCTAAATTATATTAAATGATATAAAATTTAACTAATTTTACATTAAAACCATTTCAAAATATATCTTAACATTATAAATTATTTAAATGAAATATTAGAAATCAATTAAAATTAATTGTTTTTTAGTATTCATCCTTAAATGAAACTTTTAAGAATAATCCCAAAAATTTACCCTAAGATAATTTAGAATTTATGATTTCAAAAAATAAATGTATTTTAAAATAAATTTTCTAAAATTGTTAAAATTTAATTTTAAATTAAGCTTGCAATGTGTGACTAAACAATGTTTTGTTTAAAACCCAACATCGTGTGTAACACAAGCTAATGTAGTGTTTTTTGTGGTGAAAAATTAAGTTAGTGATTCATGTAATGTAATATGAACACAATTCTTCAGGTAACTGAAGAAAAAATTAGTGTTTTCAATAAAGTAAAATATTTAAAAGATTAAATTAACTTGAAAAAAATATTTCATAAAATCTTGGGGTGTTACATGCTAACATCATGAAGTGAATCATTCTCTACAAATAATAATTATACCAAACTCACTAAACTAGGAATCACAATTTTTTGAGTTGAGGCTAAGTGTTATGATATTCTCTTAGAATTAACTCATTGTTTTCAGAGTCGTGGTAGAGTGATATGCGATCCACATTCCATTCCCTCATCATTTTCACAATCCAGATAGAATTCCATGTGACCCCAAAGAGTGTCATCTATAGAGATCCTTCTTTGTAGATATTCCTAATTTTTTATAAAGGAACACACAATTATTCTATTCACTCGGGAGAAGTAATTTACAGTAGTCAAAGAGTGATTTTTATAGATATAAACTTCTATCATGGAATACCATGTGCCCCTTGATAAAATGGAATAAATTTCACCACCTATAGATACCCCATTATTTCCCAAAAATAAAATAGGACAAATAAATACTATTATAGGAATATAGATGAATAATCCTTGAATAATGAACACGGATGTATTTTTATTTTGTAAGGAAAGAAAACATAGAAAAAAAAAGAAAAAAATACACAAAGCATCACAAAAACTACCTCCACAAAGGATCCACAAAAAATCTATTCTACAAAAGAACCTACTTGGTAAAGGGTGTTTTTCAAATGGATATTCATTGAGGGTGAAGAGTGAATCATGAAACATATGTTCCCCCTTTTTGAGCCACACCTACTTCACATAACACCTTGTGCTATGTGAAATAGGTGGATTTAGAGGTTCTCATCACCTTCTCTTGTATTTATTCACCCCAAGAATCATTTGGAATAACATGGTTATTTCAAGAAGTAATATAATAATAATAAAAGGATTTAACCTATGTTATATATTTCACTAAAGTAATCCATCAGGTCTACATAATATCAAATGAATTCAATGTTACTATCTTCTGTTTCTGAGACCCTTTAAAGGCCCATAATCTCTGTAGAATTTCCACAAAGGGAATCCTATACACAATCCATTATATATCCTTTAACATCATCCATTTTATGAAATAGAAATCCATGCAACATGATTTAAACTATAAAATAAACATCTTTTGTGTATTATTTAAAACTAAAAACTTACCTAATTATAGGAGGATCTGATGCTCCATGCTACTAGAACTTGATGATTTGTGACAAAAGAATGAGATGAATTAAAATAATTCATGGGAATTCTCAGTGCATAATCCTAATCCAAATATAATTTTGAATCCATATATAATGTGTTTGATCATTTATTATCTATTTTGTATCACATTGAGCATGAATCTTGTGGACATATAAATTAGAGTCGATCATGATATTATTATAATTAAAATGCCTCTTACTAGAAGTAATCCCAAAAAATATATTATCACACAGTCCTCCTACTAGGTGTAAACCTTAAAAATACCTTCACCTAACTCATTTACTAGGTTAGGTATATTATTAAAGCTTATATATAAGTACCACTAAGTCTCTTATTGTTTCCTCTTTTACAAAATAGGAATCCTACCAAGGAATCAAACATGTGTGAGCCTCATTGAATCCTTTATTTTGAGATATAATGCATTACAAATGATATTATATATCTTATTCAACACTCTGAATGTGTCCCATATGGGATTAGAGTCTTAGTTGATCTTCTTTTTATCATAATTGAGATATGTTTCACGAATCACCGTGTTTTCAGAGTTTCATGAATTTAGACTTCCTAGATCATATGCTTATGACATGATTCTAAAATCCATGGTTTTATCCACTCTTATGAGCTTAAACTATTCTACTCAAACAACAAGGGATTTGATTTATGTTTCAATAGGATATTTGAGATGCTTCTCTGAGGTTCAAACCCAACTTTATATTATATTTCCATACTCATGGGGCCATATCCCTCATGATATCAATTCTACCCCCTTATGTGACCATATTACCATGATAATAGATATCCATTTATATAGGGACCTAAAACTCGGAAAAACTTTCTTATTGGGATATATTCCAAATATATACACACCCCTTCTTGGAGCACCATATTACCGCCAAGTTATGAAATGTATCCAAATAGAGGGCCATATTCTCTCAGAGTGACCACCATATATATCTTTAAAAGAAATATTACTTATAAGGTATAACCCATCCTCATTGGGCCACATTCCCCTAAAGTAAAACTAGAAAAGGAATTCTCATGAGTAAGTCCCCCATCAGTCATTTCTAGGAACCTTTCACCGAGAAATTCTTACCACATGAAATTAAACTATATGGGCTAGTCCTTGTCACATTTACTTAAAAGGAAAACAATTTTTATTTAGTTGAACTGAACTTATTTGGTTATGATTACTTTCCCATGAATACATAAGAATACCCATTTATGGTCTTGATATCAGTGATAAAGATAACACCCTCCTTCCCAGATGAAGATAAAATCTAAGGTAATCAACTTTGTGAATTTAAACTATAGTGACCCAAATACCAACATCACTAAGTGAATAAAATATAATGATAGAAAACATATAATATAAACATATGATACCATCATTGTAGAACCTCTAATTCATACACATGTTCACATTGATGAGATATATCTAATACGTACATACGTTCATATTAATATAGGATAAATGATTAAATATTGTATTAATGGTAACAAATTATAAATTAGAATATGTTAAAGGTTTCTTAAATATGTATTAAATATATAATAGAGTCCATGATTAGGAAAAAAATAACCTTAAATTATTTTTTATGAGCTCAAACCCCCACCCACTTGACCAATTAACATTCTAAGAATCATTGGTAAGAAAACCATAATTACCGCCAACCTTTAGAAAGTAGGTTCATGATGAAATATATTTCCATATATGTGGGAGACATTGGATGTTTTTTCTTCCATGAGTACACCCCTTTAGGAAATAATTGAAAAAATAGTGAACTCGATGGGAAACTTTTAATTATTCTATCCTTTTAAAGTTGGACATTAGGACATCTTAATAAAAATGGCTCAACATGAGTCCTTTAATTATGAAAGTGATTGTTAAAACATGTTTCATACTTGTGTTTCTTAAATAATGGGTTTTATTTTTTGTGTTTGTGGTCATTATTGCATAAACCAGAACTCCCTTCAATTCAAATTAATGGAATCACTACAACAACATATGTATGCCTCACATCAGGTCAAAATTTTTTATCACCTACTTAGGGATAGGTAGAAAATGTACTTGTTTTATAGTACCACATAAATGGTTAAAACTAAATTATATTGGTTTCATGAGAATTCCTCCTCAATACAGACCCTCATCGACTGTCCACTCAATGATGGTTGTGACGAAATAGTTGGAACCTGCTGCCACATTTAATCATTTTAGGAACATCTCACTAGAACACACCAATAAGTACCTACCGTATCTTAGATAGGTGGATTAGGAGGTTATATTTGTCCCCAATGTGACACATGAGTCACCTAATAGGGATGCTACCAAAAAACACTACTATCAACATCATATGTCCTTCATCCCTTAGCAACCCAACGAGGATTCCACCTTATGGGTCCCCTCTCTAGTCACCTAGACCCAAGTATCTAGGAGAGATAGTTAGGAGAGGTGAATTTCAAACAATATGAATACATCCCATATTCCCATTTCAAATGAATATGACAACCAATATACCTTCCCTGAAACCGGTGAAAATTTCATATTCTTATTTATGATAATCATTAATACCATCATACTCCAGTATCATTATAGGAAGTCTAATGGCATATCCTAACATCAAATTGGGGGTAGGAACACATTATCACCCTTAAAAATCATGCTCTTCGTCATATCATGGAGGAAACTAGAGAATATGAGTGGGCCGATATCCCTAATCCCATCAATGAATTTGATGACATTCCTAATCATGTTATAGAATCTTGTGAGAATATTTTGGAAATAATGGATGGAAAAGAGTATATCCCTAACTATAATATAAAAAACAATAGGCATATCATGGAAGAAGAAGTAGAATGTGGTCATTGACATATCTCGACAACCAATAAGAGTAAATCACATATTACCACACTTCCACTAGAGTTGATCCTCAATATATATCAAGATCTAATCAAGAATAGGCATACATACATACTCCAAATCATGAGGATCATGGAACCATCCCATTTGAGAATTAAAAATAGTGTCCATATACACATTCATTTTTTAACTTGAGATTTATGACCCATTTCGACATTTTTTCCATGGTTGGCATATATTCCTACCATATATTCAAGTACCCTTTTCTTGTTCTGATGATCATTCAGGAGTAGAAATATATCCCTATTACCCTTTAGTTCATGAAATGTCATCAATATATCTCCATGGAAAAAAAGAAGCATACCCAAATTCCTTCTCATTATAAATAATCCCATCAGCATAGTCAAATTTAAACAATGGGTCTTATAAGGAGGCTCCCACATATGAATGTCTTTATGAAAAACACATAACTCCAACAACCCAATAATGATCATCTAAGAAGAAACCTCACCAAGGTTTTCCCAAGGACTAAGAGAAGTTTCATATTACCTTCTTTCTTAATACTTGAGTTCTTAAGGCCTTAAATAATATTTCAATAATAGATAATAATTTTTCATAATAGTTATCAAGAGGAAGTAGTTGTATCTATGAAGTCCCTCCCTATTATTTTTCAACCAGTAACTCTAGAGGTCCTTCCCAGAGTAACCCCTATGATGATCCTAACCATTTAAATAATACAATATATCATGGGAATTCATATCATGATATTGCATGTAATTTTTTAATCCATAATTGGAAAATTATTTAGGAGAGATAAATTATTATCACATGTTATATTTTATTTTATTTGGAAATAAAATAACTGGTATTGGTTCTAGGAACCCTTGACAAACGTTGAACTTTGGTGTGTCGATAATTGTGATAAAAATGTCGTGAGGTGGTTTATTAAACCACATGGGGTGGATTATCATTGTTGCTCACATCAACAACCTTGAGGTATGTGGTTTCATTCTGATTAGCCAAATTGATTATCCTTGTATTACTTGATTTATTTCAATTGTTGATTTAAATTCAGTTACTCAAATTTTCTTTCAATTAAATTGAAAAAAACTCAATTCCAGTGAATCGGGATATTTGAAATTGTTTTGGCATGGAAATTTAAAAAAAAACTCCAAATTCCATTGAATCGGGTTTGTTTATGGAAATTGGATGATTTAAATTGTTTAATTTAAATAATTAATTTGATAGAAATGATTTCAATTAAATTGTTGAATTTAATTGTCGAAATAAATTGTGTAATGATGGAATTGGTTTTTAATGGATTTTAAATTGGTGAAAATGGATTAAAATGATTTGATATAATATCAGTGGTTTTATCGTGTGAAAAGGCATGTTTTTGTATAAAACCAATTTTGGTTTTAAATGGAAATAAATTGGAACTTTTGAAATAAAATGATGGGATTGATAGTATTTTTAAGCACTCTTAAAATATTTTACCAATCATATAGGAGCTCATAAAAGCCTTAGGGAGTTCATGAGTTTTTTGGGTAAACTCTACGCTACAACAATGTTCTAAAACATACTTACGGTGGGGAATATTCCTGACAGGGTGGTGAAGGGTATCCTTCAGACAGTGTCATAGGGATGTGTGTATACACATTTTTCTAAGTTCGTATAGAGAGAGAGGAACTCTATAGCTAGTTAATACTATCTTACCTTTTGGCAGATGACCATGTTTCTCACTTGTTTATTTATATTTGAGATATAAATGTATTCGAATTTTTGTTTGAACTTATTACATGCCTACTGAATTTATATAAACTATTTTATATAATTTTTTTACATAATACATTATTTTAGAAATATTTTATCATTTCTAAAATCATTGCTTAAAATATTTATTTTCGTCATTTGAAAATGTATATAATGTTTTGTTTAAATATGATTTTGAATTTCTAAACCTGTTTAATTTAAAATTAAAAGTTTTTCTTTGGATAACCTATATTTTTCATCTGTTATAGAATCTTTAGTGGTATCCTATTGGGTTAAGGATTACACCCTATTTTTTCCATTGGTTGTTTGTAAACTTTCTTCTTCCAGGTTTGAGCAATGGGAAGGGATGTCTTGGAGTTGGATCCAACTATTGAGCTTTCATCTTAGTGAGTTGTGTCCTTTGGTACATTGGGGTTATTTTTTCCATTTTAGAACTTGGGTTGTTGTACTCTGGGCTTTTTATGCCATGTTGTATTCTGGTACATCACTCCCAATGGAGTTTCTTTTGTTATACATACTGATTTTTTTACTTTTTATATCACATTCCTGTGAAAAAAATTGTTCCCACTTGTATGTTGTATGATGCCAGGTGCTAGCTGCTAACCTATGGGGATTGGGAACTCCCTTCAGGCTATGTCAGGGAAAACATTGTTATCAGGTTACCAGGGTACTTGGGCTGTTATGTGATAAGTAAATATCTATACCTTATGTGGAATATGAGTAAAACATAAAGGTAATGGGGAAATTTTTTTGATAAGTGGACTTTTCCACCCTTTCAGTGGCATGAAATGAAAAGTTGGGTGGTCAACATGAAAATATATAATACAAATTCCTTAATAATCTAATAAATATATATAAATTGATCACCGATTCTTCATTTTATGTACACATCGGTGGATGGGGTGGATATAGAGGTTTATATTTCACTATACTCCAAAGTCAACAATGCCGGCTACTAGTGACATCAAGAAATTTCATTTTTCCAAGAAAAGTCTCAGGAATAGGATATATACATTTTGGTTGGTTTATTCAGTAGGGTCCCACCATGTATGAATCCTAGAAATGGTGACATATACATTAGATAGTTAATGAAAGGCTCTTTCATCAAGCCTCTATAAATTTTGAGTTTTCCTATTTCTTAATAAAGAAAAACCCCTAAACCAAAGTTCTACCCTCAATAGGGATTGGATCACATTTAGGGAATGGATTTCATCCTTCCTATGTATGAAAAAAATCCTAAAAAATCATAAGGTTAGTTGAAGTATACAGAATTACAAAAATACTTAAGAAAAACGTCCTGTAGAGATGGGTACATTTTGACCACCATATCCCCTCAAAGGATCATCAAATCCTTCATGAGTGCATAGTTTCATTATTGTGGAACCAAGTTATCCATATATCATAGGGTTAGGGGAATTTTTATCACAACCACCTCCTTCTCCATGAATGTCAAATTGTCCCACTATTGGATACAAGTCACAGGATAAACTACCAAACTTTCTCTCATCATGTAACCCATATCGATCTTTAGGTACATGCTCTATAACTGTTTATGAGGATTTTCTCATGATCACCCTCTACAAACTTTCTCTAGGAGAACAATGAATTTATAATTTCATTCTTTGCAAAGGTTAAAAAATGAATCCATATCTCTATAAATAAAAGGAAATGGATAGTAATGATTTTCCACTTGATGTATATTTTAAAGGAAACTAATATCTTTTCCATTCTAATGAATACATGATCCTAGAAACATACTATGCATTAGTGAAGGTCATTGATGTCATCCACATTATTGATTCTAATCTTGATTCTGATATATAGAAGTGGTATTTGGTTATCTCAATTCAAAATATAATTCAAATTGAATTTTTTTAGAAACTGTGTGTACTCTTCAATGAAGAAAAACTCAAAATATGAGAGACCCCTCAAATACTCAATTACCACCACTTCAACTAGATTTATCCAAAAAATAGAAACAATATAGAAATTTCCCACCCACTATTCAAAGAATTTGAGTCTCTTAGTATAAAATAAATTTTTTCTAAATATGAAGTAGAGATAAAGGAATTAAACAAACTCAGTGCTAAATTACTAAATGGAAACATTCCCACCAAGTGAAATCCTTTATAAGATATGTGTGTTTCTTTTCTAGAAATCTCCCCTCAATATAGAGAGGTTTCCCAACCAATGAGAGTGAAGTCTATCCATATGACTAGTTTAGGATTAAAATAGCTTTTATACCTATACAAAAGGTAAAGGAATATCTAGAGTTTCCTCCACTAGGGAAGAAACCAGAACCCTGTCAAACAAGCTACCCCATGCCAACCCATACTATTCATTAGCAACAAACATGGGAAATACAACCATATCAGGCTCTAACCACTACCTTTTCTGAAGTATTTTTCAATAAAATAATTTTATTAAAGCTTATTAATTATATTGAATGTTTGGAATATTAAATAGAGGCCATACAAGGGAATAATTCACCAGTTCAACCAGAAAGGAAACTTCACCCAAAATGGGTGGATGTGGCTCCTCCTATGCTTAACTTTGGAAATACAACTTTCCCAACCCTTAATGAAACTAAGTACCCTGAAAAGTAACAGAATAAATTTTTATCTTGATGTAGTACTATGATGGGAACCCTCAAATATTAGTTGGTAGTTAAACTTAGATTCTTTGAGAAAACATTTGATGTACCAAATTTTTCCGGATATAATAGTTTTTCAGCTAGATCAGTCACAGGGTGGGATGACCTCCTTTAGAAATTCATCAATCAATCTAGATCAAAACTAAGAAATAAAATAGTCCTCAATATCTAAAATTATAAAAACAAATTAAATGAGAGAGTCTAAAAATTCATTTATTTATCATGAACTTACTTCTTTTCCAAGATGAGTTCTTATGAATATGTTTCTAAAATAATCATGATGAGTTAAAATTTCACTCATCTGGGTAAATTACCCTGGTGGGTTTTATGAGATTTCTAAAGTCACAAAGAAGTTGGAATATTCCATTTATTGGACCATGTCAAAATTGTTTACAATGAGAACTACTCAAGGTAAGGGGATTGGAAAAGTTGAAAGAACAATTGTTACACTTAAGCTAGATCCAACACCAGCTATAATACCTCAACCTTCACAATATCAAATGAATACCCCTTTTCAATTGAAAATGTTACTACAATGACCTCATGAGGAAGGGATAAAATTGCATAGGTGAACAATATATGAAGATCTAAATAATCAAGTTTATTATTTCTGAGATGTGTAAGTCCCTTCATATTTCGTCATGGATATGGGAAATAATTTTCTAAATCTTCTAGTCTCTTGGTATCCTCATCAGGATAGCCTCAATGATCACTTGAATTAATTTTCCTTCCACTAAATATTGAGGAACACCATCTAAAAGTTATTTTTTTAAGTAAATCATTCTTAATATGGTATATTATATAAAAGCTATGTTGGGAAATCCAGTAACACAAGCATCTTTTATTTATAATAATTTACTTGATAAAGAATATAAATGGTATGAGTTTATGAATAGTGGGACTGAAAATTTTGATAATTAAAATGACTAGAAAGATTTTCATTCATGTACATTATATTCTCAGGGAACAATTGAATCACCCAATTGTGACCCCAACTTCCTATCTGTCGATATGAATTTTTTATCATCGAATCCTTTTTTGATATAGTCTTCTAAGAATCAATTCCACCATCTTAATAAAAACGATAGACAAGATGAGGTACCCATACCCATTATAATATAGTTTAAACCTCTTCAAACTTCATGCTCGTAACATTAGATGGATGGGAATTACCCTACCAAATGGTTCAACTTGCACTGACCCATCAAACAGAATCCTCATTAGATAAAAAATAACAATATGAATCTTTTAACATGAACTACTAGGTAGATACCTTCCCTTATTATGAATAAATATATGGTTTCTAATTACCCTTTAACAATGAAGGAGCAAGAGGAATAGGCTACAAAGTTCTATGGGGTCAAGTTATATGAGGCTGATATAGTTCAATACATTTGGGTCAGATCCCTTGTATGACCATATATGATATAGAGACCCAAATATAGACACTTTAATAGTCCCAATAGGAGAATAAATTCACAAATAAATTATCAAAGGCACATTATGGTCCCATCAAACTAGTGTATCAATTAAAAAATTAGTATCTATCTAGAAAGTATAAAAAATGTAGGAAAGGTAACTTAGCCTAACCCAAAAAGGACCCGGATTACCTCAAAATCTGATTAGGAAAGATAATCACCATAAAAAATATCCTTTTATCCTAATAATCAAATAAAAATTAGCCTTATATAGGGAAATTTAATCCTTGTGCTCAAAAGTATAAATCATAAAACAAATAGTCATTATTCAGGTCAAAAATTCAATTCTCTACAGCCTCTACCCTTTTAAGGAACTCTAAGAATCTCTTATTGAGGTTCTCCCATTCCCTTGGAATTTGAAGTTGAGGTTTTGACCATTTAAGTATACCATTCAAAAAATAACTTGTTCTATTCCATATAGTCTTTTTATTTATATATAAATATTGGGAGATCCGGGAATACTAAGCTACAATACATTTCTATCTAGTTGGATGACATCAATGTTTATCAATCTCTTATTACAGTGGTTCTAGGATAAATCTCATTTTGATATGAACCCTCTGATTATTGGACCACATCTAAGAAAATTTTAACCCCTCTACTTTGACAATACATGGATATGATAAAATAAAATAAAATCCTATTGGATGAAATAATCTCAAATCGTAGTTTGGAGACTTTCTCTCCATTTCCAAACACACAATTTTCATTTTGATACTACATTCAATGTCTTTATAGGAATACCATAGATTTACTTACACACAACGATACCTTCATTGTACCACCAATGCCTTAAATATTCTATAATGAAATAATCTATAGTGTTTCATGGTGATTATAATCCTTTTGATTCCCAATAATCCATGTACATAGATGGAGGACTCTATCAGAGAGAGGGATAAATTTTTTTTATATGGAATAAACTAGGCTAATTCCCCTAATGATTTCAAGATTTTTCCCATAAAACTATTAAATGATTTGGGTAAAGACTATGATTTTCCCATAAACTAAATCTAGGGTAAAAAGCCTTGTTTATATTCTTCTACTATTGTATTCATGATATTTTTGGAATTAATCATGTCCAGTGATATAGAGGAAGGGTTCTCTATTGATCACAATAATAATGTATCGAATAATAATTCCCCCACTTTACTTTGAGAATATAAAGAGATTATTAAATTAGCATAGGGATTGGATGATCCTCCACACCACCAGAAAAAGTTTGAAATGTACCCATGTTACTTCATGAATAATAGAATGGAATCATTTCTTTAAATCCAATGATGATAGAGGAGAAATAAATCATATCCATAATAATCCTAATGATGATTTCCATAAATTGAAACTTTTGGAATCTAGAGACACTTACTCATAATTTAAAGAATATAAATATTTTATTACATTTTCTTCTTTCCTTGAAGATGTTCTTGTTGGTTCATAATGGCTATGACAAAGACATAAGAGGGGAGGTGAATTTTGTCCTTTTAAAATATAAAAAAAGTAAAATGTACCTCTTGAAGTGAAGCGATCCTTTCTTTATCTCTTAATGTTGATCAAGTTGTGGAAATAATTAAATGAAATAACAAAATGATGTATAGTGGTTTGGGGCACAAAAATCATATCGCCCACTACACCAATGCTCTACTCCATGAGCTTGGTTATTTTCACTAGTAGGTTGTCCTATTCGGATACCTCTGCAATTGAGTATAAGTAGTTGACAAATTACATGTATTTTACAAGGACTTCTGGTTCATTCACAAGGAATAAAAATATCCACATCTTAGTATAAGAAGATGGTACTTCACCATGGCTGAGTCCAAGTAGTCATTACTCTAGAGAAAATAGATGAGATGAAGTTTGTTGTGAAATAGGTTTATCTCACTGTTATAACAGTAACTGAAAATTATAGATGATGTTCAATAATGCATAGAAGCAGCAAAATAATATTCAATGTGTTGTAGAATCTTCTTATTTAGACAAAAAAACATAGATTAAGAAATTTTGTGTCGGATTCCTTATTCCTTATAACATGAGATAATAAGAACATACAAATAATATTTACCTCTTCTTTTAATTGAAAGAAAAATAATATTTCAACATTTTATTTTCATCAGAGTTTTCACATCTCCACTCTTCTTCAAGTATTTTATATTTTCTTTCATATATATATACAGAATAAATATCCAATAGTAATTGTTCTCCTCTTCCTTTAGATATTCTAAATAAATAGATTCAATATCCTTCATAAATATCCCAAGAGTAGAATAGCACTGTTGACTTCTTCCTGTAGAATAAATCTCTAATAAATGAATTCAAAATAAGGTGAATAAATATTCCACTAAAAAATGTAGGTTAATAGCAGCATTTAATGTTCCTAAATCCAATTTAAATCCATTTAAAACTCTTTAAATATACTAAAAAGAGTTTATAAAACTAGCAGCACAATCCGAATGTAAATTCAAATATTTTCATTTGAATAACATTATGTCCTCCGACTTTGTTGGAAAAATATCATTAAAATAAACATGTCATTTATCTCTCTAAATACTTGACCAAAATAATTTCCATCTATTCGAATATAATCCTTTGGATTTATTCAAATTTATATAGTTGATAAAAAACATAAAGAATTCCAG
Source organism: Viscum album (assembly GCA_963277665.1). Classification (NCBI taxonomy): domain Eukaryota; kingdom Viridiplantae; phylum Streptophyta; class Magnoliopsida; order Santalales; family Viscaceae; genus Viscum; species Viscum album. The sequence goes on along the minus strand of OY728132.1, from coordinate 1,340,289,895 downwards.
AAAAAAAATGATGTAGATTGAAATACCAAGAAACACATAAAACAATGTTCTGTAACCTGCTTTGGAAATATTATGAATATTGGATATTATCATAATTATTATAAATTATAACCACATAATCTCCCTATATCCACACTGAAATATTTCTATGACCTTAAATAATACTGATACATCACTTTTGTATTTATCTGAATATTATAGCACTTACTGTCTTGAGTTTCCAGTTATATTGAAAAAGATGTAAATGATGTATTCTCATGAAGTGAACTACAGTAGTGTTCAACAAAAACCCTTATATTTTTCAGAATTCATATTTCTATATTTAATTATACAGTATATCAAGTTTCTATGTACAATAGAACCTGTATGTTTTAGTGTTTCATTATAATTCAGTATATATCATTTTTTAGATTTGATAGATTCTTCATCTCATTTATGTTTTAGTTCATGTAGTGAGTGACAATGATGTTCTTGAGAGGATGTAGTGTTATGAAGATTTATATTGAATACATGATGATATTGGATGTTATTTTCATCAATACAAAGTATATTTAAAGATCCATTTTTTCAACACATAAAGAATCACCATTTCTGCCTATATTCTCCTTCACACGGGATGAGGATGTCGTACATCATTTTAAATTTTTTCAAGATTCAAATAGAAGAAAAATATCCAATAGAATAAATAATTATAACAGAAGAAAATTCGGGTATATTATTAATATAATGTAAGGTTCAAAAAATTAGGATTTAATAAAGTAGGGTTCAACAATGTCAGGTTCATGAATGTAGGGTTCATTACCAATGTAGTGTACAGTTCATTACCAATGTAGCATACAGTTCATTACAAAATTATGGTTTATTAACCATAATTTTGTATAAAAAGTAGGTTTGATGGAAATTAGTGTATAGTTTATTTAATATGACGTAGGGTAGAAGAAACATACTTTTTTTTATATCAAAATTAGGGTTTCACTATTCTGAAAGCAGGGATGCACTTTTCTGAAAGAAGGGTTCCAATAATTCTTTAGAAAAATGACAGATTACATTTAGAGACATCAACAATATTTTAGATCCCTTTAAGAGTATATTAATCTTTAATCCTATAATAATTATATTTATTAAATGTTTATATATTTTTAATGGATCAAGAATCAAATGAATCTTGACTTCTATAGTTTCTGATATATTTGAAACATAAAAAAAATAACATTCTGAAATAATTGCAGTTTTTGAAAAAACCATCATAAAAATTCATACAATTTATTAACCATCCAAAAAAACTTTTTAGACTTAAATATAAACTAATAAAATATAGATAAAATTATTTTATTTCCATCCTACTGGGTTTCAAGAAATTTCAATATCTGTATAACTTTCCATAAATCAAATGTAGTATATTTTTAAATCTGTTCACTATATAGTTGTGAAACTGCAATAGAAACTTCAAAGATTTTTTAGTGTACCAAAAAATCATTTTCATACTTCCTTATAAACTAATGAGTTTATATAAATCTATTATCTATCCAAATTTATAAGGATCAAATGAATTTATTATATGTATCATGATATATCATTAAAATTCATAGGTGACTTTTAAGCTAAAAACTACAATGTCACTTGAACAACCTATAATTTATTTAGTGATTTTTTAACCATAAAAACAACTGAATTGGATTTATAAATTAATAGATGAAATTAAGTTACTTTCTTTATATTTATAATGGAGAAAACACTATATGATTCTGATCACCATTTCTTCAAAAATAAAACAACTACCATTACATACTAAATCTAAAACACTTAAAAAAAATTATTTGAAAACAAAGAATGATGGGTTGAAGTAATTATAAAAAATAAATTAAGATGAGAATGAAAAGTAGACACTCTAAATTCTCCCCCTATCTAATAATTAAAAAATTCTAACTCTCTACTAAAATTTTCTCACCCTTTTTGTAAGGATAAAAACATGAGTTCTTGAGTATATAAAATAATACAATATATTTACCCTGTTTCATAATAAATGCTATTTCAAAATTTAAGGAGTAGTATCAAAAATATTTAAAACATTAAATAAAATATTTTCTTCCCCCTTTTTAAAAATATCAAAAAGATTAGTTCTTGAGAATTATATGAAAAATATATTCTAAATACATGCAGTAATATAAACTCCCCCGAAATTCATGCTTCTTTTAAAAAGATAAATAGATATAATCAAGGATCCATGAAAACATATATAATATTATATCTAGGGCCCTTAATGAATATATTAAACTCCTTAATTCATTCCATAATGATAAATTTTTTAAACAAATGCTAAATATTTAAAATAACCCCCTTAGTACATAGCATAACTTTAATAGATATTAATGGAATTAAATAATATATTTTCAAGAAGTCTTAAGTAATTGAAAGGATTTTCAAATAATTTAAAATAAGGATTTAAAAATGACTATTTGAACATGTTATAAATTACTAGAACATTTTAATGTAATATTTTACTATATACAGTAATAGTTTAATTTCCCAGATGAAATTAATTTAAATATTAAGATACTAAACTCATGATTACATGCAAGAAAACCATTTATATAAAATCATAAGAGGATTTTTGATGGTCTTTAGTTAATAAAATAAAAAAAATAATTAATTCATTTGATAATATAATAGAGTTAAACAAATATTTAACAGTTTAATAATAAGAGTTATTAAATACATATCAATAAGAATATAAAACATTTAAACATTTTTATCCCCCTATATAAACCAGTTAGTTCATTTAAATTGAATATTAAAATGGAAATAAAATACATCTTGGACTAACTGTTCCGGATCTTATGAAGTTTCAATTTAAAATAGTATAAAATTAAAATATAATAAATTTACATAATTTTCTAGGAGCTAATTAATGAAGTAACAACGATGTCTAGTGGTTCATACCTACAAAATACCAATTACAAGTGCCTTTTGGTACCCATATTCTCTTGGGTATAATAGTGTTATAAATAAAACAATTAGGTAACCAAAATTGTTTATTTTGATTAACAAATTTATTATTAAATATAGATAATGATTTTGAGTAATAAACATATTTAACACAAAAAATTGATTTTTTATAAAATAAAAATCATTAGCATAATTTCCATTAATGACACAATAAAAATATTTAATAGTTGCTAGGATTTTGTTGTCTTTACCCAGGAAAAAATAATTCTTTTATAATTTTTTTTTTCTCCATTAATACCAATACCAAGTTTTAATTTATGAATTTGGTTTTTACCAAGAATTTGATTCCAATAATTCTCTATCTTAATAATAATATTAGAATATTAATTTAAATTATAAACTTAATCCAAAAATTATTTAATTTTAGTTTCATCCAGAACATAAGAAATTTTAGAAGAATTTATCTTAAATGTGAACTATATTTTGAAAACATTTCATTATCAATTAAAATAACATCATTAGATTTTATAAGTTTTATATGTTCTTTATTTAAGAATTCAAATTTTTCTTAAATTATAACAAAATATTTATCATGTTCATCATGATAAAAATTTTATGAATGAGAACTTATAGAGTAAGATGATTATGCCTCATTAGTGTGATCCATAAGAATTATATTTACCAATTGATTTTCTTTCTCAATTTCAGATTTTGTAGTTGATTCATTACTTAAAGCCAAGTGAATATAATCCGAAAATTCATCCATAAAAACTTTTAGTGCAATATTTTCCTATTTGATTGAAATATGATTTTCACTTTCTACTTTCAAATCATCTTTGAGAATCTCAATCAACTAATTTAATGTCTGATTTGTTTATATAATTTGAGTTCCCAAGGCATCATCATCATTGTTAACTTTTTTCAATTAAGTGGTTCTTTCAAAAAAAACTATGATTGTTTTCCACATCTCATAGGTAGTAGCACATTTAGAGACACAATTAAATACATCAGGACCAAGATCTCATATAATTTCATTTTTTTCTCTTAAATTAAAATCATATTCATCTTCCTTAGAATCATCCAACATTTCTAGTTCTCCAAGTGTTTCATAAGGTTTGGAAATATTCATGTAATCTTTGAAAACCAGATTTATCAAATAGATAGTCATGAGATCCTTCCATAATATATAATTATCTATATTAAAATATAACAGAGAGATCATGGGAATGCCTTCTATAAGATCACCCATTGATATTTGTATTCGTCTAAATTTTTAACTCGATCTTGTTAGAGCCAAATGAAATCTTAAATATTCCAAAATATTATATCATTTGATATTACTAGTTAGGTATCAGATAGAAAAAAATAATTTCCAAGTATTTAATAAATGAGAAATATAACAATAGATCACTTCTTATGATTATTCTTATTGGTATAAGTAGAAAAAAAATTCCAAAATGAGAGATATCTCCAATAAATTTCAACCTCTAATACCACTTATTGGGTTGGAATGGATTTTAAAAAGACATAAATGGGGGAGGTGAATTGTTTTTTTTTAAATATTAAAAAAAGTAAAATATCCCTCCTAAAATGAAGTGATAATTTCCTTCTCTATTGAAATTGAGAAAGCAGAAGAAATAAATAAAGGAAAAAAAATTATATTGATTCATGGCTCAAAAATCCCCCAATATACTTCACCAATGCTATAATCCATTATCTTGGTGAGTTTAACTAGAAAGTCCTATTTTTTCGAGACCTCCACAACCGAGTTTAGGTAGTTTACACCTTATAAGGATTTTACAGGGGATTCTGGTTCTTTTACAGAGAATTGAAATATCTATAGCTTAGTTCGAGAAGATGACACTACACCACAATGGAGTCTGTGTTTTCAATAATTTAGAGAAAATATATGATATGAAGTTTGTTTTGAATTAGGTTTATCTCACAGTTGTAGTAGGAAAAAACATATGTAGTTGATTTTCAATAATGCACAACAATTGAAAAATAATCTTCAATGTTTCGTAGGGTTCTTCTTCTTTAAACAATATCAAATAGACTAGAAAAATTTTCACAATATTTCTTCTTCTTTACATCATGAGAGAATAATGATTTACAAAGAATATTTCTCTCTTCTTTAAAATGGTGATCATCCGAATAGTTCATCACTTTATTTTCGTTAGATCATTCACATCTTCACTCTTATTTGTATATTTTTTTTCATACTAGATTGAGATTTATATAGAGAATAAATATCCAGTAGTAAGTTCCCTCGTATTCCTTCAGATATTCAAAATAAATGGAGTCAATATCCTATATAAATATCCCAATAATAACATAGCAATGATGGTTTCTTCCTATTGAATAAATATATAATAAATGAAATCAAAATAAATTGATTAAATATTACAGTAAAATATCCAGAATAATAGCAGAATTGAATTATTTAAAACCCCCATTTAAATTCATTAAAACCTCTTTGAATATAGTCAAAATATTTCCTAAATACTAGAATCACAATCCAAATAAAAATTCAAATATTTGAATTTGAATAACTTTGTGTCCTCTGACTTTGCTAAAAAAACGACTATTGAATAAAGAGGTCATTTTCATTTCTAAATATTGGAACAAAATATTTTCTATCTCTTTGAATATAATCCTTTGGATTTATTAGAATTTATCTAACTATTAAACTGATAAAATAATTGCAGATACAAATGTAGAAGATTGAAATACTATGAAATGTATAAAATAGAGCCCCATAACATACTATGGAAATATTCATAATATTGGATATTATCATATTTCTAATAACTGATACTCAAAATATCTCCCTAAATCTATGACGGGTGCTTTCTAAAACCTTAAATACTATAGAGACATCACTTTCATGCGGATCTGAATATTTTAGCACTAACCATATTAGGTTTTAAGTTATATTACTGAAGATGTAGATGATGTATTCAAAAGAAGTAAACTACAATATTATACATCAAACACCATTATATTTTTTAGAATACATCTTTATATTTTTCATCATATATTAGATCAAGTTCCTATGTATAAAATCTCATGAATATTTTAGTGTTTTAGAAAAATTCAGCATATATAATTTTCTAGATTTGAGGTATTGTTCATCTCCTCCATGCTTCACTTCATACAGTGAACAACAGTATTGTTCTTGAGAGGACACAATATTATGAATATTTGTACATAATAAATTCTAAGAATGGATATTAGTTGTAGTAATATATATTATATTTAAATCTCTACTTTTCTTTCACATAAAAGATCAAAATTTTATTATATATTCTACTACACACAGGATTAGGATTTCATCCATCATTTTAGATTTTTTCAAGCTTCGAATAGCAGTAAAATATGCAGTAAAATAAAACACTAAAGCAACATAAAATTGGGGTAAATTCTCATTGGAACGTAGGGTTTATAAAAATAGGGTTAAAAAAAGTAGGGTTCATGAATATAATGAAATTTGAGGTGATCCTAGATAGTGAACCTAATTTTAGAAACCAAAAGGTTAAAACATGGGTGCAAAAAAAAATAACAATGATCAAGAACATTGGTTAAATTTCTAGATCATGAGAAGAATGAAAATCAATAATTTTTGGAAATATGTGATTTGTGATAAAAAAATTTAAAGGGTAAAAATACATAAATTAATAGTCCTACCTTAAGAACAAATTGATCATTAGTGAAAATCATGTTTTCTAGTGATTTCATCTAAGATTCTTCTGCATTCTTTATTCATTCCATGAATCTCATTGTTTTTTTGTCATTGATCCATGGTCGGAAACTCATCATCCCCAATGGTGGATCCTCCTCCTACTCTCTAATCTCCTAGGCATGTAGGACAACCCAGGTCCCAAACAATATTACTTACTGAATAAGAGATCATTGGAAAAGTAGGGGTACAAGGGTTGTACACTAAGGTATACAACACATAGGCCACATAGACTACCAAAGAGTGTAATTACAGTACATGACTAGGCTACCCATCATACGTCATATGTCATGTGGGTTATACACATGGAACGTGATATTTATAGCAGACTAAAACCCTAACATCCATGATATTCCTTTGAACACAATGTGTGTTCCTCTAGATTACTTGGTGTGTAATCCGTTTTTTTACAATGGATGCATTTTCATACTCACATATTATAGGATCCACCATTTTTTTCACTATATTCCATGATTTTTTTCTGATAACTGATTCCATGAAAATAGAACTTTTGACAACTCACATGAGATCCATTACACCTCCCATCACTAAAAAAGAGTCCCAATCTATAGAAAAAAATCCATGATCAATTACAGACTCTCCCAAACCACCAAAGTCAAATGATCACACCTCAAAACACATATTCCTAATCATCAGTGGCTAGAAATTAGGATTCTGGTCTCCCATGTATGACTTGGAATGCTTCCCATTCCCAAAATAAGGTTCGAATACCCGTAAATGTCACCTATATTCTATTAATACACCTAAATCCATCCAAAAACCATAGATACCATGGTTATTCAGAAGAATGTCACATATTTCAAGGTTTTATTTCACTTGAATCATCCCAAAAATGTCATATCATTAACCCCATAGTCCAAAGATGAAGAGCGTGAAGAATGAATATGATAAAGGTACAAAAACAAGGTGGGCATTATCATTGGTTGAGGATATCATAACTAATAACCATAATTGTAGAAACCAAAATGGTTAAAACATGGGTGCAACAAAAACAAATAACAACAATCAAGAACATTGGTTAAATTTCAAGATCATGAGAATAATGAAAATTAATAATTTTTGGAAATAAGTGATCCATGATCAAAAACCAAATCAAAAGGGTAGAAATACATAAATAAATAGCCATACTTTAAGAAAATATTGATCATTGGTGAAAATCATTTTTTCTAGTGATTTCATCGAAGATTATTCTACATTATTCATTCATTCTATGAATCTCCTTTTTTTTGTCATTGATCCATGGTCAAGAACTCATCATCCCCAATGGTGGATCCTCCTCCTACTCTCTAATCTCATAGGGTATTGAAGCTTACCTTGTAGATTTTCCATAATGAAATATTTTTAAGGAGAGGGTTTTGTTTTGGGAATTTAATAAATTATATATTATTAATCGTTTAATTTATTTAATTCATCCTACCAATGAATTCATTCTACAGAATGTACTATGCTAACCAACCTTATGTTAGGGCTAGGGTAAACCCCACATCCTGAAAAAAAAATGTGGACTTGTAATTTTCTATCAGAGTTCCAGGTCAATTAAAAACCATTTATTATGAAAATATGTGTTCACATGCTTTAATATATTTAATATTTTTAATATATTAATTTATGGGTCCTAAGGCATCCAAAAAACCATGCCAACTCCAAGGTAAAATACAAATATACTACAATAAATATTCAAATGGTTAAATTCAATAAATTTGAGTTGTTATATTATCCCCACATTTAAGTATTTTCACCTCAAACACAATCCATACAAATGGTTTAGGGTAATAAGACTCTATCTAGCTCTCATGTTCCCATGATCTCTCATAGAAATTCTAATGCTTCCAAAACACTCAAATAAGAGTAATTTTCTATCCATGAAAGATTCCTTGTTGTGGGTCCTTAATCTCTACTGGGTACTCTAAAATGATTAATCCATCCTCAAAATATAACTTTCCCCAGTTTATAATGTGTTATGGGTCATTCACATATCTAATCATCTAAAAACATTAAAGATGTTATGCTCTTGGTCAAATTCTAGGATTAATACTGAACAATATCAAGCCTCACCAACCCTATGTAGAATGTTGTACGACCCAATGAACCTCATGGAAAAGCTTACTTCCTCGACCAAAAATCTACAATTAACATCACGGGGAGAATCTATAGAAGAAATGGTATCCTTTATCAAACACTAAAGGTCTATGAAACTGGATTGTGTAAGATTTGTATTGACACTAAGCTATCCTTAAACACTCACAGATCACTGAAACCCTTTTCAAATTTTACCTACACCAATTCTAGCACAACAATAGATATTTTTCCAACCTTAGTCTATCATAATAGTGGCTTTCAATGTCTCCCATATAGTTCCATAAATGTTTACATTCTGATATTGGAGTCATAAATGCTATTATAATAGATCTCCACAAATGGTAAGTGATCCACATAGATTTGGCCAAAAACTAATATGAAAGATTACAATAGTTCTTACAAAATTGGGATAGTCCGATAAGAATAGCCGTCCCCCTTGGGGGGAAAAACTATGATTTTATATAACTATGTTCCATAATAATCCTTCAACCTTATCCATAATCATGAATTATACCGATCATCATGGTAAGATATGATCATAATGTGTACCCCATGAAGCCATAAAATATATTTCACATATAAACCCACAAACTATCAATCGAACACTACCCTCAGATGGAAAAGAAGTGTTCCAAATTATTAATTTAGTCAAAAATTAAATAGAAATAATTGTTTCTTGTAATTGTGCATGGAATACCCATCACAAAATCTATCGATATTTCTTACCCCATCTTTAAAAAAAGTGGTTGAGTCAGATTTTGCTGAAATCTAATGTCCATCCTTTACCTATTGACATGTGAGGCATCAAGAAACAAACATGATAACACCCCAACTCATTCCAAACTACCAAAACTATTTCAAAAGTTTCTGATACATATTTAATACTCCTAGATGTACGACCAAGGGGGATGTAGAAAATTCCCTTAATACCTCCACATGCAATGCGACTAAAACCATCGTTTGACCCTGGAAAAGGGTGATGTCTCCCCACCATCTGAAATCCCATATAGTGCATCTATAAAGGATATAATGTCATGTATATTTTTATAGTTTATTTATTCCAACCGATATTCTCCCACACATCAAGGAATCATGTAGTAACCACCATCAACTAAAGGTAAGATTCACCCCTATCCCCCACCAAGGCCAGTTACAATGCGGCCAACTTTTGTCACCTCCTTCACCAAATGAGAATATGATTTCTTAAAAGGGATTTTTCTACCACATTTTTCATCCCCAGATCATATAATAACGTTTAGTTATAGTCCTATTGAAAATTTAACCAATTCATATGTCTTAGGTTGGTATCTCTTTGGGAGAAGATATACCGGAGACCTTGGTGGTATGAGAAGACAACAAAATGATCACCTAGTAGGTAAAAACTCTATATATGCATGGTGAATACTACCACTACCAAAACCAAGTCATGGGAAAATATTTATTCTCATGGGTTATTGACCGCCTCAACTCATAAGAAATCACTAGCCACCACTATATTAAAAAAAATATGATCTCAGCTCTAGAGGAATTGAAAAACCCAACGCACTCGACCCCCTCCTCTAGTAGTCTCAACACAGGAAAATTAATCAAGGTATTTATTTTCTCCTAGATGAATATATAACTACTTTGTCCAATAAAATGATTGATATTTCCATGTCAAGGTAGTTGAAGTGATTTTAAAATTGGAAAAGTCTTTCAGAAACCTCTAATAATATTCTTCCAAACCGAGAAAACTCTATATATCTGACCCAATCTTGGGTGGATCCTATGAAATCACTGCATCGATGTTTTCTAGATCCAGAACTACCCCATTCACAGAGATAAAATTCCCTAAAAAATGAACCTCTGAAATCCGAAATTTACACTTTAGGAGAATACCATACAATTGGTTCTCCTGGAGAAAGTCAAGGACTATCCTCAAGTTCTCTATGTGAAAAACCTCATATGTAAAGTATATAAGAATATAACCAATAAAAGTAACCATGAACCCATCTAGGATTGGAAATAAGAGCCATTTTACAAGAATTATGAGTAATGTGGGGGAATTCACTATTGAAAAGGGAATTACAAAGAACTCATAATGCCTATAGTGACATTGAGTATAGTCTTTGGAAATTTTGAATGCTCAATTGATGCTAGTTAAACTTGAGGTTAAACTTTTAGAACCATATCTCACCATTAAATTAGTAGAATAGGTATTCAATCCTGTGAAAAAGTTTATTTTTTGGTATTCATCACCTTATTCAAGTGATGGTAATCAAGAAATTTACTCAAGATCCTATCTTAATTTTTTAGGAATAGAAATGGAGATTCCAATGGGAACACACTAGGTCTGGTAAAACCCTTATATTATCATTTATCACTCTGAGGTCCATACTAGACAACTAATGAGAAGTCATCAGTGTCTTCCTATAGGTGATACCAACCTACTCTTCTATGAATCCCTCTCACTAATGATGGATAAACTTATCCCAAACATGTGGAAACCTTAAAAAACATCATAGGGTATCATTTATGAAATATAAAGATACCATGAGAAGATCTATCCTCTAAGTGTCATGTCACTCCACCAAAAAATAGCACTATCATCGAAACTTCCTTAGTAGGAGTCTGTAAATGAAAGGATTGAGCTAAAAGATCCATTACAATCTCCAAGTCTCAAATCAGGTGTACTGAAAGGATGGAATTAATTATGATTAAGTCTACTAAAAATGTTTCTAAAGTAGAGAAGTATCAGGTTGTACCTCAGATCACCCCTAGTGCCTTCAGTTAATAAGCCTCTACTCCCTTTTTATATCCTTCAACTTGCTCACTGGTTTCCATAAATATAGGATTCTTTGACACCTTAAAACAAGAAAAATAACATCAAATATACAAATAGAAGGGACATGTCCACCACATGTCAAGAATATCCTCTTTGGGATGTTCCGAATCACCCTGAGAGCTTTAAATAAATTAATAATAGAATTCATATTGTTGATGGAAAGTGTCCCTCTTACTTTCAAAATTGAATCCATACTACAAATCCCCAACACTAGGATCCATCAACACATTACATTTCCATAAATAAGTCTACCTATTAGTACCACTATTTAACTAGGTGGGGTCGCACACATGAAAGAAAACCCAATACATCACCTCTAGCTACACCTTGATTACTCATAGGGTCATTGTAAATTAATCCTCTATAAAAATATTCTCATCAAAATAAAAATAGAAGGACACCTCATTATTGATCTAGATGACCAAAATCCACCAAAAGGTCAATTCTCCAAAAAGAAGATTGGTTGCCAGTGCAAACATCTAATTGGTTGGGGTATTTACAAGATGAAAACCACAAACCACTACCTTGAGAAAATCCTCTACTACCTAAGGGTATGGATCTCAATAAAACCTAATATGTACATGTAAATAAAACTCACCAATAATTCTAATTATACACACATCATCATCTTGTCTTGTTAGACATATAAGTTTCTCAATATGTAGATGATTATCCACCAAGACCACTGAAGGTGGGTCCATTCACTGCTCATCATGTAGAAGCACTACTCTATGCTCTCCTAGAGGAAAAAACTAAAAATAGTTCCCTCCAATAAGGCATTATCACTCAACTGGTCATCATTATAGCCCCGACATGGAATCCTAGCTGGCTGTCATCGTAGGAGCATCTTGATAACTGTCAAGATACACCATGATCAAAGAGAATATATGAGGAAAAGAGTCAAGAAGAAAATGGAAGTAAAGTTACCTAATCCTATGTGATATATGTACCATTTTTTTCTGAAAATTATGAATCAATATATTGATTCATCATGTAGGTAGTCAGAGTCTTGGTGTATGTATATGTTAGCCACTATTGCATCACTAAGTTCCCTAGTCTGATAACCAAACTCAAGAAACTATGACACTATTTCACTAAGTTTCCAAACTAATACTCACAAAATGTATAACTTTGAATATTCACCAAGGAGAAAACCCCTTTGATACCACTCATTCATGACCAAACCAATGAGGTCCCCACCTAGGTTGATAGTAAACCAAGAGTGACACCCTAGCCCTACCTATAATCGACTAGGGTATGGTAACAAGTACCAAGTTGGTGTAACATTGATTTTGGAGGTCATATCCTAAAGTACATGTGCACACACACACACACATCCTTGAAATAGTGTATAGATATAATAATGTAGCAGCCTCTAGAGAGTAAAAAATTCATGAAACAACCTATAGGATACATATCAAAGTAAAACAACGTAAAACAATAGTATAAGAGGAAAAATACACACCCTACTGGAGATAAAGGAGGATCCTAAACTAACAATAACTGTAATGGGTAAATTAGAGGAAAACTTGACTCAATATCCAAGAGACCGACCACCAAACATTGTTAGCACCATCACATACTACTATGACCCACTGATACTAGGTTCACCATAGTCACCAAAAAATCAATATATCATATACATTAGACATGAAATTTCTAGGAAATTACCATACATTGGTGAGTATATAAATACCCAACAGGATTACCTAAAAACCATAAGGTATGAAATGGAATAAAATAGTCATCTCAACCTAATTCATAGAGGGAAAAGAAACCCAACATCATATAATATCATAATGAAACCCCAATATAAAATGGTAACAAGTAAAAATCTTAAAATAAAGCTTAGAATAATCATGATTCTATATAATGATCCAAATTTCCCATATCTGATACCAAAAACCACACAAAAAACTCAAAAGAATTAGATTTGGGGGCTGATCCTTTCCCCTATGCTCTATAGTTGATGGAGCACTACTCCAATGGAGGAACCAATCTCTATCTGATCTTGATGACACGAGATTAATACTCCATAGGTAGAGGAAAAATTCCCTATGTAATGTGGGTGAGTACCAACTCTACCTGTATAAAGAGTAATGGGGACCTGAGACCCAGTGCATTATGGGAGTAACGATCCTTAAAACTCTTCAATGATCAAACCCAATCACTGACACATACTGATCATACTCTGAGTGGCCCGAAGGCCTTAATTTTTATTTTTATTATAGATAATATCCTTTTTAAGGGTTGAAGGGGAACCCGTACATGACCCGTAGGCCCAAGGCACAAGGCCCGACATGACCCGTAATACATGACCCGAAGGCCCAGAGGCATACCATGCCCATAACATGACCCGTAGGCCCATCCCACTAGAATTGCCCCTCCCCAGCTTCTGCATCATTGATGGCCTTTAGCTCCCCACCTACACTGCTGATCAGCTAGCATTGCCCCGTACAAAGCTGCATGGTGCCTGGTCCCGATGGCGGTTGCCATACCGTATCATTCTTCCAATCCGGTTAGCTATGCTTCTTGTGACTGCTACTTGTGCTCTGATCCTCCTCTAGGGCCTGATCTGTGTGAACTGGGCTACTTCATGGTCTTCAATGGCCTGAGGCCCTGTGACCCGAAGGCCTTTGATGGCCCGAAGACCCTTGAGACCCATAGGTCCAAACCGGTGGCCCAAAAGCCCAAATCGGGTGAATAGTTCAGGCTACTACTGTACGAACAATACTTGCTACAATACTGCTATAGTAACCAAGAAATTCGCCTCCACCCGGTTTTGAACCTGGGTCTCTTGGATGCCAAGCAGAAGCCCTTACCACTTGGGTACGAGCTCGTTGGTGCCACATACTGAGCATCATTTAATAAGTGTCCTTCTAATCCCACTTCAGATCATATATCTGATGTAAAAATGAATCCACTATCACATTATTTATAGAAAACTTCTCAAGAAAGTCTAATTGAGGGCCCAAAATTGAGTCTTGGATAGGGAGACACGCATGGTGAAAGATACTGGGAAAAGTTTACAACATGATCTTTGGGAGTACACATGGTGTACTCTAAATCCAAAGCCTATCCATGTCACACTTCTGTAAGAATCATGTAAAACCTAATGAACATAGTATTTTATCTGAGAGACATGGTGTGTGGGACCACCCAGGGTCCACGTTGTGTTCCTCACTAAACATGGGTTCTTTGTCTGAGTAGGAGTACATAGGTGTACTTTGGGGTACCCAAGGTGTATGACATATAGACTGCCAAGGAATATACTAATGGTACATGAATTAGACACCAAACCAAGGTTACATGATGTGTGAGTTACACACAAGGATTGTGATATTTATAGTGGACCAAAACCCGAACCACCTTGAGATTATGAGGGACAAAGTGTGTATTCCTCTGGACTACATGGTTTATAATCTGTTTTTTCTCACCAGATACAATTCATTCTTCACATCATGTAGGATCCAAGTTTTTGACCACCATATTCACTATAAAATATGTCAAAGGAATGATCTGGTAAGAAAACTACTTATATTTTTTTACGGTCACCACCATCTAGAAAAAAACTGCAGATAACCCACAAGATAACCGTTATGACTCATATCACTAGAAATTGGTCCTAATCTTTGATATAAAATCAAAGATCCATCGTAGACTCACCAAAACATCTATAATTGAAGTTTCACACATCCAATAGTAGATTATGGGACTTGGGTGGCTGGAAATAAATATTTTGGTCTCCTAATCATGAACCACCCTACCTCTTGTTGCTGAAATAGGGTTCTGATACTGGGGATCCATAACCCATAATCTATTTATCCACCTCAATACAATTGGAAACTATTGATCCCAATTTTTCTTGAATTCCTTTTAGTATACATAGGTTTAATCATGATTAAAATGACCTATCAATTTCCAATCTTTAACCCCATGGGATGATAGTGAAGAATGTTAAGAATAGAGATGAGGTAAGAATAAAAACCTAGTGAGAATATTAATTGGATGACGTGATCGTAGAAAATGACAATAATTTTAGAAGAAAAAAGTGTGAAACATATGCACAATAAATGTAAACAACTAGGTTCAAGAATGCTGATTAAATTTATAGATCATGTGTAGAATAAAAAAATTGAGTTCCATGGGATCAAATAAAAATTGAGAGGGGAGGGGTGTTGAATCTATTTGTAACTTTTTATAACTTTCTATAAGTTTTAAAACATCACCCCTATAACATGTTAATATTTATTTCCTTATAAACATTTTAGTAAATACTCATACATGAAAAAGTATGAAAGGAAGTCAAGCAAACAAGATTTACAAGGGTTGGCCTCTGTGTGAGAAGCTACATCATTACCATAGCCCCTAACGTGGTTCTACAAAAATAAACTATTATGAATAAGTGAATAAAAATTATTCAAAATCCCGTTAGACACCTTTTATCTTCTAATAGGAAATATTATACAGACTCCCGTCAGTTTATAAAGTTGTCTTACAAAACAATTCAGGAAAAACAAAATAATAATTCTTTGTTCAATTTTCTCCATAAAAGATCAGTCTGGATCCTCAGTCTAATTTAATTTTATCCAATTCTATCAATCCAATTAGGTCAATACAATTATACCATATTCAATCTAAAATTCTAAAACTCTAATCAAACACTCATTTTGATCATCCTCAATTTGATTGACTCAATACAATGGACTCTATATAATGAACTCATTGTCAATATAAAAAACTCAAACTCTACTCAAATGCTCAATATGATCTTCCTCAATCCTATGGTAACTTTCAATTATAATCATTGAGCACTCCTCTTTTTTTCACTTTCATGAAAATTTAACAACAAACGAATGATCTGAGCAACTATTTATATCTGACTCAAGAAATCGAGATCAGAAAACATTAAAACATTCCCCACTTCCTCATATTTAAAAACATCAAAAAATCTCTCACATTTAAACATAATATTTGACTTCTTAAATCCTCCTTATATTTCATCGAGATTTATGAAAAACTGAATTTCAAGTTTGACCTCTTCAACTCTTCATAAAACTTCTAGAATATTATTTTTAAGTCTTTTTTATAATCAGCCATATAGGAATTTCTAAACTTTAATTAGTCCAATGTAACTTCATCATATTCAATACAATATATATTTTTTAGCTTCTATACAAAATTTCTTTATTTATAATCTCATTACAATATTCCTTTCTCTCTTAGTTCATTACGATATGCCTTTCTGTCTTATCTTATTACGATATTCCTTTATTTCTCAGCTCATTACGATATTCCTATCTTTATTATCACATCATGTTCTTCCTTTATTTCTTAAAATATTACAATATTCTTTTCTTCTTTATATCATTATGATCTACTTTTATTTCTCTTCTCATTACGATCAACCTTTCTTCTTTAGCTCATTATGATCTGCTTGTCTTTATTTGCTCATTGTGGTTTTCCTCTCTCTCTTAGTGTCAGTCTGATGGAATCCAAACTATGATAAAATTTTCCATTATTATAGAAATCCAATTATGACGATTTTACCAATATCATAGATAGTATTCAATTATTAATTAAAATTAAACTTTGAACAAATTCAAACTTCATCATATTTAAACTTTCTTTCATTTAAAAACTTCTGATTCTGGTACTTCTGGATTCGATATAGTCATTATGATTCTTCTATTTCTCCAAAATCTTTTATCATGACAGTTTTCATGATTTTTGAGATATGAAGTATTAGAAAATCATCATACAATTTTAATTAGAAATTTTTTTAACTTTCTAACTCATGAATTCATAATTATCTTTCAAAACTCTTCAGCAACAATATGACTCCTTCAAATTGAAACATATGAATTTCTAATAAATTATGATTATGATGGATCTTGAACTTAATAATGATGGATCTGAGATCAATGGCACATTCGATCAAAAACTTTACCTTTCTAACAACCTTTTCATTCAGGAATGATCTGTCCAATACTTTTCATCTGGTACTTCTCAGTATGATCCTCTGAATCTAAAAAAAATTCATAAAAAATATAATCAAATGGGAGTAAATGCACAAATAAAAATCCAAACCTTATGAAGAGGTATATCTTTGGTGAAGAACATGTTTTCCATTTGGGTTGTTGAATATTATACTATATTCATCATTTTTTTCATGAATCTCCTCAATTCATTCATCAACGATCCATGGTCTTGAGCTCTCTATCACCAATGGTGGATCCTCCTCCTCCTATATAATATCCCAAGGTTATGTATCTAACCCTATATATCACATGTAATGGAATATTTATAAGGATGGTTTTAGGCTTTTATAATTAAATAAATTAAATTAAATAAATCATTTAATTTTTTACACATCCTCCTAATGATTACCTTCCATGGAACTTCCTAGGCTGACAAAACTTATGCCATGCCAATGGTAAACCATGTATCCCAAAAACTAATATGGTCGTGGATTTTCCATATGAAGTCTTGATAAATGGGAAAAAAATTTATTATGAAAATATTCTCATGAATGATTTAATAAATTTAATAAATTTAATATATTAATTTTGGGGTCCTATGACACCCAAAAAACTACACAAACTCAGATAAAAAATAAAATTATACTTAAATAAGTATTCAAAGGATCAAATTACCAAAACTAGAGTTGATACAAAACTTCATTATATTGTTAACAAATGTGGTCCTCCATATATAAAATCACATGTTTAGGACATTAATACTAACTCACAAATCATCAAAAATAATTCAAAATCTTTGAATAATATTTTAAATAATATTTAATCTTCAAGTAATTAATTTATTTCAAATATTACAAAGGAAATAACACCAGTTATCTTCTTTTAAGATTAAAAGACTTGGGGAAATATAATCTTATTCAATAATATTGTATTATTAATCATTCATAATTAGTAATTCATCATCACAATATCCATTCAACATCCATCCTACAACTTATTTATTAACATTCTTGGATACTTAAACTAATCTTTGAAGAAACTTATTATTAGTAAAAAAAATCAACATAATAAAATCAATGAAATTCATATAATTCATTAAGGAACATTGAAAAGAATACAACACATATTAAGTGACCAGAAAATACCCCCTATATATTTATTAGAAATAAATTCAAAATGAATATATCAATAGGTTAACATTGTATTATTTCTCTCACCTTTCCATTAATAATTTAATTTCAATTTATCTCCCCCTTATTGAAATAAATAAAAAATACTTCGGAAAATGATATCAATTCATTATTAAGAAATATTCCATCAATCATTCCAGCCTACCTCTACACAATCCATTCTCGGTGTAAAAACAAGGGGATTTAATTTTGACAACAAATCTTTCCTTTAATAGTTAAACTTGATATTGAATAATGTAATAGCCCGAGATTTTATGAAAAATATTTTTTTTAATTTCATTAATGTCTTGTGTTTTATGCTACACCAAAATGAGCTTGCACAACACGCATACTTGACTTGCCTTGCATTACACGCAATCGCGACCTTCCTCGATAGTGTGTGTAGTACGCAATAACGAGTTTCACTAAAAAACAATATGCTATTAAAATATTATTAAAACTAGCCGTTATAAATAGTAAGAACCACTTTTTGAAATTGTGTAAATTTTATTTTTCAAAATGGAATTAATTTTTGGATTTTTAATATCGAAATTAGCTTAGGGTGAAATTTTGGTACTTTTCAGATAACTTTCAT
Organism: Viscum album; assembly: GCA_963277665.1. Taxonomy (NCBI): domain Eukaryota; kingdom Viridiplantae; phylum Streptophyta; class Magnoliopsida; order Santalales; family Viscaceae; genus Viscum; species Viscum album. Next base: position 1,340,270,541 of record OY728132.1, on the reverse strand, counting down.
TTTCTGATTAATAGTGAAAATTACTAAATTTTAATTAAAAAAAAACTTTTTAATCGAAATAATTAATAGTGATAAATTATTAATTTGTGTGGTTTTAAAGTATATTTAGAATATATTTTTACAATTTAATACAATGTTGTTCATTGGATGTAATTTCACATTTAAACCAGACATAAACAAGTGTCAATCTTTTGATAGTTATTATCTCTTAAGAACACGATATTTATTTTGACGACGGGAATTAATTTTTAAATTAATTAATGCAACGGATATGTTTTGAATTTGGTAAAATAGACATCATTTTTGAGTTCATAATATCAAATATATCTTAGGCCTAAGTTTTGGTATTTTTCTGGAAACTTTCATTTTTTGATGAATAGTGAAACCACTAAGTGGTAGTTAAGAAAAATGAATTTTTCATAAAACATAATTTTACCGCTTTTGTGAGTGGAATTTCAAAAATCCGAGAGACACGGTTGATGTCAGTAAGTAAAATGTGGTTCAATGAGATGAAAATAATTTTTGGTGAATAGTAACTTTTTACTTTTTTTTACCAAGGTTAAAAGTAAATAGGGTAATTAAGGGTAAATGATATTATTATTACCCTAACACATGTACTAATTCTATTGGATAAGTTTAATTCGACCAAAAACAACCTTAGGAAGAAAATATAACCATTTAGGCCCACGTGGATTAGATTAGGACATTTATTATTAATTTATTTAAAGAAGGGTTAAAATCAAAGTTTAATAAGTAAATAATTTTTAATATAGGGTTATACATAAGATAAATTAGACTATAAGTAGTCATTATAAAGATAAAAATATTTCCTAAATAATGTTATTTTATTTGTAATTTTTAGACATTAAATAATTTAATTTATTTATGACACAAAGATGATGCAGTAATTATCTTATTAATGAAATATTGACATAATTGATGTTATAAATACCCAAAAAAATGTAATTTCAAACTTTTTATGAAATAAACTAATTTTCTAGGTTAATATGACATGTTATTATTGATTTAATTTACTTTGTTCGAACTAATCATTCTGTTATGATTTTCACAAAAATCAATTACAAAATAGTGTCAAAATTGACATAAAATAGTTTTTAAAACAAATATTATATTATTAATTGTTATTTAATTCCTAAAAATCTATGTTTCGGCCAAATAACTTAGATAAGGATATATATATTAATTATAAACAACTAGAGGTTAGTTTGGCTTCTTATAGTAAGTTTATTAACCTTATAGTATAATAACACAAGAAGACACGGTAAAAGTAAAATTATTTTACTTAATGTTAAATCTAAATGATAAGGTTAAAATAGGAACCTAAACTTGTATAAATTATATTGGATGAGAGGATTTCTACCCATACCCACCTTATATTCGAAATGAATCAATTTGGAGCTATTTAAAACCGAATTTCACTTTATAATAAAATAATAGTTTTAGTTATTCCAAAGGTGCCCCTCTCCTCCGTTATAAAAGGGCACCTCCTCCCTCTCTTCCTCACACCACTTTGAGCCTTCAATCTCGGCCAAACCCTGCCAAATTACCTTCTCCACTTCCCTAGAAACATTCTAGAGGTTCTGGTCTTCCTCAAAGACCAATTTTAGTGCCCTAAAAGGAGATCTCAAAGAGGCGCTTCAAAGAAGAGGTAATGTCCTTTACCGATTCTTTCATCTTTATTTCTTCTTCCAATTATTCTTCTTAGGTTGTTTCATTATGAAGTAATAACATTAGTATCACTTATATACTGATATGTTATTATAATTATGAAACAACCATATTTTACCATCTATCCATCCTACGAAAAACGAAATCACCGCGCGTGTGTACATACGGAATACCGTCTCCACGCCGTGGTGTAATCTATTATCCAGCACCAACTTACTTGGATGGGTATAATGGTGTACATAATAACTATATATGATTATTTTAAAGTGATATTGATTCTGAAATATTATACATACAGTCCAATACAATTCCATGATCATGAGAACGATATCATCGCTCGTGCGTACGTACGGACTACCGTCTCCACGACGCGATGAGATTCATTCTCCACGTTAACCATTCATGAATGATTATAAAGTATATATAATAATTAATAATTAAATATAAGACATAATAATGATTCTGTATTTATGTGTATATATATTTATTTCATCTACTTAATTCCATTCAACTCAATAAGGAAAAGAAAACAGTGTTCATGCGTATGTACGGTCTACCGTCTCCATGAACGGTGTATTTCTTTTCATTTACTGATCTATTATATATATATATATTCTGAATATATATTATATATAAATCATGTTTTATATTCTGTAATTAAGTAATCATGATCTAAGTAGTCATATGAATAATTACAAGTCAAAACACGGACGACAAATGAAACGATTTTACCCAAAACGCTCTTTAACATGGAATTATAAAAGAAAGGGTAATATAAAGCCATAAGTGAATCATATATGATATCATAACAATGAGTATGACTCTGTAATAAGTCAATGAAATTATTTAAATCATTATACAGGAGGTTCAGACACATACGAATCAAATCGGACCTAAGGTAAGGGATAATTGTGCAAATCTCATTTTTATCCGAGATTGATTATTTGTAAGTATTTACTAGGGATATTGCTATCATCCATGTACATTATTTATAAAAGTTTATACATGTATGTTTAATGTCATTTTTACCATTTTTGACTTTTACCCCATGGTATGGAAGGAATGTTTCTTTTATTTACCCTACAAGGTACTTTTTGACTTTTCCGAAAAAAGTACGAGAAGAATGTTTTTTTAACTTATACGGCATGAAAAGATTTTTACGGTTTTATAAAGCCTTATTTTCATGAAGCTTCCTCCAAAATATTTCATGAATATTTTCAACAACATACTTTTCTTTTAAAATTAAATGGAATTTTGTGAAAAGAAAATGATTTTCAAGATGAAAGTATATTTTCCTCAAGAATTCATTTCAAGTGCTTTATCAAAACCATTTTCCATCTAAGATGAAATTATTTCATATGCGGATGTTTCAAGTATCATGTCTCTATGATTTACATGGTTTAACTTTTCTTATTATGAAATGATATCCATTTCTTTTATATGGATTAAGTGATGATGGGATGATGTTTTTAAAACCCATTTTATTTATTAGGTTATTTTGAATGATGTATGTTTATTTTGTGGCACAAGTAAGAATGATTTCATTATGAGATGTGTGGGACCTATATCTCCCTCCAATGCATTGGGTGAAGATTTTATATCTAATGAGATAGACATGGCTGGAATGGTAGGTTATACCGGTTCAGTGAAACAGGACTAAAACGATGTGTGAACTCGGTTCAAAAAGGGACTTTGTCCACTAAGATAGTCTTGGAAATGAGTCTTGACTAATAAGAAATGATTCTCTATGATTATGTGTGTATGCCACAAAGTTTCAAGTTTTATGTTATGATTATTGGGATTACATTTCACTACTATGATTTATCCCATGTTATGAAATTATGATCTCTTTTGTAGGTTAAGATTTCCAAAAGATATGTTCTTATGAATATGACGTGATTGATATTTCTTTTTTTTACCCTTACTGAGCATTTGAGCTCACCCTTTTATGTTTTCTTTTCCCCAGGACATAAATAAAAGATTTATGTTTAAAAAAAAGAAGATCTTTATGGGAGATGTTGAAGATCTTTCACCACGATTAGAAGATTATATTCTGAGTTTCCAAAGACACTAAACTATTACGGTCCTTATGTGTGTGTTTTTGTTATGTACTAAGTATTCCACAAAATTAATGAAATGTCCATGTACGTTAGGCTTCGGGTCTCTACAGTTGGTATCAGAGGAAAGGTTTAGTGAACCTTTGCAAAATAGGATGCAAAAACGTTAGTGAGATCCCTAGAGATATTTCTAAGGTATTTCTAGTGATGTCCCTAAGGATAAGTATACGTATAGGATACAATCCTAGAACTACAGTTACAATCATAGAATTTAACCTAAGATGTTAGATATTGAGGATACTCCCCCTTTTTTATTTTGTTTTCCCTAGCATGATTTTTGCCTCTCACACTATTCTTTTCGGGTTTTAGACGATGGCTAGATCCCAAAAAAACCATGTTGATCAATGCAATGGACAATGCAATGATTTTCCTCCTGAACAAACAAATGTTATGGGAGATGGAGTGCAAAATATTATTGACATACTTACACAAGCTATGAATCATTCTGGACTTCCAAATGAGCAGAGAAGGGAACAATATTCTATTGAGTCCTTCATGAGGCAATGTCCACCTTCTTTCAGTGGGTCTTCTGATCCACTTGTTGCTGAACAATGGATCAGTACTACTGAAAAGATATTTTCAGTTCTTCAATGTTCTGAACATGATAAAGTCATATTAGCAGTATATCGTTTGGAAGGTGAAGCTGATAAATGGTGGAATCTTATCAAGAATACGAGGCAAAGAGATGAAATTGAGTCCATGGAGTGGGACGAGTTCAAGAACTTATTTTTCAATAAGTACTCCCCTCGTATTCTTCGAACAAAGATGGAGAATGAGTTTCATGAAATAAAGCAAAAGGATGATGAATCTGTTGGTATATATGAAGCGAATTTTACAAGGCTTGCAAGGTATGCATCTGGATTTATCATCCAACCTGAAAGTAAAGTTGATCAATTCTTCAGTGTCTTAAAACCAAATCTTCGAAGGGAATTGGATATAAGAGACTTCAGTAGATATGAAGAAATTGTGCGTTGTGATATCAAGGTAGAAATGGAAGTTGGTGTTACTTATCCATCTCATAGTTTTGACATGAAACGAAAGATGGAGTTCAAGGAGAAATCTCAGAATAATGGTGAAAAGAAGAAGAATGTTTCCTTATGATCAAAGTGTGGAAAGAAGCATGGTAGAGATTATCTTTAAGGGACTAGAAAATGTTTTAAGTGTGGAAAAGAAGGTCATCGAGTAGCTGAGTGTCGAAGTAATGGAAAAAGGGTTTCTAATGATGTGAATAAAGAAAAGACTGCAGAGAACGCACCACCAACTCTTCAATGCTTCAAGTGCAAGGAAATAGGTCATTATGCTAATAGATTCCCTAATGCAAGGGTTAGTGATGATCGACATGAGCAACCAATTAAGTCAAAGGACAAAGGGAAGTCACATGCAATCACTATTGGTGATGTTGAATATGACAACGATGTGGTGGAATTATTAAGTGTTTATGTAATGGGATTCCAAAATAATGTTGTATATAGTATCGTGGAATATTGGAATATTTATGTTTTGGCCTATTGTGGTTTTCAATAATTTTATGGTACCGGTAACCATGAAAAATGATTGAGACATTGTTGGTAAACAGATGATATGAACATAATGAAGGGATAAGAAGATAATGAGATGTTTGATTGTATTCATGAGATCATGATTGATAAAAGGACTAAGTGATATCATGGTTTGAGGATATAGAATTTTGAGGATTTTGGTATGTGGAAAGTGTTAAATTTTAACTGCATTCATGTTTTCACTAAGGTTCAATGGATATTAATTCTTCAAGAGAATACATGATTAAGGTATTCACATATTTGTAATTTGACCAACAAGATATATCTTATGATATATGGGGGATAAATGATGGCATTCACGTGATCATTTTCTTTATACTATGAGCTTGAACCGAAGTATTTTAGATAAGCCTAAAGATTGGAATGGATTATGTTGGACATAAGTTATTATTGTTTAAGTATAAAACTTTTTTGATATTGTTGATTTGAGGTTATACTAATATAACTTTAGAAAAAGGACAACCTACAGGACGGGCGACAACCCATCACGTCGGACAAGGCTGTGGGAATCGAACCCACAATCGAAGTGCGTCTGGCCTTTATCGCCTGCCATTGGCCTACAGGAAGTTCCTGTTTAGTAGAAACTAGTTTTATTATATTAAGAAGTATGATATATGAAGTATAAGTCCATTTTAGGAACTATATATGATTAATCTCACTATAGATGGACTTATGTATTTTTTGATAACTTTTCTAACCTTTTGTTTGAGACAGATGGAATGACCCATCATTCTATCACATGATCTGCTAACACATCATGAATGACAAATTCAACTTCATTTCTTTAAGAGATGAAGTGGAAATTGTACAATGAACGACAAACGGTGAGACTATACCGAAATCACGAAAGTATTTCTTCTATTTCCAATTTCATCAACTTTAGGGAAATGATCTTGAAAACCAAAAATGTTGTCCTAGTGCTCTTATATCTGATGAATCAGATGGTACCTTAGATCGTCACAAATTTATGGCTTTGTGATTGCTGGATTTTCCATAGCCATGTTCTCTACCACTCTCGATCAGAACATGATTGTCAGATTTCTCTTCCATATCCATATTTTCACCTATGTGGAAACCCAGTGATTAGTTTATTTGGGTAACTTTTACGTTTCATACTTTTATTTTAAAAGATTGGTTTTGGTATTCCTTTTTACGATGTGGGTTTCTATTAAAGAAACTTTCTAATAGTAAACCATTTATAACCCAGACGAATTTCGAGGGAGAAATTAATTTTAAGGGGGGTAGAATGTAACAGCCCGAGATTTTATGAAAAATATTCTTTTTAATTTCATTAATGTCTTGTGTTGTACGCTACACCAAAAGGAGCTTGAACAACACGCATCCTTGACTTTCCTTGCATTACATGAAATCGCTACCTTCCTCGATAGCGTGTGTAGTACGCAATAACAAGTTTCACTAAACAACAATATGCTATTAAAATAGTATTAAAACTAGCCATTATGAATAGTAATAACCACTTTTTGAAATTTTGTAAATTTTATTTTTCAAAATGGAATTCATTTTTGGATTCGTAATATCGAAATTAGCTTAGGGTGAAATTTTGGTACTTTTTGGATAACTTTCATTTTCTGATGAATAGTGAAAATTACTAAATTTTAATTAAAAACAAACTTTTTAATCGAAATAATTTATAGTGATAAATTATTAATTTGAGTGGTTTTAAAGTATATTTAGAATATATTTTTACAATTTAATACAATGTTGTTCATTGGATGTAATTTCACATTTAAACCAGACATAAAAAAGTGTCAATCTTTTGATAGTTATTATCTCTTAAGAACACACTATTTGTTTTGACGACGGGAATTAGTTTTTAAATTAATTAATGCAACTGATATGTTTTGAATTTGGTAAAATAGACATCATTTTTGAGTTCATAATATCAAATATATCTTAGGCCTATTTTTTGGTATTTTTCTGGAAACTTTCATTTTTTGATGAATAGTGAAACCACTAAGTGGTAGTAAAGAAAAATGAATTTTTCATAAAACTTAATTTTACCGCTTATGTGAGTGGAATTTTAAAAATCCTAGAGACACGGTTGATGTCATTAAGTAAAATGGGGTTCAATGAGATGAAAATAATTTTTGGTGAATAATAACTTTTTACTTTTTTTTACCACGATTAAAAGTAAATAGGGTTATTAAGGGTAAAAATGATATTATTATTACTATAACACATGTCCTAATTCTATTGGATAAGTGTAATTCGACCAAACAAAACCTTAGGAATAAAATATGACCATTTAGGCCCACTTGGATTAGATTAGGACATTTATTATTAATTTATTTAAAGAAGGGTTAAAATCAAAGTTTAATAAGTAAATCATTTTTAATATACAGTTATACATAACATAAATTCGACTATAAATAGTCATTAGAAAGATAAAAATATTTCCTACATAATGGTATTTTATTTGTAATTTTTAGATATTAAATAATTTAATTTATTTATGACACAAAGATGATGTAGTAATTATCTTATTAATGAAATATTGACATAATTGATGTTATAAATACCCAAATAAATGTAATTTCAGACTTTTTATGAAATAAAATAATTTTATAGGTTAATATGACATGTTATTATTGATTTAATTTACTTTTTTCGAACTAATCATTCTGTTATGATTTTCAAAAAAATCAATTACAAAATAGTGTCAAAATTGACATAAAATAGTTTTTAAAACAAATATTATATTATTAATTGTTATTTTATTCCTAAAAATATAATGTTCAGACAAATGAGTTAGATAAGGTTATATAAATTCATAATAAACAACTTGGGTTTCGTTTTACTTCTTATAGTAAGTTTATTTACCTTATACTATAAGAACACAAGAAGACACGGTAAAAGTAAAATTATTTTACTTAATGTTAAATCTAAATGATAAGGTTAAAATAGGAACCTAAAATTGTCTAAATTCAATTTTATGAGATTATTTTGACCCATCCCCACATTATCTTTGAAATGAATCAATTTTGAGCTATTTAAAACCGAATTTGACTTTATAATAAAATAATAGTTTTAGTTATTCCAAAGGTGCCCCTCTCCTCCCTTCTAAAAGGGCACCTCCTCCCTCTCTTCCTCACACCACTTTGAGCCTTCAATCTCGTCCAAACCCTGCCAAATTCCTTTCTACACTTCTCTAGAAACATCCTAGAGGTTCTGGTCTTCCTCAAAGACCAATTTTAGTGCTCTAAAAGGAGATCTCAAAGAGGCACTTCAAAGAAGAGGTAATGTCTGTTACCGATTCTTTCATCTTTATTTATTCTTCCACTTCTTCTTCTTAGGTTGTTTCATTATGAAGTAATAACATCAGTATATATTATATACTTAAATGTTATTATAATTATAAAACAACCTTATTTCACCATCTATCCATCCTACGGAAAACGAAATCACCGCGCGTGCGTACGTACGGAATACCGTCTCCACGCCGTGGTGTAATCTATTTTCCACCACCACATTACTTGGATGTGAATAATGGTGTAAATAATAACTATATATGATTATTGTAAAGTGATATTGATTCTGAAATAGTATACATACACTCTAATACAATTCCACGATCATGAGAACGATATCATCGCTCGTGCGTACGTACGGACTACCGTCTCCACGACGCGATGAGATTCATTCTCCACGTTAACCATTCATGAATGATTATAAAGTATATATAATAATTAATAATGAAATATATGACATAATAAAGATTCTGTATTTATGTATATATATATGTATGTCATCTACTTAATTCCATTCAACTCAATAAGGAAAAGAAAACAGCGTTCATGCGTACGTACGGTCTACCGTCTCCATGAACGATGTATTTATTTCCATTTACTGGTCTATTATATATATTTATTCTGAATATATATTATATATAAATCATGTTTTATTTTCTGGAATTAAGTAATCATGATCTAAGTAATCATATGAATAATTAAAATTCAAAACACGGACGACAAATGAAACGATTTTACCCAAAACGCTCTTTAACATGGAATTTGCAAAAGAACGGGTAATATAAAGCCATAAGTGAACCATATATGATATCATACCAATGAGTATGATTCTGGAATAAGTCAATGACATTATTTAAATCATTATACAGGAGGTTTGGACACATATGAAGCAAATCGAACCTAAGATAAGGGATAATTGTGCAAATCTCATTTTTATCAGAGATTGCTTATTTGTAAGTATTTACTGTGGATATTGCTATCATACATGTCCATGTTTTATAAAAGTGTATTCATGTATGTTTAATGTCCTTTTTATGGTTTTTGACTTCTACCCCATGGTATGGAAGGAATCTTTCTTTTATTTACCCTACAAGGTACTTTTTGACTTTTCTGACAAAAGTACGAGAAGAATGTTTTTTTTGAACTTATAAGGCATGAAAGGATTTTTACGGTTTTATAAAGCCTTATTTTCATGAATCTTCCTCCAAAATATTTCATGAATATTTTCAACAAAATACTTTTCTTTTAAAATTAAATTGCATTTTGTGAAAAGAAAATGACTTTCAAGATGAAAGTATATTTTCCTCAAGAATTCACTTCAAGTGCTTTATCAAAACCATTTTCCATCTAAGATGACATTATTTCATATGCGGATGTTTCAAGTATCATGTCTCTATGATTTACATGGTTTCACTTTTCTTATTATGAAATGATATCTATTTCTTTTATATGGATTATGTGATGATGGGATGATGTTTATGAAACCCATTTTATTTATTAGGTTATTATGAATGATGTATGTATATTTTGTGGAACAAGTAAGAATGATTTCATTATGAGATGGATGGGACCTATATCTCCATCCAATTCATTGGGTAAAGATTTTATATCTCATGAGATAGACATGGTTGTAATGGTAGGTTATACCGGTTCAGTGAAACAGGACTGAAACGAGGAGTGAACTCGGTTCAGAAAGGGACTTTGTCCACTAAGATAGTCTTGATAATGAGTCTTGACTAATAAGAAATGATTCCCTATGATTATGTGTGTATTCCACAAAGTTTCATGTTTTATGTTATGATTATTGGGATTACATTTCACTACTATGATTTATCCCATGATATGAAATTATGATCTCTTTTGAAGGTTAAGATTTCCAAAAGATATGTTCTTATGAATATGACGTGATTGATATTTCTTTTGTTTAACCTTACTAAGCATTTGAGCTCACCCTTTTATGTTTTCTTTTCCCCAAGACATAAAGAAAGGATTTAGTTTTAGAAAAATAAGATCTTTATGGGAGATGTTGAAGATCTTTCACCACGATTAGAAGATTATATTCCGTGTTTCCAAAGACACTAAACTATTACTGTCCTTGTGTGTGTGTTTTTGTTATGTAATAAGTATTCCGCAAAAGTAATGTAATGTCCATGTACGTTAGGCTTCGGGTCTCTACAGTTGGTATCAGAGGAAAGGTTTAGTCAACCTTTGGAAACTAGGATGTGAAAACGTTAGTGAGATCCCTAGAGATATTTCTATGGTATGTCTAGGGATGTCCCTAAGGATAAGTATACGTATAGGATACAGACCTAGAACTATGGTAACGATCATAGAATTTAACCTATGATGTTAGATATTGAGGATACTCCCCCTTTATTATGTTGTTTTCCCTAGCATGATTTTTTCCTCTCACACTGTTCTTTTTGGGTTTTAGACGATGACTGGAACCCGAAGGAACTGTGTTGATCAATGCAATGGAAAATGCAATTATTGTCCTTCCGAACAAACAAATGTTATGGGAGATGGAGTGAAAAATCTTATTTCTATACTTACACAAGCTATGAATCATTCTGGACTTCCAAATGAGCAGAGAAGGGAACAATATTCTATTGAGTCCTTCATGAGGCAACGTCCACCTTATTTCAGTGGGTCTTCTGATCCACTTGCTGCTGAACAATGGATCAGTACTACTGAAAATATATTTTCAGTTCTTCAATGTTATGAACATGATAATTTCATCTTAACAGTATATCGTTTGGAAGGTGAAGCTGATCAATGGTGGAATATTATCAAGAATACGAGGCAAAGAGATGAAATTGAGTCCATGGAATGGGACAAGTTCAAGAACTTAATTTTCAATAAGTACATCCCTCGTATTCTTCGAACAAAGATGTAGAAGGAGTTTCTTGAACTAAAGCAAAAGGATGATGAATCTGTTGGTATATATGAAGCGAATTTTACAAGGCTTGCAAGGTATGCATCTAGATTTATCATCCAACCTGAAAGTAAAGTTGATCGATTCTTCAGTGTCTTAAAACCAAATCTTCGAAGGGAATTAGCTATAAGAGACTTCAGTAGCTATGAAGAAATTTTGCGTTGTGCTATCAAGGTATAAATGGAATTTGGTGTTACTTATCCATCTCATAATTTTGACAATAAACGAAAGATGGAGTTCAAGGAGAAATCTCAGAATAATGGTGAAAAGAAGATGAATGTTTCCTTATGCTCAAAGTGTGGAAAGAAGCATGGTAGAGATTGTCTTAAAGGGAATAGAAAATGTTTTAAGTGTGGAAAATATGGTCATCGAGTAGCTAAGTGTCGAAGTAATGGAAAAAGGGTTTCTAATGATATGAATATAGAAAAGACTGCAGAGAACGCACCACCAAATCTTCAATGCTTCAAGTGCAAGGAAATGGGGCATTATGCTAATAGATGCCCTAATCCAAGGGTTAGTGATGATCGACATGAGAAACCACTTAAGTCAAAGGACAAAGGGAAGTCACATGTGATCACTATTGGTTATGTTGAATATGACAACGATGTGGTGGAATGATTAAGTGTTTATGTAATGGGATTCCAAAATAATGTTGTATATAGTATCATGGAATATTGGAATATTTATGTTTTGGTCTATTGTGGTTTTAAATAATTTTATGGTATCAGTAACCATGAAAAGTGATTGAGAAATTTTTGGTAAACAGATGATATGTTCATAACGAAGGGATAAGAAGATAATGCGATGTTTGATTGTATTCATGAGCTCATGATTGATATAATGACTAAGTGATATCATGGTTTGAGGATATAGAATTTTGAGGATTTTGGTATGTGGAAAGTGTTAACTTTTAACTGCATTCATGTTTTCACTAAGGTTCAATGGATATTCATTATTCAAGAGAATACATTATTAAGGTATTCACATATTTGTAATTTGAACAACAAGATATATCTTATGATATATGGGGGATAAATGATGGCATTCACGTGATCATTTTCTTTATACTATGAGCTTGGACCGAAGTATTTTAGATAAGCCTAAAGATTGGAATGGATTATGTTGGACATAAGTTAGTGTTGTTTAAGGATAAAACTTTTTTGATATTTTTGATGGGATATTATACTAATATAGATTTAGAAAAAGGAAAACCTGCAGGACGGGAGACAGCCCATCGTGTCGGACAAGGCTGTGAGAATCGAACCCACAACCGAAGTGCGACCGGCCTTTATCGCCTACCATTGGCCTACAGTAAGTCCCTGTTTAGTAGAAACTAGTTTTATTATATTAAGCAGTATGATATATGAAGTATAAGTCCATTTTAGGAACCATATATGATTAATCTCACTATAGATGGACTTATGTATTTTTTGATAACTTTTCTAACCTTTTGTTTGAGATAGATGGAATGACCCATCATTCAATCACATGATCTGCTAACACATCACGAATGAAAAATTCAACTTCATTTCTTTAAGAGATTAAGTGTAAATTTTCCAAAGAACGACAAACGGTGAGATTATACCAAAATCACGAAAGTATTTCTTCTAATTCCAATTTCATCAAATTTAGGGAAATGATCTTGAAAACAAAAAATGTTGTCCTTGTGCTCTTATATCTGATGAATTAGATGGTACCTTAGATCGTCACAAATTTATGGGTTTGTGATTGTTGGATTTTCCATATCCATGTTCTCTACCACTCTCCATCAGAACATGATGGTTAGATTTCTCTTACATATCCATATTTTTACCTATGTGGAAACCCAGTGATTAATTTATTTGGGTTACCGTTACGTTTCATAATTTTATTTTTAAAGATTGGTTTTGGTATTCCTTTTTATGATGTGGGTTTCTATTAAAGAAACTTTCGAATAGTAAACCATTTATAACCCCGACGAATTTCGAGGGAGAAATTCATTTTAAGGGGGGTAGAATGTAACAGCCTGAGATTTTATGAAAAATATTCTTTTTAATTTCATTAATATCTTGTGTTTTACGCTACACCAAAAGGAGCTTGCACAACATGCATCCTTGACTTGCCTTGCATTACACGAAATCACGACCTTCCTCGATAGCGTGTGTAGTACGCAATAACAAGTTTCACTAAACAATAATATGCTATTAAAATATTATTAAAACTAGCCATTATGAATAGTAATAACCACTTTTTGAAATTTTGTAAATTTTATTTTTCAAAATGGAATTCATTTTTGGATTCGTAATATCGAAATTAGCTTAGGGTGAAATTTTGGTACTTTTCGGATAACTTTTATTTTCTGATGAATAGTGAAAATTACTAAATTTTAATTAAAAACAACCTTTTTAATCGAAATAATTAATAGTGATAAATTATTAATTTGAGTGGTTTTAAAGTATATTTATAATATATTTTTACAATTTAATACAATGTTTTTCATTGGATGTAATTTCACATTTAAACCAGACATAAACTAGTGTCAATCTTTTGATAGTTATTATCTCTTAATAACACGCTATTTGTTTTGACGACGGGAATTAATTTTTAAATTAATTAATGCGACTGATATGTTTTGAATTTGGTAAAATAGACATCATTTTTGAGTTCATAATATCAAATATATCTTAGGCCTAATTTTTGGTATTTTTCTGGAAACTTTCATTTTTTGATGAATAGTGAAACCACTAAGTGGTAGTTAAGAAAAATAAATTTTTCATAAAACTTAATTTTACCGCTTCTGTGAGTGGAATTTCAAAAATCCGAGAGACACGGTTGATTTCAGTAAGTAAAATGTGGTTCAATGAGATGAAAATAATTTTTGGTGAATAGTAACTTTTTACTTTTTTTTACCATGGTTAAAAGTAAACTGGGTAATTATGGGTAAAAATGATATTATTATTACCCTAACATATGTCCTAATTCTATTGGATAAGTTTAATTCGACCAAAAACAACCTTAGGAATAAAATATGACCATTTTGGCCCACTTGGATCAGATTAGGACATTTATTATTAATTTATTTAAAGAAGGGTTAAAATCAAAGTTTAATAAGTAAATAATTTTTAATATAGGGTTATACATAAGATAAATTCGACTATAAATAGTCATTAGAAATATAAAAATATTTCCTACATAATGGTATTTTATTTTTAATTTTTAGACATTATATAATTTAATTTATTTATTACAGAATGATGATGCAGTAATTATCTTATTAATGAAATATTGACATAATTGATGTTATAAATACCCAAATAAATGTAATTTCAGACTTTTTATGAAATAAAATAATTTTCTAGGTTAATATGAAATGTTATTATTGATTTAATTTACTTTTTTTGAACTAATCATTCTGTTATGATTTTCACAAAAATCAATTACAAAATTGTGTCAAAATTGACATAAAATAGTATTTAAAACAAATATTATATTATTAATTGTTATTTTATTCCTAAAAATATAAGGTTCGGCAAAATGACTTAGATAAGGATATATATATTAATAATAAACAAATTGGGGTTCGTTTGGCCTCTTATAGTAAGTTTATTAACTTTATAGTATAAGAACACAAGAAGACACGGTAAAAGTAAAATTATTTTACTTAATGTTAAATCTAAATGATACGGTTAAAATAGGAACCTAAACTTGTATAAATTCTATTGGATGAGGGTATTTAGACCCATACCCACATTAGATTTGAAATGAATCAATTTGGAGCTATTTAAAACCTAATTTTACTTTATAATAAAATAATAGTTTTAGTTATTCCAAAGGTGCCCCTCTCCACCCTTAAAAAAGGGCACCTCCTCCCTCTCTTCCTCACACCACTTTGAGCCTTCAAGCTCGTCCAAACCCTGCCAAATTCCCTTCTACACTTCCCTAGAATCATCCTATAGGTTCTGGTCTTCCTCAAATACCAATTTTAGTGCCCTAAAAGGAGATCTCAAAGAGGCGCTTCAAAGAAGTGGTAATGTCCGTTACCGATTCTTTCATCATTATTTCTTATTCCACTTCTTCTTCTTAGGTTGTTTAATTATGAAGTAATAACATCAGTATAACTTATATACTGATATGTTATTATAATTATGAAACAACCTTATTTCACCATCTATCCATCCTACGGAAAACGAAATCACAGCGCGTGCGTACGTACGGAATACCGTCTCCACGCCATGGTGTAATCTATTTTCCACCACCACCTTAATTGGATGGGTATAATGGTGTACATAATTACTATATATGATTATTGTAAAGTGATATTGATTCTTAAATACACTCCAATACAATTCCATGATCATGAGAACGATATCATCGCTCGTGCGTACGTACGGACTACCGTCTCCACGACGTGATGAGATTCATTCTCCACGTTAACCATTCATGAATGATTATAAAGTATATATAATAATTAATAATTAAATATATGAAATAATAATGATTCTGGATATATGTGTATATATATGTATGTCATCTACTTAATTCCATTCAACACAATAAGGAAAAGAAAACAGCGTTCATGCGTACGTACGGTCTACCGTCTCCATGAACGATGTATTTCTTTCCATTTACTGATCTATTATATATATATATATATTCTGAATATATATTATATATAAATCATTTTTATATTCTATAATTAAGTAATCATGATCTAAGTAATCATATGAATAATTACAAGTCAAAACACGAACGACAAATGAAACGATTTTACCCAAAACGCTCTTTAACATGGAATTTACAAAAGAACGGGTAATATAAAGCCATAAGTGAACCATATATGATATCATAACAATGAGTATGATTCTGTAATAAGTCAATGACATTATTTAAATCATTATACAGGAGGTTCTGACACATACAAAGCAAATCGGACCTAAGGTAAGGGATAATTGTGCAAATCTCATTTTTATCCGAGATTTCTTATTCGTAAGTATTTACTGGCGATATTGCTATCATCCATGTCCATGTTTTATAAAAGTGTATTCATGTATGTTTAATGTCCATTTTACCGTTTTTGACTTTTACCACATGGTATGGGAGGAATCATTCTTTTATTTACCCTACAAGTTACTTTTTGACTTTTCCGACAAAAGTACGAGAATAATGTTTTTTTAACTTATACGGAATGAAAGAATTTTTACGGTTTTATGAAGATTTATTTTCTTGAAGCTTCCTCCAAAAGATTTCATGAATATTTTCAACAAAATACTTTTATTTTAAAATTAAATGGCATTTTGTGAAAAGAAAATGATTTTCAAGATGAAATTATATTTTCCTCAAGAATTCATTTCAAGTGCTTTATCAAAACCATTTTCCATCTAAGAAGACATTATTTCATATGCGGATGTTTCAAGTATCATGTCTCTATGAATTACATGGTTTCATTTTTCTTATTATGAAATGATATCAATTTTATTTATATGTATTATGTGATGATGGGATGATGTTTATGAAACCCATTTTATTTATTGGGTTATTATGAATGATGTATGTTTATTTTGTGGCACAAGTAAGAATGATTTCATTATGAGATGGGTGGGACCTATATCTCCCTCCAATGCATTGGGTAAAGATTTTATATCTCATGAGATAGACATGGCTGGAATGGTAGGTTATACCGGTTCAGTGAAACGGGACTGAAACGAGGAGTGAACTCAGTTCAGAAAGGGACTTTGTCCACTAAGATATTCTTGGCAATGAGTCTTGACTAATAAGAAATGATTCTCTATTATTATGTGTGTATTCCACAATGATTCATGTTTTAAGTTATGATTATTTGGATTACATTTCACAACTATGATTTATCCCATGTTATGAAATTATTATCTCTTTTGTAGGTTAAGATTTCCAAAAGATATGTTCTTATGAATATGACGTGATTGATATTTTTTTGTTTACCCTTACTGAGCATTTGAGCTCACCCTTTTATGTTTTCTTTTCCCCAGGACATAAAGAAAGGATTTAGGTTTAAAAAAAAGAATATCTTTATGGGAGATGTTGAAGATATTTCACCACAATTAGAAAATTATATTCCAAGTTTGCAAAGACACTAAACTATTACAGTCCTGGTGTGTGTGTTTTTGTTATGTACTAAGTATTCCGCAAAAGTAATGTAATGTCCATGTACGTCAGGCTTCGGGTCTCTACAAATAAAATGTAAAAACACTATGTTTCTTAAAATTTATCTAACTATTTTTTAGGATGATTAATGTTAATATTTTAATAAATAAACTAGAAATCACAATACTCATTTCAATACTGAGGTAAAAACAATCACATATAAATTACAAGATTAGCAGCCTTGGGACTTCTTCATCCTTTAAATTTTCCTATGTAATTTATTGTTTAAATTTATCCCTTTGAAAGTTATACTTTGAATTTAATTATCACGGATTAGAGATAAATAATAAATAACTTTTGATGAAATGAACTTCCCACTCTTTCCAGAATAATATCATGTGTATGAGATGAACAATTTTGGCTGCTTCTTCATAATTCTTCACTTGTATCACCCTCATGGAGATACTTTTCACAATCGTAATAATGGTTGACATCTTATAAATATGGACCATATGATCTTTCATGTTATGATTAAACTGAAATGGATCTTATACTTGTTTATTTATGAATTTGAAAACTTCCAAATCTTTTCCAAGGAATGACTTCTTTAAAAATTTTATATATAAATCCAAATGTACGATAAAACCAAGATTGTAACTTCTTCGCTTTTCTATCAAGTGTTAATAAAAACCAATTAAGCATAAAAAAAGATGTGTCTCTCATAATATTTTTTAGTTTACCAATTTTGGAATCATTCTAGGATGATTACTTCCTTATAGTCATCTATTTTTGATAGCATATCCACCTCTTTTGTTGTTTAGAATTGGTATCCAAGTATTCTTCCAAGGTTCTCCCCATGATATTATGACTCAAATTTTATTCACTATATTAAAAGTAAAAATAAAATTAATTTTTTTAAGGAATAGGGTGGATATTTTTGTTTCTCAATGTTACTAATAGGATTGAGAGAATTTTGTTCAAAAAGTTTCTCAATTCCCTTCACTCATCATGTTTTCACATCTGAACATCAATTATAATTTATTCTGAGAAAACATGTAAATCATAATTTACTCAATTTCTTTATGTGTGATTTTTATATTCCCAAGATAATTTAAGCCACATGTATCACTTTTTTTAAATTTCATATTCATTTGAATTTCTTCTGGTGATAGAATTATAGAAAATAAATTTCTAATAGTATGTTCTTCCATATTAAACATCACAGACAAAACCTATTCGACACTATATTTTTATTTTTTTTAAAACCTCTCTTGAAATTTGGATTCATCATGTGTAACTTTATATTTAAATTTTCCTATAATTTTTTCTTTTTCATATTTATTTTCATTTTCCAAATTTTATTGTTGGGTGATTAGAATATAACGGGGTACAATGGTAGTTATTTTGAGTTGTTTAAATGGATTATTATGGGTTCCTTTGATTTCCACTAAGTTTATAAATGGTTTACATCTTATTTAATTCTTAGATTTTTTTTAAAATTTGGATTTTATTTTTATTATTATCCACCACTCTATTACTCATTCTTTTTTATATCTCTTTGGGGAATTCTTATTTACAATATTATTTTTTTCTTCCCAAGTTTACTTATTCTTTTTTTTACTAATTCTATGGTATTATCTTCCCATAATCTTTTGGTACATCCTGAGATGAGCATTTACCAATCTTTTTACCACCATTATTTTATATAACACAAAAATTTTCCAGAATTTAAAATCTCTTTGAAGTATAATTTTTTTGTTAATTTATTGATGTTGATTTTTTATCTCTAAATTTCTCCCCCATTCCATGAACTTAATTTATACTTTAATATTTAGATGAATTTACCAACAATTATATTCAAAATTCTTAAACATATTTTAGCATGAACAAAGATCTAAAAATATTCATCTTTTCAATTTATCTTCTTAATATCTAGATTTATAACCATATTGTTTTTAAAATTCATCCAATACCATTAGATATTATTTTGTGGATCCTATTTCCAAAATACTTATTTTTACCACCACATTAATGGTGGTAGGATTTTTATAAATTTTATTTATCAATAATTATGTTTATTTTGTTTTCCAATATGTAATGTTCTATAACACAGATTTGGAAAAATTATTACAAGAAGTTATGGATGATTCTATTTATTCATATCCACATGTGAGTGATCATCAGATAATGCAATAATATTCTTACTAGATGATGGAGGTCATTTTCTAATATAATTATACATAGAAAATTGGTTGACAACATCAAATTTTTTCTTTCCTTTGGGAATAATAAATATGTGTTTTTTCAAAATTTACAAATGAAACTTCCAACCCTAGATACCTTATATCGAGGGTGTTATTCTAATATTAAATCATAATCAAATTATCTTCATAATAAATTTTAATTTTATGAACATTTTCATCATGAAATTTATTTATTTATAGAATTTTAGTTTGACGCTACTCAATTATATTTGATTTTAACTTCAACTGAGTATCCTTGACATCAATTCTATTTTTTAGTTTTTCTTTAATTGAATAAATCCCCTCTTCAAGAGACTTCTTAATATATTAATTCTATTTAAATTATTTAATCTTTTTATTTTGATGTTTTTAAGAACTTATTTCTAGTTATATGTTTCTTATTCAAGTAACACAAACATTTTTAGATATATTTATGCATTCTAGAACACTTTCTTATAAAACCTTTTCAAATTTTCCTACATAACTTTTAGGATGGGTGATTAATTCTTACCAAATTTCAAAAATACCACAAATAAAAGTAATTTTTTATTGGGGAAGATAGTGAAATATTTATTTTAATGTTTCAAATGATATTTCTTGTGGATCATAAAATTTATGATCACATCCACTTTGTTCTTTTTCTTGTGGAAAATGTTTATAATAATTTTTACATTGCTCAGGATAACTTGACTTTCTTGATTCACTTGAGGTAAGAATTTTGTCCCTCAACTTGATGGTAGTTTGAAATCCAAGTTATTTTTCATCCTATACATATTTATCTTCTATATTATCATATCTTTCAGATACTTAAAATTCTTCCTCTTTTATATGAGGTATATCCTCTTAAACCTTCTTTTCTATTTTATTTTTCTATTCATCATGGTCTTGGTAGAAATATTATTATTCAATGAGATGAATTAATGTTAATAAAAACTATAAATCATTATAAATAAAGTAAATTTACTCAAATAATAGAAAGGGAATAATTTCCCATATACATAGTCAAATAGAGGTGATCCTAGATTTGATACCAATTATTAAGTCCACTTCAGATTATTCTCTACAGTAAGAGTGGGGTTAAATTAGTGTTGGGTACATTTAAAACAATCAATAATTTTTATACCTTTACATATTAGATATATTATTATATTAATTATATTATTATATATTCAATTAATTATGTAAGATAATGGTAGTGAATAAAGGAAGGAACATGAAGTTTTTAAAAGGAAGACTACCCAATAAAAGTAGTTAGTCCTTCCTGTATATGGTGGTGACCTATAAAAAAATTATCCACTATAATGAGGTATCAATTAAATTGTTTTTTCTTGGAAACGATCTTGATGTGAAGTGTTGTTCCTCACACTTTAGGAGGGGGACATAAAATAATTATGAATCTATGGACTGGTGATAGCCTATCCCACACAAAACTCTTATTGTATATATATGTAATACCTTTATAGAAAATCCTTGGATTCTTAAATTACTTTGTAACAACAATAATTTATTCCACCAGATGACACCTATATTGAATGTGGTTGTGTTTCCATGAGTTTTTACTCATCTGTTATTTTCAAATAAGTATGCAATAATTTTTTTTATTCTTCTCACATATTCCAATTAGTGCACAAAACCATTTTCCTCTACATGATAATAAAATATAATGATTCTTTTCTTATATAGGTTTAAGAATTATTATTCTCATGTACTTCTTGTATATCACTATATGTAAGTACACTTTAAAATCTATGAAACTTGTAATGTAAAAAACATTCTTTCTTCTTCTCCTTCTTCTTGAAACAGAACTGTATATCACTCTTATATCATCCCCACTTTTATTCTTCTTATTGGATTATTATTCTTCAATTCAAATCTTCTGTAATAGTTCTATTCTCAATGGATTTTAATGAAACAATGTTTGTATAAATTATTTTCACTAAGTTAGTTTTACTTTTTCTTGACACTAATATATTAAATTTTTAATAACAATGTTAAACCTATCTGATAACTTATTCTTTAACATTTTTTGTATAATTTTCCTTAGTTTAGAACCCTTTGTCTCATTCTTCTCCATCAAAAACCCTCTATAGGATATTTTAACCTTACCAAATATCTATAAATCTTTTATATTTTAAGATCTCTTTTTCAACCATTACCTTATTCATTTATCACCTCACTAATTTATCCAGTTTCTTATGTTAGATACCCAATGTTTGATGACATGAAAAAATCATCTCTCATGATTCTTAGTCAAAACCTCACTTATTTAATAAAATTTCACAATTAACCTACCCTCATTTATATACCCCCATTCTCTGAAATAATAAGAGTGGAGTGTGATTAAAAAATTTGAATTTTCCACTCCAATCATTCTATAATTGACCTCCTTGAAATATTATGAATAAATTAGTGTCAAAAAACTTTGAATATCTTTCCTAAAATATCAATATCAATGATATTAAAATATTACTAGAATATTTTCAAGAATCAAAATCATTCCTATATAGTTATTGAGGAACATAATGTCTAACTCAGCATTGTCACAGTGTATTATTTTTTTAAAAATATTTTAAAGATCCTCAACCCTATATCTAGTTATTCTTGGTAATTACCCCTCTATCCAGTTCTTATTCAAAATAACTCTTATATCTTGTATTTCTTCATTTGATATTCCTTCATAAAGATCTTATTTATTCTATAATCTTATTAATAGATCCACTCTTTCTTGAAAAATTTATATTTTTCCATTGGTAAGTTCCACAAGATTCATCTTTCATTTTATTTTTGAGTTACTCTATATAATGAAATCCCAAAAATTCTTCCAATAAAATTAAATCTTTGATGTATTCAAAAGATTCACTTGGTTTTTTTTCCATATTTGATTATTTAGAAAAAATCAACTTTCAATCCTTAATTCAACATAGCCTTTTTTCTCTTATACTCAAAATTATCCATCTAGAAAAGTTACACATCTTTTGTTTGGCAACATTTGTAAAGAAATTTATATCTAAAAAAATCTACCCTGAAAAAATCATGTTTATGAATTACATTATTTTGAAAAAATACATCTTGAATTATGAATAACATAGTGTTTTCATGATTCTAGAAAATTTTATTAATAATAAATCATCACCTAATTTCCTTTTCTAAAAAACCAAGTCTAATGTCCCCATAAATACTTTCAGAAAAACACTTTATCATATCTATAATTTGATCACCTCAATATACTAAACTCATATTTCTCTATCTAAAACACTACATCAAGAAAATACATATTTTGTATTCAACATCATTATGTTTTTAATATATGTGATTCTATAAAAATTAAAACAGAAGTTTGAGAAATTAAATTCATATCAATAATTGGCATAAGTAATTCAAAATCTTCAAATTTATCTTTCAAATAATATTTCATCTTCAAGTAATGAATTTAACAAAATTATTCCAAAGGAAATAACACCATTTATAATATTTAAAGAAAAAAAAACTTTGGAAATTATTCTATTCTTCAAAAATCTTTGATTGTTCATCATTCATAATCAAAACTTCAACATCACCATCTACAATCTATATCCAAACTAAAAATTATTCATTAATTGTATTTGAAACATCATCCAAACTTCTAATAAATTTTTTATTCACACTCTATTTAATATATTTACTTCAATGAAATCTCTATAATTCCTTGATTACCATTTACAACAAATACAACACAAAAAAATCAAATTCAACATATGGAAAGTGTATGAATATTTCTACCAATGTAAGGTTTCTCTAGAAATAATTTTTATAATTCAATATCAATTTACTTCAATCCTAAAATGTATAAATTTAAATAATATATCATATCATCCTCACCATATAACATTAAACTATATAGTAAATTTTATTTTCACATGATGTTAAAATGAATAATCCTAACATCCTATTTACACGATGTTAAACTGTATAAAAACATTTATACCTGTGATGCCTCACACCATCTAAAGTTGTGAATATCAGGAGAAATTTGAACTTTTTTCCATGGAGTTATCAAGAAAAAAAATGTTATTTTATCCTATGAAATTGTCTTGTATAATTTTTACACCTACTCTATTGGTCCAAGAATAGGGGTTTTACCCAAATATTAGATTTTATTAGAAATTCGAGACATTTTAATTTTCACATAATATTAAAAGTTTAATTAATTAAATATTAATTTATTCCTGTGTGTTTGTTTGGTGATATATTTTAAATTTTTTGTCAGATTTAGATTCCATCTCCATTTTTGAGTTTTGAATGGTGGGTTTTTCCTATGCTATGTATAAACCTATCACAGGTACTGGGAATAGGTCCATTTTCTGTTGTTTATTTTTATTTATTTTATTACATTTCTTTTTTATTTTCACTTCTACCATTTGGATTGTTAGGTACACCCTCATTGGATTACCTCTTTGGGTTCTTTCATTGATATATGGAGATGGATAGAATAGGGATAGGTAAATAAGGAGGTACCACCTAGGGAGCTCGTTCAGAGGTTGACCATGGCCCATCTTGTGCGTAGAATAGATATAGTGTGAAGCTTCAATATTTTACACTGAGAGGTAGGAATATTTATAATGTTTTCTATAAATACAAATTTATAGTTGTTTTAAATATTTGAATCATTTTTTGGGTTGCTGGGGACCCCCTTAGGATTGATCTAGTCGAAATCGGAGAGAATAGGGGGTTTCGAGATTTTTTGGGGGTTTTTTATTTAGGATAATTAGTGTAAATGACAAGTAATTTAGATAAAACATGCCACATGTACTTATTGTTTAGGGAATTTAGTGTTTTGGGACTACATTCCATGTACTAGGGGGTATATGTCGTGTAGTGGTGACTTGAGGTGTCGTCGAGGGCACGATCAGACACACCATGTCAGGGGCACATGGATATGTAGGGTACATGGATAGAGCCTGTGAAATGTACTCAAGAGTGGTTGTGTAGGGTATATGGATAGATCCCATGTAGGGTACATGGCTAGGTATCTAGTGTGGGACATAAACTGTGTGTTTTCGATACACAATGTGTAGTTGAACGTTTTACATGCTGATTGGACTGAGGTATAAAATTAGGCACCATTGTAAGGTACACTTTATATATAGATCTGAAAAAATGGGTTATTTGGGAAATCACAAACCATGTTTCATGTGGAACATGGCCAGAGATGACCTTTGTGGGTACACAACAGGTACCCAAAGTAAATTCCTTGTAATTTTTTCAACCTTGGAATGTTTATCCATTTTTTTCCATGTGTCATAATTGGACATAAGAGGAGTCCATTTTGAGAATTTTTCCATGTAAATAATGATGGTGGAATAATTTTAATGTTTAGAGGCTATCTAGATGGTTTTTTGAACTAATAGAGTTCATTAGGAGGATTTCTTTAAGGTTTGGATTAAAAATCCTCCAGTGGGTTTTTCTGTGAGTTTCGAGGCCCAGTCAAGGGTTGTAAGTTTTGTGATCAATATGTCTTGAGTTTTCCATGGTGATCTATTTGATGTTCATTGTACATATCCTAAAATATTTGATTGTGTGGTATCTCCTATTATATATTGTTTTTTCAAATATGACACAAATTATTACTCAAGGTTATATTTTTTGATCCTTCCGGATGAGTTGGTTTCGCGGGATGATAGTCATGGTGAAGTGATATTGAGTACTTGAGATGAGTCTCAGGGACTTTTGATGATTCACTTATGGGAACATTGGTACTTGAGGATGTGTTGTTTTCCATGAAGGATGAGTAAGGTTTTCTTTCATGGTATTTTCCCCTAGGTTTCATTTTTTCTTGAGGAGCCGTTGTGGGGTCCTAATTTTGAGGTTGTCATGAGGACCATTGTAAATTCTCTTATAGGCATTGATGGCACCTTGGGAATATTATTTATCAAGGATCATTTAGATTCCACTATTTTCCATTTGGGGATATTTTCAAATTGTGTGTGTACCATAATTTGGATGAGATAGAGGAACCCCTCATAGGGTGTCATTATATTGGAGTGGCCTTTGGACTGTTTGAGGAAATTTTTAATGGTGTGCCATGAGGGTTTGGGTGCAGTATAAGACTCCCTTGTTGTGAATTTCCTTATGTGGTAATGTTGGTGAGGTGGTCACCCCATTTTTTTTGACCTATGTAAGGTCAAGGAGAGGCCTTGGGGGTTTTTGTTGGATATTAAGATCCAGGGGACTGAGAGTGGCCATGTAATTTTTTACCCCAAAGTTGATCGACCCTGCTAGTTCAGATGTTTGTATGGTGGGTTAGAGTGTTGTCTATCCCATGTTAGTTTGTTCTTTAGCCATGATTTTTGTGGTAAATTATTCTAGAGACATTTATTTGATTAGGGTAATATTTGGATATCATTGAAGGGGCATTGTCCTTAAGTTTCACAACTAAAATAATTCCCAAATTCCATGAACCTATTTCTATGGTTTCATATGACCATGGAAATAGATTATTTGATGCAACAGTTTATTAAAAGCATTGAAATACATTTCCCCAATTTCTATCCCAAATTCACGATCAAGTCCTCTCTCCCTATTCCCTATTCATGATCAAACTCACCTCTACATATTTTCTCTTAGCCAACACATCGCTTCTTCAAAATCGAGCCCTGACCTCTTCTGATCTAATCCCGATGATACTCCTCCTGCAACACAACTCCAATGGAGCCATCCCACCTCCATATTGACACATATCTGATTTGGGATCCCTACATCCTTATCAATGTGGATCTATCATGGCCTCTTGACCTCCCCATGATCCCCTTACTCTAATGTGGATCGACATGGATCTGAACTGGCAACACCACCTCCCCGAGATCCTTATTCTATGATGTGGCCACCTCACACCCCCAATTTATCACTCAAAACCATCCTTACCCCTATGATACAATTCCTCCCATGGATTATAATAGAAACCATTTGTAAGACCCTTGAAAAATTATCCCTTATATGATTTCTCATGAGAAATACCTTCTGCATGCTCTTCTATTGAATCATATCTTCATAATGGGTCATGTTTGATATTTTATTAATTAATTATCCTTTTTCCTTGGACTTTTACAATGAAACTATATTCCTTTTAGAATAATGTATTGATAATTTATTTTATAAATGTGGTTGAAAAATGATTTTATGTGTAGATTCATGTTATTTTTTAGTTGAATTCATTTTACATTAACCCTTATAGAAAAGGTTAGTAAATTTAATTTTGTTTTTATCTTTTTCTTTTAATTGGTAACAATTATTCTTTGATATTTTTTTATTTTGGGAAATATTTCCCTTTGACTTGGTTATAATTCTTATCCTTTTATTTTAAAATTTATGTAACTTTAAAATGATGGACACCCATTATTTTATATATTCCCTTTTACATTTTGTTTTTACCCACATTGTGATAGTATTGATATTACATAGAGATTAAAATTATACTAAAAATGATGATAACTACCATAATGTTTCCATATCACCAGGGAATATTTGATAAAAATTATTAAAAACTATGTGTAACACATATCAAATAGGATAATTTATTTTTTATATGTGTATCGGGTTGAAAAAATAATATTCGACCACTTATTCAAATAATATATGTTAAAAACCAGTATTTTATATTATTTATATATTCAAGAAAATATTTTATTGATAAATCACTATGAGAAATGTAATATGGTATATATTTTCTTGAAAAAATAATATTTTTATGGTATTTATATATTCAAGTAGGTGTGTTCTTGATAATATATTATGATCAATCCAAGAGGGTATATATTCTAGCAGAAGTATCTGTTATTATCTCAATATATGTCCTAACATAACTACTATTATCTAAGTATGTATGTTCTTAATAAAGTAAATTTTTTTAGGTAGGTAACTATTATTTATAAATAATAAATTTTTCTAAACAACTATTTTATGTTATTTATATATTTAAGCTAGTATGTTCTTGATAAAGAACTATTTGAAATGAAAAGGTATATATTTTCTTTTAAGAATACTATTTTTATGTTATTTATATATTCAGGTAGGAATTTTTTTGATAAAAAACTATAATCAATATGAAGGGGTATATATTCAAGTGGGTGTATATATTATTGTCTCAATATATTTTCTTACATGACTAATATTTTTAGTTAACCATAATGGTCTCAAAATAGTATTCGTGTTTTGGTAGAACATTTTTTTGCAGTTTATTGGAACCACACAACCCATTAATTTCTTGACCATGTAATTTTATTGAAAACACAATATATTATTGGATTTAATATACTATTCATCTTCCATGATAGGTAATATCATTATTCTGATTTAAACTATCCATGTGTCACTAGCCAAACTGAATGACTTTTTCTTCATGTTAAGGTTTTGGAGATCAATATTAACTATATAATCAGATCATTTAGTATAGTTTAGTGTTATTTATCTACTTCTAAAATATCGCAAGTGGGTGATATTATGGTTTTAGGATATACAATGAGTGAAATATATTTAAAAAATCCTTATATCCATTAAATAAGTTATTTTATTAGGAATTGAACTATGAATTGAACCACTTCTATCCAATTTTTAATCGTTTTTTCTAAATTTATCTTGTTCACCCTCCTCCACCCAAGTGTAGTCCACCCAAACCATGAACTTCCCTCAAATCCCCAATTATCTTTCCTAGATGTATTTTTCTAATATTCATCTATTCTACTTCTAATTTATATTTACATTCTTCCAACAAACATTCTTTGAGAATTTAGTTTCTATTCTTCTATTTTATGTTTGGAAAATTCCTTAAATCATTCATTGTAATTTTCTTGGATATTTGAACCCTTTCAATTTCTATCTTTTAAACAGTAAATTGATTTCCACCAATCAATAGATTAATCGATAATAAATTATAAGAAGTGCTTTATACACAATTATTCAATCTCAGTTCATTGTTTTTTATTCCTTATAACATGACTGAAAATATTTCAACACCTTTATCAAATTTATTTTAGCTTTATATTTTTCTTTATTAA
Source organism: Viscum album (assembly GCA_963277665.1). Taxonomy (NCBI): domain Eukaryota; kingdom Viridiplantae; phylum Streptophyta; class Magnoliopsida; order Santalales; family Viscaceae; genus Viscum; species Viscum album. The sequence goes on along the minus strand of OY728132.1, from coordinate 1,340,241,601 downwards.
GCCCAAAATTTAATTATTTCTTCATGTTTTCATTTTCCCATGAATTCAAAATTTTTCAATTGAGATTTCCTTACTTATAAAGAAATAATTTAAATGATTCACTTATTCTTTGATATACATTTTTGGTAATGGATCACTTATCACTTGTTTACTTCTATAGTTTACTATGTAGCTTACTTTCTTGACCTGAGATAGTGCTGAGTCTAAGGATAGAATATCATAATTTATGAAATATATTAAATTTTGTTGAAACACAACATATAAATTTCATTTCACTTGGTTTCCTAGTATTTTTTAAACAAGAATATACAAGGATTTTTGGAGGTATATAATATACGTATTTATATTATTTTTTACTCTTACTTCTTTATAAAAAATTAACCTACTTTAGATTTATTTCATTAGGGGAAACATCTTAATTATAGTTAATTATCCAATACTTCATTTAATAACACACACCATACCATGTTTAGTGATTCATAAAGTGATCATTAAAATCATATATTCATTTTTTTGTAAATATTTATTCAGTAAAGATTTATGTTTATTATTTTATTTGGGTCTTTAATAATGAATTTTCTGTTTGATATGATAGTAAATATTCTTAGTGTTGTGATAGGTTTCTGAGAAAACATATTTATGCTCAAGTCACTTGGTTTCCTTTATATTTTTATCATCAAATTTTTTATTATTATAAATTCTACAACTTATTTTTAAAGATATATGTTGTATGTATGTTATGAAGTTAACTACTTTTCGTTCCTTGTTTTATAATTTCTTAATTGTAACTTAAATGTTATGATGAAATTCTTTAATAATGAAATATTCATTGACATATAATTCCAAAATTAATTGTCTTATTTTTTTCATATGTTGTTCTGACATGTTTTAAAATTATTTTTTTAGTAATTAGGTTACATGACCATTTTAAGGAAACAAAAAATAAAATCACTGATAACTAGCAGACATCAATTTTAAAATTATCACTTGGGTAATTCTCTTTTAAATCTATTTTTCCAACATGTTTTTAAATTATACGGGTCTTGAACACTGAATATTTATAATTATATTTTTATTTATTTTAGTTTGTCACATTACTGAATCCTTATGTTATTTTAGAAGTTATGGGTCTATACCATAATAGGGTTCCTTTTCCTCTTTGAGTTAGATGACCTATAACTTTCCCATGGCCTTTGTATGTGTATATGTGAATTATAAAATTCTTGTTGATTTAAATTTCCTTTTCATTCTTAATTGATTAGAAATTAGTCCAATTATTGATAAATTGATTTTGATTGTTTGGTAGAGTGATGACCGTGTCCCTAAAATTGTGATATAGGGTTAAAATTATGATTGGACATGTTTAATCTAGTGAACTAGTCATAGAAGAGAGAAAATTAAATGCATAATATAAATGAACAATAATTAGATTATTTTAAATAGGTAAATAATGGAAAAAACTAAAAAACTGTTGGAGTTGGTAGCCTAGAACCAACTACTTTGTACTTTATTCATTAATAAATTCCTTATCACATCTTGATTGTTCTTCTGCGTGACAATGCATGTGATAATGTCCTAAGGATAGTTGTTTCATTAATGGGTCATAGAGGATCCCTGCTATGATGAGAAACCAGAAGTGCCATAACACTATTATTGAATATATGTTCTACGACCGGATGATATTATTTGAGGGAAACAAATAATACAGGTCATTAGGGGGTGAGGACTCATAAAACTTTGAGTCACATTCTCATGGTGTGCGCCCTTTGTAATATCCAGGAGGATATAATAAGGATGATACCCGCCAGTAGGAAATCCACATTTCATAGTGTCATTGGATGTTCCTATCTGCGGACGTGTGTATTGGTACTTAGAATTTAATATTATTATTAATGGGTATTAAAACTCGCGCACTTAGATGTATTGATGAAAAATGTGATGAAACATTGTTTCCAGCGAGGGAGGATACATTGGGTGCGTCACGAGTAATACTGCATTAATAGATAATGTGAGAAAGGATTTGTCCCTTATGTTCCATAATGGAAGTAGATATCTCAGGCCCTTTTATGGAATTGATATGGCCTAAATAAATCCATGGCCATGGTAAGGTATGGGCGAGTTCAATTTCGGGAAGTCAAAGAAAGAATAATCGAGAACATTGGTTGATGGCACTAGCATGCAACCTGCGTGATTGGAGATATCGAGACAAAGGGATTATATTACACGATAAGCATTCGTAGGAGGTGACACGTCATTACGGCGTTAACTTCTTTCTCTATGGGTGCCTTGGCGTGTTGCTAGACGCTAACCTTGGACTTTAGGCAGGCTCCGCCTAATGCCACTGAGAAAGAGGCCTAGAGGGTTACACACTAAGTGTGTCCATGTATCTCATTTAAATATTAATTTAACAAGTTAAATAAATATTATTCCCCACTGTGGTTTAATAATTATTTAAGGATGCCTGATCACATTTATTTCGACACTAGTTATTCGAGAGAATATGTTGTGGGAGAAATAAAATATATTTATTAGCGAGTAATGCAGTTACATTTATTTAAGAAATAAATAGCCATTGCTCAAGGTGTAATAAATATGGGGGAGGAAATAAATAAAATGTAAAAATAAAAGTATACGCCATGTATATTTATATACACGCCGTGTGGTTTGTTTCTTCGGGATTCGTGAGAGAATATAGTTTATTTAATTAAATGATATTAAATTTAATATGTTGTGCGTATGTCAAGTAACAATGATGGTCAACTGTCATTATTAAGATATAGGGTATTTCTAAGAATTAAATGAAGTGATTAAATGATTTCAGGAAATTATTTAATTTTTATTATTCTAAGTATTATAATCCCAAATTACATTATTCTCATATAAATAGAGCCATTGTTGTGCACAACGGATTTGAAAATACTCTCAAGCCAAGAGAGAATTCCCTTTCCACCAAGAACGCTTTCAAGTTACGAGAGCGAGATCCTCCACCGGATCAAGGCGGTATAATGTGGACATCACAAGCGAAGGGTCTTCTGCGCTAGCACCTGGAGATCCCTTCAGCGATGTCCAGAGATACACGGAGCACATGTGGTTCACTGCTAGAGGAATCCTGTACTTGGATTCTATGACGCAACGACAGATCACAAGATCGTGACCAGAGACTCCAATGAAGAAATAATTCCATTGAGGTAATTCTTATGAATTAATTAAATTAATTATAATCAACATATGAAGTATTAGAGGGGTTATATCGTTGATTATAATTATTTAGTTTTTGTTGGTAATTTACGCATTTAAAAATTTAGTTATTTCAATTCAAGTTTAATCGTTCTGGAAATCTGAATATCGTGATCTGTTCCTCCTCCCTCATTTCTCATTCACCTCACAAAAACAAATTTTTCTTTTAATTTTGATTAAAATAAAATAGAGGAACTCATCCGGAGGATCCAAACGTTTCTGACCATATTACACCAGAATACACAGCGTGTATTCATAAGTACATGTCGTGTAATCTATGTTCAATGCATTGACTGATCCGCCAAATCAGGACGTGTATTGGATTATTTCTAAGAATTTATGAAACTTTGTGTTGACCAGAAATAGGTGGAACACGGTTTCTGAAATACACGCTGTGTGGTCCAATGAACACGGCATGTAGTCCCTTCGGGTTAGGGTTGGGCCGTGTACTCCGTACACGGCCTGCCTGCCTAGAAACCGTGTAACGCGGAAACTACACGGCATGTGTCCCACTGTACACTCCGTGTACTCCGAAAATTTCTAAAGTTCATTAACATGCCCTGTCCCTAGGCGTGTACTTCGGATGGACGGTGAAGAAAAGTACATACCGTGTAGTCAGAACTACACGCCGTTTACTCACTTAAATTACACAGATTTATTAAAATTTATTATTATATTATAAAAACCCTTGAGACGTGTACCATGGTGCAGGCGTAAAGCTGAGGCACAAAACAAGATAGGTGTTTTATATATATGTGTTTAATTTAACATCTGCGTAATAAATGGGAATTCACCGGGTTGCCTCCAATGTACAAGTTACGTACAAGGATAATTTTAAATGAATTTATTTGTTTAAAATTACGATGGATGAGAACCTCAAGGAAATTTAGAAAAAGGATTTAAGATAAAAGGATTGATTAATTAAAGATAATTAACTTATTCGAGCGTGATTTATCTTAAACAAGAACGATTAAAGAATTAAATTCTAGTTTTATTTATGTGTAAATATCATTGCATGTATGGATGATCATGAGCTAGACCGAGACCTTTGTATGTGAATGGTTTCTTTTAATTTATTTTTTTAAATTAAATTTGTTGGCCTACAAGCCATATCCTCATTAATATGTAGGGCCTGCGCGCCCAAGGATTCTTTTATGTAAAAACCCCTTTTACCCCTCATCTGCGTGTGAGATAAATGCATATGTAATAGATGGAGCTCCCAATCTAGTGGAGGCAGCTCAAGTCAGGAGCCAAGGTGAAACCAATCCAAGGAGATACAAAGGTGGATAGGTGGAAAGCTGTAAACATGAACCCAAATGGTTCAAGGTGTTTCTCCCCAAGGTATTGGGTTAGTTTATCAACCGCTAGATAAACTAACAAATATAAAAGTTCATGATCATACCATTTATTTTATTTATGTCAGTTGCATGGTTTATTTATTGTGGGTGTGTTGTCACGATCACACAATTAATGAATTAAACGACCATGCAAGATGGAACTAAAATAAAACCATCTTATACATAAATATTATCTTAGACATGGTTAATCACTTAAGTATATACCACTTAATATTAACAAGAAAGTAATCAAAGATAATAAAATGGAAATTTATGTATAAGGATAAAATACCTCAAAATAAATATTAAGTCGGCATAGCCTTCCATAATCTTGGTTAGAATCGAACCATAGTTCAAAGTGCTTGACCAACCCTAGTTGGGGTGATTTTAATTATCGGGGAATTCTAATTCAAGGTTTTGGGTTGACTTTACTTGGTTCGCATCAAGGGTTGACTGCCACAATAGGAATTGGTGTGACTAAGAGGCAAAGGCTGAGGAAATCTAAAAAGGATTTCAGGATTGGGGAGACCACTCAGCGGATCAAGGAGCTACGAGTTAATGAAGTTGGCATTTGGAATGCCTACCTAAAACCCTTCAAGTTTCTTGACCAACCCTAGTTTGGGTAATGAGAAGGGCAATATGGATCCTTTCCACTAGAATATTTACGCAACAGAATATTCCGAAGTCAATGGTGAGGGATATTGGATTTTGATAAAATAGTGGGAGATTAATAAGTATTAATTTATTTATTTGTCTCAATTTTTGTAATAAAGTACTAAACCTTTTCTCATCTTAATTTGTAGAAACGGAAAGAAAACGACTTCAAACATTTCATTGCGCACCATACTCAAAAAAGAAAACCTTCTCACCGGCACCAATTTCCAATAGTGGCATAGGCGTTTACGCGTCGTCCTTCACCGCGAAAGGAAATTATTTGTGCTGGAAGAGCCTATTACAGTTGAGCCTGGGAAAGAGGAAAGTGATGAGGAATTATCTCTCTACATGAAACACATGGATGATGCCACAAATGTTCAGTGTTTCAAGCTATCATCCATGTCTAATGAGCTCTTGAAGTAACATGAAAACATAGACGCGTATAGCATGATGTCTCACCTTAAATATCTCTACCAAGAGAAGGCGAGAAATGAGATGTATGAGATCTCCAATGCTTTTTTTACCATGAATCTTGGAGAGTCTGCGCCAGATAGGCCTCATGTAGTCAAGCTTGTTGGCTACATTGAACGCCTGGACATCTTAGGGATTAAATTCCCAGATGAGTTGCGTACAGATCTCATCCTATCATCAGTTCTCAATACCTTCTCTAGATTCATTGTAAACTATAACATGAGCGGCAATGAGAAGAGTCTATCAGATCTTCAGACCTTGATTCTCCAGGTAGATAAGTACATGGGGCGTGACAAACCCGCAGTCCTTATGGTGAACAAGAAAAGGAAGGACAAGGAAAAGGGGCCAAAGACTTATAAATGGTCTGAAGCCCCCGAGAACCGTCCCTCCAAGAATGGGAAGATCCAGAGGCAGGGAAAGGAATGAGAGGTAGTGTGTTTTCCATGTGTCAAGCAGGTCCACTGAAAGAGGAACTGCACCCAGAAGCATGGGGACCCAAAAGGTGTGTTTGTTATCGAGTGCATTCTTTCTATTTCTACACATTGGGTATTAGATACAGCCTGTGGGGCTCACATCAGTATTCAAATTCAGGAACCAAGTAGATTTAGAAAGATCGCCTGAGGAGAGGTGGATCTTCGAGGTGCCAATGGCGCAAGGATGGCTGTGTTGGCTATTGGCGACTACCACCTCTCATTGGTGACTGAGATGATTTTGGTTTTACATAACTGTTATTATGTGCCAAGTGTTACCAAGGACATAATTTCTGTATCTTGTTTGGATATGGATGGATTTGTTTTCAAATTTGGAAATAAGGGTTGTCTATTTTATAAGAACAATGTATGTTATGGTATGGAACATTTAAATAATTGTTTGTATGTATTGAATTACGAAAACCAAGTGTTGGAAATCGATAACGAAACAAACTCACATGACTCATACATCACCTAGTTATGGACTCACCGCCTTGGTCATGTGAATGATAAGCGCTTGAAAAAGCTCTGCCAAGATGGCTATTTAGACTATACTGAGCTAAAAACCCTTGATAGATGTCACGCTTGTTTACAAGGAAAAATGACCAAGACTCCTTTTGGTGGACAAGGTGAAAGGGTGATAGAGCTTCTAGGATTGGTACACACGGATGTCTGTGGACCATTTCCAGTAGAAGCTAGGGGTGGATATTCTTACTTCATTACTTTTACTGATGATTTTAGTAGATATGGATATGTCTACTTAATGAGGTATAAGTCAGAGTCTATAGAGAAATTTAAGGAATTCAAGAATGAAGTAGAGAATCATCTTGGTAAGAAGATAAAGACGCTTCGATCGGATCGAGGTGGAGAATATCTGAACCAAGAGTTCATCGATCTTCTACGGGAGTCTGGGATTCTATCTCAGCTCACTCCTCCTTATACACCACAATGGAATGGTGTTAGTGAAAGGGGGAACCGCACCTTGTTGGACATGGTGAGGTCGATGATGAGTCATGTGAATCTTCCATTATCCTTTTGGGGATATGCATTACAAACTGCAACATACACATTAAACCGAGTAAAAACTAAGGCAACAAATGGAATTCTATCCGAGTTATGGAATGGAAGGAAACCCACTTTATCGCACACACGTGTATGGGGATGTGAGGAATTTGTTAAGGCCTTCTCAGGAAATAAACTAGCACCCCGGGGCACGAAGTCTATCTTTATAGGATATCCCAAGGAAATGAAATGATATTACTTATATAACCCTCAAGACAAGAAAGTGACCATCGCCAGAAACGTCATCTTTCTAGAGAGGGATCGCATCCTCAAGAAGAATAGTGGGAGAAAGATTGACTTCAACGAAGTTGATGCTCAAGATACACAAGAGTTGGTACAGGAACAAGTTCCACAGGTCCTCGTGGAAGAGGTTCCAGAAACACAAGTACTGCGTAGGAGCTCAAGAGAGGTAAGGGAACCAGATAGATTTGGTTTCCTAGTCACCAAGGATGGTGAATAATTATTATTGGACAATGATGAACCTCTCTCCTACAAGGAAGCAGTAGAAAGATAAGAAGATACAAGATGGCTAAAAGATATGAATTCGGAGATGGATTCCATGTATCAGAACCAAGTTTGGGTTTTGGTCGATGAGCCAGTTGATGTAAAGCCTGTTGGATGCAAATGGGTATTCAAAAGAAATCTGGAAAAGGAAGGTCAAGTTAGCACCTATAAAGCAAGGCTAGTGGCTAAAGGATTCAGACAGCGTCATGGAATTTACTATGATGAAACCTTCTCACCAGTTGCCATGTTTAAATCCATAAGAATCATACTTTCCATAGTAGCTTACCATGACTATGAGATTTGGTAGATGGATGTCAAAACAGCATTCCTTAATGGGAACCTTCAGGAAGATGTCTATATGACACAACCAGAAGGGTTTGTGACACCAGGTGAAGCCAAACGGGTTTGCAAGTTGCAGAAATCCATTTATGGATTGAAGAAAGCATCCAAGTCATGGAACATTTGATTTGATGAAGCCATAAAGGAATTTGGTTTCATTAAGAACGAATGTGATCCATGTGTTTATAAGCGGTTTAATGGGAATAAGGTCATCATCCTAGTGGTATATGTTGATGACATATTTCTTATTGGAAACAACGTACTAGCCTTACAGTCAGTTATGGATTGGTTGAACAAGTGTTTCTCCATGGAGGACTTAGGAGAAGTAGACAACATTCTAGGGATCAAGATCATTCATGATAGATCCAAGAGGCTGCTTGGACTAAGTCAGGGTACATACATTGACCAGATACTAAAGAGATTTATTATGGAAAAATCCAAGAGGGGATTGGTTCTAGTGTCACATGGCTTACATCATTATAAGAAAATGTGTCCCCAGACACAACAGGAGAAAGATAGGATGAGTAAGATCCCATACGCTTCGGCTATAGGATTCATCATGTATGCCATGTTCTGTACCAGGCTTGATGTTGCCTATGCACTGAGCATGGTAGGAAGATATCAAGCAGATCCAGGAGAAAAGCATTGGACTGCTGTTAAGACTATCCTTAAGTATATGAGAAGAACTAAGGATATGTTCCTGGTGTATGGAGGAGATGACGAGCTTTTCATCAGAGGGTATGCTGATGCTGGTTTTCAAACAGATCAGAATGATTTGAAGTCGCAATTTGGATATGTTTTCTGTCTCAATGGAAGAGCTGTGAGCTAGAAGAGTTCAAAGCAGCCAGTTGTCGCCGATTCTACAGCGGAGTTTGAGTATATAGCGAACTCTGATGTAGCCAAGGATGCCATATGGATTCGGAACTTTTTCTTGGAGCTTGATGTGGTGCCTAGCAGTAAAGATCCCATTACATTGTATTGTGATAATACTGCAGCGGTGGCTCTGGAAAAAGAACCAAGATCACATCAATAGACAAAGCACATACTCCAGAAGTATCACATCTTTAGGTATTTCTATCAAAGGGGTGATAGCAGATACCTACTATGATGAGAACCCGGAAGTGCCATAACACTATTCTTGAATATATGTTCTATAGTCGGATGATATTATTTGAGGGACACAAATAATACAGGTCATTAGGGGTGAGGACTCATAAAACTTTGAGGCACCTTCTCATGGTGTGTGCCCTTTGTAATATCCAAGAGGATATTATGAGAACGAGACCTGCCAGTAGGAAATCCACATTTCATAGTGTCATTGGATGTTCCTATCTGCAGACATGTGTATTGGTCCTTAGACTTTAAGATTATTATTAATGGGTATTACAACTCGCTCACTTAGATGTATTGATGAAAACTATGATGAAACACTGTTCTCAGTAAGGTAGGATACGTTGGGTGCGTCATGAGTAATACTGCATTAATAGATAATACGAGAAAGTATTTGACCCTTCTGTTCTATAATGGAAGTAGATATCTCAGTCCCTTTGATGGAATTAATATAGCCTAAATAAATCCATGGCCATGGTATGGTATGGGTGAGTTCAATTCCGGGAAGTCAAAGAAAGAATAATCTAGCACATGGGTTGATGTCAGTAGCATGCAACCCGCTTGATTGGAGATATCAAGACAAAGGGATTATATTACACGGTAAGTGTTCATAGGAGGTGAAATGTCATTGCGGCGTTAACTTTTTTCTCTATGGGTGCCTTGGCGTGTTGCTAGATGATAACCTTGGACTTTAGGCAAGCTCCGCCTAATGCCACCGAGAAAGAGGCCTAGAGGGCCACACACTAAGTGTGTCCATGTATCTCAGTAAAATATTAATTTAATAAGTTAAATAAATATTATTCCCGACTATGGTTTAATAATTATTTAAGGATGCCTGATCGCATTTATTTCGACACTAGCAATTCGAGAGAATATATTGTGGGCGAAATAATATATATTTATTAGCGAGTAATGCAGTTACATTTATTTAAGAAATAAATATCCATTACTCAAGGTCTAATAAATATATTGGAGGAAATAAATAAAATTGAAAAATAAAAGTACATGCCGTGTATATTTATATACACGCCATGTGGTTTGTTTCTTCGGGATTCGTGAGAAAATATTGTTTATTTAATTAAATGATATTAAATGTAATATGTTTGGCGCATGTCAAGTAATAATGATGGTCAACTGTCATTATTAAGACATGGGGTATTTCTAAGAATTAAATGAAATGATTAAATTCTTTCAGGAAATTAATTCATTTTTATTATTCTAAGTATTATAATCCCAAATTAAATTATTCTCATAGAAACAGAGCCATTTTTGTGCACAATGGATTTGGAAATACTCACAAGCCAAGAGAGAAGTCCCTTTCCACCAAGAACTCTTTCAAGTTACGAGAGCGAGATCATCCACCGGATCAAGGCAGTAGAATGTGGACAACGCAAGCGAAGGGTCTTCCACGCAAGCACCCAGAGATCCCTTCGGCAATGTCCATAGATATGTAGAGTACGTGTGGTTAACTGCTAGATGAATCATGTACTTTGATTCTATGATGCAATGACAGATCACAAGATCGTGAACGGAGACTCCAACGAAGAAAGAATTCCATAGAGGTAATTCTTATGAATTAATTAAATTAATTATAATCAACAGATGATGATCCTATCTCAAGGGTTCTGAGACTCTTCTTTTCTTTTTCGTTCTTCGTTCTATTCTGAAGATTCAGTGTTTTATATCGTGACAGATCTCGGATTGAACGTTGTTTAACATTAAAATTAATGTTGGGTAAACCCACCAACGCGCTTCCGCTGCACCCGAAACCTTCAAAAATCGTGGTAATAAGGGTATATTAGGTGAAGTGGAGTGTTCTTAAATTTCATATGGTGGAATTATAAGTTTCTTTATGTCCCCGTGATAAGTTAAACCTAGATTTTTTGTTTTAAGGGGTGCTTTTTTTTATGAAATGGTCATTTATACCGATGAAAATTAGTTTTTAAGATGGATAATCATGTTGAGCATACTTTGGGGAATTAACCTCAAAATTTAAATATTTATAGGCATTATGATGTTATCTTAAATGTATTATACAATGCTATGGATAATATTTTAAGATTATAAAGTGGTGAATTAACTTATAGAAAGCATATAGAGTGCTTGTGGTGTTTGAAATATGTTTAGGTATACTTAAGTGTAAGATTGGTATGTTTTAAATGGTTTGATAAATTATAGGATTATTTTTGAGAGGAATATGTTATTGATTTTAAGAGATAAATCATATCCAATGAATATTAAAACAAAATGTGTGATGATGTACCTTAATTGAGTTTATTAAGGTGTGAGTTACATGCTGTATTTATTTGTAATGAAGACAGAAATAAATACTTAAATGGTTACATATGTAGAATAATTGGGTAATTATTGGAGAATTAACATCAATATGAAATATGGGATATCGAGACCTTGATTTACCAAAATGTAAGATTTATATTCTTTAAAAAGTTTTTAAAATTCTTGGGAAAATGTTTAAGGGAGACACGATAGTGATTTTAAGTGGGAAATCACGTCTAATATATATTAAACTAGAATGTGTGATGATTTTACTTAATAGGTTTTTTTTATTTTGTGATTTACATACTAAATTTATATATGATGAAGTTCAAAATAAATACTTAATTGGTTACATAGGAATAATAGTTGGGTAATGGATAGAAAATTAACATTTGCATGAAATACTAGATATTGTAACAATATTTTAGTAAAGTTTATGCTTGGAATTATTTAAATGAATTTCTAAATGATTGAAAAAATGATTAATTATAATATTGCATTTATTTTAAGGGGGTGGGGGAGCATGCCCACTATATGTTAAACAATAATTTGGGATGATGTTCCTTAACTAGGTTTGTTAAGGTGTGAGTTATATTCTAAATTTATATGTAATGAAGCTAGAAAATAAATCCTTATTTGGTTACATATGAAGAATAATTGGGTAGTGGTTGTAAAATTATCTATCACATGAAATGTGGGATATCAAGACATTGTTATAAGTTATTTATGTGTATTGGTTTGCAGAAATTATGATATGTAATTTAGATAATGGATTTTTATTTCCAGGATGATTTCACATGTTATGCCTAATTGGCCCTGAAAGCAATTGAACCTTTTTTAAAATACATTATTATTTATATATTCACATAATATCTTCTTGAGTTAAAAGATATTGTTGTCATTTTAAAAAAAGATTATATTATCACTCACTATATATAAAACCTTTTGTTTGTACAAATAGAATGAATTTTTTTTTGGTAATGGAAAGTGTCCTTTGTAGATGGGTGTTGATTTTTAGGGATATTTTGATACTTAGCCTAAAATCTTATAGATTATTAAAGAGTGTGTTTTCCATACTAACTTACACTATATATTTTAGTTTAATTTATTATGTATTGGTATGTATGACTTACCTTGGAGTTTAGTTTCACTAATTTACATTTTTCGGTGTGTCATTATATTATCTCTAGAATTCATTAGTTAAATTCAGAGACTTATGGAATTATGAAATAAAGATCATAACAAAAACAGTGTTATAGTTAAATTACTTATTAAATAATGCCTATAACATTACCAACGATACAAGTGCATCCTAATTTGTGGAATGACTTATAATACTTGATATTATATGAAATCATATCGTTTCAATTAATTTTATGTTATTATTAAATAAATAAACACTATTAGATGATTCATTAAAGGTATTTCTAATAGTTATGTAAATCATTTAAATGCTAAATGCTTTTTTCTATAATCTATCTTATATGAGTTCTACAATAAGTTATGGTAGCTCGAGGATTTTAGTTATGGAGGGTACAATATAGAGGGTAAGAGTTTTTTATAACATATGGAGGATATAGACACATTTTAAAACATGGAATTAAGACATTATTTGATGGATTATAGCGGATATATCTACACTTTTAACCACAGATATAACTTCCAATTTTCAAGATTTTAACCATGTTATTAGAGATCGATTTCATTGGTTAAACCATGGCTATAGCTACCGATTTCCATGGTAAAAACTATGGATGTATCCTTAAATTTCCATGGTTTTAACTATGGTATTAGGAGAAAATTTAAATGGTTAATCCATTTATATAGAGAGATAATTCCATGGTTTAAATCATGGATATACATTTTTTATTTTCCTAGTTTAAATAGTGGTATTTGAAAACCCCTATTGTATTGGATTTATTAGCCATGTTAAGAGAAACAATGGCTATAACCGATTTCCATGGTTTTTTTTATCTCATCGACATTTACAAACCATTATTGCATTTAAAATTTCTAGTAGTATTTTGATCTAGTCATTATATATTTTGGTTGGATGTGATTAGAAGGGATTAGAGTGTAACATCTTGTTACTATTTTTCAGGTTTTCCTAAACCCCTATTTTTATCAGGCTTCAGTTTTTTGGGGTTGTTTCATGGGGGAATTTTAAATGTTTTTAAAATTCTTGTATAGTGAATTTTTGGTGCACAATTTTCCCAAACTTTTCCCCCTATCATAATAAACTATGAACCATAAGGTAATGGGTTTTTCCATGGTAGGAACATGATTAGTCAATCTGTTCACCCTCTTGGGATAAACTATACAACCCATTACAAATTGGCCCATGGTTTGTCAAACCCCACGACTCTACCCAGCTGACCATGCATGGGATTTATTATATATAAAAATCCAACTTAAAAATATCAAAACCCCCACTTTAGCTTCCAAACAGACCTAGAATGACCCCATATGAGTTAATCTTCATCAGAATCACCCAAGAGAAGTTCTTGTCCCCTCATAACCCTCCCATAATTGATTCTAAGCTTGAGGAATTCTGTTCAATCTTCTCCTGATTAGTTTCCTCTCCTCGATATCTATCTCCCATGAATCTCCTATCCTACTTAGGGTTCGGTGGATCCCTGTGTTGTTCATGTGGATTTAATATCCTCTATTTTGGGATCATAAAACTAGGTTTGATCATTGTTTCTTGGATTCTATGATTTTCATTCTTGGTTGTCGAATCCTGATTAAGGTTTGGTGTTATGAGATCCATTGATCCCGAGGTTGGTGGTTCCATCACGATGCCCAATTTTTGGTAACCCTAAATTGATTTATTTAATTTTAATTATTTGAATTAAATGAAATTTCTTGAATTATATGAAATGGATTTTAATGGGTTTTTTAGAATAACCCAATTCCATTGAATTGGGGGTTTTTAAAAAAATGGGGTTTTGGCATGAAATTGGAAAACCCCCAATTTCATTGAATTGGGGTGCATTTAAAGAAAGTTTTTAAATTTTATTTTTTTAATTTAAACTGTGAAATGGGATTGATGGAAAAATTATAAAAAAGCTGAATTTTATTGAATTGGGGGTTTGTTGTGAAATTCCGAGAAATTTGATGAAATTAAATGGTTGAATTTAATTGTGAAAGTAGATTGTGAAATTGAATTGTGAATTGATTTCAAATATCAATTTGTGAAAATTCTTAAAAATCATTTAATAGAATCCTTATGGTTTTATCTTAGTGAAAATTCATGTTTTTGATTAAAAACACATTTTGGGTTTTAAATAGAAATTAGAATTTTGGAAATGGGGGAATTAGACTTAATTTTACTTTAAGGTTCCTTAAAATAAATTTCCCATCATTGAATTATACTAGAGCACCTGAAAACCTATGTAGTTAGTGAGTTATTGGGACAAACATGCTAGGTTGGAATTTCCCTAGAAATGGATTGACTCTTTACAACACTAAAAAAATATTGGCCATCCCATCTTTCTTCCCCATTGTAACATATATGAGTCCTATATTTATATTTCTAAGGTACTTGTCTACACATTTGATTTATCACATGAGTGTGTGAGAATCCCATAACCTGGAACTGTCATACCTCTTGGAAGAGGAACATATTTCTCATTTTTTTATATACTAGGAATACATGTATTCCGTTGTACAGAACTATTTTACATGGCTTGTGAATTTATATAAAACATTTTATATAAAAGTGTTAATCTTAGATATTTGTGAAAAGAACCATCTGTGAAAGTATTTACATAATTTTAAAATGTGAAGAATGATTTTATAATGTATTTCCATATTTTTAAATGTAAATCATGATTTGTTGAACTAAGCTCTTCATATAAAAAACCTGTATATTTGAAAAACTAAATGAAATTTATTTGGTTAATTTTATGTTGACATCATGTTATAAAATACATGATGAGACCCGACTGGGATTTTATCTCATACCCTTCTATTTCCTTTGGGTGTTTTCATATTATATCGTTCTAGGTCCGAGTAGGGTTAAAAAAACCACTTGGAGGTGATTCTAGTTGTTTTTTGGATATGGAGAGTTGTTTCCATTGAGACTTGGGTTGTTTATCTTCATGTTTTATTGATACTTTTCTATATTAATTTTAGTTTTCATACATGTTACACTTCTGTTAAACCTCTCCCCATGTATTTTATTTTGTATTCATACTGATTTGATTTCTTTCTTCTACATTGTTTTTTGAAAAACCATTCCCACTTCCATTTTGTATGATTCTAGGTGTTTGTAACCAACCAATGTGGATCTTGAATTCCCTTGGGCAATGTTAGGACTGTCTCGATTATTTGGTTACCAGGGTACCTATCCTGGTTCCTAAAAAAGTGGTATGAGAGGGAGGTTGGGATTCTTATCTTAAAGTCCATATGCATTGTAAAATATTGTCAGGACTTATGAGGTAATTGCTACTGAGTTCCCAAATATCTCTCACCATAACTAACCTTATGTTTCTTGGGGTATTTTGGGAGATACATCTTGAGGATTAGTTTTATTATTTTCCCTTATTTTGATTTTGATATTATTGAAATATAAATATTTTTGTCTATCTGTTGGGATTTATTTCCACTCATTGCTCTATTTGAGTGTTCATATGATCTCTTCCTTATTGTCTACTGATATTGTGTAGTATCATGCATCCAAGAAGATGAATGAATCAGATCCAAGAAGAAGATTCTATTGAACCTCCATGAGAAAATCCTCTTTTGGAACTGAACCTAGTTGAGGTGATTGTGTGTACTTCACAATATATGGGACACACACCACCACCAATTTTGATTTAGGCTCTAGCTATGGAACATCATAGGGATATTCTCTAGCTACATTCTCAAGAATTACTTTATGAGAAGCCAGTGCTATTAAAAGGATCAAATTATCCACAAGAGGTTAAGGAATGGTTGAGAAGGATAAAATATATTTTTGGGTTCTTGGATACACCTTACTAAATTAAGGTTATGTGTGATACCTTCATGTTGGAAGGAATAGGAAGGAGATTATGGGACACTATGGTGATAATGAAGAAGCACGAGGTATTAGATTGTAAATACTTAAAAATTATCTTCAACAACTAGTTATATCTAGATTCGATGTTGTTGGACAAGGTTATGAGGTTTTTCAAACTTGAGTAGGATGATAGGATTGAAATAGTGTATGAAAACCATTTTTTTTATTCTCATGAATTTTTCATCAAAGATTTTATCGAATGATAGGATGTAGGATTGATGGTTTGAGTTGGGACTTTTTCAGGATATATATTCTCAAGTTTTCTTACTAAATATTCCTTCTTATGATTATGTTCTAGATAGTGTATCGATGGTTGAAATGGACCTAGCAGGAAAGTCAAGTTTATTAGGAGTTTCCTCCTCTCCCAGTGGCAGCATGAGTTCTTTCAAATTAAAGAGGAAGCATGATGATTACCATGGTGGTTCTTGACAACATGGTGATTCTAGAACTCTTATAGTACCTTGAAGAGTCCAATTGATTTGTTACAAGTTTGGATAGACATCAAATTCTTATAGGGATTGCACTGAGGCACTCGGAGGTATGTGATTCTTGTGGATGCTCATGTCGCCTAAATTTTTTTTTACAAGTTTATTCCACTCCATTTTGTGGAATAGGATAATTAGATTCTCCTAAAACTATGGTCCAATCATATTCTTTACGTATAAAATGGTTCCACCCCTAGACATACAGAATGAATCTTCTTCACGTTGTGGAAGAGTCTCTAGAGGAAGTGGATATGAGTCCAACAACCATGAGGGGTACCATTATTATAGATTCATCATTAGGGACTACTTTATTTGATACTGGAGTATCTCATTTATTTATTTCAACCATAATTTTTAATCTACTAAATCTTTATATGGATATTATATATTATATCATGAATATTACTACACCAATTGGTACAAAGAGAGAGTATGGTCTCTATAGTCTTGCTTGTGTATTATCTCTATCATATGTTGATCTTACTTACAGTTTTCTAATTCTCAATATGAAACATATTGAAATCATATTTGAAATGGGTTGGATCATTGACAATAAACCCTAGATTTATTATTATCTTTGATGGGTTTTTTACTACAACGAATGGGGTGTGCCGTGTATTTCAAGGAGAATGGGATCCAAGGTCGAGCAGAGCCATCCAATATTATCCAGATTCAAGGAAAGTAATATTAGTGTTTTCTTTTGATATGGAGTGAGAATATTTAAGTGGTGATCTCCCTCCAGTTGTCATTGAGTTTCCCAATGTGTCTTCTTCTAACTTCTGTAGTTTTACACTAGAAATAGAGGTAGAGTTTTATATTGATTTAGTTCTAGTTAATCAACCATTTTATATTCTTTCTTACTACATAGAACTAGTTGAGTTGAAGGATTTGAATAATTATTTGAATGATCTTCAAGAGAAAGGCTTTGTACACCTGAGTGTGTCATAATGGGTGACATCATTTCTCTTTTCTAAGAAAGCTGATGGTTCACTTCCCCCATGTGTTGATTACCAAAATATAAATAATGTGATGGTAAATAGAAAGTATATATTACCATAGATTGATGATCTCATTGATTAGTTGAAAGGGGTGAAGTGGTTCTCGAAGATTTTCCTACAATCTGGTTACCATTAACTAAGGATAAAGGAATATGACATTCTAAAAAACACCATTCAGAGAAGGTATAACCACTATGAGTGGATTGTTATGCCCTTTGTTCTAACCAATGCTTCGATAGTCTTTATGTATTTAATGAACTTGATTTTCCATGAGTATGTAGATACATTTGTGGCAGTCTTTATGGATTTCATCCCTTCTTACTCTATGTTTGAGGAGGAACACATGCATCATCTAAGAATAGTTCTGGAGTTTTTAATAAATCACTAAATTTATTCCATGTTTAGAAAGTGATTTCTAGATTTAGGAATTGAAATTATTTGGTTATAAGATGCCAGAACATGGGATATAATTTTATTATGAAAAGATGAAAGTTGTTATGAGATAGGATCATCCTTATAATGTTTTCATGATTTAGAGATTCTTGGGTCTAGCTGAGTATTATCTCTAGTTTGTTAAGTACTTATCAAATTTGTATTATTCAATGAAAGATATGACTTAGAAGGGAGTAAATTTGTCATGGGATGAAAAATATCATAGTTCTTTTGTTGAGATAAAAAAATATTTTGACTGTTGTTCCTGTTTCAACTATCCCAGAGGCTGGGTAGGGCTATGTGGTCTTTTTTTCGATGCATCAAGTTTTGGTTTGGGATTATTCCTTATAAAAGGTGATCTTGTTGTTGCCTATAGATCTTATAATATTGGGCCACACTAGAACAATTATCCAACCCATGGACATTAACTCAGAGATGTGATGCACTTGCTTTGGATTTATTGGTATTACCTCTATGGATAAAGGTTTACCCTGTTTTCGGACCACTAGAGCCTGAGTTATATCTTCTCTAAAAAATATTTGAATCTATGTCAGAGCCATTGGGAGAAATATCTGAAATATTTCATCTTTGAAATAACCTATACCCCAGGGAAAGGGAATATTGTTGAAGATGATTTCAGTAGGAAAATTTCAACCCAAGTAGTGAAATAATATTCGGAAGAGTATAATTTGATGGCTCTATTTTTATAGTTTCATATCAGAGTCTAGTAATTAGGGATTGAGGTTTCTTTTTACAGTGTTTAGTTAAAATTCCCTCTTCTTTAGATGATTCTTCAGGAACAATAGTTTGGTAATGAGCTCTCTAGAACTACAGGCTCTCTTTATGGTAGAGAGATAGGTTCTGAGTGGTCGTTCTTAAAAAAGGGTATTATATGCTATCATAATCTATTTTTTGTACCATTAGTGGAATGAAAATATGAAATAGGATATTTTTATAATTCCTAGTGGGATGTGCACCTAGGAACCATGAATATATTCTATGACATGAAATGTCAATTATGGTGGCAATGTATGAGATGGGGAATTGATGATTTTGTCTCTTGTTACTATACATGCCAATAGGTTAAGTTAATCCACAAAAGCCTTTGGGTTTGATTTAGCCAATTCTAGTTCCTAAATGGAAGTGGGATGAGATATCTATGGAATTTTTGGTTGGGTTTCTACATACCTATATAAATAAGAATGAGATGTGGGTTGTGATCAATCAGCTAATGGAATCAGCTCGCTTTATACCCATTCATGATAAAACCAAGGTTGAGGAGTTGGGAAATATCTATGTGAAATAGATTATTCAGTTTCACGGAGTTACATATGTTATTGTCTCTGATGGGGATCCTTGGTTCACTTATTGTTTTTGGAGAGGCCTTCATGTAGAATGGGATCTCACGTCCATTTGAGTACGAGATACCATCCACAGTCGAATGGCTAGACCTAAATAACTATAAATATTCTTGAGGATATTATTTTTTCTTGTGTTCTAGATTTTTTAGGATCTTAGGATGATCATTTGGTGCTGGTTGAGTTTTCTTATAAATCTATTTACTAGTCTGTGATTAGAATGGCTTCTTTTGAGGCAGTGTATGGCTGTCCTTGTAGATCTCCATTGTGTTGGTCAGAGATTGGTGAATGTTCATTGGTTGGACAAATTTTAGTTGAAGACACAATATAAAATATTTTGTTGATTTTTCATATAATTTTAACACCAAAAATCCGATATAAGTATCATGATGATCTTCGCCGCTGGACATTGGAGTTTTCAGTTGGTGAACAGGTGTTCTTAACGGTTTCACCCCAGTTGGGTCATAAACAACATGGGTGGAAAGAGAAACATGTTCCTTGTTTTTTGAGACATTTTTGATGTTTTTGAGTAGGTGTGAAAAGTTACTTACCATTTAGAACTTCCACCGAAGATGATGTTGATATATAACATGTTCCATGTATCTTAGCAGCAAAAGTATCTGTCTAATCCATCTCATTTTCTAAGTTGGAAAGATCTTGAGGTTGAACCTAATTTATCCCTGACTGAAAGACCAATCATTATAGTTGATTTTTAAAATACTATACTTCATAGGAGAAATATAAATTTGGTTTGAGTGCTATGGTATCATAGTTCTAATAATCATGAGATGTGGGAGAGGGAGGAACTGATGAGAGAGCTGTGGCCTCATCTTTTTGGTATGGGAGCTTCTAAGTAGGCTTTCTGGAGACAAAATATTTCTATGGTGGGGAGGTTGTAACATCATATTACTATTTTTCATTTATTCCAAAAAAAAACAATTTTATCATTCTTTGGATATGTTTCATTTTGGTTTGTTTCAAGTTTTAATTTTAAAAGTTTTCAAAATTCTGGGCTAGTGCACGGTTGGCGTACAGTTTTCCCAAACCATGAGCCCTCTTAGAGAAAACTATGAAACCCAAGGTAGTGGTATTTTTCATGGTTGAATCATGGTTAGTCATTACATGTTCCCTGTTAAGAGAAACTATGTATCCCATTAAAAATTAGGGCACAGTTAGTCCAAATGGTTTTTCAAACCGTGCAGCTGTGCCCAACTAACCTGGCACAAGTTTTCTTTAATACAAAAATCCAACATAAAAAATTATAAATCCCCACATTAGGTGATAGATGGACCTATAATGACCCCATAATTGTTTTTATTCCTTTTGATAACCCAATAGTAGTTATTGGCCCCACAGAACCCTCCAGTAAGCGATTTAGAGCTTGAGGGGCCGCCTATGATTTTCCCCCAGTTAGTTTCCTCACCCTGATCTCTAAATAAAATGATATATCCTATCCTCCCTAGGGTTATGTGGATACCTATGTCACAATGTGGATCTAATAACCCCTATTTTGGGATCTTAAACCAAGGTTTCATCATCGTTTCTCCAATTCCATCATTGTCATTCGTCATTGTCGAAACCTGATTAGGGGTTGGTATGAAGAGATCTGTTTATCTTGAGGTAGGTGGTTCTGTCATGATGCCTAGTTTTTTTAACCCCAAACTTATTTATCTAATTTCAATAATTTGAATTAAATTCAATTTATTGATTTTCATTAAATGGAATTCAATTGGTTTTTTTGGAAAAACCCATTTCCATTGAATTTGGGTTTGAAAAAAATGGATTTTTGTCATTAAATTGGAAAACCACAAATTCCCTTGAATTGTGGAGTGTCTATAGAGATTGGTGAAATTTAAATTGTTAGATTTAAATTTTGAAATTGGTTTGCTATATTTTTTTTGAAAAACCCAAATTCCTTTGAATTCTGTGTTTGTTGTCAAATTAAAAGAAATTGTTTGAAATTAAATTGTTGAATTTAATTGTGAATGTTGATTGTGAAATTAGTTGATTATAAATATTTATTTCTTAAAATAGAGTATAAATGGGTTTTTAGAAACCTGAGGGTTTTATATTGGTGAGAAGGCATGTTTTTTATTTGAAACCCATTATGGTTTTTGAATGGAAATTGGAATTTTTGAAATGGGAGAATGAGACATAATTGTATTTTAAGGTTTCTTAAAATAAATTTTCCATCATTTAATTATAATAGATCACATGAAATCCTAGGTAGTTAGTGAGTGATTGGCACAAACATGTTAGGATGTAATTTCCCTAGCAACAAATTGACTCTTTTCAACACTAAAAAAATATTGTTCAGAACATATTTCTTCCCCATTGGGACATATATGAGTCCTATATTTCCATTGCTGATGGATGGGTATACAGATTGTAGTTTATCACATGAGTGCGTAAGGATACCATAACCTGGAACTATCATACCTCTTATAAGATGAACATATTGCACGATTGTTTATATATTAGATATAAATGTATCCCACTCTATAAAACAATTTTACATGCCTTGTGAATTTATATAAACCGGTTTATATAAAAGTTTTTATTTAATCTATTTTTATAAATCACCATTTGTGAAATTATTTCCATAATTTTGAAATGTGAAGCATGATTTGATAATGTATTTCCATCTTTTTAATTATAAAACCTGATTTGTTGAAATATGCTCTTTAAATGCCAAACCATCTTTTTTGAAAAATTAAAATAACTTTATTTTTTTAATTTGATATTGGAAGCTTGTTATGGAATCCTTGGTGAGACTATATTGGGATTTTTGTTCAAAACGTACTCGTGCCTTTGGGTGTTTGTAGATTATCACCTTCCTGGTTCGAACATGGGTAAAGAACAACTTGGAGATGGTTTTAGCTATTGATCTTTGGACTTGGTGAGTTGCTTCCATTGGGACTTGGGATGTTTATATTCCCGTTTTACTAGTACATTTATATTGTAGGTTGGTTTTTAATAATTTTTTGACTCCTTATACACTTCTCCTCAATGAGTTTATTTTATATACATACTGATTTGATATGTTACTTCCACATTGTTTGTCGAAAAACCATTCTAACTTCCATTTTGTATGATGCCAAGTGCTTTTCAACAACCCATAGGGATTGAGAACACCATTTAGGCTACGTCAAGAGCATCTCAGTTATCAGGTTTCCAAAGTACCTGGGATGGTTGAAGACATAGAGGGATAATTTATAGTGACCCAAGATTAATGTACATGGATATTACATCATTTTAGATAAATATTCATCACATTATAAAAATATATGTTTGAGGAATGTAATTGTATTGTATCTTTGTAAACATGGAAATCATGAGGGTATATTTTATATAAAAATTAAAGAATCATAAATACATAATAAATTTCATATATATCATATAAAAATAGAGTTTAAATCATAATTCCAAACCATGATATGTGCTAATGAAAAAAACGAACAACATCATTTTGTGAGGTGGTAGTTCACCATACATAAGAATGGTATGTTTGTTACCCTTTAGATGGAAGTGTGTGTATGTGTTGGTGAAAAACTTATAATAAAAACATATAATTATATTTATAATACTTATTTCATTATATTATCATGTAATAATAATAACTAATTTGGTGGAGAATGCAAATAAAAGAAAGGATCTTAAGGAAAGATGTTATTGCTGCTTTGGGTAAATACATTTAGTTTGAACCAAAGGGCTAACTTGGTTGTATTTATGCTCAAAGTGAGTCTTAAAATATGATTTTATGTGTTTTTGGTTATTATTGAATTAAATTATTTGTGATAAAAATATCTTGAGATGTGTGAATAAGTGGGATGGGTGATTTCCTTTTTATAGTGGAGGAGTGACGTTCTTATAATGTTTGGAAAAGGGAATTCCACCGATGTTTTTTTCTATGAAAAGTATTACAATAATGGTCCAAATCCTATAAAAGTGAATATAGGGTCAAAATATTTTCATATAATATCTTTTGTAAAATTTTCTAGTTCATTTTTCCCATAAGTTTATGGTTTAGTCATTTGTTAAGAAAAATTTTCTCTTAATCATTGTAATTAATTTTAATCACTTTCACTAATACTTTTTTGCAAAAAACTAAGTTTAACATATTAAAAAATATAAATTATTCTTATTAAAAATATGTAATTCATTTTTTAAAATTCCAATAAAAAATGTGTCATAAATTATTTTTAAATTAATCTCACAGACGTGTCACGACATCTAGGTTTTAAGTGAAAAATGTTCAAAAGTTTGATTGGTTTACATGTTGAATTTCAAAGTGAAATTGATTAAAAAGAAATATTTTAGTTTAATGGATATTAAATTTATCTAATTAAACTTTATACCCAATCGAAAATATATTTTACCCTTATAAATAAATCAGATGAAATAGTAATTTTGAGTTAAAATTCAATATTTTTCACTATTCATCAAAAAATGAAACATTATAGAAAAATTCCAAAAATTTACCGTAAACTAATTATTTTGTTTCACTTTAAAAAATAAAGTTTTTTTTTCATATAAAATTTATAAAATTTATAATATTCATATTTAAAGTAGGTGAACCATTCAAAGGTGATAAAAATTCCTTTACAAAAATATAGGTTTATATGTGTAAAATTGGGTTTGTTCTTTTCTTAATCATGTAAACCCTATTTAATGAATGTCAGAAATATTTTATTGAATATATAATATATTAATTTAATTAATATCATTCACTAATAGGTATTAATTTAACTTATTAAGATAAATATACTTTTTCACATAAAAATTGTCCTTTATAAAATCATTCCATTTATATTCATTTGGGTTCTATATTCATTTATAATTAGTAGGAAACTAATGAATTCAAGTATATATTTTCATAAGTTTTTTATTCCTATTAATAACCTTAAATTTAACATATAGGATATATCTTATTATATTATATAATAATTTTTTTAATAATATATTATTGTTTGGTAAAACTCGGTCTTCCACGTTACACAAGCCATTAAGGAAAGTCGGGCTTGCATATAATGCAATCTATCCTTGGTGTTCCATGCAGAGAAAGATAAAAAATATATTGTGTGTAACATTTTATTAAATTTATGTTTAATATAACACAAGGCACACTTGGTTATTTCTGATAAAATAATTTATATTCCTTGTTGCATGAAATTGTAAATTTAAAAAATGTTTCATATGACCTCTTTCATTTTTATTACATAACTTTTCATTAAATTTTACAAAGAGAGGATTTTTAAAGTTTAGTGTCTTGGAAATCAACAACATAAAACATGAAATCAACATAAAACATTCTTCTAAACCACTTTTGAGGCTTAATAATAGGTTCATCCTATTTACAATTACTGCATCTCATATCCTGGAGACATACATCAAAGGAAAGGGTGAGCAAAAGGCCCACTAAGGAAAACAAGGGAATAAGTTTACTTGTGAAATAAATAAGGACTTGATAAAAACATAACGACATAAGAAATGGATTTATAGGCATATCATAATGAAAATAACTTGATACATAACTTGAATATGTGGCTATAACATTTCATTTAGGAATTCATGAACATATCACCAAGGTTCATCCCATGGTGTCCTAAAAAATTTACCATTGTTATTCACCAAGGTATCATGAAACTTGTCATCTCAAGAGATTAAATTCTATACCCAATGCATTGGAGTTCAATCAGGGTAAACCCTTAATATATATTTATTTACATGTGATACACTTATATCATAATCAAATATTTCATAAATAACTCATAGAGAACCAAAGAAATGGGTTTCATTTCAAAATTGTGATGTTTTAAAAGTTCTTAAAAATAAGATCATTATGTCATTTATAACCCATGTAAAGGGAGTGAGGGTTATATGTATGCAAATTCCAAAATCAAATATATCATTCTTTTATTTATGAACACCCATAGAAAAGAAATAGGTTTGGGTATTCACATAGAAAAAACTAGAGAATTCCTTGAGAGAAAGAGAGTGGAATTTTGAGTAGAAAATTCTACACCATAATGGCTACATAACATCCTTTTAGAAAAAATTAAAATGAGAGGTTACAAGGGTAACCCAATCATAAATAAATCATAATATTGTATAAAGGAATAATAAAATGAAGATAAGAAAATGGTATGGATATTTGAATGTCATACCCCATGAAAAGGAAACTTGAAAGGAAAGAGAAGATGTGATTTCTTTTACAAAAAAAATTTGGTTGTCTAACGGTGTCACTTAAAAATTCAGAAAATAAATTTATGAGAGCGGAAAGGGTATCCCATCATTTGGAAATTAAATGGACAGTAGTATATATATATATAATAACAAGCCCCCACATAATAAAACGGAACTATAAGACATAACATAAAGGAAGTCATGACCTAAATATTGGAGGGTGAAAGGTTCCCTTACCTTGAAGAGTAACTTGGAAACCTTGGAGTTTGGGACCTTGGGAGGCTTGAGGGAACCCTGGGAGGAATCCCTGGGAGGTAAAAAGACTAAAATATCATTGAGGAGGATTTTGGAATGAAATGAATGTGAGAATGGCTTTGTATTTATAGAAAAAAAGATGGAATATTTAATTAATTTCCAAGGGACACCTCATCGGTGGTATTTGAAAAACCATTGGCTTGCCCATGGTATTTTCCCATGGTATTGGACACTTTAGAAAACTCATAACATATCTTACTATTCAAAAGTAGTCCAGATTTATTACATTATCAATGATGTCATTAAACACACGAAACTCAAAACTGTATTTTTACTATTCACCAAAAAATCTATTGTTTCCGAAAAATCCCCAAAATTCAATTTAGCCTAATATCAATGATCTGAATTAAAAAATTAACTCCATTTTATGAAAATAATTTTTTAAATATTTTTAATTTAATTTTTTTTAAAATCATTATTTATTCAAAAAATACAACTTTAAAACTATAAATCATTTTGTAACACCTTAAGAAAGTAATCAAGGGCCCATAAAATTATCATATAACTATTTTAAAATAAAGTAACAATTTATGATTAAATTTTATGAAAATAAATTTTCATTTTAAATTATTAAATTAGTTATAAAACTGTAAATAAAATAATTATGACCTACAAAAATAAAAAAAACTTGTACTATGATAATTTTGTCACTTTTAAGATGTCTAAATTGTATTTATACTTTTATGGGTGAAGTTTCTATTTTTTTGGTTGATTTACTATTCATTAATATTCATACGGGTATGTAACTATTCATATATTATTATTCACTAAAAATGAAGTTGATCTTATTAGACACTACATTTCTTACTGAACACAAATGTAGAAGACCATTTTTTGAAAATAAATTCACATTATTAACTATTGAAAGAATACAAAAATATTTTAAATACCCCTTTTTTCCAAAATTCATCAATAATATGGAACTTTTATAAATTCATCCTATATTTATCTAGACATTTTAAATTAATAAATTTTACCATAATAATAAGTAAAATATTTATTTATACAAAAGGATTAAATAAAGTAACTAAGGATTCATTACATAGACCCTTATAACACCTGCATAAGACCCAAATGTAAGGTGTGCTATGGTGATATAATCTTGGGGTGGTTCGGACAATATTGCTTGAGTGGTGATTTCTATCATCTTGAACTTTTCCTCTAGGAGATTCCATTCAAGCTTCACATGTTGAAGTTCATCTTGGGATTGGTCTAGAGCAAAGACCAGTGATGCTACCCCCTTCCCAAGCTCTGACAGATGGGCTTCATATGGCCCGAGTCTACTAGATGATGCCATCGACTCTTCTCTTTGTACTAATTAACAAAGATAATATAATGAACCATACTTTACATACATTGTTAATACTTCTAAATTGAATCATACTTATTACAACATATAATAAAACCACGAAAGGACCGTAAAGGTATAGTGCCTTTAGAAACTGGGAAACATAAACAACTGGTTCATAAAGTATCAACTTTGCCTCCCACTTATTTCATCATATCTAGAGTCCCTTTTTGGCATATCCTACTTAATAACCTTCTTCCTGACATAGGGAAAGAAAACATACAAAAGGGTGAGCTCAAATTCTCAGTAAGGGTAAACAAAAGAAATATCAATCACATCGTATACACAAGCACATAACTTTTGGAAATCTTAACCTGCAAAAGAGATCATAATTTCATAAATGGGATAAATCCTGGCAGTGAAATGTAATCACAATAATCATAACTTAAAATATGAATCTTTGTGGAATACACACATAATCATAGAGACTAATTTCTTGTTAGTCAAGACTCATTGCCAAGACTATCTTAGTGGACAAAGTCTCTTTCTGAACCGAGTCACCCTCGTTTCAGTCCTGTTTCACTAAACCGGTATAACCTACCGTTCCAGCCATGTCTATCTCATAAGATATAAAATCGTTACCCAATGCATTGGAGGGAGATATAGGTCCCACCCATCTCATAATGATACCATTCTTATGTGTTCCACAAAATCATAAATCATACATCATTGCATAACCCGTGTAATAAAAATGGGATTCTTAAACAACATGACATCATAAAACTATTCATATAAGATAAAGGAATCCATAAAAATAATTCCATCACAACATAGTCCAATCAATGTAATAATAGGGATATAAACAGAACCCTTTATTATCTTAGATGAAAAATAATTTTGATAAAACACTTGAACTCCATTCTTGAGGAAAATATCCATTCTACTTCAAAAACACTTTTCCTTTCTTAACATGTAATACAATTTTAAACTAAAAGAAGTTGATTAAAAATAAACTTGAGAACTTGTAAAGGAATATTCTTGGAAATAATGTTCTAAAAATCCATTCATGCCGTATAAGTTAAAAAAAACATTCTTTGTACTTTTGTCGGAAAAGTCAAAAAGTACCTCGTACGAAAAACGACAAAAGATTCCTTTCATATTCTTTACTAAAAACTCACCGAAGGGTAAAATTGGATTTAAAAAATTGTAGATGGATGTAAATAATATTACATATTCAGGAAACATGGATGTGGATGATAAAATAAACCCCAGTAAATACTAAAGTATAAACAATCTCAGATAAAAATGAGATTGTGATATTTCCCTTACCTTAGGTCCGATATGCTTTGTACATGTCCGAACCTCCTATATAATGATTTAAATAATGTTATTGACTTATTCCAGAATCATAATTATTTTTATGATATCATATATGGTCATATTCTTAGCTTCTTAGTAGTAATATTTCATTGCTATTTGTTATTCGGGTGTTTATAACTTTTTGTTCTTATGCGTGTTTTGTCGAATAAATTCTTATTCTTTTCTTTAGTTTATAGATACCACATTTCCAGAATTTTATTAGTGTAATATATATCATATTAATTCATTCAATTCATTTATATAATCATTATGAAATGAAGATCATGTAGAATGAGTCGCATCACATCGTGGAGACGGTATTCCGTACGTACGCACGAGTGATGATATCGTTCCTATGATCGTGGAATTGTATTGGAGTATATGTATACTATTTCATAATCAATATAACTTTATAATAGTCATATATAGTCATTATTTACACCATTATACCCATCCAAGTAAGGTGGTGGTGGAAAATAGATTACACCACGGCGTGGAGATGGTATTTCGTACGTACGCACGCGCGGTGATTTCTTTTTCCGTAGGATGGATAGATGGTGAAATAGGGTTGTTTAATACTTATAATAACATATCAGTATATGAGTGATACTGTTGTTATTACTTCATAATGAAACAACTAAAGAAGAATAAGTGGAAGACGAAATAAAGATGAAAGAATCGATAACGGACATTACCTCTTCTTTGAAGTGCTTCTTTGAGACATTCTTTTAGGGCACTAAAATGGGTCTTTGAAGAAGACAAGAACCTCTAGGATGTTTCTAGAGAAGTGTAGAGGAGTAATTGTCAGGGGTTGGCCGATCTAGAAGGCTCAAAGTGGTGTGAGGAAGAGGGGGAGGAGGTGTCCTTTTATAATGGAGGAGAGGGGCACCTTTAGAATAACCAAAAATATTATTTTATTATAAAGTCAGGTTCGGATTTAAATAGATCCAAATTGATATATTTCTAATATAAGGTGGGGATAGTTCGCATTACTCTCATAAAATAGAATTTAGACAAGTATAGGTTCCTATTTTAACCTTATCATTTAGATTTAACATTAAGTTAAATAAGTTTACTTTTACCGTGTCTTCTTGTGTTCTTATACTATAAGGTTAATAAACTTACTATAAGCAGCCAAACGAACCCCAAGTTGTTTATTATTAATATATATAACCTTATCTAAGTCATTTTTCTGAACCTTAGATTTTTAGGAATAAAATAACAATTACTAATATAATATTTGTTTTAAAAACTATTTTTTGTCAATTTTGACACTATTTAGTAATTGATTTTTGTGAAAATCATAACAGAATGATTAGTTCGAAATAAGTTAATTAAATCAATAATAACATGTCATATTAACCTAGAAAATTAATGTAATTCATAATAAGTCTCATATTACATATATTTTTGTGTTTATAACATTAATTATGTAAATATTTCATTAATAAGATAATTACTGCATCATCATTGTGTCATGAATAAATTAAATTATTTAATGTCTAAAAATTAAAAATAAAATACCATTATGTAGGAAATATTTTTATATTTTTAATGAATATTTATAGTCGAATTTATCTTATGTATAACCCCATATTAAAAATTGTTTACTTATTAAACTTTGATTTTAACTATTTTAACCCTTCTTTAAATAAATTAATAATAAATGTCCTAATCTAATCCAAGTGGGCCTAAATGGTCATATTTTATTCCTAAGTTTGTTTTTTGTCAAATTACACTTTTCCAATAGAATTAGGACATGTGTTAGGGTAATAATAATATCATCTTTACCCTTAATTACCCTATCTACTTTTAACCGTGGAAAAAAAGTAAAAAATTACGATTCACCAAAAATTATTTTCATCTCATTGAACCACATTTTACTTACTGACATCAATCGTGTCTCTCGGATTTTTGAAATTCCACTCACAGAAGCGGTAAAATTAAGTTTTATGAAAAATTCAGTTTTTTTAACTACCACTTAGTGGTTTCACTATTTATCAAAAATTGAAAGTTTTCAGAAAAATACCAAAATTTCACCCTAGGATAATTTCGATATTCCGAATCAAAAAATGTAGTCCATTTTGAAAAATAAAATTTATAAAATTTCAAAAAGCGGTTATTACTATTCATAACTGCTAGTTTTAATAATATTTTAATAGCATATCGTTGTTTAGTGAAACATGGTATTGCGTACGACGCAAGCTATCGAGGAAGGTCGCGATTTAATGTAAAGCAATCCAATCAAGTGTTGTGTAGAAAAAGATTCCTTTGATGATTTATATAACATAAAAGTCTCGGGTGTTACATTCTACCCCCCTTAAAATGAATTTCGCCCTCAAAATTCATCACTTTGTAACAAATAGATGAGGATACCTCTCCCTCATCATATCCTCAAGCTCCCATGTAGATTATTCTAATTAGTGGTTCCTCCATAAAACTTTCACCAATCGAGTGGTCTTGTTTCGTTGGACTTTTTCGCTATGATCCAGAATCTCTATCGGTTGTTCTTCATAAGAAAGATCTTGCTCCAGCGGTACAACTTCTGAGCTGAGTACATGTGAAGGATCAGGTATGTACTTTCTCAGGAGAGATACATGGAACACATCGTGAACTTGATAGAGATTCGGTGGAAGCGCCAATCGGTAAGCTACCTTCCCAACACGATCCAGTATTTCGAAAGGACCGATATATCTAGGGCTCAACTTCCCCTTCTTTCCAAATCTCATGACCCTCTTCTAGGGAGATATTCGTAAGAACACTTTATCACCCACTTCAAACTCTAGGTCTTTTCTTCGATTGTCGGCATAACTTTTCTGTCGACTCTGAGCTGCTCTTATGTGTTGTTGAATAGATCTGACCATTTCTGTCATTTCATCAACGAGATCAGGTCCTAATAGCTTTCTTTCCCCAACTTCATCCCAGCAAGTTGGAGTCCTGCATTTCTTTCCATAGAGAGCTTCATAAGGAGCCATCTGAATACTGGAGTGAAAGCTATTATTATAAGAAAATTCCACAAAAGGTAGGTGTTGATCCCAACCTCCTTCGAAATCCATAGAGCAAGCTCTCAACATATCTTCTAGGGTTTGAATTGTTCTCTCAAACTGACCGTCTGTCTGAGGATGATAAGAAGGGCTGAAACTCAACTCTGTATCCAGAGTATGCTGAAGACTTCGCTAGAACTTCGAGGTAAATCTCGGATCCCGATCAGATATAATAGAAAGTGGTACTCCATGCAATCTTACCACTTCCTTTACATATATATTGGCAAGCTGATCCAGAGAAAAATCCTCTCTAATAGCAATGATGTGTGCAGACTTTGTAAGACGATCAACTATGACCCAAATAGCATTATTGCCTTTGGATGTTTTAGAAAGTCCTGTGACAAATTCCATAGTAATGTTTTCCCATTTCCATTCGGGTATGGGTAATGGTTGTAACATCCCCTTAGACTTATGTCTCTCAGCTTTAACTTGTTGACAAACCAAGCATCGAGAGACATATTCAGCAACATCTCTTTTCATGCCATCCCACCAGAAGTACTCTTTCAGGTCCCTATATATCTTCGTGCTTCCAGGATGAATAGAGAATGAAGAACTATGATCCTCATCCAGTAGCTCCTTCTTTAATTCCGGGATGGGAGGGACACAAACCCGATTCCTGAACTTTATTATCCCATCACAATCAAGGTTGAATTCAGGGACATTTCTCACCTTCTTTTGTAACTCGACATCTTCTTTTTGTGCCTCTTTAATCTTCACATGTATAGATGGTTGAACATTCATTTGAGAAAGATAAGATTTTCCCCTTCCATTATAATTCCAAGATCCATCCTTTGTAAATCCATAAATATTGGATCTTTTGTGATTCTCATCATGGATAAACTAGCATGGTCTTGTCGACTTAATGCATCTTCCACCTTGTTTGCTTTCCCAGGGTGGTAATGGATTGAGACGTCTTAATCCTTAATCAGCTCCAACCATCTTCTTTGACGCATATTCATATCCTTTTGTGTGAAAATATACTTTAATCTTTTATGATCAGTATAAATATCACACCTTTCACCATAAAGGTAATTCCTCCAAATCTTTAATGCAAAGATTACCGCAGCTAACTCCAAATCATGTGTTGGGAAATTTTGCTCATGGATTTTCAACTGTCATGAGGCATAAGCTATCACCACATCATTTTGCATAAGAACACACCCCAATCCATTCTTGGATGCATCACTATAGATCAAAAACCTTTCTCCACTACAAGGCAGTGTGAGCACAGGTGCACTGGATAACCTTCTTTTCAACTCCTTGAAATTCTCTTCACATTCCTCTGTCCAGACAAACTTAAATCCTTTCCAAGTCAACTTGGTGAGTGGATTAGATAATCGTGAAAAATCTTTCACAAAACGTCGATAATATCCAGCCAAACCAAGAAAAATTCGGATCTCAGTTACTGTTGTTGGTCTCGACCATCTTTCGATAACCTCTGTTTTTGCTGGATCCACAGATATCCCCTATTTTGAGATTATGTGACCCAAAAATGCAACTTTTTGAAGCCAAAATTCACACTTGGTAAATTTGGCATAAAGCTTCTCCTTTCTCAGGGTCTTCAATATAATTCTCAAGTGATCTTCATGTTCTTCCTTGCTCTTTGAATAGACAAGAATATCGTCTATAAAGACTACCACAAATTGATCAAGATAGTCTCTAAAGACTATATTCATCAGATCCATGAAGATAGTAGGGGCATTAGTAAGACCAAATGGCATCACTATAAATTCATAGTGTCCATACCTTGTACAGAAAGACGTCTTTGGTATATCCTCCCTTTTGACCCTCAATTGATGATACCCTGAACGAAGATCTATCTTGGAAAAGTATTGATCTCCGCGTAGTTGGTCAAATAGGTCATCAATGCGTGGGGGAGGATATTTGTTCTTGATAGTGATCTTGTTATGTTCTCGATAATCAATGCACAGTCTCATTTATCCATCTTTCTTCTTAACAAATAGAACAGGTGCTCCCCAAGGTGACGCACTAGGGCGTATGAATCCCTTATCAAGATTCTCTTGGAGTTTCTTCTTCAATTCCTGCAACTCAATTGGGGCCATTCTATAAGGTTTCTTTGAAATAGGCAAAGCACCCGGTACGAGTTCTATTGAGAAGTAAACTTCACGATTTGGTGGAAGTCCCGGTAATTCCTCTGGAAAGACATCATCAAACTCCCGTAAAATGGGCATATTCTTAATCATGAGTCTCTCACCAACCATTTGAGATAAATAACCTTCATTTAGTGGAATCAATACCCATAAAATGAAAGAAATTTCCACTGGAAGGTTTTGTTCATCCTTGCATTGATAGACGATCATAGATTGATCTGGAATATGAAATGTGACTTCCCTTCTTTGGAAATTGATATGAGCTCCATATAAAGAAAGCCAATCCATGCCAAGAATCACATCAAATTCCACTATAGGAAGGATCACAAGATTTGCAGGAAGCACTTTCCCACAAACTTCGATCGGAGAAGAATTATAAACTTTTGATGCGACTGTTGTGCAATTAGGTGTTGTCACAGCTAACTCAACATCTAATTGTTGAGGTAATACGGTGATACCCTTAGAAAAGTTTTCAGAAATAAAGGAGTGGGTGGATCCAGAATCAAATAAAACATTTGCTACTTTAGAGTGGATGGTAAGTGTACCTTTCACCACATCGTTATCGTACTCCACATCGCTGATAGAAATTGCATGTGACTTTCCTTTGTCTTTAGCCTTAAGAGTTTGTTGACATATACCATCATCATCAACCCTTGGATTAGGGCATTCATTGGCATAATGCCCCATCTCCTTGCACTTGAAACATTGAAGTGTAGTAGGTTCATTCTGTGTATCCCTTCCTTTGTTTGCATCATTAGACATCTTCTTCCCATCATCGCGGCATTCAAATGCCCGATGACCTTCCTTTCCACATTTGAAACATTTACTTGTCCCTTTAAGACAACTCCCTCCATGTTTCTTTCAACACATTGAGCATAAGGGAAAGCTCATCTTCTTTTTAGTGTGCTCTTTAGATTTTCCTTTGAATTCCATTTTCCTCTTATTATCAAACCCATATGACTGATGGGTTACTCCAATATCCATCTCGACTTTGAGAGCACATCGAACGATTTCCTCATAGCTATTGAAGTCCCTTATGGATAACACCCTTCGAAGACTTGGTTTTAAGCCAATAAAGAATCGATCGATCTTACTCTCAGGTTGGATAATAATACCAGAAGCGTACCTTGAAAGTCTTGTAAAATTTGCTTCATAGGTACCAACAGATTCATTATCCTTTTTCTTCAGTTCAAGAAACTCTTTATCCATCTTTGTTCGGAGAATACGGGGGAAGTACTTATTGAAAAATAAGTTCTTGAACTCGTCCCATTCCATGGACTCAATTTCATCCCTTTGCCTCGTATTCTTAATAAGATTCCACCATTGATCAGCATCTCCTTCCAAACGATACACTGCTAGGATGACTTTATCATGTTCAGAACACTGAAGAACTCAAAATATCTTTTCAGTAGTACTAATCCATTGTTCAGCAACTAATGGATCAGTAGACCCGCTGAAAGAAGGTGGACGCTGCCTCATGAAGGATTCAACAGAATGTTGCTCCTTCCTTTGCTCGTTTGGAAGTCCTGTATGATTCATAGCTTGAGAAATTTGTGTGAGCATGGATACAAGATTTTGCATTCCATCTCCCATAACATTTGATTGCTCAGGGTGACAACCATTGCATTGCCCGTCGCATTCCGCATTAACACGGTTCCTTCGGGTTCCAGCCATTGACTAAAACCAAGAAGAATAGTGTGAGCAACACTAATTATAATAGGAAAACCACATAATCAAGAATAAAATTTCACACTTAAGGTCTTATCCTAGGTTATTCATGGCCATTTCTAAAACACTAATATTGTGTTCTATGCTTAGACTTATCCTTAGTGTTCTTACTAAGGATTTCACGTCCTAGTTTCTAAAGGTTGACTATACCTTTCCTCTGATACAAACTATAATGACCCATACTTTACAAACATTGTTAATACTTCAAAATTGAAGCATACTTATTACAACATATAACAAAACCACGAAAGGACCGTATAGGTATAGTGCCTTTAGAAACTTGGAAACATAAACAACTAGTTCATAAAGCATCAACTTTTCCTCCCACTTATTTCATCATATCTAGAGTCCCTTTTTGGAATTTCCTACTTAATAACCTTCTTCCTGACCTGGGGAAAGAAAACATACAAAAGGGTGAGCTCAAATGATCAGTAAGGGTAAACAAAATAAATATCAATCACATCGTATACACAAGCACATAACTTTTGGAAATATAAAATTATAAAAGAGATCATAATTTCATAACATGGGATAAATCATGGCAGTGAAATGTAATCACAATAATCATAACTTAAAACATGAAACTTTGTGGCATACACACATAATCATAGAGAATCATTTCTTGTTAGTCAAGACTCATTGCCAAGACTATCTTAGTGGACAAAGTCCCTTTCTGAACCGAGTCACCCTCGTTTCAGTCCTGTTTCACTGAACCGGTATAACCTACCGTTCCAGCCATGTCTATCTCATGAGATATAAAATCTTTACCCAATGCATTGGAGGGAGATATAGGTCCCACCCATCTCATAATGATACCATTCTTATGTGTGGCACAAAATCATAAATCATACATCATTGCATAACCCATGTAATAAAAATGGGATTCTTAAACAACATGACATCATAAAACCATTCATATAAGATAAAGGAATCCATAAAAATAATTCCATCACAACATAGTCCAATGAATTTAATAATAGGGATATAAATATAACCCTTTATTATCTTAGATGGAAATAATTTTGATAAAACACTTGAACTCCATTCTTGAGGAAAATATTCTTTCTACTTCAAAAACACTTTTCCTTTCTTAACATGTAATAAAATTTTAAACTAAAAGAAGTTGATTAAAAATAAACTTGAAAACTTGTAAAGGATGCTTCTTGGAAATAATGTTTTAAAAATCCATTCATGCCGTATAAGTTAAAAAAACATTCTTTGTACTTTTGTCGGAAAAGTCATAAAGTACCTCGTACGAAAAACGACAAAAGATTCCTTTCATATTCTTTACTAAAAACTCACCGAAGGGTAAAATTGGATTTAAAAAATTGTAGGTGGATGGAAATAATATTACATATTCAGGAAACATGGATGTGGATGATAAAATAAACCCCAGTAAATACTAAAGTATAAACAATCTCGGATAAAAATGAGATTGTGATATTTCCCTTACCTTAGGTACGATATGCTTTTTACATGTCTGAACCTCCTGTATAATGATTTAAATAATGTTATTGACTTATTCCATAATCATAATTATTTTTATGATATCATATATGGTCATATTCTTAGCTTCTTAGTAGTAATATTTCATTACTATTTGTTATTCGGGTGTTTATAACTTTTTGTTCTTATGCGTGTTTTGTCGAATAAATTCTTATTCTTTTCTTTAGGTTATAGATACCTCATTTACAGAATGGTATTAGTGTAATATATATCATATTCATTCATTCAATTCATTTATATAATCATTATGAAATGAAGATCATGTAGAATGAGTCGCATCACATCGTGGAGACGGTATTCCGTACGTACGCACGAGTGATGATATCGTTCCTATGATCGTGGAATTGTATTGGAGTATATTTATACTATTTCTGAATCAATATCAATTTATAATAGTCATATATAGTCATTATTTACACCATTATACCCATCCAAGTAATGTGGTGGTGGAAAATAGATTACACCACGGTGTGGAGACGGTATTCCGTACGTACGCACGCGCGATGATTTCTTTTTCCGCAGGATGGATAGATGGTGAAATAGGGTTGTTTCATACTTATAATAACATATCAGTATATTAGTGATACTGATGTTATTACTTCATAATGAAACAACTAAAGAAGAAGAAGTGGAAGAAGAAATAAAGATGAAATAATCGGTAACAGACATTACCTCTTCTTTGAATTGCTTCTTTGAGACCTTCATTTAGGGCACTAAAATGGGTATTTGAAGAATACCAGAACCTCTAGGATGTTTCTAGGGAAGTGGAGAGGAGGAATTGGCAGGGTTTGGCCGAGATAGAAGGCTCAAAGTGGTGTGAGGAAGAGGGGGAGGAGGTTTCCTTTTATAAGGGAGGAGAGGGACACCTTTGGAATAACAAAAAATATTATTTTATTATAAAGTCAAGTTCGGTTTTAAATAGCTCAAAATTGATATATTTCTAAGCTAAGGTGGGTATGGGTCTAAATACTCTCATACAATAGAATTTAGACAAGTCTAGGTTCCTATTTTACCCTTATCATTTAGATTTAACATTAAGTTAAATAAGTTTACTTTTACCGTGTCTTCTTCTGTTCATATACTATAAGGTTAATAAACATACTATAAGCAGACAAAAAAACCCCAAGTTGTTTATTATTAATATATATAACCCTATCTAAGTCATTTGGCCGAACCATAGATTTTTAGGAATAAAATAACAATTACTAATATAATATTTGTTTTAAAAACTATTTTATGTCAATTTTGACACTATTTAGTAATTGATTTTTGTGAAAATCATAACAGAATTATTAGTTCGAAAAAAGTTAATTAAATCAATACTAACATGTCATATTAACCTATAAAATTAGTGTAATTCATAAAAAGTCTCATATTACATTTATTTTGGTGTTTATAACATTAATTATGTCAATATTTCATTAATAAGATAATTACTACATCATCATTGTGTCATAAATAAATTAAATTATTTAATGTCTAAAAATTAAAAATAAACTACCATTATGTAGGAAATATTTTTATCTTTCTAATGAATATTTATAGTCGAATTTATCTTATGTATAACCCCATATTAAAATTTTTGTACTTATTAAACTTTGATTTTAACTATTTTAACCCTTCTTTAAATAAATTAATAATAAATGTCCTAATCTAATC
The DNA here is from genome assembly GCA_963277665.1 of Viscum album. NCBI lineage: Eukaryota > Viridiplantae > Streptophyta > Magnoliopsida > Santalales > Viscaceae > Viscum > Viscum album. The sequence continues at coordinate 1,340,202,627 of OY728132.1, read as the reverse complement.
CAAGTGGGCCTAAATGGTCATATTTTATTCCTAAGTTTGTTTTTGGTCGAATTACACTTTTCCAATAGAATTAGGACATGTGTTAGGGTAATAATAATATCATCTTTACCCTTAATTACCCTATTTACTTTTAACCGTGGTAAAAAAAGTAAAAAGTTACTATTCACCAAAAATTATTTTCATCTCATTGAACCACATTTTACTTACTGACATCAACCGTGTCTCTCGTATTTTTGAAATTACATTCACAGAAGCGGTAAAATTAAGTTTTATGAAAAATTCAGTTTTTTTAACTACCACTTAGTGGTTTCACTATTCATCAAAAATTGAAAGTTTTCAGAAAAATACCAAAATTTCACCCTAGGCTAATTTCGATATTCTGAATCCAAAAATGTAGTCCATTTTGAAAAATAAAATTTATAAAATTTCAAAAAGTGGTTATTACTATTCATAACGGCTAGTTTTAATAGTATTTTAATAGCATATCGTTGTTTAGTGAAACTCGGTATTGTGTACGACGCAAGCTATCGAGGAAGGTCATGATTTCGTGTAAAGAAATCCAAGCAAGTGCTGTATAGAAAAATATTACTTTGATGATTTATATAACATAAAAGTCTCAGGTGTTACAGATAATTTGAATTTATAAACAATAATTGTAATGTTAAGAGTTTAGTTTCCAATGGTCATATTGACCAACAATCATATTGATCAACGGTCATATAACAGTTGAAACCCAATGGTATCACTTAATTAATTAAAGGATATAGTTTGTGGAGTATAAAATGAAATAACACACAAATTTAGGAAACAAATATTATTCAAAAGTTAGGTTCGCTACATTCTTCCCCCTTAAGAAATTTTTTTCCGTGGAATTTTAATTTGTACCCTAAGAAGAGAAAAGTTTTGGGTATTTTTGCCTCATATAATCTTATGGATTCCATGTGGCTTCTTCACATTTGTGGTTCCTCCACAACACATTAACAAGGTGGGTCATCTTGTTTCATAGAAATTTGTCTCTATGATCCAAGATCTCCACCAGTTGCTCCTCATAATAGAGGTCATGTTCTAGTTGTACCACCTTTGGATTTAGTACATGTGAAAGGTCAGGTATGTACTTCCTCAAGAGGGATACGTGGAATATATCCTGAATTGTGATAGATTTGGAGGTAGTGCAAGCTGATAGGCCACTTCTCCCATGCAATCAAGGATTTCATAGGGGCCAATGTACCTAGGGCTGAGCTTCCCTTTCTTCCCAAAACTCATGACTCTCTTCCAAGGTGAAATCCAAAGAAAGAATTTTTCACCAACATCAAACTTCAAGTCCCTTCTACGGTTTTCAGCATATCCCTTTTTCCGACTTTGAGTAGCCTTAATGTGTTGCTAGATGGCATGGACCTTTTATATCATATTTTGCACAAGATTAGGCCCAAAAAGATTTCTCTCACCAGCTTCATGCCAACAAGTAGTAGTTCTACATTGCTTAAAATATAGAGCTTCATAGGGTTCCATTTGAATGCTCGAGTAAAGGCTATTTTTGTAAGAGAACACAACTAAATGGAGATGTTCATCCCATCCACTTTTAAATTTCTTTGAGCATGTTCTCTACATGTCCTCAAGTGTTTGAATAGTTCTTCCTGATTATCCTTTAGTTTGAGGGTGATAGGCCGTACTAAAATTCAATTTAGTGCTTAGAGAAAGTTGAAGACTTCTCTAGAATTTTTATGTGAACCTTAGATCACAATCATATATGATATAAAGTGGAACTCTATACAGCCTTACCACTTCCTTCACGTAAATCTTGGCGAGTTGATCAAGAGAGAAATCTTCCCGAATGGAGATAAAATGGGCAGTCTTGGTGAGATGGTCCACAATAAACAATATCGCATTGTTTCCTTGGGAAGTTCTCAGGAGACCAGTGATGAATTCCATAGTGATATTGTCCCACTTCCAAACTTGTATAAGAAGTGGTTGTAATACCCCTTTAAGAAGTTACTGCTCTACCTTCACTTGATGTCATACCAGGTACCTTGAATTGTAGTCAACAATCTCTCTTTTCATATTATCTCACCAATAATGATCACAAAGGTCACTATACATTTTTGTACTTCCTGGATGTATAGAGAAAGTAGAGCTATGAGCTTCATCCGTCAGCTCCTTTATTTCTAGAATATAGGGAACACATAGTCTTGTATGATTTTTCAGTACACCTTCTTGATCAATATTGAACTCAGGAAACTTCCCATCCTTCACAGCCTCAAACTTCTTTTATAACAAAGGATCTTATTTATGAGATTTATTGATCTTATCTAGAGTTGAAAGTTGAGAAATCATTTGGGTTAGGGTTGATGATGTCCCTTGCCTTATAATTACCATGTCCATCTTCACTAGGTCATTGATAAAAGGATATTTTTGAATCCCCATCATGGAAAGAACAACTAGGTATTTTCTGCTTAATGCATCAGTGACATTATTTTCTCTTCTGGGATGATAATGAATTGAACAATCATAGTATTTGAGAAGTTCCCACCGTCTACTCTATCTCATGTTCAATTCCTTTTATGTGAAAATATACTTCAAACTTTTTTGGTCTGTTTATATATCACATTTATCCACATAAAGATAGTGCCACCATATCTTCAAAGAAAAAACGACCACATCCAGCACCAGATCATGCGTAGAATAGTTCTAATCATGAGTCTTCAACTACTGAGATGCATAATTAATGAATTTTTCATTTTTCATGAGAACTCACCCAAGACCTTTCAGATATGGATCGCTAAAAATAACGAATCCTTCTCCACTTGAGGGAAGAGTTAACACGGGTGCAGTAACCAATATTTTCTTCAGCTCTTGGAAACATTGCTCACACTTCTTTGTCTAGATAAACTTGTCCCCTTTTCGAGTTAACTTGGTTAATGGGTTAGAAATTAATGAAACATTTTTCACAAACCTCATATAATATCCTACTTGTCCAAGGAAACTACAAATCTCAGTTATTGTTGTAGGCTGAGGCCACTCCTCTATAACTTTTGTCTTTTCAGGGTCAAATATGATTCCTTCATTGGCAACAATTTGCCCTAAGAAAGAAACTTGTTGTAACTAGAATTCACATTTTCTAAACTTCCCAAAGGGCCTCTCCTTCCATAGAGTTTTCAAAATAACCCTTAGATGATCTTCATGCTCCTCACGACTTTTGGAATATATCATAATATCATCAATAAAAACTACCAGAATGTTATCAAGGTAGTCCTTAAATACTATATTCATCAAATCCATAAAAATATTAGGTACATTAGTTAGTCCAAAGGGAATAACAACAAACTCATAATTCCCATATCTTGATCGAAAAGGCAGTTTTTGGATATCTTCTTTCTTCACCCACAATTGACGATAACCAGACCGAAGATCAATCATAGAAAAGAATTGATCCCGATGAAGTTGTTCAAATAAGTAATCAATTCTTGGAACATGGTATTTTTTCTTTACTGTGATCCCATTAAGTTCTCTATAATCAATGCATAGCCGCATCGATCCATCATTCTTCTTCACAAAGAGATAAGGTTCTCCCCAAGGAGACACACTCGTTCAGATAAACCCCTTCTCCAAAAGATCTTGGATTTGTTTCTTTAACTCTCCCAGCTCCACATTTTCCTTTCTATATGGGGTCTTTGATATCGGATGTGATCCAGTTAAGAGTTCAATGGAGAACTTTACCTCTCTTTCTGAAGAAGGTCTAGGTAACTCCACAGGAAATACGTCAATGTATTCCTGGATGATGGGGACATTTTCTTTCCTCAAAATCTCATTTCCTTATTCTTCTTCACTGATCAACTCCATAAAGAAGGATATAGGAGGTTATTCTAGACAAAGATCAGGTTGAGATATCTCTCCTTTTGAAGATAATTGTCAGTTTTCTATTCAAGACTACTGAGATTTCCTTGCTTCTACATTTGATCTTAGCATTATACTTTGAGATCCTGTCCATCCCTAGTATAATGTCGAATTACAACATGGGAATGAATACTAGATTTGCGATAATATTGAGCTCACTAAATTAAATACTGGAGTTTCTAAACACTAACGATGATTGGATAATACCACCAGGAGTCTTGACTGATAACTCTACTTTTAGAAAATCGGGGGTTGATTCTAAATTCTTTGCAAACTTGGAGGAAATAAAGGAATGTGTAGAACCAGAATCAAACAAAGTACTTGATAGTTTTGAGAGAACAAAAAGAGTACTTTCTACCACATCATTCGGAGCTTCAACTTCAACTAGCGTGATAGAAAAATCACGACATTTATCCCTTGGCCTTTACTGAGGTTGATGGTGGTTCCCCTCCACTGCCCTCAGATTTGGAAAGTGATTGGAAAAGTGCCCAAGTTGTACACACATAAAGCACTGGACATCAGTTAGGGCCTACACCATCTTCCCCTTATCAATAGTGTTTGGAATTTGAGGTTTCACCTCACTACAACAATTCCTCTCAATATGGCCATCTTCTCCACACTTGTAGCATTTCCCGTTCCCGAGCAGGCAGTTCCCTAAATGCTTCTTTACACATTTATTACACGTGGGTCATTTCACTTGATTTCCTCCTATTCCATGATCAAATGTCCTCCCTAATCTGGGATCCATCAATCTCTTCTTGTTGTTAGATTTATGATACCACTGCGTCTCACCAAACTCCATCTCGACTTTCATCACACTCTACATAATCTCCTCATGGATATCATAGTCTCGGTTGGAAATATTTTTTCATAGATGAGGTATCAGTCCACCGAACAATCTATCTACCTTACCATTTGGATCCATTACAAAGCTAGAGGTGTAACGTGAAAGCCTTGTGAAGTTCATCTCGTAGCTTCCCACATATTCATTCTACTTATGCTTCAACTCAAGAAACTCCTTCTCCATTATTGTTCTCATGGAACGAGGGAAATACTTACTGGATAAGATCCCTATGAACTCTTCCCACTCCATATCTTCAACCTCCACTCTTTTCCTCCCACCAATAATCAGCTTCTCCTTCTAAGCGATAGATAGCCATGGTGACCTTCTCTTGCTCTAAACAGCGGAGCATAGAAAAGATCTTCTCGATAGAGTTGATCCACTACTAAACAATAAGTGGGTCAGTCGATCCACTGAAGGTTGGTGGTCATTGATGCATAAAGGACTCAACATAATGTTGTTCCCTTCATGGTGATATCAGTCTCTCATCTTGATTCAAGTTATTTCACATAACTTGAGTCAGTTGGTTAATTATTCGCATAAAATTTCCCTTTCCAGCTTCCATCAGAGGGTCGTCAGGGCATGTTCCATTGCGATCACCATTTGCATGGTTCCTCCTATTTCCCACCATTTTTTAAAATAATAAAACCTTAGTGAGAATATTATTTCATTTACTAATCTTTTCTGGGGAATCTGGGACAAGTGGAGGTCGCCAAGGAGTTGTGAATGACTGAAAGTAATACTTCGACCAAAAGAAGGAGGGGTAAGAGAAAGTGCAAAGATAATAAAGGGAAGGAGGCCATGTCTAGGGATGTGGAAGAAGCTCTGACTGAAGATGTGTGTCTCCCCTTAGTGGAGATCATCAATCCAGATCAGAGGATGGGTAATTACTCAGAATTCCTAGTTTTTGTTTGGAGGGAACAACATGGTAAAGGAAGGGAGAATTCTGGGGGAGGAAAAGAAATTGTGAGTGGCCCTACTGTCCTTTAATTCAGTGATGTTGTTAAGAGTGGAAATCAGATGATGGCTTCAGGTGAAGGGCCTTTTTCTACACAAAAATGAAGAAGAGTGAGGAAGGATTACTCTCACCTTCCGCTTCCGTTGAGGACAAGATCCTCCTCTATGCGGAGTGGAGAGGTGGTTCTTGGTTTGAAAAAGGGAAGAGTGGTCAAAGATTCTTCACCTGACCGGCCTGCACTGGGGCGGCTTAGAATTCGGGTTCAATGTGAAATTTTTTGGAGGCATCCAGAGTAGGAGTCGACTATCGGAGAAGAAGAATCATACATGGGTTTTGGAGATGATTATGGATATTATGATGTGTAATGTTTTTATATTCTATGTCGTTTAAGGTTTGGCTTTCTTGTTTGCAGGTTCTATGTTGGGGTACCGGTCTCCCTTTAAACCGACTTCTAAAAATGAAAAAAAAATACATTTTTCTATAAATCCTTCATAATTATTCATAAAAACACTACTAAAAAAAACTATACCCATGGTTCAAAACCATGGGTATAGCCCCCAAAACCATGGGTATAGGCTATACCCACAGTTTTGGGAACCGTGGGCTGGAACGACTTCGGTATAGGTCCAAAGCCTATACCCATGGTTTTCCAAAACCGTGGGTATAGGTGTTCTTCCATCATGTCAATGAAACATACCCAATTGCCACGGTGTCAATGGGTTTTCCCCACAGTTTTTAAACCGTGGGTATAGGTCCTAAAATAATGCGGCCAGCTGGTTTCGAACCGCAACCTCTCCGCTGCAGACGAAGCACCTAACCACTACCCCAACACCACTTTTTTGTATATATATATTTATATTTAGTTAAATATAATTATATAAACCTTGGGTATAGAGAGAAGAACCGTGGGTATAGGACTCCCGCCAAAAACAATTTCCTTCCCGCGGAAATTTTTTTTCCCACGCACACACGGGAAACCTATACCCACGGTTTTTCATAACCATGGGTATATGTATTTTAACCCAGACCTATCCCCACGGTTTTGGAAAACCGTGGGGATAGGTGAATTTTCAGGACCTATCCCCACAGTTTTGGAAAACTGTAGGGATAGACCCCCCTATACCCACATTTTTTACAAACCGTGGGTATAGGTCCTGAAAATTAAACTATGCCCACAGTTTTCAAAAACCTTGGGTATAGGAGGGGTTTATCCACATGGTTTTGGGGAAAACTGTGGGGATAGGTCTATTTTCCAGTAGTGAAAGCTTATGATTAACCAAACATATCCCCAGGGAGTGTCATAACCAAGAGTGCAGCAAGGTCCGTTTTCATGTACCAAGATACCCCATGTCAAGCCTGAAACTCCTTGTCATAGTTTTTACTCCTAGGTACATCTATTCCAGAGCCGTCTCTACCTACTCGTATCCAAACATGGATGTATTTTCTTAATAAACCACTTACTTAATACTCAACAGAATACAATGAAGTATTCCTACCTTTAAACTTTTCTATAGGGTTCTATGAAAATTTTTCATAGCCTAATTTCCATAAATAACAAAACTATCTGTTCATACCAACAATGAAATCCCACCTTTTAATTACATAACTTTTCATTGCATTTTACAAATAGTGGATATTTAAAGTATAGTGTATTGGAAAAAAGGAACATAAAACATTAAAAAAACATTAAAAATTCTTCTAAACCAGTTGTAAGGCTTCATCATTGGTTCATCCTATGTGCAATTAATGCATCTCAAATCCTGGAGACATACATCAAAGGAAAGGGTGAGCAGAAGGCCCAATAAGGGTATATAAGGGAATATGTTTACTTGTGAAATCAATAAGGACTTGATAAAAAAATAAAGACATGAGAAATAGATGTATAGGCATATCATAATTAAAATAACTTGAAACATAACTTCAATATGTGTATACAACTTTTTTTAGACATTCATGAGCATATAACCAAGGTTCATCCCAAGGTGTCATAAAAAAATTACCAAGGTTCTTCACCAAGGTATCATGAAACTTGTCATCTCTAGAGATTAAATTCTTTACCCAATGCAATGGAGGGATATTAGAGCACACCCTTAATATTTATTATTTCCATTTTTTCCACATAGATCACAATAAAACATTTCATAAATAACCCATAGATAACAAAATAAATTGGTTTCATTTCAAAATTGTGACGTTTTAAAAGATCTTAAAAATAAAATCATTATGTTATTTATAACCCATAGAAAGGGAGCAAGGTTTATTTGTATTTCAATTACAGAATCAAATATATCATTTTTTTGTATTTATGAAGACCCATAGAAAGGAAATTGGTCTAGGTATTCACATAAATAAAAGAAGATAATTCCTTGAGTGAAAGAGAGAGAAATTTTGAGATGAAACTTCTGCAGCATGACGGCTACATAACATCCTTTTAGAAAACATTAAAAAGAGAGTGTAAAAGGGTAACCCAATCATAAATAACTCATAATAAAGTATAAAGGAAGAATAAAATGGAGATAAGAACATGTTATGGATATTTTAATGTCATAAAACATGAAAATAAAACTTGAAAGGGAAGAGAAGATGTGATTTCTTTTACAAAAAAATTTGGCAGCCTAACAACGTCTCATAAAAATTCAGAAAATCAATTGAAGAGATGGGAAAGGGTATCTCATAATTTTTAAATTAAATGTACAATATTAAAGATATAGAATAAAAATCCCCCACATAATGAAATGGAACTATAAGACATAACATAAAGGAAGTCATGACTTAAAAAGAGGAGGGTGAAAGGTTCCCTTACCTTGAAGAGTAACTTCGAAAACTTGAAGGTAGGGACCATGGGAAGATTTAGGACACCTTGGGAGGACTATTGGGGGTAAAAAGACTTGAACTTAATTTAAGAGGATTTTGTAATGAAATGAATGAGGGAATGGCTTGGTATTTATATCCAAAAGAGGGAATATTTAATTAATTTTCAAGGGACACCTCATCAGTGGTATTTGAAAAACCATGGTCTTGCCCATGATATTATCCCATGGTACAGGCCACATGGGACACCTCATAAAATATCTTACTATTCAAAATTATACCAGATTTATTACATAATTATGACATCATCAATGATGTCATTAAACACCCGAAACTCAAAACTGTATTTTTACTATTCACTAAAAAATCAACTATTTCAGAAAAATCCCAAAAATTAAATCTAACCTAATATTGATGCTCTGAATTCAAAAATGAACTCCATTTTATGAAATAAATTTTCTAAATATTTTTAATTTAATTTTAAAAAAAATAATTATTTATTCAAAAAATACAACTTTAAAACTATAACTCATTTTGTAACACCTTAAGAAAGTAATCAAGGTCCCATAAAATATGGTATAACCATAAGACAATAAAGTAACAATTTTTGATTAAATTTTATGAAAATAAATTTTCATTTAAAACTATTAAATTAATTATAAAATTTTAAATAAAATATTTATGACCTACAAAAATAACAAAACCTATAGTATGATTGTTTTTTTACTTCTAAGATGTCTAAATTGTATTTATATATTAATGGGTGAAGTTTCTATTTTTTTGTCGTTTTACTATTCATTACTATTCATACGGGTATGTTACTATTCAAACATTATTATTCACTAAAAATTAAGTTGATCTTTTTAAACTCTAAATTTCTTACTGAACAAAACTATAGAAGACCATTTTTTTAAAATCAATTCATGTTATTAAATATTTAAAGAATTCAAAATTATTTTAAAATACCCCTTTTTTCCAAAATTCATCAATAATATAGAAATTCTCTAAAATCATCCTATATTTATCTGGACATTTGAAATTCACAAATTTTACCATAATAAGAAGTAAAAATTTTATTTATAAAAAAATATTATAGAAAGTAACTAAGGCTTTATTACATATCCCCTTATAACACCTGCATATGACCTAAGTGTAAGGTGTGTTATGGTGATAAAATCTTGGGGTGGCTTGGAAAACATTGCCCGAGTGGTGATTTATATCAGCTAGATATTCTCCCTTAGGGGATTCTATTCAAGCTTCACATGTTGAAGTTCGGCTTGGGCTTGGTCCAGAGCAAAGCCTAGTGATGCTACCTCCTTCCCAAGCTCTGACAGATGGGATTCATATGGCCCGAGTCTACAGGATGATGCCATCGACTCTTCATTCTGTATTAATTAACCAAGATCATTTGAACTTATAAACAATAATTGTTACGTTAAGAGTTTAGTTTCCAATGGTCATATTGAACAACGATCATATTGACCAATATTCATATAACAGTCAAAACCCAACAATGTCACTTCATTAATTAAAGGATATAGTTTGTGGAGTATAAAATGAAATAACACACAAATTTAGGAAACACATATTATTCAAAATTCCAGGTTGTTACATTACATTAATTAGAAAAAAAATAATTCACAAAATATAAGGGTGTAACATTATACTCCCCATAAAATTAATTTCATCCTGAAAATTCATTAGGGTTATTAAAATTTTGATACTTGAATGTTCCTTTTCTAGAACCCACATCGTAAAAATGAATACTAAAAGTTCCTTTAAAAGGGAAAGTTGAAAGGATAATGGTTACCCAAAGTATCACATAACTAGGTTTCCACATAGGAGAACATAGGTGGAATGTGAAAACATGTACATGGAAGAGAAATATGACTATTAATTTTTCATGGAGAGTGATATAGAACATCGTTTGGAGAAATTTAAAAATCACAAATCCATAAATCTAAGGTGATCTAAGGGGATATTTGATTCAACAGAAATGAAGGTACTAGGATAACATTTTTGGTTTCAATGTCCTTTTTACTAAAGTTGAAGAATTTTTATGTAAATATATACTTTCATTATTATAGGAATACCTCACCCTTTGTTGTTCCTCAATCAAGTTCCACTTTACCTCTTTCTTTAAAAAGGTGTGTGGATTTTTCATTCCAGAAGCACTAACATATCATGAGATCTATGATAATCTATACCATCTTTCGTCAGTTATCATTAACCATTTTGTTAAGAATAGGTTATCCAATATTAATAAATCCTCATGTGGTGACATAATAATTTAATCTCACAAACTTCATCTAAAGATTAACAGAAACATCCCATAAATGGTTAACCTTATAAACCTTCCAAAATATGAAAATTCAAAACTTTAGAAAGAAGGTTACTAGATAATCTTAACATTGATCATACATATATAATAAAGTATCTGTTAGTTTTATCATTACAAACTTGTGAATACCGTCAATATATATTCTCTTGAAACATAATAATTACTTGAATTACCATAAATCATTTTTGAAAACATTATTTCTTGTATATTCCAAATAATTCTGGATATATTCCCTGAGTTCAAGAAGTTTTTAACTCCATCCATGATAATACAGACCATTTTCAACAAATCATTTATTAATCTTGATTCTATAAATACTATATAATTTACTCTATCCATATCATCACCGCTTTATCCATATTAAATATTATTTTCACATCCTTTGGAACATGTTAAGGGTTACCATTACTTCATGAAACCTTTCCATTAAATCAATTTTATTGGTCATCAGTATCATTAAACACATTCTTGAAAATAATTAAAGAATAACTTATACAAACAATCCTCGTATACTTTATGATTCATAAAACATAATCTTTGAATTCCAAAACATATACACTTCAATCATCCAACTTTATTCTTAAATCATTACTCTGGCTTCATTTACTTATTCTTTAATACCTGTTTCCAAGAATATAAAATTTGAATCATTAATTAAGGTTCCTCAACACTAATTTAGTCATTCTTCTTATGTTTAATGTATAAAATACTGGAAAAACATTCCATACCTTACACATGTCATTTTCCATCACCTAATCTTCAAAAGTATATCCAATACTCATATCACCTTCCGGATTCTCTTCATGAGGTTTCCACTTAAGATGTTGATTTTTATAATTCATATAGTTTCTATATCTGAAACATAAAATGTAAACCCAATTTTTTATAGTTCCTACTATTGACTATGACACAAAATCATAGGGTGAGAAAAAACATATCATAGAATAAAACCACATAATCATGAAAAGTTACTTACATTATGTCTAAATAATTACTCCTGGTTTTTTAATATATGATTCCCTAGGTTTATCATAGGTCATTGATATCCATATTATACTTAAATCATTTATGATGGTTTAGAAATATTTTGTGAATTCCTAATGCATGTACCTTAGGAGTGTCAAACAATGTGTTCATAAAGACTCATTGCGAGGTACTAGGTTAAGCTCATGTCAGCCCCAATGCACCTTTTCAGAGTATTTACCCCTTGGTACATCTATGTTAGAGCCAAATCCACTTGTTGTATCAAAAAAAAGTATGTATTTCTAGTAAAATACTCACTCTATCCCTTACCAAAAATCCAGGACATTCTTTTATACTTTTCCTTATCCTTAGACTTATCCTTATAAACATCCCAAGATATATCCTTAGAAATATCCCTAGGTATCACACTAATTTATTCACAACCTAGTTTCTAAAGGCTGACTAAACCTTTCCATTTATACCAAATATAGAGAAAAGGGTTAATATATTTGGATATTTCATCATTTTTTATGAATATTAAGAACATCAAAAAAACATACTTGAGAACTGTAATAGTTTAGTGTATTTTTAAAATTGGAACAAATTATTCTGGTTTTGTGAAAGATCTTAGACATCTTCCTAAATGATCTTCCCCTTTAGTACAACTACTTAAAACCTCTCTTCAAAACCTAGGGAATGGAAACATAATAAAGCGGTGAGCTCAAATTCATAGTAAGGGTAAGTAAATGAAATACATAAGTATAACATGTACATAAGGGTATAAGAATATCATTTGAAGATCATACCCTTTATATCAAATATCATAATCATTAGACATGGTATATAGTTTGGAAGTTCATAAGACATGAATCGTAAGGTAATCTAGATAATAAACCATGAAATCATGAATAAGGAATAGGGAATATAATTTTTGGTATGCACATATACCTAGAAAATATTATGTCAAGGATACCTAACATGAACTTCATAACATTTTAGGATTGGGATAAAACTTCTATACCAGCTTCAGTCTTGGGATAACAACCCATATACCATCTTATTTTCAGTATTGGGATACAACCCATGTACCTTCTTTTTTCAGGCTTGGGCTTCAACCCCTGTACCCTCTTGTTTTTGGGCTTGGGAAACAACCTGTGTACCCTCTTTTTTTCGGGCATGGGAAAAAACCCTAATACCCTATTGTTTTTGGGTTTGGGATACTACCCGTTAACCCTCTTATTTTCAGGATTGGGAAACAATCCATTTAACTTCTTATTTTCAAGCTTGGTATACAACCCATATATGCTTTGAGCTCATATACCACTTATCATTACCCAATTCATTGTAGCGAGAAATAGGTCGCATGTATCACATAATGCAATAATACCTACGTGTTCTACTAGATAATAAATCATTCACCATAACACAACTCATAAAAAATAGATATGATTTACAAACATAAGAACCATGAAATCAAATGGGTATCATAAACATTTCATCATATCCCAACCTATATAAAAGAGATAGGTTTCGTAATCCTTTCATAATAGAATAATATGTAATAGGAAGCAATTTTCATAAGAATATATCCTCTAGAAGATAAATATGGTTCATTGACATATAATCCATGACATAGAAACTATTCTTATAAAAATAATTCCATAAAAAGATAAACCATTCAGAGAAAGAATATTAATAGAACCATTAGATAATTTTCCCATAAAGGCATGAGTAACATTAATGGATGTCATCTCAGATGGAAAATAATTTTGAAATATGTTTTACAAATATTTATTGAGGAAAATATCCTTTACTCTTTGAAAACTTTTTTTAAAACATAAAACATTTTGAGTACCATATTCCTAGAAAATAGCCTTTAAAACTTATAAATAATCTTGAAAAAATTTTGAAAATCCTTTTCCTTGGAAACATATAAAAAAATATTGAAAACATTCTGAAAACCTTTTTCCATGAAAACTTATAAAAGATGCTTGAAATTTTTTTGAAAACCTTTTTCCTTGAAAATAATTTAAAAACTTATAAAATAATCATATAGATCATTGAAATCAATATGTTTGAAAACAACCTTTTGAAAACACAATAAGGGATATTTTAATGTCATTTAACAATATTTTTAAACTTAAAATTATTTTTGAAATCCCTTTTTCTTTGAAAAACATTTTAAAATAAAAAAATTTCTGAAATATCTAGGAAAAAAAATTATTCAAAATAAATAAACTTGTAAACATACAAAGTGAGAATTATGGAAATGATGGTCATTATCGCAGGTGACTCTATACATGTTGAACATTTCTTTTTCACCTTAATATTTCAGAAATGTGCCTTGATCATAAAATAACAAGAATATTCCTTTCAATACCATTTTTGAAAAGGTAATACATGGGTAAAAATTTCCTTTAAACATCATAGTATAATAGTAAAACATTTTTGAAAACATTTTTAGAAAAAGAGGTTTTGAAATAATACAAATTTCCAACTAGAAGAAGAAGTAAAGTCATATTTTCATAAAAACATTTTCTTAATTACATTAGGTAAAAATAAGTTAGTATTTTTTAATAATACATAAGGATATCATGTATAAAGAGGTGATAAGAAAATTTATGTGTGTTCTTGATATATGTATCATATTATTTCATCAATGGAAGAATAATCATAAACAATCTCTATAAACGATGAGATTGTAGGAATAAACTGTCACCACTTTTGTAACATTGATTCATAATAACCATGAATGTGTAAAATTAACTGAAGCTTAATATATCATTAAAATAATTATATTAATTATATAACATGTCAGTTGGAATTATATACATCCCGTATAAAAATATAGGTTCATAACATGGAATGTATCTCAAAGACAGAAAATACAGACAAAAGTATTTTACCGGTTTGGTATCTCTTGATCCATAAACCCCATGAAAATAAATATAATCAAATATATATGAAAATAACCATAAATTTTATTATATTAATAATATAATACATTCATGGTAATTATTTACCACATATTATAAAATAATATGCGAACATGGCTTGTGTCTCACAAAAAATAAAAGTGAGATGAGAAAACCATTACCATAATTGTTCAATTTCTTCATACATGATAAAAAAAAATCTATAATAAGTATAAGTTTATCATAAATCTTCAAAATAGCCATATTATTATATATAATACCATATATTATTTTATTGTGACTTTATATTACCCGTTTATTAACAATTTAATGCTATTGTTACGTTTTGGGTAACAATCGCTTTGTTTTTATCTTGTGATTTATTTGTTATATTTTTGGACCTCATAGTTTTATCATGATATCCAGAATGTAATAAATTATATTAATATCATATATATTTATTTTATAAGTATTTATAGTAATCTATAAATGATATAAATATGAAATGTAATACATCGTTCATGGAGACAGTAGGCTGTATGTACGCATGAACGTTGTTTCGGTTTAATTATAATTTTGAAATTAAGAAAGAAAGTAATGAAATATATGTATATATATATTAATTATAGTAGAATTATTATTTCATATATAAAATGTATATTTAATAAACCCATCCTTAATATGTTCCATGTAAAGTATGAAAGAATCAAATCGCTTTGAGGAGTCTGTAGTCCACACGTCCGCAAATGAAGTTATCATATATCCACAATATGGAATGAATGAAGGTATGTTTTATGTAGAAATTGAAGAAGAATAAATACATAATAAATATCATATATATCATATAAAAATAGCGTGTCCATAATAATGACCAACCGTGAGAGGTGGAAAAGAAAAAACAAACAACATTGTTTCGTGAGTCGGTAGTTTACCATACACAAGAATGATAAGTTCGTTACCCATTAGATGGAAGTGTGTGTAATTGTTGGTTGAAATATTATAATAAAAAAATATTATTGTATTTATTATACTTAGGTTATTATATTATCCTTGAATTAGAATAATTGAGGTGGTGGAGGAAGAAATTAAAGGAAAGGAGCTTGGGGAAGGATGTTACCCCTTCTTTGGGTAACTCCTTTTGGTTTGGATGAAAGGGCTTACTTGGATGGATTTATGGTAAAATCGAGTCTCCAAGGATGAGTTGATAGATTATTTTTTATTATTTTATCATATTTTTGGTGATACAATGTGCTTGAGAAGTGTGAATAAGTGAGAGTGGTGTGTGCCTTTTTATAGTAGATGAGTGACATTCTTGTAAATTTTGAAAAATGATATTACACCCACGTTTTTCCTATTAAATTTGCATCCAATCATGGTCAAAATATTTTAAAATGGAGTATAAATTCTATATATTTCCATAAATTATCTTTTTTGAATGTTTATAGGTCATTTTGGCCTTTATGTTTAATGTTTAGTGCCTTGTTAAGCTAATTTTTGTCTTAATCACTGTAATTAATTTTAATAACATTCATTAGTATATCTTTTCAAAAACTAAGTTGACATTATTATAAATTATAAATTATTATGATTAAAAATATGGAATCCATTTATCTAAATTCAAACAATAGAATTTTTGGTAGTTAATTTAAAATTATTCTGGGAGACGTCACATGACCAAGGGTTTTTAAGCTTAAAATTTGCAAAAGTTTGCAAAGTTTTTTGTCAAATTTCAAAGTTAAATTGATTAAAAAACCTAAATTGAATTAATTTATACATAATTGATCTAATTATAATTTATAATCAATAAAAACTAAAATTTAAACTTATAAATAAATTAGACGAAAAAGAAGATTTGAATTAAAATTCAGTATTTTTCACAATTAATCAAAAACATCAAACTTCCTAGAAAAATAAAAAAAATTCACCCTAAACTAATTTTTAGGTTAGTATTTACAAAATTAAGTCTATTTTGACATATATAATGTATATATGTTCCAAAATTCATTTAAAATAGGCTTCTCATTGAAAGGTAGTTAAAGTGCCTTTATAAAAATATGGGGTTTTATGTGTGATATTGTGTTTGTTCTTATCTCATGCATATAAAGCCTATTGTATGAATGCAAAATTTTTTTGATTTAATATATAATATATAAATTTAATTAATATCATTCACTAATATTAATTAATTTAACTTATTAAGATAAATCTTCCTTTTCACATAAAAATAGTCTTTTATAAAATCAGTCCCCTTATATTCCATTGGGTTTTATATTCAAATCTAATTAATAGGTAACCTATAAATTAACCTATATATTTTCATAAGTTAGTTTATAATTTTCATAACTATTAATTTAACATCTAGGTTATATATTATTATATTAAATAATAATATTTTTAATAATATATTGTTGTTCAGAAAAACATGTTCATCTATGTTACACATGCTATCAAGAAAATACAGTATTGCATATAATGAAATATAGCCTTGGTGTTAAATTTATAGAAAGATAAAATTTATGTTGTAGGTAACATAATCTTGAATTGGTGATGAATAAAATGCAATCCACAATTAGTTATTTTATATAAAAAACCTATATTCAATGTTGCATGAAATAAAAAAATATAAAAAAAGATGAAATTAATTAAAAATAATAATTTACCAAATCTCCCTGTCTTACATAATGAATGATCTAGGTAATTTCACCCTTGAAGTTGAGTGTTACACCATTTCTATAGGTTAGTTGATGTGGAAACTAGTATTCTCCTGGTAATGTGGATTCTCTACGCTCATGGTTTCATAGATAGAGCCTTATAGGGAAGTGCATTGATTTGGTCCATGTTGATGGATCCCATAATGATGGTGAAACTTTTGGGTCCATTTTTTAGCCTGATTTTTTTGTATGACTTTTGGGACATACCAATTTCTCATACGTATGGAGTGGAGATCTGTTACCAATTCAGATTATGCCAGTTGATTCCTAGATCCTGGTTGATTCGCATTATCATGTGGATGCATATAGTTTTTCCCTAGAGTATAGAATTTATTCCTTTTCATTTATATGTCTTTTAGATCCTATATTTGTATGGAAGACAAAATTAATGTAATTTGGAAGGGTGTTCTATGGTTTTTAAATCCTTTGGCATAATCTATAGTGGGGGTATATTCACCTTGATTTTTAGGCAAGAATATGCTATTTGATATTTTCTATGTTTCTCCCTTAATTTTATTCCATTATTTCCTTTATTCCAAATGTTTTTAGATTTTAACCAGTCTATGAAAATAAAACATTCATGAAGTTTTTATTATTGAAGATTATAGGTTTACCATTAGTGGTGTCCTTCTAATATTTTTCTAACCACTTTTACAGAAACTGTAGTGTGCATTCCGAACTGATGTTATATTTTAGGTTAGATCATTGGTTACGTGGTGGATAGTTCCAAGCACTAGGGTTTCTTGATTTAGTGGAGTCTCTCATGTGTAATCTCCATCTTTGGTTAGTTTATCACAATTTTCATGGAGACCAAGTATATTTTTTGGCTCGGTGTTTATTGTAGAGCTCAAGGTATTTATTTTCAGTTTATTTATTTTTTATATGAGGTTAGTCTAGTGGGTGGCCAACTATTATATGTTTTTATTTGTTTGAGTATCTATGAACGAATTCAACATTTCATTTATTATATAATTTACTTGTTTCAATTTTTATTATTATTCATACTATAATGTTTATCCTTGTGTATATTTTGGTTTTTATCCATTATTATTGGATTCTGATGACAGGGTATCATATCCCCACTATATTTGTTAGACCGTCAATATATTCGGAAGCCTTTATTATAACTGGACATACTCCTAAGGCCATTTAGTGGGATATATTGGGTGATGTGTTCAATTGAACCAAGTTGGTTCATTTCAAAATGGTATCAGAACGGTTTAGTTTTGTGATTTTGGGTGTTGGTAGATTGGTGTTCTAGTAATTATTTGGATATTATTATAGATATTATAGAGTTGTGTTGCCAACACATTTTCTAATAAGAATTCCAATTTTACAAGGCACGGGTTTAATGTTTTGGTTTTCTATTTTTACAGTTGTGTGATTACACCTAGTGTGATCAACTTGGATTTATGAATTTATGTATTTTTCTAGTTTTTATCTCTTAGACCATGGGGATGATGATACTTTTCATGGATCATTCTTGGAACATAGGATTCACATAATATATTTCGGTCTATGGTGTTTTCACTAATTATGGAGGTTTAGTTGTTTAAAGTGTCTCCAATGACCTATATGGTTTATCACACATAGATTATTAGTGTAATTTTACATAGTTAAAAAGTATGTATATATATTTTATTTTAATGAAAGTTCATTTGGGTCTTATGGATAGATTCTAACCAGTTATGGAGATGCAGTCTCTCTATAGAGGGATGTATAGAGACCCTTGTGGGTCGGTAATGTTCTCTAAGTTCCCTATTATTGGATTGATGAGGGAAAGGATACTAGAAAAATCCTTGGATTGGGCTTGAGTTTCTCTAAGGTGGTGGTTCCCTTAATGTCTCAAGTTAGAGTAGGTTGGGATGGAAATGTTCTTTTCGCATTTTTTCTACCATGTATTTTTGTGGTTCCCCTATGCCTATTATCAATGATGGATTGGGTGGGAATGAATGTTTTTTTCTGGTGTGTCTATTGATGTTTTATATAACCAAAGTGTAATTAGGCATGGGGATTCTTAGTGTTTTAGAAGTGGAGTACTGGGAGTGATCTATATCTCATTGATGGATTGAGAGGGTAGGTTTGGTTAGATAATTGGACCTTATGAATTCTAGTTTCACCTTTTGTAGTGAAATGGAAGTGTGGTTTGGAGATTATAGCTTTAGATAAACTTCATAGTGGAGGGTAATCATGTGTCTAATCTTGGAAAGAGGGATATGCCTTGAATTTGAAAAGGAATCATTAGGGTGCTCCAGTTTTTTGGGACATACCTACTTTAGGAGAATTGTTAGTGGTTTTAGGTGTGTTATCCAAGATTTGTTAGGACTTGGCCCATGTAAACATGAGTCCTATTATGTGGTTGAGGAGCAGGGTAAGGGAAACCTTATGGTAGAGAATGCACCATAAGTTGTTGGAGGATTTAAACATTGTTTTAAGTGGGTTTTCAAGTATAGAGGTTTCTGTTCCAAGTGATCCAAAAATGACCATGGGTTTTTGTAGGTTTCATGTTGGTGCTTAGGTGGGAGTAGTTTAGCCAAATATATTCATTATGTTCAGCGGCGAATGTGGCATGAGCAATGTGAGTTTCTGTTCTGGAATTGGGGAAATTAAATGAAGTTCATGTAGGGGGACTATTAGATCTGTCACTGTATCATGTCTCTCATGTTGGGAGAGACTTGTAGAATCTATAAGTGCAGTTGATAGATGGTAAAGATAGCATCATCTATGCTAGTGCTTAGGTGGGATCATGGCTACCAATCAGACACTAATGCTTCTTGGTGGAGAGAATAATTTGTGATGGGGAGTTTTTGATTCCTCATGTCATTACAGGTTGTGAAAATTAGGACAAATTTTAACCTTTTATTCTCTTGATTGTTTAAGATAAAATGGTAATTTCTCTTATGTGATGATCATAGATAATTTTTTGGTCCATTATGTTGGTCCTAGAATAGGGATTTCGCCTAAGGAAAAGTGTTTAGTGGAAATAAAATCCATTACAATTTTTACAGAGTATTTAATATTTAATTAGTTAAATATTAATTTATTTGTGCATGTTCATTCAATGATAAATTTTAAATGGAGTATTAGATTGAGATTATGTCTCTGTGATTGATTTTGGATTTGGGTTTTTTTACTAGGCATGTCACAAACCCATTATGGGCACTAGGCCTGGGCCAAGGCCCCTTTTCTATACATTTATTAATCTTTTTTATTACCATTTATTTTATTTCAATTTTTTCTCTTCTCAAAATTTTCTTGTCAAACATGAACCCATGGGATTACCCATTTGGGGTCTTCATATAAGAGAGAGATAGTATGGGAGAGGAGTCAGTTCCATCTAGGTAACTCATCGAGAGGTATATCGAGGCTCAGTAGGTTTGTGGTGTAGATCATGTGTGAAACTTTGATGTTTTACACCTAGTGGTAGGCCTATTTTTAATGATTTTTCCATAATTACCCTAAGGGTCAAACAAGGCTTAATCGGGGAGAATCCGGGGTTTCATTCCATTTTGATGGTTTCTTATTAAGGAGTTGTCATTTACATGATATATAGTATAGAGAAAAAACTTACATGTTTTCATCCTATCCGAGGAAGATGATGATTCGGGACTACACATCATGTAATTTGGGGGAGACACTGTGTATTAGTGACTTGGTGTGTGGTTAGGGGCCTCACTATATGAATTATGTCGGGGGAACATGGCTGTGTAGGGTACATGAGTAGAGCCCATGTGATGTAAAAATACATTAGACATGTAGGGTACTTGGACATAACCCATGAATGGTACATATCTAGGTACCCCATGTGGGACACACACCGTGTGTGTTAAGTACATGGTGTATAGTTGGGCATTTTACTTACTGCATGGGATGAGGTACATGGATGGGTACCCCTGCGGGGTACCCGTTGTGTACAGGGATAACATGCCATGTAATTTGTGAAATTTTCTACAGAGTGACCCTTTTTAACCTTACTAGGGAGGAACTTTGGGTGTATATTCTTTGTACCCTAAGTACACTCCATGTAATTTTTCCTAACATGGATTATTTTTCTAATTTTACACACTAGGATTAGAATTGGATATAAGAAATGTCAATTTTGAGCATCCTTCCACTTATATATTGATAGTGGAATTATTTTGGCATTTAAATGTCATATGGATAGTGTTTTGGAATGAGATGGTTTATTTTGATGATTTCTTTGATGTTTGGATTCAGAGTCCCCCAACTATTTGGGTAGTGAGTTGTGAGTCTTAGGTGAGTTTCGTGAGCTTAGTAGTCATACCAGCTCAGGTGTTCTATATAGATATATTTGAGGATACTTAGAAAGATCCCAGAAGGAAAGATCATGTGGTTTATTTGAGGAAATATTGGGTTTTATGTCAGACCTTGAACTTGGATTTCATTTATTTATTTATTTTATCAACTTTTATATTCTTGGTCATTTCTGGGGAGGTTTGGGTCGAGGTTTCATTGATTACTTGTTTGAGTTTTGGAGGTTTTGGGTGGTTTTCATCCTTATTCATGGTTAGTGTGAAAATAATGGGGATAAAATGGCACGGTGGGGAGTTTGTGACACCCCTTGTGTCATTTATCGATGTGGTTTATTTTTTTTTATGGTTTATCACCTTAAGTTAGAGGATTTTTGGGGTAAAACGAGGATGTTTTGGGAATTTTTCTAGGTCACACGGTTAAGGTGCATGATTAGTTTAACCATGCAGCCTAAGTGTGCACAAATGACACAATTAAGGTGCATGGTTAAACTAAGCATATAGCCTAAGGGACCAACCTCTAAAACTCTTGGTAGTGGGTAATTATACAGTTTGAACATGGTTTTTTTAATTGTGCGAGCTAACCATGCAACCCAACAGAAGAAGGGTATTTTTGAAATTTCTCCTTATTTTTAATTGGGGTTTCTTCCCTTGTCATTCCACATTGTAACCCCATGACCTAGAAGCCTACTATGGAGTTTTTTGGATCCTCTATGGTCCTTTAAGGTGATTTTTATGTGGTTTCTTAGAGATTCTTCACACGGATTTAAAGGTTAGGGATCCCCTCTCTTTCTACTTTTGATTTTCACCATTTACCATTATCTTCTCACCCTAGTGGCCATGTTCGGACTATTTGGATACATAGAGTGGTGGAAAATTGGAGGTATTCTTTCTTAGAGTTGTGAGATGTTGTAGGAGTGTCTTTCGAGTGGATTTTTTCAAAGGTGACATGATTCTTCCACTTGAAGCTGGTGTTTCCATTATTTTCCTTTTTGAACCATTCCATATAATGTTTGGGTATTTTTAACTAGTTTATAATTGTGATAATAATGTTTTTGGTTTGTTAGATTAAATTGTTTTGGTGTTTTCATGAATTAAAATGGCTGAGAATTAGTTTTCAAAGGATGTTCTTAAATATCCTTCTGTATATATTCATGTGATATGTTTTATGAAATACCAATTGGCATTTCCAAATGAATTTGGGTATTTTTAGGGTGTGTTTGTCTTGGTTTTGTTTTAGTGTCTTGGTTTCTTTTTGATTTTATCCTTGTGCATGAGTTATGGTGAACATCATCGGTTGGTGTTATATGTGTAATATAAGTTGATTTTCCTTGGATTGGTCTTTTATTTCATCCATGGTTTTATAAGGATGTTCCATTGGATGTGTTCATATCCATGTGTGGATGGGGTGCAGACATGGATTTTCACACAAATGATAATAGATTGTTTTAAGAATGTTTCCATGGAACCTTGGATTTGAAAAGAACCATTTCCTTATCATTTTTATTATCTTTAGTCCTTACCATACCAGAATAGTTCATTAAAAACCCTTGGTACTTTCTAAATGGTTCTGAGGTCTCTAAATGGTTCTAAATTATGGTTTTAAATGAGTTTATAAAAACATGGAACATTTGGAATTTTGAGATGTGGGTTGGTAACTAAATGGTATAATGAACCATTTTTCCCCTTTATATTTATTGTGTGTCTTTTATTAGTTCTATAAGTGTTTTGGTATAGGTATTTGGATTGGAGATATTAAAGGGCTGGTTGGTAATTCGTAGTGGTTTGGGGAAAAATTCATTAAACTATCATGATTTGTAGGCCTAGTTAGCACATGTGTATGGATTGTTGTGTTATGAGAACCTCTATTGTAGATCCTATGAGAATAGAGTCATCACATAGGTGGTTTCATTGTTTGGGCTTGGAGAGAATGGTGGTTGTGGGTTCTAGTTTGAGCCATGATTGTGATGACCACCCCATTCACCATGTACTATTATCATGGGATTCCTTGGTGTCATCTAGATGGTCAAGTGATGGTTGCTTATTGAACCTGATTATACGGGTTGGTACTCCCTCAATTAGCTAAGAGGCCAGGTGGGATGTTCCATTGGATTGGATAATTTTTACTGGCCATCTGGTTTTTGAATATGTAGATGCACCATACACTGACGTGTGTGTCCTAACACTACTGAAAAATTATTATTTACCAACGGTTTCAAATCATTGGTAAAGGATGGACAAACTGTTGGTATAAACTATACCAATGGTTGTCCAAACCATTGGCTGTGGAGCCATGGGGATAGATATATCCCAAATGTTCTATGAGAACTGTTGGGATATGGTAAGAAAATGGATTACATACCAACGGTTTCATGTAACCATTGGTATAAATCTTTAACAATGGTTTTAAACTGTTGGAAATATCAAACAACATGTCTATACCAATTATTTTCAAACCATTGGAATAAACCGTTACCAATGGTTCCCCACAAATCATTTGTAAAAGCAAAGTAAAATGATCTATACCAATGGTTTGTAAACCATTGGTATATACTTTTTTCCAATGTTTTACATGATACTGTTGGTATATGTTCAATTTAGACACATATGACCACTGTTTACAACTGTTGGTATAGGATTTATACACCTACAGCAAGCCTGCCTCCCCCCTGTGCACCTACAGCACTTCCACCAGCTTGTCTGCCTTCATACAGAATTCTCAATACCTGCAGAATAAATATATAATTCTGT
The DNA here is from genome assembly GCA_963277665.1 of Viscum album. Taxonomy (NCBI): domain Eukaryota; kingdom Viridiplantae; phylum Streptophyta; class Magnoliopsida; order Santalales; family Viscaceae; genus Viscum; species Viscum album. Next base: position 1,340,178,174 of record OY728132.1, on the reverse strand, counting down.
ATGAATTCATACATAATTCTCAATACCTCCAATTCTATATTTAATTATACACATATAGAATTCATAATTCATAAGTTAATTAACAGTTAACACATACACAATTCAATTCAGAATTCAGAAGTCAATTACCCTATGCAATACAGAATTCTGAATTGAATACATAAAATATTTAATTATCTATAACACATACCGAATTGAATTCAGAATTTAGAATATAATAACCCCAATATAAGAAAATATTGTTTCAGGTTTTTGAATATGATATTGTTGATCATAGGCATGGGTGAATTCAGATGAGATTTAAATTTTTGGATAATGTGGTATGCCATGTTGTAGTAAAGGGTAATGTGACATGGGTGTAGTGGTGGTGGGGGGGGGGTGTCCAGGGGGTTGGGGGATATCCAAGGGGTGGGGGTTGTCTAGGGGGGCTATCTAGGGGGGTGTCTAGGGGTTTGGTGGGGGGGGTGTACAAGGGGATAGAGGGTGTCCAGGGGGTGTAGGGGTGTCAGGGGGGGTGTCCAGGGGGGTGGGGGACTGTCTAGGGTGGGGGGGGGGGATGTCCATTGGGGTGGGGGTGTCCAGGGGGTGGGGTGGTGTTCAAGGGGGTGGGGTGGTGTCCAGGGGGTTGGGGCTGTCCAGGGGGGGGGGGGGGTTGAGGGGGCTGTCCAAGGGGGTATGGGGGTGTTCAGGGGGTGGGTGGGGGCTGTCCAGGGGGTGGGGGCAGTCCATGGGAGTGGGGGTGGGGTTTTGTACAGGGGGTGGAGGGGCTATCTAGGGGGTTGGCGGTAGTCCAAGGGGGTATGGGTGTCGGGGGGGGGGGGGGGCTGTCAAGGTGGTGGGGGTGTCCGGGGGGGCGGTGGGTCAGGGGGTGGGGTTGGGGGTGGAAGCTGTCTAGGGGGTTACGGGGGAGGATGTACAAGGGGGTAAGGGGCATTCGGGGGGGGGGGTGTCCATGGTGGTTTCCAGGGGGTGAGGGGTGTATAGGGGGTGGGTGGTGCCTAGGGGGTGGAGGGGATATCTAGGGGGTTGGGGGTGCTATCTAAGGGGATACGGGGTGTATGTGGGGTGGTGTCTAGGGGGTGGGGGATATCCATGGGGGTTGTCCATAGGGGTGGGGTGTCTAGGGGGTGGGGGTGTCCAGGGGGTGGGTTAGTGGCCAGGGGGTGAAGGGGCTGTCTAGGGGGTTGGGGCTATCCAAGGGGGTAGGGGGTGTCCGGGGTGGGGGTTTCCAAGTGGATGGGGGTTGTCCAGGGGGTGGGGGTGTCTAGGGGTGGGGTGTCCAGGGGGTGGGGTGGTGTCCAGGTGGGGTGGGGGCAGTCCAGGGGTGGGAGTTGGGGGGATGTCCAGGGGTTGGGGGGACTTCCAAGGGGTCAGGGGTGTCCAGAAGGGTGTGCGTGTCCAGGTGGGGTTAGAGGGCTTTCGATGAGGGTGTGGGGCTATCGAATGGGGTAGGCGGTGTCCAGGGGGGGTGGGGGCTGTCCAGGGGGTTGGAGGGATATCCAAGGGTGTAGATATGTCTGGGTGGAATGTACAGGGGGTGGGGGATGTCTAGGGGGTTGGGGGCCTGTCCAAGGGGGAAGGGGTTGTCCCGGGGTGGGGGCTGTCTAGGTGTGGGGCTGTCCAGGGGGTGGGGGTGTCCATGGTGGGTGGGGTGGTGTCCGGGGGTGGGGTGGTGTCCGGGGGGGGGGGGGGGGGGTTGTCCGTGGTGGTGGTGGTGTTCAGGGGGTGGGGGGAGGTGTCTAGAGGGTGGGAGGGGGGATGTCCGTGGGGTGGGGGTGTCCAAGGGGTGGGGGTAGGGGCTGTCCAAGGGGAAGGGGGTGTCCAGGAAGGTGTAGGGTGTCCAAGGGGGGGTCTAGGGCCTGTCCAGGTGGGTGTGGGGGCTATCCAGGGAGTGGGGGTGTCTAGGGGTGGCGGTGTCGGGGGTGTGTGTGTGGGGGGGGGGGGGTCCATGGGAGGGGTGAATCGGTCACATCAAATCATCAAGTTGAGTTTTATTATTTATAGATAAGAAAATAAAGATAATGTGACCAACCTAATCACACATACATTCAGGGAAAACAATTATCAAACATCATATGTTAGTAATATTAGTAAAAAAATTAACAGATCAATCTGTCCCTCATCACCATCGCTAAAATCATTGTCATCATCTTCCTCACCCCCTTCCTCATCATCATCCCCATCATCCTCCCCAATTCCCTCCTCCTTGCCCTCGTACTCCGCCTAGGCCTCCTCCTCACCTACTCCTCCTCCTCTCCCTCCTCCTCCACCTCGGCCTCCTCCTCACCCTCCTCCTCTTCCACCTTGCCCTCCTCCTCTACATCATCTCGACCACCACTAGAACTACCACCTGGTGTAACATATATTGAACTCATCGATGACATATATTCATCACAAGCTTTGATGGCCTCTGGTGGAAGTGTTGGATGTAAAACTTCCATCAGTTTCAGAAATGCATTGTTTGACCTAGAAGACTGTTATGCCATCTCTGTGGCCCCTTTTTCATCTTGTTCTACTTATGAATTAACCTTATAGAACTCAGTGGAACCAAAACTCATACATGAGGATGGACAATACCTCATCGGGACTATACTCTTCCCAGGTCGGCAACGTACTCTTCCAGGGTGCTCATCTCGCAACACCAGATGTAAATGATCTTTTATCTCAAAATTGTCAGGTTACTGGCCATCAAGGGCCTCTAAATCATCATGTTACAGATATAAATAGATTATTCAGTAAAAAATTAGATATTAAAATTAAAAATCAATAAATTAAAACTAATAATCTTCTATTGAGTCGGTTCATTAACTGCACTTCCATCTTTCTTCCTTCTACTCATGAAAAACATTTTTTCTCAAGGCACACATCCTTAAATATTCAATTTTTGACTCTATGATGAAATTGAATGTAGGAAACCATAATTAAAAATAGGTTACAAATAATTAATTTAATAACTAAAATTATATAAACAACTGTCATACCAGCTTCCTCTCATGATCTGGCATCGTAGTACATCCCAATGTGTGGAGGTATTTTTTAGCATCAATGTTTTTTTATTTCATCTGGATGATTCCTAAATAAAATTCAATAATAAAAAAGGTAGTATTAATGAAAAACATGAAAATTTTCATTTAAATCCCTCAAATGTGATTATTACCTTAAACATGGTAGACGTACAATGAGTAAACATCTGCCGATACTGTTCTAATAGATAATCATCAACCATAGGGACTACCTCTAACTCTCTGAAAACTCTAGCATACCAGCCAATATACAACTCATTCTTATAGGATATCCAAAGCTCACCTAAATCCTTTTGTCATGCTAACCATGCACCCTCACCATCAGGGAAATTAAACCGAAGCTAACACCAAAATATTAATTCATAAAAATAAAAAAATAATATATTGCATTAAATACAATAGTTTTTTACTCAAATATCTACCCAAGAATTATCTTGGACTTCATTTGGAAATTGTCTCCATCATAACGGGTTGATAGGAATGATGCCGAAGTATTTGGCAAGCGTCGTCCAAAAACATAGACATTGCTACCCTATTTTTTCAATCATTTGTCTTATGACAACCCTGCTTTTTATTACAACTTAAACATGCTTTATTACATAAAACTTCACTTGATACAACAAAGAAGATCGAGAGGTTTAGTGTCTTTGGGGCTTAGGATCATTACATAAAAACTTTAAACTTGAAATACAACATCCTTATTGAAAACTTCCTTTACATGACCACTACATTCCTTCGTACTTAGCATTGCATGGGATAACCTGAGGACATGCATAAGAAAAGGGTGAGCTATAAAGCCCAGTAAGGGAGTACATAATGAATAACATGAGGAGTACAATACATGTTAGGCAATAGGCATATCAATAGAGCATAAGAGAGACATGAACATAAAGGCATGATAAAGCATGATAATCATAACATGGAAATGTGGCAACAACACTTAACATTGAATTAGCATGAGCCAAGGCTCATTGCACATGGAGCATGAGTAAACCCTCATTGCACTTGAAGAACGAGTAAACCCTCGTTGCACTTGAATTATCATGAGTAAACACTCATTTCACATGACGTATCATGATACTATACTTTACCCAATGCATTGGAGCGCTATCAGGGCGCACCCTTCTTAAACATTTCATTTCATGCATAAGTGTGCCACATGGATCATAAAACATGGATTCATAAAACATAATCATTTATTCCACGATAAAGGAATGTGGAATTCATACATGAAACTTTACAATCAATATGTATATGTGCATAAAGGTGAATACCCTTGATGGAGAAATGGGCATGGTATTCACTACACAAAGACATTGGCTTAGAAAATCGGTGCGATTTCGGCAGCTTAACGGCGTGACATAAGAATTCATAAAAAAGGTTGATGAGAGAGAAAGGGGTTCCTCATCATATTTACATGTAATGGAAAGTAAGGAGATCATATATATACATGTCACAACAATAGAAATGGAATTTAGATTCATGATACAAAAGTATTGCTTGAATGTAAAAGAAGAGAGAGAAGTTCCTTTCGGAATTTCGGCATAGTAACGGGTGTACATGGGAGGCATTTAATGAGAGAGAAAGGGTTCTCCCATCATTCAAACAATAAGAGGGAATTATGGTGGAGGTGCGAAACCATACCCCAACATTCATAATTGAAATAAAAAGGGAAATACAACTTAAAGAAAATTGACAAAAAAATGAGAAAGGAAGAAAACCCCTTACTTGGAAGTGTGCTTCCAAAGGCTAGAGAGAGGCTTGTGAGAGGCTTATTGGGAGCTTGGGGCACCTTGAGAGGATTCTAGAGAGATTAGGGCAGAGTTTGGACGAACTTCAAGGGCATTGGGTGAGGAGGAAGTGGGAGCTTGGGTGGGTTTATATAGGAAAGGTGAGAGAATTCTTTATTATTTAGGTTTGGGACCCCTTATAATAAAATAATCCAAACCACAAACCATCCCATGGTATTTGCCCATGGTTTCTGGAAAAGGAAAGAGGAAAAAAATATTTTACAAGTCCAAGGTCCGAACTTATTAAAAAATTAGGGTTGCTTATGTGGAGGTGAGTCACACTCCCATGGAAATTAATTTAAAAAGGCAAAGTGTTGAATAAGTCTTGAGGGCTCCATTAATGCTTTGAAAAGTGAGTCAAACAAGCCCAAAACCTCATTATTTTAATGATAAAATACATATTGGCCGAACACAAGGATTATGGTATTTTATTACATCACCATTGGGTCATTATGATGTCATAAAACACATTATATATTTAAATGGTATTTAATTTTTACCCAAAAATTTGACTGTCTCAGAAAATTATGAAAAATTCACCGTTGGATAATTTTGACGTCCTGATTCCAAAAATAATATTTATTTTATCTAAATAATTTTCTAAATATGTGAATTTTCACTTTTAAAATAAAAACCGACATTTATAAAAATTCACGGGTTTTGACAGAAATGGCTTTCAAACCTTAATAAAAAATTTAATTGCATTCATAAAATTATAAGATCATTTATATTTAATAAAAATTAATTTAATATTAATAATAATATTTTATTAAAATATTATTTAATTCAAAAATCCTTTAATTTAATAAAATATAATTCTTAATTAAATAATAACTAAAAACACCGTTTGTACTTTAAAAACTAATTACAATGTATCAAAAAATGACTAGAAATTATATTCATTATTATATACAAAAAAAATAATGTACATGAACATGGTGCTACTTATTTGTTACATAACCCCTTAAAATAGCCGCATAAGACCTAAGGGTAAGGTGTGCGATGGTGACAGACTCTTGGGGTTGCTCGGATAACATCGCTCGAGTGGTAATCTCTATCAACTTCCATTTTTCCCGTAGACGATCACGTTCGAGCTTGACTTGATGAAGCTCAGCTTGGGCTTGGTCAAGGGCAAAGCCCAAAGACGCCACCTCCTTTCCGAGCTCCGACAAATGGGCTTCGTAAGGGGCAATTCTACTGGATGAGGCCATCGCTTCCTTTGTCTGAGTAGAAAATTGGTTCGTTAAAGACTTATATTTAAACTACCCAGATGATCACTGTTCAACGGCTATAAAAGTAACGGTCACAAATCTTAACGTTAAACTAAAGAAGTTGAAATCTTATAGAAACATTTATTTTCCATAAAGAAACATTTAACTGGATCAAGAGGGATTTTCCATTAATGAAATTTTGGGTCGTTACAACATTCCCCCCTTAAGAAATTTCACCCTCGAAATTTTCCTTTTCCCACACTAAAACAAATGTGGGTAACTTAGCTTCATTATATCCTCCGACTCCCAAGTTGCTTCTTCAAACTTGTGGTTTCTCCACAACACCTTGACGAGGGGCATTGTCTTATTTCGTAGAACTTTTTCTCTACGATCCAAGATCTTCACTGGTTGCTCCTCATAAGAAAGATCGTCTTCTAATTGTACCACCTCAGAAGAGAGTACATGTGAAGGGTCTGGTATGTACTTCCTTAAGAGGGATACATGGAAGACATCATGCACCTTGGCCATAGCAGGTGGAAGTGCTAGTCGATAGGCCACAGCCCCAACACGATCAAGAATCTCGAAGGGGCCGATGTACCTTGGACTTAACTTCCCTTTCTTTCCAAACCTCATGACCTTCTTCCACGGAGATATGCGTAAAAACACCATGTCTCCGACTTTAAACTCAAGGTCTCGTCGGCGATTATCTGCATAACTCTTCTGTCGACTTTGGGCTGCCTTGATATGCTGCTGAATGGTTTTCACCTTCTCCACCATTTCTTTGACCATTTCTGGTCCAAGCAGCTTACGTTCACCGACCTCATCCCAACATGCCGGTGTTCTGCACCTTTTCCCATATAGGGCTTCATATGGTGCCATTTGGATGCTCGAGTGGAAACTATTATTATAAGAGAACTCAACTAGAGGAAGATGTTGATCCCATCCTCCTTTAAAGTCCATTGAGCACGCTCTCAACATATCCTCAAGTGTTTGGATAGTCCGCTCAGATTGGCCATCAGTTTGAGGATGATAGGCCGTACTGAAGTTCAGTCCAGTATTCAGAGCATGTTGAAGACTCTTCCAAAACATAGAGGTAAATCTTGGATCTCGGTCCGACACAATAGATAGTGGTACTCCATGCAACCGTACCACTTCCCTGATATATATCCGTGCCAGTTGATCCAAAGAGAAATCCTCTCGAATAGCAATGAAGTGTGCAGTCTTTGTAAGACGATCCACAATAACCCAGATTGCATTGTTGCTTTTGGATGTCCTTGGGAGTCCAGTGACAAAGTCCATGGTGATGTTATCCCATTTCCATTCTGGTATGGGCAATGGTTGCATCATCCCCTTAGACTTCTGCCTCTCTGCCTTCACTTGCTGAAACACCAGGCACTTTGATGTATATTCGGCGATCTCCTTCTTCATATTATCCCACCAAAAGTTTTCTCGGAGATCTCGATACATCTTTGTGCTCCCTCGATGAATAGAGAAATTTGAACTATGTGCATCATCCAAAAGTTCCTTCTTCAGCTCCGAACTTGATGGGACACATAGTCTTTTCCCAAACCGCACAATTCCTTCTTCATTAACATTAAACTCTGAGGATTTTCCCTTTTTGATAGCTTCCACTTTTTCTTGGATTCTCGCGTCATCCTTTTGGGCATCCTTTAACCTGTCCAAAAGAGATGGTTGAGCAATCATTTGTGAAAGGATTGATGATGTTCCCTTCTTTATGATTCCCACGTCCATCTTCATCAAGTCTAAGAAGATTGGATCCTTCTCAATTCTCATCATTGATAGAATTGCTGGATCCTTTCTACTTAGGGCATCCGCCACCTTGTTCGCCTTCCCAGGGTGGTAATGTATTGAACAGTCATAATCCTTTATGAGCTCTATCCATCTTCTCTGGCGCATATTAAGCTCTTTCTGTGTGAATATATATTTAAGACTCTTGTGGTCAGTATATATCTCACATTTCTCTCCATAGAGATAATGCCGCCAGATTTTCAAGGCAAAGATCACCGCCGCCAACTCCAGATCATGCGTTGGATAGTTTCGCTCATGGATTTTCAACTGTCTTGAGGCATAGGATATCACTTTATCATTCTGCATCAGCACACATCCTAAGCCCTTCTTCGAAGCATCACTGAATACCACAAAAAGCTCCCCACTTGTGGGTAAAGTGAGCACAGGTGCAGTGATAAGCCTCCTTTTCAACTCCTTGATGCTTTCTTCACATTCATCACTCCAAGAAAACTTTACTCCCTTTCGAGTTAGCTTGGTAAGAGGGTTGGACAATCGTGAGAAGTTTCTCACAAATCGTCGATAATATCCAGCTAACCCCAAGAAGCTACGGATATCAGTTACCGATGTTGGCCTCAGCCATCCCTCAATTGCATCTGTTTTGGAGGGGTCCACAGATATCCCATTGCTTGTGATGATATGGCCCAAGAATGAGACCTCCTTCAACCAGAAATCACACTTGATGTACTTGGTATAGATCTTCTCCTTGCGCAAAGTCTCCAGTACAGTTCTTAAATGCTCCTCATGGTCCTCCTTGGTTTTGGAGTATATTAGAATATCATCTATAAAGACTACCACAAATTTATCTAGGTAATCTCTAAAGACTCTATTCATCATGTCCATGAATATTGCTGGAGCATTGGTGAGTCCAAAAGGCATTACTATGAATTCATAGTGCCCGTACCTTGTACGAAAAGCAGTCTTGGGGATATCTTCCTTCTTCACCCTTACTTGATAATATCCCGACCGCAAGTCGACCTTGGAGAAGTATTGTGCTCCACGCAGCTGATCAAACAAGTCATCGATTCTTGGGAGAGGATACTTGTTCTTTATCGTGATTTTGTTAAGTTCACGATAATCGATGCAAAGCCGCATTGACCCATCCTTCTTCTTGACGAAGAGGACTGGTGCACCCCATGGTGATGCACTTGGGCGTATAAACCCTTTATCCAGATTCTCCTGTAGTTGTTTCTTCAGCTCTTCAAGCTCAACAACAGCCATTCTATATGGAGTCTTGGATATTGGTAGCGCCCCAGGTATAAGTTCAATTGAGAACTCAACATCTCTTCTTAGAGGAAGACCAGGAAGTTCCTCGGGAAATACTTCAGCGAATTCCCTCACAATAGGCATTTCTTCAAGGGTGGTTTCTTCCATGGACTCAATCATCTGAGCCAGATATGCGTGCTCATAAGGCAGTAATATCCATGCTTGAGATGATGGAGCTAAAGGAGATTCATCTTCCTCCTGACACTTGTAAAGAATCGGGGGTCGATTCTCCATATGGAGTGTGATTTCCCTCTCCCGACAATTTATGTTGGCTCTATATAAGGAAAGCCAATCCATGCCAAGAATTGCATCAAATTCCACCAAAGGGAGTATGATGAGGTTCGCCGGGAAATTCAATCCACAGATTATAACAGGGGAGGACTTATACTCATGGGATGCAATGATTGCCCCATTTGCCGTACTCACCGACATCTTTACTTCCATGATTTGTGGTGGTGCAGGGATTGTTCTACTAAACTTTTGAGATATAAAAGAATGCGTAGAACCTGAATCAAAAAGTACGTTCGCTATTCTTGAATGAATAACTAGCGCACCTGTCACCACTTCGTTGTCGGGGTTCACTTCGGTAGAAGTGATGGCAAAAGCTCTTCCTTGCTGTCTTGGAGGTTGTTGATTGCCTCCAATAACCCTTGGATTAGGGCACTGATTCACAAAATGACCCGGTTCTTTGCATTTGAAGCATTGAACAACGCGTTGAGGTTCGAACGGGGCGTTCCTCCCCTCCGTCGCAGCCGCGGGTCCTTCTTGCTGACAGTTAACAGCTAGGTTCCCTTCTCTTCCACACTTGAAGCATTTTCTTGTCCCCCTAAGGCAACTTCCAGGGTGCTTCTTTCCACACTTTTGGCAAGTGGGGTGCTGGAATTTCTTAGCGCCGTTGGATTTATCCATCGGACCACCAGCATTGAAGTCCACCTTCCGCTTCTTGTCCCCATGATACCCCTGTGATTCTCCGATCTCCATTTCAACCTTGAGGGCACATCGGACAATTTCCTCATAGCTGTCGAAGTCACGGATCGCTAATGCTTTCCGCAAGCTAGGCTTCATCCCACCAAAGAAGTGGTCAACCTTGCATTCGGGGGTAACGACAAAGCCGGAAGCGTATCGTGCAAGCCTTGTGAAGTTTGCCTCGTACGCTCCCACAGATTCCTCATCTTTCTGCTTGAGGGAAAGGAAGTCCCTTTCCATCTTAAGACGGAGGGTGCGTGGAAAATATTTATCGAAAAACATCTTCCGGAATACCTTCCATTCCAAAGCCTCGATCTCCTCCTCAGGCTTCGTATTTTTGATCAATGTCCACCATTGATCAGCTTCACACTCCATACGATAAGCCGCCAGGAGAACCTTCTCTTTTTCAGAGCATTGGAGGATGGAGAATATCTTTTCAATGGAGTTGATCCATTGTTCAGCAATCGTGGGATCAGATGATCCACTAAAAGTAGAAGGCCTTTGTCTCATGAAGCTTTCAATAGCGACTTGTTCTTTCTTAGGGGGGGGGGGGGTTGAACGTTCCTCTTGACCAGTGTTTCTATTCAAAACTTGAGTTAGCTGAGAGAGAAGCGTGACAAAGTTCGCGATTCCCGCTCCCATTGGATTGGGCATCTCATAAGTACAATCATCACACTGATCTTCACAACGGTTGTTAGCTCGAGTTCTCCTATTACCGGCCATTGGCTGGAATAAAAGGAAAGTTAGGGGTAACACATAAAGGGTAATCCAAAGAAAAAAGTTGATGACTTATAAATAAACTTTAATCTCTTTAACTCATGAGTCTATAGGATTCAATCCAGGCTTTTCATGATCTTCGTTCTAACATATATTCTTAGGGGCATTTTTCCCTTAATAAGGGTTCATAATAAGATTGTGAATTTATCAAAACATATCCCCCGGGAGTGTCGTAACCAAGAGTGCAGCAATGCCCGTTGTCGTGCACCAGTTCCCGTTCGAGTCTAGCTCAAAGCGGTGTTTTCGGGTTTTACCCCTAGGATACATCTGTGCCAGAGCCGCCTCTACCTGCTCGTATCCAGACAGGTATGTATTTGTTTGATAAACCACTTACTTAGTATTTACCAAAACGTAGGGATGTTTTTATTATGCTTAGTCTTGTATCTAAGGCTTTACTAGGGTTTCCTAATCCCAAAAATAACTAAACCTCCCTCTGATACCAACTATGACAACCCTGCTTTTTATTACAACTTAAACATGCTTTATTACATAAAACTTCACTTGATACAACAAAGAAGATCGAGAGGTTTAGTGTCTTTTGGGATTAGGATCATTACATAAAAACTTTAAACTTGAAATACAACATCCTTATTGAAAACTTCCTTTACATGACCACTACATTCCTTCGTACTTAGCATTGCATGGGATAACCTGAGGACATGCATAAGAAAAGGGTGAGCTATAAAGCCCAGTAAGGGAGTACATAATGAATAACATGAGGAGTACAATACATGTTAGGCAATAGGCATATCAATAGAGCATAAGAGAGACATGAACATAAAGGCATGATAAAGCATGATAATCATAACATGGAAATGTGGCAACAACACTTAACATTGAATTAGCATGAGCCAAGGCTCATTGCACATGGAGCATGAGTAAACCCTCATTGCACTTGAAGCACGAGTTAACCCTCGTTGCACTTGAATTAGCATGAGTAAACACTCATTGCACATGACGTATCATGATACTATACTTTACCCAATGCATTGGAGCGCTATCAGGGCGCACCCTTCTTAAACATTTCATTTCATGCATAAGTGTGCCACATGGATCATAAAACATGGATTCATAAAACATAATCATTTATTCCACGATAAAGGAATGTGGAATTCATACATGAAACTTTACAATCAATATGTATATGTGCATAAAGGTGAATACCCTTGATGGAGAAATGGGCATGGTATTCACTACACAAAGACATTGGCTTAGAAAATCGGTGCGATTTCGGCAGCGTAACGGCGTGACATAAGAATTCATAAAAAAGGTTGATGAGAGAGAAAGGGGTTCCTCATCATATTTACATGTAATGGAAAGTAAGGAGATCATATATATACATGTAACAACAATAGAAATGGAATTTAGATTCATGATACAAAAGTATTGCTTGAATGTAAAAGAAGAGAGAGAAGTTCCTTTCGGAATTTCGGCATAGTAACGGGTGTACATGGGAGGCATTTAATGAGAGAGAAAGGGTTCTCCCATCATTCAAACAATAATAGGGAAGTATGTTGGAGGTGCTAAACCATACCCCAACATTCATAATTGAAATAAAAATGGAAATACAACTTAAAGAAAATTGACAAAAAAATGAGAAAGGAAGAAAACCCCTTACTTGGAAGTGTGCTTCCAAAGGCTAGAGAGAGGCTTGTGAGAGGCTTATTGGGAGCTTGGGGCACCTTGAGTGGATTCTAGAGAGAGTAGGGTAGAGTTTGGACGAACTTAAAGGGCATTGGGTGAGGAGGAAGTGGGAGCTTGGGTGGGTTTATATAGGAAAGGTGAGAGAATTCTTTATTATTTAGGTTTGGGACCCCTTATAATAAAATAATCCAAACCACAAACCATCCCATGGTATTTGCCCATGGTTTCTGGAAAAGTAAAGAGGAAAACAATATTTTACAAGTCCAAGGTCCGAACTTATTAAAAAATTAGGGTTGCTTATGTGGAGGTGAGTCACACTCCCATGGAAATTAATTTAAAAAGGCAAAGTGTTGAATAAGTCTTGAGGGCTCCATTAATGCTTTGAAAAGTGAGTCAAACAAACCCAAAACCTCATTATTTTAATGATAAAATACATATTGGCCGAACATAAGGATTATGGTATTTTATTACATCACCATTGGGTCATTATGATGTCATAAAACACATTATATATTTAAATGGTATTTAATTTTTACCCAAAAATTTGACTGTCTCAGAAAATTATGAAAAATTCACCGTTGGATAATTTCGACGTCCTGATTCCAAAAATAATATTTATTTTATCTAAATAATTTTCTAAATATGTGAATTTTCACTTTTAAAATAAAAACCGACATTTATAAAAATTCACGGGTTTTGACAGAAATGGCTTTCAAACCTTAATAAAAATTTTAATTGCATTCATAAAATTATAAGATCATTTATATTTAATAAAAATTAATTTAATATTAATAATAATATTTTATTAAAATATTATTTAATTCAAAAATCCTTTAATTTAATAAAATATAATTCTTAATTAAATAATAACTAAAAACACCGTTTGTACTTTAAAAACTAATTACAATGTATCAAAAATGACTAGAAATTATATTCATTATTATATACAAAAAAAATAATGTACATGAACATGGTGCTACTTATTTGTTACATAACCCCTTAAAATAGCCGCATAAGACCTAAGGGTAAGGTGTGCGATGGTGACAGACTCTTGGGGTTGCTCGGATAACATCGCTCGAGTGGTAATCTCTATCAACTTCCATTTTTCCCGTAGACGATCACGTTCGAGCTTGACTTGATGAAGCTCAGCTTGGGCTTGGTCAAGGGCAAAGCCCAAAGACGCCACCTCCTTTCCGAGCTCCGACAAATGGGCTTCGTAAGGGGCAATTCTACTGGATGAGGCCATCGCTTCCTTTGTCTGAGTAGAAAATTGGTTCGTTAAAGACTTATATTTAAACTACCCAGATGATCACTGTTCAACGGCTATAAAAGTAACGGTCACAAATCTTAACGTTAAACTAAAGAAGTTGACATCTTATAAAAACATTTATTTTCCATAAAGAAACATTTAACTGGATCAAGAGGGATTTTCCATTAATGAAATTTTGGGTCGTTACATGTCTGTCTTCATTGTAGTCCACCATTAACTATGTGCGGTGGTTCCACACCTCACACAAGCGTGTACACCCCAACCCTACCTCCTATCAGTAGATGTATCTATTATGAAAGAAAAAAATATTTTATCAATACATGTTATAATGAAAATAAATAATGGTATAAAAAATTGTTAGGGTTGTATAAATATATATGCGTTAGTTTGATCAATGGGTGCCTCTAGATCCACAGAAACTAAAGGAACACCCTATACAGGTGGAGTGGGTCCCAATGTATGCATTGTAGGGATAAACTCTGGCAGAGTAGGAGTCAAAAAATATGGAATATAAAATCTTGGAGAGAATTAATCTGAAGTAAAAAAAGCTGATACAGATGGTTGGCCGAACGCTGGATAGGGTGTGGGAGTCATCATCAGATATGGTAATGATGATTGAGGAGGCTCAGATGTAAAATGTGGTGAAAATGGGAGGAATAAATATCCTGTGTGTCCTAACAACACACCGTGATTAAAATTTGTGATAGATGGTATGTCAGTTGGAGGGGCAGGGTCTAATCGGGTACTCCGACCAAATCAGCTAGCTCTCGTACCACCCCCCTCATATGAATACCCTAAGTATTGGGACTACTACAAGGATTATCATCAAATAATTTTTGCCTAAGAGGTATATCTTGCAAAAAAATCTTAAAACAAAATTAATCACATGCCATTATATGTTATTTAAATATATATATTTGAAATAAAATACTCACTACAGGCACTAGTGGTGGAATGCCCATCATAGCCATGCGACGATTGTTATCCGTCATCTTTTTTCATCACCTATCTTCAATTGGTTGCATTTCATGCATTTGAAAACAAGCATGGAATTAATTAGAAAATGATAACTAATGTTTATCATAAATAACAAAATATATGAGAGGGAATAGGGGGTTTCATGGATAATTGAACTATCAATTGTTTTAGGTGAGATTGAATGGGTATATAATGAATTCAAAAAATCTTACAATATTTAATAAAATAATAATAATTTAGAGTAGGATAGTTATTTACTAAGTGTCATTAGTCTATATATTATGAATGATTAAACCCTTAAGATAGTTTGAAATGGTGATATAAACATATGAACAAGTATAAGATATCTATCAGATTCATAAGGTGTAAAACAATTATCAAAATTATGGAAAAATTTAATTTCTTTATCCCAGGTAGATGATGCAGGTTTCTCTACATGTTTGGAAGAAGAAGACAAACCATCACGTTCATTAACTGGTGAAATGTTAAAGGAGTGTCATAGAGTTATATTAATTTTATATATGGTCCATAAAGTAATGAAATGTTCACCAAGTTAGAATTTTTGGTTTCAGAGGGTTGAATATAGTTCAATTCCAAATTAGATAATGTAATTCAAATAAAATTTCAACCAATAAACATTGAAAAAAATAACATAACGGTCAGGTTGGATACATGATGTTTTTAATAAATATTAAATCAACTTGAATAGTACCAACCTTTACAACCTAAGTTGAGAAAAACCAAAAGAATTGAGAACAAGGATGGATGATTCGATATAATTTCGATCACAACATCAAGTTCATAGTCAACTCTGAAAGTTGAGCTATTTGAGTCATCAAAAGTAATAAATGGATCGTTTCCATTGGTAGTAGGGTGGTTTCAATTACATCATCACCATCATCAAAAATATGTCTTGGAATTACTTCAATAATGAAACCAAATTCAGGTCAAAGATGTTCTTTGACATAAACAACTTCTTTCATCATTGATGCCAATATATATGGCTCATCATTAGCAAGAGTGTGAGTCATATAAATTATTCAAAATCCAAAATCATCAATAAATGTTCCTTGACTCATCATCAAATCAAACCACTGATATTTCATCATCGTGACTCATCCATGAGAGTAATAATCCAATATTATTATTATTTTCAATGACACCATAATAACCTACATTTTTAAATCACAGTAAACTATCTAATGCACTAGCATAAGAGTTTGTTGTGGTAGTAATCATTACACCATCATGTGGTGTTCTCATGTTCTTTGCTCATTCAGTGATAATAAATCCGCACCAATTGATAACAATTGATTTATAATCACAAACCACAGTATTAGGACCAAAATCCAAAGCCCTTATTTCCTTAGAGATAGAGTCAGCAGGAAAACTCAATACCTAAAATATAAATGAATATTAAAATTAATTAAATAATTTTTAATAATTTAAAATAGTAATATTGTTACCTTCAATTTTAACCAAGAAGAAAATTCTTTTCTATGAAAAGTCTTCCTTCTTCTCAAAGAAAAAGAATGATGCTTTCAATTTATCATCGATTTATGTTCCCTATATATAAAAATAGGAATAACTTAACAAATATATATATAAGATATACATATTCAATTTAATTATAAGATGTAGTAATCGAACAAATAAAAGTTGAACAAAACTGTGCGATGTGCCATCTTCCGCTCTTCAAGGCTTAATGTCTTCAATGTATATGATCCAAGAATTCCTCTTATTTGAGGAAGTGATGGAAAACTAGGTTCAATTTTTTCATACTGTTCTTCTTTATTTTTTATTGGTTAGTTTATTATTGTAGTAAGATTAGACAAATACATAGAGCATAAATACATACATTATTGAGCCAAGTAACCTTCATGATATAACCATTGGGATGATTCCTGTTTCGGACATAAGACTTTAATGTGTACATATTTATTTCATTTGGATACATCCAATGAAAAGAAATAGGTCCACCGAGAAGTATTTCAGTTGGATTATGGACAGTCAGATGCTGCATGCATGTGAAAAATGATAGAGGAAATATTTTCTCTAACTCACAAAATTAATGGGGCATCTACCAATATTTTTTTGCAAGAAAGACTTGGATAACATCTTATCAGAAAGATATCTATATATATGGAACAACCAAATAACATCCACCCAAGAATTATATGAAGAAATATGATGGATTGCTGTTGGAATCAACTCATGCCAAAAGATGTGATAATCATGAGTCTTCAAAGATTTTAGCTTCAACTCTCTTCTGTTGACCCATTTAGATATGTTTCTTGAATAGACATCAAGAACTCAAATAGTCTCTAGTACTTCCAGAAATTAATTTTTTTTCTATAGGTTTCATCACATAAGAAGCACAAGGAACTTTCTATTTATTTTCAATAATACGCATAGGATGAAATTATTGTCTGATGCCCCAATTCAACAAGTGATGCCGAGACCGTAAATAATCTTTTGTCTTTCCCTTAACATTTAGAAGAATAAAAAGAAACATTTCAAACATATTTTTTTCAATCTGCATTATGTCTAAGGAAATACGTAAAAAATTTGTTGACCAATAAGGAAAATCAAAGAAGGTACTTCTATTCTTCCAATTGTAACAGGTTTCAGTGGAAATATTCTTTATCTTTTCAGATTTCATTTGACCCTTCCCAAATAAAAAATTGAAATCATTCAATTCATTAAGCACATCAGTTCGAGACATATGCTGAGGTGGATTATCGATCTCCATGGTATTGTCAAATATTCGACAATTATTTCTATATGGATGATCCATTGGCAAGAATCATCAATGTACCATAAAACCAAAACTACAGTGATGTTTTAGTTATCTGGATCGTTTATTCTTCATACAAACCAGACATGGTAGTTTTCCCTTCATTCTCCATCCATGCATCATTGCATAAGTAGTAAAATCACTGATCGTTCACATAAGTGTAGAATGCATCTAAAATATGTCTTTCGAATATGAATTTTATGTGCACACACCGACATCCCAAAGAAGTTTCAAATCTTTTATTACAGTTTTCATCTATATTTTTATATCATTGCTAGGATTATAAGGGCCAGATATGAGTATACTGATGAAAGTGAAAGGTTTTTTCATACACAAACATGGGGGAAGGTTATAAATTTGTATAAAAACCTACCATGTGTTATGAGAAGTAAGAATATAACCAAATAGATTAAAACCATCACATGAAAGAACGTACCTCACATTACGCATGTCAGCTGAAAAATTAGTATATATAGCTTCAAATCGCTACCATGAAAATCCATATGATGGGTGAACCAACTCATCATTAGTCTTATTTCTCTCAGTATCATTCCATCACATTTTTATTGATATTTCATCAGATATATAAAGATTCTAGAGTCTGGGGATCAATGGAAAGTGCCACATCACTTTCTGTGGCACACGGGATGGTGTTACATTAGCTTTTGGATTCCAGTGAGATGTGCCGCATTTTATACAATCATTTCTTTCAGCCATTTCCTCCTAGAATAAACTGAAATCTTTCGGGAAAGCATTAATTTTTTTTCTTAAAAATCGAAGTTCCTCAACTAACTTCCATGCCATATAGTGGTTTGAGGGAATATCTACATCATTTGGAAGTAATTCCTTTAAGAAGTTAAGAATGTAATTGATGGAAGTATTAGAAATCCCATACATAGTTTTCCCATGAAATAATTAGATTAAAAATTTTAGCCTTTTCATTTTACCTCATTATCGATATATTAGAGTCATGGAAGCATCATTCAATTTTTTCACCCTGACAACATCATCATTTTCATTAGACACATCATGTGTGATCATATCAAAGCATTCTTAGGTCACAATTCTTTATTTTCCATGATGAAAAATAAAGGGAAACCAGTCATATAACAAATTCTCCAATCTAGTCCTCTCATTTGGATCATTAGTAATTTGAGATTTCATTTTCTCCCCATTATGATGATGCATAGAGTAGTTTTCATGAAATCCATATTTGGTTATGTGGTATCCGACTTCTTTATGGTTTAACCAAGTTCTTTCAACAAAATTGTAATAGGGGAAGTGTATCTGACCACTATCTGAAGCATTGTGAAATGAAAAATCTAAAAAGCTCTCCAAATTGTTTTGAAAATCCCTTGATATTCGATCGGTTTCGTACATCCAACTTCAATCCATTCTGTAAAAATATTGCTATAAGTAATTTTGTCAAAACCAATTCAATAATATTGAATTTCCATCGAAAATATAATTAAGTAAATGAGGATTGTACACTTTATATGAAAACATAACTGACACACTACTCTATATGAGATTCATAATATAAAAGAAAAAAATGATACATTTATAACAAAATATCTTTTAAGAACTATAAATGAGTTTAAAAGATCATGTACACTTGTGGAGTAGAATTATTCAAGAGTTGAGTAAATTTTAGATTGAAGAAATTTTATATTTTAGTAGAATATTTGAGTGATCACATACACTGCCCAAGGGGGTGGGGGTGTCCGAGGTGGTCTAGGGGGTGGGGGGGATGTCTAGGGGGTGGGGGTATCCAAAGGGGGGTGGGGGTGTATAGGGGGTGGGGTTGGTTCTGGGGGGGGGGGTTGTCTAAGGGGGTGGGGATGTCCAGGGGTGGGGGGCTATCCAAGGGGCGTGGGGGCTATCCAAGGGGGTGGGGCTGTGGAGCGGGGGCTGCCGAGTAGGGGTGGGGGTGTCCAGGGGGTGGGGGTGTTGAGGGGTGGGGTGGTGTCTAGGGGGGTTGTCCATGGGTGTGGGTGGGGGTGTCGAGGGTAGGTGCAAGATGTCCGGGGGGATGGGGGATATCCTTGGGGGTGGATGGGTGTCAATGGGGTGGGGGTGTCTGGGGGGGGGGGGGCTATCCTTGGGGGTGGAGGGGTGTCCAGGGGGTGGGGGTGTTCGGGCAGAGGGGTCCATGGGGTTGGGGGGTAGGGAGGAGGGGGCTATCTAGGGGGATGGGGGGATGTCCTTGGGGGTTGTGGGGTGTCTAGGGGGGTTAGGGGTGTCTAGGGGGGCAGGGGGTGGGGGGTGGGGGTTTCCAAGGGGGTGGCGGTGTCCACCCCCAAACTAGGGTCAAAGAATCCAATCTCTGTCCAATTGCAGCACGATTTGAAGCCTATTATAGATGACCTAGAAGACTGTTGGTGTAAACCATGAATATCATACATCTAAATATCAAAACACCTAATTGTAAAGACACCTCCAAATACATGGATCAGATTTTATCTTACACTCTAAATATGATACATGAATTCTTAAAAAAAACCTCCAAATTTTGAGCTAGGTATGTGGCTTATTGATACCTTGAGAGTATAGCTAAGAGCTAATTCCAGGTTGTGATACAAAGTGTATGTTTACAAAATTTTGTGTGTGTCAAATATGATCCCATTTATGTTGTTTAGGAATATGATCCATGTTTTGATGGGACACTACTCATGGGAGTATGAGCCTTGTTATATCATTAGGTGATATGGAGTTATACGATGGTTAAATTTGTATGAGATCAATATGGATAGTGGATAAGAACTTGAGTGAGATTTCTTGGCAGAGATCACTTCTTCTTGGAGGGGTAAAATTGAGTGTTGGTATGGAACTTCAAAAAAAAAATTAACATGTGAAAGCAACTATACATTGGATATAAATGATTCATATTTTTCTGAAGTGAATTGGAGTGGACAACCCACCCCCTTCTTGGACAACTTGCACCCCCACACCCCTGTATCCCCCCACCTATATTGCCCCCACCCCACCTGGACCCACCATCCCACCTAGAAATCCCACCCCCTCCTCCCTGGACAACCCACACCCCCTCCCCCACTTGGGAAACCCACACCACCCCCTTGGAGAGCCCACTCCCTTGACAACCCCCCCCCCCACTTGGATAGCCCACCCACCACCACCCCTAGACATCCCACCCCCTCCCTAGACAGCCCACACCCCCTCCCCTACAACCCCTACCCCCGGAAGCCCCCTTGGACAACCTCCCCTACCCTCTTGGATAGCCCCCCCATCCCCATCCCCAACTGGACAGCCCCCCACCCCCACCTAGACAGTCCACCCTCTGTAACGCTCGAACCCTAGTTACCCAGAATCAGTGCATTATTACATAACATTGGCATGATACATGGAATCATGTCCCGGAAGACCGATTAGTTTAGCAGCCTTGGAAGTACTAGATACATTCATATGTTTTACATTTGACCATGATATTAAAAACCAAAACAACATTGTCTTCCAAAACCACATTCATATCCCATAGAATATCCCTACAGGTCAGTTATAATATACTTCTTCACATCCTGGAAAAAATAAAACATAGAAAGGGGTCCGATCAAATGCTCAGTAAGGATAACAATATAGCATAAACATTCATAAATAAGCATGAACATTTAAGACAATGTATACGACTAAAACAAAAACCTTTTAAACTTGAACTTCAGCATAACAATGCAAAGATAAAATCAAATAATTCCATTTACTTATTCACATGGATATTCGACTAGTCCAATAATCACATGCAATATCAATAGCCACTTTCATAATGATGGAATGCATAATTCTAGACTTCATAACCACATAATCAAGGCCTTGTGGCTAGACTAAAAATAAGATTTTGTCAAAGCCTTATGCCAATACACTAGTTTGTCACATGAGAACTACCAATACATCGAGGAGTTATAGTGGGCTCCACCTGTCACTTACTAAATCCAATACATTCCTTATATGAAAAGGATTAATCGTAACATTAACATTCATATTAAAACTAGCATACGAAATTTCAATAATTTATCCATAAACCATGAATAGTGTAAAAATAATGCATCCACAATCAAAAAAATCACAAAACCCTCAACATAATATGGATGTTTTTTATCATAATAAATCAACTTCAAACACGATTAAAATTCATCAAATGATGTTGAGATAGATGAAATGAAAACATTTTTTGAGAAATATCTATTTATATTTTGAAATCATTAGAAAGTCATGTAATTAGAAAAGAAAACATTTATTTTTGAAAATATTATTATAATATTATATGGGAAGCTACAAAGAAGTTATAATGGCGGAAAATATCCCCACCCGCCGTATAAGTTTAAAAAAATTCTTTCCTTAATTTTGCCGAAAAGGTCATAAAGTTCCTTGTTTGGAAAATGACAGAAAGATTTCTTTTAAAAACATATAAGGTAAAATAAGGGTATAAATGAATTTAAACCATTGTCTATTAAATATTATTTTATTTTGAAATACATTTTTAAGAAACAAGTATGTGGATGATAAAGAGGTCCCAGTAGATAATTATGCATAAACAATCTCGGATAATGAAGGGATTGTAAAATTATTCCTTACCTTGTAATTTTACTTGGTTGAGGGTATGTTAACCTCCTGTATAATAGATAAATAATTTTTATTAAATTATAAAAGAACCATATACATAAATATGATATTATATATGATCTTCTAATATTGCTTTGTTAATAATATTTTAGAATTAACGTTGTTTCGGGTGTTAACTGGTTCGTTTTACTTTTTATTATTTGTTATGTGAGTCATATTTGTTATGTATGGGATGTATCTTATTCATATAAAGAATGATATCAGGTATTTAAACATTATTTTTAATCATCAAAGGAAAATTATTCTTGAATGGGTACGATGGAGAATGGATCTCATCGCGTTCGTAGAGACGGTAATCCGTACGTACGCACGAGCGACAATATCATTATTTTGATATTAAAATAATATATATTTGGATGGTATATCATATATAAAGAATAATTATAATGTTATATTTATTATTTATAACAATTATACATCATTATTATACCCATCCAAATAATAATTTATTGAATAACAACTACACCATGACGTGGAGATGGTAAGCCGTACGCACGCACGTATGGTGACATGTCATTAAAATGATGGATAGAATAATGAATATGGTTGTACCATATTTATAATAAAATAACATTATATAGAAGGTACTGGAGTTATTATTTTAGAATGGAAATAACAAAGAAAGGGGAAGTGGAAGAAGAAAGGAACTTTAAAGTGGTGATGAAATATTTACCACTTCTTTGGGTTCTTCCTTTTGATTTGATCAAAAGAGATCCTTAGGTTGTCTTTATAAAAAAAGAAATGCCTCTTGGATGAAGGTAGGATCATTTAGAGGATATTTGGACAGGTTTTGGCTGAGAAAAATTGCTTTTATGTTGTGAATTTGAGAGAAGGGGAAGTGCCCTTTTATAAGAGGGGTGGGGGGCACTTTAGGAAAATATTGAAATATTATTTTATAATATAATAATTTTCGGTTTATAATGGATAAAAAATGATTTATTCCTAGGATAAGGTAGGTATGGGTCGAAAACCACTCAACCAATAGGTTTTATACTGGTTTGGGTCACTATATTAACATCATCTTTAGGATTTAACTATTAAGTAATTAGTTTGACATTTACCATGTCTCTTTTTATTTTCATATTATATGGTTAATAAACTTACTATAAACTTCCAAGAGAACATAAAGTGGTTAATTAATGACATATATATTATTATTTATGACATTTTTCTGAACCTTATATTTTTATTAATAGAATATAAATTAATAATATATTTTTTTGTTTTAAAAACTCTTTTATGTCAATTTTAACACTATTTGCTATTTTGTTTTTGTTAAATTCGTAACAGAATTATTACTTCGAAAAAAATTCATTTAATCAATCCTAAAATGTCGCATTAACCTATAAAATTTGTGGATGTCCTCAAAACATTCAAATTATATTTATTTTAACATCTATAATACCATTTATCTGATTCCTTCATTAATAAGGAAAATACCGCATCATCATTGTGTCATAAATAAATTTAATTATTCAATGTCTAAAAATTATAAATAAAATACCATTATGTAGGAAATCTTTTTAGCTTTCTAATTAATATCTATATTTGAAGAGATAACATATATAACCCTATGTAAATTTTTTTTACTAAATGCTATATGCTTTTGTCATTTTTGTATTTACTCATTAGTACAAAACAGTTTTTTACGTCGGTTATTTTTGATTTTTTCACGTCGGTTTTGAACCGACGTGTTTGCGAGAGATGTTAAAAATATAGTTTTTAACTTCAGTTATTTATTAAACGACGTTATAAAAAAAATCATGATTTTCACGTCGGTTATTTAAAAACCGACTTGAAAGACAGTCTATTTTTCAAAAAAATGACGTTGAAACTCTATATTACACATCGGTTTTTAAATAACTAACGTGAAAATATTGAAAAAAACACATTTTCACGTCGGTTATTTAATAACTGACATGAAAAATGTTTTTTTTTATTTTGGACGTCGGTTATTTAAAAACAGATGTGAAAGACCATTCGTTTTAAAAAAATGATGAATTTTTCATGTCTGTTTTTAAACAACCATCGTTAAAAGTAAATTTTTATGTCGGTTATTTAATAACAGACGTAAAAAACGTTAAACATATTGTAGATAATTTTGCGATCTTTTATTTGATATGTCGTAGAGCTAAAACGGAGTTACAGTTTGAAAGTTATGACTATCAGAAGATTCATATTTTTTTACGAGGAAACATCGAATGAGCCAACAAAAGCTTCGTCTTAAAAGGATTTTTTGAATCTAAAGGAGGATTTGTAGTTTTAACTTGATAAGAAACATTTTTATTCATTATAATAAAATAATAATCATTAAATTTTATAAGAATTAAGAAAACTAATCATAAAAAACATAAATCAAGGGAATATAATAACAAATTCCTTGATGACATCGCGAAGTGAAGAACTTCATCTTAAAAAAAATTGAATCTGAAGGATTAATTGTAGTTTTACCATGATACAAGAATTTTATTTTTCATTATAATAAAATACAAATCATTAAATGGTATAATAATTAAGAAAACTAATCATAAAAAACATAAATCATGGAAAAATAATAACAAATACCTTTATAAGATCGCAAAAAGAAGAAATAATGGATTCATGATGAAGATAAAAAGAGTCAACTTGGTAGGACAGTGATGGTTGAAAGAAATGATTGTGAAATTTTTTAACCATATGCGCATAATGAAAAAATATAAATGATATGGTAAAATAAAATGCGGTATAAAATGTTTTAGGCGGCAATCAAAAATTTCGTTTTCACGCTGTAAAAAATTGAAATTCTGCATTGGCGGGATAAAAAACTTATCATTCACATCGGTTATAAAAAAACCAATGTGAATGTTAAAATTTTGAATCACGACACTAATGAGATCAATTTTTTTACAACGCGGCATTGAAATTTTCAATTACCGCCTAATATTTCGTATTTTTTTACAACGCGGCATTGAAATTTTCAATTGTCGCCTAATATTTTGTATACTTCGAATTTATTTTTAAGATATTTTCTCTGATTCTTCACGTCAGTTATTATATAACCGACGTGAAAAATTAATTTATTATGACCTTTTCATGTCGGTTATATAAGAACCGACGTGAAAAAAACATTTTTATGACTTTTTCACGTCGGTTATTAAATAACCGACATGAAAAATAGATAAAAAACATGTAGTTAATTTCCTATTCTTCTATTTGACATGTCCCGGAGCTCAAATGGTGTTACGAATCAAAATTTATAGCCATCAAAATTTGATCTCATTTAAACGAAGTCTTAAACAATGTCAACTTCTGATGGCCATAACTTCTGATCCATAAATCCGTTTGAGCTCCGCGACCTGTCAAAACGAATCTTGGAAAATTATCTACATGTTTTTAAAAATATTTCACATTGGTAACTGACGTGAAAAATGAATTTTAATGTCGGTTATTTAATAACCAATGTGAAAAAGAGAATGAAATCTGATTTTTCACGTCGGTTATTAAATAACCAATGTGAAAAATGTTCAAAAACATGTAGATAATTCTCCAAGATTTGTTTTGACAGGTCACGGAGCTCAAACAGATTTACGGATCAGAAGTTATGGCCATCAGAAGTTGACATTTTTTAAGACTTCGTTTCGAGGAGATCAAATTTTGATGGCTATAAATTTTGATCCGTAACACCGTTTGAGCTCCGAGACATGTTAAATAGAAGAATAGGAAATTAACTACATGTTTTTTATCAATTTTTCACGTTGGTTATTTAATAACCGACGTGAAAAAGTCATAAAAATGTATTTTTCACGTCAGTTCTTATATAACCGACGTGAAAAGGTCAGAAAAAATCAGTGAAAATCACTGAAAAATAAATTCACAGCATACGAAATATTAGGCGGCAATTGAAAATTTCAATGCTGCATTGTAAAAAAATCGATCTCATGATTGGAGCAATTCAAAATTTTAACTTTCACGTCGATTTCTTTAAAACCGACAAGATAAAATAATTTATTATGTTAGTTATTAAATAATCGGTGTAAAAAATTGACTTTATGAAGTCGGTTAATTTATAATCGACGTGATAAATCAAGATAATGGATTTATCACGTTAGTTATTTCATAACCGACGTGAGAAAGTGATATATTTGATTTATCACATAGGTTATAAAATAACCGACATGATAAATCAATATAATGCATTTTTAACGTCAGTTATATTATAATTGACGTTATAAATAAATTATACGGCTTTTCTCGTCAGTTATAAATAACCGACGTAAAAAATGATGACATAAAAAATGTTTTTTGTACTAGTGACTTTAACTTAATTAATATAAAGTGTCATTATCACTGACAAGTGGCTCCATGGGGTTCAAAAATCAACCCAAGGATGCCCATGGTTAGACATGTATCAGAAAATAGTGTTAGAAAATGTGTTAGGTTAATTTAATATTATTATAATATTATTATTTTTACCCTTATTTACCAAATTTACCCTTTAACCATGGTAAATAAAATATGTACTAAAGTAAATATTCAAAATGTCTAAAAATAAAATATACCGATTTAAAAAATTTGGACCTCCTGATTCAAAATATGGAATCCATTTTTCTAAATTCAAAACACAGAAGTGTCAGAAGTTAATTTAAAATTAACTCCTGTTGTCAAAACAAAAAAGTGTCTTTTTAAGAAATAATAACTATCAAAAGATTGACACTTGCTTATGTCTAGTTTAAATCTGAAATTACGTTCAATGACCAAAATTGGATTAAATGGTAAAAGTATAATATAATTATACTTAAAAACCACTCAATAGTATAATTTAGCACTATAAATTATTTTTATTAAAAAAGTTGTTTTTAATTAAAATTTTTTATTTTTCACTATTCATCAAAAACTGAATGTTTTCAGAAAAATACAAAAAATTCACCCTAAGATAATTTTGATATTCCGAACCCAAAAATGAAGTACATTTTGAAAGATAAAATTGATTAAATTTCAAAAAGTGGGTATTACTATTCATAATGGCTTGTTTGATTGGTCACGATGTGTTAGAATCTCGATGTTGCGTACAATGCAAGCTATTGCATTATTCAAAGGGAAACGTACTGTGAAAGCTTGGGGTTTTACATTCTCCCCTCTTTCAAATAATTTCATCCTCGAAATTTCTATAATATTACTGCATAAAATGATTTGGGTGGTTCTTAATCATATGTTCCTCAGGTTCCAACATTGCCTCTTCCATCTTATGGTTTCTCCATAGAACTTTTATCAGAAGAGTCATCCAGTTTCTCAACACTTGTTCTCTCGTATCAAGAACCTTGACAGAATCTTCACAATAAGACAGATCGAGTCCACGTTATAATTCCTCATAGGCAAGTACATGCATTGGGGAATACATGTATTTTCTCAATAGTGATACATGGAACACATCATAAACTTTGGAGAGACTTGGCGGCATTGCCAAAAAGCAATCTAGAAACCCGATTCCTTCTAGAATTTCAAAAGGACTGATGTACCTGGGACTCAATTTACCCTTCTTACTAAATCATATGATTCCCTTCCATGGAGATACCTTTAAGAAAACATGATCTCCTACCTGAAATTCCAAATCCTTCTTTCAATTATCATCATAGCCCTTCTGCCTAATTTGAGCTGCTTTGATGTGGGTTTGGATTACCTTCAACTTTTCCATTGTTTCCTCAACAAGTTTTTGGCCTATGAGTTTTCTTTCACCAACATCATCTCAAAAAGTTGGTGTATGATATCTATTTATGTATAATGATTCATATGGTTCCATCTGAATACTTGAATGAAATCTATTATTATAGGAAAATTCTACTAAAGGTAAATATTGATCTCACATACCTTGAAAGTCAAGTGAGCAAGATCTCAACATGTCTTATAAGGTTTTAATAGTCAGTTCTGATTGTCCATCTGTTTGAGGGTGGTAGGCAATGCTCAAATGAAGTTCAGTATCCAGGGCTTTCTGAAGACTTTTTCATAATCTTTATGTAAAATGGGGATCACAATTAGAAACAATCAATGGGGGTACTCCAATGATGTCTTACAACTTCATTATTATGAATTCTTCTAAAACGTTCAAGTGGTAAATCTTCTCTTATATCAAGAAAATGTGCTGACTTGGTAAGACGATCAACAATGACCCATATTTCATCGTTCCATCTAGGAGTCTTTGGTAGTCCAATGACAATGTCCATCGTAATATTATCCCATTTCCACTCAGGTATGGGAAGAGGTTTCATGACTCCTCCAAGATGTTTCCTTCCAGCTTTCACTTGTTGACAAAGCATACATCTTGACATAAAATTAGTAATCTCCCTCTTCATGTTGTCCCACCAAAAATGTTATTTCAAATATCTATACATTTTGTTTCTCCCAGAGTGTATAGAGAAATAGGAGCTATGAACATAATCCAACAATTCTCTTTTTAGATCAGTTATATCAAGAACACAATGTCTCTTCCCAAATTTCAAAATTCCATCTTCATATACAATTTCAATCAATTTACCATCATTCACATATTTAATCTTCTTTTGAAACTCCTCATCATCAGCCTGAGAACATTTTATCCTTTCTAGTAAATATGGTTTGGAAAACATTTGAAAAATCATTGATGTTTCACCTTCCATGGTTATTCCCATATCCATATTTAGAAGATCCATGTATATAGGATACTTTTTAGCTCTCATCTTGTTCAAAACTTCATGATCCTTTCTACTCAAAGTATATTACACCTTATTTTCCATTCCTGGGTGGTAGTGTATCATGAAATCATATTCCTTGAGTAGTTCAAGCCATATGCTTTGCCTCATGTTGAGTTCTTTTTGTGAGAAAATATACTTTAAACTCTTTTGATCAATATAAATCTCATATTTTTTACCATATAGATAGTGTCTCCATATATTTACAGCAAAGATTATAGCTGCTAACTCAAGATCATGAGTAGGATTGTCTTGTTCATGAATTTTTAGCTGTAGTGATGTATAGGAAATAACCCTATCATTCTGCATAAGGACACAACCAAGTCCTTTCTTTGAGGCATCACTATAAATAACAATCCCATCATTCCTCGATAGTAGAGTCAAGATAGGATAATTGACTAATCTTCTCTTCAGTTCTTCATAAAATTCTTCACACTCTTTTTTCCAAACAAATTTAACCCCTTTACATGTGATCTTCATTAATGGGTTTTCCAATCGAGAAAAATTCTGGACAAAACGTCGATAATAACCTACTAAACCAATAAAAATGCGTACCTCAGTTATACTCGTCGGTGTGGCCATTCTTGGATTGCCTTGGCCTTTGAAGGATAAAAAAATATTCTATCCTTAGAGACAATATGTCCACAAAAAGAAATCTTCTAAATCCAAAATTAACACTTGCTAAACTTCCCATATAATTCATTTCTTCTAAGAGTCTCCAGGATAATGCACAAGTGATTTTCATGATCTTCGTAGATTTTAGAGTATACCAAGATATCATCAATAAATACCACTAAAAAGTCATCATGATATTCCTTGAAAACCATATTCATTAGATCCATGAAGACATAGGGTACATTAGTCAATCCAAAAGGCATTACTGCAAACTTGTAATGCCCGTACCTGGTTTGAAATGCTGTCTTCATAATTTCTTCCTTCTTCACGCACAACTGATGGTATCCAGATCAAAGGGAAATCTTTGAAAAATATTGAGCTTCTTATAGTTGGTCAAATAAATCACCAATGTGAGGTAAGGGATACTTGTTCTTTATTGTTATAGCATTGATCTCCCTGTAGTCAATGCACAACTTCATAGATCCATATTTCTTCTTAACAAAAAGGAAAGGGGCTCCCCATGGAGAAAAACTAGGGTGAATGAATCCCTTATTACTCAATTCCTATAGTTGTTTCTTTAGTTCCACTAATTCCACAGTGGCCATTCTATAAGGGGTATTTGATATGGACCTTGAACCAGGAATTAAATCAACAGACAACTCAATTTATTATTCAAGAGGATTTTTAGGTAAATCTTCTGGAAATACATCAACATACTCTTTCACAATTAGTACATCCTCTATTTGAACATTCTTTTCCTCACCCACAGTTATTTAATTCTCTACCTCCCCAATAATTGAATTTAGTTGAGCTACTGGGGGTGGATCTTGATAAGAATCAGGTGGTGATGATTCTACTCTAAAGATAAGGCGTTCTTTATCATCGTCATCAAAAATAGTAACCTTTTTCTTATTACAATAAATTTTTGCATCATGGTCGGAAATCCAATCTATACCGAGGATTATATCAAATTCAATCATCGGTATGATGATGAGATCGGCAGATAAAGAACATTTATATTCCCTAATGGGGATTTATTCACAAAACTTTGTTGCAATGATACTTCCCTTACAAATTTTGACTGACAACTCCCTTGTTAAATAATATTGGAAGTATCTTATTTTCATAGAAAACTGGGAAGATATGAAACAATGAGTTGATCCAGAATCAAATAAATCATTTTCTAAACTTGAGGAAATCATTAAATTACCTACCACCACGTCTTTGAGAGCTTCAACCATAGTAGTAGTGATAGAATAATCATGGAATTGATCCCTTGGCCTTTTATGAGGTATGTTTACTTGGAGCTTAGGACATTCATTTTCATAATTCCCCCTTTCTTTACAATTTTAGCATTCAACATTGATAGCATCCTTCTTCCCCTTGAAATCAAGAGCTTAGTGGCCTTTTTCACCACACCTGTAAGAGAATCCCATTCCCTTCATGAAATTACCGGGGTGTTTCTTACCACATTTACTACAGGATGGATATTCAACTTGTCTCTTCTTCCCCTTATTTCCATTTCTAGAGTGTTCAACAGATCTCTTCTTCTCTTGAATTGATTTAAAGTCCTACGAATTAGAGAATTCTTTTTCTGTTTTGATATCACATTAGGCAATATCTTCATACGAAGAGAAGGATTGTGAGACTAATTCTCGATGGAGAAATGGTTTTAACACATCAAAGAAATGATCAATATTACTTTTTAGTTTATGTATATAATCTGCAGCATGCCCCCCTAACCTTGTAAAGTTAGCTTCATACTTTGCGATATTCTCATCCTACTTTTTCCTCAGACTCATAAATTTCATTTCCATATCTGCTCGATGGTCACAAAGAAAGTATTTTTCTAAAAAAACTCATTAAACTCCCTCAATTCCATATTTGATACTTCATCATCTTCCTTTGTGTTTTGAATCAAAGACCACCGTTGATCAGCATCTCCAATGAGGCGGTAAACTGTCATGACCACTTTTCCCTTTCACTACTCCCCAAGGCGTGTAATATTTTCTCTAAGGAATTTATCCATTGCTCAGCTACTAATGTATTTGTACTCCCATTTAATTTTGGTGGTTGTTTCCTCATGAAGTGATATAACATTGATCCTCTAGGTTGTGGATCAGGGTGCTCCATATAGTTAAGGTTATTATTCATAACCTAAGGGAGTTGTCCCAGTATGGTGATAAGATGATCAGCACTAGTTGCTTCACCTGCTCTACTATAATTATCTTGAGTTGGAGGGAAATCCCTAGATGGATTACGTGCAATGATATGGTTTCCATTCCTTCCACTAGGCACCATTTCTAAAAAATTACATAAACTAGATTATTTTATGAATCGAAATACATAATTCCAAACTTGTAAAAAAATTAACACAAACTGAACAGTTTATGGATATAATCCACAATAATAAAAAAATTTTCTTTGAGGATGCATATAATCATAAACCCTTCACAATGATTTGTAAAAAAATAAGAATTTTCCTAAGCATATCCCCCAGGAGTTTCGTAACCAAGAGTGCAGCAAGACCTGTTGTCGTGCACTAGTTCCCGTTCGAGTCTAGATCAAAGAGGGGTTTGGGGGTTTTACCCCTAGGTACATCTGTGCCAGAGCTGCCTCTACCTACTCGTAACCATACATAGATGTATTTCTTGAAAAACTCAAAAAATATTTGCAATACCAAAATTCTAGGAAGTTATTCTATACTAATCCTCAATGTCTATCTTAGGGTAATGTGCTCTAATCAGAGTTTATCTAAATCTAGATTCCATGGTTTGTACTAAACTTTCTCTGATACCAACTGTAACTCCCTGACCCCAGTTACCTAGATTCGGTGCATTATTACATAACATTGGCATGATACAGGTAATCATGTCCTGAAAGACCGATTGGTTTAGTATCCTTGGAAGTACTAGATACATTCATAAGTATTACATTACACCCTGAAATTAAAAGCAATGACAACATTGTCTTCATAAACCACATTCATATCCCATATACTATGCCTGCAAGTCATTCATAATATACTTTTTCACATCCTAGGAAAAATAAAACATAGAAATGGGTGAGCTCAGATGCTTAGTAAGGATAACAATATAACAGAAACTTTCATAAATAAACATAAATATTTAAGGCAATGTATAAGACTAAAAAAAAAACCTTTTAAACTTGAACTTCAGCATAACATGGAAAAGTTAAAATCAAATAATTCCATTTAATTATTCACATGGTTAATCTACTAGTCGAATAATCACATGCAATATCAATAGCCACTTTCATAATGATGGAATGAATAATGACAAATATCATAACCACATAGTCAAGGCCTTGTTCCATGAATAAAAATAAGATTTTGTCAAGGCCTTGTGACGAGACACTAGTTTTTCTCATGAGACCTACCGATACATCGAGGAGCTATAGCGGGCTCCACCCGTCACTAAGTCCAATGCATTCCTCATATGAAAAGTTTTAAACATAACATGAACATTCGTATTAAAACTAGCATATGAAATGTCAATACTTTACCCATAAATCATGAATGGTGTAAAAATAATGCATCCAAATTCAAAAAAATCATAAAACCTTCAATACAATATAGAAGTTTTGTATCATAATAAATCGACTTCAAACAAGCTTAAAATTCTTCCAAGGATGTTGACATAGATGAAATCAAAACTTTTTTAGAGAAATATCTCTTTCTATTTTGGAATCATTTTAAAGTCATGTAATTATAAATGAAAAAATTTATTTCTAAAAATATTCTTATAATCTAGTAAGGGAAGCTTCGACGATGTTATAACAGTGGAAAATAGCCGCACCCACCGTATAAGTTAAAAAAAACATTCTTTCCTTATTTTTTTTGAAAAGGTCGTAAAGTACCTTATTTGGAAAACAACAGAATGATTCCTTTTATAAACATATAAGGTCGAATAAGGGTATAAATTACTTTAACCAATTGTTTATTAAATAGTAAAAATGTTTTGAAATACATTTTTAAGAAACATGGATGTGGATGATAAAGAGGTCCCAGTAGATAATTACGTATAAACAATCTCGGATAATAAAGAGATTGTGAAATTAACCCTTACCATGTAATTTTCCTTATTTGAGGGAAAGTTAACCTCCTGTATAATATTTAAATCATTGTTATTAAATTATACAAGGACCATATACATAAATATGATATCATATATGATATTTTAATATTGCTTTGTTAATAATATTTTAGTATTATCATTGTTTCGGGTGTTAAATAATTCATTTTACTTTATATTATATGTTATGTGAGTTATATTTGTTATGGATGGGATGTATTTTATTCATATACAGAATTATATCAAGTCTTTAAACATTATTTTTAATCATCAAATGAAAATTAGTCTTGAATGGGTACGATGGGGAATGAATCTCATCGCGTTCGTGGAGACGGTAATCCGTACATACGCACGAGTGACAGTATCATTATTTTGATATTAAAATAATATATAATTGGATGGTATATCATATATACAGAATAATTATCATGTTATATTTATTATTTACATCAATCATACATCATTATTATACCCATACAAATAATAATGTATTGAATAACAACTACACCATGACGTGGAGACGGTAAGCCGTACGTACGCATGTATGGTGACATGTCATTCAAAGGATGGATAGAATAATGAATATGGTTGTACTATATTTATAATAACATAACAGTATATATATGATACTAGAGTTATTATTTTATAATGGAAACAACAAAGAAAGTGGAAGTGGAAGAAGAAAAGAACTTGAAAGAGGTGATGAAATATTTACCTCTTCTTCAGGTTCTTCCTTTTTCTTTGATCAAAAGGGCTCCCTAGGTTTGCTTTCGGAATAAAAGAAGGCCTCTAAGATGAATAGAGGATAGTTGAAAGGATATTTGGGCAAGGGTTGGGTGAGGCAAATGGATTTTAATGTATGAATTTGGGAGAAGGGTAAGTGCTCTTTTATAAGAGGGGTGAGGGGAAGCTTAGGAAAAGATTGAAATATTATTTTATAATAAAATAATTTTCTTTTTCTAATGAATCCAAAATGATTTATTTTTAGGATAAGGTGGGTATGGGTTGAAAAACACTCAAAAAATAGGTTTTAGACAGGTTTGGGTCCCTATATTAACCTTATCTTTTAGATTTAACTCTTAGTTAATTAGTTTGACGTTTACCATGTCTCTTAGAATTTTTATATTATCTGGTTAATAAACTTAATATAAACTTCCATGAGAACCTCAAGCGGTTCATTATTGAAATTTATAATATTATTTAAGACCTTTGGTCGATCCTTATATTTGTAGGAAAAGAATATCAATTAATAATCTAATATATGTTTTAAAAACTCTTTTATATCAATTTTGACACTATTTTCCATTTTTTTTTGTTAAATTCTTAACAGCATTATTAAATCGAAAAAAATTCATTTAATCAATCCTCACATATCACATTAACCCTTATTTATAGGATTTACCCTTTAACCATGGTAAACAAAATGTTTACCGATGTAATTATTAAAAATGTCTAAAAATAAAAGTTACCTATTTACACAATTTGGACCTCCTGATTCTAAATATAGAATCTATTTTTCTAAATTCAAAACACAAAAGTTAAAGAAATTAATTTAAAATTAATTCCCATTGTCAAAACAAAAAGCGTGTTTTTATGAAATAATAACTGTCAAAAGATTAACACTTGCTTATGTCCAGTTTAAATGTGAAATTACGTCTAATGACCAACACTGGATTAAATGGTAAAAATATAATCTAATTATACTTAAAAACCACTCAATAGTATAATTTATCACTATAAAATATTTTGATTAAAAAATTTGTTTTTAAATAAAATTTAGTATTTTTCACTATTCATCAAAAAATGAATGTTTTAAGAAAAATACAAAAAATTCACCCTAAGATAATTTCGATATTCCGAACCCAAAAATGAAGACCATTTTGATAGATAAAATTGATAAAATTTCAAAACGTGGGGTTTACTATTCATAATGGCTTGTTTGATTGGTTGTGATGTGTTAGAATCTCGAAGTTGCGTACACCGCAAGCTATTGCATTATTCAAAAGGTAACTTACCGTGAAAGCTTGGGGTATTACACCCTCCCCCAAACCCCACCCGGATAGCCCCTCACCTCCACCTAGATAGACCAACCCCACCTGGACAGCCCCCCCCCCCCCCCCCGATAGCCCACACCCCCTCCCCCACCTGGACAGTCCAGCCCCACCCCCTGGACAGCCCACTCCCCATGGATAGATCACACGCCCTCCCCCACCTAGACACCCTACACTAACCCCCATGACATCCCAAACCCCTCCTTGGGCAGCCCATACCCCCACCCTATAGCCCACCTACCCCTGTAGTCCCCCTACCCCCTTGGACAACCCACTCCCCCACCTGGACAACCCCACACACCAGGAAAACCCCCTACCCCCTACACCCCCCCTTAGGGTAATTTTATTTAAAACAATTTTATTTATTATGAAAGGAAAATTATGATGATTTTGCTATTTCATTCCAAAAAACCCAATCAATTTATCAAAACATGACAAATTCAATTTATCAAAACATGAAAAATTCAATTTAACAAAAACATAATAAATTCAATTTATAAGGCTATATGGGTCACTTAGGAAATGTCATTGGGGAAAGGGGAAATCACCTACATTGTTAATTCCAATTTAAAAACTAGGCTAAATACTTAGAAGGTGAGGTGATGTTCTGGAGGTGCGGTGGTGTCTAATGGGGGCTATCTAAGGGGGTAGGGGCTGTCCAAGGGGGTGGAGGGTGTCCAGGGGGGATATACAAGGGGGTGGGGAAGAGTCCATGGGGGTGAGGGGTGTACATGGGGTGTGGGTGTCCAGGGGGAGGGGTTGTCCAAGGGGTGGGGGTGTCCAGGGGTTGGGGGTGTAGGGGGTGGGCGGTTGTCCAATGGGGGGGTCCAGTGGGTGGGGGTGTCTAGGGGGTGGGGGTGTCTAGGGGGTGGAGGTGTTTTGGGGGGTGGGGTGGGGGTGTTCAGGGGTGGAAATACTCATATAATACCTTAAAAATTACCTATACCCAATCCAAACAACATCACAATTCCAATGCATCACCCAACCAACAGACAATTCATCCTCAATATCAACACCATTCCTGTTATTCGTTGAAAAAAACTATAAATAAAAATTCTAAATCCAATTTTTAACTAAACTAAAGTCCATATAAACTACTATATCACCCCACTAAAAATGGAAAACCACCTACCCCACTACCCCAATCGTCCCCAATCCCTTCACATGGACCATCCTTATATCCATTACCCACATCGAGACCATATGACTAAACAAAACCTTTACCATCTTTTAAGTGTAGAACAAAAAACCAAAAAAAAATCAAAGTGATCTGTATTCCACAGATCAAATGAACTCTAATTTAGCCCAAATCAAAAGAGAAAACATAAAAAAATAGATACAGAACATTAAAACTAAGGTAAGACATGCTAATTTGATGTTTAAAAGCAAAAAATTGAGTTATTGAAGATGGATCTATGTTTGAAAGGAGTTTTGCATCCTAGGGTAAAGAGAGACCTTATGGAGGAGCTTTAGATTAGGGTCTTCAATTGGGTGGAGTGGGAGTTTGGATGCTATGTATTTGGGGGAAACAATTCCCAATGGTTGTTAGAAAGTGTTAGTAAAGGTTCTCTTTAACAATGGTTTATTAAAACCATTGTTATATATTATATAAATTATATATTTTCCAATGGTTTACTCAAAATGTTCTTAAATCTTAATTATTGTAACACATTCCCAATGGTTTGAACAAACCGTTGGGAAATGCTGCCTCTTTTTACAGAATACCAATGTTTGCTTCAAACTGTTGGTATAAAACTATTGGGAAAAACTCTATGTCCAGTAGTGTAACTCAGTGGGTACAAGGATTACTTCTGGAGATGTTTAGTAAATTCCCATGATTATATATCAGTATGTTCCTATTTACTTTGTTTCATTTTAGGCTATCTATTCTTTTAGTGCCTGCATCATTGTTTTGTATTCTTTATTTTTGGCATAGCCCACTTATCACCTCATTTGGGTTCTTCTTTGGGGTTTGGTTATGAAACTAATTTATATTAAAATGGAAGCTAGTTTTAAAAAAGAAAATATGTGTGTTGTTTAGAAAAGTTAATTTTTCTAGAAAGGTTTGTACAAATTTTTAAATGATAAAACCTATTTTTTATATTTATTTCAAACAAGTTATTATGGATGATTTTGGGAAAAAAAATGTATAGATTTTTTGGTGATCACCAACTGAGCTGTTTATGATCACACCATACTTGTTCCACTCAGTATCGATATACCCAATATGTTTTACAAGTTCAAGTTTTTGGTTCGAGTTTTTTCCTTTGGTGAATTTTGGTCTTGTGGTTGGTGGGGAAAAAGATGTCACATGGGGATCAGGTTAGTTCTATTTCATTTTTTCTATTAAGTTTCTATTTTTCACAACTATTTTATCTAGATGAGGTTATATATTTAATATTTTTTAGTTATTATGGATTTTATGTTGTCGGATCTATTTGGTTCATTTGATCATAGTTTTTATTGGTATGAAATCACTCCCATTTTAATTATCATTGATTCCTGGTGCTAGTCACCACCCCAAGAGGATCGAGAATGCCTCTTGGGTCTTATCACTGATTGGGTCAAGTGTCCGGTCTAATGAAATCCTGGTCTGGTTCATAAAAAAATGGTATTAGATGATCCCTTTGTTATTTGGGGCATCAGGTAGTTTGGAGTTAAGAATTTCATGATTCAATAGGTAGGTATGAGAAGGATATCAAGAACCCTATCTCATCATAAGACTATATTTTCATGGGGTATTCTGAGATATGCATATTTTTTTTGGTTTATGTGGATAGAGAATGACGATGTAACTGGTCTGGTGTTGTACATTGGTCTTAGATGGTGTAGTGATCCATGTGTATTCAATAGAATAACTCAATATATTCATTGTTTTTAGTGATTTCATGGGGCAAGACCCATTAACCCTATTTCTGAGTTATGTATGACCCCCATTTCCATATTTTAAGAAATCTAGGTGTGAGTTGTGTTTTGGTTATATTTTAATGGAGTGAGTGGATTTTAAAATGAAAATTGTTTTTGTTCAAAAAGGATTTTCGAAAGAAAAGTCATTTTATAAATGATTTTTTTGAAAAGTGGGTTTTTTTGTTTAAAAATAGATTGGAAATCATATTGTAGTAATTTTAAAGTTTCCTTGGGAGGAGTCATTTTGAGGATAAAATTAAAGTGGTGGGTTTTTAATGAGAATTATGGTTTTTTTATGTTTGGTTTTTTGGGATCGGTGTTTCCGGTTGGGATGTCCTTTTTCTGAGCTTTAAGAACTGGTTTGATGTTGATTTTGGTTTTTTCATTATTTTTTTCAGAGTATTCTTCCCAGAAAGGTAACAAAGGTTTTTAGGGAGTCTCTTCTGATTATTGACCCTTATTAGACTCCGAGTGGGATGTAAGAGTCAAGTTATTCTTAGTTTTTTTCCATTTTAACATGGTGATTGATGTTTGTTAGAGGCTGTAGAGGGGCTTGATAATGTCGAGGGCATTTTCAGGTTGTTGGGAAATCCCGAATCTGTGAGTGTGTATACTATTTTTGGATTGTTTGATATTTTGGGTTTAGATCAGTGGAAGGTGATTGTTCTATCATATTTGCAAAATGGCATGTCTTGGGATGTGTTTAAGACCACTTTTACCTAATGGTTCATACATAAGGAGGTGAACCTGAGGAAAGTGATGGAGTTGTTGGGTTTTCAATAGGTTCAATGGATGATGAAGGTATTTGTTGACCATTTCTAATAGTTTTTTATTTTTCTATAGAGATAGTGTTATAAGATTAGTTGAAATACCCAATCTTCATTTGGGTACTTCGCCCAAAGATCAAGGAGTGAGTCCTTTAATTTAGTAATGTTCACATTTAGAAATTAGTGGATAAGGAATTTCTCTCTATAGTTGTTCCTGGACTATAGTTAGTGGTTGTTTGAAATTTAGTTTATGTTAGAGCTCATTGTAATGACCCAATATTGATGTACATGTACATTACATATTCATTCAGAATACTTAATACATTACAAAAAAATTCCCAAAGACCGTGTTATTTAAGTTCATTTGGAAACATAGAAAACATTATTCTCATTTGTAAAATATACATCTCCCATAATTATCTTACAATTTATTAACCATAACTAAAAAATTCTTTATAACATGGGGAAAGGAAAACATAAGAAAAAGGGTGAAATTAGATTCTTAGTAAGGCTGAACATTGGAGACATGTAAACATAATCACGAACATAAGGGTATCAGAACATGATCATGAAAATAGAAGGTCATATCCTACATATCAAATATCATAAACATGAATCATGGCACAAATATTGGTATTTTATAAAACATAAATCATGTGGAAATAAATAACATGATCCATGAAAGCATAACATAGGAATAAAATATGGACTTGTGGTAGACACATAAGAATATAAAAATGATTTCCAATGTAGTCAAATAATTACTTCCAAGGCCATATTGGGAGTATGGGTTCACATCCCATTAAATCATGGTAGCCATGGTTCCATCCCATAACCATCTTGGTAGTCATGGTTTAGTCCCATAACCATATTAGTATTCATGGTTCACTTCCTTATCCATAGTGGTGGAAAAGGTCCTTCATTTTTATCTCATGATATATAAATCTTTACCCAAAGCATCATAGGGAGATATAGGTCCCACCCATCTCATAATGAAATCATACATACATGTTTTGTAAGATTATAAACAATCATATCATAACCCATAAAATGGAATGGGTGTGACAAACATGTAATCATATAATAACCTATGAAAAAAAGGCAGGTTTCATAATCATTTCATCAAAATCATAACCTATGAAAAGAATGGGGTTTCTTATATATCATTCCATCAAAACATACAACATTCATATAAATAATATGAATGATATTCCTGAACTATAACATGGTCTGTCATCATAGGTGGAAAAATATTTTGAAAGATCACTTGGAACATGAATTTTCTTTAATAGTCAATTTTTAAAATATAAAACATTTTCAAAACCCTTTTCGTTGAAACCACTTTGAAAAAACATAAAGGAATCATGAAAATCTTTTAAAATAGTTCTTGGGGAAAAGATCATTTCTTTTCTGAAATAGTTTTCTTTTATTAAAATGTCATGAAATTTTAATATAAAAAATTTTACTTGAAAATAAGCTTTTATACTTAAATGAGAAGCTTCAAGGTAATAATTCATCACAAAATTGTAAAAATCTGGTCATGTTGTATAAGTGAAAAAAATATTCTTCTCATACTTTTTCTGGAAAATTCAAGAAGTTCCTCATTTGGAAAATGAAAGAGAGATTCCTTTCAAACCATGAAGTAAAAAGTCAAAAAAGGGTAAAAATAACATTAAACATATATAAGAGAATAGTAAAAATATTTATGAATTTGTTTTTAGAAAACATGGATGTTGATGATAAATATTCCCCAACAGAAACTTAAAATGAAATAATCTAAAATATTGAAGAGGTTGTGAAATAAATAATCATCACATTAAAATAAATACAACCTTATGGAAATTTTAATAAAGAAAGTTATAACAATATGTAAATATAATAATATTTTGGATAAGACTCATAAAAATCATTCATGGGTTTATATACACCAGATAGAATAAACAATTAGTGTATGAGACATGTGTC
The DNA here is from genome assembly GCA_963277665.1 of Viscum album. Taxonomy (NCBI): domain Eukaryota; kingdom Viridiplantae; phylum Streptophyta; class Magnoliopsida; order Santalales; family Viscaceae; genus Viscum; species Viscum album. Next base: position 1,340,136,911 of record OY728132.1, on the reverse strand, counting down.
TCGTAGAAATATAGGTGAGAAAAAAATCCCTCAACCGTAGGTCTGATTCCCTCCGTATATTTCTATAACTCATATATAATGGTTTTAAACATATTATTAACTTATAACATAATTATAATAATATTTATGATATCATATAAGATTTATTTTTTCCTTTAAATTACCTATTTATTTATAATTCCAGGTTAAAGAATTGTTTTTGTTAATAATATCTTTGTTTATCATACATGTATTGACTTATTATTCTTGATAATATTACATAGATAATGATTTAATTAATTAAAGAAAGTAAAAAATTATTTTTGTATCATATATATTTATAATATAAATATATATGATAGATAGATATATGAAATGGAATACAACATTCATAGAGACGGTAGGCTGTACATACGCAAGAACGTTGTTTCCATTTTCCTATCATATTGGATAGAAGGAAGTAAATGATATATATATATATATATATATATTATTAAAGTAGAATTATTATGTCATATATTTCCAGATTATTTTTTATATATATACTTTATAATCATTCTTGAATGGATAGTGTGCAGAATGAATCTCATCATGTTGTGGAGATGGTAAGTCGTACATACACATGAGCGACGATATCATTCCCTTAATGGTTAAATGGTATGTAATTGGATGGTATGTTGTTTATATAGAATAATTATGATGTCATATTCATTTTTTATATCCTCTATATTCATTGTTATACCCATAGAAATAAATTATAGAGGAAATACATTTTACACCACGACGTGGAGACGGTAAGCTGTACCTACGCATGCATGGTGATATGGTTTTTTATAGTATGAATAAAAAGAGAAATATGGTTGTCCCATAATCATATTAAAATCTCATAATGTATTAGTTTCTGGAGTTATTACTTTATCATGAAAAAAACATAGGAAAAGGAATCAGAAGAATTAAATAAATTTCAAAGGGTTGGTAAAACAATTACCTCTTCAGTGAGTGTCTATTTTTGATTTGCACAAAAGGACTCCTTAGGTTGGCTTTCTTCCCAAAGTATGGAGTCTAGGATGAAGTGATGGAAGTTGGAAGGATAATTGGGAAGCATTTGGCTGAGACAAAAGGATTTAGATGTGTGAATAAAAGAGAAGGATATGTTCCCTTTTATAAGACGGGGAGGGGAACTTTAGGAAACTCCAAAACTATTAATTTATTATAAATTGATTTTTTATTTAAAATAGATCTAAAGTGAGTTATTTCGAGTCTATGATGATTATGTGTCAAAATATTCTCAACCAATTAATTGTAGACATGTTTATTTTACCGAATTAACCCTACCTAATGTCTTTAACCTTACTTAAACAATTTAACTCTTACCATGAAAACTAGTCTTTTCACACAATATGATTAATATTGGGACTATAAAATGAAACAATAAGCCTAACTAGATAATTTATGAAATATTTAACTTTATCTTAGTCATTTGGTTGAGATATATATTTTTATGAATTTTATATCATTTAATAAAATAATATTTATTTTAAAATCTCATTTATGTTAATTTTGACAGTATTTATCACTTCAATTTTTTAAAAATCATAACAACATGATTCCTTCAAAAAATATACAAATACTCATATCTAACATGTAATATTCATCCAAAAAATTATTGTATGGAATAAAATATCTCTAATGATATATATTTTAATATTATTAATATGATTTATTTGATTATTCTTTAAATAATTCTATTACTACCTCATAATTTTGTCATAATTAAATTTAATTATATAATGTATAAAAATTATAAATAAATTATCATGGTGTATATATATTTTTTATATTTCTAAAGACTATTTACAGTCCACCATATCACTTATATAACCTCATATTAAAAATCATATAGTTATTAAAATTTAAATATTAAATTTTCAACCACCCTTTAATTAAAATATAATAGAGGTCCTAAACTAATACATGTGACTTAAAAAGGATCATATTTTTGACATAAGGTTGATTTTGGTAGAAAAAAACTTATCCAATGAAATTAGGAAAAATGTTATGGTAATTTTATATTATTATAATATTATTTTTTTCCTTTAATTACCCTTTTTACATTTTAATGTGGTAAATAAAATTCAAAATTTACTATTCACCAAAATTATTTTGATCCTATTAGACCGAATTTTTAATACTAATTATATAATGACCTCAATTTTTCACCAAGGTATGGATCATTGATTTTTTCTTTTAATGTAGTAATTAGTCCTAATAAGTTCACTTAATCATGATAAGTAGGTCATGGGAGCATTTGGGGAGCTTCTAGAGTCTGGATCTCCAAAAAGGAGAAAATAGGTTGGGCCGCACGGTTTGTCTACATCCATGTGACCCAAGTGAATGAACATGTGTTTGGTTGTATAGGGTGTTCAAAAACCTTCTTCATGGTCTACAAACAGTTATGTAAACCATGCACAGAGGTCGTGCGATGTGCCCAGAGAAGTAGTGGGGTGATCACAGTTTGCGCACGGTTTGGAAAACCGTGTGCAGAAACCATGGTAGCTAATTTTAATGGAAAAATGACCAAAATTCACCTCCTAACATTATGTTTCTAATTCATTCTTCTTCACCCTTATGTTCACAACAGGACCCTCATACCCACTTTGAGATCCCAAGGTCTTCTCCCTCTCAATCATCTTTTTCTCCTTCAGTCGATGTTCGATCTTCAATCCTTCAGAAGCATTGGATCCCCCTCAGAAAGGCTAACCTCTTATTCCCTTATTTCTTCATTGAATCTTGCCATCAGTTGCACTATTTAGATGCAGGCTCATTCACCCTATTTTCAAGGCATTAGACATAAAATCATATCTACTCTAACCTTCTCTGAATCTGAGGCCAATACTCAGTGATTCATCATCTACGACCCAAAGGTAGTTGGTCACATGGTTTTCCATTTGAGTTTTGGCAATTTCATACTTAATCTCATTGTGCTGCGATCCAACCTTTTCCAAGATCCGTTATTATGTTTATTTCTTCATGTGTAATTGACCCTAGTGTGATGACATAGGTTTATTGACTCTTTTTTATGGAATTAGAGACCCCTTATGTTATATGGACGTCCAAGGTGTGTTCCACCCAAAATTGGACATTTTAGGACAATTTTAGAAAATTGATGAATTATGGTTTCTACTTCCAGGATTGGTTTTAAATATAATTGACCCATGTACCATGTGTATTTAAACTATATATGGGTGTATAAATTATTATTTTACTCCTTAGAATTGGAATTTTAAAATTGACCATATTAATATTTGAATTGAAACGTTATCCTTGACACCTTACCTTGGAATAAAATTACCATGTGAGGAAATTTGTATAGGTTGGATAGAATGAGATGGCCTAAACCTAAAAGAATAATTGATATAAAATGAAGTGGATTTAAGTGATGGTATTTCATTTACCTTTACTTGTATTATTTATGAAGGCATTGTATATTGGTTTTCTTGTTTTAATTGAAATTAAGTAATATGAGTTTCCTTATAGTATATCATGTAAAGGTTATGACTTATGGGTGTGGACCAAAGGAACGTGAGAGCCTTGAGGTATGGAAGACCGTGTGAGAATATAGATGTATACCCGAGGACTGTGAGTTTCTTGAGGTAGGGAATACTGTGAGAGCTCCCTCATGTATTGTCATGAGACTGTGAGAGCTCTTGGAGTTGGGCTTAGGGTTAGACCATGAGAGCTACCCTGGTATTGGATGTCTGAGAGTTACATCCAAATCCACCCAAAAATATATCTACATATATATATATACCTATATACACTATATATATACATATGTATGATGACTTTGTCAGACTTACCAGCCTTGAGATGAAGAATTTAGACCCGCCATGTGTCCTTTAGGAACCTGAGCGAGAGGTTATTTATTAATTCTGCATTGTTTAATTTTTTTGTTACCTACACACTGTTTAATTTTGAGAACCTAATTGGATTAAACATATACACCATTGGTGGTGGCATACTGATATTTATCTCACACCCTATTCAGACCACCTTCGACACCTGAACAGATTGTTTCCTTGTAGGTATGGATAAAGGCAAGCGTCACCCTTCTAGTTGTTGATCATTTATGTTTAGATGGAGCTTAGGAGTAGAGGACTAGGCTAAGGATCAAGATGATATGGATCAACTTTTGTTTTTTTTACTTTTGTATCTTGTAATTTTATTCCTACTTCCTTTATTCTGTTCCCTTTTGTAATAGAATGACATGGATGAATTGTTGTATCAAACACTGCCTATGAGGCCTTGGTATTTATTCTTCAGTTTTCTACTGTTTACTTATTCTGTCTTTTGATTATACTTTAGATATTGTATGTTTCAATTTCACCACTATGTACTTGGACATGGTGGTAAAGTCTCCCTACCGAATTTTCCATTTAAACCCCTGCTGCTAGTCGGCATCCCCTAGTTTGTGGGGAGACACGCCATGGGTCATGTGGCCAACCAGGATCAGGGCACATGTTACATGGAAGCCAGGTCTAGGATGTCACAAAGTTGTATTATATGGGTTTATTTTATTTCTTTACTATTTAGAGACAATATATTGGCGATTGACAACACATGGGACTTGGTCACAAGCCTTGCTTGGGTGTCACGAACCCACATACGTGGTAAGGACAAACTTTCTTGAGTCATTACTGTTATTGATTTTGTTATTACTGTTGATATCATTTCAACATTGGGTGATTCACATGTTTTATGATGTCATTGATATTTATTTTATTGGAATTTTGATTTCATTGTTCGACCATAGGAAATGAGGGTTATGTGTTAGCACATGCATGATAATAGGAACAATATGAGTAGGCCATGTATTTTTTCATGTCAAATTTAAATTTTCATTGAGCATTGCTTATTGCATATTTATGTGCCTTGTTACATGAATATAATTGTGCTGATGTCCTTCTATAAGCAATGGATCATTCTATGGTGTGAGTTTAGTGGGTGAAACTCTTTGATTTATAAGGTGTACGAGCCCTTATAAACCGAAAAATGGAATTCTGACTAGCTCAATATTTTAGGGAATGATATAATCACATGTATAAGAACAATTTAAAATGAATATGACATTTAAGTGAGGGTAATATTCTGACTCATAAAGTGTATGGGATCTTATGGGATGGAAAATGAAATATTATTGGATTCAACTATTTAAAATGACTTATAATTTGATAACAACCTTTTTACATGTGCCTAACTTAGAAACATGACCCAAATATGACCTTAGAAGTGGGTAAGGGGTGTTATTCATTATTATGTCCTATTATGGTATGTTCTAACATCTAGACCTGGATTTTGAAGTAGGCAGAGATGCATGTTTATTTTTTTAGGAAGGCTTTCATGTTTTTACTAATTTCTTAAGTGATTTTCTCTAAAGTGTTAAATATATTTTGAGAGATTCATTTTGCATTGTAGCATTATATCGCCACGACGTCCTCCAGTCTTGCACGCTGAATGTGGAAATGATCATATTCCCGATGTGGAGAGCCCTAAGCCTCCAGTTTTTATTTTGGATGAGCCACCTGTGGTTCTTACACATATACCTGAATTTGTTGCTGATTCCTAGTTCTGAGAGGGTTTCATCCTTATAATGAAAAATATGAAAGGTAGTGTGTGACCTACCCCGAGCAAGGAAAAGTTGACCCATGAGTTTCTACATCAAAATCCTCCAACTTTCTCAGGGTATGGTGGACCACTTACTATAGAGTCATGGTTTGAGGTGACCCTATATATCTTTGAGCACCTTGAGACACCTTGAGAGTATAGGGTCCAACTAGATGCTTACATGTTACATGAATCAGACAAGAAATGGTGGGATGCCATCACCCAAGTAGACCAACATAGAGAGATGGTTTGGGCTGAATTCCAGAATGTCTTCAATAAATTTTTATTTCCTAAAACTCTAAGGTCTAACTGAGATTGAGAGATTATGAATATATAGTAGGGAAACATGTTAGTTATGAATTACTCATCCCGTTTCACCAATCTGCAACATTTTGCTTCCTCTATAGATGTTAATGACCTTATGGCTACTAGGTGATTTGAGGATGGGATATGTTATGTATTCTACCCATAGGTCAATGTTTTTAGGATGCATATTATTTCGGAAATTGTTAACCAAGATCTAAATATGAAACAGAAACCAAGAGATGTTGGCAGTGCAAGCTGGGGAGGTTCAGCCCCTAAGGCTTATGGGGGGTCTTCTTCTGGGAGGAAATGACACAATGAGTTTTCTCACAAAGGGAGTAGTAGTAAGGCTCCTACCATTGATAACTATCATGCCTATATCCAGTGTGTAATGTAAGGTTACTTCAAAGAATAGTTTCTGCGGGATCCAGTAGAGTGTAGGGGTTGTTGAGAAATGGGCCATATTCCGCATTTATGTATAACTATTATGGTAGTTCCTTGTGATTAAGGATCTACACCTACTCTTCATCCAGAATGTGGGTCGGCAAGATCTTGGTACTCAAGGAGCTGGAATAACACTGGTCGATCAGGCCGAGGTGGTGGTCGAGGTAGAATAAATCAGACGTATGATTCTCAGTTATAGTAGATCAGGCCTACTCCGGGCAGTCATGTAGTTAATTAGGGTCGTGGTATAGGTTAGTTACATGCTGTTTATCCTGTCACGACAGATCCCCCTGGGCCCATGCCATGACTACCCGAAGCCCACCTTACATAGGCCAGAGTCTGGCGACTAGCACCGAAGGCGTATTCCCTAAAATTGGGAAGACATTTCCTTTAAAACCTGTAAACTCACGCAACCAAGCACATAGTAAGATACAAACACAAGAAAACTGTATAGTAAAAAGAGTGAGTACAGTAAGTAAAAGGGGCCAGAATACATGTCCAACTGGAAAGTACAAGAAAATAAAAGTACAAGTACTCCTCCTATGAACACCCACCAAGGATCCTACCTAAAGGGTAGGTACATATCTCAAACGGTCGTCTCTACGGTACACCTTGTCTAGGTCCACCTCCGAACTACCTCTAGTCCTGGTACTCTCATTTTCAGTCAGCGTTGTCTATCGTCTGCACCAAACACAACAAGGTCCAGGCATATCCTGTGCAGAGGTGAGTATAAAGATACTTAGTAGGGACCCCGAGACCCTCAAGGTCTCACAAAATCCACCAATGATAAACCACATAACATGAAAACAACTGACAACCCTACTTTGGTATATTCCCATACATATACCTTAGTTATCAAGTAAACACATATCAATAATGTGGAAACATAAGGTCCAACTCAAAAGCCCAAATCTTAACTGTTATACAAAGGAAGGAAAATCAAGAAGGTATGTACCACACAGGTAAGCCACATAGGATAATACCACCAAGGTATTACCACGAAGGAAATTTCCACACAGGTACAAACTCATCTCACACCAGGTATATCTATGGTACAGTAGTAAAGATGATTAGATGTAACTACTGAATCATCTTACTCTATTAAGAGACAGACCCACGAAGGATCCCAAATCATCATCATACCCATAGAGGATCTTAGTACATCGTCAGACCCACACAAGATCCTAGTACCTCGTCAGACCCACAGAGGATCCTTGTACATCGTCAAACCCACACAGGATCCTAGTACAACGTCAGTACATCGTCATACCCACAAATGATCCTAGTACATCGCCAAACCCACAAAAGATCCTAGTACATCTTCAGTACATTTTCAGACACACACAGGATCCTAGTACATCTCCAGTACATCGTCAGACCCACACAGAATCCTAGTACATCGTCAGTATGTTGTCAGACCCAGACAAGATCCTAGTACATCATCAGTACGTCGTCAGACCCACACATGATCCTCATACATCTTCAGTGCGTTTTCAAACCCAGATAGTATCCTAGTACATCATCAGTACGTCATCAGACCCACACAAGATCCAAGTACATCCCCAGTACGCTGTCAGACCCACATAGGATCCTAGTACATTGTCACAGCCAGCTACAGGGTTTCCGCACTAAGATTTCTCGTCTCTGGGAGGTTCTGCTCCTCAAGCCACTGGTCGATACTCCAAATGCCAAAAATTACAACAATGAAGTATCTCAAAGGACCTCCATGACAAAGGGGTCTCAATGTAATAGATGATGCGTCAATCGGACACCCGGTCTCTAAGTTATTAGCCTTTTAGTCCCGAGGGCCCGGTTGGATTCGTGGTCGATCCAACCCAATCATACCCCTACTTTATTCGAAACTCTAGTGGGGTATACCAAAACAACCATCTTTATCCAAGGTTTCTGGCACCGCAGACGGTTCATCAAACGGATGTCTGGTGCCAAATTTTTGGCCGATAGAGCGAAAGTGGATCGAAGATGGCCAAGGTCTGGTCCGCCCTAGTCGGACCAACCTATCCTGGGCTGACCCGACCCGGTTCGAGTCAACCCGGCCCACTGGGTCTGGACCGGCCCGCACTGGGAAGTTCGGCCTGAGCGGCCCGGCCTGGGCAGTAGCCCACGGGGCCGCGTGGACCGCGGGGCGGCGCGGTGGCTGCGGGGCGGCGCGGGGGCCGCGGGGCGGCGCGGGGGCCCCTGGGCGGTGGGGCGGCCATGGAGTGGTGGGGCAGCCATGGATGCTCTGTCGCCTTCATCATGGCCGGCTGTGTTCCGGTTGCCATATCTGAGTCCCACCAATGCCATTACCCAGCACCGATAACCGCCTTCATCCAATGCGGGGAACATGACAAAAACTCGAGAAAATGCAAAGAGGTCGGTCCATGTTTATTTGGACCACACCCTCCGCGTTAGGGCAGTATCAAGTGTCCTAATAAAACTTGTATTGAGAACGCCAAAACCTACAACCTCCGACAATTATTATTCCCAAACCTGCAAAAAGAAATCATCCGCCGATCAACTAGTTAGAGAGTTAATCCGCATTCTTTATTTAGAAGGGAAGAACATGAGAATCAATAATCACACATAATTAAACCCCTAACTCAGAGTTTTTTTGATGGATGTCCCAAGGAAGGAGACAAATTTATTGGGGTTAGTGGCATTAACATTCATCGCTTCCGTAAGACGCTTCCGAAGTCATCTTGAACGTGGTCCTCATTCTTCAATTCCAGAGTGTGTTCTTCGTTGGAGAATGTGTTTCTCCATGATTCTCAAAAGATCCTCCCTTTTTACAACACTCTCCCAAAAATCCTAAGATATTAAATTCCAACTTAAATTATAATAGGTTTAATTTAAGTAGACACCCTAATTAAATGACACTATTGATTAAATGGAGTGTTGGCATAGTTAAATCACTCAATTAAATCGGAGGAGTAATTAATGTGGTGTTGAGAGGTTTTCTCCATTAAAGTGGGGGTTCATGTGGTCCCCACCACCATGGATTCCAATTGGGGGTTTTAGTTCAGGTGGTCCCCACCTTTAAACATCCACATGGGAGTTTCAAATAAAAATAAAAATGTTAAAAACATTTATTTTTATTTTTCCACGAAAAAGTGAAAAACTATCTTTCACCCTCGACCTACTACGATCGAGATAAAGGTATTCTTAAGAGAATACTAGAACTTCGATTTCAAAGGTGCTCTCGGATTTCAATTTCGAGCACCGGTTTAAAATTTACAAAAACCCACTCGCACGTTTACTGAACGTACCCGATTTTTTTCAGAAATTCATTCCGGGCACACCGGGCCTCGAAATCTTGCGCCGTCAATTTTAGAGAATTAATAAAATTAAAATTTAATTAAAAATACAAGGAATTTTTGGGTCTTTACATTCTCCCCACCTCAGGGATTTGGGTCCCCGAAATCCACTTCACAAAACTAAGAAAACAAGTGGGGGTACTAAGAAAAAATCTGAGCCTCCCGCTCCCATGTGCTCTCCTAGGGGTTCCCATGCTTCCAGCGGACATGCACTAGAGGTATCGACCACCCAGGAAGGACCTGCTCCTATCGATCCTCAATCTCCACTGGAACCTCTGAAAACTTCACCCCATCATCGATGTCCAAATCTTCATGGTCGATGGTGTGAGAAGGATCATGCACGTATCTCCTCAGCTGGGATATGTGGAAGACGTCAGGCACCCGGTGCAACTGAGGGTGAAGTTCTAGGCAGTTAGCCACCTCTCCAAATCTGTTGGGGAACTGAAAGGGTCCGATGAACCTATGAGATAACTTGTCTCCCTGGCCAAATCTCCGCAAACTTCATCAAGGTGAGACCCATAGAAAGACGTGGTCACAATCCTTGACCTCCAAAGGTCTCTGTCTCCTATCAACATAAGAATTATGACTTCTTTGTGTGGTCTTCATCCACCCCTGGATAATCTGCACCTTCTCTGTGGTAGTCTATACAATCTATGGTCCCATGAGTGCTGACTCCCCCGGGTCATTCGAACACAAAGTCGATTTGCAAGGTCAGCCATACAACGCCTCAAAATGTGTCATCCCAATTGTGGAGTGATTTTTGTTGTTGTATGTAAACTCCACTAAGGGAAAGTGTTCCACCCATATGCGACCGAAGTCGAGGACGCAAGCACGCAACATTTCCTTGAGGGATTGAATGGTTCGATTAGTCTGGCCATCCATTTGAGGATGGAAGGCGGTGTTCAAATGAAGCTGCATCTCGAAAGCCTCCTACAACACCTTCCATAGCCTGGAAGTGAATCTTTCATCATGATTGGAAACAATCATCGAGGGTACTCCATTTATCCTCACAATCTGTTGCACATGGAGGCATCTCAATCTCTCTACTGAACTCTGCTCTCTGATTGGTAGGAAGTGGGCTGAATTGGTGAGTCGGTTGACGATCACCCAGATAGAATCATGACCTCTCGATGTACGTGGAAGTCCTGCCCCAAAGTCCATGTATATCCTATCCCACTTCCACTCTGAGACCTCTAAAGGATGAACCAAGCCTACTGGTACCTGATGCTATTCCTTCACTTACTGACAAGTGAGGCATTGAGAGAAAAACATTACTAATACTTTCTTCATTCCCATCCACCAGTGTTGTCTTCGGGGATCCCAGTACATCTTTTTCACTCCTAGATGTACTGCTAGAGGGGATGTGTGGAACTCCCTCAACACTTCCTCAAAAAATGACACTGGTACCATGGTACGTCCTCTGAAGAGAATGACGTGCTCCCCACCTTTAGAAAATCCATCATGTTCCTGTCCTGTGGATATCTGAGAACGTTGAGCCTCACAGTCAGTATCCCCATGCTGTGCCTCCCTGTCTCATTGAAGGAGTGGGGGAGTGACTTTAAGAGACTTAAGAAAAGCTGCTCCATCACGATCCATAAAGGATATCTACAAAGCATCCAGCTACTTCGTCGCCTTGCCTAGCAGCTCTATACCAGATCTCCTACTAAGTGAATCTGCTATAACATTCACCTTCTCAGGAGTATAGAATATCTCAAAGTCATAGTCCGGGAGGAACTCAAGCGAACATCTCTGTCTCAGGTTTAGGTCCTTCTGAGAGAAGATATACATGAGACTCTTGTGATCTGAGTAGACTGTAAAATTCTCACCCGTTAAGTAATTTCTCCAAATATTCAAGGCGAAGACCACTAATGCTAATTACAGGTCATGGGTAGCATAGTTCTTCTCTTGTTTTCTTAGCTGTCGAGATCCATATGTGATCATTTCTCGCTCCTGCATCAGGACACATCTAATCCCAGTCCCTGATGCGTCACAGTAGACTATGTACCCTACGCCCTCCTCTGAAAGCCTCAAGATGGGGGTGCTAGTCAGCCTCTGCCTCAGCTACTAGAAACTCCTCTAGTATATCTATGACCACCCGAAGGGTTTCCCCTTCTTCTTGAATGCTGATAAATGTGATGTATCTCTATAGAAATCTGGCACAAACCTCTGGTAGTATCCAGCAAAACCTAGGAAACTTTGTACCTCCTTCACACACCTAGGTGGCTCCCAAGAATGTACCGCCTCATTCTTCGCTGGATCTACTGCAACTCCAGCCTCTAATATGACATGTCCCAGAATGTGAACCTCTCAAATACAGAACTGGCAATTTGAGATCATATCATGAAGCTGGTGCTCTTAGAGCGTGTCCAGAACTATCTGCAAATGATAGGCATGCTCCTCATCAGTAGCTGAGTAGATCTGAAGGTCGTCTATGAAAACCACCACAAAGTGATGAAGATATGGATGCAAGATCTTATTCATGAGTCCCATGAACACTACTGGAGCGTTGTTCACACCGAATAGCCTGACCAAAAAATCATAATGGTCATACCGACATCTAAAAGTCATCTTCTACACATCCTCATCTCATACTCTTAATTGGTGATAGCCTGATCTAAGGTATATCTTTGAGAACCACTGTGATTCCTTTAGATGATCAACGAGGTCATCAATCCTTGGGAGTGGGTACTTGTTCTTCACCGTCACCCGGTTCAGGTGCCGATAGTCAACACAAAGCCTCAAGATCCCATCTGCCTTCTTGGCGAACAAAATCAAGGCTTCCCAAGGAGAAACACTGGGCCGAATGAATCCCTTCCCCTATAAGTCCTCTAGCGATACCCGCAACTCATGAAGCTCTATGGTAGCCATCCGATATGCTGGTGTGGATATCTTTGCCGTCCCGGTGTACAAGTTAATGAAAATTCAACCTATATGTGAGGAGGTAGATCCATATCATCATCAGGGAAGAAATCTGCGTACTGGTCCACCACTACAGGATATCTCGGACTATCCACATCAACTGCTCCAAGGGTAAGGCTAGAAAAATGATGAGTGATCGGCTGCACTCTCCTCCGAGTAAGTCCATCTTGTGCTGCAAAGGCTCCCTTCTCACTGGTGAAGGTAAACCTGGTCCCATCCGTGTGGACACACTAAACCTTGTGCCTAATATAGTCAATTTGAGCATGGACTGTAGATAACCAGTAAATACCCAAGATGACGTCATAAGGCCTTGACACCGCTACTAGAAGATCCCAGCCAAAGCTCTCGCCTCCAAGAGTAACCTCGCACTACCGACACCAGTGCGTAATAATCTAATCCGCTCTTGTAGGAGTCTATAGACATAAGGATCAAGCCAACAGATCCTTTGGAATCTCCAAGCTCCGCAAGAAGGCATTGGAAATAAAAGAATGACTAGAAACTGTGTCTATAAGTACTATAGCTAAGGTGGAGTAGACACAGATCATACCTCATATCATCTACGGAGCGCCATGAACATAGGCCCCAGCCGCCTGGAGATGAGCTCGGTCCTGTCCTCCTAATCCTTGTGGTCGAGGTGGACCACCTGGTGGTGGTGGAGAAAACATCTCAAATTGTTACCCACCACCAGCTGCACGACCAGCTCCTCTGCCACTTCTGCCTTCTCCTTGCGGACCTCCTTGGTCGAACCTCTAACTCTGCTTGGGAGGTCCCTCGACCATCCAATGATCATCCGTACGACAAGTCGGGCAGTCACGAGCCATGTGACCCTACCCGCCTCATGTGTAACACTGACTGCTCCTCACATGACTGGATTTATCTCAGGTGCCCCGCACAACCAACCCTGAATCATGATGTCGTCCACCTATAGGTCTGGTCCTCTTGGACCTCTGTGAAATCCATCTACTAGCAGTTGTAGAAGACTCTTCTCTATGATGTCTCGTGGTGGGTCTCACTGCTAGTGATTGCTCAGAAAGAAAACCCTCCACTAAGAGGTCTCACTCTAACACCCCCACCTATGTTGGGATGCTGAGAGAAATCATCGATGCCATGATCTCTCGCCTGAGCCCCTGCTTGAAGGTTCGGGCCATAAATAATGGGTCTCACACCATATCAGTGGAGTAGAGTGAGAGGTCCGTGAACCTTGATAAGTACTAAGCCATAGTCATACTACCCTTCTATAGATGAAGATGCTCGTATATGCGCACTACGCGGAGAGTGCCTTGGACAAACTCTGCCCAAAACAGTCTCTCGAAGTCTGCCCAGAGAAGCGTCACCTCATCAGGAACCTGGAGCATCAAGATCCACTATATGCCTGCTGCTTCCTGTAGAAGTCTGGTGGTAAGGATCACCCTGAGATCATCCTGTGTCCTTACTAGTTGGAAGATTCTCACTACGGCCTCCAGCCAATCCTCATCCACCTGTGGGTCCGTCTCTCCCCTGAACATGGGTGGCCTCTGGCACTGGAACTCTTGAAACTCACTCAAGTGGCGTGCACCCTCTTCTACTGAGGCTGGTGGTATCATTAGCCTAATGGGTAGTGGTACCGTTGGTTCCTCTACTGGAAGAGGTCCCTCCACCAAGGCCTTGTCACTCGACGGGAAATCAGTGTGTACTATACTCAGAACAATAGCTGGCTGGCTGCTTGGAGGCATCCTAAAAAGAAAAAATTGTGCCACAGTCAATAATTTATACATGGTGAGCTGACTCAAAGATATCAAAAAGAAAACTCTTTGAAAACACACACACACACACACACACGCAATCATGGTTTTCGTGCACTGAGTTAGAAATCAGAAGTCAGGGTCCTGGTGTATGGATACGTCGTCCGCCACACCAAAACAGGGTTCCCTAAACTGATAACCACACTCACTAAACATAACACTATTTCCGTTAAAAAGATCAGAGTCCTATGTTATATGGTAGAACTGACTCCTTTGATACAAATTTGTCACAACCAGTCCCCCAGGGCCCATGCCGTGACTACCCCAAGCCCGCCATCCATAGGCCAGGGGCTGGCGACTAGCACCGAAGGCATATTCCCTAAAACTGGGAATATATTTACTTTATAACTTGTAAACTCATGCAACCAAGCACACAACAAGATACGTACACAAGAAAACTTTATAGAAAAAAGAGTGAGTACAGTAAGTAAAAGGGGCCAGAATATAAGCCCAACTGGAAAGAACAAGAAACTGAAAGTACAAGTAAACTGAACAACTCTCGTGAACACCCTACAAGGATCCTACCTGAAGGGTAGGTATAGATCTCGAACAATTGTATCTGTGGTACGCCTCGTCTAGTTCCACCTTCGAGCTACCTCCAGTCCTGGTACTCTTGTCCTCAGTTAGCATTGTTCGTCGTCTGCACCAAACACAACAAGGTGCGGGCATAGCCCGTGCAAGGGTGAGTATAACAATACTCAGTAGGGACCCCAAGACCATCGAGGTCTCACAAAATCCACCAAGGATAAAACAAAGAGCACGAAAACAACTGACAACTCTACTTATATATATTCCCATACATATACCTAAGTTATCAAGTAAACCCATCTCAATCATGAGGAAACACAAGGTCCAACTCAAAATCCCAAAGCTCAACTATTCAAAAAAGGATTTAAAATCCTGAAGGTAAGTGCCACATAGGTACGTCGCATAGGAGAATACCTCCAAGGTATTACCCTGAAAGAAAGTACCACATAGGTATATACTCAGCTCACACCAGGTATATCTTATGTACAATAGTAAAGATGACTAGATGTAACTAGCGAATCATCTTACTCTTTTAAAATACAGACCCACGAAGTAACCTAAATCATCATCAGGCCAATAGAGGATCATAGTACATAATCAGACCCACACAGCATCCTAGTACCTCTTTAGACCCACACAGGATCCTAGTACATCATCAGAACCACAAAAGATCCTAGTACATCGTCAGTACATCGACAGACCGACACATGATCCCAGTATATCGCCAGTACGTCATCAGACACACACATGATCCTAGTATATTTCCAGTACGTCGTCAGACCCACATAGGATCCTAGTACATCTCCAGTACGTTTTCAGACCCACACAAGATCCTAATACATCGCCAGTACATTTTCAGGCCAACACCGGATCCAAGTACATCGTCAGCACATCATCAGACCCACACAGGATCCAAGTACATCGTCAGTACGTCGTCAGACCCACACAGAATCCTAGTACAACATCAGTACGTCGTCAGACCAACACATGATCCTAGTAGATCATCAGTACATCGTCAGACCCACACATGATCCTAGTACATCGTCACTACGTCTTCAGACCCACACAGGATCCTAGTACATCGCCATTATGTCGTCAGACACACACAAGATCCTAGTACATTGCCACAGAAAACTATAGGGTTCCCACACTACGCTGGATCATCTCTGGGAGGGTCCTCTCCTCAATCCAATGTTCGATACTCCAACTACCATGAAGTCCCATTAAGAAGTATCCCAAAGGACCACCACATGAAAGGGGTCTCAACGCAATAGATGATGCGTCAATCGGAAGCCCCGGTCTGTAAGTTATTAGCCTTTTAGTCCTGAGGTCCCAGTTGGATTTGTGCTTGATCCAACCCGACCATACCCCAACTTTATCCAAAACTTTAGTAGGGTATACCAAAATTACCATCTCCCTCCAAGGTTTCTGGCACTGCAGACGGTTCGTCAAACGGATGCTTGGTGCCAATGTTATGACTGATAGGGCGAAAATGGGTTGAAGTTGGCCCAGGTCTGGTCTGACCCTGTCGGTCCGACCTGGTTCGGGTTGACCCAGCCCGCTAGGTCCGGCCCAGCCTGCTGGGTCCGGTGTGGCCTGAGCGACCTGACCTGGGCAATGGCCCGCAGTGCAGTGGGGCGACCGCAGGGAGGTACGGGGGGCCGCGGGGTAGCGCGGGGGCCGCGGGGCGGCGCGGGGGCCGTGCGGCGACGCGTGGGACGCAGGGCAGCTCGGGAGCCGTGAGGTGGCGCGGGGGCCGCGGTGCGGTGCGAGGGCAGCACAAGGCATCGCGGGGGTGCCGCGGGGCAGCGCGGGGTGGCGCGGGGGTCGCGGGGTGGCAGGGCGACCACAGTTGTGCTATCGCCTTCATCACGACCGGCGGTGTGCCCGTCTCCCTATCCAAGTCCCACCGATGCCATTTACCGGCACCGGTCACTACCTTATTCTAATGCGAGGAACACAATAAAAACTCAATAAAATGTGGAGAGGTCAGGTTATGTTCATTTGGCCCACACCCTCCGTGTTAGGGCAGTAGCAAGCGGCTTAATAAAACTTGTATGAAGAACGCCAAACCCTACAACCTCTGGCAATGATTATTCCTAAACCTGAAAAAAGAAATCATCCACATATCAACTAGTTAGTTAGTTGATCCACATTATTTATTTATAAAGGAAGAATATGGGGATTAATAATCACACAGAATTAATACCCTACCTCAAAGGTTTGTTGACATAGGTTGCGAGGAAAGAGACGAAGTAATTGGGGTTAGTGGCGTCGGCATCCATCGCTTCTGCAAGAGGCTTTCGAA
This sequence comes from Viscum album, assembly GCA_963277665.1. NCBI lineage: Eukaryota > Viridiplantae > Streptophyta > Magnoliopsida > Santalales > Viscaceae > Viscum > Viscum album. Next base: position 1,340,119,671 of record OY728132.1, on the reverse strand, counting down.
GTTAGCTCGAACGCAGTCCTCATTCTTCAATTCCAGAGTGTGTTCTTCGTTGGAGAATGTGCTTATCCACAATTCTCCAATGCTCCTCCCTTTTTAAAACACCCTCTGAAAAATCCCATGAGATCAAATGCCAACTTAAATTAGAATAGGTTTAATTTAAGTTGACACCATAATTAAATGACACTATTGATTAAATGGAGAGTTGACATAATTAATTTGCTCAATTAAATGGGAGGAGTAATTAATGGGGAGTTGAGAGGTTTTATCCATTATAGTTGGGTTTGGGTGGTCCCCACCACCATGGATTCGAATTGGGGGTTTTAGTTCGGGTGGTCCCCACCTCTTAACATCCACATGGGAGTTTCAAATAAAAATAAAAATGTTAAACAAATTTTTTTTCCACGAAAAAGTGATAAACTCTATTTCACCCTCGACCTACTGCAGTCGAGGTAAAGATCTTCTTAGGAGAATACTGGCACTGTGAGTTCAACGGTGCTCTCAGATTTCAATTCTGAGAATCGGTTCAAAAGTTACAAAAACATGCTCGCACGTTTATTGAACGTACCCGAAAAAAAAGTTTAGAAATTCATTCCAGGCACATGGGGCCTCAGAATCTCACGCCGTCAATTTTTGCAGACTTGAAAAATTCCAATTTAATTAAAAAAATTACAAATAATTTCCAGGTCTTTATATATCCTATGCCACAGGAAGAGACCAGTAGACCTTTTACTATACGAGGTACGTTTATGGTAGCCACCAATTTAGTATCGTCTTTGTTTGAAAGAGGCTCTTCTCACTCGTTCGTGTCTGAGGTAATCACTAAGAGTATAGACCTCGACACTGCATACTATACTATATTCGTGACACTAGATACCCCATTAGGTATCCATTAAGAGGGAATTCTCCGTTGTCTAAACTATCCTATTGAGATAGGCGGTTACCTTTCACTACTGGAAGTTTGACTATTTGTGAGGGGCTATTTGTGATGGGATCCTATCACAATAACCCTTTTGTGATGGGGGCCCATCGCAAATAGACCGTTGTAGAAAACGAAATCGCAACTAGTATTTGTTGCGATGGGCCAGTCTTATGAAATATTACTTGCGACAGGAAGTAGGATCTTCGTAAATAGATGTCCGATTAAATACATTATATATACAAGAACCTTTAGCAATGGGCTCATCGAAAAATGTATTTTTTATGGGATACCAGCCCGTCGCAAATAGCTTATATGTTATAAACCTTTTCCGATAGGCCCATCACAAAAAAGTTATTGCGACGGTAAAGAAACCCATCGAAAAAAACTTTTAAAAAATATATATAATCTATTTGCGACGGGTCCCCCATCGCAAAAGGCCCCATCACAAATACTTAATAAAATAAAAAATATTAATATTATTAAAATAAAAAACTAAAAAATAATAAAATTATCAATATATTCAAATACAAAATAAAATAAAAAAAATACTAAAATTATGATTAATGAAAAAATGATATCAATATTATTAAAATAATAAAAAAATAAAAAATATTAAAATTATCAATATTCAGAAAAAATATATAAAAAAATCCTAAAATATTATTCTTATTATTATTATTAGTAAAATAAACAAATATTAAAAAATATAATACAAATAATAAATAATAATATATTAATATATTAAAAAAAAATTATTCAATTTTTGCACCAATATAAAAGACAAAAACTATAAATAGTTCATATTACAACAAATGTTCAATTCAAAACTTTTTAACAGAACAAAAAAATCACTAGGGGTAGATAGTATTCTGGAGGAGTTGGAGGTGGTGGAGGAAACTCCATCCCTAAACTACAAGTCAGACAGCGCATGTACTCCATCCGATCTTGTTGATGCTGGTGCCATCGACACATGTCCTCCTCATGCTACTACTATTGCTGCTAATGAAGCATCTCTTCATGTCGCTTCTGCAAACTCTCTATAAGCTCTGTTTGAGCTATCAACTGCTCTTGATACTGTGAGGCAAAAGATTATGCCTCTCCACGAGCTCCTCTCGAGTTGGACATCGACATCGCAGTAGTACCATAATAAGTCCTAGGAGCCAAATGAGAGTCGATACCAACTACTCGGCCTTTCTTGAAGGCATAATGGGTCGCCTACATCCATGGCTCCTCATTGAAATGGTGGGAACTAGTCTGATTTTCCATCTCGGGCTGACTCTCAGCCCATGTCTGAGAGGTCGCAACCTCATATGACTCCTTTAGTTTCAATTTGAAATTTAAATAGTGAAAAATATTATATTTAGTAAATTTTCAAATGGAAAAAGAAATATTACTGACCACAATCTGACGTTGGCGATCACATGTAATCTCTACAATGGCTAGATCAGTGTACATCCTCTGATAAACATCGTACTCCATAATATCAAGATACTCAACTACCTATATGAATATAAAATAAAATTTTTATATTTAATGTTATATAAAATATTTAAAAAAGATACTTACTAGATGCTCTCTATGTGTACTGAATGTATGGCTACCAGCTCGATGGGACACCTCCTGTCTCCCTCGGTTCTGTCAGCCCAATGAAGATCTCCTCTGAAATCCACTACTCAACCAGTGTGAATGTAATCCATCCCACATGTGAGATGAAATGTACTCCAGTCGGTGGGCTCTACACGACTCATCAAATATTGTCGATCCGGCTTTCTTAATGGGTTTTCTTCTCTAATTGTGTAAAAACTGACAGAAACGCTCATGCATAGACATCTCCCATGCCTCATGGATAGCGTCACACATGCTATCATTGATGGAATACCATAAACCCTAGTAATAATTTATAATATCATGTTATTAATGATATAAATTTATAAATAAATATTATTTATTTACGTACTAGTCAATGATTGAACATTCCAAGCCGCACATCAATGGGAATCTATTCCCATGTAATCCATGGCTAAGAAAAATAATTGCGCAATATAACACTCCCTTGTCCAATAGCTACATTTGAAAAACTATGAAAAAAGAACAAATAATAAAACAATTAGTTTATAAATAAATTAATGAAAGCTAACTAAAATACACAGGTTATCATACCTCCACGTGTGTGGATCGAAACCAAGATGCGGACGCTGCTCGGGGATAGGTTCATGAATTGTAAGTCACGCAAGACCGTGCCCCCTCTGCATACCCCCTGAACCTCCAGTAGCCTGAGGGTTAGATGATCCCAAATCATCCTCATCCAAAGGTAGCTCAACCTCCTCTAACTCACAAAGTATATCAGGGTCCATCTAAAAAACAAAATTATTGTTTTTAGCAGATAGTTGAAAATAACTATTACATATAGATATATATTAGTTATGATTATAACTAGCATTTTACTATGTCAATGTTCACCTGAATCATCATCCTCATATCTGACAATGTCAATATATTTATATTAATCATTGACGTCATAAATATCCATATGAGTTTCAGTTTCATCATCTCTTTCCATTTCATATTCATTTCTAACATCATTAACATCATCGTCGTAATTGACCCTTAATTGTGGGGAGTCATTATCGATATTCATGTCTCTTTGTGAAAAAATGGTGGATTTTCAATAGTCTCTTGAAAAATTTCAATTCCTTATACCTTATCGGAACCACATTCGGTTTGAGTAAATTGATTTTCCTAAGATTTTCTTTTCATTATGCTCCACCAATCACTCAGGTCTCTTGAAGTAGCACATTACTTTTCATAATATATTGGATGTGCCTGTTGAGCCAATAAAAATGATTCATTTACTGTAAGAAGACTTTTATATTTAATATCGATGATTCCATGAATCATATGAACATGAAAGCCTCTCTCAATATCTAACCACTGACATTTAAACATTGTTATGTAATTTTTACCTAGATAACATAGTTCAATAATTTTATCCAGCATGTCATAAAAGTCAACTTCAGTTTCTCTATGATGCGATCCTCTCAAGAAAACTACACTATTCATTGGTTTTTTATTCTCTATATATATGTATAAAATCAAAAACCATTCACCACATATTCATTGTATGATTTAAACATTTTGGATGTTGTGCTACTCAATATATACAGTCACTTATCAATTTTATCAGCATGTTGAGACACCTGAATTTTTTTAAAACAATTATCAATATAATAAATAATAAACTGAATTGATATGGTAAACCATTAATAATTTTTGTTACCAGTTTTTGAAACCATTGAGAAATTTTTTTCTGTCGGCATTCTTCAAGAGTAGATGCTATAATTTGTGGAAGATGTTTCTTGATATGGTTATCATATAACCTAAAAATAAAATTGGTTTAATAATTGTAACACAAATTATAGAATAAGTGATAGAATAAATCACAGTACAAATGATGTCATTTGTTCATAGTTAAGCAGAACATATGTATGACCTCTATGATATTCATCATCTGAAAGACATCGTTTAGGAACTCAACCAAAGCCAAGCTCTGGCTGATTAAAAAGTGATAATTAATTGTCCATTTTATCATCATCATTCCCCTCATTCGGTTCCATGATGTTTTTTTGAGGGATATTCAGATTCAAAATAATGAGAGCTGAGAAAAATCAATATCCTCTTACAAATAAGCTTCAGCAATTAAGCCTTCAACTGATGATTTGTTACGTACTTATTTATTCAATTTTTCATGCATCTCTCGAATGGGTATTTCCATCAAAACTATACTAGACCTCCAAATTTAGCTTCATGTGTAAAGTGTAATATCAGATGTTCCATTGAGTCAAAGAAATTCGGCGGAATGATTTTTTCCAGTTTTTATATAATGAAAACAATATATTCTTCTAATTTACTTAGTACATTATAGTCTGTTGTCATCATAAAAATGTCTCAAAAAAATATGATATATCTATTATCAAATCACAAATATTGGAATTAAACAAACCTCTAAACCCAATAAGTATAAATCTTTCCATTATAACATGAAAATCATGACTTTTTAATCTGAGAATATGACCATTCTTAACAAATACTACCAAATTGGAAGCATAGACATCTGGAAGTCTCAAATCTATAATCCAATAACAAAATAATAGGTGACTCTCTTTGTACAGTGTATAAGCTACTTTTGGATTCATTAACCTCTATGATCTGACATTTGGAAAAATTTTATTTTCCGGTCATCTGCAAATTTGGGAAAGATCTAATCATGCCATTACATTATCTTTGGTCTTACTTGGTGTATCCAAAACTGTAAGAAATAAATTATCAAAATATTTCTTCTCAATATGCATAGCATTCAACATGTGGCAGGCCAACAAATCAGACCAATATGGAAGATCCCAAAAATTGCTCCGTTTTATCCAATTATGCTCTTTCCCAAATCCATGAATTTTTTGTTGGTTTACTGTTGTCCCAAATTTGATAGGAGGTAATGAAAATACAACTAACTTTAACTCTATACCTGATATCATTTTTGGAGGTTCATCCTTTTTAATTGTGCCTTTTCTGAAATGAGATTTGTACCTCCGAAAAGGATGATCGGTTAGAAGAAATCTGTGATGACAATAAAAATATCATGGTTTTTTCCAATAAAGAGAATAAAGGGTTTGTTGTCTTTTATACAGTAATGACATGATTTTGGGCTATGTGTACTCCAGCAAGATAACATGTCATATGCTGGGAAGTCACTAATCATCCACATCAGTGCAAATTTTAATATGAAATTTTGTTTCGTAGAAACATCATATGTACTAACAGCATTACTCCACAATGAATTTAACTCATCAATCAATGGTTTCAAATAAACATCAATATTATTTTTCGGATGTCTTTGAATTAATAAGGTCAAAAAGATATAGGGATCCTTCATCAACATCTATGATGGTAAATTGTACGGAGTTTTAAAGACAGACCAACATGAATACTGACTACCATAAGAACCGAACAGATATAACCCATCAGTAGAAAGACCCAATCACACAATTCGGGCTTCTAAAGCAAAAGACGGATACAGTCAGTCAAAATGTTTCCATGAATCACCATCAGATGGATTATTCAATATTTTATCGGTTGAAATCTTGGTTTTGTGCCATGATATCATTGACACTGTGTTTTGAGACATAAAAAAACACTGCAACCTGGGTGTAAGGAGGAAATATCTCAACTGTTTCACAGGAATCGAGCCAGACTTCCCTTTTTGGGCTCCTTTATACCTTTATTTTCCACATGTGGAACAACTATCCAATGACTTATTTTCACTAAAATATAAGATGCAATAATTTTCACATGCATGAATCTTTTGATAACTAAGGCCCAAATTATGAACCAACCTCTTGCTCTCATAGTAATTTGCAGGCAACGTATTTCTTTCAGGTAATAATGTTTTAACCAAATAAAATATCTGATCAAAATAGTTGTTTGAAATTTCATTATCTGATTTAATATCCCTAAATTTTGCAACCAATTTTAATTTTCTTATCATGAAACCAGGATATAATGCATCCTCAGCAGACCTCAACAACTCATACAATTCAAATGGTGCCAACTCAGGAGTAAAATCAACAGTTTCCCGAGTTTCAGTTTTTTGAACAAATGGACCTGAAACATCATGTACTAAATTTTGAAATCGTGATGGATCTAGAATAATGTTATTAGTATCTTCTCTAGAAATGCGTTCACCGTGTCGATACCAAAAAATAGAATTTTGTTGAAAACCAAACCGAAAGAGATTTCCTCCAACATTGTCAAATGTGTCAAATGTTCTCAGAGAACATTTTTTATAAGGACACTTAATGGTGCCTTCTGAAACAAATTCTGATTTTGATGATGAAAATGATAAAAAAGCTTCAACACCCTCAATATATACAGGATTTAAACCAGAAGTGTTTGGATTTCTATGCTGATTTATCCAAGCACGATCATTTAATAATGACTGTTGTCTAATTCCTTGTTCTATATTTTTTCTTAAAAATATAAAATCATTACTAATTTTGAATAATTTGAGATTAGAAAAACACTATAAAAAAGAAGATTAATAGTTACAAATACTTCTTAATAATTACCATTAATTACGAGCTACACAATTTCTTGTGGATTTACGACTACTCTTTTGTCTTACGGCTCATTTACATGCAACTTTCTCACACTGTAATCAGAATGAAGAATCTGCTCGGAGGTATGCTTATTCATTCTCATACATATGATAATGCATAAGCGTACATCAGAGCAAATTCTACATTGTGATTTCAGTGTGACAAAGAGGCAAATAAATGAGTCATCGGACAAAAGAACCCCCTTTTCATCGACGAATCTTTTTCTTACAACTGTCACCACCTAAAAAAATTATGAAAAATGTGGCCCTACGAATGCATATTCAAGCTCGTGCATACGAGATTGGATATGCATACGTAGAATCAAAATTTTCATAATCTTTTGAGTCTGTGAGAGTTGAAAGTACAAGAGTCATCGAACAAAAAGAGTGTTGTAAATCCACTGAAAATTATGCCAAGTTATTATAATTTATTACAATTCATTTTATGGATAATTATTACAAATTATTGCTGATTATATCTAATTATTACTAATTATTTCTAATTTTTTCTAATTATTTCTAATTATTACTATTTATTGATAATTATTGCTAATTATTGCTAATTATTTCTATTTATTGCTAATTATTTCTAATTATTTCTTATTATTGCTAATTATTCCTAATTAATCCAATTATTTCTAATTATTGCTAATTATTGCTAATTATTGTTAATTATTGCTAATTATTGCTAATTATTTCTAATTAGTGCTAATTATTGCTAATTATTGCTAATTATTGCTAATTATTACTAATTACTGCTAATTATTTATAATTATTGCTAATTATTTCTATTAATTGCTAATTGTTACTATTTATTTCTATTTATTGCTAATTATTGCCAATTATTGCCATTTATTTCTAATTATTGTTATTTATTGCTAACTATTTCTATTTATTGCTAATTATTGTTAGTTATTCCTAATTATTGCTAATTATTACTAATTATTGCTAATTATTGCTAATTATTGCTAATTATTTCTAATTATTGCTAATTATTGCTAATTATTGGTAATTATTTCTAATTATTGCTAATTATTACTAATTATTAATAATTAAAGCTAATTATTTTAATTAATTTCTAATTATTGTTAATTATTGCAATTAATCACTAATTATTGCAATTAATTGATAATTATTGCAATTAATTGCTAATTATTGTAATTAATTGCTAATTATTGCAATTAACTTCTAATTATTACTAATTATTTCTAATTATTGCTAATTATTCATAATTATTCTAAATTATTGCTAATTATTTCTAATTATTGCTAATTATTGCTAATTATTCATATTTATTCCTAATTATTACTAACTATTAATATTTATTAGTAATTATTACTATTTATTACTAATTATTACTATTTATTAGTAATTGTTACTAATTAATACTAATTATTACTAATTATTGCAAATTATAAGTAATTATTACTAATTATTACTAATTATTACTATTTATTACTAATTATTACTAATTATTACAATTTATTACTAATTATTACTAATTATTACTAATTATTACTATTTATTACTAATTATTAATAATTATTACTATTTATTACTATTTATTACTATTTATTACTATTTATTAATAATTATTACTAATTATTACTAAGTATTACTAATTATAACTAATTATTACTAATTATTTCTAATTATTACTAATTATTACTATTTATTTCTATTTATTACTATTTATTACTATTTATTACTACTTAATACTATTTATTAGTACTTAATACTATTTATTAGTATTTATTTCTATTTATTAGTATTTATTAGTATTTATTAGTATTTATTTGTATTTATTTCTATTTATTAGTATTTATTACTATTTATTACTATTTATTAGTATTTATTACCATTTATTATTATTTATTAGTATTTGTTAGTATATTTTTACTCTTTATAAGAATTTATTAGTATTTATTAGTATTTATTAGTATTTATTACTATTTATTAGTATTTATTTCTATTTATTACTATTTATTTCTAAATATTACTATTTATTTCTATTTATTACTATTTATTACTATATATTTTTGATTTATTATTGTTTATTACTATTTATTACTATTTATTAGTATTTATTACTATTTATGGGTATTTATTATTATTTGTTTGTAATTATTACAAATTATTACTATTTATTACTAATTATTACTATTTATTAGTACTTATTACTATTTATTAGTTCTTATAACTATTTATTAGTATTTTTTATTATTAATTAGTGTTTTTATTACTAATTATTAGAATTTATTTGCAATTATTAGTATTTTTTAGTATTTATTACTATTTATTATAATTATTAGTATTTATTAGTATTTATTACTATTAATTAGTATTTATTACTAATTATTACTAATTATTACTATATATTACTAATTATTAATATTTATTTGTATATTTTTCTAATTATTACTAATTACTGTAAATTACTATTAATTACTGCAAAATAAAGCTACTAATTACTAATTACTGCTAATTATTTATATGCATTACTAATTATCGTTAATAACCATTAATTATTACAAATTATTAAGAATTAATACTAATAATATAGTTTTATTATTACAAATAAATAATGATGACAAAACAATTTAAATCTAACTTAATTACAACTAATCAACAATAATTAAAATTTATATAAAGAAAGGAAATAAATACTAAATTAAATAAACCATAAATACCATCAAACTTGATCTCTTATAATTGGAGGCGGCTTCACGATTTTTCATAAAAAAAAGCTAACTCTAAAAAATTTTCACTCTAAAATTAGAGTTTACAGAAGTAAAGGAAAAAGAAATTCGGGCATAGAGAAGGAAAAACAGAGGGGGTATATATAGGTTAGATTTGTTGCGACGAGAATACCGTCGCAAAAAGTACTTTTTGCGATGGGCCCTATCGCAAATACCTTCAGCAACATTTATTATTGTTGGCGGTTAAAAGGTTATTTTTGACGGGGCCCGTCGCAAAAAGTGACCTGTCGAAACACTTTTTTGCGATGGGACAACATCCCGTTACAAATATGTTTTTACTGCTGCCGGTTATTTGCGACGGGTCCCGTTGCAAATATCCTTTGGGGGACGAACTAGTTGCGACGGGAGATCCCTTGGTCGTAACTAGGTCTTACCGCCTCCTGACATTTGCGAAGGGCGGTGCCAACCCGTCACAAATACTCTTTCGCGCGGTATGGCGCGCAAACCGCCCCAATCCTTGCATAATTTTTTGCGATGGGGGCGCCTATTCCCATCACAAATAATGGGTTTTCCCGTAGTGTTTTTGAATGGAACCTGAATGGTATCAAGATGACATGTTTCGATGTAATCCTTGGGATGGACTGGTTAGTTCCCTACAGATCCCATATTGACTGCTGTTGTTGGAGGGTGGCATTTGCCTTAGCAAAGGGTGTTACACATGTGCTTAAGGGAGAATGGGATGCTTGTGCGACCTGAGCGAGACTCGAGCAGTAGAGGTTGGGTAGTGTTACAACACATGTTTCTTGTCTTTACCCCAATGAGCAGGGGTTGAAACCCTCGGTTTTTTCCTCATGTACTAGAGCACTTTAGATACGTTTTCTTGATGACTTCTATGGTCTTCCTATTGAGAGAGAGGTAGTGTTTATTATTGAGCTAGTACTAGGAGCAGAACCTCTGACCATTCCTCCTTATAGGATGGAACCTAAAGAGCTTCTGGAGCTCAAAAATCAGTTAGAGGATCTGGATTCAAAAGGTTTTATACGCTCTAGCACTTCACCTTCAAGTTCACCGATCCTCTTTTCCAAGAAGGCGGACGGTACCATTTGGAATTGCATGGATTGCCATCGTTTGAGAAACTAACAATCAGGAACTAGTATCCTTTCCTAGAATAGATGACCTCTTTGAATAGCTTTGAGAAGCAAAGGTGTTTCCAAAGATAGATATAAGGTCGGGCTATCATCAGGTGAATGTTAGGACCTCGTGCATACATTACACAACTTTTAGGGGCAGATATGGTCTCTATAAGTACCTTGTTATGCTGTTCGGACTAACGAACACACCTACTATCTTCATGACTCTCATGAACTGGGTTTTCCACCTGTAGATGGATTTATTTGTAGTTGTCATCAAAGACAATATATTAGTGTATTCTCACTTGAGACACAACCATGAAATCCATCTAGAATTCTTTATAAATATGCCGAGAGAGCATCAACTCTATGCTAAGCTCAGTAAATTCCACTTCTGGATCAAAAGAGTCCACTTCCTCAGCCATATCATCTTGGAATCAGAAGTTTCTATTGACCCAGAGAAAGTGAGGGCTATGGTTTCTTGGTAGAATCCCAAGAACGTATTTGATATCCAAAGATTCTTGGGACTTGCTGGATACTATATATGTTTCATTCAGGTTTTCTCACACCTTGCAGTACTGCATACAGGATTTGTGAATAAGGGTGTGAAATTCGAATGGTCTGAATCTTGTGAGTCAGCTTTCCAGGAATTGAAGAGAAGAATTACTTGAGCGCCGATACTTATTCTACTAGATCTAAGTTTGGATTACACCATCTATTGTGACACATCTCGTATTAGGCTTGGAGTAGTTCTGATGTAGGATGAGTGAGTCGTTGCATATGGTTCTCGTCAGTTGAGGCCTCACAAGAAGAATTTCCCAATGCATGACCTCGATTCGCTGCAATTGTTCATGCCTTACATTGATGGAGACACAATTTATTGGGAGAGAATTTTTTGGTATTCATGGATTATAAAAGCCTCAAATACATCTTCAAATAGTGGGATATGAATCTCATGAAGGGTAAGTGGGTATATTACCTACAATATTTTGATTTCCAACTTGCCTACACTCCTAGTAAAGGGAATTAAATACCCAATGCTTTGAGCTGAAAGACACAAACACGGGAAGTTCCAAAGTTGAGTGACGAATGGAAACTTATGTCCTTATTCTCAAAGATGCACTTTGAGGTTCAAGAGGACAACACTCAAACTATCCATTCATCCTTAGTGGTGACATCTACTCTTTTAGAATGAGTAAGGTCAAGAAAACTATCTGATCCTGAAGGTATTGTCCAATGAGAGAGTGTCTTGGATGACGACACATCTTCTAGATAGATGGTCGATGGGGATTATAATATTATGTTCAGTGGGAATTTATGGTCCTAGTAAACATCAAATAGGAGATGATGAGGGATTTTTATTCCTTAGCATAGGTGGTTCACCCTAGTGTCACCAAAATATACCAAGATCTATGACATTTATATTGGAATCCCAACATGAAACATGGGATATCTGGTTTTATTACACAATTCCCCACCTGTTGGAAGGTGAATGTGGAACACCAACATCTGGTAGGGATTCTATAGGTATTTTCCATTCCAGTGTAAAAATGGGACAATGTTTTGATGGGATTCATAACTGGTTTACCCAGATCACCTCATGGATACAATTCCATGTGGGTTATCATTGATCTTTTGATGAAGGTCACACAGTTTTTACCTATGGGGGAGAACTTTTTAGTTTATGAGTTGAGAAGAATTTACATTAAGAATGTGGTACATCCTCATGGAGAACCTCATTCTATTGTTTCTGATAAAGACACCCATTTTATTTCATGGTTCTGGCAGGGGTTGCAGAAGGACTTGGGTACACAAGTACTTTTGAGTACAACCTACCACCCACATACCGATGGTGAGATGGAGTGTACAATTCAAGTACTATAGGATATGCCTCGTGTGTGTGTTCTAAAATTTGGGGGCTCCTAGGAGAAACACATTCCCCTCATCGAGATTTCTTATAACAACAAATTCCAGGCTACCATTGAGATGGATCCCTAGGAATCCTTGTATGGTAGGCCTTGTCACTCTCTTCTATGCTGGTCGGAGGTAGGGTAAACAACTATCCTTGGACCTTATCTCGTACAGGAGACTTCAAAGCAGGTTCAAGAGATTCAAAAGAATATGTTGAAAGCTCAGTCTAGACAAATGTCTTATGGAAACAAGTGATGTAGACCACTTGAGTTCGAGGATGGAACCGGGTTTTCTTGAAAGTCTTTCTCCGGTTAGGGTGTAGACATATTATGATGTAGGGTAATCTGTCACCGAATTTCGTTGGACCCTTTGAGGTTGTGAATTAGATCGGGCCAGTGGCTTAAAAGTTGGAAATTCCTCATAGATATCAGTCCATTCAGAATGTTTTTCATGTATCACAGCTTAGCTGGTATTATCCAGACCTATCCCAGGTCTTTCATCCCGGTGAGGTTGAGCTGGATATGGATGTCTCCATTTAGGAGTATCCAGTTCGTATTTTTGATCGGATCATGAAGAAACTCTGCGGCAGGTCCATTCCCCTTGTACAGGTTCTATGTTGGCATGTATAACATCCCGGTTAAATAAAGAATATGAATTTTTCATATTTATCAATATTTGTGAAAAAAATGTTAATATTACTTTAATGGGAATTCTATGCTTGATGAGGTACCCAATACTCAACAACGAGTTTCTTTGAAATCATACGTGGCACACTAATAATAAAATAATATTATTTTAAATGGTAGTTAAAGCCTATCCATTGTAATGGAAGGAATGAATATAACTAACTACAAAATGATTATATATGTTTTTTAAATATTTTTACTTTTATCAAATAAATGTTAGAGGCTTAAAATGCGAATAAATCCAATTTTAAGCGTAAATACTCTAATATTCACTAAAAGGTCAATTTATCACCTTTTGCTGGAGAACCCTCTTTAAATATAAATTTGGTCACTCTTATAATTTATATTGGACCAAATAAAATTCTTTTTTAGAATCAGGACATCAAAATTTACATTTTGTATGTTTTTGGTATTTTTCCGATAAAGTTCATTTTTATAATGAATAGTGAAAGATGTTGTATTTTAATTCAAAACCTCCTTTCAGTCTAATTTATTTATATGTTCAGATTAACTTTTTAATTGGTTTTAAAGTTTAATTAAAATATATTTTTACCATTTAATCCAATGGTGGTCATTTTAATTTATTTCACTTTTAAATTTGACATAAACAAGTGTTAATCTTTTGATAGATATTGTTTCTTAAAAAAATGCTATTTGTTTTGACACTGAGAATTAATTATAAAATCCATTAATGTAAATTCGATGTTATGAATTTTCTGAAATGTACATCATTCTTGAATTCGGAATATCAAATATTACTTAGGATGAAATTTTGGTTTTTTATGAAAAATACCAATTTTTGATGAATAGTGAAACCACTAAGTGGTAGTTAAAAAACAGATTTTTCGTTTAAATGAAATTTTACCACTTCGGTGATTTGTATTTCAAAAATACAACATAAATGGTTTTCATTATAAAGTAAAATTTGGTTCAATGGTATGAAAATAATTTTTGGTTAATAGTAACTTTTGAGTTTTATTAATTGCGATTAGAGGTAATTAGTGTAATCTGAGGTAAAAATAATGTTTTTATAATATGAAATTACCTTGACACATGTCCTACCCTTATTGTAAGTGTCATGGAAGGCCAAGAAAATCCATGGGTCAACTTGGGGACTCCATGGAGCCACTTGGGTAAGAAAACGACATTAATAACTTTTTATTTAAAGTTAAAATAAAAATGTCACAAACATGAATTGTTTTACTAAAACAATTTTTACATGGGGTTATATAAGTTATAATTTTGACTATAAATATTAATTAGAAAGATAAAACAATTTCCTACATCATGGTAATTTTTTTTTATTTTTATACATTAAATATATAAATTTAATTATGACACCATGATGATGCAGCGATAACCTCATTAATGAACGATTTAAATAAAATGAAAAGATAAGGTAAAATATAAGAATTACACTTTTCAAAAACCTATTGGATTGGTGGATTTAGAACCCTTATCACCTTATCCTTGAAATATATTATTTTTGGACCTTTAAAATCAGAAAATAATTTCATAATAAAGTAATATTTCATGACCTTCCAAGATGGCCCCTCCTCCCTCTTATAAAAGGCCCCCACCTCTACTCCCTTACCCACACCTCTCAAAACCTTGGCTCGGCCAACACATGCTCATAATATCTCTACACATCCCTCTATTCATCCTAGAAGCCTTACCTTAGGCAGAAAGCTCTTCAAGAAACCCTTTTGGGACAAACCAAGGGGAGTTACCCGATTTAAAGGTAATGTCTTCTCTTATGTTCTTTTGTTTTATTTTGATTATCCAACCCCCTAAAATATATTTATTAATTTATTTTGTAATAAAAACAGTATATTAAATATAATAGGATGTTGTTATGGGAATTATTCGAGCTACACTTACACACACCTCCATCCAATGGTTAAAGAACATACTGTTTTTGTGTATGGAGAATTACCGCCTCATGAAACGATGATTGTTCAATTATCTCCTACCACCTCTCATGGTGGCCATTATTATGTCACTGTATTTTATATATTATATATATGGTATTTATTTTTCTATATACTTCTGTATTTTATATTTAAAAAATACCTTTATGCTTTTCATGTTGTGCAAATGCGATAATTTCATACGAGGAAGTGTGAACTACCACCCCCTCAAGTGATGTGACTCATTCATGCAATACATGGAATGTATAAAGAATGAAATTAATTAAATTAAGTGACCTATATAAAATATATATTATACTGGAATTATAATATATATATCACTCATTTATTTTTAATTCCATTAATATGTCCAAGAAATGAATGTAGCATTCATGCATACGTACGGCCTACCGTCTCCATGAACGGTGCATTTAATTTTCTATCTACAAATATTATGGAATTGTATAAAATGGATTTATACTGGATATATAGGATATTTAAATCATTAATACTATTCTAGAGATGATTTAATTATAACTACAGGGACAATTATTTTCGAACAAGTTCATTTTTGACTCAATGTACCGAACATCGACAAAAACGTCTGATATGAACTCAAATAATTAACTAATTATTATAACATTATAATATGTGATATGAATTGAATAATACACTTTAATGGAGGTCCTTAAAAAATTATAAATTGACCATATTTTATTATTCAGGAATATAAAGAAATGAACAAGACAATTCGGACTTGAGGTAAGAGATCCGACCTCTCTCTTTCTTTTCAAGTACTCTCTTTTATGTCATTTATTTTTATACTCCATGATATTATGTTGGAGGATGTTATTTTATTTTCACCATAATGTAAATTTTATTTTCATATTATTAGATAACCCCTATTACTCTCATCAATTCATTTTAATAATTTTTAAGTGGCGTCGTTAGTGTGCCGAATTTTTGTAATGGATTTCTTATCTGACTTTTAATTCCGTGAGATTTCCATTGGTCGCCACTTATTTATGGAATGTGGTGTATTGTGTACTTTGAATCGATATATATTATCATGATTCTATTTATATTCTTGTTTTTCTGAAATTCATTTGGTGGTTATTATCTTTTGGTCATACGACTCGATTGATCACAACGAGGTAAGGGGTTTTTATCTCACTTTTTATTCTCGTGAGATTCATGGTACATTTACCACTATTAAATTTTGTGTGGTGAATGTACTGCCCATTATTATACTATTTTTTTTTAATATAATCTTGTTTATGGGAATTTACATCTTCATTGTATGGCCCTTCTTTCATTGGGTGTATGTTTCGAAAGATACCCAAATCGGTAAGGGAACCTTTCACCCTCCTCTTTTTAAAAGACTTATTTTTTAGGTCTTTTAATTTACATATTATTATGTTGGGATATGTTATTATATATCCTTATTGCTGTAAATGATATTTCCAAGTGATGATATACCATTTTTATCTCTCATGGTCTCATTTTCTGAATTTTAAAATGATGTCGTTAGTCTGTCAAATTTCTGTAAGGGAACTTCTTAAACCAATTTCAATTCTTTGGGTTAAACCTCTACTTATTGATCATGTCGTACTATGAATATGTGTGGATGAACTCTGATTGTTTTACAATTAATATCCTCTTATATTGGGTGTATTTATATTTTTCACACATAATTATGTAATTGATTTATCCTTAATCAAAGGATACTGACTTTGTAAGGGACTTTGTCTCAATCTTCTTTCATTGATTCATATTTTGTTCTTATACAATAATTTATTTAATAAACTGAATAAACACCTTTGACTTTTCATTTAATTCAAAGGTAATCTTTTTCTATGAAGCATTTTAATAATGAAAAAAGGAATTTTTCTTTTAATGTACGCCGTGACAATGGCCTTTCCGCCGCCATGAGTACTATTTGACCTTTCGCTTCCTTAACAAGCTGTAATGTTTTTAATATAAAATAAATACCTTATACTATTTTATGTATTTTGGTATTGAAAATGGTTTTGATAATGGATTTGTTATGTCAATATGTTTAAGTGATATATTGTGATTGAAATGTGGAAATGTTTTCTTTCCATTATATTTGTTTCATGTCTTATGATTTTATATTGGCACTTGGACATTTGACAGGTGGTGACGTGATAAACCATATGACGGGGGGTGTCGTGAATACCTGGACGGGTGGTTACGTTATAACCTCCAATTCATTGGGTAAGGAAGTTTGCCGTATGGATATTCCATTTAGTGATATGTGTGGAAGTAGACCTTATGGTTATTCCATTTATGTATGTTTATTTTCCAAGTTACCTTTATATGTTATGTGTTCTTTATATGGGTTTTATGGTAATCTGTTGGTCACAAAAGGGTAAGTAATGATATTTTATTCAGTGAAGAGTATTTACTACTTCATAAATGTGAAAAGTATTACTTATGATAAAGTATTCATGATTTACTTATTTTTTTGAAAAAACTAACAGTTTTCCTTGTTTGTATATCCTTTACTGGGATTTTTATGCTCATCCGAAGTTTTTGAAATGTTTTCAACAGGACTTAAAGATGAGTAGTGTCAAGGATGGGATCAAGGAAAGACATGATATCTAAAATATAGAACTAGAAATGTTTCTTTTTAAGAATTTTTATTTTATGGAAACTTAGTAGAAGTGTCTACTCTGTAATCTTTTGAGATGTAATAGTTATGTCTTAATTCTCTAAAACTCTAAACCTGAAATGATCCTCTATGTGAATTATTCATTTAATTTATGATTATGTAATGTTTTAAGGTTGGGTCCTTATAGTTGGTATCAAAGGTCGGTTTAGATAACTTTAGAGGTTAGGGTATTCTTTAGGCATAAGTGACATTACCATAATGGTTAGGATTTTAGAAAGAGTCCTAGTTTTAGATAAAGTGAATGAGTTTAAGATAACATGAATAACTATATCTTAGTATTTACCCTCCTCATAAGATATTATATGATGATTCTATTGGTATACTCACATTGACCTTTTTGGTTTTAGTAAATGGCTGGATTTAGCAGGCACCAAAGTAATAGTGGATGTGAAGAAAACATTGACGGTTTTATGAAAGAACAACTGAATCATATGGGAGCTACAATGAGAAATCTTGTGGTTTTTCTCAACCAAATATCTGGAGTCATGATTAACCACTTGAAACTTGGTGATTTATATAATGCATCATGTACGAGATAACTAAATCGATGTGGAAGTTCAGGTAATATTTATAAAGGTAACAATTAGGGTTTATATGATCCTTACTTTTGAGGTAATTATAGGTTACTATATGTTATGATGGAAAATGAAAGGGATGAGATAAACATGAGGTTAAATTATGTTATGGTTTTTTTGAAGATTTTATCTCTTTTTGGGGAATTTTTTAAGAATTATATAGTTTTGGAAAAAGGACAACACGCAGACCGTGTGACAAATCGTCGCGTCGGACGAAGCTGCAGGAATCGGACCCACAACCAATGTGTGACTGGCATTTATCGCCTACCACTTGACTACGTGAAGTCCCTAATTAGTATGACTAATTGTTTTTAGTTAGATGATATTATGAATCAGGAAGAAGTTTATTTTGGGTTATCTAGGGAAATTATTAACCTATCATGGAAGATATATGATTTGGTTAATTACTTTTGAGTATGAGACTTTAAGAATAACTGATGTTATTTAGAGATAAATGTTAAGATTTACCTTGGAAGACAGTGTGATTAAATCCTTTATAGATTTTGGTTTCAATCATAGTTTGGATTATTTTTGAATAATTTTAAGGGAAATTTTGTATTGAATGGTCTCTATTGAACTTTGGGTTGTTTGAAAATTTTTGGAGATTAAGAGTAGTTTTTCTTTTTGTAAAAGATTTTGCTTTTTGGGGATTATCTAAACTCGTACTAACAATTTTGGTTTTGGTTAAGGTCTAAAGACATGGGAAATATATAGTTCCTCTTCTTTGGATTAGGTGATTCTATAGAAGTTGATTGTAGCGCTCTTAATGTGAACAAGTCATTCTAAATACTCACCTTTTGGAGAAAATATGAGTTTGTGTAAGAAATCTATTATGATATGAAAGTCTACACGACAAGTAAGTATGTTTCCTTATGTTTTAGTTAAGCCCATAAATAAAGTACTCAATGAAATGTAACTTAAAATAAACATTTTTTCTATTAACTTTTCCTACTGGGGAATCAAATACCGTTTAACCCATCACAAGTTTGTGATTTTCTGGTGGTTAAGTTTCTCCTAGACATATTTTCCCATCACTCTCCATCAGAACTTGATGGTTTGTTTTCTCCTCCTTATCCATGTTTTCATGGAATCCTAGTATCTATTATCTTGGGTGACCTTTTTACTTTTCTTTATTTCTTTTAAAGTGATAGTTTAATTTACTCCTATTTCGATGTGGGTGTTCAATGAAGTTTTGGAGCCCAATTTTAAAATTGCGAGGACGTAATTCCCAAAAGGGGAGAAGGATGTAACATCTCGAGTAAATAAAGAATATGAAATTTTCATATATATCAATATTTTTGAATAAAATATTAATATTACTTTATAGGGAATGCTATGCTCGATGGCGTACCCAACACGCAACAACGAGTTTCTTTGAAATCATACGTTGCACACTAATAATAAAATAATATTATTTTAAATGGTAGTTAATGCCTAGCCGTTGCAATGGCAGGAATGAACAGAACTAACTTAAAAATTATTATATATGTTTGTTAAATATTTTTAATTTAATCCAATAAATGTTAGAGGCTTAAAATCTGAATGAATCCAATTTTATGCGTAAATACTCTAATATTCACTAAAAGGTCGATTTATCAACTTTTGTAGGAGAACCCTCTTTAAATATAGTTTTGGTCACTCTTATAATTTCTATTAGACCAAATAAAATTCTTTTTTAGAATCAGGACATCAAAATTTACTTTGTGTATGTTTTTGGTATTTTCCTGATAAAGTTCATTTTTAATGAATAGTGAAAGATGTTGTATTTTAATTCAAAACATCTTTCAGTCTAATTTAATTATATGGTTCGATTAAATTTTTAATTGGTTTTAAAGCTTAATTAAAATATATTTTTACCATTTAATCCAATGGTGGTCATTGGAATTAATTTCACTTTGAAATTGGTAATAAACAAGTGTCAATCTTTTGATAGATATTGTTTCTTAAAAACACACTATTTGTTTTGACAGCGAGAATTAATTATAAAATTAATTAATGCAACTTATATTTTATTAATTTAGAGAAATGGAAAAAAATTTTGAATTCGGAATATCAAATATAGCTTATAATGAATTTTTGGTTGTTTTCTGAAAAACATCAATTTTTGATGAATAGTGAAACCACAAAGTGGTACTTAAAAAACAGATTTTTCGTTTAAATGAAAATTTACCTCTTCTGTGATTTGAATTCTAAAAATCCAACATACATTTTTCTCATTTTTAAGTAAAATGTGGTTCAATGGGATGAAAATAATATTTTGTGAATAGTAACTTTTGAGTTTTATTAATTGCAATTAGAGGTAATTAGTGTAATTTACGGTAAAAATAATGTTTTAATAATATGAAATTACCTTGACACATGTCCAAACCTTATTGGATGAGTCATGTCCGACCAATATAATCCATGGGTCCACTTGGGGACCCCATGGAGCCACTTGGGTAAGAAAATACATTAATCACTTTTTATTTAAAGTTAAAATAAAAATGTCACAAACATGAATTGTTTTACTAAAAAAAATTTTACATGGGGTTATATAAGTTATCTTTTTTACTATAAATATTAATTAAAAATTTAAAAATATTTCCTATATCATGGTAATTTTTCTATAATTGTTAGACATTAAATAAAAAAATTTAATTATGACACAATGATGATGTAGCGATTACCTCATTAATGAACGATTTAAATAAAATGTAAAGATAAGGTAAAATATAAGACTTCAACTTGTAAAAAAACTATTGAATGGGTTTCTTTCTAACCCTTTTTACCTTATACTTGAAGTATATCATTTTAGGACCTTTAAAATCCGAAAATCATTTCATAATAAAGTAACATTTCATGACCTTCCAAGAGTGCCCCTCCCCCCTCTTATAAAAGGACCCAACCTCTACTACCTTACCCACACCTCTCAAGCCATTGGCTCGTCCAAAACCTTATAATATTATCTCTACACATCTCTCTCTTCATCCTAGAATCCTTAACTTAGGCAGAAATCTCTTCAAGAAACCCTTTTGGTTCAAACCAAGGGGAGTTACCCGATTTAAAGGTAATGTCTTCTCTTATGTTCTTTTGTTTTATTTTGCTTCTCTAACCCCCTAAACTATTTTTATTCATTTATTTTGTAACAAAAACAGTATCTTAAATATACTTTTATGTTGTTATGATAATTATTCGATCTACAATTACACACACCTCCATCTATTAGTTAAATAACATACTGTTTCCGTGGATGGAGAATTAATGCCTCAAGAAACAATGATTGTTCAATTATCTCCTACCGCCTCTCATGGTGGCCATTATTATGTCACTGTATTTTATATATGATATATATGGTATTTATTTTTTCTATATTCTTCTGTATTTTATATTTAATACATACCTTTATGCTTTGTTTGTTGTGAAAGTGCGATAATTTCATACGAGGAAGTGTGGACTACCACCCCCTCAAGTGATATGACTCATTCATGCAATACATGGAATGTATAAATAATGAAATTAATGAACTTATGTGACCTATATAACATATATATTATAGTGAAATTATAATATATATATATATATCTTAAATAATTTTAATTCCATTAATATGACAAAGAAATGAAAGTAGCGTTCATGCGTACGTACGACCTACCATCTCCATGAATGGTGCATTTCATTTTCTATCTCCAAATGTTTTGGAATACTATAAAATGAATTTATACTGGATATATATGATATGTAAATCATTAATACTATTCTGGAGATGATGTACTTATAACTACATGGACAATTCTATTTAAACAAGTTCATTTTTGACTCATGTACCGAACATCGACAAAAACGTCATATATGAACTCACATAATTAACTAATTATAATAAAATTATAATATGTGATATGAATTTAATAATAAACTTTAAAGGAGGTCCTTAAGAAATTATAAATTGACCAAAGTTTATAATTTAGGAATATAATGAAACGAACAAGACAAGTCAGACTTGAGGTAAGGGATCCGACCTCTCTCTTTCTTTTCAAGTACTCTCTTTTATGTCATTTATTTTATGCTCCATGTTCTTATGTTGAAGGATATTATTTTATATTCACCATAATGTAATTTTTATTTTCATATGATTAGATACCCCCTCTTACTCTCATCAATTCATTTTAAGAATTTTTAAGTGGTGCCGTTAGGCTGCCGAATTTTCGTAAGGGATTTCTTATCTCACTTTTAATTCTGTGAGATTTCTATTGGTTGCCACTTATTTATGGAATGTGGTGTATTTTGTACCTCCAATTTATATATATTATCATAATTCTATTTATATGCATGTTTTTCTGAAATTAATTTGGTGGATATTATCTTTTGGTCAAACGACTCGATTGATTACAATGAGGTAAGGGGTTTTATATCACTTTTTATTCCCATGAGATTCATGGTACATTTGCCACTATTTAATTTTTTGTGGTGTATGTACTGCCCATTATTCTACTATTTGTGTAATATACTCTCATTTATGGGTATTTACATCTTCATTGTATGACCCTTCTTTCAAGGGGTGCTCGTTTTTAAAGTTACCCAAATCGGTAAGGGAACCTTTCACCCTCCTATTTTTAAAAGACTTATTTTTGTTAGGTCTTTTAATTTACACCTTCTTATGTTTGGATATGTTCTTATATATCCTTATTGATGTAAATTATATTCCCATGTGATGAGATACCATTTTTATTTCTCATCGTCTCATTTTATGGATTTTAAAATGACGCCGTTAGGCTGTCGATTTTCTATAAGGGAACTTCTTAACCCAATTTCAATTATTTGGGTTAAACCTATACTTCTTGATTATGTCATAATATAAATATGTGTGGATGACCTATGATTGTTTTACACATAATATCCTCTTATATTGGGTGTATTTATATTTGTCACACAAAATTATGTGATTGATTTATCCTTAATCTAAGGATACCGACATTGTAAGGGACTTCGTCTCAATATCCTTTAATTGAGGCATATTTTGTTCTAATACAAGACTTTCTTTTATATGCTGTAAAAACACATTTGACTTTTCATTTCATTCAAAGGGAATATTTTTCTATGAAGCTTTTTACTATATGACAAAAAGTAAGGTTTCTTTTAACGTACGTGGTGACAACGACCTTTTCTGCTGCCGCGAGTACTATTTGACATTTCACTTCCTTAACAAGCCGTAATGTTTTTAAAAGAAAATAATTAACATATACTCTTTTATGTATTTTGGTATTGAAAATGGTTTTGATAATGGATTTTTTATGTCAATATTTTTAAGTGATATATTGTGATTGAAATGTGGAAATGTTTTTTTCCATTATATTTGTTTTATGTCTTATGATTTTATAATGGTACTTGGACATTTGACGGGTGGTTACGTGAATACTAGGATGGGTGGTTATGTTATAACCTCCATTGCATTGGGTATGGAAGTCGGCAGTATGGCTATTCCATTTAGTGATATGTGTGGAAGTCGACTGTATGGTTATTCCATTTATGTATGTTTATTTCCCATGTTACCTTTATATGTTATGTGTTCTTTATATGGGTTTTATGGTAATATGTTGGTTACAAAATGGTAAGTAATGATCCTTTTATTCAGTGAAGAGTATTTACTACTTCATAAAGGTGAAAAGTATTACTTATGATAAAGTATTCATGATTTACTTATTGTTTTGAAAAAAATAATACTTTTCCTTCTTTATGTATCCTTTATTGGGATTTTTATGCTCATCCCAAGTTTTTGAAATGTTTTCCATAGGACTTAATGATGATTAGTGTCAAGGATGGTATCAAGTAAAGACATGCTATCTAAAAATGGAACTAGGCATGTTTCTTTTTAAGAGTTTTTTATTTTATGGAAACTTAGTTGAAGTGTCTACTCTGTAATCTTTTGAGATGTAATAGTTATGTCCTAATTCTATAAAACTCTAAACTTGAAAAGATCCTCTATGTGAATTATTCATTTAATTCATGATTATGTAATGTTTTAAGGCCGAGTCCTTATAGCAAGACTGGGTACATGAAAAGACTTGGGATTGGGAAGCTGATGTACGATCATAGTGGATGGACCTTTTTGCTGACAGTAACTCTTTACCCATAGATTGAAAACATGGGGATGAGTTGCTATAAGGAGGGGAGGTTGTAACAAACCTACTTTTTGACCAAGGTATATATCATTGGGTTTTTCCATTTTTAAATCTTAAATGGTTCTAAAAAGTATTCTTAATAATGATAAAGAGGTAGCAGGAGCATCTGAGGAGTTTCTGGAGTCCCGAGCTTCAAAAAGAAGAAAAACGCTGGGCCTCACGGTTTTTCGGCAACTGTGCGAACTGAGTGAATGATTGTGCATCCAGTTGCAGAAGGTGTAAAGAACCCTTCTACATGGACTACGCACTTTTAAGGAAAATGTGTACAAAGGTCATGTGATGTACCTAGAGAAACAGTGGGGTCCGCATGGTTAGCCAATGGTTTAGAAACCATGCGCATAAACCATATGAGCCAGTTTTAAGGGGAAATGACAAAAATTCCCCTCCATTTAATTTTATAATTCCTTATTATTCTCCATTATGAGTACAACAAGCCCCTCACACCCCCCTTTGATCTCCCAAGGTCTTATCCCTCTCAATAATCTGTTGCTCCTCCGTCTGGTGTCCGATCGTCGATTCGTCAGAAGCATTGGATCCCCCTCAGTAGGGATAACCCCTTATTACCTTATTTCATATTTGAATCCTTCCATTCGTTGTGATATTTAGATGTAGGATACTTGGACCTTTTTTAGTGTTTTGTACAGAAACACAGATATACTCCAACCTCCTCTGAATCTGAGGCTGATACTCAGCGAGTCATCATCCATAGACCTAAGGTAGGTGCTCACATGCTTTTCTATTTTTGTTTTGGCTGTTTCGTACTTAATCTCATTAATCTACGATCCATATTTTACCAAGATCCATTATTGGGTCGATTTATTCATGTCTAATTGACCCTATTGTGATGAAATAGGTTTACTAACTTATTTTTATGGAATTAGTGATCACCCTTATCTTATATGGATTCCCAATTGGTGTTCCACCCAAAATTGGTCATTTTAGGCCATTTTTTCCTAATTGATGAATTATGGTTTATGCTTCTAGGCATGGTTTTAAATCAATATGACCCATTTCCCATGTATCTATGACCTATATAAGGGTGTACCAATGATGATTTTCCTTCTTTGAATTGGAATTGGAAAATTTACCATGTGAGTATTTTACTTGACACTTGAGCCGTAACACCTTACCTTGGAATGAAATTACCATGTTAAGAAGTTTGTATAAGATGGATAGGATGATATGGACTAAAAATAAAGGAATAATTGATATCAAATGAAATTGCTTCAAGGGATGGCATGGCCTTTCCCCTGACTTGAATTATTTATAAAGGCACTGTATATTGGTTTTCTTGTTTTAATTAAAATGATGTTATATGGTTTGACTTATAATATATAATGTAAATGTTATGTCTTATGGGTGTGAACCCAAGGATCGTGAAATCCTTGAGGTATGAAAGATAATGTGAGATTATATCTTTTGATCTAAGTACCATGAGATCCTTGAGGTCGGGATGACCATGAGATCTCCCTCATGCATTGTCAAGAGACAGTGAGAGCTCTTAGAGTTGGGCCAAGGGTTAGACCGTGAGAGTTACACTAGTATTGGATATCTGAGAGTTAGTTCTCAATCCACCCCAAAATATATCGACATATATGTATATACCTATCTACAATATATATATATATATATATGTATATGTATGTATGTATGGTGACTTGGTTAGACTTACCATCCCTGAGCTGAAGTAGGTAGACCCATCAGGTGTCCCTTAAGAACCTAAGAGGGAGGTTATTTTTTAATTCTACGCTATTTAATTTTTTTACATACACACTATTTAATTACAAGAAAATAATTTGATTACACATATACACTATTGGTGGTGGCCTACTGAGATTTATCTCACACCCTATTCAGACCGCCTTTGGCACCCGGAAAGATTGTTTGCCTGCAAGTATGTATAAAGGAAAACATCACTCATATGGCTGTTGATGAGTTTTGTTTAGATGGAGCATAGGATATGAAGACCACGATTAGGAATGAGATGATATGGAGATGTGTTTTTTTTACTTTTGTATCTTGTACTTGTATGCATGCTTCCTGCATTTTTCCCCTTTTGTACTAGCATGCCATGCATGCATTCTTGTATCAGAAACTACCTATGAGGCCCTAGTATTTATTCTTTAGTATTACACTATTTACTTATTCTGTTTTTGATTATA
The DNA here is from genome assembly GCA_963277665.1 of Viscum album. Lineage (NCBI taxonomy): Eukaryota > Viridiplantae > Streptophyta > Magnoliopsida > Santalales > Viscaceae > Viscum > Viscum album. The sequence continues at coordinate 1,340,092,681 of OY728132.1, read as the reverse complement.
ATTCCTCTATTTTATGTTTTTATTTCATCACTATGTACTATGACAAGGGGGTAAAGTCTCCCCTCTAATTTTACCATTTAAGCCCCCACTGCTAGTTGGCATCCCCTAGATTATTGGGAGACACACCAGGGGTCATGTGGCCAATTGATATCAGGGAATGGGTTATATGGTTTCTAGTTCTAGTACATCATATATTACAACCATGTATGTCCATTTTCTAAAATTCAATTTAGATAATCAGTAAAATTATATTTCATTCTAATATCGCAAATGTGGCTAGAAGACAGGTAAAATTGAATTTCAAAGGTTCAATAATTTTTTATATATAATTCTATTACAATAATTATTCTTATGAACTAAATTATATTAATATATGTTTTATTTATCTATTGTGACTTTAAAATCAATTTAAATTTAAATAGTTATTTAAATGAAAAAGTCAAATTTTAACAACATTTCAGTTTTTTCACTATTCATAAAATTGAAACTTTTCAGTAAAATAAAAAAAGTTCACCCAAAGTTAATTATGAAATTATGAATTAAAAAATGATTTTTATTTTATCAAATTGAATTTCTATAAGTGTATTTTTTTTTATTTTTCATAGAAGGACATGAAAAGTAGTTCATTTTAGAAAATAGTAGTTTTAAACATATAAGGACTTTACCAAAAAGTTTATTTTTTTATTATCAAAACCATTAAAAATAATTTTAAAAATTAGTTATTCATATTAAAGGTTTATCATCTAGGTTATTCCTATCTCATTAAATTAATTATAATAGTAATGTGTTGTTTCATAGAAACTCAGTGTTCCATGTAGCGCAAGCCAACTAATGGGTTCGTGTAGTGAAATCCTCCCTCAGTGTTTCATATTACATAATCCAAACTTATTGATTTTATATGATAACCAAAATCTGTTTTCAATGTTCTGTGAAGGGATAAAATATATAATATAAAACAATTAAATTCACAAAATCTTGGGGTGTTACACTCTACCCCCCTTAAAATGAATTTCTCCCTCAAAATTTATATGGGCTATAAAAGGTTTAATACGTGAAAGTTCATTCCATAGTAACACTCATCATAAAGATGAATTATAAAAAATAATTTTAAAAAGAAGAAGTTGGAAAATAATAGTTACCCAAAGTAAATCATATCTATGTCTCTACGTATGGGAACATAGGTGAAGATTTGAAAATGAAAAAAGTGTAAATAACCATTGATATTTATAGATATCACTGATCAGAATAAATTATGTGATCCAGATAATTCTAACAATCACAAATCCATAAACTAAATAAATGTGATAAAGGTAAATGACATCATGAAAATGATGATAACATGAAAACCTTTTACATCATGATAACTTTTCCAAATGCATCATAATATGTGCTTACTTGATTTCAGTACTATATAACAGTTGGAAATGCATTGAACAATTTCCACTTAATCTCTCATTCAATGAAATGAAGTTTAATTTTTCACTCCTGAAGAATTAGTAGATCATGTGATCTATAAGTATAATTACAGTTCATTCCATATGTCTATATCATAAGAAAAGGTTAGCACAAGTTATCAAATATGTATAAAAACACATATGGTTAGATGATAAATTAATCTTATAAACTTATCCTATGTTTAACTTAAACATTACATAAATGGTTAACCCTAAAATCCCTAAAAAAGTTGTAAAATTCAAAACATTAAGTAGATATGAACTAAACCATCATAATACTTATCTCCCATATAACATAAGAAATCTCTTTGTTATCACATTCAAATCATGTGAATAAATTAATCTTGTATAATCTTGAAACATGGTAATAAAATAATTTTATATACATCCTTCTTGAAAACATTAATGTTTCCTTGAAAAATTTATAAACTTCATCCATGATAGCATAACCCACATGTAAATTAATCCTTAATTAATTCCAAGTTAACAAGTATCATCCAATTTACTTATTAATATTCAACATATCTTTATAAAAATATCATTATCTCAACATCATTATCATATTAAGGGTTATAATTCACTTAATCATATGTTCTCTAAATATATCATCTTACCCTTAAATCACTTTTCTAGGTATTAATAACTATTCAACATATCCCTTGAAATCACTAATGAAAAACTTATATTGAAAACAATTATATGTATCAGGATTCATATAATATTTGAATTCTGAAACATATACACCTTAACCATCCAACTGTATTCTTAATACATTTCCAAGGATCCATCATCTTAGTCTTTCCTAAAATATTAATCACATCTTAACGTTCATAAACCTTAATCTAACCAATATTCATAGGAATAATGCTAGAACATCCCATACCATTCACATGTCATTTACAATATCTTTATCCTTAGCAGTATAACCAATACTCATACAACCTTCATGATTCTATTTATGATATTTCCAATTAGGAAATCAGTTTTTATAATTCCCATACTTTCCACATCTAAAAGATTTAAGGTTAACAATATACTACATATTTCTATCTATTGACTAAAACTAGAAATAAATTTGTGAGAAATATATAACAGATATTAAAAACACATATGTAAGGTAAATTACTTAAAATATTTCAATCTATCATATCTTAGGTTTAATCCTAGGATATTCATAAATATCACAAAAACTATAGGATAGTAACATATACTTAGAGTTATCCTTAGTACATCCCTTGACATATCCTTCAAAATATCTCAAGGGATCTCACTAATGTTTTTGCATGATACTTTTCAAAGGATAACTAAAACATCACTCTAATACCAAATGTACCAACCTAATATTGATGTACATAGAAATTAATTTTTTTAGAATAAATAATAAATTACAAAAACACACACCTAAAGACCATTTTAGTTTAGTGTCATTTGAAACTTAGAATAGAATCTTCTAATTTGGTCAAAGATATTCAAAATCTCCCATAATTATCTTCCCCTTTATTACCCCTAAAAAAATTCTTTATAACATGGGGAAATAAAAAAATAAGAAAAAGGGTGAGCTCAGGTTCTTAGTAAGTATAAACAATAGGGACATGTAAGCATAAACATGAGAATAAGGGTATGAGAACATGATCATGAAAAAAGAAGGTCATATCATGCGTATAAAATATCAGAAACATGAATAATGGAATAACGATTTTCAGTTCATAAAACATTTATCATGAGTAAATAAATAACCTGACCAGTAGAAGCATAACATAGGAATAAAACATGGAGTTTTGGCACACATGTAAGCATATAACAATGTTTTACACTATAGTAAAGGAATTTCTTCCAAATCCATCTTGGTATTATGGTTTAACCTCCCATACCATCTTGGTAGTATGGTTTCACTTCTTATACCATCTTGGTAGTCATGGTTTAATCCCATAATCATCTTGTTAGTCATGGTTCACTCCCATAACCATCTTGGTAGTCATGGTTCACTCCCATAACTATATTGGTGGAAAAGTTCCTTAATGTCTATCTTCTGAGATATAAATATTTAACCAATGAATTAGAGGGAGATATAGGTCCCACTAATCTCATAATGAATTCATACATACATGTTCTATAATATTATAAACAGTCATATAAAAACCCCTAAAATTTAATTGGTGTAATAAACATGTAATCATATAATAACCTATGAAAAAGAGATAGGTTTAACAATCATTTCATCAAAAGCATAACCCATAAAAATAAATAGGTTTCTTAAAAATCATGCCATCAAAACATAAACCATTCATAGAAATAATATGAATGGTATTGTGGAACTATAAAAAGGTATGCCATTATAGGTGCGGACGAATTTTAAAATATCACTTGGAATATGAATTTTCCTTAATAATCAATTTTTAAAATATAAAACATTTTCAAAACCCTTTTCATTTGAACAACTTTGAAAATATATAAAGGAACCATTAAAATCATTTAAAATGGTACTTGAGTAAAATATCCTTTCTTTGTTGAAATAGTTTTCTTTTCGTAATATGTCACGCAATTTTAAAATAAAAAATTTTATTTGAAAATAACCTTTTAATATTTTCAGGGAATCTTCAAGTTAATATTTCATCAAAAAATCAAAAAAATCTGGTCATTACATAAAAGATAAAAAATATTCTTCACATACTTTGGATGAAGAAGTCAAAAAGTACATTGTTTGGAAAAAGAAAGAAAGATTCCTTTAAACCCATAAAGTAAAAAGTAAAAAATGGGTAAATATAACTTTAAACATCCATATCATAATATTAAAACATGTTATGAAAACATTTTTAGAAAAAATGTACGTGGATGATAAATATTCCCCAACAGAAACATAAAACGAAATAATCCAAAATATGGAAGGGAATGTGAAATCAATACTAATCAAATTATAATAAATAGAACTATATGACCAATGTAAGAAAAAAATTTATAAGAATATAAAAATATCATAATATTCTTTAAAAGACTCTTAAAATACATTCATGGGTAGTATATACACCATGTAGAAGAAATAAGTAGTGTACAAGGCATGTGTCTCTCAGAAATAAAGTTGAGAAAAAAATCCCCTTACCTTAGGTACGATTCCATCCGTACGTATCCAAAAATTTGATATAGTAGTTTTAAACATATTATTAACTTATAACATAATCATAAAAATATTTATGATATAATATATGATTTATTTATGACTTTAAATTTTCTATTTATTGACAATAGCAAGTTAAAGTAACGTTTTAGTTAATAATTGTTTTTTGTTTATCGTACACGTTTTGACATTTTATTCTTTATATTATTACATAAATCGTGATTTAATTAATTAAAAAAAGTAAAAAATGATTTATATATCATATATATTAAGAATATAAATATATATAATATATAGATATATGAAATGGAATACACCATTCATGGAGATGGTAGATCATACTTTCGCATGAACACTAATTTTGTTTACTTATCCTATTTAATGGAAGAAATTAAATGAAATATATACATACATTATTTATGTAGAATTATTATATCATATATTAAATTATTTTTTATTATATATACTTTATAATAATTCTTGAATGGTTATCATGGAGAATGAATCTCATCACGTCGTGGAGACAATAAACCGTATGTATGCAAGAGCGATGATATCATTCCATTAATGGTAAAATGGTATTGGATTTGATGGTATATTAATTATAAATAATAATTATGTTGTCATATTCATTATTTAAATCCTTTATATTCATCATTATCACAATTGAAATAATTTATGGATGAGAAAACATTTATACCACGGTGTGGAGATAGTAAGTCGTATGTATGTACCCATGGTGATATTGTTTTTCATGGGATGGGTAAAAAGAAGAATATGGTTGTCCCATAATCATAAAAACATCTCATAAAATATTATATTCTGGAATTAATACTTTAGTATGGGAAAAAATTCGGAAAAGGAAGTGCAATAAGAAAATAACTTTAAAAGAGTTGGTAAAACAATTACCACTTCTTCGAGTGTCTCCTTTTGATTTACACAAAACGACTCCTTAGATAAGCTTTCTTCCCAAATTATGGACTCTAGGATATAATTAGGGAAGTTTAAAGGATAGTTGGGAAGGGTATTTCTAATCAAAAAAGCATTAGAGGTGGGAATAAAAGACAAAGATATGTTACATTTTGTAAGAGGGGGGAGGGGACTTTAGGAAACTCCAAAACCATTAATTTATTATAAATTTATTTTCAATATAAAATATCTCCAAACTGAGTTATTTAGAAGACATAATGAGAATTTGTATAATTATTTTCAACTAATGAATTTTAGACATGTTTAGTTCACAAAATTGACCTTATATTTTGTCTTTGACCCTTAGTTTAACAATTTTACTCTTTCTATGACAACTTGTCTTTTTACACTATATGGTTAATATATTTACTATAAAATGAAAAAATAACCCCAATTAAATAATTTATGAAATATTTAACATTTTAATAGTCATTTGGTAGAGATATATATTTTTATTAATTTTAAATAATTTAATAAAATATTATTTATTTTAAAATGTCATTTATGTCAAATTTCATACTATTTATTACTTCACTTTTTATGAAATCATAAAAACTAGATTCATTCAAAAAAACTAAAATAAATAATCTATAACATGTCATATTAATCAAAAATATTTTTATATGGCATCAAATATCTCAAATGATATTTATTTTAATATTATTAATATCCTAGATTTGATTCTTCCTTTAATAAATCTTTTACTACACCATCCTTGTGTCTCAATTAAATTTAATTATTTAATGTCTAAAAATTTTAAATAAATTATCATGGTTTATATAAATATTTTATTTTTCTAATGAATATTTATAATATACCATATCATTTATATAACCTTATATTAAAAATTATACATTTATTAAAATTTCAATATGAAATTTTCAACTCTCATTTAAATAAAATATAAGAGGTCCTAAACTAACAAAAATTTCTTAAAAGTGAAAATATTTTAGACCTAAGGATTATATTTGTTGAAAAAATTTATCCAATTAAATTAGGACAAGTTTTATGGAAATTTTATGTTATTATAATATTATTTTTACCTTTAATTAGCCTTTTTTACCTTTTACCATAGTAAATAAAATTCAAAAGATATGATTCAACAAAAATAATTTTTATCCTATTAGAACACATTTTCCCAAATGATTACAACCATGTATATCCAATTTTTGAAAATCAATTCACAGAAGCAGTAAAATTATGTTTAACGATAATCTTGCAAATGTGGCTAGACGAGAGGTAAAATAGACATTCAAAGGTTCAATAAATTTTTATATGTAATTATATTATAAGAATGATTATAATGACCTAAATTGGATTAATATGTTTATTATATATCTAATGTGACTAAATTTAAACAAAATTTAAATTAAAATAATTATTTAAATGAAAAAGTGGGGTTTTTAACAACATTGCAGTATTTTTCAATATTCATCAAGAATTGAAAATTTTAAAGAAAATATAAAAAATTCACCCTAAGTTAATTTTTACATTTGAATTAAAAAATAATGTTTATTTTTTTCAAATTTAATTTCTATGCATGTCTAAAATTAATTTCATTATTTTTCATAGAAGGACATGAAATGCATTTCATTTGAGAAAATAGTAGTTTTAAACATATATAGACTTTACCAAAAATTATATTTTTCATATGAAAACCATTAAAACTAATATTTTAAAAGTATTTTTTCATATTAAAAGATTATTGGAAAAGTAATAACTATCTCATTAAAATAATTATAATAGTAATGTGTTGTTTCATGGAAAATCAATGTTATGTGCAGCGAAAGGCAAGTTATGGTTGTGTGTAGTGCATGATTCCCTTAGCCTTGCGTATAATGTAATTAAAAATTTGATATTTTATATAATAACCAAAATCTCTTTTTACATTATTTTGAAGTGATAATATCAAAAAGATAAAAAAATTCATAGATTCTCGAGGTGTTACACTCATAAAGTTTTCTTATCTAGAGATGATTATGTGCTAGAGGAACCTATTCCAGAAGATTTTCCTTCATTAGTTCTAGATTATATCTCATTAGGCAATTCACTAATGTTCTTCTAGTGTGGTCAGTTCTAGCACTCCAAGCCATATTTTCATGATATTTTAAAGGATTATCATTTATGTGGCCATTTGGATCATCTGGAGGTGTTTTGTTAGAAGTGATTTCAAAAGAAGAATCCTCAATCAGAAAGTGTCATATCCTAATTGCAGGGAAACATTTTATTCAGGAGATTACAGATCGATCCATAAACCCTGGAGTGAATTTCTTTCCACAGTTAGGAATCCATAAGGGTGTGTGGAAACATTGAGAGAGAATATTTTGAGTTCTTATTTTTTGGTTCAAATTATTTTTATATGTTCCTACTTATTTTGAAAGGTTTTGTGGACATGTTCTCTTGGAATTTTAGTGGTTGTGTCTTTTGGAAGTGAGGATTCGAATATTTGTTCTCTCTTGTGGTTTCATAGCCTTTTTGTGGATTGGTTTTGGTTTTCTATTGTGTTCGTTTAGCAGATTATTGAATCTTGTATAAATGATGAATCATGGTTGGATTTTATAATAAGATTGAGTTCATTTTACAGATTCCCCCTTGTGTTGAGGATTTTTTGATTGGATTTTAAGTTCCCATGTCAGTGCCATCGTGTTTTGAGTTTAAATGTTGACCTTGCTAGTCAGGTTCTTATTGTGGGGAGAACCCTCTTCCTTTTCTATATTTCTATTAATTTTATTTTTTAGAGATGTTCATGTGTGAAATGTGGATTAAAAGGTCACTTTGAGGTTTGTGGTTTTGTTTTTATTCGTTCTGTTTTGGTTTTGAGTTTTGGTTCTCATTATGTTGGGTGAATTTCTTGGGAGAGAAAGTTTTTGTGGTGGGGAGAATTATCACACCATGACCTTGGATTTCATTTATTTCTTTATTTTTTATCTTTTTTTAAATTATTTATCTTTTATGTTAGGGTTTGGGTTGAAGTTTCAGTGAGTATTTTTTTACAATTTGGATATTTTTGGTGGTTTTTGGCTATATTCATGTTTACTGTTAAAGGAATGGGGGAGAAAATGGAATGGTGGGGTGATTGTGACACCCCTATTATCACCTATCAATGAGGTTTATTTGTTTGATGGTTTATCCCCTTGAGTTAAACAATTTTTGGGGCAAAAAGGGAGAATTTTTGGGACTTTTTCTTGGGCGCATGATTAACGTGTATGTTTAGATTAACCATGGAACCTATGTGTGAAAATGTCACACTGTTAAGGCACATAGTTAAACTAACCATGAATCCTAAGTGTGCATCCTATGAAACTCTTTAAAGTGGGGAATTAGACATTTTTCCAATAGATTGTTTATCCTTGTTAGATAACCATGAAACCCACCTGAAGAAGGGTATTTTTTACATTTCTACTTTTTAATTTTTGTTTCTTCCCTTATCTTTCCCCAATTAAACCCCATGACATAGATGACTCCCAAGGAGGTTTTTAGCTCATACAAACTCCTCCAAAGATATTCTTATGTAGTTTCTTGGTGATTCTTAACTGATATTGAAAGTTTAGTGATTTCCTATCTTTTTCCATTGGGTTTCCTCAATTTTCCCTTTTCCCTCAAACGTTAGTTTTCATGTTTGGATGATTTTCATACCTAGGGTGGTGCAAAATTTAGGGGTTTTCTTTCTTAGGTTTTTGAGCAGTTGTAGGATTTTTTTTAGTGTATTTTGTTGATGGAAACATGATTCTTCCAGTTGAGTTAGGTGTTTTCATTATTTTCCTTTTCTAACCATTCCATGTGATGCTTTAGTTTTCCTATTTTGAGTGTTTTTTTGGACTTGGTTTTGTTTTAGTGTCCTTTTTGATTTGTTATTTGAGTTTTGTGCAATAGTTATGATGTCTTTTATTGGTTGATGTTATATGTGTAATGTAAGTGAATTTTATTTGGATTGGTTTTTGATTACTTCCATAGTTTTCTAAGGATGTTCCATTGGATGTGGGTATATCCAAGTGTTCATGGGGTACACACATGGATTGGAACATAAATGATAATGTACTATTTTAAAAATATTTCCCTTGGGCTCTAGATTTTCAAACACCCCCTCCTTATCCTTTTTATTTTCTTTTGTCCTTCCCTTCCAAAAATGGTTCTTTGAAAACCATTGGTACTTTGTAAATGGTTCCTTAGTCTCAAAAATGGTTCTAAATTATAGTTTCTAATGTGTTTCTGAAATCATGTACCATTTGGAATTTTTATATGTGGGTTTGTAACTAAATGGTATAAATTCCAATTTTCCCCCATCACATTTTTTGTGAATCTTATATTAGTTTTGGATATGTTTTGGTAAATGTATTTGTATTGGAGATGTTGAAGACTTGGTTGGTACTTTTTGTGCTTTGGGAATTTTTTTTCAAACTAACATGATGTGTAGGCCCGATTTGCACTTGTGTATAGATTTTTGTGTGATGGGAATCTATATGGTGTATCCTCTGAGGATAGGTTCCTCACATAGGTGGTGTCAGTGTTTAGGCTAGGAAAGCATGTTGATTATGGGTTTTCGTTTGAACTGTGTGTTTGAGGACCTCCCCATTCACAATGAACTATTATAATGGTATCCCTGAGCATCATCTACTAGGTCGAGTGATGATTTATTATAAATCTTGATTATATGGGATGGTACCCATTGGATTAGGTGAGATGCCAGATGGGATGTTCCACTGGATTGGTGTGTTTAGAGTGGCCAGCTGGTTACCGACTATGGAGATACACCATACACTGATAGGAAAGACCTAACATAGTACATCCATGGATTTCTTATAGATATGTTTAGGAAATGACCAAGATTATCAATCAATATGTGCTTTTATACTTTGCTACATTGTGGTATATCTATTCTTCTAGTGTTTTCCTGATTATTTTGTTTCCTTCATTTTTAGAACAATCCTATTATCACCTATTTTGGGTTCCTCTTTGGGTTTTTGGTTATGAAACTGATATGTATTAAAATAGAAACGTTTTAAAAAAAAAGTAGTGTGTTTTTTAGAGAAGTTGATATTTTTGGAAATGTGCGTTTGGATTTTGATATGATGAAACTTATTTGTATATTTTTTTTAAACTACTATTTGTGGAATTTTTTGAGAAAGGAAATTTCAGTATTCTATGGTGATTACCTACTGAGCTGTTTATTCTCACACCCTACTTGTGTCAGTCATCATTGGTAGAACCGAGTTGTTTTATTGGTTCACGTTTTTTGTTTGAGTTCTTGCCTTTAGATTGTGTTTTTCATATGGTTGGTGGTGTCTAAATGGTCACATGGGGATTTGGCTGGTTCCAGTTCGATATTAGTTTTATATTTAATTTATCTTTTGTTCTGATGTTGTATCTACATTAGGTTATGTATTTATTATTGTTTAATTATTATGTTTTTTCTATTGTGGGATGTATTTGGTTCATTTGATCCAAGGGTTTATTAGGATGAAATCATTACCATTTGAATTATATTTTATTCTTGACAGTATTCTCTAATCTTGGAGGATTAATAATGCCTCACGAGTCTTGTTTCGGACTGGGATGAGTGTTGGGTTGAATGTTATCCATGTCTGGTTGGTGACATTATCCCTGTGTGACGAGGCTTATTTTTTAAGGTTAGAGTTGTTGAATCCTTCAAGCTGGGTTTGCACCATGGGATGGTAGTTATGACCACATGCCGTTGAGTTATTGATATGAGTTGGAGTGACTCTTGTGGATTCCCTTTTGGGTGAGTTAATACTATAGGCTGGTTGTTTTTTGGGATGTCTAGCTATGTATTTCTTGTATGTAATTTTACCCAAGGATTGATTTATGTTAGGGACCCCCCCGTATGGTCTTACCTTTTAGGTGTTCACAAGGATGGTTGTGAATTGCATTATAATAATGAATTACTTTTGGATACCCCTTTGGGTGAATTGTTGATCAAGGATTGGTTTGAGTCTACTGAGGACCATTTGGGGATGTTTTTTCAATGGATGTATCTAATGATTTAGATGATCTAGCGGAACCCCTCATAAGATATATTACATTTCAGTTACCTTTTGTCCAATTGAGTATATTTTGATGGGTGTGGAATGAGATCTTGGGTGTAGTAGGGGAGTCCCTAGTTGTATGTCACCTTATGATGTGACCTTGGGTGCTGTGGGAGACCCTAATATTGGTTTGGACTTAAGGAGGGTCTTGGAGAGCCCATGGTGTATGTTTATTGGATAATGAGATCAAAGGGACTGAGACATGCGCCATACTTTGTTGGATATGTGTTTATTGATTCTAGTAGTTTATCTGTTTGGATGGAGGGTTCAAGAGTTGGATCTTCTCACATTCGATTGTCTATGTTGTTTATGGAATTTTTCTCAGGGATTTTGTTTAAGGATTATACAATTAAGATATCTTGGACTAGGTGTTGGCCTGATTTTTGATATGTTTCCTCCAATATTGGATGGATGTGGTTATATGTTCTAAGAGAGATAATGGGTGATCTTGATGAGTGTACCCCTCTAGTTGAGTATTACACCTGAGTTATAGGTTATCTTCCCTGGGTGATAACATGATCCTAGTACCATTGATTATCTATGATCCTAGTTTTATAGATGGATCTATGTAGGGTAGTTCATTTATCAGGTCCATGTGGATGGATCCCATTTAGTGGTGAAACTATTGAGTCCATGTTTGAGCCTAATTTTTTCTTTAGGATTTTTGGGATATAACAATTTATCAGATTCATGAAGTGTATATTTTTCACCAGTTTAGATCATACCATTAGAGTCTTAGTACCTAATAGATGTACATTGTCTTCTAGAATACTATAGTTATGCCCATGGGTAATACATTCGTTCCTTTTCACTTATACATCTTGTAACCTCTATGTAGATCTAGTGGACGTGCATGATGTCATGTGGTAGGGTGAGACACTTATTATAAATCCTATGGAATTGGCTGGAGTGGGGTGGATTCACCTTATGTATCAAGATATAGACAACAGTTGGCTATTTTATTTGGTTTTCCCCCTTTATTTTAGGAAGTTCATTTTATTTTATTCCATATATTGATATATTTTTACTAGGATAGGTATATCATTTGTGCATGAAAATGTCACGACAATAGATTATTGGTTCACCATTGGGGGTAGACTTCTGAGATTTATTTATAACCCTTGTACATGCACCTTGTTGTGTGTGAAAACCAGATGTCTTATTTCAGGTTATAGAATAGGTTACAAGGTAGATAGGGCTGAGGCATAGTATTTTTTGATCACGTGGAGCCACTTGTGTGGAGTCTCATGGCCTGGCTGGTACATCTCATGAGTCATGGATACGTGTTATGCAGTGTAGCTCAATGTTAGTAGTAGAGCCTATTGTATTTATTTTTTGTTTGACTATTTTTTATATGTAGTCAGCCTAGTGGGAAGCTAATAATTTTATTTTTTGTATGGTATGATTCTATATGAAATTATTCTACATTTCATTTATTATAACATTCCCTTATCTAAATTTGTTTATTATACAGACTTTGATGTTCATCCTTGTGATTTTTTTAGTTATTTTATACTATTATTTAACTTTGACAAGAGGGTATTGTCTCTATACTATATCTATTAAACCCTTTATACTAGTAGATTACCTCTAGTGTATGGGGAGGCATTCTTGAGTCCTTATTGAGGGTGAGACTAGGTGTCATTTTCGGACAACCTAGTCTGGTTTATTACAACATCAAAAAATGATAAATCTCATGGAAAGTACAAGAAATTCCCTAAACACGTGATCTAGTGTGGTATGGATGATCCACTAATTGCCTCTTTTTTCTCACTTAATGAATAAATCACATGATTTTAGAGGTCTTTCTTGATTACAGTGACTCGTATGACTATAGAACCATGTCTAAGGGTATGGGATGGTTTGATCCACCCTTCATGGCACTAAACTATTTATAGTGGCTCACGTGTCCTATCAATTCCCTATATAAGAGCTATATCTATGTAAGGATTACTAATTCACAACCTTTCTTTGTTAGGAGGCAAAAATTCCGCCAACCCTATGTAAGTGATTAATTTTCATTAGGAAATCGATAATAACTACATGTGGCTTGATTTCTACCCTAGTAGAATATATATTGATTCCATGATATCCAAACGTAGGTCTATCCATTAATAAAAAAATATCCCTTTTCCCTACATACAAAACAAATATTTATGCATAATTTTTCTTTTGTAATTATGTATTTCCTGATTCTTATAGTGGTAGGATACATAATTAATCATGGATTTATCATCCTAGGTCAAGGAGTGATTTATAAAAAAATTCCCCATTTCACCGCAATATTATGGCTTTTCTAGTGATGTTTTTATTTCCCTAATAGAACCACACTAAGGTAAAGTTTATATATATTACCCTACACATGAGTCACATCTATGCATAAAAAAATAAAAAAATCCCCCCTCTCTTACATATGATTCAAATATATATTAGAACCTTCATTATGGAGTTATTCATTTGTGAAACTATACTGAAAATGAACTCATCATGGAAGATCTTGATCTACATAGGTTTTAATAAAAGAACTAGATATGGATTAATTTCATCTATCTGTAGATATACAGTGATGAAAATATCCAATATCTAAGGACCAACAAGATTTTTTTATCAACAGAAATGGACTCCTCTCTTTCACATAGTTTATTTCAGAGAATATTCATTTGAAAACCTAAACTAAGGAAGGAGTGGAAATAAAAATACCCATAGACCAAGTGGACAACCCAGTGGACCCATTATTTGATTTCTTAAATACACATAGACCTATATTATGATAAAAACCCCATTTTAAGATAATGGAATTTGATTCCTTTTTTCATGATTTTAAACTGTACACGACATGGTATAACATTCATGAACTTAATATAATTAGTGACCTTATATATGTTCCCTAGTTTTCCTACATGTGTGCTAGATCCATATAAGGGTACCTAATGTGGGATTATTCTACAAACAAAAATCAGGGTAAAATTTCCATTTATCAGTACTATATCATAAATTTTAAAACATTCAATATAATATAAGGACTATGTATGGATTGAATCCAATTTTTTAGAATACATGTCCAAATCCCTTATTTAGGACCCAACCATAAGTCCTTATTCACTTCCACCCCTTCCATGGGAACCATATCAGTCTATTTATGATATGTATTTGTCTAAAATTATTCCATAACCCTTTTGGTAACTTTTATTTACCTATAATTACAATTTATTCTTTTATTTTCTCAAACTTATCCCCAATTATTGGTAATGTGTGTTTTTCATTAAAAAAGACACATATTCTTGACTATGCAAACTATACCCTCGATATGGATCTTCATATTCACACACAATATGACCTATCAACCATAGACATCTTCATCCCAAGAGGGAAAATAAAATAATATTAGTATTACCTAACAATATCACAATATAACCCGCTGTTCAAATTTGACAATTGGTCATTCTTATTCATATATACACCATGTCATTACCTTTAATCCAAGAACCTCATTTGGAAATTAATGATGATACCAAAACACATTCAAAAGGTGTTGGGACCTTCATAAATTTTGATCCCATTTGGGTTATTATTATAATTTATTAGGTCCACACATCATAACCATAAACTATGTGCAAAACTTTTAGATAATTTGTAATAGAAATGGGTTATCCATTAATGTTGGGTGAACTTTTCCGTTTCGACTCAGTGGACTGCCTTAACCTTTTTTATCCAAGCACTAATAACCTAAAATGTGTTCACTTTTCTATGAGGTAATAAATACCAATATTGGGCTTCTAATTCACATTGAGTTTTTCCTCTTTCCTGAAATATAGGTTTTCACACCTTTTGGTCATAATTGTATAACCTTAAACACTATCCATCATTAGACTAGGCTACAAGACCCAAACATTTAGGTGATAGAGAAATAAAACATTTTAGGTTAAACATATATGAAAGGATACCTAAGTAAAATTAATGTCTCTAATAACTAATCCTCTCACTTATAGGTCCAAGGTAAAATTTAGAGAAATGGTACATCATGACTCTTTGTACCATTTTTGTGTTATATACAAGGTGTCAAAATGTTTATAATTCCAAAACCCATATTGAATATCCAGTTCCTTTATAAACTAACTTCATTTTTCCCCAGAGTTTGTATTTTTATATACCTTTCCTAAATATCAGATATGGGCATATTTTATTTCAAAGGACACTTCTATTTGACTATATATAATATTCCCCCTGATATAGATATATATACACTCCCATGATATGGTCTGTCAACTAGAATAATATTTTTCCAAAAGATAAAATCCTTTAATTTTTATATGACTAGAGCCCATTTTAGTGGAACCTATCTTTTGAACATGGTACATTTACATCCATAACATATTTATTTCATCTCATCATTCAAAATTCAAACTTATTGAGTAATTATTTATGCAATCCATAATGAAATATTCATGTGGATTCAAAACCCTTAAGGTTATTCACTTGTGCATTGAGCTCTCTTTAAATGAAAGAGATTTATGTTTTATCCTTTAACCATTGATTGGTCTTTGTAATATGAATTTTAACAACACAAAATAATGGTCACAGCACTATGACCATAAAATGAATTCCTATATTTTCTAAAGTAATCTATAATGAGAGTGTATTCAACCACTACATGAGTTTTCATAATCAACATCTATAAAACTCTCACATAGTGCAAGTATCTACCTCTTGAGATAAGAAAATCCATCTTTGAAATACACTCCAAGATTTCATGTCCACCATTGTAGACCTCGATAGTCACTTTTATTTGGTTGGTCGAGATGTACATATTCATGAATTCATCTATATTATTAACAATGGAAATATTTATTCAGGTCAATTTTACCTTACCTATATTAATATATAGAATACCTCAATTTATAGTGAAATCTCTATGAACTTAAACTATATAAATATGTGGTCAATTCTCTATGACTATAAAATATAACAATTTGTGGTATAATCTATTCAATATAAAATAGTAGACACACTTTTCTAACTTTCATTATCTAAAAATGTGCAAGGAAAGAGACACAAATATTAATAGGATGAAAACCCAAAATGTAAAACTTGGGAAAAAAGTTCAATTCACTACTCGCTTTCCACACACCATGTATGATGAAGGAAAAATTGAGTGTTTTAAATTGAAAAAGGGTCAAAATTGATATCCCAAAAAACCATAAAGGGATACCTAAGAAAAATCCCAATCCTTTCTCACTAAGTCTCCCTAATATGAGACATATAAATAGATAGGGAGAGAAAGAAAATGTTTCATGGATTGGGGATTATTTAACATAAATCTTGTAAAAATTATGCTAGCTCTCTAGACCCATTGACTAAGGAAAATTTTAGGCCATTCTTTTTATTTCCTTATCATTGATGTATATGTCCAATAATTCCATAAAAAACTTGTATATATATAACATTATGGTATTTGAACCCTTATAATAAATTTAATAATAATTCCAAATTTTCACCCTCATGATCTTGATCACGACGAGTTAAGTCATTCAACAAAATAGAATAACTCGAGTGTTGTAGTGATGGTATTTATACCTATACCCATATTTGAGCCAATCCTAAGAGGAACTACCTTTGTATTCTAGTATTTTTGAACCCTATTTTACATGGTCCATTAACCAAATCAACGATAAAATAGAATCCAGTTATCATGATTTTCTTATCATCAATAGGTTTTAGAATTTATTATGAATTAATAATTAGAACATGGGAATAGACAATAATCTTGAATAAAATGAATTTTTATTCATTAAAAAAACGAGGAACATATAAAATCTAGAGTATATCCTCTATGGATGAAGATTTTATCATTTTATAAAATGAAACGCTACCCCCCAAAGACCAATTATTTTTATATTTGAATCATCTATAACATAAAGTAATCTAGGCAATGTTACAACCTCTTTATCTGCATCATATTATAGTGAATTCACCCTTGTAGTGGCATACTATCCCTATATATTTTCTCACTACACTGGTTATTGCTCCTCATTAGTCTCTTTTGGAACATTTAAACATTATTTATAAATCCAATCCACTTCTGAAGAAGTCAATCCGAATCTTGTTGATGTTTCTCTACTAAGTGTTGATACTCTATAACCTGACCCATCAACCTTGTTACCACTCCAGCATGAATGGAGGCTTCATTAAGCATGATGTTCCCAGTTAAAAAAATGAAACAAGAATTCTATATCCAATAGATTTTATTTGATAACGACTCTTTGTTCTATATCATACAACATATATTTCACATAATTATGAAAATTAAATCTTCCATGCCCAAGAAATTAACACATACAATAGTGTTTGAGTAGTTTCATGAGAAAATATTTTTGGGTAATTTGAGATATCATCCTCTCTATGTATCTCTATATAGTTTTATGAGTGAAATGGAAACCATCAATAGTTAATTAATCATCCTTGTAATATATCTCATATATAAGAACATACTTAACTAGAATTTCACTCAGATAGGGAACCGTCTCAATATCTATTAAGTGAGTTGATTTCGTGTCAGCCAACATTCATGTAATCTATATTGATTGACATGTTCGGACATAAATGATTTGAATTAGAATATTTTGGATAATTAATTATGAAATAAACACTCCAAATATGTTAATATAAAGTATGGAAATAAATAAGACATCTAGAGAGATGATCACATTCATTCATCTGTTTAAGTATGTTCCTTTGGAACATCTATTACCCAACTACTGAGTGTGATAGGAGGCCCCCCCTATCGAAAATCCTACACCATGATCTGAACCCTACGTCTATCCTCATGGGAACCATATCAAATATAGTGGGGAGGGAGATGGGCCACATTCTATATTTGAGAATAATTCATAGTATGTTTTTCTAATATATAAACAACAGAGTTACCACTATCAAGGGATACACACATGGTTTTACAATAGTCAATATAGTCTCATTTTTTATAGAGAATTCTCAAGCTCACTAACCTTCCTCCACAAATATGTGTGCCAAATTATATTAAGTGGATGAATATTATATCAGATCCATGAACATTAATAGATCATCAATTGATTTTTAACTCATAAAGACAATAACAAGTGAACTTTGATTGATGGATGACTCTGATTTTATAGGGAACTACTCATCTCCTTTCCTATGAAGTGTATACTTTGGAATGATTAGGAAATTATCCCCTTGGGAAACCGATACCCATGAATATAAACACCTTTAGGTATCATCCAACAATATTAATATTATAGGTATGAGGGATGGCACACTTGGGTCTTACCTCTTCTATGCTTCAACTTTTATAACCTCTATATGACCCCCTTCTAGAAGAATAGAAATAATTTGATCATAAGGAGGTGGAATCCTCACATTTGAATCCCTCATAATATCATCCCCATGTATTTTCTCATTAGAAGGAGGAACTAACACAATGGGATCTGACCTACCTTGTATATCTTCTATTTATACCTATGAATATTCTATGGTATTACCATGTCCAAGGATCCTATGACCTCATCCACTATCCTAGGATCTACTAGGGGTGATATGTATAAGATATTTATTAAATTGAGTAGTTAAAGTCCTTATAAGTTTTATTCTCATGTCAACATGTGAAAAATAATTTAATTAGTGTATCCTTGATAATGATACAAAGACAGTGAACCATTTATAACACATACTTTCTAACCCTAACCATATACCTGAAACCTGATTTCTTGTCAAACCTTACCTATCCACCTACCATGGAGTTATCAATAAGGAAGGAAATTTTTTTGATTTTGGTGGTGAAAAAACTTTTTTAGGGTCAACTATCACTTCCCCCACATGTTCAATCATTGAAAATGATCATTTACCATAAGATCATTCCTTTAGTGGAGTGCCCAGATCAATTGTTGTTCCTATAATTGAATACACTAGAGAGGATATAGCTGAGTTCATTATTCAAGCCTCATAAAATGATATGGAAAAAATAATTATAGGACCACTCCCAATGAAAACTACTTATTTTGAAGTGGGGGGTTATCTAACCTCCTCTGGGGAGGTGACCCCCTCCTCATCAGTAATGAATCCATGATTTTTTAGTAGTTATTGGTCTTGATTTCTATAAAAGCTCCTACCCTTGAGAGAGTGGATTGAAACATCAAATTAATCAAGGTATCCCTTCACCTCATTGGGATGATCTATATAATATATGTGAAATGGGATAATGACAAGACAAAAACTTGTTAACAAGATTCTTTACTTCTGGGGAACTATTGAGTCCTCTTTCATGAATCATGTGATGCTCCAAGTATCCCATTATTTCCATCAGATAGAGAATGGTGCATCTAATTTAATTGAGGTAGGGGGAGATAAACTACTAATAGAGGGAAGAACCATGCCTACTAATAGTGTAATATCATATTTTTTGATTTTATTCCTTAGTATTTGAGAAATTGGCATCTTCCTTTAAGATGATCACTTATGAGTTACATATGTATCCAATTTAGGTGGTTTTTCTTTTTCTTATTCCTCACAATCCTTAAATGGAAAAGTAACCTTAAATTGAGGTAATATCTTTTCCATCTAATCATTAAGGTATTAATGAAACCAAGATTCAACATATGATTTTATGAGACTAATCACCACCATGTAAGAGATTACGATCACTAGGATACCCATAGATTCTTGGGTAAACCTGAGAAAAAATTATTGGGTGACCAATCAATTATTATCAGTTCATGAATTATTGATAGAATCATGATATCTTATTTTCACCTGTGAAAATTTTCACTTGAATTTTCAAGATGAATACCCCTCACAGATTAGCTCCCCATCAATCCAGGTGGCCAAAACTCCCTCTCAAGGTGATATGAGGTACCCATGATATACATGGGTGCTAGATGAATTTTCCATTGTGAAACTTGTTGGGGAATTGTATGGTGTAAAGATAAAATGGTTGTGTCGATTCAGTTTATTCTCTATACACCTAATGTCTAGAATCGATAAATGGAGTCCATTGATACACTTAAGAGATGGAATGATGTATGAATCTGAGATATCATGGAATGATGTTTGAATGATGTTTGTAATGGTGGTACAACTGGTGATAACTTCATATCACCTAGAGAGGAATGATGTTTGTAATGGGGGAACAACTAGTGAGAATTTTACATTGTGAAACTTGTTGGAGAATTGTAAGGTGTGAAGATAAAATGGTTTTGTCAATTCAGTTTATTCTCTATACACCTCATCTCTTAAGTTTCACCAGTTGTTCCACCATTAAAAACATTCCAACTACAACTTTTGTGTGATACTTACATATAGGTAGCATATAACTACTTAAAGACATGTACATAAAGGATACCACCCATACTAGCCGATAAAATCCAAGGAAAACTTCCCAACCCCACAAATTATAGTTTTATTCATTTCTATGTTGGATATTATGTATTTATAAGAACATGGAACTAACATGTTGGGTAAGTCCTTGGCTTACTTACTTTTGGTTTTCAACCATTTAATTTGATTAATTTCAGTGCCTAATCCAAGGGGGGGATATTAATATTTGGTCAAAATTCCTTCCTCTACAGGAGGTTATTCCCATTATGAATAATTATTTTTCAATTGGAAAGGTCTTATATACATCCTTACATACTGATGCCACAGGAATGAACTCATGATACATATCCCTCATGATTGGACATCCCATAATCATCCTATCATCCTATGAGATGATGTTAAATTCTCCATGCACTTGGTGAAACACATTGGTATCCAAGTTATATCTTATAAAAGGTTCAAGAGGATATCATTAGTATGATGTGAAAATTTCTGGTAAAATAAAAAAATAATAATAAATACACATATTATTTAGAAATTTCTCAAAACCCTTTTAGATCTTCTTTACCAAGAGTGGACATACCTAGTACATTCCAACAATTCCCTTAGGGTGAATATCCTAACATTGTAACCACACCACCTTATGATTCACTATAGCTCTCTTCAGTGTCCAACTATAGTTTTGAACATCTAGATTTAGTCCCCACTATACCTCCCCCAGAATTATGGGAGCGTAGCCTAGGATGTACACTTCAACACGATTTGATTCTTTATATAGTAATATTTTCCTAAGACGTTTTCCTGAATAGAATCATAGTAGAAGTTGATATTTATGAATGGTTGGTTTTTATAGATAAGTATAAGAATTAGAACATTAGTCAACAACCCAAAACCATTGATTAAAAACTTATCTGGTACTTGATAATATCAAAGGATGGTTCCCATGAGATTCGATAGAATATAATTTTCAATTTGAATTGTCTATAGAGAATTGTCCTAAAATCTTTAAATCGTCGTTGTTATCCTATCCCCAAAATATTTAAGGATATGTTCTATAGTAATTATCCTTTTATTTTTATAGGAAAAAATATTTGGGAGATATCTAAGGGGTTTGGATGAAAAATATAACAATTACCAAAATCACAAAATCATATGTGAATTGTATAACACCATTTGAGCTGTATATTACTGTGATGAAAATGAGTTGAGTTTTTGTAAAATAAATTTATCATGAGTTATCACTATGTGAATAAATCTCCCAATGGTTTTTAGAAAATATATTTCACAAATCAAATGTATGATGTGAGATATCACACACTCGTCAACTTTTGTAGTAAACTATTCATAGTAAAGTAGTAAATGAGGGGCCCATATATAGTTTATATAGGGAGGAAGTATACAAATGGATTAAATATAACTTTCCAGGATCTTATATCCTCCAAAGAATAAGATCTTATTCATGATGATGAAATTTTATTTTTATGGGTCTCATTTTCAAGACCCACAAAATCTTGTACTCTCTTAAATGACCAAAAACTCCAGTGTCCATCCAAATTGAATAAAACAAAATAGTAATAGAAGATTCACTATAAGTAATTGAGGCTTCACCACAAAACATCACACAATCCCCACCTTGAAACCTTTCTTAATGAGGTGTATACACATAAATACTGAATTCATATACAAAAAATAAAAATTAACCCACACTCACCAAACTATGCCTTGTCATTTTTGCAGTCAAGGTGAAGAAGTATGTGATCGACATAATAGGTTATAATCATTTACGGAGTTAAGGGAAAAAACTTATGGATTCTCATATAATTCCCTTATCATTTTTTTAATCTAGGTAGAGTGTAATGTGACCATAAAGAGAATCCTCTATAGAGAATATTCTATAAAGATTCTTCTTATTTTTAGTGGCAAGGAACATCACTATGAAACCCTGAATCCCATTGTAGGGCCAAATTCATTTAGGATAGTCAAATAGTAATTTTTTGTTAGTAAAAACCTCTTTCATGGACCACCATATTGACCCCCTTTTCCAAAAAATGGTTTATGTTGAACCAATAATAAATATACCGACACTTGTTGATAAAAAAGTGAAGACCCGAAAAATAATAGGGATAGATAGGAAAGGAATCCCGAAAAAGGTATAGGGAGAGATTCCCATTTTGAAGGGTATGGAACATGAAAAAGAAATAACTCTACGAATAATATGATGAAGAACCTCCAAAAATAATTTTCAAATTATCTCTTTAGAAAATAAATACCTTTTTGAAGGGAATTTTGGGGAGGGTTCTTAATGGGGGATACATCATGAAGATATTTTTATGAAACAACCATTACATTCTTTGTGAACCACACCCACTTCACATAACACCTTATCATATATGAAATGGGAGGATCTGGATGTGACCATTACCCTCTATTTCATGTCCTCACCCAAAAAATCATTTGGACTTCCTATGGTTATTTCATGAAACAATATAATAATAAATGAACAATATTTACATCACACTATATCTTCCCTAGATGTCATCCACCAGGTCTACATAAAATCAAATTACCTCAATAATAACTAACTCTAGTGACTGAGACACTTCAAAGAGCTATATTCATAGTAACACTACCTTTGAGGGAAGCATATGTGTATGTCCCACTATAACCTTTAGTGTAATCCATTTAAAAACATATAATCCCCCCTGGTATGAAATTAAAATTTCATGGAAAACATTATCAGAATAATATTTAAAAGTGTATGATTTCCCATTATAATTAACATGGGATACCTTGCACAACAAGAACATGGTTCCACATGAAATGTGAATGAGATGACCTAAATTCATTTTGGGGATATCTTAGTGTATAATCCCTATATTAACCTAATTATTCATCCCCATATAATGTGATCAATCCTTTATTATCTCTTATTCCTCACAATAAGTATGACTTATGTGGGATTATAAATACTAGTTGATTATTACATTAAAATAATTAAAATACCTCCAATTAGGACTCATACTAGGAGAAAGACCTAAAATTTTCTTAACACATGGGCCTCCTCCTATTTATAATCCCGAAGCAAAAATTCACTTGAATCGTTAAATATGTTATGTATTTAAGGGTATCACAAGAATAAGTCCCACCGAGTCTTCTATTATCACCCCTTTTATAACATATGTATACTACTAAGGAAACACCAACATATAAGCCTAATTCAATCCCTTGGTGTATGCTCTAATGCAATATGAATGTTATTTGTAACTTTTTTCTCAAATTGAGCATGACTCACATTTGGATTAGATGTTTAGTTTATTGATATATTAGTATAATTGATATTATTTTTAGGAATCACCTAGTAGTTTAAGCTATTTGACTTTAAATTTCCCAGTGCATGTCCTTAACAAATGAAGCTGAAACTCATGGTATGATCCCATCATATAACCATAAACTGTGTTACTCAAACTATGAAAACAATGATTCTTATTTTAAAAAGATACGTAGGAGGCCTATCTGAGGTTTAAACCCAACATTACCTTCCATTTCCAGACTCATGGGGTCATATCCCTTTTGTGATCATTTACATCCTCTCCTACTTTGAACATATTAACAAATGAACCAAAATACATTTCTCCATGGCTATATCCCATTGTAAAACCCTCCTAATTGCGAAATATTCCCAATTTAACCAACACCTTCTTGGAATAACATATTACCTATAAGAATTATTATGTCTCTACCAGAAGGAAAATATTTCATCCAATTTATTATATAATCCAACCAATCTATCACTATTAATGTTAATATAGGGACCTTCAACTTTTTGTGACCTATTTTCTATTCCAAATGCGAGAGGATAGCCAGAGAAATTCTTTGGTGTGATCTCTAATCATTTGATTATGGTGGATGTTTCTTGCTTAGTGGGAGGATATTTTAACATTTTATTATATCCATCTAAAAATAAGGGAGGAGTATCTTTTATGAGTTGTTCAGGCTCTCACTTTTATTCATTACTATCTGAAAAGTTCATATTAGATTTGACATATACTGGAGACTCCTTCACATGGTGCAACAAATGGAGAGGGGAAGCCCATATAAGGTACAGGATAAACTGATTCCTATCCAACCTTAATGACATTAATATTTTTATAGATACTGAAGTGACTCAACATTATCCTTTAATTTTGTAACACTCCTCGATTGAGGTGGTCTTTCCCTAGGTTAATAAAATATAAGGGCATTTCATTTGTTTACATAGTTAGATTTCTGACCTCAGGTTTCTTCACATGATGGATAATTCATGGGAAAATACAATTTTGAGAAGTATGTGCATTAGACTCTATAATAGGCTGGGTAATATCTGATATGATAAATAGATATGGAGGAGTCTACCACTGAACTCTCTTGACTTGGATATTCTTGGTTTACAAGTGGAATATATTGAAGTGAATCTCAGTTCTAATTGCGATGAAGGCCTATTTAGCTGCCTAATATCAAAGAAGAACAACCTGGAAGTGCATCTTTTATAAGAGGAACACATTTATTAGGAAAAATCTAGGATAAAATGGATTCAATAGGGGGAAAAATAACAAAACGTGTTTTCAAACATGTATCAAAGAGATACATAGAATCATCAGGCCACAAATTATTCACGATGATGATTCCTTTGTGAATGAACAGAATGAGGTGGGAGGTATGGATGAAGCTCATTTCAAAGATCTTCTGTATGAGAAAAACCCCTGCTTGTCTAGGGGATATCCAAGGGGTGAATATGACCTCTTTGAGGCTATTCTTTATTTTGTTTTAGATTAAGATAATGGGGGGATGAAATCCATTCCTGATGAACATGGAATTCATAAGGTGGTTATTTCTCATTTCCTATATAGCATGCCCAGATCAGATGACTTCCATGGTTCGTTATTTGTTTCTACCTGAGACTTAGTTAAGTACTTCTTTATCTATGTGGTTTAGGATGTCTTCAATTGTGGGAGTATCCCTTGAGTGGAGAGTTATACTTCAATTGTGATCACCCCCAAGTAAAAGGATCCTTTCTATCTAAATCATTATAGACCGATAATCTTATGTAACTTTTTGTATAAAATTATAGCCACTGTCATTAAAAAATATATGTCCTCACATCTGTATTACTGGATTTACTTGGAGAAACATTCCTTCTTCAAAGGAAGAACTATATAGGGAGTTTTTGACCTATCACCGAAAATACTGAGTGATATAAATCATAAGGTTCATGGGGTGAACATTATCATGAAAGTTGATATGAAAAAAATATGATCGTATGGAATGATCCTTTATCATCTAGGTTCTCAGATTCATGGGTTTATTTGCTTTCTTTATTGTTGTTTTGTTTCAAGGTTTTATATCCCGAGGCTATCCATCTCATTTTTGGGAAACAAGTTTGGGTTATTAAAGTTGGTTTGGGGGTTTCACCAAGTAGATCCACTCTCCCCCACTATTTTTATCTTACTGGAGAACTCTTTCAACGGGTATATCAACATGAATGTCCATGAAGGAAGGAATCTACCATTTAAGTGCTCGACCCACTTTCAATGTCTCTCTCATCTTTTGTACACAGATGATACCACTAAATTTATCATTGGAGGAAAGCATTCTATTAATGGCCTTAACAGGGTTATCGATGTTTACTATTATTAGAGTGGGCATCTGGTCAACCATGAGAAGAGAAACACTATTGTTACAAATAAGTGAAATGAAAGTAAAATAAGGCACATGGAAGTGTCTTTCAGTATGACAGGGAATAATTTTCCAATGAACTATTAAGGCATCCATGTATCTTTTTGTTGACTACTAGTGTGACATTTTTAAATGGAATTAAATAACATCACCATCCAACTCACTAGCTAGAAGATTCATTTTCTATCCTTCATAGGAAGGATAAAGTTGATCAAAAATGTCCTTTATTCATCCCTCATGCATGTAATTTATGTTAGTATGGTTAAAATATACTATTCCAAACCTTGATCAAATTATGTGTGAATATTATGGGATACTCATATTGATAAAAAACACCATTGGGCCTCCTGGGGAAAATTGAAAAGGCCAGTAAGGTAGGGAGGAGTTGGTGTTTAGAGAATATTAGAGACTATTCATGGGATATATGAAAATATTTCTTGGGAGTGCATGGAGGGTAGAACCCTCTAAGGAAGTTTCATGACATGGAAATATGGGATTTCAGATCCTATTAGAGTCTAAACACTCTACTTTTTAGTAGGATATTTCATTTTGAAACAGGCAAACAACATAATATGGATCATTATAAGGGGGATATTATCTTCTAGTTCCATAATTAGAGTAGGAGGATCCTCAGGTTTCTAGGTTTTCCCAACCTCAGTATCTTCTTCAGCAAATCCTAGAGACACCCAATGTTAATTAATATTGTGATGTAAAAAGATCAACAAAGTTATTTTGATTTAATTAAGCCTTTTATGGACCCTTATATTTGTGTGTTCACTGGTTTGGAGACTATGACCTTCTCTGTTAAGGAGTTCCAAAAGCTAGAGAACTCACTTTTAGAATGAGACCGGTGGTGTGAGAGGATGTGTTGTAATATTATCCCATAAAAACTCAATTTTTTAGTGAGGAGTATTTGGAATAAAACCCTTCCCACTAATTAAAATGTCTGGTATACATGTATTCATCTTGGTTTTTGGTGCCATTATTATAGTATACACTACGCAGAAACCATGTAACAAATCTTTTTCGAAAGTTAGTAGGAAAATGGTTGTGGACCAGCCTAGGAAGTTTTAATGGTGTGGTGTCATAGGATTTTTTGAGTGATAAATTTCTTTCTCTCCAGCTCCAAGGTGTTGGGGATAATAGCTATGAGAAAAAGAGAGATCAGAGTATGGTTGATGGTCGATGATGGTGGCCACATGGGATTCTCTGTCCTTGGGAATCCACAGAAGAAACCCTAATTCTACTGATTAAGTTGACACCAAGGATGAAATATCATACACAGATGTTGTTGTGGGACTCTCTTCGACTGTATCAAATACCTCTGAACACTTTGAACCCAAACACTATCGCCATCGAGTTATTTCGAAGATCTCATTCTCAAAATAAAAGGTTCACACTCTCTCTATGGATATAAGATTTTCATTGTTTGGTAAGTTCTTTAAACATAAAACCTCACTTATTTTTCATCTCAAAACATTAAAATGCATTGGATTTGCTAAATTTGAAATTGGATTATTTAATTCAAATCACATTTTGTTTCAATTTTTATTAGAGGATGAGTATTATAGATTTTGGACCTGAGGATACAGGTCTTTTGGGGGTTGCAGTATGAAGGTTCTTAAATGGTCACCAGACTTCTGGCTGGATTCTGATCCCCCATCGTTCCTCTCTGGCCAGGGTTCTCGAACTCGCTATTACACATTTTCAAATAAAAGGCTTTTGTTTCCATTACTAGTCTGTTTAGTCAACCCATCAAGATAGAATCTTCCACCTTAAACCACACACACCCCTCTATCGCTAGGATTTTCATAGAGGTTGATATTTCTAAAAAATTACCTTCGTGATTCTAGATTCAAAATGGGGATAATGGATTCATACAGGAGGATTTCTTTGAGAATGTACCAACATTCTACAAAAAAATGAAGACATATTGGTCATTCTTTGAATGAGTGTGAGAACCAATATAATGATCCTCAGCCTACCCCCATCTTCAAATCTGTTTGGGTGTAAAATGAAGTCTCAAAAATCCCCCATGTGTCTCAGACTGAACACAATAATGACTAAAATAACATCATGCACTCTTCTGGACCCTAAAGGACTCTACCCACCAGCCTTTTTCTTAAGACCCTGCACACCCTGAAGCCATATGAAAAAGAAAAAACAGATCTCTACAATGTGGAAACATTCACTCTTAAAGAAATATAATATTTAGAAAGAGAGATAAAAATTGTGAAATATGATCAGGAAGAAACCTTTCAAATGGAGCTTGATAAACAATGTTAATTGGAAGATTACTTCCTCAAATCAAGATATAGAAAAGGGAAAAAAGAAATAATTAACTCTGATGGATTCATTACTCCACATTATATTAACACCTAGATATGTAGGCATAATATAAATATAGAAATAAAAATTTTTATGTGTTCTATAGCGGCAAGCATGAAGGAACCAAACATAATTCCCCAACAACCAACCCTGCTGGGAATGTGTCTGCCCCCTCAGCTACTTCAGTGAACTCCCTTGATTATTCAGACTCTGAAGGGTCATCCAGTGAGGATGATGAAAATGATTCTGTATATAGGGATGCCTATGTAATTCCAAGAAAATTAGATTTTCCAAATGACCTCGACTCATGGATAGAAGAGAATGATAGAAATGCATTTAAACAGTATAAAATGGGGAGATGGCATTAGGTTCCTATCTTGATCTTAGAAAGAGGATGTTCATCAAGTTGGTTGAGGAATTAAAAATGAATCCCAACTTCAACTTTAATGATATCCAATATAAATGAATATTTAGGATTATTTTGGTCTCTAGAGGTTCTGATGTACCCCTACCCACCCATTTTTTGTTTTGGATTTTTTGTCTGTGAAGCTCCCTGCTCAATTATCACAGACAGTTTTCTCCCAAAAATAGGTTAAACTTTATCTAATTCTGACACTACATATCTGATTTTTTTATCTAGTTGATCGTTTGCAAAACTGCTGTTCGGGGCGCCACAATTGATTGGATTTTTCATTAGATCAGGCTATTATGGCCTTCATGAGTTTGGGATAAAGAAACTTGAACTGCCCTCCCAGAAGCAGGTTTATCACAACATTTGTTTTTCTTGGTGAAGAGATGAAGCCGGTTAGAGGCATGTCTTTTCTATTTGAATCTCATTGTTTCAATATTTTTTCTATTATATTCTATTGGTGTAAATACATCACACCTTTTTCTTTCCTTTTTAAAACTTTTATTCCAATTATATTTTTTTCGCCATGAATTTGGTTATCAATTCTTGTCATTTTTCAAATAATAAAAGGAAAAAAGCGAGATGATGTATTTTCACTACTATCTGTTAGTGCTTATGGTTCGCAAGAAATAAAGCCTAGTTTGATGTAAGCTAGAGATCTAAGATCAATATTTCTTTTAGAGTGGAAATATTATTAGAATAAATAATCCAAAAACAAATGAATTGGGATTCATCTCATTATTTTAAATCCCTCAAGTTTTTTTGACAAGCTCGATGCCACTTCCGGTAATCCCCATAGGACACTGGATACGATGGTACCCGCATGGTATAGGTTTAAACATCAACATGAATGTCTTATGTATTGAGATTGTGATGTATTGTGGAGGTCATGTAGGTGATGGTATTCTATCAGTAGTTATAGCTATCAAAACCTATTTTGGTCAAAGTGACTCTCTTCAATGTGAATAAAATGTGTTTCTTGCTAGCCTGGATATGCGAAAAGAGAATAATATCAGGCTTGATTCCATTTAAACTGATTCGATTCTCATTTTAAATTCTATTCATAGATGTATCTATAATCCCTGGTCAATCACTTACCATGTCCATAGGTGTAAGAATTTAATTTCTCAAGGCATGATCCTAATTCACACATGGAGAGAGGGAAATAAAGTTATTGATTTTCTTTCTTTATAGGATCCTCCCTCTTACTTCATCTCTATTTTCACTTATATGGGATCCTTACCCTATTATAATACTATTTTTATCACTGACAACTGTTTGGGACTCCATTATTACAATCCCCCTTGTTTTTTGGCCTTATTCTAGCCCCAGAGTGCGGGACTAGGGTTTTTTTCTATTCTAATAAAAATTATTGCTGTTTTTGTTGTTGTATCCTAGGTTCCCTTACCACTTGAAATTAAACTACATGAGTTGGTTGTTTTAAAATGACCTTAAAAGGTATAATGTTCCCTATTAAGTGAAATCGATCTACGCGGGTTATGATTCTTTTAGAATGGATATACAGTAATCCCATTCCATAGGCCTAATCTTTACTCAACAAACACCCCATTCCTTTTGGAAAAAATAAAATCTAGATCTCCGGGCTATGTGGATTTAAACCACAGTGACCCAAAAATCAGAATCCCTAAGTAATAAAAAATAAATATAATGATCCTATAATACATATAGATTATACCATCGATAGACAACCTATAATATATACATATGTTCACATTGATGAGATATCATTCATACATATATACGTTCACATTAAATCATGTTAAATAACAAATTGTTGGTATATGGGTAAACTATTTCACACTAAAATATTGTAATGGTTCATGAAAGACATTTTAAATCTATATGATTCCAAGAGTATGAAAAAATACCCTAAAAGTATAGATGATCCTAGCCTCCCACCCTCTCGAACTACCCATTCCTAAGAATTATTGGTAAGAAAACCCTTGTGGCCATCTACCATTGGAAAATAGTTTCATGATGATATCTCTTTTCATAGATGTGGGAGCTATTGGAGGTTTATGGTTTTGAGAATACATCCCATCAAAAACCGATCAAAATAGGTATCCATGGAAAATTCCTTTATATCCTTAATATACAAACTAAAATTGTATATTACATTTATTTAAAATATAAAATTTACCTCTAAAGATTCAATTTTTAAAAAATTTCAGCTTCTTATTACGCCTCACATTATATAGATTATTTTCCACTTAGGAAAAAACAATTCTATATTTTTTATATTTACCAATTTTATGATCACCCATTTAAAATACATCTAAAATAGGTCTTTTGGATATGAATTTTACAAGACATATTGTCAATTATACATTTTATCCTCTTAAATACAATTTTTTTTGTAATTTTATAACTACAAAAAATTGATTCCTTCTCTCATGCTTCTTATGATAATCATCCACTAAGATATTATTGAAATCTATTCCATTTTGAATTTATAATTTTAATATATTTTTCAACATATATTCTCTAAAAATATTTAATAATGCGTTAAGAAATTAAATAATTAATTTTTTTGAATTATTATCATACACCATGCCATTTTTATAGTCATAAATAAAGAGTATATGATAAATCCTTCAATTAATATTCTTTGGTGATATCAGCCCTGAAACATCAACATAAACTAACTACAACAATCATATTGACTTATTATATTTTAGATTGCATGTATTATGAAAAATATTCAATTTTATAAAACATCACATGTATTAGTGTGATCACATTTGAGTTTATAGAAATCACATGGATTATCACTCTTCACCAAATTTTATAGGGAATGTTATCTTAAGTGGAAATGTGGTTCATACCACAAATTTTTTTCATTATACTTGGATAAAATATATATATCATTTTTTATTTTTTGAGATAGAGATCCCCCTAAATGATCTATAATTACATAAATATTTCATCATCATTTCCCTTGACAATACAAGTGTTCTTTGTGAAATTTATTGCAATCCCTAAGTCACACAATTGGATTACAATGAGTAAATTGGGAAAAAGGGAGTTAATTAATAAGGAATATATTATCCTCATATCTTTTTTGATAACCTTTTCTTTAACTATGTTTATTAATTTTAATCCCCCATCATTGAAAAATATCATGATTTTTTTTCTATATTTAATTCTCATGAAAAGATCGTTATTTCTCATCATATATGATATAAATCCACTATAAATAATATGAAATCTAGTACTATTAATTTCATTAAAATAAATATTCACCACAACTACCTTTTCACCTTTTTTATTCTTTACCCATGAATGTTTAATAACATCCATTGGTAGTTTAAATTTTTTCTCTTCCTCCAGATAAAATGGTTCCTACTCATCTAGTAATGTTGTGAATCAAAATTTTATTTTTATCTTTCTTGACGATTTCTTGAGTTATAGTTTTATACTAATTTTATTATCAATTTGTATACTCTATTGAATACATGATGATAAATAAATGTATTTATTTCCATATCCCTCACTATAAAATTATTATCTATTAAAAATGTAAAAAGAATATTGATTTCTTCTCATCAGTTTCTATAGATATTGGGACTATAAGTATTTCCTATTATATGTAATAAACATTTTTAATATTCCCCTTCTTCCTAGAGTAATAAAAACTTATTTATGGATTATTCTTATCTTACCTCATAGCCAAACCCGTGTAATTTTATGCTTCTACCAAATCAATTTCATTCTTAGAAGTGGTTAATTATGGGTTACCGTCTACGATGATAAATGTTTTCTTATAGTCAAGATCCAAACCATATTTTAGTTAAATGTTTAACCATTTATTATGTAATAAATCCAAAAAATATTTTATTGAATCTATTTAATAATCCTTTCCCATATATAATAAACACATAATCTAACTTCCCAATGTCATCTTGAGAGTTAGTGAACTTTTTTAATCCTTGATATTTTTATCCATCTTAAAATTTTTCCAAAAAAATCCTCGATCATTTTTACCATATCATTCATTGTATAGGCCAATCCAAAATGATATAGGTGTTCTATTTTAAATTAATTTTTACCACACTAAATTTATCAATATTTTATCGAATATCAGGTTAAATATTTTCAATTAAAATCCATTAACTCAAAATTCTTATTTTATTACTATTTAATTTAATGTTTATAAAAACATACCATACCATTGGTTTTCTTTGGTTTGGCTCTTTAAAAATTTATTTCTTCATGTAAATCCTAAAAATCCCCTTCCTAGTATATAAAACTCTCTAGATTAGCATTTTTAACTTTACCTTTCACATTAATTTAGGGGTTGTTAATGATAGAAATAAGAAATTTCTCATTTTAGTCATTGATATACCCAATATCTTCTAATTATATATCTTTATATATTTTTTATTGTTGTTAAATAAATTTTATATTGTTAATGTAAATTTTTAGGGCACTCCTCTATCTTTTCAAATCATTATAATATTTATTCATTGATACTTTTCCATTATCTTCATCTTGGAATTTATGGGGTCAATTTACAGTAAACTACTCCACATATCTATAAATAAATAAAGGGAGTGGAATATTCAATGTAAAATTTTCTTTTTTACCCTATAATATTTATGAAATAGAATTATATGAC
Organism: Viscum album; assembly: GCA_963277665.1. NCBI lineage: Eukaryota > Viridiplantae > Streptophyta > Magnoliopsida > Santalales > Viscaceae > Viscum > Viscum album. The sequence continues at coordinate 1,340,058,666 of OY728132.1, read as the reverse complement.
CTTATCAATCTCATTTTATTCAATACATTCCTTCAATAAAGTATTCTTTATTTCCTTGAATTAAAAAAATGATATTTATCATTTTTCACTAGATGAGTATCATTTGTATTCATACCATATGCAATGGGATTACTTTAAAAACCATATAATGAAGCTTCTTTTTGATCCTTATCCTCAATTACTGAATCTTTTAGATTTATTTAAGGTGGATATATTCTCAAAATTCTGTTTACTATTATAAAATCATCCAGGGATTTTCTAAGTCTCTACATATCCTACACAACCACATTCACCTAATCAAATAGTGCATCAATATATTTATTAGGGTGCATACTAAAATCCATTTACTTATTGCATAACACATTTAAAATTTCTAAACTTAAAAATAATTCACATCCATAAGAGTTTAATTAATTTTCCCACATGTTTTTTTTGGATTTATGAAACATCAGATTCATATAGATTAGATTGGTCCATTTACCCTCTAACACATTCATTCCTTTTAGTCAAATAATATTCTTTTATATTCTATTTCAAATAGAGATGTTTATCCTATATAAATCATGATTCAATACATGAAAACCATGCACACATTCATGTGTAATTATCATAACTAGTGGTACATTTTATTTTTCTATAATTAAACGTAAGATATGTTAAAGAAAAAAATTACTTTCTTATTCACCACTACTGGAATGGATTCCAAAGAGAGAAACATCTATACACAAAACCTTTTACTATGATACAACTTCTCAATTCTCCCCCTTATGATAAATGAAATTAATAATGTAAAAAAAAATTCAATATATTTTTGTTTTGTTCACTCACACTCGAATACATTCAAGGAATAAAAATGTATTATTGTATGAAAATACACTACAAGAACAAATTTTGTTTATGAAAATTCATAGAAAAGTCACCATCTCTATAAGTTTAGAACTATAGAAAATATTTGAGAACTCACTGATCACTTGAATAGAGAAAAACCAACATATCCTTTAAGTGATTATAAAAATCTTCATGAACTAAATAATGAAATTTCACAATTATATGAATAAAAATAAAATTTATCTTCGTCAAAATGAAAAAATATATGAATTTCACTAATATGGACTCATAAAATAATTATAATATTTTTTTCTAGTAATCTCTCTCTATTAAATAAAAATATATTTATCCAATTTACTTAAGAGAATTTTCGTGTTTACCTCCATAAATGTTCATAATATTATTTAATTATAATGGATAATTTATCAATTAAACCCTTTAAATTTCAGTAAAACATTCCATATTTGAATGATAAAATATCTCCCAGAATATTAGAAATCTAATATAGTGATAAACATTGAAACTTGTCCCACAATGAGGTAGGGATTATCCCAATGGTGTAGTCTCCTCCAGGATATTCATAGACTACATAAAAAAACATCTGAGTCTTACTTAACTCAAAAATCTTACAATTTTTAAATTTAATACTTTCACACTAGAAAACCACTAAGACATATTTTTGTGTACACCATTCCATATTTTTCTCTATATACACCACTATCTAAAATGACCAAAACACCCCTCACCTCAACCTGTTTCCTTTAGACAATGACTTACCACTACAAAATTTTTTAAAATATCCTTGTATTATAGATATTTAATGATATTTATCAATATACCACAGTGAAAAATATTTTTTATACCTTTAGAGATTTTTATAATTTTAAAACCACAGTTAGCGCTTCACCCATTTCAACATTATATTTCATATTTTTTTCATCATTAATAAAAACATGTAATAATGTAAAAATGGAGTCCTCTATGATATAATATAGATAAAAGTATCTAATTATATAACTTCAATAGATCCATGAATACTTCACCATCCCTCTATCAATTTTTAGGGCATCAGACAATGAAAAACTACAAGATATGACACCACTAAAAGGGTAATATAATGTTTTGAATTTTATGACAACCCCACAGACTCAATGCTCAGAATAAGGAATGAATTACACACTAACTAATATATTGATAATCTACTCAATGGGTTTTATCAACTTAATTTTCATTATATATTATATTCTTATGAATACAAATTATAAATGAAGAATAATAACACAACAAAAAAAAGTAAATAAGAATGAAAAAAAGAGTATATAGTTTGGAACTTAGTTCTACATTAATAAGAAAAAACACTGATGTTTCATTTACGGAATAAATATCTGAGTTAAAAGGGAACTATATTATAGAATGATACTCAGATAAATAAGAGAATCAATACCAATGCTATCCATGATTTATGTGTATTGTAATATTCCCTACTGTGATGACCCAAAAATTGTTTACTTAAGATCTATAATGGATTAATCAAACCCCTTCATAAGTTTCATCATCATATTTTTCTCTATTTGGTTTACTATCCTTCAAAACATCAACCACCTACCTTGGGCACTTGGGCCTCTATAGATTTGGAGCTCTAGAGCAGCACTGAACACATGCCCAATACACATGAACCAACCCAACCAATATATTCAGGTCCTAGGTATTTTATTGGATGAACATACATTGACAATTTATGGGTGACACAACAATATCTACAGGTACCTCAGATTACCCATAGCTTTTCCTACCTCAAACAAAAAATTATAGTGAATAAACAAATTAATATTACATATAATTCTTATGAAAAAATTTTGTAACTATTATTTATTACAACGACCTCAAAAAAGCTTACATAAAATCATTTAAAATCCCTTACATATTCCATAACTTTGGAACACCATCACTTTTCTCCAGAACATCAATGATACATATAAAACACCCCTTTAAAAAAATAAACACATCCTTAAAATTTTCACCATTTCTTCGTGCATGTATAAGAATATTTCTCTTTTCAAATTCTAACACCAAGTTACCACTACTCCTACAATATTCACCAAGCTACATCTACTTATATTATTCCATTGAGTTTCTTTTTCCTACTTGTTTCCACTAAACTAATTTCACAAATGGAATCATAATATTCATAGTGAAGGTGAACCTATCTCCATATGATTATTCTATGTGTAATTATGAGGTTATAACTTCTAAAAATTGAAACAATTAACTAGAAACCAGATCCCACTGCAAAACCCAAACCTTTACCTCTATATAAATGTTTTTGAAAGTCAAGAATAATAATATTACACTAAAATTCCATTATCAATAATTTAAATAATGTCTAACAGCCCTATTTTTTTTAACATTTGTCACAATACCTATATATTCCTCTACCATGCTTCATATCATTCACACCCTATTCCAAGGAATTAAATCTCATATTTTATAAACAATGATATTTTATTCAAAAAACCATGAAACATTATTAATTAATCTATGATATATATCTAAAGTAAAAATTCTTGAGTAATATCAAATTTTTTGAATTCCCATTACCATGTTAATATATGAAACATGTACATGGTCCCACTCCATCTAAAAACCAGTGGTTCTGAAATTCTATAACCAAGATTCTGAACGTTGAGTTTTTTTTGTACATCAAACTCCAACCATACCACTAGAACTAAAATTCATCTAGAATATTAACTTTTGGAATAATTATACCATTATATTGAATAAAAGCTACCAAAAACATTTTTCAGTGAAACAGAGACAAGAATTATACTTTTTTACAATAAAAGTTTAGCATACTTCCAATCCTTTGAGGAACCCCCTCCACAAGAGAGAAACTTCCAAAACTCTAAATAAATTAAAAAATTTGTTTCCAAAGAGTTAGAAACACTATATTATTCACTAAAAATCAAAATAAAAAAAATACTTGAGAGTTTTATTTTTACCTCTTCTAGTATTAATGTGATCAGAGTCAAATTTCCTCATGAAATTTGAGATTAGAGAATAAAGAAAAAATTTCTTCCAAATATATAGTATTTCACGATTACCTAATCCAAATGAATTCATCATCCACTCTATAACACCATATAGTTTTCTCTTTTTAGTTTCCTTATATTGTAGATATATACCACTACCTTATCTTCTAAAACTCCCACTTCTTCCAAGTACCCTTATCCATTAGAACATCATCTAGTCTCCTTCCTTCCACCATGGTTATTCCTAATTAAAAAAAAATCTTTCATGGTCTTGAAAATAAAAAATCAACACTATAATTTCTCTACAATGATGAAAATAAAAATAATAATGAACCCCATGAGAGAAAAAAGAATATATCATACCTTTTATTCTAATGCCCCAGCCCTAGAATCCCGGAGCTGATGCATTATTTTAATAGATTTTCATGATTACAAGGAATAACATCCTGAAAGACTGATCAGTTTAGTAGACTTGGGAGTACTAGATACATGCATAAGTTTTACATTACATCATGAAATAAAAAAACAACATTGTGTCCACTTTGAAAACTCTTATATCCCTTATCCTATTACTGTAGTTTAATCGTAATATACTTTTTTGCATCCTGGGAAAAATAAAACATAAGAAAGGGGTGATCTCAGATGCTCAGTAAGGATAACAATATAGAGGAAACTGTAATAAATAAGAATAAACATTTAAGGCAATGTATAATACTAGAAAACAAATTTTATAAACATAAACATCAGCATTAATATGGTTAAGATAAACCAAATAATGCCATTTAATTATTCACATGGATATTCTAATAGTCGAATAATAACATGTAATATGAATAGCCAATTTCATAGTGATGGAATGCATAATTCCAGACTTCATAACCACATAGTCAATGCCTTGTGCCAAGAATACAAATAAAATTTTGTCAAGGCCTTGTGCCAAGAAACTAGTTTGTTGCATGAGACCTACCGATGCATCAAGGAACTATAGAAGGCTCCACACATCACTTACTAAGTCCAATGCATTCCTCATATGAAAGGGTGAAACATAATCTAAACAATCTTATTAAAACTATCATAAGAAATGTCAATACTTTAACCATAAACCATGAATTGTAAAAAAATAGCACATCCACAATCAAACACAACTCATTCAATACAATATTGAAGATTGCATTATAATAAATTCACCTCAATCAAGAATAATTAATCATATTGACATATATGAAAATAATCATCAAAACTAGTTGAGAGAAATAGCCCGCTTTTTCGGGAAAACATTTAAAAGTATCATTATTTATCAAGAAGATGTTTCAAATAGATTTTTGAATCAAAGTGTCCCATACCAGTTTGAATCTTTTAAAATTAATTTTAATTTTAGAACACTAATTTACATATAAATAAATCCTTAAAATCATTTTTAAAACATGAACATTAATGAGAAATATTTAGATGAATAAATTTTTTGAATATTTAAAATGAAATTTTAGTTAGAGTTCATAAACAAATGAGAGATGCTTGAATACAAATAATTGAGGTAATAAAAACTTAATAATATCATGATAATAAAGGGATTCATGATATATTATATCAAATTATAGTATATACACCAAATAAAAGTGAATTGGCGTATAACAACAAAGAAGTCACCCTGGAATGTCAGTTGAGATGAAATAGCTTATAAAGACCGTATATTTAGGTTAAGGATAAATAAATGACATAATTATGTGTGAAACATAAAAATTCACTATATATTATTGGATATTCAAGGTAAAACAATAAGTGTACATTCACACATATTCTTGTAACAACAACACCAATGACTTGGATGTTTAACTCAATGAATGAAAATTGAGTTAAGATTACTCTTATCAAGTTCATATCGATGACTTGAGAATTTATAAATGGAGTGATTATGAGTATCAAAAGAATAAACACACAAAGGGGAGTGTAAATTACTTCATAAATAAATAAATAGTGATTTCACACATAATCTTGGAGTAAAATAATCAATGAATTTTGTGTAAGACACAATGAGTGGAAATCGAAATTAGAAATTCCCTTACCGATTTGGTGACTTACAAAACATACACCCCATGAAATAAGGATCATACAATGAAGATGTAAATACCCATAAATTCAATTATATTATATAATAAATACAATCGTGGGCAGCACATACACGACACAAAAGGAAATAATGGTAATATAGCCTGAATCTCACGGAAATAAGAAGTGAGATAAAAACCCCTTACCATGTAGTAATCAATCAAGTCGTATGAAAAAAATTTAATACCCACCAAATGAATCATAGAATACCATGAATATAATGAGAATCGTGATAATATATATATATATATATATATATCAAATTTAAGTACACAATACACCACATGCAATAAATAAGTGGCGAACAATGGAAATCTCGCGGAATTAAAAGTGAGATAAGAAACCCCTTATATTGAACTTTTCCTTGGTCTAGGGTATGTTAAACTCATGTAAAATAGTTAAATCATTGTTGTTAAATTATAAAACAACTACATAAATAAATATGAGATCATATATGATCTTTTAATATTTTTTTGTTAATAATATTTTAGTAGTATCATTGTTTCAGGTGTTAATTGATTCATTTTCATTTATATGTTTTGTTACGTAAGTCATGTTTGTTATGGATAGGATGTATTTGATTCATATAAAGAGAGATATTATAATATTAAAAATTATTTTTAATAATCAAATGAAAATTATTATTGAATGGTTATGACGAGGAATGAATCTCATCGTGTTCGTGGAGACGGTAATCCGTACGTACGCATGAATGCTACATCCAGTTTTTTTATTTTAAAAGAAAAGAAAACAAAATGATACATAGGTATATTATTACTCCATTATAATATAATATTTTATATATTTTATGTATGTTCATTAACACCATCCTTTATACTTTCCATGTATTTTATGAACGAGTCATATCACTTTGAGAGGGCGGTAGTCCGCACTTCCTCAAATGAAATTATCGTATATATGCAACATGAAAAGAATAAGGGTATGATATAAAAGATAATTAAAAAATCTTATAGATAGAATAAACATCATAAACATAATATATAATTATATTTCCATCATAATTTATACCATAAGAGGTGACATTATAAGATTGAACGATTATCATTTCGTGAGGCAGTAGTTTGCCGTCCACAGAAACATTATATTCTATACCCATTAGATGGAGGTGTGTGTAAGTGTAGTTCAAACAATTCTCATAATAAAAACCTAGTATATTTAGGATACTAGTTATGTTATAAAACAAAGGAATAAAGAGATTTTAGGGTGTTGGAGAAGTAAAATAAAAGAAAATAACTTAAGAGGAGATGTTACCTTTAAATCGGGTAACTCCCTTTGGTTTGATCCAAAAGGCTTCCTTGAAGTGACTTATACCTAAGGTAAGGATTATAAAAGGAATATATGGATTTAAGGATCTTATTTGGGAAGTGTTTGGACGAGCCAAGAGGCTTGATATGTGTGAGAGACGGATTGGAAGTGAGTTCTTTTTATAAGGGAGAGGAGGGGCTCTTTAGGAAAGTTTGAAAATATTATTTTATTATATAATGATTTTTTGTTTATAAAGGTCCAAAACTCATTAAAGTTGACTATAAGATGACTAATGTTCGAAATAAAATCATCCAATAAGCAGTTTACAAGTTTGGGATGTTTTTTTAATTTTTATAATCTTATTTATTTAAATAATTTATTAATGAGGTAAACACTGTATCATTATTGTGTCATAAATAATTTTATTTATCTGATGACGAAAAATTATATAAAAAATACCATGATGTGTGAAATATTTTTATATTTAAAATAAATATTTATAGTCGAAAGGATAACTTATATTACCCCGTTTAATTTTTTTTACTAAAAGATATATGGTTATGTCATTTTTGTATTTACTTTAAAATAATTAATATAAAGTGTCATTATTTCTCTCAAGTGGCTCCATGGGGTCCCAAAATCGACCCAAGGACGCCCATGGTTGGATATGTATCAAACAATAGGAATTGGACACATTTTAGGGCAATTTAATATTATTATTATATTATTTTTTACACTTATTTACCGGATTTACACCTTTAACCACGGTAAATATAATATTTACTGAAGTAAATATTCATAATGTATAAAAATAAAAGTTTTCTATTTAAACAATTTAGACCTCCTGATTCCAAATATGGAATCCATTTTAACAAATTCAAAACACATAATTGGAAGTAATTAATTTAAAATTAATTCCCATTTTCAAAACAAAGAGCGTGTTTTTAAGAAATATTAAATATCAAAAGATTGTAACTTGATTGTGTCCAATTTCAAAGTTAAATTACTTAAATGTCCAAAATTAGATTAAATAATAAAAATATAATCCAATTATATTTCAAAACCATTCAAAATAATAATTTAATACTATAAATTAGTTTAATTAAAAAGTTGTTTTCAATTAAAATTTAGTATTTTCACTATTCATCAAAATATGAAAGTTATCAGAAAAAACACATATATTTTATCCAAACTAAATTTGTATGTCCCAATTCTAAATAAGAGGTTTATTTTTAAAATTTAATTTAATAAAGTTTCAAAATTTTTATTTATAAATGGTTCTCCATTAAAAGTCGTTAAAATTGAATTTTTTTGAAAAATACTTCTTTTATCTGAAAAAATTGAATTTGTTCTTATATTATGTCTAAAAAACACATAATATGGATTCTAAAATTATATTTAGTTCATAAAATTCAAAATTCAGTTAATAATATTCATAATAACTTTTTTAATGGCTAGTTTGGTAAGTCGTCGTGTGCTCCAACTCGGTGTTACGTATAACGCAAGCTATTGAATTATTTTAAAGAAAATAACTTACTATAAAATATTGGGGTGTTAAGTTGATTCAGTAGTTCATCCTCATTCCAGAACAATAACACAAAAAAATGATTCTAAATAATTTAATCCATATAACTTCTAAAAATTATCCACTGGGTTCAATAAAAGAATTCTATAAACCAATATTTTTTCCTTCCCTGTAACATGCATGTGTTTTATGTGCCAATGTAACAACTTACATCTCCCAAAAATTCACCCTTTCAACAAAATCTATTCTTAAAATAAAACTTCCTAAAAAATAAATGATCCATTATTTCACACATTACTATAATCATGAATCTCCATATTGTAAATCACACACTATATTCTAACCTTCAACTGATCATTAGAACAATGAAACTCTCCTTTCTTTTGATCATTATCTAGACAATACCAACACTTCTCTTATAGTATCAAGTTATTCTATAATTGAAGCTTCCATAATATACATGTTATTCATTCTCCGAATTTGAGTGATTAACCCCTCGATAAAACTAACCTTAATAAAGTGGAATGGTGAACACTTGGTTGAAAGATGACTACTTCTCTTAGATTTAATATTTTTAGAACATCTAGAAGTTATCCTTCTATAATATACGTTATGGTCCTTGCTAGGACACTTTGAATTGACACTTCAATAAGCTAAATTAAATTGAAGTGATTTCCTTAAAATGTAATTTCAAATTCCCACTCCAACTCATACACCAACTGTTATGGTTATACCATTATGACTAATACATAATATTTATATTATAAACTTATATTCTACTAACACGTCACTTTTTGTTGATTCCAAAATAGAAAAATATGTAAACTCTCTAGGAGTATCAAACCCACAATCCCCTAATTTACAAAGCTACCACCAGAAGAACATAATCATTACCATATATATTACAATTAAATCTAATAGAAATAAGGAAATTCCAATTAATCTGACATAAATAAGGAAATTGATATCATTTAGAAGTCTTCAATAGTCTTCCAACTAGGACCTGAATGCCACCTCAATAAAATATGATGTTATACCCCAAATTCAATAAATTATTTTGGAAAATCTATAATCTTTGGTGCAAAAACTATTTTACCAGTGATAATATAACACCCTAATACTTTATGATATATATTTAATTTTAAATAAATTCAATCACTTTGATATCTTATGATACATTCGACCGTGAGTCCAAAAGATCTGTAAAATAGAATACCATTCTCACGTGAACATTAAATTTGTGTATATAAATAATAATAAATAAATTATTAAAATTATATGTTTTATACACATATAAATAAATTTATTAGTTATCAATTGATTAGAAATAGAAATAAGAACCATTTTAATGAAAAATGAACGTTTTTATGAAAAAATGTATTTTTTTTCTAAAAAAAGGTTTTATTTCATTTCATTTAATTTTATTAAAATTAATTTTTGATAGTTTTAAAATATTTATTTTATAATAAATAAATAATTTTTTTAAATAATCATGCCAAAATATTCTATGATTTTATTTTTGAATTTTATGAAAAGATTATTTTATGATGAATAGTAAACCAAATACATATATTTTTCAAAAAATTAATTTTATTTTAATGAATTTACAAAGTTAAATCTTGATTAGTTTTTTAAAGGTAAAATTACTTCAATAATATTTTAATAAATCCAATTTAGGTCATTAGAATCAATTATATGTTCAACTTTAACATACTTTTTTTATATTTATGAAAATTTTATTTTCGAAAACTATTTTTTTGTCGTGTCTACGGGTTTAAATATACATTAAATTATAGAACTTCTGTGAATTTAATCTTTAAAAATATATCCCATACTTTTAATAATTATAATCAATATTATATAATAATTTGATGTTATTTTTTTGTCATAATTAGTAATAAAAATAAATTAATTATCTTGGTTAAGGGTGAAATAGGTTTAGGGGTTAAACTAAAAAGATAAGAGTTAAAATGACCTAAAAACTTGTCCAAATAAAATTTAATAGAAATATTTATACATTATATCATATAATGTTCTATAATGAGCCAATTTTATACCTCTTTATTGAAAAAAATTTGTTAACAATTTATTCTTTTCAAAAATTCCTAGTGTGTCCTTCCCCTGCCTATAAAAGGGACCCCCTATAAAAGGGAACCCAATATCCTCTAAACTTCACACATAAAAAACTATTTGGTTTATAAAATCCATAAAAATATACCATAATTAAATCCCTACACATTATAAAAAATTATTTTTTTGACCATAAAACCAATTTAGGATGTTTTTAGGTATAAACCAAAAGAGTTTTTTCAAAGAAGAGGTAAAGTTATTTACCATATGTTTTCATTTCATTTATTAATTTAACTCCTTAAAATACCCATATAATATGATAAAATAATAAAACTAGTATCTCCCATATAATTAATTTCCTATTTCCATATCCTCTTCCATAAAATGGGAAATGAAACAGTCGATCATGTGTAAAACTGACTACCTTTTCATGAACTGATATATTTTGGCTTCCATAACCACCTCTCACAGTTCAATATAATGATGGATTAATTATATATATATATATTATTTATGATATAACTATACATATAAATTTATAATATAACATCTATATTCATACCTTTCAATCTGTTGGAAAACGATTATGTCACTCGTTTGTACGTGTGAACGACCGCCTCCACGCAATGATGTGATACATTTTTCATTTTATTTTGACAAGGATGGTAATAAGTATATATTTAATGAATATATATTATATATAAGATATAATAATTATTAAATAAAGTTTAAATATTATTTATCTTTCATTTTTCACATCCTTTAAAAAAATGAAAACAAAATTCATGTGGATATATGACCTACCGTCTACAGGAACACTGTAACTCATTTTTCTACATATAAATTTTATGAAATTTTATGAATACTAATATAATTAATATATATGATTTTAATATATTTGGTATAATATTGTAGATTATAGATCCATGATCATTATAAAATTATTGAAACTACCAAACCAAAACATACATAAAAAATGATTCAGTTATCTCCCAAAATAGTGTTTTTAATAAAGAATTATTAATAAACAAGTGATAAAAATTTATAAAAAATGCTATATGGTATGATATATATGATAATGTTTCTATAATATATTTATAATAAATATATATTAGTCATATAGCATATTCAAACACAAATGAAGGAAATTAACCTTAGGTATGAGTTTCTCATCTCAGTTTTACCTTTATGAGACATATGACATATTCACCAATATTTCCCAAAATATGTGGATGGTTTCTCCCGAAAATTAGTTTTGGGTGATTGAGGGTGGTTAAAAAATAATTTTCATCCATTTTACCATATTTTTCACTAACAAAAACTCTGAACGGTTCCCACATCCATGAAAAGGCACAAACCAGCTTTCCAAAGGAAGGTGGTCAATAGGGGTTTCAAAACTAATGATTATTAGGAACTAACATCGGTCAGGTGGATGGAAGGTTAGGATCATCCCACCCTTTTTTGGTAAACTATTTTCTATTTTAAGACTCTCTTATATATTTATTATATGTTTGTGAAATACTTCCCAATCCTCGAAATGGGACTAGTTACCGATGTGCTAATGACTTGATCAAACCATGTGTTAATGGGAATGATTGTGTGTGACATGGGTTAACTATTATTCTACTCTTAATTTTTAATTCATTAGTTTATTTCCATGTTTTTAATATTTAGAGATTATTTAAGTCCAAGGATGTGTTTGATGACTTGGATATGTGATTGAGCCTCTATGAGGTATCCTACATATCCCATAAGAATAAGAATAAAAACCCATGTTGTTCATTTACATAGTTTAATGTTGTATAAAAAGACTACACCATGAAGTTTAAAATCCTGTGGTAAGGATGTGAATATTAGACTTGACCCTTGAGGATGGATCCAACATATCCTACTAATATAAGAATAAATTTCCACATTGTTTGTGTTAAGGGAGTATGTGTCATAAAAGATAGTACAATAGAGTCCTTGAAAGGGGATTATGCATATAAGGATTCCCTAGATTACCTCACCATGAGTATCACCCTTTGAGTGAAGATGATATGTAATTGGGATTACATCTTAATAAATTTCCCACACCTAGGGAATCCTCATCATGCTATTGGTACACTCATCACTAGTATTTAAGACAAAATGAGTCACCCTCGATGTGAGAATCATGAGATAGCTTAAGATTGGACACATTGCATGAGATAAAATTTGTACGAGGCTTTCACCTTAAATATTACCTTAGATAGGGATTATTAAAAAACACATAGTGATTATGAGATATCAGGCCTTACTAAGACATTCTTTGTATATTTTTTATAATAGGAATCAGAGTTCTCATAGTTCAGTTGACCCTTAAATCGCTAATGGGTTTATGGTACTTGAGGTCATGATCAAGGATTACACTAAATTTGATTACCATGTATAATAAAACCTCCCATATGAAATTTTATGATGAAGTATTATATTATCATATGAGTATTTAGGTTCTATGTGTCAAGGTATTTGGAATATGGAAGGAGTTACACCAGGGTGGATTCCCATTAGATACCTGGCCTTAGGAAGGCATCCTACATATCCTTATTGGATAAGAATAAGAGTTCACATTGTTAAATCCATACATAAACCACTAATGGGTTTAATTTACTTGAGGGAATTGTTGGGGTTTTCACTCAAGAGGATAACCATGTATAAACCCACCCACGACACTAAGTGATGAGGAAGGATGATAAAGTCATAGGAGGATTTGGGTTCTATGATCCAATGTAATTATAATATTGAGGGAATTACACAAGTGTGTATTCTCATTGGATAATGGGCCTTATGAAGGAGTCTTACATATCCTTATTGGAAATGAATCCGATTTCTCAAAGTTTAATTCATCCTTAACCCACTGATGGGGTGGGAAGGGTGATTACACTCATAGAAATTATTATCATCCTTGAGGTTTAGAAAATATAGGGAATTATAAAAGAATTTATTCCCATGTAAAATAATCATTCTTTATCCTATAATTAATAAAGAGATATTATGAACATGAATGATCTCTCGAATATGTTTGGTACGACACGGAGGGACCATCTGAGAGCATGACATAAATAGGGTCACAAGAGTGAGTAACCCTAACCCATTAAGGGTACTCCACTTATAACGGGGGTACCCATCCAATGTTTCATGGATGTGAGGTCACATGGGATATTTCCATGCAGGTTTATTGGATATGGTTGACACATTATAGGGTGTCTTCCCGAAATGTCCAATATGTATTCCTAACGTGTGCTGATTGTCTACCTATCATGTCTTAGATGTATACCCATCATTTCTTGATTGTCTACCTATACTAGGGTAATTCTTATGATTGAACCTAATATGTATATTATTTATAGCATGATAATGATGACCTGTATGAGGTGATTCGCATGATCAAAGTAGACATCTACAAGGTATTTCATTTGATGAATGATTACTTTCTTGGGGTGTATTTGCATTATCAAAATGGATTGTTTTGGATGTATTCACACGATAAACCAATATTGTCAAGGATGTTTTTCATGATCAACCTGATATGTTCTTTATGTATTCACATGATCAAGCTCTATTTTCCAAGATGTCTTCACCTGATCAAGATAGCTCTCCTAGGATGTCTTATCATGATAAAAATGACACATCCAAGTCCACATGACGGCATCAAAAGCCTAGTTAAGAGGCATGAAATCACATGATAATAAGGGATTCATGAGATGGAGTCTCGCAAGAATATCCAATGGATTCATTCTATGGCCACATAAGAAATGATTTTCATGGTGGGAGGAGTGAATGCTTGTGGGTTCATGTGAATGTGAGGGCCACATTACAAGGAGTGTTAATGTGATAAGGATGGATGACCCTGAATTCCCACATTTCATGGATGAGGGTTTTAAGGGAATTTTATGCCATGGTGGACAAGTCTAGGGCCACATACAAGTCAAGGGGTTCCCACATTATGGATTCATATGGTATTTAACTACTCATATTATGGTCTGACCCCCATGGGGTTTTTGAGGGGCTATGTGAACATGTTCAAGGGTGACATATTGAATCCATATACATGGTGGGGTTTCATGGTTTATGGGGTGCATGAAGGATGGTACATATCATAGATGAACATAATAGGGTTTTCGTTGAGGAGTAAATGTCCATGAGTGTTAGTATTACAAAGATGAGGACCTGTGTGGTCGCAACATGTCATTTCCACATGACAAGTAGGCTCATTCCCAAGGCACATATGCATAAAGAAATTTTAGGGGTTGAATTATGTTCGTTTTATAATAAGATCACATTGTATTAAGGTGAAAATGTTTTCAATTCTCATGATGGAATCCTACAGTGGGTTCTCGCTATGGGAGTCTCATGGTTTCCTAGAGGTATCCTCCCAAGAAGGCTTCCCGTTCCACCTATGTTCATATTCTACCATTTTCTATATATATTCTCTCCTCCAACTCTCCATTGCGTGTGTATTTTTTTAAAATTATTACTGTTTATATTGGTAGAGACATCTGAGGGTAGTGCCTCTTTCCATAGTATTTAGGGCATTCACCTGCTTGAGGTAGTGGTGGATTCCCATGATCAATATCATTCCATCACCTGAATGCTTTATGTGATGGAATTCTTGAAGGCCATCAAAGATTCACATGAAAAGTTCAAAGGCATCACAAGATAACTATTTGTTAATGTGATGGATCTACAAATAACTGATGAGATCTTTACATGATGGATTTAGAGGCTTTCTATGATTTTCCTATCTTTATGCATTGGTATTATGTGATCACATGATCGGTCTTAATCCAACTTCATATGATCTTGTGAAATATAGAAATGATAGGAGGATGTTTTTATGAAAGGTAAGTTCTTTTTTATGTGAAGACGTGGTTATTTCTAAATGGCCTTTCATGAGCATCATCCCTTTATCACATGATCCTTAATATGTATCACTATGGATTCAAGTATCTCGTGTGATTGAATTAACTTGATCACATGATGGATTTAGTGATGAAAGTATTAATATGATACTATATGATCACATAATAAAAAGAGACTCATGTGATCGAGGCTTCCTCTTGTGATAATAATACTCACATGATACTGAAGAAGTTACATGATCACGAAATGTTAAGGAGTTTACATGATGAATATTTTCACCGAAATACAGTATAAATTAATGGAAAAGTTTCATTCATGGAATCAGGCTAATTGAGAATCCCAACAAGATATTCGGGGATGGATAGACTAAAGTGTATTGAACATTAGAGTGTCAGTGTGATGGATGTCACCTTTTACATGATTACATGTATATCCCAATAAAGATGAAGGGTTATGATGATTATGTTGTTGAATTTTGGAATATTAGGTCCATTATATTTGATGAATATGTTATTTCAATATTTTTTTGAAGTGGAGGAACAATGTCTATACCATACCCATTAAACATTGGAATTATAGTAGGTTTGTCCTAAACAAGTTAAGCCAAATCACTTACTTAGAGAACCAAAAGTGATTTCTGAGCCATGCTCTAGACCGTTTCTAGAAATTCCTTGTGCCAACACTCTCCTCAACTTCACTGGAAACCAACGACGTGGCTCTGCTATGCTTGTGCATGTACCAATCTGGACACCCCAACCTCCTATAGTATCTAGCCAAGCGGGAACCCTAGGAGTGGTTGAATCTAATACCATAAGAGCTTGGGCTAAGATTTCTTGGCTGGACAATTTATTATTGGGTAAAGAGAATCCATAAAATAAATAGAATAATTTTCCAAGAAAATATATAATATAAAAAAAGTGCATTCCCTTATAAAATGAATCCTAAGCCAATCCATTTCAAATTCATGGATAACAATTATATCATTAATTTTTTAGTGGCCTTCATACATATGAAATAATTGATAAAAAAGTGTATAGTTTAAAACTATGGGTTTTAAAAAAACTCCACCATTAGTATTAGATTAATTAAAAATAAAATGAATCTAATTCTAAGATAAATGTAGATCCATTTTCAATATATTTGAATATCTGACAGGCTTCAATATTGATTTATATGAGATGATTTTTCTAGAGTGTTTTGTAAGATTCTTATATTTTCTAGAGATGTATCGATCTCATTTTTTGGTACTAATTTTCTTTTTTTGAGTACATTTTTGGGTTTTATCATGGGAGTGTTTTTGTGAAAGTTTGATGTTTTTGGAGGGTAATTACGCAGTTCATGGTTGGCACACAATTTTCCCAAACTATGTGCCCAGACCAGCAAACTATACAGCCTTGAGATAGTGGTGTTTTCATGTTTGGCACACTATTTGATAAACTATGTGTCATTATAGGAGAAATTATGCACACCACTAGAAGAGGTACATAATTAGGGTGCATGGTTTGGAAAACCCAGTACCCCTACCTAGGAAACTGCAAGGGTGGTTTTAATTAATCCAAAAGTTATATTAATAAAATATAAACCCCATATTTTAACTAAAAATAGACCCTAGCTCAGACATAATTTTTCCTATCATTTTTGGAGGCCCCCAGATGAATACCTATGGCTCCAAACCTCCATTATTCATGATTCAATGTCTGGATTGAATATTTTCACCTATCCTAGTAAGACATCCTAATCTCGTGTGGTTTTCATTCTTTATCTCATGTTTCTATCATCCCATGGATGTATTTTATCTTATTTTTTGATGGATATAGATATAATTTTGTATTATCGCAATTTGTTTTATCTTGGATTTATGTTCCCAATCTTGATCTAGTTACTCATCACTATTTCACTTCAACTATGGATTAACGTTGGGAAGCATTCAAAATCAATCTTGAGGTAGGTGGTATATTATTTAAATCCCAAATTCTTTATTTCAATTACTTGTATATAATTATAGGATTTCTATTGTATGATTATAAAATGAATTTCTTAAATTTAATTAATTAATTCGGTAAATTAGTTGACTAAGGGATTATGAAATTGGGGATTTTGGATTGTTGAAATTGGATTAATTAATTGTTGGATCAATTAAGGGGAGTTTTTGTGAGAATGAAAATAATTTAATTAGAATAATTAATTATTTAATTAATTATAGGGATATTTTGATTTTTGAATTGGATTAATTAATTTTTGAGTTAATAAATAGAGATTGTTGTGATTATGTAATTGATTTAATTGAATTAATTAATTGTTAAATTAATTAATGGGATTTATGTGATGAATTAATTATTGAATTAATTAATGAAATTGATGTGATTAATTAATTTTTGAATTAATTAATGTGATGATGTGAATATGAAATTTTTGAATTGGATTAAATAATTGGTGAATTAATTAATTGGTTATTGTTATATATGTGATATTAATAAGTGGGAGAAGGTCTACAAAATAAAAACCCAATAGTGATAAATATTTACATTCATGTGTGGGACATGGTCTACTGCATCAAAAACCCATAGTGATAAATTTTGATAACGTGATACCTATGATTGTATGATATTCTTGTGTGGTATTGGGTCTTGTGCATCAAAATACCATAGTGATAAATATTGACAGTCTTGTGTGGGAAATGGTTTGATACATCAAAAGGCCATAATGATAAATTGATAATTGAGGTGTGGGATATGAGATGAGGCTCCAAATATCCATAAGCTTTTAGACATGATGTTTTATGAGATTGAGTTGGAATTGGACTGTGGTTCTAATTGGACATGATATGAATTGATTTTATGAATGGTAACAATGGAATTATGATATATGATATTCCATTGGTATAGTTCAGACTCTGGCCCGAGCTGAAAAAGGTATTGTGAGTTCAAGTGTCCTTGAGAACCCGAGGGTTTATGTGGTTAAAAAAGGGTAATTGAATAAATATAAAAAATTACTTCATTAATTTTATTTAGTTATTTATACAACTCTATAGTGTGTTCTTGACTACATATTGTTTTGGACTTCATTGGTGGTGGCATACTATGTTTTACTCACACCCTACCCAGGCTACCTGATCGGTACCTGCATATATTTCTTGGTTTTAATACATGATATGGATAAGATTCATATGTTAGGTGGCTGAGTTGGGATGGAACATGGATTAGGGAACCACACCTAGTGTTGGGAGCCACTTTGAGTTATCAATATCTAACTTTCGGGTTTTACATTTGACACTTCGCACATAATTGGAATGAAATTTTTACAATTTTAGTTCGGTTATTGTATTCCTACTTTAGTCATCTTGTGATACTGGTATTTTCAGGTTATTTGATTTTATCATCTAGTTATTCTTATTTATTTCTGATAATGTGCTAATTTTATAATGAGGGTATAGTATTATGATGATTGACATTGACCCTCGCTGCTAGTCAGTAGGCACTAGCTTATGGGGAGGCACGCCTGAGGTCACGTAGTGAATTGTCTCGGGGCACTAGTGTGGGGAACCTTGGACAAGAATTTATAAAAAGATGTACACTACTGGAAACTTACTATATACCAAGAGTTTAAAACCATTGGTAAAGGATTGTAACAACCCGATATTTTATGATAAGTATTCTTTTTAATTTATTTGATGTCTTGTGTTTTATGCTACAAAAAGATTATCTTCTGCTATACGACACACTGTATTAGCTTGAAGTATACGCAACACTATTCTTAGATTGTGTTACACACAATTTCAAGTTCATTTTATAATAGTCATTCTACACAACATTGAGTGTATATATATATATATATTCAATGTATTAATGAACTATGGTTGGATTCTATTATATGAAACAACGAAGGATTATTGCACAACACGCAACCCTGACTTGGCTTGCATTACACGCAATCACGACTTTCCTCGATAGCGTGTGTTGTACGAAATATCTGGTTTCACTAAACAATGATATATGGTTATAATATTATTATGAACTAGTCATTATGAATAGTATTAACTAAATTTTTAATTTTATAACATTATTATTTCATCTTACACATTTTCTAGAACATGGTATGTGAAAAAAATAAATTTCTCGGGTAAAATAAGTATTTTTCAAAAAATGCAGTTTTTCCGCCTTTTGACGGCGCACCAACTTTAAATATAGTTTTTGACATGTTTATAAGTTAAATTTGACATAATAAAATTCTTTCCTTGTATTAAAGAAATAAAAATTTAATTTGGATAATGTTTTGATATTTTTCTGATAACATTCATATTTTAATGAATAGTAATAACACACTATATTTTAATTAAAAACAACTCTTATCATCATAATAATTTATATGGTTAAATTATAATATTTAATGGTTTTAAAGTATAAATATAATATATTTTTACTATTTAATATAATGTATTTCATTAGAATTTATTTTACCTTGAATTCGTAGGTTAAATCAATTCAATCTTTTGCAATGTTTTAAACAAAAACCCGTTTTCTTTCGACAAAGGGATTGATTTTAATTTAATTTCTGAAACTTTTGTGTATTGAATTTGGAAAAAAGGATTCCATATTTGGAATAAGTGGGTCCAAATTATTTTAATAATCTACTTTTTGTTTTTGGGCATTATGAAAAGTAACTACGGTAAATTTTATTTACCATAGCTAAAGGTAAATCAGGTAATTGAGGGTAAATATAAGATTATAAAATTACCCTAACACCAGCCAAAATTTTATTGGATGGCTAAAAGTCAACCCATATCACCTAAGGGTTGGATGAGATTCATTTTATGGGATTTTTACAATAAAAATAATTTAATTATTATTAAAACCAAAGAAAGTGACAACATGTCACTCTCTTAAATCTTATAAGTATATTAATTTTAATTTAGTGATAAACTTCATGAAACATCGAACATGAATAGTCTACATAATTCTAATAAAATTATCTACATCATATTAATATATTTATAATTTTTAGGGATTAAATAATTATCATTAATTGTGACACAATAGTGATGCATTAATTGTTTATCTAGTGAAAAATCAACAATATAGTTTTTATTAAACTAATAGTGACCATAAAAGGCACAAAACCCTGACCAAAACTTATTGGTCATGTAAATTTAAACCATAATCATCCAATGGTCTAATATTTGTCCATTTGGAGCCTTATAAAAGTGATTATGAAACTTATATTATTCTATTTTAAATGATTCCAAAGTTGTCACCTTCATAATTTAATAAATATAAAAATTTAAATATTGTGCTTTTAAGATGATAAATTCTATTAAAAGTATTATTGTGAAATTTAATATATTTATATTCATCATAGTATTTTATTTTTAATTTTTATGCAACAAATAAGTGTATTAAACAATTATAATAAAAAAAATTAGTAATTATTTTATTAAGAGATAAACCAAATAAGTGGTTTTAAAAATAAAAAAATAAATATTATATGAACTATTTAATGTTATAAACTAATTTTCTAGATACATATTACCTTTTATGAATCTATTAAATCTTTTATTTCTAACATATCTTCTGTATATAGTTTATTTAAATTAAAATAAATGAATAGTGTCAAAAATGACACTATTGTTATTTTATAAAAATAACATATTATAAAATCGTTTAAAAATCAAAAAAATATTTAAAAATTATAAATTTAAATGTATATGGTCGAAACTATTATAATAAAGTATCCAATTATGGAAAATTCACAACAAATAAGTAATTATTTGTTATAATTTTAAATTTATAATGTTATTACCACAAATAAAATAAAATTGATTAAATAAGGATAAATCAAGTTGATAATGTTTAAAATAAAT
Organism: Viscum album; assembly: GCA_963277665.1. Lineage (NCBI taxonomy): Eukaryota > Viridiplantae > Streptophyta > Magnoliopsida > Santalales > Viscaceae > Viscum > Viscum album. The sequence continues at coordinate 1,340,037,101 of OY728132.1, read as the reverse complement.
TCCTAACATGTCTAAATTTTATTGGTTGATGCGATTATAGCCCTATATCATATAATATCCGAATATGAGTCATTTTGGAGGTTTTTAAGTTGGGTTAGATTTATTATAAATTAAAATTTTTAAGATTTCCAAAGGTGCTCTCTCCTCTCTTATAAAAGGGAACCTCCCCCCTCTCATCGTTACAGATCTTTGAGCCTTAAGTCTCAGAAAAACCCATCCCATTTCCCTTCTCAACTTCCCTAGAAATATTATTGAGGTCCTGGTATTCTTCAAAGTCCAATTTTAGTTCCCTAAGAGGAGGTTTGAAAGAGGTGTGTCGAAGAAGAGGTAATATCCGTTACTGGTTCTTTCAAATTTATTTCTTCTTCTACTTCCTATTATATAGTAGTTTTATTATGAATTAATAACATCAGTATCACTCATATACTGTTATGTTATTATAAATATGAAACAACCCTATTTCACCTTCTATCCATCATACGGAAAACAAAATCACCACGCATGCGTACGTATGGAATACCATCTCCACGCCGTGGTGTAATATGTTTTTCCACAAACACCTTACATGGATGGGTATAATGGTGTAAATAATAACTATATATGGTTATTATAACATCATACTGATTATGATATATTTTACCATCCACTCCAATTCTATTCAATAATTATGGGAACGATATCATCGCTCGTGCGTACGTACGGACTACCGTCTCCACGACGCGATGAGATTCATTCTCCATGTTAACCATACATGAATGATCATAAAGTTTATATAATGAATAATAATGAAATATATGAAATAATAATTCTGATGGATTTATGTATATATATATATGTATGTCATCTATTTAGTTTCATTCAATTCAATAAGGAAACGAAAACAGCATTCATGCATACGTACGGCCTACCGTCTCCATGAACGGTGTATTTCATTCATTTTATTGATCTATAATATACATTTATATGATGAATAAATATTATATATATATCATTTTTTACATTCTGGAATTATGTAAATCAGGATATAAGTAATAATATCAAAAATGACAAGTCGAAACACATATGATAAATGAAATGATTTTACCCAAAACGCTTTTTTAACATGGAATTTACAAAAGAACGGGTAATATAAAGTCATAAGTGAAACATATATGATATCATAACAATAAATATGATTATGTAATAAGTCAATGACATTATTTAAATCATTATACAGGTGGTTCGGATCCATACAAAGCATATCGGGCCAAAGGTAAGGGATAATGTTGCAATCTCAATTGTTTTCTATCCGAGATTGCTTATACGTAAGTATTTACTGGGTTTATATTTATCATCCATGTCCAAGTTTTATAAAAATGTTTTCATGTATGTTTATAGTTCCTTTTTACCGATTTTTACATTTACTACATGTTATATAAGGAATCTTTTTTTTATTTACCATACGAGGTACTTTTTGACTTTTCCGACAAACCTATGAGAAGAATGTTAATTTTAACTTATATGGCGTGAACAGATTTTTATGGTTTCATAACTCATCATTTTCATGAAGATTACTATATTATATTTTATGACTATTTTCAACAAAATACTTTTATTTTAAAAGTTCATGTCATTTTGTGAAAGGAAAATGATTTTGAAGAAGAAAGGATATTTTCCTCAAGAATTCATTTCATATGTTTTTTCAAAACCATTTTCCATATAAGAGGACATTATTTCACATGTGTATGTTTCAAGTTTAATGTCTCTATGATTTACATGTTTTTACATTTCTATCATAAAATTTCCATTTATTTTATATGGATTATGAGATGATGGGATGATGTTTATGAAACCCATTTTATTCTTTGGGTTATAATGAATGTTTTGAGTTTATTTTGTGGAACAAGTAAGAATGATTTCATTATGAGATGGGTGGGACCTATATCTCCCTCCAATGTATTGGGTAACGATTTATATCTAATGAGATATAAATGGCTGGATCGTTAAGTTAATCTGGTTCAGTGTTACAGCACTGAAACGAGGAGTGAACTCGATTCAGAAAGGGACTTTGTCCACTAAGATGGTCTTGGCAGCAATTCCTTGGCTACTATGGAAATCATGAAGTGTGATGGATGGGTTCCACAATTACAAGATTTATTCCCATGCTATTTTATCAAGATTTACGTTCCTTTATGATATATTCCATACATACTACCACGATTTATGTCTTTTCTCAAGATTTTGATGTTTAAATTTCATGTTCAAGTTTTTTCTTTCAAATGTTTATGGATTGTTTTATGTTCTCTATGTTTTCCCTTACTGAGCATTTGATCTCACCCTTTTTATGTTTTATTTTCCCCAAGAAATAAAGAAATGTTTTAGGTAAGGAAACAAAAAGGGGAAGATCGTTATGGGAGTTGTTGAAGATCTTTCAACATGATTAGAAGTTTATATTTCATGTTTTTGAAGACACTAAACTATTACGGTCCTTGTGTGTTTTTTTATATATTAAGTATTCCTTAAATTTAATGTAATGTCCGTGTACGTCAAGCTTCGGGTCCCTACAGTTGGTATTAGAGGAAAGGTTTAGTCAACCGTTGGAAACTAGGATGCGAAAACTTTAGTGAGATCCCTAGAGATATTTCTAAGGTATGTCTAGGGATGTCCCTAAGGTTAAGTATAAGTATAGGTTATAGTCCTAGAATTATGGTAATGATATTAGATTAAACCTAAGATGTTAGATATTGAAGTTAGTCCCCATTTATTATGATTTTTCCTCTCACACTATTCTTTTTGGGTTTTAGAAAATGGATGGAAATAAGATGATTCATGATAATGGAGGATATGATGGACAATGGAATGATATTTTTCATGAGAAACCAAATGAAATGGGATTTGGAAGTCCAAACATCATTATTATGCCGAATCAACAATCTCATAATATGATCAATAAACTCAAATTTGGTATGTTACCTGACTCGACTAACAAGAGAAAGATGGAGTTTCATGATGATCATAGAGGAAAGAAAGTTCAATTTCCCCTATGTAAATCATATGGGAAGAGGCATCAAGGGTATTGTTTCAAAGGAACTGGAAGATGCTTTGGGTGTGGAAAAGAAGGACACAAAGCCAGTAATTGCAAAGGGAAAGGTTCAGTTAACACCATGGACAAGGATAATGGTATTTCTACGACATCAACAATGATTTGATGTTTTAAATGTGGAATTTATGGGCATTATGAAAACCAATGCCCTAAGGGAAAATCTCATGAAGAGAATCAACATGGTCATATGAGTAGTATTTATGTGGATGATGATGAAGAGACTACAAATGAAATATGAGATGAAAGAAATGATGAAGCTCAGTCAGTGGTTTAAGAAGTTAGTGGAATGATTGTATGTTTATAATGAATAATGTGTGGTACTATGGAATAAATAATCATCTAAGGATTGTTACAATATTTTTTTTCCTAAAGTATTTGAAAGTATATGTTGAATGGTACCGGTAACCATGGAAGGTTATTCATATATTTTTGGAAAGTAGATGATATGCGAATAATGAAGGGATAAGAAGATAATGAGATGTTTTATTGTATTCATGAGCTCATGACTGATATAAGGAATAAGTGATATTATGGTTTGATTATATAGATTTTTTGGGATTTTGGTATGTGGAAAGTGTTACCTTTTGACATTATTCATGTTTTCACTAAGGTTCTATGGTAATTTATGTTTCAAGAGAATATATGACTAAGGTATTCATGTGTTTGGAATGCAACCAACAAGATATATCTTATGATATATGTGAGATAAATGCTTTTATTCACATTCTTGGAAGATAACCTTTCTAGTAATTGTTTTCATTATACAATGATCTTGGACCGAAGTATTTTAGATAAGCCTAAAGATTGGAATGGATTATGTTGGATATAAGTTAGTATTGTTTAAGGATAGAACTTTTTTCTATATTATTGATGGGATTTTATAGTAATTTTGTTTTAGAAAAAGGGAAACCTGCAGGACGGGCGACAACCCATCGCGTCGGACAAGGCTGTGGGAATCGAACCCACAACCGAAGTGCGACTGGCCTTTATCACCTACCACTGGCCTACAAGATGTCCCTGGTTAGTAGAAACTAGTTTTATATTATTAAGAGGTATGATATATGATGTATAAGTTCATTTTTGGAATCGTATATGATTAACCTCACCATAGATGGACTTATGTATATTTGATAACTTTTGATAACCTTTTGTTTGAAATAGATGGAATGACCCATCATTCTATCACATGACCTGTTAACACTTTATGAATAAGAAATGAAGTGGAAATTGTTCAAAGCATGAACGACAGTGAGATTGTACCAAAATCAAGCAGGTATTTCTTCTAATTCAAAATTTTCAACTTTAGGGAAATGATATTGAAAACAAAAAATGTTGTCCTAGTGCTCTTATATCTGATGAATCAGATTGTACCTTAGATCATCAAAAATTTATGGCTTTGTGAGTGTTGGTTTTTTCATAGCCATGTCCTCTACCACTCTCCATCAGAACTTGATGGTTAGATTTTTCTTTCACATCCATATTTTCACTTATGTTCTTCGTTACCGTTACGTTTCATACGTTAGTTTTTTAAGTTAGTTTTTGGTATTTCATTTTATGATGTGTGTTGTAATTAAAGAAACTTTCAAGTAGAAAACCATGTATAACCCCGACGAATTTCGAGGGAGAAATTCATTTTAAGGGGGGTAAAATGTAACAACCTGATATTTTATGATAAGTATTCTTTTTAATTTATTTTATGTCATGTGTTTTATGCTCTAACAAGATTATCTTGTGCTATATGCCACACTGTATTAACTTGAAGTATACGCAACACTATTCTTAGATTGTGTTACACACAATTTCAAGTTCGTTTTATAATAGTCATTCTATGCAACATTGAGTGTATATATATATATATATATATTCAATGTATAAATGAAATATGGTTGGATTCTGTTATATGAAACAATGAAGGATTCTTGAACAACACGCAACCCTGACTTGGCTTACATTACACGCAATCACGACTTTCCTCGATAGCGTGTGTTGTACGCAATATCGGGTTTCACTAAACAATGATATACGGTTATAATATTATTATGAACTAGCCGTTATTAATAGTATTAACTAAAGTTTTAATGTTATAACATTATTATTTCATCTTACACATTTTCTAGAACATGGTATTTGAAAAAAATAAATTTCTCGGGTAAAATAAGTATTTTTCAAAAAATGCAGTTTTGCCGCCTTTTGATGGAGAACCCAATTTAAATCTAGTTTTTGACATGTTGATAAGTTAAATTTGACAAAATAAAATTCTTTCCTTGGATTCAAGATATAAAAATTTAATTTGGATAATGTTTTGATATTTTTCGGATAACATTCATATTTTAATGAATAGTAATAACACGCTATATTTTAATTAAAAAAAACTTTTTTTATCGTAATAATTTATATGGTTAAATTATAATATTTAATGGTTTTAAAGTATAAATATAATATATATTTACTATTTAATATAATGTATGTCATTATCATTGATTTTACCTTGAATTCGTAGGTTAAATCAATTCAATCTTTTGCAATGTTTTAAACAAAAACCCGTTCTCTTTCGACAACGGGATTAATTTTAATTTAATTTCTGTAACTTTTTTGTATTGAATTTGAAAAAAAGGATTCCATATTTGGAATCAGTGGGTCCAGATTACGTTAATAATCTACTTTTTATTTTTGGGCATTATGAATAGTAACTACGGTAAATTTTATTTACCCTAGCTAAATGTTAATCGAGTAATTAAGGGTAAATATAAGATTATAAAATTACCCTAACACCTGCCAAAATTCTATTGGATGGATGAAAGTCCAACCTTATCACCTAAGGGTCGGATGAGATTCATTTTATAGGATTTTTACAATAAAAATAATTTAATTATTATTAAAACCAAAGAAAGTGACAACATGTCACTCTCTTAAATCTTATAAGTATATTAATTTTAATTTAGTGATAAACTTCATGAAACATCGAAAATTAATAGTGTACAGAATTCTAATAAAATTATCTACATCATATGAATTTATTTATAATTTTTAGGGATTAAATAATTATCATTAATTGTGACACCATAGTGATGCAGAAATTGTTTATCCAGTGAAAAATCAAGAATATAGTTTTTATTAAAATAACAGTGACCATAAAAGGCACAAAACCTTGACCAAAACTTATTGGTAATCTAAATTTAACCATAATCATCCAATGGTCTAATATTTGACCATTTGGATCCTTATAAAAGCGATTATGACACTTATATTATTTTATTTTAAATGATTCCAAAGTTGTCACCTTCATAATTTAATAAATATAACAATTTAAATATTGTGATTTTAAGATGATAAATTCTATTAAAAGTAAAATTTTGAAAGGTAATATATTTATATTCATTATAGTATTTTATTTTTAATTTTTATGAAACAAATAACTATATTAAACAATTATACAAAAATGTTTTAGTAATTATTTTATTAAGAGATAAACCAAATAAATGGTTTTAAAAATAATAAATTAAATATTATATGAACTATTTAATGTTATACACTAATTTTATAGATACATATGACCTTTTATAAATCTATTAAAGCTTTTATTTTGAACATATCTTCTATATATATTTTAATTAAATTAAAATATATTAATAGTGTAAAAATTGACACTATTGTTATTTTATAAAAATAACATATTATAAAATTGATTAAAAATCACAAAAATATTTAAAAATTATATATTTAAATTTATATGGTCTAAAATATTATAAAGTATCCAAATATGGACAATTCACAACAAATAAGTAATTATTTGTTATAATTTAAAATTTAGAATGTTATTACCTCAAATAAAATTAAATTGATTAAATAAGGATAAATCAAGTTGATAAAGTTTAAAATAAATTCCTAACATTTCTAAATTTTATTGGTTGATGAGATTACAACCCTATATCATCTAATATTCTCATATGAGTCATTTTTGGTGGTTTTTAAGTGGGGTCAGATTTATTATAAATTAATATTTTTAAGATATCCAAAGGTGCCCCTCTCCTCCCTTATAAAAGGGAACCTCCTCCCTCTCATCTTTACACAACTTTGAGCCTTAAATCTCGGCCAAACCCTAACCATTTACCTTATAAACTTCTTTATAAATATTCTTGAGGTCTTGGTCTTCTTCAAAGACCAATTTTAGTGCCCTAAGAGGAGGTTTCAAAGAGGCGTGTCGAAGAAGAGGTAATATCCGTTACCGATTATTTCAAATTTATTTCTTCTTCTACTTCCTCTTATTTAGTTGTTTCATTATGAAGTAATAACATAACTATCACTCATATAATTTTATGTTATTATAAATATGAAACAACCCAATTTCACCTTCTATCCATCCTACGGAAAACAAAATCACCGCGCGTGCGTACGTACGGAATACCGTCTCCACGTCATAGTGTAATCTGTTTTTCCACCAACACCTTACATGGATGGGTATAATGGTGTAAAGAATAAATATATATGGTTATTATAACATCATAATGATTCTGATATATTGTACCATCCACTCCAATTATATTCAATAATTATGGGAACGATATCATCGCTCGTGCGTACGTACGGACTACCGTCTCCACGACGCGATGAGATTCATTCTCCATGTTAACCATACATGAATGATCATAAAGCTTATATAATGAATAATAATTAAATATATGAAATAATAATTCTACTGGATTTATTTATATATATATGTATGTCATCTATCCAGTTTCATTCAATTCAATAAAGAAACGAAAACAACGTTCATGCGTACGTACAGCCTACCGTCTCCATGAACGGTGTATTTCATTCCTTTTATTAATCTATAATATATATGTATATGATGAATATATATTATATATAAATCATGTTTTAGATTATAGAATTATTTAAATCAGGATATAAGTAATAATATCATGAACAATAAGTCGAAACACATATGATAAATGAAATGATTTTACCCAAAACACTGCTTTAACATGGAATTTACAAAAGAACGAGTAATATAAAGTCATAAGTGAAACATATATGACATCATAACAATTAATATGATTATTTAATAAGTCAATGACATTATTTAAATCATTATACAAGAGTTTCGTATCCATACGAAGCATATCGGACCTAAGGTAAGGGATAATCTTGCAATCTCAATTGTTTTCTATCTGAGATTACTTATACGTAAGTATTTACTGGGGTTATATTTAACATCCATGTCCAAGTTTTATAAAAATGTTTTCATGAATTTTTAAAGTTCCTTTTTACCCATTTTGACTTTTACTACATGGTATGTAATGAATATTTTTTTTATTTACCATACGAGGTACTTTTTGACTTTTTGGACAAAAGTACGAGAAGAATGTTATTTTTAACTTATATGGCGTGAACTGATTTTTACGGTTTCATAACGCCTCATTTTCATGAAGCTTACTCTAAAATATTTTATGACTATTTTCAACAAAATACTTTTATTTTAAAAGTTCATGGAATTTTGTGAAAAGAAAATTATTTTGAAGAAGAAAGGATATTTTCCTCAAGAATTCATTTCATATCTTTTTTCAAAACCATTTTCCATATAAGATTACATTATTTCATATGTGTATGATTAAAGTTTAATGTCTCTATGATTTACATGGTTTCAATTTTATTATGATGAAATGTCCATTTGTTTTATATGGATTATGAGATGATGGGATGATGTTTATGAAACCCGTTATATTCTTTGGGTTATGATGAATGTTTTAAGTTTATTTTGTGGCACAAGTAAGAATGATTTCATTATGAGATGGGTGGGACCTATATCTCCCTCCAATGAATTTGGTAAAGATTTACATCTCATGATATAGACATGGCTGGAATGGTAAGTTAATCTGGTTCAGTGTTATAGGACTGAAACGAGGAGTGAACTCGATTCAGAAAGGGACTTTGTCCACTAAGATAGTGTTGGAAGCAATGCCTTGGCTACTATAGAAATCATGACATGTGCTGAATGGTTTCCACAATTACATGACTTATTCCCATGATATTTTATCAAGATTGATGTTCATTTATGATATATGCCTTACGTACTTCCACGATTTATGTCTTTGCTCAAGATTTTGATGTTTAAATTTCATGTTCAAGTTTTTTTCTTTCAAATGTTTATGGATTTTTTTATGTTCTCTATGTTTTCCCTTACTGAGAATTTGAGCTCACGTTTTTTATGTTTTATTTTTCCCAGGAAATAAATAAAGGTTTTAGGTAAGGAAACAAAAATGGGAAGAACGTTATGGGAGTTGTTGAAGATCTTTCAACATGATTAGAAGTTTATATTCCAAGTTTCCAAAGACACTAAACTATTACGGTCCTTGTGTGTCTGTTTTTGTTATATATTAAGTATTCCGAAAAAGTAATGTAATGTCCATGTACGTCAAGCTTCAGGTCTCTACAAGGATGGACAACCATTGGTATAAACTATTCCAATGGTTTTCCAAAACGTTGGTATAAAATCTACCAATGGTTTTCCAAACTGTTGGATGTTGAGGTGTGGGTATAGACATATACAAATGGTTATTGAATAACTGTAGGTATATGGCTTCAGAGTGAACATTATAGCAATGTTTTCTAGTAACAGTTCAGATAAATATTTACCAATGGTTTCAAATTGATGAAAAAATTTAAATTTTTACATCTACTATAACAGTTTACAAACCATTGGTATAAACTTTTACCAACGGTTTGAATTAAAAAATTGGTAAAGATTGAGTTTAGAGGGCTATACCAATGGTTTAAAAACCATTGGTATAGAATTTTAATTACAGTTTACATGAAACCATTGGTATAGAGTCTGTTTTCACACATATACCAACTCTTATAAACCATTTTCATAGCCTTACTACTGGAATTGCAGCATGCAGTGGCCTACCTCCCCCGATAATTTTCTGTGCAATATAGAAGTCAAATTATTTTCAATTCTTTGCAATACCTGTGAAAATAAAAAAGTCAATTAAGAATTGAATTTAGAATTTAGAAGGGAATTACCCTATGTAATACAGAATTTAGAATTGAATACATACAGAATTGAATTATGAATTATGAATTATGAATACAATACATACAAAATTGAATACATAATCATGTATGAATTATATAGAATTATGAATACAGATAGAATTATGAATTATGTATAGTGTATTTAATTCAGAATTAAATACATACAAAATTGAATCCTGTATAACACATACATAATTAAATTCATAATTTTGAAGTTAATTACCCTATGAAATTGAAATACACTATACATAATTCAATGGTGCATGATAGTGTTACTCATTACCACTATGATTGGTGGGTGTATATGATCAATGTCATGTTCTTGTACAAGAATAATTAATTCAATTGAGAACTAGTAAAATACATTAGGTTTGGTCTACGATTTATGATTCTTAATTTCCCAATATCCTAGATTTGTCTCATTGAAATTCATTAGGATGATCTTATATACCTTTTTCAATATCAATGGTATAGGTGGAACTATGTAGAAATGTGAACTTGGGAAGGTCTTACTCTCAGGTGAGGAATAGGAAATCAAGAGAATTACAAGACATCCAATGAGATAATGTGGTTATATAGTGGGAATTGGTATGGGGTGTTGGTGATGAAATTTTGAAAGTACGATGTAGAAGAATCTTGGGATATCCTGAAGTTCATACCCAATTATAGAGTTTTGGATTTATCAATGAGTATGAAATTAGAATATTCAGAGGGTGAAAATGATTGGGTGATTATAGAAATATATACTAGTTGGTGCTCAAGGATATTTAGTGAGTGTAGTAAAATTGTGGGGATCATACTATAAACTGAAAAAGTGTATGACACATGGTTTAGAATAGATGTGGGGAACATTGATTTTGGCATGGTTGATAGATAAAACCAAATAATTACTTTGCTTTTATATTATTCACAGAGTCATCATAGGTGATTCATGATAAGTTAATAAATTTAGAATCATACTAGATAAAAAACTCCCTCCCCACTAGCACACCCCCTCCCCACCTGCACAAACCCCCTATCCACCTCACCCCAGCTGCCACAACCTACACAACCCCCTCCCCACCTCACCCCCACCAGTCTCCCTCCGCATAACCCCCGCCCCCTGCACACCTCATCCCCACATCCATAGACCACCCCTACCCACCTTCACAACCCCCTCCCCACCTCACCCCTAGCAGCCGCCCCCTACACAACCCCTACCCACCTCCACAACCCCCTTCCCACCTCAACCCGACAACCTCCCCCTATATAGCCCCCTTCCCCTACACACCCCCCTCACCACCTGCACAACCCCTCAACCTCACCCCCAGCAGCCTCCCCCCTACACAACCCCCACCCCCTTGCACACCCCCACACCACCTGCATATCCCCCCACCTGCATCTCCACCTCCCCACCTCACCCCTAGTAGCCTCCCCTTACACATCCCTCCCCCACCAATACACCCCCCACCCACCTGCACAACCCACCCCCCTCCCCACCTGCATAAGAAATTTCAAAAATCACAAACCCATTAACATTTCTAAAAACTAATGATCTTTTATTAAATAAAAATATCCATGTTAATAACATTTTATAGGCTTAAAACCTTCTTTAAATTGAAACATGTATTTTGAAATACAAATATTAATATCACAGAAGAGTCATTAAATGAAAAACTCATCTCCAAAACATCATTAAAAACCATTTTATAATATAAAAAAACCAAAAAAACATGTTTCAACCATAACAAATATGGAACCACTATTTCATAAAGTATTAAACATATACACAAAATATAGGTGATCTAGAATAAAATAATAATTGGGGGCAATGTGTAAATTCATTTGATTGCTCCTCATATCCATATTTCTCCATTAAATACTCCGTGATTAAGGTTTATTTTTGTGGTGTGTATATGGATTTTTTATGAATGACTTCTCATCACCTCCCCCAATTTTACTCTCCCCTAAATTCCCTTTGATTAAGTGGTTATGGATTTAGGAAATTTATGAACCTTCCACCACAACATAGTGAAATCAATAAAAGAGGTTGGGTATTTTTTTTATGATTGATAGTGGAAGCATGACTATGATGAATACTCAAGGTTTATTAATTATTTCGATAATTTAAATAGATAAAGTGACACATTGTGGGTTGATAGTGATGATATCATTACTCTATGGGTAGATTCAAAGGATTTTATAAGGTAATTTATAAATATAGGGATTTATTTTCAAGTGAATGGAAAAGGGTCTAAGGGAATATGGTGAGTAAGGATCTTGGTGTGACCTTATAGAGCATGGGAGTATTTTACCATGAAGTAAGATTTAATATTATCTCAGTGGATGGGATTCCTTGATTCCATTTTAAAACATCAATTTAAGAAAACCTATGGGTTATAGAATCTAACCTAAATGGGTTAGAATTATTGTTAGTTGAAATGATAGATATATCAATCTATTGATACAATCAATGGTGAGGTATTTTTGTGGCATGACCAACATGAAGGTGACATATAAAAAATATAATTTATGAATAATGTCTTTGGAGTACAATATAGATTCATGTGGGATCGTTTTTCTTGAGGGAAAAGTGATAGTTAATAGGTTTAAATTTTATGATTGACAAATCAGTGGTGGGGTTTATAAAATATTCCCAGAGTGGTGTGATGAGTGATGGGCTTAATATTTAAATAGAAACTGTTATGGTAGAAATGAATATATCTTATTATGTGATATATTTGGTTACGTAAAATTCATATGTACAGGAAATTCTTACAGGAATCTGGAAAATTACATATTTCACTCAACTTCACTCATAGAATCTCTATATCCCATCCATATGACATCAAAAAAACCTTTTAGGATCATGAAACATTATACCATGATGTATCCATATATACCAGATCATGAAGATTCATAATTTATCAGAAAATCAAAATATTTTAGTTAAAAAATACAACAACAAAAAGAATAAAGTACATCTTGATATGTGAATGAGACTAGATCAAAAATGGTGTCCCATAATGTAAAGAATATTATGAAAATGAATCAGATAAAGATTACTAAGAAGTGGTATAATAAAATCGAATAAGTTCAAGTTCTTTAGTCAAGAGTTTGAGTGTATGTAAATAGAGAATTTTGAAATATCTTCAAACCCATATAAAAAGATAATTAATATAATCCATACCTCCATATCAAGTCAAGTATTATTATTTATAGATAAAGAAATGAAGATAATGTGACCTACCAAATAAAACATATATCTAGTCACAACAAATCATCAAACATCAAATGTTAGTAATATCAGTAAAAAATATAACAGAGAAATATATCCCTCATCACCATCACTATCATCACCGTTATCATCATCCTCATCCTCATCCTCATCTTTATCTCTATCCCCATAATCATCCCTGACCTCATCCCCTCCCTCATCCCCATCCTAATACTTATACTTCTCCTCACCCCCGTCCTCTGCCTCCTCATAGCCCTCATCCTTAGTATAATAGTCTTCCTCAGAATCTTCCTCTCAATCACCATTTACAGAAATGACATTATCTAGACCACCACTAGAACTGACACCTGGTGCACTATATATTTAACACAATGATAAGATATATTCATCATAAGCTGTGATGACATCTGGTGGAAGTGTTGGACAAAAAAATATCACCAGTTTCATAAATTCATTGTTTTCCCTAGTAGACACTTCTTCCACCAGTGTGGCCATTTTTTTATCTGGTTTTTCCAACAACTTAACCTATTCTAACTTGGTGGCACTAAAAATGGTACCTTAATAGGGACAATAACTCATCACAACTACACTCCTCCCAGGTCAACAGTGTAGTCTACTTGGGTGATCATCTCCCAAAACCTGATGTAAGTGATCATTTGGCCCAAAATTGTCTGGTTCCTGGGCATCAAGAGATTATAAAGCATACGGTTAAAAATATAAATAGATTATTATGTTTAAAAATAGATATTAGAATTTAAAATTAACAATTTAAAACATTCAATCTGCTGTTGCGTCGGTTTTTTAACCGCACTTCTAACTTTTTTTCTTTTACTTGAGGAAAGTAGTTTTTCTCGAGGCACACATCCTTTAATATTCAGTTCTTGAATCTACAATGAAATTGAATGTATGATACCAAAATTAAAAATAGGTTACCAATAATGAATTTCTTAAATAAAATTATATGAAAACTTTAGAAATCAAATAAATTATGGAGGAAACAATAGAAAGTACAAGTACTAAAGAAAAATTATAAACAACTGTTGTACCTGCTTCCTCTCATGATCTGACGTCGTAGTACGTCCCAATGTGTGGAGGTATTTTTTAGCATCAATGTTTATTTATTAATTTATATGATTCAAAAATAAAATTCAATAATAAAAATTATAGTATTAATTAAAATCATGAAAATTTTAATTTAAATACCTCAAATGTGATTAATAACATAAACTTGATAGTCATCCAATGAGTAATCATTTGCCGATATTTTTCTATCAGACAACCATTCATGACATGTACTGCCTCTAACTATATTCCAAATCTAGAACACCACCGAATATACAACTTATTCTAATAGTATCTCTAAGGATCACCTAGCTTCTTTAGATGGGCCAGCCATGCCCCCTAACCATCAGAGAAATTAAAACAAAGATGAAACCAAAATATTAATTCATATAAATAAGAAAATAATATATTAGATCAAATACAATATATTTATTTAACTATATATGTGCCCAAGAATTATCCTTGAATTTGTTTGGAACTGCCTCTGTGAGAGCGGGTTGACAGGAATGATGTCAGAGAATTTGGAAAGCGTCTCTAAAAAACTACGACATTGATTCCTTATTTTTTCAATCATTTGATTTTCTTATTTATAGTCAACCATCAACTACGTGTAGAATTTCCACACCACACACATGCACATATGCCCCCGCCCCCACCTCCTATTGGTAGATATATCTGTTATGAAATAAAAAAAATATTATATCAATAGATGTTATAATGAATATAAATAATTGTATAATAATTTGGTAGTGTTCTATAAATATATATATGGTAGTCTAATCAATGGGTGCCACTGGATTAGCAGAAACTGAAGGAACACCCTGTACATGTGGAGTGGGTCCCAGTGTATGCTCTGCAGGCATAGACCGTGGCATAGTAGGAGTTGATTAAGATGGAATATAGAAGCTTAGATAGAATGAAGTAGAAGTAAAAGAATATGGTATGGATGGCTTGACAAATGCATGATATGGATATGAAGTGGTAGTCATTATCGAATATGGTAAATATGGGTGAGGAGGCGTAGATGTAAAGGGTGGTGAAAAAATGGGAGGCCTAAATAACCCATGAGTCCCGAACAACACACCATGATCAAAATGTGAGATATATGGTACGTCAATGGGAGGGGTAGGGTCTAATCAGGTATGCCGACTAGATCTTCTGCCTCTCATACCACCCTCCCTCATACCACCAGCCTGAGTAATGGGGATAACACTAGGATTCTCATCAAATAACTATCACCTTAGTGGTAGATCCTACAAAAACCATTAAAAATAATTAATATAATGAAATTATATTATATATATATATATTTGAAATAAAATACTCACAATAGGCACTAGTGGAGGAATACCCATCACAACCATGTGAGGATTTTGGTCCGTTATCCTTTTTCATCACATCTCTTCAATAAATTTAATTTCCTATATTTGAAAACAAATATGGATGTAATTATAAAAGTATAAATAATGTGTAACCAAAAAAATATGAGAGGGGATAAGGGGATTCATGGGTTCTAGGGTAAAACAACCATGGTCAATAGTGCATTGAAATGTTAAAGGTTGGGGGTCTTAGAGTTATACTAATTCTATACACAGTCAATACATAATTTAAATGTTCACCAAGTAAGACATATTGGTTTCATAGGTTTGAATATAGTTCAAGATGGATACAAAATATTTTTCATCAATATTAAATCAATTTTAATGAAACCAACCTTAATAAACCATGTCGAGCTAATCCAAAAAAATTGGGAACATGGATGGACGATTTTATATATTTCCCAAAAAAACTTTGGGTTCACAATAAAATCTGATAGTTGATCTATTTTTGTCATCATACATAATAAATGGATTTGTTCCAATAGTTCTAGGAATGTTGTCAATCCCATCATCCCCATAATCGAAAAAATACCTTGGAATTACTTCAACAATGACCCCAAATTTAGGTCAAATATGATCTTTGACATAAAAAACTTATTTCATCATTGATTCTAATACATATGGTTCATCGATAGCAATAGTTCAAGTCATGTTAATTACTAAAAATCCATAATCATGAATAAAGGTTCCCTACCTCATCATCGAATAAAACCACTAGAATTTCATTATCGTGACTTGACCAGGTGAGTAATAATCTAATATTATTATTTTCTCAATGACTCCCTAATAATCTAAATTTTAAAAATGAGGTCTAATATCCGACGTACTAGTATAAAAATACTTTTTGATAGTTAGCATAACACCATAATGTTGTGTTCTCATGTTCATTTCTCGTTCAGTGATAATAAATATGTAACCATTGATCACAATTGATTTACATTCATGAACAATGGTATTATGACCAAAATCTAAAGATCTTATTTCCTCAAAAATATTGTCTATAGGAAAATGAAATACCTGAAATACAAGAAAATATTAAATTTAATTAAATATTGATTTTATTTTTTTATTATAGTAATATTTTTACGTTCGATTTCAACCAAGTAGAAAGAAATTTTCTATAAAAATTCTCTCTGCTTATTAAAGGTAAAGAACAATGATTCTTATTATCATTTCATTAATTTCACTATAGATAAAATAGAATTAGCTTAATAGATATTTAAAATCACAATATAGGTGATAAGATATATAAGTTTAATTTACTTACTTTATGTAGTCATCAAATAAATCATAATTTTAAAAACATGGTGCGATGTGCCACCTCCTGCTCTTCAAGGCTTAATTTAGTCAATGTATATAATCTAAGAATTCCTATTGTTTGAGGAAGTGATAGAAAAGTAGATTCAATTTTCTCATACTTTTTTTCTTCATTTCTCATTGGTCCATTCATTGTCATAGTAAGATCACACAAATATATTGAGCACAAATCCATACATTCTTGAGCCAAGTTATTATTCATGATAGAACCTTTTGGATGATTTCTGATCTAGACATAATAATTCAATGGGTACATATTTATTTTATTTGGATAAATCCAATGGAAATAAATAGGTCCACCGAGAATTATTTCGGTTGGAAGATGTACAGTGAGATACAACATACTTGTGAAAAATGATAGAGGAAATATTTTCTCAAACTCACACAAAATTAATGGTGCCTCTTCAATCATTTTTTCTGATAAATAATTGGAAAACTTATTAACACATTGATCTCTAAAGAAATGGAACAAAAGAATAATTGAAACCCTTACATTATTGGATAGAATATGATAGATTGTTATTGAAATCAAATCATGTAGAAGGATATGATAATAAGGAGTCTTCATGGTGTTCAACTTCAACTCTCTTCTGTTGACCCATTTTAATATATTGCTTAAATAACCATAAAAAACAATAGTAGTCTATAGTAATTCCGAAAATTGAATTTTTTATGTATGTTTCATCACATACGAAGCACATGAAACTTTCCATTTATTTTCACTGATACACATAGGATGAAATTATGGTCTGATTCCCCAATCCACCAAGTCACACCATGATCGTAAATCATATTTTATCATTCCATTGACATTTAGAAGAATCAAAATAAATATTTCACATATATTATTTTAAATGTGCATTGCATCTAAGAAATGAAATAATAAATTGGTTGACCAATATGATAACTCAAAGAAGATACGTATCCTCTTCTAATTGTAATAAGTATCATTGGAAACATTATTTCTCTTTCTAGATTTATTTAAACCTTCCCAATTGAAAACATAAAATCTTTCAATTCGTTATGCATATCAGTTCCAGACATACACTGAGGTGGATCGCCAGTCTCCATGGTGTTGTCAAATCATTGAAGATTGTTTCTATATAGATGGTTCGTTGGAAATAATTGTCTATGTTATATAAAACTAAAACTATGATGATATTCCAGTCTACTGGATAGAGTATTCTTCCTACTAATAGGAAATGGCAGTTTTCACTTCATGATTCATTAAGACATCATTACATAAGTAGGAAATTCATTGATCGTGCACATAAGTGCAACACACATATGAATCATGTCTTTCAAAAATGAATTTTATATGATAAAACCCACATCCCAAAGAAGTTTTAGATATTTTATTAAAGGTTTTATATATTCTTCTATATCATTTAGAGGATCCGAAGGGCCAAATATAAGTATACTCTTGAAAGTGAAAGGTTTTTTCATACAAAACCATGGGGGAAGGTTATAAATGTCTATGAAAATTGACCATGTCCTATGTGAAGTAAGAATATGACCAAATGGATTAAAACCATCACATGAAAGACCCAATCTCACATTACGCATGTTAGCTAAAAAACCAAGATATCAAGCATCAAATCTCTACCATGAAAATCCATCTGTAGGGTGAACCAACATTTAATTATTCTTATTTCTCATAGTATCATTCCATCATATTTTTATTGATATTTCATCATACAGTAAAGTATTTTGGACTCTGGGGATTAATGGAAGGTTCCACATTACTTTTTGTGGCACATGGGATGGTGTTCCATCAGCTTTTGGATTCCATCTGGAAGTTCGACATTTGAAACAATCATTTCCTTCAGTAGTTTCCTCCCAGAATAATCTGAAATCTTTTAGGATAACATGAATCCTAATTTTTTGAAAATCCATGTTCTTCAACTAACTTTTATGCCATATAGTGGTTTGAGGGAATATCTACATCATCTGGAAGTATATCCTTGAAGAAGGTAATAATGTAATCGATGTCAGTATTAGAAATACCATACATGGTTTTCCCATGAAACAATCAAATTATAAATTCTGGATTTTTCATTTTACCACATTGTCAATATACTAGATTCATCATAATATCATTCAATTTTTTCACTCTGTCAACATCATTATTTTCATTGGACGCATCATGTGTGCTTGTATCAAAGTATTTTTGGGATTACATCCTTTCCTCCTCATGATGAAAAATAAATAGAAACCATTCATATATAGAATTCTACAGTACATTCATATCATTTAGATCATCAGTATTTTTAGATTTCATTATCTCCCTAATATGATACCACACATAATAGTTTGTTTGAAACCATATTTGGTTATATGGTAGCTAACTTATTTGTGGATCAACCAAGGTCTTCCAAAAAAATTATAACATGGGTTGTGAATGTGACCACTATATAACGAATTTTCAAATGAGAAATCTAAAAAGCTCTCAAAATTGTTTTAAAAATTGCTTGAGATCTAATCAGTTGCATACATCCAACTTCTATCCATTCTTTAAAAAAATTGTAACCAGTCATTTTGTGAAATAAATTCAATAATATTGAAGTTTAATTGAAAATATTTTTATGTAAATGATAAATTTTCACTTTATATAAAAACAGAACTACCACAATATGTAAATAAATGTTGAAACAAATAATTTGAAATTATAGTATTGTATGAACATCAATTTTAGACTGTGTAAGAGAAAACAAAATGACACAGAGTGGAATTTAAAAAATAGGAGGTTTAGTTACAATATAGAACATATTCCTCTCTACATGATAGTGACCCACTACTAAGCACATTTATTTTAAAAAATAAAATGAACCATAACATGGATTGGGTTTTACATGAAAAAACTACACACTAGGAAGTCTGGATTACAATCGGCCTCTATTGTAGTTATTCATGTGAAAAATAGGTAAAAATAAGAAACAAGGAGTATCATAGTAAACCATTTTAGTGAATAATATAAGTGATATGTAAATATACATTAAACACAGGAACAAATTATATGTAAAATGAAACATAGAGGGTGAATAGTGTATTGAGTTTTTGATGAAAATCCTTATTAGATCAACTTTGGTTGATAAATTATCTTTAAATATATACCTCATATAAGATTAAGTGATCCAATGAATATTTCTCTTAGGTGTGGTAATAAATCTCAGAAAATAAAATGTTATGTGGAGAAGTAAGTAACATAGTACCCCCATACGTTCTATACAACCATTTAATTTGAGGCTTTGTCGAATTTAAACTCAACTACTAAAAAATTATCCACTAAGGAACAATCATAATCAATTAATCATATTGATAATATTTTTTGAAAGTATAAAATGGTAAGATATTCATTAAATAGTAAGATATACATTAATCATATTGACAATATTTTTTTATAGCATGAAATGAAAGTGACCAATGGATTTCAATTTATTTAAAAACAATAATTCATTAAAACTCAAGGTGTTACAAACCCAATGAGTGTAACTCCCATATCACCTGATCACGCCACCAAAAATTTTCTCTATTGAGTCACATGCCATAAAACCTATTCTCATTCAACTAAAAAGTGACATGATTCTCATCCATATTATGTTTATCTAGAAAAAACCACCCTTGGTGCTTCCTTCCCAATAATACTAAGGAATCACACTAATTACATGGATTACTAAATG
Organism: Viscum album; assembly: GCA_963277665.1. NCBI lineage: Eukaryota > Viridiplantae > Streptophyta > Magnoliopsida > Santalales > Viscaceae > Viscum > Viscum album. Next base: position 1,340,016,326 of record OY728132.1, on the reverse strand, counting down.
ATCACTAGTTAATCAGGAATTACTAAAAAACCACAAAAAACATATGCACTCTCTATCCATCCTAGATTAAACCATATCAGATCATAATCAACTGTCTCATCAAATACCACACCCAAAACCAATAGGTCTAGGTATCTAAAAAATCACCCCTCTTCATATAATCATGATTGTGAAATTACTTCAAGTAATTTAAATTTAAAGGATATAAATATTTCTATATTTCTTCACTTTTACCATCACAAGTGTATCAAAATAATCAAGGTGAATCATTCCCATCATGAACAATCTTTTTATGAATACCTTTTATACTTTAAACAAATTAAAAATCCATAAAAATTAATAAATGTACCCCAAGTGTTAAAATACATCCATTGTACCAATGGAATTTATTTACATCATTAGAGAACACCCCAGAATAAGATCCACATGTATGTTCTTAAAAAACACTGTGGTTGGGGTGGGTATAATTACACTAACATGTTATATAGGAAACCCATATAAAACTCATTATGGACACTTTTTACAACTAAAAACTATGTCATTAGAAAATTCAGTCACACATAAGAACATAAATGTCATGTGAATCCTACATGACACATATATTGAGTGTATACAATCCTTTTTATTGTATGGTCTATCTTCCAAAACCAAAAATTACAATATCAAACCAACACATCATACTTGATTAAATATCTCAACTGTAACATTGATAATCAAGAATCACTAATTCATAACCATATTATCCTATAATTACCACCGTATATGGGTTCATGATTCACCTATTTTAGGACTATCACAAGTACAACACATTAATATCACTATATAATTGTCCACAAATAGTAAGAAAAATAAAAAACAATCTAACAATGATTTGTAATGCTCAAAATAAAATTAAAACAATAGAATCCAAGATGGCACATTACAACACCTCAGGTTCACCTCGACAGACCTCAAATACTATCAACTAGATAGATCATACCTTAATAGTTTCAAAAAATAAATATAGTCTTAAGTAACCTAACATGAGAGGATGAGGAATCCTAGATCCCCAAAGGATATCTATTTGGGAGATTTTGGTTATAATGGGGTTAGATTGCTGTAACGGTTATTCAAATAATCAAGTTAGACAAAAATGATGAAAGAATTATTCATGAAAAATTAATCTAGGAACCACCGGGAGGGCAGTGAGCCAAGGAAGAATGCTATCATTCTTACTTGGACACTGGATGATCCTTGGGATATGTAGAATTTCAAGTCCCACTTCTAGCACCACTAGATTTGTAGTGCACCCCACTGGATATCTAGTGGCCTTGTTTCCGCAACCATTCACCCCACTCAACCACCATCCTCTACGAATTAACTCTAAGACCCCCTTTTTCTATAAGATACACCTCCAAGGGTGAATAAAAGAGTTGACAGATAATATCCTAAAAAAATACATTTAATATAAATGATGTTAAAATTCTCCTTTTGTAATGGCATCATATCCCCAAGTAGTGTCTTTAGTTTTCTTTATCGAAAAACTCACGTCCCAATGCCCAAACATCTGAAACATTCCCCATTTCCCCAATTTAACCCAACCATAATATCATAGGAATTTGATAGGTGGCAGTATATTCCCACACTAAACTTGCTTGATGCAGTCTGATTTATGTATCGAGAACTTCTCGACTGACGTGTTAGGATCCAACTCCATTTTATCACAGTTAATAACATGTTCAAAATAATTCATGTACCTCTAGAGTATAGACACAAGGAAAATATCATGAAAACCTCCATACTATGGAGGAAGATCCAAAGGGAAATACGTTATACTAATATTCTTGGTAATCTCAAACAGTACAATAAATCTTAGATCTACATTTCATTTCTTGTATTTCTATTTTTTCCAAAATTGAGGAGTTACCTGCATTGAAACATGTTCATACACGGAAAACTCCAAAGATAACTACATATGGCCATCATATGATTATTTTTTACTCTAAGTGGGCATTAACCACATCTATATTTTTTATACCATCTTAGATGTCTCTTATGTTGTATGTGTCCCAATAAAACTTCATCACTAGTCTCATTCCAAATTAGTAGTATAAGGCATGAACGACCATGGAGAACCACATAAGGAGGCTTCTAAACAAAATCATAGAATATTTTCCTTAACATGAATTAAACCATGTTTAGGTGATCACCCTATGTTCTATTGAATACTAGAACACATTCCTGAATCATATCCCATAATATCCATATCATCCCCTCTAGCTATCCATCTATATTCAGATAATAAAATGTAGTATGTTTTAGTTTGGTCTCTAATGCATTCTATAAAAAGTTCCAAAACTTGAATGTGAAATGAGATCCCCATATATGGAATGATTCTCAATGTAACTCTATGAAAGGGCATAACATTAAATATATACAAATTTTTGAACTAGAGGAATCATAATTTGAATAGGTATTCTACTAGAGGAATAATGTGTTATGTTATGGGAATTATGAAACATTGTGTTATCTCCAATTTAAAGTGGAAGAAAAAATAATTACTTGAATCAAGGATGGATTGTATTTTGGGAACAAGGGTTTAAAAAGAATAAGGTAGCTATCATTTTGGTATAATCATAACAAAAATTAAAAAACAACATTGTATTTAAATAAATATGAATGAAAAAAATGAATAAATGGAGAAATAACATAAAAATAACTTACATATTTGAAGTGGAAGAACAAAGAATCGGTTTTTGGGAAGAAGGGTTCGTATGTTGGAACAATGGGAGCTCTCATTGAGAAAAAATGTGGGGGGATTTGGATTGGGATCTGTAGTATTAGTGGCATTTTATCACAATATTTTTAAAAAATAGTTGGAAAATTTTATCACAATGAACCTATCCCACCAGTTTAAATAAATCATCGCTATAGGGGGTAAATATTCCACTATCCCAACGGTTTTTTGAAACCATTGGAAAAAATATCACCTATCCAAATGGTTGTAGATAACCATTGGGAAAAGTGTCTCTAACCGGGCCTATCCCAATGGTTTTTCAAACTATTGGGAAAATTCACTCTAAAAAGTCCATTACCAATGGTCTTCATCAAAACATTAGTATTGGTATAAGAGGTGGTCTTATTTTATTTATTATTCCTTATTATTTTAGGAAGGTAGATAAGAGAATAGGATAATTTAGGACTTGGTTAATAGATCATGCATGGGATTAGATAACCCATGTATGAGGGTAAAATCCAAGTACCCTGGGTAGGATTGTTGTTATTGATGGGTGTTGTTATAGTTGATGTTATTTCACCTCAAGTTATGCTCATGTTATGTGATGTAATTATGTTTTCTATTTTTTCAAAAATTTGACTCTTGTATTGGTAAGGCATGAGTGTTATGTATGCATACATCATTCTAGGCGCTTAGGATAATTTTGTGACATGCATCATTTTATGAATATACAGAAAATTGGTTTTGGGTATGTTATTGAAATTTAACATTTTCCCTTTCTTTTGAAATTGAACTGAAAATGGTGCCTAATATAAAATTTATAATTTTAAAACGATGAAAAAATTTGGATTGGAAACTTGTTTTCTAATAAGAACTTGAATAATGAGAATTAATTAACCCTTTTTTAACCATAACCTAGATATATGATGGTTAAGGGTAGTGATAGTGCCTCAGTTTTGACCATGTAGAAGGGTTTGGGGAAAAGTCTTGTTGTGATTTATTGTGATATCCACTTATTTAAATGTGATAATGTGTTTTTTATAGATATGTGTGTTTGTAATTGAAGATATATCCATCTACGATGATTCATGTTAAAAGGATGACATGGGGACATGTATGGAGATGGTATAGTATTAGAAGAGCCTGAGGCACAAATGGTACTAGGGTAGTAGGTTGGGGAATTGTTTTGAGAGAACTTTTTTCATTTCATGTAGTTCATGGAATGAGACTCGGAGTGGGTAGTGAAGAGTATGTCCGACCTGACATGGGAGTTCCAGTTACATCACCCTTTGACTTTCACTAAAGAGGGTGGAACCGAGGAAAAAAATTTATGGATTTAGTCTCTCCAGACCATAATTGATCATTTAGAGAACCTTATTGAGAACTTTTTCAAGGTGATTTCTTACATGTTGTGAGGATCAGTGAAGTGATGGTGAGATTTTTAGGTCAGGATAGGGCATGCAAACGGGATGGTTTGGAAGGACTTTTTGGATCAGTTCATGGAACACTTTTATCCTAAGATGACGAGACATGAGAGAGTATCTAAGATAATGCAATTGACTCATGGGAGTATGTCCTTGAGGGAATATTGTAGTTTTTTATATACTTTTATTGATTTTCACCAGCGCTGGAAGGGGATGAGAATAATACAACAAGGAATTTCCAAGATGAACTTAAATGTGAGATTAAGTCCCAAGTTATCCACTTTAGGTTAAATAAGTTTTTTGAGTTGGTGTATCAAGATATCATAGATAAGGGGAACATTAAGGTGGATTCCAATGTAGGAAAAATGGTTTTTCTAGGTGATCAGGATGTACGTCTTCTGAGGGTAGAAATAATTTCTATGAGATGTTAGTTAGTGGGATAATAGGTAGAGTGGACCAGGGGATGGATTAGTAATTCAGGATCTTACAGAAATTATTTTCCACCAATTCAGTAGCCTAGGACACTATCATAGACACTATACCTGATCTCCAGTAGAGTACCAATCTTTCGGCAAGATGTGACATCTATATATGTTCTATTGGAACCCATTACAAATGGGTAATGATGGAGGTTCCAGGAAGAACCAAAGTCAGTGGAAGGGATATTTTTCACCTTATCAGTTTACCAGCTAAAGTTATAATAGCCATGGAGGTAGTGGCAGTATATTTGGTTCTTCTGGGAAAGATTACCCATATCAGAAGAGTGGTGCAGCTCAGGGGGCTCAGACTACATTACATGGAAGAGGGGCATGATAGTTTCATGTAGTTCATCCTACACTGGTGGATAGTGATGCCTACATGATCAATAGTTAGAGGCACAATTCTTGTAGGTTATATTCTAGCTAGTTCCTTACTTTATAGTGGGGCCTATCATTATTTTATTTATGAAAAAGTTGTTATTGGGTTGAGCCTATCGGTGGATTTCATGAGAGAGGTTTAGATGATATAATCACATATGGGGTATCATATAGAGAAATTAGTTTGTGCAAAGGTTGTTTTCTCCAGAATGGGGAGTATCATTTTAGTTGGTATTTATATATTCTTTATATGTTAGGATTTTACCTAATTATTGGTATTGACTGGTTGGTAGTGTAACGGGACCACATCGATTATTACCACAAGAGAGTGACTTTTATGTCTCCTGAGGGTGAAAAATATATTCACCATGGATAATTGGATATCCAAATGGGCTTTCCAAGGTATGTTCATCAAAAAATGTGGGAACTTACTTCCCATGTTGATAATTTATTGATGAATTATGGAGGAGTGAGTGATGATGTATTTCCACATATATTAGATCAGTTTCACAATGTGTTTCATGAAAATATCACAAGTATTCCACTTAATAGAGACATGGAGTGTAAAATTGAGCTCATTACTAGGGCTGAACCTATCTCTATTTCACCATATATAAAGGAACCTACAGAGATTCAAGATCTAAATCCTCAAATGGAGGATTTGGAAGATGAAATATTTATCTATATGAGTATTTTGTCAAAGGGTTCTCCATTTTTGTTTGAAAAGAAGGATAACAAGAATTTGTGATTACTTTTTTATTATTGAAAGTTGAACTACATGATATTGAAGATCTGATACCCTCTTCCGCATATGGATGACCTGTTTGACCAATTGATGGGAGCTTGTGTTTTCTCTTAGATTTACTTGAGATCATGGTATCATCAGTTGAGAGATCATCTTTCTGATATAATAAGTAATACTCATAGAACAAGGTATAACATTTATAAATTTATCTTGATGTCATTCCAGCTAATGAATGCACAAGAAGTGTTAATAGACATGATGAATGAAATCATTCATCCATAGTTAGACCAATTTGATGTAGTTTTTCTGAATGACATATTGGAGTACTCTAAGACTCAAGAAGATCATGACCAATAGCTTGACATCATCCCGAGTACACCAAAAGAAAATAGGATATATTCCAAGATATCTTAGTGTCAATTCTAGATTTATTAGGTACACTTCTTGGGTGACATCATCTCAAGGGAAGGTGTGTCTGTGGATGCATAGAAAGATCATGATGTAGTATCTTGAAAGTGGCCCAAGAACATTATTGATACCCATAGATTTCAAGGATTTTTAGGATATTATCAAAGGTTCATAGATGACTTTTCTTGATTTTAATCACCTATTTCAGGGTTGACCAAGAAGGGGATAAGTTTTGAATAGCTAGACGCAAGTGAGAATTCCTTCTAGGAGCTGAAGAAGAATTTGAGCAAGGCACTAATCTCAGTCATAAACGATCAATGTGAGGAGTATATAATGTTTTGTGATGCTTATGGGATTAGTATTAGACCATATTGAATTAGGGAGATCGAGTTTCGACATATGGGTCTTTGAATTTGAGGTCACATGAATAGAATTACCCGATGCACAACCTCAAATTTTTTTAGTGGTTTATGCTTTGATGTGTTGGAAGTATTATCTATCGAATGATAATTTTAATATGTATATAGGTCAAAAGAGATTAAATAATATCTTTTTAAAGTGAGAATTGAATATCCAAAAAATGAGATGGGTTGAGTGTATGCAGTAATTCGTTCGTGATCTAGCATATACTTATAGGAAGAGAAAAAGTGTGGCTAACACCATAATCCCTAAAAATCATACTTTGGTAGTTCATGAGTCTATTTCTGAGTGGATTATAATGAATTTTCTATATGAGATGCATGTTGTGCTTCGAGAGAGTCTAGAAAAGATGACTCTAATATCAATTTCAGTGGATTCTACTCTATTGAGTTGGATTAGGGAAAGTTAGTATCAACATCTGAAATGTTTGGACTTGAGGGAAAGACTTGAATATGGGGAGTCACCTTTAGATTAGAGAATATATGAGGATGCGATAATCTATGTTTGGAATCTTTTTGTTATGCCTATGAGTATGTAGGACGATATGAAGTAGAAATTTCATAACTTGAAGTGGTCGGTGCATCTAGGTGTGACCAAAATGTACCGCAACCTATGATGATTGTTTTGGGGGCCGAGCATAAAAATGAAAATAGTAGGGTTGGTAACACCATTCTACCCTTTTCAACAGGCGAAAGATGAGTTTCAACAACCTAGAGGTTTACTACATCCGTTTCCCATTCCAGAATGAAAGTGTGATAATGTTACTATGGAATTTTGGGCAGGTCTCCCAAGAATGCCTTGGAAGAATGACACTATCTGTGTGGTTGTGGACCAATAGATGAAAGTATTGCATTTATTACATATATTGGAGAATTTTTCTGTGGATCATCTAGATAAATTGTATGTTCAGAAAATTTTATATCTTCACGGGGTTCCACTTAGCATTGTTTCAAACCATGAATCATGTTTTACTTCGCGCTTCTGGTATGGCTTGCAGAAGGCACTTGGTACATAGGTTTTAATGAGTATGGATTTCCACCAACACTCAAATAGAAATTCATAGCATATGTTATTGGTTATATAGGATATGCTTCGAGATTATGTGATAGACCTATGTGGGTCTTGGGAGAAGCACCTATCTTTGTAAGAATTTTCCTATACCAATATTTAGAAAAAAACTATTCATATGGAACCACATGAAGCACTTTATTGAAGGCTAGGTAGATCACCTCTATGCTAGATAGAATAAGATGAGTAAGAGATTTTGGCACTAAGTCTCGTGTAGGAGACGTTGAAGTAGGTTTAGTTGATTTGGAAATGTATGAATGCGAATCAGAATAGATAGAAGTCATATAATGATATAAGTCAAAAACCCCTAGAGTTTATAGAGGATTATCATGTATTCCTTAGGGTATTTACTATATTGGTCCACCATAGGATAAAAAGACACGGAAAGATGGTGCCCAAGTTTATTGGTCCATTTGAGGTTGTGGAGAGAATCGGGATGATGTTATACTGTTTGGATCTTTAAAATAGGTACAACACTATGCCTGATGTTATTCATGTGCCATAACATTGGAAGTATCACCCTGACCCTTATCATGTGATCGATGTGGATTATGTTAATCTTGAGACTGATGCATCCTTGAGGAGCATCCGATACGTGTGTTGGATTGTAATGATAAAGTTTTTAATGGAAGATTGTGCTGATAGTTTGTGTATTGGGGGTACATGGTAATGTTTAGAAGGAAACATGGGATAGAAAATCAGATATGTAGGCTTAGTGTCCCGACATTTTCTGCTTTAAATCTTAGATATTCTTGGGAATACATCTCAAGGATGAGCTGTTATAAAGTGGGGAGATTTTAAGATCCCAATATTTTTTAGAGATGTCATGAGCTTTGTTTATAGGTACACTTTTTCATTGGATTGATAAATTTTTGTTTGGGTTTTATCGTGGGTGTGCTGGGGTGAAAATTTGAGGTTTTTGGAGGGTAATGGGGTAGAGAATAACTTGCACACATTTTTCCCTAACCTTGCGCCCATCCCTACAAACCGCGAACCCTTGAGATAGTGGGGTTTTCATAGTTCTTACATGGTTCAATAAACTGTGTTCCCTATTTGGAGAAACTATGCACCTCTGTAGAAGAGGCACATAGTTAGGACACATGGTTTGGAAAAATGATGTGCCCCTACCTTGGAAACAGTGTTTAGGTTTCTAATTAACATGAAAGATATATTTAAAATTCACAAACCCCACATTTTAAAAAAAAATTGACCCTAGATCAAATATAATTGTTTCCTGTCATTTTTGGAGACTCCAAAATAAATTACTAGTGATCTTGACCTTTATTCTTTGTGATTAAATGTCTAGATTGAATATTTTCACCTCTCCCATTATGATATTCCAATCTCATGTTGTTTCTTTAATCTCCTCCATGAATCTATCATCCCTTAGCGGGATGTTTTTCTCTATATTGATGGATCCAGATCTAGTTTTCTATATTCATTCATTTAATTAGGGATTTAGGTTCCTGATATAGATCTCATTCTTCTATGTTGTTATACTTCAATTGGGGATTTTAGTTGGTGAGCGTTCATCATCAATATTGAGGTAGGTGGTCTATTATTCAAATCCAAAAGTCTTAATTTCAATTTTGTGTATGTAATTGTAGAATTTATTTTGGATGATTAGAAATTAAGTTTTTTAAATTGAATTAATTAATTTATTAAATTATTTTTTTAAGGGATTGTGAAATTGGTGATTTTGGATTATTGAAATTGGATTAATTATTTTTTGAATAAATTAATGGAAAATATTGTTACTATGTAATTGATTGAATTGGAATAAATAATTATCGAATTAATTTTAGGGATATTTGGATTATTGAATGAGATTAATTAATTTTTGAATTAATTAATAGAGATTGCTATGATTATTTAATAGATTTAATTAAATTAAATAATTATTGAATTAATTAACAGGATTGATGTGATTACTTAATTATTGAATTAATTAATGAAACTGGTGTGATTAATTAATTTTTTAATTAATTAATAGGATGATGTGAATATAAATTTTTTGAATTGGATTAATTAATTAGTGAATTAATTAATCAATTATTGTGATATATGTGATATTTTTGTGTGGGACAATGTAACAACCTGAGATTTTATGAGATATATTATTTTTAATTTGTTTGATTTATTATGTTGTATGCTACACCAAGATTATCTTGTACTATATGCAACACTGTATTAGATTGTAGTATACACAACACTATACTTGTCTTGTGTTACACAAAATTTCATGTTTTTTTGATAGAATTCATCTCACTGAGTATAGATTTTTCACAATGTATAAAATAACTATGTTTGGATTATTTTATACGTGATACCAAAGGAAGATTGCACTAAATGCAACACGAATGTGGCTTGAATTACATACAAGAGAAACCTTCCTCGATAGCTTGCATTGTACACAATGCTAACTTTCACTAAACAACGATACACTATAAAAATATTATTATTTAATGGGATATAAACTAGAAATTATGAATAATATTAACCCCATTTTATATTTTTTATAAAATTAAAATTTATCTTATGTATTTTCTAGGCATTATATAAGAAAAAATTAAATTTTTCAGATAAAAGAAGTATTTTAAAAAAACTATAGTTTTGCCGACTTTTGATGGTGCACATATTCAAAATTTATCTTTTAACATATTTATATGTTATATGTGCCAAAATAAACTTCTTTTTTAGAATCATGATATCAAAATTTACTTTGGATGAATTTTTTATATTGTTTTTTGATAATTATCATTTTTTGATGAATAGTAAAAATGCGTGAAATTTTAATTGAAAATTTTTTTTCCATCAAAATAATTTATATGGTTATATAATATTATTTAATAGTATTAAAGAATAAATGGAATATATTTTTATAATTTAATCCAATGTTGGTCATTGGATGTAATTTCACTTTTAAATTGTTCGTAAACACATGTCAATCTATTTATATGTTTTTTCTTGTTAAAAACCCACTTTTGGTTTCTGAAAAAGGGAATTAATATTAAATTAATTACTAAATTTTATTTGTTTTTAATTATGAAAAATAAATTCTATATTTGGAATAAATGGGTCCAAATTATGATAATAGGAACCCTTTTTGGGATATTATGAATAGTAACTATGGTATTTTTTATTTAATGTGGTTAAAGGTAAATCAACTAAATTAGTGTAACAAATAATATGATAAGGGGAATAAAATGATCCTAAAACCTATAAAAATCCACTTGGATAAGTTAAATCATACCATTTACTTCTTATGTTATAATCTTAGTCATTTAAGGACCACTTGACAATTAAAATAACATATATATTAATAAAACCAGTAAAAGATAAAAATGTCAAACTCACATTTCTTATAAGTATACTAATTTTAATATAGGGATAACATGGTGATATATTCAAACATAAATAGTCTATAGTAAGAAAAAATAATTAACTACATCATGATAATTTATTTTTAATTTTTAGGAAATTAATAATTACTTTGAAGTCTTATACATTAACGATTTAAAAATTAATTAATTGATGAGAAATCCCTAAAATAATTTTTATTAAAATACTCATAACCATAAAAATTCCCAAAAACAATATCAAATATTATTAGATGAGTATATATAGACCATAAGAATCCAAATTCCGAGAAAGTGACCATTTTGATGTTTATAGAATATATCATGACATTTATTTAATTTTATTTCAAGTGATATTAAAGGTTTCACATTCATAATTTTATAAGTATAGAATTTTTAATGTTGGATTTTCCAGATGAAAAATTCAACTGCATATATTATTATAAAATATAGAAAATTTATGTTCATAATAGTATATTATTTCAAATTTTTATTCTAAAAATAATTACATTAAATAATTTCATAATATTGAGGTAGTGATTATTTTAATAATAGAGATATCAAATAAATGTAATTAAAAATATTAAAATAATTATAATTTGGGATAATTAATTTTTCCAATGAATTTTATTGATGACCTTAACTAATTAAGGATATAATTATAATTTTTTTAGGATAAAACTTTGTATTGATATTTCTAAAAAAACATGAAATGAATTGTGTCAAAATTAAAACAATTGATATTTTGTTAAAATAATGTTTTATAAACTTATTTAAAAACCATAAATCAATTTAAAAATATATAATAATTATTATATGTTATAAAATGTTCAAAATTTGTCATTTATGATATAATTGAAATAAAATAAGAAAATATTGTACCCTTTTAATATTGAAACATATGTTATCTTAATTAAAATAAAATAAAATAACTAATTGTCAATTAAAATTATAATGTTTAAATTGACATCAAAACTTGTATAAATTTTATTGGTTGATGATTTTTATATATTATCATATCTTATCTTTTAATATATCTTATTTTGGAGGTATTCAAATTGATTTTAAAATAATTAGAAATTAATATTTTTGAGGTCTACAAATGTGCCCCTCACCACAATTATAAAAGGGCACGTCCTCCCTCAACTCTTCACTTCATTTTGAGCCTTCATTCTTGACCATACCCCACCCATTTCCCTTATAAAATTCCATAGAAACATTTTATAGGCCGTAGTTTTCTTCAACGACCACCTCTAGTTCTCTATAAGGAGATATAGGGAGACACGTCGAAGAAGAGGTAATATAATTTTTTGATCCTTTCAATCTTCTTTCTTATTCTACATCCACCTCATCAGTTGTTTCATTATAATGTTATAAGTATAGTAGTAATTATATTTTGAGAGGTAATTATTATTATGAAAAAACCATATTCCACATTATACCCATCCAATGAAAAATGAAGTCACCACACGTGTGTACGTACGATTTACCGTATCCACGCTGTGGTGTAATCAGTTTTTCACCACCAACATACATTGATAAATACAATGATTGAATTAATAAATATATACATGATTAATTTAAAATTATATTTATTCTGATATAATATACACCATCAAATTCAATATCATTTAACAATTAGAGGAACAATATCATCACATGTGCATACGTACTACTTACCGTCTCCACGGTGCGATGTGATTCATCCTACATAATATTCATTAAAGCATGATTATATAAATAAATTGAATCAATAAATATGATATATATTATACAAATACCACGATTTAAATGATATAATTTTATCCTAAAAATAGTAATAAGAACTTATCCGATAAAACATGCATAAGAACATAAAGCGGTTAATACCCAAATAACAAGTAACAATGAAATGTTAATAATAACGGATGAAAATATAATCATAAATGTTATAATAAAAATTAATAAGATTCTAGAATAAATCATTAACATTATTTAAATCATTATATAGGAGGATAAGATATATAAAAATCATATTAAACCTAAGGTAATGGATATTTTTCCAATATCATTTTTATCTGAGAATGTATAAACATTAGTAATTACTAGGGGTATATTTATCATCCATGTCTATGATTTATCAAAGTGTTTTCATAAAATGTTTACTATCCTTTTATGTATGATTATAGTCATTTTTACCCATTTTTTCTTTTACAACATGGTTCGGAAGGAATCATTTTTTCATTTACCATAAGAATAATTTTTTTTACTTTTCCCGTAAAAGTACAAGGAATTTTTTTTAACTTATACGGCATGAATGTATTTTTACATATTCATAGTACCTTATTTCCATGAAGCTTCTTATAAACTATTTCATTTTTATTTTCAACTAAATTATTTTATTTTAAAAATGTTGCGGAATTTTGAGAAATGAAAACATTTTTAAAGATGTGAGGATATTATCCTCAAGAAATAAGCTCAAGTGTTTTATCAAAATTATTTTTTATATAAGATGATGCTATTTAAATAGGGTTTTGTTTATATCCCTATTATCACAATGATTTCAGTTGTGGTTATGATGGAATTCTATTTATGAACTCCATTTGTTTTGTATGGATTATGATAGAATGATTTCATGAAACAAATTTTATTTCGTGAGTTATGCTATGATTTATGTTTTTGTTGAACATGTAAGAATAATTTAATTATGAGATGGGTGAGACATATATCTCCCTCCAATGCATTGGGTAAAGATTTTGATCTCATGATATAAACATGGTTGGAATAGAATGTAAATCTAGTTCAGTAATACAGGGCTAGAATGACAAGTAAATCTGGTCCAGTAATACATGGTTGGAATGGAAAGCAAGCCTAGTTCAGTAAATGACTTTGTCCATTATGATGGTCTTGGAAACAATGCCTTGGATACTATGTAAATAATATTAAGAGATTTTTCCCACAATTCCTTGTTTTATGCCAATTCTATTTTATCATGGTTAATGTTCATTTATGATATATGCCTTATGAACTACCCATATTTATTTCCTAACTCATGATTTTGATATTTAAACTTTATGTTCATGTTTTTAAATTCTTATTTTTATTGTTTATTTTATGTTTTAAATGTTTACGCTTAATGAGATTTTGGGCTCACCATTTTTATGTTTTTTCCCCAGGATATGAAGAAAGTTTCTATGTAGTAAAACAAAAGGGAAGAATCTTTATGGGTGATGTTGAGGATATTTCACCAAGGTAGAATATTATGTTCCATGTTTCCAAAGACATTACACTAATATGGTCTTTGGGTGTCTATTTGTGTCATGTAATAAGTATTCCGTAAATGTAATGTAATGTCCATGGGCGTCAAGATTGGGTCATTATATTTGGTATTAGAGTGATGGTTTAGCCAAGCTATGGAAACTTGGATGAGAAAACATTAGTGATATCACTAGAGATATTTCTAAGATATGTCTTTGGATTTCATAAGGATAAGTCAAGTATAAGTTACAATACTTGAGTTTTTGTGATAATCATTAATAACCTAGGATTAAACCTAACATATAATAGATTGAAATATTATAAGTAATTTACCTTAATTATGTGTTTTTAGTCTCTAATATGTATTTATAACACTTTGATTTCTATTATTATTCAATAACTATAACTACATAGAACATAAATTCAGATGTCGAAATTATGTGAATAATAAAGATCGATTTCCTAAGTGTAAATATCATGAAGATAATCATGAATATGGTATGAGTATTGGTTTTACTATTGAAGATAAATATATTGTAAACAACATGTGAAACATATTTGATTTTATTAAAGTATTGTTTTCATTAAAACTAAGAATCTTGAGTTTAAGAAACCTTTATACCAGATTCGTATTTTAGGAAAGACAAAGATGATGGATCCTAGGTAATGATTTAAGAATAAAGCTAGATGACTAAGGTATATATGTTTCAGATTTCAAATATTATGTTATATAAACCATGAAATATAAAAATATTCTTAGTATAAGTATTTCATTAAGGATTAGAAAGGATATGTTTAATAGTTCTGTGGAGACAAAAATTGATTTAAAGGAAAGGTGATATATATGGAGAACACATGATTATAAAGGAGATAACCCTTAATATGTCCCTTATGTTTAGATAATGATGTTTCGATAAAGATATGTTGGATTTGAATAAGTAAATTGGATGATCCTATTTTCTTGGGAACTAATTATGGAGTTATTGAGAAGTGGGTTATGCTATCATGGATGAAGTACAAAACTTTTTGGGACTTATGGAATATATCCAATACATTTTGTAATAATTAAAAATTCATGTTTTCAATAAGGATATATGGTAATTTAGGTTATTACCATGATTCAAGAGAATTCATGATTAAGTCATTAAAATGGTTGGAATGTGACTAACAAGATATATCATATGATTTATGGGGGACAAATGAAGGTATTCACATGCTTGTTATATGAAATTTCTTGTAATTGTTTTTTTTGTAATGTGAGTTTGGAAAAATGTATTTTGGATAAGTCTAAAGGTTGGAATGGATTAAGTTGAACATAGAATAGTATTGTTAAATGCTATTTTCTTAAATATTATTTTTGTAAAGTTATAATAATATAGTTTTAGAGAAAGGAGAAGTCGTAGGATGAGTGACACCCTATCGTGTCAGACAAGGATATGATAATTCAACCCACTATTGAATTGCAATAGGCTTTTATTTCCTACCACTAGCCTATGAGAAGTCCCTAGTTACTATAAATTAGTTTCGTTTTCTTCAAGCAGAATGATATATGAAGTATAAGTCCATTTTGTAAACCATATATGATAAATCTCACTATCGGTGTACTTACACTTATTTTATTACTTATGATAGATGGAATGACCTATCATTATGTGGCTTGATTTGAAAAAAATTCCATGAATGATAAATTCAACTTTATTTATTTATGTTAGAGATGATGTGAAAATTGTTCAAGGCATGAACAACGGTGAAATTGTAACAAAATCATGTAGGTTTTTATTATCTTGCAAAATTAATCAACGATTGGAAAAGGATATTAAAAAAAAGTGTTATCTTAGTACCTTCTTATACGATAAATGAAATGTTCCCTTAAATCATCACAGATTAATGGCTTTCTGGTAGTTAAATTTCTCCAAACCTTATTCTCTATCACTATTCATCAAAATTTGATGGTTAGATTTCTCTTCCGTATCCATGTTTTCACTTCCCACCTATATTCCCCTATGTGGAAACCTAGTGACGAGTTAATTTGGGTAACCATTTTTTTTTCAAACATTACTTTTCAAAATGATGTTTTTTATTCCTTTTTACGATGTGGGTTTCTATGAAAGAAACATTCATGGAGTAAACCATTTATAACCCCGATGAATTTCGAGGGTGAAATTCATTTTAAGGGGGTAGAATGTAACACCCCGAGATTTTAGGAGATAGATTATTTTTAATTTCTTTGATGTCTTGTGTTTTACAATACCCCAATATTATCTTTCACTATACTCAATATCATATTATCTTGCTATATATGCAATAGTATACTTGGCTTGTGTTACACACAATTTCATGTTTTTTTGATAGAATTAATTTAAATAAGAATATATTTTGTTCAATATATAAAATAACTATGTTTAGATTATTTTATACACAACGCCAAATGAATCTATCACTATATTCAACACTGACTTGGCATGAATTACACGCAAGAGCGACCTTCCTCGATATCTTGCATTGTACGCATTACTGAGTTTCACTAAACAACGATGTACTATTAAAATATTATTATTTAATTTGATATGAACTAGCATTTATGAAAATTATTAACCAAAATTTTAATTTTATATAAAATTAAAATGAATCTTTTGTATTTTATAGACATGATATAAGTACAAATTCAATTTTTTAGATAAAAGAAGTATTTTTCAAAAAATGCAATTTTGCCGCCTTTTGATGGCACACCCATTTATAATTTAATATTTGACACCTTTATATGTTATATTTGACACAATAAAATTATTTTCTAGAAGTATGATATCAAAATTTACTTTGGATTAGTTTTTTATATTTTTCTGATAATTATATTGTTTTGATGAATAGAAAAAATACGCTAAATTTTAATTGAAAAAACTTTTTCCATTAAAATAATTTATATGGTAAAATCATATTATTTAATGGTTTTAAAGTATAAATAGAATATATTTTTATCATTTAATCTAGTTTTGGTCATTGGAAGTAATTTCACTTTTAAATTGGACATAAAGACATGTCAATCATTTGATAAGTTTGTTCTTCTTAAAAACCCGTTTTTTATTTTTGACAATGAGAATTAATTTTAAATTAATTTTTTCCAATTTTACTTTTTGAATTATTAAAAATGGATTACATTTTTATAATCATTTATTTAAAATTCTATTAATAGTTTACCTTTTTTGTATTTTTTGAATAGTAACTACAATAATTTTTATTTAACGTGGTTAAAGGTAAATCAAGTAAATTAGTGTAACAAATATTATGATAAAGAGAATAAAATGATCCTAAAACCTACCAAAATCCTTGTGGATGAGTAAAATTATACCATTGACATCATAGTTTCTATGTTTAGTCATTTAAGGGCCACTTTACAATGAAAATGACATAGATATTAATAAAACCATTGAAAGTGAAAAAAATGTCAATCTTTCATTTCTTATAAGTATAATAATTTTAATTTAGGGATAACCAGGTGCTATCTTCGAACATAAATAGTCCATGTAAATATAAAATAATTTAATACCTCATGGTAATTTATTGTTAATTTTTATGAAATTAATAGTGACCTAAAAGTCTTATACTTTGATGATGTAAAAACTAATTAATTGATGAGAAATCTAGAAAAGATTTATTATTAAAATACTAATAACTATAAAAGGCCTAAAAACATTACCAAATAATATTGGTCGAGTATATCTTGAACTTAGACATCCATGTGTCTAATAAGTGACATTTTGATCTTTATAGAAGAGATTATGACATTTATTTTATTTTATTTCAAGTGATGTTAAAGTTGTCACATTCATACTTTAATAAGTATAACATTTTTAATGTTGGATTTTAGAGATGATAAATTCAACTAAATATATTATTATTAAATCTAGTAAATTTATTTTATTATTAGTATATTATTTAAAAATTTTATTCAAAAAATATTTATATTAAATAATTACAGAATATTGATGTAGAGATTATTTTAATAATGGATATATGAAATAAATGTTATTAAAAATATTAAAATGAAAATAATTTGGGATAATTAAATTATCCAATGAATTTTATATATGTCCTTTAGCCATTATGGATATAATAAAATAATTTTTTGAGGATAAATCATTATATTAATATTTCTAAAAATACATGAAATGAATAGTGTAAAAATTGACACAATTGATATTTTGTTAAAATAATGTTTTATAAAATTATTTAAAAATAATAAAACATTTTTATAAATAAATAATAATTATTATATTTGGTAAAATGTTATAATTTATTCATTTATGGTATAATTATAATCAAATAAGTAAATATTGAAAACTTTTAATATTGAAACATTTGTTATCTTAATTAAAATTAAATAGAATAACTAATTGTCAATTAACGTGATAATGTTTAAATTGACACAAAAAATTGTCTAAATTATATTGTTTGATGATATTTCAATATGATCATATATTATATTCGAATATATATCATTTTTTGGTTATTTTATATTTTTTTTAAAATTATTATAAATTAATATTTTTGAGGTTTCCAAAAGTGCCTCTCACCTCAATTATAAAAGGGCACTTCCACCCTCAACTCTTCACTTCATTTTGAGCCTTAAAAATCGAACATAACAATAATATTTCCATTATATACTTACCTATAAACATTATATATGTTCTGGAATTCTCCAAAGTCCAACTCTATTTCTCAACAAGAAGATTTAAAAGTGGCACGTCAAAGAAGAGGCAATATCATTTACTGATTCTTCCAAACTTATTTTTTCTTCTACTTCTACCACATGAGATATTTCATTATAAAGTAATAAATACAGTTTTACATATAAACATTATAGGTTATTATTATTATAAAACAACCAAATTACACCATCTTCCCATCCTATAAAAAATAAAATCACCAGGTGTGTGTACGTACGACTTACAATCTCTACATCGTGGTGTAATCCATTTTCCACCACCACTATACATGGATGAGAATAATGATGGAATTAATAAATATATACAAGATTAATATAAAATTATTTTTATTCCTAGATACTATACACCATAAACTTCAATGCTATTCAACAATTACGAGAACAATATCATCGCTCATGCGTACCTATGTCTTACCATCTCCATGGTGTGATGTGATACTTTCTACACAACCTTCATTAAAGCATGATTATATAAATAAATTTAATGAATAAGTATGATATATTTAATAATAATACCATGATTTTAATTATATAACTATAACCTAAAAAGAGGAATAAGAACTTATCTGATAAAACATGCATAAGAAAATAAAGTAGTTAATACCCGAATAACGAGTAACAATGTAATGTTACTAATAAACAGATGAAGATATGAACATAAATGTTATCATAAAAATGATTATGATTATAGAATAAATCATTAACATTATTTAAATCGTTATTCATGAGTTTTAGATAAATACAAAGCATATCATACACAAGGTAAGGGATAGTTTTCCGCTCTCATTTTTATCTGATATTGTTTATACAAAAGTATTTACTGGGTATTTTTATCATCAATGACCATGATTTCTAAAAGTGTTTTAAGAAAATGTTTAATATACTAATATGTATTGTTAAAGTTATTTTTAACCATTTTTTACTTTTACTACATGGTTTGGAAGGAATCTCTCTTTCTTTACAATAAGAGTTATTTTTTTGACTTTTCTGGAAAAAGTACAAGGAGATTGTTTTTTTAACTTATAAGAAATGAATGGATTTTTACATATTCATAACTCCTTTTTAAAATGAATCTTATTCTACACTATTTCAAGTTTATTTTCAACTAAATTATTTTCTTTTAAAATTTTTGAGGCATTTTGAGAAAAGGAAACATTTTTGAAGAAGATAAGATATTTTACGCAAGAAATAATTTCAAGTGTTTTATCAAAATTATTTTCCATCTAAGATGATGCTATTTAAATAGAGTTATGTTTCTATCCTTATTATAAATATGATTTGAGTTGTGTTTATGATGGAATTATATTTATGAACTATATTTTTTTATATGGATTATGATCTAATTATTTCAAGAAACCCATTTTATTCTGTGGGATATGCTATGATTTATGTTTTTGTGGAACATGTAAGAATTATTTAATTATGATATGGGTGGGACCTATATCTCCCTCTAATGATTTGGGTAAATATTTAGATTCCATGAGATAAACATTGCTGTATTGGAAATTAAATCTAGTTCAGTAATATTGGTCTGGAATGACAAGTAAATCTGGTTCAATAATACATGGTTGGAAGGACAAGTAAACCCAGTTCATTAAAGGACTCTATCCACTATGATTGTCTTGGAAACAATACCTTGGCTACTATGGAAGTCATATTATGAGCCTATTTGTTTACCACTATTACATGTTTTATGACAATGTAATTTTATCATGATTATTATTCCTTTATGATCAATTCCTTACAAATGACCAATACTTATTTCATGATTCATGATGTTGATATTTATATTTTATGGTCATGTTTTTACATTATTTTATTTATGGTTTATTTTATGTTCTTAATGTTTACCCTTATTGAGTATTTGAGATCACCCTTTTTATGTTTTATTTTACCTAGGATATAATGAAATGTTTAGGTAGGAAAGAAAAAGGGGAAGATCTTTATGGGTGATGTTGAGGATCTTTCACCAAGTTAGAAGATTATGTTCCATGTTTCTAAAGACACTAAACTAATACAGTCTTTGGGAGTCTGTTTATGTCATTTATTAAGTATTCCGAAAAAGTAATATAATTTCAATGTATATCATGTTGGGTCATTATAGACAAGGTATTCTACATCAAAATACTATAGTGATATATATTGGCATTCGTGTGTGGGACATGGTCCGCTACATCAAAAGCCCATAGTGATAAATATTGAAAATGTGATACCAGTGATTTTTTGATATTTGTTTGTGGGACATGGTTTGCTACATCCAAATACAATTGTGACAAATATTGACATTCATGTGTGAGATATAGTCTTTTTCATCAAAATCTCATAGTGATAAATTGATAATTGAGGTGTGGTATAGGGGCTGAGGTTCTAAATACCCACAGGGTGTTAGACACGACATTATACACCCATGAGTTGGTATTAGAATATGATTCAAATTTGTTATGATATTAATTTAATTTATGAATGGTAACAATGATATTATGATATATGATATCCCTTGGGTATAGTTTAGATTCCGACATTGGCTGAAATAGTTATTGAGAGTGTGGGTGTCCTAAAAAACATATGGGATTATGTGTTTATATAAAGAGTAATTGAATAAATGTAAAATATTTACATTAAAGCATGAATTTTATTATTTATACAACTGCATACATTTTTATTTACTGGATACCATTTTAGACACCATTGGTGGTGGCCTACTAAGTTGTACTCACACCCTTCTTAGGATGCCTAATCAGTACCTGAATAGATTTACTGGTTGCAGGACAGGCTAAAGGAAAGATCTATATGTTAGGTGGCTATTTTGGGATGGATCATGGATGAGAAAACTGAACCTGGTGTTGGGACCCACTTATATTTCTTAGTATATTACTTTTGAGTTTTTAACTTGACAATGAGAACATACTTGACATGACATATTTACTATTTTAGTTTGGCCATTGTATTCCTATTTTAGTCAAAATGTGATATTGGAATTGTCATGTTATTTGGTTATATCATATATTTATTCTTATTTATTTCCATTATTGGGATACTTTGATAAAGTGAGTATAGTCTCCCTATGATCCTCATTAACCAATTCTGCTAGTCATCAACCTCTGGTGTATGGGGAGGGGCACCTGAGGTCACGTTTTGAACTGGATCGGGGCACCGGTGTGTGGAACCCAGGTTGATACATTACATGTTTTGACTGAGGGCCATCTATTATAATAAATAAGAGACTCTTGACATTGAGTTCATGGCCTAATCTATGATTTGGAGTAGCCTTTTCTTGGAGAATATATATCTTGAAATTTTAATTTATATTAATTATAGGATATAAAAGGGATTGGGGGGAAAGGAACTTATGGCAGGATCCAATATAGGAAGTCTAGACGTCCATATGTATCCCACTATAATGGTAATCAGGATGTACATTATTCTGGGATGGAATAATATTATGTAGATCAAGAACATGCATATGGATAATGAGTTCGTGGATGAATAAATCTACAAAAAATTCTCTTATGTAGTTCTAGATCATACATAGGATGGGGAATTTCATCATTTTATGATGAAATCCTTGGTAGAGACCCATGTTTTGGTGGAGATGTTGTATGAATTTGTATCTTGTTCCAAATTTCAAGACATAAAAAGTGGGCAACTCAGAGAAATTTAATCTATTACAAGATGAAAAAATATCATGTAGTTTAAAAGAATGGGTGGACTATGTCACCTCAGGTGTCTCTAAATAAGTTGAGATAGCCTATAATTTTTTCATAGATCGTTGTTCCTAGTGATAATAGATTTTTTTCTAGGGAAAGATAATAAACCATACAATATTTGTATCTGCTTTGTTTCTTGAAAAATGATTCTAGGATTTATATAGGGAAATATATGTGGGCATGGACATGGATTTTTCACAGGCCTCCATTTTATGAGTTTTTGATTGAACAAGTTTTTTTCCTTTTCTATTTTATAATTGTTCAAAATTTCAAGGATCAAACAAAGTGCATGTCTAATGAGTAGAGAATTGAATTTTTTATAGGGTAGAATTTTTAGGTATTCATCCTAGCTAGTATTGTGTCTCTTTCAATTAGTTATTTTACTATCTTGTAATATAGACCATTACTATGATATAGTTTACAATGTTCTAGATCAGAACATCTGCAGCTGTAGTTTTGGGACTTCCGGCTTGGACCTTTTTATGTTTTAGATTAAGGTATTTTAGCTTAGACCTTATATAATTAGTAGTTTAGATTTAGTATTCATTAAGTGGTTCAAGAACCGTGCATCCTTGATGGGATTCCAAATAATTAGTGTCTATAAAGGGTTCTGACACCTTGAATTCATAATTGATATTCCGAAGAAAGAATGTTCACGAAGGGTTATGAATCCCTTCATCCTCACCTTAAAGGGTATTGGTGGATGGTAAAGTATCCGGGAAGATGATTCCACTTAGATAGTTGGAATATGGGTTGATTAAATAACATTTTTATGATAACGAACTGATGAATATTGAATGGGGAATACATGTTGGGGATGACCTCAAAACACCCTAAGGTGCTAAGTTCTGTCGTAGTGTTGTCGTGGCTCATAAGGATTGGAGGTACTTTTCTACAAGGAAGAGATTCCTCTAGTTGATGGGTCAAATACCCTTATGCATGAGTCCATAGTTCATACATGGAATTTCATGTATAAGTATCCTCACTCCTTTCAATGGGATATAAAATATTTTTGAAGATTGAAAAATTTTCATGATGAAATGGGGTGTAAAGGAAAAAGATATCAATGAAGTGTTTAGGAACCCTAGGTAATATTATTTTTTGGTTGGTAATTTCAGGCCCTACACCATTTGGTTTTGAGTCAATTTGTGTAGGTCATCAAAATGTATGAGAATGTAATATCATATTATTTCTTTGAGAAAGGGTGTAACACATGGTGATGTAACGTCGAGGATGTTGAATATACATGAATAATATGATTATTGGGATTATAAATCGTGTCCTTAGAATATCTTAGTTAAGTAGAGGTGGAGACTGGTGGGTACAGGTAAACCATTGATAATGTTGGAATCCCATATTTTACATGACCAAGATAATAACTCATAGATATTAGGTGGACCACTCATTTGGGACTAAGTATTCTTTAGGCACAAGATATGTGGAATGGTGTTAATTATCATGAAAATATTATAAGGGGAATTTTGGATTATATAGTCTATGTTACCAGTTTTCAATATGTAAGAACCAAGAGTAAGGGAGCCTAAGGTCTATGGGGTTACAATAGAAGGGTACCAACCCAAAGAACTGGTTCTGTCAGCTCAAAAATCAAAGACATGAATGTGTTATATGGAAAACTAAATATTCAAGAAGGGTTAGATAATCCTAAAATTTGTTTCACTACTTAGTGATCACACTATCATGGTTATAATATGTGACAGATCATTAATCTAATTTTTTCATGGACTAGAGGGTCCCGCGAGCATAGGTCAGCTTTTATTAGGGACAAAAATAGACCCGATGAGTTTTATGGATTGTTTATTTACGATATATATATTTTTTGAACTCTAGAGATGAAGAGTTTAGTAGGCATAGAGTTAAAATTTTCTCTAATCTACTTTTGAAAGTTTTCATCATGACTATATTTATGTCTCTTTCACCAACAGTTTAGGGTCTTATGACGTGGACCATTTATGGCTAATGTTTTAGGTCATACAACTTTAACCAAAATGCATAAAGTTTAAGGTCATGATACTTGTGGACATAGTATGAGGGGAGTGTAAAAAAACCTAATTAGGATTCTCCTAGAAAATAGTACTCCTACATCGTTTTGAGAGGGAGTTTCTAATTTCATAAATCATGGCTCAAGGTTCTCTAGTCAAGAGGAATGTTATAAGATAACCCTATCTAAAATGATCATGGATCACCATAAGGTGACAAGATCAACTACGATGATGTAAAGGTGGACAAGGATTAGAAATACATTCCTAAAGGTCCGAGATTACTAGAGTTTATGGGAATAAGGAACTTAGGAATATCCACTTATTTCATGGTCAAATAGAGTGATCTATTTTTCTTTCCATGGTCTATTGAAGGTTTACAGTATCCTGAGGTTCTCAAGACATTAAGTGTAGTATATGGATTGAGGATATCATAATGATGATAAAATCACCCTAAACATTGGTTGACTAGGTCCATGCTCTTGTAATCCTTTGTTAAGGAGTTATAATGGATGATGGACCTTATATTTTAATGTCGTGTAGTTCAGATGCACTTGTCATGCAGTTTAACATCATGTAATGAGGAAATTTCCCTTGTTGTTTAGCTTCATATGGTAAGGACGTAGGAACCAACATGAAATTGGGAAAGATATCATTGGGGACAGTTTGCACTAGCCAAAGATGTTTATATGTGATAATAAAATTTATCCATGCGCAGGCTTATTGATGAGAAACTATATGTTTTATCCCTTTATATGAAGTTTATCTCATGAAAACGATAGCTATATGTGGATCTGATTTGTACATTTGTTAAGAGATTCGGTATGACTCAGACCTTTTTTAATAGAGGTAGAATAATTTTTTATATAATTTATTCTTTGGTTTTACCAATACATATTTTCTGGGAAAAACCATTCCATAATCGTCTCTTTTGAGGAGATAATTCCATATAGATCTAACTCATATATAGGGGAGAGGGGCATTCTATCTTTATGCCTTACGAATTCATGAAATAATGTTCAACTAATGGTTGTTATAAATATATCAGGATTTTATGTTGGGATAGGGAATTTGCATACTTCATTATGGTGAAGAGGTGATCAATTCACCCCCAGTATAGATTCATGGATAAAATGGACAACTCTATTAAATTATAGGTCTTGTAGGATAAACCATGTTTCTTATAGTTTAATGTTGTAAAAATAAGAAAGTTTCAATCATTTATCATCACGTGACTAGGATATGGTCATAAGAAACTGGGAAATGGTTCCCTATCCAAGACATGTCTTAGTCACCCGGTCCTGAGTGGCCTCCTAGGTTCCCTAATCTCACATGTTCCTTGCTCAATGTGATCAAAAAAGGATAAATGGGAAGTAAATTAAGCTACAAAAAAGTATGTAATGAGGATTATGTGGCGATTATCAAAATTTATCATGGAATGGAGTCTTCACATTGATCCGACTATTATGGAGGAACTTGATTGGGGGTGATAGAAATCTATGGTAGGACCTAAAATAGAGGATCCAGACGTCACTACATATCCTATAATGGTAGAAATCATGCCACATATTGTTCTCAGATAGAATCCTATATAGGTCTAGACCATATACGAGGGGGGGGGGTGAATATTTATCATTCTTATATGATACGGCTGGTCCTTGTATAAGATATTTGATCATTAATACATAACTTTTAGTAGTAAGAATCTATCCACACATAATTATTTAATTGAAAACTATCCACCTAGGTGTGACCCATTAGAAGAAGGTGATATTTTTTTATAGAATTTATATAATGGATGGACCCATGATTCTAGATCTAGGCATAAATACATATATTACAATGGAAAAAATCATGATACATGTAGTTCTTGTATAGAAAACTCACCACACAGGTCTAACGTATACACAGAGGGGAACATTTTTTCCATTTATATTGAAGATGGATCTAGGATTTTAGAACATGGTATCACTATGTATCCTGTGATTACAGGAAAAATCCACACATAGTTCCTGAATGTAAAAAATATACACATAAGTTTTCACCATGCGTACATGGGGGGTCGTTATTTTCTATTTATATTGTGGCTGTACCTAAGATAAGAGATATAGGCATCACTACATATCCTATAATGGGGGGAATCAAGCTACATAGAGTTCCTGAATGGAAAAATCCCCACACTGGTTTGACCGATACATAGAGGGGTATTTTTTTCCATTGATGTTGTGTTTGGATCTATGATTTGAGATCAGGGCATTACAATGTATCTTGTGGTAATACGAATCAATAAACACATAGTTATTGAAAGGAAAATTCTCCATAGAGGTTTAACCCACTTCTAGGGATAAAATTTTGGTTAATATTTTGGTTGGGCCTAGTATTTGAGTTTTGGGAATCTCTATATATATTATTGTATTAGGTATCAGAATACATGTAGTTATTTAATGAAAACTTATCCACCCAGGTCAAACCCATATTAATATGGGTGATTTTTTCCATTTATATTACTAATGGACCTAGGATTTCAGATTAGGGTGTCACTACATATCCTGTGATGGAAGGTATTAATCCACACATAGTTCTTTATTAGAAGTGTGGTGGGATACCAAGACCAATGGTAGCAGTCCTTGTGGTTGAAGGCCATATCAATTCATAGTTTTTGATCATGTAAAAGATGTTAAATATTTAGTTTAACATCATGTGATAAAGATGTTTGGTGTAACTTTTAAGTTCATTCATCTAGGACCATATTTACCCTGATGTGAACTGATAGGTCTTTATCATGTGTGAATTCTCTTACCAAAAATACTAATCCCACATGAGAGATATTTAGTGTGAGAAATAAGGAATTCTAGTGGTTTATTTCGAAACATAGGGGGGATTAACAGAAAGGAGAGTTAAAATTTTATCATATGGTGGGTGGGTCAGGATATATGATCTAGGTGTCACTACATATCTCATCAATCTGATAATCAATCCCTAAAAAGTTATTGAATAGAAATTTTTTTACGTACGTCTGAACCCTAAATAGAGGGAGGCATTTTTTATTTATATTTTTGGATAGACCTAGGATTTGGGATATGGGAATCACTATGTGTCCATTGATGGTAAGAATCAATCCACATATATTTATGGATTGTGGAGAATCCCTCTGTGTATCTAACTCACACACAAGAAAATGAGTACTTCATTTTAATGTCACACAGATCTGGATAATGTGAAGTGATCCATCCATGATGTAACATTTTTTTTTGAAGTTTAACATCATGTTATAAGGACATATTTTGTGCATTTTAACAAATTTCATTGAAGATGACTTATTTTTAGTTTAACGTAATGAGGTAAGGAAAAAATATTCCATGTAGTTTAAGGTATTACTACCATGACTGGTGATTCTATCCATTTTACAGTCTTTCTACTAGGAATTAGGAAACTATTTAGTTCAAAGTATTTATTCTAGGACTCAAGAATCTGTATAGTTTAGAGTCATTCTTCCCAGACATAGGATACTATGTAGTTTGAAGTCTTACTGGCATAATTTTGTACACTATTTAGTTTAAATTCCTACTTCTAGGAATTAGGATGTTATTAATTTTAGATCCTAGATTCTAGGACTTAGTATCATGAGAGGGGTTAATAATCCTGAAATTATTTTTAAGACCTCGATGATCATCAGGTATGACTAAGTGATGTGTATCCACATCATGGTTCATCCCAATCATTCATGTATAATTCCAAGAGAGCACATATCAATGCTGATTTAGAAATTAAAAATTACTCTCCTACTCCTCAAGTGGCATTGAACGTTAAATCATCATATGCATTCAATTCTTCTTCCATTCATAGATTCACCTATCGGGGCTCATCAATTGCGGTGGAGATTCCAACCAAAAATTTTGGAGGGGCGTTCCTAAAGTTATACTCTACCTCTCCTATCTTCAAGTATGTGGAGTAATTTTCATACATATTGGGTTATCCTAGGGAATTTATATCACTGTCGAGGTAATAGAGGCCATGAGAAAGGACATGGTCACCATGAACTGAAAAAGTCATCATAGTTAAATTTTGAGAATGGTTTTTTCTTTTATGATACCACCAGGGGAAGGAGGATAATGGATATCCGATCTTACAATGAATGTCATGAGGGAATCATCAATTTTTTATGATGGGTTGAGGGAATTATGATATCCTTATTGATCAATAGACTAATATAAATTTTTATGAATATCTTTAAGATGAAAAAACTATTATCACATGGATATGGGACAATGATGTTTTTGGATCATGATAATTTATTGGAATTAATCTTAGAGTATCAATTAGGTTTATGGGTAGAAAATAATCACTATTGAGCATGATCTAGTGTTTCAAAAGGGTAGTCCCCAATCTATTGGGGGATACAACCTATATATCATCATACACCATTGATTTTTTCCATCCTTCTTGTAGAAACATTCCTCAACATATATGGTTTTTTAATAATCAAAGGGGGAACCATCACCATGCAGTATGTCGACCTTCGGATCAATGTGGTATTTTAATAATTAATGAAATATTGAAGGTACTGCTACATGTCTATGAAGACAAGGTCTTACAAGAAGGAAATTATATGCTATGTCATACTATATAACCATTAAATCAGTGTTATATGTGAGGTCCACAAATTGATCATTGATCTTGATCTCCATGATAGTATTTTTTCTCTTCTATCATACCCTTTAATGGTTATATTTTATGGAGATAAATAGTTCATAGTATATACAGAACACCAGATGTTCCGAATTAGAATGATGTTGATACCAAAACCATTTTCAACCAGATACCTTCAGATTTCTACATTGTAGAGTTTCCCTAAACCATTATTGGTTTTATATTTCCCTGGATAAATTCTCTCTGATAATGTTTTGTAAATGAGATGAAGATATTAAATTCCAATGGAATTGTTTCCATCTGGTAAAAACAAGACAGAAAAACATATTTATTGAACACCTATGGGATATAGAGGGCATTGATGAGTGCCTCCTTAAGTTCTTTTGAAACATAGATAGAATACAAGATTGAGATTTTTTCTTGGAAAAACTCCAACATTTTTAAAATATAGTATTTTTGTGGAATAGGTATGTGAATCTAAATGTGGGACTACTCGTTATTACATGGATCTGTAGTTGATGTGTTTGAGGTGGATGGTTCGGGTGGTTGAGAAGAGGCTGAGGGAACACTTGCTGCTAGTGGTGTCGATCACATCAGCCTTCTCCTTTGACTGCTATGATCATACAATCAAACCGCCCTTCGTTTTTCATGTAAGATGAAAGTTATTAAACAAATTTTAAAGTTATTTAAGGCATATTTGTGTTACTTATAGGATTTTTGGAGTGTTTTCCAATAGTTTCTTTCCTAGTATCACTATGGTTCTGAGAACCAATACCATTTCTATTTTAAGTAACAAGTGGAGAAGATCCTTTGTTGGTGTGATACCATGGATATTGGGAAAGTAATGTGTGATTGTATTTACATTTTCAATATAATATACTGGAGAATATTATATATCACTTTCATATGGTATTGGTTCTTCCGTAGGGTGAATACAATAATTTATGCCTACATTATCGTAGGTTCTGATATATTTTTCTCAATGTATTTGTTTTATGTGGGGATTTATTCAAATTCATGTCCTCATCATGCCATTAGAACATTCTGATGGGATTTATACATGGGGTTGTGGATCTATGCCTACCCCATGCTTGATACCCAGATATGATAGAGAACTTTACTTGAGTGATTAGGGATATGATCCCTCTCACTAGTTTCTATTGCAACATGTCATTGATATTTGTTGGTGGAGGCGGGGATACAAGCCCACCTTCTCTGGTCTATATAATTCTAGATTTGAAAAGGTATCCTTGATGCCCAGATCTGAGTGTCCCAGGAGGCAACCAATTGAGTAATGCATTCAGTAGGAAACTGATGGGTATTGGTGATGTTGTGATACTACTGGGGTTGATATTGTTCTATATTAGTGATTCTTCTAGAAATAATAATTCCCATCTAATGCGGATGATATCTCTCAATGATTGAGATGTCATAGATTTTACCATCTTGTGACCAAGAGATGTTCCATGTAGTTTCACATAATGTTGTAAGGACATTTTCATGTAGTTTAACATCATTAAACTTGAAAAGATTGTGTAGCTAAAGGTCATGTGATATGAAATTTTTGTATAGCTTAATGTCAAGATACGAGGAAATATCTATTAGTTTTAACATCATGAAACCAGGATGAATCATTAAATTTAACATCATATGACCGAGATATATGGTATAGTTCAATGTCATGAGACCTGGATTTACGTTTTCACAATCATACTAAAGGGAGACATTTATGGTAAATTTTAGATGAATCTTATCCATATTACATGAGTTTGAAGATCCAATAACTCTATCAATCTATCATTTACCTATTCCTCAAACTAGTCTTTAAAGATAAATCAACTCTCTCTTTTGTTCTTGATATACCATAGGTAAGGGAAATGGTTTTCAAATACTTTCAATTCAACCATTCTCAGCCTCCTCATTGTTTGATGTTTCATAAAACCATTCTCTGTGGAATAATGAAAGTACAAGGGGACATTTTTTTTCTAGAAGTAATAGTCTTTTTCCCGTATTTCATTGAGATATGGTCACTTATAAATTGGTGGTATGGGGACCATTATTTTCTGCAAAAATCATGTGTTCTATTTAGAGTTCTCTCAAGAATGGAGTGGGGATTGAGATGTCATTGGTTTCAATATCCACTTATCAATATGATTCTGAATATAGTCATTAAAGTCAAAGAAACTCCCTAGCGTATGCTCGATATACCAGTTGTAGGGGAAGATATTACCATGGCCTATCAACACCACTTCACTTACCTTCCTCATTATCAGAATTTCTATTAAATCATTATCCATGGAATAGTTAATATACCTAGGGAGATGTTTTTCTTAGATCAAATATACCCTTCACTATCTGTCATTAAAAGATTGGTGACCATGGAGCTTCTATCATGTGATACCTGCATAACTACTGGTGTGTGAACATGGTTGAGTTTAGATTCTGGGGTTTAGATCCTCGATCTTTTTCGACTTGGGTGTTGGTTCTGAGTCATTTGGGGACTTGGATAATTCAGACACCTCCCATATATTAATGGAAGATGATTCCCCTGGAGGATTTGTGTTAATGAATGAGGTCATATTCTTTTAGGAGTACCCTAGATGAGGGGGTGGAAAATATAAAAATTATTATTTCCTTATAGGATGGGGGTCTTGAGAATATGAATATTCCTCCAACCCTTTGGGATGGGGAGAGGTGGGAAAATTTTTATATTTCACTTAATGGGGAGAAGGAAATAGGAAAATTTCCCCAACCCTATGGGCTGGGAAACTTTACTTTAAAGTGGAAATTTGTAGGAAGGTGATGGTAATCTATTCCTAGGAAGAGATCCTAGGAGTATCCCCAAAATTATTTCTTGAATATACTTGTAATCTTTTTGGAGTTGAGTGATCTTCTCCTCAACAAAAATTACCTTCTCATCTTTAAGGGTCTAACTTGAAGGAGTCATGATGATTCCCTTTCATTAGTCAATGGTATAGAGGGTAGATGATGTTGGGAGTATCAAAATGGTCTAAGAAGATTCAATATGCTATTTCCATAGGTCATATTCTCTATTAGCATTTCACTCTTAAACACTAAGATAGTTGATAATACCTTCCATAGATGCATGAGAAATAAGAGCGTGATCATCCAGATCCAATGAGAATTCCTCAAATTATGTTGATATCATAATTATTATTATATAAGTAGGATGATTCTCCTATTAAATGAATTATCTCATTTTTTAGTTTTGTTCCTAATATTCCATTTTGTGGGATGGTATCCAATATACCATTTGGTGGGTCAACACCCACTATATCGTATGGTGGGTTGAATCATGTTGCACTATTACATGGGAAATAACCCATATTGAAGACAACCCAGAATAAAAAAACGATAGAAATTCCTCCAACTCAATAGGTTGGCATTATCCCTATGATTCAATAGTCACTAAGGAAAGTTGTGATGATTTCATAGGCTCCTGAAAGTAATGATCTATGATTTATTATGTGCCACTGTCAGGATACACCAGTTGGAATTAGACACATTGGGGAAAAT
Source organism: Viscum album (assembly GCA_963277665.1). Classification (NCBI taxonomy): domain Eukaryota; kingdom Viridiplantae; phylum Streptophyta; class Magnoliopsida; order Santalales; family Viscaceae; genus Viscum; species Viscum album. Next base: position 1,339,983,478 of record OY728132.1, on the reverse strand, counting down.
AGGGATATAAGCCTACACTGAATTCACATTGTTGGGATACCTTAGTAATGCCCTCCTATTGGATTACCCAATTTTGATGTCTAGGGTAAGATAAAATCCATCTGCAACTCCCTATGGAATTACGGTCACATATAGATGATGATTGAAAAAATGCATATGAGACCTCCTTGGAAGATCCTGAGTGGTTTAGTTGACTTTGTTATTATAGTAATCCACCTCCCTTGGTTAGGGATGGTATGTGTTGCTGCATTATATAGATAATCTTCCAAAGTTGTTAAATGTGGAAACAAGGGAAACTATATCATTTATGGCATGTCATTGGAAATATTGCGTATGGGGATTCATCCTATGGAGTATTTAATGATATGACTATAAATTTGAGATGGAAACTTCTATATGGTACCCCTATACCAATATGTTCAGTAACTAGCACTAGAGGTGTTGTGTTAGAGATAATGTACACCAAGGCCTTGGGGTCAAGGATTCCTCAACAGATGACACATATGACTGATTTTTCATATAGTTATTCATATTAGCAAGAGGTTTTTTTCCATGAACTACTATCTAGTATAGATATATCAAAATACATTGGCACGCTTTACGATTCTATTTTGATTTTAAAGAATCTAAGTCATCTCAGAGAATAAAAAATGAACCTTATCCGTGAAGCATCATATATAAGAGTACATGGTCAATAAATAAATTTCATAGCTAAAGGGAGAAAAGGTGTTCCCTTATTCTCATATAAAAGGTTCTACCCAGAAAAAATATTTAATGTGATGTTAAGCATTTTGTTTCCCAAAAAAATTGGAACAAAATATGATAATGGGAACTGGGTAGTCTATCCGTTTTTACCAATGAAAGGGTTGACACAGTTAAAGATATTTAATGCCAGGTTAACCATTTTTTCTCCTAACAAATGTGGATGTTTTTTTCCTAATTCTTGCTTGTGGTTGATTGAGGCCCATTTGATAATTTTTTACATCATTTTTACCATATTTTCTCTAAAACAGTATCCAAACAGTTCCCACATCCATGAAAAGGCATGAAACTGCTTTACAAACCCATACGGTCAATTGGGGTTTCAAAAAAAAATGAATCCTAGAAACTAAAATTTGTCAAAAGCATGGGTGGTTGGGATCATCATACCCTTTTTGGGGGAATTATTTACTATTCCAAGAATCTTATAGATTTATGATATGTTCCTGAAATCCTTTCCATGCCCCAATATAGGACTAGTTAACCCTATTCTAATGAACTTATCAAGACCACGTGTTGAAAATAACGACAATGTATTTCATAGGTTCTTTATTATTCTCGTATTAATTTATTATTATTTATTTTATATACTTGTTTATGATCTATCTATTTTATTTCAGTCTAGGGAGGTAATTGGTGGCTTGTAGATGGGATTGAACCTCTACGAGGCGTCCTTTTTATCCTATGAGAACATGAATCAAAACAAACGTAGTTAATTTGACATAGTTTAAGGTCACATGATATGAATATTCCATAAAATTTAACTTCATGCGGTAAGAACATAAATATAGGTATTTATCAATGAGGAGGTGTCCTTCATATCATATTAAGATAGGAATCAAACTCAAATAGTTCGTGTTACGAGTATCTTTTTTTAAGAGATGCGATAACAGAGGCCTTGAGTAGGGATTATGCATGTATGGATTCTCTAAATTCCCTCATCCGGAGTATTTAACTTTGAGTGAATATGACATGTAATGGGGATTAAATCCCAATAAAGGGCCCATGCTAAGGGAATCCTCATCATGCTATTTTTACAACCATCACTATTATCTGAGCCCACATGATTCATGATCGGTGTGAGAAATATGATATATCAGAAGATTGGACACATCACTTGAGATAAATTTTTTACGAGGCTAGCACATTAATATTTTACGTAGAGGGGTATGAAGAATAATATCATGGAGAATATGGTATGAATCTCATGACATAGAAATTCTCTCCATGTATCCTCTTTATGACATGAATTAGAATTCATGTAGTCAGTTCATCCCAAACCCACTGATGGGATTAAGGTACTTGAGGGTACAATCAAGGATTATACTCAATAGGATTCCTGTGTATAGACCCACATCCCATATTCTAATGGAAAAAGAAGGATGATCGACTCATAGGTGGATTAGGTTCAATGCTCTAAGGTAATTGGAATATGGAGAGAATTACATTAGGGTGGATGCCCATTATAGCTCAAGCATTAGGATGGTTTCCTGTGTATCCTATTTCTAAAGGAATCAGAGTTCTCATAGTTCAATTAATCCTTTACCTATTGATGGGTTTAATTTTCTTGAGGGAATGGTTGGGGATTACACTCAAGATGATTCCAATGGATAAACCCATCTATCATACGCTGATGGATAGATAAGAATAATAGATTCATTAAAGGACTTGGTTTCTACGAGCCAAAGTAATGGTAATATAGAAAAACTTACAATAGAGTGGGTTCCCATTTGGGATTAGTCCTTAGGAATGTGTCCAATGAATCCTTATTGGTTAAGAATCAGAGTTCTCATAGTTTAATTCATCCCTAACCCACTAATGGGTAGGAATAAGTGATTAGACATGAAGGAATTGTTATCACCCCTGAGGTTTAGGAAAATAGGGGCATATACTAGGATGAATTCTCATGTTATAAATTATTTCATTATCCTATGATGAATAAAGGGAGATGATGAACATTAAATGTCTGTTGAATATGTTTTGTACGACATAGAGGTCCCATCTAAGAGCATGAAACAAATTGGGTCACACAAGTGGGTAACCCTAACCCAATAAAGACGATATCCTTATAAAGGGGTCACCCCACTAAATGGTTATGGATGAGGGTTCACATGGTGTATGTCTATGTGTGTCTTCCAAATAGGTTTGACACATCCTATGGTTTATTCGTAACATGTCCAAGATGTATGTCTGACATGTCCGGATAGTTTGCCTCACATGTCCAATGTGTCTTCCTGACATGTCTTGATTATATTCCAAACATGTTTGAAATGTCCCATGGTGCTTCACATGATCAAGGTTGAAATTTCAATGGGTTGTCTCATGAAAATACTAACACGTACGAAGTGTTTCACATGATCAAAATAGATATGTTTTGGGTATTTCATGTGATCAAAGAAGAATTGTTTGGTTTGTCTTTATATGATCAAATTGGCTTGTCTATGATTTTTTTACATAATCAAGAAGGCTTATCTAGGATGTTATAACATGGTCAAGATGACATGTCTAGGATGTATTCACATGATCAAGATGGATTTTCGAGGATGTCTCTGGATGATCAAGATAGTAAGTCTTGGATGTTGTCATATGATCAAGTTTTCTTATCTAGGATGTCTTTGCATGATAAATTTGACTTGTCCAAGATGTCTTCACAAGATAAAACTAAAATTTCTGAGGCTACATGAGGGAATCATGATACTAGTGAAGATTCATGTGATCACATGATCCCGAGGGAGTCATGTAATGGAATCTTTAGAATAAGACCAAGGGTAAAAGTTTCAGGTCTAAGTGGGTCTTGCTATGGCGTCATGTTAATCACTTTTCATGGTAAGAGGATTGTGTCCCCAAGGGATCATGTGCATATATTTTCCATATTCCAAGAAGTATTCACATGACAAGGGTGCATAACCATGAGTTCATAAAATTTATAAGGGTCTTCAAGGGAATTAAATGTCATTTTAGGCATGTCTAGGGACCTGTACATGTAGAGGGGCACTGACATGATAGAATTGTATCATATATAACTATTAATTCTATCACATGACCTCCATGGGTTCTTGTGAGGGGTTTTCTGATCATGTTTTTTGGATTCATATTTGAACCGCACGTATGGATAAGTATTTTCATGGAATACAGGGTAAATGGTTGGGTGTTCATGTCATGGAAACATACCATAGGGTTTTAATGGAGGAGTTAATTTCTATGGGTGTTAGTATTGTATCGATGAGGATCCACAAGGGAACTGCATGTTAGTGCTACATGATTAGGAGGTGGATGCCCAAGTGGCATGTATATGTCACCTAATCATAGGATTTTCATGATCTTAATTTTTTCATGAATTCATGTAATATTAAGGTGATCACATAATGGATTCTCACAATTGAATCATATGGTGGGTTCTCATGATAGTTGAGTCATGGTTACCTGGTGCTATCCTCTGAATATGATAACCCATTATTCACCATTTTTTATTCCATTTTATCTCAATATACAATCCTACATCCCCCGTTTAATGTTTGTTTTTAAAGGTATAGGGGCTCATATAGGCAGAAGTGGCTGAGGGTGGCTCTTTATTTCCTAGTTTTCATTCTGTATGCAATAGATTGAGGTGATGAGTGGCTTTTCATGATCAACATCACATGATCACAAGAAGGTTTCATCTGATGTAGTTCTTTATGGATACCAAGGCTTCACATGATTGACTCCAAGGTTTCACATGATCACAATTTATTCTTTCTATGTATCTCAGTACAATTGCTATGGGATTCAGATGATGGATTTAGTGGCTTCTCATGATCAGACTACCTTCATGAGATGATATTACACACTCAAAAGATCTGGATTCATCCAGAAGTATATGATCTTATGGAAGCTAGAAATTATGGGAAGCTATTGAAATGATGAGATGAATTCCTTTTTATGTGTAGACTAGGTGATATATAAATGGCTTCATGCGAGCGTCGTCCCTTGATCACATGTTCCTTAATATGTCTCATGATGGATTCAAGTGGATCACACGATTTATTTCACTTAATTATCAAATTATTTTAGTGGTGAATGTATTCATCTGATACCATATGGGCACATGATTCAAAGAAACTCATGAATTAGAGGCATCCTATTGTGATAATAATAATATATGACGCTTCAGTAGATACATAACAGAGAAATGCTGAAGAGTTCATGTGATGCCTCTATTCTATGAAATACAGTATGCATTAAATTTGAAGTTTCATGCATGGGCATAGGCTGATCGATAATCTCAGCTAGATATTTAGATATTGATGGAATAAAACAAATAAAACATTGTGGTTTCATGGTTCTAGATGTTGGATTTCATATGTTAAATTGAAAAACTCACAAAGGATAAAGATTTAATATTGAGATATGGTGACAATTTGGAATCTTAGATCAGTTTGATTAGATGAAAAATATTATTTTTTCATGTTTTAAATTGAAGGAGAAATGTCAATGATTCACCCATCATACGTTAGAATTATGGTATACTTGTGATGTACTAGATAATATAAAGTAATTCCTTAGCTAGCGAGAAGAAAGTATTAGGGTCTACTCCCGCCCTTTGCTGGCATCACCTCATACCTGCACTCTCTTCAGTTATGCTGCTGACCTGTGTTGACACTCTACTTACCTTTAAAATTTTATTTTCCACACACCCCTTCCTCATGTTATATCCAGAAAAGATAGATCACTAAGCATGGTTGAGGTGGCTCCCACATGATCCTGAGTCAAGAATGATTAGCTAGCTAGCCTTGTATGAAAATTTATTTGGCTAAAGTGCATCCATAAAAAATTTAAAATATTTATCCAAGTAAAATGGATAAAATAATCATCAAAGTACATCACATTATAATCTAAATACCAAGAAAATCAATTTATCATGAATGTTATATCAGTATTTTTATATGGACCTCATACTTTTAAAATCCTCATTGGAAATCTGTGTGGTGCACAATAATGGGTTCCAACATATATAAAAATATAATTTTCCATGAAGGAAATATTAAATTGAGTAAGATCTTGTGAATCAGGAGAACAAATAAAATATAAAAGTGTATAGTAAAAGAATAAATAATATGTTCCAAATAAATAAAGATCTTGTCATCAAAACCCTTAAAAATTTTCTAATTTATGAATCAATGAAATATGAATGATAGATCATGTAATGTGATTGAAAATTTAATGAATCAATATTTAATTATGAAAATAGAAGTCAATGTGGGTATTATATACAATATATAATGGAATATAGGTTTATAAAAATAAAAAATCCTCAATGATGGAAAATTGGTGTAGAAACCCTTTCCCTAGATCCCCACTCGGTTGGATGCACAATAACATTATTGAAGAGTTAGGTTATATCTTTAAGGACCTCCTATATATGATGGATTCTGGAATCCTTTTTGTGATATGAAACTTTTTAAAATTATAGTGTATTTTTTGGTAGATTTTTTTGTTTGAGAATAGAGAAAAAAAAGATTTGTGTGACTTTAGATTAGAGGAATGGGTTGGTGTTTATTGATGCAGTGAGTAGAAGATTTGAAATGAAGAATATAATATTTTCATTTTACATTATCATAGGTGCTCAATTACACCATCTTGTAAAAAACGAGCTCCTGTAACTCTATAATATTATTCTTAGTATAAACATTAAACCACTGATAAAACTTGGGCATGCTTTCATATATTTGATTTTATATTTATAGTATCTTATCATATTTCACTATTTTACCTTATTTTACCTTATTTTACTATTTTTTTCTAAAAAAATAATAAATTTCACCCGCTATCTGATTAAAAACACTCAATTCAATATAAATAATCCATTTTAACAAATTCAACATCTAGACATTTTAAAACATAATAAATATATAAAACCAATTTTTTTGATTAAAAATATATTTTTAACTGATATATGATTTTATTCTTATTTATTAATGGAATAATAATAATTATGTGAGTATGATTTTAAATTTTTATAATATAATGATAATAATCAACTTAAGTTGATAATATTAAGATACCCAATATATATACTTACAATTACTCCTAAAATAATTGTCTTTAACATTAAAATATTTTATTAGTTTTTATCAAAAATTAATTTATAATATACTAACAATCTATTTAATTCAATCAATAAATTTTTATTAAATTATGTAATTGAATTTTATAATTATATTTAATTGAAATAATTTTTAAAAAGTAATAAATTTAATAAATATGAAAAATGGATAAAAGTACACACTTATTGAAAGAATTAGACTCAATCCAAACTTATTTAAGTTTTTTTGGTAATTTCAATGAAAATTGTAGTGATTATACATTCTTTATAAGATAAAAAGGTGCTTTCGATGTAACATTCCACTAATGTGATTCCATAGAGTTTTCCTTTATCCATATTTTTGATAATGTAATTATTTAAACCCACCATATCAGTAACTATATTATAATAGTCACATCTTATGATTACTTTAATCGAGCATCAATTATTATTTACACTAGAAATATAATTTATCCCATTAATAACTCAATTAATAATGATTTTATATTTGAATAAAATATATATGATTAATTATAATATTTTCCAAACAACTATGTAATGATAATATTTTACTCTTATATATATGTATATAGAGGATACCATATGTGACCATCTCTTCCACAAAATATAAAGAAAATATTTAATTTGAATACATTCTAAATTCATTTTTGGTTTAAATTTATAGATAATTTGGAAAAATAATTAACTAACAAAACATGTGTTCATTGTATCAATTGGATACTTTCCCAATGTATAAAAAACTACTTAAACCATAAAGAGTATTCAACATCACCCACAATTTCTATACATAAGAAAGTATTCAATAAATTTATAATTATTTCTATATTTATAATCTAGTACAACTGAATTATAAGAAAGGGGTGAGCTCTGATGCTCAATAAGTGTAAACATAAGATATAAAAATCAAATATCATTTTTCAATATAAGATGGGGATATGGGTGTAATCAAGATACAAAAATATCTTATACACAAAAAATCATAGATCTTAATCATTGAATAAATATGGAGATAACAATATACATGAACGAGTCAATAAAAATGTTCCTTGAGAGTATAATATAAGAATTAGAATAAACATTTATCTATGGAATAACTTTCAAATATGAAACAAATATTTGTATAAGGAAGCATTAATTTAATTATCCACACCATTAGTTCCCATGTTTATGAGAAACTAAAATATACTTGTAGATACGTATCTCATGAGGTATATAATTTTATCCAATTAATTGGTGTGTGATATTAGACCCCACCCATTATTAATCCAAAATTATGAATGAAAATTAAAAATAATTCACTTATCACATAATAAAGTGCTGCAATAAATAATATTGATTTCATAACTCCTTAAAATGAAAACAATTCACTTTTTATATCACAAAGAACCCATGGAAATAAAATGGGTTTAATTCAACACATCTTAAAGAACCCATAAAATGGAAATGGGTTTCATGTCGATTAAAAATGGATTCACATAAGGTAATCAATAATAATTCAATCAAAAATCATAAAAAGATGAACTCATGGAAAATAAAGGGGTATCCAATGATATCATGTAACTTTATTGGAAAAGACCATCCAATAAAGATAGTAAATCAAATGGTATTTAAATCAAATTGATTAATGGTGTACAGTTATGAAAAAAATTCCCTAATAAATTGAGTTATACAATCTAAGTGAATAAACTTCAATTAAAGGAATCAAAAATAGGGTATTCGTAGAGGGAAGAAATTGGAACACTAGGTTTATTAATATTTATAATTAGTCAAGATCAAGGTAGTGATATATGATTTCCATGATAGAAAAGAACATTTATTAATTTATCAGGATAATGAAGGTATATGATATCATTTATATAATATTATTGATCCATCATATGGTTTATCAAATCATAATGATAAAAATGAAAAACACATTTGAGAATATTTTGAAAAAAACGTCTTTGGAAAGAAGAAATATTCTTGATATTTTTAAATTATTATAAAATAAATATTTTATAAAACCCGGATAATTTTTTAGAAGTATTTATAACCTACAGATAAATATTCATATAAAAAGATAATGGCATAAAAATGACATTTTCACACATAAATGTTATAATGGAAATATTTTCATATTTTTATGAAAATAACCCATATAGAAAATGTTTGAAGTTCATTAAAACATTTAATATATTCTTCATGTAGTATAAAATTACCATAATAAATTATTGAGGCATATATAAGGAATTTTTATAGGGAATCCACGTAATACAGACCTGAAAAAAGGGAGGTTTCTAATCAAGAAGAAGTTAACAGGTTGATTTTACTAATGATAAACACTTTATGTAAAAACATGAGTCATGGGGGATTGGAATTATGAAGGGAAATGTAGAACAACATGAATATCCAATGGAATTTTTTTGTGTTTTTATATGTAATAAATGTTCCAGAGATAGATTATCTTTCTGAAAAAATCTTGATTTTGAAAAAAAAAATTCTAGTTGAACCCCTTATGGGTTGGGAAACAATTTGACCAAACTCCATTCAACTTTGGTATATTTTAAATAAAATTAAATTTTGGGAAACTAAATGATATGTATATTCAAAACCCACTAATCTGTTAAAATACACTCATTAGGTAGTAATCACACCACATTAAATGTATCACAATGGTAATTAATAAATACGTCTCAAGAAATTAAATCTGAGACAAAGAAACCCTTACATGAATTGTTTCATAGTCGAAATGTTCTCTAACCTCATGTATAAAAAAAATAATCTTTATAATACATTTGAAAACCTTTTTCATATCTATAAAAATTATTAAAATTAATTTATTATTATACTCTATATGAGTATTAGTTTTTTATTATCTATTTTCGATATTGGTTATGAGTAATATTGATCATTTTGAACTAGATTCATAATATATAAATTTTCATTCATTATACTGCCAATGATCATCATTAAAAAATCATAAAATGTACATGAATTTATGTTCAATAATTATTTTAAATCATATAATTTCATTCTATGAGAGTTTGGGTTATGATCCTTAAATATGAATTTGACGATGCACATGTTTCAATGATTCGTCACAAACAAAGGTTGTTTTCCTAAATAATGATTTAAATTTTTATATTACCTTTTTTGAAAAAAACTCATTATTTACTTTTTTATATATTGGTATGAGAGATAAAATTTCTATAGTTGTCCATGATATAAATTTATAGCACCATTCAAGTAGGTGGTAAAACCAATCCAAACAGAAACATACCATAATTAAATGATGATTATGATGTTAGTTAGTTTTAATAGAATTATATTATAAAAATATTGATCATATTTAGTGTTTATTAATGTGATATATAATAATTTTAAATAAGTATAAAAATAAGATAACGTATATGACATTATTTCACAGTATAATGACATCTTTTTTAGCTTATTGAATTGTATTTTGGTTGGATGAATTTACCATTGTAGTCTATTACTCATATTGTTAATATAAAGTACTATTTATCTTTATAGAACCTTAATAATTTTATAAACATTATAATTATCTATTAAACTCATTCTTATGACAAGTAATATAAGGTAGTGATGAAAATAAAACCAAAAATCAATCATTCCATAGAGGCGGTAGTCCACACATATGCATGAATTTTGATTTCATTTTCCATAGAGCGGGGAAAATGATTTATATAGGTTTTCAATTGATAATCTAAATTAGGTCATAAATATACTAATTATATATCAAATTCCTTATTAATACCATCATTTTAAGGTCACGAGGGAAAATAATCATTTTACTTCACGGAGTCTATTATTTACGCAACAGACAAATAATAGTTTTATTTTAATAAAGGTAAAGGGAATAATAGATAACGATTATAACATCAATATAATAACATAAAATTATATTATTTATTTTCATATTATCATCTAAAGATGGTATAATAGATTTTTTGGAAGAATAAGTGCACATAAATAAATAGAAATAATAAAGGCTTAATTATAAATTTATAACTCACTTCTTGGATTATCCACTTTGAAAATAGTGATAAGCCTTTTAGGGATGGTATTTTAAGAAGAAAAGAACCTTTTGAAGGTACATTGGATTGTTTATCCTAGGTTTGGGAGGATTTTGGGACAACCTAATTTTGTTTTTGTGTGAGGGGAAGTTTGGAGAGGAGTGCCCCTTTTACAATTTAAAAGTGAGCCAATTTTTCTAATACCCAAAAATATTTCATAATGGGAAATAACTCACAAGGAATGTAGCTTCAAAACTCAGTAATAACAGATTTGGCAAGAGATAAGTTAGATTTTTACTGAGGTAACTAGTTTTTACTAAATTATTTTATCTTTTATGCTCAAAAATAGATTAATCCTTATTACATAATTTGGACCCAATAATTCAAAATTTTAGATCCATTTTGTTATATAAATTTTTTAAAAGTGATAAAAATGAATTTAAAATACTAACCTTTTAATGCATAATATTCTTTGAAAAATATAACTTAAATTTTAAAATTTAAAAAATGGGTTTTTAAATTAAAACCAACATTTTTTAAAATTAGAAATCCACTTATTTAATATATATTTGGTCTTAGGAAAATAGTTAATGTATTCAAAATTTATAGTTTTTTAGTAATAATTTCATAAAAGTAATTTTTTTTACAACAATTATAGTTTTCACTATTTACTTAAAAATTAATATTTAAGAAAAATAAAAAAATCATATTAAATTAATATAGATATTATTAATCCAAAATTGAATTTTATTTGTTATAAATAAATTTTAATATATTTTTAATATAAAATAGAACGGTAAATTTTTTTATAAGAATTTTTTTTAAAATATAAGTTATTCTCATACTTATATTTTATAAAATACTAATAAATATATAATTTTACATCAATATTATATTTTAAAAAAATATTAATTTAATCACAATATACTGACTTTTATTTAATAAAAATTATATCACACAATAATATTGATTCTTATTCACAATAATGAATTAAGTGAATTTGTATAAAATAGTATATATATATATATATTAATATATGTTCTAAAATAGTTACTTCTACTCATAGATATTAATTAAATGATCAGGTTTTAATGTTCTTAACATATCATAGTTTAATTTTAGTTTGGTGTTTCATGTGGGGAAAACTGTCAAACACATTATTTATTTATTGAAAATGTATAGTGAAATCTTTAGACATTACATTATTCCCCCCTTAAATGAATTATATACTACCAATATTATTTATTACTTGATTAAAATGTAAAGGTATTCTATGAATCTATATTTAATTTCCAATTAGGTTTTATACTCAATAACTTGGGTTTTACCAGTGAACTCACATTTTCCCTCATAATAGGAATATAAAATATATTGATTTTTTCCATTAACTATTTTTTCAAAATATAAAAATATAATGGGATTAATTTCTTTTAAAAAGTATTTTACACCAATCCTTTTATCAAAATATGATCAAGGGTGTAGTTTTAGATGTAATTTTACAATATTAGTATTTATCATTCTTAGGAGATCCAATCCATACATAAAATCACATAAAATTTGATTAATGGTTGGATAATAGAATTTTATTGGAAAAAAATTCTTATAAATATTTGTTGTAGATTTTTTATATATGTAAGAATAAAATTTATTTACTAAAAATTCATCATCTAGTCATTGGGGTTTCAATTTTAGGTCGTTAGAAGTCATTCTAGATACAAATAAATTTGTTTAATAAGTCACTAACACAACAATCAAATTCCATGAGTAGATTTTCAATGTTCCAAACTGCACATTATATTCAAAACTGCCTTCAATAGTTGTGAAAGAATATGAATTCCATTATCTTAAAAGTTTTTGGTGAATATAATCCTATTTATCAATTGTATTATGAAATTTATTTGGATTATTTCCACACTCCATACATTTAGGAAAGTGAACTCTTAGTGGTACATTAAGAAGCATTATTTTTCCTTTCACCGTTTCCATGAATATATTTACATATCCTTGGAAATTCTTGTCTCCATTCCATAATTTTACACATATAAAACATCACTTAGTTCCTTTTAGATATTTTTATTGGTGATTCTCACCACATTTATAACACGAATGAATTTTAACATTTATTCCATCATCATCTTCATCACCTAAACTTCCCAGAGACTCTATCTTTATATTATCTAGCATGTTTAGAAGAACTTTTATGTTTATATTGTTAATAATAATTCGTGATATTTGGTTTGGAATAATCATAAGATTTATGAACCTAGATCTTATCACATTAGGTTTCTCGTTATGTTAAACTCTACATTATCTTTGGTATCCAGTGTTAACTCAGTTGCTTCATGCTTCAACCATTAATAAAACCAAAATAAGTAATCAAGAGTAATGAATAATTTAAATCATAAGTGATTTATTGTAACGTGATTCAAATAACAACCTGAACTCAAAATTTCTTACTTTTTAAATTACTATGTCTTTTTTTAGTTTATCCTAAATCATTATCTATTCAATGTAGGCACTTTTTTGTGGATTTCAATCATACTTCTTATCCCAATTACTTAACATAATAAATCCTTCACAATGGATTGTATAGAGAATGTGATCCATAAAATAATATCCCCCAGGAGTGTCAAACATGTTATGTAGTTATGCCTCTTTATTATGCAGCAGGTGGTGATTGAGTTAACACCAAATATACACTTTTTAGGTTTATTAACCCTAGGTACATGTGGCCTAGAGCCTGCATCCACTTTTATAATGATGATTAGGCTATTATTTCAATGGAAACCAAATAATCATGATTTTGAAAAAATTTAATGATGTTATAATACACATGGAATTATCCCTTACAATTATACATAGGGTTTTATAATAAATTCCTCTTACAATAATCCCCAAAATATTAGTTAAACTGATTAAAGGGTTTTTTATACCTTTGAAATTAAAATGAAACATTACTTATCAACAAATTATAAAATTTCTAAATCCAAATTTATCTTTAATTTATATTATAATAATCTATAAAGTAATCAAAAGCCCTGCTCTAATACCAACTATAGGGGCCAATTGATTTGACTGTTTCATCCAAAAAACATAAAGAAAATATTTTATTATAACACTTTCCTATAAACTTGAAGTAAGACAAAACATTAACATAAAAAACCCATGTTTTTAATATCAATTGAAATTTTTTGCAATATACATTAAATTTCTTAATCCTTAAAGAGTCTTAAATATCTCCCACAAATTCTCTATATAAGTAACTCTATAATACATTTCATACTTTTAATATCTTCATAACCAGGGGAAATGGGAACAAAATAAATGGGTGATTTCAAATTCAATGTTAGGGAAAGCAAATGGGATAACAATAAAATATCATTACGGAATATAACATGGGAATATGGGCATAATATTGATACATTAGAAAATTATACCTACAAAATCATTGAAAATAAATTAAATATTAAGTCTTGGAATAAATTATAAATAAATGAGTCAATAAACATGATCTATAAGAGAGTAATATAATAATTATAAAAAACATAATATAGAGGAACACCATTCAAATTTGGCATATACATTAGTATAGGGAACCATTACTTTCATGATCAACACCATTATTTCCCACACTTACGAGACACTAAAATGTACTCATGAATAATAATATCATTATATATAAACTTTTAACCAATTAATTGACGGGTTATATTGAATCCCACCGATCATTCATCCATACATAAGCATTCCACCAGAATACCCTTCACTTACCACATTACAGAGAACCCATGGAAATAATATGAGTTTCATAAAACATCAAAATGAAAATTGTTAAATTTTTATACCATAAAGAGACCATTGAAAGAAAATGAGCTTCATTCAACACATAACAAAGAACTTATGGAATAAAAATGGGTTTAATATCCTTTTAAATGGAATAAAATAAATAAATCATTAGTAATTCTATCAAGAATCCTAACATGGTAAACCCCTTTAAAATTAATTGTTATCTAATTATATTATGTAACACTGTACATAAATACCATTTAATCAAGATAATAAATAATATTTTATTTACCCCATAATGATAAATGGTATTTGGGTAATACAATAATACCCAGTTAATCGATGTATAGAACCTTGTTGAACACCCTTTAATCAAAGGAATTAAAAATAAACCCTCATTGAAAAATAATGATTAAGGTGGTGATGTATCATTTCCATGATAGAAAATAAAATTTAAAGGGAAATACATAGAAATAAGGTAGGTAATATAATTTTCATAAATTCCTTGATCAATCCTAAGATGTATCAAAGGACAATGACTAAGATGAAAAATAATTTTTTTTTCTAAAAAAAACACTTCAGAAATAATAAGTATACTTAATAATTTGATTTTTTTTTGTAAAAAATATTTTATAAAACATGGAGAATAATAATTTCTTTATAAACTGGGAAAAGAAAGAGATAAATCTCCACATATAATGTTAATGGTGTTATAATGACATGTTCATATGTAAATGTTTGAAAGAGAATAGTTTCACATTTTTATGAAAATTGTTCTTATAAAGAGTGTAAACATTTTGTTAAAAATATTTATAGAAGTTTAGGTAGTATGAAAATGACCTTAATAAATAATTAGTCATGTATATTGAAATTTTCTACAGCATAAAATGAATACGGACATTGGATGGGGGAGGTTTTTTCTGAGAGGAAGAGATGGGGTCAATTTCACCTACAAGAAACACCACAGGTAAAAAAACAAGTCAAGATGAAATGAAATTTTGGGGGAATATATAAAACCTCATGAATATACATTTAAAATTATGGGGGTTTTGAGAGAGAATACAAATTCCGAAAATAGATTATTTTTCTTAAATAATCTTGATTTTGAAAATTATATTGGAAATCATATCCCGTTTTATTTGAGTGACATTTTTATAAAAACCCTTTCACCTTTTGAGTCATTTAAATCAAAGGAAATTTAAATAAAGTAAATTATATTTCTCTTTCAACCCCATGAATATGATAAAATAAATTAATTAGGTAGAAATAAAACCATTTTTAACATATTATATAGAACATTAAAAATAATTCTCAATAAATTAATTTATGAAAAAAAACCCTACCTCAATTACCACTTAGTCGAAATATACACTAACCTACTATTTTAAAAAATTAACTATCTTAATAAATCATTTTAGAAACTTTTTCATATCAGTAACTCCATATATACATAATTTATTATAATTATTTTCTTGTGTATTAGTCAGTTATTTATTTTAATTTTTATAGCATGTGTGAGTAATCTTGTCCATTTTGAACTTGTTTGGTAATAATGGTGTTTTTTCAATATTTTCATATATGTTATCATTAAAAAATAACAAAAGGTAATGGAATTTATTTTTTACGATTACTTTTAATTCATAATTTCATTTCATGGGAGATTTGGTTATGATTCTTAATGATTAATTTTATGATGAGCATGTATCAATGATTCTTAGAGAAAAAGGGGTTTTTGTTAAATAATGAGTAAAATATTTAAATTACCATTAAAAAATAAAGAAATCATATTATTTAATTATTTATAGTACATATTACTAGTAGTTAAATTTTTATAGTCATCCATTATATAAATTTAAATCATTATTTATGTAAATGGTTAAACTAACCAAAACAAGAACATACTATAATTAATGAATGATTTTGAAGTGATTGAGTTGTAATATTATTATAATATTAGAATAATGATCTTATTTATTGTTTATTAGTGTGAGATATCATAATAATAAATAATTATAAGAATGAAATAACCTATATAGAGTTATTTCATATTATGAAGCAATCATTTATTTATCATAAAATGCTCTTTTGGATGGTTGAATTTACCAAAGTTGTTTAATACTCATATTGCTTTTAGAAAGTCCAGTTTGTCTTTATAGAACCTTAATAATTTCATTAATATCATATTTACCATTAAACACATTATTATGACAATCCATGAAATGAAGTGATGAAATGGAAACCAGAAATCAATCATTCAATGGAGGTGGTAGTCCCCACACACACACAGATATTGATTTCATTTTCTATGGAATGGGGAAAAAGAGTTATGTATATTTTATTTTTAAAATATTAAATATTTAATGAATGTAATAATTATAAATTAAATTCCCAATCAGTACTATCTTTGAAATGTGGTTAAGGAAAAAAATATGTTACATCATGGAGGTAGAAGTTCTCCCAATGCACCAATAACAGTTTCATTTTTCTTAAAGGAAAAGGGAAAGGTGGTCAATATTTTTACCATCAATAGAATAACATACCAGTATTATAATTATAGTGATGTTATCATTTTAATATGGTGTAATGTAATTTTAGAAAGAAGAAGTCCACATAGATAAATAAAATTGAGAGCAGAGTGGTAGAAATTTATTCCTCACTTCTCAGACTATCTCCATTGGAAAGGGTGTAAAACCTTTTAGGGGTGATTTTTTTAGAAGAAAAAAACCTTTTGAAGGTGATTAGTATTGTTTAATAGAGGGTTTTACAAATTTTGGGTTATACTAGGTGGGTTTTTTTTGATGGGAAGTGAGGAGAGGAGTTTCACTTTTATTAGTGAAAATGGATGAAATTTTTTTAAATACCTAAATATTTTTAATAATGGGATGTAATTATTAAGGAAATTAGTTCCAAAATTAAGAAATATTGGATAGTAGAAGAATAAAGGTGAATATAGGCCTTAAGACCCATTACACAACATTCTTTAAAAATGTTTGTCATCTTTTTCTCTTGGTTAAACCTATTAACCCTTTTGATTTTTATCTAGGTAACTAGTTTTTACCAAAGTAATTTACCCTTTATGATTGAAAATAAAATTTTTATTATTACACCATTTGGTACTAACTAATCCAAATTTTAAATCAAATTTAATATATTCATTTTATAATACTAATAAAAATCAATTTTAAAATATTAAATTTAAATGTATTAAAAATAATTTTTTTAAAAATATAACCTATGTTTAAAATTTTCAAATATGAGTTTCTAAATAAAAACCGATAATTTTTAAAATTATAAATTAACTTTTAAAATAGATAATTGGTCATATAATATTCTTTCATGAATATAAAAATCATACTTAATTACTAATATTGTCTTAAAAGTCAAGTTATTTATAAAAATGATGTTATGAACTATTCACCAAAAAATAAATCATTTTATAAAAATCCCAAAAATTCATATTAAATTAGTATTGAAATTATAAATCCAAAAATTATGTTTATTTTGTAAAAATTTATTTTCTAGAATTTTCTATCATAAAATATAATGAGAATTTTTTTCATTGGAAAGTATATTTTTGAAAAACTAGTTGTTATTATGTTTAATTTTTATAAAACAATATTAAAGATAAAATAAATAAATAAATATTATATTTTATAAAAAAATAAATTTAACAATAATACACTTAGTATTATTTAGTAAAAACAACAGTGCATATAAATATCGAATCTTAAATACAATAATGAATTATGTATATTTTTATAAAAATAACACATATATATTATTATAATTCTTAATTCAATCACTCCTATACATAGATACTAATTCAACAACTTGGTTTTAATGATTTTAAAATATCATAGTTTCATTTTAGATTGATTTTAAATGTGGAGAAAGCTATCAAACAAACTGTTTTTTAGTGAAAATGTGAAGTGAAATCTCATCTCATTACATTCTCCACACTTTAATAAATGACATCCCCTAAATTTTAATTATTACGGGTTAAAAAATTTAAGGGATTCGATGACTCTCGATTTAATTTACAATGAGGATTTAACATCACTATCATCAGTTTTATTAGTGTACTCATATTTTCCCTTATAATAGGAATATAATTGATGTTTAGATTTTCCCTTAAAGTATTTATGCAAAATACAACAATATTATAGATACACCCACTTTTCAAGAATTAACATTATATAAAATTTTCGGAATACATAATACATTATACAAATATGTACACAAAAAATTTACTAGTCTAGTGCCTTTGGAAACATGGAATCATAAACAACAGTACATAAATGAGATGCATTATCTCCCACTAGGTTCTTCTTGACTAGAACCCTTCTTATACACATAAAAAATAATACATATCTTTATAACCTATAAGAAGGAAACATAAAAAGGGGGGAAATTAGATGCTGATTAAGGGTAGAAAGGGGATAGATATAAGTATAATCATGAGTATAATGGTATGATAACATGATCATGAAAATAAATTTTTGTACGCAACATATCAAAGATCGTAAACCTAAATCACTACATAAATCCTAGAAGTTAATAGGATATCAATCATAAAGAAATAAAGAACATAAGACATGAAATCATTACAAAGGAATGAAACATGGAATTTTGGAAGACACATAACCATATATAAGAATTTACATATTAGTCAATATATTTCTGTTGAGGCCTTCTTTGGGGTCAAATTCATTTACTGAACCATGTTCAATCCTCGTTCCATCCTTGTATTACTGAACTGAGTTCACTCCTCATTCCATACCTGTAATACTAAATCGAGTTAATTTCTCATTTCATCCATGTTTATATCATGAGATATAAATATTTACCCAATTAATTTGAGGGAGATATAGGTCCCACCCATATCATAATGAAATCAATCATACGTGTGCCACAAAATCAGAAATAATCATATCATATCACATGAAATGAAATGTGTATAATAAACATAAAATTATATAATAAAATGTGAAAAAGTTAAATTTTTCTTAATAATTTCACCAAAATCATATCCTATAAAAAGAAGTGGGTTTCAAAAACATATAACTCATGGAATAGAAATAGGTGTCATAAGTAACATTCCATCAAAACATAAAACATTCAAGAAAAAATATTGTTGGGAAATTTGGTTAATTTCCTAGAAGGGAATGATTAACATCAAAGGTGTCATAATAGATGTAATAAAACATGAAAATAAATTTTAAAACATATCTCGAGGAAAATATCCTTTCTTATTTGAAAATAACTTTTTAAAAACAAACTTTTCCGAACCATTTTCTTAAAAATAAACATGAAAAATTATTAATAAATCCAAAGAGCATCTTGAAAACCATTTTCATTGGAAAATTATAAATCAAGGTTGAAAAAATATTTAAAATCATTTTCACTGAAAAAAAGGAATCATGAAAAAATTTTGAAAACCATTTTTCTTGAAAACTTATAATAGAAGCTTAAAAACATTTTGAAAAATATTTTCCTGAAAAGTTATAAAAGAAGCTTGAAAACATTTTGAGAACCATTTTATTTGAAAATAAGTTGAAAAAATAGAAATAAGAAGTGAAATAATTTTGAAAACATTTTTCCTTTAAGAATTATAAAATAATCTTGTAAAAGGTTCGAAAACATTTATGAATACATGGTGTTTGAAAAAAATAGATTTTTGGCCGGAAAGATAAATAAGGTCAAATTTTTTTAACAATATTTTATTAATTTTATTAGTTACCAAATGGAAATAAATGATACTAATATACGAAGATATATTGAGTAAATAAATGAGAAAAAAACTCAATAGTTTTCTTGAGATATGGATCATAAGATTTCATCAAAGGAAGCATAATAATAAACAATCCCGATAAACGATGGGATTATTTCAATTAAATCCAACCACATGGTAACGTGGTATCATACTATTTTAGTAAGAAAATGTAATTAAATTAATATTAATATTTAATTAAAAGAAGGATATTCATGACATAAAATGTCAAATACACCTCGTGAAAGAATGTAGGTGAAAAACAAAACATGTTTCTCAAAGAAGGCAATTTGAGACAAAACTATCTTACCAATTTGATAAATCTTGAAAGATAAACCCAATGAAATAATTATCATAGATTGTATACGTAAATACCCATAAATTTATGAATAGTAATCATATAATACATTCATGGGAAGTATTTACACCACATAAAATAAAATTGTGGTGAACATGGCATGTATCTCATAGATATAAAAAGTGAGATGAAATTCCCTTACCTTAAGTCTTGAATCTTTTTGTACTCATAGAAACCACCTATATAATAAATTTATAGTTATTATAACCATTTTAAATAATAATATATTTATATATTATATCATATATGTTTTTATTATTACTGTATATTTCTTGCTTGTTAGCAAATCTATGTTAATGTTACACTTTGGGTAATATCTTCTTTGTTCTACACATGTGTATTGATTTGTTATATATTTTGTAATAATAAATATATAATGATACTGTAACCATAAAAAATTCTATAAATATCATTTATATTCAGTGTATGTATAGTATAATAATCCATTGAATATTTAATAATATAATTGAATACATGGATCATTGAGATGGCAGGTCGTACGTACGCATGAACGCTATTTCCATTTTATTAATGTATTGAAAAAGAAAGTAAATGAAATATATGTATATATGTATATATTATAATTAAATTATAATTTTTATTTCATATATATCATATACTTTTACTAAACCAACCTTAATAAATTCCATGTAAGGTGTGAACAAATGACATCACTTTGAGGGGGAGGTAGTCCACACTTTACCGAACAACATGATCATATTTACACCCAATGGAAATTATAATGATATGTGATTATAAGGATTCAATAATCTTAAATTAATATTAAATATAATATATAACATATATAAATATAGTGTATATAATAATGTCCACCATGAGGATGGTAAAGAAAAAATGAACAATCATCCTTTCTTAAGGCGGTAGTTCACCGTACACATAATGATTTTGTTCATTACCCATTAGATGAAACTTTGTCTATGTTTAGGTGAAAAAATGAGCCAAAAAACATCCTAGTATATTTATGATACTGGTTTTTTAATAAAATAATGGAATAATAAGAGTTTTGGGAGTGGAGATAGAAAATAAAAGAAAGGTGTTTGAGGGAGGGTGTTATCTCTTAATCGGATAAATCCTTTTGGTTTTCACCAATGTGAATCCATGGAAGTATTTATTCCCAATGGGTGGATTAAAGTAGGAATTTAGGGTTATTGGGAGAATCTTTGGGGGGATTTTGGATAATAAAAAGTGTCTTAAGAGGCATGAGGAAGGGGTAGAGGGTATGCCTTTTTATAGTGGAGGGGATGTGACACTCTTATAAATACCAAAATGTATTCAATAATGGGAGGTTTAATTTTCATAAAGTGCCTCAAAAATAGAAAAATAATGCATTAATTTTAAATTATGGTAGAAAAAAACCAAAAAAACAAAAACATATTAATTCTTATAATTTGGTTCTTTAACATCTATGATTCCCCAATTTAACTATTTTGGTTTTTATTAAAGAATATAGTTTTCTAACCTAAGTAATTTAATAATTAAGACTAAAATAATGTAATATTTATTATATAATATATAGAAACTGATTTATAAATATTATACATAATTTAAAATATAAAAATCTCATGTGTTTTGGAATTTATGTTTTAAAACAAACACATTGCTTGACCAAACACTTCTTAAACCCAGACGATGCTAACAATATTTTTACTTTCTACGAGTCAATATGTTAATTATAAAAGATAAATTAGTATATTAATAGACAATATTTTACATTTTTTAATACTTTAAAATCATTTGTAATAATATATTATTTTTTTATTAATTTTAAATTATTTAATAAAATATCTTTTGTTGTAAAATAACAATAATGAAAATTTTGACATTATTTATTTAAATTTAACTATAACATATAAAAATAATATTTTAATTAAAAAAAATTAAGTTAAATATGTGTAAATTTTTTTATTAATCTTAAAAAATAAATATAGACAATAATTCAATTAATTAATTTCACTTTTAACATTTATAGTATCTTCTATTTTAGTTAATTAATAACTAAATAACCAATATATTGATGTTTCATAAGCATTTTAGGTTGCTAAATAATATCTAAAAATTATTAATAATTAATTATGATAAAAATAACCCATTTATTTTTCAAAATTATATGTATAACCGAAAATATTATGTTTTTTACACATCTTGATGTTTTTTAAATGTTAAAGGTAAGGAAAGTTATATTTTTGTCTTTTTTCTTACTTAACCTTTTATATAGAGATATTACATTTATTAATTTCCTAATAAACCATACATTTAAAACCATGAGGGTATATGGTCTAATTATTGAAATTCAATTTATTTTGGATAATTATTCAGGTAAATTTGGTTTTTAATAATAAGGTTTAGTCCTTAATTAAGCTTAAACTTACCTTACTCACTGTGGTTAATTTTAATCAATTTCGCTAATATTTTTAGTCAAAAATTATGTTGATATTATTAGACTAAAAATATTATAATTATTACAAATATTTATTTATATTTTTCATAATTCAAGTCACAAATGTCCAACAATTAATTTTGATGATAATCCCGCAGAGGTTGTGAGAAAGCATGTTTTTAAAGTAAAAACATTCAAAAATTCACTAGGTTTTTTTGTCTAATTTCAATATAAAAATGACTCCAATTAAATATATTGGGTTAATATGTTCATTATTTTTCTATTTTTAATTTAAAACCCAATTTAAAATATAATCTAAGACTAATCATTATTTAAATGAAAATGTTGTTTTTAACTAAATTGTAGTAATTTTTACTATTCACCCAAAAATGATGTTTCATAAAAAGATACCAAAAATTCACCCAAATATAATTTCAACATTATGAATTCAAAAATGGATTTAATTTTATCAAATAAAATTTCTATTAGTGTATAAAATTATTTTTATTATTGTTTAAAAAAGGATAAAAAAAATTTCTTAAGAAAATAATATTTTAAAAAATAGACGACATTATGGAAAATTATACATTTCATTATCAATATGATTTATTTAGGTGAAACTATTATAAATAATATATGAAATGTATTTATTACTTTTCATATTATTATGTTTACCTTTTAGGTTATAATTATTCAATTCTAATAATTATAACAATAAAATGATTTTTTATAGAAACTCAGTGTTGCATAAAACGCATGCCCAGCCAGTGTTGGGTGTAGAGCAAGACAATTTGGTTCCATGTGAAAGAAATATTTCACTTTTTTAAATAAAATAAATCAATTAAAATTAATTCATTCTATAAAAAGGTCCATAAAAATAGGGGGTGTTACATTCTACGCCGCTTAAAATGAATTTCACCCTCAAAATCCATTTGGGTTATCAAAGTTTTAATTATTTTTATGTTCCTTTAATAAAAACCCACATAAAAAATGAACACTAAAACATACATTAAAAATGAAAGTTAGAACCATAATGGTTACCAAGAGTGAAACATAGTTAGGTTTCCACATAAGAGAACATATGTGTAAGGTCAAAACATGGAAATAAAGGAGAAATATAACTATTATGTTGTACAGGAGAGTGATAGAGAAATTATTCAAGATAAAGTTAAAAATCACAAAGCCATAAAACTACGATGACCTAAGGGACCTTATGATTCATTGGAAACAAAGGTACTATGACAAATTTTTTTGGTTGAAGATTATTTTTCCAAAAGTTTAATATATTTCATTAAAATATATACTTTCATGATTTTAGGAAAAGACCACCCTTGGTTTTTCATTTATCCAATTCCCCAATTTCTCTAAAAAATAAGGCGACTTTTTTATTTTTGATTTACTAACAGATCATGAGACCTATGATATGCCATATCATTAGTTATAATCAACACCAAGTAGTTTGAATAGGCTATCCAATATGCATAAATCCTCATATTGAGAGATAATAATTTAATATTATTGAATTCATCTGATGTCTAACTTAAACTTTCCAAAAAAAATCACCTTATCACCCTCCTGAAAGATGAAAATTCCAATATTTAGAAATTATTTCATTAAATTATATTATCATTGATCCCCCATATATCACAAAGTATCTTTTGGTTTTGAAATTCCAAAAATACGATCACACACATCAAAAATCCCATTGAAACATGGTAATTACATGAATTACCATTTATACTTATTGAAAAAATGCATGATTACTTATTCCATTGATCATTGGATACATTATTTAATTCCTAGTAATTTTAAACTTTATACTTGAGGACATATACCAATTTTTAAATAATCAGTTCTAGGTTAATATTTATCTTCTATTTTACATATTCGTAGCCAACATATCTTTATCTAAAGATTATTTTCTCAATGCTAGGCATTAATTAAGGGTGAACGTAGATTAATTAAAATATAACCTCTCCCTGAAATAACCATTAAAAATATCCTTTTAAATACATAATTAAAACTTATACTGATAATACTTATATATTTCATTAATCATATAACACAATCTTTTAATGCCAAAACATAAAGTTGTGTTCATCCAACATTATTCTTAAACCATTACTTAGGCTTTGTTAACTTATTCTTTAATAACTCTATCATAGAATATTAAATTTGAATAATTTATTAAGGTTCCTCAACATAAATATAATTAGGATTCTTATGTTTAATTTAGAAAATACTAGAAGAAAATGACACACCTTTCACATGTAATTTGCTTTCTCTTTATCTTCAGATGCATAACCAAAACACTAGCACCTTCCTAATGAAAATTATACTTAGGAAATAAATTTTAAAAATGCTAATAATTTCCAAATATGAATCCTTAAATGTTAACCATGTCCCTTATATTTAACTTCATTTACTAAAACTAGAAAGAATAGGGTGAGAAACAAATATCCTAGAATAAAACCATATAATCATGAAAATTTACTTATAGGATATCTAAATACCAAGACATACTTTTTAATTTATGACACCCTAAGTTTATTGTAGTCTATTCATAGCCAACTTAAATTTAAATCCATCCTGATATTTCATGAAGATTTTGTGAATTCCTAAAACGTATCCCTTGGGAGTGTCAAATAAGGTTTCCAATAAGGCTCATTTTCAGGTACGAGTTTAAACCGAGTTAGTGCCAGAACATCTTATTGGAGTTATTAATCCTATGTACAACTATGCCAGAGACACACCCAGTTGTAGTTTTTGGATAGTGATATATTTCTAGTAAATCAATTACTACATACATTAACAAAATTCCATGACATTTTCTTAAACATTAACTCAAGCATATACTTATCCTTAGAAACATCCCTAGACATAACATTAGAATTATTCCTATGGATCTCACGAATGTTTTCTCATAATAGTTTCAAAAGGTTAACTAAACATTTTCTCTAATTCCAACTATTGAAACCCACAATTTTCATACATTAACATTATGTAGAATTTGAGAAATATTTAAACCAATATATAAGAAGACTCCCAAAGACCGCACAATTCTAGTACCTTTGGAAACATGAAAACATAAAAATGGGTACATAAATGAGATACATCATGTCCCACTTGGTTCTTCATGACTAGGACCCTTCTTATAAAAAAGATAAATAATACATATGTTCATAACCTGTGGGAAGGAAACACAAAAATTGGTGATCTTAGATGCTCGATAAGGGCAAACAAGAAAGATACTTAAGCATAATCATGATAATAAGAGTTAGAGAACATGATCATGAAAATAGAAGATCATACTCTGCATATTAATGATCATAAAAATTATTCATATAAATCTTGGTAGTTCATAAGATATTAATCATAAGTAACAAAGAAAATAATCAATGATACAATAACATAGGAATAAAACATATAATTTTGGCAGACACATAAGAATATATGGTTATTTCCATAGTAGTCAAGGCATTGCTGCTGAGGCCATCTTAGTGGGCAAAGTCCTTTACTGAATGAGGTTCACTCCCAATTCTAGTTCAATATTACTGAACCAAGTTCACTCCTTTTTATAGCATAGTAATACTAAACTGAGTTCATTTCTGATTCCATCCATGTCTATATCATGATATATAAATCTTTACCCAATGAATTTTATGGAGATATAGGTACAAGCCATGTCATAATGAAATCATACATACATGTGCCAAAAATTCATCAACAATAATATCAAAACCCATAAAATAAAATGTGTATCATAAATATTTAATCATATTAGAAATAATGGAAAAATTTAAAGGTTTCATAATCATTTATTCTAAATCATAACCCCTGAAAAGAAGTGGATTTCAAAAGCATATAACTGATGGAAGAGAAATGAGTGTCATATGAATAATTCCATCAAAACATAAAACATTTAAGAAATAATATTATTATAACCTTTGGACCATTTATTATAAGGAAATGAGTAAGATCAACACATGTCATCTTGTATAGAAAATAGCTTCAAAATATATTTTGAAAATTTTTATTTAGGAAAATAGATATTTCTTATTCAAGAAACACTTTTTAAAAACATAAAACCTTTTGAGAACAATTTTACTTAAAATAAAATTGCAAAAATATAAATAAATCCTGATAAAATCTTGAAAACAAACTTCCTAGAAAACTTATAATACAATCGTGAAATTTTTTTGAAAAGTATTTTCCATGAAAACTTATAAAGATGCCTGAAAACATTTTGAAAACCATTTTCCTTAAAAACATATAAAAGATCCTTAGAAGCATTTGTAAAACCTTTTTATTTGAAAACAAGTTGAAAACATAGAAAAAAGTCTTTAAATCACTTAGAAAACCTTTTATTTGAAAACTTATTAAATAGTAATATAAAATGTTACTTTTTTTTAAAACACAGTGTTTGAAATAAAATAGATTTCTGACTAAAAAGAGAAATATGAACCCAAATTTCAAAACAAATGTTTATTAATTATCTTAAGTAGTGAATGGTGGAAATTTATACTAATAAATTACAATATCATAATTAAACATTGGATAAGATCACTCATGAGTGTTCTTGAGAGATGGATCATAATATTTCATCAATGGTAGCATAATCATAAATAATCACAATGTATAATGAGACTGTTTCATTTAACTCTTTCCACATCATAAATTTGGATTATGCCCTCCATGTAAGAAAATATAATTAAATTAAGCTTAAAATATAATTAGAAAAAATATATTCATAATGTAACATGTCAAATATACCTTGGGAAATAATGCAGGTGCAAAAAAACATGTGTCTCAAAGAAGGAAAATCGAGACAAAACTATCTTACCGATTTGGTAACTTTTGAAACATAATACCAATGAAAGAAATCTCATAGAGTGTATATATAAATACCCATAAATTTAATAATATTACCCATATAATACATTCACAGTATGTATATACACCACACAAAATAAAATAATGGTGAACATGGCTGGTATTTAATGGATATAAAAAATGAGATGATATTCCCTTACATTTTGTCTTGAATCTCTTCATACTCGTAAAAAACTCCTTGTATAATAATGGTATGTTTATTATATATTTTTTTAAAGAATTATATATTTATATATAATACCAAATATTATTTTGTTATTACTTTGTATTACTTTCTTGTTAAAAATTCTATGTTAAGGTTTTAGTTCATGTAATATCTTTTTTGTTCTTCACATATGTCTTAATTTGTTTTAAATGTGGTCCTCATAATCAAATCACGATTTAATGAATTTAAACCATGATTTAAATATAATTTATATTCATTTTTTATTTTTTATAATATTCCATTGAATATAGAAGAACAAAATTGAATACACTATTCATGGAGATGGTAGACCATACATATGCAAGAAAACTGCTTCCGTTTTATTAACGTATTGAAAGAAAGAATGTACATGAAATATATTTATATATTTACATATTATAATTAAATTATAATTATTATTTAATAAATATCCTATAATTTTACTAAACACATATATAATACATTCCACGTAAGGTGTGAACGAATCACATCGTATTGAGGGGGTGGTAGTCCACACTTCATCAAACCAAATTATCATATTTTCACCAAATGGAAAGTATAAAGATATGTGATGAAAAAGGATTAAATAAAATAAAATACATATTAAATATAATATATAACATATATCAATATACTTTTCATCGTAATGTCTATCATGAGAGGTAGTAATGGAAAAATGAACATTCATTGTTTCGTGAGGCGGTAGTTTTCCGTACATGTAAAAAAAATGTTTGTTACCCATTAGATGGAAGGGTGTGTAAGTTTAATTCAATTAAATAGAATAAAATAATCATTGTATATTTATCATAATGGTTTCGTTATACAATCATCGAACAAGAATAGTTGAGGGAGTGTAGAATGAAAATAAACAAAAGGAGCTTGAGGGAGGGTGTTACCTATTAATTGGGTAAATCTTTTTGTTTTTCACAAAAGGGATTCTATAGAATGATTTATGAATACAGTGAGGCTTAAAGTAGGAAGTAAATGTAGTTTGGATACTATTTTGGTAGATTTTGGACGAGGCAAAGTGTCTTGTGAGGTGCGAGGAAGGGGTAGAGGGCATTCTTTTTATAGTGAAGGTTGAGTGACAGTATTGTAAATAACAAAAGGCATTCAATAATGGGAGTTATCCTTTACCTAATGTGCCTAAATAATATAAAACTAATATATTAAAGTTAAAGTATGGTCTAATAAAATCTAAACCGCAAAAAATAGTCTCATTTTAATAATTTGGTTCCTTAACTTTTAAGATTCTCCCATTTAATTATTTCGCTTTTTATTAAAGAATCTAGTTTTATAACCAATGTAATTTAACCATTAAGACTACAATAAAGTTATATTTATTATATAATATATTTAAAATTAATTATAAATATTTTACCTAATTTAGAAAATAAAAATCTCATGTTTTTTTAAAATTAATTTTTAAAACAAGCACATGTGACACGCAAAACACCCCTTAAACTCAGACCGTGCTAACAATGTTTTTACAATCTATGGGTTGATATGTTAATTTTAAATGATAAATTTTTCCAATAATAGAAAAAATTTAATATTTATTAACACTTACAAATAACATTTTAGAATATAGTATTTTTTACTAATTTTAAATCATTTAATAAAATATCATTTATTGTAAAATAACAATAATGTCAATTTTGTCATTATTTATTTATTTTCAATTTTAAAATATAAAAAAAATATAAAATTCAAATAAATTTTTTTTATAGATGTATAAAATGATATATTAATTTTAAAAATAATTTAAGACAGTAATTCATTCCATTTACATCAATTTTGACATTTATATTGACATTCATTTTAGTGAATTATTACCTAAGTAATCACTATGTTGGAATTTCACAAGAATTTTAAATAAATAAATTATCTATAAAAATTAATAACAAACTATTTTGATAAAAATAACCCATTTATCTTTAAAAAGGTTATGTATAATCATAAATATGATGTTTTTTTACATATCTCAAAGTTTTATAAATGTTAAATGTAAGGAAAGTCCACGTTTTTCATTTTTTCATTACTTAACCATTTATATAGAGAAAATCCATTTAACTATATCCCAATAACACATAAATTTATAACCAATAGGGTATATAGCCTAATTATTTTCATCTAATTAATTTTAGAGATGTTTTTAGGTCATTCTGGTCCTTAAGATTAAGGATTTGTCCTTAATTAAGCTTAATCTTACCATAATCATTGTGATTCATTTTAAACACCTTCACTAATATTTTTGGTCAAAAATTAATTTGATCTTATTAGAATAAAAATATTATACATATTACAATTTTGTATTTAAATTTTTCAAAATTTAAATCATAGTAGTGGGAAAATTAAGTTTAATGCTAAACATGTTGATGTGGTGAGAAAACGAGTTTTTAAAGTAAAAATAAAAATAAAAACTTCACTAAGTTTTTATATGTAATTTCAAAATAAAAATTACTCCAATGACCTAAATTGGGTCAATATATTCATAATTGATCTATTATAAATTTAAAAATCAATTTAGAATATAATTTAATACAAATCATTATTTAAATGAAAATGTTGTTTTAAACTAAATTCCCATAATTTTCACTATTCACCCAAAAAAGAAGATTCTTGGAAAATTCCCAAAAATTCACCCTAAGATACTTTAAAAATTTTGAATTAAAAAATTACATTTGAAATAACTAAAATAGTGCAAGATCACTGAGAGGGGAGGGGTGAATCAGTGATCCGCTATTAATTTTTCTTTTTATGAGTTTTCTCATTTTTCAATTCAACCTCTATAGATGGTTAAATCCTTGATGTACTCTTCAAATGATATTGTAAAAAAATAATAGAACAATGATATTTACAAGGTTTGGTACAAATACATACTATTGTCGTGTGGGTTATTCTGCCCAATACAGATTCTTTAATTTCACAAAAGATTATTACAAATAGTAATTGCTTAAACCCCCCAATTACAAGTTGGTTAAACACCCCAAATTTAATGCACCATATCCTTATTTTAGAAACTGGTTATGCCCCTCATCATTAACATTTCTCTTTAGATGGTTTGATCGACTACAGGATGATATGAAAATCTTCTTTCATGATCTTGTAAGATCTGACCTGCTCCTGTACTTGTTCATGTATCTTCAACAAACTATGATTGGATCTATCGGTCTTAGTTAGTGATTCTGATCACTATTAATGATTAGTTATCTTAATTCATCAAATTATCAGGCTAATAATTATTTCTTCTGACTAAAGTCCTGGTCTTACTTAGACGTGTGCAAGTGGTTAACACATATTCTTCAAGATTGTGAATATTACTGAATCTGTGCACCTTATATCTCCTTGTTGAAATTAATTTTCACACTCTATTATTTCTCCACAAGATCATGGGAATGAACAAGTTTATATATGACCATGTTTATGTGTTATGAAACCTGAATATACAATGGTTCACATCCTTCCTTCTTTATATACCCACTCTTTATTAAGGATTCTCACTTTCCACTTTTCACACATGATTCTTTCTTCCCATCATGCATATGCATGTATATGCATACTTCTCACCATCATTTTTTTTACAAACCAAACCCATAGGTTGTTCTATACAACCTCTCAAGTTCATAAAAAACTTATTGGATGTTTTCTTTTTGTGTGCCAGATGTTCTTATCAATATATAGTGTATATGCACACTTGTCTATGAGGATTCTCAAAACACACAAACAAAAGATTCTTCATGGTTCTAGGTGTGTCACATAAATGGGGGAGGTTTAAAGCACTATCCCAATAAGTGTTCTCAAACATTATATTCAAAAACTGACTCAATAGAGTAGAGCAATTGTGGAGTGTTTGTGGGAGCCTTCTTCTTTACATAGGATTATTATAAGGAGGTCTTCTTTCTTCAGGAAAGCAACAGATGTGCGTAAATATTCTGCACAATGCTATATTCTTTTGGAAACAAGAGGTTTCTCCAAATATATTGAAAAACAAAAAATGAGTCGAGGGACTCTTACTTTTATAGGCATAGGATGCACGTTCCTATGAGTTCAAATCCATCATGATATGTGGTAGGATTCAATTATTTTAATATATGAGATCATCGCCTTTGAAAAATTAAAATGTGGATAAGATATCCGAATCTATTGTGTTGTTTCGGTTCAACATGGGCTTCCTCATTACTCAGTGTAAGTATAAAATGAATGTATTAAGAATTATTAAAACACTCAATCATGAATTCTCAAGCTCTAGGAAGTGGCCTCGCTACTGTATATGCTTCGGTCTTCGTGGATTCCTTATTTCAATCGCACTCAGGAAGATATAATTACATGAATGAGTTCATGGAATCTAGATAACGCTCATGCACATAATATGATAGACTGTGGTGGACTAGGTTCAAACATGGGGGATCAGATTCATCGGTAGAGTTTAGCAACATCAAAATGGGTCAGATGTTAAAGACAACGGCCGCAGGATCATCAGATTGTCCAAGTTCAAACTCACACTGCGTTGAAGGATGGATGGTGAAGATTAGATCGTGAACTGTAGATAAGATGTGCAGACACGATTACAAGTGGGATTTGATGGATGGATCCTATGGCTTACTCATTTTTAAAATTTTTCCTCCCATTGAAATAGATACATAGCTTCTCCGTGGTTTAAATATCAAGTCACCTTGACCCACCACCAGATTACTCCTCTCCCCCCTCCGGTGTCTCCCCGCAC
This sequence comes from Viscum album, assembly GCA_963277665.1. Lineage (NCBI taxonomy): Eukaryota > Viridiplantae > Streptophyta > Magnoliopsida > Santalales > Viscaceae > Viscum > Viscum album. The sequence continues at coordinate 1,339,950,506 of OY728132.1, read as the reverse complement.
TGGTGCTTGAGGGCACGCTCTGCCCCAAACCTATGCTAAGATTCCATGCCACCCTGCCCGGTGGCTCTCTTGTCATTCTCCCAGGCACCCCTGTGGGCTCTCTCCTATGTTTCCCAAGCATGACTGCTATTATCCATGCCACTGACTTGTTGGGGTTAAGCTTAGCCACCCACAACTTGTGGTGCGAGATGCTTCCATGGCTGGCTGGCTAGCTAGCTAGCCATTGTCACATATTATTTTATAAAAAACTCATAAAATAAATGGTTATAATCCAATATATATATATATAAGTAAATCAACATTAAATGCACCATAATTAGAATTACAATTCATTTTTATCCATCAACCCTCTATATCTTATATTCTTTTTGTCACACCTCTTAAGCATTCATTATTAGCTCAATCTTCTCAAACACTTCATCCAAGATGTATCTTCCAAATGCATCATGTAATCATGTATTTCTAGGCCTTTTTCAAATGGTGTAACAATGTGTCTCCCAGTGACACATTTCAGGGAACTTAAGATCAGTTCAATAATAGTCAGAATTTAGGACACTCCAATCAGCATTACTTCAACAATCCACTCATTAAGAACATATTAGAATGTCATTGACAATAAATGAAATCAGTGGGATCAACAATATCCCCCTTTGAATTTTGATTTCAATATCTTCTAATAACACTCTAATAGAGACAATATGCATACCAAGATTTTTCCCACCTTATTGGAATTCAAGTGAAAAGGGTATGTGGGCATGGTAAAAAAGATCATCTCCTTACTTTAAATAATATCTTCATGAATAATTGAGATAGGGGGATTATACCACATAGCCCACTTAGAAAAGATCCATTATTTAATCAAATCTATGTCTACGTGGGCTAATCCGATGTTGAAAACAAGAGATATATGGCCAAGGTTTTCAATGTTGTAAAAAAACAACCATATATGTGAAATTAGTATTATAATTTTTTCATTAATATCCAAGGGGATGAAAATAGAGAGATTCCTTAATGATGTGAAATAACCCTACATAAACATCAACAAAAAATTGTCACCCTCAAGGGAAAATTTCATCTCCTTCAATACCATGGAAATTAGTACAAAATAATTTGTATAGATTTAGGGAATAAGGATAGACCTTTCTTAGTTCTTCAAGTGAGAGGAGAATTCTGAACATGAAGTTTTATCCATAGCTCAACAAAAATCTCCGCTGGAATTGATTTGGGGAAAATATCTGCAACTTTATCATTAGTAGAAATGTATTGTAGCTTGATATCTCCCCCAGCCACCGTTTCATGGATAAAATGATATCTGATATCATTTTTCTGGGATCTTGAATTCTGCATAAGATTCATAGATAATCCAATTGCACTTTTATTATCACATAAAATATTTAGTGATTTCTCAGTTTCAATTTCCAAATATGCTATGTTCAATACATCCCAGTCATTTGTGTACATGTATGTGTAGCTATCACATACTCTACCTCAGATGTTCTCAAATTTAATGAATTCTACTTCTTTTTATACCAACTGACATATCCTTCTCCCAAAAAGAAGGTTCCACCAGAGGTAGATCTCATGTCATTACAATCACCAGTCCAATTAGCGTATGCAAACCCAACATCTTCATGTCGGCACTGTGTTTTTATAAAATCCCATAGTTCAGAGTTCCTTTCACATATCTCAAAATTTGTTTAGATTCTAATAAGTGAGACTCTTTTCAATCACACTGAAATTTAGAACATACAGTCACTACATATGTTATGTATGGAATTGATGATGTGAGATAAAGTAGGCTTCCAATGATTCATATAAAATCATTTTGATCAACATTTTTACCATTTTCATCCTTGCATAATTTGGTTACAACTGAAATGTGTGTTGGAAAATATTTTTCATTTTCTATTCAGAATTTTTTCACCTATTCTCCTACATAGATCTCCAGTTATAGAAATATAGAATTTTGTTTCTGGTCCACCTAAAATCTTAGAAAATATGTCATCAAACCAAGCATGGACATTTCAAGGTTTCTCTTAATTTTCTTAGCAAATTGTTTACAGAGACTTTCTTTGTCACCAAAAAAAAAATAATTTCATCTACATATATAATGACTATTTGAGAATTAGTGTCCATTTATCTAAATAAATGTCACTATCAAATTTACCCTTTAAAAACATCATATCCCTTAGAAAACCATCTAATTTTGAGTACTAGGCTTCATGGGCCTGTTTTAAACCGTACATATATTTTCTCAACCTACTGACCATGCTCCCATCTTTGTCCAGAACAAAACCATTTAGTTGTCCGATAAATACCTCTTCATTAGGATTATCATTTAGAAATGAATATTTTATATTCATTTGATAAACCTTGTAATTCTAGTGTGCTGCAACTACCAACAAAATTATAATGGTTTCCATTCTTTCTACTTGTGAAAAAGCTTCTTCAAAGTCAATTCCTACCATTTTTGAATATTATTTTCATAAAAGCCTGGAATTATTTTTGGAAACCTCCCTTTCTCATTTAGCTTATTTCAAAAAAACCCAACTTGGTTCTAATAACATTTTTATTATGGGGTCTTAATAGAGTATCCAAAGTGGAATTCATTTCAATTTGATCAATCTCTTAATTCATAGCTTGTATCCATTCCTCATGATCAACTAATTTAACCACTATTTGAGGTTCGACTGGAGAAACAAGTTAAGTGTGATATTCAATTCTCAATCTTCTTATTATTTTCATCATATACTATTGATTACCAATTATATTTTCAACCTCAACATGTTTCCTTAAATTTTTTATCATTTAATTTTGTTTTTATGAGATTATTCATCATCACTAGTATGTTCAGAATTGATACCAACATTGTTTAGTTCTGTCTGAGTAGCTTTATTATTCTTTTGTTACATAATCATTCCATTTTCGATAAATTTTTTTTGAATCATCATTATTATTAATATCATATTTGATATTGTTTTCCATAATTCTAACATCACTGCATTCAACCATATTGTTCATTATTTTGTTCCAAAATGTGTACCACTTACCATCAAGCAGGGAGCCCATGAATATTCCTTCCTATTCCTTTTCTTCAAATTTTTCCAGATTAATGTTTTTAATCTTTTCTATGTGGGGACTTCCAAAAACTAGAAAGCATTTAATAGTTGGTTTTTTGTTTTAACACATTTCATAAGCTATCATTTGTGTTTCTGTTCTCAGAAGACATTTTTTTTATATATATGATTGTATATACAACTTCTCTCCGGAAAAAATTTGGGATGTTGTGTTCAACCATCATCATTCTACATATTTCAACTATGCTTATGTTCTTTCTTTCAGTAACTCTATTTTGTTGTGGAGTATACAATGTGTTTTTTTGATACTTGATTCCATTTTTGAGAATATATATTTCAAAAGAATAATATTTATACTCTTTACCATTATATGATCTTTCTTTCTTGATAAAGAGACCCATCTCCTTCTCACCTTGCCTTCTATTTTTTTTTGAATATTGTGGTTTCCTATTACTTCTGTTTGATAAACATGACATTAGTCATTCGAGTGTAATAATCAATAAATGTTATGAAATATAGATCAAACCATATATAATTTTTGTCTCATTGTCCCACATTTTACTCTATGAATAAGTTCAAGGTCCCTAGTATATAGAATATCCACTCCATTGTGTGAACTTTGGGACAATTATCCTTTTTGACATGTTTCGAAAATTTCAACCCTTTCTCTTTTCAATTTTGGAAGATCTCTCAGAATATCATACTTTAGGATTTTACAAATACTACTTTGAACAAGGTTACCATGTCTTCTATACTAGAGGTTGTTTTTATCCAATGAACTGAAATAAAATGAATTAATTGAATCTCCAATTCGAAATAGATTTTTAGTGGTCATGTTTTCTTGGGTGACAATTCTTCCTTCCTTTAAGTTATTTATGACGCATGAATCCTTTATGAAATACACTTCATGTCTATCATCACATAGTTGGATCACACTAAAAAATTGTGTTTTAATTCATCAAAAAATAACGCATAGTTGGAATTCATATTTTTAGCATCAATCATTGCCTTTCCAATTCCGTTGATTTTCAGAGAACAATCATTTCCAAATATCACAGATCCTATTTCATGATTTACTTTGTCGTTTAAAATTTTCGTATCACCGGTCATATGTGATGAAAATCCACATTCGAGAATCCAAGACTTGGTTTTACTATTTCCTTTCAATGAAACATCACGAAAACAAAATTTTTCTTCATTCATTTTCTAAATTCCCTTTCCATTATTGACTTTGTGTGTTTGTTTAGGAAGAATACTCTTGAAATTTTTATCACTATGGCCTTGTTGATCATATCTTCCACAGAATTCCTCAAAGTAGTTAATTTTTTTTGAGTTGGTAGATCAAATTAATTTTTTAATATTTTTTTCTTATTTTGTATTGCTCTTCTATTTTCATAATTTCTCCTCATTGGTCCATGCTTCATTTCTCATAGGGACATGTTATATCAATACAAATATGATTTGTGACCAAACACTATACAAGACTAGAAATATCGTCTAATCCTAGATCTTCACAACTGATAAAAACATTGTCTTGAATATTTATACTGTTTTTTTGGATCCTGAGCTTTTCTTGGTTCTGGGAGAATAAATCTTCTTAGAAAATTTATCACTTCTTTCAGATTTGATGAATATTTATCACTAGACTTTGTGCTCTAGACTCATATCAGATTTGTTTTTGAACCTTCATTGTTAGAAATAACATATTTCTCAACAGCCATATTGAAATATTATATGATATTTTTATATATATTCTATATTTCAAGGCATTTAGACTGAGTTATTGAAATTTATTCTCCTTTGAGGCGAATCTTATCCTCAAGATCTTTTACCAACTTTTCAATTTCATCTAGATTTAGTTTGTACCATTTTATTTATTCAATAAAAATTACTTCTATCTTTTTTACATTCTTTATTTACCTCAGTTTTCTTTTCTGTTTCTTTCAATAATAATCTCTTATCTTTCGTGAACATTCTATTTTTCTCAAGAAAATATTCTATTTCTTTCTTCACCATGTGTTCTATATCTGTCCGTTCGCATTTTTCATCTTCACTACTAAAAGTATCGAACCCTTTTTCCATATGATCCATGAAATTAGTTTCATCATTTGTTTGGATTCATAATTTAGAGTCTAAAAGTTCTTATTTTCTCTCAAAAAATCTTTTTTCACATGAAAAGAACTTTTTATTTATTCCACCAAATTCGATTAAATCTTTTGAGCTTCTACCCCATTTATTTTTCTGGTGTTTTTCTACATCAGTATCTAGTTAGAAAAACCTTTTCTTTAGAAAATTTATAGCAAAGTGTCCAATGTAATTGCAGTTGTAACATATTGGTGGTGATTTTCCTTTACCTTTAAACTTTCTTTTTCTGAATATCTTCGATATAAGAGCAATTATTATGTTGTATTATTCATCTTTATCTTCATCATCATACTCAATTTATCATGAAACTTCATCATCTCTAATTTTTATTTTTTGGATCGCCTCAAAAGCCATCTCATCTTTGATCCTCTTCTTGAAATCTGGGATATTTCGTATTTCATATGCAATGAGAATGTTATGTAAATCATCAAGAGAAAGATCATCTCTATCTTCCAAAGCTGATACTTTGGGATCAAACCTGTCTGGAAAATTTCTCAATAGTTTTTTTGAAAATAGTTGAGTCATCCATCTTATCTCCAAAGCCTCAAATATTACTTACAATCTAATTGAATCTTGTGAAATAATCATCAATGATTTCATCCTCACCCATCATGATATCTTTGATTTTGCCCCTCCATATTTTAAATTTGGCTTCCTTGATTATCATGTAGCCTTTATAGATACTTTCCAATTTGTCCAAAATTTCATTGGCATTTTGAGTCCCATAACCTTTATATACACTATTTCTGAAAGATATATCAAAATGGAATTTTGAGCTTTTCCATTGACTTCCATATTTCTTTTCTTAGCAAAATTCATAACAATTTCATCAGAAATTTGAGTAAATCCAAAAGTGGATGCATCTATAACTTCAAGGAAACGAGATATAAGATAAGGTATCATCCCATTCTTCTAACTATGATTATTCTTACCATAGAATGTAGGAACACCCCTACTATTGACAGAATTTAGATTATCTATATTGTCAATGTAGAAGATCCTAACAAAGGGTGCCTTGATTTGATACCAATTGAAATACATGGAATAGTGAAAGATCACTGAGAGGGTAGGGGTGAATCAGTGATCCCTTATTAATTTTTCCTTTTTATGAATTTCCTCCTATTTCAATTCAACTTTTATGGCTAGTTTTGGTGTCGATCAAATCTTGAAATGATGTTGTAAAACAAAATCACAGAACACAAGGATTTGAAATGTTTGGTAAAAAGTCATATTCCTTGCCGTGTTGGTTATTCTCCATAACATGGATTCTTTAAATTCTTAGAATATGATTACCAATAGTAATTGGTTAAACCCATCAATTACAAGTTGGTTAAACTCCCCAACTTCACCGCACCTTCTTATTACTCTAGAAACTGCTTATGACCCCAGTTTAAACTTTTTTCTTTAGATGTTTTGATCCACTGCAGGATGATATGACAATCTTCATCCACGAGATTATAGGATCTAACTTGATCATGTAATTGTTCATGTAGCTTCAACAATCTCTGATTAAATCATTCAGTCTTTCTCTATGATTATGATCACTAGTAATGATCAGTTATCTCAATTCATAAAATATTCAGGCTGGAAATTTTTTCTTCTACCTAATTACCTAGGCTCACTTAGACGTGTGCAAGTTTTTCACACATATTCTTTAAGATTATAAATATTTTTGGATTTTTTCACCTTATATCTCTTTGTTTAAATTAATTTTCACACTCAATTAATTCTCCACATGTGAATGGTCATGCACAAGTTTATATATGATATTTGGTTATGTGTTATGAATCTTGAATATGCAATGATTCACTTACTTCCTTCTTTAGATACCAACTATTTATTAAGGCTTTTCACTGTCCACTTTTCCCACACAATTATTTCTTCCCATCATTAATATCCATGTAAATGAATACGACCCACCATCATGTAGGATTGAAATAATGAATAAAGATAAAAATTGTAGTATCTAATGATATATATGCTCAATATACAATAGGGGTGGTGAATTTTATACTTTAAAAAAATACTTTTGGAACATTTAAAGAAGATTAAGTTTAACAAATTTAAACAAGGTAATTCACAAAACCTCTAGTTCTAGACACTTGCTAGATTCCAGAAATATGATTCTGAGAATGTAATTTCGGAAAAGTGATTCCGAAAATGAAACTTACAAAAATTTTACAAGGAAAAATATTATACCTTAAAATGTATAGAATCTCACTAATTTAGTGTACATGTATAAGGAAGTATAAGATAGTTATACTTTACTCAGAAATCCAAAATGCAGTGGAAAACTTGAAAAAAACAAGTAACAAGTAATAGATCATTTAACTCAAAGAGAAGGGTATCCCACAATTTTGGATAAAGGTCCCTTGATTTATAATTTCAATAAATTATGTCTTACCCACACTAGGGTAAGTCCTCAATATGAAGATCGGAGTTTGTCTTGCTATCCCCACAAGACCTCAACTTCAATGTAGTTGGCACCTCTATCTTCCTTATCAAGGAAGCCCTAAACTTCAAACTAGTCGGCACCTCTGTCTTCCTATCCTCAGAAGCCTTCGAATGTATTCAAAAACATTCAGAGTTTCACAAATCAAATCTGAACAAGACGTTCAGTACGCACTAAGCATGAGAGTCTCTCTCTAGAAATCACTTCAACATTATGTAATCTCTAGAGTTGTAGAACAGTGTTGAGCTCTTTCAAATGAGATTCTATTTATAGGAACAACTTCAACGGTCGGCTCCCTCATCCAAAGGTCAAATTTTTCATTGAATTTCAGAGGGACCTGTACATGTGTCACTTAAACAATGGTTGGTTAGTAATTGAATGCATGACATTGTTTTATAACAAAAAAAATTTAATCAAAAATATGGTTACATAACCAAAATCAAATGTTCATAATGAAAGCACGAAAATTTTTGGAGTCCAATCAAAAAAGCATTCGGAGTCTATAATACAAGGATATTTGGATTCTGTTTTCTAAGGAATTCAGAACCTAACTTCTATAGAATTCTGGAGTCTAAATTTCAAGGAAATTAAGAGTCTAGATTTACAAGAATTCAGAATGTAAACATACAAAGTTTGGGGTAATAATTCATGATAATTCGGAATAAGAACTCATAAAGTTCAGAGTCATAATTCATGAGAATTCGGAATCAGAACTCTTAATGTTCAGAGTCAGAATTCATGAGAATTCAAAATCAAAACTCATAATGTTCGGAGTCAGATATCATGAGAATTCGAAGTCAGAACTCATAAGAGTTCAGAGTCTGAATTCATAGAACGTGGAGTCAGAACTCATAAGAGTTCGGAGTCTGAATTCAGAGAAATCAGAGTCATAACTCATGAGAGTTCGGAGTTTGAATTTAGAGAACTCGGAGTCAGAACTCATGAGAGTTCGGAGTATAAATTTAGAGAACTCGGAGTCAGAATTTAGAAGAATTCAAAACCTGAATTCAGATCCTGAAAACAGAATGCTCTATATCTAAGTATTATATTATTCCGAGGTTTTAGATATGAAATGTAATTTTACACTTAGAAAACATAATGATCAATGAAAACATGTTAAGGATAAATTTCCAAGGGGAATGAAAATTTTCTTTATGAAAGTAAAGCACAGGGTAAAATGAAATTTTCCTTAAGATAAGGTGTTTGTGATTTCCAAAACACAAGGAATGGTAAAGTCATAAGGAAACCTTATTGACTCAAAAATCTCCCCAAAGAATGAAGGAATGGAAAAGTTTTAAGGTAAAACTTATTGACTAAACAATATCCCCCTTTTTGGGAATCACAAACATACCTACGAAAAAGTATATAAGGACTTAGAAAAATATTTTTCTAGACTTTGAAATAAAAATTTTCTCCCTTTTCAGATGGACAATGATGAATACGACTAACTCAAACTTAGGCTTTGGAACACTAAGGATCATATTCTAGATTTCCAGAATGAGAATTTTCATTATCATGAATACATAAATCTCTGTAATGAAAAATCCCCCATAGATAAACTCTCCCTTACTTAGGGATATTTATTCTTCACTGAGAATTCATTTTCCTTTCTCCCCATTTGTGATTTTAAAAAATATTTTGAGGGAATGGAAATGAAATTGTGGTACATGAAATATTTGTACAAAGCATCCAAACAACAATTAGAAACCAAAATTTCATTAAGACAGGAAGAATTTGTACATGGGAAAACAATACAACAAAAGATCATATTGGATCTATTTTCCTTCATTCTCTTTCGGCATCAGTTTTTTGACTATGGTCTTCAGCTTTTTGAGATGCTTATGATCTTCCTCAGCTCGCTTCAAAAGCTGATCATGATCCTCATATTTCTTCTCTAAAGATTTAAATATATCTTCCAGAGACTTTAGAGCCTCTTCATGAGCCTTCAACAACTTATCTTTTTTTATTAGATTCTTTTCGCTCTCGATCCGAAGATCCCTTTCCCTCTTACAACTTTGAGCAATAGTGTATAAATTCCCATTCAAATCATTCACTTCATGAATCCAATAATTTTTCTCAAGAGTTAAATTTTCTTCAAAACTAGATGTAAGATCTTTAATCCTACCATCTTCGATATCAAAATCTTCCTTTACACCATCTTGGAACTCATAATGTTCTCTCAAATCTTCAACTACCATCTTTGACCAGCTAACCATTGTCTAACAAGACCTTTTGTGGGCATCATAGTTAATGATTTTTTTTGTAACCAGCCTCAAGCATTACACACTTATCCATAACCATGGATACAGAGTCTGATTTCTTATTTAATCTATTTTGAATTATTTGAAATCTAGAATCAATGCTCGAAAATATCGTAATGGTGCCAACCAGCTTCTTCCAAAACTGCACAACAAAATCATGTCCCATAGAAGATCATTACGAATCTGAGACTTTTTTAGTTATGTCTTCTTTCTATGGATCAAAAATTTTCTTCTTTGAAGATCCACCAACATCCTTCTTCTTTAAAACAATTTTAGTGGGTATATCAACAACCAACTGTTTCACCTTGTCAGTTCTCGGAATGGCTTCCTCATCCGGAGATCCTTGTTCACAATCAGATAGCCGAACAATTCAATCTTCATCAACCTTCTCCTTCTCAGCTCCTACCTCAGGATCCTCTGGGGGAATAAAGTGATGATTATAGATTTCTTCCTCAGACAGCTTGTTCACTTCATCTTCATGTTTTTCATCTACCCCAAGAGTAACAAGCTTTGAAGATCCGGCTTGGTAAGTCTAGATTGAAAATTTCTTGGATTCCCTTTCCTTCTCATGAAAGTCTTAAACTTGATTTATGAGGTCATTCATGTCACCAATTCTTTCATCTTCTACTTCTTCTTCCACAACTTATTTTTATGCAACATTATTTTCTTGGACTTTTTCCAGAGTGAGAAATTCCTTCCCCGAAGTCTCTGGTAAATGCACTACCAAAAAAGATTGCGGTACTAGAATGATATCTGATGATTTCTCAGTATCCCTTAGAAGGTATTTCACTATCTCAGCTTTAGTCAACTTCTTCTTTAATTTCTTTTCCTTGGATTGCCTTTCTAGCTCATCAGATGTCTTTTCTTTTAAAGCCTTATCTTCTGGTAAGATCCATCCCAAATTATGGCTCCCCTTCCCCTTGATTATTTTTGTCTTCCCACTATTTAGCTACAACCTCATCCGGATAAGATTTTTTTTCTTAGGCTTTGGAGGTGCATATTGAACTTCCTTAGCATAAGTTGTTTTATCTTCTTCTTCTATCACATTCAAATTTCTCTTCTTCCCTCCCTTTTTCGATGGATCAGCCTCTTCTGCATTCTTCGGAACAATCTCTGCTTCTTCCACTGGTAGATCATAAAATTCTATAGAATCTTTAGAGAAACTGTCATTCATTCTCTTCAATGTATCATCACTTACTAACATGACTTTGCAATTCTTCACGTTGGAATTGAAAGGAATATTGAAAGACTTAAGGCACCGAAAAATTAGCATAAAGGGGATGACTGAATACATGATTATCTAAGATTATAGGTTCCCATTCTTAATATTTCCAATTGTAATGAGAATATGATTCATCAACTTAATCTTCTTAGATTTACCAAAAAATCCAAGATGTACATGTCACTTTTCTACAAGGTGTCCTTGTCACCTTTTCATTGAATGATAAACCCTTGAACCCATAATTCAAGGATCTGTTTATTTGTAGAAAAATGAGAAATATTCAGAGTCTTGACATCTGAAAGTCCTAGACACTCCATAGTCTTCACCTTTACAAAACTTCCTTGAACATCTTGACACTTGTGGGAACAGAATTCAGCTTCCCCTTCATAAGACAACCCCACCATGCAAGCATCCTTGATGTATTAAAGGGAATAAGTTTTTCCATAGATTTTGAAAGAAAATTTACTCCTCTATTTTTCTTTGAAAAAACTCACAGATTCATAAAATTCCACAAGAAAATCAAGATATACTACATCTTAAGCTCCGGTATTTGATATAAAAATTCTTTCACATCCATTCAACTTGATGTTCTTGGATATATTCTAATCATACATGTTGAAGAAATTATAATGCACCAATATTTATCTATAAATTTTCCACTCCGAAATCGTCTTGATAGTTGACATCTCTTGAGAAGTAACTTCAACAGATATTCATATTTGAGAAAGATTTGAGAGGTTCAAAATGAGATTTTGAAAGGGGGCAGAGCTTCAGCACACAAAGGCTTGAAATCCGATGTGGGAAAACCCTTTGGTGTTAGTTTATATAGGCGTTTGATACGATGGTTAAACATCCAAAGACAATCCAACGGTTGAGAAAACTTCTAATTAGATCTGATAGTTGAGATGATAGACACAAGGAAAATTTGGTAGGATCTGATCTTTTCAGGATTTTAAAGGAAAATAATCGGATTTAAGAAAAAGAAAATCTGAAGATTTTAAAAACAAAAAACAAAATACCAACAAGTAAAATATGATTTCTACAACTTAATAAAAGAAGTCATACCTTTTGGTTTTCTGGGAAGATTATTCGTAGTGAGGAAAAAAATTCTTCTTGAAGAACTTTAGATTCCGAAAAACTTAACTACGAATATTTTTTCAAAAACTACATTACAAAATTTTTGAAAAACATTAATGCGGAAATCTTCATTACGAAAATTTCAGTACAAAAATCTTTATTAAGAAAATTTTGAAAAACTTTTGTTTTGATTTAATAATAAAATGTACTCCCCCGATGAAGAAGAGTTTATTAATGTAAGGATATTGATTTCAACAAGAAGTTAATAAAGAATATTACCTTATAGTTAACATTCATATCTTCTGTTTAATGTATTCAAATATATCATATGGTAAAGATTTTGTGAAAATATCAAAAAGCTTATCTTGTGTTCGATAAACTGAAGAATGATATCTCTTTTTTGTGTATGATCCCTAAGAAAGTGATGCCTAATATCTATGTGTTTTTCATGGGAGTGATGTGTAGGGTTTTTAATAAGGGAATGAAACTTGTATTATCACACAAAATTTTTGTTTTGGTAAAACTCAAACCATAGTCTGTGAGTGTGTGTTGCATCTACAACACTTGAGCACAATAACTTCTAGCTGCTACATATTCAGCTTCAGCAATGGAAAGTGATGTTGAGTGTTGCTTCTTTCAAAACCATGAAACTAAATAATCTCCTATGAAATGACAAGTTCCAAATTTAATCTTTATATCCATTCTTCATCCACCAATTTCAGCATATAAAAAACATTTCAAAAAAAATCATTTCCATAAGTATAAAAGAGTCATAAATCCATGGTTCCCTTTATGTAGAGAAAAAATTCATTTCACTGCCTTTAAATGAGATTCCATAAAATTGGATTGATATCTTGCACAATATAATTCTGAAAACATTATGTCTGGTTGACTATCTATTAAGTAAAGTAGACTTCATATCATACCTATAAAAGATGTTTGATCAACTGGTTTCCTGGCTTCATCAAGATCAAGTGTGTTTGATGTGCCTATGAGAGTACTTATACTTTTAGTGTTGTCAAATCCATAATTTTTATGATGATATTTAATATACTTATGTTGACATATATAGATTCCTTCTGGTTTTTTTTAAAAATTTCAAAACCAAGGAAAAATGTTAACTCACCCATCATACTCATTTCGAACTCAGATTTCATTAGATCCGCAATGAAATTTGTTAACGATTGCTGAGTTGAACCAAATATAATTTCATCAACATAAATTTGAAAAATCAAAACATTTTTCTTATATTTATTTATAAAATGGGTTAGATATGAATTTCACTTAACATAGTTATTTTGAAACAAAAATCCTATAAATCTATCATACCAGGCTCTACGGGCTTACTTAAGTCCATATAAAAATTTCGTAAGTTTATCAACATGTTCAGGTTGTTTTGTATTTTCAAAACCAGGAGGTTTCTTAAAAAAAACTTCCTCTTGAACATAACCATTAAGGAAAGCACATTTCACATCCAATTGAAATTTTTTAAAATTGATGAATGCCGAAAAGGGAAGTACAATACGAATAGATTCAAGTCAAGCTACTAGGGCATAGGTTTCTTCATATTATATTCCTTCTTGTTGATTATAGCCTTTAGGAACTAATTTGGATTTATTTCTTACAATGATTCCATTTTCACCACACTTATTTCTGAAAACCCATTTTACTCTAATAACAGAAGTTTCATTAGGTCTTTCAACCAAGTTACAGACTTTATTCCTTTCGAATTAATTTAGTTCATCTTGCATGGCTTTAATCCAATCATCATAACCTAAAGCTTCATCATTGATTTTTGGTTCTAATTGGGAAATGAATACGATATGTTATACTTCATTTCTTAAGGAAATTATAGTCCTTACAGGTTGATTCACATCACCAATGATACTATCACTGGGATGATTCTTAATAAACACATGATTTGGGTTTTGTAAAACCTATTCATCAACATATGGTAGGAAATCTTATGGGGTAAATTTTTTAGAAATATCTTCTTTGAAATTTTCCTTATCAGAAGTATCTTCTTTCAAGGGTTGATAATATGTTTTTGAAAACACATCTGAATATATAGGTTGGGGTTGTTTGAAAACAAAGGGATCAGTTTCATCAAATTTTACATGTACTGTCTCTTCAACAGTACTAGTTTTTTTATTGAAAAATATATAAGACTTAGAATTTGTGGAGTAGCCTAAGAAAATTCTGTCATCAGATTTTGGTTTTAATATTTGTATATTATCTTTAGTATTCAGGATGAACAACATGAAACCAAAAACCTTGAAGTAGTAAAGTCTATGTTTTCTACCATTCCATAACTCATAATGAGTTTTATTTAGAAAAGTTATAATCAAAACTCGATTTATAGTATAACAAGTAGTACTTACAACTTCAGCCCAAAAATTTCTGGCTACAGAATACTCACTCAACATGGCTCTAGTTATCTCTTGAAGAATTATATTTCTTCTTTCAACAACACCATTTTTTTGATGTGTTCTGGGTGATGAGAAATTATGAGTAATTCCTTTTTACTACAAAAAGTTTCAAAATCAGAATCTTGAAATTCTCCTCCCTGATCACTATGAATAGTTATCAAAGGATGGTTTTAATAATTTTTAACTTCGGATCTAAAACTTTTGAAATAAGAAAAAGCTTCAAACTTCATTGCTATAAAATATACCCATGTAAATCTAGTGTAATCATCAACTAAAAAAATAAATAAAACTTTCCTCCAATGCTTCTATTTTGTGTTCGACCAAAAAGATACATATTCACTAACTATAAAGCATTAGTGGTTGTGACTTCACTGATTGATTTAAAACTAGATTTATGTTTCTTTCCATATTGATAAGGGGAAGAAACTTTTAAAGAATCAAAACTATGCTATAGTAGATCCTTAACTAATGCTTTCTTAGAGAGATTTCATAGGATCTTAAGGTTACAGTGACCTAACCTTCTATGCCATAACCATGAATGATCTTCCATTTCACTATGGAAAAGTATCTCTTGGCTCCTAATGTCTTCTAAGTTTAGTGTGTACACATCCACTTGCATATGGGAAGAAAGAATAAATTTTTCATTGGAATTGTGTACTGAGAACTTTTTATTCCTAAAATTCACAAGGTAACCTTAATCACAAAATTGGATTATTCTAATGAAGTTTTTCTTAATACCCTTAACAAAAAAAATTTGAAATCAATGTTTTTTTAAGAAGAACAATGTTACATATACGAATAATTTCTCCCTGAGCATTATATCTGAAATTTACTTTTCCTCCTTTCATTTTGATAATCTTTTCAATGTAGTTTTTGTTACCATTCATTTGCTGGGAACAACCACTATCAATATACCATGTATTGTTGTTGGTACTTTCTATACTTTCTTAAAAATAAAAGATTTAGGCTTTCAGAACCCAAACATTCTTAGATCCATAAATTTCAGAAAGAAAAATTTTAGGAACCCACATTTTCTTAGAATATAGGATTTATGAAATCCTAAATACTAGGTTTTGTTTAAGGAATAATTTTTCTCCCAATTTACACCACACTGACACTTAGTACAGAATGGATCATTTTGAGGAAGAAAATAATAGTTACAAAAAATCGGTTTAGAACTAGTATAACCCAAACCAGAACTATTCCTTAGAGGTCGGATTTGAGAATACATCTAATCAAAATTTTCTTTACCTAAGGTAAAGTTTGACAAACACTTCCTCTAGGAAAAAATTTTGGACTTTAGTTTGATAACTATGTTCTTATCGTCCAAAACATTCGATCTTAAACTAGAGTTAGGCTAGAAACCATTTTCTTAGAAATTACATTTTCTTGATCCTTAGAAAGTTTATTATTTTCAGAATTTACATCCTCATGATTTTTTGAAATAATTTCAAAATCAACCATTTTATTATCAAGATCTTTAGAAATATCTGATATTTCCATAGTAAGAATAGTATTCCTAGAATTTTCCGTATCATTCTTTTTATTGAGTTTAGAATTCTCTTTCTCAAAGAGTTTAGAAAATATAGAAACTTCTTCATAGGAAGGTAAAGTATTATCTTCATCAAAATAAGATTCTTCATCTGAAGAATTATAATATTTACTATTACCATAGTTAACATTTAAAGAAACATTGTTCATCGATTCAGCATTGTGTACCTTAGCCATCAAAAAATGATTTTCAATAGGTAATCTAGCTATTAGACCAAGATTATTCTGTCTAGAAGATTCATAATTTAAAGATTCATCTGAAGAGTCTCCACCACTAGCACTCTAGGTGTCATTATATTTCAAAATGTTCTTAGCTTTATCTTTGTATGACTTCTTTCTCTTTCTCTCATAATTCTTTTCCTTTCTTACTTTTCTCTTGAGCATAGGACAACCAGGCCTTATTTGTATAACTCTCTTGCATTCATAACAAGTGACTTCTGGGTCTTTATTATCCTTCCTTTATTTCATCTAATATCTGGATTGAAAGTTATTCTATCTAACAATCTTGTTCATCCTTTGAGCAAGATTGGATAATTCCTTTCTGAAGATTCACTTCCACTGGATTCGGATTGAATAATAATCTTCCTAGATTTGGATCTAGTAACCCTCTCAGGATTCTTGGATTTTATATGATTTAAAGTTGTAGTAAAAGAAACACTGTCATTTCCATTCTTCTTCTTTCCATTAACAACATCTCTCTTTATTATAGTCTCATGTTGAATAAGAGTTACAAAAATTTCATCATGTGAAATTTGAATCACCTTTCTGTTCTCATCAATAGAAGTCCTCTTGGATTCCCACTCACTAGGCATGATGCCTATGATCTTATCAACAAGATCTTCATCATATAATCTTTTCTCACCCATGGATTGTAAACTATTCACAATATCAATGAATATTTGTTGCACCTTACATATGGGTTCTCCATAAGGAAAGAAGAAACCATGATATTCAGTTCTGAGCATGGCTCTTCTTGTTTCAATTACTTTGGAAGTTCGAAAGTGAGTAACTTCATTTTTCTTCCAAATACAATTTACTGCTTCACAAGATGAAATTTAGCTATATATATTTCTAGTCATGGAACAAAGAAAAGTATTGCGTACCTTATAATTCATTTAATACTCATGCTTTTCTTGATTCTTGAAGGTAGTAATTTCCTTGTCGGGAATTTTATATCCTCCAGTAAGCATAAAAAAATTATCAACTCCAGTGTTGATAACCAAATTGTTCATAATATCTCTCTAATATTAGTAATCATTTCCATCAAATATTGGTTGTCTAGTTGGATTGAGTTTGTCTATGGAACCAACATTCATTCCTGTCATCTGTAAGAAAAATCTTTCCAAAAAAACTTATTAATAGAACAATTTCGGATTCAAGGAAAATATTCCTAAGCAAGGAAAATAGAACAATGAAAACTTGAGCAAGGAAAACTTAAATGTGAGTATAAGTATTTCAGAGACCTCATTTTATACCAATTGATGGGTTGAAATAATGAATGAAGATACTTATTATAGTATCTAATGATATATATGCTCAATATACAAGAGGTGGGGGGTGAATTATATACTTTAAATTTTTTTTGGAACTTTTAAAGAAGATAAAGTTGAACAAAGATAAAAAAGGTAATTAACTAAAAATCTAGTTCTAAACACTTGCTATATTCCAGAAATATGATTCTAAGAATGTAATTCTGGAAAAGTGATTCCGAAAATGAAACATAACAAAAGTTTACAAAGACAAAGATTCTACCATAAAGCGTATAGAATCTCACTAAATTAGAGTATATGTATAAGGAAGTATAAGATAGTTATACTTTCCTCAAAAATCAAAAATGCAGCGGAAAACTTGAAACAAAATAAGTAACAAGTAATAGATCTTTTAACCCAAAGATAAGGGTATCATACAACCTTGGATAAAGGTTCCTTGATTTATACTTTCAAGAAATTCTATCTTACCCACACCAGGGTAAATCCTCATTACGGAGATCAGAGTCTGTCTTTCTATCCCCACAAGCCCTACACTTCAAGGTAGTCGGTACCCCTATATTCCTTAGTAAGGAAACCATAAAATTATCAGTAGTCGGCACCTCTATCTTCCTATCCCCGGAATCCCCTAATGTACTCAGCAACATTCGGAGTCGCACAAAGAAAATCTTAACAAGACATTCAGTATGCACTAAGAATGAGAGTATCTCTCTAGAAATCACTTCAACATCATGTTATATCTAGAGTCATAGAATAGTGTTGAGCTCTTTCAAATGAGCTCTTATTTATAGGCACAGCTTCAATGGTCAGCTCCCTCCTCCAACAGTCATATTCTTCCTTGAATTTCAGAGGGACCTATACACGTGTCACTCAAACAATGGTTAGTTAGTAACTGAATGCATGAAATCATTTTATAAAAAAATAAGTGTAAGAAAAAATATGGATACATAAACAAAATCAAATGTTTGGAAGGAAAGTAAGAAAAAGTTTAAAGTCTAATAAAAAATGCATTAGGATTCTATAATACAAGGATATTCAGATTCTATTTTTTATGGAATTCAGAACCAAAATTCTATAGAAGTACAAAGTCTTAATTTCATGGAAATTCGATGTCTGGATTCAAGAGAATTCGGAACCTAAACTTACAAAGTTCAGATATAGGATTAATGAGAATTCTGAATCCGAACTCATAAAGTTCAGAGTCAAAATTCATGAGAAATCTTAATTAGAAATCATAATGTTCGGAGTCATAATTCATGAGAATTCGGAATTAGAACACATAAAGTTCAGAGACATAATTCATGAGAATTAGAAGTCAGAACTCATAAGAGTTCGGATTCTAAATTCCGAGAACTCGAAGTCAGAACTCATAAGATTTCGCAGTCTTAATTCAGAGAACTCATAGTTAGAACTCATGAGAGATTGGAGTCTAAATTCATAGAAGTCAGAGTTAGAACTCATTAGAGTTCGGAGTCTAAAATCAGAGAACTCGGAGTCAGAATTTAGAAGAATTCAGAACCTGAATTCGGATCCGGAAAACAGAATGCTCTATATCTAAGTATTATAAGATTCCAAGGATTTAGATATGAAACTGAATTTTACACTTAGAAAAAATAATGAACAATGAAAACATGGTAAGGATAAATTTCCTAGGGGAATGAAATTTTCCTTATGAAATTATTGCACAGGGTAAAATGAAATTTTCCTTAATATTAGGTGTTTGTGATTTTCAAAACATGAGGAATGGTAAAGTCATAAGGAAACTTTATTGAATAAAAAATATCCCCAAAGTATTATGGAATGGAAAAGTCATAAAGAAAACCTTATTGACTCAACACATCATTCCTTCTGGTTTTTACAGACTAACCCTATAGGTTGTTCTATACAGCCTATCAAGTTAATAAAAACCCAATTGTATGTATGAATTGTGTGCACTGGATGTTCATATCAAGAGAAGTGCATATGTACACTTGTCGTTGAGGATTCTTAAAACACACAAACCGAGGAGGCTTTGTGGTTCTAGGTGTGTCCTGAAAATGAGGGATGTGCAAAGCACTTTCCCTTTAAGGCTTCACAAATAAGACCTTCACAGACCGACTCAAGAGTATAGATCACCTGTTTAGTGTTTTTGGGAGCCTTATTATTTTTATAGGATTATCAAAAGGCGGAATTATTTATTCACGAAAGCAAGGGATGTATTTAAATATTCTATATGGTGATCTATTCTTTCAAGAAATTGAGGTTTCTGTCCTGATATTCAACAAAAAAAATGAGTCGAGGGACTACCCCTTATATAAGCAGAGGGTGTGCATTTATAAACATTCAAATCCTCCATGTTATACCACAAGATTCATATATTTGAATAGCCAAGATCGTTGACTTTGAAAACATCAAACATGGATGAGATATTTGAATTTATCGGGTTGTTTCTGCTAAATGTGGGCTTCTTTATTCATGGTGTAATCATCACAGGAATGTATTAGGAATGCATGAAACATTCAACCACAAACTCTCGAGCTCTATAATGTGGCCTCACAACTCTATATTCTCTGTCCTTCGTATATTATTTATTTCAATCGCATGCATGTATATATAATTTCATGGATGAGTTCCTAGATTCCAGATGAAGATAATTCACTTAATTTTATTGAAAGTGGTGGTTGAAGTTCCAACATAGAGGATCGCCTTCATCTGTGGTGAGCAGCAGTGGCAGAACAGGTCGGAGATTGAAGATGATGAATGCGGTATCATCGGACATTCCAGGTTCAAACTCATGCGGCGTGGATGGATGGATGGTGAAGATTAGATCTTTAACCGTAGATTTACACATGGGATTATATGGATGGATCGGCTGACTTCCTTGTTTTTAAAATGTTACCGGACATTAAAATGGAGACATGACTTCTTCCTGATTTAAATATCCAGTCTCCTTGACCCACTGCAAGACTACTCCCCTCCCCATCTAGTACCGCCACACACCAGTTCTCGAGGCGTGCTCTACACCCAACTTATGCTCAACCTCCATGCCACCCTACACATTTGCGCTCTCTCCATTCTCCCATGCTCCCTTGTGGGTGAACTCTTGTGTGTCCCATGCAAGACTGTGGTTAGCCATGCCGCTGGCTAGAATAGGTTAAGCTCATTCTCCCACTACATGGGGTGCACGATGATTCCCTGGTTGGTTGGCTAGCTGGTTAGCCAAGGTCACATATTTTTTTATAGAAACCTCATAAAATACTTGGTTAGAAACCAAAGTATATATATATATATAAGGAATTCAACATGAAATACATCATACTTATAATTCCAATTCAACTTTAGCCATCAACCCTCTACATCTTCTATTCTTTTTGGAACACCTATCAAGAATTCAATATTAGCTCAATCGTCTCAAAAACTTCATCCAACAACAAGAAAGTAGATGGATCTTTCAAATGCATCATGCAATAATGTATTGAATGGCCTTCTTCAAATGGTGTAATAAAGTGTCTTACAATGACACATGTCTTGGAACTTATGATCAGATCAATCAATAGTCTAAATTTAGGACACTCCAATCAGCATTACTTCAAACATCCACTCATTAATCACATATTGACAGGTCATTGAAATAAAATGCAATCAACAAGATCAGAAAAGTTAATTTTATCAATATAAATTTCTATTAGTGTCTATAAATAATTTTATTATTGTTCATAAAAGGATATAAAAAGTAGTTTCTTTACGAAAATGTTATTCTAAAACATATAAAGACTTTGCCAAAACTTATATATTTCATTATAAATATGTTTTATTCATGGTAAAACATTATAAATAATAAATTAAAAGTATTTATTACTATTAATATTTATATGTTTAACATCTAGGTTATAATTAAATCATTCAAATAATTATAAAAATAAAATGATGTTTCGTAGAATCATCTTGTTGCATATAATGAATGAAAATTTAGGGTTGCATCTAGTGAAAGAAATGTTGGTTCTATATGAAATGAGTATTTGACTTAGTGAAATTAAATACATTAACAAAAAATTAATTCATCTGAAAAAAATCCACAAAAACTAGGGGTGTTACATATATAGCAGGAGTAATTTTTTTCAAAGGGAGTATACATTTGGAATTATATTAATAAGTGACCATTGGTGGACTTTTAGTTGTGATTTTTTTAATACTTTTATTAATCATTGTCAATAGATCCAATCAATTCCTAATATCTCATCAAATAGTTATATTCTTGGTAACTAAATGTTTTTGTTAATAATTAAACAAATTACAATCATTTTGGTGATTTTTTATCATTATAAAATCGTATAGGTCTAAATCTACACATTGGACAAAATACTAATACAACACTCCCATTTATTGAGTTGATGGTCAGTGTGGATCACTCCACATTATATTAAGATATCACTTCTATTGTTAAGGTTTCAAAGGAATTCCCTTGGCATAGATATTTCTAGTTCCAATAATATTTTTTTTAGAGATTGGATTAGGGAATTTACTTGGATAATTTCAAATTTTTCCAAATTTAAGATAACAATCTAGCAGTGGTACATTAGGATAAAATATTTTTTCCTTACACCATTTCCACTAAGATATTAAATTTTTCTTTATAAATTAGTTTCTATACACCCTACTTTTATAAACATAAAACACATCTCAATTAATTTAACCCATTACCCTTGATGATTATTACCACATTTTTTGACATAATTGAATATGAACATTCATCCTTCATTATCTTCATCACCCAAACTTACTTGTGACACTATATTTATCTTATTTAGTGTGTCTAAAATCTTTAAAAACATTATTTTGTTAATTATAATTCTTAAAACCTATTTTGTAATAATATTAATATTTCTCATCCCATATCTTATCCCATTAGGTTCCTTGTTGTGATAATATCTATATTCTCCTTAATGTCCAATTTTAACTTGGTATCTATGGGCTACATCCAGTTCTAGAACCAATAGGAGTTATTTGTGAGTGATTTATAATTTAAATGATAAGATAATTAATATAAGATAATTATTTGAAAAATTGAACCTTGAAATGTATTACTCTTTAAAATTAATAAATCATCACCCAGTTCAACCTAAATCACTATTTGTTCAGTTGAGGTACTTTTAGGATGAGTTCTCTCATAATTTTTATCCTAATTCATTAACATAATAGATCTTTTATTGTGTATTTTAGAAATAATGTGATAAATAAAAATAATATCCCCCAAGATTGTCAAACCAGGTGGGTAGTTATTCCTCTTTATCATGAATAAGGTGAATATTGAATTAATACCAAATACACCATTTTTAGGGTTATCACACAGAGGTGAATCTATTCTAGAGTCTACATCAACTTATAGTATACATACATAGATGTTATTTCTAGGATAACCACACAATATCCACTTCTCCAAAATGTAAATATTTCATCTTACAACTAAAATTATCTATTTTAATTATCCCAATGGGTTTTAACTAAAGTTCTCTTGTCATAATCCCTAAAATAGTACCTCAAATGACCTAAAGGGTTATCTATAACTTTTAAATTATAATAAAACTGAACTTATCAACATTTGAAGAAATTTGACACTCCTAATGTATCATCTAATGATATCTTACTAATCTCTATAATTATATAATCCCTGAATTGTTACCAACTACAAGGACTTACAGAAATGTCCATGTTATCTACAAAAATCGAAGAAAATATTTCATCATATTAATTCAGTTATAAATTTTACATTTAAAATTATATAAAATTAGGAAAAAATATTAAATAAAAAAAATCCATGTTATTTGTATCAATTTGACTCATTCTGAATATATATGATACTACTTAATCCATAAAAATACATAAAAATCTTCCAAAAATTCTTCAAATAAGTAAATATTTTATAAATTTCATTCTTTTAAAATGTTCATATATTTGGGATATAGAAATATAAGAAATGGGTGATATCAGATTTAAGGAAAGGGTAAACATATGTGATAACAATCTAATATCATTCATGATAATAAGACGATCATATGTGTATAATGAAGATAAATAAGAAACTAGTACCCATCAATGAATATATAATAAATCTTATAATAAGGCTCAACATAACGTAATACATGAATGAGTCAATAAATATGATCGATGTGAAAATAACATAAGAATTAGAACAAGAATAAAATTAACGAATAACATATAAATATAAAAAACATTTGTATAAGGAAACATTACATTCATGATACAAATCATTTATGATCATTCTTATGAGCAACTAATTTATACTTATGAATACTAATATCTTGAGATATAAATTTATAAATAATTTATTGGAGAGATATATATGACTCCTCCCATCAGTCATCAATACTTACATGTTCCACTTAAATACAATTTATTTATAAAATCATAAATAACTATTTTAAATAAGTTGGGTCTTTAAAAAAATTGAAGTGAAAATCATTTAGTTTTTGTAGAATAAATAACCCATGGAATGAATATGGGATTATTTAAACAAATAATAAAGTTTATTTGGAATGAAAATGGATATTATATCAATTTTATATGGATGTGGATAATGAAATTATTAATAATTATATCAATAATTAAAACATGATAATCCAATGGGAAATAAATGGGTATCCAATAATATCAAGTAATATTCTTCGTAAATACCATTCAATCAAGATAATAAAGAATATGGTATTTATATTATATTGATAAAGGGTATATGGTTAATTTTATAATTCCACAATCAATTGATTTATATAACCTAGGTGAACACTAATCAATAAAAAGAATAAAATATGGTATTCATAGAGGGAAGTCATTGGAAGAAAAATTATGTTTACAAACATTCAATTACTAGGAAATACAAATGAACTATTTTACCATTTACAAGATAGAAAATAAAAATTCATAATCTATCAAGAGAAATAAGGTGGATGGTATAATTTTAATAATAATCTTGAAAAATTTTATGATGTATCAAAGAACAATAACATAGATAATTTTTTTTATATATTTTAGAAAAAATCACTTTGAAAATAATAAATATTCTCAATCTTTGGAAGTAATTTTTTTTTATTTTTTATAAAACTATTAGAAATATAATTTCCCTAGAAACCATGATATATTAGATATAAATCCTTCTTTATAAAGACCAAGTGGGAAGAATGACATGTTTCCACATAAATGGTAGAAAGAGAAGGATTTCAAATTTTGATGAAAATAACCCACACAAAAGATGCTAAAAATCAATTAAAACTATTAAAATATAGTGAAGTAGTGTAAAATGACATTAATAAATTATTATTTTATATATAAGAACATTTTCTAGCATATCCAATGAATAAGGAATCATAGAACGTGGTTGGTTCCTAATTGAGAAGAAGAGATGTGGTCAGTTTCACTTATAAGAAACACTTCGTGTAAAATTATGAGTAAAGGGGAAATAATATTTTGAGGGGAATAGTAAACCACATGAATATCTATTTATAATTAAGATTATTTTTAGAAATAATAAAATTTTCCTTGTTATATCATCATTTTTATGAAATATTGACATTTAAAATTAGATTGGAAATAAAAACCCTTATGTTTTGTGTAACATTTTTATCAAAAATCCTTTCAACATTGGTAGTATTTTATGAAAAGGAAATTTAAATAAAGTAAATTCTCTTCTTCTTAACACCCCATTAATATGGTAAAATAAATTAATTATTTATAAATTACACCTTATTATGGTATCATGGATCATGTTTGGAAATAAATCTCAAAAAACTAAATTTGAGAAAAAGAACCCCCTGTTTAAATTCCCACCTCGATGAAATGTGATCTAACATCCTATATAAACAATTGACTATTCTAATAAAAAATTTCAAAACCTTTTCAATATCAATAAAACATTATAAACCTAATTTATTTTTTTGTATAAATATTTTTATTAGATAGTTATTATCCATTTTTGATATTGGGTGTGAGTAATCTTGATCGTTTTGAACTAGTTTCATAAATTTTGTGTTTTTATTCATTATTATTACAAATTTCATCACTCCATGATCATAAATGGAATTATAATTTCTTTTTAACAATTATTTATAGTTTTATAATTTCATTTTAAGGGAGTTTTTGTTATGATCATTTTAGAAGAATTTGGCGATGATTATGTTTCAATGATTCCATGTGAACGAATTGTTTTTTATTAAATAATGATTTAAAATTTTATATTAAAAATACTTAAAAACATATTATATACTTATTTTTAGCATATATTAATAAAATAAATTCCCATATTCACATATGATATAAATTTATATCATTTTTCAAGATTGTGGTTAAACCTACCCAAACAAGAACATACCATAATTAATGGATGATTTTAAAGTGATTCAGATGTTATATAATTATATCATTATAATAATTTTCCTATATATTTTTTTTAGTGTTATATATCATAATTTTAAATATATATAAAAATAAGATAGCTCATATAAAGTTATTTCATATTATGAATAAATCTTATTTTTTTATTTGAAAGCTCTTTTGGAAGGTAGATTTTCCACAAATTTTCCACGTATTATTAATTGGATGTCCAATTTATCTTTAAAGAAACTTAATAATTTCATAAATATAATTTTATACATTAAAACTATTCTCATTAAAATTCATATAATATGTTGATTAAATGAAAAATAGAAATCAAAAGTTCCTTGGAGGCAGTAGTCCACATGTATGCATGTGTGTTGATTTCATTTTCCATAGAATATTGACATAGAGTTTTATGGTTTATAATTTAATAATATTAATTATTTAAAAATTATTATACTTATATATGAAATTCTCTTTTAGTACTATTCTTATAATTAGGTTAAGGTAAATTAATGTGTTACTTCGTGGATGCAGTAATTTCACACCACATGATTGATGGTTTCATTTGTATTAATAGAAAAAGGGAAAGGTAGTCAATTATTATACCATAATTATAGTTATATAAATGTATAATTATTATAATTATTTTATAATTTTATGATGGTATAATGTAATTTTAGAAATTATAAGTGCACAAAAATAAAATAAAATAAGAAAGAAGTGGTTAGAAATTTATACCTCACCTCTTGAAATTTCATTTTGAAAATGGGTATAAGACATTGAGGGACGGTATTTTGAGAATAAAAGAACTTATCGAATAAATAAATAAATTTTTAGGAGAGGTTTGGGTAGATTTTTTTGTCAACTATTTGGGTTTTGGTGGGAGGTGAAGTAAGAAGAGGAGTTCCCCATTTTCAGGTGAAAAAGGATGATATTTTTGTAAATACCCAAAAAATGATTAATAATGGGAATTAAATATCAAGGAAAGTAGCTCCTAAATTGATAAATAATGTATATAAGAAGATATAATGAAGATATAATCCTCATAAACACATTCCAACACATTTGTTAAACATGTTTTTCCTATTTAGCTCTTGGTTAAACCCCTTTTACCCCATTTGATTTTTAATGAGTTAATTAGTTTTTACCAATGTAATTTGTCCGTTTTCATTAAAATAAAATGTTACATATTAAATAATTTAGAAATAATGAATCCAAATTTTAAACTCATTTTATTTTATTAATTTAAAAAGAGTGATATAAATCAATTTTAAAATACTAGAAGTATAATGTCTTAATTTATTTTTTAAAAAATATACCTTAAGTTTTAAAATGTCAATTATGTGTTCAAAAATTAAGACCAATTTTTATTAAAATTATAAATACACTTATAAAATAAATATCTAGTATTATAAAAATGTTTCATCAAATTATAATCCCATTATATATATTAAAAACTCTATTAAATTCTTGTTATTTATAAAAACGTTATTTTTCACTATTCACCTAAAAATAAATATTTTTAGAAAAATCCTAAAAATTCAACTTAAATTTATTTTGAAATTAGAAGATATTTTTTAAAAAATTATTATTATTTTGAAATTTATATCATTAAATAGGATGAGAATATATTTTTATTAGAAACTAACTTTTTAAAATACTATTTATACTTATTATAAATTTATATAAACCACTAATAAAGATAGATTTAATAAATCAATGTTAAATATTAAATAAAAATATTTTAACAATAATATATTTAGTTTAATTTAAAAAACATTTCATCACACATAAAGATACATTCTTAAATACAGTAATGATTTACGAAAATATATGTATGATTACCATTATATATATTAATATATTTTATAATACAGTCACTACTATCTATACCTAATAATTAAAATTCCATGTTTTAACATTCTATACATATCACAACATTTTTTTAGTTTAGCTTTTTGTGTGGAAAAAGCTATTGATGCCATTATTCATTTAATAAAGATACAAAATGTAATCTTCGGTTGTTATAATGTTTCAATAAAATGATTCAAACCATTTTATTTTTTTAATCATATAGATGTTTATAATTTTTTAACATGTTTCATCATTTTTATAGTTATTATCAGTAGTATGATTACAATGTGATATCATGATAATGATTATATAAATTCTGTGGTATTTTTATTTACTTATGGTTTGACTACTTTTATTATTTTCAGAATTATGTTTTATTTAGTTTTATGGTAATATGTTTCATTTTATATCATAATATCCAGCCATAATGAAATAAAATATTTCTTATAATAGTTCACCCTTGTTTATAATACAAACTATCCCAATATTAAATGAAATTAAACACTACAAATATGGGTATATCATGTATTATTTTTTATTTTAATGAATATTTATAATATTTTCTTTAGGTTCTACACAAATACATGGTTTAACATCTATTTCATGGGAAATCGTTTTGATTTCTTTAAGTTTTTTCATGATCTTCACTAAGGCGATAAATTTTTTATAAGAATTCTTCTCCAATTGCTTGAAGGATTTAGTAGGATCCTCAACTCTTTGATGGATTGTTGTGCAATTAGAATCTTTGTGAGTAGCTATGATGTCAAAATAGTCATTCATATTCACTTAAATGATGGAATGCCGATGTTCATTAATGGTTACCCCTAATATTTAATAGAATTCACGGATTTGATCACTGATTATGGTTCCTAGAGTTTCCACAATGTCAATGATAATTAGTGTAGTCTTCTTGTATACTATGCATTACATACCAAAATATTTTAGTTACTTGTGTAGTGGTTAGGGTTTTATAAACAATAATTATTATTTAAGTATTTGAGATATAATATTATTCATAAAATAATACAAATACTTTATTATGAGGATCATTTTTCTATGGTTCCCTCTACTATATTTCATATGAAAAATAAAATTTTGTTTTTAGTTGGAATGATCACCTTCATTCAATGTGTTTTGGAATATATTTTTTCTTATCTTTTTTTCCTTCCTCAAGGTGTCTAAGTGTATCTTATAGTCCATTGAGAAGTTTTTTATAGGCCACATGTGGGTTTCATTCATAGATAAATTATTAAACTAGATCAACTTATAGTGAATATATCTTATAATGGATGATGTTAGTCAAAACCTTTGTAGTTTTTTAGAGACTAGTAAATATATCAATGGGAAACTAGAAAAAGAAGTTTTTTATGAAATAATATTATGGGATTGGTTATAGATCTCTATGTATATGTAACTTATATAGATAATATTTTCATAATTTTTATATTTAATTCAATGATTTAACCCATAAAAATTAAACAAGTAGAGTTATTTTCATCAATTTTGGATTTATGATGTGTTTTGTGCTAAAATTAGAAAAATTCTTAATTTGGAAATATTGAATGATTTTAATCACTTTGATAATTAAATATTATAATTTAAAATATAAATCCAATTTATGTAATTCATTTTTCATTAGATTTATATATGTCTTGTAGTAATCTTTTTCTGCGGGACCAGGATTTAATTCGTCCATACAAGGGTCTGAACAATTTAATCAATTTGAAAAATTATCCCGGATGACTGTGTGGACCCCACCTCAATGAATTGATAATAAATCGCTCAGAACACATACTATTGGGGTGATTCCAATTTACATGGAAATAAAATTAAATGGGGAGTTTTTATGTTTAATATTATGAAGATTTTCATCCGTTAATGCATCCCATGGATTCTAATCTTTTGTGGAAGAAAAGGAAACATTCATCCAGAACAAAATCTAGAAGTTAATTGGTCATATATCTTACTAAAGAGTGATGATAAAGATGAAATTTTGTATAGAATAGTAAAAGATATGTTGAAATATATTTCATGAGGACACCATTCCAATATTATTCAATTAAATTGACCTACCCTGATCAATCTTCTGGTGGTAAGAATCTATTGGAAATCATAAACTGAGATTTTGAAGATATAAAATTTGAAGACCCAAGGATGGAATCCCTTGCCCTATATAAGGAGGAGTTCACCCATGATTAAGAAGTGTTAGACACAACCATTTGGAGAGGAGGACTAGCGAGGTGCTGCTAACTTAGGATTTTTCTTTTCTTTTCTTTTTAGTTTAGCTTTCTTTTATCATGTCACACTTTTTCATAAATTTATTCATTTTAGTGTATCCATATTCTTCTATCCATCTTTCTCTTCCAAACCTAATATAATTATCTTATTTTCTTCTTATTCTATTCACCATGACCTCTTACCCTTAAAAATGAGGGGCTAACCCAAGACTTGTCCCAGAGGAGGTATGTGGAAATTTCCTTTATTCCGCCTTTAAATTCTTATGTTTTATTATGTTTGTGATGAGCAAGAGTGTTGTGCACGGGTGTGGAGATCGTCAAACATGACACTGAACTCAAACTTATTTCTATTATTTTATTAAATCTTTCCCACCCCCCCTTCTGCTGTATACAAGCTCTTCATACGATGGATTTGAGCCATTCAGTTGATAAATGGCATAGGATGGAGCCAGGACCTAGGAGATGTCACAAGCTCGATTGAGGTGTGCCATAAACCTTGATTAAATGAGGAGGTGATGTTAATATTGATAAATTCATTCAATATTTCACACCAATATATAAATTATTAGTAATTTTTGAATGATATCCCAGTAATTAATTATTAATCTTAATTTAACCACCAATAAGGAAAATAATAGAACCCAAAAACCAACCCATAAAGGCCAAGATATTTTTTCATTAATTTTATTTTTCCAGTTCAAGTTAGTATTATCTTTTATTTAAATTAAATTTCAGACATTACTATATAAAATGAAATCAAATGAAAATAAGTAGTTTAGGTGAATTAGATTAAGTGGGTAAACAACTGAGAAAGATCCTTAAGTGAGGCGACCCTAGTCAGCCTCTATGCTGTATTAAGAAAACAAAATTGATTTTTCCATGCGCTATGATAGTCATGTGTCAAAACTGGTGCCATTTCTGGGGATCTAATTAGTTGTTTACTTTAATTTTTATTTTTCCACATCTTAGTTTGTTTTCATTTAAAAAAACTAAAATAAAATCTTTCCATGATGAATTCAAATGATTATTATTCTTCATGGACTGGAAATTACTCACAGGTGGAAGAACAAGAAACAGACTACACTAAGGAGGCCCTCCAAAGAAGAGTTGATGCACATATGATAAAGGTCAAGAAGGTGGAAATATGCATACCAACATGAATCTAACCATAATATTTGATGGACATGGTCAACGAACTCCCTGTTGACTTAAAAAGATTCAAATCCAAAAGGGAAGTGTCGGTGGTCTTCCAGAATTTCACTAAACACATACATGAAGTTGAATCCAAAATCGAGGTGGAAGAGCCTGAATAACTACCTCCATACATTGAAGACCAACTCTTAGTGGCAATTTTAATTGAAGGGGATATTAATTCCAAACCAACTTAGGGAAATGATACATTCTTGAACTCACATTATTTAAATTTTTTTGAATCTAATTATAGAATCTCTCCTAATTATATTGAATTTTCATATTCAGAAAACTCATACTATGCCTTGGAGGATTATGTGGAAATAGATTCACATGTTGAGGAACTCCTGCAGCTCCATGAAGTTATTGAATATCTGCTGGAGGAGCCCAATCATGAAGATATCCATGTTGCTGAATCTGAGGGGATCAGACAAGAGGCTGAAGCCCCCATGAAGCTAGAACTAGAAGATAAGATGGTTTCACATGTATCAAATGGAGAGGAGGAGGTTCCATACTTAATCCTACCCCTTCCATTAAATCTATACCCCATTGCGAAATGGGAGGATCTGGTGTACTCAATACATCAAATTATCCTCAACAAGAACAAAGAACCACATGATGGGAAGAAAAATATGTGGTGGTTCATTTTCAAGAAGACCCACCCACCATTAGATTATGGATGACAGCTGGTACTTCCCTTTGGATCCTATAAAAGAATCCAGGGCCCACTTGGGGGATCATAAAAAGACATATCATTACTTTATTTCTAGAAATTTAGGTTCCAATTTCTTTTCATAGAAGTATCTCATCATGCGGCCCACTCCCTCCTATATTTTTAGCCTTAATGACACGATCCTTTCACTTAATTGAGTAATTATATTTTTTAGTTTCATGATGGAAGAATGAAACCCTCAAACAGAAAAAAACCCAAGTTTCATTTCATAAGGGAGTTCACTTTTAAGGATTAACTCTGAAACTCCTTCCTTTTTTTGAGATTTAATGATAATAATTGAATTCCCACACTTGAATTATGTTTCAGTTGACATATATAGGAGACATGATTTTCTTAAGAATATAGTGATATTTGATTTTAGGTTCCAATGTTAATGGGATTAAATGAGTAAAATTGAGAATTGGATTATTAAAGTGAAACATTAATATTGAAATGAATACCCATGATTTGATGGAATTAATTGATTCATTTAAATGAAATTTACCTACCATTTTTCATGATTTGAATTTATAAAATTTATTTGAAATAATTTTTTATTATTAATCATTCCATGAGTGATTTTACAATATCATATTCCCATTCCCTATTGTATTTTTAGATGAAATATTTATTATTTTATCTTGAGAATATTTCTTGAGTGATCTTTGGACATGCCACCATATAGAACATGTATTTAAACAAGTCAAATATATGATTGTGAAAAAAACATTTAAAATTAAAGAGGAACTACTTTGGCTAGCCAAATATTTACCCGAGACCCACCGTTAAATTTATCCTTTATGAGCCATGAATTTCTTTATAGGTTTAAGCAACATTACAGGATTATATTTCCTTACCTACCTACAATTTTAGAATTTTTCATGGATATTTGAATTTTGAGTATAGGAGAAGGGCCTTTCATGTGCATTCTCTGGGATGTGTATCATTTTTGGGAGGTGTAAGGTGTGTTTCAAAATTTTGGGGGATGTTTTATTAGAAAATTGGGCATGAGTAGTAATTTCACTATACTTATTTCATTTAATCCGGTTCTCATTAAAAAAATAAAAAATGGAAAAAATAAAGTTGTGCCTTTCTGGAGCATTACAAAAAATATATAAAAATGGGAGAACTTAGATGATATCATTCTTTGAAATCATTTATTGACTCATGTACCATGTCATAAAAAGGTGGTGGTTTGGTGTTTCACATTCTCAAGGGGATTTGAGTGGGGTTCAACTTGTGTTTTAACTTTATTAATCATGCATTGTAGTTAAGAGTAAAACCTCATACTTCATACCTTAAATTATTTCAATCATTTACCCACCAACCCTTATACACTGAGTGATTTGAAACTTTATTGCAATTCCTCATGATTTTATGTGCTTTTTTTCTTTACAATGTGGATAAAGCGGTTCATTTACATGACTATGGATAAAGAGAATGTTCTCATGATATGAGTATAACTACACATTAATAGTATTATTAGCTATAAGAGAATATATTTTAAAAGAGAGGTAAATCATGATTTGTCATGTTTAACAATAATAAATTTTGAAGCTTAAATGAATGAAAGGAGAAGCTCTATATTTTTTCCAAGGGGAAAAGTAAAATGAATGAATTGATTATTTCTATTAAAAATGGGAAAATGAATTGATATTTTTGGTGGAACTTGAAAATTTTATTGGAAATTGATAATTGTTTGATTTTATTGCATTGAAATTTGAATATTGGTAACATTGGTGCCCTTTGAATTCCATGTTGAGATTTTATGCTTGAATACATGCATAGTTTTAGTGTGGAATAATTAGTAGAGATAATAATTTCATCATATTTATATGCAATTCAATGATTTAACCCCTAAAAATTTAACAACTTTAGTCATTTTCATTAATTTTTTATTTATGATGTGTTTTGGGCTAAAATTGGAAAACTGCTTAATTTGAAAATATTGATAGATTTTAATCACTTTGATAATTTGTGAATATATTTGAAAATATAAATCCAATTTGTGTAATTACTTTTTATTTTATTTCTATATTTATTGGATTCATATTTTTGTTATGGACCAGGATTTAATTCGTCCATACAAGGGTCCGAACAATTCAATCAATTTAGAAAATTATCCTAGACCACCGTGTGGACCCCACATCAATGAATTGATAATAAATCAGTCCAAACACATATAATTTGTTTGATTCCAATTATAATGGAAGGAAAATTAAATGGGGTGTTCTTATGTTGAATATTATGAATATTTTCATCCATTAAGATGACCCATGGATGCTAATCGTTTGGGAAAAAAAGAAACATTGATCCATAAAAAAATCTCGAAGTTAATTAGTCATATATATTACTAACGAGTGATGATAAATCTAAAATTTTTTGTAGATTCATAGAAGATATTTTGGATCATATTTTATTAATACACAATTCCAATATTTTTCCATTAAATTGGCTTACCATGATCAAACATTCGTTGGACAGAATCTACAATAAATATTAAACTGAGATTTTGAAGATCTGAAATTTGAAGAGATAAGGTTAGAATCCCTTGGCCTATATAAGTAATGGTTCACCCATTCCGAAGAGGATTTCGACACCACCATTTAGAGAGGAGGCCTTAGGATGTGCTTATAACTTAGGAATTTTATATTATTTTCTTTTTAGTTTATTTTTCTTTTATCATGTAAAACTTTTACTTATTTTTTTATTTATGTGTATCCATATTCATCCATCCCTCTTTATCTTCCAAATATAATCTAATAATCCTATTTTATTCGTCTTATATCTACTGTGACCTCTTAACATAAAAAATTATGGTCTAACCCGAGACTTGTTCTAGGGGAGTTATGTGGAAAATCCATTTATTATGCACTTAAATTCTTATGTTTTTTATATTTATGATAAACAAGAGTGATGTTCATGGGTGCGGTGATTTTCCACCATGACACTGAACTCAAACTCATTTCTATTAATTTATTAAATCATTTCCCTCCCTTATGCTAGATATAACATCTTCATATGATGGATTTGAGCCATTTAGTCGATGAAATGGAATTCTATTGGGCCAGGTCCTAGGAGATGTCACACGCTCGATCAAGGTGTTCCATCAACCTTGATTATAGGACGAGGTGATGTTAATATTTCTAAATGCATTCAAGGCTTCACACCAATAAACAAATGAATATTAATACATGAATTTGATATTAGAATTTAATTAAAAAACTTAATTTAAACACCAAAAAGGAAAATGATGGAACCCACAAACCAACCCATAAATGCTAAGTTCTTTATTCATTAATTGAATTTTTTCATTGCATGTTAGTTTTATCTTTTATTTAAATTAAATTGAATTCCATTAATAGTTACGAAAAAACAACCAAAAATAAGTAGTAAAGGTGAATTAGATTGAGTGGGTAAACAACTGAGAAATCTTTTCAAGTGAGACAACCCTGCTCAGCCTCTATGCTGCATTGGGAAAATAAATTTCTTTTTCCACACCCTACGACAGGCATGCATCAGTAACCCCTAGATCTCATTAATTTTACCCGTTCACATGCCCTTCTTCAATCTAGAATATTCTCTGAATTACATTTCCATAAATTATTTCAAACTTTGAGAGGATAATTAGGAATTTAATGGTGTTTTTTTGAAATAAAATTGGGTATTAAGGTTTTATTTCTTCTTTGGATAACACTCTCTAGATTTAGAGCTTCAACTAGCATGGAATCATAAGGCTATAATTTATTTTATTCTTAATGATAATGAAAATAAAATATAAAACATGACATATATTTCATGGAAACCTAATCATATGGAATTTAATATGAGATCTAATAGAAATTAATTATATAATTGTATCACTTATGTTATCACCCCATAATCCCACTGATTCAATTAAGAAATTTTAGATGGATCCTTTTGATCCATAAAATTATGAGATTATTTAGTTTTTATCTTCAAATAATTTATTTATTCGTATTTTAAAATTCAAAATTATGGTGTCTCTATTTCCTTAAATTGACCATTCTTATCCCCCCAATTATCGAGTCAACATCTAATATTTTCATCAAAAAATTAGTATCTTCTCATTGGATATATTATTATGGGTTGTTAGATATCTATCTTGATCTCATATTTTATGAGCTAATCCTTATTTCATTGTTTACTGGTTATATGTAATATAACATAAAAGGGATACTTTTACTATATTTTTTAGCTATGGTTTACTAACATATGTTGTGGGGGAGAAACCATATTTTATATATCCTACCTCCCTCCATATATATTATTATTTTATCACATATCATAAATTCCTACATAAAATGGGATCTTTAAGCTAGGTGAGTACCTTATCATAATGGATTTAAGATCAAAACTAATAGTTTTTGCTCAAACGGTATTGTATATTGTGATAGAGTTGTATGTAACCATATAGGAAAGATTGTGTTGGGCATTATGGAACCACTAAAACATAGTTATCCACTATAAGATGAAGCCGGAATAGTCTACAAAAGAATATGTATTTTTTATTTATAATTAATTCCACTATACAATATTGAATCTAAATATAGTATAGTGATAAAAGGCCTCTGAATCCTTTCATCTACTATATAGAAAATCACATGCTTCATGTTTTGGTGTTGATTTCTATATTCTTATGGTACTACTTTTTTATATATAAGGATTCAAGTTAACTGTTGCACACATTCATTATCTTAATTATGGATCTCTCTCGATTATACCAAAATTTTAAAATATAGTATTTCCCTTAGGAATTGTGGGAATTTTTTTATTTTGGGGGTTTCCTTGGGGTTTAATTTCAATAGGCCCCCTTGAATTTTTGTACCATTCATTTTTACTTGGTAATTGAAGGTAAAATTTGAATTAAAAATGACATCTTATAACACTCGAGAGTTTTATTGAGAGATAATTCTATCCAAAAGTCCATGTGAGTTTACTGATTCATTTTTCCCTCTCTAATTTAATTGATTTTTTTACTATGGTGGAAATTAAATTTTTAGGTATTCTTATAAATGGGAATAAATTATATTAACTTGGGGTGTTGTTAAAGGAGAGTGGGGAGAGTTTCAGGGGGTGTTTCTATACGGGGAGAGAAAATACTATTTTTTCATGTCCTGAGTTATTTTTATTCAATATAACTTGATTCAAATAAATTAACATGGGATATTTAAGAGATATTATTGATGAAATAAATATTATTAATTTATTTAGCATGGGGGGAGGGTTGTGAGGATCTCAATTGATACATGGTAAATATCATATTAATATTTACAATAAGGGTTGGAGGCCTCTATGAAACATAATTATATCTAGTTGTGTGGTGTTTATATAACCTTCACATTGACATATTCTTATGACTAGTTTATTGGGATGACTCATTCATGATCATTGATGTTTTCTTACTTTTGTATTTTAAAAAAAATGTATCATAAATTGATTGTAAATTAATATATGTTATGTTAATTATAATGGAATGAAATTTTTTTATGATATATAAACCATTTCATTGTTTACACTAATGAAAATCCTAGTTAATGTATTTAAAATATCCTATGAAGTGGTAAAGTAAATTTTTTGTTTTGACGGTCGCGGTATTTTTATTTCTATTGGGTAGCCATAGGTGAGATAAAAATGGGCATGGTTTCTTCCAGTACATTTTTTTTCTAGGTTTGAAATTTACATTACTAACTTGACCATAGTTATGAGGAATTTTATGTGAAGTTACATGTCCAACAGGTGAATCAATAACAGTGTCATGAACACCGAACATGTTGTACTGGTTTCAAAAAGGGTGTTCACATAATCTTGGTTTAGTGATGTAGCTATTGAAAGTTTTTCACAGGGAAACCACATCATGATTAATCTCTATAAATTGTGGTGGTATTCAAAAATATAATAATGGAAACGAAATTACCTTCAACATTTATGATGTTTATGGATCCCTTAGATACATTTTTTGAATTTAGATTCTACTAAATGCACATTGTTGTGGTGCATCACCTTCAAGACATGGGTTTTATAATGTTGTTTAAATAATAAAATTTTATTAAAAAGTGTGATAGAATTGAGTTTTCCACTTAAACATTCGTAGGAGAGTAAAAGAGATAATTTGGTATTATCTTATGATAATGGAAGTGGTTTACAAAAGATCCTTCCTTATAGAAACCTGAGAAGAATTGAAAAACATGGATTAAATTAATGTATTTTTTTTTATCATTTTTCATCTATATTTAAGAAAAAAATTGTCAGTCCATCTTCTCTTACTTATTTATCATAAGATAAAAATATAGGAAATGGGATGGACACTATTGAACACTAAATATTAAACATTAGATAAAAAGAGTTTGAGAATTGTAAAAAATCTATTGTGACGTCTATGTTATTATCATATCTATATCTATCATCCTTATTAACTTCTTGGTTTTTTTAATTATCATATAATTTTTCTGGTATGGGGATTATTATTTCCATTGTTTTATTTTCTTATTAATTTACCCACTTATTTTTAGTTATATACCAGTCATCTAAGACTATAGAGAAGGTTTCTTGTTTGATAGGTTATATAGTTTATCCCTGTATTTTGCAACATGAGTTTAATCTATATAGTCTTTTTAGGGTCCTATATTTTTCTATATATCAATCCATTTCTCAGATCTATAAAATATTTTGAAAACGTTTTTTTCTTAATGATAAAAAATTCATTGATAATTTATCCCTTTCTCAACACTATGAAAGGGTATCATTATCAATTATTTTTATTAATAGTCCTAAGAAGGATTATATCTTTTTTAAAACCATGGATGTGGATTAATTTATTTCTCTTCTCTAAGAATTTTATATCATGTAATGACCTATTTAATTACTATTTAATCTTGTAATTTTGTGGAATGATTTGAAAAAAACAATGGTTTTTCCTTCAGAATAATTTTTTATTATATATTTTTATGAATCAATTGTTTTAAATTCAATAAATATTGTCTCTATTTGATTATATTTATGTATATATGTATATCAACAAAACATAATAAATACATTAAAATATATATTAAATACATAATATAGATATATATAAACTGGATATATATATATATATATTACATTGTACATACAATGGTTATATAATTTCAAAAACATTTAAAAATATAATATAGTAACCCATAGATATCATATATAATTATTAAATTATTTTAAATATTTATATACATAATATTACATATCCAAATATTTATAGTTTTAAAGTCATGGTATATTACGTTCATAAAACACTACAACATTAAAACTATAAAATTTTAAAGTTTTTGTTAAATAATTTATCATTTAACTTACATAATCCTTCATAGTCCTAATAATTTTGATCATATTGAGATATATTTCAAATAAATATTTAGCTAAAATTTCAATAATTTTAGAAATAATAAAATAAAAATAGTGGCATGAATTTAAATGAGTATATGAACAATCATAACAGTTGTTATCAATATAAATGCATTGAAATATCAAAATTATATAAAAAACGTATATGAGATATAGAATTCAGAACATGCGTAATAATAAAAAATCCTAAGTATACATCAAATATTACTACCAACACATCAAAAATATAATTGGGAGGCTCTCTCTCTCTCTCTCTTTTTCGCATACATAATTTCTCAAGAGTTAAAATCTTTACCCAATTCATTGGGGTAATTAATTATTCCTTGAAAACATGTTATACCCAAATATAATCAAAACCATGTTTACTATAATATAAATAAGTGATACAAGGATTTAATAAAAATCCCTAATAATAACAGGGAAAACCTATTATTAAATGGAAATGGGTTTGATAAAAATTTCATACATTATAATGTAATGTCAATGAAGAAATAATCAATTGAAATATATGTAAGTAATATTGATGGTACTCATAAGGATATTAGTATATATTCCAATTAGATAAATATTCAATTATAATCATATAGTGTTGATAGAGTGAGAGATAAAACTATAAATGAAAAAGACCTAAAAATAGAATTTGGAAAAGTCAAAAATGGCAATTGAGAAAAGTCATTGTAAAAAGTTTCATCCTATGTGAGAGAAAAAAATCCATGGTTTTAAAATAAATAAGAAATAAAAATAAAAAGAAATAATGATAAAAAGGTTATAAAATAACTTTAATTGAAATTGGAAATAATTATTCTAAAATATTATAATGAAAAAATGGGATTTTATAGAGAAGAGAGAGATGTTCTATATAATTTCATAATAGACCAACTAAATTTAGAATGAATTATCACCCAAAATTGATGTTTAATCTCTAATAACCATTTAGGAATAGGAACATATTCTAACATTCAACTTGATAGGATTTAAAGGACATTGGGATGAATGTATTCCTCTCGTTCGATTTCTATATAATAATTTTTTCCTCTATAACATCCAAATGACATCATATGAGGTCCTATATAAGAAGAGATTATGAACTTTGACATGCTGGGATAAAGTCAAGGATGGGAAGATGTTAGGAACTAATGATACATAAGATATCACATGGAAGGATCATACCATTCAGTGAAATATAAAAGCATATAAAATTTAACAAAAGAGCAATGATATATATAGTTTTAAGTTGGTGACATTTTTCTCCTCCATATATCTCCTTAGATGTGTATTATGAGATTTAGAAAGATGGGGAAGCCTAACAAATTCTACATAAGTCCCTTCATGATATTTTATTATGTTAGGGTTAAAAATTATCAATTATCAATCACTCCACATATCTTATAAGTACTTTATGTGTTTCATATATCACTGTTGCTAAAGTACATACCAAATCCATCACATGTACTATACTCAGAAGCCGTGAAATTAGAACATGATCTCTCTTGTGAGGAACAATATGTGGAGATTCTATAAAAAAATATAATGTAGTTTGAAACAAGACTAGACAACTATTCATGTTTTTAGGTGATATAAAATGTATGACAAAACTATATGGGAACCCAATGACATTATGAGAAAAAATAACGTCAGTTTTTTATCTATGTAATGGAATCTAGAAGAAAAAATTATTTTAAAGGGGGGGATTAAATGTAACAAAAAAACCATTATATTATATATTTCCTAAATAAATATTATTTAATAACTTTTTTGACAAGTAAAAATAAACTAAAACTGCAAAAAATTAAAAATATTAGCTATGAATGTTGTAATAAAGCTATTGAATTGGCATGTATAATTAAAAGTTATTGTGTTATGAAATCATTAAAGATTTATTCAAGTTGTATGATAATTCCTTCTTGGGATCATTTTTTCAATCACAAAATGGAGGTTTCATCACTAGCTTTTTCTCTATATGAACCCAATATGATCTTCAACAAGTAAGCCGTAAGAAAAATATTCTACAATTGAAGTTGATGCTCATGGAAATCACTACAAGATCTATTATAAATAAATAACCACCCATAACTCTTACATTTTATTTTATCACCCTTATATATATTAGTTGGAGTTATTGAGTGTTTTTGAAAGTATAAATTAATATAATATATAAATTTAATTATAAATTTATTAAATTAAAATTAATCATTTTTTAAAAATATACAGATAATATTCATTATGTGAATGAAAATTATTTTTCAAAATTTTTCACATATTATGTATTATTATATTATAAATAATTTATTTTAAATTTGACATTTTAATTTTATAAAATGAACAAAAATTTTGGATTTATAATTAAAAAATTATTTTAGGGTTATTTTTTTGGGGGTTTTCTAAAAAAATGATTTTTAATTGAATAATGAAAATACACTTTTTCAGAAATTCTATAATACTTATGAAATAATTGTTATATTAGAATGCATTAAAAATATATTTATCCTTTTTCTCAGAAATAATTAATTTAATGTGTTAAATAATTCATCTAAAATTATTATGTTAAATTTAGAAATCCACATCGGACTTTTTGGAACCTAAGTTATATTTTATTCCAATAAAATACTATTTTGGTCAATTTCGTTTATTTATGTTTTCTAAATGATCAATTTTTTTTGGATTTCATTGAAATTAAAAAAAAATCTTCCTTTTAAAATCACAAAGTTATAAATATCATGGTAATCAATACTATAGATTATTTAGATGAAAACATATTTTTATTCATAAAAATATTTTTTTTCTAAAATCTGATTTTGTTCTATTATACATGCTATTAATAATTTTTTTTCTAAATATAGAGATTGAATATTGGAATTTTTTTTAAATATAGAATAAATATTTTAAAATTTGGCAATAAGGTTTACTTTTTTTTCCTAAAAATACATTATCATGGTTAAATTTAGTTATCAGGTTAAAGGATAAAATAAGGTAAAAATGTTAATTCATGAGTTTAATCTATAAAATATCACAAAATATTATCTCTAAATGGGAATAAATAGGTTTATTATACTTACCAATATATAATTTCAATTTTATCTAATTTTTATTCAATTTCAATGAATATCACTTCCGTTTTTTTATTAAGAAACTAAAATTAAAAAAATGCCACTCCACTCAAATATAATAGGGCTCCTTCACCACCCTGACATCTCCACACATCTAAAAATTCATTGATTTACCAATATATTATAAAAAATCTCCCTAAAATAATTTTATATTTATTATAGGTATTATCTTCTGAAAGAAAAATCTAATAAGGGTTAAAGTGAGGCCCAAAGGATGATATCCAAGGAAGAGGTAATTATTTTGATCGAGTTATTTCATGTTTCATTATTCATATACCTCCAGAAATTGTTATATAACAATATTAATATAATTACATATGTATAATTACTATATTTTAATGTCATTATGTTTATTTAAAAACCACTTTCTACCTTCCTTTCAATCATTGAAAAATGAAACGTCACTCATGTTACTTGCGAACTACCATCTACATGAAACAACATATTTCATTTTCACCACCACCATACATAGTTGGTTATAAAAATGAATTTAATCAATAAATATGATATTTATACCATTATTTTTATTATTGAAATATAATTTACCCATCCCATTAATAATATAAACAATGACTATTCATTGAAAATATAACTTCCTAAAATTGACATACAGTGACACTTTTGTTAATTTGAATAAAATTATTAAAACCAATTTAACTATATAAACATTTTTCTAACATAATTATAAATAAAATTATTCAATACATTGTTAATATAATTATACTATTTTGTAACTCCTTTTACCATGATCAACACTCCAAACTATTTTATAACAATTGACTGAACAACCACTGGTTGTCGAGTAGGGAAAAAACTAAATAATAAAATAATAATAAATGATACCAAATGGTCCATAAAATATAATATAACTTAAAAATATTTGGATTAAATTATTTAATTTAACAAATTTTCATTCTGGAGGTTAGACACAGACACCAAGCAAGTCGAGACTGAGGTAAGAGTTTTTTATCTCAATTTCACTTCATTGAGACATATTTAATATTTCACTCATAGTTATTTTATATATTGTATATACTTACTATTTGAAATAATATATCATGGATATAATTATAATAATGTAATTTTATTTTACTTATCTTTTTAATTTTCTCATCGGTGTTTTGGTTTTAAAATTTATAATGGGGTTTAATTTAAAATGATCGCTTTAAAAGCTTAAATTTTTTCCCCAACTCTATCCATTTGATGTACATAATATTTATATTTTTTAAAAAATTTAATTACCTCTACAAAAATTATTTTTAATTTAATTTTAAACTATATTTTACATTATATACAATATATTTAAAATGAATCTATTTGTATTTTTTATATGGGTTATTTTTTAAATTGTTTATAAAATTGAATTTTTTTTTACATTTAACACTTGACTGAATTTTCTTTCATTATGTCCATTATTTATTATCAATACTCCATTACATGTTTCCATGTTTTAGAAAAAATTATTTTCCCATTATTTTATGAATTTTACATCCTTTTAAGGTTACCAAAAGAAAAGAATATTTCTCTTTGTTTTTAAAAGTGTATTTCTAATGATTCTGTAAATGTATTTTCAATTTATGTAAACATCCATTAATTGTTGTTAAGATTCACTGGGAAATATTATTTAATTATACAATTCTAATTATTTTTATAGATGTATTATTATTTATTTTGGTGGAAATTTTCATGAAACCTCTTTCTTTCCCTGGGTTAATTAAGATATTAAGTAATGATGAATGCTTTTTTTTCTTATAACATACTTATGTATTTTTATCATTACATGATATGTGAGTTACTATATATTCATAAAATTAATTGGTTAAATATTTATATCTCAAGATAGTTTTAAGTGATGATGGTAGTGATACTCGATATACTCTACCAAGGGATGTTGGTAATGATTATTAACCCATAATATTAATTAATTCTAGTCACAATTCTTGATCCATTTT
The DNA here is from genome assembly GCA_963277665.1 of Viscum album. Classification (NCBI taxonomy): domain Eukaryota; kingdom Viridiplantae; phylum Streptophyta; class Magnoliopsida; order Santalales; family Viscaceae; genus Viscum; species Viscum album. The sequence continues at coordinate 1,339,905,987 of OY728132.1, read as the reverse complement.
AATAAGGGATTCTTGAAGTTATACATGACCCATAATGTTATTATTTCTATGATTAGGTTTATTCCCTTGTATAATGTTTTGTTTCTAAGACAAGATATATGTATTAAGGTTCCATGAGGTTCCTTTGATGATCCTATAATCTCATTCCTTGATCTACATTGTACTATAATTTCCAATGATTATATATTATGATTACGTGTTCCTTTTATTGGATTTTCACCTATGATAATTTTTCCTCACATGCTTATTATCCAAATATTTATGAATAATTAATTATTTTTATCTTACTGAGTGTTTGATCTGAACCCTTATTTTGTTTTTAACATTATTAGAAAATGATATGTAGAACTATGTATTGAATAATGTTTTATATAGAGATGTTTTATGGTTATATTGATGAAATATTGTGTAATTAAAAAGATGTTATTGTAGAAAATCTATAAAAATACTAATCCTTTATGTTATAATATTGAGTTACTATTGTGGGTTGTAATGTTTAAATAACCAAGTTGATGTAAAATAAATGTATGTTTAGACTGGAACAACTAAAAAGTAGTTAGAATTTTTCTTTTTAATAAATATAAAGATAAATATGAAACTTATCTAAGATAATATATATTTGTATTTAAAAATTTAATAGAAAACATCGATGGTAAGAATGAATATGAACATGAAAGATAAATAATTACTAAAAATGTTGATAATTTTTATTAACAAAATTTTATTTTTATGAAACTAAAATCAATAAATGAAAAATATTTTGATATAAAAATGTAACATAACAAGAGTAAATTTAAAAATTCCAAATAAGTTAGAGAAATGGTATAATTTAACAAACATACAAAAACATAATATAAAAATAATGATGAAAACTCAATAATAAAAATTCAATAAAAAAACCTCATCGATTTAGTAATGAATTAGGAAATTAAAAATTAAAGAGGAAAATAGAAAAAGAACATTTAATCTAACGGATAAAAAGATAATAATAGCAAAAATTTAAAAATGATATTATTTTCACAATATAAATGAAAATATTTAATAATATGAAATGTGTATTAAAGAGAGGAATTTGAGATCAAAATCCCTAAAAAATTTAGTAATGTATGATTAAAAAGAAAAAATAGATTATGAAATGGAATTGAAAATATTAGGAATAAAAATATTTTTTTTATTTAGAAAACATTGGTGTAATAATTAAATCACAAAAAAATAAATTACTTCATAATATGAAACCTATCTTATGGAATGGAAACTGAGACAAAAACCATTACCTATGATTCTTGCTCTCTTAGACACAGTATAATTTCTGTTATAATTAATTTTTTTTAAACGTATTAAAATTTTTATATATAATACCATTACTCTATCATTTTTTATTTTTCAATTATTATTTATTCATAGTTAAAAAAAAATATCAGGCACTAATTGTTCCATTTGTTAAATTGTTTTTGGGAATCATTGTTTTAGTTCTTTCTCCAAGATCTTGTGTTTATAACATTCAAAAAATTTAGAGAGATGATTTATATGTGTTTGAAGTAGTTATATATTTCCATGTATGTTTCATTGATGTTATAGTGTTGTTTCACAATAAATCGTTAAATATACCCTTTTTGTGATAATGAATGAACAAAATGATTTTATTTTATTAATAAAATTATTACCATCACATAATATTCTATAACCATTAATGATGTAAATGTTATAACAACATTCATGTAGGTAGTAAAAATGACCCTATAAGACCGTGTTATACTGAAAAAATTTGTAATGTCATGAACTTGTACATATTTTATATAATTTTATAGAATCCTAATGATGTAAAAATTACATCATTTGAGTAGAGAATGATATTTATGAAAAGTTGAGTTGATAAGATTAGTTTCATGAAATTCACCCCCGTGAACCTCTCCTAGGTCATTAGTGAAGACAATAGTGGCCCCCATAGCCCACCTCTAACAGGCCATGGGTTTGAGACAAGCACCAAGGTTATAAATAACACAAATATTATATGAATTACAATAAATATATCATCGAAAATGTAATGAATCCCAGAAAAACATATATAATAATAAATAAACCAAAATAAATACATACATTTTCATAAAAATGAAGACACAAATAGGGGATATTCCAAGATAAAACATGTGACAATGGCCATAATCACTAGAATTCCCTCAAAAACCTCTAGGAGGTAGTATGGAATAGATCAATAACAATATCACAAAATTGGACCTCATATATATATACATACATATATATATATATATCTATATATATATATATATCTGTGTGCGTGTTTGCGTGTGTATACGGGAATGATCATATAAATATACCCAGTAAAATCATCCCAAAAACCTCTATTGATAAAATATAAGAAGTATACAAATTCCCTAGTTAATGAAAGGAGAAGTTATTTCTCTACCAAAATCAGGTGAATAATATTCCAATTATCACCAAGTATCATTCACCAAGTAACATAATAAAATTAGGTAACATAATATCAAAAGAATTTATAGAATAAGGACACCATTCTACAACTATCCTGATTAATTAGTCAGCCAAAATCTCAACACATTACATCATAGTGCTATCATCCCAACCATATGTGATACCAAGCTACACGATAAACACATTGTTGACACATCATCATCACATCCCTATAATAACCTAGTTATTCCCAAATCCAATAAAACCCATGTAAAAACATACTACAAATTAATCCATTACAAACCATACATAAATATACACGTAGTAACCATAATCCATTACAACCTATAACTATAAAATCTTACCCCTTTCCACCACAATCCATATATATGTAGGTATATCATAAATTTGAGTAATAAAATACTATTTGAGTGCATACCAAATAACCATAACCAAGAATAATATGAATATATCTACATACCATAATCATCTAGAGGGGATATAAGGACAGGGAGAGTAGTTAGTCATCCTTGTCCTTAGCATATTAGATATTGGGAGAACCTAAGGAACCCAAGGCAAAATATGGGTGTTGGTAAAGTTATCCAACTTGATTAGTGGAGAATAAGAAATAATAGGACATAATGAAGATATATCACATAACTATTAAAGTAAATAATAACTAATCAAATAAATGGATTTCAACTACAATACCACAAGAAAAACAAGATTCCATCACCAAGGATTCAAAAGAAAACACTTTTATAAGAAATGATGAATTATGGTTCATGAATATCTCTAATAAATTATAATTAATCAATTACCAATAATTTAATAATACCCCTCCACCAATTATGTATATATATTTACCTTAATTATCTAAGACAACGTACTTTAACCCAATATCATAATTTTGGTTTCCATATCTATTCCTTTTTAATCATTTTCCCATGCCATGTATTTAACTTATTAACCTATAAATATTACATTATATTACTAATTAATCAAATTTAGTTTCTAATCATATTTAGTTTACTAGATTGTGATTAAGACCTCAAGGCCTTATGGCCATCTTAAGGCCTTCCGGCCTCTTGAAATTGTTCTTAAATGACCAGGTAGACAATACGAGGTACATACTCTAGATGAGGATTAAGAGCTTGCACATTCACTAGAGCATAAGCTAAGAAGATTTTTCGGAAAGAGAGGGTATGAAAATTCCATCAGGACCTGTCTGTTCTTTCACAGTAAGCCTAGTCAAACAATCCAAGCGAATCTAGAGTGCTGATGTCATGTCGAAGAAGCTAGGGAGGAGTAGTTCTATGTATAGTATGTATATTTACTAAGACCAATGGGTCATGTAGTATATAAGTATATGGTTCTTGTAAGGGTTCCACATCATCCCTTGAAATGGGGTTATCAAAAATCAATAAAAATAAGGCCTTTGGGCCATTCGGGCATATTTTAGTTTCCATTCCATAATTAAAAGTACTAAGAAACAACCATTCCTACTAAAGTAAGGATATTCCTAAAGAGAAAATAAAAATTAAACATCCATAAATAAGTAAAAAATAATAAAGTAGGTATCCATTAAGCTTTCAATTGACCCAATATCATCCTCCACACCATTTTACACCATCTATACCATCCCACCAATAACCACATCAAGCTTCCACCATATGCATTTCAGCACAACCTAACTAGAAAATTATCAATATGAAGTCAAAAAATAATCAATCAATGCATATAAGCATATAAATACAAGGACTAATTGTGGTTGACCAATAATATTAGTTTGTAGAATCACTATTCTTATTTACCCTTATAATGTATTAAATTAATTATTTTAAATTATTTAATATAAAAATAAATATAGTGTAATAGTAACTAATAGTTGTAATATTCTTACAAATAGTATGTTAAAGGAAATGACTTCTCATGTAATGAATTTCTAATGAAGAATGAAAACAGTAATGAATGAATTATTTATTATCATCCCTATAATATAATATTTATGTTGTTTAAAAGGGTAAAAATATATAAAACATATAATAAAATAAAAAAAATACAATATCACAAATACGTTGAAACAATATACACTACTAACATGAAGAAAATCTTGGATACATGTTCATCTCAATCATTTCCCCAATCATTTCTTTAATTGTGTGTCATTATATAATTAGGATTATTTGGATAATTTACCCATTAAGAGATATAAAATGTTAATCCCACTCTTAAATTTAATCAATAAGGATAATTCTTGAATCCCTTACTTATGGTGATGATTTAATGAATTCTACTCAAGAATAGAATAACTATGGATCAACCATCACCAAAGCCGATAGGAACAACATCGAGACCTAAAAAAGGAGCCATAGTCAAATGATACTCAAATAAAAATAAAAAATAGAGCTAAACACAGTACTATAACATATATATAGAAATATAATATGTGTAAATAGAAATATCAGGAGAATATGGGAACCTTGGATTAAGAGGGACCAATACCCAGAAATAAAGAGATTTAAAACCTCAACGAGATGAATAGAAGGGACCATTGTAGACCTAATGTTTACTAGGATTTAACATAAAGGAATAAAATTTGTACTAAATGAATCTTATACCCCTATTTATAAGGAACGATATCCCAACATCTACCATAACACATATAATTCCAAAATAGCCTCTATGGACCTAGTAGAATCCAAATATAGAACTCTAGTTCATTAATTTGGTTTACCCATCCATTTACAATGACTGTTTCAGCTATTTTAAAGTTTTTATGAACCACACCATGATATATTGGTACTCAAAACAAATATAATTAACATTGAATATGATTCATATGAAGAACTAATATGATGTTGAGAAACCACCCTCGTCATTTATAACATCTTTAAAGCCTAACTACACTGACTATACCTTATAAAATTGACTTTAAACTAGTAAAAATCCTAGAGCTATTATTTTCTACATACCTATTTACCACATGGACTCTATATGAACTATCCATGCATCAAAATTGTGAAAATTAAAATCATAATATTGTGGTGATATTTCTATTAATCGATATGTCATTCAGTTTGATTTAAGTGACATCACTGATTAAAATTAACCCATATGTAAAGGCCACTTCTATGTGATATGTCAAAAAATAATGGTTAATCAAAAATCTACACTAAACCACCCCCTTAAAATCATGTGTTAAAACTCTCCCCATTTTACACATAGACTTCAAAATAATCACCCTATAACCCCACACCCATCAAAATGGGAATTTTACACCTTGGGTGAACCACAAAACCAAATGGACAACTACCCATAACTAAGAACTTAAAATAGAAACCACCAAAACCTTATAAACAAGGATTTTTGACCACATGAGAACAATCATGATCCTTTTCTTCAATAACACCATCAAACTTTCTCCTGTAACTTCTGGAGTCCTCGAAAACAAAAAATAACAGTATTAAATAATCTAGAACCTTATATCAGTTACTTATATAATGCTTTTTATAATCATATATCCGAAGTAAAATTTAAAAATGACCAATGTGGGGTTTTAAATGAACACCTTGTGAGATAAATCTCAATTAAGAATGCCACTATGATAAATGGATAACCAACAAATCATAAGAAAATTGGAAAAAAATTATAAAACTTAATCATCATAATTCTACTTAATGATAGGTATATAATCTCAATAAACCAATAATTTATTATACATTGATATTGAGTATAATTTTTTGACTAACATTCCCATATACAGTTTTCTAAATAACAGTTCAACCATATGACATAAAATAGAGGAATAAAACACACATCAAATTCCTTCTTCAAATGTACTTGAATGTCAAAAGTTAACACCATTAAGGTATCATCAAATTTAATATCGAAATATCATAATTCAATGATGTAGGAGTCACAAAAATTATTCCATTAAGGCTCTGATACATGTAAAATATCATAAAACCAATAAATCGATAGTGTAAGCACAAATCGATAGTAAACATCACTAACATGTGAAAAAACATCAAAAGTCCCAAATAATTTGGGATAAATCTTACTCTTATGAATAAACATTCAATACCTAGATTAATTAAAAAATATATGATCTCCAATGAAAAATTCTATTGCCCTCCCACTTTGATCAATATAGGACTTCTAAAAATCTTATGTTGCCTTTACCCACTTGTGAGCCACCTATACCTTTTCCATTGTGCTCTGTAATAGTTCCAATATGAGAATTGATAACTATATAAACTATATCCAAAAAATATTTATCTTGAAGGTAATATAAATATTTTTTTGAACGGTGAAATACCAATGGTTCAGTGATAGATATCGTAATAGAAAAAATAACAAAAGACTATTTATTCACCACTGAACCTCTAATGTTTGGAATACTTATGTGAAATAGGCATTACATTGTTGGGACTATCCACTCATTTTGATCTTCTGTCTTTGGATGAAAATATATTTTTATGAATTATTGAGAGAAAAAAGTTTTTTGGATATCTTTTCATACTTTAAAAGTAAAATGGGGATCATGATTAGAGTTGAAATCATTAAAACTTCATAGATCCCAATAATCTACTCAAAATATTGACATGAGAAGTTATAAATTATTCATGACTCCTTAATCACCATGAATTTCTAAATAAAATTAAAATATAATATGATCAATTAGATAAATACATATCCACATTGATCTTGGGGAAAAATAATTATAAAATATATTGAAATTTCTTACCAAATTCATAGAGGAACATCCAGTGCTAGAAGCATCCCAACAAGAACATGATGTTTATACTTCACCAAGTGGATTAAAAAACACTATGATATTAACTCAATGACAAGTCACTTCATCACTAACCACCTAAACTGCCCCCCCAAGGAACGATATATCTTTTACACACCAGGCTGTACAACCAGAGGAGATATATGAAACTTGTGAAGAAAGACCACATGAATAACATATGAATTTAAGAGTATTACCAAAGGGAAAATATTAGGTTTACCATCCTCAATCCATCCCTTATAATAATACCCAAAAAAAATATCTGACCAAACCTACACCTTAGAGTTTACCAAAATGGATTATTCCAAATTTTGTATTATGGATTATTGCATTGTCATCTAATAGAGAACACTATAACGTCAACTTCCTCCATATTTATATGACTCATTTTAATCTCCTCCATTAATATCCATTAATCCGTACACACATTAATGAAATAACACTACCACATCTTTCTTAGTACATCATTGACAAAATTCAATTTCCCCATTGTATTGGAAATATACATGATGTCATACTAAAATTATTTTATCCTACACCCTTTTCTAAAGTTGAAACCGCATTTGGAGGAGGTATATTCCATAATATTATGATCCATGAAGACTAAATATCACTCATTAATAAGATATTATTTCCAAAATATAAAAATAATTGTGTAATTGGATATATTGAGAAACATGTTCCATAGTTATATTAATGGTTTCAAAAATTTTAAGACCCATACGTGATGAATGTTGTCTTATACATCAGAACACAACCCAATCTAAGTAACTATGTACCACAAAAAATAGAAATACAACTCCTTCCTCTAAAAAAATATCCAGAGCACTACCTAGATTCTTCTTTAGACACTAAAATGAATCCCATCACATATTAGATCACATGAAATCATAATCCTTCATGTTCATGGATATAAGGGTAGTCACAATCTATGATAAATTTGACACAAAACTCTGTAAATACTTTGAGAGAAAATGTAATCTCCAAACCTTAGAAACAGTATTAGTGGATACATAAGAAACATCTATAAAAATATTAGAAGGATCCACAACTACTCAAAAATGTGATAAGAATATTCCATAAAATGCACATTACAGTTTGAGAATGAATGCATTACAAATTCCAAAATAGCTATTTATGCAAAAGAACCTAAAAACTTGTTCATTATTTCATTACAAGATATTTATCCTACCTAAAATACATGAGTATTTTATCAATGAAATCCATCTCTAATTAGTTTAGAAACTCATGAATTTTTTCTCATCAACCCAAGTAATAAGATATAATTATTTGTGACATATAATGGAATTACAACAAATTCCATGGGAACATAATGAAAACTAAAGGCGGTATTGAGAATATCCTCATCATCCACTCACATATGATGATACCCTAATTGAAAATAGATCCCTTAAAACCAGCTACCACCCTTATGATTATTTAATAAATGTTTAATTCATTAAAGGGGAATGTATTTATTCACTATTACATATTTTAATTGATGATAATTCATACACAACCACACGATTTCCTCTAAATTGTGTTCATATAAGGCCAGATCATGAAAATGTGACATAAGGGGATTAATATAACCTTTCTATAAAAGATTAAAAATCTAAATCCATATCTAACATAACTAAAATGGATCCATATTACCTTGTGACATTAACACCACATAGATACCCAATTGAAACTCTATCCCAAAATCGATTTCATTTTTAGGGGATAATTCTACAATTTCTTCAAGAAATTTATCAAGGTACTATTTTAAAACCCTTATAAATACCAACAACCAAAACCTCTTCTAAACTCAATAGTATATCATTCATCATATATGGTAAGTTTTTTACATTTCTATAACCCCTATACTGGCCGCACTCACCAATGAACCTGAAAAGGTCTCATCAACATCAATGAATATAATTATTCTCTCAAACAATTCAACATGTTTTTAAAATATTATTACTATTCCATGACGAGGATAGAATCATAGATCTTTATACACAGATATATAAATTTTACCAATGGATAAGGATTTTCTATCATCATTTCACACTCTCTACATAAATCATATAGACATACTCGACCTCCAACTAATGTAGTTAACACAAAAGGAATTGTAATCCTTTTAACCTCATGTTATAAATATTTTATTAGAGACAATGCAATTATGTAGGGAAAAAATTAAAATAATATAAATAATAGATGTTGGTAGAAAATGGACATATGGTACCTTAAAATATATTTAGAGAACATAGAACTGGCCACACTATTGTGTGAAAATGAACATGTTCTTATCCATGAAATCATGGGTCTTGATATCAACAACCTCTTAGCCATAATGTTCCATGTGTCTCTACGTATGAAGGGAATAATGAATATGAAATCTTCCCACTATATATCCTCATTTTCATTAATTTATAGGATTTCATTAATACTACTACTTCCTTAATGGGTACTATTATAATGGTTCAAATTATAGAGGGATTTTAGGTATATAATGACTACCAAGAACATTTTTTAACTCAATATTTTGATGGATAAATCCTAAAAATAAAATGAAGAAACATACATTCTCTATTTAGGGGGTTTAAGAACAACTATCTTCAGTGGAATGAGTTAAAGGAAGTTGAAGATGACTACCTAGTATCTGAAACACTAGAAGACCCCAAAATTGAGAACCTTTACTCACAACACTTCTCCTTGGGAATCATGATTACATCCACCACAAAATGATTTAGTAAATGAATGCATATTCTTAAAAAACTATTCCTTCAAGATAATTTTATGTAATGTCTATCACATGATGGGGGTGACCTTGAGCTATATAATTAGATGTAATGCCTCCATAAAATGTATTTCTTTAGCCTCGTCATCTGGAATAGGTATGAAGTATACAATTGGTGTTTCTTGAATATAATCCGAAATTTGTACATCTTGGAACTCCCATGTAGATGATACAGTTTCTCACATTGAGGTACTGAATTCATAGTCAAATAAAATAACTCAACCAAGATCTGATCATATAATTTCTTCCATGATACTGCTAACTCTTCATGCTCACTGAGGAATAAAATACACTAGTAAAGAGTAGCTCCCCCCAATATACTAACTTTTAATGCAGTTTTCTAATTTTCCAAATAAAAATAGAAATAAAATGAAATCTCCACCACCTACAATGATGATTCGTTCTTCTAATCATAAATTGAGCCCATGTACTTTCACTTGTTGTGACACTAAAATTCACAATTTCTTTCCATCAAGAGGCACCTTTATCAACCTCAACTCACTGATAAACTACTAATTTATCAATATTAACATCACTATAATGATTCTAAGGGTTATGTCATCCAAGATCTATTATTGAAAAAATAAAAGGATTGTGACTTCCTAGACCCAAAATAATGATTATTTAAGATTAACTAATAAATTTTTATCCTAAATCCCTTAATATACCCAATTTAATTATGGGCACAAAAAAACATGAAACATGATTTATAATTTATCCTTTACCCAGTAATCATCATCACTTCACTATGTAAATTAACTAAATTCATATTCTCTACATAAGATAAAAGGGGACCCCAATCATAATTTTATAATATGGTATCCCTTTATTACATACCATACTATGTTAGAATGATACTGTTACACCACCAACCCCTATAATCCAAAAAATTTCATATCAACAAGCTATATCATATCCTTTAACTAAATGATTTTATATCACTTTTTCATGACCACCGGTACTAGAACCCCTCCATGGATGGAATTAAATACGAGAATGATCCTTGAATTGCACCTCAAATGGGAAAATGGTCAGATAATAGAATCGAGGGTATATACAAAACATATATATGGGAGGAATTACCCTCAATATTCATGATAAAAGATAAATAATCCACTAATTCAATCAATAATAATAAATTAACTAGACATAGTACATGTAAGTTTATATAATTCAAGTGTTAAATGAGAACTATACATCGATAAACACTTAAAAAATCGATTATAATCACAAAAAATCCATCTAATGACCTCCATATGCTAGGATGGTCTAGATTAGTAACAAAAAATCATATAAAGATATGATATATATATATGGGTGATAAAAAAATTAAACTCTGTAAAATCCTAAAATAAAACACTCATGAAAATGTGGCAGAACCATACAAAATCTCTAGTGAAAAATAGTGAAATCAACATGATACCTAAATAAGATCAAATATATTTCCATTAACACCAAGGCTCACTCTCCAAATAGTATATAAAATAAGGTAACAAAATATGAAAATAATATATAAAATAAAGGTACCTCCCATCACCTAAAAAGTCACACAAAACCTATGTTGAAATGCATTACAAAAACACCACCATTATATTCCAATAATCATATAGTACGTTGGAGATCCATTATAGCTCATGTGAATATGTACTATACCTTAATCCATTACAGATCATGCATAAATACACATGTAGTAATTAAAAGACAAAAACCAAGATAAAAATATATTATAAAAACTTCAGCTTCTACAAAAAATATATATATTTATATGATAAACCTTGGACACAAAATCAAATTAGAGTACACATACCATAATTTCATGGAACTAGAGTCTTTATATTTCAATATACCATATTTCATCTAGAGGAGGAAGTGGGGTAGGGGGAGTAGTTGGCCATCTGTGTCCTTGATGTTCTAGATATTTGGAGAACATTTGATTACCATGTTCAAATATTTTCATTAGTAATGTAATATGACTTGGGTAGTAGAGCTTATGATATAAAATAATATAATGAATATATAACACTATACATTTCCTGTGGAAAAAATAATTCAAAGACTCAATCTATAGTTAATATCCAATATGATAACATGACATCCATCACTAAGGACTAGGAAGCTAACACTTTTCATGGAATGCAGGAATCATTCTTTATAACTATTAAATATCATTTATAATTCATTAATTAAAAATAAATTTATAATATCCCATATCCAATTCAAGATTAATATTTTCAATTTTATTTTAAGCCATGATTTCATTCAACATCACAATTCTTATTTCCATATCCATTCTGATTTAATCAAGCACACATACCATTTATTTTATTTATTAACATATAAAAATTCAACTACATTAAACATTAATAAAATTAAATTATTAAATCATATTCCATTTAATAAATTAACCTTAAATATTCATGAACCATACTTAATTAATTCATAAATTTGTTACCCTTCAATAGTTTTGGGAACTAAGTCACAACTATCCTTACACAAAACAATTATACACACAAAATGGAAATATTAATTAAGTAGTATGAAATAATAGTACAATAATAATTTTGGGATCTAAACTATAACCGACGAACCCATAATCATTAACAACACCTTTCCACTCTATCCATACCATCCCACCATTGACAAGATCACATCACCACCAAAATTATTTCAACACAACATAATATTATCTTTGAAACAAAATAATAATTACATTTTAATTAAAATATATAATGGTATATAATATCATGAAGTACATACTTGGAAGAAAATAGAAATTCTAAAAACAAAAATGTTAATGATAATTCTATAATGATTGCATCAATTCATATATGTTGATAGGAAATGAGGTTTATCATAATCAATAAGCATTATTTATTCTAGAAATAAACATACGCATTTATCTTTTTAATTAAGAACACTCATTTTAATATGGTTATGGTAAGAAATGGATACTAATATAAGTATATTTATTAGTATTAATTTTCAGAAAAATCATATTCTCAAAGCAATGATTTATTATGTGATGAAAATATAATGGTTATTGACAATATCAATTAATTATTTTTCCATTACCATCCTTGACTTATCACTTTTAATTTATTAAAAAAATTTAGACAATTTAATGAACTATTGAAATCATGGGAATAAACACCACACAAATTATTATATAAACTAAACCAATATCTTAAACAAAACCATGAATTCATGTGCTGCTTGTAACACCCTGAGATTTTATGAAAAATATTCTTTTTAATTTCATTGATGTCTTGTGTTGTACGCTACACCAAAAGGATCTTTCACAACATGCATCCTTGACTTTACTCTCATTACACGCAATCACGACCTTCCTCGATAGCGTGTGTAGTACGCAATACCGAGTTTCACTAAACAACGATATGCTATTAAAATATTATTAAAACTAGCCGTTGTGAATAGTCATAACCACTTTTTGAAATTTTGTAAAATTTAATTTTTGAAAATGGACTTCATTTTTGGATTCGGAATATCGAAATTAGATTAGGGTGAAATTTTGGTACTTTTCGGATAACTTTCATTTTCTGATTAATAGTGAAAATTACTAAATTTTAATTAAAAACAACCTTTTTAATCAAAATAATTAATAGTGATAAATTATTAATTTGAGTGGTTTTAAAATATATTTATAATATATTTTTACAATTTAATACAATGTTGGTCATTGGAAGTAATTTCACACTTAAACCAGACATATACATGTGTCAATCTTTTGATAGTTATTATCTCTTAAGAACACACTATTTGTTTTGACGACGGGAATTAATTGTTAAATTAATTAATGAAACTGATATGTTTGAATTTGGAAAAATAGAACATCATTTTTGAGTTCATAATATCATATATAGCTTAGGACTAATTTTTGGTATTTTTCTGGAAACTTTCATTTTTTAATGAATAGTGAAACCATAAGTGGTAGTCAAAAAATTGAATTTTTCATAAAACATAATTTTACCGTTTCTGTGAGTGAAATTTCGAAAATCTGAGAGACACGTTTAATATCAAGGACTAAAATGTGGTTCAATGAGATGAAAATAATTTTTTTTGAATAGTAACTTTTTACTTTTATTTACCACGTTTAAAAGTAAATAGGATAATTAAGGGTAAAAATGATATTATTATTACCCTAACACATGTCCTAATTATATTGGATAAGTTTAATTCGACCAAAAACAACCTTAGGAATAAAATATGACCATTTAGGCCCACTTGGATTAGATTAGGACATTTATTATTAATTTATTTAAAGAAGGATTAAAATAGTTAAAATCAAAGTTTAATAAGTAGATAATTTTTAATATAGGGTTATACATAAGATAAATTCGACTATAAATATTCATTATAAAGATAAAAATATTTCATACATAATAATATTTTATTTTTAATTTTTAGACATTAAATAATTTAATTTATTTTTGACACAACGATGATGCAGTAATTATCTTATTAATGAAATATTGAGCTAATTGATGTTGTAAATACCCAAATAAATGTAATTTGAGACTTTTTATGAATTAAACTAATTTTTTAGGTTAATATGACCTGTTAGTATTGATTTAAGTAACTTTTTTCGAACTAATCATTCTGTTATGATTTTCACAAAAATCAATTACTAAATAGTGTCAAAATTGACATAAAATAGTTTTTAAAACAAATATTATATTATTAATTGTTATTTTATTCCTAAAAATCTATGGTTCGGCCAAATGACTTAGATAAGTTTATATATATTAATAATAAACAACTTGGGGTTCTTTTGTCTTGTTATAGTTAGTTTATTAACCTTATAGTGTAAGAACACAAAAAGACACGGTAAAAGTAAAATTATATAACTTAATGTTAAATCTAAATGATAAGGTTAAAATAGGAACCTAAACTTGTCTAAATTATATTTTATGAGAGTATTTCGACCCATCCTTACCTTAGATTCGAAATAAATCAATTTGGAGCTATATAAAACCGAATTTGGCTTTATAATAAAATAATATTTTTAGTTTTTCCAAAGGTGCTCCTCTCCTCCCTTATAAAAGGGCACCTCCTCCCTCTCTTCCTCACACGACTTTGAGCCTTCATGCTCGTCCAACCCCTACCAAATTCTCTTATTACCTTCCCTAGAAACATCCTAGAGGTCCTGGTCTTTTTCAAAGACCAATTTTAGTTCCCTAAGAGGAGGACTCAAAGAGGCGCTTCAAAGAAGAGGTAATGTCCGTTACCGATTCGTTCAACTGTATTTCTTTTTCCACTTCTTCTTCTTAGGATGTTTCATTATGAAGTAATAAAATCAGTATCACTCATATAATGATATTTTATTATAAGTATGAAACAAACCTATTTCACCATCTATCCATCCTACAGAAAATGAAATCACCACGCGTGCGTACGTACGGAATACCGTCTCCACGCCGTGGTGTAATCTATTTTCCATCACCACATTACTTGGATGGGTATAATGGTTCAAATAAATTACTATATATTATTATTTAAAAGTGATATTGATTCACAAATTGTATACATACACTCCAATAAAATTCCACGATCTTGGGAATGATATCATCGCTCGTGCGTACGTACGGACAACTGTCTCCACGATGCGATGAGATTAACTCTCCATGTTAACCGTTCATTAATGATTATAAAGTATATATAATGAATAATAATGAAATATATGACATAATAATGATACTGGATTTATTTATATATATATATATATTTCATTTACTTAATTCCATTCAATTCAAAAGGGAAACGAAAACAGCGTTCATGCGTACGTACGACCTACCGTGTCAATGAACAGTGTATTTCATTCCTTTTATCGATCTATAATATATATGTATATGATGAATATATATTATATATAAATAATGTTTTACTTTATGGAATTATTTAAATCAGGATATAAGTAATAATATCAATAATGACAAGTTGAAACACAAACAATAAATAAAATGATTTTACCCAAAATGATGCTTTAACATGGAATTTACAAAAGAACGGGTAATATAAAGTCATAAGTGAAACATATAAGATATCATAACAATGAGTATGATTCTGTAATAAGTCAATGATATTATTTAAATCATTATATAGGATGTTCAGATACGTACGAAGCATATCGTACCAAATGTAAGGGATAATTTTGCAAATCTCATTTTTATCTGAGATTGCTTATTTCTAAGTATTTACTGGGTTTATGATTATTATCCATGTCCATATGTTCTCAAAATGTTTTCATAAAATGTTTACTTTTCTTACATGTATGTTTAAAGTCATTTTTACCCTTTTCTACTTTTACCACATCATATGGAAGGAATCTTTCTTTTACGAGGTACTTTTTGACTTTTCCGACAAAAGTAGGAGAAGAATGTTTTTTTAACTTATACGGCAAGAAAAGAATTTTTATGGTTTTATAAAGCCTTATTTTCATGAATCTTCCTCCAAAAGATTTCATGACTATTTTCAACAAAATCCGTTTCTTTTAAAATTGAATCACATTTTGTGAAAAGAAAATAATTTTGAAGAAGAAATGATATTTTCCTCAAGAATTCATTTCAAGTGTTCTATCAAAACCATTTTTCATCTAAGATGACATTATTTCGTATGTGTATGTTTCAAGTATAATGTCTCTATGATTTACATGGTTTCACTTTTCTTATTATGAAATGATATCCATTTCTTTTATATGGATTATGTGGTGATGGGATGATGTTTATGAAACCAATTTTATTTGTTGGGTTATTATGAATGATGTATGTTTATTTTGTGGCAGAAGTAAGAATGATTACATTATGAGATGGGTGGGACCTATATATCCCTCCAATGCATTGGGTAAAGATTTTATATCTCATGAGACAGACATGGATGGAATGGTAAGTTAACCTGGTTCAGTGTTACAGGACTGAAACGAGGAGTGAAATCGATTCAGAATGGGACTTTTTCCACTAAGATGGTCTTGGCAGCAATGCCTTGGCTACTGTGGAAATAATTACATGTTCTTAATGGATGCCACAATTACATGTTTTATTCCCATGCTATTTTATCATGGTATATGTTCCATTATGATCTATTCCTTATGTACTTCCATGTTTTATGTCGTTGCTTAGGATTTTGATGTTTAAACATTATGTTCATGTTTTTAAGTTCAAATGTATATGGTATGTTTTATTTTATCCATGATTACCCTTACTGAGCATTTGAGCTCACTCTTTTAGTGTTTTATTTTCCCCCAGGGTCAAAAGAATGTTTTTAGGTAAGGAAACAAAAAGTGGAAGATCTTTATGGGAGATGTTGAAGATCTTTCACCACGATTAGAAGATTACGTTCAAAGTTTCCAAAGACACTAAACTATTACGGTCCTTGTGTGTCTGTTTTTGTTATGTATTAAGTATTCCACAAAAGTAATGTAATGTCCATTTATGTCAGGCTTCAGTTATCTACAGTTGGTATAAGATGAAAGGTTTAGTCAACCTTTGGAAACTAGGATGCGAGAACTTTAGTGAGATCCCTAGAGATATTTTTAAGGTATTTCTAGGGATATCCCTAAGGTTAAGTATACGTATAGGATATAGTCCTAGAACTACGGTAAAGATCTTAGAATTTAACCTATGATGTTAGATATTTAAGGTACTCCCCATTTATTATGTTGTTTTCCCTAGCATGATTTTTGCCTCTCACACTATTCTTTTTGGGTTTTAGATGATGGCTGGAACCCGAAGTAACCGTGTTGATCAATGTAATGGACAATGCAATGATTGTCCTCCTGAACAAACAAATGATATGGGAGATGGAGTGAAAAATATTATTGCTATACTTACAAAAGCTATGAATCTTTCAGGACATCCAAATAAGCAGAGAAAGGAACAATATTCTATTGAGTCCTTCATGAGGCAACGTCCACATTCTTTCAGTGGGTCTTCTGATCCACTTGTTTCTGAACAATGGATCAGTACTACTAAAAATATATTTTCAGTTATTCAATGTTTTGAACATGATAAAGTCATCTAATCAGTGTATCATTTGGAAGGTGATGCTGATCAATGGTGGAATCTTATCAAGAATATGAGGCCAAGAGATGAAATTGAGTCCATGGAATTGGATGAGTTCAAGAACTTATTTTACAATAAGTACTTCCCTCGTATTCTTCGAACAAATATGGAGAAGGTGTTTCTTGAATTAAAGAAAAAGAATGATGAATATTTTGGTATATATGAAGTTAATTTTACAAGGCTTTCAAGGTATGCATCTGGATTTATCATCCAACCCGAAAGTAAAGTTGATCGATTCTTCAGTGGCTTAAAACCAAATCTTCGATGGGCATTAGCTATAAGAGACTTCAGTAGCTATGAAGAAATTGTGCATTATGCTATCAAGGTAGAAATGGAAGTTGGTGTCACTTATCCATCTCATAGTTTTGACAAGAAACGAAAGATGGAGTTCAAGGAGAAATCTCAGAATAATGGTTAAAAGAAGAAGAATGTTTTTTTATTCTCAAAGTGTGGAAAGAAGCATCGTGGAGATTGTCTTCAAGGGACTAGAAAATGTTTTAAGTGTGGAAAAGAAGGACATCGAGTAGCTGAGTGTCGAAGTAATGGAAAAAGGGTTTCTAATGATGTGAATAAAGAAAAGATTGCAGAGAACGCACCACCAAAACATCAATGCTTCAAGTGCAAGGAAATGGGGCATTATGCTAATAAATGCCCTAATCCAAGGGTTAGTGATGATCGACATGAGCAACCACTTAAGGAAAAGGACAAAGGGAAGTCACATGCGATCACTATTGGCGATGTTGAATATGACAACGATGTAGTGGAATGATTAAGTGTCTATGTAATGGGATTCCAAAAAAATGTTGTATATAGTATCGTGGAATATTGGAATATTTATGTATTGGTCTATTGTGGTTTTCAATGGTACTGATAACCATGGAAAGTGATTGAGATATTTTTGGAAAAAAAGATGATATACGCATAATGAAGGGAAAATGAGAAAAAGAAATGTTTGATAGCATTCATGAGCTCATGATTGATATAAGGACTAAGTGATATCATTGTTTGAGTATATAGAATTTTGAGGATTTTGGTATGTGGAAAGAGTTAACTTTTAACATCACTAATGTTTTCAATAAGGTTTAATGGGTATTCATTTTTTTCAATAGAATACATTATTAAGTCCTTTAAATGTTTGGAATGTGACCAACAAGGCATATCTCATGATATATGGGGATCAATAATGGTATTAACATGCTAGTTGTATGAACTCTTTGGTAATCGTTTTCCCTATAATATGAGATTAGACAGTATTATTTTGGATAAGCCTAAAGATTGGAATGGATTATGTTGGACATAAGTTAGTATTGTTTAAGGATAGAAGTTTTTCCGATATTATTTATGGGATGTAATAGTAATGTAGTTTTAGAAAAAGGACAACCTGCAGGATGGGCGATAACCCATCGCGTCAGACAAGGTTGTGGGAATCGAACCCACAACTGAAGTGCGACTAGCCTTTATCGCCTACCACTGGCCTACAGGAAGTCCCTGTTTAGTAGAAACTAGTTTTATTATATTAATCAATCTGATATAAGAAGTATAAGTCCATTTTAAGAACCATATACGATTATTCTCACTATAGATAGACTTATGTATTTTTTGCTAACTTTTCTATCCTTTTGTTTGAGAAAGATGGAATGACCCATCATTCTATCACATGATCTGCTAACACATCACGAATGAAAAATTCAACTTCATTTCTTTAAGAGATGAAGTGGAAATTGTCCAAAGAATGACCAACAGTGAGACTATACCAAAATCATGAAATTATTTCTTCTAATTCCAATTTCATCAACTTTAGGGAAATGATCTGGAAAACCAAAAATGTTATCCTAGTGCTCTGATATCTAATGAATCATATGGTACCTTATATTGTCACAAATTTATGGCTTTGTGATTTCTGTCTTTTCCAAAGCCATGTTCTCTACCACTCTCCATGGTTAGATTTCTCTTCCATATCCATATTTTCACCTATGTGGTAACCCAGTGATTAGTTTATTTGGGTAACCGTTACGTTTCATACTTTTTTTTTAAATATTGGTTTTGGTATTCCTTTTTACGATGTGGGTTTCTATTAAAGAAACTTTCGAGTAGTAAACCATTTATAACCCCGACAAATTTCGAGGGAGAAATTCATTTTAAGGGGGGTAGAATGTAACACCCCGAGATTTTATGAAAAATATTCTTTTTAATTTCATTAATGTATTTTGTTGTACGCTACACCAAAAGGAGCTTGCACAACACGCATCCTTGACTTGCCTTGCATTACACACAATCACGACCTTCCTCGATAGCGTGGGTAGTACGCAATACCGAGATTCACTAAACAACGATATGCTATTAAAAATATTATTAAAACTGGCCGTTGTGAATAGTAATAACCACTTTTTGAAATTTTGTCAAACTTTATTTTTCAAAATGGACTTCATTTTTGGATTCGGAATATCGAAATTTGATTAGGGTGAAATTTTGAACTTTTCAGACAACATTCATTTTCTGATGAATAGAGAAAATTACTAAATTTTAATTAAAAACAACCTTTTTAATAAAAATAATTAATAGTGATAAATTATTAATTTGAGTGGTTTTAAAGTATATTTAGAATATATATTTACAATTTAATACATTGTTGGTCATTGGATGTAATTTCACATTTAAACCAGACATAAACAAGTGTCAATCTTTTGATAGTTATTATCTCTTAAGAACACGCTATTTGTTTTGACGACGGGAATTAATTGTTAAATTAATTAATGAAACTTATATGTTTGAATTTGGTAAAATAGAACATCATTTTTGAGTTCATAATATCATATATAGCTTAGGACTAATTTTTGGTATTTTTCTGGAATCTTTCATTTTTTTGATGAATAGTGAAACCATAAGTGGTAGTTAAAAAATTGAATTTTTCATAAAACATAATTTTACCATTTCTGTGAGTGAAATTTCGAAAATATGAGAGACACGGTTAATATCAAGGACTAAAATGTGGTTCAATGAGATGAAAATAATTTTTTTGTGAATAGTAACTTTTTACTTTTATTTACCACGTTTAAAAGTAAATAGGATAATTAAGGGTAAAAATGATATTATTATTACCCTAACACATGTCCTAATTCTATTTTATAAGTTTAATTCGACCAAAAACAACCTTAGGAATAAAATATGACCATTTAGGCCCACTTGGATTAGATTAGGACATTTATTATTGATTTATTTAAAGAAGGGTTAAAATAGTTAAAATCAATGTTTAATAAGTAGATAATTTTTAATATAGGGTTATACATAAGATAAATTAGACTATAAATATTCATTAAAAAGCTAAAAATATTTCCTAAATAATGGTATTTTATTTGTAATTTTTAGACATTAAATAATTTAATTTATTTATGACACAACAATGATGCAGTAATTACCTTATTAATGAAATATTGACATAATTGATGTTATAAATACCCAAATAAATTTAATTTGAGACTTTTTATGAATTTCACTAACTTTATAGGTTAATATGACATGTTTTTATTGATTTAAGTAACTTTTTTCGAACTAATAATTCTGTTATGAGTTTCACAAAAATCAATTACTAAATAGTGTCAAAATTGACATAAAATAGTTATTATTACAAATATTATATTATTAATTTTTATTTTAATCCTAAAAAAACTAAGGTTCATCCAAATGACTTATATAAGGTTATATATATTAATAATAAACAACTTGGGGTTCGTTTGGCTTGTTATAGTAAGTTTATTAACCTTATAGTGTAAGAACACAAAAAGACACGGTAAAAGTAAAATTATCTAACTTAATGTTAAATCTAAATGATAAGGTTAAAATAGGAACCTAAACTTGTATAAATTCTATTTTATGAGCTTATTTCGACCCATACCCACCTTAGATTTTAAATAAATAAATTTGGAGATATTTAAAACCGAATTTGGCTTTATAATAAAATATTATTTTTAGTTTTTCCAAAGGTCCCCTCTCCTCCCTTATAAAAGGGCACCTCCTCCCTCTCTTCGTCAAACCACTTTGAGCCTTCATGATCGTCCAAGACCTGAAAAACTATCTTCTCACCTTCCCTAGAAACATCCTAGAGGTCCTGGTATTCTTCAAAGACCAATTTTAGTGCCTTAAGAGGAGGAATCAAAGAGGCGCTTCAAAGAAGAGGTAATGTCCATTACCGATTCTTTCAATTTTATTTCTTCTTCCAGTTCTTCTTCTTAGGTTTTTTCATTATGAAGTAATAACATCAGTATCACTAATATACTGATATGTTATTATAAGTATGAAACAACCCTATTTCACCATCTATCCATCCTACGGAAAATGAAATCACCACGCGTGTGTACGTATGGAATACCGTCTCCACGCCGTGGTGTAATCTATTTTCCATAACCACATTACTTGGATGGGTATAATGGTTCAAATAAATAACTATATATAATTATTTTAAAGTGATATTGATTCTGAAATAGTATACATACACTCCAATACAATTCCACGATCTTGGGAATGATATCATCACTCGTGCGTACGTACGGACTATTGTCTCCACGACGCGATGAGATTCACTCTCCATGTTAACCATTCATAAATTATTATAAAGTATATATAATGAATAATAATGAAATATATGACATAATAATGATACTGGATTTATTTATATATATATATGTATGTCATTTACTTAATTCCATTCAATTAAAAAGGGAAATGAAAACAGTGTTCATGCGTACATACGGCCTACCGTCTCCATGAACGGTGTATTTCATTCCTTTTATCGATCTATAATATATATGTATATGATGAATATATATTATATATAAATCATGTTTTACATTCTGGAATTACTTAAATCAGGATATAAGTAATAATATCAAGACCGACAAGTCGAAACACATACGATAAATAAAATGATTCTACCCAAAACGCTGCTTTAACATTGAATTTACCAATGAATGGGTAATATAAAGCCATAAGTGAAACATATATGATATCATAACAATAAATATGATTCTGTAATAAGTCAATGACATTATTTAAATCATTATACAGGAGGTTTGGATACGTATGAAGCATATCGGACTTAAGGTAAGTGATAATTTTTCAAATCTCATTTTTATCCGAGATTGCTTATTCGTAAGTATTTAATGGGGTTATGATTATTATCCATGTCCATATGTTCTCAAAATGTTTTCATAAAATGTTTACTTTTCTTCCATGTATGTTTAAATTCATTTTTACCCTTTTCTACTTTTACCACATCATATGGAATGAATCTTTCTTTTACGAGGTACTTTTTGACTTTTCTGACAAAAGTACGAGAAGAATGTTTTTTTAAATTATACGGAAAGAAAGGATTTTTATGGTTTTATAAAGCCTTATTTTCATGAAGCTTCCTCCAAAATATTTCATGACTATTTTAAAAAAAATCCTTTTCTTTTAAAAATTGCATCTCATTTTGTGAAAATAAAATGATTTTGAAGAAGAAAGGATATTTTCCTCAAGAATTCATTTCAAGTGTTCTATCAAAACCATTTTTCATCTAAGATGACATTATTTAGTACGTGTATGTTTCCAGTATAATGTCTCTATGATTTACATGGTTTCAATTTTCTTATTATGAAATGATATCCATTTCTTTTATATGGACTATGTGATGATGGGATGATGTTTTTGAAACCCATTTTATTTGTTGGGTTATTATGAATGATGTATGTTTATTTTGTGGCACAAGTAAGAATGATTTCATTATGAGATGGGTGGGACCTATATCTCCCTCCAATGCATTGGGTAAATATTTTATATCTCATGATATAGACATGGCCGGAACGGTAAGTTAATCTGGTTCAGTGTTATAGGACTGAAACAAGGACTTAACTCGATTCAGAATGGGACTTTGTCCACTAAGATGGTCTTGGCAGCAATTCCTTGGCTACTGTAGAAATC
This sequence comes from Viscum album, assembly GCA_963277665.1. Classification (NCBI taxonomy): domain Eukaryota; kingdom Viridiplantae; phylum Streptophyta; class Magnoliopsida; order Santalales; family Viscaceae; genus Viscum; species Viscum album. The sequence goes on along the minus strand of OY728132.1, from coordinate 1,339,881,941 downwards.
ATTACATGTGCTAATTGATGCCACAATTACATGTTTTATTCCCATGCTATTTTATCATGGTTTATGTTCCATTATGATCTATGCCTTATTTACTTCCATGTTTTATGTCGTTCCTCAATATTTTGATGTTTAAACATTATGTTCATGTTTTTAAGTTCAAATGTATATGGTATGGTTTATTTTATCCATGATTACCCTTACTGAGCATTTTAGCTCACCCTTTTTATGTTTTATTTCCCCCCAGGATCAAAAGAAAGGTTTTAGGTAAGGAAACAAAAAGTGGATGATCTTTATGGGAGATGTTGAAGATCTTTCACCACGATTAGAAGATTACGTTCCAATTTTCCAAAGACACTAAACTATTACGGTCCTTGTGTGTATGTTTTTGTTATGTATTAATTATTCCGCAAAAGTAATGTAATGTCCATGTACGTCAAGCTTCAGGTATCTACACTGCTCAACCATTTTCCCATTCTATTATGGGAATTTAGATTATTATATCCTCAAGAAAATTTCAAAAAATTACCCAGTGAAAGATTAATCATGCTAATACCATAGTTACATGAATGAATAAGATTATACAATAAAATATATGACTAGAATACACTAATGAAATATTGTGTTTGTCTAGGGTTATCTAGGGTTCTTTGGAATAAAATAAAATTTGAACCAAAGAATTATTAATCCCCTATTTAGATAGAAAGCCTGAAAAAACCCCACCATGGCATAGATACATTTAAAACATCCATGAAAACCTCAATCAAAGATAAAACCAAAAACCCATGTCTTCATAGAAGCTGGTATTTTTCTTCTAGATGATTTTTGTGGATATTATAAAATTGGTTCAACTAACTCCTCAAATTATCTATACTTAAAACAGCTGAAACAAACCTCAACCAATTTTTTTTGATAAATCAGCATGACAAAAAGTAACCACCATCACTATTTCCAAAATCTATATAAATATTACCATTCCAAAGAAACCACATAACAACAAAAAAACACAATTACTTCTCTAAAAACACATCCTTTTCCATTCCTTGCTTCCTTTAAATTTACACTAGTAATATATTGATTTCACACTCCCTAAGACATCTATCCGCACAACATGAAGATCTTTTCCCAAATAATTATACAATAATGTACGATTTAGGAGATATAATAGATTGATATTTTTTATACATAAGAGTTACTTCTAGTAAATATGGTGATACGTAAAGGATCATTTCTAAAATAAAGACACATGCAGATCTAATCATCTATGAGGTGATAAAAAATGATCCGATAAGAACTGGGAAGTTTAATATTTTTATCTTACTATATATATTTCACAGTTAAAAGATTTCATGTCATGTTTATCAAATTTTATTCTTCAGAAAGGTGATTTGGTTGGCTTGTTCTAATGATTTTATTTTAGGGGGTTTTATGTCTATAAAATCATTCATGTCAAGTTCATCATTCATGTATATATTAAAAATAAACTCCCAATAGTTTCCACATCCATAACTATTTACACAACTTCTTTCCAAAGGCACTACTATAAAAATGGGCAAGGGAAGCACCACCTTTTATCAACGCTAAGAAAAAAGTGTCGATAAAGATCACCCTTCATCAGCGCTAAAATTTTAGTGTGAATATAGGACCACTTTATCAGTGCTTTTATATCACAGATAAAGAGAACCCTTTATCAGCACTATTAAAGTGACCCTTTAGAGTGCTAAATTTTAGCACTGATAAAGGGTGCCTTTATCAGCGCCTTTCTAGTGCTGATAAAACAATCGTCCCATTTATAAAATGCGGTGCACAATGCCCTCTATTTATTGTGCCCTAATGCTCTCACAGGACTATACCCCTATGAGAGCTCCCCTCCCCCTAATCTCCTCTTTGCCGGACCTCCTCCACCACTATCCCTACTCTGCTACTAGCCCTATTCAACCTCAAACCCAACTCTTTATCCTCCCCCTCGAACCCCTTCTACGGATCCTCCTCCCCATGAACCCTATTTATCCTTCTCCTCACTGGACCCTACTCCTTGTGAACCCTACTTCAAGTGTTTGGGATTCCTTTAAACTAGTTTTGATTCTTGGCTTCCCATCTTTGATCTTTGGTGATGATTTCATTGGAATATAATATTTTGTAATGGATTTTGAATTGGTTTTCTAGTTTATAAGTGTTGGGGTATATATGTTTCTTTTAGTGTGGAATATTATCCCTTGGTGTTGGTATGTTATTTAATTTTTTGGATTAAATTTATTAATTTTGAGGCTTATACATGTTGAAACATTATTATATTAAAGTGTGTAGGATGTTGAAAGAGACATAGGATAGAGTGTTGGAAAATTTCAAAAGTACTAGGTGTTGATGTAAATTGTCTAGGTGTTGGGTCCTAAGGTTAAGAATTGTCTACAAGAAGTTGAGGAGGGTTTTGAATTGGAAAATATTCGAGCTAATTTATGGGTTTCCTTAGTAGTGGGATAAATTTTAAGTGTGGTTTGAGAATGATGGAAGGAAAATCATGTTCAGTCAAAAGTGGTTTTAGGAATAGTTTTATTTCCTTGATATATAAGTACGAGTGTATACAGAATATCATGGAATTAAATAAAGTTGGATACTGTGTTATTTTCCTTGGGATTCACATCTGTGAATTTATGGTCTCGTTTTCAGAACACATGTTTGATGAATAAATGAAATACTGTAATTTTGAGACATCTTTGAGGTTAGAGATTCTAAGAAAGGATGTGAGTTTATGTTTTAGGTTTTGGTTGTAGATGAGGGATTCTGATGAAGTTATCAAGAGTGGTTTTCTTCATGTTTCTTAGAAGGATAAATACGGTTCCTTGAGTTTTGGTCCTAATGGAACAAGGAATAAAAGAGTGATGTGATTTTCTCGATGTAGGGTGGGGATAATGCCCTAGGGTTGAGTTTTTCAAGGTGTACCATAACTGTATAGTTGATCTATTTCAACGGTGATGTAGTGGGGCATCAGTAGTATGAGTTACCCATGATTCCTAGTGTTTCTTAGTTTCAGAAAGGTGTAGTTTTATTTATTTGGATGTTCATGTTTTAGTTGATAAATGTTTTGGATGTGTTGAGTTTGGTTTGAGAGTCTCGGAATGATTATGTCCTAAGTTTTTGACCTCATCCCTTTATTAACCAATACCCTCATTCAATTGATATTAAAAGATTCAGTTGAATTATTTTCAACAGAATTATTTATCTCTATTTACCTTCAAATTAATGTGAAAATATGAATTTTATTGAGTTGGTTAGTGTGTTTTTTCAAATTTAATGATTCATAAGAAAAAAAGGAAGCATATTTAAATTTTTCCTAAATAGATAGAAATTTTTTGTAATATAAAGGTCATGCTTTTGGGAAATAATTTATTTATGGTTGGTATTAATATTATGGAAGGTATTAACAGTTAGTGAGAGGGGGTTCAAGAGGAGGTTTGAGGTTTGGGTAGGGATAGTCGATGTGGTCCTTCTCCCTCATGTGTGAGGTTTTTAACAATAAGGGATTGTTGTTTATCCCTTTGTATGAGAATGTTTTTTTATATAATGGATGTAAGACGTGTCTGTAGATATTAGTTACAATTTTGGGGAAGGTGAGGGAGATTTATTGCATATCCTTTAGATTTTAATGATAGAATTTATGTTCACTAACCTCAATTTTCTATTTCTTATGTTAATTTGGTTAACAAAACCTATGATATTCCATAGTAATTTTGTATAAACCTAGGTTATTTGTCTCCCCCGCAAACCTCTTTGAGTTTGGAAATGTATATACTATATTAGTTTTCTCATCAAAATTGTATCCTTATTTTCATTTTATTTATGTTTAGTCACTAGTTTTGGGCTATTTAATGTGATTATTTTATTATGAATAAGGTTGATGGTATGGCGGGTTAAAAGGATGTTTAATGTTTTTCTGTAAGGGTGGTGGGTGCTAGAACTATTGGTAAGGGGGCTGGAAAGTGTGTTGATTTTTATGGGGGTGTATCTTGGTTCTATAGACTTCCAAATCATTATTGGAAATTGTTAGGCTCTATTAATATCCATTTTTATAAGTGGTTCTCTTATATTGTATTTGGAATTGTTGTTTTGTGTATTTTAATCATAAATAATAATATTTTAGATTCAAATAGGATGGAGATGAATAAAGATTGGATGGATGATAATCATTTGACAATAGAATATGAGAATGGACTGAAAGAGTTCATCAATTTTGAAAAGGATCATGCGAAGGATCCTTCTCAAATCCTTTTTCAGTGTTTACATTGTTGTTATTATATAATAATAACTCCATAGGAGTTGGAAAACATTTGATATGTCACAGAATAGATCGGAGTTATAAATTTTGGAATAAAAACGAAGAAAAAGTGAATGTAGCTACTAGATGGGATAAAACTGTGTTTTATGTATCATCAAAAATTACAAATATGGATAATGAAGAAGACCGTATGGAAGATGTGATTGAAGATGTCAATGATGATGAATATTTTATTGAGGAAATGATAAGGACAGTTAAAGATGAACTCTGTGATTTCCCCAAATTGTTTGAGAAGTTAAAGAGTTTTAAAAAGACACCATTGTATGATGGTTTCACAAAATATACAGCATTTTTAGCTATACTGAAGTTGTATAAATTGAAAGTAGGCAATATATAGAGTGATGTCAGTTTTATAGAACAAATTTATCTCTTGAATGACATGATACTAGAAGATAATGAGCTCCCATTCCAAACATATGAAGCTAAACGAATGCTATGCTCGATGGGTATGATTTTTAAAATAATACATGCCTACCGGAAAGACTGCATATTGTTTCTTAAGGAGAAGAAATAACATATATAATGCCCAAAGTGTGGTGCTTCCAGATTCCAGAAAGATGAATCCAGTCCTACAAAAGTTTTATGGTAATTTCCAATCATTCTAAGGGTTAGTCGTCTATATGGAAGTGAAGAAACTACAAGATAATTGTTGTGGCATGCAAAGAAAATAAATAAAGATTAGACATTACATTACCCAGCCGAATCTCCTAAATAGTAGAGAATTGATCATTAGTATCATGAATTTGGAAATGAGTTGAGGAACCTTCATCTTGCGTTATCTATAGATGAAGTGAATCCTTTTGGTTTTCAAACCAACACTCATATTAGCTGGCCTGTTATGTTGGTAAATTATAACTTTCCACCCTAGTTTTATATGAAACATAAATTCATTATGTTATCAATGCTTATATTAGGGCCAAAACAACCAGGTAATGATAGAGATGTTTATTTGGATCCTTTGATCGGGGATTTGAAGGTATTGTGGGATTCAGGTGTTATGTTGTATATTGCTTGTAAAAGTGAATAATTCATGTTGAGAGTGATGTTGTTTGGGAAGATAAGTGATTTCCCTTCTTATGGAAATTTTTCAGGCTATAGAATTAAAGTAACTCAATGGTATCCCATGTGCGAAGAAGATACAAAATCAATTAGGTTGAAACATTCATCAAAATCTGTGTTTCTAAGATATCATAGATTTCTACCTCGTCGGCATAAGTACCGATCTTTGATGACATCATTCAATGGAAGTTCAGAACAAGGCACAATACCGTCTCCACTAATAGGTGATCAACTATTCGAGGAAGTAAAATATGTGAACATTTTTTTAGGTAAACCATTTTCGAAAAACCTTACAAAAATCGGTTGGAAAAAGAGATCAGTTTCTTTTGAATTACCATGCTGGAATTGTCTATACGTCAGACATTTTCTTGATGTGATGCATGTGGAAAAAAATGTATATGACAATGTTATCGAAAGGTTTCTAAATTCCTTGAGGAAAACAAAGTATGGAATTTAGGAAAGGTTGGACATGGTTGCCATGTGAATACATGAAGAGTTGGCTCCCATGAAGGGTGAAAATCAAATGTTTCTTCCTCTAGTTGCTTACACTCATTCTAGGAATGAGAGATTTCAGTTTTGAATCATCATCAATGATATAAAGGTTTTAGTGGGCTATTAATCAAATATCAATAACAATGTTTCAGTGAAGGATTTGAAGTTAAAAGGTTTGAAATCACATGACTTCCATGTTTTGATGCAAGATTTAATTCCTATAGCTTTACGTTACATTTTCCCCAAGAATTTTTTTCATACGTTAATCAAGCATTGTTTCTTTTACACAGATATATGCAACAAAGTTTTAGACCCAACGAATTTGACAGCTATAGAAATAGAAATTGTCACCATATTATGTGAATTAGAGATATTCTTCCTACCATAATTCTTTTATATGATGGTTCACTAGATGGTTCTCTTGGTGAGAGAGATTCGACTTTTTTGTCCGGTGCACAATAGATAGATGTACCCCATTGAACGATATATGAAGATTTTGAGAGGGTATGTCAAAAATTGAAGTCAGCCAGAGGTTTATATTGTGGAGCGATATATTGTTGAGGAAGCCATTGAATTATGTTCTGAATACTTATCTAATGTGGAAAGCATTGGTCTCCCAAAATCTCATCACACTAGACTCATTGAGGGTGATGGAATTTCTGAAGGAGATGGTGTGACAATCAATATTACAGATTGGGAGTAGGCCCACCTTTATATTTTTCATAACAGTTGAGAGGTTTATCCATATATTGAAACCCACAAAGAAATTCTTAGGTAGTTGAATCCATCAAGGGATGAAAAATGGATATCAAATACACATAATAACCAGTTTATAGGATGGATTTGGGACCATATTTTTAAGGAGTTAGCTGAAAATCCGAATTCAATTTTAGAACAACTTCGATGGCTAGCCGCCAGGCCAAGTGTGTATGTATTATCTTACAATTTTAATGTAATTAATGGTTACATATTCTATACAGATGAACATGATGAAGATAGTACCATGAAAAATAGCATAGTTACACTTGTGGTTGAAGAGATGCATGTTTCTGGTAGTAAGGACATAAATCCAATTTAAGTGAATATGTCACACTTTGGTATTGTCAAACAAATATGGGAGTTGGATTATAAAAAATTCCAATTTATTATTTTTCAATGCAAATGGGTTGATACCAAAAATGTTGTTAAAATAGATGAATTGAGATTTGTGAAAGTTGAATTTAGAAAATAAGGGTACAAAGAAAAACAGTTTATAGTGGCATCAGAAGAGGTACAAGTATTTTATGTTCCAGATCCCACAAACTAAAAGTGGTCAATTTTTCTGTTATCATCCAAAAATACTAAAGGGTCTGATGAAAATTCAGTTGAGGATGATACTTTCAGAGGTACAATGAAATCATTTCATAGTGGTCCAAATGTAGATGATGTTTTGAATGTTAGAGGAGACCACAATGAAGGGATTTGGATAATCAATAAAGGTTTTAAATCCAATAAGCCTTTAAAAAATAGATTTAAATAAAAGGTTATATTTTGTTTGTAATATAGATCTTGTTATCTCATGTTATTATCTTATCATTACTGAATTTATGTAATCTAAATATACTGTTCAACCACTTTTGAAGACAATGACTTCTGCACATTCTGGTGCTCCTAACCTCGAGGCTGAACAAGTCTCTCAAGCTGCTTCTGCTACTACTGATGCTCACAGTGCAGGGAAATAAAAAGTTTCTGAACCTGTAGTTACTCCTAGTGTTAAGGTCCAACAACCATCAGCACATTTCATTGCTACCATTTTAGATGAACATATAGATGATGTTGATATCGATGAAATGGTCTGGGATTAAGGACCAACATCAACGAAAACATAGGTGTGTCATAGTTTGACGGTGTTAACCAAAGTTCTTAAGGCGAAAAGAAAAGGCTTCAAATTTGATATTAGATGGAATGCATGAGGCCAAAATTTGAATCCCAACAAGGCTATGTTTAGTAGTTACATTGGAATTTTCACTCAGAAATGTATGCTGATTGACATAGATTCATGGATCCATGTTGTGTCCAGGCTGAAGGCTGTAATCTAGGAAAAAATTACAATAACATTATGATATTATTTCTTTAATTTACCAGAAAATAAATTAATGAAATAGTGTCTTACTCTTCTCAATCTCTTTCATAGTACATTTATAGTAGAAAATTCACACAATAATTATGTACTAATGCTTTCAGGAAGGATTAATCAAGTTTTTTGCACTATTTTAACAAAATGTCACTTGAAATATTACAAAGTTAAAATAAACTCGCACCCACCCCTTTTCTATGCTCACCTGATATCCCAAGAAGCATGGGATGCATTTATTGGCCGCCATGGGGATGAGAATTTTTGGTACATTCTGGATTATAATAGGTTGTTTTAGGATGCATGTATTCATCACATTAATTTTCAATACTTCATTTATGAAACAACAATTCAGAACTGAAAATAAGGAACATGCATCAAAACCAACATACCCTTATCGTAAAGCAAGGATGGGGTACGCTTCACTAGAAAAAAATGGTGTGTATTTTAAATTTACAGAAATATTGTTAGGTGACAGGAAACAACATCATACTTATCTTTCTAATTTTTATAAGTAGATTGATGAGTCTAAATCAAAAGAAACTTCTATCCCACGTCATGTGCTATGGAAAGAGGCACGTGTGAATATGGAACGAAAGATATTAGATGAAAACACACAAACAGTGTGGGAAATATGTCAATTATGACATGATAAAAAGTTTTGTTTTAAATTTCTATTACATAAGAATAATTACTTATTTTCCTATATCTGATAGTCATTGGAATTAGCTACTCCTGTAGCAGATGTATACCTGTTATCGACAGCTATGAAGTGGCCAGAAAAAATGGTCGTGTCAGAGGTGTAGGGTTTGCGGTGACACCCCATGTATATTTTGATAAAAAAACAAACGGATGACAGAAATGAAGAAATTAATCAAATGATAGAAAGACTAGAAACTATTAAAGAATGATTTCAATGGAAGAGAGAGTTTCTAGAAACTTTTATGGGTGGGAATTTCTGAGAATACAGAACTTAGGAACAACCAGCATGTGAAGATCCCGACCCACCCCCACCAGCTTTGAGGTGAGCCATTCCTCTCCAAGAGTTATCTTAGCCGTGGTAAACATTATTCTTATAATTGTTCCCATGAAATGTGAATCATAAAAACACTGATACTTTTCTTATACTGATCTTCTATAGGGTGATAATGACTGTGATTTATATCTTTCAACACCCACCTATCACCTTCTAACAAGGGATATGGTGTTTAACATCCTAGAGGATAAGCTGCATAATAGACCACTTCCAAAAGATCATCTGAAAGTGACGATTATGGTATATCATGAGCCAAATGAAGAGATACATATTCCACTTGATGAAAATGATATTCATATGGTCGAAAAGGCTATTGGTACATTCATTGCAGGGCCATCACAAATTGTAAGAGTACATGTGGACACATGGGTATTTATTTCCATTTTTTTCAAGCTAAACCTTTAACAATTAATGAAAAAAGGTATGAATCAATGAATGTTATTATAGATGGGGAAATAGAACGGCGTGAAAAGAAACATGGTCTCAAAAGCATATAAAGGATCCCCCAACTAATCCCAATGAGCTACTAAAAGCACAATAACACAACCTGTTCTCTATCCACATTTACTAGCATTGAAGACTCATGTGGATACGAAGCTAAAAAGTGGTAGTAGTCATATAGTTGTTTTTGAAAATAATATATATTGAGATGAAATTCAAGATTTCATTGCCGTTAAAAATGTAAATGAGATCCTTGAATACGGTTGGCTAGGCATCATAGTTGTAAATGTATATATGAGGTATGTTTTTATGAATTGATTTTCTAAAAGTGGATATAATGTGATAATTATGACTAAATGAATTTTATATTATTGGAAGGCGTATATATGAAAAAAAGTTGAATGAATTTTACCATGAGCCAAAATTCAGACTCGCTAGTCCTCATACCATATCAACACAACTATCAAAATTAGAGCCATCAAAAAGGGATGAAATAGTGAAAGGATTTCTGAAAACATTTTAATGAAAGATTATAGATGACAGACTCTTACTAATACCAACCATACAGGGGTAAAAATCTACGATTAAATCATATCAATTATATTTTCACTTATTTTATTACTTATTCAATTTTTTGAATTTAGGAAACATTGGATGCTAATTGTGGTGAACATGGATACTCTAACGATTTATTTTCTGGATTCAACGCAAGGATATCCAACAAACCGACCACACATGATGGATTTTTTGAATCATTAAGACACTATATCCAACGTTTTAGGTCTAAAAATCAAGTAATATATTTTATATAATCTTTTATTGATGGTTCTATCATGATAGGGTGGTGTATCAATATCATCTAAAAAAGGAATGAGGATAGGGGCTAAACATAAAGAGGTGAGTAAGTACTACGTCTGGAAATATATCAAAATTATATAATAAAATTTCACTATCCAAACAAATATTAAAATAAGTTACTTATTCTCCTAATGATCAAATTTTTTTTAGTATCCAAAACAAAAAAAAAGATAATGATTTTGGTTATTATGTTTTTAAATTTATGTGAGAGATAATTTTTCGTCAACAAACTTGTATCCCTAAAGAGGTATTTTCAAAAAAAATACTATTTCATTTAAATTATTTATTAATTATTTATTTAAATATTTTGTAGTACTAATCTAACTGTTTAAAAGCCTCATCTTCACAAGATAATATAGATTTGTTCAGAAACAAGTGGGTGGCATACCTGATGAAAGATTGTAAAAAAATAGCATGAAGATCTGACTTGGGGACTTGTACAATTGGCGACCATTTTTGAGAGGGGTTAAGGAGATCAAAAGATGAAACATTGTGGTATGTAAATGTTTGTAGGAAAATTGTAATTTTTATTAAATAAAACATACTTTCTCCAATGAGTCATTTGTTTATAATAATAGATTAAATGCACCAGCAACATGCAAGAATGATGAACCACATTTCTTTGGGTGTTAGATAAGAAAAACCAGTAAAATCTTCAAAATAAATTCATATCCAACCAAATAAATTAGGATTGTGTTAATACTTTAGGAGAAGGATCCATGGGTTATTCGTGACGTGTACGAGTAAACCCCACCTAAATACGAGGCACAGTGTGGCCGGTATCACTCAAAGTGTATCTCTTTTGTTTAAAATGGACATAATTTCTATTGAAACAACAACTGACATACTAAAAACCAAACAAACACATTAATATTGTGTCGATACCTTATAATAACGATCCATGGGACATTTTTGGCATGTAAGAGTCAACCCCTCCTCAATATGAGGCACGGTGTGGCAGGTATCACTCAAAGTGTCTCTCTTTTGTTAAAAATGGACATAATTTTAAGTGAAAACAACAAATGACGTACAGAAAAAAAACCAAATGCATTCGAATTATGTTGATAATTTAGGGAAATGATCCATGGGTCATGTGTGACATTTGAGTGTCAACTTCGCCTCAGTCAAAATCATAGTGTGGCCGATATCACTCAAATTGTCTCTCTTTTGTGTGAAATGGGTCGAATTTTAAGAGAAAACAACAACTGATATATGGAAAACCAACCAAACTCATTATAATTGTGTTGATACACTATAAGTACTATACATGGGTCATTTTTGACATGTAGGAGTCAACCCCGACTCAATTTGAAACACGGTGTGGCCGGAATCACTCAAAGTGTCTCTCTTTTGTTTAAAATTGACAAAATTTTAAGTGAAAACAACAACTGACGTACAGAAAACTGACCAAATGCATTATGATTGTGTTGATAATTTAGGAGAACGATCCATGGATCATGTGTCACTTGTACATGTCAAACCTGACTCAATCCGAGGCATAGTGTGTCCAGTATCACTAAAAGTGTCTCTCATTTTTTTAAATGGACATAATTTTAAGTGAAAACAACAAATGACGTACAAAAATCTGACCAAAAGAATTCTTATTGTGTCGATAAATTAGTATTAAGATACATGGGTCATCTGTGACATGTAAGATTCAACCCATCCTCAATCCAAGGAACAGTGTGGCCTGTATCACTCAAAGTGTCTCTCTTATGATTGAAATGGACATAATTTTATGTGAAAACAACAACTAACATACCAAAATCTGACCAAACGCATTTAGATTGTATTTATAATTTAGGAGAACGATAGATTTGTCATGAGAGACATGTATGAGTCATCCCCACCTTAATATAAGGCATGGTGTGGCCGGTATCACTCAAAGAGTCTCTCTTTTGTTTAAAATGGACCAAATTTTAAGTGAAAACAACAACCGATATATGAAAAACTGATCAAACACATTCATATTGTGTTGATAATTTAGGAAAAATATCCATGGGTCATTTTTAATGTTTAAGAGTCAACCCTGCATCAATCTAAGGCATGGTGTGACCGGTATCACTCAAAGTGTCTCTCTTTTGTATAAAATGGACATAATTTTAAGTGAAAACAACAACTGGCATACAGAAATACGACCAAATGAATTAGGATTGTGTTGTTACTTTAGGAGAATGATAAATTGGTCATGTGTGACATGTAAGAGTCAACTATACTTCAATATGAGGCATGGTGTGGCTAGTACCACTCAAAGTGTCTCTCTTTTGTTTAAAATGGACATAACTATAAGTGAAAACAACAACTAACATACAAAAAACCTACCAAATGAATTCATATCGTGTTTATACTTTAGGATAATTATCCATGGGTCATTTTTAACATGTAAGAGTCAACCCCACCTAAATATTGGGCACGGTGTGGCCTGTATCACTCAAAGTGTCTCTTTTTGGTTTAAAATGGACATAGTTTTAAGTGAAAACAATAATTGAAGTAAGGAAAACCAACCATATGCATTTGTATTGTGTTAATACATTTGTATAACAATAAAAGGATCATGTGTGATGGTTCGAGTCAACCCTGTCTCTACATGAGGCACAGTGTGTCCAATATCACTCAACATGTCTCTCTTTTGTATAAAATGAACAATATTTTATGTGAAAATAATAACTAACGTATAGAAATATGACCAAAAGCATTTAGATTATGTTTTAACTTTAGGAGAAAAATACATGGGTCATGTGTGACATGTTCAAGTCAACCCCACCTCAATCTGAGGCATGGTGTGACTGGTATCACTCAAAGTGTCTCTCTTTTGTTTAAAATGGACAAACTTTTAAGTGAAAACAACAACTGACGTATGGAAAACTGACCAAACGCATTAAGATAATGTTTATACTTTAGGATAATGATAAATGTGTCATTTTTGATGTGTAATATTCAACTCTGTCTCAATACGAGGCATGGTTTTTCCGGTATCGTTCAAAGTGTCCCTCTTTTTTTTTAAATGGAAAGAATTTTAAGTGAAAACAACAACTGAAGTACGGAAATCTGACCAAATTCATTCAGAAATTGTTAATACTTTTAAGAATGATCCATTGGTCATGTGTGACATGTAAGAGTCAACCCTTCCCAAATCCAAGGCATAGTGTGGCTAGTATCAATCAATGTGTCTCTCTTTTATTTAAAATGTACAGAATTTTAAATGAAAACCACAACTGACGTACGGAAAACTGACAGAACGCATTCAAATTGTGTTGATACATTTTGAGAATGATCTGTGGGTCATTGTTGAAGTGTAAGAATCAACCCTGCCTCAATACGACACACAGTCAGGCCAGTATCACTCAAAGTGTCTCTCTTTTGTTTAAAATAGATATAATTTTAAGTGAAAACAACAACTGACGTAGAGAAATCCCCCTTCCTACCATACACACCAAAGCATTCATTTTTTCCTAAAGAAAAACATAATATTGAAATAAACACTATTAATATTTTTTAAAAATACCAATGATCTTAAAATCCATGAAATTCATTCCATTAAAACCATTAAAGCCCCCACCCCTGGACAGCACCCCACCCCCCTAGACACCACCCCACCCCATGGACACCCAAATGGACACCCCCACCACCCTGGATAGCCCCCCACCCCCTGGAAACCCCTAACCCCCATGATGGACCCCACCCCCTGGACGACCCCCACCCCTCCTAGACACCACCCCACCTCCTGGACACCCCCGCCCCCTGGACTCCCCCACCCCCATGGACAGCCACCCCCACCCCCCCTGGGAACCACCCCACCACACTTGGACAACCCCCCAACCTCCTGGACCGCCCCTTCCCCCTGGACACCACCACACCCCCTGGACACCCCCACCCCCTTAACACCCCCACCCCTTAGACACCGCCACCCCTGGAAAGCCCCCCAACCCCCTGAACACCCCACCCCTAGGACACCACCATGGACACCCCCCTCCCACCACCATGGAAAGCCCCCACCCCCTTGTACAATCCCAGCCCCTCAGACAACCCCACCCCCTATACACCCCCTACCCCCTAGGATAGCCACCACAAACCCCTGAACAGCCCCAACCCCCTGAATTCTGAATCGAAATCTTTATGTATTTAATTAACTTATGAATTATGTTTTAATGGTGAATGGGAAAACTTGTTGTATGTGTATACTTGTTGTATGTGTATACTTGATGTAATAACCTTATGAATTATGTGTTAAATTATTATGGGTATACCTGTTGATATACTGATTTTTTTGCAGGTCTTGATTGGGTGTGCTACTGTAGAATTTTATGTTGCAGCAGGTAGGGCCTTTATCAGCGCTAAAAAATGCTGATAAATGATCCCTTTATCAGTGATTTTTTAGCACAGATAAAGGATCCCTTTACCGGTGCCTTTTTAGTACTGATAAAGGCTCTCTTTATAAGTTCATTTTTAGTGTTGCTAAAGGCTCCCTTTATCAGCTCTTTTTTAGCGCTGATAATGGATAACTTTATCAGTGCTTTTTTAGCACCGATAAAGGCTAATTTTATCAGAACTTTTTTTAGTGCTGATAACGGGACACCCACCCTTTATCTTCACTGAGCATTACAGTCCCTTTTTAGTTCTATTAAAGCCATTTTTGAGTACTGAAAAAGCGCATTTTTGTAGTAGTGAGGCGGGTGGCTGATTGGGATTCCAAACCCAATGAAACTTAAGAACTCACATTAGTCAAGAAAATGGGAGGTCAGGCTCATCACACCCTTTTGGGGGGAATTTTTTCCAACTCTGGGACTCTCCTGTAGATTTAAGATATGTTTTGGAATGTCCTCTTAATCTTGATACATGACCAGTTACACTAAAAAAAATGAACATAGGTTAAATCCTTTTATATGAAAAAGTGGAGGATATTGTTGGTGAATCCATCCAAATGTATATAAAGTTCTTACACCATTTCCCACATATGGGTAGTTGTTTATATGTTAATGTCGCACAACTAGGAACTGTAGAGTTTGTTGTTATCTAGGGAGGTGGTTAATATTTCAAGGATTGGATTGATCCATTATGAGGTGTCCAACATATCCTTCTTTATAATAGAAATCAAAACCCTTGTAGTTCATAAAACCTAGATAGTATCATTTTTTTTCCAAGGGACATATATAGGGGAACTTATGAACTTGATATTTAGATCGAGCATCGGGGAGGTATCCTATGTGTCCTGGGTATGGTAGGAATAAGAGTTATCATAGTTAAATCATGACCTTGGGACTTTACATGATGTTGATACCCTTATTTTGGGGAAGTTATATCATTCTAATGATCATGTTGTATAAAATAAGGTTTCCTTAGATGGTATAGATTCATGATGAAAATTTTGTTTTTATTGAAACATCCTAAGATCACGTGAGCTATGTCCAATGTAGGAAATAATGTATAATAATTAATCATCCTACTACATATGGATGCATGGCTTACATGTTGGGACAACCCTTGGATATTCATCATGGAGCACATTCCTTAGGAAGGAATCCTACATATCCTAGTTATGTAAGGACTTAGAGTCATCATTGTTTAGTTTAATTCTTGGTCCACTAGTGAATGAGGAAGGATGATCAGTCCATGGAAGAGATTGGGTCCTAATGGTTGGAATGATAAAGACACAACAATACATACTCAGATGTGGATTCCTATTTGAGTTTAGGCCTTATGAAGTCATCCTATATATCTTGGTTATGGAATGAATTAGAGTTATCTTAGTTTAAATGATTAGTTATTACGCACTAAGGATTACGTTCCTGGTATGTTTTCAAAATGCAGTGATATGATCATTGCAACTCCCTAATCCAACATGATCATTGCTTGGTGTGAGAAACACAGGATATCAAGTAGTTGTTCGCACCACTTATGGGTGCAGGACTTATGTTCTGAGGCATACCTTTGGATATTTAATATGAACCTATAGACTTAGGAAAATTTCATATGTATCCTGATTATGGAAAGAACCAAAGTCATCGTAGTTCATTTTTAATGGGGATTACACACCGAGGATTCCCTAATATGGTGGATGTACAATGATTTCATTCCCTGGGATAATAGATTGACCTAGAATGGTTGTCTTCCTAACATCTCTTTATTGTCTTCTTGACATGTTAGAGGGTGTCCAAACATATATGGATATGTTGTCGAAATTTCCAAAGACACTCACATAATATAATTGACTTTTCTTGAGGTTATACCCTAATCCAAATATCATATCTGAAGACCACCACATGATCTTGGTAGAGATTTTTGGAGTAAATCATAATACATGGATTCTTTATCCGGGTGGTTATCACATGATCTTGGTTATTATGTCTGTAGGGAGTCTCTTGACCCAGGTTAACATTCCCAGTAGGTTTCAGTTGATCTAAATTTGCATGTCCTGGTGCCATCGTGAGACCTTCCTGACATGGTTGAAGGGTGCTGTGAGATCTAGAAGGTATGCCCAAAGGGTCTTGGAGACTTAGCCAACACACACTGATGTTGGAACATATGTTGGGCTACATTTCGAGATGACATCACACGATTTGGATGATGAGCACATAGGGATTCACGAGACGTGGGTGGTGAACCCGGAGGGTGCCATTTGATTTACTTGAAGCATCTAGAGGACATTTCATGATCCCAATGTTATGACAAGGTGAAATTGTGTGAGTTGAGAGGCATGTAAAAATGTGGTCTCATGATCTGGATGAGTCATGTGAAGCACATGAGGATCAACATATATTTTCTTCACATAACACTCCCATATTTTAGTATTTATTCTTATTTTTATGCATATATGCCCAATATTTGTTCAACATTGGCTTGTTTAATTCCCATGTGATTCATAAAATGTGAGAGACGTCCTTTTTATAATCCACCATAAGTCCTTAGTGTGATATATGAGTGATAATGTGAAGTTCCTAATACCGTTGCGTGATCCTCTAGGTCATTCCCAAGAATTTTACCTTGAAGAAGACCTTATGATATCGATATTGGTCGCTTTGAAAGGTCTGCATTGATTCTTGGTTATGCCAGTGTGTGGATCCAAAGATGCATTTTTTATTACACGGTTGGTTTATTTATAGTACTTGAAACCTTGATTATAATATGCTTTGTGTAGTGTGTATTTCCTAAATCCAGGCTAGAGACGGTGGAGGGATTTGGTGTCACACAATTTCTGAAACCTGGTCATAGGTGTTGCAAAATTTTTAGAGACCTCAATTGTTTCCCTTAAATTCCCCATTTATTGGATTTGTTCCAATTAAATGGGTCTTTACTAATGATGTGAAAATGCCCAAAGGGCCTTTACATTGTTAGGACTACATGTCTAGGGACTTTCACAAGATCAGGATTCCTGTTTAAATTCCTTAATGTAATCTTCGATGAAATGTCATGGATATTATGTGAGATCAATCTATATTATTGATGGGGGAATCATAAGATCAATGTTGAACAGTCACTGTTTATAACTCTGATATCATAATATTAGTGTTTCTTCTGTTCACTAGAAAATCCCTCAATTTCCTTTTTTTCGCATGGTTTTTACAAGGGATGGGGATATCATGGTATTGTATGAGTGTGGTCGAAGACAATCACTTTACCCATCGGTGATGCATCAAATGAAAAAAGGGTCCTATGGTGATGCATGAGTATTATCATGGCCAAAACATTATTTATTTTTGTAACGGGAGGGGGAGTGAAGACCATCTATGCATGTATGAGGGCATTCACGTGATGAGTGGATCATGCCAATGGGCACTTGCGTGGAGAAGAAAACACGTATCCTTGTATTATATGATTTATTTTGACCATACTTGGAATTTAATGTGATGTTTAAGACTATAATAAGATCCCACATTTTGGATATTTTCCCATTATTTTTCAAGGATTTTTAGATGGTTGTCAGGTGTTCGCCGACTGAAATGTTACTTGATCGATATGAACTACTACTAAAATGTACCAAATTTATATCATTATGGCTATCACCTATGAAGAAGATGTTCATGGTGGTCTAAAATAATACATAACGAGTTCATCTACTATAAAAATACAACCACAAGTAGGCAAGAGAGAGAAACCAACATGGAAAATAAAACTCATTGATACACATTGGCCTCCTAGGAACCAAGGAAATGTGCACCCTTATTCCCCTCTGACCCTGTCTGACTAAGATCCACCATTGGATGGAGGATCATTTTACATTTTTGAATTAGATAGTTTATTGGACATGTAATTTGAATCTTCCCATATAATTATATATAGAGGAACGTTGAGTCTCTTTCAACTGATTCTAGCATGATATTGTGCTCATGACACACCTTGATACCTTTCAGCATTGCATTGGTTTCTTCCAGGAGGGAGTCCCCCTAACCAAACTCAATGTTGAAATCTAGGAGCACCACTCCTTGAAGGTCACAAACTACCCTCCCCTTGCATAACTCTAGAAGAGCGTGATCTGTACACATTAAACTTAAGGATAGTTCTAGGGGGCTCCACATCACCCATCTTCCCTTTTAGCATTTTTAGGAGTATACCTTGATGATTTTACATCCATGATCCCCCTCATAAGTGTACAGTCACACTATGGTTTTAAAAGAGAGATCAGGTCCCTTGTAGTGCTCTTAGTGTTGATCAAATTTACCATTCATAAGCTAGCAATTCCAAAATGTTGGCTATGATACATTACACTCCTATGGTCTAAAAAATTACCATGATAAGGACTTCCCTTGCACTTTGCTACATTTCAATGTTATCAGTCCTTATAAACCAATCCTAAAGAAATAACTCGAGTGTGCCACCATTGTTCCCCAAACCAATAATCTACTCGAGTTTAGTCCAGAAAACCTAAGCCCCCTCACTATCAAAAAACAGGTGAATCAAAGATTACACTATGTAATTCCTACAACCCATACATTTATACACTAGTGATATTCCCTTTTTCCAAACTTTCTTTTCCATTAGAGTGTCCATGTTACAAATCCTCCACACTAGAAAGTTGAATTTGGTGGTGATTTCACTGCACTAGATTTTTTTGTTCCCCACATCCTGTCCAACTATAGCTCATGTAAAGGTGTGATACCCCTTCACTAAGAACACAACATATGTTCAACTCATAAAAATGAATTTTTATAGTTCATGATTTATGAAAATGATCTTGTAGACCTTCATCTGTGAACAGATAGGGAAATTATGAAAGAAGGACTCAAATATGCTAGCTTTGAAGAAGGTAGCATCTAGAATTGAAAAGCTTGGGAATTGAATCAAAGAACCAGCCTAATTTTCATTCTAAAAGATGGTTTTCCCACTACCAAAAATCCATCTAGAATGGATTTGGAGCATGGTAAAACGGTTGGTAATATCATTTCAAATATTAGAAGAACCCCCTCTAACTAGGGCCCTTGATTGTCATACCAACCATACATAAAATTAACCCAAATAGATTTACCCTATAGGAAGTCCCACACATGATTGGCCTACATGCTCGATATATCCTCTTAAAAACTCCTCAGATTGATACCCTCATCACCCACCCTTCAAGCCATTTTTTCCCATGAGACCAAATGATACCTACCTTCGGCCCAAATGTCCCATATTAATTATTTCATTATTTTTTCAATGTTATTCAAAACTACATTTGGCACGTTGAGTACATGAATCACATGCATGGGAATAGATAACATAACATATATGAAAAGTATGATTCTCCCCCCAAATGGAAAGAAATTGTTTCTTCTAATTCGTAATGCGAGAAAACATTTTATCCACTAACCCATCAAAATGATGAATTCGAATCCATCAAAGAGCCATAGTGGCCCCATGATGGGAAAGGCTTTCTCCTGCATACCCAGGTCTTCCTCAATTTTTATCACCTACCTCTCTGAGAACCATTTGGAAATGATCACATCACCATTATCCCAATTGATAGTATAGTCACTCCACTTCCAAAGCGTTTCTATGATTTTGTTTAGTTTTTAAATGTTTCTATTATTTCCATTTAGAAAAAATAGCAGGCCATATATGAACAAAATGTAAGAGAAAATGCCTATATTTGATCTTCCATGATAAGGACACATATGACCATTACCAATTTTTTTATAGGTAACTAATAAGAGTATCATGTACCATTTTGAAGAGACTAGGGAAATAGGATCCCCCTCTCTAAGACCATAGATAGTTTTAACGAATCACACCTCTTACCTATGTAGGAGATAGCCAACCATGGTGAGACAATTGCTCTAAAAAATTATCCAATTACCTTCTAAAAAACCCATAAAATTTGACACCTTTTTTCTGAAACTCCACTCCATTTTCTCATAGGATTTGTCCATATCAACCTTAATCAACATGTTGGAGCCATGATATTTTTTATTAATATCCCCAACCATTTTCTACACCATATCTATTGCATCTCGAGTTGATATTCCTTTAACAAAACCTTTGTTTCTTCTTTAAGAACCATTCAGGGAGACACACCATGAGCCTTCTATTGATAATGCATTCAAGAAACACATAAGGGAAATTACACATATTGATTGTCCTATAATTGTTAAGTAAGGATGGTTCTTTCACATACAGTATGAGGATTATAGTTGAGGAACAAACAACCCATGGGAAATTCCCACCTCTAAATATGTCTTGAATGACCTCCAAAAGTTCTTCTTTAACCAGGACCCAGATGGAAATATAAAAGGAGCCTAGGAACCCAGCAGTCCTTGATTAGCTCTCAGCTTTAAGTGACTAAACTGCCTCCCAAATCTAAGCTTCCACTAGTATGATATTAAATAAACAATTGGTCTAATAAAACACCACCATTGAAATATAATCAAATAATTCAATTTTTTTCATTTTTATATCCTCCCTACATATGTGGATTAATATCAACCAACAAAAATTTGAAATATCTAGTAGACATACCACCCACTATCTCAACATCTTGAGTGAAAGACCCATCATCTAGGAACATTTTCAGGATGTTAATCTTTATTCTTTCAGTAATGAATGCATGATAAATGGATTTATTTCTATCTCCATCCTTTAATGGGTTACCCTTGACCTTTTTTAGGTGATTATTTTATATCCCATTTTTAGTTTTCCTAACGGATGTCTCTTATCCATCGACGTAAAAAAAATTACTCATCCCAATTTTCCTTCAATATTGATTCCTTTTGTTAAAACTATTCATTGACCCCTTTAATTCATGTATCCAATTTTTTCTATTAATATATGACAATTTTAGATCACCCCTAATTCTTCTAAGACTATTTTGTTGACCCACCCGTCTACTATCTTTCATGGGCTTCGTCAACATCCCACAAACAATGATGGAAAATCTATCATCAGACTTCAATAAGATTGAATAATGGAAATGTCTTCTGTCCCCTGATCCATGTTATAGATAGATGAGGAGGGGAACATGATCCAAAATGGATCATACTAGGTGCCCCAATGTTGCATTTGGTAAGGAAGCGATTTATTGAAAATTCACAAAGCAATGATCTAACCTATACACGGTGAGTCGATTCCCCTTTTGGTTTTTCACGTATTTAATATATTACATGTATAACCCAAGTCATGGAGACCATTATAGGTTTCCAAAGATGTGAACACCTTCATATACCTTCTAGTTAAATCCCCACATCCTTTCTCCTCTATGGAATTCGAGATGATATCAAAATACCCCTACAAACCATGATGGACTTCCCAGATCAAAACTATCCAGATCCTGCCATAGAACATCCCAATCATTTTCTGGGAATTTGTAATAGAAAAAGGATAATACACACTATTTTTTACCATATTTTATGTTTACTAAGATGTGTTGATTAGAAGATCCCAAAAAACTGAGATATCATTCCTAAAAAAATCCAAATACATTGATCATTAAGATCTCTATGCTAAAACCCACGGTGACCGATCTTCAAAAAAAATCAAAGATCTTAGAAGTTTGATGTTTGGGATCTAGGATATCCACCACTGAATCTTTAGAAAATATATTTTTATAAAAGAGAAAATATTTATTCACCCGTACCCCCATACCCCATGTATTCTTGATGATCAGTAAAAACAATGAATATGAGAATGCTCGGTTTTGGAACCAGGTGATGAAGAGCCTATTAAATGAGGATATGAGGAACTATGTATATAATTAGCATGAACCATGGTGAAAAACCCACTGTAAGGGGATGAAAATACCATAAAATCCAAGGAATATTCCTATGAATCCTGTGAAAAAAGCAGTAAAACTGTTAGAGATCATCAATGATGGGTTAGAAAATTTATGTTTCTTGGACACCCTTAATTCCTTCTCTTTATCGAAATAAATAATACACATATTCCAGCATTTCATCTTTTTTGAATTTTCAAATAATCATTTAACATGTTTCAGCAAATTCCTCCCATTGAGAGCGATGTCTGTGGGGATAAGGGCTTAGATGTGAGGAAAGTAAATGACCACCTAAAGATTCGGCACTATCTCTAATCAGTGTCCTTGGAGATTCTTGGTCTTCTAGATGAAATTTGATATTCCATAGAACACCCTATAAATATGAAATGGAGATATTCTCATTCATCGACTCCCCAATTATTAGATCTCTTTCGACCTACACTCATCATGTGATTATTTTTCAAGACCTAATTATGAGAACTTATCGCGATCCTGTTTTGTGAGAATGAATTGTCATGAATTTATTTTCATAGGGACCCATTAGAATAAACCACTATCATCCCTTTAGTAATTTTTTAAACTGTGTCCATAGGGATGGATAATCATTTGGAAGGTTTCATTGGATCTGCTAACTCGATTGCATGGCCATTATGTGCCTCACATGACCATGTCATGGTTGCATGATCACAAGTCTTTTTAAGGGTCATGATTTCACATGATGTTCTGTGGGTTTATGCTGTCTGTGAGTTTTTCATGGTGTAGGAAATTGATTATTATTTTATACTATTTAGGATCTATTTGATGATTCATTTGATGCGCATGACACTACGAAATTTATGCATTTAATTTTCCAATTTTATCTTTCATCTATATGACATAGGCCACTTACTATCGTTTATGTTTACCACACCTATTTTGATAATCCCAATCATGATTTTATATGCATTGATAATCTGAATTATGTTTCAATATTATTTGATAATCCCAAATATTGTTTATCTTTATAATAATTATTCGTTCAATCTATGACATCAATTTATTAAGTTGATAAAATATCAAAATTATCATTGGAATTTGTCAGTCAATGTTTATCTATGGTTATACATGATTTGAAATAATTCCAACCCAATCGGAATATGATTCTCATAGAATAGATAAGTATCAAGTGTTGAGTCACTGATACAGACCTACCGGTACATAGTCTACCGATAAGTAAAGGTCACTGATATACCAAGCTTCCCGTGACACAAGGTCACTGGTACATAGTTACCGATACAAGCTACCGATACAAATGAACAGACATATAGTAACCGATATGAAGTCCACCGATACAAATACAAAGTCCACCTATACAGAAAGACAATGTCTATCGATACAAGTATACTGATTCTGACACACGGCTACTGTTACACGGTCCACCAATCCAGACAGGTACCAACAGACGGCTACCTCTACAAAGTATACCATTAAAAGGAGCTTCCAATGGAAAGATCTACCGATACATAGAGCTACCATTATAAAGAGTAATAGCTACTGATATGAGAAGATACGGATTCCTGCGAGCTACCATTATAAAGGATAACAGCTACCGATATAGAAGAGCTACTGATACAATCTTACTAATACTAAGATCTACCGATGGAAATCAGTCACAGTTTCTCTAAACTCTATTTCTATTTGAATGTTAGGCAACCGTCATATTTGATGTTTTTAATTTACCTACTATTAATTAATTATAGTGGTTGGAATTTCAGAAACCGTACCTCATAACTATAAAAAGGTAATCATTCCCATTTCCGTAGCTAAATCTATATAAGGGAACCTCGAACTACTAAAGATGAGATGGTGGTCAGTCAGTCTTTCTTTGCATATAGGAGACAATATTCTGGACATATTCAAGGACTTACATACATAAAAGAAGACCGAAGAATATATACTGAATCCATAGAACCTGAACATTCAAGGAGAAGAGTGCTTCAACGATTTCACTTGAACTCAAGCTGATCAGACTGATCAACTTGGACCTAGAATCCAAATTCAAAAACGACACTATGTTTTCTTGACAAAAACCAGAGAAGGACTAAAAGCCTCATCTTCATCAATCCAAGGATTCCATAGCTTCACTCAAAACACATAAAGAATTATAAAATAATCTCTATCTGTTTAGATCTTTTTTGTTTCATTTATTTACATTTTTATCATTGTGTGTGGTCTGTATTTTCATACACACACTATCTCCTGTGCTAAACTGGAAAATATCTAATATCCTCACTCAATAATTCTAAATATTTTCATTCCCACTGTGGATAGTGGTAGATGTCAAGTGTGACCTGGATAGCCTGTGTGATATTGTTTTGTTTTTTCCATGAACAACTGGGGTAGAGGCCTTAGTACCTGGAAAATCTTTTTACTGTTGTTTAACCCCGATCCAAGGTGTGCATCAAAGTTTATATAAACTATTTGAGAGGACTAAGTCTCAGCTTGAGACTGAACCACTTGGTCAATCATGTTGTGATGGTTTATTTTGTTTTAAACTATTTTGAATATTCCAATGATAAGTACTTTAAATTAAATTTTTTTAAAGTAACCTTGATAGATAAACTAGCAAGTGTTTATAAATTTTTTAGCCAGTAATTTAGTTTTAAAAGTTAATTAATCTTCAGATTGAGTTAACTGAGAAATAATCAATCTCTTGAGAAACTAATTAAAAATTTACAATCTTTATAAATTCACTATAGTTTAATTTTTATTTAATTTGGGGGATTTTAATCATAATATTTTTAACAGAATTTTTTAATTGGAACTAAATTCACACCCCTCTTGAGTATCCACTCCAAACAACATTTGGTATCTGAGGTTGTTGTTAATAAAGGATTTCCAAATACTCTGTTTTTATCTTTGATTTTAGTAGTATCTTAATGATCATAAATTTCAGTTAGTTCTAATTTTATCTATTTAAATATATTTGCTAAAATCTAGTTATGGATAATAGACTATAAGGTGCTGCTACCAACATGCCACCTTTCTTTAATTGTGTTAATTATGACCAATGGAAACTAAAGATGGAAATTCATTTAGAAATTATGGGATTTGACATCTGGACAGCTATAAAGACTTGGTATAAGATTCTAGAAACTGAAAGAACTACTTCGGATGAACCTACTAAAACATCTTACAATAATAATTGTAAAGTAATGAATTCCATGTATTGCGCTTTAGGAGATGAAGAATTTAATTGAATATCTACCTGTAAAATTGCTTATGAAATTTGGGATACCTTGGGTGTTTCTCATGAGAGAACAACCAATGTTGAAGAAATGAGACTAAATACCTACACTATTAAGTATGATAACTTTAAAATTAAACCTGATGTACCTATTTCTAACATGTATCTCAGGTTCAATGAAATTGTAAATACAGTGAGCTCACTGGGAAAGGATGTTCTGGCAAAAGAGAAAATAATGAGGACACTAAGATTTTTTCCAGATAGATGGAGAGGCACATCAGTTTCAATAAGAGAATCGTGTGATATAAGTTCACTACCTATTAAAGAGATTATTGGTAAGTTAATGATGTATGAGGAATAACTGAAGGTAAACAAGGAAGAAGATGATGAACAAAGAA
Source organism: Viscum album (assembly GCA_963277665.1). NCBI lineage: Eukaryota > Viridiplantae > Streptophyta > Magnoliopsida > Santalales > Viscaceae > Viscum > Viscum album. Next base: position 1,339,855,810 of record OY728132.1, on the reverse strand, counting down.
CGAAATCAGTAGCCTTCAAGACCTCTGCTTCAAAAAACAAGGGAAAAAAAAATTCAAAGTGAAAGTGATAGTTTAAGTTGTGATGAAAGTAAATAAAGTAGTGATGCTGAAATGGCTTAGATAGCTAGAAGATTTAAGAAGTTCTATAGAAATAAAAAGTTTTTAAAAAAATCCAATTACAAGGGAAATTTTGACAATAAAAGTCATTGGAAAAAATATTGTAAAATAACTGATAAAAGTGATGATACAGTCTTCTATAAATGCAAAAAAGAAAAGGGCATGTGAAAGCTGACTATACAAAGTTAAAATAAAAGAATAAATATAAGTATAAGAAAAACAAATGTAAGAAAGAAATGAATGAAAATTGGAGTGATTCAGAAGATAGTTCAAGTGATTCTGACTCCACTCAGGATGAAAAATCTCAAAAAGCTAATATGTGTTTCATGACAAAAACACTTGAGGTGTCATTGGATACTCATTCTTTAAATTCTTATTATTCTGGAGATGATTATGATTCTAAAAAAATGTCTAGGGAAGAGTTATTTTAATACTGTAATATATTAGAAGATACCTGTAATGAGCTGAAAGATAAGTATAAGTCCTTAAAGAAACAACATGCTTTAACTGGCACTGTACAATCTTCATTAGAAGTAGAAAAGGAAAATAATTCTCAACTGTTAAAAGAAAAAAATTCTAAACATAAATTTTCCAATGAGCCACTTATAGTAGATTTAGAAAAGTTCAAAAATTTAAAGAAAACTCTTACACAAATTCTCGGAAAACAAGTGGCACCAAAGTATACTACTGGTTTAGGCTATCAACCTGGACAAAGACAACTTGTTAAGAATAGATTTATTCCTAAATCTGGACAGTATGCAGCTACTTGAAGTTTTGGAAATTCCTATGCCTCAACTATCTATTCACATATTTATAGATCAAAAAAAGGTTATCTTTATAAATATTTTGAATCTATTGATTTTATGAGACTCATTAGTCAAATTTGGGTACCAAAAGTTTTACTTGATAACCTGTCTCGACCCAAGAAAATCTGGGTACCAAAATCATTTTCTGTTTGAACCTGTTTTGTAGGAGACTTGCTTGAAGAGTTCCCGTAATATGATATGGTACATGGAAAGTGGATGTCCAAGGAATATGACTAGATATCACTCATGTTTCAAGATTTTAGTCAATGTTGATGGAGGGAATGTCACCTTTGGAGGTAATTCAAAAGGGAAAATCATCGGCTTAGGCCAGATTGGTAACACTGATTCAGTTTTAATTTCTAAATTATAATTTTTTGATGGATTAAAATACAACCTATTAAGCATTTATCAGTTGTGTGATGATGGTTTCAATGTTAAATTCTAAAATGATTCTTGCTATGTATTTGATTATAAAAATGTTTTGGTATTTACTGGCTTGAAAAATAAAAATGCATATGGTGTAGATTTAAATTCTTTATCCAAACAAAAGGTTACTTGTTGAAATGATTTTCATAGTGAATCTTGGCTATGTAATAGAATATTAGGACACTGAAATGTTCATTCATTTAAGAAACTAACTAAAAAAATAGTTAGAGACCTACCTCAACTAAAATTCCCATCAGACAATGTTTTCACTCACTGTTAAAAGGGAACGCAGCAGAAAGTTTCATTCAAATCAAAGAAAGAAATCTCAAATTCTCAACCTATAGAGTTGGTTCACATGGACTTGTTTGGACCTTCTACATTTTCTAGTTTAAATGGGAAGCACTATGTCTATGTCTTAGAAGATTACTTTTCTAGATATATTTGGGTATACTTTATTGCTCAAAAAAGTGAAGCTTGTTCTTATTTTATGAAATATTCCCAGTCTGTAGAAAAACTAAGTGGACTTAAAATTAAGGCCTTGAGAAGTGACCAGGGTCGTGAGTTTGAAAATCATGAGTTTGAATCTTACTGCTCACACAATGGCTATAGTCACAAATTTTCTGCCCCTAGGACACCTCAACAGAATGGTGTAGTAGAAAGAAGAAATAGAACCCTTCAAGAAATTATAGGAACTATGCTTAATGAGTATGACCTACCTGTTTACATCAGGACAGAAGCTGTGAATATAGCTTGTGATATTATAAATAGAGTCTTGATTAGACCTGTTCTTATGAAAACCCCTTAGGAACTGTGGAATAATAGGAAGCCTAAAGTTAGTTACTTTAGAGTTTTTGGTTGAAAAGTATTTATTCTCAATACTAAAGATAATACTGAAAAATTTGTTTCTAAAAGTGATGAGAGAATCTTCCTAGTTTACTCTAGAACCTATAAATATTTTAGAGTCCTTAACAAAAGAACCAAATGTGTGGAAGAATCTATTCACATCAAATTTGATGAAACTGATACACATGAACCAAAGTCTTCTCTTGAAAATCTTGGAGAAGATATATCTATTCTGGACCTTAATGATAAAAAAAGTGAACTCGTTGTAAAGACAACCAGTTTTGGAAATATTCCATAATCTTCTCCTACTGAACCCGAACATAGAGAAGAACCCAAAATTTCTAGTCCTACATTTACTAGATCAACTAAGATTCTAAAGAATAATCCTTTAGATGGTGTTGTTTGTAATATTGACAGAGGGACATAGATTAGAGCTTCTCTAAGAAATTGGGTTTAACATCAAGAATTTATTTCACAGTTATAACCTAAAAATATAAATGATGCAATCAATGATGAATTTTTGGTAATGGATATACAAGAAGAATTAAATCAATTTGAAAGAAACAATTTTTGGGAATTAGTTGATAGACCTAAGGACACTTTGAGCATAGGCACTAAATGGGTTTTTAGAAATAAAGTCAATGAATCAGGAAATATCATTAGAAACAAGGAAAAACTAGTTGCACAAGGAAACAGTCAAGAGGAATGAATAGACTATGAGGAAACCTTTTCACCGGTAGCTATACTAGAAGCTATTAGGATTCTAATTTCCGATGCTGCTCATCCAAATTTCAAGTTATATAAAACGAATGTTAATAGTTATTTTCTAAATGGTTTTATAATTAAAGATGTTTTTGTTGAACAACCACCTGGATTTATTAATCCTCATTTTCCAAATCATGTTTTTAAGCTCTCTAAAGATTTATATGGTTTAAAACAAGCTCCACAAGCCTGGTATGATAGACAAAGTAGTTTTCTTATTTCAAAAGGTTTTTCTAAAGGGATTGCTGATCCAACCATCTTTATTAAATGAATTTCCAAAGATGTTTTGATAGTGAAAATATATGTTGATGATATTATTTTTGGATCTTCTAAAAAATACATTGTTTGTTGATTTTTCAAATAGTATGCAAAATGAATTTGAAATGAGTTTAATGGGAGAACTCAAATATTTTGTTGGATTTCAAGTTTTTAAAAATGAAAATGGTATTATTTAAATCATAGTAAATATACAAAGGACCTATTAAAATGTTTTGGTTTAGATATTATTAAATAAAGTGATACACCTATGAGTACTAATTGTAAGTTAGATGCTAATGAAACTGGAAAACCAATGGATCAAACCAACTATAGAGGTATGATAGGTAGTCTTCTTTACCTTACTACTAGTCGACCAGATATTATGTTTAGTGTGTGTATGTGTGAAAGATTTCAAGCTAATCCAAAATATTCACACTTTCTTGCTATTAAATGAATTTTCAAATATCTTAAACATACTACTAACTTAAGATTATTTTATCCAAAAGGAAAATCATTCGATTTAATAAGTTATTCAAATGCTGACTTTACTGGTTTCAAGTTATATAAAAAGAGCACTTCTGGAACATGTCATATTCTTGGTATGACCTTAATATTTTGGTGTAGTAAAAAGCAGAACTCAGTTGCATTGTCTACCGCTGAAGCAGAATACATTGTTGTTGGTCATTGCTGTGCACAAATTCTGTGGATGAAACAAACATTATTGGACTACGGATATTAGTTTAGACTGGTATCTATAAACTGTGATAACACTAGATCGATTACCATCTCTATGAGTATCGTGTCTCACTATAGGACCAAGCACATTGATGTAAGGCACCACTTTCTAAGAGATAATTACAAATAGGGTGATATTACTCTTGAATTTATAGGTACTAAACATCAATTAGCTGACATATTCACCAAGAATTTTATGTTCGGATACGTTAAGTTACATTAGACATGAGTTAGGAATGATAGACTTTGTAGAGACAAATCCTCACCGTTAGCCGAATCCTCACTGTTAGCCAAATCCTCACCTTTAGCCAAATACTCACCGTTAGCCAAAACCTCACGGTTATACCTCACTGGTATGAACCTCACCGATATACCTCACCGTTAGGTTGTGCAGTTTTTTTTAAATTATTTATCTTTTTTCGTAGGAATCTGTATCGTTTATATTTTAATTATTAATTTTTATTTATTTATTTTATGATTCCTAAATGATAAAACGTAAGTCTTGACCTCATCTCAATCCACCTCAAACCCTTTACCTTCAAGCCTTATCTTCTAAACCTTCTTTTCTTTCGAACCCTAAGCCTCGAGATCCACAGAATAGAAAGAGTAAAGAGACCATCAGTCAGCGAAAAGGATGATGATCCGAATTACAAGAGACTCAAAGGAGAGTCTAGTGGTGGAAGTGAAGTGCAGAGACCTACAAATCTACATTTTGTTCAAAGGGAGACAGTAGTTGAGAAAGAGCTACGTGTGGACTAGTTGATGAACAGTAAGTCTTTAGTTCTAGATGTGCTGGAAGAACAGAAATGGGTAGAGTGCTTCTCGAATAATAATGGTCTTTATTATCCGAATATGGTAAAATAATTCTGTGAGTTTGTTCATTTTGAGAAATCAAAAGTTGATAACAGAATGGTATCAGTAGTGAATAGAAAGACAATATCTTTTTCCTTTGTTGAGTGGGACGAGTACCTGAAAGTTCCACATGAAGGAGTGTTTGGGTATTTTTCAAAATTAGTACCTCCTACCAGTGACATATTTGAATATTAATCTACTTTGGAAGAATTAATAGGAGATAGAACACCAAGAAAAGTAGTTTCTATAGAAATTGATGGATAGAACCAGTTACTATTCATGTTCATACAACATGTGCTAAGTCCAAGAAGAGGGGGCTTTGCAAATCTGAAATACCAAGATATTTATTTGTTGCATCTGTTAAGGCATGGTGTTAAGGTGAATCTTTGTAGACTGTTAATGATTCAAATTGAATATATGACTAGGCGAAAGTCAAAAACTAATGCTCTATTCTTTGAAAAGTTGATTTCTGTGATGATCAAGGTAAGAGGTGTGGCTAAGTCTCAGGATGAGATAGTGGTTATGAAAGACAATTATTGTATTACCAAAACAATCTGTAAATACATGAAGATAAATTGGAATCCATGGAGAAGAGAATGGGTCAGTGATGATGAGAAGTTTTATGATAATTTCAGTCTTGTGGATCGTCCTTCTAGGACTATGGATGTGAGGGATCCATGTCTAGGAACTGATGAAGAGGAACTTCAATATAGTGATGATAGTGATGAAGAGGAAACCTCTGTAGCTGATGGAAGGGATCCAGACATGCCTCAAAGTCCTGTTGCTGAAATTGTATCATCTGGAAAGGGAACAGTGTTAGGAATAATCAATGAAGAAGCCCTTATTGATGAGGAAGAACAGCCTTCTCCAGAGAATGAGGAAGAAGAAGAATCTGAAAATGAAGCATTTGTTTCTGCCTGCTTAAGTCTCAGTCCCTTGATTGGGAACACCTCAATGCATATTGAAGAAATTGTTGAAGTAGACAGACCTGCACCTATTCCTGAGGAGCCTCCTACCGTTACAGAAATGGAGATGGTTGTGGATAATTATTTTGAGGAAGACCGAGCTGCAGAGGGTGTTGTTGCTATACATATTTAGGATAATGCACAAATTGAGGGGGAGCCTCCAATCAGACTTGGCACTGTTTCTGTAGCTCATGAGATTGAAGACTGGGAAGAAGACCTAGTTTTTGTAGTTAGTGAGTTGTACTATCCTTATTCTGAAAATGAGACACCCGTCAATAGACCACAAGTTAACTATAATACCTCTTCTGAGTTTTTACCTGTAGATGTGGTAAGAAAAGATTATCTAGACCAGTTGAAGTTAGATCTTAAGACTTCATTTTTGGAAGAGATAAGAATAATGGAAACCTCTTTAATATCATCTATTAAATCTGTTATGAATAACTCTCTTGCTAGTATTGTGACAGAAAGATCACCTGTAGTTGTGCCTGAAAATCTGATTACTAAGGATGATCATGAGTCTTTAAAGGCTGTGTTGAAGGAGAATTGGACTGCATATGTTTCTGATTTAAAGAATTAATTTTTTGAAGAGATGATTAATATGGAAAAATATTTATAAGTATCTCTTAGGTGTATGGTGTCAAGCCTTGTGACAGAGATAATGAGTGAGATAAGAATATGTCATTCTCAGATTGCGAGCTCGACAGGAGCTGTTGTTGCCTTGGAGCAGTCTGTTCCTTCTCTAACTACCTTGAGTAGTTCTCAAGCTCAAATGAATGCTGATATCAATTACATCAAAGGTGTATTAAGGCAATTTGTGTATGTATTTGAAGATTTTACGAAGTATGTCAAAGATCATGTAAGCACCCAAGATTTGGTTGTCCAGAAGTTGATAAGTATTTTGAACAAATCTTTCAAGGATACTATTGCATTCACTTTTAAACCTCTTTCTTCACCCAGTGCTTCAGTAGATTTTGAGAAATTTTGAGTTGTGCTGAAAGAAGTGCTTGGTCAGGAAAGTACCAGCTTCTCAATAGATTCTCAAGTGATATCCACGACAAGAGATATAAGAAACTTTGTTCAGGAGAATATGATGGATGCTACTTCTACCCAAAAAGAAATCAAATTTAATATTGATCTCTATTTTCAGAATGTTTATACCAAGCATAAACTCAACAATCATTTCAAGATTTTGATAGAAAACATGGAGCTACCCCCAGTCACTCAGGCTTTCAGAGAGAAAGTAATCAAGCTCAGGGAGTTGACTCCTGCTATAGATAAATTTATGGAGAACATGGATAACTTTATCTTGGCTATGGAGAGAGGAGGAGGAATCATTATGGACTTTAGGAATCTATTGCTGCCATTTTTGCATGTAGATAGTACTCCTATCATTGTGCCTCTAGCTCTGACTGACTCTACTCAGTATACCTCTATTCCTCAGATGACATCGGCTCAAGTTATCAGAAGCCTGGCACCATTGGTTACTCCAAGGAGTAGAAACTACAGGCTAGGATCAGTCTCTATTGCTCAACCTCCAGTGGTGCTTTATGGAATTCCCAAGCCTTATACTAAAGCTACCCAGCCTGAGTCTACCTCTGAACCCAAATACAAATCCAAAGTAGACATTCAGGAGGTGGATTGATTAGTGGTTAGGACCTTTCATAGGAATCAATTGTATTCTTTTTGGTTCAATTTTGTATTTCTCTATATCTTTTTTCCCCAAGAAATACATATGCTCATATTCTCTTTTACCTTCTGTTACTTCTCTTATCCTTTGTTTACTACGTTTTGCTAATCACAAAGGGGGAGAAAAATGAGTATAATAAATATGAGCATAAGAAAGGGGGATAAATATGGTAAACAAGATAAATATGAGCATAATTTAATTTTACCATAAATTAATTCTACCTCTGGTACATTTGTTTTATATCTGTGATATAGTTGTTTAATTTTACCATAATTTAATTCTACCTCTAGTACATTTATTTTATAATTTTACCTATGATACAATTGAATTTAATACTATATCCCATGATACATTTAAAATCTTACATTTGAAAATGTCATTATTCACACTGAGAAATAAGAACCATTTTATTTTATACTGATACATTACTGCTTACTTTGGAATTATAATATCATAATTTGTGATTATCAAAATGGGGGAGATTGTTGACCTCACCTATTTTGATAATCCCAATCATGCTTTAATATGTTTTTATAATCTCAATTATGTTTCAATATGCTGTGATAATCCCAAATATTGTTTATATATATAATAATTATTCGTTCAATCTATGACATCATATTATTAAGTTGATACAATACCAAAATGATCATTGGAATTTTTCAGTAAATGTTTATCTATGGTTATACAAGCTTTAAAAAAATTCTAACTCAATCTAAATATGATTTGAATAGAACAGATAAGTATCAAGTGTTGAGTCACTAATACATACCTACTAGTACATATTCTACCAATAAGTAAAGGTCACTGATAGACCAAGCTTCCTGTGACACAAGGTCACTAGTACATAGTTACCGATACAAGCTACCGATACAAACAGACAGACAAACAGCTACCAATATGAAGTCCATCGATACAAATACAAAGTCCACCGATATAGAAAGACAAAGTCTGCTGATACAAGTATATTGATACAGACAGATGGCTACCGTTACATAGTCCACCAATATAGACAGATACTGGCAGATGGCTACCGCTACAAAGTCTACCGATAAAAGGAGCTACCAATGGAAAGAGCTACCAATACATAGAGCTACCATTATAAAGAGTAACAGCTACCTATAGGAGAAGATACTGATTCCTATTATCTACTGTTATAAAGGATAATATTTACCGATACAGAAGAGCTACCGATGTAAATTAGTCACAGTTTCTCTAAACTCCATTTCTATTTGTTTATTTAGAAATAGTCATATTTGATGTTTTTAATGCACCTGATATTAATTAATGATAGTGGTTGGAATTTCCAGAACTGTACCTCATACCTATAAATAGGTAACCATTACCATTGCCGGAGCTAAAGATATATAAGGGAACCTCGAACTACTAAAGACGGGATGGTGGTCGGTCCGTCTTTCAATGCATATACGAGACAATATTCTGAAGATATTCAAGGACTTACATGTATAAAAGAAGAAGGAAGAATACATACTGAGTCCATAGAACCTGAAAATTCAAGGAGAAAAGAGCTTCAATGATTTCACTTGCACTCAAGATGATCAGACTGATCAACCTGGATGTGGAAGCCAAATACAAAAAACGACACTCTGTTTTCTTAATAAAAATTAGAGAAGGACTCAAAGCCTCATGTGCAACAATCTAAGGAGTCCATAGCTTCACTCCAAACACATAGAGCATTATAAAATCATCTCAATCTGTTTAGAACTTTTGTGTTTCATTTATTTACATTTAGCACAGTGTGTGTGGTCTGTATTTTCATACACACATTGTTTCCTGTTGTGAACTGGAATACATCTATTATCCTCACAATATTTCTATATATTTTTATTACCAATATGGATAGTGGTAGAGGTCAAGTGTGACCTAGATAGCATCTGTGCTATTGTTTTTTTTTTCACGAAGAACTGTGGTAGAGGTCTTAGTACCTGGACAGTCTTTGTACTGTTGTTTAACCCCGATCCAGGGTGTGGATCAAAGTTTATATAAAATATTTGAGAGGACTAAGTCTCTTCTTGATACTGAACCTCTTGTTCAAACCTTCTATGCTTGTTTTTTTTAAACTATATTGAATATTCCGCTTCTAAGTACTTTAAATTCAAATTTTATTTAAAGTAACTCTAATAGTTAAAATAGAAAGTGTTTATTACTTTTGTTAGCTAGTATGTTAGTTTCAAAAGTTAATTAATCTTTTGATTGAGTTAACTGAGAAATTATCAATATCTTGAGAAACTAATTAAAAACTTACAACCATTATAAATTCACAACAGTTTATTTTTTATTTAATATAGGGGATTTGAATCATAATCTTTTTAACAGAAATTTTTAATTGGAACTCAATTCACCCCCCTCTTGAGTATCCACTCCGAACAACAGTTTAGATGGCTACCAACTCTTGTCGTACATCTCACAAGACTTCTATGAATGAGGCAAAGGAAGTAATGATTTTCTAGGATTTTATTGTATTATGTGTGGATGCTACTTGCTGCTATATTTCTCAGCCATTTTAAATGATCCTAGTAGAGTTGATGGGACTAAAACTTGGAGAACATACCCTTTATGATTTCCATACCCTCTATGGGTTTGGTATTAACAATGAAACTCCCATTCATTTGTCACATTCATCATTCATACCCTCATATTGGGTTCGAAAAAACCATAACACCTTATATGAAAACATCTCTCGTGAGGGATATTTTTTCACTAAGGGAGAGTGAACAGATGGGAATATAGTGATATTCATTCCCATAGACTTTAATTAGAACTATCACAAACCTGATTCAAGTATACATACGTACCAACCGATAATGTATAAATCAACCTCAAGCCAGATGTTTCGGTGGGTCTTAACTGAGACATTTGGTCAGGGGAAGTTGTAGAATGGAATGGGGTGGTCCTTATGGGTGCAATACACTGTTTATGAGTTTTCTAAAGAGTTGAATAAAATAAAGATATATAAGGTGTAACGACCCAAAATTTTGAATAATTTTTGTTTCCTAATTTCGTGTGTTATTTTATTTTATACTTAACAAAACTATATCCTTTAATTAACAGATTGAATATAATTAAATGAGACTTTTGGGGTTTGACTGTTATATGACTTTTGGTCAATATGACTGTTGGAAACTAAACTCTTAACATTAAAATTATTGTTTATAAATACAAGTGATATTGGTTAATTAATACAGAAATAAGATTCAATGGCCTCCTCGAGTAGACTCGAGCCGTTCGAAGCCCATATAACGGAACTTGGGAAGGAGGTAGCACCACTGGGCTTTTCTCTAGACCAAACCCAAGCCGAACTTCATCGTGTGAAGATGGAACATAATCGCCTTCAGGAGAAGTTCAAGCTGATAGAAATCACCACTCGAGCAATGTTGGCTGAGCCGCCCCAAGATTCTATCACCTCAGCACAACTTACACTTAGGTCCTATGCTGGTATTATAAGGGGCTATGTAATGAGACCTTAGCTGCTTTATACAATCCTTTGATATAAATAAAAATTGTGATTTCTTCTTATGGTGAAGTTTGTGAATTTTTAAATGTCTGGATAAATATAGAATGTATATTATTGATGAATTTTGAGAAAAATGGGTATTTTAAAATATTTATGTAAACCATAAATAATTAATAATGTTTTATTATTTTCAAAAAATAGTCTTCTAAAGTTGTGTTCAGTATGAAATTTAGAGTATAATAAGATCAACTTAATTTTTGGTGAATAGTAAATTATGAATAGTGATGGTATGCTTATGATTAGTAATGTGACCAAATGGATTAATTAACCTCACTTAATAAAGTATTAATATAACTTAGGCACCATGATTGAGTAATGTGATTCAATGAAATCGGTAAATAACTATTTCAGAAATTATTGGTTAAGTATTAGTTTTTTTCAGGTGAATAGTGTTTTTATTTAAAAATTAAATTAAAAATATTAATATTGTTGTTTTTATAAAATGGAGTTCATTTTTGAATTCAGAGTATTGATATTAGGTTAAAGTGATTTTTTGGGATTTCTCTGAAAAATGTGAATTTTATGTGAATAGGGAAAATATAGTTTTTAGTTTCGAGTGTTTAATGACATCATTAAGGATGTAATAATTATGTAATCATTTTGGTATACTTATTAATTTTAAGATAAATTATGAGGTGTCCTAAGAGGAAAATACCTTGGGAAAATAACATAGGCAGGCCCATTGTTTTTCCAATACCACTAATGAGGTGTCCCTTGGCAATAAATGATTTATTCCCTAACTTCCCCTATAAATACCAAGCCATTCCCTCAACCATTTGATTCCAAAATCCTCCTCAACAATTTTATGGCCTCCTTACCCCCCAAGGAGTCCTCCTAAGATTCCCTCAAGCCTCCCAAGGTCCCGACCATCAAACTTTCTAAGTTACACTTCAAGGTAAGGGATCATTTCACCCTCCTCTTTTAAGTCATGACTTCCTTTATGTTATGTCTTATATTTATATTTTATTATGTGGGGACGTGTTCTTCTATATCTTTACTGCTTTCCATTTAATGTTCAAATGATTAGATACCCTTTCTTCTCTCATCTATTGATTTTCTGAATTTTTATGTGACGTCGTTAGGTTGCCGAATTTTTCATAAAGGAAATCACATCTTCCCTTTCCATTCAAGTTTCCTTTTATTGTGGTATGTCATTAAAATATCCATACCATGTTCTTATCTATATTATATTCTGTATTTATATTTTTATATGAGTTATTTATCAGTGTGTTACTATTGTACCCTCTCTTTTTATTATTTTTTAAAACCGTGTTATATAGTCGTTATGCTGTAGAAATTTCATCTCAAAATTTCTCTCTCTTTCCCTCAAAAATCCTCTTGTTTTATATATGTGAATACCCATACCTATTTCATTTCTATGGATTTTCATAAATACACAAAAATGATATATTTTATTCTAGAATTGACATACATGTAACCCTCACTCCCTTTCCATGGGTTATAAATGACATAACAATATCTTTTTTAAGTACTCTTTAAAATCTCATGATTTTAAAATGAAACCCATTTCTTTTATTCTCAATGGGTTATTTATGAAATGTTTGATTATTATATGTGTGTCTCATGTGAAATTAAATAAAAATTAAGGGTGTGCCCTGATAGACCTCCAATGCATTGGGTAAATAATTAATCTCTAGAGATGATATGTTTTACGATACCTTGGTGCATAAAGTTGGTAATTTTTATGACACCTTGGGGATGGACCTTAGTGATTTGTTCATTAATGTCTAAATGAAATGTTTAAGCCCCATATTCAAGTTATGTTTCAAGTTATTTTCATCATGATATGCCTACTCTTTGATTTCACTTGTCTTTATGAATTTATCAAGTTCGTATTGATATCACAGGTAAACGGATTCCCTTGTTTACCCTTACTGGGCCTTCACACTACTGGAAAAATAGCCTATACCCACGGTTCAAAACTGTGGGTATAGCCCCCAAAACCGTGGGGATAGCCTATACCCACGGTTTTGGGAACCGTGGGCTGGAACACCGTCGGTATAGGTCCCCAACCTATACCCACGGTTTTGGAAAACCGTGGGTATAGGTTTCCTGCCACTGTGTCACCGAAACATAGACAATTTCCACGGTTTCAACGGCTTTTACCCACGGTTTCAAAACCGTGGGTATAGGTCCTAAAATAATGCAGCCGCCGAGTTTCGATCCCGTAACCTCTTCGCTGCAAACTGCGCGTCTAACCACTACCCTAACTTCACATATATGTATATATATATATATATTTAGTTAAATATAGTTATAAAAACCATGGGTATAGAGGGAAGAACCGTGGGTATAGGGTTCCCGCCAAAAAAAAATTCCTTCCCGCGGAAAAAAAAATTTCCCACGCACACAAAATTGACCTATACCCACGGTTCTTCATAACCGTGGGTATAGGTATTTTATCCCTGACCTATCTCCACGGTTTTGTGGAAAACCGTGGGGATAGGGACCCCTATACCCACGGTTTTGGGAAACCGTGGGTATAGGTGACTTTGCAGGACCTATCCCCACGGTTTGCTAAAACCGTGGGGATAGACCCCCCTATACCCACGGTTTTGGAAAACCGTGGGTATAGGTCATGAAAAGTCACCTATACCCACGGTTTTCCAAAACAGTGGGTATAGGGGGGGTCTATCCCCACGGTTTTGGTGAAAACCGTGGGGATAGGTACATTTTCCAGTAGTGTCAGCTCACCCTTTCCTTGATGTTTGTCTCCAGGATATGAGATACAGTGTTTTTACATAGAATGAACTTATGATGAAGCCTTACAAGAGGATTAGAAGAATGTTTTATGTTGTTTTCATGTTTTATGTCCCTGATTTCTAAGACACTGGGCTTTAAAGATCCTCTATATGTAATATGTAACGCCCCAACCCCAGCATCCCAGAGTCGGTTCATTACTTCGTAACATTGTCATGATCACAATAGATCACGTCTCGAAAGACCGATTAGATTAGTAGCCTTAGAAACACTAGATACATTCATAAAAATTACATTTCATCATAAAAATGAAAACTAAAATAACATGGTCTCCCTAGTCCACACTCATATCCTCACTGACTATTCTTGCAAGTCAGTCATAATACACTTCTTCACATCCTGGAAAAAATGAAACATTGAAAGTGGTGAGCTAAAATGCTCCGTAAGGATAAAAATATAGCGAAAACTTTCATAAGAAAAGATAAGCATTTAAGGCAATGTACAACTAAAACAAAAGCCTTATTGAACATGAACTTCAGCATAATATGGAAAAAGTAAAATAAAATAATGCCATTACTTACTCACATGTATATTCTACTAGACGAATAATCACATGAAATATCAATAACCACTTTCATAATGAGGGAATGTATAATGCCAGACATTCTGAAACATTTTGTCAAGGCCTCGGCCAAGACGTCTAAAATGATTTAGGCCTCGGACAAAACCATAAATCAAATTGGGAAAGGGCCTCGGCCAATTCCATGTCTATTTGTCTCATGAGACCTACCGATGCATCAAGGAGCTATAGCGGGCTCCACCCATCACTTATTAAGTCCAATACATTCCTCATATGAATAGGTTTAAACATAACATAAATATTCGTATTAAAACTAGCATACGAAATGTCAACAGTTTCTCCCTAAACTATGGATGGTATAAAAATAACACATCCACAGTCAAATGTTTCACAAAATGCTCAATGGAAGTTTTGTATCATAAATCAATTTCAAATAAACATAAAACCCATCAAAGGATGTTGACATGGATGAAATCAAAGCTATTTGAGAGAAATATCTCTCTTTTTTTGAAATCATTTAAAAGTCCCATAATTATAAAATAATAAATTTACTTTTAAAATATTATTATAATCTTGTAAGGATGCTTCGACGAATTTATAATGGCGGAAAATAGCCGCACCCGCCGTATAAGTTAAAAAAACATTCTTACCTTAAATTTGTCAAAAAGGTCAAAAAGTAAATTGTTTGGAAAACGATGGTAAGATTCCTTTCAAAAACGTATAAGGGTATATATGACTTTAACCCATTTTCCATTTAATAGTAAAAATGTTTTGAAAGACATTTTTAAGAAACATGGATGTGGATGATAACGAGGTCCCAGTAGATAATTATGTATAAACAACCTTGGATAATGAAGAGGTTGTGAAGTAAACCCTTACCTTGTACTTTTCCTTGGTTGGGGTAGGTTAACCTCCTGTATAATAGTGAAATAATTGTTATTAAATTATACAAGAATCATATACATTCATATGATATCATATATGATCTTTTAACATTGCTTTGTTAACAATATCTTAGATTTATCGTTGTTTCGGGTGTTAACTTACTCGTTTTCTTTTATATGTTTTGTTACGTAAGTCGTGTTTTTCATGGATAGGTTGTATATTATTCATATCCAGAATGATATCATGTCCTTAAACATTATTTTTAAATCATCAAATGATAATTATACTTGAATGGATACGACGGAGAATGAATCTCATCGCGTTTGTGGAGATGGTAGTCCGTACGTACGCACGAGCGACAATATCATTATTTTGATATTAAAATAATATATAATTGGATAGTATATCATATATAAAGAATAATTATAATGTTATATTTATTAT
Organism: Viscum album; assembly: GCA_963277665.1. Taxonomy (NCBI): domain Eukaryota; kingdom Viridiplantae; phylum Streptophyta; class Magnoliopsida; order Santalales; family Viscaceae; genus Viscum; species Viscum album. The sequence continues at coordinate 1,339,840,194 of OY728132.1, read as the reverse complement.
TTACATGAATTACATATCATTATTATACCCATCTAAATAATAATATATTGAATAACAATTACACCACGACGTGGAGACGGTAAGCCGTACGTACGCACGTATGGTGACATGTCATTCAAATGATGGGTAGAATACTGAATATGGTTGTTCCATATTTATAATAACATCACAGTATATAGAAGATACTGGAGTTATAATTTTATAATTGAAATAATAAACAAAGAGGGAGTGGAAGAAGAAAGAAACTTGAAAGAGGGTGATGAAAATGTTACCTCTTCTCCGGGTTCTTCCTTTTGATTTGATCAAAAGGACTCCTTAGGATGGCTTTCGGACTAAAGTAAAGCTTCTAGGATGAAGTTATAGAAGTTGGGAGAGTATTTGGGCAGAGGTTGGCCGAACCAAAAGGCTTGAAAGTGTGAATAAGATGGTAGAGGTGGGGGCCTTTTATAAGAGGAGAGGAGGGGCTCTTTTGGAAAGAATAAAATGTTACATTTTTATACAATGCTTTTCGGATTATAAAGGTCCCACACTTATATAATTCGTGGCTATAGTGATACGGGTTCGAAATATACCCATCCAATAGTCTTTGGACAAGTGTAAGCCTTGGATTTTACATTATCATTTCATTTTATTAAAATCGTTAAATAATGAGGTCATCGCTGCATCATAATGATGTCATAAATAATTTAATTTATTTAATATATAAAAATTATAAAAAAAAAATACTATGATGTTGGAAATCCTTTTAGATTTCTAATGAATATTTATAGTCAAAATTTGGACTTGTGTAACCCTACTTAAAAACTGTTTTAGTAAAACAACTCATGTTTGTGTCAACAAATATATATTAATGTCATTTTCCAACCAAAGTGGCTCTATGGGGTCCCCAAGTTGACCCATGGGTTGTCTTGGTCGGCCATGACTCATCCAATATGAGTAGGACAAGTTTCAAGCTCATCTCATATTATTAAAACATTATTTTTACCTTAAACTACACTAATTACCTCTACTCGCGATTAAGAACTTAAAAGTTACTATTCACCAAAAAATTATTTTAATCTCATTGAACCACATTTTACTTCTTAATGACAACAATGTTTGTTGGATTTTTGAAAATCAAATCATAGAAGTGGTAATATTTCATTTTAACGAAAAATCAGTTTTTAACAACCACTTAGTGGTTTCACTATTCATCAAAAATTGAAGTTTTTCAGAATAAGGCCAAAATTTCACCCTAAGCTATAATTGATATTCCAAATTCAAAAATGATGTCTATTTTAAAAAATTCAAAACATATAAGTTGCATTAATTAATTTTATAATTAATTCCTGCTGTTACAACAAATAGCGTGTTTTTAAGAAACAATTTATATCAAAAGATTGGCAATTGTTTATGTCCAATTTCAATGTTAAATTATTTCTAATGACCAACATTGGATAAAATGGTAAAAATATATTCTAATTATACTTTAAAATCACTAAATAGTATAATTTATCACTATAAATTATTTTTATTAAAAAAGTTGTTTTTAAGTATTTTTCACTATTCATAAAAAATTAGAAGTTCTCAGAAAAATACTAAAAATTCAACATAGGATAATTTCGATATACCGAATCCAAAAATGAAGTCCATTTTGATAAATAAAATTTATAAAATTTAAAAAAGTAGGTATTACTATTCACAACGGCTAGTTTAATTAGTTGTGGTGTGTGTTAGAGCTCGAGGTTGCGTACAACACACGCTATTGCATTATTCGAAGGGAAACGTACCGTGGAAGATTGGGGTGTTACATTCTCCTCTCCTTCAAATAATTGTGTCCTCGCAATTTCTAGGGTATTACTTCATAAAAAGACTCGGGTGGTTCTTCATCATAAGTTCCTCAGGTTCCCACGTTGCCTCTTCCATTTTATGATTTCTCCACAAAACCTTTACCAGACGAGTCGTCCGGTTTGTCAGCACCTGCTCCCTCACATCAAGAATTCTGATGGGCTCTTCGCAATAAGATAGATCGGGTTCCAGTTCTAATTCCTCATAGGTAAGTACATGTGTTGGGTCAGGCATGTATTTTCTCAATAGCAATATGTGGAAAACATCGTGAACTTTGGAGAGATTTGGCGGCATCGCCAAACGATAATCTACAGCCCCAATACGATCTAGAATTTCAAAAGGTCCGATGTACCTGGGACTCAACTTACCCTTCATACCAAAACGTATAACTCCCTTCCATGGAGATACCTTTAGAAAAACATGATCTCCCACTTGAAATTCCAAAACCTTTCTTCTGTTATCGACATAGCTCTTCTGCCTACTTTGAGCTGATTTGATGTGGTTTTGGATTACCTTCACCTTTTCCATTGTTTCTTCCACCAGTTCTGGTCCCACAAGTTTTCTTTCACCAACGTCATCCCAACAGGTTGGTGTACGACATCTATTTCCGTATAACGCTTCATAAGGTGCCATCTGAATGCTTTAATGGAAGCTATTGTTATAGGAAAATTCTACCAGTGGTAAATATTGATCCCACATACCCTGAAAGTCAAGAGAGCATGATCTCAACATGTCTTCTAAGGTTTGAATAGTCCGTTCTGATTGTCCATCTGTTTGAGGGTGATAGGCAGTACTCAAACGAAGTTCAGTATCCAAGGCCTTTTGAAGACTTTTCCAAAATCAGGAAGTAAAATGAGGATCACGATCAGAAAAAATCAATAGGGGAACTCCATGAAGTCTTACAACTTCATTAATATATAGTCTTACTAGACGTTCAAGTTGTAGATCCTCCCGTATAGCCAAAAAATGTGCTGACTTAGTAAGACGATCAACAATGACCCATATTGCATTATTCCTTCTAGTAGTCTTTGGTAGTCCCATGACAAAGTCCATCGTAATATTATCCCATTTCCACTCAGGTATGGGAAGAGGTTGCAATACTCCACCAGGATGTTGCCTTCCAGCTTTCACTTGTTGACAAACCATACACCTCGACACAAAATCAGCAATCTCTCTCTTCATATTTTCCCACCAAAAATGTTCCTTCAAATCACTATACATTTTGGTGCTCCCGAGGTGTATAGAGAAATTGGAACTCTGAGAATCATCCAGCAATTCCCTTTTTAGATCAGTTATATCGGGAACACAAAGTCTCTTCCCGAATTTCAAAATTCCATCCTTATACACAAAGTCCCTCAATCTTTCATCATTCACATCTTTAATCTTCTTCTGAAATTATTCATCATTGGTCTGAGAACTCTTAATCTTTTCTAGTAATGATGGTTTGGCAACCATTTGAAAAAGCATTGATGTTTCACCTTCCCTAGTTATTCCCATGTCCATCTTCACTAGATCCATGAAAATTAGATCTCTTTCAATTCTCATCACATTCAAAACTCCATGGTCTTTTCTACTCAAAGCATCTGCCACCTTGTTTGCCTTCCCCGGATGGTAATGTATCGTGCAATCATAATCCTTGAGTAGTTCAAGCCATCGCCTTTGCCTCATGTTGAGTTCTTTTTGTGAGAAAATATACTTCAAACTCTTGTGATCACTATAAATCTCACATTTTTCACCGTAGAGGTAATTTCTCCATATCTTTAAAGAAAATATCACACCTGCTAACTCAAGATCATGAGTAGGATAGTTTTTCTCATGAATTTTTAGTTTTCCTGATGCATAGGCAATAACCTTATCATTCTGCATAAGGACACAACCAAGTCCTTTTTTCGATGCATCACTATAAATAACAAACCCATCATTCCCCGATGGTAGAGTCAATATAGGGGCGTTGACTAATCTTCTCTTCAGTTATTCAAAATATTCTTCACACTCTTTTTTCTAGACACATTTAATCCCTTTACGTGTGAGCTTTGTCAATGGGTTAGCCAATCTGGAAAAATTCTGGACGAAACGTCGATATTAACCTGCTAAACCAATAAAACTACGTACCTCAGTTATACTTGTCGGTGCTAGCCATTCTTGGATTGCCTTGGTTTTAGGAGGATCAACGGAAATTCCATCCTTAGAGACAATATGGCCAAGAAAAGAAATCTCTTCATGCCACAATTCACACTTGCTAAATTTCCCATATAATTCATGTCTTCTAAGAGTCTTCAGGATAATGCGTAAGTGATTTTCATGATCTTCGTGGCTTTTGGAGTATACCAAGATATCATCAATAAATACCACTAAAAAGTTATCAAGATATTCCTTGAAAACTCTATTCATTAGATCCATGAAAACAGAGGGTGCATTAGTCAATCCAAAAGGCATTACTATAAACTCATAATGCCCGTACCTTGTTCGAAATGCTGTCTCTGAAACATTTTCCTTCTTCACACAGAACTGATGGTATCCAGACCGAAGGTCAATCTTTGAAAAGTATTAAGCTCCATGCAGTTGGTTAAACAAATCATCAATGCGAGGTAGGGGATACTTGTTCATTATTGTTATAACATTGATCTCCCTATAGTCGATTCACAACCTCATAGATCCATATTTCTTCTTAACAAAAAGAACAGGGGCTCCCCAAGGAGAAACACTAGGGAGAATAAATAACTTATTACTCAATTCCACTAGTTGTTTCTTTAGTTCAACTAATTCCACAGTGGCCATTCTATAAGGGGTCTTCGATATGAGCCTTGATCCAGGAATTAAATCAATGGAAAACTCAACTTCTCGTTCTGGAGGATGTCAAGGTAAATCTTCTAGAAACACATCAACATATTCTCTCACAATAGGTACATCCTCTATTTGAATATTCCTTTCCTCACCATCAGTAATTTCCTACTCTTCCTCCCCAATAATTGAATTTAGTTGAGCCACTGGGGGTGGATCTAGATAAGAATTATGTGGCGACGATTCTGCTCTAAAGATAAGGTGTTCCTTATCATCATCATCAAGAATCGTAACCTCTTTCCTCTTACAATAAATTTTTGCATCATGGTCCGAAAGCCAATCCATACCGAGGATTATATCAAATTCAATCATGGGTATGACGATGAGATCAGCAGGTAAAGAACATTTAGGTGCTCTAATGGGAACTAATCGACAAAACTTTGTTGCAACAATACTTCCCTTAGGGGTTTTAACCAACAACTCCCTTGTTAAATCAAATTGGAAATATCTAATTTTCTTAGAAAACTGGGAAGATATGAAACAATGAGATGATCCAGAATCAAATAATGCATTTTCTAAACTTGAGGAAACCATTAAATTACCTTCCACCATGTCTTTCGGAGCTTCCACCTCAGCAGTAGTGATAGCATAAGCCTGGCCCTGATCCCTTGGCCTCTTCTGAGGTAAGTTGCCCTGACGCTTAGGACATTCATTTACATAATGTCCCTTCTCTCCACAATTATAGCATTCCACGTTGACAGACGCTTTCTTTCCCTTGCATTCATGAGCTTGTTGGCCTTTTTCACCACACTTGTAACATACTCCTTTTCCTTTTAGACAGGCACCAGGGTGCTTCCTACCACAATTATCACAGGGTGGAAATTCATTTCTACCCTTCTTCCCTGTTTCCTTATTTCCTTTCCCAGAGTTTTCAGTGGATCTCTTCTTATCTTGCTTTGATTTAAAGTCATAAGACATAGAGAATTCCTTTTCCGTCTTGATAGCGCACGAGACAATGCCTTCATATGAAGAGAAGGTTTGTGATACTAAAGCTCGACGGAGAAATGGTTTTAACCCATCAAAGAAATGATCAGTCTTACTTCTTGGGTTACGTATGTAATCTGCAGCATACCTTGCTAACCTTGTAAAGTTAGCCTCATACTTTGCGACATTCTCATCCTCCTTCTGCCTCAGACTCAGAAATTGCCTTTCCATATCCGCTCGATGGTCTCGAGGAAAGTATTTTTCTAAGAACAACTATTTGAACTCCTGCCATTCCATGTTTGTTAATTCATCATCTTCCTTTGTGTTTTGAATTAGTGACCACCATTTATCGGCATCTCCAGTGAGGCGGTAAACTGCCATGACAACTTTCTCCCTTTCACTACTCCCCAAGGAATGGAATATTTTCTCTATGGAATTTATCCATTGCTCAGCTACTATAGGATTTGTACTCCCATTGAAGGTTGGTGGTTTTTGCCTCATGAAACGGTCTAGAATTGATACTCCACGTTGCGGATCAGGGTGCTTCATACGAGTAAGGTTGTTATTCATAACCTGCGTGAGTTGTCCCAGTACGGTGAGAAGCTGATCAGCACCAGTTGTATCACTAGCTCCACCATAATTATCTTGAGCAGGAGGGAAATCCCTACACGGAGTGCACGCATTGATATGGTTTCCATTCCTTCCACTAGGTACCATTTCTAAATAATGGCATAAACTAGATCAGTTTATGAATCAAAATACATAATTCTATACTGGTAAAACACTTAACATAAATTGAACTAATTATGGATATAATCCATAATTATAAAAATGTTTTCTTTTAGGAAGTATATACTCGTAACCCTTCATAGTGGTTTGTAATGAAAATGGGAATTATCCTAAGCATATCCCCCAGGAGTGTCGTAACCAAGAGTGCAGCAAGGCCCGTTGTCGTGCACCAGTTCCCGTTCGAGTCTAGCTCAAAGCGGTGTATTCAGGTTTTACCCCTTGGTACATCTGTGCCAGAGCCGCCTCTACCTGCTCGTATCCAGACAGGGATGTATTACTCGGAAAACTCACAAAATCTCTACAATACCAAAATTTTAGGAAGTTCTTCTATACTAATCCTCAAAGTTCATCTTAGGTCTACGTGCTCTAATCAGAGTTTGTCTAAATCTAGCTTCCAAGGTTTGTACTAAACTTTCTCTGATACCAACTATAACGCCCCAACCCCAGCTTCCTAGAGTCAGTGCATTACTTCGTAACATTGGCATGATCACAAAAGATCTCATCTCGAAAGACCGATTAGTTTAGTAGCCTTGGAAACACTAGATACATTCATAAACATTACATTTCATCATAAAAATGAAAACTTCAATAACATGGTCTCCCTAGTACTCACTCATATCCCCACTGACTATTCTTGAAAGTCAGTCATAATGCACTTCTTCACATCCTGGGAAAAATGAAACATTGAAAGGGGTGATCTCAAATGCTCCGTAAGGATAACAATATAGTAGAAACTTTCATAAGAAAACATAAGCATTTAAGGCAATGTATAACTAAAACAAAAGCCTTATTGAACTTGAACTTCAGCATAATATGGAAAAAGTAAAATAAAATAATGCCATTACTTACTCACATGGATATTCTACTAGACGAATAATCACATCAAATATCAATAACCACTTCCATAATGAGGGAATGTATAATTCCAGAGATTCTGAAACATTTTGTCAAGGCCTCGGCCAAGACGTCTAAAATGATTTAGGCCTTGGCCAAAACCATAAATCAAATTGGGAAAGGGCCTCGGCCAATTCCACGTCCATTTGTCTCATGAGACCTACCAATGCATCGAGGAGCTATAGCAGGCTCCACCCGTCACTTATTAAGTCCAATACATTCCTCATATAAATAGGTTTAAACATAACATAAATATTCGTTTTAAAACTAGCATACGAAATGTCAATAGTTTCTCCCTAAACTATGGATGGTATAAAAATAACACATCCACAGTCAAATGTTTCACAAAATGCTCAATGGATGTTTTGTATCATAAATCAATTTCAAATAAACTTAAAACCCATCAAAAGATGTTGACATGGATGAAATCAAAGCTATTTGCGAGAAATATCTCTCTTTTTTTGAAATCATTTCAAAGTCCCATAATTATAAAATAATACATTTACTTTGAAAATATTATTATAATCTTGTAAGGGAAGCTTCGACGAAGTTATAATGGCAGAAAATAGACGCACCCACCGTATAAGTTAAAAAAACATTCTTACCTTAAATTTTTCAAAAAGGTCAAAAAGTACATTCTTTGGAAAACGACGGTAAGATTCCTTTCAAAAACGTATAAGGGTATAAATTACTTTAACCCATTTTCAATTTAATAGTAAAAATGTTTTGAAAGACATTTTTAAGAAACATGGATGTGGATGATAACGAGGTCCCAGTAGATAATTATGTATAAACAACCTTGGATAATAAAGAGGTTGTGAAGTAAACCCTTACCCTGTACTTTTCCTTGGTTGGGGTAGGTTAACCTCCTGTATAATGGTGAAATAATTGTTATTAAATTATACAAGAATCATATACATTCATATGATATCATATATGATCTTTTAACATTGCTTTGTTAACAATATCTTTGATTTATCGTTGTTTCGGGTGTTAACTTACTCGTTTTCTTTTATATTTTTTGTTACGTAAGTCGTGTTTTTCATGGATAGGTTGTATATTATTCATATCCAGAATTATATCATGTCCTTAAACATTATTTTTAAATCATCAAATGATAATTATACTTGAATGGATACGACGGAGAATGAATCTCATCGCGTTCGTGGAGACGGTAGTCTGTACATACGCACGAGCGACAATATCATTATTTTGATATTAAAATAATATATAATTGGATAGTATATCATATATACAGAATCATTATCATGTTATATTTATTATTTACATGAATTAAATATCATTATTATACCCATCTAAATAATAATATATTGAATAACAATTACACCACGACGTGGAGACGGTAAGCCGTACGTACGCACGTATGGTGACATGTCATTAAAATGATGGGTAGAATACTGAATATGGTTGTTCCATATTTATAATAACATCACAGTATATAGAAGATATTGTAGTTATAATTTTAGAATTGAAATAATAAACAAAGAGGGAGTGGAAGAAGAAAGAAACTTGAAAGAGGGTGATGAAATTGTTACCTCTTCTTCGGGTTCTTCCTTTTGATTTGACCAAAAGGACTCCATAGGATGGCTTTCTGACAAAAGTAAAGCTTCTAGGATTAAGGGAGAGAAGTTGGGAGAGTATTTGGGAAGAGGTTGGCCGAACCAAAAGGCTTGAAAGTGTGAATAAGGTGGTAGAGGTGGGGGCCTTTTATAAGAGGAGAGGAGGGGCTCTTTTGGAAAGAATAAAATGTTACATTATTATACAATGCTTTTCGGATTATAAATTTCCCACACTTATATAATTCGTGGATAAGGTGATAAGGGTTCGAAATATACCCATCCAATAGTCTTTGGACAAGTTTAAGCCTTGGATTTTACATTATCATTTCATTTTATTAAAATCGTTAAATAATGAGGTCATCGATGCATCATAATGATGTCAAAAATAATTTAATTTATTTAATGTCTAAAAATTATAAAAAAAATACTATGATGTAGGAAATCTTTTTAGAATTCTAGTGAATATTTATAGTCAAAATTTGGACTTTTTTAACCCTACTTAAAAACTGTTTTAGTAAAACAACTCATGTTTGTGTCAATAAATATATATTAATGTCATTTTCCAACCAAAGTGGCTCCATGGGGTCCCCAAGTTGACCCATGGGTTGTCTTGGTTGGACATGACTCATCCAATAGGATTAGTACAAGTGTCAAGCTCATCTCATATTATTAAAACATTATTTTTACCTTAAACTACACTAATTACCTCTAATCGCGATTAAGAACTTAAAAGTTACTATTCACCAAAAAATTATTTTAATCTCATTGAACCACATTTTACTTCTTAATGAAAACCATGTTTGTCGGATTTTTGAAAATAAAATCATAGAAGTGGTAATATTTCATTTTAAAGAAAAATCAGTTTTTAACAACCACTTAGTGGTTTCACTATTCATCAAAAATTGATGTTTTTCAGAATAAGGCCAAAATTTCACCCTAAGATATAATTGATATTCCAAATTCAAAAATGATGTCTATTTTACCAAATTACAAACATATAAGTTTCATTAATTAATTTTATAATTAATTCCCGCTGTTACAACAAATAGCGTGTATTTAAGAAACAATTTATATCAAAAGATTGGCAATTGTTTATGTCTAATTTCAATGTTAAATTAATTATAATGACCACCATTGGATAAAATGGTAAAAATATATTCTAATTATACTTTGAAACCACTAAATAGTATAATTTATCACTATAAATTATTTTGATTAAAAAAGTTGTTTTTATGTATTTTTCAGTATTCATAAAAAATTAGAAGTTCTCAGAAAAATACCAAAAATTCAACATAGGATAATTTCGATAATCCGAATCCAAAAATGAAGTCCATTTTGATAAATAAAATTTATAAAATTTCAAAAATTAGGTATTACTATTCACAACGGCTAGTTTAATTAGTTGTGGTGTGTGTTAGAGCTCGAGGTTGCGTACAACACACGCTATTGCATTATTCGAAGGGAAACGGACCGTGGAAGCTTGGGGTGTTACATAATAGGTAATGAAATGTTATGTAATAAATAGGAGGTATGCCATAGTTGGTATCAAATGATAGTTTAGTTATTTATGGAACTTAGGAAATGAAAACTTTAGGAAGAATCCTATAGAAAATTTTAAATATAAGAAAACTTCCTAGAATTTTGGTGAGTACTGAGTAAGTGGTTTATGAAACAAATACATCCCTATCTCGATACGAGCGGGTTGAGGTAGATCTGGCACAGATGTACATAGGGGTAAAACCAAAAAACCCTTCTTTGAGCTAGACTCGAACCAGAACTGTTACATTACAATGGGCTCTGTTGCACTCTTGGTTATGACACTCCCGAGGGATATGTTTGGTTAATCGCAATCTTATTATGAATCATTATGAAGGAATTATAGAGAAATGTAATTGTCTAAGAATAAAGTTTTAATACATAAAATCCTTCATAGTTAAAAGATTCATAAATGAAATAAGTTTCTCACTATGGTTTTATTATTTTAAAAAATGGAGGGTAATAGGAGGAACCGTGAAAATGGTGACCAAAATGGACCATGCGCTGACGGCCCTCCGATGGAAGACGGAATGTAAACATTCATGCAAATGATGAACCAACTGAATCAAGTTATGGAAAATAACTTGGATCAAGCTGATAGACTGATCTCACCACGAAGGGAACAAAATTATTGAGTCCTTTATGTGTCAATGAACACCAACCTTTAGTGGATCGACTGACCCATTGATTGTTGAGCAGTGGATTAGCTCCATTGAGAAGATATTTTTTGTGCTTTAGCTGTTTAGAGCAAGAGAAGGTCAACCTGAATGTCTTACGTTTAGAAGGAGAAGATGATTAGTGGTGGGAACTAATTAAAAACACAAGGACAAGAGTGGAAGTTGATGCTATGGAGTGGGAAGAGTTCAGAGGGATCTTTATTAGTAAGTATTTCTCTCATTCCATGAGAACAAGAATGGAGAAGGAGTTTCTCGAGCTGAAGAAGAAGGAGAATGAATCTATGGGAAGACATGAGATGAACTTCACCCAACTTTCATGATATACCTCTAGCTTTGTCATGGACCCAAATTTTATGGTTGATATATTTTTCGGTATGATGAGACCTCATCTATGGAAGTATCTAGCCAACCAATACTATGATAGTTATGAGGAGATCGTGCAGAGTGCGATGAAAGTCGAACTGGAGTTTGGAGAGACGTAGTGGCCTCATTAATACAATGACAAGAAGAGATTTATGGAGCCCAGCTTATGGAGTAATTTTGAACAGGGAAGAGGAGGAAAGCATGTGAAACTTACCTTGTGTAATAAATGTGGGAAGAATCATTCAAGGAACTTCTTTCTCAGAAGCGGGAAATGCTACAAGTGTGGAAGAGATGTCCATATTGCGAGGAATAGTCATAGTGAGGTGAAACCTCAAATTCCAAACACAAACGACAAGGGGAAGATGGTGTATTCCCTACTTGATGTACAGTGCTGTAAGTGTGGACAATTTGGGCACTTTTCCAATCACTTTCCAAATCTGAGGGTAGTAGAGGGGAACTACCATCAACCTCAGTAACAGCCAAGGGAGAAAGGTCTTACTTTTTCAATCACTATGGGTGAAGTTGAAGCGCCCAATGATATAGTGGAAGGTACTCTTGTTGTTCTCTCAAATCTAGCAAGTACTTTGTTCGATTATGGTTCTACACTTTCCTTTATTTACTCCATGTTTGCAAAGAATTTAGAATCAACCCCTGATTTGATAAAATTAGAGTTATTAGTCAAGACTCCTAGTGGGATTATCCAAGCATCTTCAGTGTTTAGAAACTCTAGTATTTAATTTGGTGAGCACAATATTATCGCAAATCTAGTAGTGATTCCCATTGTGGAATTCGACATTGTACTAGGGATGGTCAGGATCTCAAAGTATAATGCTAAGATAAAATGATGAAGCAAGAAAATTTCAGTGGTCTTGAATTGAAAACCTATAGTTATCTTCCATTGAGAGATATATCAACCAAATATTTGTCTAGAAGTACCCCCTATATCCGTCTTTATGGAGTTGATCAGTGAAGAAGAGGAAGGAGATGAGAGTTTAGGGATAGAAAGTGACCCCATCATCCAGGAATATGTTAATGTATTTCCTGAGGAGTTTCCTAGACCTCCCCTAGAGAGGTAGAGTTCTCCATTGAACTCATACATGGATCTCATCCGATATCAATGACCCCCAATAGGATGGAAAATATGGAGTTAGAGGAATTAAAGAAACAACTCCAAGATATTTTGGAGAAGGTGTTTATCTGACCATGTGTGTGTCCTTGGGCAGAACCAGTTCTCTTTGTGAAGAAAAAGGATGGATCAATGTGGCTATGCATTGATTAGAGAGAACTGAATGGGATCACAGTGAAGATAAAATACCCTCTTCCAAGAATTGATGACTTACTTGACCAACTTTGTGGGGATCAATTTTTCTCTAATATTGATCTTCATTCTCGATATCATCAACTGAGGGTAACGAAAGAAGATATTCCAAAAACCGCCTTACGATCAAGATATGGGCATTATGAGTTTTTTTTTATGACCTTTAGAATGACTAATTCACCTACTATTTTTATGGATTTGATGAATAGAGCCTTTAAGGACTACCTTGATAACTTTGTGTTAGTTTTTGTTGATGATATTCTGATATATTTAAAAAGTCGTGAGGATCATGAGGATCGTCTAAGGTATATTTTACAAACACTATGAAAAGAGAGGATTTTTGGGACATTCAGTAAATGTGAATTCTGGTTACAACAAGTTGATTTTTTGGGACATCGTAACTAATGAAGGAATCATAGTTGACCCTGCAAAGAAAAAGGTTGTAGATGAGTGGCCTCAGCCTACAACAATAAATGAGATTCAAAGTTTCCTTAGATTAGCAGGATATTATAGGAGGTTTGTGAAAAAATTTCATGACTTTCTAATCCATTAACCAAGTTAACCCAAAAAGGGTTCTATTTCATCTGAACAAAGGAGTGTGAGTAATGTTTCAAGAGCTGAATAAGAGAAAGGTTACAGCACCCGTGTTAACTCTGCCCTCAAGTGGAGAAGGATGCATTATTTTTAGCAATGAATCTCTGAAAGGTCTTGGGTGAGTCCTCATGAAAAATTACAAGGTCATTGCTTATGCATCATGACAGTTGAAGACCCATGAGCAGAACTATCCAACACATGATCTGGAGATGTCTGCGGTTGTTTTTGCTCGGATGATATGGAGGCACTATCTTTATGGGGATAAATGTGATATATACAAAGACCATCAAAGATTGTAGTATATTTTCACACAAAAGGAATTGAAAATGAGACAAAGGAAATGGTTTGAGATTCTTAAAAACTATGATTATTCGGTTCGTTATCATCCCTGAAGAGAAAACATATTTGCTGATGCATTAAGTAGGAAAGACCCAGTTGTTCTTTATATGATGAGGATTAAAAAAGATCATTTGATAAATGACCTAGTAAATATGGAAATTGGAATTATAAGGGAAGGGACATCATCAACCCTAACCCAAATCATTTCTCAACCATCATTACTAGAGAAGATAAAGAAAGCTCAGAAATAAGATCCTTTGTTATAGAAGAAGTTTGAAGCTATAAAGGATGGGAAGATTCCAGAGTCCAATATTGATCAACAAGGTGTACTGAAATTTTTTAAAAGGCTATGTGTTCCATCTTTTCTAGAAATAAAGAAGGAGCTGATGGATGAAACTCATAGATCTACTTTCTCTATACATCCTGGAAGAACAAAAATGTATAGGGACCTTCGTGATCATAATTGGGGGGATAATATGAAAAAGGAGATTACTGACTACACTTTAAGGTGCCTAGTATGTCAGAAGTTAGAGTGACAACTTCCTAAAGAGGTATTGAAACCACTACCCATACTGTCATGGAAGTGGGACAATATCACTATGGACTTCATCACTAGTCTTCTGAGAACATCCAAAGGAAAAAATGTGATATGGGTTATTATGGACCGTCTCACCAAGACTGCCCATTTTACCTCCATTTAGGAAGATTTCTCTCTTGATCAACTTACTAGTATTTATGTGAAGGAAGTAGTAAGGCAGCATGGAGTTCCACTTTCTATCATATCTGATCATGATCCAAGGTTCACTTCAAAATTCTAGAGAAGTCTTCAACATACTCTGAGCAATGAATTGAATTTCAGTATAGCCTATCCCCCCAAAATGATGGCCAATCTGAAAGGACTATTCAAACACTCGAGGAAATGTTGAGAACATGTTCAATGGAATTTAAAGGTGGATGGGATCAACATCTCCCTTTAGTTGAGTTATCTTACTATAATAACATCCACTCTAGCATTCAAATGGAAGCCTATGAAGATCTATTTGGGAAGCGATATAGAACCCCTACTTTTTGGGATGAAGATAGTGAGAGAAATCTTCTTGGGCCTGATCTTGTGAATGAGATGACAGAAAAAGTCCATGCCATCCAACAACACATAAGGCTGCTGAGAGATGGAAAAAGAGATATGCAGACAATCATCGAATGGACTTAGAGTTTGATGTTGGTGACAAGGTCTTTCTTATAATTTCACCTTAGAAGAGTGTCAAGAGGTTTGGGAAGAAAGGGAAGCTCGGCCCTAGGTACATTGGCCCCTATAAAATCCTTTATCATGTGGGAGTAGTGGCATATCGGCATGAAATTCCTCCAAATCTAGCACAAGTTCATGATTTCTTCCATGTATCCCTCTTGAGGAAGTACATACCTGACCATTCACATGTACTAAACCCATAGGTGGTACAACTGGAACATGAACCCTCTTATGAGGAGCAACCAGTGGAGATCTTGGATCATAGAGACAAGGTTCTACGCAACAAGAATTCCCATATTGTTATGGTGTTTTGGAGTAACCACAAATATGAAGAAGTCACATGGGAACTAGAGGAGTCTATGAGGAAGAAGTACCCACACCTTTTCTCGTCTTAGGGTATAAGTTAAAATTTCGGGGATGAAATTTCATAAGGGGCGAAGAATGTAACAACATGAAATTTTGAATAATTTTTGTTTCTTAATTTCGTGTGTTATTTTATTTTATACTCAACAAAAATATATTTTTTAATTAACGAAGTGAGTATAATTAAATGTGACTTTTGGGTTTCAACTATTATATGACCATTGGTCAATATGACTGTTGAAAACTATACTCTTAACATTACAATTATTGTTTATAAATACAAGTGATATTGGTTCATTAATACAGAAAGAAGATTCAATGGCCTCCTCCGGTAGACTCAAGTCATTTGAAGCCCATCTGATAGAACTTGGGAAGGAGCTATCACCACTGGTCTTTGCTTTGGACCAAACCCAATCCGAACTTCATCGTGTAAAGCAGGAACAGAATAACCTTTGGGAGAAATTTAAGCTGATATAAATCACCACTCTAGAAATGTTGGCCGAGCCGCCCCAAGATTCTATCACCTTAGCACACCTTACACTTTTTTTCCTATTATCGAGTTATAAGGGGCTATGTAACAAGACCTTAACTAATTTATTCAATCCTTTGATATAAATAAAAAGAGTGATTTCTTCTTATGGTGAAGTTTGTGAATTTTCAAATGTCCAGATAAATATTGGATGTATATTATTGATGAATTTTAAAAAAAGGGGTATTTTAAAATATTTATGTAAACCTTAAACAATTAATAATGTGTAATGATTTTCAGAAAATGGTCTACTACATTTTTGTTAGTAAGAAATGTAGAGTCTAATAAGATCAACTTAATTTTTTGATAATAGTAAATTATGAATAGTGATTTTACGCTTATGATTAGTAATGTGACCAAATGGATTAAGTAACCATACTTAAGAAATTATTAATATAATTTAGACACCTTGATATGTAATGTGATTCAATAAAATATGTAAATAACTGTTTCATAAACTATTGGTTAAGTATTAGTTTTTTTTCGGGTGAATTGTTTTTTTATTTAAAAGTTAAATAAAAAATATTTGGAAAATTATTTTTAAAAAACGGTGTTCATTTTTGAATTCATTGAATCGATACTAGGTTAAGGTGATTTTTGGTGATGTTTCTAAAAGGTTGAATTTTCAGTGAATAGTGAAAATACAGTTTTTAGTTTTGGGTTTTTAATTACATCATTAAGGATGTAATAATTATGTAATCATTATGGTCAACTTATGAATAGAAATATAAATTATTAGTTGTCCCAAGTGACCAATAACATGGGAATATACCATGGGAAATCACATGGTTTTTCCGATACCACTGATGAGGTGTCCCTAGGCAATTAATGATTTGTTCCCTCACTTCCCCTATAGATACCAAGAAATTCCCTCATCCATTTGATTCCAAAATCCTCCTAAACTAAGTTCTGGTCTCCTAACCTCCCAAGGAGTCCTCCCAAGGTTCCCTCAAGCCTCCCAAGGAACTGAACTTCAATATTTCGAAGTTACTCTTCAAGGTAAGGGAACCTTTCACCCTCCTCTTTTAAGTCCCGACTTCCTTTATGTTATGTCTTATAGTTCCATTTTATTATGTGGGGGCTTGTTCATATATATATTTACTACTATAAATTTCATGTAAAAATTATAATATATCCTTTTCGATCACATCAATTGATTTTATAAATTTTTAAGTGACGTCGTTAGGCTGCCGAATTTTTCGTAAAGGAAATCGCATCTTCCCTTACCTTTCAAGTTTCCTTTTCTTGTGGTATGTCATTAAAATATCCATACCATGTTCTTATCTTCATGATATTCTGTATTTATATTTTAATATGAGTTATTTATGAGTGGGTTACCCTTGTACACTCTCTTTTTATTATTTTTGAAAACCATGTCACATAGCTGTTATGCTATAGAGATTTCGTCTCAAAACTTCTCTCTCTCTCTCTCAAGAAATCCTCTTGTTTTATATATGTGAATACCCATACCTATTTAATTTATATTTTTGTTCATAAATACAAAAAAATTATATATTTTATTCCGGAATTGACATACATTTAACCCTCACTCCCCTTTCATGGGTTATAAATGATACAACAATCTCATTTTTAAGTACTCTTTAAAATGTCATCATTTTGAAATGAAACCCATTTCTTTTATTCTCTATTGGTTATTTATGAATTTTTTTATTATGTTCTATGTGTCTCACTTTAATGTAATGACATATTAATGGTTCTTCGTGATAGCTCTCTAATACATTGGGTAAATAATTAATCTCTAGAGAGGAAAAGTTTCACGATACCTTGGTGAATAACCTTGGTAATTTTTAGGACACCTAGGGGATGGAACTTAGAGATATGTTCATGAATGTATAAATAAAATTCTGAAGCCACATATTTCCATTATGTTTCAAGTTATTTTCATTATGAGATTCTTATTCTTTCATTTCTCTTGTCTTTATGTTTTTATCAAGTTCGCATTGATATAACATGTAAATTGATTCCCTTGTTTACCCTTATTGGGCCTTCAGCTCACCCTTTCCTTGATGATTGTCTCCAAGATATGAGATACATTATTTTTACATATAATGAACTTATGATGAATCCTTACAATAGTATTAGAAGAATTTTTTATGTTGTTTTCATGTTTTATATCCCAGATTTCCAGGAAACTAGACATTAAAGATCCTAGGTATGTAAAATGTAATGAAAAGTTATGTAATAAAAAGGTGGTATGTCATATAAGGCTAACATAAAACACACATGAAGTGTATGGTAAGGATGAAATAATATCTACCTTAGATATATCAACCTCTATCCCATGTTTTTACACTACATTCCCTAAGACAATGCCATGATCTACAATGAAATGAAACTTATTCAAAGTTCAAGACCAGATTCTTCTCAATACAAAGATTCAACACCTTTCCCAATCTACTTAGACATTCATCAAATGAAGACCCATACATTGTAAATTCATCCATGAATACCTCCATGCAGGTTTCAAAAAAATCAGAAAAAATACTCACCATGCATCTCTGTAAGTTACATGGGGCGTTGCAAAGTCCAAATGGAATCCTTCAGTAGGAAAACGTTCCAAAGGGACATGTGAATGTAATCTTCTCCTGATCCAAAAGAGCTATAAAAACTTGAGAATATTTAGAAAATCCATCCATGTAACAATAGTGTGTCTGCCCACCATGTATCTCAAGCATCTGATCAATAAATGGGAGGGGGAAATGGTCTTTACGAGTGGACTAGTTTAGTTTCCTATAATCAATACACACACACAAACTGTTTTGTACCCTCATCAAAACTAACTCCACTTTATAATTTTTTACAGCTGTATCACCACTATTCTTATGCACATCCTGAATAGGACTCACCCACTAGGAATTTGAAATGGGATAGATTATACATGCCTCGAGCAATTTTTCAACCTCTTTTTTAACAACCTCAAAAAGAGTTGGATTGAGTCTCCTTTTTGTATTCCTAACATGTTTAGCCCCATACTTCAAAAGAATCCTATTCATGAAAATTGAGGGTTAAATACCTAATATGTCAGGCAAGGTCCACTCAATTTACCTGATGTTATCCATCAAAATATTAAAAAGTTTTTCTTCATGTTGAAAAGGGAGAATGTTAGCAATGATAACAGGTAATTTCTCACCACTTAACAAGTATGAGTATTTGGGATTTGGTGGAAATGGCTTGTGTTCTAGTGTAGGGGGGTGGTGTATGGATGGAGACATATAAGTACTGAAATATGTGCACAAAGAGCATCAGTATTAGAATATACATAATCAAAATCAGAGAATAAAGCATCAAATCCATCAGCATACTAAACAGCCATGTCATAATCAGAGTTTACATGATCAAAATCATAATATGAATCCATTTAAAAATCATATCTAAGAGAGTCTTGTGCATTATAAATAGGTGTGGAAGTACTCTTAGACATAAATCTAGAACCAATACTCATAATCTCCCTAAGCATAGAACAATCAAATTCCATGGGGTTTTTATTTAGTGGGTCAAATTGGGAGATAACAAATGCAGAATGATCCTCTGAGGGGTCCTTCATGGAATCCATAACATTAAATATCATAGCTTCATCCCCAAATTACATGGAAAGTGTATACCCTCGATAACATTTATGATTGTTTTTTTAGTTCTGAGGAAGGGTCTACCTAAGATAATTGTGGAATAAGAACTTACCTGATCATCCTCCATGTTAAGGATATAGAAATCTGCTGGAAAGATCATGTCTCTTACCCAGACAAGTACATCCTCAAGAACTCCTTCTGGATATGTCGTAGCTCTATTCTCCAACTGCACCACTACTCTCATCAGTTTCATCTCACCAACTAGCAATGAAGGGAATACAGAGTGAGGAATCACATTTATGGAAGCTCACAAATCACAAAGTGCATCAGAAAAGTGCAACTCCTCTATGGTTCATGGGATGATGAATGTTCCCGGATCCTTTCACTTTTTCAGCATTGCTAGAGTTGGTTTAATGATTGCTAACACATTCCTTCTAAGATTTATCCTCTCATTTATCTTGGACCCTCTTCGATTGTTACAAAGTTATTTTAAGAATTTCACATTCCTTGGGATTTTCTTGATGACTTTATGTAATGGGATGTTGATCTCCACACGCTTGAATGTATCCAAAACTTCTTTTTTCATCACCTCCTTAGACATATTTTTGGTTTTTAAAACCCTATTTGGAAATGGAAGGGATTTAGAAGGAACATAATAAATCTTCTTCTTACCTTTATCTTTCTCCTTGGATTTCTCATCAGTTGGTATGGAATGCGGCTTCTCTAGATTTGAGGGGAATCCTGGTGGAATAATAGGTGCAGATGTATTTGTTGTTTTCTTCCCACTTCCCAATGTGATGGTGTTGACATTCCCCTTGGGATTTAGAGTAGGTTGGGATGGTAGATTTCTAGTATTCTTACTTACCAGTTCATGGAGGGCAACGAAAATCTGGCTCATTTGAGTCATCCACTCCCTCAGCTCTGAACCTTGAATCTTCATCTCATTTTGTTGATTAAGAAAAATTTTCTTCAAAGGTCATTAATGTTATAATCTACCTTGGGTGGGGGATTCCATTGTTGTTGTCTTGTTGATTCTTGGGCTTCAAATCTTCATTGGGGTTGTTGGAAACCCTCCTAGTAAGGTGGAGGCTGCTGGAAGTTTTGTTGAAATGGGGGCCTTTTTTGTTTTCCAGAGCCATACCCCATGTCCAATTGATCCTTCCACCCTTGGTTTTATATTGTATCAAATGAATAAAACTTCTTTTGGGGGTATTTCTGTTGTTTCTGCTGGTATGTTCTCCCTAGGAATACTGATTCACAATCCTTTGTCTCTTGTAGTTGTGGGAAACAGTCAGTTGGGTGGCTTGTCTCTGTGAAAATGTCACAAGGCCTTGAAGGAGGGGGTTGGGATGTCTTTTGTGCCAAAGAAATCTACCTCACCATAGTTTTCAATTCATCTAACATGGTATCAATCAAATGTCTCTCAAGGGAAGAAGGACATACTTGATGTACTCCCCTCACATGTGGTGTACCTCGATCGCCAAATTGTTGGGAGTTTTGGGACATTTTGTTGATTAATTCATGTGTAGATACTGGTGTCTTGTCCACAAATTCTCCTCTAGATGCGACATCCACCATGCTCCTCTCCATAAGTGTGAGTCCTTCAAAGAAGTATTTGATGAGGTGTTTCTCACTGATTTGGAGATATGGGCAACTTGAACAAAAAATGTTGAATCGCTCCCAGTACTCACACATTGATTCCCATGGGGCTTTCTTAATCCACGATATCTCCTTACAAATGGAAGTGGTTGTTGATTCTGTAAAAAAACTCTGCAAGAAAAGATGTTTCAAATTGTTCTAACAAGTAACATCTTCAGGTTGTAAATAATACATCTAGTCTTTCGCAGCTCCATCACGTGAGAATGGGAATGATCTTATTTTGATTTGAACTTCATAAACATTTTTGGGTTTAAGTGTTGATCAAACCAAATTAAATTCTTTCAAATGTTTGTTTGGATCCTCACCAGATAATCCATGAAACTTTGGAATAAGATGAATTAACCTAGATTTTAGTTCAAAGTCCGATTTGAGATTCAGGTATGCAATACAATTTTGTTGATAGTCAATATCTGGTGTAACCAATTCTTGAATAGTTCTATCACTACTAGAAATAGCACTTATACCCACGGTTTTAAACAGTGGGTATAGCCCTTGAAACCGTGGGTATAGGATATACCCACGGTTTCAAGAACCGCCGGCTGCAGTGTCGTCGCAATAGGGCTATACCCACGGTTTGCATAGAACCGTGGGTATATATGAAGAAAAATTCACATTACCCATGGTTTAACAAACTGTAGGTATAGACATCTATACTCACAGTTTTCAAACCATGGGTATACTGATTTAAATCTCCCCATATGTACCCATGGTTTTCAAACCGTGGGTATAATGAATTAAACTCCCAAAATGTACCCACTGTTTGGAAAACTGTGGGTATAGACTTGTTCCCCAGGGCGAGCAGCTGCAACTCCACCTCCCTACCATTCTTCACCTACAGACATATCAATCCTGCCATTCAGATATATCATAAATCAACAATAATATGAAAATACCTACTCTGGTATATCAATCCCAACATGAAAATACAATGGAAATTAGAGGACCTCATCAAAGCATCATGACTAAAAAACAGAGGAAGACTCACATTCTTACCCTAACTATAGAATGGGTGTATATTCCCATTCCTTACAAATATGGTTCTTAGAAGATCCTAGAAATGATGGAATCTAGGACATCAATTCCTAAACATATCCTACAAACCTTCCAAAATGTGATCGCATCAGTGGAAATAGCTGGGAGTTAGGTCTAGTTCAGTTCAAGGATATGGTATGTGATGATCTGATAATATTTCAAGTTTTGAGTCCTCTATTTCATCCACTTGTCATCCAACCTCAAAACATCCTATTTCATTTCATTCAATAAATGAAGTGGAACCAAACAGGGCCTTATGGGAACACCAATTTAGTGTCTTCAAGAAAACCATTACTGTTGAAATAAAAGATGCTCACCTTATTGGGCATACAAAAATGAAGTAGGGTATCATATGATAAAGACCTTGGACAATATTGGGAAGATCCCTTTCCTGGATTCATAGGGATAAAACTGAGAATTGGACATGAGAATTTAGCATGATATGAAAATCAACCCCCCACCATAAATAAATTCCAAATGTTTAACCCCATTTGATGATGAAATCCTTTATACAATTATCATATCACATATATACAGAGTTTAAAATCATCAGTGAAACTTACCACATTGGTGGGTACAACACCAGGTGAAACACAAACTACACTGATACCAGACTCAGTAGGCATCCTCTTGTGGAGGACACTGCTAAACATGATCTGCAGTGAAATAGTGACACTGTTTTGAATTTCATTGTTCAAAAAAAAAAACAGAATATCGTGCAGATTAAAAAAACAATTTCCCATCCCAATCAAACACTTTTCCTACTTTTTCTAAATGTTTATAGTGAAGTTGAGGGTTTATAAGGCCTTTAAATAATTGGACAACCATACACCGTACAGCTGCATGTGCACCTGTGCAAGCTTGCTGCTGGAGTATCCCACTAAACTGGTGAACTTCCTATCACCAGAAATAACATTCATATATTCAGAGTTGACAAAGCCAACATGATGTATCTATTGAAAGTAAGAGAAAAATTTATCTCAGACCCATAATTGGGGTGCAAAGAAAGAAGTATTGAAATGAAACGCGGTTAAAAATCAGCTAATAAATCATGTATATGTAATGAGTAAACGAGAAAAGCACTGAGACTGGACATTCTCATAAAGTTTTTCACTTTCAATTTAAGAAGTAATATGTAAATGACAATGAATTGTTCAGACAAAAGAACTTACAACAGAATTCATGTTAACAATTCGACTTGGAGAAGCTCTAATAAGAGATGGAAAGAGAAAAACTCTAAGTAATGCTGGAGCCAAATGATTCACTTGCATATATTGCTCGTATCCATCCTCTGAAAACTTCTGTTGTTCTAATTATAATAAAATGTTATGTCATGTTGAGTTATTTGTGTAAGATTCCTCAAACCTATCACAACCTAAACCACTTTATGTCTAACCCAAACCTGTTTAACTCATGTCATGTCCAGATATCATGTCATGTTAAAAATTGTCACCTCTAATAGAGGCAAACAGAAAATAATTTTAAAAAATCTAATACATAAATCAGATGCCCCCATCAAACAGTATTGGCCTCCTTCAATGAACCTTAAAAACCTATGATCAAAGCACATGAAGGAATAATAAGTCATTTACCAGTGGAATTCCGAAAGCCTTAAGATCCCCATCACCCATGTGTAACAGGGTTGCCATGTCAACCTCGAAAACAAGAAAACATTAAAACAGAAAAGAAAAAATGTGTAGACATGAGTTGAATTCAAAAGATAAAATAAATAACCCTCACTTATGGTTAAAAATTAATAATGAAAATATTAACAATGAATTAATGCGCTTTTGTTAGTTTATTTCTCCGACCAAGAGAACTAGATTAACCTAGGCAGAATCAATGGACTTGACCATAGAGAAGTTCATGATTTTAGAATCATCTTGCATCTAATTTATTCGACTAGTTCATGAATGAAAAAGTTGGACATATCTTGTTAAACATCCTTTGAAATTGATATCTCGCTTCTATGTTTATTAATTGTCTATAAATATCATTTCAATTCTTGTTTTAAAATTTAGTTTGAACTGATTTTTGCTTACAAATCACCAGGTTAACAATTATGTAATGTCACGCTCTTGCAGATCACTTGTGTTCCTTGTGGGATCGACCTTGGGCTCTCGTTGTTCTACACCTTAGTAGTATAGTGAAGGATCAAGTATATTCATAAATTCTAAACATGATAGTCAATTGAAAGTAAAGACATCGGTCGATGAGTCAAGTAACTTCACCCGTTTCAATTATAGAAATACTGTTTTATCCTTTAATCAATACTTGTACATCTCTTCCAGTTTCAAAATCATAGGTCTCATATGGGTAGACAAACATGTACATGAAAATGATGGCATTTTTCTAGAAGTTCCATAGAATCATCATGTACATTATTTAGTCTTTTAACATATTCATTCTGGAGTGACTGGGATGAGACCCTTTCTTCGATCACTAGGCCTAGTGAACCAGGAGCTTCCAAGAGGAACCTGGCCCATTTCAAATATAGTTCTCTAATTTAAAATTTTTTATTGTTAAATACATGATCTTCCCCCTCCCCCCCAGCCCAGCCCCTCCCCATCCCTCCCCACTACCCACCCATCACCCTCCCCCATGCCCACCCCTCCCCCTGCCCAGCCCTCCCCCTCCCCCCTGCCCAGCCCTCCACTTGCCCAGCCCTCCCCCTCCCCCCTTCCCAGCCCCTCCCCTCCCTCCCCACTACCTAGCCCTCCCCCTGCCTAGCCCTCCCCCTGCCCAGCCCCCTCCCCCTCCCCTCCCCCCTGCACAGCCCTTTCCATGCCCAGCCCCCCTCCCCCTCCCCCCTGCCCAGCCCCTCCCCCTCCCTCCCCACTGCCCAGCCCTCCCCCTGAATCTCCCTACATGAAATATGTAGATGCATGACATGTTTTATTTGGATGAAGACCCAACCAGGTAAGGTACTTCAACTGTTAGAAAAAATCCTAAAATTTTGATAAGGTACTACAAATCACTGTATGACAGATCAAATTATAACAGAAAACAAATCTAAAATCGGGTTTCCAACTAAATATGTTCCCTTAAGGGATGTTTATTTAAGGTAATACAACTCACTGTAATACAAAACCGATTATAAGAAAAGAAATACCGGTCAAACTCATGAAGAATGTGATTATCACTGTATCATTTACTACATGAGTTGAAAACAATATAAAGTTCCATACAACCTATCCTGTTGAAGAGTTAGTTGGGAAAAAAATACCTTCATCAATCCTCGCTGAGACATAAATGATACACATCTCTTAAGTTTCTTCTCCATGCTTGTAAATTGAAGGCATTAATTCCATCAGCCCATGCACATTCAACAATATTTTGGTTCATCACTATGCTGGGATGAGAACAATCAATGTATGTCTAGAAACTCTTAGACATGACCCACAAAAATTAATATACAGTGGAGTAAATAGTGAAAACATATAACCTTCATTCATATGTTGGATGAAAGGTAGGTTAACTCCATGATTTTACGAAAAATAACCTGCATTCATATAGTGTGTAAATTCAAATGAAAAATGATGCATGGTAGGGAGGTTAATTCCACAAATTTAGGAAAACATACCTGTTGTAGAGATTCGGCACTTATTAGTGAAGGATTCCCTTGATCTCTTCATGTGCAGAGTGAGTCACTTGTAATATATAAATAAAAATAATCAATATTAATCTCAAAAGATGAAGTGTGTAATAACGTATGAAAAATTATTATGCGAAGGGAAATACTAAAAATTGTCTAGGAGATTATTTCAACGATATTACGAGAACATACCTATTGCGGGGCGAGCAACACATCCGTCAAGATTCGATCGAAGTGGATGCTCTGTGCGGTTTTGTTAACATCCACCTCACCCATGCACTAACTTTGTGTTTCCAGCGCACCCTTCAAGAACACTTTCAGCTTCCAGAATGTTGAATCACTCTGCATCCCACATAACAATTATGGATAGAAACAGAGAGGAAACCGAGCATTTGTGCTGCAATGAATAGTCATAAATGTCATGTTTAATGATAGAAACCAGAAGTGTTTACCTTCAACTGGAAGACAGTTCCCCATTGATGATTGTTCAGAAGTCGCTGAAGAAAGGTGATGTCCTGGGAGTGGTCGATCCTCTCATGTGCCATGGTAATCAACTAAATCAGCTGCAAATTCATTTTTGGGAGCACTTGAAGTCCTACTGCATCATATTATAAAAATATGAGTCTGGGGTTAAATTAGATATTTGAGGATTCCATTGAGTAAAAAGAAAACATGACATGATGTAAATAATGGTGTGGTAAAACCATACCTTTTTGCGACGGTGGATAAGTCGACACCGTGTCCAGCTCCTCCCCTAACCCCTCCCCCTCCCCCTCCCCCTCCCCCTCCTTCCCCTGCCCAGCCCCTCCCCCTCCCTCCCTACTGCCCAACCCCCCTGCCCAGCCCCTCCGCACTGCCCAGCCCCCCTTCCCAACCCCTCCTCCTCCCCCCCACTGCCCAGCCCCCCTGCCCAGCCTCTCCCCACTACCCAACCCCTCCCCCTCCCTCCCCACTGCCCAGAACCTCCCCCTCCCTCCCCACTACCCACCCCCCCTGCCCAGCCCCTCCCCACCTACCCAGCCCCTCCCCCTCCCTCCCCACTGCCCATCCCCCCTACCCAGCCCCCTCCCCCTCCTTCCCCACTCCCAGCCCTCCTACCCAGACCCTCCCCACCTGCCCAGCCCCTCTCCCTGCCTCCCCACTGCCCAGCCCCCCCTGCCCAGCCCCTCCCCCTCCCTCCCCAATGCCCAGCCCCTCCCCCTCCCCACCTTCCCAGCCCCTCCCCCTCCCTCCCCACTAAACAAGCTTTTTCTATTTTGTTTGGAGTCTTCCTAAAACACTCAAAACAACATTAAAAAATTATAAAAACGAAAGCTGAAAACCACAAAAAGCATATGAAACATCTAAATCAGTTAGTTAGCTCCGAATATTCATATAATTTTTAGATCTCATACCAATTAGTTCCTTTAGGTTTAAAGAAAAAGATCATAAGCAACTAAACCTTCTCAATTCCTTCAATAGATGAGCTCTTCTACTTAAAAGTGGAGACACTGTCATACTCTCCTGATGAACATCCTCTGCATGTCGAGTATATGAAGAAGAGATTACGTGAATGCAGCCCCCTCCCCTCCTAGCCCTCCACTGCACCCCCCTCCCATCCTTTCCCTCCCAGCCCCCCCACCCAACCCTCCAATGCAGCCCCCCATCCCAAGCCTCCCCTCCACTTATACGGCCAATATTAGATGGCGAGATAATAATTAACACACCAAACCATAAAAACAAAAATGGAATGTGAATATTACCTTAAGAATTGTCAAATAACACCCCCGATGAAAACATAATCCAAAATGCATTTCATTGCATAAAGAAATTCACATACAAGAAGTCCACCAATACTAAAAAAAATTAAAACTCCAACAAAAGTCTCTATGCTAAGTCAAATATGGATGGGATTAATATCCCCCACATCAACATCATCGTCATCCCCATGTCCAGCATCATCATCATCAATAGAAATATCATCAGCATCATCATCACCAGCAGAAACATCATCATCATCATTATCAGCAATCTCATCACCAACAACACCATCAACTACATCCTCTCTAGCTCTATCACCGCCATCGTCATTGCCACTAAGACCCTCATGGGAATCACCTGAGGCATTATGTAAAGGGTGAAATGATTCCATACATGAATCAAAAGTGGAAGCAACCTCGGGTGGTAGTGACTGACTCAACATTGACACAACTTTCATGAAATGTTCATTCGTTAGCTTACATTTTTCACGCTCCTCTAATACTATTTTCTTTGTCGCAGCTAATTAATCACACGTACTTTCCAACTCAGAGGCCTTAGAGGCATTAGAGGAGTCCGATGATGACCAATACCTAGAGGGGACAATGTTTTTGCCTGGTCTACGACAGACTCTTCCTGGATGCTCCACACCAAACACCTGACTCAAATGATCATTTGGCCCTAAGTTGTCAGCTTCCTCATCCATGGCCTCCAAGGTAGACTGTTGAAATTATACAAATATTAAATTATGAATTTCGTATAAATGTTTGAAATATATATAAAAAACTTACAATTTTTTCTTGTGTTTGTGAATTAATTGCAGTTCCATCTTTTCTTTTCCTACTGAAGTAGAATAATTTGGCACGAGGTATAGGGGCTTCAATTCCCCATTCATCATGCTGCATACGAGAAATTCATAAATTTTTATTAAAACCATATATGATAAATGTAAAAAATTGGATTGAACATACCAGCCGCTTCTCATGATCGGGCATTGTAGTGCTCCCCAATGTGTGTACATATATCATTTCGTCTTTGTTTTTTTTGTTTTTCACTGACACATTCAAAGAAACAAAAAAACAATACAAGTAATAAGAATTAAATTTTATATAAAAACCATTAAAGATGGGTAGTACCTTATACTATTCAGTCTTTCAATGTGCGATCATTTTTTTATATTGACTTTTTGGACAGTCAGGGTTTGTGGGTACACCCTCTAACTCAGTACCCACTCTTCTCCTCCAACCAATATGTAACTTATACTTGTATGACCACCAATACTCTCCAAGATCACTTAACCTAGAAGCTTTGACATCTTCACCATTAGGAAAGTTAAATAAACTCTGCAATGAAAATGTTAAGTCATATAAATACATTACAAATATAAATATAAATTTATAAAATTTCCGTACCAATATCTGTGCCCATGCCCTATCCTTGATGTCAGCACTGATTTGTCTCCATGATACCGGTTCCACCGGAACGATATCATGATATTTGGCTAAAGTAGCCATGAAAATTCTATACTCTTTATCATTTTTACCTACCATTTTATTTTGAGGATTGTAATCCACCATAATCTGAGTTTCGCGATTCCAGGCATCCCACATTTGAGTGTGCCCACGTCGACTACTAGAAGATCCCACTAAATAACATAAGAGGTGAAAAGAGAAGAGTTATGTGACAATACAATAAGACAAAAGTGAAATTCTATAATTTGAAACATTTATAATAGAAAAACCTGATGCAGAATTCTGAATAGGCTGTGAGGAATCCGTGGACTGTGCCGTATCAGCATCCTCCGAAGGAAGTATCTGTTCCACAGCATGCTCTGGCTGATCTTCATGAACATGAGTGGAAACTGAAGGAACAGACTCAATATGTGTATGATGGATGGTAGGAAAAGGATGTGGCGTACACATGTCATAATATGCGTAGTAGGTCTGGGGATACATGAATGGATATGGAAATTATGGAGGTGAGAACATCGGTCGAGTCGACGTGGACATGGAATGGTAAAAAAGTGTAAATGGGATGATGACGACAGCATGTATGGGAACATCCCATGGGTCTCAATCGGAGGGTGGAAATATGTGGTAGATGCGATGTCCACTGATGGGTCAGTGTGGGGAGTGGTAAGACGGGAGCTCCGCCTAGGTCTAGGAGGATCCCTTCTCGGTCCCATACTAGGAAGAGGAATCTCTGAAGTTATATATCCCTAAAATAAATTTGATCAAAAATATGAACTTCATATTATATGTAATGTGGAAGATAAATATTAGAATTATTATACTCACTGAAGACAACTCACACTCACGTCTAACAGGATCAACATCAAATAATCTTTTCTTGCGAGCTTTTGTAGTTTTCTTCATAATATGTATAAGAATGAAATAAATATTTTTTAGAAACAATTTTTACAAATCATACATACAACTTAGAAGCCAAAGAAGATAAAAAATGTCATAACATCTTTCAGTAATTATAATTTACAACCAAGTTATACAATTTTTAAAACCACATTTTAAACCCAATTTTCTGAATTGAAATAAATATAATCAAATGAAACGAAACCAAAGAATACTAAAACAGACATATCATTCCAAACAAAAACTAAATTAAAGTAATTACATTCGTACCAACCTGAGAAACTCACGTCAAGGTAAAATGAATGGACTCTGAATATATATGGTTTCTTTTATATATTACCATCCACTACCTCAGGTTCAACATCATCTCTCACAATGGGACAATTTGTGTCATCAAATACAATATTTTGGCTAACACTGATGGGGGCTTCAATGGTGACAATTTCATCCCCAGCATCTTGAAAAATATTTCTTGGGATTACTTTATTAATGACACCGTAGTCAGGTTTCAGATGATCTTTCACATAAAACACTTGTTTTTTCATTAATTCCAAAATGTATGGTTCATCGGTATGCAGGATTCGACTCATGTCAATAACTCTAAATCCTCAGTCATCAATAAATGTACCATGTCGCGTCATTGAATCAAACCATTTACATTTCATCATAGTGACTTGACCTTGAGAGTAGTAATCCAATACCAATATTTTCTAAACCATTCCATAATAATACACATCTTCATATCGAGGTCGACTATCTGATGCACTGGCATAACAATCTGTTCTAGCAGTTAACATAATGCCATCATGTGGTGTTCTCATTTTCACAGCTTTATCAGTTGCAACAAATTTATATCCATTGATTATTAAAGATTTGCAGTCCCGAACCAAAGAATTGGGACCAAAAGCCAACGCTCTTAATTCTTGAGAAATGAAGTCAGCAGGTAAACTCAATACCTGAAATACATATGAGTAATATAATTAAATATATATCTATATTTTAAGGTATATAATTTAATGGTCATACCATTGATTTCAACCAAGCTGGGAACTCTTGGCTATACATAGCCTCTCTCCTTCTCAACGGAAAGGACCAATGAACTCTACTTTTAATTTGTTTATGTTCTCTACATAAAATGAAAATAATGTTATAAGGTATATGTGATATGATATCATATGAGATAACATATATATATTAAAATTACTTACTTGATATAAGCATCGAACAAACCACAATTAAACTAAACTGTACGATGTGCCATATTCTTCTCCTCAAAGCTCAATGTAACTAATGTATATGACCCGAAAATTCCACCTGTTTGGGGAAGAGATGGAAATGAGGGCTGAATTTCCTCATACTGCTCATATTAATTTCTAATTGGTTGATTATGTCTTGTGCTCACATCCGAAAAATACATTGAAAAAAAATCCATACATTCTTGGGCCAGATAACTCCTCACAATGGAACCTTCTGGATAATTCTTATTTCGGACATATGATTTCAAAGTGCACATATTTATTTATGTGGGATACATCCACCTAAAAGTGACTGGTCCCCCAAGAAGTGTCTCAGTTGGATGATGAACTGTGAAATGCAACATGAAAGTGAAAAAGGATTTAGGAAATTGTTTTCCAACTCACACATAATTAACGGAGCCTCTTGCTGCATTTTTATCAACAATGATTTGGATAACCTTTTAGCACAAAGGTCTCTAAAAAAATGACACAACTGAATCACTTCCACTCTTACATTATTGGATAGAAAATGCCGAATTGCTATTGAATTCAATTCATGAAGCAGGATGCGATAAT
The DNA here is from genome assembly GCA_963277665.1 of Viscum album. NCBI lineage: Eukaryota > Viridiplantae > Streptophyta > Magnoliopsida > Santalales > Viscaceae > Viscum > Viscum album. Next base: position 1,339,808,584 of record OY728132.1, on the reverse strand, counting down.
CATGAGTTTTTAGGGATTTCAATTTCAAATGTCTTCTGTTGACTCGTTTAGATATGTTTCTAGAATAGCCATCTGGAACCTTGATATTTTCCAATATATCCAGAAATCGATCTTTCTCTGCCGGTGTCATCACATAATAAGCACAGGGAACTTTACATTTGTTTTCACTAATACAAACAGGATGTAGTTCTGGTAGAATACCCCAATCCAATAAATCCCGACGAGATCGGAGGTCATCTTCGGTCTTCCCCTTAATATTCAAAAGAATTGCAAGCAACATTTCACATATATTTTTCTCAATATGAATTACGTATAAACAATGACGTAAAAAATTAGTAGACCAATATGGAAACACAAAAAAATACTTCTCTTTTTCCAATTGTAAGTGACTTCAGTATCATCATTCTTCCACTTTTGAGATTTCAACTGACCTTTCCCTAATGAAAAGATGAAATATTTCAATTCATAAAGCACATCACTTCCTGACATACGTGGAGGTGGTTCTTTAGTGTCAACATTATTATCAAACCTCCGACGATTCTTCCTGTATTGATGATCCAATGGAAATAATCGGTGATACCCCATGAAACTAAAACTACGACGATATTTAAGCCTTCTCGATCGTGTATTCTTCATACAAACGGGACATGATAGTTTTCCCTTCGTGCTCCACCTAGACATCATTGCATAGGTAGGGAAATCATTTATGGTCCATAGAAGGGCATCACACATCTAAAACGTATTCTTTGAAGGAGCATCAAATATCTGCACACCTAAATCCCAATGTTTTTTCAACTCTTTTATTAAAGGCTGCAAGTAGACATCTATATCATTACCAGGATCCAAAGGTCCAAATATTAGTATACTCATGAAAGTGAAAGGTTTTTTCATTCACAACCAGGGAGGAAGATTATAAACATGAATAAAAACTGGCCACATGCTATGAGCAGTAAGCATCTTACCAAACGGATTAAAACCATCACATGATAGGCCAAATCTAACATTATGCACCTCAGCTGCAAAATCAGAAGGTTGTGCATCAAATGTCTGCCATGCTAATCCATCTGCAAGATGGACCAACTCATCATTACCTTTAATTCTCTCAAAATCATGCCATTGCATATTGACTGAGATTTCTGGATACATGAATAGATTTTGAAGTCTGGGAATCAATGGAAAGTGCCACATGACTTTCTGTGGAACACGATATGGTCTTCCATCTGCATTTGTCTTCCATCGAGATGTACCACATTCTTTACAGTCATTACGACCAATTGTTTCCTCCAAATATAAACTGCAATCTTTCAGAAAAGCATGGACTTTATTAGTAGCAAGTCCAAGATGCTTAATTAACATCCATGCCATGTAATGATTGGAGGGAATATCTACACCATCAGGAAGAAAGTCCTTCAAAAATGTAAGAATATAATCAATGGAGGTATTAGAAATCCCATACATGTTTTTCCATGATATAACCAAACTAAAAATTCCAACTTGGTCATTTTAGTACATTCTTGATATACTGGAGTTCTGGCATCATCCAATAATTTTTTCACTCTCTCAACATCATCATCTTCAAAATTTTCCTCATGTGTACTGATATCATTGTCTTCTTGCACCGACATGTTATCTGTCTCAGAATGATGCACAAATGGAAACCGATCAAATATCAAATTCCCTATGTAACTTCGTTCATTTCGTTTATGAACACTCGACGATTGACTCGTATCTCTATGGTGACACCAAACATTATAGTTAGCTTGAAATCCAAATATTTTTAAATGGTAACTAACTTCTTCTCATCTTAACAATGGTCTTCCAACACAATTATAGCAGGGACACTGTATACATCCTCCATCTGACGCATTGTTAAATACAAAATCTAAAAAATTCTCCAAATTACTTTGAAACTCAGTTGAAATCCGATCAGTACGATACATCCAGCTTCTATCCGTTCTATAACAAGAAAAAAAATTATCATTCAATCAACAATTTAAATCATATTTAAAAAATTCATTACAATAAATTTTAATATTAAATTAATCAATGCATATTAGTAGCTAGCAAAAAATATTTAATGATAAGAGAAGACCATGATTGAATAAGTAGCAATAATAAGAATGATCAGGATAAACCATATTTCCATATTTATTTTCCATGTAAATCTAGAAAGGATCACATTGGATATCATTGTAAATCCTAATCCTAGATACGAAATCCGAGATCTATTTCATTTACAAGGATAATAAATAATATCTAGAAATAATAATAATAACAATAAACAAATGATAAATTATATTTAAATCTCAAGGAATGATTAAATTTTATGTAAATGTTTGGTTTCTTGGCCTAAAAAATCATGCTATATCCATTGGAAGTTCACTACCTATTCAAGTAACCTGCATGGTTTGGAGACATAGTTTTGTAAACCCTATGACAATAATGATGTTGATTCTCTTTATAGTTACATAGCTACCATGGAATTGTTTCCATGTTAGCTCTAAAAGTACCCCTACAATATATCACCCACTACTCCTCTCCAATAGGCTTAATAGTTACGTTGGGGGACTACATTATTCCCTCTAACCATTATCACCATTAAATTCTTCAACCCCCACCCACAATCTCCCAAAATATATCCAATACATCACCCAATAAATGTAATAACTCAAATAAACTCTTAATAAAGGATAAAAATAAGGCATAATGCACCTAGAAAGTGAGTGGTTGTTCCATTATCCCCCTATAATGACTTGTTGACCATAATATGTGTCTCTAGAGGTCTAAATCTAACAAGTAGGTCTATTAATACTAAACATATGATTCCTTATCACATTTATCTTCTTTAATATGTATGTTCTTCCATAAAACCTTAACAAGAGGCTTCATCTTCCTTCATAGTTCCTTTATTCATCGATCATCAATCCATATTGGACCTTTCTCAAACAAATCATTTACCCCCAACACAACATTTTCAATATAAATTACATTTGAAGGATAATAATTGAAATTTATAAGTACGAACGCATGGGAAACATCATATATAATAGAAAACCGATGAATTTTATGATACCCGGAGGAGAGGGAGCCGAGAGGGGGGAGCGGGGGCGTCGCCCGAGGTGGGGGCAGCAGGCGAAGGCCTGAATGTTGAGGCAGAGGAAAATTCCGGGAGGTCTAGGTCGAGAGTGGAGGCGAGGCCAGAGGCGGATCCAGGAGGTAGGGTTGATGTGGGGGGAGCGCGGCGGAGTCGGGACGTGGAGCCGGGATGCGGAGCCGGGAGGAAAAAAAGTATCTGATGAACCTAGACAAATGTCGCCCTCTATACACATCATGGAAATATCAAATGAAATTATATTTCACCCCTTTATACCTTAAACATAACACTATTTTTGTTTGAGTTTTTTAAGTGTAAACATTTCATGGATTGTTTCATAACATTACATTGCACAACATAATTAATGGGAATAATATGATTCTATGCTTACCATACAAGTTAGGTATAATTTCACACCATAAACTATTGTCCATAAATCATTGTTTTACTCTGCATGGATGGGCCTATTGAAGTCAAACACATTGAATAAGTCATACTTTATGGTAAAAAATATTGTATTTGGGATATTATACTAGTTAAATTCTATAGTAAAGTGTTTTCATTTCAGCATTGAGGACAACATTGATGATCCTTGGGTGTTCACATGTCATTTTTAAGGCTATGTCTAGTATCAAATACCTTATAAAGAATATCATATTCCCAAACTAGTTATCATTTCTATAGGATATGTCACCATTCCCCATGATTGAGTGAGAATGAATTATTAGGGTATAAAAGGACCCTTGAAGAGAAAAACCCACAAGCACTTCATATACTTGTATTACTTGTATAGATTTCAGGGTCTTATCAAGCCTTCTTAAATTAATCACACCCTCTATAATATCTTATCCATGTAAAACCATCACTCCTAGTGATATTTTCCCTCATTTTGGGAGTCCCACATAGAGATATAGATGATAGTTTTTATTCCCTCAATGATCGTTTTAGGGAACCTGATGGCTAAAGGATTATGTATAGTAATAGAGGATAAAATGGTGCTAATTAGGGAGAACTTGTATCATAAGGATTGAAACTATTGTTTTAATTAGTTTTATGACCAGTAATAATATTTGTTAAATAATAAAATTGATAAATACGAATCTTACATGAAGAAAATAATGAACCCAAGAAATCCATAAGAAAATCATTCATAGAGATTCTAAGTGAACATTTAAAGAATTTTGAACATTTGGACAAGAAGTTATCAGAAATTTACACACTACAGTTTGCTGGGTTAATTTATTTCCCACTCTATCGACCATAATCGGTCAAAAATAATTTTAAAGATTTGGATAATTTTTTCTATACCCTAAGAAGAATGACATCTACAAAAAAAAACATACAATAAATTATATAAAAATGAAGGAAATTGTAGTGAAATGACTAGGGGAAACAAAAATCAGCCAGTTATTCAATGAAAATCAGCTAGAAGAAATTGTGTAGTCAACTTGCTGAGGCATTTGATATAAGAATCACTGATTAGTTTAAAAATAATAAAAAATCAATGAGAAAAAATTAAAAACCTAAATGGAATGAATTGGCAGGGACATTGCCGGAGGAGAGGAATCCGATAGGGGGAAGGGGAATGTCATTGGATCTGGAGGAAGGGAGGCAGAGGCTGAGACGTTGAGGTGGAGATAAAGGCTGGGAGGTCGAGGTAGGGAGCGGAGGTGGAGGCCGTAGAGGGGATGAGATGGTCGGGAACCGGTGGTCAGATGGCCGGGAGGCGGAGGTTGGATAGGGGAGTGGAGTGCTAGGAGGCAGAGGTCGGATAGCCAGGATGCAGTGGTCGGGGAGGGGAGGAGAGGGCCAGTGGTGGAGGTTGGGAACCTAAGGGAGGAGGAGAACCGATCGTGGAGCATGAGAGTGAGGAGGAAATCCCGATGGGGGGGGTGAAATTGTGGATTGAATACCCACAGTTTTAATAAAACCGTGGGTATTGATAAAAAAATGCATATTCCCAAGGTTTGGTAAGAAAATCTCACAACCAAGAGTGACTACTTCTCATAGTAACTGGATATGCTGCACACTTGTCACAGTAACTCAACCTACCACACGTCATCTTCACCTCATGGTCAGTTGACACTGACACTTTTGAACAAAAAACTCAAACATGAGTAAGAATATGCAATGGAAACTTAATAAACAATGGTTTACCAACACAAATAGACACATGACCTAGGAAAAAGAATTTATTTAAGAAAAACATAAAAGAGAAAAAGTAGAAAATCTTTGGTTCCCTACAATGAATCATTGTCTTTAAAGTATTATGACAAAATCAAAACCTTAAAAAATTCCATCTGTGATCATTCAATGTTTAAGATTCATTGATGGTTTCACATTAATATTGTCTAAGGAATCAATAACAATACCACTCAAGAAGTTTCCAAATTTAGAAGTAAAAAATGTTCAGCAAAATTAATCTAAATCAGAGTAGGTAAAATGTTTTGTAGCTCACCATAACCCTCAAACACTCTCTCTTAGCTCTAAAACTGGCTATTAGAAGCCCAATAATATCACTTATTTGATAAAAAATATCTCCCAAATCCCCCCACACTTAGAGTATTGCAGAAACTAAGAAACAACATTCAAACTAGCTACAACCTCCTCAAAATTTTCAGAAAAGATTCCTAAAACCACTTCTAAATTAAAGAGAACTGAAGACACACATTTGAATGATTTGAACTCAACATCCAAAATTTAATTTCCAATGTCCACAAAAGAATTAAATTATTTGAACCTTTGATATTACGGCTGTAAATCATCACACAAAACAACTAACTCACCAGGAAAAAACTTTTCATGGAATTGCACTTGTTCAAAATGAACAAGATCTTGTTTTTTTAGCTATGTATAAACCAAAAAACTACCTAACATTATAGATTTGTAGAAATTTATCCTAAGATGGGAAAATATCATGAACACTCTCATAAATTATAGTAATAAAAATTTACAAAAAATCCTATAAATTGGGATTTATAGAAGGAACTCCATCATTAGATGTCTAAGAGTGAGTAACATCTTCTTGAGTAATACATTCAATGGGCTAGGGAATTCTAATCTATATAACATCTATAGGAAAATAACAAAAATCAGATATGAACTCAATTTTAAGGAACTCATTCTCAGCCACATCAATTAGGTTAAAAATTACCTCTTGTTTTTTCTTTTTAAAAACCATAATCTCCTCCACATCGTCAACATCCTGGAGGGTTTGTTTTCCTTTGGACACATCAATGATAGAACCTCCAATATCAAGGAATGATCTACATAGGATTATTGAATAAAACCCTAAAATTTCGATCATTTATTAACAAATTTCTAGAACTTATTCCAGAACTTATTTCCAAAAGGATGAACTAGCCGGGAGATTACATCCTGATTCTCAGTAAGATGTACAATATTACCTTATTTAAGAGATGTCGAGGCAGAGGAGAAGACCAGGAGGTCTAGGTAGGGAGTTGGGATGCGGATCCAGGATGCAGAGCTGGGAGGCGGAGCCGGGAGGCAGAGCTGGGATGCGGAGCCGGGAGGCGGAGCCGTGACGCGGAGCCAGGATGCGGAGCCTGGAGGCGGAGGCCGGGGAGGGGAGTCGGACAGGGGAGGTGAGGGTTGGGAGGCGGTGGCCGGGGAGGGGAGGACAGGGCTGGGAGTCAAGGGTCGGGGAGGTAGGGTTGAATGGGGGGAGCACCGAGTGAGGAGGAGCCCTATACTTCGGGCACAATGGATGTTTTAATACCCACGGTTTTAATAAAACCATGGGTAAAGATAAATAAAAACAACCTATTCCCACAGTTTATAAAACCGTAGGAATATATGTGTGGGGATAAACCCCATTCCTAGTAGTGTATTGAGTTCATTTCCATTATTTTCATCCATTGGTTCTTTCTTTATGTTGGAATTAGAAGTGTTTCCAATTTTAATGTTCTTGTAGTGGAGAAATTATCCAACTGTTCGAATGTTGAAACTTCCCATAAACTGAGAATGTCTGATTCGAGCCATAAGGTTGTGCTCAATATTAGGTTCAAGATCTAAGACATCATTGGGATTAGTTCATTTCATAAATCGAATAAATGTTAAAAGAAATAAATTGGACCATAGTAAATTAAAAAATAGAAGTTTGAGTTGATGGTCCTAAAAGAAGTAGAAGAAAATAAAAGAAGAAGAAAAAAAATCAGATTGGGTAAAGAATGAAGAAAGAAGAGAGGAAGAGAATAAAATGTTAAATAATATAAATACATCTAATTGGATGAAACAATTACATGCCTCCCCAGAAGTGGCAGCAATTTTAAAGGCACTGTCGTGGGCGCACTCAAATGATTATTGGTTTTTGGGTACTTAGGTGAAGCAGTGGCTAACCTAGGTCGTTTCTCAAGGATGAAGTAAATTAAAACAACTTCTTAAAGGTATTCTAAAAATAAAATAGAATATAATTAAAACACTACTTGAAATAATGGGGGGGGGGTTATCATTTATAAAACTTGAAGAAGTTTGCTGGAAGATCTTTTCATTTTTTTTAATTTTGAAAGGATGTTTGATTATAAGACACAACAAGAAGTTGTTTATTTAGAAAATATTTTAAAAGGAGTAATCGATCTAACTCTACCACTTAATTTACTTATTAATAATTATCATTGAAATAAATATCCACTGAATTATGATCCCATAATTTTTAAGACTCCAACCCTACAAGAGTTAACTTAACCACCAAGATGAAATTACTTAAACCCTAGGGTAGCTTCGGAACACGCAATCACATCCCTCTGCTTTGATTGTTGTTATAAGGTTAGATTATGGTCAGTGGTTAATTAGGAAAAATATCCATTCGGTAAATGAGGATGAATTGTGTTTATGGATTATATTTGAACTCTAAACATTTATCCCATGTGGTCTTGTATTACCAATTAAGATCACGCTCTCACAATTTACACAAAATCTCGACCTCGCGTGTTTTTGTGTTAATTGGTCAATTGATTTACTAGATTTTTATAATTTAAAAACACAATTCATGGATCATATTAAATTAATTAAAGTATCTAAATGATTCAAAATAATTAAATTAAGAGGGTATAAGATAGATCGATCACTAAGAAAACTACTCTTTCATAGGCGGTGTGGTCATCGTGGAGACATTTTCTTGAGAAAGGATTGAAAGGGTATAACCCAATATCATCTCCACTCATGATTCCAATCCAATTAGGAAGATTAGTAGAAGAATAATAGATATGAGCACATAAGATTAATTGAATAAAATTTCAAGATACAACCATGAAATAAAAAAATTACAAAGCGGAGGTGGGAGAGAAGAGCCTTTTTGGAAGAGAGGTGTGCACAAATTCTTACTTCTTACATGAGTTTTAAGGGGCATACAAGAGACACCCTTTCATCCAAACCATACCAAATACTCTACCATCCCTCCCAGATAGTGAAAAAATCATTTAAATAGAGTTGGCGAGGGCTTGGGTTACAAAACTTTATTAAATGTGAAATCCAAATTAGGAAAAATATTTTAATCCCAATTAAACTATATATTTGACCTCCAAAACTCATGAACTGGCTGGACTTCTATAGAAATTATTTGTGCATAATCATATCCCCGAGCTTCCCACAAAATTTGGATCCAATCCATGCCCGAATGAAGATGATACGGACCAAATGGTGAAGTGATGTCCAATCTGGATAGTTCCATCCATCTTTGTCTTCGTGGCCCATTTAGTCCACTCAAATCCCTGATCCAGCTCACATGTCCTGAATATAATTCGTATCCCATGAATTCAGGGACACATTTTCAAAATTTTAAGTCAAAATAATCTACATAAAAATATTTTTGCCCGAAATACTAAAGTTAATTTTAAAAGGATAAAACTTGAATTTTCATCAAATTTTAAAATGAATGATATAATCCCAAATATTCCATAATTGAACATATTTAGCATAATGTGAGAAAATTATATCATTTATAATCAATAAAATATAAAATAAAATTGTGTTTTATCAACTCCCCAACACTTACGCTTTTGCACTCCAGGGAAAAACCTCATATTTACTAAACATCAATATCAAATCAAAACGAATTTTAAAACACATGTCCTTGAGATCCAACAATTACACACGAAGAAAAAAAGATATCATGCCTCATAAAAACCATTATTTCAAGTTTTTCATTTATATCATTCAATATATTTCCACTTCATTTATCCTCCCATGCACAAAACACTTACCAAACATGAATTTTATCTTATCATACAAATGTCAATTTTTAGAAATGTCTTTCTCATACAAACTCATACAAGGGTCCCCGTAGGTTTGATAAATTCCCACATCACCACCCGATGTGAGTCAAGGACATATGTTTATCATGAGGACTTTTCAGGTTTGTTCTATGGATTTTGGTTGGAAGGATTTAGATGTGAAAAACTTTGAGGCTGATTGAGGAGGGCTTGACTCTTTTTGAAGCAAAATTCCATTAATCTAATTTTCACTTAAATATGGTCTCCTCATTAATCCCCTTATCATAAATTCATCCCCATAATCACGAAAAGTCATGTAAAGTTTACACCATTCATCATTTCAGAAACAAAAAGTCAATCTTCTCCAAAATAGTTCGTGAAAGCTCTAGATAGGCATAACATTATTTCTTTTTAGAAGATCTAGAAAGGCACAACTTCACTTATCATAAAAGCTCCAGAAAATGCAAATATTTTAATGGAATGATTTTTTTCATCAACAAACACATCTCTTCCAAATTTAAATTTCCTCCCAAAGTGTCACATAATGTTGTATCAAAACACAAGATAGCTTCCCCCACACTTAATTTCAACTAGATTATGCAATTTCACTTCAAGAGTTGGTTGGATAGGGAAAATTGGCTTGTAATGTGGATAACCTAACAGGTTGTTCATGGATACTAAGGGAGACAAGGATTAAATATTCAAGTTAGTCCATTATAAAAAAAGGATTCTTTGAAAAAGGGTCTTTAATACCAAAAAAATGCCTCAATCATTTAAACATAAGTACCTCAAACCCTCAAGTTTTGATAGGAATAAATCAAATTCAGGTAAAATCAAACATGGTTTGGTTCTCTAAAGAAGTGAGTTTAATGTGAAGAATATGAAAATAATGGTTTTGAGTCCTAATAGGAAAGTTATTTCAAATTTATAGATAGTGATATGTGTCATGGGATTCAAAATTCCATGTACTTTTCAAGAAATTAATAAATTTTTGAACTTGAAACAAAGTCATTTTCAGCATTCATTTAAGCTCATTTTCAATGGATAAATTGTTTCACTTATTGAAATGGATTTAAAAATTGTGATGAGCTTCATTTTAGCTCAAAAGTTTTAGAAACACACAAAAATTGAAAAATAAACACACAAAATTTGAAAAACACACAATTTGTTGTTGTTTTTTTATTTTTTTAAATCATTGAAAATCAGGAAGAAAATTAAAATTACTAAACTAAAAGGTTCCCTCCCCCACACTTAAAATATTTAATTTTCCTCAATGTGAACCCATGAGAAGATATATTCTCTCAAAATGCATAATTTGCAATAGGAAAATTAATATAAAAGTTAATGGGTAAGAAACAACCAACTATGCTCAAGTGATAATGGGGTCATGTAGTGTGATGAAATCCACTACATCAGTAGGAAGTCCTTCAGTGTATTTTTTTCAAACGTTGCCCATTGACTGTGAAGCTACTTCATGTGTCCTCTTGTGTGATCTCCTCTACACCATAAGGAAAACCATTAGTCACAATATATGGACCTGACCACCTGGAACTCAACTTACTAAGCATCAGCTTCATTCATGAACTGTAGAGAAGAACTTTCTCTCCAACAAGAAACTGCCTTTGTTGGATCATTTTTTCATGATATACTTTGGATATTTTCTTATAGATCCTTGAGATCTCATATGAAGACAATAAAATCTCCTCAAGCTCTTGAATTTGCTGCTTTCTTTGGATTCCAGCTTGGGCCAAATCCATGTTTCATTTCTTTATAGCCTAATAACCCCGATGCTCAACATCCACAGGGAGATGGCACACTTTACCAAAAAAATCCAAAATGGGGACATTCTGATGGTAGTTTTGTATGCAATCCTATATGCCCATAGCGCGTCATCCAAGCCCTTGCTCTAATCCTTCATATTTGGCTGCATGGTTTTCTCTAAAATCTGTTTCAACCCATGATTTAAAACCTCAGCCTAACCATTTGTTTGGGGGTGGTATTGTGTTGTTGTTTTGTGTGTCACCCCACACTTCTGAAGGAGGGAATCCAAATTCCGATTATATAAGTGTGTCCCTTGGTCACTAATGATGGCCTTCGGTACTCCAAACTTGCAAAAACTTTGTGATTTGACAAAGTCCACAACAACCTCAGAATCATCAGTCCTAGTGGCCTTAGCCTCCACCCATTTTCTTACATAATAAACAGCAATCAAAATGTAAAAAAATAAATGGAAATAGGAAAAGAAACCATAAAATCGATGCCCCATACATCAAAAATCTCACAGAACATTATGGGTTATTGGGGAAACTCATATCTTCTAGAATTTTTCCCAGTGTGTTGACAAAGAGATATTGACTTACAAAACACATGGGCATCATGGAATAATATAAGACAATATAATCAAGATTCTAAAATATTCCTAGATGTCCATTGAGGTCCAAAGTGTCCACCACAAGAAAGAGTATGACATAGTTGTAGAACAGACTCAAACTCATGATCAGGAACACACCTCCTAATAACTTGGTCACTACATATGCACCAAAAGTAGGGATCATCCCACACATAAAATCTAGACTCAGTATTTAACTTTTGGACTTGATGTTTTTTTAACATTGCAGGGATTTCAGATGCAACAAGGTAGTTCAGTAAATCCACATACCAAGGATGCATACCTGAGATAGAATAAAGATGCTCATCAGGGAAAGTGTCCCAAAGTGGTACCTGGTCCAAGCTTTCATCCTATAGTGTGTGAGTAAGCCTACTCATGTGGCCCACCAATATGTTTTATGACCCCTTTTTGTCCTTTATCTCAATTTAAAATTCTTTAAGAAGGAGTATCCATCGGATTATCCTGGGATTTGCATCTGGATTCTTCCAGAGGTACCTTAGAGCTGCATGGTCAGGAAAAAACTACTTTAGAGCCCAATAAATATGAACAGAATTTATCTAAAGAGAATATAACAGCAAGTAACTTCTTTTCCATGATTGTGTAGTTTGATTTGGATGAATCCAGTGTCCTCGATGCATAGGCAATCACATGTTAACGTCCCTCCACCATCTGATATAAGACAGCTCCAACCGTGAAGTTGGTGGCGTCACACATAAGCTCAAAATGAATCTCCCACTGTGGGGGCTATATGATCGGTCGAGTGGTCATACACATCTTTATCTCATCAGAGGAAGTCCTACAAGAATCATCAAATATAAAATTAGAATCCTTTTGAAGTAATCGTGACTTACGAAGAGAAATATTACTAAAATCTTTGAGGAAGCGTCGATAAAATCCTGTATACCCTAGGAAATATCTTACATTATGCACACATGAAGGATATGGTAAGGATGAAATAATATCTACATTATATCTATCAACCTATATCCCATGTTTTGACCCTACATGTCCTAAGACAATGCCATGCTCTATAATGAAATGACACTTTTCAAAGTTCAAGACCAAATTCTTCTCAATACAATGATTCAATACCTTTTCCAAACTACTTAGACATTAATCAAATGAAGACCCATACACTATAAAATCATCTATTAATACCTCTATGCAGGTTTCAATAAAATCAGAAAAAATACTCACCATGCATCTCTGGAAGGTACCTGGGGTGTTGCAAAGTCCAAATGGCATCCTTCTGTAGGAAAACATGCCAAAGGGATAGGTGAATGTAGTCTTCTACTGATCATTCAGAGCTATAGGAACCTAAAAATATCCATCGAATCCATCCAAGAAACAATAGTGTGTCTTTCCTACTATTCTCTCAAGCATCTGATCAATAAATGGGAGGGGGAAATGGTCTTTGTGAGTGGACTGGTTTAGTTTCCTATAATCAATACACACACTCCAACTGTTTTTGTACCCTCATCGGAACTAACTCCTCTTTATAAGTTTTTACAAATGTAACACCACTTTTCTTAGGAACAACCTGAATAGGACTCACCCACTGAGAATCTAAAATGGGATAGATTATACCTGCCTCGAGAAATTTTTCAACCTCTTTTTTAACAACTTACAAAAGTGTTGAACTGAGTCTTTTTTGTGGATGCCTAACCGGTTTAGGCCCATCCTCTAAAAGAATCATATGCATGAAAATGAAGGGGATAATACCTGATATGTCATCCAAGGTCCACCCAATTACCCTGATGTTATCCCTTAAAAGATTCAAAAAAAATTCATCATGTTCAAAAGGGAGATTGCTAGAAATGATATTAGGTAATTTCTCACCACTTAACAAGTATGATTATTTGAGATTTGGTGGAAATGGCTTGAGTTCTAGTGTAGTGTGGTGTTGTATGGATGGAGACATAGAAGGAACTGGAATATGTTCACAAAGAGCATCAGTATCAGAATATAAATCATCAAAATCAGAGAATAAATCATCCAATCCATCAGCATACACAACATCCATGTCATAAGAGTGCACATGATCAAAATCAGAATATGAATCCATTTCAAAATCAATTCTAAGAGTGTCTTGTCCATTATAAATTGGTGTGTAAGTACTCTTAGAAATCAAACTAGTCCCAATAATCATAATCTCCCTAAGCATAGAACTATCAAATTTCATGGGGTTTTTATTTGGTGGTTCAAAATGGGACATAAGAAAAGCATAATGATACTATGAGGGGAACTTCAGGGAATCCAAAAAATTAAATATCACAAATTCATCCCCAAATTCCATGTAAAGTGTACCCTCATTAACATTTATGATTGTTTTTTCAGTTTTGAGGAAGGGTCTACCTAAGATAATGGGGGCATGAGAACTTACCAGATCATCCTCCATGTTAATCGCGTAGAAATCTACTAGAAAGATCATGTCTGTTACCCGGACAAGTAAATCCTCAAGAAATCCCACTGGATATGCCATAGATCTATTCTTAAACTTTGTAGAGACCCCAAACTTGACATACATGGACATTACAATACTTTTACGGAATAATTAATACATAAAAAAACAAACACTCATGGACCGTAATAGTTTAGTGTCTTGGAAACTTGGAATATAAACTTCTAATCATGTTGAAAGATCTTAAACATATCCCATACGATCTTCCCCTTTTTTTCCTTACCTAAAACCTTTCTTTTAATCCTGGGGGAAAAGAAAACATAAAAATGGTGAGCTCAAATTCTTAGTATGGGTAAGCATGGAGAAAATAAAACAAACCATATACATTTGAACTTAAAAACATGAACATAATGTTTAAACATAAAAATCTTGGACAATGACATAAAACATGGTAGTACATAAGGCATAGATCATAATGGAACTTCAATCATGATAAAATAGAATGGGAATAAAACTTGTAACAGGGAAAAAACATTAAGCACATGATATGATTTCTATAGTAGCCAAGGAATTGCTGCCAAGACCATCTTAGTGGACAAAGTCCCTTACTGAACCAGATTTACTTGTCGTTCCAGCCCTGTATTACTGAACCTGATTTACTTGACGTTCCAGCCATGTCTATCTCATGAGATATAAATATTTACCCAATGCATTGGAGGGAGATATAGGTCACACCCATCTCCTAATGAAATCATTCTTATGTGTGACACAACATAAACATTAATCATTCATCATAACCCAAAAGAATAAAATGGGACTCATAAACATCATCCCATCATAACATAATCCATATAAAATAAATGGATATCAATTCATCATAAGAGAAGTGAAACCATTTAAATCATAGAGACATTATACATGAAACATAAACATATGAAATAATGTAATCTTAGATGGAAAATGGTTATGATAAAACACTTGAAATAAATTCTTGAGGAAAATATCCTATCTTATTCAAAATAATTTTCTTTTCACAAAATTCCATGCAATTTTAAAAGAAGAGGATTTTTATTGAAAATATTGATGAAATCTTGTAGAGTAAGCTTCATTAAAATAATGTTTTATGAAACCGTAAAAATCCGTTCATGCCGTATAAGTTAAAAAATATTCTTCTCGTACTTTTTCCGGAAAAGTCAAAAAGTACCTCGAAAAAGAAATATTCCATACATACCATGTAGTAAAAGTCAAAAATGGGTAAAAAGGATTTTAAAAATACATGAAACCAATTTTAGAAAACAGCGACATGGATGATAAATATAACCCCAGTAAATACTTATGAATAAACAATCTCGGATAAAAACGAGATTGGAAAAGTTGTCCCTTACCTTATGTCCAATTTCTTCTGTATGTGTCTGAGAATACTATAAAGTGGGTTTAAACATATTATTAACTTTTAAGAGAAGCATAATAATATTTATGATATCATATATGATTCACTTATGACATTATATTATCTGTTCATTTGTCAATTTCATGTTAAAGCAGCGTTTTGGGTAAAATCGTTTCATTTATCATCCGTGTTTTGACTTGTAATTATTAATATGATTACTTAGATCATGATTACTTAATTCCAGAATATAAAACATGATTTATATATAATATATATTCAGAATATACATATATATAATAGATTTATAAATGGAAAGAAATACACCATTCATGGAGACGGTAGGCCGTACGTATGCATGAACGTTGTTTTTCGTTTCCTTATTGAATTGAATGGAATTATGTAGATGACATACATATATATATATAAATAAATCCAGTAGAATTATTATTTCATATATTTCATGATCACTTATTATATATACTTTATAATCATTCTTGAATTGTTAACATGGAAAATGAATCTCATCGCGTCGTGGAGACGGTAATCCGTACGTATGCACGAGCGATGATATAATTCCCATATTTTTTAAATGGAATTGGAGTGGATGATATAATATCTTAGAATCTGTTTGATGTTATAATAATCATATACATTTATTCTTTACACAATTATACCCATCTAAGTAAGGTGGTAATGGAAAAACTGATTACACCAAGGCGTGGAGATGGTATTCTGTACGTATGCGCGCACGGTGATTTCGTTTTTCGTAGGATGGATAGAAGGTGAAATGGGTCTGTTTAATATTTATAATAACATATCAGTATATAAGTAATACTTATTTTATTACTTTATAATTAAACAACTAAACAAGAGGATGTAGAAGAAGAAAGAAACTTGAAAGAGTCGGTAGAAGAGATTACCTCTTCCTCGATGCACCTCCTTTAAAATTATTCTTAGGGCACTAGAGTTGGTATTTTTAGAAAAAAAGAACCTCTATGATATAATTAGAGAGGATAAGAATAAAAATTGGTTGGTTTTGGCTGATATTCAATGCTCAAAAGGGTGTGAAGAGAAGAGGGAGGGGTGCACTTTTTATAAGGGAGGAGAGGGGAATCTTTGAAAAAATTTAAAATATTATTTTATAATAAAGTCATATTCGGTTTATAATAGCTTCAAATTGATTTATTAAGAATATAAAGTGAGGATGGGTCGAAATAATCTCAAAAAAAAGGTTTGAGACATGTTTAGGGTAATATTTCAACATTATAATTTAGATTTAAATCTAAGTTAAATAATTTAACTTTTACCGTGTCTTCTTGTTTTCTAACACTATATGGTTAATAAATGTACTATAACACGAAAAACGAACCCCAAGTAGTTAACTATTAATATATATTACCTTATCTAAGTCATTTGTCCAAACCATAGATTTTAAAAAATATAATAACAATTAATAATATAATATTTGTTTTAAAAACTATTTTATGTCAATTTTGAAACTATTTGGTAATTGATTTTTGTGAAAACCATAACAACATGATTAGTTATAAAAACATTAATTGAATCAATAATAACATGTAATATTGACCTAAAAAAGTATTTTAATTCATAAAAAGTCTCAAATAACATTTATTTGGGTATTTATTACATCAATTATGTTAATATTTCATTAATATGGTAATTACTGCATCATCATTGTGTCATAAAAAATTAAATTATTTAATGTCTAAAAATTATAAATAAAATACCATTATGTACAAAATATTTTTATATTTCTAAAGAATATTTATAGTCGAATTTATCTTATGTATAACCCTATATTAAAAAAAATTAGTTATTAAACTTTGATTTTAACTATTTTAACTCTTCTTTAAATAAAATTATAATAAATGTCCTAATCTAATCCAAGTGGACCTAAATGATAATATTTTATTTATAAGGTTGTTTTTGGTCAAATTACACTTATCTAATAGAGTTAGTAAATGTGTTAGGGTAATAATAGTATCAGTTTTACCCTTAATTACCCTATTTACTTTTAACAGTTGTAAATAAAAGAAGAAAGTTACTATTCACCAAAAATTATTTTTATCTTATTGAACCACATGTTACCTCTTTATATTAACCGTGTCCCTCGGATTTTCGAAATTCCACTCTCAGAAGCGGTAAAATTATGTTTTATATAAATTTTCAAATTCTCCTAGGAGGTGGGTAAAAGATGGTGAAAAGTTTAAGAAAAAATTTATATATAAAAAATTATTATAAAATGACCCAATGAATTACATTGAACTTATATAGATATTATGTATCAATTTTTACCTAAAATAAATTTAAATAAAATAAATAATTATTTAAATAAAAAGTCAGTTTTTAAATAGTAACCCAGTGTTTTCACTGTTCATCAAAAATTTAAAGTTTTTAGGAAAATACCAAAAAATTTACCCTAGGCTAATTTCGATATTCCGAATCCAAAAATGAATTCCATTTTGAATGTAAAAATTTATAAAATTTCAAAAAGTGGGTAGTACTATTCATAACGGCTAATTCATAATAATATTATAATAATATCTTGTTTAGTGAAACTTGGTATTGCGTACTACACACGCTATCGAAGAAGGTCTTGATTGCGTGTAATGCAAGCCAAGTCATGACTGCGTGTAGTGAAAGCTCTGTTTGGTGTTACATATAACATAATCAAAACTTATTTCATTTATACAGTAAACAAAATCTATACTTAATTTTGCGTAGAATAATTTCTACAAAACGAACTTGAAATTGTGTGTAACACGAGCCAAGAATAGTGTTGTGTATATTGTAAGCCAATACGGTGTTGCCTATAAGACAAGCTAATTATGGTGTAGCATACAACCCAAGACATCAATGAAATTAAAAAGAATAATTCTCATAAAATCTCGGGTTGTTACATTCTACCCCCATTAAAATGAATTTCACTCTCGAAATTCATCGGGGTTATAAATGGTTTACTACTTGAAAGTTTCTTTCATAGAAACCCACATCATAAAAAGGAATACAAAAAACTAATTTTAAAAAGTGATGTATGAAACATAATGGTTACCCAAATTAACTCATTAATGAGGTTCCACATAGAAGATCATAGGTGAAAATATGGATATGGAAGAGAAATAAAACCATCAAGTTCTGGTGGAGAGTGGTTGAAAACATGGCTATGAAAAAGCCAACAATCCCAAAGCCATAATTTTGTAATGATCTGAGGTACCATCTGACTCATCATATATAAAAGCACTAAGACAACATTATTAGTTTTCAATATCAATTCTATAAAGTTGAAAATTTTGAATTATAAGAAATACTTACACGATTCAGTGTAATATCATTGTTGGTCATCCTATGAAAAATTTCCACTTCATCTCCTATTTAAAGAAATGAAGTTGAATTTTTCATTCTCGAAGTGTTATACGATCATGCAATAGAAAGATAGGTCATTACAGTTGCCTCTATCACAAGTTATTAAATATACATAAGTCCATCTATGTTGTGATTAATCGTATATGGTTCCTAAAATGGACGTATACTTCATCTATAATACCTCTTAATAAAATAAAAATTGTTTCTACTAACCAGGGACTTCCTGTCGGCCGATGGTAGGCGATAAAGGCATGTCGCACTTCAGTTGTGGGTTCGATTCCCACAGCCTTGTCCGATGCGACGGGTTATCTCCCATCCTGCAAGTTGTCCTTTTTCTAAAAATACATTATTATAACATTCCTTCAATAATATCGAAAAATGTTCTAGCCTTAAACAATACTATCTGATGTCCAACATAATCCATTCCAGTATTTAGACTTATCCAAAATACATCTATCCAATCTCATATTATAAAGAAAATGATTACTAGAAATGTCATCTACCGAGCATGTGAATACAATCATTTATCATAAAATATATCTTGTTGGTCATATTCCAAACATGTGAATACATTAATCATGTATTCTCTTGAAAAAATGAATACCCATTGAAGCTTAGTGAAAACATTAATTCTGTCAAAAGTTATCTCTTTCCATATACCAAAATCCCAAAATTCTGTATACTCAAACCATGATATCACTTTTTCCTTATACCAGTCATGCTCTCATTAATACTATCAAAAATATCATTATCTCCTTATCCTTGGATTATGAACATATCATCTACGTTCCAAAAATATTTGAATAACCTTTCATGGTTACCAATACAATTAATCATATACTTTCAAAAACTCAAGGAAAGACAACAGTGTAACAATCCTTAGATTTTTATTTATTCCATAGTACCATACATTATTATTGAAAAACATACAATCATTCCACTACCGTCTTAAACCACTGACTGAGTTTCATCATTTATTTGATCTCATATATCATTTGTAGTCTCTTCATCATCATCCACATAAATACTACACATATGACCATGTTGATTCTCTTTATGAGATTTTCCCTTAGAGCACTGGTTTGAATAATGCCCGTACATTCTACATTTAAAACATTTAACCGTTGTTGATGTCTTAGCAAAACCATTATCCCTATCCATGGTGTTAACTAAACCTTTTCCTTTACAATTACTGGCTTTGTGTCCTTCTTTTCCACACCCAAAGAATCTTCCAATTCCTTTGAAAAATTCTCCCTGATGTCTCTTCCCACATGATTTACATGAGGGAAATTAAAATTTATTTCCTCTATGATCATTATGGAACTCCATCTTTCCCTTATTAGCTGAGTCGGGAAACTTACCAAAGATGAGATTATTGATCATATTATGACATTGCTGATTAGGCATAATAACGATATGTGGACTTCCAGATCCAATTTCATTTGTTTTCTCATGAAGAATATCATTCCATTTTCCATCGTATCCTCCATTATCGTGAATCTCCCTATTTCCAGCCATTTTCTAAAACCCAAAAAAATAGTGTGAGAGGAAAAAATCATAATCAAGGCAGAGTACCTTAATCATCTAACATCTGAGGTTTAATTCTATGATCGTTACCGTAATCCTAGTACTACAACCTATAGTTATACTTATCCTTAGGGAAATACCCAGACATACCGTAGAAATATCTCTAGGGATATCACTAAAGTTTTCGCATCCTAGTTTCCAAAGGTTGACTAAACCTTTCCTCTGATACCAAATTTGAAGACCCCAAACTTGACACACATGGAAATTACAATAAATTTGTATAATACTTAATTCATAACAAAAACAAAAACTCAAGTACCGTAATAGTTTAGCGTCATGGAAACTTGGAATATAAACTTCTAATCATGTTGAAAGATCTCGAATCTCTCACATTATAATCTTCACCTTTTTGTTTCCTTACCCAAATCCTTTCTTTTAATCCTGGGGGAAAATAAAACATAAAAATGGTGAGCTCAAATTCTCAGTAAGGGTAAGCATGGAGAAAATAAAACAAACCATATACATTTGAACATAAAAACATGAACATAATGTTTAAACATCAAAATCTTGACCAATGACATAAAACATGGAAGTACGTAAGGCATAAATCATAACGGAACATCAATCATGATAAAATAGCATTGTAATAAAAATTGTAATTTTGGAAAAACATTAATCACATGATATGATTTCCATAGTAGCCAAGGCATTGCAGCCAAGACCATCTTAGTGGACAAAGTCCCTTACTGAACCGCGTTTACTTTCCGTTCCAGACCTGTATTACTGAACCAGATTTCCATTCCATTCCAGCCATGTCTATCTCATGAGATATAAATCTTTTCCCAATTCATTGGAGGGAGATATAGGTCCCACCCATCTCATAATGAAATCATTCTTACGTGTTCCACAATATAAACATTAATCATTCATCATAACCCAAAGAATAAAATGGGTTTCATAAACATCATCCCATCATAACATAATCCATATAAAATAAATGGATATCATTTCATCATAATAGAAGTGAAAACATTTAAATCATTGATACATTATACTTGAAACATAAACATATGAAATAATGTAATCTTATATGGAAAATGGTTTTGATAAAACACTTGAAATAAATTCTTGAGGAAAATATCCTTTCTTATTAAAAATAATTTTCATTTCACAAAATTAAATGAAATTTTAAATGAAGAGGATTTTGTTGAAAATATTCATGAAATCTTATAGAGTAAGATTCAGGAAAATAAGGTGTTTTGAAACCGTAAAAATCCATTCATGCCGTATAAGTTAAAAAAAATATTCTCCTCGTACTTTTGCCGGAAAAGTAAATAAGTACCTCGTAAAAAAAGATTCCATACATAGGATGTAGTAAAAGTAAAAAATGGGTAAAAATGACTTTAAACATACATGAAACCATTTTTAGAAAACAGGGACATGGATGATAAAAATAACCCCAGTAAATACTTACGAATAAACAATCTCAGATAAAAACGAGATTGGAAAAGTTATCCCTTACCTTTTGTCCAATTTTTTTTGTATGTGTCCGAGACTCTTGTATAGTAGGTTTAAACATATTATTAACTTGTAACAAGACCATAACAATATTTATGATATCATATATGATTCACTTATGACTTTATATTATCCGTTCATTTTTCAATTCCATGTTAAAGCAGCATTTTGGGTAAAATTGTTTCATTTATCGTCCGTGTTTGGACTTGTAATTATTAATATGATTACTTAGATCATGATTAATTAATTACAGAATATAAAAAATGATTTATATATAATATATATTCAGAATATACATATATATAATAGATCGATAAATGGAATGAAATACACCGTTCATGGAGACGGTAGGCCGTACGTACGCATGAACGTTGCTTTTCGTTTCCTTATTGAATTGAATGGAATTAAGTAGATGAAACACACACACACATATATATATACATAAATCCAGTAGAATTATTATTTCATATATTTCATGATTACTTATTATATATACTTTATAATCATTCTTGAATTGTTAACATGGAAAATGAATCTCATCGCGTCGTGGAGATGGTAATTCGTTCGTACGCACGGGGGATGATATCGTTTCCATATTTATTGAATGGAATTGGAGTGGATGATATAATATCATAGAATCAGTATGATGTTATAATAATAATATATAGTTATTTTTTACACAATTATACCCATCCAAGTAAGATGGTCGTGGAAAAAATGATTACACCAAGGCGTAGAGATGGTATTCCGTACGTACGCACGCGCTGTGATTTTGTTTTCTGTAGGATGGATATAAGTTGAAATAGGTTTGTTTCATATTTATAATAACATATCTATATATAAGTAATACTTATTTTATTACTTTATAATGAAACAACTAAACAAGATGATGTAGAATAAGAAAGTAACTTGAAAGAGTCGGTAGAAGAGATTACCTCTTCCTTGACGCACCTCCTTTAAAATTCGTCTTAGGGCACTAGAGTTGGTCTTTTGAGAAGACAAGAACCTATATGATATAATTAGAGAGGTTTAGAAGAGAAATTGGTAGGGGTTTGACGATCTTCAAGGCTCAAAAGGGTTTGAAGAGAAGAGGGAAGTGGTGCCCCTTTTATAAGGGAGGAGAGGGGCATCTTTGAAAAAACATAAAATATTATTTTATAATAAAGTCATACTCGGTTTGTAATAGCTCCAAATTAATTTATTTCGAAGATAAAGTGAGTATGGGTCGAAATACTCTAAACCAAAAGGTTTTAGACAAGTTTATGGTACTATTTTGACATTATCATTTAGATTTAACTCTAAGTTAAATAATTTAACTTTTATCGTGTCTTCTTGTTTTCTTACACTATATGGTTAATAAACATACTATAACAAGAAAAAAGAGCCCCAAGTGGTTAATTATTAATATATATAACCTTATATATGTAATTTTTCCTAACCTTATATTTTTATAAATATAATTACAATTAATAATATAATATTTGTTTTAAAAACTATTTTATGTCAATTTTGAAACTATTTGGTAATTGATTTTTGTGAAAATCATAACAACATTATTAGTTCGAAAAAAGTTAATTGAATCAATATTAACATGTCATATTAACCTATAAAATTATTTTAATTCATAAAATGTCTCAAATTACATTTATTTTTGTATTTATTTCATCAATTATGTTAATATTTCGTTAATAAGGTAAATACTGCATCATCATTGTGTCATAAATAAATTAAATTATTTAATGTATAAAAATTATAAATAAAATTCCATTATGTTGGAAATATTTTTATCATTCTAATTAATATTTATAGTCTAATTTATATTATTTATAACCCTATATTAAAAAAATGTTAGTTATTAAACTTTGATTTTATCTATTTTAACTCTTCTTTAAATAAAATTATAATAAATGACCTAATCTAATCCAAGTGGACCTAAATGATAATATTTTATTTATAAGGATGTTTTTGGTTGAATTACACTTATCCAATATAATTATAAAATGTGTTAGGGTAATAATAGTATCATTTTTACCCTTAATTCACCTATTTACTTTTAACCGTGGTAAATAAAAGTAAAAAGTTACTATTCACCAAAAATTATTTTTACTTTATTGAACCACATTTTACTCCTTGATATTAACCTTGTCTCTCGGATTTTCGAAATTCCATTCAAAGAAGGGGTAATATTATGTTTTATATAAATTTTCAAATTCTCCTAGGAGGTGGGTAAAAGATGGTGAAAAGTTCAATAAAATTTTCTTATATATAAAATTATTATAAAATGACTCTAATGAACTACATTGAACTTATATAGATATTACGTATCAATTTTTACCTCAAATAAATTTAAATAAAATAAATATTTATTTAAATAAAAAGTTAGTTTTTAAATAGTAACCTTGTGTTTTCACTGTTCATCAAAAATTGAAAGTTTTTCAGAAAAATTCCAAAAATTCACCCTAGGATAATTTCGGTATTTTGAATCAAAAAATGAAGTCCATTTTGAATGATAAAATTTATAAAATTCCAAAAAGTGGCTATTACTATTCATAACGGCTAGTTCATAATAATATTATAATAATATATCATTTAGTGAAACTTGGTATTGCGTACTACACACACTATAGAAGAAGGTCTTGATTGAGTGTAATGCAAGCCAAGTCATGACTGCGTGTAGTGAAAGCTCGGTTTGGTTTTTTGTATAACATAATCAAAACTTATTTCATTTATACACTAAACAAAATCTATACATAATGTTGCATAGAATAATTTCTAAAAAACGAAATTGAAATTGTGTGTAACATGAGCCAAGAATAGTGTTGTGTATACTTCAAGCCAATATGGTGTTTCGTATAAAACTAGCTAATTATGGTGCGGCATACAACACAAGACATCAATTAAATTAAAAATAATAATTCTCATAAAATCTCAGGTTGTTATAAACTACACCACTAATCTCGTCGGTTTCAGCTCACCAACCTACAAATAAGATAATACAGAGAGTGGAATCACATTTTTGGAAGCTCCCAAATCTCAAAGTGCATAAGAAAAGTGAAACTCCATTATAGTGCATGGGATGGTGAATGTCCCAGGATCCTTTCACATTACCAGCATTGCTAGAGTTGGTGTAATTAGTGCTGACACATTCCTTCTAGGATTTATCCACTCATTTACCTTTATCCCTCTTTGATTGGTACAATGTTCTTTTAAGAATTTCACATACCTTGGGATTTGATTGACCACCTGAAGTAAAGGGATGTTGTTCTCTACACTCTTGAATGCATCCAAAACATCTTTTTTGCATCAACTTTTCAGCCATATTCTTGGTTTTTACAACCCTATTTGGAAATGGAAGTTGTTTAGGAGGAACATCATCAATATTTTTCTTACCTTTATCTTTCTCCTTGAATTTCTCATGAGTTGGTATGGAATGCGGCTTCTCCAGATTTGAGGGGAATCCCAGTGGAACCATAGGTGCAGATATATCTGTTTTTTTCTTCCCACTTATCAATGTGATGGCACTGAAATTCACCTTGGGACTTAGAGTAGGTTGAGATGGTATATTTCCAGAATTCTTAATTACCAGTTCATGGAGGGTAATGGCAGTCTGGCTCATTTGAGTCTTTAACTCCCTCATATCTGAACCTTGACTCTTCAGATCATTCTGTTGATTAATATCAATTTGCTTCAAAATGTAATCAATGTAAGAATCTACCTTGGGTGGGGGATTCCCTTGTTGTTGGATTGTTGATGCTTGGGCTTCAAATCACCTTTGGGGTTGTTGGAAACTCTACTAGTAAGGTGGAGGTTGTTGGAAGTTTTGTTGAGAAGGGGGGATTTGTTGTTGTCTAGAGCCATAATCATGTTCGATTGATCCTTCCACCCTTGGTTGTATGTTGGGGCAAATGAATCAAATGTATTTTGGGGGTATATCTATTTTTTCTGTAGATATGTTCTCCCTAGGAATACTACTGCACAATCCTCTATCTCTTGTAGTTGTGGGAAACAGTCAGTTGGGTGGCTTGTCTTAGTGCAAATTCCACAAGGCCTTGAAGGATGGGGTTGGGATGTCTTTTTTTTTCAAATTAATCTACCTCACCATAGTTTTCAATTCATCTAACTGGGTATTAATAAAATGAATCTCAAGAGAAGAAGGACTTACCAGATGTACTCCCCTGACATGTAGTGTACCACGATCCCCAAATTTGTGGGAGTTTTGGGCCATTCTGTTGATCAATGCATGTGTAGCTACTAGTGTTTTGTCCACTAATTCTCCTCTAGCAACGGAATATACCATGCATCTCTCCATAGGTGTGAGTCCTTTATAGAAGTATTGTATGAGGAGTTGCTCACTGATTTGGTGATGTGGGAATCTATAAAAAAACTTCTTGAATCGCTTCCAATACTCATACATTGCCTCCCCTTGGGAAAGATTAATCCCTGATATCTCCATACGAATGGAAGTGGTCCTTGATGATGGAAAAAATATCTGCAATAAAAGACTTCTCAAATCATTCCAACAAGGTACATCTCCAGGTTGTAAATAATACATCCAGTGTTTCGCAGCTCCATCAAGTGAGAATGGGAATGATCTTAGTTGATTTGATCTTCAGAAACATTTTTGGATTTAAGGGTTGAGAAAACCACATTAAATTCTTTCAAATGTTTGTTTGGATCCTTTCCAGATAATCCATGGAACTTTCGAAGAAGATTCATTAACCCAGATTCCAGTTCAAAGTCCGATTCAAGATTCAGGTATGCAATACAATTTGGTTGATAGTTAATATCTGGTTCATCCAATTCTTGAATGGTTCTATTGAGTTAATTTCCATTATTTTCAGCCATTGGTTCCTGATTTACGTTGGAATTAGAAGTGTTTCCAATTTCAATGTTCTTGGAGTGGATAAATTCTCCAACTGTTTGAATGTTGAAACTCCCCATAGACTGAGAATGTCTTATTCAATCCCTAAGGTTGCATTCAATCTTAGGGTCAACATCTAAGAGATCATTAGGATTAGTTCATGTTATAAATCAAATAAAAATGAAAATAAGTAAAGTGGACCATAGTAAAATAAAAATTAGAAGTTTTAGATGATGGTCCAAAAAGAAGTAGATGAAAATAAAAGAAGATGAGAAAAATCAGATTGGGTAAAGAATGAAGAAAGAAGAGAGGAAGAGAATAAAATGTAAAATAAAATAAATACCACTAATTGGATGAAATAATTACTTGCCTCTCGGGAAGTGGCACTAATTTGAATTGTGCTGTCGTGGGCGCCCTCAAATGATTAGTGGTTTTTGGGAACTTAGGTGCAACAGAGTGGCTGACCAATGGCGTCTCTCAAAGAGGAAGTAAATTAAAACAACTTCATAAAGGTATTATAAAAATAAAATAGAATATAAATAAAACACTACTTGAAAGGATGTGGGGGAGGGGGGTTATCATTTATAAAACTTGAATAAGCTTACTAAAAGAATATTTCATTTTTTTAATTTATAAATGATGTTTGATTAAAAAGACACAACAAGAAGATGATTTTTAGAAAATATCTTAAAAGTCGTAATCAATCTAACTATTACTCTTAATTTACTTATTAATAATTATCATTTAAATCAATATCCACTTAATTTTGTTCCTCTATTTTGTTAACCCTCTAACCCTACAAGAGTTAACTTAACCACATAGATAAAATTACTTAAACCTTAGGCTAGCTTCGGAACACGCAAGCGCAGCACCTTGCTTTGACTGTTTTTATAAGATTTTCTTATGGTCAGTGGTTATTTAGATCACATATCCATTCTATAAATGAGGATGAACTGTGTTTATGATTTATATTTTAACTCTAAAAATTTATCTCATCTGGTCTTGTATTACCGATTAAGATCGCGCTCTCACAATTTACACAAAATCTCGACCTCAAGTGTTTTTTGTTAATTGTTAAATTGTTTTCTTAGTTTCTTATAATTTAAAAACACAATTCATGGATCATATTAATTGAATTATATTATCTCAAATATTCAAAATAATTAACTGAAGAAGGTAGAAGATAGATCGATCACTAAGAAAACCACTCTTCCATGGGCGGTGTGGTTATCGTGGAGACGTTTTTCATGAGAAAAGATTTAAAGGGTAGAACCCAATCTCGTCCCCACTATTTATTCCAACCCAATTAGAAAAATTAAGAGAAAAATAAAAGGGAATTACACTTAATATTAGTTGAAGAAAAATTCATGATACAAACATGAATGAAAAAAAATACAAAGAGGAGGTGGAAGAGGAGAGCCTTTTTTAAAGAGATGTTTTCACAAAGCCTTACATCTTTCAAGAGTTGTGAGGGGCTCCGAAGAGAAAAATATTTGGAAACACCTTCCCAAAGCCTCGACTGGCCCTTCCAAAGAGTGATAAGATCCTTTAAAAAGAGTATGTGAGGGCTAGGGTTACAAAACATTAATAAATGTGAAAGGTAAATTCGGACAAATATTTTAATCCCACTTTCACTGCATAGTTAACCTCAAAAAAGCCTGAATTGGCCAGCCATCTAGATGGATGATTTGTGCATAATCATATACCGAAGCTTCCCTCAATATTTGGGTCCAATCCAAGCTAGGATGATGATGATACAACCTAAATGGTGAAGTGATGTCCAATCTGGATAGTTCAGTCCATCTTTGTCTTCATGGCCCATCTACTCCACTCAAATTCCCGATCCATCTCACATGTCCTGAAAGGGAATTTATATCCCATTAAGTCAAGAACACAGTTAAAAAATTTTAAGTCAAAAT
Source organism: Viscum album (assembly GCA_963277665.1). Taxonomy (NCBI): domain Eukaryota; kingdom Viridiplantae; phylum Streptophyta; class Magnoliopsida; order Santalales; family Viscaceae; genus Viscum; species Viscum album. The sequence continues at coordinate 1,339,779,871 of OY728132.1, read as the reverse complement.
AATTTATAGAAACATATTTATGCCCGAAATACCACAGTTCATTTTAAAAGGGTAAAACTGAAATTTTCATAAAATTTGCAAATGAATGATCTTATCCCAAATATTTCATAATTGATCATATTTAGCATAATGTGAGGAGATTATATCATCTATTATCACTAGTACAAATATGGCTTATAATAGCGCTAAAAACAGCCTTTAACAAGGCTAAAAAAGCGCTGTTAATCTCGGCGAAGATAAAGGGGGGTCCCCTTTATCAGCGCTAAGCAAGCGCTGATAAAGGTAGTATTTATCAGTGTTATTTCCAGCACTGATAAATGTATAATATATCAAAACTATTATGAGGGCTAATAAAAAATACCTTTATCAGCGCTCAAAATAGCGCTGATATATTTTCCATTTATCAGCGCTTAACTAGCGCTTGATAAAGGCCAAAGTTCCTTTCCAAAACCAGAACCTGCACAGAACCTGCCCAGCACCTGCACACATTACAGCACCTGCACATAGTCCAAACAAAACCTGCACACAGCACACACAACACCCACACAAAAAGCACATAAGAACAAAAATTATACATACATTTACTTGAAATCATGAAAACAAAACAACACACTTTTATGTACATTTCAAACAATGTTTGATTTGGTTACAATTACATTTATCCAACAAACAGTTAAAAAACAATGATGTTCCATCTTTTTTGCATCCATCCGCTCTAAAAAATTGTCTTCCATTGCGGCAGTTTATGAACAAAGCATTCGAACTGAGGAAAAATATTTCACCTACATAATAAAACAAATATTATGATAGTAATACAATAATGAAATAAAGAATGGGGTTGCTAAATGGAATTATACTAGTGAGGCACAAAACATAAAATAACCAATTAACAAAATTGGTGCTTGGTTAGGGCTAATCATATATAATAACCAAATGGCCCAATGTTTAGTAGAACATGGCTATATTTTCCCCCATTCCATAAAAAAGAAGCACCCATGCCCCCTTCCCCAGCACACCCCCTACACACGAACCACCCCCGAGCACACCCCCTACCCCGACACACTCCCTACCCCCTGAACACCCCCTACCCCCTTCCCCAACACACCCCTGCACACTACACTTCCCCCCTGCCCATTTCAAACCCCCCTTCCCACCCCCTACATTTTTCAAAAGAACCCAGCACACCCCCTACCCCTTCCCCCTACAACTTTTCCCCCTTCCCCTCCCCCCGAAAACCACCCCTGCCCTCTCACCCTGTCCCCTGCACATCAAAAAGAAAAAACCTTGTATGTAAATTGTGCTCAATTTACATTATACACCTCATATATATCAACACATTCTCATGTACTTTCATTCAATGTAAATACACATATATATAATCTCTACATCTCATAAGAAAACCCTCTTTAAAATTCACAAACACATTGAATCCATTTGAAAACACCCATCACACAACTTTTGCATTTCTTCAAAGACATTTAAAGGACTTAAGCATGAAAATCCACAAGAAATACAACTGCATTCATTTTAAAAATAAAATTCAAGTCTATACACACCCCAAATTCCTTTGATAATACATTTTTAACCACACAAACATTTCATATAGTACACTTAGGAAGCAAATACATCATAATGAAATCATCATATATTGTAAAAGCATGGAATCACCTACATAAAGTGTGGAATCTTCCAAAATCTGCTGGAAAACATAAAACCACACCTACACAATACCTTAATAAGGACCGATTAAACATTAATATTGAATATATTAATGAAAAACCATGTTTAACTTGTGGTATTCCATGAGTTTAACATCCCACAAGGATAGAGGGTCATGATTTAATGTCTTACAGATATGTAAAACCTGGGTGGATCAAAACACTTATAAAGGTGGATCAGGTAGGTACATCTCTATGAGGGAGCACCTGGAATGTTTACCTGATAGATTGATCAAAACGCCCAATGAGGTCTGACCCAAGTGTGGTGCATCCCATAAAGGTAAGGTTTCTCATTTTGAAGAATTATTCGGACGCCACTAATGGAAATACAAGAGGGAAAAATAAGCGAAGGTGTACCCCAGTGAGGTGGTCAACATGGTTTACCATTGGTTGGGATTTAACCTCATGGAGGCTTCCTACGTACCCTATTTAGAATACAAGGATCAAAACCCATATATTTTAAAGAGGTATGTTGTGGGTATTACCCATGGTTAGCTTCTCTACACACTATAAATACTCTTGGTTGGATGAGTATGGGTCTTGAGGGGCTTATGCATTTTTAGATTCTCAGGTTCTTCCAATAGTAGCAATGGGATGAATTGGAAATACGTGCTACGATGGACCATGTGAATGGCGTGATCCTTGTAAAGAGGCCCGAGGCACAAAAAAACATGTGGATCTGTCTGTAAAAATTATTTATGGTGTCCATGGGGCTTATCATACACAGCATACCTTCCATAAACACCTCAAAACAGCACGAGGACCAGAATCGACATGATGGTGCATCACAAGGTTGATTCATTTGATGATGTACTGGTCGTTTGAGCTTGGATTTCATCTCAACAAGCCTTTCCCTTACTTGAATAATCCTGGGACACATATTTTGGTTCCAAAAAATCCCTCAACGATACTGATTATCTCATGCATCTACCTAGATATAATTGTGAAAGTCAAACAACAACACATGTTCTCAAATACAATTTCAAACAAACGAGATACAAAAAATGGATTTTGTTGATCCTCGGTGGTTTCGTCGTTCACCCCATACGCACTGCACACCATCATGCCTTACTTCAATATTGATTTCTTCAAAGATCAATAATATGAATCCGGGGATAGAAAACATTGAGTAATAAATTAATATTTCAATATGTCAGAGCATTCTCAATTCACCAAAGAAGGTTGGAGGATAATCAATGATCATATATAGATAACATAAGTTGTAGGAATTCACCTTCATCCTATCTGTGTACAATCTTCCATCAGGTATGTTGCCCATTCGTTTCTAAACACATGTATATCATCTTCTGAATATGAGTTTTTGAGATAGTCATAGTAGTACTGAAAAAATATAAATACACAAAGGATTAATAAATATTTTAAATGAACTCGTAATTATTTTTGAAAATACCTCATCAGGGATGCTAGTTTGTTGATGAAATACGTTCTCTTTCAAAAATTTACAAACATAATAACCATAGTCCTTTCCATTTTTTTGTTTTGGACACTAAAAAACATCGACAAAAATAAGTAATTTGTGTTGATATGTGTTTGGATAGTGGAATGCTATTATATATACCCGGATACTTTTCCAGTTGTCGATCTTGTAGGCGTGCTCATACATATGCCTTGGATTCATTCCATGCATTAGACGATATTGATGCACCGCCCTATCATAACAGAATCCCCATTAAAAGAAAACATAAATTATATAACTAGATGTTTTGTTTTAAAATGTTGGATCTAGGGTATTACAAATTAACAAACGCCATCATGCGTGGTCGGTTTGTTGGATATCCATGCGTTGAATCCAAAAAATAAATCTTTTGAGTATCCAAATTGACTGCAATCAGCATCCAATGCTCCCTAAAAATAAAAAAAGGAATAATTAAAGAAAGAAATGAAAATATAGTTGATATGATTAAATTGTAGAGTTTTACCCCTTCATCATTGGTATTAAAAAGAGTATGTCATCCATAATTTTGTTTTCAAACAATTTGAGTAGGGATGACATTATTGCAGTCTCTTTAACAGAATCTATTTAGTCTTTTGAAATGTGGTGTGAGGACTAATGAGTCCAAATTATTTTTCATGGGGAAATCATTTCTATTATTTTTTTCATATATATGTCTACGACAAATATAAAACGTGTTTAGTCAAAATAATCAGAGTATATCAGATTTTTTACAATCAAATCATTAAAACTTACCTCATGTATAAGGCGCCTAGCCATTCAAACTTGTGGACTTCATTTACATTTTCAGCACTAATGAAATCTGATATCTCCTCTGTATATATATCTTTTTTTAAAGAAACTATGTGAGTACTTCCGTCTTTCAACTTTTTATCCACATGAGCCTACAATGATATTAACTGTGGATATAGAACGGGCGAGGTGAAGGTGATCTTAGTAGACTGTTTCAATCGGTTGGTTGATCCTTGAGATAGTTTTGAGCTGATATTTCATTTCACCCTACAGTCTTTGTCATTATGTAATAATAGTCACCAGTTAAGACATTTTTCATTAAATGTTAAAGGTCCAGCTTGAAAAATAAATAAGAAATGAATACCTTTTTATCGACATGTTTTTTTTACAAGAACTTTCGGCCATGCGACGAATGTTCCAATAGCTTGTTCAACCGTATGAATGTCATCATCATCATTTGGAACAGGTAGATCGGCACTCGGCTCATTAGCTACGTTAATTGACACTCTAAGATGATCTTTTGGAAGCTGTCTATTGTGTAGCATGTCGTTTTGCATATTGAACACTATAGCCCTCGCTACAAGGCGATAGGTGGGAGTTGATAAATATACATCACAATCATTTTTTCTCTATGGAATATTAGTACATGAAAGGTATCAGTCTCTATGTAAATCAAATTTCATAGAAACAATGATTAAAACATTGATTACCTCATCTAAATCATGTTTTTTAGGGGAATGGCTCGCCTCAAAGCTAGTGAGGGGTGGGGCGAGATCATCACGCACGGGTTTTTGTTGAGTTGTTTCCTCTCTTTGTTTCTCCCCCATCAATTTTTCTATAATCTTTCTTTAGTATTGTAAATATTCTTGAAAAATAGATAATTTTTATTGAATCTTTTCCATTTTTTCATTTTGATCCTCCACTTGTTTTTGTTTTTGAAAATATGTTCGGGGTGTCACCCCAAAACCCGTACCTCTGACACGACCATAATTTTCTGGCTGCTTCAAGGATGCTGAAAGTATGTCTGCATCTGGTGCATTTGTTGTTGATTCTTGTGACTATTTCAGATAGAAAATATAGAAAAATAAGTAGTTATTGTAATGTAATAGCGATTTAAAGAAACTCAAATTTATATTATGTCATACTTACACAATTTTCCCACACCTTTTGTGTGTTTTCATCTATCAATGTCCCCTCATTATTTACACGAGCCTCCTTCCATAGCACATGGCATGGGATGGATATGGATTTCAATTTAGATTCATCAATCTGCATATAAACAGAGAAACAAGGTTATGGTTTTGTTTTATGTCACATACTATTAGTAGGGTAGATTTAAGAGACGTACCAATTTTTTCTCAAGTTCAGTGTACCCCATCTTTTCTTTACAGTAAGGGTACGCTGGTTCTGTTGCGCATTTTTTATTTTCAGCACTCAGTAGCTGTTCCATAAATAAAAAAATGTCAATCAGAGTGATGAATACAAGAAAACATCAAACAATGTATTATCCCGCACAATGTTCCTAAAAAGTATGCTCCCCACTACGGTTTCTAAACGCATCCCACACTCAATGGGATATCAAGTGTGCGTAAAGAATAGGTGGGTGCATCTTGATTTTCCCTTCTACATCTTTAAGATGATATTTCATTAAAATTGTGTGGAAACCTATATGAATCCTTCATGAACTCTTAATACATATTCCTTGTGCGAGAAATCTTCTATAAATTCACTCTTCAATGGATGATGAAGAGTAAGTTAATGTTTTGGTATTTTATTTTATTTTAATAAATTAAAAAAATGACATCATAATGTTACCATAATCTCTTCCCACATTAGTGTCTTCAGCCCGGTGACAACATGGTGCCACGACTGTACATCAATCAGCACGCGTTTTCGCGTGACGATTCCAATGTAGCTACTAAAGATGGCTTTGGTGGGGTTAACATGTTGGCCTCGCTTATTCCATCCCACTTCAAATTTGATGCCTTTTGCTTTTGCCTTAAGAATTTTGTCCAACACTGTCAAACTACAACGCTCTTGTTTTTTTTGCGCTTTCAGGGTTTCATTTCATACCATTTCCTCTAGGGTAGGATCAATATCTTCCCCCGGAGCGCTAGCATCGACAATGGGACCAATAGTAACAGGTTGAGAAAGCTGTTGTACCTCAGCACTGGGACCAACAACAACAGGTTGAGAAACCTATTGTTTCTCTCCATTTGGACCGCTAGCAGTTGGTTGAGAAACCTATTGTTGCTCTGCAGTGGGACCACCAGCTAATGGTTGAGAGACCTTTTGTGGCTTGGGATTGGGCGCATCAGCAGGTGTAGAAGTCATTATCTGCAGAAGTGGTTTAATATTTAATTTAGATTACATAAAAACAACAACGAATAGATAAAAACATAACGTAACATAATGTATGTTATAATAAACAAATAACCTGATTATTGTACTCTTTTTTTTCTTTAATGGCTGAAGTGATTTGACTCCTCTATCGACTATGTAAATTCCTTCATTGTGGTCTCCTATGACATACAAAACGCCATCTACATTTGGAACACTGCGAAATGATTGTGAAGTCCCTATAAAAGGGTCAACCTACGTTGAACTTTCATCTGACCCTTTAGTTGTTTTGGTCGATAACAGAACAATTGACCAATTTTAGTTTGCGGGGTCTGGAACATAAAATACTTCAACTTCCTGTGATGCCATTATAAATAGTTCGTCTTTCTCCCTTTCCTTACTGAAATCAACATTCACGAATCCTAATTCATCTATTTTAATAGAAGTCCTGTTATCAACCCACTTGCATTGAAAAATTAGCACTTTGAATTTCGTATAATCCAACTCCGATATTCATTTGATGATGCCAAAGTATGACATATATGCATAAATTGGATTTTTGACCTTAGCACCAAAAACATGAATCACCTCAGCCACAAGTGTAACCCCACTATTCTGCATGGTACTGTATTCATCATGTTCATTAATATAGAATGTATAACTATTAACTGCATAAGCATTTTAAGATAATACGTACACACTTTCTCCTCCAGCCAGCCATCGAAGTCATTCCGAAATTGAGTCTGAATTTTCATCTAACTGGTTAAAAATATGGTCTCGAAACCATCCTATAAACTGTCGATTATGTGTATCTGATATCCATTTTCAGCTCTAGAACGATTCAAATGCCTAAGAATTTCTTTGTGGGTTTGAACATATGGGTCAACGTTGAAACTGTTATGAAAAACGTAAAGGTGGGCCTGCTCCCGATCTATAATATTGATTGTGGCAACCTCTCTTCCAGAAATTCCTTCACCCTCAAGCCACTCAGTGTGACGGGATTTTGGTAGGTCAACGATTTCTACACGAGACAGGTATTCGGTACAAAATTCAATAGCTTCCTCAACAATATATTGCTCCACAATAAAACCCTCTGGCCGACTTCGGTTTTTGACATACCCTTTCAAAATATTCATATACCATTAAATGGGGTACATCAATCTATAATGTACATGACCACATAGTCGAATCTCTCTCACCAAATGAACCATAAAATGAACCATCATATCGAAAAATGTCGGCGGGAAGAGCATTTCCAATTCACATAATATGACGACAATTTGTCTTTCCATAGTTGGCAATTTCTCCGGGTTTATAACATTGCTGCAAATAGCTTTCAATAAGAAACATAGCTTCTTTAATGTATGGCGGACATTCTTGGGAAAAATGAAACGTAAAGATATATGAATTAGATCTTGCATCAGAACATGGCAGTCAAGTGATTTCAGACCCTTTAATTTTAAATCTCCCATTGACACGATGTTCTTGATATTTGATAAATACCCCTCTGAAACCTTTACTTCATTCAAGAAGTTGCAAAACTGATATCTCTCCTACCTGGAAAAAGTGTAAGCAGTAGGAGGAAGAAATATTCATTTTTCACCCTTCACTGGTTCCAAATCTTCTCGTATTCCCATCTCAACCACGTCCAATCTTGCCTTAATTCCATTATTTGTTTTGTAGGGTGCATTTAGCAATGTGCCGATGACACTATCACATACATTTTTTACAACATGCATAACATCAAGAAAATGTCTGACATACAGACAATTCCAGTATGGTAATTCAAAAATACTGATCTCTTTTTCCAACCAGTTTTCGTAAGGTTTTTCAAAAATGGTTTAAGAAACGTAATGTCCAAATCTTTCACTTTCTCAAACAATTTATCACATATTAGTAGAGACGGTGTTGTATGTTCCTATGAGCTTTCATCGAATGATTTCGTCCAAGATCGGTACTTATGTTATCGGGGTAGAAATCTGCGATGTCCTAGAAACACAGTTTTCGATGAATGTTTCAACCTAATTGACTGTGTACCTTGTTCTCAAACAGGACACCGTTGAGTTCCTTTAATGCTATATCTTGACAAATTTCCATAAGAAGGAAAGTCATTTATCATCTCGTACAACATAGCTTTCAAAGTGAACTGTTCATTTTTGTAAGCATCATACATTGTAACACCTGAATCCCACAATATTTTCAAATCCTCGATCAATGGGGACAAATAAAAATCAATATCATTTCCCAGTTGTTTTGGTCCTGATATAAACATAGATAACATAATGTATTTTCATTTCATGTATAACCACAGTGGTAAATTATAATTTACCAACATAACCGGCCATGTAATGTGACTGCTTCTTTGAAAACCAAAAGGATTCACCCCATCTGTAGATAACGCCAGATGAAGGTTTCTCGGTTCGTTCCCAAATTCAGGATACTCGTGATCAATTCTCTTCCACTGCGAAGAGTCTGCAGGGTGACGTAGTTTCCCATCATTAATTCTTGTATCTGTATGCCATGTCAATTGTCCTGCAGTCTCCTCACTTCCATATAGGCATCTAAACCTAGGAATGATTGGAAAGTACCATACAAATTTTGTAGGACTAGAATCATCTTTCTTGTATCGGGAAGAACCACACTTTGGGCATTTTTTATGTGATTTTTGGTCCTTGTGAAACAATATACAGTCATTCGTTTAGGCAAGTATTCTTTCATAGATCATACCCATCGATCGTAGCATTCGTTTGGCATCATATGTTCGTCTTGGGAGTTCATTATCTTCTCGGAGCATGTCACTCAGGAGAGAAAGTATTTCCGTAAAACTGGCGTCACTCCAACCGTTGCTTTCTTTCAAATTATACAGCTTCAATACGGCTGAAAATGCTGTATATTTAGTGCAACTAGCATACAATGGCGTTTTTGTAAAACTCTTTAGCTTCTCAAACAATTTTGGGCAATCACGAAGTTCATCTTCAACTGTCCTTGTCATTTTCTCCATGCGATCTTCATCACCGTTCACATCTGTAATCACACCCTCCATATGATCGTCTTCACTGTTCACGCTTCTAATCATATCAGAGGATCTATAAAATGTCGTGTTCTTTGAGTCACTACCTACATTGGTTTTTCCCCGTGTTTATTCCAACATGTATACCTTCGATCTATTCTGTGATAGATCAGGTGTTCTTCCAACTCCTCTGGACTAATTTGTCTTGAATAACAACAGTGTAAACACAGACAAAGGATTTGATAAGGGTCACATGCATGATCTTCTGCAAACTTGATAAACTCTTTCACGCCATCTTCATACTCTTTTGTCAACCTATTGGCATTCATCCATTCTTTATTCATATTCATCGTCTTTATGGGTTCGATCTTGAGAACATGCCTAATATTATAAGATGTTGGTCACATTCATGATCTATGCCTTACAGAATACAAGACATGCTAACAATAGGAAACCAATGAGTAACAGGAGAAAACAGTAATAAATATGTTGTTATCTCAATGTACTCAAGGTGATGATAAGATGTTGGTCAAGATCAACTATGGGTTGGGAGTACCCTAATATTTAATTGAAAAAAACTACTAAAAACTGATCCAGAAAAGGATGAAATATCCTATTCATCAAGTCCCTTCATACAACCAATGCATTAGTTAATCCAAAAATAATCGCTAAAAATTATACAGGCCATAAAAACTCCTAAAAGCAGTCCATGGCAGGTACATCGATGTCCAACTCATATAATGGTATCCTAATGTCAAATCTATCTTGGAGAAGATCATAGAACCTCATAGATGATCAATGTGACTATCAATGTGTGGATGAGGATACATATTCATGACACTCTTTAGGTTAAATCTCTAATAGTCCAACAAAAGAATAAATACCAATCAACCATCTATTTTAGAGAACTATAAAACCCCATGGTAAAGTACTATGCCATAAGAAACCATTATATTCTATATCATCAAATTTTAATTCAAACAACTGATGCTCTTTTGGTGTTATTTTAGAAATTGTGATTGAAACTGAATTTTCTCCCAAAACTAACTAGATTATAAAGTTTATCTCTTTATTAAGAAGTAAATTATATACCTCATCAGTGAAAACTTTTTAAAAATGTTCTACCATTGGGGAAAAAGAATCCTACAGCATTCTAGCTCCATCTACAATATTCCTGACTATTTGAGCCATTAGGGTACAATAAATATATAATTATAACATGCTATTTAAATGAAATGTGGAAACAGGAAATCATACAGACTCATGAAAAACCCATAAAACATAACATATCACCTAGTATGTCTTTCACATATACAAATAAATAAATTTAAAAAAAACATGCTACAAAGCATAAAGGTACCATTAAATACTTACATTGGTCAACTTGTTTTAGAAATTATTTATCCTCATCTGTGCCTTGTACTTGCACCCATGAATTTGAAGGTGAGTATGCGTACACGATAGTTGACCTTCTTAGAGAAGAGTTTCTGGAAGAGTATAAGAGACATAAAGCAATGAAGATCATTAGAGTGTTAGAGAAAATGTGGTTTCAGTGTAAATGCATTTTGGAATGATCATTGCTATTTATTGTGGCAATCAGCTTGTGCAACATGGCCTAAGTTACAATACATGCAAGTTGTAACTTAGGTCGCGTCGCACAAGCCTATTGCCACATTGTTTGTAGCAACCACATTTGCTGCAACACTCTAATGATCTTTATTGCTTCATGTCTCTTATACTCTTCCAGAAAATCTTCTCTAAGAAGGTCAACTATCATGTACACATACTCACCTTCAAATTCATGGGTGCAAGTACAAGGCACGGATAAAGATAAACAATTTCTAAAACAAGATGACCATTGTAAGTATTTAATGGTACCTTTATGCTTTGTAGTATGTTTTTTTCTAATTTATTTATTTGTATATGTGACAGACATACTAGGTTATATGTTTTTTATTATGGGTTCATCTTTGTCTAATCATATAACTATGATATTAAACTATGTGATGAAAATTAATATGGATCCATCATCATTTCCATTGGGATAATATTTGTGAATCCATATAACCATAAGATTAAAAACTATTTCCTTTGTATCTCATACATAAATATTCAACTCGAAGGGGTAGAACTTACTGCCCATGGTAACTCAAAATAAAAAAAATGAAAACAAGGGTTGGTTATCCACAGAAGTCATCACACATAACCTTGGTAGACCTCTCACACATGTGAACCATCATAACTAAACAATTACCATATACTTCATCTTAGAGTCAAGATATCCATATGGAACCTATAGGGTATCCAATTCCACATCATTCACAAACAACCCACTTGTGTTTATAAATATCAATAACATCTCTTATTTCGACACTCATCACTAATTATGAATCACATCCCTAGACATAATCATAATCACATTAAGACCACATTATCTATTATGGAAATCCTTACTGGAATTAGGCTCAAGATATGGTATCATTCCTATCTCACATCAATATTCACTATTTGGTCCTCACACACACAATATATAAATAATATACCAAGGGAATACCATCCATGGAACTCACATCCCACCTTGAGAGCACGAGGAGGAGGAGGACGAGGCGGTGGCGGTCGTGGCAGCGAGGGTGGAGGCGGCGGTGACGGAAGAGGTGGAGGCGGCGGCGGTGGAAGAGGCGGCGATGGTCGTGGCAGCGAGGGTGGAGGTGGAAGAGGCAGAGGCGGTTGTGGTAGTGGCAGCGGAGGTGGAGGCGGCAGCGGCAGTGGAGAAGGAGGAGGACGAGGAGGACGAGGTCGCGTGGCGAGGGACATGGTTCTGCTTCTGCGAGAGATTGAATGCATGCAAGAGATGATGGCATGTTAGGGTTATTAAATAAAAACCGATAGAACACTTATCAGCGCTCGTTAAAAGCACTGATAAAGGTATGTTTTATCAGCGCTAAAATAAAAGAGCTGATAAAACATTCGTTTATCAGCGCTTTTTTAGCGCTGATAAAGAGATACGTTTATTAGCGCTAAAAAATGCACTGATAAATGTTACATTTATCAGCGCTTTTATATAGCGCAGATAAAGGCATACCCCTTTATCTGCGCTTTCTATTTAGCACTGATAAAGGGCAGTGCTTCCCTTTCCCTGTGTTGTGGTAGTGTATCAATAAAATATTCAATAAAATTTTGTTTTATCAGTGCTTTATCAATAAAATACAACCTTGTCTGGATACAAGCAGGTAGAGGTGGATCCGACACAGATGTACATCGGGGTGAAACCTGAAAACACCGCATTGAGCTAGACTCAAACGGGATCAAGTACACGACAATGAGCATTGCTGCACTTTTGGTTATGAAACTCGCGGGGGATATTTTTGGTTAATCATAAGATTTTATGAATCATTATGAAGGAATAATAGAGAAATGTAATTGTCTAAGCATAAATTTTTGAGACATAAAATCCTTTATAGTTAAAATATTTATAAGGGAAATAAGTTTCTCACTAAGGTTTTATTATTTTAGAAAATGGAGGGAAATAGGAGGAACCTTGAAAATGGTGACCATAATGGACCATGTGCTGATGGCCCTCCGATGGAATCCGGAATGGAAAAATTCATGCGAATGATGAACCAAATGACTCGCGTTATGGGAATTACCTTGAATCAAGCTGAGAGATCGATCTCACCAAGAAGGGAACAACATTCTATTGAGTCCTTTATGCGTCAACGACCACCAACCTTTAGTGGATCGACTGACCCATTGATTTATGAGCAGTGGATCAGCTTCTTCGAGAAGATATTTTCTATGCTCCCCTCTTCAGAGAAAGAGATGGTCACCCTGGTGTTTCGCATGGAATTTGGGGATGACCTCCTGGATGGGAGATTCAAACGTTCCGATCAGTTTCTAGCGGGTTTGTTCATAGAACCGGAAACATCCAATGATTCCACATCCGTTTGGACCTACCTTCCAAAGGTAGGCGCTCATTATCTTGTGGACTAATGAGGCTTAGGAATTTGCATTGGTTGAGAGGATGGGAGGTCAGACTCATCACACCTTTTTTGAGGGGAATTATTGTCTACTCCGGGACTCTCTTTATAGATTTAAGTTATGTTCATGAATCCTTATTACGTTACCAAGTATAAAATGCGATTTCCTTCATTTTAACAATAAATGATTAAATATGTAAGAAATTTAAAGAATCTTTTATATGTATTCGAGGTTCTTCATCAATAGAGAATCATCTGTATCTATTTAGTGATTCTTGGTCAATGGTATCCTTCAAAACATTTATATAAAAGTCTCTTGGTCATTATGATGACCAGGATGGTTTTAAAGCCACTCAGTGGGGCACTTGAATTTTATCATCATTCAGAAGGACAATGAATTACTTCAGAGTTGGGATCGAACCCATAGATGGTCTACCTACGTATCCTTTGTTTTGAAAAAGGAATCAGAACCCACGTAGTTCGAATAAGGGTATGATGCTTATGATTGATGGCTCAAAGTAGGATGTCACAATTACTTTTACACTCTAAGCTCACGTGAGTCATGTTCGGTGTGAGAAACAAGAGGTATTAGTAAAATTTAGACAATTTTACCCTGAAAGATGCAATCAGAAGGAATGGTTTGGGGCTTATGTATGTATGACGGCCCAGAGGATTTACTTTAGGGAGAAAATCCAGGAACAGGGTCCATAAAGGTATTTGTGCTTCATGGAGATTTGAGTACTCTAACTTGGGACTTATTCCTGAAGAGGAAACCCATATTATGAGAGGATTGATAACTGGGTTTTACTCTTGAGAAGGAATCCCAGATCAAACGTAAATTAGGAATGCTTAAAGAGAAATTAGGGGACTTGGCGCTTACTCCTGAAAAGGAAACCCATATTTGAGATTGGGGCTTACTCCTAAGAAGGATGCCCATGATTATGACTGGGTCATATTCCTGAAAAGGAGACCCAAGTTTGGGATTAAGGTTTGGGGCTTACTCCTGAGAAGGATGTCCATATTTGAGATTGGGGCTTACTCCTGAGGAGGATGCCCAAGGTTATGACTGGGTCTTATTCTTGAAAAGGAGACCCAGGTTAGGGATTAAAGTTTGGGGCTTACTCCTAAGGAGGATGCCCATATTTGAGATTGGGGCTTACTCCTAAGAAGGATGCCCAAGTTAAGGGATTTGGGGCTTACTCCTAAGAAGGATGCCCAAAATTAGAGGACTTGGGGCTTACTCTTGAAGAGGATGCCCAGATTTGGGAACTTTAGGAATTTGGGACTTACTCCTGAGGAAGATTCCCAGATTAAAGGACTTATAACTGGGGATTATTCCTGAAAAGGAGACCCATGTTAAGGATTCTCTCATCTTAAAAGGATGAGGTCGAATGAATGAACTCTCAATCTTTGGTGACATAAAGTTGTGTAAATCACTAGGTTTTGAGAGATATTCCACCGAATTCCGTTCAGATAAGGAAGTCAAATCAAGAAATCATGCCATAAATGGCTTTGAAAAGTGTCTTGAAGACTGAATCTTGAAAAGGAAAGGTGTAATGGCTTAAGAGGGCTAAAATGGGAAATATGGGCACCTAAAAAGGTAGGGGCACACAAGTCTTGAAAGGCGTGAAAGTATTGTGGCGGCGCGCAAGTATTGGTCGTGCAGGTATACTTGCGCGACATGTGGGATACTTGCGTGATTCTCAACCATCATTAGAATATTTGGGCAACTCTTTATAAATCCCTTTAGAATCCTCTTGAGGTTCTTCCAGAAAAGGGATGCGCATGTTCTATTGAAGGAATAAAGTAGCGCGCAAGTGTTGATGAGTTTCAACACTTAGGCCTTCCTTCTTCTCTTTAGATCTTTCGTTCTAGGTAAGAAATTACCTTAGAAGTGTTTCGGATCTTTGAGAAGATACTTGGGCGTCGAGAGCTTCAATCCGAGTTTTTGGAAAAAATCCTCTCGAATGGGGGCCCACAGGGTCTATTTATAGGCATGAAAAGACCCTGGGCGGTTACCGGGCAGTTATCACTTAGGTTGTGCAAGTCACTTGCGCGACCAAGGGCGTCGCGCAAGTGGACTTTCCCGACAGTGATATAACTTGCGCGGTGAAGTTGCTTTTGATCCTTTGTTCATTCCTTTGTCGATTTTTGATGTTTTCTTCAAAGGTTGAATAACTTTGAGCTCAGATATTCCCCTTTTCCGATTTTTAGATTCTGTGACGAAAGGAGCGTCAATAAAAGTCCCCCCTCAGAGTTGGATCCGGAGAGAAATGAGGATTTGACTCTGAGGAAATCGAATACATCCAAAGGAAAAGGGGGCGCACAAGTCTTCAGGGGCACAGAGGTTGGCGCGCAGGTTTGCATCACGCAGGCCTTTAAGCGCACTGGGTACGGCGCGCAGATAGGCTTCCTGGCCTATAAATACACGGCCTCACCTCCGTACAAAGTATCTGGGTTCCTGGACTTCAAACTTCTCGAGCTCTCGTCGCGCAGGTTATCTTAGCCGCGCAAGGTGCTCTGTTTTTCCAATGTTTTCCTTGATGTCGCGCTATTGTAAATGTATTTGTACTTGCACGGTTTACACTTGCGCGTCAAAAACTAGCACGACACACGAATACTTGCGCGCCATGTTTTAGACTTGCGCGCCTTAATGCCTTAGCCATTTTTTTGAAATCTTTCACAAATTTTATGAAAAATAAACCTATTTAAGAGTTAGTTTACTCATATTTTGTGCAGATTCAGTGGTTCCCAAGGGAATTGGAACGTCTAATGAACTGGCTAGCAAGTGGATTGATGACATGATGAACATTATTGGCCACGATTACTATGATATCTGCGACATCACACTCCCAGATTTGGCTAAGTACTTGAAGAAATATCATCCTAATTTTCCACAGAGCATCCATCTTCCTATGTGTGGTCATGGTCATCTGCAAGGAGTCAATGTTCCAAATGCAAAAAATTATACACCTGAGATGCAGCTGCACTTCTACTCCTCTATTTCGGTTATGTTGTGCATTAAGAGCAATAACAATGGTGTGAACTTTCAAATTCTTCCTCCATGTCATTTCCTTGCAGATATGAAAATAGAAAACCTATGGGCTGAAATGTTTTCCGCTACCGGTTGGTGGAGAGAAGACAAACATGGTATTAGAGCAATATCTGAAAAGATTACTCTCTCCAAATGGATCTTTACTTCCAATGCTCTATTCTCAAATCCATGTATCCATCTTCCAAGTCTCTTAGACAGAAACAGAGTCACTTTTTGATCAGCAGAAAATTTTCTCAAACCGCACTCAAGAACATACTTTTACAATTGTTCCAAGAAGAGCTAGTATCACTACATATCTTATTGTATCCAGTTAAATGAATGAAATCCAGGTGGTTTCTGATGAAGCTCGGGATTCCGTAAATCAAATGAAGTGTTATGTTGAAAGCCTCTTGTAATTCTTGAAAAAGAGAAGAGACTCCATTCTGTGGATGTCCTTCTAACTCTTGTGTATCAATGAAAAACACTTTCATCTTCAACTTATTTGTACCAGAATTCTCTCACTACCTGCTTCAAATTTACTTAAGCCAATGGGATTAGTAAGCATAGTTTGATTTTTACTAGGATTATTACAAATAACCCTACAAACTTTGAATCTTTTAATTGCTCAATATTACCTAAATCATACAGGATGTATGTTTAGTGAGCTGTAACGTGACTTTTATTCAGAGTTCCTTTTGTCTTTTGTGGGAAGTTTAAAGTCATGCATGCCTGACATAAAGGGGATAATGTTTAAGGTCGAAATATCTTTGACCAAAATGGATTAAAATTAATTCAATTCCTTGACAATTTATCTGAAAACATATTACCATACTCAAGTATGAGAGAAAATATGTAAACTATGGCTTAAGAATATTTGAATATGAGGAATGATATGAAAAAAAGAGCTAAAAGGCATTAGAAGAAGTAGTTTCCAAGAATGAAGTTACTATTATTTAACAAAACCCGTTAGGGGGTTGAAATATGCAGGGCCACCTATGGGCATTGGCTGCATGGTCAAAAAAATAGTATCTTTTGGCTGACAAGTCTGTTATGTGGACTGTTTATGTAAGGCCACCTATGGGCATGTGCTGCATAGTCAGGCGAAAGAACTCTCAAAAATTTACTTTCCTAGTGCTAAAAGCCAGTTAATGTTTATGGAGATTCAAATTTTATTAAGTATAGAGTTTGTTGTATGGAAAGAGGTACTTGAATATGGAGAAGATATTTCCGAACAAGAATATCAAAGAACTGGATGAATATCACTCCTACGAAGGTCTGACCCAAACGTAGGGAATAAGAATAAACCATAGACTTGAATACGTTTAGATCATGAAAATGGATATGGGACAAATATGTTAAGGATGGCTATTTTTTTTTGCGGATCCCTACATACTGTCGTTTAAGACAAATAAGGACAAAAGAGGCATTCTTCCCAAGAATGAAGTTACCATCATTTAACAAACCCGTTAGGGGGTTGAATTATGCAGGGCCACCTAAGGGCATTGGCTACATAGTTAAATAAAATAGTATCTTTTGGCTGACAAGTCTTTTATGTGGACTGTTTATGCAAGGCCACCTATGGGCACGTTCTACATAGTTAAGCAATATAATTCTCAGAAGTTTTGACATTTTTGTGACTAGAAGTCATGAAAAGGGTTATGAAGATCTGAAAATATTTAAGGTTAGGATTATAACACATAAATATGGGTATTTTCCAATGTATATAGAGATACATAGGTCAATGATAACCATAATCATGTTGTGGCTGGGTCCTGAATTGAAATTTTGGACTTCACTATGTATCTCATAAGAATGAGAATCAAGCCATACGTAGTTCTTGAAATGCAGTTTAACGTCGTGCATGATGAAATTATGAGTGATCTTAGTTTAGGGTCATAGAGTTCGGGCCATAATAATGAATACACAGTGTGTGTTTTCATGAGGACTTTTCAGCCAAGGGACTGAAAGTGAAATTTGGGGTTAGGCCTAAAAGACTTGGGACTGGATTAGAGGGATACTCGAATGTTCCTACGTATCCCATAAAGATGGGAATCAAGTCCACGTAGTTCTATAACTACCCTTTGTACAAATTTGGTTCGTACATGTGAAGGGTGAAAGGGGACTTTAGTGCAATGATGGTTAACCTGAGATAAAATGTTTAGGCATTACCATGTATGCACGTAGTCTTTTGAAATGAAACATGATTGAAAAAATCAATTTCAATAATGGTTCCTTCTCAAATGAGGAAATCAAAGAATATTGTAGTTTATTGTCGTACCGGACAAAAGTGTTGTATAGTTTAACGTCATATAACAAGGACGAAAGTGAATCAATGTAAAGATATTGATTCCAAGGGCGGTTTCACGAATCAACATCATATGAGATGGTGGTGAACCAATGTGAAGAGATTGTTTTTGGGCTTGAACCCTGGGAGGTTGCCTACATACCCATTCTGGAGGGCAAGGATCAAAGTCCATGTAGTTCAATTAAAGAATGAATTAATGATCAAGTTGTTCTTGGGGACAACGATCTAAATAAAATGTTGTTGGGACTTATACATGGTTAGTGGCCCAAAGAGAGTGTTACGGTTGAGGTTTTCTCTAAGCTCACGTGAGTCATACTCGGTGTGAGAAACAAGAGGTAACAACAACCTTAACAATGCATAGTTTAATGTCATGTAGGACATAAAAAGGGACTATGCAGTTTAAAGTCTTGCAGTTATGACTATTGGTGATGCACAGTTTAGTGTCATGTAGCAGGGACAAAATAACAGTTTAATGTCATGTAGGACATATCAAAGACTTTCTGTACAGTTTAGCGTCATGTAGTTAGGACGATGGAGACAATACAGTTTAACGTCATATTGGACGAAAGGGGGACCGTGAAGTTTAATGTCATGCAGTAAGGACAAAATAACACACCATTTATGTCATGTTGGACGTATTGGGGATTTTTGTTTTTCCCATAGTTTAATGTCATGTTGGACAAATGTGAGAATAGTTTAAGGTCATATTCATGGACCGCGGATGGTGCAGTTTAATGTCATGCTAGACCTTTGATGACTATATATTTTAACATCTTTCCGGATGTAAGGGACTTTTATACAGTTTAGCGTCCTGTAGTTAGGATGTCACAGTTTAACGTCTTGATGGACATAAGGGATTTTCAAATAGTTTAAAGTCATATGCATGGACCAGGGATGATGCAGTTTAAAGTCATACTGGACTTCTAAGTGCTTATGTAGTTTAACGTCTTTCCGGACGTAAGGGACATTCCTACAGTTTAACGTCATGTTGGACGTAGTTGCAGTTTAAGGTCATACTAGACCAAAGTGCGAATAGTTTAAGGTCATATGCATGGACCGTGGATAGTGATGCAGTTTAAAGTCATACTGGACTAAAGGCTGTATGAACCACTTGTAAGAATCTTGGTTCTGGGGACCATATTTTGTGTTTATACAAAATATTTCTTCAGAAATCTGTCATTGGTTGGGGTCGTGATGAGTTCTCCATCCATTGAGATTAATGAATAAGCTCCATTGGAGTAGACCCTATGTATTGAATAAGGTCCTTCCCATTTTGGCTCAATCTTGGGAGGTTTATTTGCTGGTATCATTGGAGTTCTGAGAACTAATACCAATTCTCCCTGAATAAATGAACGAAGACGAACTTTTTTGTTAAAGGCTCGTGGTATTCGATTCTGATAGATTTCCAAGTGGTGCAAAGTGCACAATCTTTTTTCATCTAACTGTTCCAATTCGTTCAATCGCTTTTGGGATTTCTCATCTGTAGATAACTGATCACAAATGGATACTCTGAGTGAGGGCAATTGAACTTCAATTGGCAAGACTGCTTCTGTTCCATATACCAATGAATATGGAGTTGACCGCGTTGCATTGTGGGTGGTAGTCCGATAAGCCCATAAAGCATGAAAGAGTTTATCATGCCCTGACCTCTTATCTTTATCCACCATCTTTTGCAGTATATTTGAATGAGTCTTGTTAAAGGCTTCTATTTGGCCATTGGCTGCCGCATGAACCGATATGAATGGTTGGATTTACTGTTGTATTCTTGATACAATTTCTTCACCTTAGAAGAACAAAAGTTGGTTCCGTTGTCCGTCAATATGGTATGAGGGAAACCAAATCTAGTAATGATGTTAGACTTGATGAAGCTAACAATGCATTTAGAACTGACTTCTTTGAGAGGTACTGCCTCTGCCCATTTGGAAAAGAAATCAGTAGCAGTAAGAATGTACTTAAACTGCTTGGCCGTAGCTGAAGGGTAAGGTCCCACCACATCCATTCCCCATGTGTCAAATGGCCACGAGTATTTAGCTGTATGAAGCAACTCTGGAGGTTGATGAATGAAGTTGGAATGTACTTGACATGAATTACACTTCTTTGTGAAATCAACACAATCATGTATCATTGAAGGCCAAAAGTATCCAAGCCTTCGAATTTGATCAGACAGTCTATGTCCAGACTGGTGGGCACCACAGACTCCTGCATGCACTTCTTTCATGACATCCATTGTCTCTTCACCATCAATACATCTGAAGAGTACTCCATCAAAACCACGTTTGTAGAGAATTTTCTCTAAGTGGTTTGGGCTATCATAAAGAGTAAAATTGACCACACGTCGCCAGATTTGTTCTTTCTCGGCTCTATCAGGTGGAAGTGTTCCATTTTGAAGGTATTCCCTGATAGGTGACATCCATCCTGTAGTATGACCATACGGTTCAGGAATGGGACTAATTTCATTAATTTCCTCTGTTCTGGCTTGAACATAAGGTGAAATTGCACGACGGTGGGAAATACTGATGGTTGTCTCATCCCGATTTGGATCTGCTAGAGCTGTGGCTATATTAGTCAGTGCATCAGCTTGAGCATTTTTTGATCTTGGGACATAAGAAAATGTCTGTTCTGAAGGGAATTCTGCCATTAACTCTCTGACGTAATCATACAAAGGGATTAATTATTCTTTTCTGATGGAATAATCCCCATTGACTTGTTTGATTACCAGGTCTGAATCACCTTTTACCTTTAAGTGATTCACTTGTGCTTGGAGCGCTAACTCCAAGCCTATGATAAGAGCTTGGTATTCGGCTTCATTATTGGTACCACCTTCCCACAATAAAAATAAATAAGGTAAAAATGCCTTATCTGGAGAAATGAGTACAATTCCTAAACCAACTTTGTTGAATTTAGGATTTTCCATTTTCTTCCCTGTTGGACTTCTGGAAGCACCATCAAAATACATTTCTCATGTTTGAGGACTCTCTTGAATAGAGAAAACTTCCTCATCAGGGAGTTCAATATCTGAAGACGTGTCTTCCACTAAAAGATGTTCAGCCAGGAAATCAGCTAGAGCTTGGCCCTTAATTGCCTTTTGAGATACATACTGAATGTCGAACTGTTGCAAAATAACTGCCCACCTTGCTAGACGTCCTGTGAGCATTGGACGACTAAGGATGAATTTGAGCGGATTATTGCGAGATACCAATTGGACCTTGTGATGTTGCAGGTAGTGTCTCAGTTTCTGAACTGCAAAGATTAATGCCTGGAAGCACTTCTCAATACTTGAATATCGGGTTTTTTGCTTCAAGCATAGTTTTACTGAGATAGTAGAGTCTATTTTCAATCCCAGCATCATTATTTTGAGAAAGAAAGGCCCCCAATGATCTCTCTAGAGCTGTCACGTAGAGGATAAGTGGTCTTCCTTCAACAGGTGGCATGAGTACTGGTGGACTCAAGAGGTATTTCTTGAGAACATCAAATTATTCTTGACATTCTTCTGTCGACTGGTAAGTGACTCCTTTCTTCAATAATTTGGTAAAGGGTAAACTTTTGCCTGCCAAATTGGCGATGAAACGCCGAATATAGGCTAAGTGTCCTTGAATTCCTCTTAATTCTTTCAAATTTTGAGGAGGTGACATACCAAGGATTGATTTGGTCTTCTCAGGATCGAATTCAATACCACGATGGCATACAACAAAGCCGAGGAATTTTCCTGAGGTTACCCCAAAAGCACATTTTAAGGGGTTCATCTTCAAATTATGTTTTCAAAGCTTGTGGAATATGACTTCCAAATCAGCCAAGTGATTAGAACGTTGTTTGGATTTAACCACCAAATTGTCTACATAGCATTCAACAAATTTCCCTAAGAAAGGATTGAAGATACGATGCATGGCGCGTTGATATGTTGCACCTGCATTCTTTAAACCAAAGGGCATCACCCGGTAACAAAACACACCTTGAGGGGCTCTGAAGGCTGTAGATTCCTCATCTTCTTGGGCCATTCGGATCTGATTATATCCGGAATATACATCCATGAAGGAAAGTACTTCATAACCAGTTGTCGCATCAATTAAGAGTTCTGTAATCGGAACTGGGAAATCATCTTTAGGACAATACCGATTAAGATCTCTGAAATCAATGCAAACCCTAATTTGTCCGTTCTTTTTCTTTACAGGGACAATATTAGCCAACCACTTGGGATATTGAACTTCTCTGACGAAGTTAGATTTGATCAGCTTATCCACTTCAGCTTCAATTTTGGAAGCATAAGTTGGGTGTGCTCTTCTCGCGGCTTGCTTAAATCCTCGATGTTCTTTTGTTAAACCCAAATGATTAGTAGCAACATCAGGATCATGCCCAGGCATTTCTGTATAGTTCCAAGAGAAAATATCTTTATTTTGCTTTAGAAAAGAAATATACATCTCTTGATCTTCAAGGGTCATGGCCGCACTAATTAAAGTGGAGCATGGATCTTTCTCTGTACCCAGATTTATTTCTATGAGTTCATCCACAGTGGTAGAGATACCCTCTTCAAATGCTGGAGGAGCATCTCTAAGATCTTCCTCTTCCTCTTCATCATGTGCTATTTCTTCTGTTTCTACTTGCATAGTAGATGACAAAACGAAATTTTCATGATCATAAGAGATATCAAAATTTTCACATTTTGAAGAAGAATCTTCCATTTCCGACCCTATTGATGATAAAGCGCCTTCTTTGGAAAATAAAGAGGAGATGATGGATTGAGAATCAACATCATTATTCACCTCTGGTGTTGCTATAACTTCTTATGGCCTGATTGACGAAGTATAGACCTGTTGGATTTCAGAAGATGAAACGAAGACATCACCACTTGTCCTTTCATCACTGTTTGGTAGGTTACCAATTTCTCCCATGTTGTCTGGCTCAACTTCCGTAATTGACATTATGGATCTTTTCATAAGAGTATTTTGATTTGGGCATATTTTGTCAATTTGACTTATAAGTAACACATAATCTGTACTCACATGTGTAAATGGATTTATTGGAATTTTCTCCAAACCATATGGAGCATTAACTTTGGTAATTTCCTTCATTGTAGATTTTTCTCTTCCCTTCATGTGATAAAATTCTGCCTCAATATATTGAGACTCACATGTCTTGAACGGGGCCTTATCACCAAACAATGTTCCAACTTGACCATTGAAACAGTATTTGAGACATTGATGTTTTGATGAAGGGATAGCCGCATGCTGATGTAGCCAGGGTCTTCCAAGCAAGACGTTGAAAGATGAGTCTTGATCAACAATCATGAAATCCGAATTAGATACAATATCTCCAAACTGGGTTCTGAGTGTAACTTCGCCCAGTGGTTCTTGTTCATTTTTATCATATCCTTGTAACATCATGGTAGAAGGAGATAAATCAGATTCCGTGAGGCCCAATCGATGAAGTGTACGAATGGGCATGAGGTTGACTCCTGAACCATTGTCAATGAAAGCTCTTCTGATATCTACACCATTGACTTTTCTAGACAAGTAGAGGGGTTTTATGTGCCCATGCACAACATCATCTTCATCTTTATCAGTAAAATATATCATTGCATGGCATTCTACAAGATTATTCTCTACGTGATAGACTTTATCTGCAACAATTTCAGCTTCAAACTCCTGAGGACTTGACAAAGCTTTGATGAGTGCTTCCCGAAGAACTTTTGACAGATTCAAAGAATCAAAAATTGATAACTTGGCTGGTACTTGAGCCAAGTGTTTCAATATATCATACTTTTGATCTAGAGTTCTGCGTTTCCCAATAGGAATATGCGGTTTTGTAACACCCCGAGCTTCCATGATACGCTTCTCATTCAATAATGCAATAGCTTGCATTGTACGCAACCTCAAGTTCTAAAACACCGCGACTAATCAAAGTAGCCATTATGAATAGTAATAACCACTTTTTAAAATTATAGAAATTTTATATTTCAAAATGGACTTCATTTTTGGATTCGGAATATCGAAATTAGCCTATGTTGAATTTTTGGTATTTTTCTGAGAACTTCTAATTTTAGTGAAAATCACTTAAAACAACTTTTTTAATCAAAATAATTTGTAATGATAAGTTATACTATTGAGTGGTTTTAAAGTATAATTAGAATATAATTTTAAAATTTTATCCAATGGTGGTCATTAGAATTAATTTAACTTTGAAATTGGACATAAACAATTGCCAATCTTTTGATATAAATTATTTCTTAAAAACACGCTATTTGTTGTGACAGTGGGAATTAATTATAAAATTAATTAATTCAACTTATATGTTTGTAATTGCATAAAATAGACATAATTTTTGAATTCGGAATATCAATTATAGCTTAGGGTGAAATTTTGGCATTGTTCTGAAAAACTTCAATTTTTGATGAATAGTGAAACCACTAAGTGGTAGTTAAATAACTGATTTTTCATTTAAATGAAATATTACCACTTCTGTGATTTGATTTTCAAAAAACCGACATACATGGTTATCATTAAGAAGTAAAATGTGGTTCAATGAGATTAAAATAATTTTTTGGTGAATAGTAACTTTTAAGTTCTTAATCGCGATTAGAGGCAATTAGTGTAGTTTAAGGTAAAAACAATGATTTAATAATATGAGATGAGCTTGAAACTTGTCCAACTCCTATTGTATGAGTCATGGCCGACCAAGAAAACCCATGGGTCAACTTGGGGACCCCATGGAGCCACATTGGTTGGAAAATGACATTAATATATATAAATTTAATGTTAAAATTAAATTGACACAAACATGATTTGTTTTACTAAAACAGTTTTTAAGTGGGGTTACACAAGTCCAAATATTGATTATAAATATTGATTAGAAAGATAAAAAGATTTACTACATCATAGTATTTTTTTTATAATTTTTAGACATTTAATAAATTAAATTATTTATGACATCATGATGATGCAGCGATGACCTCATTATTTAACGATTTAAATAAAATGAGAAGATAATGTAAAATACAAGGCTTACACTTGTCCAAAGCCTATTGTATGAGGCGATTTCGAACCCTTATCACCTTATACTCGAATGATACAATTTTGGTACCTTTATAAACCTAAAATCATTGTATAATAGAATAACATTTCATTACTTTCCAAAAGTGCCCCTCCTCTCCACTTATAAAAGGCCCCCACCACTCCCACCTTATTCACACCTTAAAGCCATTTGGCTCGGCCAAACTCTGCCCAAATACTCTCCCAACTTCCCCCTCTTACTCCAAGATGCCTCACTTTGGGAAGAACTCTTCTCAAGGAAGCCTTTGGCTCAAATCAAACAGAGTTACCCGATTTTGAGGTAATGTCTTCTCTAATGTTGTTTTGTTTTATTTTTCTTCTCCAACCCCCTAAACTCTTTTTATTCATTTCTTTTGTAACAACACCAGTATCCTCAATATACTAGGATGTTGTTATAAGAATTATTAGAGCTACACTTACACACACCTACATCTAATGGTTAAAGAACATACGGTTTCTGTGGATGGCGAATTTCTGCCTCACGAAATGATGATTGTTCAACACTCATATAACACCTTCAAAGGTGGACATTAAGATGTAACTATTTTTATATATGATATATAATATGTTTATGTTTTACTTATTCTTCTGTATTTCTCATTTATGTCATACTTTATGATTTCCATTATGGGTAAAATGTGATAATTTCATTTTAGGAAGTGCGGACTACCGCCCCCTCAAAGTGATTTGAATCGTTAATGCCATATGTGGGATGTATAAAGGATAGAGTAAATGGTATTATACACTATACTTGAATTATATTATAAATTTATATCATTATTATTTTGTTCCATTAAATAGGAAATTGAAATGAAAGTAGTGTTCATGCGTACGTACGGCTTTCCGTCTCCATGAACGGTGCATTTCATTTCTTACCTCTAAATGTTACATAATGTTATAAATGTATGTATATACTGGATATATAAAATATATCTGACATCTAAATCATGAATATAATTTGGAGATAATGGATATTCTACCACATAAACAACTTGTAATTATAAGAAGTTTATTGTTGACTCAAGTACCAAAGATCGACAAAACCACCGTTATTAACTTAAATAATTACATAATGTTCATATCATTGTAATAAGTGATATAAAAAGGATAATGAAATTGAAAATGGTTCTTAATAATGTATATATTAACTCTAGTTTATTATTCAGGAGGTTAAAGAACGGTTGATTCAAGTCAGACACGAGGTAAGGGAATTTCTAAACCCAACTTCCAATCTTTGGGTTAATCTCCTACTTTCAAATTATGTCATGATATTATTATTTCCTATTTTGTATTTTTAAATTCTTTATGTGTACCTATAGTGAATACACATAACAGATCTATTTTATTTTAAAAATGATCTTTTTAAGGACTTCGTCTCAATCTCCTTTCATTGAGGCATATTTGGTTTTATACACAATTTTCTATTATATGGTGTATAAACCCCTTTGACTTTTACGCTTATTCAAAAGGAATCTTTTTATATAAAGCATTTTGATAAATGACAAAAGGGAATGTTTTTCTTTCCGTACTTATGCAGCGACAACGACTTCTCTGCCGCCGTGACCATTATTTGAGTTTCGGCTTCCTCTACAAGCCATCATTTTTTTTAATGAAAAATAAATACAAAGTTTTATCTTTCTTTTATTTTGGTGTTGAAAATGGTTTTGAAAGAATTTTTATCAATGTGTTGTATTGATATCTTGTGACTGAAATGTGGAAATGTTATGTTTCCTTTATGCATGTTTTATGTGATACGATTATGTTATGGATTATGATATGTTTAAACCTATTCATATGAGGAATGTATTGGACTTAATAAGTGACGGGTGGAGCCCGCCATAGCTCCTTGATGAATCGGTAGGTCTCATGAGACAACTAGACATGGAATTGGCTGAGGCCCTTTCCCAATTTGATTTATGGTTTTGGCCGAGGCCTTAATCATTTTAGACGTCTTGGCCGAGGCCTTGACAAAATGTTTCAAAATGTCTGGCATTATAGATTCCCTCATTATGAAAGTGGTTATTGATATTACATGTGATTATTCGTCTAGTAGAATATCCATGTGAGCAAGTAATGACATTATTTTATTTTACTTTTTCCATATTATGATGAAGTTCAAGTTCAATAAGGCTTTTGTTTAAGTTATACATTGCCTTAAATGTTTATGTTTTCTTATAAAAGCTTCCGCAATATTGTTATCCTTACTGAGCATCTGAGCTCACCACTTTCAATGTTTTAATATTTTCCAGGATGTGAAGAAGTGTATTATGACTGAATTGAAAGAATAGTCAGTGAGGATATGAGTGTGGACTATGAAGACCATGTTATTGTAGTTTGTTTACTTTTTGATGTAATGAAATACTTATGAATGTATCTAGTGTTTCCAAGGCTACTAAACTAATCGGTCTTTCGAGAATTGATCTTTTGTGATCATGCCAATGTTAAGAAGTAATGCACCGACTCTGGGTAGCTGGGGTCGGGGCGTTACAGTTGGTATCAGAGGCAGTTTAGTACTAACCTTGGAAGCTAGATGTAGATAAACTCTGATTAGAGCACATAGCCCAAAGATAGACTTTGAGGATTAGTATAGAAGAACTTCCTAGAATTTTGGTATTATAGAGATGTTATGAGTTTTCCGAGAAATACATCCATGTCTGGATACGAGCAGGTAGAGGCGGCTCTAGCACAGATGTACTTAGGGGTAAAACCCGAAAACACCGCTTTGAGCTAGCCTCGAACGGGAATTGGTGCATGACAACGGGCCTTGCTGCACTCTTGGTTACGACACTCCCGAGGGATATGCTTAGGATAATTCTCATTTTATTTACAAACCACTATGAAGGGTTATGGGTATATACTTCCTCAAAGAAAACATTTCTTTTTATGATTATGGATTATATCCATAAATAGTTCAATTTATGTAAAGTTTTTTACAAGTATGGAATTATGTATTTTGATTCATAAAATAATCTAGTTTATACCATTGTTTAGAAATGGTGCCTAGTGGAAGGAATGGAAACCGTATCAATGCACGAACTCCGTGTAGGGATTGCCCTCCTGCTCAAGATAATTATTATGGATCTAGAGATACAACTGGTGCTGATCAACTTATTACCATACTGGGACAACTCACTCAGGTTATGAATAATAACCTTACTCATATGGAGCACCCTGATCCGCAACGTGGAGGATCAATGTTAGACCGCTTCATGAGGCAACAACCACCAACATTTAATGGGGGTACAAATCAGTTAGTAGATGAGCAATGGATGAATTCCTTAGAGAAAATATTCCATGCCTTGGGGAGTAGTGAAAGGGAGAAGGTTGTCATGGCAGTTTACCGCCTCACTGGAGATGCCGATCAGTGGTGGTCATTGATTCAAAATAAAAAGGAAGATGATGACGTATCGAATATGGAATAGAGGGAGTTCAAAGAGCTTTTCCTAGAAAAATACTATCCTCGTGACCATCGAGCAGATATGGAAAGGCAATTTCTGAGTCTGAGACAAAAGGAGGATGAGAATGTCGCAAAGTATGAGGCCAACTTTACAAGTTTGGTGAGGTATGCTGCAGATTATATACGTAACCCAAGAGGTAAGATTGATTGTTTCTTTGATGGGTTAAAACCATTTCTCCGTCGAGATTTAGTATCACAATCCTTCTCATCATACGAAGATATTGTCTCGTGTGCTATCAAGACAGAAAAGGAATTCTCTAAGTCTTATGACAAAAAAGTAAAGAAAGAGAAGAAGAGAACGGTGGAACAAGAGACAGATAAAGGGAAAAAGGGAAAGAAGGATTTTCCATTATGTGATAATTGTGGGAAGAATCACCCTGGTACTTGCCTAAAAGGAATGGGAGTTTGTTATAAATGTGGAGAAAAGGGTCACCAGGCTCGTGATTGCAAGGGAAAGAAAGAGGATATCAAAGTTGAATGCTACAATTGTAGAGAAATGGGTCATTATGCAAATGAATGTCCTAATCGTTAGGGAAAATTACCTCAGAAAAGGCCAAGGGATCAAGGAAAATCTTATGCTGTTACTACAGTTGAAGCAGAATAACTAATGTATTGGTGCTTTTGGACTCATGGATTATATTCTAGTTATTAGAATAATGTGATATGTATATAAGGATTGCACTACAGTACCTGTTGATTTCAGTAAGGTTTTAATATGATTAAGGTAATTATATTTTTAGTATGTGACAATAAGAGAAACTTTAATTTGTTTGGAGAATCTGATAAATTGATTTTGGAATTAAGAGACCTTTTAGAGAAAGTCTGGATAGAGGTATTTTGGATAACTATAATGGTTGGAGTGGATTAAGTTGATCTTTGGATAGTATTGTTTAAGGTTAAAAAATTTATGAAGATTATTTTTGGAATATTATGATACTATAGTTTTAGGAAAAGGACAACCTGCAGGGTGGGGCATAACCCGTCGCGTCGGACAAAGCTGCAGGAATCAAACCCACAACCATAGTGCGACAAGCCTTTATTTCCTACCACTAGCCTACAGGAAGTCCCTGGTTATTACAAAATAGTTTTACTAATCTAAATGGTATGAGTTATCATTTGGAACCTTATACAATTAGGATAAGTATAATATTTTTGGGTTCTATTATCTTTTTGAGTGAAAGGTGAGTTGAAGGTTGAAACTCTAATTTTCAAGCATAAATATATATATACCTATCTTTTATTCAATGAATAAATTAATTCTTAAACTTTAGTAAAGGGATATTAAATCAAAAAAATGTGTTATCCTAAATCCTTTTGTCTTGTTGAACTGATGATATTTTAAATCAACATAGATTGAAAGCTTTGAGGCCCTCAATTTGACAGTTGATTGTGAATTATGACCTCAATCACTCCCTACAAATATTTACGTTTTTCCCCCAATTATATGTCTCTAATTTCCACCAATGTTCTCCTTATCGAGATCATAATTTGGTGGTGACTTTCTTATTTCCATTTCCCTTTTATTAAGACTAAATTTTATTAACCTTATTTCCGATGTGGGTTTTCCACAAAGGTATTTTCTATTTTAAACCTTTTATTTTCAAGAAAAATTTCAAATTGCGAGGACGCAATTTATTGAAGGAGGGGAGAATGTAACACCCAGATCTTCCATGATACGCTTCTCATTCAATAATGCAATAGCTTGCATTGTACGCAACCTCAATTTCTAAAACACCGCGACTAATCAATGTAGCCATTATGAATAGTAATAACCACTTTTAAAAATTATAGAAATTTTATATTTCAAAATGGACTTCATTTTTGGATTCGGAATATCGAAATTAGCCTATGTTGAATTTTTGGTATTTTTATGAGAACTTCTAATTTTAGTGAAAATCACTTAAAACAACTTTTTTAATAAAAATAATTTGTAATGATAAGTTATGCTATTGAGTGGTTTTAAAGTATAATTAGAATATAATTTTACAATTTTATCCAATGGTGGTCATTATAATTAATTTAACTTTGAAATTGGACATAAACAATTGCCAATCTTTTGATATAAATTATTTCTTAAAAACACGCTATTTGTTGTGACAACGAGAATTAATTATAAATTTAATTAATTCAACTTATATGTTTGGAATTTCATAAAATAGACATCATTTTTGAATTCGGAATATCAATTATAGCTTAGGGTGAAATTTTGGCATTGTTCTAAAAAACTTCAATTTTTGATGAATAGTGAAACCACTAAGTGGTAGTTAAATAACTGATTTTTCATTTAAATGAAATATTACCAATTCTGTGATTTTATTTTCAAAAAACCGACATACATGGTTGTCATTAATAAGTAAAATGTGGTTCAATGAGATTAAAATAATTTTTTGGTGAATAGTAACTTTTAAGTTCTTAATCGCGATTAGAGGCAATTAGTGTAGTTTAAGGTAAAAACAATGTTTTAATAATATGAGATGAGCTTGACACTTGTCCTACTCCTATTGGATGAGTCATGGCCGACCAAGAAAACCCATGGGTCAACTTGGGGATCCCATGGAGCCACTTTGGTTGGAAAATGACATTAATATATATATATATTTAATGTTAAAATTAAATTGACACAAACATGATTTGTTTTACTAAAACAGTTTTTAAGTGGGGTTACACAAGTCCAAATTTTGATTATAAATATTCATTAGAAAGATAAAAATATTTCCTACATCATAGTATTTTTTTTATAATTTTTAGACATTAAATAAATTAAATTATTTATGACATCATGATGATACAGCGATGACCTCATTATTTAACGATTTAAATAAAATGAGAAGATAATGTAAAATCCAAGGCTTACACTTGTCCAAAGCCTATTAGATGAGGCGATTTCGAACACTTATCACCTTATACTCGAATTATACAAGTGTGGTACCTTTATAATCCGAAAATCATTGTATAATAGAATAACATTTCATTACTTTCCAAAAGTGCCCCTCCTCTCCACTTATAAAAGGCCCCCACCACTCCCACCTTATTCACACCTTAAAGCCATTTGGCTCGGCCAACCTCTGCCCAAATACTCTCCCAACTTCCCCCTCTAACTCCTAGAAGCCTCACTTTGGGCAGAACTCTTCTCAAGGAAGCCTTTGGCTCAAATCAAAAAGAGTTATCCGATTTTGAGGTAATGTCTTCTCTAATGTTGTTTTGTTTTATTTTTCTTCTCCAACCCCCTAAAATCTTTTTATTAATTTCTTTTGTAACAACACCAGTATCCTCAATATACTAGGATGTTGTTATAAGAAGTATTCGAGCAACACTTACACAAACCTACATCTAATGGTTAAAGAACATACGGTTTCTGTGGATGGCGAATTTCTGCCTCACGAAATGATGATTGTTCAACACTCATATAACACCTTCAAAGGTGGACATTAAGATGTCACTATGTTTATATATGATATATAATATGTTTATGTTTTACTTATTCTTCTGTATTTCTCATTTATGGAATACTTTATGATTTCCATTATGGGTAAAATGCGATAATTTCATTTTAGGAAGTGCGGACTACCGCCCCCTCAAAGTGATTTGAATCGTTAATGCCATATGTGGGATGCATAAAGGATGGAGTAAATGGTATTATACACTATACTGGAATTATATTATACATTTATATCATTATTATTTTGTTCCATTAAATAGGAAATTGAAATGAAAGTAGCGTTCATGCGTAAGTACGGCTTACCGTCTCCATGAACGGTGCATTTCATTTCTTACCTCTAAATGTTACGTAATGTTATAAATGTATGTATATACTGGATATATAAGATATATATGACATCTAAATCAGGAATATAATTCTGTAGATAATGGATATTCTACCACATAAACAACTTGTAATTATAAGAAGTTTATTGTTGACTCAAGTACCAAAGATTGACAAAACCACCGTTATTAACTTAAATAATTACATAATGTTCATATCATTGTAATAAGTGATATAAAAAAGATAATGAAATTGAAAATGGTTCTTAATAATGTATATATTAACTCTAGTTTATTATTCAGGAGGTTAAAGAACGGTTGAGTGAAGTCAGACACGAGGTAAGGGAATTTCTTAACCCAACTTCCATTCTTTGGGTTAATCTTCTACTTTCAAATTATGTCATGATATTATTATGTCCTATTTTGTATTTTTATGTTCTTTATGTGTACCTATAGTGAATACACATAACAGATCTATTTTATTTTAAAAATGATCTTTTTAAGGACTTCGTCTCAATCTCCTTTCATTGAGGCATATTTGGTTTTATACACAATTTTCTTTTATACGGTGTATAAACCGCTTTGACTTTTACATTTATTCAAAAAGAATCTTTTTATACGAAGCGTTTTGCTAAAAGACAAAAGGGAATGTTTTTCTTTCCGTACGTATGCGGCGACAACGACTTCTCCGCCGCCATGACCATTATTTGAGTTTCGGCTTCCTCTACAAGCCCTCATTTTTTTTAATGAAAAATAAATACAAAGTTTTAACTTTCTTTTATTTTGGTATTGAAAATGGTTTTGAAAGCGTTTTTATCAATGTGTTGTATTGATATCTTGTGATTGAAATGTGGAAATGTTATGTTTCCTTTATGCATGTTTTATGTGAAATGATTATGTTATGGTTTATGATATGTTTAAACCTATTCATATGAGGAATGTATTGGACTTAATAAGTGACGGGTGGAGCCCGCCATAGCTCCTCGATGCATCGGTAGGTCTAATGAGACAACTAGACGTGGAATTGGCCGAGGCCCTTTCCCAATTTGATTTATGGTTTTGGCTGAGGCCTTAATCATTTTAGACGTCTTGGCCGAGGCCTTGACAAAATGTTTCAAAATGTCTGGCATTATACATTCCCTCATTATGAAAGTGGTTATTGATATTTCATGTGATTATTCGTCTAGTAGAATATCCATGTGAGCAAGTAATGTCATTATTTTATTTTACTTTTTCCATATTATGCTGATGTTCAAGTTCAATAAGGCTTTTGTTTTAGTTATACATTGCCTTAAATTCTTATGTTTTCTTATAAAAGCTTCCGCAATATTGTTATCCTTACTGAGCATCTGAGCTCACCCCTTTCAATGTTTTAATATTTTCCAGGATGTGAAGAAGTGTATTATGACTGACTTGCAAGAATAGTCAGTGAGGATATGAGTGTGGACTATGAAGACCATGTTATTGTAGTTTGTTTACTTTTTGATGTAATGAAATACTTATGAATGTATCTAGTGTTTCCAAGGCTACTAAACTAATCAGTCTTTCGAGACTTGATCTTTTGTGATCATGCCAATGTTACGAAGTAATGCACCGACTCTGGGTAGCTGGGGTCGGGGCGTTACAGGTTTAGCAGGTACCTTGGAAGCAGATGCTTTGGAAGCTGATGCATCTTGTATTGGGATAGAAGTTGGGAACATCCTTGGTTTTGGAAGATTAGACCAATTATATCCATTTACTTGCTGAGATAAAGAATATGGATCCTTCAATCGGTCTTCCAAAATTACTGTGCCAAGACTGAGTTGGCCATTAGCAGAATAACCTGCTTGTTCTTTTTGAGCTCGCTGAAGGGCTCTACCATGAGTTTCTGCTGCATAAACAGTGCTAGCAGGGGTAGAATTGGAGTAGTGGCTTCGAAAAGATCCACGTCTTCCTCTGTATCATGAACCTCTGGAACTTCCTCGGATTCCCTTATTTGATACAGGGAATTCAGGCTTATCAAAATTATGACTGGAATACAGATCTGTTAATTGAATCATATTAATAGAACCGAAGATTAACTCTTCGTCTGATAAAGTCTCTGCCTGACTAGCCTGTTTAGGTTGTGCCGTTTGATGGGGCGGTGCCCGTGGCTTTGAAGTAGATGGCATGAAATATGGCAGAGTCAAAGACAACTTAGGCCTCGATACATACTCATCTTCTTCTGATTCCTCTTTCTTCTTTGAATTGCGCTACCCTTTTGAGGATTTTTCTTTTGATGGAGGCTTCACTATAGCTTTTGTAGGAGACACAATTGGCTTCTTCAATTGTGTTCGCAAAATGGAATGGGTCCGATTGATTGTCTTTCTGACCATCCAATCATCATATTTTTGCGCAGTTTTGCTTTTGACTTCCTGCCACTCGCCTCCTTCCTCTGGATCTGTAGCGGTAACACACACTACATGAGCTGAAGAACCCTTCAATTTGACTTGTCCCAAGTCAACCATCTTTTGCAGGAGGTCTTTAAAGACAAAACACTCCTGGATGGGATGCCCCAACATTTGATGAAAAGGACAATAATTGGGACGTTCTTCGTCTCCTTCCTTGTTTGGCCTCTTGGGCACTGGTAAATGAACCAAATTATTTTCCAGAGCTGAAATGAAGTAACCAGGAACTTGCTCACTTCGGAAAGAGTATGTTTTAGTCTTCAAATCCTCAAATTGTTTTCTTCGTTGATCTTTTTGATCATTTGGAAGAAACGGCCTTTGTTTTTGGCGTTCAGGAGGTGGAGTCCTTCGAGAAGATGAAGGTTTTGAAATAGAAATAGGTACAGGTGCCTGTTTAAGTATAACTGTAGCAGTTTCTGCTTTACCCATTATTCTTCCTGGAGCTGATGGAATTACACGAGATTTAACCTTAGCATGTATAAGGGAATCTTCAATCTGCTGAGCGATTGAAGTAAGGTCTCGAAACCCTCCTGTGTATTTCCTAGGGATCAATGGCGTGCGTAATTCATCACACAAATTTCCCACACAGATTGGCAACAGCTCTTCCTGAGGGAGTGCTAAACTCAGGGAATACGTTAATCCCTTCTAGCGAGCAATGAAATCAGAGACTCTTTCATTCTCCCTTTACTTGCAGTTTGTAAGATCGAAAACTGTTGTTTTTGGAAATGTTGAGCTAAACTGAAGAAGTAATTTTTGACGAAGATCCTCCCATCCGATGATTGACCGGGATTGCAAGCTTGTATACCAGAAAAAAGCTGGTCCTTGCAAGATTCACACGAAGCATCTGTGTTTCACTGCTTCTTGCTGCTCTGGAGTTCCCATCATAGGATCACAAAAAGACACGTAATGTGTCAAATGTTGTTCAGGGTCGCCTGATCCATTGAAAGTAGGGAAAATAGGGTTTCCAAAACTGGATG
The DNA here is from genome assembly GCA_963277665.1 of Viscum album. Lineage (NCBI taxonomy): Eukaryota > Viridiplantae > Streptophyta > Magnoliopsida > Santalales > Viscaceae > Viscum > Viscum album. The sequence goes on along the minus strand of OY728132.1, from coordinate 1,339,743,616 downwards.
GAGGAGAAATTGAATCTACCCATTCAGGGTAAACATTCTTTTCAGGTTGAACATGTGCCCATTTCCCTTCCATAGTTTCTAACCGAGCTGTTAATGACTCAATAGTAGTTATTAACTTTTGAGAAACATATGGTTGAATCTGGTCTTGAGTAGGTGCAATGAATGAAGCTTGGACAGACGTGGTGGTTGGTGCTGCAACTGATGGTAGCACTGCCAACTGTTGTTGCGCTTGACCCACAGGTTGAGACCTATGAGGGTGTACTGATAAAGGAGGATATTCTTGATCCATCTCAGTAACTGCAACAAATTCCTTCGGCTGTCGGACATCAGCATTCTTAATAAGGAGACTACTCTGAAGTAGTTCTGCATTCAACCTTTTTAATTCTTTCATTTCTTCCTCTTGTTGTGCAAACCTTTTCTCTAATGAGAGCGATTGACCTTCTACAGAGGAAGGATATGTAACCTGATTCTTTCATTTCCCTTTGTTGGATGCCTTTTGGAGGGAGGGAAGTGGATTACCTAGGTTCTGAGTAATACTTTGACTTCGTGTACGTACACCTTCTTCATTTGTATTGGTGCGTTCATTTTCTTGAGCAGGACGCTCTTCATCTGAGTCCCCTGAGTGAGTCTCCTCTGGTGGATTAGGAACAACGACATTGATGACATTGATTGATGTATAATGTATCACATCCCTTCTATCAACATTTCTGTGATATTGTCTTCTATCATGTTTTTGATGAGACATTGACTTTTGTTGGTTCAATATTTTAGGAACTTCTTGATGAGCTATAATTTGGAGGGAATCTCCTGATAATTTGGATCTTCGTTCCTCTTGGGACTTCTTCCCCAATCGATAAAAGACCGACATTCTCTGAGGAGGGGATTGATGATTTGAAATAGTCCCCAGTCTCGAGAACTGGGGATGTTCCTACTGCTTCCGCTCAACTCCTCGAATCCCATTTGTTGAATCTGAGGGTTGTGTTAGAGAAGTCCCCAGTCTGACAAGCTGGGGTGGCTCTTGACATGCTACGTCTGAGATCATTCTAAAAGATCTCTTGATCTTGCGAATCTTAGTTTGGAAATTAGCTGGATGCATTATCATGTATCCACTTTTATCACCTGGTTCAATAGACCGTTGGATGATTTCTGAGACTTCTATCATTTAATGATTTGTTTGCTCCAGACGAGAGGCTTGTGCAATATTCTCTCCTGCTTGATGTAGGAGCAATTCAACAACTTGTTCTCTATATGCTCAATTTTGAGAGGAACTAGTTGAAGCCTGTTCTTGAACAATCTTTTGATTATGAACAAAGCCCATTGACTGTGGCCGGCCAGGGGAAATAACATTTCATGAGACCATTTTCGGCGGGCTTTGCTGACTGGAAAGCACTGTGAAATGTAGTGCTCCATGAATACCCCATCCTCTGATATGAACATCAGACGGAGCATTGACAATTAACTGACGCAATTTTCTTAGTGTGCCAAGGCATGAACGTTGAAGGGTTCTCTGTTGCTTTTTAGCCTTTGGATACCGAGAGGATGATAGAGATTCCAAATCAATCTGACGTTGTAGCCCTTCTATTATCTTAAGATGATTTTCATATTCATCATAAGATAATACCTTCTTCCTCAATTGAAAAAGAGTTTTCCATATGTTGAGACGAATATCATGGATTCCATCATCCGTCAACATCTTTGGAATGTCGTACTGGGAGTCAGCCAAAGGCCAAAACATGACTGGTACCTCACCTTTTCCCAGTTTTTTCCTCATGTTCAGCATTTCCTCTTTATCATTAAATGAAGATTCTTCTACCTGTTTTGACCAGAGTTGGTGTCTCCTTGTTGCTTCATTGGATTCAACAAGATTGGTAGAGAGATCATTGATCAAACTAGAAGATGCATGACTTAGGGGTGGTTTGGAGAATGACCTACACCCTGGTCTATCTTCTGATTGAGAAATTATTTCACTTGTTAGCGATAAAGCATCAGACATGATTGGTTTTGCATTTGCAAGTGCCTCAAGAAAAGAGGGATTTCTTGGCACTACATTGTCCACTGGAGTATTTTCCAGGCAATGTGAATCACTACTGCGGAGAGGACTTTCGTTGCGAAATTCATCATCATGGGGAGGACCACCATAATGGGTTACAGCAAAAGATGAAATCTCTTTCTCCTTGGTCTTCTGACCACACAGAGGGTTCCTGTGGCTCTCATCTGAAGAATAAACTTCTAGATTGACTGAATTTCCATGAAGCAGGCTTCATGAAGAAGTGTCTGTCGAAGACCTTTAGAATTAATGTTCCCGTTATTGGGAACTGAGGGAGTAGAATCTTGAATTCTGATAGATAAATTTCTGAGGGCTTCAAGAACTCCATCATCGAGCAAGGCATTGTTATAGATTGGCCTTTGATCTCCTGACTGTGCTGGGTGGATCTTTTTCTTAGATGCCTTCTTACTCTCTTTAGAAACCACTTGTTGATAAAAGTGGTTACTCTGAGCAGGTGTATGTGCTTGATCAGGAAAGATGGTCAGGTTAGGCTGGCGATATCCACTCAAATCAGGTGTATGTGCCTGACTTGGTTGTTCGTATGATATGGGGGAGTATGCCCCATAACACTCTTGGACTGGAACAGATGTGTGTGTCTGTTCCGGAGTGAATCATTGATGTTTCACTCCACTACTAGGGATAGATTTATGTGTCTGTATTTAAGATGATGCTGAAGCTATTATGATTTCCTGGAAAGCATCCAGAATATGAGCAGTAATTTGCTTCTGCTCTTTCACCGTTGACAAAATATGCTTGGTGACTTCAGCCGCAGGAACAGGAATATACGTCCATTCCGGGTTTGGAGTAGGTGTATATGTCTGCTCCTGTCCTCCTTTTCCTGTCGGTGAATCCTGACAGTACTCAAGTGTGGGGGCAGAGAGTTGAGTCTGCCTCCTGTTTGTCTTCGGGGCTTTCCGACTGACTTCTATGTGCGCTACCAAGCGAGACTGTTGGTAGGTTTGATTAGTACTAGCAGGTGTATGTGCCTGCTGATTACACTTCGCCAAATGCGGTTGAAGAGATCCATCATATGTAGTCAGGCGAGCCTGCTGACTAACTGATGATACATAAGCTGGTGCATATTCCTGCCTATAGTACTCCGCCGGATTTGCCTGGTGGGATTGGCGTGATGCTGCCAGACGAGTCTGCTGGACAGCGGAATTAAAACGGACAGGTGTGTGTGCCTGCTCGTTATTTTCCACCAAGTTAGGTTGGTGGAATCCATCATATGTAGTCAGGCGAGCCTGCTGACTAACTGATGATGCATAAGCAGGTGCATGTTCCTGCCTATAGTACTCCGCCGGATTTTCCTGGCGGGATTAGCGTGATGGTGCCAGATGAGTCTGCTGGATAGCAGAATTAAAACGGGCAGGTGTGTGTGCCTGCTCGTTATTTTCCACCAAGTTAGGTTGGTGGACTTCTCCGGAGATGGCAGGGATGATAACCTACCCATTGTTAACCGGATTCCGTCTCTGGCGATTCATCTTTCCTGCTCGGGTTCGAGGAACCTGAGCTGAATGCCTGGAGTCGGTACCCTCATCATGTTGAGGGCGCACTACCGCACGAGTATGGTGGCGATTGTTGATGGGAGCCCTCGGGAAGGACTCCTGTCTTTTTGAATTAAGGCCCCGAGGGACCTGCTCATTGACTTCCTCATAGTAAGGGAGTGAATGGAAATTGCATTCTGGGGATAACGACCCGAAACGGTTGGAGATGGTAGTCAGCACCACCTGCTTCTTGATCGCTGGTCACCGTTGTCCGGACGACCAGGTAGAGTTGTTAACTTGGAGGGCTTGACGAGCGGCCTCCAAAGTTGGGATAGTACCGTTGAGACGGTACTCCTTAACCAGTGCATTAGAAACCCAGTGTTGAAGACGCTGAGTTGGTGATGTCTTCCTTAGAGCGGACGACGTTCCAGCAGGAGTAGCAGCATTGGTTTTCACAGCAGTAGACCTCACAGTAGAGGTGTTTACAGCAGCAATATTCACATGGCTGAATTTAAGGAAAGCCATTTTGCATAAGATCTTGAGAAAAGAGTGCCTATTCCATATAACAGACATAATCAAGATGAATCCAGCCACTGCATCTTTTGGATGAGCACATGTCAATGATTTCTTTGTTGGCCCAGGGGGACTAACAAATAAGAATAACATCACTTTAATTTGGTTAAGGATTCACGTCGGGTTCACCATTTTTGTTTCGCATGGAATTCAGGGATGAACTCCTGGATGGGAGATTCAAACGTTCTGATTGGTTTCTAGAGGGTTTGTTCGTAGAACCGGAAACATCCAATGATTCCACATCCGTTTGGACCTACTTTCCAAAGGTAGGCGCTCATTAGCTTGTGGACTGATGAGGCTTAGGAATTTTCATTGGTCGAGAGGATGGGAGGTCGGACTCATCACACCTTTTTTGAGGGGAATTATTGTCTACTCCGGGACTCTCTTTATAGATTTAAGTTATATTCGTGAATCCTTATTACGTTACCAAGTATAAAATACGCTTTCCTTCATTTTAACAATCAATGATTAAATATGTAAGAAATTTAGAGAATATTTTATATGTATTCGAGGTTCTTCATCGATATAGAATCCTCTGAATCTATTTAGATATTATTGGTCAATGGTATCCTTCAAAAAATTTATATAAAAGTCTCTTGGTCATTATGATGACCAGGATGGTTTTGAATCCACTCAGTGGGGCACTTTAATTTTATCGTCATTCATAAGGACAATGAATTACTTCAGAGTTGGGATCGAACCCATAGATGGGCTACCTACGTATCCTTTGTTTTGAAAAAGGAATCAGAACCCACGTAGTTCTAATAAGGGTATGATGCTTATGATTGATGGCTCAAAGAAGGATGTCACAATTACTTTTACACTCTAAGCTCACGTGAGTCACGCTCGGTGTGAGAAACAAGAGGTATTAGTAAAATTTAGACAATTGTTCCATGAAAGATGCAATCATAAGGAATGGTTTGGGGCTTATGTATGTATGACTGCCCGGAGGATTTACTTTAGGGAGAAAATCCAGGAACATGGTCCATAAAGGTATATGTGCTTCATGGAGATTTGAGTACTCTAACTTGGGACTTATTCCTGAAGAGGAAACCCAAATTAGGAGAGGATTGATAACTGGGTTTTACTCTTGAGAAGGAATCCCAGATCAAATGTAAATTAGGACTGGTTAAAGAGAAATTAGGGGACTTGGGGCTTACTCCTGAAAAGGAAACCCATATTTGAGATTGGGGATTACTCCTAAGAAGGATGCCCATGTTTATGACTGGGTCTTATTCCTTAAAAGGAGACCCAGGTTAGGGATTAAGGTTTGGGGATTACTCCTGAGAAGGATGCCCATATTTGAGATTGGGTCTTACTCTTGAGGAGGATGCCCAAGTTTATGACTGGGTCTTATTCCTGAAAAGGAGACCCAGGTTAGGGATTATGGTTTGGGGCTTACTCCTGAGGAGGATGCCCATATTTGAGATTGGGGCTTACTCCTAAGATGGATGCCCAAGTTAAGGGATTCAGGGCTTACTCCTAAGAAGGATGCCCAAAATTAGAGGACTTGAGGCTTACTCCTAAGGAGGATTCCCAGATTTGGGAACTTTAAGAATTTGGGACTTACTCCTGAGGAAGATACCCAGATTAAAGGACTTATAACTGGGGATTATTCCAGAAAAGGAGACCCAAGTTAAGGATTATCTCATCTTAAAAGGATGAGGTTGAATGAATGAACTCTCAATCTTTGGTGACATAAAGATGTGTAAATCACTAGGTTTTGAGAGATATTCCACCGAATTTCTTTCAGATAAGGAAGTAAAATCAAGAAATCATGCCATAAATGGGTTTGAAAAGTGTCTTGAATACTGAATCTTGAAAAGGAAAGGTGTAATGGCTTAATAGGTGTAAAATGGGCAAGATGGGCACCCAAAAAGGTAGGGGCGCGCAAGTCTTGAAAGGCGCGCAAGTATTGCGGCGGCGCGCAAGTATTGGTCGCGCAGGTATACTTGCGCGACATGTCGGATACTTGCACGATTCTCAACCATCATTAGAATATTTGAGCTAATCTTTATAAATCCCTTTAGAATCCTCTTTAGGTTCTTCCAGAAAAGGGACGCACAAGTTCTATTGAAGGAATAAGGTAGCGCGCAAGTGTTGATGAGTTTCAACACTTATGCCTTCCTTCTTCTCTTTAGATCTTCCGTTCTAGGTACGAAATTACCTTAGAAGTGTTCCGTAAGCTTTGAGAACAGACTTGGGCGTCGAGAGCTTCAATCCGAGTTTCTGGAAAAAAATATTCTCGAATGGGGGGCCCACAGGGTCTATTTATAGGCAGGAAAAGACCCCGGGCGGTTACCGGGCAGTTATCACTTAGGTCGCGCAAGTCACTTGCACGACCAAGGGCTTCGCGCAAGTGGACTTGCGCGACAGTGATATAACTTGCACGGTGAAGTTGCTTTTGATCCTTTGTTCATGCCTTTATCTATTTTTGATGTTTTCTTCAAAGGTTGAATCACTTTGAGCTCAGATATTCCCCTTTTCCGATTTTTCGATTCTGTGACGAAAGGAGCGTCAACAGCTGGATGTCTATTGTTTAGAAGGAGAAGCTGATCAGTGGTGTGAACTAATTAAAAACACAAGGAAAAGAGTATAAGTTTATGCTATAGAGTGGGAAGAGTTGAGAGGGATCTTTTTCAATAAGTATTTCCCTCGTTCCATGAGAACAATAATGGAGAAGGAGTTTCTCGAGCTGAAGCAGAAGGAGAAAGAATCTTTGGGAATCTATGAGATGAACTTCACCCGACATTCACGATATACCTCTATCTTTGTCATGGATCCATATGGTAAGGTTGATTGATTCTTTAGTGGACTGAGACCTCATCTGTGGAGGAATATATCCAACCAAGACTATAATAGCTATGAGGAGATCGTGCGGAGTGCGATGAAAGTCGAACTGGAGTTTGGAGAGACGTAGTGGCCTCATAAATCCAATGAAAAGAAGAGATCGATGGATCCCAGCTTAGGGAGAAATTTTGATCAGGGAAGAAGAGGAAAGAATGTAAAACTTCACACATTTAGTAAATGTGGGAAGAAGTATTCGAGGAACTGCCTTCTCAAGAGCGGGAAATGCCACAATTGTGGAAGAGATGGCCATATTGCGAGGAACTTTCGTATTGAGGTGAAACGTCAACTTCCAAACACAACTGACAAGGGGAAGATGGGGCAGAACCTACCTGATGTTCAGTGCTTTAAGTGTGGACAACATGGGCACTTTTCCAATCACTATCCAAATCCTAGGGCAGTGGAGGGGAACCAGCATCACCTCAACAATGGCTGAGGGAACAAGGTCAAACTTTTTCAATCACTACGACTGAAGTTGAAGTGACAAATGATGTAGTGGTAGGTACTCTTATTTTTCTCTAAAATCTAGCATGTACTTTGTTCGATTCTAGTTCTACACATTCCTTTATTTTCTCCATGTTTGTAAAGTATTTATAATCAACCCCCAATTTTCTAAAAGTAGAGTTATTAGTCAAGACTCCTAGTGGGATTATCCAAGCATCATTAGTGTTTAGAAACTCTAGTATTTACTTTGGTGATCACAATCTTATCGCAAATCTAGTAGTCATTCCCATGTTGGAATTCGACGTTATACTAGGGATGGACTAGCTCTCAATGTATAATGCTAAGATCAAATGCAGAAGTAAGGAAATATCAATAGTATTGAATGGAAAATCTACAGTTATCTTCTAAGGAGAGATATCTCAACCTGATCTTTGTCTAGAAGAAACAGCTATATTCTTCTTAATGGAATTGATCAGTGAAGAATAAGAAGGAGATGATAGTTTAAGGATAGAAAGTGTCCCCATTGTAAAGGAATAAATTGATGTATTTCATGAAGATTTTCTTGGACGTCCCCCAAAAAGAGAGGAAGATTTCTCTATTGAACTCATACCTGGATCTCATTTGAAATCAAAGACCCCCTATAGGATAGAAAATGTGGAGTTAGATGAATTAAAGAAACAAGTCCAAGATATTTTGGAGAAAGGGTTTATCCGACCGATTGTGTCTCCTTGGGGAGCACCACTTCTCTTTTTGATGAAGAAGGATGGATCAATGCGGCAATACATTGATTATAGAGAACTAAATGGGATCACAGAAGAGAACTAAATGGGATCACAGTGAAGAAAATGTACCCTCTTCTAAGAATTGATGAATTATTTGACCATCTTTGTGGGGCTCAATTCTTCTCTAAGATTTATCTTCATTCTGGTTATCATCAATTGAGGGTAAAGAAAGAAGATATTCCAAAAAATGCCTTCCGATCAAGATATGGGCATTATGAGTTCGTTGTTCTGCCCTTCGGACTGACTAATGCACCTGCTATTGTTATGGATTTGATGAATAGAGTCATTAAGTACTACCTTGATAACTTTGTGGTAGTTTTTATTGATGATATTATGATATATTCCAAAAGTCACAAGGATCTTGAGGATCCTCTAATAGATATTTTACAAACTCAATGGAAGGATATGATTTTTGAGAAGTTCAGTAACTACGAATTCTGGTTACAACAAGTTGCTTTCTTGGGGAACATTGTCACTAATCAATGAATCATAGTTGACCCTGAAAAGAAAAAGGTTGTAGAGGAGTGACCTCAACCTACAACAATAACTGAGATTCGAAGTTTCCTTGGATTAGCATGATATTATAGGAGGTTTGTGAAAAACGTTCCATGCCTTTCTAATCCATTAACCAAGTTAACCTAAAAAAGGGTCAAGTTGATCTGGATGAAGGAGTGTGAGGAAAGTTTCCAAGAGCTAAAAAAGAGATTGGTTACTGCACCCGTGTTAACTCTACCCTCAAGGGGAGAGGGCTTTGTTATTTTTAGTGATGAATATCTAAAAGGGATTGGGTGATTACTCACGAAAAATGACAAGGTAATTGGTTATGCATCTCGGCAGCTGATGACTCATGAGAAGAACTATCCTACGCTTGATCTTGAGCTAGCTATGGTAATTTTGCTATGATGATATGGAGGAACTATCTTAATTGGGAGAAATGTGATATATACACAAACCATTAATGTTTGAAGTATATTTTCACACAAAAGGAATTGAACATGAGACAAAGGAGATGGTTGGAGCTTCTTAAAGACTATGATTGTTCAATTCATTATTATCCTGGAAGAGCAAACAGAGTTGCTGATGCATTAAGTAGGAAAGACCGAGTTATTATTTTCATGACGAGGATGAAAAAAGATCCTTTAATCAATGACCTAATAAAGATAGACATGGGAATTATAAGGGAAGGGACATCATTAACACTAACCCAAATTATTTCTCAACCGTTATTACTAGAGAAGATCAAGAAAGCTCATAAAGAAGATCCTTTGTTACAGAAGAATTTTGAGGCTGTAAAGGATGGAAATTTTCACAAGTTCAATATTGATCAAGAAGGTGTACTGAAATTTCGTACAAGGCTATGTGTTTCATCTATTCTGAAAATAAAGAATGAGGTGATGGATGAAGATGGTAGATTTACATTCTCTATACATCCTGGAAGGAAAAAATGTATAGGGAGCTTCGTGATCATTATTGGTGGGATAATATGAAAAGGGAGATTTCTGACTACACTTCAAGGTGCCTAGTTTGTCAGGAAGTGAAGTCAGAGCGACAACATCCTAAAGGTATATTGAAACCACTACCCATACATGCTTGGAATTGGGATAATATCACTATGTACTTTTTCACTGGTCATCTGAGTACATCCAAAGGAAACAACGCGATATGGGTTATTGTGGGCCGTCTCACCATGATTGCACATTTTGTCTCCATTCAGGATGATTTCCCTCTTGATCAAATTTCTTGGATTTACATGAAGTAGTAAGGAAGCATGGAGTTCCACTTTCTATCATATCAGTTCATGATCGAAGGTTCACATCAAAATTCTAGAGAAGTCTTCAACAAGCTCTGAGCACTGAATTGAATTTCAGTATAGTCTATCACCCCCAAACTGATGTCCATTCTGAGAGGCCTATTCAAACACTTGAGGACATGTTGAGAACATGCTCAATGGAATTTAATGGTGGATGGGATCAACATATCCTTTAGTTGAGTTCTCTTACAACAATAGCTTCCTCTCCAGCATTCAAACGACACCTTATGAAGCTCTATATGGGAAGTAATGTAGGACCCCTAATTGTTGGGATGAATATGGTGAGAGAAAGCTTCTTGGGCCTGATCTTATGCAAGAAATGACAAAAAAGTCCATTCCATCGAACAACATATTATGGCTGCTCAGAGTCGGCAGAAGAGCTATTTCGACAATCGTCAAAGGGACTTAGAGTTTGATGTTTGTGACAGGGTCATTCTTTGAATTTTTCATTGAAAGGGAGTCTATGAGGCAGAAGTACCCACACATTTTCTCTTCTTAGGGAACGAGTTAAAATTTTAGGGATGAAATTTCTTAAGGGGGGATGAATGTAACGACCCGAAATTTTGAATAATTTTTGTTTCATAATTTCATGTGTTATTTTATTTTATACTAAAAAAACTATATTCTTTAATTAACGAAGTGAGTATAATTAAATTAGACTTTTGGGTTTTCACTGTGATATGACTATTGGCCAATATGACCGTTGGGAACTAAACTCTTAACATTACAATTATTGTTTATAAATACAGGTGATCTTGATTAATTAATACAAAAAGAAGATTCGATGGCTTCCTCTAGTAGACTCGCGACATTCGAAGCCCATTTTATGGAAATTGGGAAAGAGGTAGCACCACTGGGCTTTTCTCTGGACCAAACCCAAGCCGAATTTCATCGTATGAAGCTAGAATGGAATCGACTTAGGGAGAAGTTCAAGCTGATAGAAATCACCATTTGGGAAATGCTGGCCGAGCTGCCTCAAGATTCTATCACCTTATCACACCTTACACTTAGGTCCTATGATAGTGTTTAAGGGGATATGCAATGACACCTTATCTTCTTTATGTAATCCATTGATATAAATAAAAATTGTGATTTTTTCTTATTGTGATGTTTGTGAATTTTAAAATGTCCGGATAAATATAGGATGTATATTATTGATGAATTTTGAAAGAAAGGTATTTTAAAATATTTATGTAAACCTTAAATAATTAATAGTGTGTAATGATTTTCAAAAAATGTTCCTATAGAGTTCAGTTCAGTAAGAAATTTTGACTCTAATAAAATCAACTTAGTTTTTGATGAATAGTAAATTATGAATAGTGATTTTACGCTTATGATTTGCAATTTGACCAAAGGGATTAGGTATACTCACTTAAGAAAGTATTAATATAATTTAGTCACCTTGATTAAGTAATTTGGTTCAATAAGATAGGTAAGTAATTGTTTCAGAAATTATTGTTTACGTATTTGTCTTTTTGGGTGAATAGTGTATTTATTTAAAAATTAAATTAAAAATAGTTAGAAAATTATTTTTATAAAATGGAGTTCATTTTTGAATTCATAGAAACGATATTAGTTTAAGGTGATTTTTGGGGTTTTTTCTAAAAAATATGAATTTTTGGTGAATAGTGAAAATACAGTTTTTAGTTTCCGGTGTTTAGTGACCACATTAAGGATATAATAATTATGTAATAAATCTGGTCTACTTAGGAATAGTAAGATAAAGTATTATGTGTCCCTAGTGGCAAATACCATGGGAAAATACCTTGGTCAAGCCCATGGTTTTGCCGATACCACCGATGAGGTGTCCCTTGGCAATTAATGATTTGTTCCCTCACTTTCCCTATAATCACCAATCCATTACCACATCCATTTGATTCCAAAATCCTCCTCAACGATTTTATGGTCTCCTTACCTCCCAAGGAGTCCTCCTAAGGTGCTTTAAAGCCTCCCAAGGTCCCGACCTTCAAGATTTCGAAGTTACTCTTCAGGGTAGGGGATTCTTTCACCCTCCTCTTTTAAGTCATGATTTCCATTATGTTATGTCTTAGAGTTCCATTTTATTATGAGGGGACTTGTTCTTATATATCTTTACTGCTTTCCATTTCATTTCCAAATGATGATAGACCCTTTCTGCTCTCATCTATTGATTTTCTATATTTTTAAGTGACTCCGTTAGGCAACTAAATTTTTCATAAAGAAAATCAGATCTTCCCTTTCCTTTAACATTTCCTTTTCTTGTGATATTTCATTCAAATATCCATACCATGTTCTTATCTCCATGATATTCTGTATTTATATTGTAATATGAGTTATTTATTAGTGGGTTACCCTTGTACCCTCTTTTTTTTATTATTTTCTAAAACGATGTTATATAGCCATTATGCTGCAGAAATTTCATCTCAAAATTTCAATTTTTATCTCAAGAAATCCTCTTGTTTTATATATGTGAATACCTAGACCTATTTTGATTCAATTTGTGTTCATAAATACACAAAAATGATATAATTTATTCTGTAATTTACTTAGACGTTACCCTACATAACAATCTCATTTTTAAGTACTCTTTAAAACATCATGATTTTGAAATGAAACACATTTATTTTATTCTCTATGGGTAATTTATGAAATGTTTTATTATGATCTATGTGTTTTGCATGAAAGTAAATATATATTATGGGTGCACCCTTATATCACTCTAGTGCATTGGGTAAATAATTAATCTCTAGAGATGAAATGTTTCACGATACCTTGGTCAATAACCTTGGTAATTTTTAACACACCTTGGGGATGGACCTTGGTGATATGTTCATGAATGTATAAATGAAATGTTGTAGACACATATTCAAGTTATGTTTCAAGTTATTTTCATTATTATATTCATATTTTTTTCATTTCTCTTGTCTTTCTGTTTTTATCAAGTTCGTATTGATATCACAAGTAAACTGATTCCCTTGTTTACCCTTACTGGGATCTCAGCTCACCCTTTCCTTGATGTTTGTCTCCAGGATATGAGATGCAATATTTTTATATAGGATGAACATATTATGAATACTAACAGGAGGATTAGAAGAATGTTTTATGTTGTTTTCATGTTTTATGTCCCTGATTTCCAAGACACTAGACTTTAATGATCCTATATATGTTAAATGTATTGAAATGTTATGTAATAAAAAGGCGGGATGCCATATAAGGCTATCTGGATCTCATACAATTTCTCCTATGGAAACAAGGGTCTGGTGATAAACATGTTCAACCGCTGGAGCCGAGAAACAAGCACTTTCCACCTCATGCACAATGACCTAGGTATAAATATCTAGGAAGTTGAGAAGATATGTGGTAAACCCATATTTAGTGAGATGTATGATGAGTATTTCCTCTATCATCTACATGGGATAACACAGAGGGGAATCCTCCCCTTTTATAAGAGCTCATTAGTTTGGCTAAAAAGTCCCCTCGAAGGAGCCACCACCTGGGGTGAATGTCCCATTCAAGACATGAGCGAGCTACATTATCAAGAAATATCATTCCAATCTATAAGATAATAATTTGATGTCTTTTACTATAAAAGAGTCATGTAGTGTGGTATAAACTTATTGACCTACGGTTGAAGAAGGGAAATTAATGAATGGGGATGGAAATTTGTCCCCGGTTTTGATCAATATATCATGTTTTCCAGTTTACTTACCATGTACCTAAGTGGATACTAACTTTTGATGAAGGAAAAATGAGGATTTAGAGTATCCACTTTCATGATGGTGACTTCCATGCTAGGAGGGAGCATATCGAGCTAGCCATCCCTATGTTGGCAAATATTTACCGACTTATGTGCCACGTTTATAGTCGAAAATCCCCTATCATAATTTCAGTCCCCATACAAGTATTATGAGAATGGATGTGGTATTATCTAGAAAGATATTAATATTTGAAAATCCATTTCATCCCAAATATTCATTTTACAACATACCTTTAGTGTATCCTCATGGAAAGACCTGTTATACTGACGGATCGGGAGGTCAATAATTTTATGATCCATTCTTACTATTTCTCCATCACACCATATGTTCTAGTGTTAGTAGGTAATATTATTGATAATGGTGAGGCCAATCTTGAGGCTTGAACCAACATGATGTCTCTTGATGAGGTCACCCATTCCACTACATAGATGGTGACCTCCTCTACGAATAATATGCCCACTGTCTATTTGGCGTACAGTTCATGTGTGTCCAATTGTGATGTCTTACACATTTATGTCTGATATGAGGTGAATCTAGTGGTGGCTCACCAATTTTTCGTATTTTTTACCAAGTATGAGACTCAATATGAGATAAACCTTCCACCGCATGAAAAATAGTTAGTTTATTTCAAAATTTCATTGAGGTTGGGATCCGATCATTTTCTAACGGGAAATTATCAAAACTGGTAAGAGATGATTCTTAATTACCACTGTCTACTAATGAAAATCATAGATTGAGAAATTAACTAGCTTTTAGAGGACTAACAACCTAGAAAAAACCCATAAGGATGTAAGGTATTAAATAGTACCCTTATTTCTAGTATAAGTGCCAACTGCTGTGGTCGTGGTGAGTGTGGTTCCATATAGTAAAGCTGCATCAATGTTATTATTCCCATTATTATCTTGACATTAGTCAACTTTTAGAACAATGAACTGAAAGTCTGAGCTCCAGGGTATACTACGTCAGGTAGAACTACATTTTAAGTGTTTATCCATTTCACCACCCCTCTAGGAATCAATTTCAAAGACTGACTTATGGAGTTCATGGAGTTATTTTGAGACCTTGAAATATTGTTAGAAAGAATCAATGGTCGGGTTTTATATTAAACTTTGGTTCACCAAATGGTGGTTTAGTGCACCCTCAAAATGGATATGAAAAAACATGGATATCCCATTGAAGACACACTAGTAAGGATGAACTTAATGTTATGTTTAATGGGGTGTAGTGGATTTTCAATTGTAATAAAATACATTACGATATTTTTTGATACATTGGGAGGATAAAGACGATAAAAACTTCCTCGCATCATCCGTATATTATTCTCAGGGTATGTTTATTGGAGATAAATTTGGCAGGGACTGAGAGACTAATGGGGAGGTATTCTTGGTTCAACTGGCCCGTATGAAGATAGTGATTTGGGATTCTGGAGAAACAAACATAGCTTCAACACCTTATAGGGGGCCTTCTATAGAAGGGTAAGGAAAATGATTTGCTCTGAATTTTAAGAGTCCACTATTACAAAATTCTCAAGTAAATGTCTCATTTCACAATTCTCTTATTCTGGATTATCTCGGTATCACTTCCTGATCTTCCAAAATGTGAGGGTCCTTGCCAATATCACATTAGGGAGCATGTATCCACTTTTGAGGATTTAGATGAGAAATCAATTACTTCTTTATTAGACACTTCACTAATGAGATCGGCTCATCAAGAAGTGGAGATTGCTGAGGTGCTACCTTAAACTTGTCTGTTACCTACTGAAGATGTCCCCATAGTCACGATGTTTGATTTAATGTGTGTGGATGTAAAACTAGAGTATAATGATACATGTATTTATTCTACTATTGAGTTATCCTTAATGGAGGTGAGTTTTTAAGAATGTGGATACTTCTTTAGAAACTGGAAAATTTATTCACTTTTTGTTTATTTTTAATTCTTTCATCAGTGTTCTATGCCTTGTGTGTTATTTTTCAATGTAATGAATTTTACATCTCATTAATGCTTTCCAAAGGTGGGATTCATTTATCACATTCTCAGTTATGTTTACTTCTTGATCAAAATGGGATTTTGGGATATCGGCCCTCCTTCCCGGGATTTATACTTGGAACATGTCACATAGTTTGGGTCTCCCTCATAGATTAATACAGGTTCATTAAATATATTAATTGTTTGGTATATTTGTGGGTTCCAGTTAATTATGATTCTTATGTCTGGATATTATATGGGGTCTCGATGGGTCAGAAACCTTCTGCTAGGGGAGTGTTCATGTTGGGAATCACTAGCATGTCAGAACAATGGAAAATTGGTCACCTTTATTATTCCTTATAGGAGGGAATGTCATGTGCATGGAACCCAATGCATCCCATGTAGATTACATGTTATTTGGTTCCAAAGGAATATCTTCCAAGGTTTTCCTTAGGCATCCCATGTTTAACATGAGGTAGATGTGTAAAAGTTCAGGATTTTAATGGTATACGATGATGGATAGAGGATGATCAGAATGCCCATTAGAGGTGGGTAAAAGAGGTTCATCCCAAAGAGGGAGTATCTGGAATAATTTCCGGATGGTTGCGCCAGAACCCCCAATGAGAGTAGACTAGGGGTGGTGTGTCCCATGCAAGGAAGATGTCACACTTTTAAGGCTGATCAGAACACAATTAGTGGTTGATCAAGGAGGTGCTCCCCTAGGAGGGGAACACCATGGTTTACCATTGACCAAGATTGAACCTCATGGAAGCATCCTACAAACCCTTTTTAGAGGATAGTAATCAAAAACCATGTTTTCCTATAGTTGGTGCGGGGATTATGCATGGGAGCCACCATTCACAATTGGATTTTTCTTGGTTGGATTGTGTGGGGCTTACGCACGGGAGATTATACAGTGCTACCAGGATCCCCGATTATGTGGTTGTGGATTATGTGTATAAATAGTGGATATGTGTTCCATGATATCACTAGGATGTGGTGATCCAAATAAGGCCACGATAGATCATGCGTGGAGTGGATGAAATTGAGGGAATGAATGGGATGGATAAAGTGTTGGGGGGGTATTGATATTGAATGTATTAGAGTTTTCCAACGTATCTCACTTAGTTGGAAATCAATGTACACATTGTTATAAAGGGAGAGTTGGGTCTTACACATGAGTATTCCCAGGAAAATAGAGTATCTGATAGTTTCTTACTCTTGGAGGGATTCCCAGGTGGAAACATGAGGATGATTGGGTCTTACATCTAAAGAGGAGGCCCATTGGGATTATATGGATTTCATGGACATTACTAACCTCTAATCTGATGTCATTCGTGCTCAGTGTGAGAAAAAATAGGAATAAATCGTAATGATGCTCATTTCATGAAAGAAGAATCGACAAGAGATAGTGTGGGGCTTGCACATGGAAGCGTCCCGAGGAGAATCTCCTTCCAAGTGAGGAGCTTCTCATTCCTTGTGGTTAGGGATTTTGTGTGGAAGTGGCCAATGGAAAAAAATCCCAAAGGGAGAGAAAAAGAGAGGGCTTCGATGCCCATCCATTCTCTAAAGCAGTGGCTATGGGGGTGAGGAGGATTAAAGGTTCTACCTTCTACAAGAAATTATATGAGCTTACTCCTAGATTGATTCAAAGTAGGATATCATTCCATGTGTAGAGGTTTCATAGGATTGAATTCCAGGATAGAAGGATCTCATTCTATGTGAGGAGGATCTCATTCAATGGTAGTCATAACTAGGACATCCTTTATTTTCTATATACGGAGAGTCCATAGTTTAACATCATGTCGTGAGTACGTTTGGTGCAAGGTAGTTTCACGTCATGTGGATCAGACAGGGGGGAGTCACTCCTCACCCATTGGGCTTAAATAACCATTGAACATACACCCTTGGGAATGGGAAGAATTTAGTAATTCTAGGGTTGAATGTTGGGGAGGAATGTTCACTCAGGAGGTCTATGTCAGCATACCTATGATGAAAAGAAAGTGGAATTATTGTACCTATGATGAAAGTAAATAGGTAAAAAAGAATATCAGGCCACAATTGAAGTTGAGAAGGCCAGATGAATTGATGGTGAATGCCACAAAAGGACTCTAAGTTCCACAGAATCAATCCTAGATGAATATGGAAGCTCCGAGTGCACAACAATCATGAATAGGTGTCAGAAGATAGTAGGAAACATTGTGACGCCTAAGGGAAGGGGTTAGAGACGAAGAAGGACTAAAAGAGAAGTGCCTTGCGAAGCTCAAGTTCTTCATGTAGAATACAAATTTCATGAAGGAGTGAGAAGTATGAAACATGGTGACCCTAACTTGGAAAGAAGTCAATAGTTGGTAAGAGAGTTATTTGTGAAGGCCTCATTATCCACAAAACCTCAAGTACCCCGTACGTCCTTCTTCCTCTACTAAGGGTGTTGGACTTTGTGAAATGAATCCCCATATTAGGTGGGGGTATTTAGGAACAAGGGTATGGGTGTTTCATGAAGTTCTAGTACCTTGAATGATAAATTTTCCATTTTGTTCTTGGTGCTCAAATGATTCTCGAATTTGGACATCAGAAGTCAAAAGATCATGGTAGTGTTACCTTTAAAGTGGAACAAGCTAGGTATTTAAAAGGCACATGGGTCTTGTAATTCTAGGAGGCATAACGTTATGAAATGGTGGTCTCCATGAATGGACATAGCTCTGTCAGACTTGTATATCCATCCATAATCATTCATCATGGGCACATAGGTCCTTCAGAGTTGCAGAGAGTTTCGTCGCAGCCTCATTCATTCAAAGTGTTGTAGGTCTCTCCCCAAAATAGATTTGTAAGGAAGGTCCTTAATCATGATTTTGGGTCTATTTGAGAATGTATTTTATTCCAAATGGTTTGATCTTCTCCACTAATCCCACGTCATGTATTTTAGTGCCAATGAATTCACCTAGTTAGAGTGGGAGTTGATGTGGGGAGTGTCGAATTTTTTGATAAAATGAGAAAAAATCTAATAAATTTCCCACTCATTCGATATCTATCACTATGCTGGGTCACAATGTTAGACTCTTGATTAATGTGATCATGAAATGATCCATGAATCCAAGAATCTATAAATATGACTGGGGGCCCTCAAACCATTCCAAGAATTTTCCCATAGATTAGTAAGTTCTCTCTTTTCATGAAGCTAATTTCTTCCATGATAGGTTCTCTACAAACACATTCTTTGAAAACTATATGTATTATACCCTAGCACCACAATTGTTTTTTAGTGAATGATGCATTGAGATATGTT
Source organism: Viscum album (assembly GCA_963277665.1). Taxonomy (NCBI): domain Eukaryota; kingdom Viridiplantae; phylum Streptophyta; class Magnoliopsida; order Santalales; family Viscaceae; genus Viscum; species Viscum album. Next base: position 1,339,724,638 of record OY728132.1, on the reverse strand, counting down.
TCTACCTATGAAAAATGAGTACATTACACTAAGGCTCTATGATTCATTTCTCAAAAAATGAGCTCCATGAATGAAATTCACAAGCCAGACTTAGAAAACATCCTATGTCTCTGATTTGATGGCCACTGAAGAGGCCTCTCAATAAATTCTTATAGATGCCTCCAAAAGGGATGAAATGAAGATGAACATTATGATTTGGGAGTACATTCAGAGCCACTCAGACCATGAATCTCTGCTCAAGGTTCTATTGAAATATCAGTAACAGTACACCCTATGTAAGAGACTACATCTGTATGGATTTGTCTTGAGAGAAAAACTCTTCATTCTTCTGGTTAATTGGGAAGAAAGAACCTACTGGTTTATAGGCATACTAGGGAAGTTCTAGTGGCATAGGGATGCTGATGTTCACATCTAGAAGGATAACTCTCCCATCATGGCTAACTATCTCTACAAATATACCAATGCTGTCGATGTAAGGATACTAGTGACTAAGGGTTCTACGATGCAATATCATAAAATCAGCAACATGGGTCCAGTAAACCCAGAGAAATGATGGAATAATAATTAAGACCTAAACGATTGCAGAAACATCATAAATGAATGGGACTAGGCCTACTGGGTTTGATTATATTGTAAAGATTATGGGTTATAGATGAGGTGAGTAGGCTAGTATAAAGTGGCATGGGATTCTCAGTTCCATTTTTATCAACCATGGGAGATCAATCCAAGGTAATTTAGAGGATTTAACCAGTGACCAAAACATTTCATATTCATTATGGGGAGGTCGACATCAGCCTTTGGGGCCTTATCCCTATTTCTGGAATCCCTATACTAGGAAAAATTTATGAATAAATTCTCGCCTAGGGTAACGTTTTGGAGGATCACTAGCAGTTTTCATGTTTGGAGAAGGTGCTACTAGATCTGGTGTCCGAAACCACTAAGGAAACGTAGAATATGAGGGATTTCCACTTAAAATAATGGTTCAATAATTTTCTAAACATCCCAATGGAGGATCCTGATAAATGCGAGGAGGTGGCAATTAATGTTTTTGGAAGGCCCCACACCAATCTAAGTGGATTCTAGCATGGGAAAGAGGGCTCTTAATGGCATATCATGAAAGAGAGCTATAATAAATTATAGGTGTACAACATTAAAACCAAGACTAAACCCATTATTTGGTTGGATGGGTTCATTGTAGTACTCATCTATAGATGAATGATTTTGGTATGGTACACCCAAATGGGAGTGAGACAGAACACATTTATAATAGCGGTGATGATAGAAACATGGAAGGACGTAAATCATGGGATAACCATACTAGAAAATCTAAATAAGTTACTTTGAAAAATAATTAAGGAGAGTACACCAATACACATATATAAGATATTCCATTTCATGTATATCTGGGAGCTGCACTCATGAGAGATTACGAGTAACTGAATCCCATCTCCCCTATAGAGATGAACTTCTTTCCAGTGATTCTAAACGTCGCGAGGATCTTCCCATTCAGGTTGGGCTTGATGGGCGCACTGAGAAAGATCAGGCTGGTTGATAATTTTACCTTAAAACCATTTCTTTTGCCAAAGAGGGTGGTGACTGATGATGGAAGATGGACAGAGGTACAATGAGTATACCTCATATCCTCCCACAATGGGGTGCTGGTGGAGAGTGTTGATTGTGAGATGATATGCAATCCATACATCTCATATCAGTTCACAAGTCAGTTCTGGTGCCGATAGAGGCCAAATTTGAAGGTGTACATAGATGTATTCCATGATAACCACCCTTCAGTGATGATGCATCTCTGGTTCATGTTCAGATGTGATGATGGAAAGATGTGGAATGAGATGCTTCCATCCACCATTGTATAAGGGATTACTCATGAGTATGCAAAGAGATGGGAAGCCACATATCCAAGGGTAGTTGATATTAAGTATTAATTCATGATTTTACATTACTCCCATAATATAGTTTCCAATTAATAATGATTAATGTATAATCAATGTTTATGTTTTTATCATAAAAACATAAGAAGATCATTGTTCAAGTTCATTTAATTAAATCATGGTTCAATTTTTTGATCACATTTTTTTAAATTTTAATCAAAATAATGTGAATATTTTTTTAATGTTCCTGATTAATATTAAAACAAATCATTAGAAGAAATAATTTAAATCATTATCCATTTTAAGGTCCATTTGAACCATATAAGAATACCCAAGAAATCTATTTATAAAACTAGACCAGCCATGAAGATAGAATTTTGTGGTGCAATCCAGAAGTCCAAATTATTTTATTCTCCACCAAAAGTCATCGTACAATAAGATTTATCTTGGAAAACAATATCAAGGCCAAAATACACAAAAGGGGCCCAAATAATAATTTGAATCCCCTCCCATTATTCTATCCAATCAATAATGTCATCACACAATCCTTAAATTTTCAAATGATATGAATCCAATTGATCTGAGATTTTTCACTATAAAATCCAAGATATAGGTGGACATATTTTTAGAAGAAATTGTTCATATTTTAGGGTATATTCCTATTCCAAAACACATTAACATTATGGACTTTAAAAAAGTATAGATTGAAATGGTCATATTAAATATTTTTATTCAAATCTCCATAACATTGGCTCCTTAAGTCCAATGGCCACCAAATATCGAGGGTGAACTATCTACTTTTATATTTATAACTTTTAAGATTAAGATATCTTCAAATAACGATGTATGAATTATCAAATTGGCTTGTCAAGTTGGGGGGAATATTTGGAAAACAAACAATCCACCACCTTGGGATATAAATATATCCCCCCTCTCTTTGTAAGCGGTTGGCTTTTCAGATCATAGAAGGATATATTGGCATACCAAAGGCCCTTCCAAATAGCGTACTGTAATAGTGGTGACACTCTATCAATTGTGGGGATTATAGCAGCGGAAGGTCACTGTAGTAGCGGTAGTGCACTGTATCAGTGATGGGTACTGTGTGGTACTGTAGGAGTAATGGGTACTGTAGAAGTACTATTCACAAAATGGGCCTTGGGACAAATATTTGGGCCTATGGGCCATGTAATGGGCTAAATTCCCACTGGACCTTTGGGCTATGTAATGGGTCTCCATCTACCCAGTTAAAAGAGGTATGTACTTTGATTAAATAATAAATGAGGCTTCAGCTCCAACCTTAAAAAAGGCCCCTCCAAAGGCTTGGGAGGATATTCTAAACCGATGTTTTCACTTGAGATACCTTTCCTCTTCTCTTTATTTTCAAGTTCTTTTTCATTCTTTTCATTTTTGTAACCGTCTAAGCTGTTTTCAATTTTTTTTTAATTTTAATGTATGTTTCTTCTTTATATTATATTTTATTCATAAACCCTCTATTATTAAATATTAATGGTTCTAAAATAGTTTAAATAAATTTTTAACTCCTTCCCTTCTTTTCATTCTCATTCAATCAAAATTATTTGTTTAATTCTCTTCACTGTTCATGTTTGTGTTCGATGCACAAATCTTTTCTTATACCATTATTTTTGTTCTCTTTATAATTCATCTCCATAAAAAAATATTACAAGATTAAGAACAATCACAATGTATGAGTTAATATATCTTTGGGGTGAGTCACAATTTTGGGATATTAAGTGATTGAGGTCTTTTCCACATTGAATATTCTATAGGTTAACATTGGGTATATTGAACATTAAATTTCATGGATTAATGCCATGTTTTTTTAATATGTGGATTATATGGATTATCGGAACAATAAATACACAACTATAACCAATTGTTGATTGATATTAGAACCCCATGTTATGTTAAGACTTGGATTAAAGCCTCAACACTTGGGAAATCCAATCAAAATCATCTTTTGATGTGGGTGTTAATTTAATTCCATATAAAGAAAAGCTAAAGGATATCATAAGCCTAAATCCACAATAATGAACTCAAATAACTCCATATATAATTTAAAAATCAATCAACATCCATAAATAAATCTAATTATGCAATGAAAACATCCCCCATTAAAAATTCAGAAAGAAAACAAAAATTGACAATAAAAAGTACAATCACTGAGGATTCGAACCAAGTGAAGCTATAAAAATTAGCATAGGAGCGAACCCTTGAATGGTAAATAGGTGACAATAAGGTGTTATTCAAATGGATCCATTATCAGGGATGGTGCAACAAGTCGTTCGTAGTTTTTTTATTTTTTTACAAAAAATAAAAAAAATACACCCAAAAAAATCTAAAAAAAACACAATGAAAAACCCATCTTCTCATAACAATTAGAAACATAAAATACCACAATGAAAAATATACCATTATAATGTTTTATGAACTTCACTTAATTCATAGTAGGCTTCAAAACAATCCATTGGATTTTTTTGAACCATAAATAAAGTGAACATTTCACCAACTTCGGAGAAACATTAGGGATAATCAAATCAACCAAGACCCCATTATTTACCATCAAATTGTACTAGATATGTCCAATACAATGGAATGAAACCTTAAATAACTTTCTACCTATGAAAAGAATTACCGACCCCTTGGTATTCAATATCAAAATATTGAGACCAATTTTATAATAACCCTGATCTTTTATTACAAAATTAAACATAATTTATTACATAAACTTCACTTGATACAACATAAAATATTGAGAGGTATAATGTATTTAGGGATTATGATCATTACATAACAACTTAAAAAATGAAATACAACATCTTTATTGAAATCTTCCATTATATGGCCACTACAGTCCCTCGTACTTTGCATTGCATGGGATAACCTAAGGCCATGTATAAGAAAAGGGTGATCTATAAAGCCTAGTAAGGGAATAATCATAGAATAACATGAGGAATACAATACATGTTAGAAAATAGGCATATCAACAGAGCACAAGAGAATCATAAACATAATGACATGATAAATCATGATAATCATAACATGGAAATTTGGCAACAACACTGAACATGGAATTAGAATGACCCAAGGCTCATTGAACATGGAAAATGAGTAAACCCTCATTGCACATGGAGAAAGAGTAAACCCTAATTTCACTTGAATTAGAATGAGTAAACACCCATTTCACATGATGTATCATGATACTATACTTTACCCAATTCATTGGAGTGCTATAAGGGTGCACCCTTCTTAAACATTTCATTTCATGCATAAGTGTGCCGCATGGATCATAAAACATTGAATCACTCGCCATAATATTTTATTCCAAGATAAAAGAATGTGGAATACACACATGAAACTCTTCAAAAAAATAATTCAATGTGAATAAAGGTGAATACCCTTTATAGAGAAATGGGCATGGTATTCACTACACAATGACTTTGTCTTGGAAAAGCAAGGTGCAATTTTGGCAGCATAACGACATGACATAAGAACTCATAAAAATGGTTGATGAGAGAGAAAGGGGTGTCTCGTCATATTTAAATGACATGGATAGTAAGTTGGTCTTATAGAAACATGTACCAACAAATGTAATGGAATTTAGATTCATGATACAAAATAATTTCTTGAATGTAAATGAGGAGAGAGAAATTCCTTTCAGAATTTCGACATAGTAACAGGTGTACATGGGTGGAATTTAATGAGAGAGAATTGGGTCTATAATCATTAAAAAAATAAATAGGTCAGTATGTGGGAGGTGATAAACAATAAAAAAACATTTATAATTGAAATTAAAAGGTCATAACAACTGAAATAATATTAGAAAAAAATGAGAAAGGAAGAAAAACACTTACTTGGAAGTGTGCTACCAAAGGCTTAAGAGAGGTTTGAGAGAGAATTATTGGGAGCTTGAGGCACCATGGGAGGATTATAGAGAGAGTATGGATGAGTTTGGATGAACTAAAAAAGGATTTGAGTGAGGAGTAATTGGGTTCTTGGGTGCGTTTATATAGGAAATGTGAGCGAATTCTATATTATTTAGGTTTTGGACACCTCACATTAAACTAATCCGAACCACAAACCAGCCCATGGTTTTTTCCCATGGTTTTTGGAAAAGGGAAGTGGAAAACAATATTTTATATGCCCAAAGTCCAAACTTTTTAAAATAATGTTGTAGCTTATGTGGAGGTGAGTCACACTCCCAAGGAAAACAATTTAAAAAGACAAAATCTTTAATAAGTTTTGAATGGTCCACGAAATCTTGGTAAAATAAACCAAACAAACCAAAAATCTCATTATTTTAATGGTAAAACATATATTCCCCGAAAAAAAAGTTTATATTATTTTATTACATCACTATTGGGTCATTATGATGCCACAAAACACATTATATATTTATACAGAATATAATTTTTACCCAAAAATTTGACAGTCTCAGAAAGTTATGAAAAATTCACCGTGGGATAATTTTGACATCCAGATTCCTAAAATAATATTAATTTTATCTAAATAATTTTATAAATATGTTAATTTTCACTTTTTAAATAAAAACCGACATTTATGGAAAATTCATCGGTTTTGACAAAAACGACTTTCAAACCACAATAAAAATTACAATTGCATTCATAAAACTATAAGATCATTTAAATTTAATAAAAATTAATTTAATAATAATAATAATAATATTTTATTAAAATATTATTTAATCAGAAAATCCATTAATTCATCAATATAGTTTTATTAGTTGAACATTAACTAAAAATACTATTTGGCCTTTAAAAACTATTTACAAGGTATCAATAATAAAATGAAAGTATATTCATTATTATATAAAAAAATATTGTACATGACCATAGTGATAAGGTCTTGTTACATAACCCCATATAACACCCGCATAAGACCAAAGAGTAAGGTGTGCTATGGTGACAGACTCTTGGGGTGGCTCAGATAACATTGCTCGGGTGGTAATCTATATTAACTTACACTTCTCTCATAGGCGGTCCCACTCGAGCTTCACATATTCATGCTCGGATTGGGCACAGTCAAGAGTGAATCCCAATGACGCAAACTAATTTCTGAGCTCTGACAAAAGGGCTCCGTATGGGGCATACCTACTAGATGTGGCCATCGCTTCCTTTGTCTGAGTAAATTGGATTTGTTAAAGCCCTAAATTTATACTAATAATGTGATCACTGTTCAATGACTATATTAGCAATGGTAACAATTCTTAATAGTATTTTAAAATACAAAAAACATAAAACCAAATAAGTTGAAATTTTATATAAATATTTTACATAAAGAGACATATAATTAGATCAAGAGGGTTTTCAATTAATGAAAGTTTGGGTCGTTACAGTCTTACCACATAAGAAATTTCACCCTCGAAATTTTTTCCCACACTAAAAAATATTTGGGTAAATCTGCTTCATCATTTCCTCCGATTCCCACATCGCTTCTTCAAACTTGTGGTTTCACCACAAGACCTTGACCAGGGGATTGTCTTATTTCATAGAACCTTTTCTCTACAATCTAAGATCTTCACCGGTTGGTCCTCATAATAAAGATCATCCTATAACTATACCACCCTTGAAGAGAGTATATATGAAGGGTCCGATAGGTACTTCCTTAATAGGGATACATGAAAGACATCTTGTACTTTGGCCAGGGTAGGTGGAAGTGCAAGTTGATAGGCCACATCACAGACACGATCAAGAATCTCGAAGGGGCCGATCTACCATGGAATTAACTTCCCTTTCTTTCAAAACCACATAACCTTCTTCCAAGGAGATATGCGTAGAAATACCATGTCTCTAACTTTAAACTCAAGGTCATGTTGACGGTCATCTACATAACTCTTTTATCGACTCTGGGCTGCCTTGATATTCTTCTGAATGGTTTTCACCTTCTCCACCATTTCTACGACCATTCCTGGTCCAAGCAGCTTACGGTCACTGACCTCATCCCAACACGCTGATTTTCTGCACCTTTTCCCATAAAAGGATTTATATGGTGCCATTTGGATGCTCGAGTTGAAACTGTTATTATAAGAGAACTCAACCAGAGGAAGATGTTGATCCCATCATCCTTTAAAGTCCATTGAGAACACTCTCATCATTTCCTCATGTTTTTGGATAGTCCACTCGGATTGGCCATCAATTTGAGGATGATAGGTCATACTGAAGTTCAGTTCAGTATTCATAGCATGTTAATGACTTTTCCAAAACATAGAGGTGCACTTTGGATCTCGATCGGACACAATAGATAATGGTTCTCCATGAAGTCTTACCACTTCCTTGATTTATATTCATTCCAGTTGATCCAATGAGAAATTCTCTCGAATACCAATGAAGTGTGAAACCTTTGTAAGATGATCCACAACAACCCATATTGCATTGTTTCCTTTGGATTTCTTCGGATGTTTGGTGACAAAGTCCATGGTGATGTTCTCCCATTTACATTCTGGTATGGGAAATGGTTGCATCATCCCCTTAGACTTCTTCCTCTATGCCTTCACTTGCTAACACACCAGGCACTTTGATGTATATTAAACTATCTTCTTCTTCATATTATCCCACCAACAGTGCACTCGGAGATATCGATACATCTTTGTGTTTCCTAGGTGAATGAAAAATTTTTAAATATGTGTATCATCCAAAAGTTCCTTCTTCAGTTCCAGACTTGATGGAACACATAATATTTTTCCAAATATTACAATTCCTTCTTCAGTAACATTAAACTCCGAGGATTTCCCTTTTCCGATAGCCTCCACTTTTTTCTTGAATTCTCACATCATCCTTTTGATCATACTTTAACCTTTCCAAAATTAATGGTTGAGAAATCATTTGTTAATGGATTGATGATGTTCCCTTCTTTATGATTCCCATGTCCATATTCATCAAATCTAAGAAGATTGTATACTTTTCAATTCTAATCAATGATAGAATTTGTGGGTCCTTTCTACTTAGGGCAACCACCACCTTGTTTGCTTTCCCAGGGTTGTAATGGATTGAGAATTCATAATCTTTGATCATCTCTAACCAACTTTTTTAGTGCATGTTAAACTCTTTCTATATGAATATATACTTGAGGCTTTTGTGGTCCGTACATATTTAACACTTATCCCCAATTAGATAATGTCACCAAATTTTCAATGTGAAGATCACCACAGCCAAATCTAGGTCAGGTGTTGGATAGTTCCTTTCTCGAACATTAAATTTCCTTGAAGCATAGACAATGACTTTGTCATTTTGCATCAACACACATCCCATTCCCTTCTTTGAAGCATCAATGAATACCAAAAAAAGTTCTACCCTTGTGGTTATAGTGATCACGAGCGCAGTGATAAGCATCATTTTCAACTCCTTGAAGCTTTCTTCACCTTCATCACTCCAAGAAAACATTACTCCCTTATGAGTTATATTGGTAAGAGGGTTGGACAATTGTGGGAAATTTCTCACAAATCATCTATAATATCCAGCTAACCCCAAGAAGCTACAGATATCCTTTACTGATGTTGGCCTCATCCACCCCTCAATTGCATCTATTTTGGAGGGATCCACAGATATCCCATTACTTGTGATGATATGGCCCGAGAATGATACCTCCTTCAACCAGACCTCAAACTTTCTGTACTTTTCATAGAGATTATCCTTCCACAAGGTCTCCAATACAGTTCTTAGATGCTCCTCATGATCCTACTTGGTTTTTGAGTATATCAAAACATAATTTATAAAGGATACCACAAATTTGTCATGGAAATATCTAAAGACTCTATTCATTAATTCCATGAAGATTTTTGGAGCATTAGTGAGTCTGAAAGGCATTTTTATGAATTCATAGTGACCCTATCTTGTACTAAAAGAAGTCTTGGGGATATCTTCCTTCTTCAGCCTTACTTGATAATATCCAGACAACAAATCCACCATAGAGAAGTATTGTGCTCCATGCAAAAAATCAAACAAGACATCAATTCATGGGAGGGGATACTTGTTCTTTATCGTGATTCTGTTAAGCTCAAAATAATTAATGCAAAGGCACATTGACCCATCCTTCTTCTTAAATAAGAGGACTGTTGCATCCCAGGGTCAGGCACTTGGGCGTATAAAAACTTTTTCCAGAATCTCTTGTTGTTTTTTCTTCATCTCCTCAACCTCCATAATAGCCATTATATACAGATTCATGGATATTGGCAATGCCCCAGGTATAAAATCAATTGATAATTCAACATATCTTCTCAGAGGAAGACCAAGAAATTCCTCAGGAAACACTTCAAAAAATTCTCTCACAATAGGAATGTTATCGAGGATGGTCTCTTCCTTAGAATCAATCATCTGAGCCAGATATGCATGCTCATAGGGTAGTAATATCCACACTTGATATTATGGAGCTAAAGAAGATTCATCTTCCTCCTTGCACTTGTATTGAATCGGGGGTTTATTATCGATATGGAGATTGATTTCCCTCTCCCGACAATTTATGTTCACTCTATATAAGGAAAGAAAATACATGCTAAGAATTGCGTCAAATTCTACTAGAGGGAGAGTGACAAGGTTCTCTGGGAAGTTTAATCCACCAATTATGAGAGGGGAGGTGTTATATTCATGGGATGAAATGATTTCTCCATTTTCTGTACTCACCAACATCTTCACTTACATGATTTGTGGTGGTGCTAGGATTGTTCTAATAAACTTTCGACATATACAAGAGTGTGTAGAACCTAAATCAAAAAGTATGTTTGATATTTTTGAATTAATAACTAGCGTACCTGTCACCAATTCATTTTCTGGGTTTACTTCAGTAGTAGTGATGGAAAAATCTCTCCCTTTCTACCTTGATGGTTGTTGTTTTCCTACGAAAACCCTTGGCTTAGGGAACTGAATTGTAAGATGCCCTGGTTATTTGCAGTTGTAGTAATGAATAATGTGTTGAGGTTCGAACGGAGCGTTCCTCTCCTCTGTTTCAGCCGTGGGTTTTTCTTGTCGGCAGTTAGCAGCTAGGTGCCCTTTTCTTCCACACCTACAGCATTTCCTCATACACTTTAGGCAATTTACAGGGTGCTTATTTCCGCACCTTTGGAAAGTGGGGTGCTGGATATTCTTAGGACCATTGGATTTATCCATTGGACCACTTGAATTTAAGTCCACCTTAGGCTTCTTATCCCCATGATACCCTAGAGATTTTATAATCTCTATTTCGACCTTGGGGGAAAATCAGACAATTTCCTCATAGCTGTCAAAGTCACAGATCACTAGTGCTTTCTGCAGGCCAGGTTTCAGCCCACCAACGAAGTGGTCAACCATGCATTCGGGGGTAACGAAAAATCCATAAGTGTGTCGTCCAATACTTGTGATGTTTTCCTTATACGCTCTAACATATTTTTCTTCTTTTTTATTTAGGTCAAGAAAGTCCCTTTCTATCTTAAGCCAGAGGTTGCACGGAAAATATTTATCGAAAAAAATATTCCAGAAATCCTTCCATTCCAACGCCATGATATCCTCCTAAGGATTCATATTTTTGATCAATGTCCACCATAGATCAGCTTTAACCTCCATATGATAAGAAACCATGAGAACATTCTCTTTTTCAGAACATTGAATGATGGAGAAGATCGTTTCAGTGGAGTTGATCCATTGTTCAATGATTGATGGATCAGATAATCCATTAAATGTAGGAGGCCATTGTCTCATAAAGCTCTTGATAGCGACTTGTTATTTCTTGGGGGGGGGGATTGAACATTTCTCTTTACCCATATTTCTATTCAAATATTGATTTATCTGAGAGAGAAGTGTGACAAAGTTCATGATTTCCACTCTCATTGGATTGGGCATCTCATTAGTACATTTATCACATTGATCTTCACATCAGTTGTTAGCCCGAATCCTCCTGTTACTGGCCATTGGCTGGAATAAAAAGAAAATTGAGGGGTAACACATAAAGGGTAATACAAGGTAAAAACTGATGAATTATAAATAACGTTTATTTCCTTAATATATGAATCTATTGGCTTTAGTCTATGTTATCCATGATATACTTTTTAATATATATTCTTAGGGAATTTTTTTGTCCCTTAATAATGGTTCATACTAAGCTTGTAAATTTGAAAAATTATATACCCTGGGAGTGTTGTAACTAAGAGTGTAGCAAGGCCAGTTGTCGTGCTACATTTCTCATTCGAGTCTAGCTCAAAGCGATGTTTTTAGGTTTTACCCATAGGATACATTTGTGCCAGAGACGCCTCTTCCTACTCGTATAGAGAAAAGGATGTATTTTCTTGACAAACCACTTACTCAATACTCATAAAAACATAGGGATGTATTTATTATACATAGTCTTGTCTCTAAGGATTTTCTTGGGTTTTCTAATCCTAATCCCAAAAATAACTAAACTTATCCCCTGATACCAACTATAACTACTCTGATCATTTATTACACAATTAAACATAATTTATTACATAAACCTCACTTGATACAACATAGAATATCGAGAGGTCTAGTGTATTTGGGGATTAGGATCATTATATACCAACTTAAAACATGAAAGAAAATATATTTATTGAAAACTTCTTTTACATGACCACTACATTTCCTCGTACTTAGCATTGCATGGGATAACCTGAGGACATGCATAAGAAAAGGGTGAGCTATAAAGACCAGTAAGGGAGTAATCATGGAATAACACGAGGAATACAATACATGTTAGAAAAAAGGCATATCAATATAGGACAATAGAATCATAAATATAAAGGCACGATAAATCATGATAATCATAACATGGAAATGTGGCAACAACACTTAACATGGAATTAGCCTAAGCCAAGGCTCATTGCACATGGAGCATGAGTAAACTCTCATTAAACATGGAGCTTGAGTAAATTCTAGTTTCTATTGAATTAGAATGATTAAAACCCATTTCAAATGACTTATCATGATACTATACCTTACCCGATGCATTAGAGCACTATAAGGGAACACCCTTCTTAAACATGTCATTTCATGCATAAGTGTTCCACATGGATCATAAAACATTGAATCATTAAACATGATCTTTTATTCCACAATATAATGATGTGAAATACATAAATGAAAATCTTTAAACAATAAATAAATTTTCATAAAGGTAAATACCCTTTATAGAGAAATGGTCAAGGTATTAACTACACAATGACTTTGGCTTGGAAAAGTACGGTGCAATTTTGGCAGCATAACAGTGTGACATAAGAATTCATAAAAATGGTTGATGATAGAGAAAAGGGTGTCTCATCATATTTACTTGACATGGAAAGTAAGGGGGTCTTATAGATATATGTACCAACAAATGTAATTGAATTTATATTTATGATACAAAATACTTTCTTAAATGTAAATGAGGAGAGAAAAATTCCTTTCGGAATTTCAACATAGTAACTGGTGTACATAGGAGGAATTTAATGAGAGAGAAAGGGGTCTATCAACATTAAAAAACAAACAGGGTAGTATGAGGGAGGTGTGACACAATACCCCAACATTTATAATTCAAATTAAAATGTTATAACAACTTAAACAATATTGGACAATAATGAGAAAGGAAGAAAAACCCTAACTTGAAAGTGTGCTTCCAAAGGATTGAGAGAGTCTTGAGAGAGGATTATTGAGAGATTGGGGCACCTTAAGAGGATTATAGAGAGAGTATATAAGAGTTTGGACGAACTAAAAAGGATTTGAGTGAGAAGGAAGTGGGTTCTTGGGTGGGTTTATATAGGAAAGTTAAGGGAATTCTTTATTATTTAGGTTTGGGACACCTCACATTAAACTAATACAAACCACAAACCAGTCCATAGTTTTTTACCATGGTTTTTAGAAAAGTGAAGTGGAAGAAAATATTTTATAAATCCAAAGTCTGAAATTTTTAAAATAATGGGGTTTCTTATGTGGAGGTGAGTCACTCTCCCAAGGAAAACAATTTAAAAAGACATAATCTTTAATAAGTCTTGAATAGTCTAATAAAGCTTTGTAAAATAAATAAAACAAACCAAAAATCACATTATTTTAATGGTAATACATATATTGGCGGAACATAATGTTTATAGTATTTTATTACATGACTATTGGACCATTATGATGTCATAAAGCACATTATATATTTAAACAGAATTTAATTTTTAACCAAAAATTTGACTGTCTCAGAAAATTATGAAAAATTTACTGTTGGATAATTTCAATGTCCTGATTCCCAAAATAATATTAATTTTATTTAAATAATTTTATAAATATGTTTATTTTCACTTTTAAAATAAAAATCGATATTTATAAAAAATTCCTCAGTTTTGACAAAAAAGGATTTCAAACCTTAATAAAAATTACAATTGCATTCATAAAATTATAAGAATAATTATATTTAATAAAAAATAATTTAATAATAATAATAATATTTTATTAAAATAATATTTAATCCAAAATCCCTTAATCCATCAAAAATAGTTTTCATAGTTGAACATTAACTAAAAATACTATTTGTGCTTTAAAAACTATTTACAAGGTATCAATAATAAAATGAAAGTATATTCATTATTATATAAAAAAATAATGTATATAAATATAGTGCTAAGGTGTTGTTACATAACCCCTTATAGCACCCGCATAAGATCGAAGAGTAATGTGTGCTATGGTGACAAACTCTTGGGGTGGCTCAAATAACATTTCTTAGGTGGCATTCTCTATCAACTTCCACTTATCTCATAGGCGGTCCCACTCGAGCTTAAAATATTCAATCTTAGCTAGGTAATGGTCAAGAGTGAAGCCTAAAGACACAAAATCCTTTCCGAGCTCTTACAAATGGGCTCCGTATGGGGCATGTCTACTGGATGAGGCCATCACTTCCTTTGTCTGAGTAAAATGGATTTGTTAAAGCCCTATATTTATACAAATCGTGTGATCATGGTTCAACGACTATATTAGCAATGTTCATAATTATTAACAGTATTTTAAAAATACAAAAACATAAAACCAAAGAAGTTTACATTTTATATAAACATTTTACATAAAGAGACATGTAATTAGATCAAGATGGATTTTCATTAATGAAAGTTTGGGTCGTTACAATCTTCCCACTTATGAAATTTCACCCTCAAAATTTGTTCCCCACACTAAAAAAGATTTTTCTATCTCTGATTCATCATTTCCTCTGATTCCCACGTCACATGTTCAAGTTTGTGGTTTCTCCACAACACCTTGACGAGGGGAATTGTCTTATTTCATAGAACGTTTTCACTACGATATAAGATCTTCACTGGTTTCTCCTTATAATAAAGATCATATTATAACTATACAACCCTTAGAGAGAGTACATGTGAAGGGTCCGATATGTACTTCCTTAAGAGGGATACATGAAAGACATCATATACATTGGCCATGGTAGGTGGAAGTGATAGTCGATAGGCCACAGCACCGACACGATCAAAAATCTCGAAGGGGCCGATGTACCTTGGACTTAAATTACCTTTATTTCCAAATCTCATAAGATTCTTCCATGACGATATGCATAGAAATACCATGTCTCTAACTTTAAAATCAAGGTATCATTGATTGTTATCTTCATAACTCTTTTATCTACTCTAGGATTCCTTGGTATGCTTCTAAATGGTTTTCACCTTCTACACCATTTCTTCGACCATTTCTGGTCCAAGCAGCTTACGTTCACCGACCTCATCCCAACACGCTGATGTTCTACACCTTTTCCGATAATGGAATTTATAGGGTTCCATTCAGATGCTCGAGTGGAAACTGTTATTATAAGAGGACTCAACCAAAGGAAGATGTTGATCCCATCCTCCTTTAAAGTCCATTGAGCACGCTCTCAACATGTCCTCAAGTTTTTGGATAGTTCGCTCAGATTGGCCATATGTTTGAGGATGATAGGCCATACTAAGGTTTAGTTCAGTATTCATATCATGTTAAAGACTCTTCCAAAACAAAGAGCTAAACCTTGGATCTCAATCAGACATAATATATAGTGGTAATCCATGATACCTTACCACTTCCCTCATATATATTCGTGCCAGTTGATCCAACGATAAATCCTCCAAAATAGCAATGAATTGTGTAGCCTTTGTAAGACGACCCGCAACAACCAATATTGCATTGTTGGCTTTAGATGTCTTTGGAAGTCCGATGAGAAGGTCCATGGTGATTTTTTCCCATTTCAATTCTGGTATGGGCAGTGGTTTCATAATCCCATTTGACTTCTTCCTATCTATCTTCACTTTCTGAAACACCAGGCATATTGATTTATATTCAGAAATCTCCTTCTTCATATTATCCCACCAATAATGCTCTCAAAGATCTCGATACATCATTGTGTTTCCTAGGTGAATGGAAAAATTTGAAATATGTGAATCATCCAAAAGTTCCTTCTTCTGTTCCGGAATTGATGGAACACATAGTCTTTTCCCAAATCTCACAATTACTTATTCATTAACATTAAACTACAAGGATCTCCATTTGCTGATAGCCACCACTTTTTCCTAAATTCACACATTATCCTTTTGAGCATCCTTTAAACTTTTAAAAAGTGACGGTTGAGCAATTATTTGTGAAAGGATTGATGATGTTCCCTTCTTTTTTATTCCAATTTCCATATTCCTCAAATCTAAGAAGATTGGATCCTTTTCAATTATCATCAATGATAGAATTGTTGGGTCCTTTCTACATAGGTCAACCACCACCTTGTTTTCTTTCCCAAGGTGGTCATGGATTGAGCATTCATAGTCTATGATCATCTATAACCATCTTTGTTGGAAAATGTTCAACTCTTTCTATATGAATATATACTTGGGGATTTTGTGGTCCATATATATTTCACACTTCTCCCCAAAGAGATAATGTCACCAAATTTTCAAAGCGAAGACCACTATTTCCAACTCATGGTCATGATTTGGATAGTTCTATTCATGAACTTTCAATTACCTTGAAGCATAGGCAATGAATTTTTCATTTTTAATCAACACAATTCCTAGTCCCTTCTTTTAAGCATCACTGAATACCATAAAAAGTTCTCCACTTGTGGGTAAAGTGAGCACAAGCATAGTGATAAGCCTCCTTTTCAACTCCTTGAATCTTTCTTCACATTAATCACTCCATGAAAACAATACTTCCTTCCGAGATAGCTTGGTAAAAGGGTTTGAAAATCATGAGAAATATCTCACAAATCATCGATAATATCCAGCTAACCTAAGAAGATACGAATATTCGTTACCGATGTTGGCCTTGACCATCCCTCAATTGCATATGTTATGGAGGGATCCACAGATATCTCCTTTCTTGTGATGATACGGCCAAAGAATGAGACCTCCTTCAACCATAACTCAAACATGTTGTACTTTGCATAGAGATTATCCTTCCACAAGGTCTTTAGTACAGTTCTTAGATGCTCCTCATGATCCTACTTGGTTTTAGAGTATATCAGAACATCATTTATAAAGACTACCACAAATTTGTCGATGAAATATCTAAAGACTCTATTCATCAATTCCATAAAGATTCTTGGAACATTAGTGAGTCCTAATGGAATTACTATAAATTCATAGTGACCATATCTTATACAAAAAGCAGTATTGGGGATATCTTTCTTTTTCACCCTTACATGATAATACCTGGACCGCAAATCCACCTTAGAGAAGTATTGTGCTCCACATAGTAGATCAAAAAAGTCTTCAATTCATGGGAGGGGATACTTGTTCTTTATCGTGATTTTTTTAAGCTCACGATAGTTGATGAAAAGGCGCATTGACCCATCATTTTTGACGAAGAGGACCGGTGCACCCCATGGTGAGGCACTTGGGTGTATAAACCCTTTTTACAGATTCTCCTATAGTTGTTTCTTCAGCTCCTCAAGCTCCAAAATAGCCATTATATATGGTGTCATGGATATAGGAAATGCCCCATGTATAAGATCAATTGAAAATTCAACATATCTTCTAGGATGAAGACCAGGAAATTCCTCGGGAAACACTTCATCAAATTCCCTCACAATAGTCATGTCTTCAAGGTTGGTTGCTTCCTTGGACTCAGTCATCTGAGCTAGATATAGGTTCTCATAGGGTAGTAATATCAACACTTGAGATGATGGATCTACAGAAGATTCATCTTCAACCTTGCACTTGTATAGAATCGGGGGTCGATTAACGACATGGAGAGTGATTTCCCTCTCCCGAAAATTTATGTTTGCTCTATATAAGGAAAGAAAATTCATGTTAGAATTGCATAAAATTCCACCACAGGGAGTATGACAAGGTTTTATGGGAATTTTAATCCACCAATTATGAAAGGTTAGGAGTTATATTCATGGGATGAAATGATTTCCCCATTTTTTACTCACTAACATCTTCACTTCCATGATTTGTGGTGGTGCTGGGATTGGTCTACTAAACATTCAAGATATAAAATAATGCGTAGAACCTGATTCAAAAAGTACGTTCAATATTTTTGAATGAATAACTAGCATACCTATCACCACTTCGTTTTCGAGGTTCAATTTGGCAGTAGTGATGGAAAAAGATCTCCCTTACTGCCTTGGAGGTTGTTGGTTGCCTCTGAAAACCCTTGTCTTAGGGAACTGATTTGCAAGATGCCCCGGTTATTTTCAGTTGTAGCAATGAACAACATGTTGATGTTCGAATGGAGCATACCACTCCTCTGTTAGAGCCTTGGGTTTTTCTTGTCGGATGTTAACAACTAGGTTCCCTTCTCTTCCACACCTAAATCATTTCCTCATACCCTTTAGGCAATTTCCAGGTTGCTTCTTTCAGCACCTTTGGCAAGTGGGGTGCTGGATCTTCTTAGCACCATTGGATTTATCCATCGGACCACCAGCATTGAAGTCCACCTTAGGCTTCTTATCCACATGATACCACTAAGATTCTTCGATCTCCATTTCTACCTTGGAAAAAAATCGGACAATTTCCTCATAGCTGTTAAAGTCATGGATCACCAGTGCTTTCTGCATGCTAGGTTTCAGCCCACTGAAGAAGCCATCAACCTTGCATTCGAGGGAAACGACAAAGCCAAAAGTGTATTGTACAAGCCTTGTGAAGTTTTTCCTTGTACTCTCCAACATATTCATTGTCTTTTTTTCATAAGGGCAAGGAATTCCCTTTCCATCAGAAGTTGGAGGGTGCACGGAAAATATTTATCAAAAAACATTTTCCAGAAATCCTTCCATTCCAACACCTCGATCTTCTCCTCAGGCTTCATAGTTTTGATCAAGATCCACCATTGATCAGATTAACACACCATATGGTAAGCAACCAAGAGAACCTTCTCTTATTCAGAACATTGAATGATAGAGAAGATCTTTTCAATGGAGTTGATCCATAGTTCAATGATTGAGGGATCAGATGATCCATTAAAAGTTTGAGGCCTTTTTCTCATGAAGCTCTTGATAGATAATTGTTCTTTATTAGGGGGGGGGGGGTTGAACATTTTCTTGACCCATGTTTCTATTCAAAGATTGTGTTAGCTGAGAGTGAAGCGTTAAAAATTTCTTGATTAATGCTCTCAGTAGATTGGGCATCTCATTAGTACATTTATCACATTTATCTTCACATCAGTTGTTTTCCTGAGTCCTCCTGTTACCTACCATTGGATGGAATAAATGGAAAGGTAGGGGTAACACATAAAGGGTAATACAAGGACAAAACTGATGACTTATATATATCTTTTATTTCCTTAACATGTGAATCTATATGCTTTAGCCTATGTTATCCATGATGTACTTTCTAACATATATTCTTAGGGAATTGTTTTGTCCCATAATAATGGTTCATACTAAGCTTGTGAATTTACCAAAGTATATCCCATGGAAGTGTCATAACCAAAAGTGCAGCAAGGCCAGTTTTCATGCATCAGTTCCTGTTCGAGTCTATCTCAAAGCGGTGTTTTTAGGTTTTACCCATAGGATACATCTGTTCTAGAGTCACCTATAACTGCTCGTATCTAGACAGGGATGTATTTTCTTGTTAAACCACTTACTCAATACTCATACAATCTTATTTATGTTTTTATTATATTTAGTCTTGTATCTAAGGCTTTGATAGGGTTTTCTAATCATAATCCCAAAAATAACTAGACCCATCCTCTGATACCAACTATGACAAACCAGATCTTTTATTACACAATTAAACATAATTTTTACGTAAACTTCACTTGATACAACAAAGAAGATCGAGGGGTATAGTTTCTTTGGGTCTAATGATCATTATATAACAACTTGAAACATGAAATACAACATCTTTATTGAAAAATTCCTTTACATTCCCACAAAATTCCCTTATACTTAGCATTGCATGGGATAACCTGAGGACATGCATAAGAAAATGGTGAGCTATAAAGCCCAGTAAGGGATTAATCATGGAATAACACGAGGAATACAATACATGTTATAAAATTGGAATATCAATAGAGAACAAGATAATCATAAATATAAAGGCATGATAAATCATGATAACCATAACATGGAAATGTGGCAACAACACTTAACTTGGAATTAGCCTGAGCTAAGGCTCATGGCACATGGAGTATGAGTAAACTCTCATTGCACATGGAGTATGAGAAAAACCTTGTTTATATTGAATTATCATGAGTGAAAACCATTTCAAATTACATATCATGATACTGTACTTTACCCAATTCATTGGACCGCTATAAGGGCACACCCTTCTTAAAAATTTCATTTCATGCATAAGTGTGCCACATAGATCATAAAACATTGAATCATTCAACCTAATAATTTATTCCACAATAAATGAATGTAGAATACATACATGAAACTCTTTAAAAAATACTTAAATATGCATAAAAGTGAATAACCTTGATAGATAAATGGTCATGGTATTCACTACACAATGGCTTTTTCTGGGTAAAGCGCTGTGCAATTTCGGCAGCTTAACGACGTGACATAAGAAGTCATAAAAATGGTTGATGGGAGATAAAGGGGTTTCTAATAATATTTACATGACATGGATAGTAAGTGGGTATAATAGAAAAATGTACCAACAAATTTAATGGAATTTAGAATCATGATACAAAATATTTGGTTGAATGTAAATGAAGAGTGAAATTCTTTTTGGAATTTCGACATAGTAACGGGTATACATGGGCGGAATTTAATGAGAGAGAAAGGGGTATATCATCATTAAAAAATAAATATGTAAGTATGGGAGATGTGTGAACCCATACCCCAACATTTATAGTTGATATTAAATGGGTATAACAACTTAAAGAATATTGGACAAAAATGATAAAGGAAAAAAAACCCTTACTTGGAAGTGTTCTTCCAAAGGCTTGATAGAGGCTTGAGAGATGATTATTGGGAGCTTGGGGAACCTTGGAAGTATTCTAGAGATAAGAGGGAAGAGGTTGGACGAAATAATAAGGCTTTGAGTGAGGAGGAAGTGGGTGATTGTGTGGGTTTATATAGGAAAGTTGAGGGAATTCTTTATTCTTTAGGTTTGGGACACCTTACATTAAACTAATCCAGACCACAAACCAGCCTATGGTTTTTGCCTATATTTTTTTGGAAAAGGGAAGTGGAAAACAATATTTTTTAAGTCAAAATTCCTATATTTTTAAAATAATGGGGTTGCTTATGGGCAGGTGAGTCACACTCCCAAGGAAAACAATTTAAAAAGACAAAATCTTTAATAAGTCTTGAATGGTCCACTAAAGCTTTGTAAAATAAATCAAACAAACCGAAAATAACATTATTTTAATGGTAAAACATATATTGGACGAAAATAAAGTTTATATTATTTTATTACATCAGTATTGAATCATTATGATGTCATAAAACACATTATATATTTAAACGGTATTTAATTTTTACCCAAATATTTGACTGTCTCAAAAAATTATGAAAAATTTACCATTGGATAATATCGAAATCCTGATTCACAAAATAATATATATTTTATCTAAATAATTTTCTAAATATTTTAATTTTCACTTTTAAAATAAAAACTGACATTTATAAAAAATTCATCAGTTTTGACAAAAATGTCTTTCAAACCTTAATAAAAATTACAATTGCATTCATAAAATTATACTATCATTTATAATTAATTGAAATTAATTTAATAATAATAATTATATTTTATTAAAATATTATTTAGTCAAAAAATCCATTAATTTATCAAAATATATTTTTTAGTTGAACATTAACTAAAAATACTATTTGTGATTTAAAAACTATTTACAAGATAAGAATAATAAAATGAAAGTATATTCATTATTATATAAAAAAATAATGTACATAACCATAGTGATATGGTATTGTTACATATCCCTTATAACACCCACAAAATACCAGAGATTAAGGTGTGCGATGGTGAGAGACTCTTGTGGTGGCTCGAATAACATTGCTCGGGTGGTAATCTCTATCAACTCCCACTTATCTCATAGGCGGTCCCGCTCGAGCTTAACATATTCAAGCTTGTCTTGGGATTGGTCAAGAGCAAAGCCGAAAGTTGCAACCTCCTTTACGAGCTCTAAAAATTGGGCTTCGAATGGGGCATATCTACTAGATGAGGCCATCGCTTCCTTTATCTGAGTAAACTGGATTTGTTAAAGCCCTATATTTATACTAATCATGTGATCACTGTTCAACTACTATATTAGCAACAGTCACAGTTCTTAATACTATTTTAAAATCCAAAGACATAATACCATATAAGTTGACATATTATATAAACATTTTACATAAAGAGATATTTAATTAGATCAAGAGGGATTTGCATTAATGAAAGTTTGGGTCGTTACAAATTTTGAACTGAAATCAGGTTTGATTAGTCTTATACCTTATTTCCATGGTATATATGGTGATGATCCACATATTTATCTCAAATAATTTTAAGATTTGTGCCCTACCATGAAATCAATCTTCAATCATTCCATTTCTCCCTAGCTGAATCCAACAAGTCATGGCTCTACTACCCCTGGCTGGTTCCATGACCACATGGAATGACATGAAGTAGATCTTCTTAGAGAAATTCTTTCCAACTTCTTTTAATACTTCTATTCGAATGAAAATAAGTGGTATCCATCAATTACCTAATGTATCACTCCATGAGTATAGGGAGAGGTTACAAAATCTTATGGAAACCTACCTGCATCACTAAATCTGTAACCAAATCTTGACCCAATACTTATATAAGGGGTTATTGGATATGGAGTGAACTCTCATTTATGATATAATTGGCAATTCTATTGTTGATTGGACTCCTATAACTACGTGAGATCTCATAAGAAAAATGGATGAAAACATGTAGTAATTCCATACTAATGAAAATTCTCAAGTAAAAAAATTATAAGATAATCAATACATAGAGCCCAACAAGATGAATAAATGGATGAGTGAACTTACAGGTCTTGTGAGACAAGTAGATGTGGCTTCTAAAACCCCCACCTCATCTTATTCACAATCTATGTTACCTAGAACTATCAAAAATTAGTGAATCTATAGCTGAACAACTCATCAAACTGACATATGTTCACATCTTCAGGATGAAATATCCAACCCTTCTATTCTAATGGAGCTCAATGTAGCATTTTCTCAGTAAAACACCAACCCTCAACAATCATGTCAGTTCATTAGAAACATAAAAAAACCACACTCTCATCCCTTTTCATATACATATAACCCTATATTGAGGTATGTTAATCCTGTCTCTCACCCCCCTTAGTTCCCTCAACAAAATGAAAACCAATTCCAATATGGTCAAGGTGGTGGTAACTTCCAACAACCTTATACATTTTCACCTCAACATCAAAGGAGAAATCATACTCCTCCTCCTCCGAGATTCCCCTTCCCTAGTGAGCCTTGTCAATTCCCAACCTAATACAATTTATTTCCTAAAAACCAAAATCAAGTAAATCCAAATGAGGGACATGAATATTCTTATAATAAACCATGGGAAAGTGATGTGGAAGCTCTTTCCATATTCACCCATTCTAGACTTAAAAAAATTGAAACCAAAATTGATCAACTTGTATCCCACCACACCTAACGTCAACCATTCAATTCTTTCCAACTCCCAACTCAATAATTACGTATCCCTAAGGGTGATGTATGTGCAATTTCACTTTTATTGGAAAAAAAATCCATACATCATGATGGATCCTCAAATGGAAATTTGAATATTTATCTTGAAAATGTAAATTAAAAAAATAATGAAAATGAAATTGAAACCACTCCCTCACCTCCTTCCATTACCCTAATAAACCCAATTCTTCTTCCTTAATACCTCTCTATGCCAAGTATGTCCTTTAAACTATACCTTAAAATGATCAACATGTTTAGACAAGTTAAAATCTAAATTCCCCTCTTAGATTCCATTAAAAAATTCCTATGTATAATAATTTTATTAAAAAAATTTACACCCATAAGTGGAAATTTTGGATGATTGAAAATGTTCAAAACCAAAAGTCCATTCCCCAAAATTGAAAAGATCAGGGGACCATTATCATTACCTAAAAAATAGGGAGTTCCAACTTTTATGATGCACTCATTGAACTGGGTGCCTCAATAAATGTAATGCCCAAATCAATTTTCTCCAACCTTTGTCTTGGAATCTTTAAACAAATTACTGTTGTCATCAAATTATCCAATCAAATAAAATCCATTACCAAGGGAATAATTGTGCAAGTCATTGTCTAAGTTAATGTCCTTATCTTCCCTATTGATTTCTATGTCCTTTACATGGAATGTGAGATGAACTATTCTCAATCTCCCATAATTCTAGGAAGACCATTCATCCTGATGGCTAGAACTAAGATTGATGATCATGTGGGCATCTTATCTAATGAAATTGGTGACTAACCGGTCAAGTTAAACATTTTTTAATCCATGAGATACCCATATGAGGATTAGTATGCATTCTCAATCTATGCTTCTAATGAAACTATTGAGATTCAATTGAACCATATTCCATCATTTTCATCATGTTAAAATGATGGTAGAGATTTTCAAATTTTCACCATGACTAACCATCTATTGAATGTAGAAGTTGATTTATAACTTTCATTCATAGGATCCATCAATTTAAAAGATCTCGAAAACTATATAGAACCGTACAAAAACTCTGATATCTACTACTCTCCACTGGATAGTATTAACTAAAATCAATTAGAAGAAATTGAAATCCCTCCCACTATTCCTAAGTTATATAACCCAAAAATGAAATATGAAACTGACCAGAAACCTCTTCCGATACACTTTAAATATGAATTCCTCTTCCATGATCACTATTATCATATCATTGTCTTTGATGCACTAACTGAAATTGAGGAGTCCAAACTTGTTCAGGTGTTATAGGAAAACAAAAAGGCATTATGTTAGTCTATAGATGACATACCAAGAAAAATTCTTTCCCATTGTATGCATCACATCTATCTTAATTAATCATATAAACCAATCAAATATACACAAATAAGATGAAACCTACACACACATGAGGTTTTTAGGGAAGAGATAACCCAGATTCTTCAAGATGGTATTATCTACCCAATTTATGTTAGTGAATGGTTTAGTCCAATTCAATATTTTCCTTATAAGGTTTGGATAACTATTGTCCCAAATTAACATGGGGTGGTGGTAATAACTTAGGTGAAAAAATTGTGTGTGTGCATCGAATATCAGAAATTGAATGTCAAAACATGAAAAGATCACTACCCTCTTCCTTTATTTGATCAAATTATAGAAAGATTAACTTGAATTTCACATTATTACTTTGCTGATGGATACACCAAATGCTTCCCAATCCCAATCATACCCTAGGACCATGAAAAGTCATCATTCACCTGCCCCTTTGGAAATTATTCATATATGAGAACTCCTTTTGGTCTTTTCAATGCTCTTGAAAAATTCTAGAGGTGTATGATGAGTATCTTTTTCAGAAATCATTGAGAAATTCATGGAGGTATTCATGGATGAGTTTTCCATTTATTGTGAGTCATTTGAATCTTTATTTTATTCAATCACTCTAGTCCTTATAAAGTGTGTCAAAATGTAACCTTGTGTTAAATTACAGAAAATTTCACTTCTTGGTTACTAATGGGATTCTTCTTGGGAACATAATTTCAAAAAAGGGTATCCAAGTCAATCATACCCAAATTTTTGTGATCTAATCACTTCTATAACCCATAAAAGTTCAACACATCCACTCAATGATTTTTTATTCTAGTTTCTATCAGTGATTCATCCAAAACATTAGTTGGATTTCCCTCCCACTCACTTGGATACTCTAAAATGACATTCCATTCTATTTCGATGAGTCTTGCAAGAGAGCCTTCATTGAACTCAAAATTGTTCCTACATCATCCCCAATAATATAACCCCCAGATTGGTCCATACCCTTTGAATTCATGTGTGATGCTTCTGATCAGGCCATTGGGCCCATTCTTGGTCATAGAATGGAAAATATTCCACATCTCATTTATTATTACTTAGAAACATTTGATGAAACTCTATATCACTACAAAGTGACTAAAAAGAAACTTTTAGATGTGGTTTTTGCATTTGATAAATTCCAACCAAATCTATTAGGATCCAAAATCACCATTTTTACAGACCATTCACCTTTAAAGTTCTTACTTAATAAAATTGATTCCAAACCTTGGATAATAATATGAATCATGATGCTCCAAGATTTTGAAAATGTTATTAAATATATACTTAAAAAATAAAACCCCGTGGATGATCACCTACATATAATTCTTTATTATTATCATTATGAAATAATTTTTCCTGAATTTCCAACTGAACACCTCACATTTATAACTTCAAAGATACCATGGTATGACCAAATTGTAAACTACTTTGTTGTTGGTGTATTTTGCAGAAATTGTTTCAAAAAAAATAGGTGAAGCTGAAAAGTGACCCAAAATTATATTTTTATGATGATAATAATCATTGGAAAATTGGGGCTGTCATGGTAATTAGAAGATGTGTTGATGAATATGAACATTACTACATCTTGTAAATTTTTCACTCAATTCCTGGAGGTGGACACTTTGGGCCACAAAGGACCTCCCGGACGGACCTTAACTCAGGATTCGTCTGGCCTCCACCCCTCAAGGACTCCCATGAGTTCTGTAAATCTTGTCAAACATTCCAAACATTTAGCACAATTTCTAAAAGAAATTATATCCCCAAAAATTCATGAATCTTCTGTGAGATCTTCGATGTTAGGGGATTCAATTTCATGAGACAATTCCCCCCTTCCAATGGATTATCATACATTATTTTTACAGTCGATTATGTTTCTAGGTGGACAAGGACAAACCCAATAGAAAGGATAATTCAAACACTTTTAATGAGTTCAACAAAACCCACATCTTCCATCAACTTGGAACACCACATTCATTTATAAGTGACTTAAGAACCCATTTCTGTAATAAAACAATGGGAGATCTTCTAAAAAAGAATGGTGTTGTACATAAAACTTAAACTACATGTCATTCCCAAACAAATGGAATTACTGAACTTTCTAGTAGAGAAATGAAAAGAGTGATTGAGAGAATCGTAGATCCCACTAGAAAAGATTGGCCTGAAATACTTGGTGAAGCACTTTGGGATTTTTGAACTATCTATAAAACAACCATTGGGATGTCTCCATTTAGGCTAGTTTTTATAAAATAATGTCATTTACCCGTTGAAATCCGTCATATTTCATTTTTCATTTTTAAAAAAAATTAATTTTGACTCTGAAAAATCTAGCGAAGAGACATTTTTTAAGTTGAATGAATTGGGGGAGATTAGACTAGATTCTTATGTGAATTTCAATATCTACAAAGAAAGGGCTAAGGAACTCCATGAAAAACACATCCTGTGAACGGTATTCCTCGAAGGTGAACAAGTGATGCTCCTCATATCTCAATTTTGGCTTCACCTAGGTATGCTTAATTCTTGTTGGGAAGTTTCTTTTATTGTTTCTAATTTTTACCAATTTGGTGTAGTGAAATTCCAATACCACACTTACTAAAAGACATTCACAGTTAATGGACATCCATTAAATAATCACCATGAGATCACACACATATTAGGAACCACATTAACCTCCATAAAATCCCCGACCACTATGGTAGATCCACCAATGGATGGAGATGGACACCGACCAAATCCAATCCAGGGGCATATCTTTCCCATTAACCTCTCTCTCTCCCTCTCTCTTATTCCTCAGTCAGTATCATAAATTTTTAACACTTTTCTATAAAAAAATTTATCTTCTATTTATCTTTTATGTTGTTTTTTATAAAAAACAAATTTTTTAAAAAAAAATAGGAACATAAAGTTTCATAATTACTCACCATCCAGTTTTGAAAATTTTCCAACCATTTTGGAGAGTCAAATGACATGTTTTTATCTGATTTTCTATTCTCTCAACATAACTTTGGATCAAGAATCTTCTGTCAAAACCAAAAAATTTTGAATTCCCAATTTTTTATTTGGAAAGAAATTGTTCCCCATAAACAAGGAACAAAATTAGATTTCTAAAAAGGTCACATATGACCATATTTTTTTTGTATTTTTTTAAACCCCGATTGCGAGTCTTGAGTTTGTGGACCTTTGAGTTGAATTTCATACTATAGTGTACATTAATATGATAGAGGAATTTTATTAACCACATTAGGATTGTAATAGCCAAATACCTCCCTTTAACCCTACATTGATCCTCCTTTTGAAGGCCCACTAGAGCAAGTGAAATAAGTTTTTAATAGCCACATTAAAAGAAAAATAACATATCTCACCAAATATATATATGGAATTTAATAAAAATATTTATTGAATTTATGTGTGGGGGGAATGCATTTCATTTTGGGTATCATTTTCTTAATTTTCGGGACGTTATCATATGCATGAGGGGAATAATCCAATTTAGTGTGGGGGAGAGTCTATCATTCAATGAGATTGGGAATTTATATAATTTTATGACATATTTTGAAAATTTTATTGAAAAGTGTTTTAAAAAAATTATCAAAAAAAGAAAAAAAAAAGAAAAAAAAAGAATTTATTGTGTCTTTGGTGGGTCAAAAATCAATCTTCCTCAACCTTTCATCTTGTTATAACTATTAAAATTAGTGTAATGAGGAGATCAAATAGAGTTTGGGAGATGTGTGTGTGATCTGTTTCTTGTTCAACTTTATAAATAATAGAAAAAGGGAAAAACAACACATATGTCATTGGGAGAAGTTTTTTGTTTTTCTAATATTTAATCGTCCCATCCCATTTAAATTTTCTTCATCCTCTGGGTATTTCTTCACACAATCATTACCTTTTAAATATGTTTTTTTATTTCCTTCCATGTTTCATTTCAAATATTTTTTTTCATTGTTTCACCTTTTTGGTGTTTTACCCCTCTTTTCCACTCTTTGGATCACTATATTCCTACCATCACATTTCCACTGAAAACTCACTAAAAATACCTATTGATTATTATGTACCTTGGGATAGGTAATGTAATCTTAGATCACTTTCAAACTCTAATATTTTCCCTTTTGGTTGGTGAATGAGTAAAACCCTAGAAATACATTTTTATCATCTTCAGAGGAGTATGTTATGCGTGACAACATTTTCAATTTCTAGTTTTGATCAGGAAAAGGGAATTCATTTTGGAACATTATTGCAATAACATTTTTTTGTGGAATTCTGTATGGATTATTGAACTATTCTAGACTATCCTGATTGGGGAAAACAAAATTTTAAAATTTTTTGGCAATTGAAAATTATTTTGTAATGTTTTTATATTTGTTTCATATGAGTAAATGAATTATAATAAGTGTGGGGGAGTTGATATTACATATTAATTCATGATTTTACATTTCCCTAATCATATATTTTACACTTAAAAATTATTAATGACCAATCAATTTTCATGTTTTGATCATAAATATATATGAAGAGCATTGTTTGAGTTCATTTAAATAATCCATAGTTCAATGTTTTGATCATATAATTCAACATATATATCTAAATTATTTGATTCTTATTTTTTAGTGTTTCTGATTAAAATTACAACATATCATTAGAAGGAATCAAATGAATTATTTATCCATTTGAAGGGACATAAGGACTACATAAGAAGTCCCAAAAAATTTATTGACATAAATAGACTGGCCATGAAGATAAGATTTATGGGCTCTAAAATTCCTTTTGGATAATCTTTTACTCGACCAAATCCACCAAAGAGGGGCCCAAATGATGTTTTGATTTCTATACGACCATTATATCTTGGAATTAAAATTAGAACACAGTCCTTGACTTTTATTATAATACAGAAATCCAATTGAGTTGATATTTTTGAGTGTGAAATCCATGATATTGTTTGAAAACATTTTAGGATAAATGGTTTGTATTTTAGGGAATATTTATATTTAAAAACCAATTCACATTATGTCCCTTGAAAAATCCTAGATAGAAATGGAAAGACTAAAATTGTTTCTTTAAATATCCATCAAATTGTCTCTTTATGTCAAATGGATTCCAAATTTTGATGATTAAATGTAAAAATATATATATATAAATTTGGGGAATAATATATCTTCAGATTCAACTGTATAAATTATGAAATTGGCGAGTCAAGTGGAGGGGCAGATTTGAAAAAAAAACAATACCCTGCCTTGGTCTATAAATACATCCCCTATTCTCCTAGAAATGCGTTGGAATTTTTGAGAATAAAATGATATATTTCCATGAAAAACGCCTTAAAAAGGCTTGGGAGGATCTTCCAAACTCAGTTTTTTACTTGAGAGACCTTTAATCACCTCTTTCTTTTCATGTGTGTTTGTGTTATTTTCATTTATTATTGCATAAGTTGTTTTTAATTTTTTTTCAATTTTAATGCATATTTTTTATTCATATTCCCTTTTAATCATAAAAAATATATTATTAGAAATTAATGGTTTTAAAATAGTTTAAATCAATTTTAAACCACCTCTATTATTTTGTTTTCAAATTCAATCGAAAGTATTTTTTTAATTCTCTTCACTATTTGGGTGTGTGCTCGATGCAAAAGTCTTTTCTTATCCCATTATTTTAATAATATTTCTAATTCATCACCATAAACACATTAAAAGATTTATAAACATATCAACAGATGAGTAAATCTATAATTATAGGGAGTCATAATTTGGTGATATTAAGTGATTGATGTCTTCTTTTCATTGAATATTCTTTAGGTTAAAAAATTGTATATTGAGCTTAATATTTCAGGGATTAATGAAATGTATTGTTTAACATGTGAATTCCATGGATTGTTGGAATGATAAATAAACTACCATAAACAATTTTTTATTGAGATTATTACCCTAATTATAGTGATTTCTTGTATTGAATCGTCAACACTTGGGAATTCCAATCAAAATCATCTTCAGAAGTGGGTGTTAATTTAATGAAATATAAAGAAAAGATGAAGGATATCATAAAATTAAATCACTAATAATGAAATCACCCCAATATTTATGAAATATATAAATAAAAAAACATCCATAAATAATTTTTTTGATCAACAAAAAAAACCCCCATTACAAGGTCAAAGAAATAAAAATAATTCGACTCAGAAAAGTACCATTGTTGAGGATTCAACCTGAGTGTTGTTATACACATTATCATGGGACCAGAACATTGAATGATCGATAGGAGAAAGTTGAACATTCTTCAGTAATTATAAGGAAGATGACCATCCAAGACAATGATAGAGAAACCTCTCTACCTCAGGGATGAGGTCAAATGGTGGTAAGAGATAGTCATAATAGTAGATATGGGGTAAATCATAGCGGTAGAAATGCAGCGATAGAGTCAATAGTTCAAGAGTCTACACCTAAAAAAAGTGAAGAAAGAGGACCGGAAGCACCAAACCCTACACTTACAACCAAATAGACTTGATAGGAATAGAATCCATCAAGAGGGTTCTACATGACTTATTCCCAAGTTATTGGTAGAAGTTTCATCAAGTGCTCATTATTGATGATTTTATCTACCCTAAGGCTTGGAGAGCTTCAAATAACAATGGGTTGTTATTGATGAATTGAAAGATTTGGGACCAAATCAATAATAATTGGATAGAACTCATGATAATTAGTTATCCCAATCTTGGATTCCTCATTTCTTAGGAATATGGTGCACAATATATGATGGAGTTGATTGACCTAGTGCATTCTCAAGGAACTGCACACTCAGTAAAAGACCACGTGAAGGTATTGTTGGATCTGACCTCCCCTCCACAACAGTGAGCAGTTGAGTAGGCGGTGTGCTATTATTTTTCCAAGTAATCAGATGAGTCAGGAGGATAAGATGTCAATAAAGGGTTCCCTTCATAGAATGGTGAAATGAAAACCTCTTTAGGGGATTCATAGAACATCTCAAAGTATTTTCGAAGTCATTTACCAAGGTTTCTTCTCACTCTATTTTTAATTGACATTCCAACTAATATCTATCATCTATAGGAGAAAATTATTCAATAGACCCTTACCAATGGGGATAGAGACACAACAAAAGGTGCAGAAGACCAAGATTTAGGATCTGTTCCTATGGAGAATGTGATCATGGGGCCTACTGTTTTTTTGGAGGTTAGAGAAGCTTCCCCAAAATATTCAGAACAATTAGTCATTTATGGGGGGCCACTCCCTGGTATCAAAATAGTAGAGACCTGAGAGACTGATCCACTACCTATTGACTTCTATAAGTTCCTTTCTTTATAGAGTAACATTCATTGTGTACTTGATTAGGTTAAATGACATGTTTACTAATTGAATAGTAAGGGGGGTTTCATTTTCTATGCTATATGAAATAGTTGGATGACCTATGATCCCTTTTCTGATAGGGGTTCTATTTCTTGTAGAGCTAAACATTTGAGCTGACCAAGCCATAACCTCTTGTCAATAGTCTATTGTGGCTAGGGTAGTGCTACTGGTGGGGTGAAACTCCGTGCTGAAAGATACAACAACATGGAGGTGGGATCGAGTGAGGATTATCAAAATCATGATAGAGATACCAACCCATCAAATAAGAGTCCAGGTGAGGAACCTGATACAAAAATTCTTACTACATTCCCAGAGTACAATCTTTCATATTATGAAAAGATATATTATTTTGACAGTAAGGTGGACGTTGAGAATAACATAATCCAGTGTAGGGCATGGAGGTGAATTCAATGCTTCATCGAACAAGCTCCAGAATCACAATTGATGATCCTGATAGGGTCACTTCACTTCTCTCTATGTACTAGTGCATCAGAGGGGAGGATGGATGAGGCCTCCCTATACTGCTCCATGATTACCATGTTGAGAAGATAGAGGAGGATATTCATAATTTTGAAGTCAACTAGTGTTGGGAGAATTCTGAAAACATCTGGAAGATTCAAGAGGAAAACCATGAAATCCATCACCTATAATAACAAAAATATGTGTGTCTCTCCATATTTGACACTCAATTGTGGAACATCATCCAACTGGGAGACCAAGTATATGCGACTTAGGAGTAAATAAGATAGGCATCTTGTCAAGTGGATGATATCCAATAAAAGATATATTGGGAATAGATCAAGGAAAATGAGCTTATTTTGGTAGATGATGTCGAAGAAAAAGAAGATCAGGCAGAGCAATAAGAACCTAGAAGACACACGCCATAGGTTGATGAAATTGAAATTCTTAGTATCATGGGTAGATATATAAGAGGAATTATGCCATAATTAATAACTCACCTATTTTGGAACTTATTATTTGAAAAAACACATTTCTTTTTCTTTTTAATTATTTCACATCAATCATATCTGTGAGGAAACTAATGACTGATCATTAATATCATGTGAAAACTCTTAGTGAGAGAAATAATGGATGACCGCATAATTGTTCACTTTGTATGAGAATTCTAGATAATCATTGAAGACTTGGGGTATGATATTATTGTCTGACCATTGGGAGTGTTTATAAAAATGATGGTTGTTACTAGATAACATGGATATGAGGATAGAAAACTAATTTTCAAGTGTGTTTTACTGTAAGAATGGGAAAATTCTAGGAGTTCCCCAATCGATCTGATAAATGTGGAATAAAGAGTGTGAATCAAGATGCCCAAAATTTGGAACATGAGGAAGATGGAACATTGGTATAGGATTAATACTAACCATTATTGAAACATATTATCTATACCTTTAGCCTGAAATTGGGACCAAAAAACATGGTTCTACCATAGACCATATTTTAAACATGAAACCTATATCGAAATATTGTCGGAAGTCTTCAGGAATGTTAGACCAAGACAGTAGGTGAGAGAAGAGTTTCATGGCATAAGGCCATTAGGGGGTCCCTTCAAACTTATAAGAGGATGACGATACAAATTATGGGAACAAAATGCATGGAATGGAGTGATGGAATGTTATAATGAATACCAAAACTATTGGAATTACACAACCATGACTTGTAACACATTGGTGTAAGTTCACTGGATTGAAAAAAGACCAATCCAATCTTCTAGGGGAGTTCCAACTAGTATCCCGAGTGAAAACAGAAGATGTGAATAATATGGTAGATGACTAGCATTGAGTTAGAGGTCCTCTCATGTATGGTCTGGGATGCTATTATATTCTATTTTGTGACCATAAGGATGATGAACATGCAGTTTAACATCATAAAATGAAGAACATGCATGATACAATTTATCATTGTGTGATCAGGACATTTCACACCGTTTTAGGTCATATTACCTATAACATGAATAAGATAGGTGTTCAATGATGTTCACACAATGTGATATTTAACATCATGATGTGAATGAGTCCAAGGAGGACCTACACCATGTGAAACAACCCAGAAACAGATTGCACAAAGTATAAAGTCATATAATATAGAACACAATAAAGACCAAATGGATACAGGTTTGAAGCAACTTTTTATTGGGATTAAAGATGAGGTTTTTGGGGGTTGCTATGTATCTCAGGAAGACGATAATAAAACTACACATAGTTTTGAATCGCAACATAGTAGAATATTAACACTGTTGTGGGAGATCCTCTCTTGTAAGGGAAATGAGGAATCCCATAATTTTCATGGGGTATCCTGAAATTGTTTTGGGTATGGTTGTTGTCTAACATCACATGTTTGTGATGTTAGATCTTAGTTTGAGGTAAAAATATTCAGACTATTGAAGAACATATCACAAATATGTAGGTGTTGTGCGGTGTCTTGACTAACCTGATGTGAATGAGGGCCAAATGAGGCTTGTCCAGGATGATTATTTTTATGCATTTTATCATCATGAAACTAGGAAACTAATTGTTATATAGTCTAAAATCATGAAACATGTATGAAATGTGATCTTCATTTAAGGTCATAGATTTTTGACCCCTAGATGAGTCTTCTGGTGCAGAAATATGATGTGTAGAGTCATTAAAAACCCAATATGGATAAACGTGGAGTAGTACCAACACTACATAATAAATTCCTGATAATATCTCATGGATATTTTAAAGTCATGATTCTTGGACCAGGGCTATGTAGTTTATTTCATACAACTTGGACCGTAAGTGTGGTGGTATTCAAGAAAGGGGACATGTGTAGCGGATTAAGAACAACCCAACTTGAATGAGGGCTAAAGGAAGGTCGTTCCGCATGAAATATTTCCAAGGGAAAATCCACACATAGTTAAAAGTCATAATTTTTGGACTCAAGTTCCCAACTCTACATCATGTTCCTAGGATGTTGGGTATGCACCTTTTAAGGTCTTGAAAAAAGGACCATCAATGCTTTTTAGTTAACTTTTTGTAGATAAGATACTAGTTATTACAATGTTTAATGACATTTAAGGATTATGAACATGAATTTTAACATAATACATTGAGGATGATGTCCATTAATGGGAAGTATAGCTTGAGGGACATAGAATTGGTTGGAGGAGTGATACAATATCCATGCATGGCGACTGAAGAATATTCACTATTGGGATAGACCTTATGAATGATGTGAAATCCTTCCCACTTGGGTTCTAACTAAGGTGGATTGCATCCAGTTATCGTTAGCATTCATAGATAGAATACTGTATCACCTTGTAGGAAAGTTATAATGTGAACCTTGTAATTGAATTCCCAAGCTATCTTGTTCTGGTTCCTCTCTAGATAATGAAATAACTATATCTAGTTCTTTTTGAGGGACTCCAGTTAAGCTAGATGGACTTTATATATCTTCTATGATGCTGTCTAGTCGTGGACGACAATTCAATGTGATGAAAACTAAATCTTGATGGGGATGAATACTTCTATTCCATAAAATAGGGAATATGGGGTCACCTGGGTGGATTTTAAGTTATCCTATGATAAGACCATAGGGTGTTGGAGAGTTTTTTTGACCAACTTTTCTTGTTCTAGCCCACCAACATCTACAGAATGTTGAATATGGTTTTGTTAAATGCCAAAATCTATCCATTCACATTCTTATGGTATTAGGAAGTATGGTTAGACCAGAATATGTACTTAGAATACAACTTCTTTAGCTCAGTAGCCTGGTAGTTGGTTCCATTGTCTGTGAGAATAGCGTGAGGGACTCCAAGCTAGTGGATGATATTGGAGATCAAAAATTCAAAAACCAATTGGGCTTTGACATCATTGTGAGGAATTTATTCTGACCACTTTGAAAAAAATCAATCATGGTCAGAATGAACCAACATTGGTGGGATGTTGGTGGTGGATATGGTCCTACGATATCAATTCCCCAAACAATGGAGGGCCAAGAATAATTTTTAGTATGGAGGGGATCTAGTGGATAATGAAAACATTTTCATGAATCTAAAATAAAGGGAACCTCTTGGTGAACATGATATAGTCATAGACCAGGGTGGGATAGAAGTATCCCTTCCCTTGAATCTTGTGGGAGAGCTTCAACCCTTCCTGATGAGAACCACAAGAAATATCAGAAAACTCTTTCATAAACAAGCTATTGGTGTCTCCTTGAATGAAATAGAAGATAATTATATCGATCCCACATCTGTACAGTGTTTTTTTGGGGCTGGGCCTATGTTGTAGGGTGAACTACAATGTAAACTGGTTGATTCGCTCATGTTTGACTCTATATATAGGGGGGGTGATATAATGGAGATACCTAAATAATGGATGTTTCCAATCAAATGATTTTTTTTCCATAGGAGGACCCAGATGTTCTGATGTAGAAGCACAAATATTTAGGTGGTTTATCTACCAATTTTTTCATCACCTAAAATGATAAGTTTGATTAATATTCCATTCACCACATGAATTAATTGATCATCAGAGTTAGGATCTACATGGGAAAAAGATAGACTAGACAGGGAACAGGCTCGACCATTTTGTGACCAAGGAACATGAGTCACCGCTACCTAAGATGTTAACAGGGCCATCATATGGAGAACATGCTGGAGGAAGGGCACAAGCTCTGGATCGCTGATGACATAATCGTTTCTGATCTTATTGATGAAAAACTTTGAGTCTCCCTTTATATACAGTTGTGTAACTTCAATCTCAAGATCAATCTCAAGACTAGTAATGAGAGCCTAATACTCCACCTCAGTGTTGGCGAAGCCTTCTGATAATAGGAATATGTAGGGAAGGATAACCTTCACCTAGGTGATTAAGATGACTCCTAAACCCACTCTGTGGAGCTTGGGGTCCCTATGTTTTCTATTGGTGGGACTCCTAGAGGAACCAGCGAAATGTATCTTCTAGTATGGAATGACTTGGTCCATTGATAGTATGACCTCATCTAGGAAATTAACATATATATCCACCTCTTCGGGGGATGAATGAGTGATGAAAAAGTATGGTAGCACTTGAACCTCAAAGACCTTATAAGGAAATAACCTGACGTTGAACTTCTAAAAAATCACTAACCATCATGCTATTCATCCTGTTGAAATTTCGAGGTTTAGGATATACTTTATCAAATATAAAAAGGACACCGGCTTTACTTTGTGATGTTGTAGTTAGTGTTGAAACTTTTCTAACACAAAAACAAGTGTGAGGTAGCTCTTATTAATAGAATAATTTCTGGACTCCATGTCCAGAAACATGAATTTTATATAATATAAATCATTATTTATCCATTAATTTTTCTTTTGGAGAAGTAGGGAACCAAGGGATCATTGCAAGGTGGTCACATAAAGGACTAAAGGTTTCTATAAGATGGGTGGCATCAAAACCAGAGACTATAGAAGATATTGAATGATCTCCTCTAATGTGGCCTGACACTCATCATCCCATTGATAGACAACTCCTTTATTCACTATCCTATAAAAGGGATTACACTTACCGACCAGATTCCTAATGAACCAGTGTATGTATACAAAGTGGCATTGAAGGCCACGATGCTCTCAGAGGTTTCATAGAAGTGGAATTAAGCTGATGAATTTGATCTTCTATGGGTCAATCTATATGCCTCTATATTTAAAAATAAAACTGAGGAACATAACAAAGGTAACCTAAAAGGAAAAATTCAACAGGTTCACCTTCAACTGTTGGGAACATAGGAATCTAAGCAAATTCACAAGAAATCATAGATGGTCTCGACACTAGTGGGATTTTACCACAAAACCGTTTATGTATCATTCCAATAGTGTCTATAGGATTGGTTTGAAGATGCGATGCATGGATGATTAATATGTATCTCCTACATTCTTTAGAGTGAAAGTCATTACAGGGTAATATATAGTTCCTTGTAGTGTTCTAAAGGAAGTGGAATCCTCATCTTCGAGAGCCACATGGAATTTATTATACATAGAATACTCATCCAAGAAAGAGAGATCCCAAAATCTAGTCATAGAGTCAATAAAAAACTCTATCACTAGAAGGGTAAAATCATCCTTCAAATAGTGTTAGTTGTGATACCAAAAGTCGATAAATACTTTTATCTTCTGATTATTTTTCCATTATGGGAAGATATTGGCTTTCCACTTGGGGTATTAAACTTCCTTGATGAATATGGATTTGATATGTTGTCATCTTTAGCCTCAACCATGGCACTGTGAGATGGGTGCATTTTTCTGGGAGGCTTCTTGAACCTTTTATGACTCCCCAAGTGACCAAGATAGAAGAAAAGTCTCGGGGGTCCCATCCCAACACCTCGTCATATCTTTAGGAAAATAAATCAAAATTTTTCTTCAAGAAATCCATGTACTACTATTGTTCCTCTATAGGTTTGCCTACACTAATCAGTGGTGGCCTCAGATCTTCCTCAGTACCAAGGTTCAATAGAACCAACACATCGATGGTGGTGGAGATGCCTTCCTTAGACTTGGTTGGAGATTATTCGAGATATTATTCATCAGCAAAGGAATGGAAATGACCCGGAAGAGACAATTCATCCCAACTAACTGATTCTATGGGAACACTAGTGCCTACCTAGCTAGTGGTGGAATCATCACCAGGAGATTCCTACTATGCTAAAACCATGGAGAATGAGGCTATCATTCCAATTCCATCAGTCCTTGTTCTATGTGGTCTATGATTTATTTCAAAGAAATGATTAAGGGTTAGTTTGGGATGATTTATCCTGGCTCAACGAAACAAGAAAATATGACATATGGTTGTATACATGTGATGAACATATAGGCACACAACAGGAGTAGTGGGTTTTGGTCTCACCAGATCAATAACTATGTTTAAGTATGAGGAAATCTTATAGAGTTTCTTAAACATAGGAATGAAACACCATTTCCTCTCAATAATGACAAGAAAACTCCCCAAGTCTAGCATGGTAGCCTCTAACCAGGGAATCAAGAGGAAAACTGCATCATCCAGATCTGTCCTCCTGCTGATTTTGATAGAAGTGTTCTGAACCTCATTGGTCCGCACATTCTTTTCCTTACTCTAGTAATATGAAACATCTGTATAAAGGTCATCACATGATTTTAAGAGAGACACATCACCTTACATTATGCCTACTAGACAATTGAAGGATTGCTTGTGGTATTTGTGGTACAAGGAGGGAATTGATGCTTGATGATGTAGCTAGGTTGTACCCATTAATATGTTATAAGTGGTGTCCATTGAAAGAAACATGATTTTCATGTTTTTTAAAAACCTAATTTTTTTTATTCAAACAAATCCTTCTGCACAGTCCTTGTTCTTCCCTATCATATCCCAAAAGAATCAGTTTAGAAGGGCTCAATTCTACTATAGTAAGTCCCAACTCATGGTGCATCCGAGTAAGGATGATATTGAACCTGAAATCTATTTCAAATAGACAGTGACTGACGTCGATGAAATTGATCTTCTTGTGATACACAATAATTGGATGTTCCCCTACAAGGGAGATACCTCACCTTCTATTGATAAAGAGATGTTATATTACCATTAGGGATGCCTGACCTTCTCTTCATAGAATGTCCTTGTGGCTGCATCTTCAGTTTCAAACTGGAGGGTTATTCTCAAGGATTCTATGAGTGATTATCAAATCTCTTCTAATATATGAAGATCCTAAAGGACTGATATATTTTTAATAATGTTGGCAAGGTTCTTCACTACATTATACTTATATTCTAGGCTCACATCTCTACCCAAAGGAGGTTGATCTATAGTAGGGAGCATGATGTGAACAACGGTTTGAAAAACTGGGTTCTATATGATGTTGGAAACATCCTATGGCTAGTCAAAAAAACTACCCAGTAATACCACTAACTAATTTTCAGCTAACTGAGGCTTTTCTAGATATGGATGATCATGATGTGACTATGGCTATTTTTCCTACTCCATTTTCACATTCAGCTATGGTGGTGGATCTAATGGAGCAGACTGGAAGAACTGTGTCTACTGCGCTCTGAAAAACTCATGTTTTCTGGTCTCAGTAGCATTCAAAACCCAACTTGAAGAACTGAACTGGGCATTTTGACTGTTTTAATGTCCTCACCTCTTTCTTCGATGGCATCAACCAAGTACATTCGAAGGGCATACTTGATATCCCTCGCCATCGAGAACCATATAAGGGTCTACTATCATGATGGTATTTACATAGTCATACTCCTAGTAATATTTATTGGATTTTATGAATACTAGAAGGACTCTTGGTGTGATTCCCATCTCCAGAGGAATAATGTCACTAAAAATCCTAGAAAAGTTTGGCATTAACTTTTGAATTTTTTTTTCTATTAAACCATAAGTACCTACTCTTTTGTGAAATTGATTTTTGGGAGGTTTTTTTATAAGAAGAAACAAGATATGGAATAATGACTTCAAGAGGATTAGGTGGGCCTAAAAGAGTATGGCTGACGTTGTGGGTGCAATCAACTGCACTACGAGAAAACCAATCATCATAGTTTGGTGTACTACTATTGAAAACCTTTTACCACTCATCGGAACCATCACTATTACTTTCTGGCACTACATAGTTGTTTGAAACCTGTGCTAGAACTTCAACTAATTTGATGAAACCATTATCCACATGGTCCTAGAGCCAATACATGAACACATAGAATTTATTGATGGTGTGTCCAATGATAATGGTGTAAGGGTAGTGGTCTAGATGATAAGTGATCAATAACTCATGTGGCTTTCTGTATCCTGGTAGCTTCAGAGTCCCTTGTTCTAGAGAACTATGGAAATTATTGGGAGCCTTGGCCTCTGGGAAGGAGTAGTTTCAGTTTTTCCTATCTTGAAAGGGAAATATAGGATCTTCTTCCTAATGAGGAACTAGAAGCTGATAATGGGATGGAGCCACATTTTCTATTATTAGTGGTGGTTGATGTGGAAATATTTTTACATAGTTTTTCTACATCTTTTTTTCATAATTTTTTATGATTTAATTAATTATTTAAGCACATTATACTAAATAATTTTACTTTTTTATTTTTTTAATTAAATTTCTTTAATAATTTTTTTATAATTAATTGATTATTTTTAGACTTTAATTTAATAAATTTAATCTTACTTATCTTTTTTAAATTAATTATTTGTTTATAGTTTTGTTAATTCTAATCTTCTCACATTTTAATAATTTGACTTTAATAATAAATAATCATTTAATATCCTTATTTGTGTTAATTAACATAGTAATTATTTTAATATTTTATCCTTTAATTTATTTTTATGAAAATATAATAATTTTATTATTAATATGTTTAGTCATCCTGCTAATTAATTAACGAAAGAGTTTTAGTTTTTAATTAAATAAAATAGTTCTATTTTAATTTATTATATTCAAATAGTTGTCTAATTAGTTAATTTAGTGTTTTAAAACTTTAATTATTCAATTCTATGTATTTAGTAAGATTATTTATTCATTAACTTTTGTGTTTAGTCTACCGGTGAGGTAGATATGATCGTATCTGTGACTTATTTAGGTCACTAATGCAATCTTTTTCCACTCATTATAGACCCTTTAATAAATTTTCATTTTAGTCTTTTATCAACCTAGTTTAATATTAATGAAGTATTTTATTTAAGTATAAACAATTAAAACTTTAATTATAACTTTAATGTTTATGTTTAATTATAATCTTGTTTTAAATTTATGAGGTTTAGCCAACCTTTCATTTTCAATCATTGTATTTTTGATTATATGTTTTTAACTGGGTAATTATTTTCAATCCTCATTTTTAACTACTTATGTATTGATTTTTAATTCATTTTACACAATTTTAATTTTTTTAATTCACTGTTAGTTACATTTCTTTAGGTTACCGATGTAGTGTATCAATAACTCTTTATGTGTTCTATCAGACTTCGGCCCTTTTTATTTATGCACTAGTAACCTTTTAATTTATCATCATCGATGACCCTATTAGTATAGGTGAACCTTTTATTTTTGCTGCGTGACAGTGTGTATTTGATTTTAAAGCCACTGGTGACCCTTATTTTTGTCTATCAGTAGCCTTAGATTTTGGAAGCTACTAGTGAATTGTTTAATCTTTAATTTTTATATCAGTAAACTCTATTTTTTAAATTATCGGTCACCCTATTTATGCATCAGTGACCCTTTCTTTTAATTCCCAACAGTGACCTTAATCTTTTCCTCATTGGTTTTTAAACTAACGGTGACCCACCCCTTTTTTAACTATCGGTAACCTTATCTATAAGTCATCGGTGACCCTGCGCTCTCCCCTTCACCTCACCATTTGTTTTTCCTCCTCACCGATAGTTCTTTTTTTTATCTCACTATTAGGTGTCTTCGACCGATCCACTCCCCTTATTTATCTAATGCACCTCACCATTTCCACCCATCTATCATGACCTCATTTCCCTGCCTTTGCCTCGCATCCATCCTTACTTCACGGTTTCTTACACACTGTTACCAAAGTTTATTCACAGCCTCAAGCACTAACACTACTGCTCCTCTGATTTTACTCATGACCCACAAATACTTATTCTCCACACAAGAAATATAATCAAACACAACTGATCAAATATACACTCCAAAAACCATATTTTCAATTAAGAACCCTTGAAATCCTTTAATAGTTCCTTAACCTTGAGCCACCATGGAAGGATTAGGAGGGATCGTGTTCTGATACTGTGCGTTGTAGATCCTGCGCCCCAAACTATAGCTCGAGCCGAGGAGGATGCGCCTAGAATGAACCGCCGCAAAGTGGAGAACGTCACTGGTTCAAAGCCTATCTGCTGTTGAGAAGTTTTCCTCCAGTTCCAGCTTCGTTGCACTACTTCTTTTCAAAAAAATACCAATGCGCCACTATAAACTGTGCCACTGTCGCTGTGGGAATCCGAGGGAGAAGTCAAGCCATCGCATCCCATGTTGCGCTGCTGAGGAAGAATCGATGCCAAATTGTTGTGACCTCGTGTTGCGCCCCTGTCTAGAGTTGTCACACCACTACGGATGGAGGGAGAAGGATGGATCCTCCAGTACTGCTGGATCCTAGGAGCGCTACCGCTATGGTTTTCTTAGAGAAGGAGATAAGAAACCCTCCTCCCCTAGTTCTGTGTGCTATGACTTTGGGGTGGGGGAGAAACAAGAAATTTATTTAAAAATTATAAATAAAAAGATTAAAATTGTAAATTATAATAATTTTTTTTAACAAAACAAAATAATAAAATTATTAAATTAATTTTTAAAGACATTTCTCCTCTCTTTTTTTTGTGTGATTTGGGGGGGGTGAATTGATTTTTTTATAAAGAAACTAACATTAAACTAAACTAACATAATAATAAATACATATAATAAATAAATATAGTATGAATAATACAAACAAATTAAAAATAATTGAATATATAAATAACTAATTAATTGAATAAATTCCAATGTTTAACTTATTAACAAAAATTTAAATTAAAATACAATACTTTAATATATATATTAATTATAAATTAACTTATTTATGAATAAAATAATTATAAATTATAATAACTTTCTATAATTTTATAATTATTATGATAAATATAAATAATAATATAAAAAACTTAAATATTGAAAAGATAAACTCTAATAATTTAATAAATTCTAAATATTTAATTTAATCAGTATTTTAATTAATCATCTTCAAAATTAAATAAATATAAATAATAACTTGGAACAACAGTAAAAAAAATTAAGTTGACTTATAAATTAATAACTGATAATTATTAATTTAAATATAATAACAT
Organism: Viscum album; assembly: GCA_963277665.1. Classification (NCBI taxonomy): domain Eukaryota; kingdom Viridiplantae; phylum Streptophyta; class Magnoliopsida; order Santalales; family Viscaceae; genus Viscum; species Viscum album. Next base: position 1,339,680,163 of record OY728132.1, on the reverse strand, counting down.
TTAATAAATCTTTATTGAATCCTTTATTTATTTAAATGTTGATTAATTTATTTATTTCTCTGGTTTTACTTTGCAAGTTCATACCAAGGCCTTAAATACGTCTAGGTGCATTTAACTAACTCACTCAGAGTTAGTTACGTGAGAAAAACTAGTGTGACATGTTAGTCACGAAAAAAACAACCGTGTGCGGTGCGCACATGATGGACACTTCAAGTTGGTGAAGAGTGGAAGTGATGAGAAGCAGATGACAGAGGATACAAAATAAAGAAAATAGAAAGAGATACAAGGATTCGAGACAATTCATGGGGACATTCATTCGAGCAGAGGGAGGCCAAAGGGCGACTCTGGAACCACTTCTGAGAGCTAGAGGAGTTCATGAGTAGAGCACCATCTCGGGAAACTATCATCCTTCTTAATTCTAGATTTTCTACTCTATTCTAGTTTGTTTCTAGTAATTTTATTGATAATAGAGATTATGTTTAGTTAAAAAATTTAGTTTAGGGATAAATTGAAGTTTCACTGGTTATCTTTTAATTTTATTTTTAACTTTATAATTTCAATGAATTCAGAAACGATCGGCGAGATCAATACTAAATTCGTTCAATTTCTTGTACCACTAGAACCTAATCTCAAAATTTCACTATCAGTTGAAGAGATTGGTTGGGGAAAAAATTTTCAAAAGATTATAAATTCAAAAGACATCAATTCTTACAGTGAGTTCACCTTGTTGTTATTTTTCAAATGGTTTACTGTTGATTAATTTTTGAGTGGTGAACTCTTAAATTTATTGGCTTGTGTGAATGAACTCTTAGTGAGGGAGGTGAGTCATTCTTTTTAAGGTGGTACTCTGCAAAAACATTTAATTGAATCAGAACACATTTATAACTAGTAGAATGTTGATTTTTCTCTGAGCATTTTATTATATTGTTCATTTATCAGTGTATTACATCTTTGTGTCTCTTTGTTTTCAACTGTTCCTAGCTGAAATTTAGTTTTTATAAATGGTTTGGAATGTTTTGTCACTATACTGCTTAATAAAAAGTAAAAAAACAATAAAAAGTAAAAAAATTGAAAATATACTCTGATGTTGACAATAGTGGTGTCTTTTGTTGTTTTTTAGAATATTTGTGGTCAAATTTTCCTTCTTTGTGGGTTCGACCTTGCTTTCCACAAATATTGTAGTTACTAGGAATATAAATATTAAACATTGACTGACTTTAATGATTTTTCAGGTCAAGAATTTGGCACCGTTTCCAGGGAAGGCATGCACTGTGAGACTAGGTCTTTAATGATAAAAATACAAATAATAATAAAAAACACATAAAAAATTGGTTTAAAAAAATTATCTGTGATCTTCATTTCTACTCTTGTTGAAGATCAAAAAAATATCATCATCTGTGAAACTCTATGTGTATAATCTCACTTTTTTTTAGTTTAAAATATTGAATATTTTTAGAATTTCAATCATCAATTTGGGTCCTGCTGTGTATGTTGTGGCTATAATGGGCACACATCTTGTAAGTATGTTTATAACCATCCACAACAGATTGTTTACATTGAAGAAGATGAAAACATTGAATCTAATCCTGAATTCCTAGCTAAACTTGAATTTATTGAAACTGAATTGGATACTAGGGAGGATTTTTGGGACTCTTGGTTTAATAAAACCCATGTAATTCAAATTCGATATTCTCAAGAGAAAGATCAATGAATGAAAAGATTAGAAAACATGCTCTTGGAATTAAAACAAAGGGTTAAATAACAAGATGAATTTGAAGAAAAAAATAATAAAATGTTTATAAAATATTTTTAAATCAAGCTGAAGAGGAAAATGGCAGTGGAACAGGGAAAAACAATTTACTTTGAAGAATTTGAAACTATTGGACAAAATCTTGAAATTACCAACTCATTAAACAAAGAACACCACATTAAAAATCTAACAAAGAACTTTATTGGAGTTGAGTTGGACAATTCTGATGATGAATTGAAACAGATTGAAATGGAATGTACTGTTCATTTCATAATTCTTACATTTGAGAAAAATCACTATTTTTTTGGAATTTTGAAATGGAATTGACTCGGGTGGAAGATATTTTTTAGAATGAAAATTTGAATGTTAAAAAATCTTCACCCAATTTTTATAACTTTGTGAACAATAAGGTTGAACATGATATTGGGTATATTTTGGATAATAAAATTAAACTGGATAATAATGATTCTGAAATTGTTAAACCTAAAATGATAACCACTCTTCCATGTATTGAACCTGTAAACCCAATAATTCCTGAAATGTTGTTAGATGATGAGGATGTGAGAATGATATTTTAAGAAAGTCTAAATAATGAGTTTTTATTTCCCTATTATAAAAGTAATCTCTTTTCCAAAACTTTCATACTGAAATGGAAAGTAGTGTTTTCATTTTTGAGGAAAACCGTTTGAATTTAAAAAATCTTGAAAATGAATTTATTGAAGTTAAATTAAACATTACTCCCCATGTTGTGAACTTTTTAGAACACACTACAGATTTTATTTTGAAAAGTGATCCTTTTGAACCTGAATTAGAAGTAGAGGTTGAACACACACTTGAATTAGGTAGAATTTATTTGTTAGAAGCAATAGATGTTGAGTGTTCATTCACTGATGAGGAATAGTTGAATGATATTTTAAACATTGTTAAACCTGAATATGTTGCTGGTAAAATAAAATATCTTCCATGGCTATCACTTCCATCCTCAACTATGAAGGGTGTTGAGCCTTCTTGTGATACTATTAGTAGTCTATAGGGGGAATCACGCTTGAGTTCCATTGTACGTGATTCTGTTCTGCACTTTAATGAATCCCCTTTTAAACCTACTAATCAGAACATAACCACTTGCACCCTTGAATTTGAATTTGTTAATGTTGAAGTTGAGAGAGATAACTATGAGGACATTGTCAAACCCTTTGAAGCACCTAATACATTGATTCCACTTCCTAAAAACCTTAATATTGTCAAATCTAAAACAATTATGGTTGTTGAGAGCACCATGTCCATAAATGCTAATGGGTGTTGTTTAAGGATTTATGCAGCTATTGAGAAATTGGTTTTAGTCTGCTTATGCTCAGGTGCCCATAGATTTCATTTTACCATTAAAATATTTGGGCCAAACAAATGTGGTGGTTACTTTTAAGGAAACCACATCCAGCTAGTGACTATGGTTAGTTTCTAGGTGAGTATGGCTGGGGACTATAAATCTAGCGCTACATGGGAGGGAACCCATGGTTTTTGTTTTGTTACTAAATGAAAAAACGGATTTTAAATAAATTCTCTCTGAACAATTCCAAACCTAGTGCTGCATGGGAGGAAACCCATGGATTCCATTTTGTTTTCAATAAAACAACAAAAAATGTAATTAAATAAATTATAGCTAAGGACTTTAAATTTAGTTCTTCATGGGAGTCAACCCATGTTCTTTATTTTGTGTTTTATTTTGTTTATCTTGTTTTATTACTTTGAATAAAGTGCTTCTTTACTGCCTTATATTGGATATGTCTCTACTAGAAATTTTTTTCTCTTTCTGCTTTCCTTGTGATTTTTCAGATATTGCTGCTGCTATCATCTAAGGAGTGGAATTCCCATTCTGATGGGGTAATAACAAAAACTATTCAGTAAAGTATCTTAATATTAAATTTTGTTTCATTTCTTTTCTCCTTAATTCTTTTAAAAAAAATCTGATCCTTGTCTTGGATGAAAATTTGGTTTTATATGTTGCTTCTTTTGAAATTTATGCTACATGTGTACTAAAAATTCAGCTGCATGTCTTTCTACTGAAATAAAAAATATTTTCCATATGTTTTAAATTTTTCTCATTTTTTTATGAAAGACTATTGTATGTCACTATGTAAATAAAACATATTCATGTGATTCAGTGTGGAAAACTAAATTTCATTTCTATTTAAATTTTTTAACTCCTTAAAACTAAGTGTGTGGGGGGGGGGGTACATGCAGGCTGAAATATTTTATTGAATCTTCTTAGGTTGGGGTGTTTTTAGCATTAGTTTTTCAGGTATTATTGAACACATTATTGAACTCAATTTGTTAACATGCTTTCACCCCGTACACAGTGTACTTACACCTCACATTTACTTTTGAGATGTATTGAAAATTAGTCACTGAACTAAATATTAATTCATGTACTTTCTTATGAACCTGTTGTTAAGTTATTCATTTTTGAAAACAACATTTTTGAACTTCAAAGAGTCCATTTATACAGGTCATCAATCTTCTAAATTAAAGATCTTTGTTGAAATTAAACTATCAAATTTTTCTTTTCTACTTCGGAAGTGAACTTTGTGGATGATGTTGAGTTTTAAGTGTGGGGGAGGGGATCAATTCTTGACTGTGATAAACTGTGCTTAAGTGAAATCCCATCAATTCCCACTAGAAAATAAAACTATTTGTCAAAAAAGGTAAATATTTTCAAATTTTTTGTACAATTTTAGGCATTACATTATTTTTCAAATGTGTCTTACCTATGTATAGTATATCTGTCGTAGTTAATTTGTGTGTTGATTCTAAAATGAATGATAAATGATTATTTTTGAGTGATATTTACTTAGAGATTGGATGGATATCTTGATTTTGGGACTATTATTGAGAGTGATATGGGTGACCATTTTAGTGGAGTTTTGATCATAATCTTGGGAACTCGAAGCTTCATCTTGATTCTAGGGAACTCATTTCCTTTTAATCAGTTAAGTAATTTCCTTAATGAGACAAAGTAAATGGTTTACATAAAAATCATTTGAAACTAGAGTAGTTTAGGCATCTTGGATCCTATTGTGAGTCATTGAGACCATATATGTTGGTAGTGTTTCTGTTTAATAAATGCCCTCTATACACCTTGAATATGTGCATTACGCTGTTCTTAGCACATGATACATGGCTTGGGAAAAATAAATACAGTTTCTATGGTCAAAAATGAGTTCATTTAGGTAATGGAAATAAGGAATTCCAGATGAAGAATGGGTTAATTAGTTAATATAATATTCATTTAGGTTGTATCAATAAGGTGATTCACACAAAAATATATATTTATTCTTGAAACATAGGTTTAAATTTTTATTACTATGTTCCTCTGGTTATGTTTTTAATTCCGCATAAATTTTTCCTCTTGTCACTCTGGAGAGTAGTACATGAGTCTGGATTGAAATGATCACTAGGCAGAGTCGTGTATGAGTCGTGTCACCTACTTTGATTGATGAATATTTGCTATCTTGATTACTTTTTGAGTACTTGTTCAAGGCATTATTTGTTTTGAAAATATTTTCTAAAATCCTACTGATACTTCGGTCCTCTGTTTTTATGTGTTGAACATGTTTCAGTTTGAGCTGAATCATTAATACTGCAATATGTTTTTCAATGATAATAAAACCTGAAATATTTTGAGGACAAACAATGCTTAAGTTTGGAAAATTTTTATGTGGATCTATTGTTACATTGTTTTCAACATATTTTTTATTAATTTTTAATGATTTAATTAATTATTTATGAACATTATACTAAATAATTGTACTTTTGAATTTAAATAATTAAATTTGTTAAATAAACAATTTTTATAAGTAATTAAGTATTTTTAGACTTTAAATTAATAAATTTAATCTTACTTATCTAATCTAAATTAATTATTTTTTTATTAGTTTTGTTAATTCTAATATAATCACTTTATGATAATTTGAATATAATAATAAATGATCATTTAATATTCTTCTTTGTGTTAATTAGCGTAGTCTTTATTTTAAAATTTTATCATTTAATTCAGTTTCATTAAAATATATTAGTTTCATTAATTAATATGTTTATTCCACCTGCTATTTAATTAAGTAATGAGTTTTAGTTTTTAATTAAATAAAATAGTTCTCTTTTGATTTTATGTATTCAAATAGTTGTTTAAATAATTAATTTAGAGTTTTAAAACATTAATTATTCAATCATCTGTATGGAGTAACATTATTTATTCATTAAATTTAGTTTTTAGTCTACTGGTGAGGCAGATATGATCGTATCAGTGACTTATTTAGGTCATTGATGTGATCATTTTCCACTCATTACAGACCCTTTAATAACTTTTCATATGAGTATTTTATCAACATAGTTTAATATTGATGCAGTTTTTAATTTAAGTGTTAACAATTAAAAACATAAATTATAACTTTAAAGTTTAAGTTGAATAATAATATTGTTTTAAATTTATGTTGTTTATCCTACCTTTAATTTTTAATCTTTTTATTTTTGATTTTATGTTTTTAACCAGGTAATTATTTTCAATCATTGTTTTTAACTACTTATGTAGTGCATCGGTAACCTGTTATGTGTTCTATTGGTCGGTATCCCTTTTTATTTATGCACTAGTATCCTTTTAATTTATCATCATCAGTGACCTTATTGATACCGGTGACCCTTTTATTTTTTTTGCGTGATGGTGAGCTTTTGATTTTAAAGCCACCGGTGACACTCATTTTTGTCTATCGGTATCCTTAGATTTTGGAAGCTAACGGTGAATCGTTTACTCTTTAATTTTTATATCGGTAACCTCAATATTTTAAATTATCGGTGAACCTCTTTACGTGTTAGTTACCCTTCTTTTTAATTCACAATGGAGACCTTATGTTGCTCATAATTTTTTTAATCTAACGATGAGCTACCCATTTTTTTAACTATAGATAACCTTATCTAGAAGCCATCAATGACCCTGCGCTCTCCCCTTCACCTCACCATTGGCTTTTCCTCCTCACCAATAGTTAATTTTTCATCCCACTGTTAGGTGTCTCTGACCGATCCACTCCCCTTATTTATCTAATTAACCTCACCATTTTCACCTATCTATCACGACCTCATTTCCCTGTCTTCGCCTCGTCTCCATCCATACTTCACGGTTTCTTCCACACCACTACCAGAGTTTTTTCAGAGCCTCAAGAACTGACACCACTACTCCTCTGCTTCTACTCATGACCCACAACAACTTCTTCTCTGCAGAAGAAACAGAATCAAACACAACAAATCATATTTACACTCCAAAAACCATATTTTCAATTAAGAACTGTTGAAATCCTTCAATAGTTCTTGAACCATGAGCCACCATGGAAGGATTAGGAGGGATCATGTTCTGATGTTGTGCATTGTAGATGTTGCACCACTGTGCTGCACTGCAACCTATATCTTGAGCCGAGGAGGCCCCACCCAGCATGAACCACTATGAAGAGGAGGCCATCATTGGTTTGAAGCTTTTCCATCGTTGAGGAGTTTTCCGCCCATTCAAGCTTCTTCACGCTACTGTTATGCTAAAAAAAACTTTTGTGCCGCTATAATTTGGGCCGCTGTCGTTGTTGGAATCCGAGGGAGTGGTTGATCCATTGCATCCCTTGCTACACTTTTGAGGAATAATCGACACCAAATTGATGTGACCTGGTGTTGTGCCGCTATTGAGATTTGTTGTACTACTGTAGATGGAGGGAGAATGATGGATCCGCCAGTACCGCTAGATCCGAGGAGCGCTGCCACTGTGGTTTTCCTAGAGAAGGAGACGAGGAACCCTCCTACCCTAGTTATGTGCACCGAGATTTGGGGGGAAGAAAAAAGAAAGATATTTAAAAAATAATAAATAAAAAGATAATAATATAAAATTCTAATAATAAAACTTTAACAAAAAAAATTATAAAATTATTAAATTAATTTTAAAAATCTTTTCTCAACCTTTTTGTTGTGTGATTGGGGGGGATGAATTGATTTTTTTTATAAAGAAAGAAACACTAAAATAAACTAAAAGAATAATAAATAAATATAATAATAAATATAGTATGAATAATACAAACAAATTAATAATAATAGAATAAATAAATAACTAATTAATTGAACAAATTCCAATATTTAACTTTATAACAAAATTTTAAATTAAAATTAAATACATTAATGTATATAATAATTATAAATTAACTTCTTTATGAATAAAATAATTATAAATTATAATAACATTATATAAATTTCAAATTATTATGATAAAAGTAAATAATAATCTAAAAAAAATAACTATTCAAAAGCTAAACTCTAATAAATGAATAAATTCTAGACATTAAATTTAATATTGTTTTTAATTAATCACCCTCAAAATTAAATAAATAAAAATAATAACTTGTAATAATAGTAAATAAATTAAGTTAACTTATAAATTAATAAGTAATTATTATTAATTTAAATTTAATAACATTTAAGCTTTATTTATTGAAACCATTATTTATTTAAATGTTGATTAATTTATTTATTTCTCTATTTTTACTATACAGGTTCACACCAAGGCCTTAAATACATCCAAGTACATTTAACTAACTCACTCGGAGTTAGTTAAATGAGAAAAACTAGCGTGACATGTTAGTCGTGAAAAAAACGCATGTATGCGGTGCAAACATGGACACGTCAAGTCAGTGAAGAGTGGCGGTGATGAGAAGTAGATGACAGAGGATACAAAAGCAGACCAAGTAGAAAGAGAGATAATGATTCAAGACAATTCAGGGGGCCATTAATTCGAGGAATGGGAGTTTGTTGGGAGACTCCAGAACCACTTCTTGGAGCTAGAGGAGTTCATGAGCAGAGCATCGTCAAAGGAGTCTAGCTTCCTTCATAATTCTAGATTTTTTACTCTGTTATAGTTTTTTTCTTGTAAATGTAATGATAATAGAGATTATGATTAGTTAAAACATTTAGTTTGTGGATAAATTGATGTTCTACTAGTTTTAATTTAATTTTATTTTTCACTTTATCATTTCAATGAATTCAGTAATGATCGGTGAGATCAATACTGAATTCGTTCAGTTGCTTGTACTAGTAGAACATAATCTCAAAATTACACAGTCAGTTGGCAAGATTGATTGTGGAAAAAAATTTCAAAAGATAATAAATTCAAAAGACTTCAAGACTTATGGTGAGTTCATCTTGTTCTCATTTTTCAAACGGTTCACAGTTGATTAATTTTTGAGTGGAAAACTCTTAAATTGATTGGCTTGAGTGACTTAACTTTTGGCGAGGGAGGTGAGTTGTTATTTTTAAGGTTGTACTCTGCAACAACATTTAAGTGAATCAGTATACCTTTAGAAGTAATAGAATATAGTTTTTCCTCTGAGCGTTTTATTAGATTGTTCATTTATCAGTGTATTACATATTTGTGTCTCTTTGTTTTCAAATATCCCAAGCTTAAATTTAGTTTTTATACTTGTTTTGGAATGTTCTATCACTCTACTTCTTAGGAAAAAGTAAAAAAGTAAAAAGAAAGTAACAAAATAGAAAATGTACTATGCTACTGACAATAGTGGGGTCTTTTTTTGTTTTTTAGAAGATTAGTTGTCAAATTTTCCTTCTCTGTGGGTGTGACCCTTCTTTCCACATATACTGTAGTTAGTAGGAATATAAATTTTAAACATTTATCACATTCAACGACGGTTTAGGTCAGTGGTGCCTGCTGATTATGAGCATTGAATGGAAGAGACTGATGAGGTTTGTATCCTAGATGAGGTTGTTCTTCTCAAGGCTCTAAAGGTTTCAAATATATAGGATCTAGGGCCCTTACATATACAATGGGGGAAGTCTTTTCCATGGAAAATCTTTTTTTAATATTAGAAAGTTGTTTGAGACATGAATTATGGGATTTATTCAAGGATTCCTCTAAGATGTGAGCCTTTTCAAAGAAATCATAAAATCCCTATTGGAAATTATGGGTTATGAGGGTGTGAAAAAAGTCTCTCCTGAAATTCCCAAAGAAAATTTTTAACAGCTGGTCTGGAATCAGTGGAATTTCCAGAGATTACATAAGGCCTTTATAGCTAGTGATTACATTTACGACTTACTCATCTGTATGTTTCTTGCACTTAAAGAGGTCATCAATTCTTGTATTGTTGTAGTGGATCTGAATAAGTAGAAGAACTACCTATTTAGGTCTTCCAAGTAGGTGACAGACCCAGCGGGTAACTGGACTTGCAAGAGAAACATAGTCCCTTCAAATGTATGAATGAAGCATCAGATATTTGCTACCTCTTGTTTCTTTAGGGTTCCCAATATGGTTCTTCACCTAGAGGTGAAGTGGGGAAGATGCCGTAATGGGTCACCAATGATGTTAAAGGGGGAAAAGTCCAAATTCTTTAAATCTCGGTGTGCTCTAATGTCATCCACCAATTCCAGATATGACTTGACACTAGTTTGGATCTCCACATGTCGTGTTTCAATGGATTCATGCCAAGTAGTGATAGTATATAGTAGATCATCCTGTTGAGGGTTCCTATTTCAGGGTGGATTCTTAACCACTAGGGAATTTATCAGATCTTGTACATGATAGTTTGGCTCAACGACTCGGGGAGCGACCTATAGAGTGGCATGCATAGAGGCTTGATCTTTGTCACAATGGATATTCTCTTTCTGTTCAGTGGGGTTTGGTGACACATACCATGTATCCTTCCATAATCCTAGATCCCTAACCTATCTAGATTCATGGGATTGTTGGGTTCAATTGGGGAAAATGACCAAGAATGAATATTGACTGCCCCTAATTCCCTCGTGGAGGAAGAGCATGGTCTTGTCGAGGAGGGCTATAAAATGGGAACCGCTCAGCAAGGTTCCCATAAATTATATGGTTCTTATCTACAATTTTTTTCTACATGGAGGTGATTGTAGGATAAATATTTGTCTCTTGTAGGTATTTAGGTAGATTTGAGGGCTCGATATGTCCCTTACCCTTGTTGAGATTCTAACTGGTGGTAAATGATGGAGAGGGTTCTCATTGGTCTCGAGTCTGCCATTGTAGGTGAGTGGGATTTCACTTGAAAATTAATGGTGGATTTTATCTATGTTTTTATTGTGTATTTAAAGTGATTTGGGTTATTTATTGAAATGATTAACCTATAATAGAGAATATGTGATTAGGTTAATTAATTTTAAGTATGTGACTTTAAGAGTAATTGATGTCATTTGAAGATACAATTTAACGTGGAGGACTACATAACCAAATTCTTCTAAGTTTGGGGTTTCAATATTATTTTGGATTATATTGAAGGATTTTAAGTAAAATTGTTTATTGAATGGTTATAATTTAACTTTGGGGTATTATTGGTTTAATTTTAGATATTAAGATTAGTGTTTCTTTCTCTAAAGGAATATACTTTTGAGGGATCATCCGATCTTGTATTAACCGTTTTGGTTTTGATTAATCTCTAAATACAAGGTAAATATATTTGTTATCCTTTGTGAATCATTTGACTCTCTTGAAGTTGATTCTTCCTCTTCCAGTTTGACAAAGTCATCTTGAATAGTCATCATTTAAAAAAAATGAGTTAGTAGTAAAAATTTATTAAAGAATGAAGCTCTACATAAAAAGTAGGTATATCTCTTTAAGTTATTGGTCAATATCATAAATAAATTCTTCATATTTATGAAATCTAACATAAAAAAATGTTGTCTATTAACTTTTCCTACAGGGAAACTAATGACCGTTTTTCCTATAAAAAGTTTGTAGTTTTCATGTTTTTAACTTTTTCCAGATCATGTTTTCTATCCCTCTCCATCAGAACTTGACACTTAGTTTATCTTCCATATCCATGTTTTTCCAACATGGAATCCTAGTATGGGTTATCTTGGGTGACCTTTGTACTTCTCTTTCTTTATTTTAAAGTGATGGTTTTATTGACTCTTTTTCCGATGTGGGACTTTCAATTATATTCCCAAGACCAATTTTAAAAATTGTGAGGATACAATTTATAGAAGGATGGAAGAATGTAACACCCCAAGATTCCACGGTACGCTTCTCATTGAATAATATAGTAGCATGTGTCGTATGCAACTTCGAGTTCTAACACACCCCAACCAATCGAACTAGATGTTATAAATAGTAAGACCCAATTTTTGAAATTTAATAAATTTTATCTTTCAAAATGGAATTTATTTTTGTATGCAGAATATCAAAAATATCTTAGCATGAATTTTTGTTATTTTTATGAAAACTTTCAATTTTTGATGAATTGTGAAAAACATTAAGATATAGTTTTTAAAAAAATTATTTAAATAATTATTTATTTTATTTATATTTATTTTAGGCCATAATAGATACATAATACCTATATAAGTTCAATGTAATTCATTGGAGTAATTTTATAATAATTGTAGATATATAAAAATTTTATTGAACTTTTCGCAGTCTTTTACCCACCTCCTAGGAGAATTTGAAAATTTACATAAAACATAATTTTACCACTTCTGTTTGTCTAATTTCAAAAATATGAGAGACATGGTTAATATCAATGAGTAAAATGTAGTTCAATAAGATAAAAGTAATTTTTGGTGAATAGTAACTTTTTACTTTTGTTACCACAGTTAAAAGTAAATTGTGCATTTAAGGGTATAAATGATATTATTATTACCCTAACACATGTTCTAATTCTATTAGATAAGTATATTTTGACCAAAAAAAATCTTATGAATAATATATTAACCTATTTGGTCCACTTGGATTTGATTAGGACATTTATTATTGTTTAATTCAAAGAAGAGTTACAAGAGTTAAAATCAAAGTTTAATAAATAAAAAAATTTTAATATAGGGTTATACATAAGATATATTAGATTATAAATATTACATAGAATCATAGAAAGATTCCCTACATAATGGTATTTTATTTATAATTTTTATACCTAAATATTATGTTTTATTTATTACACAATAGTGATGCAATAATTTCCTAATTAATGAAATATTAAAATAATTAATATTATAAATATCCAAATAAATGTAATTTGATCCTTTTTATGCATTCCACTAATTTTAAAGGTTTATATGACATATTAGGGTTGGTTATAATAATTTTTTTGATGTAATAATGCTATTATGAATTTAGCAAAAACAAAATACCAAATAGTGTCAAAATTGACATAAAATCATTTTTAAAACAAATATTATATTATTAATTGAAATTATATTCATAAAAATATAAGGTTCGGCCAAAGGACTTATATAATGATATTTTTATCATTAACTACCCACTTGGGGTTCTCTTGGAAGTATATAGTAATTTTATTAACCTTATAATATAAAAATACAAAGTGACATGGTAAATGCCAAACTATTTAACTAAGAGTCAAATCTAAAAGATAAAGTTAATATAGTGGTAATAACCTGTCTAAAACTAATTGGATGAGTGGGTTTTGACCCATATCCACCTTATACTTTCAATAATCTATTTTGGAGAAATTAAAAACCGAAAATTATTATATTATAAAATAATATTTCTAGCTTTTCCTAAGGTGCCTGTCACCCCTCTTATAAAAGGACACTCCCCCTCCTCTCTAATTCACTCATTCGAAGCCATTTTTCTCGGCCAAAACCTACCCCAATATCCTCTCAACTTCCATAAATTCATCCTAGGGGACATCCTTTAGTCAGAAAGCCAACTTAATGAGCCCTTTTGATCAAATCAAAAAGAAGAACATGAAGAATAGGTAAATACCGCACCACCTCTTTGAAGGTCCTTTCTTCTTCCACTTCTTCTTTCGTTGTTGTTTCCATTATAAAATAATAACTCCAGAATTTTCTATATTATGTGATGTTATTATGAATATGGTAAAACCATATTCATTATTCTCTCCATCCTTTGAATGAAATGTCACCATACGTGCGTACGTACTGACTACCGTCTCCACGTTGTGGTGTAATTGTTATTCAACACATTATTATTTGGATGGGTATAATAATGAAGTGTAATTGATATAAATAATAAATATAACATGATAATGATTCTGAAAATACGATATAACATCCAATTATATATAATTTTAATATCAAAATTATGTCATTGTCGCTGGTGCGTACGTTCGGATTACCGTCTCCACGAACATGATGAGATTCATTCCCCATCATATCCATTAAAGACTAAATTTCATTTTATCATTGAAAATAATGATTAGATACATGATACCATTATGGATATTAATAAGATACCTCCCATCCATAACACATATGACTCACATAACAATGAATATAAAAGAAAACGAATCTGTTAACACCCGAAACAATGATAATACTAAGATATTATTAACAAAGCAATGTTAAAAGATCATATATGATATAATATTAACGTATATTATTCATGTATAATTTAATAAGAATTATTTCACTATTATAAAGGAGGTTAACCTAACCTCTACCAAGGCAAATGTACAAAGTAAGGGGTTTCTTATCTCACTTTTAATTTCGTGAGATTTCCATTGTTCACCACTTATTTATTGCATGTGGTGTGTGTACTGCCCATGATTGTATTAATTGTGTAATATAATTTAATATATGTATATTTACATCATCATTGTATGATCCTTCTTTCATGGGTGTATGTTTCATAAGTTACCAAATTGATAAGGGAATTTGAAATTTAAATTTCCACTCATTCGGCTTTACGCATACTTCATTGATTATTTTACTCTAAGATTATGTGTAGAATCACAATTAATTTTCTTATGTCATAATTTCCACTCCCCTTTATGTGGATAATCTTTTGATACACATAATCACTCCATTGAAAAATCTCAAGTCATCGATATGAACTTGGTAAGAGTAATTTTTACTCAATCTCAATTTGTTGAGTTAAATATCGAATTCATTGGTGTTGTTTTTACAAGAATGTGCGTGAATGTACTATGATTGATTAAAACTAAATATAAAATCATATTTAGTGTATTTATATTTTTCACACTTAATTATGTCATTGATTTATCCTTAACCTAAGGATACATTATTTATAATAGATTTCATCTCAATTTACATTCCATTGAGACTTCTTTGTTGTTATACACCAAATCACTTTTATATGATGTATATAATGTACTTTTACATAGTATATCATGAGTCACTTTATTCTCATGATATTATAATGTTTTGATTACCTCAATTATTTGTATTCAAGTGTCTCTCGTTTGGTTAGGAACTCTAACTAAAATATCATTTTTAAAATGTTTTAAAGATTTATTATTCTAAATCTTTCTCATTATTTTACATGTTTTAAAAAATGTTTTAATGGTTTTATTAATATGGAAATTATTGTTTTAAAATTAATATTCATTTTAAAAGTTTCAAAGTGGTATGGGAAACATTGATTTAAAAATCTATTTTAAATAGCTTCTTGATAAATAGTGATACTTTTAAATTTTTTAAAGAAAAAGGGGGATATTATTCCTAAATAGTGTTGATGATTATTTTCATCTATGTCAATATCCTTCATTATTGTCGATTGAGGTTAATATGTTACAATTCAATCTTCTATATTGTATTTAATGAGTTATTTTTTACTGTGGATGTGCTATTTTTCTACCATTCATGGTTTGTGGATAAAGTATTGACATTTCGTATGCTAGTTTTCATACGAATGTTTATGTTATGTGTCAAACTTTTGATATGATGAATGAATTTGACTCAGTATGTGAAGGTTGGAGCCTGCTATAACTTCTCGATGTAATGGTATGTCTCATGAGACAAACTACTGTCTTGGCACAAGGCATTGACAAAATCTTATTTGTTGTCTTGGCACAAGGCCTTGACTATGTGGTTATGAATGTATGGAATTATGCATTCCATCATTACGAAAGTGGTTATTAATATTGCATGTGATTATTAGACTAGTAGAATATCCATGTGAATAAGTATATGAAATTATTTCATTTCATTTTTTCCATACTATTCTAATGTTCATGTTTAAAAAGCTTTTGTTTTAGTTGTACACCACCTTAAATTTTTTGTGCTTGTTTATGAAAGTTTCCACTATATTGTTATCTTTAGAGTGCATCTGATCTCACCCCTTTCTATGTTTTATTTTTCCCAAGATGTGAAGAAGTATTTTATAACTGACCTGCATTGATATTCTAAGGGGATATGAGTGTGGAATATGGAGACTATGTTGTTGTACTTAATCACTTTATCATGTAATGTAAGACTTATGAATTTATATAGTACTTTCAAGGTTACTAAACTAATCGGTCTTTCGAGACTTGATCTTTTATGATCATGCCAATTATACTTAATAATGCACCAACTTTGGGCTTCTGGGGTCGGGGTGTTACAATTTTCTTTGATATTCTCAACCATAGTGCTACTTATCCCACTTTAAGCCATCTAGGTGGAATTTAGGTATATTTTTTCCAATGAACTGGATCATAGAATATATATGAGATTCATTTGAGAATGATTTAAAATAATTGATAGAAAAAATGAAAAAATTGTTTTGTGCGACAACTGTAGGATTGTAAATAATCAATTCACAATGCCTAGCCCATGAGGTAATAACATACAAAAGATCAGTCCATGAGAAAATTGTATAGTGAAATGATATTTCAGGAAATGATCTATTCATAGATCATTCAACTACTTGTTATGAAGATTCTAAAAATGTACTTTTCACGGTTGGGAAGTTCATCTCATGGAATGTGTATCTGAAAAATAGAAATGTCCCATAGAAGAAGTAGGCGAACAGGGGTCGTTGAAACATTCAGTTGATTGAGAGAATTGGTAATGGAAAAATAATCTAGGTCCCCTATTTATAATCATGGTCCCCTCTAACATGTCCACTTGTGTTCTGAAAACTATTTCAAAATAGGAACACATTCAATATCAAAATATCCTACACTTCATCCCAATCAGAATCCAATACAATAGGGAGCATTTTTTGGGTCTCGATAACCCCAGACACAAGAAGAAGAGAATAATATTAGAATTGGATAATGGAATAAATAACACATAAAGAATAATTTAATGAAAAAATTCTGATGATGAAAGACTAAAATGTACATACTGATCTAGCAATGTGAAAATTTGTTCATTGACTACTACTCTACATGTTATTCCACCGCTTCATGAAGCACCCCATGAACAAAAAAGTTTTTTGGGGAGAGAAGGACCACTAATGCACATGAATGAAACCATAGTCATGTGTGAGGATAGATGGTTATTTTCACCCCTATGAATGACCATCCACAAAAATGAAATATTTTGATGGATGATGTGGACTTCCGATTACCATGAATGAAACCAAATCCATTTTTAGGACTTCAAGGTTATTTCCGTCCCCACAAATTACTACACCGAACTTACTAAGTCATTCTTAGGCCTAGTAATTTTTTTGTGATCCCAAAAAGATGAATTGTGGCCCACCACAGATGACTGACCACCCCAGTATTATATCCCTCTACTCTTCTATAAAACGAACCCCACGGGGACCAAAAGATATACCTAACTGAAGAGATATGAAGAAGACAAGTGATAAGGATACACAGAAAGTGGAGCCTCCGAGATAAATCGTTTGAGATCTATGGATTCCTTGAAGGTAAAAATCCACCGCAAAGAAGAATGGAAGAAATAAAAATTTTCAATCCATTCATGATATTAAATAATTTTAAGTAGATACCCTTTATAATTAAATGAAAAAATGTCCAATTTACATCCCAAAACCCCACATTGCAAAATGATAGAGGGGTAGAACCTTTCCCCAAGTAGAAAAACACTTTGAAGAAGAGAATAGACCCCGTATAGCAGCACACTACATGGGTGGAACCTGGCCCTTTATTTCAACATTCTATGTAGGTATAACTCAGGTCCATGTAGCACAACACTACACTGATAGTACCCTCACCCGCATAGAAACATGCCATTTGGAGGGAATTCCATATTACCTAAGAACCTAGTACATGAAATGGGGCTTCCTATTGTGTTCTACTCTCCATCTCATATCACTCCCTTCCATCATTTCGTCAATCCCCTTATTGGTCCTTTCGAAAACTAGTCTAACAACCTCGGGATAAGGCATCTTGGACATCAACCAAACATGTATGATCTGATCATCAAGAATATCATCATGCCCTTTCAAGTCAACATTACCATGGTAAGCAGAGTCATATGTGTATCCTCTACAATAAGGTGTACCCCCAAAATATTTTAATGACTACATTAACATAAAAACAAGGATTTTAAACATGGGGTACCCACATGAACCTCCTAATTCTAGGATGAGAGGGTGATGATAATAGTTTCCTTTCCCTTTAACAGGGAATGGGATCTCCCCCTAGAACTAAATTTTAGGCATCCCTCTTGGAGTAAGACCCCATCCTTTATTATAATGGGAAGAACTCTTTCTCTTATATGCCTTATCCAGGGGAAGTAGCTAGATAGATCTCTCTATGTGAGTATCCATGTTTCCAAATTAAAAGAAGAGACATACACATAAATCCCTCTCCCTCTTCTTTGGGGGTTCATACCTCATCCACCAGTGAATAATGTGGGATTTGTGATACTTATATTCACTACTTCTTATTGTTTCTCACATTGATCATGACCCATCTGGGATTAGAGGTTAGTTGTGATCCTTAAATTTAGAAGATACCATGCCTTCAAATTGGATGATTCCATTTCTATTCCTAAATCACATACTCCATCATCCATCCCCAATTTTCTAATCCACAACCTCTATTCAAATGGGATGTTTCCACACATATTCCCCAACCACATAGACATCCCTTGAGTGTAATATCTAACCATATCCACTTTATTAGGACTCCTATAAA
The DNA here is from genome assembly GCA_963277665.1 of Viscum album. Lineage (NCBI taxonomy): Eukaryota > Viridiplantae > Streptophyta > Magnoliopsida > Santalales > Viscaceae > Viscum > Viscum album. The sequence continues at coordinate 1,339,661,557 of OY728132.1, read as the reverse complement.
ATATATGCCCTGAACTGATGCCTAAACCTTCAAAGGGCCATATTCCCAATGAATAAGCACATCAAAAAAATCCATCTAGGTATAAGACCTAGGAATCGTGAACTACATGGAATTTGATTCCAAATGTACTTGGATACATAGGAAGCCTCCAAAAGTTCCACACCAAAAAACCAAATTTACCATAATGTTATCTAGGAAACATTCCTGGTAGTGTCTTATCCAATAAAGAGATAACATCGGTTCTATGTTGCTCGACCCACCTAGGTGTATTTCCCCCACCATCTTTGACTAGGCACCGTCTCCCTAGATTTATTTTTCATGTGAAATTAAACTGCATTGTTTTGGTCCTCATCATATTACCATAAAAAGTGACATGTCTTGTTATGTGGAACCAAATTACATGTTTTATAATTCCTCTCAGAGGGATACATAAGAAGACCATATTATGGGTTCAATCCCAACATCAAAACAATTTATGTCTCCCTGGATAACCACAAACTCTCTTGAACCTCACTGTATTTATTGAAACCAGAATCATCCTAATAAATGGACAAATAACTGATTATCTTTCCATAAAAGGTTACCATTGATAGAGAACCTCAGATAAAAATAATTCCTTACATTAATGGAGAACCTTAGATAGATTTTATTAGACCCATGCTTATTCATAATGTATTGATAATTCGTAGTGATTCACATATACATACTTGGGAATGAACAAAGGATTCATGAATATATCTTAAATCTAAAAGAGATTCTATAATTCCCCCAAAAGAGGAATGATGAGCCCAACATCCCATCCTCTCTACCAATGTGTGTTATTAAGTGTTGTTATCCAAGCTACCCAATGAACTCATTCCTTTGGAAAGTAATCCCATTATTCATCATAGATATGAGAGCCCATTCGAATTTTTGGCTACCTATTCAAACCAATTAGACACTATTTGAAGGAGTTATACCTGACATTCATGACTTCACACCTTTCAACCCCATGAAACAATAATCAGGCACAAATGGTTTCCATCAGAAACATTCCCACTCAAAAAATATGCTATTTCACATTCTACCAAAAAGATTCCCACAAAAAAAGTTCATAGACTCAAATTATTGTCTTAATTGGTTACCTAGGATGCCTATTTGATGCATGATCACTATACACAATATTAAAATTACATCATATAATTAATCGCCACATGATATTAAAATTAATTGTTTAGTACAATCATATGATCTTAAACTGTGCCAGACAAACTATGAAGGTCTTTATTCATATTCTTAGAGGATATATTGGGTTCATCCTAAAGGAACAATCACAATTCCAACAAACTAATAAGCGCCATTGATGAAATTAATCTAAAGGGTTCCCAAGTATACACAATCAAAGTATATGGAGGAACTAATTTTAAAGAGATAATGGGTAATAAGAGAGAGAAATGTTGATATATAAAAATGATATTATTAATAGAACTTTCTCCTGTATATAAAAATGTTGAACACCCAATCATTTTGGTTGAGTAACTAGTAAAATATAGAGGCTTGGGAGGTATTTAAGATCATATCTTAAATCAATAATAGAGTCATAGAGTAGATTATAATTCCCCCCAAAAAGGGTCATATGGGTCTGACCTCCAATCCTCTTGACTAATGTGAGTTTTAAAGAATCATTAGCATGAAATATTGATGAAAACATATCTTTTGAAAGTAGGTATGTGGATTTTTATAGATGGTGGAGTAATTGGGAGTTTATTTTAGAAAAAATGGTGAACTTGACTTGAAAATGATTAGAAATATGGTTACCTCAACTTTTTTTGGAAAAAAAATTGGTGAACCTGTCATAAAATATTTAATAATTAATTTTAATCATATTTCCCATGGGATGGGATATTACATTTTGTAAATTCAATTTATATTAATGAGAAAAATCAACAATGAACAAAAAGGAATCACAATTTAGGGAAGTTTACAAAATTTTAATACTTCAGATGCTTTATGAAATGGTGAAATTTTTTGCTGTACTTTTAATTATAGATACCATACACACTAGATCTTCCTTGATCTAAATTTGTGACATTGTGAATAAAATATTTTACAAACTCAACTATGGAAACAACATCTGTGAGTCAAAGAACAATTTCACCCACCTAAATACCTTATCATTAGGCCATAAACGTTATGGTTTTGTATAAACAAGGACAAAATATGATTCTAATCCTTGAGGCCACATAGAGGGGTCTCCAGGAAGTCAATCTAGTAAGCCCACCTCACTCAGGGAATGCTGTAGTGAAACTAGTGGCATACATAACCCTTGTTAACCTCTGTGAGATATTGTCTCTAGGGATTGACCATCCATACCTTATTTATATAAGGAAGGTTGATCAAGGATTCATATATGGATCTATACTATTTTAGAGGATTCTATGGAGAGATCCTGTCAAACACTACCCCCAACTATATACTTTCAATTCCACTCAGTCACATGTAGAGGTAACTACCAAATAGGTCACAACCCTAGACATTCATACCCAAGAACCAAAAATATCCCACTGAGCATAGAAAGGTGTAGACTATGGGTAATGAGATCAAATACTCAACTTCATTGATGAATCCGATTAGTATATTTTAGTGGAAACCTATGAGGAGGCTCATAACCATGCTCCCCTAAACTAATTCATCACACACATCAAAAAAAAACATTGGGGGAGGCACATATCCCCATCCCCACATATGAATCCCATCAACATGTTATGATCGAGCAAGGAATATTGGAGTGGTAATATATCCCCACTTCAATCAAAGAAGTTTATCAATATATCATATCGACCAAGAATGTGTAGGCCCATATAGTTTCTTACACCCTTATGAAATGGAATTATATTCAAACAATGATTGGGGAATTCCACAAGAATAATGTAGTAATGATATGTGGACATGAACATATCCTTATCGAAATATTGATAGTATCATGTCACCATGATCAACACGAATAGGAAGAAACTCTAAATAATAGAATATTCCTACTCCAACTCTAGAGGATTATTGATATATTCTGATAAAGTATTAGTCACATGAATGGGTTAACATTCCCATTCCAACTGGGGTCTATAAACCTAGTTTAAAAATCACCTTACTATAATCAAACATTTTTATCAAAGAAATCCAGCGGTATATTTCAAAGGCCATTTAGGATTGTGCCCATATAGTAGATCCAATTGAGGTTCATTAGAATATTTTAAAATTTTCATTAGGGAAAGATCATTTATCTATTGATGATGTTACTCGGAATATTCCAATATATTATAGGATCTAGGAGCATATTCGTGCTCCTACTCATTGATAATTGCACCATCATATTTTAATAGAAATACTAGTGGAGGCCTATATCTATTCTTCCAGTCCGAAGGTCCATCTTTATATTTTCATAGGGAATGAATATTTGAATTGTGATTATACCCACGATTCAACAGAGGTTGACTAGTATATCCTAAAAACCACCCATATCTAGGATAATATCTTTATAAAAAATATATAAACTCACATGTATAATATATTATTTTCATAGTAGAAGGCTTATATATTTGTCAAAACTCATGTTCGGTGGCATATTATGAGGACCATCATATGAAAATATCGTATTCCATCTAAAACCCTTAATGGAGCCCAATATATTCTATCCATGGCATAAGATGTGGCATATATTTATACTCTTCACAATGATAGTTTCCTGAAGGCTGTAAAACACATATCAAAAAACAGTAAGGGTCTATTGACACTTCATACAACAAAGTAGATGATAGCTACAATGACTATCCTCCATGTGGTAGAATAAGATTGGATTATGATGACCCTATGCATAAAATCTACTATGGAAACCCCCTCTGGTGATATCTATACCATATTAGAAAATCATCCCCTTTTCAGGATACATTCATATAGAGAGGATCTAAAAACAAAAGTGTTAACCATATATAATTTCTTGTCAATTACTAGTAATACCTTTCCTTAGTCATGAAATTACATAGTGATGCGACCTATGTGGTCTGGACAAGTGGAGGAATATTCTATTAATGAAGAATGGGATTTCATTGATATATGGGGGGATATGTCTAGAAACAACCTCCCAACCATGTTTAGGCCCATCTCTATAACAACCCAAGATTTTATAAAAAAATATTCTTTTTAATTTTATTAAAGTCTTGTGTTGTATGCTACACCAAAAGGAGCTTGCACAACACGCATCCTTGACTTGCCTTGCATTACACGCAATCATGACCTTCCTCGATAGCGTGTGTAATATGCAATACCGAGTTTCACTAAACAACGATATGCTATTAAAATATTATTAAAACAAGCCGTTATGAATAGTAATAACCACTTTTTAAAACTCTGTAAATCATATTTTTCAAAATGAACTTCATTTTTGGATTCGGAGTATCGAATTTAGCCTAAGGTGAAATTTTTGTACTTTTCAGATAACTTTCATATTCTGATGAATAGTGAAAATTACTAAATTATAATTAAAAACAACTTTTTTAATCGAAATAATTAATAGTGATAAATTATTAATTTGAGTGGTTTTAAAGTATATTTATAATATATTTTTACAATTTAATACAATGTTGGTCATTGGATGTAATTTCACATTTAAACCAGACATAATCAAGTGTCAATCTTTTGATAGATATTGTTTCTTAAAAACACGCTATTTGTTTTAACAGCAGGATTTAATTATAAAATTAATTAATGAAAATTCTATGATATGAATTTGGTAAAATAGACTTCATTTTTGAATTCGGAATATGAAATATAGCTTAGGATGAAATTTTGGCATTGTTCTGAAAAACATCAATTTTTGATGAATAGTGAAACTACTAAGTGGTAGTTAAAAAAAAATTAATTTCTTCATAAATCTTAATTTTACCGCTTCTGTGAATGGAATTTCAAAAATCCGAGAGACACGGTTGATGTCAGTAAGTAAAACGTGGTTCAATGAGATGAAAATAATTTTTGGTGAATAGTAACTTTTTACTTTTTTTTACCACGGTTAATAGTAAATAGGGTAACTAAGGGTAAATATGATATTACTATTACCCTAACACATGTCCTAATTCTATTGGATAAGTGTAATTCGACCAAAAACAACCTTTGAATATAATATGACCATTTAGGTCCACTTGGATTAGATTATGACATTTAATATTATATTATTTAATGAATAGTTAAAATAGTTAAAATCAAAGTTTAATAACTAAAACATTTGTAATATGGGGTTATACATAAGATAAATTCGACTATAAATATTCATTAGAAAGATAAAAAGATTTCCTACATAATGATATTTTATTTATAATTTTTAGACTTTAAATAAATTAATTTATTTATGACACAACGATGATGCAGTAATTACCCTTTTAAGGAAATATTAACATAATTGATGTTATAAATGCTCAAATGAATGTAATTTGAGACTTTTTATGACTTAAACTGATTTTCTAGGTTACTATGATATATTAATGTTGATTTAATCAACTTGGTTCGAACATATAATTCTGTTATGACTTTCACAAAAATCATATATCAAATAGTGTCAAAATTGACACAAAATAGTTTTTAAATCAAATATTAAATTATTAATTGTTATTATATTCCTAAAAATCTAAGGTTCGGACAAATGACTTAGATAAAGATATATATATTAATAATAAAAAAAAAATTGGGGTTATTTTGGCATGTTATAGTAAGTGTATTAACCATATAGTGAAAGAAAACAAAAAGACACGGTAAAAGTTAAATTATTTAACTTAGAGGTAAATCTAATTGATAAGGTTAAAATAACACCGTAAACTTGTCTAAATCCTATTGGTTGATAGGATTTAGACCCATCCCCACTTTATCTTTGAAATAAGACCCTTTGGAACCATTATAAACCGATTTTGACTTTAATATAAAATAATATTTTGAGATATTCCTAAGGTGCCCCTCTCCTCCCCTATAAAAGGACACCTCCTCCCCCTCCTCCTCACACCAATTTGAGCACTCAAGCTCGGCCAACCCCTGCCAAAATCTCTTCTCCACTTCCCTAGAAACAATCTAGAGGTTCTGGTCTTCCTCAAAGACCAATTTTAGTGCCCTAAGAGGAGGTCTCAAAGAGGCGCTTCAAAGAAGAGGTAATTACCGTTACCAATTCTTTCATCTTTATTTCTTCTTCCACTTCTTCTTCTTAGGTTGTTTCATTATGAAGTAATAACATCAGTATCACTCATATACTTATATGTTATTATAAGTATGAAACAACCCTATTTCACCATCTATCTATCCTACAGAAAAAGAAATCACCGCGCGTGCGTACGTACGGAATACCGTCTCCACGCCATGGTGTAATCTATTTTCCACCACCACCTTACATGGATGGGTATAATGGTGTAAAGAATAACTATAAATAGTTATTAAAACATCATATTGATTCTGATATATTGTATAATCCACTCCGATTCAATTCAATATTTATGAAAATGATATCATCGCTCGTGCGTACGTACGGACTACCGTCTCCACGACGCGATGAGATTCATTCTCTATGTTAACCATTTAAGAATGATTATAAAGTATATATAAGAAATAATAATGAAATATATGACATTATAAATCTACTGGATTTATGTATATATATATATATGTATGTCATCTACTTACTTCCATTCAAGACAATAGGGAAAGGAAAACAGCGTTCATGCGTACGTACGGACTACCGTCTCCATGAACGGTGTTTTTCATTTTATTTATCTACCTATTATATATATATATACTGAATATATATGATATATAAATCATATTTTATATTCTGGAAGTGAGTAAATCATGATATAAGTAATAATGATGTCAAGAACAACAAGTCAAAACACCTACGATAAATGAAACGATTTTACCCAAAACGCTTCTTTAACATGGAATTTACAAAAGAACGGGTAATATAATGTCATAAGTGAACCATATATGATATCATAACAATTAATATGATTCTGTAATAAGTCAATAACATTATTTAAATCATTATACAGAAGGTTCGGACACTTACAAAGCAAGTCGGACCTAAGGTAAGGGAAATATCACAATCTCATTTTTATCCGAGATTGTTTATTCGTAAGTATTTACTGGGGTGTATTTTATCATCCACATCCATGTTTACTCAATATGTAATATTATTTCCATCCACCTAAAATTGTTTAAATCCATTTTTACCCTTCGTTGAGTTTTTAGTAATACGTATGAAAGGAATCTTTTGTCGTTTTTCGTACGAGGTACTTTTTGACTTTTCCGAAAAAAGTACGAAGAATGTTTTTTTAACTTATACGGCACGAACGGATTTTTACGGTTTTATAAAGCCTTAATTTCATGAACCTTCCTCCAAAATATTTCATGAATATTTTCAATAAAATCTTTTTCTTTTAAAATTTCATGATGTTTTGTGAAAAGAAATTGATTTTAAAGAAGAAAGGATATTTTCCTCAAGAATTCATTTCAAGTGTTTTTTTTAAAACTATTTTTCCATCTAAGATGACGTTATTTGATATGTATGTTTCAAGTAAAATGTCTCTATGATTTAAATGGTTTCAGTTTTCTTATGATGAAATGATATCAATTGTTTATGGATTATGATGGCATGATGTTTAAGAATCCCATTTTATTACATGGGTTATGAAATGATGTATGATTTATGATTTTGTGGCACACATAAGAATGGTATCATTATGAGATGGGTGGGACCTATATCTCCCTCCAATGCATTGGGTAAAGATTTTATATCTCATGAGATAGACATGGCTGGAATGGTAGGTTATACCGGTTCAGTGAAACAGGACTGAAACGAGGGTTACTCGATTCAGAAAGGGACTTTGTCCACTAAGATAGTCTTGGCAATGAGTCTTGACTAACAAGAAATGATTCTCTATGATTATGTGTGAATGCCACAATGTTTCATGTTTTATGTTATGATTATTGTGATTACATTTCACTGCCATGATTTACCCCATGTTATGAAATTATGATCTCTTTTGCAGGTTAAGATTTCCAAAAGTTATGTGCTTATGTATATGATGTGATTGATATTTCTTTTGTTTACCCTTACTGAGCATTTGAGCTCACCCTTTTATGTTTTCTTTTCCCCAGGATATAAAGAAAGGTTTTAGGTATAAAAAAAAAGAAGATCTTTATGGGAGATGTTGAAGATCTTTCACCACGATTAGAAGATTATATTCCGAGTTTCCAAAGACACTAAACTATTACGGTCCTTGTGTGTGTGTTTTTGTTATGTACTAAGTATTCCGCAAATGTAATGTAATGTCCATGTACGTCAAGATACAAGTCTCTACAGTTGGTATCAGAGGAAAGGTTTAGTCAACCTTTGGAAACTAGGATGCGAAAACGTTAGTGAGATCCCTAGAGATATTTCTAAGGTATGTCTAGGGATGTCTCTAAGGTTAAGTATACGTATAGGTTATAGTCCTAGAATTGCGCTAACGATCTTCGAATTTAACCTAAGATGTTAGATATTGAGGGTACTACCCCTTTATTATGTTGTTTTCCCTAGCATGATTTTTGCCTCTCATACTATTCTTTTGGGGTTTTAGACGATGGCTGGAACCCGAAGGAACCGTGTTAATGCGGAATGTGATGGGCAATGCAATGATTCTCCCCCTGAGCAACCAAACGATATGGGAGCCGGAATGCAAAATCTTGTAGCCATGCTCACACAACTTTCTCAAGCTATGAATCATGCAGGACTTCCAAATGAGCAAAGGAAGGAGAAACATTCTGTTGAATCCTTCATGAGGCAGCGTCCACCTTCTTTCAGTGGGTCAACTGATCCATTAGTTGCTGAACAATGGATTAGTACTACTGAAAAGATATTTTCAGTTCTTCAATGTTCTGAACATGATAAAGTCATCCTAGCAATGTATCGTTTGGAAGGAGATGCTGATCAATGGTGGAATCTTATTAAGAATACGAGGCAAAGGGAAGAAATTGAGTTTATGGAATGGGACGAGTTCAAGAACTTATTTTTCAATAAGTACTTCCCTCGTATTCTCCGAACAAAGATGGAGAAAGAGTTTCTTGAACTGAAGCAAAGGGATGATGAATCTGTTGGTACCTATGAAGCAAATTTTACAAGACTTGCAAGGTATGCTTCTGGTATTATCATCCAACCTGAAAGTAAAGTTGATCGATTTTTCAGTGGCTTAAAACCAAGTCTTCGAAGGGCATTAGCTATAAGAGACTTCAGTAGCTATGAAGAAATTGTGCGTTGTGCTATCAAGGTAGAAATGGAAGTTTGTGTTACATATCCATCTCATGGGTTTGACAAGAAACGAAAGATGGAGTTCAAGGAGAAAACTCAGAATAATGGTGAAAAGAAGATGAATGTTTCCTTATGCACAACGTGTGGAAAGAAGCATGGTGGAGATTGTCTTAAAGGGACTAGAAAATGTTTTAAGTGTGGAAAAGAAGGTCATCGAGCAGCTGAGTGTCGAAGTAATGGAAAATGGGATTCTAATGAAGTGAATAAAGCAAACACTGCAGAGAACGTACAACCAACACTTCAATGCTTCAAGTGCAAGGAAATGGGGCATTATGCTAATAAATGCCCTAATCCAAGGGTTAGTGATGATCGACATGAGCAACCGCTTAAGGCAAAGGACAAAGGGAAGTCACATGCGATCACTATTGGCAATGTTGAATATGACAACGATGTGGTGGAATGATTAAGTGTTTATGTAATGGGATTCCAAAATAATGTTGTATCTTGGAATATTGGAATATTTATGTATTGGTCTAATGTGGTATTCAAAGTGATTGAGATAATATGCGCATAATGAAGGGAAAACGAGAAAATGAAATGTTTAACAGTATTCATGAGCTCATGATTGATATAAGGACTAAGTTTGAGTATATAGAATTTTGAGGATTTTGGTATGTGAAAAGTGATTCATGTTTTCACTAAGGTATTCAAGAGAATACACGATTAAGGACTTTGAATGTTTGGAATGTGACCAACAAAACATATCTTATGATATATGGGGATCGATGATGGTGTTAAATCTCTGGTAATCATTTTCACTATATTATGAGAGTCGACTGCAGTATTATGGATAAGCCTAAAATATTGGAATGGATTATGTTGGACATAAGTTATTATTGTTTGTTTTTTTGATATTATTGATGGGATGTTATATAGTTTTGGAAAAAGGACAACCTGCAGGACGGGCGACAGCCCATCGCTTCGGACAAGGCTGTGGGAATCGAACCCACAACCGAAGTGCGACTGGCCTTTATCTCCTACCACTGGCCTACAGGAAGTCCCTGTTTAGTAGAAACTAGTTTTATTATATTAAGCAGTATGATATATGAAGTATAAGTCCATTTTATGAACCATATATGATTAATCTCACTATAGATCGACTTATGCATATAATTTTTGCTAACCTTTTGTTTGAGACAGATGGAATGACCCGTCATTCTATCACATGATCTGCTAACACTTCATGAATAACAAATTCAACTTCATTTATTTAAGAGATGAAGTGGAAATTGTTCAAGGCACGAACGACAGTGAGATTGTACCAAAATAAAGTAAGTATTTATTCTAATTCAAATTTTCAACTTTAGGGAAATGATCTTGAAAACCAAAAATGTTGTCCTAGTGATCTTATACCTGATGAATCATATGGTACCTTATATCATCACAAATCTAAGGATTTGTGATTACTGGCTTTTCCATAGCCATGTTCTCTACCACTCTCCATCAGAACATGATAGTTAGATTTCTCTTCCATATCCATATTTTCACCTATGTGGAAACCCAATGATTAGTTTATTTGGGTAACCGTTACGTTTCATACTTTTGTTTTTAAATATTGGTTTTGATATTCTTTTTTACGATGTGGGTTTCTATTAAAGAAACTTTCGAATAGTAAACCATTTATAACCCCGACGAATTTCGAGGGCGAAATTCATTTTAAGTGGGGTAGAATATAACAGCCCAAGATTTTATAAAAAAATATTCTTTTTAATTTTATTAAAGTCTTGTGTTGTATGCTACACCAAAAGGAGCTTGCACAACACGCATCCTTGACTTGCCTTTCATTACACGCAATCATGACCTTCCTCGATAGCGTGTGTAATACGCAATACCGAGTTTCACTAAACAACGATATGCTATTAAAATATTATTAAAACAAGCCGTTATGAATAGTAATAATCACTTTTTAAAACTCTGTAAATCATATTTTTCAAAATGAACTTCATTTTTGGATTCGGAGTATCGAATTTAGCATAAGGTGGAATTTTTGTACTTTTCAGATAACTTTCATATTCTGATGAATAGTGAAAATTACTAAATTATAATTAAAAACAACTTTTTTAATCGAAATAATTAATAGTGATAAATTATTAATTTGAGTGGTTTTAAAGTATATTTAGAATATATTTTTACAATTTAATACAATGTTGGTCATTGGATGTAATTTCACATTTAAACCAGACATAATCAAGTGTCAATCTTTTGATAGATATTGTTTCTTAAAAACACGCTATTTGTTTTAACAGCGGGATTTAATTATAAAATTAATTAATGCAAATTCTATGATACTAATTTGGTAAAATAGACTTCATTTTTTAATTCGGAATATGAAATATAGCTTAGGATGAAATTTTGGCATCGTTCTGAAAAACATCAATTTTTGATGAATAGTGAAACTACTAAGTGGTAGTTAAAAAAAATTAATTTCTTCATAAATCTTAATTTTACCGCTTCTGTGAATGGAATTTCAAAAATCCGAGAGACACGGTTGATGTCAGTCAGTAAAACGTGGTTCAATGAGATGAAAATAATTTTTGGTGAATAGTAACTTTTTACTTTTTTTTACCACGGTTAATAGTAAATAGGGTAACTAAGGGTAAATATGATATTACTATTACCCTAACACATGTCCTAATTCTATTGGATAAGTGTAATTCGACCAAAAACAACCTTATGAATATAATATGACCATTTAGGTCCACTTGGATTAGATTATGACATTTAATATTATATTATTTAATGAATAGTTAAAATAGTTAAAATCAAAGTTTAATAACTAAAACATTTGTAATATGGGGTTATACATAAGATACATTCGACTATAAATATTCATTAGAAAGCTAAAAATATTTCCTACATAATGATATTTTATTTATAATTTTTAGAATTTAAATAAATTAATTTATTTATGACACAACGATGATGCAGTAATTACCCTTTTAGGGAAATATTAACATAATTGATGTTATAAATGCTCAAATGAATGTAATTTGAGACTTTTTATGACTTGAACTAATTTTCTAGGTTACTATGATATATTAATGTTGATTTAATCAACTTGTTTCGAACATATAATTCTGTTATGACTTTCACAAAAATCATATATCAAATAGTGTCAAAATTGACACAAAATAGTTTTTAAATCAAATATTATATTATTAATTGTTATTATATTCCTAAAAATCTAAGGTTTGGCCAAATGACTTAGATAAGGATATATATATTAATAATAATAAAAAATTTGGGGTTCTTTTGGCATGTTATAGTAAGTGTATTAACCATATAGTGAAAGAAAACAAAAAGACATGGTAAAAGTTAAATTATTTAACTTAGAGGTAAATCTAATTGATAAGGTTAACATAACACCCTAAACTTGTCTAAATACTATTGGTTGATAGGATTTCGACCCATACCCACTTTATCTTCGAAATAAGACCCTTTGGAACCATTATAAACCGATTTTGACTTTAATATAAAATAATATTTTGAGATATTCCTAAGGTGCCCCTCTCCTCCCCTATAAAAGGACACCTCCTCCCCCTCCTCCTCACACCAATTTGAGCACTCAAGCTCGGCCAAACCCTGCCAAAATCTCTTCTCCACTTCCCTAGAAACATCCTAGAGGTTCTGGTCTTCCTCAAAGACCAATTTTAGTTCCCTAAGAGGAGGTCTCAAAGAGGCGCTTCAAAGAATAGGTAATTACCGTTACCAATTCTTTCATCTTTATTTCTTCTTCCACTTCTTCTTCTTAGGTTGTTTCATTATGAAGTAATAACATCAGTATCACTCATATACTGATATGTTATTATAAGTATGAAACAACCCTATTTCACCATCTATCTATCCTACGGAAAAAGAAATCACCGCGCGTGCGTACGTACGGAATACCGTCTCCACGCCGTGGTGTAATCTATTTTCCACCACCACCTTACATGGATGGGTATAATGGTGTAAATAATAACTATAAATAGTTATTACAACATCATATTGATTCTGATATATTGTATAATCCACTCCGATTCAATTCAATATTTATGAAAATGATATCATCGCTCGTGCGTACGTACGGACTACCGTCTCCACGACGCGATGAGATTCATTCTCTATGTTAACCATTTAAGAATGATTATAAAGTATATATAAGAAATAATAATGAAATATATGACATTATAAAGCTACTGGATTTATGTATATATATATGTATGTCATCTACTTACTTCCATTCAAGACAATAGGGAAAGGAAAACAGCGTTCATGCGTACGTACGGACTATCGTCTCCATGAACAGTGTTTTTCATTTTATTTATCTACCTATTATATATATATATAATGAATATATATGATATATAAATCATATTTTATATTCTGGAAGTGAGTAAATCATGATATAAGTAATAATGATGTCAAGAACAACAAGTCAAAACACCTACGATAAATGAAACGATTTTACCCAAAACGCTTCTTTAACATGGAATTTACAAAAGAACGGGTAATATAATGTCATAAGTGAACCATATATGATATCATAACAATTAATATGATTCTGTAATAAGTCAATAACATTATTTAAATCATTATACAGGAGGTTCGGACACTTACAAAGCAAGTCGGACCTAAGGTAAGGGAAATATCACAATCTCATTTTTATCCGAGATTGTTTATTCGTAAGTATTTACTGGGGTGTATTTTATCATCCACATCCATGTTTACTCAATATGTAATATTATTTCCATCCACCTAAAATTGTTTAAATCCATTTTTACCCTTCGTTGAGTTTTTAGTAATACGTATGAAAGGAATCTTTTGTCGTTTTTCGTACGAGGTACTTTTTGACTTTTTCGACAAAAGTACGAAGAATGTTTTTTTTAACTTATACAGCACGAACGGATTTTTAAGGTTTTATAAAGCCTTACTTTCATGAACCTTCCTCCAAAATATTTCATCAATATTTTCAATAAAATCTTTTTCTTTTAAAATTTCATGATGTTTTGTGAAAAGAAATTGATTTTAAAGAAGAAAGGATATTTTCCTCAAGAATTCATTTCAAGTGTTTTTTTTAAAACTATTTTTCCATCTAAGATGACGTTATTTGATATGTATGTTTCAAGTAAAATGTCTCTATGATTTAAATGGTTTCAGTTTTCTTATGATGAAATGATATCAATTGGTTATGGATTATGATGGCATGATGTTTAAGAATCCCATTTTATTACATGGGTTATGAAATGATGTATGATTTATGATTTTGTGGCACACATAAGAATGGTATCATTATGAGATGGGTGGGACCTATATCTCCCTCCAATGCATTGGGTAAAGATTTTATATCTCATGAGATAGACATGGATGGAATGGTAGGTTATACCGGTTCAGTGAAACAGGACTGAAACGAGGGTTACTCGATTCAGAAAGGGACTTTGTCCACTAAGATAGTCTTGGCAATGAGTCTTGACTAACAAGAAATGACTCTCTATGATTATGTGTGAATGCCACAATGTTTCATGTTTTATGTTATGATTATTGTGATTACATTTCACTGCCATGATTTACCCCATGTTATGAAATTATGATCTCTTTTGCAGGTTAAGATTTACAAAAGTTATGTGCTTATGTATATGATGTGATTGATATTTCTTTTGTTTACCCTTACTGAGCATTTGAGCTCACCCTTTTATGTTTTCTTTTCCCCAGGATATAAAGAAAGGTTTTAGGTATAAAAAAAAAGAAGATCTTTATGGGAGATGTTGAAGATCTTTCACCACGATTAGAATATTATATTCCGAGTTTCCAAAGACACTAAACTATTACGGTCCTTGTGTGTGTGTTTTTGTTATGTACTAAGTATTCCGCAAATGTAATGTAATGTCCATGTACGTCAAGATAAGGGTCTCTACAATCTCAACTTCAAACTATGAAGTATGTGATGATCTAAAAGAGGATTTCATGCCTTACATATGACATAACATGTATCCAACCTTTCAACGGATAAAATATAGTCACCTTCGTTATCAATTATATGAGGATCACCTTTAGTCGACATAGATGCTCTATTTTTATATAGATTTGGACTATTTACCTATGGATCGGTTCCCGATATAGGAAAGGCGCAAAAAAATCCTATAACACACATACCTCTTTAACATGGAAGTTCTCTAAAAATTAGTCACCAATGTCTCACCAGAAAGCTATATGCGAGGATGGGGAAATTATAGAGCATTGAAAATGACCTCTTAACTAGGAAAAAATAACTTTGGTGGTGGAATCCTATATTTCCAAGGCTATAATAGAGATCATGATACTGAGTAATGAATAATCAATTTCTAAATCCCATGAAGATACACTTCTTTGAGAATTTTAATATTTAATGAATGGAGAGAGATGGACAAGAATAGTCTGCTATGTGGGGCCTCTCGACAAAGCCATAGCAAATCTAAAACATCAATGATGAAGTCATAAATTACCCAAAATATCCCAGTAGTAAGGTAATCCGATAATAACGAGTCACTAAAACCAGTCTATGAACTAATTATTTTTCTAGTTTAGGAAGAAAATAATTGCAGCTGCTATGGAAGCCATCCAAAAGTGAGCAAAGCCCATATGTTTGGAGTAATTCTTACTTCCAGCTATACTCTGGGTCATCTAACCACATGAGGCTTCCAAATAAATCTGTGTTGGCTCAAAATCAACACCAAACAGTAGGAATAGGGGTATTTATATCTAAAACACAACTATAAGAGTCATTAGATCATCAAAAATTGGATCAAGGAGTGCCAAGATGGAATTAAATAAACCCCATCCATAGGGATGAGGTAATATTTTTCAATCACTGAAAATGAAATTGATATTTGGAAGGTTATAAGGTAAATAATGAAGGGAGATATCACACCATCTCCTCCCACCGTGAGATACACCCTTTTTATTTGGTGCCTACTCATCAAGAATGAGATGAAACTCTTTCATGGTCACTGTTCACATTCTACAACATGGATAAAATTTGGAAATTAAATTCATGCCCCATAAGGGTTATGATCCCTGATGTTTCAAAAAGACCAATGGCCAAAGGAAGGACCCACATGCAACTCTTAAAAGGGAAACTTGTGGTACAAAGTTTCCCTACTATTTGGAAAATGATGATTAACTACTATGACAATGTATGCCTCAAGGAATATAGTCACCATAAATTTAGGAGACAATATAGACCAATATGTGAATTTAGAGGTCCACAAAGAAAAAACTATACGTCTAGAGGAAGGTGATGTTGATGCACAAACTAATTCTTCACATATGAAAACTAATAGGAGGAAACAGAGCCTGGTAACACTAAATGAGGAGTTTTTACCACCTAATTGAAATTCAAATAAAGATAAAGGGAATGGTGTTCCTACACCCCAATCACCATCTAAAAGGTCTAGAATCACCTCCGTTGATGAAGTAAAATCCCAATATAAGAGTGAGACAACCAACATAAACTACTCAATGAGGAATTACTAAGGGGTAATATTCCAACTGGGCACCTCCTTCAAATGAAATGAATATCCCACACCTTAAACATCATGGTGGAAAAAATTTGTATACAAGGATGAAATCTAAACATCAGATAAGATCTAGGCCCAGATAACAGGCTTTCATAATTCAGTAATATGATGATGATCATGATTTTATTCCTTTATAGTGAGAACCGATTATTCATTAGGGTGATCATTTATCCCCAACATGAATTTAAAATTAGCACTATTTGAATACAAGAAAGCCGAATCGAACATATCCTACATCTCATTCTCAAGAGATGGTCTAGATAGTGGTACCTTTATTAATACTCATCACCATTGAGTACCAATCTACTCAAATGGAATCCATGAAGGAGAGGAGTTCCCCCATAAATTATAAGAGTAATCCACATCATTAATAGTTGGATGAAACTTTTACCACACTCAAATTCATATTTTTATCCTTATATAGAACCAGCGTTCCCTGATAATATATTTCACACTTCGTGTCTAAATGGGGGCAAGTAATGGGACTATGAGACCAGAAATAGGAATTCTTTTGATATTATTTATATATAATTTGGTATTACTACATTTGGTTTGGTACAACAACCCTCTGGTAGGATATGTCATAGGTTTGGAAGAACATCTTCATTAATTATTTCTTCAATTATTCTTCATAATAAGGAAAATGATGTTCATGTACTTAAAAAAAGGAAAAAACATGGAAATGAGAGATTCAATGAATTTATTTCCTGATTCAAGGGTTTGGGTTACTCACTCAGTGTCCCACTCTCTCAAGAGAAATTGGTATAAATATTTTCTGATAGCCTACGAGATGAGATATAGACACATTTTATTCAAATGAGAAACCTAGGTCGATTACATGAGTTCTTATAAACAACACAATGACTAGATGATTCTATTTAGATAACTCAAGATAAATATATTCCTATACACATAAAATAGGGAAAATGACCATATAAAGTATAGATGACTATAGTTACAATCAAACCTGTAACTTTTCCCACCAAAGCACATAAGAAGGCCTCATGTCACCTTATACCTCCCACCGAACAACATAAACAAAAAAAAATCTTGTTTGAACATATGTAAAAAGAGAAGAAGGATGTAATTAATATAAATAATAAATGAGAAATGTGTATTCATTATGAAATGAATTGTTTTTGGTTGTTTCCTCACATCCATGAAAAATAGTTTCCTCAAGCTACCATATCCATAGAAACTTAATGGGGTTAGAATAAATGAATTCCTTGACGATTTTCCTTTACATAAGAGATATAGTAACACCATCCATGAGTACTTTTTCTTCAAATACATCTTCTATGGAATTGATGATCTTATATTAGTGATACAAGGAGAATACTTGGAGAATGTGACCTATGTATAGACCACAAAACTAAAAGGATAATGTGATTGGGATTATGTTTTTTATAGTCATGAAGTGAATTACTATAGCTGGATAACTTGAAATACACTTGACTGAGCTCACAACACCCTAGAAGCATAACTTCATAAACTAGTCATGATCTTAATACCAATGCAAGAATCACTAAATATAATACCCATAGGAATAAATAACCATAAAATATATAAAAATTCACAAGAAAAAGAGCCTCAATCAATAATTACATTGGCTCATAATTTTACAGATTTATTTCCTTAAACACCTAGATTACAAGCATCATCCTGCAAATGGATCCATCATCAGATGGAGAGCTCATTATCTTCCTAGTTATTGATATTCAATTAATATTACCTTTCTCTATTGATGAATATTTCACTAAGTATGAATTCTATATACCTGAATGGAGAGCCAAAGGCTGAGGCCACCAAAGTCATGGACATAGAGGTCTACACGGTCATGGATGAACTCAATATCCTGACCGCATCCATTACAAATCCCTATATATGGTTGAGAAACAAAGATGAATTCTTAAACAAGGACAATATGACCATGGAGATTCCTTAGAGTCTTTCAAAAATCATTTGAACCTAATAGTATTAGTCAACCAACAAGAATTAGTGAACCTAGCACACTAAAAGGGTTGGCTAACACAACCTACGCCATTATCAATAGATATTCCCTTTAGCACATCTAAAGAACATATTCTATCAACCTAAAACACTTCATATCCTAATACACATGAAAATGAGAAACCCCAAAATGGTGAGAAATGACATCTGGAATAGAAATATGAAATTTTAAAATAGTGGGATAAAGTACCATACACAATACAAATAATTGATTCTCTCCATATTTAAAAATAGCCTTGAGTGGAATTTATCAGACCCATCCTAATTCCCCAAGAGTTTGGGATAGAAATATTTATGGATGAGGTTTATCAGTTTGAAAATAAATCAACATAATGTGATACCACTATCTCATTAATATATAAATATCAGGAAGAATCTATCTAGGGAAATATAGACCCTAGTATATTTTAGGCATGCTCAATAATGTCAATATGAAAATGGATCAGTTTTATAATGGTTCTAGGATCAAACTCAAACCATTTCGGATGCTCTATCATACCAGACATAGTGATGAGGATTTTTATCCAATGAAGCAAAGAATTCAAGGGTATGAAAAATAGGGGAATGGAATCTCAAAAATATTGAGCTGGTGGCTCAATTCGAGGACTTTACATACTATGAAATGTTTATAGTTCTCTAGTAAGATAGAAAATAAAATTTCATTTTCGTAAGACCATGGATGTATATCTATGTGGTCATGCCTTCAAATTTCATATATTTTTTAAATACTCATAAATGGAAACTTTGGCATACTATATAGTGTCAAAAAATACATGGAATCTTGGGAATCCTGAAGCACCGAGGTGTTTTTCTATAAGAGAGAGGAAAAACCAATGATGATAGATGGTTTTATATAGTTTCCCACTCCCAATGGCTTAAAAACCACCCATACAAAACCTTACAGTATGATTAGAAATTATTATGTACTACCCATAAATGTGATCATTATAGTAGAATCAATCCCCCTAAGATGTTATAAACCAAAATATTCAATGGATAATGTTGATGTGATAATGATTATGGCTACAGAAGTGGGTTTCCCAAATGATATCCAGACTAACTCTCTTTAGGGATATGAATAATTTCCCATTCAATTAGCAGAATTTAAAAACACCCCACACAATTTCTTATAACTCAATATGTTTATACCTATCCTTCCCATAATAGAAGCATAATTGAAGACCTGTATACCCATAATCTCTACACAATTACTCCATTAGTTCGAAATTTGAATGTTTCTTCTTATGAAATCTTATAACTTGAACGAGATAGATATGCACCCAAATTATCCCTCATGCTTATAGATTACCCAAAATAGATATAGATGGAAGAGGAGAAGGATGACCTCAATATTGAACCTACCATATTTGAGTAATGGAATCTCTACCACCATTGATACGCTCAAGCAGGTGAATGTGGGACCCAAAAAGACCAACATCCTACATTAGTTATCGATTATATGTCTCTTGAGGAGAAAGTGGTGAATATTTCCTTTCTAAAGATGTATCGATATGAGTTCTATTGTAACTATATAGATATTATCAAAATGACCCTGATGTGGTTACTCGTCATATAAGATTTGCAGATGATGAATGATGTTTTAAGTAGGAATACAAGAGAATGAAATGCTCTCTTGCTACTATGGTAGAATCAAAAGTTGAAAAATTATAAAATAAATCATTGTTCAAATTGTACATTACAGAAAATGGATTTCCAAAATTGTTCCCCTTGAGAAGAATAATGAGTAGATCAGGGGATCCATTGATTTTTGGGACCTTAATCTACAGTTCTTCCGGGTTATTTTCCAATATCTATCATAGATGTTTTGGTTGATGAAACTATTGTATTCCAATCCCTTTACTATATAGATGGGTATTATTCATACTATCTGATCATAATAGACCCAGAGATGAGGAGGCCACTACATTCAAAGTTACCCAAGGGATATTTTTCTTCCAAATCATTCCCTTTTAGAAAATGAGTGTGAGAACCATTTACCAATGTTGTACAAAAAATATTTAAACCCTTCTTGGGATTAATCAAAGAGTTATACATCAATGATGTTGTGATAACCTCATTGATATTCAAAAAATATGTGACTAATATCATCAGAAATGTTTGGAGATAAATTGTAACACCTTAATGTTTTTTGAAATATATATACTGTAAATAAAATTCATTCTTTTTTAGTAA
Source organism: Viscum album (assembly GCA_963277665.1). Classification (NCBI taxonomy): domain Eukaryota; kingdom Viridiplantae; phylum Streptophyta; class Magnoliopsida; order Santalales; family Viscaceae; genus Viscum; species Viscum album. The sequence continues at coordinate 1,339,640,467 of OY728132.1, read as the reverse complement.
TTTTCTTTACATGCAACACTGAGTTTTATTTCCTTATACCTTGTGCTGAGTATAAATGAAATGTGAAATACTATTAAGAAATTATTATTTAATATTATAGTTATCCCCTAGATGTTGAATCGTAGGTATGAATTAGATTAACTACATTATGAAAATATATGTTTTACAAATTTATATAAAAATGAATTCTTTGGTGACCAATTAAATTCAAATGAAAATAAAAACTATTTGAAAATAAAGGTAATATTTTTTTGGAAAACTATTTTGATAAAAACAAATTTGATTTAACTTAATAAAATAAAAAAACAAATTTTTTGAATTATTTTATTGAAATATATAATATATATTAAATAAAATTTGTTTGATTCATAATATTTTTTTCTTGAAAAAAGATAATATTAAATCCAATTTTATGCTTAAAATGTATTTTTTTTATCTAAAATGTATTTTTTTTCACCTTTTGCGCATTTATTTTAAAACCATGTATTAACACTATTAGAAAATTTATTTGAAAAAGGTTAATTTTTTAAATCATAATTTCAAAATTATCTTAGGGGGAATTTTTGAGAATTTTCTAAGAGGACATGTTTTTCAAAGAATAGTAAAAAATACAGATTTTAATTAATAATTTTTATTTATTTTAAAGAATTAAAAAACATAAAAATTGTTTTAATATTGGTTTCAAGTTATAAATATTTCAATTATATATATATTAACAAAATTTAGGTAATTAAAATCATTTTGATAATTAACTTTCATATATAAACATTTTAAGCATTCACACATTTTTTAATTGAAAACGCACTTTCCTATCACTATTACGAGAATAATATTAAATTAAAAATTTCCACTTATATGAATATAATTTGAGGAAAATAGATTCCATATTTGTAATCTGAATAATGTATATTATATTATAATTTCAAATTTATTTTTTACCTTAATGAATTGTTAAAATGGTAAAAAATTATTTACTAGAGTTAAAGTAAAAATAGGTTTTCTAGTTGGTCAAACTAAAAAGATACGGGTTAAAATGGCCTAAAAACATTATAAAATAATTTATATCCATATTTGGACACTATATTTTCTGATTATTTATAATACTCAATTTTTATGCTTTCCACATGTGAAAAATGTTGGTATACCTTTTTCTTTTCAAAAAATTACCACTGTGCCACTCACGTCACTTATAAAAGTCCACCCACTCTCAGGACCACTTCACACATAAAAAAAAGCCAATATCCCCCCATATAACTCCCCATATTCCTTCCTCTTATCCAAGAATACTTACTCTAATTTTTCATAAATCCAACCTAGTAAGGTTGTTGGTGCAATCCTAAGGAGGTTACCAAAAGAAGAAGTAACTTTCATCAATGAGAATTTTTATTTGGTTTCTTCTTCCACCTCGTTAAATTATAATTAAATAATTATGATATAACAAAAATAGTATATTTCATGGTTTGTAATTTTTTTATGTTATGTTAATGAAATAAAAATATCTCCACTTCCATCAAATGGGTTACAAAATTATCATTCGTGTGTACTGCAGACTACCACCTCTCAAAGTGATGTGATTAGTTTTCACTATCGATGTACATGGAAAATAATAAGGTTGAAGTTATTAAAAATATCTAAAATATTTGACATAATTATGACATTTATGAAATTTTTATCATTCTAAAAAAATAATATATCATTTTATTTCTAACCATTTCACTCCCTGAAAGATGATAACTTCATTCGTGTTTGTGTGGACTACCGCCTGCACGAAATAATTTGACTCTCTATTGTCATAACCACTCCAAATGAATGATATTTACAAGTATATTTAATTAAATAACATATTATTTATGGTATTATGATAATTATGGAAATATAAAATTTTACTTACCTCGTTTCCATTATTATCATTGAAAAGAGGAAACGTTGCTCATGCGTACCTATGACCTACCATCTCCATGATCGTAACATAATTCATTTTTGAAAACCATATTTAATTATTGGAATTAAATTGAAAAAAATATATATAATATGATAATTATTTCATGATTATTATAATGGAGACGACGGATGTTGGATCATAATGTATATGAAGATAGCTAAATACAAGAGGGGGGGGGGGGTGAATTGTAGGTTAAAAAACTTCTGTTTATAACCTTAAAAGGAACTTGGATTAATAATGTTAAAAAATAATATTAATAAAACATCATCAATATTTAAATGTTAACCAAACAAGGCCCTTCAGTATGATAAAAAAAATATCTTAATCTTGTAGATAATAGTACATAAGTCCACATGGTCCTAATGATAAATTGATTCTATCTTAACAGCGTAGAGAATTTTAATTATCATGCATTGGTAATATAATCATATATTAAACGTATTCATAGTAGAAAATTAATTAATCAGATTAAACACAAAAAGAATAATAATCACAATGGTTAGGATACATTAGAGTAATAAAAAAATAGTGATTATATCTTAAAGCATATAGAATCGTAATCAGGATAAATCATATTCAATGAATAATAAATATTGAAACAAATATATTCTAATAAATGTTGGTATGAAAAAAATATGAATAGAAAGATAAATATAAAAGTATCAATTTCTATTACATGGATCAAAAATAAGAGATTTCTAATAAAACAAGTAAAAAATGAATACACTTCTTTTAACCCAAATAGAAGGGTATCCTATAACCTAGGAAATAAGTCCCTTGTAATATAGATACAAGAAACTATACCATTAAATTACTAGAGAAGACCCTAGATACGATGATCGGTCTATCTCGCAATCCCGAAAGCCCATGATATGATGCACTGTCTATATCAATATCCCCATGATCCCTTGATAAGATTATCCATCTATCTCCCTATCCCTATGAGTCCAATAAATACAATGATCGATGTCCCCATCTTACAAGTTTCAGAAGGGCTAGATCGTATTCAAAAAATCAGATACAATGATTAAAAAATAAAATATTCTTAATGGTTAAAAAACATGGAAATATATGTTCACACATTAAATATTCAGTGTTCTTGCAAAATAGTAATTTTCAAATGAAATCGATTATCTACAAAATAATCAAAATGACTAGGTATTTATAAGAATATCCCCATCAATCGTATTTTCTTCCTAATGGTCATATGTCTCAAAGTTTGTTTCAATGAATTGTATATCTAGAACTACATCATCTATATCATAACATAAATTACAATTTCATTTTTATACACCATATTCTATGTATAGTACTAGAAATACATCCCTTCCTAACGGTTCTGAACCATTGGGAAAGGCTGCAGAACTGTTGGTATATGTTATACAAACAGTTCTGCAAACCGTAGGGAAGTAAGCCGTTGGGAATGGTTTTCCCAACGTTTTACTATGAACCGTTGGGATGGGGTGGGGAAAGCCTATCCTATCCCAACGGTTGTGCCAAACCGTTGGGATAGTTTTTCCCAACAGTTTGGATTGAACCATTGGGAAATCCCAAGGATTCCCCTCTATCCCAATGGTTCATTGAACCATGGGGAAAGGATTTTTACCAACGGTTCAATGAACCATTGGTAAAAAAAGAACCAAGATTCTATGCCAATGGTTTTGAACCGTTGGCATAGCCTATGCTGTGCAAATTGCACAGCGGCCTGCAATTTGCACAGCAGGTCTGCAATTTTCACACCAGGCCTCATTTTGTGCCCTCCCATTTTCAATCCAATTATTGTACCTGCAATAATCTAAAACATACATATATAATTATTGTACCTGCAATACCCAACAAACACATACATGTAGAGAACAAATTCATACACATTTAACATATAATGCTAGAACTATACACATCCATAATTAAATTAGAATTCATAACATAATTATAAGCATACATAATTCATTTATAATTCAATTTAAAATTTATATGATAATTATATGTGGAATCCAGAAGTCAATTCATAATTTGATCGGTTTTTTTGTATACCATATATTTTTTACCTTAAATGATGTCCATTTTAAACAAAATACATACACCTAGATTGCTACCGGCCACATCGCACCTTGGATTGAGGCGGGGTTGACTCGTAAACGTCACATATGACCAATGGATCATTGTTCTAAAGTATCGACACAATCCTAATGCGTTTGGTCGGTTTTCCGTATGCCAGCTGATGTTTTTCAATTAAAATGACGTCCTTTTGAAATAATACACAGACACTTTGAGTGGTGCCTGCCACACCGCATCTCAAATTGATGCGGGGTTGATTCTTACACGTCACATATGACCCATGGATCGTTCTCTTAAATTTTCAATAGAAACCGAATGTGTTTTGTTGGTTTTCCGTATGTACTTAATATGTTTCCATTTTAAACAAAAGAAAGCCACTTATAGTGATTCTGGTCACACTGTGCCTCCGATTAAGGTGGGGTTAACTCATACACGTCACATATGACCCATGGATCATTATTCTAAAGTATCGACACAATATGAATGCGTTTGGTCAGTTTTCTCTATGTTAGTTGATGTTTTTGACTTAAAATGACGTCCTTTTGAAAAAAAAAGACAAACACTTTGAGTGGTGTCAGCCACACTGTTCCTCAGATTGAAGTGGGGTTGACTCTTACACGTCACATATGACCCATGAATCGTTGTGATAATGTATCGACACAATCCGAATGCGTTTGGTCGGTTTTCCGTATTCCAGTTGATGTTTTTCAATTAAAAGGACGTCCTTTTGAAACAAAAGGCAGACACTTTGAGTGGTGCCGGACACACTGTGTCCTAGATTGAGGCGGGGTTGATTCGTACACGTCACATATGACACATGAATCTTTCTCCTAATGTTTCAATAGAAACCTAATTCGTTTGGTCAGTTTTCCGTATGTACTTAAAATGTTGTCCATTATAAACAAAAGAGATACACTTAGAGTGATTCTAGTCACACCGTGCCTCCGATTAAGACAGGGTTGACTCGTACACGTCACAAATGACCCATGGATCCTTTTTCTAAAGTATCGATACAATCCGAATGCATTTGGTCAGTTTTCTGTATTCCAGTTGATGTTTTTCACTGAAAATGACGTCCTTTTGAAACAAAACACAGACACTTTTATTGGTGGTGGCCACACCTTGTCTCGGAATGAGACGGGGTTGACATCCACACGTCACATATGCCCCATGGATTTTTGTGCTAAAGTATCGAAACAATCCGAATGCATTTGGTCAGTTTTCCGTATGCCAATTGATGTTTTTCAATTAAAATGACATGCTTTTGAAAAAAAAGGCAGAAAATTTGAGTGGTGTCGGCTACACCGCGTCTCAGATTGAGGCGGGGTTGATTTGTACACGTCACATATGACCCATGAATCGTTCTCCTAAAGTTTCAACGGAAACCGAATGCGTTTGGTTGGTTTTCCGTATGTACTTAAAATGTTGTCCATTTTAAACAAAAGAGAGACACTTAGAGTGATTTTAGCCACACCATTCCTCAGATTAAGGTGGGGTTGACTCTTAAACATCACATATGACCCATGGATCGTTGTGCTAAAGTATCGACACAATACAAATGCGTTTGGTCGCTTTTCCGTATGCCAGTTGTTATTTATCACTTAAAATGACGCCCTTTGGAAACAAAACACAGATACTTTGAGTGGTGGTAGCCACACCACGCCTCGGATTGAGGCGGGGTTGACTCGCACACATCACATATGACCCATGGATCTTTGTTCTAATGTATCAACAAAATCGGAATGCGTTTGGTTGGTTTTCTGTATGCCAGTTGATGTTTTTCAAATAAAATTCCATCCTTTTGAAACAAAAGGCAAACACTTTGAGTGGTGGTGGCCGTCCCACACCTCGGATTCAGGCGGGGTTGACTCGTACACGTCACATATGACCCATGGATTGTAGTGATAATGTATTGACACAATCTGAATGCGTTTGGTTGGTTTTCTGTATGCCAATTGATGTTTTTCAATTAAAATGACGTCTTTTTGAAACAAAAGGCAGACACTTTGACTGGTGCTTTCCCCACTGCATCTCATATTGAGGTGGGGTTGATTCGTTCACGCCACATATGACCCATGAATCGTTATCCTAAAGTTTCAATGGAAACCGAATGTGTTTGGTCAGTTTTCCGTATGTACTTAAAATGTTGTCCTTTTTAACCAAAAGGGAGCCACTTAGAGTGATTCAGGCCACACAGTGCCTCCGATTAAGGCGGGGTTCACTCGTACATGTCACATATGACCCATGGATCGTTTTTCTAGAGTATCGACCCAATCCGAATGCGTTTGGTCAGCTTTCCATATGCCAGTTGATGTTTTTCACATAAAATGACGTCCTTTTGAAATAAAAGACAGAAACTTTGAGTGGTGGCGGCCACACCGTGCCTCGGATTGAGGCGGGGTTGACTCTTACACATCACATATGACCCATGGATCTTTTTTCTAAAGTATCGACACAATCCTAATGCGTTTGGTTTGTTTTCTGTATGCCAGTTGATGTTTTTCAATTAAAATAACGTCCTTTTGAAACAAAAGGCAGACACTTTGAGTGGTTCCAGCCACACCACATCTCAGATTGAAGCGGGGTTGATTTTTAAATGTCACATATGACCCATGATTCGTTCTCCTAAAGTTTCAATGGAAATAGAATGCGTTTGGTCGGTTTTTCATATGTACTTAAAATGTTGTCCATTTTCAACAAAAGAGAGACACTTAGAGTGATTCCGGCCACACTGTACCTCAGATTAAGGTGGGGTTGACTTGTACACATCACATATGACCAATGGATCATTGTAATAAAGTATCAACACAATCCGAATGCATTTGTTCGCTTTTACGTATGCCAGATGATATTTTCCACCTAAAATAACATCCTTTTTAAACAAAAGGCAAACACATTGAGTGGTTGTGGCCACATCACACCTCGGATTGAGGCGGGTTTGACTCGTACACATCACATATGACCCATGGATCATTGTTCTAAAGTATCTACACAATCCGAAAGCATTTTTCAGTTTTCCGTATGCTAGTTGATGTTTTTCAATTAAAATGTCGTCCTTTTGAAACAAAAGGCAGACACTTTGAGTGGTGGCGGCCACACTGTGCCTTGGATTGAGGCGGGGTTGACTCTTACACGTCACATATGACCCATGGATCATTGTGCTAATGTATCGATATAATTCGAATGCATTTGGTCAGTTTTCCATATGCCAGTTGATGTTTTCAATTAAAATGACGTCCTTTTGAAATAGAAGACAAACAATTTGAGTGGTGTCGGCCACACCGCATCTCATAATGAGGCGGAGTTGATTCGTACATGTCACATATGACCCATTAATCGTTCTCCTAACGTTTCAACAAAAACTGAATGCGTTTGGTTGGTTTTCCATATGTACTTAAAATGTTGTCCATTTTAAACAAAAGACAGACACTTTGAGTTGTGGCGGCCACACCGTGCCTCAAGTTAAGGCAGGGTTTAGACGTACACGTCACATATGACCCATGGATCGTTTTTCTAAAGTATCGACACAATCCGAATGCGTTAGGTTGGTTTTTTTATTCCAGTTGATATTTTTCAATTAAAATGACGTCCTTTTGAAAAATAAGGCAGACACTTTGAGTGGTGCCGGCCACACCGCATCTCAGATTGATGCGAGGTTGATTTTTACACGTCGTATATGACCCATGAATCATTCTCCTTGCGTTTCAATAGAAACCGAATGCGTTTGGTCTATTTTCCATATGTACTTAAAATGTTGTCCATTTTAAGAAAAAGAGAGCCACATAGAGTGATTCCGGCCACACCGTGACTCAGATTAATGTGGGGTTGACTCGTACAAGTCACATATGACCCATGGATCATTGTGCTAAAGTATCGACACAATACTAATGCATTTGGTCGGTTTTCCGTATGCCAGTTGATATTTTTCACTTAAAATGACGTCCTTTTGAAAAAAATGACAGACACTTTGAGTGGTGGCGGCCACACCACGCCTCAGATTGTGGCGGGTTTGACTTGTACACATCACATATGACTCATGGATCATTGTGATAATGTATCGACACAATCCGAATGTGTTTGGTCGGTTTTCCGTATGCCCGTTGAAGTTTTTCAATTAAAATGGCATCCTTTTGAAACAAAAGGAAGACACTTTGAGTGATGGCTGCCACATCGCGCCTCGTATTGAGGCGGTGTTGATTCGTACACATTACATATGACCCATGGATAGTTCTCCTAATGTTTCAATGGAAACTAAATGCGTTTGGTCGGTTTTCCGTATGTACTTAAAATGTTGTCCATTTTATGAGAATCCTCATGTGTCTATTAGTGGAATGGTATTTATTTAAAATCTTGTCGAAATTTATATAAAATATTTTTATATCATTCTTAGAATGGATTAGATTTTATTATATCATGGTATGAAACATTTTGGAGCTAACAATGTCATGCCCAATGAATACATCTCTTTTATAACATACCAAGAATATATGATATTGATTAGATGTGTAAATGTGATTTACATTGATTATCTTGGTGAAAATAAATAAAATATATATTATATATTCTCTAGTATTAAATGAAATAAAGTAGGGTTGGGGGGGTGTTGTCTAGCGGGGCTGTCCAGGGGGCTGTCCGGTGGTTGTCCGGGGGGCTGTTTGGGGACCAAGGAGGAGGGTGGTGGGGCTATGCGGGGGGATGTCTGGGGGGTGTTCGGGGGGTTGTCTGGGGTCCAAAGAGGTGGGTGGGGGGCTGTCTGAGGGGGATTTCCGAGGGGCTGTCCGGGGCCCAGGGAGGAGGGTGGGGGGGGGGCTATTTGGGGGTGTTCGGGGGGATGTCCCGGGTCCAAGGAAGAGGGTGGAGGGGATGTCCGGGGGGCTGTCTAGGAGGCTATCCGGGGGGTTGTCCGGGGTCTAGGGAGGAGGGCGGGGGGCTGTCTGGGGGGCTGTTCGGGGGGCTGTCCGGGGGTGTTCGGAGGGTTGTCCAGGGTCCAAGGAAGAGGGTGGGGGGGGGGGGGGCTGTCCGGGGGCTGTCTGGGGGGGCTGTCCGGGGGGCTGTACGGGGTCTAGGGAGGAAGGTGGGGGGGGGGGGGCTGTTCGGGGGGGCTGTCTGGGGGATATCCCAGGCGGTGTTTAGGGGGTTGTCGGGGGTCCAAGGAATACGGTGCGGGGGCTGTCCTGGGGGCTGTCTGGGGGGCTGTCCGGCGGGGCTGTCCGGGGTCCAGGGAGGAGGGTGGGGAGTTGTCTAGGGTCCAGGAAGGAGGGGGGTTCCCAAACACACAACCACTAAAAGACAAAAACATACATAAAAATAGATAATATATAAAAATAACTCAACTCCAATACTATACTATGAGTCTAGATAAAACTAACGACTAGAATATATTAAATATCAAATATCAGTAATATCAGTCAAAAATGAAATGGATCAACTTGTCCCACATCACCATCACCATCATCACCATCCTCATCACCCTCATCCTCATCCCCATCATCATCCTTGCCCTCATCGCCATTGCCCTCCTCACCCTCTCCCTCCTCTTCACCCTCGCAACCTACCTCGCCCTCCTCCTCTCCCTCCTCTTCCACATTAGACTCCTCTCCATCATCATCGTCAAGCTGGATATCGTCCTGACCACCACTATAACTGCCACCTGGTGCACCATATATAGAACGTATTGACGATATATACTCATCAAAAGCTGCGCTGGCCTCTTTTGGATGTGTTGGATGTAGAACTTCAATAAATTTTATAAACGCACTATTTTCCCAATCAGACTGTTTTTCCGTCTCTCTGGCCCTTTTCTCAGCCTGTTTTGCATGTGCCCTAACTTAATGAACCTTGGTGGCACTATAGATCGTACCTGAGGAGGGACAATACCTCTTCGGGGCTATCCTACGTCGGCAGCTTAGTCTGCTAGAATGCTCCTCTCCCAACACCTGATGCAAGTGATCTGTTGGGTTAAAATTTTCTGGTTGTTGGGCATCGAGGGCCTCTAAAGCAGCCTGTTACAAATATAAATATATCATTAAGTTAAAAAATAGATATTCAAATATAAATTCAACATATTAAAACTTAAAATCTGCTGATGATTCGCTTCGTTGACGGCACTTCCATCCTTTTTCCGTATACTCGAGCAAAACAGTTTTGCTCGAGGTACACGTCCATCAATATTTTGTATTTGTCTCTACAATGACATTGAAAACAACATTTATATGAAAACTTTAGCAAATTAATAAATAATTGAGGAAACAAAATAAAGTGTTAGTCGTAAAGAAAACTTATAAACAATTGTCATACCTCCTTCCTCTCATGATTAGGCATCGTAGTGCGTCCCAATGTGTGGAGGTATTTTTTTTGCATCAATGTTATTTTTATTTTTTCCAGATGATTCCTAAATAAAATTCGAAAATGAAATAGATAATATTAATGAAAAACATGAAATTTATTATTTAAATACCTCAAATGTAATTAATACCTTAAACTGGGTACTCGTCCAATGAGTAATCATCTGACGATACTACTCTATAGGACAATCATCCACCACTGGTACCGTCTCTAACTCAGTGCCAACTCTAGAAACCCAGCCAATATACAACTCATCCTTGTAGGCTCTCTAAAGATCGCCTAAATTCTTTAGACGTTCCGGTCATGCATTCTCACCATCGGGAAAATTAAATCGATGCTGAAATCCAAATATTAATTCATATAAATACAAAAATAATTCATGGAATTAAATAGAACATATTTTTTTACCCATATCTCTGCCCAAGCTCTATCCTTGACCTCATGTGGAAAATTTCTCCATGATAGCGGGATGATGGGAATGATGTCGAAGTATTTGGAAAGCATTGCCAAAAAACTCCAACATTACTGCCCTATTTTCTCAATCATTTGGTTGTCTTCATTATAATCCACCATAACCTGTGTGCGGCGTTTCCAAACAGAACGCATGCATGTACACCCCCGCCCATGCCTCCTGTTGGTAGATGTTTCTGTCATGAATGAAAAATAAATATTTTATCAAAAAATTTTATAATGAAACTAAATATTGGTAAAAAAATTTGTTAGGGTTCTATAAATATACCTATGCCGGTCTGATCCCTGAGTGCCACTGGATCCACAGAAACTAATGGAACACCCTGTGGTGGAACAGGAGTCGAAGACGATGGAATATAGAAGCTCAGAGAGACAGAAGTAGAAGGGAAAGAAGATGGGATAGCTGTCTGACAGGATACTGACTAGGGAGTGGGAATCATCATGGGATGTGAAAATGATGGGCCAGAAGATGAAAAAGGTAGAGAAAACATGGGAGGCCTAAATATCCCGTGTGTCCCTAACGATACACCAGGATCAGAATGTGGGAATGATGAATGTCAGTGGGACGGGAAGGGTCTAGTCGGGTACGCATAGCTGCTCATCCCCCTCTGGTACGAACCGTCCTCGTACCACCGGCCTAAGTACTAGGACCAGTACTAGGCTCCTTGTAAAATAACTATCGACGTATAGGTGGATCCTACAAAAAATTTTACAAAAAAATTAATCACATGACATTATATATTATTTAAATATATTAATTTGAAATAAAGTACTCACTACAGGGACTAATGATGGAATTCCCAACTCCGTCATTCGATGATTGTTCTCTATCATTTTTTTCCTTCTTCTCTCTTCAATTGGCTTCATTTCCTGCTTTTGAAAACAAATATGTAATTAATTAGAAAATTGATACTAATCTGTAACCCAAAAGACTACATATATGAGGGAATAGGGGGATTCATTGGTAATTTAGCTATCAATTGTTTTAGAAGACGTTGAATGGATTTAATAAATCATACAAGTTCTAATGTTCACCAAGTTAGAAATATTGTTTGACTATGTTTGAATACAGTTCAATTCCAAATTAGAAAATGGAATTCAAATAAAAATGAAACCAATAAACATTGAAAATTCACATAATGGTCAAGTAAGCTATCAATTGTTTTAGAAGAGCTTGAATGGATCTAATAAATTATAAAAGTTTTAATGTTCACTATGTTATAAATATTGTTTGACTATGTTTGAATACAGTTCAATTCCAAATTAGAAAATGAAATTCAAATAAAAAAGCAACCAATATACATTTAAAATTCACATAACGGTCAAGTAAACTATCAATTGTTTTAGAAGATATTGAATGGATTTAATAAATCATACAAGTTGTAATGATTACCATGTTTGAAATATTGTTTGACTATGTTTGAATACAATTCAATTCCAAATTAGAAAATGCAATTCAAATAAAACTGCACCCAATAAACATTGAAAATTCACATAACGGTCAAGTCAGCTAAAACATTTTTGTGATCAATACTAAATCAATTTGAATATTACCAACCTTAAAAACCCAACTGGAGGTAAACCAAAAGAATTGAGAACATGGATGAACGATTCTATATATTTTCAACCACAATTTCAGGTTCACAATCAACTCTGACAATTGAGCTATTTGTGTAATCAAAAGAAATAAACGGATTGGTTCCAATAGTACTAGGTACAGTGTAAATTCCATCATCACCATCATCAAAAATATGTCTTGTAATTACTTTAACTATGACACCAAATTCAGGTTGAAGTTTGTCTTTGACATAAAAAACTTGTTTATCCATTGATGCCAACACATATGGTTCTTCAGTAGAAAAAGTGCGATTCATATTAATTACTCGAAATCCACAATAATTAATAAATGTGCCATGTCTCTTCATTGAAACAAACCAATGGAATTTTATTATTTTGACTCGTCCATGAGAGTAATAATCCAATATTATTATTTTCTCAACAACTCCATAATAACCCACATTTTCAAATTGTGGTCTATAATTTGATGCACTGGCATAACAATCTATTGTGGCAGTAACCATAACACCATCATGTTGTTTTCTCAGGTTCCTTGCTTGTTCAGTGACAATAAGTTTGTACCCATTGATAACAATTGATTTATAGTCACGAACCATGATATTAGGACCAAAAGCCAAAGATCATATTTCCTCAAAGACAGAGTCAGGAGAAAAACTCAATACCTGCAATATAAATGACTATTAAACTTATTTAAATATTAATATAATTATTTTAAACATTAATTTTTTTATACATTCAATTTTAACCAAGCAGAAAACGCTTTCCTATGAAAAGTATTTCTACTTCTAAAAGATAAATAACGATGCTTCCTATTTATCATTGTTTTATGTTATCTGTAGAAAAAAAATATGAATAATTTAACAGATATATATGTAAGATATATATAATCAATTTAGTTTCCTGATATAGTCATCGAACAAATCACAGTTGAACAAAACTGTGCGATGTGCCATCTCACGCTCCTCATGGCTTAATATCTTCAATGTATATGATCCATGAATTCCTCCTGTTGGAGGAAGTGATGGAAAACTGGGTTCAATTTTCTCATACTATTCTTCTTCATTTCTCATTGGTCTTTTCAATATTGTAGTAAGATCAGACAAATACATCGAGCAGAAATCCATACAATCTTGAGCCAAGTAACCTTTCAGGATAGAACCTTGTGATGATTTCTGTTTCGGACATAAGACTTTAATGTGAACATATTTATTTCAGTTGGATACATCCAATGAAAAGAAACAGGTCCTCCGAGAAGTATTTCAGTAGGAATATGGACTGTCAGATGCAACATGCATGTGAAAAATGATGGAGGAAATATTTTCTCCAACTCACACAAAATTAATGGGGCATCTGTTAACATTTTTTGCAAGAAAGACCTGGACAACTTCTTAGCACAAATATCTCTAAACAAATGACACAACCAAATAAAACTGACCCTTATATTATTGGAAAAAACAAGACAGATGGCTATTGGAAGCAACTCATGAAGTAGAACGTGATAATCATGAGTTTTCAAAGATTTTAGCTTCAACTCTCTTCTGTTGACCCATTAAGATATGTTGCTTAAATAGCCATCAGGAACTCTAATAGTCTCTAATACTTTCAGAATTTTTTTTCGTAGGTGTAATCACATAAGAAGCACATGGAAGTAGCCATTTATTTTGACTGATACACACATGATGTAATTGTGGTCTGATTCCCCAATCCACCAAGTCACTCCGAGATCTTAAATCATCTTTTGTATTCCCCATGACATTTAGAAGAACCGAAAGCAACATTTCACTTATATTATTTTCAATATGCATTACATATAAGAAATTATGTAACAAATTGGTTGACCAATATGGAAAATCAAAAAAGATACTCCTCTTCCTCCAATTATAACTGGTTTTAGTGGAATCGTTCTTTCTCTTTCCAGATTTCATTTGACCAGTCCCAAAAGAAAAACTGAAATCTTTCCTTTCATTAAGCACATCAGTTCCAAACATACGCTGAGGTGGATCATCCGTCTCTTTGGTATTATCAAATCTTCGACGATTCATTCTATATGGATGTCATTTACTGGTTAAAACATGGTAATTTTCTTATGAAGGCCACTTATTTTCCCATGAGTTATGATATTATGAGATGATGAAATGATAATAAAACCTGTCTATTTTCCATAGGTTATGATATATTTTTTTTATGAAAAACATTTTATTTTATGGGTTATGACATGATTAATGTTTTATGATATTGAGGAACACATATAGATGATTTCCATTATATTATTGTTGGTAAATATATCTATCCCCAGTTCATCTAGTTAAGATTTATATCTCATGGGATAAACATGACTAGAAGGTGGGATGGAACCCAGTTCAGTAATGGTTATTTTCTGTTATGATTGTCCATGGAGTGAACCATGATTATTATTATGGTTTGAGGTGTGATCCCATTACACTATTATATTCTTGTTAGTGATCATTGAATACTATGGAAATGATTTAGTATGCTTATTTGTATTCAAAAAATCATTGTATTTTTACAATATTATCCTTCATGGATTATGTTCTTTATTTAACTTGTGATTCATGTCATTAATACTTATAATAATTATGAAATGACTCCATGTTATGATATTTTTATATGAATTTTATGGATTAAAAATGTTATTCTCATGTTCTCATACCATTATGTTTATGTTATGCTTACATATCTCCCTTGATTACCCTTAATGAGAATTTCTCCTCACCCATTCTTATGTTTCCTTTCCCTATGTTATGATGAAATTAATTATCTACAATATGTATCAGAAGGGTTATAATTATGATGAATATAGTGGGAGATGATGTACTCTAACTATGAACCTGCTTTTTATGTTTCCACATTTCCAAATCCACTATATCATTATGATCCTCAAGTTTTTACTTGTGTAATGTAATAAATGTTAATAAAAATGATATAATATTAATGTATGATAGTCTCAAGGGTTACTATTGTTGGTTTTATGGGAATGGTTTATCTAAAATTTAGAAACAAGGATATAAAAAACTAGTGATATCCCTTGGTATATTTCAATGGACATGTCTAGTGATGAATCGAAGGATAAAACTAAGGATGATTAAAATTATCGGATAATATCCTGGAATATTTTAAATGATAGAGAAAGTGCATTCCCTGAAATTAAATCCATGCATGGATATAAAATGTGGATGTAGATCTAGTATATAGGTACCTAGTGGAAATAAATCTGAAAATTGGATTCCATTATGAGTAGAGTTTCTTACACTATGATTTTTTTTTGTTTTACTCAATGATAAGAACATGAAGAAACTTGGTTTGTATTCAATATGACAGACAATTTTCCTATGATAATCCAAATGGGATTATGAATTGAGTAAATGATATTGTGATTATTTCTAATCAGTTATCATGGAACATTTCTACAAATGTGCAACTTTACTAACTCTCAGACTCACTAAATAAGATAAGGATAGAGTTTGATGAGAGTTCTGGTAGTGGATTCCATGTATGAAAGAATATTTAGTTTCCTATATGTACATAATGTGGGAATAATATCTCAAGAAAATGTCTCAGAGGAATGAGAATATTTTTTGGGTGTGTTAAAGTAGGGTAAAAATGAAGTAAATGAAAATTAAAAAATGAAACATTCAGTTAATACGATGGATGAGAATAATGGTCTCCCTAAGGTATCATTGTTTGTTGATGGTTTATTATAATGATATATGGGAATTATGAAAATTGATTTCATATGGGGAAATCTCATAAAAAGAATCAACATAGTCTTACAGGTAATAGTTTTTCTATTGATGATGAAGAGACCATGAATGGCATGTTAATGGTATGGGAAATTGAAATGTTATTATTTATGTAAAATGTAGGGAGCATAATTAAATTGGGGATGAGGAATCTTATGAAATTATTCATATTTAATAATATAGGAAAGTGATATTAAGGAATTAGATTATGAATCATCGTAAATTGATTAAGGATGAGGTGGAATAATTTTAATGTTTACATTTTAGAAATATATGATTATGTAACATGAATCATTGTATATATAATTATTATTTGTAAAAGTTCTTATTTAAGGATTTTATATAAAATGATCAATGGTACTAATGACCTAGAAAGTTTATTTAATGATAATATGATAATTTACGGAATATACATGATTAATGAAAGATAACCCATAGTAAGTTCCTAATGTTTTAAAACGGTGTTCAGTTTTTATAAATAGATGATTTACATGAATTAAGTTAATTGGATAGTACATATTACCCTGGAACTGATTAATGATTTTTTATAAATTGGTTTATTATATCATTTATGTAGTTTAAAAAAATTATATTGAAGGAATATAACTGATAATATATATTTTATATAAGTAATGATGAAGTACGTATGTTTTAAATATGAGTTTATGGTAATGTATATTATTACCAGGTATTAAAATAATACAAGATGAAGGTATCCACATGCCTAGAGTGTAAAATTCAAGAGATACATTATGATATCTGGGGGATTAATGTTCGGTTTATTTTATGAAATTTAGTGACCTTATTTACATTTATTATAAGATTGGATGGGTTGTAAGGTTAAACATTTATGGAATGGATTATATTAAAATTAGGATGATGTTTGTAGATTAATTTTTTAATTCATTATATGATGATTTAACAATTTTGGATAACAAGTACTGAACATTTATAACTTGAGGTAAAAGGAAGGAATTTTCATCCTATTATGGATCTTTTGATCACATAGTGATTCAAGAATAAAAATATTGATCATTATTTCTTGGATTAAGAGATGAAGTGAAAATTGATCGAAGAACAACTAAAGGATGAAATTATGCTTACAAAATAAAGTATATCTTATCCCTAGTTATATCATTTCCTTTTAAATTATTGATCATATTGGGATAATATCCTATCGATTGTATCTTTCACTGAACCTCTCTCTGGTTCAAGATGTGCTCCATATATATCTACAGAGGATGTAAATACCTAATTCATCACAAGTACTAAACTCATAGGTTATATCACTAGAGCATGATATTCATTATTATTTAATACCAGTTTAGAGTTTTGGATTTTATTGATATGATTCTATGAAACAAAACAACTTACCTAGTAAATGTTTCTGGGTGAAACCACAGTCTTAAGGATTCTATATATGAACCTCAGGAAGAAATGAGGCAGATGTGTCCTTAGTTATTAGTATGGAATTGATGAATTTCGAGGTAGAAATTTATTTTCAATGGGTTAAGATGTATCAAAATTATATTCTGTTAATACGTTTTAAAATAAATATATCTTTTTTTATATTTTTCATTATACATATCACTGAGTTTAGTTTGTGTTACACACAATTCCGTTTTTAAATGAAACATGACTTACAATTTAAAAAATTATTATTCAATATGATTGTTATCACCTAATTCTGCACATGTATGTGTGAATAGGAATAAATAAATTTTGAAAATATATGGTTTACAAAGTAATATAAAATAAATTCTTTAGTTACTCATTAATTAGTGATGGAAATAAAGACTATTTTAAAATAAATGAAATATTTTTCTAATAAACTATTTCTATTAAAAAAATTCATTTTTCCTAAATGAACAAAAAAGCTTTTAGTCAATTTATTTAATGATATATATTATATTCAACCAAAATTTTAAAATTCATATTATTTGTTTTCTAGAAAAGAGATAAGAATAAATAAAATTATTTTAAGATTGTTTGAAAATAATAAGGTTTATTTCCGAAATTATCATCTTAAAAATATATTTGGATGAATTTATGATTATTTTTTTGAGAATATAATTTTTTTGACTGATAGTTATAATACTATATTTTATTGATAATATCCATTTCATGTAATGTTTTTTTAAAAATTAATATTATTTTTATATTTTTTGAAAATACAATTTAGTTCAATCATATATCTATTATTTAAATTTAGTTAATTTGAATCATTTTCATATTTAATGTTTATATAAATACTTTTTAATGTTTTTTAATATTTATCTCTTTGAAAGCCCATTTTCTCATCACCTCTATGAGATTAAATTAAAATTAAAATTTTCCAATTATATAAATTGAATTATAAAAAATGTATTCCATATTTTGAATTAGACTAATTTATAATATCGAATGATTTCAACATAACTCTTGACCTTACTGAATATAAAAATGATTAAAAATCAATTAGCTTTGTTAAAGTAAAAATTATTTTATATGGGGATAAACTCAAAAGACAAGGGTTATAATTACCTTAAAACATGTCTAAAATATTTTTTGTTTCCATATGTATACATTATCATGTCTAAGTATAAATAATGATACAATTTTGAGAAATTTTTCATTAAAAAACATGTGTACAACATTATATTTTCAAAATATTACAGGTATACCACTCACATCTCTTATAAAAGTCCACACCCTCTCCTCTCCTCTTCACACCTTAAAACCCTTTTTTATAGATAATTCCTAAAAAAATTATTTCACAAATTAAATTCTCTCATCATAAAAGAATTTTTTTTTCGAAGAAATCAATCCTAGGATGAATTTATGTGGAAACCATAGGAGGTTACCAGAATAAGAGGTAATGTTATTCAACAAGAGCATTTTTATTTAATTTTCTCCTCCTCCTCTGTCATTTATTATTAATGAATTATGATAATAATAATAAAGTATCTTACATAAAATTATAATTTCTATGCTAACGTCATGACCAAAAAACATCTCAACTTTCATGAAATGGGTAATGAAATCGTCAGTCATGTGTATAGAAAACTACCACCTCATAAAGTGCTGATATTCATTCTCACTAAAAATTTACAAGGTAAATAATAAAGATAATGTTAATGAGTACATATGGTATAAATGAAAAAATTATGATTTTAGTTAAATATTAAAAGATAATATATGGAAATAATAAATAATATATGTTATAATATATATAATTATGTTCCAATAATATACTTATAATAAACTCAAATTAATTTTATATTAGGTTCAAATGTGTATAAAGGATGTCAAGACTTAAGGTAAGGTATTTATAGTCTCTCTTTTCTTTCTGGGATACATTCGACATATTCACCACCTATTTATTTTATGTAGTGAATATAATTCACATTAATTTATGTTATTATTCTTATCCCACAAATTATTTGGGTTTACATATCCATTATATGATCTCCCTTTCATGGGGTTTAAAGATCAAAAGTTAAAAAATTAGTAAGATAATTTTTTTCATAATTTGATTTCTTGGGGACATATGTTATGATATGCACCTATCTTCTTATATGAGGTTATATAATACCATATTTGACATGTTATATCATATATAAAATTCTTTTCATGGTATTATATGTTACACCCCAAGATTTCATAGTACATTATTTTTTCAAAGTAATTCAATAAATTGAACTACAGGAAACCCTGAGTTCAAGAGCACCATGACATACCGAACTAGCCATTTAAAAGAGGTTATGAATAGTATTAACATAATTTTAAACATTATATAATCCTTATAATTTTAGAAACCTTATTATGAGTTTCTTAGACATAATTTAAGAAAAAATTCATATTATTAAGATAAAAGAAGTATTTTTCAAAAAAAAATGCAATTTTACAGCCTTCTAATAGAGAACCATTTTTTAAATCCAATATTTCAAACTTTGATATATTCAATTTGACAAAAATAAACTTCCTCGTTAGAATCAGGACATAATAATATTGTTTCAATAAATTTTTGGTGTTGGTCTGATAACTTTTATATTTGGGTGAATAATGAAAAATACTACATTTTAACTGAATTTTTTTTAATAAAAATAATTTATAGTGTTAAATTAACAATTTTAATGGGTTGGAAGTTTAAATAGATTATATTCTTACCATTTAAACCAAATTTGGTCGTTGTATGTAATTTCACTTTGAAATTGGATCTAAACAAGTGTCAATCTTTTGATTGTTATTATTTCTTAAAAATATGCTTTTTGGTTTTGACAACGAGAGTTAATTTTAAAATAATTAGGGAAAATTCTATGTTTTGAAATTTGTAAAATAGAATTCACGAATTAATTATATCAAAATTATCTTAGGGTGAATTTTTGTAATTTATCTGTGAACTTTCAATTCTTGATGTATAGTGAAAAACACTACATTATTGTTTAAAACCCACTTTTTATTTAAATAATTAATTATTTTATTTAAATATATTTTATGTCAAAATAGATATATAATACCAATATATGTTCAATTTAATTCATTTGAGTCATTTTATAATAAGTTTAGATATATAAAAATTTTATCGAACCTTTCAACATCTTTTACCCACCTCCTAGGAGCTTTTGCCAATTTGTATAAAAATTAATTTTACCACTTCTGAGAATTTAATTTCAAAAATCTGAGTGACATGGTTGATATCAGTAAGTAAAATGTGGTTCAATAAGATTAAAATAATTTTTTGTGAATAGTAACCTTTGACTTTTACTTACCATGGTTAAAAGTAAATAGGGTAATTAATGGTAGAAATGCTATTATTATTACCCTAACACATGTACTAATTCTATTGGATAAGTGTAATTCGACCAAAACCAACCTTAGGAATAAAATATGACCTTTTAGGTCCACTCAAAGGAGAATTGGTGCACGGCATTGACCTAGTGTATGCCATTGTATAGAAATGGCACCCAGTAGAATGAAAGAGAACTCCAGTAATACGAATGATCCAAAGATTAAGAAGGATCATATCATTCATGGTATTAAGCCAAAATTTAAAAGGGAAATATTCTCCCATGTATTCTCAACAAATGAAGAAATAATATCATGAGTTAATGAGATAAGTATATAATTTTTTGAGTCTTATGGATTTAAAGGGAAGCAAGAGAAGAAAAGGATGGTAGAGAGAAAGATGTATAAATGGAAGAGGGGAAAGGAGGATTTTAGCCAAGGTAATAAATGTGGAAAGAATAACCTTGGTAAATTCTTGAAGGGAATGGGAGTTTGTTATAGGTGTGGAAAAAATGGACACCAAGTAGGTGATTGCAAGGGTATGAAAAAGGTTTCAAATGTAAAATGATTTATCTGCAAGGTGTTGGGACACTACATGAATCAATGTCCCAAGCATCAGAGTATACAACAAATGATGCTATTGGATAATAATAAAGTTATGATACTACCACAGATGAAGACGAATGACTAGTGTTCTTATGTTGTTGTTATAGAATTATTTCATTTGAGTTTTATATCAACAATATACTGGTTATATGAATTATGGAGATAAATAAAGACTGCACAATAGTACTATTTTATTGAGGATTTGAGATTATATGTTACTGATAGGTGAATTATAAATTCATTATTTTTGGAACCCCATAATATTAGGATAAATAGAATATATTTTTTTGAAATATTTTGGAGTGAATGATGAGTTTTTTGTAGGAATTAGATGAAGGATGAAACTATACTTATCAAGTATATATATATATATATATAATTTGTTTCCTCTTATTCAATGGATAAATTAATTCTTAAACTTTAGTGAAGGGATCTTAAAACCAAAAATGTGTTTTCCTAATACCTTATGTTTTGTTAAACCAATGGTTTTTTAAATCATCATAGCCTAAATGGCCCGAAGGCCTTCATTTTTATTGATTTTTGATAACACCCCTTTCTAGGGATGAGGGGGAACCCTTACAAGGCCTATAGGCTCAAAGATTATATGGACCGTAGGCTTAGGAGATTACATGACCCAAAGGTCTTAGGGAATTCAACCAGACTATCTATAAGGAACTTCCCCTCCCCAGATTCTGCATCCTGATAGTAGCTCTCCACCTATTTATGACCGTCTGGCTAGGCATCCCGTGTAAGCATAGGCTGGTACCAATCGATTTGAGGCCCTCAATTTTATACTTTTTTTTGATTTATGACCTCAATCACTCCCGATAAATATTTACATTTTTCCTACAATTATGTGTCTATAATTTCCACCAATTTTCTCCTAATTGAGATCATAATTTGGTGGTGAACCATTCATTTCCCTTTTCCTCTTATTAAGACTAAATTTTATTAACCCAATTTCGGATGTGGGTTTTCCCACAAAGGTATTTTCTATTTTCAAAATTTTATTTTTGAAGAACAACTTCATATTTTGAGGACATAATTTATTGAAGGACGTAATAATGTAACACCACATGATTTCATTGTACATTATTTCTTAAAGGTAATTCAATAACTTGCACTACATGTAACATTGAGTTCAAGCACACCACAACTTACCAAACTAGCCATTCAAAAGCAGTTATGAATAGTATTAACTGAATTTTGTACATTATATATCCTTATAATTTTATAAACCATATTATGAGTTTTTTAGAAAAAATGTAAGAACAAATTCATTTTTTTAGATAAAAGAAGTATTTTTCATAAAATGAAATTTTAATGCCTTTTAATAGAGAACCCTTTTTATATAGAATATTTGAAACTTTTATATATTCAATTTGACAAAATAAACTTCTTCTTTTGAATTGGGACATAATAATTTAGTTTCAATAAATTTTTAGTGTTGTTCTGATAACTTTCATATTTGGGTGAATAGTGAAAAATAATATATTTTAACTGAAAACTAAATTTTTAATCAAAATAATTTATAGTGTAAAATTACAGATTTTAATGGTTTGGAATTTTAAATAGATTATATTTTTACCACTTAATCCAATGCTAGTCATTGTAAATAATTTCACTTTGAAATTGGACATAAACAAGTCAATCTTTTTATAGTTATTATTTCATAAAAATATGTTTTTTTGGTTTTGACAATAGAAATTAATTCTAAATTAATTAATGAAACTTCTATGTATTTAAATTGGTAAAATATAATTAATTTTTTAATTCAGAATATAGAAATTATCTTAGGTTGAATTTTTTGTATTTTTCAAAAAACTTTTAATTTTTGATGAATAGTGAAACACATTGTGTTAATGTTTAAAACCAAGTTTTTATTTAAATAATTAGTTATTTTATATAAATTTATTTTAGGTAAAAATAGATACATAATACCAATATAAGTTCAATGTAATTCATTGGAGTCATTTTATAATATGTTTAGATATATAATAATTTTATTGAACTTTTTACCGTCTTTTACCAACCACCTAGAAGCATTTGCAAATTAGAATAAAACATAATTTAACCACTTTGGTGAATTAAATTTCAAAAATATGAGAGACACGGTTGATAATGAGTATGTAAAATGTGATTAAATAAAATAAAAATAATTCTTGAAGAATAATAAATTTTGACTTTTATTTACTGCAGTTAAAAGTAAATAGGGTAATTAAAGGTAAAAATGATATTATTATTAACCTAACACATGTCTTAATTCTATTGGATAAGTGTGATTCGACCAAAAACAACCTTAGGAATAAAATATGACCCTTTAGGTCCACTTAGATTATATTAGGACATTTATAAATATTTAATTTAAAGAAGAGTTAAAAGTGTTAAATCCGTGTTTTCATAACTAAATCATTTTAACATTGGGTTATACATAAGATAAATTAGAATAATAATATTCATTATAAATATAATAATATTTCCTACATAATTTTATTTTATTTATAATTTTTAGATATCAAATAATATAATTTATTTATGAAACAATGATGATGAAGTAATTACCAAATTAATGAAATAGTAAATTAATTGATATTATAAATATCCAAATAAATGTAATTTGAGACTTTTGATGAATTACACTAATTTTATAGGTTAATATGACATTTTAAGGTTTTTTAGATAAAAATTTTCGAAGTGATAAAGTTGTTATTACTTTCACAAAGAAAATACAAATAGTGTCAAAATTGACATAAATTAATTTTTAAAACAAATACATTATTATTGGTTGATATAATATTTATAAAAATCCAAGGTTCGGCCAAAGGGCATAAATAATGTTATATATGTCATTAATGAACCATTTTAGGTTCTCTTGGATGTTTATAGTAAGTTTATAAACCATATAGCGTAAGAATACAAGAAGACATGATAAAAGTTAAATTATTTAACATAGAGTTAAATCTAAACGATAAGGATAAATGGTGTCCTAAACATTTATAAAACCTATTGGTTCAGAGGATTTCGACCTATCCCCACTTTAGCTTCTAAATAAATATATTTAGATCCATTATAAACTGGATATTATTTTATTATAAAATAATATTTCAATATTTTCCTAAGGTGCCCCTCACCCCTCTTATAATAGGGCACTCACCCTTCTCTCAAATTCAAACATTCAAAGCCATTTGGCTCAGCCAACCCCTGACCAAATATCCAATCAACTATCCTACCTTCATCTTATAGGTCTTCCTTTGGTCAGAAAGCTAACCTAAGGTTCCCTTTGGTCAAATCAAAAGGAAGAACCCAAAGAAGAGGTAAATATTTCATCACCTCTTTCTAGTTCTTTTCTTCTTCCACTTCTTCTTTCCTTGTTGTTTTCTTTGTAAAAAAATAAATCTAGTATCTTATATATACTATGATATTATTATAAATATGGTACAGCAATATTCATTATTCTATACATCCTATGAATGACATGTCACCAAACGTGCGTACGTACGGCTTACTGTCTCCACGTCGTGGTGTAGTTGTTATTCAATACCGTATTATTTGTACGGGTATAATAATTTTTTACAGTTGTTGTAAATTATAAATATAACATTTTAATTATTATTTATATATGATATACGATCCCATTATATACTATTTTAATATCAAAAGAATGATATTGTCGCTCATGCGTACGTATGGATTACCGTCTACACGAACGCAATGAGATTCATTTCACATCGTAACCATTCAATAATAATATACATTTGATGATTAAAAATAATGTTTAATGACTTTATATAATTCTGGATATGAATTAGAAATATCCCATCCATAAAGAACATGACTCACGTAAGAAATAATATAAAAAAAATGAATCAGTTAACACCCGAACCGACGATAATACTAAAATATTATTAACGAAGCATTATTAAAGGATCATAAATGATATAATAATTATGTACATGTTTCTTGTATAATTTAATCACAATTATTTAACTATTATACATGGGGTTAACATACCCTCGACCAAGGAAAAGTACAAGGTAAGGGTTAATTTCAAAAAATCTTTATTATCCGAGGATGTTTTTAGGTAAGTATCTACCCGTACCTCTTTATCATCCACATCCACATTTCTTAAAAATGTATTTCAAAATATTTTTACTATTTAATAGAAAATTGGTTACATTAATTTATACCCATATTTGACCTTATATGTTTTTGAAAGGAATATTTCTGTCATTTTCTAAACAAGGTACTTTATTACCTTTTTCAAAAAATTACGGTAATATTTTTTTTAAATTTTACGGTGGGTACATCTATTTTTCTGCCATTATAACATCATCGAAGCATCCATTACATTGTTATAATAATATTTTCAAAATAAATTTCTTATTTATAATTATGTGACTATAAAATGATTTCAAAATAGAAAGAGATATTTCTCTCAAATAGTTTTTATTTCATCTATGTCATCATCCTTTGATAAATTTTACACTTGTTTGAAGTTGATACAAATATTCCATATTGTATTTAATGTTTCATGATATGTTTGAATGTGTTTGAGTTATTTTTATGCCATTCATGGTTTATGGTTAACCTATTGACGTTTCCTATGCTATTTTTAATACGAATGTTTATGTAATATTTCAACCTTTTGTTAAGATGAATGTATTGGACTAGTATGTTCCGGGTTGGGGACCAGTAAAAGTAAGACCCCTGGGTTGGGGTCTGGTTACAGGAGACCCTCCAGGTTGGAGTCCAGTTACAGAGGCTCTCCATATTGGAGTCTAGTTACAGAGGTTCTTCCGGTTGGAGTCCAGTTATAGAGGCTCTCCAGGTTAGTGTCCAGTTACAGAGGCTCTACGGGTTGGAGTTCGGTTAAATAGGCTCTCCGTGATGGGGTCCGAATACAGTTAGACCCTAGGTCCTGGAATGAGGCCTTGACACAGAAATTAATGTCTGGTTCTGTACAATTCCTCATTATGAAATTAGTTATTACATGTGATTATTCGACTAGTACAATATCCATGTGCATGTTTATATGGTAATGTTTGATTTATTTTTTCCATATTATGTTCAAGTTTATATTTAAAAGGCTATTGTTTTTATTAAACATCTTTCCTTGAATGTTTATAGCTTCCTCTAAATTATTTACCCTTAATAAGCATCTGAGCTCAGCCCTTTCTTATGTTTTATTTTCCAAGGATCCCAAGAAGTGTTTTATGTTTGAGATGCAGAGTTAAGCTAAGGGAATAATGGAATTCTCAGAGGATTATTTTTTTTGTATGTTATAAAGTGTAATGTAACGTTTATGTATGTAATCTATTTTCCAAGACTGCTAAACTGATTGGTCTTTCAGGAATTGATTCCTTGTAATCATGCCAATGTATTAAAATAATGCACCGACTCTGGGAATCTAGGTTCGGGGCATTACATTATATGTTGAATATAATTTTATTATCTCATGGGGATTATGATTAAAAGTTACCAATTTATGATGATTTTAATGTTTCGATGTCATTATTTATCATGATTGTTTATGATTGTGCTTCCAATGATGAAACATTATAATATATATAAATAAACTCATGAATTTTATTATTCTCCGGTTATTACTTGATAGTAAATTTTTTCAATACATTTTCCTCTATTTATTTTTTTAGGGGTTAAAAATAATGATTTTATGATAAATTTTCTTCATTTATGTCTTCATCAAAAAACATTTTTCTTCCAAAACAACATTTTTTTTAAAAAAATTCAATTTTTATTAAATTATTAAAATTATTTATTAAATAATTTATTACCCATGTTTTAATTTTTAAAAAATTTATTTAATGAAATATATATGAAGTTTTCCCAACAATTCCCATTTAACATTTATAAAAAATGTGGAAGGATTGTTTGTTTTTAACATACTTGACATGAATGGTATTTCTCAATGTCATTATTTATATAAGATTTCAAGATTGACTTACATGTTTTCAATGTTATTTTCAATGAAAATTATTTTAAAAATGATTTATGATTTTAAAAGAATTTTTTTAAATGTGAAAAATATGATTTTAGTAAAAAAATGCTTTAAATAATTTTAATTATTCCTTTATAAGTATTAAAGGATATTTTTAAATAATAGTATTAAAAATGTTTTAGAAATTCATAATTTTTAAAATTGATTTAAAAAAAGTTATTTTCCTAAAGAAATGTCCCAAGTGATTTATCATTCAAAATAATTTTTGATCTTAAATGAAATCATTTGATGTAACTACTAATTTAATGGGGATTTGAAATAAGGATACCATTATTATTATTTATTTGAATGGTTTGTAATGAAAATAATTTTATGAAACCTATTTCTCTTTCATGTGTTATAGAATGAAAAAATGTATATGGAGCCTATATCCTTTTAATTGGTTTTTCTCTGATAAAATAATGAAATAATTATGAAACCTATCTCTTTTCAAAATAGGTGGATATGATAAAATGTTTATAACATTAACTTCATTTCAATGGTTATTATATGATGAATGTTTTATGATATTATGGCCCATATAAGTATGATCATCATTATGTGTAGAGTGAGACCAATATCTCTCTCCAATGAATTGTGTAAATATTTATATATCCTGAGATAGAAAGGGTTGGAACATAGAGATAACCTGATTTAGTTAGGGAATTTGTCTTCTTTGATGGTATTGAAAGTGAACATTGACTACAATGATAGTTTAGGGAGTGAACCTATTCAACAATTAAAATCTTGGTGGTTATCATTGAATATTGTGAAAATGATTTCCTATGTTTATTTTTTTGCAACAAATACATGTATTATGGTAATTCTATGTTCTCGTGGATCATGTTATTTGATTCTAGGATTATTCTTGTCTTATGAAATTCAATATTTATTCCATGACTCAATATTATGGTCTTCGTTATGTATGGTATGGTTTTCAAATGTTATGATCATGTACTGATACCCTTATATTCATGATATGCTTACGTATATCCCTTAATTACCCTTACTGAACATATGAGCTCCCCATTTATTATGTTTAATTTTCTTAGGTTATGAAGAAATTAATTATTTATAATATGTTGAATAAGGGTTTTAGTTATAAAAAACATACTAGGAAATTATGTAGTATAACTATGAACAAATGTTTTGTGTTTTTAAGTTTCAAAATTCTGTATACCATTATGATTTTCATTCATGTGTTTATATAATGTAATAAAGTTTCATTCCAAATTATTTTATATATTTTTATTAAAAGTTTGGGGGTCACTATATGAATCCTTTAAAGTGTGATTTTAGAGTAACATTATAGAAATTCCCCATCATTATGGTATGAAACAGTAGTATCAAGGTTGAAAAAAAATTACACATGAAATCCTATAAATTCCACCTTCATAGAATCATAAATATTTAAGAGGGATCCAAGGAAAAAAACTTATCTCGGGTATTTTACTGTCAACCTAGATGGAATATGTATCTATTTTAATAAGCTAATGAAGAATGGAGACACGTACCAATGGGATGCGGACTTTCAAAATGATTTCAAGAACCTCAAGTAGTATATGCTGCATCCACTCATACTAAGGTCACCAGTAAAAGGGAGAAAACTTATCCTATACCTAGTAATGATCAAATGATCACTTGGTTCACTCCTAAAATAGAACTATGATGTGTGGAGGGAAAATAGTCTCCCATATATTAGCTGAATGATTCTAGATATTGACCTTCAATTTTATGATATAGAGAAGAACTACCTCACACTCATCATAACAATGGAAAATATGAGACATTACATACAACATAATAAAGTATTCTAGGTATATTTAATTTAACCTCTTAATTATATTCTCAAAAACCATATGATTACTAGGAATGTTTCCCAACTGGTAGTTATGCTGAAACAGTACGACATTTGATTCGTATCAAATAAGTCAATAACATAGACAATAATAAATGATTTCCACATTTTGTATCCTACCCTAAGAAACATACCAGTGGAAACTAAACATTAATAAATGATAAGGATTTATATGCACATAATACATCTGGAACATGGTAAATGTTTTTAGGGGGCCTCATGAAGTCCGACCAAGACGAAAATTAAAAACACAAAGCTCAATTGGATTAACTTAGGGAGTATATTTGTTTCTTCCAACATGAAAATTTGTCCTTACTACTTATCAAGGTTTGAAGGATTCACTTATAATAAGGTAGAATATAAATACCCAAAATATTTCATTTTTTTATCATGAGATATCATTCTCTACCTAATGCATTTAAAGGGGGTATTCGTCCCAATAATTACTTATTGAAAATCAAACATATATTTGTGTTGCACGATCATAAAGAATTCAACGTATTAGATCCCATGAAAAGAAATTGGTTTCATAAACATTTAATCATAGAATAATTCATATAAAATGAATGGGTTTCAAAAATATCACAAAATTTAATTATATATTAACAGTTGGAAAGAAAAAGGTTTTATATTAATCTCATCATCATAGACATATCCCATCCAAAGAAAGAATAAGGATAAGTTCACTGGATCAAATCAAAAGAAAACTATAAGTGAAATAAAGTGTTGTTCTATTCAATAAATAAAAATACCATTAAAACCACATTTAAAAATTCTTTACGAAAATAAACTTTCCATTTTTGAAATCACTTATTTTAAAATAATACACAATTATAATGGAAACATTTTTCTTTAAAAATATCCTTGATAACAATTAAAGGTGGCATCATATCCAAAAAAATTCAAGGCTGTATAAAAAACCATTCATGATGAATATTTAAAAAAAACCGTATTTCAATACTTTTGATGATAAATTCAAAATATTAAGTCATTTGAAAAAAAAATATTCATTTCAATTTTTTTTTAAATATTCATGCATGAGTACAATTTAATTCAAATAATCATAGAATAATAGTAAAACCTTATTTAAATTTATTCTATAAAACATGGTTATGGAAGAAATTGTTTTTTTTATCGAAGAGACAAATGCAGTCAATTTTACTCAAAAACTTATTTTCTATCTCTTGGTTACATATGTAACATCTTGTTACCCAAATTTAGGTATTTAACTAATCTTTACTTATTTATCTAAACAATTGGGTGCAACTTTATGAATCCTATGGAGGGAGTGAATTTGTTTGGGGAAAATGACTTAAATTTAAAAAATATAAGCTTTTGTTTGAATTAATGATGCATTAGTACATGTGTGTTAATGGAGTTTCGGGGTTCTTCCTGAGTTCGGAGAATGCCTAATGTGTTTTTGAGTATTTATGTAGGAACCTAGAGTTTTTTTCTATGTGTTGGGTGATTCCATGATATTTAAGGGTGTTAGACAACATGTAATTGATATCTATTCATAAGTCATGAAGTGTTTACACAATATAAAAATGGTACACACTGTGTAATGGTTATACGACGTGTAATAAATAAATGTTTGGATTATAATAAAGAGGTGATGATTTTTTTTCTGTAGTTAAGTGTCATGGATTTTCAATCATATAAAAGGGTTACACGTAATGTTACTGTGGAGAGGATAGATTTTAAGTCAATGTAAAGGAAATAATATTACTCTTATCTCCCACAACCCAATAGGATCTCAACCTAGAGCCCTAATCGAGTGAGTTTATGAGTCAATATTCAATTAAAATTGATCCGTTCAGAAATTGATCGTCATGGAGGTTGGTTTTCTTCTTTTGTTGAATTTAATGTCTTTTCATCCTAATTTCATTGACTATGATAGAATCATGAATCATGTCATCAGATCTGTTGATCCATGAGGATGTTTCTTCTTTATTTCTTCTAGATCTATGTAGTGATCTTTTTCCGGGGGTAGTTTCCTTTACATGTTATAGTGCGATGGGTGTGAATTCTTGTGGTATGTGGTTTCATATTACCTCCCAAACCTTTTTTTAAATTAAATAAATTTAATGATGTGTAGATTCATTCTAGGGCCCTCTATTACTTTTTTTGAGTTTTCATTTTGGTAGATCCTTTATGGGAAATTGTGGCCTTATTTTTTGAGTTAAGTGGTTCCGTATTATTCATGTGTTTCTAAACTATATTTCTCCTAATTTTATAAAATTTATTTATAAATAAATTTGACAATATATTTTTTTGTTTATATGAATTTTTGAATAAATGTGGATTTTCCATTTTTTTTTGGTAAATGGAAAATTGGGTATTTTCAATGAAATGGAATTTATGGTGAAATTCCATACATAGATATCCTTGGATATGTATCTAGAATGTTAATATTAGGCCCATTATTCATATTACCATATAGAGGTTATCTCATGGTAATTTTATCTACTTCTTTGTCCTTTCATTATAAGGACATGTTATTGACATTGTCGGGGGGGTTTCTCATGGGGAGTTCCTTTGCTATATTGGCCACTGTTATAGGGAGTTTTTGTGAAGTATTCATTATTTTTGTAGGAGTAGTAAGCTAGTATATACTTTTGTGTTCCTTGACATTATTTACATGTTATTGGATTTATTATTTTTTGGATAGGATATGAATTCATTGGATTTTACATAATGATAAATGGTAGAATTATGCTTGATATTGATATGCCATCATTTATTTTATAATTATAAGAAAAATGGAAATATTTATGACGAATTTATATAACTTATTTACTTATTATCATGAAATGTTTTATTATAAATGAGAATGCATGGATCAATGTACAAAATTTTTTTATGTTACACCTACGTGGGATCCTACTAAGTCTATTAGATCACACCCTAAACACTTCTAAACTGGTGAATAAACCATTAAATGTCTTTTGATGTAGGGAAAGGCAAGGTACCACAGTGATACGACAAGTTTTTCTATCAACTAGATGGGTATATGGTGGAGTAATGGATGTACTCCTCCCATGATTTCACCTGAAGAAGTTTAGTTTTCCTATTTTAGTAGTCGTTTGTTGTATAGATTATACATAGAGATTGTTTCTACTATTGGGTTGTTTGATTTCAGTGATGGATTATATTTCTCTTCTTATATGTATATCTATATTATATATATATATGTGTCTGTGTGTGTGTGTTCCATTACATTTCTTTAGGTTAATATAAATTAATCCCTATTGTTGTTTTTTGATGCCCATCTGATAGTTTTGAGGCCATGGGGATTAGGAACTCCCTTTGGTTATGATGTAGATTGGGTTAGGCACTAGTTTGATAGGGAATTTAGGTCAGTTTGTTACTATACAAGATGTTGAAAATTAATGAAATCATTAATTTTAAATTAATAAAAAGATTATAAAAATATTCATAAGTGTCTTAAGAGTAAGATCATATTATTTAATTACCATAAATTAATGACAAACAATCACGTTAAACAATTATATTGAAACATAAAACCATTACCACTTTAGTAAATTTTGGATTACAATACCATGAAATAAATAACCTTATATGGATATTTATATCACATAATTTTTCAGAAAATAGTCAAAAAATAAATTAATGTAATGTATATATTCCAATCTAATGTAACATGATTTGTATATGGCATGTGTCCCACAAAAATAAAATTCAGATGAAAATAAACTACCTCATGCTCTCTTTGTTTTGAAAGCACTAAAAAATAATATATATCATAATTTCATTTGTTATAATTATATAAATATTTATTTTAATATTTATAATATCATATATGATCCTTTTATAATATTTTAATCCCACTTTTATCAATAATTACTTTTTAAAATTGTCATTAACGGGTGTAAACTGTTTTCTTTATCATGAGTATTTCAGATCAGTAGCTTTGATACTAGTACGTTTATCTTGTTTCCATTATCCCCATAATATTAATCATGATATAAATATAATATATATTAATTATGTATATATATTTAGGGAAATTGATTATTTTTGAGATAGAAAAATTAATTACATCATTCTCGGAGAAGGTGGGACATATGTATGCATGAAAAATTTCATCATTTTTCAATGAATGGAATGAATGAAAGGTAAATAAATAATCACATTTACATAATTATTATTATATAATATACATAATATATTTTTATTAAATCAATAATTATTAACATCCACATAAAATAGAAATGAATAACTAATCACATCTATTTGTGGAGGTGACAATGCACATGTACACACGATTGGAGTTATAATTTTCCAATGGTTTGTAGCTTTCAAATTTGGATATGATATTATCATTACAGAATTAAAATTATAACATAATTATAAAATATAAACAATAAAACCATCCTAATACCCATCCAAAAATATGGCCTTGCAAAATTAAGTATATTGCTACATGGAGACCGTAATCCATAAGTAAGCATGTGTGATACTTTCACTTCTTGTTTGATGGGAAAGAGGGTGTATAATGGTGTATTAATAGTAATAATAATATTTAAGATATTTAATCTAATTAAATTATTATTTTACGATGAATAAAATATATTTATAGGAGGTAACAATGATTTTAAAATAAAGTAACTGGTTTAGGTGAGTACCACTTCTTTGAAATGAGTCCTTTAGATCTCCTCTAAAGGGCTATAAGGTTGGCTGTTTGGAGTAACATGAACAATATATTTTGGATAGAAAAGTTTATAAAGTGTATTGGTATATTTTTTTAATTTATAATTATAAATTTTATGTAAATAAGTGAGGGAGGATGTTATCTTTTATAACTAAGCTGAGGTGCAGTCCTAAAAACATTGAACATATTAAATAATAATAAAAATACATTATCAGTCCAAATTCCTCCAAATGGGAAGGTATTAAAATATAATGTACAATACGGTGGTAATATTATAAAAAAAATATAATTTACAGATGTTCTGGGGTCATTTTAATAACTATCATTTCGATTAACACTTTGTTAAAAAAATTAATTTTAACTACGTCAACAACTTTTTCACTATTAAAGTGTTATAGTTTTACATATAAGGTAAAAATTGGAACATAAATGTTCATGTTATTATATTATATACTTTATTAATACCAAATTTTCTAATTTAAATTTCTTAGGACTTTTAAATAATTTTAATAATGTATTATTTTGATAAAATGTCATTATAAAACATTTTTCCACCATTAATTTTATTTGACATAAAAATATGTATAAAATGTTTTAATTTGAATATATCATTTAAAAAAAAACTAATACATCATATTCAATTATGAAATTTGTGTAACACAATAAATTACACAATATAAATTAATTTTAATATTTTTAAAATCATTTAATTAAATTTTAAGTTAATTAAATAATCATTGTATTAGTGTTGCATGAGAATTTAAACAAAACAGATGATACATAAAAATTAGAAAAAAATTATCAAAATTAATATAATTTTATAATTTGGAAAATTAATATTAATATTCATTCATAACATTTTTTTCTATATGTGACAGATAATGGATCATTAAAACTATGTTAGTGAAATTTGTAAATTTCTTTTATTTAAACAATATATTAGTCATTTTCTCAAAAATATGACCAGTAAACTAATATATTTTTAGCCTAAGGTTATTATGATGGAATAAATTTCATCCAATAATAATATTGATGAATAATTATGGAATATTCACTTTATTTTAATATATGTTTACCAGATTTAAGTTTTACTAAGGTGATAAATTTTAACTGGATTATAATTAAAATTGAAAAAAAAGGGTCCTATCATTCAAATATTAAACTCCATTAATAAAAAAATATTAGACAAATGTTAAAAAAATTTACGGATTTTATTATATATAAACTTTCTTAAAATCATTCACAAAAAGTGATAAATTTTATTTGTTGTGATAGAAAACATTTCACGCATAAAAATAGTTTTTTCATAAAAATCCTTTTTACATATGAAAATGTTTTTATACAAAATTAAAAAAAAATTGATTCAAATGTAATAAATTTGATTCTATAAAATATAATAACAAAATTTCTAAGTTAAAACCATTTTAAAATTGAATGGAACATTGTAAATACCATTTTCAATAAAAATGATTCTTTTTTAGTTATTTGAAAAATCAATCTTTTCTAATATTTCTAAAAAAATCATACAACAATCATTTTAATATGATGATTTCAAAAATTATATTCATATTATAAAATATAACCTCTAATATTTCTTGAAATTATAAATAATATTTTCTTACAAAAAACTAAAAATCTATTTTTTTTGAAGAAAACATATTTTTTAAGAATAAAATAACTTTAATTAAAATTGAGAGATTATTTACTAAGTATTTATAAATTGATTTATATTAATTTGGAAATTTATATATATATTATAAAGTATTTAATCCTGGCATACCTTTTAGCTTAACAGAAATTTTGTAACAATCAAAAATAATAATATTTTAATATTATATCATGGTTCGTTTGAACACAATATTATGTGTAACACAAACTATCAAAGAAATAAAATTATTGAAAGGGAAATATTTTATAAAATCGCACAATGTAATAATTCTTTGTGTCTTACTCATACTATTGACACATAATACCCCCAAATTATATTCTTTCGATATAAAGAGATTGTATCAGGAATATAACATCGAGTCCAACCATTCATCTTGCTATCCTGAAGTGCGAAATGGACTAACAGATTCCCCCATAAGACCCTATATAATATAATTTAGATAATCATGGAAAATGAAAAAAGGTATTGACCAAATAATCTCCCACATGATTTATGGACCTACCATACCACCACCCACACTACCATGTGTGTGACCCCATATTCACTGGTTTATGGAATTGAGATAGTGTTACCCATAAAATTAAAACAACCATTAATTTAAATAACTATCCATTGAGAAATAGTATATTATGAATAATAAAATAAGTGGAAAGTTGAGTTCAAATTAATTGATGAAAATAATTTCGTATACTTTAAAACTATAGAGTCTACCTGAATAAGATTTCCCAAGCCTTAAAAAAGGATCACCTCTGTTAGTTTCTATTAAGATATTTGTTGTTCGTTCTTCGAAACCTAATGATACAAGTGAATAAACCCCTAAATAAAAAACCCTTTTAGGAAGGGACTTACATAATACATAATATCTATTCTAATGGGCCCTACTCTTTGAACATAATGGGTAGTGAATGCATTATTTCCCTAGAAAAATGAGGTTTCTTAATAAATAATTCTTCTAAATACCATAGTGAGAAATAAGTCCTCATGATAAGACTTTAAAATTAATAACACTTATGGTCCATAAAAAATTACTTTAACACACATTAATTGTATCTCAGTTACATGACTATGAAATTCCTAACCACATTCTAATTACATGACAATAAATTGAACAATAATATCTACAGTCACATGATGCTAAACTGGAAGATATGTCATTACTTTATATGAATAAACACCATAAAAATATTATATATATTTATATAATAGGTTTTTAGTGTAAGGGTTTACCATCTCACCATGTGTTCTCTTCCAAAAACCGTTATAAGGATAATATTATCCCACTTGATCTTGGCACTAAACCCTCATCCACAATTTTTTTCCATCATTGTCATACTAGGATACCACTTCATTAGAATTTCATTGTACATAAGATGGATCTGTAGAGAAAAAGTGAATTACCCCATCCTTTTGTGAGAGTTATATCAGTATGGAAGGTTTTATTACATGAAATATGTGTTGGTTGAATATTTTTTCTATAGGATATATTGTGACACTAGGATCCAAATTATTAGGCCCAACCACAATGGATTGAGAAAAATATTCCCTCTCACCATTTATGGGTCTCATCTGTACAAGGAATTTTCTCTACAATAACTATGTATGGAATGAATCCTATATTTTTGGGATACATAGAGATTCATGGATTTTCTATTATAGTCTCATTGATGAATTATTATCACTCCTAATCATCTCCCTCTTTGACAATTATATCCATGTTGAGATTATAGTCCAAATTAAAATATGAACATACAAAGAAGATACTTTTCGTGGACTCTCATGTAGTGTAATCAACATCGCAATCATAACATGATTCTCATGATGAGTGTGATTCATGTGAGATTAGAGAACCTAGTAAGCTTATCTGACTAGCATGATTGAGATTGATTTTAATCCAATGACATGAAACCATTTCCTAGTCACAAGATGTTTCATTTCTTCACTTGATGTCTTCAAATTGAATAAATAATTGATTATAATTATTGTGAATTCAATAATCACATGTTCGATCCCTTATCCACAAAAATGTTCTTAATACACATTGGTATGGCCTTAAGGGTGCTCAAACACTACTTGAAACTGACATCCTCCATGAAACACATTCAAATCTTTTAAATAAAAGTTTAAACCTCTAATTACATAAGTTTATAAACTTATCTTAGGACCACATTGGTCTCGATCCTACATTCTTTTTCCCCACTCAATAAAATTGGTAGCGTGGACCAACGAATCCAAAGGACCCCACTTGGATTCATTGGTTAATAACAAAATTATTAAGACATTGTCCCCATGGGATGTTTTGTTGCTAGATGAGGGGTCCCCCTAAAATCTAGCAGCTATTTTATGAATTGCATGTGATATGGGATTCTAGGATTATTAATAGTCAACGTATACCCAACAATATCCACTTTTAATGGGCTCAAATATTCATGGGTTATGATTTACACTTCCCATTACCCAAATATTCTTATAGGTTCAAATAACCTTAATGGAACTCATCTATGAATCCTAACATTTATCAATGTTTGATTATAACATTTAATTATTGAACCCTTTTATTTGATGGTGTTTATTTCCAATAAAGACCCAATTTCCTTGAGTCTATAAATCTTTTTAGACACCTTCTTTTATAGAAAACCAACAACATTCCCCTTTTCATGTTGAAATATACATATTACTTTAGAAAATATTCTCACGGAATTACATTGATCTTGATCACATGTCCTCCTTGTTCTCCCTTGAGATATATTGTTAACATGGGTTAAATGATCTAATGGGCCATGTTAGGACTCACCAGTGAATAACACAAGTCATAAGTGATTTTTCTTAGGGGATGTTTTGGATCCTAAAGGGAACATACAGGGATTTACTGGTGAATAACACAATTCCTAGGAGATTGTGTTTAGTATATGTTTTTTCCCAGAAGAAGGGTCCCCCTTAACTCCACATTCTTATAATGGTGTGATGTTAATCCCCCCAATCATCAAGAAATCATCATTGGTATTTTAATTTAATTTAATTATTAATTTAATCTTTTTCCCATGTCAAAGAGGGATCAAGAGAAAATTTGTGTTTTATTCCTTTATATGTAATTATAGATGCATGAAATTAAATCGTACAAAATATCCATGTCATTAGCATATGACTGTAAACATTTTAGAACATGTACTTACCAAAATAAGTTAAACTACATGAAACACATCCTAGTCACATGAAAATAAACTACATTACATGTTGTTACATTATGGGACCTACCACCTCTTCATATAAAAAATACAGATTTTCCTGAAGAGTTTCATGGGTATGGGTTTAATATCTCATGTTTAGTTTTATCCAAAAACCCTTCACAAAGAAAAAAATCAGTCCCACCATCATCCTAATACTGAATCTTAACTCGTTTCAGGTTTCCATCATTATTGATCTAGGATACTGCATTAATGGAAATTCAATATGCATGATATTGATG
This sequence comes from Viscum album, assembly GCA_963277665.1. Classification (NCBI taxonomy): domain Eukaryota; kingdom Viridiplantae; phylum Streptophyta; class Magnoliopsida; order Santalales; family Viscaceae; genus Viscum; species Viscum album. The sequence goes on along the minus strand of OY728132.1, from coordinate 1,339,601,276 downwards.
TGTATAAGAAAAAAGATTCCCCCATACCTATAAAAGATTCATATTTATATAAGGTAACATATATGAAAACAATGTGTGATTTTATTTCCATTTTCATAGGATACATAATGAATCTCGAATATCAGATCCTAGGCTTAGGCGTAATATAAAGGGAAAAATTCCCCTTTCTTATATAAGGTTCATAAGTATGAAGATAGTTTTTTCTAAAATAATTACATGTCTATTGATTATAATTCCTTTGAGATATGTAATGATTCATATATTTCAATTTACATTGCTCAACCTTGAATGATACCCTAAATGATAACTAGATCCATGTAAAATAATATTTCATGTGGGTTTCCTATTTCTGAGAGTAATGATTCCCATTACATCTGTGTGTGCCTAATGTTTATAGGTAAAATTCATCAGAACAACTACATGTGGATTGATTCCTGTTACCATAAGATATATAGGGACACTCCGATCTCCAAAATTAGTCCTATCCAAAATAAAAAGTGAAAAAATTTCCCTTCCCTAGCTTATGGGTCAGACCTATGCCTGGGATTTTCTTATATGAATTATGTGTGGATTGATTCATTTAATATAGGATATATAGTGATACATGTATCCTCCATTTTAAGCCCAACCATAAATTATCAACACTCCCAAATATGTTCCTCGATGAGAAGTAAATTTTTCTGGGTATTCCCATTAATATGAAAATGTCATTACCCCCACACATTCCTTATAACGCACTTTTACGTCGTGTAATCATCTTTCCAATAATCTCTAATTTATCACATCGATATGGACTAATGTTATAATAGGTAAAATTTAAATCCACTAAAATTATCATGATTGAGATTCATCTTATTTAAGAATAGGTGACCTCATACTTGTTGTATGTTGTTAAACTGCATGACACGAGGCCTTTACAAAACATATTTTATCCCCACTCATGATTGTGTACTCAAGAATTTCATGTTCTATCCCTTATCCCCAAAAATGTGTTCAATACATGTCGTTAAATCTTTTAGGTATCTCTAACCCTTCTTTAATATTATGTTCTCTATGTACAAACTTCATATCTTCAAAATATTTGTTTACAATAACCAATTACTAGAGTTGATACACTTCTCTTGGAAATTCATATACCCAGATCCTAGGTTCTATTGGTTCTCCCATTTATAAAAATGATAAAGGGGTAAAAATATTTGAAAGGAACTTTCTAGGATTCAATGGGGAAGATCATGATACCTATGATCCAATTCCTAGGGGATGTTTTCATCCCAGATGAGAGGTCACCCTTAAATGAAACATTTATTATTTATACTACTTGTGAAATGGGAATCCTAAATTATTAATGGCTGAAGTGTACCCATAGGTATCCACCTTAAATTTAATTGTATTATCATAGGTTATGATTTCCAATTCCCATAACCCAACTATTTATGTAGATTAGGAAATTGTTGGTGTTTCACACAATTTAATCATACTCATTATTAGAGAATGATTGTGACAGTGTATTATTTTACCCTTTCATTTATGGGTATTCATCACCTAAAAATACCCAAATGACATGAGCATACTCGAGCCTATTGGAAATTATATTTTTTCAAAGGTCTATAACCATAATGAATCATCTCATATACAACCTAGTAACATAATGGTAAACTACATGACATATAGTCCACCCTCTAAGACCAAAAACTAATAAGAGAGGGCCATTAGATGGGAATTATTTCGGACATGAGATATAGAACTATGAAAATATTAGTGTAAATATTCATATCAATGAATTCATGATAGGGATCAATGTTTTATCCCTATAGAAAATTAAAATATGGGAAATTTCTTTCCCTATGTATTTGATCGATCTGCATAGAGGACCCCTTTAACTGACAATAATGTTAGGGGTCACTAATAGAGTGTAGAGAAAATTATAACTATTTGTATATGATATCAATATACGGTTGGAGTGTCATTCTATAATAACTATGTGTGGGTTTTCAACTATCAAAAACCTTCCCTAGTGCTTGATCTATATTAAATGATGTTAACCATTCATCCCCCAATAAAATGTAAAGATGCACCCATTTTTGAAATCATATCTTATAAAAGATCCCTTCACTATGAATACATCACTAATTGATTGAGATCATGAAATCAGGTGATTGTGGATGACTACTCTTTTAATGAGAACATGCCACTCACGGATGTATGTTATTCAAATCCATGTAATGGGACTATTAACTTTCTGAAAAGTATATATGGATTGATTTCTATTTCTATAGGGTACATAGTGATTCTCAGATAACCATCACTAATAACTCCAATAAATTTCAAATAAAATTAAATTCTACCTCCCCATGTATAATTTTTATCTATGTGTTGAGCCATATGATAACTATATGTGGTTTGATTCATTGTCACATTATATGTAGTGACACAAGAGATCCTTAATTCCTAGACCCATCTGAAAAAAAACAATTCCTTCCCCTTTCATGTACAAGCCAGACCTTCACAAGGTGATATATTTGAAATAACTAACTATGTCATGATTAAATCCATTAAAAATGAATCAGAAAACCCAAGGAATCCCAAAAATGAAAATGTCATATTCCCCTAGGATTTTATCCATCTTTTAAGGTCTTAAACAACTTAAGTATTCACAAGTAGTATAATATCTCATTATCTACACATGTATCCGGACTGTGTTTGGATTTTTTTCCCATGAAATTGATTTTCAGAATAGGGACCCCAAAATTTGGAAACCCACCAATAAGACTATGCATGGATAAAAAGATTCTTGCATCTGAATTCTCTAACCAATACAAGGTTTCCTTAAAATTCATGTTGCATATATTTCATGTTGGTTATAAAAATCATGTCCTGGTCATATGATGTCAAAACTCATGATAGTTTCATCCCCACTACATGTTGTTATAATGTGATGACCATCACCCCTCATCAGTCATTTTCAAAAAACCATAAGAGTCTAGCCCTGGTCAACCAATGTTTGGGGAGCTTCTTTTATCGTTTCTGGCACCTAAATCCCAATAGGATACTTCCTTCCTTGGGTATATTGGATTTCCCCAAACCTTCTATGGACCTTGGAAAAGGGTGAGGATCCGTCTTCATGTGTATTCACAAGTAATGTATGCATAAGGTCCCATGAAAAATCACCCAGAGGTGTACCCTCACTTTATGAATAGACCACCAATCCTTGTGATCATTGACTTCATTAAAGTATATCTCTTCACCATAGTGTGATACACAATCATCCTCAACATGAATATCCAATACCATTACTGTTGAATCGAGAACCTTAATCATTGTTTTACAATATTCCCTTATCTTTGTTAAAATTTTTTTGGAGTAATATTGACTTTTGAAAGCCTTTTTATATTGTTGTGTGATATCCTCATGTTAATAGGTCATGTTGAATCATGACCATAAACTATACAGTCTTTTTTCAAATATATATAAATTTATACTCTATCCCACGATGGTATAAAAAGATGTTAAAGTACAAGTGAAAAAGGCTCCAAACTTATCAGGATGAAAACCCTTGAATGGGAGGGCTGGGTAAAATTTACATATCAAATTTTTATGTTGTTCCTCTATAGAGTTTCTGAAAAAATTAGATCATAAAAAAGAAAAATTATCATGATGTCCATATTATGAACCTTGTAAAAGATAGAGCTTGATTTTGGGAGCCCATGGGTTCTAGAAAAAGTAATAGAAAAGAGTTATCACATTCCCTTGCCACTATAATTTTTTTAGTACAGGGCTAAAAAACATTTAGGGCACTCAAAAAGTCCTTGAATATTACATTTTAAATAAAAACATTCATGTATTTGAACTCTATATTGATACCCACATATTACATGAGATATTATACTTCTACTAAAACCCCATATACTTGATTCATTTCTCTTAGTTCATCATTCTAGTTATTTTGTAATAGGGACTGACCTATGTTATGATACCTCGCTAGGGTTTGGTGGTGAATAAAAGGAACACACTCAAGATTTTGCTTAGTGGATGTTTTGGACCTTGATAAATGTTCCCACATTATACCATGATATATTGTCCTAACTTCTTGTGGTATGGGTTTCCACCATTATTAATGGTTAACTTGTACCCATCAGTCTCCAATTCCACACTAGCTCATAAATTACCATTCCTTGATTTAAAAATCACAAAACCAAACTATTCCTCATATTTTACATATTCAAAATGTAAGAACTTTGTACCTCATTCTTCAACCTTTTGGTAGTCCTCATCATGTGATCATAAATCAAATGATATAGGGGCATGATATTCCCAATCATAAGCTGAACTACCCCCACGGTTCTAGAAAACTCGATGGATAATTATTTTCTCCATAAATATATTTACTGACCAAGTGATTGAATCTTCAAAAATCATTCATTTCCTTCAAAATAGGATGGGAAACATATTATTGAAGATGAATATAATCCCACATTGGATCATTCATAAAGCAATTTTCCTAAAAACTAGGGACATATTCTACTTGTCATAATTTACCTATGATCCCCATGATTCCTAGAAACATCATAGTTGAAGGTGACACTTTAAGGTGTTTAATTATCACCCTCAACGTTTCAACCCCATTTTACCATAATTAATTCAAAATCCTTAAGTATTTATTTTCATAGATCGTAATACAACTATCCATGTGGGTTCTAAATCCTTAATATAATTCCACAATACACTATGAATATTCTAATTAAGTAGGATGGATGGCTGAACCCTTCAGGAATATCGATCCATCATAATCTAATAAAGGATTCAGGGTGTTAGAACACATCTTTAATATCAATCCATCATAATAATTTAATGATGTAGGGTGTGTGAACCCATTTTGAAAAAATAAACTTCAAAAACAAAATTAATTATGTAGGGATTTAGAAACATTAATGAATACCCATCGTTTATAACTCTTAGAAAATGAAGGCCTCAGCTATAAGACCGTAAACTATATAAAAAGTTAGTCAGATAAGTAATAACCTAATCTAAAAAAGTGGATATGAACTATATGACCTTAAACTAAAAAAAAATTATGTTTTAGATGTAAAACATAAATTTATATTACCCCATAAGACTCAATTATAATATCTTAAACAACCAGTTGAATGAGACACTATTGTTTATATGTTAAAAACACATAGAGGGAATCTTGGGAAAATGTTGAGTCTTTTCTCACTGGACCTATACCATATGTGATCTAGGAATCATTTAATAATAGAAAAATGTAAAATGAATGAAACCTGTTAGGATAAAAACACATGAAGTGGAGCATGGGAAAAAACTAAGTCCATGCCTATTAGGCCTCTCCATTATTGTATTATAATGAATTTGGGGGAAAAGATATAAAAAGATTATTGGGAATACTATATAGCCATATCAAAAATAAAGTTATGATCGCTAGGCCCTTGGATTAGGGAATGGTTAGATCACTCCCCAATAAGTGAAATATTTACCAAAAATTTTATTTTGAATGAAAAATTATTGGAGGGACTAGGAATGATAAATCAATGAGGATTATTATGTTGGTAATCATTCCATGAACATTATCAGAAGAGTTATTTTATGAATTGATCATTTGAGGTCAGGTTTTCTGTCACATGGTATTATGAAAATATTGATTTCTTTAATGTTCGTTGTGAAACCATGTTGATGAAATTTCATACACATGATGACTAAAAGAAATAATGATAGCAAAATATGAAGTTTGAATAATTTTTTTATTGTTAAAGTACAATGTAAGAGAGGAATAATCAGAGTCTGTAGTCTATCCAAGGATTCCCCAGGAAGAAATAAAAAAAATAATTTTAGAAATTGGTCTTAAATGTTATATAAGTTGGATAAAACTCAATAGGAGGCATCAACTAAATGAAGAGTTTTCACCGGCTCTATTTCCCCCACCACCACTAAGGGAAAATGAGCCTCAATTTCGGAGGAAATCCCATGATCCTATTTTTGAGTAGATTCCAAAAAAGTGGAATAATTTTTGAAATCATCCTTTATATGATAAATAAATCCTTCATGTTCTACTATTTTTTGTGGCTAATTCATTCATCTATTCTTTAAAATGGGTGGATTAATGAAATTTTTTATCTTGAATCCATGTTGTAACCCTTATACATTGAAGCAAAAAAAAAATTATTGTCATGGTTTTTCATCTCTATGTCTTGTATGGATAGTTATTATCAGGTTAGTATAACCCAAGCTGTAATTATTTAGATTATTTGATAATTGAAACTGATTAGCCATGTGTTTTGGAAAATATGGTGCATGAACTTCCCTTAACCATGAATATAATCCAAGGAATTGTCTTTAATTATGTCCCAAATATGGTGAGAAATATGTCTTCATTTCATCTCACTCCTGATATAAATTTTTATGGTGTTTTAGTATGATGAAAAATAGATATTTTATACTCAGTTATCAAATCCATCCATGAAAGGATCAACCCAGCCACTGATGAAGCAAAGAGAGTGGATTGGGCTACACACTCTTTACAAATGACATACTATGACCCTCCATAGATTGGATGATCCTAAAATATTATTACTAATAGATAGGTTTTCCTAATAAGATATTCCTTTACATAATATGATTTTTTCATGATAATGGATTTTGTTTGAAGGGGATCATGAGTCCTAAAAAAATTCCATTTTGGCTACAAATAATGGGGTTTGGAGAGGAATAGGGTGTGTATACCCATAAACAAGGATGGAAAAGTACACCAGTCAAGTATGACTCCTTGAAATCTTGGGAATAATATTGAGACATGTATGTAGTATCATCCATAGGTGGCAAGGTGATCATGGAATAAGTATCATCACAAGTTTGCATCAAACAAAATTATTTATTATTCTGAGGATGAAATTCACCTCACAAGCCATAAAAATGAAGAAAATATGATTTTTGAGTATGTAAGAAATAATTATAAAATATATAAGGGGAGTATGGATTAAAGATGACTATCTCATCTAAATGATCTAAAAGATCCTGGTCTCTAAATGAAACATTGTATAAACTTCCATCCAAGGAACCAATACCATCATCAATTTTCACCCTAGAAGGTCTAGGATATGGTATGAAATTAATACATTTATGTATACCAATCATGTTAGTGAACTTATTTATATCTAATGACATTTCATAGGCCACTAATACGTTTAGTAGTTTGGGGAGAAATAGATAATGAGTGGTTTTTGTAATTTTATGGTACCTATAACATCTAAAGTGCATTTCTATCTAGATAAATAATAACGATAAGGTCCTAGTAATTCAGTAAGTGGAATTACCCTTTATAATGTGGATAAAAAGTTCATTGTGTTGGGAAATATTAGAATATCTAGTTTTAGATAATTCTATTCTTATAGACAATACTTTATTACCAACATTTCAATCCATATGGTCAAACATCTATCTACAATTGAGAAAATTAATTCATTTAGAAACAAAAAAAATTCCCCTAACTAGAGTCTTGAAGACATGATGAGTTTCAACTTATAGCCTTATGAAGTGTCATCCCAGACCACTATAATGGCCCAATTTGAGGCCATGATATCCCAAACATAGTGAGAATAAAAATGATGATGATGTACTATAGTTTACTGAGCCCAACATTAAAAATTAAGGGATATTATCCTGTCATTAAATCAGATGATTGAGAAAAGGTTCATATCTTACTTTATATTCTCTTTAAAAAAAGCAATCATGTCTTGATAAAAAGTACGAGTCTTCTCCGGATCATCCCATATGTTTTTTGAAGGAAGGAATTCATCATAAATCTCCCAAATAGGATGTATTCCCAAATATTATTGATCTACAATAGTCTTATTCGTAGTTTTTTATGGTTTACGTGAAAAGAGTTAGTTCCTTGATACCATTGAATGATTAGTTATATAAAAATATTTAGATAGTGGTACATGATGAATTGAGAAATATATGCCACCTTGAAGAGGTGGATGGTGCGAAGATGATTAAAAAATTTAGTTCATATATATTTTACCTAGAATGGAAAATCCATTTCATCGGAATACATTTCTTCCAGGTCACATATCCCATTGCAAACTCCAACCACCTTTTGAATTTTCTAATAAGGATATAAGTATATTTGTATAACTATGGGAAATTGGTTGATGAATGAGATCAAAACCATATAAAAATATAATGGTTTGATTCAATGTATTGGATGCCACCAAGATGAGTTCCAGAATTAGTTTTCTATGAATAGAGATAATCACAAAGATATAGTTGACAAAGAATGAAAATCGATGTGACAAAATATTGGGGTTGGGAGAAGGGATATAAACATCACACTAAAGATTGAATTTATATAAAAGAAATATATATGATTATCAATCAACATAATACCCTTTAGAACATCATTTATGGAAAATAATTTATATAGGGGGTCAATATTTATACTTACTAGAGATTATAGCCCATCATACTACCATGTTGGATGAATTCCACATGCTCAAAATAGTCTATAGAAAGGAATGAAAATAATGTATTATAATAAATATAAAATCTAAAAAAAGTTTGGAAATGGGGAAACTCATAAATTTTATAGAATATCATGGTGTACATGATATATTTAGAGTCACGTTGAGATCATGATCCATTATGAGTCAACCGATTGCCTAACCCATTTTGAATGAATCAGATTGCATGACCATTGGAATGTCATGAGAATTAGATGATCAAGTGATGACCAATTAAATGATATGATGTTATCATATGATATAATATGAATAGTGTAGTGGAAAGAAAAATTACTATTTATTAGTTATTAGCATAGTTTCATGGGTCCCCTAAAAAATTGATTACACTACCAGAATCATGTGGTTGGATCACGTGATCGGTTCTCATGATAGAGTCTTGAAAAAAAGTATTTTTATGGGGTGAAAAATATGATATGTCTCTCAGTTTTTGAGTCTAGGTGAAAAATATACCACAATTTTCTCTTATTTATAGGTAACCTCATGGAATACCGATGTTCTCTGGAATGACTATGAGTCTCCAAAAATATTAACATGTGGAAGTCCAAATCATTCAGACATGAATTAACATCCTCAAAAACAAGTCCTTATACCTTTCTGTAGACTTAAATTATGGGGGGCATTAATTAACACCAACCAAATTAACATTAGAAAATTGGAATATAAAAAATATAGCCAATGAAAAATTATCACTTTAGAAAAATAAAAAGTGAAGAAATAATAATGACAACCTAGGGATCACACTTTTATATCATGAGATCAGAGGATCCTTTGTGTGGCTCATGACCATGTAGCCCTTAATATATCACATGGTGTATCATTGGATAACCAATATATTTTTACCACTAACATGGTGCGGATGTTTATGTGTGATGCATGATTTATCATGTGATGTCCCCTTAGAGTCAGGTGATCGATGCCATGACAATTAGGTCATATGAAGGGATCATATAGTTCATGTGTTTAGTTCATTGATCAAAAAAATACCTCCAGCATTCCCGCATAATCCTCTGAAAGATTTTTGATATATCAGTCTTATCAAATGAATCCCTAATTTATAGGTGCTTGATGATGCTGAAGTATTTATGGAATAACAACTACAAAAGATTATATAGTTATTCAATGTGAGTTATTATATTTTCACATGAATGAATTACACATTTTGGGTGATATGTTCATGGATCAGGTGAATCCCCTTACACATGTATGTTTTATCATGTGAAGGCCCTCATACATATTTACTTGATCACGTGAAGGACTATAGACATGATGGTCAGATCATGTGAGGGCCTTTGGACATGGACAACTCGAACTCCATGTGAAACCCTTTTCCATATGTGTGACATTATAAATAAAATGTGTTTAGATAAGCTTGAAATTATGGATTGATCACATGGACAATATTTATCATGTGATGTGGGGAGTACATCATTAACAACATGTGTCTTGATTACACAAAGATCTTAAGATGATTTTGACTTATATTAATAATCCTTCAACCAACTCTAGAATAGGCAGTGGGTTGTTGCCCATAAAATGTGTCATAGATACAAGAGGGGTGATTCAAATAAAAAACACCCTTGGAAAATTAGAAAGGATACACCTATTGGAGAAGATATTTTAATGTGATGGGATTATGGGACCGTAAGAGCCTTCCCCTTGCAACGAATGGTGAGTAAATTTGGATAAATAAGGATAATAAGTTTAATGAGTGTCAATTATGAGATGGGATCGTGATCACACGATTTCCTATAAACGTATTGAAACAATAATGAATGGGGTGATGTAAATGTCTTCATTGTCTATAGACACACTCCATACACTTTTTATGATGCAAATATGTAAATAACCAGAGCATTACATGATGAGAGTTACATTATTCCTCAGGTAGAGGGTTTATGTAATCCATGTGATCAATCCTTTGATAATGTGAAGGTATCTTGAAATTTTGTATTGATTAAATGAAGGATCTTATACATGTATTAATTTTCAAGGGACGCCTTAGTGGGAACCCAGTGGAAGAAATTTGATGGGATTCATGTGATAAAAGCTTTAAATGACTTGATTACTATATAAGGAGAGTGTAGTGTATTCATGTGAAATGTTTATGAGGATTGCATGATCAGTTCATTTATCACTTGAATACATCAATACATATCATATTTATCACATGTATACCATTTCATATGTCAGATGTATCACATGAAATACCCCCAAACAAGTTATATGGATAATAGGACAAACCCCCCTGACATGTTATATGGATCACGTGAAAACCCCCATACCGGACAGATAGATCACATAATAGACCCCAAACAATTCATTTGGATCACAAGATTCATGTTATATGTTCATTGAACATAGAGAAAACTATTTACAAGTCATGACTATCAGAAAATACCCTCATACATTTCATCCTAGTCCGTCATGCACACTTGGACATGCACCCTTGAACCATGTGAACCTTCATCAACAAACTTTTGGTTTTGTACCCATTTTATGTATTGAATTTCAACAATATACTAGGGTTATGTAATAATTCTAAAATATTTTCTCCAATCACTACCAAGTGACTCTGTGACATAAATAAATATTTTATAGACCATTTAGGGTGATCATTTTTCTTTAACTAATAGAGTACAAAGAATGAACATGTGACTTGGGAAGCTATTTTGGTGTATGTCCCAAAAATATTATATTTACTATAGACCCTAATACCCAAATACTCTTATTATTTTACCATCCTTCCTTTTATATCGTTGGATGTTAAATAGATTGTTACACAAGAAAATTCATTATTGTAATCCACAACCGTCCCCTCAATCACATTAAACCAATAGTTGGTTAAGAATCAACTAAACTACGATTACTCTTATTCTGATTATAAATATGATTTTTAGAATTAATTTATAATTCATATGATCCATACCATATTTTTTATGATATTTGTAACAATAAATCTCCAATATCTGAGTGAACTCAGTGTGTAAGCCCCATGAATTTCAATCACACACTCTATTATGATGTGTCCAATATTCCGCTATCTTTTGTTTCAAACGTCGAGATTGACTCATGTGGGATTATATAATGACGATGATTATATCAATATAATGATCTGAGCACCACTATTATGGGAATCCTTTGAGATGTATGTCTGATTACATCACTTATTCAATCAAAAGGCCATACTAACAACAAGGCAAGTCAGGGAATCCTTACATGAATATGTCCTAATCAAATCCTCTATCGTCACACCATTCACGACACAGATGACCATAAAAAACTACATGATATCTAATTATTGTGTTCATAGGGTACATAGTATTCATTTTCAATGAACATAATGTATCATCAATATTAAAATTCCCTCATATTTTATCTTTACACAAAATGGTAAACCACACGGTATGGTCCTATCGTACGACATTAAAATATCGAAAATGAACTATATGTGTTCATATTAATATTATCATTAGATACATATGAAGCCTCATGAAGGTTCAATCTCAATTTCAAAACTCCAATAACCTCCATATATGGAGTAAAATCCATACATTCTAGTCATACAACATCGATGTAAAGCAGTCCCACATTGATAAGAAATAATGGGTAAAAAGACAGAGAACCTATAAAACATATAAATGGTACCAATAATATAAAAATCTACAACATATATAATATTTTGATACTCAATATTTTCTAGGTTATCTAGTACTATATTGGGTCTTGGGAAGGATTTTTGTACAAATCTTGAATCTATAAGAGTTTTTTGAAGTAGGCTATCGTTCCCCCCAAAAAGGATGTGATGAACCTAACCTCTCGTCCACTCAACAAATGTGAGTTTATAAGTATCCATCGAATGAAACATTGATGAAAACATACATTTGGAAAATAATTTCATGGATTTTATAGATGTGGGATCCTTTGGGAGTTTATGTAAGAAAAAAATGGAGAACTGAATATGAAACTCATTAGAACGCCAATTACCTCCAATTGTATCAGGAAAATATATATTCATACACAAAACAATCCTCCATATCCAATTGTTTTAAAATTATCTTGAATAAAATAAAATAATATGTGTAGGATAATTGAGTGATTGGAAAACATCCTTACGATATGACCCATCCCATACACAATGTTGTATTTCTATGAATTTATACTTGATTATGACATATGATAGGAGTTTAATAAATAATCTTATGTAGAGAACCAAAATTATCATAAATAACTGATATATATTAATAGATGAATATTAATTACATATAATAATGATCCATGCCAAAATAATTTACATCTAATGCATTCATAAATAAGGATACCTAAACAATTTTTTTATAAGTTAAGTACATCTTCTCATACAAAGTTCTTTATAACTAGCACCCTTCTTCGGAATATCGTACATAATACCTTTCTTCAAAACATGGGGAAAGAAAACGTAAGAATGGGTCATATCAGATGCTCAGTAAAGGTTTAAAAATGGGATATCAATATATCATTAGCATAATGGTATCTGAAAATGAGAATAAAATTTGAAATATCATACACTACATATCATAGACTATAAACATGATTGATGGAATAAATATTGGAAGATCATAATACATGAATAATAAATGAATAAAAGACTATAATCCATAGATAATATAATTAGAATAAGACATAGAAATTTATAAAACACATAATCATGAAAACCCCTATCTTAAGCCTACCCAAAAAGGTGATCATACCATGTTATCCTTAGGCTAACCACCTGTGTATCAGCTTCATGCTAGGATAACCTCCTCTTTATCCTTTTTTTGGGTTTGGGATACCCACCCATCTACCCTTTGTGCTCATAGAAAATAAATCTTTACCTAATTAATTTTAGGAACATATAAGTCCCATCTATCAAATAATCTCAACATTTTTGTGACATAATATCATAAAATATTCATTATGTCAAAACCCAAGAAATGATAGGGGTTTTATAAATATTTCTTCATATCATCACCCATGGTAAAGAAGAACGGTTCAATAATATTTTTTAATCATAATCATAAACCATATAGATAGATAATACGTGTTGTATTATTGGATCACATACCTATCATATTATAATCATCATTTAAGGTTGTCATCATAGATGGAAAATGATGCTGAAGAGACACTACAAACATGTTTTTAAGAAAATATACAGTATTTTAAAACCACTTACTAAAACTAAAAATTCAAAAAGAAATTATAAATATTTTTATTTGAAAATAAACCAGATACTTATAAGTGAATCTTTAAAAAATTTATTTTTTAAGATGGTGGAAAATACCATACACATTAAAACATAAATTATTTTCACTTTTTCCGTAAAACAAAAAAATATATTTTGTAAATGGAATGAAGATTATTTTGAAATAATGTTATAAAAGAGTCAAAAAAGATTCAAACATACATTAAATAATTCCATTGGAAAATGAAAACATTTTTGAAAACATTTTTAGAAAACATGGTAATGGAAGAAAAAAAAATTTCTACTGAAGTGGAAAATAAACACTATTTTATTTCGAAAAATTACTTTGGAACAATGAGTGCATAATGAAGGAAAATGAATGAAAATAGTGTATTATAAATAAAAATCCATAGGATAAGAAACTAATTATTTTTTAATAGATATATTATAAGATTCAACATCAGAATAATAAAAATAAACAATCATGATAAATAGCGAGATTGTATAATGAAACCCTTACTAATTTTGTAAATTTGAATCATATGCCTCATGAAATAATAAAATTAAATTAAAATAAAAAAATAATTATTATAAATTAATTCAGGATACTAAATTTTTAAGGGGTGGTATACGAATACCATAAAGAAGACATGTTCATAGCAGAACATATGTCATAATGAAATGAAATGTAAAAAAAGTTTCATTACCTTATGTGTCAAATAACATCATACACAGTTTAAAACCATATATAACAAATATATGTTTTTTTATAAATATATTAATGAACCATTCTAATATATATAATTTCATATAATATCAATTAATGAATTTTGGTTACCTCTTTGTTAACAATTAGTTATTAGAACCATTATTCAGGTTATAACTTCTTTGTTTTTCATGTATGTTTTGATTTTTTATTTTCATTCCTCATTATTTGAGATTTTTTGAATAATATAAATAATTTTATACATGATATAAATATCATATATATTCAATATATATGTTTTTTTGTTAATCTATAAAGGTTAGAGATAGAATATGAAATACCCTATTCATGGAGACGACAGACCGTACATATGCAAGAATGTTGTTTCAATTTTTTCAATGGATAAAAAGAAATAAATATAAATAGTATATTATCTTTAGAGAATATATTTTTTAAAAATATAAAAAATATTTATTAAATTTACCTTAATTATCTTCCATACAATGCATTAGTAAAAAATGAGTCACATCGCATCCTGATGCGGAAGTTCATTGTGCACATGAATGATGTTATAGTATTTCCCAAGGAATAGAATTTAATAAGGAGTATATGATAAATAATTAAATTATTATAATTATGTTAAAAAATATAATATATATTCATTTATTCAATCCTCACTGCCATCCAACTAAAATAGAATTGGAAAACTCATCACATCAGTTCACGATGGATAGTTCACCATACATAGGAGAAGGGCTATTGTTTTATAATGGGTCAGGTCGTAAGAAGATGAATGCCTATAATTATAGAGTTATAAATACTAAATAAATAATTTTATCTATCTGTGATAGGTGGTGATGGAAAATGAAGAACAGTATTTTGAGATGCGGTCGTTTTTTGAACACATAATCAACGATTTCATTTCCCATTTCGTGTAAAAGGATATGGATATCAGTTATTTAATTAACATAAGAAGATATAAAGATATGGTAGATAATTATGTTTTTATATAATCATAATTGTAAAATATTTTATGGAGTTATAATAATATGAAAATTTTTGCATTGTTGAAATCATTACCTCTTTTTCGGACAACTTCTATAGGTTTAATCTAATTCCTTTCTAGATTTAATTTCTATCCCACCAATTCCTCAATATATTTGGTGAGGATATGGGGTTACTTTTCATAAGTGGGGGAGAGGACATACATTGATTTTTTGAAAAAATTAGGTGTACGCATGTGGTTTACATTCTAAAAGGAAACAAAATGGGATATTATCTAAAAATATAAGTGATACGGTCAACAAATATCCAAATAATGGTGTTTTTACAAGTTTACAGGTAGTTTTAACCACTATATTTTTAGTTTTACCCTCTGGTAAACTCGTTTTAACCTTAACCACAAAAATTAATTTCTACTATTTCAATATTCATTATGGTAAGAAATCAAGTTTAAATATTTAAATAATATTAATTATTATTATTCAAAATATGTAATCAATTTTTTCAAATTATATTCTCGTAATTTAAAAAATTAATCAAAATTAAACCTGCAAATGTGATGAAAAAGTGGGTTTCCAAAGAGAAAATATTCCAATGATTAAAACAAAAATTTTTAAAAAATAAATATAAAATTGATTAAAATTAAATAAATAGGATTAATATATACAAAATTTAAGTAATTTTACTTTAAAAACAAAATTAAAATTAAATTTAGCTTTAATATTCATTGAATGAAAAAGCAATTGTTTAATAGGAATAAATATATTTCCATATTCAATGAAAATTTTACATTTTAAGAAAATTATCTTAAATAAAATCCAATATATTTTTTGAATTATAATGTATAAAATGGAGTTAATTTTTCTAAATAAATATTATAAAATTTCCAAAAATTAAATTTAAAATAATTGCTCAAAAGGCAAAAAAAATTCTCTATAGAAAATATGGGTTTTAACTGTAAAATTTGATTTATTATTATCTCATACATAGAAGACACATAATATAAAATTCAAAATTTTTATCAAATATTTAATATATAAATTTAATTAAAATCAATCACATATTGATATTTATTTAATTTATTGAGATAAATCATGTTTGTGTGAATTAAAATATTTCTTTCTGATAAATACTTCATATATTTTAAAATGATTTATATTTTCATTTATAATCAAATGGTCAACAAATAATTTATTTTATACCCTTGTGTAAAACATATATCTTGAAAATTTAGTTAATCTTTTTCATAATGGAATTTATAACAACTTGGTGAAAACTATCATATCAAAAAAATATAATTTTAAATGAATGTTGTGTTTCATTAAAACTAGGATTTACATGTAATGAAATATATTGATGAAATTATATTAATCTTAAAAATGAAATATTTCCTAAAATATTTGGGTGTTACATTCAACCCCCTTAAAAATAAATTTCACCGTAAAAAATTATCTCTTTGGTATAAACATTTGAGGATACATTTGTTTAATTATATGCTTTGGTTCCCACATAGGTTTCAAAAGTTGAGGGTTTCATCTTAAACATTTGACTGGTTTAGTGGTCTTGTTTCATAGAAATTTCTGTGTATGATCCAAAATCTTCACTGGTTATTATGAAAAATAAATATTATTTTCCAATGGATTGACCTCTAATTTCAGTACATGTGATGGATTGGGTAGTACTTCCTTAGATGAAATAAATGTTACACATCATAAAACGAAGAGTTGTTTTATAGAAGTTATTATCGAATAGACACCATGCCGATATGATTAATAATTTCAAAGGTACTTATATACCAATGGTTTATCTTTCCTGTATATATTAATAAAAAATTATTCCTTTGATTGTTGTTCCATTAATATCCACTTCAGTTGTTAATCTAAGATATGATGATGAATTTTTTATGTCTGAATAACTAAAAAATCAAAACATCCATAAGAGATTGATATGTTAGTCCTTCTATATCTAGTTATTTTCAAAAATATGGCTATTACTGGTTATACAATATAAGAAAAATATTCTTAAAGTGATGTAATAGATTAATCTCTTAAATCTCATCTAAAATTTATCCTAAATAAATTCATAAATGGTTATGTAAAATCCCGACCAGTGAACTATTTAAGGTTCTTTGAGTAGCTGGGTCACATGCCTAAATAGAACCTCCCCATATGCTAGAGGCCACTGACAAGTAGTGGGTGTCCAAGGTGGTAAATTGGGGAAAATATTCCATTATATTTGAGTATCATAATAAAAAAAAATATTGATAATATATAGTGAAATAATAAAATATAAATAGAAACAAAATATAAGAAATAATAATAATCAAAAAATCAATGTATAAATATCCAAGGATTTGTATTAATAATCTAGCTATAAGTCGATTCATATACTAAATAATTTCATTCCATGCTAATATTAAAATTATGGATACACGAGATATAGAATACATACATCTACAACATAATGAACAAGAGTAAAAATGTCAAAAATGAAACTCCACTACCATAAAAAGAATATTCTAGGTCCTTCACTTACATGATACCATTCCATAAGCAAAAAGTTCAATCACCCATGACTGGGTGCTTACCCTTGTTAGTACCTATAACCATAATGTTTTCTAGGGATCTTATGGTCGTCCAGATAGGGCACAAGATAAACTCAGTAAGAGACCACCAACAATGTCTATAATAATAATGTTAGTTTGTATAACATATCACTATTATGGTATAATAAATAATAAAAATTCTGAATGTGAAAAGGTAGTAAACCTAGGATCCTAAAGGACACATAGCTTACATGACCTACTTCAACATATGTTGAAATATCTATGATATCAGTTTATCATGTCCAAATATTTATAAGTAATCATATATATATATATATATATGACATGTAAATATGTATATAAACAATATATACAAGGAAATATAGATTCATATACACATATATTAGGTACTAGCTAGACCTGCAGTATAACTCAGGTGTCCATGCATAGTAAAATGAGCTAAAGTCCCCATCATAGGTACTAGTCCTAAATCTAATTAGAGTAAGATATGTCATCCCCCTCACTCAAGATAGTGGATTGAGTCATCATTCCAAACACCCAATGTATGGGAACATGAAAGATCTTTTGCAACAACGTATGTAAGGGAGCATGAAATGAAATGCTCAACGAGTCCCTCAACCATTTCCCACAGACCAATATCCACGGTCTAATCGTAATAAAAAATAAATAATTACCTCTTCATAATTTATTATCATTTACCCAATTTAACCATGAAATCCAAAAATTATATTATTCATTATCAATTTACAACACATGATGTGGTCTTTACACTCAATTTAATTTAACTTAAAATATTCCATCCCATTTAGAAATGAACTAAAAAATAGTTTAATTTCAATCAAAATCACTGAGGTGGAAGATGTTCAATTAAAATTTCATATCAAGGAGGTGAATTAAATCAACACAGAAAATGGGGTGGAGATCAAAGAATAAAAACTACTCGAAAAATTTAAAAAGGTTCAATGGGGGTATCATTGCATGGTTTATGTTATTTAGAAATGAAAACACATTTTAAGGAATCATGTGGAAAGGGACAGTGTGAATCAAAATGAAGTATGCTATAGAAACATCCAATGTTTTAGTGGAAATTATTGGACCAAAAACCATAGGACCATGGAAGACCACTCATCCAATATTTTCCTTTGAACTAAATAAGGATAAAAGTATCAGAAGAATAAATAAAACCCTAAAAATATTGAATTTGAACTCAGAAAAAAAACCCCATCGAGGTTAAGTAAAATGATGAAATTGGGAATTGGAATATAGTTCATACTAATAGATATCCAATGTAACCAATGTGAGTCTGTTTGGAGTCTGGATAGAGAATAATGAGAGGAATGAGTCCTCTTTCTTAACTAATAGGCCAGAAATCCAACTAAAAAATGACCCTTGGTATTTATTGGGTACATAAAGTTAATAGACCATTTAATTCAGGGATTTTACCATCATTGGAAAAACCACGTTCACATCATGCATGAGGTCTGGGCTAAAAAATGAAAGAAGTGTATTTATATATACACTGTTTATTTAAATACATTCCATGTATTTTTAGAATAGCCTATAACTACACCATCTGCAATATTTATTCCAAAAAATACCCATCCTGAAAAAATTCATGGTCTGTGGGTTTAATCCTGGAAGAAAACCAAATGGGGGATTAACTAAATTTAAAAGGTTTGATACCTCTTTAAAAATCAAGGTTGTTACAACCACCCCTCTATAAAACAACTCAACACCGAGTTACCCTTTTAAATGTGGTAAAACATTATCTAATAAAATTAATGGCCACTGAGCACATACATAAGTTTATCACTTCTTGGTCTCATCATATACGTGGTTGTGCTACCATAACAACCGTACTTGAGTAACTAACCGACCTCAGAAAGACATCATATTCCGATCAATGATACACACTGGGTACTCTTCAAAATAAGCATCCATATCAAAAAAAACCTCCCCATTATGTAAGACATTCATTTGATCTGATAAAAAAGACAAATCAAAGACACATGAAAGAAATCGTTCATAGGCCTATATCTATGTGGAGGTTCTATCCTATAATCCACTGGTGTAATTTTATCAATAATCTAAACGGTTCTGACAAATCAAGGTGACAACTTAAACATTATACCAACCCTTTGATGGTTTATCCTAGGAAATAAAAAATAAAAACAATCATCCATAACCTAAATACTAAGAAGTCATAAATGAAGGTTTATATATGATTGATGTCTATACATAGAAATCATCATGAAATTTCTGATGAGATAAACCTACACCAAAGTCTCTTGAATGAGATGTGGTATAAGAAGTGGATCCTCCCCAGCCTCCAACTAGAACATAGGTTATTGGAATATATTTACATATAAGGCATCATAAGGATACATCTAGATGGTATCCTAAAATATATTATTATAAGATAACTCAAATTGTGGTATATATTTCACTCAAGGACCCCCAATGTCAAGGACATATGCACATAGCATGTCCTATAACAACTAAATCATACGTTTTGTATGGTTTTCAGCCTAATAGTGATATTCTATGCTCAGAATCACCTATGTCCTCAAGGCCTTCTATAACCCCTTCCAATACCATGATGTGAAATGAGTGTACCTATAAGATATGATAGAACATGGAGATCTATGAAATAATAAAATCTCCTTAATGTATATCCTCATTATCTCATCCACTAATATTGTATCTCTAATATGTATGAATTTGGAGACCTTTGTTAGTCGATCAATGACAACACAAACTACACCACTTCCTCAAGGGGATCTAAGAAAACATATCATGAAATCCATTCTGATATCATCCCGTTTCCACTAAATAATATATAAAAAATGTAAGAGTTATTCTATTATATGGTGTTTTCTTTCAACTACACATAGGTAGGATACTGAATAATAAAGCTATTTATCTCTCATTTCATACCAAGCATCCAATATTGGAAATGCATTTATTGATATATATTATTGAAACTGGGATGCATCATCCATCAATGAGGCATGGAATTCCCACATAAACTCCTCAAAAATGTATGTTGGATCCTAGTCATTCCCATTTATGCAAAAAATCTCATCATCTTTCATGTTCAAGATAGGTAATGAACCATCTCATGATATTCTCTCCCTTAGGACTAGGACCTTATTATTCAAAATTTGTTTCATATTTCCTTATTCTAGAAGAGTAGTTGACTGATAACACTTTGAGGAATGTATTATCGTGCTCCTCCTAAAGATCCAAATGAATTTATTAAAACAAAACCATAATTTTCTACTCTCCAATGGCCTCCATTACTACCAGATTCTTCGTCTCTTGAGCTAGAGCATCAACTATTTCATTTCCCTTACCAAGTGTATAGAAATGCTCATAATCAAAGAACTACATATAGTCAAAATATATGTATATCCTGAGATTTAAATCACACTATGTAAATATATATTTCAATATTTTTGGTATATATACTATAGATAAGGATATATAATTATGTAACATATCCAACAAAAAAAATAATGCACCACTTCTTCCAATTCAAGGTCATGCATATTCTAATTCCACTCATGTTGTATCCACTAACATGAGCTGCTTCTAGGTGTGAAAATCATGGATTAAACATCTATAATACCCAGTAATACCCAAAAAAACTCTAAATAAAATATGTTATTGGGATGCTCGCAGGAAACTATGACTCTCAAATTCTTTGTGTCTACCAATACTCTTGGCTCTAAGATGACATGACCTAGGAAGTTGATGTTGTCGACCAAAAATTGGGATTTAGGAATATTATAATAAAAAATGTTCCCCCTCATTGTATTCAAAAAAATATTATGATTTTGATCATGGTCATGGGAAGAGTGAGAATAATCCAATATATCCTCCACAAAGACTACCAAAAATGAATCCATATATAGGTGGAAAACCCCATTTATCAATAACCAAGAAGACTGCTAGCATGTTCATTAGGGTTAACATAATACAAAAATACTCATAAAATCCATATCTAATATATAATTATTAATGTGGTATGTATGATGGTCTCACACACACATGATAATACAATATATTCCAATCAATAATTGATAAAATCATCAATCCTTGGAGATGGTTGAAGAGGTAATCTATTATAGGTATTGGATACCAATTCCTAACCATAAGATCGATCAAATGTTGGTAATCTAGGAAACGTATTTGGGTAAAAAACAATTTCTTGGGATAAAGGGCCATTTAACACCATGGCGTGTTACTAGGATGGGTAAAACAACTAGTTTCTTAGTATTCCAACTCCTTTTTGATCTTTAAAAGATAGGTCAGTACTATATTGTAAGGTGTAATGAACTCTGATAACTCCCTTGACACTATATCAATAGCAAATTCTACATATTACATTAGAGGTATCCTAGAAAAGTCATTAGGGAATACATCCCTAAAAAGACCACTAGAGGAGGAAAAATAACAGTTCGTATTCCCTGATCATCCAAGAAGAGACTAGGGAACATGGCTTTCACTATACCTATCCCCTTATGCTCAATTCCATCTTGTGTCAAATGGATATCCAATTCTTTGTGATGAATAAGTCTACCACCCTCATGTTATTTGAAAGTTACCATCTTGAGATAAAAATTGATATGGTCTTGATATGGAATCAACCATTCTATCCTGATAATTACCTAAAATACTATGATATTAAGAAAAAAAGATTCCAAACAAATAGAAAACTACTATCCTATATTAAGAATTCCTAACATTATTAAACACATTATGACCAGACACCCAATGAGGTATCAAGTATCATTACAAAAAAAATAACTATATATTAAGGCCCATACTCTACAAAATTTATATGATAAAAAACTGTGCAATCCACCTATATAAAATAAAGTATTCCCCAATGCGGATGCTATAATAATATTACATCAACAAATATAGAATCCAAAATTGTACTAAATTAAAACAGATCGCATTACACCTAACTTTCCATACCATGACCATGAGATAAAACGTTACTACCCTAAGAAGGACCATAATGTGGCTACTATGAATCCTAGTCCCCAATTCTTATGCCTCGACAACCTCCTCGATCTATACATCCAGTGGCATTCTAGCTGTCTTCTTGGAAAGTTATGAATTCCCCCGCTCTAGAATGTCTATTTTGTGTAGATACTTTGTCACTAGAAAATTGTAGAAAATTCTTACAAAATCATTGAATATAGTCCATCCTACCACAACCAATATGAAGAGGGAATATGATTTCACACCAAAATAACACCATTAAGGGTATTATAAATGATGAATGAAGGAAGTTGAATCGAGATCTTACTATTAGATATCAAATTCATCAAAAAATGGTCTGTCCAAAGTCCAGATGGGGAATAATGAAAGGGAAACTAGGATATGGCCTGAAGGAACTCTAGTGAACGTTTCATTCTATGTGAGGGATGTTAAATGAACCTTATTTCTAAAATAAGTGGCCCATCCTCCTTTAAAAAGACCTAGGGTATTTACAAAATTTGTTTGTTTTCATCTTGTGTAAAGATTCAGTTTTCCTTTTTTAGAAGAAACCATGTTCATAGTGTGAAAGTTGTCTAGTAAAAAAATATACGGAATGTATTTAAATACATTGCATGTATTTGGATTGAACCTGGCTCTCATACCTCTAGAACCACACTTCCAAGAACAAAACTAACATTTGTAAAGGCACGGTCTCTATGATTTAGAAAAAAAAGAATACCCAATGATGTATTGATTGAATTTGAAAATTTTCATACTTCTTTGAAAATATGGGTCATTATATTTTAACCTTAAGACCCTTATAAATTGAAAATTTTAAATGAATTTAACTAAAAATCCAAATATCATTATATGATTAATCCCCAAAATATGATTAAGAATCTCTTAATGGTCACATGAAAAATATGTAAATACCATGTTCATAAATTCTAACAAATCATGGTAATTACTAAAATTACCATAAATATTTTTTAAAATAATAGAGACTTCCTCATTCCTAAAATAAAACCATAGATTATCGAATACATTCAATAAAACCAAAATTTTTGTAAACTCCATCAATTGTAAAATATAACACTTTTCCAAAAAATAACTAATCCATTACGATTTCATCCGTACTATCTAATTTAATTTATCAATATTTATCATATCTTTCCCCAAAATGAACAAAATTTTCTCAACATTAGGGACATATTAAGTTTTATCTTCCTTAATCATGTTTTTCAAAAAATATCACTTTTCAATTAATTCTACCAGATTTTTCAACCTATTCTTTATCATTACCACATGGATATAGTTATTATAATTACAATAATAACAACATTTATAACATTAAACCATTTTGATGCCTTAGGGAAACCATTATTCTAATCCATTTCATTAACTGGACTTTTCATTTTTCATTTGATATATGTAACTATATTCCACCATTATGAACTTATGAAAAATCTTCTCATTCATTAATAACATTCCCTAGAGTACTTATTCCATCATTCTTGGAATATATGAATCTAAATCGTATTTCCTCCAAGGTATCCACCACCCAAACACTCAATGAACTCATTCCTTGTCTTATTTGGTGAGTCTAGGAGTTGGTTAAGGTGAATGTTGTTAATCATATATCATGAAAAATTATTAGGAATAATCATATTTTATTTCAATACATTCTTAGTCCAATATTTTCTCATCAATACATTATCTATCACATTCAATATTATCCCACTTCCTTCTAGTTTCATTTGTTGAATAAAACCATAAAGCATTGTGTGAATAAAAACATTCATAGGGGAAAAATAGAGACCACGAAAAATCAATTATATGATCACTAAATCATAAGACGTTAATTTAAATCTATAACACAATGATTTTTTCCCAGTTCAATTGTAGTCATGATCTATATAAATCATTTATGATGGTTTGTAAAGATTTTTTGAATTTCCAAAGTATAGCCCCTTGGATTTTCGAAATATGTGCACAATAAGGCATGTTGTCTTATACTTGGTAGTGATTCAGTCAAGCATAATGTCACAACCTCATATGATGGGGCTCTAGATGGAACTTCCCAATCCAGCCTCTAATAGGCCAGGGGATAGAAACTAGAACATATTAAACATATCACTAACATGGGAGTCATTGCCTATGTACCTATACACATGCACACATATGAAATCTCACAAAATGATTAAATGTAAAAACCAATGAGAAACCAATGAATGCATACATCTATATCCTATAACCAGAGGGTGACAGATGTAATAAATGTTAAATAAGGAAAAAAATTATATCCACTAAAGAAAACTGTAAAATTTTCCAACCTTTTTAGATGGAGTTAATCACGGTCAATTGGAACTATCAAAATGCTCCTTAGCCGAGATCTAGTATAAACCTTAGTCTATCTTAATCACTAAGTTCTACATACCATAGTTCCTCCATGGAATCTGTTGAAAGGCATGTGGTTTGCACAAGAAAAAACATTTTTTTGGGAAAAGACCACGTAGGGGTGAGTATAAAAATACACAGCAGATGACCCCAAAACCCGAAAAGAAAAAGGGAACAATTGAAAGTAAAAAAATACTCTTGACCTTGCCAGAGTGAAGCCCAATCGAGAGAAGGAAACTTTATATCCAACCATCCTCCAATGTACAGGACAAGTCAGCCTGATCTACAAGTGGTGTCAAACCCAACATGTGAAAACACACCAAGGACTCCCAAAAATCACCTAGATATACTCGTCTCAGACACTATATGTCATGAGGTTCCAACAACATTGCTATAAATATGGATTCCTTCGTAGGATCTAACTGTAACATAGAACTAGGAGAATGCACTCCACAAGATTAGGCATTCCATATAGATCCCATCCAATAGACTCACTCTAGTGGTAATAACTCTACCATTCCTAATGACACGTCTTTGAGAATGTGTTCCATCAAGAACGTGTTACTAGGTCCAGCTTTTGTGACCGACAACATAGGTCCATTCATCATTACCCTATTCCCAGTGAAAGCTAATGAAACACATGTGAAAATGCCCAACCCTCACCACTAAACATAGTTGAGGGTGAAATGCTCTAGAATATGTACCACGTGCATCCTCTATAATAATAGAGAACAAAGGGACCATTGCCTTGCCAGTGCCCCATAGTCGATGGAGTACTACATCTAACTAACCCACAGAACATGTATCGCTCTTGTGAGGATCAGTATATACCTCAGTCCATAAATGGATCACTATATCTTATCAAGGTATCATTCACATATAGTGGATGTTCCCGCTCCTCATAGTTCTATCCCATAACCGAGGGTGCTCCAACTCCAATAGAAGACCCGCTCCCCAATGTTACTCGAAGATGGGGGAGTATTAATCTGTAAGTGAGGACCTATGCCCTAATCTAATAGGGGATTACTAATCCAAAAGGACCCACACCTAGATATGAAAGGGAAGTACCACTTCGTAAATTCAGGACCCACAACCTAACTCGGTAGGGGAGTAACACTCAGTGAATAGAGGACCTACACTCTAGTAGGAAAGGGTAGTACCAACTCTTCCAGGTTGTTCACTATGTAGGACCATCACCCTAACACATTAGGGGAGTATCAACACCATGCTTGATACACTATCCTTGAAATAGTAGGAGAGAGGTGACTCTACCAGAATGACTTGTATGGAGGACCCACATCCTGGAATGACAAGGGAGTACCGACTTATATAATAGGGTACCATCACCCTACATGGGAGGGGATTATCCAATCTATCTATATGTCATATATGGAGGACCCCCACCAAAGTCCGGAAGGGGTGTATCAACTCCACAGATAGAGGAAATGCTCTTTGGTCCAATAGGGGAGTACTTACTCTACCTTCACGAATGTCACAGTGTAACCCCCACCCTAGTCCATCAGGGGAGTAACACCCCCAGGGGAAACTACCCAAAGGTAATGATCCTATGTAAATTATGCGGGGAGTCCCATATCTACCTAGGAATAGTGGAAATGGAACCCTGCACCCTAGTCCACCACGGGTGTACCAGTCCATGAGTTTCTCTACACTAACCACACTGATATCCAACAATAATTCAATATATATTCACATTCATCCTACTAGATTCACATCACCTTTTAATCCATAAGAAATAAAGGAATCCTCAATGACATCATATTCAGAGAACCACTCAGGATAGACTACTCAAAATCCTGAATCTATGTCCCAGAGAAGGAGATACAGAAAGAGTAATATCTCATAAGGGGTTTCTATGTGTACACGGTGTGCACCAGGGCACACATGGAGTGTGATCCCACCTTATAAAATTAACGTGTATTCTGGCTAAAAGTTTTTCCAATCCATTTATGGGAACAGATTTTGTAAAGGATATACACACTATGTCCCTCATCACTTATCCCCTGGTCATGTTCCTCTTCTACACGAATCAGCTGACAATGTCCCTCATAAGCTATGTATCCTATACTACATGGTGTGTTCAAGATAAATGGCCATCTTCCTTGGTAGTTTTCCTATTTTTGTGGACTATTCACCATGTCCATGTACCTCGACCATGTTTTATTACACGACCATGTTGTTTTAGATGGCTAACCCAAGCAATGTCCCCAGATCACAATGTTTAGGGCACTACACATTGCGAAACCATAGCACAAAATGTGTAGTTTTGAAATATAATCTTCCCCAAACAATAAGATCTACATGTCATGATTCATGGAACTAAACACCTTGTAGATGGTGATTCTAGTCAAGAATCACCTCTGAAATACTCCAATTCATCACTGTTTACCTAGAAACCTGCAGATCTACCTAGATGGGATCTCTAGAAATTATATTTTGGATCATTAAACTTAAAATAATTGTAAAGAAGTGGATCAAGACAAAAAATCAAATATCCCTACCTCATTTGGGACATAAAAAAACTTTGGGTGAGAAATTATGCTTGGGTCATGGTGCTCCTTGATCTGATGACGATTTTTGTCTGAAATAGAGATCAACAACAACTTTCTTCATTTCTATCCATAAGACTAATTTGTGGGAGTAGGGGGTATATGATAGGTGATCTTATTGGTTGTGAATGTATGTATGAGGGTTTTTGGGCAATAAATTGGGTTTAATTAAATTAAATCCATTAATTCCCCATTAATTTTATGCTACCGAAATAACATCGATCAAAGCATCCGACACATATGACTTTAGGTCGTGCCTAAGGTAAACATGAGGTTTTAGCCTCAACCATGGTCTCAAAAACATTGTCTTAGACTTCTAATGAAATTTATTTATGTTTAAATTTTAATTACATGCACATGAAAAAATAAATTTAAAATTTTTATTAATGTTGCACAGAGGCTCCTTGGGCCCTCGCCTCCTGCGCTGACTCTGTGCTCGACTCTGGAAACATTTTCTGATATATTCCAAAGTATTTCTAGTCAAAACCCGAGTCATTATATTCTCCCCACCATTGGTATTTTATTCCCTAAAAAAAAGAATCCTAATCACAACAGAAGACACTGAGCTCCCCATAGGGAACCCATGCCAGAGAGCTGACCATGAAACACCGCTAGTTTTTACGGGTATGTTATTTTAGTAAATTTAAAATTTCATTTCTATATTGTAATCATCTAAGTTAAAAATTCCTTTCACATGAAACACCGACATGGATTATGTTACACGCGACACCAACTAGGCGTATGATGTAGGCAACACTATGTTGGTGTACGATACACACAACATTGAGCTTCCATGAAACATTTATTTTTATTATTGAAATTATTTAAATAAGATAATTATAACATAGCCATCAATCATAGTTATATGAATAGTAATAACTACTTTTCAAATATTTTTTATAATTGTTTTATATATATAAACCATATTCATAATAAGAGAGATGATTTTTGGTATTCATTCTTATGTATAAAGACATTGTTTTATCGAATGAACCACTTCTAAAAATACAAGTAATTTTAGACACATTTTTAAATTGAATTTGATAAAATAAAATAAATTTCTGAATTATGATATTTGAAATTATCTTAGGGTTCATTTTTGGGATTTTTTTTGAGAAACATCATTTTTTGATAAATATTAAAAACATATTTTTTAGTTAAAAACTACATTTTTTATAATTAATTACCAATGATTAATTATATTATTAACTATTTTTAGGGTAACATTAGATAAAAAATACATTTATCACTATAATTAATTTTAATATAATCAATTTTATTTTGAAACTAAATATAAAATCTTAACAACTATTGAATGTTTTCCTATAATAAAACCCCATTATTTCATTCGGTCAGTGGTATTAGCACTAATGTTCATTATTTTATTATGTGATTTGAATTTCAAAAATCCTACATAAACCACTATATTTAGTCTAATATTTAGTTTCTAATAATACCATGTTATTTTTTTCATAAATGTTTTGTAAAAGTGATAAATTTTAATCATAGTAGTTAACGCTAAATTAAGATTAATTAATGACCAAACCTTTAATTTATGGGCCCAAATGACGTATACACATGTCAAAAAACCAATGGATATCCATATATTGGTCATTAAACATAAATTATTGTTTTTTTATTTTTAAAGTATTCTTTAGGTAATAACATGTGCACACCTAACTTATTTCTATAAATTCCAAATGACTCATT
Organism: Viscum album; assembly: GCA_963277665.1. Lineage (NCBI taxonomy): Eukaryota > Viridiplantae > Streptophyta > Magnoliopsida > Santalales > Viscaceae > Viscum > Viscum album. The sequence goes on along the minus strand of OY728132.1, from coordinate 1,339,571,596 downwards.
TTCCTTCCCTATAAATGGCCACCACCTCTACCCATTACTCAAACCTCTAAAAGAATTTAAAATAATCCAATATCTGCCCATGTATCCTCCCAAGAATCCAATCATCTACCTTGTACCCTCCCTTTTGTTATAAATCTTATCAATGATTCCTTTTGGAATAAACAAAAAGGAGTTACCCAATTAAGTGGTAACATTTTCTCTCGAGCTCATTTCCTTTATTTTCTTTCTAAACCCCATACACATTAATTATTACATTACAATATCAAAAAAACTGTATCCTCCATATACTAGGATTTTATTTTTCAAATGGATTGACCTACACTTACAGACTCTTCCATCTAATGGATGCTGAACATACTGTTTCTATGTACGACGAACTACAACCTCACAAAATGATGATTGTGAATTTACCCTTTACCACCAATCATGGTGGCCATTATGATAGATAATTTATTTATATATGTCATATATTACATTTAATATTTCTTAATTCTTCTTTATTCCTTTTACAAAATGAATATTTTTAACTTAAATTTGGTGTTAATGCGATAATCTTGTTTGAGGAGGTGTGGACTACCGCCCCCTCAATGCGACGTGATTCGTTCACAGACCACATAGAATGTATTAATGATGGGTTTAATGAAAATATATTACATATATGATAATTTAAATCATCTTTAATATTGATATATAAATTTAAATACATATATATATATATACATATGTCATTTACATACATTCTTTCAATACAATAAACAACGTTCATGCCTACATACCACTTACCATCTCCGTGATTGGTGTATTCCATTGCATACATAATTATGATATAGTTTAATATAATATACATATCATGTATATAACAGATATTTATATAATTTTATATATTCTTAAATCATGTTATATGTATAATTATCAATGATATAACAAATTAAGACACACGTGAAGAACAAAGAAAATATTACCCGATGTGAAATGTTAACATAGGATCATTAACAAGAAAGTAATATAAGTTCATAAACAATGTATAATTTCTAATAGATATATTAATATTTTTCAGTAAAATATTTATAATAAACTAATATTTACTATATATGAATCTTGTATGAGTACGGAGAGTGTCAAGGCATACGGTATGGGGATTTAATCTCACTTTTAATATCTGTGAGATATAATCTATGTTTTCCAATATTTCCTTTTTTAGGGAGTATGTAATTCCCATGATTTTATTCTATTTATATTTTACATAAATTTAGTTTCATTGACATATCCATTCTATGATCCAACTTTCTTGGTGTTTAACATTCAAAAGTTAAAAAATCGGCAAAACAATTTTGTCGCAATTTGCGTTCATTGATATTCGAGTTTTGTTTTGAATTAAAACATTTTTTCATAGTGTATATACATCCATTTCACATGTCGTATCATGAGTCTTATTATTTTTATTATATCATAAGACTCATGTAATATTCATCTTCTTACTTGGTGAGTATTATCCCAATTTACCAAGTTATAATTGTTTATTGAGATAATCTCAGCATCTTCTGAGATTGTTTATGTTTTTGTATACTTTGATGAAATATTATGATCCAAATCACAAATAGATTCATGGTTTTTATTCATATATGTTTATTCAAGATATAATCATTTTTAGTACAATTTTCCTTCTCTTTGGTACTTAGGATAATGTTTTTAGTAAAATATGAATTTCTCTCTCTTTGGTCAGAAATCTATTTTATTTTTAAAAAACCATGTGTTTAAAATGATTTTGAAAAAATTTTAAGAAATGTATTCAAAACATACATGAAGATAATTCTCAAGAGAAATTTTATTTTAAAATTTTTTTATTGTTTAAAAATCTCCCTTTACATGTTTTCAAATGCCATTTTCAATGGAAAAGGTTTTCAAAATGGTTTTTGTAATAAAAATAATTTATGAAAGAAGAAATAATATTTTACTTTTGAAATGATTTTAAAATATCATCAATTATTTTCCCATATAAGAAAATATACATTGGTGTTTCTCATGCCTTTATGGGGAAATTATTTAATGTTTCCATTTAAATTATTTCTCTGAATGGATTATATTTTGATGGTATATTGTTTATGAAAACTTTTTCTTTTCATAGGGTATATGATTTTGAAACCCAATTCTTTTCATGGGCTACATGTTTTTGAAACCCTCTTCTTCTAACAGGTTATGTTTATGATGAAATTATTATGAAACATTTATCTTTCCAAAGTTTGTGACATGATTACATTTTTATGATACCCATTTCATTTCATGGGTTATTATATGTTCATTTATGATATTGTGGAACAAGTATATATGACTTCATTATGTAATTGGTGTGACTTATATCTCCCTCCAATGCATTGGGTAAATATTTATATCACATGAGATATAGAGGGCTAAAACAAGGGTTTGATCAGTATTGTAATACAAGTCTGGAACAAGGGGTTACTTGGTTCCGTAACAGAGGGCTATAATGAGGGATTACTCAATTTAGTAATACAGGCATGGAACTATTGTTCACACTCTTCAGTAATGTATGTTTTCCACTATGATGGTCTTAACAATGACTCCTTGGATACTATTAAAAACAATATATTCTTATGTTTTTCCACAATCCAATATCTTATTAATATGTTATGATTTCATGGATGATACTCATTATTTTATTATTATTCAATTCTTATGATATTCTAATATTTATTTAATGATCTTTGATAAGGAGGGTATGATCTTCTATTTCATGATCATATTCTCTACCCTTATTCCCATGTTTATACTTACATGTATCCCTTCATTACCCTTAATAAGAATTTAAGATCCCACTTTTTTATGTTTCCTTCCCCAAGTTATGATGATATGTATTATGTTTGATTTGGCTAGTAAGGGTTCTAGTCAAGAAAAACCTAGTGGGAGATTATATATCCCACATATGTATAAATTTTTATGTATTCCTTGTTTTCAAAGGAACTAGACTAGTATGGTCTTCTTGCATCTATTTGTATAATGATTAAGTATTCTAAAAAAAATTATGTAATGTTAATTTTTGTAAAGATAGGGTCACTATAGTGGGTATCAGAGGAAAGGTTTCGTAAAAATTTGGAAACTAGGATGAGAAAACCATAGTTATAACGCTAAGGACATGTCAAAATATAACTAAAGGGATGAGTAAAAGTATAGGAAAATGTATTTGTATTTCTGTGAAGTATAGAGTGATTGGTTTCCAAGAAATATATCCATGTCTGGAAACTAAATGTGGATGCAGCTCTAGAAAAAATTTAATTAGGGTAACAAATATGAAAAGATGATCTGATATTGACTCAGGGTAATCATGTACATTATAATGAACTTTGATTCAAACTTACTTTGACACTCCCAGGGGATATTCTTTTGGAATTTACAAACTCTTCATGAACCATTATCTTGGTTTTTAACCAAAGATGAATATGAATAACCTCGGATTAACCTAAGGTATCATAGATTACAGAAGGGGTCATAAGATAAATATCATATAGCTGATTTCTCTTAATTATGTGGTTCCCCATTATGATAAAAATTTCTTACTCTATGATTTCTATTGTAGTCCATGGATGTAACCCAGTGGAACCGCATTAATGGTGATTCCAATATACAATGAAACAATGGTCTTCCAAATCAATCGAATTCAATGGGATATGGAATAAAAAATCATATTTCTATGTACACACATATTTTTCATGCAATGAATCCGGGTGGAATTCCAAATGAGAAAAAAAGGGAACAAATTCTTGTTGAGTCATTCATGAGGTGACTTCCACTTTGTTTTAGTGGGTTTCATGATCCACTGGTTACAGAAAAATTGATTAGTACCACAAAAATTATATTATTTATTCTTTAGTGTATGGGGCATGAGAAATTAATTTTGTATATCTATCGATTAGAAGGTGGTGTAGATCACTGGGGGACTCTAATCGAGAATATAGGGCATCATAATGATATTGAATCCATGGTTTGGGATGAGTTTAGGAACTTATTTTTCAATAATAACATTCCACAAATTCTTCATACAAAGATGTTGAAAGAGTTCCTCAAGTTGAAGCAAATGGATGATGAGTCTATTAGTACATATGAGGCTAATTTCATGAGACTTTCAGCGTACACTTTATGAATTATCATCCATCCTAAAGGAATGGTTGATAAACTCTTTGGTGTATTAGAGCCAAGTATCAGAAGGGAATTTCCTATAAGAGACATTAGTATCTATGTATATATTTGGTGTTGTGAAATATAGGTTGAAATGAAGGCATGAGTCATGTATCAATATCACGGCTTTGACAAGAAGATGAAGATGGAGTTTAATGGAAACTATAAAAACCATGGTGAATAGAAGAATAAAATTCCATTATTCTCTAAGTGTTGTAATAAGAATTAAGGAAATTTCCTTAGGGGGTCTAATAAATGTTTTTTTCTGTGGAATTGAAGGCCATCAAGAAATTGATTGTTGAGGTTATGGGAAGAAGTTTTCTAAAAATGATAATGGAAGAAATTCCATTCAAAATTTACCTTCCACGGTTCAGCACTAAAAGTGTAAGTAGAATGTAAATTTTGATTTCCATTTCCCAAACCCAAGGGTTGGTGATGATGATCGATTTTAGAAACTTCTTAAGCCAAGGGACAAGTAGAAATCTCATTCAATTGATATTTTTGATGTGGGGTGTGATAACAACCTCAGGAAACGTACACATACAATCTAATCTAGAACTACTAATTTCATATTGGATTTTGGATATACCCACTTTTTCATATATAAATAGTTTTCCAAGGATGTTAACATTAATTGAAAAAAATTAGAGGTGGAATTTTTAGTGAAAACCCCTAGTGTAACGATGATTTCATCTCGTGTCTATGATTCCTCTATTTTAGAAGTTTGCGTGAATATGCATCCTTCTACTCTTTTCATTCTTCCTTCTGTCAAAATTGATGTCAACCTTGGCATAAATTGGATTTATCTAAAAAAATTTCAAATTATTTATTAATGGGAATATACATTCGATATTTCAATCCCCCTTATGATCATCCATCAATGTGAAGATAAGTATGAACTTTTTATGGATATTACATCCAGTGTATGGGTCTTAATTCTCATTCAAAAGTGTTGATTATCTCAAATAGATGGGGAGAAAATCAACATCGATGATATTCCTATTTTTCATGATTTTTTGTATGTATTCTTGTAGAGTTGCGTAATATTCCACAAAAACATGAAGTTTAGTTCTTAATAGAACTTATACCTATTTCAACACAAATTTCAATGACTCCTTATAGAATGGACCCAATTGAGTTGTAGGAATTAAAGAAGCAACTCCAATAAAACCTTGATAAACGATTCATTCAGCTGAGCGTGTCACCTTGGGGTGCACCCATTCCTTTTCTGAAAAAGAAATATGGATCATTTTGAGACTAAATTGATTATTATGAAATTAAAATGATCACAATCAGGAACAAGTATCCACTTCCTCGTATAAATGATTTTCTAATCAACAACACAGAGCTAAATACATTTCCATTATTGACCATTGTTATGGATATCATAAATGGACCTCCAAGAAGGAGGATATACCCATGAAGACATTCCATACAAGGTATTTTCATAATAAATATATAGAAATGGCTTTTGGTCTTTCTAATTCCCCTTTTATCTTCATGGATTTAATGAATATTTTCTTCGAATATTACCTCGACCAGTTTGTGGTAATCTTTATAGATAACATAATTATCTATTAAAATAGAAATGAAGAGCATGAATATTACTTCATAATTGTATTATAGACCTTATGTAAGGATATGCGTTTTAAAAAAGTTACAATGTGTGAAATTTGGCTGCAAATTGTTTTAATTTTAGGTCACATAACCGCAGGATTTGGTATAACTATAGATCCATCAAAGACATAAGCTACTGAAAGCATGCCTAGATTAACCAAAATCACTAAGATACAAAGTTTTCTATAATTTTTTGATATTATCAATGGTTTGGTGATAATTTTCAGGTCTATAAAATCATCTATCCATGTTAAATCAAAATGGTGTTAAGTTTCTTCGGAAAAATGAATGTTGGGAAAATTTCAAGCAATTGAAGAAAATGTTGGTTAGTTGAACTGTTCAAACAATACCCTATAGTGTAGAAGGGTTTTTAATCTATAGATATATATCCAAGAATGTATTGAGATATTTTCTAAAGAAAAATAACATTTTTATAACATATGCCTCATGATATTTGATTATTCATGACAAAAATTATCCAACCCATGATTTAGAGTTAGAAACGGTATTTTTTTAATTATATATATGGTGGCATTATAATTATGTGGAAATGTGTTATATATAAACCGATCAAAAAAGTATGAAATATATATTAACATTGAAGTAGATAAACGTGTTCAAGATAATATGGTTAGAGTTGATAAAGGATTATGATTGATCAATACATTACCACTATAGTAATTCGAACAAGGTGGCTGTTGCTTTGAGTTGAAAAGATCAGGCTATAATATCTATGATGAGGATCTCAAAATATTCAATATTTCTATATTTTTAAAGGATTGATCAAGGAATATTTAAGGAAGGGTAAAACCATTTCTTTCCAAAATAAATGTTCAACCATTTATCCAAGTGATGATTAAGGAGGCACAGAAAAAAGATGTAGAGCTACCAAAGAAGGCCATAGATGTTACTGATCATAACCTTGATCAGGATGGAATGATAAGGTTTATGAACTGTGTCTCTGTTCCTTAAATGTCTGATTTAAAGGAGCTGTTAGGCGAATATCTTTATCTTCATTATCTATTCAACCCAGAAGTACTAAGATATATACAAGATTGAAATAATTCTTCAAGTGGGATGGTGTGAAGAGAGATATCACTGAGTTTTTATATTGGTGTTTTGTATTCTAGTATGTTAAGTATGGAAGATAAAAGTATAATGTGATGTTTCATACATTACCCATACCTAAATAGAATTGGGAGAACATCACTATGGATCATTTTGTTGGAGAACCCAAAACCTCTAAAGGGTATAATACTAAATGGGTGGTATTTGATCTCTTTACAAATTCATAACACTTCATTCATACCAGATTGGGAGGTGAGGTTTGCCTTAGTGTTCTGAAGAAGTCTAAAAAAGTTGCATGATATTGAATAGAGTTTCAACATGTCTTCTCATCCTCAAATATATAGTCAGACTAAAAGATGAATTTAAACCCTAGAGGATATGTCGAGATATTGTTCTCTCAATTTCAAAGGAGCATTGGTTCAACACATTCTTATAGTTTAGATTTCAAACAAGAATATATTACACTCAATAATTCATATGAAATATTATGAAGCCCTTTACGGGAAGAAAAGTAGAGATCCAACATGTTGGGGTGAGGTTGGAGAAAGAAAGCTATTGGGACATGAGATCACTAATGAAATGGTTGTGAGGGTTGGAACTATTTAGAATCATATCAAGGTAGCTCAATTTTGGAAGAAAATCTATGAAAATAATCATCGACATGTTATAGTGTTTGATGATGGGGAAAATGTGTTTCTACGAATCTAACCCTCGAAGAAAGTTATGACATTCAAGTAGAATGGGAAACTAAGCCCTAGGTATATCGACCCCTTTTAAATTATTGATCTTATCAGGATAGTAGCCTATCCCTTGGTATATACTTTAAATCTCACTCATGTACATGATGTGTTCCATGTAACACTCTTGAAAAAGTATATACCTAAACCATCACTTGTACTGAACACAAAGGTCATACCGTGGGAGTATGATCTTTCTAATGAGGAGAAACCTGTTAAAATTATAGACCGATCAATGAATGTTCTACAACACAAGACCACTCAGTTGGTCATAGTTTAACGGAGAAATCACTAATTAGCGTAAGGTATATGTGAACTTTAGGATATTACAAAGATGAATTATCCTCATCTATTTTTACTTGAGTGACAAATTTGAAGGGAGAAATTCATTTAAGGGGGGTAAAATGCAACATCCTGAGTTTTTACAGACCTGTTTTTTTCGAATAAAATTAAATATACATTTATATATTGAAATTCACTAAGTAATATTTTCCTTTCACACATAACACCATCTTGGCATATGTTAAACCCAACACTGACTTGGCGTACGATTCACATACCAATGAGTTGGCGTACGATACAGACACCACAAAGCTTCAACAAAACCTCTATTTTTATTATTTTATTCATTTATATAATAGAATTATAACCTTTCCGTTAAAATATTTATATGAATAGTAATAACTAATTTAAAATATTTTTTATAATTGTATTATTTGAATAAAACATATTGATAATAATAGAAAAGACATCTGTTAAAGTCCTTTTTATGTTTAAATAAACCGTTTTACCGAATGAACCACTTCTAAAAAAGAAATTAATTTTATATACATTTAGAAATTTCCATTGATAAAATAAACTAAATTTTTTAATTCAGAATGTTGTAATTAGATTAGTGTGATTTTTTGGGATTTTTCTGACAAACATCATTTTTTGATGAATAGAGAAAATATCTCTTTTTGTTAAAACTACCTTTTTTGTCTAATTAATTATTAAGGATAAATGATATTATAAATTAGTTTTAAGTTAATTTTAAATAAATATTACTTATACTATTATAATTAAATTAATTATAATCTATTTCACTTTGAAACTGAATATAAAATATTAACAAACATTTGAATGTTGTCATACTTTAGACCCCCATTATTTTGTTTCCTCTATAGGATTAGAACTAATGATAATTTTTTCTCTTATGTGATGTAAATTTAAATAATATGACATGTACTATTGTATTCCATATAATATTTAGATTCTAAAAAGGTAATTCCAATATTTATAAAAAATTAGTAGTAAATATAATTTAAATTAATAACACTATCTAAGTCCAAATTAAGCATAATTAGAGACTAAACCTTAAAATTAAGGGCCCAAATGACCTATACACGTGTCCAACACATTTTAGATGTCCATATTTCATCTATAAACCTTTTATTCTTCAATGTTTTTGATTTGTTAAGACATTTTTTAGGTAAGAACATGTGAACACCTAACATGTTTCTAGAAATTCGAAATGTGCCCCTTTCCTTCCCTATAGACGACCACCACCTCTACCCATTTCTCACAGCTCTCAAATACTTGAACTTCATCCAAGATATTCCCATAAATACTCCCAAAAATCCACCCTTCTACTTTTAATCCTCTATTTAGGTAGAAAGGTTATCAAGGAAGCCTATGGGCATAAATAAAAAGGAATTACCCAATTAAGAGGTTACGTCTTCTCTCGAGCTCCTTTAGTTTATCTTATTTCTCCACCATCTCCACTATATTTATTCCATTTTTTTTGTGAAAACAGCAGTATCCTAAAAATACAAGGATGTTTTTATGAAAATTTTATGACCTAAACTTACACACACCACTATCTAATGGATGTTTAAGTTACGGTTTCTATTTACGATGAACTACTGCCTCACGAAATGATGATTATTCATTTCTCCTTTACCAGCAATCATGGTGGCCATCATGATGGAAAATATGTTTATATAATTATTATTTTATACTTAATATTTATTTTATATTATCTATTAATTTTATGAAACACACATTTTTAACATTCATTAGATGTTAGTAGGACAATCTTGTGCGAGGAAGTGTGGAGTACCACCCCCTCATACCGATGCGATTCGTTTGCACACCACATATAATGTATTAAGGACATTTTTAGTGAAATTATATGATTTATATGATATAGTAATGATAATTTAATAATGATATATATATATTTTATAAATATATATGAATTTTTCATTTGAATATTTTCTTTGAATAAAACAAACAACGTTCATTCACATGTATGACTTACCGTCTCCATGAATGTTGTATTCTATTGCATAAATCATTATGCTATAGATTATTATAAGATAAATATACTATATAAACATGATATTAATATCATCTTCTACATTCCTGAATCATATATATATGTATAATTATTAATGATATTCAAAATTTATACACATGTGAAGAACAAAGAAAATATTACCTCAAGTGAAACCTTAACATATAATCATTAACTAGAGGGTAATATAAAGTCATAATCATAGAATATATGGTAATTTATATAATAATATTTTTCAGTAGAATATCTATATGGAAGTTATATTTATTATATAGGAATATTTTACAAGTACAAAGAGAGTGAAGACACAGGGTAAGGGAATTTCATCTCGATTTTAATTTTGATGACACTCAAGCTATGTTTACCACACTTTAATTTTGTGTAGTGTTTTCACTTACCATTATATTATTCTATTTATCTTGTACTTAAATTTATGGGGATTAAAATATAAATTATATGAAGCTTATTTCACGGGGTTTAACTTTAAAAAGTTACCATATCGGTAAAAAAAATTTGTCTCAAATTTCCTTCTCTGAGAATAATGTTCTGTTATGCACCTAAATTTTCTTTCTCGGTGTATATACTTCCATTATACATGTTATATCAGGAATATTATAATTTTTATGATATATTAAGCTTCATTTAATTTAATTTTACTACATGGAGAGTATTATCCAATGTTACCATGTTATAATAGATTATTAAGAAAATCTCATCGCTTTCTGAGATTGTTTATGTTTATGTTTTTTTGAGGAAATATTATGATCCATTTGTCAATAATATTCATGAGTATCTTTATACTCTATTTATTAAATATATCCTCAATTTTTAGTACCATTTTAAACCCTGTGGTAATTAGTATAATTTTTTAGTAAAATATTATTATCTCCCTCTTCGGTTAGAAATCTATTATATTTAAAGAATCCATCTTTTAAAAATTTATTCAAAAATCTTTTCAAAATTGTATTAAAAATATCCTTTAATATAATTCTCAAGGAAAAATGGATTTTAAAAATGATTTATTTTTTCAAGATATTCATTTATATGTTTTCAATGCTATTTTCTAAGAATAAGTTTTTCCTATGTTTTTATGTAAAAAAATCTATTTTCGAAGAAGGAATGATATTTTACTCATGAGATGTTTTAAAAAGGTCATTTAAAATTATATCCCATCTAAGATAACATCCATTGATGTTACTCATGCCTTTATATAGAAATTATTCATTATTTCTGGTAATATTATATATCTTTATGGATTATGTTTTGATGGAAATTTGTTTATGAAACCACTTCTTTTCATTGGTTATATGATTTTGAAACCTTCTTCTTTTCATGGGTTATATGTTTTTGAAACCCACTTCTTTCCACGGGTTATTTTTATGATGAAATGATTATGAATCATGTTTTTTCCAAATGTTATAATATGTTAATAAATTTAGGAAACCCATTTAATTTTATGTTTTATGATATGTTCATTTATAATCTTTAGGAACATGTATTTAGGTGTTCATTATGTGATGGGGGGGACCTATGTTGTAACACCCAAATATTTTGATATTTTTGTTTCGAATAATTTTACCTATTTAACAATTTAAAATTTCTCATGACACTAGATACATATATATATATATATATATATATGTTAAAGAATCAATTAAAATTATACATTAAAACACAATACCCACTTGTATTGTGCAACACACAATACCACCTTGGCTTTAACTACAAGAAACACCGACTAGGCATACGATGCACACAACATTGAGTTTAGATCAACCATATATATATATATTGTTAATTAAATGAGACAATTATATCCTAACCATTATAAATAATTATAGTAATATTAATAACTAGTTTCCAAATAGTTCTTATAGTTGTTTTATATAAATAAAACATATTTGTAATAAAAGATAAGATTTTCAGTAAATCCGTTTTATGTTAAAAATATCATTCGCAAGAATGAAACACATCTAAAAATGAATGTAATTTTAGAAACATATATATATTTAATTTGATAAAATAAAATTCGTTTTTGAATTCATAATTTATAAATTATCCTACAGTAAATTTTTGGGATTTTTCTGAGAAATTTAAATTTTCGATGAACAGTGAAAAATAATACTTTAGTAAAAAACATCATTTTTTATAATTAATAATTAATGATAAATGATATAATAAATATGTTTTAAGGCAACATTATATATTTTTTACATATATTAATAATATTTAATTCATTAGAATAATTTTAACTTTGAAACATAATATAAAATCCTTACCAACATTTGAACTTTTTCTTACTTTGAAACACTGTTATTTTGTCCAGTCTATGGGTTTAACAGTAATCCTAATTTTTTATCTTCTGTGAAGTGAATTTAAAAAATACTACATACAAAATTATATTAAGTATAATATTTGGATTATAACAAGGACATGTATATTTTTGACAAAAATGATTAGGAAATGTGATTAAAATTAATCACGCCACTTAAGGACAAATTAAGCATAATTAGGCACTAACACATAAAATTAAGGGACCAAAAGACCTAGAAAACATGTTAAACACCCGTGTTATATCCACATTTCGTCCATAAAACTTTGACTAGTGAGTTTTGTTATTTTGGTAATAATTTTATTAGGTAAGAACATGTGCAAACCTAACATGATTCAAAAATTTCCAAATTTGTCATTTCCTTCCGTAAAAAAGGCCTCCACACTTACCCATTCCTAATAACTCTAAAACATTTTATTTTAATTCATGATCTAACAAATTATCATAATAAAATACTCCGTTTGACTATGAATCCTCCATTCTAGAATAATTATTCTCAAGGAATACTTTTGGCGTAAACCAAAAGGAGTTCCCCAATTAGGAGGTAACATCTTCTCTCAAGCTCCTTCCCTTTATTTTGTTTCTCTACCCCCTCCACTTTATTTATTCCATTAATGTGAGAAAAAAACATTATAATACCTATTATAGGATGTTTTTATGAAAATTTTATGACCTAAAATTACACAGAACTCCATCTAATGTATGTTGAACAAATTGTTTCTATGTACGACGAACTACTACCGCACGAAATGAATGTTTTTTATTTTTTACCTTAAAACTGATCACTGTGGGAATTATGATGGTAAATATGTTAATATATGTCAAATATTATATTTATTATATATTTAATCTTCTGTATTCCTTTTACCATGCACATCTCTTCACTTTCCATTTTTAGTTAATACGACAATCTCTTTTGAGGAAGTGTGAACTACCGCCCCCTCAAAGCTATTGGATTCTTTCACACACCACATAGAATGTATTAAGTATGGGTTTAATTAAATAATATGATATATATGATATATTAATTATAATTTAATAATTATATATATATACATATATATTCATATGCCATTTACAAACTTTCTTTCAATATGATATTAAAAATGGAACTAGCGTTCATGTATATGTAAGGGTAACCTTCTCCATGAATGGTGTATTACATTTAATAATACTATATTATATATATTATTATAATAAAAATGTAATATTTATATCTTATATTTATATAAAGGTTTAAATTTTGGAATCATGACATAAGTATAAGTACCAAAGATGAAATAAATTAAGATAAATGCAAGGAACAAATTGAATATTACCCGATGTTAAAACATATCATAAGATCATTAAAAAAGGGTAATATATGGTTACAATCAGGCCATATTTGGAATATATATAATATTATTCTTTAATAAATTACTAATAATAAACTTGTAATTATTATATTGGAATCTTGTATGAGTACGGAGGGTGTCAAGACACAAGGTAAGGGGATTTCATCTAACTTTCAATTTTCATGAGATAAATGATATGTTCGCCACTATTTCCTTTTATGTGGTGTATGTACTGAAAATTAATTTATTATATATATTGTACTTAAACTTATGGGTATTTATATTTCTTTTTTATGATCCTTGTTTCATTATGCTTAAGTTTCTAAAGTTACCAAATCGGTTAAAATGTATTGTCTTAATTTGCCTTCTTTGAGACTTATGTTTTGTTATGCACCTAAAAGTTGTTTGAAGGTGTAAATACTTAAATTTTACATGTAAAATAATGAATCTAATTATTTTCATTATATTCTATGCTTCATATAATTTCATGTCCTTACATGGAGAGCATCATCCCAAGATACCAATTTATAAGAGTTTACTGAGACAATGTCATTTCTTTTTTAGATTGTATATGTTTATGCTTACATTGGAGAAATATTAAGATCCATATCTAATGAAAATTCATGAGTTTCATTATAATCTATTATTGAATAACATACTCATTTATTGGTGCCATTTTCCACAGTTTGGTACATAAGATAGTTAACAAAGCATTCTTAAGAAATCCCGACTTTACCCTCTATTTAGTCAAATCTATGTTTTATAAAAAGTGTTTCCCGGAATATTATAAAATTATCCAATAATATATTAAATAAATATTAAACATTTTTTAATTTTACCAATATCTTCAAGGGAATTTTCTTTTCTTTTTCCTAATAGAGCACATTTCAATGCTTTTTATTGGGAAAAAAGAATGTTCTTTTGACCTCGTATGACATGTATAGATTTACCCATTTTCATTTCATCGAAAATACATTTTTCATTATAAAAAAGTCTAATACTCAAGAAAATGTTTTTAAATGTAATATTCAAGGAAAATTTGTTTTCAAAATGGTTTCAAACTTCTTTTATATGTTTTCATGGGAAACTATTTATAAATTATTTTTCATGTCTTAATTACAAGTTTTCAAAGCGCTTTCAATGAAATGGTTTTCAAAAAATATTTAGGATTATTTTATATGTAATTAAGAAAAATTATTTTCAAAAAGTTTTCAAGAATTATTTATAAATTTTGAAAATATTTTCAATGAAATTTTTTTCAAAACATATTCAGGTTTTCATTAAATGTTTTTAACTATTTTGAAATAAGAAGGATTTTAAAATGTTTTAAACCTTATTTTAAAATATTTCAAGGAAAAGGTTTATAAAAATGATTCCATGACTTATTTTTAGGTTTTTATCTTTTTTATAAGAACATTATTTTAAAAAGGTTTTATGTAATAAAATGACTTTTTTCAAACATGAAAGGATATTTTTTCCATGAAATGTTTTTAATGGATATTTAAAAATTATCTTCCATCTAAGATGAAATCTATTGATGATACTCATACCTTCTAGGAAATGATATAAAGGTTACATTAATATACCTTCCATGAATTATTTATTCTTAATGTCATGGTCTTTATGAAATCAATTTTTTCTTCATGCATAATATGTTTTATGAAACCCATTTTTCTTTTATATGTTATATGATTTTGAAACCAGCTTCTTATCACATGTTATGTTTATGATGAAATGATTATGAAACCTATATATTTACATAGGTTATGGTATGTTTACATGGTAATGTTACCCATTTAATTTCATGGGTTATGATATGTGATATGTTTATATATGATCTTGTGTAACATGTATATATTATTTCATTATTTGAAAAGTGGGACCTATACCTCCCACAAATGCATCGAGTAAAGATTTATATCTCATGAGATAATGATGTAAATCAAGTTAACGAGCTTTATGCACTATTGGAAGATTAGGAAACCTATTCCTTATAAATAAAGGACTTTCGCTGGGGATTGTGGTCTGTCCAACTTAGTAGGTTTAGTCACAATGATGATGGATGATTGGGAAACTTGATCTATTACCGGATGATTCGGAAACACAATCCCTTACAAGGAAATAAATGTGATTGTCGATGGTGGTGTGTCCCGTCCAGTGGGTGTAGTTCAAATTAAGTGCCTTAATAAGTTCTAGAAATTTTTCTTGACTTATAGGGAATGATATCACATGTTTATTTATTCCAAAATTCCATATCTTATTCCTATGATATGCTTCCATGTACTCTGCAGTTTATTTCATTATGATCCTAGTCAAATTCTTATATTTTCCTTTCATGGACTACACTCTTTATTTCATTATTCTCAATGTATTATTCGTATGTTATGCTTTATTGGCCTATGATATTTATTTCATTATGATCCATGTCTTATTCAGATATTATTATTTCATTTTCTATACTATTTATTTTATTTTGAATCCTGTTTTATGAACTGCCATGATTTATGCCATGATACATGTTTATGATATTTTATATGCATGGTATGATCTTCAAATGTTTTTATCATGTTATCATACACTTTAAGATAATGACTATGATTACATAGCTCCCTTGTTTACCCTTATTGAGCATTTGAGCTCACCCCTTTCTTATGTTTCCTTTCTCACGTTATGAGGAAATGTTTCAGGTAGAAATACTAAAGGTGAAGCTATTTATGAGAGATTTTGATGATATTTCACTAGGATAGAAGACTTTGTTTCCATGATTCAAAAGAAACTAAACTATTATGATCCTTTGGCATGTTTTTTTTAAATATAATTAATATTCATCTTAAATGATGTAATATCCATGTATGTTAAGCCTTGGTCCCTAAATTTGGTATCAAAGGAAAGGTTTATCCATCCTTTAGAAACTAGGATTGGGAAAATTTAGTGATATCCCTAGGTATATTTATAATGTTATGTCTAGGAATGTCTCAAGGATAATTATAAGGATGCGTTAACATTTAAGATAATTTTCTGGAGTTTTGGTAAATTATAGAGTGAGTGGTTTCCAAGAAATACATCCCTCTCAAGATACTACAAGTGGATGTGGATATGGCATAGATATACCATGGGGTAAAAACTCTGACGAGATGTGATGGGCTTAACTTGGTGTAATTAAATAGAGGACAATGGGATTTATTGTGCACCTGTTTTGGCACTCCTAGGGGATATTCTTTTAGAATTCACAAACTCTTAGTGGTCCATTATGAATGATTTTGGAATACTTTAGCTATGAATAACCAAGGACAAACACAATGTGACATAGATTATGGAAGGTGTCATGATATAGAAATCCTATAAGTAATTCTATTCAAGACTCTGTGGGTTTCTAGTATGACAAGTAATGATCACACTATACTTCTTTTTTTAGAAAATGGAGGAAACAAAAATGTACTAGATTAATATTGAATGTTATGGATGATTTTATAATGACCAGTCAAGTGGGATGATCACTAGAGTGAAATACGTCATGATCATTCTTAATCAGCTTTCACAAAACATGAATTACCCTGTTTTCCAAAACCAACTCTTAGGCTCACTAAGGAATAGAAAGAAGTAGTTCCCTGATATTTCAGGTAATTGAGAACATGGAGGAAAGAAGAATTACTTTTCTTTGTGTTAATAATGTTGAAAGAATTATCTAAGAGAAATCCTTAGAGGAAAAAGAAGGTGTTTTAACTGTAGAAAAGAAGGATAGAAAGCAAGTGATAGCAAGAAAAAAATGAAGAACATAGTTAATGAAATGGATGGGAATTTTGGCCTCCAAAATTCTTTATCATTGGTTATGTTTTTTAATTGTGGAAAAAAATGGTCATTATGTAACCCAATTTACCAAGAGGAGTGTTGATAAAGAGAATCAGTATGGTGGTGCGAGTAATGGTCACATTGTAGATGATGATGAGACTACAAATGAAATGTGAAAAAGGGTATTATTGTTAATAAATTAAGTATGAAGTAATAAAAGTATTTATATATTCCTATTCAAAAGTTATGAAAGACGATATATAAAATGATTGTTCTAATTATGTTTTCACTTAGTAATTAAAAGACTATTTCTAATGTTCCCTAAGGATTGGTGAACTAATTTAATGACAAGGTGATAATTTTTTCTAAGGGAAGGAAACCCTAAATATATTTTCTATTATAAGATAATATTGTATGGATAATTATATGTGGGATATGAATTAGTAAATTAGACAATATTGATTACATTGGATACAAATAAGGACCTGTTTATATGTAGATTTTCCTACAAATAATGAATTTTACAACATTTTTGAGATTCAGGGAGATATTACAATATAATTTGGAATGAGTAATCATGCAGGTTTTCTAAAAAAATTTATCGTAATTTAGGCTGTAACTTATTTCAAAAAAATATTTTTTGAGGGTATTTACATAATTGGAATGTTACAAAAATGAGTTTCTTTTTGATATATAGGGGAATCAATGTTAAGATGATTTTGTGAATCTCTTTCTAATGTTTTGAATTTTCACCTATGTGAAGGGTTATAAAGTTAATAGTTTTTAAAAAGATTAAGTTAATATTAAGATAAAGTATATATGCATTGTGTTTGTATTGAAAACCTTGGTTAAAAGGCTAATAAGTGACTAACCTTACTTCAATATTTCATATATTTTCTAAGAGGAAATCTAGTATTTTTTATGACAACAAGTCAATTACGGAAAGGTTGTGGGTCTTGAACCCATAACCAAAGGACAATAAGTGATTCACCCCATCAACTAGACTACATGATGTCCTCGTTAATGTATATTTATTTTTTCTGAATAAATAAATATAATGAAACATTATTGTTACTTTTTATTTTTAGTGCCTGTTGATTTTTTAAGAGACAAATAGTTCATCTTTTTATTCTTTTATGGGTATCAGGATCCATTAAAATCATATTTAAGTTATTTAATAATAAAATATATTTTTATGAAATTAGTTCCATGAGGTAATGGATGTATTATAAATTTTTCAAAGAAAAACCCCAGAATTAAATTTTGTTTATATAAATTTGTCAAGAATTACTCATTTTTCTGAAAGTGATACAAAAATATTTGTCGTAATACATTAAATTATATAGAAGTAATGGCTTCTGGAATCGTCACATATTTATGAATTTAAGGCCCTAAAAATTATTTTAATAATTCTATTTTTTGTTATTACTCACCCCAATAACTCCCTAATAATATTTATGCCTTTCCTCCATGTCAATTCCTCACCCCCAACCGTTGTTATCCTATGTGGAATCACAGTTATATGTTACATTGGGTAACCATTTTGGATCCAAATTTCCATATTTAAGGGATGATTTAGTATCCATATTTACATTGTGGTATTATATGAATGAAACCATAATGTTTTAAACCTTAGATATCCCAAATGAATTTTGAAGGAAAAAATTATTTAATGGGGAAGAATATAACACCATGAGATTTTGAGAATTATTATTTTTTGAATTAATTTATATTTTGAATATTTTTATATTTCACATGACACTAGATATATATATATATATATATATATTTCAAGAAACTTAGTCAAACATTCCTTTAAAATGTAATACCAACTTCGCTAGTGCAACATGCAATACCAACCTGGCTTTCACTACAAGAAACACCGACTTTGGCATATGATGCACGCAACACAATGTTTTGATGAAACATATATATATATATATATATATAATTAATTAAATGAGATAATTATTAAATAACCATTAATCATAGTTATAGTAATAGTAGTAACTACATTCCAAATATTTTTTTTAATAATTTTCTTATGTATATATAACATATTTATAATGAAATATAGGATTTTTGGTAAGGTCCTTTTATGCTAACAATACCGTTCTCTTGAATGAACCACTTCAAAAAGTGAGTGTAATTTTATACACATTTAGAAAATTAATTTCATAAAATAAACTTCATTATTTAATTTGTAACATTTAATTATCCTAGGATGAAGTTTTTGTATTTTTCTAAGGAACTTCATTTTTTGATGAATAGTGAAAAATACTATTTTTTTTGTTAAAAACATACATTTTCCTATTTGATAATTAAATCTAAATGATATTATTAATTTGGTTTAAGGTAATATTAGATATTTATTAAGACAATGAATATACTATATTTTATTTTTATCAATTTCAGTTTGAAACTGAATATAAAATCATAAATAAACTTTTTAACTTTTTCCTACTTTAAAACCCTATTATTTCGTCCCATCTATAGTATTATAACTAATCCTAATTATTCTTCTTCCATTATGATAATTTAAAAAATAAAACCTAAAGCATTATATTTCTTATAATATTTATCTGCTAATAATACTATGTTAGTATTTGAAAAAAATTACTAGTAAAAGTGATTAATATTAATCACGGTTGTGAAGGCCAAATTAAGATTAATTAGGTACTAAACCATAAAATTATGGTCCCAAATGACCTAGACACGTGTCAAAAAACCATTTGATTTCCACATTTCATCCATAAACCTTATATTAGTGAGTTTTGTTTGTTTTTTAATACATTCTTATGTAAGAACTTGTGGACACCTAACTTTTTTCTGAAAATTCCAAATGAGTCATTTTCCTTCCCTATAAGAGGCCACCATCTTTTCCCATTACATACTCCTAGAAAAACATTTAATTTAGTTCAATATCTATCCATGTAGACCCAAAACAATCCTCCCATTGACCTTGAAGCCTCTCTGTAGGATGAATTCTTATCAAGGAAGCCTTTTGGAACAACCCCAAAAGAGTTACCCAATTAAGAGGTAACGTCTACTCCCAAGATCATTCCCATTATTTTTATTATCAACCTAACACACTATCATTATTGCTTTATTATGTTGAAAAGACAGTATAATCCATATAATTTGACGTTTTTATGAAAAATTATGACATAAACATACACACATGCTCATCTAATGATGGTTGAACGTACTGTTTCTATGTACGATGAACTACTACCTCATGAAACAATGATTGTTAATTTTTCCTTTACCACCGATCATGGTGGGAATTATAATGGAAAATATGTTTATATATGTCATATGTTATATTTAATATGTATTTACAATTTTTTATTCCTTTTACAACACACATATCATTACTTTCAAATTGGTGTTAATACGATAATCTCGTTTGAGTAATTGTGGTCTACAACCCCCTCAAAACGATGTGATTCATTCACACAACACATGAAATGTATTAAGAATGGTTATAATGAAATTATATGATATAGTAATTAGAATTTAATTTTTATATATAACTAAATACATATATATATACTTATTTCATTTACATAATTTCTTTCAATACAATTATAAAAACAGAAACAACGTTCATGCAGACGTACTACTTACTGTAGACATGAACATTGTATTCCATTTCATAATATTATATTATAAAGATTATCATAATAAAAATAAAATTTATATTACTGAAATTCATATAATTCTTTACATTCTAGAATCATTATATAAGTATAATGACTAAATAGGTATGAAATTAAGACACATGCAAAGAACAATGTGAATATTACCCGAGGTGAAACCTTAACATAAGATTGTTAACAAGAGGGTAATAAAAGGTTATAATAAAACCATATATGGTAATATATTTAAGAATGTTATTTTGTAGAATATTTATAATAAACTTTTATTTGTTATACCGGAATCTTGTACGAGTATAGAGCGTGTCAGGACAAAATGTATGGGGATTTCATCTCACATTTAATTTTTGGGAGATAAATGTTATGTTTTCCACTCTTTATTTTTGTGTGGTGTATGTACTTACCATGATTTTATTCTATGTATATTTTACCTAAATTTATGGGTATTTACATTCCCTTTTTATTATGTTTCTTTCATTGGGATTAATTCTCAAAAGTTACCAAATTGGTAAAAATGTTTTGTCTCAATTTTCCTTCATTGAGACTTATGTTTTGTTATTCACATAACAGTTTTTAAATCTGTACATTCTTCAATTTTTATTGTAATATAATGAATCCAAATATTTTTATAATATTAAATGATTCATTTATTTTCTTTTCCTTTTATGGAGAGTGTGATCCCAAGATTCCAAGTTGTGTGAGTTTATTGAGACAATCTCATTGCTTTCTGAGATTGTTTATGTTTTTTCTTCCATTACTAAAATATTATGATAAATATTTCAATCAAATGAATTATATAAATTTTCTTATTTTATTTAATTATATAAACTTTTATTGATACCATTTTATACTCTTTGGTAAATATTATAGTTAAGAAAGTGTTTTTATGAAAGCCCTTGTTTACCCTCCCTTCAGTTGGAAATCAATATTTTCTAAAAAGGGTTCCCAAGTATATTATACCATTATACTTTAAGAACTAAAATAATTTTGTACGTTTTTTTCTTATTTCAATCTCTTCAATAGACTATTTTTTTTTTCATTTTCTAAAGAAGGCACTTTTCTGCTCTATTACCTTGCAATAGGAATGTTCTTTTTACCTCATACGACATGTACAGATTTACCCATCTTCCTTTCATAGAAGATCCCTTTTGAATTATTTAAAAATATAATCCTTAAGAAATTTTTTTTAAAATTAATTTTCAAGGAATATTTTCTTTAAAATGGTTTGAAACTTATTTTATATGTTTTCCTGGAAAATTGTTTTCAAAATGTTTTTAATGTCTTAATTACATGTTTTCAAAGTGCTTTCGAAGAAATTGTTTTAAATTTTTTTTAAATATTATTTAATTAATTTTCAAATAATTTTCTATGAAATGGTTTTCAAAAAAAATTCATTTTTTATTAAAATGTTTTAATTAGTTTTCAAATAAAAATATATTTAAAATTATTTGAATTTTATTTTAAAAGTTTTCAAGGATAATCATTATTAAAATGATTCAATGTCTTATTTATATGTTTCAAGGTGTTTTTTAAGAAAATGAATTTAAAATGTTTTAATATATTAAAAATCCCTTTCAAAAAAGAAAGGATATTTTCCTCAAGAAATGTTTTTAGAGGATATTTGAAAAAAAATTCCCATTTCTGACAATATCTATTTTAGTTAATCATAACTTTGAGTAAGTGGTCTAATGGTTATCTTCCTATCCTTTCTTTGAATGAGTTATTCTTAATTTCGTGGTCTTTATGAAACAAATTTCTTTTTCATGGGTAATATGTTTATGAAAACCTTTTCTCTTTCATGGGTTATAAGCTTTTGAAACCCGATTCTTGTCATGGATTATGTTTATGACGAAATTATTATGAAACCTATATATTTCCACCGGTTATGATAGGATTACGTGTTTATGTTAAAAATTTAATTTCATGGGTTATGATATGTGATATTTTTATTTATGACCTTATGGAATATGTATGTATGATTTCGTTATGTGACATGTGGTATCTATATCACCAACCAATGAATTGGGTATATATTATTATATCATGAGATAATGATGGGAATCAAGACAAAAAGATTGATCTACTATGGATATATAAGGAATGTCGATCCATTACAAATATAAGACTTCTGATGGGGAGTGTGTTTTGTCCCACCCAGTAGGTGTAGTGACCCTGATGATAGAGGATGGGGAAAATCAATCCAATATAGGAATATGGGGAAACCTGGTCCCTTGCAAGGAAGGAATTGAAAATGTATATGGTGGTGTGTCCCACCTAGTGGGAGTATTTCCAATGAAGTCCCTTGATAAATTATCTCAATGCATCTTAACATACATGGAGTGATATCACATGTTTACGTATGAAAAAATTCCTTGAATTATTCTTACGTTATTCCTTCATGGCCTGTTATTTGTTATTTCATTATGATCCCTGACATACACCTAGGTTATGATTTCATGGCCTATTCACTTTATTTCATTATGATCCATGTATTATTCCTATGGTATGCTTCCATGGCCTATGATTTTTATTTCATTATGATCCATGCATTATTCCTGTATTATGATTTCATGACCTATGATATTTATTTAATTATGACTGATGTCTAATAAATTGCCCAAATTTATGCCATGATCCATATTTATGATCTTGGACATACATTGTACGATCTCATAATGTTTTTATCTTATTCTCAGAACCTTTAATCAAATGATTATACTTATATATATCTCTTGATTACCCTTTCTGAGCATTCGATCTCACCCATTTCTTATGTTTCCTTTCCAAGGTTATGAGTAATGGTTTTAGGTAGAGCAACTAAATTTGGAGATATTTATGGGAGATGTTGAAGATATTTCACCGGGATTGAATACTTTGATTCCATGTTTCCAAAGACACTAAACTATTATAGTCCCCTAGAATTTATTTTTGTAATGTACTAAATATTCAACTAAAATTATGTAATATCAATGTATGTTAATCTTGGGTATATATATATATATATCCCTCCAATGATTTGGGTAAAAATTTATATCTCATGAGATAGATAGGACTGGAACGAGATTTTACTTCGTTCAGTAATAGAGGTAGGGAATTAGGGTTTACTCAGTTCATTAATATTGGGTCGGAACGAGGTTTTACATGGTTCAGTAATAGTGGACTAGAATGGGGTTTCACTCGATTCAGTAAAGGACTTTTTCCACTAAGATGGTCTTAGCAGTGATACCTTGGCTACTATGAAAATCATTATATGCTATTGTGCTTCCACAATTCCAAATCCTATTCAAATTTTATGATTTCCTGGACTATGCTCTTTATTTCACTATGATTCATGTTTTATGATCTTACAATCTTTATTTCATGATCATTGATATGAAGGGTATGACCTTATATTTTCATGATCACATTCTCATACCCTTATTCTCATGTTTATTCTTACATGTCTCCCTTGTTGACCCTTACTAAGGATTTGAGCTCACCCCATTTTATGCTTCCTTCCCTAGGTTATGAAGAAATGTATTATGTTTGATTTTTCTAAGAAGGGTTCTAGTCAAGAATAACCTAGAGGGAGAGAATGTATCTCACTTATGTATCATTTATTACGTATTCCATGTTTCTAAAGAAACTAGACTAGTACAGTATTCTTGTATCTATTTGGATAATGATTAAATATTCCCAAAAAATTATGTAATGTTATTGTTTGTAAAGTGAGGGTCACTATAAAATCCATTTTTAAGGTAAAAATTTCCCTATTAATAAATCCATAATAGATTTTATTGTGTCTGAGTAAATCATGACTATATTAAGGTAGCTCAATCATGTTATGATAAATAACCATTACCTAATCGATCAACGTACTATCCAATATATTCATTATCCTTTGTTTAATCACATAATTCTACTTAATCTCTTATAATAAAGTGGAAAAAATAATCCAGTGTTAGTTGAGAAATGGATTAAATCTATTGGAATGATATTTCATTCCCTTGGATGTGATGATATAGAAATGGTTTTACTTGATGTATATTATCATAAGGGATATTATTATTAATGGTGGATATTCATCCACAACACTATAGGGGAATATTAAATAGATCACCTAGAATGGAGATCATAGAAGGAAACATTATTTGAATAATGCTTTCCTTGTGGAAAATGAACTGTAGTTATGGGAATGTATTGTAGCTTAATGAAAATGGACGAAGAATTTTTTTTGGAGTCTAATGATACATTTATAAGTATATTAAGGTTTTTTATAGATTACATACACTATAACGAATTTATAACTTACAATTTCATTGAATGTAATTATAAAATTATCAAAAGTGTTGCGGTTTCTCAATCATTCTCATCATTTGACGAAATAGTTTTATGTTCCATAAACAAAGGAATTTTTTAGATCATATGTATTCAATAGTAATCAATACATGAAGTGGTAATATTAACAAAAATTAATATGGAACACAACCATGATGATGTTAATGAATTGATTTCCATATTTTAGTAATTGGGGGAGAAAATCGTAGATATTTTTTGGGGGAAATGGATTTTGTTACAATAGAAGTTATAAGGGTAATCTAGATAATGAATGAATGTATAAGAAAAATATCAATTAGTTTAAGTAATTAATTTATATATAAATGGGTTATTATTATCAGAAATTACATATTGAAAAAGACAACAAACCCTAGAAGTGTTTGAGGTGAGAAGGAAAAACATATGTGATCACTACATCTAAGGTGGATGGTCCTAAATACGCGGTGGCATGCATATTAATCATAAAATAAAATCTAGATTCAAATTTATGTTATTATTAATCCTATATGTATTTTATATTTCCTGTATTTTCAAAGAAACTTATATATTATCAGGAACCTTAAGATGGAATTCATCAGTCAAAACACCTACTATATGTCCCATTATGACTAGGATGTGATATGAAGTTCCCATTATTATATATAAAAATTATCTATTTGTGGATTTTTTTCATACATATAGTTGAATTACATATAATCCATCTTGTGAATTAGAATAAAAAATATGATGAAAATAATATTTCATAAAGAGAGAGATTACAATTCCTGATGAAGTTGTGGAATTTCATATCATTTAGAAGGGACATCATTATATAAGTAATGTATACATCCACCCCTAGTAGAATTTGTGAATAAGATTTATTTACATGAATAGAATACACATTCATTGGATTGAATACGTAATATTCAAATTGAGGTCATACTTACTCTACATGAATTCATTGATCAATTTCTTATTGAATTACCTTGACAACCCCAAAAGTGTGAATTTGAGTTTTCAATTCAATCAGTCCTCGATGAATGTACTATATCAACGTATCACTATTGAATACCCACTGTAGAATTAATGGATTTGAAGAAAAAACTTGTGGAGTTTTTGAGAAAAGAGATTTATTCTCCCTATGTTTTCACATTGGGGAACCCTTATTGTCTTTTTAAAGAAGAATTTTGGATCCATGAAGCTATACATTTATTATTGGTAAATCATTCCCATTATGATAAATAAAAAATATCTTTGCCTCAAATTGATGACATATTCAATGAACTTCATATATATCAATAATATTAAAAATATGATCTTTGTTCAAGGTATCATTAATTCTATATAAGAATGGGATAAATTATGATTACAAAATTATGAATGAGGTTTGTACATTCTGTGTTTATAGTTACATCATTGGGATTAATTAATGAACTATAAATTTTTATGGAAACAATAAATAGGGTATTCAAGAACTATAATGATAATTTCATTATATTAGTTATTGATGATATCTTTCTATATTTATAATAGTTATAAGGACCATAATAATTGACTATGGATCATTCTTAAGACTCATAAAAAAATAGTTATATTTGAAATTTTGAATGTGTGAATTGTTGTTTCATAATGCTTTAGTTTATTGTATATATTGTCAAAAGGGTTGGAATCACAGATCATATTGTGAGTAAAAATGAAATTATTCAATTGCCTACACCAATATATATAACATTGGTTTATAGTTTCACTAGTTATATAGGTTACTATTAGAGATTCATTGGTTTTTCTAGATTCCCTAACCCCTAAACCATGATTACAAGTTAGAGGGTTCAGTTCATATGTGAAAAAGATTTTAAATAAATCATTGATAAATTGATTTGGATATTTTACAATGCACAAATTTTTACTCCACCAGTATGCAATGATGGGGTAGTGATCTAGGGTGATATATTGAAAAATATAGGCAATTTCATCCTTATGCAACATGACACATTTTTTAGTAATAATCATGGTAATTAAATACACATGAATATAACTATCCAACCCATGTTATTGAGTTAGAAACGTTAATTTTTTATTTGATGATATAGGTACATTATATATATTATAAAATATGTGAGATATATACATACCATAAGTGCCTAAAATACATCTTTTCAAAAAAATATAGCTTAATATGAGGTAATGGAAATGGCTCGATCTACTAATAGATAAATAATCCTCCATATATTACCACCCAGGGAAGTCAAATAAGTTATTTTATGAATTGAGAGGTAAAATCACTGATTCCATACCCAAACGAGGATTAATAGGGATCCAATTTTCATTGATTTTGTAAATATTGATATCAGTATTATTAATCGATGGGATACATCACTACATTTTACACTGATTTCCATACCATATTTGATGGAAAAGAAACCAATTTCCTAATATGATGGTGAGAATTTTTAGAATATATTTAGAGCTCTGAATGAAGTAAAATTGGTATATTTCATTTTTAAAGATGGAATTATGAAATTTTTACGGACTTGATGTGTTTCATATATAGATTATTTTAAAGTGTAATTGTTGGATCATACACAGAACTCAAATTTTTTTACCTACACTTGTACAACCATCATATATTAGGTTTTGATAGAAAATTTTTGTGGTAGAAAATGAAGCAGTAAATTGATAATTATATATAATAATTTCTAGTTTTCCAAAAGATTATTGGTATGAGAGATATTCCTAGAGGGTTCATGATATCTCTCCCTATTCCTATATGGAAATGGTATTTTTTAGCAATGTAATTTTTCAATGGATGTCCAAATACATCGAGAATAATTGATATGATAAGGATTATTTTAATCACTAGACCAAATATTCAAATTTATTTTCTATAAGTAATTATTTACCTCTTGAGTTCCTCACAGAGAACATTATCAATGATTTTATAGGGATTTTTGTCCCACCTCTTGGAATTTTTTATTATCATGATCCGAATTATAAACCAAAATCATATAAGACTAATCGCAAAAAACATGATAATGGTACTTTACTTGAGGGCCACCTTCCATCCTCAAACTAATGGAATATATGAAAGGGGAATCTAAACATTTAGGTTAGGAAAATTTCATTATCACATCGAATTCAATGAATGAGAGATTAGTATATTCAATTTTTATATATTTCTAGTAAAAATAGTTTCCAATAAAGTGTTAAATGGTGTTGTATACAAAATTACATTCAAAGAAATTTCATACTTAATCTTCTATAGGTGTTGTTTATGAACATAAAACTGTATTTCCAGAACATTATAATGTGATAATGAAAAAGATAATGACTATTGAAACATATATTAAATAATCACAAAGAAATATAAAGAGTTATGGCTAAAACAAAAAGATATATTTTTTATTTTAAGTGGGGTATCATGTTTTTTAATATATCTCTTTGTAAATGTGTCATAATATTCAATTTGAAGGAAACAAATGAGCCCCATGTACATCAGGCCATTTGAAATTATTTATTGAATTAGGGATCTAGATTATCAATTGTAAATTACTTTATTTCTCTATAGAGTAGCTGATTTATTCTATATATTATTGTTATGGAAGTACATGCTAGTCCCAATTAATATACTCCCCTATGTTGAAATAAAATTGGAAATTTCTCTATCTAATAGTGAATATAAAGTCAAGATTCTCAACACTAGAGAGAAAGTAATGAGGAGTCAGATCACTCCATAGGTAAAGGTACATTAGAGAGACAATAAAACAATTCAGGAAACATGGTACCTATTTGATGATATTAGGAAGAGCCAAACTCCTTTATTATAAAGTAATATTCATTAAAATTTTATAGAAAACATTTTTTAGGAGGGATGACTATAAAAACCAACCCTCAATTATAGTTAATAACAATTATATTTTAATGAAGCTATAATAAAAATATTTTTCTCATTAGAGAATTGATTTTCTTAAAAAAAATTCATAATGACTATCGATTTATAATTAATGGAAATATAAATAAATTAATTAAAATCTAAATTATATCTATACTTTATAAATCTAAATATATTAATTTCAATCCATAAAATAAATATTACTATTAATATAGTTAAAATAAGATTATCTTATGGTTGAAATGAAAATTTCATGAAAACCCATTTTTTGACCTGATTTAGAGGATTATTATTAAATTATATTTTGTTAAATAAATTAATGGAATTTGATAAAATTGATTCAATAATTATTTTCATCATAAATTATATTATTCATTAATTTTAACTTTATTTTTGTTTGTAATGATAAGTATACACAAAAAGCTAATTATCAGACTTATGGATAAAAGAGGGGTGTGGTCATTGGATGTGTGTGAATTAATTTTTTTCCACACATTGTGAAATTATATTTGATAAATTTTATTTAATATTTCAAAAAAATTATCCAAATTATCTAATAATGAAAATTTTATGTTAGGATTAATGGAAAGATAACCGAGGTCAAAAAACCAGTTACTATAGTGAAAACTAAAATGGTAAAAGTGAGTAAACATAGAGGTAATGGAAATAAAATTATATAAAAATGATTCATATCTGTGTTAGAGGTGTATATCAACCATATAATCCCTAAGCCCCACTACTTATCAAAATTTTATTGATTTGGGTGGAGAGTGACTTCCCATTATTGAGTAGTTCTGGTATTTAGAAAAGTGCCACTCCTCCTCAATTATGAAAGGAAACTCACTCACCTCACTCCATAACACATTCCATGCCATTTATCAATGAAAAAACCTACCAAAATAACTCTCCAAAATCATTATAGATAATCGTGATGTAATTTTTTTCCCAAAATACCATTCCTAATGTCTATAATAAGATACCCAAAGGCGGTTTCTCTATGTAAAGGTATTCATGTTCATCGATGTATTTTCATATTCTTTTATAAACATTAATAATTTAAAAAAATTTAAATTTTAATAAAACCAATATAGCCCATATAATGATATTTTGTTATGTTTATGGAATTATATTTATTCGTGTCACCCTCCCTAAAATGGGAAATAAATCCATCACTCATTTTGTAAAGTAGACTACCACCTTATAAACATATGTAATTTATTTTACATCATTAAATCACATAGATAATGAAAACGATATATATTTTTAATATATATGATTAATATTACATGAAATTAAATCTATAAATTTAATATATCAGTCAATTACTTACCCTTTCATACATGCGTACATATGACCTATCATCTACTTGAAGTGATATGATTCATTTTACATATAAAATTTATAATAATGATTATAAAAAAATATATAATTATTTAATATAATTTATATTACACCAATTTAACTTAGGGTTTTGTGGAACTATAAACCGAACATAAGAACTAGAATAACCGCGACAATCATGAAGGATAAAACAAGGAAATTAATACTCATAATAAGTGTAAAGAAGAAATATGATCAAAAAATGATGAAAACATGTAATAAAATGATTATAAATTAATTTTTCATGACCCGTCCTCGGGGCTCGTGCCGTGACTACCCCAAGCCTGCCTTCCATAGGACAGGGGCTGGCGACTAGAACCAAAGGCGTAAATCCCGATAACTGGGAAGGAATTGCCTTTATAAAAGTAAACAAAACACCACAGAGTTCAAGGGGAAGTTAACACTAAGTACAAAAGAAGTGATAAAAATGAAATGGGCCAGAATACAAACCCAACTGAAAAGTACAGCTACAACTGAATGGAAGTACAACAGAAAAGACAAACAGCTGGAAGAATAGAAACAGCTCATGGGTCGTCCACCTCGGATCCTACCTGAATGGTAGGTACAGATAGCACAACTCCTGGATCATCCACCACGGATCCTACCTGAAGGGTAGGTACAAATAGCCTCCAAAATGCTCCCGCCCGACAACCTCCTCCGACTATCGTCTCGTCATGAAGTCCACCTCCGGATACTGACTCGTCCTGATATCCACCACCGGGTACCGTCCAGTCCTTAAACACTCGGCCTCTGTCAGTGTTGCTCGTCCTCTGCAACCAACACAACGAGGTGCGGGCATAGCCCGTGCAGGGGTGATCATAAAAATACTCAGTAGGGACCTCGAGACACTCAAGGTCTCTCTAAATCCAACAAGGATAACCACAAATCAGAATCACAACAGATAACCCTTCTTAGGTATAAGCCCATACTTATACCTAAGTTATCAAGTAACCCATCTCAATCATGTGGTAAACACATAGGTCATGAAATCAACGGATAACCACTACCCATGTATATTCACATACATATACTTAAGTTATCAAGTGACCCATCTCAATCATGAGGTAAACACAAAGGTCATAGACTCATCTCGAACCGGGATTTTCAATATCGAAACCGTAACTTTTGAAGAGCCCCGTCTCTGGAGTGTACAGCGGTCCTTCCACGACTCTGAGGTGCTACTCACTAACCTAATACTGCTGAGGTACTCCTCCTATTGAGTACCGTGGGTCAGCCACCCAAACACAGTAGTGCTTCCCGTCGGGGCATGCCACCCAAACACAGTAGTGCACACCCCCTAATAGCCTATAGAGGTACTCTTCGGATGAGTACCACGGGTCTGTACTATCACACAGTAGTGCTCCATCCCCCATGGGTCTGCACCCAAAAAAAGTAATGCTCCATCCAATGGGCTAGTCGACTCACTCCATGTCGAGTCGGTCAAGCAGTCGTCAGGTCTCAGCCGGCTACATGGTCTCCGTACTCCGTACGCTCGTCTCTGGGAGGGTCCGCTCCATAAGCTCCAGGTCGATACTCCAAGTATCTCAAAGTCCCATGAAAAGTATCTCAAAGGACCACCTTGTCATAGGGGTCTCAACGCAACAGACGACGTGTCAATCGGACGCCCGCTCTGTGAGTTACTAGCCTTTTCGTCCCAAGGGCCCGGTTGGTTTCGTGTTCGAACCAACCCGGATGTATCTAAACTATACCCCAAACTCTCATAGGGTATGCTCATAGGGACCGTTTCTCAACGTGATCACCAATGCCGCTGACGGTTCGTCAAACGGACGACCAATCTGAAAGTTATCCGCTTTTCCGTTCCAGGGGCCCAGTTGGATTTCAGGTACAATCCAACCCGACCACTAACCAACTACAACCAAAACACAGGAGAAGTATGCCAAAAGTTCCATCTCATCAAGAGAATCCAACAAAGTCGATGGTACATCAATCGGACGTCCGGAGCTCAAGATATAAGCGTTTCCTCTCTGAGGGCCCGGTTGGTTTCAGGTTCGAACCAACCCAGCCGTACTTCAAATGACACTGGTTAATTAAACCGGTCACACTATTGTGATACATATGGAAAAACACATGAGATGGACTACCCATTGGTCCAAAACAGATAGCCATTGAAAATGTTTCATTTCACCGCAACACGCGCGAACCGGGCCTCGTGGGGCCCACGCCTCGACCTCGACTTAAATATCCAAAATTTGTCTTGAAACATCCGTCTTAATTCCAGGGTTGCAACCTCACAGACGGTTCGACATTCCGACACTGTATGAGAGAGATATTTCAGAAACAAGATCTCGTAATAATAATAATATTATTATTCGGTGTTTTGTGGTCCCGAGCCATGAACCAGAATTTAGTATTCAACATTAGACTTGAATCAACCGTATTTATGTCAGGATTACATCGCCACTGATGGAAATCCAATCGGACGTCACACGCATGAGTTATGGCGGGTCAAAGATTTAATAATAATATTAAATTTATTATTTTCCTAGCGCTTCGGGTACCAGATCCAAAAACCCGAAAAAGACATTCAATATTGGACTCGGAATGTCGGTCTCGAAAATAGGGTCGCACCGCCGCAGATGGTTTGTAAAACCGAGGTCGTATGGGGAAGTTGAAGATAAAAATATGTTTTATCATCAAAAGTAATAACAACAATATTTTATTATTATTTTTAATTACTTATTTATTTACTACTCCTAACTCCAAATCAATCCACGGTTTTTTGGAGCCCTTCTTGGGCACTCGAAACATACACTATCAATTAATTCTTTTCTTTTTATTATTATATAATCAACTTAAACTTTCTCTCTCCAATCTATCAATTCCTTCATTTTTTAGCGCCTCCAAACCAAACCTCCAAACCCTATCAGCCATCCCTTTACGCGGTGTCCTCTTCCGCCCGAAGTCATACCTTGAACACACGCCGAAATGACACCGCCGCGTCGCCCCATCCGTGGGTCACTGTATCTTTGTTCAAAACCCAAAAATTGTGACAATCGCAGATTCGTGATCCTCGGGTCAAGATCTCCGCATCTGTATTCTCAACGTATCATTTAGTTTTTAGCACGCTTAATTATTTGGCGACGAATATTGCACGAGAAACGAAATAGAAAGTTTCACGGTCTATGTGTGGATTGATGACCATATTTGTTTGGCCACCGTCATTGAGATTCAAGAACAAGTGGAATTAACATAGTGATATTTATTATAATTCAAAATTAAACCCCTACCTCAATTCAAGAAGGTTTATCTCTTGATAAAGGTAGGAGATGCTATCTTTTTTCCGTTGACGTTGCCGCGGGATGACGACGTTGCTTCGTCAATGTCGAGAAGGAAGAAGTCAAGGTTGGCACCAGCGTTCTTTGCGTTCTTCGATGAGGGAAATAAGTTCTCTCAATCCTCCCAAATCCCTCTTCTCAAGACTCTCCCCACTAGATATTATTCCAACACCCATAATAATAAAGTATAACCATTTATTAAAGAGTTGGCATAAATATTTCATGAGAATTTCGAAAACGTGCCAAATAATTAAAAGAGGTTTAGTTCATTAATGAAGAGGTTTGGCACATTAAATTGAAGGGGTGTTAAAGGGGGGTTGGATAGAATTATGTAAATATGAGTGGTTGGGGATCATGTGGGCCCCACCTCTCATATATCCACACATGGGAGGATTTAACTTCCTTAGATATAAATTTGTTTTAACAAATTTATTTAACTTTTATTAACTAAACTCTAAAATTAAAAAAAACCCAACCTCTTTAAAATGAAACTACGGTAAAGGCCCCCTTAACCAATTACCGGCACTGCGAGTTCATTGGTGCCCTCAGATTTCAATTCCGAGAACCGGTTCAAAAGATAGAAAAACCTGCGCGTACGTTTACTGAACGTACTTGAAAAAAAGTTTGGAAAATTATTATCAGTCACCCTCGACCCACGCCGGTCGAGGTTAGGATCTGCCTAAGTAAAAAACGCCCCAACGAACCCATAGATACTCTCGGATTTTCAATCCGAGTTACCGTTTAGAAGTTATGAATTTTACAATAAAATAATTGTCACTTAATTATTTTATTTGCGGCCAAAAACTAACTTTTTCTGGTGGCCCGTGCCAGAAAAGTTAGTATCTGCTTAAATAAAACATGCCATCACGAGTTCAGCAGTGGTCTCAGATTTTTAATCTGAGATACCGTTTGTGAGTTATAAGCATTTGAATAATAAAATAACTCATTTAATTATTTTATTTACAGTTAAGCCATTTTTCAGATTTCTCATAGGAGACCTGTGCCGACTAAACTTAAGTCACACCTAGGGTAATCCCGCTATCCTGAGTGCAACTGTGCCCTCAGATTTCTGATCTGAGCAACCTTTCAAGAGTTACTCCACTTTTTCAGGAAAACTGCTTACACGCGTTAATTTAAGCTTAAAAAAACATCAGAAAATTATTCCGGGGACACCGGTCCTCAGAATCAGGTGTCTTCTGAAACCTTGCACTCAAAAAATTTCAAAGAATTTAATAAAAAAATTTCCTTTAAATTTCCGGGTCTTTACAATACTCCCACCTCAGGGCTTTACGTCCCCGTAAAGCTTCAACACACACTAGGGGAAACAAAAAGTGGTACTGAGCACACATCTGATCCTTCTGCTCCCATGTGCTCTCCTGGAGGTTCCTGTGCTACCTGGGGTTTCATTTTCGCCGACCAAGGAAAACTCATCCCATCGTTGTAAGTAAACCACAACCTTTTTGCCTAATACCGTCAATCTGTGTATGAACTGTGATTGCCAATTCCATACCCAAAATAACATCGTAAGTCCTCGACGATGTCACCAAGAGGTTCCAACCGAAACTCTCGCCTCAAGGGTCAGATCACACCTGTCGGCATAAGTGTGTTTATCGAGTATCCTCTCAATGGTATCTCTAGACGTGAGGGTCAAGTCAACGGTTTTAATCGGAAACTCTAGGTCTGGGACAAGATTCGTGGAAGGAAGGAATGATTGGTACCTATGTCTATTCATATGGAAGCTCGTAGTAGACACAAACTATACCTCAAATCATTCTTAGAGCCCTTGGGTCACACTCCGTGACCGCATGCATCTATTCTCTTCCCCTACCCTCCAGCTCCCTGAGCCTAGCGGGGACTACAAAGATGGGTGGTTGTAACATGTCGAAATGTACACCACCTCATGTTTCACTATTAGCACAGCTTCCATGTATTCTACTCTAAAGATTCATCTGTCCTTAACACTTCCTCTTCTTGAAACATTTAACACCCCCATGTCTCCGAGACTGGCGCCAGTTTCCAGCTTTCCCACTGCTAACCTTCACTGACTACATCCATTCAGCAAATAATTCTCAACCAAAAAGGTTCTTTCTAGCACCCTAGCCTAAGTAGGAATGCATAGAGGAAATGTTCTAGCTAGGATATCTTTAAACACACCAAGATCAGAGGTTCAAGCTCTATAGAACTGATCGAATCGTATTCATCGAGTACCCGGAATGCTTGGTATGCCTTGATGAATACTCAGCTACCGAAACATCGTCCTGCCGAAGTTGTATAAGCTCTAGAAAACATTCTGCCACCTCCTCAAGACAGTCCTCAGCCGCCTGTGAGTCAGGTTCGCCTCGGAACATGAGTGTATCTGATGTTGGAACATGTGTAAGGCAGTAATCCTACATGTGTAATCTACCGGTATCGCCAGTTGTAATTGTTGACCAACAGGTAGTGACGTATAGCTGACACACTACCCGAAAGCACTATATTTAGCATCAGTCCACGTACTGAAGCCTCGTCACTATGAGGACCATCCGCACGGTCATTCACTAGAAAACACTAGTAGCCAAGACCACCATCCACTCTACTGATGTCTCAGCTAGGCGATAAAATCTAGCAATCGCCTCCAACTACTGCTCTGCTGTCTGGGAATCTGCCTCGCCTCGTAACCTCGGAGGTTACTGCTATTGGAACTCGTGCAACGCGCTCTTCCAGTGTGCACAGTTTTCTAGTAAGGCTGGTGGCATCTGCTGCCCAACAGGTGGTGGTGCTACTGGTACACCACCCGAGGGTGCCAACATAGTAAAAAGGGGCCCGCATCGGAGCCTCGCCGCTCTGTGGGCCATCATCGAGTACTCTCTCAGAACTCCAACTATCTGTCTGCGTTGAGACATCCTGAACATATGCGACATGGTCAACGATTTATACCTGGTGAGATGACCTGGTTTGAGCTGAGTCGAAAACATTTGGAAACAGACACACAATCAGTGTTTTCGTGCACTAAGTCAGAAATCAGTAGTCAGGGTCCTAGTGTATGGATACGTCGGCCGACGCACCAACACTGGACTCCCTGAACTGAAGACCACACTCGGTACCCTTAACACTATTGCTTCATAGAAAGAAATGATCAGAGTTCTGAGTTCTGCGGTAGAACTGACTACTTTGATACTAATTTTTCATGACCCTTCCTCGGGGCTCATGTCATGACTACCCCAAGCCTGCCTTCCATAGGCCAGGGGCTGGTGACTAGCACCAAAGGCGTAAATCCCGATAACTGGGAAGGAATTGACTTTATAAAAGTAAACAAAACACCACAGAGTACAAGAAGATATAAACACTAAGTACAAAAGAAGTGATGAAAAGGAAAAGGGCCAGAATACAAACCCAACTAAAAAGTACAGCTACAACTGAACTGAAGTACAACAGAAAAGACAAACAGCTGGAAGAATAGAAACAACTCCTAGGTCATCCACCTCAGATCCTACCTGAAGGGTAGGTACAGATAGCACAGCTCCTGGATCGTCTACCATGGATCCTTCCTGAAGGGTAGGTACAAATAGCATCCACAACTCTCTCGCCCGTCAACCTCCTCTGACTATCGTCTCGTCGTGAAGTCCACCCCCAGATACTGACTCATCGTGAGATCCACCTCTGGGTACCGTCCAGTCCTCAAACACTCGGCCTCTGTCAGCACTGCCCATCATCTGCAACAAACACAATGTGATGCGGGCATAGACCGTGTAGGGGTGAGTATAACAATACTCAGTAGGGACCCTGAGACCCTCAAGGTCTCTCTAAATTAACAAGGATAACCACAAAGATGAATCACAATAGATAACCCTTCTAAGGTATAAGCTCATAATTATACCTAAGTTATCAGGTAACCCATCTCAATAATGAGATAAACACAAAGGTCATGAAGTCAACGGATAACCACTACCTAGGTATATGCCCGTACATATACCTATGTTATCAAGTGAACCATCTCAATCATGAGGTAAACACAAAGTTCATAGACTCAGCTCAAACCAGGATTTTCAATATCGAAACCGTAACTGCTGAAGAGCACCATCTCTGGAGTGTACAGTGGTCCGGTCATGACTCCAAGGTACTGCTCACTAACTGAAGAATGCTGAGGTACTCCTCCTATCAAGTACAGTGGGTCAGCCACCCAAACACAGTAGTGCTTCCCGTCGGGGTATGCCACCCAAACACAGTAGTGAACACCCCCTAATAGCATGCAGAGGTACTCTCCGGACGAGTACCGCGGGTCTGCACTGTCACACAGTAGTGCTCCATCCGCCATGGGTCTGCACCCAAACAAAGTAGTGCTCCATCCACTGGGCTAGTCGACTCACTCCAAGTTGATTTGGTCAAGCAGTCGTCAGGTCTCAGCCGGCTACACGGTCTCCGTACTCTGTACGCTCGTCTCCGGGAGGGTCTGCTCCATGAGCTACTTGTCGATACTCCAATTATCTCAAAGTCCCATGAAAATTATCTCAAATCAGTGCC
This sequence comes from Viscum album, assembly GCA_963277665.1. NCBI lineage: Eukaryota > Viridiplantae > Streptophyta > Magnoliopsida > Santalales > Viscaceae > Viscum > Viscum album. The sequence goes on along the minus strand of OY728132.1, from coordinate 1,339,533,170 downwards.
TCGTCATAGGGGTCTCAATGCAACAGACTGCGCTTCAATCGGACACCTGGTCTATGAGTTACTAGCCTTTTCGTCCTAGGGGCCTGGTTGGTTTTATGTGTGAACCAACCCGGCCGTATCTCAAATGTACCCTGAACTCTCATAGGGTATGCTCATAGGGACCATTTCTCAATGTGATCACCAACGCCGCTGACAGTTCGTCAAATGAACATCCAGTCTGAAAGTTATCAGCTTTTCCGTTCTAGGGGCCCGATTGGATTTCAGGTACAATCTAACTCGGCCACTAACCAGCTGCAACCAAAACTCAGGAGAAGTATGCCAAATGTTTTGTCTCATCAAGAGGAAACCAACAATGTCGACGATACGTCAATCGAACGTCTGGAGCTCAAGATATAAGCATTTCCGCTCCGAGGGCCCGGTTGGTTTCATGTTCGAACCAACCCGGCCGTACTTCAAATGACACTGGTTAACTAAACTGGTCACAACATTGTGATATATACAAAAAAACACACGAGATGGACTACCCATTGGTCCGAAACGGATAGCTGGTGAAATTGTTGCATTTCAAAGCAACACGCGCGAAACGGGCCTCATGAGGCCCACACCTCGAGCTCGACTTAAATATCCAAAATTGGTCTTAAAGCATCCGTCTTAATTCCAGGGTTGCAACCTCGCAGACGGTTCGATATTCCGACATCATATGAGAGAGATATGTCAGAAACAAGATCTCGTAATAATAATAATATTATTATTCGGTGTTTCATGGGCCCGAGCCATGAACCAGAATTTAGTATCCAATATTAGACTTGAATTGACCGTATTGATGTCAGGATTACATCGCCACTGACGGCAAGGCAATCGGACGTCGCACGCATGAGTTATGGCGGGTCAAAGATTTAATAATAATAACAATTTTTTTATTTTCCGAGCGATTCGGGTACCCGATCCAAAACCCCGAAAAAGACATTCAATATTGGACTCAGAATGTCCATCTTGAAATCAGGGTCACACCACCGTAGATGGTTTGTAAAACCAAGGTAGTACGGGGAAGTTGCAGACAAAAATGTGTTTTATCATCAAAAGTAATAACAACAATATTTTATTATTATTATTAATTACTTATTTATTTACTATTTCTAACTCCAAATCAATCCACGTTTTTTTGGAGCCCTTCTTGGGCGCTGGAAACATACACCAGCAATTAATTCCTTTATTTTTATTATTATATCATCAACTTAATCTTTCTCTCTACAATCTATCAATTCCTTCAGGTTTTAGCGCTTCCAACCCAAACCTCCAAACCCTATCAGCCAGCCATTCACGCGGTGTCCTCTTCCACCCGAATTCATGCCTTGAACACACGCCGAAATGACACCACCGCATTTCCCCTTCTTTGGGTCGCTGTATCTTCATTCAAAACCTGAAAATTGTGTCAATCGCAGATTCGTGATCCTCGGGTCGAGATCTCCGCATCCGTATTCTCAACGCAACATTGAGTTTTTAGCACGCTTAATTATTTGGCGATGAATAATGCATGTGAAATGAAATAGAAAGGTTCACGATCTATGTGCGGATTGATGACCATATTTGTTTGGCCACCGTTGTTGAGATTCAAGAACAAGAGGAATTATCACAGAGATATTTATCAAACTTCAAAATTAAACTCCTACCTCAATTGAAGAAGGTTGATCACTTGACGAAGGTAGGAGATTCTATCTTTGTTCTGTTGACGTTGTCGCGGGATGACGATGTTGCTTCTTCAACGTCGAGAAGGAAGAAGTCAAGGTTGGCGTCTGCGTTATTTGCGTTCTTCGATGAGGGAATGAAGTCCTCTCAATCCTCTCAAATCCCCCCTCTCAAGACTCTCCCCACTAGAGATTATGCCAACACCCATACTAATAAAGTATAAACATTTATTAATGAGTTGGCCTAAATATTTCAAGAGAATTTTGAAAATGTGCCAAATAATTAAAAGATGTTTAGTTCATTAATGAAGAGGGTTGGCACATTAAATTGAAGGGGTTTTAAAGGGGGGGGGGGGGTTTGGAGAGAGTTATGGGAAGATGAGAGGTTGGGGATCGTGTGGGCCCCACCTCTCATATATCCACACATGGGAGGATTTAACTTCCATAGATATAAATTTGTTTTAATAAATTTATTTAACTTTTCTTAACTAAATTCCAAAATTAAAAAAACTCAACCTGTTTAAAACCCAACTGTGGTAAAGGTCCCCTTAAGCAATTACTGGCACTGCGAGTTCATCGGTGCCCTCAGACATCAATTCTGAGCATTAGTTCAAAAGATAGAAAAACCCGCACGTACGTTTACTGAACGTACCCGAAAAAAAGTTCGGAAAATTATTATCAGTCACCCTCGACCCACGAACGGCATGGTTAGGATCTGCCTAAGTAAAACACGCCCCTAGGAACCCATCGATACTCTCAGATTTTTAATCCGAGTTACCGTTTAGAAGTTATGAATTTTACAATAAAATAATTGTTATTTAATTAATTTATTTACGGCCAAAAACTAACTTTTTCTGGTGGCCCGTGTCGGAAAAAGTTAGTATCTGCTTAAATAAAAAAGGCCATCATGAGTTCAGCAGTGGTCTCGGATTTTTAATCCGAGCTACCATTTGTGAGTTAAAATAATTTGAAAAATAAAATATTTTATTTAATTATTTTATTTACGGTTAAGCCATTTTTGGGATTTCTCATAGGAGGCCCGTGCCTACTAAACATAGGTCATTCCTAGGGTAATCCCGATATCCTGAGCACAACGGTGCCCTCAGATTTTTGATCCAAGCAACCGTTCAAGAGTTACTCCAATTTTTGAGGAAAACTGCTTACGCGCATTAATTTAAGCTTAACAAAACTTCGGAAAATTATTCTAGGCACACCAGGCCTCAGAATCAGGTGCCGTTTGAAACAGTGCACTCAAAAAATTCTAAAAAAATTAGGAAAAAACATTCCTTGAAATTTCTGGGTCTTTACAATTTTATAATTACTAATATATATATTTTATAAAATATTAACATTCTTTTGATCATTATAGTTGAAGATAAATCAAAATCATCTAAATGGAATCCTGAGGTAAGTGATTTTGTCTCAATATTCATTCTATTGAGACATTTTGGTTATTATACAACTATTTAAATTTATGTGGTTTATATTATTCCACATGGATATATTTCACTTCAATACATATTTATTAATGATGATTAATGTTTCAATACAAGCCTAATATTTAAAGGTCTCATCGTTTAAATCTTAATAAATAGGTAAGAAAGAATTTTGTAGACTCAATTCCTATTTAGTTATTTTATTTAAAAAAATTAATCTTAAAATTTGTACTCCATAAGCCCTATTAATTTTATTCTCCAATATATATTCATAGAGATTCCACATTTACTTCAATATTTTCCTCTTTTTCAAATTTGTTTGATATAATGAAATGTTTAAATGGGAAAAAAATTTACTTCTAATTTAATAAAATATTTTTGATTCATCCATCTCTATGTTTTCAAAAATGTTTCATTAATGTCCTTTCAATTACTCAGTTGATTTATTACAGATTTATAATGTAAAAATTTAATTTAAAAAATGGTTTCAGATGATTATTTATACTATTTTACAAAAATTTAATCTTTAAATTTCTTTAGAAATAGTCCAAAGTATTTTTTATAACATATGTGGTAGTAACAGACCTCATAACAACTATAAAAATTATATAAAGTTTATCTTCCTCTAAAATGAATAATGGGTTCTCAATGAAAACTATTTTATTAATGATTTTTTTTAATATTTCACCTAAATTCTATATAATCTTTAATAACAAGTAAAATTTCCCTAAAATATATATGATCCCACTCAAATTTTATGGGTTAGAGATTCCTTTGAAACATTTATATTCATTTGATCATTAACCATTAAATTTTCATTAAATATCACTATATTTTATCTTGAATATTTGTATTTCTTAAATCTTATACGATTTCAACACATGCTTTTTTGATATTTTTTATTGACATGGAAAATCTTTTTAAATCCATATTATTTACTCAATAAATATATTTCATATTAGGGAATTTCATTCCTTCGTTAATTAAATAATTCAATATTTGAGTTATTATATGGACATGTAGTGAAAGATATTACATATAACTATATATCCCCTTAATGAATTAATACATCACATGTGGAAAATCAGTTTTAAAAATTAAATAGTGTTTTACTTAATATTTTAAAATTTCTTAGCACAATGTATTGATTGTATAAATATCAATATGTTTTTTATGGCGACATAAAATATTACAAATTACCATCTTTGAGAATTTAGTCATTATTACACCTGGGATTTTTTCTTTATTTTATCCATGGATGAAATTCATGCTCATGTTATTGACTTAATTGATTTTGTTTTCACCAATTTACCTTTCCATGTATATTATTATTTATTTACTCAGGATCGATTTCATTGTACGTAACTGTAACAATGAATTTGAAATGACCTTTATTTTAATTTTTCTTTCCTTTAGATATGAGGAATGATTATACGAATGAGTTCAATAGTTTTGATATATTTCAATTGTTATGTCTTTTATTCCATTTATAATTTAAAATTATTATCATGTATATATTTGGTCCATCAAGACTATATAACTTGTCAATCCCTACTGTTGTAAGAACCCAGATCTTTATTTTAGGAATAGATATTCTTTTCAGGTGTTTTTGAGAAAAAGTGGAGTTTTTGGAAATTTTAGAAGTACACATCGTGTAAATAGGAGTATGTGCAGTGTACCATGTTCCCTCGGGGGCCGTGTACTAGCATTGTAATAGGTGAGTACATGACCATGTGAGGTGACCTAGAGGCCACCTAAAGTAGGGGCCAGTTGAGGAATGTACATGGCGTGTACCTTAAATGAAAACACAGTGTAATTTTTCTTTTATTTTATTAAATGGATTGGGGTTGTTTATAATTCCTAGTAACGTCTTCTTCTGGATGAGCCTCATAATGGAGTTTCTATAATCACCAATTCTTCTCCAACCCATTGTTTCTCTATCCAAGGTCCAATTTGATCTCTAGTAGGTGTCTTGGAAACCCACCAGTGAGTTATTTATTCTTCTTGAATCTCTATTCTAGATTTCTCCACTCTCTCGAGTTATTCATGGTTGATAATTTTTGTGTTTTTGCAGATATATGTCATTTTAGGAAGATTCCAGGGCCGACATTCAATGGTGATCATTGTATATTGTCGAGGTAGGTGGTTTCTGCCTTACCGTAGTTTTTCATTAAGATATATATGCTTATGTACCAAATACCCTGCTCTAGGGTACTATATGTTTTTGAATTTGTCCTAATTTAATTCCTGATATGGTTTTTTGGTTTAATAAAGGTTAGTTTATTATGAATAATGTTTTTTTACCTTGATTAAGTATGTGTTACCCATGTTTGATTTGGTTATGTCCATTGGGTCTAGACATCATGTTAGTCTGATTTTTTTACATTCCTAGTGTTTTTAGGATGATGTTTTTGTTTATACAAGATGCTTTTGTTTTGCATTATGAAAGTATGACCAATGGGAATTGACTGTGAGATCTTCCTGAAGTAGGGTATTTTAATTATGAACTATTATTATGATTGAAAAGAGGTATTGACTGTGATAGCTTCCATGGGTCATTGAACAAAGGGGTTAGACTGTGAGAGCTACCAATAGGGTTTATATTAAATAATTTTTAGACCATAGGGAACTGACTGTGAGAGCTTCTAGGGGGTCATTATACATTATTGTTGTATTTAAGAAAAATTGGTATTTACTGTGAGAGATCACCCAGGTGGTCGTTTGTATTTGATCAGTGTTTTGTATGAACAAGGGAGTTAGACTCTGTGAGAATTCCCAGAGGGTCGTTATTATTATTGATTTGAGGATATGTTAGACCAGGGGGGTTAGGCTATGAGGACTTTCCTAGAAGGGTTCTTTTTAAATTATTGTGTGATTATGATGATTCTACCAAGACAAATAACAAGCTTGGACTCGGTCTTACTTTATTGTTTGAAGGTATTTAGAGATGTGTGTTTGTTATGGTTGTACATGGGGATACAGATCTTAGGATAGATCTCAAGGTTACACTATTAAACGGTTTGAATAATTAATAAATATAAATAAATGTAATTTTAAAATAAATAATTGTTTAATTTTGAGAACATCATAGTAGTTGCTTCAATTCAAAATATTTCCGGCTATATATATTCACTGTAATTTAGGCATGGATCATGTGGAATATTCCTACTAGAGGTCGTCTCAAACCATGTTGGGTTTATGATTTTAGACCCAAATAGATTATATGGTTGTAGGTATAGATAAGGGAAAGTGCCCATCTACATTAGGTATATGATTGTTGTGGAAATTGGGAGCATGGGACCAAGATATAACACCCTGAGATTTTATGAGAAATATTATTTTTAATTTCATTGATGTCTTGTGTTGTACGCTACACAAATATTATCTTGCACTATACACAACACCGTATTTTCTTTTAATATACGCAACACTATTCTTGTCTTACGTTACACGCAAGAGCAACCATCCTCGATAGCTTGCGTTGTACGCAATTCTGAGTTTCACTAAACAACGACATGTTATTAAAATATTATATAAAGTAGCTGTTATGAATAGTAATACCAACATTTAGAAATTTTAAAAATTTTATCTTTCAAAATGGACTTCATTTTTGGATTCGGAATATCGAAATTATCCTAGGATGAATTTTTCGTATTTTTCTGAAAACTTTCAATTTTTGATGACTAGTCAAGACACCGAGTTAATGGTTAAAAACCAACATTTTATTTAAATAATATTTTATTTTAGTTAAATTTATTTTAGGTCAAAATAGATACATAATAACTATATAATTTCAATTTAATTCATTGCAGTCATTTTATAATAATTTTAGATATATAAAAACTTTATTGACCTTTTTATCGTCTTTTACCAACCTCCTAAGAGTCGTTGCAAATTTGCATAAAACTTAATTTTACCGGTTCTATGAGTTGAATTTAAAAACACTGAGAGACACGGTTTATATCAGTAAGTAAAACGTGGTTCAATGAGATGAAAATAATTTTTGGTGAATAGTAACTTTTAACTTTTATTTACCACGGTTAAAAGTAAATAGGGTAGTTAAGGGTAAAAATGATTTTATTATTACCCTAACACATGTCCTAATTATATTGGATAATTTTAGTTAGACCAAAAACAAACTTAGGACTAAAATATTACCCTTTAGGTATACTTGGATTAGATTAGTACATTTATTGGGATTTTATTTAAAGAAGAGTTAACATAGTTAAAATCAAAGTTTAATAACTAAAACATTTTTAATATAAGTTCATACATCAGATAAATTCGACTATAAAAATTCATTATAAATCTCAAAATATTTCCTACATAATGGTATTTTATTTATATTTTTTAGACATTATATTATATAAATCATTTATGACATAATGATGATGCAGTAATTGCCTTATTAATGAAATATTAAAATATTTGATATTATAAGTACCCAAATAAATGTAATTTGAGACTTTTTATGAATTAAACTAATTTTATAAGTTAATATAACATATTAGGGTTGGTTAGATGGATTTTGTTTTATGTGATAATTCTTTTATTAATTTAGAAAAAACCAAATACCAAATAGTGTCAAAATTGACAAAAAAGAGTTTTTTAAACAAAATTATATTATTAATTGATATAATGGTCCTAAAAATCAATGTATCGGCCAAAAGTCTTATATAATAATATATATGACATTAATGAACCAATTTTGGTTCTAATGGAAGTTTATTGTATGTTTATTAACCCTATAGTGTAAGAATACAAGAAGACACGGTAAAAGTTAAATTATTTAACTGAGAGTTAAATCTAAATGATAAGGTTAAAATTGTAACCTAAACATATCTAAAACCTATTGGTTAAGTGTATTTAGACCCATCCCTACCCTATCCTAAAAATAAGTCACTTCGGATCCATTATAAACCGAATATGAATTTATTATAATATAATATTTCATGTTTTTCATAAGGTTCCCCTCACCACTCTTATAAAAGGGAACTCTCCCTTCTCTCTAATTCACACATCCAAATCCATTTTTATTGGCCAAACCCTACCAAAATACCCTATAAACTGTCCTCCCTTAATCCTATATGCATTCCTTTAGTCAGAAAGCCATCCTAAAGAGCCCTTTTGATCAAATCCAAAGCAAGAACCCGAAGAAGAGGTAAATATCTCACCACATATTTCAAGTTTTTTTATTCTTCCACTTCCTCCTTCTTTTTTGTTTCCATTATAAAATAATAACTACAGTATCTTATATATATTTTGGTGTGATTATAAAAATTTTACAACCATATTAGTTATTTTATCAATCCTATGAATGAAATAGTCACCACACGTGCGTATGTACGGCTTACCGTCTCCACGTTGTGGTGTAGTTTGTTATTCAAACATTTCATCACTTGGATTGGTATAATAATGATTATAAATGATATAAATAATAAATATAAAATTATGATAATTTTTATATATGATATACCATCAAAATATATATGCTTTTAATATAAAAATAATGATATTGTTGCTCGTGCGTATGTACAAACTACCGTCTACACGAACACGATGAGATTCATTTTCCATGATTAACCATTCAAGTATGATTATAAAGTATATATAATAAATAATCATTAAAGATATTACATTATAATTATACTGTAATTATGTACATATATGTTTCATTTACTTAATTCCATTCAATTCAATAAGGAAATGAAAACAGCGTTCATGCGTACGTTCGACCTACCGTCTCCATGAACGATGTGTTTCATTTCATTTGTCTATCTATTATATATATATATACTGAATATATGTGATATATAAATAATTTTTTACAATATCAAAGTAATTAAATCATGATATAATTAAAAATAATATCAATAACAACAAGTCCAAACACGTACGATAAATGAAACAATTTTACCCAAAACACTACGTTAACATGGAATTGACAAAAGAACGGGTAATATAAAGTAATAAGTGAATTATATATGAAATCATAAATATTATTATGGTTTTTTTACAAGTTAATAATATTTTTAAACCCTCTATAATGTTGTTTTGTACATGTATGGAAGAAATTGGACCTATGGTAAGGGATAATTATACCAATCTCGTTCTTATCCGAGATTGTTTATTCATAAGTATTTACTGGGGTTAGGTTTATCATCAAAGTCCATGTTTTCTAAAAAGGTTATCATAAAATGTTTACTTTTCTTCCATGTATTTTTAAAGTCATTTTTATCCTTTTTTGACTTTTACCACATTGTATTGAAGGAATCTTTCCTTTGATTACCATATATGTTACTTTCTGACTTTTCCTGTAAAAGTACGAGAAGAATGTTTTTTTAACTTATACGGCATGAACGAATTTTTACAGTTTCATAACTCCTTATTTTCATGATTAATACTCTACAAGATTTCATGATTATTTTCTACAAAATCCATTTCATTTAAAATTGAATGGCTTTTTGTGAAAAGAAAATCATTTTGAAGAAGAAAGGATATTTTCCTCAAGAATTCGTTTCAAGTGTTATGTCAAAACTATTTTCTATCTACGATGACATTATTTAGTATGATTGTGTTTCATGTATAATGTCACTATTATTTAAATGACTTGATTATTCTTATTATTAAATGATATCCATTTGTTTTATATGGATTATGTTATGATGGGAAGATGGTTATGAAACCCATTTTATTATTTGGGTTATGATGAATGATATATGATTATGTTGTGGCACAATGATGAATGATTTCATTATGAGATGGGTGGGACCTATATCTTCCTCCAATGCATTGGGGAAAGATTTATATCTCATAATATAGACATGTCTAGAACATCACGTGAATCAGGTTCAGTAATATAGGGCTAGAACGGCAAGTAAACCAGGTTCAGTAATGGACTTTGTCCACTATGATGGTTTTGGCAGCAATGACTTGGATACTATGGAAATCATAATATGTGCGTAATTGTTGCCAAAATTATATGTTTTATTCCAATTCTAATTTATCATGATTAATGTTCCTTTATGATCTATGCCTTACATAATGCCACGATTTATTTCACAACTCAAGATCTTGATGTTTAAACATTATGTTCATGTTTTTTTCACTTCAAATGTATATGATTTGTTATTTTTCTCCATGCTTACCATTAATGAGCATTTGATCACACTATTTTTATGTTCTCTTTTCCCCAGGATATAAAGAGAGGTTTTAGGTAAATACAAAAGGGGAATATCTTTATGGGAGATGTTGAAGATCATTCACCATGATTAAATGATTATGATCTGAGTTTCCAAACACACTAAACTATTACAGTCCTTGAGTGTTGGTTTTTGTTATGTATTAAGTATTCTTCAAAAGTAATGTAATGTCAATGTTTGTCAAGTGTGGGTCTCTACATTTGGTATCCGAGGAAAGGTTTAGTTAACCTTTGGAAACTAGGATGCGAAAACATTAGTGAAATCCCTAGAGATATTCCTAAGGTATGTCTAGGGATGTCTCTATGGTTAAGTATAAGTATAGGTTATAGTCCTAGAATTATAGTAATGATCTTAGAATTAAACCTATGATATTAGATATTAAAGGTACTACCTCTTAATTATGTTTTTTTCCTAGCATGATTTTTTCCTCTCACACAATTTTTTTTTGGGTTTTAGAAAATGGCTGGAAATAGGAAAATTCATGATAATGGAGGATATCGTGGACAATGGAATGATATTCTTCAGGAGCATCCAAATGAACCGGGATTTGGAACCCCAAAAATCATTATAATTCCTAATTAGAAATTTCATAATAAGATCAATAATCTCAACTTTGGTAAGTTTCCTAACTCAGCTAAGAAGAGAAAGATGGAGTTTCATGATGATCATAGAGGAAAGAAAGTTAAATTTATATCATGTAAATCATGTGGTAAGAGACATTAGGGAGAATGATTAAAAGGAACTGGAAGATGATTTGGGTGTGTAAAAGGACACAAATCCAGTAAGTGCAAAGAAAAATGTTCAGTTTACACCATGGAAAAGGATAATGGTATTGCTAAGACATCAACAATGGATAAATGTTTTAAATGTGGAATGTATGGGAATTATGCAAACCAATTCCATAATAAAAAATCTCTTGAAGAAAATAAACATGGATGTACGAGTAGTATTAATGTTGTTGATGATGAAGAGACTAAAAATGATATATGAGATGAAAGAAGTGTTGAGGAATAAAATGATGAAGCTCAGTCAATGGTTTAATATGGTTGTTGAATAATTGTATGTTTACCAAGAGTTATGTTGTCTGGGTAATTTAATGGTTCTATGGAATAAAGAAACATCTAAGGATTGTTACACTACCTTTTTCCAAATGTATTTGAATGTATATGTTGAATTGTACCGGTAACCATGATAGGTTCTTCAAATATTCTTGGAAAGTAGATGATATGCGCATAATGAAGGGATAAGGAGATAATGAGATGTTTTATAGTATTAATGAGCTCATGACTGATATTAGGACAATGAGATATCATGGTTTGAGTATATTGTATTTTTGGGATTTTGGTATGAGGAAAGATTTTAACTTTTGACTACATTCTTGTTTTCACTAAGGTTCTATGGTAACTCTTGTTTCAAGGTATTCACATGTTTTGAATGTGAAGAACAAGATATATATTTTTATATATGTGTGATAAATGATGGTATGTTCATGCTTGGTAGATTACCTCTCTAGTAGTAGTTTTCTTTATACAATGATATTGGACAGAAATATTTTGGATAAGCCTAATGATAAAATGGATTAAGTTCTACCTCAGATAGTATTGTTTTAGGACAATTTTTTTTCTAGAATGTTATAGTAGTATAGTTTTAGAAAAAGGAAAATATGCAGGATGGGCGAAAACCTGTCCCGTCGGAAAAAGATGAGGGAATCTAACCCCAACCAAAGTGATACATGCCTTTATCTCATACCACATTCCTACTAGAAGTCCATGGTTAGTAGAAAAAAGTTTTATTTTATTAAGAGGTATGATAGATGTAGTATATGTCCATTTTAGGAACCATATATGATTAATGACACCAAAGATGGACATATGTATATTTAATAAATTTTTTTATCCTTTTGTTTGAGATATATGGAATGACCTATCTTTCTATCGCATGACCTTCTAAGTCTTCAAAAATTACAAATTCAACTTCATTTCTTTAAGTGATGAAGAATTAATTGTTCAAGGAACGATCAACAGTGAGATTATACCAAAATCAATTAATTATTTCTTCTAATTCCAATTTTGTTTTCAAATTTAGGGAAACGATCTTGAAAACAAAAAACGTTGTCCTAGATGGTACCTTAGTTCATCACAAATTTAAGGCTTTGTGATTGTTGGATTTTCATAGTCATGTTCTCTACCACTCTCCATCAGATATTGATGGTTAAATTTCTCTTCCATATCCATATTTTTATCTATGTTCTTCTATGTTGAAACACATTGATGAGTTATTTTGGGTAACTGTTACATTTTATAAATTAGTTTTAAAATTAAGTTTTCTTATTCCATTTTACAATGGGGGTTTCTATGAAAGAAACTTTCATGTAGAAAAAAAATTACATCCCAGATGAATTTCTAGGGAGAAATTCATTTTAAAGGGGGTAGAATGTAACACCCTGAGATTTTCTGAGAAATATTATTTTTAATTTCATTGATGTCTTATGTTGTACGCTACACCATGATTATCTTTCACTATAAGCAACACCATATTATCTTTTAGTATACTCAACACTATTATTGTCTTGCGCTACATGCAAGAGAAACCATCTTTGATAGCTTGCATTGTACGCAATACTGATTTTCACTAAACAATAATATGTTATTAAACTATTATATAAACTACCTATTATGAATAGTAATACCCACTTTTTGAAATTTTATAAATATTATCTTTCAAAATGGACTTCATTTTTGGATTCGGAATATCGAATTTATCCTATGGTGTATTTTTGGTATTTTCTGAAAACTTTCAATTTTTGATGAATAGTGAAAACACTTAGTTATTGGTTAAAAATTGACCTTTTATATAAATAATAATTTATTTTATTTATATTTATTTTAGATAATAATATATACATAATACCTATATAATTTCAATGTAATTCATTGGAGTCATTTTATAATAATTGTAGATATATAAAAATTTTATTGAATTTCTTATCGTCTTTTACCCACCTCCTAGGAGCATTTTCAAATTTACATAAAACCTAATTTTACAGCTTCAGTGTGTTGAATTTCGAAAATCCGAGAGGAAAGGTTGATATCATTATGTAAAATTTTGTTCAATGAGATAAAAATAATTTTTGGCGAATAGTAACTCTTAACTTTTATTTACCACGGTTAAAATTAAATAGGGTAGTTAAGGGTGAAAATGATATTATTATTACCCTAACACATGCCCTAATTCTATTGTATTAGTGTAATTCAACCAAAAACAACTTTAGGACGAAAATATTACCCTTTTGGTACACTTGGATTGGATTAGGACAGTTATTATTATATTATCTAAAGAAGAGTTAAAATTGTTAAAATCAATGTTAAATAACTAAAACATTTTTAATATAGGGTTATACACAAGATAAATTCCAATATAAAGATTCATTAGGAAGATAAAAATATTTAGTACATTATGGTATTTTACTTATATTTTTTAGCCATTATATAATTTAACTCATTTATGACACAATGATGATGTAGTAATTACCTTATTAATGAAATATGAACATAATTGATATTATAAATACCCAAATAAATGCAATTTGAGACTTTTTATGAATTAAACAAAATTTATATGTTAATATAATATATTAGTGTAGGTTATATGAATTTTTTCAATGTAATAATGCTGTTATGAATTTAGAAAAAACAAAATATCAAAGAGTGTCAAAATTGACATAAAAGAGTTTTTAAAACAAATATTATATTATTAATTGATATAATGGTACTAAAAATCAATGGATCGGACAAAAGACTTATATAATAATATAAGTGACATTAATGAACCAATTGTGTTTCTATTGGTAGTTTATTGTATGTTTATTAACCCTATATTGTAAGAATACAAGAAGACATGGTAAAAGATATCTTATTTAACTTAGAGGTAAATCTAAATGATAAGGTTAAAATGGTAACCTAAACGTGTCTAAAACCTATTGGTTTAGTGTATTTAGACCCATACCCACCCTATCCTCAAAATAAGTCACTTTATATCCATTATAAACCGAATATGAATATATTATAAAATAATATTTCATGTTTTTCCTAATGTGCCCCTCACCCCTCTTATAAAAGGGCCCTCCCCCTTCTCTCTAATTCACACCTCCAAATCCATTTGGCTCGGCCAAAAACTTCCCAAATACCCTCTCAATTGTCCTCCCTTCATCCTGTAGGCCTTCCATTAGTCATAAAGCCAACTTAAATATCCCTTTTGATCCAGTCCAAAGGAAGAACCCAAAAAAGAGGTAAATATCTCACCACCTATTTCAAGTTCATTTCTTCTTCCACTTCCTCCTTCTTTGTTAATTACATTATAAAATAATAACTCCTGTATTTTCTATATACGGTGATGTTATTAAAAAAAATTACGACCATATTAGTTATTTAATCCATTCTATGAATGAAAAAGTCACCACATGTGCGTACGTACGACTTATGGTCTCCACGTCGTGGTGTAGTTTGTTATTCAATCATTTAATCACATGGATGAGTATAATAATGATTATAAATGATAAAAATAATAAATATAACATTATTATAATTTATTATATATGATATACCATCCAATTATAATATATTTTAATTTAAAAAGAATGATATTGCCGATCATGCGTACGTACGGACTACCGTCTCCACGAACACGATGAGATTCATTTTCCATGATTAACCATTCAAGTGTGATTGTATAGTATATATAATAAATAATAATGAAAGATATTACATAATAATTATATTGGATTTATGTAAATATATGTTTCATTTAATTAATTCAATTCAATTAAACGAGGAAACAAAAATAGTGTTCAAGAGTACATACATCCTACCATCTCCATGAACGGTGTGTTTCATTTCATTTATCTATCAATTATATATATATATACTGAATATATATGATATATAAATCATTTTTTCCATTCCAAAAGTACGTAAATCATTATATATGTAATAATAATATCAATAACAACAAGTCCAAACATGTACGATAAATGAAACAATTTTACCCAAAACAATGCTTTAGCATGGAATTGACAAAAGAACGGGTAATATAAAGTCATAATTGAATTATATATGATATCATAAATATTATTATGGTTCTGTTACAAATTAATAATATGTTTAAACCCACTATACATGAGTTTCATACATGTATGGAATAAATTGGACCTAAGTTAAGGGATAATTATACCAATCTCGTTCTTATCCGAGATTGTTTATTCGTAAGTATTTACTCGGGTTATGTTTATCATCCAAGTCCATGTTTTATAAAAATGTTTTCATAAAATTTTTATTATTATTACATGTATTTTTAATGTCAATTTTACCCTTTTCTGAATTTTACCACATTGTATTGAAGTAATCTTACCTTCGTTTACCATATAAGGCATTTTTTTTACTTTTCTGGAAAAAAGTACAAGAAGAATGTTTTTTTATCTTATATGGTGTGAACGGATTTTTACAGTTTTATAACGCCTTATTTTCATAAAGAATACTCTATAATATTTCATGATTATTTTCTATAAAATCCTTTTCTTTTAAAATTGAATGGCATTTTGTGAAAAGAAAATAATTTTGAAGAAGAATGGATATATTCTTCAAGAATTAATTTCAAGTGTTTCATCAAAACTATTTTCCATCTAAGATGACATAATTTAGTAGGATTACGTATCATGTATAATGTATCTATTATTTACATGAAATTATTATTCTTATTATGAAATGATATCCATTTGTTTTATATGGATTACGTTATGATGGGATGATGTTTACGAAACCCATTTTATTTTTTGGGTTATGATGAATGATTTATGTTTATTTTGTGGCACAATTAATAATGACTTCATTATGAGATGGTTAGGACCTATATCTCCCTCAAATGAATTGGGTAAAGATTTATATCTTATTAGATAGACATATATGGAACAACAAGTGAATCCGGTTCTGTAATACAGGGCTGGAATGACAAGTAAACCCGGTTCAGTAATGGACTTTGTCCACTATGATAGTCTTGGCAGCAATGCCTTGGCTACTATGGAAATCATAACATGTGATTAATGGTTTCCACAATTACATGTTTTTTCCCATGCTATTCTATCATGATTAATGTTCCATTATGATATATGACTTACTTATTTCCAAGATTTATTTCACTAATCAAGATCTTGATGTTTAAACATTATGTTAATGTTTTTTAAGCTCAAATGTATATGATTTGTTTTATTTTCTCCGTGATTACCCTTACTGAGAATTTGAGCTCACCCTTTTTATGTTTTCTTTTCCCCAGAATATAAATAATGGTTTTAGGTAAGAAAACCAAAAGGGACGATTTTTATGGGATATGTTGAAGATCTTTCACCATTATTAAAATATTATGTTCTGAGTTTCCAAAGACACTAAACTATTTTGGTCCATGAGTGTTGGTTTTTATTATATATTAAGTATTCCGCAAATGTAATGTAATTTCCATGTACTTCAAGTGTGGGTATCTACAGTTGGAATTAGAGGAAAGGTTTAGTTAACCTTTGGAAACTAGGATGCGAAAAAATTAGTGAAATCCTTAGATATATTTATAAGGTATGTCTAGGGATGTCTCTACGGTTAAGTAGAATTATAGGTTATAGTCCTAGAATTGCTGTAATGATCTTAGAATTAAACCTTAGATGTTAGATATTAAAAGTAATCCCCCTTTATTATGTTATTTTCCTATCATGATTTTTTCCTCTCACTCTTTTTTTTTGGTTTTAGAAAATCGCTAGAAACAGCAAGATTCACGATAATGGAGGATAAGGTGGACAATGGAATGATATTCTCCATGAGAAACCAAATGAAATGGGATTAGGAAGCCCCAACATTGTTATAATTCCTAATCATCAATCTCATAATATGATCAATAATCTCAACTTTGGTAACTTTACTAACTCAACTAATAAGATAAAGATGGAGTTTCATGATGATCATATAAGAAAAACGTTCAATTTCTATCTTGTAAATCATGTGGTAAGAGACATTAGGGAGAATGTTTCAAAGGAACTGGAAGATGCTTTGGCTATGGAAAAGAAGGACACAGAGCAATTAAGTTCAAATGAAAAGGTTCAGTTAACACCACTGACAAGGATAATGGTATTGATAAGACATCAAAAACGATTAAATGTTTTAAATGTGGAATGTATGGGCATTATGAAAACCAATTTCCCAAGGGAAAATCACTTGTAGAGAATTAACATGGTCGTATGAGTAGTATTAATGTTGTTGATGATGAAGAGACTATAAATGATATATGAGATGAAAGATGTGCTGAGGAATAAAATGATGAATCTTGGTCAATGGTTTAAGAAGGTAGTGGAATAATTATATGTCTATCAAGAGTTATGTTGTATGGGTAATTTAATGGTACTATAGAATAAAGAAACATCTAAGGATTGTTACACTATTTTTTTCCTAATGTAATTGAAAGTACATGTTGAATGGTACTGGTAACCATGAAAGGTTATTCAGATATTTTTGGAAAGAAGATGATATGAACATAATGAAGGGATAAAGAGATAATGAGATGTTTAATAGTATTAATGAGCTCATGACTGATATAAGGACAATGTGATATCATGGTTTGAGTATATAGAATTTTTGGGATTTTGGTAGGCGAAAAGAGTTAACATTTGACAACATTCATGTTTTCAATAAGGCTCTATGGTAACTCATGTTTCAAGGTATTCACATGTTAGGAATGTGAAGAACAAGATATATATAATTATATTTGGGGGATAAATGATGGTATGTACATGGTTGGTAGATGACCTCTATAGAAATCATTTTATTTATTCAATGATATTGGACAGAAGTATTTTGGATAAGCCAAAAGATGGAATGGATTAACTTGGACATCAGATAGTATTGCTTAAGGCTAAACTTTTTTTTAGAATGTTATAGTGGTATGGTCTTAGAAAAAGGACAACATGCAGGATGTGAGACAACCTATCATGTCGGATAAGGATGCGGGAATCGAACCCACAACCGAAGTGTGACATGCCTTTATCACCTACCACTTTCCTACAAGAAGTCCCTGGTTAGTAGAATTTTGTTTTATTTTATTAAGCGGCATGATAGATGAAGTATAAGTCCATTTTAGGAATGATATATGATTAATCACAGTATAGATGGACTTATGTATATTTAATAACTTTTGTTAACCTTTTGTTTGTGACAGATGGAATGGCCAATCATTCTATCGCTTGATCTTCTAACACATCACGAATTAAAAATTCAACTTCATTTCTTTAAGAGATGAAGTAGAAATTTTTCAAGGAATGACCAACGGTGAGATTGTACCAAAATCAATTAAGTATTTCTTCTAATTATAATTTTTTTCATCTTTAGGGAAATGATAATGAGAGCAAAAAACCTTGTCCTAGATGGTACCTTAGATCATCAAAAAATTATGGCCTTGTGATTGTTGTCTTTTTCCGAGTCATGTTCTCTAAAACTCTCCATCAGATTTTTATTCTTGGATTTCTCATCCATATCTATATTTTCAATTATGTTCTCCTATGTAGAAATGCTGAGATGGGTAAATTTGGGCAACCATTACGTTTCATACATTAGTTTTAAAATTATGATTTATTATTCCTTTTTACGATGTGGGTTTCTATGAATGAAACTTTCATGTAGAAAAATATTTATAAGCCCGACGAATTTTGAGGTTGAAATTAATTTTAAGGGGGGGTAGAATGTAACACCCCGAGATTTTATGAGAAATATTATTTTAAATTTCTTTGATGTCTTGTGTTGTATAATACACCAAGATTATATTGCGCTATATGTAACACCGTATTATCTTGGAGTATACACAACACTATTCTTGTCTTGCGTTACACACAAGAGAAACCATCCTCGATAGCTTGCGTTGTACGCAATACCGAGTTTCACTAAACAACGATATGTTATTAAAATATTATATAAACTAGCCGTTATAAATTTTAATACCCACCTTTTGAAATTTATAAATATTATCTTTAAAAATGGACTTCATTTTTGGATTTGGAATATTGAAATTATCCTCGGGTGAATTTTTGGTATTTTTCTGAAAACATTCAATTTTTGATGAATAGTGAAAACATTACGTTATTGGTTAAAACCTGATTTTTTATTTAAATAATCAATTATTTTATATAAATTTATTTTAGGTAAAAATGGGTACATAATACCTATACAGGGTCAATGAAATTCAATGGATTAATTTTATAATAATTTTAGATATATAAAAATTTTATTGAACTTTTTATTGTCTTTTACCCACCTACTAGGAGCATTTGAAAATTTACATAGATCATAATTTTACCACTTCTATGAGTTGAATTTCAAAAATCCAAGAGACACAGTTGATATCAGTAAGTAAAATGTGGTTCAATGAGATGAAAATAATTTTTGGTGAATAGTAACATTTAACTATTATTTACCACGATTAAACGTAAATAAGGTAGTTAAGGGTAGAAATGATATTATTATTACCCTAAAACAAGTCCAAATTCTATTGGATATATATAATTCTACCAAAAAACAGTAGTAATAAAATATTACCATTTAGGTCCACTTGGACTAGATTAGTAAATTTATTATTATTTTATATAAAGAAGAGTTAAAATAGTTAAAATCAATGTTTAATAACTAAAAAATATATAATATTGGTTTATATATTAAATTAATTCCACTATAAATATTAATTAGAAATATAGAAAGACTTCCTACATTATGGTATTTTATTTATATTTTTTAGACATTATATAATTTAATTCATTTATGACACAATGATGATGCAACAATTACATTATTAATAAAATATTAACATAATTGATTTTATAAATACCCAAATAAATGTAATTTGAGACTTTTTTGAATTAAACTAATTTTATAGGTTAATATATCATATTACGGTTGGTTAGATAAATTGGTATGTAAGTTATAATGCTGCTATAAATTTAGAAAAAACAAAATACGCATAGTGTCAAAACTGACATATAAGAGTTTTTAGAAACAATATTATATTATTAATTGATATAATTGTCAAAAAAATCAGAGGTTCGTCCCAAAGACATATATAATAATATATATTATATTCATGAACCAATGGGGGTTCGATTGGAAATTTATTGTATGTTTATTAACCCTATAGTGTAAGAATACAAGAAGATGCGGTAAAAGTTAAATTATTTAACTTAGAATTAAATCTAAATGATAAGGTTAAAATGGAAACCTAAACATGTCTAAAACCTATTGGTTGAGCAGATTTTTACCCATCCCTACCCTATCCCAGAAATAAGTCACTTTGGATCCATTATAAAATGAATATTAATTTATTATAAAATAATATTTCAACTTTTTTCTAAAGTGCCCCTCACCCCTCTTATAAAAGGGCACTCCCACTTCTCTCTAATTAACACCTCCAAAGCCATTTTCCACAGCCAAAACCTTCCCAAATACCCTCTAAACTAACCTCCCTTCATTCCAAAGGCCTTACTTTAGTCATAATTCCATCCTCCGAACCCCTTTTGATCAAATCAAAAGGAAGAACCCGAAGAAGAGGTAAATATCTCACCACCTGTTTAAAGTTCATTACTTCTTCCACTTCCTCCTTCTCTGTTGTTTATATGATAAAATAATAACTTCACTATCATATATATACATTGATGTTATTATATAAATTTTACAACCATATTAGTTATTTTATCCATCCTATGAATGAAAAAGTCACCACACGTGCGTCCGTACGACTTACCGTCTCCACCTCGTGGTGTAGTTTGTTATTCAAACATTTCATCATTTGGATGGGTATAATAATGAGTATAAATGATATAAATAATAAATATAAAATTATGATAAATTTTAATATATGATATACCATCCAATTATATATGATTTTAATATCAAAAGAATGATATTGTCGCTCTTGTATACATAAGGACTGCCGTCTCCACGAACGCGACGAGATACATTTTCCATGATTAACCATTCAAGTATGATTATAAAGTTTATATAATAAATAATAATGAATTATATTACATAATAATGATTCTTTATTTATGTAAATATATGTTTCATTTACTTAATTCCATTCAATTCAATAAAGAAACAAAAACAACGTCCATGCGTACGTACGGCCTACCGTCTCCATGAAAAGTGTGTTTCATTTCATTTATCTATCTATTATATATATATACTGAATATATATGATATATAAATAATGTTTTAAATTTTTAAAGTAAGTATTGATATAAGTAATAATAATATCAAGAACAAAAATTCCAAAAACGTACGATAAATGAAACAATTTTACCCAAAACGCTTCTTTAAAATTGAATTGACAAAAGAAAGGGTAATATAAAGTCATATGTGAATTATATATGATATCATAAATATTATTATAGTTCTGTTACAAGTTAATAATATGATTAAATGCACTAAACAAGAGTTTCAGACATGTACTGAAGAAATTGGACTTAAGGTAAGGGATAATTATACCAATCTCGTTCTTATCTGGGATATTTTATTAGTAAGTATTTACTGGGGTTATGATTATCATCCAAGTCCATGTTTTCCAAAAATATTTACATAAAATGTGTACTATTCTTCCATGTATGTTTAAAGTCATTTTAACCTTTGTTGTCTTTTACCACATTGTATTGAAGGAATAATTCTTTTGTTTACCATATAATGTACTTTTTTACTTTTCTGAAAAAAGTATGAGAAGAATGTTTATATAACTTATACTGCGTAAACAGATTTTTTTCGGTTTCATGACTCCTTATTTTCATGAAGATTTCTCTTCAAGAATTAATGATTATTTTCAACAAAATCATTTTATTTTAAAATTGAATTTCATTTTCTGAAAAGAATATGATTTTGAAGAAGAAAGGATATTTTCCTCAAGAATTCATTTCAAGTGTTTTGTCAAAACTATTTTCCATCTAAGATGACAATATTTAGTATGATAATGTTTCAAGTATAATGTCTATATTAATTACATGGTTTGATTCTTTTTATGATTAAATGATATCCATTTGTTTTATATGGATTACGTTATCATGGGATGATGTTTATGAAACCCATTTTATTATTTCAGTTATGATGAATGATTTATGTTTATTTTGTGGCACAATTAAGAATGATTTAATTATGAGATGGGTGGGACCTATATCTCCTTCCAATGAATTGGGTAAATATTTATATCTCATGAGATAGACATGGCTGGAATGGGAAGTGAATCTGGTTCAGTAATACAGGGCTGGAATGGCAAGTATACCTGGTTCAGTAATGGACTTTGTCCACTATGATGGTCTTGGTAGCAATGCCTTGGCTACTATGGAAATCCTAACATGTTCTTAATGGTTTCCCCAATTACATATTTTTTTTCCATGCTATTTTATCTTGATTAATGTTCCTTTACGATCTATGCCTTACGTACTGCCAAGATTTATTTCACAACTCAAGATCTTGATGTTTAAAATTTATGTTCATGCTTTTTTTAAGCTCAAATGTATATGATTTATTTTATTTTCTCCATGCTTACCCGTACTGAGAATTTGATCTCACCCTTTTTATGTTTTCTTTTCCTTAGAATATAATGAAAGGTTTTTGTTAAGAAAACCAAAGGGGAAGATCTTATTGGGATATGTTGAAGATCTTTATGGGATATGTTGAAGATCTTTCACCATGATTAAAAGATTATGTTCCGAGTTTCTAAAGACACAAAATTATTACGGTCCTTGTGTATTGGTTTTTGTTTTGTATTATGTATTCTGAAAAAGTAATGTAATTTCCATGTAAGTAATGTGTGGGTCTCTACAGTTAGTATCAGAGGAAAGGTTTAGTTATTTTTTGGAAACTAGGATGCAAAAAAGTTAGTGAAATCCCTATATATATTTCTAAGGCATGTCTAGGGATGTCTCTATGGTTAAGTATAAGTATAGGTTATAGTCAAAGAATTGCAGTAATGAACATAGAATTAAACAAAAGATGTTAGATATTAAAGGTAATCCCCCTTTATTATGTTTTTTTCCTAGCATGATATTTTCCTCTCACTATTTTTTTTGGGTTTTAGAAAATGGCTGGAAATAGGAAGATTCACGATAATGGAAGATATGGTGGACAATGTAATGATATTCTTCATGAGGAACCAAATGAAACAGGATTTGGATGTCCACACAACATTATTATTCGTAATCCAAAATCTCATAATATAATCAATAATCTCTACTTTGGTATGTTTCATGACTCAGCTAATAAGAGAAAGATGGAGTTTCATGATGATCATAGAGGAAAAAAGGTCAATTTCTATCATGTAAATCATGTGGTAAGAGACACCGGGGAGACTGTTTCAAAGGAAATGGAAGATTCTTTGGGTGTGGAAAATAAGGAGACAAAGCCAGTAAGTGCAATGGAAAAGGTTCAGTTAACACCATGGACAAGGATAATGGTATTTCTAAGACATCAACAATGGTTAAATATTTTAAATTTGGAATGTATGGGCATTATGAAAGAAAATTACCTAATGGAAAATCTCTTCAAGAGAATCAACATGGTCATATGAGTATTATTTATGTTGATGATGACAAAGAGAATAAAAATGATATATGAGATGAAAGAAGTGTTGAGGAATAAAATGATGAAGCTCGGTCAATGGTTTAAGAAGGTAGTAGAATGATTGTATGTTTATCAAGAGTTATGTTGTCTGGTTAATTTAATGGTACTATGGAATAAATAAACACTTAAGGATTGTTACAATATAGTTTTTACTAAAGTATTTGAAAGTATATATTGAATGGTACCGGCAACCATGAAAGGTTATTCATATATTTTTGGAAAGTAGATGATATGGGCATAGTGAAGGGATAAGGAGATAATGAGATGTTTTATAGTATTAATGAGCTAATGACGGATATAAGGACAATGAGATATCATGGTTCGAGTATATAGAATTTTTGGGATTTTGGTATGTGTAATGAGTTAACTTTTGACATCATTCATTTTTTCACTAAGGTTCTATGGTAACTCATGTTTCAAGGTATTCACATGTTTGGAATGTGAAAAACAAGATATATATTATTATATATGGGGGAGAAATGATTGTATGTACTTGCTTGGTAGATGACCTCTCTAGTAATTGTTTTCTTTATACAATGAGATTGGACAGAAGTATTTTGGATAAGCTTTAATATGGAATGGATTATGTTGGACCTCAGATAGTATTGTTTAAGGCTAATTTTTTTTTCTAGAATGTTTTAGTAGTATAGTTTTAGAAAAAGGACAACATGCAGGATAGTCGATAACCTATTACGTCAGACAAGGATGCAGGAATCGAACCCACAACCGAAGTGCAACATGCCTTTATCGCCTACCACTTGCCTACATGAAGTACCTGGTTAGTAGATATTAGTTTTTTTATTAAGTGGTATGATAGATTAAGTATAAGTCCATTTTAGAAACCATATATGATTAATCACACAATATATGGACTTATGTATATTTAATAATTTTTGTTAACCTTTTGTTTGAGACAGATGGAATGACATATCATTCTATCGCATGATCTGCTAACACTTCACAAATGACAAATTCAACTTCAATTCTTTAAGAGATTAATTGGAAATTGTTCAAGGAACTACCAACGGTGAAGTTATACCAAAATCAATTAAGTATTTCTTCTAATTACAATTTTGTTTTTCATCTTTAGGGAAATGATCTTGAAAACAAAAAACGTTGTCCTATATGGTACCTTAGACCATCACAAATTTATGGCTTTGTGATTGTGGAATTTTTCAAAGTAATTTTCTATACCACTCTCCATCAGATATTTAGGGTTATATTTCTCTTATATATATATATTTTCACCTATGTTCTGCTATGTGGAAACCCAGTGATGAGTTAATTTGGGTAATTGGTATGTTTCATGCTTTAGTTTTAAAATTAAGATTAAGTATTCCTTTTTACGATGTGGGTTTCTATAAAAGAAGCTTTCATGTAGAAAACCATTTATAACACCGAATAATTTATTTTAAGGGGGGTAGAATGTAACACCCCGAGATTTTATGGGAAATATTATTTTTAATTTCTTATATTTCTTGTGTTGTACGCTACACCAAGATTATCATGCACTGTACGAAACACCATATTAGCTTGTAGTATATTCACCACTATTCTTGGATTGTGTTACACGCAAGAGGAACCATCCTCGATAGCTTCTGTTGTACGCAATACCGAGTTTTCACTAGACAATGATATGTTATTAAAATATTATATAAACTAGCAATTATGAATAGTAATACCCAACTTTTGAAATTTTATAAATTTTATCTTTCATAATGGACTTAATTTTTTGATTCGGAATATTGAAATTAGCCTAGGGTGAATTTTTGGTATTTTTCTGAAAGCTTTCAATTTTTGATGAATAGTGAAAACACTGTGTTATTGGTTAAAAACTGAATTTATATTTAAATAATAATTTTTTATTTATATTTATTTTAGATAAAAATAGATACATAATACCTATATAAGTTCAATGTAATTCATTGGAGTCATTTTATAATAATTTTAGATATATAAAAATTTTATTGACCTTTTTATCGTGTTTTACCCACCTCCTAGGAGCATTTGAAAATTTACATAAAAGATAATTTTACCCCATTTTTTAGTTGAATTTAAAAAATCCAAGAGACACAGCTGATATCAGTAAGTAAAATTTGGTTCAATGAGAAGAAAATAATTTTTGGTGAATAGTAACTTTTAACTTTTATTTACCACGGTTAAAAGTAAATAGGGTTGTTAAGGGAAAAAATGATATTATTATTACCCAAACACATGTCCTAATTCTACTGGATAAGTGTAATTTGACCAAAACAACCTTAGGAATAAAATATTACCCTTTAGGTCCACTTTGATTAGATTAGTACATTTTTTATTATTTTATTTAAAGAAGAGTTAAAATAGTTAAAATCAAAGTTTAATAAATAAAACATTTTTAATATAGGGTTATAAATAAGATAAATTCAACTATAAATATTAATTAGAAAGATAAAAAGATTTAATACATAATGGTATTTTATTTATATATTTTTTATACAGTATATAATTTAATTCATTTATGACACAACGATGATGCAGTAATTACCTTATTAATTAAATATTAAAATAATTGATATAATGGTCGTAAAATTCTAAAGTTATTCCAAAAGTATTATAAAATAATATATATTACATTAATGAACCAAATGGGGTTCTATTTGAAGCTTATTTTGTGTTTATTAACCCCATTATAAACCAAATAGGAATTTATTATAAAATAATATTTCAATTTTTTCCTAAGGTGCCCCTCACCCCTCTTATAAAAGGGAACTCTCCCTTCTCTCTTATTGACACCTCAAAATACCTTTTCCATAGCCAAACCCTTCGCAAATACCATCTAAACTATCCCCCCTTCATCCTATATGCCTTCCCTTATTCATAAAGCAATCCTACGGAGACATTTCGATCAAATCAAAAGGGAGAACCCAATGAAGAGTTAAATATCTCACCACCTATTTGATGTTCCTTTCTTCTTCAACTTCCTCCTTCTTTGTTGTTTTCATTTTAGAATAATAACTCCAATATCATCTATATACTATGATTTTAATATAAAAAGTTTACAATCATATTAGTTATTTTATCCATCCTATGAATGAAAAAGTCACCACACGTGCGTACGTACGGCTAACCGTCTCCACGTCGTGGTGTATATTTTTATTCAAACATTTCATCATTTGGATGGGTATAATAATGCGTATAAATGATATAAATAATAAATATAACAATATGATAATTTTTAATATATTATAACCATCCAACTATATACAATTCTGATATCAAAAGAATGTTATTGTCGCTCGTGCGTACGTATGGACTACCGTCTCCATGAACGCAATGAGATTCATTTTCCATGATTAAACATTCAAGTATTATTATAAAGTATATATAATAAATAATCATGAAAGATATTACATAATAATGATACTGGATTTATGTATATATATGATTTATTTACTTAATTCCATTCAATTCAATAAGGAAACGTAATCTACGTTCATGCATGTATACGACCTACCGTCTCCATGAACGGTGTGTTTCATTTCATTTATCTATCTATTATCTATATATAAATATATATATACTGAATATATATGATATATAAATCATGTTTTACATTCTAAAAGTAAGTAAATCGTTATATAAGTAATAATAATATCAAGAACAACAAGTCCAAACACATATGATAAATGAAACCATTTTACCCAAAATGCTACTTTAACATTGAATTGACAATAGAACAGGTAATATAAAGTAATAAGTGAATTATATATGATATCATAAATATTATTATGGTTCTGTTACAAGTTAATAATCTTTTTAAACCCACTATACATGAGTTTCAGACCTATACAGAAGAAATTTGACCTAAGGTAAGGGATAATTATAAAAATCTCGTTCTTATCCGAGATTATTTATTTGTAAGTATTTGTTGGGGTTATGATTATCACCCAAGTCCATGTTTTCTAAAAAAAATTCATAAAATTTTTACTATTCTTCTATATATGTGTAAATTCATTTTTACCTTTTGTTGAATTTTAACATAGTGTATTGAAGGAATATTTCTTTTGTTTCCATATAAGGTACTTTTGGACTTTTCCTTCAAAAGTAAGAGAAGAATGTTTTTTTAAATTACACTGCATGAACAGATTTTTACGGATTCATAATGCCTTATTTTCACGAATATTCTTCTGCAAGATATCTTGATTACTTTTAGAAAATTATTTTCTTTTAAAATTTAATGGAATTTTCTAAAGAGAAAATTATTTTGAAGAAGAAAAGATATTTTCCTCAAGAATTCATTTCAAGTGTTTTGTCAAACCCGTTTTCCATCCAAGATGAAATTATTTAGTATGATTATGTTTCAAGTATAATGTCTATATTATTTACATGGTTTTATTATTATTATTATTACATGATATCCATTTGTTTTATATAGATTATGTTATAATGGGATGATGTTTATGAATCCCATTTTATTCTTTGGGTTATGATGAATGATATATGTTTATTTTGTGGCACAATTAAGAATGATTTCATTATGAGATGGGTGGGACCTATATCTCCATCCAATTTATTGGGTAAAGATTTATATCTCTTGAGATAGACATGGCTTGAATGACAAGTGAATCTGGTTCAGTAATACAGGGCTGGAACGATAAATAAACCCGGTTCAGTAATGGACTTCGTCCACTATGATGGTCTTGGCAGAAATGTCATGGCTACTATGGAAATCATAACATGTGCTTAATGGTTTCCACAATTACATGTTTTATTCCCATGTTATTTTATCATTATTAATGTTCCTTTATGATCTATGCCTTACGCAATGCCATGATTTATTTCCCAACTCAAGATCTTGATGTTTAAACTTTATGTTCCTGTTTTTTATGTTCAAATGTATATGATTTATTTTATTTCCTCCATGCTTACCCTTACTGGGCATTTGAGGTCACCCTTTTTATGTTTTATTTTCCATAGTATATAAAGACATGTTTTAGGTAAGAAAACCAAAGGAGAAGATCTTTATTGGAGATGTTGAAGATCTTTCATCAAGATTAAAAGATTATGTTTCGAGTTTCCAAAGACACAAAACTCTTATGGTCCCTGAGTGTTGATTTTTGTTATGTATTAAGATTTCGAAAAGGTAATGTAATATCCATGTACATCAAGTGTGGGTCTCTATAGTTGGTATTCGAGGAAAGGTTTAGTTAAACTTTGGAAACTAGGAAGCGAAAACTTTAGTGAAATCCCTAGAGATATTTCTATGGTATGTCTAGGGATGTCTCTATGGTTAAGTATAAGTGTAGGTTATATTTCTATATTTATGGTAAAGATATTAGAATTAAACATAAAATTTTAGATATTAAATGTACTCCCCCTTTATTATGTTTTTTTCCTAGCATGATTTTTTCCTCTCATACTATTTATTTGGGTTTTAGAAAATGGCTTGAAACATGAAGATTCACGATAATGGAGGATATGGTGGACAATGAAATGATATTATTCATGAGCAACCAAATGAAACAGGATTTGGAAGTCCAAAAATTATTATAATCCCTAATCTGAAATCTCATAATATGATCAATAATATCAACTTTGGTATGTTTCCTGACTCAGCTAATATGAGAAAGATGGAGTTTCATGATGATCATAGAGGAAGAAAGTTCAATTTCTATCATGTATATCATGTGGTAAGAGACATCAGTGAGAATGTTTCAAAGGAACTGGAAGATGCTTTGGGTGTGTAAAATAAGGACACAAAGCCAATAAGGGAAAAGGAAAAGGTTTAGTTAACACCATGGACAAAGATAATGGTATTGCTAAGACATCAACAACAGTTAAATGTTTTAAATATGGAATGTATGTGCATTATGAAAACCAATTCCCTAAGGGAAAATCTCTTGTTGAGAATTGACATGGTCTTTTGAGTAGTATTTATGTTTTTGATGACGAAAAGACTACAAATGATATATGAGATGAAAGAAGTGTTGAGGAATAAAATGATGAAGCTCGGTCAATGGTTTAAGAAGGTTGTGGAATAATTGTATGTTTATAAATAGTTATGTTGTCTGGGTAATTTAATGGTACTGTTTAATAATGAAATATCTAAGGATTGTTACACTATTATTTTTCCTAAAGTATTTGAAAGTATATGTTGAATGGTACCGGTAACCATGAAAGGTTATTCAGATATTTTTGGAAATTAGATTTTTTTCTCATAATGAAGGGAAACAGAGATGATGAGATGTTTTATAGTATTAATGAGTTAATGACTGATATATGGACATTGTGATATAATGGTTTGAGTATATAGAATTATTGGGATTTTCATATTTGGAAAGAGTTAACTTTTAACAACATTCGTGATTTCATTAAGGTTCTATGGAAACTCATATTTCAAGGTATTCACATGTTTGGAATATGACCAACAAGATATATATTATTATATATGGCGATAAATGATGGTATTTACATGCTTGGTAGATAACCTCTCTAGTAATCATTTTCTTTATACAATTATGTTGGACAAAAGTATTTTGGAAAAGCCTAAAGATGGAATGGTTTATGTTGGACCTCAGATAGTATTGTTTAAGGCAAATTTTTTTTATAGAATGTTATAGTAGTTTAGTTTTAGAAAAAGGACAACATGCAGGATGGGCGGCAACCCATCGCGTCAGACAAGGATGCAGGAATCGAACCCACAACCGAAGTGCGACAAGCCTTTATCACCTACCACTTGCCTACATGAAGTCCTTGGTAAGTAGAAATTAGTTTTATTTTATTAAGTAGTCTGATAAATGAAGTATAAGTCCCTTTTAGGAACCATATACAATTAATCTCACCAAAGATGGACTTATGTATATTTAATAACATTTGTTAACCTTTTGTTTGAGATAGATAGAATGACCTATCATTCTATCACATGATATTTTAACACTTCATGAATGGAAAATTCAACTTCATTTATTTATGATCTGAAGTGGAATTTGTTCAAGGAACGACCAACGGTGAGATTGTACCAAAATCAATTAAGTTTTTCTTCTAATTCCATTTTTTTCAACTTTAGGGAAATGATCTTGAAAACAAAAAACGTTGTCCTAGATGGTACCTTAGATCATCACAAATTTATGGCTTTGTTATTGTTTTCTTTTTCTGTGTTATTTTCTCTACCACTCTCCATCAAATATTGATGATTAGATTTATCTTCAAAATAAATATTTTCACCTATGTTCTCCTATGTGGAAACCCAGGGATGAGTTAATTTGGGTAACCGTTACGTTTCATAATTTAGTTTTAAAATTAAATTTTAGTATTCCTTTTTACAATGTGGGTTTCTATGAAAGAAACTTTCACGCAGTAAACCATTTATAACCCTGATGAATTTTGAGGGTGAAATTTATTTTAAGGGGTATAGAATGTAACACCCCGAGATTTTATGAGAAATATTCCTTTTAATTTATTTGATGTCTTGTGTTGTACGCTACACAAATATTATCATGCGCTATGCACAACACTGTATTATCTTGTTGTATACGCAAAAAATATTCTTGGATTGCGTTACATGCAAGAGAAACCATCCTTGATAGCTTGCGTTGTACGCAATACTGAGTTTCACTAAACAACAATATGTTATTATAATATTATATAAACTAGCTATTATGAATAGTAATACCCCCTTTTTGATATTTTATAAATTTTATCATTCAAAATAGAGTTCATTTTTGGATTTGAAACATTCAAATTAGCCTAGGGTGAATTTTTTGTTTTTTTAATACTTTCAATTTTTGATTAATAGTGAAAACACTGAGTTATTGGTTAAAACCTGACTTTTTATTTAAATAATCATTTCTTTTATCTAAATTTATTTTATGTCAAAATAGATATATAATAACTATATATGTTCAATGTAATTCATTGGAGTCATTTTATAATAATTTTAGATATATAAAAATTTTATTGAACTTTTTATCATCATTTACCCACCTCCTTGGAGCATTTGAAAATTTACATAAAACTTAATTTTACCAATTTTGTGAGTATAATTTCAAAAATCCGAGAGACACGGTTGATATCAGTAAGTAAAATGTGGTTCAATGAGATGAAAATAATTTTTGGTGAATAGTAACTTTTAACATATATTTACCACGGTTAAATGTAAATAGGGTAGTTAAGGGTAAAAATGTTATTATTATTACCCTAACACATGTTTTGATTCTATTGGATAAGTGTAATTCGACAAAAACAAAACTTAGGAATAAAATATTACCCTTTAGGTACACATTGATTAGATTAGGACATTTATAATTATTTTATTTAAAGAAGAGTTAAAATAGTTAAAATCAAAGTTTAATAACTAAAACATTTTTAAAATAGGGTTATACATAAGATAAATTAGACTATAAATATTCATTAAAAATCTAAAAATATTTCCTACATAATTTTATTTTATTTATATTTTTTATACATTATATAATTTAATTCATTTATGACACAACGATGATGCAGAAATTACATTATTAATGAAATATTAACTTAATTTTTATTATAAATACCCAAATAAATGTAATTTGAGACTTTTTATGAATTAAGATAATTTTCTAGGTTAATATAACATATTAGGGTTGGTTAAAGGAATTTTTTTCGTAGTAATAATGCTGTTATGAATTTTGAAAAAAACCAAATAGTGTAAAAATTGACATAAAAGAGTTTTTAAAACAAATATTATATTATTAATTGATATAATGGTTTTAAAAATCTATGGTTCGGAAAAAAGACTTATATAATAATATATATGACATTAATGAAACAATTGGGGTTCCATTGGAAGTTTATTCTATGTTTATTAACCTCTATAGTGTAAGAATACAAGAAGACATGGTAAAAGTTAAATTATTTAACATAGAGTTAAATCTAAATTATAAGGTTAAAATGGTGACCTAAACTTTTCTAAAACCTACTGGTTTAGAGGATTTCGACCCATACCCACCCTATCCCCGAAATAAGTCACTTTGGATCCATTATAAATCAAATATTAATTTATTATAAAATAATATTTCATGTTTTTTCTAAGGTTCCCCTCACCACTCTTATAAAAGGGCACCCCACCTTCTCTCTAACTCACACCTACAAAGCCATTTGTATCGGCCAACCCCTAACCAAATACACTCTCAAAAGTCCTCCCTTTATCATATATTCCTTCCTTTAGTCAGAAAGAAAACCTAGGTTTCCCTTTTGATCAAATCAAATGGAAGAACCTAAAGAAGAGGTAAATATCTCACAACCTATTTCAGGTTCCTTTCATCTTCAACATACTCATTTTTTTCCATTATAAATTTATAACTCTAGTATCTACTATATACTGTGATGTTATTATAAAAATTGTACAACCATATAAGTTATTTTATCCATCCTATTAATGAAAAAGTCACCACACGTGCATACAAACGGCTAACTGTATCCACGTCGTGGTGTAAATTGTTATTCAAACATTTCATCATTTGGATGGGTATAATAATGAGTATAAATTATATAAATAATAAATATAAAATTATGATAATTTTTTATATATGATATACCATCCAATTATATACGATTTTAATATCAAAAGAATGATATTTTCGCTCCTGCGTATGTACTGACTACCGTCTCCACGAACGCGATGAGATTTATTTTC
Source organism: Viscum album (assembly GCA_963277665.1). Classification (NCBI taxonomy): domain Eukaryota; kingdom Viridiplantae; phylum Streptophyta; class Magnoliopsida; order Santalales; family Viscaceae; genus Viscum; species Viscum album. The sequence goes on along the minus strand of OY728132.1, from coordinate 1,339,499,522 downwards.
TGTGATTAACCATTCTAGTATGATTATAAATTATATATAATAAATAATCCTGAAAGATATTACATAATAATGATACTAGATTTATGTACATATATGGTTCATTTATTTAATTCCATCCAATTCAATAAGGAAACGAAAATAGTGTTCATGCATACGTACGGCCTACCGTCTCCATGAACGGTGTGTTTCATTTCATTTATTTATCTATAATATATATACTGAATATATATGATATATAAATCATGTTTTACATTATGAAAGTAAGTAAATCACGATATATGTAATAATAATATCATGAACAACAAGTCCAAACATATACGATAAATGAAACAATTTTACCCAAAACGCTGCTTTGACATTGAATTGACAAAAGAAAGGGTAATATAAAGTCATAAGTGAATTATATATGATATAGTAAATATTATTATGTTTATATTAAAATTTAATAATATGTTTAAACCCACTATACAGGAGTTTAGGACATGTGTCACGACCCGTCTTCGGGGCCCGTGCCGTGACTACCCCAAGGTCGCCTTCCATAGGCCAGGGGCTGGCTATTAGCACCAAAGGTGTAAATCCCAGTAAAAAAAGGAAGCCATTGCCTTTACGAAACGAAAACACAGAAAATCAGAGTACAAGAAGTAGCTAAACTAAGTAAATCAGTAAAACAAATGTGCTGATAGTACAAGGGTCCAGAAATACAATCCCAAAAGAAAGGTACAACTACAACTGAAAGTAAAGTACAACTCAAAGGACCATAGCTGAAAGGTGAAAAGTAGCTCCTGGTTCATCCTCCAAGTTCCTACCTGAAGGGTAGGTACATATGTCCTCCTCATCACTCCATGTCCATCCATCTCTTCTGGGTATCGACTCATCATGGGATCCACCTCCGGGTACCGACTCGTCATGGGATCCACCTCCGGTTACTATCCAGCTCTACAAGCCTCAACCATGATAAGTGATGACCATTGTCTGTAACCAACACAATGAGGTGTGGGCATATCACGTGCAGGGGTGTGTATAATATACTCATTAGGAACCCCGATACCCTCAAGGTCCCACTAAATCCAACTTGGCTAAACACAAAAAATGTTCCCAACAGATAACCCATACTTAGGTATAAGCCCATACTTATACTTAAGTTATCAAGTAACTCATCTCAAACATGAGGTAAAACACAGATATGAAATCAATGGATAACCACTACTTAGTTATATGCCCATACATATACCTATGTTATCAAGTAACCCATCTCAATCATGAGGAAAACACAATGGTCATTGACTCAGCTCAAACCTGGATTTTCATTATCGAAACTGCAACTGCTGAAGAGAACCGTCTCTGACGAGTACAGTGAACCTGTCATGACTTCGAGGCATTACTCACTAACCTAAGACTGTAGAGTACTCCTCCTGTCGAGTACCGTGGGTCAGCCACCCAAACACAGTAGTGCTTCCTGCCGGGATCTGCCACCCAAACATAGTAGTGCACCCCCCCTAATATCCTGCAAAGGAACTCCTCCTGTCGAGTACTACGGTTATTCCACACAAACATAGTAGTGATCTCTTCCGTGGTTCTTCCACCCAAACACATTAGTTCTCATCACTGGGCTATACAACTCACTCTGACTCGAATCGGTCAAGCAGTCAACAGGTCTCAGCCAAGCTACACGGTCTCCGTACTCCGTACGCTCGTCTCTGGGAGGGTCTGATCCATGATCTACTGTTTGATACTAAAAGTATCACAAAGTCCCATGAAGAAGTATCTCAATGGACCGCCTTGTCATAGGGGTCTCAACGCAACAGACGGTGCATCAATCGGACACCCGGTCTGTTAGTTATTAGCCTTTTAGTCCCGGGGGCCCAGTTGGTTTCGTATACGAACCGACCTGGCCGTATCTCAAATGTACCCTGAACTATCATAGGGTATACACATAGGTACCGTTTCTCAACATGATCACCAATGCCACTGATGGTTCGTCAAACGGACGTCTGGTCTGAAAGTTATCGGCTTTTCCGTTCCAGGGGCTTGGGTGGATTTCGGGTTCAATCAAGCCCTACCATATTCCAACAACGTCCAAACCTCAGGCGAAGTATTCCAAAAGATCCACCTCCCCGAAAGGATTCCAATAAATTTGACGGCACGTCAATCGGACGTCCGGAGGTTACGTTATAAGTGTTTCTACTCCGAGGGCCCGGTTAGTTTCGTGTTCGAACCAACCTGGCAATACACAATGTTCTCTGAAACCTTGAGTGTAATATACCGAAACGACTGTCTCGATCCAAGGATCGCTACGAAACTGACAGTGCATCGATCAAAGGTCCTTAGCCCATGTTATGGGTGTTTAAACGAAACTACCTGAAAACATGGCGTCTGGGCCCCGTCCAACCCGACCCAGTACCCCCTGGGTCTACCCGAACCGGTTCGACCCGACATGGGTTCGGGTCCGGCCCAATTGGACGCGGCCCGGCCCGCTTGGCCAGCGGCTCGGCCTTCATTCTGGTGAGATACGGAGGGGGGTGCTGCCCCCCTTGATTGATAAACGGCCGGCCAATTAAGGCCGACCTTAATTGACCAGTGGGACCAATAGGTTCCCGCCTCCAGCTGGCCCCAGCGGCCGACTCAGTCGGCTTCTCCCCCGAACCGCCACGGCCATAGGCCACTGCTACTCCCTGTCCCATGCGGCACGACGGCGCCGCACCCCTTTGTCGCTTCCTGCCCTTGGCCGCGGCTTCCTTCGACTTCACCGGCAATGCGCGACGGCGCCGTGCTCCTTTTCCACGACCCTCTCTGGCCGTGGTTTCCTCGTTCCTGCGCGATGCCCTTACACCGTGCCACCTCTATTCCAAGCCATAAGAAATTCAACAAAAAAAGGGGACCAGGTTCAGCTGAGTTCATACGGTCCAACCTCCTCCCGTTATCTTGATAACATGAGGCTAATTATTAAACAAAAAAATTTGTTAAATAAAACTTGAACGATGAACAACCCCTACCGTTTTCCCCGCAATCAAATTTTCCCAACCCGCAAACATATTCTTTCATGGATCAAATTAATATTATGTTGATCCGCGTTCATTGTTTTAGAAGGAAACAAACATGGGTTTATTAACATTCACTAATTAATCCTCTACCTCGAGTCGTTCGTCGATTGTTGACAATAACGTGGAAGGGAAAGGACGTCGTTTTGTTGACGTCGTCGCATGGTAAGAGGTGATGATGACGATGGTCATTGGCGCTCATTGCTTCGGTCATCGTACGAGTTCACCCGACGAAGAATTGATGTCTCTTCTCTTGTCATGCTACGAAATGGATAGAGGGTGCATCGTCATTCCTCACTGGAGGTTTGGTGTTCTTCAACGAAAGAGGAAAACCCCTTTTCCTTCACAAAGTTCTCTCTCAAGAGGTTTCTCCCAACAAAATATTTGCTAAGGCAAATATTTAGAGAAGATCTTTCCATCTTAAAGAAAATCCATGCAAAACTAATTATTTCAAAACACAAAATTAATTAATTAAGTGAATCAGCTAATTAATTTATCATGGATTGTCTTAATTAATTAGAGAGAAGAAGGTGAAGAGTTAAATTAAAATTCAAAAGTGACGGGAGAATCAAGGGGAGTTAGCAAATTAAGTGCAAGGGAGTTTAAGGGGGGTTATAAGAAGTTCAAGAAGTTATGGTCACGTGTGGCCCCCACCACACTAAACTCTCCCATGGGTGGATAGGTGAGTGTGGGCCCCACCTCCCACATATTGACACATGGGAAGTTCAGTGGTGGTGGACCCCACCAACAACTTCCCATGGTAGAATTTAACTTCCTTGGATAACAAAAATTAAAATTGTTCACAAGTTTATTTAATTCATCCTTAAAACCCCAAAATTTCTTCTCCCGAACAAACGCACCTATGGTAAAAGTCGTCTCTAGAAAATACCGGTGCTATTAGTTCATCAGTGCCCTTAGATTTCAATTCTGAGTACCGGTTCAAAAGTTAGAAAAACCTACTCGTTTGTTAACTGAACATACCCAAGCTAAACTTCGGAAATTGATTCCGGGCACACCGGTCCTCCGAACCAGGTGCCGTTAGAAAATGTGGACTCGTAAAATTCCAAAGAAATTACGAAAAAAAAATTTCCTTGAAATTTCCAGGTCTTTAAACTACTCCCACCTTAGGGCTTTACGTCCTCGTAATGCTTCAACACACACTAGGGAAAACAAAGTGGTACTAAGCACGCATCTGAGCCTTCCGCTCCCATGTGCTCTCATGGAGGTTCTTGAGCAACCAGGGAAAGTGAATATGAGGAATCGACCGTCCACGTAGGACCCACTCCTATCGATCATCGATCTCCATTGGAACCTCCGTGCATGTCACCCTGTCATCGACGTCCAACTCCTTATGGTCGATGATGTGAAGGATCGTGCACGTATATCCTAAACTAAGATATGTGGATGACATCATGAACCCGGTGCAACTTAGGTGGATAGTTCAAGCGGTAAACCACCTCTCCTACCATACTAAGGACCTAGAAAGGTCCGTTGTAACTCACAGATAACTTTCCACCCCAGACACATCTCCATAAACCTCGTCGAGGTGAAACTCGTATAAGGACGTGATCCCCGTCCTTGAACTCTAGAGGCCTCCATTTCCTGATTAGAACTGAAACTCAAAACTCCTTCTGCCACATGGGTAAGGTTGACTGACTCAAGAGGGATCGACCGCACCCTCCTGTGCATGTGTTTATCATGTGATGCATGGGGTTTCCTTTTCTCCGACCAAGGAAAACTTATCCCAACATTGTACATAAACCACAACCTTTTTTCTTAATACAGTAAATCTGTGTATGATATGTCGATCCAATCCATACTCTTACCAACATCGTAAGGCCTCGACGTTGTCACCAAGAGATTCCAACCGAAACTCTCACCTCGAGGGTCAGATCACACCGTCAGCGTAAGTATGATTATCGAGTGTCCACCCAAAGGTATCTCCAGACGTGAGGGTCATGTCTACGGCCTACCAGAAACTTTATGTCTGGGATAAGATTAGTGGAAGAAAGTAATGATTCATATCCATGTCTGTTACTATGGAAGCTAGTAGTAGACACAGAATGTCGCTCGAATCATTCTTAGAGCCATTGGGTCTCACTCCTTGACCGCATGCAGCTACTCTTTTTCCCTGCCCTCCAGCACCTTGAACCTGGCGGGGATAGCAAAGACGGGTGGTTGTAACTTGTTGAAATGTACACCACCTCATGATGTTCTTCTAGCTCTGTCTCCATGTTTGCTTCTCCGCAGACTCATTTTTCCTTAACACTTACTCTTCTTGAAACATTTTAAACGCCCGAGTCTCTGAGACTGGTGCCAATTTTTTGTTTCTTACTGCAATGTGTAGTCTTCATCCGCTCCTGTATGATCTACACCTTCTTCGTCGTAGCCTGAACCATCTATGGTTCTACACGTGATGACTCCATCACTATCCACAAGGAATACTAGAAACGTAGCTATCTAATGTCTCTCCACTCATAACAGCCGAATATCAGTCCTCCTGCTGGGCGTTTCTACGACAATGTTCTCCTTCCCAAGTGTATTGACTATCTCGTAGTCATAGTTCTGGAGGAACTAAATGTTGAGTCAATAAGGTTTTCCTTATAACGTTTTCCATTCCTTTTTGTTTTGAAAAGCACAAACACCTTATCTTTAGTAAAATTGCTTTTATAAAGAAAATTGATTTTATAAGGAAAATTGCTTTTATAAGGAAAATTTCTTTTATAAGGAAAATTTCTTTTATAAGGAAAATTGATTTTATAAGGAAATTTTTTTTATAAGGAAAATTGCTCTTATAAGGAAAAATTTCTTTTATAAGGAAATTCACTTTTGTAAGAAAAATTATCCTTATCATATTTTCATCCATATTTTTCATAAGTATAAAATTCGGTTTCATTTCTGTTTTCTCTTATTTGTTTGAAACTTTGATATTAAGTATTCTGTTTTAGGATCCGAATTCAGGATAAGATTTGTAAAGAAGTTTCACTCTAGATTCCAGATGAGAACTATAATAAACAATCATTCCGAATTCCGGTTACTAACTCTGACTAAGTCGTATTCCAGATTCAGGATACGAATCCTTATGAAGTTTGACATTGAATTCTCATTACGAATTCTAATGACGAATTCTCATTACGAATTCTGATAATGAATTTTAATTAAGATTTATGATAACGAATTCTCATTACAAATTCTGATGATGAATTCTCATTCCGATTTATGGATACGAATTCTCATTACGAATTCTTAAGATGAAATCTCATTACAAATTCTGATGACGAATTCTCATTACAAATTCTGATGTGGAATTCTCACTACGAATTCTAATGACGAATTCTCATTCCGAATTTTCACTCCGAACTTTCATTTTGCTTATGCCTTTATATTTTGACGACTCTTTATTATTTTCTTTACACTCCAAACTTTAACTCCGAACCTTCACTCCAAATCTTTTGAGTTAGAATTTAAACGGTGTCGTACATTCTGTTACACTTGTTTTGTTATAAAACGATGTCATCTATTCTGTTATAAAACTAATCGTTGGCTAAGTGACATGTGTACAGGTCCCTCCGATTTTTAAGGAAACTATGACCGTTGGGAAGGAGGCCGACCTTACCTATAAATAGGAGCTCATTTGAAAGAGCTCGCGGCTGAAAAGCTGACTGATCTTCAACTCATGTGATTACACGCTTGAAGTGATTTCTAGAGAGAGAGGCTCTTATTAACTCTCAAAACTTCGTGCGAATCCAAATGTTTTTGATTACATTCGAGGACTTCTGGGAATAGGAAGATAGAGGTGACGACTACCTTGAAGTTCGAGGGCTTCCTTGCTGAGGAAGAAAGAGGTTGCCAACTACCTTGAAGTTGAGGGCATACGGGGATAGCAAGACTGAGACACTCTGATCTTCATATCGAGGGCTTACCCTGGTGTGGGTAAGACTGACTTGCTTGAAAGTATAAATCAAGGGACCTTTATCCAAGGTTGTTGGATACCCTTCTCTTTGGTTTAAAATACTTATATCTTGTTACTTGTAGTTCTACTACTTGTTTATTTCCGCTGCATTTTGTATTATAAGGAATGTATAACTTTCTTTTACTTCCTTACTTGTATTCTGTTTCATTTAGATTATATACGATTTAAGGTAGAATCTCATATTGTAACTTTTGATAAGTTTCAATTTCCGGAACAATATTTCCAGAACCTACTTTCGGAATCTCATTCCATGGTTGCATTCGGTGTTAGAGGTGTTGTGATTTTTCTTAGTTTAACTTTGTTAAACATAGCCCTTTCCTTTGCTTGAGGAAAACGTAGTTATTTGTAACTAACATTAAAGGTTCCAAAGGAATTTTTTAAAGTATACAATTCTCCCACCTCTTGTATATTGAGCATCTACATAACTATTTTGATCCTACAATTGGTATCAGAGGAGGTCTCTGAAATACTTATACTTACGAATAAGTTTTTCTTGCTCACTTTATCATTCCGAACATTATTAGTTCGATGTTTTCCATTCCAAACTTTTTTATTACGATTTTTTTCTAACAAGTTTGTGTGCCAAAGGTTATTATAAGTATGGCAGGAATTAAATTTGGATCAATTTATAATCTAAATCCTACAAGACCACCAATCTTGGATGGTAATGATTATGAGTACTGGAGAGATCGAATGAAGACTTTTGTCATCAATACTGGAGTGGACAATTTTGTTATGCTTACTGGTGATTATAAAATTCCTGACAAGGAAGTTAGAACATTTACTAACCAGGAAAAGCAAGAATATCAACTCAACTATAAGGTACTCAATACTTTACTTTGTTAAATGACCAGAAATATATATAGAGAAATTTCTTCTTGTGAAGCATCTAACTGTATCTGCAAGAAGTTAGAGGTTACACACTTTGGAAATTCTAAGGTGATTGAGACTAGGAGAGCTATGCTCAGAGCTGAATATCATGGCTTCAACTTTCCTTATGGAGAACCAATCTGTAATGTTCAACAGAGACTTATGACTATCGTAAACAACCTACAGTCTATGGGAGAGAAAGGTTTAGATGATTATGTTTTTGTGGATAAGATAATTGATATCATGCCTAATGAGTGGGAGTCAAAAAGAACTGCTATAGATGAGAACAGGACAGTGACTCAGATTTCTCTTGATGAGTTATTTGGAACTCTTCTCCAACATGAAACCAGAATGAAGAGAGATGCCGAAAACATCAAAAAGAAAAATGGAAATGGTACTGTTGCTTTTACTACAACATCAAATCATATGAAAGCTAAGACTCCTGAGAGAGTAACCAGATCCAAGTCTAAGAAGATGGAAATCCAATCAGATTCTAGTGAGAGTGAAATATCAGAAAATGAATTAGAAAATCTTGCTCGAAGGATGAACAAGATAGCTGGCCAGAGAAATTTCTAATCCAAGTATAAGAAAAAGGAAAGGAAATATAAGAAAGATGGAGAAGTTAATTATTATGAATTCAAGAGAGCTGGACATATAAGATCAGATTGCCCTATGCTCAAAAAGAAAGAAAGGAAAGAAAGACATTCAAACAAGAACAGAAAGAAGTATTATAAAGAAAAAAGCAAAGAAAGTTCTGAAAGCTAATGACACCTGGAGTGCCAGTGGTGGTGACACTTCAGATGAATCTTCTGATTATGAATTTCTCAGGACAAAAGAATCTTGGTCTTATAGCCAGATTACCTATTTATAATCATTGTCTTATGGCTATGGTACGAAATGCGGAATCATTGACCAATGATTCTTTAAATTCTAATGATAGTAAGTATTATGACTCTTCTGATGAAGAATCTTCTTCTGATGAAGAAAATGCTTTACCTACTTATGAAGAAGTCTCTAGGTTTGCTGAACTTCTTGAGATTGAGAATTATAAACTCAATAAAAAGCTTGATAAGGAAAACTCTAGGAATTCTATTCTTACAAAAGAGATATCAGATCTTTCTAAAGATCTTTATAATAAAAATGCTGATTTTGAAAGTATTTCAAAAAATCTTGAGGAAGTAAGTTCTGCGAAGAATAAACTTTCTAAAGAATTAAAAAACGTAATTTCTAATAAAAATGTTTTCGAGCCTAGCTCTAGTTCTAAAACTAATGATTTTTTGGATAAAAACTTGGTTGTAAAACTCAAGTCCGAATTATTTTCCTTAAAGAAGTGTTTATCAAACATTACCGATGGGAAAGAAAATTTTGATAAAATGTATTCCCAAATATGACCTTTAAGAAATAAATACGGATTTGGTTACACCCATGCAAAACCAATTTTCAGTAACAATTATTTTATTCTCAAAGTGCCGCATTTTGTACTATGTGTCAATGTGGTGGTCATTGGGCAAATAATTGTTCCTTAAACAAAACCCAATCTCTAGGATTTCACAAAGCTTACTTTTCTAAGAAGATGTGGGTACCTAAAATTTTATTGTCTGGAAATCTTGGATCCAAATAGGTTTGGATTCCGAAATTCTAATTTTCTTCTTGATTTTAGGAAAATAAAGAGAGTACCAGCAATAATACATGGTACATGGATAGTGGATGTTCCCGACACATGACTGGTAACAAAATCTATTTTGAAAATATTATCAAAACTAAAGGAGGAAAGGTAACTTTCGGAGATAATGATAAGGGTGTGATTGTTGGTATTGGTAATATTGTTTTTCATGGTTAAACATTGATTTCAAATGTTCTTTTTGTTAAGGGACTTAAGCACAACCTCATTAGTATAAGCCAGTTATGTGATGAAGGTTACCTTGTGAATTTTTGGAATGATAAGTTCTTAGTTCACAATTCCAAGGAAGAATTTATTCTCTCAGCCAATAGGCAAGAGAATGTTTACACCTTAAATTTAAAAGACCTCAGAAGCCAAGATTTACCTTGCATTAGTGCAATGGAAGATCATTCCTGGTTATGGCCTAGAAGACTAGGTCATTGTAACCTTAGGAACCTATGTAAACTCTCTAAGAAGAAACTAGTTAAGGATCTACTGGAGCTTAGATTTGATTCTTCTAAAGTTTTTGATCCTTGTGAATATGGTAAGCAACATAAATCTAGTTTCAAATCAATTGGTGAAGTCTCAACAACTGTTTCATTACAGTTAGTGCACATGGATCTTTTAGGTCCAACACAAACTGGAAGTATTGGAGGCAAATACTATGTGTTTGTACTAGTTGATGATTACACTAGATTTACTTGGGTTTATTTTCTAGAAAAGAAATCTGAAGCTTTTTCTTATTTAAAAAGTTTTCGAGCTCAAGTTAAAAATGAGAAAAACCATCCATTGATAACTATTCATAGTGATCATGGAGGAGAATTTCAAAATTCTGTTTTTGAAACTTTTTGTAGTAAAAAAGGTTTTACTCACAATTTTTTAGCACCTAGAACTCCTCAACAAAATGGTGTATTTGAAAGAAGAAATATAATTATTCAAGAGATAACTAGAACCATGTTGAGTGAATATTCTATAGATATACATTTTTGGGCTGAAGGTGTAAGTATTTCTTTTTATACTATAAATCGTGTTTTGATTAGGCCTTTTCATAATAAAACTCCTTATGAGTTATGGAATAGTAGAAAACCAAGACTATCCTACTTCAAGGATTTTGGTTGCAAAGTATTCATTCTGAATACTAAAGATAACTTACATAAATTCGCACCAAAATATGATGAAGGAATTTTATTAGGTTATTCCACAACATCTAAGGCTTATAGTGTTTTTAATAAAAACACTAGTACTTTTGAAGAAATAGTACATGTAAAATTTGATGAGTCAGATCCTTTTGTTTTTAAAACACCTCAGCCTACATCCTCAGATGTGTTTTCAAAAACTGATTATCAACCTTTGATAGAAGAACTTTCTGATAAGGATAATGTTCAAGAAGATATTCCTGAAACATTTACCCCAGAAGACTTTCTACCCTATGTTGATGAACAGGCTTTTCAAAATCCAAATTAGGCATTTCTTAAGAATCATCCCACTGATAATATCATTGGTGATGTAAATAAACCTGTAAGGACTATAATTTCTTTAATAAATGAAGTAGAACATCTAGCGTTTCTTTCCCAATTAGAACCTAAAAGCACTGATGAATCTTTATGTGATGATGATTGGATTAAAGCCATGCAAGATAAACTAAATGAATTAGAAAGGAATAAAGTCTTGACCTTGTTTGAAAGACCTAAGGAAACTTCTGTTATTGGAGTCAAATGGGTTTTCAGAAATAAATTTGATGAAAATGGAGTCATAATAAGAAATAAAGCTAGACTTGTTGCTAAAGGCTATAATCAGCAAGAGGGAATATAATATGAAGAAACCTATGCTCTAGTATCTAGACTTGAATCTATCCGTATTCTAATTGCCTTTTCAGCATTCTTTAATTTCATACATTTCCAAATGGATGTGAAATGTGCTTTTCTTAACGGTTATGTTCAAGAGGAAGTTTTTGTTGAACAACCTCCTGGCTTTGAAGATACAAAACATCCTGATTATGTTTTTAGACTTACCAAAGCTCTGTATGGCCTTAAAGAAGCCCCACGAGCATGGTATGATAGACTCACTGGATTTTTTCTTCAAAATAACTAAGTTAAGGGAAATGCATATCCAACCCTTTTTATAAAGAAAGATAAGAAAAATGTTTTGATTGTTCAAATTTATGTTGATAACATCATATTTGGTTCAACTCAGTAATCTTTGACCGACTCTTTTGCAAGTCTAATGAAATCTGAGCTTGAAATGAGTATGATGGGTGAGTTAACATTTTTCCTTGGTTTTCAAATTTCTCAAAAACCAGATGGAACCTACATATCTCAACATAAGTATATTAAAGATCTTCTTAAAAAGTATGGTTATGACAACACTAAAAGTATTAGAACTCCCATTGGTACCTCAAACTCTTTAGATCTTGACGAAGCTGGGAAACCAGTAGATCAAACATATTTTAGAGGTATGATAGGAAGTCTACTATACTTAACAGCTAGTTGACTAGACTTAATGTTTTCAGTATGCTTATGTGCAAGATATCAATCCAATCTTAAGGAATCTCACCTAAAGGCAGTAAAAAGAATTTTTCGCTACCTTAAGGGAACCATGGATCTAGAATTATTTTATACTTCTATAAATGATTTTATCCTTAAAAGCATTTCTGATACTGACTTTGGTGGATGTAGAATGGATAGAAAAAGTACATCCGGAACTTGTCATTTATTAGGAGATTCATTAGTTTCTTGGTCCTGTAAGAAGCAACATTCTGTAGCACTCTCCACTGCTGAAGCTGAATATGTAGCATCTGGAAGTTGTTGTGCCCAAGTGTTGTGGATGCAACACACACTCACAGACTATGGCTTGAGTTTTACTAAAACTAAAATTTTCTGTGATAACACAAGTTCCATTACCCTTAGTAAGAACCCTGAACATCACTCCCGTGCAAAACACATAGATATTAGGCATCACTTTCTTAGGGATCACACACCTAAAGGAGAAATTATTCTTCATTTTATCGGAACGCAAGATCAACTTGCTGATAATTTCACAAAATCTTTTCCTTATGATAGATTTGAATAAATTAAAGAGAAGTTAGGAATGATAACTATAAGGTAATCATTCTTCATTTACTTTATGTTGAAAAAGTACCCTGACAGCAATAAACTCCTTTTCATAGGGGGAGGACATTGGATTGTTAGTTTAACAATGTTTTTCTAAAACTGTTTTCAAAATTTTCGGAATTAGAATTCCGGAATTGAATTTCCAGAACTAAAACTTTCCAGAATGGATATTTTCGTATAGAATACTTCTGGAATGGAAGTGTTTGTATTGAAAACATCCAGAATGGAAGTTTTCGTACTGGTATTTTCATAACGGGATTTTCGTACCGAGTGTTCCATAATAGGTTTTTCATTTTCAAAATTTTGTAATGAAATTTTTGTACTGAGTTTTCCGTACTGAGTCTGTTTTTCGTAGTGAGTTTTTTGAATTTTGACTTCTCGTAATAAAGATGTTTCTCAAAGTTTTCGTTAGAATATTACCCATTACAAATAATTCTCCTAAGCCAATCCGAAAGGTATGATTTCCTTACCCAAGGTTTCATAGTCATATTTTACTAGCTGACATTTTCTTATATCTCGTTTTCGGATTTTATTTTTCTTAATTCTTTGTTTTAATAAAAACCTCAAAAGATCGGATTCAAGAGAATTGGTTTTCGACCATCAGATCTGATCTCAGCTTATCACAACCGTTCGATCAACCGTGGAATTTGAACCGACATCTCATTGCCTATATAAATGGGACCCAAATAGTTGTCCCACATCGGTTTTCAAGCTCTCACATCCCAAAGCTCTGCCTATCTTCTTTAAGGCTGTTCCGAACTTCAGTTTTCTCAGTTCCGAACATCTCAGAGGTCCTTAGATCCGAATGTCTGTGGAACTAGCTTCACAAGACATGTCTTCCTCCAAGCCGATTTCGAAGTGGTTAGTATACAGAGAGAGGTTGGTCCATCCGTATTTCTTCAACAAGTATGACTCTCTTATTTCCAAGAATATCAAGCTTAATGGTTGGGAAGATGTTGCAGTGTCAAAACACGAGAACCAAGATGATGTGTATTCATACTTACTTTTTGAATTCTATGAGACAGTTTCTTTTCTTCAGGAAGATGGAAAGGACAAATTGTATTTTAAGTATTATGGTAAGACTTATAAGCTTTCATATGCCAAGGCAGCCAGCTTGGTAGGGCTAAAGAATGAAGGTGAATCTGAGTTTGTTTCTCATGTGGTTCCAGATTCCAAGGGTAGCTTCGACAAGGAAAAAGCCTTAGAAACTCTCGGACTGGCTGATGACAAGGCTCCGAAGATTTCTAGTTTATCTACAAATTTCCCGATTCTGGAGTTATGGGTACAGAGTCTTATCGTACCAAGGAAAGGTGACAAATATAGCTTGAAGAAGAGTGAGATCTACATCCTAGATTTTCTGATAAATCTGAGGAAGTTTAATTTGATGAAGCACATTCTTATCACTCATGAAAAATTGAAGAAAGGAAATCTGAGAGCTCAGATTATTATGTATCCAGTAATCCTCCCCAAGTTGATAGTTCGGTGCCTTGAGTCTTTCAAGGAGGCTTGCAAATATAAGCCGAGAGTTTGCAAGATTATGCTGGTGAGTGATGGTACACTCAAAAGAATGGATGTAGCCTTTGACAAGGAGTCTGGACAGTTTATTGATCTAACAGCTCAAAAAGAATCAGTTCTGAAAGCTGCTGATCTGGAATCTTCTAAACCGGTAAAGAAGAGAAAGCTGAAGGAAGTGGAAGTAGAAGCCCAGGATACCAAGTCTATGGAAGTTCATTCCGCACATCCAAACCCAAATAAGAAGAAATCTTACCCAGATTAGGTTGTTGCTATATGGAGGGAGATGAAAGAAAAGAGAGTGCAAGGGGAGCCTCAGTTTGGCTTGGACCTTGCGGAGGCTAAGGCCTTGAAGGAAAAAACAGCGGATGAGCTAGAAAAACATGAAAAAGAAAAGAAGCTCAAGAAGAAGATGTCTGAGGCTGAGGTAGCTTAGTCTTTGTTAAAATTCAATGAGATGACTTCTACAAACATTCCTGTTCCAAGATCCTTTTCATTGGAATCTCTACCTGAGACCCCAGGAAGAGAGTTTGTTGCTCCGGAAGAGGCAGTGGCCAAGTCAGTTCAACAAGGTGAGCAAGTTGAGCAAATGGAAGAAGAAAAAGATGTTGCTGAAGGAAGTAGTGAAACCGGAGATGTGTTGAAGCAAGTAGATGATTATAAAGGGACACCTTTGGAACACTTATCGCACCGAACTTCAGAAGCTGAATCTTCATAGCTAATTACTCCAGCAATGGAAGAAGAGAAAGGAGAAGAAGAAGTAGCTTATCATGGAGAAGTAGAACAACATTTACATGATATTTCTCAGATGGAAAACGTAGAGGTTGGTGTTCAGGAAGTTGCTGATGAGGAAGATAATGTTGTCCAAGTCTCTGATAGTGATAATAAAACTTCGGAACATAATTCTATTCCGAAAAAAGACAAGGGAAATCAAATTCTTGCTGATTCTCCGAGCTTGGAAGTGATGAAGAGAAAAGAAGTTGGTAGTTCTTCAAATAGAAAGCTAGACATTATTGAAGAAGAAAATTATCCAAGCAAAGTTTCGGATTCAGAGTCATCTTTGGTGGGGCATGACTTTTTTGTTCAGTCTTTAAAGAAGTTGGTGGGAACCATTCCGAACTTCTCATGTATTGATTCAAGATGCCAGATGCTCCAACATGATTTAAATCAGAAATCAGACTCTGTATCTATGGTTATGGACAAGTGTGTTGAAATAGAGGCTCAGTTCAAAACATTCTTTGTTGGCTACGAAGCCCATAGAAAATCTTGCAAGATGATGAAAAATTGGTCGAGGAAGACTGTGGAAGAAATGAGGTTATTCGACGAATTTCAATACAATGTTAAAGATGCTTTTGAGACTAAGGACAGAAATATAAATGAGATGACATCTTCATTTGAAGAGAAGTTGACAGATGAAAAGAACTTTCGAATTCAAGAAGTCAGAGATCTGAATGGGAAGCTAAATTCTGTCTCTCAAAACTGGAAGTTTGAAAGGGATCATCGGATTGAGTTTCAAGAAAAGATGAAGGCTCAGGAAGAAAAGATCAAAGCTCAGGAAGAAAATCTTCAATCCCAGGAAGAAAAGATTGAAGATCAATCTTCAAGAATAGTGGTCTTAGAGAAGCAAGCTGAAGATGATCATAAATACTTAAAGAAGATAAAGACTATTCTAAAGGGTCTCATGGCAATGGAGAAAGATCCCAAATAGACAGATCTGATCTTTTGTTGTAATTTAACTCTTTTGTTGTTGAAATTTTCAATCTTGATGAAAATTTTTCCATGATCATTGTTACTACTAATCTTTCAGGTACTTTGTTATATTTTCCATTCCCTAGAATTATTTTTGAAAATCACAAAGGGGAAGAAGGAAAAGATACTTAAGAAAAATAACTCTAATAAGAGTTTATCTAAGGGAGAGTTTCTCATTAAAGAATACCTTTTTTCATAACAAAATGTAACTCCGGAAATCTAGAACACGATCCATAGAGTTTCAAAGCCTAAGGGGGAGTTAGTCACATTCATCAATATCCTTAAAGAAAAGGGAGATAAGCCTTAATTTTTTTCTTTCTTCTTAGAATTTCTTTTTCAAGGATGTTTGTGCTTTCCAAAAAGGGGGAGATTGTTGAGTCAATAAGGTTTTCCTTATGACTTTTTCCATTCCTTCTTGTTTTCAAAATCACAAACACCCTATCTTTAGGAAAATTGCTTTTATAGGTAAAATTGATTTTATAAGGAAAATTTCTTTTATAAGGAAAATTGCTTTTATAAGGAAAATTACTTTTATAAGGAAAATTGCTTTTATAAGGAAAATTTCTTTTATAAGGAAAAATTGATTTTATAAGGAAATTCACTTTTGTAAGAAAAATTATCCTTATCATATTTTCATCCATATTTTTCCTAAGTATAAAATTCAGTTTCAATTCTGTTTTCTCGGATTTGTTTGAAACTTTGATATAAAGTATTCTGTTTTAGGATCCGAATTCTGGATAAGATTTGTAAGGAAGTTTCACTCCAGATTCCAGATGAGAATTGTAATAAAGTATCATTCCGAATTCTGGTTACAGACTCTGACTAAGTCCTATTCCAGATTCAGGATACGAATCCTTATGAAGTTCGACATTGAATTCTCATTACGAATTCTAATGACGAATTCTCATTACGAATTCTGATAATGAATTTTCATTAAGATTTATGATAATGAATTCTCATTATGAATTCTGATGATGAAATCTCATTCCGATTTCTGGATACGAATTCTCATTACGAATTCTTAAGATGAAATCTCATTACGAATTCTGATGACGAATTCTCATTACGAATTCTGATGAGGAATTCTCACTACGAATTCAAATGAATAATTCTCATTCCGAATTTTCACTCTGAACTTTCATTTTTCTTATGCCTTTATATTTTGACTGCTCTTTATTATTTTCTTTACACTCCGAACATTAACTCCGAACCTTCACTCCTAATCTTTTGAGTTAGAATTTAAATGGTGGCATACATTCTGTTACACTTGTTTTGTTATAAAACGATGTCATCTATTCTGTTATAAAACTAACCGTTGGCTAAGTGACATGTGAGAAGGTCCCTCCGATTTTTAAGGAAAATATGACCGTTGGGAAGGAGGCCGACCTTACCTATAAATAGGATCTCATTTGAAAGAGATCGCGGATGAAAAGATGACTGGTCATCGACTCATGTGATTACATGCTTGAAGTGATTTCTAGAGAGAGAGGCTCTCATTAACTCTCAAAGCTTCGTGCGACTCCGAATGTTGGTGATTACATTCGAGGACTTCCGGGAATAGGAAGACAGAGGTGCCGAATACCTTGATGTTCGAGGGCTTCTTTGCTGAGGAAGACAGAGGTTGCCAAATACCTTGAAGTTGAGGGCCTGTGGGGATAGCAAGACAGAGACACTCCGATTTTCTTATCAAGGGCTTACCCTGGTGTGGGTAAGACAGACTTACTTGAAAGTATAAATCAAGGGACCTTTATCCAAGGTTTTTGGATACCCTTCTCTTTAGGTTAAAAGACTTATATCTTGTTACTTGTAGTTCTACTACTTGTTTATTTCCGCATCATTTTGTATTATAAGGAAAGTATAACTTTCTTATACTTCCTTACTTGTATTCTGTTTCATTTAGATTCTGTACGCTTTAAGGTAGAATCTCATATTGTAACTTTTGTTAAGTTTCAATTTCCGGAAGCATATTTCCGGAACCTACTTTCGGAATCTCTTTTAAAGTTTGCATTTGGTGTTAGAGGTGTTGTGATTTTTCTTAGTTTAACTTTGTTAAACTTATCCCTTTCCTTTGCTTAAGGAAAACATTGTTATTTGTAACTAAATTTAAAGGTTCCAAAGGAATTTTTTAAAGTATACAATTAACCCCCCCCCCTTGTATATTGAGCATCTACATCACTATTTCAATCCTACACTAAAAACTGAAAACTCTCTACCAACTCCTCAATCCAGTTCTCAGCCACCTGTGAGTCGGGCTTGCCTCGTAACTTGAGGGATATCTGGTGCGGAAACCTAAGTTAGGCATTACGCCTACAATTATCCTCTACCGGTACCACCGGTAGTGTCTATTGACCAACAAGTAGTGATATATATTGAACACTACCCGATGGTACTATCTCGGGCATAGGTCCACATACCGATGCCCCATCACCATATGTACCAACCTCATGGTCTCTCACAGGAAAACACAAGTAGCTAAGATCTCCATATTCCCTACCAGTGTCTAAACTAGGCGTATAACTCTAGAAATTGCCTCTATCCAGTCCAATGCTGCCTGGGAATCAGTCTCACCTCGTAACCTCGAAGGCCTCTGCTTCTGGAACTCGTGTAACGCGCTCTGTCTACGTGCACCATCCACTAGTACAACTGGTGGAATCTGCAGCCTAACAGGTGGTGGTGGTGCTGGTACACCACCTGAAGGTGCCAACATAGAAATAGGGCCCTGCACTAGAGTCTCGTCGCTCGGTGAGCCGTCATCGAGTAATTTCTCAGAACTCCAACTGATTGTCTGTAATGAGACATCCATAACAGATGTGACATGGTCAATGATTTATACCTGGTGATTTGACCTGGTTTGAGAAGACATGATTTTTTTTTGGAAACACACACGCAATTAGTGTTTTCGTGCACTAAGTCGGAAATCAGTAGTCTGGGTCCTGGTGTTTGGATATGTCGGCCGCCACACCAACACTGGACTCCCTGAACTGAAGACCACAATCGGTACCCTTAACACTATTTCTTCACAGAAAGGAAAGATCAGAGTCCTAAGTTATGCAGTAGAACCGACTCCTCTAATACCAATTTGTCACGACCCATCTTCGGGGCCCGTGCCGTGACTAACCCAAGCCCACCTTCCATAGGCCATGGCCTGGGGACTAGCACCAAAGGCGTAAATCCCAATAAAAAAGGAAGGCATTGCATTTATGAAACAAAAACACACACAATCAGAGTACAAGAAGGAGCTACACTAAGTAAAGAAGTAAAACAAACGTGCTAATAGTACAAGGGGCCGAAAATAAAAGCCAAAAAGAAAGGTACAGATACAACTGAATGTAAAGTACAACTCAAAGGACAATAGCTAAAAGGTGAAAAGAAGCTCCTTGTTCATCCTCCAGGTTCTTACATGAAGGGTAGGTACAGATGTCCTCCTCAGCACTCCACGTCTGTCTGTATCCTCCGGGTATCGACTCGTCGTGGGATCCTCCTCCGGGTACCGACTCATCGTGGGATCCACCTCTGGGTACCATCCAACTCTACAAGCCTCAACCACGATCAGTGATGTCCATCATCTGCAACCAACACAATTAGGTGAGGGCCTAGCCCGTGCGAGGGTTAGTATATGATACTCAGTAGGAACCCTAATACCCTCAAGGTCTCACTAAATCCAACAAGTATAAACACAAAGAAAGTTCTCAACAGATAACCCATACTTAGGTATAAGACCATACTTCTACTTAAGTTATCAAGTAACTCATATCAAACATGAGGTAACACACAGATATGAAATAAATGGATAACCACAACATAGGTATATACCCATACATATACCTAAGTTATCTAGTAACCCATCTCAATCATGAGGAAAACACAAAGGTCATTGACTCAGCTCAAACTAGGATTTTCATTATCGAAACCGCAACTGCTGAAGAGCTCCATCTATGAAGAGTACAGTGAACCAGTCATGACTCTATGGAACTGCTCACTAAACTAAGACTACTGAGGTACTCCTCCTGTCAAGTACCGCGGGTCAGCCACCAAACACAGTAGTACCTCCCACCGAGGTCTGCCACGCAAACCCAGTAGTGCACCCCCCTAATAGCCTACAGTGGTACTCCTCCTTTGGAGTACCGCGGGTCTGCCACCCAAACACAGTAGTGATCTCTGCCAAGGGTCTGCCACCCAAACATAGTAGTGCTCCCAACTAGGCAATACAAGTCACTCTGTCTCGAATCGGTCAAGCAGTCAATAGGTCTCAGCCAGCTACACGGTCTCCGTACTCCGTACGATCGTCTCCGGGAGGGTCCTCTCTACGAGATACTAGTTGATACTCTAAGTATCACATATTCCCATTAAGAATTATCTCATAGGACCGCCTCGTCATCAGGGTCTCATCGCAATAGACGGTACGTCAATCGGACGCCCGATCTGTGAGTTACTAACCTTATAGTTCCAGGGGCCGGGTTGGTTTCTTGTACGAACCAACCTGACCGTATCTAAAATGTACCCCAAACTCTCATAGGGTATATACAAAGGGACCGTTTCTCAATGTGATCGCTAATTCCACTGATGGTTTGTCAAACAGATGTCCAGTCTGAAAGTTATCGGCTTTTCCGTTCCAGGGGCTAGGGTGGATTTTGGGTTAAATCTAGCCCGACCATATTTCAATTGAATCCAAACCTCATGTTAAGTATTCCAAAATATCCTTATCATTGAAAGGTATCCAACAAAGTTGACGACGCATCAATTAGAAGTCCGGAGCTCAAGTTATAAGCGTTTCTGTTCCAAGGGCTCGGTTGGTTTCATGTTCGAACCAACCCGGCCATACACAAAGTTCTCCGAAACATTGATTTTAATATACCAAAACGACCGCCTCTATCCAGGGATTGCTACGCAAATAACGGTGCATCGATTGAAGGTCTGTATCCCATGTTATAGGCGTTTGAACGAAGCTGCCCGAAAATAGGGGGTTTGGGCCCGATTCAACCCGACCCAGTACCCCGTGGGTCAGACCGAACTGGGTCAACCCAACCTGGGTCCGTGTCCGGCCCAATTGGGCGTGGCCCGGCCCGGCTAGAGAGGCCCGGCGCAGCCCAACGCGGATGGTCCCACCCGGCGCGGGCGGCCCGGCCTGGCGGGGGCAGCCCGGCCCGCGAGGCCTGGGCTCGGCCTTTCGCCGAGCGAGATGCGGAGGGGGGTGCTGCCCCCCTTGATTGATCAATGACCGGCCAATCAAGGTTGGCCATAGTTGACCCATGGGAACTGTAGGGTCCCACCTCTAGGTGGTTCTAGAGGCCAGCTCACCCAACCGCTCCCCCAAACCGCCGCGGCCCTTCCTTGGCGGCGGCTTTCTTCATATTCACTGGCACGGCACGACGGTTCCACACTCCTTTGTCGTGGACCATTTTGGTCATAGTTCCCTCATTCCCATGCAGTTCCATTACACCGCACTGCCTCCATTCCAAGACGCATGAAATTCAACAACAAAAGCTGAGGAGGTTCGGCCGAGTTCGTACGGTCCGACCACCTCTCGTTATCTTGATAACATGCAGCTAATTATTTAACAACAAAATTCATTAAATAAAACTCGAACGGTGAACAACCCCTAACTTTTTCCCCACAATCAAATATTCCCAACCCCCAAAAATATTCTTTCGCGGATCAACTTAATATTGAGTTGATCCATGTTCTTTGTTTTAGAAGAAACCAAACATGGGTTTATTAACATTCAAAAATTAATCCCCTACCTCAAGTCATTCGTAGATCGATGAGAATAACATGGAAGGGAAAGGACGTTAGTTCGTTGACGTCCTCTCACGGTAAGTGGGGATGATGACGATGGTCATTGGCGCTCGTCGCTTGCATCTTCGTCGGAGTGCACCCAAAGAAGAATTGATGTCTCTTCTCTTGTAGTGTTATGAAGATGATAGAGGGTGCATCGTCGTTCCTTACTGGAGGTTTGGTGTTCTTTAACGAAAGAGGAAAACGCCTCTTCCTTCACAAAGTTCTCTCTCAAGAGGTTTCTCCAAATAAAAAGTTGCTAAGGAAAATATTTAGTGGAGATCTCTCTATATTAAAGGAAAGCCATGCAAAATTACTTATTTCAAAACTCAAAATAAATTAATTAAGTGAATCACCTAATTAATTTATCATCGGTTGGATTAATTAATTAGAGAGATTAGA
This sequence comes from Viscum album, assembly GCA_963277665.1. Classification (NCBI taxonomy): domain Eukaryota; kingdom Viridiplantae; phylum Streptophyta; class Magnoliopsida; order Santalales; family Viscaceae; genus Viscum; species Viscum album. The sequence goes on along the minus strand of OY728132.1, from coordinate 1,339,477,433 downwards.
AGGTGAAGAGTTAAATTAAAATTAAAAAGTAAGGGGAGAATAAAGGGGAGTTGGCACATTAAGTGCATGAGAGTTTATGGGGGGTTATAAGAAGTTCAAGGGGTTATGGTCTCATGTGGGCCCCACCACACTAAACTCTCCCATGGGAGGTTAGATGGGTGTAGGCCCCACCTCCCACATATTCACACATGGGAATTTTAGTGGTGGTAGACCCCACCAACTACTTCCCATGGTTGAATTTAACTTCCATGGATAACAAAAAATAAAATTGTACACAATTTTATTTATTTCTTACTTAAACCCCAAAACATTCATCTCTCAAACAAACACACCTATGGTAAAAGTATTCTTAAGAAAATACCAGCGCTGTGAGTTCATTGGTTCCCTCATATTTCAATTTCGAGTACCAGTTCCAAAGATCAAAAAACTCTCTCGTTTGTTCATTGAACGTACCCGAGCTAAACTTCAGAAATTGATTCCGGGCACACCGGGCCTCGGAATAAGGTTCCGTCAGAAACTACAGCCTTGTAAAATTTCAATTAAATTAAGAAAAAAAATTACCTTGAAATTTCCGTGTCGTTACAACATGTAAGGATGAAATTGGACCTAAGGTAAGGGATAATTATATCAATCTCATTCTTATCCGAGATTGTTTATTCGTAAGTATTTACAGGAGTTATTTTATCATCCAAGTCCATTTTTTCAAAAAATGTTTTCATAAAATGTTAACTATTCTTCCATGTATGTTTAAATTCAGTTTTACCCTTTTTTGACTTTTACCACATTGTATTGAAGGAATATTTCATGTGTTTACCATATAAGATACTTTTTGACTTTTCCGGCAAAAGTACAAGAAGAATGTTTTTTAACTTATACAGAATGAATGGATTTTTACTATTTCATAATGCCTTATTTTCATGAATCTTACTCTACAATATTTCATGATTATTTTCAAAAAAATCCTTTTATTTTAAAATAGAATTAAATTTTGTGAAAATAAAATGATTTTTAAGAAGAAAGGATATTTTCCTCAAGAATTCATTTCAAGTGTTTTGTCAAAAGTATTTTCCATCTAATATGATATTATTTAGTATGATTATGTTTCAAGTATAATGTCTATATTATTTACATGGTTTGATTTTTCTTAGGATTAAATTATATCCATTTGTTTTATATGGATTACGTTATGATGGGATGATGATTATGAAACCCATTTTATTCTTTGGGTTATGATGAATTATTTTGGTTTATTTTGTGAAACAATTAAGAATGATTTCATTATGAGATGGGTGGGAACTATATCACCCTCCAATGAATTGGGTAAAGATTTATATCTCATGAGATAGACATGGCTGGAACAACAAGTGAATCCGGTTTAGTAATACAGGGATGCAAGGGCAAGTAAACCTGGTTCAGTAATAGACTTTGTCCACTATGATGGTCTTAGTAGAAATTCCTTGGCTACTATGGAAATCATAACAGGTGCTTAATGGTTTCCGAAATTAAATGTTTTATTACCGTGTTATTTTATCATGATTAATGTTCCTTTATGATCCATGACTTATGTACTACCAAGATTTATTTCACAGCTCAATATCTTGATATCTAAACAATATGTTCATGTTTTTTTAAAGCTCAAATGTATATGATTTGTTTTATTTTTTTCCATTCATACCCTTACTGAGCATTGGATATCACCCATTTTATGTTTTCATTTCCCCAGGATATAAATAAAGGTTTTAGGTAAGAAAACCAAAGGGGAAGATATTTATGGGAGATGTTGAAGATCTTTCACCATGATTAAAAGATTATGTTCCGAGTTTCCAAAGACACTTAACTATTACGATCCTTGAGTTTCTGTTTTTTTATGTATTATAAATTCCACAAAAGTAATGTAATGTCCATGTACATCAAGTGTGGGTATCTACACATGATGAGGATTGAGATGCTATTGGAGTTTATTTACTTTCCAGTACTTAGTTTTTGTTTTTTATTCCATCATTTTGAATTGTTTTCCTACTTTTCTAGACACATTTGACATGCATAATTTGTACATATATATATATCTGTATTAGTTGATTTTACTATCAGTCTTCTTCTTTTTTACATTGTTTTATGGTATTTATGCATCCACTACTGTTATCGATTTTTTTCCAATGTGTTACTATACCAATGATGGCATATTTTCCACATGATATCAACCAAGGCCATCACTACAATTCATCATCCTCTGGAATTTGTGGAAATTTGCTTGAGGCCATGTGACCAACTAGATACAGGGCACCATTGGGTGGCACCCAGAATCAGGACGTTACAAAGTGGTATTATAGGAACACTTTTCTTATGTGTCTTATAGTTCGGAGCCTATAGATAGGGATATGAAGGAATGGGTAGTTGGTAATAAGATGTCCCCATTAGTAACTTACTCATGTACAAGGGAATTCCAATCTTATTCAAATATTTAATTTTTTTTGGTTGTTCTATTATTTCTATTGATTGGATTTCACTATTGGGTGGTACACATGTTTTTTTTCTATTATCATTAATATCATTGAGGTTCTATATCTGTTGTAACCCGATGAAATGAGGGTCTTCTATCTCATTCATCATATAGGAACTTGCTAGAGACCACATCTCATGCATTTTTCAGGCCATTTAGAATGCATTACTAATTTCATGCTATTTTGATAGATGTTGTGCTAGATATGAATGCTGTTGTGATATATGATGTGATAGAATACATCTTATTTTGGATAGGGTATTGGTATATGTAATGTTTCATTAAGATGGATTCCAAAATTTGGTCTCGGGGGTGTTATGGGATCTCTTAAATCTGAATTTGGTGGATCATATTGAACCTTAAATAAATTCATTTATGTTATGACATGAATAAGGATTCCAAACCCTCATTCGTTGGAGTATGGGCTCTCATGAGTCAGAATTTTTCATGCTTGGGTAAAACTTTTGTGTTTTTAGGGGTTCTGAAGGAGTTTCTAAGGATTAATGTCCAGAAACCCATACAACATAGTGTGTGATGTTATGAACACACGCCATGTGTTATTTTGATTTGGAAGAAACAACATTTCTTAAGTATATGACATATACAGTTTGTACATGCCGTGAAGTTATTGACCATGTGACTGAATATGTGAGAAGAGACTCGAGGTTGGAAAAATTTTGTAGACCACACTGTGTAATGGGAGTACACATCATGTTGTAAGAACAGTGTGTCCAGCTATTAGACCAATGACACGGGTGGTTAGAACATAAGTGGTACATGTCGTGTGTAGGCTGAACATGTTGTGTAGTGTTACCCAGGAGTGAACCCTATGGTTTAGCCTTGTAGAAGAAATCGAGGAGGAGGAAAATGAATCAAGGACATATTGTGTCTCAATGGGAACATGTCGTGTGTATGGGTGTTACACGACCAGGTTTGGGAGAGGTACACGCCATGTTAAATTCTTAATGAAACACACATTGTAGGGGTTATACATACCATGTATCCCTGTTTGGTAAAATATGATTGTTTTTCTTCTCATGTTCCTTTCTGGAACATCTATGTTTCAGTCCCTATAAATCTTGAACTGAGGTGTACACTTGACCATTCAGAGTTATGCCACTAAGATTTCCTCTGGTTGTATACCAGATAAAGGCAATGATCAGACACCCAAAATGGGAGATCATGTACTACCTGATGATCCTTCTATCATGCCTATCTTTTCCCCAACTGTTATACCAGTCATAGGTGCTAATGCACAGTTCCAATAAGGCTTCATGAGGATGATTCATACCTTCCAGGGACCACCATATCTAGCCCCATATATGGTAAAGGTGATGCGGGTGTTCCAGAAACATAATCCACCCACATTCTCTATGGATGGTGTACCATAGGTTGTAGATTCATGGTTGGATGCCATACTCGATATCTTTGAGCATATAGAGATGCCTCCGGAAATGAGGGTGAATATCGAGGCATACATGTAACACTATTCCAACAATATATGGTGGGATATTATCTCGCAAACATGAGGTCATTTGGATATTTCTTGGGAATAGTTTCATAGGACATTATGGGAAAACTTCTATCCCAGGACATTGAGGGCTGATCGAGCATGATATTTCATGCATTTTAAGCACGTCTCTCTTCTAGATATGGATTACTCTATTCGTTTTACAATGCTATAGTGTTTCGAACATGTTCTGGGAGGTGATGAGTAATGTTTTCCTGGATATTTGAGGATGGTCTTAGGTATATCATCTGATCGCAGGTGAATGTAATTAGGTTGACTTCAGTGACAACTATAGTGAATTAGGTGCTGATTACTGAGCATAATATAAGGTAGTTGGGTGCTATCACCCAATGCGGTTAAGTATATAGGGCTAGTAATCCTTTGAAAATTGGAAAGAAGAACTGTGTGGAGCTTTCATGTGACGATTATTCAAGTACCTATGTGTTATGATACTAGTGAGAGAAGAGCAGGTATACTAGACCACATTTCCCGAAAGACCTAGTTGAGTACCAGTCTTGTGGTAAGACCGTCCATATTAAACATTTCTTTTGGGTGTTCTCACCACCTATGAGTGATAAGGGGTTTTCTATTGCTCCACATTCTGGAGTAGGACCACCAGTATCTCAATAGATAAAGAGATGGAGTTCATCTAGCTATTCCGACCGAGGGGGTGGCCATGGCCGTGGTGGTCAAGCATCCGGATTTCAGCAATAGTAGGGTGAATCATCTCAGTTTCATCATATAGGGTCGTAGGGCTGCAGTATTAGTAAGACTTTTGCAGTGGAGTGGACCTAGCATGAGATGAATCCAAGACCCTCTACGGTTAGAGGTATGATCCTAGTTGCCCTTGTTTTAGCTTTTACTCTATTGAGGGAATATGACGTTATTCTCACAATGGACTGGTTGATTCCATTCCAGGAATTTGTCAATTTCTATCACCGTATGGTGAGTTTCACATCATCATTGGGTGGATTGTCTTTATATAAGGGAGAATGAGATTTCCAAATGAGAAGAGATGGACCTGATCGGCATGGATTGAGTGGTGTCATAGCTTAGATTTATAGTCTATATCTCGATGACTATGGGACTTCTGAAAAGGATTTTCTTCTATTGGTTGATCATTTTCAGATTTTTTTCCTAACTATTTTTAAGGTTTACCAATGGAGCGAGAGGTTGATTTTTCTATTGACTTTGTTCCAGGGGTATCACCATTGTCTATTTGTTATTATAGGATGGCTACACTAGAGTTATAGGATCTCAAGTGGAGGAGTTACATGGAAAGGGTTTTATCTAACCCAGTACATATCCTTGGGGTTCACCTATCCTTTTTGTAAAGAAGGCATATTATACCCTCAGAATTTTTATGGATTATCCGAATTTAAACTCATTAATGGTCACGAAAAAATATCCCTTTCCAAAAATTGATGATCTCTTTGATCAACTTTTAGGGTACCAAGTGTTCTCAATGATTTACATGAGTTCCAATTATCATCAGTTGCTTGTTAGACCATCAAATATACCTCTTACAGCCTTTCGAAGCATGTATGGTCTACACAGGTATTCATTTTTTTTGTTCGGTGTCATGAGCACACTAGAAGTTTTCATGGAAATGAGGGACTGAGTGTTCCATCCATACATGGATTCCTTTGAGGTTTTCTCCATGGAAGATATCATGGTGTACTCTTACAATGAACATGACTATGACACCCATCTTGAGATCATTTTGAGTACATTGAGAGATCATCAGTTATATGCCAAGCTCTCGAAATGACACTTTTGGATCTATCAGATTCACTTCATGGGTAATGTTATATCAGAGACATGAGTTACAATAGACCCATGAAAGTGAGAGCAGTAGTTACTTGGGAGGATATGAACAACGTCTTTGAGATATGGAGTCTTCTAGGGTTAGAGGGTTATTAAATGAAAATTATAAAAAGGTGCAATGTACTTGTGGACAGATTTTAGGGATTCAACCTTTCAAGAGATGAAAGGGAGATTGACTTCAGCACTGATACTAGTCTTGCTATAGCCAAGAAAGGGTAATACTATTTACTGTGACACATCGGGAATTGGACTGGGAGCAGCGCTTACACAGGGGGAAGGATTCATTGCATACATGTCTCAATAGTTGAGGACACATGAGAGGAACTACCCAACACACGATCTCGAGTTAGCAGTAATTTTACATGATTTATGATGTTGAACACATTATATTTTGGGATATAATTTTTTGTTTTTCACTGACCACAAAAGAATCATGTATATTTTTTCTCAGTGTGATATGAATTTTAGATAGCAAAGGTGGGTTGAGTACCTTCAGTATTTTGACTTTGAGCTTGCCTACATGCCTGGGAAAGGCAACACAGTGGCTGATGCGTTGAGTAGGAGGACTCAAATACAGGCAGTTCAGGAGGCCAGTAGTGAGTAGATGCTTAGGACTTTGTTCTCTGAGATGAATTTGGATGTTCAAGACAGATAGAGATGGAATTTTCTTTATTTTATAGGTATTACCTCTACTCATCTATATCTGGTGAGAATGAGACAATTATCAGATTATGAGGGCCTAGTCTCATGGGAGAGTGCATCAGGAGAGGACCCTAGACCTGGGTGGTCTGTAGGTGAGGATGATATCTTGTGCTTTCATGGATGTGTATGGGTGTTAGAAGACATACAGAAGGTGCATTTTTGGGATTTTCATTCTTCCGTTTTGGCAGCTCATCCTGCAGTCACAAAGATGTATAAAGATATACACAAATAGTATTGGTGTTAAGGTATGAAGAGAGATTTTTCTTTTTTTGTTATGATATGTCCCTCATGTCAGTAGATGAAGGAAGATAATCAATGACTGACATGACATTTATAGCAGTTACCCATTCCCAAGTTGAAGTGGAATGATGTCACAATAGATTTCATGACAGGGTTATCGAGGCCACCTCAATGGAATTATTCTCTCTGGGATGTAATTGATAGACTCACGAAGGTTTCACACTTCCTACTAGTCAAGGATATCTTTAGTGTTGATGAGCTTGGAAGGTTTTACATGTGACATATTTTACATTTTAATGGGGTACCACAATATATTATTTTAGATTGGGTTACACGCTTTACTTTTTGTGTCTCGAATAGAATACAAAGGGATTTTGGTAAACAAGTACTTTTGAGGACAATTTACCATCCTGAGATAGATGGACAATCTGATTGCATGATTAATGTGATGGATGACATGTTTCAAGCATGCATACTAGATTTTGGGGCTTCTTGGGAGAATCAAATACCTATACTAAGGTTTTCTTACAATAACAGAATTCATGTGATGATTCAGATGAAACCATATAAGTATTTGAATGGTAGGTCATGCTGATCATCCCTATGTTGGCTGGAGGCAGGAGAGGAAGCTATGATGGGACCTAGTCTTGTCCATGAGACCACTTAGTAGGAGGAGTTGATTCATAAGAGGATGGATACTACATAGTCTAGCCATGAGTCTTATGCTGATCGACGAAGATGACCTCTGGAGTTCATGGCTGGAGATCATGTTTTCATACGATTCACACTAAGGTTGGGACATAGTAAGATTATGTGACAGTGAAAGCATTCACTGAGATACTTCAGGCTGTTTGAGGTTTTGGAGAGGGTTGGTCTGATTTCTTATCAGTTCCTATTACATCATAGGTAATATGATATGCACGACCTCTTCCATGTTTTTCATCTACAGAGTTAATTCTCAAAATCATCTCATGTTTTTCAGCCTAAGGAGGTTGAGTTGGATTTTGATGCATCCTTTTAGGAGCACCCTATCCAGATTGTTGATCGAAGCGCGAAGGTTCTTCATGGCTGGTTTGTTCTTCTGGTACGGGTGTTGTGTTAGAATGACCGAGTGCAGGATGAGACATGGGAGAGGATACCGATGTCTGATCGTTTTGGTGTGAGCTATTCGAGAGTTCTTCTTTACCACCATGGTAAGGAAATTCAGGGTTGAATTTCCTTATGGGGGGAAGTTTGTAATAACTTGTATCTTTATTTCAATTATAAATCTTGTTTTCGGGTGTTTTTAGAAAAATTGCAATATTTGGAAATTTTAAAAGTTAACATTGTGTACATACATGAGTACACGCCATGTACCATGTTCCCACGAGTGGATATGTGCTGGTCATGTAACGGACGAGTAAAAAACAGTGTGAGGTGACCTTAAGACCTCCTTACGCAGGGGCTAGTTGATGCATGTACACAACGTGTACCATAAATGAACATGTCATGTACGTTTTCTTTTATTTGATTAAATGTACTGGGGATATGTCTAACCCCAAAAAAAGTCTTATTCTAGATGAGCCCCACAATAGAGTGTTTGGAATCACCGATTCTTCTCTGACTCACTGTTTCTCTATCCATGGTCTGATTTGATCTCCAGCGGGTGCATTGGAATCCAACAATTAGTTCTTACTTCTTATTGAATCTATCCTCTTGATATCTCCCCTCTCTTGATTTATTCAAGGTTGAGGGTTTTTGATTATTTTTTAGATATTCTCCATTCTATACCGATTTATGGGTCGACATTCAAGGGTGATCATTGTACAACATTGAGATAGGTGGGTTGTGCCTTACAGTTGTTTGTCTTTGAGTTATTTATTCTTAAATGTCGAATACCCTTGTTTAGGGTATTATGTGTTTTGGAATTTTACCTTATTTAATTCCTGATATTTTTTTTATTTAATAAAGGTTTATTGATTATGAATAAGGTTTATTACCTCGATAATTGAGGTGTTATACATGTTTGATTTGGTTATGGACATTGGGTCTATAAAGAATGTTATGCTTCTCTCTTACCATTTATAGTATTGTTAGGATGGAGCTGTTGTTTATATGAGATGAATTTTATTTTCATTATGAATGTATGAACAAGGGGAATTGACTGTGAGAGATTCTCAAAATAGGGTCTTTTAATTATGAACTATTATTATGATTGACCAAAGGTGTTGACTGTGAGAGCAGCCATGAGTCATTGACTAGAGGGGTTAGAATGTGAAAGCTACCTAGAGGGTCATTAATAAATAAATTTTATACCATAGGGAATTGACTATGTGAGCTACCAGAAGGTCATTATACATTATTGATTCTATGTAGTCCAAGGGGTATTGACCGTGAGAGCTACCTAGGTGGTCATTTGTATTGGATCATAGTAATGTTAGACCAAGGAGGTTATATTGTGTGAGCTTTCCCAAAGGGTAAATATTATTATTAATTTAAGGATATGTTAAACTAGGGGTTTTATGTTGTGAGCACTTTCCTAGAGGGTTTTTTTGAAATGATTTTATGATTGTAACGAGTCTTCCAAGACAAAGAACAATATTAGACTCGGTCTTACTTTATTGTTAGAAGGTCTTTTGAGACTTATGTTTATTATGGATGTACAAGGGGATACATAGATTAGGCTAGATCCTGAGGATACACTATTAAATAGTTTGAAAAATTAATAAATGTAAATTAATGTAATTGAAAACTGTAGGATTGTTTACTTTTGAGTACTTCCTAGTTGTTACCCCATTTCTTCATATTGTTTTCTGTATATATTCACTGATATTTAGGCATGGATATTTTGGTGGTTGCCTATTGGGATTGGTCTCACACCCATTTGGGTCATTTTTTTAGACCTAAATAAATTATATGGTTGCAGGTATAGATATAGGAAAGTTCCCTCCTACCTCAGCTACATGATTTCTATGGAGCTAGGGAGTGTGAGACCAAGTTGAGGCTTGTGATGTTGTTGGAGTTTATTTACTTTTCAGTAGTTTCGTTTCTGTTTTGTATACTATTATTGTGACTTGTTTGGATAATTTCCTAGACACATGTGACATGCATCATTTATTTACATATGTATTTTCTACAATTGATTTTACTATTAGTCTTCCATGGTTTAGATTATTGTATAGTATTACTACTTCTTCTACTATTATCTATTTGTTTCCCCTGTGTTACTCTCCCAATGGGGGTATAATTTCCCCATAATCACACCTAAGTCCCTCACTGCTAGTAGTTATCCTCTGTAATTCGGGGAAATGCACTTAAGGCCATGTGACCAACTGGGTATGGGGCACCTTTGGGTGGCACCCGGAACTGGGACGTTACAACAGATATGTCCCTTATATCTATTCCAATGTGATAATTTTACTACTAGATACGAGTTATAAGGGTTTTTATATAATTAATCTCTATGAATTTAATCAAAACATTCATTTACATGGGTTTGAAGATACATTTTCATGATAGTAAGATTATTATGTTCTAGATTATCAATCTAAATAAGCATTGAACACAGTTTCATTTTACAAAAATAACTCATGTATTACATGGTAATGAAGTAGGGTGTATGAATCATTTATCCATAGTTTCTTGGAGTTGCTTACTATATTCCTACAAATCAATTAGGTATATTCTATATTTTGTCTTTTAAATAGGTTTATCACATCGAATGAGTTGTATTGAAAACTAAATTTCACATATTGGGGGAAGAATAAGATTTTATTCAGGAGAAACATAATTGTAACACGTCAATATAGTCATGACATTAATGTTGAGTCCCCCCAACTATTTTTCATAAATACCCCTCATGAATAAGTAGTACCAACCATATAATCAATATAACTTATATTATATTTTCATAATCCCCCATACAGTAAAATAAAACCATTGGATGATTTGGAATATCAATTTTGACTACCCTTACTGCAGAATTGATATAATATATATATATAGAGGAAATACATTATTAAAATAACATAAAATTCAATTATATAGAGAATAAAAATATTTAAATTATGGAATTTCTACATTCCGATATTGGAGTGGATATATAAACACGAGTAAAGATCATCATACCATTAAGAATTATTACTACTAACCGAATATCTAATAATTGAATTAGTTACCTGAAACCCATAGAAAATGAATTAGTTATAAATAATTAGTTAGACTTGTAAACATATAGAAAATTAGTTGTTACATATTTAATGTTATGTGAAATATTCAACACATCCTTGTTGTAGCACACTCCAAAAGTTTTGATTATTATTTATTTACCTTTACCTAGATGATAAGATGTTTTGACACTTGTTTTCATTAGTACCCCTTGGATTTATATACCAATTAGTGTAATTTCTATACTCTATGCTAATAATACATTAGAGTGTAGTTTTAACATTTAGTTTATCCTTTTTTCCAATAAAATTAATTTATAGGACTCTTCACATCACCATATAATTCTTCATCTAGGTATCCTTCATTTTAGGATTGATGATAAAACAAGAAACATTACCTTTATGTTGAATGAAGGGTTCCCCATAAGTTCTTCTGTATTGCCCATACTTCTTTTTTAGTTTATAAAATTCACTTTATATTCTTCTGAGATGAGTTCTTCTATGATACATGTTGAAAATTTACTTCATAAAATCTTCCAATTTAACAGATTTAGATTTGTTCTCTTTCCTTTAAGTTTTGATAATATTCATCCATGGATCAACATCACTTTAAAAATAATAAAATGTAAAAATTAAATTCAATCACTCATAGGATTAATGAAATGATAAAATAATTCTATTTATTAATCAATTTCTCAGTAATAAGTGTCTAAGAGGAACCCGTGAAGGAAGGTGGATGATATCAAATAAAATACTTAATAGGGAGTTGTTACATATATTATAAGTTTGAATGTATAACTTTAATGATCATACTATTAATAGCATGTGAGAGTTTTGTGGGCATAACAAAAGATTTCACATCTATGATCACTTATCATTTGGTCACTAATTATGTTTTTGATTGAATATCTCAAAACATAATTCTATTACTATGATTCCTCCATTGTATATCAATTTAATATGACCAAAGTGATATGTGTGGGAAATATTATTTAGAAAATGTAGTCTTGTAAGCATGAAAAATAATTAATAGGATGTCTATATCATGTCAAAAAAATTTCAATATATAGAAAATTTGGTTTAACATTTGGTATTTGAAGTCATCATCTATCCAAATCCTTCATAATTGTTCAAAATGAATGTGTTATTTAACCTAAAAAAATCACCAAGGAGGGTATATACAAGTGTGAAGTCTTTGGATCCTTAATTATTCCCTAGTGATGATCAAGTTAATACGAGATCCACCATATTTATTGTTTTTACCCTTAGGTGCATATTTGAAATAGACTAATATTGTTTCTATTATCAATATATAAATTTTTTTACTAGTAAAATCATATATTCTATATATTACAAATGATTCAGGATTTTTCATATACTTATACATTAAAATATGTTTTTTAATAATTTTCACTAATTCTAATCTCAAAAAAATAATTAAATCCACACTGTTAATAGTTTAATGCATTATAATAATAAAATAGATGAATATTATATATTTGTTGACATATATTCATTATATTATAAAATAATTCATGGATTGGGACCATAATGTATTATTGGCATCAGATAGTAATAAAAAATCATATTATTTCAAGAATGATCATCACAATCTCTAAAAATTCTTGTCTAAAAAAGTACATTTCATAGGCATACCATACAAAAAACACCATCATAAAAACCTCATGATTAAATATATAAGAAATGGTAAGATTAGATTTTTAGTATGAAAAAAATAGGGGATATCATTCAATAACAACATGTGAGAATAAAAATAAGGGTATGTGAAAAAAATCATAAATTAACAATTTCATACAAAATCATTGAATGATAGTTAATATTAAACTATAGAAATATGGTTTTTTCATAATAGATGGAAAATACTTATGGGTGTGGAATAATAAATAATTAATAAAGACCCTTGAGCACATAAAAAAATAACAAGGTAGCAGATTTGGGTATAGTATTATTACAGAGAATTATTAAATTTCTCAATTCGCAATTCTATGTATATCATAGTGGATTTGGTTCACTACCCATTACATCATTTACTTGATTGTGGCTCATTTTAAAAACTATTTTAATATACTTAGTTTCATATTTAACTTAGTTCACTACCCATTACATTCCTTTTTCTCTCATGAGATATCAAATATGAACTATTTCATAGGAGTTATGCATCATTTTTGGACCACCCGTCACATAATAAAAACTATATATATGTGTGTGTGTGTGTGTGTGTGTTCCACAATATCATAAATCATTCATCATTTCAACATATCGTAACCCTTGGAAACGAAATGAGTTTGAATAAATTTTTATTTTCATAATTAGAAACCATATATTGAAATAATTAACATGGTTTTGTAAAATCAGATCCAAAATTAATACTAATAAACCGTAAAATATGTTGACATATACTTTTAATATATAAAATATAATATTCGAAAATTATATTGAAAATATTTGGGTAATATAATTTTCATTTAATAAAATTTTAATGGAGATTTAAAATTATTGACAACATTATTTTGGTTAAAAATAACCGTTGAATATTTAAAAAAAATCTTAAATATAATGTAAAGTCAATAAAATGGAAAAATCAATTAAATAATAAAACATTAAATGAAAAAATTAATTACATTAATTTACAAAAAATATCAAAAAGGACTTTTTCAGAACACATATTATTATAAAATACCTTTTATAAAACAATAAATAAAGTTATTGTCCTGGAATGGTTTTTCCTAAAATATTATAATATAATTGTAAATATTATGTAATTTTTTTTCTAGAGTAATGACATGGATGAAAAATAGTTTTTGGAAAAGGTGGAAATATTGTCTTATTTCATGAATTAGATATTCTCGATATTTTTTTAAAATATAGAGATATTTTATTTTTAAATAGAAGTTATAAGTGTAAATTTCTTATAGAAAAATAGATTGGTATTAAATGTTAAAGTTAAAATAGTTTTCTCAATTGATTTTTGTTAAAAACAATCAGTAAAATGAATGTGATTAAAACATCAACCCCTATAGATTGTGTGCCTTTTGAATTATAACACACATTGAAGAAAAACATCATATAAATAATTATATTCCATTAACACAAGTATAAAGATGATATAAATTAATAATGGTCTATTACATTAACCTAAATAACATATATAGATGAATAAGATCAAACATGTCTCATCGAACCATTATTGAAACAAGGATCCATTAACATTAGTCTCAACATTCATTGTAGGAGTTAAAATATAAAATATAATTAATATTGACTAAAAATATATATTATATCAAAATATAAATACATATATTACAACTTATAATTTTTTTATAATTTAAATTTATTTATTTACATAAAAAATCATTATTAAAATGAATATTTGGATTAATACTGATCCATTTTCCAAGAAATATTAGGTTTTAAGGATATTTTCAATGAAAATAAATTATAGTTTCATCATATCCATAATCATAATAATTATATAAGACTCATATTTATCCATTCTTTACAATAATATAATCATTTATAGAAATTGGTGGTGAATAAGAGTTATATCACTTTTTGGAGATGACAGTCTATATGTACACTGGAGAGCTTTTTTCACTTTTGAATTATAATATCAAAATGAACCTCAATAAAAATAAAAATTTATATAATTATTATGATATAATAAATATTATATATATATTTTAATTCAATCCTTATTAATATCCCTATAATGTGTGAATTAAAAAAGAATATTATCACTTTGTGGAGGAGGGTGTCCACACATACGTATGAAAAACATTTTCATTAACCAGTAGAAGGGAAGGAAATAATCTAGAAAATATATTATAATTAATAAGTATAATTATTTAATAAATATCATATAAAAATTTAAAATACATCATAAAAATGGATAATTATTACTGGTGATGAAAAACAAAATACATCACTTCATGAGGACATAATCTTCACATACACACAAACAATGATTTCGTTTCAAATTTTATAGAGAATGATATGAATAATGGTTGAAACATGTACATAATAAAATCTCAATATATTGATGATATTTGATTTATCATGTTATTTTAGAATATTAGAGTCAGATATGGTGGATTAAGAAATAAAATTTATTCAACTCATTTAAGAGTCATACCTCTTTATTGGGAAACCTCCTATGGCTTACAGATTATGTCACGAAAGAATTTTTTTAATAATAAAAAATGTACCAATATGAAATGTGGAGGAATAATAAGAAAGGATTTGGGTATTAAATGGGTCGAACTGGAAGACTTATGAGGTTTTATGACGATAGGATATGAAGTGCCATTTTATAGAGGGACTGGGAACAATTGAATTTTTTTAAAGACTAAAAATATGTTGACGTATTAATCAATCCAAATGGATCTAAAATTAATCATATTAGATTATTATGGTCCACAAGTTATAAATATGTCCACCTAACATAAATAATAAAAAATTTATGTTTTTAACCCATATCTCTTTAGTTTAACCCTTGATTATTTAGTATTAATGTATACAATAGTAATGAATTTATACTCTAAGAGAATATTCATAATTAAAAAAAATAATTTTGAACTAATTTTATAAAATCAATTATAATGATTCAAATATAGAATCCATTTTTAGATTAAAAAATATATATATTAATGAAATTCCATGGAAAATAATTTTGATATCATAAGAAAACTATTTTAGTAAATTATATTTTTATGAATAAAACATTTTTAACGTTCAATTAATGAAATGTAAATAATATTGGAAAAATTTTAGTAACTTTTTTTATATAATATATATTATATTAATTCAATAAATAAAATTATTATTATTTTATAAAATATCCATTTTCACATAAAAACACATTTATATTAATTTCTAACCAATTCACGACTCATGAATTAATTTTTTAAGTATGAAAAAAAGAATTTTTCAAAGATTAGTTATTAATACTAAAAAAACTAATAAAATTTCAATTATATATCCTTAATATTAAATAATAATAATTCAATAGTATATCACTATTTATTTATATATGGTTTCATGTGTAAATAATGCTAGGAATGAAATTATATTTATTTATATAAAAATATATCATAAAATAAAAGGGTATCAAATTATAACTCAATTAAAATAAAATTACATCTATAAATTATATCACTATGATAGTAAAACGTGGATATATATACTTATTGACATTCAAAAGTTCCAATGTAGCCTTCCCTATTTTCCAATTCTTCCATAAATCATTAACGATTTGTGGTGAATTTTTACATAACACATTACCAGTATGATATAAAAATTATAAAAGTTACTAATCATAATAAATATCATCATTTAGATATATAATATCTTATATCATCACATGGGAAGTATTATGGATGTATTTTATTTGGAGAGATACCTAGAACACATCACAAATTTAAGAGATTTGGGGTAAAAGGTCAAATATATAAGAAAATATCTCACTCTGATCAATAATATCAATGAAAAATATATTATAAGGGATCATCATTACCTTATTTTTTATATCATAACATGAATCAAAGTAAAAATTAGAAGAAATTTCTTCGAACTAATATTTATTTCTAGATTTTTCAAATAGTTTCCTACATAATTTTTTATCATCATTGAGCTGCCTTTATTTTAAGATGAATGGATCTATCTTTTTTCAATTTCCTTATCTCGATTATGACCCAAGAGATGTTATTCTTAAATTAATCAAAGTTCATTTTTATTTTGAACTCCCTTCCAAAAATGGATTCACAATAATTTATCTAAAAGATCAAATGAAATATAATATTGTATGAGATCCGAATATAATGAAGGACTTGATCCGAACAACCTTTTAAATTTTGATAACATGATCTAAAAAATTATTATAAGGTTAGATTGTTATTTTTTTGACTATAAATAATTATAAGGATGATATTTAGTGATAAATTACATATATATATATATATTAAATTATAACTGATGTCTTCTCCCGAACATAAATGTAAACATTATATCCATTTCAAATAAAATAGAATGCGGTAATCCATATAATATAACCCTTTCCATGAATTATAACTAAGAATGATGATTAAGAGAGTAAACATATTGGATATCAATTAAATTTTCTTATTTCATAAGTTGACTGACTATAAGCCAAATAATATTCAAACCTTCATATTGTTTGCGGGGTCCATAAAAATAATACATCGTAATGTTTTCTTATTTCATTTTTTTTATAACCAATGGGTGTAGTATCCCTTAAGACATCAATATATAATCCATAACATATTTATATAATAAGAATTGAGAAAAATACTATACAATATATCTCTTTATAGTTTCCAACCAAAAATATTATTTTATATTTATGTCATTCTTCAAAATTCTATGATAAATAGAGCATGATAAACCATGGGATTTACCAAATTGCTCATTATTAATTTCTTGTATTGATGTAGAATGTAATAAGTTCATAAACCTTATTATTTCATCAAAATCATGGTTGAATATAGGAAAAGTTTCCTCATTCTTCTGCATTTCCACATCTTCATTTTGTCCCCCATTAATCCTCATATAGGTTGATGGATGGACATTTGAATGGGATAAGAATGACCTCTCCCACTTCCTCATGATTTCATGATTCATTTTTGGAAGACGCATAAATACTTTATGTTCTTAAATTATCATTAGGAATAATCTTTCATGTTATCTTTGAATAAAATCATCATCCACCATGATCACCCCCATAAAAGTAGTGTATTACGAATTCATAATCATTAACAAATTCTGATCATCTACTATGGTGAATATTAATATAATTTTTTGTGAATATATATTTCAAAAAAAAATTTAGTACATATATTACAACATTCACCATAAAGATAATGAAACATTATTATGAATGAAAAATTACTATTACTGACTCAAAAGGACGAGTCATGTAATTTTGTTAATGGATTTTCAATTGGCAGAAGGAATAATCTATCACCATATCTATATTCATGCAGATTTATCCTACTCCCTTCCTCATTTTATAATTCAATAACACAAAATATTCTCAATATTAGGGTAGTGTAATCCTAGGTATTGTAACCAACCCTATTTTCATCAATATTAATTTTTTCTCACATTCATATATCCAAATTAAATATCCTACCATTGATGTCAAATTTTTTATTATATTATATATCCAAAATAAGTCCACAAATTTTTTTCGATACAATCCTTCCATCCTAAAAAAATACGTATCCATATCACTATAAATGACATATGATATTTCTCAATAACTTTCACATTACAAGGTTATATTCATATATCTACTATTGAGATTATATTACCTTAAAATAGAAATTTTTAACTACAATTCACTCCTTCTAAAAATTGAAATTTTACTTCGCTTTTCTCAGGGTTTTAAAAAAAACCATCAAATTGTCTCATGATATTACATTCCATTAGAATATAAAATAATAACATCAACAAATACTACCATAAAATGATATAGTTCTCTTTAAAGAAGCTATATTTTAAATTTATGAATGTAGAGGGGAATTTTTTATTCAAATGGAATGACTATAAATTCTTAACAACCATATATTCTATGGAATGATACCTTGGGTATGTCATAATTCATCAAACACAATTGAAGATATCCAGAATGAAATTAAATATTGAAGAAGTATTGATCTCAGTAAATTTGGAATTATGTGCCATCAATACAAGTTAAAAAATAATTTTTATTGATAATGATATTGTTTTCTTCCCAATAATTAATAAAAAGATACACTGAACAATATATTTTATAAAAATATTATTTTTTGGACACTATCAAATTGAATATAGACTTATAAATCCATTTTTAATATTCTCATTGGGATTCTTCTTCAAATAAAATATCTCAATATTCTCTATTAAGTTATTATTGTATGTAATAGGTGTAAAACCTGAAAAGTGTTCCATTGAAATCCTGACATTACTATTCAGGTGGGGATATGAACATCATCAAGAAATAAATAAGTATAATTATGAATAATAGGAATTTCAATTTTTTGAGTATTTCGATTGTAGATAAATATCCTTATGAAATATACAGTAAGTCTCATAAAACATAAATAACATCTATTAAAAGTTCACATTCATCCTCACGCCAATATTTGATCAAAGGTTGATTAAGAATATCAACCATGAATTTCCTTCATCAGTGACTGAAATAATATTTACATATAAATATATAATTTTCCCCCAAACCATATTTCATTCAAAAATATAGATAATCACAATATATTTGGGAATAAAATTATCAAAAAATTATTAGAGAAGAGAAATGACATTAGATATGTTGATCATACGATTATTATTTTTATGGCTATATAAATTTTTAATAACTGGTTGGTGATTGATAACATTATTTAGTTTATAAAAATTAAATAGTGGGTATATTGAAGATTATATAAAAAATTATCAATTTTGAGAGTGGATAATAACTATTCCATTCAAAACATCATTATGATGACCCATTTTTTCTGCTATCATCAGAAGATATATAACATTTTCAATGGGATTATATTTTTAATGACACTGATTACACTCATAAATCATTAGAATCATGAAATTATTGATTTAATAACCATTATTATTTCTTAGATTGAATTAATTTGGTGAGGGATCATTTTTTTAACTTTCTCAAATTATATTTCATTGACTGGCCCCATTACATGACTTGAAAATTCTACTTCTCAATTGACTTATGTTAGACATTTATGTTTTTTACTAGACCTTATTAGGAAATTTAATATGAAATTCAGTCAAAATATTTATATGATGGATGATTAATTTTATTTCTTATATGGATTTTATTATAATAATATCCTTAAAATTACATCTTTAATTATTTTTTCCCAAACCTATGAGAATGATGAGAGTCTATAATATCAATTTATATCATGATTTAACATCAAAATATTTATGAAAATATTTCAAATACATATATATCCAATTTATTTATGAGTATTTTTATCAGAAAACTATATAATTAGTCAACATTTTATTGATGATCGATGATGAAACATAAATAATGCATTGGAATTAAATTTTCTTTATGTGTACTTATAAATTCATTATACTTATACATTAGTTAAATAAATTTCCATTACATTTTCAAATAATGATTTTGGGGAAAAGACTTAATTAAAAATATATTCATAAACACATCTCATGTCCTATAGTCAATTTCATTTCCTTACCTCATTTTCATTATCATACTATACCATTGATCAATTTTTCCATCCAAATGATAAATAAAGAAAAATATCATGGTTTTAGCTCTCTATATAATCAAATATATTTTTTATATACTTATTTTATTTCTCAAAATAAATATAGATCAATGGAACCACAAAAGAAAGCGAGAAATTACTTAATAAAAGGCTAATCATTGGGTCTTCCTTCCTTCTTCCATTTGAATGATCAACATTGTTAATGTTATGATTTATTTCTTGAGATATTTGGGTGATAATAACTATAATATTTACCATACATGGTATAATTTCATTAGAATTATCTTTAGAATAGACATTTAATTTCCAATCACACATAGAATTGACATGATTTAACCTTGGTTTGGAAACTAACTAAGAAAAAAAATAATGTGGCCACTATATTAATCATATTTTTAATCATATTATCATGAATAATCATTTATATGAAGTTTATATCAATAAAAGTTTTTTTCAATCTATGAAACCATAGTTTTAACCTATTTTATTCATGGTAGAAAACTATTCAAATCCTTTATAATTGTTTAAAATAAAAATGTTAATAAACCATGGGATATCTCTAGAGGGCTTTAATCCAGGTGTGCAATCTTAGTTCCTCTCATCACACATTGGTAATGATTGAGTGTAGTCCTAGTCCACCCATTTTAGTGTTTTTACCCATGGGTGAATATGTTCCCCACCCGAATCCAATTTATAGTATCTATAATGTGATTTATTTTATAGGAAATCAACATATTATATAATTTAAAATGTTTTAGGATGTTATCCAATAATTATACATATGCCATTTCATTAAGAAAATTATTCAATACCAATATCTAGAAAAACTAAACATTCATATAAAACCAAATGAGGTGACCAAAGCATATAAAAAACAAATATTACATTATTATTTTTGAATATTAAATACATTTTACCCCAATACACACATAAGAGCTATAATGGTTTAGTATCCTTGGATAATTGATATATAATAATCTTGTTTCATGAATTATCTTTAACATCTCCCCCAGTGTCACTGACTCAAAGTACACTTCATATGTGTGCCGGATATAAAACCATTCTTCATAACTTAGGTAATGGAAACATATGAAAGGGTGAAAAGAGATTATCCATACATGTAAACTTAGTATATACCAATAAAGGAAAATTGATGATAATTACCATAGTTGTATGATTACCTGATCATAACATTAGAAACTCATACAAATTATTTAAAAATCATTAATCACGAATCATGGAAAAGTTTTGTTTTAGAAAAAATCAAAAATATATAAGTCATTATAATTAAAAATTATTAATAATGATTTTTGAGATCCCAATATTATATTAATAGGTAATATTTTTTCCTATATATAAGAAAATTAATTAATATCCATAGTCGATTATCTCTGTCAAGACAATCTAAGTAAATCATATTGACAACCCATTCCATTATTTCCTTATACATGGTTCACTCCCAAGAGTATCTTTTTAGAAGGGATTATTTTCCCAATATATTTCTATTCCCATTTATCTCATTATTATCTCCTGAGATGTCCACATTTAATTAATTAATTAGAGAGATATATAATTCTTGTCTGACATGTCATATAATCCAAACCATACATATATATTCTCAACATCATGTAACATTCATCATTTCATCATATCATCACACTTTTAATGATTTTTTTCCACAAATATTTCATACTCAGGATAATGAATCATTAATAGAAGGAATAATGATATTATCATAGGATAAAATATCTAGTGAGTCATAAAATCCTTATAGTATATTAATATAAATGACAAATACCATTCCAAAAACATTTGGGAATTTCTTTGAAAACATGAGAAAGACAACCTTATCTTTTGAAAACATTTTATCTATATATTCACATATTTTAAAAGTATATTTGATTATTCTAAAATAAACAAGAAATTTTTTTATTTATTCTTCAATGCAAATAATGGTCATAATAGTGGGAGAATAAATTCATACAATATAATTTAAAATATAAAAATATTTTACAACATTTTTAAATGAATTACATGACTAGTTTAGAAAAAAGTCATTGAATAATTCATTTTAAACAAATTTAGTTGATGTAAAATTTTATAAAAATGATATTTTCAAAATATTTCATGTATTGACAAAATATACAGGAAAATAATTTTTAATATCATAGACATTGTAGATAATTTTCATCGACTAAAGATAATATATGGTAAAATTTTATTTAAAAATATTTTCCTTTTTTTAGTAATAAATAAAGTGCGGATTATGGTATAAATATATTAAAAATATTAGAATATCTAGAATAATTGAAAATAAATTGGGATTAAAGGATATTATATAAAAAACTTCCCTGAACGAAAATTTGGAATACATATTCCTGAAAATAATTGAAATTTAATCATAAATTTTCACAACATAAGTATCATTGAAATTATAAAAAAAATGAAAAAAGTGAAATTAAACACAAAATAACATGAACATATACATAGTAATGATAAAACATAGGATTAGGTTATTTTATATTCCTAATATATAGAAATAGGTTTATAACATCAAATATTTTTCAATGGAAAAAATTTGAGCTGAAGTTCCCATACCACAGGTGTCATATTTATCTGTATGTGTTAAACAAATCAGGTATAATAAATATATATTATCTATAAATATAATATATAACGATGTTATTAAAAAAAATACTATTTATTATTCTTTAAAAATTTCCAAATATCATGTTATTTAAAATTTAATCATTAAAATGATCATTAAGATGATAACTATTCTGCTTTCTATGCGTGTTTTCGATTGATGGTTCTAGTAAATAGACCAGTGATATATTTTTATTATCGAAAAAGCTAAATAATAGTATAATATTCATATCTATTCATTTTATATACAATAATAACTATTTATATAAATTAATGGTGAAAAATGAATATCATTACTTTATAGATATTTTTTTTCTGTACGTAGGCATGAATGATGATTTCACATTTCGATGAATGGAATGAATTAATGGTAAAAAATAATTCCCAAATCTGGGAATATTTGCATATAAAAAATAAAAAATACATTATTTTAATTTATCCTTATTACCAAATTTATAAATCTGAAATGATAAGAAATCACATCTCTTTGTGGAGGTTGTATTCCAAATATAGACACGAGTGGTGTCATCATTTCCCAATAAATGGGAATGTAAGAAAGATGATAAGATCATATAATTAATTAAACATTACTATTTTTCTTTATTTATTATTTATAATATTTAAATTCATCTAATGACCAACCATGAGTGATTTTTTAGAAAAATGAAACAAATCATATGATGAGAATGTAGTCTACGCATACCCAGAAATGATGTTTACGATTGACATTTGAGTTGGAAGGATATTATTAATGGTTGAAACATTTACCTAACAAAATCATAATATATTGAGGATATTGAAGTCATGTTGTTATGATAGATACAACATAATTATATAAGGTTTATGAATAAATACAGTTTAATGTACTCGGTTATGTGTTACACATCTTCATCAAAAAACCACTATAAGATTAAACCATAATCCTAGAAAACATAGTTTTCTGATAAATCCTTGAAAAAATATGACATCGGGAATATATTATTAAATTACTTAGGTTTTCATTTCAATTAAATAGAAGGCTCATGGAGTGTGTGGATTGAGGACTAGTGGGTTTTTATATTGAAGGGAGTGGAAAAACATTGTGATTTTCCAAAGACTCATATATATTATTTCTTACCCAATTAAAATTTCTCAAAGATGAATCTTCATAAAAGAAATTATTATATATGTAATGACCCAAAATTCCATATATTTTTATTATATGGAATTATTATGAGTGTGCGAAAATTGACGGCACAATATTCTGAGTCCCAGTGTGCCCGAAAAAAATTTTTAATCAATTTTATGGCATGCTCAGTAAATGTGCAAGTGAAGATTTTTATTTTTTGAACCGGTGCTAGGATAAAAAATCCTAGGGCCCTGTTTAATCCACAACACTGGGATTCTATTAGGTGAATCTTAGAATTGTTTGAAAAATGTCCTACAGAAATGCAATTTTTGGGACATTTAGAATAAAACAAAAAAGTAACTAAAGAAGTTATTTTATTCATTTTGAAACCATTAAGAGATTGTGGAGGGACTACAGCATAACATCAGGCTTTGTTTGGGAGCCATTTATGGAAATTCTCTTTTGGTTTCATAGCCATAACGCACATAGGATTAATGGATCATTAATTACAGTTCATTATTGAATCACATTAATGAACACAACGTAGGTGGTTCCATTCCTTTTATTTAATAAAACATTTGGAATGGGTTTTGTGAGAGCTATGAGTTGATGTTATGATGAAACACTAGCGATGACTTCCTCCAAAGAAGAACATATATTTGACGATGGCTTTGAGGATTCGAACCAGACATCAACGGGAGATGGCGAAAACTAACGAACATCATCAAACCAAGGATTCTCCTACTCTGTCCTCAGCGAATCCAATGTGTTTGGGAATGATATTTATTTTATTAGAAGGGTTTTATAATTCATATTCTTTTGATAATGTCTGAATTATTCCCGGGTTATAATGCTAACACGGAGGGTTCAGGCTCAACCAAACAAGGCCTAGACCGTCCATTGTTCTTCATGGGAAATCGTGCAACACGACGGCAAGGCAGAACCAAGGGATTCTTATTTTAGGCAGTATCCTGGGAGGCCTGTAGGAGCAGACAGAAAGAAAATTAGACCATTGGAGCTTCATTAGTGGCCCGGGGAAGCACCAGTGGCGTGGCGGCACCAGAAATCGGTGGCAGCAGCCGAATCTCACTGGCCGTGAGGTGTGGAGGCACCCGTAAGTGCCGTGGTGGATAGGGAGGTGGATGACCGATCGCAGTTGCGTTGATTTCATGCGGGGTGACACATCAAGGCGTCGTGGAGTTGGCGGCGACAGACATTGGTCTACCGCGGAGGAGGCGCTGCGGCTCGGAGCTACGGCGGTGGGGGGGACCTGCGCCCGCATGTCCCACAATTTTTCGGTCCACGCAGACTGGTCAAGAAGACTACCTCTAGGCTGGTACTGTTGATTGAGGAGCCCGAATGTAAATATCCACTTGGGGGAAGCCACACCCTGCCGAGCTGGCGGGCCACACCCAGCTGGGTAAGACGGGTAGATCCCGTGGTCCATTGGCCCAATCTAGTGGCTATTAGCCTGAGACCATGGCCTAGAGACCTATACCAGTGTAGGCCTAGCCCATTTTGGGCAAGGCCCATTGGGATGAATCAGGTTGGGTCAGGTCAGTTCGACCAATTCGGGCCAGACCCAGACCCATTTCGACATAGTTTCGCATAAAGGGCCACAACTTCTAAACCAATAATCCATTTGACAAACCGTCTATGGAACTAGAGCCCATAAAACGAAGTGGTTCATTCTAGAAACTCCTCTTGGATTTTATAGAATGTTTTTTATGTTCAGGTTGGATCGTACATGAATTCAATCGGGTCCTCGCTACTAAAATTCCTATCACATAGAGACCGAGCATCTGATTAATGCACCGTCTATTGCATTAGAACCCTTATGACATGGATGTTTTTTAGGTAAACTATTCTTGGGTATTAATGGATGTTTATGTAATATTGATGTCCTGAGGTGAAGAGTCTATGGAACTCAAGTGCATCAAGTGCGGGAATCCTGTGGCTAGTTGACCAGTGACATACGACTCTTTGTGGATCATAATCAGAACAACCCTCTTTGTATCAGAAGTAGCACATCCTGAAGGGGACCAGAATTAGAGTATCCCATCATGGATTAGAGTCTTATGAGACAATTTAGATTAACAAATTATAACCGTGTGTGGATCGACGACTTATTTCCTTGTGTGGAGTAACTCTAGCGCGACCATCCAAGGACTAGCTATAGAGTGGCCCATCGTGGATCAGTGACTTACAACCCTGTGTCGATCGACGACTTATGATTTTATGTGGATCGACCACATACGAACCTATGTGGATTAGTAGTTGAAAGACCCGATGAGGACCAACCTTAGAGCAGCCCGTCATGGATCGGCGACTGACGACCCTGTATGGATCAACAAGTTACGACCCTATGTGGATCAGTGACATACCACACTTTGCAGATCGGTGGCTTACAACCATGTGTGGTTTAAAAATATAATTAATTCTTCATCATTTAGTAGTGGAACTTCTCAATGGAATAATGTTGATTTATCTTTATGACTAATCATCCATATTCCCGTTTTTTAAGTTATATCCCTATTTTAAGGTGAGTCTTTTACTCGTGCTTTGTGATTAGGATCATGCTTTGTGGTTTTTACATTATGGAATTCTAGGAGACCTTCAGGGGTCTTAGGGTCCTTACTAGGTATTGTTATACACACCACTGCATGGGCTTCGCCCGCACCTTGTTGTGTTTGGTGCAGATGAAAGACAGCTTTGACCGAGGATAGGAAGAAAGGACTAGACGATGCACGGAGGTGACCAGTTGTCATGGAGAGCCTTAGTGTCAAGATATACATACCCATTAGGTAGGATTCTTGGAGGACAACCCAAAGAGATGGTTTATCTTTTTTGTATTTTCTTTTAGTTTGGTTTGTATTCTGGCCCATTCTAGTTCTGTTTACACTTTTAATTTCAGCTGTTATACAATGTGATTTTTTCTTGTTGTGTTTCTGGTCTATGTGTTTGCTGGTTTTATAGAAAATTCTTACCTTTTTAGGGATATTCCTTTCTGGTGCTTGTTTCCAACCCATGGCCTATGGAAGGTAGACATTGGGTAGTCAGGGCACAGACCCCGGGGGGTGGGTCGTGAAAAATTGGTATAAGAGGAGTCGGTTCTAATGAAGAACTAAGACACTTATTTTTTAATGGGGAAATATTGTTAAGAGTTTTGAGTACGATTTTCATTTTGGGGAGTCCAGTGTTGGTGCGACAACTGAAATATCCATACACCAGGACACCAAGTTCTGATTTCCAACTCGATACATGAAAACACTGATTGCGTGTGATTTTGAAAATGATTTTTTTGATCTCTTATGAGTGATCTCAAAAATTATAACTTATTGACTGTGGAATACCTGTTTCTTTACAGGATGCTGCTACATAGACCGACAATCAGGATTCTAGAGAGAGTTCACGATGGTGGCCCGTTGAGAGATGGGGCTTCGGTGTAGGGCCCTCTTAAGAAGATGGTTCCTTCTGGGTGTGTACCAGCATCACCAATATCCATAAGGCAGTATTTTACACCATCCCTACTAGAAGACAGTGAATTCCAACATAGCGTGCTACACAAGTTCCAACTGCAAACGCCTCTGAGGTTTCAAGGTGAGATGGATCCGCAGGTGGGTGAGGACTAGATGGTGGCCGTGGTAAGAGTTTTCCACCTAGTTTGGACACTAATAGACCATAAGATATTTTTAGCTACTAGTCTCTTCTATGGAACAATAGGGAGATTGAAGATCCTGACGCTCTAGTAGCACAGTGAGGTGACCCTCACTTAGTTGGTATTTGAGAGTGTCTCCAGGGAAGAGTTCATACTAGCGACTGTATTCTCTCTGCATATTCAAAAGCTCTTGCAATTACAGCAAAAAAACCTAACAATATCCCAACACTCAGTGAGATTCACTTACCTCTCTTGCTACTCCACTATCATGGAAGGGTACCATTTCATTAGGACCTAGAACACTGATAAGGGTCTTCGATAGGAGATCAGAGTTTCAATGATATCGCTCAACATACCAATATATGTAGGAGTGGTAGAGAGAGAACTTCTGGTGGTGAGTTTCCAAGCTGAGAAGGCACCAGGAATGAGAGCCACCACCAGACAACATGTAGATGAGTCATCTATAGAAAGAATTAGGTGGATGACGTAGAGGACCTAGTAGGCCAGACCTTCTAGTTTTTGACCCTAGGATATAGCGTCGGAGGTGCAGAGCACATGGGATAGAAGAGGTCACTAGAGGAGTAGACTATGATACTCATGTGGTGGGTAGGGTCACATGGCTTGTGACTACCCGACCCGCCATGTAGACGATCATCAGATGGTTAAGGGACCACCAAGGTGTAGGTAGAGATTAGAGTGAGGAGGTCAGCAGGGTGGCATACGTGGCAGAGGAGCCTGTCGTGAAGCAGGTGGTGGGTGACAGTGTGGGGTTCTACCGCCACCACCTCTAGTTGGTCCACCCTGAACACTGGGAGTAGGGGAACAAGGACGATCTTAGATTCTGGTAGCTGAGGTCTATGACCATGAGGCTCTAGAGAGGATTCGATGTATGATCTGTGTCTACTCCACCATAGCTGCTGTCATATAGACATAGGTTCTAGTCCGTCTTTTATTTCTATGAATATCATTTAGAGCTTAGAGATTATGGTAGATCTATCAGCTTAATCCTTACGACTAGAGACTCCTATGGGATAAGATTCAAAGATTACACACTGGTGCTAATAGTGTGAGCTTACTCTAGGAGGTGATTTATTTTTCTAGGATCTCCTAGTACCATCATCGAGGCCTTACGATTTCATCTTGGGTATGGACTAGATATCCATGATCCATGCTCAAATCAACTATTTTAGGTGGAAAGGGTACTGTTACTGTGAGGATGGGCCCCATTTTTCTTCACCAGTGAGAAGGGAACCTTTGAATCTTAGGATGAACTTTCTTGGAGGAGGGTGCATCCAATTACTAATCATTTGGATAGACTTACCCTCATAGTAGTTGACGAGAGGAGTTCGAGATATCCTATAGTGGTGGACCAGTATGCTGATGTCATTCCTGATGAAGTTCTGGGACTACCGCCTCGTAGATAGGTAGACTTCTACATTAACCTATTCCCTTGAACAACACCGATATATACACCAACATATCGGATAGATCCCACAGAGCTTCATGAGTTGAGGGTATAGATAGAGGACCTGTATGGTAAGGGATTCATAAGGCCAAGTGTTTCCCCATCGGAATCCCCGATTTTGTTCGTCAAGAAGGAATACGAGCGTTTGAGGCTTTTCCAGGACTATTAGCGCCTGAACCAGGTGACCATGAAGAACAAGTATCCACTCTCAAGGATTTATGATCTCTTCGATCAGATGAATGGAGCTCGATGGTTTTCGAATATAGAACTCAGTTCAAGCTATAATTAGCATCAGGTACATGATGGGTACATACAGAAGATAGCCTTCCAATGTCGGAATGGTCACAATGAGTTCATGGTGATTTCTTTTATCATGAAAAATTCCTCAACAGTATTCATGGGACAGATTAACAAGATATTAATACCATACCTCAATCACTTCATGGGGGACTACATTGACGAAATCTTGGTGTAATATACATCGAAGGAGGAGCACACCACTCATCTGCAGATTTTTCTAGATAAAATCCGAGAGAACCAAATTTATGGTAAGATATTGATGTTATATTTTTAGAAAAGAGATGTCCACTTTCTAGGGAGAATTATCTCTGAGGCTGGAGTTGCAGTGGGTCCAGTGAAGACAGTGGCAGTGCTTACTTGGGAGCCACCCAAGACTGTGACTGAGGTGCTGAGTTTCCTAGGGCTGGCTGGGTACTACTGAAGATTTGTACCTGACTTTTACATAGTTTCAACACCCTTTTTACTTTAAAAAATAAGGGATAGACTTTATTGTGGATAGAGAGATGCTATTAGAGTTTTCGAGAGATAAGGAGCAGTCTAACAAGTGCCCCCATCTTGAGGCTACTAGAAGAGGGCATTGGGTATGTAGTATAAATTGACATATATGGGAACGAACTGGGATGTGTCCTGATGTAGGAGCGAGTGGGGATTGCATATGGCTCATGATAGTTGAGAGATCATGACAGGAACTATGCTACCCGTGCCCTAGTGTTATAAGCAGTGGTCTTTTCCTTGAAGATATGGCGACACTCCATGATGGGTGAATGGTTTACTTTCTACTCTAATAAAAAGTGTCTCAAGTATATCTTCTCACAGAAGGACATGAAACTGAGATAATGATGATGGATAGAGTTTCTCTAGTAGTAGGACTTTGAGATAGTCAACACTCATGGGAATGGGAATGTGGTGACATATGTAATCAGTAGATGGTCTGGTATATGGTTTCTGAGTGACGTGAAAGAGTAGTTAACCGCGTTGTAGATATCCTTCATGGACAGTGATAGAGTAACTTACCTTAATTCATTGACAATCACTCTCCCACCCCATCTACACTTCTATGAGATACAACATGGGGACATTGACTGTGAGACCCGACATGCTCAGATATCCTTAGGGAAGGCTCCTGAAGGATTTTCTGACAGTTGGGAGCACATAATCTTTTTCATTAGACGCACCGTGGTACCCGTGATTCTACAATAAGAGTTGTTGACGCAGTTCCACACATCCCATTTGGTGGTATATCCTGGTGTGAAGATGATGTACCAGGACCTCTGACATCAGTACTGGTGGCCAGTGAAGAAGAAAGATGTGGTAGAGTTCGTTTCAGGATGCCTCATTTTTCAGCAAGTAAAGACCGAACATGATGCCTCCAGGGGCCGCGATTCCATCTTGGTGATCGTTGACTGACTAACCAAGTTAGCCCAATTCCTACCTATCTGAGAGCTGGTATTAGTAGAATTATTGGGAAACCTCTACACGCAGGAGATAACACGACTTCACGGGGTTTAATCAATGATAGTCTCAGATCGTGATGCTCATTTTACATATTGATTACGAAAGGTATTGTAGGAGGCATTCAGAAATTAGCTGTGTTTGAGCACCGCCATTCATACTTAGATAGATGGTCAGACAGAGAGGACCATACATATGCATGAGAATATACTCTGTCCATGATTCCTTGATTTTGACCATAGTTGGGAGGACCACCTACCACTAGTGGAGTTTTCATAGAACAACTGTTATCTATCCACCATTTTCATGGCCCCATTTGATGCGTTGAATGGACGAACTTACATATCACCTCTAGGATGGACAACCTAGGGGACTCAGGAATTAAAGGTCTAGAGAAAGTATGGGCTACCACTGAGGAGGTACATGTCATCTAGGAGTAGATGAAGATAACAAAAAGCATACATAAGTCTTATGCTGACCGAAGACAAAGACCCTTGGAGTTTGAAGAGGGTAGTCACGTTTTCATTCGGGTCTCACCTCAAAGAGGATTGCAGAGATTTGGCTAGGTTGTAAAGCTATCTATGAGGTTCATTGGACCTTTCCAGGTTCTCTAGAGAATTAGTTAGGTGGAATACCATTTATCTATTACGCCATAGATGCATAAGGTGCCTGACGTTTCCCCGTGTCACAACTGAGGAGA
Source organism: Viscum album (assembly GCA_963277665.1). NCBI lineage: Eukaryota > Viridiplantae > Streptophyta > Magnoliopsida > Santalales > Viscaceae > Viscum > Viscum album. The sequence continues at coordinate 1,339,445,896 of OY728132.1, read as the reverse complement.
TATGTGTACGATCTAGCACACATCATCAAATAGGTTGAGTTGGACATTGATGATGGGGAGATGTTTACAGAGTTCCAATTAGAGATAGATGATCAACAAGAACGTGTCATATGGGGGTGATTGATTCCTTTAGTGTGAGTTTGACAGAATCACAAAAACCACTAGGAGAGCATATGGGAGTGGGAGGCTCAGATTTGTGCTCAGTATCAGCATTTTTTCTTAGAATTTGTTTTTTATTTCAAGGATTAAAATACATAATTTGTGGATACGTATAAATAACTAGTAATTCCATATTATATTTTAATTATATAGAATTATTAAAAGATAGCGAAAATTGACAGCACATGATTATGAGGACCATTGTTCCTGGAACAGGATTTCGAACTTTCTTAAGGTGCGTTCATTAAATGTGCGAGTAGAGATTTATATCTTTTTAACCGGTTATCAAGTTAAAAATATGAGAACACTATTGAATATATAGTGGTGAGATATGCATAATAGAATCTTAACTTTGTTCATAGAAAGTCAGATGGAAAATTTATTTTTTGTACTTTTAGAAAAAAATAATAAAATATCTAAAGAAGTTATTTTTTTGTTTTTGTAACCATTAAATGATGTTGGTTGGAACACATCATAACTTAATTCTTTGTTAGAGATCCATTTATTGACATGATCCTTTTGTTGTGTAACTCTGATTCAGGTAGAATTAATGGAACATTAATTGTGGTTCATTAATGAACCACATTAATGAACACAATGTAGGTGGTTTCTTTTCTTTTATTTAATCAATCTTTTGGAATGGATTTTGGGAGAGATAAAAGAAGAAGCACTGAAAAATCTCCATCGACGTATTCATCTAATGAATAATGGTGTTTCAACGACACCTTTTAGGATTCCAACCGAACTTTGATAGGAAACGACAAACACCGATGTGCATCTTTGAACAATAGATTCTCATCTTTCATCCTCAGCGAATGAAGCATGTTCCGGTTGTGGTTTAGTTTCATTCTATGTGTTTTATAATTCATCTTAATCTCATGATATCTGAATTCTACCTTTGTTATAATGGTAATGTGGAAGACACGAGCTGAATGAAACAAGGCCCAGACCCTCTACTGATTTTTCTTTGGTTGTGTTCTTCTTTTGTGACCAAGAGACACAATGACAAGGAAAAACCAAGGGCCTCACAGTATATGAAGTGTCTCGGGAGGATAGTAGGCACAAACATGAAGAAAATAAGACCACAGGAGCTTCACTAGTGGCTTGAGAAACCACGGATGGTGCATCACCACTGGCATGGTGGTGCCGGTGACCGATGGACGCGAGGAGTTTCGACACCCACATATGCTGCATTAGACTGGGAGGTGGCCAAACGAAGCTATCCACATTGACTGTGAGCAGCGTGTAGTGGCGGCGCAACATGGAGGAGGTGGAAGCAGCCATCAGGCTATTACAGAGGATGCATTACAGAGGTGGGGGGACCCGCGTCCGCAGGTCCCCCCATTAAACGGTTCAGTCGGACTGGTCATGAGGAGTAGTTCTATGGTGGCACCACTGGATGATGAGCACATTAGACATGTTAGTTTGGGGGAAGCCGCACCCCCTACTGGCGGGACGCAACCAACCAGTGGGCCGGGCTGGTTCTGCGGCATGGCGGGCCACGCCCAGCCTAGTTGGCCAAGTCAGTATCGTGGGCCAGAAGGCCAAAAGCATAGCAATCAGGCCAAGACCGAGGCCTAGATACCCAATCCAGTCTATGCCTAGTAAATTCGAGTCAGACCCAGTGGGCCGAATCGGGTTGGTTCGACCCGAATCAGGTGGGGTCCGTTCGACCTGGTTGGGCTTGACCCAATCCCATTTTTACCTAGTTTCGCTTAAATAGCTATATCTCTTAAATCAGACGTTTATTTGAAAAAATGTCTATGGAGATGGAACCCTTAGGAAGAGGAGGTCCTTCTAAAATACTTCACTTGTGTTTTAGAGAATTTAGGAATATGACCGGTTTGGATTGGACTCGAATCCATCTAAGCCCTCATTACTAAAATGATTATAACTAACTGACCGAATGTCAGATTGACGTATCGTCTGTTGCATTAGAACCTTTATTACATGGATGCTCTTATGGTTACTCCTTCATGGTAATTAATGGATGTTTACGTATGAATGGTGTATTGAGGAGAAGAATCAATAGAACTAAATGGAATCAAGTGAGAGAATCATGTGGCTGTTTGAACAGTGACATACCACTCTTTGTGGATCGACATCATAATGACCTTTTGTGGATCAGTAGTTGCACGAACCAAGGATGGTCAGCCATAGAAAGTCACATCATATATCATTTACTTACAAATCTATGTGGATCAATGACTTATAACCCTGTGTGGATTAACGGCTTAAAAACCACTATGGATCAGCAGTAGCATGGCTCGACGAGGACTAGCCTTATAGAAGTCCATTGTGGATCAATGAACTACGAACCTATGTAGATAAATTACTTATGACATTGTGTGGACCAGAATTAGTGTGACCTGACAAGGACTAGCCTTAGATCAGCCCATCATGGATCAAAAAATTACGACCCTGTGTGCATTGATGACTTACGACCCTATGTAGAACAGTGACATATGACCCTATGTCAATTGGTGACTTACGACCATGTGTGGATCAGTAATAGAATGACTTCTTCATTGTTCAATAGTGGAAATTTTCAAGGGAATATTGTTCATTTATATTTATGAATAATAATAATTATTTATGTTCTTTATGTTATATACCTGCTTTGAGCGGAATCTTTTAATTGTGCTTTGTGATTGGGATCATGCTTTGTGAATTTTCCTTTATGGAATTTTGGGAGACCTTCAGAGGTCTCAGGGTCCATACTGGGTATTTTTGTACTCACCCCTATATGGACATCACTCGCATCTTGTTGTGTCATGTGGAGATAAAGAACATCTTTTATTGAGGTTATGGATCCACGACCAGAAAATGCATGTAGGTGACCGATTTTCGTGGTGTGCCGCAGTGACGAGCTATACCTACCCTTCATGTGGGGTCCTTGGAAGATGACCTCATGAGTTGTTTTTTATTTTTGCTATATTTTATTTTAATAGTTTTTTCATTCTGGACCATTCTCCTTCAGTTCACACTTTTACTTTCAACATTTATACTATGTGGTTTGTTCCTGTTTTTTACCAGGTCGGTGTGTTTGTAGGATTAAAGGCATTGCCTTCACTTTTTAGCGATATTCCTTTTCGGTGATAGTTCCCAACCCCTGTCCCATAGAAGGCAGGATTGGGGTAGTCATGACATAGACCCCAAGGGAGGGTTCATGACAATATGGGGTAAAAATATGATAATCCAATAGACACATTTCTAGGCCTTTACAACACTAATCAATTCAGTTTGACCACTTGTTAACCTATTTAAAATTTTTTTGTAGTCTTTTATTTTATCAAATTTATTAGTTTTATTGAACAATATTTATTTTTAAATTATTATACAATATTAACTAAATGAACTAAAAATATGGAACATGTGATATTAAATTTAATTTTTATAATATGACCAAATTATTTTTAAACTAATTATAAAAAAGAAAATAATATTGTCTTTAAAAAGATTAATTTCTAAACAAAAAAAAAAGTATTCCTTAATTTAATTCAATATAAATACCACTATATATTTTTTAATGAAATTTATTTAATATTTTTTCTATAAATTATATTAAAATAAAATATTTCTATTAGTAAGAATAGTTTTTATAAAAATAACATAATAATTTTAAAATTATTTTATTTTCATTTCTATGTAATTCATAAAAAATAAATCCATTTTATAAATATGAAAAAACTAATAATTCAGTTACATCTATTCATAACTCCTAATATAATGTTTTGGTGATAAAATCAAATTATATAATAATTATTTAATAATATAACCCTTTTTAATGTTTGGTGTGGCATCTAAATCCAACGATCGATGGAAATAAATTTATTTAAAGAAAAATATATTATAATATTATGTGGTGAAACATTATAAAATACATAACATGAGTTATGACCATTAAATTCATTCAATTTTATATAATTAAATGAGGATATAACTACTCTATTACAGACACCGTTTCACATGTAGTTTCTTATAATTTTTTAATCCTATGGTGAAAACTATAATTATTTGCAGTAATTTTATATATCACTTTATCTCTATGATATTTGTTATTTATTATTTTTTCTTAAAATGAATGATCATTATCTAGTGGTAGAACCTCTTCGTTTAGTGCACATAATGGATTATGTATGTACTTTCTCAAGAAATAAAAATTGAACACATCATGAACTAGAGGGAGATTCTTTAGAAGTTCCAAGCGATAAAAAACATTTCTAATTAGTTCAATAATCCTAAATGATAATTAATACATTGGGATTAACTTTCCCTTCATTCAAAATATCCCAACCTTATTCCATGGATAAATTAACATGAATAACTTCCAAATAATTTTTTATTTTAGATCACTCCAATGAGTTTCAACATAACTCAACTATCATCTATGAGTATCCTTCATTAGTTATTGAAGGTATAAAACATTCTAAAACATTTTATTTTTTAGTTCGTACCCCAAAAGATTCAATTATATATATTCATCCATGCATATTTCTGTTCTACACATTCTTCCAGAGAGGGAATTATAAGGATCCAAATGAATGATTGAATGATTTATATTTTTATAATACAATTTAAAAAGAATAATGTGATGGTCCAAGACATAATTGAATTCCCTAGTCCATGATCTCATCATATCCTGTATGATTTTAATTTTCCTCTTATAGTGTCCACCTATTTATTCATGATACATTTAACTCCCATCCTTTTCTTAGATAGAAATAATATATATACTCTAAAATATATATCTTCATGTTGGGCCACAATATATATTCTTAAAGGTATATATAAATATTCTTATAATTGAGATGAATTTAAAATGGTGAAAAATGTTTGTCATCCAATTAATATATATTTATTTTTGTTATTGATGGGGTACAAACATAGTTCTTAAATCTTATCATTCCATCATAAGTGTGGTTGAAAACAAGATCATTTATCTAACATCTCTGCTATTCCACATCCTCCTTTTACACCACATTAATCCAAACATAGTATGATCATTGAAAATTCATCTAGGAATGATATGATATGTACCCTTGACTCTGGATTTTAATACATATATTATATAAATCTATAAAAATATGACCAATTTAGATTGAAATCGTTGAAAAACTAGCATGGTGGTTCTACCTCAGATCATCAACCAGGACGTCTTCTTTATCAGTTTTATATTTTATTAATCATTCATAATCATTAATAAATTAAAACCACCACCTTTAGAACATATTCAAATAATTATTTGTAAATATATACTTCGAATATGTACATTCATATATATATATATCACATATTTAACCAGAATATAATCTCTATATATTTTTATTGTAAAAATTACTGCTTATAACATGTAATCACTCATAAAGTAATTTTTATCCTTAATTTTTTATTAGTTAAGGCATAAACTATCACCATATCATTACACATGAGGTTGCATCCTAGTTTATTCTTCAAATAATCACTATATATCAAAATTCCTTGTCCACAATAGGGAATTGAAAGCATAGTAGCACTAAAAAACCTTTTTTATGTTCATGAAATTTTCTTCACAGTCATATAAAAAAAGAATCTTGGATCCCTTTCAATTCAATATGATAATTGGATAAGATATATGTGAAAAATAAATTCGAATTATTCAATAGTGTACATCAAGCCGAATAAGCTACTTTTTTAATCATCGTGGGTGGTATAGGAAATTACTCAATAACATATTTCATTGAATGATCTACAAATATACCCTTACATGATATTATATCATGTAAGAAGAAAACATTATCTAACCATAATTCACCCAGGAAGAATTTTATTTATAAATTATATTTTCTATGAGATATCAATATAATTGTTAAATAGTCTATAAGCCCTTAATTTACCATGAAATATAACATGATATAATATTTAAATACGACCAAAAACTGATTGAGGTAATCTCAAATAACTATATTCATTCAATCCATGAGGATAACATGTGAATTTTTAAGAAAAAATTGAATAATAGTAAATTCATAATGACCAAACATCATATGGAAGTCTACATAGAGAATATTAACCTTCATGACCCTCAATTTATGATATATATAGTGATGTTCAATAATGTAAATGTATTATGATCCATGTGGTTTATAAAAAAATTCATAAATAGAAGTGAAATTATTTATGTTCTTAATAGAGATATTTTTATTTTTTCAATAATTAAAAAAAGATGCATTGAACCATATCTATTAATTAGAAACTAATTAGTGGACCTTAGGGTGATGAAATAGGTCTTATGATTCATTAATCAATAATATCTAAGAGTGTATTTTTTAATTCTTGAAACTAAATTGGACCTATTATATATAGAGTCAGTGAAATTTTTGTAGCACAAGACATAAGTTATTTTGAAAAATAAACATCATGATTCAAAGGAAGATTGGGGAAGCCATCTGAAAACACATTAGTATAATCCCAAAAAACATGAATAACATTCATCTTGTGTTTCTACACAAACATTTGAGATAAATAACCTTCATCAATAGACAATAACACTCTTATAATATATTTATTGTCGGTTTGTGTTCAAATTCATCCTTTATCTAAATAAATATCATTGGTTGATTGGAAATACTAATCATGAGTTCCACTCCTGAAAAAATGAAATGATATCTGTATATTAAGATCCAATGCAGTCCCAAAATTTCATCACATTCATATAATATGTTAATTATATGATTTATTGAAAGTACAAACCCCCAATATTCTATGAATGAGATATCTATTTTATATAAAATCATCATATCATTAAGATTTTATATCTATAACTAATCATCTAATGGTTGAGGTGGTGTCATGAAACCCTTAAAAAATTATTTAGATAAAAATGAGTTCTTATATAGAGATAAAAGAAATCATTTTATGTTATAAAGTGGATGGAATGTGGTCCTTTCACCACATTTATATTGTATCCATCATTAGATGTTTTTACGAAATGATATATCTATTTTTCCTGTATTAAAAGGATATTGATGATGATTGTCTAAAATAACTCTTTATTTCATGGAATTATAGTAAAATGCTCGACAATATATACAATTATTACAATTTAGTATTGGAACTACATTTTTTTGTTCCTTTTATTAGTTCATTAAATAGAATGACCACTTTAAAACCCATCAACATTTTTTTGTTTGGTGGACTTATTTTTCACACATGATTTTTTTAGAATCCATAATGAAATTTCCTTTCTTCATGAGTCCAAAAAAAAATATAAAATTAATTTTGATTCATTATTTTTTATTAGTTTAATTTCATCAAAATTCCATCTTTCAATATTTTTCCCCAAACCCATTATATCACTATGAAAATCTAATATCCACTACCATATTGAAAAAAAATTAATATATATCTTCATATATATTAATTTCAATAATAACTAATTAATTAGGAATAAAAGGGCTAAATCCACTATAGAATATTGATACTTTGGTATCATGATCGATGATAAAATCAGAATCATACAGTGATTTTATGGTGAGATTTTATTTAAAGAAACATATAGATTCCTCATAATTTTTTCTCCAAGAAAATTTTTATATATTTTTTAAAATATATATACGAATGTAAATATTATATAAATACCTTCATAAACTATTCCCTTGTAATTGAGTCATTTTTTCCATCCTTCTTAATATTCTTGATTAGAGTTCACTATTGATCATCTTCACATTCCACATGGAACAGACTCAAAATTACTATCTAATGGTCAGATCAATAGAGAATAGATATTATCTTTTTTTGTATAATAGATACATTTCTGAGTAATAAGTCGATTAGTGGAACTAATGAAGGAGAATGGGTACTTCTGTATGAAAGAATCAATAATGAAATGTCATTTCATTTGGTTTTTTTGGATGTTCACCATGATTCCAATCACCATTAATATATTGGGAAATTATAGTTTGAACACCTATAATAATTCATATCTGTGATACAATTTTTTTTCAAGAGGATCGTTATTTTATTTCTTATCAAATTACATAAAAACATGATTCCTTATAGATCTATCCATTTACTAATAAAAAAACATAAAGTGAGATATAATAATCATTATGAGTAATCATGTAATCCTGAAAAATAATTCATATGATTTTTGAATCATGGATACTTTATTCATTCTATGAGAGCATTGGTATTATTTAATACATTCTTGGCCATAATATATTTAAATTATTAATAACCATTCATAAGGAAAATTTGAACCAACCCTTGTATATCACCCATTAATGTATAGCTAGGTGGGTATTCTAAAGAAATATTTACAAGAACCAATGTTAACTAAGTAAATACTCAATCCAATATTTTAAGATATTTTAACACTATGTGAATATATGAAAAACCCATATCCACATTATAGTACTTATACATTATAACAACCCAATCTTCCACGGTACACATCACATTTAATAATATAGTACCGTGTGTTGTACGCAACATTGAGTTCTAACACACCACAACCAATCAAACTAGTCGTTATAAATAGTAATACCCACTTTTTGAAATTTTATAAATTTTATCATTCAAAATGGACTACATTTTTGGACTTATAATATAAAAATTAGCTTAGGTTTAGTGTTTGGTATTTTTCTAAAAACATTCAATTTTTGATGAATAGTGAAAAACACTAAGTTATAGTTTAAAACCGAATTTTTATTTAAAAAATTATTTATTTTATTTAAATTTTTCTTAGGTCATCATAGATACATAATACCTATATAAGTTGAATGTAATTCTTTGGAGTCAGTTTATAATAATTTTAGATATATAAAAATTTTATTGAACTTTTCATCGTCTTTTACACACCTCCTAGGAGAATGTTCAAATTCACATAAAACGTAATTTTTCCACATATGTTCATGGAATCTAAATAACCCAAGAGACATGGATAATATCAAGGAGTAAAATTTGGGTCAATAAGATAAAAATAATTTTTGCTGAATAATAACTTTTTACTTTTATTTACCATGGTTAAAAGTAAATAGGGTAATTAATGGTAAAAATAATATTATTATTACCCTAAAACATGACCTAATTCTATTGGATAAGTATATTTCGACCAAAAAAACCTTAGTAATAAAATATGAACCTTTTTGGTCATATTGGATTAGATTAGGACATTTATTATTATTTAATTCAAAGAAGAGTAAAAAGAGTTAATATCAAAGTTTAATAACTAAATCATTTTTAATATAGGGTTATACATAAGATAAATTAAACTATAAATATTAATTAGAAAGATAAAAATATATCATACATAATGTTGTTTTATTTATACATTTTATACATTATATAATTTATTTTATTTTTGACACAAAGATGATGCAGTAATTACCTAATTTATGATATATTAAAATAATTGATATTATAAATATCCAAATAAGATTAATTTGAGACTTTTTATGAATTACAATAATTTTTTAGGTTAATATGACATGTTAGGGTTGGTTAGATGAATTTTGCGAAGTAATAATGTTGTTAAGAATTTAGAAAATACAAAACACCAAATAGTGTCAAAATTGACATAAAAGTATTTTTAAAACAAATATTATATTATTAATTCAAATTCTATTCCTAAAAATCTAAGGATCATTAAATGGACTTATATAATTGTAGTTATATCATTAATGAACGACTTGGGGGTCACTTGGATGTATATAGTTTGATTATTAACTATATAATAAAAAAGTACAAAGAGACATGGTAAATGTCAAACTATTTAACTAAGAGTTAAATCTAAAAGATAAAGTTAATATAGTGACTCAAACCTATCTAAAACCTATTGGTTGAGTAGTTTTCGAACCATCCCCACTTTAACCTTTAAATAATCCATTTTTTGAGAAATTATAAACCGAAAATAATTTTATTATAAAATAATATTTCTAGTTTTTACTAAGGTGCCCCTCACCCCTCTTATAAATGGGCAATCACATTTCTCACTAATTAATACATTCAAATCCATTTAGCTGGGCCAAAACTGGCCCAAATATCCTCTCATCTTCCATCACTTCATCCTAGAGGCCTTCCTTTAGTCAGAAATCCAACTTTAGGATCCCTTTTGATCAGATCAAAAGGAAGAACCCGAAGAAGAGGTAAATATCTCACCACCTCTTTCAAGTTCCTTTCTTCATCCACTTCCTCTTTCATTGTTGTTTCCATTATAAAATAATAAATCCAATATATTATATATAATGTGATGTTATTATGTATATGTTATAACAATATTTATTATTCTATCCATCCTTTGAATGACATGTCACCATACATGCGTACGTACGGACTACTGTCTCCACGTCGTTGTTTAATTGTTATAGAATACAATATTATTTGGATGGTTATAATAATGATTTTAAATTGATGTAAATAATTAATATAACATGATAATTATTCTGCATATATTATATACCATTCAATTATATATTATTTTAATATCAAGAGATTGATATTGTCGCTTGTGCGTAAGTACGGATTACCGGCTCCACGAACGCGATGAGATTCATTCCCCATAATATCCATTCAAGAAAAAATTTCATTTGATGATTAAAAATAATGTTTAGATACATGATTTAATTCTGTATTTTAATAATATACATCCCATACATAACACATATGGCTCACATAACAATATATATAATGGAAAAAGAATTCGTTAACACCCGAAATGACGATAATACGAAGATATTATTAACAAAGAAATTTTAAAAGATAAAATTTGATATCATATTAATGTATATGATTCTTGTATAATTTAATAACAATTATTTCACCATTATACATGAGGTTAACCTACCCTCGACCGTGGAAAAAGTACAAAGTAAGGGGTTTCTTATCTCACTTTTAATTCCGTGAGATTTCCATTTTTTACAAATTATTTATTTCATGTGGTGTGTGTACTTCCAATTATTGTATTCATTTTTTAATATACATTAATATATAGATATTTAAATCATCATTTTATGATCCTTCTTTCATGGGTGTATGTTTCATACGTTACCAAATCGATAAGGGAATATGAAATTCAATTTCCACTTATTCGGCTTTTAGCACATTTCATTGATTATTTTACACCAAGATTTTGTGTTGAATCACTATTAATTTGCTTATGTATTAATTTCCACACCCCTTTATGTGGATATACTTTTGATACACATAATCACTCCGTTGATAAATTCTCAAGTCATCGATATGAACTTGATTAGAGTAATTTTAACTCAGTCTCCATTTGGTGAGTTAAATATCCAATTCATTGGTGTTCTTTATACAAGAATACATGTGAATTTCCTATGACTGATTTACATTGAATATCCAATCATATTGAGTGTATTTATATTTTTCACACATAATTATGTCATTGATTTATCCTTAACCTAAGGATACAGACTTTATAAGAGATTTCATCTCAACTTACATTCCATTGAGACTTCTTTGTTGTTGTACAACAAATCACTTTTATATGGTGTATATAATGTACTTTGACATAGTATATCCGGAATACCTTTGTTCTCATGATATTACAATTTTTTGATTACCTCAATTATTTGTATTCAAGTTTCTCTCTTTTGGTTACAAACTCTAACTAAAACAACATTTTTAAAATGTTTTAACGATTTATTATTTTAATTCTTTCTCATTAATATCCAAGTTTTAAAAATGGTTTTAAGGTTTTATTTATATGGAAATTAATGTTTTAAAATTAAAATACATTTAAAATGTTTCAAAGTGGTATGAGACACTTTGATTCAAAAATATATTTTAAACATATTCTTGATAAATAGTGAGACTTTTAAATTTTTTAATGAAAAGGGGGATATTTCTCTCAAATAGTATTGATGATTATTTTCATCTATGCAAATATCCTTAATTATTCTCAATTGAGGTTAATATGTTACAATACAATCTTCCATATTGTATTGAATGAGTTATGTTTGACTATGGATGTGATATTTTTATACCATTCATTGTTTTTGGATAATGTATTGACATTTCGTATTCTAGTTTTAATACGAATGTTTTTGTTATGTGTCAAAATTTTCATATAATGAATTCATTGGACTTAGTTAGTGATGGGGTATCCCTTTATAGCTCCTCGATGCATTGGTAGGTCTCATGAGACAAACTAGTGTCTTGGAACAAGGCCTTCACAAAATCTTAATTGTAGTCTTGGCACAAGGCCTTAAATATATGGTTATGATAGTCTGGTATTATTTATTCCATAATTATGAAAGTGGTTATTGATATTTCGTGTGATTATTCGACTAGTAGAATATCCATGTGAATAAGTAAATGTCCTTATTTCATTTCATTTTTTCCATATTATACTAAAGTTAAAGTTTAAAAGGCTTTTGTTTTAGTTATACATCGACTTAAATTTTTATTCTTATTTATGAAAGTTTTCTCTATATTGTTATCCTTACTGAGCATCTGAGCTCACCCCTTTATATGTTTTATTTTTCCTAGGATGTGCAGAAGTATTTTATGACTGACCTGTAGGGATAGCCTGAGGGGATATGAGTGTGGACTATTGAGACTATGTTGTTGTAGTTTTTCACTTTATCATGTAATGTAAGACTTATGAATGTATCTAGTACTTCTATGGATACTAAAATAATAGGTCATTCGCGACTTGATATTTTATGATCATGCCAATGGTATGTAATAATTCAATGACTCTAGGATTCTGGGGTCCGGGCGTTACATTTGGTATCAAATGACGTTTAGTAAAAACCATGGAAACTAGATTTAGATAAACTATGATTAGAGCACATAGTCCTAAGATAGATTTTGAGGATTAGTATATAAGATCTTTCAAAATTATTGTTTTTGTATTGATTTTGTGAGTTTTACATGAAATACATCCCTGTCTGGATACGAACAGGTAGAGGCAGCTCTGGAACATATGTACCTTGGTGTAAAACCCAAAACCACAACTTTTAGCTAGACTCGAATGGGAACCGGTGCAAGACAACGGACCTTGATGCACTTTTGGTTACGACAATCCCGAGGGATCAACTTAGAAAAATTTACATTTTATTTACAAACCGATTTGAATTATTTTAATATAAGATGAGGATAAATGACCTTGGTTAATATTTATGTGTTTAAAGTTGAAAATATTGTGTCATCATATTCTCTAAATGATTTTATGACTACTGTTAGTCACACAATTCTTTCTGGTTTTAGTCAATGGATATATTCCAAGGAAGTCATAGTAATATTGAAAATGATGTAAAAGTTTGGAACAGTGGTGGAAATGAGAAAAAAATGGAAAGTTGATTGGTGTAAAAGATATTGTGTTCATTACAAATCAGTTTTCCAAAATATGATCAACAACATATATATTAACCAACTCCCAGACTCAAAAAAGAAGAGAAAGGTGATGAATGGTAAGAGATACAGTAGTGGAGACCATGGAGAGAAAAATCCTCAATTTCCATCATGTAGGAAATGTGGAAGGAGAAACCGTGAAATGTATCTCAATAGAATAAAGAAATTTCTTACATGTGGGAAAGATGTACATAATGTGAAGAATTTTCGATGAAAAATGAAGAGTACTATGGAAGAAAATAAAAATGGTCCCAAGAATCCATTTAAAGTCATTTTCAAAAAATACAGGGGACCTGGCCATTACCCGTGTGAATGCCCTACTCTATAGCATATTTTCTTGGTCAAAGAAGAAGATATGTAGAAATAAATGGTTGGATAAATGTTTAAAAGGATTAGTGCTAATTGTTGATGAGATTACTTTGGAATTATTTTGTCTTTTATTTTTAACTCTGTAGTTGGTCATGTGAAAATGATATTTCAGGTAGACTTATCTTTTCTCTTGTGGATATAATTATAAATAACCATTTGGTTTTATATGATCATTGGGTTTGAGGAAATTAAAAGTTATTATATTTTGGGATGAATATACAAGTTATGAGATAACATCTGTGGTTAAATTATGTAATAGTTATTTTTGAAGAATTTATCTCATTTTGGTAATTTTATAATATATTGTTTTTGAAAAAGGACAACACACAGACCATGTGACAACCCATCGCGTAAGACAAAGCTACAGGAATTGAACCCACAACCAGAGTGCGATTGAGCTTTTTCACCTACCACTAGACTACGTGAAGTCCCTGGTTAGTGTGAGTAATTATTTTTCATTAAATGATTTTATTGATCAATAATAAGTTGATTTGGGATCTTATGTCTTATCAAATGAATACCCATATTATAAGAAAATGATTTACTGATTAATTGATAAATGTTATTTTAGAATACATTTGCTTAGTTGGGAACACTATATACCTAAGGAAAATAGAATACTATGGGATTTCATTTTAAGAGTAATGGTGGATTTTATCTGTGGTTTTATTGTGGATTTATAGTGGTTTGTTTTATTTAGGGAAATGATTATCCTATAATAGAGAATATGTGATTCGGTTAATTACTTTTAAGTATGTGACTTTAAGAGTAGTTGATGCCATTTGGAGATACAATTTTACATGGAAGACTACATAACCAAATTCTTCTAAGTTTTGGGTTTCAATATTAGTTTGGATTATATTGAAGGATTTTAAGTGCATTTGTTCATTGAATGGTATTTAATTAACTTTAGGGTATTGTTGGTTTAATTTTAGAAATTAATATTAGTGTTTATTTCTCTAAAGGAATATCCTAATATTGTATTAACCATTTTGGGTTTTATTATTCTCTAAAGACAAGGTAAATATATAGTTTATCATTTATGAATCATGTGATTCTCTAAATGTTGATTCTAGATCTTCTGGTGTGACAAATTCATCTTGGATACTCATCCTTTAAAAAATGAGTTATTAGTAGAAACTTATTAAAGAATGAAGATCTACCTAAAAAGTTGGTATATCTTTTTATGTTCATGGTCAATCTCAAAAATAAATTCCTCATCTTTATGAAATGTAACATAAAAAAACGTTGTTCGTTAACTTTTCCTACCGGGAAACTAATGAACCTTTTGTCCCATAACAAGTTTTTGGTTTTATTATTGTTAACTTTCTCCTGATCATGTTTTCTATCCCTCTCCATCAGAACATGACACTTAGTTTATCTTTCGTATCCCGTTTTTTCCTACATGGAATCCTAGTATGGTTTATCTCAGGTGACCTTTGTACTTCTCTTTCTCTCTTTTAAAGTGATAGTTTTATTGAATCTTTTTTCAGATGTGGGACTTTCAATTATGTTCCCAAGCTCAATGTTAAAAATTTCAGGGATTAAATTTATTGACAGAGGGAAGAATGTAACACCCCATGCTTCCACAATATGCTTCTCTTTGAATAATAAAATAGCATGTGTTGTACGCAACTTCGAGTTCTAACACACCACAACCAATCAAACTAGCCGTTATGAAGAGTAACACCCTATTTTTAAAATTTTATATATTTTATATTTGAAAATAGACTTCATTTTTTGATTCAAAATATTGAAATTATCTTAAGGTGAATTTTTGGTATTTTTCGGAAAACTCTCAATTTTTGATGAATAGTGAAAACACTGAGTTATAGTTTAAAATCGAATTTCTATTTAAATAATTATGTATTTTATTTGAATTTATTTTAGGTCAAAAAAGATACATAAAAACTATATATGTTTAATTTAATTCATTGTAGTCAGTTTACAATAATTTTAGATATAAAAATATTTTATTGAACTTTTCTACATCTTTTACCCACCTCCTAGGAGAATTTGCAAATTCACATAAAACATAATTTTACCACATATATTTGTGGAATTTCAAAAATACAAGAGACATACTAAATATCAAGCAGTAAAATGTTGTTCAATAAGATAAAATATTTTTTTTATGAATAGTAACTTTTTACTTTTATTTACCACGGTTAAAAGTAAATAGGGTAATTAAGGGTAAAAATGATATTATTATTACCATAACACATGTACTAATTCTATTGGATATGAATAGTTCAACCAAAAAAAACCTTAAGAATAAAATATTAACCTCTTTGGTCCTATTTTATTAGATTAGTACTTTTATTATTATTTTATTCAAAGAAGAGTTAATAGAGTTAAAATCAAAGTTTAATAACTAAAACATTTTTAATATAGAGTTATACATAAGATAAATTAGATTAAAAATAGTAATTAGATATCTAAAAAGATTCCCTACATAATGGTATTTTTTTTATAATTTTTAGACATTAAATAATTTAATTTATTTATGACACAATGGTGATGTAATAATTACCTAATTAATGAAATATTAAAATAATTGATATTATCAATAACCAAATAAATGTACTTTAAGAGTTTTTATGAATTAAAAAATATTTATAGGTTAATATGACATATTAGTGTTGTTTTAAGGAAGTGTTTTGGAAGTAATAATGCTATTATGAATTTAGAAAAAACAAAATACAAAATAGTGTCAAAATTGACATAAAAGAGTTTTTAAAACAAATATTATATTATTAATTGATATTATATTCCTAAAAATATAAGGTTCATCAAAATGAATTATATAATGATAGGTGTATCATTAATTAACCACTTGGGGTTCTCTTGGATTTATATAGTTTGTTTATTATTGATATAATATAAAAATACAAAGAGATGTGGTAAATTTCAAACTATTTAACTAAGAGTTATATCTAAATGATAATGTTAATGTAGTGACCCAAACCTATCTAAAACCTATTGGATGAGTTTTTTTTAACCATACCCAACATATAATTTAAATAATAAATTTTGGATCCATTATAAATTGAAAATGATTTTATTATAAAATAATATTTCAAGCTTTTCTTAAGGTGCCTCTCGCCCCTCTTATAAAAGTGCACCACACCTTCCCTCTAATTCACACCTTAAAAGTATTTTGGACCGGCCTAACCCTGCACAAATATCCTCTAAACTTCCCTCACCTAATCATATAGGCCATAATTTAGTAAGAAATCCATCTTAAGGAGGCCTTTTGATCAAATCAAAAGGAAGAACCCGAAGTAGAGGTAAATATGTCACCACCTCTTTCAAGTTCCTTTATTCTTCAGCTTTCTCATTCTTTGTTGTTTCCATTTTAAAATAATAAATACAGTATCTTCTACATATGGTGATGTTATTATGAATATGGTACAACCATATTCATTATTTTATCCATCCTTTGAATGACATATCACCATATGTGTATAGGTACGGACGACCGTCTCCACATCGTGGTGTAATTGTTATTCAATACATTATTATTTAGATGGGTATAATAATGACTTGTAATTGATGTAAATAATAAATATAACATGATAATGATTATTAATATATGATATACCATCCATTTATATATTATTTTAATATCAAAATAATGATATTGTCGCTCGTGCGTACGTACAGATTACCGTCTCCACGAACGTGACGAGATTCATTCCTCATCGTATCCAATCAATACTAAATTTTATTTGATGATTAAAAATAATGTTTGGATACATTATATAATTCAGGATACGAATAAGATACATCCCATCCATAACACATATGACTCACATAACAAATAATATAAATGAAAACGAATCTGTTAACACCTGAAATGACGATAATCCTAAGATATTACTAACAAAGGAATGTTAAAAGATCATATATGATATCATATTAATTTATATGGTTCATGTATAATTAAATAAAAATTATTTCACCATTATAAATGTGGTTAAACTACCCTCAACCAATGAAAAAGTACAAATTAAGGGGTTTCATATCTCACTTTTAATTCCGTGAGATTTCCATTATTCACCACTAATTTATTGCATGTGGCGTGTGTACTACCCATGATTATAGTCATTGTGTAATATAATTTAATATATGGATATTTAAATCATCATTGTATGATATTTCTTTCATGAGTATATGTTTCGTAAGTTACCAAATTGATAAGGGAATTTGAAATTTCAATTTCCACTCATTCGGCTTTACGCATAATTCATTGATTATTGTACTCCATGATTATGTAAGGAATCCCTATTCATTTTCTTATGTCATAATTTACACTCTCCTTTATATGGATAGACTTTTGATACAAATAATCACTACATTGATAAATTCTCATGTCATCGATATGAACTTGATAAGAGTAATTTTAACTTAATCTCCATTTGTTGAGTTAAATATCCAATTCATTGGTGTTCTTTTTACAAGAATATGTTTGAATGTACTATGATTGATTTACACTAAATATAAAATCATATTTAGTGTATTTATATTTTTCACACATAATTTTGTCGTTGATTTATCCTTAACCTAAGGATACGGTCTTTATAATACATTTTATCCCAATTTACATTCCATTGAGACTTCATTGTTGTTATACACCAAATCACCTTTATATGGTGTATATAGTGTACTTTGACATAGTATATCACGAATCCCTTTATTCTCATGAAATTATAATGTTTTTATTACCTCAATTATTTGTATTCTAGTGTCTCTCTTTTGGTTAGTAACTCTAACTAAAATATCATTTTTAAATTTTTTTAAGATTTATTATTCTAAATATTTCTCATTAATGTCAATGTTTTAAAAAAAATTTATGGTTTTATTTATATGGAAATTAATGTTTTAAAATTAAAATTAATTTTAAAATTTTCAATGTGGTATGGGAAACTTTGATTCAAAAATCTATTTTAAATAGCTTATTGATAAATAGTGAGACTTTTAAATGTTTTAAATAAAATGGGGGATATTTCTATCAAATATTTTTTATGATTATTTTTATCTATGTCAATATCCATCATTATTCTCGTTTGAGGTTAATCTGTTACAATACAATATTCCATACTGTATTGAATGAGTTACTTTTGACTGTGGATGTGCTATATTTAAACCATTCATGGTTTTTGGATTATGTATTGACATTTCGTATGCTAGTTTTAATACGAATGTTTATGTTATGTGTCAAACCTTTCATATGATGAATGAATTGGACTTAGTAAGTGACGGGTGGAGCCTTCTATAGCTCCACGATGCATCGGTAGGTCTCATGAGGCAAACTAATGTCTTGGAAAAAGGCATTGACAAAATCTTATTTGTAGTCTTGGAACATGACCTTGACTATGTGGTTATGATAGTATGGAATTATGAATTCCATCATTATGAAAGTGGTTATTGATATTTCATGTGATTATTTGACTAGTATAATATACATGTGAAAAATTAAATGGAATTATTTCATTTCGTGTTTTCCATATTATGTTGAATTTCAAGTTTAAAAGGCTTTTGTTTTAGTTATACATCACCTTTAATTTTTATGATTATTTATGAAAGTTTATGCAATATTGTTATACTTACTTATCATATGATCTCACCCTTTTCTATGTATTATTATTCCCAGTATGTGAAGAAGTATTTTATGACTGACCTGCAGGGATAGTCTGAGGGGATATGAGTGTTGACTATGGAGACTATATTGTTGTAGTTTTTCACTTTATCATGTAATGTAAGACTTATGAATGTATCTAGTACTTCCTAGGATACTAAACTAATCAGTCTTTCGAGACTTGATCTTTTATGATCAGTCCAAAAACACGTAATAATGCACCGACTCTGGGCTTCTGGGGTCGGGGCATTACATATAGGGATGAATTTCCTATGAAAACTATGAAATCACTATATCACCCAAGATTTAGGATACTATCCTATATAATGACTATTCCCTAGGGTTTTTAATTAAACTCCTCAATAATAATATATAAAACAAATTAATCGATATTCTGATACCAAATGAGGTCACCAAATAAAAAATCTATCGACAAATATTGTTCATAATTAAATACTATATATTATTATATGAAAATTCATTACATTACATTTTGATCTATTCTATAATCATATATGTTATCTTTCATAAGAAAATTGAAGAAACAAGATGTTTTTCATAAGATAACAACATAATCTCCCTCTATGTTCATCATATCATGATCCCTTCATAGATATATCATATATGAAAATCATATTCATAACATGGTGAAATCTAACATATGAATGGTTGATTTTAGACTCTCAGTTTTAGTAGTCAAGGGAGATATTGATGACCACATAAACGTAACATGTTAATAAGTGTTTCACATTGCGAGAGTAACATTTCATATCCATACCTAGCATACCATATATCATAATCATGAGTATTAAAATAAATAATATATGTTAAAATGAATATAACAATATTAAAATTATAGAACATAAAAATTGATTGAATATAGTTGGAAGACAAGATATGTTTATGACATACAAGAAATTCAAAGAAAATCATTTTCAAAGTAAAAGAACAATACCTTGACTATCATAGTTGAATGGGTTAACTCCACATTATATCATATCCTTAGTCATGTTCCACTATGAATAATATCATAGTTTATTGGGTTCCATCCATATTCAATCATATTTATAGGCTATGTTTACTACCAACACTATAATAGTTGATATAATCCCTTAATCAACTATGTTCACTCCCCATTCTAGGTATGATTATGTCCTTATATATCCATCATTACCTATTTCGTTAGAGAGTTATATAATTATGGGCCCCATTAAATAATCAACATCATAATAATGTGTTCCACAAGATCATACATATTTATCATAGTATAAATCATATAATGGAAACATGTTTCAATAATTTTTTTTTTATTTTTTCATTATATAATTCCGGGAAATGAAATGAGATTCATAAAGGTTTCATCTTTAAAAAACTGAACCTCTAAATAAAACATGTTTAATTTTAGAATCCTTAAATAATCATCATTATAATTCATCTAAAAAATAAATTTGGGTTGTAAAAATGGATCACATTCACAATAAATGATATTTAACATCAAAGGATGTTTTTATATATGAGAAATTCACATAAAATATCGTTTAATCATTTATTGTGGAAAATATATTTTTACCTCTAAAATATATTTTTATAAATTATTTTATAAAACCTATTAGTTGAAAATAACCTTTAAAATTTAATCAGAAACTGCAATTCATTTTGTGGTCATGATGGAGGGAATTATTTTCATGTTGTGTTTGTTGAAAAAATTATTCCATTCAAATTTCAATAAAATTTCAAAACAAAACTCAATATAAAAATAACAGGAATATTTATTTCAAACAATTTTGTATAAAGATAATCATGGGTAAAAATTACATAAAAATCATTGTGTAATATAACAATAATTGTTAAAATCATGTTTAGAAAAATTGATATTGAAAAAATGTATTTTTACCAATGGGCAAAACAAATTTAGTTTTATTGGAAAATATTTTAACAATATATTAAGTTCATAAATAGTTGGAAATGAATTATTTTTTTTAATTCATATTACTATGATTATTGGAATAAAATTTATTGGATTCTTGATAGATATTTTGTAAAATATCATCATCAAAAAGTTTATCATCAATAATCCAGATAAGTAATGGAATTGTAACATAAATATCTTAGAACATTCATAAAATTCAAATAAAATAATATATGAAAGGGTGATATATATATGGATATGTAAATCCTGGTTATTTTCATCATAATAGTTCTAAAATAAATTCTTGGTGAGTATATACAACACATAAAAAATGTGATGAATATGGAATGTGTCACACCAAAATAAAAGGGAGAAAAAAATGTCTTCTCTCACATTCAACATGAATTGAATGTTCTCTATCATCATTTTTAAAAAAATTATGTTTTTTATAATTATATAAAAAATTAATTTTTATATTTAAAATATCAAATATGATCAAATTATAAAATTTCAACACTCTTTTATAAATAAATATATAACAAATCATCGTTTTTAGTTGATAAATATTTCATTTTTAAGAGAATTTTGAAATTATAGTTCTAGTCCATGTACGTTGATCATTGTTTCGTATTATATAGATTCTTATTAAAATAAAAATATTATATATATTATTTAAAATGATATTTAGATTAATCTATTATTTATTGATAAGGAAAAAGGAATTATCATGTTCATGGAGGTGGTAGATTATATATACTCATTAACATTGTTTTTAATATTAAAAGGATAAATTAAATTGAGATAAATATTAATTTAATAATAAATACATGTAAATATATCATATATACCTTATATATTCATTAAATATATTCATATTACCGTTCATGTAAGGTGTAAGTGATAAATTAATGACATCGCATCGTGGTGGTGGTAGTGCACATCTATACACGCTAGTTGTTATTCTTTTCAAAGTGTTAGGATGGTAATACGGTTGATTTGAAATTATAATTCTAGAAGAATAACTATCTCATATAAATAATCTATAATCTTTAAACCCATTAGAGAGACCATCAATGTATAATGGTGTTAGAAAATAAATTTTAAAATGATGTTGAGGAAATAGTCCACACGTACACATGAGCAATACATTCACATCCAATCTGATAGAAAGAGGTTGAATAATGGAAGTTACATAATCATAATAAAATTTTATTTTAATAAGGATAATTAAATTATTATTTTTTCATGAATACCATTGAGTTAGAGGAGGTAAAATAATAAATAATTTGAACAATGTTGTATAGGATGATTACCATTTCTTCTATTGATATCATTTATATCCTTTCTCAAGAAAACCTTGAAATTAATATTGTGAATGAAGTAAACTCTATATAATTTATAGGGTTTTATTGATAAATATTTCTCAAATTGGTGTCATGATTAGAGAAGTGGGAGTCCTTTTATAAATGGGGGAGAAGAAACAATTGGAATTTCATACACCATTAAAATTTTAAAATCAAATAATATAGAAAATTAATCCCAAATGGATTATAATTTTTATTTGGGATAGTATGAGGTTAAAAAGATTCTTCAAAACTAAATATAGATCAGTTTAATTGGAAATATTACCATTATTACTTTTATTAACCATTATAAAGTTATTCTAACATTTACCATAGTGAAAAAGTATTTCCATATTTACTATTCCATAAAATAAATAATAATTGGACATCATTACCAAATTTAAACGTGGTTATTGTCAATATAGAACACATTTTTTCATGTAGAATTCAAAAAAGTGCAATATTTTAATTTAAAATTTATTCCAAAAAACATGAAAAAAATCAATTTTATAGAAACAAATGTTATATTTAGGATATAAAGGTTCTAAAATAATATCTAACATAAAATTAAATCAAATGAAATTAAATGGATTAATAATAATATATATGAAATAATGTATCATTTAAAAATTTGTTAAACCAAAATAGATTTATTTAAATTCATTAATTTATTGAATAATTTTCAATAAAAAATATATATTTTTTAGTATTTATCGAAAAATCAATCATTTAAAAAAATAACAAAAATTAAGTCCAAGATAGTTTCTAAATCCCCATTTATAAAATCAAGTTCATTTTTTCCAGTAAATTTTATAAATTTTGAAAAAAAATTAATTATATAATTTTAACATAAAAATAATAATTGTTTTTTGAATAAAAATTATTTTTTGACGCATATAATGGAATTAAAGAGAAACGAGTACATAATTATAAATATAATAATTTTATTTTAAAATTATATATATAATTTTTAAAATTTAATATTTTATAATTCATACAACTAATTTAACAGATTCTTTATAATGATATACTATATTATAGTTTATATATACTTTGGGTTGATTACATCACATGCTCTTACAAAAAATAACATTTATTTAAAAATAAAATATATCATAAAATCATTAGGTTCATAATTATATCCCACATAAAATATAATTTTCACTCAAAATTTTCTCAATATGATATATGAAAAAGAGAATATATCTGTTTCATCACATACCCATGTTACCACATTTCTTCTTCAAATTTCATATCCCACTTGGTATCCATAATGAGGGGAGTGTTATTGTTCCATATCACTTTATCTTTACTATCAAAGATTTTTACCTATAGTTATTTTTAATAAAATTAATTACCTATTGGAAAAACCAATGAGTATTTTACAAATGATGGATATGATATTTCCTTTATCAGGAAGAAGACATGGAAAACATCTAGATGTTGAAATAGGTCAGTGTTAAGTGCTTTGTGTTAAGATATAGTCCCCCTAGATTAATAATCATGAAGGGGGAAATATTAACAGGGATTTTATTTACATTCATTCTGAATAACATAACCCTATTAAATGGTCATGGTCACATGAATAATATCCCAAAAATTTTAAATCCATGATTTCGATGATGATTTTAATCAAAAAGTTATCGTCAGCTATGAAATTTCAAGATGTGTTGTTTAATGGATGTAAATTTTCATTAAATTTCATTATCTAAATCATGTAATAGTATCATTATTTCTCTACCTTCAACCATTCAAATTATATTTATAAAATCATTTACATATAGGTATTCATTATAATCCATCTAAAAGTTATATTTAACGTTATTATCAAAAGAAAACATGACAAGGAAATATTGTTACCACAAAATCCTTTAAAACATACAGAACAACACCTCAACATAACCTCTAGGGCTTGAATGGATATCTTAGACTAACTATATTTATATAAATGATAAATAAATAGTGAACACATCTCCGATTCATATTATTCTAATATAATTCTCTAGAACTATATTGTGAACATTGGATATCATTAAGATAGAATAGAATGTGCCACTCGAGGCATCCTTACTACTTACATATGTTTAATTATGGAAATATTATTAAGATTTAAATATTTTCTCAATATAAGTAAGTGTGGTGAATTTATAATTTGATAAAATATTAACCAAATAAAGTTATGGACTTTACAAATTTCTTGATGTCTGATGATGACATCCATACTAATGCTTTCCCATTTCCATTCAAGTAATTGTGATGGTTGTAATATACCCTTTGAATATTTTTTCTCATTAAAAAAAATTCTCACATATAATTTATGGATATATATAACCAAAATATATCACTTAATTCTATTTTCCAAAAACAAATTTTCAAATTTTCAATCCTATGAATACTTCAAGGATAAATAGTGAATACTAACTATTATTTATAACAAATAACTATATCATTGAATATGATATGTTCATAAAGCATACACGATTAAAAAATATTTTTATTCCATAATAATCAAGGTTTAAAATATCCTTATTTCGTATCTTATTTTCCACTATATTTTTACTCTTTCACCTCTTTAACATTCTCATAGATAAATAATTGAACACTCACATAAGTATTATAATCTTCCTCCCCTTACCTCATGACTTCATGATCCATCATTTAAAAATATAAATATAGTTGATATTTGTTTATCCTCATCATATAAAATCAAGAATAATCCTTCAAACATAGAGAATATTCCACAATGTTCACTATCCGAATGTGGTTTTTTATTATTTATAGGTAATCATTGATCAAATCAAAAAATATTCTATAGTGTATATTCCAAACATTCTAGCAGAATATATATATTAAAATACTATGATCAGTATACATAACATGCATTTGTACATAAATATAATATATATATATATATTATGTTAACATTACCACAATTTCCTATAGATCATGAGTTTGGTAATTTATCTCATGAAACTCCTTTTCTCCTGAGACAAAAGCGATCCATATATAATTGATCATGGTGACACATCCTTGACCCTTATTTACTACATCACTAAAGATTTAAAACACTTATCAAATGTATCATAGTGTTAGAAAAAATATACTTATTAACGTTATATTCATTTTATTGATATTTTTATCACATTCATCGATCATATGTTTTATTTCCACCATTTAAGTTATCCTGTTGGCTGGATTATAGATTAATGAGAAATTTTCTTTAAAGAGTTCATAATACCAATCCAATATACGAAAACTATGGATCTAAATCCTAGTTCATGGTCTAGGATAGTAATCCTTAACATCACTCGGGGATTGAAATAATGTTATACCCTCTCATGAGAATATAGAACCAAAAATTGATACATTCTATACCAAAAATCAAATTTAGACATTTTTTTCATGACATTTATTATTATTTAGGGTTTTAAGTATAATTATCATGTGATATTCATGCTCTTTAATAAAATTAGAATATATTTAAATATCATATATA
The DNA here is from genome assembly GCA_963277665.1 of Viscum album. Taxonomy (NCBI): domain Eukaryota; kingdom Viridiplantae; phylum Streptophyta; class Magnoliopsida; order Santalales; family Viscaceae; genus Viscum; species Viscum album. The sequence goes on along the minus strand of OY728132.1, from coordinate 1,339,419,620 downwards.
ATGAATAATTATAATTTATCATGTTAATATATAGGGAAACTATTCATTAAATCCGTATAGATAGAAAGTCCATTAATAATACTAAATAGAATCAATAAAATTCATTGTTTCTATAACTTGAATAGAATATTTCAATAAATATTCAAAAAAATACCCTCGTTTTATTGTATGAAGATTGAGTATAAATCTGGAAAAAAATTATCTCTTCAATATTGATCGTATGAATCCATAATATGGGGAAAATGATACATATTCTTGACTGTGATCATATTATTTTATCAATAATTAAAAAAGAGTCACATTGATCAATATTTCATCTTAAAAAATAAATATGTGTTCCCAAAAACGAAACAAATGGACAAATAAATCCTATATCATTTTTCAATAGGGGTATCTTCTTCAATTCATGGAACTAAATCAATGTTATCGACAGGTAGTCCTTAAAATTGGTGTAATTAATAGAATAACTTATATTAAAAAATAAACATCAATTTTTTTTGGAAGACTAGGAAATTATTCTAGAATGACCTATAAAATAACTATTATAATAATAATAACATTGATTATTAGTTTATACCTGACCCTATAATATCGAAGACCTTTATATATAACAATTAATACCCACCCAATGAATGAAATTTACATTACATGTTTATATTTATCATCACACTATTTGATGACCTTATGTTGATTCAAAATCTAAAACATTTCATTCCATTATAGGAAATCAATATATTATTTATTTAATGAAATAAAATTCACTCTTAAAAAAAGCTCAAAATCAACTAGAAGGGAAATAATGAGATTTTATGGGGGAACATTTTCATAAACATTAACTGGAGATGAATCATAGACTCATGATGAAATTATTATACAATTAATAGTTTTCACTAATAAATAAAATTCTATTCATTAGGGATATGAATTTTAATTGATTGATACATTTGATGATATATAATTATTTACCTAAAAATTATTTAATATAGTAATATAATATTACTACACTATGGGAACCACCTCAATAATATCATTCTATATTCGATCCTATAGTTAATAAATGGTTAACAAGACCCTATGGAATATTTGAGTAGAGTGATTAATCTTGAAAAATAATTCATATGATATCTAAATCAGGACATCTTCATATTATAAATGACACTATATTATTAACTATAGGTAGTAATAGTCATCATATGTTGAAATCCTATATAATGGGTGATTGTAAATGTAAGAATTAACCCATTAATATCACTAAAGAGTGTCGAAAAGGTGTGTAGTATTGTTACACACACTATTAACTAGATTTATTTTTGAGATATTATCACCCATATATTTTTGATATTATTACCCAAGGATTTAATTTTTCAAAAACACATACAATTTTAAAATCTAAACATGGATGTTTTTTAACGAAACCCACACTCCATTAATTAACTTGTCTCTTTTTTCCTATACATAGGGTTATCCTATGGGTTTTCACTAATTTTTTTCATCCTAATTTCACAAGGTAACAAAAACATGCATTGATACAGAATCTAATGACAAAAAAATTTCATATATAAATTTTAAATAAAATTAGATGAATATTCATAGAATACAATTATAATATACTCTTGAATAATATAAATTTAGTTATTCTTGATATAGATAAATAAAACCATTTCATAAGATATCTGCATCATCTCACCCTAAGATCATCATAACTAGAAAACTTCACAGAAATATCATAGTATAACCATTAATCATAACATTTGGAAAGAAATCAAAATATTGGATAAATTCATATTCTAAATAATGGTAAATAATAGAGACATAAATTACCGCATAAAAATAAAATATAATACGGGAATATGATCATGAGCATAACACTTGAAAACCATTCCAATAACACAATTAATAATCGTGGGAAATTTTTGAAATCAAGATGGTTTTTATAAAATGAGTTATAGAGGAATAAAAAAATATGAACCCTAAGGTGATAAAATATTATAATATATAAGGATATAGAATATAAATAAGGACATAAATTCATTTCCTTAGTCATGTATAACTATACATACTATCATAGTTAATTTGGTTGACTCTTTATTCCATAATATCCTTAGTAAAGGTTCGTATCCTATACTATCATATTTTATGGGGTATAATTATAATTTTATCGTATTTTTAGTCACACTTACTCAGATGTATATCATAGTTTAAAATTCCCTTACTAAACCTCGCTTACTCCCCATTCCCATCCTTATTATCTAAAGATATATCAACAATTAACCAAATAATTTGAGGGATATATAAATATGGTCTCAATCATCACATAATAAAAATCAAACATATATATCCTAGGAGACAAATTACATTATTTATCTCATATAAAATGGAATGTAAATGGTATAAAAAATTATTTTATCATTTCATTATAGTACAACCAATGGAAAAAAGATGTGTTTCATATGGTTTTATCATAATTTAACTCACTCATGGGAAATAAATGGGTTCCTAAAATAATCTTTTAATTATATTTACCATGATCCAAAAACAGAATTAAATTCAATGGTATCATTACAAAACGGAATATATTTTATAATAAATGAAAAATTCAATTAGATTCTTAATAGACCAATTATTGAGGAAGATTATTTTCAAACAATTCATCTAAAAAACTAATTCATTTGATAAATTAATTTCAAAAATAAATATACAATATAAATTTTTTTATCAAAACATATATATAGATGAGAATATATTTTCCACTAAAGAAAGAAATAAACACATATTTCCTTCAAAAGATTCATTTTTTCCATGAGTTCTTATAGGGGGAAAATGAAATGAAATAATGTAATATCAAGTAACAATAATAGGAGAATAAAATTTTCAGGAGTCTTGAGGGATATTTAATAAAAAAATCATCATTATAAACTTAATAATAAGTAATCTCAATAAACATTGAGATTGAAAATCCATTACCACTGTTTTATCATTAGAATCAAAATCACATGAAAGATAAAAAAATAAGGATATATAGATCCCAAAAATTTTCATGAGATTAATCTTAAAATACATCAATGGATAGTACTTCCAAAAACATATTTTCATGTGATGAATATGCCATGTGTCTCATTGAAATATTTGTGATAAGAAACCCCTTTACCATACATTGTACAAGATTATAAATATATCTAATATAATGTATATTTAATTTAAAAATAGAATAATTTTATAATTTCTCTAAAATAAATATATTTTCACATATTATAAAATTATCACCTGTCAATACCTATATATTAATAATTATGTATTAAAATCATTGTTCATAGTTGTAAAATGATTCAATTATAATGAGAATTTTAGTTAGAAAGATTTTATCATTCTACAATTTCAATGGTTTAATAATTTATGTAATAATATTTATTATATAAATAGATCATAGATAATATATATATATATTCATATTCATATTCATATATAAATATAGATATAGAAAAATTAATTACACTATTCATTGATATGGTAAGTTCAATATATACATGAACACTGTTTTCACTTATCAACTTATGCAATGAAACAAAGGTAAATAATAATTAAACATTATAGAATCATTTTTATGTTATATATATCATATATATTCATTAAATATATCTTTATTAATGTTAATTTAAATATAAATGAAAAATAAATCACTTCTCTTTGTGGAAGTTGTAGTCCACATGAATGCTTGAGAGACGTTATCATTTTCCAATGGATTGGAAGGTATGAAGTTTGATGTGTTATTATAACTCTATAAGAATAATTATTTCGAAATTATATTATATAAATAACGAACCCATAATAATATTATCTCATATAAATTGATGATTAAAAATGATATGGAAAGTAATGTGGAGGTGGTAGTCCGCAAGTGTTAATAAAGATACTTTTAGTTTCAATTTGATATGAAAATGGGTGAAAATGTGTTTAAATAATAATAATAATATTTTTTATATTTAGGATAATTAACTTATCATTTAATGGTTAATACCAAATATTTAGAAGAGTTATAATAATGAGTAACATGAATGATTTTGGGTTGAATGTTCACCTATTCCTCGGTATGCCTCATTTAAGTCTTCTATAATTGAAAATTGGAATGTTTTTAAGAACACTGGAACCTAAAATTAATTCATAGGTAATACTATATGTTAATATTTCAGAGTTTGGTCGATATCTATGACTCAATGTGGTGTAATTGAGTGAATGGATGGGGTTATTTTTATATGTGGGTGATATGACACAAATGGAATTTTTAAATGGAAAAACATGATAAGGTCATACTCAATATATATTATTACAAATGAAAATAATATTGATGTTCGGATTGGATAAGGTTAAAATATGTCCAGAAAAATCAGATTTAGAGGGGTCTAATAGGAAAACATACCCTCATCCATTTATTTAACTATGGTTAACATGTTTTAACCATAACCTCGATGAATTTTTTTTCTACCGACTATTAATTATGATAATAAATCTACATGGAAATATTATCAAATTTGTAAATTTTTATTAAATATTTGAAATCAATTTAAAAAATTCAACTCAAATGTGCTTAAGAGCGTAATTTAAAATTTAAACCACAAATCTCAATTAAAAGCTGGTTTCAAGAAAAAAATGACATCTCATATATAAAATGTTTTCTTATAACACAATAATATAAAATAATTTGAATTGTAAATAAGAGGATTATAAATAAAATAAATTTACAAATTACACTATCAAAATTGTTATATGTCAAAATTTAACATTATAAATTATTGTTACAAAATTAAAATTTCAAATCAAAATAAGTATTTTTAATTATTCAGTGAAATACAAATCTATTTACAAAATTATAAATAAATTTTTGCAAGATTAATTTTCAAATATAATTTTAGAAACAATGTTCAATTTTCTCAAATAGATTTTATAAATGTGGAGAATATAATTTATAGTATTTTCTACAAAATGGAAATAAAAAAAATTTCTTAAAAATAGTTTGGAATAATATAAAGGAATTTCTAAAAATTATGTACTTATTTATGAACAATTTTAAATTTTAAATAAATTTAAAACTAATTCAGAAACATTTTATTACTGTTCAAGACATCAATTTAAATGGTATGTCATAATTTTATACTATATTATATTTTATTAATTTATTGGGTTTAGTATATCAATATCTATTGAAAAAAATAAATCCATTTAAATGGAAATATATTATAAAATCATTGGGTTTTACAACAAAGTAAATAAATATTATAAAATTTTAAAGGAATATTAAATATTTTTTACTCTTACACAAGCCCAAAAAATGTAATGGGTTATAATTTTTGGATAAATGATATATAATGAGATTATTTCATTAAATATCATCATCATATCATGAAATTTTCTTGAAAAAATGTATAATTATTATACAGATAATACATAAAACTATTCTTTATAAATCATGAAAATGATATTTAATAAATGGAGTTCTTAAATATCAAATAATTATAAATATATGAGATATTAATCAATGATTATCAGTTATTATAATCCATTGTGTATGTTAATATAATTATAAAATAAATAAGTCATACCCAATCAATCAAATAATTTAAATCATAAATCATAAAATAATGTTTGGTTATAATAAAATAAAAAATATATTAGTGTGAGGAAAATAAATAATAATGCATGAGACTTTGGTTCACATCATAAAAATATTTTTTATTTTTTTGATACACATAAGAATATTAAATAATTTAATTGTTCTAGGCTTACATCCAAGACTACCATAATAGATTGAGTTCACTAGTTCTACAATCATTTTTAAATTCATGGTTCTCTCCTAAGATAGTCTTATTGGATAGAGCCCATAAAAAACTCAGTTACCTTCACATTCCCATCCTTTTTATAAAATGAGATATTTATCTTAAACCAATGAATAAAATTAATATATAATTCACATCCAATGTATTAAAAAATTTAAACAATATATATTGTGCTATAAGATAATAATACAGTCATAATATCATTATATAATAATGTGTGGAAATGAAATAGGTTTTATAAATATTATAGCATCATAAACCCATACCATCCATATAATTTATAAATATGGTATAATTGGATCATTTCCTTAGTTAATCATAAGAATCTATAATGTATTTTTACATAGACAACATTTTTTAAGGAAAAATCAAACCACACATTGAAAACAAGGAAAAAATATTCTTTTATATTGATAGAATTTTTCATTAAATTTCAAAAAATATTATGAAATTTATTTAATTTTAAAATGAAATTACAAAATTTAAAATGTATCTTCAATTTAATGAATGTTCATTATGGTGGGAATGTATACTCATATCAAATTTATTATAATGTAATATTCCTTACACACTTCTGTGAAAAGTAAAAAATGATTAGTTAAGAAAACAATACATTGAACATATTACACTAAAAACTATTTAGATAATTTAGTATGTAATTTAAATGAACTATTAACAATATTTCAAGTGTATTTATGATCTTCCATGAAACTATTTTAATTTTCATGGAAATGGAATGAAATGTTCACTAAGCAAAGATGAAATAATACTGGTATTTCATTGAGAACATTTTACTAAAAATTTAATGTTACAGACTATGGGAAAATGGTAATAATTCATAAAATATTATATTTATAAAAATATTATTATAAAATATATTGTTATTATAGTATAATAAAGTTATATTAGTCATAAATGGAAATATATCATAAATATTCCTAAAAATACATGAGACTTTTAAATAAACCCCCATCACTATGGTATCTTTTGTATCATAAGTCAAAAGAAATAAATAAATTTAAATGAAAAATTATCCTCCATAAAAGTAATTATATTATTAAAACAACCACTAAATGGTAATTTAGATACACCTCATAAACATAGAGAGGTTAATGACTTCAAAAATGTATCAACAAAATCATTTTGAGACAATGAACCATTACATATTTACTTAAAATTCATTGTAGGAATTAAAAACCTTATAAAATTAATACTTGTTTCTTATAAATATATATTAGAACAAAATTTAAACATAAAATTCATTATTTTCATATATTATAATTTTCAATTATCCATTAATTAACAATATCTTCATTGAAATGATAATTTGTGTTAAAGATATTATATTTTCCATGCGTGATTCTTTTTCATAGTTTTGGAACATGAATGTTTGATATGGCTTAATTATATTCAGGATCATAATAATTATATATTTATCATATTCATTCAATATAATTTTTTTATTAATAATCATAAAAAGTTGTGGTGAAAAATAAATTACATCATATCGTGGAGATGATTGCTCGTACATACGCACGAGTGATGTCATAACATTTAAATTCATAGATAAAATATTAAATAATATTCACCATTATAGAATAGTTATTATAAAATAAATATCCTATATATTAATTAAATATTTTTTATTAAAATCAATATAAATGTGAAATTAAAAACTAATAACATCGATTTGTATATGTGATAGTCCACACACACACATGAGCGATGCTATCATTTCCCAACATATGGTAAGGTAAGAACATAAATAAGATATTATAATATATAAAGAAAAAAATATTCATAAATACCATATGTAATCATTAAATCTAACATTAAAAAAGCATGAAGTATGTTGATGAAAAATTAAATACATCGCTTTACGTAGTGGTAGTCTACATTTATGCATCAACATTGATTTTGTTTCTCAATTGATGGAGGAAAAGAAGAAAATTTCCTTTTAAAATTTAATAATATAATTTCATTTTAAATTTAAAACTAGATTCATAATTTAATTATTTATATAGAAGTTTTCTAATAGGTTGAATACAATATATAGTTTGACACACTAGGTTTAGTGTTACAACTCTTCACTAAGACACCTCCATTGGGTTAAACATTATTCATGAAAAGGATTGTATTCTGATCAAAAAATTATCTATAGGGATTGGTAAGGGATAATTTTAAATTATTTGGGTAGGTATTAACCCAAAATATGACTTTTGATGTTTTTTGAAGGGTGGAGTGGTGGTGTCCTTTTATAATAAATGGAGAGGACACCCATGGAATTTTGGGAAAGATTATAATATTTTAATTTATTTCAAAAAAAGGATTCATAATGACCAATCATCAATGACTATTCCATATTGTGTATAAATATTAAAATAAAATAGTATTTTGAATTTTTTACACTATTATAAGTTTTTTTCCACTTTTTTGAGACCTCATTAACAACTTTTAACCATAACTATTGAGCTGAATTTATATGTTAGTTTCCCTTCAAAACGACCTAAATTATGACAAACAAATTATATTATATTAATTATGATGATTTTAATTTTATATTCATTTTTAAAAAATTAATTTATTAATGTGTTATATATATATTTTAAAATATTTCTTCAAAACACAACAAAATCATTCTCAGAAAAATTACTTTATAATCATAAAATGGAGTTTACCTTTTTTTGGTTCCATGATAAAAAAAAATTAGATAAATGTTGAAGCATTTTAATTAAAATATAATCTATTTATTACATTAAAAACATTCATCCATATTAATTAAAACTGTTTTTTTAGAAAAAATATCTCAATTTTACATTCCAATGATTTAATTTTCATTTCAAAATAATTGAAACCCAATGAATTTATTTTTATACATACATAAAAAATATTCTATAATTTATATTTCTCTATCAATATCCTTACGTGAAATTTTTATGTTATAATAGTAAAAATAAATAATTATACTTTTTTAATATATATGGTTCGTTTAAAATAATTCTTTCATGTAATATAATCCATCAAACTAATTAACTTTATTTAATGATAAATATATCATAAAATATTTTATATTTATTGACAGTACATGTTATGATCAACTTATGCATAAAAAAATTGTTTTTAGTTATATTTGTGCTCGTTAAGGAAGAAGATGATCATTGCTAACTCGAGGGATTTTTTTTGGATTTTGTTGTGTATGTGGTCAATTTCAAGGACTATTTTTTTTGATTTTTTACTTGTGTACGAAATTACATAATGTGATTCTATATAGTAATTGTTTATAAATTTTATTACCTGATGATTTATCATATTATTACTTATTTCTTATTCTATATATGAAGAAAATCTCTCATATTTGTGTGGATTATACACCCTCAGTGCTAGTTTTCAATTTTGGCATATAGAACATATGGATTGTGGGTCATTAAATCCTATTAATCTATTCTAATATTGAAGGGATAACATTATTTGTATGGTTCATGAAAGATTTTTAATGTAGCTTATGGTCGAACAATATGATAGTGTTTGGAGATAGGAATTGGTGAGAATGCATGGGTTAATAGAGAAAATGTATTCGATAAACATGGTACATGATGTAAAAAATGGATATCATCTTCGACATGAGTACCTGGGTCCCATTGTGGAAAGATGAAAGGTTTGTCATTCATAATTATTGTTCTAATAAAAAAAACTTATTTCATGGTAGGGAAATGTGAAAGGATCATTCATCTTAATTTGCTATATATATGTGTGGATTGGGTAGATAACGTAAATTTAGTTAAAAAATAAATAATTAATTAATTAGAAATAAATGTTGGATATATTGCAATTATGAGTTACTAATTTTTAATTTATAGGAATGATTCCATGTTGACATCCTTTCATGGATCATGATGAAGATGTTTTGTAGGAATGTTCGGCAGACCACAAAATTGTGGAGGATAATGATAATGACTCAAGATAGAGGACACTCCGTGAGTTTTAGTGCTTGGTTCATGATATTTATGAGGTATAAACATAAAAAAATATGATAGAGGATTGGATAATGGAGGTGGAGATATATTTTAGTTCAATTTTTTTACATATAGAGAACAATATTTCATTAGATGTGATGATGCTATGTGTTTAATTATGATAATGGTGTCCTTTTCTCATTGGGATCAAAAGGAATAAAAAATTTTGTTGGAGAATTTTTTTTCCATTAAATTCCCTGATTAATTATTTTATTTTAAAGGAAACATATTGGAATAAAAACCTCACCATTCATTAAAATTTTTATAATTTTCCCGAGTTTAGAATATGAAACAAGAACTTATTATGTTATTATTTGGATCTTATATAATATGTATAGTGGTACCTTTGGAGGGAAGAGGTTGTTATAGTGTGGAATAAAATGTCATTTCAAATTATATTTTGTGTAGTATTTCAAAGATTACTATATGGGTGATTTAGTTTTATCTTTATAATTATCAATTTTTTTTTGTGATTCTCTTGAGTAATGATTCTATGATGGTAACTGTTGGGTTCTATTTATTGGGAATATTTTCATTCAATTGATGATAAAATTTGTATTCCTATATCAGATAAATATTTCACCTGTGGTGTTATATAATTTTGTGACTAATATTTAACATCCAATCAGATTTCACTTTTGGTGTTTTGGAAGTGGATAGTTTCAGATTTTTTATTTGGTTGATTAGTCTACCAGAATGTGGTGACATATCAATATTATTCGAGTGATTTTCTACTAGAACATGATATTCACCCATAGAAGTGGGAGTAAATCATGATGGGCTTTATTGATTTTTTTCCCACACTATAGTTCAGTTATATTTCTATATGAGTAATTTTGAATCACAGGTTTATTTCCAATCACATCATAGGTATTAGAGAGTCGGGATTAGTGGATATTTTTTGGATGAAGTAATTGAAAGAGTTGGTGAATCTTCTTAGATTTAATAATACAATTATATTTCTTCATGATTTTCATTATTCATACAAGGTATGGATAGGTTTTTATAATTATAGTAAAACTAAATTATTACTTATAACTACCATTTGCAGTCAAATGTACGATTATAAATAGTGGAGTATCAAGAATCTAGAGGACATGTCGTGATCCTACATTTAGGATTTTCTATGATCAATGGTGAACCATAAACCCATGTAAGAGCTCTTTTGAATTAATAATTATTACTCCACAATTGTTAAAGGTGTGTTCAGATGACTATATAAAAGACTATTTTTATCTCCATATGGTTTAAAATTAGTTATGGGGATAATTATTTGTGGATAAGAATTGGCATAGAGCCTGAAAGAGAAGGTAAATGTCACAAAAAGCGGAATACGTACCATGCATGATATTAAAAATTCCTATGATATTAAAGGAGGACCATGGATTTATACTTATGTGAACACTTATTCTTAATGGTGTATCCTCATCATATTTAATAATGAAATATATTTAGAGTCTTTGGTGTACTAGATTCTATAGAAATTTCATGATATTGGATCATGTTTGTGATATTAATAATTAGATATAACATCCCCCATAGATTATTCAAATTCATCATTTTATCATTGTTTCATAGTTGTTTTATAATCATGAATATGATTCACATATCACAGAATAGAAAGACCAAGATGTTGATGATGGTGAATCTTTTAACGAACCACCTTTCAAGATTCATGACCAATTGTTGAATCTATTGCAGAGTTAAGATATTACATTTTATTTTTTACAATAAAAACATAGTGGTTTGGAAGAGGGATCTTGGGAGAGAGTGTCATAAATGATAGATCAATATCATGAGTTTTGTTTTGATTTTTACCCTTCAAGAGGTGAATTAGAATAATGTTTATTGTAATATGATATAATTGATGTCTCTCTATGTGTATTCCCTCCATTCCATTTATTTTTTTCCAACATGTATCACGAGGGATTTATGATCAATTTATGTCTTAATATTATAATAATATTTATTTTTATTATAGATTGTGAGTAATGTTTTTGAGGTATATAATATTAGGAAATAGTTTTCCAAGGCTTATCGTTTTTATGTTTTTCTCTTTAGAGATTATGTAGAGGAATAGGGAATTTTTTATATATACAATTGATGATATTTTAGTTGAGAACCAATTAATATGTTTATAGAATTGGGTTGAATAATTGGTGTTTTTGTTGTTTCATAGAATTAAAACATAATTCATAAGGACAAGAGGAATGCAGTTATGGTGTCAATTCCATCTAATTTTTAGTTTTAGTATGGATGGATGTTATGAGCTAGAATTATGTGGTTGGGTATTTCTTATCTCTTACTTTTTGTGGTTAAAATGTTTATTGGCCTTGAGCTTCACTATGGTGTTACCCAAGTTTTATAGGATAAGGTTTGGCTATATATTTTCAAAGGAGAGATATATAAGGATTGTCATCAAGTATTACAGAGGATGGATTTAATAAGACCATTTGAGATTATCTATACCTTCTACACTATATAATGATGTAAAATATCACATGCTATGATGTGTTTTGGGAGGTTGTTTCATGTTTCAATTATATCTAAAAATGCTATATGTTATTTAGTAACTCACATTTTCTCTCATTTCCACCACTAAACAACATACACTAAGATACTCAAAGGCCCTTTTATGTTACCTTAAGTACTATTTTATTAGAATTTTTACACAATATGTAGATTTTATATTTTGGTAGGATGAAGTTAGTCCGTCCTTTTTTTGTTGTATTAGTTCTTTTCTATTGTCCTATTTCAAGTCTATAAAAGATTATTGAAATAATTTAATAATGGGTTATTTCAATAAATTATAGATGTTTGTTTTTCTATATGGTTCTTTAGAAATTATTTTTTCCCCATGGTTGAGGTAATTTTAGTTTAAATATTTGTATTCTTTTAATTATAGTAGCACATTTATAACCTCATGTTAAAGTAGGGTATTAATTAATTAGCCTTTTATTTAGTGAAGAATATTTATTTTAATGATTTAATACTTTGGTTAATGATGGAAGAAGCCTAAAAAATATTATACTATTTGAATTAATGGGAATAAATTATAATATTTGTTTATTGTGCCCAATTAGGTTTTAAAGAATATTTATGTTACCTTCTGATTTTCAGATAGTATTCTATTAATTTTGTATTTATGTTATTGTTTTTATCATGGTTAATTGGAATGAAAATTTTATTTAAAAAATAAATATATAATTATTATAAAATAATTAAATGAAGAGCCATGTTAATGGATAATTATTTTCCACAAATTTAGTAGAATGAGGATATAATGATAAAATAATGTCTATATCAATTCTATTTTAATTTTATGATGATTTACTATAAGTCAGATGTTTCTGAAAAAATAAGAATAATGAACACATAAATTTATGATGGTAATTAAAATGGGGTTTTCAAAACATTATAATTTTAGTGTTGAGAGGGATCATTATTATTGTGGTAAGCCTTTGTTTTTTTATGGAAATAGATTCCCCATTAATATATTATTTGAAAAATAATTAAATATTCTGTTAAGTATGCTCTATAAAAAATTTGTGAGGATTAATTTTATTAAAATATTTAATTGTTTAGGATGGATTTGGTATTAGTGAGAGGAAATTTTTTAGGGATATTGTGATAAAAGAAATTCATAAGGGCGGATTTTCTCTTTTCATTTCCAATGGTTTCATGAATGAAATATAGGTGAGTATGGAGTTCAGATTACAGTAAATATAATAAAACTTGGTTATTGTTTTTTTTTCTAGTTGGTTGGATATAAAATATGATTTTTCCAAATTGACAAACACAATTCAAATTTTTTTATGTAATGCACATATTTTTTTAAAACAATGTTTGAGTCCTAGAGTAAAAATATATTTTTGAATTTATAATTAATAATAATGATAGAATGGAACATGTTCTTTATTTTTATAGATTATAATGCCCTACTTGAGAATAAGTAAATAAGTTATGGTTCTAAAGGCCCTTATCATAGGATATTACCCTATTAATAAATAAAATGAATATTGAATCATATTAATTAAATATTATTGAATTAACTGATTTAAAACACCAAGACTCTATTCAATATGGAAATCTAAAGCATAGTGGTGGTAGCATGGTTCCATTTTTGAAGATAACTATAAATGATTCTAAAAATAAAAAATTTACCATGGTGTGGACTGTGATTTATATTGATACATTTTTATTATTTTATATGCTTCACTACACACATTGGTAGGTATACCAATATATTAATGATTTGAGAGGTGTTTTATCTAATATATTTAATATATATTGAAATGATAAATTAAAAATCACTCCCCTGAGTCTCCCCTGGAATGTAAATTATTTGTAGGCATATCGTTTACAGTTCTTTTAAATGAAAATGATTTTTTTATTATTTGAAACACTTTATAGGAAAAAGTGAGAAACCAAACGTTCAACCAAAAAAGGGTAAAACATAGTCATTGAAATGTAATATAATACAACCATAGTGGCATATAGAGTATTAATTTTTTACTACATCGGTATGATGAAATTTCAAGTAACACATGATATTAAATGGTTGTGATACATAAAAAAATGTATTAGGATTACATATGGAAGTGACTGGAACATGATGTATGCTATTGCGGTGAGATAGAGACAATCCAATGGGGATGTGGATGTAGTTTACCATTTTATCTTTATTAATATATATTAAATAAAAATTTCATACTTCAATACATAATATGGTTAGTGAGGAAATACGAGTTAGTAAAAATAGAGTAACCTATTTTGGGTTTGAGTTGGTTTCATTTTTTATTCACTAAGATTTAGTATAAATTTAAAAAATTCTCATGAGAGTATTTAGAGGCATCATAATGGGTTCAAATTTTATGATCAATCTAAGTGTATATTGACTATTTTTCATGTTAAAAGTGGATTTTTGATGATGGATATGGGAATTTGCAGCTGAGAGGACTTCTTCTTATATTGGCCAATGAGATTGTTTTATAAAATTATTTTCTTACATTTAGTTGTTACATTATTTTTTGATATTATATTATGTATTTGTATTTAGTTATTTATTTATGTTTTTTATGTCTTTTTTTCTAGTATCTTATTCCTTATAATATATATGAAAAACTCAACCCATTTGTGTGTATTATATGCCCTAATTGAAGGTGTTCCAACTATTGGCCATGTAATATCATTAATTTTCAATGATAATAAAAACCCTCTTGTGATAAATTACTAATATCTTATGTGGGAAAACTTTATTTATCTAGGAAAAAACTAAATAATATGTTAAATTTTGTGAATAAGATAAAAAGGTTAGTGAATACTTTGCAATATTGAATTGAATATTTTTGGAGTTAGACATTGAGTTACAACATGATATTGAGGCCCATAAATCCTCAGTGAAGACATGGTAAATATATTAAATATGTTATAGTAAGCATCCATAATTATTTTTTGAAAAATGGATTAATCCAAAATAGTGTATTTTATGGGAAATAAGAGACCACCAACATGTCGGAGATGCATGTTTTTCTGTTAGTTATGTATAAAATTTGTAAGAGTTTGACATTTAGATTCCATTATCATGAAAATAATTTAATTAAAAAAATTTATTATATTTTTTTAAATAAATAATTTCTCCCAAACGTTGTGTTATATGACAAATACGATATCACTATTAGTTCCAGAACACAGTTTTTACCCTAGAATAAGTATACCATTTTTAAGCATAGAACGTTCAGATGGATTGCTCGTTATAGACACATTTATATTTTTAATTTATTATTTATTCTGATTTTAAATAATAAATAATTAATATCTATATAACCATGAATCATATGAGAAATATGAGACCTGAATTGGGTCTTGGATTCATGGTTTACCCTAAGCGAGACATAACATTTATGCCCAATAGGATTTTGGTATCATTTAATTTTTTTAAATAAATAATTATATTATCTAATTAAAAATCAGGTGTACTATTCATCAACTCTCAAAATAGTCTTTCCACAATATTAGGATACCTTCCTATTTTAAAGACTTTTATTCACATGTTTTTGACAAAAAACAAGAAAGAAATTTATATGGTGTTTTAAAACACTTTGTTTGACATTAATGATCATTTAAATAAGCACTCTGAATTTGCGATAAACATTATGCTGTATTGGTATATAAAATACCTAACTGGTTCATTTTTCCATTTTTTGTTATCCTATGGAGTGCTAATGAGACTATATCCCCCTTTCATGCCACCAGTTAATACTCTGTCACTCCTCTTCATCCAGATCTTGGTGGGTAGTAACCAATATTTTCATCCTTTTCCCATATATTGCACTGAAGATAAGATAAATTTTTTTTATTAATTTTTTTAACAACAATAATAGTAATAATAAAAACAATAAGGAGTATTATTATTTTTTTCCTCCCTTTTTATTATTACTTCATTAACTCAATATAGGATTTCTTTTGAATATAGATAATTTGTTAAAACCTAAATTATCTAGGGTAAATTTAAAACATTATCCTAGGGAAATTGCATGAACTTATTACAGTACAATAGAACAAATAATTATCTAAGAATTATGGCACTATGTTTTCAATAGATAATTTATAAAATAATATTAAATGATAATGTAAAATACAATAATTTACCATCACATGTAACAATTATTAATATTTATAAATTATCATGGCACAAATAATTTAAATGATAATGTTAATATTATAATTCATTGGAACATGTGATAAATTTTATTTTTCATAAATTAACATCACTTATATAATTTATGTGATAAAGTTAAAATTATAGTTTATAAACACATGTGATGATTTTTAATTTTCATAAATTATCATCACACAAATAATTTAAAAGATAAAGTTAAAATTACAATTGATCATTACTTATAATTTATTTTAATTTTCATAAATTTTTATTCCATATATAATTTAAATGATAAAGTGAAAATGTTAATTTATTATCACATGTGAAAACATTAAGTGGTAATTTGAGAATTATACAAGATATAGAGGGAATTATCATATTGGATGTTTTATTTATTTGAAAAAAAAATTAAATTTTATGATTCTAGTAAAACATTCGAGTTACCTCAAGCACTGGAATTCTAAAATCTCATGACATTGACATGTTTCCTTTATGATAAAAAAACTAAAACAGGTTTTCTTAAAATTTCGGTATGATGTTCCTTAACATTTCTGGATTGTCTACATATTATTTTCCATTAATATAATTATATTAAGATATGATTAATGACCATTATAGATAGTGAATGCATGTGAGCATGTGTTTATCCTCAAAAGAAATATTTTACAGTTGATTTCATGAGTACTTGTAGATGTTTATTCACATTGATGCGTGATTATGTGTACATTTTGTGTTAAATTACTCATAATAATGTGTTATTATTGAATATATATATATATATATATATATCTTTCTATGTTATGTATACCATGTGTTTTTGTTCATTGATCCATGATAGGTTGATCATTAACTTGATTTATCCTTTGGAGGAGGGATATGCATGACTAAAGATGAGGGTCTGATTCTTGCGGTTGGCACATGACTACATGTAGGGTTGATTGGGTATTGTAAACATTGAATTATATTATCCTTTGGAGGAGATATTTGCAAGACTAATGATGAGGGTATAATACCTGAGGATGGTGCATGATGATGGCTTGAGATGAACCCAATTAAGGGGGGATACTGATTAGCTCTCAGTACCTCGTATGTTACTGAACTGTGTGATTTAATTTTTAAAGAAAACTGAATAACTCTAGGTCCTTAGTATGTCAACTCGATGAGTATGGGAAAATAATTAGATCTAATTTACCTTTCACACATAGAGTATATATGTTCTTGTAGTGCATTGATACTATGTCACATGATGATGCTATGAAACATGATTTATTATCCTAGTGGCTAACCATTTTTTAATCTAAAACCTTGGTTATCCATCTAGAAAAAAGTTGAAGATTGAATGACTATGGGTTGTGGAAGCTTGGTATGCACACAACCATTTGGTTTTTCATTGTATTTTTACTGCACATTATTTATTATGACATACACATGTATTTTGAACACATCTGGATTATAACTCATTGGTGGTTTCCTACTGAGTCTTTTACTCACACCGTACTAGGCCATTTCGGTGTGCTTGTAGATTTTGTGAATAGAGATCTGGTGGAGGTTATGGGCCCTCTAGGGGATAGTTGAGCAACAACTCATGGAATGGAAGAAGAATGGGATAGACATTAAAGCACTCCTGGGATGATTGTTTATTTACATTCTGATTTTCATTCTTCGGATTACTTGTGTTTTCCTTCCACGTTGGGGCCATTACATTATGTGTATGATATCATTACATTACAAAATTTTACTATGATTATTTATATTATTTTTTTGATTATTGATCCTATGTTTTGAAATAGAGGGTAAAATCTCTCCAGAAATCGACATGTGATCCTCTCTACAGGTCGAAAACCTCTTGCATACGGGGAGGTGCACATGAGTTCATCCAGCATTTTGGCTCGATCCTGATGATTTGGGTCCGGATGTTACAATATGGTATTAGTGGGAGGACACACAATAAATTGTTTCTTATCTTATGTTGGTTTTGGATACAATAGAATGGAGAGGGGAATTTGGGACTCAGGTAGGGGAACTATGTCAGTGCCTGGCTAGCACTGTATAGTGGACTTCTTGGATTTCATAAAATGGATAATGAATGTTCCATTGATACTTTTCATTATCCATGGACAATGATCAAGGTGTTATATCCGAATTATGATATTTCATGAATGTTCATGCCTCATGACTGGGAATGTAGGTTCACATGCCATATATATACATGTTTTGGTGAATTATAGTAGTTATTTAATTAAATTCTATGAATTATGATATCTGTTAGGGATAGTTTCTTTTGTATGATATATTTATGTTGTCATGCAATGTGATATGTCTTTGTTAGAATTAATTAGTTGAAATTAGAATGTTTTTGTTTAAGTATATATATTTTTTCTCTGACTATCATATTGGGATAAAAGCATGGGTTAGTTCTAGGAGGGGTATACCTTGGGTTAAGGGTAGACTCCATGGAAACGTTGTTTGACCACCTAGACAAGTTAGGAGAAACCTTAAATGATCCAATATACTGATTTGGATTTATCATAATGAATCTGTTTCTTTTTTGAAGTGTATTCATTCGCATTATAGAATATTTCACCTCTACGAAGACTAATGGGACAACTTAGGAAGCATAAATTGAAATGGATTATGTGTCTGAATTACCACAATATGTGAAAGGGAATACAGAAGAGCATGCTCAAAAACATCATCTATGGTTTAGGTGGCAGGGTTTCTTCAATAGAATGTTTTTATTAGTTCTTTCCGAGTCACATGAGTTCAGAAATATGGTTGATTTTTCCGTGATTTTCAACTCCATCATTCATTATCCTTCCAAACCACTGAAGGCTCTGGGGATGCTGAATAATGGGTTAAAATATTTTTGGAAATATCTAACCTAGTAGAGACTCTTAAGTATTGACACGTAATCATGATATTGAGATCATGTTTGGAGTAAAACCTTTCCTATACCCCTTATCACATAGTTCCTACTAAGGATAAGAGGCTTAAGGTGTAGCTGAATGACTTGGGTATGAAGTAATTAATTAGGATACACAATTAACTATGGGATTTACCTTTGGTTATTCTATAATGAGGGTGGTAGTCCTTGGCTATGTTAATTACAAGAAGCTAATCCTGGTGATGGTGAAGAATCGATATGTTTTCCTATATCAATGATCTTTTCAATCATATACTTGAAACCAACGGTTCTCCATGATTTACCTTTGACCATACTATCACCAGTTACATATTTGAGTGGTGGATATTCCTTGCTGGATATTTGGAACACATATGGAGTATATAAGTACTTAGTGGTGTCAGTCAGGCCTCTGAATGCACCACCTATATTCATGGACCTCATAAGAAAACTATTTAATCCATACATGAACTCCTTCATCATATTATTCTTTAATGATATCCTAATCTACTTTCTATCACTACAAAAACATGGTAGGAACCTAGATAGAGGCTTGAGTATTCTTTGAGCAACCAGGTGTTACGCCATGCTGTCAAAATGTGGCTTCTTAATTATAGAGGTGATTTTCCTAGGAAATGCTATGTCTAAGAAAAGTATATTAGTAATCCCAAATAAGGTCATGGTAGTCAAGTCATAGTCACATCCCAAAAACTTGTTTGAGATTGGGATATTTCTAGGGTTGGTGGGATTTTACAAGAGGTTTTTCCAGTTCTTCTCTCAACTATCAACACCCAAAAAAACACTAACAATGAAGGGTGTAATGTTGTAATGGTTAGAAGAGTTGAAGTGGTTTTCATTAAGCTAAATAAAATGTTTAAAATAGTTCACGTACTAACATTCCTTGGTCTTGGGATTGGTTATGTAGTGTATTATTATCAATCGATAGTCGGTCTATAAGCAGTACTGATGTAAGTAGAAATTTTAGTAGCCTATGGGTATCACCATCTATGACCCCAGGAGAAGAAAAAATGTATGAATGACTTGGATATGGTAGAGTTTTTCCGTGAACTAAAATTTTGTATACATTATCTCTTTGGTGATATATTTATTGTTTACATGGATCACAAGATCCTTTGCTATATCTTCACACAGATAGTCTTGAACTAGTGACAAAGGTGCTGCGTTGAGTATCTATAGATGCTAGATTTTTTAGATTACATTAGATAATTGTAGTCAATAATTCATGGGAGAGGGTAAAACTAGGATGTGTGACCTCTTGGTAAGTACTCATGTTTCACCCTTTAAAGAAATAAAACCAACAGTAATGAACTAGATCCCATTAGAAATATACTAGTTTTATCTCCCAATGCCTTTCATATTAGAGGAAGAAGGCCAAAAGCTATCATCTAGGTGGATTTTTATAGCAACTCCCAACATCTATTATTAAGTGAGAATAAATCATTAAATACATTGTGATCGGGTTACCTATCCCCTTTAGGATTGAGGATGCAATTTAGGTGAATTTAGATCAGTAAAAAATGTCTTCTCACTTCTTACCGATGAGAGAGAGTCACTCAGTGGAGGAGCTATGAAGCTTTATGTCAGAGAGATCATAATTATTCATGGATTCCCTAAGTTATTTTTTAGATATATAAATATGTATCAAAATAATCTATTGAAAGGAATTTCAAAAAAAATTAGGGACTAAGTTGGGATTGAGCATGATATTATATCCTCAAACCAAAGGACAATCTGAGTAGACCATACCCATATTGGAAAGTATGATTTAGGCTTGTGAGATATATATTTTTGGATCTTGGGATGATCAACTATCCCTGATTGTGTATATATACAATAAGAGCTATTATGAATTTATTTAGATGGCACTTTATGATGCACTAAATGGGAGGCCATGTCACTCCCACATCTATTGGCATGCGGAAAATGAGGCAATTGTTATTGTCCCCAATTTGGTTTAGAATGACTCAAAAAGAGTGTATCACATAATGAAAATTATGACCTCCACTTAGAGAAGTTCGAATCTTATATCAAAAATAGGAGAGGAACTTTGGAGTTCACAATGTGTGACAAGGTTTTCATGATAGTGACTCCTCATCAACGAAAAAATGGTTTGGGGAAAATGATAAAGTTAGCCCAAAATTTTGATGGACCATTTGAGATAACTAAGAAGATAAATAAAGTTTCCCATCTTCTGGACCTACCTCCTCGATAATTTGGTAATGCTTGAAATGTTCCACAAGTCAAAACCTCATAAGTACATACATGATCTTGAACATGTAATTGATTACGAGGACATTGAGATGGAGACAGTTGAATATTACTCAAATCATCTGATTTAGATCATTAATCGAAGTGAGAAGGTATTACCAAGTAAGACAATACAACTAGTCATTATTCAGTGGCAGCATGGAGGGATCCATAAAAATATGTGGGAGAAAGAGTCTGATGTGTAGTCTTAGTGGCTAGAGTTATACATGAAAAAACACCAGAGATACTTCTCAAGAATGAGATGTTGATTGAGGGGGAGAATTAGAATATACTTATTTTTATAGTGATAATAAAAACCATCTTGTGAAATTTTTTAAATATCTTAAGTGGGAAATAAATGATATATTATTGAAAATTACATAATAATATTTTAAAGGCTGTGCATAAGGGAAAATGTCTAGGTAATAATTTTAAATATTCAATGGAATATTTTACGAAATAGACATTGAGTTAGTTTGTGATTCTAGATCTTGAAAAGAATCATCAAATACTGAATAAAAATATTAAATATGTTATAGTATTCATGTGAAATTTGTTTCAAAAAAAAATTGACTACTCCAAAATAGTGCATCATATGGGAAATATGAGACCACCAATAGGTCTGGGACATGGTGCTTACCAATGGTGGGGTATAATATTTTTAAGCATTAGACATTTGGATGCCTTAATCACAAATATAATTTATTTAATAATAATTATTATATAATTTTTGAAAATAACTAATAACTCCCAAATGGTTTGTTTTATGAAAGATTCAAGACCCTAGTTAGGTGTGGAACACGCTGTTTACCATATATGGGGTATACCATTTGAAAGCATCAAGAATTTAGAAAACATTTTCACGAGTTATTTTATAATAAATTAATTATTTATTTTGGTTTTCAAATAATAAAAAATTAATAGTTATCAAAAAATGTATCATATGAAAAATATGAGACCAACATTTGGTCCAAGAAGCAAGTTTTATCATAAGAGAGATATAACTTTTATGGGAAATGAGATTTTGTTTTAATTGATTTTTTGTCTTAAATATTTCACTTCATGTAGATCTTATTGATTGTTTATTATTTTTAATAATATTTTTAATAACAATGATGATGATTATTATGATCTCCACTTTTTATTTTTTAATGACTAAAATCATTATAGGGAAAACTTTTAATTTAGATAATTTGTTAAAACCAAAATTATATGAAGAAAATGTAAAATATTATACAAGTGAAACTACATTAACTTATTAGAGTATAATAAAATGAATAATTATAAAATGAATTTTGCACTAGATTTTCAATAGAAAATTTATAAAACAATATTATATGATAAAGTGAAAAATTATTATTTATCAGCACAAGTGATGATTTTTAATTTTCATAAATTACCCTAGCACAAATAATATAAATGATAATGTTTAATATATAATTCATCAACGATTGTGATAAATATTAGTTTTCATAAATTGTCATAGCATGGGTAATTTTAATGATAATGTTAAAAATATCATTTATTAGGGCATGTGGTGATGTTTAATTTTCATAAAATATAATAACATAGATAATTTAAATTATAAATATAAATTTATAATTCATCACCTCATGTGATTAAAGCTAATTCCCATAAATTATCATCACACTAATAATTTAAATGGTAAAGCAAAAAATTATAATTTATCAGCACATATGAAAATTGTAAATGATAATTTGATAATTTATCAAGAGAGAGATCTAATTATCACATGTGTTGTTTTAATTATTTAAAATAAAAATAAATGTTATGATTCTAGGAAAACCATTGACATTCCTCAATCAATAATATTCCAATAGCTCGCGACTTGGAGGTATTTCCTCAATGCAAAAAAACAAAGAGATAATTTCTAGCTTTTAAGGTAGAAAGTTCCTTAAACTTTTGGGATTGTCTACAAATGATTACTGTTAATATGATCACGCACAGACATGTGTAATGACCATGCTCGATAGTGAGTGCATGTGGTTATGTGTGTAGCCCCAGAAACTCTATGTTACACTTGATTCCATGAGTACTTGTTTTTGTTTATTCACATTTTTTTATTAAGTGTACTTTGTGTGATAGTTTAATCATGATAATGTGTTATTATTGTATATATATATATATATATATCCTACCATGCGATGTATACCATGTGGTTTTTTCCTTAGATCCAAAAATATAGACCATCAGCTTCCATTATCATTTGGAGGAGGGTTGCGTATGTCTTATGATGAGGGTCTAATGCGTGGGGTAGACACATGACAATACATAGTGGATGTTGTATAGTGGACCACCACGACATGTGTTATCTTTTGGTGAAGTGATGAACATGAATGATGATGAGGGTCCAATATATGAGGAAGTCACATGATTATTCATTAGTATTCACTCAATGAATAGGGTAAGATGATTAGATATCACTCCCATGTATATTACTCGACGATGTTCTTAAATGAGTAAATGATTATGATTATCTCCCAATCCTCATTTTTTCAACTCGATGATTAAGGGAAGTTTATTTTATATTGATTCCCATTCACACACAGAGTACATACCATCTTACAGAGCATTGATACTGTGTAATACATAGATGTAGAGAAACACGATTCATTATCTTAGTGGAAAATCATTGATTCATCCAACACTATGGTGATGCATCCGAAATGTGGTTGAAGCGGGTATGATTTGGGGTTGTGGAAGCATAATTAGTACACGTCCTCTAATTTTTGGATTGTGTGTACAATTATAATTATTAATTATGAAATACACTTGTATTTTGAGCACATCAGGTTTATGACACATTGGTAGTGTCCTACTAAGTCTAGTACTCACTCCCAATATGAGAATTTTGGGTTACTTATAGATATCAACACCAGATATCTATTGAATTGTAATGACCTAATTGAATATGGATGAGTGGTTAAGCATAGATAAAAAGTATACTGAGGTAGTAAACAGATAACTCCATGGATGATTGTTTATTTTCCTTCTAGTTTTGTTTCTACTATTTACTTGTTTTTTCATTCCACTTTGAGGGTCGTTAAATTATATGTATATCATCTTTATATTTCCACATTTTACTCTGATTATTTATATAATCTTTGTTTATTACTAATCCTATGACTTGAGATAGAGTGTATAGTCTCCCCAAATTTCCACTTGAGACTGTATTTTCATGTCGAAAACCTCTTGCATATGGGGAGGTGTGCATTAGGCCATCTGGAATTTCGTCTTCAAGCCGAGGATTTGGGTTGGGATGTTACAAGCTAATTAGTGGGGGAATTCAGAAGACATTTTATTCTTTTTATCATTGATGTTCTAGGACATGAATATTTTGGGGAAGTGGATTTGATTTAATGGATTCTTATATGAAATTTGGTGTGGAAGATGAAATGATTGATTATGAAATTTAAAAAATTCCCATTTTTTACATAAATTTTTGGAATCCCACATTGTATAAAATGTTAGTAAATATTCACTTATAAATGGATTAAATATAAATATAAGGATAAAATTAATTATATAAATTTAAATTTCCATATAATGAAGAAGAAAATTTGCATTATAAAATAATTCAGATATTGTCTAATCATTGTCATTAAAAATGAGGGGATTTATTCATAATAATGCTGTAATTTTATAATGGAAAATTTATCAAGAAATTGGTTGGGAATTAATCATTTAAACTCACCAATATATATAAATATTGAATCAAAAATAAAATTCATATGGTGGATGCAACCAAACATATAAAAATGATGACAATAGTGAAGCACAATAACTCAAATTTTGGAGGTGTCTATTGAAAAAATTCTTTAATAGTGTGTATTAATTGAATCATATAACTCATCAAAAATAGATATTGTGATGGATTTTTAAATTAATTAAATCTAATGAATTATATGATAAAAATAACCCATTTGGTTGCATACAAGTCAAAAAAATAAAAAAAAGTGTTCAAGAAGGAATATTGATTAATGAAATAAAACAAGGAAGAATAAAACCCATACCTTAAGTCTCAACATCCACGAATATACATTATCATATTGTATAATAATCAGAATTATGTAAATAAATTTACTCATAAAATTCTTCATACATAATTCTATTTATTTCCTTTAATTATTTTAATAGATTATACTATTATTTTTTTATTATCACTTATTTTTATCATTTAATGTTTGTATTTATTTATAATTTCACACATATTTTTAATGGTGATATTGAACATCATTCAAAAATAAAATGTAAATAATTACATGGATATAAAAAAATATTTAAATAATTTAATTATAATGAATTATTCATCATCATTCTAAATTTATGAATACTATTAGGTTATTTTAAGAGAATTAGATCAAGGAGTAACCTATTTCAAGTAATTTATCGATATTAATAGATTAAATTTGAAAGATATTTTTTTCATTCTTTCAAATAAATATTTATGATATGTATATATATATATATTACTCTTTAATATAATATACATTTATAAAATTTATTTTTGAATTAGAGTTGTATGGTGGTGATGAAAACGAAACACTTTGTCCGTGGAGGTTTTCGTATGTATTTAAGAACACACGATGTTTTATTTTTTTAATGAATGGTTTGAAACGAATTTAGATGTTGAAGTTCATTTACATAATCTATAATTTTTTATAAAAATAAAATTTTTTCATTATATATTTTTTTATAACCATATATTTTGGGTTGAAATGAAAAATAAATCTTTTTATTTTTTGAGGTTATATCCTGCACGTACCCATGAATGATCTATTCATTTTTCAATAGAGAGGGGAAAATTAAATATAATGAATTTAAAAATAATATAATTACACATCAATATGAAAATAATATTGATATTATTATTTTATTATGGTATAATATTATTTTATATAGATGTAGTGTTCATAATGATGTAGAATTTTAAATGATAGATTTGAGAAATATTTGAAAAAACCATGGAATAACTCATTTTACAACATGATTAAAAATTTCATGGAATTTAATTTTTTTAAAAAAATACCCTAGATATTTTATAGTAGTTTTGAGGCTATATTTGGATATATTTTGGTTGTAAATTTGGGTTTTCTGATTTGAGGTGTGGCCAGGTAGTGAAATGATACAATTCTAATTGAGATGATTGTAATTTTTGTAATAATAGGTCACTAGATACTAGAATGTGTCTCAAAAAGTGGAAAATAGTGGATATTAGGTAAGTATTGGTAAATAGATCTATCATCCACACAATTAAGGGATAATCCTTGAGATATGTTATTCTTTCCCACAAAAATTAATATTTCACACTAGTTCTCTTTTACCATGTTAATTACCTTTCTAAACCATGATAACGTATTATAATGAATAAAAATATAAGTACCCTTATTAAAAGAATTATAAGGTAATAAAAATATGATGATAATATCATAAAATTATTGTTCTAAAATTAATAAAAAATTACTTTTTAATTAAAAAATTATAATGAATAAAAAAATAGAAATAGTATATCACAGTCTCTAAAATTTTTAAAATAGGTTTATAATATAATAATCATAGCATTAGAATGAATAAATTTAACTAATAGATAATATATAGATGTTAATTCGGTTCTATTTTTTAATTTATGACTATATCATTACTATTTCATTAATGACATGTTATTTGAAAAAAAATTGTATTTGTAATTATTCCCATAAGAATAGTTTTATTTAAAATTACAAATATTAAAGATATTATAATTATGATATGATGAATTCAAAGAGGAATCGATTTTATAAAATGATGTACTACATATGAAAATTTTAATATTGAAAAAGAAACTTTATATAGAAAATAAATTGTTTCTAATTAAATGTTGACTATTAAAATAATTATTTATAATAAATCATATATCATATCAAATAGTACTTTCAAATGAGGGTTTTTATTTAAAAATAAATAGTTTTCTAATCATTTAAATTTAAAAAATTTAGTTTATTAAAATTAAAATAAATAAAATATATAGAAATATTCTATTATTTGAAAAATATATCTTAAATTATATTATTCTAAATTATTTATGTGTTAATAATTTTTATAACATGTATTAATTAAATTAGATAAAATAATTTTTATTAAATGATGAATTTATTATTTATTTTAATTCATATTTAAAATTAAGTATTTTAGAAATGTGAAATGTACAAATTATATTCATTAATATATAAGATATGTAAATATTTTATACCACACAATCTGTTTTTTAAAATTCCTCTCCAAAACTACCACAAAAGATCTCATGTTTTTATATGTGGTAGTGGTTGTATTGGGTGGTGAATCAACTAGTGTATATCTCATAGTTTTTTGTATGATCATAAACATCACATGTAATTGATTTTTCTCAATATTCACTTGATGGAGTTTGGTTTGGTGTTTTTCTACGGAAAACACATGTGATGCCACCTCTCTTCCAATTATAGATATATAATGATAATAAGTAATCAAAAATACTAATCAGACCCATTTCCACACACACACATAAATATATATAAATATATATATATATATATCAAAATTGGGTTACTTATTTTTATATCTACCAAATTACCAATTATATTTTTATAGAAATCATTGATACCTAAAATATTAACATTAAAACTGTATTTTGTTTTTTCATGGTTCAATATTTCATGTAAAATATGATATTATATATAATAATTATTTAATGTGAAATAATTAACAATCTATCGTGGAAGTAGAATCAAAGTAAGATTTACCATCACATTCAATGTAATAAAATGATAAATATGGACTACTCTAATTCCATAATTAGTGTCCTTAGAAGGAAGATTCAAAATTATTTATTTTTTGAAAATGGAAATTGATTTTACTTTTGTGGTTTATGGTGTATTTACCATCCATATAGGATTACCCATGTACTTTTATACACATGTTGTTTCTGGGTCAACCAAGAAGACATATATAACAATGGATATGGTGTCTGGGTCCTGTGAGGTTTCTAAGATTTTATTGCCACACCTTGAGTCATGAGAGGTCTTAAATAAATTGAATGTACCTAGAAGGATACCTTAAATTTATTCTAATATGGATCACATAGAATATACCTTTAAAAGGATAAATAAAATCTGGGAAAATATACATGGAATACCCCCAAAAACCATATGACATTTAAGTATTGACTCCTTCCTGGGCATGTAAATTTAATCATTAAGATTCATATGACCAGGAACTATAGTGTTGGTATAGCCATAGACCACCATATTTAGTATTTAATTTTTACCAAAACATTAATCACCACTCTTTGAAATATAAAAAATATAAATCATCATATGTTTTTGTATCTGACCAAAAAATCAATACCACACCAATAATTAATCTTTTGTAACTGGTCTTGGCTGTGATTTTGTATTATATAAATTCATTAACTAATAATAGAATAATTTCTCCCATACAAACAATTTCCTATTTTCCATTTCTAAAAAATAATGAGGTATGTTTTCTCACACTTATCCAATTATCTTAACATTGCATCTCTATGGGAGCCACACCACCATTCTTCTTGTTGATCCTAGGTCACCCATAAAACATCTATGACACCCTGATCTATATTTTCACATGAATAACGCAATCTTATGGATCTATAAATTTCTTTTCCATTGATACGAATCAATTCATGAAAATCTATTTCCATTTAAATGGTCAATAACTATTTCCCATAGAATAGAGGAAGTGGACGAAAAAATAGTGGATAGAAACTATTTTTTGAATATATCTTTTTCTAGAAATTGACAAAGTTTGAGTGCTAATCATCTAGTATATATCTAACAATAGTGAATAAAATTGGAAAAATCAATAGGCTTTTAGTGTACATAGATTGAATTTAATAATAAGTAATTTTAATTGAGATAATAAAACACTAATTCATGTCGAAATAGTGAGTCAACATGGGGTTCTTAAATAACATAACTGTAATTAATGAACAATACATATCCCAAACTAGTGCCAATTATTTTCATCAATAATTTTTACCCCTATTTTAATAAATCACCCCTTTCAAAATAAGTTTTTTTGTGGTCTAAAGATCATGAAATCTATAATGGTCTCCTACTCATATACTATCTCACAAAGTAGTCTTAATAGAGGCCATTCATAAATACAGTTATAATCGATGATATTATTCGTAGATTCAGGTGTTTTGAATTTATATTATTTAAATATTTATTGAATTAATTTATTCAAATAATTACTCTCCCAAAATTTAAATTCTAAAGGCCTGAATGAAAACTAATTTAATACTACCCAAATTTTAAACCATATTTTTTGGATGCAACCAATCCTTTTCTTTCCTGTAATTAATATTTAATCTGTAAATTATATTTTCCCACAGTAACATGTTACCAAACTAAAAAATGTTAAATTATAATTAATATATTTTATACATGATCTAATTATTATAATTTGATTAAGATGTCTCTATGAACCATCCAATACAAACTATTTAAAATATTATAGTAGTAATGGAAAAACATACATAACTAAATTTTATTAGATCAAATAATATTTAATGGCCAAATTTGAATATCTAGTTATATCATAACTTCAAAAAAATTTAAAATTTAGATTTATAATTAATGACATGAACAAAAAAAATAAATTTTATTTAAATATGATGTAGTTAATTATCTAAAAAAGAAAACATGATAAATGAAAAACGGGTTTATGTTAATATGAGACCCAAAAATAGATAAATGTAAAGATGAGATAAAAATATTATTCATGAGAGAAGAATGTTGATTTTTGGATATTTTAAATTTTGTGGGGATATAAAATATATTTAACCTGAAAAAACTACACATATGGTGTCATTAATGTGGAACGATGGCCATTTATTGAGTTTATTATATTTTACATACAAAATAAAGAAAATGATTTTTATAATGAAATGAAAATGATTTATAATAGTATTACATATCAAATGAATATTATTTAATTGTTATTTATATTCATTATAGGTGTTAGTAAAAATGTAATTTATTTATCATCTTGAAAACCAATGTATATATCAATGGATATGGTAAACAAGTCATCAAATTAGACTTATTAAATATTATTGAATATGATATTGGAATTGAATAACCCCTTTTTTCACTAGAGGAAGATTATTTTATAAAAAAAATTTCTTTTTTAAATATTATTCTAATCACCAATCAAAAAACATCATAATAAAGGGGTAGAAATTTGAAATCTAATTTTTTGATTAAATATATCTTAGGGTCAAAACAGTGATAAATCATGGATTCATCATTGAATAAGCTATTAATACATAATAGGAAAAATGAAATTTTATTCCGAAATAAAGATTATGATAAAAAATATGGTTCAATAGTTATTGATACCATAAAATAAATACAATTGGAAAAAATAAATTTATAACCAATAATGTTAGAAAGAAATATTTTCCATTTATTAATGGGTTGTGAAACAATATTCCTTGATTAATTTTAATATATGAATTGAGTCATGAAATTTAATTTTTCTAGATGACTTTCCAATAAAATAAATATGATATTATATATTTTTTAGGAAATTTAGATAATACATACCATTTATTATATCCATGAAATAGAAAATTGATGTTTCCATAAAAAATGAAAATTAATTATGGGATCACTATATTTTACATGTAAATCATCATTATCAAGATTAAATATCATTGTTTTGAGATTTTATTAATTCTCTAATGATTATATGAGAAACTAATTTTATATTTGGATAATGAAAATAAATAAAACTAGTGGAAGAAAAAAATCCACAAAGGTGAAATCAATGTACATTTTTGGACTAGGTCAAGTTTATGTATGAATATTTTTTTATGTAAAATATCAAAGATTTAAGGATACTATAATATTATGTTTAAATTCATAATGGATATTACTTAAATATCAATATGTCTTGAGTTTTGATTACAAATTTACACAAGATAGTGTAAATACTAAGGGTAATGGAATAATGTTTTAGAGAGATTTTACCAGTATAAATAATAATAAGATAAATTATTACCCTTAATATAAAATAGTGCTGAATTATTTATATTTTTAACTAATGGAATTATGAAATATATACAAAAATAAAATAACCAGTCACACATTTAAGAGTGTTTAAATAAATAAATAAATAAATATTTATATGTATATAATGAAAAAGTGTAAAAAATATAGATTGTTCATCTGTCTAAAAATAAATTTCAATGATGATTGTAAATATAAATTAACAAAAATATTCTGAAAATATATAGGATTTAAAAAAGTTACATCATAGAACATAAATGTAATTAAAAAACTATAGATATACTTATTTGACATTTCATTCAATGGATAATTTTTTTATCTAAACTCTATTGAAAAGTACTAATTCACTTGTGCATAGGTTCAATCTCTTAACATGAATCTCATATCATGTGATCTATATTTATCATATGGAAAACATATAGTGGAAGACTATATATTACATAATATATATTCAACACCATTCAACAATCAATTTATCATAAAATAATGGGTATTAAGTATCAACAGAATTTTATAACATAAGATTTGTAATAATAATGTTTTTTAGATCATATAAACGTTGAGAATAAAAAATATCACCTTTAATTATATTTAAATCCTACTAATATAATAACCCACAATCTAAAATAATAATACATGTTTTAATCCATCCCCGGATACCAAGAAAGTTGAAAACAACCTATAAATAAATAGGGATATACATTTTATCAAAAGACTAGTAAGAATTAATGTTATACTATAGACTGACTGACTATAAATTTATTTTTTAATTTATTTTCGAAGCACCAACTTTATGGTAACCGAGAGGATACAAAAAATAATGATGTCTAATTCAAAATTCGATATTAAAAAATAAAAGGATAACACAAAACGCAGGACAATCGCGATCTGGGATCACCGCGTCAGCCGAAGTACTTATACCGTAGACACATATGTATTTGAAATGTAGAAGACTATTCATGTAATAGACTTTATACCCATATAGGGGAAGTAAATTAGGGTAACATATTCACAATAAACTCCCTTATAATCAAATGTAACCACCATCGATAGACATAGGCACCTATAAAGTCATTAAAAATTTATTCCCTTCGACATTATTAGAATAATTTTAAAACACACACACACACCTATATATATGTATATATATATATTATTTATTTCTATATGAATTTAAGTATTTATATATTATGAAAAAAATATATCCAACATGAAATATTTTAATATTACATAATAAAAATACATACGAGTTATCTAAAATAATACGATGTAATTATAATTAATTTATCATAATAAAGATGTAACATGATTCTAATAAATATACCAATGATTTATAATTTTATAATTTAATTTTTTTAAAAAATAATATATGAAAAAACCATCATTGGATAAGTATCACTGTAACCAATACCACCGACTAACCCATTATAACGAAAATTTGGAATCGATGAGGGGAAACCTATCAAAGAATACAGTAACACAAATATACAATAAAAAAATATCAATTATAAGACAACTATTAAGGATAAGTGGAAAACGTGTATATTAAATACAATATATTTAACTTGATGCAGCGTAAGAAACTAAATTTAGGATTAGCAAAAGATGCATTACCCTTATATCTTCATGATTGATATCTTGATGCAATGTGATGATAGAAAATACCAAATGTAAATGATTAAACATAAAAAATTTATAATGGTCATTTGGAAATCATCACACGGAATAGAGTATATAGAAAAATAAAAGAAGGAATGGATATCATATTTTAATCCTATGAACTGACTAGGAAATAAATTTTCTACAATCTGACTCAATATTTAAATGGGATTCACATGAAGAAGAAAAGGATAGAATTATAAGTTGTAGAAGAATAATTAAATTTTAGATGAATGAAAAATATAAAATAACATCTTTAAGGTAAAACAACATTAATACAAATGACTAAAATAACAGTAAGGTTTTAATAGGTACTCGATACATGGACACTTTTTTAACCATTAAAGAGGATACAAGTTTATAAAATAGTCAATAAATACCACTAAGTACCTTATTATATTTAAATTCAATTAGAATATCTATTTCCTTTAATTCATTTCTTTATTTCTTTTAATCATCAATAAGATTAATATTAAATATTTTGAGAGAAAATGTTAATTCTATTTTTTAAAAATAACAATCCTTGAATTAAGTGGTCTATCAAAAGATATCTATCATATATATTCTCATTATTGTGAAGCAATGATAATCCTATTATGGAAACATGTATTTGCATTACGATTTGATAATATATTCTATTTTATAGGTTTCATGATGTAATATCTTATATGGAAATAACACATGTACGAGTGGAAATACCTTCCCTTTCAACACATTTTCGCATTAGTAAATAATTCAATTATGTTTCTTTGATTATAACTAATATATTTCAACATGATATTATTAAACAAAATCACATGGTTATAGTATGGTGTATTTTTTCATTACAAAGAAACATGGGAGGAATTATGTATTATAATAAAACTAATAGTGAATCATAAATATTAGGAAGTTTTTGTGATATTATTTAGAAAATAAAATCTAGGACATTCCCATGATTTGTTATCAACTACATTCCCATTTCTTGATGACTGATACAATGAAAAAAATGACAAATATATGATCCAAATACCTAATCTCAAAGGATCTTTTCTTATGATTAAAATTATATTTATCATGGATTTGAGTGGAAGTCTTGTGTTAAAAAATTATATTTACACACATAATCATCTTTTGAACAATGATAGGGATAAGAATGGTTCATTCAATTATCTCTACATTTAATAAAGTGAAATGAAATAACCTTCCATAAAAGAGTCAAATGTATCCATCTAGAAATTTGAATTATATATTTTATTATATTCATGATCTACAAATGAAATTTGATAATGAAAAAAATACCAAAATGTCAAAAACACTATCTTGAAACCTTTAATAATGAATATGAATTGTTTTCATGGACTATGTTTCAATACATGTGTGATGATATTTACATAATTTAAATGAAGTAATTATTTTAAACTATATCCTTTATGTGAAATTAAATTTAAACCCTCATTCTTGATCCTATATGATTATTTCATTCCAAAATTATGCTTCCCAACCTCTCAATCATTCATATTATCTATCTCATCAACAAAAATTATTTCTTCATCGAGACAATATTATAAAATCCTATTAACGAACATTAAAATCTATTCAAAAATACATCATAAAATATACACTCTAATCATTTATAGGAGAGGTGTATATAATAAGTATCCATGTAGTTATTTTTCCTCCTTCTATTATGGAAATGTATGCAACTGAAAAAAAAAATGATCTCTCTTTTTATACTAGTTCATAAATTTTACATTTAAATGTCATAATATATTCTCATTACTTTAGGATAAATAACCAACCCTAATAAGTGATATTATATTGTATATTCATCCCTCATGTATATATGTACTATTATATTTAAATGAATATAAAATAAAATAGTTTTATTCTTGAGATAAAAAATCAAGGTTCATCTGAACATCGAGTCTTTATTGAGAAATAAAAAAATCATGATCAAATATTAGGGAATCCTTGAATCGCAACATAAGAGATTTCACAAGAACAATATGTAAAATTATTATTCATATTCAATCCAAAATAATATATAATTGAAGCATTTCTATGAAATATATTACTCTTCACACCACACTCAATTCATAAATCATCTTTAGTTGGATATTTCTATGAAAATAATCTATAAATACATTTCCATTTGCTAATTCATATATGAAGAATCAATAAAAAATTGGATTTCAAATAAGAAACACTTTAAAAAATTGAATTCATCCCATACAAATATTATATTTGAAATATTATGTTTATTATATATGATAAATCACACAAAAATATAATCGTTCAAATACCAAATTAATATATGAAACATAGATAATAATTTAAGATCATTAATTGGATCATTACATTCAAGCATCTTGAGATATTTCAAACCATATATCCATTACATGGTAATTTTTATAACCATATAACATAGAAAAATTAAATAGTAATCATAAAGAATATGATAACATTATCTATTGTTATTAATATCAATATACGATTAGTGGTTACCCTATTAATCTATTCTTACAAAGAGGTCTCCCATTTGTAAGAACACATGAATTATTCCTATTTAATTTTAAAATATACTATTTAATAAGTTACCATGGAAAAATCTTCGATAAACAAATAATGATATCCTATAATTCATAAAACAATATTAAAAAATGACATTCAATGGAATATTAAATTACATTACCACTTCCACTTACTCAATATTCAATGAAATTGCATCCTCCCAAAAACAATTCCCTAGGAACATGAATTATATCATTTAGAAATAAAATTTTAAGGAATTTAAAAAATCTAATGAAATTATTAGATACTTCAGTTTAATGAAATGATACTTGAAGGATTGAAGAAAAATATTAGGTACATTATTCAATAGGAAAGGCATGGATATATAATCTATGTGATTGTATCAACTATAAAAATCCATCTTTATAATATTTAACATTAAAACATAGATATTCCAGTAACAAAAATCCATATCAAAAATAAAAAACAAATTTTCTTCTTTTATTTGATAAATTATTTAATCTGTTTGGGTAAGTGGATAAAATTTATAATTTTTATCCAAAATAACCATATATAGTCTATGAATAACCAAATAATTCCATATCTATTATAGGTTTAATGAATTGGATAATACTATTTATATATATATGGAATGATATATTCTATAGTCTTGTGTAGTATCTAGAAATGTTTAATTATCTTGGTTCAATTAATTCCATAAGATTATTTTAAATTAAGAACAATTTTTTTGTTGACAATTTTACAACTCATTAGAGGGGAAACACTAATAAATCAATAGGAGAATCGTTATTTAAAAGGTGTACCAAATGAATTAATATATTCAATTCCTGGAAAAAATTCAATTTTCATTAAACATTCAATTTAGACATTAATAAATCATACCTATATTAGGTATATTATAAATAAACATACATTTAGTTCCTACTCCCTAAAATGTGTATAATCGATACCATTTTGAATAAAATTAACCCACCTTCTATAAAAATAAATAAAGGATTATTCCCAGAATAACAAAAAGTGTCACATGTAATGAGTAGTGAAATCCAAGAATATTTTACAAGTCACTCTAAGAAAAAATAATAGAGGAAATTATTAAACTATTTTACATTCATTCTTAGAGGTCTATAAAAATGGAAAATCATTAGATATAATTATACTTTCAATCCTATAAGATATAATAGTTTCTCATAAATAATAGAATTTGAAACTACTATATCCAAAAAAAACTACAAGAAATAAATGTAGATTCTAAAATAATAAATCACACTCTCTGAGGCCCTTTGAATCCACTTGAACAATACATATTAGAAAATTTTACCCAATATATACCCAATAAATGACCCTAAGGTAGAAAAAAACGAACCAATTAAGTATCATCATATAATCGACATTCCACACCTTGAAATCCTCTATAACTAGATTTATTTATCAATGGTCCATATTCCATTGTTGATGTTGTGCATGTCATAGTTTTATGTAATGAAATATTTTATGACTTCTTAATGATTATATCTAATGAAATAATATTTTAAAATATCTAAAAAACTCAAAAATTTAAAACATAGGATGAAAATATTTTTCCAACGAATAATGATGTTTTTAGAGTTGAATTATTATTTTTGGATATCATTACACTATTGGTATTATTGAGTTTTGATTTGGTGGGGTTATTATTATATTGATATCATATAAGGATAAATACCAAATAATCTCAACTCAACTATTCTACAAGTTACTAGATAACATCATAACTGTATACTATCTAGGAAATTTATTACAGTATCTCGTAATTATAGAAAATATATATATGATAGATTAAATTTTATTAAATTCATATATAATGTAAAAATTGTGAATAATATGACCTAATATTTTTATGGTTCATTAATCCCTATATTCAAATGAATGGATTTGGACTTCTTAGAAATAATTATGTTAGGAATGATATAAAACATGTCAGTAATTTTTTTGATAACTCGGTCACTATGATCATATTATAAAAAAATATTTAAAAACAATTATGCATTTAATATTCTTAAGGAATCATTGTAAAATTTCTCGAACATAGATCATAGAATATTTTATTGGTTAAGACATAAACAATATTTTCCACGATCATGATATCCACATAACTTTGTGAGAGAACATCATGAATAGAAGAAAAAAGGACACTCTATTAGTCTCTGTGGTCTCACTGATCAAAAATATATCAAGAAGTTGATCTTTACATTTTTTGTTCATGTAGTAAAATTTCACCATAAATTGTCATAGTGACATGTAACTAGAATCTCCACATTAAAAAATCTATGGAAAGTAACCATAAAAGGTAATCATATAAATAAATTCTAGAATAAATGAGAAATCCCACATGGATAGGTAAATCAATAGAAATACTTGTAAATGGTGTGGTCTTATCATATACTTCATGTATTTAAAATAATGGCCTATGTACTGGAATATTCAATATTTACATAGAGAGTCACATTAGACTCTCCTTTGTTAGAATATATATAATACTAAAATATGGACAACATATTAATGAATAGGATAAATTCCTTACCCCACAATCATTCTAAATATTAATTTTCATTTTATTAAATTTATTGAATCACCGTGTAAAGGTATTTAAAAGTATACATTAGCATAAGAATGAGAAGTCTATTTTATAATAACCAAAATAATTATTTCATAACCATATCAAATAGTTTGTATTTAATAACATACTAAATGTCACAAATAAATTAGTATAGATAACAATAAATTTTTTATTAAAATTTAATTAAATATAAATATTTAATTGTTTAATAATTTAATATATATTAAATAACAAAAAAAATATGATATATAATGGTATATTTTATGTCACACCAATAAAGAAATACTTATGGTGTACAATCCTAGAAGAATTATTTTTTGTTAAAAGGAGAATAAAACCATTCAAGTATAACCCTTATAGAGATGTGATGTGCCCTCATGTTCTAAATTTATAACTTTTTTTAAAACTATTAGTACAAAAATAAAGTACTAGACCAAATTATCCTCTAATAGAATACATAACAAAGAGATGAAAATCTATATCTTTCTAGTTGAATTAAAAATGATGGGGATTCATTAGTAAATTTCATTGATATAATTATTAGATGAATTTGAAGGGTTGAAAATAATTTTTATAGACCATGTCAAAGTTACGGGAAGGATAAAATATTTTTGATATAATTTAACATACAAATTTATTATTTCAAACCAAAGTCGTCATAACATTATATGTTTTTTAGATTTCCACATAGTATTATCTATAATCAAATATTAAGAAAATATTTCTATATAATATATTATAAGGTAAATTAAATGTTCAATAACCCATGGAATTTAATGGGTGTAGGTTTTAAAAAAATCCATGGATCCAATAAATTCCATCATTTATAAAATTCAGCCATCACAGACATGATATATGAAAGTTAATTTCTATAAAAACAATTATAAATATACAAATCTCTTTGTTAATCCTCAATCCCTAAACCAAACACCCCCACCATATAAGGATTTTATCTACTAGAAATATGAATGAATAATGGGATAAAAGTATTAATTATCGAAATGAAATGAAATATGTTAATAAGAAGTGAAAAAATTTATGATTAAATTGAAAGGAAAAAATAAGACAATTGTGAAATATATAAATTAAAATAAAATGAAAATAAAAAAACATACAATGAACTAAAATATTGAAATACGAATAAAAATGCTAAATAAACTATATATAATTGGAAATGAGTATCAATATTCTGAATAATTTAGACTATCTAAACCTTTACCTAAAACATTTGAATATAAGATTTTATAACTACATGGTATGTGAAAATGTACATGGTGCATAGTCTCATTTCTAGGCGTTTTCTATTCAACTACATGGAAAGTCTATCTCCTAATTAACATTAGTTAAAAACTATCAGTATTTGGATAATACAGTGTTTATAATTGTCAAAAATTACATGTATAATATTTTTCACTAACAAACCACATATAAAATATGGGTATAAAAATTATCTCTAGTCCACACATTATGTGTTGTTTTCTTCAGTACATAAACATGTACTCGGATAAACTACCCCATGTTCTTCCCAAGGGGTTATGGAATATACATTAAATGTAAAATATATATATATTTTATTTCGTTCTTCAAAATATCACCAATTTATATATTTTACCTTAAAAACATAAAATGTATCCTAAATAATGAACTTATAAACATGACATTATAACATAATAAAATATGTTCTTGTTTTTTTCCTCAATAAAAAATATTATTCATAATTTTCTTCATTAACTTCAAAATAATAAGACTTTTGAATTCCCTCATGAGGAACTACACCATCAAATAAAAATGAATCTATAATAAAAATTCATAATAAGTATAACATAAATTAATTACTAAATATTTTAAAATTAAATTACCTACCCATGTTAGTGTAATCCAATCATACCCCATATGTAATTTGAAAAGAAGATTTTATTTATCTTTCATTCACAATATTTAATATTTTACTAAAATTAATTCTACTTATGATATAACTTATATAAATAATATGAAACTCATATCCCAAGTGTGAAATATATTGGAAGTTATTCTCATCTCAATACCAGGAAATTAAAAACATAGGATTCATAAAATAATAAATCATTATATACGAGACAATGAGATATGTTTTAATTGGGAGAGTTTTCAAGTATTTTTATTAAGAAAAATGGTTGGTACGTCAACATTCAGAAATAATGGTTTCAAACTAAAAGTTTTTCCATTTTATTCATTAGATGATTAATAATTCAGAAAAATAGTAAATTTGTACTTAATAGCACCCAATTATGAATAACTAAATGTTGTTTCAATCCTTCCTTGATATGATAAGAAGTAACAAAATATATTTAACAATAAGTGATTTCTATAATTTTTCATCATTTTTATCATTTTCATATATATATATATATGTACATATATTATCACATATTTAATAAGGAGTTAAATAATTTAAATGAATATAAGAGGAACCTATGTAACTTCACTCAAATGGAATCTAGATCCAAAATTTACGTACAAAAAAATCATCCACATTAAAAAACACGAATTATCATCCTTTCCACTCACTTATTTCAAAATATGATCATTAAATAAATTTACAAAAAAAATTATATAAGAAAAACTAAATTTTAATGTTTTTATATATAAGGTCATTAATGGATACTAGTGACTTAATAATGGATTATATAATTGATGTACTAAAAACATGATAAAAAACTCATGATAAAAACTACATCAATCATATGAATACATTCCTATAGTCTCCAAAAAGTTGATAAATAATAACACATTATGCTATATAAAAATAACAATTTATAGTTCTCAATTGAATGAATGGGATTTGGAAGATTA
Source organism: Viscum album (assembly GCA_963277665.1). Taxonomy (NCBI): domain Eukaryota; kingdom Viridiplantae; phylum Streptophyta; class Magnoliopsida; order Santalales; family Viscaceae; genus Viscum; species Viscum album. Next base: position 1,339,378,256 of record OY728132.1, on the reverse strand, counting down.
TTATTTTTCTCTTTATGGTATGTCTGAGGATGATATATAAAAATTAAATAAACCATGAAATGAATAAAAATTAATTTATGTGGATTACAATTTGAAATAATACAAAATGGGTAATTAGAATTGCCTCAATAATCAATTGAAAATTTATTTAAAACAAGAATAAGATTGAAATTTTAAAAATATCCCACTATTAAATTAATTTTAAAAATGTAAATCTTTCAAAAATTTCCAATGTGTTAATAGTTTTAACTAGTTGATGGCGTGTCTTTTTTTAATTCAAATGGATGTTACTTGTGGGTCTTGGAAAACCCTCCCCCACAATTAATATTACACATTTCGATATATCCAACATTAATGGGGAGAAAATAAAATCTTGAAAACTTGAAACCATAGAATTAATGATTGTGTCAATTTTATAAATAAATATTCAATTTAATGAAAAAAAATATTTTCTCATGTTTTTTATTTGAGAAGTATGATTTTTATAGGTGGTATTTCAACAAATATGAATATTAATTAACTTAAAGATAAATATTTTGAAAATACCAGATTGAAATCCAGAAAAAATATATAAATAAAAAGATAAAAAATGATATAAATTAATAACTATTTGGGAGGTGGTAGATGATAAATTTTTTTTGGAACTATGTGAGATAAAAATCCAGCCCGTTGAATTGTAGTGGTATAATGACTGTATATAGAGTTTTGATGTAATGGAATCAATTTAATAACCAAATAACCACAAGTAAATGTGAAATTTTTATTTGAATGTGAGGAGTTAGTTGGATGGGTTTTTGACAGTTGTGTAACTTGAGATGGTAGAATGGTGTGCTTAAAATGATGTGGATGAATATCGATTCCTTATTGTGGATTACCCATCAATATTTCTATATGAGAAATTTGATGTTGAAAATGATCCATTTAATGATCAATATAATCAATAATTTTGAGGACTAAAAACATATCCCTTGGTACATTTATTGGGGAGGTGAAAATTTGATCATTGTTTGATGGTTGGTGGTTCAAAGAGTATGGGTCAATGGAAGAGGAAGTGGTTGGTAAAGGTGGAAACATTGAATAAGTAAGTGGAGGTACCTTCACAGCTTCTCCCTTATGATCCTCAAGGTTCTTAGTATCCATAAATTTTTTTGAGTCCTCATACAAAATAGGATAAGCACTCCCAGGTTTATGAAGTTTTTCTATGTGAGTTAGCCTAAGATAGTCCATTTCCTAGGTGGTACCTTTGTTATAATTTGTTGTGGAGAGCACATATAACCCTATGTGGGGTGCTAATATATTGGAATATAAATTATCATTATGGTACCTTGATAGTTAGTGTTCATGGTATGAATGTATGTGGAATAATAAAATGACTGGTCATGGTAGTTGTCTTGGTAAATTCATGCCATTTTCTTCATTTACTTCATGGACACAACATCTCTGTCCTCATTAAGTGGAATCAATATTATAAGGAAATAGTGTTTTAGGTGGGAGATGGTGTGATAAATTATCACAATAATCTTGTTTTTATATAGGATTATAAGTGAAATTGGGTCAAGAAAAATTTATATTCACAAAAAGAGAATGTATGATGAATTAGGAAGGGTGGGTGTGAAAGTAATTTTTTGGGTTGTGGTGTGAGAATATAAGATTCACCCTCGACTGATCTCTAACATCATGAGAAAGAATGGCTTGCCTCTAAGGCTATTCTAGATATCAAAATTTATATTGTTTGGCCTCACTAGGTTAAAATAACATACAATTGAAGACATGGATATAAACAATAAAAATATATCTCTATATGAAAGAGTTAAGAACTGACGAATAACTATAGATGAGTATGGGAAAATATCTCCCCTATATAGCATAAAAATCCACTCCACGCTAGAATAACAATATTATAAAAAATTATAAGAATAATATATTGATGAGATAGTTGATTCAACTATTCATTGGCTAGTTTTTATGCACCAATTGTTAGCCATAGGCATGAGAGATGAGATAGTGTTGTAGGAGGTTGTTTTCATTGTGTTATCTATTTAAAAGTAGACGGGTTTAGAAGATGCGTAAGGTGGATGATGATGTTTTATTGATGATTTTGTATCTAATTATGAAAAAGAAAATAGTCTTGTTATAGGAGGAACTATATTCAATTTCCATGGAAGAGAAATTTGATGTTCTACTGTAGGATGATCAACCTTCATGTATATATTCATTGATTATGTCATCAAGTTCTCTTATATATGAGACATGATAGGGTGATTTTTTCCAGAATTATGATGAACTTGGTCATCCTGAACATTATAAAATAAAAATTGAAACATAATAATTTACAGAAGAATGAAACAAATTGAAAAAAGAAATATAAGAACAACACATTGTGTAATTCTATAGTTTACATCATGTGAGAATGACTTATAATTGTCATGAAACCATTTTTACATTCCTCAGTCACATATGTTAATTGAACATAACATTAAAATAAATTTTTATATAGTTTACATGAACACATATTCTTATATGTTTCTATGGCCCTAAAAAATGTATATAAGATTATTGAATCGATTGGGAAGCAATAAAGGTAGATTGTGTGTAATGAATTATACACTACGAATTAAATAATGGGACTATGATTCATGTACAATTTGTTAATTGCATGAGACTTTTAGTGGTATATCTTCTTATATATTAGAGTACATACCTTGTTTTATTAGCATGTGTATTTTTAATATTTTATTTTAAATGAAAATCCCCTAAAATCATAGAAATAATAATAAAATTAATGAATGTAATGAAAAATACTCACTAAATCCCATTTCATGGCTATAGAATACAATAGAAAAAATTGAAAGTGCAAAATATCATTTTTTGGATGTATCAATGAATGATTATATAGATTGTAGTTGACATGACAAGGTAGTTTTTGGAAACACAACTTATGAAGCTTGGGATAAAAGTACTTTTTTTAATTTTAAGGAAGTCAAACAATAATAATTTCATATTTTACACACCATGTAATTTTTTATTTAAATATTTATTCTTATTTTCATCCAATTTTATATTTTAATCTTTTATTATTATTTTTAAAAAATATAAATTCATATATATATACTTGTAAAAAAATTTAAAATAAAAACACGATGTGTAATATTTAAATATAATGCTAAGGAAAAAGAATCAACATAGTTCTCTCGGTGTGGTTAACACTTTCGGTTGGTTGATAGAATGTGTTACCCGTATCCATTGATGAAAAATTTGTACCACTAAAATTTAATAATTCATTTGGTGGAATTAATATTAAACATCCAATGAATACAATCACATACCATATTATATAATTATATAATCAACATGTGGTATTTTTTAATAATTACGATAGTATTGAGTTTGTTGGCATGACCCAAACTTGGGTCTCTTTGACCATAGGTAGAGACCCCACCAATCAATCCAACTACATATTGGGTTAATTTATCTGTTTTATTAATATTTATGAAAATAGTCGATTCACACTAGATGTCTTAACTCACATAATGAATGATTTTATTTTAGAAAAAAATGATGGATTTGAGTCAGCAAAAAGAACTCAAAATATAGTCTCATGGAAAATAAATTTTGTCCCTCCAAGTTTATTGAACCACATAATGGGTTTTAATTAAACCTTTTTAATATTTGTATATGTAAAAAAATAAACATGGATCATTTACTAATTTTATAAAATATGTATACATTCTACATGATGTTAAAAATTTATATTTGATTCACTCGGATGTATGTGACTCATATAATGGGGCTAGTATTATAACATATTACAGGTTTTTCTCTATAGAACACAAACTACTAGAAGATAAACATTCATTATTTATTGGTGTTATTATTATTATTTTTATAGGTTACAACTATGTTACAAATTATTGAACCTAATATAAATGACATGTATTAGAAAATGTAATGAAAAATAATGAATCATGCACTGATAGTTGGAGAGGTGATTTGAACAGGTGACTGTTCACTTATAAATTAATATATAACCCCCCAACACAACTTTCATTCCATTTTTAATAATCTATTATAAATTTATATTTATAATATTCTATTATTGTTATTATTATATATTAATAATGAATATAATTATATGTTATACTATTTCTATGAAATTATCTAAAATACACTCACCCAAACAAACCGACACACACACATATATATATTTGAATAAATATATAGTATTTAATAATATCACGCAATACGGGTACATGGTTAATAATAGTTACTGACTTATTTAATTAAAAGACGATATGTTTAATGGAATTTTTTGAATAACATTGGTTCTCCCTCTTTTATAACCTCATTAATTGATGAACTTGGATTATGAGGGATCATGGTAAAGTAGTTAAGGTAAATGATTTTTTATCATAACTATAATTCACATTCTCAAATAATGTAAATTAAACCAATGTATTACATTAATTTAGGAAATCTAGAATACATTATAGTAAAAGAAGTTTCATCCTGATGATAGGTGTTTTAGATATAACAAGGAAAAAATGAAAATGGGGTTTATTAGAATTAATAATTTTCACCATGTTGTCATCTTGAGATGATGAATCAAATTTTTAAAGATAGATAAAATCATTGAAAGTTAATTGATGCTTACAATGTTTAAAAGTTCCACATCATAAAAATTAATGTGATTTCTAAAATTTATTACATAATTTATTTAATTTTAATTTCTTAACATGGTTATTGAATAAAAATATAAATTAATGAAGGTAAAAAATAGAAAAATCTAAGACGAAGTAACAAAAAATCAGGTATATATATAGTGAATATGTTGATGAGTTTCCTACATGTGTCACTAAGAAGGTATCCTCCGATTAATTATTATTCAACAAAGGAAGAAGTTTTAGTGACAAATCTATATTTAATAAAAAAGAAAAAAGAAAAAAGGTATGTTTAAATTATAAAATCAACACATAAATACACACTTATATCCCAATTATCATTCAATGTAGTAAATTATAAAATTGAAAAAAAGAAATCACCACAAAATCAATCAATTAATTACTTAAATATGAAATAACTATTCTAATGCTGAAACCTATGGTCGTATCCCATGTAATTCTTAATAAATATAAAAAACCGAATGTTTCATCTTTTTACTTAAGAATTTAATTGAGTTAAATTTGATTGGAGTGAGTTAATTATGAAATTAAACTATAATATATAAAAATGACTTTAAAATATGTTTAATATATTGGAGTTATGTTATGAAATGGGGATGATTCTTTCAATATCATGAATAAAAAAAATCATATAAATCCATCCTTCATTGAACCTCATTTTTTATTTCTATTTTATACTATGCATTGATAATAGTTTAAATTTGAGAACAAATTTCTCAATGAGGCCTTATATATAAGAGTAAAGGTTTAATAAAAATTGACCCATCAAGTGATTAAGATGTAAAACATTCCATGGATCCATTAAATTACATCAAATATGAAAATAATCCAAATAGATGTGACCGATGAAAATTAACATCATTAAAGGAATCATCATGATATGAAACTATCCAACATCACTACTTCCCAAATCTCAAAACACCCCAATATGTGGATTTATCTGATAATCATTACTATCAAATAAATTAATATAATGGGGAATTTAAAAAAATATTGGGATGTTTAAATGGAATAATTGACAAAACAATTTAAGGTAAATTTCAAGTAAAAATTAAAAAAATGTACATTATTGTGAAGTTAAAATTACAAATAAACCACATATAACATAGGAAAACAAAGAAATATGAATGAAATGTATAAAGTAAACCTCATACAATGGGATATGTATAACACCATTTATTTTATTAAAATTTCCAACAATTTGGGTGAACAATTTATTTACAGGAATTGAAATTTAGATGTTGTATGATAATGTTCTCAACATATAGTCTAATTTTTCTGTGTTTTTTACAATGATTCCTAGAAATCAAATCACAACAATTATTTTAGATTTAAAAAGTCAAATGGTGGATTAAAATTGACATGTATCATTAAAATACATGGCATGTAGTGTCTTACTCAAACTACAACGAAGTAAAAAATACATGAACATAATGTGTTGATCAATCCTTAAGTTTGGTGTTGTTCACTACAGAACATAGACAATGAACACAAGATATCTTCTTGAAATTCTTTATAATTATTCACCAATTAATTATTAAATATAATTTTAATTTTTTTTTCTTATTTTCATAAAAAATTACGCAGTTATTTCATTTTAATATTAAAACAAGAAATATATAAATAAATTCTGATAGAGAAATTTTGAACTGAAGAGATTATACTACGGACAGAAATTGGGGTTTTACTTAATATAAATACACAATGATATATTTATTATTTTTTATACCAAATATCTAATTTTTTGACCATAATATTCTCATAAAAACATAATTGTAGCTTATATATTGAGTACATACAATCCTTTATTTTAGTTAGTCTAAAGCACATTCACAATTAGAGAGCATTGATAGAATGTTTAAATTCATTCGATCAAATAAAAATTATATTGACCCTAATTCTTGGCCCCCATTAAAATCATAATAATTCATACATATTTTTTCTATATATATATATATATATTATATCAAACATAAACATGAATTATCCCCATAAGGAAAAATATATGGTATATTATAATGTAAAAAAATAATCTAATAATATTTCAAGAAAATTCAAAAAGTAGAATTGGTTACGACATTCATGATATTGATAAATGAATATAATATAATTTTTTTTCTAACATTGGGAGAAAAAAAATATCATATAGGAATGGGAAAATAAATAATTTTAAAAATAATAACCTTTCTATAATATTATTAAATGAATAAAATATTTTTTATAAGTCAATAGTATTGTCAAAAAATCCAAGCAACATAGATTGTATTATAAAATCTATTTCAGAATTTTTATTTATAAAATATAGAAAATTAAGTAAGAATCAAATGATTCACACATACAAATAAATTATTTTCTAGATGAGTATTTAATATATACCTCATATGGTTTGTGTTAAATGAGATTATTATTAGAGTTATAAAAGGAGTGTATATCCAATGTGAAGAAAGGATGAAAAAAATATTAATAATTATGAATCGTTTGTTATACAACATATATGATGCCTTTATGGAATATATAGAATGATGGAAAATAATATAAAATGAAAGAATTGGAGAGGGTGAAATTATTAACATATAAACCGTAAATGGGGTGTCTGATTTATATATAATGAAGGTAAAGATTCAGAGTATACCAAAAAAAAATTTAAATAACTAGTTACAGGTTCATATCATTAAATATAGTTCATAGAAAAGAATATATAATATAATAATAATTACATAATATAAATGTATATTTTAATAGGATCCTCTCTCAAGTATTTTATTTCCTTATATTCTCCTCCAAAATCAATTATAATTAAATTTTAAAGATTAATTATAATTGTTAGATCATTAGAATACGATTATTTATTTATTTTTAGTTTTTATCATATTTTTCCAATAATTAATTTATTTTTTTGGCCATCGATGTGTATGGATATGATTGGTCCATGAATCATACATGATTCTAATTAAGTGTAATGAATATTTATTTTTCTGATCACTTCCAAGAGATTGCTAATTTTTATGATATTTGTTTTATATCCTTATAGATATGTAATTTTTTTGTATCTATAAATAAATTATGGAATACGTGAATCCATGATTAATTTTTCAATACAATTTTTTTATTGATTAAATAAACAATGATACATTAACATTATTAATATTATTATATTTCATATTTATATTTATATATTCAAAATAACTAATGAAATAAAAATAATAATAATTATTATTATACATGATTTATTTAATAAAATTATACACTCAAGGTGAAAGTTTATACTAAAAATCACAATTCACTAAGTTGTATAAAGCTAGTATAAATAAATAATGTTTTTATTGGGGACATTATAATAACATAAAATTATTATTTTTTACATTATTAAAATGACATAGAATAATACCAGTAAAGTTTTTGGTATTAAATTTGGATTTGTTATAATAGATACACGTTGTAAAAAATGGCTTTTAATTAGAATAATTACCATTATCTTTGTGAAAACTCCATTCATATGGCCCATTAGGATTTCAAGAAAAGTCTTTTGGTTAGTCCAGATCATGAAATTTTTTCTTTAATGGTTTTTTAAGATAAAAATCTATATTAGTGGTAGGGGAGGAAAAATTATAAGTGTGGGGAAATACATAATTGTGGGTGGTAATTATCATTTAAAGGGAGTGTTTTTTGAAAATAATATTAATTTTTTTTTCATTAGATAGTGAATACTATTGATTCTTATTAGTATGAGTATTAATATTTTATTCAAATACAAAACTATTGATTTATTAAAAATTATAAGATGAAATTAGTGATTAATTTATCTTACAATAAAAATATCATATTTTTATCATTCTTGAATAATATAGAAAATTGCATAAAGATAAGCCTTATGTTATATTTTATGTTGTTATTCTAAAAAAGTTATATTCCTTAGAGAAGTTGATTTCTATATTATAGAATAAAAATATTTAATTCATCTATAAAAAATAATTTTACTGTAAACTTATATATCATATGTTTTGATATATTGTATACTTATAGATATAAAATGGTACATGGGTTGAGTTATTTTGTTTTTGTGTTTTTAAACTTATTTCTATTTATTTTTTTGTAAATATAATTTTACATAGTGTCTTACTAAATTATCTAAAGAGTATACTTTGTTGTTTTTTGGTAATATTACTAATCAATTGTTCTGTTTATTCTTAAAAATGTCACATTGTTATTGTATTTCTTACACAGACACAATGATCATATAAAACATTAAATATTTGAATAAACTATCTAATTACATCATTACTCATTCACATATTATTTTCTCGTAGTTCTCAAAATTTATATCTTATTTACAATATAGAGTTTTATTTCCACAATTTCATTCATGGTTGTGTTATTTCTATGAGACTATGTTCCCTTGGTTTGAAGACACGTATTATGTATTCATACTTTATTTATAGTGTGATGTTATAAAATAAAGTGATGTTTCATTCTAAATTTTATTTATATGAATTATTTTTGTTGTATCCTTAAAATATTATTTCTTATATTATAGATTAAGAAATATGATATTTCAGTAAATTATTTTTAATAGAAAAACAAAGGAAATTATAATATTCGGACCATCTAAATTTTTTTCATTGAATTTTTTATTCATACACTGTGTAAAATAAATATGTGGATACTTTTATTTAATTACATTCTAAGGTCACATTACTTATTATTTAAAATATGGATATATTTATAGTAATTTAAATAGGAGATTTATATCCTTTCAATGAACTAAATCATTTTAATATATGATTATCTCTAATGGTTCATGTTAATATAGATCACTCGATAATTTCACCACCTCTTGATTAAGTACTTGATAATTATAATCCAAGAGAGTAATGAGATATTAAAATACAATTTTTGGCAAGTTTCACCCAAAAATATGACATCTAAAAAGTTATATGACATGTAACTCCACTACCAATAATGTAATTAACGATGATCAAGTACATCAAAAATCAGGCCACATTTTAATTAAAATATTATATTTTTGTTACATGTCATGTAACCATTACATATAATTTACTATATTCACAACATGTAAAAAGAAGATGGATTGTTTTTGGATTCCAGGTAAACATCATGTAACTTATTTACATTCCAGTTATTTTCCCAACAAATAGTTGAAAACAACCGATTCTAAAAAACCCAAAACAGAATCATGGATTCTTTAAACTCTTAAAAAACCAAAAAAACCATTAACACATTTTTATATAAATTTAGTCAATAAAAAAAATCCATCCATAAACGTAATGTTTTCCCAAAAAAATTCTCTCCATCCCTAGGAGTCCCATGATAAACCCAATTATTGATAAAAACTAGAAAATGTAACCGAATTACCAGAATGTGGGTACTAGTACAAAATAAAGTCACCAAAATAAAACTTTCAAACCTCGAAGAAGTAATGTGCAAGAATGAAGTCCAATAAAGATATTAGGCCACCTAACCCTCTTCACCGATTATATCCCCCATGTCTTTTGATGTATTTGGGAGGACCAAGAAGATATCAATAATAATGTTCTCCAATTTCAATAATAGTACTATATGTAATTATTTTATCATAAACTTTCACATGTACTGTTAATTCTTATCTTATTAGCATAATATAATCCTCAAAGTATATTCAGAAATTTTAATCATCATATTATCCCACCAGCAATGATATTGAATATCCCTACGGATCATTGTGTATCTTTGTTTAATAGAAAAAGAATAGGTACTTGTCACATTTTAAATAACCCCTTTCATCCATTTCTATAATTATATACATAATCATGTGTCATGTCCTATAAAAATATCATTATTAATGCCTGGATCCAATATTTTACATTTTAATATAGCGCCAATGTTAATTTTTATGTATACATTATCCCATTATTCAAAAATACTAATAATATTATTATTAGATGGTTGATAATTCAATTTTGAAAATTATTAAATCAACCATTAGTTTATGATACCCATGTCAATACATCTCATATAGAATAAACAAAATCTCTTTAAATTCCCATCATAGATAACTTTTAATTAGGATTCAACCCGGTGTTCCTTTCTGTAATGATGATGCATTTATTATTCAAAGTAATCCATCATTTTTAATTGTCATTGTTTTTTATTTTTTTGATACCTTTATTTATTAATATGTTATTTAAGATTTAATATGTATTGTTTATTACATGATTTAAAAAAGTGAGATAATATCTTTGAATCATCAATTCATATTTTATCACTATCAGTTATTGATCATGTGTTTGGTAAATTTACTTACGAGTCATTAACTATATGAAGGTATAAAAATAAATTAATGATTTATCATGAAGATAAGATCATTCCATTAATTGTTAACTCTCTTTATATCTCAAACCCTACATAACCTATTAACAATATTAGTACCGACATAATGGATATAAACTATCACTCCAAATATCTTTCATGACATTATTATGTCTTGAAAAATTATAATGCTTTCTATGATAACATGGTTAGTGGAATTTATGATCACAATAAATTCCTCACAAACCAGGGAAAGTACTCATGTAATAAATGGATAATATAGATCAATACCATGAATATTAGTATACACTATTATTCACTCACCACTATCAGAAAAGGATAAATTGAAATACCCTTTATAGTGATTTGATTCCCCAATAATGTTACCATCTCTATTGAAAATTAGAATTTCCAAAACTTTCATAATGAATATTTTGTAAACTAATTTTACATAGTACCAATTTTTATTAAATCTATTAAATTTATTTTGTGTATATAAATTGATGATATATTAATACTATATTGATAATCTCAAATAAATTGATAAATACATGATTTATCATCTCTTTAAACATAAATAGAGAGGTTTTGAGTTTGAATGGAATTACTATGCACTCATACAGTCTGATTCCTAAAAAATATTCTCATTTTTTTACCTTTAAATCTTTATATAATAATCAAAGTCTCTCCTTTTGAGTAATTTTTACTATAATGAACTAAATTAAATTATATCTCAAAATGGAACCTATTCTAACCCACCACATACCCCGAACGGGGCTCCGAATCTCCAAGTACTGGTGAAGAGTAATGGGGAATCAAAAAACATATGGAGTGAATTATTTTGCATAACATGAGGAAAAAATGCCATATATTTATAAGAAAATCCTGAAAACCATAAGAAAAATATATTCTATAATTAAAAACCAACAACCAAGGGCTTATAATGTTTCAGAAACCGACTTCAAAATGATATAGTATGGGAATATGCCCACCATATCACCTCCATATAACCAGCAATCCAATACAATACATCATTGACTCACAATGATGCATTTTCTTTCCTTTCATCAAAATATATACAAATGTATAAAACCATCTAAGAAGGTCATAGGTTGTGAGCTAACATGATTAGCAGGATCCCAACATGGTGGTCTATAACAAGTTAGAATCTAATAATCAATTTATTCACATTGGAAATTAAATATGGAATAATAATTAGCAAATTAGTGTCATCAAAATCATGGTAAAAATTTATGTTTTCCAACAATTTCTAAATAAATGCAAATATATCATTTTAATTTATAATTTCTATTATGGTTTATAAAAGGCCAAATAATTATTATCAAAGAAATAACATTTTAAAATCCAAGAATAGGTGAATCCTACCCTAGATCTCAATGGGTCAGGTTTATAGACTACTCGTACTATAATAATGACTACTACAGAACATGTCCCCCGAACACATGCTTAAGAAGCTGAGGACCACCCTCTGTGTGAACCCACCAACGATATCAAGGAAAAATCCATAGAATGACAGGCCTATGGATAAGATAATATCCCCATGACATAACCTCATAATAGTAATATATATGATGGACCTATGCTAAACCTTCCACCCATGTATCCAAGCCTTCCCATGTTCTTCATTTCATAAATAATTTTAATAATATAAAAATATACATTTTCTTCATTTTTCAAAAACTAATGGAAAACCAATATTTATCACAAATTCATTTTTATGAACAAAAAAATCATTCCATATTTATTTATAAAACAATTTATAAAACTAGTTGAAATACAGTTCATCAACACCAGAAAAATATGAAATAACCTACCTCAAAAATTGAGGTCACGTAGACCCAAATAGGATATAAAAAAAAGAGAACCCCAAAAAAATAATATGGGAAAAATAATCAATTTTAAAAGTTTAAAATTGATATTATTAAGAATTGGTTCATTGAAGGTGGTAGGTCATGACATATCTCAAATAAACTCGCACATTGTATCCCAAAATAAACAAACAACCTTCCTACAAAACAAGATTAAACCACATATCAATAAGAAAAAAGAAGATATAACAACATTGGTTAAAGAATAGGATAGAAAAAACACCAAGAAGTTATGATGATCAATGAAATGAATAAGAAGAAAGTCTCACATACTCGTAGAGACGAGATCCCACCTCCATAGTGATCAATCAACAAAAACATCAATCCCAACCGAATAGAGACTCCAAAAGTCAACAAATAACTGATTGAAGTGACGATCTAATAGATTCGTTGGATAATGAAATAAAATTTCAGCTGTGTGTCACCCTAATATCTGATATCTCAAAAGTTGAAAGAAATGTGACTCCACTAACCATAGTGTAATCCAAAATGATCAAGTACACCGAAAATCTTTCCACCTTTTAATTAAAAATCAAACATTTTATTACATGTCCAGTAAATATTACATATCATGTTCTACATTCAAAATGGGAAAAAAGATCAAGAATTGTTTTTGGAGTCCAGGTATACCTCATGTAATTTCTTTAAATGCTAGTTAATTTCCAGAAACCCAATCGAAAACTCTAGATTCTAAAAAACCCAAAAAGACATCAGGGATTTTAAGAACTCAAAATGATTGAGAAAAAACCATTTAAACATTTATACATAAATTATGTTAATTCAAATAGAAATATATCTGTGAACATAATATTTTCACCCAATAAAATTCTCTCCATCCTCATGAGTCCAATGATACACCCAAATAAAGATAAAACAAGACAATGTAATAAAATTACCTAAATATGGGTACTCGGATGTTACATACTCCCCAACATAAGACTTTTCAACCCCAGGGATGTCTTGTGCAAGAATGAAGTCCATTAAATAGATGAGTCCACTTCTCCCTCATCATAAACTCTCACTCTCATGTCCTTTTAAAATCGGATCTATGAGACCACTACACTATGAAGGGAAGAATAATCTTTCCTCCCAATAATGTTACTTGTGATTCAACTATCAAATGTGTATTTTCATGAAAGGAAACATCATTCTATAATTAAATATCTTCCCAAATCAGAATGTGAGAGGGTTGAGGATGATTCTTCCTGAGCATTGATAAGTTGAAAAATCATGATTTAAAATAAAAAAACATACAATTCTAGCTGAAAAAAACATACCCAAGTTTTTAAATGACCTTTAATGGTCCCACAAATCATAGATCCATATTTCCCTATTTTTTAAGCTGATGGGGACCTAAAAAAGTGAAATCTTCAAAAAAACATGGCACCAATAGAAAAATCCAATGGATTATCTATTTGATATGTAAAATATGTTTTTTGAATATACCCTCTAACGAAAGGGAAATGTATTTTATGAACCCTCATAGAGGAAACCTAAACTAAACTCATTCACCATAATGAATTTTCTCCAACCTATTCCCAAAAAATAGGTGACCTACAAGGGATACCACACAAAGGATCAATGGTAGTCATTCTAATTGATCACTGGTGACTATTGTTATACAAAAATTCAGTCTCTCATATATGGATATCTCATGATACATTGATTTCCAATAGATAGGCACAAATTATATCCACTAGAATCTGAATAACATGATCTATCTAACCATTTATCTACAGAGGATAATCTACACTCAATATAACTTTGTCCCCATTTCCCTATTGAGACTTCTCTAAAATCGTGATGTAATTATGAGGTCTCTTTATAAAATTAAAGGTGATGGAACCCCATGTATCCTCATAACTTCATGGACATGTATTTTACCGATATCATTAAATTATGTAGAGTATTTGATTAGAATAAAATGAGATAACATTGTGAACCATTTAATCATGACCTAGATATCATTCCCCCCTAGGAAGATTGTGTTAATAAAATATGATAATCCGTGGATATGTCAAAAAATTTCCAAAACAACACCAAAATAGGCTAATGGAAACTATAAGGATTCACTAATTCATGTAAAAAACTATTCTAAAATATATTATACCATCTTAAGAAAGATCCCAACAAGAATTGTTATCCCAATATAAAGGGTATCTATAATTACACTAAGCACATTTTCCTGCTACTTATTCTATGTAATAACCTCATGAAGAGATGATGATAACTAAAAATTGGCAAGAACCATACCTTAAACATCCTCTAGAATATAAATATTTAACTGAGAAAAATACCACTCATCGTCTACTCTCCCTCTGATTACTAAAAAGCATAATATGGAACTTTTTCCAAACATGTATTTTTCTATTCATCCTCTGTTCCAACTTATGATTTGGTATGTAGTTTTCAGTCAAGTATCGTGTGTTTAGGATTTTTCAATTTTGGGATATTTTCTCCAGTTTCATAGTTTTAGGGAAACTATGTGACATCTGCATAGTGGGTCAATTTTTTGTTCATTTTCTTCTATCATGATTTATGTTTTACAATATCATCATGGTATTATAAAAACCAATCATCTCCAAGGGAAAAATTTTACGAGCCTAATGATGAATCTTGACAAGGAAACACAACTCGAGAATGGTTAGAAAAATCTTGCGGATGGCATGCACCTGGTTGAACCAATTTTAATAGAACAATGTCACATGATTGGTTCATGGTTTCAAATATAATGTAGCTAAACCATGTGGGTGACCAGTTTTTACAGTAAGGTCCACACATTTTGGGGAACCATATGGCCAAACCATGGTTAATGACTACGTCATTAAAAATGTAATTTTACTCTTCTTCACTCATAGATTTTCAATCCCAAATGCCCATTTTCTTCATCCCCTGGTTCTTGTGACCCAAACATATCCAGTCCTAACTTCTCCAAAATTTTACACCTCTCCCAAGGGGTGTATCTATGGTTCTTTTTATGATTGGTTGTTAATCATCAAGGTAACATTATTCTCTATTCTTCATCTGCCTACATGTTCTATTTTCTATAGAGTTGATCTTTTTTATTGGTATTGTAGATATGGGGTTGGGTTTTCGTTGGGTTTAATTTAGGAGTTTTGAATGGTTAAGGTTTCTCTTGGTTGTCCATTTTTCTTGTAACCCTCAAGGAATTGTTTCGGGTGGGAGTTGTTGAGGAGAATCTTATTTGATGTATGTATCACATTCCACTATACCATTAAATTTAATAATTTTTTATTTCTTGATTTTCACATTTTCCATGGTTGTTAAATAGTGACATATTATTTTTTGAATAATTTTCAGTATGAAATGAGGTGGTTTTTATAATTGTTCTGAACTATATGATATTATTTTGTTAATATATTCACATTTAGTGTTTGATCCATATCATGGTTGGATTTCTCTAGGGTAATATGTTTTTCAAAGATTGGGTTGTCATTATAAATGTATTTTTGAAATTCAAAATTATATATTTGGTTTTTTCAAATGGATTTCTAAATGGTTTTGGATTTAAAAGAAGTATTTGTGTAAACATTGATACTTTTTTGACATTTTACAGAAATATAATGGTTTCTTTTTGAAAATGGATGATTTTTGGAAATCTGTTGGAAAACCATTTGGATATTTTTATAAAGTTGTTGTCTTGAAAACTCTCTTAGACAATTCTCTTAACTTGGTTATGCTAACTGTTATCGGAGACCCATTCTAAGAGGATCTCTTATGATTCAATGGTTGAATGGGAAGAGATAGTTCATAAGGGTGACATTTTGGTGACTTCTTATGTGTGTTTCTTATGTACGATGTATTTTCATGAGATTATATACTTGTGTGGAATTATTGGATCACCCCCAATTTAGTCTTCACATGGGAACCAAGCATAGCTAGTTGATTTTTGGTGAATGGTTGATACACTATTATAGGTTTTCACTCTGTATAGTGGCCCCTAGTATAGAAATTTATTCAGTTGGGATACTTCCAATTATTCAGACCATGTAGCGTGTGATCGAGCATGTGAGTGAGTTGATTTGATCGGTTGAGGAATTCCATCCAGATGAGTCAGATGTAGGTAAGTTCTATATGATTCCCCTGAGCTCTTGGGTACTCTAATGTTATCTGGTACTTAATTATCTATGGTGGATGATAGATATGAATTGTTGGATGGTTACTTGTATGTTCTATTATTCCTTTTCACTTATTATTCAGTTATTTCTACTTCTCTATTTGAACTAGGGTTGTTCAAGAAAAAATAGTATCAGAGGGGTTGGGTTATCAGGGGGCATAGCATTAATAGTGCCCTTTGTTATTTAGTGTTTCATGGTAGATGGAGTAGGACTATTGGAACATGGGGTGTCAGTATGAGGGAGTCTCTGGCCAATACTTTCGATGTCAAACCAAAATTTTACCTAGTAAGTTATTTTTTATTTGGTTTATCTGGTTCTTATCAATTTATTGGTGTTTGGGAATCGAAATGGGAGTTGGGATAGTGGTCTCGATGAGCTCAAATGGACCGGTGATCCATGTGGTGCTAAGGATATGTTTTTGAAATACTCCTTGTGATGGTGGTATGGTTGGCATATGACATCCAACCATATGTCCAAGCCTCCCAATGACATTAGTTTCCCCATGTAATCTATTTTGGGTACCAATTTATTCTGAAATTATTTTATAAATCCCTGTTTTGAAATTCTTAAAACAATATTTTAAATTGAAATGTTTTGATTTTTTTGAACATGAAAGATTTATTTTCATATATATTTTTAAGGAAGCTTTATAAAAATAGATTTTTATAAAATATTCTTTGGGTAAAAAGGGGACGGTTTTAACTATATTGGATTTCATTAATCATACAATAGGCTTTATGGAAATAGATTTTTTGGGAAACATAAATTTAATGTAATTAATGTTTTTGAAATATTTTTTAAATAAAAAATAATTTTTGATAAAATAAATTTTATTTCAGTTATTTTTCATCGAATGGGATTGGTTGAGATGGTTGGAAATTTTTTTAATAGGATGAATTTGGTTTTTGGATGGAACTTATGGGATTTTTATTTTTACTGGAATCATATGGATTGTAGTGTAGAGTTAGAAATGGGTTTCTAATATAGTGGCTAGTGATCTTTTGGAAAATGATTTTGAAAGCTGAAGAGGGATGTAAATTTATAACATGAATCATGGGTTGACTTTTGTAGTTTTATAATTATAAAAACCTTCTTTAGATCATTAGTATTCTAATGAGATCTCACAAGAAGGGATGTCTATTTGAGATATAGGATTGATTGCAAGAGTTGATGGGTCCCTTGTTTAGAATGGAAATATATGTGTTCGAGGCACCATGGAATACCATTTGTAGTGTTGAAAGTTCAAATTTTTGTTTTTATTTACAAAAGTTTTAATAAGAGGTAAAGTTGGATGTTTTAGTAACTATTGGTTTTGAGGCTTCTTATAATCTGACATGGTTATTTTTTTAAGTGGGAATTTAGGTTTCAGTTCTTATTGGTGGTTTTGTTTTTGATTGAGATCTTAGTTTCCTTGTGGTTTAGTGTATTCCAAAAATACAGTTTCAAAGGACATTAGTGCTGTAACTATACTGTGGTCACCATTAGAAGACCCTCCATTTAATAAATCTCAAAGACTTCCTTATTGATTTTCCAATGTTTACCCCTCCTCTATTATAGGGTCCCGTGGATACTCTCAAAGTGAAAGAGTGTATATAGATAACAAAAGTATCATAAGTTTCCTTGAGTTTCCTATCTTTATAAAGGTTGTGTTCACTACTTTTATTCTTGGAGGTCCTACCATGATGTGGTGGAAGTTGGTATCTCGTACCAAGCCTCAGTATGATCTCACTATGGAGTTCATCGAGGCATTTTTAATATGGTTGTATTTCTCTTTGTTATTAAAGTTGAGGAATGGAATATAGTTGTGTTGTCTATAACTAGTTGATGAATCATAGTTGCATTTCATTTGTAATTGTATGGATCTAGTTCCATACCTTCTAGAGTGGGATACAAATGAATCCATTTAGGCTTGACATTTTGAGAATAAGATTTATCCTGATTGGATTTTGAAGTTGTCAGAGTTCAGTCCATAAACATTTCCCGACATGTTAAGGAATTATTTTTAGGTTGATGATATGTTACCCAGAGTGCATCAGGACATCATCATTCATCTAGTCTCTTTTTGTGGTGAATTCAATTCCTGTAAGGATATATTAAAACATCCTAAATTTATTGGTGTTGGTCACATCATTGAAAGGAATATAGATCATTCATAAGATTATTCTAAGAAATGAACCATGGTGTGTCATAATTGTGAAAATATAGATCTTAATAATATAAAATTCCCATGTGTTCTGAATATATTCCATAAAATTGGATTCCCATGTCACATGGAATTGTTCTAGCAGGGTGTTTCTAGGATGTGAGGTAGAGCCAGAGCACCCCTCTTAAAACACCCTATCCAATTTGTAGGTGATTAGCCACTAGATGAGGCTAACATTCATTGTTAATATTTATAATATGCATGTGATTTACTATTCATAAACACCATTTTAGTTTATTTTACACTTTGAACATCATTTCACATTATGATTGTAATTACTTCTTAAAATGCACTATTATGTGGTACATTTTTTAACATCATTCAAAATACCCAAGGATTCATCTGATTTTTAGGAATGTAATTATCCATATTTCAATTTGATATTTTGGTAAATTTTATCTACACTTAAATATGAACATGTTTCATTCAGTGATCAATGGTGAATTCATGGAAGAAGATGGAGATATTTTGTGATGAAAGGAAACAATTCTAGAGAAGTCAGATTGGACACCAGCCCACTGATGAGACTATGGGGCCCACCATACAGGCCCAATTAATCTTAAATTTCGCGAGTTGCTATAAAAAATGTATCGTAAAAAATCACTCTTCAGGATCTAATGCTAATTCGGCCTCCATGGTGGTCATTAAGGCCGACATATTTGGAGAGATTATGGGCCAGATTCTGCGACCCATAAAAAATCCTACAAATATGATCATATCTTGGAATACACAACTCCAAATGGACCCACATTTTACATCCGGTTAGAAGACATTTGGGGATGAATTTGCGTATTCTATGTCCCACTATGATTCATCCATCTAGATGGCCTTCCAAGGAAGTATGTTTGGTGGAGGAAAGTTGGCTGCCACCTCGGGTCATGTGTGGAAAACTCCAAGTTCCACAAGATTTCCACCACCCTAGGCCTACCATGATCAAATGGGGTGATTTTTACTATTGTAGGCTCGACACAAGGCTTAAAAAATTCCTATTTAAGGTATTGGTGGTGGAGGATTTTATCATCTTTGATTCTTTGTTCAATTGTTATGTTATGCTGTGATTTTGTTATCTGATGTTTGTCTTTCACATGTAAGTTTTTCAATTCACTTTAGTTTCTTAATTAAATTTCTTCTTATACTCTTATTATGTTTTCATTAATATCACTTTTACACTGTTGGTTCAAGGTGAGAAATTATTCACACAAAAGCTTGTTAAATTATCACACAATGGTGGAGTGATCGTTATTTCATTGTCTTTTTTATTTCTCCATTTCCTCCCTCATGAGCCTACTTTCTGCTTCCATTGAAACCATAGATTCAATGGATGGATAACCCAATTTTGGGTTGATCCAAAGGAGTTTAAAGGAGCTGGATTGGATGTTATTTATCATCCCATTAATGCCTAATCAATTCTTTTAATTGATATTTTTATTTGATGATTTTTAAACTCCATCGTCCTTATTGAATTAAGGCCACACACTTCTAGTGTTAATACGAGCCTTTTCCTTGAAGTGCTAAAAACATTGATCCTAAAAGTGTATAGGTGATTATTATTAATGTGTTTAGGTATTAAAACAGTAAGTGAGTATGTTGTTTGATCTTCTTAAATGAACCCATCTCAAATATTAGAAATTTAAATAGTTGAAAAAGAATTTCATCCAATCCACCCCAAACGATAACCTAGGATCAACTGATTATTTTAAAATGAATTTACTCAAATCTATTAGTTATCCTTCAAACCCATCAAAAATCAACCCCTGTTGGCCACTTCATAGCCAAAAATAGTCCATATAATGTACGTGTCTGTAGGATACTTCTTAGGTCTCTGAGGATTTGATGGCACAAGCTAAACTACAAGGACCATTCTACCTTCATCTCTTGGGTAAATTTGATTGAGAATCAAATTTCGGCACCGTTGATGGGGACCCGAGTAATTAATCTAAAAACCCATTATATTCTCCCCCATTTATACTTTTCTCATCCAAATTCTCTTATCTTGTCCCTTTCTTTTTTTTCTTTTGGCGCATGTTCGCCTAAACCCGTGATCAATCTAACTGTCTAGTTAGGGTGGATAGTCATGGGTTTGGGGAGTCAATGACATCCAGGGAAATCTTTCCATTAGATCCTAATCTTCCAAATACCCTAGAGTCCAAAATTGCGCCCATTTCAATGGAATGAATTTAAAAAAACCAACACATAAACTCGGGTGGGAACCAAAATGGAAACCCAAATGAAGCAGCCCCAAACATGGGGAATGAAACTGATAAAACCACGAATGATGACCTCACACCTTCCAAGACCAATTCCCCCTCATGAATTAGACACAATTACCTAAAATATGCCAACTACATCTTTAAACCCCATGTCCAATACCATCTTCCCACATTCCATGGAATGGAGTCCGAGATGCCCTACCTCCACATTAAGGAGTTCAATGACATTGTAGAAACCATGTGTCCCTCACATCAACTAGAATAATCTAAAATGAGGATATTTCCTTTTTCTTTAAAGGATTGAGCTAAAAATCGGCTAAAAAATTTGTTTCCATCATCCATCATCTCTTCAGACCAACTAAAAAGAAAATTCTACAAAAAATACTTTCCCCACCACAAAACAAATGCACTTAAAAAGAGTATCCAAAACATTTTTGAAAGAGAAGGAGATTCATTTTATGAAACGTGGGAGAAGTTCAAGTACATTCTAAACATGGTTTCACATCATGGTTTTTCTATTCCAGAACAAGTGATAATTTTCTATGAAGGGTTGGGTCCGGGGAACAAACAATTCATTGACATGATGTGTAATGGAACCTTTAAAATCAAAGCCCCAAATGATGCTTACGAGTCTCTTGAAAGCCTACCTGAACCAAACCAAACATGGGGAACTTCACCTTATTCTGAAAAGCCACAATGAACTACTGGAATTCATACACTAAGAGAAGAGGAAGGCCTTATGGGTAAACTCGCAGCTCTCTCTAAGAAGGTTGAAGAGATAGACATTAAGAAAGTCTATGAAATCCAAACTGTTGACCCTATTTGCACAATTTGTGACAAACATGACCATAAGACAGAAAACATCCTAACCATCCCATCCATCAAGGATGTTCCTTTAGGAGGACCCCCAGTTGATGTAAATGCTTTGAACTTTCAAAAGTCTCAATACCCAAACACCTTCAACCCAAGGTATAATGACCACCTAGGCTTCCATTGGAAAGATAACCAAAAACCTAGGCATCCATAGGGACAAAATACTTACCCCCATCAGAACTAAAAATCCCAAAACTAGTTCCAAACCCAACCTATCCAATACAAACAACCACTAGTCCATTTTCATCAAACCATCCCACCTCCAAAATATCCCCCTGGGATAAACCAATCTTCTCAAGAACCAACCCAAACTGTTCCATAAAGCCTACTAGAAAAAATGCGCAAAAAATGGATAGGATGATCTTAGAAGTCTCTTCCATTAAACATGAAATTAAAACCATCAAAACTAGAAAGACACCCATGCCTACTTAGGTAGTTCCATCCTCATCTTCAAGGGGAGAGTCATGTTGTGCTCAAACAACTCATGAACAACTAAAGGTTGTGGCTATTTTAAGAAGTATAAAATCAATTGAGAAAACTAAAAAACTAATTCAAAACCCACCTGAAGATTAAAACATGGATGAAAATTCAATTGAACCTAATGATCAGATTGAAAAACATGATAACATTGTCAAAGAAACAACTCTTCAACAAACAACCCCACAAACTGGACCATTTCATCAACGCATGAGGGGGAAAAGCAAGCCTGAATTGAGTGAAACATTAAGGGAAATATTCTCACAACTCAAGTTGAACATTTCCCTTCTTGATGAAATCCAAATCATACCTTCCAACTCAAAGTACCTTAAGGACTTGTGCTCTTTTAAATGAAACTTTTCACATAAAAACCATGTACTTTTGGCTACTAATGTGAGAACCACCATTCAAGGAACCATTCCTCCTAAGTTGAAAGACCTGGATTTCCATTACATCAATGTTGAACTAGGAGAGGGAAAAGTTGTCAAGGCCTTGTGTGACCTAGGTGCTAGTGTCAATCTCTTCCCTTATGTTGTGTACTGCCAGATAGGCCTAGAAGAACTACAAACCAAATCTGTCACACTTCAACTTTTTGATCATAACATTAGGGTTCCATAGGGGATTTTAAAGGATGTTCTAGTAAATGTTGTAAACATCATCTTCCCTGCTGACTTAATTGTCCTTGACAACCATCCAAACATAGGAAATAAGGAACAGACCCCAATCATCCTTGGTCGTCCCTTCCTTGTAATAATCAACTCTGTTATCCGAGTCCGAAATGGGAACATGACCATCACCTTTGGGAACATGAGTCTATATTTGAACAACTATAATGAATGCTCACAAATAGGGGATGACGAGGAAATTCATGAAGTAAACATGATAAGAATCATTGATTATTAATCCATTGAACATCAAGGAATATTTGATGGATATTTAAGTCAGGAATAGATTGATTTCCTTTGTTCACATGAATTATGTTTATCTCTTTGGCTTGAATCATTTTAAAATTTCTCTTATGATGATGTATTAGGTCCAAAAATCAGTGAAACCTTTCATGAAACCACTTTCATGGAGACGACACCAACCTCCTTCCCTAAATCTGATCAGGCCAATCTAGTAGATGAAACTTCTACATGTGGGGAATCAATCCTATCTAAAACATTAGGAAATAAAATTGATCTTGATACAATGTCCCAATCTTGTGATGAAATTCTGAATTGACCTAATCTTGAATTGAAGGAACATCCCACTACACTCAAGTATGCTTACATAGGGGACAGTCAAACACATCTTATTCTCATTTCTTCTTCTCTTGAATCCAATCATGAGAGGATGCTTCTAGATGTCCTTAGGAAACATAATAAATACATTGGTTGGACCCTGTCTGATATTCCCTGGATTAGACCACTTATTGGGACTCATAGGATTATTCTAGAATCTGATTCAAAGCCCTGTCGTCAACCTCACTGGTGACTCAATCCTAATCTCATGGAGGTAGTAAGGAAAGTTCTTCTGAAATTTTTAAAATCTGGTATCATATATCCCATATCTGAGAGTGAGTGGGTCATCCCAATCCAAGTGGTTCCCAAGAAGGCATGAATCACAATGATAACCAATAAGGATGGAGAGATTCTTACATCAAGGATGAGTAGTGGATGTCGGGTCTAAATTTACTATAGTAAGATAAACTCATTCACCAAGAAGGACCTTTTACCCTTCCCATTCATTGACCAAGTCCTTGAGAGAGTGGCAGGTCATGCCTTGTACTGTTTCATATATGGGTACTTGAGGTAAAATCAAATTGAGTTATCCCTGTAGGATCAATGGAAGACTACCTTAAACTGTCAATTTGACACCTTTGCCTTCAAACACATTCCCTTTGGTTTATGCAATGCTCCTGGAACCTTCCAGCAGTGCATGATGGGAATATTCTCAGACATGGAAGAGGATTTTCGAGAGGTCTTCATGGATAAATTCTCTATGTTTGGGGATACATTTTAGGGATGTCTATAGAATATGGAGAGAGTCTTATCATTATGTGAAGAAAACAATCTTGTCCTAAACTAGGAAAAATGTCATTTTATGGTTAAAGAGGGACTAGTTCTAGGCCATCTAGTCTCAGGTAGGGAAACTGAAGGTGATAAAGTCAAGGTTGACATCATTCGTCACCTTACATCACCCAAAACTATCAAGGAAGTGATTTATTTCATAGGAATTTCTGGTTTCTATTGAATTTTTATCAAAGAAATTAGTTCAATCTCCCGTCCCCTTTGTGCACTGCTAGTAAAAGATGCTCCATTTGTTTGGATAGAAAGCTCTGAGGGTTCATTCTCAACCCTAAAATCCTCTCTCACCTCTCATCCCATTATGAAATCTCCAAATTGGAACCCTCCTTTCGAAATTATGTGTGGTTCCAGTGACTTTGTTGTGGGAGATGTGTTAGGACAATGTTGTGATAAAACTCTTTATGTCATTGCATATGCAAGCAAATACATAAATGATTCCAAAATCAACTACACCACCACTGAAAAGGAGTTACATGCTATTGTGTTTTCCTTATATAATTTTAGGTCCTACCTCTTAGGATCCCCTATCACTGTGTTCACGGACCATTCTGCACTAAAATACCTCTTCCAAAAACAAGATTCTAAGTCTAGAAGGATTAGGTGTGTCCTATTGCAATAATTTGACCTCACAATCAAGGATAAAAAGGGTGTTGAAAATGTTGTAGTTGATCAAATCTCTAGGATGGAATTCAAAGACAACTCAAATCACCATTCTGTGTCTGATTCATTTACTTATGAACACATATACTCTCTGTGTGACTTCCCTTGGTATGCCGACATAGCCAATTTCTTAGTTACATGAGTCATTCCAAAATTCATATGGACTCAAGCTTGAATGAAATTCATTTAGGATGTTAGACACTATGTGTTTGATGATCCATAGCTCTATAAGTTATGCCCTGACCAATTCATTAGGAAGTGTGTCCCAGAATCTGAACAAGAGTCCATCCTTAAATTTTGTCATAGTGAGGCATGTGAAGGTCACTTATCCTCTAAGAAAACATCTGCTAAGATTCTTCAATGTGGTATCTTCTGGCCCAACCTCTCAAGGGAATCCTACACATTTTTTCAAATCTATCCTAGGTGTCAACAAGTAGGGTCCATCACAAAAAAGGAATCAAATGCAACTCACTCCCATCATAGTGGTTAAAATATTTGACTGTTGGGGAATTGATTTCATGGGTCACTTCCAAAACTCTAGGGGATATATTTTCATTCTCTTAGCTATCGATTATGTCTCCAAATGGGTTGAGGCCATTCCTACAAAATCTAATGATCATGAAACTGCGATTATATTTCTCTAGTAAAACATCTTCTCTAGATTTGGAATTCCTAGGGCTATCATTAGTGATCATGGAACTCATTTTTCCAATCGTCCATTCTCATCACTCATGAAAAAATATGGAATTTCTCACAAAGTGTCCACTACTTACCACCCACAGACCAATGGTCAAGCTGAGTTATCCAATCATGAAATCAAAAAAATTCTTGAGAAAACTGTCAATCCTTCTAGGAAAGATTGTTCTATGAAACTCATGGATGCTCTTTGGTGAAATCGTACAACATACAAAACCATCCTAGGAAATTCACCATATAGGCTGGTTTATGGAAAACCATTCCATTTACATGTTGAAATTGAGCATAAGGCCTTTCGGGAAATTAAGAAAATAGAATATGACCTCTCATTGGAAAGAACAAAAATGAAATTAGATCTCAATGAAGTGGAGGAACTGAGGATGAAGGCTTATAAAAATTCAAGGATCAATAAAGCTGAGTTCAAGAATACCAATCTTGGAATATCAAGGTCAAACTTTTTGAATGGGGAAAACATGTACTCTTGTATAGTTCAAAACTCCATTTACACCCGAGAATGTTATGGTCTAGATGGTCATGTCCTTTCATAGTGCATCATGTGTACCGCCTTAGGTTAGTAGAGATTCAAGATCCCACAAGTGGTTACATTTTCAAGGTCAATAGTAAAAGGTTAAAACCATTCATTTAATCATTCAATAAACACGAAATAGAGGTTGAGTTAACTGAGCCAACCTATGAACTAGGAAAAAATTAATAGATTAAGGATCCATGTCGGGCTAATGACGTTAAACAAAGTGCTGCATGGGAGGTAACCCATGGTTTTCATGTTTTCAATATTTTTGGAATCATTTTTGGAATCATTTTGATAAATAAAAAAATTGACTGATGATTTATTCTTCTATTATGAGTATGGATGGGTACAAAAGGGGAGCACCATAT
Organism: Viscum album; assembly: GCA_963277665.1. Lineage (NCBI taxonomy): Eukaryota > Viridiplantae > Streptophyta > Magnoliopsida > Santalales > Viscaceae > Viscum > Viscum album. Next base: position 1,339,351,158 of record OY728132.1, on the reverse strand, counting down.
TTATCCGTGTCATGTGGTGTGATCCTTGAGTAATACTTTACCTAGAAATGTAAATAGAGGACAATGTATCATCGGTTAATTTTATTTTATTTTTATGTGTTATTAGGTTAAAAAAAATAAAAAAAAAATAAATAAATAATAATTTAATAATAATAATAAAAGTCCACATACTAGTTTGTGGGTCAAACCCTGTCACATCCAGCGAAGCCGTAGGGATTCGAACCTGGGGCCGAAGGGAGACAGGGGCGCGTGCTTAACACTGACCTACGACTTTTTGTGCTACCTTATTTTATAATTTTTATATATATTCTTATATTTTACTTTCTTTAATATATATATATATATATATATATGGTTTTGATTTTATTTTCTTTTTTCTACTATGGAATTCTTGGAGTGACATCGAGATTAAGGGATTAAAAGGGAGAATCAAGAATTTCATCTTCAACCACTTGGTGACTTCATTTCATGGTCCTCATATTTTAATTTCCTTTTTGAACATCCCTTATTTGTCTGTACTCCTTATAAATTTTCATTTCTTGAAAAATTGGGGACAGTGTTGTTTTATATTGGGGGGAGATGAAATAAATAAATTGCGTTTGTGGAAAAAATTGATTTGAAAAAAAATTGTGAAAATGGAAGAAAAAATTCCTTAAACTTTGAACATGGTAATACAAATTGCAAACTTTGAAACTGAATATCAAATAATTTAGCATGCCCCAATTCTGATTTTAATCCTTGTATAATTTCATTAGCATAGATTTTGGAAAGTGCGGATGTCCAATATGATATTTCATTGTTTATATTTTCATCCAAATAAAAAAAATAATCACAATGCACGTCCTTTGTATAGTGGGGTATTAGTTTGAGTTCATGGGGTCCCCAAAATAAATAGAATAGGATTGGTGATAATATTAGTTTAATATGAGTATTCAAAATAACATTAAAAATAATAATAATAAATTTGCGCGTAGAGCAATGAAATGACCTAATGTGTGGATTTTGACACTTGGGGATCGCGACTCCATAGTTGTCTGTCCTAGAGTTAGTAATTTTATCTCTATTTTTGTTAATTTGAATTTGTTTTTGATTGAGTTAACTCGAGATGATGCCTGAGTATGTGAGCATCAGTTGGTGCCCTAAGGTCTTCATGCCTGGGAGTCATCGGCAAAGTCTCGCTACAGGGGTTGACTCTTTCAAGTGCAATTTCAATTACCATGGAAAACATGAAAAAAAAATAAACAAAAAAAAAACAAAAAAATATTATAAAAAAAAATTGAATACTCATCTTAATATTGAAATGTGATTCCACATATTTCTTTTGTCATTTCCCCCTTGAAAAAAGATGAACCCCATGTCTACTGTGATACACAACACATCCTCATACTTAATTAATATTGGACGAAATATGGAAATGAATTTGAACAAAGGAATGATCTTTAGATTGGGATATGCTTACGAAACTATCATCTATTAAAATATTTTGATGGGATTCATGATTGTATGGTATATAAGTTTTTGGTTATCATTGTGTATTAAAATGTTTTTGGAAAAAGGAATTCGAATTTCATATTGTTGAGATATATTTTGCTCAGGACTAGCAAAACTCAAGTTGGGGGGGGGTGCGATTAGCCACTAAATGAGGATAATATTGATTTTTAATATTTATAATATTCATGTGATTTATTATTCATAAAGACCATTTTAGTACATTTTACACTTTTATCATCATTTCACATTATGATTGTAATTCCTTCTTAAAATTCACTATTATGTGGTACATTTTTGAACATCATTTAAAGTACCCAATGATTCATCAGATTTTAAGGAATGTAATTTTCCATATTTCAATTTTATTTTTTCGGAAAATTTATCTAAACTTAAATATGAACATGTTTCATTCAGGGATCAATGGACAATTCATGAAAGAAGATGTGAATATTTTATGATGAAAAGAAACAATTCTGGTGAAGTCGGATTGGACACCAGCCCACTGATGAGACTGTGGGGACCAACATTCAGTCCCAATAAATCCCAAATTTCATGGGATTATATATGAAATGCATAGGAAAAAATGACACTTCAGGATCTATTGCTAATTCGGTATCCATGGTGGTCATTAAGACAGCCCAATTTGGAGATAAGATTATGGGCCAGATTCTGCGGTCCATACAAAAATCCTACCAATATGATCATATCTCGGAATCCACATATCCAAATGGGTCCAAATTTTACAGGAGGTTTGAAGACATCCGGGGATCTATTTTCTTCTCCTATGTCCCACTCTGATTCGGCCATCTAGAATGTCTTCCATGCGCTTCTGTTCGGTGGATGAAAGATAGTTTCCACCTCGGGTCAAGTGTGGAAAAGTCCATGTTCCAAAAGCATTCCACCACCTAGGCCTACCATAATCAAGTGGGATGCATTGTACTATTGGAGGTTCGACCCAAGGCTTCCAAAATTCTTATTTAAGGCAGTGGTGGTGGAGGAGTTTATCATCTTTGATTCTTTGTTCAATTGTAATGCTATGATGTGATTTTGTTGTCTCAAGGTTGTCTTTCACATGTTAGTTGTTCAATTCACTTTAGTTTCTTAATAAATGTTCCTCTTCTACTCTTATTCTATTTCTGTTAATATCACTTTGATACCGTAGGTTCATGGTGTGAATTTATTCACACCAATTCTTGTGAAATTATCACACAATGGTGGAGTGATCGTTATTTCATTGTCTTTGTTTTTACTTCTCCATTTCCTCCCTGATGAGCATACTTTCCGCTTCCATTGAAACCATAGAATAAATGGAGGGAAAACACACTTATGGGTTGATCCAAGGGAGTAGAAAGGGGCTGCATTGGATTTTATTTATCACCCCATTAATTTCTAATCACTTCTTTTAATTGAGATTTTTATTTGGTGATTTTTAAACTCCATCGTCCTTGTTGAATTAAGGCCACACACTTCAAGTGCTAATATGAACCTTTAACTTGAAGTGATAAAAACATTGATCCTTAAAGTGTATAGGTGATTAGTATTAAATGGTCTAGGAATGAAACCAGTAAGTGATGATGTTGTTTTATATCCTTAAATAATCCCATCTCAAATATTAGAAAATAAAATAGTTGAAAAAGAATTTCATCCAATCCACCCAGAGCGATAACATAGGATCAACTCATTATTTTAAATTGAATTTACTAAAATATGATAGTAATCCTTTAAACCCATCTATAATCAACCCAAGTTGGCAACTTCATATCCAAAAAAGTCCATAGAATGTACGTGTCAATAGGTTAGTTATTTGGTCTCTAAGGATTCGATAACCCAAGCTACACTATAAGGATCGTTCTACCTTCATCTCTTGGGTAAATTTGAGCGAGAATCAAATTTTGGCGCCATTGCCGGGGACCCAAGTAATTTATCTAAACACCCATTCTTTCTCCCCCATTTCTTCTTTTCTCATCAAAATTCTCTTATATTTTCCCTTTCTCATTTTTTTTCTTTTGGCGCATGTCTGCCTACACCCACGATCAATCAAACCGTCTTGTTAGGGTGGATAGTCCTAGGGTTGGAGAGTCAAGTACACCAAGGGAACTATTTCCATTAGATCCTAATCTTCAAAATACTCTAGAGTCCACAATTTATCCCATATCAATGGAAGGTCTTAAAAGAATCCAACTCATAAACCCGGGAGGGAACCAAAATGGAAACCCAAATGAGGCAGCCCCAAACTTGGGGAATGAAATTGATCAAACCATGAATGACTACCTATCACCTTCCTGGACCAATTCCCCTCATGCATTAGACACAATTCCCTAGGATATTCCAACTACATCTTTAAACCCCTTGTCCTAAACCATATTCTCACATTCCATGGAATGGAGTCAGAGATTCCCTACCTTCACATTAAGGAGTTCAATGACATTGTAGATACCATGTGTACCCCACATCAACTAGAATCAGCTAAGATGATGCCATTTCCTTTTTATGTAATGGATAGAGATAAATATAGGATAAACAATTTGATACCATCATCCATCAACTCTTGGGACTAACTAAAAAGAGAATTCTACAAAAAATACTTTCCCCACCACCAAATAATTGCACTTAAAAAGAGCATCCAATTTTTTTTAAAAATACAGAGAGTCATTATAAGAAACATGGGAGAGGTTCAATTACACTCTAAACATGGTTCCACATCATGGTTTTTCTATTCTAGAATAAGTAAAAATTTTCATTGAAGGGTTGGGTCCGGGGAAAAAAAGAATTCATTGACATGATGTGTAATGGAACCTTTAAAAAATTCCCCAAATGATGCTTATGAGTATATATAAATCCATTCTAAACAAAACCAAACATGTGGAACATCCCTCATTCTGAAAAGAATCAATGAACTCTTGGAATTCATACTGTTAGGGAAGAGGAAAGACTTAGGGATAAACTCGCAGCACTATCTAGGAAGGTTGAAGAGATAGAGATTAGGAAAGTCCATGAAATCCAAACTACTGAACCTGTTTGCCCAATTTGTGACAAACATGACCATAAGACAGAAAATTTCCCAACCATCCCATCCATCAAGGATGTTATTTTAGGGGGACCCCCAGCAGAAGAAAATTCTTTGAACTTTCTAAAGCTTAAATACCCAAACTCCATCAACCCAAGGTACAATGACAACCCAAGATTATGTTGTAAAGATAACCAACAACCTATCCAACCACAGGGACTAAATCATTACCCCCATCATAACTACTAATCCAAAAAACCAGTTCGAAACCCAACCTATAAAATACCAACAACCACTAGTCCATTTTAAAAAAACCATCCCACCTCTAAAATATCCCTTTGGGATAAACCAATCTTCTCCAGCACCAACCCAAACGGTTTCACAAATCCAACTAGAAGAACTGCGCAAACAAATTTAAAGGATGTACTTAGAAGTCTCTTAACATAAACAATAACTTCAAACCATAAAAACTTGAAAGACACCCATGCCTACTCTGGCTGTTCCATCCTTAACTTCAAGGGGAGATTCAAGTTGTGCTCAAACAACTCATGAACAACTAATGGTTGTGACTATTTTAAGAAGTGGGAAATCAATTGAGAAACCTAAACAACTAATTCAAAACCCACCTGAAGATTCAAACATGGATGAAAATTCAAATGAACCAAATGATCAAACTGAAAAACATGATAACATTGTCAAAGAAACAACTCTTCAAAAAACAACCCCAAAACCTGCACCATTTCCTTAACGCGTGAGTGGGAAAACCAAGCCTGAATTGAGTTAAAAATTGAGGGAAATCTTCTCACAAGTCATGTTGAACATTCCCCTTCTCGATGCCATCCAAACCATTCCTTCCTACTCAAAGTAACTTAAGGACTTTTCCACTTTTAAACGAAAATTTTCACATAAAAACCAAGTCCTTTTGGCTTCTAAAGTGAGTACCACCATTAAAGGGACCATTCCTCCTAAGTTGAAAGACCCGGGTTTCCCTTACATCAATGTCGATCTAGGAGAGAGAAATGTTATCAAGGTCTTGTGTGACCTAGGTTCTAGTGTCAATCTCATCCCTTATGTTGTGTACTTCTAGTTAGGCCTAGAATAACTCCAACCCACATCTGTAACACTTAAACTTACAGATCGTAGCAGTAGTGTTCCGAAGAGGATTTTGAAGGACGTTCAGGTAAAGGATGAAAATGTCATCTACCCTACTGACTTCATTGTCCTTGACAACCATCAAAACTGAGGAAATAATGAACAGACCCCAATCATCCTTGGTCGTCCCTTCCTTAAAAAAATCAACTCTATTATCTGAGTCTGAAATGGTAACATGACCATCTCCTTTGGGAACTTGAGTCTAGACTTGAACATCTATAATGAAATCTCACAAATAGGGGATGAAGTGGACATTCATGAATTAAAAATTATAGGAATCATTGATATTGAATCCATATAACATCAATGAATATTTGATGGATGATTAAGTCAGGATGAGATTGATTTTCTTTGTTCACATGAAGGAAGTTTATCTCCATGGCTTGAATCATTTTGAAATTTCTCTTATGATGACGTATTAGGTCCAACAATCAATGAAACCTTTTAGGAAACCACTTTCATAGAGACCACACCAACTTCCTTCCCTAAATCTAATCAGGCCAATCTAGTAGGAAAATCTTCTACATGTGGGGAATCAATCCTATCTAAAACTTTAGGAAATAATATTGATCTTGATCCAATGTCCCAATATTCTACTGAAATTATGAACCGACATGATCTTGAATTGAAGGAACATCCCGCTGCACTCAAATAAGCTTTCTTAGGGGACAATCAAACACAACCTATTTTCATTTCTTCTGCTCTTGAATCAAATCACGAGAGGATGCTTCAAGATGTCCTTAGGAAACATAAGAACCCCATTGCTTGGACCCTATCTGATATTCATGGGATTAGCCCACTTATTGGGACTCATAGGATTGTTCTGAAACCTGATTCAAAGCCATGCCGTCAACATCAATGGAAACTAAATCCTAATATCATGGAGGTAGTAAGGAATGAAATTCTAAAATTGTTAAAATTTAGTATCATATATCCCATAACTGAGAGTGAGTGGGTCAGCACAATCCATGTGGTTCCCAAGAAGGCAAGAATCACAGTGACAACCAATAAGGATAGTGATATTCTTCCAACCAGGGTGAGTAGTGGATGTAGGGTGTTCATTGACTATAGGTAGCTAAACTCATTCACTAAGAAGGACCGTTTCCCCTTAACATTCATTGACCAAGTCCTTGAGTTAGTGGCATGTCATGCCTTCTACTATTTCTTAGATTGGTACTTGCGGTACAATCCAATTGAGGTATCCCTAGAGGATCAAGGGAAGACTATATTCACTAGCCCATTCGACTCCTTTGCCTTCAAATGCATCCCCTTTGGTTTATGCAATGCTCCTGGATCCTTCCAGCGGTGCATGATGGGAATCTTCTCAGACATGGTCAGGGATTTTCTAGAGGTCTTCATGAATAACATCTCTGTGTTTGGGGATACATTTGAGGGATGTCTACAGAATGTGGATAGATTCTTATCATGATGTGAAGAAAAGAATCTTGTCCTAAACTGGGAATAATTCCATTTCATGGTTAAATAGGGACTAGTTCTAGGCCATCTGGTCTCAGGTATGGGTATTGAAGTTGATAAAGCCAAGGTTGACACAATTCGTCACCTTCAATCACCAAAAACTGTCAAGGAAGTGAGGTCTTTCTTAGGACATTCTGGTTTCTATAGCATATTCATCAAGGAATTTAGGTCAATCTCCCATCTCTTTTGTGCTCTTCTAGTAAAGGTTGCTCCATTTGTTTGTACAGAAAGTGGTGAGGGTTCATTCTCAACCCTCAAATCCTCTCTCACCTCTCCTCCCATTATGAAATCTCCAAATTAGAACCTTCCTTTCAAACTTATGTGTAATGCTAGTGACTTTCCTGTTGAAGATGTGTTAGGACATCTTTGTGAAAAAAATATTTATATCGTTGCTAATGAAAAAAAAAATCCTTAAATGATGTCCAAATCATCTACACCACCACTGAAATGGAGTTACTTTCTATTGTGTTTTCCTTATAGAAGTTTACATCCTACATATTAGGATCCCCCATCACTGTGTTTACTGACCATTTTGCACTAAAATACCTATTCCAAAAATAATATGCTAAGGCTAGACTGATTAGGTGGGTCCTTATCTTGCAAGAATTTGACCTCACAATCAATTATAAAAAGGGCGTTGAAAATGTAGTAGCTGATCACCTCTATAGGATGGAATTCAAAGACAACTCAAATCACCTTTCTGTGTCTGATTCATTTCCTGATGAACACGTATACTCTATGAGTGACTACCCTTGGTATGCTGACATAGCCAATTTCTTAGTTATAGGAGTAATTCCAAAATTCATAGGGACTCAAGATTGAAATAAATTTCTTTATGATGTTAGACACTGTGTGTTTGATGATCCATACCTCTATAAGTTCTGACCTGACCAAGTCATTAGGGGGTGTGTCCCAGAATCTGAACAAGAGTCCATCCTTAAAATTTGTCATAGTGATGCATTTGGAGGTCACTTTTCTTCTAAGAAAACATTAGAAAAGATTCTTCAATGTGGTCTCTTTTGGCCCACCCTCTCAAGGGACTCCTACATATTTTGTCAAATCTATCCTAGGTGTCAACAAGTAGGGTCCATCACAAAAAAGAATCAAATTCCACTCACTCCCATCTTAGTGGTTGAAATATTTCACTGTTGGGGAATTGATTTCATGGGTCACTTCCCAAACTGTAGGGGATATCTTTTTATTCTCTTACCTATCGATTATGTCTTCAAATGGGTTGAGGCCATTCCTACAAAATCTAATTATCATGAAATTGTGATTAGATTTCTCTAATAAAACATCTTCTCGAGATTTGGAATTTCTAGGGCTATCATTAGTGATCGTGGAACTCATTTTTGCAATCGTCCATTCTCATCACTCATGGAAAAATATGTAATTTCTCACAAAGTGTCCACTACTTACCAACCACAGACCAATGGTCAAGCTGAGTTAGCCAATCGTGAAATCAAACAAATTCTTGATAAAACTTTCAATCCTTCTAGGAAAGATTGGTCCAATAAACTCTTGGACGAACTTTGGGCATATCGTACAGCATACAAAACCATCCTAGGAATGTCACCATATAGGTTGGTTTATGGAAAATCATGCCATTTACATATTGAAATTGAGCATAAAACCTTTTGGGAAATTAAGAAAATGGATTATGACCTCTCATTGGCCAGAACAAAAATGAAATTAGATCTTAATGAACTGGATGAACGAAGGATGGAGGCTTATGAAAATTCAAGGATCAATAAATATAGAGTTCAAGCCTACCAATCTAGGAATATCAAGGTCAAACATTGTGAACCGAGAAAACTTGTTCTCTTGTATTGTTCAAAACCTCATTTACACCCGAGAAAGATATGATCTAGATGGTCAAGTCCTTTTATGGTGCATCATGTATACCCCCATGGGTCTATAGAGATTCAAGATCCCACAAGTGGTTACATTTTCAAGGTCAATGTTCAAATGTTAAAACCATTCATTGAATCATTCAATAAATAGGAAAAAGATGTTGTGTTAACTGAGCCAACCTATGAACTAGGAAAAAATTAATAGATTTACGATCCATGTCTGGCTAATGATGCTAAATAAAGTGCTGCATGGGAGGAAAGACATTGTATTTATGTTTTAAATCTTTTTGGAATCAATTTTTTTTAATAATTATGATATTTAAAAAAATATACTGTTGATATATTCTTCTATTATGAGTATGGATGGGTACGAAAGGGGAGCACCATATTCATCCATGTCACATGGTCTGATCCTAGAGTAATACCTTACCCATGAATTGTAAAAAATAAGACAATGTATCACCAATTTATTTTATTTTATTTCTTTGTGTTTGTAGGTTAAAAAAAATATTATAATAATAAAAAAGGCCACATCGTAGGTCATGGGTCAAACCCTGTCACAACCAGTGAAGCTGTAGGGATTCGATCTCGGGACCGATGGGAGATAGGGGCACGTGCTTACCACTGACCTACGACTTTTTGTGCTTCCTTGTTCTATAATTTTTATATATATTCTTATATTTTACTTGCTTTATTATATAAATATATATATATATATTGTTTTATTTTATTTTGTTTGTTTAGTTTTTCCTTTTTCTACTAGGCAATTCTTAGAGTGACATCAATATCAAGGGATTAAAAGAGAGCATCAAGAATTTCAACTTCAACCACCTGGTGACTTCATTCCCTGATCCTCATATTTCAATTTACTTTTTAAACATACATTATTTGTCTCTACTCCTTATAAACTTTCATTTCTTGAAACACTAGGGACAATGTTGTTTTATGTTGGTGGGGGAGGTGAAATAAAATAACTGCTTTTGTGGAAAAAAATGATTTGAAAAAAAAATGTGTGTAAATGGAAGAAAAAATTCTTTTAACTTTGAACATGTTAATACACATTTCACACTTCGAAACTGAATATCAAATAATTTAGCATGCCCCGATTCTGATTTTAATCCTTGTATAATTTCATGAGCATAGATTTTGGAATGTGTGACTGACCAAAGTGATATTTCATTGTTTCTATTTTCATCCAAATAAAAAAAAGAATCACAATGAACGTCCTTTGGATAGTGGGGTATTAGTTTGAGTTCATGGGGTCCCCAAAACGAATAGCATAGGTTTGGTGATCATTTTAGTTTAATATGAGTATTAAAAAAACTAAAAAAATAATATTTATTTTGTGCGTAGAGTAATGAAATGACAAAATGTGTGGCTTTCGGCACATGGGGATCATGACCCCATAGTTGTCAGGCCCAGAGTTAGTAATTTTTTCTCTATTTTTGGTAATTTAAATTTGTGTTTGACTGAGTTAACTCGAGAAGATTTTCGAGTATGTGAGCTTCACTTGGTGCCCTAAGGTCTTTGAGCCTGGGAGTCATCGGCAAAGTCTCTCTATAGGGGTGGACTTTTTTGAGTGCAATTTCAATTACCATGGAATAATTGAAAAAAAACAAAAAAATATAGTAAAAATATTGAATACTCATCTGAATATTGAAATATTATTCCACCTAGTGCTTCCATCATTTCCCACCTTGAATAAAGATGAACCCCTCTTGTCTATTGTGATACATAACACATCTTCATACTTAATTGATATTGGATGAAATATGGAAATGAATTTGAACAAAGTAATGGGATTGGTATTGAGATCTCCTTATGAAACTATCATGTATTAAAATATTTTGATGTGTTTCATGATTGTTTGGAATAGATGTTTTTGGTGATCATTGTGTATTAAAATGTTTTTGGAACAGGGGATTCGAATTTCATATTGTTGAGATATATTTTACTCGGGACTAGGAAAACTCCAGTTGGGGGTGTGATTAGCCACTAAATGTGGATAATATTCATTGTTAATATTTATAACATTCATGTTATTTATTATTCATAAACACCATTTTATATCATTTTACACATTGACCATCATTTCACATTATGATTTTAATTCCTTATTAAAATGCAATATTATGTGGTATATTTATAAACATCATTTAATGTAACCAATGATTCATCTGATTTTAAGGAATGTAATTATCCATATTTCAATTTGATAATTTGGTAAATTTTATCTACACTTAAATATGAACTTTCTTTATTCAGGGATCAATGGAGAATTCATTGAAGAAGATGGGGATATTTTGGGATGAAAGAAAACAATTCTTGAAAAGTCAGATTGGACACCAACCCACTGATGAGAATGTGGGGCCCTACATACAAGCCCAATGAATCCAAAATTTCGTGGTATGATATAAGAAATGAATAGGAACAAATAACTCTCAAGGATACAATGCTAATTTGTCCTCCATGGTGGTTATTAAGGTGGCCCAATTTAGAGATAAGATTATGGGCCAGATTCTGCGGTCCATAAACAAGCCTACCAATATGATCATATCGCGTAATCCACAACTACAAATGGGACCAAATTTTTCATAAGTTTAGAAGACGTCTGGTGATCCATTTTCTTATTTTATATCTCTCTATGATTCAACCATCTAGATGGTCTTCCAAGCGCGTCTCTTTGGTGGATGAAAGTTGGCTTCCACCTCGAGTCATGTGTGGAAAAGTCCAAGTTCCACAAGCATTCCCCCACCATAGGCCTACCATAATCAAGTGGGATGCTTTTTACTATTGGAGTCTTGACCCAAGGCTTCCAAAATGCCTATTTAAGGAAGTGGAGGTGTAGGAGTTTATCATCTTTGATGCTTTGTTCAATTGTAATGTTATTCTGCGATTTTGATGTCTCAAGTTTGTCTTTCACATGTAAGTTGTTCAATTCACTTTAGTTTCTTAATAAAATTTCTTATTCTAATCTTATTGAATTTTTGTTAATATCACTTTGATACTGTAGGTTCAAGGTGTGAATTTATTCAGACCAAACCTTGTGAAATTATCACACAACAGTGGAGTGATCGTTATATCACAGTCTTTTTTTACTTCTCCATTTCCTCCCTCATTAGCCTAGATTCTTCTTCTATTGAAACCATAGAATCAATGGAGGGATAACCCACTTATGGTTTGATCCCAAGGAGTAAAAAGGGGCTGGATTGGATGTTATTTTTCACCCCATTAATGTCTCATAACTTCTTTTAATAGTGATTTTTATTTGATGATTTTTAAACTCCATCGTCCTTGTTGAATAAAGGCCACACACTTCAAGTGCCAATACGAACCTTTACCTTGAAGTGCTCAAAACATCGATACTTCCACTGTATAGTTGTTTAGTATTAATGATTTTAGGTATTAAACCAGTAAGTGAGGATGTTTTTTGATCTTCTTAAATGAACCCATCTCAAATATTAGAAATTGAAATAGTTGAAAAAGAATTTCATCCAATCCACCACAGGCGATAACCTAGGATTAAGTCATTATTAAATTTAATTTACTCAAATATGTTAGTTATCCTTTAAAACAATCTAAAATCCTCCCACGTTGGCCACTTCATAGCCAAAAACTATCCATAGAATGTACATGTCTATAGACTACTTCTTAGGTCTCTGAGGATTTTATAACCCAAGCTAAACTACAAGGATCGTTCTACCTTCATCTCTTGGGTAAATTTGAGAGAGAATCAGTAAGAGTAAGGTGTTGGCTCAAGTTCAGTTTGATGAACCATTTCTATTTGATTGTTCCATCCATTATAGTCATTATGTTTCATTTTTTTATTTAATTTTAACAAAAAAAATATTTGGGGTATTATTCATGAGCTCCGATTTTAAGGAATGTGTGTATTTTGGAAATTATAAAAATTTTATGTCTTGATTGGAGGTGAGTTATGTTGTGTGTATAGTTGTTTATGGATATCATATGGGAAGAAAGATGAAGTTGGTGTTTCTTTTAAATCCCTATGATTATTAGTGTGTCATGTAATATAAAAGTGAGCCTCTTAGTGTTTCATGTTCCATTCGTTCTTCCTAGGGTACTATATGGCCACTAATGAAACCAAAAAGAAGAAGTTATGATCTGGGATTATCATCATCAGACTAAAGTGGAGTGAAAACATCATGACATTAGGGCTACATCCACTGGCCCCAGAGTGAAGACTGTGCATAGTCTAAAATCCCCAGGTCGTGGAGGACCTTGGTCTAGATTTTTTGCTTCATTGTAGGGATGGGGATAGTTTGAGTTTCACTATTTTAATTTAATCATCATGGAAGGTGGTATTTTGTGGTAAAAGGCATAGAATCCTCATTTTCTAATTGTGATCCTAATGGTTTGAAATTACATTTTTTGATGTATGTAGGAATTGTAGTATCATTTCATTGAGATTGATTTTTTTCTTCTGAAGTGTGAATATATTATAAGTTCTTGTTGAGTTCATAGCCTAGTGTATCAATTTTGGGTTTTTGGTTGTGCTCATCCAGATATTGTATCATCTTATGATGATGTTGAATTGTGGTTTAGTTACATCTATGTTTGTGGGTTTTCATCGGGGCTCCCCATATGATGTGAATTGGTCTATACAGGAAGATCATGGTTTGGTATGTGTTGGGATATTTAGGTCAGTAAATTCTAGTAAGTTTCTAATGGTGGGGTTTCAAATCTATCAACCAATATTGAAGGTAGTGAATTATTGTTTCAATTCATGTCATTCATTATTTATCTCCTCCTGGGTGATGATCGGGCCCCTGGAGATGGCATGTTGGTTTCGTGTGTGGTAATGTGTTTGTCTTAATGTTAGAGGTTGTTCATCACATCTCGAGAAGTGGTTTGGGATCATTGAATCATTCCAAGTAATTGGCAGATGTTTTATTTTTAGGTTGTTGATATTTTATTTAATATAATTATTTGAACCATCAGGGCATGTGGACCTTTTCCTTTGAATTGATCGTCTAGAGATTTCGTGGTTTTATAAGGGAAAAATATAGTTGATGGATGGATTATTACACTAGGGTTTTTATTTTCATTAATTTTTCTATATTATCATTTGGTTATTTGATTATTCACTCGAGTTATGGGTGCTTTATATTTTAATATTAAGTATAGGAAAATTTTATCCAGTTTTATGGTTTAGGTCCATGGTTTTGGGGTAACATTGTGACCTCTTTATTTTTAGTCACTTTTTAATTTATTTTATTAATTCATAGATTGAGTTCATAGATTCATCATGGTTTTATCTAAATTTTTTCGATCAAAGGGATAAAATTTCCTAGCCTTGGGATATCTCTGATCGAGGGAGCATGACCCAAGAACAGTTATATGAACCTTGTGAAAGGAGAGTGAATGGTTTTGTCAATTTGGACAGAACTATATCACATGGTTGGTTCAAATTTTCCCAAACCATATGGTTTCCTATAACATATATTAATCGGAACATTATTGGCACATAGTGTTGGAAACTATTCTCCCAAACTATGAACATTTCCTTGGTCATTAAAAATGTTATTTTACTTTTATACCCTCTAATATTTTAAACCTCATAACCCCATTTTCTCTGCCTCTTAGTCATTGTGACCCAAATGAAGCCCATACCTTCTTATACAATCTTCACCTCTTCTCCCAATGTGTGGACATAGGGTTTTCTTTATGTTTAGGGTTAATCTTCAAAGAAATATTCTCCAGTCTTATTACTCTCCGTCCTTCATCAATTTTCACTTGAGTTATTATTATTCCATGGTATTGTGGATCTTGGCTCCATGTTTATTTCTATTTTAATTAGGATTTCATATGGTTTAGGTTTCTCATGGTTATTCTTGCTTCATTGAACCCTCACGAAGTTGTTTCTGGTAGGTGTTCTTCAAGCACATATTATATGGGGTAGGATTCCCTTTTCACTTGTCATTAGAATTTAATATTCATGGATTTAATTATTTTCACATATTCGTTTGGTTTAAAATAGTGATTTGTGAGTTTTATAATAACCTTGTTACCATAAATGAGGTTATTTTTATAATTATTTTGAATTATAGGGTAATTATTTTGGTAATATATGCATAATATGTGTTTGATAAATTGTTTGGATGGATTTAATAAGTGGAATATGGGTTTTAAATCATGTAATGTCTTTGTAAATTTATTTTTTTCATTTCAAATTGTGGTTTTTATTTTTGAAATGTATTTATAAGTGGTTTTGGAGTTAAAATACGCGTGTGTTTGGCCCTTGAAAATGATTTTACATGTGAAAAAATGTGTTTGTTTCCTTTTGAAATTGTTTTATTTTTGAATGGGTGTTTGAGGCCCATTTGAATCTTTTTTGAATGTGGCTATCTGGAAAATTATCCTTTTAAAATTATATTTCCTTGGATATTTTGGATTTTGTGGGAGTCCCACATTGAGAGTCACTCTTCTGATAAATTGGTTGATTGGAATGAAATAGTACCTCAGAGGGGATTTTGGGTGTCTTTTTTTGTGTGTGTTACTTGTGTATGATGTATGTGCATGAGATTGGATGCTTTTTTGATATGGTTGGCTCACACGATATTTAGTCTTGATATGGGAACATGGACTAAATAGATGTTTTTAGGGAATAGTTGTTTAACTAGCTGGATATTTTTTCTAGATATTAGAACATAGAATGGACATTTCTTTGCATTGAGATAATACCCCTCTCTAACACCAGGAAGGGTAAAATAGAGTGTGTGTGCGAATAAATGTCATCAGGTGAGGAATTCCTTCATGATGAGACACATGTATGTACATTCGAGATTATTCCACTAATATCTTCAGTTCTCTCATGTCCTTTAGCAGAAAACTATCTGTAGTAGATGATTGAGATTTTCTATTGGTTGTTTACTTGTGTGTTCTATTTTTCCATTTCCCTTTTTATGTGATTATTTTTGATACACTATAACATGGTTTACGTTTTTGAAATGTCATGAGATGGATTTTCAATGGATTATGAAAATGTTGAGAAATATTTCTATACTCTCTTTCCCACTTTTTAAATTAAAATTCCATCTTTATTCTTTAAAATAATAATGTCTCTTCCTTGGTAAAGAATTTGTATTTGAATGGAAAAAGGGAAATAGACCGTATTTTTTAAAAAAGAGGATATTTATAAAAACCCAACTTTTTAATATTGTATTTTAAAGATGAAATTGACATTTATTTATTTAATGGTAATGAATAGGGAATAGAATATTTGAGCATGCTTACTTATTTTTAGTACTCAAACCTAGGGTTTATTCTTGTTATTAGCTTTTGTTGAGTGTTCCATCTTGGATTTGATATCCATGTGATATGGTTGGTTTTTGGTATCAGTGAGTTATCCTCAGGGTCACATGGAGACGTTGTTGTTATGTATATTTTCAGTTTTATTGTTTGGTTGTTGAATTTTTAGTTTCTGTATAAATGATGCTCATTTTGGTAATCATATTTATTTTTTGATTATGTATTTATTAATTTTGATCAGTTTATATATTATGGGAGAAATATTTACCTCGTTTATTCTAATGATTCCCCAAAACTTATTTCCTAACCAGTAGGATCATGTACTCTTCTTAGGACCTATCTTAGTTTTAATTGGGTGACTGGTTCAAGTCCAAATACGATTGGTTCAGGAAAACATTATTCCTAATAGTTTATGCAATGACATTAACCACAGAAGGGTGTAGGTGATTTAGAAGTCAAACCTTTGAATTCATCCCGCTAACATCCCTTGTATAGGATTCACACATTTCAGAGGAATTATAGAATAGAAACACATATGGTCATAAAAAACTATGAACTGTTACCCAAAAATGTAATGCATCCCACACTTTAGAACATGAATAATTGTAACATGATCTATGAAATTATTTGGGTAATTATTTTCAATTTTTTAAAGATAATGAGAGTCTTAATACACCATATGCACATCCTTCTTGAACACATAACCAAAATATCATGGGAATCATCATAGAAAACATTGCATCCTTAACCTTGATTAGGTAAGATGAGAATTGGGGTTGATTTCAGAATCCATTTCAAATCATCAAATTAATCTCGGCACATTGCATCCCATGTGAATTTCACCATTTTCGGGGTAACACAAGTTAATGATGAAATCAACAAAGAGAAATACTTGTAAAATATTCATTTATATCCCTCATGATGAATGAATCACATTATTTCAATGACATTATTTGTCTCTTACAAAGAAAACAAACATTTATTATCTCAGGATCAACTAAAAATACAGGCTATGAAAAATCATTTCCCAATAATTTATGTTCATGAATATAGAAGTATCATTTCTAATGATTAATATATAAAGGTTCACTACATTATAATTCCAAACAAAGACAAAGATGGTGCCCATGCTCCTTATATAATCATGAACAAACCAAAATAGAATCTGCAATCACTACCAAAAAAGTGTCAAAATACTAATGAAACATATGATTTATCAAATCCATGAAAATTACATGAGTGTTAGACAAACCAAAAAACCTCACATGACATTATAATGGACATACCTACTCATGAAAGATGTATTCGTTATAGAAAATTTCCAAAAATGTAAGATGATGATAACCAAACTAAAGATAACTATTTGAAACCACTTTACACCCTTTTAATGATTTAAAAAATCATCCACTCATGGTATCTGATAATAGTTATTAACTATTAATCATTTCAAAATTAAATAGTCTACAAAAAACTATAGTGAATAATATTCCTTTTTAAAAAAAATACATAGGGATACCCAAGAAAAATTATTGGGGGAAACCCCATTTTCATTGGGCCATCCAACTCAATTTTAAGGTCCTCCAGCTCCACTTGTTCGATTCAATATGAAGGTATTGATATTAGATGTGAACCATAAACCAGGTAAATTTTAATCTACACCTACCTTGC
Organism: Viscum album; assembly: GCA_963277665.1. Taxonomy (NCBI): domain Eukaryota; kingdom Viridiplantae; phylum Streptophyta; class Magnoliopsida; order Santalales; family Viscaceae; genus Viscum; species Viscum album. The sequence goes on along the minus strand of OY728132.1, from coordinate 1,339,333,239 downwards.
TAGAGTAATCCTTGATAAATCATCTATAATAACTTATGGGAAACCCCAAAAATGGAAGTAAGATCATCAATATAATAAATTTCACTGATTTGAACTACATTATTAGACAACAAACTTCTAATCTTTGGGTGGTAATTTCTGACTGTGAAATACCTCAGATCCCACTCTACTAGAAACTCCTCATAGTTGCCCTTAGCTATAATAAATGATAAAATCTTATTGTAATAATAAATATCATCTCAATGAGAAAAAATTATGTGTATCCCGATTATCATATCAAATATATGCCGACTAAGAATAAGAAAATTCCAAACTATCTCCATATCATCTATCAATAGATTCCAAAAAGGACACTGAAAACCTTGATCAATTATCTTACTAATAGGTGTATATAACTCTATAAAAAACACATGAGATCCATTAGAAGGTTATGAATACTAGATATATATATATATAAATGGGTTGGAAGAACCAATATAAAATAAGTAAATTTCTACTGAGGATATAATAATGATGTTACCTGTCACTGTCATTGGACCTGTGTCTACTTACAATGGAAAGACGTCTCTTGCATGAAGGTGCTTCACTCCTAAGGCCAATGGATGGAGCCCTATTTTGTTTGACACATGTTACTATGTGATAGTTATCTTTGAAATTGTTGATCCCTGACCATATCCAGGTGTACAAATAGCTCGAAATAAACACTAAAACCAACCATAACACTCACTACTATTATACATCGTTGCTGGTGCAGTATTATAATGCCTTGTGATTCCGATAATTCCACATCGATTGAATGTCATGGGATCACCACTAGCTACAACAAGAGGTTCATAAGATGCCTTATACTAACAACCAACTCCAAAACTATTGTGATGATCATAAAACATTTTCTCTTATCATGGAGTTACACTAAATCCACCACTATGTAAAAGTGAATGGGTTAAGGATCCATCCATTCCTACGATATTCATCTCTTCCATAATATCCCAACCTAATGTCTCTGTATATTTTGAAAGATTCACAATAAATACATGTGAACTGATATTTGGAAGAAAAATCTGTGGGTACTTATGAGACAATAGAATGTCATTCTTCACTACCTATGGTAAAAAAAACTATCTTAGAAAACCAATTGATGTATACTAACATCAAACACTCTCATAGATTCATAGAGAGTAATTCTATAGATTTCCCCATCATCAATGAATCTTGATAAAATTTCTATAATAAAAGTGTCTCAGAAACCTTTTAATTCAATACCACCTGATTATCGACATTTACCATAGAATCGCACCAATTATTTATAGGACCCACATATTTGGAAGCATCACACTTCACATTTATATACTCATGTGTTTCCCAGATGTTGAAGATCTGATCGATCTTTTCAAGCCATTCCACCACCAATTAAGGTTTATTAATACTATTAAAGGGCAGTTTTGTATAAATAAAAAACTACTCTGATTGGCCCATGTTTACTCTAGATCTTAACCATCCGTCAACAACATTGTTATGAACTTTTGTAACATTTAGTTTTATAACATGAAATACTCACATGATATCCTCAATAATGTTTTGAGCAATCGAAGTATTTCATTAAGTATCAACAGGTTCACTCTACTGAGGAACATGCATAGAATGTCTCATAGGAATACTACTCCAATATGAAACAAAATAAATGATCAGATAACAAAAAAGTTTCTTTTAAACCAAGATAACCCATAATAAAAAATTGATATTTACATTATGGACTGAAAATAGGAGATAGAAATCCCAACATCCCCTGGTAACCTCAGTCTCATCACAATAAAAGATGGCTAATAACTTCCCACAATCTAGCTTTCATGTCCCAACAATCCTATCATAAGACTAAAAAATATCCCAAAATAATGAATCATGGGAAAAAACATTGATTCCAAAAAATAACAAATAAACCCAATTACCTTATCAAACTAGACCCTAACCTGACTCTCCACATACTCAAAAGGTGTTCCCTATCCACACGTGCTAGTGACTAACACCTAGTTATTGAACAAAAAATAGAATTAATTATTTATCCATACCGAAAGAAAAATCATGACATATATACATATATGTATACAAGAGAGATAATAATACTAGAAGACAAATATATTCCCAAACTGAATAAAACAACTCAAGAGTTGAGAAAATATCCATATAATAGTCCAATAAAAAAAGACTTCCAAATTTGTAAATACCAAATAACTCATGTGATAGCATGGGGTGACTCTCACCATCTCACCACTATATACCCATCTGTCTGGTTGAAAACATCACAACCTTGATATAGTTCCTTGCCTTTCCATGCAATGAATGTCATAAAATGGTCTACTTACAACCTAAGAAGTATATAGGGAGTTAGCCTGAAATCCTAGTAGGATCCCACCGTAGTCTCATATTCAAAGTATGTATACATTAACACATGGATGCTTATTTATAATAAAACATTTTTTGGTGTGAAGTAAATTAGTTTTATCAAAATTATTGTAAATATTTCCATTTTAGAACAATTTCTAAATAAATGTGGGTATATCAATTTTAGGATCAATTTCCATTATCATTTATAAAATTCTAGAGCACACATATCAAATCAATGAATAGGTAAATAATCCCATGTGACTCCAAAATTTAGTCAAGTAGACCACCCTTAAAACAACAATGACTAGTTCACAACATGTTCTTCGAACACTAGACTAATGAGTAGTGGAAGACCCCATTAGTGAACTCCTCAACAATTTCCACAACAATTTCCAAAAATGAAATACCTAAGGTGAATGTAAAATATCAATGAGATAACTTCCTAAAGGTAATAAGGATGATATCCCAAATCTAAACCATCCTCTCACATACATATGTTTTCCCATGTTATAACGTCCAAAATTTTTATAAATAAAAATCCCTTAGGATTTAATGTTTTATTATGTACAATGGTTATATAAAAAACATGAAAATATATATTTTTACAATATAATTTAGGATTCAAAAAACTTTTAAGAATTTTTACCATCAATAATATATCCATTAAATTGTGTTCACATGATTAATATAAATATAAAACTTTAACGACATGAATTCACATGGAAAATTGATCTGATGGCCTCATCTGATAGGATTCTACCCTATGAATCCCATTTATTAGAGAATATGAGGGAGACAACTTCACTGATATTTTCCCTTGTCCAAGACCATTCCCATATCCAAAAAATTCATAATGGGAAAACCCATTTATGGGAGAAGTTCAAGCTCATGAAGATCACGACCCAAACCATGTTCATCGAACGACCCTTGAAAGTCTCACTCTCGCATAACATACTCTTAGTACATAAACTGGTGTAATAAAAGGACACGTATCAAGAAATTAATAATATAAATATGTATATTTTATTGAATAATGAATATATTTTAATTTTTAATTGTTAATTTATAAATGATTTTCATTTTGATTCAATTAAACACAAGATATATTTTCGGGTAATATGAAAATTCAGTGAAATTATTTATATTGATGAATTACTAGATTTTAGAAATAATTATTATTTTAATAAAATGTTATTATTAAATATGTTTTATAAATTATAAGTGGTCAGGTTATTTTTTATGAAGTGACATGTACTCTTTATAAGGGTTCAAAATTAGTTAGTGTCAACAAACAAAATTATTTTAAATAAATGTTGAATCATATTATAAATCTAAAAAAAAATATTTAGGAATTTTTTTTGATAAAATAAATAGAATTTTTAGAATCCAAACATCAAATTATCAAATGGTGATTTTTTCATAATTCTATGAGAGAGATGATTTTTCTGGTAAAAATGAATTACTATATAAATATATTATATGTTTTATGACATCATAATGACACAAAAAAGATGTAATAAATAATATAATGTTTATAATCCAAAAAATATATATTTACCGTTAAAATAATGTGAATCTATGTTTATTTTATATTTTTATAACGCCTTTATGAATCCTTTATAATATATAATATATTTTATGATGTTCAAATCATTTCTTTAAATGAGTGAATCACCTCCACATATGAAAGTGTAATATTTTAATTTTTCTTTCCTTTTTCTAATGAAATAATGAAAAAATAGCCACTTTTTCCGAATCCATGGGAAAAACCAATATATGTTTTTTGGTTTTGAATATTTTATTATATAGAGTCCAAAACCTATGTTTGTGAACTATTAAAGAATTACCTTCTCATTTCCAATACAGAACCTCTGAATCTCCCACTTCTCTAACATAAAAATAATTTTATCACATCCTTACCCTCACCTCCATTATATAGAATCTTCCTATGTGACCTCAAGCTCTAAATAATCCCATTTTCTTGCTTTTGGAGCCACACACTCTAGTAAGGTTTATTTTCTTTCTCATCATTATAAATCATTTTTAATTATTAATAAAAATATATTTTCTGTTATAGGTAATGGAATATGATTTTGGATATCCCCCATACTATTCTTATTATGTATAAGTGATTAGTGACCCCTCTATCTCTCATTAATCAATCCCATGTACTCCTGTTACCGTGTTGATATTTTGTATGCATCATACCCTTTTCTTTTTTTTACTTTATTTATTATTATATACATTTCTTTTCTAATTATATATGTTTGGACATGTCTTTCCATATCCCTATTACTATCCACTTAAATTCCAAATAATAATAGACCCATTTTCTCACATCAACCTCTTTTATGAGATTTTAAGTGATGCCATTATGCTGCCGAATTTTCATCATGGGTTTTTATTCCAAACCAATATTGTAGTGAATACCGTACCCATTAAATATCAAGGATGTTCGCTTTTGATGCAAATATAACTTTTGATTGGTGAATTATATGAACTTATTCAACACTCCTTGATTTTGAAAAAAAATTAGTATGATGAATGAATCCATGTTTTATGATCTGCTTTCACACATAAGCATGAATATGAAATGAATGTGATGGGTGCCACAAAAATTATATAGTGTTCCAATGAATTGGGTAATGTTTAGTATCATAATACATCATGTTGGGACAATTTTGTTCCTGATTAATTTATTTTAATTTTTCCCCATGATGTATTTTTTGTTAATTCATGACTTATGATTTTGATGCAGTGTTTTATGTTGGTTCCATATTTTCCATGTTATGATTTTCATTCTATATCATTAATTATTTTTCATTTTCTTCTATAAATCATTGATTTGCCTTGTCTATCATGTATTTTTTTCTTCCTGTTATTCATTGTTTATTCCCCTACTATTAATTATGGATCACCGTTTTCTTATGTAATTCCATAGGTTATTCAATGTAGTTTTCACCTCAATCATGTTAAATAAGGTCTCAACAAAGATGTTATAATTCTTGTATAATGTGGTAATGCGATATACCTATTTTACAGAAACTATACTTCTCTATTTCTCGAGTTGTATTACATGTAACTTTAGGTAATTAAATTCTGCACTAGTGTTTAATAAATATATGGGGTTTTATAATTGGTATTAATGGAAATGATTAGATGTTTTTGGCATTAGGATTAGAAAACTCTAGTTAAATTATTAGGGATAATACTAAGTTTAATGAAACATACCTAATTTTTTTAGTATAGATTAATGGTTTTATCATGAAAATAAATCCATGTCTAGATACTATATGTGAATGTTGTTCTGGAACAAATGTACCTATGAGTAACAACTCAGACATGTTGTTCTGGTCCAGAGTCGGGGTAAAACAGTACACGAAAACTGTCCTTACTACGCACTTGGCCTAACACTCTTAGGGGATAGGCTTTGGTAATTCATAATTTCATTACAAACCATTATCAATGGAATAAAAAAAATCCCAAAAGTGTATATGTTACAAAATATATCATGGATAAGAAAGACTGAATCCTAAAAATACGTATGTTAATGAAATACACATAAGTTACAATTTATACATTTAATGTAATAAAATTACCATTTATGTGTTTAAAATTAAAATATACCAATCCATATTTTTCATTTTATTCGTGAAAATTTACCGAAATAAGAGGAATCTAGTATAAAATCAATGGGAAGATAAATGTGATGACTGTTCCAATGAGATGACCAACCTAATTGGAGAAGGAATCACACCCTTCATGAAAATACTCTCCCAGCTGACATAGGTTCCAAATAGAAGCTTAGATTAGGAGTACCATCCAAAACTCCAAAGAATGAAAAATCCAAAATAGAGAGCTTCATGTTTCCAAGGGATCTAACTTTAAATGGTTCATTGATTACCGTAAGGGTGGAAAAATGGATAAAATGAATTGAAAATTTCTTCTCCATCCTTCAATGTTATGAACAAGAAAATTTTGCCCTGGATGTGTATTATATGGAATGTGATGTTGATATTTGGTGGAAATTGATAAAAAATACAAATCCTGAGGAAGATATAAATTCCATGGTGTAGATGTATTTTTGGAAAATGTTATTTAATAAATATATTCCTCGCACTCTCCATCGTAAAATTTATAGTGATTTCCTCTCCCTTAAGAAAAATATGATTAATGTATATGAGAATACACAAGAAACATCCAAATAGTATCATGGTATGCCTATAGATTTATTATTACCCTTGAATGTAGGGTTGATCGCTTCATTGGTGTGGTAAAACCAAGCCTACAGAAAGTCACATCGATCCATAACTTTGATAGCTATAATGATTTTTTTGATGTGCCCTCAAAGTAGAAAGGGAGATCGTAGAATCTCATGGGTATAATAGGAATAAAAAGATGAATGCCTAGATTAATTATGGCAGTCATATAGAGAAACATTACTATGCCTTGAATTATCAACATCCCACTTTCCAGAGGTGTATAAAGAAAAACCATGGAAATTTCTTGAAGGGTACAATTAAATTCATTATATGTGGGAAGGAATGCACCAAGATAGTGATTTCCAGTAGAAGAAACTAGCTATTACGATAGACAAAAGGTTTTATCAAGTCATCCCTAAATGTATTTTTCATGTATACAACTTCAAAGAACCATGAAACATGAAAACCCATTCACTAAGCTAAGGTTTTTCTTAGACAACCAAAAACAACCCAAGCAGCAAGGGATATGTATTTTCTTCACTACCGCTGACATGAATCATAAAAAATATGTGGTGACAGGTAGGCTAGTTATTCATTAAAGAATAGTGAAATTACTTTTTGATTATTGTTTCACGCATATCTTCATATCGTGAATGTTTACGAGAAATATCAAAACAAAACCACAAATCTTGGAAGTAGAGATGTCTGTGAAAATGGAAATTGGGTCAAATATTCCATCCCAAGTATATTACTTCTCCCCTATCAATGTCTATGGAAATAATTTTCCAGAAAAAAATTTTATACTACCTTTGGTGGAATTTTGATCAATTATGAGCATGGATTGAAATTCCTTATATTTATCCAACAAAATTTTTTATGAGAAGGAAATCACTCTCTGGAATGAAAATTGTCCTCAGATTCAATATAAATGCAAGGAGAAGGATGCATATTATTTAGCCCCAACATATCAAGAATGGATATTATTTCTATATGAGCAAGCATATCTCGATCAAATGATTATGTATAAGGACATGATCATCCATGAATACATGACCATTGTTATGGAATACACTAATGCGTTTCTTAAGGAATGGTATGGTCATCCTCGTAACTGAGATTTTCAATTTTCAATTGATCTTATAATTGGATAATTTCCATTATCCAAGTATCATTATAGAATTGATGTTGTAGAACATGATTATCTAAATAATCAACTATAGGGAAATATGGCTAAGGGTTTCATATGCCCAAGTGCTTGAACATGGGGGAACCGGTCCACTTCATTAAAAAGATGTATGGGTTAATGTTTCTATGCAATGATTATCAAGAGCTCAACTAGATCATGATAAATAGAAAGTATCCCCCACCTCATATTGATGACTTATTAAAATATCTATGCGGAGAACAATACATCTCCAAGGATGATATATTATTGGTATATTACCCTTTTAGGGAGAAGAAAGAGGATATCCCAAAGAATAATTTTCATACACGTTATTGGCACTATGAGTTCATAGGGATTTCGTTTGCACTCAATAATGATCAAGAAATATATATGGCCTTTCTGAATAGATTATTTAGGGAATTTGTCATCAAATTTTTGATAATATTTAAAAATGATATTATAATATACTCAAAAATCAATAGAATCAAGAGGATCTTCTAGGAACTTGGATAAGACCCATGTGAAATGACAAGTATTATGAAATGTACAGAAAATGTGACTTCTGGTTGAAGGAAGTTTCATTCTTGGGGGATATAATTACATGAAATGGTATATATATGGATCTTTAAAAAGTATAAGTAAATGATGGATGGTTGATTACAACATTTATGAAAAATTTCTATTGTTTCCTTGGGTTATCCAGGTATTATCATGGATTTTTGATAAATTTCACATGATTTTCAAACCCTCTTATAAAAATTAATCATAAGGGTGTAATGATTTCTTGGAATTATGAAAGCGAAGATAAATTCCCATAGTGGAATGGGAGGATTGTCACTACCCCGGTTCTTACACTTCCATCAAGTGGAGACCATTTCATGGTATTTAGTGATTCTTCGAAGAAGGGCCAATGTTCTGTGTTGATGAAAAATGAAAATGTCATAGCCCATGCTTCAAGGAAGTTGGATGTTCATAAAAATAACTACCTAATGTATGATCTAGATCTTTCTTCAGTAGTCTTCACATTTAAAATTTGGAGTAATTATCTCTTTAGCGAAAATTGTAAAATAATTATGGATAAAAATATTGTCAAGTATATATTCCCATATAAATAGATGAATATTAACCAAATAAGAGGGTAGGAGTAAATCAAAGAATACATTTTATTAATCCACTACCACCATAGAAAAATAATAATGTTGAAGAATCTCTAAGAAGAAAGGATTTTAAAATTTCATCATTGATGAGAATTGAGAGGGATCCTATATTCTTAAATTTGGAAATATGGACTTGGGAAACATAATTTAAAGAACATCATCGATATTTTCACAAATAATCACTCAATAGTATCTTATAGAGATGATAATGGATGATCATAGAGTCTATATGGGAATTCAGAAGATACCCGAATCTATAAGGAAATGGAAATCCTCAGATTTCAATAATAATGATGAAGGAGTTTTGAAATTTATGTAGAGAAAATGTTTACCATGAAAGCCTATTTTTTTGAAGAAGTTGATGGATGATATAGATAGATCATCCATCTTCATCCACCCTGGAAGTTCAATGGTGTATCTAGATCTATGAAAATAGTATTGGTGGGGAAATATGAAGAAGGAGATCACATAATATACATCAATTTTTATTTTATGTCATAAAGATAAATCTTAATGGTAAAAATTGGAAGTTGGTGATGAAACCATTACCTATACCTACATGGAAATGGTAAAACATCACAAGGAACATTTCCACTATTGTTTTAAGGACATAAATCGGTAATAATGATATATGGGTTGTGGTGTATCTTCATGCAAATATTTCACACTTCATTGAGATATGAGAAGAATTCTCACTAGATCCACTTGCACAGATATACATTTGGGACGTGGAAAATCATCAAGAATTACCACTATCGATTATATGCTATAGAGATCCATGATTTACCTCAATGTTCTAGAAGAGTCTTCATTATTCTTTTAATACTGAGTTGAACATCAGCATGACCTATCAAACTCAAACTGATGGCTAATCTAAGAGGACTATGCAGACACATGAGCTCATGTTGAGAGCTTGCTCGATAGAAATCATGGGTAGATGGTATCAACAACTTCTTCATCCATATGAATCCATGTTCTTCCCTTTATAGTAAGTGAGGGAAAAATCCAATATGCTGGGATGAAATTGGGGAATGAAAACTGCAATGTCCTAAAATGGCCCAGTAAATGCTTGAAAATGTTAAGACCAATAAAAATCACATCAAGGCTGCCTAGAGTCGAAAAAAGTTCTTTAAAGTCAATTGTTGATGATACCATGGGTTTGATAATGGAGAAATGGTATTCCTCCACGTATCTCCAATGAAAAAAGTGACGAGATTTGGGAATAAGGGAATACTTAGTCCAAGCTACATCGTCCCCTCTGAGATTATTGATCACATCATAGTTGTTGCCTATCAACTTGCACTCCCACATCACATATCTTGAGATCATGATGTATTACATGTATCAATATTGATAAATTACATACCTAACCCATGAAAAGTAACCAATTCCATGGTGGTGCCAATGTAGAATGATATTTTCTAGGAGCAGCACCCAGTGAAATTCTTAGATCATATGAAAATTTTCAATAATATAAGACAATTCACCTTGTCAATGTGTTATAATGAAACCAAATTTTTTAAGAAGAAACATTAAAACAAGAGGAATTAATGAGATATAATTTACCTCATCTATTTTAAGGGGTGAAATTTAAATTTTTATTGGGAAATTTCTCATGGGGGAAGACATTAATGACCCAGAATGTAATAAATAAAATTCCACTATGATATTATGTTTTATTAAAAAACATGGTTATAGAAAAAACATCCACATTTTTTATTATATAAAATTGGATTGAAAATTACATTATGAAACTTTACTATTAAAAATATATCCCTTCAACTGTGATAACATGATTATTATAAATATACGTCATTAACATATCTAATTGATGCATAAAAAAAGTGATGACATAATCTAGTAGGATTATACCTTATGAATCCCATTTATAATAGATTTTGGGGAATATAGAATCATGAGTCATTTCCCTTAACCAAGAACAAGCTGAGATCCAACAACTTAAGTAAGAGTGGAACCATTTACAGGAGAAGTTAAGGATCATCAAGATCACAACAGAAACCATGTTCTCTGAACGACCCCAAGGAAGTTTCATGATCGCAAACCTTACTCTTAGGGAGTATGTCAGTTTAATAAAGGTATCTATATCAATAACATAATAATATTAATATGAATATTTTATATAATAATGAATTTATTTTGATTTTCTATTTTTATTTATAAATTATTTTGAATTTGATTAAATTTAATACAAATAGTATATTTAGCTAATATTCAAATTTAATTAAGGGGTATATTGTGGAGAATTAATGGATTTTTTAAATAAATAGTTTTTTAATAATATATTATTATTAAATAAGATTTATTAATTATTATTGGTTATATACTTTTTAGTAAGTGAGATGTACTTTTTATAAGGGTTCAACAACTTTTATTGTTAAAATAACCTAGCATTTTTCAATAAATGTCTAATATTATTTTAAAAGTGAAAATTCATATATATATATATATATATATAATTATTTAGAGAAAAGAAGTATTATTTTTTGAGTAATAACATTGAAATTATCTAATGGATAATTTTTCTTAATTTAATGAGACAATCTAATTTTTGGGTAAAAGTTAAATTCCGTATAAATATATTGTGTGTTTTATGAAATCATAATGAACAAAAAAATTTGTAATAAATACTATAGTGGGTATAATTTGAAGAAAAATATTTTTCATCTCAAAATAATTTTATTTTAAGTATATTTTATTTATTTTATATTTCCTTTATGAATCCCCAAAAATTTATAATGTATTTCATGATTTCAAATTCATTTCATTAAAAGAGTGCCTCGCCTCCACATAAGCACAGAATGTATTTTAATATGTTCGACCCTTTTCCTAATAAAACTATTTAATCCTCCCCAATTTGGAAAAAACAATGGTCAAAAACCATGATAGGTTTTCTGGTTATGAATATTTTATTATATTGTGTCCAAAACCTATGTTTGTGAAATATTAAAGAATTAAACTATTATTTCCAATGTTAACCATCTAAATCTCCCACTTCAATTCACTAAAAATCCTTCCAGAACTTTCTCACTCTTCCCTACACTACATATAATCCTTCCAAGGCACCCAAGCTCTCATTAATCCCCCTTTCAAACCATTTAATCTACATAATCATGTAAGGGTTCATTCCTTTCTCGTCATTGTCAAAGTTTCATTCTCTTGTTATACCCTTCTATTTTCAATTACTAATGATAGGGTATGATTTAAAACCACCCCATACTTTACTAACTATTTATAAATGATTATATCCTCATTTCTCTCTCATTAACCCCTCCCATGTACACCTATTATTAGGATGAAATTTCATAAGCATACATTCCCATTTATTTTTAGCTTATGTATTATCGTATAACTTATTTAACTAATACTATATGTGTGGAAATGTACTTAAATATACTTATTAAATTCTAATTTATTTTAAAATGTGGATAGAACCATTTCTCTTTCATCAACCCATTTTATTCACTTTTAAGAGACATCATTATGTTGTCAATTTTTCACTGTGATTTTTCATGCCAAACCAATTGTGTAGTAAATACCATACTCATTTCATATAAATTGTGTTCAATTATTATGTACACATAATTTTTTGTTGGGGAATTAAATTTATATATTAAAAACTAGTTGATTGTGGAACAAATTATGATGATGAATGAATCTGTTGGTCAGAGTGGACACTCAAGTGGGGGGGGGGGGTGAATTGAGTTCCAATAAAAATATTGGTTCAAAACATTATGATTAAGAAAGCCCCCTAATTTAAAAACGGCCTAGTTAATTAAGGCAGTAGAAATTTAAATGTTCATTTGATAAATAGGTTTCTCAAAAGGTGATTAATCCTCAGATGAATCAGTCTAGAACACTAATTCACTCTATTGAAACAAGTTTACTGAATTATAAAAAATCACACACTAACAAAAACTAACTATAAAAGTGTAAGAAAAAACATTTTTGAGTTTTAGAAAATTTAAGAAAGGGATAAAACAAAACAGAGTAATTGATGATTAGAATAACAATGTAAAAAAGAGGTTCAGTCTCAAGAAGAGAGTTAATTATCTCCAATTGGTGATCACCTGCCACCAAGTTGTTTATGTAAATAAACTTTGGATCCACACCGTGGATCGGGGTTTAAAACAGCACACCCGGCTGTCCAGGTCATGCCTGACCTCTACCAGAGTTCTTCATTGGATACACAAAGGTATAAAGAGTTTTGTGTGAGGATTTCAGTATCCTCCAATTCAGCATAAGAGAAAGTTTGTGTTATACAAACAAACATTCACACTGCTGAAATAGATAATATAACACACATCAGAGTTATGAAAGAGAATAAAGTTAATAATTCTCTATATGTTGTGATGTTAATCACCAGACTCAACAAATGTTGAGAAAATGGTATTCTAATATTCTTCTCGAAGTTGTCTTCAGAACAGAGTATCATAGTTTCTATAATCCAGCTTCAAGGAGTGAAAAGGTTCATCTCTTTTTAATGTCTCGATGTACATTGAAGCCCTTTTTGGAGAAGTTTGCTCTTTAGAGTCTTCTTGTAATCTCAAGAGATTAGTTCTTCTCTTTTCGTATTAGCACAGTCTGTGTCTCTGAGTGTACTGTTACTGTCGTATCATTAATGTCAAAGATGAGGTCCTTTTATACTCACTTATCCTCTAGGCATAAAGATCATCACACGTGCATGTACCTCATACTTGTCTACAGATAATCCTACAGACAACATTAAAAAATGTCATAAACATTAATTTGTCTACATATGACCGTTAGAAATAAATTTGAATTAATAAAATGGAAAAAATTATTTATATTAATCGGTGAGTCATCTTAGGTGTGTCGGATTAGGTTTGATAACATCAGTATGTCATCTTCAGTGTGTCATCTTCAATGTGTCGACTTCGGTCTGTCATACTTCAGTCTTTCAGACTTCGGTCTGTCGAACTTGGTTCTGTCATAATCGGTGTGTAAACTTCAGTCTGTCGAACTTCTATGTGTCATAATTTGGTTTTGGTGTGTCAACTTAGGTCTGTCGAACTTTGGTGTTTCATACTTTGGTTTCGGTGTGTCTACTACGGTTTGTTGAACATTGGTGAGCCAATCTTCGGTCTCAGGGAATCCAAAAAAGATTATGAAGAGTCTGTCTTGCATATACCATTATAAGATGAATTGTTAATCAATTTTTATGTAAAAATACACTTGTAAAAATATTTATTCACGACTCTAAGAAATTGACATATTAAAGTATACGCTGTTGTATGGAAAAACTGAATCACATAGAGATATTAAAATTACTTGAAAGTGTAGAATATTTATATTGAAATAATTTTTGATAATGAAAACTACAATATCATGGAGGGTCCAACAATCTCCCCCTTTTTGATAATAATAAATTATGGCATACATGAAAAAATATAGAATAAATATATCATTGACATAGATAGATGTGGCATATAATTTAAAACAAATATTCCCCTCACTGAATGGATTAAAGAGTGTATATTCCATCCATATTTTCTACACCTTTTGGGATTAACAAAAAAAGAAAAGTAGTAGGGAAAAATAAGATAAAAGAAAGAGACCATTAGAATTTTCATTCAATGTAATAAGAGTACAAGACAAGAAAAAAGGCCAAATTCCTATAAAAAAGAATCAATCCATCAATAAGGGTTTTGATGCAGAAGAGATTTGCCTTTGTCTAAAAGATCCCATGGATAAGGAGAAGGTTTTGGAGTGGCAGAGGATGGAGGTGATCTGATTTCAACAGCAGGCAGAGCAACAGCGGTAGGAATAGTAGCTATAAGGGTAGGCCTTCTCTCTAATAACACGTGACTTGGCGACTGCCAGTAATGATTGGTCAAATCTGAGTATGAGCTTGAGAGAAATTTATTGGAGTAGGATGCGGAGAGGCAATACCAATTGAAGCAGCTGGAGGGACCCCAATAGCCTCGGACTGAACATGCAGATAAGGTTTGAGAAGCTTCATGAAGTCATTAATGATTTCGCCTCCATATCGCATTGCCTTCTCAAAGTAATCCTTATTCCCCATAAATTTACTTAGTAAAGGTGTAAAATAATTTAATTGGAGAACTTTATTTTTTAATGCTTCTATGACTGGGGGAATTTTTAGATTTTCTGCAAGAAACTTGAAACTGTTGATGAGTTCATGTTTGTTATATATTTTAGTGAAATACTTATCCACTTTCTCTAGAATTTCATTCTGAGCTGAAGAGGCTTCATTGGTGCACTGTCTGACCATATTGTATACAATATCGGTATTCTGATGTACTTTTTCAAAGGTTTCCTTATCTGAAACAATATGGAGTTTTTGAATATCTTCTCTCATCACATCCTTGAACTAGATGGGCCTGTTAGTATTTTTCCAAGATCTTCTTTCAACATTTTTAAATCTACACTGAGTTTATGAGTTACCAAGTTCCTAAGAACTTCCAGAACACCACTAAAGAACGTATTGAAGTCAGAGGATAAGGAATTCATCTTATTTAACATCTTCCTTACTTCCTCTCTCAGAAAAGTGTTGTGTCTAATAATAGTTTCGGTTGTATTAAAAAGAATTGATTGAATCTTCTGAATCACAATTCTTGCAATCTTGGTTGCATCATCATTCGAGATACTTATTATGGTGGCTTCATTTCTGGATCCCATTAAAGTGATCACATACTCACATATCTCATTCTTAGCCTTTTACAAACCAGCCTTAGTGAAATAGTCACCGAGGCACTGATTGAGAAACTAGGACTACTACTGGAGATGCAACTAGTGCAGTAGGCTCTAGGTCAGCATGGACTTGTGGAATAGGAGGAGGAGGTACCATATCCTCATTTGAGTCATATTCTAAACTGAAATGAATATATCCTGGATTAATATTCCACTCTGTAGCCTAGGTCCAATCTCTTGGATCAACAATATCAATTCTTACCTTTCTTCCCTGAGGCTCATGAATAACATCAATATCATCAATTTCATCATCTTGGTATTTTTCCATAACACCTTGTCTGGGGACAAGAACCAATCAAACTTCATGTAATACCTGAGCTCCAGCTTCTTCAGCTTCATCAGGTACTTCCCCAATTTTTGGCACTAGAACTACATTTTCTTCCTCTTAGCCAGTAGCCATATGATCATTAAATACCTGAATGAGCTCTTGGTTATCAATATTATGATGGAGTGATCTGTCCTCATGTCCAACATCTCTATAATCATCAGCCTGTTGATCAGCAGGCTCAATTCCATCACCAGCACCATGAACAGATTCCTCACTGGATTTTTTCAACCACCTATTGTCCCACCTTTAGAGAATCACTCACATGCTCAACACTTCCTCCATCATCACCATTATTATCATCATCATCATCATCATCAACAGATTCATCATCTGATTTTCTAACATAACCTTCAACTCCAGTATCGTCTATTTCTTCCTCTTCTTCATCACCTAGAATAGTTTCTTTTGAAGGAAATTATATAGGTGGACTAGTAGGTCCATAAGTCATATTTTTGGGACTTTCACAAAAATTAGGATCACTTCTATCCTCAAAAGGAGATCCTTTTTCCCTAGGCACTTCAAGCCTCAGCTTCCTTATCAGAATAGACTGGAACTCCTCCAGGTTTGAGACCTGGATCAACTTTTTTCCTTTGGTCTAGAAGGATGGTCAACCGTATCGAACTCATCATACAACATTTCTTCATCTCTTACCCAACATATCTTCCAAGGGTTCCATAATATTTTCATGTTTTTATAAATTTCTTTCTGCAGAAAAACAACACTATATGTAGTTATCACTTCATCGCCATCTCCAACATAGTCTAATTTTTTCAACATGGAAGAAATCATTCTCGGATAGTATTATAAGGTTGACTTCTTAGATGGATTAATAAAATCAGAAATATGTACCATAAGATATTTTCACTGATTCAACTTTATTCTATGTTTCAACAAAAATATCACGAAGACATCCTGATATTTCATAGCAGAGAAATCTTCATTCCCTGGGAAGATTTGATGCAGTATGAACTTAAAAAGCAATCTCACTTCTCCTTCGAATTCATCTCAACAGACCTTTTGGATTCTTCATTTCCAGTCAGCTTCTTTCATAGAATATTCATATGAAAACAAATTTGAAGATGGAGGAATATTACCCAGATTGTCTGCATACACTATATCATCCCGCCTTTTTATCACATAAACTTTCATTACATTATACAAAACTGAGGATCTTTAAAGTTTAGTTTCTTGGAAACCAGGAAATTAATACATGGAAAAAACAAAAAAATCATCTTAAACACTTGAAAGGCATATATTTATTTTCACCCTAGGTTAATTACTGCATCTCATAACCTGGGTACATACATCTAAAGAAAGGGTGAGCAGAAGGCCCAGTAAGGGAAACAAGGGAAACATTTAACATGTGAACTTGAGATACATCAATAAAGTAATTAAAATAACTTTAAGGCATGAGAATGAAGTAATGAGGCATATCATAATAAAAATAACATATTTCATAACTTGAAGATGTGGCTACAACATTTAATATTGATAATCATTTCTGTTTCACCAAGGTCTATCCCCAAGGTGTCATTAAAAATTACCAAGGTTATTCAACAAGGCATCGTTAAAAATAGTTATCTCCAGAGATTAAGTCTTTACCCAATGAATTGGAGCACTATAAATGATCACCCTTGAAATGTATTTATTATAATGTGAGACACATATATCATCATTAATAATTTCATAAACAACCCATATATCATAAAATGAATGGGTTTTATTTTATAATCATAACGTTTCAAAAACTGCTTTAAAGACATGATCTTTATGTCACTTTAAACCCACGGAAAGGGAAAGCGGGTATCATGTATATAAAACCCAGAATTTAAAATAGAACATATTGGTATATATGTGAATACCCCTTTTGAAGAATGATATTTGATTATTAACTTAATAAAATAAATTAATTTCAGAATAAGAGAGACTTTTTGAGACGGAAATTCTGTAGCATAACGACTATGTTTCGGGGTTTTAGAAAACATTGAAAAGAGAAGGGACAGGGTTCACCCACTCATAAATGATCCATAAAACAGTAGGGAGAGAGAATATAAAGGATTTAAGAACATTTTAATGAAATTTGAAAGATATACCATATGAAATGAAGAACATGATAGGAAGGCAAAAATAAGATTTCTCTTATGAAAATTCGGCAGCCTAACAGCGTCACTTTAACATCAACAAAATGAATTGATGAGATCAAATAGGGTCTATCATCAAATTAAAATAAAATATATGTATGATAGATATAGATATCATAACCCAACGTAATAAAAAGGAACTTGAAAGACTTGACATGAAAGTAGAACTTTGAAAAAATGAGAAAGGTGAAAGAATCCATTAAAAATTTGGCAGCCTAATGGCGCCACTTAAACTTAAACAAAAATGAATTGACGAGATCAAATAGGTTCTCTCATCATATTAAAATAAAAGATAAGTATGATAGATATAGAGATCATAACCCAACATAATAAAAAGGAAGCTGAAATACTTTACATGAAAGTAGATCATTGAAAAAGGATAAAGGTGGAAAAATCCCTTAAAAATTCGGCAGCCTAACGGCGCCACTTAAACTTCAACAAAAATGAATTGAAGAGATCAAATAGGGTATATAATAATATAAACATAGAATATAATTATGATAGATATAGATATAATACCCCAACATAATAAAAAGGAACTTGAAATATATGACATGAATGTAGAACTTTGAAAAATGAGAAAGGTGAAAGAATCCCTTAAAAATTCGGCAGCCTAACACCGCCACTTAAAACATCAAAATACTGAATTAAAGAGATAAAATATGTTCTCTCATCTTATGAACATAAAATATAAGTATGATAGATTTAGAGATAATACACCAACATAATAAAAAGTAACATGATAGACCTGACATGAAAATAGATCTTGAAAACGAGAAGGGTGAAACAATCCCTTAAAAATTCGACAGCCTAACGGCTCCACTTTAACATTCTTAAAATGAAATGATGAGATAAAGAGGGGTTATCTCATCATATGAACATGAAATGTGCAGTTAGATGAATATAAAAGAACATCCTTCAACATATAATCATGGCGCGTAAAAGAAATGACATAATAGAGATTACTTGAAAAGAAAGAGAGAGGTCGAATCCCTTACCTTAAAACGTAACTCTTAAATCTCCAAGGTTGGGACCTTGAGGGCTTGGGGGCACCTTTGGAGGACTCTTTTTGAGGTAATGAGACTAGAGCTTAGTTTGGGGAGAGTTGGGAGTCGAATGGATGAGAGGATGGATTGGTATTTATAGGGAAAGTGAGGGGACAAGGCATTAATGGCCAAGGGACACCTCATTGGTGGTTTTGGGAAAACCATGGGCTTGCCCATGGTATTTTCCCATGGTATTGGCCACATGGGTCCCCTATACAAAAATTCATCACCTTTGGTCGGTCAACCTTTAAAATATCTCACTACATCATCATGACACAGTTATGATGTCATTAAACATACCGAAACCCTAAAACTGTATTTTCATTATTCATCACAAATTCAACTTTCTCAGAAAAATCCCAAAATTTCACCTTAACCAAATATCAATGCCCTGATTTCAAAAATGAACTCCATTTTATAAAAATAATTTTCTAAATAATTTTAAATTAATTTTTAAATAAATACACTATTCACTGAAAATTCATTTTTCTCAGAAAAATCGCAAAAAATTAACTTAACATAATATCATTCCTCTGAGTTCAAAAATGAAATCATTTTTATAAAAATAATTTTATAAATATTTTAAATTTAATTTTTAATTAAAAAACAATATTCACCCAAAAAAACAAATACTTGACTAATAATTTATGAAACTGTTATTTAACTATTTTATTGAATCACATTACTTGATCAAGGTTCCTAGATTATATTAATACTTTCTTTAAGTAAGATTACTAATCCATTTGGTCACATTACTAATCCTAAGCATGAAATCACTATTCATAATTTACTATTCATCAAAATTGATGTTGATCTTATTAGACTCTAAATTTCGCAATGAACATAATTGTAGAAGACCATTTTTTGAAAATCATTACACATTTTTAATTATTTAAGGTTGAAATAAACATTTTTAAAATATACTATCTCTAAAATTCATCAATAATAAGAATACTATATTTATCTGGACATTTGAAAATTCATAAACTTCATCATAAGAAGAAATAAATTTTTTTTTAAAACAAAGGATTACACAGGGCAGTTACGGTCTCCTTACATAGCCCCTTATCACACCAGCATAGGACCTATGTGTAAGGTGTGCTAAGGTGAAATAATCCGAGGGAGTCTCGGCCAACATCGCATGAGTAGTAATTTCTATCATTTTGAACTTCTTGCGAAGGTGATTCCATTCTAGCTTCACATGATGAAGTTCGGCTTGGGTTGGGTCCAGAGAAAATCCCAGTGGTGCTACCTCCTTCCCAAGTTCTCTTATATGGGATTCGATTGGCCTGAGACTACTGGATGAGGCCATCGAATCTTTATTAATTAACCAAGGTCACTCGCAACATTCAGGTTTCAATGGTCATACTGAATAACGGTCATATAATAGTCAAAACCCAACAGTCTCATTTTAATTATACCCATGTTATCAAATGAAACAGTTTTGTTGAGTATGAAAAATAAATTAACACACAAAATTAGGAAACAAGATTTATTCAAAATTTAGGGTCGTTATAATCTTCCCCCCTTAAGAAATTGCGTCCTCACAATTTTCAAAATTGTGTTTTGAAATTTCATTGAAAGTCCCACATCAGAATGAGAGTCAGTAACACTATTACTTTAAAATAAAGAAAATGAAGTATAAAGGCCACTCGAGGTAACCCATACTAGGATTCCATGTAGGAAAACATGGATATGGAGGAAAAAACAAAGGGTAAAGTTCTGAGGGAGAGTGATACAAAACATTATTAGGAGAATGTTAACCATAAGAAAATCACAAAATTATGATGTGTGTAAACGGTCTTTGATTACCCAGTAGGAAGCTTAAACCAACAACGTTTTTTTACATTCCTTAAAATAATTCAGAGGAATTCATTTACTATATAAAATAAAAACATAAGGAAATATACCTACCTTCCAGTAGAGTTTCATCCTTTAATAAGTTTCTACCAAAAATAATCTTTTCTCCAAATGATGAGCATTCAAAACTACATGGTCTCATCAAAGAACAAGAATCATCTTATAGAGAATCACATAATCCATCATAGATTAACTATCTATTTCTTATATCTTAAAACATTATCCCAAAAACAGAAAGGGTAAGATAAAATGACTCTTCCAAAAGAAAGAATCCTAGAGGAAGGAAAACTACTTTAAATCTTCAAAGTTCCACAGTACAACCCAAAGTTCATCAGAGAGCATTCCATAAATAACTGTTCTTAAAATTCCTCAAAATAAACCAAACTAAGGTTGAAACCCAAATACTAGAAGGATTTGATAACATAGTCATCCAAAATAAGCATCATTGTTCATATCCAAACAACATCATCCACTCCTAATATCTTATAACAAAATTAGCTAACCTAAACATATTTTACCCATGATAGGTAATAATTTCCATAAGTAACCTAAATTACTATAATTCCACCTTAAATTCATCGATTCTTCAAAATATAAGTCAACTTTTACTCCTCAACGAAAATACCGTAGTAATCTATTTACCTCGATCATATAGGGTCCCCAAAATAGTGAATGTCTTTCAAAATAATAATCATCTTTTAATCCCCTAATCATATCTGTCATATTCATATGGCAATCATTGAATTTCTTATCACATGGGTTTTTGGGACATGTTCTTCCATTTCCCAACATTAACTAAGAAAAGAAAGTATAATTAGGGGATTAAATACTTAGACAATAATCATGAAAAGGAACTTAAAGCATATAAGGATAACTTGTAGAAGAAAATTATACCCTAAATTGTGATCCCCTAGGTTTTAAACTAGGTTATCCACGATCATATATTCTTAAGTGAATCTTTATTTTATTTTATTTTTGTTCCTTTAATAATGGTTCATACTAAGAATATGAATTTACCAAAGCATATCCCCCTGGTGTGTCGTACCCAAGAGTACAAAAAGTCCCGTTGTCGTGTACTAGTTTCTGTTCAAGTCTAGCTCAAAGTGGTGTTTTCTGGTTTTACCCCTATGTACATCTCTGCCAGAGCCACCTTTACCTGCTCGTATCTAGACAGGGATGTATTTTCTTGGAAACCCCTTACTCAATACTCACCAAAATAACAGGAATATTTCCTTTATTTAATCTTTTCTATAGGGTTCTTCCAAAATTTGTCATATCCTAATTTCCACAAATAACTAAACCATCATTTGATACCAACTATAGAATCCCACCTTTTTATCACATAAACTTTCATTACATTATACAAAACCGAGGATCTTTAAGGTTTTGTGTCTTGGAAACCAGGAACTTAATACATGACAACAACAAAAACATTCTTCTTAAACCCTTTAAAGGATTCTACTTATGTTCATCCTAGGTTCATTACTGCATCTCATAACCTGGGTACATACATCAAAAGAAAGGGTGAGCAGAAGTCCCAGTAAGGTAAACAAGGGAATCATTTAACAAGTGAACTTGAGATACATCAATAAAGTCATGAAAAGAACTTTAAGTCATGAGAATGAAATCATGAGGCATATCATAATAAAAATAAATTATTTCATAACTTGAAGATGTGGCTACAAAATTTAATATTGAAAATCATTTCTTTTTCACCAAGGTCCATCCCCAAGGTGTCATTAAAAATTACCAAGGTTATTCACCAAGGCTTCGTTAAAAATAGTCATCTCTAGAGATTAAGTCTTTACCCAATGCATTGGAGAACTATTAGGGCGCACCTTTGACATGTCTTTATTATCATGTGAGCCACATATATCATAATTAATCATTTCATAAACAACCCATATAGAAGAAAAGGAAGGGGTTTAATTTCATAATTATATCATTTTAAAAACTTCTTTAAAGACATGATCTTTATGTCACTTTAAACCCACAGAAAGGGAAAGCGGGTCACCTGTATATAAAACCCAGAATTTAAAATAGAACATTTTGGTATATATGTTAATACCCCTATAGAAGAAATATATTTGAGTATTCACTTAATAAATTAAATTAATTTGAGAATAAGAGGGACATTTTGAGATGGAAATTCTACAGCATAACGACTATGTTTCGGCGTTTTAGAAAACATTGAAAAGAGAGGGGACATGGTTCACCCACTCATAAATGATCCATAAAATAATAGGGGGACAGAATATAAATTATTTAAGAACATGGTAATAAAATTTGAATGATATACCATATGAAATGAAGAACATTTAAGGAAGAAAAAAAATAAGATTTCTCTTATGAAAATTCGGCAGCCTATCGGCGTCACTTTAAATTAAACAAAATGAATTGACGAGATCAAATAGGGTCTATCATCTTATGAACATAAAAAATCAGTATGATAGATATAGAGATCATAACCCGACATAATAAAAAGGAACTTGAAAGACTTTACATGAAAGTATAACTTTGAAAAATTGAGAAAGGTGAAAGAATCCCTTAAAAATTCGGCAGCCTAACGACGCCACTTAAACTTCAACAAAAATGAATTGACGAGATTAAATAGGGTATCTCATCATATGAACATAAAATATCAGTATTATAGATATATATATATAATACCCCAACATAATAAAAAGGAACTTGAAAGACTTGACATTAAAGTAGAACTTTCAAAAAGGAGAAAGGTGAAAGAATCCCTTAAAAATTCGACAGCCTAACGGCACCACTTTAACATCAACTACAATGAATTGACGAGATCAAATAGGGTCTATCATCATATGAACCTAGAATATCAGTATGATAGATATAAAGATCATACCAAATCATAATAAAAAGTAACTTTAAAGACTTGACATGAATGTAGAACATTGAAAAATGAGAAAGGTGAAAGAATCCCTTAAAAATTCGGTAGCCTAACATCGCCAATTAAAACATCAAAATACTGAATTGAAGAGATAAAATTGGGTCTATCATAATATGAATATAAAAGATCAGAATGATAGATTTAGAGATCATAACCCAAAATAAAAAAAAAGAACATGAAATACAAGACATGAAAATAGATCTTGAAAATGAGAAGGGTGAAAGAATCTCTTAAAAATTCAGCAGCCTAACGACGCCACTTTAACATTCTTAAATTGAAATGATGAGATAAAGAGGGGTTCTCTAATCATATGAACATGAAAAGGGATTTATGATTAATATAAAAGAACATCTTTCAACATAAGAGCATGTGGAATAAAATAAATAACATAAAAGAGATTACTTGAAAAGAAAGAGAGAGGTTGGATCCCTTACCTTAAAACATAACTCTTAAAACTCAAAGAATGGGACCTTGAGGGATTGGGGGAACTTTGGAAGGACTTATTGGGAGGTAATGTGACCAGAGCTTCGTTGGGGGAGAGTTGGGAGTCCAATGGATGAGAGGATGTCTTGGTATTTATAGGGAAAGTGAGGGGACACGGCATTAATGGCCAAGGGACACCTCATTGGTGGTTTTGAAAAAACCATGGCCTTTCCCATGGTATTTTCCCTTGGTATAGGCCACATGGGTCCCCCCAAACAATAATTAATCACCTTTGGTCGGTCAACCCTTAAAATATCTCATGACATCATCAGGACACAGTTATGATGTCATTAAACATACCGAAACCCTAAAACTGTATTTTCACTATTCATCAAAAATTCAAATTTCTCAGAAAAATCCCAAAATTTCACATTAACCAAATATCGATGCTCTGATTTCAAAAATGAACGCCATTTTATAAAATTAATTTCCAAAATAATTATAATTTAATTTTTAAATAAATACACTATTCACAGGAAATTCATTTTAGTCAGAAAAATCCCCAAAAATTACCTTAACATAATATCAATGCTCTGAGTTCAAAAATGAAATACATTTTATAAAAATAATTTTCTAAATAATTTTAATTTAATTTTTAATTAAAAAACACTATTCACCCGAAAAAACTAATACTTGACTAATAATTTATGAAACCATTATTTAAGCATTTTATTGAATCACATTATTTAATCAAGGTGCCTTGATTATATTAAAACATTATTTAAATGAGATTAATAATCCATTTTGTCACATTACTAATCCTAAGCATAAAATCACTATTCATAATTTATTATTCATCAAAAATTATGTTGATCTTATTAGACTATAAATTTCGTACTGAACATAATTGTAAAATACCATTTTCTGAAAATCATTACACATTTCTAATTATTTAAGGTCTACATAAACATTTTTAAAACATCCTTTCTTTAAAATTCATCAAAAATTTTCATTCTATATTTATCCGGACATTTGAAAATTTATAAACTTCATCATAAGAAGAAATCAAAATTTTAATTTAAAACAAAGGATTACACAAGGCAGTTATGGTCTCCTTACATAGTCCCTTATCAGACCAGCATAGGACCTAAGTGTAAGTTGTGCTAAGGTGAGAGAATCGGAGGGAGGCTCGGCCAACATCACACTAGTAGTAATTTATATCAGTTTGAACTTCTCACAAAGGAGATTCTGTTCTACCTTCACACGATGAAGTTCGGCTTGGGTTTGGTCCAGATCAAAGCCCAGTGGTGCTACCTCTTTCCCAAGTTCTGTTAGATGGGCTTCGATTGGCCCGAGACTACTGGATGAGGCCATAGAATCTATATTAATTAACTAAGGTCACTTGCAACATTTAGTTTTCAACGATCATACTGACTAACAGTCATATAATAGTCAAAACCCAACAGTCTCATTTTAATTATACACATGTTATCAAATGAAACAGTTTTGTTGGGTATGAAAAATAAAATAACACACAAAATTAGGAAACAAGATTTATTCAAAATTTCGGGTCGTTACATACACACCTTCATGAGGTACCTATAAGAATTCAACCTATTCCTTGGTCGAAAAATCTACTTCTTTTTCATTTTACCACATATTTCATATTTGTTGCATTTGCTTCATGTACTGTAATACTCAAATTCATATAGATCTCATGCTCTCACTGGGGATAATAGGTTCTTTCATTATTGGAAAACCAACAGAGCCACCCTTGAGATTCAAGTACCATTATAAAAAAAGATTTTATTGACATAATCCACATAGCAGACACTTCCTTTTCAGCTATAACTACTCGACTTTCTATGCTTGGTTTCGCAGTCCCACTAGTTTCACCCTTCTGATGCTTAGAATTAAGAGATTTTCAAGGGTCTTCCATTTCACGCTTAGTCCTTGCCATGGAGAAGCATCAGATTCTAACTATGTTGAGAGTTCGAGTGTCAAGAGAGTGTGACTAAATTTAGAAGGCTTTAGGGATATGAAGAAGGTTAAAGGTCAAGATGGATTGGAATTAATATATCATTTAGGGATTGTAAATTGGAAAACATAAAATTTAAATGTGACAAGTTGAAATAGATAAAACATCGTCATTTCACTTAAATAATATGATGTTTATTAAAAAACCATTAAATATATTGGTTTCAAAGATTCAGTTTTAAGAAGATTGGTTTCAAAAAAATCGTTTTCATAAAAATCATTTTAACAAAAATCGTTTTTAAAAAGATCAGTTTTATAAAGATCAGTTTTAGAATGATTAGTTTTATAAAGATCGGTTTTAAAAAGAATGGTTTTATAAAATCATTTTTATAATGATTCGTTTTACAAAGATCGCCTACTGATTTATCATTCCCATTTAATGTCTGATGTAATTCATTATCTCACAATTTAAGGGTTTAGTGAATATATCAGCAAACTGATGTTCATTCCCAATAAACTGAAGAGTTATATCACATATTTGATATTGATCTCTCAAAAAGTGATGTCTTACATCAATATTCTTTGTTCTAGAATGATATATTGGATTATTAGATATGTTAATAGCACTAGTGTTGTCCCTGTTAACGGAGACATGTTTGAATTGATATCTATAGTCTAGTAAATTGTGTTTCATCCACAAAATTTGTGCAAAATAGCTACCAGTAGCAATGTATTCTGCTTCGGCAGCAGATAATGCAACAGAATTCTGTTTTTTACTACACCATGATACTAGTGACTTGCTTACGACATGACATCTCCCAGAGGTTCTATTTCTATCTAGTTTACAACATGAAAATTTAGCATCTGAATAACTTATTAAATCAAACGGTTGTCCTCTTGGATAAAATATCCTATTTTTGGAGTATATTTGAGATATTTGAAAATAATTTTATCAATATTTAAATGATATTCATTGGTATTATCTTGAAAGAGAGAACACGTTCATACAATAAACATAATATTAGGTCTGCTTGCACTAGGATTGAGAAGACTCCCTATCATTCCTCTGTAGTGGGTTTGATCCACTGATTCTCCAGCTTCATCAGTATCCAACATACAAGTGGTACTCATAGGTGTATCACTACCTTTACTATGATCCAAACCAAAAATTTTTAAAACATCTTTAGTATATTTACTTTGATATAAAATAATACCATCCTCATTTTGAGAAATCTCAAATCCATGGAAAAATTTATGTTCTCCCATTAAACTCATTTCAAATTCATTTTGCATTATTTTTGAAAATTAGTACATAATGATTTTTTAGAAGAACCAAAGATTGTATCATCTGCATTGATTTTTACTATCAAAATTTTTTTTGAAAAACTTTTAATAAACAATGTAGGATCTTCTATTCCTTTAGTAAAACCTTTTGAAATAAGAAAAGAACTGAGTCTATCATAACAAGATCTTGGATCCTACTTTAGACTATATAAGGCTTTAGAAAGTTTAAAAACATGGTTTGAAAAATGGGGATTTGTAAAACAAGGGTGTTGTTCAACAAATACATCTTGAACTATATACCAATTTAGAAACACAATTTTGATATCCATTTGATAAAGTTTGAAATTCAGATGAGCTGCATAGACAAGTAGTGTTTTAATGTCCTCTAGTCTAGATTTAGGGGAAAAGGCCTCCTCATAGTCTATTCCATTCTCTTGAATTTAACCTTTTGAAACTAACCCATCTTTTTTTCTAACTATATTTCCAGACTCATCAACTTTGTTCTTGAAAACCCATTTAGTGCCTATGGTTAATGTGTCCTTAGGTCTTTCAACTAATTCCCAAAATTTTTTTCTTTCAAATTAATTTATTTCTTATTGCATATCCATCATGAAAATTTAATCATTGATTGAATCATTGATATTTTTAGGTTCAAGCTGTGATAGAAAAGATTGATGTTCAACCTGGTTTCACAGAGAAGCTCTAGTTTGTGTCCCTCGATTTAAATCACCGACTACAACATCTAAATGATGATTCTTGAGAGTTCTAATACCTCTAGAATGAGTTGAACTAGACTCTTCATGGTTATCTATAGTTTTAGGCTCAACAGGTGCACATTCTGGAAGATTCCCAGAACTGGTTACTTTTAAAGGGGATTCACTATCATTATCATTAAGGTTCAGAATTGACATATCTTCCTCAAGATATTAATGAGTGGTTTTGGGTTCATGTGGACCAGTCTCATCAAATTTGACATGAACTGGATCTTCAACACATTTGGTTTTCTTATTGAATATTCTATAGGCTTTACTCGAGATTGAGTAACCTAGGAAAATTATTACATCACTCATGGAGGAAAATTTTCCAAGATTTTCCTTAGTGTTAAGGATAAAGACTTTGTAACCAAAAAATCTAAAGTAGTTAATCTTATGTTTCCGGTTATTCTAAAGTTCATAAGGGTTATTTTTAAGAACAGGTCTAATCAAGACTCTATTAATTGTTTAACAAGCTATATTTATATCCTCATCCCAAAAATAAATAGGTAGATTATACTCACTAATAATAGTGCTAGAAATTTCTTGAAGGGAACTATTTCTTCATTCCATTACTCCATTTTGTTAACGTGTTGTAGCATCAAAGAAATTATGAATATAGAAATTGAGTGAGAAATAGGATTCAAACTCCTATTTTTCACACTCACGGCCATGATCACTTCTCAAGGTCTTGATACTATGACCACTAAGATTTCCTAAAGACATGTATTTTTTGATAAATTAAGAACAATCTTCACTTCTGTGATCTAGAAAGTATACACAAGTGTACCTAGAAAAATCATCTACAAGAACATAAACATAGTGCTTCCCATTTAGACATGAAACTCTTGATGGTCCAAAAAAATCCATGTGAACCAACTCAAGTGGTTGATAAGTAGAAACCTCTTTCATTGGTTTGAAAGAAACATTATGTTTCCTTGAATTTTGACAGGGATTGTACACTTTGCTAAGTGGGAATTCCAGTTTTTTTAAGTCTCTAACTAAACCTTTCATTTTCTGTTACCTAAGAGTGTTCACATTGTAGTGTCCTATTCTTATATGCCACAACCATGATTCCTTATCAAAATAATTTAACCAAGAAACAATTTGCATAGAAAAAGAATTTTAGTCAACTTCATACACATTATCATTTCTTAAATTGGTAAACATGATATAATTTTTGGAATTGAAAACATTATAGGAATCTTTTTCAAATTTAATATTGAAACCATCATCACACAACTGAGAGATGATATGTAAATTGTACTTTAGTACATCAACAAAAATTACATTGGAAATTAATACTGTATTAGGGTTACCAATCTGGCCTAATTAGACAATTTCCCCTTTAGAATTATCACAAAATGTTACGTGACCACCATCAACTTTGATTAGGCTCCTGAAGCATGAGTAGTATCCTGTCATATTTCTTGAACATCCACTATCCAGGTACCATTGAGTCTTATAGGAACACATTAGCAAACATCCCTACAAAATAGATTAAACATGGGGTAACTTTGGTACCCATATTTTCTTGGGGCCTGAGAGGTTGGCAAGTAAAACTTTGGGAATCCATAGTTGTATCATAGATTTCCTATAATTAGAAAATATTTTTTGAGACATAAACACTTTGTTCAGTCCTTTAGAGAATTGTTTTTCAGGAAATGGCCCTGAACTTGAACTAGTACTGAATTTTCCAGATTTTGGAATACATTTATTTTGAATGATCCTTCTCTATCTAGGATGATATCCTAGAACAGTTGTATATTTTGGGGAAATCTTTTGTCCTAGAAACTGAGTCAGGGTATCTCTACTAGTAGTAAATATTTCAAGACCTCTCTTTAAATGTTTATTTGACAATTTGAGTAAGGTATTTTCTTTTAATAGTTGAGCACATTTTTCGTTCTCAATATCCATATCCGATTTAAAATTTGAATTTAACGCATGATGTCTTTTCAATTGTTTATATTTATCCTTGATTTCATTAAACGTATCCTCAAGAATTTCACAATATTCAAATACTTCATCCTTAGTCATATTTCTATCATTGTTTTATTCACTTTCATTCCCAGAATAATAATCATTATGTATAGGGGAATTAGGTGTTACCTTAGATGTTTCTATCATGAAACATAAGTTGGCATGATTGTTCTATTTGCTATCAAAACCATCACATCCACTAGATCTATCTTCTAAATCTCTCAAGGTATCTTTCATATACTTTTTCAAACCCTTGCACTTTTCTTCAAATTCCTTCTTAAATTTCAGCTTGGGAAAGTCTGCCTTCACATGACCTTTTCATTTGCATTCATAGCAGATTATTTCATTTGATTTGTCATTCTAGTTCATCTCTTTATTCAATTGTCCTTTGCTATCATACTTTCCCCTATAGCTTGAATTCCGGAAGAATCTCTTCTTTCTGTAGAACTTTTTGAATCTTCTTTCAAGATGATCCATATCCTCATCACTATCTGAATTTGAATCTTCACTAGTGGAGCTGTCTACTGGAACTTGAACTTTTTCATTTGTTTTTTCTCATTGAGGTATTATTCTTGAATGCTATTGATTTATTCCTTAGTTACACATATACTTCTTGATTCACCTTATATTCTTCCTCATACATCATAAGCTTGACTATTAGTTCCTTGAATGGTATCTTACTTATGTCACAATATTATCAGATGGAAACAGAAGTTCCCCTCTATCTGTCAGGTAGGCATCGAAGAAGTCCCATGATTTGGTCCTTACTGTCCATTGGTTTTCCAATCAGACTCATAGTGTTCACTATTTCATTGAAACAGAGATACATTTCAGAGATATTTTCATCAGGATTCTTTTTAAAATTATCATATTTTATAGTGTATGTATTTAGATTCATTTTTTAACATTAGTTGTTCCCTCATGAGAAACAGATAAAGTATCATAAATATCATATGTAGTTTTACAAGCAGATATTCTATTGAATTCTTCATCACGTAGAGAATAGTACAAGGAATTCATTACTTTACAATTATTATTATATGTAGCTTTAGTCAACTGAGACCGTGTCTCCCTAGTATTAGGTGGCAATACATGTTTCTCTTCAATTGTATCCCAGATTTTAGGTCCCATTCGCTCTAGATACAGTTTCATTTTTAATTTCCACTGAGCATAGTTATTACCATTAATGAAAGCTGTCCTATTAGTAGTGGCACCCTCAACTCTATTTTCCATAATTACATAGAATTTAATGAACTGAAAATTTAGATATGACAACAATTTTGAGATCTTTAATATACAACTAAAATCATAGTTGAAAATTATTTGAAAATCTTGTAAATAAACAACCCTTTGATACCAAATGTTTGTCATAGTGGACACTAAAGTTGGGGTGAATTGAGTTCAAATTAAAATTTTTATTCAAAACATTGTGATTAAGAAATCCACCTAATTTAAAAGTGTTCCAGTTAGTTATGGTAGTAGAAATGTAAATGTTCAATTGATCAACAGGTTTCTCAAAGGGGGATTAATCCTCAGATGAATCATTGTAGAACACCAATTCAATATTTTGAAACAAGTTTACTAAATTATAAAAATGCACACACTAAACAAAACAAACTATCAAAGTGTAAGAAAAAACATGTTTGTGTTTTAAAAATTATAAACAGCTGATAAAACAAATCTGAGTAATTGAATATTGGAACAACAATGTAAACAAGAGGTTCAGTCTCAAGTAGAGACTTAATCCTCTCCACTTGGTGATCACCTACCACCAAGATGTTTATATAAATAAACTTTTGATCCACACCCTGGATCTGGGTTTACAACAGCACACCCAGCTGTCTAGGTCACACATGACCTCTACCATAGTTCTACATGGGATACACAAAGGTATAAAGAGTTTGGTGTGAGGATTTCAGTTTCCTCTAGTTTATCTTAGGAGACTGTTTGTGTTATACAAACAAACATACACACGGCTCATTTATTGAATATAACATACAACATAGTAATGAAATACAATAGAGTTAAGAATTATTTGTGTGTTTTGAAGTTTACCTCTAGACTAAATGAATGTTGAGAAAATGGTATTTGAGTCTTCTTCTCGATGTTGTATTCAAAAAATAGTATCATAGTTTTTGTAATCCAGCTTCAACTAGTGAAATGGTTTAGGTCTTTTTAATGTTTTGATGTATACAGAATCCCTTTTTGGAGAAGTTAGCTCGTTGCAGTCTTCTTGTAATCTCAGGCGCTTATTTCTTCTATTTTCATATTTGCACAGTCTGTGTCTTAGTGTGTACTGTTACTATTATATTGTTGACATGATAGATGAGGTCCATTAATACTCCATGATCCTCTAGGAATAATGATCTTCACACATGAATGTACCTCGTACTTGTCTAAGTATACTCCTATAGACAACATTAAATAGTTTCAGAAACCATAATTTTCCTACATATGACGGTAAGAAATAAATTTGAATTAATAAAATGGAAACAATTATTTATATCAATTGGTGAGTCATCTTAGGTGTGTCAGCTTCATTTTTATAACATCGGTCTATCATCTTCAGTGTGTCATCTTCGGTGTGTCGACTTCGGTCTGTCATTGTTTGGTTTATTGGACTTCAGTCTGCCAAACTTTGGTATGTCATACTTCGGTGTGTCAACTTCGGTCTTTCAAACCTCGGTGTGTCATACTTCGGTTTTGTTCTTTCAACTTCGGTTTGTCAAATTTGGTTTGTCATACTTCGGTTTTAGTGTTTCGACTTCGGTTTCAGTGTGTCGACTTCGATTTCAGTGTGTCGAATTCAGTTTGTTGAAATTCGGTGAGTAAAACTTCAGGACCAGAAAATCCAAAAAAGATTATGAAGAGTTTGTCTTGCATATACTGTTACAAGATGAATTGTTAATAAAAGTGTATGTAAAAATACACTTGTAAACATATTTATTCATGACTATAAGCAATTGACTTATTAATGTATATGATGCTGCATAAAAAAATGGATTCACATAGAGATATTAAAATTTCATGAAAGAGTAAAATCGGTGTATTGAAATAATTTGTGATTATGAAAGCTACAATATCATGGAGGGCCCAACATAATCCATGTTTTATGATCTATGTGGTACAATTAAGTATGAGAATGAAATGAAAGTGACTGGTGAGCCCAAAATTATATATTACTCCAATTAATTGGGTAATATTTATTATCATGATACATTATGTTGGGACTAGGGTATGCCTGATTTCTTTATGGGATATTTTCAACCATTAAGTCCTTTTATTTTAACCTTGACCTATTTTTATGATGATTTGTTTTGTGTCTTCTCCACATTTCCCATGTTATGATTATTATTCTATATCATGCCTTTTTATTCATGTTACATTATGCCTCGTTGATTTTATATGCCTAACATGAATTACTATTTTCCTGTTATTAAATATTTATTACCTTACTAGTCTATAAGGATCACCCCTTTAATATATATTTCCCTATGATATCTAATTTATTTTTGAGCTTATTCATGTTAAAAATGTTTTCAATAATGATTTTTTATGTGATGTAAAATGTGGTAATTCAAAATACCTTACTCATAAGGAAACTTGAAATATCAATTTTTTAGGTTGCATTAAGAGTAATTTTATGTAATTAAATTTTTTATTAGTGTTCAATAAAGATAACGGTTCTTATAATGTGATATATTTCACAAATCATCTCAATTAATTGAAAATAACCCATTTCAATTTACCACCAATAAGGTAAATATAATATTTTTTAACCAATTAATTTTCAAACACAAAATAATCATACCAAATTTTTCTTTAAATGAATTTTTTTAAAAAGGGAAATACTGCTCATCAACATATACTAGAGACAGAACCACCAACCTAAGAAATTGGGGTCTCACATTCCCAAAAAGGAACCACTATTAATAGAATGCAACAATGATAATGGTGGCCCTATAATCAATCTACAAATCATAGAGTTCATCAAATTATAAAATGTATCAGAGAAAAGTGTATATCACCAAATGTTTTAAATATACTCGCATGTTCCACATTTTCCAACATCATTTTATGCACTAATATTAGCAGGTTCTAGTTAGTACGAATTTGGATTTCCCACACCATGTATAGAACTGTAGTATAATTAGGTTATTTCCTCATATGGGATATTTTTTGGTTGTATTAGTGGATTATTATGACATCCTACATTCTTAATCTATAATAATATATTTATACTCATACATAATATTATTTTATTTTATTTATGAAAATAAAAAAAACTATTCCTTTTGTATTATCTTAATCTCTTAATGAAAATTTTCAGTCGTACTATGGTAGTATATGTTGATAATTTCCTATTTATTCTAGTTTTATACAATTTTATTTGTACCATTAAAATGTGTATTACATTAATGAAAATAGATTGTATTATTTACTTTTATATCAAACAAAGCATATTACTATTTTGTGAAAAATATTCACTGGATGGATTTAGAATTAAAATATTATGTTTTCATCAATTGATAATTATTGAATTGTCATGCTAATTAATTTTTAGGTATAATTATATATTTTCATGGAATGGTTTTAGTCATTAAAGCATGTTCGTTTTGATATTTCATAGTCTTGAAGAACCAATGATGAATATTGATCACTATATACACACAAATATTTACTTATATGAATATATGAGCCCAACATATGATGATAGGGGGACCTATAAAATAACGACTATGAATATGTATAAGATTATATCTGTAATAATTTACACACATACACATTAATTCATATGAAATGATTAATAATACTAAGAGAGGACAATATTTATAATGTCACATCATATAAGAAGATGAGGGCCTCTATGATGAGCCCGATATTAATAGAATATATATATATATATTTCCACAAAAGGTATATTTATTTACACATATACATATTCCATCCAATGAAACATTTATTACTCCCATGAGATGATGATGTACATATAGTTCGATCTTATTATAAAATCAGTTTCCACCAAGGAGAGGATGACATTGATATATATATATATATATCCACTATAATATGAGTGTCTGTTCCACACTTCTTTGTGATTATAGATACCTATATATATATGTTTATATCTAGTAATATATATTCATATCTACAACCACACACACACACACCCACAGATATATATACATATATTCACACACACACACACACACATATATTTAATATTAGTGTGACCACAACCACGTATTGACCATACATTTAGACATACATCTTTATTTTATAGACCTATATTGTGGACACACACACTTCGTGGATTATATGAATGGATTAACATATGTTTTTACAATATAGTTGTAAAATATTTATACATTATTAATTAATAATAGTCTCTTACCATATTAATAGTAATATATATCCACTTTCTTATACCAACTATTAATTTTTAGATCTATATAGTTCTATAATGATTTATTCCATAATTTTAGTAATTAAAATAAAGATAACATTTCATATATATTTATATAAATATTTAGACATATTGACACATAAACATGATACTTCACTGTGTGAGTTGATATAATACTATTGGTTCCATACTGAGTATTTATTATCACACCGTTCATGGAAACCCCAATGGAAATTATTCATTATTTATTTATTTTTGGTTGTGTACCCCTATAGTAGTAACATGTATAACCCTTGGTATATTATTTTTTAATGTCATCAGAGTGGTATTGGTTCTAACTATACAATGGGATTAATAACATATGGAGTTGAAGAATTTATTAGTATATTACATGCTTCCCATTCATTTTTCCTAGATAATGTCATCATTTGGTTTTGTAATTATTAATACTCAATAATTATTCTTTAAACTACCATGAATTGGTCTCAAATGAATTCAATTAGAGAATTAATTTATATTTATATTATTTTTTACATTTAAATGAAAGTTATTTTATTGAAAAATATTTATTTAATGTTTTACTAAAAATTGGTAATGATAGATCCCAATTATAACAATTAATTATATTTCAATTATAATTTAAGTGTGCAGTACATTACATAATAATACATCAAGACAAGAAGTGTTTCATTCTAACACCACAGGATCAGGGAGTAACATTGGGTTTAATGGAATCCAAACTCAAGTAATGTAATTGTATCCACATTAGCATCAATAATTTTGTTATTAGAGAAATATTATGATTTCCCAAGATCAAAATTTAAATAAAACATTTTCTTTGAGAGTCTATAGAGAATATGTATCCCATAAAAATAATGTAAAAACTTTATAAAATAATCAAATGAAATTAGGGAATGTTAGGGGAATTTATTGTTGCTTGTTGGTTAGGATAGTATTTTATTTTTTTACCTTAATAATGTTCCAAGAGAATATGAGAATTGGGTGTACTTATCAACTAGTAGAGTATAATTTTAATATATATTAAATTATAAATATATTCATATGGGTTGAAAAGAGAATGAAATCATGATATATCATTTTTGTAAATTTTTTTATTATATATATAGATTAGTTGGAGGATTTAGAGGACTATATCAATGGTATATCAATATTTTTTCATATTTATATATTTGTGATGACTATGTAAATATATACCAAAAATTAGTTAATTTCACTATGATAGTCTCACATATCAATAATGATAGTTTTTCTTATATATTATTTTTTTATTGATCATTGTACTATAATGCATTTATTTTCTATTGGTTTTTTTCTAAACACTCTATTTAGTTTTATACTTTATAAATGATACTAATCTTATATTTAGTAATATTTATAAGGAAGATTATTTTTTATTATAATTCAAATTTCAATGTTGTAACATATATTGGATCTATATGAAATGTTTTTGTTGAAAATTTTAGTGATATTATATTTTTAAATGTAATATTTTAATAATTTTAAAAAAACACATTCATGCATATTTTTCCCTATTGTTTTGGTATTTTGTAGAGGAAATATGAGTCAACTGATTCATGTGATTAATATGATTATTTTTTTTATTTGTGTAAACAATTTATTATAATTTGATTTTCATAGTTAATGAAGTGATATAATCATAATGTGTATAACATGTGGGAGTATTTGGTAATGTGGGTTATGCCTCTTTAAAAATGTTCTTTACATTCATTTGGTATTAGGAAATTTTTTTGATATTTTATGAAATTTTTAGTTTCTGTTGTTGAGTAGAAATAATGATTTTTGAGAAGATGATTTACCATTGAAAATGTTTTAAATGGGAGGAGGTTTTAATATTTATTGGGTGGTCATGAATATTAATGAAGAAAATATTTTGAAAAATAATTTATCATTCATATTGTCATGAAATTAAATTTAGGTTGTGATTTTTTATTAATTTTCCATTAAAAGGGTGATGAGGTTTGTAATTAGAAATAAGGTAAATATTTCTTCTCTCTGGGAGATATATATAACATAATTACTATGTAAATTTGATATTTTTGGAAATTAAATGATATATGGTTACTGAATTATATAATTTTTTTTAATAATTTTGATAATGCTGTCATTAAGAAAATTTTTAATTTAAATTAATTTTAGGAAACCGAATACCATTTCAGAATCTTATGGTGGGGAGTACCATATTGTATATTTGGAAGATCATTTGAATGATGGACCATCAATTTATATTTTATCTTATATTATTTGGGATGTTGATGTAGAGGTTAGATAGTTGAATCAGGATGATCAATTAGGGGTATGATTTAATATATTAGTTATGGTTATTATTACTCAATTGTTTGTGGTTATTTATAATACATTTTGTATTTTTTAATTGAATGTGGGATTCAAAATATAAAATAACTAATGAGTTTTTTTTGGGGGGGGGGTTTAAAAAATATTTCTTAATTATCTAGAAATTTTAAGATAATTTGGGGTGTAATACATCAATATTTTAGTGGGTTAATTATTTATGTATCTGAGAATTAGAGGCATTGAATCCTAATTTCAGGGTCTTGCAGGGAATCCCATGGATGAAATGTCATATGGTAAGATATTCTAAGGATCTATGACATGGTTTCCATTATTGAGAAGTTATAAAGATTATAAGATGAGTTTTTGTATGGATTAGACACGATTTAATTTATTTATTTTTCTTAGTTTTTGGGGATGATATTCAATTAAATATTTATTTTATAATTTTTGGTGATTTATGATCAACTATTTGGTGTTTGGGATGTATAATGAAGTCCCATTTGTACATTATATGTTTTTATATCTATATATATTAATTTCACCCATTTTTTATGATGACGTGTTACCCATTGTAGTTAATGAGATGATTTCGGGTAACCACATCACCTGATATTGGCATTAGTTGGAATGGGGGTTTGACGGGTACCCAATGATACCTAAACAGGAACCCATTAACAATGGAGACATATATTTTATTTTCATAGGGTGAATTTTTTATTCACCAAAATTACATCATATACATTCCATATCATTATAAACACTTATTCAACTGATCAGGATCCTTTCCTGGATATCCCTTTTTCTCATGGTACCCATATACATTCTACATTACTCAAGGGGTATACATGGGTTTTATTCATGCTAATTTTTTTTTAATGAATTATCTTATCATTTATTCTCATTATTCATTAATTATTCTATAATTCATCTTGATCTGTTAAATATTTTTGGAGTTATTCTGAAAGATTATATATTAATTCATCCAAAATTATGGGGATTGTTCTTATATTTCCTTAATAAGGATTGTGCAGGTTTCATGAAATATATTTTTCGTTCCGTAGGGAATGATAGGAAAAGATGGTTTATAAAACATTTGTTTTAAAATTATATTTTATAACATTTATAATTATTTCATTGTGTTTTTATTGATTTTGGTTATTTTTTTTTTGACAGATTTTATATAAAATCCATCATCATAATGGTTTTTTAATTCTTAACAGAAATATTAATTTTCATTTAGTAAGGGGTATGTTTTGAGAAATATGATTTAGGGTGGGATTCTATGAATTTATAATTCCTTAATATTTGATTTTAAGAAACTATTAAGGCCAATTTAGTGTCTTGGGTAAAAGGGTGATTTCTTGGTGTATGTTTTGAGTTAGAGGGATGTAGATGAACTACAATAGATGTTAGTTGAATGACCACTAGGTGTGTTTGAGTAGGAAATTGGTGAGGAATAGGAAAGACCTATATTCTAGAAGAATTATTTATGTGACCATAGAGGTAATACCATGTCCCATTATATATAAAAAAATTACATTTAGGGTATAATTTTTTATGGGATTATAATTTAGAACAACCCACCCCCATGATTTTCCTCAATGTGAATGGAGGAGTAGAGGGGAAGGCTAAACCCAATTCTACCTTTTATCTTTCTTAACCCACATTGATATGACCCATTCAAGAGTTATTTATCATGGATATTTCAGGTATGTTCCTATATAATTAAATTGTTTTCTATAATATTATAAATTCTAATATTTAATGACATCTATAACACTTTTGGGGTGATAATTTTTTTGTAGGATGTTCAGTTAACTATGAATTATGGAGAATTCATTTCTAGATTTTATTTGACATCCTAGGCTGAAAAATTCTAACCACAATTCCCCAATTTTAGTATGGTATGTTTCTTGATTAAATTCATTTTGAGTTTTCAAATATTTGGGTCAATTTTTTCTACCTATTCAGAGTTTAAATTTTGGGATTCTTTGTGGAATATGTCTGGGTGAATATATGACTAGACGATACATCAAGAATTATTATTTTTCACCCTATGGTCATTTGGTAAGTTTTTATATGTTTATTCCAATTTATTAATTTTTGTAAATGTTTTACATATTAATTTGAGAATAAACAATGGAGGGATAAGAGTTCATCAACTCAGAGGGAGTCTGTACATGATCATGTTGGATTTATGTTTATTAGAATAGTAAGTTTGGCTTCACATCATTTCATTATCCTGGATAATTACTGATTTTATGTTCATCTTCCCTATTTATTATTACTTTAAATATATTACCAATATTTTTAGAGTTTATACATAAGGGTGTAATGTTATTTTTTAATCATTATACATAACAATGTCCATAAATCCTTATATATTTGTTGCTAGTTGATCATTTCTAGAATAAGAAAAATTGGATCTCTTTATGATTTTTTTGGAGGCATGAGATTAATTTTAAACAAGAATAATGGAATTCATTTTTAAATTGTATTTTGAAAAGGGTTTTTAGATAACTATATTTAAAAGGGAATGATTTGATTTGGGAATGGGTTATGAAATTACAATAAATTAAAAATGTGGGGACATATATATGACGTTTATATATAATTTTAGATGAGGTCAAGGATTAAAATATTTTAATTCCATAAATTTATAATATGGATTGGATAGCCATTTTTGAAAATTGTTTTATTATAAGTCTTTGGATAATTTAGATTTCTTTTTTGGTATATTTTACATATAGTGGGAGACACTATTTTTTCTAATGATTTTCTTCTAATTAGGTTTTCTATTTACAAT
Organism: Viscum album; assembly: GCA_963277665.1. NCBI lineage: Eukaryota > Viridiplantae > Streptophyta > Magnoliopsida > Santalales > Viscaceae > Viscum > Viscum album. The sequence continues at coordinate 1,339,292,328 of OY728132.1, read as the reverse complement.
GGCCTATAGATTTTTCACATTCATACAGAATGATGATTATTTTGTGTGTATCAATATGACTCCTTTTTCATTTTTAATCAAAATAATTGGTTGGTCCAAGGGAAAAACCCATAGTGTGAAGAAATGGGTACTACAATGCATTAAATAACAATGATAAGGTCTAGTGGTATAAGAGTTCTAGTGATGAACATTTTAGTAGTTTCATGGTTTGACTAACATATTTTTTGATCCATGGTTGTAATTTATATGTTCTTATGATTGGATATAACCCTATTTGGGGATAGTGATATGATTACATTTTGTTTGAATGAGATAAATGGATAGCTAAACTAACCGGAGACGGAGTCATTGTGGAATTATTATTACATTTTGTTCAATATGATTGGTTTGAGATTATAGACCATTATATCATATTCTGGATTTCATTGTGTGCCACATGTTACAAGGCCATGTCATTTAATACTATAAGAAAAAGTTAATATATGTAAATCGACTATGAAATTATTTTTATAGGGGTTTTATATAATAATCCTTTTTAGTCATGTGGGTAGTGGGTAAATTATTAGATTATTCCTTTCAAAGAATCTTATGTTTTGAGATAATTCTTTATGAATTAATTATTTCTACCATGACTTTTAGGATAAGGGATGTTTCAAGGAATGAAATGATACAATAACATAAATCATTGCTTCTATGTTCCAATACAGATGATTTCTACTTAGGGTATTCAGGTATGGGATTGAGTTATGGTACTTAGTGGCATATTATATCTGGTATGGAGTCATGGAAGATATTTATATGGTTTTATAGTTGAATAGTTTTCAAAAAATGAACTTGATGTTGTTATTTTATGAGTAGTTTGTGAAATTATTTCAAATGACTGTGTTCTGTGAACATATATACACTACATATAAATACCTCATTCTTTTATCCTTGATCACAATAAATAATAGTATTTTCATGGTATGGAATATTTACACAAGGTTTTTGGACTCACTCATACTATTATATATGATATGAGTATCAATTTACAATTTTGGACCTTCATGTGTTGGCTCCTAACATAATTATCAATTTTATTGAGACAAACAGTTCAATTAGTATGTCATGGAAGTCAGTTTTTTGATGGGAAGTTATGTGATTTGGTAAAGAATACATATATATTAAATTTTAGTTATTATTCAGAAAGTATTGGATTCTATTATTTTTATTTATATGTGATTCATGTTATTCCATTTTTACCATATGATACATTGTTTTTTATTTGTATTACATACTGCTTTACAACATTCTTTTTTGGATTGGGGGGTCTAATATGGATCTCTGTTTTATTTCTATATGTATTTGGGATTTCCATAATATAGAAATTCCATGCTAAATAATTAGTAAATATGGGAATGAAGAATTTGATTTTAACCATAGGATATTGTATCCCCTTGAAAACTCTTGTCCCTTACCACTAGTTTGGGATTGTACCTATCGATTTTAATTATAGGTTATAGTATATCCATGACAACTCTAGTCCCTTACATACAGTAAAAAACCATTGGATCATGGAGAGGAATTATTGAGGTCAACATGCATCCCAAAATGGGATCTATTATGATTTTCAAGGTTGGGGTGATAAAAAATAGTATTAGAAATTGTTTTTGGATTGGTAGTATAGTTCAAGGTGAAGTCATGTTTTTTAAACAGGTGAGGTAGTTCAATAAAATTCTTGATCATCATGAAATATATGTAAAAAATATTCCATGGTATTTATAGTATATATAATCAAAATTTTATAAAGAGAAAGGTGTTATATGGATCATGAATCATAATGATGTATTGGTAAGACATTGGGCGGTGTATTTGGGTCGACTGAGAGCTAGTGAGTTGTACATGAATTAATCTAGTGGTATGATATGGTCTTGATACACATTCCAATGGGATTTATTGTTATTTTTGACACAATATAAAAATAAATTGAAAAGAATATTTAATATATAAATGAAAAATATGTTTTATTTTATATATTATAGTGGATAATTTTAGAAAAAATGGAAGGAATCGATAATTATTTTTTTTTGTGATGCATTTCCTTATACTCCATATGCATTTTATTTTTAGGATGATTGGTTTATGAGTGAAACACTATTTTAATAGGAAATGAATATATATTTTGAAATGAAGACTCTTGTGGCTATATGAGTTGTGATTTAATCGATTTTATGTGTAGGATTTATTTAAAATTCTTTATAGGGATAGTGATTTTTAAAGTAGTATGAATTTTACGTTTTGAAATTTTCATAATAGAAATTGATTTTAAAATTGTATTTAAAAATTTATTATTATAAAAATGAATGAATTATTAGAGAAACGAACCTTATAAGATGATGATTTTAGTGGTTTTTTAAACCAATAAATTAGAAGTGATGTTTTGAAAAAAAATGTTAGTATTGGTGTGTATAAAATTATTTTATTTATTTCTTATAATAAGTGGTTGGTATGTGATTATTCTATATTTAAATGAATTTCGATTTTTTTAAGACTGTTAAAAATGACTGAATTATGTTTATTTTTGGTACACCCTATTTAACTGAAATATCCAACTTTTATTAGAATATTTGGACACCACGTGGTTGGATGATTCAAAATGAAACTGATAACATAGTAGGATGGGTTTTCCAGTTTAACTATGGTTTACCTAGAGTAAAATGAGTATTAGATTATAATACTAGAAGGTATGTAGAATTTTTTTCTGGAGTGTTCCTTGTGGATTTCTAATGGATGGATATTTTTGTTAAGTTGATTTAATCAATTTGTGTTGAAGGGTTTTGGGATTAGACCCCTTGGATTTAATTTTTATGATTTAAAGGGTATGATCACTTGGATTGTGATAATTATTAGTGATTCCTATTTTGGGTTACACCATTATCCAAAATCCACCTTTATTTTTTCTGTATTATGGTTGGTATTATTAGGATGAATCAACTATAAACACATCATTGTGTGGAATCGAGGGGTAGGATGAGAACTATCATGGTGTTTGATGATCAGTGTACTATTATTTAAGACCAACTACGATGGTAGTGGTCTTGTTGAGTCATTAAATATTACAATATATGATACATGGGTTGTAAATGTATCTGGCTTAGTAAGGTGACTCTTGGGATAATTCTATAGTGGGAAGAATCAACTTTGTTTTTGTTGTAAAACCCTCTTTTCAAAAGTTTCATGGGATTATTAATAATATTCATAATACATTAAATTAGCATACATATTCAAGAACATTGGTGGAACAATATGATAATGCCATGTGTACAATAGCTAGTTGAGAATTTGGGCGTGACATTTTAAAAAGTCCATTTTTTTAAATGGACATGAGATGGTTATGGTATGATAATAAAGTAAATTAGATCATTGATGCTTTACTATTCATGGGTCGATCATGATGATTGGAAGGGTTTTATAATAATCCAATTTTACATTCACACCAATATCCTTGTTCAAACTATGGTGTCTATGTTTGGGTGGTTAGTGATTTGCCTAGGTGTTAATGAGTCCTCATCACATATTTTTTATGATTCCCTTGTGGTCGAGGGATATGGATTTTTTAAAAATATATATAGGGAGGGATTAATTGAATGTAGGATGTAAAATTGATGTGGTGACATGGGTTCCCTATAATGAACATTGTTCAAAATATTCACGGTTTGTTTTGAGGATCAGACTAATTTTTTTTATAATATTTTTTGTGTTTGGGATTGGTTATTAGAGGTTCATAGTGTTGAAGGGTGTTGGTATTTCAAAGATGGAATAAATATGGTAGACATTCTGTTGATGAATTATATGTTTCATGTCTTGTTTTTAATAAACTACAATGCTTATAAAAAATTAGACGACCAATTTTTTGTATATTGTATTGACCATCATCTATATGGGTTGGGAATTCCTATGAAAAATTATGTTTTACATTTTTTAGTGGTTGGTTTTGGAAAATAAATCCTTTGTTAGTATTTTGAACATTTGGAAACCCTTATGCTATGTTTTTATTAATATTTCAAGTCATAGTATGTTTATCAGAAATTTGGGTGGATTTCGTGGAAGATCAAAGTGATTGAGATAGTGAAATGTTATAATAGTAATTGGTCATTCCATAACTAGGCGGGTCCTTCCACAAAATCCTTATAAAAGAGGTAAGTCCTCTTTATTATGGATTGTCAGTAAGTGATTATTGTGGTTCCACCCTGACTAATAAAACATTATTTTTTAGTCCTATGTGTCATTGGGGAGGGGTTTAATTTCTACCCCCTTTGTTTTTCATCCTACTAGACACATGAAAAGAGGTAAAAGGCTAAAAACCTTCCTATATTCCTTTTTTCTATCCCTTGTAAATCTAGAATTTTCAAGAGTGATTCATTACATATAATATAGTTAATATCATCCTCTCTTCTCCCTTGTTCGTATAAATTGTCTCCCCTCTAATTATAGTATGATGTTTAGTGTATTTGTGGGATTATTTTTTTATGACCAAGTTGAAGTAATCATGATTCAAAGGATAAATAGGTGAATCTAATAGATTATTTTTCAAGAATAGGAATTGCAGTTGTCATTCATAATTTTCTATATGGTATGGTAGACATGGAGTTTACATAGGGGTGTTTGTAGAATTTTGGTGAAATTTTCTATTTATTTGTATTTTTAATTTGGAGTTTTATCATGGATAATGTCTCGGTATATATCAGAAGTATACCACACCACATTTTACTTGGATTGAGAACTATGAAGTTAAAAAATGAGTAAGTGCTTAGTCAAGAATTTGTTTTTAATTTTGTTTCAAATGTTTAATATTTTAATTTTAGAATGAGTAACGATAGTATAAGTTTATATGGATTATGGAGAGGATGGTAGTTCCCCAGTATAAAATTATTATTTTCAACTAAGGTAGGTATTCGGGACTTTATTTGTGTCTCCTAATTAATTGGTGATTTTATATATGTGTGATGTAATTATTAATACATTCAATATATTTACAATCCTATATGATCTTCCCCATAGGGCTGGGACATGGATTTTTCATCCCTATATTCATAATGGATCAAATATATTACTAAATTTTTTATGGTAGCACCTATATAAAATGAACATTAGTGGACCATGTAATGTATTATTTGAAGGCATGAGCTAAATTTTGAAAACACAATTAGATTTAAATTTTATAATGCATTTTAAAATGGTGTTTTGGATATGTTTAGTTTTAATTGTATAGAAATTAACTTGGAATCATCTTTAAAATGGTATTTCAAAATGATGAGAGTTTTTTAATGTTTATTTTGATAGAATTTCTGCAACAGTCCTTGTGTGAGAAAAGTATAATGTGATTCCATTATAAAATTTTATGGACAAGGGTATTTGAATAGGGCTTTAGGTAATAAAGGGATCATCTTGAGTTGTTTTATTCAATTTGACATTAGAAATACATAACATGTTTACCTAATGATTTTAAAATTATTGTGTTTTCTTTTTGTGATGGCCTATGGATTATGTTTTTTATACATTCTAATGTTTGTTTTGTGGGTCTCATTTTGTAAAATTTTATATTTTATCAATGTCATGGGGTTGTCTGATTGGTTGGAATCATAGCCATAGAGGGATTAGATAGTCTCTTTCTGATAATACAAATCCATCTCCACTAGGAAGTACCTACTAAAATATGTGGAGGCATGCATGAGGATGTATAGTAATCTCATAGAATATCTATTGAAGTGGTTGAGGTTGAGGATTTACAATACTTGAGTTTGTTAATTTGTTTTACTCTATTAATTTTAATTTCATTTTTAGTGTGTTCATTTATTGAGTTTAAATTTTTATGGAATATAAATTAATAATTCATATATTTTACTCATTGAACGATGTATTGGAAAATAATCCTATGACATTTTTGAGAATATCCGAACAAATAAATGATTCTAATGATATTCCTCAGACATAACATCCCTTATTCTATCAAAATATTAAGAGACCATAGTAAAAAAAATTATAGATAACTTAATATATTATAAATAGTTATTTTATTATTTACCAGACTGTATATTCAATGAATTTTTATTTGAAATTATTTTGTGTCACTTACCATATCGAATTATTTTAAATAGTTTTTATTCTTATTCATTTATGGTCAATTCCATACAAGTATTTCCATTGTTGGTTAAAAAGAATTTAAATGTGTATTAGCTCATCCATTTTGGGTTGTTAATGGTGAACCCTTATGTTAATGTTTTTCTTATAGAATATTATGAAATTAATAGGATAAAAACATGAATACTTAATATTTTCATTGTATAAAATCTCATTGATAAAATCAGGGTGTAATATTGTGTATTCTTGTTGAAAACCCTCTTGGAATTTCATACTATTGATGAAATATTTTATCATATTTTATGAGAGTCACAGAAATGGGGTTTCCCCATACTAAATAAATATTGATGAACTAAAAATCATCAAACCACCCATAATACTAGGTAAATAGAGTGATGTGGTGGCTATGGGTGTATGGGTTGATTAAGTGAGACAAAGTGATTTGAACTGAAATTAATAGTCATTTATTTATCATTTAATTTTTGTTATATGACTATCAAATTTTCTTTTATTGTTTCTAGGTGGAATAATATTTTGTAGAATTTTTTTTGTAAATTGATCCAATTGAGAAAACATGTTTTTCTACAACTTTTTCATATTTTAGATGTTTTATAAGAAAAAATTTCAAGAGTAACTCACCGCATTCTAATTTAAATAATTTTTTATAAAGCCTCAATTTGTAGACAATTTGTTGAACAGATGATAAAGAATTTAGGTTTGTAGTATTCAATTTTTAATGAATTTTATAAAATCGTTATATACTATTATTATTCAATAAATAAAAATTTAGTGTTTTCTTTAAATCTGAGTCATATATAAATATAATGTAATGTTTTAGATATTTTAGTACTACCTTGAAATTAATGAGAATCCTTTGACTGACCTAATTATCAAAGATGGTCCTTTAAGAGATTATGTCTCTAATTATTTCTCATTCATTCACAATTTGTACAATGAGTAAAAGGATCAAGTCATTTCCTCCTTTATAATAACAAATGGTATTTTGAAATTATTCTATTTTCCATGAATCTTTCCTCATTTGGAATATTTTTAGATTTTGTATAAGTGTTGATTATTCCATAAAAAATTAAATATTTTAAATATTACCAATATGAATAGACTAAACATTTTTGTTATTTATCTATGAATATACTACTATAATTTCTATTATTATACATTGTATCTATCATTTTGATTCTACTGGTGAAATATGACTTTATATTTTATGTATGTGTTGCATTCCTTTCTGTTTGAAAATTTTTATTTACTTTGGAATAAAAATATAATATTCATTGATATAGATTATGGCATTTATTTTTTTTCTTGTTCTTTTATTTAATGTTTTCTATATACATAATATTATGATATAAAAATCATGTATTGTGTGTTCATCATTTTATACCATGCATTGATGATTTTTTAAAACTATTTTATATGAATTCATTTTTTATGTATTCCATTTTATTGTTATGGAAACTATGAAATTCATATTCTAGAACATAACAGGTGCACTAAATAAACATATAAATATAATGATTTATATATGATGTTCAATCCTATGAAGAAAGCGGTCTCATATAGTTAAAAATAATACATAAATTTATATGATTGTGAATATATATGTGTGTGTGTGTGTTAATTTTTTTGAGGAGACGAGGCCTCCAAATTTAGGATGATAAAAAAATGTTCCTTCATATGAGTGTACAACTGAAATCTTAGTTGAGGTCCATATCGATATAAATATAGATCATCTCTATGTAGATGGAGTAACTACCCCAAGAGTGTAAATATTAATACATACATTTACACACACAGATATATATATATGTGTGTGTGTGTGTGTGTGTTTGTGTGTACACGTAAACTAACTCTTCATGATTATGGATATATATGGACATCCTTAGTGAATAGATCTGTTGTGGTGTTGTTGGACTAAAAATTATTTGTATTCTTTTTAGACCCGACATCAGATTACGATATTTAGTAGAATGAATTTATACTTTACACATCTAGATATAGATTTTTATGTGATGAGTATTTTCATACTTCTTAGCATAATATAATTACCTTTTTGAATATATTTAATAAAAGATTAATAGATATATACACAAACCTGTTACATCACTTTGGTTGCAAACAAACCATTAGTGTATCCCCGCTAAGTAATTACTCTAACAATCTAAAATAAAAACATGATGGTCATATAAATTTACAGGATACATTAAATATATATAGAATTATGATGGTAGTTGATAGATGTCATTATTATATTTGATATGCTTAGAATTAAAGAAGAAACAATAACAACTAAAAATGGAGTTATCCGAATATTGGTTTGAGGATTTTAATGGAATATCATCGACTTTACTTTGATTCATCATTTTCATGGGCCTTGTATGTCTATAAAATTATTTTTAACAGTTTTATATTTTTTAGAATCTAATTTCTTACATTTTAATGTATTTATTTATGAATTTATTTAATATTTATATTAATATTTACTTTTATATGTCTTGTTTATATTCTAGAATTATATATGGAATACCAGTCATATAGATTGGTCACACCCAATCAGTTTTAGAATATGGACATTGATTTAGATTAAAACGAAAATGGGTATACGATTTCCTAATTATATATAGAGAACCTTGACCTTAATTTCCAGCCTAGAGGGATTTGAGAGTGCCTTTAGGGATATTTACATCCGCACTCATGTTTGATATTGGTATCTTGTTTCCATTCACTACACATAGTGGAATTATATCCAAATGGAATAAAATTTAATTGATGAAGAAGTTTTATAATAAATGATTTACTTTCACTTACATTGAGTGAATTTTAAATTTCTATTATATATGGAGTCAAAACTATTCTTCACATTGACATGAATGAAAACCGAAATATAAAAATTAAATTTTAATCATGATATTATAAATAGTTGTCGAATTTGATTCATATATAACTCATAAAACACATAAATACAACTATTTCATCGTCGATAATGTTATTGAAGGATAATTTTGTAAATTTATTCAATGACACTATGGATAACTAGATCATTTGAATATTTCAATGATTTATAATGACACAAAATGACATCAATTTTTACACATAACATGAAGAAATGTATCAAGGGGATCCATAAAATTTATTTTTTATCTTTAATATATACTATAATATATCAATAGAATGTCGTATATTTATTCTTTATAAATGGTACAAATTTTTTAGTATTTTTTGTTCATAGAATATAGTTTGCATGCTTCAAATATTGTAGAAAAATATATATTTTCTTTTTCTTTATCTCTTTGAATCCATGATATTAAATCGATTAAGATTAAATATGATTATAATTCACTAACAATTAGTGATTGGGTGTAGATTTTTATTACTCATGGTTGTGACCATATTTTATGAAGAAATGATAAATATGGGACAAATGTCATATGGTATTCTTAAATATAACAATATTTTATTTTATTTGTACTATTGTAAATTATAAAAATTATTTAGTTATTCATTCCCACAATAATTATAGGCTTATAAAAATTAAATTCATTAAATAAAAATAATAAATATAATTTTGATGTTCTATTTAATATCTATTTACGATCAATTATTATATGTCTTCTTTCCCAAAATTTTATTGTATTGGTAAAATACTACTTGTTTCACAATAATTTTTTTATTAGGATTTAGAATAGAAGTACATTGTATGAATATAATACATCATTTCAAAATATTAAATACTAAATCTAGGAATAATTTAGGGAGGTAAACATTGAAGAGAAATGAAATATCTAACGAGAAGTACATAGGTTTATATTGTCCTAAAAAGATAACTCTTTCCATGATGACTATAAAAATAAATAAAAACACAATGAATATAATATACGTTTTAAATAGATGTGTTAGAACATTTTTGAGTGATATACTAAATGGGTAAGTATGATATTGGTGGATTGTATATATAGATAAATATGACCATTGAAGAATTATTACCATTATAGTCTTTGAAACATTATGACAATTATATCAATTGGTGAATTATAACTTTTATATTGACTGGGGAATTTTGGATGTTGTCCAATATAGACTTTTTTAACTACAATCATTGTCTATGCAAAAATTTTAATGGGATCATTATTATTTTTTACGATGTAGAAGGAAGAAACCATGAACTCTACTTATAGGGACATCCCAAGAATGATTACTTTTCAAATAATAAGAGAGAAGTAAAATCAATTGGATTCTTCCATTACCAAAAAATATCTAAAATTAATTGAATGAGAAAAGTGTTATATCTCATATATGTGTAGTTTATGCTAGTAGAGATCACCACCTTAGTGATCCATGATTAAAAAACCACAAAACAATGACTATCACACAAATTACCCTTAGGAAATTATATCATTTAATTAGTGGTTATTATTATTGAACATTAGTTTTATACATGTTAAAATGAAATAGAAATTAAATATTGGAATCTATAACCATTTTTATTATTCAAATATCATATTATATCCCCTATATATGAATGATAAGATGAACTCGAACATCTCAGGATAATGATTATATTTAAATAATTATTTTATATAGATGATAAATTTTTCAAATTTTAGAAAGTATTTTTACAATATAAATGTATTCTTTGGAATCAAATTATCAAAAAAAATTAGGGGAATTTATTTTAAATTTTTAAGAAAAAACATTTTTGCATAATAAGTAAAAATATAGTTTTTTGAAAACAATTTGTTTTTTAGACTATAAATATTTTTATTTGAAACTTAATAAATGTTTTATATTAAGGATTATGATTATTATATACATATAGAAGGTATACTGGAAGTTCATAACTAAAAAAATAGATAACATTGATGAAGGCAAGATCAAGAGGAACATAAATAAATGACATCCTATGGGTATTATATGTTACTAAATTGAGGACAATATTTTATATTATTACTCATGTTAACCCCAATTTAATCATTTCATGAATAAATTTTTTCAAATCACCATATTTTTATATGGCTATTAACACATCCTATTAATATGTTCACAATGATGGAATATCAATCATACCAGATAAATGGAATTTTTTTTAATTTTTATAGAATAGATAAATCTACATTTTTATATTATCTATCCCTTGGTTAATGATCAATACCATTGAACACACCATTGTCACTTCTTTGATCGTAGTGTTTTGAAAAGATGATTCTTTTTATGAATGAGAATGAGTACTGAAATCACAATGTAACATTAAAAAATTATTTTATATATATTAGAAAATTTTGAATATGTAAATACTCTGTAAAATTATTCCCATATATATTTTGATAATCAAAGTAAAATCATTGATCAAGGTGTGAGAAAAGAGATATATAGAAACTTATCTAGTGAGATTGCCTCTGTCCTCTAGAATTTCCCCCTACGAATGATCATTCATACTATCTATTCCCAAATATTAAATTAGTTTTACCATTACTATAATCAACATAAATTAAATTGAAATATTTATTAGTAGGACACTCAATATAATCTACATGTAAACCATCCATATTTTTATCCCCTTTATATAACATGAGAGAAACTCTTCAACTGCATGTGACCATATTCATATGATCTTAGAATTAGTGGAGAGAAAAAAGAATTTTCTTATTGAAAAATATATAGATATATAGAATAAACCCTATATATTTATATTATCCCTCCCATTTATTTGGTATATTCATTTTTAAATTTGGGCTCCCTCATTTTTCCATCATTGGCATCTCGTTCTTATATAGTAACCATATATATAGAATTTGGCTATGCTATACAATATAGTGTAACCATACAAAGAAGTTTTGATATTTTAATATTTGGATACATTAAAAAATTACTATGATAACATCATAAACAATAATATATGTTGACAATTCAGTCACATGGATTTTTAGGGTCGTCTATGTCACGACCCGACCCTACCCGGGCTCGAGCCGCAACTACCCCAGTCCCGCCTCCATAGGCTAGGGGCTGGCGACCAGCGCCGAAGGCACAACATCTTGGGGAGGCCTTTGCCTAAGCTCCTGTACACACGCACACACAGCAAACTCCACGCAAAAGTGCAGAGTAAAGAAAGAACAAGCAGAGTAAAAAAGAACAACTGCTATATATAAACCAAAGAGTGCATCGACCTCTACAAGATACAAGTAAAGTGCTGAAAAAGAAAAAGGGGCAAATCACGCGCCCAACCAAAATGTGCCACAACCCGGCAACAGGTAAACAAAAAAGGAAACAGCTGATGAGTCTCCCACCTGAAACCCGGCTATGACCACCGCACGCGGTCCAAGCTGCCAAGCTCCTATGCTCCACCGAAGTCGCGCTCCACCTGTCCGTCATCTGCAAGGGCACACCAAGTGCGGGCAAAGCCCAAACAGGGGTGAGTATAAAAATACTCAGTAGGATACCCCGAAGGCTCGGGGGAGGAAAAAGGAGGTACCGAAGGGTGAGCGGTAGAGCGAACAGAAAATTAAAGGGGTACAACCGAGGGTGTAGTAGAGAGTCCAGCTCAACCCAACAAAAGAAAGGAAGATAGACTCATCCAGGCACAAGGAGATGGAAATGGTGAGAAGATGAACTTCCCGTCGAGTCTTCTCTACCTATAGCAGGAGAGTGGACTCGTCCAACCACGAGAAGCTAGACACGGAAAGCACGTGGCATAACCCGCACATCTTAGCCTCTCCTGGAAGGAGATCAGCCAAAACCCAAGGAGTGGGTACTCGTACGAGGTATATACATATATATTCTCCGCCAAGAAGCCCGAACAAGATCGTAAGTGGGGGGTCTTCGTCCCGTAGCTCAGCCCAAGAAAAGTGTCGCCAATAGTCCCAGATATAACACCATCGATGCCAAGCATCCCGCACGTCTTCCCTGAACCGCAAGCCAAGGGGCTCAGTCACCGCACCTTGATACTATCCGCTTTGGGCGGCCCTGACTCGCCCACACTGTTTTAGATCGCGTCACAAGAATGCGTCTCGGTGGGGAAAGTGCCCCTCGAACTTGAGAGTTCTAGGGAAAGTCAAACCACACCTCATCACTGCCCCACAGTCGAGAGGTCTCCTCAAAGTCAATCTGTCACAACACTGACCCGTATAACCAAGGGTCCCGCTCCAGTAACCACGGAGGAAAGCCACAGACTAGCCTAGTACTAAGGACTGAGTCTGGAATGCCAACAAATGACCCACTGCCTAGTCCCTGCTGGAGGGTAATTCATAAACAAATATCGGGTGACCCACTGCCCAGCCCTGCTGGAGGGTAAACCCTAAGACATCAACCGGCGACCCACTGCCCAGCCCCGCTGGATGGTAGACCATAAGACGTCATCAGGCGACCCACTGCCCAGCCCTGCTGGAGGGTAGACCATAACACATCATCCGGCGACCCACTGCCCAGCCCCACTGGAGGGTAAACCTGGAATAAGTCGAGAGGCGACCCACTGCCCATCCTTGTTGGAGGGTAGACCTAGAACTAGACGACGGGTGACCCACTGCCCAGCCCAGCTGGAGGGTAGACCCTAAGAGGTCGTCGGGTGACCCACTGCCCAATCTCTGCTGAAGGGTAGACCCTAATAGCGTCGGGTGACCCACTGCCCAGTCTCTGCTGGAGGGTAAACCCTAGTAGTGTCGGGTGACCCACTGCCCAGTCCCTGCTGGAGGGTAAACCCTAGAAGTCGATGAGTAACCCACTACCCAGCCCCGCTGGATGGTAGAACTCAAAATTTCTCTATCCATCTACACCAGAGGGCAAAACACTGGCTGACCGAACACGGAGTAGGTATCGCGCAACCAACCAACTCCAGCACAACTCACCCTGAGGGGTTCAGCGCCTGTTCCAGCACTGGGTGGCTTGCACCGCTACCGGCCAATCCATCAAGAGAGAAAACAGGGGGAGACCACTCAACCCTGCTGGTCAACAAATGAGCACTGATCTAGGGGAAAACTCCACCCTGCTGGTCAAACAACGAGCAGAGAGCCAGGGGAAAACTGCACCCTGCTGGTCAAACAACGAGCACAGAGCCAGGGGAAAACTCCACCCTACTGGTCAAACAACGATCATAGAGGGACCCTCTACGTCGCGAGAGGTCAAAGTACGCAAGGCAGAACTCGGCACGCACATGGGGCCCACACGACACACAGCCCCACGTCAACCCCAACTGAGCGCACAAACGTCTCAGGTACAAACCACACGTACCTCCAAGCGCTCTCGTATACTCCCAGAGTACACCTCGTTCCATCCCATAGGCTATCATGCACACGGCACCGAACGTCAGCGCGTAGGTGTGATGTAACAACTCTAACCTGCCACCTCAATGGCCCAGGCACGACCAACCACATCTCATGGACCAATTACATCACTCTCCCAAGAGTGCGCGATCACACGCCAAGGGTCTGCCATAAACAAGGTAGGGAGAACCACCACTAGAGCACCTTCCGTGCTTCCACATTTAACAGGATCACACAAGAGGCTCCGTACAGCCAAACGGATCACACTGTTGTGATCCTTGCGGAAAAATACACGAGTTAGACTACTCACTCACCCGAAACGGTCAACAGGTGGAAAAGGTACTATTCACCGTGACCAACCCGCGTGGGGGCCCACCCCAGAATCCCGAAACTGAACCAACGGATCACGCCACTGCGATCCCCTCAGAAAAACACACGGGATTGACTACTCAATCACCCAAAACGGCCACCCGGTGAAAAAGGTACTATTCACCGTAGCCCGGTCGGGTGGGACCCACACCACATCTCCGAAAGAGGTCGGGCGGACTACGCCATCGCAATGCTCTCAGAAAACACGTCGAAAGCACTACTCGCTTGAGTAGAATGGGTATCTGGAGAAAAAGATGTGTTCCGGCACACCGCACACGAGCAGCACCACGTGCGACCCACAACCCAGTCCTGAAACCCCACGAACGGATCGCACAGTTGCGATCCTCACGAAAAAGCACACAAGATGCACTACTCATTCGTCCAAAACGGTCGCCCGGTGATGAAGATGGAAAATCACCATCGACGCCCAAACGGCCCTCGCGGGGCCCGCACCATCGTGTGGAATTACAGCGGGCAGACTACGCCAAAACATTGCCCTCAGAAAAACACCCGACATCGACTGCTCGCACGCCCTGAACGGACATACGGTGAAAATGCCGCTAAAAGCTGCACGCAGCTCAAAGGACGGGTCATGGGGCCCACTCCTCAACTCCGGCTGCAATGCCCGGAACCGCCCTAGAAACCTCCGCCTCAGTGCCAGGGTCACAACGCCGCTGACGGCGCTGAAAACGGATGTCGGACGCGTCTGCGCCGTCCAAAACCAGAATCCCGGAAGAAAACGCTCGTCTACTTAAAGACACGTCGCGCCTCCGCGGCCCCTCGTTTCGCGAAATAAAAATTCCCAAAACCACGTCAAAGCATTCCCCCTCGACGCAAGCTCCGCGCTGCCGCAGACGGCGTGCAAAACGGATGCTCGTAGCCCGAAATACGGGCGCCCGAAATCTGAGGGGCAAAGCCCCTTGGGCCGGACCGGCCCGGTCCAGCCGAGCCGCGGTCCGCCGCTCCACTGCCCGCCTCCCGTTGACACCCGCATGCCGCGCGGGTTCTCCACCGACTGGCCAACTGGCCGGTCGAGATTCCAACAGCGACCCGCTTATCGCGGGTCGCGGTCTTCCGCACGGGGCCGCGAGCCGCGCGGCCCCCCTGCCTCTCGCAGGCGCCACCGGACTGCCGCCGCCGCTCCAAACGCTTCCGCGGCCTTCCGAAGCTGCGGCCGCCACTCCCGCTGAAGGCACCACCACCAGCCGCCACCGCCGGAGAGCACCGCCGCCAGCCGCAGCCCCTGCCGCCGCCAAAACCGGCCGGAAACACCCAAAAAAACCCGAATATCCCGCAAACTTCGACGAACGATTGCGGATGCCTCCGACCTCCGATTTCAAATCAGAAACAAGCGTCGGGAAGAGAAAATTGTATACTACGCATCCATGGTATTTTTTCGAAGATTAAATGACGAACCGATGATAAAATTGGGGTTCAAAAGGGGGCTCGGGATTTAAAACTCAAACAACACCACCTACCTCGTGGGGCTTCGCCCGACGCTTCCCGCGCGATCCGCCCCGCGCCGTTGCCTCACCGGAGTTGGCTCGCCGGAGCTTGCCCTTCCGGAGCTTGCCAGAATGGATGAGGGAAGGGGAGAGGGTGAAGAAGAAGAAGAAGAAGGAAGGGGGGGTGTTTATGTATAAATCACTTAAATGCCCACCCGACAGCCCCGAACCCGAACTCCCGACAGGGTTGGGATTTAGCCTCCCCTAGGCTAAGAACCACGCCCTGAGTGCAACGGCAGTCTCAGAATTTTATTCCGAGACCCCGTTCAAAAGTTATTAAACTTAGCTCCCGAGGCCGCCAAATTACGAAAACGCCACCGGGGGCCATTTTTCACAAACGGCCCGCGCCCACGAAACTTATACCCCTCCTAGGGTAAACGACACACTCTGAACTCAACGGTGCCCTCAGTTTTCCAATCCGAGCCACCGTTTAAGAGATACCTGCGTTTCGCCATGAAACGAATAAATTAATTAATTAATTTATCCGTTTGACCTTCCGAAAGCGAGCGAGGGGTCCAAACATCTAGCGCAAACACGCTTTATGTCGTTCCTAGGGTAAACACCCCATTCCAGACCCATCCGTTCACTCAGATCTCCGATCCGGAACTCTGTTTAGGAGTTATCTCATTTATTTTGCGTTTTCAGTGTGAAAGCACTAAAAATTTAATTCCGGCCACTCCAGGGCTCGGAATCGCTCGCCGTCTGAAGGCACTGCTCTGGAATATTATCAAGAATATTCAAAAATCTTTCTCAGAAAAACCCGGGTTTTACATCATTCCCTCCTTCAATATTTTCGACCTCGAAAAGAAAAACTAGGGAGCAACACAGGGTACTAAGCCCACACCTGGATTTCCCATACCCTGGAGAACCCACGCACAGCTCTGCGTCACCGCACACAGACAAAAGGATTGATCTGTTCATGCGAGGTCGGCCCTTGCCGATATAGTGCACCCACTCCAGACTTTGGGGTTAGGGAAAGGCGGTAGGGTACCTCACCATCCCTTTGCACGGTCTCAAACGGCCTGAAGTCCCTCAGGGGTAGCTCACCTCCCCTGTCAAACCTCGACGTCGCACGCCGCGACTGGAATCACCGCCCACACCTGGGACAAGGACCGGTGATTCCCTCATTTAGAATATCCATATGGTGAAACACCCAAGGATATCTAGTCACGCTAGAGGCTCCACAGTCGATGCTCTCTTACACACTCAAAAGGCGAAGGATTCAACACCATCGACTAAAGGAAAAGGTCTCGTGCCTTTCTCTTTACCACCATAGGGTTACACCCGACGCCCTGTGTCACCATGGTAACACCTCAAACAAGGATCCAGGAGAGAAGCATTACACACACAGAGCCTGACAATTCTACTGTAAGATGTAGAAGAGTCTCATGGGGTACTTCTCACCATCCCATGCTCTACAGGATCATAGACATCCAAAGTTCTCGACTACCCGCGGTCCCAACTGTCAGCTCCCAGAGCCTGACGTGGACCAACTAGTGGTGATGGGGAGATCTCGTAAAGTCGTCCCCCTCTACCAGCTCCTCCCGCTCCTCTGCTAGCACCACCTCTCTGGGTACTACTCCGATCACGGCGCTGCCTCTGCCGTGGTGGTGCGCCTGATGCCTGCCTGAAGATCTTAGCAACTCGGGTCGGCAGCCTCGTGCCAAGTGACCTCACCCATCACAAGCATAACACCAGAACTCTCTGGCCTGCCCTGGTGCCCTCCGGCGCCACTGTGGTATACTACCACAGTCCGATATCCACTCACGGAAGGGAATCCTCGGCTGAGGCCCTGCGCCTTTCCCCCACAGTGGTATACGACCACGTCTCCGAAACCGGCAGTGGGAAGGCTACCTGTATCGAGATCCTGACCTCCGACGCCTGCTAGCTATGGCAGACGTCCCGACTCCGTCGCGCCCACTTCCACTACCAACCGCAAAACATGACAGGAATCCCTCTATCACCAGCGCATGCTCTAGCCCCCCGACATATGTGGAAATGCCAAAGGGTACTATGAAGGCACGAATCTCTCGGTGGAGACCCTGCTCAAACTTCCGCACTCGGAGGTTGTCGTCATAGACCAAGTCTGGGTAAAAGCGTTCACAATCTGTAAAACTAGTCGCGTACTCGGCCACCGTCATCCCTCCCTGCTGAAACTGCAGGAGCTCCTGAATGCGAACTGAGTGCAAGTAGGAGGGGAAAAACTCCTCACGGAGCAACAACTGAAAGTCACCGCGACGAAAGCGACGACTCTTCAAGAAACTAAGTCACCAGACTCCACCAACGCCAAGCTGGCCCACGAAAAAGGGTGGCTGACAGAGCCACTCTCTGATCTGTCGGTGTCTCCACAAGCCTGAAAAGGCGAACCACTGCCTCGAGCCAAACCTCTGCTGCTTGAGGGTCTGGCTCTCCACTGAACCTCAGCGGTCTCTACCGCTGGAACTCACGGAGCGCGCTCAACCTGCGCTCGAGCTCAGCCTGCTCTGCTGAAACTGTCTACTGCTCAACAGGTGGGGGTGCTGCTACCGTCCCACCCGGAGAAAGGGGCTCGCATGATGGGTCCTGGACTGTGGCCTCATAGCTCACAGGGTCGTCGTCACGCACCCAAAGCAGGTATCTGGGCTGGCTATCTTCGCGGAGACATCCTGATTATTATCAAGGAGTGCCGTGGTCAGATGAGCATATATGTATATACCACAACAATGATGGGGAGCTGACTCAAGAAGGACAGTCAAGACTTAGTCCTATGTGATGCACAAACAAATTCCCTGCAACAAGTGTCTCAGCATGCTGAGTCGACAAGTGGGTTATCAAGGTCCTAGTGAATGGATATGTCGGCCGCCACACCATCACTGGACTCTCTGGCCTGAGAGCTGCTCTTGAGACACGTTATAACTGTTTCCCTATATCCCAACCAATTCATCTTTTAGGGACGTCCGAACAACGTCCCAAAGAACGAACCAGCTCTGATACCACTTTGTCACGACCCGACCCTACCTGGGCTCGAGCCGCAACTACCCCAGGCCCGCCTCCATAGGCCAGGGGATGGCGACCAGTGCTGAAGGCACAACATCTCGGGGAGGCCTTTTCCTAAGTTCCTGTACACACGCACATGCAGTAAACTCAATGAAAAAGTGCAGAGTAAAGAACGAACAAGCAGAGTAAAAAGAACAACTGCTATATATAAACCACAGAGTGCATCGACCTCTACAAGATACAAGTAAAGTACTGAAAAAGAAAAAGGGGCAAAACACGCGCCCAACCAAAAAGTGTCACAAACCGGCAACAGGTAAACAAAAAGGAAACAGCTGACGAGTCTCCCACCTGGAACCCGGCTACGACCACCGCACGCGGTCCAAGATGCCAAGCTCCTACGCTCCACCGAAGTCATGCTCCACCTGTCCGTCGTCTGCAAGGGCACACCAAGTGCGGGAAAATCCCAAGCAGGGGTGAGTAAAAAAGTACTCAGTAGGATACCCCGAAGGCTCGAGGGAGCAACAAAGGAGGTACCGAAGGGTGAGTGGTAGAGCGAACAGAAAAGTAAAGGGGTACAACCGAGGGTGCAGTAGAGGGTCCAGCTCAACCCAACAAAAGAAAGGAAGATAGACTCATCCATGAACAAGGAGCTGGAAACAGTGAGAAGACGAACTTCCCGTCGAGTCTTCGCTACCTATAGCAGGAGAGTAGACTCGTCCAACTACGAGAAGCTAGACACGGAAAGCACGTGGCATACCCCACACGTCTTCGCCTCTACTAGAAGGAGATCAGCAAAAACCCAAGGAGTGGGTACTCGTACGAGGTATATACATATATATTCTCCGCCAAGAAGCCCGAACAAGCTCATAAGGGGCAGGGGGGGTCTCCGTCCTGTAGATCAGCCCAAGAAAAGTGTCACCAACAGTCCTAGATATAACACCATCGATGCAAAGCATCCCGCATGTCTTCCCTGAACCGCAAGCCAATGGGATCAGTCACCGCACCTTGATACTATCCGCTTTGGGTGGAACTGACTCGCCTGCACGGTTTTAGATCGCGTCACAAGAACGCGTCTCGGTGGGGAAAATTCCCCTCGAACTTGAGAGTTCTAGGGAAAGTCAAACCACACCTCGTCACTGCCCCACAGTCGAGAGGTCTCCTCAAAGTCTAGCCGTCACAACACTGACCCTTATAACCAAGGGTCCCGCTCTAGTAACCACGGAGGAAAGCCACAGACTAGCCTAGTACTAAAGACTGTGTCTGGAATGCCAACAAATGACCCACTGCCCAGCCCTGCTGGAGGGTAATTCATAACCAAATATTGGGTGACCCACTGCCCAACCCTGCTGGAGGGTAAACCCTAATACATCAACTGGCGACCCACTGCCCAGCCCCGCTGGAGCATAGACCATAAGTCGTCATCAGGAGACCCACTTCCCAGCCCAGCTGGAGGGTAGACCATAACACATCATCCGGCGACCCACTACCAGCCCCGTTGGAGGGTAAACCTGGAATATGTCGACAGGCGACCCACTGCCCAGCCTTGCTGGAGGGTAGACCTGGAACTAGATGACGGGTGACCCACTGCCCAGCCCTGCTGGAGGGTAGACCCTAAGAGGTCGTCGGGTGACCCACTGCCCAATATCTGCTGGAGGGTAGACCCTAATAGCGTCGGGTGACCCACTGCCCAGTCTCTGCTGGAGGGTAAATCCTAGTAGCGTCGGGTGACCCACTGCACAGTCCCTGCTGGAGGGTAAACCCTAGAAGTCGATGAGTAACCCACTGCCCAGCCCCGCTGGAGGGTAGAACTCAAAACTACTCTAGCCATCTACACCGGAGGGCACAACACTGGACGACCGAACACAGAGTAGGTATCGCGCAACCACCCAACTACAGCACAACTCACCATGAGGGGTTCAACGCATGTTCCAACACTGGGTGACTAGCACCGCTACCGGCCAATCCATCAAGAGCGAAAACAGGGGAGACCACTCAACCCTTCTGGTCAACAAAAGAGCACTGAGCCAGGGGAAAACTCCACCCTGCTGGTCAATCAACGAGCACAGAGCCAGGGGAAAACTCCACCCTGCTGGTCAAACAACGAGCACAGAGCCAGGGGAAAACTCCACCCTGCTGGTCAAACAACGAGCACAGAGGGACCCTCTACGTCGCGAGAGGTCAAATTACGCAAGGCAGAACTCGGCACGCACATGGGGCCCACACGACACGTGGCCCCACGTCAACCCCAACTGAGCGCACAAACGTCTCAGGTACAAACCACACGTACCTCCAAGCGCTCTTGTATACTCCTAGAGTACACCTCGTTCCAGCCCATAGGCTATCGTGCACACGACACCCAACGTCATCGCGTAGGCGTGACGTAACAACTCTAACCTGCCACCTCAAAGGCCCAGCCACGACCAACCACATCTCATGGACCAATTACATCACTCTCCCAAGAGTGCGCGATCACACGCCAAGGGTCCTCCATAAACAAGGTAGGGCGAACCACCACTAGAGCACCTTCCGTTCTTCCACATTTAACAAGATCGCACAAGAAGCTCCGTACAGCCAAACGGATCACACCGTTGTGATCATTGCGGAAAAACATGAAAGTTAGACTACTCACTCGCCCGAAACGGTCAACAGGTGGAAAAGGTACTATTCACCATGAGCAACCCGCGTGGGGGCCCACCCCAGAATCCCGAAACTGAACCAACGGATCACGCCACTGCGATCCCCTCAGAAAAACACACGGGATTGACTACTCAATCACCCAAAACGGCCACCCGGTGAAAAAGGTATATTCACCGTAGCCCGGTCGGGTGGGACCCACACCACATCTCCAAAAGAGGTCGGGCGGACTGCGCCATCGCAATGCTCTCGGAAAACACATCGAAAGCACTACTCGCTTGAGTAGAACAGGTATCCGGAGAAAAATATGCGTTCTGGCACACCACACACGAGAAGCACCATGTGGGACCCACAACCCAGTCCCGAAACCCCACGAACGGATCGCACCGTTGCGATCCTCACGAAAAATCACACAAGATGGACTACTCAATCGTACAAAACGGTCGCCCGGTGATGAAGATGGAAAATCACCATCGACGCCCAAACGGCCCTCTCGGGACCCGCACCATCGTGCGGAATTACAGTGGGCAGACTGCGCCAACGCGTTTCCCTCGGAAAAACACCCGACATCGACTGCTCGCACGCCCCGAACGGACGTATGGTGAAAAAGACGCTAAAAGCTGCACGCATCTCAAAGGACGGGTCGTGGGGCCCACACCTCAACTCCGGCTTCAATGCCCAGAACCGCCCTAGAAACCTCCGCCTCAGTGCCAGTGTCACAACGCCGGTGACGGCGCTCAAAACGGATGTCGGACGCGTCCGCGCCGTCCAAAACAAGAATCCCGGAAGAAAACGCTCATCTACTTAAAGACACGTCGCACCTCCGCGGCCCCTCTTTTCTGGAATTAAAAATCCCCAAAACAACATCAAAACATTGCCCCTCGACACAAGCTCCGCTCTGCCACAGACAACGCGCAAAACGGACGCCCGTAGCCCGAAATACGGGCGTCCGAAATCGGAGGGGCAAAGCCCCATGGGAAGGACCGGCCCGGTCCAGCCGGTCCGCCCTGCCGGGGCCGGCCCGTGCCGGCCGGCCCGGTCCTGCCGAGCCGTGGGCCACCGCTCTGCGGCCCGCCTCCCTTTGACACCCGCGCGCCGCGCGGGTTATCCACCGACCGGCCAACTGGCCGGTCGAGATTCCAACAGCGACCCGCTTATCGCGGGTTGCGGTCTGCCGCACGGGGCCGCGAGCCGCGCGGCCCCCCTGCCTCTCGTCGGCGCCCTGCCGGCGCCCCCGGCCTGCCGCCGCCGCTCCAAACGCCACCGCCGGAACCCGTCGGAAACACCCAAAAAAACCCGAATTTCCCTCAAACTTCGGCGAACGATTGCGGATGTCTCCGACCTCCGATTTCAAATCCAAAACAAGCGTCAGGAAGAGAAAATTGTATACTACGCGTCCATGGGATTTGTTCGAAGATTAAATGACGAACCGATGCTAAAATTGTGGTTCAAAATGGGGCTCGGGATTTAAAACTCAAACAACACCACCTACCTCGTGGGGCTTCGCCCGACGCTTCCCGCGCGATCCGCCCCGTGCCGTTGCCTCGCCGGAGTTGGATCGCCGGATCTTGTCTCGCCGGAGCTCTCCAGAATAGAGTATGGAAGGGGAGAGGGTGAAGAAGAAGAAGAAGAAGGAAGGGGGGGTGTTTAAGTATAAATCACTTAAACGCCCGCCCGACAGCCCCGAACCCGAACTCCCAACGGGGTCGGGATTTAGCCTCCCCCAGGCTATGAACCACGCCTTGAGCGCAACAGCGGTCTCGGAATTTTATTCCGAGACCCCGTTCAAAAGTTATTAAACTTAGCGCTCGAGGCTGCCAAATTACGAAAACGCCCCCGGGGCCATTTTTCACAAACGGCCCACGCCCGCGAAACTTATACCCCTCCTAGGGTAAACGGCACACTCTGAACTCAACGGTGCCCTCGGTTTTCCAATCCGAGCCACCGTTTAAGAGATACCTGCGTTTCGCCATTAAACGAATAAATTAATTAATTAATTTATCCGTTTAACCTTCCGAAAGCGAGCGAGGGGTCCAAACATCCCGCGCCAACAGGATTTATGTTGTTCCTAGGGTAAACACCCCATTTCGGACCCATCCGTACACTCGGATCTCTGATCCAGAATTCCGTTTAGGAGTTATCTCATTTATCTGGCGTTTTCAGTGTGAACGCACTGAAAATTTAATTCCGGCCACTCCAGGGCTCGGAATCGCTCGTCGTCTGAAGGCACTGCTCTGGAATATTATCAAGAATATTCCAAAGTCATTATTAGCAAAAACCGGGTTCTTACAGTCTATTTAGTTACATGTATCCTTCGGTTATATGAATATTCCACAAATATATTTGGCTATAATAATTATGTTGTAAGGAATTCCTATATGTGGTTCATTACAATGCTTCTACACATATATTTAATCTATATGGGGATATAATTACATATAAATATAGATAAAAACCCAATTTTCTATGCGAACCTCAATTTATATACATAACAATTCAATTACCTAAAATTGTAAATTAATAGTGAAAATGATTTATATGTTTTTAATAATAAACCCCAAAATCACATCAAAGATTAAATTTCAATAAACGTTTCGACTCATATATCCAATAATTGGTTAGAAATAATATATGAATGTAAATACAAATAAAACATAAAAAATAGAGATTCTAAAAGCTACATATTTATAAAAATATTCAATAAATTTAATTCTCAATGATAAAACCAAAAAAACCCAAATCATCCTCTTAGAAGAGAAAATTTATGAATTAACACTCCATATAAATAAATGAAAATATATGAGGAACAGAAAATAAATAATATCCACCTATAATTAGTACACAAATAATACAGTTATTATACTCAATAAATTGCTCAATCAAATTCAATTATAAAAAAAAATTGAAAAAATAGAAAAAATTAGATGCCATAAGGAATTGATTTTCAAAATGATTTTCCCAACCAATTATACCTATTCAAATTGTGATTATCCACTCGTATAAAAGTCTATCATTTATAAAAAATTATTTTAATGAATTTATCATTATTTATGATAAAAAAAATTCTCATTAATGTTCATATAACAAAAAATACAGACTTCCCTTACATATTGGATAAATAAGACACATTATTGAGAAAAAATGATAATTAAAAACATAAATAAATGGAAAAAATAATATTTCTTCATCTTAGATTAAATTATCCATCCATTTATAAATCATGAATTCATAAATAATAAAATAATTCTGGTCTCAAAATGAATTGTGGTTTTTGAGTCTTAGTTTATTTAGATGAACATATTATTAGTCAAATTCAGATTTTAGTCATTCAAATCAAAAACTATTTTATGAAATTAAACCACTCATATACAAAATATAATTTCATTACAATCTTGATTAAAAGTTTTGTTATCAATTGAACCTAGTGAGTAATAATGACTAACATCTTGAGAGTCTCATCAAAATGATAAAAGTACAGAAAAATAGTTTCCAACTGGATATGCATAAATGATGAATAAAAATGTATAATTTTTTTAAAAAATAATTAGTTTTCATGGGTTTTAATTTATGAAATACATACCTCACATAATTTCTCCTCCCAAATATATAAACCCAAAATATGTTTCCACTTTCTGGCCTCATTGTTGGAGAAACATTTAAAAATAGCTATAACTCAAAGGATATTTATAATTTTTGAGTGAAGGAATAATTTATAGGGTCACAATATTTTGTATTGAAAAAAATTTCTATAAAAAATATATGTTTAAATATGACCAATAATTAATTTGGATAGAGTAAAAAATTTCATCAGAAATAAATATTTAAATAATTGATGAATTATTAAACATATTAAATTCAATAATGATTTTTATTGAATCATGGATAATTGCATGAACATTAAATATCACATAACGTAATGTAGATAAATGTATAGATGAACAATATGAATATATTTTAAATGTTTAACATCAAATCATATAAAGTAGAAATCGATATAAGGAAATTCATTCAAATAATACCCAACCATGTAGAAGATTTTGTCATTAAGATATACATTTAAATTAATCCCCTTATTTAATCATAATATTCCAATAGGTACACCAATATTCAACACCCTTAAACTAAAAATATATTGCATAAAATATTTGAATTAATATAGAGAAATGAATGAATGGAAATTAAAAGGTAAAGGTATCTTGATGAATTTTATTTATGATTTTTAAATCCTCATATAAATGATGAAGAAACATATATTATTTTCAAAATTAATTATTTATAGTTCTTAAAAAATATTTATTTTTATATCTAGAGGAAAATTAGAATAGAGTTAGAAAAATTTATTTAATAAATCAAAACTAAATAAAAATTTAAAAATATTGGTTTCCCCCATGAATCACTCTTTCATTAATTATTTAGCTAGAATAAAACCCACATTGTTATGTACAAGATAATTTTTTGGGTCATATGTTAAATTGATTTAAATCTCACAAACATTTTAAGAAATAATATAATGTTTTGAAATTATATCCCTCTTATACAAGAACATACGATTAAGACAACTTTCACCAATTATAATAGATCCAATAATTTCAATGACATAATTGTTATAAGAAGAAAACAAATTATTATAGTCCATATAATAGTAAACCTTAGCCTCCACATACTCCCCCTCATTTTACAAAAAAAATTATAGAAAAATCAGTTTCAATTTCAACATTTGTAACATTACTAACTAAAAGAGCAGTCATAGAATCATAACCCTAGTATGAATCAGAAACATCTAATTCTCATATAAATAATTATTATACTCTATAATATAAATACTATTATCCAAACAAATCATGGAACTATATGGTTATGATATATTTTCAATAACACTCATAGATTGAAATACCTTATAGGAAATAGGATTTATCTCTTAAATATCACATAGACGATATTTATGATGAAGAATAGAGAAACCATCATTATAAAATATCAAAACAAAAATGGATAGTGTTTTTTTCTTACTATAATAAAAAATTATATGCCACCTTTACCAATAAATGGATATAATTAATACCGAACAATAGATACTGAAGATTATTATATATTTATATACAATTATTTAGAATAATATTAATTAAATTAGAAATTTCCTACATGAGGATATTATTTTTATTTGTTTATTTAGAGACTGTATAAACGATATTTAAAAATAATCAACGATCCTCAATGTATCCATAAAATATATTCCCATTAAGTACTAATTATAAGAATATCCTACATAAAATAGTTCCTCATACCTTTGGGAGTGTAATCACAAGAAAAGGTTATATCAGGTTCCCAGTAAGGGTAATAAAGGAGATCATATATAGATATAATTACCATAAGAGTGAGAAAACATGACAATAAAATTTTAAAGGCTTACACTTTATATAAAATAACATAATCTTGAGTCATGGTGTAGATATTGGTATTTCACCTATCATAGATCATAAGAAATAAAATAACATAAGACATGATTGAATAAATGTTTCATAAGAGATATAATTGTGTCCAAACTATAGAATTGAATAATCACTTCCAGATTTGTCAAAGATCACTTCCATAATTATCATATAGGATGGGTTAACATCCCTAACCAACATACTAGTCAAGGTTCATTCCAAATACCATAATAGAGGAAAAGGTCCCTTACTAAATATGGGGTAACTCCAGTTTCCAATATTGTCTATCTCAAGAGGTACAAAACATTACCCAATTCATTGGGGGAGATATATGTCCCACCCATCACATAATGTAAATGAGATATATATATATATATATGTGACATAAAATCATAAAACATGAATCATATCATAACTCCTGAAATGAAATTGGTTTGAAAAAAATTTAATCAGATCCTTTATTTTTGAAGAGAAAATTGTTTCATAATAATTTCATTAACTAATCATAACATACCTAGTGGAAAGAAGTAGGTTTTAAAATAACTTTATCAGTTGGTGAGGTATCTTTATGTGAATCCACAAGACCTAGGTTCAAAACCATGTAGGGGCATATTTTCCGTACTGTAGTAGTACTGTAGCAGACTGTACGCTGTGCAGGCACTATAGCAGAGTTGTACACTGTATAGGTACTGTAGCAGAACTGTACACTGTGCGGTACTGTAGTAGGTACTATAGGTGGTACTGTTCAGTACTGTAGCAGTTGGAACTATTCACCATGATCCACCAGTTTGGGCTTGGAGTCCTTAAGGCTTTTGGGCCACCTAGGCCTTCTGGTCAGTAGGGATTTCGGGCCACCTTTAAGGCCATCTGGCCACCTCAAGGCCTTCGGGCCACCGGTAGTTTCCCCATACACACCACAAAAAAGGAGTGGCCCCATAAGAGGATTCAGAGCAGGTGTACTCACCAAATGAGAGCCAAATGGATTTGTCAGAATGAGAGGGTATGTCTATTCTATCAGGAGAAGCCTGTGATTGCACAGGAAGCCCAGCCAGATGGCTGTGAGAAGGTGTAGAGCTACTATAACTATGCAGATGCTAGGGAGGTGCAGTTCTTTGTAGACAGTCTGGTTAAAATCCCTAAAACATTAGGGTCATGTAATCTCCTAATCCTACGAGCCATGTAATATCTGAGACAATGGGCCTTGTAAGGGTTCCCCCTCATCCCTTGAAAGGTGGGTTATCAGAAATCAATAAAATTGATGGTCTTGAGGCCATTCGGGCTAAATAAGAATTCAATACATGGATCCTGTCCCAAGTAGAGAATAAGTTACATATAAGGATTACATATTAGATATAAAATGACATTTAATGAAAACTATCTTATAAATTTTATTTATAAAGAGAAAATTTCAGTTTAAGACACTTTAAAAAAACATAAAATATCTTGGAAAAAATTCAGAATGAAAATAAACTTGAAAATATATAATGGAATACTAAAAATCATTTAGAACAGATCTTAAAAAAATATCATTATCAATTTGAATTTTTTTCCAAACAAAAATTATTTTGAAAATATTTTTCAATAAAAATAACCATGAAATAATATATTGAATTTTTCAATGAAAATTATTGTGGGAAATTTCATTCATAGAGTACATGTTATGAAGAATATTCCTTCCACATTTTGGATAAAATATTTGTGGGCATTACTTGGAATTTGACTTTTTTATTCCGTTTAAAAAATTTTGATAAAAAAATGAATGTTTCAAAATATCATTAATTGGAAATTTTATGAATGTTAACATAATTTGGGAATTATTTTTATAATTCATGTTTTGGGAAAAAAGCATTTTTCTACTAAATATTAAAAGAAATATTAATTTCCAAACAACCATTTATTTTAAAAAATTAGTAAATAGAAGGATGAAAATAAACTAAATGCATTTATTCCCATGAAATATCTATAGGATATAAATATTAATTATTCTATTGAGATATTGATCAATATATATCATTATTGAATGAGTAATTATAAAATATCTGGATAAATGACGACATTTTAAAAAAAAACATACGACATTGTTAAAATTGAATCATAATAACCGTAATTTTTTTAAATTAAATGGATCATATTATAATATGAATATAATGGTATTAAATATATTACATTTCCTAGGGAATTTAAATACACCACAGAAAATATGATAGGTCAATACTATAACATATATCTAAAAGAAAAAAATTGAGAAAAATATCCTTCACAATATTGGTGATATTTTAAATGTAAATTCCATGAAATAAATATCCCAAAATTTATATGAAAAATAGATAATTTAATGATATTAAAAATTTCACATATTCATTTGATCTATATTCACCCCATAAATGATGAACATGGTTAATATTCCATGTGTCTAACTAAAAAAAACATGAAATGAAAATCTGTTACCTAAGGTCTTGAATTACATATTACATGATAGAAAGAACTATATAATAAATATATGTTTATTATAAATATTTTCAAGAACAATAATTATATATATCATTATTTATATGATTTACTTATCAACATTAATTACCCATTAATTAAAACATCATTGTTAAAATCACATTTTGGGTATTGAACACTTTTTTTTAGGTGTAGGTTATGATTTTTTATATTCATAACTCTTAAATTAATCATCGTTACATAATATAAATAATTATAAAAATGATAAAAATTTCATATATATTAAGTTTATATTAATTTATAGTACTCCACAAATTCTATAGGTTAGAAACAAAATACATCATTAATGGAGAAGGTATATCGTACTTATGCATGAATGTTGATTCCATTTTCTCAATAGATTCATATATATAATGGAATATAATATAATACCATTTAAAAAACATTTTTATGTAATATATATGAACTATTTTAATTAAAAACATCCTTACAACCATCCATGAATAACATGAATGGATCTCATCACATAATGAGGAGGTGATCCGCTATATATACGAACGACATTATCAAATTCTCTCAGACTGGAAAGGAAGAAAGAATAAATATTGTCATGATAAATGAAAAATAAAAATATCATAAATTTAATATAGAATAAAAAAATCAATCATTATATCCCACCAAGAGATGTGGTGATGGAAAAAGAATACCATTGGGCCATGATATGGCAGTCTTCCATAGACAACAATGATGATTTCCTTACACATCTGACTGAAGATTATAAGAATTTATGTTTCCAAATTAACATAATTCCATATTAAATTATTGAAGATATATTTTTTATCATATATTATTTTTTTAATAATAATTTATGGAGGTCGAGGGATAAATTATTAAAATACCCAATTTATGATGTTATATCATGTTTGATAAACTTCTTTTGGTTTCAATCAAAAGGATTATTAGGATGGGGTTGTCACCAAAATAATTATTATAGGATGATATAAGGGTATTTATAAATTTTGTTGAGTAGGTATTTTCAGAACCAATGTTTTTTTAATGTGTGTAAAATATAGGAAAGTGGGTGAATGTTTTTTTGAGGAGAATGGAACACTTGTAAATATTGAAAAAATGATGTGCCCATGTTTTTTCACATTACAAATGGATCAAAAAATAAGAAATTATTTAACCAAACATAGATAGGGTCCAAATATGGAATGAAAATGGGTGTTGAACTAGTTTTTGTTTATTTTTAACCTATATATTTTTCATTTAACCCCCAATAAAAAATATATTACCTAACATTCGAAAATAATTTATACTATTTTTATATTACATGATAGAAAAAATTTACCTTTACCATATAGGATAATATAATTTATGCCGGATAAAAACTGGTGCCCTTTTTTCAAATTCAATTAATAGTTGTAGGAAATTTTTATTTTCAATTTATCGCATAGAGATAGTGAGAAAGTTGGTTTTCTGTGAGGAAATGTTAAA
The DNA here is from genome assembly GCA_963277665.1 of Viscum album. Taxonomy (NCBI): domain Eukaryota; kingdom Viridiplantae; phylum Streptophyta; class Magnoliopsida; order Santalales; family Viscaceae; genus Viscum; species Viscum album. The sequence goes on along the minus strand of OY728132.1, from coordinate 1,339,261,083 downwards.
AAGTATAAATATATTTTATATCAAAATTTAATATGAAAATTACTCAAATTAAAAAAAATTTAATATTGTATATATAATTGTTCTAATTTTTATTTTAAAAAATTCCTAAAACATATTTAATGTTTTGAAAAGCATGAATAGCATGGGAAATTCTTAATAAAAAAGTATTTTTACTATTAATAAAAAAATGTAACCTCTCATGAGATTTCAAAACAATAACCATAAAATAAGTTTGGCATGATGATTTAAAAAATGGAATTTATTTTTTCAAATAACATTCCCAAAAGTTTAATAAATTATATTTAAAATAATTTCCCAAGACTTAGACAAACTAGTTTCTTAAAAATACAACTTTAATTCGTAAAAATTAATTTATTCTATTCAATTTCATAGAAAACACAAAATATGAAATGTATACATTTGATTGAGATTATAATATATAAAACTAAACATATAATTCAAATATTTTAAAATTTTATTTACGGAAAATGTATTTGTTTTCATAAAATTCAGGTTTTTAGTAAAAAATTTCCATCATTTTGAAATAGTTTTTATTTTCATTTTAAATTAATTGGCCACTAAATAATTAATTTTATATTCACATATAAACCATATATTTTCATTTTTAGTAAACCTTATTTATACCCACCATTACAAGGTATTGGGGATAAATATTATATGTAATAATAATATTTTAATAATATGTCACATTCATGTTCAACTCGAAGGTGTGTCTAAGACATGCTACACTTAGTGATGCATGTAACATAAGGTAAACTCGGTGTTACATGTAACATAAGCTAAACTCAATGTATCTTGTGGTGAAACATATTTAAATGATTATATTTATTAGGAAAAAAATTTAAAAAAAAATCAGGGGGTGTTACATTCTACCCAAAAAAAATAAATTTCAACCATGAAATTTGAACATGTCCTTGGAAAAAATTGTTTAAAATTTGGAAATCCTATTTTGGGAAACCCATATCCTAAATCAAGTGAAAACCACACATTAATAGATGGAAATTGATTTGTAAACTACAACCGGAATAACACATACTAGGTTTACAAGTAGGAGAACATAGATTGAATGTGAATACATGGAAATACTATGGAAAATTAACACCTAATTATTGATGAATAGTGAACAAGAACAAGGTTAGATAAATGTTAATGAAAAAAAATCAGTAAAAAATATTGCTTTCAAATGTTTTGTGTGATCATAAAAAAATGATGATAAAAGGAAAAATTTTTATTTCATGCTCATTTTAATAATGTTGAGTAATTTTTATGTAAAGTTATACTAACATGATTTCATACCATTTTATAAGAGTAATATCATCTTGTGGTTGTTCTGTGATCAGTTTCCACATTATATCATACTATAAGATATGAATTCTTCATGTTTTGAGCACTAAATAGGATTCAAAAAAATAATGATAAGTCATTCAACATATATCTAGTTATTAATAATTAAATGTCATGGAAAATGTATGCATAAATATTCATATTGTGAAATAAGACATTAATCACCGAAATCCTTCCAAAGTTCACTATAAACCATTCCATAAATGGTTAAACAAATAAACATTCCAAAAATATAAAAATTATAATGAATGTCACTAAATTTATAAAAATCTAAAAAAACATACTCACCCAAGTATTATAAAGTATCTGATTATTATCACTTACCAAATAAGTCAATACATTAGTCATACATTTTCTTTAATCATGGTAATAACCATAATTACAATAAAACCATATTGAATGTAGACATACTTCTTCATTTCATGAATTAAAAAATATATTATTGAATATATTCTTTAAATCCAATACTTCCACAAACATAATAAATGGCTACAAAAAACTTATTTGTCCAAATACATTTAATATTTTTCAAGGTCATCAATTAAATCCAATTTACATTTATCATATAAATAATATCAATACTCAAATTGAAAACACTTTTCTCTTAATAAAGATCATATTAATGGTTAACAAATATTAATTAGAATATCACATGGTCATTAAATCACTTTTCTAGGTTATCCACAACGCAAAATATATTTTTTCAAATCATTATTGAAAAAATATAATAAAAATTCTTTATATGTATGATGATTTGAAAAAATTAATTCCTGAATTATGATACATAAAAAAAATAATACCACTTACTTCAGAAGACATTAGCTAGTGTTTATTATCTTATTCTTTAATACTTATTTCTTTTAATATGTCATTCATATTATCATCATCGTCAATTGAAAAATAGTTACATGTAGAAACTTTCTTATTATATTCACCTGATTTCCCTATATGGAATTGATCTTCTTAATTCCCAAATTTTCAATATTTAAGAAATTAAACATTAAATAATTCCGTAGGGAGACCATTATTCCCATCCATGGAATTAACTAAAATTTTAATTTTTTCCATTCAATTTATATTCATTGTGTCATTTTTGGCCACACGAAAACATCTTTTTTTCCTATAACATGTTCCCTTGATTGCTTCATCCCACATTCTCGATATATAGTAATGTGAATATTTATTCCTCTATGGTTTCCTTTACACAAACTGTCAGAAAACTATTTCCTTCTATTTTCATGAAATTAAAAGAGCCTGTTAAGGTTCATGTTGTTATTCACCTTTCATGATTGTGGATTAGGCACATTAAAAATATCAATCACTCAATTTGTCATCAGATTTTGTTTCTCATAAACATATTAGCTTTCAAATTCAACATTAAGCACATATCATTTAGTTCTATCCATTAAAAAAACATAGTGAGGGTAACAATATTCATAGTGGAAAAACACATAATCATTAAAAATCATGTATAAAAATACTAAATCCTGAAACCTTCTTTATAATGTAAGAAATAGTTATCTTATCAAATTACAATAATTTTCATCATTGATTTAAATAAATGATGATGATTCCTAAAGAGTTTATGAATTTAAATATCATATTCCCATGGAGTGTCAACCCAAGTGTGTTGTAAGGGCCTTCTTCTTGAACCAGATAATGATCGAGTCAATCTCAAGGATGGAATTTATAGTTATTACAAATTGGTACATCTATTCTACCACCACTTATACTTTTTTCTATCACGATAGGGATGTAATTTTATTAAACCACTTTACATAAAATTTATTGTTACTTCTTTAACCCCAAAACCGTATCTGAGTCGGAATGATACTTGATCTCATACGTGACTCCTTGTATGCTAGAGGTTTCTGGCTAGCAATAAGGGTCTCAAGGGAAAACATGGGGATACTATACCCTCTATATCATGTCATAGGATCGATATTAAAGAATAATAATAAGAGAATGAATAAAGAATCGGAGTAAATTAAGGAACAAAAGATGCTTTACAAGGTATATAAATAATAGGTAAAAAAGTAGAAATCTATCTGGTGTAATTAAAAGAAGATAATAAATACAATAATTGTGGGGTCATTCGGTGTCTATCTTGGTCTGCTCCAACTCCATGCTCTACATGGTTAGTAATCCACTATTGATTCCTTTTCTAGTATTGGGTCTTTAATTGAATCTACAAACAAATAAATATTTCAGATTATTGTGTGAGTAAAAGACTCAGTATTACACTAGAAGTGTGTCCCTACCTACTGTGCTCAAGTATAAAAGTGTATTCCAAAAAAATAATCATTCTTTAACAAGAATGTATACATAAAAATCAAAACAGAGCAGTGGTTCTCTTACCATGCTTCCACAAACCCCCGACTGTACCTCTATTGGCACCATGCTGGAAGGTAATCATGGATTTATTTACAAGGGGAGGGAAATAGTGAAAGGAGATCAGAATCCATCTCTGAATGAACTAATGAATTTAACCCAAGATCAATATATGAATAGACTTTTTCATGGTCCCCAAAATCTATATCATATAAATATAGGTATATACCAAAATTTTCACTATACTAGTACATTGTTTCTAGAAAACATCATGATATCGTGTGTACATGAAAATAAATTCAGCCTTTGATTCATGTATTATATGTTATTTGGACACTAGGAATAGAGTGTTCCACTAGAAAATAAACTCTACATTGACCATACTGCTTACAGATCAACTATCTATCGAGTGCAATACTCACAAAATAGTTATACATCGAGCAACCGGAAACATGGATTCCATTACCCCAAGGGAATCATCAGCACCTCTCCATGAACATCATATATTCACACTCAAGTATTGAATACTACTAGAAAATCAATTAGGAATTTATCAAAGTGGTAACCAATATACTAGGTATCATGCTTTATCCATGGAAATCAACTAGTCATCAAGAATCCTAATACATTGGCATCAATTACTGCATCAACATGGAATTACATTGTATATCCACTATGCACTCAAGTCCATCCTTGAAAAAACTATTCAGGTAGAGCATACTCCATCTCTAGGAGGTAAACATGTCATGATGGTCCACCAGTTTAGAGCACCAAGAATGATACATCCAAACAAACACAACATACACATATGATATAGTAAGAAATGACTTGTCTACAATAATTTCTCATTATGAGAAAATAAAGCTGAAAAAATAACATCACGTGATAACATTCAATCATGGAAATGGCTAAACTAATACCACTCATTAAATCACAAATTTTATCACGAGATTCATACACACCCATACTCGATCACAGTCAAGAATAATCTCAAATAATCCAACACATAAATCAAATATGGGAAACATGTGAAAACAATTTCCCAAGAGAGAAAAAACATCCAACCTAAATTTTTTAAAAAACCTCTTTGTGGTTTTATTATTAACAAAGTGTTACATAAAGGTCTTGAGTTATTCACATGTCGATTCTTGATGAATGTCAAATGATTCCTAGAACCAAAAAACCTATTTTATTTCAAGATGAAATAAAATAGTATATTATATGATACATTTTTCTCCCATGGATAATGTTCAAATTATTTATAAAAAATTTCACCTCTAATGATATTTTCTCTCTCTTTAATAATTCTCAAATAATATTTTAATTTTTCACATTCACTGATATATTATAATTTTTAAATTTTCAGTTAAAAAGTGATGATAATTTATAATTTCATATTACTCTTTAATGAACATATAATTATTTGTAGAATATAATTTTTTCATTAATATTCATAGATAATGAAAAATAATTATAATCTAGAAATTCAATAATTATTCTCCGATAAAACAGAGTGATTATACATTGATAATATAGAAATTATTATTTTAATTTTTTGATAGATTTACAATTAAAATTGAATATTGTATCCATTAATAATTCTAATAAAATTTCTTTCATTATATATTTTCAATTATCATTTTATAATTATACTAATTATCCTTTGAAAATTTTATTTAAAATTTATCATTTAATGATCTATTGGAAATATAGTTGATATAAAAAATATGATTTATTATTCCGTTATTCACCCAAATTATTTATTCCATAATTTAATTACTCAAAAAGGATTAAATAGGATGAATAATAACAACAACAAAACATATGAGTGTTTCCCGCCAGGAGGGAAATAGCTCGATGCCACCTAAATCATGAAGTAGAACCATAATAGGTTAAATGGTGGTGTGTAGATATAGATCAGGGACATATTAAACATGAAAAAAACAAAGTAAAACAATTTTTATATGATTTGGGTATTTATGACCCCAAAATGTATATTGTATCAACCAATTAGAAAACCCCAAATCAATATATTATTTTGATTTTTTTCTACTGATAAATTATGATAGAATGTCTATTTCTATCAAATTAATGGGTTACAAGTTTTAAACGGGTAAAAAATTGTTCAATTAGGGGGGGGGGGGGTTGGATTAAATGCAGTGAATTAATTGAGGGTTGAAGTGAAATTTGGGGAGAAGATGAACAACGACATATTTTATTAATTTAATTTAATTAATAGTATTAGTTATATAACATAAATATTAAATTATACAAAAATATTGTTTCATACTAAATCTATACCCCTTTATGGTAACCTCTATGTTCTTGACCTAATAGTGCTCTCAATTTTCTCACATGTTGCATCATTTGGGAGATATTAAATATTTATTATCTAAAAATTGGAATAAAAAAATTAAAAAAATTATATTTTGAGGAAAAAACCATAAAAACATCTAATATTTAATAATATGATACCTCATCAAGGATAAATATTATGTTCCAAACCTAACAGTGGTATCAAAATTTTCACAATACGTACCTTTTTGGAGATATTAAATTATTGTTAAAATAATATATATATATATATATATAATTATTAAATAAATTATCTTTGTGTTCAAGATGTCCTCACATCCGATTTTTATATATTTCGCACCCCACCTAAGTTAAACACTACAACACAGACATAATGGTGATCTTATATTTCTCTCTCAATGCTCTTTTTTTGGAGTTATTAAATTATTAGAATAAATGTTTCCTTCTTAATATAATTTATTTAATAATTTTATTCTATATGTTTCAAGGATTTACGAGCTTTTGATTCTAGCACCAACTTAACAACTAACTATAAAATTATTTGACAAAATATTCTAAAGAGTTAACTTGGTTTGATGGCCTTTTATACAATTATTTAGTTATTCTGCTGATAAATCAACTTTTCCCACATGATATATTAATAATTCATCACAATAGGTTTTTTATCATCATAGAAAAAATTTCATTTTACATTTTCCAAACATTCTAGAAATATTCTTATAAATTGACTCATTAGTAGACTTATCTACAGAGACATCCCTAGAAATATCGTTAAATATTTTTTATGGTTATCCGAAATGTTTTCCCATCATAGTTATAAAGGATAACTATTCCTTTACTATGATAGATACTATAGTGATTCGGGCTTGTTATACATAAATATAAAATATTATTAGATGAATAATCCATACATAAAAAATACACACATGATGACCCTATTATATAGAATTAGGATTCTAGATACACTATAATATAAATTAATTATTGGTCTTAAATGTTTCCCATAAATAAAATTTCATGAAGTACTCTTTAGGGACATAAACTACTTGAATCAATTATTCAAAATTAAGGGAATGAAAACATAAGAATGAGTGAGCTCAGATTCTCAGTAAGGGTAATAATTTGTGATACGTGAGCATAATATAATCATAAGGGTTTGAGAACATTATCATAACATTAGAATAGTATATACCATATAATAAAGATAATAACATTAAGTAATTTTATATGATTCTTTATCAATAATACATCAATCACAAGGGAATAAAATACCATGATCTATGAGATCATAACATTTATATAAGACATCAAATTAAAGAATATAAATAAGTTTATAAAATAATTTCCATAAAAGTAAAAGATCACTACCAAGGATAAAAATGTGGAATGGTTTCACTCTCTAAACCATCATACTGGTCACGCTTCACTCCCAAGAACATCACAATAGAAAATTTCCCTAACTAAACTGCGTTAACTCCTCATTCTAATCATGTATATATCTAGTTATATTAACATTTTTCAAATGAATATGGGGGAGATAAAAGTCCCATTCATCACATAATGAAAATAATACATATGTGGGTCAGAAGCTCATAAATCTTTCATCAGATCACAAACTATGAAATGAATTGTGGATTATAAACATTTCATTATTTAATAACAATTAAAAAAGTGATAGGATTGATTATAATCTCATCATTTAATCATATTATAACTCATTGAAATGAATCCGGTTTCATAATAAATTTAACCAGTATAACCCATGTTTGAAAATTTAGTTTCATAAAAATTATGTCCTCATAAAACATTTAGCGAAAAAATATAAATTTTCTATTTGGTTAATATCCCTAGTAAATAATATGATTTTTTTTTATTCCATCTATCTTAGAAAATTAAATTTAATGATAAACCACTTGGATTGTTTCTTGAAGAAGATAAGATTAAATTTGAATTAATGTACTAAAACAAAATATTTGTAAAATTTTTGGAAATAATTTCCCTTGAAAGTATACTTGAAAATATATAAATGAATATTTAAAAATTATTTAAAAACATCATTTAAGAAAATATCCTTGCTACCTTAAAAAACACTTTTTAAATCAAATAATAATTTGGAAATTAATTTTCTATGAAAATAACATTTAAAACATAATATAAGAATCAAATAATAGGATATAAGAAAATTCTAATCAAACCATCGATTTTATAATGAACTAATGTCTTTTTATTGTGTGAGGAGTGGAGGAGGGGGGATTTTATATGTCATGTGATGGTAAAATTTCATTTTTTAAAAGAAAACGTTGTTCTCACTTTTTTACATTCTAAAAGGTCCCAAAATAAATCATTATCAATCAAATAAACAATATTATCTAAATATGATCACTGAATCATGTTGTGATGTGTTTTGGATCGTTTTTAACCATAATATTTTTGGATTAAATGCTTGTAAACTCAATTTTCCCTTAACCTCAATAGATAATTTAAATATTTTACTGGTCAATATTGTAAAAATATATGTTTAAATTATTAGATAATATATATATATATATGATTACAAATATGGAATTTAATTTTACAAACATAATTCATAGAACTGGAATTATGTAATATAAAATTAATCCCCTAGACATGATGACAAAGTGGGTTCTAGAAGGGAAAATGATCGAAATATTAAATAATTTTTAAAAAAAATTAAAAAAATAATGTTTTTTGAAATTAACAAATTGGTTCAATAATTAATCATTTAAACTTATTTTTTATTTTCAAAAATATTAAAATAATTGTTGTCATTAAAATCTGTAAAATAAATGACAATTCATAATAAAAGCATCTATTTTTCATTACTCAGTGAAGTTTTTTACAAATACACCATAAGATGATATAGACATTATAATTGTGGAAATGATATTTTTCAAATTAATTTTATTAAAAACACAAAATATTAATTTTAATATAAGTGTTAAAACAGTTATAAAACTATTCAATAGATAAAAATTGTTTTTATCATAAAATTAGATTTTCTGTTAATAATTTTCTTGATAAAAAACAATATGAAAGTTAGAAAAAAAATTGAATATATTGTATATATACATTTTATTTTAATAATTCACTAAAATTGCGATATTTATTTTAATGTAGTAAAATATATTTCATTGAATAAAAATAATATTTTTTAAAAATTAATTATTTTATTTTCAAATAGTATTTAATTTAGTGTTTAATTTATTTTACACTAGTGAATTTATTTTTATACATATGTCAAAAATATATTTTTGTAATTTTTCCAATCATTTTAATACCGCCCATTCTAATGGATATGTGAATACTAAATTAATAAATTCAAATATTTTAACAATATGTCATATTTTGATTAAACAATTTTTTTTAACACTGTCTAAAATTATTGTTCTGTGTCACCCAAGCTATACTTATTATAAAATGTATATAATTAAAAACTCAATGTTACATTAAATGAAAATATAAAATATTTAAATTCATTTAAAAAAATATTTTGAAAAATCATTGGGTGTCACAAAATCTCTTTACAAACCGCGGAGTATTCATTCTCAGCTAAGGAATCAAAAAAATAGTTATAAACATCTTAGGATGAATAGAACTAGATGTAATAACATGGCAAGGTTTGATATTATTTTGTGAAAATTTTAAAATAGAATAATAATCAATATCAACTAGAATGATTAGATTTGAATCAATAATATCACAATTTTGAACTATGAATTAGTTAATTTATCTGTCAATATATCGTATCGTTAAAGGTTTCAACTAAAAATACTCTTCAAAAAATTAGGTTCATAAATTTAATTAAAACGTTCATGGATTATTACATCTAATATGTGTTATTTATCACTAAAAAAACTATTATAAATATTGGATTTATTTTTAAAGTTATAAATTCTGTTTCATATAACTCCGTGTTAAAATTTATGTGGGATTTTTATGTATTTGGTTTTCAGTAAATTTACATTGAATAATATTGTGTATGCCATTCAATGTCTGTTATTTTAATCACATAGAGTAATGGTTCTAAAGAATTAATTTTAAAATATATTTTTCTAAAAATTGATGTTAATGGTTCTACATAGGATCTTATATCCTCGATTTTAAAAAAAACAATGACATTAAAAAATAATAAAAAACTAATTCCTTAATCAGTTTACTAAAATACCTAAATCAGTTCCAAAATAAAAAAACATTGGAAATCTTTTTTTATGAAATTATGAAACTATTTATCAAATGAATTGACCTGAAATCCTCATTCAATATGTTCCAAATCAATATTTCCTCCTGAACATCAAAGGAACTAACACTACACCACTTTTTTATCTTAGTTTCATTTTTTAATCTATTTTAATCATATTTTACTCTCACTATTCCCTGATCTCACCTCCTTTGAAATTTTTTCACTGTGTATAGATTTATGTTTTCTAGAAAACCCTATTTTGGTTGACCCTGGAACCCCCAGTCAACTAAAAATATTATATGATTATTTTAGTCCATTTTAGTAATCTTATCTCCATAATTGTTCACCAGTCATTCATCCTTGATAATTATTTCATTATCCATGAATATTTTTTTTCATTGGAACCCTCTTTCGGTTGACTGGAAACATTTGTTGAAGGTTTTTGTTCATTCAAATACCTTATTTGTTTTTGAAATTATGTTACATTAATCATGACGTGGTCATCCATTCACTAGATTTGAGGGAGAATAACTATATTTACAATGAATTTTTCATTATTTAGTTACAAATTATTTATTTTATATTTTTAATTATTAACTATTTATGGTTTGAATTATATGGATTCTATTTTAGATTTGTCGTAGATTTTCACAATACATCCTATATATTCCATTAATTTTAGATATTGATTATATTATTATCATTATAATTACCCTACTTTCATGAGAGTTTATTTGGGTTTATTTTATATTGATCCATCATTCTTATTTTTGGGAATTATTATTGATTTATATTAGCATTCGGGTTATTTTTAGAAGAATAAATTTATCATTTTTTTCTTTCCATACAATGTATTGTAGTTTTCATATATTTTTCTTATACATAGAAATTTTTAATGTAACATTTAGAAATTTTTTCCTGTATCAATGATTCATCTATTCAATCTAGGAAAAAGAATGTTCCCAATCAACTTCTTCGTACTGATGATATCATCATATTTCTTCAATTTGACAAAAGAAATATGCAAGTGCTCCAAACTGTGCTTGCACATTATGAAGATGTCTCCGGACACGCTATTTGTTGAAATAAGTCATATATTTTTTGGGAAACACTACCCTTCGAAAAGAAAAACTCTAATTACCAATAGCCTTGGTATTAATGAGGGTGATCTACCGTTCATCTATCGTGGGTATCCAATATTTTGGGGAAGACAAAAATCTGGTAACTTCTCCAACATTGTTGATCAAATCAAACATCAACTCTCTACTTAGAAAGATAAATCTTTGTATATGGATGGCAGAATATGCATGGTTAAATCTACCACAACCTCTAAAATGGTTTACTCATTCATGATTTACAAATGGGATAGCAGTAGCATTCAAAAACCAAATACATTCATTACAAATTTTTTCTCGACAAGTAATATCCTTGAAATAAGGCTTGTAACGGTTCCTTGGAAGAAATGTCGTAAACCTTTAGATAAAGGTCGTATTGAAATTAAAAATCATGAAATGTTTAACGATTATTTGCAAGCCAGGGTTGTCTAGAGAATGATTCATATTACCAATAATGCTATTGATTTTCTCAAGAAAAGATTTCTCAAAAACCTTCAAAAAGGAAACTTAAATTATTTTCAGTCCTCTATCTGTCCCACTATTAGAATTATTTATCATAAGATCATGATCAATTCTAGATGGTTAGCCAAAACTGATTCTTATTTGAAATTCTGGATTGAAAATTCGATGGGTTCATCCTTATCTTCAGTGTTGCCTCTCAACCATTCTCCTCAAAACATAAATGTTTCCATTAAATATTTCATTCACTCGAACAGACATGATATTCCTGAAAACATTAACTTCATAATTGAAAATTACAGCTTCTCAACTTCTGAAGACTTACCTATATGGGTACTAACTCAAAATGGAATTCTTAACTATAAAATTTTTTAGAATCATTATTTTTTGAACTCCAATGATGGTTTTGGGTGGTTGAATTCTTTCAACAATCCTTGGATCAAACATTCGAGACTCACTCTTATATGGATAATCTCACACAATATAATTACTACTGATGTGTGTCTATAATACATCGGTATTCATATTTGCTCAATGTGTCATTTATGTAATCAACACAGGGAAGACATTAATCACCTCTTTCTTTCATGTGCCAATGCCTTTGCTCTTTGGAATTACCTCTCTAACATTTTTAATTTTAGATGGACTTTTACTGAATGTATCATCTCTCAGATTAAAAGATTTGTCGATCATGATGCCTCTCAACAAATTAAAAATGTGTTATCTACAGTAGTTATAGAATTTATGCACGTGATCTGGTGTTATAGAAATAATTTTATTCACCACAAAGGCTCACTAAATATCTATTCAGGTAAACCTAGAATTCTAATTGCGGTGCAAGAAGCATCTTCAATCCATAAAATGCACTCCAACAACTCTGTTAATGCCTTAGAGATTCTTCGTAAACTTCATATTATTAGCATCTTCGAACAACCAAAGCGTACCCTTGATGTTTTCTAGAACGTCCCACTCCCTGAATGGATTAAAGTGAACATTTATGGCACCTCTAAAGGAAATCCAGGTCCTGCAGGTTTGGCGTTATTTAAAGAGATTACCTAGATCAATTCCATGTATGCCTTTATGGTACTTATGGCATGACCTCCTACCTTGAAGCAAAAATGTAGGCTGCAATATTTGCTATCAATTTTGCTATTCAATAAGGATGGAGGAGGATCTGGATCAAGAGTGATTCGACCACAATGGTCCAGGATATCTGGAATGGGGTGATTTATCTCACTTCGCCACTTACCACCCACTGGATGAGATTTCTTGATATGCTTCGGGATATCAACTATATGGTCACAGATGCATATCGGTAGGAGAACATGATTGGAGATGCTCTTTCTAAAAAAGGTATCAACCATGAATTAACATGGTCTAATACACTGCTTCACGATTTTCACCATTTATATGATAAAGATTCTAAGAAACTCCCATACTTTATACTCATGTAACTCATTTCATTAATATTCAACAAATTATGCCTTGGTATTTTGAATGAGGCACCAACTTCTATAATAAAAGGATTCATATATTTAATAACATTAAAAAAATAAAGTTTTTTAATATATAACATTCCTAATTTAAATTAAATGATTTCAAATTTTTGTGATATGTTACTAGTTTTAAATAGAAGTTAAAATATTAAATTTAGTGTTATAAATTAAACTATTATGAAATAGAATTACATTGAAGGGTTATGAATTAGTTATAGAGTCAATACATTATATGAATTATTTATCAAACCTATAACACTATAGGTTTATTATATGTTCCTAAATAATTTGACCATATTACCATATTACCATATGGTAGATGTTTTACTAAATGTTTTTATAAAATAATTTTACTCGATTAAACTTTTGGTTTGATATTATTTCAAAATTTATTTTTTGTAAATGAATGCATATTAGTTATTATTTAAAATGTGAATTTACTAAATTTCTCTCCCATATAATCTTAATGTGTTTGGGGTTGTAATATAACAAGTTTGTTCTATTTTCTGTTCAATTTTTTTAATGCATGGTTTGATAAATATTTTTACACAAATAATTTAAATTTATAGTTGAAAATGAAAACTATGAATTTTTTATCATTTTTTATTCTATAGTAACAAAATGTGAAAATTGGTGAATATAATTAAGGATATAGGAATAATGTTTGTGGTGTTGTGTGAATGTATTTTAAAAAAATGTATCTAAACATAAAAAAATTATCCATATTTATTTAGTAATATAATAAAAAATATGTTATGATTTATTATTAAAATGAAATAAATTAATAGAGTAATTAATTATGTATTTTATTTTTATTAACAGTATATATTTACCACATGATCACTAATAATATAGATTATATGTTTTATTTTTAAAATTTAACTGTTTATCTATTATTTTTTATATTTATATGTTATAAAATATTCGTATTGTATATTTTTATTCTAGATATTTAATGGATCATAATTGGATAAATTTACAAAGAAAAATTGATTAATATGAAAAAGGAGTTGATTATTTATTATAATTTTCTATATGAAATCATAAAAAAATATATTTTATTTTCTTAACATGGATGATGTGTTTAAACACAATAAAGTAAAATTCTAGATAAATAATGGATCATATCATATTATATAGTTTTAGCCATAATTAAGCATGTTGGATGTGGCATGGTGAAATAAAAAAAAATTTATTATCTAATTTTGATGAAAATATTATGAATAATAAATATGATCATATTAAAAAATTAATTCACTATGTAGGCATTCAGACCTTCAAAAGTACAGAAACATTTGAATGATTATATAGAGATAATGAGAAACATCTATTCTCAAGTTTCACTATGCATATAGTTTTATCAATAGGTTTGATATCTCTTTACATGAAAGAAACAAAATGGTGGAGTGAAAAATTTTTTAATGAGTTTCTTGAACATATAAAAGAGATACTTCAAGAATGCAGCAATCATAATGATATCAATTATGAGGAAAATAAAATATTATTCCTAATGTGATTGGTTTATAAAAACATATATTATTCCCTTAATTATTGGGTATTTTATAAAGGCAAATAAGTAATTTTTTCATATATACTAAATTTAAGACAACATGCTTTAATATGGATAAAAATTTTACCTTTGATTCATTCTCATGTACTAGCATCTATCATCCTCCTAAATCAATTTTTAACATTCAAGTATTTACTTCCAATTAAAAATTTAAATAATTTAACTCTAATTTATTGTCAATAATGGATAAAAACCTAATCCTAAATAAATTTGGTATCTCATAGTAATTCATAATTTCAAGGATCAGTTTTTAAATTCAATTTATTAAAAATTCTATGTTGGTATACAGACTACCACATCTCTGATGGTAACATACATCACCTTGCAAATATTTTAATTCATGTTAGGAATCTCTAAAATAAGACTTTTCACATATAGAAGGATTCCTTATCCGAGCATATGCATACAACACAATTCATGGAATGTTTTCCCAGTAGATTAAAACATGTCCCCACATATATTTAAGAAGTCAAAATATGTTATAATGATTTTGATGTTTTTTGGAAAAATAATACATGAAAATGTTATTGATAAGAATCATTAAAAATTTATTGATTATTTCTAACATTCATGGGAGACTACCAATATATTTTTTCTTGCACATAATAAAGGGTAAATTTTTTATGAAAACATTCACAATAAATATCATTACACAATAAATAAAATTATAATTATATAATGTTAAGGGACAGAAAAAATTTATATTTTTTCAGGAAAAATCATCATTTAATCATTTGAAGAATGATATGAAGAATTATTATGTGGAAAATATTTTATTTTAATAATTAATCATACTTATCATAGATTTTAAAATTATTTTATTGGTTTACAAGAATATAACCTTCTCCAACAACCATTATCAGTCGCACAATATTTTGACTGGTTAAAAAAATAAATTGACAGTTGGAATGAATATAATTTTTATTCATCAAAGTAATACCTAGATGAAAAAATATATATATCTTGAGCAAACATATACTATATTTTAAGAGATAAAACATAACATCTATGTTAGAAATTCCAAGAAAAACCTGTATAACAATTATATTTTAACATTGTTAAAAATAAATGGAATGTAAAAAAGTAATATTAAATCATATATTTCAACTTTAATCAATGAGAATAAATTTAGATTTAGCACATTCTAATAATGGAAAAAAATGTATTAACCTACAGCTTGTAATACATTATAATAGTGTGAGGAGATGATTTTCTATTATTAATATCATGTTATTAAAGTACCTTTTTTATATTCATCAAATGTAAAAAATATGGGGTCATTTAAGGATTCTAAATTAATATGTTTGAAATATAATGATTTTTATGAATTGTTACAAAAATGTTAACCAATCGCATCATGTTGTGTATTTCCAACACCTTTGAGATAGACTATCATTTAGTTCACTAACTGTTTCAAATTCATTATATATAATTTTTTATAAAAATTTAATAAATGTGTCTTAAAATGAATCTAACAATTTAAATTTATCAAATAAATGCATTTCTCACCAATGTTTTTTATATAATTTTTTGTTTACTAATTCATCAGGTGCGTGAGATAAGAATACGTTGCCCTATTTTTGATAGATGTATACTTTTGAATAATATGATATAATTAAAGAGTTGTGTTAAAAATAATTATCATCTGAGGGAATTTATTTTTTTAATATATATACCATAATAGGTTAATTATTCTTATAATTATTATTTGTATAATGTGGAGTATATTGACCCCCCTATATATTGACATATGAAAATTTATATTGATGGTAGATAGATTGAAGTCTTAAAGGTAATGTTCATTCTACATGATAAATGTATGATACATATTTAAACATCTTAAAAAACATAGTTTAGGATAAAATATATATATCATCACATATTTTATAAATAAAGATAAATTATTCAAAAAGAATTGAATATTAGTTGATAATTGAGCATAAAAATACATTTGTTTCCTAGTTTAAAGATAATATCCATAAAGATATATCTAAAAAAAATAATAAAATTCTTAGAAGGGGGATACTCTCATAATTTAATCAGATGGACCGGTTTTGATATTAATT
The DNA here is from genome assembly GCA_963277665.1 of Viscum album. Taxonomy (NCBI): domain Eukaryota; kingdom Viridiplantae; phylum Streptophyta; class Magnoliopsida; order Santalales; family Viscaceae; genus Viscum; species Viscum album. The sequence continues at coordinate 1,339,244,164 of OY728132.1, read as the reverse complement.
GGTGCACATTTTAAGAAAAGAATATGGATGATATTAGTATCACTAAAAAGATTTGGTTAATGGAAATTTCTAAATAAATGTATTTTTTGAGTGAAAATGATATAATTCCAATTTTCACATCATTGGAATATTTTAGTGTTTTGGAGATTATACTGGAAATTTTTTATACTACATTTTGGGTCACTGTTTCTTTGTAAATAGGATTATAAAAATAGTGTTGTAAAACATGATGATTATGGATATAAATTTTCCACTTTGAAAATATATAATTATAAAGAGTATTGAAATATAATGGTGACACATGAAAATTGTATATTTTATGTCATTGATCCATCAAATGATTATTGGACCGTCTTTTTTCAAGGGAAAATAATTTATTTGGGTAATGAGGATGAGGATTATATTATAAATTTATATGGTGCTTATTAATCTACTACTCGATTTCTAAAAAATAAAAATCACTATATCATGGATATACTCAATACTATGTGAAATGATTACACAGAAGGGATATTGGAAAAACAACATTAGTCTACTAATTATCCAATAATATATTTATATTTTAATTTTTTTCAAACTTTATATATGTAAAAGACTCTATATTTTATAATTATTTATTTTATGTTTATATATATATATTGAATATTTTTTTGATCAATTTTATATTCATTACTTATTGTTAATATTTTCCTTAATTAAAACCCTGATTCAAATCATTATGTTTTCCTTAAATTCATGCATATGAAAACGCTTTTTTAGCAATGATATTTAAATTTATAAATGATTATATTATTGTTGAATTTATTTTTATATTTAATAGTTTGGTTCAACATTCTATTGTTATTAATTAGTACATAATTTTTTAGACATACACAGGCGTGAAACTATTTTTTCGTATACATATTTTTTCTATAATTGTTTATAAATATTCAGTACTCCTATAATATATAGGTATACAAAATTTAGTAACATTTTTCTACTTCCATGATAGAAAAGAAGGCACAAAAGATTTATCAAGGTTTATTTTTTTTAATATTATTAAATATTCAATAATATTATACTTTAATGGAATACAATTTTTAATTAACAAAATATAATTGGAGAACCAACAATGCTCCTACCATTTAGATTTCAAATCATTATTCCATAGAGAAATCAATTTTAGAGTTGGTAATAATGGGAATACATGTTTAGAAATAATTTCACTTTCTCTCAGAGACAAGAGAATAAATATTAATCTTGATAATAATAATAAACCTACATTCCCAAAGGAAACATAGTTTACTAGTTATTCTACATACAGAGTAATTGCAAGATTAACATTTTTTTATCTTTGTCAAATGTCCTTTGATGATTTGGTGAAAGAGAATTTGTGGGATTCCGTAATGGTAAAATTTAAAAATATATTTATTTTAATATCACTTTTCCTATATTATAAATTTTAAATGAAAAATATTTCAATCATTAATTTATATAAAATATTATATTATAATGATTCAAATGAAATCAAAAAACATTTATATCATTTCAAGTGGTTAAATTTAGATATTATAAAACATAATTTAAAAATAATTATGTTTGTTGTAGTTATATAATGAAAATAGATTCCCAATTTATAGGCTTTTAGATTTAGATACACTGAAGAATGTTTTATCCCACTAATAGGATAAATCATTTATCATATGATAAATAATGTATATTTTTAATTTTTTTAAATATTACCTGATTAATTTTTACATTATTTTTATTTAACATACCTCTAAAAAATCTCTTCCTAAGATCCAGTTGAAAAATATTTAACATAATACTTTTTCACAAGGTGGGTATTATTAATTATAAGATAAAATTATTGTTGAAAATTCTAATCCATTGGTAGCTCAATATAGTAGTTGTTTATAAGAGGACCATTTGGTTACTCCCTCTTCCCTAGATGCAATGAAAATTGAAAAGGTGTAATAAGAAAAAAAGAAAAAAAATTATCTTATATAGCATGATAATGATGTATATTCCAAAATTATAAGAAATTAATTTTTATTTTCGTTGTTTTTTTTATTTTTTAAATTTACTTTAATATGATATATTAAATTTTTATCTGAGTAAAGTCATATAGAGAAATAGATGAATGAGACCTTTATACCGATGTGTATGATGGACATCCTAGATACTAATTTGAAAATCCATTACACCATAGGCACATTAGAAGATATCAGGTATGTGTGAGTGGGAGGAATGGTTTTGTGTATCAATTTAAGAAATCAAGAGACCTCAAAATAGAATCTTTAAAATATGAGATGAAAGACCAAGAACAAGAATTTGGATGTTAAAATTAAATAAACTATGTAGGCTATGTATATAAAAATAATGATATAATCAAACCTTACATATCTTTCCTAGCATGCACTACATGCAGATCCTATGCTGCATGAGGAGCCTGCACATCCTACCTAGCCTACATAGTTTTCCCCAGTAGATAACCCAACTATTCGATTAAAACCAAACATATATTATGAGTTGTAATATAGATATACCCATGTATTTATTATATAATTTAGAGTCACACATTTTTTTAGGGATTTTTTACCTCACCAGACTATGCAGTTGGGTTAGGTTAGAGTATTACAACATGATATTAGTGATCCAACTCCTCTACATTAATTACATGAAGAAGAGGTTAACAAAGTTAGAGATTGTATGGTAAATTTTATACTATAACCATATATCCTAATTATTTTACTGAAATATAAGGTATGAATTGTATTTTCAATATTATTTACATTTTATTATATTATAGCTATAATGTTAGGAGTCAATTTATTTATATATGACTATCTAAAATCCAAAAAATTTATCAAAAATAAACTGAAGGTTTCTGAATCAAAAGCATCATATAATTCCAATATTTTTGATTAGATAAAATTATTATACCATGTTTATTCTTACTTGTACATTATGTATCAGTATAATATGACCTTTGATAAATTTTGAAGAGAATATCCACTGATAATGCTGAAAAAATATATCAATGTTTTAGTTATTTTAATCGGCTCAGCGAACCATGGTTGTTATTTCTTCAACGTAATTTTTTTTCATATTTCGATCATTACATAAAGATGATATCAAGTGAAATAATATATTATTTAATTAATTAGGTATCAACACACTTTTCTTATTCAATCTAAGACTAGTTGTTTTTATGGTCTTATAGACCCAAAATTCATTTTAACAGTTATGCAATATATGAAAACTCTTTCTAATAGTGAATATATATATTTGAGAGATTAACAAATACATTGATTGGGTATGGGATTTTAATTCCTTGATGTTTTTGAAGAGTAAAGTGATTTAGATGTAATACTAATCATAATTTTATATATTGGAATTTTTTAAATTTTCAATGACATTAGATGTTAGGAAAATTCTTCCCAAAAGATTGTTAATTATTTGTTTTTTTCTCTATAATAAATTTTCTTCATACAAACAATATAAGGTTGTTAGAGAATAATTTTTTAATATTTTTTATTAGTTATTTTTTAATTATTATTGTTTATAAATGTTGATATATTTGATATAAATTAAAATAAAGTCCCTAAAATATATTTACGAAGATCAAATATTAATATAGACCCCAAATAAAATCCAATATGAGAATGTAATGGTAAATATTTTTATATTTGATAATATTTCATTATATATATATGGGTTTTAATTTTCCATTTAATGTTTTACAATGATCGGGTCAATGTTAAAAAGGATGTATAGAATGTCTTTATTATGTGTTATGACTTATTTATGAGATAATATCAACTAGGTCAAACTAGAAATTTTATAAGGATACATATATTAATTATTTTATGTTCATATTAAAATAAAGTATTTTTTAGTCATATGACAATCATTTTTATTGATGTTTTTTAATTATATTGATTTGTATATGAATGAAGAACATACCGTTCTTTACAGTTTTTTATAAAACATTTCATATATATGATTTTAATTTAAATAATCAGGTATTTATATTTAAATAAAATTCTGGAAAATGAGTATTTAGATAATCAATTTTTTCTTTATGTTTAAATATTTTAATTATTTTCACAAGGGTTTTTATATAGTGTAGAAAGGGTTGTGGATTTATTAAAAATTATCCACACTACACGAGCCTTTAATCTTTAATGTATGTCTCTAATAGTTAATGATTAATAAAAGACTGTTTATACAATTATTTTTTTATTAAATCATGTACATTATATTTGTTTTTAATGGTTATAGATGTTAAGTTTATGTCGATGTTAATTTCAGTGAAATAATTTAGTACCTACATAAATTTTTTTATTTTAGTTATTATAATGGGATTTATTTTATAGTATTTTTATTTTACTTATGATATTATTATAGGAGGAGTATGTAAATATTTTCACAAATTTATAATGAAATAATTTTTTGTAGTTTTTAAAATTTCATAATTCATATTTATAATTAATTTCATTTATTTTGATAATTGATAGGTATGAATACATGTCAAATAAAAGTTTTACCAATGACTATTTATCGATATAGATGTCATATAGATTCATGTACAATGAATTACTAATAAATTTATTTTATCTAGATAATATATGATTTCATATATATTTTTGTATATGTGAAAGTTTATATTTTCATGATAATGCTTCATAATTATAGTCTCATTGTATATCTCTAGTTGAAGAAGTTCTTATCACTTTAAACTTTCATCATACATAAAAATATTTAGATATTACATCATATCTTTAATCATAATTTCTCATCAAAGTTCTCTTCAATTACAAAAACTCGAATTTTCTCAACCCCATTAAATTAAGCTTCAATTTTCAATGGTTCTTCCTCTTTTATAATTTAAATATTGTGTATGTGGTTTTATTTTTCTTCTATGTTTAAGAGTTCTTCCTACATTGCGTTGAACTGTCATTATTGAAATAAATATATGATGACGAACCACTATAAATTAATAACTATTACGACTTTTTTTCAATTAATGAGTAGGAAAAATAAACTTTTACTTTTATTTTCAGTGGAATATTCTATAAATAATTCATTATTGATATTTATTATATCATTTCTGGTAAACAGAAGAAATGGGGTTACAAATAATAAAAAATTCATTACTATTTCCATCAAATGAAATAAACATAATTTTTATTGATTGAAATGCATTTATTCAGGATATTTTATTATTTGATTGTTCTTCTTGTTTGACCTATACTTTCTAAAAATACCAGAAGTAATGTTTTTACAAAAAATATATATTGTGATAAATATATATATGAGAAATAACATTTAATTATGTTCATAAAAAATAAAATTATTTAATTATTCTGAATTAATATTAATTACTGAATATTTTTGTTTTTTGTTTAGAACTGATATGTAATATACAAAACTAATACGTATTAATTTTAACTATATTTAATGATAAATATAATAGTAGGGAACAAAATTTAGTTTGGATAATATATTAATTTTCATCAATACATATTTTATTTATGTTGAAAAATTAATTATGACTAAAATATATTTTAGTAAGAACTAATTAATTGATCTCACATAAATTTTACGGTGTAATGTGTGTAGATATAAATATATATATATTATATTATATAAGAAATAAATAAATAATTTTAAATTTAGATAAATTCTTCTCATTTTACTATATTATATAACCATGTGATTATATGTCTTTCTCTCACTTAAAATAAATAATATACGGTTTATTTTAACAAATTCTGCATATTTTATGGAATTTTTTATTTTGTATAATACATATATGAAATGTGTTGTATCATTTATTATTTTAATTACATTATATATGGAATATTGTTTCATCTAAGAAAAAAATCATTAATGAAGAAAATATTACTGTAATATTCACCGGACAATGATGTCACTCAAACATGGAAGTATAAGTTATCCAATTTGAATGGTACATGGTAATTACATTTATTCCTATCATGGAATGATAGTGTAATGAAATTATATTTATTATATATTTCTAGTTAATTATGAAAAATAAATTTAAAAAGACCCATTGAATGAAGATGGGTGTTATTGTTATGACACTCAACCATATTTTTGTTTTTATATTACGTTTATTTTTCATGTATTTATTCTATTCATATGATATTTTTTAGTGTTGTTTATTTGTTTAAAATTTTTATATATTTTTGTTCATGTAAAATATTTATTATATTAAAAAAGCTAGACATTTCATAATGTTTTTTTATGACTGAACTCAAAAGTCTAACTTGATATCTTTTATGTCCCTTATCACCTAAAACATATGTTGGAAGTCTCAATGTGGGAATTCAATGTTTATTTTATGTAGTAATTAATGTCAAAAAAACACATTCTAAATCTGTTGTTACGTAAAACAAACATTGAAAATTCAACTCAAAATTCATATTCAATATTTGTCGTTATATATTTACATATGTTTTGTGTAACAATTGAAAATGAAAGAGTTTTTTGACATCACTTTTCTATTAAAATAAAATTGATAATATTTTTATAATTTTCCCTGTTTTAATAGAAACATCTTCAACATCTGATTTAAAAAAACTAATATTAAAATATCCATTATATCTCTTCATCATTGTTTCTATATAAAAACAATGTTGAAGATTATTTTAAACACAATTTAATTAGAAAATGAATTTGAAACCCCTTTTTTTTAACAATTTTGTGAATGGTTTTGATTTTTTATTTTATTAAAACTGATTGAAAAAAAATTATTTTTTAATGTCACCTATATAAATGTAAGTTAAAAATCAACATAATAATGTAAAAATACTAAAAAAAGAATATATATTTCCACTAGTGAAACCTCAGTTCTCAAAACCACCTCCACAACATCTATCAACATTTAACATACCACACAAGTGGAATCTTTGAAAACATGGATTTCTTTATAATCCTCACCAACATGAATGGTTACTTTTTATAATGTTAATTCTACTAAAACACAATTTTTGGAATGAATATACAACTTGAAATGATTTATAGAATATTTTCACACTCTATCTCAAGAATTAAGTAGTATATTGGAAAATAAAATATCTCTTCCTTAACTTATAAGCTATTTACTTTTCAAAAAAGAATATGAAGGATACCTATCAATAAATTATAACGACTCATATGTTGGTTTTAAATACCAGATAACCATATTTCTGAATAATGAGTTGTAAAAAAGGGTGATTCTTGTAATCAAGTCACACAATCAACTAATAACTTCATATTACACTATTTTATAAGTGATGATAGTGGAACCTAGATCATTCAAATTTGGAAGAAAAATTTTTCGAATAATTTCACTACAGTCATCATTTATACTAATGATTTAGCATTCCCAAAAACTCATTTTTTAGAGATTTTAGATTTAATAATTTTCAAGTATGAAGGAATTTTAGCCTAGGAATCAAAAAATGGAATATTGATGGTTATGATACTAATAATTCAAATTAAATTCAATTAATTTATTTAATTTTTATTTTAAAATCATTAATGAAAATGAATGGGAATAAAATAATGCTTCAAAAAACATTTCATATCCTTCTTCTCTTCAAAACTCACATTTTTTTTATTCCATTATTAATGAGTTTCAACTTTATGTTCCTTTTTACATTATCATGTTCATAGTAAAAATCATCACTTCTATTAGGTATTTATAATCTATATATGTTTATAATTTCATAATTTTGATTGTTTAATTTTAATATTTAATCTTTTACCCTATATTAATATTTTAGAAATGGGACCTTACCATTTTTAGGAGTTTTCATCTGAGATATTATTGTTATATCCATGGAATTTACTCGTAGATTCTATTATATTTTCCAGGTACATTTCCCTTTTCTCCTACACCTAAATATCCTAAAATATTCCCATTTGAGTTTCAAATATTTAATACTAGATTATATGTCTTATATAATAAAACTAATTTCAACTCAATCCTTCTGTGAAATCCCATTCTCTCACCTTGTGAATTTGAATATTCTTACCTAGATTCATTGGGATATATAATCATAGATTGTGGGTTGTAACCTATGAGTTGTTTTAATAATTATTTTTCTTTCCCTAGAATGATATTGTGTATTTTAAAACATATATTTAATTTATTATAAAATCGATCGTTTTCACCCTCATTTATAGCTCTATAATAAATATAAATTAGAAATATCAGTATATGTGAAAGGGAGATCAATGTTGGGACTAAATCATTAAGAATGACTAAACAACACATAGAGTCAACAATAATCCCTACTTAAATTTTCATCAAATACAATATGTTGGGTTGTTATTTAATCACTATTAATAACTCTCTTCATATTAAAAATGTGTTGTCACCTTTTTTTAATGTTTTTTAAATATTTGAATAATCTCATCAGTACTCAAATATAAGTGGAATCTAAATGAATATTGATCAATAATATTTTTATTAAATGTTGTAATGTTTTTTAATAAATTATCCTGAAGCAAATTGGGGGATAATTGTTGGTTTAGATAATTCCTATGAGGATATCTAAATGTATCTATTTACTAATCAAACAATACTTCCTCATCCTAAAAAATCTCTTTTGTAGAATCATACCTCTAAATAAAGATAGTTGTGGCCCGATATTATTGGCCACATTACCTCAAGCATTCCTCCAAATATTCTACAGTGTACTAATTAACTATCAAGGCATATGTTGTGACTATTGGGGGACTATTAACCATTGTTCTAGAGTGTTTTATCAAATAAATAATAGATGTGAAATAATGTAAAATGTAATAAACAAGATAAAATGGAATAATAAATGATATATATGAATAAACATGATGAATTTGATTCATAAATAGATACAAAATTAAGATGATCAAGTATTTTTAGAATATACAAATGACATAAACATAATACATGGGAAACATGAATAAAACACATGCTAAAAATAGAATCTATCCAAAAACTAAATCTACTAGAATAATAAGTATAAGCATGATCCTCTACTCTAATACTACATCCTAGTATAGAAAATTAATCATCAAAAGTTGGAAAATTCCCTTTATCTACAACTAAAATCATAATTTCTTCTCATTTAAAAAAGTTACCCTTAAGAACATGTGAATTATATTCAATAGGTCACCACCAATAGTTCCTAGAACTATCCAGTATTTTATTTTTAAATGAGAAACATGTAGTTACATAATAAAAGTATGAAGATATATAAATAAATACCTTTTTTTGATTTTATCATCGAATATATGACCTACATTACATACTTTTCCCTAATCCATATATGTATAAAATTATGGAATCCTAGGAAAATATAATATGGGAGAATCAAAGTTTTGTATCATAAGGTTAATTTAAAATAACTAAGAATAACATCAAGGAAATTATCATGCATAGAACATGAACTAGAATATATTTTGACTTAGAAGATGTATCCTTAGATTTAACTAATTTTCATCAAATGAATTATATATGTAGAATATAAAGAATTTATTAATGTATAATGATGATCCCATACTAGGAGATTCATATAAAAGATCTTCATTATCACACCAGGATCACAATAAACAACCAACACCTTAAGATTCCATCTAATGTGATCCATAATGGATTCTAAATTATCTCCCTCGATGTGGTGTAAAGGATAAGCCGATGAGCCTATCCGTGTTATCACACATATGGGACAAAGTATTTCTAGTGTATGGGGTAGCCATATCAACCTCTTATACCATCCATGGTATCCCACCTAGTAAACATATATTATTCATGGGTATGTAAGAAATATTATTAGTGAGCCTAAAAAGGAAAATCTATAAAATAAATCCATGTAATGCTCCCAATGTAATGGTAGTAATTCCCATTTCTATTTATGATGAAAGATGATAACTTCCAAGGATTCCGTAAATTTGGACCCCAGTATTTATATCAAATTATGTAAATGGAAGGTTATCGCATGCACAAACTCATATCGTATCCACAATGAATTTCTATCCTGTTTTCGGATTCATTTATTTCAAGAAATTAAAATTGTTTCATATGTTATAGGTGCATAATCATATGGATTTACATAACTATTAAGAACATCTCTTTCATCTCCATTTATTACAAGTTAATTAATATACCCATGTTAAATATAAACAAATGCCTTCCATACTATGAGCCATTGATCCTTTAAATGGGGTCACAACCAAAAGGTTTGGATCTTGTCAAGGTAAACACCCTATGGTGTTAATCCATGAGTGTCTAGGAAAATGTAACACATTAAAATAATATTTAATTAATTTATTAAAACTATATAAATGTGATAATTGGATAATTGGTGCACAACATCATTTAACACAATATAATACGATTACTTATTTAGAGAAAATAACCATGCCACATTCCTTAATCCCATAACACTATTATCATCAATTATTGGATCATAAATTGTCATATAATGGGATAAATTAATGAATAAAAGTATTCTATGAGTCATAAACCATGCCGGGTTGTCATCCAAACTATAACTCGACTTAGATTATGGCATTGATTGAGGGATTTCTCGATCCCGATGGGATGGAAACAAGTTCCCAGTTATAAAAAACAAAAACATGGGAAAAATTTATTCCAAATTTACATACACATAAACAAACAAAAATATAAAGAAACAAAAAATTAAAATTCACAACAAAACATTGTATAACCATCATTAAGAATCTTGGGTTCACAACATTAAAAAACTCTCCAAAAATCCCAATATAGAAGGGGAAAACATTATAGAAAAACATAATGAATGAGGGGATCCACATCCTCAATCCACTTCCACCATGATCAATAAAAGTAAACCATAAGAAACCTAAATCTCAATCACTAAAGTACCTTTCCTTTAATTGGAACAAACATAGAACAAGGTCTACAATCACCCAAATGAGTATATTGCATGTGATCGAAATCCTAGTATGATGACACCCAAATAAAGAGATTTAAAAAAATATTTTTGATGGTAATCTATAATGATCATTTAACTAAATGAAATTCGAAAATTTCATTGAACAAAATTTATTGGGTAATCTTATTAAAAAGGAACACTTCCAAGGAAATCAATTTCACAAATTCTTTAATAAATAAAAAAGGGTGTTTATAAACATATACACACACAATAGTTCCACTATATGCTGATTGATTGAACCAAATTATATTAATAAGATAACCATAGGTGAATCAGAGTGATTAGTTAGTGTTTTAAGCATTAATCCATCTAGAAGAAATTGGGATGAACCACTTCTATATCATCTAGCGTACTATAACCGGCCATCCCACCTAGATACAAGAAAATCCCTTGTTTTGATGTTAATGTTCACATATCGCATATAAAACAACTTTCATAAACCTATTCCAATCATGGAAAGGAAATCATCATTTAACCTAAAATATCCCATTTTTCATTTTACTCACTCCAAAAACCCATTTTGAACCCATTTATCATTACTTTTATAATATAGAAATTACCTTTATATAAATATAATAAAATTATACAATTAATCATCCAATTCAATGGGACAAGCCACTATTTATAAATCTACACAAAAACAAAAATCATTTATGAAACATTTATCTCGTCATTTAAATAATTTACAACTCATATTTGATAGTGAAAAACGTGCACAACATGAAACCATATTAAATTTTCTTTTCAAAAAAAATATCCAAAATAATTCTTCCCTTATGTTACTTTTATAACATGTTGTACAACTTTTATAAAATCCATAAAACATTTCCACAAAACACCATACTAATGTTAAATAAAAAAACCTTGCATTTTTCATTATAAAATTCATTCCAAACAGATAAGATTTATAAACCATATTATAATACTTTTTAAACCACCAAATTAAACCATAGAATAGCTTTATATATTCAAAAGAGCATATTAAATTAATTTAACAATGATAGGGCATGGTATCACATACCTCATACAATGAAACTAATAGAACATAATTTGAAACCTCATCCGCACCACCATGATACACTAGAAAGTAACGATTTAACCATAAACATCATGATAAAAATCTAATAAACAATAGAAAACACTATCATAAACACCTTATCCACTAGAAAATAAAAACATAAAAGGAGAGGGAGAGAAACCATGGAAAGAAATAAGAATCAAGGGAGAGTGGGACTTACATTGAGGTTTCTTGAAGAATCAAATCTAAAAACAACCATTAGAGGTATCCTAATGGATAGAAGAGGATGGGGGATATGTGACTAGTGTTGGGGAGTTTGTGAGGGTCTAGTTATGGGGGAGAAACATGGTTAATATTTGGGAGATATAATGGAACCCCAATTTGTAATGAGCATGAAGGACGCATGTTTGGTCTGCACAGTTTGACAAACTGTGTAGAGATCGTGCTACTCCCTCCACCATGGGTGACACCTACCCCATGTTTCTTGGTCCAAGTAATGTTATCGTGAACTATTTGTTTGGTAGATACAACCTTGACCTATACCTACCACACAGTTACATTGGAAGGACACAGAGTCACTACTAACTATTCCCCAACTGAGCATCATGGTCTATCCATCCCAAAAACTCCAATTTTTCATTAAATTTAACGGGAACCTAAGTGGGAAATATAGGTAAAATATAAAAAGAAAAGGATATCCCATAAATTAGATCCCACCATAGCCGATAACAAAGGTAATAATAGAGAACCTAACATGAACCCTAACTAAAGATGAATTTGAAAACTAGGGTTTGGAAATACACCCCATCATTACACTTTCCTTCCCTAGAAGTCCATTCCAATGTATGAAAAAAAAATCACTCAAACTCCTTTATATATTATTTAGATTCTCTATTAATGAAAAATAATAACAATACAATCACACTAAAAAATGGAAAAAGAGGATACAGGTTGAACTCGAGAGGCCAAAATGGACTCCCCACTACAAACACCCACAACCCAAAAGTTAGAACACCTATAGTTAATCGATTGATGGATATGAACTCTCATAGCATACCACCCAATATAATAAGAACAAAAACATTGAGACATTACCAAACGAAACATGGGCCACCTAATTAAAATGAACATACTTGTCCAAATCACACCTCATTGAACACTTCCACAACTTGTTTCATAAAAAATGTTGGGCATGTTCCAATCCCAAATTAACCCATGAATGGAGATTGAGATTACCATCCTATAAAGAATATTACTTACATCCAAGTAAATAATAGAAAAATAACCAAATTCTCAATGCGGGGAGCCCTGAATAGACTCCCAACCATAAAAGACTTGACAAAACTGAATAACTCTAGAGGAATTTCCATGAGTCCCATAGTGGGATTACCCTCTATAATGGCCAATAAGGAAAAATAACAAGCACTAAACAATGTGGGAGAGTCAACAAGGGAATGATTTTTACCTTATAGCACAACCTAATCTCCTACCATAATAAACCTAAATAAATAATCTCCATGTCCAGTAGAATACACTATGTAGTTCACTACACCCATGGGAATTACCATTCTATGATGATCCCACAGAAAAAATGAGATCAACTCATTAGGATAGCTATAAAAGAACCATCAAATGGAGACTCATATATGGTGATTCCAAACCACATAGGTTTTATGAAAAAAAGATGATCAAACGTCTATATAACTAATGATGAACTATTCCACACATTGTGGTCGTAATGTGGAAATAAGGCCCATATGTCCCTTTTCACCAAAAGGGACCATTCGAAAAGACAGAACTTCATATGGATTGAACTATCTCCATTACCCACACTGAAGAAAAACACTAGACTAAGGTTCTTTACACACTTTTGGGTTTATCACTACGCACATGCTTCACTGCGGGACCTATGGATGGAGCTCTGATGTTTTAAGCATCCCATACATCATATTCAGGCATTCAAAACCCTTGAATAGAACTTCACTTTCTAGTTTCATAGTGAGCCACACCACATCGAAGACATAAGTAAATGAGCACAACACACCCCAAGAGCCACTTCACCATGGCAATGATCTTCATCGAAATAAGGACATAGAAGAAGTATGTGAATCATTACATCTAACATTTAGTGAAGGAATTAAAAGGAAGCATATGTGAAAAGAACATCCATTTGAAATAGATGAATTTGAATTTTCCAAACCAAAAAAAACACTTATATTAAAATAAAGGTTCTCAAAATTTTACAAAACATCCACAATAACATTTTGGAGAGGAAATGATGTTGCAAGACATCACCAAACACGACCATTGCAGCCCAAGATGAATTACAAGGGAAGTGACATTAAATTTAATCCCGAATGGAAATTGACTTATGATAGGGATAATAGTAGCCTCTTATGACCTGATTCACCACATTGATGTCCTAGCATGAACCATTTTCTCATATGGAAAAAATGGTGATCTAAAGACCATTTAAAATGGCATCCATCACCTGCATCTATGGACTTCTTCCACCTTTCATCAGTGGAATTCCCTTCACCTTCTCCAGACCAGAAATCCAGACACAATGGTGTCAAACTCCACCTTGAATGACTTAGTCAACTCAAAGATCTAAAATATGAGTTCATATCCTCTTGCATATTCTCTCCCTCTACAAGAGGATTCTCTTAACAAAAAATGGAGAGAGAGAGGTAGATAAATACTGAACCCAAAAATCCAAGAAGAAATTCCTTAAATTGATAAACAGGAGGGTCTACCAATGTTAAATCATCCATGTACACACTTTAAACATGCATTAATTATTCTTTGTGGTAAAAAATATCCAATAACGATAACCAATGACCCATTCAAAGTAGTCTTTTGTCCAAAATGTACCATAAAAAAACAACGAACACATAGAGGGAACAACTCAAGGGTTTTCTAACCCATCAACCAGAATAGAATAACAATTATTTCTAAATCTAACTCACAAACAAAACACCAACATGGAACACCATTTACGCTCGAGGGTTTTTCAAGATTAAAAATCTTCACAACAACATCCCCAAAATAAAAAAATTTACAACAAAAAATATCTTTAAAAACACATTTTATGAAAATAAAATAGTATTAGTGTATCGTACAGTCACCAATGGTATCCCATGGGGTCTTAGACATGCATCTGTCTTGCCATAAAAAGAACCCAAACAACTTCCTACACATAACCTATGCTTGTGGTCACCTTTGAGAACACCAAATATGAAAACAAAAAATAACCATTTTTCAAATAGAACATTAAACCCACACTTTCAACTCTTAGATTAAACACTATTTTCAATATTTTTTTTAAATATTTCAAACATTCACTGACCACCAACAAAAATAATTTCTATTAAAAATCATTCTCAAACTATAAACATCTATTAAAAAACGTTTTAAACACTTCCAAACAACTCCAAATGCACAAAAAATCCATTTTATCAATTCTCATTTGATTAAAAACTCATTTATCCTCATTTAAAACAAGTTTTCTAAACCCCTTTTTGGAAAGAAACTCCCATTTTCTGAACAACCAAATTCTTTATAAATCACATGTGTGATTATAAAAACTAAATATCATTGAAATAATTATCATTCGACCCCAAATATATTTTGTGAAAACCCTATTTTCTAAAGACCCCTTTAAAAATAATTCTAGGAACTCGTTTTCCGTCTTTCAAATAAAAAACCATTTCAGTCATAAAATCATGTTTTCAAAATTTTCGGCCAAGGGTATTCAAAATGATTTCTAGAACACAATGAGAAAGAAGAAACTTTCCAAAGGTGGGAAACTAGTTCTGATGAGGAACATAAACATAAGGTTGGTGGCCATATTCCAATCACATAGCCATCATGGAGAGTGTTCTAGGGTGATTTCCGAAACTTCACAAGGTTTTCCAGGACTTATGAGGTTAGTAAGGTCATTTAACAAACTCCATTTTAATTTACCAAAACAAACATAGAATGAACCATAAGATCCTTAGGACCCAAATAAAACACAACAACCCACAAAGTCTTGAGTCCCTTATTGACGTGTACTGGCAAGACACCCTACTCATAACTAAAATTCAAATTCTCTACAATCCTAACTATGGTATATCTAGACACTTTCCCCAATGATATTGTACCAAATTAGCATACCTCCTTCGATAACATTTTTTCAGGAACCAGGATGATTCATCATCTGAACTGGAACCCAAATCAGTCCATGGCATGGCTCGAAGGGAGTTCCCGGCCCCCATGGGCTATAAATAAGTTCCTAGGAATCTAAAATGAAAATATAATAATTATTTTACCTGAATTACATACACAAAAACAACAAACAAGACAAATAAACCATAATTGAAAATGCACAACCAAATAGGGTATAATCAGAATCTTGAATTTTAATTCATAACCTTAACCCCCCCCCAAATTCCACAATAGAAGGGGAAAAAAACTTTATACCAATCCTCCATGAATGAGATGAGACACATCCTAAAAACACCTCCACCAAGATCAACAAAAAAGACAACTAAAACCCCAAACCACCATCACTAAAATACCTTTCATTTACTTTAAAAAATAGATCAAGGTTGACATACACCCAAATTCATATATTGGGTGTGAGACAAATCTTAGTATGATTCCACAAAAATAAAGAGATTTCATGCCAAAACATTTAGAAGATATTTTGACATTGTCATTTAAGTAAATGCATTTAAATCATTTCATGGAAAAAAAATTATTGGGTAAACAACATAAAAATGAACACTTCTATGGAAATCCATTTCACAACCACATGCATAAAATATAAATGGATATTATAAAAACACACACATAGAATAGGCCCAATTTATATTGATGGTTTGAACCACATCATATATAGTAGAGATAAATTAGTGAATCCTTAGGGTAAATCTTGCTCGGGTGGGATGCTCGATACTTGTACCTCGATGTAGGTGGATTAGAAACCAGAATCATAATTTTCACATGCATGAGGAACTATGAGGGGACATACCAATATCATAGTGGTCTCTCATCATTAAATTTCTTAGTTAATGTTGTAAGTGTAAATCTAGTTAGATGAAATCAACAATAACCATTTCTATATTACCTATGCTTCCAGAACTATCCACCACAACTAGATACTTCGGATTCCCATGTTCTTGTGTTCATGTTCTCATATCACATATACCAACACTTTCATAAAACATTTCTATGAATTTCAATTAAATATCCATTTTCTATAAAAAAAAATCAATTTCCTTTTTTCTTAGACATATAAACCCCTTTTTGAATACATTTATCATCAGTTGAACAATTTAAAATTTCCCTCTTTATAAACAAAACAAGAAAATATTATTAATCAACTAATTCTATGGGCCAATCCACTTTTTATAAATCCAACCAATAACAAAAATCATTTTCAAAACAAGATTTTCATTAATTGAATAATTTATGTCTCATATGTGAAAGTGCACAACAAGACCAATACACCAAAACATTACAATTTACATTGAAAAACTACATATGAAAACATTTTCACTATATTGGAATATATTTTTTCACCTTTCAAAAAATCCTCAAAACTTTTCCATGAAACACCACACTAATGTACACACACAAAACCTAGACATTATCCATTATAAACTTCATTAACATTACAAAAAGATGAAAAACAACATAAAAATACATTTTCCACCACAAAAATAAACCATATATGTTGTTTATAAATTCAAAATAGAATATGAAATTCATCTAAAAATGTCAGATATTGAACCACCTACCTCCTATGAAGAAACAACTACAACATAATGAGAATCCTCATCTGTATCACCACAAAGCTCTAGAATGTTAATATCTGACCAATAACATCAATATCAAACTATATTAAACATGAAAACCCAAAAATCAAACAATATACATTCTTGAAAATGAACACCCCAAATACATGGGAGAGAACCCCTAGAGAGAAATAGTAATCAAGGGAGAGAGGGACTTACTTGGAGGATCGAATAATAATCAAATCAAACAACACCCAAATGAGGGAGAGCAAGGGATATGAGAGGATGGGTGAGGTGATCCTATGGTTGGGGAGGCTGTGAGGGATGAGAAAAGAGGGATAAGGGGGGGTTAAAATCTAGGATAGAGAAAAGAACCTCCAATTTTTAATGATATAGAAGGCCACACTATTAGTAATCAAGGGTTTTCAAACCTTGTGGCAACCATGAGACTACCTATTCCATGGGGGAAACCTACCACATATTTCTTAGGCCATGGTGCACAAACATGAACTAGCTATGAGGTAGGTACTGCCTCGAACTGCACCTACCACACGGTTACCTCGGCAGGATGCAAGATCACTACTAACCATTCAAAAACCATGAGCCATTATCTATCCAACATAAAACTCCAATTTTTATTAAAAATTAATGGGAAACTAAAGGGAAATCAAGCGAAATAGTACAAAAGAAAATATATCCCAAAAATTCAAACTCGTGACACTCGGTTCATGAGGGAATAAACAAGAACCAAACCAAGATCAAAATCAAGGATGAATTCGAAAACCCGAGTGTATCACCCTAGAAATAGTGCACAATATCTCATACTAGAATAGTAGAAAATATTTCAAGTAATATGATGTATAAAGGGAATTGGAAAAAGGATCTTACTGTTGAATATTCTATGTATCCAATGAAGAATAAAAAAGTACATGGACATAGGTGATCTATTTGAACCTATGTTAGGTGTGAATTGAATCTCTCACATGTTGAGCCTTTTGTGAGGGTGAAGAAAAGAAGAACCCATTTAAAAAAACAAAGGGGTTATTCCCTTTTTTTAAAAACCATCCCCAAAATTTACAATTCATGTAACTATGTTACACATAATGTAATGATTGGTTTATTTCTATCAATGAAAAAATCAATTACAAGGTGGGAAAATAAATTACACATCGTATAATAATGAGTTTTTCTCCATCCAGGGGAAAAACAAATTCACCACATGGAAGTGGTAATAAAATACCATTAAATATTGTATATTATAAATACATTTTGTGTTTTTTATAATGAAATACTTGTATTTATAATAAATTCCATGTATTTGGATTATATATATCCCCCATCATAGCTATACCATTAACTTCCAAAAGGAAACTGATCCAGCTGACTGTTTGATTACCTGGAATTAATCAAAAATAAAATCATAATAGTTTTCAGTACAGTTTAAAAGAATTTATCACTTATAAAAATATTTGGAATTTAACAACATCGTATCCTTGTAAACAATCATCTATGAGTTTCCATTGAATGGTTTTAAAGCTCATTTGAAAAAAAAAATTAGCCACTAGAACATAAAATATACCCTATCCTTGGTATCATCCTATACATGGTCATACTGCCATAGAACTCTAACAATAGGAACTGACCTCCCATAAGGAAACATTGTTATTTTTCCAATAATATATATAATATTCCAATAAAAATAAAGATATACCTTAGGCTTAATACCCTCAAGATCGAATAATGTAAAAATGATAGAATGATAATGTAGAAGATCAGATATATAGAAATTATTTTTCTTGGAATGGTTCTTATGAGGTTACTACAACTAATAGGGTACCAACCAAGTTCTCTCCATGATCTAATATGGTCTGAAATAATGAGGTGATTTCTTTCCCTATCCCCGAATCCCAATATGACCTTACATAGAAAAGAATCGCAAATAGACCTAATGTCCCACCTCAAACTCTATAGGTTGGCAGAGAATATTAGTTTATGAATTCATTGTGGGTTGAGCTACACATATACCCATCTAAATAATCATCACCTACTCTGATATATATTGAATGGGATGACTAATGAGTATTGTTTTCTCATCTAATTCTATATAGAATAATGGTGAATGAAACATAATACCATAAATGGCCTCATAACGATCCATCTTAATGATTTATCTTATGATTTTATTGTAGGAAAAATAAATAAGAGGCTTATGTTTCTCCCATGAACCTCCAAAAATAGGGATGCATGTCCACATCATGTACTCTAACACCTGTAACTTCCACATGGAACACCCATTAGTTCGATTGTGATATAATGTTCTCAAGACCCCTTGTAAACCTAGTTATTTCTGTAGACACTTTTTTGAACTATGAAATAAACATTGTATCTCTATTGAATAAGAAATATTGTATAACAAAATGAATGTAAACAATCTCTCGATTAAAAATACTTATGATCTCATCAATTGAAAATGTCACATGGATAGGTTGGAAGTGTGATTCCTTTGTAAACGTTTCGATGATAACCCACACATCAATACCTCCTTAAGAGGATCTCATAAAAACTATCACAAAATCCATGGTGATTTCATTACATTTCCACTTAGTAATGGATAATGGAGTTAGAATCCAAGTACAATATAGGTTCTTAGCCTTTACAAGCAAATAGTTGGAGCACCGAGTGATAAAATATGAAATCTACATCATCTTTCTCAAACACAAATGCCGATGATGAATATCTTGCTACATCTTCCTATGAAAAGGGTAAGTCAAGTCAAGCATAGTACTGATGATTTTTATGAACCTCTAGGTGGATCTTATAAATCAGATTCATCAATTCCCAAACACTACTGGAAACATGGATATCCTATTTCGAGGTTATTAAGATCAAGGTTTCAACTACTATATTCAACTTCCTTGGTGTATAATCAAGATCAAAGTCAAAAGGCTTTAAATATATGAATTGATTCAAATCATGAGATTCAAATCATTATTGTGGAAGTATAATTGGTATTTTTCTACTATATACCCAAAAAATATCTCTCCCTATAACTGGTGTCCCCAACAACGTAAATCATGAACCACATGTGGAACCTTAGGGTCATGGGTAGGGTAATTCTACTCATGATGTCTCAACTAGCTGGATATATATGTTACATCTCAATACATCTGCATTAAAATTGTTCATAGCAAGATTCATGAAGCATAATAGTTAATATTATACCTTGTTCTTAGCTCTGGAAGAATCAATATCGACATTGAAGTCAGTTTCCATTTCATCTTTTTAAAGGTTTTTCCCCAAGCATCAGACAATAATATATTCTCTACATTTTCCCATTCCCCTAAGAGTGACACATGTGTATGAAAGGTCCTTAATGAAAAAATTGGTAATATAAATCTAACAATATGAAGCTACATATTTCAATGATAATTTTGGGATACTCTCAGGGAAGTACATCACCCATATTCTCTAGTTCCATAGATACTCTTGCATGAGAGATGAAATGACCCAGGATGTGAACCATATTGGTCTAAAAGTCAAATTTTGTTAATGTATCATACAAATCATATTATCTCATTGTTTTCATCATGATATCATCGTATTTTTCATGGAAATATTTAGTGGGTGTATAAATCAATAAATCATCAGAAAAGACTACAATTATTTAATCGTGTTATAGGTGCAAAACCATATTCATCAAACCCATGAAAATGATGGGTGTGTTTATTCAATCAAATGGTATAACAAGTTAGTCATAAAATAATTACCTATTTTGGAATATTACCCATGGATTGTCTAATGGCCTCACATTCACCTGATGATAGCATGAACTCAAATAAATCTTTGAGAAAATTGTCACACCGTGGAGCTAGCTGAATAGGTCATCTATATGAGGAATTAGATTCCAGTTCATAACTATAATATAGTTCAAATTGTGATAGCCCTAGAATATCTGAAGGGTAACATCCTCATTTAGGAGAAAATGGTAGGTGTACCCCATAGAGATGTATAGGATCATATAAAACCATTTAACTATATGTCTTCCAACTATATCTTGAGTTCTTGGAGCTCTATTTTTTCATCCTGTAGGGTGGAATGGACACTAGAGTTTCTCCTAGAATTAGCTCAATGGTGAACACTATTTCTATCATAATAAGAAATATTTATAATTCCTCAGGGAATTCATCCCTGAAACAATACACCACTAAAGGGAATTCCACATGATGCATTCTTTAATCTCTTATAATAATAAAATCTAAATGTGATGTCACTCCACCATGTCCATGATGCTAAGGTATAGTTCACTTTCCTAGACATCCCATTCACACTTATGAATATATTCACTTCCCCTAGGTGATACAAAAGACACCCTCTAATTATAGAAATAAATATGAGTTTGGTATCAAACCAATTAATCCATCCCAATAATAATGATGAAGCTCGTCATTTAAGGGACAGTGAAATTCCACAAGAATATGTACCCTCCTATCACAAGGGGAAATCCATGCACTATGACATACTCCTGTATCAATCCACTAATATTATTTTGAGAGTCATCATGAAACAAAAGTACTCCATTTACATGTCTAAAATTTCAATAGTTATAAAAGATATAATCGTGTGTGAATCAACTATATCAAAATTAGAATAAACTAATGTATATGATAATAGAATAGTACCTCAAAAAATATAAGTCCATGGAATCTACTCCTCAGTTGTAGCCACACACTAGATATAAATGTGTGTGATTTCACTCTAGATACATGGCCCTATGATTCAATCAGGATAACATGTGAAGGTATTTCCTACTAGAACTAGACCTATAATATTTGAGTACCAAGGACACAATCACATGGTACTATAGGGGGTGTTCAGCTAAAATGTTTTAGCTGACCCATCATGTTGTATGCTCAACACTTGATTGGATTACTTATTCACTACGAATTATAGTGTAATGTATCAAAATATTGTTACAAAACTACTTAGTTGTTGGTTCATGTCATCTAGTTTGAATTTTCCCCCCACATGCACCTTCGAAATGATATTTCCTAAAGCTAGATGAACCATCTACCAATCTCAAAACTGAATCTTGCTAGCTCACATTTATATAAAACCATTATGTTATATTCTATGATGAGGGACAATTTCAATATATTTGAAACTAATGTTTTACAAAAATCAACTACCTAAAATCAAATAGAAAATTAAATACCATCCTCAAACCGTATCTCAGTCGTCAAATCGTCACTGGTCAAAGATAGTACAATATATATATGTCAAAAAATGAGTTCAATAATACATAAGAGAAATTAATACTTACTAAAGTTTTATAATATCTATGGTGTGTCTAGTCTCTAATTCTATAGAAAGTAGTTGTTATAAATGTTATCAAGTAGGTATCCCATCCCATACCCTGATGACAATAAATATGAAAGATGATAACCCAACGATTCATGGCCGAATCACAAAGAACATTGTTGACCAACATGAACCTCTACTGTAATTTCATTTCCATACACTTGAGGACTATTAACAGGGCCTCTATCCAAGAATAAGTTGTCATAAGACCTCCACCAACTATGATGGTGGGAGGATACTGTTATTGGAAAAACCACATTAATTATTCCATAAAAGGGAAGGTCATAGAGATTCCTGTATGGGTTGCTTAAATTCAATGACGGTCCCTCAAAATAGAGCATCAGATCCCATTATAATATCATCCATAGTTTTCGCAGGGGGCACTACAAGAGGAAATTCAAGTTGTTCATGGCCCACCACCTCTAGAGCATGGTTTTCACCACCTTTTAGGAGTATGACTCAAGGATTTAATGGAGGCATAACACAACAACATACAAATACATTCCTTATATAATATTTGAAGATAGATAAGATAAATGATATCAAAATATTACATGTACATAGCCCTTATACAATGACTTAGACCAATTTTCCTTCTCAATGAGTATGGACTATGTTTTAATAAAGTTTATCATATGAGATACTACCTACATCCCACTACTAATGATGGGATATATTCAAGGTCTCATATCACACAATATTGGATCAGGTATATTGATTTTTAATTTTAATTTATATAGAAAAACAACATTTACATTTCAAGTTTCATACCCATTTATTGGTAACCATTTCTTTTAATATTTGAATCTATTAAGTTTTTTTCTCATTTATATTCATGTAGATATCATATTATTGTTAGATTCATCACCATTAACATTTTTAAAGGACTATATTAATTTTAAATTAGAAATGGTATGTCTGGTAATCATGAACTAACCTTTACATCTAGTATCAGGATGTAACAGTTCATGTATATTTATTTTATTGATAAACTATAATTTCCAATTTATTGAAACACATGCCACGTAAAATGAAATTTCAATTCATGTAATCATATCATCCTCTGTTTTAGTCCATAGAACCAGTGTTTCATGAATAAAAAGATGCATTATTGTTAAATTATTGATTCATCATTAGTCTATTTGGGGAAACCCCATTTATATGACTTTGAATATTTATTTAATCCAATTATGTTGTCCCTACAAGAACTGTTTTCATTTAAAACATATAATAATCCAAGAACATACTATATGCAGTCAGAAATGCACAAAGAAATATAAATATGACATGGAATAATGCTATAAATTTTAATTATTGTGTGAGTAATATAGTGATGGAGATGATACACCCTTTACTAATTTAACCAAGGGAATAAACAATACATAATAATAATATCATGAGTATTATCATCACAAAACATGCACATCAACCAATGGTGAGATTAGTACAACTCTTACTGGATAAAAAAATAGTAATGACATATCTTAGTTATGTTGGGGTTTTCTTGTATATTGGATAATTACTCATAGGAATAATCTAATTACAAAATTATGATCTATCCTATTATTATATCAAATTTCCAAAGATTAATACACACATAAAATGAATCCCCTGATACAAATTTCTAGAATACTTCTTCAGAATCCACTATGTGGTTCCTAGAGATGGTTGGCCCCATGACTTTAAGAGCCCCTCTATGTATTCCAGAGGAAGCTGGCCAACATCAAGGGACAAGGGCATGTACCTAGGAAGACTATCCCTCATGAGTCAGATTATTGCAGTATAGAAAAGAAAAACTAGGAAAACAACATATTACTTGGTATAAAAGAAGAGTATATATAATAAACCATCAAAAAAAATAAAAATTTAGATAATGGATCATAAATAAATAAAAAATGATTATTACCATGACATGTAGCTATACCAATCTGAGGTAAATAAAATTTACGAGAAACAATCATATACCAAATGCTAAAAAAAGATACAAAAAGTCCAATAAATTCCTCTTATAGGATCATGATCATAGGCTCAAACCACTACTATTGTACTCCATCAAAGCTCTAAAAATCATGAATTTGAAGATGGGAACATCCCCTTATCTACAATTGGAATAATAAAGTCTATTTAGGAACCAATGGTTGTGTAATCAGTGTCTGATATATACTAAGTAGGCCACCACCAATGTTTTCGAGATCATTCCATATAATGCATATAAATTGAGAAGTGTTTAGGTACATAATAAAAATATGGAGATAAATAAATAAATACATTGTTCCGAGTTAATCATGTCAGATCTAACCAACACTATCTTCATCAGCCTATTTTGAATATGTCATAATGAACGGAAATGTTTATAGATATAATATGGATGTTCTGAAAATATCATGAATACATGCAAGGAATAATGAATTTTTATTTCAAAAAGTAAATAATCAATTACAGACCAAGGAAAAGAATCATATTTGGCTTGGTGGACACATACTTTGATTTAAAAAATTAGAACTCGTGGAATTATATAAGTTAGGAATCACATTAATGTAATAAAGTCTATTATTGGGCCCATCCAAGGAGAACCATATAAAAGATCTCTAGTATCCCACCCAGAGCACAAAAACTATACAACATAGTAAATTTAAATCCAAGGATATCTATAATGGATTACCATGTATCACCATTACTGATGGATAAGCATGAACCTCTAAGGTCATCCCATGTATCTAACATAGGGGACCATGTATCTCCAATGGATCATGTAACCATATCTCCCACAAAGTCCAACCAAGTTATATCCAATAGAAAATTATTATTGATAATGATTAATTAAAAAATCTACATGACGAGCCCATCCAATGAAATATGTAAAAAGGATCCTAATATTGATCCCTGTGTAACTGTAATCATTCAAATTTCTAATTATTAATCAAAATGACCTAGTCCAAGGAATCCACCGGTTGAGTCACTTTAATCTCTCTATAATTAGTTGAATGTAAGGTTATGGTTCACACTCACTCATTCCATACCCTCAAATAATTTCTAAAAAGTTTTTATATTCATTTAATTCAATTAATTAAATATATGGGTTAAATATTTGGGGCTTAAATACAAGGTTTTAAATTTCAAATATGGACTTCTAATATTATTTTATTTATTACAAGGTAATTAATACACCCAATTTAAATATATATTAACAATTTCATATGTATTTGGTAATTATGCCTCTGAAGAGGGGAACACTCAAATGGGTGGCTCATAATAAGTTAAAGGCCCCCCAAAATTGATTTTCATGTAGCTAGGGTGTCGTTACACTAAAAAAATAAAATATAATTTAGTTATTTATAAAATATAATGGTGAACGTTGGATGTTCAGGACACATAATATTAATGTATGATATCAAACCACTAGAAATTAATGTAAAATAATTAAAACACCTATATTAATATTGTAGCACTCGCCTCATACTATGCCAAACCCTAAATTGAGCTAGAGAGGGAGAAATATAAAGAATTCTTTTATTCCATGAAAATATGTCATATTAGATCAGATAATAACTGTTAAAAATATGAAAAGTAAAATAAAAAATGGAATGATGTGGAATAAGGTCCCTACCATTGTGGATCCAATGAACCCAAGGTTAATGAAATCAAACGTGGCCAGAGGACATCAAGTGAAACCTAGGCGAGGAATGAGGATGATATTTCATGCACTATTCCTTCTATGTGGGAGTAGAAAATATGATCCCCCATAAAAAATATTTTATTATTCCATTATAAAAAATTATTAAAAGCATATAAATACTGTTTAAAATTATTACATATCATGTAATGATCGATACCTTTCTTCTATGAAACCAATTAATTACATTATTCGTATATACATTACACATCATGATTTGCTCAGCTTCCCCCCCCCCCAATGGAAAATCTATTTCAGGGAATGAAAGGGGTCTAGAAAGTCCATTTCACAACATGAATTATTAATAAACTTAGTGTATATGTAATATACAACATATATTTGGACTGCTACTAGAATTCAACCTCCCAAAAAAAATTCCATTCATTAAGAAATAGTAATTGTTAAGGTCATGGTTACCCTACACAAAGATAACATAGGAACTTATCAAGGTTTAAAAGAAGATAAAAAGTGGAAGATAAATAAAAATAGGTGATGAATTTTAAATATTATATTTTCATTACTTGATGAAAATATTTTAGTTTCATAATTTTGTTATCTATAGTTGAAATATTTTAATGATTAAATGGTCTTAAATCACTAGATTATCATAAATTTTTTAACGCAATATAGAAAATATTCTATATGGATTTACTCTTAATAGTCACTCAATAATTTATTTTTCCATTAATGGAGAAGAGACACATTTACCATTTCAAATATTTGTTACTTTGGTTAATGATACAAATAAATTCGTCCACCATCATCACCTATTGTATTATAGAGTTGTCCAGAAATAATTTTTCTTATGAATGGGAATGACAATAAAAATATAACCACAAAACAATTTAGGATCAAAAGAAGAAAAAATTATAGATTTCAATGAACTCAATTGTAATTCCCCTATAAGTTTCGATATTCATAGAAAAAATGAGCTGTAAATTAAAAGAAGAAAAAATGAAAAAACATTTTAGAGTTCTCCCATTATTCATTATATTTCTCAAAATTTGAATCATTATAATTAACATCCATGATATACATTCTATGCTTTTCAATTTATTATCTTATGCTCATCATCACTTCCAAATCCACCAAATCAGTATCATTAGAATCATTCATAGCCTCAATGAAGAAACAATCACAGCTGTATATCATAGCCATGCTTCCAAAGATAAAATCATCAATGACATGAAACAATAAAATATGTTTTTGGCTGTATAAGAATGAAATTTTTCATTCTATTGAAAAATCATATAATCTTGACAATCTTCTATTTCATCTGGATCTCAGCATTTCCCTTGACATTAATTTCATCATTTCAAAATTAGGGAACCCATATTTCACCTATATATGCAATCAGTTCCACAACCATAACCCCTTATTTTATGTTTATCAATGAAGATATATTCATTATTCCTATATATAGAAGTTTTGAAGCACGAGGATTTGAATACATGAATAATTAGATCCATAATAATCCTCTATAATTTAATAATACTTCAATTCAGATGCATGGATCTTTAATACATTATATTTAGTTACATAACAACTCCGCTTCCATATATTAGATATGTATCCAGTCAGATATGTGAATTATATTCTAGTAAATTATCATATTTTTTTTACTATATGAAAATTTAATTAGAATTCATCTCTGTTGATATCTATTTATTTAAAAATATGGGTATATATCCATTTTGAAATGTTCAAATTCTGCGACATCGATCTAAATTAAGATATATAGACATTAAAATACATAAATCATTAATAAATATAGATAATGATTCATTAATTAATAAATATAAAATAAATCTAAAAAGTACATCAATTTATAAATTTCAATATATTTTTCCCCTCATCCAATAAGTTACTAGTCCTACAAATTATTTAAATGATAAAACCAAGAACACATCAACATTAGAGAATCCAAACTAATTATTTTTATCTAAATAATAAATTATTTTTTAAAAAAAGTAATTATATACCATGGAAAGATGATGATGAAATAAAAAAATTGAACACATGAATAAAATTGTGGAAACATTTAAAAAATCAAAGCCACATCCACACATTTTAATATATAAAATAAAAACTCATTTGATAAAAAAATTATAAATTAACAAATATGTTATATACATGAAATGATCATGAAATAATATTTAAAAATATTTTTTCTTAATAAAAATGTATTTTATGTGTAACACATAAGTAACTAATTTTAGTAAAATTTTCATGGAATTTTAGAAACATGATTTTATCTTCTCTACAAAAATCATTTTTATTTTGTATACATGTTTCATATTTGAATAAATTTTTACCACTTTTATAAATTTATACAAGTAAAATATGTAGTTTATTTTGAATTATATGGTCCATATTATATAATCTATAAAATTTCATGTTTACAAACAAAAAATTTTCTCCGGAATAATAAAGTTACTAAAATTATGATATTATAATGTAAATGGATTAAAATATAAAGGGGAATGAAAATATAATATAAAATATTATATTTGAGTAGGTTTCTGATTTGGTATAGGAATATGAAAATAATTAATAAATTTTTGAAAAATTATTTAAAATTAATGCCACAGATTTTTTTCTTTGATAAAAAAATAATAATAATTTTAACACTTATAAACCTCCTTCTGACATAATAAACAAAAACCCATTCTCATATCCATATCCACTAATAATATTTTTAAATTTAACACCATATCATTACATATCCCATTTTTAAATCGACATTTGTTATATGGTTCTAAGGAGTCTCTCTCTAGATTTAATAATACACTTTTTAAGGTAAGAGACTCTCTTCCTCTCTCTTTTTATTCTAGTATTTTATTTTCTTAGCCCGTTAGGTGTTTTCAGAAAATTATTTCTTCAAGAGTAAGTAATAATTACTTCATTATCCAAATAGTACCTTATTATTAAGAGACTACCTCACCCTCTCATTAATCCCATTAAATATGATGTTAAAAAACATGTTATTGTGTTGATATTATTCCTTTCATTTCTATTCCATAAAATTATATTTCGAATACACATCTTTACTTCCATTCATGAAATTTCACAAGGACATGTATATAAATAAATTATTGGGGATGTATGTATGAAAATCACATGCCCTACACACATGTTAAAATTAAAATATTTTTTTTATAATATATCAACTTTGAGGAATATTTATAGTAAACCATGTCAATAGTGCACATTAATATTGCGGCATTTTATTCATTAATTAATTAATCTCTATAAATGACATGATTATAATTCATTTTTTGAATTCTATGATAATTTTTTTACGTTACCTTGGTTAATAACAAGCATAATATGTTTTATGAAACCCTTGGTATGATCAATGGTTATATGAATTTCTCGTGTTTTTATTTCATCGAATTTTTTTTGTATGTTCTTATGGGAAACATATTTTGTTATTAAGCATGTCATTTTTATCATAATATTGTGTTATTCCATTTTTTTTATGTTAATGATCGATTTTTATTCCTCATGAATTATTCATAGTTACATTCTCTATATATCCTTTATTATCCATTTATGGTATTAATGATCATTATTTTCTTTGATTATTTCTCTATGAAATATTATGCAATGAAATGAACTAATATATTGTTAAAAGAAAATGTCAAGAAGATTGTGTAAAATTATTGTTTATATTCCTTATGTACAATATATATTATGTGTCTAGTTTCTATGACACTGAACCTCTAAATGGCCATTTATGTTATCTATGGATTTTTTTTTCAAAAAATTATGATAAAATAATCTACAAATGGTTGATAATCAAAGTGTTTATCATAGGAAACTTTCCGTTATTTGTGGAAATCAATATGAAAAACCATTATTATGAACCCAAGGGACATGTCTAAATATATGAAAACCTCATGATGTTTTTTTTCAATTATACATAACGTGCATTAAAAAAAATTCCTCCATCAATGGTTATTACATGTAAATGTGGCTATACCAATGATTCACCTAGGGGTAATAAACCCAAAAATGGTAGAGTGGTTATTAACTCATCCATCAAGAGATACATGATAAATTGTCCTTGTTTCACAACATATTTTACAAAATATTGGGATATTCATTATTTTTTATATAAATTTTATTATCGATAATGAGTCGATGTATATGTAATTATTTATTTGTTATCAAATTAAATTGGGAGGATACAATATATGATCCAAAATAAGAAAAATTGTAGAAAATTTTGGAATAAAAAACCATTTTGAATTTATTAATAATAGTGTGGAATGAAAATAGAGCCTTCCTATTATGATGTGTGATAAGGAAAATTAGTTTATTTTGACTATTAATTTTCTATCCCATTTGATGAATTATAACCAAAGACATGTAGAGAATCCAACTTCACCTTGTAGTGAAACAATATTAATTGAATAATTTATATTCAAATAAACACAAACATTTACTAGACTATTGTGATCAAATCCTTAAAAACAAATTATTTCATAATTTTTTCACAGAGATTCCAAGATATAAAATCCATGATTTAAGAGGTCTAGTGTATTTTGATGATTATAAACATAAATAAATCATCACACACTTGAAACAAATTATTTAAAACATTATATTGTGATCCTAACTTCCATAGTACTAATAAACAACATAGGTCACCTTGGGGAATATTCCAAAGATAAAAGGAATTGAGAAGGACCAGTAAGGGAATAATCATGGAAATAATGAATAACAGGATAGTCATGATTCATAACATTATACCATAAAGTAATTTATCATAACCAAATAAACATTTTATGTGTAAGGAATTTCTTATGATATGGTAATAATTTGAGAAACTATATGATATGTCATAAAATCATATGTTTCGGGTGAATCCCAAGACTACCTTCATAAATTGGGAAAGGACACATAATAGATTTTGTTAAAAATCCATTCCCCTATACATAGTTGAAAATGTAAAATGGTTCATTGGGTGCATTCAATAATCCACAACATAAAATCATTTTAAATATAAATCTATATACAATTAATTGTAGGGATATAAAATTTTTATCCCATACATCAAATAAATGAAAATAATAAATATACATTCAACATGAAGAAAAGAACCTAGATTAAACTATATGAATTATAAAACAAATATAATTGAAGTGGGTTTAATAATATTGATTCAGGTAATAACATATTTATAAATAATATTGATTATGAAAATAATAATGAATTAAATTTTCATAAACTTTTATAATTGAAAAAATTGATTAGGTGCTGAACATTTATTTTAAATCTAGAAATTTTTTCAGAATTAAAAAGTGTGGAATGAATAAAAATTTACCACTTTTGGGGATTTTTTCTTAAATATCAATAATATCTTAATGAAGGTGATATTATTATATTTCATAAAAAATAACTAAACCATATGTTTTCCCAAAAAAATAAGTAGGGTTTTTTGTATCTATTATTGGTTTAAAATAAATTGATTAGGGGTCATGCTTAACATTATAAAATAACTTATCTTTTTCAATTAAATCACGTTTATATTGAATATATTAAATAAAATTGGAAATAAAAACATGTGTAACTAAAGAAATGAAAGGATATTTAACAAGGAATATAATGAAGTAATATATTTTCTATAAACATAGGATGTTCATGAGATGGATTATTGTGAAAACTCATCGAGGGTAAACCTGACATATCACATGAGAAGGTCCACAATAACATAGTTAATCAAACATATAGGCCAACATTTCTCATCATTAATGGGAATGAAATTTAACCAAAGAGTTTTTGGAGGAATATGATTCTACATGAATCATATAGATACACCAATCCCATATTTCTAAATACTAATATAAAACATGAAACCACTTCTTCCAAATTTTGGTGTGACTATTTTTCACTACCATGAAGTACCACTACAGTGATAAAAAAACAAATAGAAATTAGTGAACCAAATAATTCCATTCCCTTTACATAATTCCTAAAAATCCAAAATTTTAAATTAAAAAAGGAATAAGTTGTGTGTGAGTAGAAATCATAGTTGTAATTGACCAAAAATTGATAAAAAATTTAATAACATGAAATCATTTGTTCTATATATTAACTAAGACATGTTTATAAATAATTTTCAAATAGAAATTGTAAAAAATCATTTGGTTTCCATAAAATAATTTCATATACATATAAATAGGTAATATGGAAGGTACAAGATAGAATGTATGATATTATATTAATAAACAATAATGGATAGAGCATATGATAAAAAATAGATCAACCAATCATGAAGTATATCAAATTGTGTAAACATATTAATAAATTAAAAGGATAATTATTTATGTAATAATATATTTTAATATATATTCAGGAATTTAAAGATTACACTAATAATAGAATCCTGTGAATCAAAACTATACATAGTCCAATCACAGTCTATCAACATAAAACCTTTACTGTACTTATATATAGTAATGTTATATGTTCATTTCATGTCATAAAAAAATCTCACATTGATCTTTGTATTACAAAAATATATATTTCGACAATTTAACATTATTTATAGAACATTTTCATAGAAAATTATTACAACTGTCATGAATGAAAATAACATTTTAAATCCATAATCTTCATTGATGCGTTACATGAAACACATATTGTTCACATATCCATTTTGGAATAAAAATAATTTTATAATATAAAACGTTTGATAAAAATAAACATTTATATCAAATCAATAATTTCCATAAAACAATCCAAATTATTCAACCAGACCATCATGTAATTATTGAATTAGTACCTTTGTATAATGAAGCCTACCTCATGAATAGAGGAAAAAAGACACCATTGAAAAAAGAGATTTGAAAAGAGTAGATTAGGTACTCATGAGCCTATATCAATATGAAAAAATAGCAATCCTCTATATCACACATATGATTTGCATAAAATTCCCCATCAGTTTCAAAAAATATAATGGTATAAGAAATATAGAGAGGATATAAAATGAGGAGAGATGAGTGGATAAATTATGAAATATACCTTGATGAGATCTATCTGCAATGAAGGAAAACCGCCATGAATTGCACAATATAAGACTATAGAGATTTACAGTTGGTTTAGTTTAGACCAAAATAAGTGAATCGGTGATTTTAAATGAAGACGATCAAGGTAAAGAGATAGTTTTTATATTTTTAGAGATTCAGATCGGGGGAACTATATAGAAGCACTATTAGACAGACAAAGGGCTAATCATGGATGGCTTATATCCCTTAAAATATAATGCTAATGATTTCATAAAGATGAGCCTCATGGACTTGGTAAACCATGATCATTATATTTTAAACCCCTATAAGAACTACAAAGATCATACAAAATTTTGTTACATTAATATTTATTTGAATAACATTTCTCAAACCATAAATATTTTCACTAGAACCACATAGGTCTATAAATTATGGTTAAAATATGATTAAACAAGTAGTGTTACTAAAATTTATCTCATTGGTGTTTATTATAAAAAATCCAAATTGAATCCAAAAAATATCTATAATAATACCAAGTGTAATACAATCTCGAACTAAAATATACGTGTGATATAGAGGGCACCACACTTCTACCCACCATTTAGGATTTTTCACTATAAATTTATCAAGATTTTGAACTAAAAATATAGTATACCATTGATTCCTCATTAACACTACCCACTATCATATCTCATGGATCCCCCATACATTTAACCACAATACATAGATCACAAGAACTGTTTTATTATACAATCCCTTATATTTGGGATCAATAACCATAACCAGTTGATCACCAGTAATGGATTTGGGCTCGAGATTAACATCATCCCATTAATTATCATGGAATGGGTATGGTTGATACATATTAAATTGAAAAAATTAATCCCATTGAGAATATATTTCAAGGGTTATTATAATTTCGATTGATGTACTAGCTTTCTAATTCATTAAATATTCCAAACGTAGACAAAAAAGTATTGTTCCAGCATACCATTCTTGCCCAAATAAAGGTGTTCCATGAATGATTAAACTCAAATAAAACACCAATCAAAACCATCAAATTAATGTGGATAATAATCCGTATTTTTGGTTTATTTTTTGGATAATATAATAAGAACAATCTCATTTCGATCATCTGAAACTTTACTATTATCTTTTGAACAAGGAGCAGTTCATCATGGGGCTTCTCTCAAAAATCATCATAAGAAAAAGTAAGTTATTCCTGGAAAATCATATAATGATTCATTAAAAACGAGCTTTATTGATTAATAATAATAATTATTATAGAAAATTGTTTACATATAATGATACTTTTATTCAGAACCACCAGAATTATGCACACATCCCCAATTAATTACCCTACGAATACAAATCGCTCTATATGTATTCCCATCCATCCATAGATGATATTCTATTCATAATTTATACTGGGAAACGATTTCTACTTGAAATTTTTTCTAAAATATTGATTTAAACCACAAGTCCATATCATAAATAATAAAAGAGGTAAACACATAACATCCCACAACTTATCAGATAAAAAAGTGTCTTAGATGACCTTCCATTGATGTTTCTTTCCAATGGCCCAAAGGCCTTTATTTTTTATTGATTTTATGTTAATCCACCTTTCAAGGTGTGAGGTGGAGCCCATATAAGGACCATAGGGCTTAGTATTACATGGCCTATAGGCA
This sequence comes from Viscum album, assembly GCA_963277665.1. Lineage (NCBI taxonomy): Eukaryota > Viridiplantae > Streptophyta > Magnoliopsida > Santalales > Viscaceae > Viscum > Viscum album. The sequence continues at coordinate 1,339,208,670 of OY728132.1, read as the reverse complement.
TTATAGGATTCATTGCCCGTCAGCTTCAAACATTACATACATCCCAGACTTACCACTTGGAACTGCTCTTCCCCAGCTTCTTCATTCTGAAATCATCTCTCCTCCTTCACATGGCTGTTCTGCTAGGCTATCTCATTCATGAAAAAACTTTTCCTGATGGAAGGTTCCATTAAATCTCATTTTAGCAATCTGTGTAGATTTTTCTATGGTGAAATCTCATTTGATCATCATCTTATAGAGCTTGTTCCTTGTAGGTTGTCTACTTTGCATCTGCACTTAAGGTGGCCTGAAGGACTTGAGGTGGCCCGAAGACATGGGTGGCCCGATGTCCTTAAAGGACTCGAAGACCAATTTGGTGGCCTGAAGGCCCAACAGTGGAAAATTCCCAGCTGCTACAGTGCCAAACAGTACTTTCTATAGTACCGCACTGTTCCCTCTATAGTACCTGCTACAATACTACTACAATGTCTGCTAAGTGCCGCTACAGACCCCAAAAAATTTCACCTCTTCCTGGATGTGATCCTAGGTCACCTTGATGCACTTAAGAGTCCTCACCAACCCAGCTGAGACTCATGTACACCATTGTTGTCACCTTGATTTTGAAGAAGTTATCTGAACTCATATTTGAATCAATGATCATCCATTTCAAATCATTAACAATAATAGTTCATATAAAACCAATAGATTATTATATATAAATATCAGTCTAGTTAAATACGGGTTTGGGAAGCAGTTGTAAAAAACTGATTGTTCTCTCACACACCTATGTTATCCTTTGAAAAATCAAGAAGCACGACATGAAGACTGAAATCAACCACCTCTTCTTTGGCCACCAACACTGAAACAATAGCTCATATTATTTTTATTAGTCCCACAGTGTATAATTTGGCTTGACAGATTTCCATCACCATTAAATTCACACCACAGAAATATATAAATAAATATCCTTCTTTTGAAACAAAAAATGCCAATGGGGGACTGAGACCAATCACCCAAGGTATCCTCATCATCTTAGATTTTACTAACATTCTAGAAATTTACGTTTTATAATTTCTTGAGCTGAGTGAGATTATTGAATGAATATTCATCCTTCACTGAGGGTAAGAAAACCACTCTATTTTCTTCCTCTACTAAATATCTAATCAAAGAATATAATATCACAAGAAAACATATCTCAAAAATTAGTTTAGGGATTGAGTAATTTTTTTCATACTCAATAATTCATCAAAAAAATTCTATTTCCTAGGAGAATAAGAAATATTAAAATAGAGTCTTATAAGATACTCAACCAAATATTTATATTACAAGTTTTTATGACTCTTAGTAATATTATGAATGGGTGAATTTTGATCAATATATACATTAATCCTCTGCCTAAAAATTTAGTGATACAACAACATAAAGAAATTCATAAACAAAAAAATACTCAAAATATTTTATAGTGGTTTTCATTACTGGATGGTGTAACTAGTGAGATCCATAGTCCACCACCCGCTTACCATTTATCAAGACATGCCCCAATCTCATACAAGAAACATTTTAGAAAATATCAATACATTAACACTATTTAGTAATAATAATAAATAGAGAAAAATTCAAAATTAAATTTAGTTACTAAAATGATCTCAATCATTTATCATTCTACTAAAACAAAACACACTTACATGTCAAACCTATCATTAAAGACGAAATATAGAAAAATTCATGATCACAATTAAATGTAAAACAATCCATTACCAAGAATCTACATACCTAAAACAATTTCATTGGATGATCTCGTGAAATTAATAAATTAGTCTTTTTTGGATAAACAATGACCCTTTAATCTAATATTTGATTACGATGAAACATTACATAATAGATTCAGAATTAACATGTAAAATACATATCATATTGGTGATGTTCTCTCATTATTCCTTAGACAACATAAAAATGATATTAGTGAGCCTACTCTGACTTAGAGTACAAAAAATATATCATACAAAAATTACAATTAATTATTATTTTATTTTATGAAATATTATTTTCATCAATTCCATTAATAACATAGGAGATTTAGTGTGGCTTAATGGTGAAATAAAAAAAATGAAAATTCCTACACCATCTTGAATAAGATATATTAGGTTTATCCTATTCTATGTCAGAAGGAAATGTGATATACTATTATAATATATATAATAAACTCAATGATGATAAAACGAAATATATTTCATAATGATAATCCTAATATCCTTGTAAATGGGTTGGTCAAGGATATCAATATCAAGAACTATGAAATCCCACACCACTTTAATATAAACTATTATCATTGGACATGTGGGAAATTTAAAACCTCATTTGGAACTCATTATAAATGTTATCGAGAGATACAATAAGAGAAGATTAATTATTGAGTTTAATAATAAAATTTTAATTAACATTTATTATAGAAAGAAATGTGTAGCTATAATTTTCAATGATGCTAACACCATAGTAATAGAAATATGCATTGTACCTCTAATAGGATCCTCACCAAATTTAATATCAAATGTCACAAACAATACTATGAGATATTTTATGGTTGTTGGTCCTATCAAGTAAAACATAATTGTTTTAAAATCCCCTTTGGATGGAGGAAAAGTCACACTGCCCTTAATAACACAATAAATAACCAACTACCACTTGGTGATAGTGGATCCAGCATTACTACCATTGTGAATCATTCCAAAAAACCTCGTGAGATGAGAAGATTGTATAGAAAATTAATTTTTTCTCATAAAGTTGATACAAATAGCCTTTGTAGCACCATGACTTCCACACTAATAGAAAATTACATGATGTTGTCCTAAAATATCCCCTAAAACTTATCTTAATGATAACTGAGTACCTTTGTGTTTCCATATCCTGCTAGAAGACATACCCTGGATCAAAACAATAGAAAAATTGATGATCCATCTATAACCATATTCCAATATATGTCTTCCTCAAAGATAATGGATATATTTTCTACCTATATGAAGGTTATAATAAATGATATAAATAAAAATGATTAAATATATACCCTTACAACCATCTCAAACCACTGATATTTTAGTTAATCATTGGTGACATGCTTGTGTTCTAGGTGAAACAACACAGATAAATAGGTATAAATATACAAAACTAGACCATAACCATAATCTGAGGTCATATATTAATATTCCATCACTACACATGTTTTTTTATGATAAATATTTTGGTTTGTGGTCTTATTTTTAGATGTATAGATCAAAAAAATTGACCAAAATTTATAGAATCATTTGTCAATATAAGTAATCTGATAAATTAATCCATTAAATGGTAGGAATTTAATGTAATCATGGATCATATTAATGTATTTATACATCATAATAAATAATAATATAATTTATATAAAAATGAAATTCTACTCATTCGAATATACATAGTCACCAAGTCTCTTGATAAGAAAAAATCCTTAACCACCCACGGTAACTCGAGCTCAAAAAACAATGTCTGTTGGAAAGATAGACTCCAACACATAAAACTTGAATTATGGTGTTCCTAGATCCTACATACAAAATTACATAATCCAAACCTAAGAAGTTACATAGAACATAAGTCTTGGTAATCTCTTAGAAATAACTTTATAACAAACAATACATGTTCAATCTTCCATGTCCCGTAATGACATCCTATAAGAGTTAGATAAACAATTATAAAGACAACAAGTGTCAACAGTAATTGGAATTATATAATAAAATGTACATGTTAGAAGATGAGTATTCATCCATGAGACATAAAATGTCATACATAAATAGATAATCAAGAATGTTAAATATGAAAATTCATAATCTATATCACTATAAGAGCACCCATCACCTACAATGTAAAGACCATGAATTCATCTATCCATAGTAGGTGGTTTTAATATTTCATCTTCATAATATGAATGATATATCTTCCTAGAAAAGTAAATAGTTTAGTTGTCCTAGTTTTCTAGAGACATACATGAGTCTCAAAATACATAAGAAAACATAAATTACAAAATAGTAATTTACATAGTCTTCATCCTTATACTCAGTTAAAGATTCCATGATCATCTACTGTGGAATGAAAAAAATATTGAGTGAGAAATGAATCTCATTACAGAAAATGTATATTGGATTATATCAGGAGTAAAAAATCCATAATCATTATGGAAAAGTAAATAATTGAAAATTTATTCCATTTACTCAATATAGTGAGCATGAAATGTATCCATAAATTATATCACTATAAAAATCTCATGAAAAAAAATTATTGAATTCTCAATAAAGGAAAATGATTTATATTGGACTTCATGATCTTATTAATTATGATATATATATGATCAAATCCTTGTACCAATATAGTTTAATTGATGGGTATGTTTAAAACATCAAATCATATAATTATAGCTTACTAAGTTGTCCTATTTCGCATGTTCACGAATTTAGGTGTTTATTATTATATTCCCCATAACTCACTGGATTTCTAATTCATTCCCCATATTTTGAATAATCTATTTAATTTCACGAAAATATTACCAATAAAAAAACATTTATTGAGTAATGAACACAGATTACATAAAATCCCAAATGAATAAACAAAATCAATGTAGGACACCATTTATACAAGTGGTTTAAGGATTATTCGATAATAATTTCTATGATTAAATGAATAATTTTTTTATAAAAATTTAATGTCCAATCGTCACAATATATTTAATGATTAAAGTGAATATAAATGAGTAAATATATCATCGAAAAGGTAAATGTTAAAAAATTCCTGAGTCAAACCAATTAAAAAAAATTCTAGTGAATGAATAAGGTTGTTATCATTAAAATATATCAATATCAGGGTATATGAAAAATAGTGGGTTATTGTCATTGATTATTAGAAGTACTGAAAAAATAAAACTAATCAATATTGAGGAAAAATCACATTCCACATTGGAATTCACTACTAAATATTTAAAAAATCAATAAATTATGAAAAAAATTTCGTTAAAAAACATTCTAATGTTTAAAATTAATATTCAAAGTAATTATCATTTATCCTCGAGGGAAAACTCTGTTCATTCCATAGATGATAACATAAATATTATTTTCATATTAATGGTGAAATATGAAAAAGTAACTACTTTTAATAATAAAAAAATGATTATATATAATTTTTTTAAAATAATTTATTAATGTTTCAGAGTTATATTAAATAAACATTGGAAAATTCTAAAAACGATGTTGTATTTTTTTAGAAAATGTGGATACGAAAGGAATTGTAATTTCAATCAAAGATAATAAAGTCAACTTTTAATAATAAGATTTTTTAATTAATGTTATATAACAGTGAGAGGATAACCGAACAATTATATGAGATGTTCAATCTCAACCATATAATATGAAAATGGATTTGATTAATATATAAATACCAAATAATTTTCCAATGGATACATAAACCTAAAAAATATTGAATAATGATTAGATTGTGAAATAAACCCTTAAAAATTTATAAATTTTTAAATCATAACACCAAAAATAGTTAAATTTAGATAAAAGAATAATTAAAATGATATTAATAATATTCAAGATATACAATTTTTATGTTTCAATAGATAAAAGTATTACAAATAAAAAGGTTTCTAATACCAAATGTGTCTCAATGGAATAAAAATTGAGATGAAATCTTATACAGAGATGAAAACATTCATCTGAAATTTTTTTAATTAAATGATTGTAAGTATACATTGATAACCATAATACTACTAGTGGAAATAAAATATTAAAAAAATTAATTAAATAGATAATATAATAAAATATATTTTAATGAAGATTTAATATAACATAATGAAATGAAATTGAATAATGAAATCCCTTATGACATGGTAACATTGATTTAAAATAAACTTTAATAAAATATTATTAATTAAGTCATAATGCACTGTACAATTTGTATGATTCATGAAATAATATTTAATGGGTCCATATATAATCCATATAAGTGAAATTGGTGCATAACATTAAGAAATTAATCAATGAATAGACATTGGGATGAAATATCATTCCTTAGACCCTAACCATAAAATAAACTCTTTATCTTCTTGCATAAGAAAATCATTTTAAATACATACTTTCTTAATAATGTTTTTAAATTTTTTATTAGTTTAATTATTTATATTACCTTTTTATATTTAATTTCATTATCAATGAAATTCACATCGGACATTTTGATGATATTTAGTAAATATGTACAAAATCAATTTAGTAGGATGACTACTGTAATAGTGTTAATTGTTCCATAATATTTAGAATAATAATAATCAAATAAATATATGTTTAAAACAAATCTGGAATGATGTTTCCGATAAAGGAACTATGTTACAATCATGGTGATTAAAGTTCATACATACAGAAGACTAATGTATCCATTTTTAATGGATTATTATGGAATGACAGTAAATATTATCTTATATTTAAAATACTATAATAATATCATAAATACCATATTATTTATTTAAATATAAAAATATATATAATCCATGTGATGTGGAGGTAAAGAATCAATCCCATCACTTCATAAAAGTGGTAGTCTGTAAGTACACACGAATGAAATTGTCATTTTTCAAGTAATGAAAATTATAGAAATTATATGATATTTTATAATTATATCATCATAAATATATCATGATTTTAATATATATTAATTTATATGTTAAAACTAGAAATTATATTTGGTTATGGAAAATGTACTACATCGGTTCACGAAGCGATATTTCTCTATAGACAAGAATGATAGTTTAATTTCCAATTTGATTAAAGAGTATATGGATATATTATATTACATGGAAATAATAAGATTTAATTATACAATATAAAATAATTATATTATATCCCTAGAGTTTAATAACATTTTATTGAGGGGGATGAAGAAATAAAATAAAATTATTATTTCTGGTTCAATAACTCTTCTTCGGAGAACCTAATTTAATTTTCCCCAAAAATCATACTGTGAGGGATTTATAATCAAAACAAGGCCCCAAACATATGTGAATGGAATTATGTGTGGTATTTTTTTAGTTATTTGATTTGAAATAATGATTTTTATGTGTGGCGAATGTAGAGAGTTGGATCCCTTTTATAATTGAGGGGAGGGTATCTTTTTGGAATTTTCTAGGAATTAAATTAGTATAGTTTAAATTAAATTAATATAGTTTTTTTGTGAATTTTTTAGGAATTAAATTAGTATAGTTTTTTAATCATATAAAAAAGTAACAAAAAATTTATATTTATAAAATATTATGATTATAGGATGAAATAATATCATAAATAACTCTTATACATGTTTAGGTGATGTTTTCCCCCTTCTATTTTTTAATCCCTTTTAACAGTCTTCGATAATTACAACGATATTAATGTTCATAATATTTTAGGGTAAAAAATGTTCCTATAAAATTTAAAATTATCCCATAAATGATACTTGGATAATATTATAAACCATTAATGATTTACATTGACAGATATAGTATTTTTAGAAATTTTTAATCTTCTAATAAAAAAATATTTATTTTTAAAATACCATTAATTTGAATATTGACACTATCCAGTTTTTTGTATTTAGAAACATCCTGACATAGATGGAATTATAATATATATTGTTAAATTATATAAATGATTTTGTTAAAATAAAAAAAAAATTATGAAAAAAATCAATACCAAAACTATTACATTAAAAAAAATTCGTTCTTTTATTAAAATTTAAACTAATTATTTACTCTATTTGTGTTTCATTATTATTTACTGTAATTAAGTCAATAATAAAAATTAGAAATAAATTATAAGTATAATGAATAAATTATATTCACAATGACTATTTATAACTAATCATTAGTTTTTTTATCATTTTCACATAATATTATTGTTATTAAAAGAACTAATGTGATTTTTTTGGTTTTTATTACATAATGCTTTCTAGAAGTCAAAATCGTGGATATATTGAAAAATGTTATATATTCTAAAATTTTATGAATATGAATTAAATTTTAGCATATAATAAAAAAAGGAAACTATTGGGGTTACTATTTATACCTTATAAATTTATTTTTACCCTCAATTAACTCAATTTAACTTTACTCTGGTAACAAATTTATACTACGATTTCTATCCAAAATGACCAAAAATTATAAGGGATTAATTAAAAAATTATAAACTCCTATGTAAACATGTGAAATACATCATTCAAGATTAAAAATTAATAAATGAAACATAATTATTTATTATTCAATAGGGAAAATATGACAAGAAATGTTTTTTTAGAAAAATGCAATTTTGAGGAAATATATTATCTCATATTAACTTAATGAGTAGTATAAATAATTACATTATTTTAAATAAATATGAATAGTCAAATAAAATTGACATTTCATTTTAATATTTCTTCCTTTGGGATAATATTAATTAATTAATATTGAAAAACATTATGCATTCAAATCGTTTTATTGAAAATTTGAAGGGAAAAAAAATAATCACATAGAAAAATTATGAAAATTAATAACTGAAATGAAATTAGTGACATTATTATCATTAAAATTGTTCAAATTTAACTCTAAGAAAAAATAAAAAATATATTGGTTCTTTTTAATTAAATCTTCTTAATGGAATGGTATGATATTTTTATTAAAAGCATTATTTTCACTATTCAATGAAAAATCACTCTTTCTAAAAAATACCAAAAAATTCACCATAAGTTTATATTGACAAGATAAATTAATAAATAATGATAATATTATCTAATATAATTTCTCAATATATTGAAATTTAATTATGATAAATTTTTGATGAAAATTAAACAAAAAATTATTTTTTGAAGAAAATATATTTTTGATGAATAATGTTCTTATTTAAAAATAATAAAATCTTCTTCATACACAAAAAATAAATGGATAGGTTATAATGGTCATATTTAAATAATATATCTCATGTGTTCTTTAAGTCGATTTTTTCTTTTTATATATCATATTTAGCATAATTTTTATTTTTAAAATCCATGTGAATCACATTCTCCCCACATTCAATAAATTTTGTCCTCGCAATTTGAAGACACACAAATACCTAAAGGATTTGACATTTGAAAATTAATTTATAGAAAATGAAAAAATAAATTCTCTAATAAATGTTCATATTAAAAAGTGGGAATGGGAAATAAATATGTAATATATAAGAACAAAAAACTAATTTTTAAATATCAAAAATATTTATGGAAATTTATAATATATACAATATGGAGAAGAATAATTCCCATGAACTATTAAAAAAATTTAGAGAGCATGGTACAGAGAAATTTAATTACCAAATAACCTTAAACCAAGGATATTTGAAAATACCATTGATTCATCAAAGATGTAGGTATAAGGATATGATTTTCATTCTATAATCCTTTCACTATAGTTGAATAATTTATTTAAAATATTGATTAATAACATATGAAAAAAATACATACGTGAATAATTTAATTTCTTCAATTAATAAATTTCCCCCACAATATCATCTTTTTCTCCAAAATATGAGTTTCCATGATGAATTTTTTATGAAAATAAACATTGAATTTTACATCAAATAGTTGAAGAAGTATAAGAAAATAATAACAATTCATTACTCTTATATTTAGTAAAAACAAAATAATTAGAACAATGTATGATAATACCCAAAATGATGAAATCATTATTTGTTGAAATAATAAATTAATCAAAAAAAATTATAAAACCAAAGGGTTAATATTGTGAATTCTATAATTAAATTACCCAGTATCCCAAATAACACCAATAATATCCACTTAAAAAATGTCTTAACTTTAGAGGTTATCATATATTGTTTTTTCCTTAAAATATTTCATTTAAAGCGAAATGGATTCCCAAAAATTTGCAATGGAAAAATAATTACAAGGATTACAAATTACAAAGGAGGGATATAGTCTATAGTGAAAAAATTGTTACAAGGATTATCTCTTTACATGGCACACCGTAGGTAAAATAATTTTTTTTATGATGTGGTGTTTTCAGGTCCTCATGAACAAAAGAAGGTCGTTTGTAGGGCCAGACAATGATTCCATCCCCTAAAAATAACCATCCCCAATGAAGAAAAATAATTTTGTGGTTGTGGAATCACCATTCTATCCCCCACAGATGAAGAAGCCATTCACATGGGAGACAAACTTTTCTTTCCCCCACAAATGAAGAAATCATTTGAGGGTGTATATTGTGTTTTTTACCATGAATGAGATCCCTATAGCCCTCCGTGTATAACTGTCTATCCCAATAGTTTGTTTAGTCATCCTTATATAAAAACCTCAAAATTGGAGAAAAAAATGAAAACATATACGTGGGAATGAAAATTGTTAAAAGTAAAACAATGTTAAAGAGCCATCGATTTTGAACATGTAAACATAACATATTACATTAAATTAGAAAACAGATTCACCCGAAAATCCACTTTCCCAAACACCATTGTTGATACATTCTCGTGAATCATAAGATTATTGATTGTTTGTGGTCTATTACGCAACATAGTAAAAATATACATAGAGGTATCCATACCCTGTGTAGGAAGACACAATGTGGGAGGAACATGGGCCAACATAGAAAAATGCTATGTGGATGGATAATGGGACAACATAAAAAATCTATAAATAGATGGAAATCATACCCATTTATAAATTCAATATGTGTACAAAATGACCCCCACCACCACATAGTTAACATATAATAAGAACGAGCCATGTTTATCATAGTAAAACACTCTGTTTAATGATGCGTCATTGGGTGTTCCTTCTTTCCATTCTCCATGTTATTTTACCCCACATAGGCCCCCCAGAATCCATTTTATTTACTGACAAGGCCAATATGAAATCCAACGTATTTGTATGATCAAATCAATGGGAACATCAGTGTGTCCCCTCATGTGAACATACACTTTGTAAATGAGTTCGTACTAATAACCTTTTGACCAAGTGTGGTCTTCTGAATGCTCTAAATGATACATTACCATGGTAACGAGTGCCCAACCATGGTGGTACCCATATATACATCCCACTTTAAATGATTTAGGGGATTCACTACCCATTCTATTATATGAGGGTTAGTGATGGATCCTTTTTTATTCTGTCTAAAATTAGGATAATGGTATCACATCTGAAGTAAGAACATAGAATTTCTTGAATCATGTTTAACTCTTTCTCCTCTTCACGTGTCACTTCATATCCTTGATTCTTTTTTTAAAACTTATTTACAAAAAAAAAAGAAATGTGAATCTAAAAAACCATTCCCTCTATATTTGGGAATAAGATGTGAAAATATGGGAGGATATTTGTGTTAGATACCTCCCTCTTTCTTTCATTATTGAGGCCATGGACTCATCCACCAGTGGGAAAGAATGATTTTTTGGATTCCAAATTTATCATTTCATCATATTTATTAAATATGGAATGACTCATGTGGTATTAGATAATGGTAGTGATCATGAAATCTATATGAACCCAAGGACTTTGGGCCTCCTCCTTAGGTATATGTTCCAACTAAGTAACCAGTACATAGTCACCTTTTTACTCGGTGTAAGCCCCAACCATACCCAGTGTTGGAAGCCTACGGAGTGTAAGCCCCAACTAAACATCAAAATTAACTTGATTTTTAAATTTTCCCATTTCATAAGAATCATGGTCCACATTCTTGGTATAATTAACAAAACCATGTTACTGTCTTCTCAAAGGGACACATTCTTCATGAGTCAACCCATCAAAGGGTTTTATACCCAATCAGGAAATATCCAAGGCCTCAATAATAGATTTAAGCCTTAGACATTTCAAAATATGTGAGATTTGATTATCAGAAAACTATGATATTTAAGAATGCTCCATGAGGTCCAAACCCAACATCTAAATTTCACCCAACACTTGTCCAAGCCATATCTCCAGAATGGTCACATCCAACTCGAAGGGCCATCATCATTATGATATCCTCTAATCTTCATTCTTGTTAGCCTGTATTCATGATAAGATCACCCCTCACTAATGATACCACGCTTCTTCAAATAAAAATGGGATGATTCTGAGTAAGTCCCACACCAATCATTGACTAGGAACCTTCAGATAAGGTTTCTTTGCCACATGATTAAAAATTCAATATTTTCTCCTTATCACATTACCTTAAAAGAAATGATGTGTCTTGATTTGTGGAATTAAACTAAGTGGGTTATTATTTACATTATAAAGATACAATGGAAACCCATTTTATAGGTCTGATTCATATTCAAAAAATCAACTCATTTCACCCTTGATGTCAATAAAATTAATAAAAACTCATCAGGTGGATTAAAATGACTATCATAATAGAAAATGACATAGTTATTTCTAGACCATATGTACCATTGATGGAGAACCCTAGGTATATATAAATCCATCCATTTATGGAGAACTATGGATAAATAAAAATGACTTCATGCTTACACATGTTAATAATTGATTTATAAATAAAGGTTGAACTAGGTCATACATCTGAAAGAATTTAGAATTTGCGGCATGTTTTAAATAGTTTATATAATAGAGTCATAGAGTATGAAATAATTCCCCCAAAATGGTTGTGTTAAGCCCAAACCACCATCCTACCAACTAATACGAATTTAGAATTGTTTTTGGCTATGTTCTCCCATGAACACCTGCTATTGGAAAAAATGGTACATGAGTATTCATGGATATAATATCCATAAGGTGTTTCTAGATCCATGAACAACCTATAGGAATCCATTCAGAGAAGACATGTCCAACATGATTTATTTGATATCATTCAATTTTTCCACAATATAATATCGAACCCCTAGATTTAAATGAAATGAAAATAATGGAACCAACATGAATCCTTAACTTAGAAGACGGTGTCATCTTTATGTCAGGACCCTTTCACATCAAAAAATAAATGTGGTCCAGACAAAAAAACCTATTATGTACAAACTCATTTAATGTTATGTAAATTTTATCGGGTTATATTTTTCATGTGGGTCACATATATTACAATAAATCATCATTAAAACTATATTTAATAAAATGGAAATCCCCCAATTCTCACATCCAAGATCATATTACACTGACCAAGATAGGGATACATCAAAAAAGGATATTCGCTCACCCACGGAAAATCCTTATTGTTGTGCTTCAAATTGATTTGGTCAAGGAGTACCACCAAAATGGTACTCTCCCAACCCTAGCGGCAGACTAATAGGCTATATAGTTCATGAATCACCACTAAATATTCACTCAATGATGGAAAGTAGTTTAGAATAAGACATAACCCATTAATCTATCAAACCATTTTAGTTGGTAATCCTCATAACACGTTTAGGAGTTCCTCTCATACCATAGAAATGATCAAGAAGTGTCTACCAACACCTTTATAACAGTGGAATATGGGTCCCCCAAGGGATCCTTCATGAAACTCTCCCTATAAATGCATCATGGCCCAACATACTCACTATGATGTGTATAACACCCCATGGGACCCATCCAAAGTCATAGGGATCCAGATACCCAAGGAAGTCCATAGTGGGTGATTGTCAAACAATCTATAATAGAACATCATTATTGTTTCTTGAAAAGAAACCCACTAGTCAAATAAGGTAGTGAATCATGAGAATATGTAAATCCATCTTCATGTATATGAGGCTTGTTAGTAAAATACAACATCACACCATGATTAGAAGAATGTCCACAGTCATGAATATCAATTATATTACTCAAACATGGTGGAAAATCAAAAGTAAATGAAAATACATTCTCATGCATATGAATCCTGTAAATTGAATATGGTTTCACATCACAAGAAGATAAAAATCCCTGCTCATTCCTGTCAAGACCATTATTCAAACATGTCATCCAACAGTGACCATATGAAAATAAATTCATCAGAACATTAATCCCATTAGTCCAATAAAATTCCAGGCCCTGAGAAAATTAAAATTCCTACTCGCACATATTACCCTAACAAATTTAATGTTGGGGAAAATGTGGGGCCTAGTTAGCATACCTCTTTTATGGAACTAGTCTAGATAATATTGTTACAAAAACTTCGAAATTGGTATATCTTCATGTTCCCACTATGTATGTCTCTTAACAGATCCTGGTAGTGGTGTAATATCAATAATTAATTCTTGACCTCATCCACGAAAACATCCAAGGTGTAATTTTTTCAATTGAAGTATCTAGGATTTAGGCCCCTTACCCTATCCCCACATGTACGGAGAATCATCTGCATAATGGGATTATCAGTCTAGAGTATTCATACATACCTACTTTCATCCAAGAGGTTCATTGGAAATATCCTACGATAAATGGAAAACTGTATGGGCATATAGCCATAGATAAATTCGATTATTCTTTCATCAAACATCGACATCAAAAAATGAGTCATACAAACCCAATATCATTTATGGGAACCTCAATTAATAACACATGATTCTAGCTACCCACATATCATCTTTAGAAAATAAATCATACTCTAGGAACTGCAAAATCATATAGAAGACGTAATTCCTTTCACAGATAAATGTTATAGTTCATCCAACCATCAAACATTTAATAATGGTTTCCTAGGATCCTATCGATATTTTTATAGATTATGGAAGTTTCATTAGTAGTCACAAAGTCTCTCCCCATAGTATGGATACCGGAAGTTTTCTAGGTCCTCTGTAGAAATGTTATTATAAAATTTTTCCTCACGACCATAGTATTTTCCATCATGAGAGTTCATATTCTGATTAGAGCTAAAAATTCCCTCCTCATGGCTAGAAGGTCAATCGAAAATAAGGTCCTCTCCTCACCTATTTAGAAAAGGATAAAGACATCATATTATGAGGAACTTAGCAAGATGGATTCAGTTTTGATTGATAATGTATTAGTGATAGGAGATGACAATTATAAATTGTGAGATGTTCTGAGGCAATAATCATCCAATGAAGAACCCCCTAACTGTTTATGTACCAACAAGGCCTATGCTATCCAAGATACATGCGACAAAAAAAACTAACAAGATCTCATATTTTTCATATAAACAAGAAGAATATCTAGTAAAATAACAAAAAAATATATAAGAAAACTTGCATGGGATAATATAAATACAATTTTTTGGTCCCCAACCACTTCACTGTTCGGAATTCTAGTGGTACTGTTAGAAGACTGCATTGACCACATCTCAATGAAACTATACACTACACTCCACCACATGACGGGAAATTTCATTCATTATGATTGATATATTGGGCATGTTAATCCATTCAATTTGGGTGGTGGTAAGGATCAATGAAGCAAAATAATGTTATTTAATTAGATTGTTTTAATGAATTGATTTCATTACATTGCCTAATCAGCACCTACCCTCATAGTGTTCAAATCAAAGGGTGGGGAATATATGATGTTTTTCATTTCACCCCATGCACTTCTCAAGAAAATCAATAATAGGAAACATCCTATAATTTCATTTCTCTAATGGTACTACTAGACAGTATGCCTCTCAAGAATATATGGTGTACTAAATAAGAATAAGCCCTGAATAAGTCTAAAAAGTGATAGGCTTGATGAGATAATTCCATTTAAAGACTCATGAATCAATAAACTACGATCAATATATATGCTAACCAATTTAGGGAATCCCATTAATTTTCCATGATAATTCCATATGAATCATGTGGTTCACATGTAGATCATGCATCATACATTGCTTATAATAAAATGAGGATGGGTGGTATAAAAAGGCAGCATCGACACCATCAAGTCACATGAAACTCGATTAGAGGATGTAGAGGAACGATATGGAATTTTATAACTCCAATGAAAACATACCCTAAATGAGTGATATATATCCCACCGCAAAAAATTTGGATCACCTATCTGTCCAACATACAATGGATTAGGAGACCGGTAGAAACATGTGAAACATTTTGTGTCCCAATTAAATCCTATGATGAGAAGACCCTTGCGCTAAGAAATAGTTTATCAGAGATGCTTCATGAATATCCTTCATTAGTCTGCCTTTTTATGGTACACCATTGTTCAAGCTCATTAATTCACTGTATAAGAAGATATCCATAAGCTCTTTATCTTCTAATTCAGATCAACACATAAAAAATAAACAATCCTTGACCTCTATAACAAAATAAAAAAAGCTAATGATATAGTCTATTATTTCATTACCATATGGAAGGGATTGAAAAACTAAATGATCCTCCAACATCTATAGTAAGATTTTGTTTCTCTCTTTATACATAACCATCATGATGATTTACTTATACTTCACATATTGGTTAGATATAGAGGAGGTTTTCATAATATCACTATTATTTCACAAATAATAGAATATTCAGTATTGAAGAATATGATCATGTCCCTTATGATTCTGTTATCCATAGGGAAGAGAAAAGCAAATGTAGAAGCTGCATCTATCACATTTAAGCCTACCTCCACACCGACTCAAACCCCAAAGCACAGAACATATCATTTGTAAACCATTCGGAATCAATACCCAACACCTCTTTTCTAGGATTAGCATATGAGAACATGGAGAAATTAATATGAAGATAAAAGTAAGAAATGTATACTCATTCAAGATGATGAAGTCCATGAATACGTTGTAGCTCTATTGGACCATGAATTACACTATCTACCAGAGAATAACAGGAATGACCATTTATTTCTCTTTAACCAAATAGATTAATTCCTCTTTATAGGGACATTGGGGTGCACCATTCCTTAATGAATAATATTTTCTGGGATATTGAATATAGAAAAACAGCAATCATATATAGTGTTCGTTTCTTCTACTTATCGAGATGATGAAGGTGAATGGGAAGATGTTTCTAGACCATGTGCAATGAAGATTAGGGACTAATTTAATCGAAAAAAACAAATAAAATCATGATATCCTCTAGGAATAATTAACACGACCAACTATTCCCCCATATTCTCATATTACAACACATCCATGTCCATGAGCACAATAGTCTTCTATTAGACAGACATTAAATAATGATCTAGCCAAAAAATTAATATCCAATACAAGAAGAAAGCACTATACTCTTTTCAAAATTTAATTTTACTCTATCAAAATTTATCCCTCTAGTCACGATAATATGGGAATCTCATTAGAATATTGTAGCATGATATTTTTTCAGCAAGAAAATTTTTTAATTATATGAGGAATTAATTTTTGGTTTCATAAATGACATAAATTTAACTTACCCCTTCTATGATGAAATGTATGGATTTGTATATGATTTTACCATAAACAACTGGGGAACCAGAGGGAAAGGTCACATGAGACGAGGGTATACAAGATGATGTAGTCAAGGATGAACATATAATTCTAGCCCCATCCCAACTCAAGCTAATAGTGTTTCAAAAACTCACATAACATACCATCAGTCAGTCAAAAATTAGAAGGTGGCCCCCTTCATAAAACAATGATTTTCTTAAATGTATTATCATGGAGTATCAATAAAATAGGATCATGTGTATGATCACCCTAAAATGGATGGAAACCCAACTCGACCCCACCCACGAAGAATAAGAGCACCATCAACTAAATTTCTGATGGGTGCTCCAACTACATATAGCACTCCATCTCTTAATGAAAATGTGGGAAAATCTAAATTATAGGTAGCATACTCATTCAGGAATGAATTATGTAATCTAGAAATAATTATCCTCATCCACAATCATGTTGTCGATCTTGGATGCCCTTACATCATCATAATTCCTCAAGGATGCAGTCATAGTATCTAGGAAAAGCCCTAAAGAGTTTAATGATGATATTTTGGAATACTAAGGTCTATGAAAACCCTGTTATAATGTCACCATTTCATATCCCATATGTATTAATAAAATTATGTCATTATAAATGGGCACACCAGACCATTCTACATGTATAATAGGATAAGTCGAAATGATGACTGCCGTCATTTCATTGAAAATGGATTTGGGGATAATCTAATTCTAGATTGGAAACTTCACCATATTTTCTACAATGATGAAAATGTAGTGCCTTACACTCAAATAGTATAGAGATATACAAAAAATTGAGAAACAACCTATAGGGAAAATAATATACATGGATTATTACGAGAACTTCATATCCCGCTCATAATTATTGGCCTTTCTAGTGGATACAACATATAATTTTTTTCTATGAAATAATTTGTTGTATAAATACAAGAGAATTACCTAATCATACCATTAATGAATTGAACACTACCTTAAATGATTAATTGATATTTTTCATGCTGATAAGGCCATATTCAAATCATATGAATCGTAATATATTGACACATGATTCTATCATATTGAAGGGTAATATAAAATGATGGAAGATGTCAGATTTTCCACATTCCCAAATGGTCTAAAAATGATCAAGTCGAACCCCTCCAAACAGTATAGGGAAGATTATGTGTGACACATCAATCAAGTCAACGATATCATTCCCAATTTAGTGAAATATTTAATGACCTTTAAGGTATTAGTCATGAAAAATAAATCCCATGATGTTCAATGGGATGCCGAATCTCCAAAAATGGGAAAATATGGGTTAAAAATTCCCCCATTCCATCCCCAACTTTCTGAGAAATCCTTACCTCATCCATTGAGTCAGAAGAGGTCAATAGGTAACTTATAGAAACCAATGATATTAATTCTTATCCAATATTATCTACTCCTTAAATTTCTAATACACCTGACATTATCTGTTGGGTCTGAAAAATAACATTCTCTTATGGATGTGAAAGTGTCTACCCAAATCCAAACTCTAGAGAGAATCCAACATCACCAAAACCCTGTCATATTATTAAAAATGAGGAAACTTATGAATAAAAATATGATGGGGACCTCTGGGATGCACCTCTAGAATTTTAGGATGGTGTGTCTACTACATATGATGAACATAAATGGAAAAATATGGGTACAGAAAAGGACTCATGACCCAAAATGATTACTATATCCAAGTCTTTAGAAGAAAAAGGGGTATATACCTCCTTTATGATGAAAGATATGAATGTGTTCACATGGAATGATACAGAAAGGCTAGATAAAGATACTGAAATAGCAACTCACAAACTAAGCTTTCCAGAGAATCACCAAGGATATAAATATGCAGCCAGAATGAAAAACCCAACTCATGATGCAAAAATTTAATCTGAATTCATTAAGATCATTAGGTCCAATATCATTCAGGATGTTTAATAACCTAATAGGATGGACAATATAGTAGCTAACTAGAAGAATACTGGGGAAATTAGAGCATTTATTGATTTTAGATATATTATCTTGCACTATATGAATGATGATTTACGAGTGCTGATCAAATAGATACTAATTGATTCAATGGATTTATATCAAGTCATATCCTTACTGGATGTTTGAACATTGTATAAACAAATCTGAATAGAAATAGAGATGATAAATCCATCCTCATCAGTGTCCCCTATGAAGTATTTTCTATTAGCTAATTCCATTTTTCTTGAAAAATGTCTGAACTACTTACCAACACTCCATGCATCACATATTGAAACACTTTTTAGGGATGTTTTTATAATTACACTTCGATGATATAGTGGTGGAATATCTATTTATGTCTCACCACCTAGATGACCAATAAACATTCCTCAACAAACTAAGACAATAAAACCTGAAAATTATCCCCTTGAATTATAATTTCAAAATTACCTCATCGAATTTTTTCAGCTTTATTGTATACCATCATGGAATCAATGTTGACCGTAAAAATGATATCCTTGGATTGTCACCTCCAAAAACCCCTAAAGTGTTTAGAGGAATTCACTAACACTAGACAATATTGGAATCTTTATATCAAACCTTATAGGAAATTTTTTTCCCTTAATAAGGATATTAAAGAAATGGGTTACATACTAATGAATTAAGGAGTGATATAATGAATTCTTCTGTATTAAGAAATATATTTTAATTTCACTAGTTCTAATGATATCTTTTAAAGGATAATGACATAGTACATGTCCACCCAAGGGTAGTCACTATGTTACTTCCTTACAAAATTACACCTACTGTGAACAAAGACATTATTACTTATTCTAAATAATGCATTATGTTTGGAATTTTTATTTAGATATCAAGATGTGATTTATAGAGCTAATCATTGTAGTCTAGAATCTATGGCATTGACTACAAAATCGTGAGGTCTGTTTGGTCTCCCATAGAAAACCACTCAAATACATTCTTTATTTTCCGATGGTGACTAGGTATCTGGTATAGTGGTAGGTGATCCTATTGTAGTTTGATATTCATTTCATGCCTTAGAAAGCTATAAAGGGGAACATATTGGCAGACATACATGAGGATCAGTCCTTTTCAGAAATGATGTAACTAGATAATAAACATCCCGATTATGATATATTATCAATTCAAGAGTTCCCATAAATACGTGGGATGTATTTTGAAGGTTCATTCAGATGAAAAATAGGAAAGAGGATGGAAGACCCTAACACTACTGGAAATCGGATCTTTCCCAACACTTATATATACCCTTTCCCAACGGTTCTCCCAAACCGTTGGGAAAGGGGGGTCTTTCCCAACGGTTTGGAAGAACCGTTGGGAAAGGGTCCTCAAAACCCACCTTTCCCAACGGTTCTCTCAAACCGTTGGGAAAGGGGGGGGTCTTTCCCAACGGTTTGGGAGAACCGTTGGGAAAGGGTCCTCAAAACCCACCTTTCCCAACGGTTCTCCCAAACCGTTGGGAAAGACCCCCCCTTTCCCAACGGTTTGAGAGAACCGTTGGGAAAGGTGGGTTTTGAGGACCCTTTCCCAACGGTTCTCCCAAACCGTTGGGAAAGACCCCCCCTTTCCCAACGGTTTGAGAGAACCGTTGTGAAAACTCACCGACAAATCCAACCTTCACCCTCCAGGAAATTTCCACCTATCCCAACAGTTTTGAGAACCGTTGGGATAGGTGTATCCCAACGGTTTTGAGAACCGTTGGGATAGCTTCTTTCATTTCTTCCAGGTCTGCTACCCGAGAACATTATATAAATCTAAATTTTAAATAATTATGATAATACATATATATATTTATGAAATTATGTTTACAAAAGTGATGTTAGCTTAGTGGTTAAGTCGTTCGATTATAAACAAGGGGTCGTGGGATCAAATCCCAGCACATGTTTTTTTTTGAAATACATTTACCAACGGTTTTATATCCGTTGGAATAGATTTTCATATTACTTATACCAACGGTTTTGTAAACCGTTGGGATAGGTCTATACCAACGGTTTTGGGAAAACCGTTGGTATAGACCTATCCCAACGACTTACTTCGCAACGGTTCTCCAAACCGTTGGTATAGGCTATACCAACGGTTTGGAGGCCTATACCAACGGTTCCAAACCGTTGGTATAGGTTAGTATTCTACTAGTGTAAGCTCAATAAAGTTGGATTGGGTTTCTTACTCATTTCACGAGTAAAGGCAGTCATACCCTGCTCATTTCTTCTATTATATGAGTGAATGGACAATAATTCTTAACATAGTTCCCCCATTCGTGGGAAAGATATCGCACATTATGAAATTTTAAATCACTTGAATTTAATCAGATAATTGAAACATTTCATTGAGCTGGTCAATATTGACTATAAATTGAAAAATGAAGATCTAATGACCCTTATATACCACATACAATACATAATAGTTTAGTTTAATTTTGAAAAATCATTAAATCATATCATATGATCCCAAAATTCCCATGTTAAGGCAATTGAAAATGCAGCCATAGTTCTAGAAAATCAAATCGAGGATGAAATGGACAATAGTAATGAACATATCCATATGGTATCACATTTTTTGGGCCTTCATGGAATAGAACGATGAATTAGTTCCCATAGATTATCCATGAAGTACTACTTCATGATGGTTGATACCAATTTTGTACTAACATCCAAATGGATTCATCCCATCAAAAGGCGCAGGGAAATAGAATATCTGATGAAATGTAATTAAATTTTTTCTATATAATGGAAAAAATAGTAAATATCGCTATATAAATGGGGCCTTTATGGGGTTCTTCTGAGGTGGATTGATGTAGAATATACCTCTAATGTCATGAAAATAGTACAGATTAGAGCATGCAACATCTAATAGTTGAGGTTCAATATTTCCAATCAAATTGAAAGGATTGAGAACTATTGGTTGACTATGACTCAAGATTGCACAAAATTTACCTAAAAGTGAAAATCCTTCAAGGATAATGAAAACATCATTCATCAACCCCCATTGATACTTCTTACTACCAATTACTAGAAATTTAAATATGCAGAATGGACATCATGGAACCATATACACCTATCATAGCCAAGAAGTTCAAATACATTCTCAATAAATATGTCTTTATCTTCATGTGGGATAAATATGTACACCTTAATGAATTCAATGCATGAAATACTAGAAAATTGTAAAATCCTATATTATCACCAGATTTGGGGTCCCTTATATAATCCTTTTATAAAATGGTTCCAATTTATATCCTAATAAGTTGAAAATCAATATAAAAAGTAAAACAACATGTCAAAACATTTTTTCTACAATCATTCAGTGTAAAATATATAGATAGATTCCTTTAAAAAGACCCTAAAAAATGTAATCCAAAATATGATAGTGATTGATTAAATGTTTTGTCCAAAAAAGGTCATGCATTCTTTTTGGGATTATCATACCCTAACCTGCACCACCACATGAGAAACCTGATCCACATTGGTATATTGGAAAGAGGTATTCTTGCCCATCGAACATCAATTTCCCTCACTCCACAATTCCATATATAACCATCTCTCTATATAACATTGATCCTAGATATAGATAGATAAATTGGAGAGACTGGATGAAGAAAATATGTAATACTATTCTTCATTTGAATTCCCAAAAAACTACATTGTGTGAGACATTAACGAAAAAGGTAATCTTCTATCATTAATTTAGTTATAGATGATGTTAGTCATTTGGACTCTAAAAATACCAAGAGTAAATCCTACAAATAAGGAATAACTGTTGGAGGCATCTTAATCTATACATAGTGTCTACTTCAATGGAATTTATTATTTGGTCTCAACGGATAGGAATCCCATTAAATACCCCAAGAACATAAGGTTTAGGAAGAAATACGTTGTGTAATCACAAGACTAACATCTTTACCATATTAAATTAAACTACTTATTTCCCTTTTTCCAGATTTAATGACTATAAATATGATGAAAAATTGTCATAGGTGCACAATGTTAAACTACACAGTCAATATTGTTTTTCAAAATAATAAAATGAATGATTTATGGTCCATCCATATGACTTAAAACTAAAAAAACTACAAAATCGATTTCATATGTTTCTAAAATGTGAGATAATAATATCCTCACAACATGATGTTAAACTTCATGGTTTATGTCCCTTAAATGACATAAGATAGAACATTTTTATGGACCCATTTTAAGAGGTACACAAACTATGTTGCTAGTCAACCACCACACCTACATTCAAGAACTATGTGTCTCTTAATTCTTGTCATCATAGGATAGATACTGATTCCTTGGACACTTACATAAGTCATAGCCAAAAAATTTCCCCATGCATAAGATTTTTTTTCACTAGCAATTGAAATCCAAGCCTCTCATTTATAAAATGTTTCATCTAATAAAATTAATATTTCAGAGACCACAAATATTTATAAAAATTAAATTCTAAATATAGAATGATGGTATTATTAATATTATCTATACTTATTTTAATTATTTGATATTGAAATTAACCTTTATATTATTTTTTAAAATATTTCATTTATAATTAATTCATATTCATTACTATGAATACAATTGAAAGTTTTCAATGATTATAATGATTATTAATATTGTTTTCTAAAAATTTTACATTTTTATATGTAGGAGTTTCGTGTGGAGTATCTCATCGAACACATATAGATCATTTAAAGTAAATTACCTAGAAAAATTTTTTCATCGTAAAAAACAATATGATATATTTTTTTGTTTTAGAGGTAAATATTTATAGTTTCCATGATGGACCCTTATTCACAAATATCTAGAATTGAAAATGATATTGGGAGGAAATACCTTTTGGCATGGATAATATTTGAATAAAAATGTCGTGAAATAAATTACAAGATAAATAATTTTAAATTCATTGAATTTCATAGAAATATATCCACATATAGTATATAGGGACCAAAAATTAAAAATGTGATGAGGAATCATACATTAATAGATAGAAATTGAGATAAA
The DNA here is from genome assembly GCA_963277665.1 of Viscum album. NCBI lineage: Eukaryota > Viridiplantae > Streptophyta > Magnoliopsida > Santalales > Viscaceae > Viscum > Viscum album. The sequence continues at coordinate 1,339,184,350 of OY728132.1, read as the reverse complement.
ATACCCCTAAAGATTTGGTAACAATTAGATGATATTATAATGAAAGAGATAAGAATATAGGGATTTTTAATTACATTGAATTTAATTTATATTTGATACAATACAAATATAATGTATTAAAAAATCCAAATAAAGAAATAACTCATGAATAAAGATAAAGTCTCAAAGAATGAAAATTAATATGAGAAAACCCTTACCTTTAACTCTCAATGTCAAAATATATGCATAAACATCCCTTAATTAGGAATATAACCATCATGATTACTAATTTTATTAACATATTCATATATATTACCATTTTATATTATTTTAATTTAAAACTATATTATAGATACATCTATGATTTAATGTTTAATTTCATGACCTGATGTAATAGTTTTGATTACATCTTATCTATTTTTAATTATAATATCATCCCCCTTACATTGGTTATAACTCCATCGCAATAAAACTAGAAAAGTTATTAAAATCAAAAAATTTCCTTAACATTAATCACTCTTATTTAATTGATATAAATTATAAGTAATAATTTCATGAATGAATTCCAGGTTATGATTCTTTTATATAAGTTATTATTAGTGATGTATTTCATTATAATGACCATTAATTTTTTTACATAATTATTGAGTCAAAAAATTGATATATATTAATCATTATTATAATTTATATTTTTAAATTATATTTTATAACAGTCCAAGTGATGTGGTGATGGGAAATGAAATACATCATTCATGTAGGCGGTAGTCCATACGTAGCACTAGAAACACTTTAATTTAATGAGGAATGTGAAGAAGGTATAAAACGATTGTTACATAAATGTAATTGCATGCTTGGATTCAAATTATAAACAATGCAATATATTAGGATTTTATATTTCATTTTTTTAGAATCATGGGAGGTAAAGGAATATAAATAAAAACGAGTTATTAATTTTTTTTACCATACTTCTTGGGCTGACTCATATATAAATTGGATTGAGCCATTGTGATTGGTATTTTAATGACAAATTAAAAAATAAGACATATATATGATTAGTGGGTGGGGGTATTTTGCCATTTTAAAGTCAAATAACGAGGCTTGTATTGTGATGACATGTGGTGTCATGGAGCGTGCCTTTTAATATGTGATAATAGGAGACTCATAGTTGGAATCTAAATATTTGTAAGGGTTAAATATGGAATAATAATATAGTAAGGTGATTTTGGTCAATAATATTTCATGAGATATGTGGTTGTGACAATAAAACCTACCAATGATCCTTTTTATGGTTTTTTTTCATCTAATTTTACAAAATTCTAACTATAGAAGACTATCTCTTAACAAGATTCTACCTTAATTATTTTTCACAATATTAAATATTTTTTTTTCTAATAATATATGATGGTGGAAGTTAAAAAACATTTATATTATGATCTAAAATATAAAAAATATTTAATCTAATTAAATTTCTAAATATTAGATATTTACCAGTGACATGAGAAAATAATATATATAGGGTAAATTGTTTTTATAAAAAATATTTTTTCTATAAAATTAAGTGTTCATATTCTTATTTCCTATCAAATACTAATTTAATAAGTTTTAATGGATATATATATATATTATTATGGTAATCACTTTAATTATAAAAAATTGGTATATTAACATTAAAATGAACATAATATTGGTATTTTTTCAAAAAAAATCATATTTAACATTATGCAATTTTAACTACATCATAGTAAATATAATTATTTATCATTTAATAATTTATTTTATCAATCCACTAGGATGAAATAATTTTTTTTTTGATTTTATAAATTAATGTAATCATCTTTTAAAATAAATAATAATAAAAATGCATAAAATATATTTTAGTAATATATTTAATGAATATTATAATTTTAATTATTTCTAGTATTATTTTATTATTTTTGATATATATTATTTTCAATGACAAAAATTGTACATGAGATATATCTCAAGGGTATATTTTGAATGACTATATTTCCAACACCTATATTTCTAGAAATCATATTTATAACCATCAAATTTCAAACACATATATATGGATATATTGAAATCATTCATTTTATTCATTTTAATGTCTTTAAACTTGTCTATATTGTTTTTATTTATCCTTATTCATTACATTATTAGAATTTAGGTTATGATCATTTCAGGAAACCATAATCATTATTATTACATGTTCATGGTATTTTTAATTACTTTCATACGTTTTTCTGTTATACATTTCTTAATTATAATTCGTAGTAAAATATCATAATTTTTTAATTTTTACCTCTAATTATAATTATTTAATTTAAAATTATGTATCACATTACATTTCTTTACTAATTCATGTGCCTCAAGTTATTTATATGATCTAAAAAAACATAAAAATCATGGGGTGTTATATTATATTATCTGAAATGGAATTCATCCCACCAAATTTATTTTCTACAAATTAATTATTTTTGTGTTACATGTAACCAATTTCATATATTATTCTCCACATTACTTCCAAAATATTTCAATACTCTATAAAACACTGTCCATGTGAGTTACCGTTTCCTAAAGTACATTATCTATATAATCCATGATCTATATAAATTTATGCTCATATGTAATATTATGATCCAATTTCATAACCTCTTACTCTAGAAATTTAGATTGGAAAAGAATTTTATTTACTAAAAGAGATTCAAGAATCACATCATGAACTTTGGATATGTTTATAGCATGTGTATAAAAATAAGATCTAGTTTCCACATGATCAAGAACTACTAATTAACAAATGTATCTTGGATCTAATTTTCATTCATTTAGAAACATAAAAATATAATTCAGAGTGATATTAAAATATAAATATATATACTAATTTTGACACTAATGAATATAACTTGTCATTGATTATCATAATATATCTTCTTTCGACATCGAGATGACTAAATATTTCACTGACTTGGGTTAATCCTCTTATCCATTTCTAGAGAAATATTTGGCCCCCCATGTTTATAATTTCAAACTTCATTCCAACATGTTGGATTTTTTACCTATCCACATATATTTCCACATTTGTTTCCATTTGAATATGTGAATTGAAATTATAATTTTACAAGAACTCATATATGGATTTATTTTAATGACCAAGACCCAAAAAACCCCCTGAACAGTGCTAAACGGGTCAGGTGTCACTACCAAAGGTTCTTCTCACCGAATTCCAAAGGCTACCGACTAGCATTGAGGGTCTTAAAGGTATAGTGGGAAGGCTATACCCTCTCAAAGGATAATAATAGTACTGGTCCAAACAAAAATATAATACATGCAGAGGAAAATAAGGACTCACCAGGCTTGAACCAGACCTGCAAAGCAGAAGCACATTAAATATCGATAAATAGAGGAAGCAATAAATATAAACAAAATAATTGGAAATAAACACAATAGCATGCTTATCACTTGTAACTACTACTAAAAAACAAAATATGAAAACAAATAAGGTTATACATATCTAAATATAATGTCTCCAATGAATGACCAACTATAGATCTAAACAAGAATTCTTGATACAAGAAAGTACTCACAACACAGTAACTCTATCTAGGCAAGAACTCAAGGTCCATACCATATCTATGCACATCTAATGCAACCCAACTCCTGATGTTGGTCTCTTTCTTACACATAAATCCATAAAGTCTGCACGCGTCTTGACTCAATCATTTGATCTAGATACACATGCTCATAGAGAAGTAATATCTATACTTGAGATGATGGTGTTAAAGATGATTCATCCTCTTCCTTGTGCTTGTATAGAATCGTGGGTCGATTCTCTATCTGGATAGTGATTTTTCTCTCATGGAAAATTATGTAGGATCTATATAAGGAAAGCCAATCCAGAATGAGAATTGGATAAAATTATACTAGAGGAATTATGAAAAGGTTCCACAAGATTTTCAATCCATAGATTAAGATAGGGGAGGATCCATATTCATGGGATTAAATTATTGACCCATTTTACATACACACAGACATCTTTACTTCCATGATATGTTGTGGTGTTGGGATTGTTACACTATCCTTTCAGGATATAAAAGAATGCATAGAACCAGAATAAAAAAGTAAAATCTCTATTCTTGAATGAATAAATGGCGTACCTATCACCACTTTATTGTCGGGGTTCAATTAAATAGTAGTGATGGAAAAATCTCACCCTTTCTGCCACAAATGTTTTTGGTTGCCTCCAAAAACCCTTGGATAGGGGAACTGTTTTTCAAGGTTATCTGGTTCTTTGCAGTTGTAGCAATGAACAACGTATTGAGGATCAAATGGAGTGTTCCTCTCCTCTGTTAGAGCAATGGTTTTTTCTTTCCGGAAGTTAAAAGCCAGGTTCCCTTCTCATCCACACTTAAATAATTTCCTCATCCCCTACAGGTAAATTTTGAGGTGCTTCTTTCCACACCTCTGGCATGTGGGGTGATGGATTTTCATAGTACCATTTGATTTATCCATCAGACTACTAGAATTTAATTCCTTTTTATGCTTCTTATCCCCATGATACCCTTGAGATTCTCCATTCTCTATTTCTACTTTGAGGGCACATCAGACTACTTCCAGATACCTTTCGAAGACACGGATCGCTAGGGCTTTCCAAAGGCTAGGTTTTAGCCAACCAAAGAAGTGGTCAACCTTGCATTCTGGGGTAACGACAAAGCTAGAGGCATATTGTGAAAGCCTTGTAAATTTACCCCATATGCTTCAATAGATTTTTCATTTTTTCTTCTTGACGGAAAAAAGTCCATTTCCAACTTATATAGGAGGGTGCACATAAAATTTCTATCAAAAAACATTTTCCAGAAATCCATCCATTCCATCACATCAATATCATCCTCATGATTTGTATTTTTGATAAATTTTCACCATTTATTGGCTTTACCCTCTCTATGATATGTAGCCAGAAGATCCTTTTCTTATTCAGAACATTGAAGGATTGAGAGGATCTTTTTAATTGAGTTGATCCATTTTTCGGCAATTGAGGGATCAGATGATCCCTTAAAAGTTAGAATCGATTGTCTCATGAATCACTCGATAGTGAATTGTTCTTTCTTAGGGGTAATGAATGTTCCTCTTGACCCATGTTTCTATTCAAAGCATGAGTTAAATTAGATAGTATCGTGACAAAAATCGTGAATTTGGATCCCCTTGGACTGTGCATCTCCTTAGAACAGTCATCTCATTGATCTTCATGATGATTTTTAGCCCATGTCCTCCTATTACTAGACATTGGAAGGAATAAAATTAGAGTTAGGGGTAACACATAAAGGGTAATACAGATTCACAAATGGATGACTTATAAATTAATTCTGTATTCTTAACATATTAATCTATTGACATCAATCTATGTTATCCATGATCTTATTTCTAATATATACTCTTAGGGGAATTTTTTTAATTCCCTTAATAATGGTTTAAACTAATATTTTGAATTCAACAAAGAATATACCCTAAAAGTGTCGTAACCAAGAGTACAGCAAGACCCTTTGTCATGTACTAGGACAACATGGGTCAAGGCTGAAACTCCTTGCCAGAGTTTTCACTCCTAGGTACATTTATGCTAGAGCCTCCTCTACAAGCTTGTATCCAGACATGGATATATTTTCTTGATAAAACACTTACTCAATACTCACAAAAACATACGGATTTTTTTATTATACACAGTCATGTCTCTAAGGATTCAATATGGTTTTCTAATCGTAATCCCAAAAATATCTAAACTTATCCACTGATACCAACTATGACAACCTTATTCTTTATTAAACAATTAAACATGATTCATTACAAAAAAATTCACTTGATACAACATATAAGATGTAGAGTTATAGTGTCTTTGTGTATTTGGATCATTACACAACAACTTAAAACATGAAATACAACATCTTTATTGAAAACTTTTTTAAATGACCACTACATTCCCTCGCACTTATAATTGTATGGGATAACCTTAGGACATGAATAAGAAAAGGGAGAGCAATAAAGTCCAGTAAGGGAATAAAAATGAATATAATGAGGAATAAAATACATGTTAGACAATAGTCATATGAATGTAGCACAAAAGACACATGAACATAATGGAATGGTAAATCATGATAATCATAACATTGAGATGTGGCACCAACATTTAACATGATATTTGCATGAGCTAGGGCTAATTTCACATGGATCATGAGTAAACCCTCATTGACCATAAGGCAAGATTAATCCCTCATTGCACGTGAATTAGTATGAGTGAACACTCATTGAACATGACATATCATGATACGATACTTTACCCAATGCATTGGAGCGCTATGAGGGTGCACCATTCTTAAACATTTCATTACATTCATAAGTGTGCCACAAGATCATAAGACATGGATTCATAAGACATCATAATTTATTCTATGATTAAGTAATGTATAATTCATACATGAAACTCTTCCATTAATAAGTAAATATGCATAAAGGTGAATACCCTTGATAGAGAAATGGACAAGGTATTCACTACACAATGATTTTGGATTGGGAAATTTAGGTGGAATTTTAGTAGCATAACGACGTGGCATAATAATTAATAAAAACGATTTATGAGAGAGAAAGGGGTTTCTCATCATATGTACATGAAATAGAAAGTAATGGGGTCATATAGATACATGTCCCAGTATAAGTAATGGAATTTTGATTCATATGACAAAATAATTTCTTGAATGTAAATGAGGAGAGAGAGATTCCTTACAGAATTTCAACATGTTAACGGGTGTACATGGGAGGCACTGATAAGAGATAAAGGGGTATATCCTCATTCAAACATGAATAGGATAGTATAGGGTTGGTGGAAAATCATACACCAACATTTATAATTTAAAATTAAAGGTCATAAGAATATTAATAATCTTGGATAAAAAGAGGAAGGAAGGATTCCCTTAATTGGAAGTGTGATCCCAAAGGCATGGGAGGGGATTGAGAGAGGATTATTGGGAGAATGGGGAGCCATTGGAGGATTCTAGAGAGAGGAGGGATGATTTTGGATGAAATGAAAGTGCTTTTAGTGAATATGATGTAGGATCATGGGTGGGTGTATACAGGAAAGGAGAAGAAATTATTTATTATTGAGGTTTGGGACACCTCACATTAAACTAATAAAATTAACAACCCCTGGTTTTTTCCCATGGTTTTTTCTATAGAGGGGAAGAAAAATAAAAAAATATAAGGCCAATGGCCGAAATTATTAAAATAATAGAGTTTCTTATGTGGATGTGTCTCATATTCTCAAGGAAAACAATTTAAAAAGATAAATGTTTTATAAGTCATGGAGTGTCCACTAAGGCATCAAAAAGTTAATCAAACAAATCTAAAATCACATTATATTAAGGATAAGAAATATATTGTGTGAAAATATCATTTATTTTATTTTATTACATTACTATTAGGTCATTATGACTTCATAAAACACATTATATATTTAAACGATATTTAATTTTTACCCAAACATTTGACTGTCTCAAAAATTTATGAAAAAATCACTATTGGATAATTTCGCCATCCTGATTCCAAAAATAAAATTCATTTTATCTATTTTTTTCTAAATATTTGAATTTTTACTTTTAAAATAAAAACTGACATTTATCAAAAAAATAATGGTCATTGACAAAAATAGCTTTCAAACCTTAATAAAACAATTTTCATTCAAACAATTATACGAACAGTTATATTTAATAAAAAGTAACTTAATAATCATAAAAATATTTTATTAAAATATTTTTAAATTTAAACATACATTAATTCATCAAAATATATTTCTTAGATTAATATTAATTAAAATATACTGCTTTCACTTTATAAAAAAGTTATAAAGTAACAATAATAAAATGAATGTATATTCATTATTATAATTAAAAATAATTCAAATATTCATAGTGATAATGTCTTGTTACATAACCCCTTATAACACCCACATAAAGATGAAGGGTAAGGTTTTCGATGGTGAGAGACTATTGGGGTGGCTCGGATAACATCGCTCGAGTGGTGAGCTCTGTAAAATTTCACATCTCTCGTAGGCGGATATATTCAATCTAAACGTGTTGAAGCTCGGCTTGGTCTTGGTCAAGAGTGAAGCCCAAAGATTCCACCTCCTTTATGAGCTCCAAAAAATGGACTTTGTATGTAGAAATTATACTATATTAGGCCATCACTTCCTTTTTCTGAGTAAATTGGATTTGTTAAAACCCAATATTTATACTAATCAAGTGATCATTGTTCAACATCTATATTAGCAATGGTCATAATTCTTAATGGTATTTTAAAATACAAAAAAATAAAACCAAGGAAGTGCATAATTTTTATATACACATAATAAGACATCTAAATATATTTAGAGGAATTTTTGTAAATGAATATTTGGGTCATTACATTAAATATATTGTGGATTAACATATAATGTTTGTACTAAGGTCCACATTACTATTGATGGATTGGCGAACCTGATGACCCCATGCATGCCTCCCAACATGCTAGAGGATTCCATCTAGAAGTGAGGTCCTACGATGTCAATTAGGGAGACTATAGCCTCTATAACATAACAATTAATATAAATAGAGAACCAAACATCCATTAAACAAAATTAGTGTGTTCATATTAATAAAATAAATCTTTTCTAACACATAATGATGTCTTACAAAACATAAAATTGATTTTCCACCAAGATGGTTCCAAATAAAAAAACAATAAAAAACAATTTACTAACACCACCTCTCTCACTGTTATTATTCCCTATCTCAATCACCTTATAATATTAAGCTATGTGATCAAAATCTACAATATTTCCTCCATTATTTCCGAAAACGAGAAAAACATTTCTACATGCGAACCAAGATACGTATACAATACGTTAGCATATAACTCAATAGTTTACCTCTATTAAACCATAATAGACTTTCTTATATTAATCTCTATTAATGGGGAAACTAAACAATGTTATTTTGATATTTAATTAATTAGGATCTAACTAGGCTTCCAAGACACCTGTTGACGTACAGACACTAATCTGGTCCCAGGGTAAAAAAAATCCACACAGAACCTAACCATATATGGTTCAGTTATATACCAAATTCCATTCATGATCATATGAAAAACATAGAAAATAGTCTGATATAGTACGTTTTCATGTAGGGATGAATCAAAAACCACATTCTGTTACCCATTTACACTAACAACTGTCACACAACTATAAGCCTCGACCCATCCATTTTCACTTAAGATATTTCCAACATTTTTCCAATATAATAAAAAACAAACTATCATTTATGGTGTCCTTTGACCCATTAATACTCATGAATGGTTCATTTCATTCACATTGTCCCAAACAATCTATGGAATGTTCCTTAAACTAATAACTAATGGAAAGGGAAAATTCATCCCAATAACCCAACCCCATAGACATTGGGAGATCACAAAAACAAAATTAAAATCCATGTATAGAATGTTATTAGACCCACTAACCTCTTAATGGAATGATAATCACACCAAACCATCACGAATGACATGGTGGGAGGTCCACTAGGGACATGAAATACTTGTATGTCTTACAATCCATAAATCAATAAAATTACTAATCCACATGTGCTATTCTACCAAGATCATTCCCCAAGTAACATCATGTTTCAACTACTATATATGGGAATCCACTATGTCCTCTAAACACATATATTAATCATTAACTACTAAAAAACAGCATGAATCCTCACCCTAACAATAAATCCAAATATGATCCAACCTGAGTAAATCCACCCATCTATCCCATTCCCATTTGTCTAAAAAATCCACAAAATATTCTTTCTACCAAACCCTGGCCTCAAATGGAATGATCTAACCCAAATAAAAATCCCCTGTGAACCCAATTCCATGTCCCTAATAGCTCCCATGATCCTCAAGTGGCTCATATATCAGATATCCTAATGGTGAACCCTTTGGTTTCCACCTGGAGGTAACCCACCCACATCATCCAATGATATGTCCCAATGGAACCATAATGCTCCAATAATATCCCAATAACAAACATTATCCTTTAGTGAGTTCAACTAATCAATCACAAGAGCTATAATTATCTCATTCATCAGTATCTATATCCAAGTCCTCATTGCTTCCCAAAAGGTGTATAAACATAAACAAGGATATCTACATTCCAAGACCTCCCATTATTTTTTTCATGTAAACCAAGGCCTTTTCCTCATCCTGACACAGACACTAGGTGATCTATAAAGTACTCTAACTACAACAAAGAACATGGATTTTTTATGGGAAGCTCAAATCCACATATTTTTCTGGTAAATGGACTGGACTAGTCCATACACCACATTAAAAAATTATGTATTCATTAATGATCATGATTAAAAAAACATATTAAATAGTATTATAGGGGACACCAATGATAATTTGATGCCTCATCCAATCCACATATGTCTTATCCATATTTCCATGAATCTCTATAAAACATTGATTCTTCCAAAATTATTTGTAAATTTTTATATATAATTAATTAAAATAAAATCAAATAATAATGATTTACTAAAAACTCACTTAATGATAATACTATGATAGAATCAGAAGTAATTGGGTTGGGTTTGCTGCTTATACACCCATGGATGAATCCATCCAAATTTCATTAATGAGTACTCATGAATGAATTGATGATCATTTAAAATTAAACTAAATTTTTTTATAAATAATATGGAATGTTACCATCAGAAAAAATACATTCAAAAGTATTTAAAAAACATCTCAAAATTTTCTCTATGATAGACAACAATTATACCCTTTGAGCTCAACTGATTCCACCACACAAGGTTGGAATTGTAAAAAAACCAAAACAATAAAAGTATAAAAATTTAGGAAACAATAAATATTGAATAAATGGGGACTTATTATATTTTTTAAAATGGATTATTTAATGGATTTAACCTAAATCAGCCACTTTGAGGTGGGTAGAAGGAGAGGGAATAGTGGGGGATAGGTGGACCAAAACGACAAATTCATTACACCCAAAAAATTTGAATCCCTAATGCACCCGACCATAAAATGATGGACTTCCCAAGATAAAAAATTTAATGATGGATAATAGATTATTAGGTTTGAGATCAAAGTCTATCTGATGTGCCCAACTAGCTTGTTGGGTTATTTCCTGTCCAACCAAGCACTGTATGGTATTATACCGGATGGGTGATAGCTACTATAGTAGACCAAACACCACAATATTAATACTTATTACTTCATAAACCATATTCAAACAATATAATCCTTGAAAAGACACAAAAAACATTACTGGGACATTAAAAATGTTTTATTTCAATAATAAAACGTCAATATTTCTTGTTCCCTTCTCACCAAGAAACCTTTCTAAAAAATTCATATGTTTACCCAAAATGAGGGATAGAACTGCCTTTAGGAAAATTGTGCACTCCTTACTATATGGAATCCGTATAATAATCCTCTAGAATTAACATGAATGGGTCAAAACACCACACAATTTTCACTCATAACAATCAATGTTTACCTCCTACTAGCCGCCTAAATTATGCCTCCCTAATAGCTATTTCCCAACCACTATGTTGGTTTGTCACATAGTGGTACCATGATAGTTCAGTGATGTCACATTTCATTGCTATAGGATAAAACCAATTATATGCCAATACCCCTGGATTCCATTCATAAATGAGTCTCACTACTACGTTATCACCATAATCCCACTCAAATTAACATATAGCATAAAACGTTCCAAATGGTTCCACACATGGTCCAATTTTCAATTAAAATCTCAATCAGGCATTACTCTCACTCTTCTCACACCATTCCTAGAACCTATAAACTTTTCCTAGAAATCCTCACCAAATAAAATATTCCTCTACCGAAAGAATAGTTATTCACCATTAACCCAATGACTAATTATTGTTCATGACACTACATGGTCTCACTATACTAGATGGATTAAATCTCTAATTCCAATTAATCAAAAAACTGTACTCATTTTATCATTATTCACATCCCATAAAACATAATATCATGTGTTGAAAAACATGACAAGTCCAAATATGCAAATATATATATATTCAGAACTACTCAATACATCGTAACAATTCTCATTATAAACACCAGACCACATGAAACTTGGAAACTGTTTCAAATGAATGATATTCTACACATTCTTTCGCTATTCTGTATGAAGTGCATGCTGATGTCTACATGGCTTGGAACCCAATTGTTCATTCCCTAAAAAACATTCTTGAAAACTAAAAAAACACAAATTTCATTAAATCATTAAAAAACATGATATTCTAACACATTCAGTCAACTCCATAGTTCAGGTACCATAACCCACATCATCATTAAAACTCATTCCCATACCCAGATCACAATATAAAAAGACCATTCCCTTAATGATTCATTATTGGGTCTTTAAATGCATGTTTCTACCCGTGATGGGTCTCCATTCATCTGTTGATGATGTTAAAATATTTAAATCAATGTTAGAACTCCCACTGTATATCATAGTGAACTTCAATTTTACAAAAATGATTTGTATTCCAGCTAAATAAAATAAAATAATTTTTTTATATATTGAAGAGAAATATATTTATTGATACCTCACAAAATAGTTGATCCACACTTTAGAAAACAAACCCATTAAAAAAATTTATTTCTAGCGAATCATGCATGCCTAAAATGATATATTAAAAATAAATCTTTGATGTCTTCCATAATCCAACCACATTCCTTATTCAAAAAATCCATAAGAGAAAAATCTACCTCTTACAAAAATATCTTAAGCCAAACCCCCTAATAAATTTAAGTTCCTATCTCCACCTAAATTGTACAGGGTGAAATTATGACACTCTTACATATAAATAATTGAATAATATTCCCATAATATTGGTAAATTAGAGATCACTCTAGAAGAGGTGTTCTTGATTGATGAGTATGATATCTATATAATGAAATAGAAAATTCTTATACTACCTATTTATGAAATAATAATGTACAAAAATCTAAATATTCATTTATCTAATTTCCATGAACAATCCCTCTTGATAGTGCTCTAGTAAGGACACTACAAGGAATCAAGAATTCCTTTCTCGTAATAAATTGATATCTTACTATTACTGAGGAACTAAAACATTAATTGGGGATACTATTACCCTTGATTCAATGTAATAAATAAAAATAATAATGAAAAATCTAGAAAACAAAATATAAGAATACATAACAAATATAGAATCCATATCATACATAATTCTTTCAGGAATGAAATACAACTGATCCAAAAATTGGCGTATCCCATATAGAAAACTAAAATATACAATTCATCCAAATTGGGTTTTTCCACTCTACTCTTGACTCATCCTCATATCTTGATACGATTGATCAATGCTAGCCCAATAAACTATATTTAATGTAAACTATTGTGAAAAAAACCTATGTTTTTCTTTCACGCCAAGGTAACAGTATATGTTTTGATCATAATAGTCATTAGGGTGTCAACAACCCCCTATTACATGCCCTCATTGTGTGTGTATGAAAAAGGAAAGGAAATACAATAAAACCACTCACTGATTAATTGTCTTCTAACTAGGACACCGGAATATTTGAGGAGGTGAAATAAATTATTTGTTTATTAGGTTATAACTAGGACCCAATTACAAGGGCCATACCTTCATTATCACTATGTTAGGGTAGAAAAATTACTTTATTCCACATATATAATCCCAAGTCACACCAATATTTTTTTTATCATGTTTTTTAAATCCTTGATATGAAACCTATATAAATTGTGCACAATAGTATGTCCATAATCTTAGAACCATCCCTTCTCAGACAATGAAGTTCAACTGTTCACGCTTCAGAAAATACCACAACATAGTCTATAGATAGGTACATAAAATGATACTAATAAAAGAATATTATAATTAATTATTACCAAAATAATCCATGGATAGAAAGGTCTATGTCAAGATACCTAAAAGAATATGGAATGATCATCTGGATGACTCATCCTGGAAGGATTTAGGGAGGTCATAACTGAAACATGACGACACACATATGAAAAGGTTCTAGACCAAATAACCTCTTTTAAAAAACATCATCCCACCAAACCATACCTATAAACACATTGTGATTCTATAACAACCTACCATCCTTGAAAAAGTAATAGAGGTCTATATGGAACATTCATCACAAGAAAGGTTTGTAGTCTATTAAAAAACTCATCTATTGAGACATGTGTGGTATTCTCTTATGATGTAGCTATATATCTCGTCACATCTCAACCCACATAACTAGAAATCCACTAGTTCCTCAAAACGTGACACTATCTCAGATAGTCCATACCTCCAAAATCCCATCACATAATGATGACATAACTACTTGAAGGAAACCCCAACCCCAACTCAATGTCTATTATTACCTGAAAAAACACCTTAGTTCCTCAAAATCACAGTACCTAAGAACCATCCCTATAAAATTAATTCTAACCATATCTAGGATCATTAATCGGGGTCTATCACAAACAATAATTCCCTTTTCCATCCAAATTAAATGCTTTGATGAACTCCAATGACATTCAACATGGTCTCTCCTCACATATATTAAGGGAAATATCTCTTATCATCACTTAGTGGATACATGTACCTTCTATCCTATAACATGTACCAAAATAATCCTAAATCAATTAAAACACACCATTATCCACATACATCCTTAATATGGAACACCTCATCTATTGAGTTACTTTCAACCACCTATCCTTGAAATTTAAATCTGTAAAAAATCCATTTTTTCTTTGTTACCCTATCGACAAAACATATTCTTTTTGCAACCCATATAATAATCCAATACCACCTATATGTCACTCTTAAACTCAATAAAGTACCTATCCCCATGTATTTAAAGTCTTTAAATGTTACCAAGATTACTCAAAGTGTTAAAGAGTATGTCACCTCATTCTGATAGGCCCAAAGCCATGACATCATTTCATATAAATACTCTACCAGTCTGTATACCCCATTCAAAATCCCATGAAATTATGAATGAATGAAATTTCATGAATAAACAGACATATGAACTTGTATTATAAGGTCCATCGACATAGATATTAGAGTTAACTCCAAACCAATCTCTATAGATCCTCATCAAATATATCCAATACTTTTCTATGACCACATACCTTGTTTTCATGTATAGATTCACCCAAAATTAATAATAGTCATTTTAATATTAACAAAATTAACTGAATTTGAATCAATATAATCATCTAATTACACACTGGATGCCAATGTCCCACTAGAATCTTGAGGAACCACATACAGTCTAATACGAATGCAATCCCATATCTATGGTACATAAAATCCACATAAATTTTGGATTCTCAAATTAATAATTTATTCTAATTTCATAAAAAAAAATCATTAGAAAAATCATGTTCTTATAAACTAATTTTATTAGAATATGGAGGAGATAATGTAATATGTACTACACTATATTATCCAAATAACCATTAATTTTTTTTACACGATTAATGAGTGGAATTTACAAAAAAAAACACAGACACAACCATGGACAATATTAGATGGAAATGTGAAGATTTTATAACATTGGATGAAATGAAAATCGTATCTAGAATATCCTACTATAATGAAAATAAAACATCCTCCTTCAAGGATTGTGAAATGAGATTCTTGGGGGTGGAAGAGAAAAAAAATATCATCTATGATTCATCTAAACACATTAAATATTTAATTCCCCCAATCCCCAAAAGAATTATTTTACCCATAGAAAATTGGAAACTAATTCCTACATTATATATGGTTCAGACAAATGGCCTCTAAAATTCTCGCATCCCACCAACTGGCCAGTGTTTTTCCATAGGCCAGTCGGAGGCTATTGAAATAACCCAACCACACTGACCATTCATCAAATTCTAGATTAATTCTTAGGGCCTCCACTTGATAATTCAAACATGTCAAAGAAACCTATTTTGGATGTTCAAAAATTTTCATTTCAATTCAGTGATTTTATTATAAAAATGACATATACGCCTATAAAAATTAAATTTACCAAGAAAATGACACAAAAATAAATTAGGGAGATAAGAAATTGATCCATATTCTACTAGACTGTTAGACTACATGAGTAGTTATATATATATATATATATATATATTAGTTATTTAATGATATATTTAATTACCAACTAACCATATCTAGTTTTAATACACGATGATGAATCTGAAGAATAATTTTTATACTCTTTTTTATCTTGATAAATATGGTTTTTTCTTTTGAATAAAACACTTTATATATTACCAAAATTATTAGATTCATTCCTAAATTCTAGTTCATCCTTTGGGGTTTCTCCAAATTTTCATGGATATAATCCCAAAAAATATGTAATCCCTAGTCTTGTATGAACTATAAAAACATAGTAATTTCATACATATATTTTAAATCATTTCATCTCACAATAACCACTCCCCCAACAAAATTATTTATTTTCATTAGATATTAGATACATGAAAACCTAATAATTCAACATATTTCTCATATCATACACATAATTTTCAAATATGGGAAAATTATAGAATTCCATAATTAATATTTTTCTTCATATATTGGGAAATGTAAATAGAGGAAAGGGATTGTTGTAATTCCATGTAAGGGTAAAAAACGTCATTAATATATGATCATAATTGTGGATAAGATAAAAATTACATATGATAACATAGTAAAATTATATGAATAATTCATAATAAAATAATTCCAATATAATCATTGATTTCAAGTGGAACACATAAGTATGCATAATGATTTGAGTTTTTTTATATCATAATACAATTAAATAGTTTAATGTAAATATATTATGAGATAATTATTCTTGAGTATATTTTAGTATCTTGTAAAAAAGATCACTGATGTTGTAGATCATTAAAGTAGTGTTCCCTATAATAGTTCTTTTTCAAAAGATTAATGATATTTCACAAACTTATGATACTTATCATGAATGTATTAATATCACATTGATCATGTATTGGAGACATGTTTCCAAACTAATTTAATTCATGTATTATGTTATGAAATGTTACATGCAATGATTTAGGATATATTATTATTTTTTGAATGAATTTTCTTTTGCATTATTTTTTATACCCATGTTATCATCATATGTTTACTAATGATATTAAATTTTTAACACATAAGTATACCCTTATTAAGAATATGATATCTCCCACTTATTATGATTACATTTCACTAGGTTATGAAATGAGTCTAGCATATAAGAATTATTGGAGGATGTATTGGGTGGATCAATTATGGAGATTTTCTAAAAAATGTTTAGAAAATATGTTTTTTATGTAGCTAGTCCGCAAGGACACTAAAAATTTTATTATATGGATTATGTGACTATTTGTGAGATGTATTTTTCACATTGTTGAAATGTTTTGAAATAAATAATATGTATAGGCTTGGCCACTATTGTGGTTATCATAATTAGGATATTCTAATTCCGGGTATTATTTCAGTAATTATATGGATTATCATGAGAGAAATTATTTGAAAACCAATTGAACAATTTTATCGGATATGACTATGTATTGGAAAAAAAATTGAAATTTCGATCCAAAATAATATTAATGGTATTCATGATAATTAAATAAATGTTGGAAAATAAATGTGTATATTGGATTTAGATCATTTGTAACTAAGGGAAATAACCCAAAAAAATTCTTGTTTTTATTTACAAAATCATCACCAACATAATATCAAATGAGACTAAATGCAATCATGTTTTGACACAACCAAGGTCTACGATCCTGACCTTTTTTCTAGAGTTGTATCAAAGTCATTTTCAGGTACCCTATCACTATAATTTAGTTATATCATGTTAGGGGTGACATTTGGGGGTTTTGGGTAAATATATATATTTTTTGAGGTGTTTTGGGATGTGCATGTTTAGTGCACAATTTTCCCTAATAGGGAGACCAACACTAGTAAACCCTGAAATATAGAAAGATGGGGATTGTTTGTTTGGAACATGGTTTGGAGAACTATCTACCCTATTTGTAGTAACTATGTTACCCTTAAGAGGAGGTGCACGGTTAGGTGAAGAGTTAGAGAAAATTGTTTCCCCAACATAGGAAACTGTGAACATGGAAACTAATATCCCAAAATATTATTTTAAATTTTTTGAACTCCCTGGTTTTATCCTTGATTCAACCCCATATGCCTTTAAAATTTTTGGATCGCTTTTGAAGCCTCTTGGATGAATTATATGGCATTATGAATTCTATTATTGATAAATCAATGAGTAGATTGAAGAATATACACCTCTCAAGGTATTTTATTTCTTTCGGAAAAAATTTCTATCTCTAATGCCTTTCTTCCCCCAATGAAGAGGTAATATTATTCCTCCATTAGTGTGGGGTTGAATATAGGGTATGATATTTCTAACTCCATTTAATATTTGATATTGGTTTTTTGGATTTGGATCACATTTTTCATTGTGAAATTGAATGTTCTTCAATTTGGTGATTTTGGTTGGTATGTTTTCAACAATTATCTTGAGGTATGTGATCTAAATTGAAAACACCATAGTTTGGATTTAGTTAATTTTATGTATTTTTGATATTCCAATTTTCATGGTTGGTAATTTTTATCGTACAACGAATTGAATAAATTTATTTTTCTTTTGATAATGAATTGGGTTGAAATTGGGAAAATTGAAATTGGTTTATTTGTGACTAAAAAATTACTAGTATATTGGGATGGTTAAATTGGTAAATTAAATTGGACTACGTAATTGGTTAATATTTTTAGATACAAAATTGATTTATAAGGGAAAAATGGATGATTGTCATAGCCGGGAAGGGTTAATGTGTTAATTGATTAAATGTTGTCAAATGGTTTAATAATGAATAAGTCATATTATTCCATGTGATTAATTTGACAAGACCTAATTTTATAATAATATAAATAGAATACCATGATTTGAGAAATTATTGAAATTTTTTATGTTGATTTACTATGATAAATTTGGTATATGTGATATAAGTGACTTATTGAGAAATGGGATAAGGGAAACATACTAATGTGAAAAATAAAAATGGGGTGCATTCCATGACATTATAGAAACAAATTTGTAGTTTTGAATGTTATTTTTTAGAACATGGAATAAATATCCATGTACCAATGAGATATGGAATAGTTTATGATGCTCCAAATACCCTTAGGGGTGCTAGACACGATGTTCTATGCCCATGACATGGGCATTAGAAAATGGTTTCAAATATCCACACTATGAATTGAATTAAAATGATGAATTATAAAAAAAATGTTATTGTGATATGTGATATCTATTGGGGATACTAAAAAATCTATCGCAAGCTGAAATAGGTCTTTATACTATGTGTGTCAACATGAACCTGGGGAAACAATGTTGTGCTGTAATAAATAATACATGAAATGTGATAATTTCATGATTTTTTATACATTATTATTTATAAAACTGAGTACATGGTTAGTGAATGGATAATTTTTTAGATTACATTATAAGTGGCACACTGAGTTGTACTGAAAACCTACTCGGGTATCCAAATCAGTACCTTATTAGACTTCAGTATTTCTAGATAGGATAAGGGAAAGTGTCCTATGTTAGTTGGATATGACGAGATGGAGCATGGATGAAGGAACCATACATGTTGTTGGCAGCCGATTGGGAGTTTTATGTGTCATTATAAGGGTATTATATTTTAAAAAAGACACAAAATTGGTATAGAAATATCTAAAATTTAAGTTTCCAATATTATTTACTTTTTAAGTTTGATATTAGATACTTGTTTTACTAGTTAAAATATTTTTTTGTTGTTTATTATTATTGTTGGATAATAGATTATTATAACCACTGTTGTGATTCCTTGATATATAGGGTATAGTCTCCCCATGGTTTATATTTTATACCCTCTCTACAAGTTAGGAGCCTATAGAATATTGGGAGGTGCGCCTGTGGTCACCTAACCTACCGGGTCAGGCCCCAATGTGTGGAACTAGGATTGGGACATTACAAAGTGGTATCAAAGTGATTTTTTCTTATATTTTTTCCTACTAATTGGGGAAGAAATACGAGAGACAAGGATGAGTCAAAACATGGTTATGATCCATTACATTAGATTATGTAATTGATGTATGGTGTAAAACCCATGTACCTAGGGTGGGATGATGTTATCGATTTTTTTGATACGGTTAGCTGTATTTCACCTCTCTTGATGTACTTATTGTGTGATGTGGATATTTATGTTTATATTTTATAATATTTTAATCATTAACATGTATGGAATTATAGTTGATTATTCATCTATAATTCTGGTATCTTAGTTAATAGTGTAACAATTATCATTTTTAGGCATGCATGTGACAGAATGATTGGGGAACATTGTTGAAATCAAAATGTTTTCCATGTATTGGGTAATTGAGTAGAAATGGTGCCTAACATGAATTAAAAATGTTGAAAATGGGTATCTAATGAGAAACTGAGATAATGATAATGTTTTTACCATTTGACAGTCGTAACCTGTATTATTGATGCTTAAGGGTAGTGTTAGTGCCATGTTGGACCCTATGCCATAACATGTGGGGATGGCATGCCATGGACTTATGTGAATGAATATTTTCAAATGTGCTGATATCATGTAATGTTTCATATGTCTCATTATTGGAATTGTAGAGATATTCCTCTATGAAGACACGTGATGGTAACATGATAGGAGGGAATGTGAAGATATGTTCCCCAGTAGAGGAAACTGATTTTCTGATAGACTTAGTTGTGGATGTTGGAGGGTAGATACATGAATAAATTACATATTTTACATAATTTATCGAAATAAACCCAATGCATGTTGGGGAAAATATATCTAACATGAAAAAAAATTTCATTTTCAAAACCCTTTGACTATTATAGGATATGGTGGACCTAAGGATGATGAGTTCTAGATTGAGTCTATATTAATGATTCCTAACCACTTGGAGAATCCTTCTAGGAAAATTATGAATCTGGATTTTCAAATGTTATATTGTAAAGTTATGTCCTGGTGGTATATTTAGACTCGATGTGTAATGGTGGAAGACATGGTATGTAAGGTGTTCCATGAGAAGTTTCTCGAGAAATTTTTTTCATGACCAAATGATAGAGTAGAGTGAAGCATATTATATGAGGATGACCTAGGGGATTATATTCTTGATGGACTATGTTGGTTTCTTTATCAACTTGAATTATTTTTCTCCAACACTGGTAGAGGATGAAAAATCAATGAAATTTCTTTTTTAGGATGGTATTAAATCTAAGATTATGTCTTAGGGTAACATCTTATAGTATGTTTACTCAGTTTGTGGATAAAACTATCCAATTTTGAGGGGAATATGAATTTTTTATCCATTAATGGAAATGTGGTTTCTACTAGATGATAACACGGTACATATTTTGATATTGGCAAGCATTATTATGAAAATTTTAACAAGAGTAGTGGAAAACCTATTGAACATGGGGAACGATTAATTACTTAGGATCATATGTGAGTGCTCTATCATTAGTGTGATAGATCTTTTCAACTTCATAGATATTTTCTCCAACAATATGTTTAGATCCTATATTGAGAAAGGATGGGAAATATATAGTTTTTCTCTACAAAACCACAAATTAGGTGATGTGATAGAGGAGCTTGTATGAATTGGAATGCTTGAAGGGGGTCTTATACCCTGTATCAGTCTAACAGTTAATTATCTATAAACTATATAGGTAGATTCAATGGACATGAGTATTCTATGAAATAGATCCTACATCAATGTATTGGTGACATATAGGGGACTTAGACTACATCATAGAGAATAAGGGCATGACAGTTTCATGTAGTTGAACATTAACTAGTGGACAAAGAGGCTTGAAAATTGACAATTAGAGGTACTATTATTTTAAATTTTAAACATTCAAGTTCTTTATTTTATATTGTTTCCCTTAATTATCTTATATATATAAAATATGATTTTGTTGAGTCTGATAGATGATTTTGTGGGTCTTGTTTTGATGATTGAGACATATATGGTGTTATTTTTGAGAGATATATCTTTGGGAGAAGGGTGTTCCCAAAATATAGAGGAGTATTATTTCTTATGGATTACCAACATACATGATATGTAAGGTATCAAATTGATTTTTGTTATGGATAGGTTACTAGCATACAGATCCCATATATATGTTTACTCTTGAAGAGTTATGTTAATGTCTACATTGGGTGAAAATTATGTTCATCATGGAGTGTGGGATATCAAGGCAGGCCATCTAGGATCAATTCAAAAGAAACATAGTGATATTACCACCTAGGATATGTGTACGTTTTTTGAAGGAAGGTGTATGATGCTCGATATCCTTCCACCCATAGTGTAAAATTACCTTGACGTGTTTCTTAAAGACTTCTTAGTGCTTACACCTGATAGAGATGAGGAGTTTATGACTGAGGTCATGCATGGAGCTAAGATTGTTTCTATTCCACTAGATAGAATGGAACCAATAGAAAATTTCAAGCTCAAGAACGAGCTGGTGGAATTGGATGGATGAGGAATTTATCTCTATGAGAATTCTTCCATTGGGTTCTCCTATCATATTTTGTATAAGTTTGACAAAAAATAAATCCTATGTTTTTATTATCATATCTTGAACAAGATGATGGTAAATAATTGATATCATCTTCCTTGAATCGGTTCTCACTTTGAACATTTGATATGGGCAAGTGTGTTCTATAATATGGACTATAAATCAGGGTATCATCTGTTGAGAGTTCGACCCTCTGATATACCAAGCACTGCAATCAAAAGAAGGAATAACATTTAGTAGTTTTTAATGATGTCATTCAGGCAGTTGAGTGCACCGATAGTGTTTATGTTGTTGTTAAATAGAATCTTCCCCCAATCCAAGATATGTTTGTGGTGGTGTTTTTGGATGATGTATTCTTTTAGTACAATTCTAATGATGATCATTCCCATCATCATTAAATCATACTGACTAAAACAAGCGAAAAATATTTATACTCCAAAATATATTCGAGTCAATTTTTTACTAGTGAGGTTCATTTCTTGGGTAACAGCATTGCTGAAGAATGTGTGTCAATAGACTCAGATAAGGTGCATGCAACAATATAATGGGATAAAATCAATTTTTTTTATATCCACAATTTTTTGGATTTAGTGGGATATTATCTAATGTTCATATATGAATTTTTTAGAATTGGAAGAGGAAAATTTTACCTTGAAAAAGTATGTATTTATATTTGAATGGTCTAGTTCATATGGAAATTATTTCTAGTATTTGAAGAAGTTCTCATTTGACGCTCCATTATTGATCCTACTCATGCCAATAGAGGAGTTTATAGTGTTTTGTGACACATATGTTATTGGTCATGGAGAGGTTCTAATGTAGGGGGATGAGTTATGGGTTCTGCATCAATTCAAATGAGGCCACATGAAGGGAATTTCCCTATGAATCACCTTGACTTAGATACATTTTATTATGAAATTCAGTGTTTGAAGCGTTATCAATTGTAAAAAATGAATAATTCATATACTAATTACAATAAATTATAGTATTTATTTTCATAGATATATATAAATCTACATGATTTGATAGGTATTGGGTATATGTAGACATATTATTTTAAGACATAATATTTTCTGTGGAAACAAAATAGTGATGTTGAGGATTTGAGAATAAAAAACACACATAGATTGTTTATGAGTCTAGTTTATAGAGGAATATGATGGCCATTTTGTAAAATATGCATGTTGTGGTTCTAAAGGGATGAGAGAAGATTACAATCATATCAGAAATAGTGGAATCCAAAATTTTGAGCCAGATCTGGGAGAGTCATTATGAAGTTTCAATATGTTTGGCAATGAGGTTGTCTATAAAGTTAGGGATTAAGATTTATATTGGACTATAGAATATGATGATATCATTATGTTTTGGAGTGGTGTAGTTGTTCCTACGAATAGGTGAGATGAGATGATGCATTAATTGCATGCCTTAAAGTGGGCGGTGCAATAAGGACCCGGCCTTAAACATTACTTATTATTGAATTAAATGAATAATTCACATTGTGGATCTTTTCAAATTTAGAGTTTTAGTGAATTAGGACATAAATATTACATCTCAAAGATTACAAAGTAGACACACATACTGAGCTTCCATTTTTCTAACAAAAAATAAAAACTCTGGAACAAAAGAGTCATGTCTAGTTCCTTCTTTTAGATAGCCTGACATTTCCTTGATCCCATCCTTGACCCTATTCGACTTTATGACCTGTAAAAAACATTTCAAAAAAACTTGGGATGATCATAAAAAGCTCAGTAATGGTTATAACAATACGGAATGAAAATATTATTCCATGTATACATAAGAATCAATGAAATCATATTTACTCATAAAACATAAGCAATTTAACATACCTCATGAAATCATAAAATTTATGAATAACTCATAGAAATCATAAGACATAAAGGTAACTTGAGTAATTAATAACATCATTACATAGGGAGTAACCCTCATGGTTATGTTTGGAATACCCATCATAATATATTCCCTAAATCTCTTCGGAGAAACCTTAGCGTTTAACCCCTTCGCGTTACCCAATGAATTGGAGAGCTATATCGGGCTCACCCACCCTTAGTTTATCACGGAACCACCCATTTTCATAAACAATGGCCAAGAAACAAAACATAATCATAGCACATAACTTATCCATAAAGTAAAGATAACATTCCCACATTGCAATAACAATATAATATTTTAAGATATTGAAATAATGAATCCATTCAAAAAAACCATTTTCAAAACCATTAAAAACATTTAATAAAGAGATTTTTTTATCAAAGTGTCCCATACCACCTTGAATATTTTACCATTTTAAACCATTAATATATATATATAAATAAATCCTTAAAACCATTTTGAAAACATGGATATTAATAAGAAAAAATCTTTAAAACATTTAAAGTGATATTTTAGTTAAAGGATTTTTTCCAAAATTAGAGACACTTGAATACAATAATTGAGGAATAAAATTTAATCAGAACATTATAATATCATGAGAATAAACGGATTCATGATATAATATTCCAAATGATGGTATATACACCATACAATAGTGAATTGTTGCATAACAACAATGAAGTCTCAATAAAAATGTAAAATGAGATGAAATCCCTTATAAAGAAGGTATCCTTCAATTAAGGATACATCAATCTCAAAATTAAGTGTGAAAAATATACATACACCCAATATAAGTGGATATTAAGTGTTAAAAAATCAAATGATGACATATTCAATAACTACATGTTGAACCCAAAGAAATCGAAATTGGGTTAAAAAGTTCCCTTGGTAAAATTCGGCAGCCTAACGGCGTCACTTTAAAATTCATAAAATTTGGTGATGAGAGATAAAATGGTATCTCATCACTTGGAAATAATATTTACATCAATAATAATATATAAGAACATATCCCAACATAAAAATAAGTAAATTAAAAGACATAACAAAATAAGTCTTTTTAAAAGAGGAGTGTGAAAGGTTCCCTTACCGATTTGGGCAACTTTTGAAATGTACACCCCATGAAAGAAGGGTCATCCAATGAAGATGTAACTACCAATAAATGAGATTATATTATACAAATAGTAAAATAATGGGCAGTATATACACCACACAAAAGGAAATAGTGGCCAATGTAGCATGAATCTCACTGGAATAAAAAGTGAGATGAAAATCCCCTTATGAAAATTCGGCAGCCTAACGACGCCACATGAAACATCCAAAAATGGATTGATGAGATAGAATAGGGTCTATAATCATATTAAAATAATGTATACAGCAATATGAGTATAAAAGAACGTCCCCCAACATAAGGAATAGGAGCTTAAAGTAAGTTACATAAAAAGAGTACTAAAAAAATAAAGAGAGAGGTAGGATCCCTTACCTCAAGTCCGACTTGTCATGTTCGTATCTTTATATTCCTAAATAATAAACTGTGGTAAATTTATAATTGATTAAGGTCCTCCTTTAAATATTATTATTAATATCAAATCACATATTATTATTTTATAATAATTGGTTAATAATGTGAGTTTATATCAGACATTTTTGTCGATGTTTGGTACATGAGTCAAAAATGAACTTGTTTGAAAATGATTTTCCATGTAGTTATAAGTAAATAATCTCAAGAATATTATTAATGATTTAAATATCATATATATCCAGTACATATTCATTTTATACTATTCCATTACATTTGGAGATAAAAAGAAATGAAATGCACCATTCATGGAGACGGTAGGCCGTACGTACGCATGAACGCTACTTTCATTTCTTTGAAATATTAATGGAATTAAAAATAATTGATAGATATATATAAGATAATTACAGTATAATATATATGTTTTATAGGTCACATAATTTCATTAATTTAATTCTTTATACATTCCTTGTATTGCATGAACGAGTCACATCACTTGAGGGGGAGATAGTCCACACTTCCTCGTATGATATTATCGCATTTTCACCACATGAAAAGCATAAAGGAATGTTTTAAATATAAAATACAGAAGACTATTGAAAAAATAAATACCATATATATCATATATAAAATAAATTGAAATCATAATGGCCACCATGAAAGGTGTTAAGAGAAGATTGAACAATCATCGTTTCGTGAGGCAGTAATTTTCCATCCACAGAAACAGTATGTTGTTTAACCATTAGATGGAGGTGTGTGTAAGTGTAGATCTAATACATCACATAAAAACATCCTATTATATTTAAGATACTTTTTTTGTTACAAAAGAAATGAATAAAAATATTTTAGGGGTTTGGAGAAGTAAAATAACACAATAGAACACAAGTGAAGACATTACCTTTAAATCGGGTAACTCCTCTTGTTTTGAACAAAAAGGGTTTCTTGAAGATAATTCTGCCAAAGTTGAGGCTTAAATGATGAATATAGGGATGTTTATAGATTAAATGGGCAGATTTTGGCTGAGAAAAAGGCTTGAGAGGTGTGGGTAAGGTGGTAGAGGTGGGGGCCTTTTATAAGAGGAGAGGAGGGGAACTCATGGAAAGTCAAGAAATGTTACGTTATTTTAAAAAGAGTTTCTGATTTTAAAGGTCCCATATTGATATATTTTAAGGATAAGGTGATAAGGATTCTAAATACACTCATCCAATAAGTTTTTCCAAATTTAAGTCTTATATTTTCCATTATCTTTTCATTTTATTTAAATTGTTCATTAATGAGGTAATTGTTGGATCATCATGGTGACATAAATAATTTAATTTATTTAATGTATAAAAATTATAAAAAAATACTATAATGTACGAAATATTTTTATCTATCCAATTATTATTTATAGTCTAATATATCTTTTATTTAGACAAAATTAAAATTAATTTACTTTGGTGTTACATACTTTGGTTACATTTTCCTTTCTTTAAATTTTTTTTGATAAAATGTCACTATCACACTAAAGTGATTCCATGGGGTCCCCAGGATGGAACCAGGCATCCCATGGTCATCCATGACACCACCAATAGCATTAATACACATTTTAGGGTCATTTTATATTTTTATGATATTATTTTCTGACCCTTAATTACCCGATTACTAATTAAACACGATAATTAAAGATAATTACCATCGTTACTATTCATAATGTCCAAAAACAAAAGAGACTTAATTAAATAATTTGGACCTTCTGATTCCAAATATGGAATCCATTTTATCAAATTAAAAACACATAAATGGTATTAATTAATTTAAATGTTAATCCTGTTGTCAAAACAAAAGATGAGTTGTTATGAAGTAATATTTATCAAAAGATTGACTTGTTTTTACATCCAATTGAAAAGTGAAATTACATACAATGAACAAGATTGAATTAAGTGATAAAAATTTAATTCAATTATACTTTAAAACCAATTAAAATAAAAATATAAATATATAAATAAATTGGATGAAAGGCAGTTTTGAATTAAAAGCTGTATTTTTCCCTATTCATTAAAAAAAGCATTATCAGAAAAATACCAAAAATTAACCCTAAGATATATTTTATATTTAAAATTCAGAAATTATTTAAATTTTACCAAATTAAATACATATAAGATTCATTAATAAATAATATAGTTAATTCCCGCTGTCAAAACAAATAGTGGGTTTTTTGGAAGCAATATCTATGAAAAGTTTGGCACTTGTTTATGTCCATTTTCAAAGTGAAATTGATTCTAATGACAACCATTGAATTAAATTGTAAAAATATATTCTAATTAAACATTAAAACCAATTAAAAATATAATCTAACCATATATTTAAAATATATGAAAAAGCAGGTTTAATGTAAAATGCAATATTTTTCACTATTCATTAAAAAAAAGAAAATTGTCAGAAACATACCAAAAATTTAACCAAAGTAAATTTCAATATCCCAATCATAAACAATATGTTTATTTTGACAAATAGAGCTTATTAAAGTGACAAAAGTTAGATTTAAAAAAAAATCACCATCAAAAGGCGGTAATACAATCTTTTAAAAATATTAGAGCATTTATTCATAAAATTTGATTCATTTGGATTTTAAGCCTCTAAAATTTATTGGATAAATGTAAAAATATTTATAAAACATATGTAATCATTTTTTAGTTTTTTCTGTTCATTCCCTCCATTACAGTGACTAGGCATTAACTATTATAATATTATTATATTATTAGTGTGCAACGTAAGATTTCAAAGAAACTCGTTGTTGCGTATTGGGTACGCCATCGAGCATAGCATTCCCTTTAAAGTAATATTAACATTTTGTTCAAAAATATTGATAAACCATAGAATGTAATATTATTTATTTACCTAGGATGTTACATCCTTCCCCCCTTTTGGGAATTGCATCCTCACAATTTAAAAATTAGGCTTGGAAACTTCATTGAAAGTCCCACATCTGAACAAGAGTTAGTAAAACTATCACTTTAAAAGAAATGGAGAGAAGTTCAAAGGTCACCCGAGTCAACCCATACTAGGATTACAAGTATGAAAATATGGATATGTTGGTGAAAACAAAGGGTCATGTTCTGATGGAGAGTGATAGTAAACATGTTTAAGAGAAAGTTAACCACAAGAAAATCACAAACATGTGGTGGGTTAAACGGTATTCGATTCCCCAATAGGAAAAGCTAACAGAAAACATTTTTGTTTTAAGTTACTCTTCATTGAAGAATTTATTTTTGAGCTTAACTAAATCATTATAAAACATCCTTACTTGTCACTTAGACTTTCATCTTTTCCTGAATTCCTTAATCAAACTCATATTTTCTCCAAAAGATGAGTATTTCGGAAGACTTGTTCACATTAAGAGTACTATATCCAACTTCTTGAGAATCACCTAATCCACAAAAGAGAACTATATATTTCCCAGGTCTATAGATCTCAACCAAAACTAATCCAAAAAGTTTAGTATGAGATCAGATAGTACCCAAAAAGGATTTTTTAACAAAAAGAAAAACTACTCCTAATCTCCAAAATTTGTCAAAAAACCCAAAGTTCAACAAAAACCATTCAATAAAAATCTATCCATAAAATTATTCAATGTAAACCAAACTATGATTGAAACCCAAATCTCTGAAGGATTTAATCACATTGTCTCCTAAGATAAATATTAACATTTTTCTCCAAAATAACATCATTTACTCTAATAGTCTCATACTGAAAAGTAAATAACCTAATCACATATCCTCCATGATAGGCTAATCATTTCCATAGATAACCCAAAATAAACATACTTTTGATTCATAAAATCATCTAACTAAAAATAATTAGTCAAACTAACCAGGGACTTCACGTAGTCCAGTGGTAGGCGATAAATACTAGTCGCACTTTGGTTGTGGGTTCGATTCCTGCAGCTTTGTCTGACTGGACGTGTTGTCACACAGTCTGCGTGTTGTCCTTTTTCAAAACTATATAATTCTTAAAACATTCCCCAAAATGAGATAAAATCTTTAAAAATAACCATAAAAAAAGTTAACCTCAAGTTTATCTCATTTCGTTCATATTCCATCATAACGTATAGTAACCCATAATTACCTCAAAAGTAAGGATCATATAAACCCTAATGGTTTCCTTTATAATTATTACCTAAACTTACATGTCGAGTTGGTTCTCTCATACATGATGCATTAGAGAAATCACCAAGGTTCAAGTGGTTGATCATGACTCCTGATAGTTGGTTTAGAATAACCCCAAGATTTCTCATTGAATCCCCCATTTCATCCAGTCTCTTAATTAGAGAACCACCATAGTTTCCTTCAAACCCATTGTCACTTTGGTGCCTACTAGATGCGTCCATTTACTAAAACTGGAAATGTCAGTGTGAGTATATCAACAAAATCATTATGTTCTAAAGAGGAAGATAAACACTAAGATATACTTATCCAAGTTATTTCAAACTCATTCCAAACTTAAAAAATAACAACGACTCTGTCTAATATAATAACCATTGTGGTTATACACAACTTTTCACTTAAGACTCTAACCTATAATTTTATCTTAACCGTCCTCTGATTCCAACTATAAGGACCCGACCTTAAACATTACTTATTATTGAATTAAATGAATATTTCACATTGAGGATATTTCAGGTTTAGAGTTTTAGAGAATTAGGACATAACTATTACATATCAAAGATTACAAAGTAGACACATCTACTCAGCTTCCATTTTTTTCACAAAAAATAAAAACTCTTGAACAAAAGAGTCATGTATCATTTCTTGTTATAGACAGCCTGACATTTCCTTGATCCCATCATTGACCCAATTAATATTTATGTCTGGTGAGAAAATTTCAAAAAAACATGGGATGATCATAAAAAACTCAGTAAAGGTTATAACATTACGGAAAGAAAACATTAGTCCATGTATACATAAGAATCAAGTAAATCATACTTTACTCATAAAACATAAGGAATTTAACATACCTCATGAAATCATAAGATTTATGAATAACTCATAGAAATCATAAGACATAAAGGTTACTTGAGGCATTCATAACTTTCTTACATAGGGAGTAACTCGCGTGGTTATGTTTTGAATACCCATTACAGTATATTCCCTAAATCTCTTCGGATAAACCTTAGCATTTAACCCGTTCACATTACCCAATGCATTGGAGATCTATATCGGGCTCACCCACCCTTAGTTTATCCCGGAACCACCAATTTTCATAAATAATGCCCAAGAAACAAAACATAATCATATCACATAACTTAAACATAATGGAAAGATAACATTCCCACATTGTAATAACAATATAACATTTTAAGACATTTAAATAATGAATCTATTCAAAAAAACATTTTCAAAACCATTTAAAACATTTAATAAAGAGATTTTTGAATCAAAGTGTCTCATACAACCTTGAATCATTTAATATTTAAAACCATTAATATCCATATAAATAAATCCTTAAACCATTTTGAAAACATGGATATTAATAAGAACAAATCATTAAATCATTTAAAGTGATATTTTAGTTAAAGGGTTTTTACCAAAATTAGAGACACTTGAATACAATAATTGAGGAATAACATTTAATCAGAACATTATAATATAATTAGAATAAATGTATTCATGATATAACATTCCAAAGGAGAGTATATACACCATATAATAGTGAATTTTTTCATAACAACAATGAAGTCTCAATAGAAATGTAAAATGAGATGAAATCCCTTATAAAGAAGGTATCCTTAAATTAAGGATAAATCAATCTCAAAATTATGTGTGAAAAATAAAAATACACCCAATATAAGTGGATATAAATTGTAAAACAATAAAAGGTCATTCATGCATATTCAAAGGATGACATATTCAATAACTACATGTTGAACCCAAAGAAATCCAAATTGGGTTAAAAAGTTCCCTTGGTAAAATTCGATAGCCTAACGACGTCACATTAAAATTCATAAAATTAGTTGATGAGAGAGAAAATGGTATCTCATCACATGGACATAAAATTTACATCAATAACGATATAAGAGAACATATCCCAACATAAAAAGATGTAAATTAAAAAACATAACAAAATAATTCTTTTTGAAAAAGGAGTGTGAAAGGTTCCCTTACCGATTTGGGAAACTTTCGAAACGTACACCCCATGAAAGAAGGGTCATACAATGAAATAGTAACTACCAATAAATGATATTTTATTATAAAAATAGTAAAATAATGGGTAGTACATACACCACAAAAAAGGAAATAGTGGCCAATGTAGCATGAATCTCACGAGAATAAAAAGTGAGATGAAAATCCCCTAATGAAAATTCGGCAGCCTAACGTGGCCACATGAAACTTCCAAAAAAGGATTGAAGAGATATAATATGGTATGTAATCATATTAAAATAAATTTTATAGTAAGAGGAATATAAAAGAACGTCCCCCAACATAAGGAAGATGAGCTTAAAGTAAGTTACATAAAAAGAGTACTTAAAAATAAAGAGAGAGGTAGGATCCCTTACCTCAAGTCTGACTTGTCTTATTCAATTCTTTATATTCCTGAATTTTAAACTTTGGTAAATTTATAATTTATTAAGGTCCTTATTTAAATATTATTATTCAGTTCATATGACATATTATAATGTTATAATAATTTTATAATAATGTGAGTTCATATCAGACGTTTTTGTCGATGTTTGGTACATGAGTCAAAAATGAACTTGTTTGAAAATAATTGTCCATGTAGTTATAATTAAATCATCTCCAGAATAGTATTAATGATTTAAATATCATATATATCCCATAAATATTCATTTTATACTATTCCATAAAATTTGGAGAAAAAAAGAAAACAAATGCACTGTTCATGGCGACGGTAGGCTGTACGTACGCATGAACCCTACTTTTATTTCTTTGACATATTAATAGAATTAAAAATAATTGAGAGATATATATATAATAATTACAGTATAATATATATGTTTTATAGGTCACGTAATTTCATTAATTTCATTCTTTATACATTCCATGTATTGCATGAACGAGTCACATCACTTGAGGGTGTG
Source organism: Viscum album (assembly GCA_963277665.1). NCBI lineage: Eukaryota > Viridiplantae > Streptophyta > Magnoliopsida > Santalales > Viscaceae > Viscum > Viscum album. The sequence goes on along the minus strand of OY728132.1, from coordinate 1,339,151,174 downwards.
GTAGTCCACACTTCCTCGTCTGAAATTATCACATTTGCACAAAATTCAAAGAATAAAGGAATGTTTTAAATATAAAATACAGGATAATGTTGAAAACATAAATACCATATATATCATATAAAAAATACAGTGGCATCATAATGGCCACCATGAAAGGTTTTAAGAGAAGATTGAACAATCATCGTTTCGTGAGGCAGTAATTCTCCATCCACAGAAATAGTATGTTTTTTAACCATTAGATGGAGGTGTGTTTAAGTGTAGATCGAATCCTTCACATAAAAACATAATATTATATTTAATATACTGGTTTTGTTACAAAAAAATTAATAAAAAGAGTTTAGTGTTTTGGAGAAGCAAAATAAAACAAAAGAACACAAGTGAAGACATTACCTTTAAATCGGGTAACTCCTCTTGGTTTGAACCAAAAGGGTTTCTTGAAGATAATTATTCCGAAGGTTAGGCTTCAATGATGAAGAGAGGGATGTGGAGAGATGAAATGGGCAGGTTTTGGTGGAGCCAAAGTATTGAGATGTGTGGGTAAGGTGGTAGAGGTGGGGGCCTTTTATAAGAGGAGAGGAGTGGCACTCATGGAAAGTCAAGAAATGTTACTTTATTTTATAAAGTTTTTTGGATTTTAAAGTCCCCAGATTTATATATTTCTAGTATAAGGTGATACGGGTTCTAAATATACTCATACGATAAGTTTTTCCTAGTGTAAGTCTGAGATTTTATATTATCGTTTCATTTTATTTAAATCGTTCATTAATGAGGTAATTGTTGCATCATCATGGTGTCATAAATAATTTAATTTATTTAATTTCTAAAAATTATAAAAAAACTACTATGATGTAGGAAATTGTTTTATCTTTCCAATGAATATTTATAGTCTGTGAGATAGTTTATTTAGACAAAATTAAAATTATTTTACTTAGGTGTTACATACTTTGGTTACATTTTCCTTTCTTTAAAAAAATGATAAAAGGTCACTATCAAACTAAAGTGATTCCATGGGGTCCCAAGGATGGAAAAAGGCACCCCATGGTCAGCCATGACACCAATAATATCATTAGGATACATTTTGGTGTCATTTTATATTTTTATGATACTATTTTCTTACCTTTAATTACTCGATTTCTAATTAAACACGATAATTAAAGATAATTACCGTCGTTACTATTCATAATGTCCAAAAACAAAAGAGTCTTAATTAAATAATTTGTACCTTTGGATTTCAATTATGGAATCAATTTTATCAAATTCAAAACACATAAATTGTAGTAATTAATTTAAAAGTAAATCTCATTGTCAAAACAAAAGACGTGTTTAAAAGAATAAAAATTTATCAAAAGATTGACTTGTTTTTACATCCAATTAAAAACTAAAATTACTTAAAATGATACAAATTGTATTAAGTGATAAAAAATAATTCAATTATACTTTAAAATCAATTAAAATGTCAATATAAATATATAAATAAATTGGATGGAAAAGCAGTTTTGAATTAAAAACTGTATTTTTCACTATTTATTAAAAAATCATTATCAGAAAAATACCAAAAATTAACCCAAATATATATTTGATATTTAAAATTAAGAAATGATGTACATTTTACCAAATTATAAACATTGAAGTTTCATTAATAAATCATATAGTTAATTCCCGCTATCAAAACAAATAGCGGGTTTTTTGGAAGCAATATCTATGAAAAGTTTGGCACTTGTTTATGCCCATTTTCAAAGTGAAATTTATTCTAATGACCACCATTGAATTAAATTTTAAAAATATATTCTAATTAAACTTTAAAACAAACTAAAAAGATAATCTAACAATATATTTAAATTATATGAAAAAGTATTTTTGATGTAAAATGCAATATTTTTCATTGTTCATTAAAAAAATGAACATTGTCAGAAACATACCAAAAATATAACCAAAGTAAATTTCAATATCCCAATAACAATGAATTTGTTTATTTTGAAAAATATAGATTATAAAATTGTGAAAAGTTATATTTAAAAAAAGTTCACCATCAGAAGGAGGTAAAACAATCTTTTAAAAATATTAGAGTATTTATTCTTAAAATTGGATTTATTTGGATTTTAAGCTTCTAAAATTTATTGGATAAATGTAAAAATATTTAACAAACTTATGTAATCATTGTGTAGTTATTTTTGTTCATTTCATCCATTAACACAGCTAGGCGTTAACTATTATAATATTATTATATTATTAGTGTGCAACATAAGATTTCAATAAAAACTCGTTGTTGCGTATTGGGTACGCCATTGAGCATAGAACTCCCTTTAAAGTAATATTAACATTTTATTCAAAAATATTGATAAAACTTAGAATGTAATATTATTTAATTACCTGGGATGTTAGTGGTGAATCTAGGTTTCACCAAAATGTACATTGAAATTAATTGATGGTAATGGTGTCCATAGATAAAAAATGAAATTACAGGGTTTATGAAACGATGCTACAACTATCAACATTTGAAGGAAAATAAAAAATGACCTAGTGGTTTTATATATCTAACTAACATTTTACAATGGATTTTGGAAGAAATCCCAATTTTTTCTTTGGTGGTCCACACAAGTATTCAGTAGAGGAATGATTATATTTTTGGGGAAATAGATCAAATGATGATTATAGAACATTTTTCCCTATTTATGAGACATTATAAAAGTATCAGTTGATAGATATATGTGTTTGCGAGATAGTCTATCTGTATGGGTGACAAGGAGTATAGATTATTAAGGTTTCTTTTTACATCAGTATCCTAGATGTGATCACCGAAAGAGATGAGTTCACATGTTTCATGGAGTAGAGTTTTCCAAAAATAGATAAATGGGAAGGAGAATGAACTGTATAGGTTATTTGGGATAGTATATCAGAGGGTGTTACTGACTTTTGGGGGTAATGGGACAATTAGTTAGAAATTATATTGTTCACCTATGCTAATGTTTATTAAGAGAATATCTAAAACAAATCATATGAAACTCTTTTTGTACTCCCTGAAGATAACCTAAATGATGGATGGGGATAGGTTACTCAGAGAAATTGGAACCAATTCTCATGCAGGTGACATCACAATATCTATATATGATTCAGAAGTGTCAGGATATGGTTAAGATTATATAGATATTGTATGCTAATATATTTCAGTGACCCCTAGGTTTTATAGTCGATGATCTGGTGTTTCTTCACATATTTCATAGATTATTTTTAGTATTAATCATTTATAGGGGAATTTGGTTCACATTTTTAATACGCATTTTGAGGTTTTGGAGAGAATCATCCATGTTTTGTACTGATTCACCATTAGATTGAGGAAAAATTATATGAAAGATGTTTTTCATGTATCACAACTTCAACAATATCTCCCCAACCCTTATCATGTTATTAATGTTGCTGGTGTTGAGTTTGAGGCCAACACATCCTATTTGGAGAATTTGATACTTGTGCTGGATTGTAGTAAAAAAAATTTAAGGAAATATAATCTCAATAGATTAATTGTTATGGTAACAATGGAAAGTTTGGTATGGAAGTTGGATGGAGAAGGGTATATGGGGAATAGTGGCCTACTCTTTTTACATCATAATCTTAGATATTCTAGGGACTATAACTCATGGAAGATATTTTATAAGTTGGGGATACTATATGATCCCAAACATCTTCTAGTGGTGTATTAATTGCATTTTACAATTCTATATTACTATGTTTTTATTATATATATTTTTTGGTTTACTTTGGGGATCATTTGGGTGAATTAGAATATTTTGTGAGGGGTTTAGGGTAGTGTATGGTTGATTGATGGTTTTCCCTAATAGTATGTCATCCCACATAAACAATGATATCCATGATCAATGGTGATTTCTAGGTTACCGCATTTTTTGGAAAATTGCGATCCCTCATAGTGGTAACTATGAGACCTCTAATAGGAGGTTCACTCTTTGGTTCATGGTTTGGGAAAACAATGTTCCACATCCTAAGTAAACATTCTTAGAGAAATTAATATCCTAAAAATATTTTAAAAATAAAAAACCCATAGTTTTATCCCAGGTTCCCCCCCAACCCTAATGTTTAACTTTTGAGTATGGAGCATCTTGGATAGATTCCAAGGCCTTCCATTCTATGTTCTTGATTAATTAGCGACCAGATAGATAATATACACATCTCTGGGCATGTTACTTCATCCTAAAGATATTTCTCTTCCTAATATCTATTTTACAATAAAGATGGATTTTTTTCCTCTCATTGATTGGTTTTATATCTAGGTTTTTATATATTTACCTTCTTTGGATCTTGGTTGTAGGTTTTGGAACTCAATATCATTCTTCATTGTGAGATTGAATGTTCCACCTCAATATGGGGATTTCCATTCTTGATCATCATTCAATGATCATGAGGTAGATTTTATAAATTTAAAATCCCATAGTCTTGATTTAATTTCTTGAATGTAATTTCGAAATTTATGATTCAATGACTGTGAAATAACAACATATATTTAAAGAATTGAATTAAATTCCCATGTGATAATGAATTGGGTAAAATATGGGTCAATTGAAATTGGTTATTATGTGATTATGAATTTTATGGGATATTGGGATAATTAATTTTTATTTCTTAATTGGATAAAGGTTTAAAATATGTAATTTATTTTAAAATTTATAATGGTATGTTCGGCTTTTCCTTTAAAGGTTAATGAGTGAATTGATAAAAAATTTCAAAATAGTTTAACATTAAATTGATCGAATTTTTCTTTGTGATTAAAGTGATGATCCATTATTGTATTCATTATTTGAATGTAATACTATGACATGAAAAATTAGAGAATGTTTTATTGATGATTAACCTTGTTAAATGTGATATATATGATATTTTTTATTGATAGAGAAATGGGGTGTGAGACAGAACATGTCACTCCAAATACCAAATGGGACCTAGAAATGATGTTCTAGACCTAAATTTATTCATGTGGATATTATTTTAGGGTACATGGAATGATGATAAAAATACCCACATGGGAAAATATAGGTACTAATTCTATGAATACCAAGGAAGGTGATAGACACAATGTTTTATCCCCATGATATTGACATTGGACATTGGTTCCAAATGGTTGTGTTATGAATCGAAATTAAATGATGAATGATAACCATGATATCATGATATGTGATATCCCTTGGGGATATTTCAGACTCTAGCATGTTCTGAAATAGGTATTTATGGAATGGGTGTCATCACGAACCTGCCAAAAAAATAATTGGTTTAATAAAAAAAATTGACAAGTGAAAATGTTTTACTTTATTGTTCTTTATTCTTTATATAACTATAGACAATGTTATTGAATGGATAATGATCTAAATTCCATTTCTAGTGGAATATTTATTTTTAATCACACCCTACATTAATTTATTGGTGTGTACCCAAATAGACTTCATGTTTGTAGGATATGATAAGGGTACGAGCCCTATGTTATATTTTTGAGGTTGTATGGATCATGGATAGAGGAATCAGAAAAGGTGTCAGGGATATCTTGGGAGTTTTTAATTTCATTATTTACTGTTTTTCATTTAACACTAGACACATATTTAAAATTACATATATACTATTTTACTTATGGAAACTATTTTATATTTTTGTTTATCATGGGATACTATTTTTTTTTTTGTAATTGTAATTTTTTTTACTATCATAAGATTATTTTCTATAACTCACACTTTTTTGATATATTAATAAAGATTGTCTAGTCACCCATGGTCTCTATATTATAACCTAGATAATTGATCATGCCTCTTCCATATGGGGTGGCCTACTTGAGGTCACATAACTAACCAGATCCAGGCATTGATGTGCGGAACCCATGTTGAGAAATTACACAGTGGATATTCATTGGTTAATATCATTCTCTTTAAATGCCACTAAAATATATTCATTAGGGTAATGAATTAGGATATGATGTGTGAGAGAACCCATCTAAATAAACCTATATTAACCAAATAGTTACTTATGTTTAATTTAATTCTATCTTAATTGTATCATATTTAAAGGATGAATGTATTTTGTAATTATAATTGAATAATTATCTTATGGGTTTAATCACTCATTTTTAGCCCTTTTTGTTTTAGTGATGGAGGAATTTGAATGAAAACATGCTAATTAAGGATTTTATAGACCCTCTAAAAATTTTCTCCTTGAGAAAATCTAATATGTGATGATATGGAGTCAGAAGCCTTAGGATTTTTTCGAACCAACTATCATTAATTATAATTAAAAAATAATAAGTTATTCAGACTTCAAAACACACCAAATGATATAAGGATAGATACTTATAAAAATATAGTCAATGTAAAAAATATAATAAGGAATAATAAAAATTATATATTTAAAATATTCTGGAGTAATAACTATGGTATTTTGTTGAAAGGGATATTAAGATTCTATTACTGTGGTAATTTGTGTAATCATGTATAAAATTACCATAAAAATGACATCTTTTGTTAATTAGATTGATATTAATAGAGTAAATCATAAGGTTACGATGAATCTCTGTTTATTAACTTGGATGGAAATGTAACGCCTATAGGTTTTATGAAAAATAATCATTTAATTTCATTAATGTCTTGTGTTGTATGCTACACAAAGATTACCATGCGCTATACGCAACACCGTATTAGCTTACAGTATACGCAACACTATTCTTGGATCGTGTTACACACGGTTTTGATAATAGTTATTATACACAACATTGAGTATATATATATATATATATATATTGAATGTATAAATGAAATATGGTTGGATTATGTTATACGAAACAATGAAGGATTCTTCCACAACACGCAACCCTGACATGGCTTGCATTACACGCAATCACGACCTTTTTCAATAGCGTGTGTTGTATGCAATACCGGGTTTTACTAAACAATGATATATTATTATAATATTATTATGAACTAGCCGTTATGAATAGTATTAACTAAATTTTGAATTTTATAAAATTATTATTCATTATACACATTTTCTAGAACATGGTATAAGAACAAAATAAATTTTTCGGGTAAAATAAGTATTTTTAAAAAAATGCAGTTTTGCCGCCTTTTGATGGCGCACCCACTTTAAATCTAGTTTTTGACATGTTTATAAGTTCAATTTGAAAAAATAAAATTATTCTTTGGAATAAAGAAATAACAATTTACTTTGGATAAATTTTTCATATTATTCTGGTAACTTTCATATTTTGATGAATAGTAAAACACGCTATATTTTAATTAAAAACAAATTTTTTCATCGCAATAATTTATATGGTTAAATTATAATAATTAATGGTTTTAAAGTATAAATAGAATATATTTTTACAATTTAATATAATTTATGTCATTAGCATTGATTTTACATTATATTCGTAGGTTAAATCAATTCAATCTTTTGCAATGTTTTAAAGAAAAACTCGTTTTCTTTCGACAACGGGATTAATTTTAATTTAATTTCTAAAAATTTTGTTATTGAATTTGGAAAATTGATTCCATATTTTGAATCAGTGGGTCCAAATTATTTTAATAAGCCACTTTATATTTTTTGGGAATTATGAATATTAACTACGGTAAATTTTATTTACCATAGTTAAAGGTAAATTAGGTAATTAAGGGTAAATATAATTTTATAAAATTAACCTAACACATGCCAAAATTCTTATTGGATTTCTAAAAGTAGAACCATATAACCTAATGGTCGGATTAGATTTATTTTATGGACTTTTGACCATGAAAATAATTTAATTATTATTAAAACCAAAGAAATTGACAACATGTCACTCTCTTAAATCTTATAAGTATAATAATTTTAATTTAGTGATAAACATCATAAATCTTCGAACTTTAATAGTCTCCAGAAGGCTAAATAAATTATATACATCCTGATAATTTATTTAAAATTTTTAGGGACTAAATAATTGTCATTAATGGTTATAAATTAATGATACAGAAATTATTTATTAAGTGAAAAATCTGTAATATAGTTTTTATTGAAATAATAATACCCATTAAAAGTCCCAAAAACCTGACCAAAACTTATTGGTAGTGTATATAGACACCTTATTCATCCAATTAACTAATATATAACCGTTTGGAGTCTTATAAAAGTGATTATGACACTTATATTATTTTATTTTAAATGATGCCAAAGTTGTCACCTTCATAATTTAATAAATATAACAATTTAACAATTGTGATTTTAAGATGATAAATTAGAGTAAATGTTTTATTGTTAAAGGTAATAGATTTATCTTTATTATAGGATTTTATATTTAATTTTTATGCAACAAATAAGTATATTAAATAATTATACAAAAATGTTGTAGTAATTATTTAATTAAGAGATAAAAGAAATAAATGGTTTTAAAAATAATAAAATAAATATTATATGAACTATTTAATGTTCTACTTTAATTTTCTAGATACATATGACATTTTATGAATCTATTAAAGCTTTTATTTCTAGCATATCTTCTGTATATATTTTATTTAAATTCAAATAAATGAATAGTGTCAAAATTGACACTATATTTATTTTATAAAAATAACATATTATAAAATTGTTTAAAAATCACAAAAATATTTAAAAATTATAAATTTAACTTTATATGGTAAACTTTTTTATTAATTATCCAATTATGGAAAATTCACAAACAAATAAGTAATTATTTGTCATAATTTAAAATATAGAATGTTATTACCACAAATAAAATTAAATTGATTAAATAAGGATAAATCAAGTTGATAATGTTAAAAATAAATTACCAACATGTCTAAATTTTATTGGTTGATGAGATTACAACCCTATATCATCTAATATTCGAATATGAGTCATTTTTGGAGGTTTTTAAGTGGGTTAGATTTATTATAAATTAATATTTTTAAGATTTTCAAAGGTTCCCCTCTCCTCCCTTATAAAAGGGCACCTCCTCCCTCCCTACCTCACACCAATTTTAGCCTTCATGATCGGCCAACCCATACCAAATTATTTTCTCCACTTCCCTAGAAACATCCTAGTGGTCCTGGTCTTCTTCAAAGACCAATTTTAGTGCCCTAAGTGGAGGTCTCAAAGAGGCGCTTCAAAGAAGAGGTAATGTCCGTTACCAATTCTTTCAACTTTATTTCTTCTTATACTTATTCTTATTTAGTTTTTTCATTGTGAAATAATAACATCAGTATCACTCATATAATGATATGTTATTATATGTATGAAACAACCCTATTTCACCATCTATCCATCCTATGGAAAACGAAATCACCGCGTGTGCGTACGTACGGAATACCATCTCCACACCGTGGTGTAATTTATTTTTCCAACACCACCTTACATGGATGGGTATAATGGTGTAAAGAATGTATACACATAGTTATTATAAAATTATACTGATTATGATATATTGTATCATCCTATCAAATTCAATTTAATAATTATGGGAACGATATCATCGCTCGTGCGTACGTACGGACTACCGTCTCCACGACGCGATGAGATTCATTCTCCATGTTAACCATTTAAGAATGATTATAAAGTATATATAAGCAATAATAATGAAATATATGAAATTATAAATCTAGTGGATTTATGTATATATATATATATGTAAATCATCTACTTAATTCCATTCAACTCAATAAGGAAACGAAAACAACGTTCATACGTACGTACGGCCTACCATCTCCATGAACGGTGTATTTATATCCATTTATCGATATAATATATATATGTATATTCCGAATATATATTATATATAAATCATGTTTCATATTTTGGAATTCAGTAATCATGATCTAAGTAATCATATGAATAATTACAAGTCAAAACACGGACAACAAATGAAATGATTTTACCCAAAACACTCTTTAACATGGAATTTACAAAAGAACGGGTAATATAAAGTCATAAGTAAACCATATGTGACATCATAACAATGGATATGATTCTGTAATAAGTCAATGACATTGTTTAAATCATTATACAGGAGGTTCAGATATATACGAAGCATATCGGACATAAGGTAAGGGATAATTTTTCAAATCTCATTTTTTATCTGAGATTACCTATTTGTAAGTATTTACTGGGGTTATTTATATCATCCATGTCCATGTTTTATAAAAGTGTTTCCATTTTTGACTTTTACTACATGGTATGTAAGGAATCATTCCTTTTTTTACGTTACGGGATATTTTTTTTGACTTTTCTGACAGAAGTACGGGGAGAATGTTATTTTTAACTTATACGGCGTGAACGGATTTTTACGGTTTCATAGTGCCTCATTTTCATGAATCTTAATCTACATGATTTTATGACTATTTTCAACAAAATATTTTTATTTTAAAAGTTCATGGAATTTTTTGAAAAGAAAATAATTTTGACGAAGAAAGGATATTTTTCTCAAGAATTCATTTCAAATGTTCTATCAAAACCATTTTTCCATCTAAGATGACATTATTTGATATGTGTATGTTTCAAGTTTAATGTCTCTATGATTTACATGGTTCACTTTTTATGATGAAATGTCCATTTTTTATAAGGATTATGAAATGTTGGGATGATGTTTATGAACCCCATTTTATTCTTTGGGTTATGACAAATGTTTTAAGTTTATTTTGTGGCACAAGTACGAATGATTTCATTTTGAGATGGGTGGGACCTATATCTCCCTCCAATTCATTGGGTAAAGATTTTATATCTCATGAGATAGACATGGCTGGAACGACAAGTAAAACCGGTTCAGTAATACAGGACTAGAACGAGGAGTGAACTCGATTTAGAAATGGACTTTGTCCACTAAGATGGTCTTCGCAGCAATTCCTTGGCTAATATGGAAATCATATCATGTGCTAAATGGTTGCCACAATTACATGTTTCATTCCCATGCTATTTTATCATTCTTAATGTGTCTTTATGATCTATTCCTTACGTACTTCCATGTTTTATGTCATTGCTCAATCTTTTGATGTTTAAGCATTATGTTCATGTTTTTAAGTTCAAATGTATATCGTATGTTTTATTTTATCCATGATTACCCTTACTGAGCATTTGAGCTCACCCTTTTTATGTTTTATTTTCCCCAGGATATAAAGAAAGTTTTTAGGCAAGAAAAAGGGGAAGATCTTTATGGGAGATGTTTAAGATCTTTCACCACTATTAGAATATTACGTTCCAAGTTTCCAAAGACACTAAACTATTACGGTCCTTCGGTGTCTATTTTTGTTATGTATTAAATATTCCGCAAAAATAATGTAATGTCCATGTATGTTAAGCTTCGGGTCTCTACAGTTGGTATCAGAGGAAAGGTTTTTTCAACCTTTGGAAACTAGGATGCGAAAATGTTAGTGAGATCCCTAGAGATATTTCTAAGGTATGTCTAGGGATGTCCCTAAGAATAAGTATACGTATAGGATATATTCCTAGAACTATGGTAACGATCTTAGAATTTATCCTAAGATGTTAGATATTGAGGGTGCTCCCCCTTTACAATGTTGTTTTCCCTAGCATGATTTTTGCCTCTCACACTATTCTTTTTGGGTTTTAGAAAACGGCTGGAAACATGAAGATTCATGATAACGGAGGATATGACAGACAATGGAATGATATTCTTCATGAGAAACCAAATGAAATTGGATTTGGAAGTCAAAACATCGTTATTATGACTAATCAAAAATCTCATAATATGATCAATAATCTCAACTTTGGTAAGTTTCCCGACTCAGATAATAAGATAAAGATGGAGTTTCATGATGATCATAGAGGAACGAATGTTAAATTTCCCTCATGTAAATCATGTGGGAAGAGGCATCGAGGAGATTGTTTCAAGGGAACTGGAAGATGCTTTGGGTGTGGAAAAGAAGGAAACAAATATAGTAAGTGCAAAGGAAAAGGTTCAGTTAACACCATGGATGAGGATAATGGTATTGATACAACATCAAAAATGGTTAAATGTTTTAAATGTGGAATGTATGGGCATTATGCAAACAAATTCCCTAAGGGAATGTCTCATGAAGAGAATCAGTACGGTCAAATGGGTAGTATTTATGTTGATGATGATGAAGAGACTACAAATGATATGTGAGATGAAAGAATTTTTGAAGCTCGGTCAATGTTTTAAGAAGGTAATGGAATGATTACATGTTTATCAAATGTAATGTTGTATAAGTTATCTCATGGTACTATGTAATAAAGAGACATATAAGGATTGTTACACTATTGTCTTTCCTTGAGTTTTGAAAGTGTGTGATTAATGGTACCAGTATCCATGAAAGTTTATTCAGATATTTTTGGAATGTAGATGATATGCGCATAATGAATGGATAAGGAGAAAATTAAATGTTTGATAGTATTCATGAGCTCATGACTGATATAAGGAGAAGGTTATATCATGGTTTGAGTATATAGAATTTTTGGATTTTGGTATGTGTAAAGAGTTAACTTTTGACTGCATTCGTGTTTTCAATAAGGTTCAATGGGTATTCATTCTTCAAGAGAATTCATGATTAATGTAGTCACATGTTTGTAATTTGACCAAAAAGACATATCTTATGATATATGGGGATCAAAGATGGTATTAAATATCTGGTTATCGTTTTCACTATATTATGAGTGTGGACTGCAGTATTATGGATAAACCTAAAGATTGGAATGGATTATGTTGGACATAAGTTAGTATTGTTTAAGGAATAGAAGTTTTTTCGATATTATTGATGGGATGTTATAGTACTATAGTTTTAGAAAAAGGACAACCTGAAGGACAGGCGACATCCCATCGCGTCGGACAAGGCTGTGGGAATCAAACCCACAACCAAAATGTGACTGGCCTTTATCGCCTACCACTGGCCTACAGAAAGTCCCTGGTTAGTAGAAACTAGTTTCATTTTATTAAGTGGTATGATATATGAAGTATAAGTTCATTTTTGGAACAATATACGATTAATCTAACCATAAGATGGACTTATAACTTTTGCTAACCTTTTTTTTGAAAGAGATGGAATGAACCATAATTCTATCACATGATCTGCTAACACATCACGAATAAAAAATTCAACTTCATTTCCTTAAGGGATTAAGTGGAAATTGTTCAATTCACGAACAACAGTGAAATTGTACCAAAATCATGTAAGTATTTATTTTAATTCATCAACTTTAGGGAAATGATCTTGAAAACCAAAAATGTTTTCCTAGTTTCCTTATATCCGATGAATCAGATGGTACCTTAGATCATCACAAATCTATAGCTTTGTGATTTTTGGCTTTTTCATAGCCATGTTCTATACCACTCTCCATCAGAACCTGGTGGTTAGATTTTTTTCTTCCATATCCATATTTTCGCCTATGTTCTCCAATGTGGAAACCTAGGGATGAGTTAATTTGGGTAACCATTACATTTCATACTTTAGTTTTTAAAGCCATGTTTTGGTATTCCTTTTTACGATGAGGGTTTCTATTAAAAAAACTTTCGAGTAGTAAACCATTTATAACCCTGACGAATTTTGAGGGTGAAATTCATTTTAATGGGGGGTAGAATGTAACGCCCCGAGATTTTATGAAAAATATTTATTTAATTTCATTAATGTCTTGTGTTGTATGCTACACCAATATTATCTTGCGCTATACGCAACACCGTATTAGCTTACAGTATACGCAACACCGTATTAGCTTACAGTATACGCAACACTATTGTTGGATCGTGTTACACACAATTTTGATAATAGTTATTCTACGCAACATTGAGTATATATATATATATATATTCAATGTATGAATGAAATATGGATGGATTCTGTTATACGAAACAACAAAGGATTCTTGCACAACATGCAACCCTGACTTGACTTGCATTACACGCAATCGCGACCTTCCTCGATAGCGTGTGTTGTACGCAATACCGGGTTTTACTAAAAATGATATATTATTATAATATTATTATGAACTAGCTGTTATGAATAGTATTAAATAAATTTTTAATTTTATAACATTATTATTCATCTTACACATTTTCTAGAACATGGTATAAGAACAATATAAATTTTTCGAGTAAAATAAGTATTTTAAAAAAATGCAGTTTTGCCGTCTTTTGATGGCGCACCCAGTTTAAATATAGTTTTTGACATGTTTATAAGTTCAATTTGACAAAATAAAATTCTTCTTTGGAATCAAGTGATAAAAATTTACTTTGGATAAATTTTTTATATTATTCTGGTAACTTTCATATTTTGATGAATAGTAAAAACACGCTATATTTTAATTAAAAACAACTTTTTTCATCGCAATAATTTATATGGTTTAATTATAATATTGAATGGTTTTAAAGTATAAATAGAATATATTTTAACAATTTAATATAATGTATGTCATTAGCATTGATTTTACATTAAATTCGTAGGTTAAATAAATTCAATCTTTTGCAATGTTTTAAAGAAAAACCCATTTTCTTTCGACAATGGGATTAATTTTAATTTAATTTCTGAAACTTTTGTGTATTGAATTTGGAAAAATAGATTCCATATTTTTAATCAGTGGGTCCAAATTATGTTAATAAGTTACTTTTTATTTTTGGCAATTATGAACAGTAGCTACGGTAAATTTTATTTACTATAGTTAAAGGTAAATCGAGTAATTAAGGGTAAATATAATATTATAAAATTACCCTAAGACATTACAAAATTCTATTTGATTGCTAAATGTAGTCCCATATAACCTAAGAGTCATATTAGATTCATTTTATGGACTTTTGACCATGAAAATAATTTAATTATTATTAAAAACAAAGAAAGTGACAACATGTCACTCTCTTAAATCTTATAAGTATAATAATTTTAATTTAGTGATAAACATCATAAATCTTAGAAAATGAATAGTCTCCAGAAATCAAATAAATTATCTACATCATGATAATTTATTTAGAAATTTTAGGGATTAAATAATTGTCATTAACGGTGATACATTAAGGATATAGAAATTATTTATTAAGTGAAAAATCAGTAATATAGTTTTTATTGAAATAATAATACCCAATAAAAGGCCCAAAAACCTGACCAAAACTTATTGTTAGTGTATATATACACCGTAATCATCCAAGGAACTAATATATAACCGTTTGGAGTCTTATAAAAGTGATTATGAGACTTAAATTATTTTATTTTAAATGATGTCAAAGTTGTCACCTTCATAATTGAATAAATATAACAATTTAACTATTATGATTTTAAGATGATAAATTCGAGTAAAAGTTTTTTTGTGAAAGGTAATAGATTTATCTTCGTTATAGGATTTTATTTTTAATTTTTATGCAACAAATAAGTATATTAAATAATTATACAAAAATGTTGTAGTAATTATTTAATTAAGAGATAAACCAAATAAATGGTTTTAAAAATAATAAAATAAATCTTATATGAATATTTAATGTTCTCCACTAATTTTATAGATACATATGACCTTTTATAAAACTATTAAATCTTTTATTTCGAACATATCTTCTATATGTATTTTATTTAAATTCAAATAAACGAATAGTATCAAAATTGACACTATAGTTATTTTATAAAAATAACATATTATAATTTTTTTTAAAAATCACATAAATATTTAAAAATTATAAATTTAAATTTATATGGTATAAAATGTTATAAAGTATCCAATTATGGACAATTCACAAAAAATAAGTAATTATTTTTTATAATTTATTGTTTAGAATGTTATTACCACAAATAAAATAAAATTGATTAAATAAGGATAAATCAAGTTGATAATGTTAAAAATAAATTCCTAACATGTATAAATTTTATTGGTTGATGATATTACAAACCTATCTCATCTAATATTTGAATATGAGTCATATTTGGAGGTTTTAAGTGGAGTTAGATTTATTATAAATTAATATTTTTAAGCTTTCCAAAGGTGCCCCTCTCCTCCCTTATAAAAGGGCACCTCCTCCATACCTTCCTCACACCAAATTGAGCCTTCAAGATCGGCCATCCCCGGCCAAATTCTCTTCTACACTTCCCTAGAAACATCCTAGAGGTCCTGGTCTTCTTCAAAGACCAATTTTAGTGCCCTAAGTGGAGGTCTCAAAGAGGCGCTTCAAAAAAGAGGTAATGTCCGTTACCGATTCTTTCAACTTTATTTCTTCTTCTACTTCTCCTTCTTTAGTTGTTTCATTATGAAATAATATCATCAGTATCACTATTATACTGATATGTAATTATAAGTATGAAACAAACCTATTTCAACGTCTATCCATCCTATGAAAAACAAAAACACCGCGCGTGCGTACGTACGGAATACCGTCTCCACACCGTGGTGTAATTTGTTTTTCCAACACCACCTTACTTGGATGGGTATAATGGTGTAAAGAATAACTATACACCGTTATTATAACATAATACTGATTATTATATATTGTATCATCCTATCCAATTCAATTGAATAATTATGGGAATGATATCATCGCTCGTGCGTACTTACGGACTACCGTCTCCACGACGCGATGAGATTCATTCTCCATGTTATCCATTTAAGAATGATTATAAAGTATATATAAGAAATAATAATGAAATATATGACATTATAAAGCTACTGGATTTATGTATATATATATATATGTATGTCATCTACTTAATTCCATTCAACTCAATAAGGAAACAAAAACAACGTTAATGCGTACGTACGACCTACTGTCTCCATTAACGGTGTATTTCATTCCATTTATCGATATATTATATATATGTATATTCTGAATATATATTATATATAAATCATTTTATATATTCTGGAATTAATTAATCATGATCTAAGTAATCATATGAATAATTACAAATCAAAACACGGACAACAAATCAAACGATTTTACCCAAAACACTCTTTAACATGGAATTTAAAAAAGAACGGGTAATATAAAGTCATAACTAAACCATATTTGATATCATAACAATCAATATGATTCTGTAATAAGTTAATGACATTATTTAAATCATTATACATGAGGTTCGGATACATACAAATCATATCGTACATAAGGTAAGGGATAATTTTGCAAATCTCATTTTTTATCCGAGATTGCTTATTCATAAGTATTTACTGGGGTTATTTATATCATCCATGTACATGTTTTATAAAAGTGTTTTCATGCATGTTTAATGTCCTTTTTTACCCATTTTTGACTTTTACTACATGGTATGTAAGGAATCTTTCTTTTGTTTACGTTACGAGGTATTTTTTTGACTTTTCCAACAAAAGTACGAGGAGAATGTTATTTTTAACTTATACGGCGTGAATGGATTTTTACAGTTTCATAATTCCTCATTTTCATGAATCTTACTCTACATGATTTTATGACTATTTTCAACAAAATACATTTATTTTAAAAGTTCATGGAATTTTTTGAAAATAAAATGATTTTGACGAAGAAAGAATATTTTCCTCAAGAATTCATTTCAAATGTTTTATCAAAACCATTTTTCCATCTAAGATGACATTATTTGATATGTTTATGTTTCATATTTAATGTCTCTATGATTTACATGGTTCACTTTTTATGATGAAATGTCCATTTGTTTTATATGGGTTATGAAATGATGGGATGATGTTTATTAAAACCATTTTATTCTTTGGGTTATGATGAATGTTTTAAGTTTATTTTGTGGCACAAGTAAGAATGATTTCATTTTGAGATGGGTGGGACCTATATCTCCCTCAAATTAATTGGGTAAAAATTTTATATCTCATAAGATATACATGGCTGGAACGACAAGTAAAACCGATTCAGTAATACAGGACTGGAACGAGGAGTGAACTCAATTCAGAAAGGGACATTGTCCACTAAGATGGTCTTGGAAGCAATGACTTGGCTAATATGGAAATCATATCATGTGATTAATGGTTTCCACAATTACATGTTTCATTCCCATGCTATTTTATCATTCTTAATGTCTCTTTATAATCTATCCCTTACGTACTTCCATGTTTTATTTCATTGCTAAAGCTTTTGATGTTTAAACATTATGTTCATGTTTTTAAGTTCAAATGTATATGGTATGTTTTATTTTATCCATGCTTACCCTTACTGAGAATTTGAGATCACCCTTTTTATGTTTTATTTTCCCTAGGATATAAAGAAATGTTTTAGGTAAAAAAACGGGGAAGATCTTTATGGGAGATGTTTAAGATCTTTCACCACGATTAGAAGATTACGTTCAAAGTTTCCAAAGACACTAAACTATAACGGTCCTTGTGTGTCTTTTTTTGTTATGTATTAAGTATTCTGCAAAAATAATGTAATGTCCATGTACGTTAAGCTTCGGGTATCTACAAAAAATTTGTTGAATAGAAGTAACATATGAATAAGAGATGAAGAGAAAAGATAAAGGACATAGGTTTAAAATTCCCCCCAAAAAATTCTCCTTGGTGCCCCAAAACTTCATCGCCACCAATGGTACTGATGAATCAACCAATGTAACAAGCCTAGGTGAGATACTATGTAATAAAACTAATCGAAAAACCTATACAACACCCCTGAGTGAGATATCCCCTTCACCCAATGTCTCTTATTTTCTTTAAATTATGACCTTGGGGTCTTCATTATCATGGAAATAAATTCATGAGTTCCAAATGATTCTCTAATCTCTCTTTTTGTTTTCTCAATCCCACCTAAAATTATAAGAAATCCTCTTAAACCTGAAAAATTGGGAATTAAATTAGGTTAATGAAACTAAAGTCATCCTAGAGGTGGAAACTCATAACACCTATGTGAGGCACTTTTCATCTGTGATTGAAGAACCATAGCATGAGGCCCCATTATTTAATAAGGGGCATATAGAAGAAAATTTTAGGAACACCTATGGAGAAAATTGATGGACGGAGAAAGGTCTCTCCAATGTGTTTTCACCTAGGTGGCCTTTCATCTATGGTAGCACCATCTCACCCATTCCCACTTGCTCGAGCATTACATGGCTCAACCAAGACTACATACACAACCCCCCTTCATTTTCTCAATCTTTCATCCTTCAAGATCCTATCATCAGTCCTTGTTTAAATAAATATATGGTAGAGCCTCTCTTCCTCAGGTTCCCTTTTCTAAAAGGGTCCGTGTTGAAAACTACATAAAATACATCATACTTCTAAGACCATGAAAAGAGGAAGACATGCATGTATCCCGTTTAGATTTTCATTCCATTAGTCATAGTTTTCCCACACACGACCTACAAAATTTTTAGTAGCGAATGTGAGTTTTTATTCCTTCAGTCATGAGGACCCCTACCCCATGGATAGAATTAGGGAGTTCCCATTCTCGAATACTCAGTTTATGACCATGTTCTATAATTTTCATCTATAAAAATTGTAGCCTTTAGTTTCATGAATTTAGGGTAATTAATACTCTTTATTTTTCATTAAACATGGAATAAGATCCTACTCCCTCAATTATGAATACATTTTAGGGAATCCCTCCTAGTGTAATCCCCATGTCATTATTGTGGTAGGTTTCAATATTTCTATTCTCTCTGACCTTTCCACCGGGTCAGTGAAGGGATGGGAACTGGAGTCCTCTCCTCTCATAACTACTCCCTTCCCTCCTCCGTCTACAAACCCTAGACCCATTTGAGGGTAATGTGGGAATAGGGATGTGTCATACCCATATCATCTTTCACCAAGGGAAGAATAGAATTGTGTGGTTTGTAGTATATTCTAATTACTCCTTGAATTTCAATGATCAATGAATTCACAAAACTTGATTAATGTTTTCAATATTGATCATCATTTCAATCTTCCTCTTCACTTTCTTCAGAGTGCCTCCATAGGTATGGGTCCTTCAGTCCATGCATCCATCCTGGAAGAAAAGTGGATCAGGAAGTTTCCAGTATATTTCATTTCCAAATATTTCTCACATTGGGAATGACCTTATTGGTATTCGAGGTTGATGACAGTCAAGAAATAAAGATTATAAAAATCCATTCATGAATCATCTTCCTGAGTAATCCACAATTGAACCTATACTAAGAATCATCAAGGTGTATTTATCACACACATGGAACTATGAGATTGATGGTTACTGATACAATCAGGAAACATAGGATTCTCACCAACTTATATTACAGATATCAATGAACCTTCCCCTGATATTTATTTACCGAATGTATGGGGTACTGTGGGTTATGAGATGAAGGTGGAAGATATATTAGGTAGATTCAAATGTGATTTGGGTGTCTCTAGTTTGACATCTAATGTAATGGACAATTATGGTTTGTCCACTTCATTTATTTACATTGATGATGTGGTTAGAGATGAGAGGTTGGTTATTGGGCATGATCATTCACTGATCTACTTGAATACAGTCCCTCCAAGGTGGATTACCCAAGGATAACAATGATCTCATAGGCCATTACATATTCAGAATTGATAATCAAATTTGTGTCAAGGTGAGCAGGAAAATGTGGATCCTGAAATATAGTGTACAGTTATTGCTAAATGGAAAAAGAAATAGTTTGGATAAAGGACCTTGGAGAGTTATGCTACAAACGATAAGGAATTCGATTGGAAGAAAATTTTGGATAATGAGAAGAACTGTCACATGGTGAATACAGTTGTGTATGGATCAAGGAAAGGAAAGAAGGTAAATTTAATCTCTATTAATTTCCCAACCAATAATGTGAAGAAATCATTTCCTTTCAAGGACTAATCCATCATAACAAAAATTTTGGTTACTATATATTCAGGAAAAGAAAAAAAATCCCATTTCAGTGTTATGTAGGGCAGGAAAAGCATGGCCTGATGATATATCTCAGGAGCTCGGTATGCATTGTAATCTCTTTCCAACATCCACTACCTAGGATGAGGAGGATCAAAGTGACAGGGGCTCCAAAGAAGAATCCATGAGGGGATGTTGAGCTAATATGGATCTCAACCTAGTACCTAACATTAACAAAACTATTATTTCTTTAAGGGAGTGTGACAAAGAGGTTTCTGGAGAAGATGTGGTTAAGGATCCTCTCCTTTATTCCATGATGAAATGATGTAGGATTCTTTCATGATAAATTTTTCTAAGGAGGATTCACATAGAATGTTTGAAATACCCTAATGTGTTTAGTTGAGTAAAGAACAACCCTTCTATATCAAAAAAATCAAAATTTGATATGTGTCTACAATGGGGGATGACATTCTTGGAGGGACTTGTTTGGGAATGCGAACAAATAGCCTTTCAATTTTAGGAGCTCATAAAAAACAAGCAAGACCTTTATGTATCTTATATCCAATGGAAATTATGTAGAAACAGTCCTTTTAACCCCTTTAACATTATCTATAATGAATAATCTCTTCCCTTTGAGTGTTGATATGCCTCTGTTTCTCTATACTTGGTTTCACACTTTTCCTTAAAAGTTCATCCTTAAATAATATTTAAATTTTGTAGTTGTAGGATTCTCACCAACAAATAATGGTACATGCAAATCTTCATGAGGATTAAGCCCCCAACACAGTCCCATTATAATGGACCTCCTCCTTATGTGTAATCCTCTTATAAACCCCCATTATTCATGAGTCAAGACACTTCTCATGGACACAAGTCCTTTAATAAGGGAATACTATTTAGAGGTAAAACAAAATTTAATTTTCTCAGTGGGAAATAATCCCCTATGAGACAAAATTGAGGGTCTCCATATGTTCATATCCTCATAAAAGAACTATGTGGTCTTTGAATTTCATCCAAATGGGATATATTAAAGCCTCCCAACATTCAAAACCCATCACCCCAAATTGACCCAATTATAAATGGTCCGCATTCCAAATAAGGTATAATCCATCTTGGAAATATTTATCCATTATAATTTCCATGGGATACTTCGACATAAGTCCCACAGCAAACATTCACAAGGAACATTATTCCTTGATTTCTGTGCCACATGATGTGAAACTACATGGTTAGGTCCTTAATAAATGAACATAAAATGTATGATGATCCCAATTAAGTAGTATAGAACTACAAATTTTTTTATTCATATCACAAGAATACTTAATAATCCCATCCATGTTTTTGATCCCAACATAAAAAACAACTACTGTATCTTGGGATTATAGTACACTTCAGTGTGCCCCACTAAGTGGATAGAAATCGAGTATCATCGAAATGATGGCTAGAGAATCTCTATATATTACATAATTGAATACCATTAAAGGGGAAACTTAGATACATATATATATATATATGTATTTTTTGATGAATAACCATGAATATATACAGATGATTCCAAGCTCCATATATGATAATAATTGATTGTTAATTCAATGGTAACCCATGTCATAATTTGGAATTAAAAAATGATTTATTATCATATAATAAATCTATAAGAGAGTCCTAGAGTATGAAATCATTCCTCCCAAAAGCATGTGATGAGCCCAACCTCCCATCCTCTTGACAATTGTGAGTTCCAAATAATCATTTAAAAAATTACCAAATGATCTTCTGGATTTGGAAGGTCGGAACCTCATGGACATAGATCCATTGGATTTTTCTAGTTCCATGAACACAATCTATTGGAAACTATTTGTAAATAGTGAATTGACATGAATGATTTCAATCAAATCATCCCTTCATAATCCATCATCAGCAGATCGTTATTCTAGGGGGGGATTGGTCAACTTGATGTGAATTTTTAACCATGATAATAGTGTCACTCATCATTACTGCCCCTTTAAATTGATTGAAGAGGTCCATAAAAGATAAAAAATCATGCATATTTTTATTAAGATGACATAATTCCATTATGGGGATTTATTATTTGATTCTTTCTTATATCCAGTAACTTACTCTGAGAGATACCTTCAATCCAATGGCCTCATTTCAGCTTTCATCGATGAATTGTATGGATACATCTAATCCCATATATTTATCCACGCAGAAAAAACTATCAAAACCCTACTATCTTTATTGTTGGATCTCAATATCATTGGACATAGATTACCATCATCATCATAAAATTTCTCCCCTTGAAGATGCTCAACAGACCCTCCAATTCACAAAACCCCACTGATCCTTCTGTTAGCTAATATTGGTGGTCCTGACGTAAACATTACTAACAACCATCTTGAACTATTTTGGGAGCCCATCCCTAGCGTGTAACAAATAGTCCCTCCCATAATTTCAACATGTGGATCAAGAGGCCTCATAAATATTCATCCAAAAGATAGGGGCTTACTTCTCAAGGGATCCTACCCACAATCATCGACACCAACATAGTGTGGTAGCAAGCCCTCAACATGTGGTCTGTGTTCCCATAGCAGTCTGATATTGGACCATCAGACCTAAGAATGAATGATATCCCACTAGGGAGGACTACAGTTCCTCATGGATAAGGGTCCCACCCCTCTCCCTTATAAAGTACCCCACTATCCCAAATTGGGGTAAAATTGAGAGCATACACATATATACATCCACCTTCATTCATCCAGTTAGCTAACCCAATTGGTTACATTGAAAGGAGCCCACCAACCAAATACAATGGCAACCTAGAAGCAAGAACATACTTCTTCATTCCCCAACCATGCCTTCCAGTGGAATTTTCAAGAATCAATCACGTTATCACAACAACCACATTTGATGGATAACCATGTTTAGGATTTCACACATGCTTGTATTCACAAATCATTCCAGAAGCCTCATTTGGGAAGACCCAAAGAAGTTAGTCAGGGAAACCTGATTAAAAATAATGGGAAGACCCAACTCTCTACCCCCACAAATGAGTAAAATTAATATCCACTATTAAGAAATGGAGTGTTACAGTAGGCACATTCACCTACTCTACATTTATAAGGGGGAAATATCCCAATTCCAAAGATTGATGTCCCCTATAATATCATGGGAATAGATAAAGGAAATATGAAAATACATTTTAACAACCAAAAAATATTCCACGTAACTATAAATATGATATAGTAGTTTATTATGGGGAGGATACAAAAATTAATCCCTAGAAATGGGGTGGCTATTCATCATGTCATGCTATAGAACATACACACCTCTTCTCCCATGTGGGACGTCCAAAGGGAAAACATCTTCATAATATACACACATCCAAATTATAAACATGCACCACTCAGAATGGATACAATATGCCTATCCTAATGGAAACTCCACGAAATGAACAAACACTGACCCATAAAAATTGTTTCCCCATAAGTGACCATAGTCGCTCTCACTATGTCATCTAAGAAGAAACATCTTCATTGACAACTAGAAAATAGAGATTCAACCTGTTATCCCAATCTACACAATTATTGGGTTCTTGAATCCCCAATATAATTATTTATTATATCTTAGTATCCTACACTCTAATTAAATCATTACGAGGGTAGTAGTAGTAATTATGAAGGGCCTTTTCGGTCCCTTCACTATGAAGGCTTTAGTCATGACCAATGTCTTGTTGATCTCAAGATCCCATCTCAAGATTAGATCAATGATCACCTTCAACATGGATAGAAGATCATTGAGAAATAGAATATTCCCTATTCTATAGTTCATAATTTTATTCCTCAACATGATGATATTCATTGGGACTATTTTATAAAAAGTAATGTTTCACATTGTTAAGAGAATTTTCCAATTTTAAATATAGTGATGAAAAATACCACTTATCAGGAGGAACATGATGACACTAGGATAGTATTGTATGAAGCCTTATCATTGAAAAGTGAAATATTTTATCAACCAGATAGAATCCCAATGTGATGTTCATTCTTAAATCCACCATTGAGACACCTAACTTTTAAAATGAAAGAGGATGCCCATACCAATATGACTATCTATTATAAAACTATAGAAAAATGACTATATTGGTTAGACCAAGAAGAGGATCCCTTACTAAAGGATAAATATGATGTGTTAAAAATAAGTAAACTTCTAACTATATATGTCATACAAATCATGTTTGGGCCTTTGGCCACACCAAAACATAGCATTCCATAGTCATTTTTGGAAGATTATGTTCAAAAAATCCACTACAATATAAGGAAAAATCTTTATCACTTAAGGAAATATGTATTATATTATTCTTAGTATCAATTTCATGTAAATGTAATATAATGAATTCAATGAAAAAATGAATTTTTAACTCTCCTTAATTCATAACGATGAAATATGGAGAAATAGAAAAGTTCCCTTCAACACGCATGCCCTTGTGCATTAATGATGTTACGATAGCTGATCACTGATACTCCATGTAGTGTTCAAATCGGAGGATGGGGTGCACTTGGATGGTTACAGTTCACTAATCTCCATTACCCTAAAATCCCACAAAATTTTATATTATGAAATGTTATAGATTCTGTTCTACTCAATGTATTGGACCCACTCAATAATGAACAATAAGATCAGAAGAAGAGGCCAAGATAGACTCATACTGATGCCTATCTAGAAGAGAGAAATATTGTTGGAGTATCATTCATTGGGAATCTAATAATAATATATAAGCCTCCAATTTGGTGGAAATTCATTAATAGAAATTAATAACATAAGATATAGAACAATTTCATTTCGAAATAGGTGATTTATGTGTGCACCGAATGATTATCTAATCACATATTCATGAAAAACAATGTGGAATCAGAATTTCCATTATGACAATAAAATCTACAGTAGTTCAGGACAATCCCTTGCCTAAAATGATGGGTTATTTTTTAGCCAACCCATGAGGTCATCTAATCATTCCTTAATTGTTGTGAATGTAGAAAAATAACATACCCACCCCTCAGACCTTAAGCATTTCTATCCCATAATACCCTCGTCAGTAGAAATCAATCTTTTACTGATTAAGGGAAATGTGATAGAGTGGATCCTCCCAGATCGTTCCATCCATGATATAGTTCCCACACTAGGTATGTTCATGACCGAATTATTTGTATATTACTTTTAGATTAATATTCTCCAAGATGGTCCTAGAGAATATGAAATGAATAGGACAAGGCATCATGGATGGTGAAGAAGTTGTTAGTCTCACAAATATATTGATGTTATTCCTTCAATGTAGTTCCTATAAGTGAATGTGATAAATTCCACCCTCGTATATTCTACCAAACATGAGCCCCAATTATGGTATTCAGAGTAATATATCTCGGTTCAAAATGTATTCGACACTAAAAACATTGAACGAGGTGTGAATACCCATAACCATGGGCTTTCCCAAAATCTCGTCATTCCCTCGAACATTTCACCATCTCCACTTCAAAAATAATCCATCAATGAAAAGAGATATGATCATATTGACCCTCACCTACATAATAGGGGGTTCAAGACCATTTTTATGGAAGAAATATTTTATCAATTGGAGGAGGATATGAAATAATTTACGAGATTTATTGAATATGCATTCAAAGGAATCATTCCAGCATGATATATCATACTAGAATATCCACAACTCACACTCCCAACCATCATACCAAAAAAATAGGGTTTTCCCATAAATAAGAAGTAGATATAGATCATCCAATAAAAATGGGATACCACCCACCAATATATGTTCATTCCACAACAATATATTTATAGTTCTACCATTGTGCGAGGAACCAGAACTGGTCCAAGAACATCCTTACATGCCTACCCCTATAGGCTACCCATAACAAGTAAGAGTTCTTCCACCACGAATTGCCCTACCAGCCACTAAACCACTTTAGGATCAAGCCACTGTACCTATCCAGGATCCCTCTTAGCAACAACATCAACCTTGTCAGGATAATAAGAGGGATAAAAGGTGAAATCAATTTAAGGATATAAAATAAATGACATATTTTATTCAAAATTACCATGTATTCAGCTAAACTATCTTGGCAATGGAAAACAACCTTGGAAATTTTCTTAAGCCCATGAATCCTAGTGTTGAAGGTAATAAAGATGTCCCAAAATATATTCACTTGCACCAATGTCTAGGTAACCCTATCCATGTTTTTTTATCAATGACCTCCAACAGAATATAGTAGACTCTATGAATGGGAAGATTAAAAATTTTCTTTCTCATGTTGTGTATTATTCTTCCACTTATCCAGAGGAGGATAAAGAATGGAATGAAGTCAAGATCTAGATAAATTTTATTTTCAGCGATGGGATTTACATAAAAATGTTCAAATGATTTAATTATATCATTCATTCAAAGCTTAAAAATATGATTCTACCTTCAACTACACCATCTACCTCACAGCTGATTTTATTGACATTTCAGTCCTCAGAAATCCAATCATCCAAAAATTGACCTAGCTAGAAGGGTATGATGAAATAGAAGGGAGTTAAAAAAAATTTAATTCCATAATTATCCTTAGCCATAGAACACATCATCCCTATAGTCCGAACGGAACATGTATGGGACCACCAAATGACACCCCAAGAGTTGACCTGCCAGATGGAATCTTCATCATATGATCAGTTGATCTTTAGTTCCATTAATGTTACTAAAAAAATAGATCCCCTAAAAATTGGTGTCAATGGTTATAAACATGAATTACTAACACCTTTTTGTAGAACTAGGGGAAGTGGTACTCATAGTCCAGGGTACAGAAGAAGAATCATCTGTTCCAGGATTCACTACTTCAACCAGACCCATACTCAAACTATATATCTGGACAAAACTCATGGGATATATCTCAACCCCTCTCAAATGGGAAAATAGAGTTACCCCACTCAATAATTTTTTGTCCCTAACATGATCATCTATGAAGTTAAAATAGAGGATACAAATTTTTTTAATCAACCATAGTATGTAAACAGACAAAACATAACTAATCCACCATGGGCAGGAGCACTTTTGACTCCTATTCCAATGGACTATCTATCAACATCAGGGACATATGTTCCCAAAGAACATGTGAATAAAAATATCATTGAGGGGAAGCATAGATGACTAGATCAGATGTTTGATATTTTTATGGAATAGGGAAATGTACTGGCTATGTTATCAACCCAATATTCCATGTCTATTTGAAAAGATATTCAGGAAGTTCTTATAATGACATTGTCAAGCCCACAATATTTTTAAGTCTATTGTTCTTAAAATAATGTTTATCGTGCATAGAATTATCCTAAAGAATCCAAAATGGTCTTATATTTCCCGGGATAATATGAGGGTTCAATTTTATGAGGACATAACAGGTCCTTTAAATATCAAGAAGGATAAATGAAATTGATAGCCAATGATCATTTTTTGAAAATGGATTTAGAGTTGAACTCATTCTAGTGAATTAACCTTTCCAAATTCAATTAAATGAATATCACTTTTACTCCTCATATTTGATGCTACAAGGGTTTTACAATAATGATCAAAAGCCTCTTGGTGGGATAACACTCCGAACTATGTTCAAGGATCTCACATCTAAATTAAAATTCATAGATTTTTGGCAGGATATAGTATTCAATGTACATCTAGGAATTAAATGGCTATATCATCTTGTGCATATCCCCTCATCATAACTTAAATCCCTAAAATATTGTATCAATGGAAAAATTGCAACATTTCATAGCGATAGTGGTCCATTCATATTTTTCATATGTGACAATAAATTGACATTGGGTTCTACCCAAAGGGAGGGAAACCATCTATAATGTGGTCTCTTGAATAAATGACTCAAATGTCCTAGATATTATCCCACTTAACCCTTTAAGAACCTATATATAGAGTACAAGCTTCCCATCATTAAAATAAAATGGGTGGGATCGAATCCAAGATGACATTTAGTGAAATTAATAATGTCAGTCATAATTAATGATCCTAAATACACATGAAAAGTTTTCAAATATCTTTTTAGTAATAATGGTTTTGATAGAAATTCATTCACTCCACATACAGAGATAAAAAAATCCAAATTTATTTAGCTACAATGAAATATTTTTTATCATCATTGGTAAAAGATCGAGATTCTAATTCTTATTCCCTCTTCTCCACTATGGATGTCTATAAAGGATTCAGAGCATTGATTGAGACAGTAATTATTACTTCATCTTCAATAATTCCACGTGATGATTCCCCATAACACATTGAATTTTTATTCCTCACATCCCTTCCATATAGAGGAAAAATAAGTAATGTGTAATGAAGAGGAAGAATTAGAATACCTCAAGGATACCCCTCCATCATTTTAAAAAGTAATTTCCTCCCCATTGGATGATGTAAGAGTAAATAATCAGCATTTATAAAAAGATTCCTCACCCAAATTGATTAGTGTGGCCATGAAATCCAAAGAATATGGGGAATACAGTTCCTTTATGACGAAACATAGGGACACGTTTTCATGGAATTATAAAGAGATTCTAGTCCTCAATATTGAGGTGTCCACCCATCAGTTGGGTTTTTAGATTACCAACAAAGATACAAATAGGCTTCCCGATGGACACACCCAACCCATGCCTCCAAAATTGATGCTGAAGTGGATAATTACATAAAGGGAAATTTTATTTAGCAAATTCATTATCTGAAATCTCTATCCAATATTTTTCCTTTGAAAAATAAAAAATGAAATATCATAATTTTCATGGACTTCTGAGAAGTCAAATGACATTATCCCAAAAATTACACCACGATTCAAATTAATGGACTCTTGATTAATACAATAGATGGTTATCAATACCTCCCCATCATGGATGGATATTCAGAGTATATAAAAATATTTATTTCCCTAATATATGAATAATATATTGCCTTCAGAGCCCCCAAGAGAGAATTCATCTGTCATGTAATTCCCTTTGTCTTGATAAAAAATGGAATCGCGTACCAACATGTTATGAATCAAATCACTAAACCATATTTTAGTAAGTTTGTTGAATGATTCACTAATGATCTAGAGGTTAAATCACAATTATATTATCACCACCCAAATGACCTAGAGACAACCTTAAACAAGATACAATAGCTGATCCTAATATGAAACCCCTAAATATTTCTTTTGGTTTAACCTTTGGATTTTTTTTAACTTTTTTTTACACCATCACGACATCAATGATGATCCTATGAAAATAAAATCTATACATAACATGTCTCAACCTTGAAACCTGAATGATTTGGGAGGACATCAAGGAAACAATTCCTTCATCTGGTTCTTTATATCCAACCTTTTAGGAATGTGTTTTCCCTTCACCAAACTAATGAAGTAGAGGGTCACAAATTATTTGATCAATGAATGTTAGGATTCATTTGGTAACCTCAATAAACAAATCATAATTCTAGCAGTATTAATTCCACCTATTGAGGGAAATCCACTAATTCTATATGTGATGGCACTGGATTGATTATTGGGATCATTCCATGCACAAATGAGTGATGTTGGGAATGAAAAATTACATTATTGTCACAATTGAACTAGGATCGAAGTTGATTCATGTTTTTTAGATATCAAAAACTTTTTTCTCGCATTAATATTCATAGTTTAAAATATGTGTCACTACCTAAAACATCATGTCTTCCAGTTGGTATCTAGAAATAACTTTCTTAAATTTATCCTCTTTCATCCTATGATGACTTGATTCTTTTAATGTTGTGATTTTATTCTGTAGTAGTTCGGTATATATTTCATGCCTCAGAAAGTAGTGAAAGATCCAACCTTATAAAATTTACTTTCCGAGAACCCATCATGATAATATATGTAATTATATTAAAAACTTCCAGTTTATGAAGTATTTTCTACTCAAGACATCTCTCAATCATGGGAAATGTATTTTGACATCACATCTTGGAGCCCAATGAGGATTAGAATGGAAGACCCTAATCTCAACAAATTTGGGTTAGGGATTATTCATATCTCTCTAGATAAGGCAGTGTTGCCATCATCCTTTCTATTATGATAATATCATACAAACAATGAGGTAGAATATTAGGCCCTCATTTCAGTTCTAGAATTGGTTCTTCAAGTTCCTATAGACCATATAGAGGTGATAGGAGACTCAAAGTTAGTGATCTATTACATCAATGGGGATAATTCAATTAGAATATAAGGGTTAATTCACATACATGATTGTGTTTGAGGGTTGATGGAAAAGTTACCTTAAGAACCAACAGTGACTCACATCGCATAATAAAATAATTCCTTGGTAGATGTGTTGGTAAATGTAGCTATTTACTTAGATGATCCAAATGTATATGAAATGGTCAATAACATTTCCAAATGTATAATGGTCTCATATTTATTTAACAACTTAAGGGAAAATATTAATGATATTAGTCCCATCCTTGATCCAAATGGCCCACCACTGGGTGGATGATTCCAATCATGGATTATATTAAATGTGGATTTGTCCCACTGTATAGAGATATGAATGAAAAAATCTAGTGGTCACAGATAAAATTCACTCATTATGATTTCCCAAATCACCATAAATTCCTCTTGAAAAGAGGATCTGATGGTGTACATATTTTATATATCGATTGAGAAGAGTCTGATTCCATCATGGAATAAGTACAATTAGGGTTATATAATGACCACCAGTCCGGATACAATCATTATAACCAAATTTGATGGATTGAGTTCTACTGGCCAACTACAACATAGGATTTCACATATTTCACAAAGAAATGTCATTCCTTACATGTTCATGCCTATATCATCCATAAACCCCAAGAGTTTCAACATAAATCCAAATACACCTATACATATTCTATATGGAGAATTGATATTGTGGGACCATACGCACTATATTCAACCATATAGTTAAAAACGTTCTTACTACTACTGATTTCTTCTCAAAATGGGTAGATTTAAAAACCACAAAAGAAAGTCAAAGTTAATATTATTGTAATCTGTATAAAAAATAATATTGTTACTAGATTTAGTGTCACTTATAAAATACTGAGGGACAACAAACACAATTTCTGTTCTATTGAGGTGGAAATGTGTATCAGGAATAAAATATCAAATCCAACCATTCATCCCATTATCATAAAAAATGGATGGATAGATAGAGGCCATCAACAAGACCCCATTGAACATTCTATAAAATGTGGTGGAAGAAGATAAAATGTATTAGCCAAACATGATCATTCATTACTTATGGTATTATCTTACCAAAAAAATCACTTCCACATGAGAGACCCTTTACTTATTGGTATATAGAACCTAAGTTGTCTTACCCATTTAGGTTTAGTTTCCATCGCACATCATTTCCATCTATGATCAACTATCTCTTAATTTTATATCCCAGAAATGAGTGAATGAATTCTAGAAACATGGAGAAAAAATATTTCACACCATGCATCACATGGATGTCTATAAAAATTGGATTGTGAGTGACTTTTACAAAAAGTTCAACCTACTTTCATTTCCACAAGGAGAATATGTATTTTATCTTAAGACTCTAAGGTTACTTTGAGTAAAGCCTCCAATGCTTACGCCAATGTGGGGGGGGGGGGTACTCTATACACAACATCCACTCTAATGGGAATTATTATTTGGTCTCAATGAACATGGAAATCACTACCATCCTAGTGAATGTGTAGTTCTTAATTAAATATTTCATTTAATAATGTGAAAGTTTTCCTATATATAAGAAATTAAAATACATGTCATCATATACATACAAGCAGTAAGACATTTATCTATGTCGTTGGTCCTACTCATATGACCCAAAATTGAGAGATACCATTGTTACTCAGGAAATTCCATCAAATTTCATGGTAAAATTATCTTCTATTTGATGTAATAAAACCTCTAAAATACCACATGTTAGAACTACATGTGGTCCCCTAAATGTGGGCCTCCATCTGAGGTGTAAGTCCGAATCACGTCTCTCTATTCCCTAATATAGTTAAGATTCCCTCTTTTCCAGACATGAGGTAGAAAGAATTGGAATATCCCATGCATAAGCCCCACTCACATAATTTCCACATCATAGTTGATCTTGGTACCCAATATATTTGTAAGACACATCAACGTCACATACTAATTTCATGTAAATAAACTGAAAGATAATTTCGAGAACTACGTGTGGCATGATTCTCACTCAAATGAGATACATAGTGATACATGGGCATCCTATCTCAATTACATCCACATTAAAAAACTATATCACCTTTAATTTATTTGTATTAGTTCAAACATTCCCAAGGAGTCCATTTTTATAATTATGTGCAGCTGGATTCTCATTCCAATGAGATAGATACTGATGTCTAAATCTATATTCTTGAGCCCATACTTAGAAGCCCATTTATTCACTATGTATGAGTTCAAACCTGTACAATGAGTCTTTTTTTATATATATGTGGATATATTCTATATCAAAAGATATATATATTGATGACCAGATCACTAATCATGGGCCTAGCCATAAAATCCCCTTCACTCCATTTGTATATGTTTAAACCGTCATAGAGAGCCCATATTTTAGAAATACATGTTTCTTAATTCTTTCTTCATCAAAATATATACATAAACTAGAGTCATATACCATAGTCTAGTAGTAGTATTCCATTCAATGTCAAAATCAACCATTTCCAATTGCATGATGTTAAACTTCATTGAATTCCAGAACTATGTATGGCATGATTATCATCCCAATTAGATACATATTGACCCAACACTTATCATCCTTTTCCCTAGAAAAAATATTACTTCTCATTCACAATTATTCATCTTTTTCTTTACCGTATGCTGTTAAGATAAATGGATTTCAAGAAATATATATGGCTTGATTATCATACCAATGATATACACTGTGATGATTGAATCATACATCATTCCCCATCCATCATAAAATATAAGTACACATATCATTGACTTATGTCCCCTTCGTGTAATAGATGAATATTTTATTGCTCATTAATTCTCCCACAAAGCATAGCTCATGTGGGATTAGGTGTTTTGGTAAAGGTGTACACTTCATAAGTATGGTAAATCTTTTGTATTAAGATTAACCTATTCATGGATTCAAGGACATAAAACAAACACTAAACATACTCATCACATGATAGTAAGTTATACGATTTCCTCATGAATTATGTTTGGATTGATTCGCATTCTAATGAAATACATAGTGATGTCCAGGTCTTTAATCATGGACCCAACCAAAACATAATGTGTGAAATTACCCCTAATATAATATGTATGATTTAGATATACATAATAGGATTAAATATGGTTCCTCACCAAAGGCATGATCCCATATTTCAATTAAAAACCCTTTATTTTTCCCACACATAGGAATTGAATCATTTTGGTGGAATTTATTTTTGAGCTACATGTGGCTTCCTACTCATTATAGTGAAATACATAGGGACCCCTTGGACTCATGTTCCATTCCAAACAATAGAGTAATGTAATATATATCCTGCAATTCATATAAAAAATAATCAATGTGATACCATATATATTTGGGTCCCCTTATTAGAGAACAAAAAAGGGAAACAATGGTGTGACATTTTACATATGAATATTGTTAATGATTTATTTATATGAATCCTTATGAATCAAATTTTCATTTCATGGGTTATTTTTACTGTGTTAAATGACACCCATTTATTCTATGCGTACTTTATGTTATTAATGTGAATGAATTTCAATTTTTAGAGTTTTCTAAAACCCATTTTATTTCCATGGATTCATTATGACATGACAATTGATTGATTTACAATGGAACTCATACGTATTGATGATGAATAATGGTTTCCTAATATCAAAATCTAATGAATTGGTTTAATTTTTTTATATGTAGAGATAATTATTCATGATTAACATTTAGTTTCACATAAAAATAGGGAATTATAGTGTGTATCATGAATGTAATGTTCCAAATATTAATATTTACACCAAATATGAAAGATACTTTTAGTTTTATAAATATTCTCATAATAATGTTATACTCTCATAGATCATGTTTTTTTTTGAATTTTTCTCATCCAACATTTTATTCATGACTTATTTAATGAAAATATATAAACAATGATTTATGAAACATGTTTTTTTAATTATCATATATATCTTTATTAGATTGAAATGTTCAAGAAAATCATATATTATATTGTATTTGTTTCTATTTATTTACCCCAACTGATAATCTAATATCACACCTATCATGTGTTTTAATTTCCCTATGTTATAAATATGAGTATAATATATAATAAGTATAGTATGGAATAATATGTTTCTTTATTATTGTGGATTGTGAAGAAGAATTGTAAAATAATATTTTTATGTCATTATCCATAAAGGACAATAATCCTAATATTCATGAAATTGTCTGGTTATTTGTGAGAAGAAATGCTTTCTATAAGGATATATTGTAAAATAAAGGCTTGTATATACTTTTTATCTTTATAGTCAATGTTATCAATTATTCCATGTGGATAAATATGATAATTTACCCTTAGTAAACCTATAAAAATGGTGTAATATATATTTTTTTAGAACGAATATCATTTTAAAATTATTGATAAAGACATAAATGGGATAATTATTGGTTATGTAATTATTCAAATAATCAATAACATTATAATCCAATGCTTATTATATTTATTTTGGATGTAACAATACGAATTCATTAATACTACCCATTAAAAAATCCCACAAATATGGTGAACATTCTATATTTATGTGTTTGTATATGAAATGGTTCATTGATTGATATATCTATTCATGAATAAAATCCTTGAGAAAAATGAAAATGTGATAGATTAATAAAAATGAATCATTGTTATAAAATAATTATTACCACCCTTTTATATTATTTTTATTTTGTAATTAACATGTTTTCCATATTTGATCAAATCAGTTTTGGTACAAATTTTGATTTTTATTACATATATTATTGTTCGATTGCAATGATTTATTTTCCATAAAATGGATTTTAAATCTTAAATGTGACATGAACCATTAAATGTTACATAATATAGTATTTTTGTTGATAATGGGGGAAATATTGGGAAATATTAAATGTATATTACAATGTTGGCATCAAAAATTCATTTTTAAATTCAAAATTTTATCCTCTAATATTAAAGACACCAATGTGAAATTTATTTAATAGTTTGAACCACATATATAGAGATCTTGACACACATTTAATTTATTTTTATCATATAATAAAATTTGGAAAAATAATTTTAGTTTGATTTTTCTTGATGAATAGATGGGATAATAAAAAATATAGTGAGTGAACTAGTGAGAGAAAACAAAATTTTAAAACTGAGTGACTAATATTTTTTTAACACACTTTCATTTATAGAAGAAAATATTGTTTCAAATAGTACACTCAGATCTAGAAAATGGAAACCCAATAATTTCTAAAGAACTTATACCAACTCTATTGATCTAAGTAATGAAACATCAATAGTCTCTACTTTTCACTTTCAATCCATATGTGACTTTCATTGGATTATATCAATTTTTTTGTTTCTACTATTGAAACGAAAAAAGACACCCATATATCACATACTCTATATTTCCTTCAAATGAAGCTGATTAGTGTGTTTTTAGTTAATATAGCTCATCTTTTTCATACCCATTCTAATTTTATTCATATAAAATTACTAATAAAGAAGATAATTATGTTTAATTAAAATAATAATAATAATCAAAACATAATTAATTATAATATTAATAAGATTTCATAATACCATTTTATTATATTTTAATTATGTATCACTACATGATAATTGAATTTGAAGAACACAAAAAATATGTCGTTAAATTTAATTCATAAAACATATGAGGGTGTTGTTGAATGTTTTCTTTTTAAATGTTATGAAATTAAATAATAAAAATTTTTTGTTGTAAAATATTTCATTCGACACATATTAGGAGTTGTAAAAAAGTAACAAAAACATTTAATATTATATATTAGTGATATTGTATTATTATATAAATTTTAAAATATTTTTATCATATTGTAAAACATAAATGAATTTACTAATAAATATTATTTATATATATAATTTTAGTCATTGATCATATAAAATATATAATTTATTTTAACATATAAAAAATTTAGCGAGAAAAACATTAATGTGGATTATATGTAACAAACAAAAATCCTCAATCATGAATTAAAAAGTGATCAATTTTATAATTTTATTAAATGAAATATTTTAATATAAATTATTCTATTAAATCAATCATGTCTAGGGATAGCTTCATAAAACCATAACATTTGGTCAAAATCAATTAAATATCATATCCCTTAAAAAATAAACCAAATAACACAATTGGGAGAGGGGAATACACCATCTCACAAAAGCACAACAACCCAAAGTGAGAAAAATAAAAATTATATGTTTTATTACATTTGAAAAAACAAATTAAATATCCATTAAATAAAAATATAAATCATTTTTAAATTAAAAATATTTAATTTATACTATAAAATTATATTTTGTTATTTCAACATCCAATAAATTTTAAATATTTATTTGAACATAGTAGGTCTTCCTATCAATTTCGAATGAATAATATTGATTAAAAAATATGAGTAAAATATTGTTTCTTATATAATTCCTTTGATATTTTAATGATAGAAAATCCAATCAAAATACATACTTATATGAACTATTCTACAAAATTAATTTTTTTTTAAATAAAATTATCATGTTACTTTTTTTTGAAATCTAATTGTAAAATGTATTTTCTCAGTGAACAAAAGGAATAGGGAATGAGAAATATGATTCCTATTTATAATATTTTTTCATGTTTGGAAAATACACCACCTCCAAACCCACACTCACAAACTCGATATTTAAAATAATTATTTTTGAACATAGGATTTTATTCTTGTCAATGATCACCATAATTTCCCACATATACTATCAATCACCTTTGTGTTTAAAATTTTATATAATAAATAAAAATATATTATACTCAATCTCAATTATTCTCAATAAATGTTTATTTCCCCACAATAAAAGATTCAAAAAATATATAATTTTACTTTGACATAACAAATAAATTCATGACACAATACACTCTTCTAGCATTATCATTCATGATAATTTCATTCATACATTGAGAAATGAAAATATAATTATGGGGTGACCTAAAATGATCGGTAAGGGTAAAATAAAAATAATGGGTAACATGAGAGACATTAGGCATATCATGATATCAAAATTTTCCTAGAATCATGACATGTAAATGATAATATAAGGTCATGATATTTGAAAATTATATTAAGATAACATTGAAATTTTGGAATGTGAATGAATATAAACATGAAATCATAAGCATAAGTCATGGATTCTTATTGGGTTAACAGAACATTTTTGTCTTAGATAAATTTCCAAGCCACATTTTTGAATAGGCTCAGTACCCTAACACCATTATTTCTTAAGATATATAAACATTATACAAGGGATTAGTAGGAAATATAATTTTTATCCCACATTTCACATATGTAAGACAATATATATGTGTTTTAAATGGTTTTACACAACAAATAATAGATGAATAAGGACATAAAATTAGTTTAATATTCCTTATAATTAAATAAATAATGAATCTTTTTGGATTTCATTAATAAAAATGAAACGTTGAGCCCTTAGTAATTAAATGGGTTTTTAATGAATTTAATAATCACTATAACTAAATACCAATGAAAAAATAATAATATTCCTTGGTTATTTACATAATATACAAAATTTATATTTTGTTAATGAAAAAAATTCCCTAAATCAAAATATTTAATGTGATCATTAGTTAAAACCCATCAAAAAGTAATGTGACATGGTTAATTAAAACAAAACAATAATTTAAATTAATTTATTCCTATAAAATTTAATGAATTGGAATGAAAAAATGCTTTATGTTTCCTAGTATTGATTTAAAATATAATTTTATAATTCATTTAGATAAAGAATGCATATTATATCATTATATTAATTGTATTTATTAAGAACATAACATTAATACAGAACACTCATAGAATAAATATGAAAATTTAAATGAAAAAAATAATAACCATTTTCAATTACAAAATATAAAAATGAATATTTTATTAAAACATTAAATAAGAATATTATTTTTTGAAAACATGAAATCATAGAGAGAAAATATCCCCGAAAATTACAATGGTGACAAAAAGATATGTTCACATAAAAATGTTTAAATGATATTCATTGAGTAAAAAATGACTCTTGTAAAAAATGATAAATATATATATTACAATAATATTTTAAATGAATATTAATGTTTCTGAAAATAACCTGAATTAATTTTTCAATAATATTTTTAGAAATATTTTAAAATGTTACCTTAAACATGTTCTTTTTGAATTATAATCTTATAGAATATGTCTAATTTCTATTAAAAACATTAAGTAAAATAAAAATATTAAAAATGATGAAAAATAATACATTTATAATTTTTGTATGGGTCAAAAAAGATTACATTCAACCTTATATGAAATACTTTTGACAGTTAAAACATTGACCTCAATGAAAAAAAATACATTTCCATATAATAGGCTAATTCTAATAATGAACGTGCATTTATTTGAGGATATCTTACACCAAAGGGGAGGATTTCAATGAAAAATTTTAATATGCCAAGGGAAAATGGAAATATAAAATTTGATATGAAATAATTATGGAAAATATTATTTGAATAACTAAATAAAAAAAAGAATTAACGATTCATGGGAATGGGGTCTTCAGTCCCGAATACAATTATAAATTTTTCAAAATTTCTATCAAAATCATTAAGGAGAATGATCATGTAAATAAAAATTAAATATATTTCATAAAATATATATTTTTATTGGAGAAAATTATCCAACATATAAATTATATAATATTAAATTATTGGAAAAATATAATGTGCCTAAATAATGAACTTTGAGACACAAAATCTGTTTCATTATTTTATATTATAGAAGACAAAATATAACCTCATGTTAAAATACAATAAAAATTAAACCTATTTAATACCTTATTTTTCTCTATCACCCATTTATATACGTTATTTATAATTATTTGCTGTGAATATTGTTATTCATTATAACATTTATTTAATATCATATGTTGACACATTTAAATGTTTTTCACATGATTTATAAATGTAATATTGATCCTTGATATATGATAAAAGCTTCATCATTAATAGGTTACATATGGTAATATAATATATATCTAAATATTAAAAATAATGGTAAAAATTTTTCACTTTATTGTTATATTAATTAATCAAGATAATGAAGTTAGACAGAATATGTTTCCATCAATTCTTAATAAAAAATGATGACTTATTCTGGGAATTTTTAAATATTAATATTATAACTAAAACCCCAATAATAAATTTTTAATATATTATAATAAAATAAAATTAATAGTTTATAAAAATACATAATAATTCATTATATAAACATTACAAAATTGTTCAATAATACGATAAATCATCAATTAAAAAAGTGTGTCGTAATAATCATTTAGGTTAAAAAATTAAATTATATATTATTAATATAAAATTAAAAGTATCATAAATATGTAATATTTATTATATATATAAATAATTTATGTTAAAATGACCATTAATGTTTGCTGGTGATAAAAATTTAATTCATCATTCATGGATGTGGCAATCATCATGTGAAGAGGATTAACAAACTGATTCTCAATGAATGGAATGAGTGGTGGTATATAAAAATTTATCTAAGTATTATTATAAAAAAACATAAACATAATATTATTTTATGTACTAAAATTATTTTCCATTCCATGTTTTGCGTTCAAGAGAGATAAGACATATCATTTATGGATGTGGTAGTCTTCACAGACACATGATTAACGATGTTTTTAATTAATGAATATCTAGAATAACGGTAAATACAAAACAAGATTACTTTATAATTTTATTAGAGGAATTAGAAAGCAATTATTTTCATAAAAAAAACATCATTGAAACCATTTATATGTTAAAGTGATGGAAAATAATATGCTTCATTTTGTAGACACATTTTCCCACATTTGCAGATGTTCGACATGTATTTATTTCAGGAGATTCTAGGAAATGATTAAATCAAATTTATTAATTAATTAAATTAAATTTCAGTATGTATAGGATAATTAATTAATTATATTTCTAAATTTTGGGACCTTTTGGAAGATAAAAATAAAATAGAAATACTATTAGGATATTAAGACTCTTGTCGGGAACATTAATTTCTGTTTAATTTTCCTATAGAATACAAGGATTTGGGTAATTAATGGTGGATATTAACTATTGTTAGTGGGAGAGGGTTATAATATGAATAAATTATTAGATATTAAACATTTAATTCAGTGTAATGTGTGTGTAAATAAGAGTTTTTTATGGACCCTTTTATAATTGAAGGGGATGGTCATTTTAGAATTATATTAACTTATTAAATATTTTATTACATAATTTCAAGGTCAGAGACACCAGTGTTTCCAAAACAATGATTATGGGACATTATAAGGTAGAAAAAAAACCCAAGAACATATTTGTTCATAACACCATGAGTTAATAAGGTTATATTCCTTTTAAATTTCATTGTAACCACGTGTAACATCACCTTGGTAACATTCCTTTCCACCATTGTCAATTGAATATAATTTTAACTTTTCATATTGAAAATAAAACACAATTTGAATATTATTATACCTTATATGATATTATTTTTTTCTAATAAAATTTTCGTTATTTAGAAAACATATGTTTAATATAGACATTCCTAGTGTATAAAAATAGTTAATGTGATAATCATGTTTTTATTTCTATGATTTATGTGTGAGTAAATATTATTGATTTCAATAATTTTAATGTCATAATTTTACTTTTTTAAAATATGAAATAATTTTTTATATTAAATTAAATATATAAAACAATTAAAAAAATAACTAATTAAACAAAATGACTGCAAATTGTTTTTTATTTTTGTAAACTTTTACTTCACTTATAAAAATATCTAACATGGGTTTTCAAATTATTAATGATACTTTTAAAAAATATATTATTTTTTCTTAATTTAATATTTATATGAAATTAGTAGTTTTGATTCCTTCGACAATTTTTATTATATACTAATGAAATAATCAAAAATATAATTTTCATAAAAATACAATTTTCGACAAAAAATAAATATTTTAATAAAAAATTAATAAAATAATTCAAATAATATTTTGATATATCTACTCAAAAATTATGTAAATTTATTCCAATTATATTACTAAAAATTATATATTTAACTATTAATATAAGACAATTACTATAATTATAAATTATATTTTATTAAAATGACCTTCTTAGATGTTAACTATTTCTAATATTATTTCATTCCAATTTTATAAATCGATAAAAATTTATATCTTAATATCATATCTGAATAAATTTCATTTTATCATATATATCTTTTTAGGATGATAATTTTAATTAAATTATGTATGATTGGATTTATTTTAGTTTTTTTGAAGATTGTTATTGATGTCAAAAATATCGAGAGAAAAAATATATATACAAAATTCATAATGTAACATCCTAATAATTTGAAAGGAGTTAGTAATTTCGAAGGATTAATAGATAAACCAAATAGATCTTAAATGAAAAACTAAATATTATAACATTAATATGATCATTATAAATTATCCATTAAATTAATGGGATTGAAAATTTATAAATATTTTATTGAATAAAAATAAATATCCATAAAGATATTATTATGTAGATAAATTCTTAGAATATAAGAACAAAATTTTCTGTAAAGTAGTTTTAATTTTGAAATTTAGGAATAATGAAAAATAAATTACTATATCTTTATTTGGGAAGTTAAGCCTATTAAATATTTGAAACATTCATTAAAATTATTTGATAAAATTAAATTCTTATTTTAAATAATCATGTCAAAATTATTCTATATTGAAATTTAAATAATTTTCTAAAAATGTTAAATTTTTTGTGAATAGTAAAAATATACTTTCTTGGAAATACTATACATTATTTTATATTTTCAAAACATAATCATGATTTAATAAATTATTGAACATATATAAAGTCTCATGTATGATAATAAAAGAAAAAATTCACACTAAAATTATTCATAACATATATATTTTGTATTATTTCATGATAAATATAAAAATCATTTATAGTTCGAACTAGTGTTTACCTGCATTGAAAAAGTAAAGTTCAATGAAATATATATATATATTAATTTATAGGTAAGATTATATTGAAATTATTTCTTGATAAATATAATGGAGTAATGATGATTTTGACTAATAGTTTCTAATTTTGGTCTTATATAGCAAGAATCTTTTCTAAATGCTTCTCAAATTCTTGTCCATGGCTAGAAACCTAAAATTAACAAATTAAATTAGTTTTCTTGACTTGTTCATGAGTTAATATACATAATAGTAAATTTAACATGACTATATTAATACCAATTAATTTATTTTTATTATATTATATTTTTTTATTAATTAATTACCTTAAATGCTTATGCAACACTTACACAGTTCTTGTCAAAGAAAAAGGGAAAATTGATAAAATGACATTAAATAAAACTATAATTACCATTAAATGACCCAAAAAATTTCATATATATTTTCTATAATTTATATATCGATCATAATCATAATTAAGATGAATTTAGGAACTTTTAGAGCCACTTAGTTGTCATTATTTTTCATTTAGTATTTTATATCAAATGATTTCAAACTTATATTAGTATTATTTTTAATATATATAACATTTTATAAAAAATGATCTTCCAAAAGAGAGGATTAACCCTAAATAAGTTTTTTATTGATAATATATTTTATTTTTTATCAATTGTATTTTTAAATTATTGGTAAGAAATAATCTCATTAAATTCCTACACATTGATGGAATAATAATTATTAAATTAATGGAAACAATAAAATAAACGACATTAATAATCCTAAAATCATTAAAATTTGAGATAGTAAAGCTAATCCAAAAATTTTCTAGAGGAATATAACATGTATAATATATAATACAATAATTGGTTAAAAATTTACTATTTTTTAATATTTTTAGGACATAATAAAGTAAACTATTTTATATGACCATTATGATATTTCATTAATATAATATTTTTAATAAATTATTTCTAAATTCCTAAAAAATATTAAACAAGGCCAATGATGGGTGGATATGGAATAAAATATAACCCTTGGTATATTTATTGTCTATTTGGGAGATTTTGGATCTAAAATAGTCTTTTTATATTATCATATATATTTATAATTTTCTAAACTGCACCTCACTCCAATTATATGGGTGAACCCCTTCCTACACACCAAGATCCTTCATATTGGGCATCCTCTAAATAATTTCCATATAACCATCCCTTGTCAAAATTTATAGCAGATTATCTCACTGAAATACAAATTCATTGTTCCATAAGGTATCCTTCAAGTATGTTATATTCAAGAGGCAGCATTCATAAATGAACTCTCTTATTTTATTTCCATCATCTACCTAATCCCCCTATCATTAATTAATCAATTAATAATATCTCATGTAAAAATTATACACTATAATTTTACATTTAAAATGGAATATCATATAATAAATACACCAATATTTTATGAAATCTTGTGTTTTCGAATTAATTAAATATTTTGGATATTTTTCATTCCATGTGACCTTGAAAATAGATTTTTATAATAAAAAATGTATTTTTCTTTCATTATTTGTAATAAAAATTTAATCATACCCTACATGATACATAAAGGTTATAATTAACTACATGATATATAAAGGTGAGCATGAACTACAAGAAACCCCAATATGGCTTACGGTACACATATTTCTATGTTTTACCAAAAAACAATATATTAAAAAAATATTTTTATCTTACATACTAAGAAATAAAAATTGGTAATGAATAATATTAAATAAATTGTGAGAATATGTGTTTTAGAAATATGTTAAATGAATTCATTTGAAAAAAATTGATTATAAATGAATATTAGAACCAATTG
The DNA here is from genome assembly GCA_963277665.1 of Viscum album. Taxonomy (NCBI): domain Eukaryota; kingdom Viridiplantae; phylum Streptophyta; class Magnoliopsida; order Santalales; family Viscaceae; genus Viscum; species Viscum album. The sequence goes on along the minus strand of OY728132.1, from coordinate 1,339,106,241 downwards.
AATATAAATGAAATAATTTTATTGAAAAATATTTTATACTTATAAAGTTTTATTAACAAAATAAATTAATTTATATAACATTAGAGAATGATATTTTTGAAATATAAATGTAATAATTTCAAATAAATTATTTTTATTTTCATTCATTATATTTGATTTTAATTAGATAATAACAAACTAATTTGTTTGCTGAAAACATTAATATTTTTATAAATACACTTATACCGCCTTTTAATGGATAATCTATTTTAATTAAAATTTATTGGAATTTTACAAGTCATATATGTAATAATAAACTTCATATTTTATATAGAAACCTAAAAATTATCTTATGCTTAATGTTTTTATTATTCTATGACGTTTCAATTAGTATTAAATAATAAAAAACGATAGAATTTTAATTCAATAATATTTTTCATTCTAATTTATTTATAATTTTAAATTATATTTTGATATTAATAAAATTATAATTATACCATTAGTTATTTTTTAATCCAATGTTTTTTTAAAATAATTTCTAATTGAAATTTAATATTAAAACATATCAAACATTTGAATGATTTTACATTTAAAACCCACATTGTCATCCCATTTGTGAAATTAAATTTAAATTAATTTGTTCTAATTATGTGATATAGATTTCAAAAAAATTATTCCATAATTTGAATAAGAATAATTTTTAACCCTTAATAATTCCATCATATTTTATAATGAAAAATAAAATTTAGTGTAATTAAATTTAATTTCAATGATTAAGGAAACGTTATTCTGAACAAAGGACTAAACCATAAAAACAAGATCCATTATGACCTGTAAACATATAAAAATAACTTTTCATAGAAATTATTCATAAATTGAAATTCAATTAAGGAGTTTGAATGAGTTTGGATGACTTATTTAAGTAAAAATGTGGGATCACTAAGCACTTCTTTAAAAAGTATCATATAATTAATTTCCCTCCCCTATATCATTCCACCACCTCTCCCACTTCCTCAAAGCTCTAAAACCTCTTACCATCAAACATTTTCGACCTAATTAACTTCCCAACATCAATAAATTACTCCTTGAATCCTAAATTTCTGATGAACTAAATCCAAGGATGACTTTAGGTGAAAACCAAAAGAAGATACCCAAAGAAGAGGTAAAATTCTCCCTCCAGCTCTGTTATCATATTCTCATTCCCCACCAAATCCACACTCATTATTCCTTTATTATACAAATACAACGGTATACTAATTACACTATGTTTTTTAAACTAAAGTTTCTAGATAAACATTCATAGACATCCATTTATTTTGAAATGAACATTCTGATTATGTGTGAAATGGATTTTCCCATCATGAAACGATGAATTTTTGTTCATCCTTTGCCAGATATCATGGTGGGAATTATGATATAAATTATATTTATATTTGATATATTTGATATATATAATTTATTTAATATTATCTAATTATTTTAGAACACATATCTTTGTAATTTTCATTTTGAGTAAATACTATAATTTAATTTTGGGAAGTGGAGACAACCACCCCCTCAAAATATTTCATTCGTTCACACACGACATAGAATGTATTAAGGATGTATTAGTGAAATTATATTATACATATGAAATATTAATGATAATTTAATGATATTATAATTACATATGTGTCATTTATTTTTTTCATTCAATATTACAAAAAAACTGATACAACATTCATGTGTACATACGACCTATCCTCTTAATGAACAATGTATTCAACATCAAATATATATTTTATAAAGAATATTATAATAAAAAAACTAATGAATATAAATAATATTTATATCATTTTTTACATTCTGGAAGTCACTTTATATCTTTAAGGACTAAATATATAACAAATTAACACACATGCGAAGAACAAAGCGAATATTACCCGTAGTTAAACCTTAACATTGAATTTTTAACATTCGAGTGATATAAAGTCATAATAAACACATATATGGTATTAGATATAAGTATATAGTTCTATGATATATTTATAATAACATTATATTTGTAATTTATATTTTTTTTAGGAATATGAATAGAGTCATGATGGAATGTAAGGGAATATCTTCCCACTTTTTACTTCAAGGAGATGTAAGATTAATTCCCCTCCCATTCCTTCTTTGGGTGTGTATAATTTCGATATTTGAATTATATTATTCTTATTCATAAATTTATAGGTATTTATATTTTAATTTTATGATCTTTCTTTCATAGGTTTTATGTTCCAAAAGGAACCAAATCGGTAAATTAATTCTGTCTCAATTTTCTATATTGGAGACACATGCGATGTTATGAAACAATATTTTTCCATGAGGTGTATATAAAATATTTGAATTAATATATCAATAATATAATTCTTTACATGGTATTTTATTATTAATGTAATTTTATTTTCATAAATTGGAAGTATGGTTCAAAGTAACCAAGTGCTAAGAGTCTATTGAATCAATCACATTTCTTTCACTACTAGAAAAACAGGTATTTGCCACGGGATCCCATCGCAAATGGCTTTTTGCGATGGGGTCCCATCACAAATGACCCGTTGCTGAAAACGGTGTCGCAATAACATTTTTTTGCGACGAGCCCGTCGCTAAAGCCCTTTTCCGCGATGGGGAGAATCCCCGTCGCAACTAGTACTCCGTATCTTTGTAAAAAACTAGTTGCGACGGGGCTCGTCGCAAAAACTATTTTTTAACAAATAAAAAAATAATAATACTATTTGCAACGGGAATAGTATCTCGTCGCAAATACTATAAAAAAAATAAAAAAAATAAATTGTTAATAAATTATTTTAATTAATATAATAATAATCCAATTATAATTCAAAAATAAAAAATAATAAAAAAATAATAAATGATTTTAATTAATATAATAATAGAATTATAATTCCCAAATAAAAATAATAAATTATTTTAATTAATATAATAATAATAGAATTATATTTCAAAAATTAAAAATAATAGAATATTAATAGAAACTACGAATAGAAAAAAAATCATATTTTAATTTCACAAATTTTATAACATAAATACAAACTCTAATCTGAAGGAGGGGGGGGGGATCTGCAGATGGTGGTGGAGGAAACTCCATCCCTAAAGCATGAGTGAGTCGGCGCATGTACTCCATCTGCTCCTGATGCTGTTGCTACCACTAACTCGTCTGCTCCTTGTACAGCTGCTGCTGGCGTCGACGCTCCTCCTCATGCTGCTGACGCATCTACTCCTGCTTCTGTCGGAGACTCTCTATCAGTGCAGTCTGAGATCGCAACTGATCCTCATACTGTGTAGCAGAAGAAGATGCACGAGCTCCTCTCGAGCTGGACGCCGACATCGCAGCACTGCCATAATAATCTCTAGGAGTCAGTCGAGAGCTGATACCAACTACCCGGCCCTTCTCGAATGCATACTGGGTGGCCTGCATCCATGACGCCTCATCAAACTGATGGCCAGTGGCCTGATCTGATGACTCGGCCTGACTCTCAGGTCGGGCCTGTAACGCTGTGGCCTCATACAACTCCTGTAGTTGCAATTTAAAATTAAAATTGTGAATATATTATATACAGTTAATTTTTAAACATGAAAACAAATAATACTAACCACGATGTGATGCTGACGATCACCTCTGAGCTCCCCAGTAGCAGGATCACTATAAATCCTCCGATATACGTCGTACTCCGTAATCTCGAGGTGCTCGACAGCCTATAAGAATAAAAAATAAACTGTTAATATTTATAGTTATATAAAATATTTATAAATAATGTAGGTACTAGATGCTGTCTATGAGTACTGAAAGAACGACTCCCAGCTCGATGAGTCACCTCCTGTCTCCCTCGATTCTGCCTCCCCACCGAGGATCTCCTTTGAAAGGCACCACTCAACCAGTGCGCACATAATCCATCCCATACATGGTATGAAATGTACTCTGGTCGGTGTTCTCTACATGACTCGTCAAAATCTGACACTCCTGCTTTCTTCATCGCAGCTTTTCTTAAATTGTGCAAAAACTGACGAAGGCGATCACGCATGGCCACCTCCCATGCCTCGTGGATGGCGTCACGCATGGTATCCTCGATCGGATACCATAAACCCTAAAAATAAATGAAAATATCAAGTTAAAAATGAAATAATTTTCAAAATAAAAATTATTTATTTACGTACATACCAACCAATGGCCGTACATGGCCTGCTACACATCAATGGGAATCTGCTCCCATGTGGACCACGGCTGAGAGAAATAGTTGCACAAAATAGTACTTCCCTATCCTACTGCTATATGCGGAAAACTGTAATAATAATAAACATTTATTATGTGAATAGATTAATTAAATCTTAGTCAAATCAACAGGTTATCACACAGGTTATCACACCTCCGTGTGCGTGGATCAAACCCAAGACGTGGACGTCGCTCGGGGACGGGGTCAGGAATCATCAATCGTGCAAGACCGCGCCCCCTCCGCGTACTCCCTGGAGCGCTTGCAGGCTGAGGGTCATCTGGCAGCAACTCATCTGCATCGAAAGTCAGGTCAGCATCCGCCAACTCACGAAATGTGGCGTCGTCCATCTGAAACAGAAAATATTAATGTTGTTAGCAAATAATTCATAATTACTATTATATATACATATATACATATTGTGATTGTATATAAATACCATGGAATTCTATCAGTGTTCATCATCATCTTCATATATGTCAATGTCATCATCATATTCCTCCTCAACATCATCGATATCCATTCGAGTTACAGTTGCTTCATCTCTTACCATTTCAAATTCATATGTGACATCATTAACATCATCGTCATCACCGACTCTTAAATGTGGGGTGTTGTCATCGATACTCATGTATCTTTGCAAAAAAGATTGATTTTGAGTACTCTCTTGAAAGACTTCAGTTCTTTGCACATCAGTGAAAGCACATTCACTTTGACTAAACTGATTGTCTCGAATTTTGATTTTAATTACACTCCACCAATCAGTCAAGTCTCTTGATGTAGCACAGTACTTTGCGTAATAAACTTGATGCGCCTGTTGAGCCAATAAGAATGGTTCATTTACTGCGAGAACACTTTTACATTTAATATCGATGATTCCATGAGTCGGATGAACACGCACGCCTCTCTTTGTATCCAACAACCGACATTTGAATATGGTTATGTAATGTTGTCCAAGATAACAGAGTTCAATGATTTAATCAAGTATGCCATAAAAGTCAACTTCATTTTCTCGATGATGAGATCCTCTCATGCTAACTCCATTTTTCATTGTTTTTTTCGATTCCCCATATGTATGTGTGTGGAATCGAAATCCATTCACTACATATGCATTATAAGTTTTAACAAGTTTGGAAGGTGGGTTACTCAATACACACAGCCGTTTGTCAATTTTATCAGCATGTCGAGACACCTGAAAATTTGTGAAATAATTATCAATATAGTAAACTATACATTGAATGAGTTGCTAAAAGATAAAGAATTTATGTTACCAGTTTTTGAAACCACTGAGAGAAATTTTTCAGTCGACGTTCTTCGAGAGCAGCTGCTGTAATTTGTGGAATTTGTTTCTTGATATGATTATCATAGAACCTATAAAAACCAAAGTTATTTACTGTAACATAAATGATAGAATACGTGATATAAACACTTACAGTACAACTGATGTCATCTCTTCACAATTGAGCAGAACATACGTATGAGCTCTATGATGTTCATCATCTGAAAGCCAGCGTTCATAAACTCCACCAAAACCAAGATCTGACTGGTTGAAAACAGATAATTGATTGTCGATTTCATCAATATTCCTCTCGTTCCGTCCCATTCGGTTGTGTTTTGAAGGATACTCAGATTCAAAATAAATGGAGCAGAAAAAAGATATTTCCGCTTGCAAATAAGCTTCTGCAATAGATCTTTCAACAGATGCTTTGTTACGTACTTTTCTTTTCAATTTTTGCATGCATCTTTCAAATGGGTACATCCATCAAAACTGTACTGGACCTCCACATTTGGCTTCATATAGGAAATGTAACATCAAATGTTCCATTGAGTTGAAGAAAGACGACGGAAATATTTTTTCCAGTTTACATATAATTACAACAACATCTTTTTCAACTTTTCCTAGAGCATCATAATCTGTTGTAGCTGCACAAATTTCCCGAAAAAATTGAGACTTGTCTATTATGGAATCCCAAATCACAGAATTCAACAGACCTCTTAATCCAATGGGTAGCAGTCTTTCCATTATAACAAGACAATCATGACTTTTTAATCCAGTAATATGACCATTCTTTACATAACTACCCAAATTGGAAGCACAACCATCTGGAAGTCTCAAATCTGCAATCCACTGACAAAATAATAAACGGTTTTCTTTAGACAGTGTATAAGCTCCTTTTGGTTTCAGTAACCTTTCGGTTCTGACATTCTCAAACAGTTCCAATTCTAGATGCCTGCAAATTTGGGCAAGATCTAAACGTGCATTTACATGGTCTTTGCTCTTTCCTAGTGTATCCAAAACTATATGAAACAAATTATCAAAACAGTTCTTCTCAATATGCATGACATCTAACATGTGTCGGACCAAAAAATCAGACCATTATGGAAAATCCCAAAATATCCTATGTTTAAGCCAATTGTGTTCTTTCCCAAAACAAGAAATTTTCGGTTGGTTTATTGTGGGACCAAAAGTGATGGGAGGTAATGAAAGTACAACTGATTTTAACTCCGAACCTGATAGCATTTTTGGAGGTCCTTCCCTTTCAACTGTTCCTTTTCTGAAATGAGATCTGTTTCTGCGAAAAGGATGATCAGCTGGAAGAAACCTGCGATGACAGTCAAAATAACAAGGGTTCTTTCCATGAATGAGCATAAATTCTTTGTTCTCTCCCATACAGTAAGGACATGATTTCTGGCCATGTGTACTCCAGCCAGATAACATCTCATAAGTCGGGAAGTCACTTATTGTCCACATCAATGCTGCTCTCAGTATGAAATTCTGTTTCGTTGCAACATCATATGTACTGACACCAGTACTCCACAATAAATTTAATTCATCAATCAATGGTTTCAAATAAACATCAATATTTTTCTTCGGATGTCCTGGAATTAGTAAAGTCAAAAAGATATATGTCTCCTTCATCAACATCCATGGAGGTAAATTGTACGGAGTTAAAAAAACAGGCCAACATGAATATTGATTACCATAAGATCCAAACGGACAGAAACCATCAGTGGAAAGCCCCAGTCAAACATTTCTACCTTCTAAAGCAACGGATGGATGCACTCTATCAAAATTTTTCCATGAATCACCATCGGCTGGATGATTCAAGCTTTTATCGGTTGAAATATTCTCTTTATGCCATGACATCATTGTTGCTGTATTCTTAGACATGAATAAATGTTGGAGTCTGGATGTAATCGGAAAATATCTCAACTGTTTTACAGGAATCAAACTAGACTTCCCGTGTTGTCCTTCTTTATATCTCAGTTGCCCACATGTGGGACAACTATCCAACGACTCATTTTCCCCAGAATATAAAATGCAGTCATTTGAACATGCATGAATCTTCTAACAAGTAAGTCCCAAATTTCGAACCAGCCTCTTACTCTCATAGTAATTTGCAGGTAAAACATTTCCTTCAGGTAACAGTGTTTTAAGCAAAGAAAATATCTGGTCAAAACAGGTTTTTGACATTCCGTTATCTGATTTGATAGCCATAAATTTTGCAACTGCTTCTAATTTTCTCATCTTGCAGCCAGGATATAATGCATCCTCAGCAGACTTCAACCACTCATAAAATTCAGACGATGCCAACTCAGGATTTGATGCTATATCAGCCGGAGTTTCTGTATGTTGAACAGATGAACCTGCAACATCATGTACTAAATCTTGAAACTGGGATGGATCCAGAATCAAGTTGGTATCACCTGCTCTGGAACTGCGTTCACCGTGTTGATACCAAAATACATAATCTGGTTGAAAACCAAAACGCAAGAGATGTTCTCCCACTTTGTCAAACGTTTCAAATGTTCTCAATGCACATTTTCTGCAAGGGCATTTTATTTCATCTTCTGAAACAAATTCTGGATTTGATGCCGCAAATGACAAAAAAGTCTCCACACCCTCTACATATACTGGATTTAAACCAGAACCGTTTGGATTTATACGTTGATTTATCCATATGCGGTCACCTAATAATGATTTTTGACGACCTCGTTGTTCAATATGTCTCTATAAAATATAAAAGCATTACTGGTTTTGAATAATTTGTTAGAAAAAACACTCAAGCTAGGATAATTATAGAGTTTAGATCATACACGAATGACGCAAACATTTTTTTGAGATAGACCTAATTATTACTAATTATTACTAATTATTACTAATTATTGGTAATTATTACGAATTATTACTAATTATCGGTAATTATTGGTAATTATCGGTAATTATTGGTAATTATTACTAATTATTGGTAATTATTACTAATTATTGGTAATTATTACTAATTATTACTAATTATTGGTAATTACTGGTAATTATTGGTAATTATTACTAATTATTACTAATTATTACTAATTATTGGTAATTATTGGTAATTATTAATAATTATTGGTAATTAATACTAATTATTGATAATTATTGGTAATTATTAATAATTAATAGTAATTATTGATAATTATTTCTAATTATTGGTAAATATTACTAATTATTGGTAAATATTACTAATTATTGTTAAGTATTACTAATTATTACTAATTATTAGTAATTATTACTAATTATTACTAATTATTGGTAATTATTACTAATTATTACTAATTATTGGTAATTATTACTAATAATTTGTAATTATTACTAATTATTGGTAATTATTACTAATTATTGGTAATTATTACTAATTATTACTAATTATTACTAATTATTGGTAATTATTACTAATTATTACTAATTATTGGTAATTATTACTAATTATTACCAATTATTACTAATTATTGGTAATTATTGGTAATTATTACTAATAATTGGTAATTATTACTAATTATTGGTAATTATTACTAATTATTACTAATTATTACTAATTATTGGTAATTATTACTAATTATTACTAATTATTGGTAATTATTACTAATTATTACTAATTATTACTAATTATTGGTAATTATTGGTAATTATTACTAATTATTACTAATTATTACTAATTATTACTAATTATTGGTAATTATTGGTAATTATTACTAATTATTGATAATTATTACTAATTATTGGTAATTATTACTAATTATTACTAATTATTACTAATTATTACTAATTATTACTTATTATTACTAATTATTACTAATTATTACTAATTATTACTAATTATTGGTAATTATTACTAATTATTACTAATTATTACTAATTATTGGTAATTATTACTAATTATTACTAATTATTGGTAATTATTACTAATAATTGGTAATTATTACTAATTATTGGTAATTATTACTAATTATTGGTAATTATTACTAATTATTACTAATTATTACTAATTATTGGTAATTATTACTAATTATTACTAATTATTACTAATTATTGGTAATTATTGGTAATTATTACTAATTATTGGTTATTATTACTAATTATTGGTAATTATTACTAATTATTACTAATTATTACTAATTATTGGTAATTATTACTAATTATTACTAATTATTGGTAATTATTACTAATTATTACTAATTATTACTAATTATTGGTAATTATTGGTAATTATTACTAATTATTACTAATTATTACTAATTATTACTAATAATTGGTAATTATTACTAATTATTGGTAATTATTACTAATTATGACTAATTATTACTAATTATTGGTAATTATTACTAATTATTGGTAATTATTACTAATTATTCTTAATTATTACTAATTATTCTTAATTATTACTAATTATTGGTAATTATTACTAATTATTGGTAATTATTACTAATTATTGTTAATTATTACTAATTATTGATAATTATTACTAATTATTACTAATTATTGCTAATTATTACTAATTATTACTAATTATTGGTAATTATTGGTAATTATTACTAATTATTGGTAATTATTACTAATTATTGGTAATTATTACTAATTATTACTAATTATTGGTGATTATTACTAATTATTGGTAATTATTACTAATTATTCTTAATTATTACTAATTATGCTTAATTATTACTAATTATTCTTAATTATTACTAATTATTGGTAATTATTACTAATTATTGGTAATTATTACTAATTATTGTTAATTATTACTAATTATCGATAATTATTACTAATTATTACTAATTATTACTAATTATTACTAATTATTACTAATTATTAGTAATTATTGGTAATTATTACTAATTATTTCTAATTATTGTCAATTATTACTAATAATTGGTAATTATTACTAATTATTGGTAATTATTACTAATTATTGGTAATTATTACTAATTATTACTAATTATTACTAATTATTGGTAATTATTACGAATTATTACAAATTATTGGTAATTATTACTAATTATTACTTATTATTGATAATTATTACTAATTATTACTAATTATTGGTAATTATTGGTAATTATTACTAATTATTGGTAATTATTACTAATTATTGGTAATTATTACTAATTATTGTTAATTATTACTAATTATTACTAATTATTGGTAATTATTACTAATTATTGGTAATTATTACTAATTATTACTAATTATTGGTAATTATTACTAATTATTGGTATTTATTACTAATTATTCTTAATTATTACTAATTATTCTTAATTATTACTAATTATTGGTAATTATTACTAATTATTGGTAATTATTACTAATTATTGTTAATTATTACTAATTATTGATAATTATTACTAATTATTACTAATTATTACTAATTATTACTAATTATTACTAATTATTGGTAATTATTAGTAATTATTAGTAATTATTGTTAATTATTCCTAATTATTACTAGTTATTGGTAATTATTACTAATTATTGGTAATTATTACTAATTATTACTAATTGTTACTAATTATTATTAATTGTTACTAATTATTGGTAATTATTACTAATTATTACTAATTATTGGTAATTATTGGAATTTATTGATAATTATTACTAATTATTGGTAATTATTACTAATTATTGGTAATTATTATTAATTATTGGTAATTATTTCTAATTATTGGTAATTATTTCTAAATATTACTAATTATTACTAGTTATTGGTAATTATTACTAATTATTACTTATTATTGGTAATTATTGGTAATTATTACTTATTATTGGTAAGTATTACTAATTATTGGTAATTATTACTAATTATTGGTAATTATTACTAATTATTGGTAATTATTACTAAATATGGGTAATTAGTACTAATTATTGGTAATTATTACTAATTATTGGTAATTATTACTAATTATTGGTAATTATTACTAATAATTGATAATTATTACTAATTATTGGTAATTATTACTAAGTATTACTAATTATTGGTAATTATTGGTAATTGTTCTTAATTATGACTAGTTAAATGAATAATTACCAATAATTCGGAATAATTACAAATAATTATGAATAATAACATTATTAGTATATTTTATTATTAATATTAAAATAATATAATTTTCTAATTTATATACAGTTCTCCTTTCATCTGTGTGTTTTCTATCTCCATATACAAATAATACATGTGAAGACAGCAAACACACAGATGAAAAGAGAACTGTATATATATAAAAAATTATATTATTTTAATATTAATAATAAAATATATTAATAATAAAATAATGTTATTATTCCTAATTATTAGTATTTATTACTAATTATTAAGTTATAAAACAATGTAAACAATATTAAATTACAACTAATTAAGAATAATTAAAACTAATGAAACATTAAAAATAAATATGAAATTAAAATAAATATAAATACCTTGAAAATTGATCTGAGGTTGATCTCTGATCGTTCTTCAAAACTTCAATACCAACTACGGAGAAAAAAATTAAACTTGAGAAAAACTGAACTGTAAAAATAAAATCTTGAGAGAAGAAGAAGATAGAATTTGAGAATGATTTGAAAAAAACGGATGGGGGTATTTATAGGTTAGATTAGTTGCGACGGGCCCATTTGCGACGGGATACCTGTCGCAAATACCTTAGCCAGTATTTATTATGGTCAACGGTTAAATAGTCATTTGCGACGAGACCCGTCGCAAATAACAACCTGCCGACATACTATTTGCGATGAGGGAATATTCCTGTCGCAAATACCTTTTACCGCCGCCAGTTATTTGCGACAGGGGAATATTCCCGTCGCAAATAGTTTTCCCGCGATTTGGCGCGCAAAGGGCACCAGACCTTTTGCGACGGGATAGCCTTCCCCGTCGCAAAAGGCTACTTATTTGCGACGGGCAAATACCCCCATCGCAAATAACCCGTCGCAAATACCCATTTTTTCCGTAGTGTTTTTAAGATTGTTTATGTTCATGCAGCCTTTGATGAAATAATATGATAAATTTCCCAAGAGAACTCATGAATTATCTTCTCCTCTCTTTACTCATTATATATTATAGTATTGGAATAATTTTACCAATCTCTGGTACATAATATTGTTAATAAAATGTTTTTAATAAAGATCAAATTTACATCTCTTCATTATGAAATAATTGTTCTTTCAAAACAAAATTTAGAAAAACAATTTAAAGATTTATTTATATTTATTTAAATTATTTTCAAATAAAGAGTTTTAAAATTTTTTCCAAGAATCTTTTTAATGTTTTTAATTATTTTTTTTTCAATTTTTTTTCTTATATAATTTCTCAAGGAAAATTAGTTGAAAAATGTTTTCTAGATTATTTTATATGTTTTCAAGGAATTTTTTTTCAAAAATGTTTTCAAGGATCTTTTATATGTTTTAATGGAAAAATGGTATTCAAATTGTTTTAAATCATTCCATATATGTTTTCAATGTTTTTTTTCAATATATTGTTTCTACATTTTTTTAAAAAGTCTATATGTCTTTTCAAATATTATATGAATGAAATAATTTTCTAAAAGGTTTTCAAGATTTATTTATAATATTTAAGGGAAATAAATTATAAATATTATTTTAAGACTCTTTTATAAGTTTTCATTTTTTATGATAATGACTTTCAAAAGTTTTTATATTTTAAAAATTATTTTTTCTGAGAATAAATTATATTTTCCTCAATAAATGTAAATAAAAGATATCTCAAAATTACATTTGATCAATGATGACATCGATTAATGTTTCTCATGCCTTTCTAGGAAATTATCCAAATGATCCTTTCATATTCTTTCTAATAATGGTATTTGTTTTAATGGGATGAGGTTTATTGAAACATGTTTCTCTTTCATGGATTATATGTTTATGAAACCCCTTCCACAACCTTGGGTTATAAGCTTATAAAACCCATTTTTCATAAATGGGATATGCCATGATAAATGATTATGAAATGTGTTTCCTTTCAGATGATATTATAGGATTAAATTATTTTGATTCACATATAATTTTAATAGGTAATGATATGAATAAATGTTTATAATAATCATTTCATTTCATGGATGATAATATGATCTTTTTACAGTTCATGATATGATGAATGTTTTATTATATTGTTGAAAATGTTTAATTTATCTTATTATGATATGGGTATGACTTATACACTTTTAATAAATGGGGTAACAATAAATGTTTTTTTATCTCAACAGGGTACAAGGGAGGGAATCTGATGATCGAACCACGAGGGTACACATGAGGTCATCCCATGTCTGAAACAAAAGGGAATCGTAATCCTCGAACAAGGGGATACCTAGGAGGAAATAAAATGAAAAAGAAGGGGTAAATGAGAGGGAAAACCATTCTTGAGGTAGGTACATGTGTTATTATCCCTAGCCTAACATTATTTGAATGTCTGGGTTGGTAGCATTGACATATTATTTTCTATGTTTGTGTGTATACCAACAATACCATTTATTATTCTTATGATATTCTTGTTCTCTTGTTTCCCTCGGTATTAATGTCTAATGAATATAGAATATTTATGAAATGATTTATTTTTATGATCTTTTATATGAATGGTATGATCTTCTAATATCACGATCACATTCTCATTCCATTATTATCATGTTTATGCTTATATATATCTCTTGATTAACCATACTGATCATTGGAGATCACCCATTATTATGTTTCATTTTATATAAAAGTAATATATGTATTAAATATGATGTTTATAAGTAGGTTTCTATGCATAAAGAACATAATGGTATATAATGTACCTCACTCATGTAACAATATTTACATTTCCATTTGTCTAAAATCACTAAACTAATAGGTTGTTTGGCTTCCGTTTTGTATAATGTTTTATGTATTATGATTTTTTTAATTTATTTATATGTTAATTAAGGTTTATTAAAATATATCCATCCATTCTCTCATTTCCAATTATTGAAAGAAACAAAAACATTTTCCATATTTTGGTGATTTTCTGTCTCTATTCATAATGAGTTTGTGTTTTCTATTACTACATTATTTACACTCATAAAACTTATTTTATGGTTAAATAATAATTTTATAATAATATTATTAAATATTTTTAGTTCTATAATAAATTGATAGAAATAATTTTATCTATAACAAAACTATTTCTTGATGGGTGGAAAACCCTGAAAATAATCAAAACATTTATCATTAACATTTTACCAAAAGAATCATCTATATGTCTTGAAAAAAGATATATGGGACCATTTATACCTATGGAACTAAATTAATACAATTTAATTTCACTTATGGTCTTTTTTCATTCATCAAGAAATTCATTAATTACAAACATGTGAACCGAAAATAAAACCATGAAACGAACACTCCCGTAACTATGAAATAAATTATTATAAATCATTGAAATGGCCATAAATGATCATAATAATAAAGTTAACAAGAAATTAAATTTATAAAATCTTATAAATTATGTTATTAAGATATCTAACATGATAATATAAGACATTAAGTACAACCGAAAAACACTTCTAGACAAAAGGTATATGATCTCTCCAAAACATTATATTTCATTTGGGTAACACTATATCTCTCTCACTTCGTCCAGTTATCACTTCATTATTCAAATATATATTTGATATATTCTATATATATGTACAAGAAAAATATATCTAGTTAAATTCATCATTATTTTTTTTAGAAATATATATTTTTAATGGATTAATTTTCAATTTCTCTCGACAAGAAAACCCAATTTAAGGGACATTCCCTAGTTCTCACAAATTTTCAGGTACTCCTCATAAAATATTATATGAAACCAAAAATTTTATAAAATAACTTTTTTTATAGTGGAAAAATAATTTAGTTTATTAATCATTTATACAATCAATTATATATTTGTCATATTAAAAAAATCTGTATCATTTTCCCTTAATCCAAACTTAACTAGATAGTTTCTAAAGGTTATTTAAGACTCTTTTCCAATACTCACTTCATTTGGATATAATTATCGATCATATATTATTAATTTTAAATTATTATTTTCAATAAAATGCATAGGTCTTTATTACATGGATACCATTATGATAAAACAATTGGTTATTCCTTGTGAATTGATTACACTACCCATTTCATTCCATGAGTTACCCGACGTTAATTACTTAATACTCATTATGTGAGAAAAATATCTAAGAACATGTTATAATGGGTGAACATTGATAACGATCCAATACAAAGGGTAAATTTTTACTCTCATGATAAATCATGTATTGGATTAAGGAGTAAACCAAATCAATTATGTGACTCTATCCACTGTGATATATTGTTTTGGTAGTTAGGCTATAATAATTTTTACGTCATGTCATATATGTCTTCCAAATTCATATGTTTACTTGATAAAAAGTCTCTATGTTCAATATGTTATTATTTCATATGTTCATTGACAATCCATGCCTTCTTTGATATGCTATTATTCTGTATAACTCATGTGTTACTCTTGAATCGCATGTTTATTCCCTTACGAGGCTTTTTAACTCTTCCCTATTTTATAAGCACTCCCTAGGTTTTCATTTAATTGGTAGGAGATCAAAGTTTGTTTGGATATCATTATTGAGATAAATTAAAAATGATTTTTTCTTCTATTTTCCTGTTTTAATTTATGTACTTATTCTTACAAATACACTCTAAATATCAATATATGTATTTTATTTAATGGATTAATATTCTTAAAATAAGATAATAATATATGTAAATGTTTTTAGTATCTATGGTTTTTATTAGTGGTTGTTCTAGTTATTTCAGACGATTATGACTAGAAATATTTTTCAAGATCACTAGGTGTAATTATATCACCTTGGACAACATTGATTGAAACATTTGGAATCAAAATATAGTATATAGTTTTCATTTATTTCTTATCCTTCAATACACTCATTATCTGGGAATTTATGTCCAATAAATTAATTTTTTTATAGTTAATGGTGGTAAATGGAAACATTTCACATCTATGTTTCAGATTAGTATATAAAAGGATATTTTGAGGATAAAATTTCATATTGGGGAATAATGTAACATTAAAATATTTTAATAATAAACATGATGTTCGAGATCATACAAGATACACCCCATCGAGATTAAATAAACATATAAATATTATAATTTAAATGTAACCATTATAATTTAGTTTTTAAAATGGTCAATATGAATTAGAATAACAAATTTATGAAATAAATATAACAGTACAACTAATTATTAATGGAATCATATGTTCTTACAAAATAATGAGACAAATTTTAGTAAAGTCCTTTTAATATTGAAATATAGGTCTTAATCAAAAGACATTTTTTATTTATTTCTATGTGAATTAGGAAATAATAATTTTTGAAATCCAATAAATTTTATTTGATAAAATTAAATAATTTTTTAGATAATTATATAAAAAATACTCTATGGTGAAATTGCGAGAGCATTCTGAAAAATCATATTTTTTGTGAGTAGTAAAAAATGATTTTTTTGGAAATACATTATGTTTTCTGATATCATAAAAAGATAAATATGATATACAAAATTATAATAAAAATTTAAAGAATAATATATGATAATAAAATAAAAATTGACTTAAAAAATAATTTATAAAATATAAGATATAAATTATATCATGATAAATATAAAAAACAATTTCAGTGCCGATGCAATTTTTTCACATCATTGAAAAAATTATCTTTAGTTACACATATATATTATTTTATAGGATACGAGTACATGACCAATTTTTTTCATATTTAGAAAAAATTATGTTTTAATTGTTATTTTATATTTTTTGAAAAATAAAACATGAAAGTTATCAAAATGAGTGTGCAATGCATACGAAAGGCTTGAAAAGTCAAATAAAAAATTGTATAATATGTATTGACATTAATATAAGAAAATATAAAATTTTAATTAATATAAATAATTATAATAATCTTACTTTATATATTTTTATTAAAATATATTTTTTAATTAATATATATTAACTAATTACCTTTAATGTTTATGAAACACTAAGGTAGTGCTTGTGTAGGTAGATGAAAAATCAGTAATGTTGTTTTAATTGAAATGAAAAGAAATTTTAAATGATCCCAATTTTTCAATACATCTTATTATAAAATTATAGAGGGAAAATAATCTTCCTTGAATTGAATTTTTGACCTATTTTATCCACATAGATGACGTTATGTCTCTCATAGTATTTTACATAAATGAAATTCAAACATGTCACATTATTATTTTTATTATGTATCTCTTTTTTTTAAAATATTGTTTTCTAAAAATATGTTCAACCATAAATAGTATTTAGAAAGAGAAATGAATACAGTTACTCAAATAAATTATTTTAATTTTTTATATAAGAAATAAATAAATTATATTCTTATGAAATGATGATGAAGTAATTATTAAATAAATTAAAAAATAAATAAATGATTTTAAAAGTATCAAAATAGATAAATCATGAGATAAATAAGGTTATCAACGAATTAACATGAACATTATGACATTTCTAGTAAAAAATCAAATAATATTTTTTGAATTTCATTTGTTTTTTATTGCCTTCAAATCCATAGTAATGAATAATTTTAAATTTGAAAATTATTATATTTCATGAATATAATGTTTTATTAATTTATTAAAATAACATAAAAATAAAAAATAAGTCAAAAAGGATAATATATAGTCGAATATAATACCCCTTGTACATATACAAGATATTTTATGGCATTTTCCTCTTTAATTGTCATCATATATTTTAATATTTTGATAAATTCCTAAAATCACTCTCTCTTCAATTATTAACAAGAACCATTTCCATCATTTAATTTCACCAAATTGGATTTTTTATATCATCCATAATCTATAGAATTATCATGTACACATACCAAGACACGTCATTGAGGTTTTTGACTCACCAATTTACTAATTCTATGATTCTTAAGGAATCCATCAAAGAAATCAAATTCAAGAGGTAATTTTTTTAAACCACCACCCTTAATTTCTCTTCTTCTTATTCCTTCAACTCACCAAACTAATTGATAAAATAATTAAAAATATTTTATAATGTATATAATCAATTTTTCTCTTACTGTATTAATATTATCTACCCATCCATTTGCTCAAATCCTATTATTTAATCAATGGAATCCATTTTCCAAATAATGCAGATTCACCATTTATGTGAAAATTGAGTTTTTTCCTATTACAACCATAATGGAATGGCCTAATTTTTTTATTGTTTTAAGAGATTTTTTTAATTATATTATATTTTATTTCATGTTATTAAACTAATATACAGACAAAATATTACGTAAAACAAAACTAGTTCTTTGGGGATAGAAAAAAAACTAAATTAAACTAATCAATTATCCTTAATATTTTATCAAATGAATCATCCTAATATAAGATAACCTAATGTAGATTGGGAAATTTAAATTTTTTTAACTTCATTAATAATTTTCTATTTCTCTTATGTAGTTTTACTTCCATTAAAAGATAAATTTCATAATTATAAAAAATTGAACAGACAGTAAAACCATGAAACACACACTCTTGAATAATGAAACCGATACCAAATACTCATAGAAATGGACATTAATAAAACTTAAAAAATTATAATATATGAAATAAAATTTATTTAGGTTTTGAATTTATAAATTAATTATTCAAATTTGATTATCCAAGAAAATATATTCATTTGTCGAAAGCTTTTAGAAAAAAGGTAATCGATCTCTCTGAACATCCAATTTTCATTTCTTTAAGACCATATATATCTATTTTCCTTAGGTAACCATTTTTTTATTTTCATATATTCATCCTATTATGTTTATATTTTTAAAATATATATATCTAGTTCTATATTTCATTTTTATACAGTTATACTTATTTTGAAGGTTCCCCTCTCAATTCCTATAGATCAGAAAACAAATTTAAAGGGATATCAACTATATCATACCCATTTTTAAGTACATTAAATAAATTATTTTAAAACCAAATAATTTAATAAAAAAATATATAATTTTTTCAAAAAAATTAATTTAGTACATTTCAGGTTTTATACAAACAATTATGTATTTTCCCCTTTAATTACTCTGTAACCATTTCACTTAAATCCCATTAAAGTGGCTCATTTCTGATGTTTCCAAAAGAATATTTTGAATCTGTTAACATCAGTTATAAATAATTATTAATTTTATATTTTTTATTTTAAATTAAATATTATAAAAAAATAACTTTATACATAATTTAAATGATACCATTATGATACCTCAATTCATAATTCCTTAAAACTTGATTACGAATCCCATTTCATTCCATGGGAAACCATAACATTAATTTCTCATGTATTTTTCAATATGTGAAACCCATATAAATGAAAATTGAATTATGGGATAACTAATATAATGATTAAATTTATTGAGAATGTTTTTTGTCTCATGATAAATAATATTTGGTATTAGGGAGTAAACATAATCCATTATGGGACTCTGTACATTATGTGATATAGTCTTTATTGTAACATTTGAGTCATGTTTATGTCATTTAATATAGTTCTTCAACATCCATATTTTTATATTATTATATGATTCAATTATATATATATATATTTTGATTTCATATTCTTATTCATCATCTAGGACTTTTATGTTATATTTTATGCCTTCTAACTCATGTTTTATACTTCAATCCCTTGTTTATTTCTATACTAGGGTTTTCAGCACATCCTTCTTGTCTAATTTTCCACTATGTTTTCCTAAAAAAATTTAGTATCTTAAAAGGAGTTATGAAATTATTATGGAGATTAATAATATTTATTCTTGTATCATGTTTTCTAATAATTTACATAGTCCTCCAAGGATAATATACATTCGAACATTTTTTTGAATTAATTTTATAATTATTTTCTATGTCATATATTAATATGTTTAAAAAGATTGGGTCTCTATACATGAAATTTTAAATTATTTTCCTTGAATAAAATCCACAATCATTTAAAAAAAATCAATTAATAATGAAAATCATAATGATATACATATCATAAGATAAATTTAAAATTAAATTTCATCATTCATATATTATATAAAACTCTAAGAAAAGTTTTCTTCCTCTATTCAGATAGCTGAAGGTCACATTTTCCCTTGGAAACTAAATTCATTATTTCTACCTTTTCCAAAAATAAAATATTTTCTAATTAACTTGATATAACACCTAGTGGGAATTATTCCAGATTTTGGACAAGAAAGAAATTGTATTGCTTCCTTTCATCATCTAAATCTCGAAATTTTTTATAAAAATCCAACCTTCTATTCTTTAGTGTGATAGTAAATTACATTTTTTTAATTTGTCAATAATAATATAGGATTGTTTTTTTGGAATATTAAAATGAATTCTTACTGTATTTATTTTCCCAATTCATTTTAGATTAGGACAATCACTAAATTTTAAATTTCATCTTTTGTTTTCTTGGTTACATCATAGTCTATAGATTATTTTAAAATAAATTTTATGGATAGTATTAAATATGAAAAATAATTTACAATGGAAATAACTATTATCATAGAAGTTATGTCTATAAATCATGTACATACCATAACATATGTGTCTTAAAATACAATATCAATTATCTATGTTTATTTTAATATCAGGATATCTAATATATGTAACTTATATATCACCAAATATTCAAATCCTTAAAAGTTAATTGAAAAAATAATTTTTATTATCCAAATGATATCCTATTTAAGTGTCTATATAGGAGTGTAGTTAATGATCATTCACCATAAAATAGAATGTTGACTGTGATATTCGTGACCATCTTTTTTCAGGGTTGTTACACCAAGAATAATTTTTTCCAAGATTACATCAACATACTATTAGCTAGATAGGGATATATTTCCATTGAAAATAATATAATATATACATTACAAAAATTGTATGACATTTTTCAATAAATATAATTATACCTAGGTTTTTCAATAATGTTACCATGTGATAATCCCCAAAAAATATAAGTTTTTCAACACTTATACCAAAATTAATTATCAATATTGTAAAAACAAATATCATTCTTACTTCATCATCCAATGATATAATTTTTAAATATTTAATTATATCCACTCATTTTCATAATATCAACTAATTGTTTCTATATTCCTCTGATACCAACTTCAGTGAACAAGAAATCATGCTCTCTAATTTAGTTATGAAAAGAAAAAGCATACAACATTGGATTAGATAAAATTCTATGTTTTTCATATTTATCTCACATACACAATCAAATTATAATTGGTAATGGTTTTTTAGAGAGTTATTATATAGAATATACTATTAAATATCAATTCCTCTAAACAAATGGTCATTTCCATTATATTAAAAGCTACTAAATCAATAATATTAATTCATAATTGACCATAAATTATCCATATAATATTATCATTTAGTCATACCATATCAAATACTTTATTACATAACCATGTTAAAAGGAAAAACATTATGTGCGTGGGATCAAAATCTCAGTATAGATAGATATATTATAAAGTATAACATCATTGGCATGAGCCATTATTTTATATCAAAATGATCAAGGAATCAATAAAAGAAAAATTCTAAAATAATATCCTAGAATATGAATGATCTTATTATAAAATCATGGAATAATACAAAAATATAAATAAAAAACTATAATCATAAAAATAAGTCGTGGTTCCATGCATTGTTAACATGACATAGTCATCTAAGAAAACATCATACACACCAAAGGTGGGAAGGCTTACATCCCAATCACCATGATATATAATGAGATAGAAACATTAACTAATACATTAGAGGGATATATAATTAATGTATCCCTTGTTATATAATGATAATTGTACATATGTGTTCCAAATTATTTTAGTCAACATATCGAAAAAGCAAAATAGTCAAACTGATTTCTTATATCTTTTTCTAGTGTTTTTGTAAGGAGGGATTCATTGATAGATAAATAAACACGACATGATGAAACCATGGGAGAAATTGGTTTTCAAATAACATTATGAATTATTTCTATTAAATAATACTCAATAAATATGACAAGGTATATAATATTGACGCTATATCTGGATTGTATATATGTATCAAAAATAATTTTCCTAAACTAGATGGAAGTGGATTCTTGGTGAACACAGTAAAATCATGTAATATAACATAGGGAATTCCCATTGGATAATAATTTAAAATAAATTAATTAAAAATAAGAGGATGACTATTCATTACAAAATTACATATTGATCACACAATATATATAGGAAAAAAAATTAATCCATTGAGATAATGAATGCATATGTAATAATTTTATGAAAACCATTGATTAAGTATAAAATCTATGATAAAGAATACTATTAGAAAAATTTGAAAAAAATTATGGATAAATACTATTTTACATTTTCCATTGATAATATTTAAAAATGAAAAAAATATTTTTTAAAAATGGATTATTATAATTTTTTAAAATATATCTTTAGAAGAAACTATTTTTGAAAACTAGTTATGGGAAAAATATTTAATTGACATTGAATCCATTTTATTAAATACAAAAAATATTAAATATTAAAAAACAATTCCATGATAAG
This sequence comes from Viscum album, assembly GCA_963277665.1. Taxonomy (NCBI): domain Eukaryota; kingdom Viridiplantae; phylum Streptophyta; class Magnoliopsida; order Santalales; family Viscaceae; genus Viscum; species Viscum album. The sequence continues at coordinate 1,339,083,061 of OY728132.1, read as the reverse complement.
AAGTGAGTAGAACTATAATGATCAAATAAAAAATTATAAAAAATATATTAAATAGGTTATACATGTACATAGAATAAAAAGTTCCATTGGAATGCATATGTGTTATTTATATCAAAAAATTGTTTTATTAAAGGAAGGGTTTTATAGATGAAGAGAACATTAAATTATATAGTAAGTATCCTTATTAAAAAAAATTAGATAATCCATTTGAAAAGATAAAAGATTGAAAAATAAATTTATAAGTGTAAGATTAAAAAGATGATTAAAAAATCTAGTGAAAAATCTCTTCAGTATAAAAAAATTACATATTGAGTACCATATTAATCAAAATATTTTTATGATAAAAATCTTGATAATAAGATCAATTTCAGTGAAGAAAATGTATTCAATTACAACATTAAAATAGAGTAACATATAGAACATATAAATGTAAATTCACAAATAAAGTAAAATTTATCTCGAAGATGGGAGTTTTGGTCAAAATCCCATACATTATTTTATCTCTTAGTTGATTACACAATAAAATCTTGTAAAAAACAATAAATATATTAATATTAAAATGTATAAATGTTTCCATATCTATAATCCTTCTATATAATTCATTTATTATTATTTACATTGAATATATAGGTTCATTAGAACAAGTTTTTATAATCAGGAGATATCAAATTTAATTGTCTTGAACATGATTTTTACATTTAATAATGATCAATAATTATTGATGAAAATTTAATTATTCATTGATTATCCTTGGATCTGTAATATATATCCCATGATTATTTGTAATTTCCATTTTCTCCCATGATAAATTTTATTACAACTCTTGAATATGATTCCAAAGAATTTTTTAACATATTTTAATTAATTAAGATGATATATTATAAATATTACTATATACTATGAGTTTGACACTATAAAATTTAAAATATCATCAATAATTTTTTATTAGTGTTAATTAATTGTATAAATTAATTCCTAACCATTCACTATATTAACATTGCTAAATCTCTCTTGTAGTGGGAAAACTGATAAAAATAAAATTTTGTCATAACAATTTAATGAATAATAAAGTGATGTTAAATTTGGTTAATAAAACATTTAAATAATCATAAAAAGTTAATATATGTTAGATATTCCACATAAATGATTTATAGAACCATTAATGACTTATGGTGATGAAAAATGAAGGACATCATTCAAGGATTTAGTGGATTGCACTTACGCATGATTAATGAACCAATATTTCATTGAATGGATGGACTGATGGTATATAATAAGAATTCATATTATAATTATAAAAAAATTATAAATAATAATGGTTTACTAATTATAATTTATGTACATATATTTTTAGTTGATAAGAGAAATAAGACATGTCATTTATGGAGGTATTAGTCGGCGCAAACACATGAATAACGATATAATTCCATTATGACTTGTTGGAATTTCATTAAATATTGAGGAGATAATATTTTTTAAATTTATATGTTACATAATAATATAATTTTCCACCAAAAACATCATTTATACCATTAATATGTGTTAGGGAAAAAAATTTACCCGCATCATGTCTTAGAAGTTTTAGTCATTATGTGTTCATAATGAATGTTTTTTTGGAGGTTCTATCAGCTGGATGATTGAACAGTTTGAAGTTAAAATAATTAGAATAATGTATATAAAATATAAAGAATTTATTTTACTAAATATTTTATATAAGATTACTAAGATGATGATAAGAAATAAATACTCAGATATGAGGAATAGTCACATTGGGTATGTTAATTTTTTAGGAATTGTGATTTAAATTTATGGGATTAGGATAGTTTAGGTTGGAAACATGATATTGTTAGTGGTATATGGTACTACCACCATGAATCCATTTTTTATGTGGGATAGGGTACTAGGATGAGATAATTAGATGAGTTTCAGTAATTAATTCAAAGGAATTGTGATGAAATGAAGTTGTATTTTTCCGACTATTAAAAAGTAAAGAGGATGGAAGTATTGGATTTCCATTAAATTATTATATTAATTCATTACACAATTTACAAGTTTAAGACTCCCCAATATATAAAATATAGATTATGGGACATTTTTTTTCTGAAAAACTCACATAAAATAATTTTTTAGATAACCATGGGTGATTTATGGGCATTTCCTTTTACATTTCATTTTACCTTGTCTACATTTACATAGGTAACATTATTTATCTCCCATGTTTATAAATTAAAATAATATCAAATAATATTTACATTAACATAAAAAGTTTGTTCCTTAATCATTTATATTATGGGAATTATATCAAATTATATTACTAAGATTATGATAAATTAATATTAAAACGAATGTTTTTCACATAAAAACAGGTTTTTAGATAATATTGTCTTTAAGGATAAAATTTATATAGGAAATACATTTATTAATTTTTTTGGAAATAATTTAATTTATAATCAATATTATGATGTTTATGATTAACTATAATCATGGTATATCATAATCTCAAAAAAAATATTTACATAAACGAAAATACAAATATTAATATTCTTTATTAATGTAACATTTTAAATGTGTTCTAAAAATGTCTACAATGAGTTCTCAATGTTGGAAAATATTTTAAAAAGATAAATTTCATTACTAAATTTAATATTTTATCACTTAATCGTTTGTGTATCTTTATTGGTATTTCAAATATATTGATAATGTTATTAAAAATATATTTTTTTGTAAAAGTGCCATTTTTGACAAAAAATTAACATATCTCTATAATAAGAAATTATTCAAACTAAGTAAATTTAATTATTATAAATAAATATAAAAATTTAATGTTATATAATTATATTTTTAAATATTTTATGTTTATACTATGATAGAAAATATATATAAAAAATATCTTTTTTTCCTTTAAAATATCCTTCATTAACATTAAATATTTATAATATTATTACATAAAAATTATCTAATTTAAATAATTTTAATCTTTTATGCCATATATACATGTATTATATATTTTCACAATTATTTTTTCAAGGATATTATTTTAATTTGATATTGTATAATGAACTTATTTTAAGTTCATGTGAATACATGTATCAAACTCAAAATTATTTAAATGAAAAAAATATATTGTGAAATATCACAATGTTTTTGAAAAACAACCCCATATATTAAGATACAAAAAAGTATAAAAAATTAATCCATAATATAGATACAAATAAGTTCATCTAAAATAAAATGGAAATATATGCATGAAATCCATTCTTGGAAATATTGCATGGATAAAATAAATTTCTAAATTAGAAATAACTATTCAATATGAAATTTACTATTAAAAATGAATACCTAAGGGTGGTTTTTGATAGGTAGAATATATCTTTTAACATTGAAAGGTCGGAAAAATTATCTAATAAAATACTATTTTAAGTATTGATTAGTAAAATACAACTTCCTCCTCTTTATATTTCATGGTCAAAACCAATATAGGATAAAATAGAAAGTAACCTTCCAAATTTTTTCCCTTTGAAAACCATATTTTAATTTTATATAATTCAAAAAAAAATACAATATAAAAAAATTAATTTAAATAATGTTCCTATTATGTTCTTCTATATATGCATATTTTTTGTTTTTTTATTTTGAAATATATAATGTAGGATTAAGTAGTATCATATTATTTCTTCATATGGATAAAATATTTAACACAAAATTATATATGATCCATATAGAGAGTTTAACATTATTTGAAACACTATTTTTACAAACAGAAATTACACTTTTTTCAAACATATTAGAATACATAATAAATTTCATTGAAATTTATCATTAATTATTGAAATATATACCAATTAGAGATTTAATATATTATTAATAACAGATCTTCAGAGTGGGTCAAATTAAATATTTATTTGGAAAATTTGGTAGAAAATTTTCTTTACCATTTATCATAAATTTTAATATATTTTAGAATATGGGATGCATGAAAAAATCAAATAATAAATTGAATATTTTCAATCATGTAAATAATTATTAATTACAATTTCGATAGTGTAACCTCTCATATTATAGTATAATGAGAGTAATATTCATCACATCCTAAAACAACATAGTGAAAATAATTCCTCATGTCATTTTATGTCAAAAATAATAATCATTAGATATATTTTCCCAAAAAAAGATATGAATTTTTAATAGAACTAAACATTATAGAGTAATGAAAATAAATATAAATTTTTAATTTTTTTATTATTTAGAAATACCGAAACAAAACATGGTTGATTAATAAATTTTATATTCATAATCAAATATATATTTTTTTAAGAAAACAAATAGTTCCATGACATTCAGGTATCAAATTTCAAAATTGCTGATCAAAGATCAAGCTCTAAAGAATTAACATTAGCATGACTGGTTATGTAATATAAAATTAATATATATTTATTTAATTATCCATACAACCATTATGGTTTATGATATAATTTAATTTTATATATTATATCCAAATTTAATTATTTACAGGCACAAAATATACATCATAGAGCCCAACGATCCCCATGTAATTTCACTATATCATCCAATATTGGCATCAACATCCAAATTTAATTTTTGGGATCATATAGATTAAAAATTATCAAGAGAGGTATTTCATAGGAATTGAAATATAATATTAAATTAAAGGCACTCAAACATAAAAAAAATAAAAATTTTTTTATTAGGAATGAGTTTTCGTAGATTCACATATATTTATCTCAATAAATGAAAAGATAAAATATAGAGAAAAATATTGGATAAAATTGAATAATAAGACTCTATATACATAAAATTAATTTACATTAATTTTGAGTAAATTTTAAATATTAATTATAATATAATAAAATAAATTATAAAAAATCAAATATGGGAGAAAATTCTTGTTATACCAACTGGAAAATCAGGATTATTTTGTATCCCAAAACTAGGGCATGATCTGGGCTATTAGTGGCCTTATACAAGTACCTCTTTAAAATTCAATAGTTCTAATTATTATTTATTTTCAATGGTCTCCTAATTCATATTTATTTTACAATAAAATCAATATATCATTAAATAACCAACTATTAATGGAATATGTATTTTATGAATTCATTATCAATTAATTATAAAAAAATATATAGACACTTTTTATTTAACATTTTGACGAAATTTTTATTTGTGCCACCTCATAGAGATCCAAAAATAGTGTAACATAGATAGAAAAATAATATTATGTTGTTTAAATATATATTTTTTATATCAAAATAACTATAACTCAATTTCCATTTGTTGTGGAAAGTGGAATGAATAACTTAAAATGATAAGGAATTAGAATTTAACAAATAAATTTATGAACATTTCCAAAACCATTAAAGAATATTTTTTTTAACTTTAACTACATGTAGAATATTTTTAAAATTAGTATAATTTATCCTTTTTTTAAAATACATGTGCCCCATATGTAGTCATTATTTCTCTATTAAAACAATAGATAGGAACTCTAAATTGTTTATGAACTAGTTTATTTTAATAGTTAGCACATTATGATGGTTTCTTATTCATTTTTGGATTCATATTTGTTTGTTGCATGAATAATTCATTCAAATAATGTATTTTTGAGTCTCTTTTTTGGATTCATTATGGGTTATAGAGAAATAAATAATTAGAAACGATTATTGGTGGGGGTAATACTTTACTAAATAATAATAACAGATCACAAAAATTTTGAAGTAATTAACTTGAATTCATATAGAGTTATTCAATGGTCAATGATCATCTTTGAAAATTATAATAAATACCCACCATAGATTCATTGAAATATATGATGTTTTTTAATGTGGACTAATGAACATTTACTAAAAAACATTCAAACAACATAAATAGGGAATTTAACATCTATTCAAATAGCTCTAAAATCACACCATGGATAGATCCCCTGATCTATTCACTTCTCAATCATTTCAACTAAATTATCAAGGGTGATATAAGGGTGTTAATTATATTTATTCATGGAATTATCTCTCCCTCTTATCTCAAGTCCCCAATAATTAACCTAAAACCGTTAGAGTTTGTGTCCTAAAACCATATGTTTTTACTTTGATTACAATGATATTTAATGTGGTTAAATAAAAAACTTATTATTACATATTTTTTTATTATTCGGCATGACTATGATGTAATAATGTCATAAAGTATTTTATGCATTGATAATGTTATGTTAGTTCCCCAATATAATGAGAGCCATGAAATTCTATATCAATGTTCTTAAATATAGTTATGTGGTTGGGTGACATACTATAAAGGTACACATAGTATACATACCTTAAGGTGTGAGTAGATGTAATAATATGAGACTTTCTATCATGAATATTGTACTTCATAATCTCCACAATGGGAGATTATGATAACAAACCCCCCAGTATAAATTCCACAAGTTTTGGTATCATCAGATAGTCTACTCTACGAGCATGTGTAATTATTTTTTGACATTAGTATTATCATTAATACGTGTCAGGACTTGTGCACATTGATTTACTGACGAAAACCATCACACAGATAGTAGGCGGGAAGTAGGGTGTGTTGGGTGCGTCACGAGTGGAATTTTATTAATTGATAAATCGGGGAAGGATTTAAAATTTCCATTCATGCATGTTGATATATATGCCAATTGATTGAAATAGATCCGTACCGTGAAATTCCATGCCCATTTTTTAATGAAGAGTTTATTTTACGTAGTCAAAGAACGTCATCTCATGCACAAAGGTCGATGATAGTATCATGAAACTAGATTGATGAGATATTAAGACAAAGGGATTATATTACATGGTGAGTTTCAATTTTTGTATTTCATTTTTGTGACTTAATTTTTTTTTCTCATGGGTTCCTTAACCCATTTCTAGACAGAACTTTTGGATTTTATCCATTCCCGACTAATGCCAGTGAGAATTAATCCTAGAGGGTTACACACTATGTGGTTATGATGGTCTGGGTTAAATTCTATTTGAATTTAATTAATGGAATAAATATTATTTTCATGATAGTGGCATAATATTAATTAAGTTAAAATGATTGAATAAATTAAATAAATCTTTATTCACCATACTGTTCATAAAATATCATTATTTTGTTATTAAACATTTAAAAAATATTTTTTATTAATTTGTATGTAAAATATAATTTTAAGAGAATAACTTATTTATTTATTTATTTTGGTGTTTAATAAATGGAAGTGGAGTTTTAGTGGATCAAGTATGGTCTGGTAGTAATATTATTATATTCATGATGATAAATATTTATTTAACTAGTTGGTACAATTTAAAATAATAATGATGTTGCTATTATTTTGTGATGCGGAATTTTTTTATTTCATTTTTTGCAATATGGTGTACCATAAATAATAACATGTTATTATTAATAAAATCATTGGTTTTATATATGGTTATGAATTTATTTAATTTATGTTACACAATTAAATACTGTTACTAAAACCCCATGTCAATAAATAGACACATACGTCTATTTGTTCCATCTACTGAACTGCACACCCGGTGAATTGATAATCATTGGGCTAAACAATTTCTCTCTTGAATCCTTTTCCCATACCTCTAAAAATTTATATATGTTCTTCAAGTTTGAGGAAAAATCGATCAAGAACAATTGACAAAAGACACTCACTTCACCGCACTAACACCCAGAGAATGAGTGATGTCGATCAGAGGCCATCAGAGCACGTGTGAATCAACGCTAGAGGTATTCTAGTTTTAATCATTACAAACACAAAAAGATAATCCAGAAGATACATTTTGGATGATCAACATCATAAAAAAATAAAGTACGGAAGATCTAGGTATTTTTTTCATTATGAAATTAATTAAATTTATTATAAAAATGATGTTAAAAATCCCCTCTAATGGTTTGGGGCCTCTTCCTTTTTTTCTATTTCATTGATTCTATTACATGGAGACGTGAGTTAATCGTTGTTTTGATCCCAGAATAATCATTGATCGTGGTAAAAATTAAATTCGGGCGTCGGCCTAACCATGGTTCTGCTGCACCCAGAACCAACCGGTGGTATTAGAGGGGTTACATCATTGATTATAATTGTTTAAATAGTTTTTTGATGATTTATGATTTAATAATTTAGTTTTTCAATTCCTGTTAACCATTCAAGAAATCATTATCTTGAGTTTATTCACCCCCATTCATTTATCATTCTCCTAATAGAAACTATCTTTTCATTTAATTCTGATTAAAATAACACATAGGTTCTCATCCAGAGGAGCCATAGTTCATGGCCGTACAACACTAGAATACACAACATATAGTTGGCTTCACACATCGTGTATCTAGGTTCAATGAAACGAGACTGGTCCGCCAAACTAAGACACTTCATTGGAGTTTTCTAAGCAATAATGACTCCATGTGTTGACCTGGAACATGTGGAACATGGTTCTAGGATTACACATCATGTGGCCCAATGGACACGACGTTTAGTCCCTTCATGTTAGGGTTGGAACATATACCCCATAAACTACATGCCCATCTGGAGACCATAGAACATGGATACTATAAGACATATGGCCCATAGGACACACCGTGTACTCAGAGGACATCCAAATTACATATACACATTGTATCACTAGGTGCGTACTTCAGATGGACAGTGAATGATAGGACACGTCTTGTAGTAGGAACTACATCCCGTGTACTCATCCAAATTACGTATATTTCTTAAAATTTATTATTATATTATACAAACCCTTGAGACATGTACCATGGTGAAGGAATAAAGCTGGGGCACAACACGTGATAGGTGTTATATATATATGTGTGTGTGTGTGTGTTTAATTTATCGTATACGTAATGTTCATTCCTACTCATTGGGGAGTTATAAATATGAATTCACAAGGTTTCCACCAAGGAACAACTTATTTACAAAGATTATTTTAAATTATTTTTTTAATGAATATTATGATGGATTAGAATCTCAAAAAAATTAGAAATGGGGTTTAAGATTAAATGATTGATTATTTTATATTGATAATTAATTGATTCGAGCGTGATTTATCTAAAACAAGAACAATTAAAGAATTTAATACTAATTTTATTTAATACATAATCTGTTTCATGTATGTGGGTGATCATGAACTAGACCAAGACCTTTGTATGTGATTAGTTTCCAATTAATTAATTTATTAAATTAATTGTTGGAATGGAAGCCATTTCTCCTCATAAATATATATGGCATGCATTCCCATGGATTATTTTATGTAAACCCCCACCCGTTTTTACACCACACCAGCATGTAAGTTAAAAATCATCTGTAGTGGTTGGAATTCTCAAGTAAGAGGAGGTGGTTCAAGCTGGAGGTGAGATAAAACCAATCCTAGGAGATACAGAGGTGGACATGTGTAAAGATATAAACAAAGACCCAAAAGGATCAATGTGTTTCTCCCCTACGCATTGGTTAGTTTATCAACTACTAGCTAAACAATCAATTATAAATTATCATGATCATGACCATTGATTTATTTTATTTCAATCGGTTTCATGGTCAATCCTTATGAATGTGTTGTCACGATTAGATAATTAATGAATTAAACAAGCATGCAAGATGGAACTAAAATAAACTAAGTGTATGTGTATATGTTTTCAACACATGGTTAATCACTTAAGTAAGTTCCACTTAATATTAAAAAGCATGTGATAATGATAATAAACAATTTCCGCTTAAGAGACAAAATCCCTCAAATAAAATATTATCTCAGTCCAAGCCTTCCATTTTTTTGAATAGGGAAAAAACTCAATAAAACTATATATTTGACTAACCCTTGTTAGAACACTAACTTTTATACTGGAATCCCTTATCAATGGTTTCATGTCAACTTTACCATATTACATTAGGAAGAGTATCCCTTGCTAGAATTGGTGTAATATTGGTGGCATGATTATTGGAAATCCAAAGTTAGAATTTTAGGATTGTGGATTCCACTAAATAGATCAATGAGTAGCAAGCCCACTGTTGGAAAAGACCTACCTACCTGAATAGCTTCAAATAGCTATGCCAAATATTTTTTGGTTTATATGATGGGTAATGTGGATCCATTCTAATATAATGTCATTGAAACATGATATTCTGAGTTCAATGGTGAGGGCCATTGGGACTTGACAAAATTATGTGTGACAAAATAAAATTAATCAATTATTTTTCAAAATATGTATCAAAGAATTTACTAATTATCTTCTCTTTTAATTATAGAATAAAAATGAATGTCTCATCTACCACACTATCCTGGTGATCAATTAAAGATAAAGAGAAAATAATCACTAGTAGTAACTTCCAGGAACGGTTTAGATGCATTTGGGTAATCATAAGCCATGAATAGAAGTCTTACGTGTTAGAGTCCGTACTACCTGATCCTCCTACCAAAGAGGCGAGTGATGAGGATTTTTTTCTATGAAAAACATTTTAATGATGCGATCAATGTTCAATGTTGGATCTTATCATCAATATCTTGTGAGGTCATTAAGTCTCATGAAAACATGGATGCTTAATTCATGGTCAAGATCCTTTATGGTTCTTACCAGGAGAGAGGAAGATATGAATGGTTTGAGATCTCTAAGGCACTCTATCAGAGTATTCTTAGAGTGGGTTCCCCAGCTAGGCCACATTTAGTAATGCTCATTAGCTACATTGAGTGTCTATAGGTTCTTGGTTTTAAACTCCTCGAAGGACTGGTCACCGATATCATTCTTGCATAACATCCTTAGATCTTCTCCATATTTTTTGTTCATTTTAATATGAAAATCATTGTGAAGTCACTATATAATTTTCTTATCATCATTTTCCAAGGGGATAATGATATAAATCGCGATAAGCCTTATGTCATTAAGGTGAATAAGAGGAAGGGGAAGGAAAAGAGATTTAGGCCCTAAGCTTCTTCACACCCTTAGAATAAAAAGAATATCAAAGTGGGGGAAAGGGAATATAAGGTTATTTGTTTTTGATGTGGAAATAAGGGCCACTAAAAGAGAAAGTATACCTAACCCAAGAAGCAATGTGATATTTTAAGTGAGTTTTTTATCTAAGGAAATCTTAATGTTTCTACAATTTGGTATTAGATAGAGCTTTTCGTGCTCACATATCTTTCCAAATATTGAAACCATGTAGATTTAGGTATATTGAAAAATGAGAGGTATATCTATGAGCATCCAATGGATCTAGACTTATTGTTATATCTATCAAGGACTACAACTTCACATTGCCAACTATGATGATATTGGTATTAAAGGGTTGTTTTTATGTGTCGTCTGTTACTAAAAACATTATTTCTATATCCATATTAGATACAGAGGGATTTTTTTATGTAAGAAATGAATTTTTCTTCTTTTACAAAGATATAATTTGGTTTGGTTTAGACCATTTATACAATGGTCATTATGTGTTGGATTACACAAACCAAATAATGGACATCGATAAAAAAGGTAGTTCAAATGACTCATACCACTCCCAACTTTGGCATAATTAGCTAGTCCATGTAAAGGAGGAATGCTTCACAAAGTAAAATTTTGATGGATATTTGGATTATTTCGAACTAAAACCACCTGGTGTATGTAATGAATGTTTATACGGAAAAATGACCAATGCCCCATTTAGTGTGAAAGGATAAAGGGCTAAATAGATTCTTGAATTGGTTAATATAGATGTGTATCGACCAATTACAATTGAAGAAAAGGGAGTAAACTCTTACTTCAAAGCATTAACTGATTATTTCACAAGATATGAATATATCTACTTAATGAGGTATAAGTCATATTCTTTTTATATGTAAAAAAGAATACAAGAAATAATTTGGGAACCAGCTTGGTAAGACGATTAAGAATCTGTTCTTTGACCATGGTAGAGAATATCTTAATCAAAACATAATTCATTACACATGAGATTTTGGCATCATATCCCAACTCACACTTCCTTACACATCCTGGTGGAATGGTTTGAGTGAAAGGAGGAACCACACCTTATAGTACATGGTGAGATCAATTACAAGTCATATGAGGCTTCCATTATCCTTTTGGGGATATGAGTTATGAATAGTGCATATCATAATAAACCAAGTACCAAATAAATCAATAAATGGTATTCCATATGAGTTTTGGAGTGAAAAGAATGCTATGTTTTCAAATTTACATGTTTGGGGAAGTGATGCAATTGTTATGGCATGTTCAGGTAAGAAACATGAACCTGAGGCACAAATTGTACCTTTATGGGATACCCCTTGAAATCAATGGGATATTATGTATACAAAACTAGAGAACAAAATGTTACAATTGGAAGAGAATCCATATTTTTTAAAGGGAACGCATCTCCAAAAGAGATAGTGGGAGTGAGATAAACATTGATGAATTCGATGCACAAGGTATGCTAGAGTTTGTAAAAGAACAGATTCCAGAAATCCTCGTGGTGTAAATAATAGTTATAGAGACACAAGAACTATGTAGGAATAAAAGAGAGGATAGAGAATAGGAATGGTGTGGTTTTTTTTTGTTACCAAGGATATTGAGTCATTATTGGTTGATAATGATGATCCTCTAACCTATACAAGAAGCTTTAAGTGGAAATGAGGATACCATTTACCATAGAGACATGAATTCTAAAATGTATTCGATATACCAAAACCATGTATGAATTTTGGTAGATCCTCAAGTTGTTGTAATGCCTTTTAGTTGAAAATGGCTATTCATGAAGAAATTGTACTTGGAAGGACAATTAAATACCTACAAGGCAAGACTGGTTGCAAAAGGATTCAAGAAGCATCAAGGAATTGACTATAATAAAACATTTTCACAAGTTTCAATGCTAAAATCCATACAAATTATATTTGCCATTGCTACTTACCATGACTATGTGATTTGAAAAATTGATGTCTAAATAGCCTTACATAATGGGAACCTTCAGTGAGATGTCTACATGACACAAACTGAAGGGTTTATGACTCCAACAGAGTCCAATAAGGTCTGATAGTTATAGAAATCCATTTATTTATTAAATAAGGAATCCATGTCATTGAACATTTGTTTTGATGATTACATAATAGAATTTGTTTTATATTGAATGAATGTGAGCCTTTTTTCTACAAATGTTTTAGTGGGTGTGTAGTCGTTTTCCTAATAGTGTATGTTGATGACATATTACTTATTGGAAATGAGATAATAGTCTTACCGTCTGTTAAGGAATGGTTGAATCAATACTTCTCCATGAAGGAAATGGGTGGGCCAGCATAAATTTTTGGGATCGAGATCCATCATTATTGATCCAAGAGATTTTTCGGCCTATTTCAAAGTACATACATTGATATGATACTGAAGAGATTTAGTGTGGAACAATCCAAGAGGGGATTATTGGAAGGGTCACATGGAATCCATCATTCCAAGAAAATTTTCCCTATAAAAAATGAAACAATAAAGACAATATCAAGGAATCCATGTGTATCAACAACTTGTTCAGTCATGTATGACATGCTATGTACTGTGATGGATATTTCCTACTCATTGAGTGTGGTAGGAAGATATCAAGATGACTAGCTGACCGTTTTGGATGGTAGTCGAGACCATCCTAAAGTAAATGAGGTGTACTAAGGATATGTTCTTGGTTTATGGAGGAGATGAGGAACTAGTCATAAGATGATATGCATATGCTAGTTTCCAGACTGATCTAGATGTCATAAAGTTGAAAACGGGATACATCTTCACTTTGGATGGAGGTGTTGTGAGCTTGAAGAGATCAAAGAAGAGTCTGGTCACAGAATATGTAGCAAAGCCCAAGTATATCATATCTTTTAAGGTAGATAAAGAAGCATTTTGGATGTGAAGATTCATTGAGGAGCTGAATGAATTACCTAGTAGTAAAGATCCCATCACACTGTACAGTGATAATAGACAGTGGTGGCTCTCGCAAAAGAGACAACGTCACATTAGTGGACGAATCACATACTTCAGAAGTATTATCTCTTGGGGGATTTTTCAAAGAGATGTGATGTTGTAGTAAGAAGTATTTCCATGGAGTAGAATTTGGCGGACCCCTAGACTAAAGCCTTCACTCAGCAGAAACATGATCATCATGTGATGTCTAGCAGACAGAAATTCATAGGCAGTCGGCTTCTATCCATTTGTGAGTTTATTAGAGATTGGGTCCTAGAAATAACTATTTATAATTTGATTACACTTATATTTAATGTATTTAAATATCAAAAATCTTATTACATTTTTTTCATTGTTCTGCATGAATATTATTTAATAATGTTACAGATTATTGGTTTCATAGATATGGTCATGGCAGTTCGCTACTATGATGATAAAATTCAATTTTTATAACAATATTATTAAATATAGTTCTCTAGTTCACTAACATACTATAATTGGAAACATAGTATACAGACCATTGGGTGTGAGTTCTCGTAAGAAGATGAGACTTCATCTCATGATTTTTTTAAAGTTCGTTCCTTGGTCAAAAGACCAAAGCCCTAATTATTGCATAAATAAAAAGGACGGATTACAAGAGATGAAAAATGGGAATTTTTTACAATATTTTAGATAAGGATGAAACAGATCTGGAGGTACGATATCCAACCAAGTGAGAACCTAGTTGAAACCTTTATTGGAAAGAGAATCTTCAACCACATTGGCCTCACAGAAAACATGTTTAGCAATGAAGTTGATCCCCAGGGGAAAATCCAGACACTTCATCCATCAAGTGGTGAGAGGCCAAGCAAGATGAGTCACTCCATTCCATAAAGCTTGAACAATGGTGGTTGAGTCGCTTTCTAACCAGATGTTTGTCCAACCTTTTTGAAGGGTAATGGTGACATCATTGATGATAACTATCTTTTGGGCTTCTAGAGAGGAAGCTATGACATAGCTACTATAAAAGAGACCATGACACTGCCCACGATAATCTCTAAAAATCCTACCGCATCTTTCTAGACCAAGATTACCATTTTAGGCACCGATAATAGTAACTTTAATCCATCCTGGCATCGGGGTTTTCAAGAATACTTCATGAGTTCACATAGTTGGACTGTAAATGCCATAAATCCGAAGTTTGTGAAGAATCTAAAATTCACCAATCAAGTTGTTACAATGCTCTTTTTGAATTTACACCGCTTCTTGAATCACAATGAGTATCTGAGATTTACTTTCATTGTTGTTTAATGAGAATTTATTGAAAAGGATATTATTTATGTCATACTATATAACATGAAGAAGTTCTGCGATGACAGTGAGAAAAATGTTTTTAATGTACTGCGAAGAATCATGGTCCACACATATCTTTATATGAAAGTCAGTAGCATCTATAATCATCATTATGTAATTAAAAATGTCAAAAATGTAGTTCCACAAAGTGGAAGAAGTAGCACAGGACAGAGAAATGTTATTATCATCTTCCCTATATTGATTGCATAAATTACATTTGGAGCATAGTAAAAAACCAAAAGATTGAAGACAGAACTCATTGTGAATTCTATTACGAGAAATACACCAAATAAGAGTGAGTCTTGTGGGTTTAATCGATGATTTTTTAAATAAATTAAACCAGTCAATGTGTGACTCCAGTCTTTAAAAATTATATCTATAAAAAAAATTGAGTCAAGAATGCCATTATGAGCAGTTTCCCTATTGATGAAATCCTCAGCGTTAGAAAAAGGATAATTTTCAATAAATTGAGAAATGTTTTCAGGGAGATTATTTCTGTGCGAATGAAAAACTTCTTATATAGTGGAGTTGATATTCTCAGGAGGGGATTTAAGAGATAAAAAAGAGATAATAGGAGCACCAATCTAGTTATCCATCCAGAAGTTTATATTAGAATCTGCAATAACCATTTATCTAGAGTTATCAATAATGATGTTGAAGTTTTGTCTAATAGAGGGCCAAATCGGAGAGGTAATATGAATAAATTTTTTTATGCTTAGAAAGAAATATATTTTTTAAATGAAATCACATTAGATTTTTTATTGATTAACCTCTAGGTGAGCCTGGCCTGGAGAGATTCATTAAAAAATTTATTAATTTTTTTTCTAATATCACCCCTATCAATAGGCTTATAGTAGTTGTACCATGGGATGGTGACATGTTTTCCTTCAAGAATAATTCCTATCCAAATGAAATTTTTTATGTAATTGTTCAGCCTTTTCATGAAACCGGCCAACCATTTATAAATCATCAATGATTAAACCATTTTAGAGACAATAGTTGATTTAACTAGACAGATTCTGCCTGCCAAGGAGAGGGATTTACCCTTCCAGGAAAAGAGTTGATTGACGATTTAATCCACAATGCCACTAAAAAAGATTGTTTTTGGTCTTCCCCAAAATATAGGTACTCCAAGATAATAGAAAGGGAGAAAACCATAATTTATTAAAAAATTATTGATGATGAGGATTTTTCTATTAGAAGGAAAAAAATTCCAAAGAAAATTTAATATCCACTATATCTACTAAGGCTGGGTACCTCCATGCTTACGTGTCTCCCCAACAGCCTCCCACATCACCACTTCCATACCTCCAATTACCAATACACCATCCATGTTCCTCCAAAATCTCGGCCGTTCCCTACCCGATATCGCGGGCTTCGGCTCCCACCCAAACCTGTTACCTCTTTCGCTTCGCCTCCTCCCGCGTCTCTTCCATTAGGTTACCCTATGCCGGCTAATCGCTCCTGCAGCTCCCCGCGTACAGCAACCTTCTCCGACGACGACCGTCAGCTCCCACGGCCGGTAGGATCTTCCTCCCTGCTCTTTCCTCCCGGTTCTCACGATTTCGATTATTTGCAGCCCGCTACACGCGAACCAGCTCCAACCGCGGACATCCGCTCTGGGGCTTCCCTGTTCCGGCCAGTGCTACAATTCCAACTAAGTCCGGTAGGATATTTGAACCTGCTACGTCCTCCCACTGCTCCCGATTTCAACCTTCTTGAACCCGCAGCGAGCGTACCATCTTCCTCCATTAATTTCTCTCCCGTAGCAAATTCTTTCGCCACGCAACGCGCCAGCGACGACGGCCATATCACCACCCGACTTGCGCCGTGCGGTTTCCGTGTTCCGGCGACTACTACAGCCTGCACTGGAACAACCGACAACCCTATTTTCACTGAGGTAACAGTCTTCTTAAAGTAGACTAAATCATGCAACCTACATCATTCAACTGACTATGAATCCTGTATTACCCAGTAACCTGACAACGATTTACTCCTGACAAAGATCCGTCTGCTGCTGCTGCTTATTTTCACAATGTGAGTATACCTTACTCATTATACGGGCCTCGTACTTCTATCCATTTGGATTTCTTTTCAAATAAGTGCAACCGACACCTTCCACAAAATCATACAGGCATGTTTTGTTTATAAATTTCTGACAGTTACATATAGTTGCGCACATATATCTTTAGCAAATTCTGAGTCTTCAATCACAATTTGAACTACAATTTATTTAATGCTCTCCTACCATAAAATGGTGTTAGTACACTCCTTTACATTAATATATATATATATATAACCAATCAATTCACTCCTCAACAACCTCTATGAATGATGTGTTGCAGATAAGAGTGCTAACAATGGAACAACGGAACTGTGAGTTTACTATCGACTTAGTTTTGTAAATGTTTCTTTCATAGCTTTATTCCATTATATGGACAACCTAATTTTGTCACGCTTGCAGTGTCAACAACTTCAAGTCCATCAATGACATCTACAAATCTCTCTCCTGCACTAACAAGTGAACCGCATTCTATAAATGGCGGTGTAGATGGGGTCATACGGATGCCCCTAACACCATTGTCTTTCAATGGTCTATTATATTTACATTATATTATCTATATCCATACTTTCTTTATTACTCTTCATAATAAATGAGGACATGCATTCTACAAATGGGAGTGCAGGTGGAGTCCCACTAACGCCACTAACAGTAGCGTCTATACCGAGTCTGTTCTGTTTACATTGCAGTGCAGAAATCGCTCACTTACTAAATACTTTTCATATTAATTGAATATATCGCTCTCTAACTACTTTGTCAGCAGTTCAACAACAGTCCGATACAGGGAGAACATCTATCGCAAATGCAAAGAAGCGGAAGCAAACATCATAAGCCTTCAAACAGTCTCCTATCCCTTTTTGTAAGTATAATGACCATTATCTGCAACTTTCATACTGCACACCGCATGAAAACCAAGACATGGTCTAACTATTCCATTCACACATTCGATAGCGCTCATAACGAATGAAAACCTCCACTTCCCGTCGACCTCTAGAGATGCAAGGTTCCAAAGACGATTGCACATGAGGGAACGACACAATTGTGAGTTCACTAATACCTTCACCCGATACTTCTTTCAATTATGTAATAATACAATAATTATTATAACGAACTGATGACACGGTGCCAATGTCATCATCTACCAGAAGTGCTTCATTGACATCTACACATGGCGGTGAAAATGGAGTCACATGCACGCCATTACAACCACTGTCTATCAATGGTTACTTCTGTTCAAATTTTAGTATGTAAGTACATAAATTTCAAATCAACTATATCTACTAACATAAGCTATTTGTCATAAATTACTTCGTCTACAGTGCAACATCAATCATCAGGTACGACATCATCCGTCCTCGGAGCGAACAATCGAAGGCAAAGAACAAATTCCCTCATACACACTCCTATTCCATATTGTAAGTCTGGTGACACATATCTGCTAAAACCATTCTGTACACCACAATACTGGGCTATTATTCATCTAACTATTTCCTTCACACTTTCGGTAGCGATCGTGACTGATGATACCAATCTGTCAAATTCATCACCAGGATCGTTGACAATGTAAGCACGTAATTCAGCATTTAAATATTACTATAATTATTACGGAATCTTCAAAAATTAACAATTTACTTTCCCATTTATTGCAGGTTGAGTCGACCAAATAACACGGAATATAGTAATATATCATCTATAGGATCAACGTCATATTTAACACAAATATACAGCATCACACGCACCCACACTTCAATTAGCTTATATTTTTTTTTCTTATACTGTTTTATAAAAAAAATAACAGACCATCGTACAGTGCTGTTTCGTCCACAAGCAGCAGTTTCTAACAGTTCAGAAACAAATTACAACATCAATGGTGGAATACAGCGTACAGGAAGCACTACAGGTATTTAACGAATAACCCTAGATACTAACAACAGTAATATCTTATTTATACTAAGTGATTTCGGTATTAAACGGGTTACTGTTTCAGGATGCTCTGTACAACAGGTGATTTCAGATAACACAGGTCAGCGTACTAATTTTTTCAACATTAATAGTAACAAAATACTGGAGGCAAATACCGCGCACGTTAGCTACTTTGTAAGTACTGACATCTACTATATATTTTTATTCAACCAGGATATTTAGACATTGGTCACTCATCTTACGTCTGTCAGTACTGTCATGCTTTAATGTGGTTCGATGAAAGAAACAGAAAATGTAGCAACCGACAAAGCCAACGTTTCTCTGCATGTTGTGCTATGGGAAAGATTTCTTTGAGTTTTATACCAGAATCTCCGCCGTATCTAGAAATGTTTCTCTTCAATACAACATCCATAGTAGCAAGAGAATTCCAGGAAAACTTACATATTTACAACTCCATGTTTTCTTTCACTTCAATGGGTGGTAAGATTGATAGGTCTATCAACAAGGGTGGATCTCCATGTATATTCATATTGAATGGACAAAACTACCATCGTATTGGATGTTTATGTCCACCAGATGGTCACCGACCGAGATTTGCACAACTATACGTGTATGACACAGCACATGAATGTCAGAATTGGGTTCGCGAGTTTAGGTATCGCTACATTTATCTGTTGTCGACTTATTTCTCATTGTGGCTTATTTCTGTATTAACATACCTATTTCCTGCAGCTCAGAAAATCAGAATGTCCAATCTCGTATTGACAACGACATAGTCGAAAACCTGCAACAAATGCTTCATGAGAACAATGGTTTAGCTAGACACTTCAGAAGTGCAAGGGATGTTCTTCAACATCAGGATGTGCAGAATTTCAAACTACGTCTGCTGAAGAGAAGAGAAACTAATCCCAATACATATAACATACCAAATAATTCTGAGATTGCAATTCTTATCGTTGGTGATGTTTAAGATCTCAACCAAGAGCATGATATAATTATTCATACCAAAACTGGTGATTTTCAACGAATTGATGAGAAGCACCCACTATATCTTCCATTACAATATCCCTTGATATTCACAGATGGCAGTGATGGATATGTCGACAACATTCTACATCGCCCAACTTCTTTCACAACAAGTACAAAATTTAAGAAGGTTACCATGAGAGAGTACTTCTCTTTCCACCTTCAATTCTGTGAGAATCAATCTTCAACACTACTACATTCAAGAAGACTTTTGCAGCAGTTCGTTGTTGATGCTTATACGATGATAGAGTCTCAGAGACTATCATTCATTCGCTTTAATCAAAAGAAATTGAGGGTAGATCTATACAACGGCTTTCAAGATGCATTTCTACGAGGCGACATAGAAGGTTCTTCATGAGGCAAACAGATCATTTTGCCTTCATCCTTCACAGGTGGTCCAAGGTATATGATCCAAAATTAAAAAGATGCAATATCTATTTGTAATTGGGCAGGGTATCCAGATTTGTTTCTAACCTTTACATGTAACCCAATGTGGCCTGAGATCACTCGATATCTAAGATACAAGAACCTTCGACCAGTAGACTCACCTCAAATTCTATGTCGAGTTTTCAATATGAAGCTTGAATATCTAATGAGAGATTTACGAGAAGGATGTTTCTTTGGAAATTCAAGGGCAGGTAACCATCTACTTGCATATATCAAATAATATTTTCCATGAAATTTGCAATTATATCATCACTTACTGACTATGGCACTTTTGTTTCCATTTAGTAGTTTGAACTGTAGAATTTCAGAAAGGCGGCTTGCCTCACGTTCACATCTTATTATTCCTCTGCCGTGAAAATAAAGTGAACACTCCGTTGTCTATAAAAAAATACCTCAGTGCTGAAATCCCGAATAAAGATGCCTTCCCAAACCTACATGAAGTTGTCAAAGGCTTTATGCTCCACGGACCCTGCGGTGCTGCCAACAGATCATCACCTTGCATGAAACATGATAAATGTGCTAAATTTTTTCCAAAAAAAATTGCTGAAAATACGACAGTAGATGAGGATGGCCGTGTCATTTATCGGAGAAGGGATGACAAAAAAACTATTCTGAAAAATAACATTCCTCTGGATAATCGCTATGTAGTCCCATACAATCCGGTGTTGCTATTAAAGTACCATGCACATCTCAACATTGATGTTTGTAATCAGTCATCTTTAATCAAATACCTGTTTAAGTATATTAGCAAAAGAAATGACCGGGTAACGGCATCACTCTATGACGGAAACAATGAACAGTCCACACATAATACGGTAGATGAGATAAAAATGTATTATGAATGTCGTTACATATCTCCTTGTGAGGCATGTTGGAGGATTTTTTCATATGATATCCATTACAGATATCCACTAGTTGAGAGGTTGCATTTCCATTTTCCACAACAGAATTGTGTCACCTTCTTGGACTCCGATATCATTGAAGATGTATTGAATCATAGAAACAGCTCTCAGTCAATGTTAACCTCTTGGATCGAAGCAAATATTAACTACCTGGAAGGAAGAGGGTTAACTTTTGCAGAGTATCCAACTAGATTTGTTTTCCACTCTCAAGATAGAAAATGGCATCCCCGGAAACAAGGATTATATATTGGAAGACTGTACTATGTGCCTCAAACCACAGGTGAACTCTACTACTTGAGAATACTTCTAACAAAAATCAAAGGTGAAACTTCTTTTGAGTATATCAGGACTGTAAAAAGCATCACGCATGGTACATTTTGAGAGGCTTGCTCTTCTATGGGACTACTGACAAATGACAGAGAGTTTGTTGAAGCAATAAAGGAAGTGTCTGCTTGGGGAATGGGACAACATATACGTAGACTATTCGCCAAAATGTTAATCTGTAATAACATATCTCACCCAGATATGGTCTGGGATGAAACCAAATACATACTATCAGAAGAAATTTAATATATACAGAGAAGGACCCAAGAAATTCCAGGTGCACATTATGTCATGTTCCTGCTTCATTGTTTTCTTTTTATGTCTTCCCAATGTCTAATTATTTATGCCCTCTGATCAACATTCTTATATTTCAATTGACTTTATTTATTCTGCTCTGTAAACACTCAAGAAAAAATTCAGTGCACTAATTCACATAAGTATATTGTCCACAGTTTGTGACAACAAAGATTGTAGCCTTTCTTTTCAAATACAATTACAGTAATTCTAGAATACTTAAAATCTGTACGATTCTGTATAGATATTTGGAACTTTAATGTATAATTTAGTAACATTAAATAGCCTTCTGTACTGAAATTCTTGAATCTGTATAAATAATCTGCATCATCAAATATTAAAAAAACATGTAATACTTCGTAGTAAATTGAATATGCATTCATTGTAAATTAATCACTTCTATAAATTTGTTTATATTCAATATAATCCAGTACTTCAAAGTTTACAGCCCTACTGTTCAGATATATTTTCAATATATTTTAAACTATACAAATCCGTACACATAATGCACGTATACTTATATCGTTTCTTCACATTACATTGCCTTATGTACTGCAATATTGGATTCCGTATAGTAATTCTGCATTTTATTAAATTCAATAAACACATATGTTTTATTCAGGATAATCCAGTACATCAGAATTTACAGCCTTGGTATTCAAATATAATTTGAATATATATTAAACTGTACAATTCTGTACACATAATCCACATATTCATATATCATTTGTTCAGATGACAGTGCCATTTTTACTACAATATAAGAATCTGTACAAATATTCTGCAATTTAATAAATTCAAAGAACCTATGTGTTTTATTCACATTACATTTCCATCCGTACTGATGTTTTCTATCAATGTTTCTCAGCTTCAACTATTTTTCTTATATTCAATTAAATGTAAGATGTTGTAATGACTTCGTTAGCGGTTACTCATACTACTGTTTAACATTATTCCCCAACATTGTAGATTTGACACTCACAGATCACCAGATACAAACGTATGCTTTGAGAGAGATAGACCGCATTTTACAGAGCAATGGAAGAGCACTTCATTTATTTCCTCCTATGCCACTTCCAGATTCAGATTCTGATGCCACTGCAAATCGTTTAATTGCAGAAGAATTGAATTACAATAGAGAAACACTACTAGAAGAGGGAAACCGTTTACAAAGTATGCTTACAGATGAACAGAAAGATGTTATTTCTACCATCCTCTCTTCACTGAATACCAACTCAGGGGGGTTCTTCTACTTGCATGGTTATTGAGGCACATGTAAAACGTTCATCTGGAGAGTATTAACATCATTGCTGCAAGCACAGGGATCAATTGTACTTGCAGTTGCATCGAGTGGAATAGCTTCACTACTTTTGCCTGGTGGACGGACAACGCATTCCATGTTCCGTATTCCAATCTCCATTACTGAACAATCAGTTTGTAATATTCAGCAGTGGAGTGATGTAGCAGAAATTCTGCAATTGACTAAGCTCATCATTTTGGATGAGGCATCTATGATTCATAAATTCTGTTTTGAGGCTCTAGACCGTACTCTTAGGGACATTATGACTGTCAGGAATGATAATGCTCAGAATTTGCCATTCGGTGGATTAACAGTTGTCCTCGGAGGAGATATTAGGAAAATATAGCCAGTTATACCGGGAGGAAATAGATGTGACATTGTCTACGCAAGTGTGAAGTCATTGTTTCGTTGGCAACACTGTCGGGTGTTGTCTCTTACAAAAAACATGAGATTGCATAGTACTACTAGCACTCCTGATGCGGCTGTGTTACATGATTTTGCAAAATGGACATTATATATTGGTGAAGGTCGAATTGGAGAACCAAATGATGGTGAAGCACTCATTCCAATTCCGTCAATGTTTCTTCTTACAGACAGTGTTAATGCCATGGCTGCAATCGTCAACCATACATACCCGGGTTTCCCTGGCAGACATGGAGACAGATCATATCTACAAGACCGTGCAATTTTAGCTCCAACCCGTGATGTCGTACAAGAAGTAAATGAATATATGTTGAGCCTCACTGGCGGTGAAAACAAATATTACTTCAGCTCAGACTCTGTTTGCAATGCAAGTTTTTTTACAGACAAACCAGAAAATAATTACACATCTGACATGTTGAATTGTATAAACGTCTCTGGGTTACCAGCGCACAAAATTACACTTCAGCTAGGTGTTCCTATTATGTTACTCCGAAATGTGGACCAATCTGTTGGTCTGTGTAATGGAACTCGAATGATAGTAACACACTTGGGTGAACATGTTGTTGGTGCTGAAGTATTAAATGGGTGCCATTCAGGAAATTCAACATTCATTCCAAGATCAACTATGACTCACTCTGATAGTAAATGGCCATTCAAACTACAAAGAAGACCATATCCTTTGACAGTTTCTTATGCGATGACTATTAATAAAAGTCAGGGTCAATCACTGTCTTCAGTTGGGCTTTATCTTCGGAAACCAGTGTTTTCTCATGGTCAATTATATGTTGCAGTGTCTAGAGTCACATCGGCTATTGGGTTGAAAATTGTATTTGAAGGTACCAGTCCTGAGTCCAATAGTTACAAAGAAAATATTTTCTACAAGGAAATCTTTCAGAATTTGTCTTAGGTATCATTTCAAATTATTTTTATGTGATTTATTCTACGCTGGAAAATTATTTTGTTTACTGTCATGGCGTTTTTACATGCTTAATATGTATTATTTGAACACTTACTGATTATGTACAGTAAGAAATATGTCACGCCCAATAACCATGCTGAATGAGATCAGCCCAGACGATGATGAAACACTACGAATACAAGTTCCTGTCCTCAACATGTGGTTCAATTCATCTTCCATATACTCCAATGAAGTTGTTGCTGTTGATCTTGTACTCTGCGACATCCAGGTTAGTTTTCCTTACAACAAGACATTACTATTTATTTTCACTGTCTGTCACCTACGATGAGAACATTTATATATATATATATAAATAATGTTATCGTTTCTTGCAATTTGTAATGATTCCTCATTAACCAACAGTGAAACATACTATATGTAGGGAACCAAGATTCAATGTACCATTACAAATCGTCAACTTATCTCTAAGTACAAACAACTGTTGGTTGAGGGACTATGCTATATTGTACAGAACTTCCAAATAGCTTCCAATCTAGGAAGTTACCTCGCAACAAGACACCCGTGTCGAATCATGTTCACATCGACGACGTTTGTTCGTCCGTGTGAAGTACAACTACCTCTTTTTAGTTTTCATTTTACTTCGTTTGATGACATAATTCAGGACAAAGTCCCTGAGGAACATCTAATAGGTACATGTGGTTAATACGACCTATTTACACTACCTTTGACCATGTTTTGTTAAATTAACATGCAGAATGTATTTCCCTTCAGCCAAATGTTTTTCACAAAAACATTGTTTCTCTGTACTGTGATTTAGAAATAATTGGAGTCCTACGTTACTCTCATCCAATGCAATCAATGGGCACTTCGAACCGCAAAATGCAGATTGTTTTAGAAGATGACCGATACTTTTTTTTGGACTGATTTCATTTCACAACTGTATCAGAAAAAACTACTAATTTACTCACTTTGTTTTATTTGCAGACGCTTGCGAATTACCTACAGCTTATGGGGCAATTTTTCATTTGAAATGTCACGGTACATGGAAAACAACTCAGACCCCACTACCATATTGATATTACAGCTTGTCCGAGTTAAGAAATTGACGAGTATGGTTTCTGTATATAGTTCATAATCTCAATCTATCTACATGGTGTTTTCAAAATTGTGGTTTTAATGTACAAAAATATAATCCTGACTTCATACGGCTTTTAGCCTCTGTTCTTGTCACAACAACTGCTAATGCAACCAGGATTCTCTACAACCCAAACCTTCCACCAGTTGAGGACTTCAAAAATAGGTAACTGTGTATCTTACTTTTCTTTCAAAGTACAATATTATATTTATCTCATCGTCAAAACTGTACTACCGACATTCTTTTAGTGTTTACTTACATTATTCTTGATCGGCTTTTTCCAGGCTTGCTATGATAATAGAATCACCAACACATACCACATCACCAACAACTCCCAACCAAACAATAGAAATACCGTATTGGAATAACAAGACAACCATTTTATATGTGAAAACCTGTCTACAGGTTAGCAATATTCAATTCTTTTCTATTTTTTGATTATGCAATATTATTATGTGCTAACTATTGTCCTGTACAAAATACTATATTAACTTGTAATTAATCTACTGCAGAGTACTAGGTGCTTAATTGCAGTTACATTTCAGAAAATTAAAAGCACCCACAACTGGTTCTATGAATCATGCCAGTTGTGCATGAAGAAAGTGCAGATTATAGATGGAAGCATTTGCTACATGTCTTGCAAGTCCTCACCTACAAGCACTATTCCAAGGTTTTCATGTATTCAATGCTGGAAAAATAGCTTTTTATCATTATGCTACTTCATTAAGCAGCACATTCCAAATGATACTGAAACTGTAGTCATAATAACAATTGCAACAGGTTTAGAGTTCAACTAATGGTTACAGACAAGACAGACTCTTTTTCTGTGGTGTTGTTTGAAAAACATGTCATGCAATACATACAAAAAACAGCAGCGCAACTGAGAGCTAATTTTTTACAGGAAAATCTATATCCTTATGTCTTATCTTTTAAATTTATTTGAAATATTTAAAATTACACTGAAAATGGGTTTTTTTATTAGGACGATGACGAGTTTGGTTTCCCTCAGGAATTGAACTTCTTAAAAAGCAGAAATTTTCTGTTGGGAATTGACCCGACAGATTATAATATTAAGAATCGTCATCGCCCATCTGATAAAAACTGTTACAAAGTCATTTATATGAATGATAATGAGAAGTACATCAACCTATTCAATGACGTCTTAGAACATAAACACGTCAGTCTGTATTTAATTCACGATATCTATAATCCCAACAAGTCAGAATACCTTACAATTTTCGTCAATAATATGCAGGCTTATCAAAGCAGTTCTTCTTCTACAGTAAGTAGTGTAGATCATTATATGCAGGTAACTGTTTTTCAATTACATTACTATGTGTTTCTAAAAATTGATTTCAGATTATTGATATATTCCTTTTACATTTCCTCGTAGGCTCATCAAACAGTGGGGTCTTCTCCTGGCACTTTAAACACTGATACAGGATTACATACTTCACCCTTTAACCCGTGTTCTACTAGGGTATACATATGTTATCTTCTATTACTCCTAAATTATTTCCATTACTATAACAACACAATGCATTACTATTGTGAAATCTGATTTTTAAATATTTATAAATCATAGATGTATGTAGTTATTACATCTATGTGCTGATAAAAAACAGTCTACATATTCAGGTTGCGCAACTCTTAATTTCACTGCTTTTAATTGCTCTACTTTATAGTTTCATGTTATTCTAACATGAAACCTCTCTGTAGAAAAATCTGTCACTTTCTTTTGATATTGATAATGGTGTGGAAGATACTGTCCAGACATTTCCAGACATCGTGCCTACAACATGTCCATCTACTGATTTGCAGAGCATGCTGAAGGGATATATAAACAAGAGAACCAAAAAAATAGACTGAAAACTCATCTTGGAAATTTAAGGTAAACATACATCTACACTGATGAAATACTTCTCATTAATGTGATCATAATGCTTGAGGTTTCTGCTACTATAAGTTAATGTTGTAGGTTTCTAATGCTACACTGTTTCTTATGTTTTTTACAGATTGCATAGGTTGGTGATTTAATGCTGGACATTACTTCAATCTGGGCATTTTGTTGTATTCTGCATTTCCCAATATGTTGGACGGTTTTCTTCACTTCTTGATTACTAATTTATCGGATTTTCATGGACTCAATAGATTTTGGTACAACATAAGTTTACTGTCATTTTATGGTGTGCATGATCATTATATTTTATTTTGAGTTGTTAGTTACATTTAGTTATACTAAATGTGACTTTACATTAATTATACAAGTGGATTGTTTTTTTAGTAGTGGATCTTACATTTTCTGAGCAGTAGATTGGAGCATGTATTTTTATTCAGTAGTGGAACATGTTTTCCCTGTAAGCAGTGTAACATTCAGTTTTTTGGGTACTGGATCATGATTTTTCCAGTAGATCATTTTTTATAGTAGTGGATCGTGTATTTTAGAGCAGGGGATCATGTAATGTATAAATTGGACATGATAATCTCGTCAAACGGCCTAAAATCCAAACATCGGGGCATAACGACTTCCAGTTTCCCTTTAGGGGCGACCATTGCTGATTTGAAGGTGATGTTTCTATTGCATCTTCTTCATGTACTTCCCACCTCTAGGGTATTATTCATCAAAATTTCAATTTTTTTGTATAAAATGTTTGATCATATGATTTTAAGTTTTTTTTCTATGATTACTTATAGGTGGGAACCTATGGGTCATCCTTTTGATGCGCCTATCATTGGAAAACTGCAGCAACTAGGTGAGGGTTTGGAAATATGCCCACTAACCGCCTCTGCCCTCCCCAGCCCCTCCCCTCCCCTCCCCTCCAGCACAGCCAGCCCCTGCCCTTCCCCTCCCCCCTAGCCCAGCAACTGCCTCTCCCCTCCCCTCCCCCCCTGGGCAACCGTTTCCCCCTACCATCACCCTACCCTCCGCGCCTCACCAGCTTCTCCAGCCCCTGCCCCTCCCCTCTCCTCCTGCCCAACCTTTCCCCCCCGCAACCCCCTACCCCCTGCCATCACCCTCTCCT
Organism: Viscum album; assembly: GCA_963277665.1. NCBI lineage: Eukaryota > Viridiplantae > Streptophyta > Magnoliopsida > Santalales > Viscaceae > Viscum > Viscum album. The sequence goes on along the minus strand of OY728132.1, from coordinate 1,339,054,028 downwards.
CCCCTCCCCCTGCCTCCAACCTACCCAGCCCCTCTCTCCCTCTCCCCTCCCCTCCAGCCTGCCCCAACTGAGAACATAACTTATTTCATTCTTCATGTTCAAGAATTATTCAAATTTCTAACAATCAGATTGTTTAATGACAGGGTCATTGACACAAAATTGAGGAGAAGAAACCATCATGGAAGACTGCAGCAAGGGTATATTTCCAAGAATTATGTATTTTTTTCAATTATTAGTTTATTTTACTTGTATTAAATGTGAGATGTCATTCATTTTTTACACTGCATGTACTCTCATTAAAGTAGTGGATGTTTTTGACCTTAAACCTAGGGCTGAACCTATTATTTTATTCCTTGAGGCATGTCGTTTTTTTTGGGGCAAGTGGGGCCTGGTGGGGGAAGTGGTTGGGCAGGGGGGAAGTTGTGGGTGAAGGGGCTGGGTAGGGGGGGTTGTTGGAAGATGGGGCTAGAGGGGGGGGGGTCTGCTGGAGGGGCGGAGGAGCTGGGTGGCTGGATGGGGGGGAGCTGGGGGCTGGAGGGGGGGGAGCTGGGGGGACTGCTGGAAGGGGGGGGGATGCGGATGGGGCTGGAAGGGGGGGGGGGGTCTGGGGATGGGTCTGGAAAGGGGGGGGGGAGCTGGGGATGGATCTGGAGGGGGGGTGGCTGGAGGGGAGAGGAAGTGGCTGGAGGGGGGGAGTCTTGGGGGGATGGATCTGGAGGGGGAGGAGTGCTAGCTGTTAAGGAGTCTGCTGTAACAGTGAAATTGGATTTCTTACAACTACTAATATTTCATCTATTCATAATATTTTTGTATTTTCATCACTGTCTTTTATATTCATTAAATCATTGGAGTATAAATGAATATTTTTTCAGTTTTATTTACAATTTTTATCTTATTAAAACACATTTCATTTGTTGTTGTCATATGAAAATAGGTAAACATCAGAATTCTGAAGTATTTTTCTTTTTTAAACAATATATACATTACACTGAACCAAATTCTCTGCTTTGTTTTTCTCATATATTATTAATTTTTGTAGGGATTGACATCACTATCAACCAACATCCAGAAGTGTTAGTCCAGTGCAGCAAAACCACACAACATTCGTGCTAGGCTATTATTGTGACAACTCATATTTCTGAATTACACACCATATCATGGGAAGATATAGCCAGGAAAACTGAAAAAATAGACTGATATATGCTGCTTCAAACACAAGGTAACCATATATATTCACATGGTAACCTTATATATTCACTGTTTCTGTTATTTTATTTATTGTTTTCAGATTTACAATTGTAGTGAAAAACATATTACATTATATTGATTACAGAAAATTAATTTAAAATGTATTCTACCGCTCATTTTCTATTTTGATTTTATTATTATATCCTCTGTCATGTAAAATACCACTGTACCCAAAATTTTTCCGATTTTCAAGATATAAAATATTATTTTTCTAACTGTTAGAGGGGGGGACTGCTGGGGATGGGGGGGGGCTGGGGATGGGGCTGCAGGGGGGGGCTGGGGGGACTGCTGGAAGGGGGAGGATAGAGCTTCTATTATGCATTGGTTATAACCCACCAGCAGTTGGGTTTTCTGATTTATGAAACCAAAATAATGATGTAATTGCATGGTATTTGATGATCAAGCATTAATCAGTTATTTTCAACATTGTTTCTTAATTTTTCTTTCCTCTATTGTGTATACTGGTAATAGATTATGTAGATATTCTTAACATGTTTTATTTGCAGTTTTTTTGAAACTGTTTTTCCATTCAATGAATTATATCTACTTTAATTAGGTTACTAATGAACATCCATTGTACAGTTAACAACTTTTCCAGTTTCTTTTATTATTCCAAAATATTTTATTGCCTCTATAAAAGTAGTGAACCATATCGTCTGGAGAACACATGAACTAAGAATTCTGTTATATCACCGTGCAAGTGCACTGGCGAGTACTAGTTTATTCCAACATATTGCTTGACCAGAGATATCTTCATAATGAGACAATGCATCTTTAAGTACTTGAGTATTATTATTCCATCCATGAAGGAATAAAATAATATCATCAGCATACATGAGGTGAGTGGGGACACTGAGATTCCTAGCATCCAGTATGGGCATAAGTATCTTCTGATTAACCAGTTGGGAGATCAATCTACTAAGATAATCCTCAGCAATAACAAAGATGATGGCAGAGATGGGGTCTCCCTATTTGATACTTTTGGTGAAATAAAAATAAAAATTCGGAGATCCAATGATCAGAATGGGGATGGAAGCAGACTTAAATAAGGTTTTAATTCTTTTGATAAATATATCATTAAAACCAAAACTCTGTAGCACTTTGAAAATAAAACACCAATAAATCCTATCAAATGATTTTTAAATGTCAAGATTTATAGCAGTGTTCCCAAATCTGGTAACTTTATTAAGAATGTTTTTGCATTCAATGGCAAATAAAATGCAATCCTATATAGAACATTCTTTAATAAAACCAAATTTATTTGATGAAACAATTATATTGAAAATGGGAGTGAGTCTATTTGCATAAATTTTAGAAATTATCTTGGATAGAGTGTTAATGAGGGAAATAGGCCAAAATTGGTGAATCTTATAAGCATTACAATCATTAGGAATAAGAGTGAGGAACTAATCGTTATGTTCATGGGGGAGAATACCATTGGAGAAAAAGTATCTAACAATCTTACAAACATCCATGTGAATGACATCCTGGTGTTTATGGAAAAAACATTATTAAACACATTAGGTCCTAGAGCACTATCGGACATTAAATTAAATATAGTGTCTTTAATTTCCTGATCAAGGGGGGCTAAGAATATAGGTATTTTCCTTATCCTCAATCAAATATGGGATAATTCCATCCTTGAGGTCCTTATTAACATGACGACCATTGAAAATGTTGTGAAAATATGAAACCACGTGATTAGTAAGGGCCTCCTCTGAATCAATAAGAATTACATTTTGTGTAAATTGTATGGGAGGTCGACTAATATACCTTATCCTTTATCGAGAATTTTAAAATTTGGTGTTTCTGTCTCCACCAGATAACAATTTTGTTTTAAATATTTGTTTCGACATGTTATCTTTTAGAGTTAGAAGATATTTTAGTTTTAATGAGCTATCAATTTCTAGTCAAGGGTCACGAGAATAATCAAAGGTGGTATGATTGATTTGAATTTGAGAAAGTTCATTTTCCATAAATGAGATATCTAAGTGAATTTGTATATTTTTGGTTCTAAAACATCCTTTAAGAGACTGTTTTAGATATTTGAGTTTAGTAACACAAGCATAGGCAACATGATGATGATTCATAGATTTCCAAAAATCTTTTATGAAAGCATCGCAATCAGGGTCATCAGACTAGATATTGTTAAACCTAATGGGGAGTATGTGTTTCAAAATGTTTTTGAACATATTGACAAGAATATGATGATGATTTAACTTTAACCTAGGAAGAGTAATGCTAGAAATAGTATCCCATTTTTCAAGAGCAGAAGAATTCACAAAATCTCTATCATGTTTTCTCACCACTACTTTATTGTAGTGTCTTCTGTACTAGGTATATTTGGCACCAATAAGATTAACTTCTACAAGATTGGTGTCCTTGATAGCAGCTCTAAATTCATGGGAAGAAATGGAAGAGTGAGAAGGTCATAACATCTCACTAAGAGAAATAATGGCATTAAAATCCCCAATAAAAATCTTCCACTCATGATGTTCGTTCTAGGGAATCTATATGATGAGAGATTATGAGAACAGACCCAACAGTAGGAATTCCACATGTTTTGGTGACATCAAATATTCATATCTGCTAGTGTGTGTAATGATTCTTAGACATTTTTATTATCATAAATATGTGTCATCACTCATGAAATTTGATTTACTTATGAAAACTAACACATAGACAGTTGGTGGGATGTAGGGTATGTTGGGTATGTCATGAGTGTCATGTTGTTGAAGGATAAGTCGAGGAAGGATTTATCCCTTCCATTTTTGGAAGTTGATATCTCATCCCTTTGATTGTAATATAACCATCATGTTATATTCCATGTCCATAGTGCAATGACAAGTGTATTTTAGGTACTCAAGAAAATGTGAATAAATCATAATGGTTGATGAAACTATCATGAAACAAGCCTGATGATATATTGAGATAAAGGGATTATATTACACAGTGACCGTTCATATGTGGATGTCGTTGTCTTGAAATTCAATTCGTTCTCTTGGGTTCCTTGACCGGTTACTAGACATTACTCTTGGAATTTAGGCAATCCCACCTAATTAAAATGAAAAATAATCATAGAGGGTCACAGACTAAGTGTTTCTGATGGTCTCGGTTAAATTCTATTTGAATTGTATTAAAAGAATAAATTTTATTTTCATGATAGTGGAATAATTTTACTCAATTTAAAATGATTTCATAAATTAAATAAATATTTACTCACCAAATTTTGGGTAAAATATATTTATTTAATTTATTTAACATTTAATAAATATTTCTTTACTAGTATGTAAATAAAATATTTATTTAAGGAAATAAATTATTTATTTATTTATTCATGTGTTCAATTAATGGAAGTGGAGTTATATCAGAGAAATTTTGGCCCTTTAGTAACATAATTATATTAAGGATGTTAAATAATTATTTAACTAGTTTACATGAATGAAAATAATAACAACTCTGTTATAATTTTGTAAATCGGAGTTTTATTTCTTCTACTTTGTGTAAATTGGTGCACCATAAACAATGATGTGGTTATATTTTTAAATGAATGGGTTTTCTCTAAGGATATGTATTTATTTAATTGTTGTGAGGATATAAAATATTTTAACTAATGCCCCTTTCTGATAAATAGACGCATATTTTTATTGTGACATGTACTGAACTGCAAGCCAGGTGAATCGAAAAATTTTGAGCTAAAGAGTTTTTCTCTCGAATCCTATTTCATCCCCTCTAAATAAAGAGAGAGACATACTTCAATGATGAAGAAAAGGTGATCAAGAATGACCAGCTTAGAATCTCACTTCACCACGCTAGAACTCGGGGAACGAGTGGTGTTTATCTGACGCCATCTGAGCATGTGTGGATCTTCGCTAGATAGATTTTAGTTTGGATCCTCACAAGCGCAACAAGATATTCTGAAAGGGTCATTCTAGATGATCAAAATCATCAACAAAAAATGTACTAAATATCCATGTATTCTATTTTTTATGAAATTAATTAAATTAATTATAAACATGATGTGAAAGATCCCCTCAATAAGTTTTGATAATATTCCTTCTTTATCTAAATCATTGATTATACTTTTTTGGAGATTGGAATTCATCTTCGTATTGATCCCGGAAAACTCATTGATCATGTTAAAAATTAAATTTGGGCACTGACCCAACCACACTTCTACTACACCCCAAACCTATGAAAACATTGTTTACATTTTTTGTTAAGGGTTTTAGAGTTTTTATTTCCCCAAATCATGGTAATAACAGTACTAAACATAGGATTCTCACTCCATTGGTCAGAGGATTATTTAAAAGTGATTATTTACAGTAGCCATTTTTTTCTGAGAAGGGAATGTTGTATGAAATATTTCATGAATACTAATTTTCTTTTTGGTATTTTGGAATAGTTTAGTGGATTTTATTAGAAATTTGGAGGGCATGGATTTTGTAGGAATCATAGTTATGGTTCCTAAGTTATAGTTTACGGTTTTGTATTCCATGTATTTGGAGGTTGATTTAAAGAATTATTTGGAGATATATATATATATTTACCTATAATTTTCGTTTCATTATTGTTTTTTAATTTTATATCACACCTAGGAATATTTTAGGTGGTCTTAATTAGTTTATTTATCATAAGGAAATCCATACATATCACTGCTAAAAGTTTCTCCAAAATTGATAAAATTGGTAACTTTTATTTTGATAATATAACTGAATGGATTATAAAATGTATTTCTAATAATATGGGTAAATTATTTACAAGGGGATTGTTTTATAAAATTATAAGGATAACCAAAATTCATTTGATTATGTTATTAAATTTAATGTACATAGTACTTATTTTCAAGATTTATGATGTGTGTTTATAGTCTTCATGGAAATTTCCTTAACTTTTGGGTTCTGTATACCATGTTTAATTATTAATAGTAAGACCATTAATCACATGGGGTATTCCATTTCCATTTAGTGGAAGACTATAAAATTTAAAACTAATGATCCACCCAATATATCTTAATATAGGGTGAGTTATAACAATGATAACAATACAAATACATGAATATAAGATAAAAATGATATAAAAAATGAGTAAAAAAAGAAGAATCAATTTAAAATGCGTGTAATCTAAATGGATAAAATATGAAGAATTAAATTTATAGACTAACAACTCTCTATGTGACCAACTATTACCTACAATAAATCTCAAATTTAAATAGAGACAAAAAGAGGCTAATGGAGGCTATAGAATTTCCTTACCATAACATATTTAATACATAAAATATTTAAATCCAGACAACGTTATTTTTATAGTGTGGAAATGTTGTCCCAGTATGAATCCACGCTGGATTTTATATAATATTTAATATAAATAAATCCTAAGTTATTTTTTTAAAACAAAACAACTTTAAAAAATATTTAATAAATGAAACAACATGGAAAAATATCTCAAATATTCCCTAGTTTTTCCACATTTTTCATGTAATGTTATAAAAATCCAGAATCTTTCCATTAAAAAAATCTTTTGAAACATACATATATATAAATATACATGTGAGATAAAATCCATGAAATAATCAATCATTCAATAATCTACTTGAAACAAAAATTCACTTTACAGTTGGGAAATAGCCAATATGACAAAAAATAATATACACTCATGATCCGATAAAATGAAAAATGTTGGATCAAAATAAAATTTATTTTGTACATTATCCATTGGTATACAAGATATTAGCGCATTGTAGTTTCACACACACAACAGCTTCATGGGTCTCTTTATCAATGCACCTAGGGTTTTTACAAAGGGATTTTTTTTCAATTTTTGTTTTAAAATCATGCTAAGATTTTTATAAAACGATCTCGAATCCAATAAAATCTTTGTTAGGGTTTTATAATACATTTTTCAAATCCAGGAAATTCCATTTTCATAGAAAATCATCTTTTGAAACACAAACCCATTACCTTTTTAATTTCAAAAATTTCAATTATATTTTAAATATCAAGGAATCAATAAGAACAAAAAAATTCTATAAATTATAATTATTTGATAGACGCAACTACCTTACAAACAATGAAAACCTTGCCGTCTTTGAAATTGTGGATTTAATACTAGTAGATCTGTCTTTGGTATTAAAGTCATGAGTAGAGACTAATTTATACAAAACACGGTCCAAAGAAAAATCCCTACGGAAATTTAAGTCACAACTAATAACAAGTTCAAATACAAAGGATTTATTTCCCCAATCCTTGTGGATCAACAACCAAATGGAGAAATCTAGAGAAAAATAATTCTCCAAAAATTTTCTTCGGTAACAGCTATAGACTAGATGATGGGTATTTAAAATAGAATGATGCCCAAAAAATAAAAATCATCCTAAAAATAGGATATTGAGTAATTATAATGTGTCTAATGACATACATGTCATGAAATTATTTCATTTTATGTTACACTGTAGGATGTTCAACCAGGGATTAGAATCATGATTTTTTAAATTACTCAACCTATTTCTCTTTCAACACATGTAACATTATTACATGATGTATTCAGGCCATAGTAACTGATTCAAAACCATTACACGTCATTTTATCCCCATACACGTAGGGTAACTACAGAACAAATTGAAAAAAACTACATGTTTGTGTTGAAAATTACAAAAAATCATAGACTTCACCATTATAGGTATCCATCCCAATTCATGTTTAGTAATAGTTACCAAAAGAAAAATTAAATGAAAAGAAAGGAGTAGAACATACATATTATAATGTTAATGGGTAGTTAAAATCCCCCAACCATAAAAACATTCTATCCATAGTAGCTTCTCACGTTCCTTTACACGCTAAAAGAGTAATCCACTTATCCCTAATCAAAAAAATCCCACTCCCATGTCTTGTGGTGACCATATCTAGACTTTCATAATATATATATTGTTGGGATAATTTTACAACACAATATCTTATCCATTAAAACCATAATCAAAACTAGATTCTCAGCCACAATGGTGCAGTGTTCAAGATCCACATCATCCTTCTGAATCATATGTGACTGATATGGTATATACCTCGTCGACTAGGAAACAGGAAACAAAACATGAATTTATGTCAAACCAAATAGAAAGTATAACATTTAGTCCATTATCATAAGTCACTCAACAATAATAAAGGGGCCAATAAACATTTGTTCCATCTTTCCATGTATAACAAAACAAGACATCCCAAGTGAGGTGACCCTTTGAGATAAATCATATCACAATCACTAACTCAAGTGGAAGACGAATTTGGTATGTATAATATTTTTAATGACTATATGCTGTTATCAAATTCCTATGATTCAACATCAACATCTCTATTATTTCCTAAACTAGGCGTGGCCCAACTAAGGACCACTCTCCCAACTCTTCCAAAAATATGTTATATTAACAAGGCCTCAAATAAAAATCCCAAAAATGTGAAGTCATGATCAAAGTTGGATATCTATTTTTTTAGGTAAATTATACAAATGAAAATTAATTGTTTAATATTTATAGATTTCCAGAAAAAATACCAAATAATATCCAATGGTGCCTAGATAACCCTTTCTATCTATCATCCATCTATGGATGAAATTTCATACATTATTTCAATTGGAAATCGATTACTCTAAAAGTTGTCTATGTAATTATGTTGCGGACCTCAAATATATGTATGAAACAACAATGGAGGGAACCCCATGAAGAATAACTATCTCCCAGACTTTTATGTCCATATTATTTTCAATGTTTGTCATTTCCTTTATTTTTATGAAATGTGATGATTTAATTTGAATGTTAATAGTCACACAAATATCACTCTTCTCACTAGGTATCTATGGTAATGTAATGTTGAAATCATTGGATATTTCACCCCACTTCCATATTGGAATGGGTAATGGATACAAAAATCTATAGGTCTCTGGTGTTCCTCCATAACTCCTTGGAAAGTGAGACACTATGATATCAATTTACAACTTACCTCTTAATCACTAGACACAACTACCAATGTCTCAAATCATGGTGCCACATTGTATCCCTATTGTGAAAAAAATGATTAGACCTGTAAACACTATCTAAAAAATAATGTACCCGGGAAATAATTAAACATGCTATGAATGAAGAAATTTCAAGTATATGGATGATGCCACTCATAAATGGTATCTCCCCCCATTTATTATTTATCCTAATAATTACCCCCCAATGGTATTTATTCTTCTTAAGTCGAAAAATTTCATCAAAAGACAGGTAAACCGACATCAACACCACGGAAACATGTCTAGAAACTAACTTCACTAATATTTTCCTATATCGAAAATAGGGCATCAGTGAACACTCATCAAATTATTCCTTAACCTATAGGATTGAAACTCTTCTACTCAATGCATCAGATTCTATGATTAATTTTTTGTGAGTATATAAAATATCAACCTTAATGGTTGGAAAATAATTTTCCCAACATCTTTCTATCATTTTCATATTCCTCTGAGTGATAAAATTGTTTAGGGTTTTCTGATAATAATATATGGTATATAAATCCACAAAATACAGTTACACCATGTATTTGAGTTCATAACCATTGAAAAATCATGATCAAAAATGGGGATTTTATTCTCATGAATAAGTTACTATCATGAGAAATAATTTCCCACCTATCTCTATTGAATCAAGACACATCCTTACCCTATACTTGAGGCATCATAGATAACATTATAACCCAGATATTGTTCCTGTACAATAAAAAATGATCATAAATTCAACTACTCCAAATATCTCAAAAATTATACACTTATGGGTGAGATATGTAATAAAATATGCAATATTGGATTAGTACAAGAAAAAATAATCAATAATACCCCTTCAATCCTATGAAACATCACGTTTGAAACATGTTTCTGGGATTTTTCCAAGACATAACAAGGGGAAACTTTTCTGGACACACTATGAGTCTCTTATAAGATGTTGCATTATCCCCCAAAATTTCACCTCCTAAATAGAAAGTTCGCACATGAAATGATTACCAAATAGAGGATGTACATTCTTGTTTTGATGAATTGAATAAATGTAGGACACATGTTCCTCCTTTGACATGGAGTACACCATGATATCAACATGGAACATAAAAAGATAAATAACTAATGAAATAATTTTTTCATCAAATCCCTAAATACCAAAGGATATTTCTGTAGTCCAAATGGAATAACCAACAATATGAAATTACCTTATCTAATTTTATATTTGGTTATTAGTATGTACTCCTATCATAAACTCAACAGATGGAACCGTAACCATATTTCAATCATAAAAAACCTAAAAATACCATATTTGATAATCATAATGAAAATAAATCATGGGTAAAGGATAATTATTCATAAAAGTCACATGATTCAGTATTGGATATTCAATACAAATCTTGAGACATTGGTATTTCTTTTTAATTAATTGTCCATGATAGGACCATAGTGGCACACAAGGCCGAATAAATCCTTTCACCTATATTTCCTCATGTTGGACATTAAGTTCAATCAACATAGCGGGTTCCATTTGTCAGGATATCATATAAATTGGCATCACTATAGAGTGTAAGTTAATAGTAATCTCAGCCTATCTCATTGGAAGAAACCCAAAAAATAATCCTAAAATACATCAATGTACACACACAATAGTAGGTAGGTAATCACTGAGGAAATTTTCATGTATATCATGAAACAATTATGGATATTGGCATGAGATTATATCTAGAATAATGAAAAATAGCAGCCGCCCTACCCAATCTAGAGTCCCACTCACCCTTAAAAACATGATCTATCCCATTGGTAGTTAATAAATATATGAAAATTTTATAACAGTATATCTGAGCCTTCATGTTGGTCATCCAATACATGTTGATTATCATGTCTAAGATGTCATGATAAATCACTAGGAAGCCCTATACAACCTCAAAATATTCTACCACCACATGACCCACTGGGAATAGGGATCCTTTTTTAGATATTTTTCCCAATGGAATTTAAATATAAATAAATAATAGGATAATATATGTACACAAACCAAACATATCAACTTCCATTAATGACACAAATTTATTACAAGCACTCATATCAAACAAATTTTGCAACATAAAATATGAAATGAACATTGTACCTCTAAAAATGGAAGGCACAACTTCATATTCCACGTCCACACACTCTACAACATGAATCTATCAATAAGTAGAAACCTAAATATCCTCCATGTCATGTGAATGAGACCCATATCATTAAGTGCATAAATTTGAACTTATTACCCCTTGGTGAAAGTGAATATCTTCTTACTTCCACTGGACATCCTATCACAAAGAAGTTTTTGATGGTCAGAACACCCACAATGTTTAAATGTTCTAGGGGACTCAATACATTGAGGGCTAGTATTACCATGACTTAGATTCTAGTAGATGATAAATTATTACTACCTTAAAAAGGACATTGGAACTGATCCTCTAGAAAATTGGCCACAGTTTCAATTCTTTTTCTAACAATAACATCCGCCATATCTAACTAATACTCCAACTAGAGCTCCACCCAATCTTGGAATTCCATATTTGTATTCTTCAGCCAAGACGATTTTATCTGCTACCTCCACAATGTTCTGAAGTCACAGAATAACTATCATTTACCAAATACTATCCTTTACCTCATATCTAACAACAAAGACTTACACTAATCATCAGTGAAAATATGAAATGCAAGATGCACCAACATAGAAAAATGTATGGGGTACTCCAGAATGGTATTCTCCTATTTCTCAAATTTCAGAATCTCCAAGCTATTTTTAATAACTAGTGTCTCAGGGTAAAACTACTCATTTAATATTTTCATTATAGAAACCCAGGTATCACCCACATTATATTTAGCTTGCACTATATGGCCCCACCAAATTCATCCTAGATAGTCAAGAATATTCATGGAGAAAACCATCTATGAATATTAAGGTTTCTTAAAAAAGTGTTGATTTTAACAATATATTCAGCCACTACTCTGACTGTTGAGATCCTCTGTCTCACATGATGTCACATGGATGTCGAATCGAAATTTTTGAGCAATGATGCACTACCCATCTAGAGTTCATGGAACCCACTGAACCCAAAGTCTAAATGGTACGAATTACTTCTTTCATGATAGAACTTCCCATTATAGGGACTAGATGTTAAACCATCCATCCAATTTCCTCTATCATATTTCAGAGTGATCTTATAGGGGGGATTGTCTTGTAAAAACCTCATAATAAAAAATAGGTCATGAAAAAATCTAAAAAATTGAATCAACATAAAAAATCCAAGATAAGTATTTAAAACAATATCGATTTTAAATAATTATGTATTCTAAAAATAAAATAAAAAAACCTATGAAGTGAATAAGTTCATCTAAATAAACTTCAGACATTGTTTAATAAAATCATCTTAGACACACCAAAACCAAAAATAGAGTTTTTTTATAGATATAAATATTTACCATACAATTTATTCAAATTATCTGAAATATTAGGTATTTGACTTAGTAAAAATATTTTGACAACCCATGGTAACTTGGATTATGTCACTGGAATAATACTTATATCCACCTTTTCAAAACCTACAAGCCAGACATCGATGATCATAATCATTTATAAAAAAGAAACAAAATTATCTATGGTAGTCCGAGAACACTTTAGATTGAGTGAATCCTTTGATACAAAATTGTAATACACCAACCTATGTTATCTAAAAATCCACCCAATCTAAGCCATTACGGGGTGTGGTATAATGAATATTAAAAAATATATTGAATAGAAGAAAAAAATCCATAAATAATATTACAATTATTGGAAAAAGGTAGACACAACTAATATAAAGGGTTAAACTATGGATAATGATAATTATAGACAAACAATTCTCCACGTGACTCGCCCTCACCATCAAACCATCATTAACCGAAATCGCGACGTTAAGGGAATCTTGTATGCTATAAAATTATCCCCTCTTCACATGTGTCTATAAAAACAATGTATATGGAAATTCAATTATAGTGGGTGTGTATGAGAAATAGATCCCAATATAATACCACACAGGAATATACACAAGTTCTATTATCAACAATGAAAAATTTCTATCTTAATACAATATTATTAATATCATTTTTTGAAATATGTAATCATAAAATCAATTTTCAAACATACCTTGAGTTTTTCAAAAGATTCATGTCATTTTAATAAAATCAAAAAACAGTCATGTCATAAAAAAGCAGGTAAACATATAAAAATATAAATATATATTTGACCCAGCATTGATGAAATAAAATAGCATAAAATAAGCAATAAGAAAAAATACTCTATAGACACACTCTAAAATCTGGGAAAATCTGATTAGGAAACTGAAGATAAAAAAACTAATATATTCCGATGTAAATAATATATGATCCTACAATAATATATTTATATACATGATGTTACCTCTTTTCGGTGTCATACACAGTAATGCTACCTGTATATCTTTCACGAAACACCCAATTTTCTGCTTGTGAATTATTTTTAAATTTTAAATTTTATAAACCATTCTATCATATGCATAAAAACATTTCAATTCCAAGGAGATATACTTCAATGTTTGAGAATCCAATTGTTTCAAAAAATAAGGAATTTCCATTTGAGAAGAAAAATACCATTTAAAACATGAACCCATGATTTTTTAATTTCATCATATCCAATTCCACATAAATTTAATTGAAATAAAAACGAAAAAATAGAAATATCAAGAAATTAGAATGCATGGATGGATCTAAAACTTCAATGACATATAATATGTAACCTCATTTGATATTATAGATTGGAACCAAAAATATATTCCATCTAAATAATATGTCTGATATCATACTAAAAATTATTGATAATAAAATAATATTTGATCACACATAAATACTAAAATTTGTGTCGCCACCGTGATAAAGGAAGAAAAATAAATGAATTATTACCCGATGAGAGGAAATGTATATCTACATTGATCAACCACAGAATAGATAAATCCATAGGAAAAAATGTCACCCAAAATTTCATATGGTAAAGTATCGAGTTAAGAGGAGGGTGACGAAAAAAGGATGTTTCAAACACCCGAATGTATTCCAAAAAAATACTCTGGAAGTTTAACAGAAGGTAACAACATACATGTCGTGAAATTCAGTTATTTTTAGTTACGTAAAAAACTCATCACCCAAGATAAAAAAAATGAATTTTCAAATTATATGAAGTGTAGAACTTTTCTAACTTGTAAAATTTGACTTCGGTGTATTTATTTAATAGGAACTATCCAACAACAACTATGTAATGCCCTAACCCCAAAATCATGGAGCCGATGAATTATTTAATTTCATTGGAATTATTACAAGGAAACAAATCCAGAAGGAAGAATCAGTTTAACAGTCATTGAAATAAAAATGACATAAATGATATCCCGAATAAATTGGAAAAATACAACTACTACATAATAAACTGAAATAAATTGGACAATTGAAGTTGTATTTAATTTTATACTATTTATAACATGGGGAATGAAACCCAATAAGGGTGACCTAAAATGCTCAATAAGTGTAAATACAATAGAATATATATTGAATCAACATATATAGAAATTCAAATAGATAATAATAATTCCCATTTAATTAAATTGATAAGGCATAATTAATATGGAAATGTAGAAAATTGAAACGCACCACATAAATCAATAAACTATAAAGGAATTAACATCCATAAATAATTTGGGGAAAAATATCATGGGTAAAATAATAACTGAATATAAATGAGGGAAATTATTTCATAATGGAAATCTTGTGTAAATAAATGAAAACCTATACCATAAAAACCATGCACAGGATGTGTTAAAAATACAGATAGAAACTTGTTTAATTTGGCCAATTTTGTTGTGTCATGAGAACCTATAGATCCACCGATGGGATATATAAAGTCCAGGTACCACCCATAAGGACAAATAAAAATCATTCCCCTTATCATTTAATGTACTAAATAATATGACTTATCAAATATCCATATTGAATATGGAATATGGGTTTATGAAAAATTCCCCGATTAATTGAATAACAGTCAAAGTGAACATCGTTGGTGAAATTATATATGTTTTAGGAAATAAAAATATCCATTGGTTGAGAATATGGATATTCAGGTATACATAAAATAATTTTTTTTCTAAAAGGTGACTTTTTTAGAGAACGTTAAAAATCACAAAAGGATGTGTGATTGCAAAGATAATTTTTAAGAACATTATTTATGAGGATAATCATTAGACATTGAAAAGAATCCCAGACCACATTGAAGAAGTTAAGACATAATATAAAAATTATATGAAATTAAACAAAAAAAATAAAATATCTAGATAAATAGATGATTCATGATATAACCTAATAGATGTATTATATTCACCAAATTAAAGTGAATTTGTGCCTAATAAAAAATATGTCTTAAAGGAATATAAATTGAGACTAAATTTCCTTAGATTAACAATCATTTTTATTGTGTGGTAATCATACTCTTGTATAGTGGTTAAACATATTTAAATAACTAATATCAGAATGATAATTATGTTTATAATATCACATATCATCTCATAATAATAACTTATTACCCATTTTTTGACAATCATTTATTATTTTCACTATTTCGGTAGTTAATTTCCTTGTATTCTCAAGTATGTTTTTGACTTTTATATTATTGGTCATATAAATTAGATCATGACTTCATTATACCCATAATATAAACCTTTAATTAAATATAATATATATTCTTGATATCTGTATTTATACTAATGTATAAATTTTGGTAATTAGAAATGAAATGTATCGTTCATGGAGATTGTAGAACGTGTGTATGCATGAATACTACAGTCATTTATTTTTCATACTGAAACAATGAAAAGTAATTGATAATTATGTATTTTATAATTAAATTATAATATATATTTAATATATGTTACATTTTTTTAAAATCATCATCTATATGATTCACATATAACATGGAAGAATCACATCGCATTAAGGGGGCCGCAGTCCACACGTCCAAAAGAGATGATATTGTATTTATGAAAATTAGAATATATGAACTTATGTGTTATAAAAAAACTAATGAATAATTAATATATTAAATATATCATATATATGATATATATATATATGTAGAGTTTATATCCGAACTACCTCTATCAGAGGTGGTAATGAATGAAAAAACCATAATTGTTTTGTGAGTCGGTAGTTCTTTGTTTACATAAATAGTATGTTTGTTACCCATTAGATTGATGTGTGTGTGAGTATGGGTATAAAAAATTATATGAAAGCATATAATTATAATTATGATACTAGTTTTATTATAAAATCATGTAAGAAAATTATTTGAGGTTGTGGAATATTAAATGCAAGAAAATAGATCGTTGGAAAGCATTATCATAAAAATCAGAAAACTCCTTTTGGTTTATACAAAAGGTAATCCTTAGAAGGATTCATGACCAAAAAGAGGATTCAAGGTATATGTTATGGAATTTGAAAAAACATTTGGTAATATATTGGCTAATCCTATGTGGTTTGATACGTGTTAGGAATTGGTAGAAGTGGTGGGTTTTTATAGTGGAGGAGTGTGACAATTGTAATATTTTGACAAAGGAATTCCGACCACATTTTTTAATGTAACAATTTGATCCAATAATGGAAAAAATTAGATAAATTTTTTAATATGGTATAAATATTTCTATAAAATATCTCTTGAACATATTTATAGGTCTTTTGGGCCTTATGATTAATTATTAGTCCCTTATTACTCTTAATTTAACCACAAAAATTGTAATTTATTTTAATCATATTTAATAATATTTTTTTAAAAACAAACTTATTCTTATTAAAAATTAAAAATCGTTATTAATAAATCAATTAAATAAAATTTACATTTTAAAATCACATAATTGGTATAAATTTTTACAAATTTAACCACGCAGGTGGGATGACAATGCATGTTTTTAAAATAAAAACCACTGAATGGTAGCTATGTTTGGTATAATAAATTTCAATGTGAAATTGATTCAAATTAAATAAAGTGTATTAACTGATAAAAAATCTGACATAATTAAACATTAAAACAAATTAATATTACAATTTAACCATATAAATAAAATAGATGAAAAATTAGTTTTGAATTAAAATTTATTTTAATTAAATATTTATTAAAAATGATATATTCCCGAAAAATATCAAAAATTCATCCAATTTTTTTTTATTTTTATATAAAAATTAGTATTTATATTTTCAAATATTAAATTAATTAATGTTTCCAAATTCATATTTAAAATTGGTTCTTCATTATAAGGCGGAAACACTTCCTTTATAAAAATATATGTTTTATGTGTGAAATTAGTTTTGTACTTATCTTACTCCTATAAAAAAATTATTTAAAGAAAAAAATAATTATTGACTATAGAAGATATATATTTCATTAAAATAATACATTAAAAATAATTTATGATGTTTATTAATAAAAAACTCCATTTGAAGCATAAAATTAATAATATTTCTTTTTAAGTCCAATTACATCTTATTTACATTTCTCACTAAATGGTTACCAAGGAATTAATTTATATAAATAAGATATTTTTATATATCGGTTAACCATTTTCAAATATACTAATTTAATGATATTTTAAAAAAAAAATAATATGATAATAATATATATCGTTATTCGGTAAAACTCAGTCTTGTGTTTATCACAATCCATTTGAAGAAGCTCATAATTGCATGAGACATACGCATACTCAGTGACATGTTAATATCAAGATATATCATAGATTTTATTTTTTAAAAAAAATTTAATATATTTTTAAATACATATAGTATTATATCCCTTTTTTCTCTTGGTGATGCGTGTGATACAAACTATCAAATTAAAATGTTTCTACATTAGTATTTCTAGGAGTTACATTCTCCCCAAATTAATTGAATATCATCCTCACAAATTAAATTTGATCTCCGTAATCAAGGGATTTATATTGGAAAATAACTATTTTTTAAAACCCTCATCGTAAAAGGATTTTTATCACATCTTATTAATAATATAAAAACTCAATTATAATGATAATTTAACTAGGATCCCTACTAGGAGAGAATATTTGGGAAATAGAAAAGTGGATATAGAGGAAAAATATAACAATCATGATCTGATGGAGAGTTCCAGAGAACAAGGTTAGAATAATCTTAATAACCATGAATCCCTATATTAGTGACAATCTAAGGGCCATTTTATTCATAAATAAAGAAGATAGTAGGAAAAAAAAATTTATTTCAAGTTCATTTTTCTATGGCATGATTAATTATTTCTCCATATAAGAATAAAAGTAAATATATGTCTCAATTTTATAAACCAAATATTATCCTTTGGTAATTCCTTGAAATATTTATACATCATATCTTAGAAGAATGTTCTTCACATGGTGGTATAATTTATGTTGTTAGATTAGTGTACTCAAGTGGGGGGGGGGGGGGGGGTGAATTGAGAATCTATTAAAATTTATGTTTGAAAATTATTTTTAAAAGTTTCCCAATAAAGATAATTACATTTCATCTAATCAGAGTAAAATGGTTATAAAAGTTTGAATTTTTAATAATTTATCTAAAGATTGATTAATTCTTATTAATCCTAATATCAGTTATTAACAATACGTTTAATGTTATACTCATAATGAAAAACTTCTGGAACTTATTTACAAGATTAAATATCAAAGTAAATTCAGTGATTTCTGAATTACGCAGTAAAATATAGAAAACTAAATCAAACTGCACAGAAGATATAAAACAAGTGGTACAGTCTCATGATGAGACCTATTCCAATCCACTTGGTGATCACCTACCACCAAGTTGTTTATATTTATATTCTTGATACACACCCCGGATCGGTGTAAACAACAGTACACATGAATGTCCAGGTCACTATAACCCTTCCACAATTCATCATGGGTTAAAACTAACAGGTCACACAGGGACCTCTTCTACAATTATATGTAGGAATACAGAAGTTTAAAAATTTGTGAGAGTAAGGATTTCATGTATCTTCTATTTTAATTCATGAGAGAGTTTGAGTTCTTAGAAATACATAAATACACTCCTTGAAAGAAAGAAAAATAATACAAAACAGAGAAAAGATGATGAGATAAGGATAGAAGTGCTTGGAGCGTTAGTCAATGCAGCTATGGAATTATAGGATGTAGAAGATATAAGAATCAAGTCCTCTTGTAGAAGATAGAGGATCACAAGTTAGTTATATCTGGATAATGTTCTTCATGGAGTTGATAGTGCGAAGATGTTCTTGACTTTGGGATTCAAGAATGATTTGTGTGTTCTTCTGAAGTGTTGAGATTCATGTGTTAAATATTTTATATATAATGCTCATACTTCTTCATTATCACGCACACACCTTGTTTTTATATCTTCATTTTCATTTCTGGCCACACTGTTCTTTTTATTCTTGGAGTTCATGTGCTAGAGCCAACAGGATGCATGTATTCTGCCCCTCGTACCTTGTATAGTTAGGTGACATGTCTACAAAGAATTATTAATTATGTTATTGCATTTAAAATACTCAAATATTACTGTTAGAAATTAAATTGAAAGTTAAAAAACTAGATTAAATAATGGTGTCGTAGACTATCCGCAAATGGTGTCACTTGGAAATGGTGTTTCCATGAAACAATGTTTCCTTTTTTTCCATTGAGTGGTGAGAAAGTTATGGTGGAACAACCGTATAGAGATCAGTAACCGGCTACATAGATGTTGTGTTAGGATCACAGTGTATGGTCACGGTGTTTGGTCACGATGTTTGGGTCACTATGACTGGTTTCACAGTGTCTGATGATGGTGTCTGGTCACGGTGTATGGGTCATGGTTTTGGGTTCACGGTGTCTCGTCTCTGTGTCTGGGACATGGTGTCTGGTTCATGGTGTTTGATTACAGTGTATTGGCACGGTCTCTAGGTCATGGTGCCTAGTTCATGGTGTCTGATTACGGTGTTTGTTCACGGTGTCTCGGTCATGGTATCTATGTCACGGTGTTTGGTTCCTTTTCCAGAAAAACATAACTAGTTGTAGACTCACGGTTTCCCAGACATAGCCAGTTATCTATATATAGACATAAAAAGTGATATTCATAGAGTGGATTAGACTCTATTATTTATCAATAAAATCCATTATTACAAAAACTAAAATTAGTTTACAAAAATTATTTAAGTCATAAAAAGCCTACAATCTGTACACCTGATGTTAGATAGATTATACAGTATTAACATGTTTCATAGAATGTATAGAATTTTTTATCATTAAAACATGATTAAAACATGAGGAGTCAAATAATATCCCCCTTTTGACGATAAAAAGTCATTTGAGTGAGATATATAATCTTAGAGAATGTGTCTCTCCCTTTTCCTTATTGTGCATATCTTTTAGAGGGAATATTTCCCCCCCTTTTCGAATTATCAAATAGAGTAGAAAAGTAAATACACAATAAGAGTTCACAATACATTATATGGATAAAAAAGACATTATAAATAGTATACAACAAAAAAATAAAAAACAAATCCCTATCAAAAGATAGTAGTCAATTTTCTTCATCACTGGTTTTCTTCTCTTTTCCCTTGGAAGCAACATCACTAAAAGCCAAAAGAGCAAATTTAGAAGTTGAAGATGGAATTGATCCAACGGAAACAGAATGTAATGGTAGTCATTGAAAAAGTGAAGGCGCTAAGGTAGGTGTAGTGGAAGACCGAGGAAACTATTGATCATGGATAAAAGGTCATATCTAACTCAAATCCTAAGAGACAAACATAGAGGTAGAGGCAAGGGCATAGGATGAGAAGGTTGGAAAAGCAGGTCTCAATGTTGTAGCTCTAGGAGACACAATAGACGTACTCTATACATGAAGATAAGGCCTCAAAAGCATGATTAAGTCAGCAATAATCTCTCTACCATACTGCATGGATTTCTCAAAGTCATCCTTCCTCTCTATAAACATGTCAAACATAGGAGTAAAATCATTGAGATTATGAACGTGAGTTTAGAAAGCATCAGTAAAAGGAGGGATTCTTAGATTCTCCACAAGTTACTTGAAATGGTTGGTCATGTTTTACTTCGATAAGATCCAATTGAAGTAGAGGTACAATTTTTTAGTAATTTCCTCTTAATCATCATTTGAAATTTTGGAATTAATCCTCACCAAATCAAGAACTCTATCTCTATTCCTTGAAACTCTAGATAGATACTCTTTGTCAAATAAATTGAGCACAGATTTCAGTTCTTCCTTAATAACTGTTCTGAGAAAATCACTATCCAGGGAGGGTTGAGATGACTGTCTCGAAGTAGTAGAAGCTATAACAGCTGAAGTAAGATACTTCAATTGATTTATAACTTTATGGAGACAACCCTTATACTCATCAGTTAGCTTGTTAAGACCAATAATAAGGTCACACATCTATTGAACAATTTTCTTGTTTCTTTCAGTTACTTTGTTATCCAAGGAGGTTTTGTTTTGTTGAATCACAGAAGAAAATTCTTGTGGAATCTGACTTTAATCATTCTCAAAAGGATGATAAATTGGTTCGGGACTTGATTTTTGTAGTCTCTTCATATCTTCGATCATCCCTTTGAGAGTCTTCACTTCTTCATTTAATTTTTTGTTCTCAATTCTGGTATCTTGAATTACATGAAGCATCTTCGTTTGAATCTTCCTTATGATCTTTTCCAACAACATGATATAATCTCTTTCAATCAAATTTTTTATATGAGATGGTTGGGGGTTCACGAGCTTTTCTTCTCCATCCAATATGATAGCACAAAAATCTTTCAAATCATCCTTACATACCAATATAGATTATTGTTTTTAAGGCTTGGGAATAAAAGCTGAGACAGTCTCAGGTTCCTTTGCAGAGATAAGAAGAGATACTAATATCAATTGAAACATAGTAGAGAGATCAATACATTTGATTGAGACTTCTTGGGAATCATTAACTTCAAAATAACTGGGGAATTTATACAATGTATCCACTAAACATGGATCCACTGGATTGGGGACATCAACAGGTTCCAGATTTGGGTGTTTCACCCCCTCAACAGGTGAAACTTTCTCAGGACTGAACGATTTAGATCCTTGATTTATTTCTAGGAGCTCATCCCTAATATCTTCACTCATTTCCTTTCTAGCTAACTGAAAGGCTTGATCCATTCTCTCTTCAGCAGGTGGAATAATTTCAGGAAACTTTTGTTCCTCCACATGTTCCTCATAAGTATCTCCTTGCACAAGAGAATGTTCTTCTTCTATATGCTCTTCCTAGACATCTTTTTCACTTTCTATAACAATAAGTTCATCTTTAGAAGATGGTTCTTATTCTATATTAGTATGTTCTTCAGGAACAAGCATTTCCTTCTCAATTATACCATGGAGAATAGGTTCATTATTTTTTCTCATCCAGGACAACATTCCATGTTGGTGAAACATCCTCTTCCACTTATTCCACATCTTCAAACTCAAAAATCTCATCTAGTTTTAAACCAGGATTAGAAATTTCTCTAGGTCTAAAAGAGTGACCAATCAGATTGAAATTTTCCAAGATCCTCTCATTATCTTCCACCCATGCTCTTCTCTATGGATTCTAACTGATTTTAATTCTCTTTACTGTAATTTTTTAAAGAAAAAATTCATATTCCTTAAGAACTTCTTCATCTGGTCATACCTACTCTTTTGCATGAGGCATAGTTCAGATAAATCTTCAATAGAATATGGAGGTTGACTTGGAGGTTTTCTTGATAAAGTCACACATATGGAGTATAACATATTTTCATAGGTTGATATTATGTCCATTTTTGATGACATGTATTAAAATAATTACTAATATTTGAGTGTAGAAAAATCACCTTTTTATAGGGAAAATATGATTCTGAACAAATTTTAACATAAGTCTGGACTCACCAACTAGCTTAGCAGCCATAGCTCTACTATTATTTTCACTTCTAGTTCAACTTCCCAATGCTTCATCCTATGCTAAAATCTCACTTGGGGTGGAGGAACTCTCTAGTAGTCATCACAAATACCCTCATGACTTTTATTAAGGCATCAATCCCATAACCGTGAAGAGAAGGAATATATCTGGCCATTGATCCAACTTCTCATAGCAAATCCCACTTCTGTCTCAAAAGAAAATGGAACATACTGATAATACATTGCAAATATCTTATGATAGATCTTCCTATCATCATTTGTGAACAAATCTATCCATCCTTTCTCTCTTTGTACTTTTAATACTAGAGACTTACTTGATAGCATCCACTTGAGGCAGATTTCTTTTTCAGGAATGACTACTCTATTAACTAGGTACAGATTTAAAGGGAATTCGGGCGCTAACATTGGTGGTACTTTAAACTTATTCCCAGATCATTTATTCTCAGGAGTTGACGATGACGAGTGTTTTATCCAAAGAATTCAATGAATGTTTGATAGGGAGAGAGAGAGAGAGATAGAGATAGAGATAAACCCAAAGGCTTGAGAGAGGGATTCCAGTTTGAGAGAAGAGAGATCGGGTGAAGGAAGGAGTGAAAATTATTATTTTTTTATCATTTTGGGATATCAAGCATCGTGGGATCAAAACCATTGGAAAGTAAAAAGGTAAAATAATCAATTACTGTGATATAGTATATAATATGTAAATAAAATAATAAAGAATCTTTACCGTGAGACAGTAAATGACTTTCACAGTGAGAACGTAACTAGCTTTCGCAGTTAGACCGTAATAGGTTTTCACAGTGAGACCGTAACAAGTTTTCATGGTGAGTTGTTTACTGTGTGATTTCTAAACGGTGTGACCATATTGTTTGAGACAGTAAGTGCATGATAGTAACTGAGAAGTAGTGACTCTGAGACCGTAAAATGAAACAGTAAGTTGTGAAATAGTACACCTAGTACTTTATATTTATCAACCCCAATTCATGTATGATGTAATCTATTCATTCATAATTTAATTTTTTTGTGAATATATCAGCATGCTGATATTCAGTTCCAATGAATTCCAATGTGATGTCAGATTTTTGATAATTATCTCTCAATAAGTGATGTCTTACATCAATAGGTTTTTCCCTAGAGTGTGAAACATGATTTTTTTAAGATGTTAATTGCTCTTTTATTGTCACAATTTATTGGTATATTCCTGAATTGATATCCATAATCTAGTAATGTGTGGTTCATCCACAAAATTTGTGCACAACAACTACGAGCAGCTATGTACTCAGCCTATGCAGTAGATAATGCAACAGAGTTTTGAATCTTACTACACCATGATACAAGTGACTTGTAAAAAAGTGATATGTTCCAAAGGTTATTTTTCTATCTTACTTAAAACCACCTAAGTCTTCATTATAATAACTTACTAACTCCAATGATTGTCCTCTAGGATAGAATAGTCCTATATTGGGTGTATGCTGGAGATATTTGAAATAATATTTAACAGTATTTAAATAAGATTCCTTAGGGTTTCCTTGAAAATGAGCACAAATACATACACTAAATATAACGTCAGGTCAGGTAGAAGTTAGTTAGAGTAGCCTTCCAAGCATTCATCTATAAGTGGTTTGATCAAATGATTTTCCATCTTCATCAAGATCCAACATAAAATCTGTACTCATTGGAGTGTCACTACTTTTAGTTCTATCCAAACCTAAACATTTTAGAATATCATTATAATATTTTTTTGATTTAAAATAATAACATCATTAATTTGAAAGATTTGAAATCCAAGAAAGAATTTTAGTTCACCCATTAAACTCATTTCAAATAAATTTTTCATTATTTTACAAAATCTATACATAAAAAATTCTTTGAAGATCCAATGATAAAGTCATCTATATAAATTTAAACTATAAACACAACATGGGAAAACCGTTTTATAAAAAGGGTTGGATCCTCTATAAATTTTTTAAAACCATTGAAAATAAAAAAGTACTCAATATATCATGCCTTGATATTGGAGTTTTTTTTAAACCATATAATTCTTTTGATTACTTAAAAATATGATTTGGAAAATGAGGATTTTTAAAACCAGGGGGTTTCTCAACAAATACATCCTCAACTATATAAACATTTAATAAAGCACTCTTAACATCCATTTGATATAGTATGAAATTTATATGTGCATCATAAGCAAATAGAATTACGATGGCTTCAAGTCTAGATACTGGTGCAAAGGATTCATCATAGTGAATTTTGTTTCATGAAAATATCCTTGTGCAACGAATCAAGCCTAGTTTCAAACTATGGCACCATCTTCATCTACAATATTTCTAAAAACCCACTTAGTGCCTATGGTGAATGTGTCTTTGGTTCTTTCAACAAGATTCCAAACATTGTTTCTTTCAAACTGATTATGTTCTTCATGCATACCCATCACCCAAAATTCATTTTTAATAACATCATTAATGTTTTTTGGTACATGTTGTGTCAAGAAGACTTGATATTCAACCTGATTGCTAAAATATGCTCTAGTTTGAGTTCCATTATCTAAGTCTCCTACAACAGCATCTAAATTATGGTTTTAAGAGTTCTAAAATCTCTAAAAAAATAAAAAACTATTGATTTTAGGTTCATCAACAGGTTCAGGATCATTGTGAATTGAATCTAATGAATTTCCAGAACTGGAATCTTTCAAATATTTCTTCACAGCATGGTTAGAAGATTTTGAATTGATTTTCATATTTGATACATCATCCTCCAGGTTATCTAGTGTTGTCTTAGGCTCATGTGCATCAATTTCATTAAATTTTACAAGGACATATTCTTATACACATTTAGCCCATTTATTAAACACTCTATAGGCTTTACTAGAGAAGGAATATCCTAAAAAGATTCCTTCATCACTGTTGGATGAAAATTTTTCAAGATTGTCCTATGTTATAAGGATATAAACATTGCAACCAAAAACCGTGAAGTATCCTACTTTGGGTATTCTATTGTTCTATAACTCATATGGAGTTCATATAACAATAGGTCTAATCAACAGTCTATTGATAATATAGCATGTTGTATTTACATCTTCATCCCCAAAATAAAAAGGTAAGTCATATTCACTAAGCATAGTTCCAGAAATCTCTTACAAGGTTCTATTAATTCTTTCACAACTCTATTCTATTGAGGTTTTCTAGGGTCCGAGAAATTATGACTATTCCTATTTTGTGAGAAAAAGGATTCAAAATATTTATTTTCAAACTCATGTCCATGATCAATTCTTATGGATTATATTCTAAGCCCACTAAAATTTTCAACAATTTTGTAATATTTGGAAAAATGAGAGAAGGATTCACTTTTTTAAGCCAAAAATAAAGTCCAAGTATATCTAGAAATGTCATCTATAAGAAAATAAACATAGTGATTGACATTTAAAATAGAAACTCAATATGGTCCAAACAATACCATGTGAACTAGTTTAAGAGGTTGAGAAGTTGACACATCATTCATTAGTTTGAATGAAATTTTGTGTTTCTTTCCCTTTTTATAAGGATTAAACACTTTATCATTTAGAAACTCATTTTGTATAGATCATTGACTAATAATTTTATAGATAAATTTCTACGTGAGTGAATATTACAGTGTATGAGTCCCATATGCCAAAGCTAGGGCTCATTGTAAAATACACTAAAATGTAAAGCATTTTTGGAGACTAAAGAATCTATGTTAACAGAGTATACATTTTTATTCCTTAATATAGAAAACGATAATTCTTTTTTAGAATGAAAAACAAATTTCATGAATCTTCTCCAAATTTATCATGAAATCCATCATCACGTTTTTATGAAATACAAAGAAGATTATATTTCAATCCATCGAAAAAAAGTAATTTGGAAATTAAAACTGAGTTAGAGTTACCGATTTATCCAAGGCCAATGATCTTTCCTTTGTAATTTTCACCAAAGGTGACATGTCCACCATCAATTATTATTATGTTCTGGAAGCTTGAATATTCATCTATCATGTGTCTTGAAATCCAAATTTCCATGTACTATAAGATTTTTCAGGATCTCTTTAATAATCTTTCCTACAAAATAGTCGGATAAAAACATATTTTGGTACTCATACTAGTTTTGGACTAGTAATATTAAGGACTACTGAATTAGTAACCCGTATCTTCAGCATAGGTTTCCTATAAGGATTATGTAAAGTACATGAAAAATAAACACTATTTGGTCTAGAAAAAATTGAAACAGTATAGAGTGTGTCATAATTTGAACGAGCAGAATGTTTTCTAGAACTAGGAGTAAAGCTGTATGTCCTGGACTTAGAAAAAAAATTAGTTTTTCTAAAATTTATTTTACCAGGTTGATATCCATTACTAGTAGTATATCTAAGAGAAATTTTGATTACCTAGAATTAGTACTAGAGTATCTTTACCATTAGTAAACCGTTCAAGATCATTTTTCAATTTCTCATTAGATATTTTTAGTTCATTGTTTTGATTGATTAATTGATCATTTTTCCCTCTTTCTACATTATGTTCAGTTTTAACAGTTGAGGTAAGAGGATGATGTTTTTTAAAGTCATGTATTAATATTTTAGTTCATTATACGTCCCTTTCAAAATATTACAGTACTCAAAATTTTTATCATTAGACATATTTTTAGAGTCACTCTCATATCTAGAATAACATGAATTTTGTATAAGAGATTTCAGTGTTACCTCAGAGGTGTTTTTCATAAAACACATATAGGATTTGTTAGCATATCCATCATGTAATGATTCTATGTCACTTGAACTGTCCTCAGAATTACTCCATGTTTCTTTCATTGCCTTTTTATATTTATATCTTTGTCCTCATATTTCTTTTTGTACATGAACTTGGGGCATTCATACTTTATATGTCCCTTTCGCTTGCATTCATAAAAGTCTATCACATCATACATGTAACTTCTTTTCCAATCATTCTTTTATCTTCATTTTTGATCATATATTCCTTTAAATTTAGGATTATAAAAAATTATTCTTCTAGTAAAATCTCTTAAACCTTCTGGCTAATTGAGCCATAACCACATCACTGTTAGGTGATGATTTTTCACTCCTTGAAATTTATATAGAGACTTCCAATTTCCATTTCTCTTTGTGATTAGAGATGGTGGTATTAAACGCAACTATTTTTTTGGTTCATCCTCCTATACCTTGTTGACTTTAAACTCCCCTCAATACATCATTAGTTTCCCAATGAGTAATTTTATAGGTTACCTGCTGATGTCCAATTATTATCTAATAGAGACAAAGGTTCCTCTCCATCTGTCTGGTAGGAATTTGAGAATCTGCATGATCTATTCTTTGTTAGTGACTACTCTTACAAGAGAAACCATTGTGTTGAGAATTTCATTGAACATGAGATACATGTCAGAAATAGGATAACCAAGTTTCATTTTAATGTTATCATATTTAATATTATAAGTATTAGGTCTCATTTTTTTAACACTAAAAGTTCATTCATGTGAAACAAAGAAAGTATCCCAAATTTCATGTGTATTTTTACATGCATAAATTATATTAAATTCTTCATCGCCTAAAGGGAAATATAAATCATTCATGGATTTTCAATTGTTATTATATGAAGTCTTGGTAGGGTCATCCCATGTGATTCTATCTGTATCAGGAATCTTATACCCATCTTAAATTGAAGACCAGATTTCAAAGCTCATACTTTCTTAATGAATTTTCATTTTAATTTTCCATTGGGCATAGTTGATTCCATTAAATAATGGTGGTCTATTTGTTGTATAAGATTCCAATCTAATATCCATGATAAATAATTACTTTGAAACTGAAAGAAATTTTGAATTAATATAAATTTAGAGATCATTAATGTACATCTAAAATCACAGTTGAATAGGTTCAAAATTAGAGTCTTAATAGAAATAACATGAGAATTTGTTACCAAATGATGGTCGGACTAGAGTACTCAAGAGGGGGCGGGGGGGGGGGGGGGTGAATTGAGTGTCTAAAAAATTTTTGTTTGAAAAGTATTTATAAAATTTTCCCAATAAAAATAATCACATCCCAGTTAATCATGGTAATACGGTTATGAAAGTTTGACTATTTGAAAAACTTCTCTGAAGATTGATTAATTCTAAGTAATCTTAATATCAGTTATAAAAATTACTTTTGAATTTATTTTAATAAAGAAAAACAATTATAACTTCTTTCCAAAAATAAATATCAAATTAAATTTAGTGATCTATGAATTATATAGTAAAATAGAGAAAACTAAATCAAATAGTACCGCAGATATAAAAAAATAATTCAAGTATCAAGCTGAGACCTAATCCACACCACTTGGTGATCACCTACCACTAAGAAGTTTATGTTTATAAACATGATCCAAACACTGGATCGGGGTAAACAACAATACAGGGGACTGTACAGTTCACATGACCTCTTCCACAGTTCTTCATGGGTAAAAAATTATAGTTTACACATGGACCTCTTCTACACTTATCGTTGGGAATAAATAAGTTTAAATGAATGTGAGAGGAAGGATATCTTATATACTCCATGTAACGTAGGATACAGTGTGTGTTTTTATAAAAACAAACACACACAGTTTGAAAGTAAATATAATAAAACACAATAGATCAAAGATGATGAGATAAGGTTAGAAGTTTTCTGAGGGTTAGTAAATGAAGCTCTGGACTTCTAGGATGAAGAAAATGTATCAATCAAGTACTCTTGTGGAAGAAAGAGTATCTCAAGTTAGTTAGATCTGGATTGTGTTCATCATGGAGTTGATAGTGTGAAGATGTTCTTGACTCAGGGATTCTAGTATACTTGGATTTTTCTTTAGAATTGTCGAGTTGCATGTGTCATATCTTTTCTAAAGAATGATAATGCTTATTCATAATCACTCACACACATTGTTTTTATATCATATTTTTAATTTTTTCCACACTATTCTTTTTATTCACGGAGTTCTTATGTTGGATAAAATAGGATACATGTATTCTTCTCCTCTTACCTCGTATTGTCATGTGACATGTCTACAATGAAACATTAATTATGTGAGTGCAATTAAAATACACAAATATGACCATCGGGATTTAAATTAAAAAATGAAAAAATATATTAAATAATAGTGTCACAGTCTACTTGGAAATGGTGTCACTTGGAAATGGTGTCTCCTTATTTTACATTGAGCAGTGTGATAGTTATGATGGAACAATTTTATAGAGCTTAGGAACTGGTAGCACATATGCGGTGTTAGGATCATGGTATCTGGTCATGGGTCTGGTCATGGTGTATGGGTCATGGTGTCAGGTTCACAGTATCTAATTAAAGTATCTGGTCTTTGTGTTTGGGTCATGGTGTCTGGTTCATGATTTCTAGTCACGGTTTTTGGGTCATAGTGTCTTGTTCATGGCCTATGATTACAATGTCTGGTCACGGGGTCGGGGTCACAGTGTATGGGTCACTATTTATTATTCACAATGTCTGATTATGGTGTCGGGTCATGGTGTTTGGGTCATGATGTTTGGGTTATGGTGTCTGGTTCTATTACCAGAAAAACATAACTAGTTACAGACTCACAATTTCTCAAACATAGCTAGATATCTCTATATATACTTAAATAGTGATATTCATAGAATGGATTAGACTTAATCATTTATCAAGAACGTCCATTATAACACAATCTAAAAATGTTTTACAATAATTATTTAGGTAATAATGAATCAAACCATCTGTACACATGATTTGAGATAGATTAAATAGTGTTATCAAGTTTTAAAGATCATATAGGATTTGTGATAATTAAAACATTATTAACACATGAGGATTCAAAAAATTTATAATTCTCTAAAACCATATCCAATGTTCAACTTAAATATTTTCATAAATGGTTATCCTTTTCAAAATATTACGATTCAATATTTTAGAATTATGGTCCCTGATTTTACAAAATGAACATATCATTAGCCTTTAATTAATATAATCTAGCACTAAAATTTAATCTTAAAAACATGTAAAAAACATCACAATGTATAATTTTAAAATATATTAATAACACTAATCACTATAAAAACATATTGAAAACATGACTTATTCTTTTTTCCTTATGTGAGATATATGTAATTGGATATATTCAATAAATCAAATTGTATATTAAAAACAACCAATGCTGGCA
Organism: Viscum album; assembly: GCA_963277665.1. Taxonomy (NCBI): domain Eukaryota; kingdom Viridiplantae; phylum Streptophyta; class Magnoliopsida; order Santalales; family Viscaceae; genus Viscum; species Viscum album. The sequence goes on along the minus strand of OY728132.1, from coordinate 1,339,022,554 downwards.
TAAAACACTTGAATAAAATTCATTAATCAATTACAATTTAAAAAAAAAACTTGTAAAATAGATCATTTAATCATAATTATCTCAACATCATGAATATATTAAGGGTTCTCTTTCACTAAATCATGAGTTTTATGAAAATATTAACTTTCTACGAAATTATTTATCATGGTACCATTCAAGAAATGATCTGAAATCATTAACAAAATAGTGTTTTAGTAATATCCTTATATATTTCATAAATCATATGTTGATAACATCATAAAAATAATAATTTTAAATATATTTATTAGATCCAAATAAATAGGTACATTAAGCATTTCAATTTGGTTGTTTCAAAAACATATGCTTGACCATGGACCCTTATCTTCATTGGAGGAATATTCCCTTGATGCTTGGGAAATTTTTTTTCTAGTGACCCATCTACATTTAGTTATAACACTGAATAAAATTTTTTTCCATCTTCCCTTTTCATTATTTTCCTGGTGACACTTTTCATCATATTTATATCAAACTCACAGTCCCTTCAAACATCATCTAGGGTGTTTATTCCCAAAGTATTAATATGTGGTAAAGTCCATTTTTCCATTATTCTCTTTATCTGTTTGTTCCTGTTCTTTTTATCTTATTATATTTATTCCCATTGAATCCATAAAACTGGGATAATTCGTTCTCTATATTTATGTAACCTAAAAATAGTCTATCGTATAATGAGAAGTTTTGAGACACTACTATCCATTAGAGATATGATTAATCACTTCAATGAAGTGGTAAATCATGCACTCCATGTTGCATATAAAATCTATATCTTGCCTTTTTATCCATGTAATGATATCATCATTCTCCATAATAAGTTATTCCTCCCTTTTTGTTAAACTATGTTAATTTATCTTCATCTCATATTTTTTTAATGAGGGGAGTATTTATCAAAGAATGTATCCTTAAAATTCCTACATTCCATGAATTAAATTTATTATTCCTCTCTTCTATTCTGGATTAGAGGCCACCCTAGATCAATATCATCATAGAGACAATATAATGCAAACATAAAATTTTCCTTTTCACTACATTCCAAGGTCATAAATATCTTATATGGGGTTTTAATCTATTTCCCATTGAAAATTGGATTAGTTTCCCCAATAAATGATGGGTTATTCGACCACATAAAGTGATCCAACATATGAGATTACCTCCATGTAATAGGTTTCTAGGTTAATGAAAGGTTATTTTTTATGACTTGATTATCTTTCCCCAATGCTTCAATTATTGTATCTCTTCCAATAACAGTTGTATTCATTTCCTCAATAGGAAAATATCTCCACATTTTATGAGTATTGACACCATTTTTCCGTATACGTTTCAATTATAAATAATTTAATATAGTAGATTATCTAATAAAATAATGAACTTTTTATAATTATAAATATGGTTTAGTACAAAACATAAATTTATGCATCATGTACCCTAGAATCATAAACGCTGGTTACCTTGGGGAAATCATTACTTTTAATTCCTTCATAATGGTGTGTAAATAAAATATGAATTATCCGAAGAATATCTCCAAGGAGTTTTAAAATAGGTTCAATGTAAGGCCCATTTTTGTGTAATAGGTCACAATGATTCATACTCAGAACACCACGTTGGAGTTATTACCCTGAGGTACATATGTTATTGTACCAAATCCACTTGTAGTATCCCGACACAGATATATTTTTAGGAGTAACCACATAATATATATCATACCAAAATTCTTAAAATCTCTTTTATAATGATTCATAATGTTTATCCTAAGGTTATATTCAATAATATGTGGTTTATAACTAAATATTACAATGTTGTTTCAAAAAATATATTTATACTAACTATAACTTCCTGAACCGAGAAGCCCCTAGTGTCTACATTATTTTATTACAATGGAATTATTAGAAGGGAAAAAGTATTATAAGACTGATCAGTTTAGGTTTCTTGGAATGAGAGATTAAATAATTGTTATCCATGATTTTTTTGGGAAAAGAAAATAAAACATACTGTATAATAAACTAAAATAAACTAAAAAATTAAAATATTATTCAATGTTCTCTTTAACAAGACCTTGAGAAAGAAACATTTTAAGGGTGAGTTCAAATGATCAGCAAGGGTAAATATAAAAGATGAAACGATGAATCAATCTATATAGAAAAGTAATTAACTAATAATTCATTCCATTTACACATCTTGATAAAGAATAATTAATATGGTAATGTTTGAAATTAGAACACATTCCTTAAAACAATAAGCTGAGAATTAATTTCAATCAATTGATATGTTGACACAAAATATCTTGTATAAAATAATGTCTAAATATAAATGAGGGAAATTAATTCATAATGACATTAATATCTATGTCATAGGTTAACCTATTCCTTCAATACCTTTCACAGTATGCTTAAAACTATGGATTGAAAACAACTTAATTTGGCTAACTTAATTATCGCATGGGAACCTATCAATGCATCGAGGGTCTATATAAAATCTGGGGCCCATCCTTCATTATAATTCCAAATTATTCGCAATATATAATAATTAAATATATAATATTTCTTATCAGATATCCAAATTGAATAAAAATTAGGGTTTAGCCAATAATTCCCCAGTTAATCGAACAAATGTCAAAGTGAACATTGTAAGTAAAATGATATACAATTTATGAAATACTAATATTAATTATATAAGAAAATGGGTATTCAACTATAGTTATAATGGAAAATTATTAAAATGAATTCATTATTTTATTTGAAACTTTGTAATCACTAAAGTATTTGAGATTATAAAGATAATAATTTATAACATTCTTTTTGAGAGTAATCATTAAAATTTTAATAGCATCCCATAACACATTGAATCATTTGACTAAAAATATATTAAATCTTATCAAATTAAATGAAATTGAAAATATCATGAGAATATGGGGATTCATGATATAACATGAAAAAATATATTATATACCACGAATAAAATTGAATTGGCACATAATAAAAAATAAGTCTCAGTAGAATGTAATTTGAGATAAAATTCCCTTACTTTAACCTTCTTTTTTGTCATGGGTTATTTATCCTAATATATATAGGTATGAAATAGGTTACATACTAATAAATTTCACATTATCATGTGAATAATGTAATATTTTATCTTTTTATAATATCATATTACCTGTTTGTAAAAAATCATTCAATATTTTCACTATTTCATTCTTTAATTATATAGTATTCTCAATTATGTTGTTTTCATGTCTATTGATGATCATAATAATTAGATATTGATTTAGGAATTTTAATAACCTAAACCATTACATCATTATCACATATATATTTTATATATGTATTTAGAATAATATATAATGTTTTGTGAAATGAAATTAAACATACCATTCATCGAGGCGGTAGGCCATACGTACGTATGAAGGCTACTTCCATTTATTTTTCATATTAAAATAATTAAAATTAATGGATAAATTTGTATATATTAAATATAGTATCATATATATTTCATATATGTTACATAGGTTTATTAAAACAATACATTCGATGTTTTATGTGAACAAATCACAATGCATTGAGGTGTTAGTAGTCAACACTTTCCAAGGTGATGTTATCATATATACAAAAAATAGAATGTTTAGATGTATGTATTATAATATAATAAAAGAGGAATAAATATATTTTAAAAATAATATATGTCATAAATTCATATAGTTTCCATCATAATGACCACCATGAGAGGTGGTAAATGAAGAATGAACAGTCATTATTTCGTGTGGTTGAAGTTTTTCGTTCACATTATTAGTATATTAATTTCCCATTCGATGGAAGTGTGTGTGAGGGAATGTATAAATATTTATATAACATCATCTTAGTATATTGGGGATAATATTTTCATTATAATAATATGGAAGAATAATATTTAGGTGGTGGAAAAAAATTATGGAAATGACATTGCTGGAAAGTGTTACCTTTAAAATTTGGTAACTCATTTTTGTTTATTCAAAATCGATTACTTGGAAGGCTTACTTCCAATATAGAGGATTCAAGGTGAAATAGAGGGGTTTTTTAATATATGGGATTATTTATTTTTTGATCCTAAGTGTTTTGATATGTATGTTGAATGGGGATTAGTGGTGGCCTTTATAGTGGAGGAGGACTGATACTCTTGTAATATTTAGACAAAATAATCCCTACCACATTTTTTATGTTGTGAGTGGATCTAATAGTGCCCCAAATTTGAACCAATGATGTATTGGGAAAATATATTGAAATAAAATAGCTCTCAGAAATTTGTATAGTCATTTATGGGATTTAATGTAAAGGTTATGTCCCATATTCAATGTAATTTAACTTTAATTATTGTAATTAATTTTAGTCACATACACTTTTATGCTTCTTCAAAAACAAATTTTGTAATATTAGACATTATAAATTACTCTGATTCCAAATATTGAAACAATTTTTCCAAATTCCAATCACATATGTGGAAACTATTTATTTAAATCTAATCCCATAGGTGTGATGATAATGCGAGTTTTTAAAATAAAAATTCACGACTATTTGTTATGTTTTCACAATCAATTAGAATGTTAAAATGATTCCAATTAAATAAATTTCATTTAAAATATGTAAATATGATCTTATTTAACCTTAAAAACATATTATATAACAATTTAACCATATAAATAAAATTTCTAGAAAAAAAAATTTTGAAGATAAATTTTAGTATTTTTAAATATTAATTAAAAAATTATTTGTTTTTGAAAAATGTCAAAAAGTACCCCCCAAAAAAATTTTCTTATTGAGTTTAAAATATGATGTTTATGTTTTCATATGAAATTTATTAATGTATTGAAATTCATATTTAAAATGGGTTATCCCTTAAAAGGTGGTAAACTAGCATTTATGAAAATATAAGTTTTTATGTATGAAATTGGGTTTGTTTATTCTTATTCCACTATAAACTAATGGATGAATAAAAAAATTGATTGAATATATATAATATTTATTTTATTAAAATAATTCTATTATTATAATTAATTATCTTTATTAAGACAAAACACTTTTTGATGCATAAAAATAATAATATTTGCTTTTATATCCAATTAGTTCCTATTTTTTATCATTAATTTAATCCAATTAATTATTTTATTTAAAACATATATTTTAATAATATATAAAACCATTTTATTATATACTAATTTACCAGCTATGTTATATTAAATAATATGTTAGTAATATATATCTTTATTCAATAACTCATGGTCTTGCATGTAACACAATACATTGGAGAAACTTGGTGTTTTATATGACGTACGTAAACTCAGTATCACTATAATTTAAGGATATATCATAGATTTAATTTCCATAAAATATTAAATATATTACAAATCCTCATGGTATTATATTCCCTTATGCACTTTTTAATGCGTGTGGTACTGCTATCAAATACAACAATCTTACATTTGAATTTTGGGGTGTTACATATTGTTTGCCCTCTTTTCCTATTCAGAACGTGTAACTACCCAAAAAATGTTTTAAGATCAAGACTTGTGCTTAAAATTCCAATAAATCACCGAAATCCCGATTACTGGTATCCTCTATCTTTTATGGCTATAAATACACTCTTGATGGGTAATGAAACAGAAATGAATGATTAGATCATAATTATTAGAATAGTAATTAGTCGTTTTACCTAGATATTAATTAAATATAGAAATTAAGACTATTAGGGTGTAGATAGATCAAAAATAGTTTACTGATTGTCATTATTCTAGGACCCCCCTTGCACACAACTTATTTATTTGATAGCATAAAATAAAAATGTAATATAGTGTGTCTCAACCAATTTCTCTAATTTAATTAACCTAGTTTTACATAAAATTTAGTAGGTTATAAGTCAAATATGATAATATATCCTATAGTTATTAGGATTCATCATTAGATATTTTGTGTATATCATTCATTGATTAATTAGGTTAATTACTGTGAAAATTCAAACATGTTTATAATTAAATAAACATCAGGACATGAAAAATATCATTGATTTTCAAATAGTTTTAATAGTGGGAAGTTTTATAAAATTACATGTTTGGAAAATATTTTTTTGAAAATAAATTCATAATTAAATAACTAAAATTTTCTCCCATTATTATTTCCAATTTTTTTTTAAAAGTTATTTTATTTCCTAGGATGTTATTTTCCTTTTTTAAAAAATAATCCTTATAATTAAATAATTTTGGTTGATGTTCTAGTTTAAAAATCACTTGGTAAAGGATATGGTAGAAATTATTACCCATAAAAACCTATTTTATCATGATTAATTGTCTCTGATAAAAAAAATATATATTTATGGTCTATGTTTTACACATTCTAACTCAACAACAAAAACCTTTTTTGATGTTATACCATTATTTATGAGATTATTAGTTGGAAACAAATTTGTGAATCCCTGTGACCAATATTAATATATTGGATTGATTATGTAAATTTTTATATTGTTTTAAAATATGATTCTCTTTTCATTCATGTGATATAAATTAGTTAACATTATTCATTTGTGAAATGATATTTTTTAATCAAAAGAATGTTTTTAGTTTTTTGATATGTTCAACAAGTTGAATTTTTTTATATAAGTATTTGTTTGAAACAATATATGATATAACTATCATTCTTATAATGTGAATGGAAATGAAAATATTGGTATTATAATTTGGTTTGAAAACTATATAATAATTTTAGTAGATAGATTTTTTGGTAATCTCAACAAATATTCACTCTAATAATGTTGTTGATATTTTAAAAATATATTCTATAAAAAAATGAAATTTTCATATATTAAAAAAATTTTTAAAAATATATGATATGATTTGGAATGAAATAAACTATTTTAGTCTATTATTGTAAATAAATATTTTTTTGGGAAATGATATGTTTAAGATAGATTTATAAGATTATTAAATTTAATATATTTTATATTATACCTATTTATTTAATCCAAATCACATTCATTTATAATTTTATCATAAAAAATTATTCTTCATAATACATTTTCTCAAAAAACTGGTTTTATGTTTTACATGCACTATTATTTAAATTAATTTAGATTAAAAAAATAAATTTTTGAATATAAAAATGATTCTGTATATTTAATTATTTGATCATAAATATTTAATAAGGATTATTTTATTTTTATAAATTAAAATTAATTTACATAGGTAAATAATAGTTACCATAGTAAGACAAGAAATACTAAAAGATTAAATTATTCTATTATAAGGAAAAAAGAAATTATTAAACATGTTTAAAAATTAGTTTTATTGGTATTATAAACCTTATATCATACCAAATAAAATATTATCTTTTTTTGTCTTCTTCACTACTGAAACATGTGCACCCTTTGTATGGATTTGAAGTATTTACAACAGAAGAAATTTTCGCTAATTATAAAAGTGTCCCCCCCTGAACCTTGCACGCCCAACCAAAGATATATATTTCCACCTAATATACACCTATTCTAATTAATTGATAATTATATTATATTTACATAATTCTCTAGTGACCACATTTTTCCTTAAGACCTATCTGTCCAAGAAGTATTCCAAGGGAAAGAATCTATTCTCAATATGAGTAACTTTTATTCTAAAATCATGTCATTTTATTCTTAAATATCCGAATCTAATTTAAAATCTAATATATAATTATTTTATTGTTTTTTGTATGATTAGTGGTATCATTAAATTTTTGTAAAAATTAAAAATATTCCCCCTTTACTAATAATAATGATTTATGCTTCATTCGTGCAGTGTGTAGAATAACACTATTATACTGTTATAGTTTTGTTTGTCACCACAACATATATTTGTGAATTTTAAGGGTTAAATTCAATAATAAATATTTCATATGTAATATATTATTTATAAAAAATAGATGAATTTAAATCCATACAACATCTTTAAAAAAAGATGTATTCATTTTAATGATTAAGAGTGTGGTTTTGGGTTCAAAGGGGTTATGAGATATTTTTTTTGAGTTTCTACAGAACATGGGATAGGTTAAAAATATTGAAAAATTACAAATTTTAAATTTTTAGTTTACATAAAAGTATGTAGTTAACCTAAAATTATAACACAACGAACAAGCTGTCAAACTGTTTAAAATAGAAAAATGATGCAATCCATAAAATATATGTTACATAATTAATTTCATTGATGCCATATAATCCTATCTCTAGACATAAAATCATTGATTGGGGTATATTTAATTCGATGAAATTTGGAATTCAATGTGTATTATAATTAACAATAATTTTAAAAAATGGATGTTACAACTTTTTTTTTTGATTACCACTCATTTCATCAAAAAACACTTCCCAATGGCCGTAATAGTTCATGGACATTTAAAAATGAATCTTAATATTTTATTTTGGTAATATTTTATTAATAACATCCATATGTATATTTCACATAGTACTCCTCCTAGTAATATCATTGATAAACATTTCTTCAAAACCTGGGGAATGAAACCTAAGATAGGGTTAGATCTGATGCTAAGTAAGCGTAAACATAATAATTGTATTCTATAATCATAAAATATAATGGGATATGAAAAGGGTTATGTGATGATGAAAAAAAACATTTGAGGAAATCTTTATCAATGATATTACTAAGAGGAGTACTATGTGAAATATACATGTGGGTGTTATTAATGAAAACAGGTCCATGCATAACATTATGGTCATGAAATAAATTTTCATAAATTTTTTTGAAAATGTAAATAAGATTATGCATAACATTTTTAATATTTAATTAGGCTCACGAATAACATTTTGACCTGAAATAATGGCACAAAAAACATAATCAATGTCATGGATTACTCCCAAGACTATCATAAAAGAAAATATCCCTTAAAAATTGATTTGACTTATCATTACATTCATGTTTATCTCCTGAGATATAAATCTGAACCAATTTTATGGAGCACTATCTAGGTGAACCCATCATATAATATAAAACATTCCTACAGAAGGATAATTTTTATGTCAAATCATATAAAATTTAAAGGGAATAAACATTTCAATCCGGGCTGCCCTATCATATAAGCTATAAAAGGTTACCCGATGCAATATAAGAAACCCAATTTTATAAGTAATTTCTAAGAAATAATACAGTAATATAGTAAAAATATCATCCATATAATTATAAAAACTCATAAAATAGTAATTTTTCTTCTATACCAAGATTATCATTAGGAAAAGAAATGGGTTTCGTAAAAATCTCTTGGAAACATAATTTATTTATCGAAAAGAAATCCTTTCGGTAAACAACATGCCATAAAAATGTAAAACATTAAGAGAATGGACATGAATGGTATCCTTGGATCATATCCCATTTAAGAAAATTGTTACACCCACATACATCATATTATAATGAAAATAACATTAAAATGATCATTGGAAAAGCAATTTACGAATATATCCTTTCCAATTTGATAAACTATTTTTTAAAACATAAAACGTTATGAAAACATTTTCCACTTAAAATAACCTTCAATTCAAATAATGAATTACTTGAAAACAATTTAAAAATATTATTAAAACAAAAAAACATTTTGAATATCATTTACTGCTAAACTTATATTATGATATCATTTTAAAACATTTCAATAATATGTTTTGGAAAAAAATATTATTTAATAAAATAGATTTCATACCGAAGAGAGAACCAGATATTGAAATTATTAAAAAAATTTCATTTATTATATTTCATTCCAAGGGTTGTGGAAATAGAGCCATTATACTAAAATATACGGATGAAGTAGTGGATACTAAATATAATGATAAATATGTATTTATAGATCATGAGATTTCAACATTGTAAAAATGATCATACCCAATCCTAAAAAATGATGAGATTGTAACATAAAATTGATCCAACATTAGATGAATAAAATCATATTACACATGACAGAATAACATGAAATTAAACATTAAATATTCTGAAAATTAATAAATTAATTATATTAAATTTCAAATGGGTGATATATACATCTTGAGAAGGAATATATTTTCAAAACAAAACATATGTCTCAAAGACGAAAAATTTAGACAAAAATCTCTTACATATATAGTAACTTTAGAACTGTAAAGTTCACTAAAGTTGGGTAATAAAATAGATATATAAAAACTAATAACAATAATAATAATAATAAAATATATTACTATTTACTATACACACCACTTAAAAAAAACAGATTAACATGGAATGTGTCCCACAAAAGTAAAAGGTTAGATGGTAATCCTTTACTATAAGTCTTGATTCAAAAAGACTCATAAAAACATCCTACTTGTTAGGTTTTTTCTCCTAAATAGATAATGGTTCATAATTTATATGTTTTAAACAATGATATAAATATGATATATTTTTTTTATTTTTATTTAGGGTAATCTTTAAAATCCAGTTTTGCGAAATGAAATACACCATGCATGGAGACAGTTGGTAGTACGAACACATGAACGTTTTAACGATTTTAATGTCTTATTTGAAGACGTAAAAAATTTATATATATATATATATATATATTTATTTATCATAATTAATGTATCCTTTTTTATTTTATATATATCACATATTTTAATTAAACCAATCCTTAATATAGTTCATGTAAAACATGAATGAATAACATCACTTCATGTGGCTGTAGTCTGTTATACACACGAACGACACTTTCATATTCCCATAAAAACAAATGATTGACATAATGTGTGAAATAATAATTTTATAATCATAATAAAATCATATATATATATAATATATCATTTATATACCCTCTCTCAATCATTTTATCCATCCTTGATAGGTGATCCGGGAAAAATTAATGACATCGGTTCTTGGTGTGATAGTTCATTGTACACAAAAATAGTGATAAAATAATCCTTGTGATGGGTGATTAGGAGGTTGATTTTCTTATCCTTAACATAACAACATATCATTATTTGGGTGAAACAAAGGTAATTATATAATAAAAATTTAGTAATAATTTATGGGGGTGGAGAATGGAAAAAAAATCACTCATTGAAACAAATCACCCCTTCATCAGGTATCCTCTATAGAATAGTACTAAATAATTCATATGATGGACTAATTATGAAATAATTCTTATAGTATAAGGTTATTTTAGTTTCTAAGTGACATTGTAATTTTTTTGAGCCAAATGGTATGAGAGTTGTGAACAACGATGTGTATTTAGTGACCTTTTTTAATTGAGGAGGATTGCCTCATGTGCCTAAAATAGATCAATAATAGAGGGTAGGGATTATTTTGTTCATAAAAACCTCCACCACACAACAATAAATACATTTTTATCATTTTATTTTGTATAAATTTTGTTTATTCAATTTTACCCTTTTTAGATTTCTCCTCGGTAACATGTATCTTCAAATTCACCTAGGATTCTTATCATTGAACAGTAAAAGTAAAATAATAATTATTAAATAATTTATAGAAAAATATTCAGATTATTAAATCCATCATTAAAAAAATAGTGTGAATTTAGTTTTAATGAAAATGAATTTAATTAACAAAACACTATTTTAACCATAATCTCTCTAACTAATTCTATAATTTTCAGAAAAATAATATGTTAAAAATTTATGTTTACCATAATAGAAAATATAAATTATTTCTATTTAAATAATGTAATTAATTTTTAAAAATAAAAATTATACAACTGCTAGAATTTGATTTAAAATTAATCCCACAAAAGAGAGAGAAAGAATGTTTTTAAAGATAAAATGATGGAATGTTTACAAAGTTTTTATATGAAATTTAAAAATGAAATGGATTCTATTGAATAAAAGTTAATATGAAGATTTATAATTGAATTAATTATACTTTTAACCCAACATAAAATATAAGTTTTCCTTTTAAATAATTTAGGTGAAAATTCACTTCTCAAATGAAATTCTCTATTTTTTATTATTCATAAAAATGAATATTTTTGGGAAAACCCCTCAAATTATATCACACTGGGGTTTTGTTTCCATCTTTGGTTTCGATTTAATTATGGGTCTTTATTTTTATCTTAGGAACCTATTGTTTTGGTTAATAACTTTTTAGTAAATATTATATTTATTTTTTTATATATTTTTTCCCATGAGATGTCATTGTGTTTTTTGAGATAAATTGAAGATTTGGCCTCTAATGTATGTTTTTCACAGTTCGTACACTGTTATAGTAAACTATATACCCTCACCTAGGTAATCATGTGGTGGGTGGTGGTTCTTGGGAAGAGGCTACTGTATGGTTTTGACATGTTAAATCAGTCCATGGAGGATTACCATGCGGTAGGTCCTGATTATACAAATTGGGCCGCACAGTTTCTGCACGTTTTGGAAAACAATATGTGAGGACTAGTTCATTAAAAATTTAAATTTTAAATTTCGTTCCTCTCAATAACTAACCAAAAAACCCATCTCAACCACCCCGTAATTGAATTGAGCCATTGGATCTCCTTCCACGCTTCCTTGGACTTATTGGTCTTCAACATTTGGGTGATATTGACCTCGATTATTCATGGAAACATCAATTCAGTGATTTCTCTATTGGTCTCCTCCAACATTCTAGGGTTTCATTCACCCATTCATGGGTTATTAATTTACAGAATAGTGTTTTAACTATGGAGGGTTCAATATTGTATTGTTGGGTGAGATTTTGATGTTTGATGTTATGTAATGCCTTGGTAGGGTTTTATAGTGGAATTGTTGCATCTTCACACTAATTTCACAAGGTTTTATGATTGATGTTGGTGGTTCATGGCCCTACCATTGCTGGATTATTTTAATATGCTTTCTTGTTTATTTCTATGTTTTCTATGGTTTAATTTTGTGGTGTGAAATGTATTTCAATGTGTTTTGTCATTATTTTATGATTGAAATGGATTTTATAAAGGAAAAAACAATTTTTTTATGTGTATTATTCTGTGACTACCTGGATGTTTTTCGCCAGTTATTTGAATGTTGCAAAAAAATCAATGAACATTTAGTTGAAAATGTATTTATGTGTAAGTTTTTCAAAGGCAATGTATTTTTATAGAAATATCATTTCCTTGCACATAACATTTAAAATGACTTGTGAATTTTTTAAATGAAGGGAATCATATTTTAAAGTGAAATTGGTTGGTGCATGGAATTGAAAGGGGATTTGAAAATGAAATTTGTTAAATTTATTATCTTACCTTCTTGTGATTATTTATAAAGGGGTTACAATAATTTCTCATGTGGTGTAAGAATGTATTTGAAAATGGTTTTGGTGTGTGTAAATGGAATGTGGTTTGGATTATAGAAAATGGTTATTTATTGTTTTGTAATAATTATTTTCTTGTGATTGTTATGGTGGTGATATGTGTGAAATTTCAATATAATTTGGATCCCAAGGGATTTCCTATGAATCTGAGTGGGTATTCTAAAAGTGATATACTAGTAATTCAGGAGTGGAAATACACAATTTAACCTATCAATATTAATGATTATTGACCCAATAAATTCATATTTTGATTAGATTCCACTATATCATTATATTTTTATCCACTGTAGTGGCCCATACATCGGGACACTAAAAATTGTGGTTATTTTACTACGTTTCACCATGGTAATAGGTTCTAATGTCTCACCTGAGCTAGATTACCCCTAGGTATTTACCTATGGTGATATCGTTGAACATGAGACATATATGATGTGGTGATATCCATTAGCATAGGGTGGACCTTGAGTGTGTTTAATTTTAAATACATTTAAGCATAGAAAAAGTATCCTTCTTTAATGTTACCTTTAAATGTTTTTCTCTAAAATAATTCTCCCTTGAAGTAATAATTTTCTCTCAATGTTTTACATTGAAATTGGTCATCCATTCATATGTTTTCTTAAAAATAATTAAATGAAATTTGTATAATTTTTTATTGTTAATTTTCCTTTTGAACATATAACATGGTTTTATTTTATTTTGTGTGGAACCCAACTGGGATTTGGCTTCCACTATGCATACACCATTGGGTGTGTGTGGATATGGTTTCTATCACTCATGGAAAGTAAATGTGGGTAATGATGGTGGTTTTGGTTACTAGTTTTACTTCATGTACATGTTTTATTGGTGGTGGTTTCATCTGGGTGAGTCCTTGCTTGTTTCATAGAGTCTCGCGATGGATATATCATTTTCTTTTCCATTTCCTCACATAGGTTTTTTCTTAAAATTGAAAAACCATTGAATCTGAATTTTTTAGTATGTAATTTTATTTTATGTTTATGGGTTCATTTGTTTTCCCTTATTTATGACAATTACTATTTTTTAAAATGGGGTAAATCATTCCCAAAACAAATTGTTGATACCCAGGAACTCATTTCCATCTCATGGTGATAAAGAACTCCTTTTTGGTGGTGCTGAATGTCGGATTGGATGACACTCTGGATTAGATTGTGAAAAAATGTTATTAGAGTAGGTCGTGTTCATTTTGGGTCATTTTATTGGTGAAATATTCTTGGTAGAAAAAAGAATTTATTTTCAGGACATTATGTTCTGATTATGAGTTCGGTGCTCAGCCTGCACACTTGATGATGGGATTGAGTTTCCATTGGATGTAGGGATTTGTTTTGTTTATTTGATTCTTGAGGGATGTTTTGGGTTTGGGAAAAAATATATTTTTTTAAATTGTATCGTTGAGATCACATGGTATGGAAAAATATTTCATGCTAGGTACATGTTCCAATAAGACTCTCTCTGACAGTGGTTTAATTGGTGTATATCCACTAACCATATAGAAAAATCACCTATTAACAATATATTCATCATGATGATTATTCTGTGTTTTCCCTAGTTTTGATATATTTATTTGAATAACCCCATACTAGGATTTCTGAAATTAGGATTTTAAATCGTTAACGGTTAGGTTTTTTGGAATATTTAAATTTTACTTCTCAGAAATCTTTTTTAAGAATGCTTTAGAGAGAATATTTTTATGAAATGGACTTGGTGTGAAATATGGATTCTTTTACCAGGATTGTATTTCTATGATTGAAACCTATTGTTTATCAAAAAAATGATGGTTGTAAAATTGAAATATATTTTTAAAAAGGATTTTGAAAAATATTATATTTGAGATGAAATGAGTTTAACCAAATTATATTTAGTGAAAAGATATTTTTTGAACTACTGAAGATAGTATTAAATTATTTTTAATAGATTTTTAATTAGATTTATCGGATTTATTTTGATAAAATATGAAATTATATGATATGTGAGATTTGAATGTGCTTATTAACCTGTTGGTAAATAGTATTTTGAAATTATTTATGAATTTTGAAATGGGATGTAAATTTATAAGTTGAATTCAAGGGTTTTATATTTAATATGGAATTTGTAATAAATTTGTTATGACCATTGGTATTTCCATTAGTGATCACATACAAATGATATTATTCTAATAGTGGATGGGTGAGTGGTTTGGTTTGAGAAAATGAATACGTGAGAATCCATGGAATACATTTTTTGAATGTGAACCCCTATAAGAATGTTTTATTTTCAAAAGTTGTTATCAAAGAAAATGTGATTTTTTGGTAATTTTATGTTGTGTGGTGTGTCTCCTTGAGATTTCCTAATATCCCGTATAAGGTTTTTTTGAGTTCTAAACCTCATCGTGTTTGAATGGTGCTTCATTTTTGGGTTCTTCTCAATGTTTTTGATTTGAGATAATCCTTAGTGGGGATCTATGTAGAAGTGTTTTGGGATGCTTTTGATTCATTCCCAATGTGTTTGGGGATGGTTTTTAGTATGTTCTAGATGAGGTATTTGTCTAATCTACTCCTCAGTTTTCTAATCGATAAGTTTATGCCCCTACAAGATTACATATATATTTAAGGTACATCTAATGGAAGTAAACCTATGGCTAACCCTATAATTGATCAACATATAGAATTACTTCTTGATTTTCAGAAATATAATCCCCCTATATTTTGTAGTCAAGTGGATACTCTCGAAAAAGAAGATTGCATACATGAATTTTAAAAATACCTTTGTTGACCAGAGTTTATTGATTTAAAAAAATTATTCCTTCAACCAGTATTCATGAATCTAATTCTTGGAAATGGTGAAGGGAATTCTAGAAATGGTAAGAGGCCTGAAGCTGTTGGTAGTGGCTATAGTATTAAAAATGCAGATGGATCCCCCATCAGTTTCAATCAGGCATAAGATCATGTTGGGAAATTTATTATGGAAAGTATGGTCATGAGAAGAAGTCATGTCTAATTATATAAGTGGATATTGTGTAATATTTTGAGATCTCCAATATTAATAGAATCATTTCTTCAATAAGAAACATTGAATTTGTCTATTTTAAATGGACATGAATTTTGTTTATTCTTTGTTTCTAATGTTCCCAACTCATGGAGAAAGGCAGTGATGTGTGACAATTTTTTATTTCCATGTATTGGTGAATATTACATGTTGAAGAAAAGAGATTATCATGTTGTGTTGTTTTTTATCCTCCTAGATTATTTAGTAGTTTCTCAATAATCCAAAAGAATTCATCTAGTTTGGGATTGTCTGGTTTTGGAAGTGAGGCAGAAGATGCTTCAAATATCATGGCTCTAACCACAGGCCATGGAATGAATATTTCATGTAGTCTAGACCCCTATGTCTGTGAGGAACCATGGTTTATCTTTTGGATTTATCATGGGGAATGGAGACAGTTTAATATTAATATTTAGTTGTTCTATCTTTAATGGTTTGTTTTTGTGCGCTTAGATATGGAGACCTTGTTTTCCCATTTGGGCAGACATTTTTTGAAATATCCCCTTTGATTTTGATGAGACAGGGTGATCTCACATCATTTAAACTCTGGAATTTGAGTTTTCTCTATGTGGATCCCTATTTGGTCAAACATTTTTAGTATTCCTTCGTAAATTTGATTTGGTTGTTGACTATCTAATGGGTGGGTGTTTCCATCATCATGTTTTCTTCCCCTAGGGGGGTGGATAATGTTTACTAGTCTCGGTTGGCCCATGTTGTAGTGACCCCCAAACCCAGGGTGATTAATGAGACATGATATACTTAAGATCTCATTACATAATTACAAATTAAATATCATGTCCCATTAGTATAGAAGACCGCGAGGCTCAGGATTCTGGGAAACCAGCTGCTTCTAATTAACTTGATTAATAACAATAATGCCTAAAAAATTTAAACAAAAACGTAGGGTGAGAAAATATGCCCAGTAAGGGGTTTCAAAAAAAACATTTTAAGAAAACTCTTTCTTAAAGCAACCCTTTTGAAGAGAATAAAACACTTTGATAAAAACGAGACATTTTATTTTCATGAAATCCAATGTTTTTGAAAACCACTTGCACAAGGAAGTACGTACTTGAAATAAACTTCAAAGTAAATATGATCAAAGAGCGTAAACATATGAAGAATAGATAATTCATATAATTCAAGCAAAGTTACTTTAGTTCTATAGAAAAAATTCATAACATGATTCTTATCACATGAAATTTAGTTCTTAACTCATAATTACATTTTCATAGTCATGAGAATTTTCAACTAGGGGATGTCTTTTTAGTTGAACTAACCCCTTGTTGACCTTTATCATTACATGTAGAGGGAATTTATAATGCCAAACTTTGTCAAGACCATTCGTCAAGACCTTTCGTCAAGACCGTATAACATACTTAACGGGTCAAGGCTAACTGCCAATACCGTTTCCATGGCAGCACAAGCCACGACCAACTGCCAAGACTGTCGCACATAACGTCTCATGAGACTCTTGCTTTACCCAATGCATTGGAGCGCTGTATAATTCCGGGTGCACCCGTCACATCATTCATATTGCGCTATATAATTCCGGGCACACCCGTCACTTTTAAGTCCAATACATCATTCACATATCTTGACATGGTCTTTCTTTCATAGGGTTTCATACATTCTTAATTAAACCCCCTTTTCACATACATGAAGGCAATTCAATAATTAAAAACATTATGAAATGCATGCTAAAAATCCATACACATAAGAAGTCATCTTAACATTTGAAAACATGGGTTTTATGAAAATGAACATAAGAACTTTAACAATTCCAATGCATCATAATACCATGTCAAAACAAGGCCATTCATAACGAATTCACATGATGATAAATTGGTATTGTGGGTGTTTAATTAAAATGGTGTGAATATACATACAATTATGGGTGTGGAGTGTGTAATTAGGTTTATCATAGGAATTCATGTACATATGTAAGAAAACAACATATATATATATATAATTGTGTAAAAAATCTTTTTTTAGCTCTTTAAATATAAGGCCCCAGCCTTAAACCTTACTTAATCTTGAGTTATTACAAGATTACACATTGAGGATCTTTTCGGGTTTAGAGTTTTAGAGAATTAGATCATAAAACTTGCATTACATTCCACATATAAACAAAGTGGTTACATAAAGATAGTATTCTTCATTCCCATCAATGGAAACACATTTGAAATAAAACATGGATTATTTCTTGACACATCCTTGACTCTATCATCTTATCATGTACCTTTCACTTGACCTGTGAAAAACATTTCAAAAACTTGGGATGAGCATAAAAACTCAGTATGGGTTATAAAAAAAACATGGAAAGGAAACATGAGTTCATATATACATAAGAATTAAATCATACTTTATCCATAAAACAGAGGCACTTTAACATACACTAGTGCAGAAAACGTTTTTTACGTCACTATTTTTTACGTCGGTTATATAAAACCGACGTAAAAACCTGTGTTCGGTACACCTTTAACGTCGGTTATTTTTATAACCGACGTTATTAATCGCGTGGCTTCATTTTTTACGTTGGTTATTTTTATAACCGACGTAAAAAAAGAATCCGCAGATGTTTTTGACGTCGGTTATGGAATAACCGACGTAAAAAAACGCGGATTTTGAGCCCTTTATAACGTCGGTTATAAAATAACCGACGTAAAAAAAGAATCGGAGGAAGGTTTTTACGTCGGTTATTGAAATAACCGACGTTATAAATGTTTTTAAAACAATTATCACGTCGGTTATTGAATAACCGACGTGATAACTCATTTAAAAATTTACCCAGACCCGTGGATTGTCATTCGCGAGTTTACCTTCGACAGTCGCGACTTGTCTCTCTCGCGCGTAAACCCGAATCGGCTCGTCCATTTCGTTGGTTTAGATTCGTTTTGCGATCATCGTTTCTCATATTTAATCTCCTCGGATATATCATCTAAACTCGCAGCACTTAGGTAATCCTCCCACTCGTTCGTTTTTTTTCGCGGATAGTATATATATATGTGTTGTGATTTTTTTGTTGAAACTAGCTAAGATTCTTCGATTGCGAACCCTTTTAACTCGTTTTGGCACCATAATCTTATTTATCATCCCTAGATCTATTTGTTCGACTTGCAATATTGAGTAATTTTATGATTTCACTAATTTTTCATCGTTTTCTATAAATCCCCGAGAGGGTTGGGGCGTGTCCATTTGGATGGGTTGCCCTTTTACAGTTGTTACTACTTTATTCACACACAACCATGGCATAGGTGCATGGATTTGGGGTCGGGGGGTGTCCAGGGGGGTTTACAAGGGGGTGGGTGGGTGTGGGGGGCTGTCCAAGGGTGTGGGTGGGTGTTGGGGGGTGTCCAGGGGGGTGTCCAAGGGGGTAGGGGGTGGGGGTGGTGTTTAGGAGGGGTGGGGGGGGGGGGCTGTCCAGAGGGTTGGGGGTGTCTAGGGGGGTGTCCAAGCAGGTCGGGGGTGGGGGGTTGTGTGCAGGAGGGGTGGGGGTGCTTTCTAGAGGGGTCGGGGGCTATCCAGAGGGGTTGGGGGGTGTCCAGGGTGGTGTCCAAGGGGATCGGTGGGTGTGGGGGGCTGTCCAAGGGGGTGGCTGCCTGTCCAGAGGGGTCGGTGGGGTGTCCAGGGGGGTGTCCAAGGGGGTGGATGGGTGTGGGGGGCTGTCCAAGTGGGTGGAGGCCTCTCCAGAGGGTATTTGGGGTTGTCCGGGTGGGTGGGGGGGCTGTCCAGAGGGTTGGGGGATGTCCAGGGGGGTGTCCAAGGGGGTAGGGTGTGGGGGGTGGTGTCCAGGAGGGGCGGGGGGCTGTCCAGAGGGGTCGGGGGGTGTCCAGGGGGGTTTACAAGGGGGTGGGTGGGTGTGGGGGGCTGTCCAAGGGTGTGGGTGGGTGTTGGGGGTGTCCAGGGGGGTGTCCAAGCAGGTCGGGTGTGGGGGGTTGTGTCCAGGAGGGGTGGGGGTGCTTTCTAGAGGGGTCGGGGGCTGTCTAGAGGGATCGGGGGGGGGGGGTGTCCAGGGTGGTGTCCAAGGGGATGGGTGAGTGTGGGGGGCTGTCCAAGGGGGTGGCGGCCTGTCCAGAGGGGTCGGTGGGGTGTCCAGGGGGGTGTCCAAGGGGGTGGATGGGTGTGGGGGGCTGTCCAAGGGGGTGGATGGGTGTGGGGGGCTGTCCAAGTGGGTGGCGGCATCTCCAGAGGGTATTTGGGGTTGTCCGGGTGGGTGGGGGGCTTCCCATAGGGTTGGGGGATGTCCAGGGGGGTGTCCAAGGGGGTAGGGGGTGGGGGGTGGTGTCCAGGAGGGGTGGGGGGCTGTCCAGAGGGGTCAGGGGGTGTCCAGGGGGGTTTACAAGGGGGTGGGTGGGTGTGGGGGGCTGTCCAAGGGTGTGGGTGGGTGTTGGGGGGTGTCCAGGGGGGGTGTCCAAGGGGGTAGGGGGTGGGGGTGGTGTTTAGGAGGGGTGGGGGGGGGGGCTGTCCAGAGGGTTGGGGGGTGTCCAGGGGGGTGTCCAAGAAGGTCGGGGGTGGGGGGTTGAGTCCAGGAGGGGTGGGGGGCTGTCCAGAGGGGTCGGGGGGTGTCCAGGGGGGTTTACACATCGATTTGTTTTATATTTAAAAATTGTTTACATTGAAATTATGATTTTTTTCATATAAACATATATTTGTCTTATCTAAAAAATATATATATTTTTGCTATTTGTTATAGGTAATAATGAGTCGAAGTTGGATTACGGCACATCGAATGAGCAATGAATATGAGGAAGGTGTTGATGCCTTTTTGGAATTTGTTAAACGAAATGTTCCAAGTAGTGACATTTTTTTCTGTCCATGCCAGAAATGTCTGAATATGAAGAAGTTGAAAAGTAGAGAGATAAAAGATCATCTGATTTGTCATGGTTTCAATCCGAGTTACAACCCTTGGATTTGGCATGGTGAAACTGGACAGAATGTCACTGATGATAATGAATCGCAAGATGGTAACTCAGATGGAATTGAAGAAATGATTCGCGATATTGTAGCAGAACAAATTGAGATAGAACCGACAGTTGCACGTCTATATGGTGATGCGGAAAAACCATTATATCCTGGTTGTATAGATTTTACGGTTTTGTCGGCGGTGTTAAGATTGATTAACCTGAAGGCGAAACATGGATGGAGTGATAGAAGTTTTACAGAGCTGCTACAATTGATGAAAGACATTCTTCCAAAAGATAGCGATCTTCCAGATTCACATTATAAGGCCAAAAAAATATTATGCCCGATGGTATTGGGATACAGGAAAATACATGCATGTCCGAATGACTGCATTATATATAGGAAGGAATATGAATTTCTGAAAGAGTGTCCTAAATGTGGGACATCACGGTATAAGGTGAAAGAAAAATCACAAGCTGATGTAGATATTACAAAGCTCCCTTCAAAGGTATTTTGGTATCTTTCTATAATTCCTCGTTTCAAACGTTTATTTGCTAATTCACATGATGCAAAAAGGTTAAGATGGCATGCTGATGAGCGGGTATGTGATGGAAAAATACGTCATCCAGCTGATTGTCCACAATGGAAGAAAATTGATGCCCAGTACCCTACATTTGGAAATGAAATTAGAAATCTGAGACTAGGCTTGTGCACAGATGGAATGAATACATACCGAACCCTCAGTAGCACACATAGTTCATGGCTTGTTTTATTGGTAATTTACAACCTCTCTCCTGAAGTTTGTATGAAGCGCAAATATGTCATGTTGAGTATCATGAACTCTGGTCCAAAGCAACCCGGCAATGATATTGATGAATACTTGTCACCACTGATTGATGATTTGAAACTGTTATGGGCTGATGGTATTAGGGTGTATGATTCTTATAAAATGGAATATTTTCAACTGCATGCAGTGCTTCTATTCACTATAAATGACTTCCCAGCATATGGAAATTTGTCTGGAGACAGTGTTAAAGGGAATAAATCATGTCCAATTTGCGAACAACAGACGTCATATTGTCAATTGCATCATGGGAGGAAAACAGTGCACATGGGTCATCGAAAGTTTTTGCCTATGGATCACCCTTATAGAAGACTAAAAAAGGCATTCAATGGATCACGAGAATTTTATACTGCTCCAAAACCTTTATCCCCAGATTTGTATTTTGAGAGGGTGAAAAACCTTGATGTGACATTGGGAAAGACACAGAATTCTCGTAATGATAGACATATTTGGAAGAAAAGGTCAATATTTTTTGAGCTACCATATTGGAGGTATCATGAAGTCAAACATAATATTGATGTCATGCACGTGGAGAAGAATATCTGTGATTCTTTGATCTGAACATTGCTAGATATTAAAGGAAAGACAAAAGATGGGTTGAATGCAAGGTTAGACCTACTATCAATGGGAATACGTTTGGAGTTAGCTCCCACTCCTAAAGGAAGACGGACATTTCTTCCCCCGGCTTGTCATACATTATCGAAGAGGGAGAAAAGTAGCTTCTGTCAGTGTCTTCATGATATCAAAGTGCCTCAAGGTTATTCTTCAAATGTAAAAAATTTTTTCTCATTGAAAGACTTGAAGTTGATAGGTATGGAATCACATGATTGTCACGTCATGATGCAACAAATTCTACCAGTTGCACTGCGTGGAATATTGCCAATCCGTGTCAGAAAGACTATAATGAGGTTGTGTTATTTTTTCAATTCAATTTGTAACAAGGCGATTGATGTGAATTCTTTGAACATTTTGGAAAAGGATGCAATTTTTATACTTTGTCATTTGGAAATGTATTTTCCTCCAACCTTTTTTGATATGATGGTGCATTTAATGATTCATCTGGTTCGAGAAATAATGCTTTGTGGACTTGTATATCTTCGTTGGATGTATCCTTTTGAAAGGTATATGAAAATATTAAAGGGATATGTTAAAAATCCATATCGACCTGAAGCCTCCATTATTGAAAAGTATATTTATGAGGAGGTAGCAGAGTTTTGTACGAGATACTTGGCTACGGCGCAACACATAGGTTTGCCTCCATCTCGCCATGAACGGGTTAATAATGAGGGAAAGGGGATTCGTGGCTTGAAATTCAAATCACTGTAAGCTGAACAAACGAAGAAGTTAGAATCATACATCTTGAATAACATAGCTGATGTTCAACCATATATCACATTGTATATTAATGAGTTGAAACAATGTCATCCAAAGAAGAAAGATATGTGGATTTTGAATGAGCACAACAAAACTTTTTTGCCATGGTTTAAAAAGACCTTGCTTAGTAGATCAGATGTATCAGAGACATTAAAATGGATAGTGGGTGGTCCATATTTAAATGTGATAACATGGTCCGCTTATGACATTAATGGCTATACATTTCATACGAAAGCTCAGGACAACAGAAGTGCAGTTCAGAATAGTGGTGTATTGGTGTTTGCAGAAGCAATGCATTTTTCGAGTGCTAAGGACAGAAACCCAATTTCGGCATCAAGTGCATATTATGGAGTGATTGAAGACATATGGGAGGCGGATTACTTTAAAATTAAAGTTCCTGTTTTTAACTGTAAATGGTTTATCGGTAACAACAGTGTCAGACACGATGAATTTCGAATGACAGTTGTTAATCTGAATAGATTGGAAGACAAAGATGATTCTTTGATAATGGCAACACATGCCAAACAAATTTTCTATGTAGTAGATCAATCAGATATGCAGTGGGCTGTTGTTTTACAAGGGAAAAAACAATATGTTGGTGAGGATGAAATTGATGAAGATGCTGATTTATGTGAGATCCCTACTTCCATGGAAAGATTAACAGAACATAGTGAAGAGTATGTTGAAGACATGGTTTGTGCCATAAGGAACGATCACGACGAAGGAATTTGGGAAAACAATCCAACTGTACATTCCTAAAATTTCAGGTAACACATGTTTATTTCTTGTTTACATTTAGTTTTTTCATATAATGTTAGATATTGTAAATTTTTTACTTATTAAAACATGTATCAAACCAAAACGATAAAACAATAAAAACCGTAAAGAGGAGAAGTCCTGGGCGCACCGGCTGGCCGGTGGTGGATCACCGGTTGGCCGGTGGTCCAGACCAAAGCTCTGTCTGGTCCTCCGGCCGGCCTGTGGTGAGCCAGTGGCCGGCCGGTGGCAGCAGGCAGTGGTCAAGTCTACTGCCTGGGTCCTCCGACTGGCCGGTGAGCTCACACCAGCTGACCGGTGGACTTAGTGAGTCCACATTTCAGCTTTCTTGGGCCAACTCCTTGGCAACCTTTTTCCTGTGTTTACCATGTTTATCATTGCTTAACATGCTTACCATATTACCAATGTTTACTATTATGTAATTTAGTACACTTTTCTATTTTCTGATTAAGTAGTACTACAATATTTGAATTTGTATATTTGTGAACTAATGTTTGTTTTTTTGATTTGAAGGAAAATGACAGATCAATCAGTTGATCAGCCACATGATTCTGGAGATGAGCATATTCGTCATACATCTGGGGAGGAACATTCACATGCTCCTATTACGAAAAAGAGTTCAAAGGTTGGTAAGCGTGGGTGCACATGTTTACCAAAATTATCACTTGCCCATACGAAGGAGGAGAGGATATTCGTGGACTTTGATGATGATGATCTTCCTAGAGGTCCAAATGCTAAAGATTTTAAGGGTTTTGTAGCAACTCAGGCTAAGAGAAAAGTAAGCATTCTCTATGATGATTGGAGAAGTGTGGATAAGGCGATAATTTCTCAGCTGTGGGAGACCATTTTGGTAAGATCTTTTGATATTGTTTGACTGTTCTTTAAATGTTTCTAGTATATATAATATTTTTAACCTCTTTTTTATCAGATGACATTTGATATTCCTGACACTGGAGGAGTCAGGAAGAAATGCTTATCGTTGGCTGCTAGGAGATGGAGGGATTTCAAATCAACCCTCTCATCTGATTTCATTTATGGTCATAGGAGTCGTGAGAATCCATGTCGTATATATCCTTTTATAGATGAATACACATGGAGACAATTTTTTGAAAGTAGAAGAAAAGAATCATTTTTGGTAAGGGCAATGTAAACTTTTATAAGCTTTCTTATATAAATGATCTTATTATTGTTTTTTTAATGATTACTTATTCTTAATTTACAGCATACAAGGAAATCTCATCAAGAGATCCATTCTAAAAATGTATACCCTCATAGTTTATCTCGGGGAGGGTATGCATTATTGGAAGAACAAATGATGGCAGAAAAATTTCAACAACTAAGAGCTGAGTCTTCAAGATCTGGAGAGGTGGCCCCTCCATCCCCTCCATCTAGACATGAGAAATGGAAAAGAGCTCGGAAGGGAAAAAGGACAATATCTTTCGGAAGAATCGAGACTCGTAGTTGAGAGGATTGTAAGATATCTATTTTATTTATTTAAGTTTACTATTTTCGTCATATATTTAAAATCATTATAGAAATGTTCAATTAATTATTACAGGACTCTCTTGAGGAGCAGAGTTCACAGGGGACATTTACACCATCTGGGAGGGAAGATATTTTATCTGTGGCATTGGGAAAGCCCGAACATCCTGGCCGTGTAAGAGGATATCCGGCAGGTGTATCGGTAAGAAAAGTGTTGCCATGTTCCCGAACTTCTAATGTTGAGGGAGTTTATAAAAAAAAATAGAATCCTTGGAGGCTGAAGTCCATAATATTAATGTGACAATGGAGGACAAGATTAGAGCTTCAGTGCAGTTTATGTTTGCAGACTTGCAAAGACAATTTCAGGGTGCAGCTCCCACTCCACCTCTCCCAGTAGCTCCCACTCCCCCACCTCAGCCTGCGGACCCCATTTTTGATCCTCCTCCTCCGCCGCAGCTACCTACTTATTGTGAGTTGTATGTTGATGATCCTCAACATCATATAGTTTCATATGGGATGGTATATTGTATAGGAGATACAGTTCATCATCAACAGTTAGAGGTAGAGAATCAGAGGGTCACTGTACAGGATATTATAGATAGATCAGCTCGGATACCATTACCTATAGATGAGGTGATGACAGTTGGACATAGTATCGGCCATTTTTTACTTTGGCCATCCAGACTTCTTCGACTCATTACCATAGAGGTATGGATGTTATATCCTTTATTTTATATTTTTATTAATGTTTTATCATCTGAAAACTAATATATTTTTCAATTTATTTTTACAGGAATACTTCAAAGGTAAACTAATACTGTATAGACAACAACAAAGACAGATAGCTATGACATCAAATGCAGATACTAGGAGTCTTGACAAATTGTCAAGATATTCAAATTTGTTGGTGGATCATTATGACTTTACAATGGAAGCTCATGTCTGTGGACGTGAACTAAGTGTGGGGATTATGAAAACTGATATCATGGAGTTTGTCACTGTAGATAAGTTGGGCAACAACGTGGTGCAAATTTTTATCATGTAAGTCTTAACACCTTTTACTTGCGTTATATTTATTAAAAATGTATAATTATGTCTTCTTTGTATTAGGTATCTGTATAAAATTTGTGAGAGGAATGAGCTGACAGATGTATATGGATTCGTGGACCCACAATTGATTTCCCCTGAAGCATGTGCATTGGATGAGGAAGAAAGAATGCTTTATATTGCTGATAGATTTGAAAAGAATGTAATCACACAGTGTTGGATGATGCCTTTTTGTGAGAGGTATGAAACACATCCCTCTCAAAGAGTTAATTATCTTTTATCATAAAAAACCACTAACGTTAAATTTTCTTTTATCAGGGATCGTTGGATGTTAGGGGTTTTTTGCCCTAGGGAGAAAACACTTTATTGGATATGCTCTCTCCATGATGATGTGCGAGAAAGTTTTAAGAATATATTGGAAACGTAAGTTTCAATTTCACAATAGTTTTATATATTATAATGAATTTTAAATTTACCCCATTCGTATTATTTTCTAATAGGGCATGGGTCCACTTTCGGAAAAGCGCAAAGAAAAGGAATTTCAAGATCAAATATGTACATGCGAAGGTAAATATCCATTTATAATTTGTACATTTTGATTTATTACATAATAATAATATATTGAATTTGCACTCATTCAAACAGAAATGTCATGAGTAACAAGGCATCATCGAATGCGGATATTACATGTTATGATTTATGTATGAAATAATAACAACTGGGATAGTTTTGAGTTTTTACCTGGTAAGATTTCCTCTTTCTCATAATATTTCAATTTGATTTATTCATTATACACGTTGAATACTATCCTTTTCCTTTGTAGCTTTTTGATGACCCTCAACCCTTTACTTCTGAAGATATCAAACACTTACATGTGGAGTGGTCAAATTATTTTACAGGTTTGATTGAATTTTAGTTGTTTGTAATGTAAAATGTAATTTTGAATATTGTCAATGTAATTGTGTATTTCGTAGTCGTTTAGGTTGGATTTAGTTTTTTTTGAAGTTGACAGTGTATGTTTTGAATGTTATATAAGTGAATGTTTAATTTTTCTCTACTTCTTGTTTTGGTCTTCTGTTGATGGTTTTTCTGGTCTAGATTTTGGTATGGGGGGAGAGGTTCCAAGGGGATGGGTGGGTGTTTGGGGGTGTCCAAGGGATATGGGAGGGGTGTCCAAGGTGTGTTTGGGGCTATCCTAGGGGTCGGGGGGGGGGGGGGTGTAAATGAGGGTGGGGGGTGTCCAAGGGGTGGGGGGTGTCCAAGGGATATGGGAGGGGTGTCCAAGGTGTGTTTGGGGCTGTCCAAGGAGTCGGTTGGGTGTAAATGAGGGTGGGGGGGGGGCTTTCCAAGGGGTGGGGGGTGTCCAAGTGGTGGGGGAGTGTCCAAGGGATATATGAGGGGTGTCCAAGGGGTGTTTGGGGCTGTCCAAGGGGATGGGGGGGGGGTGGGTTTCCAAGGGGTAGGGGGATTCCAAGGGGTCGGGGGGGTGTCTAGGGGGTGGGGGGCTGTCCAAGGGGTGGGGGGGTGTCCAAGGGGTGGGGGGTGTCCAAGGGATATGGGAGGGGTGTCCAAGGGGTGTTTGGGGCTGTCCTAGTGTTTGGGGGGTGTAAATGAGGGTGGGGGGGCTGTCGAAGGGGTGGGGGTGTCCAAGGGGTGGGGGGTGTCCAAGGGATATGGGAGTGGTGTCCAAGGTGTCTGGGAGTTCTGTCCAAGGGGCCGGTTGGGTGTAAATGAGGGTGGGGGGGGGGGGGGGCTGTCCAAGGGGTGGGGGTGTCCAAGGGATGGGGGGGGGGGTGTCCAAGGGATATGGGAGGGGTGTCCAAGGGGTGTTTGGGGCTGTCCTAGTGTTCGGGGGGTGTAAATGAGGGTGGGGGGCTTTCGAAGGGGTGGGGGGTGTCCAAGGGGTGGGGGGTGCCAAGGGATATGGGAGTGGTGTCCAAGGTGTCTGGGAGTTCTGTCCAAGGGTCCGGTTGGGTGTAAATGAGGGTGGGGGGGCTGTCCAAGGGGTGGGGGGTGTCCAAGGGATATGGGAGGGGTGTCCAAGGTGTGTTTGGGGCTGTCCTAGGGGTCGGGTGGGGGGGTGTAAATGAGGGTGGGGGTGTCCAAGGGGTGGGGGGTGTCCAAGGGGTGGGGGTGTCCAAGGGATATGGGAGGGGTGTCCAAGGTGTGTTTGGGGCTGTCCAAGGAGTCAGTTGGGTGTAAATGAAGGTGGGGGGGGGGGGCTGTCTAAGGGGTGGGGGGTGTCCAAGTGGTGGGGGGGGGGCGTCCAAGGGATATAGGAGGGTGTCCAAGGGGTGTTTGGGGCTGTCCAAGGGGATGGGGGGGGGGGGGGGTTTCCAAGGGGTCGGGGGGGTTTCCAAGGGGTCGGGGGGGTGTCCAGGGGGTGGGGGGGGGCTGTCCAAGGGGTGGGGGGGTTTCCAAGGGTTGTGGTGGGGCTCCAATGTGGTGGGGGAGGGCTGGCCAGGTTGTTAGGTGGGTATAGATGAGGGTGGGGTTCAGTTGGGGCTTGGGGGAGGGCTGGCATGGTTATTTTTGTTTGGTTTCTGGTTGCTTTTTGGTGAGAGCAGTGCAATTATTTTAAAAAATATATCGCTTTCATGTCGGTTATGTTATAACCGACGTGGAAAATAAATCGGTAGGGGTTTATCACGTCGGTTTTTTAAGAAACCGACGTGATAATAGGCCCGGGGAAGGGTTAATCAAGTCGGTTATGTCATAACCGACGTGATAAACGATATCCCAGGCGTTTTATCACGTCGGTTTAGAAAATAACCAACGTGATAAACCCCCCCCCCCCCCCGTGCATATTTATCACGTCGTTTAGTAATGAACCGACGTGATAAACACCGTGATGTTAGGGATGTTACGTCGGGTTTTAAATAACCGACGTACAAAACGTTATTTATAACATCGTCCGTATTAACGTCGCCTAAAAACCGATGTAAATAATGAAAAATAACCGACGTAAAAAATGTTTTCTGCACTAGTGATACCTCATAAAATCATGAATAAATCATAGAAATCATAAGACATAAAGGTAACTTGAGGGATTCATAACATTCTTACGTAGGGAGTAACCCTCTTGGTTACGTTTGGAATACCCATCACAGTATATTCCCTAAAATCTCTTCGGAGAAACCTTAACGTTTCCCTCCTTCGCGTTACCCAATGCATTGGAGAGTATAACGGGCTCACCCGCCCTTAGTTTATCACGGAACCACCCGTCTTCATAATAATGCCCAAGAACCATAACATAATCATCTCACATAAAACATGCATAAAGGAAACATAAAATTTCCACATTTCAATCACGAGATATCAATACAACACATTGATATAAAAACATTATGAAAACCATTTTCAATACTAAAATAAAAGAAAAGTAAAACATGGTATTTATTTTTCTTTTAAAAAGAAGGTATGGCTTGTAGAGGAAGCCGAAACTCAAATAACGGTCACGACGGCGGAGAAGTCGTTGTCGCCGCATACGTACGACAAAAACATTCCATTTTTTCATTTAGTAAACGCTTCGTATAAAAAAGATTCCTTTGGAATAAACATAAAAGTCAAAGGGGTTTATACACCGTATAAAATAAAGTTTTGTATAAAATAAAACATGCCTCAATGAAAGGAGATTGAGACGAAGTCCCATACCTCGTATCCGACTTGACCCGACCGTTCTTTAATCTCCTGAATAATAAACTTGAGTTAATCTCTACTTTCTTATGAATCTTTTTCAAGTTCATTATTCATTTTATACCATGTTATGAACATCATGTAATCAGTTAAGTTAATAATGTTTATTTTGTCGGTATTTGGTTCTTAAGTCAAAAATAGGCTTCTTACACTTACATGTTGTTAATTTGGTCATAGGTTCGTTATATCCAGAATGATATTAATGATTTGGATAACATATATATCATATATATTCATCATATACATGTATTTATAATATTACATCACATTTAGAGGTAAGAAATGAAACGCACCGTTCATGGAGACGGTAAGCCGTACGTACACATGAACGCTACTTTCATTTCTATTTCGTATTTTATAGAATGGAATCATAATGATATAAAGGTATATTATAATTCCATTATAACATCATATATAATATCACAGTTCCATCCTTTATATGTCCCACATATGGTATTTAACGAATCAAATCACTTTGAGGGGGCGGTAGTCCGCACTTCCTAAAATGAAGATATCGTGTTTACCCATAATGGAAACCATAAAGGTATGCCAAAAATGAAAAAAACAGAAGCTTAAGGAAAACATAAACATATTATATATCATATATAAAAATAGTGACATCATAATGGCCACCTTTGAAGGTGTTAAATGAGTGTTGAACAATCATCGTTTCGGGAGGCAGAATTTCGCCATCCACGGAAACCGTATGTTCTTTAACCATTTGATGTAGTTGTGTGAGAGTGTAGCTCAAATAAATATTATAACAACATACTTTTATATTGAAGATACTGGTGTTGTTACAAAATATGTAAATAAAAAGATTTTTGGGGGTTGGAGAAGAAAAATAAAACAAATGAACATGAGAGAATTAATTACCTTTAAAAGTGTAACTAATTTTGATTTGAGCCTAAAGGCTTACTTTGAAAGGATTCTTCACAAAGGGAATCCTCTAAGATGAGGAGAGGGATGTGGAGAGAGTAAATGGGCATGGTTTGGCCGAGCCAAAGGCTTGAGGAATGTGTGAAATGAGGTAGAGGTGGGGGGCTTTTATAAGAGGAGAGGAGGGTCACTTTTGGAAAGTAAAGAAATATTACTTTATTTGAAAATGTGTTTCGGTTTTAAAAGGTCCCACATTGATATAATTCGTGGATAAGGTGATAACGCTTCGAAATACACACATCCAATAAGTTTTGGACATGTGTAGTTCATAGATTTTACATTATCTTTCCATTTTATTTAAATCGTCAAATAATGATGTCATCACTGCATCATTATTATGTAATAAATAATTTAATTTTTTTAATGTCTAAAAATCTTAAAAAAATACTATGATGTAGGAAATTATTTTATCTTTCCAATGACTATTTATAATCAAATATCTGATCTTTATAACCCCATGTAAAAATTGTTTTCGTAAAACATATTATGTTTGTGTCATTTTTACTTTAACATTTAATAAAAAGTTATTTATGTCATTTCCAAACCAAAGTGTCTCCATGGGGTCCCCAAGTTGACCCATGGCTTTTCTTGGTCGTCCATGACACAACCAATAAGGTTGGGACATGTGTCTTGGTCATTTCATATTATTAAATCATTATTTATACCTTACACTACACTAATTACCACTAATTACGATAAAAAACTTAATAAGTTACTATTCACCAAAAAATTATTTTAATCTCATTGAACCACATTTTACTTCTTAATGACAACCATGTTTGTCGGATTTTCAAAATTCAATACACATTAGTGGTAAACATTCATTTAACTGAAAAATCAGTTTGCTTGATTACCACTTAGTGGTTTCACCATTCATCAAAAATTGAAGTTTTTCAGAAAATTACCAAAAATTCACCCTGAGCTATATTTGATATTCCGAATTCAAAAATGAAGTCTATTTTACAAAATTCAATACATATAAGTCAAATTAATTAATTTAATAATTAATTCCCGCTGCCAGAGAAAATAGCGTGTTTTTACAAAACAATAAGTATCAAAAGATTGACACTAGTTTAAGTCTAATTTCAAAGTGAAATTGATTCCAATGACCACCATTGGATAAAATGGTAAAAATATATTCTAATTTCACTTCAAAACCAATTCAAAACATAATCTAATCATATAAATAAATTAGATTAAAAAGTAGTTTTGATGTAAAATGCAGTATTTTTCACTATTCATTAAAAAATGAACATTGTCAGAAAAATACCAAAAATTCACACAAAGTAAATTTTGATGTCCCAATCATAAAGGATAAGTTTATTTTGACAAACATAGTTTATAAAATTGTCAAAATATATATTCAAAAATGGTTTGCCATCAAAAGGCAGTAAAACAATCTTTTAAGAATATTAGTTTATTCTATGCATAAGATTGTATTTATTTTCATTTTAAGCCTCTATAACACTATCTTAATAATTAATAGACATAGATAAAAATATCTATTATCCATTACTTACTTGGGATGTTACATCCTTCCCCCCTTTAGAAAATTGTGTCCCCGCAATTTATTTACTTATCGAATAAATGGGGGTACTTATCCCTCATTGCATTTTCAGATTCCCATGTTGCCTCTTCAATCATGTGGTTTTTCCACAAAACCTTTTCCTTCTTAATCACCTTATTCAGTAACACTTTCTCCCTGTGGTCAAGAATCTGGACCGGTTGTTCCTCATAAGATAGGTTCTCTTCCAGCTGAACTACCTATGGACTCAAAACATGAGATGGATCTGGCATATACTTTCTCAACATCGAAACGTGAAAAACATTGTGTACCTGAGAAAAACTCGGAGGTAAAGCCACTCGGTATGCAACTGATCCAACTCTCTCTATAATTTCGTATGGTCCAACAAACCTTGGACTCATCTTTCCTTTCTTATCAAATCTCATCACACTTTTCCAAGGAGAAACCTTGAGAAAAACATGATCACCTACCTCGAAAGATAGATCCTTCCTCCGGTTATCCGCATAACTCTTCTGCCTACTCTGAGCTGTTCTCATGTGTTTCTGAATCAGCTGAACTTTTTCTGCCATCACTTCTACCAATTCTGGTCCCATCAACTTCCTTTCACCCACTTCATCCCAGAAAGCTGGAGTTCGACACCGCTTCCCATATAATGCCTGGAATGGTGCCATCTATATACTAGAATGGAAACTGTTATTATATGAAAATTCAACCAAAGAAAGATGTTGGTCCCAACTTCCCTGATAATCCATAGAAAAAGCTCGTAGCATATCCTCCAATGTCTGAATTGTTCGTTCTGACTGCCCATCTGATTGAGGATGAAAAGCTGTACTAAAATTTAATTCAGTACCCAATGACTTCTGAAGGCCTTTCCAAAAGTTAGAAGTAATCCAAGGATCACGATCTGATACAATGGAGAGAGGAACTCCATGTAACCTGACTATATCTTTAAGATACAAACGGGAAAGTTGATCAAGATAGAAAGTATCTCGTATAGCAAGGAAATGAGCATATTTGGTCAAGCGATCAACAATAACCCAGATTTCATTATTACCTCGAGATGTCTTCGGTAATCCAACAACAAAGTCCATGGATATATTCTCCCATTTCCACTCTGGCACTAGTAAAGGATGAAGCATCCCTTTCGGTAACTTCCGCTCTGCTTTAACCTGCTGACAAGTCAAACACTTCACAATAAAATCAGCAATATCTCTTTTCATTCCATCCCACCAGTAATACTTCCGCAGATCTCTATACATCTTAGTACTGCCCGGATGAACTGAAAACGGAGAACTATGAGCTTCACATAACAATTCTCTCTTCAAATGTGAATCACAAGGCACACACAATCTCTTTCCAAATCTCAAAACGCAATCACTATCAATGTTGAATTTAGGAAACTTACCTTTCTGAACCAGCTCTACCTTTTTCTGCAACTCACTGTCTTACTTCTGTGCTTGCTTGATTTTATCTGATAGAGATGATCTTACTGATACCTGAAACAAAACAGAAGGACATCCTGCACCAACAACTTCTATGCCATAGTTCATCAAATCCTTAACCAAAGGATCACGTTCCAAACGCAACATTGTTAATGAAGCATTACTTTTTCGACTCAAAGCATCAGCCACTTTATTTGCTTTTCCCGGATGGTAATGAATTGTACAATCATAATCCTTGATTAATTCTATCCATATCCTCTGTCTCATGTTTAACTCTTTCTGAGTGAATATATACTTTAAACTTTTGTGATCAGTATATATTTCACACTTTACTCCATACAAATGATGCCTCCAAATTTTTAAAGCAAAAACAACAGCAGCTAATTTCAAATCATGTGTAGGGTAATTTACCTCATGAGTTTTCAACTGCCGTGAAGCATAAGCAATTACCTGATCATTCTGCATTAGGACACAACCAAGTCCTTTCAATGAAGCATCACTGTATACAACAAAATCACCATTCCTGGAAGGTAGTTCCAAAACTGGAGCATTCACCAATATTCTTTTCAATTCCTGAAAACAATCATCACATTCTTTTGTCCAGATAAACTTAACACCCTTCCGAGTTAGCTTAGTCATTGGACTAGATAACCGTGAAAAATTTCTAACAAACCTTCGGTAATAGCCCACCAAACCAAGGAAGCTACGAATCTCGGTTAGATTTGTGGGTCTTGGCCATTCTTCCACAACTTTTGTTTTTGCAGGATCAATAGTTATTCCATCTTTAGAAACAATGTGACCAAGGAAAGAAATTTGTTGCAACCAAAACTCACACTTGCTGAATTTCCCATACAGTTTCTTTTCTTTTAAGGTTTGCAAGATAACCCTTAAATTTTTTTCATGCTCCTCTTTACTTTTAGAAAACACCAAAATATCATCAATGAAAACCACCACAAACTTATCCAATAACTCATGGAAAATTCTATTCATTAAGTCCATGAATACAGCAGGTGCATTGGTTAGCCCAAAAGGCATTACTAAAAATTAATAATGGCCATATCTCATACGGAACGCGGTCTTCGGAATATCTGCCACCTTTACCTTCAGCTGATGGTACCCCGATCTCAAGTCAATCTTTGAAAAAAACTGAGCTCCCTGGAGCTGATCAAACAAATCATCGATATGAGGCAAAGGATATTTTTTCTTAACAGTGATATTATTCAAGGCTCTATAATCAATGCAAAGTCTCATAGAACCATCTTTCTTTTTATCAAATAAAATAGGAGCACCCCATGGTGATGTGCTAGGTCTAATGAAACCTTTCTCTAATAAATCTTGCAATTGCTCCTTCAACTCTAAAAGTTCAATTTGTGCCATTCGATAAGGGGGTTTTGAAATTGGCTTAGCATCAGGAACTAAGTCAACAGTAAACTCAACTTCCCGATCTGGTATTATTCCAGGCAACTCATCAGGAAAAACATCAGGATACTCATTTACCACTGGAACATCATTAATCTGAACAGTTCCTTTATTTTCAATGACGTGTGCAAGGTAACATTCATTTCCATCTTTTACAAGTTTCTCGGCCTCTTGATATGTTATCAAAAGTAAGGGTTCATTCTTGTAAACAAACTGAAAGTCTTTATGAAAAGAAACTTATTTAGCTCTACAGTCAATCTTAGCATGGTAAATAGAGAGCCAATCCATACCCAGGATAACATCAAACTCTACTAGAGGTAGAACAATAAGGTTTGCAAGTAGGTTCTTTCTACAGATAAGGATAGGAAGATTCTTATAAATTATTTTTGCATCGACACTTCCCCCAGGTGTTTTTACCAAAAGTTCAGGAGTCATTTCTTGAGATGGTATTCACATTTTACTAGAAAAGTTTTCAGAGATGAAAGAATGTGTAGACCCCAAATCAAACAACACACTGGCATAATCTGAAAAAACAAAAAAAGTACCTGATACAACTTCATTTGATGGCCCGACATCTACTGAAGTAGTTGCAAAGGATTTCACCACCCCTTTCTGCTTGTAGTCTAACTGCTTCCCATCACTCAAACTCTTTGTCGGACACTCGTTTTCATAGTGACCCATCTCATTGCACTTATAATATTTCACTAACTGTAAATCAAATTTGTTCTTACCTTCACCTTGATCCTTTTCAGTGCAATCACGAGCCTTATGTCCCATCTTACCACATCAGTAGCACTTCCCAGAATTCAAAATACATTCCCCAGCATGCCTTTTTCAACATTTATCACAAACTGGAAACTTAGTTCTCTTACCATCAGGCTTTTTTGAAGAATTCTTACCTTTCTCCTGCCACCTCAGTCTCTTCTTCTGCTGGTTGTTATAGAACACTTGGTCATCGGAAAACTCCATTTCCACCTTCTCAGCACATCGAACAAGCTTTTCATAACTTTTAATCTCACAAGAAGCTAATGCCCTTCGATATTTTGGCTTTAATCCTGAGTAAAAACGATTTATTTTACTATCAAGGTCCCAAATAAAATTTGGAGCATACCTTTCCAATCGAGTGAACCTTTCTTCATAGGCAGCCACTGAGTCTTCCTCTTGCCTCAATTCCAAGAATTTCTTTTCCATCCTAAGTCGAACAGCCTTAGGAAAATACTTCTCAAGAAACATACCTTTGAATTCATCCCAGTCAAGAGCATCAATCTCATTCGCGTCCCTGATATTTTTAACCATAGACCACCACTGATCTGCTTCACCCTCCAAACAGTAAATAGCAAGACTAACCTTTTGATTGTCTGAACACCCCATGACATCAAAAATATTCTCCAGTGCTTTAATCCACCCTTCATCTAGCACAGGGTCAGATGATACTCTGAATGATGGTGGATGTTGCCTCATGAAATGTTCCACCACTGACATGTTCCTCTGCAGTTGTTCTATATGATCTCGTGCATGGATACCACCGCCATTTATCGCTTGAGTCAACTGCGCCATTACTGCAAAAAACTGTTCAGTTCCAATTCCGACCATTTCTGGATGCTGATTCGGAAGGTTATTTCCTTCTGTATGCCTTCCTAGCACTGCTTCCCTATTTCCTCTACGGAAAACCATTCTGAACAAACATGTCTTAGATGAAGCAACATGGTAATCTTTAAATGCTATATCATTTCGAAAAAAATATATTTTTGGATAATAATTTAATAGAATTCTAACTCCTAAAGTTATCTAAACCGACCTTTGATACTAACTATAAGGCCCCAACCTTAAACCTTACTTAATCTTGAGATATTACAAGATTACACATTGAGGATCTTTTTGGGTTTAGAGTTTTAGAGAATTAGATCATAAAACTTGCATTACATTCCACATATAAACAAAGTGGTTACATAAAGATAGTATTCTTCATTCCCATCAATGGAAACACATTTGAAATAAAACATGGATTATTTCTTGACACATCCTTGACACTATCATCTTATCATGTACCTTTCCCTTGACCTGTGAAAAACATTTCAAAAACATGGGATGAACATAAAAACTCAGTATGGGTTATAAAAAAAACATGTAAAGGAAACATGAGTTCATATATACATAAGAATGAAATCATACTTTACCCATAAAACATAGGCACTTTAACATACCTCATAAAATCATGAATAAATCATATAAATCATAAGACATAAAGGTAACTTGAGGCATTCATAACATTCTTACGTAGGGAGTAACCCTCTTGGTTATGTTTGGAATACCCATCACAGTATATTCCATAAAATCTCTTCGGAGAAACCTTAACGTTTCAGTCCTTCGCGTTACCCAATGCATTGGAGAGCTATAACGGGCTCACCCGCCCTTAGTTTATCACAGAACCACCCGTCTTCATAATAATGCCCAAGAACCATAACATAATCATATCACATAAAACATGCATAAAGGAAACATAAAATTTCCACATTTCAATCACGAGATATCAATACAACACATTGATATAAAAACATTATGAAAACCATTTTCAATACTAAAATAAAAGAAAAGTAAAACATGGTATTTATTTTTCTTTTAAAAAGAAGGTATGGCTTGTAGAGGAAGCCGAAACTCAAATAACGGTCACGACGGCAGAGAAGTCGTTGTCGCCGCATACGT
The DNA here is from genome assembly GCA_963277665.1 of Viscum album. NCBI lineage: Eukaryota > Viridiplantae > Streptophyta > Magnoliopsida > Santalales > Viscaceae > Viscum > Viscum album. The sequence continues at coordinate 1,338,984,050 of OY728132.1, read as the reverse complement.
ACGACAAAAACATTCCCTTTTGTCGTTTAGTAAATTATTCGTATAAAAAAGATTCCTTTTGAATAAACGTAAAATTCAAAGGGGTTTATACACCGTATAAAAGAAAGTTGTGTATAAAATAAAATATGCCTCAATGAAAGGAGATTGAGACGAAGTCCCATACCTCGTATCCGATTTGACCCGACCGTTCTTTAATCTCCTGAATAATAAACTTTAGTTAATCTCTACTTTCTTATGAATCTTTTTCAAGTTCATTATTCCTTTTATACCATGTTATGAACATCGTGTAATCAGTTATGTTAATAATGTTTATTTTGTCGGTATTTGGTTCTTAAGTTAAAAACAGGCTTCTTACACTTACATGTTGTTAATTTGGTCATAGGTTCGTTATATCAAGAATGATATTAATAATTTGGATAACATATATATCATATATATTCATCATATACATGTATTTATATTATTACATCACATTTAGAGGTAAGAAATGAAATGCACCGTTCATGGAGACGGTAAGCCGTACGTACGCATGAACGCTACTTTCATTTCTATTTCGTATTTTATAGAATGGAATCATAATGATATAAAGGTATATTATAATTCCAGTATAATATCATATATAATATCATAGTTCCATCCTTTATATGTCCCAGATATGGTATTTAACGAATCAAATCACTTTGAGGGGGCGGTAGTCCGCACTTCCTAAAATGAAGATATCGTGTTTACCAATAATGGAAACCATAAAGGTATGCCAAAAATGAAAAAAACAGAAGTTTAATGAAAACATAAACATATTATATATCATATATAAAAATAGTGACATCATAATGGCCACCTTTTAAGGTGTTAAATGAGTGTTGAACAATCATCGTTTCGGGAGGCAGAATTTCGCCATCCACAGAAATCGTATGTTCTTTAACCATTTGATGTAGTTGTGTGAGAGTTTAGATCAAATAAATATTATAAAAACATCCTTTTATATTGAAGATACTGGTTTTGTTACAAAATAAGTAAATAAAAAGAGTTTAGGGGGTTGGAGAAGAAAAATAAAACAAATGAACATGAGAGAATGAATTACCTTTAAAAGTGTAACTCCTTTTCATTTGAGCCTAAAAGATTCCTTTGAAAGGATTCTGCCCAAAGGGAATCCTCTAGGATTAGTAGAGGGATGTGGAGAGAGTAAATGGGCAGGGGTTGGCCGAGGCAAAGGCTTTAGGAGTGTGTGAAATGCGGTAGAGGTGGGGGCCTTTTATAAGAGGAGAGGAGGGGCACTTTTGGAAAGTAGAGAAATATTACTTTATTTGAAAATGTGTTTCGGTTTCAAAAGGTCCCACATTGATATAATTCGTGTATAAGGTGATAAGGCTTCTAAATCCACTCATCCAATAAGTTTTGGGCATGTTTAGTTCATAGATTTTACATTATCTTTCCATTTTATTTAAATCGTCAAATAATGATGTCATCGCTGCATCATTATTATGTCATAAATAATTTAATTTATTTAATGTCTAAAAATCATAAACAAAATACTATGATGTAGGAAATCTTCTTAGCTTTCCAATGACTATTTATAATAAAATATCTGATCTTTATAACCCCATTTAAAAATTGTTTTCGTAAAACATATTATGTTTGTGTCATTTTTACTTTAACAGTTAATAAAAAGTTATTTATGTCATTTCCAAACCAAAGTGTCTCCATGGGGTCCCCAAGTTGAACCATGGCTTTTCTTGGTCGGCCATGAAAAAACCAATAAGTTTGGGACATGTTTCTAGGTCATTTCATATTATTAAAGCATTATTTATACCTTAAACTACACTAATTACCACTAATCGCGATTAAAAACTTAATAAGTTACTATTCACCAAAAAATTATTTTAATCTCATTGAACCACATTTTACTTCTTAATGACAACCATGTTTGTCGGATTTTCAAAATTCAATACACATTAGTGGTAAAATTTCATTTAACTGAAAAATCAGTTTGCTTGATTACCACTTAGTCGTTTCACCATTCATCAAAAATTGATGTTTTTTAGAAAATTACCAAAAATTCACCCTGAGCTATATTTGATATTCCGAATTCAAAAATGAAGTCTATTTTACAAAATTCAATACATATAAGTCAAATTAATTAATTTAATAATTAATTCCCACTTCCAGAGAAAATAGCGTGTATTTACAAAACAATAAGTATCAAAAGATTGACACCAGTTTAAGTCTAATTTCAAAGTGAAATTGATTCCAATGACCACCATTGGATAAAATGGTAAAAATATATTGTAATTTCACTTAAAAACCAATTCAAAACATAATATAATCATATAAATAAATTATATTAAAAAGTAGTTTTGATGTAAAATGCAGTATTTTTCACTATTCATTAAAAAATGAACATTGTCAGAAAAATCCCAAAAATTCACACAAAGTAAATTTTGATGTCCCAATCATAAAGGATAAGTTTATTTTGACAAACATAGTTTATAAAATTGTCAAAATATAGATTCAAAAATGGTTTTCCATCAAAAGGCAGTAAAACAATCTTTTAAGAATATTAGTGTATTCCATGCATAAGATTGTATTTATTTTCATTTTAAGCCTCTATAACACTATATTAATCATTAATAGACATATATAAAACTATCTATTATTCATTACTTACTTGGGATGTTACATTAAATAACATGACACTTTCCTTTGTATGGTCACAAACATCATAAAATGAACTTGTATTTGAGGACAACATAATGATACATGGTTACATATACCTAAATATACATAAATTTAGGTGCGTATACATATATGCATGGGTTTACCACATTAAACAATACTCCGGAAATATTTCTCATGTTTTACCTCAAACAAAATTTATGTTTGGTAAAAAAATCTAGAGTTCTTTTCCATAAAAGAAGAAAAATGGTGAACATAATTTCCATAAACCATTATTGACAAAATGTCAGTCTCGCATACAACAAGGTTGTTTCATAAACATGAGTACATATATATGAATACATGTATACACTTGTAAAAGTTTAAGGAATTCATACTAACCATTTTCACAAACAAAATCCTGATTTATCAAGAGTGGTGATAAATGGAAATTCTCAATTGCATGAATAATTTTGACATCAAACCAACCCATAATCTTCATTGTACATATAAACATGTACAGAAATAGTTTTTGGGTACTTTTTAAAAAAAGAAATAATCTTTTGGGTAAATAAAATTTAGATCATCATGCTATATTGTAATAAATTACATAATAAGGGAACCATGTTCATATTGATGTACATACACATCGATATAATCACATGTATATATATATCAATATACTTCATAAACATGCATGATTTTACATATTTGTACAATTACTCGAAAACTCCATTTTTATCGGCGAAATAAAATCAGGGTTATAAACACAAAAAAAGTTTGTATATTTGCATATATCATCTTATACTTATGTGTATTTAAATGTATATATATACATATATATACACAAAGTGTGTATTATTAAAACCAAATTAAAAATAAACCCCAAAAAAACTTCCTTTTACCTGGTCGAATACGGGAAGATGAAAACAGTAGTAACCGGTTCTTAAGGACATGATGTAAATTTATACATGCATATATATACGTAAGGTGTATATAAAATATAGTGTATCAAAGATGGAGAAAATGAAACAGAATCAGGGATTTTCCCTTACCTATTTGGAGGGAGGAGTAAATGAGGCAAGAGAAACCGGAGGTAAAAACACAGAAATTATACATATACCAATAACACGTATATACGTATATAAAAACCGAAGCTTAAAAAAAACCAAAACCGAACTTCTCCCTTACCTTAGCTCGAAGAGGAGGAGGAGAAACGAAGAAGCGATGTCGGACTGGTGGTCGGAGAGATCAAGAAGCTCGGTGAAAAAACACCCAGCTTCGGTGCAAACAGGGGTTAAAAAAACAGAAGACAGTGGAGTCTTCTTGCGTGGAAAAAACTGATGAGGTACTCGAGGTCGTGCCGGTGCCAACCCATGTAAAACAGGGAGCAGAGCCGGGTCTACAAGCCGGCCTATGAAAAAAAAACAAGCCACCCTAACCTACTGGTACAGCGACGCAACGAAGAAGAAGAAGCAGACGCGGGGGAAGAAGAAGAAGCCGAGAAAAAGCGGACGGCTGGGATTACCTGAAGATGATCGGACGACCTGGAACGATGCGGTATTAAAAGAAAAGGGATGGCTGTGATCTAAGGGGAGAAGATCAAAGGCCCAGCTACTTCAGCGCTTAAAAATGCGGTTCAATAGGATTTAAAAAAAGTTGTTTCATTAATATTTTTATTAATTTATTAAAAAAATATTTTTATTATTAAAAAAAATTCAATTATTAAACCAAATTTTATTATTTTAATAAAAATCATTGGTCAATAAAAAAAATTATTTATTCAATCAAAACATATTATTATATACATATATTTATATATATATTTTATTCCTAAAACATCAATAATATTTATTATATTATCATTATTATTATTAAACCATAGTTATTGATTACTTAATATTACATTAAGAAGGTCAATGATTAAAAACTTTGTTTAATCAAAACATTTCATATATATATATATATATTAATTTCCTTTATTAACTAATTACCTCAATCTTCCTTAATTAAAGATTAATAATAATTAAACATTAAATGTAACTACAATCAATCACACATAAGATTGCGTTGATATAAATATCATCACCACAAAACAAATAAGTAAAAGAAATAATAGTTTGACGTAGTTTCCAAAACTGTTTATCCAAGTTATAAACGTTTGCATTAACATTAGGACTTTAATTTAGAGAAAAAGAATCATTTAATTTGATTAAAAGTATATATATATATATATAACTCAAGAGTTAGTACATGTTTAGACAAAATAAAAACACATCATCTTTCATAAAATTTTAATTTCTCAAATTAAGAAAATAAATGTAGTGAATAATAATATTAATTTTCATAAAACGTAATTCGCATTTTTGGGAAACAAGAAATAAAATAATTATGTTATCATTGATTTCATAAAAGCAAATTAAATAGTTAATTTTTCTTAACCTTCCAAGGGTAAGACATCTTATTTCCAATGTTCAAAAACAAAACATAGAGGATAAGAGAAACCAGCAGTCATATTTATAGTAGTTTGGGTTCAACAGTCGAATTGGTGTGCTTAAAAAGGGTATGGTCTCAAGGTGTCCCTCACTCTAGGTGACTAATGGAGAAAATGAGAGATGGTTCGTGTGATTCCCTTGGTGCTCAGCATGGTGGAAGTGGCTTCGGCCATCCTCATGTTCATTCTGATGGATGCCAGAAACCCCTACCGCATTCTTGGGCTCTAGGTGGTTTTAAGCGGTCTCCCCATTATTGTATTCGGGTTTTTAGTTGGGATTTTTGGTTAATTTATCTTCTTTTTCGGTCAGTGGAGGTTGTAGATGAGATGTTACTTATTTGAATAAAAGGATTTTTCATTCATTTGATGCATTTTATTACTATTACCTTATAAGTTGTCTGTTTGTTCACTTAACAAGTGACATTGAAAAGAAAACATGTCAAAAAAAATCAAAACATGGTTTCTCCGGTCGTTACATTACTTCCCCCTTCAAAGAATTTCCGCCTCGCAATTTTATAATAAAAAAAAGAAAAACTGGAACCCCATATGTACAACACTACCGAAACAGTGGATCTGGATCGGTTAACGAGATACCAAAGTTGGCGCACAACAATTCTGTTTCCCTAGGCCAGATACACTTCGAACAGTACATCATGAACTCCTGCTCGTACGTACTGCACACAGGCTCCCAACGGGAGGCTCGTGCCATGCAATGCTCGGAAACATCCGAGTAGATAAACTCCTTGATAACTCTTCTGGACACATCACGCTCGAGGTATTCGAGAGGGATGATGTGGTTGAGGAGACTGAGATTCAAGACATGTAACATGTAGGTTACACTAAGCTGGCCATTCTGAGCAGCCACGAGGAAGAACGCTCTGGCAGAAAAGTTCGGTACCAGAGTAAAACACTGGAACATGCCCTCATGTTACCTTCCCCTTTGCCTATAGCAGGGGAGATGAGTAATGGCAACGAGGTGAAAGACACGATCATCCTCTTGACATAACCGAATAATCTCGAGACCATTTTCTAGATCGAGAAAATGCTGGAAGGACCCTCGTAGATGGAGAAAGTATGGATAATCCACCGTGCATGCCCTGATCAAGATGACTTCTACTAACTCATCGGGTAGTGATGTGAAGTGTTTTTGACCAGCCATCTGAAAACAAACATTGAAAGGAAACTCTTAACAACATTGATAAGGTAGAGACATGAAAGGAAACATGAAACATCCATTTATGAAAAATTTTACATGGAAAAGCCTGAGTTTATTGGACGTACACCACAAAGAGTGGTGAAACTCTCTAACTCATCAAACCACACACATGATAAACAGACAGGACTAAACTCATGGGAACATTTATGACGCCTCGTGAGTTTAGCGTGAGGAGTATGGAGTTGGGAAATATCAGTATACACCTCTTGACTAATAGAAAAATAGGTGGACTCATCTTCCAACACTCCAAAGTCCATTAACTGGCCCCAGAAGCCATAGTGCAAAATCTGGCATAGGTAAGCCACTCGGAGGTCTCCGGCAGCAGCAGCTTCTTGAAAAGGGTTATCAAGCATCGTGCCAAATTCCTCTCCAGTTGTGAACACTCGGAAGAGTCCTTCGTGATACCTTCCACGACGTCCATAAGAGGGAAATTGGGTCATAATCAATAAGAGATAATCCATCCCCAATCCCCGGTGAAGACTAAGCACCCTAGGCGAGTTTGACACGTCATACAGGTTCTTACACATCATGCGAATTTGGGAATAATTCAGAAACTTCTCACGGCTAGATAGAGATACAATGTTCTCTAGAGCCTTAGTGGGAAGTGACAGTGGGTTGGTAGGTACATTTTCATCAGCCATCTAAATGTTATAACATTTTTATTTAGTCAATCAAAGTAATACACTTATATCACCTAGTTTTCTAGAGTTTCCTGAACCCATCCTCTGATACCAACTATAGAGACCCCCAAACCCAAGGTGATCAATGAGACATGATATACTTAACATCTCATTACATAATTACAAATTAAATATCATGTCCCATTAGTACAGAAGATCGCGAGGCTCAGGATTCTGGGAAACCAGCTGCTTCAGATTAACTTCATTAGTACCAACAATGCCTGATAAATTTTAAACAAAAACGTAGGGTGAGAAAAAATGCAAGTAAGGGGTTTTATAAAAAACGTTTTAAGAAAACTCTTTCGTAAAGAAACCCTTTTGAAGAGAATAAAACAATTTTCTAAAAAGGAGACATTTTCATTTCATTAAATCCAATGTTTTTGAAAACCACTTTCACAGAGAAGTACGTACTTGAAATAAACTTCAAAGTTAACATGATCAGAGAGCGCAAACATATGAAGAATAGATAATGCATATAATTCAAGAAAAGTTACTTTAGTTCTAGAGAAAACATTCATAACATGATTCTTATCACATGAAATTTAGTTCTTAACTCATAATTACATTTTCATAGTCTTGAGAATTTTCAACTAGGGGATGTCCTGTTAGTTGAACTAACCCCTGATTGACCTTTATCGTTACATGTTGATGGAATGTATAATGGTGGACTTTGTCAAGAACTTTCGTCAAGACCGTATAACATACTTAACGGGTCAAGGATAACTGACAATACCATTTCCATGGTAGCACAATCCAAGGCCAACTGCCAAGACCGTCACACATAACGTCTCATGAGACTCTTTCTTTACCCAATGCATTCGAGCACTGTATAATTCCGGGTGCACCCATCACATCATTCATATTGTGCTATATAATTCCGGGCGCACCCATCACATTTAAGTCCAATACATCCCTCACATATCTTGACATGGTCTTTCTTTCATAGGGTTTCATACATTCTTAATTAAACCCCCTTTTCAAATACATGGAGACAATTAAATAATTAAAAACATTATGACATGCATGCTAAAAATCCGTACACATAAGAAGTCATCTTATCATTTGAAAACATGGGTTTTATGAAAATGAACATAAGCACTTTAACAATTCCAAATAATCATAATACCAAGTCAAAACAAGGTCGTTCATTACGAATTCACATGATGATAAATTGGTATTGTGGGTGTTTAATTAAAATGGTGTGAATATACATACAGTTATGGGTGTGGAGTGTGTAATTAGGTTTATCTTGGGAAGTCATGTACATATATAAGAAAACTGCATATATATATATATATAATTGTGTAAATACTCTTTTTTAGCACTTTAAATAACATGACCCTTTCCTTTTTAAGGATGAAAACATCATAAAAAGAACTTGTATTTGAAGACATCATAATGATACATGGTTACATATACCTAAATATACATAAATTTAGGTGCGTATACATATATGCATGGGTTTACCTCATTAAACCATAATCCAAAAATATTTCTCATCTTTTACCTTAAACAAAATTTATGTTTGGTAAAAACATCTGGAGTTCTTTTCCATAAAAGATGAAAAAGGGTGAACAAAATTTCCATAAACCATTATTGACAAAAATTCAGTCTTGCATACAACAAGGTTGTTTCATAAACATGAGTACATATATATGAATACATGTATACACCTGTAAAAGTTTAAGGAATTCATACTAACCATTTTCACAAGGAAAATCCTGATTTATCAAGAGTGCTGATAAATGGAAATTCTCAATTTCAAGAATAAGTTTGACATCAAACCAACCCATAAACATCATCGTACATATAAACATGTACACAAATAGATTTTTGGTATTAAAAAAAAGAAATAATCTTTTGGGTAAATAAAATTTTGATCATCATGCTATATTGTAATAAATTACAAAATAAGGGAACCAAGTTCACATTTATGCACATACACATCGATATAATCACATGTATTTATATTTCAATATACTTCATACACTTTCATGATTTTACATGTTCATAAAATTACCTGAAAACTCCATTTTTATAGGAGAAATAAAATCAGGGTTATAAACACACAAAAAAAGTTTGTATATTTGCATATATCATCTTATACTTATGTGTATTTAAATGTATATATATACATATATATACAAAAAGTATGTATCATTAAAACCGAATTAAAAATAAACACCCCAAAAGAAAATTCCTTTAACCTGGTTGAATACGGGAAGATGAAAACAGTAGTAACCAGTTCTTAAGGCCATGATATAAATTTATACACACATATATATACATAAGGTGTATGTAAAATATAGTGTATCAAAGCTGGAGAAAATGAAACAAAATCATGGATTTTCCCTTTCCTATTTGGAGTGGAGGAGTAAATGAGGCAAGAGAAATCGGAGGTAAAAACACAAAAAGTATACATATACCAATAACACCTATATACGTATATAAAAACTGAAGCTTAAACAAAAACAAAACTGAACTTCTCCCTTACCTTAGCTTGGAGAGGAGGATGATAAACGAAGCAGCGATGTCAGATCGGTGGTCCGAGAGATAAAGAAGCTCGGTGCAAAAACACCCTGTTTCGATGCAACCAGGGGTTAAAAAACATAAGACAACATGCTCTCCTTGAATGGAAAAAACTGACGAGGTACCCGAGGTCATGCCGGTGCCAACAAGTGGAAAACAGGGAGCAGAGCCAGGTCTACAAGCCAACCTATGAGAAGAAAAACAAGCCACCCTAACCTACTGGTACAACGACGCAACAAAGAAGAAGAAGCGGATGCGGGGGAAGAAGAAGAAGCCGAGAAAAAGCGGACGGCTGGGATTACCCAAAGATGATCGGACGGCCTGGAATGATGCAGTATTAAAAGAAAAGGGATGGCTGCGATCGAAGGGGAGAAGATCGAACGGCCCAGCTGCATCAGCACTAAAAAACGCGATTCATCGGGTTTGAAAAAAGTTGTTTCATTAATATTTTAATTAATTTATTAAAAAATTGTTTTTATTATTAAAAAAATTTCAATTATTAAACCAACCTTTATTATTTTTATAAAAATTATTGGTCAATAAAAACATTATTGATTCAATCAAAACATATTATTATATACTTATATGTATATATATATTTTATTCCTAAAACATCAATATTTTTTATTATATTATCGTTATTATTATTAAACCATACTTATTGATTACTTAATATTACATTAATAAGGTCAATGATTAAAAACATTGGTTAATAAAAACATTTCATATATATATATATATATGTTTTAATTTCCATTATTAGCTAATTACCATAATCTTCCTTAATTAAAGATTAATAATAATTAAATATTAAATGTAACTACATTAAATCACACATAAGATTGTGTTGATATAAATATCATCACCAAAAAACACATAAGTAAAAGAAATCATAGTTTGACATAGTTTCCAAAACTGTTTATCCAAGTTATAAACATTTTCATTAACATTATCCCTTTAATTTAGAGAAAAAGAATCATTTAATTTGATGAAAAGTATATATATATATAACTCAAGAGTTAGTACATGTTTAGACAAAATAAAACCCCTTCATCTTTCATAAAATTTTAATTGCTCAAATTACGAAAATAAATGTAGTGAATAATAATATTAATTTTCATAAAACATAATTCACATTTTTGGGAAACAAGAAATAAATTAATTAAGTTATCATTGATGTCATTAAATCAAATTACATAGTTAATTTTTCCGAAACTTCCAGGGGTAAGCCATCTTATTTCCAACGGTCAAAAACAAAAATTAGAGGATATGAGAAACCAAGAGTCATATTTATAGCCGTTTTGGTTCAACGGGTGGATTGGTGTGCTTAAAAAGGGTCTGGTCTCAGGGTGTCCATCACTCCAGGTGACTGAAGGAGAAAAGGAGAGATGGTTCGTTTGATTCCCTTGGTGCTCAGCACGGTTTCAGTGGCTTTGGCCATCCTCATGGTCATTCTGATGGATGCCAGAAACCCCTACCGCATTCTTGGGATCTTTGTGGTTTTAAGCGGTCTCCCCATTATTGTAATCGGGTTCTTAGTTGGGATTTTTTGGTTAATTTATCTTCTTGTTCAGTCAGTGGAGGTTGTAGCTGAAATGTTACTTATTTATATAAAAGGAGTTTTCATTTATTTGAGGCATTTTATTACTATTACCTTATAAGTCGTTTGTTTGTTCACTTAAGGAGTGACATTGAAAAGCAAACTTGTCAAAAAAAAATCAAAACATGGTTTCTCGGGTCGTTACACATGTGGGATCCCCATGTATTTCTAGGTTATTTGGTTATGTTGGTTGGTTCTTATGGTGGGGACACCCACTGTGGGTCTTACAAAAAATTTGTTCTAGGGTAAATCTATGTATGTTTATTTCTTATGGTGAAGAGTCTGTTCGAGCCTTTTTTTTATAATATGATTCAGTATCTGGTGTAGACTAGAATTTAAAAGTCTCATTTAGGGATTTTGGATCATGGTTTTCCTTCTGAGTAAACATGGGGCTTTTATAATCTTCCCAACATACTCTTTTGAATAAATATTTTAAAAATGTCATGGTTCGAGTGTTTCAACATTTTTCATGAATTTTTTTCTCTTCGTCTGTTCATTTCAGATAAAATGTATGAGTTTTGTTTGGTACTATTTTGGGAGGTCTTATCTTGATGAGTGGGATTATGAAGTTATGGTACATCCTTTATTTTATATATTAATTGGTGGTGTGGTATTGTTTTGGGGCTAGAAGGCTCATGCTAGGGAGTCCATTCAAGCCTCCTGAGTTCAATCTTTTGAAACACTTTATTTGTTTGTAGTTTTCCTACATCCTTCCCTTTTGTTGTGTCATGGAAATATCATTGATATATGAATGTGTATTGGTTTTTTTAGATAAATCATTATTATTTATTTTTCTAAGTAGAAACCGTTGTGGTGGGGATGTTTTGCCCACTCAAGTTTTTTTTAAATCTTATGGTTCTATTCATTTATGGGTCATAGTTTTTCTCTCAAGAATCAGATGTTTTAGGTGTGAATTTTTTAGGATATTTTCTATTTTTATTATATCTATATTTTCCCCATTGGGAATTTTTTTTCTTTGAGGAAAATTTAATATTTGGCTAAAACATCTTTTGGCACATGATTAGTTCATGGAAAGAAGAAAATGAGTACCCCAATCGAGGTAACTATCTAGGAGGTGGTGGTTTTTTGGTGGAAGATAACACATGGATTTCACATGATACTTTTGACCATATGGTCTAACCATGCAGTATATTCCTCTTAGACAGATAGGGTCACACAGTTTCCACAAACTCTGGAAAACCATGTGGGGAAACCATGTGTGAAGTCCATATAATCAAAATTCTGAAAATTCTTATTTCTTCCTCCCAGGATTTAATCCAATACCCCTCCTAACCACCCCATATGGGATTTTCAACCATTAGATCTCCCTCCAAGATGTCATATACTTATCATTCTTGAATCATTAGGTTATTTTGACCCAGATTCTTAAAAGAAACATCTAGTATGTTGTTTCTCTATTGGTTTCTTCTCTCTTTCTAGGGTTTTATTCCCACATCTCTTAGGTTATTAATTTCTGATGGAGTGGTTGACCAAAGAAGGGATAAATATTGTGGTTCTAAGTTATATCAAGATTTTTATTGTCAAATCAAACTTTTTTAGGGTCGTTGGGTGTTACGGTTGTGGTTTTAAACCAATTTCTGGGAGTTTCCAAGCATTAGGTAAGTGGTTATGTTCCCTAATATTGTTGGATGAATCATATATGATTTCATGAATCTTTATATGTTTTATATTATTTAATCTTTTCGTGAGAAATGTATTTTAGAAATTTTCTGGCATGAATATTTGATGGAAATGTATTTTATAAAGAAAGATTTATTTTTATGTGTTTTATTATAGTGCTTTGTGTAAGTGTTTGCTGGGTTGTCGAGAAGGTATGAAATGTGTTTTTAATGGAAATTGAGGTGGAAATTCTTTTTAATGTCATTTTTTTAAAGGAAATGGTTTTTATAGAAAGATGACTAACTTATAGTTCCCTTTTAAATTGACTTGTGAATTATTTCAATGAAGGGAAGAATGTTTTAAGGTTAAATGGGTTTGTATATGAATTTGAAAGGGTCTTAGCCTATGAATGTGGTTAAGTTGGTTATGTGTATTTCTTATGATAATTTCTATATGGGTTTCATGAAATTACATAGTTGTCGAAGAATGTATTTGAAAATGGTTTTGGTGTGTGTTAATGGAAAGTAGTTTTGTTTATCATAAATAGTGCTTTTATATTGTATTTATAATGTTTGGAATGTTATATGAATGTAGTGATATGTTTGACTTGTAACGTCCCATTACCAATCTGATATGTATTCCTTTTAACAATATTGTGGTGTTTCATTTTCATTGATTTGGTCGGGTATAGAATGAATTAGGAGGATACAAATAATTGTGAAGTCAATGATTTAATGTAATCCCACATTTAACCGGCATTTTTTGCAAGCTACAAGAGGGTTACACACTTGGTAACAGGGTTACAAGATGTGTAATGTCCTCCAGATGACTACTATGAAATATTAATCATTGTGAATGTTCTTCACATATCATGAGTAATTTAATGAGAAAAATTTATTTTCTAAAAATTTATTTTCAATAGTAATAGAAATTAAGTGTTTCAAGATTTTTATTTTAGTTACACGTCATTTAATTCCCAAAATACAGTTTTTCTAAATGGTAAGTACAATATAGGTCACTTTCCCCTCATATCTGTTTTCCATTCACCCGATCCAAAGCCTTCCCAGGGTGATCTTGGATCCCTCTAACTATTTTAGGTTCCTTCATTCACCATCCGTTAAATTTTATGATTATGAAGTGATTCCCAGGTAACATTTCTCATAATTCTTCATCATTATATCCTTCTCCTACATTAGGATTACTATATAACATCCTGAAATCATTCGATCAGTGATCTGTGGTTTTAGATCCCTTTTCTAGGTAGAGTTTCAAGATCTTCAACACTTGTTTCCTCGTCGACAAGTGTCATTGTGAGTGATATGTTTCAGGAAACGGTAGGCGGTTATATCCCATTTGGACAAATTAATTAACCATGAATTTCTTGATTTGATTCATTTGTTGATTTAAGTTAAATTTATCAAAAATCCATTCAATTGATTTCATAAAAAATTTCTAGTGAATTGGGATATTTGAAATGGTTTTGGATTGAGAACTTGGGAAACTCACCATTCCCATTGAATTGGGGTGTGTTTATGGAAAATTGTGGTTCAAAATTGTTTAATTTAAGTTATTGTTTTGATGGAAATAATTTCAATTAAATATTTGAATTTAATTTTGGAAATGAATTGTGAAATTGGTGGAATTTTTTTTGAATGGATTTCAAAATTTTGAAATTGGATTTAAATGTTTTGATTAAATCCTAGTGGTTCTATAATGTTAAAGAGACATGTTTATAATTTAAAATGGTTTTGGTATTAAATATAAAATTAGAATTGAAATTTAATAAGGGGATTTAATTTTTTTTAGATTTATAAAAATAAATTTCTCATCATAGATTGTGTAATAGAACATGTAAGCCATAGGTAGTTTGTGAGTTATTTGGACACACTCTATGATATTAAACAAATTATAAAACATACACATGGAGGACCACATCCATGATGGAATTGGGAAAAGTAATATTTTGATAGTGTTTGGGGGATGTGGTTATACACATATTGTAGAGATCATTAAAAGTGTTAAGAGTCCCATTGCCTTGAACTTTCATACCTATTTGGAAGACAACCATTTTTCTCACTTATTATTTATATTTGACATATAAATGTCTTCCAATGTTTTAAAATTAATTTACATGGATTATGAATTTATATAAACAAGTTTATGTAACTATTTTATTTATTCCATTGTTTTAGAATGATTCCATCATTATAAAGCCTTTAATTAGTGTTTTTTTCTAGGATTTGAACTATATAGACTAATTTGTTTAAATATGATTTTCAATTTCCAAGCCTATTTATTTTAAAATTGAAATCATTTATTTGGTTAATATACTATTGGAATCTGATGTGGAATCCTTGGTGAGACCATACAAGGATTTTTATCTCACACCATACTTGTGCCATCATATTTTTTTGATTTCCTTCTTCCAGGATCGAGCAACGGGAAATGATCACATGGTGGCAGGTCAACTTGTTGAACGATGGACATGGTTAATTTTTTCCATAAGGGCTTGGGTTGTTTTCCCTATTTTGGTACATTTTTTATAGTAATTTTGTTTTTAATTTCATGTTTAATGTTAGTACATTACTCCCAATGTGTTTTCAATTTTATGAATATTAACATTCTTGTCTTGGTTTGGCTATGTTTTGTGGAAAAATTGTCCCCAAAAGAATGTTTTATGATGTTATCTGCTATTCGCCGACCTATGGGGATTAGGAACACCCTTCTACCTAAGTTAGGGCTGTATTGATTATCAAGTTATTGAGGTTCCCATGCTAGTTCATGATAATGTTATATCATAAGAGGATTTTGTTCTTTTAAGTTGAAGGTATTATTCATTTTTGAAATATTTTTGTTACACAAGAGATAGTTTTCATTGAGTTATATGATTTCTCTCACCATAATGAACTATATGACTTCAGGGGTTTTAGGGAATTAAGTCTTGGGGATTATGTCTAGTCTTTTCCCTATTGTGACATGTATAGAAAGAAATCAAAATCTTGTTGGATATTTTTTTTATTAATTTATCTTATTTCTTATTTTTATTGTTAATTTGATTTATTCTATGTTATTTTCTCATGTTGTGTAGAATTATGCCTCTGATAAGATGTGAAAATCAGATCTAGGATGATGCTCTGGCAGAACAACATATATTGAATCTTCAACTTGTCCCAAATGTAGTTGAGGTTAATTTTATCACTGTCCACACATTGGGATAAGCACTACATCTAGTACCCATTTACGCATAATATGTGGATCCACAGTGGGGTTTTCTTTGAAATATATTTCAAGAGTATCCTTTCTAAAATCTACTAGTTTTCAAATGCTCCAATGATCCTCAACATTTGAATAAACTATTGGAAAACATATATCGTCTAGTTGAGTTCATAGAAACACTATATTTGATTAATGTGATGTCTAGAACCATCGAGCTGGAGAGACTGAGTTTGACATGGTGGTACATTTTGGTGATGAAAAAGAAACATGAGGGCTTAGTGTGGAAATAATTCACGGTTCTCTTAACTGACCAGTTCTATCCAGATTCTATGGTGTAGGAAATGAAAGTGGAGCTTTTCATGCTTGAGAAGTCCAATAGAATCATGACTGAGTATTAAAATCTCTTTGATATAATCATTCATTTTAACCTAAAATTATATTTAATGAGAGGATTAAGGATCTATTTTTCATGTTGGGAATTTTATCATAAATTTTCACTAATTTTTTCTTGATAAAGATTTCCACTTATGTAGATGTATTGGATAGGTAGATGATGGTTAATATTTTCCGAGATAAAATGTCAGGGTTATTAAGAGTTTCATTCTCGCATAGTGGTAGCATGAGTTTCTTCAAAGGAAAATAAAATAATATTGATTCTAGCTATTTTTCCTGATGTTAGGGTCATTACATACCACATAGAGAGCAAGGATGATGTCTATTTACTTTATACCAAGGTGGTAAGATAAGAAAATAAAAGAGGGTGTTAACTGTGGTACCCAAGAACATTAGCTCATACAGATGTTTAGAATACTAAAAAAGATTATGGAATATATTTTCTACTCCACACAGTGGAACAATATCATCATATCCTCCTAAAACATCACGGATATAAGATGCTTCATGTTTAAAATTTCTCCATCGATAGTCATCCAAAAAGAAGATAACTCACACAGTGGAAGAGTCACCAAAGTATGGGGATATGGGCCGAGTTTCTGTTAGAAGCACCATTAATATCGCTTTGTCTTTAGTGATTTCTCTATTTTATATAGGTTTAGGTCATTTTTTAATTTCAAAATGTATTTTTTAATACAATAAATCTTCCTACAGAGATTATATCTAGTCTAATTTATATTATGACACCCATTAGAACAAAGAGATAGTGGGGTCTCTATAGATCCTCGTGTGTCTTATCTCTATCAGATATCGAGATAACATGGATTTCTCTTGTCCTCAAAATGAAAACCCTTGAATATTTCTTCTGAATAGATTGGATCAATTCAATAAAGACTGGATTGATTTTTATCTTTTGTAGTTTACCTTACATAACATAGTGATGCACCTCTTGTTTTTTATCAAGAGTGTGACACTTGTTAGAGAGGAGTAAGAACTTATTATCCATATATTGGGACTTTAATATCAGTTTTTCCTTTTTATATGGAGTGGAAATAATTGAGCGGTGATCTCCCTCCAACTTTCGCCAAGTTTCCCAATGTGCTTCCATCATATTTACCACATTTCCCACTGGTATAGTAAGTTGAGTTTTTTATTGAATTAATACCCAGTTCCCAACTATTTTCTCTTCCCCTTTACCACATGGATCCAATTAAATTGAAATAGCTATATTTTCAATTGGAATTTCTTCTTGAGAAAGGCTTTATATGCCTGAGTGTGTACTATGGGTGGTAGTAGCTCTCTTTGTTAAGATATTTGATGGATCTCTTCACTTATTTGTTGATTAAAGAAGGGAAAAATGATTTACGTTATTGAAAAAATATCATTTACCATAGATTTATGATATATATTATTAGGTGAAATGGGTGAAGTGGTTTTCAGATATCGATCATCGATCTGGTTACCAGAATTTGTGGTTAATGGAATTTGACATTCAAAAAACCACCATCTAGAGAAGGTATGACCATTATGACTACCTTTTATACCTTTTGTTATAAAAAATTTCCACATAGTTCTGATGGCCTTGATTATAATTATTTTTAATGAGTACTTGGATACCATTTTTGTAACACCCTGAGATTTTATGAAAAGTATTATTTTTAATTAATGTCTTGTGTTGTACGCTACACCAAATGGAATTATCACAACACGAATCCCTGACTTTCCTTTCATTACACGCAATCACGACCTTCCTCGATAGCGTGTGTAGTACGCAATACCGAGTTTCACTAAACGAGATATTATTATAATATTATTATGAACTAGCCTTTATGAATAGTAATAAACATTTTTTGAAATTTTATAAATTTTATCTTTCAAAATGGACTTCATTTTTCGATTCGGAATATCGAAATTAGCTTAGGGTGAAATTTTGGTATTTTCGGAAAACTTTCATATTCTGATGAATAGTGAAAATTAATAAATTTTAATTAAAAACAAATTTTTTAATCAAAACAATTAATAGTGATAAATTATTAATTTTAGTGGTTTTAAAGTATATTTAGAATATATTTTTACAATTTAATACAATGTTTTTCATTGGATGTAATTTCACATTTAAACCAGACATAAACAAGTGTCAATCTTTTGATAGTTATTATCTCTTAAAAACACGCTATTTGTTTTGACGACCAGAATTAATTTTTTAATTAGTTAATGTAACTGATATGTTTTGAATTTGGTAAAATAAACATCATTTTTGAAATCATAATATCAAATATAGCATAGGCCTAATTTTTGGTATTTTTCTAAAAACTTTCAATTTTTGACGAATAGTGAAACCACTAAGTGGTAGTTAAAAAACTGAATTTTTCATAAAACTTAATTTTACCGCTTCTGTGAGTGGAATTTCGAAAATCTGAAAGACACGGTTAATATCAAGGACTAAAATGTGGTTCAATGAGATGAAAATAATTTTTGGTGAATAGTAACTTTTTACTTTTTTTTCCACGGTTAAAAGTAAATAGGGTAATTAAGGGTAAAATTGTTATTAATATTACCCTTACACATGTCCTAATTCTATTGGATAAGTTTAATTCAACCAAAAACAACCTTAGGAATAAAATAGGACCATTTAGCCTCACTTGGATTGGATTAGGACATTTATTATTATTTAATTCAAAGAAGAGTTAAAAGAGTTAAAATCAAAGTTTATTTACTAAAACATTTTTAATATTGGATTATACATAAGATAAATTTGATTATAAATATTCATTATAAATCTAATAATATTTCCTACATAATGATATTTTATTTATAATTTTTAGAAATTAAATTAATTTATTTATTTATGACACAATGATGATGCAGTAATTACCATAATAGTGAACAATTATAATAATTGATATTATAAATACCCTAATAAATATAATTTGAGACTTTTTATGAATTACACTAATTTTATAGGTTAATATGACATGTTAGTATTGATTTAATTATCTTTTTTAGAACTAATCATTCTGTTAGGATTTTCACAAAAATCAATTACTAAATAGTGTCAAAATTGACATAAAATAGTTTTTAAAACAAATATTATATTATTAATTGTTATTTTATTCATAAATATCTATGGTTTGGCCAAATGACTTAGAAAAGGTTATATATGTTAATAATAACCAACTTGGGGTTCGTTTGTCTTGTTATAGTAAGTTTATTTACCTTATAGGGTAAGAACACAAAAAGACATGGTAAAAGTAAAATTATCTAACCTAAAGTTAAATATAAATGATAAGGTTAAAATAGGAACCTAAAATTGTCTAAATTCTATTGGATGAGAGTATTTCGACCCATACCCACCTTATCTTCGAAGTAAATCAATTTGGAGCTATTTAAAACCAAATTTGGCTTTATAATAAAATAATATTTTTAGTTATTCCATAGGTGCCCCTCTCCTCCCATATAAAAGGGCACCTCCTCCCTCTCTTCCTCACACCACATGGAGCCTTCAAGCTCGGACAACCCCTGCCTAATTCTCTTCTCCACTTCCCTAGAAAAATCCTATAGGTCCTGGTCGTCTTAAAAGACCAATTTTAGTGCCCTAAGTGGAGGACTCAAAGAGGCGTTTCAAAGAAGAGGTAATGTTCGTTACCGATTCTTTCAACATTATTTCTTCTTCCAATTCTTCTTCTTAGGTTGTTTCATTATGAAGTAATAACATCAGTATCACTCATATACTGATATATCATTATATGTATGAAACAACCCTATTTCATCATCTATCCATGCTACGGAAAATGAAATCACTGCGTGTGCGTACGTACGGAATACCGTCTCCACGCCGTGGTGTAATCTATTTTCCACCACCACCTTACTTGGATGGGTATAATGGTGTACATAATAACTATATATGATTATTGTAAAGTGATATTGATTCTGAAATATCATACATACACTCCAATACAATCCTACGATCATGAGAATGATATCATCGCTCGTGCGTACGTACGGACTACCTTCTCCACGACGCGATGAGATTCATTCTCCACGTTAACCATTCATGAATGATTATAAAGTATATATAATAAGTAATCATGAAATATATGACATAATAATTATACTGGATTTATGTGTATATATATTTATGGAATCTACTTAATTCCATTCAACTCAATAAGGAAACGAAAACAGCGTTCATGCGTACGTACGACCTACCGTCTCCATGAACGGTGTATTTCCTTCCATTTATTGATCTATTATATATATGTATATTCTGAATATATATTATATATAAATCATGTTTTATATTCTGGAATTATGTAATCATGATATAAGTAATCATATGAATAATTACAAGTCAAAACACGAATGACAAATGAAACGATTTTACCCAAAATTTCCTTTAACATGGAATTTACAAAAGAACAGGAAAAATAAAGTCACAATTGAAACATATTTGATATCATAAAAATAAGTATGATTCTGGAATAAGTCAATAACATTATTTAAATCATTATACATGAGGTTCGGACACTTAAGAAGAAAATTGGACCTAAGGTAAGGGATAATTTTTAAAATCTCATTTTTATCCGCGAATGCTTATTCGAAAGTATTTACTAGGGTTATTTCTATCATTAATGTCCATGTTTTATAAAAGAGTTTTCATGTATGTTTAACTTCCTTTTTACCCATTATTTTCTTTTACTACATGGTATGTAAGGAATCTTTCTTTTGTTTACGTTACGAGGTACTTTTTGACTTTTCTGGAAAAAGTACGAGAAGAATGTTTTTTTAACTATACGGCATGAATGGATTTTTAAAACATTTTATCCAAGAAGCTTCCTTTACAAATTTTCAAGTTTATTTTTAATCAACTTCTTTTAGTTTAGAATTGTATGACATGTTAAGAAAGGAAAATTGTTTTTGAAGTATAAATGTTATTTTCCTCAAGAATGGAGTTCAAGTGTTTTATCAAAATTATTTTCCATCTAAGATAATAAAGGGTTATGTTTCTACACCTATTATTACATTGATTTGATTATGTTGTGATGGAATTATTTTTATGAATTCCTTTATCTTATATGAATTGTTTTATGATGTCATGATGTTTAAGATTCCCATTTTTATTACATGGGTTATGCCATGATGTATGATTTATGATTTTGTGGAACACATAATAATGGTATCATTATGAGATGGGTGGGACCTATATCTACCTCCAATGCATTGGCTAAAGATTTTATATCTCATGAGATGGACATGGCTGGAACAGTAGGTTATACCGGTTAAGTGAAATAGGAATGAAACGAGGAGTGAACTCGGTTCAGAAAGAGACATTGTCCATTATGATAGTCTTGGCAATGAGTCATGACTAATAAGAAATGATTATCTATGATTATGTGTATATTCCACAAAGATTCATGCTTTAAGTTATGATTATTGGGATTACATTTCACTATTATGATTTATCCCATGTTATGAAATTATGATCTCTTTTGTAGGTTAACATTTCCAAAAGATATGTTCTTATGTATATGATGTGATTTATATTTCTTTTGTTTACCCTTACTGAGCATTTGAGCTCACCATTTTATGTTTTCTTTTCCCCAGGATATAAAGAAAGGATATAGGTTTAAAAAAAGGAAGATCTTTATGGGAGATGTTTAAGATCATTCACCACAATTAGAAGATTATATTCCGTGTTTCAAAAGACACTAAACTATTACGGTCCTTGTGTGTGTATTTTTGTTATGTACTAAGTATTTCGCCAAAGTAATTTAATGTCCTTGTACGTCAAGATTTGGGTCTCTACATTTGGAATCAGAGGAAAGGTTTAGTCAACCTTTGGAAACTAGGATGCCAAAATGTTATTGAGATCCCTAGAGATATTTCTATGGTATGTCTAGGGATGTCCCTAAGGATAAGTATACGTATTGGATATAGTCCTAGAACTATGGTAACGATATTAGATTAAACCAAAGATGTTAGATATTGAAGATACTCCCACTTTATTATGATTTTTGTCTCTCCCACTATTCATTTTGGGTATTAGAAAATGTCTGGAAACAAGATGATTCATGATAATGGAGTTTATGATGGACAATGGACTGATATTCTTCATGAGAAACCAAATGAAATGGGATTTGAAAGACCAAACATCATTATTATGCCGAATCAGCAATCTCATAATATGATCAATAAAGTAAAATTTGGTATGTTTCCTGACTCAGCTAATAAGTGAAAGATGGAGTTTCATGATGATCATAGAGGAAAGAAAGTTCAATTTCCCCTATGTAAATCATGTGGGAAGAGGCATCAAGGAGAATGCTTCAAAAGAACTCGAAGATGCTTTGGGTGTGGAAAAGAAGGACCCAAAGCTAGTAAGTGCAAAGGAAAAGGATCAGTTAACACCAGGGATGAGGATAATGGTATTTCTAAGACATCAACAATGGTTAAATGTTTTAAATGTGGAATGTACAGGAATTATTCAAACCAATGCCCTAAGGGAAAGTCTCATGAAGAGAATCAGTATAGTCGTATGGGTAGTATTTATGTTGATGATGATGAAGAGACTACAAATGATATGTGTGATGAAAGAATTGTTGAAGCTCAGTCAATGGTTTAAGAATGTAGTGGAATGGTTACATGTTTATCAAGTGTAATGTTTTATAAGTAATCTCATGGTACTATGGAATAAAGAGAAATCTAAGGATTGTTACACTATTGTTTTTCCTTGAGTTTTGAAAGTGTGTGATTAATGGTACTGGTATCCATGAAAGGTTATTCAGATATTTTTGGAAAGTAGATGATATGCGCATAATGAAGGGATAAGGAGAAAATTAAATGTTTGATAGTATTCATGAGCTCATGACTGATATAAGGAAATAGTTATATCATGGATTGATGTTTTGGAATGTTAAAAGTGTTAACTTTTGACAGCACTCATGTTTTCACTAAGATTCAATGGGTATTCATTTTTCAAGAGAATACATGATTAAGGCCTTCTAATGTTTGGAATGTGACCAACAAGACATATCTCATGATATACGGGGATCAACGATGGTATTAACATGCTTGTTATATGAACTCTTTGGTAATTGTTTTCACTATAATATGAGATTGGACATCAATATTTTGGATAAGCCTAAATATTTGAAATGATTATGTTGGAAATAAGTTATTATTGTTTGAGGATAGAAATTTTTGTTGATATTATTTATGGGATGTTATAGTAATGTAGTTTTAGAAAAAGGACAACATGCAGGATGGGCGATAGCCCAACGCGTCGGACAAGGCTGTGGTAATCGAACCCACAACCGAAGTGTGACTGGCCTTTATCGCCTACCACTGGCCTATAGGAAGTCCCTGGTTAGTATAAACTATTTTTATTTTATTACGCAGTATGATATATGAAGTATAGGTTCATTTTTGGAATCGTATACGATTAAACTCACCATAGATGGTCTTATGTATTTTTTATAACTTTTGTAACCTTTTTTTGAGACAGATGGAAGGACCCATCATTCCATCACATGATCTGCTAACACTTCACAAATGAAAAATCAAACTTCATTTCATTAAGATATGAAGTGAAAATTGTCCAAATAATGACCAACGATGACAATGTACAAAATCACGAAAGTAATTCTTCTAATTCCAATTTCATCAACTTTAGAGAAAGGATCTTGAAAACCAAAAATGTTGTCCTAGTACTCTTATATCTGATGAATCACATGGTACCTTATATCATCACAAATTTATGACTTTTTGATTGCTGGATTTTCCATAGCCATGTTCTCTACCACTCTCCATCAGAACATGGTGGTTAGATTTCTCTTCCATATCCATATTTTCACCTATGTGGAAACCCAGTGATTAGTTTATTTGGGTAATCGTTATGTTTCATACTTTTGTTTTTAAATATTGGTTTTGGTATTCCTTTTTACGATGTGGGTTTCTATTAAAGAAACTTTTTAGTAGTAAACCATTTATAACCCCGATGAATTTCGAGGGCGAAATTCATTTTAAGGGGGGTAGAATGTAACACCCCAAGATTTTATGAAAAGAATTATTTTTAATTAATCTATTGTGTTGTACGCTACACCATATGGACTTTTTACAACACGAATCTCTGACTTGCCTTGAATTACACGCAATCACGACCTTCCTCGATAGCGTGTGTAGTACGGAATACCGAGTTTCACTAAACGAGATATTATTAAAATATTATTATGAACTAGCCGTTATGAATAGTAATAACCATTTTTTGAAATTTTATAAATTTTATCTTTCAAAATGGACTCCATTTTTGGATTTGGAATATTTAAATTAGCTTAGGGTGAAATTTTGGTACTTTTTGGATAACTTTCATATTCTGATGAATAGTGAAAATTACTAAATTTTAATTAAAAACAACTTTTTTAATCGAAATAATTAAAAGTGATAACTTATTAATTTGAGTGGTTTTAAAGTATATTTAGAATATATTTTTACAATTTAATACAATGTTTTTCATTGGATGTGATTTCACATTTAAACCAGACATAAACAAGTGTCAATCTTTTGATAGTTTTTATCTCTTAAAAACACGCTATTTGTTTTGACGACGGGAATTAATTATTTAATTTGTTAATGTAACTGATATGTTTTTAATTTGGTAAAATAAACATAATTTTTGAAATCATAATATCAAATATAGATTAGGCCTAATTTTTGGTATTTTTCTGAAAACTTTCAATTTTTGTTGAATAGTGAAACCACTAAGTGGTAGTTAAAAAACTGAATTATTCATAAAACATAATTTTACCGCTTCTGTGAGTGGAATTTCAAAAAATTGAGAGACACAGTTAATAACAAGGACTAAAATATGGTTCAATGAGATGAAAATATTTTTTGGTGAATAGTAACTTTTTAGTTTTTTTTACCACGGTTAAATGTAAATAGGGTAAGTAAGGGTAAAAGTGTTATTAATATTACCCTAAAAAATGTCTTAATTCTATTGGATAGGTGTAATTAGACTAAAAACAACCTTATGAATAAAATAGGACCATTTAGCCCCACTTGGATTGGATTAGGACATTTATTACTATTTAATTCAAAGAAGAGTTAAAAGAGATAAATCAATGTTTATTTACTAAAACATTTTTAATATAGGATTATATATAAGATAAATTATATTGTAAATAATAATTAGAAAGATAATAATATTTCCTACATAATGATATTTTATTTATAATTTTTAGACATTAAATATATTAATTTATTTATGACACAATGATGATGCAGCAATTACCATAATAGTGAAAAATTATAATAATTGATATTATAAATACCCAAATAAATATAATTTGAGCTTTTTTATGATTTCAACTAATTTTATAGGTTAATATGAAATGTTATTATTGATTTAATTAACTTTTTTAGAACTAATCATTCTGTTATGATTTTCACAAAAATCAATTACTAAATAGTGTCAAAATTGACATAAAATAGTTTTTAAAACAAATATTATATTATTAATTGTTATTTTATTCCTAAAAAACTAAGGTTCTTCCAAATAACTTATATAATGTTATATATATTAATAATAAACAACTTGGGGTTCTTTTGTCTGGTTATTGTATGTTTATTTACCTTATAGTGTTAGAAAACAAAAAGACACGGTAAAAGTAAAATTATCTAACTTAAAGTTAAATATAAATTATAAGGTTAAAATAGGAACCTAAACTTGTCTAAATTCTATTGGATGAGAGGATTTCGACCCATCACCACCTTAGCTTCGAAATAAATAAATTTGGAGCTATTTAAAACCTAATTTTTCTTTATAATAAAATAATATTTATAGTTATTCCAAAGGTGCCCCTCTCCTCCCTTATAAAAGGGAACCTCCTCCCTCTCTTCCTCACACCACTTTGAGCATTCAAGCTCGGCCAACCCCTACCAAATTCTCTTCTCCACTTCCCTAGAAACATACTAGTGGTCCTGGTCTTCTTCAAAGACCAATTTTAGTGCCCTAAATGGAGGACTCAAAGAGGCGTTTCAAAGAAGAGGTAATGTCTGTTACCGATTCTTTCAACTTTATTTCTTCTTCCACATCTTCTTCTTAGGTTGTTTCATTATGAAGTAATAACATCATTATCACTCATATACTGATTTGTTATTATAATAATGAAACAACCCTATTCCACCATCTATCCATCCTACGGAAAATGAAATCACCGCACGTGTGTACGTACGGAATACCTTCTCCACGCCGTGTTGTAATCTATTTTCCACCACCACCTTACTTCGATGGTTATAATGGTGTACATAATAAATATATAGGATTTTTGTAAAGTGATATTGATTCTGATATATTATACATACACTCCAATACAATCCCACGATCATGAGAACGATATCATCGCTCGTGCGTACATACGGACTACCGTCTCCACAACGCGATGAGATTCATTCTCCACGTTAACCATTCATGAATGATTATAAAGTATATATAATAAGTAATCATGAAATATATGACATAATAATTATACTGGATTTATGTTTATATATATGTATGTATCTACTTAATTCCATTAAACTCAATAAGGAAATGAAAACAGCGCTCATGCGTACGTACGACCTACCGTCTCCATGAACAGTGTATTTATTTCCATTTATTGATCTATTATATATATGTATATTCTGAATATATATTATA
Source organism: Viscum album (assembly GCA_963277665.1). Classification (NCBI taxonomy): domain Eukaryota; kingdom Viridiplantae; phylum Streptophyta; class Magnoliopsida; order Santalales; family Viscaceae; genus Viscum; species Viscum album. The sequence goes on along the minus strand of OY728132.1, from coordinate 1,338,956,957 downwards.
TATAAATCATGGTTTATATTCTGGAATTAATTAATCACTATCTAAGAAATCATATGAATAATTACAAGTCAAAACACGGACGACAAATGAAACGATTTTACCCAAAACGCTCTTTAACATGGAATTTTCAAAAGAACAGGTAAAATAATGTCATAAGTGAACCATATATGATATCATAAAAATAAGTATGATTATGGGATAAGTCAATAACTTTATTTAAATCATTATACAGGAGGTTCAGACACTTACGAAGAAAATCGGACATAAGGTAAGGGATAATTTTTCAAATCTCATTTTTATCCGAGATTGCTTATTCGAAAGTATTAACTGGGGTTATTTCTATCATTCATGTCCATGTTTTATAAAATAGTTTTCATTTGTGTTTAATTTCCTTTTTACCCATTCATGACTTTTACTACATGGTATTTAAGGAATCTTTCTTTTGTTTACATTACGAGGTACTTTTTGACTTTTCCGTCAAAAGTACGAGAAGAATGTTTTTTTTAACTATACGGCATGAATGGATTTTTAAAACATTTTATCCAAAAAGCTTCCTTTACAAATTTTCAAGTTTATTTTTAATCAACTTCTTTTAGTTTAGAATTGTTTGACATGTTAAGAAAGGAAAACTGTTTTTGAAGTATAAATGTTATTTTCCTCAAGAATGGAGTTCAAGTGTTTTATCAAAATTATTTTCCATCTAAGATAATAAAGGGTTCTGTTTCTATCGCTATTATTACATTTATTTGATTATGTTGTGATGTAATTATTTTTATGAATTCCTTTATCTTATATTAATTGTTTTATGATGTCATGATGTTTAAGATTCCCATTTTTATTTCATGGGTTATGCAATGATGTATGATTTATGATTTTGTGGAACACATAAGAATGGTATCATTATGAGATGGGTGGGACCTATATCTCCCTCCAATGCATTGGGTAATGATTTTATATCTCATGAGATAGACATGGCTGGAACGGTAGGTTATACCGGTTCAGTGAAACAGGACTGAAACGAGGAGTGAACTCAGTTCAGAAAGGGACTTAGTCCACTAAGATAGTCTTGGCAATGAGTCTTGACTAATAAGAAATGATTTTCTATGATTATGTGTGTATGCCACAAAGTTTCGTGTTTTAAGTTATGATTATTGGTATTACATTTCACTACTATGATTTATCCCATGTTATGAAATTATGATCTCTTTTGCAGGTTATAATTTCCAAAAGATATGTTCTTATGAATATGATGTGATTGATATTTCTTTTGTTTACCCTTACTGAGCATTTGAGCTCACCCTTTTATTTTTTCATTTCCCCAGGATATAAAGAAAGGATTTAGGTTTAAAAAAATAAGATCTTTATGGTAGATGTTGACGATCTTTCACCACGATTAGAAGATTATATTCCAGTTTCCAAAGACACTATACTATTACGGTCCTTATGTCTGTGTTTTTGTTATTTACTAAGTATTCTGAAAATGTAATGTAATTTCAATGTACGTCAAGCTTTGGGTCTCTACATTTTTGGTAGTCTTTATGGATAAAAACCACATTAAGTCATCATCTATGGAAGATTATATAGATTATATGAGAACAATTTTCATGTTTACTGATAAATAGATAACATTATTCCAAGTATTCAAAGTTTGATTTATGGATTTTTTGATGTAAAAATCATAGGACAAGTGGTTTCTGAGTAGGGTATATTAGTTGATCCATATAATTGGAATGCATATATGACTTTGAAACGACCATGTAATATCATCGAGATTTGGAAGTTATTAGGATTTGCTGGATAATATCATCGGTTCATGAATAATTTTTAAATGTTGTATTATCTGATAACTACTCTTACATAATAGTGAGTGAAAGTTTTGTGGATTGATAAATGGAAATTTTTATATGTTGAGATAATTTTTTTGACTACTACACCAGTTTTGACTCTTCCAGAGGTTGGGCATGACTTTGTGGTCTTTATTGATGTATCAAGTTCAGGCTTGAAATGTGTTCTTATGAAAAGAGATCATGTAGTTTCTTATGGATATATTTAGCTTAGGAAACACTATAAGAACTATCCAACCCCTAAAATTTAACTTTTAGTAGTGATTCATGTGCATAAGAGTTTGTGTAACTATGTTTTTGGAGAAAGGTTCACTTTGTATTCAGACAAAAAAATCTTGAGTTATATCTTCTCTAAAAAATATTTGGATCCCTCTTATAGGAATTGTATGGATTACATATAATCATTTTAAACTGACATAGATTACACCCTAGGGAAATAGAATTTCATTTTGGATGCTTTAATTAGGAAACATATATCCCAGGAAGTCCAGGAAAATTTGTAAAAGTGGAAATTGGTGACTCTCCTTGCATTGCTTCATATTGGAGATAAAGGGAAAGGGGATAATGTTTCTTTAGTCAGTGTTTAGATTACATCCATAGTTCTCAAGATGTAAATTATGTATCAATAGCTTATTATATCAATTATATAGCTTTATTACCCTATTTATGGTGAGGAGACAGTTTCTTAGTGGTCGTTCTGCATAGAGGGCGTTATATGTTATCAGAATCACTTTGTTGTACCATTGGAAACACTAAATTTGTGATGGGGGTTTTTTATAATTCTTAGTGGAATGATCACCTAGGAACCACCATGATTATCCATGAAATACAGATGTATATTAATATAATGGTATGAAATACAGAATTTTTATATTTTTTTCTCGTTGTTATACATTCTAGTAGGTGAAGTCCGACCACTTGAATCCATTTGGTCTACCATACCCACTTCCACTCCCTACATGTAAATGGGATGAAATATCTTTGGAATTTGTGTTTAGGATTCCTCAATCCTAGCTAAATAAGAATGTGGTATAGTTTTTGATCGACAGACTATAGAAGTTGGCTTACACAATACAAATTCATAATACGGCCAATGTTGATGAGTTGGAAATTTATAGTGAAATATATTTTCAATTATCATTGAGTTCCATATTCCGTAGTATCTGATTGGTATCCTAGATTCACATATTGAGTTTGGAGAGGCCTTCAACATGCACTACGATATGAGGTTCATTTGAGCAAGGCCTACCATCCCCAAGCTGATGGCCAGATAGAAAGAGCTATACAAAATTTAGAATATATCTCTATTCGTGTGTTCTCGACTTCGGTGAGGCATGGGATTATCATTTTCGGTTGGTTGAGTTTTCTTATAACAATAGTTATTAGTATCCGATTAGAATAGATTCTTTTCAAGCCCTGTATGGGAGACCTTGTAAATCTATTTTTTTTTTACGAACATTGGTGAAGGATCATTGGTTGGACCATGCTTGGTGAAAGGTTGGACAACAAAGATTGTGATGATTCATTCTAGAATGTTAACACTGAATAGAAAATACATTTATTATATCAATCGTCACCGTAGACCTTTGGAGTCATCGATGGTGACTATGTGTTATTGAATGTTTCTCCCTAGTTTGTAGCACTGACATATTGGGAGGAAAGGGAAACATTGTCCTTATTTCTTGGGAACTTTTGATGTCGTAAAATAGGTGTGGAATGTTTCATAACATTTATCACTTCCACTATAGAATACATCGATACAAAAACATGTTCCACGTATTGTAGCTGAGAATGTATCTCTATGATGCATCTAACATTTTGAGTAGGTGTGATATTGAGATCGAAATTGATTTCTCATTGACTGAGAATCCAGCCATTATAGTTGATTCTAAGACCAATGTATTTCATGGGAGTATGATAACTTTGGTTCATGTGCAATGGAATTAGGTTCTTATAATAATGATACATTAGTATGTCATACACTAGTGAGAGAGTAGTTCCCTCTTCTTTTTGGCTTCAAGGCCTCATCATATGATTTTTTGTTATAGTTTGATTTTATGGTCGGGGGGTTGTATCATACCATTACCAACCTGATAGGTATTACTTTTAAAATTTTCATGGTGGTCCCATTTTATTGATTGAGTCGGGATTAGATATAATTGAGAGTATATATATAATGGTGAAGTCATTAATTTTTTTTGACTCACTGATTTAACCAGCATTTTCTAAAGGCTTATGGTGGTTTAAATTCCATGTATCTAGGTTACAAAATTTGGCATAGTCATCGATTTCATACCATTAAATATTACATATCATTACTATAAGTTACATGTCACAAGTCATTTAATGAATAGTTTTCAATTCAAGGTGATGTTTTTTTCGATTCATATGAAAATTATGTATTTCATGTCATGTATTGTTGCTACACATCATATAATGCACTGAATGTAGTTTCTAAAAGCATAGTATGGATGAGGTTTTTTCCACTCTTATATAGTTTTTTTTCTCTTGACTAAAATCCTTTTGCAGGAGAAGATATATCCCTTTAACACTTTCTGGTACCTTTTTCAGCATTTGATCATTATTTCCCTTGTGGTATGATTCCAAAATAAGATTACTTTCTGTTCTTCTTCATTATATCTTTCTCCTCCTTTGGGGTTTTAACATACTATCTTGATATTGATGACTATATGTTCAGTTATTTCGGATATCAATTCTAGGTTGAGTTTCTTGCCATTTAATTCTTTTTTTCTTATTTATGGGTGTTGTTGCGAGTGTTGAGTTTCCAAAGAAGTAATTTGGTTTTGTTCCTCTTGGTAAAATCAATTAACCTCAAATTTCATAATGTATTTCAATTGATTATTTAAATTAAAATTCTCATAAATTCATTCTATTGATATAATAAAATATAATTCCCATCAATTTGGAGATTTGAAATGGTTTTGGCATGAAAATTATTTGATACCCCCAATCATGTGAAATTGGAATGTTTTTATGAAAAATTATTTATTTAAATGTGTAATTGGAATTGGAGTTTTTGTGGAAACAACATTAATTAAATTGTTGATTTTAATTTTCAAAATTAATTTCGAAATTGATGGAATTGGTTTTGAATTTAACCCAAGCATGTGAAAATATATTGAAATGTTTTGATAGAAAATCAATGGTATTATCTTGTTAAATGGGCACGTTTCATTATTAAAACACGTTTTTATTTTAGAAGGAAAATATGAATTGAATAGGAAGAATGGGTTTTAATTCCATTTTATTCAATCATAAAATAAATTTCTCATCATTTATTGTATAAGAGAACATGAAATACATAGGTAGTTTGTGAGTTATTTGGACACAATCTATGAAATTACAACCTTCTAAAACATACATGTAGTGGGTAACATCTATGATGTGATGATGACAAGTCACCATAGGATTGTGTAATGGGGATGTTTGTATACAAATATTTTTTATTTCATTTAGAGAGTGAACTACCCTATAGAAATGAAAATTTGTAATTTTTTGGAAGAAGACCATGTTGCTTGGTTGTTATTTATATTTGAGAAATAAATGTATGATAAATTTGAAAAACTAGTTTACATGACATATGAATTAACATAAACACTTTTGTGTAACTATTTAATTTGATCAATTATTTTAGAATTATTCCATCATTATAAATATTTTATTTAATTATTTTTTTCATCACTCAAACTATATAGCATGATTTGTTTAAATATTCTTTAAATTTATGAACTTGTTTATTTTAATGATAAAAGAATTGATTTGGTAAACATACTGTTTGAATCTGATATGGAATCCTCAGTGAGAACCTAATAGGGGTTTTAGCTCACACCCTACGTGTGCCTTCAGGAATTTTTTATTATCTCCTTCCATGTTTGAGAAAGGGGAAAGTATCAATTCATCTTGGATCAAACCGTTGAACCATGGTCATAGTGAGTTGTGTACTTAGTGGATTGTGTTGTCTTTCCCATTTTGTTACTTGGGATGTAGTTATTTTTTGACTTCTGGTACATTACTCTTAGTGAATTTTCTTTTCTACGCATATTAAATATCATGGATTTCATCCTTAGGTTTTGTGTAAAATTCATTCCCACATACATGTTCTATGATGTCAGGTGAAATTCGATGGCCGACGGGGAAAAGGAATGACCATTAGGCTATGTGAGTGATGACTTGGTTATTAGGTTACTGGGGTACCAGGGCGGGTTCATGAGAATGTGGTAACATAGGAGGCTATTAGGTATTTTTCTTGAAGATATTATGAATTTCTTAAATATTTTCATGACATATGATGTAGTTTTTATTAAGTTTCAAGACATCTCCCATGAAAAAGAAATATCTGTCACTGGGGGTTGTTAGGGAAAGAAATATTATGGATTTTTTTAGTCTTTTCCCTATTGTGATTTGAATGTAATTAAATCCAAATGATGTTAGTTCTATATTTTTGAATTAATTTCCCTTTATTCCTAGTTTTAGTGTTAATTTGATGTTTTCCTTGTTATCTATTGATTTTGTGTTGCATCATGCCTTTTAAAAGACATGAAAATCAGATCCAGGATAAAGCTACTATTGAGCTGCAGTGAGCGAATCCTCAAGTGGACCCAAATCTAGATGAGGTGATTGTGCACACCGTCTACACTCTGGGATATGCACCACATCAAATACCCATTCAGGATCATGGTGTGATTCTTGAGTGGGTTTTCTTGAATTTTTTTCCAGAGTTCCCTCAATCGAAACTACAATTTTTTGAAGGATTCATAGATTCTCAACATACCATGAAATGGTTGGGAAGCATAGAAAAACTGTTTGATGTTCATGGAAACACCGTACGAGATCATGCTAAATTATGAAACCTTCATGATATAGGTACTGAGTATGTGATGGTGGGACATGATGGTGATGGAAATGAATAAGTAGGTCCTAGTACATATAGAATTTAAGGTTCTTCTCACCGTCTAGTTCTATCCAAAGCCTATGGTGTTATCCAAGGCGATGATTTTTTTCTAGCTTGAGAAGGCAGACAAAACGATGATTGAGTATTCAAATCATTTTGCTGAAATTATGTAGTTTTCTCCAGAGATTGTATCTAAAGAGATGATGATTCCTAGATGTTTTTAGTTTTTAATTTGATAAGATACTTCTTATTAGGTTTTGTATCTTATGGTTCCATATTATGCTGATGTACTGGATATAGAAATGATGGTCGAGATAGACCAGATTAGAATGTTAGGGTTATCATGAGTTTCTTTCTCTCCTTGTGGTATCATGAGTTCCTTAAATGGAAAATAGAATCATGAAGATTCTCATGGAAGTTCTCAATAGAAGGGTTATTACAAAACTCCTAAATTATCCGAAAGAAGCCTTTTTGTCCTGTTACATGTGTGGAAGGCCAGGAAATTTGAAGAGGGTTTTCATAAAGGTAACCAAGAACTATAGCTCTTGCAAATGTTTTGGACACATAAAAAAATTCTTCCATATATTTTATACTATGTATTATTGAATAAGGTCATTAGTTTATTCTAAAACATTTGGGCAATCATAAGAATCTTGTTTAAATGTTATCCAGATACATGAATCTTTAATAAAGATACTTTACACTGTCGAAGAGTCTACAGTGGAAGATGATATTGTTCTACTGACTGTGAGAGGTACCACTACTATAGATTCATCATTACTGACTACTCTATTTGATACGGTTTTATCTAATTCATTTATTTCAAAATGAATTATTAATATGGTAAATATTATGATGGAACTTATATCTTGTGAAATGGATAGTACTTCACCTATTGGAACAAAGAGAGAGTTTGGTCTCCATAGGGGAGCTTGGTACATCTCTATGATGGATTTTGAGAATGATTTCATTATTCTGGCCCTCAACAAGAATCCTCTTGACATCATTTTTCAAATGGAATGGATAATTTTCAATAAATAATAGAATGATTTTTATCTTAAATAAAACTATGTTACTACACCCAATGGTGTCTCTATTGTCTTTCAAGGAAAATGGGACCCAAGGTTGAGCACATCAGATCCTTCTTATCCAGAGCTGGGAAAGCAATGTCAATGATTTCGTTTAATCTAGAGTGAGATGATTTGAGTAGTGATCTCCCCCTAGATTTTGTTCAGTTTCCTGACATGTTTTAGTCTAATTTCCATACTTTGTGACTGGAAAGGTAGGTTGAGTTTTCAATTGAATTAATACATAGTTCCTAAAAGATTCTATTCCCTCTAACCACATGGAACCATCTAATATGAACTGGATGAAGTCTTAATTGGAAACTCTTCATGGGAAAGACATTAAATACATTAGTGTGTCACTAGGGGTGGTGACAGTTCCCATTGCTAAGATAGCTGATGGTTCTCTTATATTATGTGTTGATTACCGAATGGAAAAACAAGTTATGTTAAATAAAAAAATATCCATTTCCATGTATTGATTGTATATTTGATCAGCTGAAAGGGGAAAAGTGGTTTTCAAAGATCGACATTCGATATGGTTACCCTAAATTGAGGTTAAAGGAACCTAACATTCCGAAAACATCCATATGGAGTTAGTACAACCATTATGACTAACTTTTTATGACCTTGGTAATAACAGATGCTCCTTTATTTTTAATGTATTTTTTAAAAATTTAATTTTTTGAGTGTTTGGATACCTTTGTGGAAGTCTTTTTTGATGACATACTCATTTATTCTTGATCTAATGAATATTATATGTACCATTTGAGATGAGTTCTGGGTTACCTGATAAATCACCAATTTTTTTCAATGATTTCAATGTTTGATTTCTAGATTTGGGAAGTGAAATTATTATGAAACATGGGTTCTTGGTAGTGTATATTAGATGATCCTTATAAGTTTAAAGCTATTATGAAATTGGAGTAACTACATAATGTCTTTGAGATTTGGAATTTCTTAGGCTTAGCAGGATAATATCACAAGTTCATGAAGAAATTCTCAACGGGGGATTATCCAATGAATTATTTAACTCAGAAGGTGGGGACGTTTTCTTAGAATGAAATATGTCCCAATTATTTGTTTGAGATAAAATGAAATTTTAATAATCTGCTGGTGTTGACTCTTTGAGAAACCATGCAAGGCTATGTGGTCTATTACGATGCATCATGTTTAGTTTTGTGTTGTGTTCTTATAAAAGGTAATCATATTGTTTCTTATCTAACCCATCATATGGGACCACATGAGAAGAACTATCATACCCATTAAATTTTCACATGTAGATGTGATGCACACACATAATAATTAGAGGAAATACCTTTTTATAAAATGGTTCAATGTATAATTAGACCAAAAAATATTGAGTTATATCTTTTCTAAAAAAATGTTTTAATCCATATCAGATGCATTTGGTGTTGTACTTGAAATCTATTGACATTCACACCAACTACACACCAGGGAAAGGGAATTTTATTTCATATTCAATATGTGGGAAACATCCAACCCTTTCATTGAATTAATCCTTAGAATAATGGATTTTCATTTCTCTTTTTGAGTAGTTTCATAACGGAGTTTATGATAATGGGGATTATGTTTTTTATCCAGCATTTAGTTCACATCAATTCTTCTGAAGATGATCCACAAGGATGAACACCAAGATGATGATTTCCTTAATATTAGAGAATCTCTTTTATGTGGGGATGTTTCTTCCCAATGGTTTTTTTGGAAAAGAGGGGGTTTTATGTTATTGGAATTATATTGATGTGTTGTTTTAGTAAAGTAAGTTTGTGATGGGGTATTTTCATAATTCACAGTGGATGTGTAAACATGAACAACTAATATGTTCTATGACATGAGGATGCAGTTTTGCAGGAATCTATTAAATAGGTCCATGATGAGTTTTTTTCCCATTTTTATACATGCCTGTAGGTGAAGGATGAGGACTAGAATCAATTGAGTTTACTACAACCACTTTCAATCCCTAGATAGAAGTAGGATAATGCCTCATTGAAAATTGTGTTTGGGTTGCCTTGCACCTAGATAAAAAAAGAATGTGATGTGGGTTGTTATCAATAGGTTTTACAAGATAGTTCACAACATACCAATTATTGATATAGCCAATGTTGATCATTTTGGAAATCTATATATGAAAGAGATTGTATGTTTTTGTAGATTTATATCAGCTATAGTTTTTGGTAGGGATCTATATTTCCCTTATTGTGTTTGGAGAGTGCTTCAGGAGGAACAGGGAACTCTAGTCTCTTTGAGAATGTCCTACCATCTGCAGTTGGATTGCCAAATAGAAATAGATATATAGATTCTAGAGGATATGCTTCATGTGTGGGTTCCCAACATTAGTGGGTATTGGGATGATCATGTGTGGAAGTTGAGTCTTCTTATAACAATAGTATTTAGTATGTGATTAAAGTGGAACCTTTCGAGTTATTGTACGGTCGGACATGTAAATGTAATTTGCATTGGTTTAATGTAGGTGAAAGATCCTTGGTCGGACCAGGATTGGTGAAAGAGATGAAAATGAGGATTTAGATGATTCATCAGACAATGATGACATCACATATCCATTATAAGTCTTATGACTATAATCTTCATAAATTTTTTAGTGTTTTCAGTTAGTGACCAGCTGTTCTAGAATATTTCAACACAGTTGGTTCATCGACGGCTTGTGAGTCAAGGGAAACATTCTTTGTGTTTTTTGGGACCATTTGATGTTTTCTAAGAGGTGGGGAAAGTATTATAAAATTTAGTACATACACTATAGATGATGTCGATACATAAAATGTTCCTTGTTTTGTATCTGAGAAGGTATCTCTATAATCCATCTCACATTTTGAGTTGTAGTGATCTTCAGATCGAACATGATTTATCATTTACTGAGAGCCCTGTTAGTATAGTGGATTCTGAGGCAAAGTCACATCATGTGAGGACAATCACTTTGGTTTGTGTGAAATAGAAGAAGGTTTTAGTAATCATGATACTTGGGAATGTGATACACTAATTAGAGAGTAGTGGCTTCTTATATTTGGTATGGATTCTTCTTTATAGGCTTTCTTGGGTCAGAAGGTCTTTATGATGGGGAGGCTGTAATACATCATTACCAATTTGACAACTATTATTTTTAACCATGTCATTCTTTATTCTTCTTATTGATTGGGTAGGATTGATAATCAAATTAGATGATACCTATAATGGTAAAGTCGTATATTTTTTGGACTATTATCATTAACTGACCTTTTCTGAAGGCTTTTATTGGGTTACACTCCATGTAACTACGTTACACAAAAATTAATGGGCACTAGATTCATAACGTGAATGGTTACACATTGTGACTATCCTTTAGAAATCAAAATATATTTAATTAATGGTTTTCAAATGATGGTGTTGCGTTTTTTAGTGGTTACATAAACTAAGTGTCTCATGTGGTGTATTGTAACTACACATTGTGCAATACCCCAATTGTAGTTTTTTAAATGTCAATCATGGGTGAGGTTTCTTTTATCATCATCTATAGTTTTATTTCTCTTGATCCAAACCCCTCCCTAGGAAATATTGGAGCCCTACAACCATTTCAGGTTCCTTCGTTTGGTGTTCGATCACTGTCACATTTGTAGTGTGATTTCTAGGCAAGCGTTCTCCCTATTCTTCATCCAACTCTCTTTATACTCCATTGGGATTTCAATAGATCAATATAAATTTTAGGGATCAATTATTTGTGATGTTCGATCTGGTTTCTATGCTGAGTTTCCAGGTCTTCTACAACCTCATTCTCATTGAAAGTTGTTATTACAAGTGTTGATTTTCAAGAATAGGTATGTGTTTCATTCCATTTCACGTAATTGATTAACCTTGCATTGCATGAATTATTTCCATTATTGATTTAAATTAAATTTCTCAAACATTTTTTCAGTTGATTTTATATAATAAATTCTCATTAATTAGGATATTTGAATGGTTTTTAGCATTTGAATTTAGAAAAACCCCAAATCTTATTGAATTGGGGTGTATTTATGGAAAATTTTAAATTTATATTGTTTAATTTAAATTGGAGTTATCATGGAAACAATTTCAATTCAATTATAGAATTTAATTTTGGTAATTAATTTTGAAATTAATGGAAATTTTTTTAATAGATTTTAATATTGTGAAATTGGATTAAATTATTTTGATAAAAATCTTGTGGTTTCATCCTGATATAAAGGGTAGTTTTTTAATAAATCCAATTTTTGTATTAAATAGAAATTTTTAATTGATATAAAATAATGGGATTTAATTGCATTTTATGCAGTCTTAAATAAAATTCTTCTTGAATTGTGTAAGATAACATGGAAGCCTTAGGATGTTTCTGAGTTATTTGGTCACACTATACACTATTACAACATTCTAAAACAAACATGAAGCGGGTCAGATCCAGGATGGGATGGTGATGAGTCACTGTTAGATAATGTTTTGGATATGTGTGTTTAAACATATTTCTATATTACTTATAGTGTGTGGATTCATATGTCCTAAACCTTAATATATAATTGGAAGATGACTATGTTTCTCTCTTATTATTTATATTTGAGATATAAATATTTTCTAATATAGTGAAACTGATTTACATTTTGTATGAATTTATATAAAAAGAATTATGTAAGTGTTTTAATTAATCCATTTTATGAATCTCTCGTCAATTTAATGTCGTTTCTTAATGTATTATTCCATCATTTAAAATATATATCAATATTTGTTTAAATATGCATCAAATTTAAAAACAGATTTATTTTATTGTACAAAGCATTCATTTGGTTAATGCATTACTGAAATTTGATATATAATCCTCGGTGAGACCCTACAAGTATTTTTAGGTCACACCCTAGTTGTTCTTTCAGGTGTTTGAAAATTATCTACATCCAGGTTCGGGAAAGGGGAAATGATCACATGTAGGTGGATCCCGCTATTGAACCATGGATGTGGTGATTTGTTTCCTTTGGATTGGGTTGTCCTGTTTTTGTGCATGGTTTTTAATACTTTGGGATTTAATGCTTTATTTAATTCTTGTAAATTACTCATAGTCGAGTTTCATTTTATACATATTGAATTTTTTTGTATTTCTTCTGATATATTTTGTGGAAAATCATTCCAACTATCATTTTCTATAATTCCAGGTGTGAGTTGCTGACACGTGGGGATCGAGAATATGCATCGAGCTATGTCTATTCTGGCTCAGTTATTAGGTTTCTAGGGTACCCTAGCTGGTACATGCCATAACATGGGAAAATGAATTTGAGCTCAAGGGAAATCCAGAGTAACTATCCGAGTAGGTTGGAACTAGTACTCTAGTGATTGAGAAGTGGAATGTCCCAGCTTCAATTAGCATGAATAATAATTATAGCACTAAATAAAATATTATGTTTAGTAAACAGCACTATATCATTTTATGTTTCTCTAATTTAGTGGCTCATGCTTAAATCAACATTATCTGATTAAAATTTTTCTATTGAAATGTTTCTTTTAAAATTGATTTCATAAAAAATACATTCTTAATCAAATGTTTTTCTTCAAAGGTGTTCCTTTGAAAAAACAATTCCATTAAATTTTTTCTTCCAAACGATCCAAATGAATTCATATAATGTGTTCATGTAATATTTTCTTTTGATTTTTTATCTTGTAATACTTTTTTTTGGGTAGAATCAAACAATTCTTTTTTCCACACGCTAGATACCCAATTGGTTGTATGTAGACATTGTTTGAATGACTCTGGGAAAGGCATGGTGTGCCATGTTGGTTGTTATTATTTATAGTGTTCAATTTTGTTCATGTTCTATTGGAGGTGGTGGGTTGAGGGGGATTCCCCTCTTCTTTCCTGGTGGATGGGGTTGGTCTATCATTTTCTTTTCTATTTTTTGCACATGGGTTTTTACTTAAATTTGTAAAACCTTGAATCAATAATTTTTTGTACCTCATTTTGTTTTGAATATTTGTACATGTCTTATCCATTATATTTGGTCATTTATTTATGTGTATATGGGTGAAATCATTTACAATGAAAATTTGGGATACTCGTGCAATAGTTTCCCGCCTGTGGGGGTTGGGAACACCATTCGATCCATCATACAGGCCAGGTTGGGTGTTAGGTCATGTAACGTCCCGACCCGAACATCTACCCGAATTGTGATAAACATGACAGATGCTACAACCTTAGGTGCACCTCCCAGAATTCCAAAGGTTACTGAATAGCCGCGAGGGTCTAAATAGGTATAGTGGGGAGGATATACCCTCTCAAAGGATAATAATGGCGATGGTCTAAGAATAATAATAAAACAACCAGAAAAAATAAATTACTCAGCAGACTCAAACTATACCAATAGAGAAGAAGAAAATTCAATAACAATAATCAACAGAAGAAATTTATATATAAAAAAATAGTAGAAGCCAGTAAACCGACCAGCATGCTAAAAACCACTTGCAACGACTACGGAACAAATAGTTCATACATGTATTTCTAAAAAGGGGAACCAATGGCTTTCCAACAATAGAAACAAAACAAGTAAGCATGCTTAATGAAGGAAATGGAAACTATTCAATTTAATCTCTTACTCGGAATGACCTCAAGGTACAAATGAGCCTCCACATTAAATGTTACTATATCCATCTCTTGAGGCTGATCCTTTAACTGCATTTAAATCCATAAAGCCTACATGCGTCCTGATGGGGCTCTGTAGGTTATGAGATGAACCACAGTAGGATACCACCTAGATGTGCGTACCTAGTATAAGTGTTTACGAATTCATGCATCTCTAAGTAAATATGCAGTGCAATTTAATAAATAAACACAACATCCAATGGTTACCAATAGACACCATGGAGTGTCACCGGATTCGGCCAATGCCGGGATATCAAAACATTACTCAGCCCCATGTGCCTCCTAACACCTCATGTATGAAGGGAATGATATCCCGAAGGCATTCCCAACAAAAAGTAACTCGGATGAACATCGTTGTCTGTCCTCATATATGTAATTGGAGAGACATCGATGTCTTCCCTCAAATAATGTAATTGGAGGGACAATGAAAAATTCCCTCAAATAATGTATTTGGAGAGAAAGCTATATTTTCCCTAAAAAGTGTCTCATCCCAAGGCCACAGTCACGATGTGCCTTATCCCTTAACCCGATAGCCTCATCGTAATCTCACAAAGGCTCCTTTATTTCTAAGTGGCTTCCTATTGAACACCTCACAAAAACAATAGTATCTAAACCGCAATAATCAGTGGGCTTTAGCCACACGAGTGGTCAAAATATCCTCATTACAGAATCTCTCTATGTTCACTATACTCAATGCTCTAGGTGAATAGTAATAGCCAAAATAAGTTCCCAAGACACAAAATCTCAAGAACCTGGTGCCGATAGAACCATGTCGCTCAGTATCTGATGGCCTTGTCATCCAGTTAACCTAGTCCATGCCCACCTTGATAGTCTAACTGCCTCTATCTCGACGTCCACGATGGCCAATCCTATGGTCAAAACCACCGAATGTAATCTGGGTCATTCCCAAACTATGATCAACATCAATCAAGAATATCCTTGCCACACCCAACACAAACCAAATGGTTCCAGCATACACAATTTTGTAATTACATACATAATCAATGAATTTACTTAAAATAAGAAAACAAACTAAATAATTTAATATCACCATCACAACTACTATCGCATAGCAGCACTGAGGTCTTGAATTCCTCTAAATAGCCTAATCACGCTTCACCAAATAAAACATTTCAATTTAAAAACAAAGCAGACCAATTATAACCATTTTGGAACCCTAGGCCAGAATGTACCAATGAGTGTCTTCCTCTCTCCTATAATTGAGCTGGAAATATAGTCAATAGGGTATACCCAAAGGCATCGCATGGCTATAACAATTATTTCAATACGTAATAGTAGATTAAACAAGTCCTGCTAAAAATACCCAAAGACGCACCAAAGGTCATGAGACCTAAATTTCTACAAAAATACAAACAAGGTATGCACCACCAACCTCATACATGTACAATGATACCCCTCTGGAATAAACCTATAATTAGATCTAAATCATGTAAGATCTACAAAATAAACCAATATGATCACACCTATATAACTTAGTTTAGAACAAAAATCACGAAGAACGACTCAATGGGAATCAAGGCCTTACTGATGGGGTTCCAATGGAACCTACTGTGTTCGAATCTGAATTATAAGGAAGGCATGGGAAAGGATTGAAGCTCTGGAGGCCAAGTTCATGAATCCCAGCAACATTGTATGACCTCTACCTCAAAATGAGTCTACGTCCCATTTTAATGAAAAAAATATAAATACACGGTGTGTATTTAGGTCTACATGAAGTGTGGCTTCTTTAACAATTCCAATGACAGATGGATTACCTTTATGACTTTCCCACATGAATACATGGAATGTACCTTGGCTTACATGGCATGTAATTCACTACCTAGACGACATCCCCACACACTATGTATATCCCTCATACACGACAAGACTATATGGTGTGTACAAGGAGTACACATCATGTACTTGGTTGAACAATTCAAGCTGGCCAACACTCCCACACACCATGTATGCCATTCACACACTACTAAGGGTACATGGAATGTACTTAGGAGTATACAGAATGTATCCCAAGAATTTCTAGAACTTCCCAAAATTCCCATTTTCCTTAGAAAAAACACGAAAACAACAAAAATTGAGCCGTACCTCAAAGGAAAAACCGGGTTCTTACAAAAATCATCATTAAAGAAATTTGTCCCCGAATTTCCCTTCCAAGGGAGGATAATAAACATTTATGGGAAAAAAATAATGCAAAGATTAAATCAAACAGTGGTTCACTAACATGTTTCCAAACTAATGGTCTTTATGTGACACGTCATCAAACTTGCTCATCATCGGTGGTAACATGTCACTTATGGCATCCTACGTATACACAATACATCAGTGTCTATCTCAAAGAGTTCTTTCATCCCATGGATGATCAAAAACACCTGGTGCACTTCACCTCATGTAACCTGTATCGTGATGCCCAAATTCCCGAGGTTCCTCATTTACCCCGCATCCTCGAAGCTCCAATGCTCGAGGAACCTCAATTAACCAATATACCATGGATTCGTTGATACCAAGAACCTCAAACATATATATAAATATATCATGCACCTGATATGGTGCTAATCCCACTGACATACATCTAGTCAGTCCACATATACCCTGTGCACCTTGTGCTCTCAAAATAGACATTACTCAATAGGATATACCAAAACAAGTAAAAAACAAATAGATAATGACCACACACGCGGTGTACCTCTAACTGTCATTGGCTCATCAGCCTGCTCATCCCTTGGCAGATCCACAGTGTTTAATTGGCCTAACACACGACTACCTGAAAACTATTATCCATGCGGTACTACACCAATCACCAGCCCCTGACCCCTCAGTTGAGTCCCATTGTATCTATTGTGTCCTCCATTTCAACTGAAACGTGGAAACCCTCACCCGATACCGAACCTGTACCAACACTGAATGCCATAGTTTTTCCTAGTCCCTAATTACCAGTTGTCTGATAAGGTTTCCTGCAGAACCTCTTGAGATTCCCAACCTATCCACATGTCCAACACTCCATATAAGGCATATCTAACTGGGTTTGAACATCCCATGGAAGCCCACACTGAACGTAAACCAAAACTAATCTACCACAAGGTGGTCTAGCAGAGTCCTCGGCCTGACTGCACTGTTGGAATTCATCCCATCCTTGCTTCCTTCTATCTGATCAATCACCTGAATCCATCAACTGGCCCACGTGAGACTTGTACACCCATTTTCCCTCAGCAATGACTGCCTGATTTACCACCTCTGAGAACGTGGAATGCCTAAAGATGCTTACTTGCACCTGTATAGAATTTTGTAATACATCTTTGAAGCTCCCCAAGATCGAGGTGTCATCGCTTACCATTCTAGGTGTGAAGATAGATAGCTCAATAAAGGTATCAACATAGTCCATGAAAGAGATGTCACCATGCTGAAGGCTCAAGAACACCCGGGCACTCTCTTCCCTCAACGTCTCTGGAAAAAAGTTCTCGCAAAACCTATCCACAACGTCCTTCCAAGTCAATCCTTCAGGTCTATGAGACTATATCTTTTCATCCTACCAGCTCTTTGTCATTCCTCGTAGCATGTACGTCGCCATCATGACCCTCCACACTAGTGGCATCTCGAGCTGCTCAAAGATAATATTAATACTCTCTATCCATTTCCCATCCACCCGTGGACCACCATCTCTCTAAAAAAGTGACGGGTGTTGCGACTTGACTCCCGCTTCAGATATGACATTGAGGGATTTGTACCCTGTGCACCTCTTTCGATTCCCTACAGGACAGAAACTAGGCTAGTTCAGAGCTGCTCATCGAACCATAGTCTGAATGCGACCAAACTCCACTGCTACCCTATCTACACTGGATCCTGAACCTGATCCTGCACTAGAGGATGTACATGCAGCTCATACTCTACCAGCCCCTTAGGGTTCGGAACCTAATAATTCTCCAGTGGAACTATACCATCACCCACTTAATGCTTCATCAAGCCGGCTTGGAGGTACCCACTGAATACCATAATGGGAAGACAACCCATATATATTGAAAAATATATTCAACACAGATTAGAAAATAAGAAAAAGGAAGTGCATAACAACTACCCTTACTATCCACCACCACAACCCATGCTCAGGGAATCCCAGCCTCATCGACTCCTTCACACCCTCTACAATACCAAGTATCAACAATATCTTCGGCCATGACCATCCTAATAACCAATGTTACCTCAAACTGACGACCTGGTAACCCAATCATGGTGACCAAAATCCCCTCAACCATAGTACCAACCTGCTGATAATATATCCAGAACCAAATCCCATGCCACATACAATTCACTATACATAAAGAACGATATAGTACATCACAATAAGTTTAAATTCTATCATTAATTTAAACTATCACCTTCCAAATGAATCCATTGCATGGAAAATGATATTATTCACTTTGTATTATCACTTCACAAGGTATATGTGTATTTATGAAATTTAAATACCCTAACAATGTGCCTATTGAAAACTAAGAAAATATGCCTTTTCATACTAGGCCATCTTCCAATTCTCCCTTATCACACTTGGTCAAGTGTCAAATATTAAAACCAATAATATCACACACTAAGTCAGCCAATGAGGTGGAAACCATGTATGTTGTAATGTAAGCATAAAAAAAACTGTCATTCCCACCCAAGGAATCTTCGTCCGTCCTTCATACCTAGGTCTGTAGGCACCCAAACAAAATCTAGAAACACAGTTCAAACAACAAACTATCTCCAGTCTACAATATCCAAAATAGGAAACTAGTAGAAATTAAAATAGATGTCTCAATATCATTAGTAGCTAGAAAAAAACTTCTACTAAATTCTTATCAAGAACTCCTCCAATACAACATTGTAACATCCCGACCAGAATAGCTACCAAATAGTGCTAAATGGGATTGATGTTACTACCTTGGGAACAGCTCCCACAATTCCAAAGGCTATCGAATAGTAGCGAGGGTCTGGATAGGTATAGAGGGGGAGGCTATATCCACTAGAAGGATAATAATGCTACTGGTTTGAGCACAATAATGAAACGTGAAGTGTAAATAAATGACTCATCAGACTCGAACCAAACCTATAGAGATGAATCACATTCAATAAAAATAAAAATTGTAAGAAATATATATATATATATATAAGACATTTTCAGTGGAAAGTAAATAGACCAGAATGCTAAAAACCACTTGAAACTACTAATGATCAAATAGGGCATACATGTCAATATAAAAGGGGGTGTCAATGGCTATCCAACAATAGAAACAAAATAAGTATGCTTGTTGATATTGGAAATGAAAACTAAAAAAAGTAAACTCCTACTAGGTGTGACCTCATAGTCCATACCAGTATCCATGACAAATGGTACACTGATCCAACTCTTGAGGAAAATCATTTACATTCACATAAATTCACACAAGTTTACATGTGTTTCGAAGGGCTCGTGTATGGTGTGAAACAAATCTTTGTAGGATAGAACCCAGATGGTGCTTATATAGTATAAGTGTTTAGGCAGGCATGCATATCTATGTAAAGTTAGCAGTGCAGTTCAATAAGTAAACATAACATCCAATGGTGCTTTGCAGCCACCATGGAGTGTCACATTCTTTGGCCAATGCCAGAATATCTGAATGTGACCTAACACCATGTGCCTCCTAACACCTCGTGTATCAAGGTATCGACGTCCCGAAGGCATGCCCCATGATAAGTAACTCATAGAAACAACGATTTCTTTCCTCAAATAAGTAACTAGATGGAAAATTATGTCTGCCCTCTAATAAAGTAATTGTGGGAACAGGGATGTCTACCCTCAAATAATGTAACCTGAGAGACAGCTATATCTTCCTTCAAATAATGTGTCCCAGCCTAAGGCCTCAATATGGAGATCCTTATCCCCAACTTGATACACTTATCGACATATCCCGAAGGCTTCTCTCCATCCACATGGCTTCCTACTACAAGCACCCCAAACCAATATTAAATAAACTGCAACTATCGAGGGCCTCTAACAACCTAAGTGGTCAAAACCACCTAATCACAGAGTCTCAAGGTGTTCACACTACTCAAAGGTTTAGGTGTTTGGTAATCACCAAAATAAGTTCCCAATCCACAACCTCTCTAGAACCTTATTCCCCTACGACCATATAGCCCATTATTCAATTCCTGTTCCATCCACGTAACATGGTCCATGCCTAACCAGATAGTCTCACTACCTGAATCTTGACATCCATGATTCCCAATCCCATGGTAAAAACTACCAAATGTAATCTGAGCCATTCCAAACTTGTGATCAACATCACTCAAGAATATCTTGACCACTCCCGAAATTACCCACAGGGTTCCAGTATCTATAATTTAGCAATTACATACATAATAATAGAATTACATTAAAATTGGAAAACAAACTAAATAGTTGAAATGAACTAGCCCATTGGCTATCACACAGTAGCACTATGGTATTTAATTCATTTAAACAACCTAATAATGCTTTAAAAAATTAAACATACTAGTTTAAAAACCAAGAAGACCAATTATAACCATCTTTCCACCCCAGGAAAAAATGTCCCAATGAGTGTCAACCTCTCTCCCGACCTTGATCAAGAAATATAGGCTATAAAGTATTCACAAAGAAATATTATGGGTCTAAAAATTAATTAAATATGTAATATCAGGTAAAACGAGTCCTGCTCAAAAATACCAGAAGGCGGGCCAAAGGTTTTGACACCCAACAAGGAATGCACAACCTACATCATACACATGTGACGATCCTCCTCTAAGGAAAACATCTAATTCATTCTAAATCAAGGTAGATCTACCAAAGAAACAGAAATAATCAAACCCACATAACTCATAATAGAACAAAAATCGAGGAGAATGTCTCATGGAGAGTCAAGGCCTTACTGAGGGGGTTCCAATGGATCTGACGAAGATTGAATCTGACTTCGAACGAAGGATTGGGAAATGATTGAAGCTCTGATAGCCTTGTTAGTGAAACCCAGCAAATCCCTATGCCCTCTGCCTTAATATGATTAAACTGCCTCTTTTAACAAAAAAAAGATAAATACACAATGTGAACTAAAGACTACACACCATGTGGCTTCATTAGCTCTTCCAAAGATGGCATTCCAACTTTTCCGACTCTCTAAGAGGAATTCGTGACGTGTACCTAGGGGTAAATGGTGTGTAATTCTCTAGTCAGATGATATCGACACATTCCATGTCTATCCCTTATACATGTCTAGACTACATGGCGTGTACAAGGAGTACCCATGATATACTTGGATAAACAATTCTACATGGCCAACAAGGCCACACTCCATGACTGGCTTCATCACATGGCCAAGGGTATACGGCGTGTACTTAGGAGTACACGCCGTGTATCCCTAAAATTTCCAGAACTTCACAAAATTCTTAGTTCCATTAGAAACAACCTGAAAATGAGATAAAATTGACTCGTACCTCAATGAAAGATTTAGATTCTTACAGGTTAGATGGAACTTCATATTTTTTCATGATAAATTCACCAAAATCTAATTTTGATATTCTAATTTATA
Source organism: Viscum album (assembly GCA_963277665.1). Taxonomy (NCBI): domain Eukaryota; kingdom Viridiplantae; phylum Streptophyta; class Magnoliopsida; order Santalales; family Viscaceae; genus Viscum; species Viscum album. Next base: position 1,338,934,926 of record OY728132.1, on the reverse strand, counting down.
ATTTTTTTTATCATGTAAATTTTATGAAAGTATAAAATAGTTTTTTGAAATAATTGTGCAATAAAATCGCAAAAATGTTATTTTTGAATAAATATGCGGTTTAAGTGTAAAATTGGATTTATACAAATCTAATGTTTAAAAGAAATATAAGGTGAATGATATATATTTTATAAAATATATAATATGAAAATTTTATTCAATCATTAAACAATTATAATCTAGTAAATTTATTAATATAAAACACTCATATTGGTATAAATATAGTTCTCTATGAGTTATTTACACTTATTTTCAAATGGGTGTTATTTCCATTTGAATGTAATTGGATAGAAAATAATTGAATCTATATTCGTGTGTAAAAAATATTTCTATAATTTAGTTAATCATATTCATAACATCCATTTAAATGGATAGCTAGAAATATCATATTATATAATTATATTTTTATAGTCTTAAACGTTTCAAGTAAACCTGTTGTGGCATGTAATGAAAAATGTTGAAAATAATAAAATAAATCTAAAAAATTCAGAAAATCATGGTATAATTCAGTCTACCACCCTTAAAATGAAAATTTCCCTAAAAATTAATCTTGGTAATTAATTCTTTAACATTTGAAAATTACATTATATAATCCCATACTATAAAAATAGTTAATTAGGTATCCTTTAGAAAAAGAAAAATTGATGTTAAAAAGTTATCGGGAATAATAATACTAGGTTTCTAAATAAGTGAACCTAGTAAATAAGTGAAATTATTAACATATTATGGAAACATAACATCCAAATACAGATGGAAAGTGATAAATATCATGGTTAGGGTAAATTTATTGGTTTAAATTCAATATACCTTAGATATGTAAAAATAGACCTTGATATAATTAAAATGGATTATAATGGGAAAATATTTTATTTCAAGATGATTTTCGTAATGTTGAATAATTTTGCTGAGAATATATACCTACTTGATTTCAGTTCATTTCATAACCACAGTCTCACAATGTGGTTGATCCTAGCTCAATTTACACTTCATCTCTTACTCCAAGAAAAAATGGAGAATTTATAATGCTCAGATCACTAACAAATCATAATATCCATAGATAAAATGATAATCAATTCATGCAATCAATTGTTACCATTAAACATTGACTATAATAGGTTATCAAATATCAATAAATATTCATATGTTGAAATAATACATAAATATCTAAAACCTAATAAAAATTTCAACATAAAATATTCATAAAATATTGTCCTTATAACCCCTATAAAATTCATAATTTTGAAAAAGGATTGTTAATTTCCGATTTTTAACTTAACATGAATCCTCTAAATATCATCAAGCAGCTCTTAATTGTCACATTCCAAATATCTGAATACCCTGTTCATATATTTTGTAGAATCTTGGAAATAATAATAATTACTATAAAATAGATATTAAAAAAATTCATGATTCCCTATTCCTTTAATAAATCCATAGATTATTGAACATGTTCTACTTATCTGACAATGTTTTAAATGCCATCAGTCATAACATAAACCACTCTTTAATCAAATCTCGTATCTGTTTTATGGAATTTAATATTATTCAATTTACATTGTCTATAACAATCCTCTCATTATCCAAACTAGCTACCATTTTCTCATCCTTACAAAAATTTTAATGGTTAAATTTCCTTACTAATAAAATATAACCATTCTATTAAATAAATTTTCTAGTTCATCATTTCTGTTAAAGATATCCATAAAATCTTAAGATAAAAACAAATATTGAAAAATTCACATGTAATTTAAAAAAATTTAATTCTAAAATAAAAACAAATCAATAATTCCACCTTATCCTTAATCCATTAATTAGGATACATCATCTTATTCCAAACCTATTTTCTAAAGTGTGTAATATGAATCTTATACTAACATTCATAATCCACAGATGAATAATGGTTATCATGTTTAACAAAAACAATATAGGTAAACCAAGCCATACAGTTCATATATAATTCTTAGTCCTCTAATCAACATCATAAAAACCATTGCTTGTACAACCTTGTTGATTATCATCATAGATTTAACCTTATGACATATATTTGCATAACACCCATATATTCCACATTTCAAACATTCATTTACTAATAATAATATAGTAAGATTGGTATTAAAATCCACTACATTATCTTGAATTTTCATTTTTCCTTATAAATCACTTACATTATGTCCCTTTATTATATATATTAAGTAGTTTTTCATTCCTTATATACATTATGTATCACCATGAAATTTTTTTAATTATATTTTCTTGAATTAATTTTACTTAATATATTTTTCATTTCATGTGACACTGGTATTTATTATACATATATATATATATTAAAATAACTTGTCAAACATTTCCTTCTGATGAAAGATGGACTCGGTGTACATTACATATGACCACGACTTGGTGTACGTCACACACAACAATGACTTGGAATACGTTACATGCAACACTATCAGTTAAATGTGATAATCAAAAACTATCAGTTAGACATAATAATATAAAAAGTAGTTACTACTTTTCAAAAAAATTATAACTATTTTATAAAATGATAAATATTGATAGTAAAAGATATAATTATTGGTAAAGACCTTATATGTTTGAAAATAATAGTTTTGAAAAAAATCAATTTCATGTCCTTCTATGAAAAATAATTAAATTATTTTTAGGAATATCTAGATATTTATGTTTATAAAATAAACTTACATTTTTAATTTAGAACGACCAAATTAGATTAGGGTGACTTTTTGGGGTTTTTTTTATGAAACATCATTATTGATGAATAATAAAAAAATACTTCTTTTTAGTTAAAAATTTACATTTAATTTAAATAATTAATAATGGTATATTATATTTTAAATCTATTTTACAGTTAAATTAGATCAATTATATATATATTCATACAATTTTAGTCAGTATAATTAATTTCACTTTGAAATTGAATATAAAAACAAAATAAATGTTTGAATGTTATTCTAATTTACAGTGATGTAATTTCATCCCATCTACAAGATTATAATTAATATTAATATTGATTATTTTGGAAATTTCTGTATAAAAAACAAACATAAATCATTTTAATCTGTATAATATTTAGATTCTAAAAATATCAACATACCTTTTGACTAAAAATACCTGTAAATGTTATTAAAATTAATAACAACGATTATGGTCTAACAAAGCTTAATTCAGGACAAAACCATAAAGTTAGGGGGGCCAAATGACCAAGAAACTTGGAGAAAACCCATTATATTAACATATTTCTACCCTATAACCCCTTTTAATGATTTTGGATCATTACTAGAACCACTTGAAACATGAAAAACGTGGGTGGAATTCCCTTTTAAAATATTTACCATAGTGCCACTTAATCATCCATAAAAAGGACCCCACCCCTACATCTTTATTACACATATAAAATCACATAGGATTGTCAAATATCTATCCAATTATATTCTCACCAGTCCTCCCTTTCTCTTTAAATCCTCTATGATGGAATAAATTCTTTTAATGAAGCCTTTTGGCACCAACCAAAAGGAGTAACTTGATTGAGAGGTAACACCTTCTCTCAAGCTCGTTTTTATTATTTTCCTTCTCCACCAAATCCACTATATTTATTAATTGATTGTATAAAAAAAGTATCATCAATATACTAGTTTTTTTATTCTATTGGTTTGGCCTAGAATTAAGCATCCCTCTATATAATGGGTAATAAACATATTGTTTTTCTGTACGGTGAACTTCAACCTCACAAAACGATGATTGTACAACTTTTATTACTACCTATAATAGTGGATATTATTATTGAAAATCTGATTATATATATTATATATTATATTTATTATGTCTTAAGGTTCATTATTCCTTTTATAAGATATATACTTTTTACTTTTTATTTTGTGTTAATATGATAATTTCGTTTTAGGATGTGTGGACTACCTCTAACTAAGAGTTATGTGATTTGATCATATACTACATGGAATATATTAATGATGGGTTCAGTGAGATTAGATTATATGTATATAATTATAAATCTGTAGTAGTGATATATATATATTATAACACCCTGACCCTAGAACCCCGGAGTCTGTGAATTATTAAATAACATTGGCATGATACAATTATTCATGTCTCGAAAGACTGATTGGTTTAGTAGCCTTGGAAGTACAAGTTACATACATAAGTTTTACATTATATTATGAAATGAAAAAAATAACATTATGTCCACTTTAAAAACACTCTTATCTATTAGCCTATTCCTATAGGATAATCATAATATACTTTTTGCAACCTAGGAAAAATAAAACATACGAAAGGGGTGAGATCAGATACTCAGTAAGGATAAAAATATAGCGAAATCTATCATAAATATGCACACAATTTTAAGAAAATGTATAGTATTAAAACAAAATCCTTTTAAACATTAAATTCAATCTAATATGAAAAAGATAAATCAAATAATTCATTTTTCATATTAACATGAATATTCTACTAGTCGAACAATCACATATAATAATTAATTTCATAATGAGGGAATGCCTAACAACGGACATCTTTACCACATAGTCAAGGCGTCATGCCAAGACTACAAATAATTTTTTTTCAAGCCCTTGTGATAGGACACTAATTTGTCACATGAGACCTTCCGATACATCGAGAGGCTAAAGTGAGCCCCAACCACCACTACACTAAAATGTGGATTTAGCAATGGTTTTTTTCGTCTGGCGATGGTTTAAACCACCGCTAAATCGATTGGCAGTGGGTTTGGAAAACTGCAGCTAAATTGTGCGTCGGGACACTATTCACAGTCGTTTTCAAAACTGTCGTAGAACGTTTCACGACGGTTTTTTGCCTCGGTTTTTTGAATTATTATTGTTATTTTTTTAATTTAATTTTTTATTTTGTTAATTATTTATGTTGTTATATTATTATTTATTTTAATATTTATTTTATTATTTATTTTATTATTTTTATTATTTATTTTATGTATTTTATGTAATTTATGTAATTTATTTATTTTATGTATTTATTTTATATTATTATATTATATTATATTATATTATATTTATTTATTTATTTATTTATTTCGTATTTATTTTATTTATTTATTTTATTTATTTATTTTATTTATTTTATTTTATTTATTTTATTTATTTATTTCATATTTTATTTATTTATTTGGAATTTTATTTATAATTCCCCGAGCTTGCTTTTGAGGACTCGGTACTTGAAAATGTGGTGTAAATTTTTTTTAAAGTGAATAAACAATTAAAAAACATTTTAATGAAGTGAGGATCTTTTGTCGGTCTAGGTTTTGGAAGATTAGATACAACCTTACATCTTTCAGGGTTTTAAAAAATAAAAAAAAATTAAAAAAAGAAAAATAAAACAACCGTCAACTACACTTCTGCGTGCGCTACAACAAAGATGACCAACTCTGGAATTCAAGGCAAACTGTGAAAAACATTTCAAAAATGTATGGTGAGTACAAAAGATGCTAAGTAAGGGGTTTTGAAAACCTTTGAAAAATCACCTTTTAAAATATCATTTCGATGATACATTTGAAAAAATTAATTGTAATTACATTTGTAAAACAACCTTTACAAAATATTATTTTTCTTTTAAAAAAAATTATACTTTAAAAACACTTTTAAACTAATCCAGTGATTTTATTTGGAAATTATTATGCAAACTTCATTAAAAAAACATCATTTTGAAGCAAAATAATTTATTGAAGGCTGTCTTGGGCCTACCCACTTAGTGAAGGATGCGTTCACTCCCCAATGACCTTCCATTTTCACAACGAAGAATCACCTTTATTTTTTCAAAAATGTTTAATGTTTTCATTACATGTATATATATATATATATATACTAGTATTGCTCAATGGAGTGTTTACCTTTAAACATGTCAATTCATATAAATAATAATTTCCACTGATATCTGAATATAATTATATATATATATATATATATATATATATATGTATGAATTTTTATTAAAAGAAAAATAACAGTACTGAGTATTGATTCCCAAAAACTCACGTCACATGGAATGTACAAAAACACCAACATACTCGATCTTCCATTGTTAAATAATAAAAGAAATATCAACGATTTGTTTTCATGAATAAATAAATTAAACCATTATTTTAATTCAAAATCATAAAATAATAATGAGCATGCACCGAAGATTATAAATGATATATACTTTAAAAAAAATCAACATTTCATTCATGAGTAAAATTATAATATAAACATGTACAAGACAACTTAAAATTATAACATGTCTATAAACATTTCATCCAATTCCATTAAAAATTTATTTCTTTGTAAAGTTTATCCAACATTCATGAATATGTGTATATACCTATATATGCATATGCATTTTTGAAGTTTCATAAACGATCATCGATATATAGCCATATCCTTGTTTTTTATATGACTTGTATGTGACATAATAAAATTATGATATTTTTAGTTTATAAATTCATATGTGAATTATTACTTGACTATTAATTTATTAAAAACAATTATATATTTGCACATCATGAATGTATATATATATATATTATTCACTTGATTCTATATGATATGTACCTTATAAAATAAATTTTAATTATACAAATAGAATAATAAATTTAAAATAATTAAATTGTTCTAAAAATTTTAGAACGGCTTACTAAAGCTTTTCAAAATGCAAACATGTTGATTTTGGTTTAAGAGAAACATTAAAAAAACTTTTGTTGCAATAATTTTCCAATACCCAAAACAAAAAAATATAAACCATATTGTTTAACAAAAGAAAATCTGAATTGAAATGTAATAAAAAGAGGAATAATAATCTATTTCCATGAGGATTTAAAAGTGTAGAAAAATCCCCTTTACACACAAACCCATAAAATTAAGATTATGATAAACAAATAGTCCTATAACCCATTATACTAAACCAAATTTTAACTTAATTTTGATAAACATAAACATGAATGATTTAATTGAATAAATCAATTACAATATAAATTTAATTAAGATAGGTATTTGAATACCAAATTAAACTATCTCTTACAGAAATAAAATTTCAAATTAAATAAATATTGGAATTAAATGTTTCACACTTACACAAACAATAATATGAGAATGCATTGAAAGTAATTTTGAAAATACATAATCCCATACGCAAATAATAAAGGTGAAAAACAACCAATAGTATGTCCCTTACTTGTTAGTAGCAGAAAATATATTCTTCTTGTTTCACACAGTGGGTGTAAGACATCCAAATGGCATGTAGTGCATCTATAGATGATTGATTCCAATACTATATTTCCTCACAAAAGATAGATGAAAAGAGAAAAAAAGATTCATTGCTTATATTTTTCTCCCTTCACACGTCCCAAAAACCCTTATTTATACCTCAAAATATGTTTATTTTAAACTTCTAGTGAGTTTTATTGCCTAAAAACATTCTAAAGAAAGTTGATTAGATTATATTTTTAGTTTTTACAATGATAGTAAGGGTATATACAAATGGGTTATCCGAAGAAATGGATTGACGAATGAAAATGTAGTTCAAGTCCATAAGAAAATTTGAAACTATCATTTTAAGAACTGGAACAATTGAAAATTGGTTCACACTTCATTTTCAGATTCTAATTCTATCATTATAAATTACCACAAAATCAAAAGAAACAGAATGAAAAATAATGGATAGAAAAACCCAATATCGTGAAAAACACTCACTTTGCAAAAGAATACATTATATTTCTGAAAAATACTATAGCAGAACACAGATAATATTTTAGAGAAGAAAACAATAAATAAGACAAATCGGTATTCAATTTGATGCGGACTTTTAGGATAGTAAAAACCTACTTGCGATCTGGAACCACATGATGCGTTTTCCCCAAAAATCGCGATCGGACCACCTTTGCAGTCATGAATCAGTCGGTAACACTCAACGGCGTTCAATCTAGACTCAAACTAAAACCCTATGTTCATCAGTGACCGGATTTTTCTCGCTTTACCTTCCTCCTATGAACCATCAGCTTTTTCTTCGTCTCTCATCTCGACCAGGCTCGACGATTACCTCACATGCCCTCGGCCGAAGAAAAAATCTATCATCTATGAACCCTCGCGACGTCTATCGACTAGCGACCTCTCCTGATTTTCATCCCAACATAAACCCTCGACGAACTTAGCGTCGGTCTCCGGAAACCCGAAATCCCTAATTCCCGATTTTCAATTATTCTGTTTTATTTCCATTTTTTTAAATCAGTTATCATTATAGCTGTATTTGTTTAAATAAATAAATTATATTAATATAATATTTCGTTATATATATATATACAATGATTTATATTAATTTCATCATTTTTAATAATTAACTGAATCTCAAAACGTAAATTTTACATAACATTATTAATTATTTAAAGAATGATTTATTATTTCTATTGTTTTTAAAGCAATATAAGTATTTATAATTCCTTCATATAAAATCATAACTTCAAATAATGAGAAATTATTTTTAAAGAAAACTTTGTTTATAAGATTATATTTTATAAAATATTAATTTATTACATTATCTAATTATTATTAAATATTAAATATTTTATTTTCTTGTTTTCAAAACAAAATTACACTTACATTAATGTTTTAATTTTCTTAAATTGAATATAGTGCATCTCAGAACTAAAATAAGGTTTCTTTTATTAAATCATTTCTTAATCAGTTTTCATTTTTGAACAAATGATTAAATAAATACATAATTACTATTTAAATTTTCTTATGGTGTTACATTCTCCCCCCTAAATGAATTGTGCCATCACAATTTATTCCGTCAGACATAAAAAAATTCTGAATTTCCATCTTCAGAATTAAATAATCACTAAGTGGACATAACTAACTAATGAAATTTATAAATCGTAGGGTAGTTTATTATTCAAGAAAAAACGCCTAATCTCCAAAATTGTCTATACCGTTCCTTTGAATCCAATTATAACGACCCGAGCAAACTTTTGTAGACTTAGTGCTCGAAAATTCTGTGTAATTTTTTTTAAAAGGGAATAAACATTTTCACAATACTTTAATGAAGTGATGATATTTTTCCAATCTGGGTTTTGGAAGATTAGACATGACCATACATTTATCAGGGTTTAAAAAATAAAAATAAAACAACCATCAACTATGCTTCCGTGTGCGCTACAAAAAAGATGACAAACTCTGGAATTCAAGGCAACCTGTGAAAAACATTTCAAAAACGTATGGTGAGAAATAAAGATGCCCAGTAAGGGGTTTTAAAAACCTTTGATAAATCGCCTTTAAAATATCATTTTGATGATATATTTGAAAAATTCAATTGTAAATAAATTTTTAAAACAACATTTAAAAAATAATATAATTCTTTTTAAAAAAAATTATACTTTGAAAAGACTTTTAATATAATCCAGTGATTTTCAGTGGAAAATATCAAGCAAACTTCATTAAAACAAAACATCATTTTTAAGAAACTTAATTCATTGAAGGATGTCTTAGGCCTACCCACTTAGCAAATGAAGGGTCCACTCCCCAATGACCTTCCATTTTTACAAAGAACAAGATCCTATATCTTTTTAAAAACGCTTAATGTTTTCTTTACACACACATACATTTATATAATAGAATTGGTCACTGGAGTTTTTAACATTAAACATGTCAATTCATTTAAATAATAATTTCCACTTATATATATATATAAGTATATAAGTATATACACACACACACATATATATATATATATATATATATATATATATCTGTGTGTAAATTTTTATTGAATGAAAAAAAGTAGTGATTATTGATTCCCAAAAACTAAAGTCACTTGGAATGTACATAAACACCAACATACACGATCTTCCATTGTTAAATAATAAAAATAAATATCAATGATTTGTTTTCATGATTAAATTACTTAAACAATTATTTTAATTCAAAATCATAAAATAATAATGAGAATGCACAGATGATTATAAATGATATTTTTTTTAAAATCAACATTTCATTCATGAGTAAAATTATAATATAAACATGTACAAGACAACTTAAAATTATATCATGTCTATAAACATTTCATCCTATTACATTAAAAATTAATTTTGTTGTAAAGTTTATCCAACGTTAATAAATATGTGTATATACCTATATATGCATATGCATGTATGATGTTTCATAAACGATCATCGATATATGGCCATATCCTTGATATTTGTATGACTTGTATGTTACATAATAAAATTATGATATTCTTAATTTATAAATTCATATGTGAATTATTACATGACTATTAATTTATTTAAAACAATTATACATTTTCACATCATGAAGGTATATATATATATTATACACTTGATACTATATGTGATGTCCCTTCTAAAATAAATTTAAATTATACAAATAGTATCATAAATTTAAGATAAATAAATTGTTCTACAAATTTTAAAACGGTTTACTAAATCTTATCAAAATGAAAACCTGTTGATTTTGGATTAAGAGAACCATTAAAGAAACTTTTTTAGAAATAATTTTCCAAAACCCAAAACAAAGAAAATATAAACCATATTATTTAACATTAGTAAATTTTCCTTGAAATAAAATAATAAGAATAATAATAATCTATTTCTATGAGGGATTAAAAGTGTAGAAAAATTAACCTTACACTCAAACCCATACAATTAAGATTTTGATAAACAAATAGTCCCTTAACCCATTATACTAAACCAAATTTGAACATAATTTTGATAAACGTATACATGAATTATTTAATTAAATAAGTCAATTAAATTGAAAAATTAAAGAAGAGAGGTATTTGAAAACAAAATTAAACTATCTCTTAGAGAAATAAAATTTCAAAATAAATAAATATTGGAAATAAATGTTTCACACTTTCAAAAATAATAATATCAGAATGCATAGAAAGTAATTTTTAAAATACATAATCCCTTATGAAAATAATAAAGATGAAAAACAACCAATTGTATGTCCCTTACTTGTTAGTAGCAGAAAATATATTCTTCATGTTTCACACAATGGGTGAAAGACGTCCAAATGGAATGCAGTGCAGCTATAGATGATTGAATCGAGGACTATAATTCTTCACAAAAGATAGATGAAAAGAGAAAAAAAATTCATTGCTTATATTTCTCTCCCTTCACACGTCCCAAAAACCATTACTTATACCCCAAAATATGTTTATTTTATTACAACATCCAGAGAGTTCTATTTTTTAAATAATTTTCTAATGCAAGTTGACCAGATAAGATTGTTTAGTTTTGACAATAATAATAATGGTTATATGCAGATGGATTATCCAAAGAAATGGATTGGTGAATGAAAATGTAGTGCGTGACTATAAGAAAATTTGAAACTATCGTTTTACGAACAGAAAAAATTGACAATTGGTTCACACTTCATTTTCAGATTCAAATTCTATCATTATAAATTACCACAAAATCAAATGACATAGAATGAAAAACAATGGATTGAAAAATCCAATATCATGAAAAACACTCACGTCGCAAAAGAATAAATTATGTTGCCAATAAATACTATAGAGGACCACAAATAATTTTTTGAAGAAGAAAAACAAGAAATAATACAAATCGTATTCAATTTGATGGGGAAATTTAGGATAGTAAACACCTACTTGCGATTTGAAACCATGCGACACGTTTTCCCCAAAAATCACGATCGGACCACCTTTGCAGTCATGATCTGGCCGGCGACACTCAACGACGTTCAATCTAGACTCAAACTGAAACCCTAAGTTCATCCGAGATTGGATTTTGCTCGCTCGACCTTCCTCCTATGAACCATTAGCTTCGTCTTCATCTCTCATCTCAACTAGGCTCGACGATGACCTCACATGCCCATGGCCGAAGCTCAAATCGATTGCCTATGAACTCTCGCGACGTCTCTCGGCTCGCGACCTCGCATGGATTTCATCCAAACATGAACCCTTGATGAACCGAGTGTCGGTCTCCGGAAACCCGAATGCCCTAATTCCAGATTTTCAATTCTTCTGTTTTATTACCATTTTTTTCAATCAGTTATCATTATAGCTTTATTTTTTTAAATAAATAAATTATCTTAATATATTCTTTCGTTATATATATATATCTACAATGATTTATATTCATTTCATCATTTTTTTAAATTAACTGATTCTCAAAACATAAATTTTACATAACATTATTAATTATTTCAAAAATGATTTATTATTTCTATTGTTTTTAATGGAATATAAGTATTTATAGTTTCTTCATATAAAATCATAACTTCTAATAATGAGAAATTATTTTTAAATAAAACTTTGTTTATAAACGTATCTTTTATAAAATATTAATTTATTACCGTATCATATTATTATTAAATATTAAATATTTTGTTTTTTTGTTTTCAAAACAAAATTTCACTTAATTTAATTTTTTAATTTTCATAAATTGAAAATAGTACATCTCAAAACTAAAATAAGGTTTCATTTATTAAATCATTTCTTATTCCATTTTCATTTATCGACAAATTATTAAATAAATACTTAATTTCTATTTAAATTTTCTTACGGTGTTTCATTATTTATTTATTTCTTATTTTATTGATTTATTTCATTTTTATTTTATTTAATTTATATTTATTTTATTTAATTCATATTTATTTTATTTTAATCGTATTAATTTTATTTTATTTATTTTATTTATTTCATATTTATTTTATTTATTTTATTTCGTATTTTATATATTTATTTCATAATTATTTTATTTATTTCGTATTTATTTTATTTAATTCGTATTTATTTTATTTAATTCATATTACTTTATTTAATCATATCACATTATTTACTTTTTCCACATTATCCATGCATGCATGCTCAAGCCCATGCCCATGGCCAAGCCCATGCCCATGCAATATAAAGAAATACTACATTTGGTGAGATTTGAACCCCTAAACTCTTGCATATTTTCCAAAGACATTACCACTCCAGCAAGCTCGTCATGTGGTTAATAAACAGAATTTAATATACTTATAAATGCAAATTGAAAAAACAAATAATACCTAACTAATAGATATAAACACAATAATAATTAAACAATAGGAAATAATGAATAATGAATAATGAATAACTAATAATTAATAATTAATAATTATTGATTTATTAGTTATTAATTGAGTTATTTATTATAATTTATTGTTTATTATAATAAATAACAAATAAATTATAATAATATTTACATAAATTATAAAATTCTGATAATAAAATAATAAAATAATAAAATAACGAAATTAAATGAATAAATAATAAGTAATAAATAATATATAATAAATAATATATTATAAATAAAAAATAAAAAACAATAAATAAAAATTAGTTAACGATAAACAAAAAACAATAAATAATTTTAAATAATAATAAACAAATAATAAATATAAAATATAAAATAATAATTAATAAATAATAAATAATAAATAATAAATAATATACCATAAATAATAATAAATAATTAATAACACATAATAAATAATAAACGATAAATAAAAAATAATAATAATAAAAAATAACACATAATAAATAATTATAAATAAATTATAAATTACAAATAATAATAAATAATAATGAATAATAATGAATAATAAACAATAAAAAACAAATATTAAAAAATAAATAATAAAAACTAATAAACAATAAATAATAACAAATTAAAATAATAAATAACAAATAATAAATAATAAATAATAATAAATAATAAATAATAATTAATAATAATTAATAATAATTAATAATTAATAATTAATAATTAATAATAAACAATAAATAATAAAAAATAAACAATAATTAATAATTAATAATAATAAGTAAATAATAAATAATAAATAATAAATAATAAATAATAATAAATAACACATAATTAATAATTATAATTAAATAAATAATAAATAATAAATAATAAATAATAAATAATAAATAGTAAACAATAATTAATAATAGATAATAATAAATAGATAATAAATATTAAATAATTAAAAATTAAAAATTAATAATAAATAAATAATAATAAGTAATAATAATAATAATTAATAATTAATAATTAATAATTAATAATTAATAACACATAATTAATAATAATAAATAATAAAAAATAAATGATAAATAATAAACAATAATATATAATATATAATATGTAATATGTAATATGTAATATATAATATATAATGTATAATGTACAATATATGAAACACATGAAAAGGTATAAAAAGGCATGATAAGGGATGAAAAATCATGAAAACGCATGAAAATGGATGGAGAAACATGAAGAAGGAAGCATTAGAAAGCATGAGAATGCATGAAAACTCATGAAAACTCTAGAAAACCCCTTAACAATTCAACATAATCATCATAATTACCCACAAAAAACCATTGATAAAGATAACATGTCATGGAAACCCAAATAAATAGTAATAAATGGAGCATCTATTAAAACCCGTCAATATAGTCATAAAGTTACAAAAACATTGGACTCTCATTAATAGAGATAACTTATGATCTGAGAGTCCGTTTCAGATCCGTAACCAGTCAAATCAAAGATCCTAAAATTATCTTCGAGCTAATAGGTTAAAGAGACCGAATGGAACAGTGGATTTGAAGTTACGACCATTTAAAAAAACTGACGAGGAATGGGTGCTAGAAACCAGGCATCGAAAATCATTACAAACCTGATACCTACTAAAAAGTCCATAACTTATGATCTAAGAGTCCACATGGGTGTTGTGACCAGTCAAAATGAAGCTCATAGAACGAACTAGGATCTTGAAGGTGGAAGAGTCTAAACTGACATGCCGATCAAATGTTAGGTCCGTTTGAAGACATGTTTGATGGGACATCGGTGACAGAAACGGGGTTTCAGAGGCCTTCAGAGGGATTTTTAGGGTCGAAAAACCAGAAAAAAAAAACTTTCTTATGTCGAACCAGTGTGTATATATCTTTGTTGGCTTTGATTTGATATGTAGTAGAGCCCAAACAGACACCCAGAGCGAATGTTATGACCATTTGATGTAAGAAAACTTTTTCCAACATTACTATAACTCTCATATCTTCTGCACCATAGATTGTCTCATGGTTTTCATTATACGTTCCTCTAGATCTCTCCATGAGCTTCAATTTGACTGGTCATGGTGCTGCAACAGATTCATGGATCAAAATTTATCATCGTTTTAGTGATTTTAGGGTGTCTCATGTATTTTTTATTTTTTTCCTTTCATTTCACAGCGGTTTTACCCAAACTGCCCCTGTTTTGATGCAGTTTTTAAAAAAACCGCCACTAATTCTTGAAAAAATATAGAAAAAATTAACAAAAATAAAAAAATTAACACATTTCACTTCTATTTTTAAACTGCCACGAAACACCCGTTTTCCTGTAGTGCACCACTTAGTAATTCCACTGCATTCCTCATATGAAAATGGTGAAACATAACATAAACATTTGTATTAAATCTAGCATATGAAATGTCAATACTTCAACCATAAATTATTAAGGGTATAAAAATAGCACATCCATTATCAAAAATATCATAACTCATTCAATACAATATGGAATATTGTATTATAATAAATCAAAATTAATCAAAAAAAATATCATGTACAGGATGTTGACGTAGTTGAAAATGACCAGTAAAACTTTTTGAGAGAAATATCTCTTTTTGTAAAATCATTTAAAAGTAACACATTTGTAAAGGAATTCATTTCAAGGATATTTTTTAATCAAAGCGTCCCATACATATTTGAAACTTTTGAATAGAATTAACATTTTTAAACAATCATGTCCCTATAAATTAATATTTAACACCATTTTCAAAACAAGGAAAATAATGAGAAATATGTAGAAGATTAAATATTTAAAATAATTAAAATAATGATTTAATTAAATAGTTCATTAAAATAATCAATTTGATTTTTTTTTCAAACATGGACATGGATAACAAATATGTCCCAAAAAATACTCTCATATAAACAATCTAGAAAAATAATGAGATTGAGTAATTAACCCTTAACTTGAACTTTTCTTTAGTCGAGGGTATGTTTGACCTTCGGTATGATTACCACAGTATGTTATTAAATTATACCATAACCATATTAATATTGATGATATCATACATTATTCATTTATTACTTTATACTACCCATTTAATAATAATTTCCATGTTAAATTAACATTTTTGGAAATAATAAATTTCTTTATCGTTGTTGTTTTAACTTGTTATTCATGATCGTATCACTTAGATAATGATTTAAATTCTTAATGAATATATAACATTATTTATATATCATATATTTTTAGAATATAAATATGTATAATATATAGATATATGAAATGGAAAACACCGTTTATGGAGACGGTAGGTTGTGGATACGCATAAACGTAGTTTCCATTTTCATATCGTATTGAATAGTACTAAGTGAATAAGCTGTATGTAAATACATATATATATATATATATATATTCATTATAATTATTATGTCATATATTACATACTTATTAATAATATATATTTTTATAATCATCATTGAATGTGGAAATGAATCTCATCACGTCGTGGAGACGGAAAGCCGTACGTACACACGAGTGACGATATCATTTCTTTAATGATTAAAAGGTGTGGAATTAGATGGTATATTAATTTTACTGAGACATTAGCATGTTATTTTCATTATTTATATACATATTTTTGATCATTATGTTCATCCAAAAAACATAGTGTTGAATAAAAAATTATACCACACCTTTGAGATGGTATGTCGTACGTACGCACATATGGTGACATTATCATTCATAGGATGGATAGAATGATGAATATGGTTGTACCATATTTATAAAAACCAAAAAATATGTATAAAGTACTAGAGTTATTATTTTGGTATGGATATAAAAAATAATGAGAATGTGTGGGAAGAAGATAACTTGGAATGAGGTGATGAAATTATTACCTCTTCTTCTGGTGCTTCTTTTTTATTTGAACAAAAGGGCTCCTTAGGTTGGATTAATGCTCAATTTAAGGCCTTTAAAATGCATTTATGATATTTGGTCATGTATTGGAAGAGTCAAATGGCTTTGGATGTGTGAATTTGAGAGAAGGTGAAGTTACCTTTTATAAGTGGGGTGAGGGGCACCTTTGAAAAAACATAAAATAATTTTTTATTGTAAAATAATATTCAGTTTCTAATAGCTCCAAATGAATTTATTTCGAGACTTAGGTGTTTTTGGGTCGAAATACTCTAAACCAACAGGTTTTAAACATGTTTTGGTTACAATATTACCATTATCATTTAGATTTAACTCATAGTTAAATAGTTTAACATTCACCATGTCTCCTTGTATTTTTATACTATATGGTTAATTTATTACTATAAAATTCCAAGGGAACCCCATGTGGTTCATTAATGACATATCTATTATTAAATAAGTCCTTTGCCCAAACCATAGATTTTTAGGACTATTATATAATTTATTAATATAGTATTTGTTATAAAGACTCATTTATATCAATTTTGACACTATTTGGTATTTGATTTTTTTGAAGCGATAAAAACATTAAGACTGAGAATAAAATTTATGTAATAAACCATGAAATGTTATATTAACCTCTAAAATTAGTGTAATTCATCAAAACATTCCAAATATATTTATTTTAATATTTATAATATAATTTATTTTATTGTTCTTTTAAAAGGTAATCACTCCATAATCATTGTGTCATAAATAAATTTATTTTTTTAATGTTCAAATATTATAAATAAAATACCATGATGTAGGAAATATTTTTATTTATCTAATTTATATTTATAGTTCAATTTAACATATGTATAACCCTATATTAAAAATCAATTTTTTATTAATCTTTAAATTTTACACTTTTAACTCTTCTTTAAATAAAATAAAAAATATATCCTAATATAAGTTTAATGGATCAAAAGGATCATATTTTATTCCTAATGTATGTTTTGGTCTAACTACACTTATTGAATAGAATTAGGACTTGTGTTAGGGTAATTATAATAACATTTTGACCTTCAATAACCATATTTACATTTAATAGTGGCAAATAAAATTCAAAAGTTACTATTCCCCATAAATTATTTTCATCTTATTGAACCACATTTTATTTACTGATATAAAAAATTTCTCCCTTATTTTTCAACTTCAATTCATAGAAGTGGTAAAATTATATTTTATACAAATTTGAAAATGTGAATAGAAGGTGGGTAAAAGATGGTAAAAAGTTCAATAAAATTATATATATATATATATATATAATCTTAATATAAAATGAATATAATGAATAAAATTGTCCTTATAAAGGTCTTATGTATCTATTTTGACATTAATTTTTTTTAATTAAATAAATCATTATTTGAATAAAATGACGGTTTTAAGCAAAAACGTAGTTAATTTCACTATTAATCAAAAATTTAATGTTTTCAGAAAAACACCAAAAATTTACCCAAAGATAATTTTGATATTCTGAATTCGAAAATGAAATCTATTATACCAAATTAAAATCATTAATGTTTCATGAATTAATTTAAAATGAATTTCTGTTGTCAAAACCAAAAGCCAGGTTTTTTAAAAAGTAAAAACAATCAAAATATTGACACGGGTTTATGTTCAATTTAAATATGAAAATATTTATATTTACCTAAATTATATAAATATATATATATAATCTAGTTATAATTTAAAATAACTCAAATCCATAATTTAACACTATAAATTATTTTAATTAAAAAAGAAATTTTCAATTAAAATTTAGTATTTTTCACTATTAATCAAAATATGAAAGTTATCAGAAAA
Organism: Viscum album; assembly: GCA_963277665.1. Taxonomy (NCBI): domain Eukaryota; kingdom Viridiplantae; phylum Streptophyta; class Magnoliopsida; order Santalales; family Viscaceae; genus Viscum; species Viscum album. Next base: position 1,338,916,028 of record OY728132.1, on the reverse strand, counting down.
GTACCAAAAATTTTAAATACTAAATTATTATATCACAATTCGAAAGAATTATTTAATTTCACTAAATTTAATATATAAATGTGTCAAATATTTGATTAAAAAATGGTTCTCCATTAAATAGGTGAAAAAACTGCATTTTTTTTAAATACTTCTTTTATCTAAAAATTTAATTTGTCTTTATATTATTTCTAAGAAATACAAAATTTGAATGTTAAAGTATGTAGGATATATATAAAATTGAAAATTTTGTTATTACTATTCATAACCACTTTTTGAACTACTAGTTTGGAAAGTCGTGGTGCGCTCGATCTTGGTGTTGCGTGCAACACAAGCTATTGAATTACATTAAAGAGATGATGTACTTTGAAATCATGGGGTGTTACATTCTCAAATACTTAAATAAAATTTCATCCTAAAAATTTGAAATTTTTCTTTAAAAATAAAAAGTTGAAAATATAAAATACCTTTGTGGAAAACCCACATCAGAAACAAGGTTAATAAAATTTAGTCTTAATATGAGGAAAAAATGGGAATGAAAAAGTCACCAAAAAATATGATCTCGAATAGGATACCATTGGTGGAAATTATAGAATCATAATTGGAAGAAAAATTTAAATAATTATATTTAGTGATTTAGGTCATCAATCACAAACAAGTGTAAAATTGAGGGACTCAAAGACATCAATCTATGATGATTTAAAATATCATCAGTTCAACAAAATATAAGGTATTAGGATTACAAATTTTTGGTTTTATGAAAGATTCCCTAGAGTTTATTATATAATTTCTTCTTAGAATAAGTGAAAAAATATACTTGACAAGTAGTGTTTCATCGTTTATCTAATTTCTACCACAAACTCATCTTTTACTCCAAAACATAATATAACTCAACAATATTCTATTTATCATAATCGTATAGGGTTCCAAATATAAGTATATACCATTTAAATGTAGAAAACTATTTTCTAATAACCTAGGACTTCCTATTGGCCAGTGGTAGGTGATAATGCCTTATCACACTTTAGTAGTGGGTTCGATTTCTGCAGTTTTCTCCAATGCAGCGGGTTATCACCCGACATGTAGGTTATCCATTGTCTAAAATTATATTATTATAATATTACTAAAATAATCTTTGGAAATATTTTAACCATAATAAATACTATAAAATTTTTCATCTTAATCCATTCTACTCTTTATAGATATTCTAAATAATTCTATCCAAAATCTCTCTAAAATTTATCTAAATTCCAATATCAATTGTATCATCAGATTCCCCAAACAATGTAAACATATTCTTATTACCACATACTGAAATTATTATTAGATAAATCATATTAAAACCTTAATAAAAATATTACTACAGTACAATCCTTATATATATCACATTCTTCTTATAACCCAAATATAATTCTTGAATCCAAAAACACAAATACATTAACTTTTCCACTTAAACTGTAGTAACAACATAAGCATGGGATTTCTCCCTTGGCCTTTCTGAGGTAGGTTTCATTATCTATTAGGACATTCATTTGAATAATTAACCATTTCTCTACAATTGTATAATTCAAAAATGATATCCACTTTCTTTCTCTTTCAATCACGAGCCCGGTGACATTTTACTCCACATTTGTTTTAATCTCCAATTCTATTTAGGCAAGTATCGGGGTGCTTCTTGCCACAATTATCACATAAGGGGAAATACTTATTTCCTTTTTCCCCTGTATCTGTCTCTTTCTCCACCTCTCTCTTCTTCTCTTTCATCATAAATGTTATAAGACATAGAGAATTCTTTTTTCCTTGATAACACATATAATTATATCTTCGTACGACTAGATGGATTGTGAGACTAATGCTTGATGGAGAAATGGTTTTAACCCATCAAATAATAGATAAATATTACTCCTTGGGTTGTTTATACAATCTACAATATTCCTTGATAACATTCTAATGTTATCCTCAAACTTTTCAACATTCACATCATCCTTTTTCCTCAAACATATAAATTTTCATTCCATACCTGCTCGATGGTCACGAGGAAAGTATTATTCTAAGAAAATATTTTTAGACTCCCTTCATTCCATATTTGATAATTATTCATTCTAATTTGTGTTTTGAATCAATGAACATCATTGATCTTCATCTCTGATGAGGCGATAAACTACCATGAAAACTTTTTCCCTTTCGCTACTCCCCAATGAATAAAATATTTTCTCTAAGGAAATTATCCATTGCTTTTCTACAAATGGATTTGTACTCTCATTGAATGTTTGTGGTTGTTGACTCATTAATTAGTCTAACATTGATCCTCCACGTTGATGATCAGGGTGATCTATACGGGTAATGTTATTATTCATAACATGAGTGAGTTGTCCCAGTATGGTTATAAGTTGTTCATCACCTATTGTATCACCAGCTCCACTATCATTACCCCGATTAGGAGGGAAATCCATAAATGGAGTATGTTCACTGATGAGGTTTCCATTCCTTCCATTAGGTGTCATTTCTAAAAATGGAATACAATATATTAGTTTTTGAATTGTAATTCATAATTCCAAACTATTAAAATACCTAACATAAATTGAAAAATTTATGCATATAATCCCAAATCATAAAAAATAGTTTTCTTTGAGGAATTATTTACTAATAAATCCTTCACAAATGTTTGTAAATAAAATGTGGATCATCTTATGAGTATCACCTAGTAGTGTCATAACCAATAGTGCATAAAGGCTCGATGTCCTGTACCAGGATACCCTGGTGAAGCCCAAAACTCCTTGTTAGTCTTTTCACCCCTAGATACATCTGTGTCAGAGCCACCCCTACCTACCCATATCTAGAAATGGACGTATTTCGTGGGAAAATTAAAAAATATCTACATTACCACAATCCTAGTAATTTCTTCAATACTAATCATCAATGTCGTTCTTAGGGTTGTGTTTTCTAGTTATATTTTTTCTTTATCTAGTATAAAAGGTTTGTACTAAACATGCTCTGATACCAACTATAAGGCCCCGACCCCAGAATCCCAGAGTCAGTCCATTATTAAATAAAATTGGATTGATACACGGAATCATGTCCCAAAATACTGATTAGTTTAGTAGCCATGGAAGTAGTAGATACATACATAAGTTTTAAATTACATTATGATATAGAAAAAATAACATTATGTCCACTATGAACACACTCTTATCCCTTAGAATATTTTTGTAGGTTATTCATAATATACTTCTTCGCATTCTAGGAAAAATAAAACCAATGAATGGGGTGAGCTCAGATGCTCAGTTGTGATATGAATATAGTGTAAAATATCATAAATAAGAATAAAAAATAAGGCAATGATTAATATTAAAACGCATTAATTTTAAACATAAACTTTAGCATAATATGGAATAGATAAATAAAATAATACCATTTACTTATTCACATAAATATTCTACTAGTCTAATAATCACATGTAGTAATTAATTGCATAATGAGGGAATTCCTAACACAAGACATCATTACCACATAGTCATGGCCTTGTGCCAAGAATACAAATAAAATTTTTATCAAGCCCTTATGCCAAGAGACTAATTTGTCTCATGAGACATGTCGATGCATCGAGGGACTATAGCGGGCCCCACCCATCACTTACAAAGTCTACTGTGTTCCCCAAATGAAAATATTGAATCACAACATAAACATTCGTATTAAAACTATCATAAGAAATGTCAATACTTTAACCATAAACTTTGAAGGGTATAAAAATAGCACATCCAAAGTCAATCATATCATAACTAATTCAATACAATATGGAACATTGTATTATAATAAATCAACCTTAATCAATAATAATATCAAGTAAATGATTTTTACATATTTGAAAATGACCGGTTAATGTTTTTAAGAGAAATATCCCTATTTGTGAAATCATTTAAAATTCATACATTTATAATATAATTAATTTAATAGATATTTTTGAAATAAAGTTTCCCATACCACATTGAGTCTTTTGAAAATTATTATCATTTAAAAACTATCATGTCCATATAAAGAAACCCTTAATAGTATTTTGAAAACATGGACATTAATGATAAAGATTTAGAATAATAAATATTTAAAACATTTAAAATTATGTTTCAGTTAAAGAGTACCTTAAAATAATCATTTTAAAATATATTTTATGAAACATGTAGATGTATAATAAATATGTCCTAGAAAATACTCACACATAAATAATCTTGGATAACAATGAGATTGAGTAATTAACCGTTACCATGTACTTTTTTTTATTAGATGGTAAGTTTAACATTCAGTATGATGGCCATAGTATGTTATTAAATTTTTCCAGAACCATATTAATATTGATGATATAATACATGATTCATTTATGACTTTATAATACACATTTAATAATAATTTCCATGTTAAATTAACATTTCTGGTAATACTCGCCTTCTTTATCATGCGTGTTTTGACTTGATATTATTGATCATATCACTTAGATCATGATTTAAATATGTCCATAATATAAAAAAAATTATATATCTTATTTATTAAAATATAAAAATGTATAATAGATAGATATATGAAATGGAAGGCATCATTTTTTGGAGAGAGTAGGCCGTACGTAGGCATAAACGTTGTTTCCGTTTTCATATCACATTGAATAGAACTAAGTGAATAAGATATTTGTAAACACACACACACACACACATATATATATATATATGGAGTAGCATTATTATGTCATATATTACATACTTTTAACAATATATATTTTTATAATCATCATTGAATGGTAAATGTCAAAATGAATCTCATCGTGGTGTGGGGACTGTAAGACGTACGTACACACGAGGGACTATAGAAATTACATAATGATAAAAAGGTGGGGAATTGGATGGTATATTAATTTTAAAGATACATTATAATGTCATTTTAATTATTTATATACATATTACTTGTCATTATGTCCTTCCAAATAACATATTGTTGAATAAAAAATTAAAAAACGGCGTTGAGACGGTAAGCCATACGCATGCACGCATGGTGACATTATCATTCGTAGGATGGATAGTTTAATGAATATGGTTATACCATATTTTTAACAACATAAATATATTTATAAGGTATGTAATTTATTATTTTTTTATGGAAAAAAAAAGATAAAGCGGATGAAAAAGATAAATTTGAAAGAGGTGATGAAATTATTACCTCTTCTTCGGGTGCTTTCATTTGATTTGAACAAAAGGGCTCCATAGTATGGATTTATTTTCAGTAGAATCCATCTAGGATTAATTTAGGATATTTGGGCAGGGGTTTCCTAAGCCAAATGGCTTTAGAGTTGTGAATTTCTGAGAAGGGAAAGTTCTCTTTTATAAGATGGGTGAGGGGCACCTTAGAAAAAACTAGAAATATTATTTTATTATACATTCATATTTAGTTTATAATGGTTAAAAATGAATCTATTTCAATAATTTGGTGGTTATGGGTCGAAATAATCTCCCCCAATAGGTTTTAGACATGTTTAGGTTACCATATTAAACTTATGTTTTAGATTTAACTCTTAGTTAAATAGTATAACATTTACCATGTCTGCTTGTATTTTTATTTTATATGGTTAATAAACATACTATAAAATGTCACGTGAACCCCAAGTGGTTCATTAATTAAATATATATTATTATATATGTCCTTTGGAAGAACCTTATATTTTTAGGATGGTTACATATCTCAATAATATAGTATTTGATTTAAAAACTAATTTATGTGAATTTTGACACTATTTAGTATTTGATTTTTGTTAAAGTTATAACATCTTTATCACTACAAAAAACAGTTTATTTAATCAATCCAAACATGTCATATTGACCTATAAAATTAGTTTAATTCCTCAATACTTTAAAATTATATTTATTTTAATATTTATAATATCAATTTTTTATATCTTTTATTAATAAAGTAATTACTGTATCATCAGTGTGTCATAAATAATTTCAATAATTTAATGTCTAAAAATTATAAATAAAATACCATGATGTAGGTAATCATTTTATCGTTATAATAAAAATTTATAGTCTAACTTATCTTATGTATAACCTTTTATTAAAAAATGTTTAGTTATTAAACATTGAATTTTACACTTTTAACTCTTCTTTATATAAAATAATAATAAATGTGATAATCTAATCCAAGTGTATCAAAATGATCATATTTTATTAGAGACCATTTAGTTAGTTTTGGGATTATGATTAAAAACTATAGTTAAATATATAAGTATAATAAAATTTCCTTAATTTTTAGTAATTATTGAGTAATTGGTTTATCAATAAAATGCATCTTTATCCTTATATTACATGTTGATATTTCTCTAGAACAAATGTATAAAGTGGTAAAACCCAAAAACACTATGTTTTGAAAGAAATGACTGAGAACTAGTGCACGATAATGTGACTTTCTACACTCATGGTTTGAAATACCCAGTAGAATTGCTTGGGTAAATATATGATCTCATTGTGAACCATTTTTATGGGAAAAAATACGCTTCAGAATATATGATAGGAAATAGAAGATGGATAACAATGATTGAGTCCAATAAATTATTATCATAATGAAATATATGTAATTTATACATTATATATTTAATTTAATTTTATTTGAATTTATGTGTTTGATAGTATAAAAATAATCATCCATAATTATTTATTTATTTATCCAATGTCTAGAAATATGAGGAATGAAGTTGCAAATCATTGTGGTAGGAATTTTTATTACTACCCCAACGAGATGCCTAACCTGATGGGAACGAGAATAGTGAACTTTTTCAATATACTCTATCAGGTGACCCATGTTTTGAATACCATCATTGATCAGGAGGATCTCCTAAAACCCTAAAAGAATAGAAAAGCTTGAATTGATAGCTTTATGTAGCGAACACCAATGACATTAAATGGACCATATGATCACTTAATAATGGAATTATTGATCAAATCTTTTGAGAAGATTATCTATATAATTCAATGATTTGACCGCTAAAGGGTTACATGGGATGTTTATCATTACGAGAGAGAATATGATCAGTTCTATAAATTGATCAAGAATATGAATCATGAGATATATATCAAAGTAATTGGTGGGAAGGAATGCTAGATGTTTTGGGATAATTATTTTCCTCACACTCTTTATCAAAAAATGGAATGGTATTTTTGTTAACTTAAGAAATAAGATGTGTAAAATAGCAGTGTGTACAAGTAAAATGGAATATGACTTGAATGATTCACCTCCATCATTTTCATTGTTCCCAAATTGAAGTTTGAGAACATCTTTTGTCAGATATAAACTATTCTATAAATAACCCTGGCTATCCAATACATTGATATCTATGAAGAAATTTTCTGATGTTCCATCAATGTCAAAATGATGATTGATGAGTCTCAAGGTTATCATGGGTATATGAAGTGGAAATTAATTATTAATTTTTCTGTCTTATGAAGAAATCCCATTGTTCCAAGAAACTTTAACATCATACTCGTAAATAGTTCCAAAAGATCAACCCCAAAAAAATGCCTAAATGGGGTGAAGAAATTTTATAGTTGATGGATGGAAGGAAACCTAGATAGTTATTGTTGAAAAAACACACCCACTAATGCGATGGAGAATATTACTTATCTGTTATAGTTGTAGTGCATTGTTCATTTCTTCATCTACAAGAAACTAGGAAACTATGAAAACCAATTCACTAAGGCAAGGGATTTTTGGAGACAAATAATATACTCCAAGGAATCAAGGGTGGTATTATTCTATGACAACCGTTGAGGTGGATAATGATTATGATGTGTTGAGAGGAATTCTAGTAATTTATTCAATTATATATAAAATACTTTTGGATTCTGGTTCAATGAACTGATTCATAACAAGAATGATTACTATAACTATTCAAACACCACCATAGAGCAGAAAAGTATAACTTTCATTGAAACAATAAATGTGAAAATTATCAAATCCTGTGTATATAAATCCTCCCATGATGAATTTTTTAGGATAAATACCCAATGAAAAATTTTATAATCTCGTTTGTGGAATATGATAAAATTATGGGTATGGTTTTTATTTCCTTATATTCAGTCAACAGAAATTTTTTTCTGAAGGAAATCACTCTCCAAATCCTAAATCACACATCGATTTTATACAAGTACATAGGGGATGATGCATATTCTATAGTATCATGATATAAAGAATGGATATTATTTCCATATAGGGATTAATATATAGATACAAATACTTGGTATTATTAAATAATCATCTTTTGAGACATGCCCATTATTAGGGAAGACACAAATGCATTTCTAAAAAAAATTGTCTTGTCTTCCTCCTATCCGAGTAGATGAAAGTTCCATGGATATTATAAATGGGGCATTATCCTTATCCAAGGATTCTTATAGAATTTATGTTGTTGTACATGAGTATGTGAATAAGAATCTATCATGTAATCTGGATAAAGGAGTCATATGCCGTAGTGTGTCACATTTTGGTGCACCAATCCTCTTTGTGGGGAAGATGGATTGGTGAAGAACCCTTTGAATTGATTATTGCAATCATGACAAGATCAAAATAAAGAAAATCAATAATCTATCATGTATTTATTATATTTATGATTAAAAAAGTAGAGCACAATACTTCTCCATGGTGGATCTGTAGTCAGGATATTATAATGTCAGGGTGAAGATAGAGGATATCCCCAAGACTACTTTTCATACAATGTATGGAAACATGAGTTGAAAGTATTTCCATTGAAACTTCTTAATCATCAATAAATATTCATTTAAAAATTGTATAACGTATTAAAAGATATCCTAGAAAAATATGTGGTATTATTTATAGGTGATACTCTAATATACTCCAAATGAATGTGGGTGAATGGGGTGAATCTAAGCATTGTTCTAATGATTTTATGAGTGGAGATTCCTTATTCAATGTACTAAAATTGTGAGTTCTTGTTCAAGGATAACAATTTATTATGGATTATCATCACATTTAATGAGATATATGAGGACTCTTTATGGAAATATGTAGTTGAAGGATGTCCAATGCAAACATCTGTGAAAAATATTCGTAGTTTTCTCGGATTATATTTGTAATATATTAAATTTTTGTGAAATTTCATATTATTTTCAAACCCTATAACCATGATAACTCAGAAGGGATCATATTTTCATTGAATGATGAATTTGAAGAGATATTAAAGGAGATAAATATAAGGATTATCACTACTAATTTAGTATCACTACCCTCATGTGGAGACCTTTCTATGGTATTCGGCAATGCTTCAATGAAGGTGTTGGGTTCTGTGTTAGTAAAAGAAGACAATGTGATAGCCTATGATTCTATGTAATTGAATGTTCATGAATATAACTACCCAACACATGATATGGGTTTTTATTCAGTGTTATTTACTTTAAAAATAGGGTGGAATTATCTATTAGGGAATAAGTGTTAAATATAAATTGATAACAAAAGCCTCAAGTATATATTCACACATAATGAGATTAACATTCTCTACTGAAGACAGTTAAAGTGGATAAGTGAGTATGACTAAAAATATCACCACCATAAAAATAAATATAATAAATAGTTAAATACTCCTAGAAAAAAGTATCCATTAATTCTATCATTTAGAATAATTGTGAGGGATCTGATCTTCTTCGATTTATAAAGGATTGATATGGGAATCAAAATGGAATGAACATGCTCAATACATTGACAAATTATTTCTCAACAATCCATTATAGTGAGGAAAATGATTCTAAAAATATTATATTGGAATTAATAATAATTTGGAAACATTAATAAATGTAGAATCCTTAGAGTCCAATATTAATGTTCACATATTTGTGAGAGTTACATCGAAGATGGAGCTATTGGATAATGCACATAGCTCGACCTCATCAATACATCTTGGAAGCCTAAAACATATTTAGTTCTCCAAGAGAACTATTTTTGGGAAAATATTAAGAACAATGTTAGGGAATATACATAAAAATTATTATATGCCAAATATTTATGGTGGAAAGAAAAACAAATATCAAGTGGATGATTCAACCATTACCCATACCACCATGGAAATGGTAAAACAACACCATGAACATTGTTAATGTTCCTAAGAATACATAAAAAGGAAATAATTCTACCTAGGTTGTGGTGGATAATTTTAAATATAGTACACCATTCATTGTGGTTTTAGATAATTTCACTCTTGATCAACTTATAATAATATACATTAGCGAATTGGTGAGGATACACAGTACACCTCTATCGATTGTGTCTGACTGAGACACAACATTTACCTCAATGGTCTAGAAAATCCTCTAAGACAATATAAAAAATGAATAAAAATTCAACAAGACCTATTGATAATAGTTCAAGACAATAGAGCAGCACATCATGTCTTCTCAAAGTCAAAAAATTTTCTTTATAAATAATAATCAATGATACCTAGATTTTTATGTTGTAATTATGGTATTATTTATCATATATCCTCTAAAACATTTCCTGATGTTTGAGAATAAAATATATCTTAGTCCAATATACCCCATCCCCTCTGTGATCCTTGATCGTATTGGAGCGGTGGCTCCACGACCAAAACTCCCACAAAGCACATCTAAAGAACATGATGTATTCCCCATATCCCTCTAAAGGATGTAAATATCATAACCCTCACATGTACTCAATCCAGAGGTGGAACCGTTGGATAATGAATATCCCTGTGAGGTGTAGTCGGTGAAGATCTTACATCGTAGAGTCATTTTTCATTGGAAGAAGATAATAAATTGGGTCATAGTGCTACGGAGAAACAAAAATTTAGATGAAGAAATTAGGGAACCATATGAGGAGATGTAAAATAATTAACATCATCAGTTTTTGTGTGAAAAATTAAAAAAATGGGATAAATTTTTGAACGGGGATTGATTTTAATGGGCCAATATTTTATAAATAAAATTTCCTTTTCATTTTAGTCAAATTTATTATTATGTATTATGGTTGTAGAAAACATACGAAGTTATTTGTTTTTATTATATCCTATTTTATTTATAATTATATTAAGACTCATTAATATTGATAATTTTATCACTGAACAGTGATCTTATGGTTAATATATATAAGGGTTTACAAATCCAATTGATAGAGAAAAATGAATTGATTGATAAATCCAGTAGGATCAAACCCTATAAAGCCCATTTATTAGAGAATCATAGGGAGATAAAACCTATGATATTTTCAATTTATTATTCCCAAGATGATATCCAACAAATTAGTCATGAGAGAAAAAATATATAGTGGAATTTCAATCTCAACATGATCACATCTCAAACCATGTATTCCAAACCACCCCATGAAAGTATCACTCCCACGTAGTCTACCATTTTGGAATTTTCTGGTGTATTAAAGGATTATGTGTAACTCCCCGACCTCAGAAGCCAAGAGTTGGTGAATTTTTACGTATCATTGGCATGATCATAAAAGATCATGCCTCAAAAGAACGATTATTTTAGTAGCCTTGGAAGTACTAGATACATTCATAAGTCTTACATTACATGATAAAGTGAAAAACTACAACAACGTAGTCTCCATAGTCCACACTCATATCCCTTCATACTATCCTTGCAGGTCAGTCATAAAATACTTCTTGACATCCTCAGAAAAAAAATCATATAAAGGGGTGAGCTCAGATGCTCAGTAAGGATAACAATATAGGGGAAACTTTCACAAATAAGCATAAACATTTAAGGCGATTTATAACTAAAACAAAATCAATTTAAACTTGAACTTCAGCATAATATGGAAAAAATGAAATGAAATAATTCCATTTACTTATTCAAATAGAAATTATACTATTTGAGTAATCACATGCAATTTTAATAACAACTTTAATAATGATGGAATGAATAATTCCATACTATCATAACCACATAGTCATTGCATTGTGGCAAAAAAAAATATGATTTTGTCAAGGCCTTATTCCAGGACACTAGTTTGTCTCATCAGACCTACCGATGCATTGATTAGCTATAGCGTCCTCTACCTATCACTTACTAATCCAATGCATTCATCATATGAAAAGTTTGACACATAACATAAACATTCATATTAAAACTGGCATACAAAATGTCAATACTTTATCCACAAACAATTAATTATATAAAAATAGAACATCCATAGTCAAACATAACTCATTCAATAAAATATAAAAGATTTTATTGTAACAGATTATCCTCAATCAATAATAATGAAGGATATTGACATATATGAAAATAATCCTCTAGACTATTTCAGAGAAATTTCCCCGTTTTTCTTTAAAACATTTAAAAGTCTCACTATTTATCAAGAAGCTTTTTAAAATAGATTTCTGAATCAATGTGTCCCATACCACTTTGAAACATTTAAAATTAATTTTAATTTTAAAACATTAATTTCCATATAAATAAAACCTTTAAACCATTTTTAAAACATGGACATTAATGAGACAGATTTAGAATAATAACTCATTAAAAAATTTTAAAAATCATATTTTAGTTAGAGTTCCTAACCAAAGGGGAGAAACTTGAATACAAATAATTGAGGTAATCAAAAAATTGTAATATCATGAGAATAAATGGATTCATGATATTATATTTAAAAGTACATTATATAAACCATATAAAATTGATTTGGTGTATAACAAAAAATAAGTCTCAATGGAATGTAAATTGAGACGAAATCTCTTATAAATAACGTATACTTAGGTTAAGGATAAATCAACGACATTATTATGTGTGAAAAATATAAATACACTAAATATTATTGGATATTTAGTGTAAATCAATCAGAGGACATTCACACATATTTTTGTAAAAACAACACCAATGAATTGGATATTTAACTCAACAAATGGAGATTGAGTTAAAATTACTCTTATCAAGTTCATATCAATGCCTTTTGAATTTACTACTGGAGTGATTCTGTGTATAAAAAGTATATCCATAGAAAGGGGAGTGGATATTATGACATAACCAAATGAATAGTTATTCCACACCTAATCTTGGAGTAAAATATTCAATGATGTATGCGTAATGCTGATTGATTGGAAATTGAAATTTCAATTTCCCTTATTGATTTTGTAACATACGAAACATAAACCCATGAAATAAGGATCATTAAATTATGATTTAAATTTTTAAATATTAATTTATATTACACAATTAATAAAATCATGGCCATTACACACACCACATGCAATAAATAAGGGGTCAACAATGGAAATCTCATGGAATTAAAAGTGAGATAAGAAACCCCTTACTTTGAACTTTTTCCTTGGTCGAGGGTAGGTTAACCTCTAGTATAATGGTTAAATAATTGTTATTAAATTATAAAATAATAATATACATTAATATTATATCCTAGATTATCTTTTAGCATTTCTTTGTTAATAATATCTTAGTATTATTGTCGTTTCATGTATTAACGGATTCGTTATCTTTTATATTATTTGTGATGTGAGTAATATGTGTTATGGATGGGATGTATCTTATTCATATCCAGAATTATATCATTTCTCTAAAAATTATTTTTAATCATCAAATTAAATTTAGTCTTGAATGGATACGACGAGGAATTAATCTCATCACGTTCGTGGAGACGGTAATCCGTACATACTCACGAGCGATAATATCTTTCTTTTTATATTAAAATAATATATAATTGAATGTTATATCATATATTCAGAATAATTATCATGTTATATTTATTATTTACATTAATTACACATCATTATTATACCCATCTAAATAATAATGTATTTAATTACAATTACACCACGACGTGGAGACGGTAGTTCGTACGTACACACGAATAAAGACATGTCATTGAAAGGATGGATAGAATAATAAATATGGTTGTACCATATTTATAATAACATCACATTATATATAAGATAATGCGGTTTTTATATTATAATGGATTCTAAAAATAAAGAAGAAGTGGAAGAAGAAAAGAATTTGAAAGAGGTGGTGAGATATTTACCTGTTCTTTGGGTTCTTCCTTTTGATTTGATCAAAAGGGATCCTTAAGTTTTCTTTAAGACTAAATTAAGGCATCTAGGATGAATTTAGGAAATGTGAGATCACATTTGGGCAGGTTATGGCCACGAAAAAAGGCTTTTAATGCATGAATTAGAGAGAAGGTGGGAGTACCCATTTATAAGAGGGGTCAAGGTCACCATAGGAAAAGCTACAAATATTATTTTATAATAAAATCATTTTAGATTTATAATGGCTAAAAAATTGATTATATAAAGGATACGGTGTGGATGGGTCGAAAAACACTCATTAAATCGGTTTTAGATAGGTCTGGGTAACTATATTAACATTATCTTTTAGATTTAACTCTTAGTTAAATAGTTAGACATTTATCATTTCTCTTTGTATTTTTATATTATATGGTTAATAAAATTACTATATACTTCCAACAGAACCCAAAGTTGATCATTAATGATAAAAATATCATTATATACGTCCTTAGGCCGAAAATTAGATTTTTAGGAATAGAATATAAATTAATAATATAATATTTGTTTTAAAATCTCTTTTATGTCAATTTTGAAACTATTTGGTATTGTGTTTTTTCTAAATTCATAATAGAATTATTACTTCAAAAAAAATTCATATAAACAACCCTATTATGCCACTGTAACCTATAAAATTAGTGGAATTCATTAAAAGTCTCAAATTACATTTATTTTGATATTTATAATATCAATTATTTTAAGATTTCATTAATTATGTAAGTAATTCATCACCATTGTGTCATAACAAAGTTCAATTATATAATGTATAAAATTTATAAATAAAATAATATTATTTAGGGAATTGTTTAAACTTTCTAATTAATATTTATAATCTAATTTATCTTATGTATAACACTATATTTAAAAAATTATTTATTAAACTGTGATTTTAACTATTTTAACTATTTTTTGAATTAAATAATAACAAATGTCCTAATATAATCCATGTGGACCAAAGAGGTTCATATTTTATTCCTATGGTTTTTTTGGGTCGAAATATACCTATACAATAAAATTAGTACATGTTTTAGGGTAATAATAATATCATTTTTACCCTTAATTACCCTATTTACTTTTAACCGTGGTAATTAAAAGTAAAAAAGTTACTATCCACCAGAAATTATTTTTATCTTATTGAACCAAATTTTACTCCTTGATATTAACCTTCTTACTTGTACTTTTTAAATTCCATGAACTGAAGTGTTAAAATTATGTTTTATGTGAATTTTCAAATTCTCCTAGGAGGTGGGTAAAAGACAGTGAAATGTTAAATAAAATTTTTAAGTATCTAAAATTATTGTAAACTGACTCTAATGAATTAGATTGAACTTATTTAAGTATTATGTATCTATTTTGAGCTAAAATAAATATAAATTAAATAAATAACAATTTAAATAATAATTCGGTTTTCAACAATAACTTAGCGTTTTTCACTATTCATCAAAAATTGAATGTTTTCAGAAAAATACCAAAAGTTCACCCTAAGCTAATTTAGATATTCCGAATCCATAAATGAAGTCCATTTTGAATGATAAAATTTATAAAATTTCAAAAAGTTAGTATTACTATTTATAATGGCTAGTTTGATTGGTTGTGATGTGTTAGAACTCGATGTTGCGTTCAACACATGCTACGGTATTATTCAAAGAGAAGTGTATCGTGGAAGTTTGGGGTGTTACATTCTTCCATAATTCAATAAATTGCATCCACATAATTTTTAAAAATGGGCTTGGGAACATAATTGAAATTCACTCATCAGAAAAAGAGTCAATAAAACTATCACTTTTAAAGAATGAAAGAGAAGTAAAATTGTCACCCAAGATAACCCATACTATGATTCCATGTAGAAAAAACATGGATATGGGAGATAAATGAAGTGTCAAGTTCTAATGGAGAGGGATTGAAAACATTATTAGGAGAATGTAAAAAATAATAAAACCACAAACTTGTGATGGGAAAAAGGGTCATTAGATTCCCAGTAGGAAAAGTTAACGGAAAATGTTTTTTTAAGATACATTTCATAAAGACGAGGACTTTATTTATGAGAATGACCAAGAAAATAAATAGATATACCTAATTTTTATGTAGAGCTTCATTATTTAATAAATACCTACTACTAATTCATTTTTTTAAACAATTAGTATTCAAGATGAATTGTTCACACCAGAAGATCTAGAATCAACTTCTACAGAATCACATGATTCACAATGGATAAGCTATATATTTACCTTGTCATTAGAGATTAATCAAATACAAAATGGTTAACACAAGATAAGATGATCCCTAAAAAGTATATTCCTTTAGAGAAAGAAACAATAATCTTAATTTATAAATTTAATCCAACAATGCCCCAAAGTTTAATAAATACCATTCAATAAATAATTTCCCTTAAAGTACTTCCATATAATCCATACTAATATGGAAACCCAAACCTTAGAAGAATTTGGTTATGTAGTCTTCCAAGATAAATTCAATCTCCAAATGACATCAACTACTCTTAAAGTCAAATACTTAAAAATAATTAACCTAATCACATATTCTCTATTATAGGTTAATCAATTCATTAAATAATAAAAATCAATATAAATCCACAATAAATGCATAGATAAAATCCACCATTACTTATCAAATTAAATCCCATATTATTCTATTTTCCTTGGGTAAATAGTGTTCTAAACAAAGCGAACATCTTCCAAAATAAAATTAATCACTTAATCACCAAATCATTTTCCTATACTAAGGGTATTAATTTGATAAGACATAATATCCCAAATCAACTTATTATTGATTAGTAAAATAATATAACTAAAAATAATTAATCACACTAACCAGGGACTTCATGTAGTCTAGTGGTTGGCGATAAATCCCAATAACACTTTGGTTGTGGATTCAATTCCCACAACATTGTCCAACACGACGTGTTGTCACACGGTCTGCATGATTTCCTTTATAAAAATCAATATTTTATAAAATTACCTAAATGAGATAAATTCATAAAAATAACTATAACATAATTTAACCACAAATGTTATCTCATACCTTGAATTTTCATCCCAAAATATAATAACTTGTAATTTCCTCAAACCCAATGATCATATAAAACCAAATGTTTATTTATTAATATATCCACAATAGAAAAGATATGTCTTCCTCAAATATCATTTTCACATGACAAACTGCAGAGTTACAAATACAATATAAAATTTTTCCTACATAATCCCATCAACAAGGAGAACTAATACTTTTAATCATTTATCCTACCATTTAGTACCACATAGATTCTTCTCTGACCAATAAAATATCCTATAGAATAGGGCATTCACTCGGGTAATGGCCAGGTCCCCTAATTTACAAAAAATGATTGTAAATGGATTATTTGGACTATTTTTATTTTCTAACATAGTACTCATCATTTTTCCTTGGCAATTGTTCACATTATGTCCTTCATTCCCACATGTACATAATTTATTTGTTCAATTTAGACACTTTCTTGGGTGTCTCCTTCCACATTTCCTACATGATGGAAATTGAGGATTCATTTCTCCATGATCTCCACTACTGGAGATCTTATTATTCATCGCCTTTCTCTTCTTTGTTGAGTATGGGAGTTGGTTAATATATATATATTGTGGATCCTATTTTTGGAAAACTGATTTGGCATGAAACGATATATTTTATGCCTATCAACATTCTATTTTTCTTCTCATTTCCACCACCGTTCCCACCTTGTACATCATTATCAAAGTTACAATAACTTCCTTGGAATCCAGCCATTGACTAAAACCAGAAAGCATTGTGTGAGTAACACCAGTCAAAAAATCATTTATAGAATATCATGACACTATATTTTCATTTTTAAACACCTTAGGATTAACCAAGGTCATTTTGTCTCATCTTATATTAAAATAATTCAAATTGGTTTGTAAATGAAATTTAAATTATCTTAAGAATATCCCCCGAGAGTGTTGTAACCAAGAGTGTAGCAAGGACCGTTGTCGTGCACCAGTTCCCGTTTGAGTCTAGCTCAAAATGGTGTTTTCAGGTTTTACCCCGAGGTAAATTTGTGCCAGAGCCGCCTCTACCTGCTCGCATCCATACAGGGATGTATTTCTTGGAAAACTCAAAAAATCACTACAATACCAAAATTTTAGGAAGTTCCTCAATACTAATCCTCAAAGTCTATCTTAGGGCTATGTGCTCTAATTAGAGTTTATCTAAATCTAGATTCCAAGGTTTTTACTAAACATCATTTGATACCAAATGTAACGCCCCGACCCTAGAAGTCCAGAGTTGGTGCATTATTATGTATCATTGGCATGATCATAAAAGATCAAGTCTCGAATGACTGATTAGAATAGTATCCTTGTAATTACTAGATACATTCATAAGTATTACATTACATGATAATGTGAAAAACTACAAAAACATAGTCTCCATAGTCCAGACTCATATCTCCTCGGACTATCCCTACAGGTTAGTCATAAAATACTTCTTCACATCTAGGGGAAAATAAAAAATAGAAAGGGGTGAGCTCAGATGCTCATTAAGGTTAACAATATAGCAAAAAATCTTATAAAAATCTTAATTATTTAAGGTGATGTATAACTAAAACAAAATCCTTTTAACTTTAACTTCATTATAATATGGAAAAAATGAAATGAAATAATGCCATTTACTTTTTAACACGGATATTCTACTAGTAGTATAATCACGTGAAATATCAATTACAACTTTGATAATGATGTAATGCATAATGCCAGACAATCATAACCACATAGTCATGGCCTTGTACCATGACTACAAATAAGATTTTATCAAGGCCTTGTGCCAAGACACTAGTTTGTTTCATGAGACCTACCGATGCATCGAGGAGCTATAGTGGGCTCCACCCGTCACTTACTAAGTCCAATGCATTCATCATATGAAAAGTTTTACACATAACATAAACATTTGTATTAAAACTTGCATACTAAATTTCAATACAATATCCACAAACCATGAATGGTATAAAAATAGCATATCCACTGTCAAACATAACTCATTCAATACAATACCTAAGATTGTATTGTAATAGATTAACCATAATTGAAAATAATGAAGGATATTGACATAGTTGAAAATAACCATTGAAACTATTTGTTATAAATATCCCCCTTTTTATTTAAAAAATTAAATAGTCTCACTATTTATCAAGAAGATGTTTAAAGTAGATTTTTGAATAAAAGTGTCCCATACAACTTTGAAATATTAAAAATGAATTTTAATTTTAAAACATTAATGTCAATATAAATAAAACCTTAAAACTATTTTAAAAACATGGACATTAATAAAAATATTTATAATAATAAATCTTTAAAACATTATAAAATTGATATTTTAGTTATATTTCCTAACTGAAAGAGAGGCACTTGAATACAAATAATTGAGGTTATGAAAACATTGTAATATCAAGAGAATAAATGGATTCATGATATACTATGTCAAAGTACATTATATAAATCATATAAAAGTGATTTGGTGTGTAATAGTAAAGAAGACTCAATGGAATGTAAATTGAGATGAAATCTCTTATAATGACTGTATCCTTAGGTTACAGATAAATCAATGACATAATTATCTGTGAGAAATATAAATACAGTCAATATGAATGGATATTAAATGTAAATCAATCAGAGGACATTCAGACATATTCTTGTAAAAACAACACCAATGAATTGGATATTTAACTCAACAAATGGAGATAGAGTTACAATTACTCTTATCAAGTTCATATCGATGACTTGAGAATTTAAAAATTTTCTGATTATGTGTATCAAAAGTATATCCACATAAAGGGGAGTGAAAATCATGACATAAGAAAGTGAATAGTGATTCCACCCATATTCTTGGAGTAAAATAATAAATGATGTATGCGTAAAGCTGATTGAGTGGAAATTGAAATTTCAAATTCTTTTATCGATTTTTTAACTTACGAAACATACACCCATGAAAGAAGGATCATACAATGATGATGTATATATACATATTTTAATGTATATTACACAATGAATACAATCATGGGCAGTACACAAACCACATGCAATAAATAAGTGGTGAACAATGGAAATCTCACAGAATTAAAAGTGAGATAAAAAACCCCTTACATTGTACATTTTCTTTGGTTGAGGGTAGGTTAACCTCCTTTATAATGGTGAAATAATTGTTATTAATTTATACAGGAATCATATACATTAGTATGTTATCATATACAATCTTTTAACATTGCTTTGTTAATAATATATTTGTATTATCGACGTTCCTTGTTTTAATAGATTTGTTTTCCTTTATATTCATTGTTATGTGAGTCATATTTGTTATGGATGGGATGTATCTTATTCATATATAGACTGATATCATGTCTCTAAACATTATTTATAATCATAATATGAAATTTAGTCTTGAATGGATACAATGGGGAATGAATCTCATCGCGTTCGTGGAGACGGTAATCCGTACGTACGTACGAGAGACAATATCACTGTTTTGATATTAAAATAATATATAATTGGATGGTATATAATATATTCAGAATAATTATAATTTTATATTTATTATTTACATCAATTACACTTCATTATTATACCCATCCAAATAATAATGTTTTGAATAAAAATTACACCACGACGTGGAGACTGTAGTCCCTTCGTACGCATGTAGGGTGACATGTCATTCAAAGGGTGGATAGAATAATGAAAATGGTTGTACCATATTCATAATAACATCACAGTAAATAAAAGATATAGGATTTATTATTCTATAATGGAAACAACAAAGAAAGTGGAAATGGATGAAGAATGGAACTTGAAAGAGGTGGTGAGACATTTACCTCTTCTTCGGGTTCTTCCTTTTGATTTGATCAAAAGGGCTCTATTAAGATGGCCTTATGACTAAAGGAAGGCCTATATAATGAAGTGAGGGAAGTTTATAGGATAAGTGGGCAGAGTTTGGCTGTTCCAAAAGCCTTTGAAGGTGTAAATTAGAGAGAAGGGGGAGTGACCTTTTATAAGTGGGGTGAGGGGCACCTTAGGAAAAGCTAGAAATATTATTTTATAATAAAATAATTTTCGTTTTATAATGGCTCAAAAATGTATCATTTAAAGGCTAAGGTGGGTATGGTTCTAAAACAACTAAACCAATAGGTTTTAGACAGGTTGGGGTCATTATATTAATTTATCGTTTAGATTTAACTTTTAGTTAAATATTTTGACATTTACCATGTCTATTTGTATTTTTATATTAAATGGTTAATAAATATAATATATACTTACAAGAGAACCCCAAGTGGTTCATTAATGATACACCTATAACTATATAAGTCTTTTTCCCAAGCCTTATATTTTTAGGATTATAATATCCATTAATAATATAATATTTGTTTTTAAAACCCCTTTATGTCAATTTTGACACTATTTGGTATTTTGTTTATTCTAAATTCATAATAGTATTATTACTACGAAATAAATTCATCTAACCAACCCTAATATGTCATATTAACCTATAAAATTAGCGCAATTCATAAAAATACTCATGTTACAAATATTTGGGTATTTATAATATCAATTACTTTAATATTTCATTAATTAGGTAATTACTGCATCACCATTGATTCATAAATAAATTAAATTATTTAATGTTTAAAAAGTATATATAAATTCCTATTACATATGGAATCTTTCTATATTTCTAATTAATATTTATAATTGAATTTATCTTATTTATATCCCCATATTAAAAATGTTTTAGTTATTAATCTTTGATTTTAACTCTTTTTACTCTTCTTTGAATTAAATAATAATAAATATCCCAATCTAATCCAAGTGGAAAAAGAGGTTAATATTTCATTTATGAGGTTTTTATTGTTCGAACTATAATTATCCAATAGTATTAGGGCATTTTTTGGTTAATAATAATATCATTTTCCCTCAATTACCGTATTTACTTTTAACCGTGGTAAATAAAAGTAAAATGATACTATTCACCCAGTATTATTTTTATCTTATTAAACAAGATTTTTCTCATTTATATTAACCATGTCTCTCAGATTTTTTATATTCAACTAACGGATGTGGTAAAATTATGTTTTATGTGATTTTTCAAATTCTCCAAAGAGGTGGGTAAAAAACGGTGAAAAGTTCAATAAACTTTTTATATTTCTAAAATTATTATAAACTGACTCCATTGAATTAAATTGAACTTATGTTGGTATTATGTATCTATTTTTACCTAAAATAAATTTAAATAAAATAAATTATTATTTAAAAAAATTTGTTTTTAAACGATAACACAGTGTTTTTCACTATTCATCAAAAATTGAATTTTTTCAGAAAAATACCAAAAATTCACCTTAAGATAATTTCGATATTCGGAATCCAAAAATAAAGTCCATTTAGAAAGATATAATTTATAAAATTTTAAAAATTTTGTATTACTATTCATAACAGCTAGTTTGATTGGTTGTGGTGTGTTAGATCACGAAGTTCCGTAAAACATACACTACTATATTATTCAAAGTGAAGCATACCGTGGAAGCATGTGGTGTTATATATGTATAAATATCATATATTTATTAATATTTATATTTTCTTTTCAATAGAAGAATTTTCATATTTTATTCTAATAATTATTTTATAAATGATTGTGTTTATAAAATAAAACAAAATTTGTATTTTTAATTAGTAATAAATTAGAATTAAGGACTTTATTTTAATGAGTTAACGTATTTGTTTAAATGTTATGTGAGTATGATATACTCTATAACACCAAATGTGGGATCGAAATAATATAGATACTGAATAAAGAATCTAATGATGCTCAAAATAAAAGAGGGGGGGGGGTAAATTGTAATCATTAAAAAATTATTTTGAACATTTAAAGATGGTTATGTTTAACAGGTTAAACAAGGTAATTCAAAAAACTTCTATGTTCTACACACTTTCTAGATTCCAAAAATATGATTTCGAGATAGTGAGTCTGGAAGCATTGTTTCAGAAGTAAAACAAAATAAAAATTTATGAAGATAAAGATTCTACCATAAAACGTATATAATATCACTAAATCAACATATAAAAGTATTAGGAAGTATAATATAGTTATACTTCACTGAACAAGAAAAATGTAGTGGAAAACAAGAAACAATACAAGTAACAATTAATAGATCTTTTAACCTAAAGAGTAGGATATCCCATAACCTTGGATAGAGGTCCCTTGATTTATATTTTCAAGAAAGTCTATCTTACCATCACCAGGGTAAGCCCTCGTTATGATGATCGGAGTCTGCCTTGCTATCCCCACAAGCCCTCAACATCAAGGTAGTCGGAACCTCTGTCTTCCTATCCCTATAAGTCCTCTGATGTGATCAGTAACATTCGGAGTCGCACGAAGAAAATCTGAACAAGATGTTTAGTACGCAGAAAGAAAGGAAGCCTCTCTCACTAGAAAACACTTCAGCAGCATGTAATCTCTAGTTTGATCAACTTGATGAATATATTTAAAATGATCTCCTATTTATAGGCACAACTCCAACGGTCGACTCCCTCCTCCAACAGTCATATTTTTCCTTGAATTTTGGACGGACCTTTACTCGTGTCACTCAAACAACAGTTAGTTAATAACTGAAAGCATGACATCATTTTATAATAAAGCAAGTGTAAGAAAAAATATGGTTACATAACCAAAATCCAAAATTCAGAATTTAAGAAAAATAAAATATTGGAGTAAAACCAAAAATGAATTCGGATTTTATAAAACAAGAATATTCAGATTCTGTTTTCTAAAGAATTTGGAACCAGAATTATATAGAATTCCGAAGTCTGAATTTCTAGGAAATTGGGAATCTAAATACAAAATAATTATTAACCTGAACTTATAATGTTCGGAGTCATAATTCACTAGAATTCATAGTTTTAACTCACAATGTTCGAAGTCATAATTCATGAGAATTTAGAATCAGAACACATAATAGTTCAGAGTTTGAATTCAGAGAACTCAGAGTCAGAATATAGAAGAGTACAGAGTTTGAATTCAGAGAACTCGGAGTCAGAACTCAAGAGAGTTCGGAGTCTAAATTCAGAGAACTCAGTTTAAGAAATCAGAAGAGTTCGGAGTCAGAATTCGGAGAACTCAGAGTAAGAACTCAGAAGATTTCGGAGTCTAATTTCAGAGAACTCGGAGTGAGATCTCAAAAGAGGTCGGAGTCTGAATTCAGAGAACTCAGAGTCAGAATTCTGATCCTGAAAATAGAATGGTCTATATCTATGTATTATATGAAACATAGGTTTTAGATAAGAAACTGAATTTTACACATAGACAAGATAATCAATGAAAAACATTGTAAGGATAAATTTCCTTGGGGAAGGAAAATTTTCCTTATGGAATTAAAAAAAAGTATAGAATGAAATTTTCCAAATGATAAGGCGTTTGTGTTTTTCAAAACAAGGAATGCTAATGTCATAAGGAATCATTATTGACTAAACAATATCACCCAAGTATGATGGAATGGAAAAGTCATAAGGAAAACCTTATTGACCCAACAATATCCCCCTTTTTTGAAAGCACAATCATCCTTACGAAAAATAATATATGGACTTAGAATAATAATTTATAGACTATGAAATAAATCTTATCTCCCTTTAAACATGGACAATGATGAATAAGAATAACTCCTCCATAGGCTTTGTAACACTAAGGATCGTATTCTAGATTTCTGGAATTAGATTTTTCATTATCTTGAATACGGAAATCTTCGTATTGAAATATCCCTCTTAGATAAACTCTTACTTTCATTGGGATAATTCTTATTTACGTAGAATTATTTTTCCTTTTCTCCCACTTTCTGATTTTCAAATATAATTTGAGGGAATTTAAAAACAATTATTGTACTTGGAAGATTATTATAAAGAATCCAACCAAAAAATGAGAAACTAAAATTTCATTAAGATAGGAAAAAATTTTACAAGGAAGAAAAATACAACAGAAGGTCAGATTGCAAATAATTAATCATTCCATTTCCTTTGGCATCAACTTCTTGACTATATACTTCATCTTTTTTAAGTCCATATGATCTTCCACTACTCACTTCAGAAGCTGATTAGGATCCTTATCTTTTTTTCTAAATCCTTGATTCTTTCTTCGTGAGACTTAAGAGCATATGACTGTGCCTTCATGACTTATTCCTATTTCAAAATCATTTTATAAATCTAAATCCAAATATCTCTTTCTCTCTTCCAGATTTTGAGAAAAATAATAAAACTTCCCATTTAGATCGTTGTCCTCTTGAATGTGAGAATTTTTCTCGAGAGATAGATTATTCTCAAGGATACACGTGAGATCCATTATTTTTCCATCTTCAATATCAAAAACATCCTTAACACAATCTTGAAACTCATAAAAGCTCTATCAAATAATCAACTATATTCTTTGACCAGTGAACCATTTTCCTACCTGACCTTTTGTGCGCATTGTTGTTAATGAAAAAATTCTTGAAATCAGCCTCAAGCATAAAAAACATATCCATAACCATGGATAATGAATCTTATTTCTGATTTAAGATGTTTCGGAGCATCTGACATCTTGATTCAATGCTTGGAAAGATCAGAATGGTGTTAACCAGCTTCATCAATGATTTAACGATGAAATCATGTCCTCGGGATGATGATTATGAATCTGAGACTTTTCTTGGTGAGGGATCTTTCTCTAGCTCAACAAGTTTTCTCTTATAAGATCAACCAACTTTCTTCTTCTTTAAATCATATTTAGTATGTGTATCAACAATCACCTATTTCCCCTTATCATTTCTCATAATATCATCATCATTTAGAGATTCATGTTCACAATATGAGAGCTGAAAATATTTATCTTCATCTACCTTCTCCTTCCTAGATCCTGCCTCTGTATCTTCAGGATAAATGAAATGATGATTATAACATTCTTGCTGAATGATTTTATTCACATCATCTTGAGCCTTCTCATCTAACTCAGGAGTAACAAGCTTTGAGGATTTGTCTTGAGTGTTCCGAATTGACAATTTCTCAGATTCACATTCCTTTTTATGGAAGTCTTCACCTTTCTTTTTGAGGTCTGTGGTGTCACCACTACTTTCAGTTTCTTACACTCCTTCCATAGCTTTCCTTTCTTCAATAATCTTTTCTTGGACTTTTTCTAGAGTGAAATTTTTTTCCCCAATAGTCTCAGGTAAGGCCCTACTAGGAAATATTTTGGAACATGTACATTCGTTGTGGTTTCTCAGCATCCCTCATAAGGGATTGACCAATATAGGATTCAAAGATCTTCTTCTTTTGTTTCATCTCTTTAACTTTCATTTCTAGGTCATCAATTGTCTTGTATTTCAATGATTTTTCTTCTGCAGGATCCAAGAAAAACTGTGGCTCTCCTTCCTTCTGATTTTTCTTATCTTCCCACCACTTTGCTACAAGCTCATCCAGATAGGCTTTTTGTTTCTTAGGTTCTAGAGGTGAGGATTAAGCTTCCTTATATTTTTGTGTTTTCTCTTCCACTTATACTTCTTTCAACAATTTCTTCTTTCCAGCCTTTTTCAAAGGTTCAACCACTTATTGTTCTTTTATAACAACTTCAGCCTCTTCTTCTGGTAGATCATAGAGTTCTTTTTATTCCTTAGATAAACCATCATTCATCCGTTTCAGGGTATCATCACTAATCATAATGACTTTGGAATTCCTCGGCATTGAACTATAAGGGATTTTGAATGACTCCAGTCACCGAATAATTAGCTGGGAAAGAATGGTTGAGTACCTGATAATCTGAGCCTTCAAGTTTCAAATCTTGATATTATCTATCGTAATCAGAATATGATTTATCAAATTGATCTTCCTCAGATTTTCCAGAAAATATTTAATGTACATGTCTCTCTTCTTCAAGGTGTCCTTATCACCTTTTCTGATAATGATAAACCCTAGAACCCATAATTCATGGATCTTGTTATTTGTAGAGAGGTGAGAAATCATTTGAGTCTTGACATCTATTAGACCATGGAATTCCATATCTTTCACCTTTACAAAGACTCATTGATCATCTGGCAACTTGTTCAAACAGAACTCAGCTTCCCCTTCAAATAGAACTCTAATCAAACTAGCTGCCTTTGTATAAGAAAGAGAATAGGTCTTTCCATATCTTTTGAATGAAAATTTATTTATTCCTTCTTCATTAAAGAAAATTTCTGATACATAAAATTAAATAAGCATATCTGGATACACCAAATCTTGAGCACCTGGCTTTGATATAAAGACACTTTCCCATCCATTCTGCTGGATGTTTTTGGAGATAATCGAATCATACTTGTTAAAGAAATTCGTATGCACCAGCCATTCTCTACATACCTACCACTCTAGAATTTACTTGATAGTAGATATATCTTTCTGAGATGATTCATATGCAGACATTCAGAATTGAGAATGCTCTGAGAAGTGCAGAACGATCTTAAGTATGGGGTCAGAACTTCATCACGCAAGAGCTTGAGATCGATGTGGGACAACCCTTCGAGGGTCCTTTATATATGTGTTTTAAGGGAAGAGTAATCTTCTAAAATTTATCCAATTTTTGAAAATCATTCTGATCATATCTGAAAGTTGATATGACAGCCGTAGAGAAATCTTGATAGAATCCGATCTTTTGAGTTTTTTAGAAAAACATTCGGATTTAAGGAAACTAGAATATGAAAATTTTACAAAAAAATGAAAATACCAGCTAGTAAAATATGACTATGAAAACTTATGAAAGGAAACATACCATTCAGATTTCCAGGAAGATTATTCATAGTGAGGAATAATTCTTCATGAAAAACATTAAATTCCGAAAAATGTGACTACGAAAAATTTTCATTACGAATTTTTTTAAAAATCTCACTCTGAGACTTTTAAAAAACAACATTACAAAAAGAAACATATAAAATCATCATTACAATTGTTTTTTTGAAAAACATAATTAGGAATAATTTGAAAAACTTCATAAATAAAATTTTGAAAAAGATCATTATCAAAAAAAATTGAAAAAGTATTTGAACTACCAAGAAAAAATACCCCCTATGAAAAGGATTTTATTACTGTAAGGATATTGATTTCAAGAAGAAGTTAATAAGGATAATTACCTTACAATTATCATTCCTAACTTCTGTTTAATCTATTCAAATCTATCATATGCTAAATATTTCATTAAAATGTCTGCAAGTTGATCTTGTGTTCCAATAAATTGAATAATGATATCTCCTTTTGGTGTGTGAATCCTAATGAAGTGATGCCTAATATCGATTTTTTTAATGAGATTGATGTGCAGGTTTTTTGCTTAATGAAATGGCACTAGTATTACCACAAATTTTTTTTGTTTTGGTAAAACTCATACCATAGTATGTGAGTGTTTGTTGCATCCAGAATACTTGAACACAACAACTTCCAGCAGCTACATATTCAGCTTCAGTAGTGGAGAGTGCTACTAAGTGTTGCTTCTTGCATGAACAAGAAACTAATGAATCTCATATGAAATGACAAGGTCTGGATTTACTTTTTCTATCCATTCTACATCCACCAGAGTTATCATCCGAATATTTTTTTAAACAAAATCATTTCCAGAAGTATAAAAGAGTCATAAATCCATAGTTCCATTTATGTAGTGAAAAATTCTTTTCACTACCTTTAAATGAGATTCCTTAGGATTTGATTGATATCTTTCACTTAAGCATACTGAAAACATTAAGTCTAGATGACTAGTTGTCCATTAAAGTAGACTTTCTATCATACCTCTAAATTATGTTTGATCTTTTGGTTTCCTAGCATCATCAATATCAAGTGAAATTGAGGTACCAATGGGAGTACTTATACTCTTAGTGTTGTAAAATACATACTTTTTAAGAATATATTTAATATACTTATTTTGGGATATATATATTCATTCTGGTTTTTGATAAATTTTGAAAACCAAGGAAAAGTGTTAACTCACCCATCATGCTTATTTCAAACTCAAATTTCATTTGATTCGCAATGGAATCAGTTAAACATTTTTTAGTTAAACCTAATATAATGTCATCAACATAAATTTTAACAATCAATACATTTTTATTATCTTTCAATATAAAATGGGTTGGATCTGCATTTCCCGTAACATAGTGATTTTGAAGAAAAAATCATGTAAATCTATCATACCAGGCTCGAGGAGCTTGGCTAAGTCCATACAATGATTTGATAAGTTTATAAACATGTTATAGATGTTTTTTATATTCATAAACATGAGATTTTTCAACAAAAACATCCTCTTGAACATATCCATTAAGGAAAGAACATTTTATATCCATTTGAAAAAGTATGAAATTAAAGAACGCTGTAAAGGAAAGTATGATATGAATAGATTCCTGTCCAGATAATGGAGCATAGTTTTATTTATAGTCTTTTCCTTCTTATTGATTATAGCCTTTATCAACTAATATATATTTATTTCATAAAATGATCTCATTTTCATCACACTTATTTCTAAAAACCCATTTTACTCCAATGACAGTAGTTTCTTTAGGTCTTTCAACCATGGTCCAGACTTTATTCCTTTCGAATTAATTTAGTTCATCTTGTATAGATTTTAACCAATCATCATCACCTAAAGATTCATCAGTGCTTTTTTGGTTCTAATTGGGAATTAAATTCAAGATGTTCTACTTCATTTGTTAAGGAACATCTAGTCATTACGGGTTGATTCACGTCACCAATGATACAATCACTAGGATGATTCTTTAGAAAAAAATGATTTGGGTGTTGTAAAACATTTTCATCAACATAAGGTAGAAATTATTCTAGGGTAAATGCACCAAAAAAATTTTATTGGGCATCTTCTTTATCAGATGGATCTTCTAACAACGTTTGATAATCAGTTTTTGAAAACACATCCGATGATGTAGGTTGGGGTTGTTTAAAAACACAGGGTTTAGTTAAATCAAATTTGACATGTACTTTGTCTTCAACAGTACAAGTGTTTTTATTGAAAACACTATACGATTTAGAAGCTGTAGAGTAGCCTAAGAAAACCCCTTCATCAGTTGTTGGTGTGAATTTTTGTAGATTATCTGTAGTATTCAAAATGAATTCCTTGAAACCAAAAACCTTGATGTAGGAAAGTGTTGGTTTTCTACCATTACATAACTCATAAAGAGTTTTATTAATAAAAGTTATAATCCAAAATCGATTTATAGTATAACAGGTAGTACTTACAGCTTTAGCCCCAAAAATATTGGCAAAAGAATACTCACTCAACCTGGTCCTTGTTATCTCTTGAATAATTCTATTTCTTCTTTCAACAACACCATTTTTTCGAGGTGTTCTGAGTGGTGAGAAGTTACGAGTAATTCCTTTTCTACTACCAAAAGTTTCAAGATCAGAATTTTGAAATTCTCCTCCATGATAACTATGAATAGTTATAAAAGGATGGTTTTTCTCATTTTTAACTTGGGATCTAAAACTTTTGAAATAAGAAAATAATTCATATTTATTTGCTATAAAATAGACCCATGTAAATCTATTGTAATCATCAACTAAAACCAATACATAATACTTTCCTCTAATGCTTCCAGTTTGTGATGGACCAAAAAGATCTATATGCACTAATTTTAGTGCATTAGTAGTTGAGACTTCACTGACTGATTTAAAACTTGATTTATGTTATTTTCGATATTAACAAGGGTCACGAACTTTTGAATAATTAAATCTAAGCTCTGGTATATCCTTTACTATTCATTTCCTAGATTGTTTTCATAGGTTTCTAAGGTTACAGTATCATAACATTCTATGCCATAACCAATAATGATCTTCCATTTCACTAGGGTAAGGTAAGTCTTGGCTCATAAGGTCTTATATGTTTAGTGTGTATACATTCTCTTGCCTATGGGAACAAAGAATAAATTCCTCCGTGGAATTGTGTACTAAGAACTTATCATTACTAAAATTCACAAGGTAACCATCATCATATAAATGAATTATTCTAATGAGGTTGTTATTCAGAACCTTAACAAATAAAACATTTGAAATCAATGTTTTTCCATGAAGAATGATGTAACCTATACCAATAATTTCTCCCTGATCATTATCTCTAAAAGTTACTTTTCCCCATTTTGTCTTCATATTCTTTTCAAAATAGTTCTTTTTACTAGTAATATGTAGGGAACATCCCGTATCCATGTACTATGTATTTCCTTAGGTACATTCTCTACATTCATGAAAATAAAAGAGTTGGACTTTTGGAACCCAAACATTCTTTGATCCGGAAATTTCAGAAAGAAAAATTTGATGAACCCACACTTTCATAGAAAAATGGGCTTTTTGAAATCCTAAAGACTGAGTTTTGTTTAGGGAAATATTTTCTGCCCAGTGTCCACAACACTGAGACTTAGTAAAAAATATAGAACTTTGAGGAACAAAATAACTATTACTAAGAATTGGTTTAGAACTAGTATAACCCAAACTAGAACAATTCCTTAGAGGTCATATTTGAGAATACATTTTATCAGAATTTTCCTTTCCTAGGGTAAAGTTTGGCAAACGCTTCCTCAAGGAAAAAAATTTCAGACTTTAGTTTTATAAATATGTTCTTATCTGCCAAAACATTAGCTTTATAACTAGATCTAGGCTCGAAAACATTTTTCTTAGAAATTACTTTTTCTAGGTCCTTTGAATGTTTATCCTTCTCAGAATTTACTTCCTCTAAGTTTTTTGAAATACCGTAGAAATCAAAAAAAAATATATCCAAATATTTATAAAAATCTAATATTTCCTTAGTATAAATAGTATTTCTAGAAATTTTATTATCAATATTTTTTTTGAGTTTATAATTCTCATTATCATGTTGTTTAGAAAATCTAGAAACTTCTTCATAGGAAGGTAAAGTATCAACTACATTAGAAGAAGATTCTTCATCTGAAGAGTTATAAAACATAATATTACATTGATTAGAATTTGAAGATACATTGGTCATAGATTCAGCATTGTGTACCTTATCTATTAAGAAATGAATTTCAATAGTTATTATGGATATTAGACCAAGATTCTTCTACCCAAAAGATTCGTAATCTGAAGATTCGTCTGAAGCGTCTCCAACACTGGAACTCCAAGTGTCATTATCTTTCAAAACATTATTAGCTTTAGCTTTGTAGTACTTCTTTCTGTTTCTCCAATAATGATTTTCCTTTCTTTCTTTTCTCTTATGCATAGGAAAATCAGGTCTTATATTTCCATCTCTACTGAATTCATAACATGTAACTTCTGAATCATTCTTATCATTCATTTCTTTCTTTTTATATCTAGATTGAAATTTCTTCTATCCATCTATCGTGTTCATCCTTCGAGAAAGATTGGATAGTTCATTTTTTGAAGATTCACTTTGATTAGATTCAAATTGTATAATGACCTTCTTATATTTGGATCTTTTAACTCTCTCATGAGTCTTAGGTTTCATATGATTGTATGTCGTAGTAAAAGAAACACTTCCATTACCATTCTTTTTCATATCATTGTCATCATATCTCTTCATTCAAGTCTCTTGTTGAAGAATAGTTCCAAAGAGTTCATCATGATAAATCTATGTAACCTTTCTATTCTCATCTATAGAGGTTCTCTAAGATTCCCACTCATTCGACATGATGTCTTTGATTTTATCCACAAGAGATTCATCATCTAATCCTTTCTCACACATAGACTATAAACTATTAACGATAGTCATAAAGATCTGTTGCACCATACATATGGGTTATCTATAAGGAATGAAAAAACCATGATATTCAGCTCTGAGCATGGCTCTTCTACTTTCAATAACATTTGATGTTCCAAAGTGTGTAACATCAAGTTTCTTCCAAATACAATTTTCTGCTTCACAAGATGATATTTGGATATATATCTTTCTAGTCATGGAACAAAGAAATGCATTGCATACCTTATAATTAAGTTTCTATTCATGCGGTTCTTGATTTCTAAAAGGACTAACTTCCTTGTCAA
The DNA here is from genome assembly GCA_963277665.1 of Viscum album. Taxonomy (NCBI): domain Eukaryota; kingdom Viridiplantae; phylum Streptophyta; class Magnoliopsida; order Santalales; family Viscaceae; genus Viscum; species Viscum album. Next base: position 1,338,882,917 of record OY728132.1, on the reverse strand, counting down.
TAATTTCATATCCTCGAGTAAGAATCACAAAATTATCTACTCTAGTATTGATAATAAAATTATTTAATCCGTCTCTCCAATTTTCGTAATCATTCCCATCAAAAATAGGTTGTCTTTTTGGATTAAGGTTGTCTGTGGAACCAAAATTGATTCCTTCCAGATTGAAGAAAAATATTTCCACCCAATCTTGTTACAAATAAAATAGTTTGTATGAAAGAAAAAAAAATATTCCTCTACTTCTAAGAAAAATATGAATACGAACATTATGAGTCCAAAAATTTGTCTTTGAAAAATAAAAAGAATAATAATTATCTTCTAAATCTAATTTTGAAATTAATTCAGATTGAACCAAACCTCTGATACCAATTGTTGAAATGGTATGTGAGTATAATATACTCCATAATACCAAATGTAGGATCGAAATAATATAGATACTGAATAAAGTATCTCATGATGCTCAAAATAAAAGAGGGGGAGAATTGTATTCTTTAAAAAATTCCTTTGGGTCTTTTAAGATAGTTATGCTTAACAAGGATAAACAAGGTAATTACCAAAACATCTAAGTTATACACACTTGAAAGATTCCGAAAATATGATTCTGAGAATGTGAATCTAGAAAGATGGTTCCGGAAGTGAAACTAAATGAATGTTTACAAATATAAATATTCTACCTTAAAGCGTATAGAATCTAACTAAATCCGAGTATACAAGTATCAGGAAGTATAAGATAGTTATACTTGCCTCAACAAACAAAATTCTTCGGAAAACATGAAACAATACAAGTAACAAGTAATAGATTTTTTATCCCAAAGAGAAGGATATGAAAAAACCTTGGATAAAGGTACCTTGATTTATACTTTCAATAATGTCTGTCATAACCTCACCAGGGTAATCCATCTATGCGAAGATCGGAGTCTGTCTTGATATCCCCGCATGACCTCAACTTCAAGGTAGTTGGCACCTTTGGATTCCTATCCCCAGAAGTCCTCGAATGTAATTAGCAACATTCAGAGTCTCATGAAGCAAATCTGAACAAGAAGTTCAGTACGACCTAACCAAGAAAGTCCCTCTCACTAAAAAACACTTCAACATCATGTAATATTTATTTTGATCAACTTGATTATTATAGTTCAAATGAGCTCCTTTTTATAGGCATACCTCCAATGGTCGGCTCCCTCCTCGAACAGTAATATTATTCCATGAATTACAGAGGGACCTATACACGTATCACTCAAAAAATGGTTAGTTAATAACTAACAACACGACATCCTTTTATAATAAATCAAGTTTAAGAAACAAAATGGTTACATAACCAAAAACCAAAATTCTGAATGTAAGAAAAATTAAAAGTTCAGAGTCTAACCAATAATGCCTTTAGAGTTTATAATACTAGGATATTCATATTCTGTTTTATAAGGAATTAGGAACCGGAATTCTATAGAATTCTGAAGTTTGAATATCAAGTAAATTTGGAATAAGAACTCATAAGAGTTTGGAGTCTGAATTCAGAGAATAGGGAGTCAGAACTCGGAAGAGTTAAGAGTCTGAATTTAGAGAACTCAGAGTCAGCACTCTGAATTGTTCAGAGTCTGAATTCAGAGAACTCAAATTCAGAACTCAGAAGAGTTCGGAGTCTGGATTTAGAGAAATCAGAGTCAAAAATCGGAAGAGATTGAAATCTCAATTCAGAGAACTCGGAGTCAAAACTCAGAAGAGTTCAGAGACTGAATTCAAAGAACATGGAGTTAGAATTATGATCTGGAAAACATAATGCTCTATATCTAAGTATTATATGAATCTGAAGTTTTAGATAAGAAACTGAATATTAATCATAGACAATATAATCAATGAAAAACATGGTAAGGGTAAATTTCCTTGTGGAAGTAAAATATTCCTTATGAATGTAAACCAATGTATTCAATCAAATTTTCCTTAAAATAAGGTGTTTAGGATTTTCAAAACAAGGAATGGTAAAGTCATAAGAAAACCTTATTGACTCAACAATCTCCCCCATGTATGAAGGAATAGAAAAGTCATAAGTGAATCCTTATTGACTCAATAATATTTAAAAAATTTCTAACATTTATATTAAATATTATTATAAAATAATTTTAATAATATATAAAATTATCATATATTTTTTATGAATTTGAAAATAATTTTTATAAGTGTTTGAAAATTATTATTGTCCAAAAAAGTGCATTTATAAATAAATTTATTTTTTATTTTGAAATTATAATTAAAAAATTTTGAAAATTATTTTCATTAGATTAATATTATTATTTTAATTATAATTTTTAAATTAAAAAATAGTATTTTGGGAAAATTTTCTAAGACGGTCGAATTTATGAGTAATATTAAATATCGTATAAACATACTGTGTGTATTAAGGAATCATATTAAAAAATTTTGATTTTTTAAATAATATAAAGGGTATCCAGGAGACAATATTTTTTTTAATATTTTATAAAATTTAATTTTATGTTTTTTTTAATGTTTAAAGCCTTTATGAATCCTCTGATACCATTAAAAATGTTTATGTTTTTAAAATCATTTTTTATTATTAGGACTCACTTCTACATCATAAAATGTATTTATTTATTAAGATACGCCCGTAACCATATAAAATAATGAAATATAATCCCTTTTGGTAGAACCCATGGAAAAACCCTTGTTATGGTTTTTTTTCTATAACATTAATTATATAGAGTTCAAAACCAATTTTTGAGAAATGATATTGAATTCAATCTAATTTACCAAATAAACCCACCAATGGTCACATTTATCTCAATATAAATTCAATGTGAACATCATTATACTTTAATATACTCTCTAGAACCCTCCCATTGTTCACCTAATATGTCAAGAAGCTCCTCCAAATGAATTTAGAATCACACTAACAAGGTCAGGGATCCTCTCGTTACCCTTTTTTCCAAACTATGTCATCATATTATGTATTTTATCTCCAATTCCAAATGATGGGATTTCTTCCCCCATATCCCCAATACAATACTTTTAATTTATAAATGATGATATTCTGATTTCACGATAATTATTCCTTACAATAAACATTTACACACCCCAGTTATGTTTTCAAATTTTGACCACGATTTTGCATGCCAAAAATTTGTGTAGTGAGTACTCGTACCCATTTCCTATCAACGTCTTTCACCACTATACAATTATACATATTAATTCAGTAATTATATCTACTTATTCCATAATCCACCATCTTTGAATAAAATATCATGATCAATTAATCCATGTTGTATAATATATGTGGGACACACAAGCATGAGAATTAAATGAATGTGACGGGTGCACACAAGATTATATGGATCTCTTTTACATTGGGTAATGTTTTAGACTCAAGAGAAATCATTCATGGGAATATGGATTGATCATAATTTCTCATGGAATTTTTTACATCAATTTTTTTTAAGTAATCCTTAACCAATGTTTATAATGGAGTGTTTTAGGTTTCTTCCACATTTCCTATATTGTCTTTTACGATTATCATGTTATATCATGACTCATTGGTAATGTTTATTATTCTCACATTTTTATGATTTTTTCATATTTATATTTCATATAATTTATCACATTATTCTTTTTATTATATTTTTATTCCATTATTGAGATTTATAGCTCACCCATTTCTTATGTATTTCCCCAGGTTATCCCATACATGGTTATGTAATAGGAATAATATGATCATGATAAGGATGTTTTCAATAAATATGGGGCATTTATTATTTTATGGTCTTATGTAATGTACCAAATTCTGAAATACCCCATTCTTCTTGATATTAAAATAAAAATTTTATTTAATATTACATAATGAATCATGAATTATTAATCAATAAAGAGAAAGGTTATTATATAGACACTTATTATAATTTCCATCAACATATTAAATACTATGAAACTGTACTATATTTTATATATTAATGATTAAATAAATATATATATATATAATTATGTAGTTTATGAAACTATAATATAACACAGTTGTCCATAGGTAACATATAGATGTTTCTTTAGAGGAATTGGACCAACAATCTCAAGCATTTAATGATAGAAATTGATATTCAACAAATTAATGACATATGAAATTAAATATACCTTTCAACATAACATACATAATAAATATATAAATAATCTATATAAAACAATTATTTTTTTATGTGGATATAGAACCTTCATTTAGGAAATGTCTTAACTTGAGATCCCCTAAAATGGTTCCTATATCTAGTGGGTAAAATCCCCTATAGTGCACCAACATTATTACATTGGATTCTGAATAGAAGAGAACGTACAAGGTTGTATAGTGGGGATAATATACCATTTAATTAGAGTGGAATAAATAAAAAGGATATTTAATAAATAGTATAATCATAAAATGTCACTATCCACACATCATAATATGAAACATTGATGAATTGATAATAATCAAAATCCACAAGTTGAGTTGTATACAAAATGATGTCCCCAAATGATGACGTACAAAAAAGGGGATAAATTTATAAAAATTAATTCTATATAAAACACAGTATTAAAAAATAAAATAAATCCCAAATGAAATTTTCTCTAGAATTAAAATCATACTCTCTAAAATATTCTCCCATTTACCGAGCTATAAGAAAAAAATATCATGCATCCTTAACATGGTTCTTTCTGTTACCCACTTTTTTAATTGTAAATTCTACTCAGGCAGAACAATAATCACATGTGGAGTTTCAGATAAAATCAATAGTCCACTACTAGTGGTGTGTAGAATAATATAGTTAATATTTATAAAATAGTAATGTGAACATATAACAATGATTGAACAATGCTGAAAAATAAATACCAGTCGGCTCAGGTACCTATATTACACATAGAATACTCTTCTAGCAATGGCATAGGCCAAAATATTTTTACTCTGAGAAACCATAAAAAACCATTTATAAATAGTTATATATAATATGTACACAGGTATATAAAATATATATTTAAGGTAATATATAAGCATATACATGGATAAATTGTGCTAGCTGGATGTGGGGAATAAATTTTGAACCCATTCCGAGTCTACTAATCTATAATATATAAGCTGGGTACTGGCCCTGAATCTATAATGAAAGTGAAAATGAATTCTCATCACTCGAGATAGTGTAGGGATTCATCATTACCAATACTCAATACATTGGAATGTAAAATGTCATTCCCATCATCAAAATACGAGTAGACATTGTGAGACTACATTATCAACACCCAATGTAATGGAGCATGAAACGACATGCCCACCAAATCTTGTAAATGATGTCCACCGACCAGTATCCATGGTTAAATAATAATAATAAAAATAATATATAATACTCATTATCATTTATACCAATTTAACCCAATTGAACCATCAGTTCCATATATGATACAATCATTGGTATATATATCAACAACCCATGATGTGACATCCCGAACCGAGATTCCACTTATGTGGTTCCTAGATCCTGATGGGCCACATGGCCTCAAGTGCATCTCACCAAATGTTTGGGCAAGATGACTAGAACAAAGTGATTGAGGTGTGTCCATGAGAAAATTGTAACCTCATTATGAGAGTACAACACAATATATTAATATAATAAAAATGAGATAAATTCCTGAAGAATAGTAATTGTAAACAAAATAGCTGAAATAGATTTATATAACTACCACTAAAATTACTAATATTAATATACAAAAGCTGATTAAGATCTGTCATGTATCAAAAAAGATCTAATATTGGTATAATATAAGCAGAAAATAATTTTTTAAAAAATTATAATAATTAAATCAAAAATAATCCAAAGAATCATGAGGTCCTTCTCAGTCATCTACTACCAACTTCTTCAAAGTATGTTAATCAATAATGCTTCTAAAGATACCCTCTCCTCCTTTCCAACACATGAATCAATATAGTTGGCATGGTTACTAGAGGATCTAAGATATGATGTGAGATAAATATTAGTAGGACATCACTAATGGTGTATATAACATCCTCTCATTGTAATATAAACTGTAATAATGAAATAATGTATACATAAAATTAATTTTTCAAATTAATGTAAATACACACACGTACATTATTTATCCCCCAGTTCTGTATAAACATGTAACCATTGAATTTAATTAATTATGTCACATTCTCTATAAATAGATTATGCGAGACATATCCATCACTAACATCACCTCGTGACCGTACTAGTAGTGAATCCATGTTATAATTTGGAAATGATGATGTTTATAATATGAAGCGGTTCCAAGGTATTAATCAAGGAAAACCTAGATGAAAAGTGTTTCTAACCCAACAGTAAGTGAAACCAAACTATGGGTGGGAGTTTTATCCAAGTAGCATTATCCTATGAATTCCATAATAGTGTCATCTCTCTGAACCCATGGAATACATCCAATGTAAAAAGGTAAAAGATATGGCCAGGCCAAATCTTACGAACAGGGCACCTCATGTCTTTAGATATTTACAGTAGATTGAATGAGTTTATCCAAATAATCCTATAATAGTGATGGAGGGATCCTACAGTGACATACTAATCATCAACAATAATACGAGGATTAGGTTTTTAGGTGTTTAGAATGTGAGAATCCGGAATCATTGAATTAGAGTGCCATCCAGGAGTGCTCATTGAACTCAACTTAGAATATAAATACTAAATATATTTAATAAATTCTTATAAAAAATATATCAAGGTCCTAATATTACTAGGAACATTACATTTAATTCATTAAATCATTCATTACATATTATAATTATGTTTTTTTAACAAGTCAATGCTTCACTCCTTGACTTACATACAGGTGTAAACGAATATAATGAAATATAAACATTTGATTACTCCTTTTAAAACATATTCATTCAATTTAGGTAATTGGGTTAAATATTTACTTTTTTAGTGTCAAAATTCCAATGGTACATGAAACCATATATTTAATTCTTGAGACCATTATTATTCACCTTTCTTCATTCTTCTACCTTCCACCGTGTGTTGAAAGGGGTGTTATGGCATGCAACCACCCATTAGATTTCATTAATTTCTCATGTCTTACTTAAATAATATACACAAAATTTATATTTAATATACTTTTATTTAACTAAACACTCATCTTAGATGTGTTAATTGGAAAGAGGCTATTAAAATTTCTATGAATCTATTTAATTGGTATATATGACAAGTAATCTTACCACCAGAATGGTAAAGAGTGGACACATCCGAACGATGGATCAAAGTAATCAAAACACTAAAAACACATTTATGGCATAACATCCTACATGGAATGGTTGATGTCGATGAAAAAACCTTCAAAATATAATTATGTGTATAGAAAGTTCCAGGTTATATGGTCCAAATAACTATAATCATGACATAGTAATTAATGAAACAATGCCTGATGAAATAGGCATGGCAACACAACAATATCCAAAATTATGGAAATACAAATAGGAATTATAGACCACAAATCATATGATCATATCACTCTCCCTCTTGAGTAATACCATTTAGTTCATCCCAGACTGGAGTAGATTTGAAGAATATATCAATTCCATAAAATTGGGGAATATAAGCCTAAATCCAAATTTCATTGTCTATATAAGAAAGGATGGCATATTTATTAAAAAAAATAAATAATATACCGGTAAATATCCATGTACATAAATTACTATCGTATCAGGAATTCGAAGGACATTTTTCGTTTATTTCTAGAATATATGGGTTTTGGCGCAAAATATGAAGAAGAATGGAGTGTTTTCTAATGAAAAACCAAGTGAGAATAATAGTTTTTGTTAACAATATTTAATGGGAGATAGGAAATTTTACCCAAAATTTACACTGTATATGTTTGGGAAACATTGTTTTCCAAAATGTGTGGAAATAAAGGACAAGAACCTATAAGAATGAAAATAACACATGGTTAGGTCACACTGTTATAGATACAATGTCCCAAATATGAGAAACATCTTTGTTCAAATTGCATAAAATCATTCATGGTCATGAAACACAACTCACATCGTTATATCAAACTATGAACCCTATTCCATACCAATATCTAGCCTCATAAGGTTTAAATGAATTTTCTAGTCTACCTCACATGGTTTTATATAATAATGTCATAGGCCATTTTATCTCACAAATGATGGGTTTGGATCTTCAAACAAGACCAGGACAACCCTGAGACTTTTAATAACTCATTAGGAATATAAATTAGGTCTATAAAAATAACTTAGACCAAAATTAAATGGATCCATACTTTAGTGAATAAACAAGGTTATTACAGTCCCCCCCTAAAGAAACTCATCCCTGATTTCACCTACTAGGGGTGTCCAAACACTGTCTGAGAATAACAATGGCCACTGTGCATGGATTTTATCCTCATGCTCCCATGTTCATTCATATACTTTTCTATGCTACCATAACACACATGATATAACAACAAGCCAACCTCGGAGAGCCTTTGTGCTCTGGCTAATTATATCCCGCAAAAAATATTCAATTATAACCCTCTACAAATTGGTATTACAATGGTGTATAGTGAAATTTTAGGTATGAGCATCATTGAATAGTTACATTATTATTTGAGGTATCAATGGGACACATAAACTCTTCCCAAATTTTATAATTTCATCCTTATACATGATGTCTTCCAATTTTCCATCCTTAATTTCATTAATTTTTTAATTAAAATTTTCATCATTAGATTGAGAATTTTCTATCCTCTATAGTAATTATGGTTTAAAAATAATTTAAAAAATAAGTTATATGTCCTCTTCTTTAATAATTCACAAGTCCATATATAATAAATATATGAATATGATATCTCTATCAAAACTAATTTTGTTAAAACCCACAAATCATTCAAACCTAATAAACATTGTACATTATTTTACTGTATTTTTTAGTAGTGTATTGATCAATTTTAATCTCCTTGAATCTAAATCTTTCATATTTTCAACTAGTTGAGTTATTTATGTGTATTTGTGTAAAAAAATTCATGTGATCTATATATATGTTACATGTTTGACCATAGATATAGTGTATCTGCATATTAAAAGTAATTATTATGGCTTCTAAATCAATATAATGGGTATGATATTCTTTCATGAATCATCAACGCCCATAATACACATGAAATGATGTTATATTTTTTAATAAGTACACAACCTGATATTTTGTTCGAAGAATCATTTTATATTAAAATAATCCATTTAATATGGTATAGATAAAATAAGACAATGGAATATTTTTATATGTGATTCCTAAAAACATTATTCACATTATTTTTTCCATACAAACATACCATTTTTATGTGTGATCTTGGTTAACGAGTCAGGAAATTGGAAAAAATATGAATGAAATGTAGATAGTAATATTTTGAACCAATTAAACAACATTCCTTTGTTATGTAAATTAAATTAGGATATTTATATACTACATTTAAATCATAGTATCGACTTAAATTACATCCATATAGAAAATATGGTGAGGAAAAGATATTTTCTGAAGCTATAAATCACACTTACTATATTTTTTATATTACTCCTTCCATATGAATGTATCAATAATGATCTTCAAATGATTATATTATTATAAAAATGTATTATAATATACTAGAATATCATAAATTAATAACACATAAAAATTATCCAAATATTACTTGATTATTATGTTGATGATATCTAAAAAATTTGAGTGTTCAGTAAACAATCCAAATGTCATTATTGTAAACTTGTAATTTTCATACCACAGCTAAACAACGGCCTTTGGAATGTATTCCTTCCTTAATCAAAAAAAATGTTATCTAGAAAAAAGTAAAATATTTAAATAATATCGATGTCTATGAAGTGGATCAAAAAATATTTCATGTGATGTAGTGGATAAATGTTCTTTATCATAATTGAATTTATTTATCTATATTAAATATAAACCTCATGAAACCATATTTCTTCTTAAATTGACAAAAGGAGATACCCATTTACAGACACTATAAAGAAAAAAATTCATTATTACTCAACTAAAAAATTGGTTTTTTCTTATCCACTAATTTCACAGTGGTCATTATATTGGTAGTATTTGAAATTTTTTTCATTAGGAATTAAATAAATGGAAAACTCCACATTATGGTCTGGGGGTTTCTAGGTAATTATTCATGAAATAAATCTATGTATTATTATACGATAGGTAAATATTAAATATTAATATTACTTTATTCATCTCATGATGTTGTTTTATCATCATCCCCATAATTTCATTCAGTATAGCTACTAGGGTTGGATCTCGATTAGAGTCAGATGATGATGTTTCTTCTATGAAGATAATGAAATATTTCTCATACTCCCAAATTGTAATTTCTTTCTATATGAAATACATATGCCCATCATATTTAAAAATATATTCTATAATGAATATTATATCAAATTAAAACATATGAATCATGATAAAGTCATAAAATAAAGAATTTTTATATCCTATAATAGGGACTGAAAGACACATCATTGTTGAAATGAGACTTCCCCTATGTGTTTTATTGACAACTCCCTTACTAAATAAAATGGTAAATATATTATTATTTATAAAACTACATATATAAAAATTAATCTGATGATCCCTAAAAAAATAAATCATTGTTTAAATTTTACGAAAGGATTAATGTACCTACTACCCCATCATTGGGTAATTCTACTTTGGCTGTAGTGATCACATAATATTGATCATCTCCCCTTATCCACTTCTTTGGATGATTTCCATTGATCTTGGGATATTGGATAAAATAATGACCCATTTTTTCTAGTTCAAGAAAATTAGATCATTATTTTTTTCCCTTGACTTAATGAGTGAAATGAAACTTAAATACTCATGTGTAACACACTTATATTCCATTCATCCATTTTCATGTATATATATTACAATAATTTTCTCTATATTTAACTGTTTTCATTATTTTATAATTTTTCTGTTATTTAACTATCCCATCATTCTAATCTTACATTTTATTCTATTTATTTCCATTAATTATATATGGTAGATAAAATTCTATCTATATTTTTATAGTTCATAGTACTATTTCATCATAATGTGAAAATGTTTGAGAATATAGTAACATTCTGATACTTGGATTACTATATTTAATTTAATAATAAATACTATTTCCTGAATCATGTATATAATCTATATAATTCAAGGATAGTCATCATAATGTAGCCTCATACTCTATAACACTCTGTTATTCCTTTTTCATTATTCTATAAAATTTTCCATTCATTTAGTTTCATTTATCATGAGGTAAATATTTGTTAAAGAATGATTGGTTATATGATCTTCGTTGAATTTCTTCAACTTCATCACCCTCACTATTCTGGATCAATGACCACTATTTTTCATCATCACCCTTGATGGGATATACTTCCAGTACGACATATTAAATTTCACCATATCATAATTCATATATGTATTTTTCAAGGAACGTGATCCATTTTTCAACTACCATTGGATTAGAAGTCCAATTAAAATATGGGGTCTTAATCCACATAAAATGATCTAACATATGTGTAGTATGGTCATTCATCAAAACCTAAGTATGTTTGTATAATTTAGTCATGATCATCCCATATCCCACACAAATATTGTTGAAATGATTAGTGGGTAAACCCCATCATTTTCCACTATTATTCATTCCCATCATTTCATTAGGCGTCATCACTATATAGTTGAACACGTTGAGTTATCCCATAATAATCATGTGAAATGAGCCGGAAAAAAAATATTATAATTGGAAACTTTTTAAATACTAAAAGGAATTATCACAGTGCTCACATAGGTTATGATTTATTTTATAAATCACGTTCTAAAGGATTCTCATAAATTTTCCCAATAAAAATTGTAAGGACCAAGTCAACAGTATCCTAGATATAGTTCCCTAATTTATACATTGGCATCGATAAAAAATCAAAATTCCAAAGGACCAATATGTTTAGTGTTATTGATGAAAAATATATTTACATGGTAACATTATATCATTTTTAATAAAATATAAAACTAAAAAATGGAATGTAATTGCATTGTTGAACTCATTCAAACAATTCAACATCATAACATGGGGAAAGGAGAATATATTATAGTATGATCTCAAATTCTTAATAAAGGTAAAATGATAAAAAATCCATAATTAATAAATAACAAATGATATATAATAAATATAGAATGTTATATATATGTATATGAAACACATTCAATTTAATAAGAAAATATTAAATCATTTGAGGATAAGGTGTGATTTGTTTGAAATTTAATGATTTGAAACAAAGGACATTTCATTAATAACATGATCATAATCTAAATTCTATCATAATATCATAGTGAAAATATAATCAATAAAAATACATTAAATTTTAATGAATTAAATCTATAATAATATTGATTTCATGATATCAGTCATTAAAGAACCGCTAACATTGATACCGAGCACCAGACGATTTAATCATTTTGGGTGAAACCTCATTTAAATAGGAAAACATTAGTATCTCAAGACCGTAATGATTCATAAAAGTGATATATATAACCTTTTACCAAAAATGTTTTTTATTAAAAATAATTACTAAAATATAAAAATGATCAGTTAATTCATGATTTAGTATTCTTTGTCAACAAATATCCATATTGAGTAAAATGTATACGTTTAACATGATTTCCCCTATTAATAATTTATCTTTCAATATAAAAACCATATAAAACATTGGTATATGGATTTGGAAAAAATAATTCCAAATATGTAAGAAATATAGATATTTAATTAAATATACAATTAATGATGATTGTATATAAAAGGAGAAGTGCACAATGGTGATAAGTCATAAATATGGAATATATCTTGTATAAATTAATGTGAGATGACAAACCATGCCACGTGTAATGAATCAAATTGTACACAACATAAATTCATTAATTATAAAATAAAACACTAAATGAAATGAATATTAATATATTAATGATATTATACCTTAAATGGTAGTATATATACACCACACACAACTAATGAGTGGTGAATGAAGAATATATCTCATAAAAGTAAAAAATGACCTGGGATAAATCATTCAACTTTGTAGATAGTTGAGTCATATTCCCCATAAAATTATTAATTATCAAAATAGTAATTGAATAAAATAAAGACAGTTACATTCATTATATGATATATAAAATTTATTAATATTTACAATGGAAATGAAATTTGTGGTGAATCAGAATTTTCAGACATAAATAAAAAGTGAGAGGATAAAATGATTACATTATGTCTGAAAGAATTATTAACTTGTAACACATATCGAGGATAATAAAATTAGATTAATTTATTTGTAAATTAAAATCCTATTAATAATATACTTGATTTATTATAATATTAGTAAGTTCATTTGTGGCCATTTTGATGAGTTGTAATGTTTAATTTTGTTGTTCTAGGAGGACTCATTCCATGGTTTCTTGAATAGTTTACTTGCATAAAATTATTGATGTACTTTTAAAATGTGAATTATTTTCAAGAAGTGAAGTGATATGTTATTAATTCAATGAAATTAATTAAATTTTCCCATTTTACATTTTTTACAATAGGATAATTCATTAGATAAAACATTAATGAAAAATCATTAGATTATTTTCACGATCATTACTCCCATCATGAACTAGTATCATTTTAGTTATATAATATTTATATACTTTTTCATAAAAGTTAAATAAGTTTTTATACATATATTAATTTAGTTTTTATCCTAAAATGGTTTTTATTAAAGTACGTTACGGTGGTCGTGAAATGTGGAAACTAATCGTTCATGAATTTTGGTTAATTCACACCTTAAGGATGATGTTTTAATTATTATAATTAAAAGGATGGAAGAATATTTTTAATTATGGTAATTAAATTGACATAGACAAATTCTAGTATATATATCATAATTTAGTTACCATGCCACATTTTATAGGGCACGTGAGAAGAGGATGGGAAAAGAAAAGAAATTAAAATAGAAAGAAGCCGGATTTTACCTCTCGAAATTTTCTCATTGGGAACCACCTTACATAACCTAGATATAGTCTTTGGTGAGACCAAGATGTTCAATATATCGGTATGAAGCTTTATTGAATAATTGAGCTTATTATTAAGAATAGAAAAGTATTATTTTGTGTGAGGATAAGGGTTTGTGAGAGGAGGTATTTATAGTGGGGGAGATAGGTTTTTTAACAATTTTATTCACTATTTTATTATTCTAGAATAAAACTTATAAAAGTGTTGATTCACGAAACAAAGAAAAAAAATAGTCCATATGAGTTCAACAAAATAGTTAACTACATCATCCATGACTCATAAATTCATTTATTTGGATTATAATGTTAAATATCATAAAATAATGTATTTCGTTAGTCAAAAAAATTCAAAAAACAATAAAATTCACCGTAACAATTTTGTATCAAGTAGATTTAAAAAATGGTCTCTATTTCATTAAAAAATATATATATATATATATTAAAATTAATATTTAATAAAATCATCATTTATTTGAAAAACTAACAAATTAAAAATCAAACTATTTTTATGACACCATCAAAAAATAATTAATGTCTCATAAAATTATATTATTATTTAATGAAACAAAATAATAATTTATGTATCTATTTATTTGAAAAAAAAATTCCTTTAATTGCTATATTAATTCTGTAACATTAAATAATCATTTACATTTCACAAAAAAATACCACCACTTAATTTATCATTTTTATAAAAAAATATTTTCATATTCAATGATATATATATATATATATCATATTTTCATTTATGAGATACCTAAATTCTATTTATTCATTCATAAGAAAGGTTATTAATATAATGGATAGTTTTATATTCATTATTGTAAGATTACTACTCAAATGGTAATGTTAATATTTTATAGTATATCAGGGTTTATTTATGTTTTTCGTTGCAATAAATGTATGTTGTTGAACAAATTATGTTTATTTACATGACATTAAATCAAGTGATATTATAGTATTGGTAAATATAAATGGAATTACTATAATTCCACAATGACCATACCATGTATTGTTGGATGAGCTACGTATTCCCTTATTTTGGACTGTAAATTTATGATATCCAAATAAAAGGAAAAACATTCAAAATGTTTGATCTTATTGTAATTAATCAAACTAATCATTGATATTTGGTAGAGAACAATTATTATTGATATTGATTTTTTTATTTTCTTAATTGTCAATGTTAAGTTTCATTATCGAATATTTTATTTTAAAATAAATCAGGTACATCATAAGATATCATACTAGTCCATCTAAATTCTTTTTCTAGATTCTCATTGAGTTTATTTTTTAATTCAACATACTCAATAAGTTCCCGAAAATATGGATTTTCTATATATGTGGTGCACTATGGATGAGTTTTATTCAAAACTCATCTTCATGATTTAAAGGATGACTAAAAAAATATTCAAATAGGACATTGAAAAACTATCTCCTAAAATCCATATCCCTAGATTTCATTTTCTCTATATATGTTTTAGATTTTTACTGAAAATTGATAGTAATTAAAATGTTTAGGACAGAAGTAAAAAACCATTGCATGTTTGATTCATCCTTACATTGAATTTTAATTTTCATCCCACTAAAAAAAATTGAATGATTTTATCATAGTTATTAATGTCCCTTATAGTTATCCCTATTTAGGGTGAGACCCTAATGACAAAAGAATGTTACCAATTTTGATTTCAAGGTTTGAAAGATAAAATACAGTCATACAGTACAATTCATGCACATTTTACCTCATATATACCAATGGAATCATCATACATCTTTTTTATGCACAAGTAATTCTTTCCATATTTATTTAAATCAAATAAGAGTGAAGAACTTGCATAAAAATATCCTATAAATATTATCTCATTACATAAGGCCCTATACTTAAACATACAATGTATTATTTTTGAGATTTTTCCATCGATTGGTTTCACATTCCAAATAATAAATTTCTATGCAATCTTTTTAATTTTCTACGAACATAAAAATATAAAATATTTTTCATAAGTACTGATTTATCACTCCTAAACAACTAGATTAATAGATCCTCATACCAAATGTTTATATTTCATAATGAATGGCTTTATTTTTTATTTTTCCATCCATTTATCATTCACTATCTCACCAAGATTCATTTCCTCATAATGAATCATAAATATAACTACAATATTCTGAATTCCAGCTCACATATCATTGGATTTTTTAAGAGGAATGCAATTTTGTTATTTATGACCATAATTATTCAAATAATGCGTTCATGTTCCAATAAAATACTTGAAAAAATATATTACTGTATGAATCAGTTTATAATAATAACATTATGGAACCAGAAATACATGAAAATAGATAATTATATTTTCTAATTAATGATATATTTCTATTTACCAACCACACTTATGATTCATAAATTATTTATTTTTTTATCATAGGATATCTTGAATTCTATCAATATATTCCGTATAATGTAATATAAAAAAGATAAAACCCCTCAAATGATAACAACTGAATTGACCCATGCATATTGGTCATATATATTATTTATTTTTGATGAATATTCAATATATCTCACATATAAACATGTGTGATAACTATAAAGGATTAGTTCACATGGATAGTAGATAAAAAAATGTTATGTAAGAAAAATATTCATCATGTATAATATATTTATTTAAGAAATACAACCCTCAAGACTCTAAATATTTTTTAGTTTACTTATAACCATGTGAAAAAATATTCATAATAACGGGTGTGCTCGGATGATGAATAAGGGTAAACAAGGGATATCTCAATCAATGATAATATAAAATTGTATCATGTGTACATGTTCAGGAGTTCATGAAATTATCAATAGAAAATAAATATTATAAATTTAATGAATGAAAAATTACTATGTCACAATACTAGAAAATCATCAAAATCAATTGTGATTTCTGAAATCAAAGAATGAGCATATCAACATTAAATCTGATTATGTGACCATCATAATCATGGATATCAAAACATATTTCATGGTAAAATACTAAGGAAATCATAACTTAGTGTATCAAGAATCACCATACGTTTCCCATTTTATTAATTATGATGAATCATTCCTTAGATCACATGTAAAAGGATATCATGCATCAATACCCATTACCTAGAGTGAATCGAGAACATGAAATCATTTCCACAAATTATTGTGTGATGTAAATTCATATTCTCAAATAATTTGGTAGATTTAACAGTCCCCCCCCCCATCACAAAATTTACACTATTCGTACTTTTTACCCAATTTCCAAAACCAATCATCATTTCCTTATATCGCAACTGGAGGAAAATAATTGGATTTCATATATATCTGATCATAACATAATAAACTAGTGGTAAGGAAACACTATTCATTGTGCCATGATAAAAATATTTCATCCTTAATAGTTGATAACATCATTTGATAATATCCATAGTTAAACATATAATTCCTTAAATGATGATAACATAGACGAAAATTTTCATTAAAAGAACATTCTACCAATTTTTTATAACATGTAAATAATATCATATTCTTGAAAAAAATAACTAAAAATTCACAGAATATTGAGAAAATATATTTCATTGAAAAAAATGTGGATTAATATAGATGCATATTCATTTAAAACAACTGTCATGATGTATGTAAAATATTTTCATTTCTTATATGTTAAAATAAAACATCAATTCACTCCATTAAAAAAAGTATTAAATGAACTGTTAAGAAAAACTATCACATAATAGGATTCTTTTTTAAACCCTATAAAGTAATATAAATTTTAGTAAACATGAATCTCTTAAAAAAATTCAGGAATATATATGAAGCTAAAAATGTAATTTTTATGTTAATGGATAATGAAATTATGTTCTATGTCCAAAGGGGAAAATGAGGACACCCTTTATTTATAATCAAATTTCAAAAAACTATAAAATCAATGAAAATTAATTTTAAATTATAAAGAAAATTAAAAAAACAAATACAGGATTATAAAACATATATTTTTTTGAGAATATGACCCATATAATTTCCCTATATTGAAATTTACAATAGATATTCCCAAAAAGAAATGATATTATAATATAAATCCCTTACCTAGAGTCTCAAATTCCATTATATTTATAAGATCCTCGGGTTTAATAAATAGTGACTTATTAAAAATTATTTCCATATACATTTTCATGAATATAAAACCATATATTTTTTACTTGTAATATATTATCACCATTTTATTAATAATTATTTATTAAAATCACCATTTATTGTGGTAAGTGTTTCTTTATTTGTAAATGTTTTGATTCAGAAATCCCCATCAATTTAATTTAATCATGGTTCCATCATCTCATTATTTCTAATGATTTCATAGGTATCATATTTAATTATTATATACACAATTACGACAATTCATATATGTTAGGGATGATAATGATTTAGCACACATAATAAAGATGTAAGTATTTATGTACGAATGAGTTATGTCTCCATATTTTAATTGATTGAATGAATTGAAATTAAATAATAATTCACATCTACATAATAATAGTATTATCAACTAAATAATAAAAATTAATAAAATCCATAATTCTTACAATCTACGGGATTCAATGAAGAAAATTGAAAATGTATTGCTTTGGGGAGGAAGTAATCATAATATACACTTGGGATCCTTTTTCTCTTACAATATGGTGGAAACTATCTGGATATTACTATTAAATACTCATGAAAATTATTTTTACTATTTAAATGATTAATTAATTATTTTGGAATGGATATATTATGTATACAGTAGGTTTATGAAGAAGTAAAATAAAATTTACACAATTAATAGTTTTACCTCTTTAGTGAGAATCCATATTTGGATTCATCCTTAGGTAATGAATGAAAATTATTTTTTAAATAGTATTATCTTAGGGATGTTCTTATATAAGATAGAATGTTATTATAGAATTGGTGTGGGAGGTATAGTGATAATGCACAATGAATAAGGTCAGATAGGGCGTTCTTATTTATAAGTATGTGGATGTGAACCCATAGAATTATATAAGATATTAATTTAATATAAATTTATTTCATGGATCATATAGTTACATATATATATATATATCAAATAATTGATGATAATAATTAAAAACAATAATAAAATAATATTTAGACAATTATAGTTAAATTTTTAACACATATCCCCAAATTTTAACACCTGTTAACCCATTTTACAATTACTGTGCTATCAAATTTTTATGAATTATTTTTGAGGAATGTTATCATAAATGAAAAATTGAATCAAATGAAGAAAAATATTGATATTAATGTCTATAACCAATTTAGATGGGGAAAAATTAAATTTTTATGAATTTTAATTCATTCTAAAAAATTAGTAAATATATGATACTATAAAAGTCATGTTGGGATTATTATAATTGATCTACATTAAAGACATAATTTCTGGAATGTTACTCAAATAAATATTTATAAATCATTTATAATCTGTTATATTTGTCTACTATTATTTTAATACAACAATTTATCTTGATAACAATAGATTTTTTTTAAAAAAAAATAATTTCTTCATATTTCTATTACACGAAAATGTATAATTTTACCTTTGCACAAGAATTTAGATAAATTAATCCACCACTAAAAATGAGAATATATTACCATGATAAAAAAATAATTATTTAATATCCATTTATTATTATCCCATGCTTAGTATAAAAAATATATTTTTTTAAACCATATCAAGGGAAACCCAGATTTAAGTAATGATTGACATCTTCTTAATAGGGATTAGTGGTAACTTATACCGGAATTTCATGCCCAGTGGAATGATAACACATTAAAATCACTGATGGGTCAAAGGCCATGTGACCCCAAGGCCCAAGATGGTAATACAAACATCACATCATATCCCATCGTTCCTGTTGTGACCCACGCATACCATCAATTATTGAATTGCATTACCCCACCATGAATACCAAGAATAGAACCCCTATTAAAAAATAATTATTTTTAAAATGGATGAATATAGATGTTAGTGAATGTACCACCCTTTTGAGTTTCCCACCAAGCACCTCCTACATATCTCAATTCCATGCTACTTCCAAGATGTGTTGTGTTACATGTCTAGTCATCACCATTCAAAGGATATTTCAAACACTCTTCCAAGTAAAAACATGATTTTCATCCATTTTTAATTACATGGAAGAGGTACCCTCTATTCTATGTTCATAAAGGGATAATTAATAGGTTCTAAATAATTCATATCACATTCGACCTACCCACTATACAATAATGTCGGATACCCAGATACACTTCCTTCCAGGGGTGTTTTACCGATCAGATAGTCACATTTGGCATCACCCATTGATTTTTGGTGGCTCTGAGTCCCAATGGCCTAATTTTTTTTGGTGGCCCAATGTCCTAGTGGCCTGAATGAACAATTAAAATGAGTAGTTCCATTACTATAGTAACTTCTATTGAAACTGGTTTATTAATTGCAAATGTTTATCTACAATATCTCAACAATTCCTCTCATTTCTGGATTTTATATGGGGCCTTTTGAATTATAATATATTGAATTTAAAAAATTGGTATAGGCTCATAATAACCATTATATTATCATTATAACATTTGACTCATTATATTATCTATACAGTTCTTTTAGACCATTCATCAAAAGTGATTACTTTCAGTAGTTATGACAAAACAATTTTTTCACATAAAGGTTTTTTCAATAAAGACCACACTTTTTTACTTTTATATGTTTTTATTAAATGATAATAACATTATTCGTTTAATTTATGTGTAAAAATAAACTTTTTATTATTTATTTGATCATAATCAAACCTCATAAATCCAGCTACTATTTAATAAGTGGAATATTAATTAATAATAATTTAACTATATGTTATGGCATCTTTAAACTAGGTGTTGTACATAAAAATGATATCATAGAAAATGAAATTATTAAACGTAAAATATATTATTAAATCATGGGGTGTTATAGTGATATTATGTACAATTTGGTATGGGATGGTATTTATCCTATCCCATTATGGTTTGAATTTCCATCTGGTAATCCATAATTTTTTTATGATTTTAATTCTTATACCTGTATAAAATTTTAATTCCATGAAACATGTTTATGTTATCTTTTCTTATATTTCAATTATTGACTCAATATTATAATTTTATATCACTCGTATTTTTATTATAATAAAATCATTATTTAATTACTTGTGTTTTATTAAATATATTTTAGTATGTATTCCTTTTTTCTTTTACTCATGTAAATCATTATAAACATATTCCGACATGGTTATCTTATTCTGACTTATGATATATGATTTAAATATCTTATATATACTCTTATATGGAATCTGAACTCAAGAATTATTATTTATCCATTTGAAATGTTATGTACTAGTGTAGTATTTATACTGTTCCTAATAGAGTATCAGAAGAAAAGACCATTTCTAGGAGATGTTTAAATTCTTCATTATATGTTATTTATTTTTCAGATTTCCATTGAGACTAAACCATTGGATTTTAAAGATTGATTTTTTAGGATATGTAATGAATATTCATGTAAATTAATTTATCATGTATATATCAAATAATTAGTCCACATAATAAAATTCATATAAATTACATCACATATTTCCATATTCAGTAAAACCTTTATAATATTGTTTAAAACATAATGGTCATTCTACTCAAACTATGACATCTTATTGTGGCAATAATGCTTTTATAAATTAATTAACAGAAAATGCATTTATTCTGATGAAATTTACGGAGACCATTGAAATCCCCCTGAGAATTGTAGTCCATATAAAATAAAAAATCTTCAATATTAGTATATCTCTTTAAAAACAACCATCTAGTTGGGAATCATTTTATTGTATACCATTTAAAAAAATGCATATTTCATTAAATAGATTATAAGTAACTATAATGTATAGTAAATATTAGTAATATCTCTCAAAATAACTAAGTTTTCAAGTGATCCATTATATTAATGAATAATGATTGGAAGACCATATCCAATTAATTCAATATGACACTAGCTTCGTTTCCCATTATGGAAAACATCATCATTTTGATAACATTACTACATAGATATTTGAAAATGAAGTGAATATTTTTTAACATGTGGGACACATTTTTGGTATAATACAATTTAAATCCACATGCATCAAATCTTTTAACAAAATATGATTTTCATTTGATTTTAATCTATTTAACTATAAAACAACAATCAATGTGACATTATTTATATTTTATGAGTATCCTAATGGAATCATAACACCATTAAAGATATAGAAAAACAAAAATAAAAATTACTTGGAATGAGTTTATTTTACTTATAGAATAAAATTTTACCTTCTATCTTCCACTAATAATTAATCTTCCATTATCTCCATGTCAATAACAATTATATTTTAAAAAATTCCATCATTTATTTTATCAACATAATTAGTAAGGATTTTATGACACTAACACATAAATCATTTTATCAATGCATGGAATAAAACCATTATATCATACAAACAATTCTAGTTTGTTAATTCTTGAAACACAAATATATTTTTCTATCATATTTTAATAATTGTTTTCTAAAAGTTTTTACTAAATTTTTTATCAGATCCATTACATTCTCAAAATGTTACTCACCTATTGGTGGAAATAATATTTTCACTCCATTTAAATTCAAATCTTAGGATATTTTCTATGATCTGTGTTTATGTGATCTTGGTAAAAATTATCAATGTATTAGAGACACTATCATTGAAGAATGTTTCATCATAGGAATGTTCCACCATATTTCGAAATGATACAAAATTTCTTTATATTAATGTTATATTCTATCAAAATTTTATATGTGGGATATTCAATTACTCTCCCATACGACATGGCGATAAACATGAAATATTATTTCCCATGAAATTTTTAAAACATATCGATTAAATATCTGATTAATTTCATGTATTTTAACAAAAGAGATAAAGAAAAAACAATATCATTTTAAAATTTTATTTCTCAAGATATATGGAATTAATAAATAATATTTTTTCGCTTCAGGTCTAACCCTAATAAAAAAATTTCATTTAAAAACATAACATGACATGTAATTTTATTCATACTATATACACCAAATGGATTCAGTCTCTCTATCGATTTCACAAGATGAGGGACTCATGCCTACATTATAAATTTAAATAATATATATCTATTTTTATCCATTCATGAGTGTTATTTTGAAGAGAAGTTTAATATCATGATTTTTTTAAAATATTTTATATCAATTTTATTATAGTCGTCCCAGTTACATGTAGGTTTCTAAACTTATGATTCATTAGAATGCACCAAGAATATTTTTTCTAATTGATTATTCATTATTATATCAAGTCAAACAAAATTTATAAAAATTTTATGTGGTTCATGGTGTATGTGAAACAATATATAATAACATATAGAGTATTGTCTGCTTACATATATCATATCCATTTTATATAGAATTAATTTCTTTTCATATGTTTGATGTGAAAGATAATTATCTTTTGGATCCATATCATTGTAAATAATGTAATTCATAAATTAAAATGTCATTCATACATGTACATCGTTAAAATAATATTTCTTCATTAAAGATTAATATTTCTTTTAATTTTTACAACCATTATATATTTCCTTATTTACATAAATCTTCACATTCTCTAACAACATTGGGAAATAATGATTTTTTATCATCAAAATTCATTTTCATTTTATCAATATGATCTACATTATCATTAACACATAAAATTGTATCACTGTAAGAGGATAGTCTTGTTGCTATAAAAGACATTGGAAAATTCTTGAAGTTATTTCAGAGCATCACCTTCAGACGACGTGCGATTCCAAACCCCAGTGTGGACGGAATTAAATTTTCTGTGCATTCACACTAGTCAGGCCAAATAAATGGTATAACTCCTAAACGGTGATCCAAATCAGGAATCTGAGTGCACAGATGGGTCCTAAATGGGTATTTTAACCAAGGAATGACGTAAAGCATGTCGGTATGGGAAGTTGGGACCCCTCGCCCGTTAACAGAACATTAAACAGATAAATAAAATAAATAATTTATTCATTTTATGGTTAAACTTATGTATCTCTTAAATGGATGCTCGGATTGAAAAACCGAGTGAATAGTTGAGGCCTTAGTGTGTCATTTACCCTAGAAGGGGTGTAACTTTTGCAGGTGTGGGCCTTCTGTGAAAAATGCTGACAGGGGTGTTTTCATAATTTGGTAGCCTCGGGCATTGAGTTTAATAACATTCGAATGGAGGCTCAGATTAAAATTCCGAGAATGCTATTTTTCTTGGGAGGTGGTGTTTACCCTAGGAAAGAATTAATCTTGACCACGTGAGAGGTTTCAGAAGCGGGTCTTTTTGGGAGAATTTATATAATTAAAAAAAAACATAAATTCTATTTTAGTTTATTCCCCATATCTCTCATTTCCCCTTGTTCTCCTCTGGAGGAAGCTCTCTCAACCAAGGATCCCTCCCTTAAAATTCCTCATCATTTTCCTCTGATCAAGGTGGGGGCGACAATGGCGAGGTGCGGATCAACCGTGAAGCGTCGGGCTACGCCCCAGTAGGTAAGAGTTTCTGTTTGTGTTTTAAATTCAGAATCCTTCATTCAAGTTGAATTATTGAATCTATTTGTTCTTTGATTCCAAATAAAGGCCCATTATTGAGTAGAATAATTTATATGCTTTCTACCGCATATTTCGTATTAAAAATACGAGTTCCGAGGCGATCGCAATCGTCTGGAGAAGATTGGGGTGTTTTTGGTGTTATTCCGGCGGCAGGGTGGAGCTCCGGTGGCGGCGTGCGGCGGTCCGGATTCAGCGGCAGTAGTGTTCGAGGCTCGAAAGAGCCAGGAAGCTGGGTTTGAGGGTGTCATCATAAGGCAGTGACTCCAGGAGGGGCGAGGCGGTGGCTCCAGGCGGGGAGGCCGAGTTCGTCGGGGCGCGACGGAAGACCGGGGTCGCAGCACGCAACCCCGCGGGGGAACAATGAACCAACCTCGGTGGGTTTTCACATGGTAGGACAACCGGACATTGTGGCTAGTCTGTGGGTGGACCGCTGGTCCACGGTTGGCCCACGCAACAGAGATGTGGGATGGGGCTGCGAGCCGGGCCGGCCCAGAAGAGGCAGACATGCAGGTCCAGGCCGGTCCAATCCAAGTGGCTCGCCCCCTCCGACATCAGACACACGAAATTCTTGATACGGGTGTCCGTTTTGCATGAAGTCTGCAGAAATGTACTCCAAGAATCGAGACTAATATTTTTAGATGGTCTCGGTATTTTTAATTACCGAGATGATGGGTTCTATGGTGCAACACGACGTTAAGTAGATGAGCGTTTTTCTCGGGGGTTCTTATTTTGGACGGCGCAGACACATCTGATGTCCGTTTTGCATGAAGTTTGTGGTAGTGTTATCCTCGACTTGAGGTGGAGAGTATGATATGGTTTTGGTGGTCTTATGTCCTAATATGGGGGCCTCCGTGGCATGATGCGTATGTTAAGTGGATTGATGTTTTTTCGGGGGTTCGTGTTTTGAGCGGCACAGACACATCTGACGTCCGATTTGAGAGATGTCAGCGGCGTTGCGACCCTGGCATCGACGAAGATTTTTCAAAAGGTTTTCGGGAATTGAAACTGGAGTTGAGGCATGGGCCCCGCGGCCTGTATTTTGAGCCGCGAGCTGCATTTCACAACTTTTTCATCGGACGCCCGTTCGAGGCGTGCGAGTAGTCGATGCTGGGTGTTTCTCCAAGGGCATTGCAATGGCGTAATCTGACTGATTTAATTCATCATGATGGTGCGGTCCCCATGGGGGCCATTTTGGTCATTGATAGTGAATTTCCATATTTATCACTGGGTGTCTGTTGCGGGCGAATGAATAGTCAATCTTGTGTATTTTTTCGAGAGGATCGCAAGAGTGTGATCCGTTCATTGTACTTTGGGCCATGGATGCTGGTCCAACGAAGCACCAGCCATGTTCATTATGTTGGAATACATAATTTTCTTCAGATATCCATTCTACTCATGTGAGTAGTCCTTTTGAAGTGTCCTTCCGGGGAGATTGCAATGGTGCGATGTGCCCGACAGTTTTCCGGGCTGAGGATCGGGACCACGGGATACCGTTCGGGAGTAAATAGGTGTGAGATGACTTTTACATCGGATATCCATTGGAGGTGAGAAGATAGTCTATCTAGATTTTTTTTGTGAGGATTACAACGGTACAAACCGTTTGGATGTTAGGAGCCTCATTTGAGACCTATTTTAAATGTTTAAGCAAGAAAGGTGTACCAGTGGGGGTTCTTCCTGCGGTGTTTGTCGGGAACCCTTGGCACGTGATCAAGTTCACTCTTGGGAGAGTGAATTGAATGCTTGAAGAGATGTAGTTGGCCGTGCATGGGCCGATGAGGTGGAAATAAGTTTTTCTTACGTGTACGCCCATCGCGTTGACGTTGGGTTCTGTGTGCACGAAAAACTTTGGGCTGGAAGCATGGTATACTCTAGGAGTATATATGAATTCATGGATGTACATGTGGTTATTTGTACCTGAGAACATTTTTGAACTTTGTTGGAGTTGACTTGGGGCCACACGTCGTGCGGGCCCCATGTGGGTTTCGTGTTCTTATTTGTATACCCTTGACCTCTCTTGAAGTAGAGGTTCCCTCTGTTCTCATTTGTTTACCAGCAAGGTTGAGTTTTCCTCTGGTTCTATTCTCGTTTTTTTGGCCTGCGGGGTTGAGTTTTCTCCTAGTTCTATTATCGTTTGTTGATTATAAGGGTTGAGTTCCCCTGGTTCTATTCTCATTTGTGGATCTGCAAGGTTGAGTTCCCCCTGGTCTAGTTCAAATGGTTTCGACTAGTAGGGTTGAGTGGTTTTTCCCTTGTTTTGTTCTCAATGGTTTGGCAGGCACAGTTTCTTGGTGTTCCCTAGTAGATTTCTTGTGGATTCGGTGTGACCAACACATTATGAAGGCACCGATCCTCTACCCAGGAGGTTGTTTCCAGTAGGTCTGGCCAGGAGGTTGTACCATCCAGCTGGGATGGCCAGTGTGGTATCATCTAGTAGGGATGGCCATGCGGTACCATCCAGCAGGGATGGCCAGTGCGGTACCATTTAGCAGGAATGGCCAGGTGTACCATCCAGTAGGGATGTTCAGCACAACGGTGTTCACCCATCAGTACCATCTAGCAGGGATGGTAAGAGCGGTTCATGGTTTACCTCCATCTGGGTGGGAAGTGGTCCTCGATGCCGGGTTTACCTCCAAATGGGCTAGGAAGTGGTCCCCGATGATGGTGCCGAGCCTCCCTCTAGTGGAGTACACTTTTACAGGACTACACATTGGGACTCTTCAATGACTTTATCTGGGTCTCCCTCCAGTGGATTACCCTTTTACGGGACTGGGCAGTGTGGCACCCATCGACTCCTATCGGGTATCCTTCTAGTGCTAACCCATCGACTTCCAGGGATTAACCTCTAGTAGGGCTGGGCAAGGGGTCGCCTGTCAACTTTGAGGAGACCTCTCGACTGTGGGGTAGTGACGATGTGTGGTTTGACATTCCCTAGAACACTCAAGTACGAGGGGAGCTTTCCCCACCGAGTCGCGTCGTTGAGACGCGACCTAATACCGTGTGGGCGAGTCAGTGCTGCCCAAACCGGATAGTGTCAAGGAGTGGTGATTTGATCCCCTTGACTTGCAGTTTGGGGAAGACGTTCGGGATGCTGGGCATCAAGGGTGTTTACTTCTGGAACTATTGGATACTAACTTTCTTGGGCTGAGCTATGGTATGGATATCCCCTTCCGATCTTGTTCAGGTTTCATGATAGTGCATATATTTATGTATTCCTTGTTCTAGTACCCACTCCATGGGATTGGTTACTCTCCTTCCAGGAGAGGAGAAGACGCACGGGGTATTCCATGCACATTCCATGTCTAGATTATTGTGGTTGGACGAGTCTACTCTAATGATATTGGTAGTGATGACTTTAGGGGATGATTATATTCTCACCGGTTCTAGATCCTTTTGTTTGGATGATTCTACTTCCTTCCATTTGTTGGGTTGAGCTGTACTCTTTACTATACTCTCTATTGTACTCCTTTATTTTTCCATGTTAGATATACTTCTCACCTCTTCAGTACCTCTTTTGATGCTCCCACAAGCCTTCGAGGCATCCTACTGAGAATTTTTATCATCACCCCTGCTTCAACTTTTCCCGCACTTGGTGTGCCCTTGTAGACGACGGACAGGTTGGTCATGACATCAGTGGAGCTTTTTAGTTTGGTAACTTGGAACGCGTGTGGTTGTTGTAGTCGAGTTCTAGGTGTGGGACCCTCCCAATTGTTTTAATTTTGTTTACCTGTTGTCGGGTTGTGGCATTTTTCTGGTCGGGTGCGTGTTTTGCCCCTTTTCATTTCAGTTTACCTTTAACCCTCAATTTATACTGTTTAGAGGTTGATGAAATTTTTGGTTAATTTATGGTAGTTAGTACTTTACCTTTTCATTTTAGTCTACACTTCTGCATTGAGTGGGCTGCGTGTGTGTGTGCAATTACTCAGGCAAAGGCCTCAACGAGTTGTTTAGCCTTGGGAACTTGTCGCCATCCCCTAGCCAATGGTGGTGGGCTTGGGGTAGTTTTGACTCAAGACCGGGTAGGGTCGGGTCATGAAAAAGTAGTAGCAGAGGTGTTTCATTACTTGGGATGTTGTTTGGACATCAATAAAAAGGAATTGGTTGGGATTTAGGGAAACAGTGTTAATTTGTATCAAGAGCGACTCTCAGTCCAGGGAGTCCCGTGATGGTGCGGCGACCGACGTATCCATTCACCAGGACCCTGATAACTCGATTGTCGAATCGACATGTTGAGACACTTGTTGCAGGGAAAATTGGGTTTTTCATCACATATGATTGAGAGTTGACTGTCCTTATTGAGTCAACTTCCCATTATTGTTACTGTTATATATATATATATATGCTTATCTGACCGCGACACTCCTTGATAACATTCAGGATGTCTCTGAGGAGACAGCCAGCTAGGATACCAGCTTTGGTTCATGATGATGACCTAATGAGCTACAAGGCCTCAGTCCAGGACCCATCATGCAATCCCCTTTCTCCGGGTGGGACGGCAGTAGTACCCCCACCGGGTGAGCAGCAGACTGCTCCTGCAGAGCAGGAGGAGTTTGAGCGCAGGTTGAGTGCGCTCCGTGAGTTCCAGTGACAGAGACTTTAAGGTTCAGGGGTGAGCCAGACCCTCAGGTAGCAGAGGTTTGGCTCGAGACAGTGTTTCGCCTCTACACGATTGTGCAGACACCGACATATCTTATGGTGGCTTCAGCGGCAATCCTTTTCCATAGAAAAGCTTGGCGTTGGGGGTGTCTGGTGACTCAGTTTCTTGACGAGTCATCTCTTTTGTGGGGAGACTTTCGGTTGTTGTTTCATGAGATGTTATGTCTATCCTGATTACGCTCCATTCAGATTTATGATCTCCTACAGTTTCAGCAGGGAGGGATGATGGTGGCCAAGTACATGGCTAGTTTTGAATTCCGTGCAGGCTTTATCCCAAAATTATACCATGACGGAATCTTCCGAGCATGGGAGTTTAAGAAGGGTCTCCGCTGAGAGATTCGTGTTATCATAGTACCCTTGGCAATTCCCAATTATGTCGGGGTGCTAGAGAAGGCACTGGTGACAGAAAGCTTCCTATCGTGTTCTACATTTGGTGGTGGCAATGGGTGCGACAGAGCCGATACTTTTGCCGCAGCTAGCAGTCATCCGCAGACATAACCTCGACGTAGGTGGATTTATGATAAACAGACTCTTGGGCATGGTTGTATGCCACAGTGGCGCCAGAGGGAACCAGGGAATCTCAGAGAGTGTCGATGTTATGCTTGTGAATGGCGAGGTCACTTGGCATGAGACTTATTGACTCGTCACGCTGAGAATATCTGGCATGCAGAAGGTGCACCACCACGACAAAGGCAGCGTCGTGATTGGAGTAGCACCCAAAGAGGTGGTGCTTTTAGAGGAGTGGTAGGAGCTGGAAGTGGTGTATGACCTTACGAGGTCTTCCCATCACCACCAGGCGGTCCACATCAGGCTCCGAGAGCTGACATTTGGGACCACAGACAGCCGAGAACTTTGGATGTCCATGATCCTATAGGGCATGAGGTGGCAAGAGGTACGCTATACAGCTCTTCTTACTTTTTGCAGTAGAATTGTTAGACCCTGTTTGTGAAATTCTTTTCTCCCTGCTCCTTGTTTGTGGTGTTACCAGACTGACGCTGTGCGTCAGGTGTAAAACTGTGTTGGTAGAGTATAAGGTGTGGAACCTTCCCCTTCTGTTGATGGTGTCAACTTCATCGCTCTCTGAGTGTGTAAGAGAATCTTGGTTGTGAGACATCAACTATGAAATCTCGCGTGACTAGAAATCCTTGGGTGTTTCACCATATGGATATTCTGAAGGAGGGAATAATCGGGCTTTGTCCCAGTTCCAAACGGTGATTCCAGTCATAGTGTGCGTCGTAGGGGTTCGATCGGGTAGGTGAGCTACCCCTGAGAGCCTTCATGCCGTTTGAGACCGTGAAAAGGGATGGTGAGGTTCCATATGGCCTTTTCCAAACCCCTAGGTCGGGAGTGGGTGTACGATGTCTCCATCGTGACTCATCTGAGAGGAAGTGTTTGTGCTTCTATGCATGACATCGACAAGGGAAGACCTCACGTGAATAGATCAAATCCTTTGGTATGTCTGTGGTGGAATAGAACTGTGCAAAAGTTTTTCTAACTACGGGAGAGCCATGTGTGGGCTTAGTACCCTGAGTTGTTCCATGGTTTTTCTTTTCTGGGACAAAAATCTTGAAATAGGGAATGATGTAAGAACCCATTTTTTGGCTATAAAAGACTTCGAATATTCTTGATGTTATTCCAGAGCAGCGCCTTCAGACGGCGTGTGATTACGAGCCCTGGTGTGGCTGGAATTAAATTTTCAGTGCGTTCACACTAGGCACGCCAAATAAATGAGATAACTCCAAAACATGGATCTAGATATGGAATCTGAGTGAACGGATGGGTCTGAAATGGGGTTGTTACCCATAGAACGACATAAAGCATGTCGACGCGGGACGTTGGGACCCCTCACCCATTAAAGGAACATTAAGCGGATAAATAAAATAATTAATTTATTCATTTAATGGTTAAACTGAAGTATCTCTTAAGTGGTTTCTTAGATTGGAAAAACGACGACACCGTTGAGTCCAGAGTGTTCTGTTTACACTAGAAGGGGTGTAACATTCGTGGGCGCGGGCCTTCTCTGAAAAATGCCGCTAGGGGCATTTTCATAATTTGGTGACCTCGGGTGTTGAGTTTAATAACTTTCGATCGGAGGCATGGATTAAAATTACAAGAACTCCATTGTGATCAGGAGGTAGTGTCTACCATGGGGGAGGCATAATCATGACAACACTGGAGGTTTCATAAGGGAGTCTTTTTGGGAGAGGAATTCCTTAATAAAAAATTAAATTAAATTTATCTTTTCCACATCCCTCTCATTTCCCCTTGTTCTCCTCTGGCGGAAGCTCTCTCAACAAAGAAGAACTCCCTTCAACCTCCCCCTCCTCTTCCTCCGATCAAGGAGGGGGCGACAATGGTGAGGTGTGGATCGACCGTGAAGCGTCAGGCTACGCCCCTGCAGGTAGGAGTTTTAGTTCTCGTTTTAAATTACGAATCCTTCTTTTATGTTAAATTATAGCATTGATTTGTTTTTTTATTCCATATTTAGGACCATGATTGCATATAATATGTTCTAATCTTTATAACGCATATTTTGGATTAAAAATCTGACTCTTGAGGGGATCGCAATCATCCGGTGATGTCCGGGGTGTTTTTGGAGTCTTTCTGGTGGCAAGGCGGAGCTCCGGTGGCGGCATGCGGCGGTCCGGCTTCAGTGTCGGTGGTGGATAAGGCTCGCAGACAGCGGGCGGATGGGGTCGAGGGAGTCGGTGTGAGGCGGCGGCTCCAAGCGGGGTGGGGCGGTAGCTCCAGGTTGTGAGGCCGAGCTCTTCGGGGCGTGACAGAAGACCAAGGTCGCGGCGTGCGACCCCGTGGGGGAACAAAGACCCGCCCTTGGTGGGTCTTAATGCGGCAGGATGTCTGGCCCTCGTGGCCGGTCTGTAGGTGGACCATGGGTCCACATCTGTCCTGCACGGCTGAGCCGCAGACCGGTGCAGTGAGGTGGGCCGGCCGGCGTGGGGCTGCCCATAACGGGCAGACCAGCCGGTCTAGGCCGGTCCAGTCCAAGGGGCTCACCCCCTTCGACATTGGACACCCATAATTCTCGCTACGGGTGTCCATTTTGCATTCTGTCTACAGATGTTTACACCAGGAGTCGAGAAGAAGCTTTTGAGAAGGTCTCGGGGATTTTTAATTCCTGAAATGAGGGGTTCGGTGGCGCGACATGACGTTAAATGGACGAGCGTTTTTCTAGGGGGTTCTTGATTTGGACGGCGCGGACACATATGATGTCGGTCTTTCATGACTTATATGGAATTGTGAACCTCGGCTTGATATGGAGAGTATGAGATGGTTTCAGGGGTTTTAAATCCTAAGATGGGGGGCCTCTGTGGAACGATGTGTACGTTAAGTGGATCGACTTTTTTCTGGGGGTTCATGTTTTGAGCGGCGCAGACACATCAGATAACCGATTTGAGCGACGTCAGCGGTGTTTCGAACATGGCATCAAGAAATGGTTTTCCAAGGGGTTTTTGGGCATTAAAACTGGAGTTTAGGGATGGGCCCCACATCCCATCTTTTGAGCTGCGAGCCGTGTTTCACAACAGTTTCATCGAACGTTCGTTCGGGGCGTGCGAGAAGTCGACGCTGGGTGTTTTTGCGATGGCATTAAAATGGAACAATCTTCCTACTTTAATTCAACACTCTGGTGCAGGCCCCATGGGGAATGTTTTGGGCTTTTATTGTGAATTTCCATCTTTATCACTGGGTGTCCGTTGTGGGAGAATGAATAGTCAATCTTGTGTACTTTTTTGAGAGGATCGCAATAGTGTGATCCATTCGTTTTACTTTGGGGATGGGATGCAGGTCCCACGAAGCACCGCTTAAGTTCGTTATGTCGTAACACATCTTTTTCTAGGGATATCTGTTCTACTCAAGTGAGCAGTCCTTTTGACGTGACATTATGAAGAGATCGCAATGGTGTGATGCGCCCGACTTTTTTCGGGGATGAGGCTCGGGACTAAGGGACGTCGTTCGGGTGTAAAGCATTGTCAGAAGACTTTTACATCGGATATCTGTTGGAGGTGAGTAGATAGTCTATCTATTATGTTTTTCAATGTGGAATAAAATGGTACACACTGTTTGGACGTGAGGAGCCTTATTCGAGACCTCATTTAAATGTGGAAGCATGAAAGGTGCACCGATGGCGGTTCTTCCTGTGGTGTTTGTAGGGAACCCTTGGCATGTGATTGCGTTCACTCTTGGGATAGTGACGTGAATTCGTGAAGAGATGTAGTTGGCCGTGCTTGGGCTGATGATGTGTCAATTAGGAGTTGTTACATTTATGCCCATTGAGTTGACGTCGGGTGCCATTTTCAGGATAACCTTTGGGCTGGAAGAATGGTATACACTCAGAGTATATGGAAACTCTTGGAGGTACATGTGGTTATTTGTAACTGAGAACGTTTTTATGCTTGGTTGGAGATGACTTAGGGCCACAAGTCTTGTAGGCCCCATTTGCGTTCTGTGTTCTTATTTTCATACCCTTGACCTCTCGAAACATAGAGTGTCCCTCTGTTCTCATTTTTTGACCAATAAGGTTGAGTTTTCCCCTGGTTTTGTTCTCCATGGTTTGGCCGGTAGGGTTGATTTGTGTTCCATGGTAGAGTTCTTGTGGATTTAGTGTGACCAACACATTACGCGGGAACCGATATTCTACCCAAGAGGTTGTTTCCAGCAGGGCTGGCCAAGAATATGTACCATCTAGCAGGGATGGCCAGTACGGTATGATCTAGTAGGTATGGCCAGTAAGCTACCATCCAGCAGGGATGGCCCGTTGTACCATCTAGTAGGGATGGCCAGTACAACGGTGTTCACCAAGCAGTACCATCCATTAGGGATCGCTAGAGTGGTTTCAGGTTTACCTCCATTGGGGCAGGGAAGTGGTCCCCGATGCCAGGTTTACCTCTAATTGGGCTTGGAAGTGGTCCCCGATGACGGTTCCGAGCCTCCCTCCAGTGGATTACCCTTTTACCAGACTGTGCATTGGGAATCGTCAACCACTTTTGGTAGGTATCCCTCAAGTGGATTACCGTTTTATGTGACTAGGCAGTGTGGATCACATCAACTCTTGTTGGGTCTCCCTCCAGTGGGAACCCGTCAACTTCCATTGATTACCCTCCGGTGGGGCTGGGCAGGGGGTCACATGTTGACTAATAGGAGACATCTCGAATGTGGGGTAGTGAAGATGTGTGGTTTGATGTTCCCCAGAACTCACAATTATGAGGGGAGCTTTCCCCACCAAGACGTGTCCTTGAGACGCGACCTAAAATAGTGCAGGCGAGTCAGTGTCGCCTAAAGCGGATAGTGTCAAGGTGTGGTAATTTGAGCCCCTAGACTTGCAGTTCAGGGCAGACGTGCGGGATGTTAGGCATCGATGGTGTTTACTTCTGGGACTGTTGGATACTCACTTTCATAGGTTGATCTATGGGACAATGATCCCATTACAATCTTATTCTGGTGTCATGACAGAGCATATATTTATGTATACCTTCTTCTAGTACCCACTCCTTGGGTTTGGTTACTCTCCTTCCAAGAGAGGAGAAGACACGCATGGTATGCCACGTGCTTTCCATCTATAGATTCTCATTGTTGGAAAAGTCTACTCTCCTACTATAGGTAGTGAAGACTAGACAAGAAGTTCATCTTCTCACCACTTCTAGATCCTTGTGTTTGTTTGAGTCTAATTTATTCCTCTTGTTGGGTTGATTTGTACCCTTTACTACACTCTTTTTTGTACTCCTTTACTTTTCTATGTTCGATCTACTACTCACCTCTTTTGCACCTTCTTTGTTCCTCCCACAAGCCTTCGGGGCATCGTACTGAGTATTTTTATGCTCACCCCTACTTGGGATTTTCCCGCACTTGGTGTGCCCTTACAGAAGATGTATAGGTTGGTTGTGAATTTAGTGGAGCTTAGGTGTTCAGGAGCTTGGACCACGTGAGGTGGTCGTAGTCGGGTTTCAGGTGTGGGACCCTCCTAGCTATTTTACTTTTGTTTACCTGTTGCCGGGTTGTGGCACTTTTCTGGTTGGGTGCATGTTTTTCCCCTTTTTTCAGTTTACCTTTATCCCTCACATTGTAATGTTTAGAGGTTGATTCACTATGTGGTTTATTTATGGAAATTAGTATAATAATTTTTCCTTTTACTCTACACATCTGCATTGAGTGGGCTACGTGTGTGTGTACAGGTACTTAGGCAAAGGCATCCCTGAGTTGTTTAGCTTTCAGCGCTTGTCGCCAGTCCCTGGCATAAGGAGGCTGGCTTGGGGTAGTTTCAACTCATGCCTGGATAGGGTCGGGTCGTGACAATCTCAATATCACTAAAAAATAATATGATAAAAATCACCTTATATAATTTTTATTATATTAGTAGATCTATAAATTGTAGTGTCATCAATTTATTTTGATAGTTTTAGTTATTTTGTGGATTTAGTTCAATATTTATGATTTATATATTTTATTTGAAAGATCATGCTGCCTCCCAAATATTCGAGAAAATTTAATTTAGGAAAAAATATAATCACAAAAAATGATTTGGGAAGATTCGGATAGACTTTCCTGAGGAATATGTTGATATTTTTAACATAATAATCATACATTATTTTTATATTATTATACTCAAACAATTTAATATTTATATATTGTATTTGTAAAACTTGGTCGAACCCTAAACATGAAACGCAAAATATCCTTCGATAATACCGTAGAGACCCATGTCTGACGTACATGGACATTACATTTATTTTTTGGAATAATTAATAAATTTCACAGAAAGACACCCAAAGACTGTATTTAGTTTAGTGTCATTGGAAACTCAGAACATAATATTATAATCATGGATAAAGTTCTTCAATATTTCCCATAATGATCTTACCTTTTTCTATTCATGCCTATATCATTTCATTATATCCTAGGGAAAAGAAAACATAAAAAGTGTGAGCTAAAATTCTCAGAAAAGGTAAACATGGAGAACATAAAACAAACTATATACATTTGAACATATAAAAATCATTAACATAATGTTTAAAAATCAAAATCATGAGTCATGAACTATATATAGGCATTTCCTAAGGGATATATTATAATGGAACATTAATTATGGTCAAATATCATGAGAATAAAAAATGGAATTTTGGAAAACCATTAAGCACATAATATGATTTCTATAGAAGGTAAGGAATATTTTCCATGACCATCATTGTGGACGAAGTCCATTACTATACCGTATTTAATTATCGTTCCAGCCCTATATTGTTGAACATGATTTACTCGTCCTTCAATACATGTCTATCTCATGAAATATAATTCTTTACCCAATGCACAGGAGGGAGATATAGGTCCCATCCATCTCATAATGAAATCATTCATACATTTTCCACAAAAACATACATCATTCATCATAACATAACCCATGAAATAAAATGGGTTCTTTAAACATCATTACAAAATAATATAGTCCTTATAAAAGATCATTCCATCATTAAAAAAATTAAATAATAATAAAAATAGGGGTAAAAACATATCACTATTAAAAAGCATCATATTTTATGGAAAATAAATCTTATAAAACAGTTAAACTTAATTCCTAAAAAAATATTATTTCTTCTTAAAAAATGTTTTATTTTCTCAAAATGTTGTGTAATTTCAAAATAAAATAATTTAGTTAAAAATAATCTTATAATAGTTTAGAGGAGTCTTTATGGAAATAAGGCATCATGAAACCATAAAAATACAATCATTCTTTATAAGTTAAAAAAAATCCCCCATACATTTTCCAAAAACGTCAAAAAGTTCCTCGTATGATAAACAAAAAAAATATTCATTCCAGACCACACAGTAAATGTCAAAATAGGGTAATGATGACTTTAAAATTACATATATGAATAGTAAAAATTTTATGCAAATATTTTTAGAAAACATGGACATGGATGACAAATATAACCCCAGTAAATACTTACGAATTAATAATCTCGGATAAAAACAAGATTGGCAGAGTTATCCCTTACTATAGGTCTAATTTCTCTTGTATGTGTTTCAAACTCTTGTATAGTGTGATTATACATATTATTAACCTATAATAAAATCATAATAATATTTATGGTAACATATATGATTCACATACGACGTCATATTACCCGTTCATTTCTCATATCCATGTTTAAAGAAACATTTTGTGTAATAATTATTTCATTTATCATACATGTTTTGACTTGTTATTTTTCATATGATTACATAGATCATGATTTTCATACTTCCAGAATGTAAAAAATTATTTATATATATCCTATATATTCATTATAAATATATATATATAGCGGATGGATAAATGGATTGAAATACACTGATCATGGAGACGGTATGTCGTACGTATGCATGAACGCGGTTTTCATTTCATTATTAAATTCAATATAATTATGTAAATAACATATATATATATATAAATAAATCCAGTTGCATTATATTTTAATTTATTTCATGATTATTTATTGAATATAATTTATAATCATTCATGAATGTTTGACAATGAGAATAAATCTCATCGCATCGTGTGGACAATAATCTGTATGTGCACAAGAGCGATGATATCATTCCCATAATTATTGAACGATATTAAAGATCACAGTGTATAATATCTCATAATTAGTATAATGTTATAATAATAATCTATAGTTATTATTTCCATCATTATACCCATCCATGTATGGTGGTGGTTAAAAGCAGATTACACAACATCGTGGAGAGGGTAATATGTCTGTACGCACGCATAGTGATTTCGGTTTTTATAGGATGGATATAAGGTAAAATAAGTTTGTTTTATATTTATAATAACTTATCATAAAATTAGTGATACTAATATTATTACTTTATACCGAAGCAATTAATGAAAAATAAGTAGAATAAGAAATAAATTTGAAAAAATTGGTAGAAGAGATTATATCTTCATCGACGTGCCTCCATGAAATTTCCTCTTAGGGCACTAGAGTAAGTCTTTTGAGAAGACCAGAACCTCTAGAATATTACTAGGGAAGTTTAGAATATAAATTGGATATGTTTGAACGATCATTAAGGCTCAAAATTCTGTGAAGAGGAGAGGGAGATGGTTCTATTTTATAACAGAGAAGAGAGGCACTTTACGAAACTCTCAAAATATTAAATTATTATAAATTCAATTTCGATTAAAAACACCCCACAACATATTTAATTCAATGATAAGATGATTTTGGTTCTAATACATGTAATAAAATTATTTTTTAACAATTTTTGAATATTTTTTGATCCTTATCTTTTTGATTTTACCCTTATTTTACCTTTTTAAATCTTATTGTGATATCATGTTATTTACAATTCTGGGTAAATGTAATTACCATATCATGTCAAATGACCCAAAAAAAGTTATTTATAACTTATTTAGAATTATATTAAAAGTTTATCAAAATCATAGTTTTTTATGAATTAAATATTATATAATAAACAATTTTATGTTTTATGTTATGAATTGTGTCATTTTTTGACACTATTCTTACATGACTTTTTTAAAAATTCATAACAACATGATTACTTAAAACAAATTACACTAAATAATCCCTAATATTCCTCATATAAAATTCATGGAAGGAATAAAAATGTTCAATTTAAATTTATTTTAATATTTATAAACTCATTTTTTTGAATATTTTATTAGTGATGTAATCACTTTATCATAGTGGTGTCCTAAATAAATATATCTATCTAATGTATAAAAATTATCAATAAAATACCATGATGTAGGAAATAATTTTATCTTAATAATTACTATTTATAGATATATATATCAGTTATATAACACTATATTAAAATCATTTTAGTAAAATATTTAGGTTTATGTTATAATTATATTTATTTTAAATTAATTCTTATAATGTTTTATTTTCATATCCAAGTGAATCAATGGAATCAAAAAAATCGTCCCAATGATGCCCATGGTCAGACATTTATCATCCAATAAGGTTGGGACAAGTTTTATGGGTACATTAAGATTATTATAATATTTTTTACCCTTATTTTACATATTTACCATTTAACCATGGTTAGTAAAATATTTATGGAAGTCACTATTCATAATGTCTAAAAATAAAAAATTATTATTTACACAATTTTGAAATTATGATTCCAAATATAAAATCCATTTTCTCAAATTAAAAACGCAGATGTTACCGTAATTATTTTATAATATATCCCATTAAAAAATGGGTTTTTGTTTAAAACATTGCAAAAGACTAATATGATTTTACATATGAAATCTAAGTAGTATTAATGATGATGACATAAATTATATTAAATTTTAAAAATATATTATATTTAAACTTTAAAACCATTCAATATTATAAATTATCCCTATAAATTATCTAGATGAAAATAGTTATTTTTAAATAAAATTTACCGTTTTTTTACTATTCATCAAAATATGGAAGTTACCATAAAAATATAAAAAAAATATCCAAAGGAAATATTGATATATTAATTTAAAAGAAGTTTATTTAGTCAAATGTAACTTAGAAACATGTCATAAACTAGATTTAAAATGGGTGAGCCATCAAAAGGCGGTAAAACAATATTTTTTTGGAAAAAAACTTCTTTTATCTAAATTTTTTATTTTTTTCTCATATCATGAGTAAGATAAACGATAATGTTAAATATAATTAAAAATGTGGTCAATAATATTCATCATGTATTGTTTATATGATATTATAATAATATATCGTTGTTTTGTGGAATTCGGTATTGTGTACAATGAAAGCTATCGAGGAAGATCTCTCTTGCGTGTAACACAAGCCAAGTCATTGTAGCGTGTATTTAGAACATCCCTTGGGGTTTTGTATAACAGAATCCAAAATTATTTCATTTAAACATTGAACAAAATCTATACTCAATGTTGCGTGAAATGAATTCTATCAAATGAACTTGAAATTGTTTGCAACACAAGCCAAGAATATTTTTCATATACCGCAAGCTAATACGGAGTTACATATAGTGCAAGATAATCATGTTGTACTATATGAAAAATGAAATTGAAGAAATTAAAAAGAATAAATCTCATAAATTCTTGGGGTGTTACATTCAGCCCCCCCCCCCCAATTGAATTTCTCCCTAGAAATTAATCAGGGTTCTAAATGGTTTACTATTTGAAAGTATCTTTCATAGAAATAGACATCATAAACAGGAATACTAAAACATAATTATAAAAATGAATGTTATAACATAACGATTACCCAAATAAACTCATCAAAGGGTTTCCACATAGAAGAACATAAGAGGGAAGTGAAAACATGGATTTGGAAGAGAAATATACCCATCAAGTTTTGGTGGGGAGTGGTAGTGAACATGGCTAGGAAAAATTCAACAATTACAATTTCGTAAATCTATGACGACCAAAGGTACTATATGATTCATCATATATAAAGGTAGTAGGATAACATTTTTTCCCATGATATTTTATCGAATGTTAAATAATTTTACATGAAAATAAATTCTTACCTGGTTTTAGTACCATTGATAATTCCCTAAACAATTTACACTTCAACTGTTATTTAAAGAAATGAAGTTGAATTTTTCATTTTGGAAGTCTTAGAAGATCATGAAATAAAATGATAGGTCATTCCATTTGTCTCTATCAAAAAAGGTTAACAATTTAATCAATTATACATAAGTCCTTTTATTCTGAAATTAATCATATATGGTTCCAAAAAATAGACTTATAATTAATCTATCATACAAAAAAATAACATAAAACTAAATTCTACTAACCATGGACTTCTTGTAGGCCATCGGTAGCTGATAAAGGCACGTCACACTTCGGTTGTGGGTTTGATTCCTATATCCTTGTCTGACTTGATTGGTTTTTTTCCATCCTTTGGTTTGTCCTTTTTCTAAAATTACACTATTATAAAATTCTAGAAATAAAATATTAAAAT
Source organism: Viscum album (assembly GCA_963277665.1). NCBI lineage: Eukaryota > Viridiplantae > Streptophyta > Magnoliopsida > Santalales > Viscaceae > Viscum > Viscum album. The sequence continues at coordinate 1,338,841,514 of OY728132.1, read as the reverse complement.
GATCTAGCCTTCAACAATACTATATGATGTCCAACATAATCCATTATATCTTTTATGCTTATCCAAAATAAATTTGTCTACTCTCACATTAAAAAAAATAAATTACCAGAAATAACATATAAGAAGCTTGTGAATACCATAAATTATCCCCCAAATATCACAAGATATATATTTTTGGTCACGTTCCAAACATTGGAAAGACTTCATCATGCATTCTCATGAAATTTGATAACAAAATAAATTTCCATTGAACCTTAGTGACAACAAGTATTCTATAAAAATTATCTCTTTCCATACACCAAATATACCAAAAATTATATTTACCCAATCCATGATATCACTTTGTACTTGTATAATTCCTGAGTTCATTAATACTATCAAACATATTATTTTATCATTACAACTCCTTTATGCACATATCATCAACTTTCCAATATATTTTAGTCACTTTTCATGGTTACCTGTACCATATAATTTTGGAAAATCATAATAGACCATAACAAAGATATTTCAATATTCAATAACACTATAAATTAGATTCCACAATACTATTTTGAAATCCCATTACATAAATACTTAATAATTCCACTACTTGGTTTTCATACTCAACATCACCAATAGTTATTGTATGTGACTTACCTTGGCCTTTTTCCTTAAGAGGTTGTTGATTTTGATAAGGATTAACCCTTGGATTAGGGAATTGATTAACATAATGACCCATTTACATGCACTTATCACATTGATGTGTTGGTGGTTCATTCTCTATATTATTTTCTCGATTCACATAATTAGAAAACTTTTTCCCATTACTTTAGAACTCAATTGCTCAAGACCTTATTTTCCACACATGAGACATTTTATAGTCACATTAAGACAATCACCACCATGATTCATTCCACACTTTGTGAATAAGAAAACATTTATCTTTTTTTCCCATTGTTTTGATATTTTCCCTTGAAATCCATCTTTTGTTTCATATCAAAACCATGAGATGGATTTGAAACACCATATTCCAATTCTACGTTGTTAGAAAAATGCACAATCTCTTCATAGCTAAAGAATTATCTTTTAGCTAAACCCCTTTTAAGACTTGGTTTTAATCCACTGAAGAATCGATCATCTTTACTTTCTGGTTGGATGATAAAGCTAGAAGAATACCTTGCAGGTCTTATGAAATTCACCTCATATGTACCAAAATATTCATCATCCATTTGAAAAATCTCAAGGTACCCATTTACTATATTTTTTCAATGAATATGAAGGAAGTACATATTAAAAAATATGTTCTTGAACTAAACCCATTCCATGGATTCAAATTCATCTTACTTCCTTTTATTCTTAATTAGTGTCCACCACTGGTCTGATTAACCTTCTAAATGATATATATCCAAAATGACAATTTCATTTTATGAATAACGAATGATGGAAAATATCTTTTCAACAGTGTTGATCCATTGTTCAGCAACAAGTGGATTAGAATACCCACTGAATGAAGTTGAAAGATGCCTCATGGAGGGATCAATAGAATATTGTTCCCTTATCTGCACATTTGGGAGTCCATAATGATTCATATATTGTGTAATAATAGTAGTAATATTTTTCATTCCATCTTACAAAACATTTGGTTGTTCAAAAGGAAAACCATTTCATTTCCCAGTGCATTGATCATTAACATGGTTCTTTCGGGTTTCATCAATTTTCCAAAACCCATAAAGAATTGTGTGGGAGGAAAAAATCATACAAGGAAACCAACATAATCAAAGGGATTTACTTTCAATCGATAAAATCATAGGTTTAATCCTAGGTTGTTCATGATCATTATCATAATTCTATGACTAAAACCTATACTTATACTTAACCTTAGAGACATCCATATATATACAATAGAAATATCTCTATTGATCTCACTAATGTTTTTGCATCCTAGTTTCTAATCGTTGACTAAACCATCAATCTGATACCAAATGTAGAGACCCGAGATTGACATGCATGAAAATTACATTTATTTTTTGGAATACTTAATACATGACAGAAACAGACACCCAAAGACCGTATTTATTTTACTATCTTTGGATTCTCGGAACATAATCTTCTAATCACGGTGAAAGATATTCAACATATCCCATAAAGATATTCCCTTTTTCCTACCTAAAGCATTTATTTATATCATGGGTAAAAGAAAACATAAAAATGGACAGCTTAAATACTATGTAAGGGTAAACATGGATAACATAAAACAAACCATATACATCAGAAGATATAAAAACCATGAACATAATTATCAAACCTAAATATCTAGAGTCATGATCTAAATAATGGTAGTTCGTAAGGAATAGATCATAGAAGAAAATTATGCATGATAAAATAGAATGGAAATAAATAATGTATTTTTGGAAACACATTAATCACTAAATATGATTTCCATAACAGCCAAGGCATTGATTCAAAGACCATCCTAGTGGATGAAGTCCATTACTGAACTAGATTTATTTTCCATTCCAACCATGTATTACTGAACCAGATTTACTTGTTGATCCATCCATATCCCTCTCATGAGATATAAATCGTTACCCAATTCATTGATGGGAGATATAGGTCCCACCCATCTCCTAATGAAAAAATTCTTTCATGTTCCACAAAAACATAAATCATTCAACATAGCATGACCCATGAAAAAAATTGGTTTCTTAAAAATCATTCCATTAAAACTGTGTCCATATAAATGATTATTCTGTCAATAAAAAATAAAATCATAATAAAAATATGGATGAAATCATATCCCCTTATAGAATAATCTCTTTGAAGGAAAATAATTTTATAAAACACTGGGACTTTGTTCTTGTTGAAAATATCCTTTATTCTTAAAAAATGTTTTATTTTATTAAAATTGCATAAAATTGAAAATGAAATTAAATTTGTTGAAAATATACTTGAAATAGTGTAGAGGAGACTTCATAGAAATAAGGCTTCCCCAAAACCAAAATAAAATCTATTCATTCCGTATATGTTAAAAAAATATTCTTCTCGTACTTTTGCTTGAAAAGTCCACAAGTACCTAGTATGGTAAACAAAGGAAAGATTTCTTCCATACCATATATTTAAAATAAAAAAGGGGTTAACAAGACTTAAAACATACATAGAATAATAGTAAAAATTTTATGAGAATATTTATAGAAACTATGTATATAGATGATAAATATAACCCCAGTAAATACTTACAAATAAAAAATCTCAGATAAAAATAATATTGGCCATGTTAACCCTTACCATATGTATGATTTCTTTTGTATGTTTCTGAAACTCTTCTATAGTGGGTATAAACATATTATTAACTTGTAACATAACCATGATAATATTTATGATATCATATATGATTCACTTACGACTTTATATTACCCATTCATTTGTCAATTCCATTTTTAAAGCAACGTTTTGGCTAATAATCGTTTCATTTATCATACGTGTTTTGACATTTTTTCATCATATGATTACATAGATCATGATTTTAGTACTTCCAAGATGTATGAAATGATTTATATATATCTTATATATTCATTATATAAATATATATAAATAACAGGTGGATAAATGGAATGGAATACACCGTTCATTGAGACGGTACGTCATACGTACACATTAACGCTGTTTTCATTTCCATATTAAATTTAAATGAAGTAAGGAAATGACAGAAAAAAAAAACACACACACACACACATATATATATATTCATAAATCCATTAGAAATATTATGTCATCTATTTCAGGATTATTTTTTATATATACATTATAATAATTATTGAATGGTTAATATGTAGAATGATTCTCATCAAGTCATGGAAACAATAATCCGTATGTACGCACTAGCGACGATATTGTTTCCATTGTTATTGAATGATATTGATTTTGGTGGTTTATAATATGTCATAATTAGTATCTTGTTATAATAATAATATATAGTTAATATTTCCACCATTATACCCATCCATGTAAGGTGGTGGTGAAAAACATATTTAACCCCAGCGTGGAGATGAAAATCTGTACGAATGGAGGCGTGATGATTTCATTTTTTGTAGGATATATAGATGGTGAAATAGGGTTGTTTAATATTTATATTAAAATATAATTATATTATTTATACTGTTGTTATTAATTTACAATTAAATAGCTAAATAATAGGAATTAGAAGATTAAATAAATTTGAAATAATCGGTATAAGATATTACCTCTTCCTTGACATGACTTCATTAAATTTCATCTTAGGGCACAAGAGTTAGTCTTTTGAGAAGACCAGAACCAAATAAATGTAACAAGGGAAGTTGAGAAATGAATTTTTTTTGGTTGTCCTAGCATGAAGGCTGGAAATTGAATGAAGAGGAGAGAGCGGAGGTTCCCTTTTATAAGACATCATATAGTCACTTTAAGAAACTATCAAAATGTTAAATTATTATAAATTAAATTTCCATTGGAAATTGCTTAAAACATATTTAATTCGATGATAAGTTGATTTTGGTTAGAATACACATCATCCAAGTTTTTTTATTTTTTGAATATTACTTTATCGTTATCCTTTTGTTTTTACCAATATTTTACCTTTTTTAGTCTTAATGTGATATCATGTTATTTAAATATTTTGGCTTAATTTAATTACCATATCATGTAAAACGACACAAAAAAAAGTTATTTATGACATATTTGGTCTTATATTAACCACTTGGATGAACATTAGATTTTTAGGAATTTAATATCATTTAATAAACTACTTTATGTTTTAAATTATGAAATGTGTCAATTTTGGACACTATTCAAACATGATTTTTTTTAAATTCATAACAAACTGATTACTTCGAACAAAAGATACAAAATAATAAATAATATTTCATACCAAAAAAATTTTGATGGGATCAAAATTTTCAAATTAAATTTATTTTAATATTTATAAGTTCATTTCTTTGAATATTTTATTAGTGAGATAATCACTTCATCGGAATTGTGTCAAAAATAAATATATTTATCTAATGTATAAAAATTATAATCAAAATAACATGATGTAGGAAATAATTTTATCATCCTAATAAATATTTATAGACATAGATATTTGTTAAATAATCCTTTATTATAATCGGTTTAGTAAAATATAAATGTTTAGGTTATAATTATCTTTACTTTAAATTAATTCTTATAAAGTATAATTTTCACATCCCTAGGAATCCATGGGGTCCTAAAATCAACCCAAGGATGACCATGGTAATAAATTTATCTTCCAATAGTGTTAGTACAGGTTTTATAGGTAATTTAATATTATTATAATATTATTATTTTTACACTTATTTACCAGATTTACCCTTTAACCATGGTAAGTAAAATATTTACTAATATAACAATTCATAATGTCTAAAAATAAAAATTACCTATTTAGAAAATGTGAACCCTATGGTTCCAAATATGAAATATATTTTTACATATTCAAAACATAGAATTTATATTAATTAATTTAAAATTAGCCCCATTGCTGAAAAAAAAACGGGTTTTGTTTAAACCATTACAAATGATTTAAGTGTTTTTACATATGAATTTAATGTAAAATTAATTATAATGAAATAAATTATATTAGTTGGTAAAAATATATTATTTTTATACATTAAAACTATTAAATTTTATAATTTATCAATATATTTTATCACTATGAAAAATGTTGTTTTAAATTAAAATTTTGCTTATTTTTACTATTCTTAAAATTATGAAAGTTTCCAGAAAAATATCAAAAAATCATCCAATGAATATTTTTATATCCTAATTTCCATGAAGAAAATTATTTTGTCAAATTTAACTCATAAACATTTCAAAAACAATATTTAGAATGGGTAAGCCATCAAAAGGAGCTAAAACTGAATTTTTTTTAAAATTCCTTTTTATCCAAAAAATGATTTTGTTCTCATACCATGTGATAGATAAATGATAATGTTATATAAAATTAAATATATTGTTAATAATATTCATAAAGGCTAGTTTATATGATCTTTAAATTATATATAATTGTTTTGTGGAACTCGGAATTGCGTACAATGCATGGTATCATGGAAGGTCACTCTTTCATGTAATGCAAGCCAAGTTAGTGTTGCGTATAGTGAAAGCTTCCATTGGGGTTTCTTATAACAAAATCCAATAATAGTTAATTTATAGATTTAAAAAACTCTATACTCTATGTTGTGTGAAATGACTTATATCAAAGAAACATGAAATTTTGTGCAACGCATGAAAAGTATATTTTTGAGTATACTACAGAGAAATATAGTGTTGCATATAGACCAAGATAATCATGGTGTAGCGTAAAAAACAAGACATCGAAGAAATTAAAAAGAATAAATCTCATAAATTCATGGGGTGTTACAAATCCACTAATTGAATTCTTGATCCCCATGGGCTAGAAGCTACTTTAGGGGTATGATGGATCTGTTTTGGGTATGGTATATCAAATATAATCATCAAACATGTCTATGACATGAATATATCATGACCATTCTATAACTTTTCATTTCATTATCTAAAATATATGTGGAGATGGAAAATACAAATTAGATATAGGATCATTATTTTATCTCTAAATCACATAACAACAACGAATAAATAAATATAAAATGGGGTCATGAGGATAGTCAAAAAAATATAATTGTAAAAAGAAGTGATGGGTTCATATTGAATTGGTGATACAAAATACAGAAATGAGAACAAAAAATATAAAAAAATGGTTACTCGTATTTATGTGAAGAAATAGTGGAATCCCCACCATTCCACTATTAAAAACCTGAGCTTCACATATAAGTGTATCCCCTCAACATTAATAATCCTTTTACTTACCTGAATATGTCAAAAAAAGATAACATTGACCAATTTTTTGTATGTTAGTTATGATAACTTCTTGGATAGTAATATCCCAGAATATTTTTTTATTTTTATCATTTTTTAACCATATTGAATAATTATAGTTTGAAATAACTAATGAATTAAAAAAATTTAGTTATTTGTATAAAGAATAAGAAAATATTTGTAAGTAATTTATAAAAAAAATATTGAAATAGAAAATAAATTACAACAACAAAATTCAGTATTAGATATCACAATGTAATATATTTTTATGTGCAATCATAGACACTTTATCAATACACAATCAAGAAATCAATCCAACTATAAGCACTTTCCAATATGGTGTTCATTTCCTCACCATATTTTATGTTTTTCCCATCCCAAATCACCACATTAAACTAACTAAAACAAATTGAATTCAATGTTATTTTATTTTTGTTATTATTATTCATTATACAGTAGCCACATTAGTTATGGTGTCATAATCATAATGGTTACACAAAACTAGTCTTCTTATGTTATGACACCCAAGTTCACATGTAATATTTCTTTATAAAACATCTCACATTCCATTTAATAATGTCTTAAATTGAACAAAATACTATAAATAATATTTTCCATATATAAAACATGCCCTTAAAAATTAGTTTTTCTTGTAAAACCATGGTATATACATTATAAACATTCACAAACTATATATTAATCCCTAATAACATGTATAAATTGAACTGATTTTCAAAAAACATTTTATAGAATGTTTAAATCACGATTTTTTAACAAAACATGCTGGGGATACACTAGTTCCTTCCATTAACAAATATATACCACTCACTATGGGTTGAAATCCACTTTAGATGCTATAAGGAATTCTAAAAATCTAAATAAAAACCATAAATTTCATAAAAAACAACATAGGATTCTAATTGCACAAAACCTATCCAACCATGTCATTGGGGTAGGAATAAGTCCTTGGAAATAGGGAGGAATGATCAACTATATGGGAATTAAATGACATGCCAAGAAATTCCATGATTATTCAATCTAAAACACTACAAAAAAAATACTTGTAAAGGATTAAAATTAATTTCATCAATGATAATCCCATATATATAAAATCATTATAATATGAGAAATATAATATTCATCTGTCCATTTTTTTATTTACTGTGAATCCACCTATTGTTATGTTATATGGGGATGTTATTGAATCAATAATGAAATCATGTCAGTCAAACCCAAACAAAACAAAATTACAATTTTATATTTCATATTTCAAAATAAAAACAAAACCACAATCACCTCATCATATTAAGAACCACCACGCATCATATACCCTAATTTCAAATTTCAAACAAAATCAATCATCACTACCATGGTACATGTACTACCTCATTATCCATTCCATTTAAAACTAATATTCTTAATTTAGAAAAGTTCTCCTACGATAACAACCCACCATAATTTGAATTTTATTCCAAAAACATCAGATTAGATTACCACTAAAATTTAATACCTTAGGGACCACTGGTAGAAGTATCTCCATAACTACTACAAAGTTCAAGCCTAGTGGGGAACCAATGTTAGAGATTAGAATAGAATAATATAATACTCATGTAATGTCATAAAAACACATGAATATCACATACTGAAATAACTTGATGACCATCACACAATTCTGATTGGGATAAGTGAATCATATTTCTAGAACAAATGTAGAGCATACAGTTGATAAAGTCATCAACAGTGACCTAGAAAAATCACCATTTCCACAAAACTATTCTTATAGAGCCTATACCATAAGAACAACAACCACATTTAACCTATCAAATTATATTGCTTTTCAAACAAGAATTAATTAAAAAAATTATATAATAATAATGAAAAGGGCATTCAACCCACCCTCAACACTATCTCCAAAGACATTGACAAAATGACATTGAAACTATCCATCACGAATTGAAGTACAAAAATAAAAAAAATCATTGTCAATGAGCATATACATTGTCACCAATTAAGGAATTCTTCATCCATGATGGAAACAAAAAAACCAAATTACCTTCTCAATGTACCATAGAAAAGTTAAAACCACACCACCTTGATCAGAAGACCACCAAAAAAACGAACAAATACAATGAAGAAAACCCAAAAACAATAAAGTGTAACAACTGAGCGTTGAGACTCCACGATTAAAAGTGAATGAACTACCAAAACATATAAAACCCCCATGAAATACACTACATTCAACCCATCTAAATTCAATATAAATAGATCAGGATGCTTGATTATATAATTAATTTGGAAATTTCCATGGTATCAAACCGTAATCATGGATGTAATAAAAAAATATATTAATACAATACTTCTATAATATAAGTATATAATAAAAAAAAACCACAAGAACATAAAAAATATTTATGTACATTTCTTTACATGACAATAAATGGGGTTCGTAATGGAATACCTGGTTGATAGAGCTATCATGGTTTTATTCAAGGTACCAAAAGAATGATACATAATCCTAGAGAAAGAGAGAAGATAAATATGAGACCCCATGCTGTGATATATAGAATGGGGGAGTAGGAGGATGAAATATGAAACACTGCCCCATGATATAAAAATAATTTTGAATACATAGTAAAAAATAAAATAAGAAAAGAGTTCTTTTGGAAAACAATTTGTATCCATCAATATAAAATTCTAACTCATGAGTCTCTATTCAGAAGGGATCCATTTCCTTATTGTGATAAAATTAATATAAAATACATCCTAGAAGTATATTTTAATAACTAACCTCTTATAACAATGATAAGAAAGATAAAATAAAATTTAATTTCTAATACGATGTGATCATAGGGGAAATAAATTCATGCGGAATTTATTTAACTTAAAAGAATAAGTTTGAGATATTAAATCTCGTATAACCATATTTATATTTAAGAATAAAACACCTTAAATGATATGACTGTAATTTCAACATTAAAAAACATTTAAAATGATATTATTCTGAAAAAATATATATATTTTGAATTTGAATATTCACTCCATAGAAAACATGCTGTAAGAAATTAAATGGGTCTCAAGGGGAATACATTTGACACAATAAACCTTTACCACTACTCTTGATTTCAAAAAATGTTTCATAACCGTATCTATAAAAATATTAGAAATAAAATCACTTAATAATGAACCTTATTCAAAATTGTATCTTTCTATACAAATCATTTATAATTATTTCACATATCAATAGTAATTAGTTCTTATCTATTATCTATATTAGTTGTGAGAAATATTGATTATTTTGAACTAGTGATGTAATCACTATGTTGTTACTCAATAATCCCCAAATGTTCATAACTCCCATATAAGAAAAATTATTTTTATTGAGTCATTATAAATTTTTATTATGTTGTAATTTAATTTTATGTTAATTTTTGTTATAGCCTATACTGACGAAGTATGTCACGAGAATGTTTCGTTGCTTTTTAATGAAAGAACATAGATTTCATAATTAATGTGTTTAATAATAACAATAACTGTCGAAAAAATTGAATTCATTATTTAATTATTCATATCAAATATTATTTGAAATTTTGTTTCCATTGTCATCAGTTATATTATTTTATCTCAATTTTCATGTGGGTTGTCTAACCACCCAAATGATAAACGTAACATAATTAATTGATGATTATGAAAATTAATTTTGATTCTTTTTTTAATGATATAGTTATTATTGATAAAAAATTAATTATTTATATAATTTAAAGTGTTTTAAGGAAAATTTATTATATTTTATAAAAAATGAGTCTTATTGAAAAACCAGATATATCACTTCAAGGAGGTTGTACTCTAAAAAATGAAATGATAACATATAAATTTCTTATAGAAAGAGTCTTAGTGAAGATGGATTATAATTTTTAATATATTTATAATTATTATATTATATTTCTCAAATTTATTATTTAATTTATTTTTTACAGTAAATCAATAGAGGGAGTTTTAAGGACACGACCTGAAACATAACTTATTCAAGTGCTTTTGAACAAGAATTATAATTCATTGATCATTTTAGTTTATAATTTTAAAAAATTAGTAAAAACCCATAAAAATTAAAACGGTACCTTACAAGTGGTAATTTATTGTAATTATCCATTTTTTTCTACCCAAGGAAACCCTTTTAAAATAAAATACGCTTTTTTCATAGCACATCATTAATTCTTTAATCATGAAATCTTATTTTCCCTTAAAAAAATTAGTTCCTATTTAAAACATTAAAAAAACACGGGACGATAAAAAATGATTAAAAAGTAACATAAATAATGAAATACATTAATCTAGTGAAATCTCAAAAACCATTTATGTTAAAAACAGACATTTTTAACATAAAAAGGTGATCTTCATTTGAAAAATATCATTTACATACCTTTTTAAAATAAACTAATTTTATGGAAATTCATATTAAATCATATAATATATAAGTAGTTCTCTTGGGACATAATTATATTAAGATGTAACAACCATTCAGTCAACTTCCATACATGTCACTCTTAAAAAAGGAATATTCATTCACCCGACTTCTATACATTTCACTTGTAAAAATGGAATAGTCATATGACTGACATCAATACCCAATGCATTTGAGGTTATAATGAAACCACCCATCCATTGTTTTTCATGTATACACTGATAAAATATTCAAGTACCATAATATAATCATAACACATAAAATATTTCAGTTCTTATCATTTCACAGATAAAATTAGATTTTTTATCACAAGAAATAATTCCAATGTATTGAAATAAACAATTTGTTTTCAAAACAATTTGCAAAAAAAATTACCAGTAAGAGATAATAAGGTATTTATTTATCTTCTAAAACATTAATACATTTAATGGAATCCAAATCTCAACTAATGGTCATGAAAATGGAGAAGTTTTTGTTTTAGTATACAATAACAAACATTCTTTTTGGCATTTGTCAAAACATTCCATAAAAATTTAAAAATGGATATTTTGGAAAACCATATAATGAAATTAAAAATAGATATAATTTTTATTAAATAATATTATATTGATATAAATAAATATATAAAATATATATCAAGAATATTAAAATGGAGTGAAATATAAGATAACTTAATCATTAACCATTAAATGTGTTACATACCTCTTGGAACATTTAAATCATAATATACATGAATGAATACATTTAAAAAACATTATTGAAAACAATTATATATAAAATAGGGATTTAAAATTTCATTTTATCCATATATAAACATTATAAAAATAATAATGGTGCATATCTTCAACAAATGCCTCAATGAAAAGTGATTGAGATGAGATCCCTTACCTTGAGACCGATTCATAAGATAATTTCATTATATTCCTGAATAATAGATATAGATTAATTATTTACATTCTTCAGAATATTTTTGAAATTTATTATTCCTTTTATATCACATATCAATGTATTATAACAATAACATAATTATTTAATTTCACATTGGATGACTTACTCATATTCTGTACCTGAGCCCAAAATGACTTCGTATGATGTAAATAGTTAAAGTGGTAATTAGTCCATAATATATAGAATAATATTCATGACATATTATTTAATTTTAAACATTACTTTTACTTTTAAATAAATCCATTAATGTTTGGTTATAAAAAATGAACAACGTTATAGTCATGGAGATGGTAGGTCATAAATACACATGCGTATTGTTCCCATTTATCATTGATCATTTTTGAAAGAATTTAATTATTATTTTATCTTAAAAAAATGGTAATTATATCATTAATATCATATTAATAATTTAAAGAAACTAATATATTTCATAATTTTTATGTGGAGAAGAAAACCCAATCAGATCACTTTGTGGAGGTAATAGTTCACACATACGTACGAAGAACATTATAATTTTTATGTGTAAAATTGTAAAAACATAATAGTTATATTATTTTATTATAATGAAAAATATATCATTATTCTAATATATTAAAATTAATAACATCCTTGAAACATGTTTTGAGATATGGTATGGGAAAAAAATTAAATCCATATGTATAGGTGATATCTCAAACGTAAGTATGAATGATTAATTATTTTCCCATTTGATGGAAGTGGAGATGGATTTAGATAATGATATTAACATAATAACATCTCATTATATTTATAATACTAGATTTATTAAATCATAATGGTTCAATAAGATTTTATTGATGTGGATGAAGAAATATAACAGAAATACTTCATTAGAAATGAGACCTTTCATTTTGATGATCACAATTGATTAACTACTTAACACCTGTAAGGTGGGTTTTGTACATAAAATAAGGAATAAAAATGTGTGTATGGATTATATTAAGGGAATTTAGTAGATATTTTCCAAAAAAAATTTTAAGAGAGATGAAATTATAGGAAGTAGTTCCCTTTTATAAGACAGGGGAGTGGAAGTCTTTAAATTCTTCATAATATTTAATTAATATAATTATTTTTCTATTAAAAATTGATAAAAACATATTTATTTAAAATAAAGATTTTGGATAGTTATAAATATAATCATCCAACCAAATAGAGGCAACTGTTTAATATTGTTTAATCATTATCTTTTTTAACCCTTTTAACTCTTACCGTTTTATTATGTAATTTATATTTTTGGTTGTTGAAAATTTAATGTCATTTAATTAAATATTTTATATCATAAAATATCATTATTTTTCATATTTAAACTATTAATTTATTGATTTAAAAACAATATATAATAACTATAACACCCCAAGTTTCTATGGTACGCTTCTCTTTGAATAATACAGTAGTGTGTATTGTACGCAACTTCGAGTTCTAACACACACCACAACCAATCAAACTAGCCATTATGAATAGTAATACACAATTACTGAAATTTTATAAATATTATCTTTCAAAATGGACTTCAGTTTTGGATTTGGAATATCAAAATTAGCTAAGGGTGAATTTGTGGTACTTTTCGAATAACTGTCATATTTTGATGAATACTGAAAATTACTAAAATTTAATTAAAAACATCTTTTTTAATCGAAATAATTAATGGTGATAAATTATTAATTTGAGTGATTTTAAAGTATATTTAAAATATATTTTTACCATTTAATACAATTTTGGTCATTGGACATAATTTCACATTTAAACTATACATAAGGAAGTTCCAATCTTTTGATAGTTATTATTTCTTAAAAACAAGGTTTTTTTCTTGACTGCGGGAATTAATTTTAAATTAATTTCTGCCACTTATGTGTTTTGAATTAATATAAATTGATTGAATATGTATAATCATGATTGCCAAATTATGTAAATAGGTAAAATTAATTTTTAGACATTTTAAATAATTATTTCGGTAAATATTTTATTTACCATGGATAAATGGTAAATCCGATAAATAAGGGTAAAAAAGTAATATTATAATAATAATAAATTAACCTAAAACGTGTCCTAGCACTATTGGTTGATATATGTACGACCATGGAAATCGTTGTGTCGATTTTGGGACCCCATTGATCCACTTGTAAGTGATAATGACACATTATATTAATTAAGTTAAAGTAAATACAAAAATGACAAAAGCATATATCTTGTAGAAAAAAAATTACATTGGGTTATATATGATATATGTTAGACTATAAAAATGAATTATAAATATAGAAATATTTCCTAAATAATGGTATTTTATTTATAATTAATATACATTGAAAAATTTAATTTATTTATGACATAATAATGATGCTGTATTTTCTTTATTAATGAAATAATCAAATAATTAGAATTATAAATGCTAAAATAAATATAATTTAAAAGTTTTGATGACATAAAAAAATTTATTACTTAATATGACATCTTAGTATTACTTAAATGAATTTGGTTCGAATTAATAATGTTTTTAAGACTTAAACAAAAAATCTATTATTAAATAGTGTCAAAATTGACAAAAAGAAGTTTTTAAAACAAATATTATATTATTAATTGATATTATATTCCTAAAAATCTAAGGATAGGCCAAAGGATTTATATGATTATAAGTTTATCATTAATGGACCACTTAGGGGTTGTTTGGATGTTTATTGTATGTTTATTAACTATATAATATAAAAATACAAAGAGACATGGTAAATGTCAAACTATTTAACTAAGAGTTAAATCAAAAAGATAAAGTTAATATAGTTACCCTAACCTATCTAAAACCTATTG
Source organism: Viscum album (assembly GCA_963277665.1). Taxonomy (NCBI): domain Eukaryota; kingdom Viridiplantae; phylum Streptophyta; class Magnoliopsida; order Santalales; family Viscaceae; genus Viscum; species Viscum album. Next base: position 1,338,826,426 of record OY728132.1, on the reverse strand, counting down.
GTTTAGTGGTTTTCGACCTATCCCCACCTTAACCTTTAAATAATCTACTTTGGAGCCACTAGAAACCGAATATGAATTTATTAAAAAATAATATTTCTAGTTTTTCCTAGGGTGCCCCTCACCCCTCTTATAAAAGAAAACTTCCCCTTCCCTGTAATTCACACCATAAAATCCTTTTGGATCGGCCAAACCCTACCCAAATATTCTCTAAACATCCCTAATTTTAACTTAGAGTCGTTAGTTTGATCATAAATCCAACCTAAGGAGCCCTTTTAATCAATTCAATTGGAAGAACTCGAAAAAGATGAAATGTTTTCACCACCCACATTCAAGTTTCTTTCTTCTTCAACTACTTCTTTCTTTGTTATTTACATTATAAAATAATAAATCCAGTATATTCTATATACTGTTATTTTATTATAAATATTTTACAACCATATTCAGTATTCTATCCATCCATTTAATGACATGTCACCATACATGTGTACGTACGGCCTACCGTCTTCACATCATGGTGTAATTGTTATTTAAAAAATTATTATTTGGATGGGTATGATAATGATGTGTAATTGATTTAATAATAATCATAACCTGATAATGTTTCTCTATATATAATATACCATCCAATTATATATTATTTTAATATCAAAATAATGATATTGTCGCTTGTGCGTACGTATGGACTACCATCTCCATGAACGCGATGAGATTCATTCCTAATAGTATCCATTCAAGTATAATTATCATTTGATGATTAAAAATAATATTTAGGGACTTTATATCATTCTTTATAAAAATAATATACAACCTATCTATACCAAACATGACTTATGTAACAAAACATATAAAAGAAAATGAGTAAGTTAACACCCGAAACGATGATAATAATTAGATATTATTAACAAAGAAATGTTAAAAGATCATACAAGATATCATATTAATTTATATGATTCTTGTATAATTTAATAAAAATTATTTAACCATTATAATGGAGTTTAATCTACCCTCAACCAAGGAAAAGTACATGGTAAGGGTTTATTTCACAATCTCTTCATTATCCGAGGTTGTTTATACCTAATTATCGACTGGGACCTCTTTATCATCCACATCCATGTTTCTTAAATATGTATTTCAAATCATTATTAATATTTTAAAAACTATGGGTTAAAGTCATTTATACCATTTTTTGACTTTTTAAAAGATTTTTATAACATAATCTTTCCGTTATTTTCCAAACAAGGTCCTTTTTAACCTTTTCAACAGAATTAAGGTAAGTATGTCTTTTTTTAACTTATACGGCGTGTGTGGCTATTTTACACTGTTATAAAATCTTCTAAGCTTACCTTACAAGCTTATAAGAATATTTTCAAAGTAAATTTTTTATTTTATAATTATGTGACTTTTAAATGATTTCAAAAAAAAGAGATATTTCTCTCGAATATTTTTGATTTCATCTATGTCAATATCCTTTGATGGATTTTAAGCTAATTCGAAGTTAATTTATTATGATACAAAACATCCATATTGAATTAAATGTTTTGTGATATGATTGACTGTGGATGTGTTATTTTTATACCGTTCATGGTTTATGGATAAATTATTGACATTTCATATGCAAGTTTTAATACAAATGTTTATGTTATGTTTAAACCTACTCATATGAGGAACACATTGGACATAATAAGTGAAGGGTGGAGCCCGCTATAGCTCCTCGATGCATCTGGAAGTCTCACGAGACAAACTAGTGTCTTGGAACAAGGCCTTGACAAAATATTATTTTTAGTCTTGGCACAAGGTCTTGACTATGTGGTAATGATAGTCTGGCAGTGTGCATTCCATCATTATAAAAGTGGTTATTGATATTACATGTGATTATTTGACTAGTAGAATATCCATGTGAATAAGTAAAATGGATTATTTTATTTTATTTCTTCTTTATTATATGTAATTTCATGTTTAAAAGGATTTTGTTTTAGTTATACATTGCCTTAAATGTTTATGCTTATTTATTAAAGTTTTTGCTATATTTTTATCCTTAATGGGAATCTGAGCTCACCCCATTCTATGTTTTAATTTTTCCCACAATGTGAAGAAGTATTTTATGAATGACCTGGAGGGATAGAATAAGGAGATATTGGTTTGGTCTATGGATACAAAATGTTGTTGTAGTATTTCACTTTATGATGTAATGTAAACTTTATGAATGTATCTAGTGATTCCAAGGCTACTAAACTAATCGGTCTTTCAAGATATGATCTTTTGTGATCATTCCAGTGTTATATAATAATGCACTGACTCTAGGTAACTGGGGTTAGTGCGTTACAGTTGGTATCAGAGTAAGTTTATTACAAACCATGGAAACTAGATTTAGATAAACTCTGATTAGAGCACATATACCTAAGATGGACATTGAGGGTTAGTATAGAATAACATCCTAGAATTTCGGTATGGTAGAGATTTTTTGAGTTTTCCTAGAAATACATCCCTGTATGGATATGAGCAGGTAGAGATGGCACTGGAACAGATGTACCTAGGGGTAAAACCTGAAAACACAGCTTGTAGCTAGACTCGAACGGGAACTGCTGCATGACAATAGGCCTTGTTGAACTATTGGTTACAACACTCCCAGGGGATATTCTTAGGATAATTCTCATTTTCAATACAAACCACTATGAAGGGTTTCTGAGTATTTACTTCCTCAAGGAAAATATTTTTATGATTATGGATTATATCCCTAAACTGTTCAATTTATGTTAATTGTTTTACAAGTTTGGATTTATGTATTGCAATTCATAAACTAATCTAGTGTATGCTATTATTTAGAAATGGAGCATAGTGGAAGAAATGGAAACTATATCAATTAACACAGTCCATATAGGGATTTCCCTCCTACTAAAGATAATTATAGAGGACCTGGTTATGAAACTGGTGCTGATCAGCCAATCACCATACTGGGAAAACTCACTCAGGTTATGAATAATAACCTTACCCGTATGGAGCACCCATATCCACATCATGGAGGATCAATGTTAGATCACTTCATGAGGAAACAACCACCAACATTCAATGGGATTATAAATCCACTAGTAGCTGAGCAATGGATAAATTCCTTAGCGATAATATTCCATTCCTTGGGGAGTAGTGAAAATGAATGAAGTTATCATGGCAGTTTACCACCCCACTGGAGATGCTGATCAATAGTTATCATTTATTCAAAACATGAAATATGATGATGAAGTATTAAATATGGAATGGAGGGAGTTCATAGAGATGTTCTTAGAAAAATACTTCCCTCGTGACCATCGAGAAGATATGGAAATGCAATTTCTGAGTCTGAGGAAAATGGAGGATGATAATGTCGCAAAGTATTAGGCTAACATTACGAGGTTAGCAAGGTATGCTGTAGATTATATACGTAACCCAAGAATTAAGATTGATTATTTCATTGATGGGTTAAAACCATCTCTTCATCGAGCAGTAGTCTCACAAACCTTCTCATTGTAAGAAGATATTGTCTCATGTGCTATCAAGACAAAAAATAATTCTCTAAGTCTTACGACTTTAAGGAAAATCAAGAGAAGAAGAGATCTGCTGATCACTCTAGAAATATAAATAAGGGGTAGAAGGGAAAATTTGATTATTCATCCTATATTAAATGTGTGTTGAAACACCTGGGTACTTTCTTTAAATGAAGGGAATTCTGTTACAAGTGAGGTGAAAAAGGCCACCAAGATCGTGATTGCAAGGGGAAGAAAGAAGCTACCGATGTTCAATTCTACAATTATAGGGAAATGGGACATTATGAAAATTAATGTCCTAAGCTCCAGGGGAACTTACATTAGAAAAGGCCAATGGATCAAGTCCAAGATTATTCTATCACTACTACTGAGGTAGAAGCTCTGAAAGACGTGGTGGCAGGTATTTTAATGGTTTCCTCAGGTTTAGAAAATGCATTATTTGATTCTGGATCATCACATTGTTTCACATCTTCTCAGTTTTCTTAAAAAGTTAGATATTTTCAATTTGATCTAACAAGGGGGTTGTCGGTTAAAAATCCTAAGGGAAGTATCTTTACAACAATGTTTTGTGAATCAGTCTCCATTAAAGCACATAAATGTTCTTTATTCGCTGATCTCATCATCATACCTATGATTGATTTGATATAATCCTCGTTATGGATTGGCTTTCAAACCATGATGAGATGATATATTGTAAGAAGAAAGAGGATATGATTTTCGATGATGATGATAAATAATACCTTATCATTAGAGAAAAATCGTCACCACCTGATTCTTACCTAGATCCACCCCTAGTGGCTCAACTAAATTCAATTATTGGGGAGGAAGAGAATGAAATAAATGTGGGTAAGGAAAGGAATGTTCAAATAGAGGATGTATCTATTGTGAAAGAATATGTAGATGTGTTTCCGGAAGATTTACTAGGACATCCTACAGAATGGGAAATTGAGTTTTCCATTGATTTAATTCCTTGTTCAAGGCCTATATCAAAGACACCTTATAGAATGGCCACTGTGGAATTAGTGGAACTAAAGAAACAACTAGAGGAATTGAGTAATAAGGAATTTATTTGGCCGAGTGTTTCTCCATGGGGACCCCCTATCCTTTTTGTTAAGAAGAAAGATGGACCTATGAGGTTATGTATCAAATACAGGTAAATCAATGCTATAACTATAAAGATCAAGTATCCCCTACCTCGCATTGATGATTTATTTGACCAACTGAATGGGGCTCAATAATTTTCCAAGATTGAACTTCGATCTGGATATCATTAGTTGTGTGTGAAGAAGGAAGACATTCTGAAGACTTCATTTCAAACCAGGTTTGGGCATTACGAGTTTACAATAATTCCTTTTGGATTGACTAATTCCCCCTCCGTATTCATGGATCTAATGAATATCCTTTTCAAATAATATCTCTATAATTTTGTGGTGGTATTTATTGATGATATCTTGGTATATTCCAAAAGCTATGAAGATCATGGAAATCACCTACGCATTATCCTGATGACTCTGAGAAGACATGAATTATATGGGATTTTTAGAAAGTGTGAATTTTAGGTTCATGAGATTTCTTTTCATGGCCATATTGTCTCTAAGGATAGAATCTCAATTGATCCTTCTAAGACAAGAACAATCCAAGAATGGCCAGAACTGACGAGTATAACTGAGGAACGCAGTTTTATTGGTTTAACAGGTTATTATCGACGTTTTGTCCATAACATTGCCCGATTGGCTGACCCATTAACGAAGCACACATGTAAAGGGGTTAAATTTGTTTGGAAAGTAGAGTGTGAAGAACTTTTTGAAGAACTGAAGAGAATATTAGGCAATGCCCCTATATTGAATCTACCATCGGGGAATGATGTGTTCATTATTTATAGTGATGCATCGAAAAAATGACATCGTTGTGTCCCTATGCATAATGATTGGGTTATTTCCTACGCATCACGACATCTAAAAATTAATGAGGAAAAATATCCTACTCATGATCATGAGTTAGAAGCTGTATTTTTTTCTTTGAAGATTTGGAGACACTATTTATATGGTGAAAAGTGTGAGATTTATACTGATCACAAGAGTTTGAAGTATATTTTCTCATAGAAAGAACTCAACATGAGGCAAAGGTGATGGCTTTAACTACTCAAGGATTTCGATTGCATGATACACTACCACCCGAGGAAGGAAAATAAGGTGGAATATGCTTTGAGAAGAAAGGATCATGGAGTATTGAAAAATATGAGAGTTTAAAGGGAACCTATTTTCATGGATCTAGTAAAGATGGATATGGGAATCACCATTGAAGGTGAAACATAGATACTTTCTCCAATGTTTTCCAAACCATCTTTACTAGAATGTATTAAGAGTTCTCAGACAGAAGATGAAGAATTTCAAAATAAGATTAAAGCTATGAATGATGGGAGATTGAGTGACTTCATGTGTGAAGATGGAATTTGAAATTTTAGAAGAGGCTTTGTGTTCCTGATATACCTGATCTAAAAGGGGAATTTTTAGATGATGCTCATAGTTCCATTTTCTCTATACACACTGGGATCACTAAAATGTATTTAGATTTGAAGGAACATTTTTAGTGGGACAACATGAAGAGGGATATTGATAATTTTGTGTCAAGATGTATGGCTTGTCAACAAGTGAAACCTGGAAGGCAACAGCCTGGTGGAGTATTGCAACATATTCCCATACTAGAGTGGAAATGGGATAATATCACGATGAACTTTTTCATGGGACTACCAAAGACTCCAAGAAGGAAGGATGCAATATGGGTCATTGTTGATCGTCTTACCAAGTCAGTACATTTTCTTTCTATAAATGATCATTTACCACATGAATGACTAGTATGTATATATATTAATTAAGTTGCGAGACTTCATGGACTACCCCTTTTGATTGTTTCTAATCATGATTCTCATTTTACTTCAATATTTTGGAAAAGTGATTAGAAATCCCAGAATACCGAACTTTGTTTTAGCACTGCTTACCACCCCCAAACTAATGTACAATCAGAATGGACTATTCCAACCTTAGAGGAAAAGTTGAGATAATGATCATTTGACTTTCAAGGTATTTATGTTCCATATTTACCTCTGGTAGAATTTTCCTATAACAATAGCTTCCATTCGAGTATTCATATGGCACCATATGAAGCGTTATATGGAAATAGATGTCTCAAACCAACCTGTTGGGATAATGTTGGTGAAAGAAAACTCTTAGGCCCAGAACTGGTGGAGGAAACGATGGAAAAGGTGAAGGTAATCCAAAACCACATCAAAGCAGCTCAAAGTAGGCAGAAGAGCTATGCTGACAACTGAAGGAAGGATTTAGAATTTCAAGTAGGAGATCATGTTTTTTTCATGGTATATCAATGGAAGGGTGTAATATGTTTTTGTAAGAAGTGGAAATTGAGTCCCAGGTACATCGGACCATTCGAAATTCTAGAACGAATTGAGGCTGTATCTTACCATTTGGGAATGCCGCCAAGTCTTTCCAAAGTTCACAATATGTTCTATGTATCACTGGTGAGAAAATACATGCCTAACCAAACACATGTACTCACCTATGAGGAATTAGAACTGGAAAACGATCTGTCTTATTGTGAAGATCCCATCAGGATTTTTGATACCAGAGAACAATTTTCGAGAAACCAGAAGACTCGTCTGGTAAATATTCTATGGAGAATCCATAAGATGGAAGAGGCAACATTGGAAACCGATGAACATATGATTAAGAACCACCCAAGTCTTTTCATGCAGTAGTATTCTAGAAATTTTGAGGAAAAAATTATTTGTAGGAGGGGATAATGTAACACCCCAAGATTCCACGATATTCTTCCCTTTGAATAATACAATAGCGTGTGTTGTACGCATCTTCGAGTTCTAACACACACCACAACCAATCAAACTAACCATTATGAATAGTAATACACACTTTCTGAAATTTTAAAAATTTTATCTTTCAAAATGGACTTCATTTTTGGATTTTGATGATCAAATTTAGCTTAGCGTAAATTTTTGGTAATTTTCGAATTACTTTCGTATTATGTTGAATAGTGAGAATTAATAATTTTAATTAAAAAAACATTTTTAATTGAAATAATTTATAGTGATAAATTATGAATTTGAGTGATTTTATATTATATTTTGAATATATTTTTACCATTTAATAAATTTTTTTACATTGGACATAATTTCACATTTAAACTAGACATAAGGAAGTGTCAATCTTTTGATAGTTATTATTTCTTAAAAACACACTTTCTGTTTTGACAGTGGGAATTAATTTTAAATTAATTTCTACCACTTCAATTTTTTAAATTTAGAAAAATGGATTACATATTAGGAATTCTGAGGTCCAAATTTTTTAAATATATAAAATTTATTTTTAGACATTTTGAATAATTAATTGGGTAAATATTTTATTTACCATGGTTAAAAGCTAAATCTGGTAAATAAGTGTAAACAATAAATATTATAATAATAATAAATTAAACTAAAACACGTCTTAACCCAATTGGTTGATATATTTTTGACCATGGGCATCATTGGGTTTATTTTGGGACCTCATTGATCCACTTGTATGTGATAATGGCACATTATATTAATTAATTTCAAGTCATACTAAAATGACATAGGCATATATCTTTTAGAAAAATAATTTTTACATAGGATTATATATGTTATATCATCGACTATAAGTATTCATTATAAAGATAAAATGATTTCCTACATAATGGTGTTTTATTTATAATTTTTATACATTGAATAGTTAAATTTATTTATGACACAATAATGATGCAGTATTTTCCTTATTAAGGAATGAATCAAATAATTAGTTTTATAAATGTTAAAATAAATATAATTTGAAAGTTCTGATGAAAAACACAAATTTTATTGGTTAATAAGACCTCTTAGTATTAATTAAATTAATTTTTATCGAATTAATAATGTTGTTATGACTTTAAAAGATCAATTATTAAAAAGTGTCAAAATTGACATAAAGGAGTTTTTAAAACAATTATTATATTATTAATTGATATTCTATTCCTAAAAATCAAAGGTTCGGACAAAAGACTTATATAATGATATTTGAATCATTAATGGACCACTTAGGAGTCTCTTGTAAGTTTATAGTATGTTTATTAACTATATAATATGAAAATTCAAAGAGACATGGTAAATGTCAAACTATTTAACTAAAAGTTAAATAAAAAACATAAAATTAATATAGTGACCCCAACCTATCTAAAACATATTTTTTGAGTGGTTTTCAACCTATACCCACCTTAACCTCTATATAATATACTTTTTAGCCATTATAATCATAATATGAATTTATTATAAAATAATATTTATAGCTTTTCCTAAGGTGCCCCTCACCCCTCTTATAAAAGGGCACTTCCCCTTACCTCTAATTCACACCTTCAAAGCCTTTTCAATTGGCCAAAACCTACCCTAATATTATCTAAACTTCCATAAATTCAACCTAGAGGACTTTGTTTGATCAGATATCCAACTTAAGGAGCTCTTTTGATCTTATCAAAATGATGAACCCGAAGAAGAGGTAATGTTTTCACCACCCTCTTTCAAGTTCCTTTCTTCTTCAACTTCTTCTTTCGTTGTTATTTACATTCTAAAATAATAAATCCATTATATTCTATATATTGTGATGTCATTATAAATATGGTATAACCATATTTAGTATTCTATCCATCCTTTAAATGACATGTCACCATACGTGCGTACGTACGACCTACCGTCTCCACGTTGTGGTGTAACTGTTATTCAAAACATTATTATTTGGATGGGTATGATAATTATGTATAATTGATGTAAATAATAAACATAACATGATAATTATTCTGTATATATGATATACTATCCAATTATATATTATTTTAATATCAAAAGAATGATATTGTCGCTCGTGCGTACGTACAGACTACAGTCTTCACGAACGCGATGAGATTCATTCCCCATCATATAAATTCAAGTCTAATTCTCATTTGATGATTATAAATAATGTATAAGGTCTTGATATAATTCTTTATACGAATAAGATATAACCTATATATAAAAAACATGACTTATGTAACAAAAATTATAAAATAAAACGAGTTAGTTAACACCTGAAAGGATGATAAAAATAAGATATTATTAACGAAGCAATGTTAAAAGATCATATATGATATCATATTACTGTATATGATATTTTATAATTTAATAACAATTATTTCACCATTATACAGGAGTTTAACCTACCCTAAACCAAGTTAATGTACAAGGTAAGGTTTTATTTCACAATCTTTTCATTTTCTGAGCTTGTTTATACATAATTATCTACTAGGACCTCTTTATCATCCACATACATGTTTCATAAAAATGTATTTCAAATCATTCTTACTATTTTACAAACTATTGGTTAATTTCATTTATACCCCAGTTGACTTTTTATAAGATTTTTATAAAGGAATCTTTCCGTCGTTTTCCAGTCAAGGTCCTTTTTATCCTTTTTGACATAATTAAGGTAAGAATATCTTTTTTTAACTTTTACAGCATGTGCAGCTATTTTATGCTGTTATAAAATCGTCGAAGATTACCATATAAGCTTATAAGTATATTTTTAAATTAAATGTTTTATTTTATAATTATGATACTTTTAAATCATTTCCAAAAAAGAGATATTTCTATCAAATAGTTTTGATTTCATCCATGTCAATATCCTTTGATGGATTTTAAGCTTATTCGAAGTTAATTTATTATCATACAAAACATCCATATTCAATTGAAGGTTTTGTGATATGACTAACTGTGGATGTGTTATTTTTATTCCATTAATGGTTTATGGAGAAATTATTTACATTTAGAATGCTAGTTTAAATACGAATGTTTATGTTCTGCTTAAACCTATTTATACGAGGAATGCATTGGACTTAATAAGTGATGGGTGGAGCCTGTTATAACTCCTCGATGCATCGGTAGGTCTCATGAGACAAACTAGTCTATTGGCACAAGGCCTTGACAAAATATTTTTTTAGTATTGGCACAAGTCCTTGACTATGTGGTAATGATAGTCTGGAATTATGCATTCCATCATTTTGAAAGTGGTTATTGATATTGCATGTGATTATTCAACTAGTAGAATATCCACATGAATAAGTAAATGGCATTATTTCATTTTATTTCTTCCATATTATGTGGATGTTCGAGTTTAAAAGGCTTTTTAGTTATACATTGCTTTAAATGTTATTGCTTATTTATGAATGTTTCCTCTATATTGTTATCATTACTAGGCATCTGATCCCACCCCTTTCTATGTTTTAATTTTTCCCCTGATGTGAAAGAGAATTTTATGAATGACCTGTAGGGATAGTATGAGGGGATATGGGTGTGGTATATGGAGACAAGATGTTGTTGTAGTTTTTCACATTATGATGTAATGTAAACTTTATGAATCTATCTAGTGACTCCATGGCTACTAAACTAATCGTTTTTTTGAGACTTGATATTTTGTGATCATTCCAATGTTCTGTAATAATTCACCGACTCTGGTTAATTGGGGTAGGAGCGTTACAATAACTTCATGATACAATTAAATAAAAACATTTCACACATCCCTAACATATCACATTCATCCATAAAATTCATGGATAACATAAATTATATCAAATTATATTTATTATAATCTTTTTAATATCATTTATTTGATTATTCCCTTAATGAATAAATTAATACATCATTATTGTGTAATAATTAAATTTAATTATTTATTTCCTAAAATTATAAATAAGTTACCATGATTTGAGTATTTATTTTATATATATTAAAACAATTTATTTTCTTATATGACCACTTGATTACCCCATATTAGTAATAGTTTACATGTTAGAAAATCTGTAACAAAAATGTCAATTTAGTGAATTTGATATTATAAATAAATTAATGTAATCAAATTGACAAAATGTGGTCCTATAATATACGTATGGATTATCTTGGTTTGAGCACACTCATACAATTAAATTAGGGGATGTTTTATGTTAATTTTACATTTTTTAAAATATAATTCTTATGTTTATTTACCTTATTTACGCATAACCATGAAATAAATTTTTTTACATAGTTACTATTATTAATGTCAAAGAATGGACCTATTTAAAAAAATTACACTTATTATTCCTAATTTGGAATCCATTTTTTCAAATTCAAAACATTAAACTCTCATAAATTAATTATAAATTAATCCTATTGATGGAATAAGAAAATGAGTTTTTAATGTAAAAATGGTCAAAAGTTCACCATGTTTTTATATACTATTTCTAATAGAAATTGATTCCAATGATAAAAATCAGACTAGTGGATAATAAATTGGTCTAATTTTACTTTAAAACCATTCAAAAATATTATTTAATACTATAAATAGTTTTTAGGAAAAAGTAGTTTTCAATTAAAATGCACAATGTTTCCACTATTCTTTAAAAAATGAATTTATCATTAAAAAATTATCAAAATTTAATTGTTATGTCATAATTATAAATAAGAATTTTATTTTTTAAGATATATCATATAAATGTGACAAAAAAAAGATTTTAAATTAGTGCTCCATCAACAGTCGGTAAAACCGCCTTTTTTTAAAACACTTCTTATATTTGTAAAAGTGTATTTTTCTCTTATATAATGTTTAGATAACACATAATAAAATGTTAATATTTATATTGAATATATTAAATTTATATTTAACAAATATAATCTAACAGGAGTGATGTTATAATATATTAATCACACTTGTGCACATTTAAATTATTTTTCAGAAAATCATTTCCTTTTATTTAAAAATTATTTTTACATTTATTTTTAAATACATTTTCACCCATGTATTAATTATATATATAAATTTCTAAAATTAGTTTTCATAATTAAATTTTACAATTTATTTCCCATCATTCTAACTGTTAGATTTAAATGGTAATAGTTAAATATTATTTAGTTTTTCTCTTTAGGTTGATGTGTCGTATCATGTACGCTATAGAACATAGTGTTTCCTTTTAAATACTAAAGTTGTTAAATTATCCCCCTTTTGGAAATTTCATCCTCGTAATTTTATTTTAGGATATGTAAATAAGGTAATACTTTTCAAAATACCTTAATAGAAATCATGAAATGTAGAAATGATTAATAAAACTAAAATATTAAAAGAAATAGAGGTTATCAAAAAGTTCACCTAAGATAACGAATAATAGGGTTCCATGTAGGAAAACCTGGATATGTAAGATAAAACCAACTCTCAAGTTATGATGGATTTTTATAGAAAACATTGTTAGGAGAATGTTAATAATCATGAAACCATAATTTGTGATGGGTTAAATGACCTTTTATTTCATTGTATGAAAATATAATATATAATTTTTTTTAATATCCTTTTATTAGAGTTGAAGATTTATTTTACTATGTAGAATTTCATCAAAAGTAAATACATATACTTGAAAAGTATAGATTCATAATTTAAAAAATGTCTACAAAAACTCATATTTTTATCCAAATGATGATTTTGGAAGACTAAATTTTCACACCTGATGTACTAGAATCAACAGATAAGGATGGATAAAATCGAGAAAAGATTAATTTTTTATTTATATGATATTTATAAAATTAATTATAATATGGTGTATAAATTAAAATATAATTCCCCAAAATTATTTAATATTATATGAAAAAAATACTTTCTTATCCAAAAATAAATAGTAATACCCAAAGTTCAACATAAAACATTCAAAAAATAACAATATTTACAATTCTGAAAATATATTATCACTAATATAAAAATCCAAAAATCAGAAATAATTAATCACATAATCATCCAAGATAAGTTTAATAAAATTTCTCAAAATAAGACCAATTTATATTTAATTATCACACCATAATGGAATTATCCTAATAATAGAATCTCAAAGATAGGTTAATATTTTACATAAACATCATGAATCACTATAATTCAACAATATAAACATATATTTATCCAAAATATAATTCAAATTCTATTCCGTAATTAAAATCCCATAGTATTATATTTACATTAATCTTATAGGATTTCTAAAATAGAGAACATCTTCCTAGAAAACAGTAATTACTTATTCACCAAATCATTTTCCAATGCCAATGTAATCTTTTTTATAAAATATATTTTCCAAAAATAATCATATTATTAGTCCATAAACTCATTTAACCAAAATATAAAAAATCATACTAACTCAGGTTATCATGACACACTTTATTCAGGATGAGGGAATGGATAGCAAGATGTTGATACCTTCCATCCTGAAGTTGATGCAGAGAAAATGACCCCCAAAGTCCCACCTTAAATAGGCCCCTAGGTGGAAACCAGTAACATGGTTGTAAAAATATAAAAAATTGGAGGAATTACACTTTTTATAGTTACCATGATTCGGAGATAAGATGTATCAGCCTCAAATAACTCCATGAAAGATATATAATAACAAAAAAAATCCATCCCATAAGAATTTTAATTTAAAACTTCTAGAAATACCATAAAAACTCCATGGTATGTACCAAAATAAAACTATGCAGCAAAGCAGAAACAATACCCACCGTCTGATCTATTACGGTCGGGCACATCCATGTAATCTCCATAGAAACTTGAAAATAGTTTTATATAAGTAGGGTGACCATAAATTTATACCCATTAGATAAAAACCCATGGAATATATGCACAAGTAGGAGAAGCATAAGAATTACCCTGTGAGAAAACAACAGAAACTCAAAAGCACATAACATGGTATACTATCCACACCAACATCACCCACACATGCTAAAAAATAACACAAATCATGTATTGTAATTTAATTATCACATTTATAGTTGGATACCTGGCACCACATACCATTATTTAACTTCTCAACCATAACAATGAAAGTGTTGACACTACCATTCTTTTTCACATGCCCCACTATCACAACCCTCCCATAAACACCTAGGCCAAAAACCACACACATCCCACCTACAGACACCTAGGCCACAATTAACACACAACTTGGCCAAAATCAATAGGGCCTCATCCTAACATCACCTTGTGAACAAACCACCTCTCACATAGGCAATACCATAAATTTTTTAATAAAACTCATTCCACTATATCCTTCCTCAAAATTAATGGGCTATAAATTCCTAGAATAGGGAGAAGGGTAATGTTACTGTATATCCATAAATCCTCCCACTTGGATATTGGTAAAGATATCCTACCCCCCTAACAAAGGGGTTGTTCGGTAAATACTAGTCAGCATATGGAGGATGCGCAAATAAAACATAAGGGACAACACATTTATACATTTAGATAACAAAAACTCAGACCATCCCATGGGATTCCAAACAAACTACCATCCCACTCAAAACCACCTTTTATGCTACCCCTACATGAATGTGCCACCACAAACGATGGTCACTTGAACCCCACATCAGCATAATCCCCAACTCAAAACATACCAAAACTATTTCGTTTAACCAATTATCATTCTTAATTATCAAATAATTAATTTATTTATTTCCATCACTTCCTGGGAAACTACCATATACTGAAAAATTATAAGGAAAATCAACCATACTGACCACTACCCATGCCAAACCAGAAATTAAGTGAAAATGGTAATGGAATCCATTCTAACCCTCAAAATATGAAATCATGACAATGTTGTCCTATAGACCTACTTCCCAAATTTTTCCTAGATGCATCCAAATTATAAAAAAATCCATCCATTACTAGATCAATAAATCTATAAAACTAATATTCTTTCTCAACACATTCACTACATCATAGAAAAAACCCACAACAACCACCACTAAATAACATCCCCCACCGTACACACAGACCACACCCTTCTCATAGAACAAAATCTTCTACCCACTCATATGCACACAACCATGATACTGAGTCCCCCACCATATTACCCTCACAAAGAAAAGAACATAATGAAAACCACATAGAATACAACCACACAAATATGATCAGAGTGTTTTTGGATTCTGACAAACAAGGTTCTATATTTACACCTTGATAAACATGAGTGATCACAAATCAAGTTTGAACCTGGGGTCTCCTTTTCATTTTACTAGTTATATTTGATTAATTATATTTCTTTTTTATAATCATTTCAAGAGAGAATCAATGATTAGCATGAATCATAATGGGTGGGGAAGCAAAGACCACCAACGACCATGATTTTAAGAAGGATATTACCCATAAAATTCACAATATAGATCAAGGATAACAGATAAAATATATGGATAGTCATCATATTCCTCTTCCCCGTTTATTATTTCTTATCATATTCATTAAATTTTGATTCATCAGGTCTCATACAGATGAATCATTATACAGACCCCTCATGATTTAAAATTAAAAGGGAGTCAAAGGAAAACCCTAACTAGAATAATAGGGGACCAAAACTCATCAATGTGCCAAAACAGAGGGGTAACACGAGCATGATATTCCATAGAAACTAAATATTGGTGGGGGATTTAACATAGGAACATATAAAATCTGAGGATGAAGGGTCTTGGCGCACCAAGTGAAAAAAGATACACATTGGGATGACATGGTCTCAATTAATGAAGGTCAAATCCTATATCAAAATAAGTTGAAACAGTTTCAAAGGCCATTAAATATGGATCATAGAAAAGATCACGTGGTTAGATTATTTCAATTCCTTATACCATGTGGATATTAATAAATGAATTAATATCTTATAAAACACCCTTAGAAATGCCCAAAAAATGATTTAAAATTTATTTACATCAATTGAAATGTAAGAGGGGCGAAACTGGAAAAACTGGGAAAACCATGAATGAGTCATTGATGGGTGATTCACTGACAGAAATCCACCGAAATAAAGTAAAAAATTATGAGATACCGATGTTAAGCCACCGATTCCCTTACTCATCATTACCCTGACTCACGAACGCACTGACTCACCAATGCCTGGACTCACTAATTCCATGACTAACGGATGCCCTAACTCACTGATGATCTCACACACTGATGCCCTGATTCATCGACACACTAACTCAATGATTCCTTGATTCACTGATTCCTTTACTCACTGATGCCCTGAAAAGATACCAAATTCCCACGTATGTGGACCTATAGTGTCCAAAACTTGCACTTAGACATCTTTTTGGAGTGCAGGTCAAGCTAAAGGACCTATATGAAACTCTTGAGAGGCTCGGAATGATCCTCCATTTACATTGGGTAAAACATGATGTCTTCAATGAATAAAATGGTGAAGTGGTCTAGGAACTCATGATATATTGAATTAATAAACCCCAAGAACAAGACTAGTGCATTCGATACATTGAACTGAATTACCCTATACTCAAAGTGCCCATACTTGCACCTAAATGTTGTCTTCAGGATGTCACCCACGTTCACCATCAACTGCTAACATCCAACTCATAGATCAATCTTGGAAGAACAAGTTTCACCCCTCAGATGGTCAAAAAGATAATAAATCCTAGGGAGATGGTTACAGCTCTTGACCGTTACCTGATTCAGTCTCCAGTAATCTATGCAATGCCTCAGACCCTCATCTTCCTCCTTTCCAAAAAAGACCGAAGAACCCCACAATTAAGAAATTTGTAAGATGAAAACATTGCACATCAGGTCATTAATTTTGATCCACACCTATCGAAACTCAGAAGGTGCCATCTGATAATAATCCATCGAAATCATACTAGCACCAGGTTGTAAGTATATCCCAATCTCAACATCATGTCAAGGGGGTAGAGTCATAACCTCCTCGAGGAAAACATTCAAAAACTCATTGAAAACATCTGAAACCTCCAACATCTCAGTATCTATCAATCCCACTGACATCTCGGAATACATGGAAGGGATGTGGATCCATCATCATGATGCCCACCTGGCAGGTCCTCCCTCTAATGAAATCTACACACTGACCATTAAAATTTAAAATCGTGACGCTTATTCATAAGTAGTACATAACTAAATTCACTAAAAACAATAATTGTTTTGCCGAATATGACATTTTATAGTTGCATTTGTAGAAGAATGTGATCGTCGCTATATTTATGTGGCCCCCACATCAGTCAACATCCCCAGAAAACATCAAACAAGTTGGTCTGACCTCTGACTTGTGTACTCAACTCTAGGGGAACAAAATACATCTCTATTTCTAGTCCAAATCCATGAAACGGACAGGGAGAAAAAAAGGAGTAAGAAGCTACTGAAACAAAAAAGGCTCAAGAAATCATACTAAACAAATTGATCATTCCTCAAATGACTCTTGATCTCACTAGAACAGCTACAGCTTTTGTGTGTAATGGCACACACCTAGATCATTTTCCCATCGACTATCAGCCGGCTCACAAACCACGCCCTGGTCGAGGCCCCTAAGGAGCACCATAAAGTCAGCCTCCTACTGTACTGTCCTCCCATAGTGGAGTGTAGTCCTATTGTCCCCACTATGGGATAGGCCTAGATGGAATCTACTGCTGAGTGGGGTACTGAACCTTCCCACATCCACCATACTAATCATGAGCCGGGCACTATCCATAGAGTTTCCCACAGCCGCTGCAAGAAAAAAACCTCATCCCCAATCCCATGGTAAAAGGGGGGGGGTGGACCAGTGGGTCAAAACTCATGATGCTAGTGTCAGCTCCCTGCTTGTCGAAGAAAATATGTGTATGACGCTAGAGACATGCGGTATACGACCGTCCCCTTTGTTGAGCATGGTTGACATCCCTCCCGTGAAAGTCCTCCTCACGAGTGTATCATTTCCACTCCCTCATAATTTTCCCTAAACTCTAAGTATGTATGTAGGTTGAAGGGAGTAACCACATACTAAAGAGAAAAATGGAGTTCCTCCACTAAGCACCTCGCATGAGACTCCTCATCCAAAAATTTATCCGAAGAAAGATATATGAGATCATTAAATATGACCCCAAATTTCCTCACTAAAATACTCCCTTATTATAGGGAGAGTATCTTCTAACTATTCATGAATTTAATTGTGGAATAATGTCATTCGTCCCAGAACACCTTCTCAATGTCAACCTAAAAAACATCAGTCTCATTCCTATCCCCAAGGTAATTTCCATCACTACCTGCATATCACAATTCCATGCTACCTCCAATATATGTTGTTTTACATGACTAGTCATCACTATTCAATGGATATTTCAAACACTCTTCCAAGTAAAACCATGTTTTTCATCCCTTTTTAATTACATGGAAGAGGTACCCTCTATTATATGTGCTTAGAGGGATAGGTAATAGGTTCCAAAGCATTCATATCACATTCATTCTACCCACCATACAATGATGTTGGATACCCAGATACACTTCTTACCAGGCGTGTTGTACCGATCAGATAGTCACTTTTTGTATCACCCATTGCTTTTTGGTGGCTCTGAGTCGCAATGGCCTGAATTGTATTGGTGGCCCAATGTCATAGTGGCCTGAATGTACAATTAAAATGAATATTTCATTTACTATAGTAAATTCAATTGAAACTGGTTTATTAATTGCAAATGTTTATCTATAATATCTCAAACATTCCTCCCTTTCCTGGATTTGATATGGGTCCTTTTGAATTATAATATATAGAATATACCAAATTGGTATAGGATTGTAATAACCATTATATTATCATTAAAACATATGACTCATTATTTTATCTATACATTTCTTTTAGACCATTATTCAATAGTGATTAATTTTGTAACGTCCTAGACCCGGGTGCCACGCAGCGGGTGCCCCGAGCCCAGTTCGCCACGTGACCTCAAGTGCATTTCCCCAAACGCCAGAGGCTACCAACTAGCAGCGAGGGCCTAGGTCTGATAGTGGGGAAGCTATACCGTCATTTTTCAAAGTGTAGTGCAGAGGAATACCAAAATAAACATACAACGACCGCGGAAGCAGTAAACCATACAACTAATGAAATAAACAACAACGATGGACATAAACAAAAGTATAAAAAAGAAGATTCTACATGTTTCATGTTATAAGAAAACAGCCAGAACATGTTATAAATCAATACAGTACAGCAGAAAGCAGAGTATAACAAAGAAAAGAAAACATCTGGTAACGGAATAGCGAGCCTAGGCTCGGTCCCATGTCCTCCTACTCCTCTGCAATAGTCAAGTACATGTATAAGGACTCTTTCCCCTATCTACACCAGTAGCAACGTAATCTGTTTGGGCTGAAAAGCGTGGCCCAAATAGGGTGTGAGAAATATATCTCAGTAGGAACCCACCAAAGGCCCGTTCCCAACTACGTGTAAGCATGCAACAACAGTGTGCAGTAGTAAAATGAAATAATGTAAGCAGTACTCAAAAGTAATTAATTACCAATTATATTTCCATTTTATTATCCACTTAATCCATTTAAATATTAGTAATCACCACAGTGCATTTCCAAGTAAATAATCCACGTCCTCAGACAAGTAACCCCTACCCTCAGGTAAGGAGTATCCAACACAAGAATCTGCCCTCAAGCATAACAGAATTTTTCCCTCAGGTGTAGTTAGTGTCTCCCTCAGGCACATAGTCTGTCGCCCTCAGGCACGGAAGAAGTTTCCCTTAGGCTGAAAATATCTAAAGCGCACAGGCTAAACAGTGCAGTGCCCACAGGCTAATCACAACAACACCCTCATGCTATATAGGTAACTGGGCAATGACCAATATATCAAAATGTAGTAAACAAGCAATTCATCTCAAGGAAATTCTACAATTACTACATTTAAGGCATACCCTCGGGTATCATGGCCAAACGGCTATACCATGAAACACACCCTTGGGGTGGTTTCGGATCCAAGCAATGATCCCAACCAGCATTTTATTATCACAATTAACTACCTAATCAATTCTAGGCATTAAATATAGCAATGACCTCAGCCACATGACACCCCAACATGGGTTCGTGGCACAAAAACACTAGAAAGTTGGAAAATAAACCCAAATCCACCTACCTTATACGTGAACGAGCATTATACTCGAACGCCGACTCCATAAACCCCCAAGAACGGCGTAGATCTGACTAAGAAAAAAAACCAATCAAATGTAAATAAATTACGTTAGGAGAAGAATTGGTAAGAACGGTACCAGGGGATGAGAGTGATTACCCGTGCGGTTCCAACGAAATCGTCCGAAGCTGAAACGGATTCCAGACAAATTCCCATTGGATCTTCAATGATCTGGCCTCCTCCTTTGGCACCAAAATGGTTCAAGAGTCTCCCCTGACAAATGAGGAGGCTACTTACTGTTTTAAGCAGAAAAAACAATATACACGACATGTACTTCTAAGTACACTGCGTGTACTTCATTCAATTGACTGTGCATTTGGCGGCACCGCCACACTGTTCACCCGTCGACCTAAGTACACGGCATGTACTCCAGAGTACACGGCGTGTACTATCGCCCATCTGGCGGTGACTCCACCGCCTTACTGCTTAAGCCTGCCGATTGACTACACGGCGTGTAAGGTACCACTACACGACACGTAGTCGGTTCCTACATCATTTGTCGCCGGAATGGCAACACCCCACGTGTATGCATCCCAACGCGGCCAAAAGTACACGGCGTGTAGTTTTGAAATTTATAATTTTCCCCATTTTCCATATTTTCTCAAAAACACATAAGGAAAAGGAAAAGGAAGAAACCCATACCTCAAAATTAAGAACAGAGTTCTTACAAACTTCCCCCCTTATAGCAATTCGTCCCCGAATTGACCTTCTAAGGGTGGTGAAGATAAAGTTCAGAACAGCTCTGGCCACTGAGCACGTACGTCGGCCTCCTGCTCCCAGGTCTTGTCCTGCACTCGGCCATGCTGCCATAGAACCCGTACGAGTGGAACTGACCGACCTTGGAGAACCTTCGTGCTCCTATCAACGATACAAATTAGATGCTCATCAAAGGACGCATCATGCTGAAGCTAAACCTCTTCTGCCTGAAAGTTTTGAGATGGGTCTGAATGGTAGCGATGCAACTGAGACACGTGGAAGAAGTCATGCATGGATCGGTACCATTGCGGTAACTAGAAAAGATAGGCAACCATCCCGACATTCTCCAGAATCTAGAATGGCCCCACATACCTCGGTGAAAGACTACCCTATCTCCTGATCCGGTTGTGCCCCAGCCTCGAAAAAACACGTAGAAAAACCTGATCCCCGCCCACAAACTCCAATGGTCATATGCGGTGATCAGCATAACACTTCTGACGAGACTGTGCGGTAGCCATCCGCTTCCAAATCAACTGGACCAGCTTAGATGTCTCCTACACGAGCTGTGGCCCTAGTAAATCTTCCTCACCTACCTCTAACCAGCACAAAGGTGATCGACATGGCCTACCATATAATGCCTCGTATGGTGCCATATCAATTGTTTCCTAAAATCTATTATTATAGGCAAACTCGACTAAGGGTATATTCTTCTACCAAGAGCCCTCAATGTCTAGGACGCATGCACACAACATTTCCTCTAGCACATGTATCGTCCTCTCTGACTGGCCATCGGTCTGAGTGTGGTATGTTGTGCTCAGAAGCACCTGTGTACCCAGCTCCCTCTGAAAACTCTTCCCGAAACGAGACATAAAGCGGGAATCCCTATCTGAAATGATAGAACGAGGGACCCCATGAAGACATATGATCTCTTGGATATACAGTCTTCCGAGCTCATCCACACCGAAGGACTCCTTGATCAGAATGAAGTGAGCTACCTTCGTGAGTCTGTCTACAACAACCCACACGACATCATTTCTCGAGGTGACCTCGGCAATACCGTCCCGAAATCCATCGTGACATCATATTATTTCCACTCTGGAATGGGTAACTATTGTAACAGCCCAGCTGGCCTCTGGTGCTCTTCCTTCACCTGCTGACAGGTGGAACATGTAACACCCTGAGATTTTATGAAAAATATTCTTTTTAATTTCATTAATGTCTTGTGTTGTACGCTACACCAAAAGGATCTTTCACAACATGCATCCTTGACTTTCCTTTCATTACATGCAATCGCAGCCTTCCTCGATAGCTTGTGTCGTACGCAATACTGAGTTTCACTAAAAATTGATATGCTATTAAAATATTATTAAAACTAGCCGTTATGAATAGTAATAACCACTTTTTGAAATTTTGTAAATTTTATTTTTCAAAATGGACTTCATTTTTGGATTCGGAATATCGAAATTAGCTTAGGGTGAAATTTTGGTACGTTTCGGATAACTTTCATATTCTGATAAATTGTGAAAATTACTAAATTTTAATTAAAAACAACATTTTTAATCAAAATAATTAATAGTGATAAATTATTAATTTGATTGGTGTTAAAGTATATTTAGAATATATATTTACAATTTAATACAATGTTGGTCATTGGATGTAATTTCACATTTAAACCAGATATAAACTAGTGTCAATCTTTTGATAGTTATTATCTCTTAAAAACACGCTATTTGTTTTGACGATGGGAATTAATTTTTAAATTAGGTAATGTAACTGATATGTTTTGAATTTGATAAAATAGACATCATTTTTGTATTCATAATATCAAATATAGGTTAGGTCTAATTTTTGGTATTTTTCTGGAAACTTTCATTTTTTGATTAATAGTGAAACCACTAAGTGGTAGTTAAAAACCTACATTTTTCATAAAAATTAATTTTACCGCTTCTGTGAGTGGAATTTCGAAAATCCGAGAGACAAGGTTAATATCACGGACTAAAATGTGGTTCAATGAGATGAAAATAAGTTTTGGTGAATAGTTACTTTTTACTTTTTTTAACAACAGTTAAAAGTAAATAGTGTAATTAAGGGTAAAAATTATATTATTATTACCCTAACACATGTCCTAATTCTATTGGGTAAGTTTAATTCGACCAAAAACAACCTTAGGAATAAAATATGACCATTTAAGCCCACTGGGATTAGATTAGGACATTTATTATTAATTTATTTAAAGAAGGGTTAAAATAGTTAAAATAAAAGTTTAATAAGTAAATCATTTTTAATATAGGGTTATACATATGATAAATTAGACTATAAATATTAATTAGAAATATAAAAATATTTCCTACATAATGATATTTTATTTATAATTTTTATACTTTATATAATTTAATTTATTTATCACACAATGATGATGCAGTAAATATCTTATTAATGAAATATTGACATAATTGATGTTACAAATACCCAAATAAATGTAATCTGAGACTTTTTATTAATTAAAAATAAATTTATATGTTAATATGACATTTTAGTGTTGATTTAATTGACTTTTTTTGAACTAATCACTCTGTTATGATTTTTACAAAAATCAATTACCAAACAGTGTCAAAATTGACATAAAATTGTTTTTAAAACAAATATTATATTATTAATTGTTATTATATTCTTAAAAATCTAAGGTTCGGCCAAATGACTTAGATATGGTTATATATATTAATAATAAACAACTTGGGGTTCGTTTTACTTGTTATAGTATGTTTATTAACCTTATAGTGTATGAATAGAAAAAGACACGGTAAAAGTAAAATTATCTATCTTCAAGTTAAAACTAAATAATAATGTTAAAATATTAAACTAAACTTGTCCAAATTCTATTGGATGATAGGATTTCGACCCATCACCCCCTTAGCTTCGAAATAACTCAATTTGGTGCTATTAATAAACGAATTTGACATTATAATAAAATAATATTTTTAGTTGTTCCAAAGGTGACCCTCTCCTACCTTATAAAAGTGAACTTCCTCTCTCTCTTCCTCACCCCACATTGAGCCTTCATTCTCGGCCAACCCCTGCCAATTTCTTTTATCCACTTCCCTATAGACATCCTAGAGGTCCTTGTCTTCTTCAAAGACCAATTTTAGTGTCCTAAGAGGAGGTATCAAAGAGGCACTTCAAAGAAGAGGTAATGTCCATTACCGATTCTTTCACCTTTATTTCTTCTTCCACTTCTTCTTCATAGTTTGTTTAATTATGAAGTAATAACATCAGTATAACTCATATATTGATATGTTATTATAAGTATGAAACAACCCTATTTCACCATCTATCCATCCTACGGAAAACGAAATCACTGCCCGTGCGTACTTACGGAATACCGTCTCCACGCCGTGGTGTAATCTATTTTCCGCCACCACCATACATGGATGGGTAGAATGGTGTAAATAATGACTATATATGATTATTTTAAAGTTATATTTATTCTGAAATAGTATACATACACTCCAATACAATTCCACGATCATCAGAACGATATCATCGCTCGTGCGTACGTACGGAATACCGTCTCCACGATGTGATGCGACTCATTCTACATGATCTTCATTTCATAATGATTATATAAATGAATTGAATGAATGAATATGATATATATTACACTAATACAATTCTGGAAATGAGTTATCTATAACCTAAAAAGAATAATAAGAATTTATTCGACAAAACACGCATATGAACAAAAAGTAATAAACACCCGAATAATAAGTAATAATGAAATATTACCAATAAGAAGCTAAGAATATGACCATATATTATATCATAAAAATAAGTATGATTCTGGAATAAGTAAATAACATTATTTAAATCATTATACAGGAGTTTCGGACACTTACGAAGAAAATTGGACCTAAGGTAAGGGAAATATCACAATCTCATTTTTATACGAGATTGTTTATACTTTAGTATTTACTGTGGTGTATTTTATCATCCAAATCCTTATTTCCTCAATATGTAATATTATTTCCATCCACCTACAACTGTTTAAATCCAATTTTACCCGTCTGTGAGTTTTTAGTAAAGGATATGAAAGGAATCGTTTGTCGTTTTTCGTACGAGGTACTTTTTGACTCTTCCAACAAAAGTACAAAGAATGTTTTTTTTAACTTATACGGCATGAATGGATTTTTAAAACATTATTTACAAGAAGCTTCCTTTACAAGTTTTCAAGATTATTTTCAATCAACTTATTTTAGTTTAGAATTGTACGACATGTTAACAAAGGAAAATTGTTTTTGAAGAAGAAATGATATTTTCCTCAAGAATGGAGTTCAAGTGTTTTATCAAAATTATTTTCCATCTAAGATAATAAAGGGTTATATTTCTATCCCAATTATTACATTGATTTGATTATGTTGTGATGGAATTATATTTATGAATTCCATTATCTTATATGAATTGTTTTATGATGTCACGATGTTTATGATTCCCATTTTTATTACATGGGTTATGCAATGATGTATGATTTATGATTTTGTGGCACACATAAGAATGGTATCATTATGAGATGGGTGGGACCTATATCTCCCTCTAATGAATTCGGTAAAGATTTTATATCTCATGAGATAGACATGGCTAGAATGGTAGGTTATACCAGTTCAGTCAAACAGGACTGAAACGAGGAGTGAACTCGGTTCAGAAAGGGACTTTGTCCACTATGAAAGTCTTGGCAATGAGTCTTGACTAATAAGAAATGATTCTCTGTGATTATGTGTGTATGCCAAAAAGTTTCATGTTTTATGTTATGATTATTGGGATTAAATTTCACTACTATTATTTATCCCATGTTATGAAATTATGATCTCTATTTCAGGTTAAGATTTACAAAAGATATGTTCTTATTAATATGATGTGATTGATATCTCTTTTGTTTAACCTTACTGAGAATTTGAGCTCACCCTTTTAGGTTTTCCTTTCCCTAGGATATAAATAAAGGATTTAGGTTTAAAAAAAAGAAGATCTTTATGTGAGATGTTGAAGATCTTTCACCACGATAAGATGATTATATTCAGTGTTTCCAAAGACACTACACTATTACGGTCCTTGTGTGTGTGTTTTTGTTATTTACTAAGTATTTCGCAAAAGTAATGCAATGTCTATGTACGTGAAGCTCCGGGTTTCTACAGAACACCTCATATCAAGACCAGCTATCTCTCTCTTCATACCCAGCCACCAGCACTGACATCTCAAGTCTCGGTACATCTTGGTAACCCCAAGATGAACTGCCCAAGCTGAAGCATGAAACTCCCACATTAGCTCCTCACATATATCCCCTGGAACCCATACTCGTCCATGGAAACGGTGGACCTCATCATCTTTTATCGTCCAACCGGGAGGAGGGTCCTCACTTGCCACCGACTCCCGTAGAACTAGGCCTTCGAAAACCGATAACTGCCTCATCCTCACTCTGTCCAAGAGGGTATAATTTACAACTAACGAGGAAAGATAAGCATACCCCTGACTGTTGTGCACCTCCATATGCATCTCATAGAACAAATCCATAAGCTTCCACTCACCACAGGCCTCATTCACTGCCTGTATCTGAGTCATCCTACTCAGTGCATCAGCTACTGCATTACCTTTACCATGTGTATAGGAAAGCTCAAAATCGAAGGACTGTAGGTACTCAACCCACCTTCTCTACCTCAGATTCAGGTCATGCTACGTAAAGATACACTTGAGGGCTTTGTGGTCGGTGAAAACCACAAAATTCTCTTCTGTCACATAGTGTCTCCAACAGCGCAACAAATGAACAACTACAGCCAACTCGAGATCATGCGTCCGGAAATTCCTCTCATGTGGCCTCAACTGTCGAAACCCGTACGCGACAACCTGGTCACCCTGC
Organism: Viscum album; assembly: GCA_963277665.1. Classification (NCBI taxonomy): domain Eukaryota; kingdom Viridiplantae; phylum Streptophyta; class Magnoliopsida; order Santalales; family Viscaceae; genus Viscum; species Viscum album. The sequence continues at coordinate 1,338,799,249 of OY728132.1, read as the reverse complement.
ATCAAAACGGCTCCCAGCCCAATCCCTGATGCATCATAGTAAACTGTATAGCTCTTCCCCTACTCTGGGAGTATCAGGATCAGTGATGATGTCATCCTTCCCTTCATGTCCTGAAAATCTGTCTTGCAAGCTTCTCACCAAACGAACTTCACCCCCTTCATAGTCAGACCTGTCAACGATGCTACTAAGTGGGAAAAGTCTTGTTTGAAGCATCTGTAGTAACCAACTAGCCCTAAGAAACTCCATATCTCAAACACGTTCTTATGTTGCTCTCAGAAAACTACTACTCTCACCTTCTCTGGGTCTACTGCAACTCTTGGCTCAGAGATAATATTACCCAGGAAGTGTATCTGGTCCATCCAAAAGTGGCACTTTGAGAGCATAGCATATAGTCGATGCTCTCTTAGTGTACTCAATATGATCTCAAGATGGGTGGCATAGTCGTATCGAGTGTGAGAGTACACCAAGATGTCGTCCACGAATACTACCACAAAGGAATCAAGATACAGCTGGAACACACGATTCATCAGAACCATGAAAACTTCCGGCGCGTTCGTTAGTCTGAACAACATAACTGTGTACTTATATAGACCATACCTACTCCTGAAAGCTGTTAGAGTTATATCAGATGGTCTAACGTGCAGCTGATGATATCCGGATCTCATGTCAATCTTCGAGAAAACTCATGCTCCACGAAGTTGATCAAACAGATCATTTATCCTCGGCAAGGGATATCGGTTGTTAATCGTCAACTGGTTCACCTTCCGATAATCCACGCAATGTCTAAGTGTAAAGTCCGCCTTTTTTGCAAAAAGGACCGGAGAACCCCAAGGAGATGTATTGGGTCAGATAAAACCCTTCGCATGTAGCTCCTCTAGCTGCCTCTTGAGCTCCTGAAAATTAGGCGTGGCCATCCTACAAGGAGGAGTGGACACCGGTGCTGCTCCAGGAACATGCTCGATAGAAAAATCCACCTCACACACCGGAGGTAGACCTGAAAAGTCATCCGGAAAGACATCCCTAAAATGATCAACAACTGAAGGGAAATCCATCTGACAAGTCCCCTGATCATCAAGATATAATCTCGCAATCTGGGCTGTGACTCCACCTCGCCCATGATGCTCTGGTCCAGCTCGACTCGCGTGAACATCCCATTCACCCTTGATTAGAAACTCTCCGTCCTCTAGTGAAGTGAAACACACCCTATGATGATAGTAGTCTACGAAGGCTCGGAATAGAACCAACCAATCCATCTCGAGAATGATGTCATAGCTCGTCATCTGTAAAACATAGAGGTCCCAAAGGAAGTGACACCCTCCAACCTCAAGGGGGAACTCCTTACACTGACGCACACCAGCTGTCCTAGTCCCCAACGGAGTGTCTAGAGTCATTATATTAGAAGAATAAAAATAAACACTGATCCCAAGGCTCTCCACAACAGGTACTGAGATGAAACTATGCGTAGCACCCATATCAACAAGTACTGAAGACAAGACAGAAGCTACAAGAATAGTATCTCTGACTGTAGACGGTCTGAGATCCTACTCCTGGTGAGTCTCATGCACTGCATATGCCTGCCCAGTGCAATGGCCCTACGACACAGCTTGGCTACCCTGAGCTGTCCCACCCTGTTGCCTCTGCGATCCGGGTGTCTAGCTACCACGGCCACAAACACCATCTCTGCCTGCACGCCCTGACGTATTACAGTTCCCAGACTGGTAAGAAGCCACTAGTCCTGCTCCCATACGCGGACTATGCACATAACTCCTCTCACTAGCCACTGGTAGAAACGCCCTCAAAAGCACTGCAGATGACCCATCTTTCCGCAAGCTTGGCACTCAACTCGGTCTCGTGGACACTGCGGTCTCTTGTGCCCCTCTCTACCACATTGGTAGCACATAACCTGGACACCCGAAGAATTCTTTTGACTAGAACTGCTTCCCTGAGAGAATTCCATCTGTCTCTTCCTCTTTCCAGCATAAATAACAACAGTAAGTGGTGCTGAACCACCTTGTCCCACACCACTAGATTTTTGCAGGTTCCTCTCTATAATCAGCGCCTACTTCACAATCGCATTTACAATAGGCAACTTGAAGACATTCACCAGCACTCGGATGTCATACCGAAGACCATCCATGAAACGTCTGGCTGTCAACGTGTCATCACCCACTTGGACAGGTGCAAAATGCTTAAGCTCTATAAAACGAGTAGAGTAGTCCATCAATGACATAGCACCCTGCTGCAGATTCATTATCTCTATAGCTCTATCTGCCCTCAGCGTCTCGGGAAAGAAAAATTCATAGAAGACTGCCTGAAAATCTTTCCACACCATGTTCCTTTGATGCTCTATCTAGGTGGTAACATCCCACCACCTCTTGGAAGCATCACGCAGCATGTAAGTCGCGTGCTTGACCCACCGCCCTGGAGGCGTCTCAAGATTCTCAAAAATAGTCTGCATCAATCCTAGCCAAGACCCTATAGCCTGTGGCCTCCCATCACCTGAAAACGTAGGTGGATGATGCTACTGAAAGATATGTGTCAGCTCGGCCATAAATGTAGCAGCCTGTGGTGTTCCCTGAAAGGTCTGCATGAACCACATAAAGCTTTCACGGAACTGCACCTCCGAGCCTGTGTCCGGTATAACAGCCGGTGCCGCATCTGTCTCTGTTGGAGGATCAACTAGTAGCCCGTGGCCTACCATCTCTGGAGTATAATCATCGCCGATCTCCTGGCGAACAACTCACAGTCGTCTCGGTGACATGACACTACAGGGTCAAAAGCATGTCTTAGATTCAAGATTATTAAGACTGAAAGCGAAGGAACCACAAAGGAACAAGAGGAAGAAGGAATTTCAATGTTTTTAAAACAAGACTACACAACGTGTACAATAACTACACGGTGTGTACTTGACTTCCCTTCCCCTGCCTGGGTCCTTCTACATGGCTATGCCACACGGCTTCCGTTCAACAAAACTACACGGCGTGTACGATGTTATTTTCCAACTGCCCGTGTCGTCTGTGACACGGATGACTACTCGGCTGGACACCACAAGGTGTGTTACACCCCCACACGACGTGTACACCCAACGGTGAAAATATATCAACCGTAAAATTGAAAAATCAAAAGAATGAAAAATATGAGGTAGATTGGATTTTCCCTGTACACGGGTTAGCTACGTCCGGGCACAACTTATTACCATCTATTTTTCTGTCCTATCCTTGTCTATGGCTCAAAATAGTAAGTCAAAGAAAATAACTCCTTTGATGCCACTTTGTAACGTCCTGGACCCGGGTGCCTCGCAACGAGTGCCCCGATCTCGGTTCTCCACGTGACCACAAGCACATTTCCCAAAACAAGAGAGGCTGCCGACTAGAAGCGAGGGCCCAGGTCTGATAGTAGGGAAACTATACCCTCATTTGTCAAAGTTTTGAGCAGCGGAATACCAAAATAAACATTCAACGATAGTGGAAGCAGTAAACCATACAACTACTGAAATAAAAAACGGCAATGGACATAACCAACCGTATATAAAAGATGATGCTACATGTTTCAAGATCTAAGAAAATAGCCCGAACATGTTATACATCAATACAGTACAATAGAAAGCATAGTACACCCAAGGAAAGAAAATATCTGGCAGCGGCATCGTGTGCCTAGGCTCGGTCCCATGCCCTCCTACTCCTCTGCAACAGTAAAGTACCTATATACGGACTCTTGCCCCTATCTACACCTACAGAAACGTAATCTCTTTGGGCCGAAAATCTTGACCCAAACAGGGTGTGAGAAATATATCTCAGTATGCACCCACCAAAGGCACTTTCCCAACTGCGTGTAAGCATGCAACAACAGTGTGCAGTAGTAAAATGCAATAAAATAATCAGTACTCAAAAGTTACTAATTACAAGTTATATTTCCATTTTATTATCCATTTAATCCATTTAAATATTAGAAATCACCACAGTGCATTTCCATGTAAACAATCCACGTCCTCAGACAAGTAACCCCTACCCTCAAGTAAGGAGTATCCAACACAAGAATCCGCCCACTAGAATAACAGCATTTTTCCCTCAGATGTAGGTAGTGTCGCCCTTAGGCACAGAGTCTATCGCCCTCAAGAACGAAGTAAGTTTCCCTCAGGCCGAAAATATCTACAGCCCACAGGCTAAGCAATGAAGTGCCATCCGGCTAATCACAACAACGCCCTCTGGCTAAACAGGTAACCGGGCCATGCCCAATATATCAAAATGTAGTAAACAAGAAATTCCTCTCAAGGAAATTCTACAATTACTACTTTTAAGGAATCCCCTCGGGTATCCTGGCCAAATGGCTAAACAGTGAAACACACCCCTGGGGTGGTTTTGGATCCAACAAACGATCCCAACCAGCATTTTATTATCACAATTAACTACCTAATCAATTCTAGGAATTAAATATAGCAACGGCCTCAGCCACACGACACCCCAACATGGGTTTGTGGCACAAAAATGCACAAAAATGCATGATAGTTGGAAAATAAACACAAAGCCACCTACTTTATACGTCAACGAGCGTTATACACGAACGCCGACTCCAGAAATGCCCAAGAATGGATTAGATCTGACGAAGAACAAAAACAAAACAAAAATAAATAAAATACATTAGGAGAAGAATTGGTAAGAACGGTACCAGGAGAGGAGAGGGCTTACCCGTGCGGTTCCAACGAAATCATCTGAAGCCGAAACGGATTCTAGACGAACTCCTGGTGTATCTTCAAAGATCCAGCCACCTCCTTTGGCTCCAAAACAGTTCAAGAGTCTCCTCTGCCAAATGAGGAGTCTACTGCCTGTTTTTAGCCGAAAAAAACAATGTAAACGGCATGTACTTCTAAGTACACGGCATGTACTTATTTCATTTAACTATTCATTTGGCAGCACCGCCACACTGTTCACCCATCGACCTGAGTACACGACATGTACTCCTAAGTACACAGTGTGTACTGTCGCCCAGCTGGTGGCGACTCCACCGCATTACTGCTTATGCCTGCTGACTGACTAGACGGCATGCACGGTTCCACTACACGGCATATAGTCGGTTCTTACACCCTTCGTCACCGGCATGGCTACATGCCTCGTGTACTCATCCCAACACGACCAAAAGTACACGAAGTTTGGACAAAGTACACGACGTGTAGTTTCGAAATTTATCATTTTTCCCCATTTTCCATATTTTCTCAAAAACACTTAAGGAAAAAGGAAAAGGAAGAAACCCATACCACAAAATTAATAACCAGTTTCTTACAAATTTGAGTAGTTATGATAAAACACTTTTTTCACATAAATGATTTTTTAATAAAGACCACACTTTTTTAGTTTTATATGTTTTTATTAAATGATAATAACATTATTCGTTTAATTTATGTGTAAAAATTAACTTTTTATTGTTTATTTGATCATAATCAAACCTCATAAATCCAGCAACTATGTAATAAGTGGAATATTAATTAATAATATTTCAACAATATGTTATGGCTTCTATAAACTAGGTGTTGTATGTAAGAATCATATAATAGAAAAAGAAGTTATTAAAACAAAAATATATTATTAAATCAAGGGGTGTTATAGTGATATTATGTCCAATATGGTATGGGATGGTATTTATCCTATCCCATTATGGTTTGAATTTCCTTGTGGTAATCCATGAATTTTTTTATGATTTTAATTCTTATGCCTGTATAAAATTTTAATTCCATGAAACATGTTTATGTTATCTTTTTTATATTTCCATTATTGACTCAATATTACAATTTTATATCACTCATATTATTCTTATGATAAAATTATTATTTAATTACTCGTGCTTTATTAAATATAATTTATTATTTATTTCTTTTTTCTTTTACTCATGGAAATCATTATAAACATATTCTAACATGGTTATCTTATTCTGACTTATGATATATGATTTAAATATCTTATATATACTCTTATATGGAATCTGAACTCAACCATTACTATTTATCCATTTGAAATGTTATGTATTAGTGTTGTATTTATAGTGTGCCTAATATAGTATCAGAAGAAAAGACCATTTCTAAGAGATGTTGAAATTATTCATTAAATGTTGTTTATTTTTCAAATTTCCAATGACACTAAACCATTGGGTTTTAAAGAGTGATTTTTTGGTTTATGTAATGAATATTCATGTAACTTAATTTAACATGTATATATCAAATACTTACTCCACCTAATAAAATTCATATGAATTACATCACATGTTTCCATATTTAGTAAAACCTATATAATATTTTTTAAAACATAAAGGTCATTCTAATCCAACTATGTTGTTGAATTGTGGCAATAATGCTTCTATAAATTACTTATGGCATATATTCTGATGAGAATTTGGGAGACCATTGAAATCCCCGTCAGAATTGTAGTCCATATAAAATAAAAAATCTTCAATATCACTATATCTCTATAAAAACAACCATCTAGTTGGGAATCATTTTATTGTATACTATTTAAAAAAAATTCAAATTTCATTAAATGGGTTATAAGTAACTATAATGTACAATAAATCTTAGTAATATCTCTCTAAATAACTAAGTTTTCAAGTGAACCATTATATTAATGAATGATGATTGGAAGACCATATCCAATTAATTAAATATGAAACTAACTTCGTTTTCCATTATGGAAAAAATCATCAATTCGAAAACATTACTACATAGATATTTGAAAATAAAGTGAATATTTTTTAACATGTATAAATTTTTTTTGGTATAATACATTTTAAATCCACATGCATTAAATCTTTCAACTAAATATGATTGTAAATTGATTTTAATCCATTTAACTATAAAAAAAATCAATGAAACATTATTTATATAATATGAGTATCCTCATGGAACCATAACACCATTAAAGATATAGAACAACTAAAATCAAAATTACTTGGAATGAGTTTATTTTACTTATATAATAAAATTTTACCTTCCATATTCCCCTAATAATTAATCTTCCATTATCTCCATGTGAATAACAATTATATTTTCAAAAATGACATCATTTATTTTTTCAACACAATTAGTAAGGATCTGATGACCCTATCACATAAATCATTTTCTAAATACGTGGAATAAAACAGTTATATCATACAAACAATTCTAGTTTGTTAATTCATGAAACATAAATATATTTTTCTATCATATTTTAATAATGGTTTTCTAAAAGTGTTTAATAAATTTTTTATCAAATCAAATACGTTCTCAAAATGTTACTCACCTATTGGTGGAAATAATATTTTCACTCCATTTAAATTCACATCTTAGGATATTTTCAATAGTCCATGTTTACGTGATCTTGGTAAAAATTATCAATGTATTAGAGACACTATCATTGAAGAATGTTTCATCATAGCTATGTTCCACCATATTTCGAAATGATAAAACATTTCATCATATTAATGTTATATGATATCAAAATTTTATATGAGGGATATTCAATTTTTCTCCCATAATACATGGAGATAAAAATGACATATTATTACCCATGATATTTATAAAACATATATATTAAATATCTGATTAATTTCATGTATTATAACAATGGAGATAAAGAAAAAACAATATCATTAACAAATGTTTTTTCTCAAGATATATGGAATTAATAAATAATATTTTTTCACTTCAAATCTAACCCTAATAAAAAATTATCATTTAAAAACATAACATGACATGTAATTTTATTCATAATATGTACACCAAATCGATTCAGTCTCTCGATCGATTTCACAAGATGAGGGACTCCCGCGTACATTATAAATTAAAATATAATATATCTATTTTCATCCATTGAAGTGTGTTATTTGGAAGATGATGTTTAATATCATGATTTTTTTATAAATATTTTATGTCAATTTTATTATATTCTTCCCACTTACATATAGGTTTCTAGACATATGATTCATTAGAATGCACCACGAATATTTTTTGTAATTGATTCTTCATTATGGTAATAAGACAAACAGAATTTATAGTGATTTTATGTGGTTCATGGTTCATGTGAAACAAAATATAATAACATATAGACTAACGTCTTCTTTCATATATCATACCCATTTTATATTGCATTACTTTTTTTTCATATGTTTGATGTGAAAGATAATTATCTTTAGGATTCATATGATTGTAAAAAATGTAGTTCATAAATACAAATATCATTCATACATGTCCTTATTTCAAATTACATTTCTTCATTAATGATTAATAATTCTTATATTTTTTACAACCAGTATATATTTCCTTATTTACATAACTCTTTACCTTCTCTAAAAACATTGGGAAATAATGATGTTTATCATCAAAAATCATTTTCATTTTCTCAATATGATCTAAATTATCATTAACACATAATATTGTATCATTGTAAGAGCCCAGTTTTTTGCTATAAGAGACTTTGGAATATTTTTTATGTTATTCCGAGCATCCCCTTTAGATGGTGTGTGAATCTGAGTCCCGGTGTGTCCGTAATTAAATTTTCAGTGCGTTCACACTGGGCACTCCAAATAAATGGTATAACTCCAAAAGGTGATCCTGATAAGGAATATGAGTCCAAGGATGGGTCCAAAATGGTTTGTTTACCCTAAAAACGACATAAATCATGTCGGCGCGGGACGTTCAGACCCCTCTCCCATTAACGGAACTTTAAACGGATAAATAAAATAATTAATATATTCATTTAATGGTTAAACTCAAGTATCTATTAAATGGATGCTCATATTGTAAAACTGAGTGAACATTTGAGTATGAAGCGTTCCATTTACCCTATAAGGGGTCTAACTTTCGCGGGTGCGGGCCTTCTGTGAAAAATGCCGCCATGGGCATTTTTGTAATTTGGTGTCCTCGGGCATTGAGATTAATAACTTTAGAAAGGAGGACCGAATTATAATTTTGATAAAGACATTGTGGTCGAGAGGTGGTGTTTACCCTGGGGGAGGCTTAATATTGACCGCACCGGTGGTTTTGGAAGCGGGTCTTTTTGGGAGGAATTACTTATTAAAATAACTTAAATTCTATTTATGTTTTTCCCCACCTCTCTCAATTCCCCATGTTCTCCTCTGGAGGAAGCTCTCTCAACAAAGTATCCATCCCATAAAACTCCTCCACCTCTTCCTCCGATCAAGGTGGGGGCGATTACGCTGAGGTGCGGATCGACCGTGAAGCGTCGGTCTACGCCCCTGCATGTAGGAGTTTTAGTTTGTGTTTTAAATTCAGAATCCTTCTTTCAAGTTGCATTATAGCAAGGATTTTTTGTTTTATTCCCGATCAAGTCCTATGATTTATTAGAATATGTTATAAGATTTATAACACATATTTTGGATTAAAAATCCAAGTTCTGAGGTGATCGCAATTGTCCGGCGAAGTCCGGTGTGTTTTTGGAGTTTTTCTGGCAGCAGGGCGCAGCTCCGGTAGCGGCGTGCGGCGGTCTGGCTTCAGCGGCGGTAGTGGCCGATGTTTTTAGGTGGCGGGAATCCGGGGTTAAGGGCGTTGGCGCAAGGTGGCGGCTCCAGGAGGGGTGACACGGCAGCTCCAGGTGGCAAGGCCGCACTCACCGGGGCGCGACGGAAGACTGGGGTCGCGGCGCACGACCCCATGGGGGAACAATGACCTGCCCTCGATGGGTCTTCACGCGGCAGGATGACCAGCCCTCATGTCCGGTCTGCGGGTGGACCGCATGTCCACGGCCGGCCCACGCGGATGAGCCAGGGGCCGGCTCTGTGAGCCGGGCTGGCCCTGAATAGGCGGAACGGCCGGTCCAGGCTGGTCCAGTCCAAGGGGCTCGCCCCCCTCCGACGTCGGACACCCGTAAATCACACTATAGGTGTCCGTTTTGCATGAAATCTATGGTAGTGTGCTCCAGGCATCGAGACAAATCTTTTGAGATGGTTTCAGAAATTTTAAATTCCCGAGACGAGGGGTTTGGTGGGGCAACATGAGGTTAAGTGGAGGAGCGTTTTTCTCGAGGGTTCTTTTTTTGGGGGGCGCAGACACATCTGATGTCTGTTTTGCATGCTGTCTGTGGCAGTGCAATCCTAGACTCAAGGAAGAGAGTATGAGATGGTTTTGGGGGTTTTAAATCCTAAGATGGGGGCCTCAGTGGCACGATGCATACATTAAGTGGATTGATGTTTTTTCGGGGGTTCGTGTTTTGAGCGGCGCTGACACATCCGACGTCTGATTTGAGCACCGTCCGCGGTTTTGTGACCCTGGAATCGAGGTAGAGATTTCCAAGGGGTTTTCAGGTGTTGAAACTAGAGTAGATGCATGGGCCCCATGGCTCGTCTTTTGAGCTACAAGCCGCGTTTGACATCTTTTTAATCGGACGTCCGTTCGGGGCATGCGAGCAGTCGATGCTGGGTGTTTTTCTGAGGGCATTTCAATGGGGCAATCATCTTGATTTAATTCCCCATGCTATTGCGGGCCCCACAGGGACTGTTTTAGGCATTGACGGTGACTTTCCATCTTTATCACTGGGTGACCGTTGCGGGGGAATGAGTAGTCAATCTTGGGTACTTTTTCGAGAGGATCACAACAGTGTGATCCATTCGTTGTACTTTGGGATCGGGATGCGGGTCCCATGAAGCACATCTCATGTTAGGTATGTCGGAACACATATTTTTCTCTGGATATCCATTCTACTCAAGTGAGCAGTCCTTTTGACATGTCTTTCTGAGGAGATTGAAATGTTGTGATACGCCCGACTGTTTTCGGTGCTGAGGCTCGGGACTATGGGACATCATTCGGGCGTAAAGAGGTGTCAGATGACTTTTAGATCAGATATCCATTTTAGGTGAGTAGATAGTCTATATCACGTTTTCCCATGAGGATTACAACAATACTAACCGTTTGGATGTAAGGAACCTCATTCGAGTCCTCATTTAAATGTGGAAGCATGAAAGATGTACCGGTGGTGGTTCTTCCTATGGTGCTTGTAGGGAACCCTTGGAGTGTGATCGTGTTCACTCTTTGGAAAGTGAAGTGAATTCTTGAAGAGATGTATTTTGTCTTGCCTGGGCTGATGAGATGGAAAGTAGGAGTTGTTACGTTTACGCCCTTCGTGTTGACGTTGGGTGTCGTGTGCACGATAACTTTTGGGCTGGAAGCGTGGTATACACTAGGAGTAGATGGGAACACTTGGAGGTACATGTGGTTGTTTTTACCTGAGAATGTTTGTGCGCTTGGTTAGAGATGACTTGGGGCCACACGTCGTGTGGGCCCCATGTTCGTTTCGTGTTCTTCTTTGCGTACCCTCAACCTCTTTTGACGTAGAGGGTCCCCCTATTCTCATTTATTGACCAGCAGGGTTGAGTTTTCCCCTGGGTATTTTCTCGTTTTTTGACCAGTAGGGTTGTGTTTTCCCTAGGTGCTATTCTCATTTGTTGACCAGCAGGGTTGAGTTCCCCTGGTTCTGCTCTCGTTTGGGGATCAGCAGGGTTGAGTTTCCCCCTGGTCATGTTCACTATTGTTTCGACCAGCATGGTCGAGTGGTTTTCCCCTGGTTCTGTTCTTGATGGTTTGGATGGAAGAGTTGCTTCATGTTCCCTGGTAGAGTTCTTGTGTATTCGGTGCGACCAACACATTACGCGGGAACCAATCCTATAACTAGGAGGTTGTTTCCAGCAGGGCTGGCCAGGAGGTTGTACCATTCAGCAGGGATGGCCAGTGCGGTACCATATATCAAGGATGGACAATGAGGTACCATTTAGCCAGAATGGCCAGTTGTACCATCTAGCAGGGATGACCAGTACAACAGTGTTCACCAAGCCGTACCATCCAGTAGGGATGGCCAGAGCGGTTTCGGGCTTACCTCCAGTGGGGGTGGGAAGTGGTCCCTGGTGTAGGTTTTACCTCCAGCTGGGCTGGGAAGTGGTCCCCGTTGATGGTTTTGAGCCTCCCTCCAGTGGAGTACCCTTTTATGGGACTGGGAGTTGGGACTCGTCGATGAATTTAGCTGGGTATCCCTCCATTGGATTACCCTTTTTCGGGATTGGTCAGTGTGGCACCCGTCAACTCTTTTCGGGTCTCCCTCTAGTGGTAACCCGTCGACATCCAGGGATTACCCTCTAGCAGGGCTAGGCAGGGGGTCGCCTGTCAACAGTGAGGAGACTTCTAGACTGTGGGGCAGTGACGAGGTGTGGTTTAACATTCCCCAAAACTCTCAAGTATGAGGGGCTCTTTCCCCACTAAGACGCATCCTTGAGATGCAACCTAAAGCCATGCGGGCGAGTTAGTGCCCACCAAAGCGGATAGTGTCAAGGTGTGGTGATTTGGGCACCTTGACTTGCAGTTCAGGGCAGACGTGTGGGATGCTGGGCATAAATGGTGTTTACTTCTGGGACTATTGGCTACTAACTTTCATGGGCTGAGCTACGGGATGGAGATCCCCTTACATTCTTGTTTGGGTTTCTTGACAGAGCATATTTTTATTTATACTTTGTTCCAATACCCACTCCTTGGGTTTAGTTACTCTCCTTCTAGGAGAGGCGAAGATGCAATGGGTATGCCACGAGCTTTCCGTGTTTAGCTTCTCGTGCTTGGACAAGTCTACACTCCTATTATAGGTAGCAAAGACTCAATGATAAGATCATCTTCTCACCTCTTCTAGCTCATTATGTTTGGAAAAGTCTACTTCCTTCTAATTGTTGGGATGAGCTATACTCTTTACTGCTCTCTCTTTGGTAATCCTTTAATTTTACCTATTTGATCTACTACTCACCTATTAATTACCTCATTTATTTCTCCCTCCAGCCTACGGGGCATCCTACTGAGTATTTTTATACTCACTCCTGCTTGGGCTTTGCCCGCACTTGGTGTGCCCTTACAGACGAAAGACTGGTTGTTCATTACTTCAGTGGAGCATAGGAGTTCGGGAGCTTAGACCACGTGCAGTGGTCGTATTCAGGTTCCAGGTGTCAAACCCTCCCAACTGTTTTACTTTTGTTTATCTATTGTCGGGTTGTGGCACTTTTCTGGTTGGGTGCGTGTTTTTCCCCTTTTCTTTTCAGTCAATTTGAACTGTTTAGAGGTTGATGCACTTTTGGGTTTATTTATGGCAGTTAGTACTTTAATTTTTCATTTTACTCTTCACTTATACATTGAGTGGGCTGCGTGTGTGTGTACAGGTTCTCAGAAAAAGTCCTCCTCGAGTTGTTTAGCCTTCGATGATTTTCACCAGCCCCTGGCCTATGGAGGTGGGCTTGGGGTAGTTGCGACTCGAGCCTGGGTAGGGTCAGGTCATGACAAAGTGGTATTAGTGGTGGTTCGTTCTTTGGGATGTTGTTCGGACCTCCTAAAAATGAATTTTTTGAGAATTAGGGAAATAGTGTTAACGTGTCTCGAGAGCAGCTCTCCTGCCAGGGAGTCCAGTGATGGTGAGGTGGCCAACATATCCATTCACAAGGACCCTAATAACTCCCTTGTCGACTCGGCAAGATGTGACACTTGTTGCAGGTAAAATTGGTTTGATCATCACATATGATTGAGTCTTTACTGTACTTCTTGAGTCACCTCCCCATTGTTGTTACTATGATATACATATATGATCATCTGACCGCAAAACTCCTTGATAACATTCTGGATGTCTTCGCGAAGACAGCCATCCAGGATTCCCGCTTTGGTTCGGGAAGACGAGAATGTGAGCTATGAGGCCTCAGTCCAGGACCCATCATGTGAGCCCCATTCTCTGGGAGGTTCGGTAGTAGCACCCCCACCAGGTGAGCAGCAGACAGCTCTAGTAGAGAATGTGGAGCTTGAGTGCAGGTTGAGGGCGCTTCGTGTGTTCCGGCGACAGAGACGCTGAGGTTCAGTGGTGAACCAGACCCTCATCCAGTAGAGGTTTGGCTCGAGATAGTGGTTCACCTCTTTAGGCTTGTGTAGACGCAGACAGATCTTAGGGTGGCTTTGGCCACCAACCTTTTCTGTGGAATAACTTGGCGTTTGAGGAGTCTTGTGATTCAGTTTCCTAACGAGTCGTCGCTTTCGTCGGGTGAATTTTAGTTTTTGTTTCATGAGTAGTTTTTCCCTTCCTGCTTATGCTCTGTTCAGATTTAGGAGCTTCTGTTGTTTCAGCATTGAGGGATGATAGTGTCTGAGTACGCGGCTAGTTTTTCAAACCGTGCATGCATTTACCCAAACATGGTCCGTGACGGAAACTTCCGGGCGTGGGAGTTTGAGTAGGGTCTATTCCGAGAGATTCGTGCTATCATAGTACCCTTGGAAATTCCCACTTATTTCAAGGTTATAGAGCAGGTGCTGGTGACAGAAAGATTCCTGTCGCGTTCTAAGTTGGTGGTGGCTGTGGCTGCGACAAAGCCGAGACGTCAGCCGCAACTATAAGACATCAACAGAAAAAACCTCAACGTAGGTGGATTTCTGATAACTGGACTCAGGGGCGTGGTCGTAAGCCACAGTGGCGCCAGAGGGCACCAGGGCAGCCCGAAGAGCATCAGTGCTATGCTTGCGATGGGTGAGGTCACTTGGCACCGGACGGCCTGACTAGGCACGCTGAGAATATCAGGCAGGAAGTAGGTGAACCACCATGATAGAGGCAACGTCGTGGTCGGAGTAGTGCCCAAAGAGTTGGTGCTTGCAAAGGAGTGGGAGGAGATGGAAGTGGAGGATGAGCTTACGTGGTCTTCCCCTCACCACCAAGAAGTCCACGTTAGGCTCTGGGAGTTGATAGCTGGGACCACAGACAGTCGCAAGCTTTGGATGTCCATGATCCTGTGGGGCATCAGGTGGCAAGAGGTATGCTCTACAACTCTTAAACTTTTTGCTGTATAATTGTTAGACCCTATGTGTGAAATGATTTTCTCCCTGCTTTTTGTTTGAGGTGTTACCAGGGTGAAACGTGGCGTTAGGTGTAACCCTGTGTTGGTAGAGTAGACGGCATGGAACATTCCTTTTTATTCTATGGTGTCGACTCTATCACTTTCCGAGTGCGTAAGATAGTCTTGGTTGCGAGACATCGACTGTGAAATATTGTGTGACCAGATATCCTTGGGTGTTTCACCATATTGATATTATGAAAGAGGGAATCATCAGGCTTTTTCGTAGGTCCAAAGGGTGATTCCAGTTGTGGTGTGCGATTTAGGGGTTCGATCGGGGAGGTGAGCTACCCCCGAGAGACTTCGGGCCGTTTAAGACCGTGCAAATGGATGGCAAGGTTCCCTACATACTTTCCCTAACCCCATGTTCAGGAGTCGGTGCACGACGTCTCCCACGTGACTCATCCGAGAGGAAGTTTTTTTGCTTCTATGCACGACATCGGCGAGGGGAGACCTCACTTGAACAGATCAAAACCATTGGTCAATGTGTAGTGGTGCAGAACTGTGCAAAAGATCTTCTGAGTACGAGAGAGCCAAGTGTGGGCTTAGTTCCCTCAATTGTTACTTGGTTTGGATTTTCAGGGATGAAAATCATGAAGGATGGAATGATGTAAGAAGCCTATTTAAGGCTATAAAATACTTTGGAATATTCATGATGTTATTCCAGAGTAGCGCCTTCAGACGGCGTGCGATTCCGAGACCCGGTGTGGCCAAAATTAAATTTTCACTGCGTTCACACTGGGCACACAAAATAAATGGTATAACTCCTAAACGGTGATCTAGATCAAGAATCTGAGTGAACGGATGGGTCTGAAATGGGGGTTTTACCCTAGGAACGAAATAAATCACGTCAACGCGGGACGTTGGGACCCCTCGCCCGTTAATGGAACAATAAACAGATAAATAAAATAATTAATTTATTCCATTAATGGTTAAACTCTAGTATCTCTTAAACAGTTTCTCGGATTAGAAAAATGATGGCACCGTTGAGTCTGAAGCGTTTCGTTTACCCTAGAAGGGATGTAACTTTCGCGGGTGCGGGCCTTCTGTGAAAAATGCCCCCAGGGGTTTTTTTGTAAATTGGCGGCCTCGGGCATTGAGTTTAATAACATTCGAACAGAGGCTCAGATTAAAATTATGAGACTGTTGTTGTGCTCAAAAGGTGGTGTATACCCTTGGGCAGACTTAATCTTGACAGCACCGGAGGTTTTGGAAGCGGGTTTACCCTGGGGGATGCTTAATCTTGACGACGCTAGAGGTTTCAGAAGCGGGTCTTTTTGGGAGAGGAATTTCGTAATAAAAAAAACATAAATTCTATTTATGTTTTTCCTCATCTCTCTCATTTCCCTGGGTTCTCCTTTGGAAAAAACTCTCTTAGCCAAGGAGCCCTTCCTTAAACCTCATCCTCCTCTTCCTCTGATCAAGGCGGGGGTGACAACGGCGAGGTGCGGATCGACCATGAAGCGTCGGGCTACGCCCCTTCAGGTATGAGATTTCGTTTGCGTTTAAAATAATGAATCCTTCTATCAAGTTGAATTATAACATTGATTTGTTGTTTTATTCCTGAGAGAGTCCCATGACTGCATAGAATATGTTCTAATATTTCTAACGCATATTTTGAATTAAAAATCCGAGTTCTGAGGTGATCACAATCGTCCGGTGAAGTCAGGGGTGTTTTTGGAGTTTTTCCGGCGGCATGGAAGACCTCTGGTGGCAGTGTGTGGCGGTCTGACTTCAGCGGCGGTGGTGTAAAAGGCTCACAGGTGGTGGGCAGCCGGGGTCAAGGGCCTCATCATGAGGCTACAGCTCCAGGTGGGGCGAGGCGGCGAATCCATGGGGCGAGGCCGAGCCCGCCGGGGCGCGACGGAAGACCGGGGTCGCGGCACGCGACCCCGCGGGGGAACAAAGACCCGCCATCAGTGGGTCTTCACACGGTAAATGACCAGACATAGTGGTCGGTCTGTGGGTGGACCGCGGGTCCACGTTTGGCCCGTGTGGCAGAGCTGCGGGCCGGCCCAGAACGGGCGGACCTGCAGGGCCAGGCCGATCCAGTCCCAGGGGCTCGCCCCTCTGACTCCGGAAACCCGTAATTCTCGCTACGGGTGTTAGTTTTTCAAGATGTCTACGGCAGTGTACTACATGTGTCTAGACGAAGCTTTTGAGGTGGTATTAGGGATTTATAATTCCCAAGATGAGTGATTCGATGGTGCGACACGCTGTGAAGTGGACGAGCGTTTTTCTCGGGGGATCTTGTCTTGGACGGCGCAGACACATCCGATGTACGTTTTCCATGCCATCTATGGAAGTGAAAACCATAGCTCGAGGTAGAGTGTATGAGATGTTTTATAGTGTTTTAACTCCTTAGATGGGGGCCTCGGTGGCACGACACGTACGTGAAGTGGATTGACATTTCTCTGGGGGTTCGTGTTTTGAGCGGCGTAGACACATATGACGTACGATTTGAGCGCCGTCAGTGGCTTTATGACCCTGGCATCAAGACAGAGTTTTCCAAGGGTTTTTTGGGAATTGAAACTGGAGTTGAGTCATTGGACCCATGGCCCATCTTTTGAGTTACGAGCCACGTTTCACAACTTTTTCAGCGAACGTCCGTTCAGGGCGTGCGAGCAGTCGATGCTGGGTGTTTTTACGAGGGCATTACAATGGCTCAATCTGCCCTCTTTAATTCAGCACGCTAGTATGGGCCCCATAGGGACCGTTTTGGGTGTTGATGGTGAATTTCCTTCTTAATCACCAGGTGTATTTTGCGGGCGAATGAATAGTAAATCTTTGTTACTTTTTCGAGAGGATCAAAATAGTGTGATCCGTTCGTTGTACTTTGGGATCGGGACGCGGGTCCGACGAAGCACCACTCATTTTTGGTATGTCGAAACACATATTTTTATCCGAATATCCATTCTAATAAAGTGAGTAGTCCAT
Source organism: Viscum album (assembly GCA_963277665.1). Lineage (NCBI taxonomy): Eukaryota > Viridiplantae > Streptophyta > Magnoliopsida > Santalales > Viscaceae > Viscum > Viscum album. The sequence continues at coordinate 1,338,781,447 of OY728132.1, read as the reverse complement.
TTGACATGTCTTTACGAGGAGATCACAATGGTGTGATGCACCCGACTATTTTCGGGGCTGAGGCTTGGGACCACCGGACGTCGTTCATGCGTAAAGCGGTGTCAGATGACTTTTACATCAGATATCCATTGGAGGTGAGTAGATAATGTATCTCACATGTTTTTCCACGAGGATTACAATGGTACGAACTATTTGGATGTGATGAGACTCATTCGATACGTCATTTAAATGTGGAAACATGAAAGGTGTAACGGTGGTGGTTCTTCTTGCAGTGTTTGTAAAGAACCATTTTCGTGTGATCGTGTTCACTCTTGGGAGAGTGAAGTGAATGCTTGAAGAGATGTAGTTAGCCATGCCTGGGCCTATGAGGTGTCATGTAGTAGTTGTTACGTTCACACCCTTCGTGTTGAAGTTGGGTTCCGTGTGCACGTTAACCTTTGGGCTAGAAGCGTGGTATACATTGGGGATATATGAGAACGCTTGGAGGTACATGTGGTTGTTTTTACCTAAGAACGTTTGTGCACTGGTTGGAGTTGACTTGGGGCCACACATCCTGTGGGCCCCATGTGTGTGATGTGTTCTGCTTTTCATACCCTTGACCTCTCATGACGTAGAGGGTCCCTTTGTTCTACTTTTTTGACCAGTAGGGTTGAGTTTTCCCCTGGTTATGTTCTCGTTTGTTGACCAGCAGGGTTGAGTTTTCCCCTAGTTCGGTTCTCATTTGATTACCAGCAGTGTGGTGTTCCCCTGGTTCTGTTCTCATTTGTGGATCAGCAGGGTTGAGTTTCCCCCTGGTCCTATTCACGATGGTTTTGACCAGCAGGGTTGAGTGGTTTTCCCCTGGTTATGTTCTCGATGGTTTGGCTGGAAGAGTTGATTTGTGTTCCCTGGTAGAGTTCTTGTGTATTCACTGTGACCAACACATTATGCAAGAATCGATCCTCTACCTAGGAGGTTGTTTCTAGCAGGGATGGCCAGGAGGTTATACCATCTAGTTGGGAGGGCCAGTGCGGTACCATCCACCATCGATGGCCAGTGAGGTATCATCTAGTAGGGACGACCAGTTGTACAATTCAGCAGGGATGTCTAGTACAATAGTGTTCACCGAGTAGTACCATCCAGTAGGGGTGGCTAGAGAGGTTCCGGGATTACCTCTAGCAGGGCTTGGAAGTGGTCCCCGATGCCGGTTTTACCTCTACATGGGCTGTGAAGTGGTCCCTGATAACGGTTCCGAGCCTACCTCCAGATGAGTATACTTTTATAGGGCTGGGCATTGGGACTTGTCGACAAATTCAGCCGAGTCTCCATCCAGTGGATTACTCTTTTACAAGACTAGGTATTGTGGTACCCGTCGACTCTTTTCGGGTCTCCCTCCAATGAGAACCCATCGACTTCCGGGGATTACCCTGCATCGAGGTTGGTCAGGGGGTCATCTGTCGACTATGAGGAAACCTCTCGACAGCAGGGTAGTTACGAGGTGTGGTTTGACGTTCTCCTGAACTCTCAAGTACAGGGGGCACTTTCCCCACCGAGACATGACCTAACACCGTGTGGGCGAGTCAGTGCCGCCCAAAGCAGATAGTGTCAAGGTGTGATGATTTGATCCCCTTGACATGCTGTTCGGGGTAGACATGCGGGATGACGAGCATCGATGGTGTTTAATTTTGGGAATGTTGGCTACATACATTCTTGGGCTGAGCTATGGGATGGAAATCCCATTATGATCGTGTTCAGGTTTCTTGACAGAGTATATATTTATGTATACCTTTTTCCAGTACCCACTCATTGGGTTTGGTTACTCTCTTTCCAGGATAGGTGAAGACGAGCTGGGTATGCATGTGCTTTCCGTGTCTAGCTTCTAGTGGTTGGATGATTATACTCTCCTACTATAGGTAGTGAAGAATCAACGAGAAGTTCATCTTCTCACCACTTCTAGCTCCTTATGTTTGGACGAATCTACTTATTTCCTCTATTTGGGTTGAGTTGTACTCTTTAATGCACTCCTTGTTTTAATCCTTTACTTTTCCCTATTCGATCTACTGATAACCTCTTATGTACCTCCTTTGTTTCTCCCTCGAGCCTTCGGGGCATCCTACTGATTATTTTTATGATCACCCCTTCTTGTTCTTTGCCCGTACATGGTGTGCCCTTGCAGATGATGGATAGGTTGGTCGTGACATCTGTGGAGCCTAGGAGTTCGAGATCTTGGAACGTGTGCGGTGGTTGTAGTTGGGTTCTAGGTGTGGGACCCTCCTAGCTATTTAACTTTTGTTTACATGTTGCTGGTTTGTGGCAATTTTCAGTTTGGGTGCGTGTTTTTTCCATTTTCTTTTCTGTTTACCTTTATCCCTCACTTTGTACTGTTTAGAGGTTAATGAACTTTGTGGTTTATTTATGTCTATTAGTACTTTAGTTTTTTCTTTTACTCTAAACTTATTTAATGAGTGGGCTCTGTGTGTGTATATAGGTACTCAGGAAAAGGCCTCCCCGAGTTGTTTAGTCATCAGCGCTTGTCGCCAGCCCTTAGCCTATGGAGGCGGGCTTGGGGTAGTTGCGACTCGAGCCTGGGTAGGGTTGGGTCGTGACAATCACAATATCACTAAAAAATAAAATTATAAAAATCACCTTTTATAATTTTTATTATATTATTTGATCTATAAATTGTAGTGTCATCAAATTATTTTGATAGTTTTAGTTATTTTGGGGATTTAATCAAATATTTATGATTTACATATTTTTTTTGAATTATCATGTTGCCGCCCAAATCATCTAGAAAATTTAATGTTGGAAAAAATATAATCACAATAGATGATTTGAGAATATTCGTATAGTATTTCATGAGAGAATATGTAGATATTTTAAACGCCATTATCATAGATTATTTTTATATTATTATAGTCAAACAATTTAATATTCATATATTGTATTTGTAAAACATGGTCTAAACCAAATAATAAAACCCAAAATATCCTTCAATAATAATGTAGAGACTCATGTATGACGTACATGGAAATTACATTTATTTTTGGAATAATTAATACATTTCACAAAAAGGCACCCAAAGACTGTATTTAGTTTATTGTCTTTGGAAACTCAGTACATAATCTTCTAATCATGGAGAAAGGTCTTCAACATTTTCCATAATGATCTTTCCTTTTTTGTATTCATGCTTATAACTTTTCTATATATCCTGGGGAAAATTAACCATTAAAAGTGTGAGCTAAAATTCTCATTAATGTTAATCATGGAGAATATAAAACAAACCATATATATTTGAACATATAAAAAGCATGAACATAAAGCTTAAAAATCAAAATCATGAGTCATAAAATATATGTTGGAATTTCATAAGGCATATATTATAATGGAACATTAATCATGATAAAATATCAAGAGAATAAAACATGGAATTATGGAAAACCATTAATCACATGATATGATTTCCATAGAAGCCAAGGAATTGCTTCCATGACCATCATTGTGGATGAAGTCCACTACTGAACCAGATTTACTTGACGTTCCAGCCCTATATTACGGAATAATATTTACTTGTCCTTCCATCCATGTCTATATCATGAGATATAATTATTTACCTAATGCACTAGAGGGAGATATAGGTCCCATCCATCTCATAATGAAATCATTCTTACATTTTCCACAAAAACATAAATCATTCTTCATTGCATAACCCATGAAATAAAATGGGTTCTTTAAACATCATTCCACAATAATATAGTCCTTATAAAAGATCATTCCATCATTAAAACAATAAAATAATAATAAAAATAGGTGTAGAAAAATATACCTATTTAAAAGCATCATACTTAATGGAAAATAATTTTTATAAAACAATTAAACTTAGTTCCTAAAAAATATCATTTCTTCTTCAAAAATGTTTCCTTTACTCAAAATGTTGTGTAATTTCAAAAGAGAATAATTTAGTTAAAATTAATCTTCGAATAGTTTATAGGAGAATTTATGGAAATAAGGCATCATGAAACCATAAAAATCCAATCATTCTGTATAAGATAAAAATACATCCCCCTCGTACTTTTTCCGGAAAAGTCAAAAAGTGCCTCGTTTTGTAAACAAAAAAAAGATTCATTCCACACCACACAGTAAATGTCAAAATAGGGTAAACATGACTTTAAAAATACATATAAGAATAGTAAAAATTTTATGAGAATATTTTTAGAAAACATGGAAATGGATGAAAAATATAACCCCAGTAAATACTTACAAATAAACAATCTCGGATAAAAACAAGATTTGCAGAGTTATCCCTTACTATAGGTCTGATTTATCGTGTATGTGTTTTAAACTCTTGTATAGTGGGTCTATACATATTATTTACCTGTAATAAAATCATAAAAATATTTATGATAACATATATGATTCACTTACGACTTTATATTACCCGTTCATTTGTCAAATCCATGTTTAAAGAAACATTTTGAGTAATAATCGTTTCATTTATCATATGTGTTTTGACTTGTTATTTTTCATATGATTACATCGATCATGATTTTCATACTTCCAGAATGTAAAATATTATTTATATATATTTTATATATTCAGTATATATATATACATAACAGATGTATAAATGGATTGGAATACATTGATCATGGAGACGGTAGGTGGTACGTACGCATGAACGCGGTTTTTGTTTCCTTATTAAATAAAATAGAAGTAAGTAAATAACATATATATATATATATAACCAGTAGAATTATAATGTCATATATTTCATGATTATTTGTTGTATATCCTTTATAATCATTTTTGAATTGTTGACATTGAGAATGAATCTCATCTCATCATGTGGGCAATAATCCGTACGTGCACAAGAGCGACGATATCATTCCCATTGTTGTTGAACGGTATTAAAGATAATGCTATATAATATATCATAATTAGTATAATGTTATAATAACAATATATAGTTATTATTTCCACCATTATACCCATCCATATATGGTGGTGGTGAAAAGCAGTTTACACAACGTCATGAAGAGGGTAATCTGTTCGTACGCACACGTAGTGATTTCGGTTTTTATAGGATGGATAGTAGGTAAAATAGGTTTGTTTCATATTTATAATAACTTATCATAAAATTAGTGATACTAATTTTATTACTTTATACTGAAACAATTAAAATAAGAAATAAATTTGAAAAAATCGATAGAAGAGATTAAATCTTTATCGATGTGCCTCCTTGAAATTTCCTCTTAGGGCACTAGAGAAAGTCATTTGAGATAGGAAGAACCTCTATTATATTACTAGAAAAGCATAGAATATAAATGTGAACGGTTTTAACGATCATTAAGGCTAAAAATGTTGTGAAGAGGAGAGGGAGGAGGTTCTATTTTATAATAGAGAAGAGGGGCACTTTATGAAACTCCAAATATATTAAATTATTATAAATTAAATTTCAATTAAAAATTACCCAAAACATATTTAATTCAATGATATAATGATTTTGGTTCTAATACATGTAATAAAATTAATTTTTGAGATTTTTTCAATATATTTTATCCTTATCTTTTGGGGTTTACCCTTATTTTACCTTTTTAAATCTTACTGGGATATCATGTTATTTACAATTCTGGGTAAATGTAATTACCATATCATGTCAAACGACCCAAAAAATGTTATTTATAACATACTTGGAATTATATTAAGAAATTATTAAAATCAATGTTTTTTAGGAATTAAATATTATTTAATAAACTATTTTATGTTTTATGTTATGAATTGTGTCGATTTTCGACACCATTCTTACATAACTTTTTTAAAAATTCATAACAACATTATTACTTAATACAAATTACAGTAAATAATCCATAATATTTGATATATTAAATTCATGGGTGGAATAAAGAAGTTCAAATTAAATTTATTTTAATATTTATAAATTCATTTATTTGAATATTTTATTAGTGATGTAATCACTTTATCATAATTGTGTCCCAAATATATATATCTATATAATGTATAAAAACTATAAATAAAATACCATGATTTAGGAAATAATTATATCTTAATAATTATTATTTATAGATATAGATATCAGTTATATAACACTATATGAAAATCATTTTAGTAAACAATTTAGGTTTAGGTTACAATTATCTTTACTTTAAATTAATTCTTATAATGTTTTATTTTCGCATCCAAGTGAATCAATGGAGTCCCAAAAACCGACCCAGTGATACCAATGGCCAGAAATGTATCATTCAATAAGGTTAGGAAATGTTTTATGGGTACTTTAATATTATTATAATATTTTTTACCCTTATTTACCATATTTACCCTTTAACCAGGGTTAATAAAATATTTATATAAGTCACTATTCATAATATCTAAGAATAAAAATTTCATATTTACACAATTTGGACCTTATGATTCCAAATATGGAATCCATTTTCCCATATTAAAAACACATATTTTATAGTAATTATTTTAAAATTTTTCCCATTAAAAAATTGGTATTGTTCAAAACATTGCAAAAGATTGATATGATTTTACATATGAAATCAATGTAATATTCATGATGATGACATAAATTATATTACATTTTAAAAAAATATTATATTTATAATTTAAAACCATTCAATATTATAATTTATCAATATAAATTATCTCAATGAAAGAAGTTATTTTTAATTAAAATGTACCGTTTTTACTATTCAGCAAAATATGAAAGTTACCATAAAAATATACAATATTTATCCAAATTAAATATTGATATCATAATTTAAAATTAGAGTTTTATTTGGTCAAATTTAACTTATAAACATGTCAGAAAATATATTTAAAATGGGTGAGCCATCAAAAGGTGGTAAAACAACTTTTTTTTAGAAAAACACATCTTTTATCTAATTTTTTTCCTCATATGATGAGTAAGATAAATGATAATGTTATATAAAATTCAAAATGTGGTTAATAATATTCATAATTTCTTGTTTGTATGATATTTTAATAATATATCATTGTTTAGTGGAACTCGGTATTGTGTACAATGCAAGCTATCGAGGAAGGTCTCTCTTGCATGTAACACAAGACAAGTCACAATTACGTGTAGTTAAAACATCCCTTGTTGTTTTGTGTAATAGAATCCAAATTTTTTTCATTTATACATTGAAAAAAATATATACTCATGTTTCGTGAAATGAATTCTAACGAATGAACTTGAAATTGTGTGTAACACAAGCAAAGTATATTTTGCATATACCGTAAGCTAATACGATGTTGAATATAGTGCAAGATAATCATGGTGTACTTTAGGAAACACGACATTGAGGAAATTAAAAATAATCCATATAATAAATTATTGGGGTGTTACATTCTACCTCCCCCCCCAATTGAATTTCTCCCTCGAAATTAGTCGGGGTTATAAATGGTTTACTATTTGAAAGTATCTTTCATAAAAGTAGACATCGTAAAAAGGAATACTAAAACATCATTTCAAAAATGAATGTTAGAACATCACGGTTACCCAAATAACATCAGCAATGGGTTTCCACATAGGATAACATATGAAGAAAGTGAAAACATGGATTTGGTAGAGAAATATAACCATCTTGTTCTGATGGAGAGTGGTAGTGAACAAGGCTAGGAAAAATTAAAAAATTACAAAGTCGTAAATCTATGACGACTAAAGGTACTATATGATTAATAAGATATAAAGGTAGTAGGATAACATATTTTTTCAATATCCTTTACCTAATGTTGAATAATTTTGCATGAAAATAAATTCTTACTTGATTTTAGTACCATTGATAATTCCCTGAACAATTTACACTTAAACTATTATTTAAAGAAGTGAAGTTGAATTTGTCATTTTGGAAGTACTAGAAGATCATGAAATAAAATGATAGATCATTCCATTTTTCTCTATCAAGAAAAGGTTATAAAAGTTATCAATTATACATAAGTACTTATATTGTGAGATTAATCATATATGGTTCCAAAAAATGGACTTATACTTCACCTATCATACAAAATAATAATATAATACAAATTTCTACTAACCAGGGACTTCTTTTAGTTAAGTGGTAGTTGATAATGGCATGTCACACTTTAGTTGTGGGTTTAATTCCTATAGACTTGTCCGACATGATTGGTTTTTTCCCATCCATTGGGTTGTCCATTTTCTAAAACTACAGTATTATATAATTCTAGAAATAAAATATTAAAAAGATCTTGCCTTCAAAAATAATATCTGATGTACCAAATAATCCATTATATCTTGTATTCTTATCGAAGATACTTTTGTCTACTCTCACAGTATAAACAAAACAATTACCCGAAAGGACATAAAATAAGCTTGTGAATACCATCCCTAATCCCCCAAATATCACAAGATATATATTTTTTGTCACATTTTAAACATTGGAATGACTTCATCATGCATTCTCATGAAATGTGATAATAAAATAAATTTCCATTAAACCTTAGTGATAACATGAATTCTATGAAAATTAACTCTTTCTATACACTAAATATACCAAAAATTATATTTACTCAATCCATGATATCACTTTGATCATGTATCAGTCATGAGCTCATTAATTATACCAAACATATTATATTATAATTATTCCTCCATTATGAACATATCATATGCATTCCAATATATTTTAGTCAATTTTCATGGTTACTGGTACCATATAATTATGGAAGACCATTATAGTCGAATACAATGATATTACAATATTCTATAATACTATAAATGAGATTCCACAATACTATTTTGAAATCCCTTTACATAAACACTTAATAATTCCACAACGTGGTTTTCAAACTCAACATCAACAATAGTTATCGTATGTGACTTCCGTTGGAATTTTTCCTTAAGATTTTGTTTATTTTGATCATCATTAACCCTTGGATTATGGAATTGGTAAGCATAATGACCCATTTATAGGCACTTATCGCATTGATGTGTTGGTGGTTCATTCTCTATAGTCTTTTCTCGTTTCACATAATTAGAAACCTTTTTCCCATTACAGTAGAACTCAATTGCTCAATGACCTCATTTTCTATACTTGAGAAATTTTCTAGTCTCTTTAAGAAAATCTCCCCCATGATTCATTCCACAATTTCTGCATAAGAAAACATTTATCTTTTTTTTTCTCAATTGTTTTGAGATTTTCCCTTGAATTCCATCTTTCATTTCTTATCAAAACCATAATATGGATTTGTAACACCAACTTCCAATTCTAACTTGTTATAACAACTCACATATCTTTATAGATAAAGAAGTATCTTTTAGATAAATCTCATTGAAGACTTGGTTATCATCCATTGATGAATCGATCATCTTTACTTTCTAGTTGGTTGACAAATCCAGAAGCATACCTTGAAGGTCTTGTGAAATTCATCTAGTATGTACCAAAGAATTCATCATCCATTTGAAAAATCTTAAGGTACCCATTTACCATATTTTTCAAAGAATATGAAGTATGTACATGTTTAAAAATAATTTCTTGAACTAAACACATTCAATGGATTCAAATTCATTTTTCTACCTTATATTCTTAATTAGAGTCCACCATTGGTCTGACTCACCTTCTCAATGATATATATACAAAATGACCATTACATGTTATGAATAAAGAATGATGGAAAATATCTATTTAATGGTGGTGATCCATTGTTCAGCAACAAGTGGATCAGAAGACCCACTGAAAGAGGCTGGATGTTTCCTCATGAAGGGATCAAAACAATATTGTTCCCTTCTCTGCACATTTGGGAGTCTAGAATGATTCATAGCTTGTGTAAGAATAGTGTTAATATTTTTCATTCCATATTAAATAACATTTGTTTGTTCAAAAGGACAACTATTTCATTTCCCAATGTATTTATCATTACCATGGTTCATTCGGGTTCCACAGATTGTCCAAAACCCATAAATAATTGTGTGGGAGGGAAAATCATACTAGGAAACAAACATAATCAAAGGGAATTAATTTCAATCTATAAAATATAGTTTTAATCCTAGGTTATTCATGATCATTATCATAATTCTATGACTATATCCTATACTTATACATAACCTTAGGGACATCGATATACATACATTAGAAATATCTCTAGGGATCTCACTAATGTTTTTGCATCCAAGTTTCCAATGGTTGACTAAACCATCGCTCTAATACCAAATGTAGAGACCCAAGATTGATGTAAATGGAAAATACATTTATTTTTTGGAATACTTAATACATGAAAGAAACATACACACAAAGACCGTATTTAGTTTACTATCTTTGGATTCTCAGAACATAATCTTCTAATCACGGTGAAAGATATTCAACATCTCCCATAAATATCTTCCCTTTTTTCCTAACTAAAGAATTTATTTATATCCTGGGGAAAAGGAAACTTAAAAATTGTGATCTTAAATTCTATGTAAGGGTAAACATGGAGAACATAAAAAAACCATATACATTTGAACATATAAAAACCATGAACATAATGATCAAACATAAAAATATAGAGTCATGATCTAAATCATGGTAGTTCGTAAGGCATAGATCATAAAAGAAAATTATAAATGAAAAAATAGAATGGAAATAAAAAATGGAATATTGGAAAACCATTAATAACATAATATGATTCCATTAATAGGCAAGGCATTGATTCCAAGACCATCCTAGTGGATGAAGTCCATTACTAAACTAGATTTATTTTCCATTCCAACCCTGTATTACTGAACCAGATTTACATATTGATCAATCCATATCTATCTCCTGAGATATAAATCTTTACCCAATGAATTGGAGGGAGATATAGGTCCCACCCATCTCATAATGAAATCATTCTTTCATATTCCTGAAAATCATAAATCATTCAACATAGCATAACCTATGAAAAAATCAGTTTCTTAAACATCATTCAATTAAAACGTAGTCCATATGAATGATCATTCCATCATTAAAACAATAAAATCATAATAACAATATCGATAGAATCATTTCCCTATATAAAAGAATCGAGTTGAAGGAAAATCATTTTTATAAAACACTGGTACTTAGTTCTTGATGAAAATATCATTTCTTCTTCAAAAATGTTTTCTTTTCATAAAATTGCGTACAATTTGAAATGAAAAGAATTTAGTTGAAAATATACTTGAGATATTGTAGAGGAGTCTTCATGGAAATAAGGCTTCATGAAACCAAAATAAAATCCATTCATTCCATATATGTTAAAAAAATATTCTTCACGTACTTTTGCCGGAAAAGTCAAAAAGTCCATCGTATGGTAAATAAAGGAATGATTTCTTCCATACCATATATTAAAAATCAAAAAGGGGTTAACATGAAATAAAAAATACATAGAATAATAGTATTAATTTTATGATAATATTTTTAGAAACTATAGACATACATGTTAAATATAAATCCAGTAAATACTTATGAATAAGAAATCTCGGATAAAAATGAGATTGGACATGTTATCCATTACCATAGGTATGATTTCTTCTATATGTGTCTGAAACTTATATATAGTGGGTATAAACATATTATTATCTTGTAACATAACCATGATAATATTTATGATATCATATATGATTCACTTAGGACTTTATATTACCCTGTCATTTGTCAATTCCATGTTTAAAGCAACGTTTTGGCTAATAATCGTTTCATTTATCATACGTGTTTGGACTTTTTTTCTTCATATGATTACATAGATCATGATTTTAGTACACCAAGAATCTAAAAAATGATTTATATATATCTTATATATTAATTATATAAATATATATAAATAACATATTGATAAATGGATTGGAATACACCGTTCATTGAGATGGTAAGTCATACGTACACATTAACGCAATTTTCATTTCTTTATTAAATTGAGATGAAGTAAGTAAATGAATATATATATATATATATTCATAAATCCAGTTAAATAATTATGTCATATATTTCATGATTAGTTTTTATATATACTTTATAATCATTCTTGAAAGGTTAACATGGAGAATGAATCTCATTAGGAAATGGAGACAATAATCCGTACGTACGCACTTGCGACGATATTATTCCCATTGTTATATAATGATATTGATGTTGATGGTTTATAATATCTCATAATTGGTATCATGTTATAATAATCATATATAGTTATTATTTCCACTCTTATACCCATCCATGTAAGGTGGTGTTGAAAAACATTTTTCACCCAGCGTGGAGATGATAATCTGTATGAATGTAGGCGTGATGATTTCATTTTTTGTAGGATAGATAAAAGGTGAAATAGGGTTGTTTAATATTTATATTAAAACATAATAATATTTTTTAAACAGATGTTATTAATTTATAATGAAATAATTAATGAATAGGAAGTAGAAGAAGAAATAAATTTGAAATAATTATTATAAGAGATTACCTCTTCCTTGACATGCCTTCATTAAACTTTATGTTAGGGCACTACAGTTAGTCTTTTGAGAAGACCAAAACCTAAAGAATGTTACAAGGGATGTTGAGAAGTGATATTTTCAGTGTTCATACGTGATTGATAGATGGAAATGGAATGAAGAGGAGATAGAGGAGGTGCCCTTTTATAAGAGAGGAGATGGGCACTTTAGGAAACAATCAAAATATTAAATTATTATAAATTAAATTTCCATTGGAAATTGTTTAAAACATATTTAATTGTATGATAAGATTCTTTTGGTTCAAATACAAATCATCCAATAATTTTCTTTTAATTTTTTAATATTACTTTATCGTTATCTTTTTGTTTTTACCAATATTTTACCTTTTTTATTCTTACCTTGATATCATGTTATTTAAAAATTTTGGTTTAATTAATTACCATATCATGTAAAACGACCCAAAAAAAAGTTATTTATGACATATATGGTCTTATATTATCTATTTGGATGAATATTATATTTTTAGGAATTTAATATCATTTAATAAACTAATTTATGTTTTTCGTTATGAATTGTGTTAATTTTGGACACTATTCATACATGACTTTTTTTAAAATTCATAACAAACTAATTACATATAACTAAAGACACTAAATAATAAATAATATTTCATTACTTATATTTTTTAATGGCATAAAAATTTTGAAATTAAAGTTTTTATATTACATGTTTAAATTTCACTATACAACAGCCACCTTTGTTATGGTGTCATAATCGTATGGGTTACACAACAATAGTCTTATTATGTTATGACACCCAAGTTCACATGTAATATTCCTTTTTAAAACATCTCCCATTGCATTTAATAATTTCTTAAATTGAATATGATATTGTAAAAAATATTTTCCATATATAAAACATGCCATTAAAAATTAGTTTTTCTTGTAAGAAAAGGTACATATATTATAAACATTCACCTGCTATATATTAATCCATAACAACACGGATAAATTGAACTGATTTTAAAAAAACACTCTATAGAATATTTAAATCATGGTTTTTTAAGAAAACATGTTGGGGATACAAGACTTCCTTCAATTAAAAAATATATACCACTCACTAAGGGTTGAAATACACATTAGATGATATAAGGGATTCTAAAAATGAAAATGAAAACCATAAATTTGATAAACAACAAAATATGAATCTGATTTCCCAAAAATTATCCAACAATGCCATTGGGGTAGGAATAAGTCCTTGAAAATAGGGAGGAAAGATGAAATATATGGGAATGACATGACATGCCAAGAAATTCCATGATGATTCAATCTAAAACACAACAACAAAATATGTGTAAAGGATTAATAGTCATTTCATCAATGATAAGCCCATATACATAAAAACTTTATAATATGAGAAATATAATATTCCTCTATAAATTTTTTTATTTATTGTGAATCCACCTATTGTTATATTATATGGGGATGTTATTGAATCATTCATGACATCATGTCCGTCAAACACCAAAAAAAACACAATTCCAAATTTAAATTTCATATTTCAAAATAAAAAACAAATCCACAATCACCTCATTATCTTAATAATCACCATGCATCATGTACCCTAATTTCAAATTCCAAACAAAATTCATCATCACTACCACGGTACTTGTACTACCTCATGATCAATACCATTTAAAAATAATATTCTTCATTTAGGAAAGTTCTCCTACGATAACAACAAATCATAATTTGAATTTTATTGAAAAAACATCATATCAGATTACCAATAAATTTTATGCCTTGGGGACCATTGATAGATGTATCTTCAAACTGATACAAAGTTCAAGCCTAGTGGGGAAAATATGTTAGATATTAAAATAGAATGATATAATCCTCATGGAATGTCATAAAAAACATGAACATCACATCCCTAAATAACTTGATGACCATCACACAAGTCTGATTGGGATATGAGAATTAGATTTCTAGACCAAATGAAGAGTATAGAGTTGATAATTTCATCAAAAACGACCTAGAAAAATCGCCATTACCACAAAACTATTCCTATCGATCCTATATTATAAGAAAAACAACAACATGTAACCTATCCAATTATAGTGATTTCCAAACAAGAAATAATTAAGAAAATAAATTATATAATAAGCATGAAAAGGGAATTCAATCCACCCTCAACACTGTCTCCAAATACGTTAACAAAATTACCCTGAAACTGCCCATCACGAATTGAAGTACAAAAACAAAAAAAATCATTGTCAATGAGAATATACATTTCCACCAATTAAAGTTTTCTTCATCCATGATGGAAACAAAAAAACCCAAAATTACCTTCTCAATGTACTATTGAAAAGTTGAAACCACCCCAACTTGATCAGAAGACCACCAAAAAAACCAAAACATATAATGATGAAAACCCAAAAACAATAAAGTGTAACAAATAAGCATAGAGACTCCATGATCACCGGTTAATTAAATACCAAAACATACAAAAACCCCATGACATACACTACTTTTAACCCAACTAAATTCAAATTAGATAAATCGAGGTGCTTGATTATAGAATTAATCTGAAAATTTCCTCAGAATGAAACCACAATCATGGATGTAATAAAAATAATAGTAACACAAGACCTCTATAATATAAGTATAAAATAATAAACCAAACCTCAAGAACATCAAAAACCTTTATATACAATTCTTAACATGACATTAAATGGGGTTCTTAATGGAATACCTGGTTGATAGAGCTATAATGGTATTATTAAAAGCACCAAAAGAAGGATACATAATCCTAGAGAATGAGAGAGGAAAAATTTGAGACCCCATGATGTGATATATAGAATGGGGGAGTAGGAGGATGAAATATGAAACACTGCCCCATTATAGAAAAATAATTTTTAATACATAGTAAAAAATAATGTAAGAAAAGAGTTCTTTTGGAAAACAATTTGTAGCCATGAATATAAAATTCTTATTCATGATTCTATTTTCAAAAAGGATACATTTCCTTATTGTAATGAAATTAATATGAAATACATCATAGAAGTATATTTTAAAAAATAACATCTAATTACAATGATATGAAAGATAAAATAAAATTTAATTTGTAATATGATGTGATCATAGGGGAAATAAATTCATGAAGAAATTATTTAACTTAAAAGAATAAGTTTGAGATATTAAATCTCATATAACCATATATATATTTAGGAATAAAATACCTTAAATTATATGACTTTAAATTCAACATTAAAAACCATTTATAATGAGATTATTCTAAAAAATATATATATTCTGAATTTGAATATTCACTCCATAGAAAACATGGTGTATGAAATTAAATGTGTCTCAAGGGGCAGACATTTGACATAATAAACCTTTACCACAACTCTTTATTTTTAAAAATGTTTCATAACCACATCAATAAAAATATTACAAATAAAATCACTTATTCATGAACCTTATTCAAATTTGTATCATTCTATACAAATAATTTATAATTATATCACATATCAATAATAACTAGTTCTTATCTACTATCTATATTAGTTGTGATAAATATTGATTGTTTTGAACTATTTATGTAATCACTATGTTGTTACTAAATCGTCCCCAAATGTTCATAACTCCCATATCAAAAAATTTATTTTTATTGAGTCATTTTAAATTTATATTATGTTTTAATTTTATTTTATTTTAATTTTTGTTATGGCCTATACTAACGAAGTCTGTCACGAGAATGTATCATGGATTTTTAATGAAAGAACATAGATATCATAATTAATGTGTTTAATAATAAAAATAACAGTCGAAAAAATTTAATACATTATTTAATTATTCATATAAAATATTATTTGAAATTTTGTTTCCATTGTCATCAGTTATATTATTTTGTCACAATTTTTATGTAGGTTTTCTAACCACCCAAATGATAAACGTAACATAATTAATTGATGATTATGAAAATGAATTTTTATTTTTTTTAAATAATATATTTATTATTTATAAAAAATTATATATTTATATAATTTAAAGTGTTTTAAAGAAAATTTATTATATTTTATAAAAAATGAGTCTTATTGAAAAACCAGATATATCACTTCATGGAGGTTTTACTCTGCACAATGAAATGTTAACATATCAATTTCACATTGAAATAGTCTTATTAAAGCTGGATTATAATTTGGAATGTATTTATAATTATTATAATATATTTCTCAAATTTATTATTTAATTTATTTTTTACAATCAATCAATAGAGGATGTTTTAAGGACACGACCTGAAACATAACTTATTCTAGTGATTTTGAACAAGAATTAGAATTCATTGATAATTTTAGTTTATAATTTTAAAAAATTAGTAAAAACCCATAAAAATTAAAACGGTACAATACAAGTGGTAATTTATAGTAATTATCCATTTTTTTCCACCCAAGGAAACCCTTTAAAAATATAAAATGCTTTTTTTCTTAGCACATATTCAATTCTTTAATCATGAAATCTTTTTTTCCCTTAAAAATATTAGGTCCTATGTAAATCATTAAACAACATGGGGTGAGAAAAAATGATTAAAAAGTGACATAAATAATGAAAAACATTATTCTAGTGAAATCCCAAAAATCATTTCCATTAAAAACAATGATTTTTACCCTAAAAAAGTGATCATCATTTGAAAAATATCATTATCATACCTTTTGGAAATCAATTAATTTTATGAAAAATCATATGAAATCATATAATATATAAGTAGGTCTCTTGGGACATAATTATATTAAGTTGTAATAACCATTCAATCAACTTCCATACATGTCACTCTTAAAAAAGGAATATCCATTCACCCTACTTCTATATATTTCACATGTAAAATATGGAATAGTCATATGACTGACATCAATACCCAACTCATTGGAGGTTATAATGAAACCAACCATTCTTTGTTTTTCATTTATACACTGATAAAATATTCATGTACCATAATATAATCATAACACATAAAATATTTCTCTTCTTATCATTTCACAGATAAAATTTCATTTTTAATCACAAGAAATCATTCCAATGTATTGAAATAATCAATTTGTTTTCAAAATTATTTTCAACAAAAAATTATCAGGAAGAGATAATAAGGTGTTTATTTATCTTCTGAAACATTAATACAATTATAGTAATCCAATTATCAACTAATGGTCATGAAAATGGATAATCTGTTGTTTCAGTATACATTAACATACATTATTTTTGGTGTTTGTCAAAACATTCCATAAAAAATCTAAAAATGGTTATTTTGGAAAACCATAAAATAAAATTAAAAATAGATATAATTTTTATTAAATATTTTTATATTGATATAAATAAATATATAAAATAATATAAATTATATTAAAGGGAGTGAAATATAAGATAACTTAATCATTAACCATTAAATGTGTAACATACCTATTTGAACATTTGAATCATAATATACATAAATGAATACATTTAAAAAAAAATTAATGAAGATGGTTATATATAAAATAGGGATTTAGAATTTTATTTTATCCATATATAAACATTATAAAAACAATAATGGTGTATATACTCAATAAATGCCTTAATGAAAAGTGATTTAGATGATATCCCTTACCTTGAGACCGTTTCATGATATATGTTCTTTATATTCCTAAATAATAAATATAGATTAATTATTTACATTATTTAGAATAATTTTGATATTTATTATTCCTTTTATATCACATATCAATTTATTATAGGAATAACATAATTATTTATGTTCACATTGGATGTTTGACTCATATTTTGTACCTGAGCCCAAAATGACTTCGTATGATGTTAATAGTTAACGTGGTAATAATTAAATAATATATAGAAGAATATTCATGACATATAAATTAATTTTAAACATTAATATTACTTTTAAATCAATCCATTTATGTTTTGTTATAAATAAATGAACAACGTTATAATCATGGAGAAGGTAGGTCATACATACGCATGAGTATTGTTCCCATTTATCATTGATCATTTTTGAAAGAAGGTAATTATTAGTTTATCATTACAGAATGGTAATTATATAATTGATATCATATTTATAATTTAAATAAACTAATATATTTCATAATTTTTATCTGGAGAAGAAAACCGAATCAGATCGCTTTGGGGAGGTAATTGTTCAAACATATGTACGTAGAACATTATAATTTTTATGTGTTAAAATGTAAAAACATAATATTTATATTATTTTATTATAATGAAAAATATATCATTAATATAATATATTAAAATTAATAACAACCTTGAAACAGTTTTTGAGATATGGTATTGGAAAAAAATTTATATCTATTTGTATAGGTGATAGCTCAAACGTAAGTATGAATGATTAATTATTTTCCATTTTGATGGAAGTGGAGATGGATTTAGATAATGATATTAACATAATAACATTTCATTATTTTTATAATAATAGATTTATTAAATCATAATGGTTTGAAAAGATATTATGGAAGTGGAAGAGGAAGTATAACAGAAATACTTCATTAAAAATGAGACCTTTTATTTTGATGATCACAATTCATTAACTACTTAACACCTCTAAGGTGTGTTTTCTACATAAAATAAAGAATAAAAATGTGTGTAGGGATTATATTAATGTATTTTCGTAGATAATTTCCAAATAAATTTGTATTTAATGAGTGGTGAAATTTTAGGAAGTAGTTCCCTTTTATAAGACAGGGGAGTGAAACTATTTAAATTCATCATAATTTTAATTAATATAATTATTTTTCTATAAAAAATTGTTAAAAAGTGACTTATTTAAAATCAATCTTATGGATAGTTATAAATATAATCATCTAACCAAATAGTGGAAAAATTTTAATATTTTTTAATCATTATCTTTTTTAACCCTTTTAACTCTTATCATTTAATTATGTAATTTTTTTTGGATTTTGAAAATTTTATGTCATTTAATAAAATATTTTATATCTTAAAATATCATTAGTGTTAATATTTACACTATTAATTTATTGATTTTTTTAAAAAAATATCATAACTGTAACACCCCAATCTTCCATGGTACACTTCTCTTTGAATAATACAGTAGTGTGTGTTGTATGAAACATCAGGTTCTAAAACACACCACAACCAATCAAACTAGCCATTATGAATAGTAAAACCCACATTACGAAATATTATAAATATTATCTTTCAAAATGGTCTTCATTTTTGGATTCTGAATATCGAAATTATCTTAGGGTGAATTTTTGGTACTTTTTGAATAACTTTCATTTTTTTGATGAATAGTGAAAATTACTAAATTTTCATTAAAAACAACTTTTTAATCAACATAATTAATAGTGATAAATTATGGATTTGATTGATTTTAAATTATATTTAGAATATATTTTTACCATTTAATAAAAAATTGGTCATTGGACAGAATTTACAATTTAAACTAGACATAAGGAAGTGCCAATCTTTTGATAGTTATTATTTCTTAAAAACACCCCCTTTGTTTTGACTACAGGAATTAATTTTAAATTAATTTCTGACACTTATGTGTTTTGAATTTAGAAAAATGTATTCTATATTTGTAATCAGGAGGTCCAAATTATTTAAATAGGTACCTTTTATTTTTAGACATTTTGAATAATTATTTCGGTAAATATTTTATTTACCATGGTTAAAGGGTAAATCTGGTAAATAAAGGTAAACAAATAGTATAATAAGAATAATAAATTAACCTAAAACATGTCCTAACACTATTTTTTGATACATGTACGACCATGGGAATCATTGGGTTGATTTTGGGACCCCATTGATCCACTTTTATGTGATAATGACACTTTTTATTAATTAGGTTAAGGTAAATAGAAAAATGACATAAGCTTATATCTTTTAGAAAAACAAATTTTACATAGGGTTATATATGTTATATTTTCGACTATAAATATTCATTATAAATATAAAAATATTTACTACATAATGGTATTTTATTTATAATTTTTAGACAATTAATAACTAAATTTATTAATGACACAATAACGATGTTGTATTTTCCTTATTAGTGAAAGAATTAAATAATTTGTATTCTAAATGTTAAAATAGATATAATTTGAATGTTTTGATGATATCCAAAAATTTTATTGGTAAATATGAAATAATTGGATTACTAAAATAAATTTGGTTCGGATTAATAATGTTTTTAAGACTTCAACAAAAAATCAATTATGAAATAGTGTCAAAATTGACTTAAAGGAGTTTTTAAAACAAATATTAATTTATTAATTGATATTATATTCCTAAAAATCTATGGTTCGGAGAAAGTACTTATATAATTATATATTTATCATTAATGTCCCACTTAGGTTTCTCTTGGATGTTTATTGTATGTTTATTAACTATATAATACAAAAATACAAAGAGACATGGTAAATGTCAAACTATTTAACTAACAGTTAAATCAAAACGATAATGTTAATATAGTGACCCAAACCTGTCTAAAACCAGTTGGTTGACTGGTTTTATACCTATACCCACCTTAACCTTTAAATAATCTACTTTTGAGCAATTATAATCCGAATATATATTTATTAAAAAAAATATTATTTCTAGCGTTTCCTAATGTACCCCTCACCCGTCTTATAAAAGGGCACTTCCCCTTCCCTCTAATTCACACCTTCAAAGCCTTTTGGCTCAGCCAAACCCTACCCAAATATTCTATAAATTTACCTCACTTAAACGTAGAGGCCTTAATTTAATCATAAATCCAACCTAAGGAGTCCATTTGATCAATTCAATATGAAGAACCTGAAGAAGAGGTAATGTTTTCACAACCCTCTATCAAGTTCCTTTCTTCTTCAACTTATTAATTATTTGTTATTTCCATTATAAAATAATAAATCTAGTATATTATATATAAAATGATGTTATTATAAATTTTTTACAACCATATTCAGTATTTTATCCATCCTTTGAATGACATGTCACCATACAAGCGTACGTACGGCCTACCGTCTCCACATCATTGTGTAATTATTATTCAAAACATTATTATTTGGATTGGTATGATAATGATGTGTAATTTATTTAACTAATAAAAATAATATGATAATTATTCTATATATATGATATACCATCCAATTATATATTATTTTAATATCAAAAGAATGATATTGTCGCTCGTACGTAGGTACGAACTACCGTCTCCATGAATGCGATGTGATTCATTCCCCATCGTATCCATTCAATTGTAATTCTCATTTTATGATTAAAAATAATGTTTAAGGACTTGGTATCATTATGTATATGAATAAGATACAACCTATCTATACCAAACATGACTTATGTAACAAAACATATAAAAGAAAACAAGTAAGTTAACACCAAAAACGATGTTAATAATAAGATATTATTAACAAATCAACGTTAAAAGATCATATATGATATCATATTAATGTATATGATTCTTGTATAATTTAATAACAATTATTTCACCATTATACAGGAGGTTAATATTCCCTCAACAAAGGAAAAGTACAAGTTAAGGGTTTATTTCCCAATCTCTTCGTTATCCGAGGTTGTTTATACATAATTATCTACTGGGACCTCCATATCATACACATCCATCTTTCTTAGAAATGTTTTTCAAATCATTCTTATAATTTTAAAAAATATGGGTTAAATTCAATTATACCCTTGTTGACTTTTTAAAATATTTTTATAAAGTAATCTTTCCGTCATTTTCCATACTAGGTCCTTTTTAACCTTTTCAACAGAATTAAGGTAAGAATGTAATTTATTAACTTAAATGACGCGTGTGGCTATTTTACGCTATTATAAAATCATCAAAGATTAATATAAAATCTTATAAAATTATTTTCAATGTAAATGTTTTATTTTATAATTACGTGACTTTTAAATTATTTTAAAAAAGAGATATTTATCTCAAATAGTTTTGATTTCATCTATGTCAATATCCTTTGATGGATTTTCAGCATATTCGAAGTTGATTTATTATGACAAAAAACATCCATATTGAATTTAGTTTTTTGTGATATGATTCACTATGGATGTGTTATTTTGATACCATTCATGGTTTATGGAGAAAGTATTCACATTTAGTTTGCTAGTTTTAATACGAATGTTTATGTTATGTTTAAACCTACTTATATGAGGAATACATTAGAATTAATAAGTGATGGGTGGAGCCTGTTATAGATCCTCGATGCATCTGTAGGTCTCATGAGACAAACTAGTATCTTGGCACAAGGCCTTGAAAAAATCATATTTGTAGTCTTGGCACAAGGCCTTGACTATGTGGTTATGATAGTCTGGCATTATGCATTCTATAATTATGAAAGTGGTAATTGATATTGCATGTGATTATTTTACTAGTAGAATATCCATGTGAATAAGTAAATGGAATTATTTCTTTTTATTTCTTACATATTATTCTGAAGTTCATGTTTAAAAGGCTTTTGTTTTAGTTATACATAGCCTAAAATGTTTATGATTATTTATGAAAGTTTCTTCTATATTGTTATCCATACTGGGCATCTGAGATCACCCCTTTATATGTTTTAATATTTCCCAGGATGTGAAGAAGTATTTTAAAAATGACCTACAAGTATAGTATGAGGGGATATGGGTGTGGTATATGTAGACAAGATGTTGTTGTAGTTTTTCACATTATGATGGAATGAAAACTTTATGAATGTATCTAGTGATTCCAAGGCTACTAAACTAATCGGTCTTTCGAGACTTGATATTTTGTGATCATGCCAATGTTATGTAATAATACACCGACTCTGGGTAACTGGGGTCAAAGCATTACAGTTGGAATCAGAGGAAGTTTAGTACAACCATTGGAAACTAGATTTAGATAGTCTCTGATTAGAGCACATAGCCCTAAGATGGACTTTTAGGATTAGTATAGAATAGATTCCTTGAAATTTGGTATTGTAGAGATTTTATAAGTTTTCTCAGCAATACATCCCTGTCTGGATATGAGAAGATAGATTCATCTTTGGCACATATGTACCTATCGGTAAAACCTGAAAACAATGCTTTGAGCTAGACTCGAACGGGAACTGGTGCACGACAACAGGCCTTGATGCACTCTTGGTTATGACACTACCGGGGGATCTTCTTATGATAATTATCATTTTATTTACAAACCATTATGAAGGGTTTATGAGAAAATAATTCCTCAAATAAAACATTTTTATGACTATGGATTATATCCCTAAACAGTTCAATTTATGTTATTTTTTATACAATTTTGAATTTATGTATTGTGATTTATAAACTAATCTAGTGTAGTCCAATGTTTAGAAATGGAGCTTAGTGGAAGAAAAAGAAACTTTATAAATGCACGCACTCCATGTAGGGATTTCCCTCCTACTCATGATAAATATAGTGGAGCCAGTGATGCAACTGGTGCTGATCAACTAATCACCATACTGGGGAAACACACTCAGGTTATGAATAATAACCTTACCCATATGGACCACCCAGATCTATAGTGTGGAGGATCATTGTTAGATCACTTCATTAGTCAATAACCACCAACATTTAATGGGAGTAAAAATCCACTAGTATCTAAGCAATGGATAAATTCCTTAGAGAAAATAGTCCATGCCGTGGGGAGTAGTGAAAGGGAAAAGGTTATCATGGCAGTTTACCTTCTCACTGGAGATGCTGATCAATGGAGGTCATTTATTCAAAACATTAAGGAAGATGATATAGTATCAAATATGGAATGGAGGGGGTTCAAAGAGCTGTTATAAAAAAATACATTCCTTGTGACCAACGAGCAGATAGGGAAAGGCAATTTCTGAGTCAGAGGCAAAAGGAGGATGATAATGTCACAAATTATGAGGCAAACATTATAAGTTTAGTGAGGTATGATGCTGATTATATATGTAACCCATGAATTTAGATTGATCAATTCATTGATGGGTTAAAACTGTATCTCTGTCGCGCGTTGGTCTCGCAATCCTTCTCATTGTACGAAGATATTGTCTCGTGCGCTATCAAGATAGAAAAATAATTCTCTAATTCTTACGACGTTAAAGAAAATAAATAGAATAAGAGATATACAGATCACTCTGGAAATGGAAATAACGGGATGAAGGGAAAATTTGATTATCCATCCTGTAGTAAATGTGGTAAGAAACACCTCAGTACATGCTTTAAAAGAATTGGAGTCAGTTACAAGTGTGGTGAAAAATGCCACCAAGATCGTGATTGCAAGTGGAAGAAAGAAGCTACCGCTGTTCAATGCTACAATTGCAGGGAAATGAGACATTATGCAAATCAATGTCATAAGCATCAGGGGAACATACCTCAGAAAAGGCCAAGGGATCAAGGCCAAGCTTATGTTATCACTACTACAGATATATAAGCTCTGAAAGACGTGGTGGCAGGTAATTTAATGGTTTATTCAATTTTAACAAATGCATTGATTGATTCTGGATCATCACATTGTTCCACATCTTCCTAGTTTTCTATGAAAATTAGATATTTCCAATTTGATCTAACAAGTGAGTTGTCAGTTAAAACGCCTAAAGGAAGTATCACTGCAACAAAGTTTTGTGAATCAGTCCCCATTAGAGCACATAAATGTTTTTATCTACTGATATAATCGCCATACCTATGATTGAATTTGATATAATCTATGGTATGGATTGGATTTCGGACCATGATGCAATTATTTATTATAAAAAGAAGGAGGTTAAGATTTTTGATGATGATAATAAAGAACACCTCATCTTTGGTGAAAAATAAACACCACCTAATTCTTACTAAGATCCACCCCCAGTAGCTCAACTAAATTCAATTATTGGGGAGGAAGAGAATGAAATAACTATGGGTAAGGAAAAGAATGTTCAAAAAGAGGATATACCTATTGTGAAAGAATATATATATGTGTTTCCGGAAGATTTACCTGGACATCATCCAGAATGAGAAATTGAGTTTTCCATTGATTTAATTCCTTGTTCAAGGCCTATATTGAAGACCCCTTATCGAATGGCCACTGTGGAATTAGTCGAACTAAACAAACAACAAGAGGAATTGAGTAATAAGGGATTTATTCGGCCTAGTGTTTCTTAATGGGGACCCCCTGTCCTTTTTGTTAAGAAGAAAGGAGGATCTATGAGGTTATGTATCGACCATAGGGAGATCAATGCGATAACTATAAAGAACAAGTATCCCCTACCTCACATTGCGGATTTATTTGACCAACTTCATGGGGATAAATACTTTTCAAAGACTGTTCTTCGGTCTGGAAATCATCAGTTGTGTGTGAATAATGAATACATTCCGAAGAAAACATTTCAAACCAGGTACGGGCATTACGAGTTTACAGTAATGCCTTTTAAATTAACTAATGCCTCATCTGTATTCTTGGATATAATGAATAGAGTTTTCTAGAAATATCTCTATGATTTTTTTGGTGGTATTTATTGATGATATCTTGGTATATTCCAAAAGCTATAAAGACCATGAAAATTACCTACGCATTATCCTGAAGACTCTGAGAAGAAATAAATTATATGGGATGTTTAACTAGTTTGAATTCTGGATTCATGAGATTTCTTTTCTTGACCATATTGTCTCTAAGGATAGAATCTCTATTGATCCATCTAAGGCAAGAGCAATCCAAGAATGGCCAGCACCAACGAGTATAATTGAGGAACACAATTTTATTGGTTTAGCAGGTTATTATCGACGTTTCGTCCAGAATTTTTCCCGATTAGCTAACCCATTATTGAAACTCACATGTAAAGGGGTTAAAGTTTTTTGGAAAATAGAGTATGAAGAATGTTTTGAAGAAATAAAGAGAATATTAGTCAATTCCCCTATATTGACACTACCAACAGGGAATGATGGCTTCGTTATTTAAAGTGATGCATCGAAGAAAGGAGTTGGTTGTGTCCTTATGAAGAATGATAGGGTTATTGCCTATGCATCACGACAGCTGAAAATTAATGAGAAAAACTATCCTACTCATGATATTGAGCTAGCAGCTGTAATTTTTTCATTGACGATTTGGAGACACTATCTCTATGGTGAAAAGCGTGAGATTTATACTGATCACAAGAGTTTGAAGTATATTTTCTTACAGAATGAACTCAACATGAGGCAAAGGTGATGGCTTGAACTACTCAAGGATTATGATCGCACGATACACTACCACCTGAGGAAGGAAAATAAGGTGGAAGATTCTTTGAGCATAAAGGATCATGGAGTTTTGAACAATATTAGAGTTGAAAGGGATCCTATTTTCATGGATCTAGTAAAGATGCATATGGGAATCACCATGGTTGGTGAAACATCGATACTTTTTCCAATGGTTTCCAAACCTTCTTTACTAGAAAGGATTAAGAGTTCTCATAACGATGATGAATAATTTCAAAAGAAGATTAAAGCTATGAATGATGGCTGACTGAGTGACTTCATGTATGAAGATGGAGTTTTGAAATTTGTGAAGAAACTTTGTGTTCCCGATATACCGGATCTAAAAAGGGAATTGTTAGATGATGCTCATAGTTCCAATATGTCTATACACCGTCGGAGCACCAAAATGTAAAGAGATTTGAAGGAATGTTTTTGGTGGGAAAACATGAAGAGAGAGATATCTGATTTTGTGTCAAGATGTATGGTTTGTCAAAAAGTGAATGCTGGAAGGAAACAACCTGGTGGAGTATTGCATCCTCTACCCATACCTGAGTGGAAAAGGGATAATATCACGATGGACTTTGTCATGTGACTACCAAAGACTCCAATAATGAATGACGCAATATGGGTCATTGTTGATCGTTTTACCAAGTTAACACATTTTCTTGCTATAAAGGAAGACTTACCAGTTGAAAAAGTTGAAATACTATATATTAATGAAGTTATGATACTTCATGGAGTACCCCTATCAATTGTTTCTGATCGTGATCCCCATTTTACTTCATGTTTTCATAAAAGTCTTCAGAAAGCCCTGGATACTGAACATCGTTTGAGCACTACTTACCATCCCCAAACTGATGGACAATTAGAATAGACTATTCAAACCTTAGAGGACATGTTTAGATAATGATCATTTGTCTTTCAAGGTATTTGGGATCAATATTTACCTCTAATGGAATTTTCCTATATCAACAGCTTCCATTCGAGTATTCGGATGGCACCATATGAAATATTATACAGAAAGAGTTGTCACACACCAACCTGTTGGGATGATGTTGATGATTGAAAACTCGTAGGCCCAGAACTGGTGGAGGAAACGATGGAAAAGATAAAGGTAATCCAAAACTGCATCAAAGCAGCTAAATGTAGGTATAATAGCCATGCTGACAACTAAAGGAAGGAATTGGAATTTCAGGTAGGAGATCATGTTTTCTTGAAGGTATATCCATGGAAGGGTGTTATACGTTTCGGTAAGATGGAAAAAATGAATCCCAGTTACATTGGACCATTCTAAATTCTAGAATGTATTGGGGCTGTATCTTACTATTTGTTAATGCTGCCAAACCTCTCCAAAGTTCAAGATATGTTCCACGTATCACTTTTGAGAAAATACATGCATGACTAAACACATGTACTCACCTATGAGGAATTAGAAGTGGAACCCGATTGTCCTTATTGCGAAGAGCCCATCAGGATTCTTGATACTAGAGAACAAGTGTTTTTAAATCATACAACTCATCTGGTAAAAGTTCTATGGAGAAACCACGAGATGGAAGAGGAAACGTTGGAACCCGAGGAACTTATGATGAAGAACCACCAGAGTATTTTCTTGCAGAAGTATTCTAGAAATTTCCAGGTGAAATTATTAGAATGAGGGGAGGATATAACACCCCAAGATTCCACAGTATGCTTCTCTTTGAATAATACAGCCACGTGTGATGTACACAACTTCAAGTTCTAACACACACCACAACCAATCAAACTAGCCATTATGAATAGTAATAGCCACTTTCTGAAATTTAATAAAATTGATCATTAAAAATGGACTTCATTTTTGGATTTGGAATATTGAAATTAGCTTAGGGTTAATTTTTGGTACTTTTTGAATTACTTTCATATTTTGATGAATAGTGAAAATTATTAAATTTTAATTAAAAACAACATTATAAATTCAAATAAATAATAGTGATAAATTTTGAATCTGAGTGATTTTAAATTAGTTTTCGTATATATTTTTACCATTTAATACAATTTTGGTCATTTCACATAATTACACATTTAAACTAGACATAAGGAAGTGTCAATATTTTGATAGTTATTATTTCATAAAAACAAGCTTTTTGTTTAGACTATGGAAATTAATTTTAAATAAATTTCTTCTACTTCTGTGTTTTGAATTTAGAAAAATGGATTCCATATTTACAATCAGGAGGTACAAATTGTGTAAATAGTTAACTTTTTTTAGACATTTTGAATAATTAATTCGGTAAATATTTTATTTACCATGGTTAAAAGGTAAATACGGTAAATAAAGGTAAAAAATAATTTTATAATAATATGAAATTAACCTAAAACGAGTCCTAACCCTATTAGTTGATACATTTTTAACGATGGGAATCTTTGGGTTGATTTTGGGACTTAATTTATCTACATGTAAGTGACAAGGACACATTATATTAATTAAGTTAATGTAATACAAAAATGACATAAGCATATATCTTTAAGAAAAACAATATTTAAATAGGATTAAATATGTTATATTTTCAACTATAAATATTAATTAGATTTTTATATATATTTCTTATGTAATGGTATTTTATTTTTAATTTTTAGGCATTGAATAAATAAATTTTTTAATTACACAATAATCCTGTATTTTCCTTATTAATGAAGGAATCAAATTATTAGTATTATAAATGTTAAAATGAATATAATTTGAACGTTTTGATGACATACACAAATTTTATTGGTTAATATGACCTCTTAGGATTACTGAAATGAATTTGGATCGAATTAATAATGTTTTTAAGACTTAAAAAAAATAAATTATTAAATATTGTCAAAATTGACGTAAATGAGTTTTTAAAACAACTATTATATTAATAATTGATATTTTATCCCTAAAAATATAAATCTCGGCCAAAAGACTTATATAATGATAGGTGTATCATTAATGGACCACTTAGGGGTCTCTTGTAAGTCTATGGTATGTTTATTAACTATAAAATATAAAAGTACAAAGAGACTTCGTAAATGTCAAACTATTTATGTAAAAGATAAATAAAAAAGATAAAATTAATATAGTGACCCAAACCTGTCTAAAACCTATTTTTTGAGTGGTTTTCGACCTATCCCCAACTAGCCTTTAAATAATCTAATTGTTAGCAATTAGAAACGGAATATGAATTTATTATAATATAATATTTCTAGATTTTCCTAAGGTGCCTCTCACCCCTCTTATAAAAGGGCACTTCCCCTTCCCTCTAATTCGCACCTTCAATGCTTTTTGGCTCGACCATCCCCTGCCCAAATATTCTCTCGACTTCCCTCAGTTCAACCTAGAGTACTTATATTGATCATAAATCCAACCTAAAGAGACCTTTTAATGAAATCAAAAGGAAAAACTTGAAGAAGAGGTAATGTTTTCACCACCCTCTTTCAAGTTCCTTTCTTCTTCAACTTCTTATTTCTTTGTTATTTCCATTATAAAATAATAACTCTTGTATCTTATATATACTTTTATGTTAATATAAATAGGGTACAACCATATTCATTATTCTATACATCCTTTGAATTACATGTCACCATACGTGCGTACGTACGGCCTACCGTCTCCACGTCGTGGTGTAATTGTTATTCAAAACATTATTATTTGGATGGTTATGATAATCATTTTTAATTTATGTAAATAATAAAAATAACATTATAATGATTCTATATATATGACATACCATCCAATTATATATTATTTTAATATCAAAAGAATTATATTGTCGCTCGTATGTACATACGGACTACCGTCTCTACGAATGCGATGAGATTCATTCCCCATCGTATCTATTCAAGTCTAATTCTCATTTTATGATTAAAAATAATGTTTAAGGACTTGATATAATTATCTATATAAATAATATACAACCTATTTATAACAAAAATTACTTATGTAAGAAAACTTAAAAAATAAAATGAGTTATTTAACACCTGAAACAATGATAATAATAAGATATTATTAACAATGAAATGTTAAAAGATCATATCTGATATCATATTAATGTATATGATTACTGTATAATCTAATATAAATTATTTTACCATTATAGAGGAGGTTAACCTACCCTCAACCAAGGAAATGTAAAAGGTAAGGTTTTATTTCACAATATTTTCATTGTCCGAGCTAGTTTATACGTAATTATCTACTGGGACCTCTTTATCATCCACATCCATGTTTCATAAAAATGTATTTCAAATCATTCTTACTATTTTACAGACTATAGGTTAAAATAATTTATACCCTTGTTGAATTTTTATAAGATTTTTATAAAGGAATCGTTCCATCATTTTGCAAACAAGGTCTTTTTTAACCTTTTCAACAGAATTAAGGTAAGAATGTATTTTTTTACTTATATGGCATGTGCGGCTATTTTATGTTGTTATAAAATCATAGTAGCTTCCCTTACATTCTTATAATAATATTTTCAAAGTAACTTTTTATATTATAAGTATGCAACATTTATATGATTTCAAAGAAATAGATAATTCTCTCAAATAGTTTTGATTTCATCCATGTCAATATCTTTTGATGAATTTTAAGCTTTTTCGAAGTTTATTTATTATGATACAAAACATCCATATTGAATTGAAGATTTTGTGATATGATTGACTGTGGATGTCTTATTTTTATACCATTCATGGTTTATGGAGAGAGTATTGACATTTCTTATGCTATTTTAAATACGAATGTTTATGTTATGTTTAAACCCACTCATATGAGGAATGCACTAGACTTAATAAGTGACGGGTGAATCCCGCAATAGCTTCTCGATGCATCGGTAGGTCCCATGAGACAAACTAGTGTGTTGGCACAAGGCCTTGACAAAATATTTTTTTAAGTATGGGCACAAGGCCTTGACTATGTGGTTATGATAGTCTGGAATTATGAATTCTATCATTATGAAAGTGGTTATTGATATTTCATTGATTATTGGACTAGTAGAATATCCATTTGAATAAGTAAATGGAATTATTTCATTTTATTTTTTCCATATTATTCAGATGTTCAAGTTTAAAAGGCTCTTTTTAGTTATACATTGACTTAAATGTTTATGCTTATTTATTAAAGTTTCTTCTATATTGTTATCCTTACTGGGCATCTGAGCTCACCCCTTTCTATGTTTTAATTTTCCCCAGGATGTGAAGAAGTATTTTATGAATGACCTGCAGGGATAATATGTGGGGATATGGGTTTGGAATATGGGGACAAGATCTTGTTGTAGTTTTTCACTTTATGATGTAATGTAAACTTTATGAATGTATCTAGTGAGTCCAAGGCTACTCAACTAATCGGTCATTCGAGACTTGATCTTTTTTTATCATGCCAATGTTATGTAATAATGCACCTCCTCTGGGTAACTAGGGTTGGGGTGTTACAATAACATCATGATACAATTGAATAAAATCATTTAACACATCCCTAACATATCACATTCATCCATAAAATTCATCGATGTCATAAATTATATCAAATTATATTTATTATAATCTTTTTAAAATCATTTATTTGATTATTCCCTTAATGAATCAATTAACACATCATTATTGTGTAATAATTAAATTTAATTATTTATTTCTTAAATATTATAAATAATTTACCATGATTTATGAATTTATTTTATGTATATTAAAACAATTTAATTTCTTATAAGACCCCTAGATTACCCAATATTAGTAATAGTTTACATTTTAGAAAAACTGTACCAAAAATGTCTATTTAGTGATATGATATTATAAATACATTAATGTAATCAAATTTACTTAATGTGGTCCTACAAATGGATTATCTTGGTCTGAGAACACTCATACAATTAAATTAGGGGATGATATATTATAATTTTACATTTTATTTAATATAATTCTTACCTTTATTTACCTTATTTACCATTAACCATGAAATAAATTTTTTTACTATAGTTACTATTATTAATGTCATAAAATGGACCTATTTAAAAAATTTGAAATTATTCCTAATTTGGAATCCATTTTTTCGAATTCAAAACATAAAACTCTCATAAATTAAATATAAATTAATCCTATTGTGGGAAAGAAATGAGTTTTTAAAGTAAAAATGGTCAAAAGTTCACCATGTTTTTATATCCAATTTCTAATGGAAATTGATTCCAATGAAAAAAATAAGACTAACGGATAATTAATTGGTCTAATTTAACTTTAAAACCATTCAAAAATATTATTTAATACTATAAATATTTTTTTATGAAAATGTAGTTTTCAATTAAAATGCATAATTTTTCTAGTATTCATAAAAAAAAGAATTTATCAGAAAACAAAATTTACCAGAAGTTAATTATTATGTCCTAATTATAAATAAGAAGTTTATTATTTAAGATATCTCATATAAATGTGACAAAAACAAGATTTTAAATTAGTGCTCCATCAATAGTCGACAAAACTGCCTTTTTTAAAAAACACTTCTTATATTTGTAAAAGTGTATTTTTCTCTTATATAATGATTAGATAAAACATAAGATTAATGTTAATATTTATATTTAAGATATTACATTTATATTTGACTAATATGATCTACCACAATTGATGTTATTATATATTAATCACACTTGTTCACAATTAAATTGTTCTTCAGAAAAACATTTCCATTTATTTAAAAATTGTTTTTACATGTATTTATAAATATATTTTTACCAATGTATTAACTATATATATAAATTTCTAAAACAATTTTTCATAATTAATATTTACTATTCATTTCCCATCATTCTAACAATTATATTTTATTGGTAATAATTAAATATTATTTAGTATTTCTCTTTAGGTTGATGTGTCATATCGTGTATGCTATAGAACATAGTGTTTCCTTTTAAATAATAAAGATGTTAAATTCTCCTCTATTGGAAATTTCATCCTCGTAATTTGATTTTAGGATCTGTAAATAAGGTAATACTTTTCAAAATACATTAATAGAAATCCTGCAATGTAGAAATGATTAATAATACTAAAACATTAAAAGGAATAAAGGGAATCACAAAGTTCACCAAAGATAACGAATAATAGGGTTTCATGTAGGAAATCATGGTTATGTAAGAGAAAACCAACCATCAAGTTATGATGGATTTTGACAGAAAACACTATTAGGAGAATGTTAATAATTATGAAACCATAATTTTTTATGGGTTAAACGAACTTTTATTTCATAGTATGAAAATATAATAGATAATTTTAATAATACCCTTTTATTATAGTTGAGGAATTATATTACTACCTTGACTATCATCAAAAGGAAATACACATACTTGATAAGTATAGATTCATCATTTAAAAAATGTCTACCAGAAACTCATATTTTTATCCAAATTATTATTTTGGAAGATGAAATTTTCACATTTGAAGTACTAGAATCAACACTTAAGGATGGATATAATCTAGAAAAGATTAAATATTTATTTCTCTGATATTTTTAAACTAATAATAAAATGGTTTATAAATTAAAAGATAATTCCCCATAATTGTTTATCATTATATGAGAAAAACTACTTTCTTATCCAAAATTAAATAGTAATACCCAAAGTTCAACATAGAACATTCAAAAAATAAGAATATTTAAAATTATGAAAATATAATATAACTAATATTAAAACCCAAAAATCAGAAATATTTAAACACATAATCTTCCAAAATAAGTGTAATGAAATTTCTATAAATAACACCAATTACAATTGATGTATCAAACCATAATGAAATTATCCTAATAATAAATTCTCCAAGATTGGTTAATATTTTACATAAATATCATGAATCACTATAATTCCACAATATAAACATATATTTATCCAAAATATAATTAAAATTCTATTCCGTAATTAAAATATTGTAGTATTCTATTTACCTTAAGCTTATAGGATTTCTAAAATAGAGAATTTCTTCCGGAAAAACTTTAATTACTTATTCACCAAATCATTTTCCAATGCCAATGTAATCTTTTCTAAAAAATATATTTTCCAAAAATAATCGTATTATTAGTCCATAAACTCATCTAACCAAAATTTAAAAAATCATACTAACTCAGGTTATCATGACCCGCCTTCTTCGAGATGAGGGAATGTATATCAAGATGCTGGTACCATCCTTCCTGATGTTGATGTAGAGATAATGACCCCACAAGTCCCAACATAAAGAGGCCCCTGAATTGAAACCAGCAACAAGGATATAAAAATATAAAAAATGGGAGGAATTACACTTTTTATAGTAAAAATTATTTGGAGATAATATATATCAACCTCAAATAACTACACAAAAGATATATAATAACAAAAAAAAATCAATGCCATAACAATTTTTATGTAAAAATTCTAGAAATACCGTAAAAACTCCATGGTATCTACCAAAATAAAACTGTGTAGCAAAGCAGAAACAATACCCACCGTCTGATCTATTACGGTCGGGCACAATCCATGTAATCTCCCTAGAAACATAAAAATAGTTTTATATAAGTAGGGTGACCATACCTTTATACACATTAGATAAAAACCCATGGAACATATGCACATGTGGGAGAAGCATAATAATTCACCCGTGAGAAAACAAAAGAAACTCAAAAGCACAAAACAAGGTATACTATCCACCCCAACCTCACCAACACATGCTCAAAAATAACGTAAGTCATGTAATGTAATATAATTATTACATTGATAGTTGGATACCCTACACCACATACCACTTTTTAACTTCTCACCCATAACAATGAAAGTGATGAAACTACCATGATTTTGCGCATGCCCCACTATCACAACCCTCCCACAAACACCTAGGCCAAAAACCACACACATCCCGCCTATAGACACCTAGGCCACAATTACCACACATCTTGGAAAAAAGAAATAGGGCCTCATCCTAACGTCATCTTGGGAACAAACCACCTCTCACATAGGCAATACAATAAATTTTTTAATTAAACTCATGTCACTACATCTTGCCTAAAAAATAATGGGCAATAAATTCCTAGAATATGGAGAATGGTAATGTTAGTATCTATCCCTACATCCTCCCACCTGGATCTTGGGAAAGATATCTGACCCCCATAAAAAAGTGGTTGTTCGGTAAATACTAGTTAGCATATGGTGGATGCACAAATAAAACGTAAGGAAAAACACATTTATACATATAGTTAACATAAACTCATACCATCCCACGGGATTCAAAACAAACTACCATCCCACTCAAAACTACCTTTTCTTCTACCCCTACATGCATGTACCACCAAGAACCATGGTCACTTGAAACCCACATCACAAAAATCCCCAACACAAAACATACCACAACTATTTCATTTAACCAATTATCATTATTAATTATCAAATAGTTAATTAATTTATTTCCATCCCATCATTGGAAACTACCATATAGTGAAAAAATTATATGGAAAATCAACCATATTAACCACTGCCTATTCCAAAAAATGAATTAAGTGAAAATGGTAAGGGAATCCATTCTAACCCTCACAATATGAAATCATGACAATGTTGTCCTATAGACCTACTTCCCAACTTTTTTCTAGATGCATCCCAATTATAAAAAAAAATCCATCAATTACCTGATCAATAAATCTCTCAGACTAATATTATTTCTCACCACTTTCACTACATGCACCCGGACTTGACTTCCATTACACACAGTCAATACATTCTTCGATAGCGTGTGTTGTACGCAATACCGAGTTTCCCAAAACGACGATATGTTATATAAACTAGCTGTTATGAATAGTAATACCCAAATTTTTAAATTTTATAAATTTTATCTTTCGAGATGGACATCATTTTTGGATTCAGGATATTGAAATTAGCCTAGGGGTGAAATTTTGGTATTTTTATCTGAAAACTTTCAACATTTTATGAATAGTGAAAAACACGGAGTTATAGTTTAAAAACGAAATTTTTATTTTAATAAATGATTATTTTATTAAAATTTATTTTTGGTCCAAATATATACATAATACCTATATATGTTTAATGTAATTCATTGGATTGATTTTATAATAATTTTAGATATATAAAACTTTTATTGAATTTTTCACCGTCTTTTACCCACCTCCTAGAAGAATTTGAAAATTTACATAAAACATAATTTTAATGCTTCTATGAGTGGAATTTTGAAAATCCAAGAGACACGGTTAATATCAAGGACTAAAATGTGGTTCAATGAGATGAAAATAATTTTTGGTTAATAGTAACTTTTTACTTTTATTTACAACAATTTAAAGTAAATATGGTAATTAAGGGTAAAAATGATATTATTATTACCCTAACACATGTCCTAATTTTATTTTATATGTTTAATTAGACCAAAAACAACCTTATAAATAAAATATTACCATTTAGGTCCACTTGTATTAGATTAGGATATTTATTATTAATTTTTTTATTGATGGGTTAAAATAGTTAAAATCAATGTTTAATAACTAAATAATTTTTAATATAGGGTTATATATAAGATAAATTCAACTATAAATATTATTTAGAAAGATAAAAATATTTCCAACCGAATGGTATTTTATTTATAATTTTTAGATATTAAATAAATTATGTTATTTATAACATAATGGTGATGCAGTAATTACCTAAATAATGAAATATTAAAATAATTGATGTTATAAATACCCAAATAAATATAATATGAAACTTTTTATGAATTAAACTAATTTTATAGGATAATATGACATGTTAGTATTGAATTAATTAACATTGTTCGAACTAATCATGCTTTTATGATTTTCACAAAAATCAATTACCAAATAGTGTCAAAATTGACATAAAATACTTTTTTAAAACAAATAATATATTGTTATTATATTACTAAAAATCTACGGTTCGTCCCAGATACTTATATCATGATAGTTTTATCATTAATGGACCACTTTGGGGTTTCTTGGATGTATATGCTATGTTTATTAACTATATAATATAAAAATACAAAGTGACATGTCAAATATCAATCTAATTTACTAAGAGTTAAAACTAAACAATAAGGTTAATATAATGACCCAAAACTATCTAAAATCTATTGGTTGAGAGTATTTGGACCCATACCCACCTTAGCTTAGAAATAAATAAATTTTTAGCTATTAAAAACTGAATATGACTTTATTATAAAATAATATTTTATGTTTTTCCAAAGGTGCCCCTCTCCTCCCTTATAAAAAGGGAACCCCTTATATCTTCTCTTCACATCCATTTGAAGCTTGAAGCTCGGCCAACCACTAACCATTTCTCTTCTCCACTTACCTTGAAACATTATGGAGGTTCTGTATTTCTCAAAAGACCAACTCTACTTCTTTAAGAAAAGTTTTAAAGGAGGTACGTCGAAGAAGAGGTAATCTCTTCTTCCAATTCTCTCAAGTTTCTTTCTTCTTATACTTCTTATTCTTTTGTTGTATAATTATAAAATAATAACATCAGTATTACTTATATAATGATGTGTTATTATAAGTATTAATCAACCCTATTTCACCATTTATCCATCCTATGGACAACGAAATCATCGCACGTGCGTACGTACCGAATACCCTCTCCACATCGTGGTGTAATATATTTTGACCACCACCTTAAATGGATGGGTATAATGGTGTAAATAAATAACTATATATGATTATAGTAAAGTGATATTTTTTCTGAAATATAATACATATGCTTCAATACAATTCCACAATAATGGGAATGATATCATCGCTCGTGCGTACGTACGGACTACCGTCTTCACGACGCGATGAGATTCATTCTCAATGATAACCATTAATGAATTATTATAAAGTATATATAATGAATAATAATGAAATATATGACATAATAATGGTACTGTATTTATCTATATATATATATGTATTTCATCTACTTAATTCCATTTAATTCAATAAGGAAACATAAACAGCATTTATGCGTACGTACGCCCTACCGTCTCCATGAACGGTGTATTTCATTCCATTTATCGATATATCATATATATATGTATATCATGAATATATATTATATATAAATCATGTTTTACATTCTGGAATTAAGTAAATCAGGATATAAGTAATAATATCAAGAAGAACTAGTTGAAACACGTACAACAAATGAAACGATTTTACCTAAACCGCTGCTTTTATATCGAATTTACAAACGACCGAGCAATATAAAGTAATAAGTAAACTATATATGATATCATAACAAAAAATATGATTCTGTAATAAGTCAATGTCATTATTTAAATCATTATACAGGATGTTCAGATACATACAAATCATATCAGAAATAAGGTAAGGGATAACTATTCCAATCTCGCCCTTATCCAAAATTGTTTATTCATAAGTATTTACTAGGTTTTTTATTATCATCCATGTACCTATTTTCTAAAAATGTTTTCATTTATTTTTAATGTCCTTTTTACCCATTTTTGAATTTTACTACATGTTATGAAAGGAATCTTACTTTTTTTACCACACGAGGAACTTTTTGACTTTTCCGACAAAAGTATGAGGAGAATGTTATTTTTAAATTATATGGGTGAACAGATTTGTACGGTTTCATAACGCCTCATTTTCATGATGTTTCCTATAAGATTGCATGATTGTTTTAAAAAAACCCATTTCGTTTAATATTTCATAGAATTTTTTGAAAATAAAATGGTTTTCAAGAGGAAAGGATATTTTCCTCAAGAATTTATTTCAAGTGTTTTATCAAAACCATTTTCCATATAAGATGGCATTATTTCATATGTTTATGTTTCAAGTATAATGTCTCTATGATTTAAATGGTTTCAATTTTCTTATGATGAAATGATATCTATTTTTTTAAATGGATTATGTTATGATGGAATGATGTTAATAAAACCCATTTTATTCATTGGGTTATGATGAATGATTTATGAAAATGTTGTGGAATAAGTAAGAATGATTTCATTATGAGATGGGTGGGACCTATATCTCCCTCCAATGCATTGGGTAATGATTTGTATCTCATGAGATAGAAATGGCTGGAACGGTAAGTTAATACGGTTTAGTGATACAGGAGTGGAACAAGGAGTGAACTCGATTCAGAAAGGGACTTTGTCCACTATGATGGTCTTGGAAGAAATGCCTTAGCTACTATGGAAATCATAACAAGTGCTGAATGGTTGCCAAAATTCCATGATTTATTCCCATGTTATTTTTTCAAGATTGATGTTCCAATATGATACATTCCATACATACTTCCAATATTTATGTCTTTTCTCAATATTTTTATGTGTAAACATTATGTTCATGTTTTTATGTTCAAATGTATATGGTTTTTTTTATTTTCTCCTTGCATACCCTTACTGAGCATTTGAGCTCACCCTTTATATGTTTTCTTTTCCCCAGGATTTCAAGAAAAGTTTAATGTAAGAAAACCCAATGGGGGAAGTTCTTTATGGGAGATATTGAAGATCTTTCACCATGATTAGAAGATTACGTTCTGAGTTTCCAAAGACACTAAACTATTACAGTTCTTGTGTGTCTGTTTTTGTTATGTATTAAGTATTCTGTAAAAGTAATGTAATGTCCATGTACGTCAAGCTTTGGGCTTCTACAGTTGGTATCAGAGGAAAGGTTTAGATAACCTTTGAAATCTAGGATGCAAAAATTTAGTTAAATCCCTAGAAATATTTAAGGTATGTCTAGGGTTGTCCCTAAGGATAAGTATTGTATAGGTTATAGTCCTATAATTATGGTAACGATCATAGAATTCAACCTAAGATGTTAGATAGTAACGATACTCCCACTTTATTATGTTGTTTTCGCTAGTATGATTTTTTCCTCTCACACTATTCTTTTTGGGTTTTAGAAAATTGCTCGAAATAGGAAGATTCACGATAATGGATGATATGATGGACAATGGAATGATATTCTTCATGAGAAACCTAATGA
Source organism: Viscum album (assembly GCA_963277665.1). Classification (NCBI taxonomy): domain Eukaryota; kingdom Viridiplantae; phylum Streptophyta; class Magnoliopsida; order Santalales; family Viscaceae; genus Viscum; species Viscum album. The sequence goes on along the minus strand of OY728132.1, from coordinate 1,338,740,904 downwards.
AATGGGATTTGGAATTCCAATCATAGTTATTATGCCTAATCATCAATCTCATAATATGATCAATAATCTCAACTTTGGTATGTTTCCCTACTCAGCTAATAAGAGAAAGATAGAGTTTCATGATGATCATAGAGGAAAGAAAGTTCAATTTTACTCATGTAAATCACGCGGGAAGAGGCATCAAGAATAATGTTTCAAAGGAACTAGAAGATGCTTTGGGTGAGGAAAAGAACAACAAAAATCCAGTAAGTGCAAAGGAAAAGGTTCATTTTACACCATGGAGAAGGATAATGGTATTGCTATGACATCAACAATGAATAGATGTTTTAAATGTGGAATGTATGGGCATTATGCAAACCAATTCCCTAAGGGAATATCTCATGAAGACAATCATCATGGTCATATAGGTAGTATTTATGTTGATGCTGATGAGGAGACTACAAATGATATATGTGATGAAAGAAGTGTTGAAGCTTGGTCAATGGTTTAAGAAGGTAGTAGAATGATTTTTTTTATCAAGGGTTATGTTGTAAAGGTAATTTAATGGTACAATGGAATAAATAAACATCTAAGGATTGTTACACTATTGTTTTTCAAAAAGTATTTGAATGTATATTTTGAATTTTATAGGTAACCATGATAGGTTATTCAGATATTTTTTTTGGATAGAAGATGATATGCACATAATGAATGGATAAGGAGAAAATAAAATGTTTGATAGTATTCATGAGCTCATGATTAATATAAATACTAAGTGATATCATGGTTTGAGTATATAGAATTTTTGGGATTCTTGTAGTTGGAATGAGTTAACTTTTAACTGCACTCATGTTTTCACTAAAGTTCAATGGGTATTAATTTTTCAAGAGAATATATGATTAAGGTATTCACATGTTTGTAATGTGACCAACAAGATATATCATATGATATATGGGGGATAAAAGATGGTATTCATATGTTCGGTAGATGACATTTCTAGTAATTGTTTTCTTTATATTATGATATTGGACAGAAGTATTTTGGGAAATCCTAAAGATTGGAATGGATTATGATAGACATAAGTCAGTATTGTTTAAGGTTAGAACTTTTTTTCAATATTATTTATGGAATGTTATAATAATGTAGTTTTAGAAAAAGGACAACATGCAACACGGGCGACAACCCGTTGCGTCGGACAAGGCAGTGGGAATAGAACCCACAACCGAAGTGCGACATGCCTTTATTGCCAACCACTGGCCTACAAGAAGTCCCTTGTTAGTAGAAACTAGTTTTATATTGTTAGGTGGTATGATAGATGAAGTATAAGTCCATTTTTGGAATCATATATGATTAACCACACCATAGATGGACTTATATATATTTGATAACTTTTTCTAACCTTTTGTTTGAAACAGATGGAATGACCTTTCATTCAATCACATGATCTGCTAACACTTCACGAATGAAAAATTCAACTTCATTTCTTTAAGAGATGATGTGGAAATGATCCACGGAACGACCAAAGGTGAGATTGTACCGAAATAAAGTATGTATTTCTTCTGATTCAAATTCTTCAACATTAAGTAAATGATCATGAAAAAAAATGTTTTCCTAGTGTCCTTATATTTGATGAATCATATGATACCTTAAATCATCACAAATTTATGGCTTTGTGATTATTGGCTTTTTCATATCCATGCCCTCTACTACTCTCCATCAGAACTTGATTGTATGATTTTTCTTCCATATCCATATTTCCACCTATGCTCTCTTATGTGGAAACCCACTAATGAGTAAATCTGGGTAATCGTTACATTTCTTAATTTACTTTTTAAAAATTATGTTTTAGTATTCCTTTTACGATGTGGCTTTCCACGAACGAAACCTTCAAGTAGTAAAGGATTTATAACTCTGACGAATTTCAAGGGTGAAATTCATTTTAAGGGGGGTAGAACATAAAACCCTGAGATTTTATTAGAAGTATTTATTTTAATTTATGTGATGTCTTGTGTTTTATACCACACAAAGATTATCTTGTACTATATGCAACACCGTATTAGCTTACAGTATAAGCAACACTATTCTTGGCTCGTGTCACACACAATTTCAAGTTCGTTTTGTGGAAATTATTCTACACAACATTAAGTATAGATTTTGTTTAATGTATTAATGAAATAAGTTTTGATTATGTTATATGCAACACCAAATGGAGCTTTCACTACATGCATCCCAGACTTGGATTGCATTACACGCAATAAAGACCTTCTTCAATTGCGTGTGTTGTACGCAATACCGAGTTTCCCTAAACAACGATATGTTATATAAACTAGCCGTTATGAATAGTAATACCGAATTTTTGAAATTTTATAAATTTTATCTTTCAAAATGGACATCATTTTTGGATTCAGGATATCAAAATTATCGTAGGGGTGAAATTTTGGTATTTTGTTTCTGAAAACATTCAATTTTTTATGAATAGTGAAAAACACGGAGTTATAGTTTAAAAACCGAATTTTTATTTAAATAATTAATTATTAAATTTATTTTTATTTTTGGTCAAAATAGATACATAATACCTATATATGTTCAATTTAATTCATTGGAGTCATTTTATAATAATTTTAGATATATAAAAATTTTATTGAACTTTTCACCATCTTTTACCCACATCCTTGAAGAATTTAAAAATTTAAATAAAACATAATTTTACTACTTTTATGAGTGGAATTTTGAAAATATGAGAGACATGGTTAATATCAAGGACTAAAATGTGGTTCAATTAGATGAAAATAATTTTTGGTGAATAGTAACTTTTTACTTTTATTTACCACAGTTAAAAGTAAATAGGGTATTTAAGGGTAAAAATGATATTATTATTACTCTAAAACATGTCCAAATTTTATTTTATAAGTTTAATTCGACCAAAAAAAACCTTAGGAATAAAATATTACCATTTAGATCCACTTGGATTAGATTAGGACATTTATTATTAATTTATTTAAAGATGGGTGAAAATAGTTAAAATCAATGTTTAAAAACTAAATAATTTTTAATATAGGGTTATTCATAAGATAAATTCGACTATAAATATTATTTATAAAGCTAAAAATATTTCCTACCTAATGGTATTTTATTTATATTTTTTATACATTAAATAATTTATGTTATTTATGACATAATGGTGATGTAGTAATTACATAAATTATAAAATATTAAAATAATTGATGTTATAAATACCGAAATAAATGTAATATGAGACTTTTTATGAATTAGAATAATTTTCTAGGAAAATATTACATGTTTTTATTTAATTAATTAAATTTTTTTCGAACTAATCATGCTGTTTTGATTTTCACAATAATCCATTACCAAATAGTGTCAAAGTTGACATAAAATATTTTTTTTAAACAAATAATATATTGTTATTATATTCCTAAAAATCTATGGTTGGGCCAAGATACTTATATAGTGATAGGTTTATCATTAATGGACCAACTGTGGGACTCTTAGATGTATATGTTATGTTTATTAACTATATAATATAAAAATACAAAGTGACATGTCAAATGTCATTCTAATTAACTAAGAGTTAAAAATAAAAGATAAGGTTAATATAATGACCCAAAACTATCTAAAATATATTGGTTGAAGGTATTACGACCCATACCCACATTAGCTTCTTAATATATAAATTTTTAGCTATTAAAAACCGAATATGAATTTATTATAAAATAATAGTTTAAGTTTTCCAAAGGTGCCCCTCTCCTCCCCTATAAAAAGGGAACCCCTTACATATTCTCATCACACCCATTTGAGCCTTTAATCTCGGCCCAACCCTCCCGATTTCTCTTCTCCACTTTCCTAGAAACATTATGGAGATTATGGTCTTCTCAAAAGACCATCTCCACTTCCATAAGAGAAGGTATAAAGGAGGTGCGTCGAAGAAGAGGTAATCTCTTCTTCCGATTCTCTCAAGTTTCTTTCTTCTTCTACTTATGGTTCGTTAGTTGTTTAATTATAAAATAATAAAATCATTATTACTTATATACTGATATGATAATATAAATATGAAACTCCCCTATTTAACCTTCTATCAATCCTACGAAAAACGAAATCACCGCGCGTACGTACGTACAGAATACCGTCTCCACGCCGTGGTGTAATCTGTTTTCGACCACCACCTTACTTGGATGGGTATAATGGTGTCAATAAATAACTATATATGATTATTGTAATGTGATATTGATTATTAAATATTATACATACACTTAAATACAATTCCATGATCATGGGAATGATATCAATGCTAATGTGTACGTACGGACTACCGTCTCCATGACGCGATGAGATTTATTCTCCATGTTAACCATTCATGAATGATTATAAAGTATATATAATGAATAATAAGGAAATATATTAAATAATAATGATATTGTATATATATATATATATTTATTTCATCTACTTAATTCCATTAAATTCAATAATGAAATGAAAAAAACGTTCATGCGTACGTACGGCCTACCGTCTCCATGAACGATGTATTTCATTCCATTTATCGATATATCATATATATATATGTATATCCTGAATATATATTATATATAAATAATGTTTTACATTTATGAATTTAGTAAATCAGGATATATGTAATAATATCAAGAAGAGAAAGTCGAAACACGTACAATAAATGAAACATGTTTACCCGATTCGCTGCTTTTGCATCGAATTTACAAAAGAACGAGTAATATAAAGTCATAAGTAAACTATATATGATATCATAAAAATGAATATGATTCTATAATAAGTAAATGAAATTATTTAAATCATTATACAGGAGGTTCAGATACATACAAAGCATATTGGACATAAGGTAAGGGATAACTATTCCAATCTTGCTCTTATCAGATATTGCTTATTCGTAAGTATTTACTGGGATTTTTGTTATTATCCATGTCCCTGTTTTCTAAAAATATTTTCAGGTATTTTTAATGTCCTTTTTACCCATTTTTTAATTTTACTAAATGTTATGAAAGTAATCTTACTTTTTTTTACCATATGAGGAACTTTTTTACTTTTCCAAAAAAGTATGAGGAGAATGTTATTTTTAACTTATACGACTGAACAGATTTTAATGGTTTCATAACGCCTCATTTTCTTGAAGATTTCTCTACAATATTTCATGATTATTTTCAACAAAACCCTTTTCATTTATGATTTTAGGGCATTTTTTGAAAATAAAATGATTTTGAAGAAGAAATGAAATTTTCCTCTGGAATTCATTTCAAGTGTTTTATCAAAATCATTTTGCATATAAGATGGAATTATTTCATATGTGTATGTTTCAAGTATAATGTCTCTATGATTTACATGGTTTCAATATTCTTATTATGAGATGATATCCATTTGTTTTATATGGATTATGTTATGATGGAATGATGTTTATGAAACCAATTCTATTCTTTGGGTTATGATGAATGATTTATGTTTATGTTGTGGAACAAGTAAACATGATTTCATTATGAGATGAGTGGGACCTATATCTCCCTCCAATGAATTGGGTAAAGATTTATATATCATGATATAGACATGGATGGAATGGTAAGTTAATACGGTTTATTGATACAGGACTGGAACAAGGAGTGAACTCGATTAAGAAAGGGACTTTTTCCACTAAGATGGTCTTGGAAGCAATGCCTTGGCTACTAGGGAAATCATAACAAGTTCTGAATGGTTGCCACAATTACATGATTTATTCCCATTATATTTTATCAATATTGATGTTCTAATACGATACATGCCTTACATACTTACAATATTTATGTCATTGCTCATGATTGTTTTGTTTAAACATTATTTTCATGTTTTTAGGTTGAAATGTATATGGTTTGTTTTATTTTCTCCATGCTTACCCTTACTGAGTATTTGAGATCACCCTTTATATGTTTCCTTTTCCCCAGGATTTCAAGAATGTTTTTAGGTAAGAAAACCAAAAGGGGAAGATATTTATGGGATATGTTGAAAATATTTCACCTTGATTAGATGATTACGTTCCGAGTTTCCAAACACACTAAACTATTACAATCCTTGCATGTCTGTTTTTGTTATTTATTAAGTATTCTTCAAAAGTAATGTAATGTCCATGTACGTCAAGATTTGGGATTCTACAAATTATATTTCATGTTGATAATCATTTCAAGAGAGAATCAATGATTAGCATAAATCATAATGGGGGAGGAAGCAAATACCACCAATGACAATGATTTTCAGATGGATATAACCCATAAAATTCACAATATAGATCAAGGATAACAGATAAAATATATGGATAATCATCATCTTCCTCTTCCCCGTTTATTATTTCGAATCATATTCATTAAATTTTGATTCATCTGTTCTCATATGGATTAATCATTATACACACCCCTCAGGATTTAATATTAAAATAGAGTCAAAGGAAAACCCTACCTAGAACAATAGGGGGCCAAAACTCAACCATGCACCAAAACAGAGGGGTAGCACGAGCATAGTATTCCACAGTAACTAAATATTGGGGGGGATTCAACATAGGCACATATAGTGTCTGGGGATGAAGGGTCTCGGCACACCAAGTGAAAAAAGAGACACATTGGGATGAGAGGGTCTCAACTGAGGTACGTCAAATCCTATTTTAAAATAAGTGGAAACAGTTTCAATGGCCATTAAATATGAATCATGGACAAGATCACATGGTAAGATTATTTCAATGTCTGATACTATTAAAATATTAATGAATGAATTAATATCCTATAAAACACCGTTATAAATTCCCCAACAAGAATTTAAAATTGATTTACATCAAATGAAATGTAAGAGGGGAAAAAATGGAAAAACTAGGAAAATGAGGAATGAGTCACTGATGGATGATTCACCAAAAGAAATCAACCTAAATAAAGTAAATGATGAAGAGATACAAATTCTAAGCCACTAATTCCCATACACATCATTACCCTGAATCCCGAAAACCTTGACTCACCGACGCCTTGACTCACCGACGCCTTGAGTCACCAATTCCCTGACAAACGGAAGCCCTAACTCATGGACGACCTCACTAACTGATGCCATGATTCATCTACACACTGACTCAATGATTCCTTGATTCACTGATTCTGTGACTCACTGATGCCCTACTAAGATACCAAATTCCAACATATGTGGACCTATTGTGTCCAAAACATGCACTTAGATAGATTTTTGTAGAGATGGTCGTGCCAAAGGTCCTATTGGAAACTCTTGAGATGCTCTGAATGATCCTCCATTTACATTGAGTAGAAAATGATGTCTTCAATAAATACAATGATGAAGTGGTCCAGAAACTCATGAAATATTGAGTAAATAAGACCCAGGAACACACCTTCTACATTCGATACACCAAACTGCATTACCCTACACTCGAAGTGCCCATACTTGCACCTAAATGTTGTCTTCAGGATTTCACCCTCATTCACCCTCAACTTTCTAATATCCAACTCATAGATCAATCTTGGAAGAAAAAGTTTCACCCCTCAGATGGTCAAAAAGATAATCAATCCTTGGGAAGTTGTTACAGTTCTTAACAGTTACCTGATTCAGTCTCAAGTAATTTATGCAACTCCTCAGACCCTCATCTTCCTCCATTCCAAAAAAGACCAAAGAACCCCACAATTAAGAAATTTTTAAGATGAAAAAATTCCACATGAGGATATTAATTTTGATCCACAACTCTCATAACTCAGAAGGTTCCATTTGATAATAATCCATCGTAATCATACTAGCACCAGGATGTAAGTATATCCCAAACTCAACATCATGCCAAGGGGGTAAAGTCATAACCACCTCAAGGAAAACATTCAAAAACTCATCGAAAACATATGAAACCTACAACATCTCAGTATCCATCAATCCCACTGACATCTCGGAATACATGGAAGGGATGCGGCTCCATCATCCTGATGCCCACCGGGCATGTCCTCCCTCTAATGAAATATACACACTGACAATTAACATCTAAAATCACGAATCTTCGTCGAAAGTAGTACATAACTGAATTCACTAAAAACTCCATTTTTTTTCAGAAGATGACATTGTATAGATGCATTTGTAAAATAATGTGATCGTCACTGGACTGATGTGGCCTCCACATCAGTCAACATCCCCAGAAAACATAAAACAAGTTGGTTTAACCTCTGACTTGGGTACTCAACACTAGGGGAACAAAATGCTTCTCTATGTCTTGTCCAAAGGCATGCAACAGACATAGATAAATAAATGAGTATGAAGCTACCAAAACAAAAAAGGCTCAAGAAAGCATACTAAAAAAATTGATCATACCTCGAAAGACCTCTAATCTCACTGGAACAGCAACCACTATTATGTGTAATGGAACACACCTAGCTCATTTTTTCATTGACTATCAGCCGGCTCACAAACCACGCCCTGGTTGAGGCCCCTGAGGAGCGCCATAAAGTCGGCCTCCTACTGTACTGTCCACCCATGGTGGAGTATGGTCCTTTTTTCCCCACTGTGGGATATTCCTAGTTGGAAACTATTACTCAGTGGGTTACTAAACCTTCCCACATCCTCCATACTGATCATGAGTCGGGCACTATCCCTGGAGTTTCCCACAACCTCTGCAAGAAAAAAAACCTCAGCCAAAATCCCATGTTAAAAGGGTGGGTACCAGTGGTTCAAAACTCATGATGCTAGGGTAAGCTCCCTGATTTCCAAAACAAGGGTGGGTATGATGCTAGAGACATGCGGTAGATGGACTTCCCCTTTGACGAGCTTCGTTGACATCCCTCCCATGAAAGACCTCCTCACGAGTGTATCATTTCAACTACCTCATTCTTTTTAAAATACTATAAGTATGTTCATAGGTTGGAGGGAGTAACCACATATTAAAGAGAAGAATGGAGTGCCTACTCTAAGCACATCGACCGAGACTCCTCATCCAAAAAGTGATACAGAGAAAAATATATGAGATCATTGAATATGATCCCAAATTTCCTCACTAAAATACTCCCCTATTGTGTGGAGAGTAGCTTCTAACTATTCTTGAATTTAATCGTGGAAGAATGTAATTCTTCCCATAACTCCTTATCAATTTCAACCTAAAAAGCATCGGTCTCCTTCCTATCCCCAATGTAATTTTTTCCCACTGACGTGCTTCTCCTCTCCTCTGGCTCACCTCTAGAGGAACCGAGTACTCTATTAGAGGTTGGATCAAGATAAAATTGATCACCCGCTCTTGATCCAACTCTCTCTCTATCTCTCTCTCTTCATGTCTGGGAAACTATCCTTGTACTTCATAGATCCTAATGCTGGAAAGCAGGAAGCTTCTTATTCCACTGATCCTCCTCCTGCAATAGATTGACCCTCCGCCAGTCAACTGAGTTACCCTTCTAAACCACCACAACGTGTACAAGATGCAAGTGACTTCCAAAGGAAAATAAGGAACTCCTAGTCTTTGGTAGTATGAAACTTATTTAAGATTAAATTTAACTAATTGTTTATTTTAATTTACTGAATATTCCCAAAACAATAAATAACACTATTCATCATGATGCTTGTCCATTTCCTAGCATATGTACCCCACATTTTGTGTACCCACACTTGGTTATTTAGTAATCCAATATTTCTTTGCCTCAAATAATTGTGGGGGGGATAAAATCCAATTTCCTAGTCTGTATTCCCTAGAATATGCCATACACCAATATCACATAACATTGCTTCCCTACCAACTCATGAAATCTTCAATATGCCTAACTCAAAGCTCCAGCCTATCTCTCAACCATTAGCTTGTAATACTAATATATCATTAACTTCCTTCTTCCAGATTTTGGAATGGATATGAATATGTTAATACCTTCCATACTCAAGATTAAGGTTTGATAATGGCCGCCCGAGTACCGCCTCCAATAGGCCATGAGGCGGAAACCATCACCAAGGGTATTGAAATATCAAAAAAATTGAAGCCATTAAAATATTTATAGTACGCAAGGTTGGGAGATAAGATAAATAAACCATAAACAACTCCATGATAGATATATAATATGAATCCAAAAACTATCTGACATTCATCTTTATGTAAAACCGCTAGAAATACAAAAAAACTCCAAGGTGTGTACCAAAATTAAACTAAGCAGCGACACATCAACCATCCATGAAATCCAAGCTAGTAAAGTCCATCATCTTCCATGTAATCATCATAGAAACATGAAAACAGTTTTATATATTTAGGGTGAGAATACAAGTATTTTAATACCCCAAGCTTCTACGGTATGCTTCTCTTTGAATAATGTGATAGAGTGTGTTGTACGCAACACCGAGTTCAAACACACTATAACCAGTCAAAATAGCCATTATGAATAGTAATACCTACTTTTTGAAATTATATATATATTATATTTCCAAATGGACTTCATTTTTGGATTTGGAATATCGAATTTAGCCTAAGGTGAAATTTTGGTACTTTTCGGATACCATTAATATTTTGATGAATAGTGAAAATTACTAAATTTTAATTAAAAACAATTTTTTTAATCAAAATAATTAATAGTGATAAATTATGCAATTGAGAGGTTTTAAAGTATATTTAGAATATATTTTTTCCATTTAATACAATTTTGGTCATTGGACATAATTTTACAATTAAACCGGACATAAACAAGTGCCAATCTTTTGATAGTTGTTATCTCTTAAAAACACGTTTTTTGTTTTAACAATGGGAATTAATTTTAAATTAATTTCTGCCACTTCTATGTTTTGAATTTGGAAAAATGGATTCCATATTTTGAATCAGGATGTTTAAATTGTGTAAATAGGTAACATTTATTTTTAGGCATTTTGAATAATTACTGCGGTAAATATTTTATTTACCATGGTTAGGGGTAAATTCGGTAAATAAGATTTAAAAAATAATATTATAATAATAATAAATTACCCTAAAACGTGTCATAAACTTATTGGTTGAAACCGGTTCTACCATAGGCATCTTTGGGACGATTTTGGGACCCCATGGAGCCACTTGTAGGTGATAGGGACACTTTATTTTAATTAAGTTAAAATTAATACAAAAATGACACAAGCATATATCTCTTAGAACAACAATTTTTACATAGGTTTATATATGTTGTATTTTCGATTGTAAATATTCATTAGAAATATAAAAAGATTTCATACATGATGATATTTTATTTATAATTTTTAGAGATTAATTAATTTACTTCATTTATGACACAATGATGATGCAGTAATTACCATAATAGTGAAAATTTAAAATAATTGATATTATAAATACTCAAATAAATATAATTTGAGACTTTTAATGAATTAAAATAATTTTCTAGGATAATATGACATATTAGGATTGATTTAATTAACTTTTTTCGAAGTAATAATTCTTTTATGAGTTTCACAAAAATCAACTATTGAATAGTGTCAAAATTGACATAAAAGAGTTTTTAAAATAAATATTATATTATTAATTGATATTAAATTCCTAAAAATCTAAGGTTCGGCCAAGAAACTTATATCATGATAATTGTATCTTTAATGGACCACTAGGAGGTCTCTTGGATGTATATAGTATGTTTATTAACCATATTATATAAAAATACAAAGAGACATTATAAAAGTGAAACTAATTAACTAAGAGTTAATACTTAAAGATAAGGTTAATATAAGTATCCAAACCTGTCTAAATTCTATTGGTTGAGTGTTTTTCGACCCATACCCACCTTAACATTTAAATAATAAACTTTGGAGCCATTATAAACCGAATATGAATTTTGTTATAAATTAATATTTCTAGCTTTTCCGAAGGTGCCCCTCACCCCTCTTATAAAAGGGCACTCCTCCTTCTCATTTCATCACACCTTCAATGCCTTTTGTTTCAGCCAAACTCTTCCCAAATACTCTCCCAACTTCCCTCACTACAACCTGGAGGCCTTATTTTGATCATAATTCCAACCTAAGGAGCCCTTTTGATCAAATCAAAAGGAAGAAACCGAAGAAGAGATAATGATTTCACCACCCTTTTCCAAGTTACTTTCTTCTTCCACTTCTTCTTCCTTTATTGTTACCATTCTAAAATAATAACTCCAGTATCATATATATACTGTGATGTTATTATAGATATGGTATAACCATATTCATTATTCTATCCACCCTTTGAATAACATGTCACCATACGTGCGTACGTACGGCTTACCATCTCCACGCCGTGGTGTACTTGTTATTCAATATATTTTTATTTGGATCGGTATAATAATGATGTCTATCACATGTAAATAATAAATATAACATGTTATTGATTCTGTATATATGATATAACATCCATTTATATATTATTTTAATATCAAAAGAATGATATTGTCACTCGTGCGTACGTACGGACTACCGTCTCCACGAACGCAATGAGATTCATTCTCCATCGTATCCATTCTAGTATAATTATCATTTGATGATTTAAAAATAGTGTTTAAGGACATTATATCATTATTATTATGAATAATATACAACCTATCCATTACAAACATGGCTTACGTAACAAAACATATAAAAAAAACGAGTACGTTAACACATGAAACAACGATAATACAAAGATATTATTAACCAATCAATGTTAAAAGATCATATATGATATCATATTAATGTATATGATTCTTGTATAATTTAATAACAATTATTTCACCATTATATATGAGGTTAACCTACCCCAAAAAAGGAAAAGTAAATGGTAAGGTATATTTCACAATCTCTTCATTATCCGAGGTTTTTTATATGTAATAATCTACTGGGATCTCTTAATCATCCACATCCATGTTTCTAAAAAATGTATTTCAAAACATTTTTTACCATTTACTAGAATATGAGTTAAATTAATTTATACCCTTTTTGAATTTTATAAGTGATTTATAAAGGAATCTCTCCGTCATTTTCAAAACAAGGTCCTTTTTAACCTTTTCGACAGAATTAAGGTAAGAATGTTTTTTTAACTTATACGGCGGGTGCGGCTATTTTCTGCAATTATAAAATCGTCTAAGCTTCCCTTACAAGCTTATAAGAATGTTTTCAAAGAAAATGTTCTATTTTATAAATATATGACTCTTAAATGATTTCAAAAATAGAAAGAGATATTTCTCTAAAAAGAGTTTTGATTTCATCTATGTCAACATCCTTTGATGGATTTTACGCTTATGTGAAATTGATTTATTATGATACAAAACTTCTATGTTGTATTGAAGGTTTTGTGGTATGTTTGAATATGGATGTGCTATTTTTATACCATTCATGGTTTATGATGAATGTATTGACATTTCGTATTCTAGTTTTATTACGAATTTTTATTTTATTTTTAATCCTTTTCATATGGGAATGCATTGGACTTAATATGTGATGGGTGGAGCCCGCTATAACTCCTCGATGCATCGGTAGGTCTCATGAGACAAACTAGTGTCTTTGCACAAGGCCTTGACAAAATCTTATTTGTAGTCTTGGCACGAGGCCTTGGCTATGTGGTTATGATATTCTGGCATTATGCATTCCATCATTATGAAAGTGGTTATTGATATTGCATGTGATTATTCGATTAGTAGAATATCCATGTAAATAAGTAAATGGAATTATTTCATTTTACTTTTTCCATACTATGTTGATGTTTTAAAAGGCTTTTTTAGTTATACATTGCTTTGAATGTTTATGCTTATTTTTGAAAGTTTCCGCTATATTGTTATCCTTACTGGGCATTTGAGCTCACCCCTTTTCTATGTTATATTTTTCCCAGGATGTGAAAAAGTAAGTTATGAATGACTTGTAGGGATAGTATGTGGGGATATGAGTGTGGAATATGGAGACTATGTTGTTGTAGCAGTTTTTCACTTTGTGATGTAATGTAAAACATTATGAATATATCTAGTGTTTCCAAGGCTACTAAACCAATCGGTCTTTCGAGATTTGATCTTTCTTGTGATCATGCCAATGTAATGTAATAATGCACGGACTCTCGGTAACTAGGGTCGGGGCGTTACAGTTGGTATCAGTGGAAGTTTAGTACAAACCTTGGAAGCTAGATTTAGATAAACTCTGATTAGAGAACGTAGACATAAGATGAACTTTGAGGATTAATATAAAAGAACTTCCTAGAATTTTGGTATTGTAGAGATTTTGTGAGTTTTCTGAACAATACATCCCTGTCTGTATATGAGCAGGTAGAGGCAGCTCTAGAATAGATGTACCTAGGGGTAAAACCCAAAAACCCCGCTTTGAGCTAGACTTGAACGAGAACTGGTGCACGACAACAGTCCTTATTTCACTCTTGGTTACGACACTCTCGGGGGATATGCTTAGGATAACTCTCATTCTCTTTAAAAATCATTACGAAGGGTTTATTAGTATATACTTCCTCAAAGAAAACATTTTTATGATTATGGGTTATATCCATAAATAGTTCAATTTATGTTAAGTGTTTTATAAGTTTGGGATTATGTATTTTGATTCACAAACTTATCTAGTTTATTCCATTTTATAGAAATGGCGCCTAGTGGAAGAAATGGAAACTGAATCAATGCACGCACTCCTTGTAGGGATTTCTCTCCTGCTCAAGATAATTATAGTGGAGTTGGTGATGCAATTGGTGCCAATCAGCTAATCACCATACTGGGACAACTCACTCAGGTTATGAATAATAACCTTACCCATATGGAGAACCCTGATCCGCAGCGTGGAGGATCAATGTTAGATCGATTCATGTGGAAACAACCAACAACGTTCAATGGGAGTACAAATCCCTTAGTAGATGAGCATTGGATATTTTCCCTAGAGAAAATATTTCAGGCTTTGGGGAGTACTGATAGGGAAAAAGTTATCATGGCAGTTTAACGACTCACTGGAGATGCTGATCAATGGTGGTCATTGATTCAAAACACGAAATAAGATGATGAAGTATCAAATATGGAGTGGAGGGAGTTCAAAGATCTATTTTTAGAAAAATACTTTCCTCGCGATCATCGAGCAGATATGGAAAGGCAATTTCTGAGTCTGAGACAAAATGAGGATGAGAATGTCGAAAAGTATGAGGCTAACTTTACAAGGTTAGCAAGGTATGCTGGAGATTATATATGTAAACCAAGAATTATGATTGATCATTTCATTGATGAGTTAAAACCATTTCTCCATCGAGCATTAGAATCACAATCCTTTTCATCATACGAAGACATTGTCTCATGTCCTTTCAAGACCGAAAAAGAATTCTCTATGTCATATGACTTTAAAGAAAAGCAAGAGAAGAAGAGACCTGCTGATCAATCTGGGAATGGAAATAAGTGGAAGAAGGGAAAGGTTGAATATCCATCTTATGGTAAATGTGGGAAGAAACACCCCAGTACTTTCTTGAAGGGAATGGGCGTCTGTTACAAATGTGGTGAAAAAGGAAACCAAGCTCGTGATTGCAAGGGTAAGAAGTAAGCCACCAACATTCAGTTCTACAATTGTAGGGAGATGGGGTATTATGCAAATGAATGTCCTATGCGTCAGGAGAACATACATTATAAAAGGCCAAGGGATCAAGGCCAAGCTTATGCTATCACTACTGCTGAGGTAGAAGCTCCAAAAGACATGGTGGTAGGTAATTTAATGGTTTACTCAAGTTTAGCAAATTCATTATTTGATTCTGGATCATCGCATTGTTTCATATCTTCCCAGTTTTCTAAGAAAATTTTATATTTCAAATTTGATTTAACAACGGAGTTGTCAGTTAAAACTCTTAAGGGAAGTATCATTGCAACAATGTTTTGTGAATCAGTCCCCGTTAGAGCACATAAATGTTCTTTATCTGCTGATCTCATCATCATACCTATGATTGAGTTTGATATAATTCTTGGTATGGACTGGCTTTTGAACTATTATGCGATGATTTATTGTAAGAAGAAAGAGGTTACGATTCTTGATGATAATGATAAGGAACACCTTATCTTTAGAGAAGAATCGTCACCACCTAATTCTTATTTAGATCCACCCCTAGTAGCTCAACTAAATTCAATTATTGGGGATGAAGAGAATGAAATGACTGTGGGTGAGGAAAGGAATGTTCAAATAGAGGATGTACCTGTTGTGAAAGAATTTGTAGATGTATTTTTGGAAGATTTACCTGGACATCCTCCAGAACGAGAAGTTGAGTTTTCCATTGATTTAATTCCTGGATCAAGGCCTATATCAAATACCCCTTATAGAATGGCCACTGTAGACTTAGTTGAACTAAAGAAACAACTAGCGGAATTGAGTAATAAGGTATTTATTCGCCCTAGTGTTTCTCCATGGGGAGCCCCTATTCTTTTTGTTAAAAAGAAAGACGGATCTATGAGGTTATGTATCGACTATAGGGAGATCAATTCTATAACAATAAAGAACAAGTATCCCTTACCTCGCATTGAAGATTTATTTGACCAACTGCATGGAGCTCAATACTTTTCAAATATTGAACTTCGATTTGGATACCATCAGTTGTGTGTGAAGAAGGAAGAAATTCCGAAGACAACATTTCGAACTAGGTATGGGCATTGCGAGTTTACTGTAATGCCTTTTGGATTGACTAATGCACCCTCTGTATTCATGGATCTGATGAATAGAGTTTTCAAGGAGTATCTCGATAAATTTGTGGTGGTATTTATTGATGATATCTTGGTATACTCAAAAAGCTATGAAGATCATGAAAATCACTTGCGCATTATCTTGAAGTCTCTGAGAAGACATGAATTATATGGGATGTTTAGCAAGTGTGAATTCTGGCTTCAGGAGATTTCTTTTCTTGGACATATTTTCTCTAAATATGGAATCTCTGTTGATCCTTCTAAGACTAAGTCGATCCAAGAATGGCCAGAACCTACGAGTATAACAGTGGTACGTAGTTTTATTGGTTTGGCAGGTTATTATCGACGTTTCGTCCAGAATTTTGCCCGATTGGCTAACCCATTAACGAAGCTCACACGTAAAGGGGTTAATTTTGTTTGGACAAAAGAGTGTGAATAATGTTTCGAAGAACTGAAGAGAAGATTAGTCAATGCTCCTATATTGACTCTACCATCGGGGAATGATGAGTTCGTTATATATAGGGATGCATCGAAGAAAGGACTTGGTTGTGTCCTTATGCAGAATGATAGAGTTATTCCCTACACATCATGACAGTTGAAAATTCATGAGCAAAACTATCCTACTCATGATCTCGAGTTAGAAGCTGTGATCTTTGCTTTGATGATATGGAGGCACTACCTCTATGGTGAAAAATATGATATTTATACTGATCACAAGAGTTTGAAGTACATTTTCTCACAAAAATAACTCAACATGAGGAAAAGGAGATGGCTTGAATTACTCAAGGATTATGATTGTACGATACACTACCACCCAAGGAAAGCAAACAAGGTGGCAGATGCTTTGAGCCGAAATGGCCATGGAATTTTGAACAATATGAGAATTGAAAGGGATCCAATTTTCATGGATCTCGTGAAGATGGACATGGGAATAACCAGGGATGGCGAAACATCAATTCTTTTTCAAATGGTTGCCAAACCATCTTTACTAGAAATAATTATGATTTCTTAGAACGATGATGAAGAATTTCAAAAAAAGATTAAAGTTGTGAATGATGGGAGACTGAGAGACTTTGTGTATGAAGATGGAATTTTGAAATTTGGGAAGAGACTTTGTGGTCCCGATATAACTGATCTAAAAAGGGAATTGTTTGATGATGCTCATAGTTCCAATTTCTCTATACACCCTAAAAGCACCAAAATTTATAGAGATTTGAAGGAACATTTTTGGTGGGACAATATGAAGAGGGAGATTGCTGATTTTGTGTCAAGATGTATGGTTTGTCAACAAGTGAAAGCTAGAAGGCAACACCCTAGAGGAGTCATGCATCCTCTTCCCATACTAGAGTGGAAATTGGACAATATTACGATGGACTTTTTCATGGGGCTACCAAAGACTCCTAAAAGGAATGATGCAATATGGGTTATTGTTGATCGTCTTACCAAGTCAGCACATTTTCATGCTATAAGAGAAGTTCTACCCCAGGAACGTCTAGCAAGACTATATATTAATGAATTATTAAGACTTCATGGAGTACCCCTATCGATTGTTTCTGATCGTGATCCCCGTTTTACTTAAAGATTCTGGAAAAGTCTTCAGAAATCCCTGGATACTGAACTTCATTTGAGCTCTGCTTACCACCCTCAGACATACGGACAATTAGAATGGACTTTTCAAACCTTAGAAGACATGTTGAGATCTTGCTCACTTGAATTTCAGGGTATGTGGGATCAATATTTACCTCTGGTAGAATTTTCCTATAACAATAGCTTCCATTCGAGTATTCAGATGGCACCATATGAAGCGTTATATAGAAAGAGATGTTGTACACCAACCTGTTGGGATGACGTTGGTGAAAGAAAACTTGTAGGCCCAAACTAGTGGAGGAAACGATGGAAAAGGTGAAGGTAATCCAGAATCACATCAAAGCAGCTCAAAGAAGGCAGAAGAGCTATGCCGATAATCGAAGGAAGGATTGGGAATTTCAAGTCGGTGATCATGTTATTATGAAGGTATCTCCATGGAAGGGAGTCATATGTTTTGGTAAAAAAGGTAAATTGTGTCCCAGGTACATCAGACCTTTCGAAATTCTAGAACTAATTGGGGCTATAGCTTACTAATTGGCAATGCCGCCAAGTCTCTCCAAAGTTCACGATGTGTTCCACGTATCTCTATTGAGGAAATAAATGCATGACCCAATGCATGTAATCACCTATGAAGAATTAGAACTGGAACCCGATATGTCTTATTGCGAAGAGCCCGTCAGGATTCTTGATATGAGAGAACAAGTACTGAGAAACCGGACGACACATCTGGTTCAAGTTTTGTGGAGAAACCATAATATGGAAGAGGAAACGTGGGAACCCGAGGAACTTATGATGAAGAACCACCCGAGTCTTCTCATGTGATAAGTATTCTAGAAATTTCGAGGAAGAAATTATTTGAAGGTGGGGAGAATGTAACACCCCAAGCTTCTACGGTACGCATCTCTTTGAATAATGTGATAGTGTGTGTTGTACGCAACACCGAGTTCTAACACACTATAACCAATCAAACTAGCCGTTATGAATAGTAATACCAACTATTTGAAATTATATATATTTTATATTTCAAAAAGGACTTCATTTTTGGATTCGGAAAATCTAATTTATCCTAAGGTGAAATTTTGTTACTTTTCGGATACCTTTAATATTTTGATGAATAGTGAAAATTACTAAATTTTAATTAAAAACAACTTTTTTAATCAAAATAATTAATAGTGACAAATTATGAAATTGAGAGGTTTTAAAGTATATTTAGAATATATTTTTACCATTTAATACAATGTTGGTCATTGGAAATAATTTTACAATTAAACCGGACATAAACAAGTGTCAATCATTTGATAGTTATTATCTCTTAAAAACACATTTTTTGCTTAACAACAGGAATTAATTTTAAATTAATTTATTCCAATTCTGTTTATTGAATTTGGAAAAATGGATTACATATTTGGAATCAAGATGTTTAAATTGTGTAAATAGATAACATTTATTTTTAGGCATTTTGAATAATTACTGCGGTAAATATTTTATCTACAATGGTTAAGGGTAATTCCGGTAAATAAGGGTTAAAAAATAATATCATAATAATTCTAAATTACCCTAAAACGTGTCCTAACCTTATTTGTTGATACATGTTCGACCATAGGCATCTTTTGGTAGATTTTGGGACCCCATGGATCCACTTATAGGTGATAGGGACACTTTATTTTAATTAAGTTAAAATAAATAAAAAAATGAAACATGCATATATCTTTTAGAAAAACAATTTTTACATAGGATAATATATGTTTGATTTTTTATTGTAAATATTCATTAGAAAGATAAAATTATTTAATACATGATGATATTTTATTTAAAATTTTTAAAGACGAAATAATTTACTTTATTTGTGACACAATGATGATGCAGTAATTACCATAATAGTAAAAATTTAAAATAATTGATATTATAAATACTCAAATAAATATACTTTGAGACTTTTAATGAATTAAAATAATTTTCTAGGATAATATGACATATTAGTATTGATTTAATTAACGTTTTTCGAAGTAATAATTCTTTTATGAGTTTCAAAAAAATCAACTATTGAATAGTGTCAAAATTGACATAAATGATTTTTTTAAAATAAATATTATATTATTAATTGATATTAAATTCCTAAAAATATAAAGTTCGGCCAATAAACATATATAATGATAATTTTATCATTAATGGACCACTTGGGGGTCTCTTGGATGTATATAGTAAGTTTATTAACCATATTATATAAAAATACCAAGAGACATTGTAAAAGTGAAACTAATTAACTAAGAGTTAATACTTAAAGATAAGGTTAATATAAGTACCCAAACCTATCTAAATTATATTGTTTGAGTGTTTTTAGACCCATACCAACCTTAACATTTAAATAATCAACTTTTGATCCATTAGAAACCAAATATGAATTTATTATAAATTAATATTTCTATCTTTTCCAAAGGTGCCCCTCACCCCTCTTATAAAAGGGAACTCCTCCTTCTCATTTCTTTACACCTTCAAAGACTTTTGGTTCGGCCAAGCTCTGACCAAATACTCTCCCAACTTCCTTCACTACAACTTAGAGTCCTTATTTTGATCATAAAGCCAACCTATGGAGCCCTTTGGATCAAATCAAAAGGAAGAAACCGAAGAAGAGGTAATGATTTCACCACCCTTTTCCAAGTTCCTTTCTTCTTCCACATCTTCTTCCTTTTTTGTTACCAATATAAAATAATAACTCCAGTATCATATATATAATGTGATTTTATTATAAATATGGTACAACCATATTCAGTATTCTATCCACCCTTTGAATAACATGTCACCATACGTGCGTACGTACGGCTTACCGTCTCCACGTCGTGGTGTAATTGTTATTCAATATATTATTATTTGGATGGGTATAATAATGATGTGTAAATCATGTAAATAATAAATATAACATGTTAATGATTCTTTATATATGATATATCATCCATTTATATATTATTTTAATATCAAAATAATGATATTGTCGCTCCTGTGTACTTACGGACTACCGTCTCCACAAACGCGATGAGATTCATTCTCCATCGTATCCATTCAAGTATAATTATCATTTGATGATTTAAAAATAATGTTTAAGTACATGATATCATTCTTTATATGAATTATATACAACCTATCCATTACAAACATTTCTTACGTAACAAACCATATAAAAAAACGAGTAAGTTAACACCCGAAACAACGATAATAATAAGATATTATTAAGAAATCAAAGTTAAAAGATCATATATGATATCATATTAATGTATATGATTCATGTATAATTTAATAACAATTATTTCACCACTATACAGGAGGTGAACCTACCCCAACCAAGGAAAATTACAAGGTAAGGGTTATTTCACAATCTCTTCATTATCCGAGGTTGTTTATACGTAATAATCTACTGGGATCTCTTTATCATCCACATCCATGTTTCTTAAAAATGTATTTCAAAACATTTTTACTATTTACTATAATATGAGTTAAATTCATTTATACCCTTTGTGACTTTTATAAGTGTTTTATAAAGGAATCTTTCCGTCATTTTCAAAACAAGGTCCTTTTTAACCTTTTTGACAGGATTAAGGTAAGAATGTTTTTTTTAACTTATACGGTGGGTGCGGCTATTTTCTGCCGTTATAAAATCATCGAATCTTCCCTTACAAGCTTATATAAATATTTTCAAAGAAAATGTTTTATTTTATAAATATATGACTCTTAAATGATTTTAAAAATAGAAATAGATATTTTTCTAAAAAGAGTTTTGATTTCATCTATGTCAACATCCTTTGATGGATTTTACACTTATGTGAAATTGATTTATTATGATACAAAACTTCTATGTTGTATTGAAGGTTTTGTGGTATGTTTGACTGTGGATATGTTATTTTGATACCATTCATGGTTTATGATGAATGTATTGACATTTCGTATGCTAGTTTTATTACGAATGTTTATTTTATGTTTAAACCTTTTCATATGGGAATGAATTGGACTTAATATGTGATGGGCGGAGCCCTATATAGCTCCTCGATACATCGGTAGGTCTCATGAGACAAACTAGTGTCTTGGAACAAGGCCTTGACAAAATCTTATTTGTAGTCTTGGCACGAGGCCTTGGCTATGTGGTTATGATAGTCTGGCATTATGTATTCCATCATTATGAAAGTGGTTATTGATATTGCATGTGATTATTCGATTAGTAGAATATCCATGTGAATAATTAAATGGCATTATTTCATTTTACTTTTTCCATACTATGTTGAAGTCTTAAAAGGCTTTTGTTTTAGTTATACATTGCCTTAAATGTTTATGCTTATTTTTGAAAGTTTCCGCTATATTGTTATCCTTACTGGGCATTTGAGATCACCCCTTTTCTATGTTTTATTTTTCCCAAGATGTGAAGAAGTAAGTTATGAATGAACTACAGGGATAGTATGTGGGGATATGAGTGTGGAATATGGAGACTATGTTGTTGTAGCAGTTTTTCACTTTGTGATGTAATGTAAAACTTTATGAATATATCTAGTGTTTCCAAGGATACTAAACCAATCGGTCATTTGAGATTTGATCTTTCTTGTGATCATGCCAATGTAATGTAATAATGCACCGACTCTGTGTAACTAGGGTCGGGGCATTACAAGTATATACAGTAGGGAAAACCATAGTCACCCATGTACAAGTGGGAGAAGCAAACTAATTACCCTTTGAGAAAACATTAGAAACAAAAAATCACCTAACAATGTATACTATCAATCCCATTCTTAGTAAGGTACACACATCAAAAAATGAAAATCATGTAATGTAAGATAATAATATAATTGAGTCTGGGTGCCCCATACCATTTCTTTCTAGATAAATTCTAATCCCTAATGCTGACATCCTAATGTTACAATGCTCTTCTACAAGCCCCACTATCACAACCCATCGACCCACATCACTTTCAAAAACCACATACAACCCTATTGTAGAGAACTTGGCCATAACCCACACTTTTCACACCTGAAAAAACCTAGGCCTCATCCCAATGACAACTAGTAAACAAACCACCTCTCACAAAGCCAAAAACATAAATCTGGTAATTAAATGGAGGCCAGTACAACATACTAGAAAATTATTTGGTGATAAATTAAAAGAAGAGGGATACAATAAAGATAGTGACCAGCCATCCATCATCACACTAGGATATTGGGAATTACACCACTCCCACTCACACACAACAATGTCGGTTTTTGGTACATAGTGCTCAACACGGGTGGGTACATATAGAAATCATAAGAAAGCAAATGTTTATATATATAGGCAACAAACAGTCATCCCATCTGATGGGATTCGAAATAGAAAACCATACCACTCAAAACAACATTTGTTTCTACCCCTACATGCACGTAACACCACAAATAATAGTCATTGAACACAGATTCACTATAATCCCCAACTCAATATATACCCCCAACAAATTCATTTAACGAATTATCATTCTTCATTTTCAAATTATTATTTTATTTATTTACATCCCCACCTAGGAAACTACCAAACACTAATAAAATTATATGGTGAAGCAACCATACCCTCCACTTCCTAATCAAAATAAGGAACAAATGAAAAATTGTAGGGGAACCAATTCTAAGACTCCTACCATGAAATCATGACACATTTGTCTTACATTCCCACTAACCAACCCCTTCCTGGATGTAGTATGACTGTATAATAAGTCCATACCATCCATGATCATGAAATCAGTCACGATGAGATTCCATCACACCTTAGGCACCACTTAATACACAACACCCACAACAACAACCACAAAATCACAGCCCCACCACACACACAAACCACACCCTTTTCAAAAAACCAACTCAAATTCCCACCCATGCACCGACAAACATACTACCAAACGATCCACTATATAACCCTTATAATGAAAAAATACCAACAAGACCCACACAACACACATCCACACCAAAAAAGATGAGTGTATATGGATTTAGCTAACCGAGGATCTTTAATTCTACTTTGATAAATAGGGGTGATCATAAATCATGTCTGATCTAGGGAAATTATTTTAATTAATCTGGGTATATATAATTAATCATATATCTAGTTTACGAACATTTCAAGAGAGAATCAACAAATACCATGAAGCCTCATGGGTGTTAAAGAAATGACCGCAAACGAGCATAATTTTCAGTGGGATACAACCCATACAATTCACATTACAGATCAAATATAATAGATAAAAGAACTCAATCATAAACATCATCCCCATACCCATTTATTACTTCTTATAATCTTCAATAAATTTTTATTCAGTCCTTATCATAGGGATGCATAATTTTACCAGCCCCGCATGATACACAATTTAAAGAGAGACAATGTAAACCCCTATATGAAACAACATGAAACCAAAACTCATCCTTGCTCTAATATAGAGGGGTCATGAGAGAAGGTTATTCAATGGGAAATCGAATATGGGGGCTACAACATTAGAACATGGATCATATAGGGAATAATGTTCTCATAGCAGAAAGAGAAAATGGAGACACACTAGTAAGAGAAGGTCTCATTTTAGGAAGTTCATATCCCATATCAATTGAAGGGGAAATAGTTTTAATGAACATTAAAGTCGGATCATGGACATGATCATGTGGTTTGACTATTTCAATGTCCCCAGAGCATTATGAAATTAAATACACAATTAATATCCATTAAAACACCTTTTAAAAATCTCAAAAAAGTCTTTAATCTTGATTTAAAGAAAATAAATTGTAAGAGGGGAGGCCCAAGAAGAAACGGTAAAACATGAATGAGTCATCGATGGGTGAGTAATCGAAAGAAATACACCTCCACTAATGATTTAACTCACCAACAACCTGACTCACTGATGTCCTGACTCAGTGAAACCCTGGCTCACCGATGCCCTGACTCACCGACACCCTTACTCACTGACCCCCTCACTCAATGACGTCATCACTCGATGATGTCGTGACTCACCGATGATCCGACTCATAGAAACCCTGACTCACTGACACCCAGACTCACCGACGCCATGAAACACTGATTCCCTAACCCACAGTCGCCGTAAACCACTGACGCCCTAACTCACATATTCCCTAACTCAATGATGCCCTGACTCAATGATGCCCTGACTCACCAACACCTTGACTCACCAACACACAAATGCATTGATTCCTTGACCTACCGACACATTGACATAATAACAAATCAACGTACCAAATCCTTTACCATCCGACACCTCGACCTATCAATGCCTCAACCTACCAATGCTTCAACCTACCTATGGAAAAACTAGAGAATTCATAAATCTCTGGAAATGAGCTATCGAAGCCTGGATCTACCAATTGAAAAACTAGAAAATTATGAAAACTAGGAAAATGAGATACTTTTGCATCCAAAAACACACTAAATACAATATTTTAAAATTTAATGGACAACGGCGGTCTGGTCCATTACACGGTTTTCACATAGGCCATTTATTTTTGATGCACCATGTCACCCTTCAGTTGTGGGTTTGATTCAACTGTCCATTCCAAACACTATAGGTTTTCACCCAACAAGAGGGTTGACCTTTTTCTAATGAAATATAATTACAAAAACTTGATAAAAACATCACAAATAAAATAAATATGGTTTATACTAATTGTTTAAGTTATACCATTCATTTTTTATCCCAAAAATTAATAAACCATTTTACTAAAATGGTTAATGTCTACAAAAATACCATTATATGACTTGAAATTTCATAAAAGAATTCCTAAAATGGGATTATAAGACACTAAAACTATATTAATACATAAAATTATAAACTCTTGATGTCATACCTATCTCTTTGGAAAACATACTAATCTCAAAAGTTCTTTAAATAATCATTTGATACCGACTTTAAATACAAGGGGTTAAACATAATTTATTCTAGTGTGTTTGACTTTGAAGTAACATTCAAGGATCTTTTCTATTTATATTTATAGAGATATTGGAAAAATCATAAAAAATAAACCAATCCATTAGACGTTTACTCATATACTTAGGGTCCATTTTTTCCTCCAATGGTACCCCTTTTAAAATAAAACATTTTTTTCTTTTCTAGTCACATCTTCAATTCATTCATATGGAGAACTTATTTCCCCTATGAATCATAAGTCCTTTGAAAAAATATTAAAAACATGGGATGAGTTAAAATCACATTAAAGGATATAATGAATGAAATCCATTATTCTATTGAAATACCATAAAACATTTCTATAATATACATTCATTTTTTATCCTAAAGAGGATATCATCATTTCAAAAAGATCATTATCTTATGTTTTGAAAATCAATAATTTTGATGAAAACTAATAAGAAAACATATAATATATATGTTGGTAACATGGGACATAATTATATTAATATTGAATAACCATATGATTTACTTCCATACATGTCACTCTTAAAAATGGAATAGTCATATAGCCGACTCCCATATATTTCACTCTTATAAATGGGTTAACCATACAACTGACATCCATACAAAAGGAATTAGAGGATGTTATGTAACCAACCATTTTTGGTTTATCATGTAACCATCCATAAAATTTCCAAGTACCATTTTATAATCACGACACATAAAAATATTGTACATTTTTCCTTAAAAAATTAATTATAGATTATTTTATTTTCAAATCCGTAAAACTCATAAATGGTTACATGGATTAGAAATCTGAGAAGATAATTCATCACTTGGGGGTGTGATTCCTTAAGGAAGGTCCTAACCTATACCAACGTAGGTCTAGGGTGAATTTTAATTTTCATATATTTTGGAAGAAAAATAAAATAACATAAAAAAATTATTTTGTTTTGTTTTCATCATCATTAAGCAGAGGCATGTCAGTGCTGAAGTATAATGATGAGGGACTCATAATCACATTAAGGAATCCAATTAATGAACCTCATTAATGAGTCAGTGTAACGACACTACAACACTGCATAATAGAAATGTTGATTTGTGCTTCAACAATTAATATCCAAAATAGAAATGTTTAATTGTTTGCAAAATCGTAGAATTTCACTGAGGCTCTAGTGGCGGGGATGATGAATCGTGAATGAAGAACGCAATTTCTTCTACCATTTGAATAATTGAAATCAAATATGGAATGTAGATCAAGAGTGAAGAATGGATGTGCACGATTATGTTCTTCCTTGACCAATAATTCTATCCCATGTAGGGTTTTGATGCTTTTCTATATGAATTTCGTTTCCAAATTATCTCTTTTAAATGAAGAATGTGGGTTAAATCCCGAACAAGTTAACCCATAGATCGATTGTTCATGTGGGATGGTTAATGACCTATTGTAAAATGGGATATCTATTTTTGAAATTACTATTCCTTTTATGGTTCTTTTTGATCCTAGTAACAAGAACATATCCAGGTCTAGAAAAACAAAGACCCGGATCATTTATTGGGTGTTATTATGTGTGAATCCTTACCCTATAATCTTTTTGAGTTCTCATTCTTCACAGTGTAATGATCAGAGTAACAATAGGCCGCGATGCTAGGAAAGAAGGGTCGCATTCAGGAGGGTCATGGAATCAATAAAAGGCCAATGGGAAAGGCCGCAACAATGGCAAGAAACAACAGACAAAGGCCATGGAGGTGGCACCATGTCGCGACACCCAGGACAAGGCGATGTTAGTTGGGATGGGGATTGCCCATGTGGCACACCAAGGTGGAAAGTTCCATTACTCTCCCGGGCCACAACGGAGGAGGCACGCGCCACCAGCGGGGTGCCACGTTGGACCGGTCAACCCACAGGTTTGCCACAGGGATGATCCAACAATCATTCTGGTACAATGTACAGAGGAGCAACGGATTGCCTTCCGACTGTATGCTACCCATATAAACAGTAGTTTGGCCATCCAGGGTGGTTCCAAGCAATCCCACCAACCAGCCCAGGTAGAAATCTAATGGGGCCTCTAAGGCAGCCCAGGTAGAAGAAAAAGCGATCTGCAATGCGGGCCACACCGAATTGGAAAACAGGTCTTCTAGGTGGCCTAGTAGGGAAGTATTGGTCCAACCAAGTCAGGTCAGGTTGGAAGAATTGGATTGGGTCACTGGGTGACCCGTTAGGATGGACCCACGATCAAACCGAGCCGTGTCCAGAAAATCCCAATGGGCATGGCCATGAGACCATGTCGGACCAGCTTGGCCTAAAGCAAATCGGGTTGGTTCGGGTTGGAGGAAACATGCTAGGATAGGTTGGACACCCAATAAAGTTGGTCGGGTCAGTGCGAACAAGTTGAATCGGTTCTCGACGCAACCACCCCTTGTTTACTAAAACACTAATATTATTCAAACCAGGCATCTAATTGAAGTTTTGTCTACGGTTTTGGAACCCTTGCAACCTGAGGGTCATTTGAGAAAACTCTAAGTGATATTATAGGACAATAATGATATGACCTATTGCATGAGAATTATATTCTCTCGGAATCAAGCATACTGGATAGTGAGAATCTTACGGATGGTTGTAAAATAGAGGATATGTAGAGAGGACCTCATTGTTTTAGAAGAAGATCATTATTTAGTAGTTAAATAGAATAGTTTAACTCAGTGGTTCAATAGATGATCGTACCTTAGTGGTGTAGGAGACAAGCATAACTCGGTGGTTCAACAGAAAATCAGACCTCAATGGTCCATGAGATGAGAGAACCTCATAGGACCAGCAAACTAGAATACATTTGTGGACCAATAGAAGTGAATCACTTAGTGGTTCATAATTTGAGATGTCCTCAATGGTCCAGAAGAGGAGGGGTCCCCAGTGGCTTGTAGATGTGTAGATCTTAGTGGTCCAGTAGATGTAGGAACCTTAGTGGTTCAATAGATGAGTGGACATCAGTGGTCCAATAGCTGAGTAGACCTCTATGTCTCATGAGGGATGAGTCCCTCAGTAGTAAAAGATGAATCATATCTATTAATGAAAGTCTTACATTCAATACATAATTTTAAACATAGTGTGATCATTCTTAGTTGTGTGATTTTTCTGTGTGATCTTGTTTTGTGGTCTTGCTTTGTGGTTTTAACTTTGTGGATTGGGGTCCATACTGAGTATTGTGTTACTCACCCTTGCACGAGAATTTCTTATATGATTCATGTCCCGTGGAGGTGACAACACATAAATGGAGACCTTAGTAGTCTGGGACCAGGCGGTTCTATGTGAGATGGGACGGACATGCGTACTTCTATAAGAACATGCAGTTACCCTTCATCTACCTTCAAGAATGGGTTTCGAGTGGATAAAAAATGAACGTTGTACATTCCTTTTTGATTTTGGTCTTGTATTCTATCCACATTGTACTTTTAGTTTTATATTACTCTCAAGAGTTGTCTCAGTGAAAATTTTGGTTTAAACTGTGTTTACATTTCATAGTTTGAGCTCATTCCATGTGTATGGGATTAAAGGAAAATACCTTATATTTTGGTATATGACTACTCAGTGCTAGTTTCTAGCCCCTCTCTTATGGGAGGAAGGCATTGGGTAGTCACGACACGAGACCTGAGGTACGGGTCATATCAAAAGGGTAGAAAAGGGCTCTCAGTTCTACCAAAAGAACTAAGATTATTTAAATATTGATGGGGAAACAATGTTAAGTGTTTTGAATTTGGCCTTCAGGATAGGGAGTCTCGTGTTGGTGTGTAGGATGACATATCCATACAACAGGACCTTAAATTATTTTTTCCGACATGGTACATGAATACATGAGTTTCATTCATCTATGAGTGTTTTCTCATGAACGTTTTGAGTTAGAGTCCAATCATTAGGTATAATATATTTATTTTGATTCATCTTAGTGACATTCATGATGGCTATACGTAGACATCCATCTAGGATTCTAGCATGTGACCATGATGATGGCCTACATAGTGATGAGGCTTTAGTAGATGGAATGTTTCCTGATATGGTTCCTTTGGGTGGTTCCTTAGCTATAACACTTCATGTTTTCCAATAGTTACTATCGGCACTACTGGTAGAGGATGAACATAGGCTCAGTTCCTTAGAAGAGTTATAGCAATAGAGACCTCCCAGGTTCATGGAGATATAGATCCTCATGTCATTGAGGATTGGTTGGAGGGTCTTATGAGATTCTTCCACTTAGAGATGATTCCACTTGGCCAGATGGAGGTTCAAGTAGTGAACCTTCTACATGGCTCGACAGGGATATGGTGGAGTTTCACCATCCATAATCATGAGGAGGAGACACTCACCAAGTCTGACATTGAAAGAAATGTTAGTTACGAGTTATTCCCCGCAACATGGAGCTCTGTGTGTAATGAAGAGATTATTCAATAATAGTAGGGAGTCCTGATAGAAGTTGAGTACTCTTTGAGGTTCACAGACCACTCAAGTCACATTATGAATATAGTGTGACACCCTTTCTATAGGACCCTTTCCATTGAGAAGGGACATTGATTAGAGATAAGGGCCTCATTGATTTCCCTCATCATCCCTATGTAGGATGGGGTACAAGAGCGAGCTCTACTATTAGAGTGCTTCTTCAGTGAGTAGGAATAGATGGTGGGAGCTACTATTGGGAGACAGGTGGAAGAGTCATCCTTGCAGGGTAGTGGACAGATGACGTAGAAGCACAAACATGATGGACCATTCAGAGGACAACCCAGTGATTCATGGTTGGAGTTATGATGCTCTCGGGATAGAGGGAGTCATCTAGGGTGTAGTTTATTCTACCAAAACAACTAGAAGGTGCACATGGCTTCTGATTGCTCGACTCGACTTGCAGAAGGTTGATCGATGATCGAGGGACCACTGAGGCAATCATAGAGTAGGGAGATTGTCGGTCCGCTATGTGGTGGACATATAAGTGGATATAGATGAGTAGCTGGAGGTGGGAGTATGTATGAGGTACTACCATCACCACCCCAAGGTGGTCTGCCACGTGCTCCCAGAGTAGTTGGATAGGGGCGGACCCACCTTCAGGTAGTCGAGGCCTACGATACAAATGTTTGATAAATTATATGGGGTATGATATATGTTCTATAGACTATAGAGGTAGTTCTTATTGACACAGGTATTCATCACTCTTTCCCTTCGAATGAATTTTTTTGGAGCTCAGAGATATAGATCAAGATTTTGGATCAATCCTTACGAATAGAGACACCTACGGGAGGTATTTCGACGATCACACACTATTTTGAAGAGTTTGAGATTTCTCATGGAGGTAGGAGTTTTGGATTGGATCTTCTAATAGCATTGTTGTGGCCTTATGAAGTCATTCTGGGTATAGATTCCCTATCAGTTGTCTACGCTCAGATCTACTATTTTAGGTGAAAAATGTGGTGTGCCTGCAGAGATGGGGAACGATTTTCCATTATTAGTGAAAAGGAAACTAGATCAGCACATGATGGACTCGCACGTAGGAGGGTGTATCTGATTACTCATCAATGGAATAGTATGATCCTCATTGAAATGGATGACATCAGTCCGTAGTTTTCTATAATGGTGGATGAGTATGAGGATGTATTTTTAGAGGATGTTCCATGACTACCTCATTGTAGAGAGGTACATTTCTACATTGATCTATACATCAGGACTACACAGATATCTACACCAACTATTAGATGGCTCCCACAAATCACCGAGAGATGAGGATATAGTTGGGGTAATATTAATTTAAGGGGTTCAAAAGGCTAGACGTTTCACTATGGGCATCCCTAGTATTGTTTTCCAAGAATGAAAATATAAGCTTGAGGTTATACGTAGGAATTTGGTGCCTAAACTAGGTTACCATGAAGAACAAGTATCCTATACCGAGGATTGATGACCACTTCAACCAGCTGAAGGGGGCCAAATAGTTCTTAACAATAGATAGTTAATCAAGCTCTCACCTTCTTTGAGTAATAGATGTGGATATATCGAAGACGGATTTCATATTTCTCTATGACCCCTATGAGTACATAGTGATGTCGTTTCGTGTATATAATTCCCCAAAAGTGTTCATGGGACTTATGAATAGGATATTCAAGATATAAATAGACCGGTGTGTACCTGTCTCCATTGATGACATATTATTATATTACATGTCTATGGAGAATCACTCAATACACCTTATGATAGTTCTGGACACACACTGAGAGCTATATATTATTGGAAAGCTCTTGAAGTTTGTGTTTTGGATATGAAGGGTAAAATTTCTAAAACATGTCATCTCAAAGGCTAGTGTTGCAGTTGTCCAATGAAGATCAAGGAAATTATTAATTAGGAGGCACCTAAGAGTGTTACCGAGGTGTATAATTTTATTGCGATTTTGGATACTTTCATAGGTTTGTACCAAACTTCTCCAGTGTAGCGGCAACCAGGATGGCATTGAAAATGAAGGGAAAACACTTCATGTGGATAGAAGGATGACAGAAGTGCTTTTAATAGCTGAGGAAGAGATTGGAGAGTGATCATGTCTTGAGGTTTCCAAAGGAGAGAACTCACTACATGGTGTTTTGTGATGCATGAGGAACCAATATTGTTTGTGTCTTGATGCATGGAAATGTTTTGATTTCTTATGGCTCATGAAAATTGAGACTACATGAGAAGAACTATGTGAATCATTACCTTTATTAGGAAGCAATAGTCTTCATAGTAAATATTTGATGCCACTACCTTGTGGGAAAACGATGCATCCTGTACTCTCACCACTAGATTATCAACAATATCTTTTCTTAGAAGGATTTACACATTATACATCTATTCTAGCAATATTTCTTCTAGGACTAGGACTTTGAGAAGGTCTATACTCCTTGGAAGGGGAACATGGTGCTAGATGATCTCATCAGGAGATTGAGTTCACAGCTACAGAATTAGGCCTCAAAAAAGAGGGCATTACATCTGATATCCTCATGTAATTAGATGAGGTAGCTTATATTTAGTCAATGGTAGTTTCTCCTCCACTCTTACAGCATGTTAGAGAGGTGTAACTAAGATATTCCTACTGTGAGACTATACATTCCTAAATATCCAACGGGCATGCCCCATACAGATATTCTCAAAGTGGGGAGCATGTAAACCTTTTTAGAGGACTCATCAAAGTACTAGTGGCATTCCAGTAGTATGTTCTGAGGGAGTTCCATACAACACCTTTGATAGTACATCCAAGTGTGTTTAAGAAGTATTTGGACCTTCGATGTTAGTACTGGTGGTCGGGGATGAAAAAGGTAGTGACGGATTTCATCTCAAGATGCCTCCCTTGCTAGCAAGTGAATGATGAGAACTAGGTTCCATTAGGTCTGACACAACCCCTCAAGGTATCGAAGTGAAAGTGGGATAAGATATAGATGTGATTTGTGATTGCCTTACCAAGTATGTTTGTGGGGATGACACCATTTGGGTGATTATAGTCCAACATTTCATGTTGGCCCACTTCCTACACATTTGAGAGCAGGTTTCAGTAGAGAGATTAGGAAGTATCTAGATAAAGAATATAATTCGACTACATGGATTCCCATCTACAATGGTCTTAGATAGCGAAGAACGCTTTACATCCCAGTAGTTGATGGGATTATAGGAGGCATTCAAGACATAGATGTGCTTGAGCACAACCATTCACCCACAGACAGATGATCAAATGGAGTGGAGCATACATACCGTGGAGGATATCATTTGAGCTTGTGTTCTTGATTTTGGTCGTAGTTGGGAGGACCACCTACCACTGGTGGAGATTTCGTACCAAAATAGCTACCACACCACCGTCATTATGGAACCATTCAAGGAAGAGTACAGATGACCATGAAGGTCACCGTTATGTTGGACATGCTCGGGGGAGTCAAAACACATGGGTGCAGAGATGGTACATGCTACCACTAATATGGTACAAGTCATCCGAGTGTGAATAAATATTTCACAGACTCGACAAAAGTCCTATGCTGATAGGATAAAAAGAACCTTGGTGTTTGAAGAGGGGGACACATATTCCTATAGGTCACTTCTAGGTGATGGATACTGAGATTTGGCTGGGGTGGTAAGTTATCTCTCAGGTTCATCAAACGTTTCCTGGTATTACATAAAGTAGGTGAGGTGGTGTAACAAATGGATGTACTACCACAGTTAGAGAGGGTTCATGAAGTCTTCCAAGTATTCCAACTGAGGTGATATGGGAACGACCCTTCCCACGTCACTGATAATGGCCAGTGGGATATTGATGACATAGCTACTTTTATGGGGTACCGGGTGAGACAGAGGATCGATGGAGAGGATCCATCATGGATGGTCAATTAATTTGATTCATGTTTGTTTGTAGCTTGATAATATCTAATAAAAAATGTGGGTTCCAGAGGCTAATATTCATGTTCAGTACCCACATTTTTTTAA
Source organism: Viscum album (assembly GCA_963277665.1). NCBI lineage: Eukaryota > Viridiplantae > Streptophyta > Magnoliopsida > Santalales > Viscaceae > Viscum > Viscum album. The sequence goes on along the minus strand of OY728132.1, from coordinate 1,338,706,361 downwards.
TTAGACCTGGATTTCATTTAGGAAGATGTAAATCTGTAATGGGGGGAGTAATGTAATACCCCATAATTAAATGTAATTATTTTAAATTTAGTAGGATTATTTAGAGACTAGGATCTAACAATAAAAATTATTCAATGGTTGGGAGTGGAAGGAATGTATTTTTGAACTATTTATGGTTCATTAAATAAACATATGAGTGGCTTTTTCTATCATTTAAATTGGTTCTCAGATAAAAAATCCAGGGGCACCATTGAACTCAGAGCATTGAGATTTGCCATGAAAATTCCTAATATTGGCCTCTGTAGTCCATTAGTGGAAAGTAGTTTTGGATTTAAATTAAATAATTATGTAACAATTATTTTATATTAAAATCCTTATAACTCCTAAATGGTAAATCATATTGGAAATCATAGAGTATTTTTGATCTTGTGAGGGAATGCTTCCCTTATGCGGAGCCTTACTTCAACTGATGCAGGTCGATGGTTAATGTTAATTTTCCGACATTTTAGAAGAATAATAAAATAAAACAACAAGTTATTTTATTTTATATTCTTCATTATTAAGAAGTGGAACATTAGTGCTACTGTGCAGTAATGAGGAAATGCTTAATCCCATTAATGAATCTCATTAATGAACCTCATTAATGATTAAGAGTAACGATGCTACAACACTGTATAACATAAACATTGATTCACATTTAGTCTATTAATAGGCTAACAAGAAATGCCAAATTTTTGGAACAATCATGGAATTTTTCATAGGATTTGGTGGGTGGTGACGATGAACGAAAAATGACGAACACACTTTCTTCCACCCTTCTATGAATCGCTTGCAATAGTGTGCCAAGGATCAAGATTGAATAATAGAGGCATGTAATTATGATCTTCCTCATCCAATAATTATATCCTAGGTATTGGTTTGATGCTTTTATAAAGTAATTTATTTTCCTCATTATCTCTCTTAAATGGAGAACGGGGGTTAACTTACTAACAAGTTAACCCATAGATCGATCATTCATGTGGGATTGTTAATGATAATGGGTAAATGGGGATATATATTTTAGTTATTATTCCACCCATTATAGTACTTCATGATCCTTCTACTAGGAACATATCAACGTCTATACAAATAATGACCTAGATCTTTTGTTGGGTCTTCTTATGCGTGAATCCTTCCCATTTCCCATCCTTTCATTAATCATATTTATTCAGGGTGCTACGATTGGTGACACATCGGCAAATGATGCTAGGCGAGAAGGGTCCCAGCAAGGTGGGCCACGACGGCGGCATAAGGTCACAACGACAGTAGGTAGGAGGTGTTATGCCCTGGCGATGCGCCAAGGAGGTAGAGACTGCTGCCTTCTCGGGCCACAGTAGAGGAGGCAGATTGTTCTAGTGGGGCATCTTTTCATACCGGTCATCTTGCAGGATGACCATGAGGATGATGTGGAACACGTATAGGAACAACGGGAATATGAAATACATGATGTGTGCTACCGAAATGGACACCATAGTGAGAATTTGGGCATGTTCCAAGCTGACCCACAAACCGGGCTCGGCCGAGATAGGACCAGGCCGTTATGCCGGCCTGACTGGAAGAAATGCCAGCCCCCCAATGCAGGACTGGACGGATGGTAAAACTGGGTGACTAGGTAGCTCGATAGGGTATTACTGGTCTGAACATGATGGACCATGATAGAGAAAATGGTCCTGGTCACTAGGGGACTCGGCGAGCTGGACCAACGGCCGAGCTGAGATGGGTCTAGAAAAACCTATTTGTCCTAGCCAATAGACCAAGACAAACAAGGTCAACCTAGACACAACAGGGTCGGGTCTGGTCGGCCAAAATAGGTTGGCCCATATGAAACCCCCTGGATGGGTGGTTCGGGTTGGTGAGAACATGTCAGACCATATCCAAATGATACTGGACCCTATTTACTAAAAAGCCAATATCTTTCAGACCAAGATTCTGATTAACGTGTTGTATGTGGCATTAGGACCATTGTTATAAGTTTGTCCTTTTGAAATACTCTATGTGAGATTTAGTGATAGTCGAGATATGACCGATGGCTTGAGGTGTATATTCTCCCAGAGTCAAGTGCACCAGTGATCGGGAATCCAACGGCTAGCTATGACACGGAGGATATGATGTGTGGAACCAGTGGTTCAGTAGATGAGAGTACCTTAGTGGTTCAATAGACGAGCATACCTTAGTGGTTCAACAGATGAGCATACCACATTCGTGAAATTGATGAGCATACGACAATGGTTCAACAAAAGAGCAGACCTCAGTGGTCTAGTAGAAGAGCGTATCTCAGTGGTTTAGAATAAGAGAATACCATAGTGGTCCATCAAGTAATTTTACCTTAGTGGTTCAATAGACGAGTGTACCTCTGATGTCCAACAGACGAGCGGTCCTCAGGGGTTCAACAGACGAGCATGCCACAGTTTTTCAACACATGAGTATACCTCAATGTTCTAGCAGATGAGTGAACCTCAGTGGTTCAACAGATGTGTGGACCTCAGTGGTCCAATAGCCGAGTAAACTTATGTGGCTCATCAGGGAGTAGTCCCATTATAGTACATGACGAAGTACCTCTATGTCTCATAATCATTCATTCTATACAAAATATTATACCAAGTTTGATATTTCCATACTGTGTAATTTATCATTGGAATCTTGTTGTGTGGTCTTATTTTTTGGTCATTCTTTTTTGGATTGGGGTCCCTACTATGTATTGTGTTACTCACCCCAACATGGGCTTCACCAACATGTGTCATGTCTCAAGTAGGTGACCGAAATTCAAACGAGATCATGGTGGTTCAAGGCAAGGTGGAGATTAGTGAGATGGGATAGACATGTGTACTTCTACGAATACATGTAGCAACCCTTAACATGACCTTCAGGTAGGGTCTCAAGCCGATGGACCGTTCATGTTTTACTTTCCTTTGTGGTTTTGGACTTGTATTCTAGCCCAATTATACTTCCACTTTTCACAGTAATGTTAGTAGTTGTCTTAGTGACTTTTTTGGATTAATTTGTGTTTACCTTTTGTAGATTGTTCTTTTTCATGGTGTATAAGATTAAAATAAAATGCCTTACCTTTTTGGGATATCCCTACTCGGTGCTAGTCGCCATCCACTGGCCTATAGAAGGTGGGCTTGGGGTAGTCATGATAGGTTCCCTAGGGGATGTGTTGTGTCAATGTGGTATTGAAGGGAAGTCGGTTCTACCAGAATAACTAAGAGACTATAAATATTGTTGTGGGAAGAGTGTTATGTGTTTCGAGTTCCATTTTAATGCCATGGAGTCTAGTGATTGTGCGGTGGCTGACATATCCATACACCATGACCCTGAAATTTTCTTTCTAACTCGGTATATGAAAACACTAGTTTCAGGCATCTTTTAGTGTTTTTTCATGATCTTTTTTAGTTAGAGTCAGCACAGGAGGTATAATTTACTAACTGTGGGTCATCTGGATCTCTTTCTGGATGCCTCCATGCACACTGCCTACCAGGATTCCATTGTGTGACCACGAGGATAGTCCACAGAGTGATGAGGTTTCAGTATCGGGATTGTTGACTAACATGGAACCATTAGGATGTTCCCTAGTGACACAAACACCCTTTTGTAAATAGTTAATACTGGTGTTACCAGTATAGGAAGCATGTAGGCTCTATGCCTTTCATGAGTTCTAGTGATAGAGAACTCCTAGGTTAAGGGGAGAGATAGATCCTCATGTTTATGAGGATTCACTAGAAGCGGTTACATGAGTCTTTTGGTTATTAGTAATTCCACATGGCCAATTTATACTTCTAGAATCGAACCTTCTATAGGGCTCAATGGGGAGATGGTGGATTTTGACTATCGAGACTCACGAGGTGGTGTCCATCACCTGGTCTAATTTGAGATCCTTTTCAGGGCGGAATTTTTTCCTGTGAAATTTCAATCTTGGATAATACAAGAGTTTCATTACTAAAAGAAGGGAAGACTAAAAGTGGTTGAGTACTCTGCGATGTTAATTGAACTCTACCGTTACTCAATGGATATGGTACGTGACCCATTATTCAGCACATAGTCCTTTTATCAGGGACTCCGACAAGATATCAAGTCGTTGATGATTTCCCTCAACATACCTACGTAGTCGGGGGTGCTGGAGTGAGATATACTAGTAGAGAGATTCCACACTTAGTAGGCACCAATAGTGGGAGCTACCACAGAGCGATGGGTGGCCAATTCATCTGTGGTGGGTACCCGAAAGATGATGTAGAAGCCCAAATAGGCCAGACTGTTCAGAGGATGACCCTAGAACATATGGTCGATGTTACAAGGCTCTTGTTATAGAGGGAGACATCAGGGGAGTAGGGTACGATATTCATGTGTCAGGAAGGGGAATATGGCTCAGGATTTCCCAACACACCGCACAGAAGACCGACATATAGTGCAGGGGACTACGAGGCAGCATCAGAGACATGAACATGTTGGTCCTCCACATGGTAGACGTGGCCGCGCTGTGAGATGAGTAGTAGGTGGTGGGTTTAGAAATGAGGTACTACCCCCATGATCCATAGGTGGTCCGGCATGGGCTCCAGGAGCCGTTGGATAGAGGCGGGCTCAGCTTCAAGAGGTCGAGGCCTACGATCTCAACATCTCATAAATGATACAAGATACGATCTATTTCATCACCACTATAGCCACTGTTATTATAGACACAGGTTATAATTACTCGTTATTTGCCACAAACCTTGTATAGAGGTCAGGGATTCTAATCGAGTTGTTGGCTCAATCATTGTGAATAGAGACACCTAAAAGAAAGGATTCAATGATCAAAAATTGGTGTCGGTAGTGTGAAATTACTTTTGGAGGTGAGAGATTCCAGTGGTATCTCCAAGTATCAGTGTTGAGACCTTATGATGACATTCTAGGTATCGACTGGAAATCAGCAGTCAAAGCTCAGATCGACTTTATTAGGTGCACTGTTCAGTTTTTTCAAGAAGATGGGACTAGGTTTCCCTATATTAGAGAAAAGGAAACTGGATATGTGTTGGATGGAATCACACATATTAGGGTGCATCTGATTAATCATTAGTTAGCTGGTCTGACCCTTGGTGCAATGGATGGGAGGAGTCCATATTTTCTTATAGTGGTTGATGAGTACGATGATATCTTTCCAGAGGATGGTCTAGGACTACCTTCTTGTAGAGAGGTAGATTTTTGTATTTATCTCTAACCCATGACTACATAAATATCTACACGTGCATATTGGATGGCTCCAGTAGAGCTCTGGGAGATGTGGGTTGAGTTGGAGGACTTGTAGTGGAGGGGGTTCGTATGACCCAATATTCCATCATGGGCATCCCCTGTGTTATTTTCCATGAAAGAATATAGAATCCCGAGGTTATGAAAGGACTCTCAGTTCCTGAATCAGGTTATAATGAAGAACAAGTATCCTCTACCGAGTATTGATGACCTAATCATTTTGATGAAGGGAGAGAATTGGTTATCAAAGATAGAACTCAGAGCACGCTATCACCAGCTACAAGTACGATATGAATACATCTTGAGGATGGATTTCAGATGTCACTACGACCACAACAAGTACATAATGATTTTGTTTCTTATGAAGAACTCCACAGTAGGGTTCATGGTTCTCATTAACAAGATCTTTTAGCTGAACATAGACTAGTTTTTTGTGGTCTTCATTGATGACATCTTAGTGTATTCAGCGTCTGAGGAGGATCACTCTCTTCACATTAGGATGGTTTTTGACACACTTCGAGAGGACCAGTTTTAGGGAATGCTCTTGAAGTGTGAGTTTTGGATAAAAATGGTCTACTTCATGGGACATTTAATATAAGAGGATGGAGTTCCAGTGGATGCAATGATTTCAAGGTAGTTCTTGAATTGGAGTCACCTAAGAGTGTTACCATGGTGCGTAGTTTCCTTTGGTTGGCTGTGTACTATTGTAATATTGTACATGACTTCTCCAGAGTAGCTTCTCCCATGAAAATGTGAATGATGAAGGGAAAACCCTTAATGTGAATATAATTATGACAGAAGATCTTTGAGATGATGAGGAATAGCTTGATGAGTGCTCATATCTTGAGGTTTCCAATGATGGTCACTAACTACATGGTGTTTTTTGACGCATCAGGAACCAGGTTTGCTTGTGTCCTGATGTAGAGGCAAGTAGGGATTGATTATGGCTCATGCTAATTGAGACTGCATCAGAAGAACTATGTGATTCATGACTTTGAGTTAGTAGTGGTAGTCTTCTCACAGAATATATGGTGATAATACATTTTCAGAGAATGAATCATCATATACTATTAAAAAAAATATTAAGAATTTACTTTCTTAGAAGGATCTAAAACTGAGACATCGTTATTGTCTACTGTATTTCCAGGACTATAACTTCAAGATTTTCTATACACTTCGGATGGGGAATGTGGTGGAAGATGCTCTCAGTAGGAGATCAAGTTCACTGCTAATGAAGGAGGCCTCATTAAAGCTGGCCTCACTGGAGATATAATTGTTTGGTACGGATGAGTTCACTTATATTCATTCGATGGTAGTTTCATCTATATTCTTACAATGAGTTTGGGAGGTGCAACTCAAAGACGCTAAAAGAAAGACTACCTGTGACCAGATGTCTACAAGGAATGCTAATGATTAATATTCTAATGGTAGGGAACACGTAATTCTTTTCAGAGGGCACACCATAATTCCAGTTCCATTGTGGGAGAAGGTGTTGAGGGAGTCTCATACATCTACATTACCAGTATATCCAAGGGTGGAAAAGTTTCATAAAGAAGTCAAATGTTAGTATTGGTGATCGGGGATAAAGAAGTTAGTTGTAGAGTTTGTCTTGAGATGACTCACTTGTCCATAAGTGATGACTAATCACTAGGTTCCAGCAGGATTGATAGAACCCCTCGAGGTACCAGACTGGAAGTGTGATGGGATATCGATAGAGATTGTGATGGAATTTCCGCATACGTCTAGTGCGTATGATTCCATTTGGGTGATTATAAATCGACTCACGAAGTCAGCCGACTTCCTACCCATTTAAGAGTATGATTTAGTAGAGGGCATATGACTCCTCTATATGAATAAGATAGTTTGACTCAATGGAGTCCCATATACGATAGTCTCAGATCATGTTTCCTGGTATATATACCAATTATGGAAGGGATTATAGTAGGTGTTTGGGGCTCAGTTATGCTTGAGCACAACCAATCACCCATAGATGGGCGGTTACTTAGAAGGGACCATAAATACATTGTAAAACAAGATTCATGCTTGCATTCCATATTTTTTTCATTGTTGGGAGGACCTCATGCCATTGGTGGAGTTTACATACAACAAAAACTACAACTCCACCATCAATGAGGTACTATTTGAGTCACTTTACTAATGACCATGTAGGTCACCGTTATGCCGAACAAATCTTGTGGAGTTAACACTCATGGGATCGAAGATGTTGTAGGCTACCACTAATATGATGAAGTACATCCAAGAGGGAATGAAAATTGCACATAGCCGACCAAAGTCATTTGCTATTAGGAAATAAAGACCCTTGGAGTTTGGAGAGGGGGACAATATATTCCTATAGGTCTTTCCTTGATAATGGATATGAAGGTTAAGTTGGGTTTCCAAGTTATCTCTAAGGTTTTTTGGAACATTCCAGATACTACGTAGAGTGGGTGAGGTGGTGTACTTATTGTCATTACCACCATAATTAGAGAGGGTGCACGATGAATTCCACATATCATAGTTGAAGAGATACGTGTGAAACCCCTCTCATGTCCTCAGCCATGGTGATATGAAGATTGATTATGGGGAGACATTCGCATAGTACCTGGTGGAGATAAAAGACCGAGAGGAGCTGATCCTTCATAGAAGGTCAATTCCTCTAGTTTGTGTTTATTGGAAGCACGAGAATCTCCAAGAAATCACGTGGGAGAGAGAAACTCATATTCATTCTATGTACCCTAATTTTTTTGATTATACCTTATTTTGGATTATGATGATGGAATTCCTTAAATGGGGGAGTAATGTAATACCCCAAAATTACATGTAATTTTTTTAAAATTATAAGGGATTATTTCAAGACAGGGCTATGAGACATCATAAAATTATGAGTTTTGGAGTTGACGTAACATACTTATGAACTATTTTTATGATTTATTAAATAAACATGAATGTATATTGTTCTAAATCTTAAATTAGTACATGGATCAAATGTTTTAGGGCACTGTTGAACTCAAAACATCTAGATTCTCTTATAAAGGGCCTAATATTGATATGTGTGGTCCAATAGTGGAAATTAGTTTTTGGCATAAATAAAAAAAATTAAGTAATGAGTATTTTATTTTCAAATAATTATAACTCTGAAATGGTATTTTTTTTGGAAATTTGAGTGTATATATGATCTCTTGATGGAATACTTCCCTTATGTGGAGCCTAACCTTGACTGGCATAGGTCAATGGTGAAAGTAAATTTAATGACTTTTTAGATGAAAAAAAATAACATAGAAAGATATTTTGTTTTTTTTTCTTCATCATTAAGCGTTGGCACATCAGTGTTGTGGTGTAGTAAGGAGGTGATGCATAATATCATTAATGAACCTCATTAATGGACCTCATCAATGAGTCCGTATAATGATACTGCAATGTATTCTAAAAGAAATGTTGATTCATGTTTAGTCAATTAATATCCTAACAAGAAATATAGAATTGTTGAAAAAATCTTGGAATTTATCTATGGATTTGGTGGCTGTGGATGAATAACGATGAATGAACATTCCTCCACCCTTTGAATAATCATTAAAAATAGTGGCATACAGATTATGAACTATGAATAGTGGCACGTGATTCCATTATTCCTCAAAAAAAAATTCATTCCCAAGATGGGGTTTGATGCTTTTCTATGTGAATTTCTTTTCATTATTCTCCCTTCTAAACGAAAAATGTGGGTTAAATCATGAAAAACTTACCCCATGGAATGATCATTCATGCTGGAAGGTTAATGATGTGGGATAAAAGGGTATATCTATTTTAGTGATTATGTTTCCCTTTTGGGTTCTTTGTGATCCTACTGACAAGAACATAACCCAGTCTATACGATCAAGGACACAAATCATTTATCGGGCGTTCATTTTTAGGAATAATTCCACTCTCTTCTCCTTGAATTTATCCAATTCATTGGGGTACAACAATCGGTGCAACATCAGACCGCAAGATCAAGTGAGAAGGGCGGCGTCCAGGATGGCCACTTCATCTGCAAGAAGCCACATCAGAAGATCAAGACATCAACAAGAGATATCGAAACAAGGCGGAGGAGGTAGGTGGGAGGTGGTGGAAGAAGTTGGTACGACACATAGTGCCTCGACGTTGTGCTGAAGTGAAAGAAGTTGTGACCATCCTAGGTCGTATGAGATGAGCATGCTATGTCATTGGGGCACCGCGTTGGACCGGTCAACCCACAGGATGACTGTGGGGATGAGGTTTCTTGCTGTCAAGGATCACGTGTGGAGTAGACCACTTGCCAAAATATTTCTGGCAAATCGATTTACCACACAGGTGTTTGGAATGGTTCCATGCTGGCCCGCCAACCAGGTCGAGCCGAGATAGAACCTTACCATTAGGGCAGCCCAACTAGAGAAAAACCAGAACGATAATGTGGGTCATGCTAAATGGGAAAACTGAGCCACTGTGTGGATTACTGGGGTAGTACTGGTCTAACCATGTTGGGCTGGGATGGGGGAATTAGACTTGGTCGTTGTCGACCCATCAGGTGCGACCCACCAACAAACTGGGAAGGGGCCAGGAAAGCCCAATGGGCATTTCCCCTAGACCAGGCCAGACCAGGCTAGTACAAAACCAATTTGGTTGGGTTGGTTCGACTATAACATGTCAGTACGTATAACCCCCTAGTTGGTCGGGTCACTCTGAACATGTTGGACTGGGTCCGAACGCAATCATCCAGTGTTAACTAAACTACCAATATCTTTTATACCAGGAATCAGATTGATGTGATGTATATGGCTTTGGGACCATTGCGGTAATTCGATCCTTTGGGAATACTCTAATTGAAATTCTGTGAAATTCATGATATCAAAAAATTCATCAGGATTAGATTCTCCCTGAATCATGTGCACTAGAGATCTGGAATCTTATTGCTGGATGTGACACATATGACAATGAAAGAAGAACTCAGTGGTTTAGCATAAGAGCATACCTCAGTGGTTCATTATAATAGTGCACATTATTAGTTCAATAGACATGCATACCTCACTGGTTTAGCGGTCGAGTGTACTTCAGTGGTGGAGTAGAGGAGTGGAAATTAGTTGTTCAACAAATGTGTGTTTCTCAGTGGTTAAGAATAGGAGCGTACCTTAGTGGTTATGTAGACGATGCATCTCAGTGGTGCAGTAGACAAGCGGCCCTCAATGGTCAAACCAATGAACGGACCTTAGTGGTTGACCAGACCAGTGGACCTCAGTGGTCCAATGGTCTTTAGTGGTTCAGCCTATGAGCAGAACTCAGTGGTCCTACAGCTGAGCATACATTAGTGGCTTCTCAGCAATGAGTCCCTCTATAGTACATGATGAATCAACAAAATGTATGATAATCATAATTTCTAAAATTAATGTTATACCTTTTGTGAGATGTCCTTTCTGGGTAATTTTGTTCTGCGTTATTTTTATGTGGTGCTGTGTTTTTCTCATTCAATTATGGATTTAGGTCTTTACTGAGTATTGTGTTACTAACCCTTGCAAGGGCTTCACCTACACATTTTATGTCTCATACATGTGATTGAAACTTTTAATGAGACCTTGGCGGTCCAATACCAAGTGTTCCTTAGTGAGATTGGAATGAAAAGCATATTTCTAGAACTATAGGTAGCTACCCATCACCTACCATTTAGGTAGGGTCTCGAGCGGATAGATTGGGGCAGTTGTACTTTCTTTATTGGTTTTGTTCTTAAATTCTAGCCCCTTTGTACTTTTAGTTTTTACTATAGTCTCAGTAGTTCCCTCAGTGAATTTTGTGGTTTACGTTAAAAAGATTTATCTTTAATCATGTGTAAAGGTTTAAAGTCAAATTCCTACCATTTTTTGGGATATTCCTACTCAGTGCTTGTCGCCGACCACTGACCAATGGAAGGTGGGCTTGGGGTAGTCACAGCACATCCCATGGGAAATGGTTTTTATCATTTTACATGTGAAATTATGAATCTAAATATTTTCACTATATTCTATGATTCACATAATTTCATTTTCCTTACATGGAGAGCATGATCCCATGATAGAAAGTAATATATGTTTATTGAGACAAACTCATTACTTTTCGATATTGTAAGTGTTTAAGCATCCTTTAATGAAGTCTTATGATCCATATCTCATGAAAATTATTTATTTTAATTATCTTATTTTATTTAATGTTATTATCATTTGTAGGTATCATTTTATACTCTTTGGAATATAATACAGTTAAGAAATAATTTTTATGAAAGCCCGAATTTACCTTCTCTTCAGTCGCAAATCTACATTTTCTAAAAAGGGATTCCAATAATATTATACAATACACTAAAAATATCTAAAAGTCAATTGCACACATTTTGTCTTCTACCAACCACTTCACTGGAATCTTCTTGTGTTATTTTAAACATGTTACTTTTCTACCCTTTTTACCCTAAGAATGGAATGTTATTTTAACCTCGTATGACATGTATATATTTACCCACCAACCTTACTTTTAAGCTCCATTTTTCAATATTAAAAAAGTTGATATTTAAGAAATAAATATTAAAAGTAATTTTCATGGAATTGTTTTTCAAAATGGTTTCAAACTACCGTTATATGTTTTCATGAATATTAGTTGTCAAATTGTTTTGCAATATTAATTACATGTTTTCAATGTGCTTTCAAATGGTTTTCAAAGCATTTTCAAGCTTCCTTTATAAGTTTTCAGGAAAAAATATTTTCAAAACTTTTTCAAGATTTCATTTTAATTTATAAATTATTATCAAATAAACGACTTTCAATACATTTTCATGGTTTATTTAGAATTTTTCATGAGTTTTCAATGAAAATGGTTTTTAAAATTTTTGGAAGCTTATTTTAAAAGTTTTTAAGGAAAAGGATTTAAAATTGATTTCGTGACTTCCTTATATGTTTTCTAGGTATTTTCTATGAAATTTATTTTCAAATGGTTTTATGTATTAAAAATCATTTTTCTTATAAGAAATTATATTTTCCTTAAGGACCATTTTTAGAGGATATATAAGAATAGTTTTGGATAAAAGATGAAATTAATGGATGTGACTCATCCCTTCTAGGGAGTGACCTAAATGTTTATTTCATATACTTTATATGAATGAGTTATGATTAGTGTAATTGTATTTATAAATCCCATTTATTATTTATGAGTAATATGATTTCTAAAATCCTTTCTCTTTCATGGGTTATATTCATTAAAAAATTCTTATTTTTGTGGGTTATGTTTATGATGAAATGATTATGTAACTTTTCTCCTTCCATAGGTTATGATATTTTTACATTTTTATGTTACCCATTTCATATGATGGGTTATGATATGTGATATGATTATTTATGATCTTATGTAAGATGTATGTATGATTTAATTTACTAATGGGTGGCCCATATATCTCCATCCAATTCATTAGGTAAATATTTTTATCTTGTGAAAAAATTATGGGAATTATGTAGGAGGGCTTGATCCAACATCGGATGATGGGTAACCCTGATCCATTATGAGAAGATGGGGAAACTGGATCCCCTACAAGGAAAGAACTAGGACTTGGGATGGGTGTGTATCCCATCCAGTGGGTGGAGTTCCCATGAAGTGACATAATAGGTTCTAGGAATGCATCTTTACATACATGGAATGATATCACATGTTTATGTATTCCAGAATTCCATGTCTTATTCTTATGTTTTTCTTTCATTTCCAATTCTATATATTTCAATATGCTACATGTCTTGTTCCTATGTTATGATTTCATGGACCATTCACTTTATTTCATTATGATCCATGACATATTCGAATATTATTATTTCATGTTATATGCTCTTTATTTCATTATGATCCAAGTATTATTCCTATATTAAGAATTCATGTCCTATTATCTTTATTTCATTATTATTATTTCCCCAAGAACTACCGTGATTTGTAAAATTATTCATGTTTATGATCTATTAAATGAATAGTGTGATCTTCTAATGTTTTGATCATGTTCTCATGCCCATTTATCTTATGATCATGCTTACATAGATCCCTTGTTTACCATTACTAAGCATTTGAGCTCACCCCTTTTTTATGTTTTCATCCCCAATTTATTAGGACATGTTGTAGGTAGAATTAATAAAGGTGGTAATATTTGTTAGAGATGTTGGATATCGTTAACCATGGTATAAGACTTTGTTTCCAGGTTTCCAAAGTCACTAAACTATTATGGTCCTCTAGCATGTATTTTTGTAAAGTACTGTATATTAATCTAATATTATATAATATCCATGTATGTTAAGAATTGGTTTCTATAGTTGGTATGAAATTGAACGTTTATTGATTATTTGGAAACTGTGATGATTAATATTTAGTGATATCCCAAGGTATATTTCTAAGGATGTGTCTAGGGATGTCTCTATGTATAAATATATGGATGAGTTAACGTTTAAAAAAATTTCATGGAATTTTGGTAAAAGATAGTGTGAGTGGTTTCCAATAAATTCATCCTTATCTATATAATACAAGTGGATGTATCTCTAGCACATATGTACCCAGGGATAAGAACATTGACAAGATGTTCTGAGCTTGACTCCGGGTAATCCAGTATTGAACAATTGGGCTTGCTGCACACCTAGTTTGACACTACTATGGGATATTATTTGGGAATTCAAAAACTCTTCATGAAACATTATGATGTATTTAGATATAAGTTAGATATAAATATCCTAGGATAAACCCAATATCTAATACATTATTGAAGGTTTCATGATTTATAAATCCTATAAGTAATTATTTTCATGACTATGTGGTTTTCTTCAATGACAAGTAATTCTCACACAATACTTCTAGTTTTAGTCAGTGGTGAGAAACAGAAGGTAATAGATTAAAGTTGAAAGTGATGGAAGATTTTATGATGAGTAATTAATTGGTATGATACCTATAGTGAAAGACATCATCATGCCAAATTAGTTTTCATGGAACATGATTAATAATTTTTATAGTAACCAACTCTAGGACTTTCCAAGGATGATAAAGAAGGGGTTCCTTAAAAGTTTGGGTAATAGAGGACATAAAGGAAAGATGATTTAGTTTCCATTATATCAATAGATTTGAAATAATCACCTAAGTAAATTCCTTAGATGAACAAGATTGTGTTTTGACTATGGAAAATATGGACACAAAGTAGGTGATTGTAATGGAAAAATGAAGAGATCAGTTAAAGTAATGGATTTCAGTTTTGGCCTCCCTAATTCATCATCGATGGTTAATTATTTTTAGTGTAGGGAAAATGGTCATTAAGGAACCCAATGCCCAATCGTTAATGTTCCAAAAAAAATCAACAATGTGGTTCAAATAATGGTTACATTGTAGAGGATTATGAGATTGAGTATGAAATATTAAATGAAATATGTATTATTGTAAATACAATAATGATGAATTAGTTGAAGTATTTATGGATTTAGATTCAAATGTTATTAATGGTGAAATATAAAAGAATTGTTCTACTTATTTTTTCTTTGTATTTATAGGGTTATGTCAAAAGTTCGGTGTAGACTCGTGAAGTAATTTAATGAAATGGTGATATTTTTTCATAAGGGAAGGAAACCCTTAATATGTTCGTTATGATAATATAATTTTTTTATGGATAATGATTCATGGGGAATGAATATATAAATTGGATAGTATTTATTAAATTCGATCAACGTAAGGATTTGTTTAGCAGTTTTTTTTCTACCACTAATCATGTTTAAAACATTTTTGGATTTAAGGAGTAAATCCAATATACATTGGAATGAGGAAGAATGCATGTTTTCCAAAACTATTTTTGGTAATTCAAAACATTACCATGTTTCAATAAAATATTTGAGGAGGGAATTTCCCATTATTGGAATTTTACAACCTAGAAATACTTTGGAATATATAGGGGAATAAAAGTTAAGTAAATTTTGTGAGTCTCTTTCTAATGTATTTTATTTTCACCTTTGATAAGGTCTATAAGGTTAATCATTCAATGAGAGTTTATGTTATGCATCATAGGAAGTATTTTTCCACTGAGTTTGTGTTGAAAACATTGGTTAAAAAGATAATCAATGATTAACCTTATTTCAAGGATATCCAAATATTTATATTTTTTGCGGAAAGGACATCATTTATATTCGGTGACAACCGATCATGTCTGGGATGGTCATGGGTCTTATACTCATGACTGAAGGACGATAAGGGTTTCACGGCTATTGATATACTTTGAAATGTCTCGGTTAATGCATATCTACTTTTGATGAATGAATTAATATTATGAACCAGTATTGTTAATTATTATTTTTAGTGCATGTATATTTTTTTAATATACAAATAGTTATACATTGTATTATTTTATGGGCCTTAAGATACATTAAAAGTTTATTTTAGTTATACATACATCGAAGTTAATTTCTAGAAATTCATTCGATGAAGTAATTGATGTATTAGATTTTGTTCAAATAACAACACAAGAATAATATATTGTTTATATAACATTATTAATAAGTACACAATGTTACTAAAGTGATACAAAAAATTTTAGTCCTACTACATTAAATTATGATGCACTAATGGCTTTAGGAATCATCATAGATTTATAATTTTGAGGCCCTCATCATTCCTTTGATCACTCAATTATTTTATATTGACAGATTTAATCACTTTCTATAAATATTTACTCTATTTCTTCATGACAAATCTTCACTCACAAATTATGATCTCCTATGATGAAGCCTTGTTATATGTTTCCTTGGGTTAACCATTATGATTACAAATTTCATTTTTTAAGGGATGTTTTAGTATCCATTTTTATGATCTAGTTTTCAATAAATAAATAATTAAATTATTTATCCTTTGATAACCTAGATGTATTTGGAAGGTGACATTAATTTTAAGGGTGGTTGAATGTAACACCATAATACTTGATTAATAATGTTTTTTCGAATTAATATTTCAGTTCATAAAAAATATGATTTCACATGAAACGAGAAATAGTTATATATATATATATATTAAAATACTAAGTAAAACATTCATTTCACAAGAAATTTCAAATTGGCTTCTGCTACATATAATACCAACTTTTCTTCCACTACAAGAATCACCTATATGGCGTACGATGCACAGAACACTGATTTTTGATGAAGCATCATTTTATATACATGTAATTAATTAAATGAGATAATAATAACCTAACCATTAAAAATATTTATAGTAATAGTAATTAATTACTTCCAAATATTTTTTTATTAATTTATATATAAATTAAACATATTTATAATGAAAGATAGGATTGTGGTTAAGGTCCTTTAATAATAAAAATATTGTTCTCTCGAATGAACCTGTTATAATAGTGAAACTAATTTTAGACACATTTATATATTTAATTTCATAAAATAATACTCCTTTTTGAAAACACATTGTTGAAATTATCCAAGGGTGAATTTCTAGTATTTTACTTAGAATAATCGTTTTTTATGAATTTTGAAAAATATTTATTTTTAGTTAAAAACTACCTTCTGTCTAATAATTTTTTAACAATAAATTATATTATAAATATTTTTTAAGGTCACATTAGATATATATTGCATATATTAATAAAATATAATTAAATATAATGAATTTCATGTTTAAAATAAATAAAACATTTTATTAAGTATTATATTTATTTTATAATAATTCCATGTTATTATTTACCATAATTCTTTGTAAAAGTGATTAAAATTAATCACAACAGTTAAGGCAAAATTAAGCTTTATTAGGGTTTAAACCGTAAAATTAAGGGCCTAAATGAACTTGTAACATGAAAAAACCCATTTTATATCTGTAGTTGGAACATGAAACTTCCATTATTTATTTTTGTTTTTTTGTAGGAATTTTATTAGATAATAACATCTGCACACATAACTTGTACCTATAAATTCAAAATGAGTCATTTTCATTCCATATAAAAGGAAACCAACTCTACCCAATCGTCACACCTCTCAAACATTTTATGATCATCCAAGATCTTCTTAATTAGCTATACGAAAATAATAACATCTAAATTGAATCCTCTCCTTTGGAATAAATCTTCTCAAGGAAATCTTTTGGCATAATCTTAAAGGAGTTACCTGATTAAGAGATAATGACTTCCCTCAAACTCCATTCCTTTATTTTCATTCTCCACCCTATATACTCTCTATATTTTATTTTATTTTTAAAATAGTATCATACATATACTAATATTTTTTATTAAAATCTTCTGAACAAAATTTACACAAACCTCCATCTAATGGATGTTGAATATATGTTTCTGTGTAAGATGAACTACGAAATCCTTTAATGATGATTGAACATTTCTACTATAACACTAGTCATGGTTTCCATTATTATGGAAAATATATTTATATAAGTCATATATTATATTTAATAAGTATTTATGATTATTTAATCATTTGAAAACACACATATCTTATCATTCAATTTGGTGTTAATACGATGATTTCATTTGGGGAAATGTGGACTACCTCCCGCTCAAAGAGATGTGATTCATTAATACACCACATTGAATGTATTAAACATGGGGTTAAGGAACATATAAGATATATATGGAAAATAAATTATACTATAATAATTACTTATATATATATTTCATTTCCAAAATTACTTTTAATATGAAAATAAAAACTGTAACATCATTCATGTGTTTGTACATCTTAACGTCTCTATGAATGGTTTATTCCATTTCATACTCCTATATTATTTAGATTATTATAATACACATATAATGTATATAAATGATATTTATATAATTTTTTACATTCTGGAATCATGATAAATGTATTAGGACCAAATTTCTAATAAATTGAGACACATACAAGAACAAATTGAATATTACTCTTTCAGGAAGCCTTAGCATAAGATCGTTAACAAGCGGGAAATATAATGAAACAATAAAACCATATATGTTAATAGATATAAGTATATTCATATTTAAATGATTTATAACAAAAATATATTTATTTTAATGGATGTTTGTATGAGTATGGAGACTGCCAAGATACAAGGCAAGGAGATTTCATCACTTTTATAATTTTCGTGAGATAAATGTTATGTTCGCAACTAATTGCATTTTTGGGGTTTATTTAATGCCCATGATTGTATTATATGTACAATGTTCATAAATTTATGGGTATTAATATTACCTTTCTACGATCCTTCTTTCACGAGTCTTATATTTCAAATGTTACCAGATTGGTAAAAATGGTTTGTCTCAATTTGTCTTCTTTGAGAGTTATGATGTGTTATGCACCTAAACATTTTTCAAGGTGTAAAAAAATTCCTTTTACATGTTATAACCTGAATATTAATCTTTTAATGATATTATATGCTTCATATAATTTAATTTCCATACTTGGATAGCTTGATCCCAAGATACCAAGTTATGAGTGTTTATCTAAAAAAATCTCATTGATTATTGATATTGTTTGTCATTATAATTATTTTGGTGAACTAATATGATACATATTTTAATAAAATTAATGTGTTTCATTATCGTATACTATTTCATGATATAATTATTTATTTGTACCATTTTACACTCATTAGTATATAATATAGGTAAGAAATTCCTTTTAGGAAAACCTGAATTTACCCAATCTTCAGTCAGAAATCGTTGTTTCATAAAAAGGGATTACAATAATTTTATACCACTATCTTATAATACTTGAAAGAATTTTGTACCATTGTGCCTCTTAAAATTATCTTAAAGGTAATTTTCATGTCCTTCTCCGAATAGGTAATATTTCTATCTTTTTTACTATGCCAAAATAATGTTCTTTTAACATCATATGATCTGTACGGATTTGTAGCTATTATTTCTACAAAGCTCAATTTTTCATTCTAAATTTTTTTAATCTTCAAGAAAAAGTTTTTAAAATATATTTTCAGGAAAATTTTGTTTTCAATATGGTTTAAAACACTTTTTATATGTTTTCATGGAAAACTATTTTCAAAATGTTGTTTATGTCTTAATTACATGTTCTAAAATTGATTTCAATGAAATGGTTTTCAAAACATTTTCAAGCTTCTTTTATAATTGTTCAATAAAAATTATTTTCAAAAAAAATTCAACAATTTTTTATAAATTTTCATATTATTTTAAAACAAATGGTTTTCAAAGCATTTTACTAATTTCCTTATAATTTTTCATGTTTTTTCAAATAAAAATGTTTTTAAATAGTATTGAATCTTATTTGATTATTTTTAAAGGAAAACGATTTTAAAAATGATTTCATGTATTATTTATAAGTTTCCAAGGTATTTTATAAGAAGTTGATTTTCAAATGTTTTTTTTTATATTTAAACCCCGTTTTCATACAATAAAGGATATTTTCCACATGAGATATTTTTAGAATACATTTTAAAAGTAAATTCCATATAAGATGAAATACATTGATGTTACTCATTTCTTATAGGAAATAATCTAAAAGTTCCATTAATATCCCTTTAATAAATGATATATTCTTAATGTCTTGGTCTTTATGAAACCCCTTTATTCTTCATCGGTAATATTTTTTTGAAACATGTTTCTTTTTCATGGGTTAAAGGATTTTGAAACTATTTTCTTTTCAAAGGTTATGCGTATGATGAAATTATTAAAAACCTTTCTCGTTCCACATGTTATGATATAATTATAGGCTTATGTTACCCATTTAATTTCATTGGTTTTGATATGTGATATGTTTACTTATGATATTGTTGCAAAAGTATTTATGATTTTGTTATGTGATGGGTGTGATATATATCTCCCTCAAATGCAATGGATAAATATTTATATCTCGTGATATAATGATCGGAATCAAGTCGATGGGCTTGATCAAATATGTGAATATGGGGAAGTCCCATTCCTTATAACAAGAGGACTTGTACTAGGGATGGAGGTTTTTCCCACCAAGTAGGTGTTTTCACAATTATTATGGTAGATGAGGAACCCCAATACATTATGGGAATATGAGGAAACCTAATAGTTTACAATGAATTAACTGTGATTGTTGATTTTTGGGTGTCCCTTTTAGTGGGTGTAGTTCTCATGAAGTTCCTTGATAAATTCTAGAAATGCATCTTCACTTACAGTGAATGATATCACATGTTTATGTATAGAACAATTACATGTATTATTACTATGTTATGTTTTTTGGGCCTATCCTATTTATTTCATTATTATCATTTTGTTATTTCTATTGTATTCTTTCATGGCCTATTTTCATTATTTTATTATGATTCATGTATTATTCATATGCTATGATTTCCTGGATAATTCTATTTATTAAATTATGATCTATGTGTTATTATTATATTATGATTTTATGGACTATACTATTTATTTCATTATTATTCATGTCTTTTGGACTGCCATTATTTATTCTATGATTCATGTTTATGATCTTTGACATGCCATATATGATCAAATAATGTTTTGATCGTGTTCTAATACCCTTTAAGATCATGATTATGCTTATATAGATCCATTATTTACCCTTACTGAGAATTTCAACTCTCTCCTTCCTAATGTATCTGTACCCATGTTATGAGGGCATGTTTTATGTATAACTACTAAAGGTAGTGAACTTTATGGGAGATTTTGAAGATCTTCCACCATGATAGAAGACTTTCTTTCCTAGTTTCCAATTACACTAAATAGTTATGACCCTCTAGAATGTATTTTTTTAATGTCCTAAATATTCATCTAAAATTATGTAATATCCCAATATGAAATTCTTGGCTCACTATAGTAACCATTTTATATTTATAAAAAATATTTCGTGTCACGACCCGCCTTCACCAAAATGATGGAAGGGTTAGCAGAGTGCCAGACCCTTCCTTCTTTTAGTTTAAGGAGAGATAATGACCCCCGAAACCCGCCTTCAATAGGTCCCGGAGTGGCGACTAGCACCAAGGGTATAGAATCACACACTAAATGGAAGGCATTACCCATTTTCTATTTTACATGATTGGGAGATAAGATGATGGAACCCAACAACTCCAAATCTAAAAGAAAAGTAACCCCAAAAGTAAATCATCCCCACATGCATATTTCAAAAGTAAAATCCACAAAGTACAAAAGGTGACTACGAAGGTAAGTACCAAAGAAAGAAAAAAAGCAACTGTAACTGCTCCAAAGGTCCTAGCTAGTATGGTCCCACGGGATCCCCGATATCCTCACGGTAACCTGAAAGAAGTTTTATATACATATGGTGCACATAAAAGTACACTTAGTAGGAAAAACCAAAGACTCTCGTGCACAAGTGGGGGAACGTACAAAATTCTTGTGAGAAAAAGAGTAAACCAAACACCTATCAAGGTAAACAATCCACCCCAGGCCTCACCAAGGAACACTCCCCAAATAACACAAGTCAAGTAATATATATAATCAGAGAACATCGATGTTTGGGTACCCCACGCCACTTTCCTACTGGTTATTGAGACATCCTACGCATCAGACCAATCCCGTTATTCTCACCGCAGTCCCACTACCACACCCGCCCACACACACCAGGGCCACAACCACACGCAGTCCCACTTCCTAAATCCCACCCGCACACACCTGGGCCACAACTGTCACACGTAACCAAGCCTATAAACACCTAGGCCAGAACAACCACCACCACACCTGAAGATACCTGGGCTAGAAAATCCACTGCCACACCCGAAGACACCTGGGCCTCATCCTGAAGACACATGGGAAACCACCTGCCGCACACACCTGGACAACCACCACACCACCCCGCCCGAAGGTTCTTGGGATAATAATGGACCTCAGGCCATCACAGCCTGCCCAAATATGCTTGGGCTATCCGGGAAAGGGAGCAGAAAAAGAGCTAATAACCAGCCACCAAGAATAGTGTTGGGAAAAACACCCTCCCCCATGAAATGGGGGTGTTCGACACTAAGTTCTCAACTTGGGTGGGGCGCGAATAAGAAACACAAAACTACAAGTATAAATATAGGTAACTAGCACTCACCCAAAGTCTAGGATTTTCTAACCAGCCTACAAAGCACAACAACACTACATCCAAGTCCCAAGTCACTACTTTCACCAACAAAACCCATTTTTCCCATTCTTGTTTCATGTTCAGTGACAATGTTTAATTAAGCACTACTAGGCAACTAGCAGGCATAGACATAAGTCCAGGAAAGTAAAAAGTCAAACATTAATTTAAACATTTTCTTGTAATGTTACAACAACAAGGAAAAAGTGAGATCCCCGAAGTACTGGAACCAAAGACAACCCCAGACACTACCCTGTGTCCCCTCCCAAAATATTTTTCATCAACAGAGGATCCCACCCGAGTTTGTGTTATAAACAAGTACCCACCCAGTCTTAAAACTCACAACCTCCGAATCCATTCAAACAGGGGATCCCATCCCCAATTTCACACAACCACTGAGGGTATAATGATAGGGGATCCCATCCCCTCCCACGTCTCCAGCAATCGGCCCGAAAGGAAAACAACCAACTTCCACCACCAACACAAGTCAGGGCCATGCCGGTATTTTCAGATTTAAATGACTTAACACACTCCATGATTTCAATTTTCGTGTGTTTTAACTGGGGTTTATCTCAGAAGGAAAAAGATCCCGGTGCCTCAATTTATTTGGTCGGATATACATGATTAACCAATTAATTTTCCCAGCAGGAGTTTAAAACCAGAACAAGCCATTTAAAACATCAGCAGAGGTTCATTTGTGCACAAACAATGACCACCAACGACCTCGATTTTCGGAATGCGTAAGCCACGATAACGTAGAAAGATGATTTTAATATAACAAAATCAACGATCACAGCCCCCCCTTCATTCTTTACATGATTCGTTCATTATATTTAATTAGTTCTGGTTTATCCAATTATACAGAATCCAAAGTACGCCCACCCCGCATGATACACAAAAGAGAGAGGCAAATGAGAAATTCCCTACTTGTTGGATCAACGATCTACGCTGAGGCCAGGGGAAGAAGTTCACGGATAGCAATGCGGCTCGCCCGAACGAAAATCGCTCCGTCTATCAATGCTTAGGTCGGGCGTGGAACTCTACGCATAATGATGAAGCTCGCCCGATGCACCAGAATCTATTCGTGAAAAGACGCAATCGAGAAAAGATGAAACCACGGCTAACCCTTAGTTTATAAGAGCCGCAGACGGTTGAGGTGAGAACGCGAAGCCATTAAAGGAGAGGGGGTCGTGGGATGACCACTCGGTTGGGCAGTTACACACAGAGGTCTCTCAGGGTTTTTAGGAATTAATTATGGTCTTTAAACGATTTTAAAAGTGTAAAAGAATTAATTTACGTCAAAACTTACGTTGCGGGATCGGAAAATTCAGGTACAGGAAAAAGAATGAAAGGCTCGCGAGGGGACACGATGCCACTGTCATGGTGCCACCGTCACGGTTCCACCGTCACGGTGCCACCATCACGGTGTCGCCCTCATGGTGCCACCATGACCGGTGTCAGCCTCACAATGCCATCGTTTTGGTGGAACCTCACATTGGAAAAGTAATGGGCCATGAGGGTCCAGGCCATTACATTAGATACCTCTTAAACGATTCTCTCCCTCGAGAAGGGCCATTACATTAGATACCTCTTAAACGATTCTCTCCCTCGAGAATCAAAACAACCCAAGAATGAAAGAGAGGGTCCGAACAACCACCTCGAAAGATACCTCTTAGAAGTGAACCCATGATAACCAAAAAAACATCCCTGTAAAGAACCAAGCAACATACCATGCCAAACTACCCGGGCATGTGGGTTGGGGAGTCCCATCCCGCATGACAAGATATTATCTTCTTTGGGCGGCACTGACTTTCCCGCACGGGTTTAATCGCATCCACCTTAATGCATCTTGATTAAGGGCCGGGTTCTCTCCTCCCCCATAGCCAGGGATTTTTTTTACACAAAATAAGAGGAATGAAAACCAGTACGTTTCATAGCCAAAAGACAAAACGTTCTACCACAATAGGTACAACAAGGAACAAAACTTAAACGAACTCTGGGTACTAGGTACGCATCTGTGCTTCCCTCTCCCACGTAATCTCCTCATGTCCACCTTGTCTCCAAAACACACGAACCAATGGAATGGTTCTCCCCTGAAGAAAATTCTCCTTACGATCCTCGATCATCACTGGTCTCCCCACAAAGGTCACGTCGTCCTCGATGTCCAGCTCACCCCAATCAAGGACGTGTCAATCGTCGTGCAGAATATTGTGCTTAAAACTTCTTAAAATTTTAATTTATTCTTAATTCCCAAGAAATCCCTGAAACTCAAGAACACAAGTCATTATGATGCATGTACCTTTCCTAGGGTCTCTACCCTGCAATCAACGTGGCCTCACTTGGTCATTCGGTAGGTCCAGAGTCCTTGCATCGGATCACAGGGGCCCTAAAATCTCGTGTCCTAGCTGGTCTTCCCTGGCCTAATTCACGCACCAAGGTCACCCAACACTGTTGCCTTACCATCCCATGAAATCATCACTGTGCCTAACTCCAGACTCCATCCTATCTCTCAACCATCACCTCTGATACCATTCTGTCACGACCCACCTTCAACAAAAGGAGGGAAGGGTCAACAGACTGCCATGCCCTTCTTTCTTTAAGTTGAATGAGAGATAATGACCCCTAAAACCTGCCTTTAATAGGCCCCGGAGTGGCGACTAGCACCAAGGGTATAGAATCACACACTAAATGGAAGACGTTACCCATTTTCTGTTTTACAAGATCGGAAGATAAGATGATGGAACCCAACAACTCCAAAACTAAAAGAAAAGTAAAGCCAAAGGTAAATCATTCCCACATGCATGTTTCAATAGTAAAAGCCACAAAGTACAAAAGGTGACTAAGAAGGTAAGTACCAAAGAAAGAAAAACAGCAACTGCAATTGTCCCAAAGGTCCGAGCTAGTATGGTCCCGCCCGATCCCCAAATCCTCCAGGAAACTTGAAAGTAGTTTTATATATGTAGGGTGACCATACAAGTACACTCAGTAGGAAAAACCAAAGACTATCGTGCACAAGTGGGGGAACGTACTAAAGTCCCGTGAGAAAAAGAGTAAACCAAACACTTATCAAGGTAAACTATCCACCCCAGGCCTCACCAAGGCACACTCCCCAAATAACGCAAGTCAAGTAATATATATAATTAGAGCACATCGATGTTTGGGTACCCAGCGCCACTTTCCCACTGGTTATTGAGACATCCTACGCATCAGACCAATCCCTCCATTCTCACCGCAGTCCCACTACCAAACCCGCCCGAACACACCTGGGCCACAACCACACGGAGTCCCACTGCCGAAATCCCGCCCGCACACACCTGGGCCACAACTGTCACACGTAACCAAGCCTGCAAACATCTAGGCCAGAACAACCACCACCACGCCCGAAGATACCTGGGCTCGAAAATCCACTGCCACGCCCGAAGACACCTGGGCCTCATCCCAAAGACACTTGGGAAACCACCTTCCGCACACACCTGGCCAACCACCACACCACCCCGCCCAAAGGTTCTTGGGCTAATAATGGACCTCAGGCCATCATAGCCTGCCCGAAGATACTTGGGATATCTGGGAAAGGGAGTAGAAAAGGAGATAATAACCAGCCACCTAGAATAGTGTTGGGGAAAACACCCTCCCCCATTAAATGGGGGTGTTCGGTACTAAGTGCTCACCTTGGGTGGGGCGCGAATGAGAAACAAAAAACTAAAAGTATAGATATATGTAACAAGAACTCACCCAAAGTCTAGGATTTTCTAACCAGCCTACAGAGCACAACACCACTACATCCAAGTCCCAAGTCACGACTTTGGCCAACGAAACCCATTTGTCCCATTCTTGTTTCAGGTTCAGTGATAATGTTTAATTAAGCACTACTGAAAAACTAGTAGGCATAGGCATAAGTCCAAGAAATTAAACAGTCAAAAATCAATTTAAACATTCTCTTGTAATATTACAACAATAAGGAAAAAGTGAGATCCTCGAAGTACTGGAACCACAGACAACCGGGACACTCCCTGTGTCTCCTCCCAAAATATTTTTCATCAATAGAGGATCCCACCTGAGTTTTTGATATAAACAAGTAACCACCCGGTCTTAAAACTCACAACCACTGAATCCATTCCAACAGGGGATCCCATTCCCAATTTCACACAACCACCGAAGGTATAATGACAGGGGATCCCATCCCCTCCCATGTCTCCAGCAATCAGCCCGAAAGGAAAACAACCAACTATAACCACTAATACAAGTCAGGTCCATGCCGGTATTTTCAGATTTAAACGACTTAACACACTCCATGATTTCAATTTTTGTGTGGTTAAACTAGGGGTTATCATAGAAAGAAAAATATCCTGGTGCCTCAATTTATTTTGCCGGAAATACATGATTAACCAATTACTTTTCACACCAAGAGTTTACAACCACAACAATCCATTTAAAACATCAGCATAGGTTCATTATTGCAAAACAACAACCACCAACGACCTCGATTTTCAGAATGCGTAAGCCAGTACAACTCAGAAAGATGATTTTAATATAACAACATCAACGATCACAGACCCCCTTCATTCTTTACAGGATTTTTTCATTATCTTTAATTAGGTCTGGTTTATCCAATTATACAGAATCAAAAGCATGCCCACCCTTATGATACACCAAAGAGAGAGGCAAAGGATAAATTCCCTACTTTTTGGATCAACGAACTACGCTGAGGCTAGGGGAGGAAGTTCACGGATAGTGATGCGGCTCGCCTGAACGAAAATCACTTCGTCTATCAATGCTTAGGCCGGGCGCAGAACTCTACGCATAACTATGCGGCTCACCCGATGCACCAGAAGCTGTTCGTGAAAAGCTGCGATTGAGAAAAGAAGAAACCACGGCTAACCCTTAGTTTATAATAGCCGTGGACGGTTGAGGGGAGAACACGAAACCCTGTAAAGAGCGGGGGTCGTGGGTTGACCTCTCGGTTGGGAAGTTACAAACGGAGGTCTCTCGGGATTTTTTTAGGAATTAATTATGGGCTTTAAACAGTTTTAAAAGAGTAAAAGAATTAATTTACGTTGAAACTTACGTTGCGAGAGCGGAAAAATCAGGTACCGGAAAAAGAACGAAAGGCTCGTGAGGGGACATGGTGCCACCGTCACGGTGCCACCCTCACGGTGCCACCCTCACAGTTCCACCCTCACAGTGCCACCCTCACGGTGCCACCCTCATTGTGCCACACTCATGGTGCCACCCTCACGGTGCCACCGTGACCGGTGTCACCCTCACGGTGCCACCATTTTGGTGGAACCTCACTTTGGAAAAGTAATGGTCCAGGAGGGTCCGAACCATTACATTAGATACCTCTTAAACGATTCTCGCCCTCGAGAATCAAAACAACCCAAGAAATAAAGAGATGGTCCGAACAACCACCTCGAAAGATACCTCATAGAAGTAAACCCATGCTAACCAAAAACACTTCCCTGTCAAGAACCAATCTACATACCATGCCAAACTGCCCGGGCATGTGGGTTGGGGAGTCACCTCCCCCATGTCAAGATATTATCTGCTTTGGGCAGCACCTACTCGCCCGCACGGGTTTAATCACATCCACCTTAATGCGTCTTGATTAAGGGTCGGGTTCTCTCCTCCCCCATAGCCAAGGCTTTTTTACACACAATCAGAGGAAAGAAAACCAGTACGTTTCATAGCCAAAACACAAATTGTTCTACCACAACAGGTACAACAAGGAACAAAACTTAAAACAACTCTGGGTACTGGGCATGCATATGTGCTTCCCTCTTCCACGTACTCTTCTCAAGACCACCATGTCTCCACAACACACGAACCAATGGAATGGTTCGCCAATGAAGCAACATCTCCGAGCAATCCTCAATCATCACTGGTCTCTCCACAAAGGTCACGTCGTCCTCGATGTCCAGCTCACCCCAATCAAGGACGTTTGAATCGTCCTGCAGAATATCGTGCATAAAACTTCTTAAAATTTTAATTTATTCTTAATTCCCAAGATATCCCAGAAACACAAGAACACAAGTCATTATGATGCATGTACCTTTCCTAGGGTCTCTACACTGCAATCAACGTGGCCTAACTTGGTCGTTCGGTAGGTCCAGAGTCTTTGCATCAGATCACGGGGGGCCCTAAAATCCCGTGTCCTAGCTGGTCTTCCCTGGCCTAATTCATGCACCAAGGTCACCCAACACTGTTGCCTTACCATTCCATGCAGTCCTCTCTGTGTATAACTCTAGACTCCATCCTATCTCCCAAACATCACCTATGATACCATTCTGTCAGGAACTTCCTTCACTAATAGGAGGGAAGGGTCAGCAGACTGCCAGGACCTTCCTTCTTTAAGTTGAAAGAGAGATAATGACCCCCCAAACCCGCCTTTAATAGGTCCTGGAGTGCCGACTAGCACCAAGGGTATATAATCACACACTTAATGGAAGGCATTACACATTTTCTGTTTTAGAAGATTGGGAGATAAGATGATGGAAAACAACAACTCTAAAACTAATAGAAAAGTAAAGCCAAAAGTAAATCATTCCCACATGCAAGTTTCAAAAGTAAATGCCACAAAGTACAAAAGGTGACTACGTAGGTAAGTACCAAAGAAAGAAAAACATCAACTGCAACTGCCCCAAAGGTCCTAGCTAGTATGGTCCCGCGCGATCCCCGAATTCCTCCTGGAAACCTGAAAGCAGTTTTCTATACGTAGGGTGAGCATACAAGTACACTCAGTAGGTAAAACCAAAGACTCTTGTGCACATGTGGGGGAACGTACTAAAGTCCTGTGAGAAAAAGAGTAAACCAAACACCTATCAAGGTAAACTATCCACTCCAGGCCTCACCAAGGCACACTCCCCAAATAACACAAGTCAAGTAATATATATAATCAGAGCACATCGATGTTTGGGTACCCCACACCATTTTCCCACTGGTTATTGAGACATCCTACGCATCGGAACAATCCCGCCATTCTCATCGCAGTCCCACTGCCACACCCACCCGCACACACCTGGGCCACAACCACACGCAGTCCCACTGCCGAAATCCCACCCGCACACACCTGGGCCACAACTATCACACGTAACCAAGCCTACAAACACCTAGGCCAGAACAACCACCACCATGCCCGAAGACACATGGGCTAGAAAATCCACTGCCACGCCCGAAGACACCTGGGCCTCATCCCGAAGACACTTGGGAAACCACCTACCCCACACACCTGGCCAACCACCACACCACCCCACCCGATGGTTCTTGGGAAAATAATAGACCTCAGGCCATCACAGCCTGCCCAAAGATACTTGGGCTATCCGGGAAAGGGAGTAGAAAAGGAGCTAATAAACAGCCACTAAGAATAGTGTTGGGGAAAACACCCTCCTCCATGAAATGGGGGTGTTCGTCACTAAGTGCTCAACTTGGGTGTGGCGCGAATAAGAAAGACAAAACTACAAGTATAGATATAGGTAACAAGCACTCCCCTAAAGTCTAGGATTTTCTAACTAGCCTACAGAGCACAACACCACTACATCCAAGTCCCAAGTCACGACTTTCGCCAACAAAACCCATTTATCCCATTCTTGTTTCAAGTTCAGTGATAATGTTTAATTAAGCACTACTGGGAAACTAGTAGGCATAGGCATAAGTCCAGGAAAGTAAACAGTCAAACATAAATCTAAACATTCTCTTGTAATGTTACAACAACAAGGAAAAAGCGAGATCCTCGAAGTACTGGAACCAAAGACAACTCGGGACACCACCCTATGTCCCCTCCCAAAATATTTTTCATCAACAGAAGATCCCACCGGAGTTTGTGATATAAACAAGTACCCACCAGGTCTTAAAACTCACAACCACCGAATCCATACCAACTGGGGATCCCATACCCAATTTCACACAACCACCGAGGGTATAAAGATAGGGGATCACATCCCCTCCCACGTCTCCAGAAATCGGCCCGAAAGGAAAACAACAATCTACCACCACCAACACAATTCAGGGCCATGCCGGTATTTTCAGATATAAACGACTTAACACACTCCATGAATTCAATTTTCGTGTGTTTTAACCGGGGGTTATCACAGAAGGAAAAAGATTCCGGTGCCTCAATTTATTTGGCAGGATATACATGATTAACCAATTACTTTTCACATTAGGAGTTTACAACCACAACAAGCAATTTAAAACATCCGCATAGGTTCATTAGTGAACAAACAACGACCTCCAACGACCTCGATTTTCAGAATGCATAAGCCAGAACAACCCAGAAAGTTGATTTTAATATAACAACATCAACGATCAAAGCCCCCCCTCATTCTTTACAGGATTCATTCATTATCTTTAATTAGGTATGTTTTATCCAATTCTACAGAATCCAAAGCACGCCCACCCTGCATGATACACCAAATAGAGAGGAAAAGGAGAAATTCCATACTTGTTGGATCAATGATTTACGTTGAGGCCGGGGGAGGAAGTTCATGGATATTGATGCAGCACGCCTGAACGAAAATCACTTAGTCTATCAATGCTTAGGCTGGGTGTAGAACTCTACGCATAACGATGCGGCTCGCCCGATGCACCAAAAGCTGTTCATGAAAAGCCGGGTTCCGGAAAAGAAGAAACCACGGCTAACCCTTAGTTTATAAGATCCGTGGATGGTTGAGGTGAGAACACGAAGCCACGTAAGGAGCGGGGGTCATGGGTTGGCCACTCGGTTGGGCAGTTACACACGAAGGTCTCTCGGGATTTTTTTTAGGAATTAATTATGGTCATTAAATGGTTTTAAAAGAGTAAAAGATTTAATTTATGTCGAAACATATGTTGCGAGAGCGGAAAAGTCAGGTACTGGAAAAAGAACGAAAGGCTCGCGAGGGGACACGGTTCCACCATCAGGGTGCCACCCTCATGGTGCCACCATCACGGTGCCACCCTCACTGTGCCACCGTCATGGTGCCACCCTTACGATGCCACCGTGACCGGTGGAACCTCACTTTGGAAAAGTAATGGGCCAGTAGGGTCTGGGCCATTACATTTTTAGTCGGTGAGGTATCTAGTATCTCCCCATATTAAAAATACTTTATTTGTTAAAAATAAAAGTCGAACAAAAATTCATTGAATATAATATTAATAATGTAGTAAATTCATCCAACTGGATCCCATTGGTTATATAATAGATCCAAAAACAATATTGGCCATAAAACCCTCATATAATTAAATTTCAATAGTTTTTAGGGTAAATTTATAATTATATAACATAATTTATACATTTAATTACCATATTTACCATTAAACGTTGAAATAATAAATATTACTAAAGTTATTATTAATTATTTATAATAATAAAAGGGACATTTTTAAATTATTTTTACCATATATTTACCAATATTGAATTCATTTTTCCAAATTTAAAACACATAATTGATAAAAATTAATTATAATTTATTTATGTTGATGGAATAAGAAAATGTGTTTTTATAGTTAAAACGTTCAAAATATCACAATATTTTTACACTAATTTCAATGTCAAAATGATTCCAATGAAGTAAATTAGATTTAATTATAAAATATTTATCTAATTATGCTTTCAAACCATTAATAAATATCGTATCACACTATAAATAAATGTAATGAAAAAGTAGTTTTCAATTAAAATGAATACTTTTTTCCACTAGTTATCAACAAATAAATCTTATCAAAACAATACCAAAAATATAACCCATGTAAATTTTGATTTCCTAAATACAATGATGAACTAAATGTTTTATATATAACTTCTTAACATGAAAAACATGATTTAAAATATGTTTTCCATCAAAAGGCGACAAAAATACCCTTTTGAAAAAATACTTCTTTTATTGGTAAAGTTGTATTTCATCATATATAATCTCTAGAAAACACATAAGATGAATGTTAAAAATTATATTGAATATATTACATATATATTTCATTAATATAATCTAATTTTAGGGATTATTTTATTTATAATTCGCACTTTTTTACGTTTAAATAGTTTTTTAGGAAAACATTTCCTTTTATATTAAAAAGTGTTTTAAACTCATTTATAATTATTTTTTCAAACGAATACATAAATATATATACATGTGCAAAATATAATTTCATAATTGAGTTTATAATGTTCATTCCCATCATTTAAATGACTATGTTTTAATGGTAATATTTAAATATTATTTAGTTTAATGATTATGCTTGATTTGGGGTATCATTAAGATATTGATCATAGTGTTTCCCATTAAAAACATGTGATTTTTAAAAAGTGGTGAAAAAATGATATTAGTAACACTATGGAGATAATGATCTACACAACCTATGAAGAATTTTTCTATTTATCAAAAATAAAAAGTGTAATGGTGGTAATTGATCATTACAAATGAAATATAAAAATCATAATAAAAACATCATACTTAAAGTGTACAGTAATTTGAAATTGATAATCCATAAGTTACAATAGAAAAGAATGATGATATTTTAAATCATTAATCACTTGGAAGAATTGGCCTTTCCTTTGGAATAAACGTTGGAAATAGAGGCTGGAATACATTTAATAATGGACATAGGGTCAATAAATGGAATTATATTATAATAGTAGTATAATAAGTGGTATTTCTTGTTGAAACTATACACATTGTTGGGCCATGAAGAGGTGGTGAGCATCCCCTTTATAAGTGGTTAAGGTTGCCTTTTAGTAACTATACCTATAAAATATTAAGGGATAACATTATTTTCAAAAACAATATCTCCATAATGAAAACTAATATGTTTTAAAATCACCCATAAATAGATTTTCACACATTTTTTGATAAATTTATAGGTTACTTACTCAATTAATATTTAAATTTCCCATTCTTAATTATACCATGGAAAATTATTTTTATATAAGTAATTTTTTTGACAGATAAAAATAAAATTTTAGTTATTAACAAAAACATAGGTAAACATTAAAAATATAAAATCCAATTTATCATTTAATTTTTCTATTTATATGAAAACCATATTTTATGAATTTTTATAGTAATGTGTAAAGTCAATTTTTTAGAAAAGGGGAAATTTTGAGCTTAAATTATTTAATTGGGGAAAATTATCAACCTAAAATATTTTAAAGATATTTTTGTTTTATTTTTCAAAACTAGTTTTTAGGTGACCATTAAATAAATCCAAAACTAACATTTATGAAAATGATAATCAATATAACGAATAGAAAAAATTATTTTTAAATATTACATCAGTTTATAAAATTTTATTTATAGGTTTTATAAATTATATCTACTCTTTCATGATCAAAATGTTTTATTCCTTGAAAACATCGTCAATTTTTTCTAAATATCTATGTCAATATTACATTTCGAAAATGTCATGAAATATACTATCTTATTAAAACCAATATATTTCCATAATCACAAGTTCCTCAACCCAGTTTGTGAGGACTCGTCATGTGCATCCACGAGACATGCGATAAAATCTTGATAGATACATATTTCTGGGTTACTCTAGTAGTACTGTAGTTGTTATTGTAATAGGAATTATAGATGGTACTGTTCGGTTCTGTAGTAGCTAGGACTAATCATATGTTTGGTGTTTCAGGCCACCTATTTGGTCCTCGAGTATATCATGGCCTTTAGGCTAGTACGGCTTATGGGCCACCTCGATGCCTTTGGATCACATTAAATTGTGCTAAAATAAACAATGAAGACTCTACAATGAACATGCACAAGACGAGGATTCAATGAAGGCTCTTTTACCAGAGCAGAGCTAATAGATTTGGAAGAATTAATGGGTATGAAAATATCCATTCGGACCAGCAAATCTGTGCAGGGGAAGCCATTCCAAGCAATCATGTGGATGTGGATAACTAACATAATCATTTAGATGCTAGTTAAAGGAAGTTTCACGTAGTTATAATTTGG
This sequence comes from Viscum album, assembly GCA_963277665.1. NCBI lineage: Eukaryota > Viridiplantae > Streptophyta > Magnoliopsida > Santalales > Viscaceae > Viscum > Viscum album. Next base: position 1,338,672,127 of record OY728132.1, on the reverse strand, counting down.
ATGAATTCATATATTTCCATTATTTCATTTTATGTCAAAAAGACTATGAGCCATGTATGGGTTCCCCATAAACCCCTGCATGGTGGATTATTAAAAAATGAATAAGAAATAAGGAATCTGAGACATTTGGGTAACACATTTCTATATTCACTAGAAAATTAAATTATTTTAAACAATTACCCAAAAATAATCCAGTGATAAATTTGATTTTCGATGCTTAAAAATTAATTCCATTATTAAAAATGAATATTTAAATATTAAATGTTTTATATTATAAATGAAAATACAAAATATACAGGAAAACCAATTTATTGTAAAATAGTGTTATTAAAAATTATGTGTGCTTAATATTATTTCATTTCAATTTCAAATAATATATATATATTATTTAATATATTATAAGGTTTTATTAATGATAAATTTTATTTATTTTGTTAAATATATTTGAATAATAAATAATAGTTCTTGAGGAAACCTTATGATCATTAGATTCATTACACTATAACAAAAATATTTTTTCAATTTATTTTTTAAATTCCAACATTTAATTTCATTAATAGTTTGATATTATAATATTAATTTTATCATTATGAATAAATTATAAAATATATAAATAATAATATTATAAATTTTACCATGAAGAGATTAAATATATATTTTTAATATTTTAATATTATATTAGTTAATTCACTCTGAATTACCTATTTCAAAATTTTCTACTAACGATACAAAATTTTATTATACCTATTAGATACATGTATATACAGTGATTATATATTTAGTGACCATATTTTTTATGCACATATTGTGGTGCTTGAATCTTGAATTCTATTATCACTACATAAATCATAATTCTCATAAACGTTATCCATTAATGTTGTTATTTATCATTTTATGTTTTATTAATCTATTTAGGATCCTCATGGATGAAAATTATCCAAGAGGTCTACTTATAATGATGATATATTTGTTTAATATTTATTTTCTATTTTATTTTATGAAATGTTAAGTAATATAATAATACTATGTGAGTAGTCACCCATAGTGAGTAATAAAGTAGTTTTCAGTGATTTAATAATAGCGTTTTACTATAAATAAATATTTTTTTCCTTTTAAAATATATATCTTATATGACTATTAAAAAAATTAATATAAAAATCATTGAAAAAAATTAAATTATAATCATTTAGTTTATGAAAATAATATTCATCATCAAGACCTGTAGTGTTACATTCTACACATTAAATAAACTTCTTTAACACTATTTAATTATTACATTAGAAATAAGCATATTTATGGGGAATTATAATATAGATTTTACTCATGATAAAAGTCATCAACATATATCAACCATTTATTAATATTATATATATTGTTTTCATTATAACAGTATTATCCTTAAAAATTTGTTTTTTTCTCTAACCATTTCATCACAGATCCTATATTTACTCAGTTTCATGACCTATATTATATAATTTACATCTAGAGGGTTCTTATTAAATTCCATAGATATATTTTCATTGGATGAGATTAAATTTCACCATTTATTTCAAAATAATGATGAAACTAATTGGATATAACAAGTTAATCTAAAAGATTTCATAAAATATATCTAAATGGTAATAATAATTATAATTAAATAAATGACATTTTCGAAAACATTATCATGGGATACAATAATAATAAAACTAGATGTTTTCTTCTGGAGTAGAATCGTCGAGGTGATGCTTAAATTTTCTTATAAAACATCCCAGACATATTATAGTGTCTAGATTATAATCATAGATAAATAATCTGAAGATAAGTGTGAGTATACTATTTCTAGTTTGTTTATGTGACTTATTTTCAATAATATAGTTGATCCCTTACTTGAGATGTTTGTTGTTTCCTATTTTATTTGTTATTTTTGGTTTAATAAATCGATTTTCATATTAATGAAACACCATTTATTTGAATAATAAAAGCATGTATGATATATTAGTTTATAATTTTACACTTTTCACTATATCAGCTTACCATTTCATAATTCTACAAAATCACCAGGTTGATGTTCATTCCTTCTACTCATATGACCTTTTAATGTTCATTTTATAAATTCCCTTGGGTTAGTCTTGAAACATTTTTTATGTGAAGTATGTTGAATCAAATTTATTTCATCATCATTAAAAAATGAACTTCCCTGAGAGTCTATCAATATATTCCTTTTCTATAGAAACAAAAATATGTTCAAATTGTTATTCATTATTTTGATATATTGATTAGCATAATTAAAATGATTATGAATACATCTCCAATACCATAATGTTTATTTATTTCATAGTCTCTTAATTATCCATGGCACCAATACCTGGCCATTACTAAAACAAAATGGGGATACCAAGAGTGATGATCAATTAACATCATAAAACTGTTTTCATAAATGATATCATAAAAACAAAACCCTCAAATTTATTACTCATTAATTCTATCAAGTAGATTTAATATTATCTAAAATACATATCACTTCAATATAGGTATATTTATGTTGGTTTTGGTAATAATAATTATCCTAATTAATTAAATAAAACACCTAATATTTTTTTATAAAAAGAGAGTGATTAAATAAATTAAATATCATGGTACTGACAGACCAAGTGTGTAGTGACGTCTATTTATCACGCACCATATTTTGAATTAGTTAATACCCAACATTCCTTTTTCAATGATATTATACCCATGTATATATGTGCTAGAGTTGGTATCCAATTGTATTATGCTTATGTTGATTTTATTACAAGTTTTACAATACAATGTTTACTTTACAAAAACAAAATGATTTTATCATATAGATATAATTTTCTTTTAGACATATCCCTTAGACATATCCTAGGGTTTTCACTAATATTCTTTATACAATTACCAAATATAACTAAACCATAAAATTATAATAAAATGGAGACTTAATCAATAAAAAACCCATATAGAATTATTTTTCATAAAGAAATGTTTCATATGTCAAATGTTCACAAAAAATCAATTATTGGATGTTTAGTGTCTTATGGGATTGGTAATATAATTGAATCATGATATAATTAATTTAATAGTTTATTCATTATTGGAAAATACTATATTTTCAATCAATATAATTATAAGTAAAAATCATCCTCATAATCTAATGAATGATTACAAAATAATTGGGGGTTCACAACCACTCATTATAGGATTAATAAACATTTCTCCAAGTTTGAGTTCATAATAAATTGAAATTATATAATAATAGAAATATTATATCATGACAATTACTAATCATGGAACACCTATAATCTTAATATAAAATAGAATAAGAATATAAATACCAAAAAATAAGAATGGAAATATCATAGCCACAATATGTATTTGAAAAAGTAACCACAAAACAAGAATCATGAGAGTACAAGATCAAAATATATGTCATCTTTAAACGATGGAAAAAATTATCATACCAAAGAATTATAATTATATATCAAATAATTATACCCACTCTTCCAATACAACACAATTGTTTATGTTAATACAATACATTCATGTGTTACACACTTTCAGACATTCATGTGACAACTATATTTTTCCCACGAATACATATATATATATATATATTTATATATTTATATTTAAACACTTAAACAAAGAATTTTAGGGTAATATATAACCCCATCCATCATTATTAACACATAAAATTTCTACTTATAAATAAATAATTTATCACATAAAACCTTATAGAAATAATATGGGCATCATAAATAATTATAATAAATATCATTGATTTTTTAAAGAATCTATGAAGAAAGGGTGTTATAAAATATTGAAATTAATATCATGAAAATTTCATTCAATAAATAACCTATGAAAATGAAGTTGGTTTTGTCACATTAACAATTAGTATAACAATATGAATAAAATTCATTAGAATATCATTTTTTTAAAAATAATCACTTAATAAAATAATTTTTGTTGGTTATATAAGAAATATAATTCCATGATGGATTATTATTTATTGATGATAGAAGAAAATGAAAAACATCATCAGTTTTTTATTTGGATAATTATTTATTACCAATGTAAAATTCATTATAGTATCTCTCATTTTGAATACAAAAATATGTTATCATAAAAAAATATAAAAGAATAAAATGTCAGCAAAATTGATTTCAATGAAAAAAAATTACACCTTTAGATAATGAGGTAAAATAATTAATAATGTAATATATAGTTAACATATGGGTATGAAATTCAAGAAAAAATCATATAACTTAATAAAAGAAAATTGAGTAATCAAATCCCTTAAAATGGTATAAATTTTCAAATCAAACACCCTTAAAGGATCTAATTAAAATTTAAGTAAATATTAAAATAAATATGTAAAGGGGAATGAGAAAATATATAAAATGGGATGTTGATACACTATTCCTAAAAAAACATGTTGGCCATAAAGAAATATTCCCCAAATGGTGAGAATATGAGACACTAAACCTTTAACATTAATATTTAATTCTATAGATGTTATTTAAATTCAAGTATAAAAAAATTGAACAACCTCTTATTGAACTTTATTAATATCAATAATAATTTCCTTTAATAATTCATAATAATTCGAAATACTTATATAAGTTTGTATTCAATAATTTTCACTATTGGGTGTGATTAATTTTGATAATTTGAAATATTTTGAAATCACATAGATTATATTCACTCTTCAAATAATGATCACCATTTATATATCATAAAATGTTTAAAAATTGATTTTAGTTATTTATTTACTATGGTACAATTTAATTACACAGTAATCCAAATTTTAATATGTAAATATGAAATTAGAGTTGGGAAGTTTATGTTATTTTTAATAAACAAACATTGGTATACTAATCAATATGTTATATGTTATCATTACCATTACATAAAAAATTAATTAATTACATATTTATATCATATATTATCTTTAATTATGTTATTATAGTATTTCCTGATATTATTTTATAGAATATCAAATTGGCAGTTAGACTAAACCAAACATTATCATACCAGAACTATAGATTATTATGATTTTTATACATTGTTTGAATTAATATAACTAATTTAATAGAATAATATTTTTTACAATATTATAAATGAATTAATAATATATTCATATATTTTAATAAATAATAATAAATATAGATTAAAAATGAGATTTATTACTGAAAGAGGAAGTATTCTATACAAGACATGGAAAACATTTTTTTTCATGATGGAAGAAATAGAATGAGGTTGATTATAATTTGACTATTTATAATCATAATAAAGTTCTATATCTCACACCTATTCTTCAATTTCACTTTTGTAATATTCGATGTTGGAAGTGGTGAACATATATAGAATTCAACATCTCATTGAGGTTATAGTCCACATAACACAAAAATTAATGGATTGTTTTAATTAATTAAAAATAGAAATTGGGATTAATGATAATTTTCATAGAATAATAAAAATAAATAATCCGAAAAATTCTAATTTAATTATAAATTAAATATAAAATCATTATTTGATGATATTATTGAATGGATCTAAAATTAACAATAAATGAGTGGGGGAAAATATATGGTCCATAAACACTCAGAAATTTATTTTCACACTTTTTTGAGTCATGTTTTACATCTTTCCCTCATATTATTTTCACATTTACCATTATTACATTTAATATTCAAAAAAATTTAACTATGTAATATATATTAAATAAATAAAAATATAATTGACTTTATTACATAATTATTACCTAGTGTTTCGAAAAATGAAATCATTTTTATTTCATTAAATTCATATTTATAATAAAAATCATTTTTAACATTACATATTTCAAAATGTAAGAAATAAATTTAAAAAAATATTTTTAAATTTAAATTTATGTATAGGGTAAACAATGAAATTTATTTTATTCTCATGATAAAAATTATTTTATTATAAAAATATCAAAATCTACATGGGTTTACGATAAATACAATCAATATGTTTCCAATATAATTGATAATTTTAATCAACTAACATAAATTGTTTTTCTTTCAAAATATTACTTATGTCATTAAAATGAGAATCCAAAAATTTATAAATTAAATAAAAAAATTTTAATTTGATATTTTTTATTTATAAATTTCTTATTAATTGTTTATAAATTTTTATTCCAATATTCCATTATGAAAATGTAACAAATATTACTACTTTTTTAAAATGATTCTTTACCATTTGTTCTCATAAAATTAAAATATTTTGGTAAAATATAAAAACTTAATCCCATTTTATTATTTTTATTATATGTCCAAAAATATATATTTTCAAAATTTAATATCCATTAAATTATATTTTCAAAATTTAATATTACCAATATTATATTTTTAATTATTAAATGAAAAATTATAAATAAAAACTACTTCTAAAGGAAAAATGGTTTCTATACAATAAATGTTCATAATAATATTTTATCCAGATTTTAAAAAACATTCATGCAATCATATATATATATATATATATATATATATAAATTTTTCAATTTTTTCCAAGGGAATATTTTAGGGAAAAATATAAAAAACATTAAAAAACACCTATGAAAAAAACTTATTTATTTAATAATATATACAATAGTGTTAGTTTACCTTTTATCCTTCATTTTCAAGGCCTATAGTTATTAAGTTTGAATGGATGATAACAAATTATAGGATTACTAGAGTGGCTAGATCAGAATCTAATACCTAAAAAACTTGAACAATAGTGTTAGTTTACCTTTTAGCCTTTGTTTGTAAGGCCTAAATGTAGTGGTATATGTGTTCCCTTAGATTTTGTTCTTGTTTATTCCTATTATCATTGTTATTTTGTGGTTATGGAACCAATTATAATAATTCAAAAACACGTTGTATTTGATAAACTGGATTATAGTTATTTAATTAGAATATAATTTTATAATTTTAACTATATTTTTCAAAATATTTATTTTTCTTCATCAATCGTCACATCAATGGACAATACTTCTACACATAACACAATTTCTTATACCTTTGAGATAGTCCCTTGCGTGCTTAATCCAAAAACATTTAAATTAAAAAACGTTAATCTTCTCTCCTTTATCATATTTGACAATCTATCTTCCATGAGAGTCAATAATTCTATTATATGGTGTGTTTGGAAAGGTAACTATGTCCACGTGGTTAATGATAATTATAGAATAGATGTTTGAAAAAATTAAATGTTTTCTATCAGCGGTTCATATATTATTAGGATTCTTACTAGGAGAATATTTTCCTTCCCCACTATAACCATCATTAATTCGTTGCTTCATGCGTTATACATTACGAAAATTAATTTTGGATAAAATGAGTGATAAAAAATTATCATCACTATAAAATTATCAAAAATTATCTCATAAAAATTCATCATTGATTTTTTTTAAAAATAAAACCCTAAATTTATCATTTAGTTTATCCTAAAGAATTATCATTTTATTATAAGTTTTATTAGTTTTTTTCTCATACATATTATCCTTATATGATAACATAATAAATATGTCACCAAAAATTCTACGTATATTGTGATTATCCAAATCTTATTACCAAGAGGTGTCAAACTATATATGATTTTTGGAATCAGTATCATAATCTACATGATTGGTGATTTAACACATATCCAACCCATTTTACTATTTATTACCCTTGGTACATTATTCATAGAGAACACATCCACCAATAGTATCTATATATAGATATTATTATCAGTTTCAGTATACAGTCTCCAAATTACTAAAACATCATAATCAAAATTCATAGATAAACATATCCCTTAAAAATAAATTTTAGTTTTACATTATGGTTTGCAAATAATTATATGAAAAATTAATATGAAAAAAAATCTAAACCCTCCTTTCATATCAACTATGGATACATAAGATGAATTAAAATTTTTATTTCATTCTTTTACATGAATAATGTTTACATCTCTCAAATTCTCACAGTGACTAGTTGACCTATGGTGCAGTGTTATAGTTGATTATCAACATAAAAAACTAAATTTAAAATACACGTTAATGTCTGGTTATATGTCTACCAAAATAGTCCATCTTATGAAAATATCATTATTTTATTTCATCCTCAAAACCTTTCCAGTATAATCATATTAAACTATTGAGATGAAACCCATAGTTATGGATGAATAAAAATATCATCAAGAATGAGATTATAAGTATTCTAAAAAATTATTGGAAGGGAAATAACTCATCATCATTTTTGATAATCATAAAAAATAATATATCATCCATTTAAATGTAATATTAACTTAATGAAAAAAATCATAATGGAATCATAGGATCCATATCATGTATTGGAAACTTTTAACATTGACCATATATGACAACAACACATGATTATAATGTATAAAATCTTAAATCTTTTTTAAAAGCATTATTTTAGTGAAACAATACCTTTGTGAATAAAAAACAACTACTCTTGATTTTATAATAATTTTTTTCCCATGTATACAATATCGACATTATTAAAAAATCTAAACACTAGGTTGTGGATAACATTGTTCCCAACTATAGATATCTCATGAGAATAAATCTTTTAACAAATGTATTTGGGGGTGATATAGGACCCCACAATTCAGTATTCTTATATAAGTGATCCACATAAAATTTATTCTCATATCCAATGAAAAAGAACATAGAGAAAAAAATATGGGTTTAATAAAATAATAAAATAAATGTAATACATTTTATAAAGAATCAATTGATATAAAATTTGGTTCTATAAAAACATGAAATGATAATAATTCACTACACATATAATTAATTATGCATGAAAATAAAATTGATATTGATAGTGTTTCCCTACAAAAATATTAACTCGAATTTAAATAGCTGACATCAAAAATAGGATCATAAAAAATCACTTAATAGATGGAAAGTAAAAGGTGTATCATAAAATAACTTAAAGGTTTTTATATTTTATGATATCTAAAAATTAAAACATAAATGATTTATGTTTTTATACTACTCATAATCATGCATTTTAAAGTTATAGTAACAAATATATTTTCAAAAAGGAACCTTTGTCATTAAAAATGGTCATTGAAAAATATTTGAGTGATGATTATATAAATTAATGATCTATTTTAATATTGATATAGAATAAATAAAATCATTTAAAATTTAACATTTAGTAAACATAGGTTTATGAAATTAAATTAGTAATAATATAACTCAATTAAATAATATTTATTTATCAAATCTCTTACAACATGAATATTATTTAATTTAAAAACCCCTTAATGTAAATGCTTTTAATGGGAAAAATGAATAAATTTGATAACGATATGATCATGATACAAAATTTGAAAGGGTTTTTTGATATAGTTATCCCTTGAAAGGAGATGTATAATTAAAAATATATATCATTTTGTTAAAATTTAATTCAAAAACCATAAAAAATACTCTTGATTTACATAGCACTTTAAAAATACATATATAACATCTATCTACCATTATCACATATAATAGAAAAAAATTCATATAAAAAAATTACGAATTTTTTTAATTATTCACTCTATTTATATTTTTAAATATTTTTCTAATTTTAATATTTTGTGTTAGTAATTTTGATCATTTTGAACCATTTTTGTAATCAATGTGTAGTTCATAATTTATCATATAATGGTAAAAATATTGTGATCCAAAATGAATTAAAAAAATTTATTATTAAATATATTTTTTTCAAATTATAATTCTATGGTATTTTAGTTTATGATCCTTAATGATAAAATCAAAAATGGAAACGTTTCATTTTTTTAACAAAAAAATATTAGTACTATAATTAATGAGTTTTATTTTAACAATACTACTATAAAACCAATATAAAAACATTATTTACTTATTTTTGTCAATTTTTTTAATTTATTATGTTATAAATTTCATCCTTGATATTATTTTATATAATTATATATATATATTGTTTGGTAGACATGAAATTTTACACATAATAAATTATGGATGATTATTTTGTTTGAAGGTGGTTTATTTTGGATTAATATCGTTATAGTAGAATAATATTAGTAATAATTAGATTTATTTGTGGTCTTGAGTCTCATTTTTGAGATTTTAATAAATAATAAATATACTATAAGAAAAATGAGTTAACCTACATAGAAGAGGGGATATCCCATAGAAATCGAGGAAATCATTTTATATTTATCACATTAAGTAGAGGGAAATAGGATTGACTATAATCTCAATAATAATCATCATAATTATAAAATATTTGAATTGTTTATTGCTATATTTTTCATCTATAATTTTTTAAATGAGGCACTGTTGAAAAAATACCGAATTTTTAACTTCATGGAGGCGGTGACTTAAACAATGCATTAATGTTTGTTTTATTTTTTCTAATAGAAATGGTGATAACAATTTATTATAATTAAATTGTATTAAAATATTTTAGTAAAACAAAATTGAGAATTTATATATATAGGAATTATATTTTTATAATTTATAAGGAATGATTGATGTAAAGAAGTTATTGAATAAAGATACTCATTTAATGAATATTGGATTTTTCATTGAAGAAATATCGTAAATTAATGTCTTAAGATAGAATAGTGTGAGAAGTGACTCAAGGGAAATTTATTTTAATATAATGTAAGTAGGGTGTGATTATTTTAAAATGGAAAAAAAATATTATTTTTGGGTATGAAGGGCTGTTGAGAGGGCAATTTTGTATCTGTAGAGAATTAATAATTTTGTACTTATAACCCCTAAGTATAATGGGAAAATTTTTAAACATTCCTTATCCATTAAAAAAATATTGATATAAATGAGATAATATCATTAAATACACAACCAAACATTTTCAAACATGTTTAAAAAAAATTATGTCCTGTAATATTATAATTTTCATTTAAACCATTTTTTTCTCGTTCTAGTAATTTTTACCAAAATAATTTACTGTTAATATCAAAATTTAAACCATTTTATGAAATTTATACCTACTATTTTCATTATGAGAACTATTTTATTAAATAAAATTTCAATGTGTTTTCAAAATTAAATTAGAAATTAGCACAAGTAATGTGTGAGAATCGTTCTTCCGAAAAAGAGTATTTTTAGAAATAAAATTGTTCTATATAGTAAAATTTTAAATTTATTTAATTTTCTTGATATAGATTTTTTTTGTAAATTTATATTGCTATAAAGTTTTTCCAATATATTTTTTTTCTCAGCATAGAAATTAAAATAAAATACCGACTATAGTTTTTTTTTGAAAAAAAACTTTCATTTTGAAAAGGAATTTTAACCATGGCTATTTGAAATTCATTTTTATATTTAAAAATGAATAATTTTTATTTATTAAATAAATTTTCCTTGTTTTACATATTTATGTGTTAATATTGTTATATGAATATATAATAAAAATTAATGTTTCCAATATATAATAGTCTCCTCTATTCACAAAAAAATTATTTATTTTGGAAAAAAATATAAATAATTCATTTGATGATGTTTATATTCTATATAAAAAATTTATTTTCATATTTTTAAATTAATATTCTAATGATTAAAAACATATATTTTCAATAATATTAAATATTATAATGGAAACATCTTTTCATAGAAAATGATAAAAGGTGTTAATAACATTATTGCATATCAAATTCAAATAATTTTAATATATTAATTCATACAAATTTAGTTTATTAAATTTGTTATTATAATATATTTGGATAAAATATATTAACATTAATAATTTAATTTATTGAAAATAACTTTTTTTACTTCTATATTAAATACAATTTTACCAAATCCCATTAAATTTATATATATTTTTTATAATATTTTAATTTCACTAATCTATTGTTATTATAACCATTATTTGATGTTTTTAAATACTTTATATCATATTATAATAATGAAATTTAATATCAAAATGTGACATATATATATATATAATTTGGTAATTCTATTTTTTAATTATAATATTTTCTTTGATTATTTTCATTTTAATTCATTTATAAAATATGATTATTATTAATATATTTTACTTCATTATGAGTTATCTTATTATCGATATATTACTAATAATAAAAAAATTTATTATACATATTGGATAAATGTATATGTTATCACCATAGTTCATTATAATATATATATATTTATTCAAGTATCATTAATTCCATTATTACTTCATAAGTAATGGTTATATTATGATTTATCCTTCTTTTGTGTTCTTTTACATTATAGGTGTTCCTTCCATATTGGTGATCCAAATGTACAATGATGATCCAAAAGATTTAATTGTGTCTATGATTTAATTGTTTTAAATTTATATTAAAATTATAACTTATTTCATTTTACTGTATGTAATTTTTCTTGGTGATTACTAATCCATGTCCTGTAATATTTAGATTTATGTTCTTTTTTAGGACATATTACTATTAATTCATAATGTTTTGAATGTTAAATTATGATCTTGTATAAAATTTTCAAAATATACTATGATTTATATTGAAATAAATTATGTTTATAACAATGAGTTTACATAATGAATATTATTCCTTAAAACCTTGGGAATAAGAAATTTCCGTTCAAACCATTAAGGGAACTTGGTCATTGATTTTATTCTCCACTAGTTGAAATAAATGGTCATTATAGGATTGATGGTTACACTAAATTGTCAGTAACTATTAAAAATGACAAAAAACATTATTTCCATCTCTTTCAAAATTCCCTTATCTACTAAAAAAGATTCACCCATATCAATCTCTTATTGGGAATACTAGTAAGTCTAACCATATAAAACCATGAATAGATCCATCTTAATTAACTATTGATAATAATAATTATTCCTATAAAAACATCTCTTACTTGATAATAATCCCAAAAACAGTTTATTCCTTATACATAGTTATAGAGAATATCCTATAGAATTTGGATTTCTCTTAATGATTAAGAATTTCTATATGGGTGTTAGGTTATGTTAAACATGACAAGTAATCCAATTTCTTCATGGGTAACTTTTTTGAAATGAGTTTTGAGATTGTGGATACAATATATGATGATAGTAAAAGAAAACCATTTGATTCATTGTAATCTCATGGGAAAATATATTCCTATATTATTCCTCGTTATTTATATAATTGACCATCTATCCATCCAACGGCCAGAAGGCCTTCAAATTTTTATTTTTATTATAATAAAACCCCTTTTATAGGAATAAGGGGAGAAACCAGACATCAAGGACATATGAAATAACATGGCACGAAGGTCAAAGTGATTAAAAATAGACAAACCACATGATGTTTCCCCATCCCATCATATGATCAAAATTAGTCTCTACACCTTTTCATGATAGTTCAGCGGGCATGTATCCTGTGTCAATTCATAGGCCCGATCCGACGGCTTATATAACTGACCATAATAATGTGAGTTTATTTTTCAAATCTATAAATAATTATCTGAAATTATTTTATTCTTCAAGTTGTAAATTTAAAACACATATTTATATATTTATATCTCATCCTACTTAATAGTAATTATCAAATTTTAAAAATGAGAACTATATAGATATTGATGATTGAGCTTGGCCTTAAAAAAATTTCAGAAAATTATAAGAATTGCATAATGTCACATATCATTCCTAGACACCCAAAATTATGCTTTTGATTAAAATAAATCATAGTGGGTATTGAGTGAATAAACCATTAATAATTATGGAAATCATGCATCCCAATATTACCCATCAATGAAGAGATCACATAATATTTCTAATAACAAATCAATCCATTGGTAAATAGAGTTTAGTCTATAGAGTTCAACCTACCATATATTTTATATGATTCATTCACATGGTTCTTATATATTATACTTCTAATTCATGAACATTTTAAGTGGTTGTAATAGGTGAACACCTGAAATTGTACACACCCAACCATTCATCTTTCACATCAAAGAACTTTCGAGAAAATTGGGCCAAGAAAATAAATTATTTGTTAAGAAACATTATAAATTGAATTGATAATTTTGTAGATAATTAATGACATGGACCACTTTCTCCCAATGTTTTGGTTATTATCATAGAGAATCCACAAAAACATACTTAAATAATACATATAATATTCATATAAATTATAATACATTGGGATATCATCCATATAAAAATTATAAAATAATCATGGTATTAGAAGATTATCTACATCAAAATTTCTATAAAATATGTAGAGGAATTAGTATACCATAAATGAATAACATGGTACTAGAAATCACTATACCTCCAGAAAAATTTCAATTTTTGGAATTTCATATTCTATCACTAAGAGGTGAGGAAACTATGAAAGAAGGTAAATTTTTGAGAATCACTATTCTCCATTTAACTAATTAATGTTGTCATAAAAAATGGGAACTGGGTACTTTTTCATAATCATTAATCATTTTAGCATTACAACTGTATATGCAAGAGGAATCTCCCATCTAGTTTATTATAAGATAAAAAAGTGTCCTATGGGGACATATGTATAAAGATATAATTGTTTTGTTATAAATCATTTAGCCAGATTTGTAGTGTATTCCGCAATATGGGAAAAATCTGATATGTATTTATAGACATTAGTTATTTTCTATAAACATAGTCAATAAATTTACTACACTTCCCATTATTTGGGTAAAACCAAAAGTCCATGAAATAATACCTCATGTCACTCCCTATGGAAAATGGTATGATAAATTCTAAAATACACATCACTATAGTTATCCCATTGGAATGATATTAAACATTCCATACTAACCATAATCGGGTTAGGTTGTCCCACCTAGTCAGGTCACATATCCCACAACATTTGAAACAAATGAGTATATACATTTGGAGTAATGAAGTTCACCCTCCACTGATAAAAAACAATAAGACCAAAAATATAACCATCCAACCATCCCAAAAGAAATTTGTTAAAAAAGAATCAATCTAATGAATGGTGATATCACATGCTATGTCCACTATTATTATATGAATTACATCGAATGCATATTCTATGTATTATTTCTTTTTCCTATAATGGGGTTTTGAAATCACTGTAGGGAAAAACGTTAGAACTTATAGTCATTTCTAATATTCCACAAAATAGTAAAAAATGAGTTATAAAATCTTATATCAAACAATGTAATCCCCATATATTTTAAAATATGTATGGTACCTCAAATCAATATTACATCTATCTCAGACAACATGAAAACTATCTAAACTACATAAAAGTGCCTCGTATTGGTTTAATTTTGTGTTTGATGGGTATCTTGGTTTCTTCCCTCAAATGGAACTTACTATACAATGATTCGGTCCTACCTCTACACCCCTGAGATCTTGTTTCAGTTTTCTAAGAGGCATCTTATAGAAATTATATTACAACACATTAGGGGGAGAAACTACAATTAATCAATATATAAAGTTCTTGTATATACCAATAAAATTTTAATTCATAGGGGGCATGTAATAAGGTCATTATATTCCCATTCCAACCAAAAAAATAAAAAATATATAAGATCACATACATGAGTCCAATAATGCTAAAAATAAATAGGAGAGTCTACATCCATTAGTAACCAAAAATATTGACTTATAACACATTTTATTATTCTATGAAAAAGTATTAATGATCCCAAAAAACCCAAGAAATATGATATTCATACTTGGATTCCCTTTTTGATAAATTTCACCCATCATGAATTGATTACCAAAACATAATAGAAGTAAAGAGACTCAAGAGAAAGAACATAGATCAGAAGTCCTACCTAAAAAAAATTTAGACATCCGTTATTTTGATTTATCATTTAATACTAGATTAAAAGGAAACTTTAAAATATTAGTGAACCTATTTAAATATTATCAAACTTTTATATCACCATTATAGAGTGATAAAACTCTTAATACATTTCCAGCACTGTCAAATCAAGTTAAAATTACATTCTAAAAATCACATTGAAATCTAATTACTCTAAAGTTTTCATGTTGTTTTTATTAATAGTCTGAATCACATAAGTTTTGAAGGGGCTTTATATACAAGTATGAACACCTCACCATTATGTATGTCACCATATTAAGAACCCAAAAAATAATCTATATCATTTCTATATAATAATAATATTTGTAAGAATCACTAATTAATTGGAATGATATTAGATAATGTCAGAGAAATTCATGAACTCGTTCCTTTGATATGAAGGTTTATACCTATTTTTCAGGGTTGGTTCAGTGTACTCTTTACATTCTATAGATTAGGCCATTCAAACCACATTTCCAATGAGTTTCTATTCCCAGTGAGATTATTTTATGTGAAATTATCCCTTACTCCATCAAAAGGGTTCATTTCCAATATATGTTGATATATAATTTTTCACATAATCATATAAAAAATAATATATCAATACAATAATCAATTTAAATGATAAAACATAAGAATTAACTAAAATATTTTATAGATTATTATCATAAAATCATATCTACTATCACCCTTCCATGAGACATGGACCATCTATATGGTCTATGGCTCATTCACCCATCACAGGAATAGAGTTAAACCAAATTCTATGTAAATATCTCATAACCCATAAAAACCTATATATTCAATTTTGAGTAATAAAAATATCTTTGATACTCTTACTCACCCACATCACTTGATCCTTAGTTTTGATATATTTATTTCATTCTAAATTTCCAGGTAACACAATGTGAAACCTAGACATTGATTCCATTTTTTTACCAACCAACCTAGACTACCACTAGACTAAGAACCTAAAATGACACATGATAAGGCTCATACGTAGATCTAGATTATATTTTCCTAAAAAAACATTATGGTGTTAATTTAATACTTTTTGGAAATGGTTTTAAAAATTGAATCATAAAATGATTCGATTCTCTGAATTCAACATAACCTTGGAATTACAATGAATGTTAAGATCAAAATTATAACTGGTCATGTAAAAAAAATTAAATTATGGAACTACAATTAAACATAAAAACACAAGAAATCAATATATACATAAATAGAAAATGTGATTCAAATAGGGGTCATAATATATTCAAGTCAAAAAAAGACGAGATTAAATTCATTTAGATGATAAAAAATTAATGAACAAATCAAAATTTAAAAAATTGAAATAGTTGTATACCGATTTAAATGTTCCATATCATGAAAACACCACTATGATATAATTAGAAACCTAATCTCCACAAAAAATAGAGAAATATACTTCCATGTATTTCATTATATTAACATGAATATATAAACCCATGTTCTACATAAACACATTGTGTGTATATAGGATGTGTGAAACTCAATACCTTTAAGATCCCAATGAGTATTCTATAAGTAAATATTATTTATCAAATACCAGATTTCTAATTTAAAATATACTAACTAATATAATATATTAATATTTATAATAAATAAAAAAATCATTCATTTAGAATTTATATATAAATGTTTTTTTTGAAATAAAGTATTCATTAAGTATTTATCACCTAGAAACCCTCAATCATATAATGTTATGGCCCCCCGATGTACTTATATAAACTTCTAACTAAAGGTAAAATCACATGAACATACAAAAAAAAGGAGGTTCTGGTTCAAAATTCTACACTAGGCGACAAATATCATCCCTAGGTAAATAGAAGGAACCATTAGATTCAAGGAAATAAGATGATAATACCAAGGTCGATGCATGAAAGATATAAAGTGTGCATAAAACATCCAAGTATATGCGTCAGGAAAATTCTCAACCAATGTGAGTTATATTTCTCTATTTCTACGGAGCCCACAAGAATCCACTATAGAAGGTGTGAAAAATGGGGTTAATTTTATCACAAGATATATTCCCCATGATTAATGTAGATTTGTTCCCAATGCGATGTCAAACAGGCCATTACATGCTCTCTAATGATCTTCTCTGTGGAACACCTCTTCTACACCATAAATCATACTGCCTCCACCAAATATTTTTCCAATATTTTGAAGAGCACCTCGTCCTTCATGTTGATCTATTAAAAGTATAAGTGATACTCTCATTCACATAAAACTCCTTTTCAAAGATAGTTTCAAAAACATAAAATCCTCAGGTTACTGAATATTGTGTGATAAGTCCCCATGGGGACCTCCTTCATGTGGGCCTAGAGTGGCATGACCATCAGAATATTATTTCAATTTCATTTCATGTTAAAATAACAAGGACCTATTGCATCTAAGCTTGAGGTTTGGGAAAACGGTGCTCGTACATTCAATACTATCTCTTACCCCAAGACACCAATCTCGCATGCACACATTCCTTCAATATCCATGGGTCCCTTTACTAAAACCCAACATGTTCGATCCCCTATTATGCATAGCTCTGATGTCTTGTGTTTACCTCCTCTATGTATAACTCAAGGCATGTGTGGTGTGATTTATTTGTCCATTGTGAGGTGTCCCTTGATGTGGTGCACTACCTCTTACTTTGTTTAGTAGGTACACCAATCATCATTGATATTTGGTATAGGGATGCTATCACGGACCACACTATTGACCAAACCTATACACCATTGTATCTTTTAATATCTAGTGCCTTACATTCTCCATTGGTTGATAAATTTTTTTTTATAATCCAAGTGGGCGAGGAGTGAGTTCATCCCATTCATTCTATAGGATGTAAAACTACCATGCACCATCATCTTCATCACATGACATGAAACTGTATCCTCGCCACATGCTATTCCCATGGGGATCCATGAATCAAGAATTATCTTAGCCCAATATTCTCTATAGGAGTGAGATCTTCCTCAGATGGGATTAGGTACTCCTTACCTGGAATCATATCATCACTGTGTGGCTTCTATGACTGTCCCCAAAACCATCTATCTCTGATTCATCATTCTTAATGTAACCAGATGGTCTATTACATCCTCTTATTTTCACACCAAGTATGAAACACGTTATATTTTAGGTGTTTGGTAACCATGAAACCTTTCCCCATCCAGAAAGTGCATCCCTGGTTGAGTAATCCCTATTTTAAAACTTCATGGTCCGCTTCAATGCATAAACCCAACATAATCCAAAATATGCTGACATTGAATCCCAACCAATTAGAATTCATAAGAAACCTCCACTACGGTCAAGAACTCAATTCACATCAATCTTGATATCCTCCCGGTCATACCCTTAGTAATATCAGGCCTATCTCATGGGAGGCCATGTATACTCTAGGACCATTGGGAAACATTCATATATAAGCCCCACACCATATTCTCCATTGGCCTCCTCTTCGGGGGTAATCCTAAATACCCACATTCATAACTTCATGGAAATTTACTCCAAACCAACTAGTATATGTAGTAATCCTATATGAGGTTCCATCCCAACACCCTTTACAATCCACCCACTCTACCCATGCCACTCCAATACTTCTTCCATATCCATGATGATTTTACCCTGGTCACCACATCCCAATAAAATCATTCTATCCATATTGGTTTTTTCTAAACATAAGCCCGCTCCACATCATCACCATTCCTAGAAGTTCTCATGATGCTAACCATATATAATCCCAACATCACCCATAATTCATCTAAGAGAAATACTATTTTGAATGGTAGATAACTATGTGTAATACCTACACCATACCCTCTCGAACTAATTGATTTTTTTATCATTGTCTTATAAATATGGTATGCATGACGCCTCCCTCCGGTTCAATCTTGGCCAATGCTAAACCCTGACATTCCCATCCTAGGGGTGCACCTACCTGATCCACCTCCAGTAGTTTCGACATCAACCTTCATGGTGTTAAACATTCTCTATTTTATAAAATTCATTCCCAAGTCTGCCTCTATATGCATTATTACCCATCCATGTGGTAAACCTTTCATGTATACCCTTTATGTTATGTACCTTCTTGATCTACCTCAATTGGAACTTCTAACCAGTTCTCACTATATCTCTGTATGATGCTAAACTTAGAACCTACCCCCTGATAAACAATGAATTATTAAGGAAAAACTCAAAATAAATTCCTTCAAAATAAGATACCTCATGATCTATGAGAGATTCCTTGAGTTATATTCCTTTTAGAAACCCTCATATGAAGAAGAATATAGGTGTCTAATGTTCTAGTGTCCACAGATACTAGTGATTCCCAACATCACTACTCCCCAACCAAAATGATGCATCCCTGTCATGACCACTTGGACTATCAAGACATAAACATCATAATAAACCTTCACCCACATAGAGATGGAACCAGGAATGAGTTTCATAAACACATCATATGAGGGAGACATAGACTAGGCTAGGAGTTACATATAGAAATACATTGAAGGTGGAACCTATATCACATCATCTCATTTTGATTAAGGTGAATACATCACAAATAAATTTAGGAATGCCTCCTAACTTTGTAATGCAAGAATGTTGGGAAATAATATGACTTCAGTGAACAATAACACATGAGAAATATGTGCCCTGATAAAAGTGACATAAATATAAATGGTGAAACAAATAAGAAATATTCTCCTCTACATAGGGAATAATACAATTTAAGACATCAATGGAGAATCATGTCACTATATCCAAGTATATAGTTCAAGGTACTAATAAGAAAAATAGAGTGCCTAGTGTGGTACTCACTAGATTTAGTGGAATTATTCATTTGGAATTCTGGTTCATGGCATCATATGTTTGGATATCTCTCTCCTTCCATGGAATATCAGAAAACTAGAATTCTTTGGGAGTTGAATTATTGTTATCAATACATACCACTGAATCCTCCTTCATTTTAGGAGATAAGATACATTAAATAAATCTTCCCCACCAATAGACGCCGAGTATGTGGAGTAATAATGAGGCAACCCCACGCGACGTTTCCTACACCATGACTTCATCACAATTACAGCTATTTGGAACCCACACCCCATATCACCATAAATATTATTTAGAGGAGGCTGATAAAATCTCTCATATTCTAGTAGGAAAAGGTGGGGATAATTTCCAAATGGGATATATATTCCACCATGACCTGGAGGCTTTAGTGCCTCACCATCACAACCGCCCCATGGGACGTGAAGCATTCCCCTGCTCCCCCACTCAGACATCCAATCGCTTCAGGAGTCTCTTCTATTAGTGTTTTTATGACTCACTATCCTATTCTAAATATGTAGGGGGTTCCCAGCTCACCCCTTCTATGGATATATCATGGGAGAAACCACTAACTGCTCCCACCATGCTTCACCAGTGCCACTAGGGACCTGTCCATTAAGGTGAAGAACAGATGGTTTGAACCTCTACTCCACTGGCCTAGGTCTGGATGAAAAGACACTGACATCGAGCCATAGATTATGAGGATTATTTACAGGGGGAATCATCTTTCACATTTCAATTGTAAAATTACACGACATATGCATCCCACCAGATCCTTTTCACTATAGTGAAGGGACCCATCAGCACCCGATCTAAATTGAGACATCAACGACCTCACAGGAAGGTTGGTTTTATAATTTCAATCATCGGTTCCACCGAAAGTCATCATAGGACGATATATGATGATATGATCTAGTACTAAGGAACTCCCTATACAATCTCTAGCCAGAGTGGATGCCCTCCCTACTATCACACCCAATATAAAGGCCATCCTCATTGTCCCAACATTGGAAAAAGCATAGGTCCTCCTTCATTCGTTAACATCCATCACGGAGGTCCTCCCAATGCTTACATTTTATGATAAAATGTCCCTCTCCATTTCATAGACAGTCAACATGTAGGTCCTCGTCGTGTCATTCACAGCTCATGTGGTGCCCCAATATAGTATCACTGACTAAAGAGAAGGACCTCATCATTTCATCGACAGTCTGTAAAGAGGTCCTCCATTTACTATATCAAACTATAGTGGTGGTCCTCTCTATAATTTAGTCAAATAGAGTTGAGGTCCTCCCTACTCCATCAACCAATGATATGGAATTCCTCCCCCTGATTCCACCATATTAAGTGATGTAATTACCTTCTCTAGAAATGATCAATGTAGAGGTACTCCCAACATTTTTGATGATCATTATAATGGCCCTCCTCATTATATCAATACAAACTAAAAAAGAGTTCCTCCCAAAAACCATGCAACCATCATGGACTTCCTCCCTATGTTTCCATTATCTCAACTGAATTTTACCCTCAGTTTATCACTCACCAACATGCTAGTCTTCTCCATGCATCCATAAACTTTTATAGAGATCCTCCATGAACTTTTTTCCCATCAGAGAATTATTCCCCATGTTTAGGGTGAATTATGTAGAGGTTATCGCTGTTATGTTAGCACCCATGGTAGAGGAAATCCATTCACTGATAACAGTCTTAGTGGAGGCTCCCCACGCTCCGCTGGTAAATAATATGGATGGCCTCCCTATATCCTAGGTATCTCATGAAGAGGTCCTCTGTACTCCAACATGACCACAAAACATAAAGGTCCTCCTCTTACAAAATAAAATACCTTCCCTGAAGAGCCATCCTAGGGAAGAAGGGAAAATAATTGAAACCAATGTAAAATCAATGGGAAGTACAAATTCATTGTCAATATTTTTCACATCTAATATTATAGTGCTAAATTCATTTCAATGATGGATCCTTCACCCCAGTAGTATACAATAGATTCTAATGTAGAATCTTGGTGGCTATGATTTATCATCCCAAAAGGTCAGATGCACTAAATGCTCAATTCCCATCCAAAATATATACAGGTGGAGGAATATTTGGCTCCAATATAGGGTCTCATAGTGGAGTGGCCTCTACCATCACTAGCTTCATTCACCACCTCTACATGAGATCATGAATTTTTTTTACAGGAAATGATTGACCGCGAACACTTGGTAGAACCACAAGAGATTTACACTTCTCTAACCTATGAGACAATGATATGTGCCATGACTGACATAGATGTAAAGATCTTGTCAAAACTACCACTGAGAAATGACCCCGTATAGTGTGATCAATAATTTCATGTAGTAGTCTATCCACTAGCCAGTCCACTGCAATAACTATCCACATCTATGCCATTTCTATCTTCATGGCTATCACCGATCGGAGCCCAGATGATCCTTAAGATTGGTATCTATTTTATGTAGGTAATAATGTGGTAAGTAATCACTGTAGATAAGTTTTAAAAGATGATATGGATTATTTCAGTTTTAACATCAACATTATATAGTCCCTCACCCAGGACAAGGTTAGCTGCTTTCACTGAATTATCTGGGAGATGCATTTCTTCTTCTCAGACAATAATGTTGTCTACCCAAATAGTCCGAAGAATTTTGATGACATTTAATAGATTTGTTTCATGGTTGAATTGGATATAATCCTAGCATCATAGAACCATATGTCACTTGGATACCACCCAGACTTTCAACAATGAAGCATCTAGAGATTCACAGTGGTCTATAGAATAATTGAATATGCATCCCTACTTGGGAATAAATAGGGATTGGGTAGTACGATACTATACACTTTATTCATATCATATAACAAACTAAAATTCATGTTGATAATGAGTCTATGCCTCCGAGAACCATCATAGTGATCATGGGTTTTTTCAGAGATAAACAGACACGATTACACCATCATGGGATTCGACGATTAGAATCCACTCCCTGGGGTCAGAAAACATTCGTTGGACAATGCATGTGTCCTGAATCATTAGAAAATTTAGTTACAAGGTCATGGAGTACCCTCTAGATTATCACCCATAGTTAATAATGGAAACAATTTCAATGATTTGATTAGGATTACTACACCCATTGAATTATTTGATATTTCACAAGAGACAGAGGTTGATCTGACAATGGTCTCCTTTATCCAACTAATATTCCATCAATGTAGGATAATTGATGATATCCTTGTTGAGAACCTAGAAGAAAAGAACCCAGATTATGGTGATCATCGGACCATTCCTACCCCTCCTTGTAACACCCCAAGCTTCCACAATACGCTTCTCTTTAAATAATACAGTAGCATGTGTTGTACGCAACTTTGAGTTCTAACACACCACAACCAATCATACTAGCCGTTATGAACAGTAATACCCACTTTTTGAAATTTTATAAACATTATTATTAAAATTGGACTTCATTTTTGGATTTGAAATATCAAAATTATCTTAGGGTGAAATTTTGGTATTTTTCTGAAAACTGTCAATTTTTGATAAATAGTGAAAAAACAATGAGTTATAGTTTAAAACAGAATTTTTATTTAAATGATTATTTATTTTATTTAATTTTATTTAAGGTCAAAATAGATACATCATACCTATATAAATTCATTGTAATTCATTGGAGTCACTTTATAACAATTTTTGTTATATAAAAATTTTATTGTACTTTTCACTCTCTTTTACCCACCCCCTAAGAGAATTTGAAAATTCCCATAAAACACAATTTTACCACATCTATTTATGGAATTTAAAAAAACCGAGAGACAAAATTAATATTAAGGAGTAAAATGTGGTTCAATGAGATAAATATAATTTTTGGTGAATAGTAACTTTTTACTTTTATTTACCATGGATAAAAGTAAATAGGGTTATTAAGGGTAAAAATGATATTATTATTACCCTTACACATGTCCTAATTCTATTGGATACATAATGTTCGACCAAAAACAACCTTAGAAAAAAAATTGAACCGCTTTCGTCAATATGGGTTAGATTATGACATTTATTATTATTTAATTCAAAGAAAAGTTAATAGAGTTTGAATCAAAGTTTAATAACTAAAAATATTTTAATATAGGGATATACATAAGATAAATTATATTATAAATATTAATTATAAAGATAAATTGATTCTAAACATATGTTATTTTATTTATAATTTTTATACATTATATAATTTATTTTATTTATGACATAATGGTGATGCAGTAATTACCTAATTAAGGAAATATTAAAATAATTGATATTATAAATATCCAAATGAATGTAATTTGAGACTTTTTATGAATTAAAATAATTTTCTAGGGCACTAAGACATATTAAGGTTGTTTAGATGAATATTTTTATAAGTAATAATTCTATTATGAATTTAGCAGAAACATTATACCAAATAGTTTCAAAATTGACAAAAAGGTGTTTTTAAATGAAATATCATATTATTAATTGATATTGTATTCCTAAAAATATAAGGTTTGTACAAAAGACATATTTAATTATATGTGTATGATTAATGAACCACTTGGGGTTCTTTTGGAAATATATAGTAATTTTATTAACCATATAATATAAAAATAAAAAGAGACATGGTAAATGTCAAACTATTTAACTAAGAGTTATGTCTAAAAGATAAAGTTAATATAATGACCCAAACCAATATAAAATATATATATTGAGTGTTTTTAGACCCATACACACCTTATCCTTTAAAAAATTTATTTTGGAGCAATTTGAAAAACGAAATTGATTTTATTATAAAATAATATTTTTATATATTCATATGGTGCCCCTCACCACTCTTATAAAGGGGCACTCCCCCTTCTCTCTAATTCACACCTTAAAATCCTTTTTTCTCGGCCAAACATTGCCCAAATATCCTCTAAACATCCCTCAATTCATCATAGTGTCATTCCTTTAGTCAGAAAGCCAACTTAAGGACCCATTTGATCAAATCAAATGGAAGAACCTGAATATGAGGTAAATATCTCACCACCTCTTTCAAGTTCCTTTCTTCTTCCACTTCCTCTTTCATTTTTGTTTCCATTATAAAATAATAAATCTATTATATTCTATATACTTTGATGTTATTATGAATATGGTACAAATATATTCATTATTCCATCCATACTTTGAATGACATGTCAACATATGTGCGTACGTACGGACTACCATCTCCACGTCGTGATGAAATTTTTATTCAATACATTATTTTTTGGATGGGGTATAATAATGATGTGTAATGGATGTAAATAACAAATATAACATGATAATTATTATGAATATATTATATACCATACAATTATATATTATTTAAATATCAAAATAAAGATATTGTCGCTCGTACGTACGTATAGATTATCATCACCACAAACGCAAAGAGATTCATTCCCCATCATATCCATTCAAGAATAAATTTCATTAGAATGATTAAAAATAATGTTTAGAGAAATTATATAACTTTATATATGAATAACATACATCACATACATAACAAATATGACTCACATAATAATGAATATAAAGTAAAAAGAATATGTTAACACTCTAAATGATGACAATACTAAGGTATTAATAACAGAGCTATGTTAAAAGATCATATATGATATCATATTAATGTATATTATTATTTTATAACCTAATAAAAATTATTTCACCATTATTCATGAGGTTAACTGTAACTCCCCGACCCCAGTTTCCTAGAGTCGGTGTATTTTTACATAACATTAGCATGGTCACAAAAGACCATCTCTCGAAAGACCGATTAGTTTAGTATCCATGGAAACAGTAGATACATTAATATGTATTACATTACATCATAAAGTGAAAAACTAGAACAACATAGTCTATATATTCCACACTCATATCCCCTCAGACTATACTTGCAGGTCAGTCATGAAATACTTCTTCACATCCTGGGAGAAATAAAACATAGAAAGGGGTGAGCTCAGATGCTCAGTAAGGATAACAATATAGAGGAAATTTTCATAAATAATCATAACCATTTAAGGCAATGTATAACTAAAAAAAACCTTTTAAACTTGAACTTTAGAATAACATGGAAAAAATAAAATGAAATAATTCCATTTACCTATTCAGATGGATATTCTACTAGACGAATAATCAAATGCAATATGAATAACCACTTTCATAATGATGGAATTCATAATGCCTGACAATCATAACCACATAGTCAAGGCCTTGTGCGAAGACTAAAAAAAATATTTGACAAGTCCTTGTTCCAAGACACTAGTTTTTCTCATTTGAATCACCGATGCATCGAGGAGCTATAGAAGGCTCCGCCCGTCACTTAAAAATCCAAAAAATTTCTCATATGAACAGGTTTAAACATAACATAAATATTCATATTAAAACTAGAATACAAAATGTCAATACTCTCACCATATACCAGTAATGGTATAAAAATAACACATACACAGTTAAAAATATAACAAAACCTTCAATAAAATATGGAAGTTTTTTATTATAATAAATCAACTTCATATAAGCTTAAAATCCATCAAAGGATGTTGAAATAGATGAAATCAAAACTATTTGAGAGAAATATCTCTTCTTTTGAAATCATTTAAAAGTCCCAAAATTATAAAAGAAAAAATTTACTTTTAAAATATTCTTATAAGCTTGTATGGGAAGCTTCTACGATTTTATAATGATAGCAAATAACCACACCCGCCGTATAAGTTAAAAAAGACATTCTTACCTTAATTCTGTCGAAAAAGGATAAAAATGACATTGTATGAAAAAAAGGAAATATTCCTATTTAAAAATCTTATAAAAAGTCGAAAAATGGTATAAATTACATTAACCCATAGTCTATAAAATATTAAGAATGTTTTGAAATACATTTTTTAGAAACATAGATGTGGATGATAAAGAGGTCTCATTAGATACTTACGTAAAAACAACCTCAGATAATAAAGAGATTGTGAAATTAACCCTTAACATGTACTTTTCCGTGGTCTAGGGTTATTCAACCACCTATATAATGGTGAAATTTATTTGTTAAATTATTAATGAATCATATACATTAATATGATATCATATATGATCTTTTAACATTGCCTTTTTAATAACATCATAGTGTTATCGTCGTTTCAGGTGTTAAAGGATTCATTTTCCTTAATATTCATTGTTATGTGAGTGATATTTGTTATGTATGGGATGTATATTATTCATATCTATAATGATATCAAGTCTTTATACATTATTTTTAATCATAAAATGAATATTAGTCTTGATTGGATATGATGGAAAATTAATCTCATCACCTTCATGGGGACGGTAATCCATACGTACACATGAGTGACAATATCATTCTTTTGATATTAAAATAATATATAATTGGATGTTATATTATATATAAATAATAATTATAATGTTTTATTAATTATTTACATGAATTAAACATCATTATTATACCCATCAAAATAATAATTTTATGAATAACAATTTCACCACGATGTGGAGATTGTAAACTGTACGTACGCACGTATGGGGACATGTCATTCAAAGGATGGATAGAATAAAGAATTTGGCGGTACCATATTTATAATAACATCACAGTATATTGAATATACAAGTGTTATTAATTTATAATGGAAATAACAAAGATAGAATGAGTGGAAGAAGAAAAGAACTTGAAAGAGGGTGGTAAGATTATTACCACTACTTCGGGTTCTTCCTTTTGATTTGATCAAAAGGGATTGTTAAGATGGATTTATGACTAAAATAAGGCCTCTAAGATGAATAGAGGATA
Source organism: Viscum album (assembly GCA_963277665.1). Taxonomy (NCBI): domain Eukaryota; kingdom Viridiplantae; phylum Streptophyta; class Magnoliopsida; order Santalales; family Viscaceae; genus Viscum; species Viscum album. Next base: position 1,338,643,631 of record OY728132.1, on the reverse strand, counting down.
GTTGGGGGGGTATTTGGTCTGACGTTTACCGAGCCAAATGGCTTTGATGGTGTGAATTAGAGAGAAGGGGGAGTGACCTTTTATAAGAGGGGTGAGGGGCACCTTAGGAAAAGCAAAAAATATTATTTTATAATAAAATAATTTTCGGTTTATAATGGCTTAGAAATAGATTATTTATAGGATAATGTGGGGATTGTTAGAAAACCACTCAACCAATAGGTTTTAGAAAGGTTTGGGTCACTAAATTAACTATAACTTTTAGATTTAACTATTAGTAAAATAGTTTGACATTTACCATGCCTCTTGGTATTTTTATATTATATGGTTATTAATCATACTATATACTTTGAAGAGAACTCCAAGTGGAACATTAATGATCACCTATCATTATATAAGTCCTTTGGATTATCCTTAGATTTTTAGGTATAGAATATCCATTAATAATATAATATTTGTTTTAAAAACTCTTTTTTTTTCAATTTTGACACTATTGTATATTTTGTTTTTTCTAAATTAATAACAACATTATTACCTAAAAAAAATTCATCTAACAAACCCTAATATGTCATATTAACATTGAAAATTAGATTAATTCATAAAAAGTCTCAAAGTACATTTATTTGGATATTTATAGTATCAATTAATTTAATATTTCATTAATTGGGTAATTATTGCATCACTATTGTATCATAAATAAAATAAATAATTTCATGTCTAAAAATTATAAATAAAATACCATTATGTAAGAAATATTTTTATCTTTCTAATTAATATTTATAATCGAATTTATCCTATGTATTACCTAATATTAATAATGTTTTAGTTATTAAACATTGATTTTAACTCTTTCAACTCTTCTTTGAATTAAATAATAATAAATATCCTAATCTAAACAAAGTGGATCAAAGAGGTTCATAACTTATTTCTAAGGTTTCTTTTGGTCTAACTATACTTATCCAAAATAATTATGACATGTGTTAGGGTATTAATAATATCATTTTTACCCTTAATCACCCTATTTACTTTTAACCGTGGTAAAAAAAGTAAAAAGTTACTATTCACCAAAAATTATTTTTATTTTATTGAACCACATTTTACTCCTTGATATTAATCTTGTCTCTTAGATTTTAAAAATTCCACTCACAGAAGAGGTAATAATATGTATTATGTAAATTTTCAAATTCTCCTAGGAGTTGGGTCAAAGACGGTGAAAAGTACAATAAAATTTTTATATATATAAAATTTTTATAAACTAACTCCAATGAATTACATTGAACTTATATAGGTATTATGTATCTATTTTTACATAAAATTAATATAAATACTATAAATAATTATTTAAATAAAAATTCAGTTTTAAACTACAATTTAGTGTTTTTCACTATTCATAAAAAATCGATGGTTTTCAGAAAAATACCATAAATTCAACCTATGCTAATTTTTATATTCCAAATCCAAAAATGATGTCTATTTTACCAAATTAAAAACATAGAAGTTTCATCTATTAATTTAAAATTATTTCCCTTTGTCAAAACCAAAAGGCGTATTTTTAAGAATTAATAACTATCAAAAGATTGACAATATTTTATATCCAAATTCAAAGTAAAATTACTTAAAATGACCATAATTGGATTAAATGGTAAAAATATAATCCATTTAAACTTACAAACCATTAAAATGTTTAATTTAACAATATAAATTATCTTGATTAAAAAATATGTTTGCAGTTAAAATATATTATTTTCACTATTCACCCAAATATGAATGTTATCAGAAAAAAAAATTTGTTGAAACTAAATTATTATTTCTATATTCTAAATAAGATGTTTATTTTTTCAATTTTAATATATAAAAGTTTGAAATATTTTATTTTGAAGGGTTCACCATTAAAAGGTAGTAAAAGTGCATTTTAAAAAAAAACATCTTTTATCTGAAAAATTAATTTGTTCTTACATTATGTATATAAAAAAACTCATAATATGGATTCTAAAATTATAAGGATTATATAAAGTTCAAAATTCCGTTAATAATATTCATAACCTCTTTTTAACGGCTAGTTTGGTAAGTCGTGGTGCGCTTGAACTCAGTGTAGCGTGTCGTGCAAGTTATTGAATTACTTTGAAGAAACAACATACTATGAAATATTAGCATGTTATACTCTTCCCTACTTTAATAAATTTCATCCTCGCAATGGGAAATTGTCCTTATATAATAAAAGGTTAAAAATAGAAAATACCTTTGTGGGAAAAACCACATAAAAAATTGGGCTATTAGAATTTATTCTTAATAAGAGGAAAAAGAGAACAAAAAGACACCACCAAATTATGATCTCAATTTGAAGAACATTAGTGTCAATTGGAGACACAGAATTGGAGGAAATATTTAAATATTTATAGAGAGTGATTGAGGTCATCCATCATAATCAATTGTAGAATTGTGGGCCTCAAATCCAGCAATCTACGATGATTTAAAATACCATCGGTTCAACAAAACGTTAGGTATTAAGATAAAAAGTTTTTAGTTTTAAAATCTCTTCCCTAAAGTTTAATAATTAATATATCTATAATATAAGAGGAAAAAAATATAAATATGAATATATACTTGAAAATTAGAGTTTCATCCCACAACTAATTTCTACCACAAACTTATATTTTACTCTAAAAGTTTTCAAAAAATATATTCTATTTATCTTAATCGTACAGGGTTCAAAAATAATGAATTTATAATTAAAATATCAAGCCCTTTAAAAAAGAAAATACATTATACAATCTAGGGACTTCACGTATTATAGTGGTAGGCGATAAATTCCAATCGTACTATGGTGGTGGGTTCGATTCCCGTAACTTTTTCTGACGCGACGGGTTGTCACACGGTCTGCGTGTTGTCCTTTTATAAAAATTCAAAAATAACCTTTAAAACATAATCCATTCCAACCTTTAGACTTATCCAAAATACTTCTATACAAACTCACTATCCAAAATTTATAAGAATGTTAAACAAAATGAAGATCCTTTTTTTCCATGTAATAACATGTTAACACCTTCATCATGTATTATTTTAAAACTTGGTAACACCCTGAATTACCATTAAACCTTATTGATTACATTCATGCTCCCTTATTCCTTATAGAATACTAGATATACTTCTTCCATCCAAAAATGTTGTAATATCAAACAATTAAGGAATATACAAATCATTAATCAGTTTGAAGGTATTCAAGAATATCCCATATAATTTATCCAAATCAAACATGTATTGTTCCAAAATAACTACATCTGTATCAGAACCATATTATGGTTTATATTTCTCTCAACCATATATTTTCCATAAATTTAACCTACTATTGAGTATCTTTTCTTGGTTCCACATAATCTCAAGTCCTTAATTAAAAAGTACTGCAATACAATCCTTATATACTTCACAATTATTATAACCAGTACATCATTGATACAACAATCAAATGACATAATTATTTAATAACATCATAAGAACTCTAATCATTCCTCCTCATATGTGGTAGTATAATAACCTGATTATTATCCAATAGCATCATTTGAGGATTACTCTGATGATTTGGACATTGGTTTGCGTAGTGTCCCAACTCTTAGCAGATGAATCATTGTACATTTTAAACCTTTATCTTACCACTGTATTCACGTACTTGGTGTCCTTTTTATCCAAAATTATAACAAACTCCCCTTCCCTTCAGGAACGTTCCATGGCGTTTTTTCCTATAGATATCACATATGGGAAAATTATACTTTTCCCTCTTCCATTTATCCATCTTTATCTATTCCATCATTTTCTTCTTTTGCTTCCCCTAAAACCCATATGACTCAGAGAAATATTTACTTATCTTGTTAACACATGATACTATTTTTTCATATGTTAAGAAAAAATGAGAGACTATTTTCCTTCTAAATGTTGTCTTAATACCATGAAACATATGATCCTTCTTACTCCATGGATCTTACTTATTGTTGGAGTTCACATTCCTTCTACTAGGCGCCATTTCTATACAATGGCATACACTAGATTAGTTTATGAATCGCAATACATAAATCCAAACATGTGAAACACTTAACATAAATTTAACAGTTTATGGATATAATCCATAATCATAAAAATGTTTTATTTGAGGAATTATATACTCATAAACCCTTCATATTGGTTTGTAAAGAAAATGAGAATTATCCGAAGCATATCCCCCGGGAGTGTTGTAACCAAGAGTGCAGCAAGGCCCGTTGTCATGCCCCAGTTCCCGTTCGAGTCTAGCTCAATATGATGTTTTTGGGTTTTACCACTAGGTACATCTGTTCCAGATCCGCCTCTACCTACTCGTATCCAGACATAGATTTATTTCTTGGAAAACAAACAAAATTTCTACGATACCAAAATTCTAGGATGATTATCTATACTGATCCTCAAAGCACATCTTAGGGATATGTGCTCAAATCAATGTTTATCTAAATCTAGCATCTAAGGTTTGTAAAAAACTTCCTCTGATACCAACTGTAATTACTTGACCCATGTTACCCAGAGTCGGTGTACTATTACATAACAGTTTCATGTTCACAAAAGATCATGTCTCGAAAGACGGATTAGTTTATTAGACTTGGAAACACTAGATACATTCACAAGTCTTACATTACATCATAAAGTGATAAACTACAACAAAGTAATCTCCATATTCCACACTCATATGCCATTATACTATCCCTGTAGGTCAATCAATAAATACGTCTTCACATCCTTGGAAAAATAAAACATAGAAAATGGGTAAGCGAAGATTCTCCATAAGGATAACAATATAGCAGAAACTTTCATAAATAAGCATAAAAATTTAAGGCAATGTATAACTAAAACAAATAACTTTTAAACATGATCTTCAGCATAATATGGAAAAAATAAAATTAAATAATCCCATTTTCTTATTCACATGGATATTCAACTAGTCGAATAATCACATGAAATATCAATAACATCTTTCATAATGATGGAATGCATAATGAAAAACTATCATAACCACATAGTCAATGCCTTGTGCCGAGACGAAAAATAAGATTTTGTAAAGGCCTTATGCCAAAACACTAGTTTGTCTCATGAGACCTACCAATTCATCGAGGAGCTATAGTGTGATCCACCTGTCACTTAATAATTCCAATGCCTTCCTCATATGAACAGGTTTAAAAATAACAAAGACATTCGTATTAAAATGAAAATATTAAATGTCAATACTTTTCTTCACAAACTATTAATCATATAAAAATAAAACATACACAGTCAAACATATCACAAAACCTTCAATACAATATGGAAGTTCTGTATCATAATAAATGAACTTCAAATATTCTTAAAATCCATCAAAGGATGTTAACATAAGTGAAATCAAAACTATTTGAGAAAAATATCACTTTTTTTAAATCATTTAAATGACACATTTTTATAAATGAAAACATTTACTTTGAAAATATTCTTATAAGATTGTAAGGGATGCTTTGACTTTTTATATGGTGTAAAATAGCTGCACCCACCATATAAGTTAAAAAAGAAATTCTTACCATAATTCTATCGAAAATGTTAAAAAGGACTTAGTTTGGAAAACGAAGGACAAATTACTTTGTAAAAATCATCTAAAAAGTAAAAAAATTGTACAAATGATTTTAACCCATAGTCTATTAAATAGTAATAATGTTTTGAAATACATTTTTAAGAAACATGGATGTGGATTATAAAGAGGTCCCTGTAGATACTTACATAAAAATAACCTTGAATGATAAAGAGATTGTGAAATTAACCCTTACCTTGTACTATTCCTTGGTATAGGGTAGTTTAAACTCAATTATAATGCTAAAAAAATGTTATTAAATTATTCATGAATCCTATACATTAATATGATATCATATATGATCTTTTATCATGGCTCTGTAAATAAAATCTTTGTATTATCGTCGTTTCGGGGTGTTAACAACTTTGTTTTCCATTATATTATATGTTATGTGAGTCATATTTGTTATGGATGGGAGGTATCTTATTCATATCCAGAATTATTTCATGTCTTTAAACATTATTTTTAATCATAAAATGAATATTATTGTTGAATGTATACAATGGGGAATGAATCTCATCGCGTTCATGGGGACGGTAATCCGTACGTACTCACTAGTGACAATATCATTCTTTTGATATTAAAATAATATATAATTTGATGGTGTATCATATATACAGAGTTATTATCATGTCACATTTATTATTTACATTAATTAAACATCATTATGATACCCATCCAATTACTGATGTATTGAATATCAATTACACCACGTTGTGGAGACGGTAATCCGTACGTACGCACGAATAGTGACATGTCATTGAAAATATGGATAGATTAATGAATATGGATGTACTATATTTATAATAACATAAAAATATATAGAATATACTAGGGTTTTTATTTTATAATGGAAATAACAAAGAAAGAAGAAGTTGATGAAAAAAAGAACTTCATAGAGGGTGGTGAAATTATTACCTCTTCTTCAGGTTCTTCCTTTTGATTTGATCAAAAGGGCTCCTTAAGATGGATTTATGACTAAAAGAAGGCCTCTAGGATGAAGGGAGGAAATTTGAGATGGTTTTTTGGTGGAGTTTGTCCGAGAAAAATGGCTTTAATGTATGAATTAGAGAGAAGGGGGAGTGACCTTTTATAAGAGGGGTGAGGAAGGCTTATGAAAATCTAAAAATATTATTTTATAATAAAATCATTTTCGGTTTCTAATGGCTCCAAAATGGATTTTTTAAAGGATAAGGTGGTTATAGGTCATAAACCACTCAAACAATAGGTTTTAGACAGGTTTGGGTCACTATATTAACTTTATCTTTTAGATTTATCTCTTAGTTAAATAGTTTTACATTTATCATGTCTCTTTGTATTTTTATATTTTATGGTAATTAAACATAATATATATACTTCTAATAGAACACCAAGTAGCTCATTAATGATACACATATATTTATGTACGTTCTTTGGAATATCCAGAAATTTCTATAAATAGAATATCAATTAATAATATAATATTTGTTTTAAAAACACTTTTATGTCAATTTTGACACTATTTGGTATTTTGGATTTGCTAAATTTATAACAACATTATTACTTCAAAAAAATCATCTAAACAACCCTAATATGTCATATTAACCTATGAAATTATTGTAATTTATAACAAGTTTCAAATTACATTTAATTGGATATTTATAATAATGATTATTTTAGTATTTCATTACTTAGGTAATTACTGCATCACCATTGTGTAATAAATAAACTAATTTATTTAATTTATAAAAAGTTTAAATAAAATAATATAATTTAGGAAATATTTTTATGTTTTTAATGAATATTTATATTAGAATTTATCTTATGTATAACCCTATATTAAAAATGTTTTAGATATTAAACTTTGATTTTAACTCTTTTAACTCTTCTTTAAATTAAATAATAATAAATGTCATATTCTAATAAATGTGGACCAAAGAGGTTAATATTTTATTCTTAAGGTTGTTCTTGGCCAAAATATACTTATCCAATAGAATTAGGACATGTCTTTAGGTAATAATAATATCAATTTTACCATTAATTACCCTATTTACTTTTAGTCGTGGTAAATAAAAGTTAAAAGTTACTATTCACCAAAAATTATTTTTATCTTATTGAACCACATTTTACTCCATGATATTAACTGTGTCTCTCGGATTTTTGAAATTTCATTCACAGAAGTGGTAAAATTATGTTTTATGTTAATTTTCATGTTCTCCTAGGAGATGGGTAAAAGACGGTGAAAAGTTCAATAAAATTTTTATATATCTGAAATTATTATAAACTGGCACCAATTAATTACATTGAACTTATATAGATATTATGTATCAATTTTGGACATAAAATAAATTTAAATATAATAAATAATTATTTAAATAAAAATTCAGTTTTAAACTATAACTCAGTGTTTTTCACTATTAATCTAAAATTGAACTTTTTCATAAAAATACCATAAATTCACCCGTTGCTAATTTTGATATTCTGAATCCAAAAATGATGTCTATTTTACCAAATTAAAAACATAGAAGTTTCATTTATTAATTTAAAATTAATTCCCATTGTCAAAACCAAAAGCTGTATTTTTAAGAAATAATAACTATCAAAAGATTGACACTTCTTTATATCGATTTTCAAAATAAAATTATTTAAAATTACCAAAATTTGAGTAAATGGTATAAATATAATCTATGTATACTTCCAATCCATTTAAATGTATAATTTAACACTATATGTTATTTTGATTAAAAAAGATGTTTTCGGTTAAAATATAGTATTTTCACTATTCACCCAAATATGAAAGTTATCAGAAAAACACCAAAAATTTATTAAAACTAAATTCTTATTCCCTGATTCTAATGAAGATGTCTACTTTATAAAATTGAATATTTAAAATTTTCAAATATTTTATTTAAAAGGTTTTTCCATTAAAAGTCCGTAAAAATGCATTTTTTGAAAAATACTTCTTTTATCTGAAAAATTAACTTGTTCTTACATTATGTATATAAAAAAAATATAATATGGATTATAAAATTATAAAGATTATATAATGTTTAAAATTCAGTTATTACTATTCATAACCGCTTTTGAACGACTGGTTTGGTATGTCATGGTGCGCTTGAACTAGGTGTAGCGTGTAGTGCAAGATAATAATTTATTTTGAAAAATAACGTACTATGAAATATTGGGGTGTTACATTAATGAACCCTCGACCAAGGAAAAAATAAAAATTAAGGGGTTTCTTATCTCACATTTAATTCTGTGAGATTTCCATCGTTCACCACTAATTTATTGTATGTGGTTTGTGTACTTCCCATGATTGTATTCGTTGTGTAATATAAATTAATATACGGATATTTACATCATCATTGTATGGTCCTTCTTTCATGGGTGTATGTTTCGTGAGTTACCAAATCAATAAGGGAATTTGAAATTTCAATTTCCACTCATCAGCTTTATGCATACTTTATTGATTATTTTACTCCGAGATTATGTGTGGAATCACTATTCATTTTCTTATCTCATAATTTCCAATCCCCTATCTGTGGATATACTTTATATACAAATATCACTCCATTGATAAATTCTAAAGACATCAATATGAACTTGATAAGAGTAATTTCAACTCAATCTCTATTTGTTGAGTTAAATATCCAATTCATTGGTTTTGTTTTTACTAAAATATGTGTCAATGTCCTATGATTTATTTACACTGAATATCCAATCATATTGAGTGTATTTATATTTTTCAAACAAAATTATGTCGTTGATTTATCCATAACCTAAAGATACAGTCTTTATAAGATATTTCATCCCAATTTACATTCCATTGAGTCTTCTTTGTTGTTTTACACCATTTGACTTTTATATGGTATATATAATGTACTTTGACATAGTATATCATGAATACCATTATTCTCATGATTTTACAAAGTTTTTATTACCTCAATTATTTTTATTCAAGTGTCTCTCTTTTGGTTAGTAACTCTAACTGAAATACCATTTTTAAAATGTTTTAATGATTTCTTATTCTAACTCTTTCTCATTAATGTCTGTATTTTAAAAATGGTTTTAAGTATTTTTTTATATGGACATTAATGTTCCAAAATTAAAATTCATTTTAAAAGTTTCCAAGTGGTATGGGACACTTTGATACAAAAATCTATTTTAAATAGCTTCATGATAAATAGTGAGCCTTTTAAATGTTTTAAAGAAAAAGGGGGATATTTCTCTCAAATAGTTTTGATGATTATTTTCATCTATGTCAATATAATTCATTATTATCGATTGAGGTTAATATGTTACAATACAATCTCCCATCTTGTATTGAATGAGTTATGTTTGACTGTGGATGTGCTATTTTTATACCATTCATGGTTTGTGGATAATGTACTGTCATTTTGTATGCTATTTTTAATACGAATGTTTATGTTATGTTTCAAACATTTCATATGATTAATGCATTGGACATAGTAAGTGACGGTTGGAGACCGCTATATCTCCTCGATGCATATGTTGGTCTAATGAGACAAACTAGCGTCTTGGAACAATACCTTGACAAAATCTTATTTATAGTCTTGGCACAAGGGCTTGACTATGTGGTTATGATAGTCGGACATTATGGATTCCATCATTATGAAAGTGGTTATTGATATTTCATGTGATTATTATACTTGTAAAATATCCATGTGAATAAGTAAATGAACTTATTTCATTTCATTTTTCCCATATTATGCTGAAGTTCAGGTTTAAAACGCATTTGTTTTAGTTATACATCGCCTTAAATGTTTATTCTTATTTCTGAAAGTTTATGATATATTTTTATCCTTACTGAGCATCTGATCTCACCCCTTTCTATGTTTTATTTTTACTAAGATGTGAAATGTATTTTATGACTGACCTGTAGGGATAATATAAGGGGATATGTGTGTGGACTATGGAGAATATGTTGTTGTTGTTTTTCACTTTATCATATAATTTAAGACCATTGAATGTATCTAGTAATTCTGAGGCTACTAAACTAATCGGTCTTTCGAGACTTGATCTTTTATGATCATGCCAATGATATTTAATAATGCACCAACTCAGGGCTTCTGGGTTCAGGGCATTACAGTTGGTATCAAGGAAGTTTAGTAAAAACCATGGAAACTCGATTTAGATAAACTATGATTAGAGCACATAGCCCTAAGATACACTTTGAGGATTAGTATAGAGGAACTTCCTAAAATTTTGGAATTGTAGTGATTTTTGGAAATTTCTAAGAAATACATCCCTGTCTGGATATGAGATGGTAGAGGTGGCTCTGGCACATATATACCTAGGGGTAAAACCCAAAAAAACCACTTTGAGATAGACTCGAATGGAAACTGCTGCACGATAATGGTCCTTGCTTCAGTCTTGGTTACGACACTCCTGGGGGATATGCTTAGGAAAACATACATTTTCTTTACAAACCAATTTAAATTATTTTAATATAAGATTAGAATAAATGGCCTTCGATAATCCTAAGGTGTTTCAAATTGAAAATATGGTGTCCTGATATTCTCCAAATGATTTAATGACTAATGTTACTCACACAAATCTTTTGGGTATTAGTCAATGGATTGATTCCAAGGAAGTTATAGTAACTTTGAAAAAGATGTAAAATATGGGAATGGTGGTAGAAATGGGAAAAAAAATTGAATTTTGATAAGCATAAAAGATATCATGTTCATGAAAAATATATTTTCCCAAAATATGATCAACAACATATATATTAACCAACTCCTGAATCAACAAAGAAGAGAAAGGTGATGAATGATAAGAGCTCCAGTAGTGGAAACCATGGAGAAAAGAATCCAAAATTACCATCATGTAGAAAATGTGGAAGGATACACCCAGAAAAATGTATCAATGGAAAAAAGAAATTATTTATGTGTGGGAAAGAAGGACATAATGTGGAGAATTGTCGAGAAAAAATGAAGAGTACTATGGAAGAAAATAAAAATGGTCCCAAGAATCGATTTACAGTCATTTGTTGTATATGTAGGAGACCTGTCCATTACCCGAGTGAATTCCCTATATTATAGTATATTTTCTTGGTCAAAGAAGAAGATATGTGGAAATAAATGGTTGGATAAATGTTTAAAAGTATTAGTGATACTTGTTGATGGGACTACATTGAAATAATTTTCTCTTTTATTTGTATTTTTGCAGTTTGTCATGTGAAAATGATATTTGAGGAAGACATATCTTTTCTCTAGTGTATATAGTTATAAATAACCATTTTGATTTATATGATCATTGGTTTTCAGTCAATTACAAGTTATTATATTTTGGGATGAAAATGCAAGGTATGGGAAAACATTTGTGGTTAAATTATGTTATGGTTATTTTGAGAAATTTATCTTATTTTGGTAATTTTATAAAATATAGTTTTTGAAAAAGAATAACACGCAGACCGTGTGACAACCCGTCGTGGTGGAAAAAGCTGTGGGAATCAAACACACAACCAGAGTGCGATTGGGATTTATCACCTACCACTGGACTAAATGAAGTCCAAAGTTAGTGTGACTAATTATTTTTAGTTAAATGATTTTATTGATAAATAATAAGTTGATTTGGGACCTTATGTATTATCAAATGAATACCCTTAGTATAGGAAAATGATTTGGTGATTAAGTGATAAATGTTATTTTGGAAGATGTTCGCTTTGTTGGGAACACCATATACCCAAGGAAAATATAATACTATGGGATTTCATTTGAGGGGTAATGTTGGATTTTTTCTTTGTTTAATTGTAGATTTATAGTGATTTTGGTTATTTAAGGAAATGCTTAACCTATAATAGATAATATGTGATTAGGTTAATTACTTTTAAGTATGTGAATCTAAGAGTAGTTGATGTCATTTGGAGATACAATTTAACTTGGAAGACTACATAACCAAATTATTCTATGTTTTGGGTTTCAATATTGGTTTGGATTATATTGAAGGATTTTAAGGACAATTGTTTATTTAATGGTATTTATTTAACTTTGGGGTATTGTTGGTTCAATTTTTGAAATTAAGATAAGTGTTTATTTCACTAAAGTAATATCCTTATGAGGGATCATCTGATCTTTTACTAGCCATTTTGGTTTTGAATAATCTCTAAAGACAATGTAAATATATATTTTATCCTTTGTGAATAATTTGATTCTCTAGAATTTGATTCTAGCTCTCCTGGTGTGACCATGTCATCTTGAATACTCATTGTTTAAAAAATGAGTTAGTAATAGATATTTATTAAATAATTATGCTCTACATAAAAATTTGTTATATCTCTTTATTTTCTTGGTCAATATCATAAATAAATTCATTATATTTATGAAATGTAACTTAAAAAACATTGCATGTTATCTTTTCATACTGGGAAACTAATGACTATTTGTCCCATCACATGTTTGTGGTTTTCTTGTTGTTAAATTTTTCATTATCATGTTTTCTATCCCTCTCCATCAGAACATGACACATATTTTATCTTCTATATCCATGTTTTCCTACATGGAATCCTAGTATGGGTTATCTCAGGTTACCTTCATACTTCTCTTTCGTTCTTTTAAAGTGATGGTTTTATTGACACTTTTTCTCATGTGGGACATTCAATTATGTTACCATTCCCAATTTTAAAAATTTCCAGGATGCAATTTACTGAAGGTGGGAAGAATGTAACACCCCAATATTCCACGATATGCTTCTCTTTGAAAAATATAGTAGCGTGTGTTGTACCCAACTTCGAGTTCTAACACACCACAACCAATCAAACTAGCCGTTTTTAATAGTAATACTGACTTTATGAAATTTTATAAATTTTATCTTTCAAAATAGACTTCATTTTGGGATTTGTTATATCAAAATTATTGTAGGGAGAATTTTTGGTATTTTTCAAAAACATTTCAATTTTTTATGAATAGTGAAAAACACTAAGTTATAGTTTAAAACCAAATTTATTGTTAAATAATTATATATTTTATATAGATTTATTTTAGGTCAACATAAATACATAATACTTATATATTTTCAATGTAATTCATTGGATTCAGTGTATAATAATTTTAGATATATAAAAATTTTATTGAACTTTTCACCGTCATTTACCCACAACCTTGGAAAATTTTCAAATTCACTTAAAATTAATTTTACAACTTCTATTCATTTAATTTAAAAAATCTGATAGACAGAGTTAATATCAAAGTGTAAAATGTGGTTCAATAAGATAAAAATTAATTTTGGAGAATAGTAACTTTTTACTTTTATTTACCGCGGTTAAAAGTATATAGGGTAATTAAGGGTAAAAATGATATTATTATTACCCTAACACATGTCCTAATTCTATTTGATAAGTATAGTTCAACCAATAACATCCTTAGGAAAAAAATCTGAATCGCTTTGGTCCACTTGGATTAGAGTAAAGACATTTATTATTATTTAATTCAAAGATGAGTTAAAAGAGTTAAAATCAAAGATTAATAACTAAAACATTTTTAACATAGCGTTATACATAAAATAAATTATATTCTAAATATTCATTATAAAGCTAAAAATATTCGATACATAATGGTATTTTATTTATAATTTTTAGTCATTAAATAATTTAATTTATTTATGACACAATGGTGATGTAGTAATTACCAAATATATAAAATATTAAAATAATTGATATTATAAATATCCAAATAAATGAAATTTGAAACTTTTTATGAATTTCAATACTTTTCTAGGTTAATATAACATATTAGGGTGGGTTATATTTGTTTTCCTCTATTTAATAATGCTATTATAAATTTTGAAAAAACAAAATACCAAATAGTGTCAAAATTGACATAAATGAGTTTTTAAAAAAACAAATTATATTATTAATTGATATTCTATTCCTAAAAATATATGGTTTTTCCAAAGGACTTATATAAATATAGGTGTGTCATTAATTAACCACATGTGTTTCTCTTGGAATTATATATTATGTTTATTAACCATATAATATAAAAATACAAAGAGACATGGTAAATGTAAAACTATTTAACTAAGAGTTAAATCTAAAAGATAAAGTTAATATAGTGATGAAAACCTGTCCAAAACCTATTTATTGGGTATTTTTAGACCCATTACCACCATATACTTTAAATAATCCATTTTTTATCCATTAGAAACCGAAAATTAGTATATTATAAAATAATATTTCTAGCTTTTCCTAAGGTTCCCCTACCCCTCTTATAAAAGGGCACTCCCTCTTATCTGTTGTTCAAACATTTAAAGCCTTTTGTCTCATCCAAAACTAGGTAAATTATCCCCTAAACTTCTCTCACTTCATCCTATAGGCCTTCCATTAGTCATAAATCCAGCATACGGATCCCTTTTGATCAAATCCAAAAGAAGAACCCGAAGAAGAGGTAAATATCTCACCACCTTTTTCATGTTTCTTTATTCTTCCACTTCATCATTCTTTGTTGTTTCCATTCAAAAAAAATAACTCCATTATCTTATATATACCATGATGTTATTATGAATATGGCACAACCATATTCATTATTCGATCCATCCTTTTAATGACATGTCACCATACGTGCGTACGTATGGTCTACCATCTCCACATCTTCGTGTAATTGCTTTTCAATACATTATTATTTGAATGGGTATGATAATGATGTGTAATTGATTTAAATAATATATATAACATGATAATTATTCTGAATATATGATTGACCATCCAATTTTATATTATTTGATTATCAAAATAATGATATTGTCGCTCGTGTGTACGTACGGATTATCGTCTCCACGGACGCGATAAGATTCATTCCCCATCGTATCTATCAAGACTAAATTTCATTTTAGGATTAAAAATAATGTTTGGAGACATGATATTGTTCTGGATATGAATAAGATGCATCCCATCCATAACATATATTACTCACATAAAAAATAATATAAAGGAAAATGAATCCGTTAACACCCAAAACAACAATAATACTAAGATATTATTAACAAAGAGATGTTAAAAGATCATATATGATATCATATTAATGTATATGATTCTTGTATAATTTAATAAAAATTATTTCACCATTATACAGGAGGTTACCCTACCCTCAACCAAGGAAAAATTACAAAGTATGGGGTTTCTTATCTCACTTTTAATTTCGTTAGATTTCCATTGCTCACAACTTATTTATTGCATGTGGTGTGTGTACTTCCCATGATTGTATTCATTGTGTAATATACATTAATATATGGATATTTACATCATCATTTTTTGATTATTATTTCATTTTTTTGTGTCTCGTAAGTTACAAAATATATAAGGGAATTTGAAATTTCAATTTCCACTCATTCGGCTTTATGCATAATTTATTGATTTTTTTACTCAAAAATTATGTGTCGAATCACTATTCATTTTATTATGTCACAATTTCCACTCCCCTTTAGGTGGATATACTTTTGATACAAATAATCCCTCCATTGATAAATTCTCATGTCATCTATATGAACTCGATAAGAGTAATTTTAAATCAATCTCTATTTGTTGGGTTAAATATCCAATTCACTGGTGTTGTTTTTACAAGAATATGTTTTGAATGTCCTTTGATTGATTTACACTGAATATCCAATCATATTAAGTGTATTTATATTTATCACACATAATTATGTCATTGATTTATCCTTAACCTAAGGATATAGTCTTTATAAGATATTTCATCTCAATTTACTTTCCATTGTGACTTCATTGATAGTATACACCAAATCACTTTTATATGGTTTATATAATGTACTTTGACATAGTAAATCATGAATCCTTTTATTATCATGATATTACATGTTTTTATTACCTCAATTATTTTTATTCAAGTATCTCTCTTTTGGTTAAGAACTCTAACTAAAATTTCATTTTTAAAATGTTTTAAAGATTTATTATTCAAAATCATTCTGGTTAATGTAAATGTTTTAAAAATAGTTTTAAGGTTTTATTTATATGGACATTAATGTTTTAAACTTAAATTTAATTTAAAAGTTTCAATGTGGCATTGGACACATTGATTGAAAAATCTATTTTAAACAGATTCTTGAAAAATAGTAATACTTTTAAATGTTTTAAAGTAAATGGGGGATATTTCTCTCAAATAGTTTTGAGGATTATTTTCATCTATGTCAATAACCACCATTATTCTTGATTGAGGATAATTTTTTACAATAAAATCTTCCATATTGTATTGAATGAGTTATGTTTGACTGTGGATGTGCTATTTTTCTACCATTCACGATTTGTGGATAATATATTCACATTTCATATGCTAGTTTTAATATGAATGTTTATGTTATGTGTCAAACTTTTCATATGATGAATGAATTAGATTAGTAACTGACAGGTGGAGCCCGTTATAGCTCCTCGATGCATTGGTAGGTCTTAAGAGACAAACTAGTGTCTTGGCAGAATGCCTTGACAAATTTTTTTTGGTAGTCTTGGCACAAGGCCTTGACTATGTGGTTATGATAGTATGGAATTATGCATTCCATCATTATGAAAGTGGTGATTGATATTTCATGTTATTATTCGACTAGTAGAATATACATGTGAATAAGTAAATGGAATTATTTCATTTCATTTTACCCATATTATGCTGAAGTTCAAGTTTAAAAGAATTTTTTTTAGTTATAAATCGCCTTAAATGTTTATGCTTATTTATGAATGTTTCTGAAATATTGTTATCCTTAATGAGCATCTGAGATCATCCATTTCTATATTTTATTTTCCCCAAGGTGTGAAAAAATATTTTATGACAAAGCTACAGGGATAGTCTGAGGGGATATGAGTTTGGACTATGGAGACTATCTTGTTGTAGTTCTTCATTTTATCCTGTAATGTAAGACTTTTGAATGTATCTAGTACATACAAGGATACTAAACTAATCGGTATTTCAAGACATGATCATTTATGATCATGCCAATGATATGTAATAATGCACCGACTCTGGGCTTCTGGGGTCGGGGTGTTACGCTACTCTTCTAGGGAAATAGGGGAAGACAAATTTCATTCTCAGATTGTTGCCTCTCATAGTTCTCAAAAATCTGCTGCATCCTGAAAGAGTAGATACTATACTTTATAGAAATAGAGCATGATATGTGTTCCCAAATACACCATAGCACTGTGATAATATCCATTGGGATCTAGATCGATCTACTACACTAGTAGTTCCACTATCCCTTGATATTTAAAATCATATTGATGATCCAATAAATGCACTAGTTGTTTTGATTCTTTTCCCTGATATGAATCCCCACCAAGATGATGTGACCATTTATCTATCTACATTCCACGAGGACCTGCAGATGACAGACATTTCTAGCCCCGTGATGGAAATATATATCCACCTTGGTTGGATGACAATGAATCACCCCATATTTCAATAATCCAACATTTGTCCCCTTCAATAGGATAGGATGCTTGTGATTGTATCATTCCCACTTTATCAAATGTTGTGGAACCCTATTGAGAAATCCAATGAAGTAAGAGACCACCATGATCAGATATTTTTTATATACGTTAGAAGGTTCTACATTCAATTGGTTTTACTACTTACCATTTGATCCATTTTTTGTGGGGAATATCTTTGAAGTAATTTTCTATACCTATTCAGTTTCACAATGAAAAAGTCTAATATAGTCGAAATATTTGTGTGAATGAACAAGGTATATGGCCACATCATATACTTTTTCATCTGGTCTGAGGGGCTCATTTATTTTCTCTACATGACAATGAATCTAGATAAGCTACTGATGATTTTATTGGGGACCATCAAGAAATAGATTTTTCTATCCCTCATTGCTCAGAAATTCCCATGTGGTTTCTGGGATTTCTATGAAAATTCCCAGTTCATATAAGAAGCCTTCAAACATGCCAATAACGAACACCCATTGCTTCTTCCAGAACATACAAGAAGAGATGTCATGGAAGATACAGATAACATCACAAAAATAGATGTCCCCAGTCTACTTGATATGTTATCGAAAGAGCCCCTTTTTCACTCTCACTGAGGGAAATACCCTCTATCCTAGACTTAGGCTCATAAATTCCCTCTACAGATTTAGTATGAACCACCCCATAATACTACACCACTACCTAGGTTAAAGAATTATGCTTCGACCCCTCGTCAGGCCCTATCTCCATATCAGGGGAAGGGTCTAAGAGCTTCCATTCCATGATAAGAGAAACTTGAACAACACATTCAATGACTCTCATGTTACTAGATATATTTGTAGTTCCCTAGAACAAGGAATATTTAGGATTCCAGAATAAAGGAAACCCTATGAGGTCAATCTCAATAATATCCCCAACTACTGCACTAATCAAAGCATCCATGGGAATACCTTCGAAATGTGGTATGTGTTAAAGAACTATTTCTATGACTAGTTAGGTAATAATTTGGTCAAATTTGACCTTGCATTGGCGTAGGTGGCATGAATCTCTACAAATATAGACAGTGATATTGGAGGTGAGTTATATCTAGTTTCTAAATGTGAGACTCAGAAATATGATAACCGGTTGGCTCACAGATCATTCACTTTCACCCATAGTGTCATTTAGGCCAATTGCAATTGGCTCTAACCTCTTGAAATAGCTACACCTCTTCTATATAATAACTCTTCATCCATGTCATCTATATATAGTCTCTCACCTCTCTTATGAGTGGGTGCTTATAGCACAATGGAAAGAAAAGTCATATATAGGTGCTGATTCCATCAAGAACACTCAATTATTACATGCCTCCAGAGATGGGGATCACACCTAGAGTCTACACAGTATTGGAATATTACTCTAATAATGGCCATGAATATGCTCAGGGGAATACCATACTGTTGGAGGATCCCTATATTGTTCCCAGTGATGATGAGTATTGAGTAGACCATATGAGTGGCCATAGCCAATTCCATCATTGAAACAGATGAGGATATGAAAGTTTTCATAATTCATAGTACATTCCATTAAGAAAATCCATACATGCTACTAGGACCATGCACAATAGTCTTATAAACTCATCTAGTTATATTCATTTCCACTACAGATCGTTCTACTCAACCATTAATAACAACCATGAACAACTCACAACTAGCCATGTATAACAATGGAAAAGTCCTAGCTATATAATAGTCATCTAGTGACAACCAATTTTAGTTTATCTGATGAGAATAATGATATTTCAAACACAATTTAGAATCCACAGCTTCGACAAGAAATGCCCACTATGACTCTTGCCACATACCAATGCACCATTGATTGAAATGTACACATAGCACAAAATTATGATATTCATAAGAACCTAAATGGTATTCCAGTAAAGATATCAATACACAATTCCCTATGTATGTCATAATAAATGTAATAATACATCCAAGATGCATTTAGGATCCCCCTCTAGTTTGAAATAGTGGTAGTGGCCAAAAAGGCCTTCTATGATGAGGATGTCACGTGAACAAAATTCAAAGGAATCATCTCATTCTTTGGAGAAGATGAAGGATCCCATGTATAAGTAAATATCCACCACATTGCATCACCATAATGTTTAATGTAATAGAAATTTTACACTATCTAGTTGACATAGTTTCCAGGATCAAAATTATCTGAACCCAAATACTCTACAAGCTAAGACTATTTGAGGTATATCTGAGTCCCTTTGATGTGTAGAGGCAGGGTTATGATAAGACCCATCAGATGTCATATGACAGATCCCCTTCACATCCCCTTGTAATCTTTCAATGATCAAGAGGGAGCTCTAAATGGTGATGAATCTCAATTATAGAATTTTAAGCCCACTATCTGGATGATAAATAATATTAGATATTTTAAAAATCGGTCAGGATTTTGAGTTTGAAAATACTAGAATCATGGCCAACCCATGGATGGACATGGACGGTGCGTTCCTCATCCTGATTCAATTGTTGGAGGATACGTCTCTAGAATGGGAAAAAATATTTTTCATTTCCAAGAAGAGGGGAAATGTGTCCCCATGTAAAAGAAACATTGGTAGATTACGTCGCCTCCTAAATGGGTTGGGATCTAGTAATATCATAACCCCTACACCTATGAGGTATTAGGATGTTCACCCCAAGGCTGGAATAGTATGAAATACATGCATAATATTCTGAGCTGGGTTGATTTAAAATTTACTAACCCATAACCATTTCTTCAAAATAAAGACTGGACCCATAGGTAAGAGGCTTGATGGATTTGGATTGGTAGATATTATCACTATAATTTCTGTAGAGAAGGAGCTCCTCATAGAGGACATAACATCCACCCAATAGGGAACCAATATTCATCTAGAATAACATGGATTGGACATGCTCTCTCATCCCAATGATGACCCTACATCGTAGAATGAATAATATTTGGAAGGTGATCCTTTTTCTTTTGTAAAAGGCATCTCTACCACCTTTGATGAGACGATTCAGGTGAATCTTAGCCCTGAGATATGTCAAAGGCCAACACTAACCATTACAACCATGCCACTAGATGAATAAAATATGTATGTGGATTTCATGAAGCATTATAGTGATGTGTTCACCAGTATTTATGATGAGATACCATTAATAGACCCTCAAGTTGTCATCGACCATCTTGGCCTCTAATGAATTCTTTATTGTTTCAAGTAGCCTCCTAGAAAAATGCACCACTATCTGGGTTCCATGGTTGAGGATGAACCTAATAAGCTGTTCCATGCTAACATCATCAAGGAAGTTCAATAACCCAGGTTGATCAAGGACATATTTTCATTGAGTAATATGAACATGAAGATCAGGCTTTGCATCTACCTATAGGATATCAGAAACAATTTCCCAATGGATTATTTTCCACTCCGGGTAGTGGATTTATTGATCAATTGCATCTCCGAGTTCCTCGATCTCTACATCATTGATTGTTATTTCTTGTATAATAAGATCTTGATCGACCTCAAATATGAAGAGTGTGCTAACTTTAGGGTTCCATAAAGAACCTTATACTATCAGGTCATGTGTTTAGATCTGAAAAAATAAGGTCATAAATTTCAGTAAGTTTTTCACCGCATCATCATACTGATCCTCGAGACATTAGTTAAAGACTACAATGATGATTTGGTTGTCAAATACTGAATGTGTGTGGACCATATTAGATATATTGAGAAATTATTTAAATTTATTTTCACTTGACAAAACTAGATGAAACCCTTGAAATGTTATTTTGGGGTTACCTATTGAAATATTCATGGCATCATTGTCTTGTACAAAGGAATCAGGATTGGATCATATATGATAAAGGCCATCAGCCAGATTTATCCTCTGAGCAACCTCCAGGAGCATCTAAGCCTTCAAGGCTACATAGACTATATACAACGATTCATTCTGAATCTGGACTAAAAGTGTAATCCCTTTTCAAAAAAAAAATGATGAAAGGAGTTATCTACCAATGTGATAATGTGTTTCAAACCACATTTGAGGAGATCGTGTATTATCTGATACAACCTCTAATTCTAATGCCACCCATATACTGGAAGAAAATGCTCCCCTACGTGAACACTCAAGAGTGACCCCTAGGTGCTCTCCTACTCTAGAATAAGAACAATGGGACATAGAATAGTTTATAATATCTTAGTCGCATGCTCCTCGACAGAGAGTCCAGATACTCTCCCGTAAGGAAGAACATCCTCACACTAGTTTTTGCAATGAAGATGTTACATCAAAATATGCCTCACCATGAGATATAGATGGTATCATACATGGGATAGCTAATATATGTCATGAAATAATCTATGATTACATGTCATATAGCATGATTTACAATGATTATTTAGCAGTTATACATCATATTTATGTAGAAGAAGGTCATCAATGTTCATGATCATGTAGAATTTATGATAATACATTCTTCACCCATAGATCAGTCCCTCCATATTTATTTTCAAGATGATGTGATCCCCTCAGTTAATAGTGTTTTCCCATGTTCACGTTTGAATATCGATGGTTCCTCCCATGGTCAAAACAATATGAATTTCATTGACGCTACTCTCAATAGTGTAGGCCTAGGGATTTTATTCATCACACAAACACAGGATGTCATACTAATTTGTTCATGAAATCAAAAGGTTGCACCAACAACGATGAAGAGTATCAGTATCTCATCACTGGACATTATTTTGATATTGATAATCATGTCTTCCACGTGCATGTCAAAGGAGAATCTAGGTTAGTCATTGAGAAAATCAATGGAGACTACGTTATTAGAAATTCCAAACTCATTCCCTTTCTATAACACACTCTCCATTTGGTGGTCCATATCACTTATTAGTGGAGGTTACTCATATTCCCTAATCATAGAATAGATGATAATATTCCTTTTCCCTTCTTGCATCATATCATGTAGATCCTGACTAGGAATTTCTATTTATCCATGTGGCACATAGGAGGGTTATCACTCCCATCATCCCAGGTGATAAAGATAGCTAGTATGTAAACCATATAACCAACATTGCCTCCACATAGAGACCCTTGAATCTATCCACACCTGAAAAAACCTTCAAACAGATGAGTCCCTTCATCAAGTATTTCAAACATGACATTATCCCACCGGACATAGATAAATGTGAATGAATCTGTGGACACACAATATAGGTCCCTTCCAGAGTGGGTCCAACCTCGAGAAGAGTTTCTAAAAATAATTCTCTTTTAGAATTATCATGTGTTGAATTCAAGGATATTATATTCAATAGGTTATGAATGAAGTTCTTTTTAGATAATTTGGTGCTCATCATGATGGTTTAAGGCTTCCCCACCATATTTGATGGTTGTACTATTTATGTCTCACCATGATACCTAAATTCATCACATTCTCTAAAAGGAACCATGCATTTCAGATATGTGCCAAGATCATACATCGAATTATAGAGCCTCTCCATATTAATAGGTACTCGTGACTCTTTATGGTAAGGGGAATCAATGTTAAGGGACAATACCCACCAGCAATAGCTCTCCAGTGCAGGTTCATTCTAACCATAAGAAATTTCTTTGGTTTGTGGGTAGAATAATTTCTTGTGAGTTTATCTAATGCAGATCGGTTGATGAATTCGTGAACTCTAACATTATTTATCAATTCAAAGGATATAAATCCATTCTAACCAACAAATAAACCAATATCTATGAAACTATGTTGATGAAGTTGTGCCCCAAGTACAACATTTGATTCAATAACACTTCTCACTACCACACATAAGAAAAAGAATAGATCAAGTAGTAAAAAACTACCTCTTAGAACCGAATGGTCAGATAATATAATAAAATTAGCTCACACAAGCTCCCCAACACTCTATAGTATTATCAGACGATGACTCGTAATTCCACCCAGGTGAACCCATATTCAATTGTGTGCAAAACATAGACTATCATTCCCATATATATTTAACTACCATCACTCTGAAAGTTTTTTGTGATAAAACGATGTGACAAATAATAGCAGATGATTTTCTAGTAGAACTGGAATCCCTCTATGAGTACATGCATCAATCCTTGAATAATATAATAGGAACCAAAATAGGATATCAAAATATTTCCACATGAATGTTTGTCTCTGGTACTTACGTCAATGTGAAAAAATAATACCTATAGATAAGCTGATGATACATCGCATGAATCCACCAATTATAGAGCCCAAATGGATGGGGATTACATCATTCATAATGTCTACCCAAATTATTTATATTCTTTGGTCCCGACAGATGAGGAGCACATCTCTCCACTGAAGTATTCCATGTTACTAAAATAGAACATCCTGTTAATGATTTACATCCTTTTATATCTATGAAACATTACATTAAAATATGATCCATCATATTAGTTGCACGAGAGTAAAATTTATGACATTTCACATCCTAGGGACATGATGATAATCTATCAAACTATGTCCAAACTTCTGGAAAATAAACATTTTAATGGTTATACCAAGAATTGTGTTGTGTGGAGAATCCCCCTCTGGTCCTCATTCACATAAGGTTATAGATTCCCCATAATAATCATTCCTCCCAAAACAAATTTTATATGTATGTCCCTATAACACGACGTTAAACTGTGATGTATTATCCTAGTTTCCTGAAAATAAACTAAATATCATATAATCACTAAAACATGACATTAAACTATGTTGTAGAGTATTTAACATATGATGTTAAACTATAAAGACATGTCCCATGCATAATATGTTAAACAAGGTTACAGTTTTCCAAACTGTATAACCATAAATTTAAATCCTTTGGTCCAAGAAATAAGAACATAGAATTTTTTAAATAACATGGAATTTTACATTGTGTTACGTTGGGTCCTAAATATAATATGCTCTATGGTGATGGGTTGTGAAACCTAAACTATCATGTTCCACATGGACACTTCCCCAAACCTTCTCTATATGTAATGTAATTTTGGGTTCAAAATTACACCATTTCTCACATAAAAAAGGACTCCCCAATCATGATGGTATCATGAAATGTTCGTCCCCCCTCATGTATGAGGGAACCACCCTAATTGTTCTGTGGATGAAAATATCAGAGTATATTTTTCTAAAAATTTATTAATTTGATTCTACTTTCATATTCCCCATCCCTGACTATTGAAGCTGGGTATTATGTGTTTTTGAACAAGTTCAGTAGTGAACTATTCAATTTCATGACGAATACTTGACTGATGAAGTTGTGGATCTTGTGTTTCAAACCAGGTGAATAGTTGTTACACCCATTAGTTGACAGTTCCATAATTTGGAAAAAAAATTCTTCTATTTTTATATTTTCTGCCTCCCTATGTTCATTTAGAGCTCCAATAACCCTGGTATATCACCTCCATTAATCACACATGTTTAACGGTAATGTCAGTTTCATTATGACAATCCCAACATAAATATTCTTCACCGTTTCAATAATATTCTACATATAATAGGGATTGAATCACACCACTCCTTATTTCCAAGAATATGAGTTATTCATGTTGCCATATGTTTTCTAGTAGGGTTCGTATCCACATAGGGGGCTGCACTATCCCACGGTTTGGAGTCTATGACTCTATAGTAATATCGACATTGTCCAGTCTATATGACTCAAAATTGTACAGTTCCACCTTGATGTCCTCATTTGATAAGACATATCATCTGGAACTGGTATTCTACCCTTATTCTATTAAGAAATATGTATATCTTCATTTCTTTACTTATGAGATATATAGGAATGCCCAAAAATATCATCTTTTCACCCAACCATAATATCAGGTTGTCTCTCTCTTGGATTATGTTTCTCTATGGAGTATATGGCGTGGTGTGGGAACTATCTGTTCCTCATTCATATTGGGTTAAAACAACTACACCATATAACCCTTGTGGGATAACACCTATATCCATTATCCTTTTTTCATGAAGATATACTATGTAAGAGTTTCCATCCCACGAGCATTTTGTTAAATAATGTGCACGAATCCATGAATTATGATGTTATACTATATATAGGATTCTATTTGGATTGTGTCATATGGTGTTGATTCCTCCTATGTCCTACAAATAAGCTAAACATATCCACTTGAACCCCATTTTCCAATTTTACAATCTCTACAAACATACACTAAGAGATTACAGTATAGGAAATGTTACCCCCAAATATATGTATAAGGTCAAAGTATTGTGACTATAAACAATTCATATCCCCTATTGTCTAAATCTTCACGACTCTAAACTGTATTCAAGTCTCCTCATGAATATGTGGTGTGGTGTGTAGCCTCATTATTTCTCATTTACATCTAGTTCATCACATCTCCATGTTATTTATATCCTCCAAAAAATTAATCCCCATGCTCTGAAATTTATTAGCCTAAACTGGGAACCACACATCCAAAGCTAAATGAATATAAAATATATAATGAATCTGTGATGTCCTCATCTTAGAGGACATCACTTATGGAACTGGTCTTCTACCCTATCATGATCAAGAACTATTTATGGATTTATTACAATTCTTATGACACTTGTCTTAACACACATACATTTCATCTTTGGACCCATCCATAATTTAAACCATTCATGCCCCTTCCCTATGTTTTCTCTTGGGACTATGTGTTGTGGTGTGAGTCTCTATTGTACCCTTTCACATCAAGTTAATCTCCCACATCATACAAATTACCTATCAGATAACACTTCCATAATCTCCCAGATGCATAATGATAAACAAGTTTGAAACCCACATCCTTAACACATGACTTTAAAATGAATTTTTTTTCCAATCACAAGGCCTTAAACTACAATATAATATGTTATGGCCAAAGGAAATAATATGTAACAACATTTTTGTGTCCTTTACTAAAATGAAATCACATTTATCACTAGTCAACTACCCTACCACATGTCAAGAACAACGTACATATTGAATCCTCTCCATCTAGGATACATAGAAATGCCCAGATTTACTATCCTAGTTTAGGAACACTAATTTTTTTATTAATTATAAAAAATAGAATTGTATATATAACTCTCCCTATCTATGTATGGTTCATATTTACATAGTTAAATTTAAATTTAATAACTTTCTGTGGATTAACAACATTCCTCATGGGATATGTAGTGATGCCAGAATCACCAATTCTTGGTCTAGCCACAACATTCCCCCTCTTACACATCAGTTCATCTTGTCATTACCACATGATGTTAAACTAAAAATTTCATCATAAATATGTGTGTAATGATTCCCATACTCATGGGATAAATATTGATTCCCATACACTTTTTCTTTGGTCCATTACATGTGGTTATTAGATCTCTGGCCCACTGGACATAGCATAGTCCACGAAAAATGACTTTAAACAATATGGGAGCATCCTCATGAATGTACATGGGGTGTGTGTGGCCCTCATTTGTCCTCAATCACATAGGCTTTGTCATAATAAATATTTATGAATATTACTCTTGGATAACCTCAAATTCAGTCCAAAAACTATGACCATAAAAAAAGATTTAACTTCTCTAATGAATGTCATTAATTTATGATCCCACTATGAACTTGTTCAATATGCCCCATGATAAATATGGGATGCTTCAGCTTCCTTACCATATGGGATTTCCCCCACCTATGTTGGTACTTTACTATGTTATATTTTATCAACTACGTACTTCTTGATTCCCATCATTATGCATTATGAAGTTATGCCCAGATATTTTGTTCTTCACGATAAACTACAAGTTCATTACCTTTTTTACCCAATGGCTAAATTTATATCCAAGAAATATGGACATAAACCTTATTCCCTTCATATTAAGTCATGTATGCAACAGGTGATCTACTTTTTCCTCATTCACATCTTGTTTTGTGTCTAATGTGTTGTGTGAATACACTATGAATGAACATTTTCTACTAGTATGAGAAAAAAACATTAAACTATTTTCCATAGATAATTTAATACTACCTTAATCTATTTTAATTCATATCTTTGAATCCAAATGAATGATATGTTCTTTCGACACATCTATCAATCCCAGTTTTGTATTTCCCATCATCACTAAAATCTAGAAGAACCCTCAAATGGGGATAGTATCATTCCAATTTTTCTCAACTCCTATCATGCGTCATTTCCCTAATGTATCATTCATAGTAAACTAGGAATCTTATGTTTGAAACCCGGTCAATAGTCAATTTTTATCTGTTCACCCCATTCTTGCCGGGTAAGATTATGATCCCTGTGTTCTGAACATGATCAGTGGTGGATCCTTTCTTTCTCGTCCACTATTCATCTTTACAGTGGAATTCTTGACTTACATCCTTATTACATCCCTGTATCATGGAGGGATTTTGTCCTCAAAGTCACCAGTAACTTAAACTAACACATGTGATATGAACCCCTAAACAATTCATTATTCCCGAATTGTTAATTTCTCATGTGGGAACAATACATATATTAAGGTGTGTATCGATGTCATCAATTCAGGAAGGATCTCCTAGGTCCAAACTCTATGACCATAAATTAAGATCCCCACATGTAAAGGATGGTCTGTTGGGGGTTTCCCTTTGATAAACCATAGATACCTGCTTTTAGGATGCATTCTTCTAATCTATTTTCTTATACTTTTGGGATATTTGGACCACATCGGCCTCATTCAAATTGTGTCTCCCCACTCTATACCACATAGATACTTTAGGACATTTATTTTTTTTGTAACACGACATTATATTGTTTTATAGGGTTTATGTAGAATAATCATAGTCTATATGAAAATGCCCCACCCCGTGACATTGAATTGTGGTATGAGTAGTGATCACACAACATTAAATTTCAATATGCATCATCTTCACTATATGATGTTAAACTGTATGTTCATATTTTTAACATTCATGAAGTAAATTTGAAATGTATCTCAGGCCTCACCAAAGAGGTATTCTTCCTCAATAATGGTTATCTACCAGATTTTTTAGATCATTAGATGTCGATCTACATTCAAGATAATGCTCTCCTTGAAGATAGGTGTCATATTTTTTAGACACCAATGCTCACACTAGTTTTTTCAATGTCATTTTGGTGTAATTTTAAGTGTGTGTGAATACATTAGAACATTCCATTACTCCATTTCTACACTTTGTGTGACCCATTATTTGTATCCATATTTTCATTAACTTCTGATGGGACAGCCTAATTTATTGGTGTATAGACAAGTCTCACTTGACATCCTTGGCCATAATTCTTGATGACATTGGCTGAAAATTAATGACAGATGCCGTTTTTCAAGTTATGTCAATTGTCCACCATTGATTGTTTGTCACCATTTAAGGATAAATAATCTGGATACTGTGTTTTGAGCATGGTCTGAAGTTGTCCTATATTGTGATTCCTCCCCCATTATATTTTCAATTCTAGTTATCACGATTTAGACATATCATAACCTATTTTCCAGATAGATTCTAGTGCCCCTAAAATTATCTAAATTGTGCACTAGAGCACATTGGTAAATAAATGTTGTCTAATTATTGAACCATACTCTACATATATATCTTTTCTCATCTATATTTCTCTCGATCTTCTGTTAAAAATCATACCCTGAACGTTCAATGATAATTTCACACTCTCATATATAGTGAACAATTATGCGGTCATCCATTATGTCTAATGCCAGGAATGACACATGTGAGCTTAAGGATTGATAATTTGTTTTCTAAAAAATGTGACTGAAATTAAATAATTATATCAATCTAGAATCCATAAATGCATGAAAATAATGGAAACCAACAAATAAAGTTTGTTTCATGCATTTGAAAAAAACGAAATCTAGGATCTTCCACATCAATATAAGGATTTGTATCTTCCACATTCTTGTATGTGGACTCGAGAGTATGTTTCTGCATTTTGATCTCTCATTCATCTTCAATGGCCATTGGAAAAATCTCATTCGACCTAATCCACATTAGGTCTTGTTTTTCATGGAGATCCACCTATTAATGGCTTGGTAGTTTTAGAATCTCTTGGGCCTCTTCTAGCTGGACCCCTAATCATATGACAAGTTTTGATTGATTAGTGATTATTGATTAATGCTTGTATGTCTGTTAAAATATGTGTTGGATCTATTGGATGGCCTCCTGATGCCTATATAATCCTTTAAACAACTTATAGTACAATTTAGAATCCAATTTTGTATTTATTTTTAACATAATCATAGTAAGAAAGTCATGGTCCAAAACATGCATATTTTGAGAATCCACCTCTTAGGATTACAGACGACACCCCATTGAATATGTGACCCCATCCAACTCACCCATTGTGATTGTAGTGTTTTTCAAAGATAATATTGATATAATTTCATAATTATTCCAAATGATTTTTTTATTAGGATGCTTCGATATTAAGGTTGTTTAGATCCTCCAAGTCCCCTTGTTCATACTCTAGGAATGATGCCAGAAGTCTAACAGTAGAGTATTCATTAGAAATTATATTTAATGGATTGGGATCTATGAAAATAGTAACAACCATCTTTACTTATTTCTTCCATATAAATTTAACCGCTTCAAGATTCATGTTATGCCCTATCAGTGGAACCATCTAAAGCTACAACCTCCCACTCATCTATTGCTAAGGGAAAATAAGCTTGGACGAATGAATCCAAATGGAATAACACTTTAATAAAAATATATCCTGTGGATTCCCCATCCTCATATTTTTTCTACCCCTTTAGTACTGTGATCACATCCTAAGAATAGTACTATGGTCAACCAGATCATCAAGTGAAAAGTATAGGTCTGTGAAGTCAAAAACATGTGAGAGATGAGAACTACTATATCAAATTACTAAGTACCAGAAAGAACAGCAACCACTAGAGAACTATAAATGCATGTTATATCCAAGATCAACACTAAGACCATATAGAAAATAGGAATAGCCTGGGATTCTATGGGTTTTGACTAGACCCCCTCCACTGGATCAATAGTAGTTTAACCGACTGTGATTATCACACCGCCTAGATCATCCCCTAGTAATGGTTTCTATACATGTCTCCATAAGTAAGTTCTCACTCCCTATATTGGGGCCTCCTTGTTCGAC
Source organism: Viscum album (assembly GCA_963277665.1). Lineage (NCBI taxonomy): Eukaryota > Viridiplantae > Streptophyta > Magnoliopsida > Santalales > Viscaceae > Viscum > Viscum album. The sequence goes on along the minus strand of OY728132.1, from coordinate 1,338,612,463 downwards.
AATGAATTTCAATTGAACAGAAAATGATTGGGTTATTGGATATAATTTTTGAAATGGGAAGGGATCAAGAATATGTGTGTTTAGACATATCAAGAGATACTCGGTGAGCCCCTTGTAAAATCCCACAATCTCCCTGCTCTCCCATTTACTCATTTGATTAATGATTATACCCTAGGATTCTATATCATGGGAAAATTATTACTAAGCATGTTATGCTTATTATTCTACTAATTCTTCCACAGTCTCCCTCTCCTCCTCTTATTCCTCCCTTTCTTCTTCTTCATGTTCTTCCTAACTGTCATCATCAGGTGTAATTTCATTTAGACCATGCTCTGGACTGAGCATAACATTCACCAAGACATGAAATTCATTAAATTTACCCCATTTTCATTCTCAGATTTCCATAAACTTAATTTTCTCATAGAAACAAGAAAAATCCATCTTTTCTTCAACCTAGATGTGTATGATATTTGGTAGCTTGACCCTATAGAACATCAGTTTCATGCATAGGTCTTTTGGAGATATCAGTTATCATAATATTATCTAAACAAACAAATAAAAAGGGACGATTTCATTAGTGTATGATTGAAGAACATATATTAGTTTCTCCACAGGGTGCCTTTTTTTTGACCCCCAAGGACGCCTTCAAGACCACAACCCTTCAAATGATGGTGGTGTGGACCCACCTTTTAATGTCCTCAACACCTGGGTTCTATCACATGTCACCCATGTTTCATATCTTTCATCTAGGCTTTCCCCAGGTGGCATCCCACCTACATTCTCACCGCTCTAGCCCCATGAATTTTTTTTATATTCCTAATGCATCTTCCCAAGAATTTCATCAGATATTCCACCAAAATGTTTTTGTAATAGTTTGTTGATAGGTTGACATAAAAATATATCTATGGTAACATAATAGTCTCCTTGAAACCTACAGTCCTTAGTAGGAACCAAAGCTGGTGGAGGATGCAATGTTGATATTGTATATGAATTCCTATATACATTTTAATTGATGTATAATTAAGGTATATGAACATCATGGTAAATTTCGTTCAGAGGTTTGGTTATCAAAGATCATTCCATCGATTTGGACCCTTACCACTCCTCCCTTGATGCTCTATAAGTATTATCTCTATTTAGTAAACGTTGTAGGGGATCCACCATCTGGCCCACTAGAGGATGAATAGGTAGAAATTGAAAATTTCCTGATTTCCAATATGTTTTATGATTATGTCATGATGGAGGATTAGTGCCCAAACCATATCAATGTTCATAAACAATGCATGTATACTATTTCATATGTGATGGATGGTATTCATAATATCATATCTACCAAGATGACATGTAATATAGTCATGTAGGATAAGTAATGGCCCATAGAATCTTCTGGGTGTAATACCCCTTTAGATTCATCCCATATTGCTATAAATACCTTCCCAGATAGGAACTTCCATGTTGAACCTATTGGGTGCTTCTATAATCCCCTCCATCCCTAAGGTCTTAGAGTGGGTTCCAATTCTAATGTACATCACCAGAAATAGCCACCCACTCAAGAAGGTAGTAAGGAAAGAGGCATATAAAACCCATGGTAATTATATCTCTTCCGTGGTGTACACCCACAACTGATATTCTCCAACCTCTATGGTCACCATGTATGATACCGTTGTCCCCCTCTAGGATGCATTGGGGGAACTGATTCAAAATCATGGAATCTTCACCTTCATTCCCTTCATATTGAATAGTGTGAACCACATCGAGAATGGGTTGTCCATTATGTTGTTATTGATCTCTAGGTTCTCCTATGATGCATCTAAAAGATTCTATTTTTGGATGGGGGTTTGTGATCTATATGCCCAGTTATTCCATGGGAGCATGAATGCTTGATATTGGAGACCCATAAGTCGAATTCATCTGATACAAAGAACAACACAAAAGATAATATTCTCTACCCCATGGATATGGTAGAATGTTTTTGTGTTCTGTGACCATCGACTAAAGAGCTCCATGACCAGTTCTGATTGATGATTATTATGGAACTATGTCATCCACACAAAATCATAAAACATAATGTTGCAGCACACATCTCCGATCTCTTCACTGGTGTAACATACACAGTACTCCCTTTCCCATTCACATATAATGATTCCACTGGACCTCAGGTCATAGTTATTTTATCATTACATTCCTTTATCCCTTATACTTATTTGTAAGATCCTTTCATTGAAAAAAATTACTCTTTATCCACCAATTCATCTCCCATGATTATTCTGGTATTTTAATTTAATAGATAGAAACCATCTCTTAGTGATCTATTGCATCATGTCTATGAATAATGATGTTAAATCACTGGAGGATATCTTCATTCATTAACCATGCCAATGGTGAATGTCTTTTGATTCTCGAGATGGTTACTTCTCCTGTATCAATAAATTCCATAATGGGTGACTTTCTCTTAGAAGATAATCATTTTCTTGAATCAGCATTCCTGAGAACATTTGATTATCTATCCCTCTATGTATAATGTATTTAAGAGTTCTAGGTCACCTCTGTACTCCGTGAGAGAAGATAATATTCCCTCTCAAAAACACCGAGTTGACCATACATATTGATCGAGTTTGGAATCCCATAGATGTAATGTTAATGATCAAGGGTTGATTCACAAAAATATTTAATTTATGTAAAATTTGAAAACAATCACGGAAAAGGTCAAAAAAATTCCAATTCATTAGCATGAAAGAATCTAATGGCTGCATGTAAAATGACAATTGTGTTTTGGAATTCCATATAGGATTGAGATACTTGCGCACATGAGAGAGAAATCACCAATCATATAAACGGAAAAAGAACAATGTATATGGGTCCTCATCTTATTTATATAAGGCAACCAGTTTCTCCACACATGAGAAACATTTAGTCTACATAGAACTCGGAGTTTTCATGCACGTCGCCGAATGAACCATTATATTCAGTTTTTCTATCAAACATGACCTTATAGTCCCCATTCAACTCAGATTGTAAGGCATGCATTTTTTGGGGATGAATTCCATAAATTTCCACCAAGTTAAAATTTTTTAATCGGAAGGCACCATTTAATTCAAGGATGTGTTATTAGAATCCCAAGGTAGGTGAATGAAATATATATATTGTACATGTAAGATAAATTTCTACATGAAATTCATTTGTTAAACCAATGCGATGTATATTTATATTTTCCCTACCTTCTAGGAGAATTGTCCAATGATGAATAACCGAATTTGTTTCATTTTCATGCAGGGTTGGGTTCCATGTGTAATATAGTTTTGTTCCCAATAAAACTTGAAATGGGCCTTTACACTCTGACAGTGGCTCTCTAGTATGGAACACCAATTTTACATAACCAATTTTATGAGCTACAGCCAAATATTTTTCCTACGTATTGAAGGGAATATCACCCAATTCAAGGTGATCTGGGAGAAGGTGAATCGAATCTCTAATACATGTAAGAATACACTTCTGCCACATAATTTATACCATGAACCCCTCAAGGTACTGAATCATGTGTGACAAGTCCCATGGGTTATCTCTTTCATGTAGGCCCATACTGGATTGACCCAATACATTTTCTATTGATTCCATTTCTAGTGACATAATATACAACTCTTCCACATAGAATCCAGTGTTGGGAATAACTTGTTCTTGCTCTCAAACCCACCTTTTTCACACAAGCCTCCAACATTTCACACAGCCCTTTCATCATGCTACATGGGTTGAATTTAGTACAATATATCATATTCTATCCCCTCTTTTATGAATCTCCATTGTCTTGTGTCCACCTCCACCATGTGGCCCACTATGATTGCACGAAGGAATTTCTTGGCTACATTTGAGGTGTCCCTTCTTGCGATTTCCTACCTATTGTTTTTTGAATAGGTATGTTAATCAAATTTTATTTTTGGAATATGGATGCTAAAATGGTCCCTATATTGACCCCTCCTCCACACTAATGTATCAAGGAATTTTTTGAAGACTTCCATTCCTATATGGTTGAGAGGAGTTCATTATGTAATCCCAAGTGGTGAGTAATGAGTTCCCCCTTATGTATGTTAGGAAATAAAACTACCAAGTTCCATCATCCTAATCACATGATGTAAAATTGTAGCCCTACCCCATGCAATGCCCCTGAGATTCCATGCCTCTTGGATTTTCCTTTCCATCTCATCTCCATGGGAGTGAGATGACCCACAAAGGGAATAATATAATCCCTAAATGCATTGAGATCCAAAATTGGTATATTCTACTTGTAATCCCTACACCATGTATCACTAATACATATTTCATAACACAACCATCAGGTCAACTACTTCCCCATTTTTCTCACACTGAGCATGAATTGTGTGGGATTATTAGTTATTAGTAATCGTGATAACATTATCCAACCTCAATGACCATATCTCTTGAATTAATGCCCTATTTCCACTTTCATGAGATGTTTTATGGGTAAGCCCCACGTTATTATGAACTTCATGGACATCGATTCCAACCCAAATTGGATACGTAAGAAGACACCCCGAGGTTCAAGACCTTCATTAAAATTCATACTAATATCCTTTGGGTCATATCAATGGTAATTTCAACCCCCTCACCTAGTATACCTCATCTTTTACATGAAAATTGGACATGTTTTATGGACATGACCCCATACTATATTCTTCATGGGCCTCCACCTCAGGTGTATTCCCCAATTACAAAATTCAGAATTATATGGAATTAAATTGATTCCAAACCAACTAGGATACATATGAATCCACCTTAGGGTTCCATCCTAGAACCCTGAACAATCCATCCACTCCACCCCTTCTGCTCAAACACATCATCTAAATCCCTATTGATTTTATGCAAGCCCCCACATCCTAGTTATATTATGCCTCCCATCTTGGACATTCCTTCATGTAAGCCCCATATACATCATCACTACTCTCAGGAGTGATCAGGATGCGATCCATGTGTTGGATCCACATCACCCACCATCCATCTAATAGAAATACAATGTGAAGGGAAGTGGTGAATATGTATTCCACAAAGATTACCAACTAATACTATATGGGATTTGATCCATAAAATCTGACCATGGTAGATAGGATTCATCTTTGAGGTTCAATCCTGACTAATGGAAAACCTTGGAGTTCCACTCATAAGGTTGCACGTCCCTGATCAAACTCCAATAATGTCGAGATTACACATAAAGGTTTGAAACCTTATCTTTATGATACACACTATCTCTGGGTTTTCCTTTATTTGTATTCTGACCAATGCATTTAGTAATCCTTCAAGGTATTCCCTCCTAGGGATGCATCATCTTGAACCACCCCCCCCCGGGGAATTCAGATCTATTCTCCCTCCTCCACCATAAGATATTAAACTAGCAGAATAACCCAATATAAATATGGTATTCCTTAGTAATTCCATTGAAGACACCCCTATGGAATATGAAACTCCATGATTGATTAGTATTCCTCGTGATCTTCCCCTTTGAAAATCCCTCATATAAAAAATATCAGAGGTGACAAATGATCCGATGTCCAGATATGCTAGTGATTTCCAACCTAACTACTCTATTGAATGAAGTATACAACCATATTAGGACCCCATGTAATTTCATAGATGATGAAACACAATTAATGGAAATCCATAGAGAGAGGTCACTAGGAAAGAGTTTCATAAACAAGTTTAAATCTATTAGGGAGACCTAGATTATGTGATGAGTTCCATGGATAAATTGATGGATGGAGGAAACAACATCCCATAATCCCATTTTGATCAAGGATTAGACATTATTGGGAACATGACGAATGTTACCTGCCATTAGAAAAAAGTAATGTAGGGAAACAATGTGACATCATCGAACAATAACACTTGAGGAAGATACAACCATAGAGAAGAATAAAAAATAGGTGGCCATTTATTATACATAATAAGTATTTTCATACATAGATATTACATATTTTTATAATAATATTCATTTAATTAAATAGTCACAATTCTAAGAACCATAATGGGTCAGTTATTTTTAAGTATAGGTGTACAATAATCATATTTAGTGAATGATTTTCAATATTTCCCAAAAAGATCAACCCATTTTGTACTCTTAATTTGAATACCATAAATAAAAGCATTTTTCATAACCATAACAACAAAATGATAAGATTGGGTGATCTTGGATGATTAGAAATTGTAATCAAGGGAAGATGGGTAAAAATAATATGATCACCATGGTATGAGGATATGATAATATCATATGATAAATTTTATATTTATATCAATGATCAAAAACATGAATCATGAAATATTTATTGGAATTTACTAAGAAAAAAATAATTACGGGATACAATAACCTGAACCATGATAGAATAAAATTGGTGTATAAGATATGGAATAATGGAATACACATAAAATGGAAAATTTTTTACATAGTAGACATGGACCAAAACCAAAACTAGAATACTAGAATGGGTTCACACCCCAAAACATCATTGCAGTAATGGTTCCCTCAAAGAGACATAATCCTAGAAAAATCCCCTTACTAAACCAATTTCACAGTAGATTACATTATTTTCTCTCCAATGAGTTATAAATCATTACATTTTTTATTGGAGGGTTATATAGCTCACACCAGTAACATAATGATAATTGAATGTATGTGTTAAAAATTATCATAAATAATTAATCACATAACATGCCTTGAAATGAAATGGGATTGACAAAAAATTCATTATACTATAAAAAATGAAAAATATAAACGTTTCATAATAATTTTTTATTATCTTCATAGAATAACCCTTGAATAGATGTAGGTTTTATAATAATTTACTCATTGAATAACACATATAAGGGAAACATGTTTTACAGAACACAATATGAATAATTATTAGAAATTCAAATGAATAATTATGATTTTACCCATGGATCATATCCCTTGTAAGGCATAAGTAACATTAATGGATGTCAAAATGGGGAACTTTTTCATTGAAAAGAATCAGGGAATATTATATGAGGAAAAAACTATTATTCAAAAATATCATTCAAAATAGAAGTTCATATTACATTTTTAAAATAATTTTCAAAAATAATAATACGGAAAAAATAATATGGAAGAATTAGAAATAATTTAAAACATTTCATGATAAGAACATTCTATACACGTAAAAAAATAGTTTAAGAAGAAAAAAATAAAAATAATTTCCACTAAAATTAACCTCAAAAACATATATTGGAATATAGAAATAAAACCAGTTTTCTAGAAAATATGATATTCTATACATTATTAATATATTAAGATAGATATTAATTTCCCATTTGTAGTAAAATAACAACATTAATTATTTAAGAAATTAGAGGATGATATCATCCTTTTGGTCAAATTCAATAATGGGTAAAAATATATTTAATAAATAAATTGATTATATTTAAAAATATGTTTGATGATATTTTTAGAAAATAGTTTTTTGGAGGAAAATGTTTTTTTATAGAAGAGAGAAACATAGTGTACTTTTATTAAAAAATTATTTTAAAATATTGAGTAAATAAATAGAGAAAAATTAATTGAAAACATATAAATTACATAAATAATGATAGGATAATAAAATAAATGATTTTATTCAAATATATATATTATTATCTCATTACTAGAAGCATAAATAGGAATAAACATGATAAACAATGAGATTATAACATAAACCACTTACCACATTAGAAACATCGAATCGTAATACCCCAGAAAGAATAACATTAAATGTAACATATAATATAACTAAAATAATAAAAATTAGGGCATAAAATTTCAAAGGGGAAATATATAGTCATTATATAGTAATATTGTTTCTCACCATAACTTATGTTTTAAAGGATGGAAATTGAGATAAACACCATTTACCCAATTTTATATTTTGAGCCACAAACCCCATTAAAGAGAGATCCTAAAACAAGTATTTATATCCAAATAATTCTTATTTTAATCCTCATAATATAAATTAATGGGTATTATATACACCACAAAAAGTATGTGGTGAATGTGTCATGTGTCTCATATTATTAACAAATTTGATATGGAAATCCCTTACCATTAGGATTGACTCACTTCTTCCATTTATGAAAATATTATTTAATAAAAATAATTTTATTATAAATATATTAAATAACTATATATATATATAACTAGATATGATTCATTTATGAAATTGTTTTACCTATTAGATAAAAATTCACTTTTAATGTCGTGTTTGATGAAATAATTACTTTGTTTTTATTATATGTTTAGATTATTTATTTCTAATCCCCTTGTGTTGATCATGGTAACATAATCTATAGAATTTTAACTATGATATAAAGTTAATTTATATTCAATATATATCTATTTAACATAATACAACATTTATAGAGATAGGAAATAAAATACTCTATTTACTGAGACGGTAATCCATATGTACAAATAAATATTTTTCCCATTTTCATTTTGGAATGAATGAAGTATGTGTAAATGATTCAATACATTTATAAAAAAATTATTATTTCATTTATAATTTATAATTTTTTAATCCTAAACTTATTAATTTCCATGTAATTTATATTTAAAAAAAGTGTTACTCTTAGTGCGACTTTTGTCCTCAATTCCAACAAATGACATTATTATATTCAAAAAAATGGAATGTAAGAAGTAATATATGGGATTGATATGAAACATTACATAATATTGTGTATTATTGAATAATTTAGTTTCATTCAATTTTTGTAATATTTATGGATAATAGTTTTTGAGAATAAGGCCATAACTCATACATAAAAATATCATTAAATACAATGTTGGAACTTCTAATCAGTATCTATTTTCTCCTATATATGAAATATTTTAAAAAAGAAATCATGAAAAAGTTTATGAAAATTTAAAATAAAACTCTACATGACCGTGTTAAATCCATTACCCAAAATTAAATAATATGAAATTTTTTTATAAATGTTGGATAAGAATAAAAAACACAATAAGGGTTACAACAAATGAAGTAAACCTCTAGTCCATTAATAAAAATTAAAACTCATGAAAAACTCATTCATTAAAACATAAAATTATACACAAACTAGGAAATATCATTCTCTAATAAATATCATATATTTTACCTTTAATAAAAAAAATGATTTCCATGAAATATCATTTGAAAACATCGAACATTTTTCAAGGTACCTTTGGATATCATCACATTAAACCATTAATGATTCTTTATAGAACCCTTATTTATTAGAATTACCATATCTCCAATATCCAAAATAATTATTTATATAATATAATCATTAAAAAATTATTATTGAGATATCTAGGAACACCCATCATTTATGCCTTAACAGGCTCACCTGATGAAATCTATGACCCCCCATGATTTATAATGTCCATGAATAATAAAATGAAATAAAAAATATATTCATTTTTAGAAAAACTATTAAACTCATATGATAATCATTTTTATATATTAAAATACCATATTTAGTATAAAACACGTAATAATATTTCACCCATAAAACATTTGATTGAGATTCAAAATATACATAAATTGTTCTTTATAATCTAATCATATAATAGAAAAATAAAAAAATAACAAGAATATTGACATTGTGGAAATATTTTGGATATTAAATCTTTCACAATTAATATTGATATTTTTAAAACAATGTGTCTCATAACACATATAAATATTTTAATCAAAATACTGATGAATGAATAAAATTTAATAAAACATTAAATAAAATAAGAATAAATATATTTATGATATGATATCTCAAAGAGGTTATATATGAACCTCATAAATAAGGTTGGTGTGTGACACCAAAATATTCCTAAATAAAATGAGATTGAGTTGAAATCATTTTCCAGGAGTATAAATTGTCACATTTTTCATAATCATGGTAGTAAAAAAATATCAATTATTAACATTATTCCCAAAAAAATTCAATTTTATAATTACTTTTATTTCTCTTAATATAATTATTTCAGGAACTACTTTAAAAAATATGTTTATATCATTTATTTTACCATATTTGTGTTATGTGTCCAAAACGATATAGGTAGGTAATCTATGGTCAAAGGGTTCAAAATATAAACATATATAGAATAAAAATCATGATATAGTTTTTACTGTTATACATAAATTAACGTTTTTAACCAATCATGAATGATGGTTATGAAAAATTAACCAATGTTACAATCACGGAGAAAATAAATTGTATGTATGCATGAGTAATGTTTCTTTCTTTCAACGATAATTTCGAAAATGAGGTAGTTAACATTTATCTATCTAGAATGATAATTATATCATATATACTATGTTTTTAATCATATATAAACATATATATAATTAGTATGATGTAAAATTAATCACATTGTGTTGAGGAGGAGGTCATCCACATGTCCACAAAGAACATTATCCATTTTTTAGTGAGTGAAAGGGTAAAAATACAATAAAATATTATATTTACAAAAAATTTATAATTCCATTAATATTATATAGATTTTATTTGTGTCACATATTTTAAAATAAACCAGTTTTTAAAATATTCCATGTAATTTTTGAACGTATCATATCTCTTTGAGGAAGTAGTAGTCCAAACAACCAAAAACTATGTTATCATATTAACACAAAATGGAATGCATGATGGTATGTGTTTTATAACAATTAATCATGTGTTATAAAAACATATATATCATATATATCATAAAAATACTTTATTTCCGCTATAATTATAGACCATGATTGGTGGTAAATAAAAAATGAATGACATCGTTTCTCCAAACGGTAGTTGGCTATACGCAAACGGTAATTTCATTACCAATTTGATGGATGTGTATGTAGGTGTTGGTTAAAACCTTAAAATAACATCATATCATTATATTTTTGACACTTATGTTATTAAATAAAAATTTTAAAATAAGAAATTAGTGGCTTGATAATGAAATAAAACATAAATTCACATTGAAGAATGTTAACTCTTTATCAGGTAACTCAATTTGGTTTGAACCCATGGGATTTAATTTTTGGAATTATTCCAAAATTGTCTATCATAGGGTGAAAGTAGGGATTTTTTATATTGTATTTTTTTTTCTTTTTTTTATGAGATAATGTGTCTTTTGAGGTGTGAATATGTAGGGAGGTCGAATGTATGTTTTATTAGAGGGGATTGGATTTCTTGTAAATATAAAAAGGTAAAAACTATTGTGAGGTCTCCATTACATTATGTGACTAAAATAATTATTAAAATTTCACTGAATTTGTTATATGGTTAAAAATATCAATCTGATGGGTTTTCAATTGTTTTTAGGTCATTTTTACTTTTATTGACAATAAAATTTACTTTTTATTTTCAAAAAATATTAAGGGAAGGTGAGAACTAAAATATTGAAAACATCAAGTACCAAACGATATGGAAAAACCATTAATATATAATTTCAGCCTATTCAATACAATTTCCATAAATGAATTCTAAATGGAGGAGACCAACCATCATAGTCGGATCATCCATTATGAGGCATTTAAACCAATAATCCATTTCCCCCCATGTTTGGATGTACCCCTCCATATTCATTTTCCCTACATCAAATCCAATTACAAGAATATGGACTTGATTGTTAATCTACTCTGAATTCTCTTTATTAGTATCGAGAAGAAAATGTTTCTTAGAAATATTGTCATAATGCTCTTGTAGGGAATTAATCATAAGTGAATATTCCAAAATAACCTCCATTGAGTAAAAAATAAGGTCCTAGTTTGGGCACTGGACTTTGGACTTGCCCATAAATTCAACCCAATCATAGGCTCCTGACGTGAAGGTGTGTTGAACCACCACCATCGCCTCCTAGAACTCATTAGTTTCTCCCATGATATCATTTGTCTTATTTGTGTTGACTATAAAACGAGTTTCACATTTAACCTCTTCTAATGAACTATTATGTTCTATGTTATCCTCCATGGGATATTTATCATAGAAGATCTATTCTCTATTGGTTTTATTAGAATGGATTAATCGATTTGACATTGGGGTAAGTGTTTTTCCTTAAAAATTCAGGTTTAAGAATCCCTATGGCCATTCTTCCCCTTATTCCTCCTAGTATTCTGAAGCCCTCTTTAATAATTACCCTCTACAATATTATCGGAACCTGGGAAGTAGGTCTTATCACATGCCTCTACCCTCGTGAAACCCTTCCCTTTATAAGATGCCTCGCCCAATGTCAATACTGATAGACTGTGAACTAGTCCCTAAGTGGACATACCATTAAACTGATTTTCCAACATAATTCTTTGCATGAAATACCTAGGGACAATCTAATTGGTAGTAACCTCAATAAGCCCTGTGAACTATATTCCATGAGTAGAATCGTCCATATCAACCTTTTTAGTATGCAACTCAAAATTAGCATATATATTATATCTAGGGCTAAGGGAATCCCTTACCTCCTATAATAGCTCCATGGTACTGGTTCTGTAGGCAGTGCACAGAACCTGTGGATATGAATAGGGATCTAAGTCCACATCCCCCTAACCCATGTTTTATTTGCACAATTTGTACTATTATGTCATGTTTGAGTCAGTTAGAAAAACCAACTACTTCTGTATCAATCTACACCAGATGAACATCTTTCTATGAATGAGCCACTGGATCTGTGAATCCATCAACTACATTCATCCCATCATCAGCCAGAAGCCCCCAAATATTGTTGAAGAGACATAGGCTCCCCTCATTCAGCTGTTATAGAAATTTAACATGTGTAAAATCATTTTTAAAGTTACCAAGAAGCTTACAGGAATAGTATAAATCAACACACTTTTCAAATTGAATAGGTTCTTTTTATCAAAAATATTTTTCAACAAAAATCGAAACACAGTCCCCAAGTAATAATGAAACATCAAACTCGACACAAATTATTATGGATATTGGATGGTATACTAAATGAGTTCAATGTTAGAGCATAAATACTTACTCAAATGGTTACATAGAATATGAATTTATGAAGGGTTTTAGAATAGATGGGGAATTTCCGGACAAACATACCCAACTAGAGGTCATAGGTGAGTCATGGTTCATGTAAAAATCAAAGGACAACCGCCATAGGAAAAATCTGACGCCCTTTCAGACCTAGGTTTCAATTGACTAAACTAATATCGGATAAAATTATGGAGAAAAGGGGATAATAATATCAAAATTTTCGTTGTAGTATAGCTATTGCATGATCTTGTAAACCCCGTGTTTCAACAAAATTAATCGAACAAATCCACCAAAGGGTGTGTTTAAAATGAGTGACCATCATCAGATTAAAGAGAGTCTATGCATCTATGACCTCAAATTATAATAGATGATGCTATGGAAGGACTTCAAATAAATTGGGGACTTTATGGAAAGGGGTATTTAAGGGATGTACGGGATAAAAGTAGGGTCAGAAAAGGGTGGGAAAAAGTGTTGGTGAACTATTGTGGGGGATGAAAAAGGTCCCAATAATTTGATGGGGGAGGGACTTGCGTAGAGGCTATAGTCACATAAGGCATAGAGGTGGTGGTAAATGTGATACAATTCTTATAGTTTACCTCCCATATCATTTAGACACTTTATATTAATGTTTACACATTATGAAAACAAATTTTTTCCTTAGTCACTATAATTATTTTTAATTTCATTAAACAATTTATTTTCCAAAAACTAATTTACCATATAATAAATTATAAATTATAACCATTTCAAATATGAGATCCATTTTACAAAAATATAATTGAAATTAGATGCAAAAATAAATTTAAAAGTAATCACAAAGACAGTATGAAAAATAGGGTTGTTAATGTAGAAATGATCAATAGTTTTCTACGATTTAATATCTCAATTTAATGTTAAATTTATTAAAATGTCCTAAATGGTATTAATTGATAAAAAATGGATCCAATTATACATTAAAAAAAGTTTTAAACAGAAATTAAAAATATATATAAATTGAAAAAAAATTGTTTTGAAATAATATTAAGTATTATTCACTATTAATAAAAATATGAATTTTTTTCTGAAAAATCATAAAAAATTACCCCAAGTAAATTTTGAAATTATAATATCAAAAAAAAGTTTATTCTATCATATAAAAATTATAAATGGATCAAAATTTTGTTTCAATGTATGTATTCTATTAAAAGTCAGCAATGCAATCAAATTAAATAATATTATTGACAATATAATATTTTTTTAAGACACTATATAGCATGTAATGAATTACTTTGGAGAAAACATTTTTTTCCTGGTAGTTATGTTATTTTATTTAGTATGCATTTAAAAGTAAAATTACTATTTAATAAAAAAATAAAAAAAATATAATTTCGTCATTACTAGGTAAGTTACACCCTATCCCCCTTTTGGAAATTTAATAATCACAATTTTATTCACTTATCTAATATGCCGGGATATTTATAACTTATATAATTTTCAAATTCCAATATATCCACTAAAACATATGATTTTTTCAATTAACATTATCCTAGAGAATCACTTTATTCTGCAACACTTGTTCTCCGTGGTCTGTTACATTTACTAGTTATTCCAAATAGTAATAATTCTCTTCTAGAAGAACTACATTTGTGATAAAAAACTAAGGTTAATATATTGCATAATTCCTTACCAATGAACCCTGAAATATATTGTTTATCATGGATAAACAGAAGAAAATTCACAAAGTAGGTTAATGATTCATCATTCTATCAGATTTTATATAGTCTAATGTATCATGGAATCAGTTTACCCCTCTTACCTAGAAACATCACAGTTTTATAAGGAGAAACATTAAAAATTAAATGATAAAATATATCAAAGGAAGATCCTTTATCTAGCTATATACATAAATTTTCTTCCAACTCCATGTTCTTCTCAGGTTTTGCAAAATCAACTGAACTTTCTCTAGTATTTTCTTCTAACAACTCTATCCCCATCAACTTCTATTTTCCTAAATCATCACAAAAATCTAGTTTCCCATATAAACTTCCATGTAATTCATCAAAAGGATTCATCTGTATAATGGAATCAAAACCACTATTATTAGAAAACAAAACCAATGAAATATGTATATCGCTACTTTCACAGTATTATATTGAGTATGACCAAAGTATATCTTCCATGGTCTGAATCGTTCTCTCATATTTCCAATCGTATTATGGATTAAAATATTTTATGAAATTTAATTCAGTTCCAATAAACTTATAAAGTCCTTTCCAAAAACTGGTAATGATCCTAGGATCATGTTCTGATTTAATGGAGTCAGGCACTCCATGTAACCTAATATTATCCATTAATTATAATAGTGAAATCTAATCAATATAAATTTTATCTTGAATGGGATGAAAATATTATTATTTAGTTAATAGATCCAGAATAAACCAAAATTTCTACTATAATGAAATTTTTATGGAAATCCTGCCATAAATTCCATTAATATATTCTCCTATTTCACTCATAGAACTGAGAACTATTGAAGAATCCCATTTATTAATTGTTTTTCTACTTTAATCTACTAATAAATCTAACACTTCAAGGTATAGTATTAAATGTACCATTTCATTCCATCCCACCATACATACTTTTGAAGGCCTATATACATCTTGGTGATTATCTGATGAAAGGATAAAAGGAGAACTATAATCATCATTTAAAACATATTTCCTCAATTTTGAACCACATGGAACCCATAAAATTTATTTCCAAATAAAGAAACCTTCCACATCATTATTTAAATATGGAAACATACTATTCTTAATGGATTATACCTTTTATTTATAATATTGTCCCACCTTCGAAGCCCTCTTAAATAATTCTAATAATGTGGAATACACTAAAATATGAATAAAGGGGATGACCCTATATCAAAATCATATAGTACAGAATTAATATTATCATTAACCAAAGGGTAATTTTCAAAATGTATCATTGATAAAATTGATTTACTTTTATGAATCAAAGAATTACCCAATATGTTTTCCATTATAGGATGATAATAAATAATGAAATCAATATATTTTATAAGTTCTATCCATCTTCTATATCTGATGGAAAATTCCTTTTGAGTGAATATATAGATAAAACTATTGTGATTAATATATATTTCACAAATTATTCGATAAAAATTATGACTCTAAATATATAAAGCATAAAACAATAGATTTAAATTCTAAATATTGTGTAGGGTAGTTCATCTCACAAGGTTTCGAATGACATGATCCATAAGAAATTACCTGATCATTCTTCATTAGGACATAACCATGTCCTTCTAATGAAAAATTACACTAGAAAATGAATTTATAATTTATTGAAGGAAAGGGAAAAGTAAGACCATTCACCAATCTTATTTTTAGTTCTTAGAAACAATCTCTACCTTCTTATATCCAAATAAACATAAATATTTTTCAAGTTAACATAGTGGGTTAGAAAAATGTGAAATATTATCAAAAATCTGTTTGGTATTAATGAGATATTTATGAAAACTAAATATATCCGTTATATTTTTGGGTCTTTCCCATTCATCAATGACCATATTTTTAGTATGATCTATAGTTACTCCATCTTTAAATACATTGTTATAAATGAATGACATTTTTTTGGAACAAAAAATCACACATGTTGAGATTCCAATGCAATTTTTTGTAATGTTTTCAAAACAAAACTTTGATTACATTGATGTTCTTATTTCATTTTATAAAATAATAAAATTTCATCATTAAACACACCAAAAAAAATTCCAGAAACACATGAAACTTCTATTCATAATATCCGTAAATACTTCCGTTGAATTATATAACCCAAACAGAATAAGAACAAATACATAGCGTCAATATCTAGTTCAAAACATAGTTATCAGAATGTTATCCTCCTTCACTATCAACTAATTGTACCCTATTCTCATGTCAATGTTAAAAAACATTCTTATCAATAGATCATATCAAATAAATAATCAATACGAGGAAAAGTATATTGTCTCTCGATATAGATGTTCTTCATGGATCTATAAACAATGAAAAGTCTAATTAATCATACTTTTATTCTAAAATACAATATAAAAGAAACCCATGTTTAAGTGCTCACTTGGATGAACCCATTATCTAATCAAACCCACTATTTCTTTTTCAACTATAAAAGTTCTACTTGATCTATTTATTAAGGGGTTTATAAATAGGTTGAACATAAATTACTAAGTTAGTAGTAAAATTATCTTCTTGATAAGGAATAACATTAGTAACTTCATCCAAAAAATAACCATGTATTTATTTACTAATGGGACATCACTAATTCTAATAATAACATTATTTTCAGAAATATAATATAGATGACATTCATTTCCTTATCTTATCAATTTCTCATCTTTTTATTATGTAATGAAAGGCATGAAATCATTGACCACAACATTCTTATAAATGATATCTATCATTTCATGATAAATTGAAAGAAAATACATACCAGTAATGGTATAAAAATAAAATATAAGAATAACATCACGATATTTTGGAAATACCATCCCACTAATGAAAATGTGATGGTTTCTATAAATATTTTATTCATTAATACATATAAATGGAGTTCCTAATAAAAGCTCTATCGTAATATTTTTAGGTGATATTACAAATTTACTTCAAAATTTATTAGAAATGAATGAATGTGAAGATCCAACATAAAATTGGGAATTGGAAAAATTATAATACAGAACTACCTACCTATCACCTCTTAATTGGATCTCCCAACATCAAATGTAGTAAAATATAATGATATATATACACTTTTCTTTTTATGATCATAAATTTTTTCATCCTATTAAACTATCATCAAACATAAATTAGATTAATATCCCATAACATTTTAGAAAAAGCATATTACAATCAGAGTGAAATTATTTACATCATTTATTGATTCAATGAGTTTTTTTTATGAATTCATAAGACATGTAGAAAAATATTCTACATCAGTAGCACATCCCTGTCTTCATAAGACGTTCTATAGGGGTTTTTACCACACATACTACATGATTGTATATTCATTTTCTTAACTAAATATATTTTTTAATGTTTCCCCATCAGATTCTATCCTTAAAACATCGTACATGCATCATTATAAGGATCATAAGAGTCATGAAAATATATATCTACCATTTTAGAATAATAAACAATGACCTTCTCATATAGTTTTTAAATTCTGGTGTGGTCAGTTATCTTTAAAGACATCGTTTTAATCTGGATTAAAATAAACTAGTTTTTTTAATAGTGTCCAGAATAAAATTTTTCACATAACTAGACAATATTGTGATTATTTATTCTTATTCACCGATGATATCATCATATTTATTTCAATAAATATAATAATTATTTTCCATTTAGAATTGAACAATCATAGGAAAATATTTCTCAAGGAAATTATCGATGAATATTTCATATTCCATGGAATAATGATAATATTTATCTTAGGTATTATTAACCAAATACAAATATCAATCAGATTCACCAAAAAAAATATTTTTTTATTGGGGTTATGTAATGATGTTGGGAATATACAAGGATATCAAATAACTTTTCATGAGAATTGATCCATCATTCAGTTAACATTAGGTTCGATGGTCAACTGAATGATGAGTGATATTGCTTGATGAAATTCTCAAAAAAATACATGTTCCTTATATATAGATCATGTTATTATCTAGAATGGATACCACCCCCATTTACTTTCTTAGTGATCCAATACATCACTAAAATAGATTATTTTATTCTTATTTCAACAATCATGGGATATTGATTTGGAATAATATATTCCTATAAGTGTCTTACAACTAATACTTCACTATTTAGACAACAAAATCTATAATAAATAGACTTATTTTGAATGAAACACAATGTAAATATTCAAATTCTATTACATTTTAACTTTACCATAATGTATAAAATTTCATGGTAAAGTTATTAATGTTACCCTAACCTCTAAATTTATGAAATGTAACATTTGATAACAATAATAAATTCCCAGACTTAGACAGTTTATAATCTTAATTTTTGTTATGAATTTAGTTAAATTCACATTGTGTATATATTTAGGTTTTTATTTTTTGATAAGTACGTTATAACAATAACATGAAAAAACAATAAAATAAAAATTTGACACTTCTGATCAGTATCTAATTTTATCACCATATAAAAAATTTTGAAAAATAAATCATGATCTCTTTCATGAAATATCTTAAAAAAAATCAACATGATGTCTTCAAATCACATCCAGAACACTAATTGCAATAAAAATAATTTAAAAGTGTAGTATACACATAAAAATTATAGTGAAGAATAAAGAAGGAGGAACTCATCAGTACATTGAAAAGAATTATAAATCATGAAAAACAACTTCAATAAAACATAACATTTTTTTCCAAAAGGAAATATTATTATTTAATAAATATAATTTATTTTAACATTGAAAAGCAATTAAATTCAAGAAAACATATCTAGATAATATAGAAAATTAATGTAGTTGCCGTGGTAAATCATCAAAATGAACCCTTAAAAAATCCTTAAATATTTAAATAACCATACTAACAACACCCAATATAATTTTCCAGATAATATAATCACCCCCAATGCATTGGAGCAATATATGCAAACACTATTATTTTATTATATAACAAGATAACCTAGTGCTACATGGAAACACATATCATATATAATTTCCACAAACCACAAAATTAAATAAAATATTTCATCATTTAAAAAACTATTTTTAACTAATATGAAAAACATTTTAAAATATTAAAATTAAATTTTCATTCAAAATTACAATTTCGAGTATATAATAAACCATTATTTTGAGAACCTATTTTCATTACCAAAATACACTAAATATGGAATGTATAAATATAATTTAATAAAACAATAAATCTTCAATGGAATCCAATAATTAAATAATTTCCACTATTTTGGAAATTTCATTATCAAATTGAATGTTAATATTATAAAAATCCACACATCAAGTGGTAAAATGTATTATATTTTTTTTAAGGATTACCTCTTGAAATATTAATATAAAATTCAAATAATACATAAATTTATTTTTATAATCCAATAATATAAATAAATATATAAACTATATTCATGAATATTTACATGGAGGAAAATATTAGGAAATTAAATCATAAAACATATAAAATTTTATTTTTATATCAAACTGTTCTATACCACATAGAAATAATTGAATAAATACCCCATGAAATAATAAAATATCAAAAATCCTTAAATAACATGAGAAAAAATAAATTTATTATATGATTTTTTAAATGTGTAAATATACATCTCATAATGTAACATGGGTGTATATCATTTAATATACCCCCAATTAATGGATATTGAGATAAAATCCCTTACATTGAGTTTTGTTTATAACTTGTGTCTGTACCTTCCTTAATAATTAACCTGTGTCAATTATTTACAGTCATCAAAACCATTTTTATGTTTAAAATTACTTTTATATCACTTATAATTGTGTTATAAACAACAACTAAGAGAAAATGGTTTATGTCAGGTGTCTTGATGATATTAAGTTTGTATGTCAAAAAATACCTTAGAGGTAAAGTACAGACAATGTGGAGATTATATAAACTTATAAATAATAATAGTGATGAATTAATTATCATAGTTATACATAAGTTACACTTTTAAAAACAATATTGAATGATGGTTATTAAAAATGAACCTATATTAAAAACATGTAGATGGTTGGTGATACATACGTTTGAGTAACATTTCCATTTTTCAAAGATCATTATCGAATGAAGGAATATAACATTTATCTTTCTATAAAGATCATTATTTAAAAATATCATGTCTTTTAATCAAATATACTTATATATAAAATTATTTTGATATAAAATGAATCACATCGGGTCGAGGAGGGGGTAGTCCACACGTCTACAAACAAAATTATCACTTTTTCAATGTGTGAATGGATAATTAAGAAGATATTATTTTATATTTACAGGAAAATAATAATTTTTTAAAATTATATATAATTAATTTATGTCATAAAATTTAAATTAAACCCATCATTAATAAATCCATTTAATGTGTGAACATACCACATCACTTTGAGGAGCCGATAGTTGACATTTCAAAAAATGATGTTATCGTATTTACACAAAATGTAATGTTTGAATGTGTAAAGACCAGGATTTTTAAAATTATTATTATTTAAATTAAATGGGGGTATTACGAGTTCACAAAAATTGATGGCGTGTGATTCTGAGGCCCGGTGTGCCCGAAATGATTTTCTGAGCTTTTTTAAGCATATTCATTAAACATGCGATCGAGTTTTTGTTACTTTTGTACCATTTCTCGGAATTGAAATCCAAGGACACTGTTGAACTTGTAGTACTAATATTCGCATAAGCAGACATTCACCTCGACTGCAGTAGGTTTAGGGTGAATGTTAGTTTTCTGGATTTTCGTGGGAGAGTTAAAAGAATAAAAATAAAATAAGACATTAACATATTTTTTTTTCTTTGGGAAACCACCTTTTTAAATTTAGTGGATGGGACCACCTGATATTGAAACCTCTGTTTTGAATTTATTAGTGGGAACCACCCAACCTTTGAACACTTCTTTGATGTGAGAAAACCATTGGAACTCTCCAAATTTAATGTGCCAACATTAATGTCCCAAAATTAGTTGAATTAACTCAATTAAAATTTTCTTCTCACTCGTTTGTTGGGAATCATTGGAAATGGAGAGCTAGGGAGAACCTTTGGAGAAATATTCTTCAACAAAGAGCAACTCTTTGGATCAAGAACTTTGACATCAGAGCGTGGTTTGGAAGCGAGTTACAGGAGTGACGAATTTCAACATCCCTTCATCGACTTCATCTCCTTCCTCACACCGTCTCTTACGAGCAATAATGTAGGGGTTTTAATTATATGTATTATTAATTAATTTTAATTATTCTTCATATTATTGATTCATAACGGGGATGGAAAAACAAACATGGTCATCATTCCGCACTTATTCCATGAACCTTTTCATTCATTCTTTGCGCGTTCGTCAACACTGAATAGTTAATGACGCTTAAAACACATAGTATTGTTGAGTGTGATGTATAAAAACATAGACCATGACCAAAGGAGAACGAATATGTGAACATCATAATTTGTGGGATTGGAACGAAGCCGTGGTGGCCCGTGGAAGAAGATGGCAGCCGATACCCAGCCGACCGCGTGGAAGGAGGGCGGCGCGTGTCAACACCGAAGGAAGAGGGATGGTTCTCCAAAACATGTTATTAGCAGGAACATAGTGGTTGGTAGTGATTTGGAGGTAAGAGTTAGATCATACGAAGGTTTTTACTGAGTGATTCTGTGTGGGACAACACCAATTCTATGTGCATCATATCTTGTGTGGGTCAGCGCTCAGCGATCCTGTGTGGGTCAGCACAGACCAATCATTTGTAGCTCAGTGCTCAAAGATCTTGTGTGGGTCAGCACATACTGACCTTGTGTGGGTCATATCCTATATAAGTCATTGCAAGGGTTAGTATCTGTCGATATTATGTCACCCAGACAACGTATGGTCAATAGTAGTGCCTCTTACTAGAATAAGATGATCTAGCTTCGCGACTAATCATTTGTACTATTATACTTCACTTATTCATGTTGTGAGCTGAGTCTTATATGTTCACGGTGTACATGTGTGGTAATCCTACCTTCTCGGTGTTACATGTGTGGTACTCCTACCTTCGTGGTGTTAACTGTGTGGTACTCATACCTTCATGGTGTTACCTGTGTTGTACTACTACCTTCATGGAATTACCTTTGTTGTATTCTTCTCTCCTGTATAAGATTAGTATATCATGAAAACATAGGTATATATATGGGCATATACCTAATTAGGATTGACTATAGATTCCATGTGTTGTGGTTTGTGCTTTGTGGATTTGAGATACCTTCATGGGTCTTTGGTGTATTTAATAATTATTGTTATACTCACCCCTGTATGGGCTACGAACACACCTTGTTGTGTCCTATGCAGATGATGGATAGCACTGACTCAGGATGAGGGTACCAGGACTAGAGACTACTCAAGGGTGGACCTTAGACAAGGAATACTATAGAGATGACCATTTGAGAGATGTATCAAACCTTCAAGTCGGATACTTGGCAGGTGTTCACATGAGTTGTTTTCAGTTTTACATGTACTTTCCATTTTTACTTGTACTTTCTAGTTGGTCTTGTATTTCGTCCCCTTTTCCACCTGTAATCACTATGTTTACTATTTAGTTTACCTTGTGCTTAATTCTAGCTGTGTCTTTGGTTTGGGTAAGCTTACTAGTTATAAATGTAATGACTTCCATCTTTTAGGGATATTCCTTTCCGGTGCTAGTCGCCAGCCCCTGGCCTATGGAAGGCAGGCTTGGGATAGTTACGGCACGGGCCTCGAGGGCCGGGTCATGAAAAATTGGTACTAGAGGAGTTATGTTGTACCAAATAACTAGGAATCTGATCTTTTCTGCGAGACAATAGTGTAGAGTGTGTTGAGTATTGTTTTTAGTTTGGGGAATCCAGTGTTAGTGTGGCAACCGACTTATCCATAAACCAGGACCCTGACCTTGAATTTTCGACTCATTGCATGGAATCATTGATTGCATATGTGTTTTTGAAAAGTTTTCTTTGTGATCTTTTTGAGTCAGCTCACAAGGTATAAAATTAAGGACCATGGAGAACATGTTTTTTTTAGGATGCCTCCACATAGACATCAATCCATGGTTCTAGATAGAGTACATGATGATAGCCCACCGAGCGACGAGTCTTCGTTGTTGGGCCCCGATACGGCAGTTGTACCATCTAGTGGTGTACCAGTAGCACCACTTCCCATTTGGTAGCCTATGCCACCAGCCCCAACAGAAGAGGGTGCCTGCCACATGAGTGCATTGTATGAGTTCCAGTTCCATAGGACACCGAGGTTCCGAGGTGAGACAGATCCACATGCAGCTGAGGATTGGATAGAGGCCATCGTTAGAGTTTTTCGATAGGTAGGGACACCAACTGATATCATAGGGATCCTTACCTCTAGTCTTCTTCAGGCAATAGTGGGCAGATGGTGGTGCATGATGCTCCAAGTTCATGATGAGGTAACACTCAGCTTGGAAGACTTTAAGAGCTGTTTTAGGGCATAGTTCATCCTAGTGACCATATGCTCAGTCCATACAGATGAGCTTCTCCACTTACAGTAGGGTAGCATGATTGTGCCTCAGTATCCAGCGTGGTTCACCGGACTCTCATGCTACTCCACTAATATGGTGCGGGACCCTTTCATCAGGGCCCGAACATTCATTCAAGGGATCATACAAGAGATTAAAGAATCGATGGTTTCTATTAGCATCACGTTGCCAGCGGGGGTATTAGATAGAGCACTCTAAGTGGAGGGCTTCCTATCTTAACAGTCACCGGTAGTGAGACCCACCACTGGATGACATGTAGTAGAGTCCTTGACAAGTGTTAGTAGACAAATGACGCAATGGTCCAAGAAGAGTAGACCTACAGGTGGACAACCACATGATACATGGTCCGTTATGCAGGGCTCTCAACACAGAGCAGGACCGGCGAGGAATAAGCAGTGTAATTTGCACGGAAGGCTGGGTATCATGGCTTGTGACTGCACGACCCATTTTACAGACGACCAATAGATAGTCGAAGGACCGCTTAAGGAGAGGCGAATATTCAATCGAAAAGTTCTGTAGGTAGAAGGTGTACATGGAAAAGGAGTAGGCCATGCATCAGGCGGTGGGTGGCGATTCAAGGTTCTACTGCCACCACCTCCAGGTGGTCCACCCCGACCAAAGGGATCCAGTGGACTCGGATGAGCTCAGTTCTAGGTAGCTGAGGCCTATGACCATGGAGCTCCAGAGATGATACGAGGTATGATATGTGTCTACTCCACCCTAGCTGTAGTACTCATACACACAGGTGTCAGTCAATCATTTATTTCCATGACCCTCATTCGGAGCATTGAGAATCCGGTGGAGCCATTGAATCGATACTTATGGATAGAGACTCATATGGGAGAAGATTCGATGATTACGTACTAGTTCCAGCAGTGTGAGCTTACTCTAGGAGGTGAGAGATTCAGTTGGGATCTTCTTGTGGTGGCGTCTAGGACTTACGACATCATATTTGGTATAAAATGTTTATCCACAATCCAAGCTCAGATTAAATGTATTAGGAGCAATGTGCGGTGTGTTCGCATGGACGGGACTAGGATTTCCTTCACCGACTAGAAGGAAACCTTTTCTGCTCAAAATGGACTTACCCAAAGGAGGGTGGAGGCGATCTCCCATCAGTTGGATAGCCTTAACCTCAGAGCTGTAGATTTTGAGAGTCTGGGCTATCCTTTAGTGCTAGACCAGTATGCTGATGTTTTCCATAATGATGTTTTGGGTCTACCTCCTCACATAAAGTTAGATTTCTAGAATGACTTGTTCCCTAGGACGATGATGATATCTACACCAGCATATCGGATGGAAAATGCGGATCATCGAGAGCTGCAGGTCTAACTAGAGGACTTTCCGAGAAATGGGTTAATTGTGACTAGTGTTTCTCCTTGGGGAGCCCCAATTTTGTTTTCCAAGAAGGTCGATGTGAGATTGGGACTCTGTGTGGACTATCGGTGCCTGAACTAGGTGACCATGAAGAACAAGTACCCACTCCCAAGGATTGAAGATCTCTTTGACTAGCTAAAGAGAGCACGGTGGTTTTCAAAGATAGATCTCAGATCAGGATATCACTAACTCCGGGTATGAGATGAGGAAGTGAAGAATACGGTCTCCAGATTTTGATATTGCCATTACGAGTTCTTGGTTACGCCATTCGGTGTCACCAACACCACATCAGTGCTCTTGGGACTCATGAACCAGATCTTCCCTCCATACCTCGATTGCTTTGTAGTAGTTTTCATCGATGAAATTCTAATATACTAAGCGATAGAGGAGGATAATTTCTATCATCTGCAGATACCTTTTGACACACTTTGAGAGCACTGGATTTATGGTAGTCTCTTGAAGTTCTAGTTATGGATCCGAGAGTTTCACATTCTGGGACATGTTATCTCAGAGGTTGGAGTTGCAGTGGATCCAGCGAAGATTGAGGTTGCACATGCATGGGAGCCACCCAAGAGTTTGATGTAAATGTACAGTTTACTAGTTTTGGACTGTTACAACCAGAGGTTTGTTCCTAACTTTACCTGAGTTGCAGCACCCTTATCAGTCTTGACAAAGAAGGGGAAACCCTTCATGTGGTCGTAGAGATGCCAGTGGAGTTTCCAGGAGCTAAGGCCGAGACTGATGAGTGACCCTATCTTGAGGCCACTGGGGGAAGGCGTTGGTTATGTTGTCTACTATGACACATCATAGACCAAGCATGGAAGTGTTATGATATAGGAGTGAGCACAGATCCTATATGGTTCTCGACAGTAGAGACAATATGATCAAATATAATCTACCCATGACCTGGAATTAGAAGTCGTGGTCTTCACCTTGAATATGTGGAAAAATTACTTGATGGGCGGATGTTTTAGAATCTACTTTGATCACAAGAGTCTCAGGTATATCTTCTTTCAGGATGACCATAACATGAGACAACGATGTTGGCATGAGTGCCTCCAGGATTATGACTTCGAGATTGTCTGTACTCCTGGGAAGGGGAACGTAGTAGCAGATGCACTCAACAAGGTATCTGGTATACAGTTGCTAAGTGAGGCAGTGGAGTAGCAAGCAGCGTTGCGGATATCCTACGCAAATCGAGATGGGGAAACTTATCTTCAGTCTCTGACTGTCACTCCCCCACTCCTTCAGCAAGTCAGTGAGGCAAAACATGGGGACACTAACTGCGATGCTCGATGTTCTTAGATATCCACAGGTCACGTACCTGATGGATTTTTTGATGGTGGGGAGAAAATCATCCTTTTTAGAGGGTGTGCTATGGTAACGATGGCACTATGGGAGGAAGGGATGAGGGAGTTCTATACGTCCCCTCTAGCGGTACATCCAAGAGTGGTGAAGATCTTCCAAGAGCTTCGACATCTGCACTGATGGCTGGGAATGAAGAAAGTAGTGGTAGAGTTTGTGTCACGATGCCTCACTTATAATCAAGTGATGGAAAAGAATCAGGTTCCAGTAGGCTATGTTCAGCCACTAGAGGCGCAAGAGTTGAAGTGGGGTGTATTTTCCATGGACTTTGTGACAAGAGTTCAATGCACATCCAAGAGTCAGGAATCAATTGGGCGATTGTTGACCGACTCACCAAGTAGTTCCACATCCTATCTTTCAAAGAGCAGAGATTAGTAGAATTCTTGGGACACCTCTATGTATGGGATATTGTGCAGCTTTATGGAGTTTCATCAGTGATTGTCCTCGATAATGATGCAAGTTTAACTTATAGTCTATGGATGGGGTTTTAGGAGGCGTTCGGGACAGAACTTCAGTTGAGAACTTCCATCCAACCTCAAATGTATGGTTAGAAAGAGGTTATCATTCAGACCATTGAGGGAAGGATGCGTCCTTACATCCTTGATTTCGATCGTACTGGGATGATCACTTGCCTTTGGTGGTGTTCGTGTACAACAAAAACTATCACTCCACTATCTGAATGGAAACATTTGAGGCGTTCTACGGTCGACCTTGCAGATCACCACTATGTTGGACTGACCCAATGGACTTAGGACATGTTGGACCAGAGATGGTATGAGCTACCACATAGAAGATGAAGATCATCCAAGATAGTATGAAGACCTCACATAGTAGGCAGAAATCTTATGATGACTGGAGACGGAGACCTCCGATGTTTGAGGATGGAGACCATGTCTTTCTATGGGTCTTACCTAGAATAGGTTTGTTGAGATTTGGTCAGGGTGACATGTTATCTTGGAGGTTACTTAGACCCATTCAGGTCCTCAGTAGAGTGGGAGAGGTGGCTTGCTGCTTCGCTCTTCCCCCTCAGTTGCACCAAGTGCATGCCATTTTGCACATATCCCAGCTGAGGAGATAAATACATGATCCTATACACATTATTAGCTAGGGAGAGCTAGACATCAATGATGGGGTGACGTTTTCAATGGTTCTTGTAGATATTGAGGATCGACAGGAGTGGGTCCTTCGTGGAGGTCGACACCTCTGGTGTGCGTACGCTAGCAACACGGGAACCTTCTGAAGAGAAAATGTGAGTGGGAGGCTCAGATTTGTGCTAAGTACCCCCACTAGTTTCCCTAGTTTGTTTTGTGTATTTCGGGGATGCATACCCTCGAGGTGGGGAGAATCTTGAAACACAGATTTTTACATGTAATTTTGTTAATTAAATTGAAATATTATGAGTTCGCGAAAATTGATTGTGCATGATTCAGAGGCCTAGGGTGCCCATAATGAATTTCATATCAGTTTTTAAGTATGTTAAGTAAATATGGGAGTGATTTATTGTAACTTTTGAACTGGTTCTTGGAAGTGAAATCTGAGGACATCGTTGAACTCTTAGCACTGATATTCTCTTAAGGATACATTTACCTTGACCGTAGTAGGTCGAGGGTTAAATTTTTTATTCTGGATTTTTGTGGGAGAGTTAAAAGAATAAAAATAAAATAAGACATCAAAATTTTATTTTTCATTGTGAATCCTCCTTTTTTAATTTAGTTTTGGGGACTACCTGAGCTTGAAACCTCCCATTTGAATTTAGTGGTGGGGACTACCCAACCCTTGAACTCCCACATTAATGTGAAGAAACCATTTGAATTCTACAAATTTAATGTGTCAACATTAATTGAATTAAATCAATTAAAATTGGATCTTCACTCATTTTTTAGGAATCATTTACAAATGAGATCTTGGGAGAACCTTTGGAGAAATATTCTCCAATTTAGAACAACTATTCGGGTCAACAAAGTTGATGTTGGAGCGTGGTCCAGAAGAAAGTTGCGGGAGCGACGAACGCTGACACACCTTTATCGACTTTATCTCCTTCCTCACACTGTCTTCAACAAGAAATAATGAAGGGTTTTTAATTTGAAGTATTATTAAATCTATTTGTTGAATATTTATATTCTTGTTTCCTAATGATGATGGCCAAACAAACATGGCCATTGTTCCGCACTTATACCTTTATTATTTTCTTTTGTTTTTCATGCATTCTTTGTACGTTATTCGACACCGAATAATTAATAAAGCTGAAAACAGAATGTTTTGTTGAGCATGGTGTGTACACACAGAGCCCTTGACCTGAGGATAATGAATAAGAAAACATCATAATTTTAAGGATTAGAATGAAGTTGTGGTGCACTATAGAAAAAGTCGGCGGCCGGCACCCAGCCGACTGCATGGAAGGAGGGAGGCATGCGTCCGTGCATATGGAAGAGCACGTTGTGGTCAACCATTTAGGTATACTAGGGCGTGAATCCCCCCGGCTATCGGCAAGGGTGGACTGCACATATGGCTGGTCGGGCCACACCATGGGCTACACCGAGCCGCCCACGCCTAGTGTGGGTCAGGTCACGCCCAGCGGGCCGGGCCGCCCCTTCGATGGCCAGCCCCGGCCCGCCTCATCCTAGGCCAACCATGCCAGACCTAGATAGGGTCGGTTCGGCCCATGCCTGGATGGTTCGGGTCAGTCAGATCTGACCGGGTTGGAACTGGGCCCAATTAGACCCAGATACGCCTTTTTGCCATATATTGAGAACCGGGTATCTGTTTGATGAACCATCTCTGGCACCAAAATACATGGATCGAGACAGACTTTATTATATACTATGCTGATGTTTTAGATGATGTTGGAGTATGTCCGAGATTGATCGAATCCCAAATCCAACTGGGCCCTCAAAGTTAAAACACTAATATCTTACAGACCGGGTGTCCGATTGACGTGTCATCAGCTGCATTGGTTCACATATGACATGACTGAAATTTGGGAAACATCATTTTAGAACTTCATGTAGGTTGATGTTTGACAGAAGAAATGATTATTTTTTCTCCCAAACGTGCTATTAGCGGGAACCTAGTGGATGGCAGTGAGGCGGAGGTTGGAGACAGATCATACGGAGGATAGTACTAAGCAATCCTGTGTGGGTTAGCACCAATCATGTGGGGGTCATATCTTGTGTGGATTAGTGCTCAGTGTTCTTATGTGGGGCAGTGCATACTGATCTTGTGGGGGTCTGATCTTGTGTGGGTTAGCGCTCAGTAATCCTGTGTGTGTCTGCACAAACTGATCCTGTGTGGGTCATCGCGGGGGTTATTACCTTTTGACATTAGACCGGTCGAATCTTGTGTGGATCATTCCAGGGGTTAATACCTATAGATATTATGTGTTCTAGAATCTGTATGCTCAGAATTAGTGCCTCTTTATAGGATAATATGATCTAGATTTGTGACTAATCATCTATAATTTTATACTTCACTTATACCTGATGGGAGCTGAGACTTATATCTTCACAGTGTACCTGTGTGTTACTCCAATTTTTGTGGTGTTACTTGTGCGTCTCTCCTACCTTCTTGGTGTAAACTGTGTTGTACTACTACCTTAATGGGGTTACCTATGTGGTACTTCTACCTTCATTGGGTTACCTTTGTGGTATTCTTCTCTCCTGTGTGAGTTGAGTATATCCGGATATCTTAGGTATAAGTATGGGCATATACCTAAGTAGGGTTGAATATTCTTTCCAGTTTTTTTGGTCTATCATTTGTGGATTTGTGAGACTTTCATGTGTGTTAGGGTCCCTACTATGTATCGTTATACTCACCCCTACACGGGTTATGCCCGCACCTTGTTGTGTCTTGTGCAGACGAATAACATCGCTGGCTGAGGATGAGGGTACTAGCACTAGAGATTGCTAAGACGTGGACCTTAGATGTGGCGTACCATAGAGACAACAATTTTAGAGCTATACCTACCCTACTGATAGGATCCATGGAGAGTGTTCATAGGATTTTATTTTAGCTTTACTTATACATTCCATTTTTACTTGTACTTTCCAGTTGGTCTTGTATTATGGACTCTTTACATACTGTACTCACTCTATTTATATTTTAGTTTACCTTGTGTGTATATATTTTGGTTTGTTTGGTTTGGGTAAGTTAAATGTTACAAATGCAATGTCTTCACAGTTTTGGGGATATTCCTTTCCGATGATAGTCATCAGCCTATGGCCTAGGGAAGGCAAGCTTGGGGTAGTCACATCACAGACACTGAGGTTCGGGTCATGATATAAGGTACGTGTTATATCTAAATTAAAATTTTATTTATATAAAATATATATCATATATATATAAATAATTTGGAAATGTGGTTACATAATAATAGGAAACTATGAGGGGTGGTAATGGGAAAAAACATCCTTTCGTGAGGAAATTGTTGGACGGACACAATATGTTATTTCATTAGCCATTTGATAGAAGTGTGTGTTGGTGTTGTTTAAAACCATGAACTAAAAAAATCAAAGTATATTGAGGAATTAGATTATTTTAAACAACCATGTAATAGATATAAATTATGGGGTGAATAAATAAATAAGTCCTAAATTCACATTGTAGAGTTTTAATTCTTTTTCAGGTAACTCCTTTTGGTTTCCAAATATCAGATTCCTTGGTTGAATTTACTGAGAATATGAAAACTCTAGGGAAAATTTGTTGATTTTTTGTGATTATTTTGGGATTTTTTTATTAGATAATGTGGAATTATAGTTTTGAACATGTGGGGAGGTTGAGTGCCATTTTATAGTGGAGGGGGATTGTCATTTCTATAAATATAAAAACGTAAAAACTACTGGGATGTCTGTGATACATCATGTGACTCCAATAATGATCCCAATTCGATAACTGAGGTTATATGGTCTATGAATGTAAAAAATTGGGTTTTTACAAGTTTCAAGGTCATTTAATCTCTTAAATTTAATGTTTGGAAACTAGGTAATCATATTTTTATCTTAATATATGTAACTAATATTAATTACATTCACTAAATTGTTTTTGTAAAAACCTATGTTTTCTTTTTGAAATATTATAATTATTTTATTATTCAATATATAGAATTCATTTATCCAAATTTCAATCAACTATGAGGCATATAGTATTTTAAAATTAATAATTATGATGCGATGACAAAGTAGGGTTTTAAAGAAATTTGTTCATATGTTTGCAATGTTTTTATGTGTAAATTAGATGTGAATTTTTTTCTTATTACCTAAAAATCTTAAAATGATATAAAAATTAATTATTTATTGAATAATAATTATAAACACCATATTAAATATATAACATAATTAAATAAAATCACCATTATCAACTATAATTTATTTTTTACACAGATATTCAAAATATGAATGTGATTAAAAAACTACCAAAAATACCCAAAGTAAAAT
Organism: Viscum album; assembly: GCA_963277665.1. Classification (NCBI taxonomy): domain Eukaryota; kingdom Viridiplantae; phylum Streptophyta; class Magnoliopsida; order Santalales; family Viscaceae; genus Viscum; species Viscum album. The sequence continues at coordinate 1,338,580,034 of OY728132.1, read as the reverse complement.
TTTGTATTTAACCATAAAAAATGAATTATTTTGGTCAGATAAAAATTATCAAAGTGTAAAAAATTATATTTAATGTACAAAATTCATTAAAAGTCTTTAAAACAGCAATATTAAATAGTAATGAAAAAAATATATTATTGTTTGGTATAACTCAGTCTTGCATGGAACATAAGATTGTTGAAAATGGTATTATTTTCATTCAGGTACACTATATGATGCACCTTACCTATTAAGGTTACATTGCTATATAAATAATATATATGAAAAATAATTATTTTATCCTAATATTGGTTGTTATATTCAATATATGATATCATGATTTGATAAACCTAAAAAAATCATAAATATAATATTTACAAAAAAAATACATCATTATATAAAATTGTGATAGTTGGTGATGTAAAATTAATAACATTAGTTTGTGAGGTGGTTTTATATTATACAGGCGATTAATGAATTCATATCTCATTCGATGGAATAAGAAAATGTTTCATGACATTCCATTAAAAAACATTTCAAGTATATTGAAGATACTGAGGATATTTTTCCATTATGGTTTTATAAAAATTTAATGTGCTGGATTATGAAATAAAATAAAACACTAAGTTATGGTTGATAATTCTTCTTTTGGAAACATCATTTCATTTCCATCAAAAAAAATTATATGATGGATTTATGAAAAAAAATATTCATGGATTGGTAGAGGTAAGTAAATATGTTATTTATTGAGTTATTTGATGATCAAATGGGGTTTGGATTTATGAGTATGGGAGGAGTAGTGGTGGCCTTTTACAAGTGAGGTGAGCGAAACATGTGTAATTTTTGAGAAGAATAAGGTTCACCAAAATTTTTTACATTACAAAAACATATGAAATGAATCATTATTGACACTTAAAGAAATTAATATTAATTATGGACATAAAATTTGTTTCTAAAATGTTATTTTCAATTTCGTTCTATTATTTTTTAAATAAAACCCTCGATAAACCCATTTTCAACACAAACGTAATAAATATTTTTTTTTATGATTTTACAATTCAATATGGAAATAATTAATTTAAATATAATAGATAATTTAAATTATTCTGATTAAAAATATATAATCCATTTTTTCAAAATTCATTCATTTAGTGGCATTAATTTATTTAAAAGTAATCTTTTAGTAGATAAGAGAAGTATTTTTCAAAAGAGAAAGTGTTCCAAATTTTGAAATGATATAATATAATAATTTAAAATAAAATAAAATAAAATTAAACTAAATTGGATAAATATATATTTATTTAAATTTTTTATACCTTTAAAATAACCATAAATATATTTTTATGTTTTTAAAATATTTAAAAGAAAATAAGATTTATATTAGAAATCATTTTTCACTATTTACTGAAAAATTTATCTTTGTAGAAATGTATCAAAAATTTATTAGAAGATATTTTTGACATTATAATTTATAAAATTACAAATATTTTTATTAAAATAAATTTTTAAAAAATTGTCAAATTAATTTTAAAAATTTTTGCCCAATAGATGACAAAATTGCTTTTTTGAAAAATACATATTTTAATCATAAAATTGTACTTATTTTTATATTTTTCCTAGAAAAATTAACAGATGAATTTTAACTATATTATTGAATATATAATATATAAATTTCACTATATATTTTCATTAAATGTTTTTTCCTAATTTGTAAACATAAAATTCATTTTCAAGTATAAAAATTATTTTTCAAAAAAATAATTTCCATTTTATTCAAATATATTAAATTTTACTTTCTAATTAATTGGAAAAAAATAATTATTTTAATTTTCATTTTTAAGAAAAAATATTTTCATAATTTAGTTAGTATTATTCATTTCCACCCTTTCAATTTATAGGTGATAACTTTCGTATAAAATAATATTATTTTAATAGAATTCCTTGTTTCATTTATAATTGGTGATGTGTGTAACAAAAAAACCAAAGAGTCAATTCATTTGAAAGAAAATATCAAAAAATACCAGTGGTTTTCATTCATCCCAAAGAAAATAAATTTTGTCATTGCAATTTGAAGTTGTTCTTGCTATGAAAGGGTTTAACATTTCACAAAACCATTGTGGAAAAAAACATAATAGAACAGTTCAATCAAACATAATCTTTAAAATAGAGGATGTGATGAGGGTGTGTCATATGAAATAACACATAATAGGTTTCCAAATAAAAGAACATTTTTGTGAAGTGATAATATGAAGAAACAATAGAAAAATAACTTCCAAAAACATATAGGGAGTGGTAGAGAATGTAGTCATGGGAATGTTAATGATCAAAAATCAAAAAACCTAAGAGGTATGAAAATGTTCCATGTTATTATCCAAATTGATAATAATTTGAAAATATTTTATTCCAACTTCCTTTTCTTAATGTTTCTTAATTTTCATCATAGGTATACTTACTTTTTCAATTCAAAATTATATGAACAATCTCATCCTTTTGTTATTACTTTATCATTTTCTATATCATCGCATACACTTAGAGATAAATTTTCATTTAATAAATCATTAAATATAAACAATAAAATAATGAGAATTCATTTTTAAATTTCATGTTATTTTAAAAAACTTATATCACATGCTACATATAAACCATCATATCGTGAAATAATAAATTAATTACTAAAAACTCATCAACTGTATAACATAATCCATTTCAAAAATGGTTAACATTTGGACCCACCAAAAATATTAAAACACAAACCATTATAATTAATGTCACTAAATACAAAAAATGAAAAAATTTATAATCTCCCTACAAAAATGAAGTATCACATAATTATGATATACCAAACACGTTAATAACTTCATTAATTATTGTCTTGAAAGATGTTAATAACCGAAATTTCTATAAAATATTATTCAAAAAAACATTCTTATGTATTCTTTAAAAAATACTTATATTATATATATATTCAATGAAAATAATTGTTAACTCCATCAGTGACAGAAAAAAACACATTGTAAAAATTCAATATTTAATTCAACATTTATCAATATTTCAAATGAACTTTATTCAAATCTCTTTTCTCATTATCCAAACAAAAAACCATTTTATTAAGATCAGAAACATATAAAGGGGTATATTTCCCTTAATAATATGTTTTTTAGGAAATACCATTGTTCTGATGAATTATTTTTCATTATCACAATCGGAATTTAAAATATTAATTTAAATTATTTATTAAAATATTATAATTATCAATCATTATATAATTCATAATTCTTGAAATCTAATACATAAGAACTTAAATAATTTTATATCATTCATATACCATAAAATATTAGTCATCTTATTTTTCCATAAAAAATTATTCTTGCATCCTGAAATATGATTCTTTTCATAAAATTTATCATCCTCAATTTAATATTTCATCTCACAGTAAACATAAACAATAATGTTAAAACAAAATTTACCTTTCATCTATCATTTTTAGTCTCCTCATAATCAACTATAGAACCATTACTCAAACAAACTTCGTGATTATTTTCAAGAACATTTCCAATAAAGAATTGATTTTTATAATAACTACATGTTCCCACATTTTAGTAATTTATCCCTCAAGGATATCTTTGGGAGACCATTATTCTTATCCATTATTCCATATCGACTTTCATTTATCATATAAAAGTACTAAATTTATGTCATTATTTTCAATAATGAAAATATTTTCTTGTTCAATTGATACATGCAATGATATTCTTATTTTAACATTATTGGCATATATGAAATAAATTCATCTTTCCTATTTGGTCTCCACTATAATAACCATAAAAAAAACTATATCATTTTTATATTTTTTGATTCTTATAATTGTTTAATCATCAATTTGATAATAAAATATCATTATAACTGATTATAAATAATAAAAACATCTTTCACACTAATTTTAATCCTATTTGGTTATATATCAATCTATTTTTTCCATATGCATGGTTATGTTAGATTATTCTAGTTCCTAGCAGTAAATAAAACCAAATATCATAGTGTGAGTAACAATAATCATAGTGGGGAACCACATAATCACGATACATTACATATATGATGTCTAAATCATGGAAAAATATTTTAAATAAATGTTAACCTAGATTTAAAGTTGTCCTGTCATGGTAATAATCTAATTAAATCCATCATTATGGTTAATAAATATTTTTGTGAATTTCCATAGCATATCCATATGGAGTATCAAAACCGACATTTATCAAGGCATATTTACAGGCACCATGTGATGATAGAGTTCATCCAAATGTTAATGTTTTGTATTTATTACCCCAAGTTACCTAACTTACTAATACAAATATACTTTTTTAATTTTGACAAAAATGTAATTACATAGAAACCACTCACCATATCAATTAAATAGAGTATAAGAAATTTTCATATTCTTTGAATCAACCTTATATAGATTCATAGACATCCATTTAGGTGTCTCATGAATGTTTTATCATCCTAGTTTCCAATGGTAAACTAAAATTAACATATGATAACAACTATAGGTACTCATGAATTTGATTCATATACATTATATATTTTTAGATGAATATTCATTATAATATAAAAACATAAGAATAATGATCATAATTATTTTTTTCATTTGGCTTATATTAACACAAAATACATATTTATTGAAAAATCATCAATGTTTTCAATAATGATCCTCTAGTTTATTAATCATCAGTGACATAAAATACAAAAATCCATTCGTGATACCATTTGGAAATGATATATAAAAAATAAAGATCTCTTATTCACAATAAGAGTATACAATGAAAATTACATAAAAATATTTGCATCATAAGGTTATAATAAGATGAGACTAATATATGAAAACTATAAAACTCATACAAAATATAAAAATCACTTTTAATATAAAAATTATTGGATGTTCATAAAATTTGAATCATAAGGTTATCAATTAACATGTCCCATGGGAGAATAATATTAGAATAATACATAGAATTTGTGCTTACAAATTATAATATAAAATCATTTTGGTATTAGTCATGGATCACTACCAAGGATAACTGTGTAATGGATTAACTCTCCAAACCAATATAGTATTCAGGGGTCACTCTCATTTTCATCTGTGTACAAATCCTCTTACTCAACAAGGTAATCTAACCCTTTTATTCAGGTCCATCTCATAAGATATAAATCATTAACCAATGCATTGTAGACGGACCTAGCTATGAACTATCACATAATTATGTCCATATATTTGTGTGATACAAGATCAGAATCAATTCTTCAAATAATAACACAATAAATTACTTAGGGTTCATAAAAATTTATTCAAATCACTTTTTGTGGAAAAGTGTTAAGAAATATAATCATTTAATCATTCCATTATAACAAAACCCATAAAAAGAAGAAGGGTTTACAATATTTTTATTATGGTATAATGCATGGATGATAAACAGGTTTCTTAAAAAAATGTCATAATGAACATAAACCATTTAAAGAAATAATAATAGTGATATTCTTGTATCACATCCAAATTAAATAATAAGTAAAATTAACTAATATCATCATATGCGGCAAAAAAATTTGAAAAGAACTAGAAAAATATCTTATGGAAAATATTTTTTCATTAAAAAAAACTTTTAAAAACTAATAAATTATATTATAATTGAGATCCTTTCTTTTTGAACATAAAAATTAAAGAATATATATTGTTATTTATATTTAATTTTGATCATTTCTTGATAAAAAAAAGTCAATTTCTGTTGGAAAGAATGTTTAAAAAATAAAAAACATTTTCAAAATCCTTATTCATTGAAAATGAAAATGAAATACAAGAAAGAATTCTTAAAAGAAAATAATAACACCCAAAAATTCTATGCAAATAAAATTATATTTTATATTCTCTATAACACATATGGAAAAAATTAAACAACCATTCAAATTTATTTCATTAAATTCAATAAATTTTATATCTCATAGAATATGTAACACTGAGTCTAAATTAACCATGATACAATATACTATTATAGCATGTCCATTAAATTAGACGGTATAAACCTTATTATCTAAATAAGAATAATATAATTTATTTATGTTTAAAATAAATTTTAGAAACCTCCATTTATTATAAATAATATATGAATCATTTGACATAAAAAAATGTTTTCATAATTTTTTTTAAAGATACTACCCTCTTTTCTTCTGATGAAATTATTATATAATTAAATATTGAAACATTAAAATATTTTAATTGACACATAATGTTAGAAAATAAATATCTATATATTCATTGGGAATTTTCTTATATTTCTAAAATGATTCTTTTTTGTAAAAGTGATAAATATTTATTTTTATTTAAAAACAACCAATTAATGTGATTTATTTACATATGTAAATTTAATTTTTTAAATTATTTAATGATGATACAGTTAAATAAAAAAGTTAATAAATATTATTTTAGAAAATTCTAATGAATTCCATATTTAATTTTCATGTTAAAACCATTCATATATATATATATATATCTATTTTCTTTTTGTAAACCCAATTTCATATCATGTCTGTGGGTTTAGTTTTAAATATAATTCATTAAATTATGTAAATTTACATATATAAAATGGATTCCATATTATGAATAATTTTAATTTTAATTTTATAATATGGTAATATTTATTTTCATACATAGTGACTACTAAAACTGTAAGAATTAATTACCACAATTTAAGAAAATCGGGTTAAAAGGGGTTAAATTAAAAAGATAAGTGTAAAAATTACCAAGAAACATTTAAAAACCTTATTTTATGTAAATATATTACCTTTTAATATATATATATATTTAATAATACATTTTTTCTCTTTTTATATGTTAAAAATATTTTCATTCCTTTTTCTTTTAAAATTTTACCACTTTTCTACTCACGTCATTATAAACAGCCACCCCTCTCATATAATCATCAAATCGTCAATCCATTTTGGAATGAATAAAAAAACACAAAAATTACATCCATACATAAATAAAATCATCATAGAATTATGGTTTTGTTCAAAAATCCATTCATGGAATGCATTTGGTATAATCCAAAACAGGTGGTTTGAGAAGATGTAAATTTTTAACTATGTGTTTTTGTTTTGTTTCTTATTCAACCAATTTATATAATTTTTAACATATTATAATATAATAAAAATAATATCTACCATATAATTTTTTGTAATCTTTATAATTTAATGAACTATATCATTGTACACTTCAATAAATTGTAAATTATAATAGCTTTCTTGAGTATGGAGGACTACCACCAAACAAACCAATACGACAAGTTTCCAATTAATACCTATCAAGGTTGAGTAAGATTATATAGATATGATTTATATATTATATATATATATAATTATTCTATATAAAGATTAATTATATAATATATAACATTGTTTACATTCAATTCCGTAGGGGATATGATAAGGTCACTTGTGTGTATGGTGGAATACCACCTCACAATGTGATGTAATTGTTTTTTCACTAATGCATTAAATAAAAGTTAATAAGGATAATTTACTAAATAAATTTTAGATAACTTATTTTATTATGATATTAATGAAATATTTTTCATTCTGAAAAGAAAATATATCATTTTATTTCTTCCCTTATCACTCAACGAGAGATGATAATCTCATTCACTTACTTGTGGTCTTCCAGCATCAGGTGTAGATGTGTCTCCCTTATCTTCATAAAAACATGATGATGTTATATATATATATATATATATATTACCAAATAATTTTGTATTTATGATATCATTATCAATTATTAATGTTAAAACATTAAATATAACCATTCTAGAATGATCGTTGAAAATTGGAAATAGAACTCATGCATATTTACGACCAACCGTCTCCATGAACATAAAATACATTATCTATAAAAACCATCATAAATTATTGGTAATAATATAAAATTTATTTTTATATATATTATTTATTTCATGTTTATTATTTTTTATATGTTAAAATAAATTCTCTTTTTCCATTTTTCAATCAACTAATGTAAATTTTATCACGTAAGTCAAAAATAAATGAAATACCTAACATAAAAATATTTGATTATGTACCTAGATATAACATTTTAATAAGTGAAGAAATGAATAAATAAAATAAAATTTTATAACTAATGTATAAAATTAACTTAATTTTAATTTTTATGAATAAAAATAATGTTCATGATGGATTTTACTGAAGATAAGTTACTTCATCTCAATTTTTATTTAGAAAGTCATGTCATATTATTATAAACCTAAATTTATTTATATGTTTTATATAATTACCCTTTGACATGTAATAATTATTCATTAATTATTAATGATATTTTAAGTCTAAATGTTAATTATTTTATCCATCAGTATATGAGATCAAAATTAGAATGTGGTAAAACTTATTTTAGAATCTCTTTTTTTATGATTGATACCTTAATTTTGGAAAAATCACATTCATGATATAATAAATAATAGTAAATTACATTAATCATAAAAAATAAATAATTGATTTCAATGGATATAATTATTTATTAATCCATTTTTCAGTTTTATATATTTTTTTACTTTATATGTTTTTTAACATGGGAAATATTGTGATATATTTATCCTCTACTCAATTCAAATATTTGAATATAAGGTATATAGATTCATGAATTATGTTAATTATTATATACGTGATTAATTAATTGGAAATAATGATATAGGTGGGGTTTAATTATATATATACCCTTGATGCATTGACATGTCTAATGAGACAAATGTAATTCATATATTAAATGGGTTTATGCCTATAGTTTGGAACCATCTTTTTGTTGTTATTTCTAATAGAGTTATCAATTGACTGAGAACATAAAATCCAATAAATATTAATTACCTCCATTAATATTTTAGTTATTATTATCCATGAGATTTTAATAATGATATTATATATAGTGTTTTTAATTATAGAATAATTGATAAAATAGTATATGTTTTAGTTATAATTGCATATTAAAAATTCATTTTATTATTATCCTTGCTATTTTTGTAACAATATTAAATATGAATGAATTTAATTTATTATTTTTTGATTAAATTTTATGCATTTTTTTAAATTAAAATATTATATTTATTATGAAATATTTTATCATGATATTAATTTAATTTAAATGGAATATGTGTATAATTACATACCTTTCCAAATCGATTATTCGTATTGATTCATTATATCATCCACTTTACGTATCCTTTATTACGAATTTGAACTGAAATTGTTTTATTTATTTTTCCTAGAATCTAGTAAGTGTAATAATAATGATATAAATAGACATTCATGATTCAATGACATTCTTCATGAAAAAATCATTTTAATTTGTGTTTTCAAATGTAAAATGGTAATCATGTTCCTATACATTTTATGTAGTCTACTATACAATTTATGCATATGGAATGGAATTTCTTATATTCTATGCTAGAATTATAATAAATACACCAGCTCTAGGATACTAGTGGCACTGTCCATATTGTCTGTAAGAAAGGAATTTTAGTAGAAACCTTGGGAAATAAATCTGTGAATATATAGAGTATAGTCATAATGCTATGATGTACATTGAGTTTAAATATATTAGGACATATTAATGGAAATGTAAGAAATATATTACACTATTCTTCAAATAAATACATAAATGTATTGAAATTTCAACTATTATTAGTTATATAATATATTAAAATTTTGGTAATGGCTGTTAAATGGGAATATTTGGATTGACCAGATCGTCACATGGTCCATGACAATAAGAATTACATCACACATTTTTTTTTGGTCCTGGGGGTTTTGGTTCAGATGATTCATATATTAATTACAAAGGATATTTTTAATATACAATGAAAATTAATGACCTAGGATAAAAATAATTTGGTTTATATTGAACATATGGTGTTTTAATTTAGTTATCCTTAGCATGATTATATTTTTTCCTAGCTCAATTATTGTTTCTCACGATATGATTTTTGGTTTTAGTCAGCGACTATATCTGAAAATAATCATGTTAGCATTGTATATGAAGGAAAATATGTTGACTATCAGAAAACAAATGGGATGATAGAAATATTGAATGATACGATTATTATCTAAAATTTGTATCCGGAAATTTGATAAAAAACATAACAATAACCAACTCCCATACTCTCTGAGGAAGTGGAGAATAAAGTTCTCTATTTTCTTATGTGATAGATAACATGGTAGGAATGAGGAGACATTTCTTTTGTGGAAATACTGTTCAATGATTAATTAATTTTATTATCAAAATGGAATGGGATGATTTTTCCATGTTTAAAAGATGGGTATAATGAAATGAATTGCTTATGAAAAATTAATATTATAATGTAAGGTGAAAAATCGTATTCTAAGGATCCATTTATATATTGTTATCTTAAATATGGATAATATAAGAATTATTTCCATTAATTCCTCCTTCAATTAGTTATACCCTAGACTATTTATTAGACTACTATTAAATAAAATATTCTACGAAATTATGTACTTAGAATCAAGTCCAAAAATTATGAAGTATTTATGTATTTTTATTTTGGTTATAAGAATAATGAAACATCTAATAATCTAGTTAAATTTTAGAATCACATATTTCTTTAATAACATATGGATTATGGATACAATCCAGGTTTTATTGCTTTAAGGTTGATCATAAGTTCAAATTATTAAAGGCCCCATTTAGGTTTTACGTGATGTGAGTTTATATTGATTAAGGATGTTTTTGGAAATCATTTATTGGAATAAAACATAGTCGTTTAGTGTATTAAAATGTTCTTTCAGTAATAATGCCTTTACATTTTGGACATAATATTAATGGAATTGGTAACATTTATTTTTTATCATATGATCAATGTTTTTGTAAATATGGTTCATCAAAATTTTGAATCTTGACAGGATTTATATTAATTTTGTTTTGGAAAATGGAAAAATTAGTACATCTAGAAAATCTTTTATTCCTTGAAGAAACTAATGATCTAAGGTAATGGATTAGTGGTTACCAATTTCCTTGTGATGATATGGTTAAAATATTTTTTTAGTTAATTTTTCAAAGAAAAAATATTAATCATGATCCATTTTTGTTAAACTTGAGGTTCACATATTAATGTATTATATTGGATATTCGGTTCTATCCATATTGGTTTTGGAGAATAGTGTGGGACATATTGGAAAAACTTTTTGTATTTTTTGGATTATATGATTCCTTAAAAATGAATTTTAGTGATTCATTTATTGAAAATGCAATTTTTTATATTTATTTATTAGAGATAAATTTGAATTTCAAATTTATTTAAGAACAAAAAATGTTAAAATTGTTCTTATGAAACATAAATTTATTGACTAAATAAATATAATTATATTCATAAAAAATAAAAAAAATCATTGACTCTAGAACGATTATATTAAAACAAAAGCTTATCCTAAAATATTTAGATAAATTTTACTAATTTTATTTTGAATTATCACATATTTACGATTTTCGGTCCTTAACGTTACATTTATCATTAACTGTCTTGTGAGTAAGGACTTAAATCGCTGTCTATAATTATTTATTATCTTCAAGAATGACCATATATTCAACTTCTATAATAATTATACTAATGGGAATTATATTAATGTGAATTTTTATGTGACCATTATATATCAATTATTCCTTATAAATATGATATTATATTTACCATTTTATGTTATGGGGTTTTTAGAAAATTATTTTTCAAATAAAAAACTATTAATTTTATAGTGGAAGATTAAATTTTGAGGACAATTTTTTTATGGTTAGATGAATGTAAGACGAAAAATTTCAAAAATAAAAAATTTCATTCAATAGAATATGTGAAATTATCAACAATAATAAAACATCTGGTAAAATAAATTTCATTAATGTCAATCTCTTCGAAATATAAGAAAACATGAATTCCAATGTCAAAATTTAAATAATCTAATATACTGATTTAGCCTATATAGTAAATAGGTGGGTATGAAATTTTTTTCCTAAATTATGAAATTTAAATTCTTTACACATACGTAATATAAATTAAACGGATATCTATTTATTATAATAATATAAGAATAATTTTAAATAAATAGAAGTGTTTTTTTGAAAACTATTTGTTTAAAATCAATTTGGTTTGATCACATCATAGAAATTTATGATAAAATTTATATTTCATAAATTTAGAAAATTTATTTTAGAATAAATTTTTAAATAAAAAAATAAAAATTGTCGTAGGATGGATTTTAGGGATTTTTTTGAAACAAATAATTTTTTTATTAATAGTAAAATACAATTATTTTATTTTTGAAACTATCATTTTATTTAAATTTTTATGAATCATAAATTTTATTTTATTTATATATAAAAATATAATTAGTTCGATTATAATATATTCTACATAATTGTGTAAATTTCAATATATTTTATATTGATTTTTGATATTGAAACCCTATATACATGTTATAATTATCTTCTTGAAAACATGTTTTGTCATCTCCTATGTAGGTATTTAATACTTATTTATTTCCCTTATTTGAGTTTAATTTTATAAAATCAACTATTAATTTTGAGTAATAATTATTTATAATTTCTAACAAGTTCAACATATTTTTTTACCCTGTTAAATTTTAAAATAGTATAAATTAGTTTACACAATAAAGGCAAACATGAGTTTATTAGGGGTTAATATAAAAATGATAATGGTTAAATTTACCTATAACTTTTCTAAAATAAATTTTATGGACATATTTTGAAAATATAATATATAATAATCTATAATAATCTTTTATGACACATTTTTCTTATTGAATATATGGTTTCACCTTTTAAATTTTTAAATGTTAATGTGTGCCACTTACCCCATATATAAAATCCCCCGAATTCTTTTTTGTTCTTTACATACTCAAAACGATTTTTGTTTCAATGATACCAAAAAAATTACACATCAAATCATTTTCATCATCCTTAATATAATTGTTCTGTTATAAATGTATTCATGTTGTAATATTTGTATAATCCTATAAAGGGGGTTCGAGATGAGGTAAAACTATTAACTATGGGTATTTGAATTATATTTTCTTCTAGATCCTTCGTATATTATTAAATAGTGAATAAATAAACATTTCAGTATCTACCATATAATAATATTTTATTATTATATGTTCTTTTCATACTCTATATCCTCTTTTATTAAAATGGAAATGGTTATGTTGCTCATGTGTAATGTGGACTACCTCCTCGCGAACCGATGTGACACAATTTTGATCAGCACCTCTCACAGTTGAGGTCAATGATGGATATAATGTATATATATGATACTTATTACATCATTATTAAAATATCATAATTATATTACATATACCTTTTCACTTTCCATTTGTTAGGGGATACAATTACATCACTCAAGTTTGTGTGGCAAATTATTACATCACAAATTAATGTGGTTCATTTTTACTAACGCATCACATGGAAGGTAATAAGGAATATGTAAATGATTATATATGATAAAAATAGTATAATTCAAAACTATGTTCCATGTAGGAAAATATATCAAAAAGTGTAAATTAATTTGAACAAAAATATATAATATTTTATGTTATTTTTCAAAGCCTTTTCTAAGTAGAGTGGGGTTTTACTATCACAAGAAACCACATCCAACCAACCTTCATGTTTTATATGACTTTATCTAATAGCGTGGGGACACCTGGCCATAGAACCATGATACTCATTTAAGGATAATATATTTATTTAGTGTTTTTCATCAAAATGGATACATTACTATAGTCTTATTCCCAAATATTACCAATAGCCATTACCAATCTAAATTTAAACATGTCATATTCTTTTTAATAAGCGATTTCTGAAAATAAAACAGAATCTAATTATACATATGAAAAAAAATATTAAAACATTGATTTCATCTCAATTAAATTAAACACATTTTCAAAATTCATGCCATGTATAATCACCCTTCAAAACAACTATACACATCTTTGATTATTTTTACATCAATATTTTTAAAACATATAAATAATTTTAGTTTCCTATAACATGATCAGAATAGGAAACCACATAGCATTTACCGTGATAATCCACTGTCCCATGATTGAATTATTTTTATTGATTTGAGGTCCATAAAAAATATTAAAACTTATAATTATTAAAAATCATCCCATGAGATCCATTAAACACAAAACATATGCCACAATGGCATCTTGGTAGAATGAAATCTAGGGATATAAAGAGCGTATATTCAAACTAGTTGAAATGAATGACATACCATGAAATTCAATGATGATTCAAACCAAAACCCTATATGAAATCAATCCATGGAATATGATTTGAGAGTATCTTATGTATAGAAAAGAGACGAGGGCAATAGTGGAAGAAGATGACTACTTATGGGTTTAAAAATAATAGTGGTAGATGGGTAATTTCAATTTTTTTAGGGAGACAAAATTCTTATTTAATTTATGGTCCAACTGTGTGGGCAATCACAAAATAACCTAATAGTTACAGGATTTTTCCACATGAATTGTGAAATTTTCTACCGACCATGTAATTTTTATTTAGTAAAAAACATAAATTTTCATGATTTTCTACACATTTTCTACTAATTTGTCAATAACATTTTTCCATCACATCATCACAATTTTCATTATATTTTAATAATATTTTCCTTAGAATTATGGACTATTATAAAAATGATAAAATAAGAGAATTAATACCCAAAAATAACATAATGAGGGTGACATATCCATCATATTTCATTCAAAAATATTAAATTTAAAATAAAATACAAAAAAAGGAATTCATATAGAATATCATTTGATATATTTATAAATAATATAATATATAAAATTATTAAACATGGTTATAAATAATTATATAATTATATATAATCTATATAAATTTTAGATATAAATAATATGTGATATAATATAATAAAAATATATTCTTATACTAAAGTCCCTAGTTTGGAAAGAAATATTTCTTCTATCTTGGTGTATATTATTTTCCTATTCTGATTTAGGTAACTACTTGTATAGTCTGATGGGTTTTAAATTTATAATATATGGATTTGAGTTGATGATTTATAGAAAAAAAAATTATAAAATTATAATGTGATAAAAAGATGGAAAATAGATGGTTATTGATATTTTTGTTTTGAATTTAGATAATGTTGCTTAAATTCAGTATTTTTTTAATTTATATTTTTAGTAAATAGAATAATCAATCATAAATATATGTTTGAAATATAAGGATGTTTTCCTCTCTTTTTAGGAATCTGATTTATTATTATTTTTGGTTCAATTAGGGTATCATTATTTTATGTTATTATAAAATTATATTTATATTTCATATATATATATTTTAAAAATTCGGATAATTATTTTTATATATTTTATATAAATAAAAATAATAAAATAATTACAAAATATAATATTAACATATATTATAATATATATATATATATATATTAATAGAAAAAAATATAAATAACAAGAAATATAAAAGAAGAAACATATAAATAATATATTTATACATATAAAAACATATAAAACACACACAGTGACACACACTATCCCACACATACAAATATATATATATATATTTATATATGTGTTTTTGTATATATGGAAACAGTATGAGAATAATTAAAAAAAATAAGGGACAAATATAATCTATATACTATGTATAAATTTATATATAAAGACATAAATTATGATATAAAAATGATTAAAATCCAACAAAGATCCATTAATGATCCAGAAATAGATGGATGTGTGTGTGAAAAAATAGAAAATCACTAAAATCACATTAAAATCTATTTAATGAACACATAGAAACATGTTTTGGATAACTTACCTTTTGTTTTGGATTTGTATTTATCACAAATATTCATAAAAAATTATCAAAAAAATTATTAAAATTCAATAGATCATATTGGAAAGTATTTTTGCAATAAATAATATACTTTTAAAAGAGATAATGTATTTTATTAATGATATAAACAATGTGGTTACATTTATACCACGTATGATTTTCAAAATTAAAAAAAATTGCTAGAAAATACCTTTAACAATGATAAATTTATCATGGATGATGAGACGATATCATTACCTTTAAATATTTTTTTAAAATTGATATATTCTATCATAGATAGACTCTAGTCTATATAATTTGTAATGTCCCGGTTCTAGAAGCCACCCAGAGGTGCCCTGTACACGGTCGGTCACATGACCTCAAGCACATTTCCCAAAACGCCATAGGCTGCTGACTAGCAGCGAGGCCCTTGGGTGTTATAGTGGGAAAAATATTCCGTCATCATCAGAGTACAGAGAGGAAGAGAAAACAATAAACAATAGAGGAAGTAGTAAATAATCCATACACAAGTGAACAGAGGAAGACTAATTATGAAAAACAGCATGAGCACATATATATATAGAAATGATACATGATACATATGTATAGGAAAGCAGCCAAACATGTCACAATGATGAATACATAATTAATCCAAAGTAGAAAATAAAATAGATAAGCAACTCCTCATCATCGCAAGCCTCGGCTTGGTCCCATGCTCTCCTACTCCAATGCAAGTCAAATACCTAAAGTCGATGGGTGCTTTCCCTTGTCTATACCTGCAAAAATATAACCAGTTTGGCCCCAAAAGCATGACCCAACCTTGGTGTGAGACTAAATCCCAGTAGATAACCACCCGAAGAACTATGACTAATGGTCAGTGAGCATGTGGCAGGTAACCGTATAGTATGCTGTTAATAGTAAACAGTAAACCAGATGATACACACAGTAAATAATCCACAGATCAAAAAGCATCTTTGAAACAAACAGCTAAGCACAAACAGGAATCCCTCTGGGAAGTACTGACATCCATTCCCTCTGGTCCTATCCAAGAATTACCAATAACCCTCTAGGCGGTACACTCAACCTAACCCATATGGTTTGGTCATACGAAATTATAAGACTCTCTGAGGAGGCACGCTCAGTCAATTCCCCTTATAGTCTAAGGTAGTCAGGGACTCTCTGAGGAAGAACAGGCGGTCTAATCCCTTTATAGACCCAATGCCTAGAGACTGTATGAGAAATCATAGTCAGTCAATTATTCCTATAGCCTTAGGTCTATCACTGACTCTTTGAGTAAGCTCTCTCGATCTATTTCTCCAATAGCCTTGAATGGTTTAAGGAAATTCAAACAAAACAAAGAAGCTATGAAAAATATCACTTATTTTATCTTTCTGTAGTCTATAATATCCAAGACTCTCTGGAAAGATCACTCGGTCTATCCGCTATAGTCTATAATGTCCAAGACTCTCCAGGATGCTCACTCAGTCTATCCTCTATAATCTATAATTTCCAAGACTCTCTGAGGAAGCTAACTCAGTTTATCAACTTATAGTATATAGCAACAGGTTCTGACGGCCCCATGCCAGAATGTTCATAATAATGCTATAAGGCAAAAGTAAACCTACAGAGAAGCTTGGCTAACCAGTCTATAGCCTAACAAGAATGTTAAAGAATAGCACTCCATCTTACAGTCACATGGAATGGAAAAAAGGTCTAATGGCCAAAGGATGAACAAGTACAAAAGGTCATAAATAGAACAAGTCATGGGGACAACATCTAATCATAGAAATTATCATTAAACATAGCCAAAATATATCTACACAAGAATAAAAGAATGGAAGGAAAACAACAGGGGAAAAATAGTAAACACGCAATACCTCGTTCAAGGGTATTGGTTGAATTTGTGAATTAAACTCAATGACCAAGAACAGAAAGGCACAAACCACCTACCTTGATTCTAGAAGATTGATATACTAGAACCACGAGGCTTGGATCTCCTTAGAACTTTGTAGATATAGAAAAACATCCCAAATTCTCAACCAACAATAACATGAGAAAGAGGAGTAATTGGAAAACAATGATCTAGGAGAAGGAAGAGATTACCGTTACGCTTCTAATGCAATTGAAGGTGGTAGATTAGGAGAATGGACGGAGGATAAGAGGTTTGGAGGAGATTGGCAGCCGTATGAGATGATCTCGGTCGAAGAAGCTAGAGGAGAACCCTGTTTTGGGGTTAAGACGTGACCCTAGTGTGTTGAATGAAAAAAAGTACATAGCATGTAGTTTTTAAGTACACGGCGTGTACTCGACTTTTTCGTACTCCGATTTAGGCGGCCTCCACATCACCCCTACACGACCGTGTGCATTTTCATGACATGGCCAGCACAAGGCGTGTACTTCAAAAATTTCCAGAAACTCCTCTTTTCTCAAAAACTCTAGAAAAATGAAAACATACATAAAAAGAAGGGACATGTTCTTATAAACTTCCCCCCTTAATGAAATTAATCACAAAATTTATCTAGCGAGGTGAAGAAGAAGAAACCCCAAACAGCTCCGGCCACTACGATCGTACCTCAGCCTCCCTCTCCCAAGTCTCATCCTGCACTCACTCGTGCTACCATAGCACCCGTACCAGAGGAACAGACCGACCATGGAGAACCTTCGTAATGCGATCGAAAATCCGGATAGGATGCTCCTAAAATGATGCATCCGCTTCGAGCTATACCTCCTCAAGTTGAACGACATATGTCTGGTCTGAAAAGTAACATCGGAGCTGAGAAACGTGGAAGATGTCATGCATAGCTCGGTACCTCTGAGGTAACTACAACCGATAGGCCACCAGCCCAACTACCTCCAACACCTCAAACAGACCGTCGTACTATGGTGAAAGATTACGCTATCTCTCAATCCTCTTGTGTCCCATCCTCGGTGCGACACATAGGAAAACATGATCCCTGACCTCTAAATCCAGAGGCCATCTCCGCTGATCAGCATAAGAATTATGTCGAGACTCTACTGTAGAAATCCTCTCTTGAATCAACTCTATCTGCTCAGAGAACTCTTGAACCATATGAGGTGTCAGCAAAGCTTCCTCTCATACCTCTAGCCAGCATAAAGGTGATCAGCATGGCCTACCGTACAAAGCCTTGTAAGGTTCCATTTAAATAGTCTCTTGAAAACTATTGGTCTGGGTGACCTCCACAGGAGATATATGATTTCCAAAGAACATCCAAATTCCTGAATGAAATCTCGGAGCATATCCTAATGCACATGAATCGTACGCTCGGACTGGCCATCTATCTGGGGATGGTATGTTATACTCAAAAGTACCTATATACCCAAATCCTTCTGAAGCCCCTACCTGAACCAAGAAGTAAAACATGCATCCATGTCTGAAACAATGGTGGGTGGAACTCCATTTAGACGTAAAATCTGTTGGATGTACAACCACCCCAGCTCATCAACACTGAAGGTCTCTTTGATTAGAAAGAAGTGAGCAACCTTCGTGAGTCTGTCGATGACAACGCACACTACGTTGTTCCCTCATGGAGACCTCGGAAAACTGGTCATGAAGCCCATCGTGACATCATTCCACTTCCACTCCAGAATTGGTAACTTCTGTAGATGGCCTGCTAATGACTGATGCTCCGCTTTCACCTGCTAAAAAGGGTTGCACCTCATGAAAAAACATGAAAAATCTCTCTTCATACCTGGCTAATAATACTAGCAGTGTAGATCACGATACATCATGGTGACTCTAGGATGGACTTCCCAAACCGAGGAATTAAAATCATGCACCAGCTCCTCGCGTATATCCGCTATCACCCATACGCGTCCCTGGAAATGCAAGATCTCATCCTCACCAACTGTCCATCCATGAATAGGGTCCTCTCCTGACACACTCTCCCATAGGACTAGCCCTTCTGAGTCTGATAGCTCCCTCATCCGTACCATATCTAGAATTGTAGTGGTAACAACTAAAAAAGATAGAAAAGTCTTCCCATGTCTGTCGTTCACCTCTAAATGCATCTCAGAGAACATAGACATAAGCTTCCACTCACTACTGGCCTCCAGAACTACCTGAATCTGAGTTCTCCTACTCAACGTGTCAACAAATGCATTGCCTTTCCCAGGCGTATAGTTAATATCAAAGTCAAATAAATAAAGATACTTGACCAACATGTGATGTCTTAGATTCAGAACAGGCTGAGTGAAGATGTCCTTAAGACTCTTGTGGTCGGTAAACAACACAAAGTGCTCTCCCCGAAGATAATGTCTCCAATAGCGTAAGGCATGAACAACAGCTGCCAACTCCAGATCGTGCATCAGGTAATTCTTCTCTTGTGGCCTCAACTGCTGAGACCCACACACAACGACTCTAAATCCCTTAATAAGCATGGATCCTTGTCTGATAGAAGAATCATCGCAGAAGACAGTATAACCCTTTCTCGGCTCTGGCAAGACTAGTATCAGTGCTGAAGTCATCCTCTCTTTCAAGTCCTAAAAAGCAGAATCATAAGAATATGACCATAATAACTTCTCCCCTTTCTTTTCCAGGAATGTGAGTGGTGCTGCATGGAATTAAAATTCATGTATGAAGCATCTATAGTATCCATCCTACCCTAGGAAACACCATAACTCAAAGACGTTCTTCGGCGACTCCCAAGAAACTAATGGCCTCATATTCTATTGGTCTACTGGTACTCTAATCTCTGAGATAACATGACCCATGAAGTGAATCTGATCCATCCAAAAGTGGAATTTCATGAGCATAACATATAACTGGTTCTCTCTCAGTGTACTCCAAACAATATCAATATGGGTAGCACGGTCATGTAGAGTGTGATAGTACAACAAGATATCATCCACGAAAACCACCACGAAGGAATCAAAGTAAAGATGGAACCCTCAATTAATTAGTACCATGAAAATAGCAGGCATGTTCATGATACTGAACGGCAGAACCATATACTAGAATAGACCATACCTACTCCGTAAATCTATAATAGGTATATCGGATGGTCTAATGTGCAACTGATGATAACTAGATCTCTAGTCAATCTTCGAGAATACTTGAGCTCCTCGAAACAGATCAACGATATCATAGATCCTCGGCAAGGGATATTGGTTCTTGACCGTCAACTGGTTTAGCTTCTAATAATCCACATAAAGACTAAGGTTACATTCTTTCTTCTTTACAAATAGAACATGCGAACCCCATGGGGATGTACAGGGTTTGATGAATCCCTTTGCATGTAAGTCCTCCAACTTCTTATTGAGCTCATGCAACTCTAGTGTAGCCATCCTATAAGGAGGAATGGACATTGGTGCCGCTCCTGGAACAAGATGAATCGAAAAGTCTACCCCACACTCTGGTGGGAGACCTAAAATGTCCCTTGGAAATACATCTCTGAAATGATCCACCACTGCAGGAAAGTCTAACTGTGAAGTCCCCTTGTCATCAAGATATAGACTAGAAATCTGGGTTGTAACTCATCCTAGACCATGATGCTTGGGTCCTTCTTGACTTGACTGGACATCCCAATTTTCTCTATAAAGAATGGATCCACCCACATGTGATAATAAACTCACCCTGTGGTGATAACAGTCCACAACTGCCTGGAAGGGAACTAGCCAGTCCATTTTGAGAATGACATCATAGCTCATCATATCTAGGTCATAGAGGTATCATATAATGTGACACCCCAAATCATCAAGAAGACACTCTCTGCACTAACATACGCTAACCACTCTAGTCCCCAATGGTGTGTATAGAGTCAATGTATCGGCAAAGGAAAAGATGCAGAGCCCAAGGATATCCACAACAGCAACTAAGATAATGCTACGTGCATCACCAGTATCGAAAATATGTGAAGATAAAACTAAGGCTACTAAGATCATACTCAAACTGTAGAAGGTCCTGGATCCTTCTCCTGATGGGTCTTCCCCACTGCAAAGGTCTAGCCAGTACTACGGCCCTGCGACCTTAGATGACCACTCTGAGTTGAATCACTCTGTTGTTGCTAGTAACCTGGTGACTGAACACCATGACCGCGAACTCCACCTCTGTCCGAACATCCAAAATAATTCCAGTTCCCAGACTGGTGAGAAAATGGTGATGCATCCCCTAGACACGGAGTTATAATATAACCCATACCACTAATTCTAGGTGAGAAGATCTGACAAAATCACTGAAGATAGCCTGTGCTGCCACAAGATCAGCAATCCATTGGGTCTCTCTGGTACTGAGACCTTGTATGCCCGCTCCTCCCGCACCGGTAGCATAGTACCTGGCTACCTAAAGATACATTATTCCAACCCTGATATCTTCGAGAAGACTCCCTATAGTGCTTCTTGCTATCAATAGGAGGAACAATGACTCTGGATGTCAAACCGCCCTGGCTCACTACTCCAGAATCCCTCAGATTGTGTTCAGCAATCAGTGCATGGTTGACGATAGAAGATATCGAAGTCAACCTGAATATGTTCACCTGCGATCAAATGTTCTGCCTCAGACCATCATCGAACATCCGTGCAAGGAACAACTCATCAGCTGCTGAAATCTGTTTGAAATTCTACAGATTGGTAAAGTGAGATGAGTACTCCATAACAAAAAGAGTACCCTACACTAGATTTATAAACTCTTGGGCTCGATCGACCCTCAAGGTGCCCAGGTATAATTAATTGTAGAAGATGCGCCAAAAATCATCCCAAGCTATACTCTGCTGGCGCCCTGACTGTGATATCACCTCCCACAACCTCTTGGAGGAGTCTCGGAGGATATAGGTAGCAAGCTTCACCCTCTTCTATAGAGGTATCTCTAGATGCTCAAAAATTGTCAGCATGGCCTATAGCATTGACTCTATAGCTTATGTTCCTCCATCCCCTGTGAAATTAGGAGGATGGTGCTGATGGAAAACCTATATCAACTCTTCCATCGACGAGGTAGGATGCGGTAATCCCTGGAAGGTCCACATCAACCTTATGAAATCTTCCCTAAACTGCGCATCAGCACCTGAAATTGGTATAACTACTGGAGCCAAGGTTGGAAAAGTAGGAGGACTTGTTGGAGGTCCCTGATCGGCATTATCCATGGTCTGATCACCGTCTGGAAGTTGGCATACCACCAGAGGACATCTCCGTGGCATAATTCTGAAGGTCCAAAGCACCCCTTAGATTAGGATTAACAAATACTAAAAACAGAACAGTACAAGAGGGAACAGGAGAAAGGAACAATCATGTTTTAAAAATCACGACTACACGGCATGTATAAAAACTACACATTGAGTTCCATTAAGCCATTCAAATAGGAATGTACTTTTGCCACAACTGCTCATGTAACGCCCCAAACACATGGTGTGTTGTCCCCACAAATGACATGTACTTGAACTCTATTCCCCTGCCCGAGTCTCCTTACACAGCTAACCCACAATGTCCTCTTAATCCTAGACCACACGGCATGTATGAACCCCACACAGCATGTACTAGATATGGTTCCAACGACAACTGTTGTTAGTTACACAGTCGGCTACACGGTTCACTCTACACAGTGTGCTCCCTAGGAATACGACATGTACTTGAAGGTTTTACCCCACCCATTTTGTTCGTGACACGGTCGCGTACTTAGGTTACATGGAATGGCGTGTGTTAACAGGACACAGTGGCTAAATTCAATGTTTCATCCATCTGGGTCATTAGCCACATGGGTAGACACACAGTTACTCCAACACGGAGTGTACCTTCTGTACATGGCATGTTCCTAGGGATTTTTCACAACCCCATGTTTCTTCCCCCACATTCAGTGACACAGTTTAAAAACTACATAGTGTTTATTAATAAAGTACACACTTTGAATTCTGGGTTTTTCCTTGCAGTAGCTCAGAAACTGCTATGAAGCCCAGAAAACCTAGAAACAAGAGTTAAGGTGCCAAATTCCAATCCGTGAGGGCCCATACTCCCCTCCAATCAACGCACGGAATCTTATACTAGTTAAAACAAGGAAACCAGGCTATGATCTGTCAAATTTTGGTCCATGAGGGACCATAACACCTCAAGAACCAACGTTTGTAGTTCATCTAAGCAATGTACTATACAACCAAATTCTCTATCAAACAGTAGAGATTCTATTAAAACATCTATCACAACAGCATTCATAGTCTACACAACGTTTATCACAACAACATGAAATCTCTAATTCATCCTAGATGGCATGACAAGAATGCATAGCATGTGATTTCTAACAAGTGACTATTTGATGCATGAGATGTGATACCCTCATCTCATTGGTTTGCAACGTAAATAGAACCTCAATAACAACAATGATAACAACACAAAACATGTGAATCACCCAACTGGGAAATCAAATAAACTGTAAAAGTGAAAAACTAGTAAAAATGATATAAAAGAGGTAGTATGGATTTTCCTTGTACATGAGTTAGCTACTCCCGGGCATAGTTTATTGCCAAGTACCTATTCCATCCTATCCCAGCCTATAGGCTCTAAACAGTAATTCAAGAAAAAAGAATTCCTCTGTTACCACTTTGTAAAGTCCCAGTTCTGGAAGCCATCCATAGGTGCCCCGTACCCGGTTGGTCACAAGGCCTCAAGAGAATTTCCCCAAATGCCAGAGGCTACCGAGTAGCAGTGAGGGCCTTGGGTGTGATAGTAGGGAAACTATGCCCTCATCAGCAGATTACACAGTGGAAGAGAAAAAAATAAACAATAGTGGAAGTAGTAAACAATCCATACCCAAGTGAACAACGGAAGACTAAATATGATAAAAAGCACGAGTACATATGTATATAGAAATGATGAATGATACATGTGTCTTGGAATGATGCCAAATAAGTCACAATTATGAATACAAAACTATGTCAAAGTACAAATGAAAACAGATAAGAAACTCCTCCGCATCGCAACCCTCAGCTTGGTCCAATGCTCTCCTTCTCTAATGCAAGTCAAATACATGATGTTTAAGGGTTCTCTCCATTGTCTATAATTGCAACATTATAATATTTTTGGGACCATAAGCATGACCCAAATAGGTTGTGAGACTAAATCCTAGCAGGCAACCACCCATAGATTTTTTCCTTATAGTTAGTGACCATATGGCAGGTAACAATACAGTAAGTAGTAAACAGTAAACAGTAAACCATATGATACACATAGTAAACAATCAAAAGATCAACAAGCAGTAGTGAAGCAAACAACAAAACAAAAATAAAAATACCTCTAGGAAGTACTCACAGCCTTACCAACTGATCCTATCCAAAAAGTACCAACAACCCTCTAGGTAGTACACTCAGTCTAACCCCTCTGGTTTGGTCATACAAAATTATAAGACTCTCTGAGGAAGCACACTCAGTCAATTCCCCTTATAATCTAAGGTAGTCAGGGACTCTATGAGGATGATCACACTGTCTAATACCCTTATATACCTAAGGTCTAGAGACTCTCTATGGAAGTTAACTCGGTCAATTCCTCTTATATCCTCAGGTCTATCACATACTCTATGAGGAAGCTCTCTCTGTCAATTCCTCCTATAACCAGGAATGGATTAAGGAAATTAAAACAAAACAAAGACTCTCTGAGGAATCTAACTCTATCTATCCTTCTATAGTCTATAATATAAAAGACTCTCTGGGAGGATCACACTGTCTATCCCCTACATTCTATAATGTCCAAGACTCTCCGGGAAGCTCACTCGGTCTATCCCCTACAGTTTATAATGTCCAAGACTCTCTGAGGAAGCTCACTCGGTCTATCCCCTTATAGTCTATAACAGCAGGTTCTGATGGCCCTATTCCTGTTAGTGCATAATAATGCTATAAGGACAAAGTAAACCTATATAGCTACTTGGATAACCAGTCTACAACATAACAAGTATGTCATAGAACAACTCTCTATCCTACGGTCACAAGGCATGGAAAACAAGTATAATGGACAAAGGATTAACAAGACTAAAAGGACATAAATAAAACAAGGCATGGGAAAAAAAATCTGAGCATAGAAATTATCTTTAAACATAGCCAGAATAACTCTACACAATCATACACACAAGGCAGGAAAATAATAGTGGAAAAAATAATCACACAATACCCCGTTAAATGGTGTTTGAATAATTTTCACATAAAACTCATTGAATTTGAAAATAAAGTAACAAACCACCTACATCGATGCTAGGAGATCGATATACTTAATCCAAGAGGCTTGAATCTCCTTAGAACGTCGTATATCTAAAAAAACGTCCAAGACACTGAAACCATGATAACTTGAGAAAGAATAGGAATTGGAAAATAATGCTCTAGGAGAAGGAAGAGCATACTATTTCGGTTCCAACGAAATAGACGGTGGTTGATTTGAAGAACTAATGGAGGCTTGGGGGCTCAATGGGGATTCACGGTCATATGGGATGCTCTCGGTTGATGAATCTGGAGGAGAAGACAATTATGGGGTTAAGACGTGACCCTGGTGTGTTTAATGAAAAAAAAGTACATGACATGAATTTTTGAACTACACGACGTGTACACTCCTTTTCCATACTTCTCTTTAGGCAGCCTCCACATCACCCCTAAATGGCCATGTGCATGGTCATGACACATCCAACACATGACCTCGAGCGACATCAAAGTACATGACTTGTACTTCAAAAATTTCCAAAAACACCTTTTTCCCAAACAATACAGAAAAAATAAAACATACTTGAAAAGAAGGTCTAATTTCTTACCTAAATAATTACTTTTTAAAAAGTTATTTTAATTTATTATTTCGTAAATATGAATATTAAAATTTTTCTTCATTATTACTTGTATATATATTATAATAAATTCATTATTATTATTGATGTAAATGATTTTTTTTAATAAATGATTTATTAATAGGTGTTTTAATATTATAGTTAATATTTGGTATAAATTTATTAATATTTAAATAAATTTAAAAATAAAAATAATTATAATAAAAATAAAAATAGAGGTTGAGGAACCCTTATACTACATAATAAAATAAAAATCACGGAAAGGCAATGAAACAAGGTTCTAAAAAGGTGGGTCTGAATTTTATCTAATACATCCCAATATAATAATGGTACAGTCAAATCAGGGAGTACAAAGGACCACATTAACCACCAATCTACCATCACTATCTTTTATTATGGATCTAGTACATGATTGGGCTCTATAAAATAATTTTTAACAGTCAAACTAAAATTTCTAATTACATGATGTCATTTATCCAAGGGAGTAATTAATTCCCATGGAACATTTTCTGTTTTAGTCATCAAGGCTTCTGCAGTTATTGCTGAGTCATATTAAATCCATAGATAAATGAATATAATAAAAATTAAAAATTTATCATTTTGATAATATCACATAATTGTAATATATATTCTACTCCACTCACCTTATAGTTATAGAATAATCACATGAAAAAACTAGAAAGGGTACAAATGACACCTCCAGAACCTGATGGAGGTAGAGCATTGGATGTTGCAGCATGAACATTAACAATGATCCATGATAGAATAAATATAATCCAATGAATGTATTTTATAAATGGGTTTTCCCTACCAGTAGCACCATCCATGAATAAAATATTATATTTATAGATTTCATTCATCATGACAACTATTCATATTTATAAGGGTTTAAAAAACGTCAATTGGAATGATAGTGACTCCCACATGTATCGATAGAGCACAATTACCATATGTAATCGATATCCTTACTCTCCATGTTAAATTAATGATTGAAGTGGTTTTTTGTTATATTAGGATGAATAAAAATTCACTATATAAAAATATATTATAAGTGTTATATATTTATTATTTTTTCTCTTCAATATAGAAAGTGTTCCCAAAATATCATTCAATATAATCCCTTATTTTATAAACAAATCCCAAGTGAAAAATATTTATTTAATACTATCTATATCCTTGAAATAAATATTCAGTCTGGAAAAATATAAAGTATGGTCCTCTATAATTGATCATGGAGAAGAATTTTGTCTCTCTGTATTCTCAAAATCCGAATGAGTCTCAATGATATGATGAATGGTCTCTTGAATTTCTCAACAACATTGAAACATTGAGTTTTCAATAACATATAGCTCTATAAAACATCCATGAACTGAATTAGACTCAGTTTATAGGAGTATAGGAAAATATTTTCCTATCAACATAAGAATAAATATGTGTTTCCATAAAAATGAGGAGACAATTTAAAAAAAATCATTAGTATTACAATTATAATCTAAAATAGAGTTTTTATTCTACTTCTAATAGACAAACACAAAATAAATAAAAAAATTTCTTCCATTGGGTTCTCTATTAAATCATACTAGACTATTTATAAATAGTACTCTTTATGTAGTTCATTAGTTCATTGAAGTATTTTTTTGATAGCGAGCCAAATAGATGGGGATAGATAAGCACATTATTCTTATTATGCATATTAGTCTTCCTGTGTGAAATAATTTCTAGGGAATAACCCTTAGCAGTTAGGATATTTCAACTAAATTTATTTTTAAGTGATTAATTGAATATTATAATATTTATAATTCTATGTTCCCCCACACCAATGGGTTTGGATTAATCATTCCACAAAATAGAAATTGTCTTCCTTTAGTGAATAAAGCTGTTGCAACAGATATTTGTAATCACGTTTTAATTTATTTTTATAAAACATCAAAACCCCTATATATATATATAATGGAAATAAATTGATGTAATCACTAATTAAATAAATGAAATTATCACCTCATGGGACATATATTTTAATTTCCTATTATCAATCTCTTCAATAATACTAGTTTTGTTCTCCCTAGATGGAAACATTTTATTGTACCTTAGAGAAAAAGAAATAGAAAGGTAAATAAAGGGAAAATATCATCTCTTCAAACCAAGTGTTATGAAAAACCTATTGGTTTATTTGAAAATTGGCACTACATCCTAAAAAACATTAAATTATTTTCTCTAGATAATGACATTCCGGAAAACTTTGTTATTATGAAAAAATAAGGCTTTGATGTATGATATTCTATTACTAGTAGAATTCATGAAAGAATGATTTAATCGGAATAAATAGATTTTAATGTTTTAAACAACACTAATTTTTCTATGACCATATTTTAGAGACTATCTTGAAAAATATCATTTATACACATTCATATATAATCATTATTAATTTAGAAGATAAGATAAGATTGAGGATATCCTTGCTTGAGCAACCTAGGGAATTGCAATAATCCTATTGGTGAACCATTGGTGATAATAGAGATCCAAAAACTGAATAGAATATTTTATTTATATATAATAATTTTTTTGAGAAACCGTATAACATAAGTAATATAATATTTATGATTTATTTCATCATGTTAAAGGCTTTAGAAATATAAATTTTGAACACAATATTTCCATATTTCACATTGTTATTCATAATGCTGACACATTCTAAAGTAGTGAAATTGTAGTTTTAGATGCTCATACCATGGAAAAAATTATTCTTATTTGGTGTGATTAATGAACCAAATGAACTCAAAAAACTTTGGGTTAGAATTTTACTACTGATCATTTGAATGATGTTCCCAATATCAATATTCCTATACTTTTTAGTATCCAAAGAATGATTCTTTATATCACTCAAGGAAATGGGTCTTTATTTAAACCCTAATGATTGGGATTCATAATTTATAAATTGAATAACAACATTAATGACCTCATCATTAAATTTATACCAATAGAACGTGAAAAAATTATTGATGATTCTACCATGACCTATATTATTATAAAAATCCAGATATATGAGGTCTGATTAAATATCATATTAAGAGGTAGCCACAATACATTTTTGATTGTGAATATAATAAATTAAAAGATTAATATTATAAATTAACATGAAAGTGTTATTATTACAATTATTAGAGTATTTTATTTTAATGTAGTCAAATGAAGCTTTTGATATTTAATTTTTAGAAGTAAGAATCCTTTTATTTATGCAATCGGTGTTAAACACTCTCCTAGACTCTATCCTTAGTGGATACATTGAAAAATTATAGAGAAACTATCATTGTATTTGATCCATGTGAAAATTATTTCATGTCAGGTCACCTTTTCTATAACATCATGTGTTTTAAAAAAAAATTGTATGATAAATTGGGTAAAGGATATGCCACATCAAGCATAAACACACAACTATATGTTATTATTTAAATGATAACTTTAAATCAAAGTCATTTTGTAGGATAGAATTAATAATGTTAGCTAAATTATAAAAAAAATGACTTACTATTTTATATATCATGCTTTGAAAATTTAATTATAAAATAATTTAACACCTTTCATAAATTGAAAGGAAATTTTTTTCTGAAAAACAATATAAATGTTAGCTAGTGTGACTTATATAAATAAATAATCCAATCACCCTTATTAGATTATATTAATGATATAGATATATAATCAATATAATGATTTACATCAATAGTCTATGCTTCATAGTCTTGATATAATAACAAATCCAATTATAAGAATAAAAGATGTATTTTTCCAAAAATGTAGCTTTACCACCTTTTGATGGTGAACATATTTTAAATGTAGTTTATGACAATTTGGAAAATTATATGAAGAAAAATGAACTACCACATTGATTTATTAATGTAAAACATACATTGGCTAATTATTGGGTATTTTCTGATATGTTTTGTGTTTTTATGTATTGTGAAAAATATAATTCATTTTAATTGAATAATAATTTATCATCAAATTTATTTTTAGTGTTAAATTATATTTTTTAATATTTTAAATTATAAATAGATAATTTTTTTATCATTTAATCCAATGTGGGTAATTTGAATTGTAACACCCGAGACTTTTATGTGAAATATTCTGTTTTTATGTTATATAAATCATCAAAGAAATATTTCACAACACACAACACTAGCTTGGTTTGCTTTACCCGCAATCACGACCTTCCTCTATAGCATGCGTCGTACGCAACACCGAGTTTCACTAAACAATGATATGCTATTAAAATATTATTAAAACTAGTCGTTATGAATAGTAATAACCACTTTTTGAATTTTTATTAATTTTATTTTTCAAAATGGACTTCATTTTTGGATTCGGAATATCGAAATTAGACTAGGGTGAAATTTTGTTATTTTTCTGAAAACTTTCAATTTTTGATGAATAGTGAAACCACTAAGTGGTAGTTAAAAAACTGAATTTTTCATAAAACTTAATTTTACCGCTTCTGTGAGTGGAATTTTCAAAATCCGAGAGAGACAGTTTATATCAAGACTAAAATGTGGTTCAATGAGATGAAAATAATTTTTGGTGAATAGTAACATTTTACTTTTATTTACCACGGTTAAAAGTAAATAGGGTAATTAAGGGTAATAATGATATTATTATTACCCTAACACATGTCCTAATTCTATTGGATAAGTGTAATTCAACCAAAAACATCCTTAGGAATAAAATATGACCATTTAGGCCCACTTGGATTAGATTAGGACATTTATTATTAATTTATTTAAAGATGGGTTCAAATAGTTAAAATCAAAGATTAATAAGTAAATAATTTTTAATATGGGGTTATATATAAGGTAAATTATACTATAAATATTCATTAGAAATATAAAAATATTTCCTACATAATGATATTTTATTTTTAATTTTTAGACGTTATATAATTTAATTTATTTATGACACAAATATGATGCAGTAATTATCTTATTAATGAAATATTTACATAATTGATCTTATAAATACAAAAATAAATGTAATTTGAGACTTTTTATGAATTACAATAATTTTATAGGTTAATATGACTTGTTAGTATTGATTTAATTAACTTTTTTTGAACTAATCATTCGTTTATGATTTTCACAAAAATCAATTACTAAATAGTGTCAAAATTGACATAAAAATGTTTTTTAAACAAATTTATATTAGTAATTGTTATTTTATTCCTAAAAATCTAATGTTCGGCCAAATGACATAGATACGGTTATATATATTAATAATAGACAACTTGGGGTTCGTTTGGATGCTTATAGTATGTTTATTAACCTTATAGTATAAGAACAAAATAAGACACGGTAAAAGTAAAATTATTTAACTTAATGTTAAATCTAAATGATAAGGTTAAAATAGGTACCTAAACTTGTCTAAATTCTATTAGATGAGAGTCTTTAGACCCATACCCACATTATCTTCGAAATATATCAATTTGGAGCTTTTTAAAACCGAACATTACTTTATAATAAAATAATATTTTTAGTTTTCCCAAAGGTGCCCCCTCCTCCCTTATAAAAGGGCACCTCCTCCCCCTCTTCCTCACACCACTTTGAGCCTTCAATATCGGCCAACCCTTGACAATTTCTCCTCTCCACTTCCCTAGAAACATCCTAGAGGTTCTGGTCTTCTTCAAAGACCTATTTTCGTTCCCTAAAAGGAGGTCTCAAAGAAACACTTCAAAGAAGAGGTAATGTCCATTAGCGATTCTTTCATCTTTATTTCTTCTTACACTTCTTATTCTTTAGTTGTTTCATTATGAATTAATAAAATCAGTATCACTCACATACTGATATGTTATTATATGTATGAAACAACCCTATTTCACCATCTATCCATCATACGGAAAAAGAAATCCCCGCACGTGCGTACGTACGGAATAACGTCTCCACGCTGTGGTGTAATCTATTTTTCACCGCCACCTTACTTAGATGAGTATAATGGTGTAAATAATGACTATATATGACTATTATAAAGTGATATTATTTCTGAAATAGTATACATACACTCCAATACAATTCCACGATCATAGGAATGATATCATCACTCGTGCGTACGTACGGAATACCGTCTCCACAATGTGATGCGACTCGTTCTACATGATCTTCATTGAATAATGATTATATAAATGAATTGAATTAATGAATATGATATATATTACACTAATAACATTCTGGAAATGAGGTATCAATAATCTAAAGAGATTAATAAGAATTTATTCGACAAAATACGCATAAGAACAAAAAGTAATAAACACTTGAATAACAAGTAGTAATGAAATATTACTAATAAGAAGATAAGAATATGACCATATATGATATCATAACAATAAGTATGATTCTGGAATAAGTCAATAACATTATTTAAATCATTATACAGGAGTTTCAGACACTTACGAAGCATATCGGACCTAAGGTAAGGGAAATATCACAATCTCATTTTTATCCGAGATTGTTTATACTTTGGTATTTACTGGGTTGTATTTTATCATCCACATCCATGTTTCCTCAATATGTAATATTATTTCCATCCACCTACAATTTTTTAAATCCAATTTTACCCTTCAGTGAGATTTTAGTAAAAGATATGAAAGGAATCTTTTGTCATTTTTCATATGAGGTACTTTTTGACTTTTCCGACAAAAGTACGAAAAGAATGTTTTTTTAACTTATACGACATGAATGGATTTTGAAAACATTATTTCCAAGAAGCATCCTTTACAAGTTTTCATGTTTATTTTTAATGAAATTCTCTTAGTTTAGAATTGTATGACATGTGAAGAAACGAAAAGTGCTCTTGAAGTAGAAAGGATATTTTCCTCAAGAATGGAGTTCAAGTGTTTTATCAAAATTATTTTCCATAATATAGGGTTTTGGATCTATCCCTATTATTAGATGGATTTGATTATGTTGTGTGGAAATATTTTTATGAATTCCTTTATCTTATATGAATTGTATTATGATGTCATGTTGTTTAGGAATCCCATTTTTACTACATGGGTTATGCAATGATGTATGATTTATGATTTTGTGGCACACATAAGAATGGTATCATTATGAGATGGGCGTGAATTATATCTACCTCCAATTCATTGGGTAATGATTTTATATCTCATGAGATATACATGGCTGGAATGGTAGGTTATACTGGTTCAGTGAAACAGGACTGAAACGAGGAGTGAACTCAGTTCAGAAAGGGACTTTGTGCACTAAGATAGTCTTGGCAATGAGTCTTGACTAATAAGAAATGATTCTCTAGGATTATGTGTGTATGACACAATGTTTCATGTTTTATGTTATGATTATTGGGATTAAATTTCACTACTATGATTTATCCCATGTTATGAAATTATGATCTCTTTTGAAGGTTAAGATTTCCAAAAGTTATGTTCTTATGTATATGATGTGATTGACATTTCTTTTGTTTACCCTTACTGAGAATTTGAGCTCACCCTTTTTTTATGTTTTATTTTCCCAGGTCAGGATGAAGGTTATTAAGTATGATATGACAAAAAGGGACTCTAGATATGATGAAATTAATGGGAGGCAAAGTTGATGCTTTATGAACCAGTTGTTGATGTTTCCTAGTTTCTAAAGACTCTATACCTATATGGTCCTTTCATGGTTTTTTATATGTTGTAATAAGTGTGATTCAATTTTGAAGTATTAACAATGTATGTAAAGTATGGGTCGTTATAGGAATCATTTTCACATTTCAATTGGACATAAAAACATTATGAACTTTTCACCATTTTTAAAGTGACCCTCCCTTTTCAGACATTAACATTACTTTACTTTTTCAGAATACTTAAAACAATATACAAATAGATTCACAAAGACATGGAAACAAATATAATTTTACATAAGTGAGCTAATTTTTTAACACTACGTAATTCAGGATTAGCACTGCAACTCCTAGATTTTTTAATGAAATATTTTCATTAAATAGTTTTAATTATTCTTTTTCTTGAATTGCATTAAATCATGTTTTTAAATGAACTTAGAGACACCCTTAGTATAAAATTACTGCTATATCCTAGTCGTTAGGTTATCTGGAGGAAGTATAATTATCTTCTGAAAAAATCATTGTGAATTAAGTATCTATCAATTATTTATGAAAAATATAAATCAATTATATATTTTAATTTTTCAGTGAATCAATATTTTTAATGAAATTAATGGGATATGTATCTAAGAGATATTTTATTCATAGGTTATTAATAAACCCAGTTTTATTTTTATAAATCAATATTTTTTAAAAGGTTAATTTGACAACTTTCAATCAGAAACCACTTTTAAATGAATATTTTCAGACATTAAAAATTTTTATATAAAAAAATATATATTTTAATTTGAAGTGGGAAATAATAATTTTCATTGGATGTATTTATGATATTTTTGGGATAACATTAATGTTTTGACGAATAATAAAAATGCACTAAATTTTATGTAAAAAAAAACTCCTTCATAAAAATAATTTGTGTGGTTAAATTATCATATTTAATGCATTTAATGTATGAATATAAAATATTTTTATAATTCAATATTATTTATTTCATTACAATTATTTTTACAACGAATCCATATGCAAAAAAATTTCAATCTTTTGAAATGTTTTGTCTTTTAAAACTTGTTCCCTTTTTCAAAAATGGGAGTATTTTATATTTAATTAAGTCAAATAAAATGAATAAAATTAAGAACACTGTTTTCTATATTTTAAATTAGTTGTTCATAATTATTTTGACAGGTTACTTTATTTTTTTGGACACTATGAATACTAACTATAGTAAATTTTTTACCGTAGTTAATGGTAAATTTTGTAATTAATGATAAAAAGTAATAAAATTTCCATAAAACCTATAAAAATCTGACAAGATAATTAAATTCAGACCAAATTATCTATGGTCAAAATGGAATCACTAAGGGCCACTTTAACTTGAATATGAAATTAACATTATTAAAATATATGAATGTGAAAAATAGTCACAGTGTCTTTTTATATAAGTATGTTAATTAAAATATAGAGATAATCTAGAAATAACATTGACTATAGGGAGTCTTTGATAAAAAAATAATTACATATATCATAAAAATTATTTATAATTTTTAGAAATTAAATAATTACCATTAATGATGACACAATAGTGACATAGAAATTATTTTATTAACCCAAATATCTAGTAATGGACTTTATAAATATTAAAAGAAATAAAATTTGAATATATTACAGTTTTCCACAAATTTTATAGGTGATTATGACTTGTTTGGATTATATTAAATTATTTTTATGATGTAATCTTCTGTGTGGATTTTATTTAAAATTAATTAAATGAATTTTAACAATAATGAAACGAATTATATTTTATAAAAATAACATTTTTATCAATTTAATAAAATTCATTGAAAAATAAAAAAATAAAACATGGTCATTTATAAGGCCTACAAGGTCCTAAAATATCAATTTATTGTAAATTTAAACCCTGTATTTAAATATATATATATCATTTAAAGATTTCGAAATCTATTAGAACTATTAAAATTAAATAGATTAAATTATGATAAATCAAAATTATAAGATATAGCATAAAATAAAAAAAATATCAATAGATTATTGGCTGAGAGAATTTCGACCTATCCTCACCTAATCAATGAAATAATCCACTTTAGCCATTTTATGTGGAAAAATTATTTATATTAATTTAAGAGGTTTGGTATTTCAAAAGGTTCCACTCCCCAAGATTATAAAATAGAATATCTCCTTCTCTTTTAATAACACCTCAAAATATTCTTTTCTATGCCAAAACCTGCCCATTTCCTCCCCAAACATCCCCTAATTAATCGTAGAGGCATCACTATGTGCATAATTCCATCCTATTTAGACCTTCTATTCAAATCAAAAGTAGTTACTTGAAATAGAGGTAATTGTTTTATCACCTATTTTAGAATTCTTTCCTTCTTCTTCTTCCACTTCATATGTTTCATCTATAATAAACTATTAGATCTAGTATATTACATATTATGAGATGTTATTATAATTATGGTAATACCTTATACAAATTTTATCCATCCTATGAATAACAATATCACTATGCATGGGTACATTCGACTAACCGTCTCCACACCGTGGTGTGATGTTTTAAACAACAATTCATTATTTGGATGGGTATGATGATGAGTATAATATATGTTAATAGTGAATATAACATTATAATTATTCTAAATATTTAATATTCCATCCAATTCCATACCATTTAACAATTAAGTGAATGATATTGT
Source organism: Viscum album (assembly GCA_963277665.1). Lineage (NCBI taxonomy): Eukaryota > Viridiplantae > Streptophyta > Magnoliopsida > Santalales > Viscaceae > Viscum > Viscum album. The sequence goes on along the minus strand of OY728132.1, from coordinate 1,338,543,058 downwards.
TGCTCATGCATACATACAGTATACCGTCTCCACGATGCGATGCAATTCATTCTACATGAACATTATTAAAAAATGATTATATACATGAATGAATGAATAAATATGATATATATTATTATAATATCATTATATAAATGATGAAACTATAACATAATATGTGGAATATGAACTTATCTAACAATACTGACATAAAAACATAAAGTAGATAATATCTGAATAACACAGGACACTAAAACGTTACTAACAATTGAATGACAATATAATCATATATGATATCATCAAAATTATTATGAATTGGTAATAAGTTAATAAAATTATTGAAATACTTATACAGGTTGTTCAAATACACAATAATTATATCAGACCTAATGGAACAAATAATTTTTCAATCTCATTATAATCTGAGATTTTTTATACATAATTATTTTCAGTGGTAAATTTATCAACCACATACATGTTCCCTAAATATGTAATATTATTTCTATTCTTGTAAAATTTTTAAAATTTAATTTTATCTATTTTTTAATATTTTCTAAATGGTATGAATGAAATACATTGTTGTTATTTGATATGATGTTATTTTTATACTTTTGTAGACAAAAGTATGAGGACAATGTTTATTTACTTATCCAACATGAATGGATTATTATGGACTAATAATGAAATACATAAATCAATATTAGATTAAAATATTTATAGTTTATTTTAAATTTAATTATTTTCTTTAATTTTTTTTTGTCTTTTTTAGAAAATGTTTTTTAAGAATATATGATATTTTACACAAGAAATAATTTAAATTTTTTTATCAAAATTATTTTCCATTACTGATGACATAGGTTTAATAGTATATCCCTATTTTTAATTTTATTTGATTGTGTTTATTATTGAAATAATTTTTTGAAATAATTTTATATTATATTAATTATGATGGAATGATGTTTAAGAATTCCAGTTTTCTGTATATTGGGTTATATAATGATGAATGATTCATGATTTTTTGGAAAATATATGAATGATTTAGTTATGATATTAGTGGGACCTAAATATCCCCCAAATAACTTTGGTAAGGAATTATTTCTCATGATATTTACATGAATTGAATGATAACTAAATCCTTTTCAGTAATAGAGAGCTGGAATGAAAAGTAAACACAGTTTAGTAACCGACTTTTCCTGCTGTGATGACTTGTCAATGAGAATTCACTAATATGTAATGATTTTCTATTCTTAATTGTATAACAAAAAACATCATGTCTTATGTTTTGAATCATGGGATTATGTCCATTAATTATTAATAACTTTATCTCATGACATGGAATCACGATCATTCATATGTAGGATCATACATAAAAATGTTATGTTCTTATGTCTTATGATTATGATATGATTGATATTTTCTTTGTTTACCCTTACTGTTCATTTTACATCGCCATTTCATATGATTCATTCCCTAGTGTCATGAATAAGGGTATTACATTAAATATTTCAAAAGGGAGTATAATAATGAAGAAATAAGATGGAGACCATGTAGATGGTTTAAAGACCCTTTGTTTATATTTAATAGTTTCTAAAGAAATTATACCTATACAGTCTTGTCATGGATTTATTAAATTTTGTAATGAATATAATTAAATATTTATGTAATATAAATGTATATAATGTATGGGTGTTTTTAGTTTCTATTAGTGGAAAGGTATAGTTAATCATTAGAAACTAGGATGAGAAAGACTTCGAAGAACCCTATTGATATGTCTAAGTATAGGATACATTTTTTCGGTTCTTGAAATGATTGTGAATAGCCTATGATAAAACCTAATGTTTCTTTAATTGAAATTATATCCCGGATTATGTGTTTTTCCTGTTATGATTATTTTTGATGACATTATGTTTCTTGGTTTTAGTCAATGTATTGAACCTGATGTAAGCCCATTAATGCTAAATGTGATGGGAAATATAGTGATTTTCCTCCTAGAGTAATCAAATGTTATGGGAGATATAATATTATAACATGTATCTAAGCTCACCAAAATTTAGTAGGCTATGAATCATGGATGACTTCTAAATCGGAAATTGAGGGATCAACATTCTATTGAGTCATTCATGATGCATCATTCCCCTTCTTTTAGCTGTTCTTCAAATCCCCTAGTGTCTGAGCAATAGATCAATAGCACTAAAAAGTTATTTTCAGTTCTATAATGTCATGAAAAAGATAATTTCATTATTCCAATATATCATTTCAAAGTTGAAGCTAATAAATGGTGGATTCTTATCAAGAATATAAGGAAAAATATGAAATTGAGTCCATGTAGTGGGACAATTTCGTGAAATTTTTTAAATAAGAACATTCCTAGTATTCTTCGAAAAAATGTGGAGAAGGAGTTTGTTGAACTTATGAAAAAGTATGATGACTCTTTTGGTAGATATAAATTTAATTTTACAAGACTTTCAATGTATTCTTCTGGAATTATTATCCAACTTGAGATTAAAATTTATCATTTCTTTAGTGGCTTAAATCCAAGTCCTCACATGTAATTATCCATATGGGACATTAACAGTTATGGGAAAATCATTTAATGTTCTCTCAAGGTTGAGATTGGTATTTGGGTAACCCATCAGTCAAATGGATTTGATAAGAAGACAAAAACTAAATTCAAAGTAAATTCAAAGACCACAACGAAAAGAAGATGTGTTCCCTCTTATGCACAAATTCTGGAAAGAAAAAAGGAGGAAATTTAATTAAAGGGACTAGTAAATCATTTATGTGTAGAGAAGAAGGTCATTGCGTAGTTGAATGACGATGTGATGGGAAAAAGATGTCTACTGATGCGCATTGAGAAAAGGGTACAAAGAATGATCCTCCTCTACATTAATGCTACATGTGCATGGAAATGAGGCATTATTCCAATCAATGAACTAATCCAAGGGTTATTGATTCTGATTAATGTCATCAAACTATTATGGAAAATGGAAAAAGAATGTCACATGAAATCATTATCACTGATGTGGAGTACAATAATGATGTGGTGAAAGGTACACTTATCATCCATTAAAATATTGAAATTTTTTTATTAGATTTTTGATACACCCACTCTTTTATTCCTAAATAGTTTTATAAGGGTATTTCCATATTACCTAAACAATTTGATGTTAAGTTAGTGGTGACATCTTCTAATGGGACAATGATCATATAATATGTTTATAATTATTCTACACTTGATGCTTTTGGGAAAGTGCTTGCTGCAAATCATGTGATGATTCCAATGGTGGAATTTTATATCCTTTTAGGCATGGATTGGATTTTAATATATGTAAATCATATCAATTTAAATTGAAGGTAAGGGACATTTCATATTCCAGATCAATCTATGATCATCTATCAATTCATGGAAAAATATTAACTTCTAGTAGAAATTTCAACTTTCATATGGGTTTTGATTCCTATAAATTAATGTAATTATCTTAAATAGTCGGGGAGAATATTATGATTATGAATACACCTATTATACAAGACTTTTATGATGTCCTTCCAAAGTAATTTCTTGGTCTTCCAGCAAAACATGAGGTTTAATTTTTAATAAAACTCATACCGAGTATTATACCTATTTCAAAGACTCCTTATATAATGTCCCCAATGGAGTTGACAGAATTTATGAATCAACTCAAAGAGAATATTGGTAAGGGATTTATACTCCCTAGTTCATAACCGTGGAGATCACCTATCCATTTTGTTAAGAATAAAGATTGATCAATAATGATCTTCATTGATTATAGTGAACTTAACAAGATCACTGTATAGAAAAAAATAGCATCTTCCCGGCATAAATGACTTATTAGACCAACTATGTGGATCTCAATACTATTACAAGATTGAATTTTATTTAGTATATGGTTAAATAATTGTTTTGAATGGGGTTATACTAAAGAAAACATTCTATACAAGGTATGGGCACTATGTATTTATAATGATTACTTTTGGTCTTAATAATCCCCCATATATCCTTATGAATCTAATGAATAGTGTCTATAGAGAATATCTTGATTTGTTTTTGGTTTTCAATATAGATGATATTAAATTCTATTCGATGAGCAAGAAGTATCATGAATAACACTTGATTATTGTATGAAAAACCCTGAGAAAGGAGGAGCTTTATGAAAATTTTACCATGTGTGAGCTTGGGTTTCAAAAAGTTTCATTTGTGGGACTCATAATCTCAAGAGACGCGATATATACGGATCTATCAAAACAAGATGTTGTTGAAAGATGGCCGAGACCAAAAAACTGTAATTGAGATGTGGATTTTTCTTGGTTTAGAGAGATATTATCGATGTGTTTTAATGATTTTCACCATTATCTAATCCACTCAAAAAGTTCACTCAGAGAGGAGATAAGTTCGTATGGATAGAGGAATGTGAATAGAATTTCAAATTTCTAAAAAAGGTTAGCTAGTGCACTTGTGCTCACACAACCTTATAGTGGAGAATGGGTTGTGATCTACAACGATGCATCCAAGAAGGGTCTTGGATGTTTTCTCATGAAAAATTATATGGTGATAGATGATGCCTTATAAAAGATAAAAATTCATGAGAAAAATTACCCAACTCATGATTTATCGTTAGGTGTGGAAATATTTTCCGTAAAGATAAGGAGGAAATGTGTTTGTAGTGATATGTGTGATATTTAGACTAATTATAAAAGTATAATGTATATTTTTTTACAAAAGGATATAAATATACACCAAATATGATGTTTGGAGATGATTAATTATTACGACTTTTCAATACATTTCCACCCTATGAAAGAGAAAAAAGTGGAAGATTCTTTGAGTTGGGAAGACCATGCTAGTCTATCCATGATGAGGATCACAAATAAACCAATATTAAGTATTTTCAATGGATGGATCTTTAAATTTTAAAGTAAGGGGAAAAATATTTTCTTTCTCAAATAAATTTTCAACCATCTATAAAAGTGAGTATTGAAGAGGAATAAAAGATATATATAGAGCTATAAAAGAAGGTGAAAAATGTTCTTAAATTAAACAATGATTGTGATGAAATAATATGGTTCATGAATCGATTTTGTATTCTTCCCATACATGAATTAAAGAAGTAGCTATTTGATGAAGTTCACAGTTCATCATTCCCTATTCACCATGGAAAAAATATGTACAGGACTAAAAAGAGTATTTTTTGGGATGGAAGGAAAAGTTTTGTTTCCATATATGTCCCTCGATGATTGGTTTTTTAGAAAGTTTTGGCTGACAGACATAAGACAAAGGGGATGTCACAAACATTTCCCATACCAGAAAGGAAATATGAAAACATCACTATGGACTTTTCCATCGGACATCCCAAAAATATACAGAGTGAATAATGTTATCTTTCATATAGTTGACTTCTTATGAAGTCGGAACACTTTGTTGATATTATAGAAGATATCTATATTGATCCTATTTCTCGGATATAAGTAAAGGAAGTTGTAAGATTGAATGGTATACAATATTATATTATATTTGATTATTGTATGAGGTTTTCCTCAATGTTATGGTGATGTCTTTAGCATGTTTTGGATAAAGAGTTAAGTTTCAGCACACTTTTTCAACATCAGATAGGCGATCAATATGAGAGGAAAATTTATACTCTGTAAGGAATGTTGAGAGATTTCCCTGTGGATTTTATAGGTGGTTGATATCAACACTTTACTTTAGTGAATTTTCTTAAAAATAGATTTCACTGTAATATTTAGATTGATACTTATAAATGCATCTATGGAAATAAGTAAAGAAGTAAAACTTTCTTGGATTATGTTGGGGAAATAAAGATATTAGGACCTAATCTTGTTGATGATATTGTAGAAAAGGTCACATCAATTCAACCACTAATAAGAAAATATTAGTGTCAACAAAAAATGTTATGTTGAAAACTGAAAGAAAGACATTGAGTTTTAAGTGGGTGATAATGTGTTTCTATGAATACGTCCCCAGAAGTGAGTAATGATATTTGGATTGAAGGACTAGATGAACCTGAGTTACATTTGACCTTTTGAAATTGTGAATCGTGTTAGGAAGGTAGCATACTGATTGTTTCTTTGACAAAATCACTCTAAATATCATGATGTGTTCCATGTAAATCTCTCAATAATGTCCATAGCATATATATCACATGCACTAAGCTCTGAAGTCATACCACTGGAGAATGATTTTTATTATAAAGAGAAACCAATAAGGATAATGTATCATAGGGAAAAAGTTCTACAAAATAGGACCACTCGCTTGGTTAAATATTTATAGAGGAACCACCAATTTAATGATGACATGTGGGAACATGGGGATATTATGAGGGATAGTTTTCCTCTTTTGTTTGTTCCCAATTGTTGAATTTCAAGTGAGAAATTCTGTTTATGGGGGGTAGAATGTAACACCCAGATGTTGAATGAAATATTTTCCTTAAATAATTTTAATTATTCAGTATCTTTCATTGCATGCAATAATTATTTTAAACAAACCAAAAGAAGAGTTTACAATAAAATTGACATTATATAAAATATATTCTTTTAGAGGGAATATGTATAACTAACTTATGTAAATCCATTGTGAATTCATTAGCTTTTATTTATTTATGAAAATTATAAATCAATTATATTTCTTTATTTTTTGAGTAAATTAATATTGGTAATGAAATTAATGATATATATATATGTTATATACATAATAAAATATTTTTTTATTCAACCAATGAATATTTTAGGTATATGGTATGAATGGATATTATTTGCCGTATAAAACCCTATATATTTTTTAAGGGGCAATTTTATTCTTATGAATGGGGAACCCCATTTTAATTAAGATTTTGACACAATAAAATTTTTTATATGAAAAAACAAATATGTTCTTTTTTAGGTGGTATATAAAAATTTAATTTTGATTAATTTTTCCTATTTTTTGGATAACATTCATGTTTTAATTAATACTAAAAATACAATAAATTTTATATGAAATAATATTTCTTCATAGAAATAATTTAAATGGATAAATTATGATTTTTAATGTTTTTAAAGTATTAATATATTATATTATTATCATTAAATATAATTAAATTCAGTATCACTAATTCTACATAGCGTCTAGATATTAAAGCATTTCAATCTTTTGTAATGTTTTAGCTTGAAAAACATGTTCTATCATTCCGACAATGGGATTGATTTTAATTTAGTTACTGAATATTATGTGTTTAAATTTCATAAAAATGGAGTCCATATTTGGAATAAGTGATTCCTAATTATGTTAATAGGATAATTTTGTTTTTTGGATATTATGAATAGTAACATTAATAATTTTTTAACAGTGGTTAAGGGTAAATCGTGTAATTATAGATAACCAAATATTATTAAATTACCATAACACCTATCAAAATCTTATGAGATGATAAAATTATACACTTATTATCTATGTTTCTTAATATAACAACTTAATTTCCACATGACCATTAATGTGACATTTATATTATTAAAATCATTGAATGTAAAAAATGTAACACCCTTTTTATATATAATTATATTATTTATAAAATAGATATAACCATCAGATAACATGAACTATATTTACTATAAACAAATATAACAGAATTAAATATATCGTAGAAATATATTTATAATTTTTAGAATTAAATAATTACTGTTATGGATGACACCAAAGTGAAGTAAAATAATATTACGAACAAAAATATCAAACAAATGATTTTAATTTTATTAAAAGGATTATAATTTGAAATAATTAAGGTTATCCAAAAAAATTATAGTTTAATATTAAATGTTTATAGTATATTAAATTATTTGTTTCGATGTTATACTTGGTGTTTATTTTATTTGAAATCAATGAAATGAATAGTATCAAAATTAACACTATAGTTATTTTATAAAAATGGAATTTTTTTAATATTTTAAAAATCATAATAATATATATAAAGATACAATTTCTTAAATATATCACTTAAAATTTCATTATATATCCATTTATTGTCAATTGACAACTTATAAGTAAATATTTATTACCATTAAATAGTTAGAGTATTATTACAGAAATTAAAAATAAATAGATTAAGAAATGAATAATCATAATTATAAGGTTTAAAATAAAAGGTAAACATTTATAAAGTGTAATATTTGAGTGTATTTACACCCATCCTCAACTTATGTTTGATATAATCCACTTTGGATCCATTTTTAATTTAAAATTTAATTTATATTAAACTAATCATTTTGGTATTTCCAAAGGATCCCCTCCCCTTTAATATAAAAGGGAACTTGTAATTATCTTTATGTTGAATGATATCATGTCTCAAAACTAAGTGGTTATCCCCATAATAATTTCCGGTGACCTTGGTTTATCCATTATAATCCCTTTTAAATGAACTCTAAGGGAAAAAATTCATATGAGGTTCAAATATAGTAACATTAATGAATTATTAGTGACAATGAAATTTATACAAGATTTAATCATTGGAGATTTTCTAAGAAATTGACCACTATAGATGTGTATCATCATGGTTTATTAGATGTTATACTCTTTTTTTATGTACATTTCTCTTACAAATACTTCATGTAGGAATTCAGTCATTTATTTTTTCCATTTTATAATTTATCTTAAATGGGATCTAAATTCCCACACAAGATGTATTGAAAATAAATATATTGATATAATTTTAATAGTTCCTAGGGTATCTTTAGCTTCATGAACTACAAATATTCTATCAAGATGAGTGAATTTTTTTAAAGTGTTCTATATCTATTATGGATGATAATAATAAAGCCTAAATCTATTAAAATTTAATAACCAATATGTGATGAATTACCCTTTGTTATCTTAAGTGTTTAATCTCTCATCTTGAGTTTCTTTAAATGTGACGTACTACTCATTAAAAAAATAAAAATGTATTAACAAACTATATTTTCAAATTAATGTAGTGATCATTTCAAGATATTTAGAAGCAAATAAGATAACTACTCACCTAGTTTCTTGTATGGGATGGGTTAAAAACCCCAATACCCTTTATTACATGGCTCATAGATATTGTTTTCATGATAAATCATGAAATATGGTATAGAAGTTACAACTTGAAGAAGATGAAAATTGTTTCCAACATCTTATAAAATTTTAATTAGGATATGAGAAGCTAGAATATATTCCATGTCGTTAGAAACATCATATAGATGGATTGATGCTATAAAAGTATCATAGGGGTTAAGGTCCGATGATAAATTTAATTAATAAGAAATAAATATTATTCCATCAACATTCACATAATAATTATGGGTATACATTATGATGTCCGGATCATTAGTCACATTCTTGAAGGAGGTGGGACCCTGATTAACAAATTTGGGGATTCTTGGAGCCAAAATAGATGTTGAGGGAATATTGATATTTTCAATTAAATTTAGGGAGATCTTCTAAATATTGAATCATCATGACATATTTCATTAAATTGGATACCAATATTGGATATTTTACTCTCAATTGATTAGTGACCAAAGAATATAAAATCCATGAAAAACATTTTCATCCATTCAAAAATAATTTCCATGGTAATTTTGTCACCTCATATTGTTAATAATATCTCTTCTACCATTGTGAAAACAAGAAAATCCAAAGTCATTGGTTATATATTAGTATATCCATTTAAATTATAAATCCCACACTGGATGCTATATACCAGATGATTTCATGTAGATAATACTTCCAATTGAGCTAAAAAATAAAAATACACATCTAGTCAGTTGTTTCCCTTGAATTGAATAAATAAAAATATTTGTCCCCATATTATATCTTATCATGTCTATATTTCAAAATGATAGATCTGAATATCAACTTATTCTTTTTTCATGAAATGTTTTATAATAACCACACCCTGTATTGGAAATAATCATATCATTGTGACCCATAAAAATCATATAATTGTAAATACGATCATTCAACATCAATATTTACCCTATATTCAGAGTATGAACCCTTGTAACAATAGAAACATTATAATGTTGAATCTTTTTTTATCATATTAATAATTAGAAAACAAAAGGTAGTCTCATCCATTCTTATTAACTGCCCTATAAGATGGAATAAAAAATTCAGAGAATGAAATTATTTTAGTAAATTTAATAACGGCCATAAAATATTTCATCAGACCATCCATATCGAAGGTTCTACCCAATAATTTAATATTTGTTTCATACAATCAATTACCATGGGGATCTTTTTGGTTCCAATAATGTCTAAAATATTCTCATGATATTTTATATTCTTATGATTTGATATAATATATCATTCATCTGGCTTGTGAAATACATTCTCACAAGGAATCTCATTTAATATCGCATTTACTCGTATTTTATATGAATTAATATTTAATTAAATAAATTACAGAAATATAAAAAATGATTGAATTAATATTATGATAATTGTGTTAATATTTTATAATTTTTATTACTACAATTATAGTATATTATGCAATAAATATTATAATTAATAAAATAAAATTTTTATTAATGAATTTTTAAAAATATATATTAAAAAATTAATTTATATTGTGATAAATATATTATTAAAATTATCATAAGTCATTAAATATTATATTAAATATATTAATTTTATGATAAATGTATTACATGTTTCAAAAATACATTTTTCAGAAATAGTAGTAAATACGAGTCAGTATAACCAAACCCACGCTACATATATTAATATTTTAATATTAATAGAAGGGGTAAAGATTTCATTGGATATGTCCTGAAGGTGACAAAAAAATATAAAATAATGTCTAAGAAATTATATTAAGAAAATTATAATGAATCATCCAAGAATGAGTAACATAAAAAATAGCATACAATTTCTTATGTTTTTTGGTCCAACCATGGGTAGATTTCATCCTAAAATTATTTACCTAGCCTTCCCCCAAGGGTATTCTTTATTTTATACATCAAAATATTTCATATCCTCCTCCTTAGAGGCTTAATTTTTTCCCTCAATGGATTCACTATATCTATCCCATGATTTTTATATTGTGTTATTTTATGTCTCCTTGGACCATTTAATGTTTTTTGAAATTATAGTCTCCACATCATCTCATTTTTACCTCCTTGATTTCTAGAGTCATCTCACTATTATGGAGGGTTTATTTGGATGTGGGGGGACTATACACTATAGTAAATGTAGTTATATATGTATAGATAATAGACAAAAAATAAAAAATACCAAATAAACATCATATATGAGGAATGTATTTTATAAGAGATCATGGAAGTTTCACAGTTCTATAATAGTAGATAAATCTATATATCTATGAATGGATCCCCCATTAAAAGATCATAGTTGAGGATAAAAAAATATAATAGAAAACTATAACTATGAAACAAACCCAATTATTCATGGGTTCGGCCTCATTCCATCTTTTATACTCTACTCTAGCCTATAATTTAAAAACACATGTGGATGGTCGTTACAAAAAACCTATAACATGTGATTAAATAATTGAAATTTTTTGGATACCCATGATCCATGGTTTCTCAGGTAAGGTGTGCATACATATGATAAATCCATCACCAAATATATCCTCGAAAATAACCATTAAAATATGAAATATAATAAAAATTTCTTTAAATTAAAATTTTCTTCAATTAATGAAGTATAAAAAAACTCAGAACCACCAAAAATTACATGGTTCTTTAGTGACACTAGAGACCAATGCATAACATAATGAATCCTTACATACATGACCATGATTTACCATGAATACATCATTTATTGATGATGTTTATCTAATAATTTTATGAAGATAATGACTCCCAATATTGAAGAAATAGGTCACCTAAGACTACATGTTGTGGTTACACAATCCTCCCCTATGGGATTTCTAATAGCCTTTAATTTTTAAAAAATTGTCCGATACCTCACATATAGGTGTTTTCATCCTTAGTAATGTGGCAATAATAAACAAAAATGTATCCAATGAGTGTTTTCTCATCCATGTAAACGATAATTTGAAATAAGAACCTCCCATATAAGATCTTTTTTAGTCAAAAAATAAACTAATAGGTAACCCACACATTCCCAAGGAGAGTTTTATTAGGCATGGAATAATCAAATAATTTGCCTTCTCAAAAAAACATTAGAATATTTCCAACCTTGTACACATTCCATTACTCTACCATTTTAGAAATAAAACATCATTTTTCATGTTCATAAACCCTTATAGAAAATATAATGGCCTCTAAATATTTTTTCATATCATTTATATAAGACTACCCTAAAGGGTTGTTTATAATATCAATGATTTTCTAAAAAAACCATTTTATAAAAAAATAAGAAGATGTCAATACTAGTGAATGGAATCATTAATATTTCAAAAACCACTAAATACACCCATTATAATTCCCCACCCACCCACACCAAGGGGTCAATTTCCTTTTTATTAATAAACTATTTCCATTTTACCCAATTTACCAATTTAACCCTTATAACAAAAATCACAATTTAATTAATTCTGAGAACAAAAATATATCATCTTTTTATAAAACATCATTTACCGATTTTTGGATTAATTTTAATGTAAATTAAAATTAATTATAGAAGTGATCTTGACATTCCATTTAAGAGTCGTTATTTCCCAAAAAATAAATTTTCTTAAACAATTAAAAAATTCGTCATTAATTTAATACGTTTTGTTTTATTGGAATTAATTTAATGATAATTATGTTTAGTTTTAACTAATGAAACCTACTATTAAAAAATTTTATGTTCAATTATATCACATGGTAAACTGGTGACAACAAATAACACGTGTAAACACTTTAAATGAGACAAAGTTTAAATTTTTGGGACCATTGAGGTTAAGATATTAATGTATTATATTTGATATTTTGTGCTAACCATATTGGGTTTGGAGAATAGTGTGGGACATATTGGAAAAAAAATTATCATTTTTTGGATCATATGATTCCTTAAAACTGAATTTCAGTGATTCAGTTATAGGAAATGCATTTTTTTATATTTATTTGTTGGAGATATAGTTGAATTTAAAAAGTATTGAAGAAAAAAAATGTTAAAAATATTTTTATGATGAATAAATGTATTAACTAAATTAATTTATTTGTATTCATAAACAATAACCAAAATCATCGACTCTAGTAAAATTATATTAAAAAAAAGATTATAATCATACATTTAGAGAAATTTTACAAATTTCCATTCGAATTATCACATATTTATGGTTTATCGGTCCTTAACGCTACATCTATCATTAAATGTCTTGTGATTAAGGACTTATATCACTATCTATACTTATTTATTATCTACTTTAATGACAATAAATTCACCTTCTACAGTAATTATAATAATTGGAATAATATTTATGTGAAATTGTATATGACAATTATATTTCAATTATCACTTATAAATATGATGTTTTATTAACACTTTTATGATATGTGGTTTTTTGTAAATAATTTCAAAACTATCAAATAATTAATTTTATAGCACAAGATCAAATTTCGAGGAAAATATATTTTAAGGTTGGATGAATGTAATACCCAAAATTTTTAAATATAAATTTTATTACACAAAATAAGTGAAATTATCAAAGATGATAAATCATCTAATAAAATAAATTTCTTTAAGGTCAATCTCTTCGACATCTTGTAAAACACGTATACCCAAGTCTAAATGTACCTTAATATAATATACTATTTTAGACTACGTTGTAAATTGGTGGGTATGAATAGTTTAACCTAAATTATTAAATTTAAATGGTTTATACAAGCGTAATAAAAATTAAATGGATATATATTTATTATAAAAATATAAGAATAATTTTACAAAAACAGAATCGTTTTTTGAAAATAGTTTTTTAAATTAATATTGTTTGATCACTTCATAGTAATTTACAATAAAATTTATATTTCATAAATTTAGAAAATTTATATTAGAAAATTTTTTTAAAATAAAAAATAAAAAATTATCATAGGATGGATTTTTTGGGATTTGTTTGAAAAAATTCATTTTTTTAAGGAATAGTAAAATATAATTATTTTAATTTTAAAACTATCATTTTAGTTTAACTTTTTAGAATTATAAATTTTATTTTAATTATATATTAAATTATAATTAGTTCAATTATAATATATTCTGTTTAATTTTATTAATTGGAATAGATTTTATATTGAATTTTGATATTGAAACCCTACTTACTTATTATAATTATCATCTTCAAAACCTGTTTTCACATCGTTTGTGTGGGTATTTTAATCTCATTAATTCCCCATAATTGAATTTAATTTCATAAAATGGATTATTAATTTTAAATAATAATAATTTATAATTTATAACAACTTCAACATTATTTTTAACCTTATTAAATTTTGAAATAGTATAAATTAATTTACAAAGTAAAGGTAAACATGAGTTTTTCGGGGGTTAAACTAAAATTGTATTGGTTAAAATTACCTAAAAATTTTATAAAATAATTTTTTTGACATATTTTAACATATAATATATAATTATCTATAATAATATATTATGACCCATTTTTCTTATTGAAAATATGGTTACACCTTTTATATTTCAAAATTTGAAAGTGTGCCACTTACCCCATGTATAAAAGGCCCCCAACTCTCTTTCATTCTTCACATACTCAAACCATTTATGTTGGATGATACCAACAAAAATAACACATCAAATCCTTCCCATAAACCTTATTATAATTTTTATGTTATAAATTTATTCATTTTTTATTATTTGTATAATCCTATTAAGGTTGTCCAAGAAGAGGTAAAATTCCTAACTATGTGTATTTGAATTATATTTTCTTCTAGATCCTTCATATATTATTAATTAGTGAATAAATATACATTAATGTATCTACCATATAATAATATTTCATTAAGATATGTTATTTTCCTAATCTATATCCCCTTCCATTAAAATGGAAATGGTAATGTTGCTTGTGTGTAAAGTGGACTACCGCCTCGTGAACCGATGTGACACAATTCTAATAAGCACTGCTCACAGTTGAGTAAAATGATGGATATAATGTATATATATGATAATTATTACATAATTATTACAATAGAATAATTATATCAAATATACCTTTTCACTTTCTATTTTTTGTGGGATACAATTACGTCACTCAAGTTTGTGTTTTGAACTACTGCATCACAAAGTAATGTGATTCATTTTTCACTAACGCATCACATGGAAGGTAATAAGGAAAATGTAAATGAATATATATGATAAAAATAGAATAATTAAGAATTTATTTAAGCATTTATCATTATAAATAGATAATATATCATTTTATTTCTTTCCTTTTCACTCAATAAATGATTATAATTTCGTTCATGTATGTGTTGAATACAACCTTCTTGAAGAGATGTGACTTTATTTTCATCAAAATAAAATTCATGATATATATAAGTATATTTAATAAATATGGTTTTATGATATTATTATCATTTTAATGATAAAATATTACGTAACTAATTTCTTTGATGATCGTTGAAAATGGAAATGTTACTCAAGCGTACATACGACATACCATCTCTTCATCATAATGTACTTCATTTATGAAAACCAATTTTAATTGTCATTAAAAAAATTATAGATGATGTAATAATATGATAAATCAATATTATTATTATTATGGACATTTATAAATAATTTCACCCTAGGTAAATAGCCAATATATCGTAGCCACATTTAGCAGAAGTCAAATATCATCGAAGTAACTTATGTAAAATTTAGTTATTTATTTATTGAATAAATTATAATACTTTGTGTAATAAAAGGATTAATAAAAATGAAATATGGTTTTATGTATATAAATAATTAAAATAATGTTATTAATTAGGATGATAGAAAATATATGTTATGAGTTGGACTCATTATAAGGGACAACAAACCAGTTTCTCTTCGTTGAGAAATATTTTCAAATTATGACCCTAATTTAATTAATACGATGTATAAACATCAATATTTAAAATAAATAACATGATTAATTAAAAAAATTATTTTATATTAGAATTTCAATTATTTGACAAATTATTATTTTTCATCAGAATTACATTGTGGTAAATGTTATTAGAAAATCTCACATTTGTTTGTTGTAGAAATTTTTTTCCTAAAACAAAAAAATTCATATAATAAATTTTCATTGGAAATTAAATTGATCAAAGATATATTTATTCTTTGGGGATGGTTAATATTATTTTTTAATTGGTATATCATTCTTGTATATTGTGTTTACATTGAATGTTATTTGATTATTAGAGAAGATATTTATAAATAGGTATCCTTTAATTAATATCGATATTTGATGATATGTAATACTAAATCCCAGATTAAATAAAAAAATAATATAAAAGGAATGATTTTTTACTTGAAGATATATTTATGTTCATGTTCTATATTGACCATCTATGCATCGAATGGTCTCATGAGACAAATGTGTTGCCCAAATTAAATAGGTTACTACATGTTGTTTGAAATCTATTTATGAATGTAATTGATGGTAGGGGTATAATGATCATGAGAACATGAAATAAAATAATAAATTATTTCCATAATAAATCATATTTCAATAATCATTCCTGATATTTTTTAAATTATATGATATGTAGATTCATTTAATTACTATTTTATTTATTAAATGTCATGTTTTTTTTCACCTTTACATATTAATTATTCCTTATTATATTATACATGAAATTTTGGAAATGTTATTATATCTGGATTCATTTCATTCTCCACTTATTGAAAAAATGGATTGTGTTTTTAGTTATTTATGTTCGAATATTATTTATTTCCTATTATATAATTATATACATGTTATTTAAAATAAATATTTGTTTATTTATTTTTCTTTCCTTGTCTATTGTACTTATTTAATCATTAAATATTCCTTTGTACTTAAACCATAAATATTGATTTCCTCAACCCGTATTTTCTTCCTTTCCTAGTAATTATATTTTTTTTACTAAGAATGATATGAAATTGTATGAATGAGGGATTTCAATTAATCTCGAAAAAATATTTATTCTAATTTGTGTTCTCAAATGTAATGTGAAAATACTGTATTTATCTCGTTTACCAAGACTATTATGATATTAGGTACACAGAGATAGGTTCTCTTGTATATAATCCCAATTTCATAAATTATAATTTTTCTCTGGGTGACATTGGTTGGTTTTAATAATTAATTAATTTTCATGATCGTTGGAAATTCTATTCATGGCCTACACATTAAAATAATGATTCTTTTCACATTTTTTCATAAATAAAAAAAGGAATTTTTTTATAAAAAAAAGTATATAATAACATAAAATTTATTATAAATTAAAACATTGTAGATAATATATCTAATATGTAATTTGAGTAAATTAATGAAAAATTTATAGAAAACATGGTTTTGGAAGAGAAAGGATTTTTGTCCAAAGACATAAATAAAATCATTTTTTTACTCTTGACTAAATATTAATAAATATGAATGGAAATCATATATTATAATTATATAACCTATGTATAAAAATTAAAATTATTTTATTGAGATATAGATCATAATATTTCATAATTAGAAGCATTATCGGGAAGAATCCTGATAAAATATGACATTGTATAATAAAACCCTTACCACATTAAAATATTTGAATCATAATAATAAAAAAATAATGGAAATAAATTTAACATAAATTATCATGAAAATAAAAATATTGATGATATCACATCTCTTAGTTGATCTATATACACCTTATAAAAAAGATAGCAGCATAAAATAACTTATGTCCCAATGAATGAAAATTGACATAAAAATCACATACCACATTGGTCCCTTTTGAACTATAAATTGCAAGAAAAATAGATTCTAAAATATATATTTATATTAATAAAATTTTCAAGAGAACGATCGTAAAATATATTAATGAGATTTATCCACACCTCATTATCTAAATAGTTTGTGAATATAGCATGTGTCTTAGAGAAGAAAAAAAAGTGACATAGAAATATCTTACCATAAGTATCGAATTCCTTCATACACATTCAAAAATAATATTTTTTATTATAAAAAATTTATGAAAATATTAAAATACAAATATATATATATATATATATATATCTGATCTTATAAGACTTACTTATGACATTTTATTACATGTTAATTAACAATTCTTAGTTAAAGTCAAGTCTTAGGAAATTTCTATATTATTTCTCCACTATGTTTTGATTTTTTATTCGTGGTCATCATACATTGATTATATATCCAACATTTCAAGCATTTTAACAATCATATAAATATAATATAAATTATGTGTTTAGGTATTTATCATAATATAAACAATTATGAGATATAAAATCAAATACATTGTTAATGGGGTAATTAAGTCATACATACATGTAAATGTTGTTTTCCATTTCATTAAAAGATAAATAAAATTATATAAAATTCTATATTACCATCATATGATAATTTAATTTTTAAATATATCCAAAATATTTATTTAATAAACATATTTGTCATTAATAAATTATATTGTCTAAATACAGTCATAAAATGGATTTGTATACATTTTTGAACATTTTGAACACATATATTTATAGTTAAAGCCATTTCAAAATAATTCTTACCATAAATACAGTAAAAAAATATTTACATTTTTTTAAAATTAGTAATCGTAAAATATTATTTTGAAACTACTAGATACTATAAATTTTTTTTTTCAAATATTGAATACATTTTTTAAAAAAATATTTATATAATTAATGAAAAAAAATTAAAATTTATCCTGCAATCGCAATAAGAATGCAGCTTTCTGAAGATAAGATATTCAAATTTTTTTATATCAAAATTAATTATTAAATTGTTTCTAATGTAACAAATTGGAACTGTAGATATATTATTTAACTAATTTTACCTTAAATACTATATTGAAATTATTTTTATTAGTTATTATTTTTTTTTAAAATGAAATTACTAAAAGAAAACATTACATGTCATTGATCAGTAAGAAATTAATAATTTAAGAAAATTATTAAAATAACACTCTATGTTAACATTAAAATTATGATTTTATAAATTAAATATATTATCTTATAGAAATTTCTAAAAATTTTCTATAAATGTTTTAAAATAAGTGTTCAAAATGTTAAAATATTTTTTTTTTGTAAAAAAAAATCATTTTTAGCATAAAATACTATTTATTTTTATACATTCTATAGAAAAATATATTATTAATGACAAATATGTTTATTGAACAAATATTATTTAAATTTATACAAAACCATTAATAAAAAATTAATTTATTGATAGAAAACATATTATTTGTATAAAAATAGTTTTTTCAAAAATAATTACAATTATTTACAAATAGTAATTATTTTCAATTATAATTAATATTTAACCGAAGAAAAAATTGTATATACATATGTAAAAAATATAATTTTAATCATTATTTAATCCTATTAAAAAATTCAAATATGATTCTATTTTTAAACTATCATATTACAAAATAATATTTTAATAACATGTAATGTTTTGTTTAAAAACTATGTTGCATGTATGAAAAAATATGCAAAAGTGTAAATTTATTTTACCAAATATATATAATATTTTTTGGTGTTTTACAAAGCCTTATCAAATAAGAAAGGTGTTTACCATCACAAGACACCACATCCAACCAACCTCCATTTTTTATAACCCTTTTCCTAACAGCGTGGGGACACCTGGCCATAGAACCATGATACTAATTTAAGGATAATATATTTATTTAGTATTTTTTTTATAAAAATGGAGACATTAAAGTATTCGTATACCCAAATAATCCCAAGATCCATTACTATTCTTAACATAAACTTGCTATATTCTTTATAAAATGGGATTTTTAAAAATAAAACAGAATCTAATTCCACTTATGGTATAAAAAATCTTAAAACATTGATTTCATCTATTGTAAAGAGAAGACATTTACAAAATTCATACCATGTATAATCATCCTTAAAAACTACTATACATATCATTAATTCTTTTACATCAATATTTTTAATAAATATAAATAATTTTTTTTTCATAAAACCTGATCAAAACATGAAACCACTTTGCATTTTCCATGATAATCCACTATCCCATGACTGACATTATTATTAATGATATGAGGTCTAGAAAAAGGAATATTAAAACATATAAATATTAAAAATCACTATATGAGATTCATTAAACACCAAACATATTCCACAATGTATTCTTGGTAGAATTAAATCTAGGGAAATAAATAACATATATATAAACTATTGGAAATGAATGACATACACTGAAATTCCATGACGATTCAAACCAAAACCCGATACAAAATCAATCCATGGAAGAGGTTATGAGAGATTGTTATGTTTAGAAAGAAGACAAGGTTTATGGTTGAGGAAGAGGACTGTTTATGTCTTTAAAAATAATAAGGGAAGATTAGTAATTTCCATTTTGGGGAGACAACATTATTTTTTAATTCATGGTACAACCTTGTGGGTCATCACAAAATCACTTAATAGTTGTAGGATTTTACGACATGAATTGTGACATTTTCTACCATCCATGTGATTTTTAATTATAAAAAAAATCATGTTTTTCTATATATTTTGTACTAAATTGCATTGAACTTGTTCCACCACATCGTCACAATTTCTATTATATTTTAAGAAGCTGTTCCTTAGAATGAAATAGTATAATAGAAATGATTAAATAAGAGGATTAATACCCTAAAATAACATAATGGGTGTGACATATCCATCATATTTCATTCAAAAATATTAAATTTAAAATAAAACACAAAAAAGTAATTCATAGAGAATATCATTTTATACATTTGTAAATAATATAATATGTAAAATTATATAACATGGTTATAAATTATTACATATTCATATATAATGTATATAAATTTATAGATATAAATAATATGTTATCTTACATAATAAAAATATATTCTTAGACTAAATTCTCTATTTTGGAATGAAATATTTCTTCTATCCTGGTGTATATTATTTTCCTATTGTGATTTAGGTAACTACATATGTAGTCTGATGGATTTTAAATTTTAAATATAAGGATTTGTGGTGAAGATTTATTGAAAAATATTCTTTATAATATGATAATGTGATAATAAGTTTGAAAATGGATGGTTATTGATATTTTTTTCATTTGGATTTTGATAATGTTGCTTAAATTGGGTATTTTTATATAAATTATATTTTTATTAAATAGAATAATCAATCATAAATATATGTTTTAAATTTAATGATGTTTTGTTCTCTTTTTATGAATCTTATTTATTATTATTTTTGGTTCAATTAGGATATCATTATTTTTTGTTATTATAAAATGAGATTTATTTTTCAGATATATATATATTTTTATAAATTTGTATAATTATTTTATATTTTATATAAATACAAATAAAAAAACAATTAAAAATATAATATTAACTTATATTATTAAATAAATATATATAGATTTATAGATTTATATATATTAATAGAAAAATATATAAATAAAAAGATATATATAAAAAGAAACATATAAATAATATATTTCTACATATAAAAACATATTAAACACACACACACACACACTCTCCCATACATACAAAAATATTAATATATATATATATATGTGTGTGTGTTTTTGTAAATATGGAGACAATATGGGAATAATTAACAAAATAAGGTTCAAATGAAACCCATATACAATGTATCAATTTATATATAAAGACATAAAGTATCTCCGAAAAATGATTAAAATCATACATAGATCCATTAATGAATAAAAAATAGATGGATGTGTGTGTGAAACAATAAAAAAATCACTAAAAACACATTGACGATCTGTATAATGAACACATAGAAAACTGTTTTGGATAACAGACCTTTTGTTTTCTAGTTTTATTCATCACAAATATTCCTAAAATTTTATCAGAATAATTATTTCAATTCCATAGATAAATTGGGAAGTAATTTTTCAATATATATGGTTCTTTTATAAGATAAAATGGTTTTTTAGTGGTAAAAGCAATGTGGTTACATTAATACCCCTTATGATTTTCAGAATTAAAAAAATGCTAAATTTTTTTAGCAGTGTTAAATCTATCATTGATAATGGGATGACATAATTAGCCTAATTTTTTTTAATGTGATAAATTCTATTGTAGATAAACTATAGTCAATATAAATAATTACTTTTAAAAAATATTATTAATTTATTACTTCCTAAATATGAATACTAAATTTTCTTATCATTGTTAAATGTATATATATTATGATAAATTCATTACTATTATTGATGTAAATGTAATTTTTCAAAATAATGGTTTTATAAATATATTTTTTAATATTATAGTTATTTTTTGGAATAAATTTATTAATATTTTAATAAATTAAAAAATACAAAAAAATATAATAATATTAAAAATAGAGGTCTAGGAGTCCTTATACAAAAAATTAATCAAAAAGTAAAGAGGGGGAATGAAACAGAGTTTTAAAATGGTCGCTCTAAATTTCATTTTACCCATTCAAATATAATAATGGTGTGGAAAAATCAAGGATTAAAATGGACCACATTAAGCACCAATCTACTATCATTGTCTTTTATTATGGATCTAGTGCACAATTGGCCTCTATAAAATAATTTGTAACAGTCAAACTAAATTTTATAATTACATGGTTTCATTTAACCTAGGTTATAATTAATTCCAATGGAACATTTCAGGTTCTAGTCATCCAGGCTTTAACAATTAGTGTTTAAATCCATATATAAATCAATATAATAAAAATTCATATTTTTTGGTTATGATAATATCACATAACTGTAATACATATTCTACTCCATTCACATCATATTTACAAAATAATCACATGACATATCTAGAAAGGGTACAAATAACACCTCCAGAACCTGATGATTGTAGAGAATTAGATGTTGCAGCATGAACATTCACATTGATCCATGATAGAATAAAAATAATTTATTGAATTTATTTTATAAATGTTTTCCCTCTTCCATGAAAACCATCCATGAATAAAATATTATATTTATAGATTTAATTCATCATGATAACTATTCATATTTGTAATTGTGAAAAACATCAATCGGAATGATAGTGACACCCACATGTATCGATGGATCACAATTACCAAATAAAATAGATATCCTTACTCTCCATGATTAATTAATGAATGAAATAGTTTTTTTCTATATTACGTTGAATAAATTTTCACTATATAGAAATATATTATATGTTTAATCTATTTAGTTAATTTATTTTCAAGATAGAACATGTTCCCAAAATATATCTCAATATAATTTCTTATATTTTAGTCAATGCACCAGTGAAAAATATTTTTTGAATACTATCTATATCCTTAAAATAGATATTATGTCTTGAAAAATATATTATAGACCTCTATAATTGATCATGGAGAAGAAGTTACACTCTCTGTATTCTCTAAATCAGAATTAGTCTCAATTATATGATGAATTGTCTCTTGAATTTCATCAACAAGACTGAAACATTGAGATTTCAATAACATATAGATCTATAACACATCCATGAACTGAATTATACATAGTTTATAGGAGTATAGGTAAATATTATCCAATCAACATAAGCATACATATGTGTTTCTATAAAAATAAGGTGACCATTTTTTAAAAAATAATTAGTATTATAATTCTAATCTAAAAAAGTGTTTTTATTTAATTTCTAAGGGACAACCACAAAATCAACAAAACACATTCCTCTCATTATGTTCTCTATAAAATAATGTTATACTTTTTATCTATTTTACTCATTATGTCATTCATGACTTCTTTGAAGTCTTTTTGGATAGAGATCCAAACAGATTAAGATAGATAAGAACATTATTATTTATAATGCCTATTAGTCTTCCTATTTGATATAATATCAAGGTAATAATCCTTAAGTGTTAGGATATTTCAAATAAATTTATTTTGAAGTGATTCATTTAATATTATAATATCTATGATTCTTAGTTTCCCCCACATCAATGGGTTTGGATTAATCATTCCAAAAAATAGAAATTGTCTTTCTTTAGTGAATATAGTTGTTGAAATTGATGTTTGAAATCATGTTTTAATAGTTTTTTATAAAACTTCATGAAAACCTATATATATATATAGAATTTAAAAACATATATGTTATCATTAATTAAATAAATTAAATTATCACCACATGGGACATATATTTTAATTTCCGTTTATAAATCTCTTCAATAATACTAGCTTTTGTTCTCTCTAGATGATAACATTTTACCGTACTTAAGATAAAAAGAAATACACTGTTAAATAAAGGTAAAATAACATCTCTTTAAACCAAGTGTTATGAAAACCCTATTTGTTTTTATAAAAATAGGCACTACATCGAAAAAAATATTAAAGGCTTTTCTCTTGCTACTGAAATTCCTGAAAAATTCATTGTCATGAAAAATAAGGCTTTGATGTATGATATTCTATTTCTAGAAGAATTGCTGAAAGAATTATTTCATCTATATAAATAGTTATTAATGTTTTAAACAACAATCATCTATCCATGAAATGATTTTAGAAAGTATCTTGTAAAATATCATTTATACACATTCTTATAAAATCTTTAGTAATTTCGATGAACAGATAAGATAGAGGATATCCTTTCTTGATCACCGTAGGGAGTTGCAATAATCCTCTTGGTGAACTATTAATGATAATAGAGGCCCCATAACTGAAAGGAATAATTTATTTACATAAAATTATTTTTTTGAGAAACCGTAAAACATAAGTAAAATAATATTTATAATCTATTTCATCATTTAAACTTCTTTAGAAATATAAATTTTAAACACTATATTTCCATATTTCACTTTGTAATTCATAATGTTGACACATTCTGAAGTAGCGAAATGGTAGTTTTAGATGTTCCTACCATGGAAAATTTTATTATTATTTGGTGTGATTAAGGAACCAAAAGAACTAAAAACCCGTATAGTTATAATTTTATTAATGATCATTGTAATGATGTTCCCAATATCAATATTCCTAAAGTCTGAAGTATCCGAAGAATGATTCTTAATATGGCTCATGAAAATGATTATTTATTTATACCGAAATGGATTGGATTCATAATTTATAAATTTCATCACAACATTAATGACCTCATCATTAAATTTATACCAATATAACATGAAAAAATTATTGGTGAATCTACCATGGCCTACATTATTATAAAAATCTAGATATATATGGTCTGATTAAATATCATATTAAGAGGAAACCACAATAAATTTTTTATTGTGAATATAATAAATGAAAGGATTAATATTTTAAATTAACATGAAGGTGTTTTTATTCACATTATTAGAGTATTGAAATTGAATGGAGTTATATGAGGATTTTGATATTTCATTTTTAGAAGTAAGAAGCTTCTATTAATGAAATCGATGTTGAACACTCTTCTAGACTATATCCTTAGTCTATACATAGAAAAATTATATATTAAATATCACTGTATTCGATCCATATGAAAATTATTTCATGTTAGGTAATCTTTTTTATAACATCATGTGTTTTTTAAAAGAAAAAATTGCATGATGAATAGTGTAAATGTTATGCCACATCAAGCATAAACACACAAAAATATATTATTATTTAAATGATAACTTAAAATCCAAGTCATTATATTAAAAATAATTAATTTTATTTACTAAGTTTTTAAATACGGTTTACTATTTTATATATTATTCATTGACAAATTAATTATAAAATAATTTAACACATTTCATAATCTGAACGGAAAATTTGTTTTCTAAAAAACAATATAAATGTCAACTAGTGTGACTTATACCGATAAATAATCAAATAACCCTTATTATATTTTATTAATTATATATATATATATTAAATATAATGATTTATATCCATATTCAATGCTTACTAGTCTTGATATAATAACAAAACCAATTATAAGAATAAAAGAAGTATTTTTCAAAAAAGGTAACTTTACCACCTTTTGATGGTGAACATATTTTAAATTTTGTTTATTTTAGATGTAGTTTATGACACTTTTAAAAATTATACTTAGAAAAATGAACTACCACATTGAATTATTAATTTAAAACTAACATTGGCTAATTTTTTGGTATTTTCTGATATGTTTCATTTTCTAATGTTTAGTGAAAAATATAATGCCTTTTAATTGAAAAATATTTTATTATAAAATTTATTTTTAGGGTTAAATTATATTTTGTAATTTTTTAATTTATAATTAGATAATTGTTTATCAGTTAATCCAATGTAGGTAATTAGAATCAATTTCACATTGAAATTTGATATAAAAACATTATGAACTTTTCATCATTTTTATATTGACCCTATCTTTTCATATATTAACATTAAATTAAATTTTATAATACATAAAATAATATACTAATAGATTCTAAAATACCATATTAGTATAATTACATTATATACTTAGAAACATAAATAATTGTACATAAGTGAGAAATGTTTTTAACACTTTACTTCATGATTAGCACTGCAACACTTGAATTTTGTAATGAAATTTTCACTTTTAATAGTTTTAATTATTCTTTATCTTGCATTTCTCATAATAATGAGTTTAAATGAACTATTAGACACCCTTTTTTATAAAATTACTACTATATCCTAGTTGTTAGGTTATCTGGAAGAAGTATAATTAACTTATGAAAATTCATGGTGAATTCATTACATATCAATTCTTTATGAAAACTATAAATCAATGAGATATTTTCATTTTTGAGTGAATTAATATTATTAATGAAAATAATGGGATTTGTATATGTTATATACTTAAAATGTTCTTTTATATTCATCTAATGGGTATTTTAGTCATAAGGTATTAATAAACCCTATTATATTTTTTAAAATCGATATTTTTTAAAAGATAATTCTACACCTTTGAATAAAGAACCCCTTTTAAATTAATATTTTAAGACATTAATAATTATTATATAAAAAATTAATATTGTATTTTGAATTGTTATATAATTATTCACTTTGGATGTATTCCTGATATTTTTTGGATAACTTTCATGTTTTGATGAATAGTAAAATAGCACTAAATTTGATATGAAAACAACCTCTTTCATAAAAATTATTTCTGTGGTTAAATTATCATATTTAATGCATTTAATGTATAAATATAATTTATTTTTATCATTCAATAAAATTTATTTCATTAACATTTATTTTAGAAAGAATACAGATGCAAAAACATTTCAATCTTTTGCAATACATTAGCTTTTAAAACATGTTCTATTTTTTCAAAAATGGGAATATTTTTTATTTAATTACTGAAAATTCATTGTTTAAAATTATAAACAATGTATTATATATTTTAAATTAGTTTTTAATAATTAGTTTAAAAGGTTGATTTTATTTTCTAGACATTAGGAATATAAACTATAGTAATTTGTTTACTACGATTTAGGGTAAATTTTGTAATTGAAGATGAAAAATAATAAATTTTCAATAATTCCTATCAAAAAATGTTTATATAAATAAATTCAGACCTTATTATCTATCGTCTAAATGGAATCACCAAGGGAAACATTCCCATGAATATGAAATTAACTTTAGTAAAATCAATGAAATCGAAAAATATTCACACTCTTTTTATATTAGTATATTAATATTATTATAGAGATAATCTAGAGATAACATCGACTATAGGTAGTCTCTAAAAATTAAATAATTATTTATATCATCTATATTATTTATAATATTTAGAAATTAAATAATTACCATTAATGATGACACAATAGTGACACAAAAATTATGTTATTAACCGAAATATCAAATAAAATATTTTATACATATTAAAAGAAATAATATTTTAATTAATTAAGGTTATACATGAATTTTATAGGTGATCATGGTATGTTTGGATTATATTAAATTATTTTTTTGATGTTATCTTTTATGTGGATTTTATTTAAAATCAATGAAAATGAATAGTGAAAAAATTGAAATGATTTATATTTTATAAAAATGACATTTTTTTAAATTCATTAAAAATTATAAAAAACTAAAAAAATTAGAAAGTGTCAATTATAAGGGCCAAAAGTTCATAAAATATCAATTTATTATCAAATTAAACCATATAATTAAATATTTATAATAATTAAATATATATAAAGCTATTACAATAATTAAAACTAAATACATTAAATAACGATAAATCAAAAATATAAGGTATAGAACAAAAATTAATATATATATATATATATATAATGTTTATTTACTAAGTGTATTTCGACCCATCCTCATCTTATCTATGAAATAATCCACTTTCGATCAATTTTATGTGATAAATCATTTTTTATTAATTTAATAGGTTTAGTTTTTCCAAAGATGCCCCTCCCCTATCTTATAAAAGAGCTCATCTCCTTTTTTTAATAACACCTCAAAATATTTTTTATGAGATAAAACCAACCTGTTTCCACTCCAAACATCCCCTAATTCATCCTAGAGGGAACACTATTTTCATAAAGCCATCCTATTATGACTTTTTGTGCAAATCAAAAGGAGTTACTCGAAATAGAGGTAATTGTTTTATCATCTCTTTCGAAATTATTTTCTTCTTCTACTTCCAATTGATATGTTGCTTCAATAATAAACTAATAAATCTTGTATATTATAAGTTATGAGATTTTATTATAATTATGGTAAAACTTTATACAAATTTTATCCATCCTACGAATAATTGTATCATTATGCATGTGTACGTTCGACTAACCTTTTCCACATAGTGGTGTCATGTTTTAACAACAATTAATTTTATGGATTTTCATAATGATGAGTATAATATATTTAAATAATGAATATAACATTATAATTATTCATTATATTTAATATTCCATCCAATTCCATTACATTTAACCATTAAGTGAATGATATTGTTGCACGTGCATATATATGGTCTATTATCTCCATGATGCTATGTGATTCATTCTACAAGATCTTTATTAAAAAATTATTATATACATAAATATAATGAATAAATATGATATTTATTATACTAATATAATTATATAAATGATAAAGTGATAACATAATATGAGGAACATGAACTTATCTAACAAAACTAGAATAAAAACATAAAGCAGATAATATCTGAATAACGCATGACACTGAAATGTTACTAACAAATGGATGATTATATAATCATATATGATATCATAAAAACTATTATGATACTGTAATAAGTCAATAAAATTATTCAAATCATCATACAATATGTTCAAATACACTACAACTATTTCAGACCTGAGGTAACAGATAATTTTTCAATCTCATTATTATACAAGATTGTTTATACTTAATTATTATCTGTTGTAAATTTATCATCCACATCCATGTGCCCTAAATATTTAATACTATTTCTATTCTTATAGAATTATTTTAATTCCATTTTACCCATTTTTTAACAATTACTAAATGGATTGAATGAAATACTTTGTTGTTATTTGATACGATGTTATTTTTATACTTTTTTGACAAAAGTTTGAGGAAAATGTTTTTTTAACATATGAAACATGAATGGATTATTATTCACCGATAATGACATACATAAATGAATCTTACATTAAATAATTTAGAGTTTATTTTAAATTTAAATACTTTATTTAAAAATTGTGTGTCTTTTTTAGAAAATATTTTTTTTCTGAATAAGACATGATATTTTACTCTAGAATTAATTTCAAGAATTTTATCAAATTTATTTTCCATCTATGATGACATAGGGTAATATTTATATCCCTATAATTACTTTTATTTTATTTTTTATGATTGAATTTATTTTATGGAATCATTTTATTTTATATGAACTATTATGGAATGATGTTTACAAATCCCTTTTTTTTCTTGGGATATATTATTATGAATGGTTCATGATTTTGTGGCACATATATTAATCTTTTTGTTATGATATTAGTGGGACGTATATATATCACAAATTCCTTAGGTAAAGAATTATTTCTCATGATATAGACAGGAATCTTACGACAACTAAATCAGGTTCAGTAATAGAGGGATGGAATGAAAAGTAAACTCAGTTCAGTAATGGACTTTGGCCACTATGATGGTCTTTGCAATGAGAATTCACAAATATTAAATTATTTTATATTTTTATGTTTATAACAAAAAACATCATGTCTTAGTTTTTTTATTTTGGTATTATGTCCATTAATTATCAATAACTTTTATCCCATGACCTGATATAACGATCATTCATTTGCAGGATCATACTTCCAAATTTCATGTTCTTATGCCTTATGATTATGATGGGATTTATATTTCCCTTGTTTACCATTACTGTTCATTTTAGATCACCCTTTCATATGATTTTTTCCCCATGTAATTAAGGAGGGTATTAAGTTATATATGTCAAAAGGGAGTATAATAATGAGGAAATATGAGGGAGACAATGTAGATGGTTTATAAAACATTTTGTTTATATTTACCAATTTCTAAAAAAATTATACCAATAGGATCCTGCCATGGATTTATTAAATTTCGTAATGAATATAAATAAATTCATAATTAATATAAATGTATATAAAGTATGGGTAGTTATAGTTAGTATCAGAGGAACGGTATAGTTATCCATTGGAAACTAGGATGAGAAAGACTTTGAAAGAACCCCAATGATATGTCTAAGTATAGGAATTTTTTTTGTGTTATAGAAATGATTTTTAATATCCTATGAGAAAAACCTAAATTTTTTTAAATTGAAATTATATCTCTGATTATGTGGTTTTCCTTTCATGATTAGTATTGATGAAATTATGCTTCTTGCATTTACTCTATATATGGAACCCGTATTAACTGGATTAATGATAAATGTGGTGGGAAATATAGTGATTGTCCTCCTAGAGAAACCAAATGTTATGGGAGATATAATATAAAAACATGTAGCTATGATCACAAAAATTTAGTAGGCTATTAATCATGGAGGACTTCCATATGTGAAATGGTGGGATCAACATTCTATTGAGTCCTTCATGAGGCTGCACCCCCTTATTTTAGCGCTTAGTCTAATCTCTTAGTAGATGAACAATGGATCAGTACTATTGAAAAGCTATTTTTAGTTCTATAATGTTCTGAACATGATGAATTAATCATTACAGTCTATCAATTCGAAGGAGAATATGATCAATGGTGGATTATTATCAAGAATATGAGGTAGAGATATGAAATTGAGTCCATGTAATGGGACAAGTTCAATAACATTTTTTAAATATGAACATTCCTTATATTATTCAAAAAAGGTGGATAATGAGTTTATTGAACATATGAAAAAGAATGATGAATATTTTGGTAGCAATAATTTTAATATTACAAGACATTCAATGTAGGCTTTTGGAATTATTATCCAACCTGAGAGTAAAATTGTTCAATTATTTAGTGGCGTACATCCAAGTCCTCGAAGGCAATTAGGCATAAGGGACATTAATAGTTATGATAAAATCATTCGATGTTCTCTCACAGTTGAGATAGATACTGGGGTAACCCATCAGTCCAATGGATTTAATAATAAGATAAAATGGAATTCAAAGGAAATTCAAAAGACCACCCCGAAAAGAAGATGTGTTTCCCCTTACGCTTAACGTGTGGAATGAAAAATAGAGGAAATTTAATTAAAGAGACTATTAAATTATATTTGTGTAGATAAGAAGGTCTTCATGTAGTTGAATGCCGATATGATAGGGAAAAGATGTCTAATGATGCGAATAATGAAAAGGGTATACAGAATGATCCTCCTCCACATTCATGCTACAAGTGCATGGAAATGAAGAATTATTCCAATCAATGCACTAATCCAAGGTTTATTGATGCAGATCAATGACATTTAACTATTAAGGATAAAGGAAAAGGAATGTCACATGAAATCACTAGGAGTGATGTGGAGTACAATAATGATGTTGTGAAAGGTACACTTATCATCCACTATAAAGATGAAATTTTTTTATTGGATTTTGGATCCACCCACTCTTTTATTTCTATATACTTTTCTGAGGGTATTTATATATTACCTACAAAATATAATGTAATTTTAGTTGTGACAACTTTCAATGGAACAATAGTCATATAATAAGTTTATAATTATTCTACAATTGATGTTTATGGGAAAGTGCTTTCCATAAATCATGTCATCATTCCAATAGTGGAATATTATGTGATTCTGAGCATGGATTGGATTTTCATATATGGAAATCATATCAATTTATATGGAAGGGAAGTGAAATTTCATATTCCAGTTCAATTTATGATAATCTATCGATGCATGGAAAAATATAACATTCTAGTAGAAATTTCTTCTATCATATGGGTCATGATTTCTATAATTAATGTTATCATCTCAAATGGTTGGGGAGAAACATATGATTATGAATATATCTATTGTACACGAATTTGATGATGTCCTTACAATGGAACTTCTCGGTCTTCCGGCAAATCATGAAGTTGAATTTTCAATAGAACTCATACCGGGTGTTACACCCATTTCAAAGACAACTCATATAATGTCCCCCATCGATTTAATGGAATTGAAGAATTAAATCGAAGAGAATCATGATAAGGGATTCATACGTCCTAGTGCATCACCTTGGAGATCACCTGTTCTTTTTGTTAAGAATATAGAAGGATCAATGATACTATTCATTAATTATTGTGAACATAACAATATCACTATTTGAAAAATCATCCTCTTCCCCTCATTAATGAATTATTCGACCAACTAAGTGGATCTCAATACTATTCCGGGATTAAATTTAAATTATGTTATAGTTAAATAAGTGTCATGAAGGGGGTATACTAAAGAAAACATTCCATACAAGGTATAAGCTATAGGAATTTATAATGATTCCATTTGGTCTTACATATTACCCCTCTATCTTCATGAATCTAATGAATAGAGCCTTTAGAGATTATCTTTGATCAGTTTGTGGTAGTCATTATAGATGATATTCTATTCTATTAGATGATTAATGATGATCATGAAGACCACTTGATATTTGTAACAATGAACCTGAGAAAGGAAAAACTTTATAAAAATTTTACCATGTCTGAGTTTGAGTTTCAAAATGATTACTTTGTGGGTCACATAATCTCAAGAGAAGGGATATATAGGGATCTATTAGAACAATAATTTGTTGAAAGATGGCAGAGACCAAAAAACAATAATTGAGATCTATATTTTTCTTTATTTAGCTATATATTGTCGATATTTTTTGAATTATTTTCACTATTATGAAATCCACTCAAAAAGTTGACTTGGAAAGGAGATAAGTTTGTATGAATAGAGGAATGTGGATAAAATTTCAAATAGCTTAAAAAATGTTAGCTAGTGAACTTATGCTCACACAGCCTTATAGTGGAGAATGGGTTGTGATCTATAGTGATGCATCCAAGTAGGGTCTTGGAAGTGTTATTAGGAAAAATGATATGGTGTTAGATGATGCAATAAGGAAGTTTTATGTCCATGAGAAAAATTACCCAAATCATTATTTATAGTTAGGTGTGGTAATCTTTTCATTAATGATAAGGAGGCACTGTCTTTATAGTGAAATGTGTGATATTTATACTAATCATAAAAGTATAATGTATATTTTCATACAAAATGAGATAAGTATGAACCAAAGAAGACGGTTGGAGTTGATTAATTATTATAACATTACAATACATTCCCCCCTATGAAATAGAACAATGTGGAAGATGATTTGATTTGAAAAGACCATGCTAGTATATCAATTATAAGGATCACAAAAAAACCAATGTTTAAGGATTCTCAATCGATGGATATTTAAATTTTAAAGCGAGTGGAGAAATAATTTCTTTCTCAAAATAACTTTCAACCATATATAAAACTGAATATTGAAGAGGCATAGAAGAGAGATATAGAGCTATAAATAACGGTGAGAAATGTTCTTAAATTCATACTTTATTGTAATGAAATTATAAAGATGAATAATTGATTTTGTATTAATCCCATACTTAAATTAAATAAGGAGATATTTGATGAAGATCAATGTTCATCATTACATATTCACCATGGAAGAAAAATAAATATGTACAGGAAATAAATAGTATTTCTTGTGGGATGGAATGAAAAGAGATGTTGCCAAATATATCCCTCGATTCTTGGTTTTTTAGAATGTTCATGCTTAGAGACATAAGCCTAAGGGGATGTCGAAAACAATACACATAATAGAAGGGAAATCGGAAGACATCAGTATGGACTTTTTCATCGGACTTCCCAAAAATATCCAAAGGTAATAATGTTATCTGGGTTATAGTTGAATTTTTATGAAGTCGGTACACTTTGTTTATATGAGAGTAGATATATATATTGATCATCTTGCTAGGATATAAGTAATGGAAGTGGATAGATAGCATGGTTTACAACATTAGATTATATCTGATCAGTATCTGAGGATTTCCTCAATGTTCTGGTGATGTCTTTACCATGTTTTGGGTAAACTGTTATGTTTTAGAACTCCTTATCATCAGCAGATAGACGGCCATTATGAGAGGACAATTCATACTCTGTATGGAATGTTGAGAGCTTTCCCTATGGATTTTAAAGGTGGTTGATATCCAGACCTACCACTGGTGAATTTTCTTACAAAAATATCCTTCACTATAATATTCCAATGGATACTTATAAATACATCTATGAAAATAAGCGAAGAAATCCAAAATTCTATGATGATGTTGGGGAATGGAATATATTAGTAACTAATCTTGTTGATGAAATTTTAGAAAATTTCAAATCTATTCCACCACTAATAAGACTTCCCTAGTCTCAAAAAAATTTTACGTTGACAACTAGAAAAAAAATGTTTAGTTTGAAGTGGGTGATAATGTGTTTTTGATGAATACGTCCCTAGAAGAGAGTAATGAGATTTGGAATGAAGGGCTTGTCATGACCTGTCCTCGGGGCCCGTGCCGTGACTACCCCAAACCCGCCTTCCATAGGGCAGGGGCTGGTGACTAGCACCAAAGGTGTAAATCCTGATAAAAGGGAAGGAATTTCCTTTAAATAAGAAAAAAAACACCATAGAGTACGAAAGCTGAAGTAAACACTAAGTAAACTAAGTAAAAAAGTAAGTACTGGAAAGTAAATGGGCCAGTATACAAACCCAACTGAAAGTACAGTACAATTGAAAAGAAAGTACAAAAGATGAAAAGTAAAGAAGCAACCACCATTTAGTCCTCTGGAATCCCCACCTGAAGGGTGGGGAAAAATGGTCTCCTCTGCTTCTCGAATCCGTCCTTCTGCACTGTGTACGTCCCGCGTTATAGTCCACCTCCGGATACTATCCCACTCCACATGTCTCAAACACAATCGGTGTTGTCCGTCATCTATATCCAACACAAAGTAGTGCATGAATAGCCCGTGCAGGGGTGTGTAAACGATACTCACCAGGGACCCCGAGACTCGTGAAGGTCTTCTACAATCCACAAAGGAATAATCCACAAATGAATAATACAAACACAAAGTATCAACCAACACTACATAAGTATATGCCCTTACATATACCTATGTCTTCAATGCTAGTTCGGTTTCAACTCCCGAGCCAATGTTCAACCTAGTCCACACAAGAAAGTAAAAATCAGTCTACACAGGAAAGTACAACACAATCCACACAAGAATGTAAAACTCAGTCCAGACAGGAAAGTACAAATCAGTCAACACAAGAAAGTACATCTCAGTCCACAGAGAAAAGAAAGAAC
Source organism: Viscum album (assembly GCA_963277665.1). Classification (NCBI taxonomy): domain Eukaryota; kingdom Viridiplantae; phylum Streptophyta; class Magnoliopsida; order Santalales; family Viscaceae; genus Viscum; species Viscum album. The sequence goes on along the minus strand of OY728132.1, from coordinate 1,338,507,212 downwards.
ATCATATCGAAGATAATGATTGAAAGTCAAGACTCAGGTCGCACATGAATACTACTCACGAAGAGAGGTGGGGATGATAGATGTAGCCTCTGAGTAATCTCCCTTGCCGTACCCACGTTGGATCCAAGTACAGAAGTTGTCACTACCGAACCCACGTAGGATCCTAGTACAATAACCATCGCTGCCGAACCCACGTAAGATCCAATTAGAGTCTTCCTCACTACCGAACCCACTTAGGATCCATGTACAGTCATCATCACAGCCAAACCCACGTAGGATCCAAGTACAGTTGTCATCGTCGTCGGAGTCGTAGCCAGCTATAGGGTTCCCGCACACAACATGCTCGATTCCGGGAGGGTCTTCTCTAAAAGACAAGGGGTCGATACATCAACTGTCACGAAGTCCCTATTTGATGTATTAAAAGGTTCTGTCTCGTCAATAGGAACTCAACGTGATAGATAGCGCATCAATCGGACGCCCAGTTTGAGAGATATAGGATTTTCTGTCCTAGGGGCCCGATTGATTTTTATGATAAACCAACCCTACCATACTCTAGCTGCTTCAAAACCTCAAGTATAGTAAGCCAAAAGAACCTCTCACTAAGTGGAAAACAACATAATTGACGGTACGTCATTCGGTTGTCCGGTCCTTAAGTTATAAGCCTTTCTGTTCCAAGGGCCCGGTTGGTTTCCAGTTTGAACCAACCAGGACGTACCCAATATTTGCTGAATCCTCATGTGTAATATAACAAAATGAACACCTCGATCCAAGGATCCCTATGCAACTAACGGTGCATCGATCGGAGGTCTGTATCCCAAGATATTGTCATTTGAATGAACCTAGTCCTAAAATAGTGGGTCTGGGCCCGGTCTGACCCGGCCCAACACCCCTGGGGTGGCCCGAACCGGGTCGAACCGACCCGGGTCCGGCCCATGGCTAGCATGGCCCAGCCCAGCGGGGTGCGGCCTGCGACCCATCTTAGAAGTCGGCCGCAGCTCGGCGCTAGCCGAGCGGTTCGCAAAGGGGGAACCTCCCCCTTGTTTCCAAAACGGCAGACCCATGGGGTCCATCCTAGTTATCTTCAAGGGGTTAAGACCACCCAGTTTTCTTCAAACGGCCAGCCGTGATGTTGGGCCTTCTGTAACCACGGGACCCTCTCAGGTCCCGCCTACAGGTGGCACCGGCGACCGGCTAAGCCGGCCGCCCCTTTCAAGACCGACGCGACCTTAGGCAGTGGCTCCTGTTCGACCGGTGTGGCGCTAGGGCGTCACGCCCCTTCGCTGCGGCCCATCCCGGCCGCGGCCCCAATTTAAGCTGAGGTGCGATGCAATGGTGTCGTGCCCCTACCCTGTGGCCCACACTTAGCTGCATCCTCCTTTGGCCTCACCGGCGTGGCGCGATAGTGCCACGCTCCACCACCGCGGCCCGCTCTCACCGCGGTCCTCTTCATTCCCGCTCGGTGCAACGACACCATGCTGTCTTCACCACAATCATCAATGATGACCAACAAAAAAGGGAAGGAGGAACATCCGTTTTTGTGTGGTCTGATCTCCTCCTGCTATGACGATGACAAGCTGCCAAATTTTAATCAACGGAGGTCAATAAATAAAACTGGAATGAAGATAACCCCTACCTCGAAAGAAGTCCGCGGTGGTCAAGCATTGTGGATGATTGCGTCGTTTCTGTCGTCATTGGTGTCTCCACCCTTGTCACAGAGGAAGAAGAGGATGAAGAAAACGGGGCTACCGAGCTGACGTTCTTCATCATAGAGTCAGCGTTCTTCGTTGAAGATGAAGTTCTTCAAAAGAGACTAGAGCTCTCTCCTCCAATTCTCAACACAACAAGCCAACCAAAAAAATAAAATAAGACTCCTCCTTATTTTATTAAAACATTCCATGAATTCAAAAACTCAAAATTTAAACACTAAATTCAATTAATTGAAGAGGTTCAATTAATTAAATTAATGTCTGTTGGCATTATTAATGTGGGAGAGGAGAAGTCACCCAATTAAATAAAAGGGGTATAATGGGGGGTTTAAGGGAATGAGAAGGGTTGGGGATAATGCGGGCCCCACATCACATTAATCATTATATGGGTTGTTAGGATGTTAGTGGGTCCCACCCTAACTTCCCCATGTACGATAAAACCTCTTTTGTTAGGAATAAAACTATACCACAAATTTTATTCACCTTTTTATTTAATCCACTTTTTTTACCAACCCCTCCCAAAAAACGCATCTTCGGTAAAGGTCCTCTTAAGCAATTACCGACACTGTAGTTTCATCGGTGCCCTTAGATTTTAATTTTGAGAACCGGTTGAAGAGATAGAAAAACCCGCTCGATCGTTCACTGAAAATACCCAAGCTAAATTTCAGAAATTGATACCAGGAACATCGGGCCTCAGAATCTGGTGCCGTTAAAAACTGCGTAATCTTAAATCCCGAAGAATTTAAGAAAAAATTTTACTTGAAATTTACAGGTCTTTACATTACTCCCACCTCAAGGCATTACATCCCCATAAAGCTACATCATAAATTAGGGAAACAAATGAGGGTATTGCGCATGCATCTGAGCCACCCGCTCCCATGTGCTCTCCTGGAGGTTCTCGTGCTGCCACCTGATGCGCACCAGAGGAATGGACCATCCACATAGGACCCGCTGCTGTCGATCCTCGATCTCTGCTGGGACCTCTGCAAATGTCGCCCCGTCCTCAATTTCAAACTTCCCATGGTCGATGATATTCTTCGGGCCATGCACGTATCTCCTCAGCTAAGATACGTGGAAGACGTTGTGCCCCCTGTGCAACTGAGGTGGAAGAGCCAGGCGATAAGCCACTACACCTATCCTAATGAGGACCTTGAATGGTCCGATAAAGTGTGGAGATAACTTGCCTCCCTGACCAAATCTCTGTAATCCACGTCGAGGTGAGACCCGTAAGAAAATGTGGTCGCCATCCTGGAACTATAGTGGTCTTCGCCACCTATCAGCATAAGACTTCTGTCAGATCTGTGTAGTCCTCATCCACTCATGGATGATCTATTTATTCTCTGTTGTAGCATAGACCATCTCTGGTCCTACAAGAACTGACTCACCAGGGTCTTTCCATCACAGAGGTGATCTGCAAGGTCAGCCATACAATTCCTCGTATGGTTCCATCCAGATGGTGGAGTGGTAGCTGTTGTTATATGCAAGCTCCACCAAGGGTATGTGATCCTCCCAGCTGCAACCAATGTCAAGGACACATGCATGGAGCATTTCCTTGAGTGTTTGAATGGTCCTCTCCATTTGGCCATCCGTCTAATGTTGAAAAGCGGTGCTCAAGCGTAGCTGCATCCCAAATCCCTCATGAAACCCTTTCTAAAGCCGAGAAGTAAAGAGAGCATCTCAATCGGAGACGATATGCGATGGTACACCATGAATCCGTACAATCTCCTAAACGTATAGGCATCCAAAGATCTCCCATGAGCCTTGCTCTCTGATAGGTAGGAATTGGGCCGACTTGGTGAGTCGGTCGACAATCACCCAAATGGAGTCGTGTCCTCTGGAAGTACGTGGATGTCCCATCACAAAATCCAAAGATATCACGTCCCACTTCCACTCTAGGACCTCTAAGGGTTGAACCAAGCCTGCTGGTTCCTAGTGCTCCACCTTCACCTGCTGGCAGGTGAGGTATCGTGAAACGAACTCCGCCACAACCTTCTTCATACCCTGCAACTAGTGATGTCATCTGAGATCCTGGTACATCTTCGCTACTCCTAGATGTACCACCAATGGGGAGGTGTGAAACTCCCATAGCCCCTCCTCCTACAATGCAACTGGTACCATGGGACGTCCTCTAAAAAGGATGATGTGCTCTACTCCTATAGAAAATCCATCAGGTGCCTGTCCAGTGGATATCTGTGCACGTCGTGTCTCCCAGTCAACGTCCCCTCGTTGTGCCTCCCTGGCCCACTGATGTAGTGGAGGAGTGAATGTGAGAGACTGTAGAACGGCTGACCCATCTCTATCCATGAAGGATCTTGCAAAGTGGCTAACTGCTCTGTCACCTCTCCATGTAGCTGAATGCCCGACCTCCTGCTGAGAGCATCATCTAGTACGTTCTCCTTCCCAATAGTATAGAATATCTCAAAGTTATAGTCCTAGAGGAACTCAAACCATCTCCGCTATCTTAGGATCAGGTCCTTCTACAAGAAGATGTATCTGAGACTCTGGTGGACAGAGTAGACTCTAAAGTGCTCTCCCATCAAATAGTGTCGCCGCATCTTCAAGGCGAAGACCACTGCTACTAAATCTAGGTCATGGGAAGTGTAGTTCTTCTTGTTCTGCCTCAACTGTTGTGAACCATAAGCGATTATTACCCACTCCAGCATCAGGACACACCTGAGTTTGGTCCCTGATGCATCGCAGTAAACTACGTACCGTACGCCCTCCTCCAATAGAGTCAAGATGGGTGCACTGGTCAATCTCTGTCTCAGCTCATGGAAGCTATGTTGACATCTATCTAACCACACAAAGGGTTTCCCCTTCTTCGTCAAAGCTGAAAGAGGTGCTAAAACTCTGAAGAAGTCTAGAACAAATCTCTGATAGTACCCAGCCAGACCTGGGAAACTTTGCACCTCCGTCACGCTCCTGGGTGGATCCCAAGCTAGTACTGCCTCGATCTTCATAGGATCCACCACAACTCCCTCCTCAGAGATGACATTCCCCATGAAGTGGACCTCTCAAATCCAGATCTGGCACTTCAGGAGCTTACCATAAAGATGGTTCTCTTGGAGTATATCCAGTACAACGTGCAAGTGGTAGGCGTGCTCCTCCTCAGTAGTAGAGTAAATCAAAATGTCATCGATGAAGACTACAAGAAACCGATCGGGGTAGGGCTGGAATATCCTGTTCATGAGACTCATGAACACTGCTGCAGCATTGGTTACACCGAAAGGAATAACCAAGAACTCATAGTGGCCATATCGACACCTGAAGCCCGTCTTCTGCACATCCTCGTCTTGAACTCTGAGCTGATTATAGCCTGACCTGAGGTCTTTCTTCGAGAACCATCGTGCTCCCTTGAGATGATCAAAGAGGTCGTCAATCCTCAAAGGTAGGTACTTGTTCTTCACATTCACGTGGTTCAGGAGACAGTAGTTGACACACAGTCACAAGCTCCCATCCTCCTTATTGGCGAATAAAATTGAACAAGCCCAGGGTGAAACACTAGGTCCAAGGAATCCCCTGCCCTGAAAGTCCTCTAGCTGTACCCGTAGCTAACGAGGCATAGTGGGAACCATCTGATATGCTAGGTAAGATATCAGGGTTTTCCTGAGGTACATGTAAATATAGAAGTATGCAACTATGTGAGGAGGTAGTCCTGGAACATCGTTCGGGAAAAATTCCGCATACTGATCCACCACAACATGGAAACTCGGACTCTGCACCTCAACTGCTCCTAGGATGAGACTAGCCAACTGATGGGTGATCGGTTGTCTGGTCCTCTGTGTGAGTCCATTATGTGCGGTAAAGGCTCCCTTCTCGCTGGTGAAGGTGAACCTGCTCCAATCTGTGCGGACACACTGCACCTTGTACCTAATATAGTCTGTATGAGCATGGACCGTAGATTACCAATCCATGCCCAAGATGACGTCGTAAGGCCTCGACGCCTCTACAAGACGATCCCAGCTGAAGCTCTCTCCTCCTTGAGTAATCTCACACTTCCGTAACCAATGCGTAACTGTTGAATCTGATCCTGTAGGAGTCTCTAGTCGTAAGAATTGAGCCAATGGATCTGTCGGAATCTCCAAGCTCCGAACAAGGGCAGAAGAAATGAAAGAATGACTCGTTCATGTGTCTATAAGAACTGCAGCAAGGGTGGAGTAGACACATATAGTAACTCGAATCATCTCAAGTGCACCGTGGTCATAGGCCTCCACTACCTGAAGCTAAGTCTGCCTCTGTCCGCCAGCTCCCTGTGGTCGTGGTGGACCTCCTGGTGATGATGGAGGTAGAGCCCCGAAGCATCGTCCACCACCTGCTGCTCGTCCAGTTCTTCTACCTCGTCCACCTGCTCCAAACAGACCACCACGGTCAAACCTCTGCCTCTACCAGGGTGGTCCCTCAACCGCCTGCTACTCCTCTGCATGGTAGGACGGGCAGTCACAAGCCATGTGGTCCTTCCCACCGCATGCATTGCACTGTCTGCCTCTCGTATGATTGGCTCTACTGCGTGTTCCCCACACCTCTGAACCGGTATCCTGAGGTCGCCCACCTGATGGTTTGGTCCTCTTGGACCTCTGCGATATTTTTCTACTACCTACTGCAGAAGACTTCGCTACGTGTTGCCCTACGGTAGGCCCACTGCTATTGTAGGCTCAGAAAGAATTATCTCCCCAAGAAGGGCTCGCTCCAGTACTCCTGCCTATGTCATAATGCTGAGGGAGATCATCGAAGCCCTGACCTCCTGACTTGGTCCCTGCTTAAAGGTTCGGGCCTGGAAGAATGGGTCCTGTACAATGCCCATGGAGTAGCGCGAGAGGTCGGTAAATCTCACCGAGTACTAGGCTACTGTCATGTTGCACTGCCGCAGTTGTAGTAACTCTTGAATGGGCACCGCACTTAGGGTGGCTGGAATGAACAATGAGCTGAAGAGGCTCTCGAAGTCCATCCAAAGAAGTGATGCCTCTTCATGAACCTAGAGCATCAGGCTCCACCATCTACTTGCTGCTATGTGCAGGAGACTCACCGTAAGGATCACCATGAGGTTAGCTGGTTTCCCCACTAATCTGAAGACTCAGACGACAGCCTCCAGCCAATCCATGGCTGCCTGAGGGTCTGTCTCTTCGTGGAACCTGGGTTCCCTCTAATGCTGAAACTCATGCAGTGCACTCTGGTGATGTTCACTCTTAGTTTTTGGGGCTGGTGGCATCGGTGGCTCGGTGGGTAGCCATACCGCCGGTTCCTCCAATGTAATGGGGCCCTCCATCGAGGCCTCTTCGTTCGATGGGCTGCCATCTTGCAAAAAGCTCGGAACCCTAGATGGATACCTTCGTGGGTCCATCCTGAAAAGAAAATGGTGTTCCACGATTAACATAGTATACCTGGTGAGCTGACACAAAGTAATCACTAAGGAAACATTTAAAACACACATGCAATCAGTGTTTTCAAGCACTGAGTTGAATATCAGAAGTCAAGGTCCTTGTGTATTGATACGTCGGCCACCGCGTGAACACTAGACTGCATGGACTGAAATCCACTCTCAATAATCTTAACACTATTTCTTCATAGTAGAAATTATCAGAGTCATGAGTTTTGCGTTAGAACCAACTCCTTTGATACCAATTTGTCATGACCCGTCCTCGAGGCCCGTGTCGTTACTACCCCAAGCCCACCTTCCATTGGCTAGGGGTGGCTTCTAGAACCAAAGGTGTCAATACTGATAAAAGGGAAGTCATTTCCTTTATATAATAAAACAAACACCACATAGTATGCAAGCATAAGTAAACACTAAGTAAACTGAGTATAAAAGTAAGTGCTGGAAAGTAAATGGGCCAATATACAAACCCAACTGAATGTACAGTACAACTGAAAAGAAAGTACAATAGCTGAAAATTAAAGCAGCAACCACCATGTCATCCTCAGGAAACCCCAATTGAAGGGTGGGTACATATGGTCTCCTCTTCTTTTCGAATCCGTCCGTCCGCACCGTGTACGTCCTGCCTGATAGTCCACCTACGGATACCGTCACGCTCCACAAGTCTCAACCACGATCAGCGATGTCCGTCATCTGCATCCAACTCAACGTATTGTGGGCATAGCCTTTGCAGGGGTGAGTATACGATACTCAGTAGGGACCTCGAGACTCTCGAAGGTCTCCCAGAATCCACAAAGGAATAATCTACAATGGAATAAGACAAACACAAAGAATCAACCAACACTACATAGGTATATTCCCATACATATATTTAGTCATCAATTCTAGTTCGGCTCCCACTCCCGAGCCCATGTTCATCCCAGTCCACACAGGGAAGTACAACTCAGTCCACATAGGAAAATTAGAACTCAGTCCACACAAGAAAGTACAACATAGTCCACAAAGGAAAGTACAACTCAGTCCATAGAGAAAATTACAACTCAGTCCACACAAAAGAGTATAACTCAGCCCACACAAGAAAAAAAGACAACCATATCGAAGATAATGATTGAAAGTCAAGACTCATCTCACACAGGAATACTACTCACAAAGAGGGGTGGGGATAATAGATGTAGCCTCTGAATTATCTCCCCTACCAAACCCTTGTAGGATCCAAGAACATAAGTCATCACTGCCCAACCCACGTAGAATCGTAGTATTGTAACCATCACTGCCAATCCCACACAGGATCCAAGTACAGTCGTCCTCGCGATCGAACCCACGTAGAATCCATGTACAGTCGTCCTCGCGGCTGAACCCACAAAGGATCCAACTACAGTCGTCATCGTTGTCGCAATCGCAGCCATCTCTAGGGTTCCCGCACACAGCACGCTCGATTCCTAGAGGTTCCACTCCACGAGAGAATGGGTCGATACATCAACTATCACGAAGTCCAGAGTTGATGTATCACAAGCTTCTGTCTCGTCAATAGGAACTCAACGCGACAGAGGGCGCGTCAATCAGACACCCGGTCTGAGAGATATTGGCATTTCCGTCCCAAGGGCCCGGTTGGTTTTGGTGCTAAAAACAAGCCAAACATACTCCAACTACTTCCAAACCACATGTGGATTAAGCCAAAACATCTATCTCACTAAGAGGAAAACAACGTAATTGACTGTATGTCATTTGGACATCCAGTCCTTATGTTATGAGTGTTTCCACTCCAAGGGCCCGGTTGGTTTTCGGTTCAAACAAACCCAGCCATACACAAACTTCACAAAATCCTTGAGTTTAATATACCAAAACGACCACCTCGATCCAAAGATCCCTACGCAACTGACAGTGTGTCGATCGGAGGTCTGTAGCCCATGATATGGGCGTTTGAACGAACCTGGTCAGAAAATAGGGGGTCTGGGCCCGGTCTGACCAGGCCCAATATCCCTGGGTCGGCCTGATCCGGGTTGACCTGACCCGGGTCCAGGTCCGGCCCGGATGGCGTGGCCCAGCCCTCAGCTGGCGCGGCCCAGCCATACTGGGCATGACCCGGCCCACGGCTAGCACGGCCCGGCCCTACTGGGTGGGGCCGGCCCGAACCGTGCGGTCTGTGGCCCAGCTCGATTGTCGGCCGCGGTTCGGTGCTAGCCGAGCGGGGTGCCAAGGGGGGGCCTCCACCTTGTTACCAAAATGCCGGAACCGTGGGGTTCGCCCTATGTATCTTTCGGGGTTTTACGACCCCCATGTTTCCTTCGAACTGTCGGTCGTGATGACCGGCCTTTTGTAACCATGGGACCGTCTCGGGTCTCGCCTCTAGGTGGCATCGGCGGCCGGCTGTGCCGGCCGGCCCTTTGAAGATTGTCGACGCTTCTATTTGAACGGCGTGACCCCTCTTGAATCATCGGCGCGGCGTGACAGCACCCCGCCCCTCCACTTTGCCCTGCTCTTAGCCTCGGCCTCCTTCGGCCTCACCGGCGCGGCGTGACGGCGCCGCGCTCCTCCACCACGGCCCACTCCGGTCGCAGTCCTCTTCGTTCTCGCGTGGTGCAACGACACCGTGCCGCCTTCTCCACAATCATCAACGAATTTCAACAAAAAATGTGGAGGATGATCGACTATGTTTGTGCGGTCTGATCTCCTCCCACTATGATGATAACAAGCGGCCAAATTTTAATCAACGAATGTCAATAAATAAAATTTGAATGAAGATAACCCCTAACTCGAAGGAAGTCCGCGGTTTTCAAGTGCTGCAGATGATGGAGTCATTTTCGTCGTCATCGGTTTCTCCACCCTTGTTGCAGAATAGGAAGAGGATGAAGAAACCGGGGTCGCCGAGCCGACGTTCTTCGTCGGAGAGTTGGCGTTCTTCATTGAAGATGAAGTTCTTCAAAAGAGACTAGAGCTCTCTCCTCCAATTCCCAACACAACAAGCCTACTAGGAAATAAAATAAGGCTCCTCCTTATTTTATTAAAACATTCCATGCCTTCAAAAACTCAAAATTTAAACACTTAATTAAAATGATTTAATAGGTTGAATTAATTAAATTAATGTTTGTTGGCATAATTAATGTGGGATAGGAGAAGTCACCCAATAAAATACAAGGGGTTTAATGGGGGGGTGTTTATGGGAATGTGAAGAGTTGGGGATCATGCAAACCCCACCTCAAATTTATCCTCACATGGGTAGTTAGAATGTTAGTGGGTCCCACCATAACTCCCCCATGTAGGATAAAACCTCCTTAGTTAGGAATAAAATTGTACCTCAAATTTTATTCACCTTTTAATTTAATCCACTTTTTTTAACAACCCCTCCCAAGAAAACACATCTTCGGTAAAGGTCCTCTTAAGTAAATACTGGCGCAACGGTTTTATCGGTGCCCTCGAATTTCAATTCCATGCACTGGCTCAGGAGACAGAAAAACACACTCGTTCGTTCACTGAACGTACCCGAGCTAAACATCAGAAGTTGATTCTGGGCACACCGGTCCTCGGAATCAAGTTCCGTCAGAAACAGCATATGCGTAAAATCCCAAAGAATTTATGAAAAAAAAATTCCTTGATATTTATGGGACTTTATAGAGCTATCTAAGCCTTATGTACATTGATCCTTTTAAAATTCTGAATCGTGTTGGGAATGTAGCTTACTGATTGTTGATTCCACCAAATCACTCTAAATTTCATGATGTGTTCCATGTAAATATCAAAATAAAGTACATATCAGATCCATCCCATGTACTAAACATAGAAGATGTACCGCTGGAGCATGATCTTTCTTATAAAGATAAACCAATTAGGATAATGTATCATAGAGAAAATGTTCTACAAAACAAGACCACTCATTTTGTTAAATTTTTATAGAGGAACCACCAATTTAAAGATGATATATAGGAATTTGAGGATATTATTAGGGAGAGTTTTCCATCTTTGTTTGTTTCCAAGTGTTGAATTTCATGGGAGAAATTCTGTTTATGGGGGGTAGAATATAACACCCATATGTTTTATGAAATATTTTCCTTAAATAATTTTAATTATTATATAGCTTTCATTCCATGAAATAATGATTTTAATCAAACCAAAATATTGCCTTACAAAAAAATTAACATTATATCCAAGATTTTAGGTTAGAAGGAATATGTATAACAAACTTATGTAAAATCATTGGGAATTCATTGGCTTTCAATTATATATGAAAAATATAAATCAATTTTTTTATTTTTGAGTGAATTACTATTGGTAATGAAATTAATGAGATATATATCTGTTATATACTTAATAAAATATTTTTTAATTCATCCTATGAAAATTTTAGTTATATGGTATGAATGATTCTTATTTGATTTATAAAAACCTATATTTTTAATGGGGTAATTTTATTCCATTGAATGGGGAACCCCTTTTAAAATATGATTTTGACACATTAAAATTTTTTATATGAATAAATTAATATTTTCTTTTTATGTGGTATATAGAAATTTAATTTCTTTTAATTTATCATATTTTGTCGTGTTACATTCATGTTTTGATGAATACTAAAAATACATAAATTTTATCTGAAAGTATATTTTTAATAGAAATAATTTAAATGGTTAAATTATAATTATAATTTTTTTCAAGTATAAATATATTATATTATTATCATTAAATATAATTAAATTCATTAAAATTAATTTTACATTGCGTCTATATATTAAAACATTTTAATCTGTTGAAATGTTTTATCTTGAAAAACATGTCCTATCATTCAGACAATGATATTGATTTTAATTTAATTATAGAATATTATGGGTTTAAATTTCATAAAAATGGATTCCATATTTGTAATAAGTTATTCCTAATTATGTTAATATGTTAATTTTGTTTTTTGGACATTATGAATACTAACATTATTAAATTTTTTAATAGTAGTTAAGGGTAAATCGGGTAATTATAGATAAAAAAATATTATTAATTACCTTTACACCTATCAAAATACTATTAGATGATAAAATTATACCCTTACTATCTATGTTTCTAAATGAAATCACTTAATGGCCACCTGACCATTAATATGACATTAATATTATTAAAATCATTGAATATGAATATTGTAGCACTTTCTTTTTATAAAAGTATATTAATTTGAATACAGGGATTCCCAAGAGATACCATCAACTATATATATTCTATATAAATATTTAAGAATTAAATATATCATAGAATGTTTTTTATAATTTTAATATATTAAATAATTACAAATATGGATGACACAAAAGTGATGTAAAATTGTTTTACTAACAAAAAATATCAAAGAAATGATTTTAATTATATTAAAAGAAATATAATATGAATTAAATATTGTTATCCAAAAATTTTATAGGTTATTATTATATTTTTGGAGTATATTAAATTATTTGGTTCGAAGTTATATTTTTTGCGTCTTTTATTTGAAATCAATGAAATGAATAGTTTCTAAATTGACTCCAATGATATTTTATAAAAATAATGTTTTTTTTATTTTTTAAAAATCATAAAAATATTTATAAAACTATAAATTGGTCATTATAACCTCTAAAATTTTATTAAATATCCATTTATTTTCAATTTAAACATTATATGTAAATATTTATAACCATTAAATATTTAGAGTATTATTTAAGAAATTAAAATTAAATAGATTAAGAAAGGATAAATCATAATTATAAGGTTTAAAATAAAAGAAAAACATGTATAATGTTTAATAGTTGAGTATGTTTACACCCATCCTCATCATATCTCTGAAATAATCCACTTTGGATCCATTATTAATTTAATATTTAATTTCTATTAAATTAATAGTTTTGGTATTTCCAAAAGATCCCCTCCGCTGTCTTATAAAAAGGCACCTCTAATTATCTTTTAATCACACCTTTAAATCTGTTTCTCTCAGCCAAAACATTCATATTTCCCCTCCTAAGTTCACTAAATTCATCATGGAGGCCAAACATTGGGCTTAAATACAACATACGAAGACTTTGTGTGCAAATCAAAATCAGATACTCAAAAAAGATGTAATTATTTTATCACCTATTTCAAAATTATTTTCATAATCTACTTCCAATTCTGTTGCTTTTTCCATACTAAAGTATTAAATCTAATATTTTATTCAAGTTTAGATTTCATTAATATTGTGAAACATCCATATACCTTTTTTTTCCATCCTTTAAATAACAATATCACTTTGCCTATGAACGTATAACTCATTGTCTATACGTCATGGTGTAATTTGTTATTCAATAATAATTAATTTGGACGTGTATAATGATAACTATAATAGATTTAAAAAATTAACATAACATGATAATTATTCTGTACAATTAATATATCATCTAATTCCATGCCATTTAACCATTAAGTGAATGACATTATCACTTGTGTGTGTGTACCACCTACTGTATCCACGATGCGATGTGATTCATTCTACATGATATTCATCGAACAACAATTATTTACCTGAATTTAATGATTACATATGATATATATTACACTAATATAATTATTTATATTATATAACTATAATCTATGAAGTGGAACATGAACTTATCCGTTAAAACTTTAAAAAGAACCTACAGTAGTTAATATCTGAATAATGGGTGATAATTAAATGTTACTAACAAACAATTGTGAATTTAATGATATATGAAATCATAAAAGGATTATTATTATTTTATAAGATAATAAAATTTTTTAAATCCTTATTTATGAGGTTTAGATACATACTAAGGATATCAGATCTAAGTAAGGGAATAATTTTTCAATATCATTGTTATCTGATATTGTTTATATATAATTATTTACGGAGGTATATTTATCATACACATAAATTTTACCTAAATATGTAATACTATTTCTATTATTCTACAATTTTTAAAGTAAAGTTTTTGCTTTAGTTCATTTTTACAAAATAGTATAAAAGAAATATTTTGTCCTTATCCATATGAGGTACTTTTTGACTTTTCCAAAAATACTATTATATGATTATTTTTTAAAATTATAAGGCATAAATGGATTCCTACGCTTTCATAACTCCTTATTTAAAGGAATATTCCTTTATAATACTTTAAGGGTATTTTTAATTAAATTATTTTCTTTTCAAATATCATGGAATTAAGAGAAAAGATAACATTTTTGAAAAAGAAATTATATTTTCATAATGAAATAATGTCTTGTATTTTATCAAAACAATTATCCATATAAGATATCATAGGGTTTTTTTTATATCCTTATTGTTAATTTTATTTTATTTTGTTTGCGGCAGAATTCTTTTTTATGAAATGCAAAAATTTTGTATGGATTATTTTTGAATGATGTTTAAGAACCCCTTTTTTTGTTATGTGTGTTATACTATAATGAATTGTTTACATTTTTTTGGAACATATAAGAATGATATCATTGTGATATGGGTGATACCTATAACTCTTTCTGATTAATTGGGTAATAATTTTTATATAATGAGATAGACATTAATGGAATGACTAGAAAATCTAATTTTGTAATACAGGACTCGAACGGTATGTAATACTAGTTCATTAATGGAATTTTTAAACTATGATGGTCCTAGAAATGATCTTTGACTAATATAAATTATTTTATATGCTTATCTATATGATAAAAAACATCATGTCTTATGTTTTGAATTTTTGGATTATGCCCATTATTTATTATGATCTTTTATCCCAAGACATGATATCACTATCTTTCATATGCCAAATAAGACATTAATATGTTATTTTTTATGTCTTATGATTATGATATGATTGATATTTATATTGTTTACCCTTAATGAGAATTTCAGCTTTCCATTTCATAAGTTTCTTTTCCCTAGGTCTGGATGAATGGTATTATGTAATATTTGTCCAAAAGTTTTCCAGTTATTATAAAACAAGTAGGAAACAATATAGTTGTTTTTTGAACAAGTTGTTTATGTTTCCCAGTTTGTAGAGACTCTATATCTATATTTTCCTATCATTCATTTATTATTTGTTTTACAAATATAAATCAATTTTTTATTAATAACAATATATCTAAAGTATGGGCCGTAAAATAATCCTTCTTAGACACATAATACTTGATAAGTATCATCATAACCTGGGGAAGGAAACATAAAAATAGGTGATCTCGGATACTCAAAATGGGTAAAAATGTAGAAATATAATCATTACCCTGAGTATAAGGGTATGATAACGTGATAATAACATTGAAATATGATGCCTTGTATATAAAAATATCATAAGCATGAATTGTGGTATAAAGATTGGTAGTTCATAAGACTTGAATCATAAGAAAGTCAATAACATAAACCATAAAACATAACATTTCAATAAAACATGTAATTGTGGAAGAAACATATGAATATAATATGATATCTGTTTTATCAAAGGAATTTCATCCATGAAAATATTGGTAGTATGGGTTCCCTCCCTATACCATCTTCGATGTCCTGGTTCTCTCTGATAGCCATCGTTGTAGCATGAGTTCACTCCTCATACAATCTAGGTAGTCAAGGTTCACTCCCATGCCAATATTAATATCCAATGTTCATTCCAAATACCCTTTTATTCTATCTAGTGAGATAAAAATCATTATGCAATTCATTGTAGGTAGATATAGGTCTCACCATTCATATAGTTAAGTCAAATATAAATGTTACAAATAATCATAAACATTCATATCATAACCCATGAAATGAAATGGGTATCATAAAAATATATTCATATATTAAACTATGTAAATACGAAATGTTTCATAGTAATTTTATCAAAGGTTAATGCATGAAAATATTGGGTTTCAAAAGAATATAACATGTTAAAGTGAAAATGGTTTCACAAAACATATAACCTGATGAAGATAAATGAGTTTCATAAACATCATATCCTCAAAATAGAAACCATTCATAGAAACAATATGAATTGACATGTTGAATTATTTCCCTATAAAATAATGAGAAATTACAATTAATATCATCCTAGATAGGATATGACATCGATATAACTATTAGAAACATTTCTATTGGAAAATGACCTTTTTTATAAAAGGTTTTTTTAAAAATATATCCATTTGAAAATTATTTTATTAAAAAATAATTTTAAAATGTATAAAGAATGATTGAAAATAATTGTTAAAAACTTTTTCCCTGAATACTTATAAAAATAAACATTAATTTTTTTAAAAACCATTGTCCTTACAAACATGTAAACTAATCTTTAAAATCTTTTAAAAACATTTTCTTTGAAAACTCTTTTATAAATTATAAACAAATATTTAAAACATTTTGAAATACATTTAATTAAAAGTAATTTGAAAATTTATAAAAAAATATCACAATAATTTCAATAACAATTTCATTAAAACTTATTTGAAGACTTATAAATAAATCTTGAAAACATTTTGAAACCCATTTATTTAAAAATACATTGAAAACATATATGGAAAGCATGAAAAATTTATGAAAACCACTTCTTTGAATATACATTGAAATTTTATAAATATATCTTGATAATGTTATGAAAACAATTTCTTTTAATGTACTTTTAAAATTTATAAATAAATCTTGAAAACATATTGAATACCTTTTTAGAAAACATTGTTTTTTATGAACATTTATTTCCAAACAGAGATATTAAAAAGTATGGATTTCTCAAAAAACATTCATACCTATATTTTGTATGAAAGAGAATACAAATGGTACTAAAACATGTAAAACATGAGTAAAAAAATATAATAATATTTGTAAATTTTCATGACATATGGATCATAAAATTTCATTAATGGGACAACAAATATAAAAAATCACTATAGGCTATGGGACTGTTTCAATAAACTCTTACCATTTGGTAAATTTGAAAAATAGTTCCCTATCATGAAAATGAAATTAAATGATTATTAATATATCATGAGAATATATAGAGTAATTATGTATCATTTTAAAGGAAATATATAAACCTCCTGATAAAATATAGGTGCATAACATGGAATGTGTCTTAAAGAATTCAAATTTACTGAAAAATACATTACCGATTCGTTAAATTTGAAAAATAAATCCCCTCATCAGAATATCATAAAATGGATATTTTAATAACCATAATATTATATATATGAATCATATAATACATCCATGGGTTGTATACATGCCACACATGAGTGACCAGTGGTGAATAAATCATGTATCTTATGAAAATAAAAAGTCACACAAAATCCTCTTACCTTGTGACTTGACACTCTTCATTACCATTAAAACCACATCTTTGATAAATATAAGTTAGTATAAATATATAATGTATACAATTTATTATATGTAATACCCTTTTTGGTTGTATTATATATTTACTTTACCTAGTTTTCAACAAATCTATTTTATGGCTTCACTTCAGGTAATATCTTCTTTCATTCTCGCATGTGTCTTAATTTTTTATATATTTGGTCCTTGTACATATATAATTATTCAAAAAAATATAATTATAAAAATATAATTTATATTTAGTTTATTTGTTTTATTATAATCTATATAATATAGAATAATGAAATGAAATACATCGTTCATGGAGATGGTAAGTCGTATGTACACATTAATGTTGTTTCAATTTTTAATGTTGTCTTAAAAGAAATTAAGTTAATGTAATATATATATATATATATATCATCATTATTATATCTTATTTAAATTATAATTTCAATGAAACCATCCTTAATACATTAAATATAGTTTGTGAATGAATCTACATCTCTTTGATGGGGCAATAATCCACACTCCCTTAAACAAAATTATCATATTAACACCATATGGAAAGTATAAATACATGAGCTGTAAAATAATTAAATAAGTCTATAATCATAGTAAATATAATATAAAACATACATAAATATCTTTCCACCCTAATGTCCTCCATACGAGGTGGTAAGGGAAAATGAACAGTCATAATTTTGTGAGGTGATTGTTCACTGTTCACATAAAAAATATGTTAGTTACACATTATATGGACATGTGTGGAACTGTAGGATGACCCCTAAAAAATATAGTATATTTAATATAATCATTTCTATATCATCATGGAATAGATATAGTGGAGGGAAGGACAAATATAATAAAATTAAGGATCTTGAGAAAAGACGTTACATCTTTATCAGGTAACTCCTTTTGGGTTGTGCCAAAAATGCATCCTTGGATTGATTTCTTCAAAAGAATTGGATTATAGTATTGAGTCAAAAGTCCACATTGGACTTCTATGTTTTTTTTGAAATCACAAATGTCTTATTAATCATATCGTAATTCCTTTTTTAATCGTATCGTACTGACTATGCATATCATACTGACCATAATGATCGTACTGATCATGCTGATCGTACTGACCAAGCTAATCATACTAATCCCGCTGATCGTACTGACTATGCGTATCGTACTGATCATGCTGATCGTACTGACTATGTGTATCGTACTGATCATGATGATCATACTGACTATGCGTATCGTACTGATCATACTGATCGTACTGACCATACCAATCGTACAATGCTGATCGTACTGAATATGGATATTGCATTGGCTCTACTTCTCATATCATTCATTACATACTTGTTTTGGTACTTTGTCAAAAAACACTTGCTTCATTTAAATCGTACTCATGATTATCTTATTCATATATCTTGTTCTAACCAATACGATGTCGTTGAGTTAGTTACATACTAATCAAAACGATGTCGTGCTTTCTGTTTCAATATGACCGTTATGATGCCAGGTGTCCATGTCCCTCTGTGTTTTTCAGAGAAATATGACCATTGGAGGAGATGTGACTGTTGGAACCTGAGGCCTATAAATAGGATATCATTTGAATTTAAGAAATAATGACGAGAAACATTGTGGAACAACTGTGATACTCTACTTCTATCAAGTTCTAGAGAGAGAAACTGTGACTTCTCTCATCTTCTTTGTGTGTCCGATCATCGTATCGAGGGCTTTCAAGTGATTGAAAGACAGATGTGCTGATTACCTAAAAAATCAAGGGCTTCCAAGGATAGGCAGATGGACAGACCGATCATCATATCAAGTGTTGTCGGGGATAGGTAGACATACGTTCTGATTATCATATCGAGGGCTTCCAGGGATAGGCAGATAGACAGTCCGATCATTGTATCGAGGGCTCACTAAGGTTTTGGTGAGACAGACCTTTTATCCTAGGTGAAAGGATAACCCTTCTCTTTGGGTTAAAATAATTATAATTCTTTTACATTTCCGCTACTAGTTGTATTAGAAAGGAAATTGTTTTTGTTTCCTTTTCTATCACTTATACATTTGTAATTGTTTCAATTACATCCATTCTATTACATATTGTATTGATTGATTCTATACGCTTTAAGGTAGAATCATTCATCTTTATATTACTCTGATTATTGTGTTCATCTTGAATACAATTTATTTACATCTCATTGTTATTACATTACATCATACCTTTTATATTCAATAAAATTGTGGGTGTTTGTATTTGTATTAGTTTAAGTTCCTTTAAACTAATCTCTTGCGTGCTAAAACTCAAAAGGTTTTTAAACCTAAAATTCACCCCCCTCATGTATTGTTCCATCTAATAGATATATATATCTACATATTCGATCCAAAAATTGGTATCAGAGGAGGTTTTCCACTGTTTTGTATTTCTTGTTCTATTTTTTACTGACTACACTAACGTGTGGAGTGGAAAAGTTTTTTTAGATGGCCGGAATGAATATTGGGTCAATAGACAATCTGAATCCTTCTAGATCACCAATCATTGATGGGAATCATTATGAGTATTGGAGAGATCGTAAGAAGACTTTTTTGATCAACACTAGCGTAGACAATTTTATTATTCTTACTGGAGGTTACAATATTCCTGACAAAGAAGTCAGTAATTTTACTAACCAAGAGAAGCAAGAATATCAACTGAATTACAAGGTACACAATACATTATTATGCTCTATAAACAAGAATATATAAATTCAGATATCTTTATGTGAAGCAGCCAACTGTATTTGGAAGAAATTGTAAGTCACTCATTTTGGTACATCCAAGCTTATAGAAACAAGAAGAGCAATGCTTCGAGCAGAGTATCATGGATTTGTTTTTTTCATTATGGAGAGCCAGTATGTAAAGTTCAAAAAAGGTTTATGAAAATTGTCAATATCTTACAATTTATGGGAGAAAAAGATCTTGATTATGAAGCTCTAGTTGATAGGATTATAGATATAATTCCAAATTAATGGGAGTCAAAAAGGACAACTATTGATGAAAACAGAAAAGTTTCCCAGATTTCTCTGGATGAACTCTTTGGAAATCTTCTACAGCACGAGACAAGAATGAAGAGAGATGATGATTTCAACAATAAAAAGAATGGGAATGGAAGTGTAGCCTTTGCATCTAAAGTTAAAACAACTGAAAGGCTTACAAGATCCAAAGCCAAGAAAGTTGTTATATCTGATTCAAGTGATTGTAATCTTTCAGATAATGAGTTAGCCAATCTTGCTCGAAGGATGAAAAAGATTGTGGGAAAGAAATAATTCCAATATAGATTCAAAAAGAAAGATAGGAAAGAAAAGAATGATACATAGGTAACTTGTTATGAATGTAAAAAATCAGGACATATAAGGCTTGATTGTCGTTTACTGAAGAGGAAAGACAGAAAGGAGAAACACTCTCAAAGAAACAAGAAAAGGTTTTACAAGAAAAAGAAAGTATTGAAGGAAAATGATACCTGGAGTGCAAGCAGTAGTGATTCTTTAGATGATTCTTCAGAATATGAGTCCTCAGGACAGATGAATATCGGACATATAGCCAGATTACCAATTGAAGATCATCGTATCATGGCTAAGGTACACAATGCTAAATCTATTAAAAATGTCTCTTTGAATGAAAATTATACTGATAATAAATATTATGAATCTTCAAATGATGAATCATCATCATCAGAAGATGATACATTACCTTATTTTGAAAAAGTATCTAGATTTGCTATATTACTTGAAAATGAAAATTCTAAACTCATGAACATGCTTGAGAAAGAAAATTCTAGAATTTCAATCTTGACTAAAGAATTATCAGATCTTTATAAATATATTAATGTGAAAACATCTGATTTTGAAAGTATTTTAAAAACCCTTGAGAAAGTCAAATCTAACAAGGATAAACTTTCTAATGATCTTGAAAATGTAATTTCAAAGAAAAATATTTTAGAGCCTAACTCTAGTTCAAATTCAAATGTTTTGGAAAATAAGAATTTGGTTTTAAAACTAAAGTCAGAAATTTTTTCCTTCAAAAAATGTTTGTCAAACTTTACTCATGGAAAGAAAATCTTTGACAAGATGTATTCACAAATTAGACCTTTGAAAATCGTTATGGTCTTGGTTATACTCATTCCAAACCTGTTTTTAGTAATAACTATTTTGTTCCACAAAAAACCTCTTTTTGTATAATGTACCAATATGGTGAAAACTGGAGAAGAGATTGTTCTCTTAACAGAATTCAATCTTTAGGATTTCATAATGCTCATTTTGAAAAACAAATGTGGATTCCTAAAATTATTTTATCTAATCCTTCTGGATCCAAACAAATTTGGATTCCGAAAAACTAATTCTTTCATTTTCAGCAAAATGAGAAGTGTACCAATAAGAATATTTGGTACATGGATAATGCTTGTTCTCGACACATGACTGCAAACAAAGATCTCTTTGAAAAGGTTATAAAAACAAAAGGTGGAAAAGTTACCTTCGGAGATAATGCTCAAGGAAAGATTGTTGTTATAGTTAATATCATTTTTCTTGGAAAAGTAATTATTTCAAATGTTTTGTTTGTTAAAGGTATTAGGCACAACCTCATCAACATAAGTCAATTATGTGATGAAGGTTACCTTGTGAATTTTAGAAATGATAAGTGTGTAGTCCACAATTCCAAGGATGACTTCATTCTGTCTGCTCATAGGCAAGAGAATGTTTACACTATTAACTTAGAAGACCTTAGGAGCCAAAAACTACCCTTCTTAAGTGCAATAGAAGGCCAATCATGGCTGTGGCATAGAAGACTAGGACACTGTAATCTGAGAAACCTTAGTAAACTCTCAAAGAAAATACTTGTGAAGGGGCTACCGGACATTAGATATTATTTTTCAAAAGTCTGTGATCCTTGTCAATTAGGAAAGCAACATAAAACTAGCTTTAAATCAATTAATGAAGTTTCAACTTCTAATTCATTACAGCTAGTGCATATGGATCTTTTTGGTCCCACACAAACTGGAAGCATTGAAGGAAAATACTATGTATTTGTTTTAGTTGATGACTTTACTAGATTTTCATGGGTCTACGTTCTTAGAAAGAAATCTGAAGCCTTTTCTTATTTCAAAACTTTTAGATCTCAAGTTAAAAATTAGAAAAACCTACCATTGATAACTATTCATAGTGATCATGGTGGTGAATTTTAAAATTCAAATTTTGAAACTTTTTGTAGTAAGAAAGGTATTACTCACAATTTCTCAGCTCCAAGAACTCCTCAGCAAAATGGTGTTTTTGAAAGAAGAAATTGTATTCTTCAGGAAATGACTAGAACCATGTTGAGTGAATACTTAATTGCTAAGCACTTCTAGGCTGAAGCAGTTAGTACTTCTTGTTATACTATAAATCGTGTTTTAACTAGACAATTTCTTAATAAAACCCCTTATGAGTTATGGACTGGCCTAAAACCTAGAGTTTAATACTTCAATGATTCTAGATGCAAAGTATTCATTCTGAATACAAAAGATAATCTACAAAAATTTGCACCAAAATCTAATGTACGAATCTTTCTAGGCTATTCTACAACCTCTAAGGCTTATAGAGTTTTTTATAAAAACACTTGTACTATTGAAGAAACAGTACATGTAAAAATCGACGAATCTGATCATTTTATTTTCAACCAACCCAATCCTACATCCTCGGATGTGTTTTCTAAAAGTTTTTATCAACCCTTATTAGAAGATAACCCTGTTGAGGAAAATGTTCAATAAAGTATTCCTGAAACATTTACCACAGATTATTTTTTACCATATGTTGATGAACAGGTTATACAAAACCGAAATCAATTGTTTCTTAGGAATCAACCCAGTGATAACATCATTGGTGATGTAAATCAACCTGTAAGGACCAGAAATTCCTTATGAAATGAAGTAGAGCATCTTTCTTTTCTTACACAATTTGAACCTAAAAGTCTAAGTGAGGCCTTAGGTGATGATGAATGGATTAAAGCAATGCAAGATGAACTAAATGAATTTTAGATGAATCAAGTGTGGTCTTTAGTTGATAGACCTAATGAAACAACTGTAATCGGTGTAAAATGGGTTTTCAGAAACAAATGTGATGAAAATGGAATCATTGTAAGAAATAAAGCAAGACTTGTTGCTAAAGGCTATAATCAACAAGAGGGAATAGACAATGAAGAAACATATGCCCCAGTAGCAAGACTTGAATCTATTCGTATTCTATTAGCCTATGCAGCATACTTTAATTTCAAACTATTTCAAATGGATGTAAAATGTGCTTTTCTAAATGGTTTTGTTCAACAAGAAGTTTTTGTCGAACAACCTCTTGGTTTTCAAGACCCAAAACATCCTAATCATGTTTTCAAACATACCAAGGCTCTATATAGTCTTAAACAACCCCATAGATCATGGTATGATAGACTTACAGGATTTGTTTTCCAAAAAAATTATACAAAATGTACAGCAGATCCAACCCTTTTTATAAAAATGGAAGACAAAATTTTTTTTATTGTTCAAATCTATGTTGATGACATCATATTTGGATCAACTCAAAAATCTTTAACTGATTATTTTTCAAATTTAATGAAATCTGAGTTTGAAATGAGTATGATGGGTGAGTTAACATTCTTTTTAGGTTTTCAAATTTCTCAAAAGCCATAAGGAACATATATATCTCAATATAAGTATATAAAATATTTACTCAAAATGTATGGATATGACAAAACAAAAAGTATTAGCACTCCAATGGGTACCTCAAATTAACATGATCTTGATGAAACTGGGAAACCATTAGATCAAACAATCTTTAGAGGTATGATAGGATGTTTTATATACTTAACAGCTAGTCGAACCGACTTAATGTTTTCTGTATGCTTATGTGAGAGATACCAATATAATTCAAAAGAGTCTCACTTAAAAGCTGTATAGAGAATCTTCCAGTATTTAAAAGGAACTATGGATTTAGGTCTTTTTTACTCTTCTAGGAATGATTTTGTTTTAAAAAGTTTCTCAGATGATGACTTTGGTGGTTGTAGAATGGATAGAAAAAGTACATCTGGAACATGTCATTTCTTAGGAGATTCTCTGGTTTCATGGTCCTGCAAGAAACAACACTCAGTGGCACTATCCACTACTGAAGCTGAATATGTAGCAGCTGAAAGTTTCTGTTCTCAAGTATTGTGGATGGAACACACACTCACTGACTATGGATTGAGTTTCTCCAAAACTCAAATTCTTTGTGATAATACTAGTTCCATAGCTCTTCGTAAGAACCAGCACACCACTCTCATGCAAAAAACATAGATGTTAGGCATCACATTCTTAGGGATCACACAAAAAAAGGAGATATTATTCTACAATTTATTGGAACTCAAGAACAACTTGCTGACATTTTTACAAAAACTTTATCTTCTGATAGGTTTGAGTTTATAAAACAGAAGCTAGGAATGATTACATTAAAATAATCATTCATATCAACTTCATGTTTTACAATTCTCTTTACATTAAATAACTCCCTTTGAAAGGGGGAGGACATTTCTTTCTATGTTTTTTTATGTTTATTTTTATCTTATGATCTTTAACTATTTACCCTCCTGGTATGTGTTTTTGTTTTTCTATTTATCGTATTGATAGTTTTATTGTTTTATCTTTTCCTTCGTATCGACCGATGATGGTAATGAATTTTTTTCCATCGTACCGACCGATGATGGTAATGAATTTATTTTCCATCGCACTGACCGATGATGGTAATGAATTTATTTTCTATCATATCGACCGATGATGGTAATGATTTTCTTTTCCATCTTACTGACCGATGATGGTAATGAATTTCTTTTCCATCATATTGACCGATGATGGTAATGATTTTCTTTTCCATCGTATCAACCGATGATGGTAATGATTTTCTCTTCCATCGTATCGACCGATGATGGTAATGATTTTATTTTCCATCGTATTGTCAGTTCATGGTAATGAGATTGTTTTCCATCGGCTTGTCAGTTCATGGTAACAAGATTGTTTTCCATCGTATTGTCAGTTCATGGTAATATGATTTTTTTCCATTGTATTGTTAGTTCATGGTAATGAGATTGTTTTCCATCATATTGTCAATTCATGGTAATGAGATTGTTTTCCATCGTATTGTCAGTTCATGGTAACGAGATTTTTTTCCATCGTACTGTCAGTTCATGGTAACGAGATTTTTTTCCATCGGCATGTCAGTTAATGGTAACGACTTTGTTTTCCATCGGTATGAAGAATGATAGTTTTCTTTTATTTTCCACTGTTGTGTATTCTTTTTAGCTCTACTAAATCCAACAAATCCCTTACGTTCTCCGGCAGGTACTTTCCATTTTTTTTATTTTATTCTTTCTTTCATTTTTAATCCTAACCATTGATCTGTTTTCCTCTAATATTGACCGTAGAAGATCAATGGTCACCCCTTTATTGCCTATAAATAGAACCCCCTCCCCAAACCCACATTGGTTTTTCAGGTTTTGAGGCGAAGCTCTGCTCCACTGGTTTTAAATCATCGTACGATCTTTCATCAGCAGCACCTTTATGTCTCAGTCCTCTGCTAACACTCTCGCCGAAATGTCTTCAGAGACTTTTACAGAGAAAAACCTTTTCAGAGAAAGGTTATTTTCTCATCAAGTTTTTGATTCGTATGATTCCACAATTAGAAGAATCATTATTTTTCAAGGATGGGAGCATTTATGTGTTGAAAGACCTGTTTCTCAAGATCCGGTTCTCTTTAATGAAAGCCTTCAGTTATATAAAACCGTATCTTTCGGCAAAGAAATGACTATCAATTTTACACTGTACGATAGAAAGTTGTTTATATCTGTTAAAAAAGCGGCTCATTTTCTGAATGTCCCAATATAAGGGGATTTTTTCTGTCCATCTCATAAACTACCAGAGGAAGTTGGTACGTTTAATAGAGAAAGTGCTGAAAAATCTTTGTTTGTTATAAATTAAGAGAAGAGAAAAGTGGATTATCTTTCTCTGGACATTCAGTTTGTGACTTTATGGATGCATGGTTTTATTATCCCAAGGAAAGGGGATAGAGAAACTCTGAAAGTTTCTGATATTTTCATGATTGACTATCTTGTAAATATGAGAAAAGTAAATCTCATGGGGAATGTTTTTGAAATCATTAAGAATGTTAGGACAGGAGGAATTAAGTCCCAAATGATTATGTATCCAGCCATCCTTACAAAGTTTATTCTTGAGAGCATGATGTTTTGTAACATTCCTTTGAAAGGAAACCTGATAGATCTGAAGCCATCTTGAATTAGTAAGAGTACGATGAAAAAGTTGAATGTTTGTTTTGATCCAAATTCGAAACATTTTATAAGAGATGTAGAATCTGAATCGGCTCAAAATCAATCGGCACCTATGAAAGAAAAAGACATTCCTTCTCTTGTTTTTCCTCAGATGTCTGATCCTTAAACCAGATCAAAGCCAAAGAAGAAGCCTAAGTACAGTAAGGATGTTTTAGCAAAGTGGAAAAAGGATAAGGAACAAAGAAAGGAAGGTGATCAAAAGTTTGGACTTGATCCAGCTGAAGACTTTGCTGAGAGATTAAGGGTTGAGGATACCCTTCAGGCTGAAAAGAAGAAGAAGGTTCTTTTGAAAAGAAAAGCACAGGAATTTGATGTCTCTAAAGTCTTGAAAGCAGTTGAGGAAGATAGTGCTCAACTTACCACAGAAGTGCATCAAGAGCCTATCGTACAAAGCCTTCCAGATAAAGAAAAAGGAAAACAAATGATGGAAGAGATTGAAGAAGTGGAAGAAGAAGGATATTTTCTTTTATAATTCCTTTATAGTTCGAAGAAGAGTAGGGAGGAATCGGTTCAAAAGCTGAGTGAAGTTGTTCAACAAACCCTGCATGCCGATCAAGCACCTTTTGAATCTTCTGAAAATCTGGATAAAACACCCCCTCAAGTAAAGAAAGGTGCTCAATATTCTCATACTGAAAAAGTTATTGTCATTAGTGACAAAGTAGAAGAAAGAAAAGAGAAAGAAATAGATAAAGGAAAATAGCCAGTTGTTGACTCAAGCCGATCAAATGAACTGGCTTCGTACGATGAAGATACTGATTCAGAACATACAATTTCTCTCAAGAAGAGTGATTATATTGTCCATTTTTTAGAACGGTTGAGAATACCATTCCATATTTCCCTAGGATGGAAGGGAATATTGATTTTATTACTGAAAATCAAAATAATAATTTTGGTTCTGTAAAAGAATAAAGAAAAAAAGTTTTGTCAGTTGAAGCCGATTTGAATGTTCTTTCAGAAAGTTCGGTTTCTCATAAGAAGGCCTTCAACAAGATGACCATGTGGTCATACAAAACATGGAGCTCAATCAATGATCATGAGATATAAATTGATGATATAAGAAGGTTTTCAAATGATCTTGCAATTTCTTTCAATAAGATTGATAGAGAAACGGTTGAAAGGTTGAATCTTTTGTCTTCCCAACAAGCCGATGTTCCCTTAGTAAAAGACTTGTAGTAGAGAATGAATGATTTTCATGCTGAGTTTTCGAAGGTTACATCTTTCAAAGATTAAATAGTTCTCTTGAATAAAAAAAACTCTGGGTTATCAAAAGAGAACAATAATTTTCAAGATAGAATTGTTTCTCTTGAAGAAGTAATCAATGATCAGGATGAGACAATCAGAGATCAGGATCAACTCTTTTCCGATCAACAAGACCTTCTCAGGTCTCAGGGTGATGCTATTTCTGAAGACAAGAATGAGATCAAAAAGATGAGGGCAGTTCTTCATGAGCTGATCAAAAAGCAGAAGGAAAGAGAAAACAAGTGACTTGTATTTGTTCTCATGTTTATTGTTGTTTGTTATCACTACTGGAATTGGGACCTATACCAACACTTATTTCCCAACGGTATAAAAACCCGTTGGGATAAGTGTTTTTAGGCTGGGTTTTGCCAACGGTTTAACATAACTGTTGGGATAAGGTATTTTAGGTTGGGTTTTTCCAACAGTTTAACAAAACCGTTGGGATAATGTGTTTTAGGATGGTTTTTTCCAACGGTTTTGTTAAACCATTGGGAAAGAAAATTTTTTTACACCCAAATTAGGGATCCTCATCCTGGACCGTCCCTGACCACCGCCTCCATCCCCCCTCCCCCCTCCACGATCTCTACCTCCTCCTAGCCACCGCCTCCACCTCTCTGTCCCCTCCCTCTCCTCCGGCGGCATTACCCTTCCCCCTCGGCTCCCTCTCCGATGATGACGTCCCCCTCCCCTCTTGGCTCCCGGCGACGTTCCCCCTCCCCTCCCGTCTCCCACTCCTGGAGAAATCCCGTTCCCCTCAATCTCATCCTCTGACGTCCCCCAATTCCCTCTCCAGTCGCACGTGAGACCCCCCATGGCCGAACACCCCATGAGAAATCCCCACTCTAGGCTCCCTCTCCTCCCGCCAGGGTTCTTGATCGGTATTTTCCCGTTGATATACTCTTCCTACTATTTATCTCGGTTAACTAATATTTGATATCTTGTAATGGATTTCGTTCTCTAACACTTGTTCAGGTACATATGATTACAGTAGAAAACACCCCCATGGCATACTGATTTTCCCAAGGAGGTCTCAATTCCCTTTTATTTTCATTTTTTTCGATATCCATTCCCACAAACATTAAAAATTACTGCCATACCACTCTCACTTGTATTTCATTGACAGTAGGGACACTACCTCATTTTAAGTGTGGGGGAGTTTCTCACAGTTTCACATGTGATGCACTTTGATTTTTTATTATTCTCACTTGTCTATGAGACATTTTTCAAAATAATAAGAATGATTTAAACTTGAGAATCATTATGACCTTGTGATTAAAAAAAGTGAAGTGTAAAAGTTCCAAGGAAAATTTTTTACTCCTACTTATATTTTTTTATAATGGTTGCTAAGTTTAGGGAATTAATTTAAATTCAAAATCTTTGTAATAATGACTAATTGACATAATACTTAGGATTTATGCCCTTTGTGATTGCCATTTTTTTATTCGCACTACCCAAGTGGACTCTAATCCTTCAATTTCATACTCATATCTGGGCATATTTCTTGATAGATTCCAGGGGAATGTAAACTGACTAGAACTTACACTGAGATCTTATCTTAGTGATGACTGAACAAGTATAAAACTAAAATGATTTAGGACTCTTTCATAGACAATTTTTCCCTAAGACCCACCTGACATCTATCCATCATTCATCACTTAGTTTCCATTAATGGCCTATTAGAATGAAGCAATTTCAATCCTATTTCCATTCATAACCTACTTATTGTACAATGCGTATGGATATATTTGAACAAGTGTGGGTGAGACATTCAAAGATCATGGGATGCTTCCACGTCTAGAGATGTACGATATGCTCACCTAATTATGCGGTTGCAATCAATTTACCATTTTTTGTGTTTTGTTCGTAATCTCTTTTCAAAAATAAAATAAAATAAAGGAAAATTGTTATGGGTTGTTTACTAGGAAGGTCAAAAATCACAATTTTCCAGACTGATTAATCCCTCAAAGGATTATCTGTGGTTTTGTGATGGATTTGATATCTATCATAAGAATATATTTTGACATAGATCACTTGTATACTGTAATACCATGAGGTGTGAGTGAGAGGAAACATTGGAAGATAGATAAGCCTTCCATGAGATGGAATAGTTTTTCTAAAAAATCATGTGGGAACATTTCTGGAGTATGTTGGAGTTACGAAATTACCCCAAGTGTCTCCCTGAGATTGCATAAATAACCCCAAGTGTCTCCAAGTGTCTCCATACATCGTATCATCCTCACATGGGTTGGCCACTCACCCAATCCTATCAAACCAATCCTAGTCTATCCTCTCAGTCACATAGTCTAGACTCATCTCTCGAGGATTATCCCATGCCTCAATGCACATCTCATCATCCAACTAGACAGAGAGGACTATTCACCTTATGATTGTCCTAGTCACAAAAGAACACCATGTCGAACCCATCTACATTATATTCTCAATAATACGGTCAAGAACCTCATCAAAATCTTGTATTATTACCCAGCCCCACTAACCAGGTTCCATACTAAGCTAAATCACACCAAGCCTCTTGGCATTATAACGTCAATCTGTCCGACAATACCCAATACTCACACTAGCATCTCATCCTTCATCTCTTTAGTTCAACTCTTGAATTATTAAATGGAGTAAAACCTTTCATAATACATTTTATATACTCAGAGGGACCATCCCACTCTAAGAACCTACCAAGATTCCAATCCATCCTCATAAGTATTTCCTCATCAAACGCTAGATGTAAAATTGCAACACCTATCACTACAAGGCCCAATCCTCCTAGAAATATTTCCCGTGATCTAAATCCTCATCGTTAGTGACATTAATCACATTAAAGCCCATAAATGTCAGCTTAACCCTACATTCCAACAATTATTCATGTGGACAGGACCTATGGCAACAAGCTAAGAACTAAAACCATAAATAATAATTCCAAATACATGCATCAATTTTAAATAAATATCTCAAGTGTAAACATAAAAACCAAGAATAATAAGAACTCATCCCTTGTATCGAACAAAACCAAACTAAGTTGAAACTCGGACCAAATTGATTATATACCATTAATAGGAAGAGTAGTTGTTAATTAATAGGAATGTACTATTTGATAGTATCATTTTGAAACATTGATCTGTTTCCCCTTTGCTTGTAGGAACATGATTTGACCCATGGGAAACTGTAGTACTTATATGTTGGGTGGTAACAGGTATAGGCATAGGAGACAGGTGTGTTTTAGTTTAGTTTTTATATTATTTTCTTTAGCGCATTGGTCACTTAGATCTTTGACTAATTTCTATGGACAGAGGGTACTTATATTCTGAGAAGGGGGCCAGAAGGAGTTCAGATTGATTCAGTCCACCAAATTTGATCCGAGGTAAGATTCTATGGTTACTACTTGTATCGCACCTCATGTATTTGGGGATTTAGTGTTTTTGTCTCCATATTATGTTTTCGGTAGGGCGTTGGATCGTTTCGTGTTGGTTCGGGTGGATTTGGTTCTCCGCTGCCAATCTAGGTAAGGCTTTAATTCCATTTGTTGGATTTTCATTGAATATGTAGCTTCCTTCATGTGTTTTAAGGTTCTTAATATCCTTTATGTAGTATGTTGATCCCTGCTCGTTGGTTTCGAGTCGCCAAGTCATGGGCGACTCGCCTGCGTGTGCATAGGTAAGTAAGTATATGTATGTGGGTTCCCCCGTTATGTGTATAGTCACCCATGGCAGTGATTATGCACGTATGGGGCTAGGTGTGACCATGTATATATATATAAATGCATACGCAGGTGAGTGGAGACTGATATATGCATATAAGCATATGTTCAAGGATCCCCTTGCACATGCTCATGGCCATGCAAGTGTGTGCAAAGGGGCTAGGTGTCCTTGCATGTGTGTGAAGGTGCGTATACCTAGTGGAGGAGCAAAACCTTTTAGTTAGAAAGCTCCAAGAGCCGAAGTGGACGGCTTGGTTCCACCTTGAGGTAGAGTCCCTCTCGTAGCCTCGTTAATATAAAAATGCTTTCAATTGAATTTAGCTTCTTTCTTAATTCTTCTTAATTATATTGAATTTCATATCTTGAATAAGTTTTATTTAATATAATTGTTTCATTTGATAAATAAAGTCACATTTTAATAATAAAACCCCTCTAACGGAGGTGCGATGTCTGCAAAAACTCACAGTGATAGTTTAGGCTATATGATTCTTTTCCGTCGGTTTGTTTCCATTTTGACGCTGGACCGGGCCAACACGTTGCGGTCACGCCGCGGTCACGCCACGGTCACGCCGCGGTCACGCCGCGGTCACGCCGCGGTAACGCCGCGGTCACGCCGCGGTCACGCCGCGGTCACGCCGCGGTCACGCCGGCTGTCACGCCGCGGTCACGCCGCGGTCACGCCGCGGTCAAGCTGCGGTCACGCCGCGGTCACGCCGCGGGCACGCCGCGGTCACGCCGCGGGCACGCCGCGGTCACGCCGCGGGCACGCCGCGGTCACGCCGCGTGCACGCCGCGGCCCCGCCGCGGCCACGGCGCGGCCCCGCCGCGGCCTCGCCGCGGCCGCGCCGCGGCCTCGCCACGGCCCCTCCGCGGTCCCGCCGCGGTCACGCCGCGGTCGCGCCGCGGTCATGCCCCGGTCACACCGCGATCACACCGCGGTCACGTTGCGGTCACGCCGGGTTAATGACATGATTTGGCCCTGCTCCAGGACGACACCTTAGGGCGGTTCGCAATCCTGTCGGGATTCGATGTATGATAACTTGATAGAGTTTTAGATACATTACCCATCCATAGTAAATGGGGAGGGAGGTGACGACCGGAATGTTGCCCCGCTTCCTCCCGCTCTCTTTGCTCCTAGCCGGAAGATGATACCCCGTAGATGTCGTTGGACCAGGCCAACACGCCGCGGTCACGCTGTGGTCCTTCCGCGGTCACGCCGTGGTAATGCCATGATTTGGCCTTGCTCCAGGACGACACCTTACGACGGTTCGCAATCCTATAGGGATTCAATGTATGATACCATGATAGAGTTTTAGATACATTACCCATCCATAGTAAATGGGGAGGGAGGCGACGACCGGAATGTTACCCCGCTTCCTCCCGCTCTCTTCACTCCTGGCCGAAAGATGCTACCCCGCAGATGTCGCTGGACCGGGCCAACATGCCACGGTCATGCCGCGGTCACGCCGCGGTCACGTCGCGGTCACGCCTCGGTCACGCCGCGTTCAAGCAGCCGTCATGCCGCGGTCACGCCGCGGTCACGCCGCGGTCACGCCAGGGTAATTCCATGATTTGGCCCTGCTCTAGGAAGACACCTTGCGGCGGTTCGCAATCCTGTCGGGATTCGATGTATGATACCTTGATAGAGTTTTAGATTCATTACCCATCCATAGTAAATGGGGAGGGAGGCGACGACCGAAATGTTTCCCCACTTCCTCCCGATCTCTTCGCTCCTGGCCAGAAGATGCTGCTCCGCAGATGTCACTGGACCGGGCCAACATGCCACGGTCACGGCGCGGTCACGCTGTGATTTGGCCCTGCTCCAGGACGACACCCTATGGTGGTTCGCAGTCCTGTCAGGATACTTCTCCTATCCCTAATCCGCACTTCTCCAAACCCTTGACGCCAATCCCATACTCCTCCCGTCCTCGCTGCCGCTCCCATACCAACCACCCCTCGCCGCCGCTCCCATCCCAACCACCCCTCACTGCTCGCCGATCACCGATCACCGCTCCCCGCTCATCAGCGCTCACTATTTTTTTCTAAAATCTCTATGCGAACCCATAACCATTCTCGGTTTACCCTAAACCATAGCTCGACGCACCCATATGTAAGATTTTTCCCAATAGCTCGACATGAATCCTACTTCCCAACCGACTCTCGACGCGAACCCTACTTCCCAGCGCGACAGGTCTGGTTTTCCAATGCTCAATTCTTCCACATTAAATGGGTACGTATTATGATCCCCTTAAGATTTTAGGTTGTGTTTGGAACCCTGCTTCCCTACCTACTCTCGAGGGTTCTAACTCTACTTTCCAACCGGTCATCTTATCTTTGATTCAAGTAATTTTTGTTCATTCACTTTAAATCAGTATGTATGCCTTCATTTATTTTTGATTTTTTGGTTCCATTTCGCTGCAATGTACTGTCTATTATGATCCCCTTATGAACAAAAGCAATATATCATTTTAGGTTGTAGTTTTGTTTTAATTTACCTGTATAGAATCATTTTGATTGATATTGAAGAGGTGAAAATGAGGTGGGGAGGAGGGGGGATGTGCTGGAGGGGGGGTGGGAAGGGGAGAGGTGAGGAGGAGGGGGGTGGACAGGGGGTTGGAGGTGGCTGTGTAGGTGGGGGAGAGGGGGGGGGGGATGTGCTGAGGGTGAGAAAAGATAATATATAGGGGGTGAAAGAACATCCATGTTGATGGCAGCACCAATACATTAACGACTAGAAAAACCTGATCATCGATCAACAACGTCTCCTACTAATCATATATCAACAACACACCCAATGGGGTATATAAAATAAATGAATAACCAATTAATTATCAATGGTCCTCATGAAAATCATAAAAGTTTTACCTTACAAGGGCTCTATAGTAAAAGATTGACCACTCCACATGGGCATTATTAATTAACAGGAATAGAAAACACTGGTCACTCAATCAGTAACAATCCCATTATGCCATCTTCAAGAGTCCCTTTGACGCATATAAATATCTTAAGGAAATCCGACCATAACTTCTATCCTACATCATCATCCCATCCCAATGGTTCCAATAGTTCCAACCCTAAAAAAGGCTGTAATCCTCAACTATTCTAACCTTGAGAAATAGGTACCAAAATGTCAGGATAAAACAAGATCTCTTCATATATACTACTTGATTATAATTTTCAGGATCTATATGAAAGAACATTGAACAGAAATAACATAGATTTCACAATACATTCCAACTAATGATCTCATAACCCTCACACATGATTCTCATCTCACAACCCAACCTGCCGGAGGATTCTGAATCCAATCCTTGATGAAATACTGATAAAGAAATGTTTTAGTCCAAAACACCATAAAGACCACATTCAAACACAGAAAGTATTCCATCATGGAAATTTATATGAAAAACTAATCAAAATTGAATATCATAAGTCGAGTTCTGACTCTAGGGTTAAAATACTGTAAACACAACAAGGAGAAAAAAGTACCCAACCTGTACTTTAGGTATATGATATGTAACCCAAAATGTCCCCTCATTCCATGTGACATAGACTACTAAGTGTGTACTTTTCCAAAGTACACATCATGTGTTCCGGTATATGATGTTTACCCCCACCTGGGTACATTCACATACAAGGCCCCACTTAGCATGAAAAATTCCCCACTATGTGGAATGTATCACCCCATACACAATCATTACCCCACATATGGTTCCCATGTATGTACCTATCCATATATCCCCCACCCACACAAGGTCTACCCACGCACAATGCCTATCCATGTACCTCGCACTAGATATAGCTTTATACCCTACATGGTCATCTTCCACTAGTACACCCCGAGTCACCACTACATGGAATGTAACCCACCCTCTTGTATTAATCTTTTAGTTCCCAAAACCCATATTTCCCAAGTACGAAGAACACATGCTGTGTGTTCTCAAAACTACACATCATGTACATGAGTTATCCCAAAATAAACCCCCCAAAAATATCCCAAAACACCTAATTTCTCCAAAGTATCCATTTATTGAATCCTGAATGGGTCACCAAAAACCCAAAAAATACGATTAAAACTT
Source organism: Viscum album (assembly GCA_963277665.1). Lineage (NCBI taxonomy): Eukaryota > Viridiplantae > Streptophyta > Magnoliopsida > Santalales > Viscaceae > Viscum > Viscum album. Next base: position 1,338,471,469 of record OY728132.1, on the reverse strand, counting down.
AAAATCAACTACCCTATGGGAATTTGTGGGGGGGGGGCAGGGGTGTTTGGCGGGGGTGAGGTGGGGAAGAGGGGGGGGGGGTATGTAGGGGGTTTGGTGGGGAGGGGGTGGGCTGGGCAGGGTGGAGGGGGGTTGTGTAGGTTTGGGGGTGGCTATGTAGGTGGGGGTGCTGGGAAGATGGGGGGGCTAGGCAGGGGGGTTTTGCAGGTGGGGGTGGTGGTTGTGTAATTGGGGGAGGGGGTGGGATGTGTAGGGGGTTAGGCTAGGCAGGGGGAGTGGGGATGGACAGGGGGGGCTATGCTAGTGGGGTAGTGGGGGGTTGTGCAGGTGTGGGGGGGGGGGGGCTGGGCAGATGGGGGGGGGAAGGGGGGTTGTGCCGGTGCGGGGTGGTGGTTGTGCAGGTGGGGGAGGGGGTGGGATGTGCAGGGGGTTAGGCTAGGCAGGGGGAGGGGGGCTGGGCAGGGGGGCTGTGTAGGTGGGGTAGTGGGGGGGGGGGGGGTTTGGGCAGGTGGATGAGTATGGAGATGAACTTGAGTTCCTTGAACCCAATTAGGGAACTGCAGAACGATTTTGTAGGAACCGAGTATATCGGATAAGGCACATTCGTGGAAAAATCTATAATTCTAGCCATGTCCCTACTTACACTATCAATGTTGTAGAACCCGTGGAAGAGCCATTTAATGAGTCTAGTAAGAGAAGGAAAATCTCCATGCATAATCCATCCAGGTACAATTACTATGGAATGTAATAATGCTATAACCACCATAGATCATGATTAATACGTCATTATGTTGAGAAGTATCAGACCCTTGTACCTTTATTTAATGATAAATGTTAGAAATATTTGAAAATATTACATTGACTATGATTTTTGATTTAATATCATTCTAATGTTGACACCTTCTCATATGTGATATGATGAGGACAATATAGAACCTTCCACATAGATACTACAATTCGGTGTCCAATGCAAGAAATGTCCATAAGTCCAATTCATGCTCGGGGATCAATTTGGAGACCTCATTTATGATTCATAATTTATAGTAATTCAGTAGGATCAAAACATCATTGAATTTTTAGGAAGGCCTCTTTAAACTTTTCTGACCACTCAAACATAACTACATTCTTAGTAATCCTTGTCATAGGAACTTCTAAAGGGGAAAAGTTTTAAATGAACCACATGTAAAACCCGAACAAACAAATGAAACCCACAATCTCAAACATGTTTTGTATGCCTTCTCATGAAACCACAACCTATACATTCGTTGGGTCCACATAAATTCCCACATTATAGATTACGTGCCTAAGAAAACTTACTTTATGGAAGCATAAGTGACACTTTGAGATCTTATAAAACATATAATGTGGTCAAAGTGTACAAAAAAATCTATAGGTGTCCAATGTGTATATCAATGGTCGGTGAGTATATAAGGATATCATCAATAAGAACCACAATGAATGAGTTGAGATATGTATGGAAGATCTCATTCATGAGATCCATGAACACCATTGGATTAATTTTAAACATGAAAGGAAAGTCAAGATATGTATGGAAGATTCCTTAATAATTTTCAAACCATTTTTAATATGAAATCATATATATACATTCATTAAACTAATCAATTCATGTCCTTAAAAAAGTTCCACATGTCTCATTACTGCTAAGTAAAAAATGGCAAGGATCAATATTTTCCCTCATGTACCTCTTTATAACCTCTTTATTACCTCTACACAAGTAGCAATTTACCGCTTTCAAAATAGTAAATTATCTTCACACATGTCTTTTATAGCCCAACATATTTATATGTATCCACTACTTTTACCCTTATAAAATCACTAGACTAATACTTCTCACTCAATATAGCTCATCACTCAACTCCCAACATCTTCCCTACTACTAAATGTAGTGTCTCATACAACTATATATCACATACCAACCTTCTCACTTAACAAACATCCATGTTAATACAATATGATCAATGTAAATCCATTTTCTGAAATAATACTATATTAACCATGGTAGGTCTAATATCACATTCAAAACTCTCCATTATCACTCGTGGTTGGGTTCATCTAGAACCTTATCACTCAAGGTGAGGGCATTATATTGACCACTACCATATCAATCATGGTAGGGTTAGATATCATTTTATAATATGATAACTTCATTATCACACAAGTAAGGGTCCTTCTAGCACCTTATCACTCAAGGTGTTGTCATTCCTTATTATATATCACTATACATGTTAGAATTTCTCACCCAAGATGTGTATGAAATAACAACAAGGGCATTTGGTCCATATCATAGCTCACCAGATAGGTACAAGGTTCTAGTTACTCGGGACCTATTCCCCCTAACTTATCAATCATGTTAGTGTTAGATATCATTTTATAATATGATATCATCATTATCACTCAAGTAAGGGTCCTTCCAACACCAAATAACTCAAGGTGTTGTCATTCATTAAGATATTTTACTATACTTGTTAGAATTTGTCACACAACATGTGTATGAAATAACAAGGAAATTTGGTCCATATCATAGCTCACCAGCTAGTGTACCACCATGAAGACCATGATCCCATGTGATAAATGGTTAATTATTATGATTCTCCCTATGGATCATCATTAAAATTTAAATGGATACAAAAATCATCTATGGAAGGTATATACTAAAATTCATGTAGTAATCTACTGGATTGTCACGGAGGATTATCTGAATGTTTTCATTATAGATTGGGGATATAATATTACCTTGTAATCTTATCCTCTTAGAATATGATAGAAAATTTCCAAAGTGATCCCAACCGATGATGTAAATAATTCATAACCACTGACAAACACCATGTTGGATGTCATCATAGCATATCCCCATGAAAATTAGGCATGTGATATCTCTCATGAATCAAGTAAATATCTATCCCCATAGAATCTATGTCTCACAAGAGCCTGAGCAATATCCCTCTCTTAAACACAATCCAATACCTTGATAAATGCAACAATAAAACTAAATCTCTTGACATTATAAGAATTCATTGCCTCATAGTATATGAATACCCCATCATTATACTCTAGGAAAAAAAAGGGTTATAATGGTCATAGTGTAAATATCCTTCTAGGTTATTATATTGAATGATTCAATTCATCGAAAAAATATCAAATTTATCCTGGAGTAATCAAAACAAATAACCCTTATTCGATAGATCAAGATTGAGGCAGGGGATTCTTCATATATGAGTTATAAACTTGAATTTCCAATATCCACCTCCCTATTTGATGAACAAGACAACATTTTGTTGGTTCTTGGTCTCTCTACCACATCAATATGTGAACCATACAAGGGGAAGGGATGTGAGTAAGACTTCAAAAATGAGATGATTATTTCTATGTGTTTTTTGTGTGGTTGCAGGTGATTAAAGTGAGTTTTTGTGAGTTTTCTATGTGTTCAGTGGTGTGTTTTCTTTGTTTGCAAGTTGCAGTGTTCCTATGATAGAGTGGTGTGTGTAGTGGTGTGTTTTTTGTGTGTGCAGTGGTTTGTTTTCTGTGTGTGCAGTGGTGTGTTTGCAGGTTGCAGGTTGCTGTGTTTTTGTGAGTTTTCTATGTGTGTAGTGGTGTGTTTTCTATGCGTTTTCTGTGCAGTGGTGTGTTTTTTGAGTTTTTATGTGTGCAGTGGTGTGTTTTATTTCTTTTCAGGTTGCAGTGGTGTGTTTTTTTTTGTGATTGTAGTGAATTTTTGTGAGATGACACGTTTTTGAAAGAGTTTTCATTGCAGCCTGCAGTATTGCAGGCTGTTTCATCTTAAATTAATGCGGGGTCTAACCCAACGGTTTCAAAACGTTGGGTTATACCTTTGTGATGCTGCAACATTTCCCAACAGTTCAAAACCATTGGGTTATACCCTGCTTTATTTCCCAACGGTTCAAAACCGTTGGGTTATACCCCTGCTGCTACCTTTCCCAACAGTTCAAACCCGTTGGGGTATACCCTGCTGCTTTTCCCAGCCCTTCTGATTTTCCCAACGGTTCAAAACCGTTGGGGTATATCCTATGCCAACGGTTTTAAAACCATTGGCATACCCTTGTGCGCTGATTTTTCCAACGGTTCAGCTGAACCGTTGGTATAAAAGAAATCTAAACAGCCTTTCCCAACGGTTCAGGGTGAACTGTTGGTATAAGGCTTTCCCAACACCTCACAGCCCAACGGTTTCTAAAACCGTTGGGATAAGTTTCCCAATTGTTTTAGGGGCTTTCCCAACGGTTTTAAACCGTTGAAAAAACATGGATTCCCAGTAGTGTATCGTAATGAAATTTCTTTTATCCATTGTCTTGTGTTTATTTTCTAACTCTTTCAGACAATTCAAGTTTATCCCTTTCTTTTTGTAAATCACAAAGGGGGAGAATGTTTATAAAGAGAGAGAATGTTTTTATTAAGGGGCAGAATGCTTTACAACTCTCTTAAGGAAAATCTACGAATACAATCCTTAGGAAAGTCCATACCTAAGGGGGAGTTAGTTGTATTCAATTTCATATTCAGAAGAGTTTCCGATAACTCAGGGGGAGATAAGTATTTCATTTAGTTTTTATTTTGTGATTTGTGATTTCCAAAAAAGGGGTAGATTGTTGAGTCAAAAGACCTCTTTTGACTTCTATGTTTTTTTTGGGAAATCACAAATGTCTTATTAATCGTATCATACTGACTTTTTTAATCGTATCGTACTGACTATGCGTATCATACTGACCATAATGATCGTACTGATCATGCGGATCGTACTGACCAGGCTAATCGTACTGATCATGCTGATCGTACTGACTATGCATATCGTACTGATCATGCTGATTGTACTTACTATGCATATCGTACTGATCATGCTGATCGTACCGACTATGCATATCATACTGATCATACTGACCATGCCAATCGTACTATGCTGATCGTACTGAATATGGATATTACATTGACTCTGCTTCTCATATCTTTCATTACATATTTATTTTGGTACACTGTAAAAAAACACTTGCTTCATTTAAATCATACTCATGGTTATCTTATTCATATATCTTGTTCTAACCAATACGATGTCGTTGAGTTAGTTACATACTAATCAAAACGATGTCGTGCGTTCTATTTCAATATGACCATTATGATGCCAGGTGTCCAAGTCCCTCCGAGTTTTTCGGAGAAATATGATCATTGGAGGAGATGTGACCGTTCGAACCCAATGCCTATAAATAGGAGGTCATTTGAATTTGAGAAAGAACGACGAGCGACTTTGTGGAACAACTGTGATACTCTACCTTTATCAAGTTATAAAGAGAGAAATTATGACTTCTCTCATCTTCTTTGTGCATCTGATCATCGTATTGAGGGCTTTCATGTGATTGAAAGACAGAGGTGCCGATTACCTACAAAATCAAGGACTTCCAGGGATAGACAGACGGACAGACCGATCGTTGTATCGAGGGCTGCTAGGGATAGGCAGACAGACGTTCTGATCATCGTATCGAGGGCTGCCAGGGATAGGCAGACAGACAGTCTGATCATCGTATCGAGGGCTCACCAAGGTGTTGGTGAGATAGACCTTTTATCCTAGGTGAAAGGATAAACCTTCTCTTTGGGTTAAAAGGGTTATAATTCTTTTACATTTCTACTGCTAATTGTATTAGAAAAAAATTGTTTTTCTTTCCTTTTCTATCTCATATACATTTGTAATTGTTTCAATTACATCCATTCTATTACATATTGTATTGATTGATTCTATAAGCTTGAAGGTACAATAATTCATCTTTATATTACTCTGATTATTGTGTTCATCTTGAATATAATTGTTTTACATCTCATTAGTATTACATTAAATCATACCTTTTATATTCAATACAATTGTGGGTTTTTGTATTTGTATTTTTTTAAGATCATTTAAACTAATCTCTTAAGTGCTAAAACTCAAAAGGTTTTTAAACCTACAATTCACCCCCCTCTTGTATTTTTCCAACTAATAGATATATATCTACATATTCGATCCAACATATAGGAGTAATTTAGGTATGTTGGAATTTTTATTGGCAAGATAATGCCCTAGAATAAGTTTTTTAGATGTGTTTAGAACGTGTAGAGTGCTAGACTATTTATATTGTAGTGGAGTGGCACTTTTGTAAATGAAAAATGAAATGCATTAATTGTATATATTTTTTACCAATTTTTTTTAAAAAAATTACAAAATAGTGGAATATTGTGAATTTATTTTTTTTAAAAATATATACCATAATAACGTATTTTAATTTTAATAATTTTTTCCCTTAGCATCAATGATTCCTCAATTTTATTATTTTGGGTTTTATTAATGGATCTAGTTTTACAAAAAAAACAATCTAACCATTTTGATTAAATTTAAGAGAAATTTATTATAAAATATATAGACAAAAATTTATAAATTTTATACCATATTTAGAAAACAAATATGTCATGTGTTTTGTAAATTAATATAAAAAACATCTTCATGTGACGCACAAAACACTACTTAACCGCAAACCGTGCTAACGATGTTTTTAAAAATATATGGGTAAATATGTTAATTATAAAAGATAAATTGGTCCACCAATATACCATATTTTATATTTTCTAACCCTTAAAAATATAATTTCATACTATTGTATTTTTATTAATTTTAAATCATTTAATGAATTATCATTTATTGTAAAGATATAATAATGTAAATTTTTGACATTGTTTATATAATTTTAATTTTAAAATATAATAAAAAATATTGAAATTAAAATAAATTAAGTTTATAGATGTATAAAGTGATATATTAATCTTAAAATATAAATAAAAACAATCTTTCAATCAATTAATATCACTTTTAACATTTATAGTATTATTTATTTTAACAAAACAATCAATTCATTGGTGTTTAGTATGAATTGTAAGTAACTATATCATATATAAAAAATATTAATAAATTATAAGCATAAAAATAACCCAAATATATTTCAATGGGATATTTTACAACCAATAATATGTTGTTTTTTTTATTAAAATGTTTTAAAAAATGATTATGTTACAGAAACTTCTCTTTATGTCTTTTTCCCTTATTTAACATTTTATACATGGAACATAAATTTAATCATATCGCAATAATCCATAAAATTTTAACCAAGAGGGTATATAATAGATTTATTAGTATTCAATGTATTTATTTCATGTGTTTAGGTAAATTTGGTCCTTGTGATTAAGGTTTAGTGCTTAATTTTTCTTAATATCACCTTAATAATTGTGATTAATTTTAATCACATTCACTAATCCTTTCTTTAAATTATGATTATCATATAAGACTAAAAATATCATATATATGACTAAAATTTAATTACATTTTTCAATATTCTAATCAGATAAGTGGGAAAAATAGGTTTGACGCTAATAATATAGATGTCGAGAGAAAGTGGGGTTTTAATGTCAAAACATTAAAAAGTTTAATAACATTTTATATATAATATAAATATAAATATTATTTTAATAAAATAAAATGGATTTATAAATTAATAATTGTTATTTTTGGAATTTAAAAACAATTTTAATATATAATTTAACAATACTAATTTTATAAAAGAAACAGATATTTTTAACTAAATGACTTAATTTATACTATTAAACCAAAAATGATCTTTCTTGAAGAATTCCCAAAAATTCACCATAATCTAATATAAAAAAAATTTAAAAAATTAATTTAATTTTTTCAAATTCAATTAAAATTATTTTATAAAATTACTTTTATTAATTTTCATAAATGAACATAAAGAGAAGTTTCTTTTAGAAAATATTATTTTAAAATAAATAAAGACTACCTGAAATATTATATTTCATTATAAAACATTTTAATTTATATTAAAGAATTTAAAATTATATATGAAAATTATTTATTACCATACATATTACAAGGTTTATCATATAGGTAATAATTATATCTATTAAATAATTATAAAAATAAAATGAATTTTCGTAGAAGCTCAGTATTTTATATAATGAATGCTATGTTGATGATACATGTAGTGATTTCCAATCCAGTTCAATGTTAAAGGAATTTTTGACATAGTGAAATTAAATACGTCAACAAAAATTAAATTATTTAAAAAAGGACTATAAAAACATGGGGTGTTAACTTCTACCCCATGTAAAAAGAATTTCTCCCTCGAAATGCGTCTAGGTTATCGAAGTGTTAATACTTTTATTTCCACTTAATCGAATCTCACATTGTAAAAATTGACAATAAAACTTCCTTGAAATAAATATAGTTAAATCCTTAATGGTTACCCAAGGTAACACATAGCTGGGTTTACACATATGAGAAAATATGTGGAAAGTGAAAACGTACACATGGAAGAGAAATATAACTATATAGTTCTGCAGGAGAGTGATGAAGAAAATTGTAATAAAAAAGTAAACAATAAAAAAGACATAAAATTTTGAATATATCTGTTACCATATGATCCATTACAAAAATATTTACAGGGATAATACTTTTTGGTTTAAAGATTATTTTTCCTAAGGTTATCATTCTTTGTGAAATGATATTTTTGAATGATTTTAGAAAAAACATCACCCTTTGTTGTTCCAAGATCCACTTCACCTATTTCTCCATATTTTATGGTTGTTTTTTCATTATTTATTTAAGAAAAGATCATGACATTATTTATATGAAATCCCATTTTTCATAGGTTATCATCAACACAGAGATGTTAGAACGCGTTATCTAATATGCAAAATTCTGTATGTCGTGAGATAATGATTTAATCACCCAAATGCCACTTGAATTTTACCATAATCTCACAAAAAATAGATATCATTCTATCCCTTTGGAGATATGAAAATAATAAAACAATTCAAATAATTTCATAAAATAATATTAACATTATTCACCATATGTACCAAAATATCACATTGTTGTCACATTCTGAAAATTTGAATACCTTCGTTGTATATTCCCTTGAACCATGTAAATAACCAAAATTACCATTAATCCCTTTAGAAAACATGAATTCCTCTTTATTACCAATATATATATATATATATATATATATATATATATTCATTAAATCCAATGAGTTGTAAACCTCGACCAAGATATCATTAAATGCATGCCATCGAGTCCTTAAGTAGTGCCAAGGGAATAAAATTCATCTAATTTACTTATATCCTTTATGTCTTTATAATAACACAAGGAACATATTAAGTGTCATATTTACCATAATATAGTGTTTTCTATGGTCATAAACATTCTATTAAATCAATTTTATATTCCATTAGAGACATAATATATTTAATCTATTACAAATAAAATAATCTTGAAAATCCTTGTTTATTTCACCATTTATATAACCTAATTACTAAATCCCAAATATATAAAAACATTGATTATTCCTCATCATCCACATGCCTCTATAACTCTACCTCATCCTATTTATTAGTACCTAATTGCTTTCACAATTCATATATAATCTCATCATCAGCATCAATATATCAATTTGTCACACCACTTTGAGATTCTCTTTAACAACATTCATTATGGGGAAATGAATTACATAATGACCATTTATTCCACACATAAAAAACACAACCATTGATGATGTGTTAGGGAGTACATTATTCTAAACCATTTCATTAACTAAACTCTTCATTTTTCCCTTGCATTCTCTTTCTTTGTGACCTTATTTTCCACCCTCAAAACAAATTCTTGTTCCTCTAATATATTATCTTATGTGATAAAATCCAAATTATTGACACAATGTAGACTTAATATTCTTTCCACCAAGGTCTACTTTACCCGAACTCATATATAACTCATTTTATTTTTTCCTTGGCGAGTCTAAGGGTTGGTGAAGCTACACATTTTTTATCATATTCCATGATAACTTATTAGGAATCATCACACCATATTTCAGTCCAATGATCATTCAACTTGACTGCTCATCTGAAAATAATCCATAATATTAATGTTACCCTAGTACATTAAAGGTCAATCCATTGAATAATAATAAAACCATAGTTCAAGAAATATTTATCATTGTAGAAAACCCCAATTTCGTGAAATGAATTACTTATACAATTTATAAATAATGTAACATTCTTTAATCTATGATACCCATGGTTTATTCTTTGTTATACATAGACCAGTTGTATTAAAATCATTTATGATGGTTATTTAATAGTTTGTATATTCCCAAAATAATATCCTTAGGGAGTATCAAATGAGGTGTGCAATATGGCATGCTTTCATGTATTAGATTACCCAATGGTTAGACTGAAACAACATGTTAGATTTTTTACCCACAGGATCATCGGTTCTAGAGAAACATCCAACTCTAGTATCTGGAAATGGATATATTTCTATAAAACCACTCACCATAACCTTCACCAAAATTCCAAGACAATTTCATATACTTTCTCTTATCCATGGACATATCCCTAGAAATGTTATTAGGGTTCTCACTATGGTTTTCTCATCATAGAGTGCAATGTTTAACTAAACATTTTATTTGATACCAACTATAGGGAAACTAAATTTTAATAAAATAAAATTTCATAACATTTGTTTAATACTTAAATCATTATACAAATAGATTCCAAAAGTGTGTATTAGTCCACTGTTATCATAAAAAAGGAAATATAGGCACTATAATGTCAGTGTGCTGCATTATCTTCCACTATTTTATTCATGACTAGGACCATTCAGAGAAACATCATACATAATACATATCTTCATGACATGGTAAAAGAAACATAAAATTTGGTGTGCTCATATGATCAGGGATGGAAAACAAGGGAGACATGTAATCATAAGCATGAGTATGAGGGTATGATAATGTAATAATAATTGTGTAAGACCATACCAAACATATGATACGATCATAAACATGAATCATGGATTAAATATTGGAAGTTCATAAGACATGAATCATAAGTCTAAATAGAACCTAAAACATAAAAGTATAACATATGAATAAAATATATACTTATGGAAGACGCATAATAATATAATATAATTTCAATATAATCCAAAACATCTCATCCAATACCATGTTGTTAATATGGGTTCACTCCCCATACCATCTTGAAGTCATGGTTCACTCCCATTTCCATGTTAGTAGCCTGATTAAACTACTCATATTTTCTTGGTAGACATGGTTCAATCCCATGTAAGAGAGAAAGAAGATATTTTTAAATGACCTATTATGGTAGAAAAAAAGTTGGGCTAGTGGTATTTTTTGTCTTACTGAAAAAATAGAATAATAGAAATTTAACCCCACATTAATATGGAATCAGAGTTCTCCTCCATGGTTTACAAAACCATAAACCTAACCAAACATCAGTATTGGTTTTGTGGCACAAATCATGTAGACTCAGGTTCATGGTTTGGGAAAACAATTTGATAATGTATAGTTCACTAAAACCACCCTCATGGTTGTGCATCTTGATGGGGAAATATTAGAAATATTTTTCACCACATTGTAGTTCAATTTTCCACCCAGTATTTTTTAGGAGAATGGTATTGAGTAACCTTATGCTAACCATGTGACTTAGTATTCTGTTCCAAAATATGGATCAACAAGATCCAAACAATCCTCAAATACTCTTAAAAGACTCCTTTGATGATTAATAAAATATATTTGGTAAAACGAATATTTTGCTAAAATTAGAGGGTTAATAGTCATAGTTAAAAATCAATTATATTACACCATGTGGCAAATACGATATAATTTAATTTCCATTTTTATTTTATTCCTCATAAATTAATATAATTTTTTATTATTTTAATATTTAATTTATTATCATTTCATTTTTCCATAACTTATTTTAATTGGGTGAAATGTGAAAAATCAAGCCATAAAGAATCATGATATAAAATGTGATATTTTCACAAATTATATTACTATACTTATGTGAGAGGTTTAATAGAACATCATAGAAGCAATAGCAAAAATAACTCCTACTATGAACAATAACATGAATCTTATGTAATTCTCTTCATCCCGTACAAAAGATAATATTATGGTTCATTGCATTATAGGATAACTTCCTCCTATAATTTGTAGATATTTTTATCCCTTATTCATAGAACAATGGTTTATCTTGATTGATAAGATATTTTCTATCCTCAAATACCCAAAATATTTGAATTCTATGCTTTCTATTTATCATTTTTAAGTGTGCGTCGACTAGTAGTCAATGTTGATAGAGAACAAAAATCCCAAAGACGATATTGATTCTAGGTAATGTGAGGGATTCAAGAATATATTTTGTAATAATGATTTTTTTAGAACTCTTCAACATAAAATGGAGAAGGAAATAGTCATACTAATGAAAAATGTTGAAGAGTCTAGTTGGTTGTATGAGGCCAATATGATTGGTATTTCATGGTATACCTCTAGATTCATAATAGACACTGAATTTATAATAATCTTATTATGTAATTGATTTTAAAATATTTAATAAAAATATTTTGAAATTCATCTCCTTGATAATTACAATGATATTTTATTTTGTTCCATAATGGCTGAGGTGTAGATCAATTAATCTATGTGGTATTCACATTCAATAGATAAAATTACTGAAATTGAGATTTTATTAAAAAGATAAAAAGATAAATATCTTATAGGAATGATATCCATTATACCAAATGTCAATATTGTGGGACTAAAAATCATAGAATTTATCTCAATCGAAATAGTAGATTCATCAAATGTGGAAAATTGGGACATTATGAAAATTAGTACAGTTGTTATATAAACAATCACACTAATGTGATAGAGGAATATAAGGTATAGATCAACACTTACCTTATGGTACAATGTTTCAACTATTGGGAACACCAGAAATATGAGATCCAACACCCTATGGAATGTGTTTTTAGGGAAATCAATGTGGAAAACATCCAAGGCCAAAATAGAAACAATGGGTATATGTTATCACTACTCCTGAGGTCGTCCCCAAAACAATGTGATTATAAATAAAAATATTATTTATTAAATATTATTGAACCAATGTTTTTTACTTTTGATTTATCAATTATTTCATGTAATTAAAATATAGTAGAACTATTGAAACACCATATCAATACTTGGGTTATGAGATATAAATTATAAAATAAAATGATGTCAAATTCACATTAAATTTATTTAACACTTCCCTGATAAATTTTTTATCATTGTAAGTCCTATAAAAACCAAATATAACGTACATTTGGGGAGTTATATGATATATTGGGAACAAATTGGATATCCATATATCATAATTACATCAATAGATAAGTGGAAACATTTATTTTAAAACAATTTATTTTAAAATAAATTTAAAACATATAAATAATGATAAATTTTTTTTAAAACCATTTCATTAAAAATACAGTGAAATATAATAAATTAATGTTGAAATTTTTTAAAAAAACTGTTCATTGAATATTTTATAAAATTATATAAATAAAACATGAAAACCTTTTTAAATAAATTTATTTTAAAATAATTTCAAAAATTATAATGAATTTTCGAAATTATCTTGATAACATTTTTAGAATACATGGTTTTTGAAAGAACATATATTTTAGATCGATGATATTATAGAGTCGTTCTTTCTTAAAAAAAACTTTTTTACCCATCTTATGTACCAATGTTTTTAAAAATTATACCAATACATGATTATATCAAGTATATAACTAATTTAATGGATTTTCTTGAGATATATACCATAAGGATTAAACAATGTAAGTATAAACATTAACAATCTTGATAGGTGATAACATTATTTGAATAAAATCTTTGCACATGGTAAATTTGAATCGTACTCCCAAAGTATGAAAATAATATAATATAAATCATTATATATCATTAAAATAAAAGGATGAATTATATATGATTTAAAAGTATGTATATACACCTAATGGAAAAATTTTCGTCCATAACATGTCATGGGTCCTGAAGAAGGAAAATTGAGGCAAAATTACAATACATATTTGGTAACATTTGAAACCTAAATCCCATGAAAGAATGATCATAAAATAGATATTTAAATAACCAAAATTTATTTATAAGAATAATATAATACATCTATAGAATGTATAAACATCACATAAATTTTTTGGGTGGTGGTTAAAACATGTCTCTCACACAAATTAAAAGTCAGATGAAATTCCCTTAACATGTGTCTTGAATCTCATCATTCACATTCAAACCTCCTATATTATAAATATAATATTATTTTACATATATCATATAACTAAATTCTTATATCTAACAACTTTTATGGTTTTAATATGGATTTATATTACCCACTTCATAACTATTCTATGGAAAGGTTTCACTTCGTGGAATATCTTAATTGTTCCTCACATGTGAGTTAATTTGTTATATACATTGTCCTTATACTTATAAAATGTGTTTAGATTGTAAATAATCATTTAAATATCATTTATATTTATTATATGTGTATCATAATAATCAATATAATATAGAATAATGAAATTGAATGCACCTTTCCTATTGAAGGTAAGTTATACACACACATAAACATTATTTCTGTTTTTATTGTCATATTGAAACAATGGATATAAATGATATATATATATATATATTTTTTTATATTATAATTATTATATCATATATATCATATATGTTTACTGAACCCATATTTAATATATACCATGTACATTTTGAATGAATCACACCATCTTTAGTGGGAGGTAGTCTCTAATTCCTCAAATTAAATTATCATATTCACTCCAAATGTAAAGTAAAAAACATATGTTTTGTAAAGTTACTAAATAGGAAAAATAAATAATAAATATAACATATAAAATATATAAATAATGTTTCCACAATAATTATTTCCATGAGAGGTATTATGAAAAAATGAACAATCATCGTCTTGTGAGGTGGTAGTTCATTGTACATATAAAAAGTATGTATGTTACCCATTAGATAGATATAGGTGTGAGTGTAGGTTGAGACATTAAAAAATGAACTCCTTTTTTTATTATACTTATTTTATACAAACATGGAATAAATATATTGGTGGGGTGGAGAAAGAAAATAAAATGAATGAGCTTGAGAGAATATGTTCCCTCTTAGTCGGGTAACTACTTTTGGTTAGTGACCAATGGATACCTTGGATTTCATTAATCATATGGGATGATTATAGGAGTAATTGTGGAATTTTTTAAATATATTGGATAGATACTTTCTAAGCCTAAGTGGTTTGAGAGTTGTGAATAAGGGGTAGAGGGTCTCTTTTTAATAGTGGTGGTGGAGTGGCACTTTTGTAAATACCAATAGGTATTCAATAATGGGAGGTCTTTGTTACCTAATGTGCCTCAAAAAATGAATAAATAATTGGATAATGTGAAATTATTGTCTAATAAAATATACAAAAAACAAAAATATGTTCATTTTAATAATTTGGTTTACTAAAATCAACAATTCATCAATTTTATTATTTTGGTGATTAGTAAAGCATCTAGTATTCGAACCTATGTAACATAACCATAAAGAAAATATAAATTTATATTTAATAAAAAATAGAGATAAAATTAGTTATAAATATTATACATAATTTAAAAAATAAATATATCATATTTTTTGGAAATTTATTTTTAAATTATGAGAATGTGATGCGCATAA
Source organism: Viscum album (assembly GCA_963277665.1). NCBI lineage: Eukaryota > Viridiplantae > Streptophyta > Magnoliopsida > Santalales > Viscaceae > Viscum > Viscum album. The sequence goes on along the minus strand of OY728132.1, from coordinate 1,338,455,810 downwards.
CACTGCTTAAACATCGGACCTTGATAACTATATTCTTAAAATAATTGTGCCAATGTGTTTATTAAAAAATATAAATGTATTAATTAATAGAAAATATTTAATATTGTTTAACCCTTAATGTTACATTTTCAGAATATACTATATTTATTATCTTTAAATCATATACTGAAATATTGTTTATTTTAAAATAAAAGTAATGTCAATTTTGATCTTATTTTTTAATTTTAATTTCATCATAACAAAATAATATTGTAATTCCAAAAATAATAGATTTTAATATGATTAGAATGATCTATTAATCATAAAAAAATTAAAGTGAATAATTAAATCAATTCCCTTAACATTTAACATTTATAGTATTGTTTATTTTAATATAATATTCACTACCTTAGCATTTCATAAGCATTTTAGCAATTAAACCATGTATAAATATTTTTGATAAATTATTATGTTGATAATAACCCATTTATCATTAAAAGGGTATTTATAATTCAATATTTTATGTCTTTTACAAGTCTCATTGTTTAATAAATGATAAAGGTAAGGAATGTTCCCTTTTTGTCATTCTGGTTACATAACTATTTATATAAGGAAATTTAATTTAATAATATTTTAAATGCCCATAAAATTATTAAAAAGAGGTTATATAGGTGAATTATTAGCATCTACTTTATTTTATAAATGTTTGTATTTCATTATTTTCATTAATATTATGGGTTTTTACATTATTAAGCTTAGTTCTAACTTAATCGTTGTGATTAATTTTAATCACATTCAATAATATTTTTGGTCAGAAAAAGATGATATAATTATAATAAAAATATAATATTTATTACCACCATATATGTACATTCTTGAGAAATTCAAATAAAAAATTTCGAAAATTATGTTTAACGCTAATCCAGTATACATGGTTATAAAGATAGTTTTAAAGTAAATACTTTCAAAAGTTCAATAAGTTGTTATATCTATTTTTTGTATAAAAGTGATTCCAATGAGTGAAATTGTATTAATATATTAATATTTTCTTATTTTTTCTTTAAAAATCATTTTAATATATAATTTAACACAACTAATTATTTAAATAAATATGATGTTTTAACTAAAATGCCGTAATTTATTCTACTCACCCAAAAATTATTCTTCTCAGAAAAATATAAAAATTCATCGTAATCTAATTTTTTCTTTCTGAATTAAAAATTTAAATTAATTTTATAAAATTAAATTTCTATTAGTGTCAATATCTATTTTAATTATAGTTCATTGAATGAAAAAATGATCAATTTATTTAAGAAAATACTCTTTTACAACATATCAATAATTCTCCAAAAATTACATTTGATATTATAAATATATTCTAAAAATATGAAACCATTATAAAAAATATATGAAAATTTATTATTACTATTCACATTAATGTGTTTAATATATAGGTTATAATAATCTAATTTAAATATTTTTAATATTAAAATGATGTTTCGTAGTAGCTTAGTTTTGCATATAACGTATACTAAGTGAATGTTTAGTGTAACACAATCTAGGTCAGCACCATTTTAAAAGAATAATTTAATTAGTGAAATTAAATACATTAATTAATATTAATTCATTCGAAAAAAGGTCTATCAAAATTGTGGGTGTTATAGTTTTTACTTTTAAAAATTATTTCTCATTCTGTAAATAAAATTAATTTTTAATTAATTTTTGTATTTTTTGTTTTTTTTAATTTGAAAAAATGGATTCCAAATTTTTAATATGAATTTAAAAATTTATTAAATATGTCCTTTTTTGGATAATATGAATAGTAACAATAGTAATATTTTTTCATGGTTATGGATAAATTGTGTAATTAATGTTCAAATTTATATTATAAATATAATAAAATTACCCTAACACATGTCCAAATTAAATTGGATGAGTTTATTTCTTCCCAAATAATTCCTGGTCAGACATTTTGAAATTTTTATTCCATATGGAAGGTATTTTTGATGTTTATCATATTAAATTCAAATTAAATTCACTCTTGTCACATTTTTATTTTTAACAAGTGAAATATTTTCCATATGGGGTAATATTAGGGATATGTGTGAGCATAAATATTATACATAAATATTAAATGATTTTTTACATCAATGTAATTTATTTATAATTTTTCGAGTTAATATAGGTACTATAAATGGTGGAAAATGTATGATGTAAGAATTGTTTAATTAGTGAAATAATTAAATAAATGAAATTAAAAATATTAAAATAAATATAATATTACTTATTTAAATCCATCCACAGCGTTTTTGGATGGAATTTACATTTTAGTGATTAGTTAAAGAGTTGTTTTGAATGTATCTGGTAGTTATGATATTTTTTAAAAAGTCTTATCATTAATAGTGTCAAAATAGAGATTATTTATATTTGAAAATAAATTATATTCTATAAAATGATATAATATTTAAAAAAATAAAATATGGCCAACTAATTGGGAAAAGAAATAAAATTTTTTCAATGTTAGATTTAGTATTATTTTTTCCTTATTTAGTATTTATATTAACCATTAAAATGTAAATTACATGATATCATGGTAAGAGTTAAAATGGGAAAATAATTGTTAAAAAGGAAGGACTAAAAATAGTCAATAGATATATAATTGTAATTAGATGAAGGGTAATAGAAAAAATATTGCTATATCATCTAAATATGTCACTTTGGACCAAATTTCAAATGAAAATTAATTTATATTAAATTAATATTTTGATGAATACCAAGGGTAACCCTCCCCACACCTATAAAAGGGCATCCATTTATATCATTTAAATAAAAACAAAAATCTATTTAGTTAATTAAATTACCTCTTAATTACCTTTATAGTATCAACTACACAATATATATAGAATATATAATGAAAAATACCATTTTCATTGAAGTTGTGAATCGAGTAGGATCATCTAAATATGATGTATCATTTTTAATCAAGTGTTACTACAATATTTGTTCTTCCTATTCATTGAAATAATAATAAAACATTATGAAATAATAACACAATTATCCAAAACACAATGATATGTAATTATGTTAATATCTTATCCTAAATCCATATCCCTTTCTATCAAATGGAAAATGAATTATCATTCATGTGTAAGGACAACAACCACCTCAAGAACCGATAAATTGTTTTTCCACAACCATTTTTGAATAATGGTTGTACTGATTAAATTAATTTTTATACGTGATAATAATGAAATATTTATTAATTTTTATATATATTATATCATTTAAATTCATAACATTTCAGGCACATAAAAATGATAATGTTATTTGTGCGTACATGTAATCTATCACCTCCTCGAAGCATTCTGATTATTTTTTTAATTGCCATATCCGAAGAATGAAATATATATAATTATAATTATATGATTAAATTTATATTAATTATATTATTATAATTATGGAAATATAAATTAAAAATTACATTCTTTCTATAATGATTATTGAAAAATGAAAACCTTACACATTTGTACGTATGTCTTACCATATACAGAATATAAAACTGTCAATTTTTTCAAATAGTATATAAATGTATTTATTTAAAATTAAAATTGAAGTAATAAAGTGTTAATTATTTAATTAATATCATTTTTTAGTTTATTTATTTATTACCAGTTTGACTATTGACATCATACCAAATTCATTTCGGACTCATGTGTCGAATATCATCAAAACATCCAACACAAGAATAAATATTTTTTTACTTTTAAAAATGTGATTATATATGATATAAATGTAATAATAAACACTAAATTTGTTCTCATTCATTTAAATAAATAAGATGTTTTTATTATTTCATACATAATGACCATGTGCGATGAATCTCACTCAAGGAAAGGGACTTCATCTCACTATCCTTTAATTGAGGAATAGTTTGATGTTATACACCCAAATTATTTTATGTGGTTTATATACCAACCCACTATTTAATCATATCATTACTGTATTTAACATTATGTTATTTAATGTTTTGTAATTTTATTATATCATTTATATCATAATTTGTATTTTTAATGTTTTTTGGGACACTTTGATAGTTTAATGATTTAATTGTGAAATCATTTTATCCATTTCAATATTATTGATATTATATTAAATAGTTTTTATATGGATATAATTTTATTATAAAAAAAATTATATGTCTATTTTTAATTTCATTCAATTATTTTTAGAAGGAATATTTTTGTGTGTATTTATTTGAAATATTAAAAATAAAATACATAAGGAAGGTTATGTTCTTAAGGAAAATGACTTCACCACATTTGTGGCCATTAATTTTGAGTAATTCATACTTTGGAATATTCCATGCATTCTTTAATGAAAACCAATATATATAATTTTGTGTATTTTTGTTTTGAAAATTGGTTTTCAATGAAAATGATGTTTTGGTGTTAAAAATTTGTTTGTAAAAAGCTAGGTATTTTGATATCTGAACGTGTTTCTATCACAAGTTTAAAATAGTTTTCAATGGTTTTATTCATTATTTGGTCAATAAAAATTATATACAAAGGGTTTATATCCATTAGAGAAAATGGGTGTCCCCGATATAGCATAAAGAAGGGGTTGATCCCCATTACAGATCAAAAAAGATAGGTGAGCTAGATATAGCTTATATGATGAGTGAGCCCCATTATAGTTCTCCAATGAATTGGGTAATCAAGAGATTGATGTTGTCTTTATTGTTATTCCATTTTAAATGGTTAATCCAATATCTATGTGGTAATGAATTCCCAAGTATCCTATTATATTTATCTAGATTTATTATTGAGTTATATGAACAAATTTCAAATGGGGGTTCACTTATTCATTGGGAAAATGTGTTACCTTATTTTTTCCACTAAAATATATTTTTATGCCCAGCCAATATATAATTTGTTATTAAAATTTCTTAACATTGGTAAGGGAAAATATGATTTCAAGACGAATGTATTTGATAATTGTCATGAAATTTAATCATGTTTTATTTTAAAAGGGTTTCTTTCAGTGGACCAAATAGATATTGCACATAAGTATCCAACTATAATGTATGAGTTTACACTATAATAGCTATTTCAAATTTTCTAACATTATAAAAAAATTATATTGAATTTTAGTTCTATTTTAAAAAAACTAGAATATGTATTTTTTTAATAGTCGGTCCTTAGAGATCGTATAAATAATTGTTTAAGATACTTTAGAGATCAGATGTTTTGTTAAGAGTTATGTATATCATAATGGGTTTATAATTATCCATTTGATCATATGATACATTTCTTAGAAACCCTATGGAGCTTTTATGTTATGAAATTTTAAGGTTTATAAACATTATTTTTCAATAAATATTATTTTGAGGAAATTATTTATTATTAATTTTGGGGTGAAAAATAAAAGGGTTATGATAAACATTGAGGATAAAATTAGTTCTAGTTAATTTTTAGGACGTTATGAATATATGGTAATGTTATAAGAATTATATAGTAATAAAAAAGGACAAACCCCATAATGGGTGACAATATATCGCGTCCGAAAAGGCCATATGTTTTTTTTCCCACAAAAAAATGGTGACTAGGGTGCATCACCTACCACTGGCCATCATGAAGTGCTAGAGGAATATATTTTCACCCGTCCAGGGATTTATTGATCTATATAATTTGATTCAAATTCTACGAGTATTTAAATTAATCTTAAATACTAATCATTTGGATAAAAATATGATTATTTGGTTGAATTTTATTAAATAATGAAACTATATATGTAATGTAATTATATTCCATTATTTTATTATTCCAGGTTATAAACAATTTCCTCAACTCTAAGAAAAGAATAAAAAAAACATTATATTTTCATATTTCTAACTAATAAATCATTAAATTTGTAAGTATTCAAATATTTATGGATTGATGATTTTTATCATTCTCCTAAAAATGACTCTATAATAATTCATCAGAACATAAATTTTAGTTCTCTTTTCCATATCGATTATTGCTTACATGGAAACCTAGTACGTGTTATCTCATGTGACCTGTGTGCTTTCTAATAATTATTTTAACATGGATGTTTCATTTATCCTTTTTCCAATATATGATTAGTAGAATTATAAAATGACAAGTAAAACCCCAAATTTTAAATCTCATATACATATTGTGAGGATTAAATTTATTATGGTGGGGGATGTAACATCATCAGTTTTTAAAAGGAAACATTGTGTTCAAAAGTGTACATGATATGCTACATCGTGCATAAATGAAAAACTAAATAATATAATTTAATTATTATAGATAAATCTTACTCATTATAATGACATGAATGAATAATATTAAAAAATTTATAAATTGTTTTTCACATGTATATATATTTGTTTTTCAATTATTTATAAATAAATGTAAAATATTTTTTAACATAAAAGGTATTTTTTTTCGAAGAAACAATTTAAATGTGAAAAACATTTTTTTGATACTAATAAATAACATAATTACTCATGTTATATTAGATTAAATAAATAAATAAATAAAATATATTCAATTCAATGTTTAACATTAAGCTTATATGTTTTCATGAAATGATATAAGAAATAATCAAATTTTAGACAATAAATAAGTATTTTTCATAAGAGGCAGTTTAACATCCTTTTCATGGAGTAATTTTTAAATATATTTTTTAAATAATTTAAATAATATATTTATAAAAAAACATCACCTTTAAAATATTAATATCATAATTTACTTTAGATTAATATATTATATTTTTTATATGTTATATATTATTATGTATAGTGAAAAAATAATGTATTTTAATTGGAAATTAATTTTTCAAAAATCTTATTTACAAAGTTTAACTACATTTTTGAAATTTATTAAATATTGTTTCATAGTTTTTTAACATTTAATCTAATTTTTATCATATTATTCAAGTCCACATTAAAATTGAATATAATAAATTTTACAACTATTGAATGCTTTTACTTTTAAAACATGTTTTTCTGTTCTGTCAATTGATTAATATTTAGTTAATTTTTTAAATTCTTATTTTTTCAAATTTATTTAAATCGATTGTATATTTAAAATTAAATGTTCCAAATTTATTAAACATGAACGTTTTATTTGTGGAAAATATGAATAGTAACGTTAATAATATTTTTACTAAAATGGTTAAGGTTAAGATGGATAATTATAATATAAATATTATTAAAATAAACAAAAACATATCATAATTTCATTAGATTAATGTGATTCGTCAAATATATCCATTGGCCTATAATTATGAACTTTGGAATCCATTTGTATGATAGAATTATATTTATTAAAATATATTTCAAGAAAAGTCAATTTTCTATCCCTTTTGTTTTTAACAAATGAAATATATTTATTATTGAGTAGTATAATATTTCATAAGATAAAATTATTATCAACATTATGTAAATATATTTTTAATTTATAGTTATAATATAATTTCATTAAATTGTGAACCAATGATGATTGAGTTATTGATTAATTAATGGTGGAATAAAATAATTGATACTGAATATATAAAAATAAATAGTATTTAATATAATTATTGTGAAAGAATAATTGTATTGATGACTTTATCAAATTAGTGATGAGATAAAAGTGTTTTTTAGAATATATCAGGCTGTTAAGATGTTTTATAAAAATACATATATTGAATACTGTCAAAATTGAAATTATTGGTAATATAAAATAAATAATACTGTATTAAATGTTATAGAATTTATAAAAATATAAATGTCGTCCAAGTTATTGTTATAAGACATTAAATGTTTCAAATTAATTATTTAGTGTTTATTTTTTTTATTTTATAGTAACTATATTATCATTTGAAATGGAAATTACATGATATCAAGGGTAGAGTTAAAATGGTTAAATAATGGTTAATACAAAAACATATGGAATATAAAATAGTAAAAAATATATTTAAATTTATTTTTTTATAAATGGATTCTACCTAAAATCCCTTTAAATTATAAAGCATTGATATTCGACCCCTTTAGAAAACATATATAAATAATATTATGTTAATATTTTGAAGAATTCTATGACTGTCTCTCCTCTCTCATATAGAAGGGATGTCATTCTTCACATTTTAAATACACATAAAAACTATTTAGTTCATCAATTATCTAAAAAATCATTTATTGTAATCCCAACCCCCATTCTAGGGTCCTTAGTATGGTCTTACTTCATTTTTTAGAGGTGTTAAGGTGTTATCAAATGAGGTCTTCCAAAGAAGATGTATCATTTTTAATTGAGTGTTTCAATTTTATTTCATCATTATAATTATTAAAAAATTTATAACCATGATGAAATAAAATCATCAATATGTTAAATATACTAAAATATTATTATATTAATATCATCAACTATGTCCATCTCCACTTATATAAAATTGTTAATGAATTTTTGTTCTTGTTTACATAGATGTACCTCCTAGCTAAAAAGTATAATTTTTTTTCGATCACCCTCTCTCATGACAAGTAATAATAACGGAATTAATGACTATATATATATATTATAAGGACATGACCTTAAAACATACATAGTCTTGAATAAAGTTAATAATTCAAATTTATGCTCTTTTCATGTTTAGAGTTTTAGAGAATTAGGACATAACTATTACATCTTAAAAGATTACAGTGTATACACTTCTACACAGTTTTCATTTTTTTCATAAAATAAAAAATCTTGAAAAAAAGTGTCTTGTCTTGTTCCAGGTTTTAGCCATCAAGACTTCTCCTTGATCCCATCCTTGACCCTATTCATCTTTATGTCCTATTAAAACATTTCAAAACATGAGATGAGCATAAAAAGCTCATTAAGGGTTATAAAAAAAATAATGAAAACAGTTATTCCTAACTACATGCAAAACACGAACTCTTTTACTTACCTCATGAAAAAATAAGATTTTATGAATAACATATAGAAATCATAAATTATAATGGTAACTTGTGGAATCCATAACATAATTACACTGTAGCTATCACACCTACATTGGGAGTTACTTCGGAATACCCATCATAGTATATTCCCTGAATCTCTTAGGAGAAACATCCATTTTTACCTCTATCCTGTTACCAAATGAATTGGAGAGCTATCTTGGGATTACCCACCCTAGTTTTATCAAGGAACCACCCGTAAATGTAAACAATGCCAAAGAACCATAACATGATAATAACAAATAGCATAATCAAAAAGGAAAGATAACATTTCACATTGCAAAAACAAAATATCATTCCAATATATTGAAATAATTAATCCATTCTCAAAATAATTTTCAATACCAAAATACGTAAAAGGATTATATGGTATTTAATTTTCAATTTAAAAACATTACAGCTTGTCAAGGAAGCCAAAGATCCAATAATACTCATGGCGGTGTAATGGTGGTTTTCACAGCTTACGCTAAAAACATTCATGTTTGACGTTTATTAAAATTATTTGTATACAAATATTCCCTTCGAATGAAATGAAAAGTTAAAGGGGTTTAAACACCATATATAATAAAGTCGTGTGTAAACCTAAATATGCATCAATGAAAAGAGATTGAGACGAAGTCCCTTACCTCATGACTGACATGACTCGATCATTATTTATTCTCTTGAATAATAAACTAAAGTTAATATCTACTTTTAAGAACCTTTTTCAAGTTTACTATTCCTCTTATGTCACTTATTACTATGTTATAAACATTATATAATCTTTGAAGTTAATAACGTTCATCTTGTCGATATTTTTTACTTGAGTCAAATAATTAACACCTTATATTAACAAGTTTTCCATGGGGCCAATTGCCCATTATATCCAAAATGAAATTAATTATTTAGATATCATATATATCATATATACAAGACAAAGATAACTGCAAGTTAGGGCCTTAGCTATGCTCCTCCAAAGTGGAGACCACAAAAGGATTATTCTACTCTTCCTAAGACTATGTCTACCAGATCGTCTTCTAAGATACCAAGGAAGGTGGTTGAAAATATAACTAAGATTTTTAATCAAGGTAAGTCTCAATCTGAATGGGAAACATGTGATGATTCTGATTATGGTAATGACATGTCATATTATGATCTCTAACATTGTTGTTTGATGGATGAGGGCATGATTGTTTGTTTGACCTCATCCACCACTTTTATAATTTCCCTTTCTTCCTAATAAATGATCAGTGTCTCTACTTCTGGCTTTACATGTCTTCTATATATCATATATATCAAGTATATATATATTTATAATATTAAATATCATTTGGAGGTAATAAATGAAATGCACCGGTCATGGAGATGGTAAGCCTTACGTACGCAAGAACACTACATTCATTTCTATTTCTTATATTAATGGAATTAAAACATAATTATATGTATTTATATATTTAGTTATATTATAAATCTAGTATAATATCATATATAATATCGTTTACTCCATCCTTTAAACATCCCACCTATGGAATTAACAAGTCATATCACTTTGAGCGGCGATTGTCCGCACTTCCTCAAATGAAATTATAGCGCTAACCCATTATGGAAGACATAAAGGTATGATATAAAAAACAAATATAGAAGAATGAATAAAATATAAACAAAATATATATCACATATAAATATATTTTCATCTAAATGGCCACCATGATAGGCGGTAGAATATAATCGAGGAATCATCGTCTCGTGAGGTGTTAGTTTGACATCCACAGAAACAGTATGTTATTCATTCATTAGATGGAGGTGTGTGTAAGTGTAGTTTGAATAAATATAATTAAAACATCCTATTAAATTTATTATACTTATATTGTTATAAAATAAAGTAATAAAAATATTTTAGGGTTTGGAGAAGTAAAATAAAAGAAAATAAGTTAAGGGAAACTGTTACCTTTAAATTGGGTACCATCCTTCGGTTTGAATGAAAAGGACTTCTTCAAGTGCCTTATGCCTAAGGTAATGTTTTTAGGAGGAGGATATGGATGTATGGAGATTAATTGGGTAGATTTTGGTTGATCCTAAAGGCTTGAGAGGTGTGAGGAATTTGATACAAGTGAGATATTTTTATAAGGGGGAGGAGGGGCTCTTTAGGAAAGTGTGATAATATTATTATATTATATAATGATATTAGGTTTATAAAGGTCCAAAAATCATTATAGTCATAGTTAAGATGACTCATGGTCGAAATAAAATCATCCAATAAAAATTGGAGACGTTTTGGATGTTATTTTAATATTTATAATCTTATTTATTTAAATGATTTATTAATTCGGTAAACACTGCTTGATTATTCTATCATAAATAATTTAATTTATTAGATAACTAAAAATTATAAAAATAATACCATGATGTATTATATTGTATTATATTTATAATTAATATTTATAGTCAAAATTAGTACTTATATAACACCATATAAAAATTAATTTACTAAAATATATTTGTTTATTTCATTTTTTCCTTTAAATTAAATTAATTAATCTAAAGTGTCATTATCATTCATAAGTGGCTCCATGGGGTCCCAAAATATGCCCAATTATGTCCATTGTCATCCATTACTCATCCAATATGTTTATGACAAGTTTTAAGGTAATTTCGAATTATTACAATATTTTTTTCCTTGAATTACCCTATTTATCTTTAACCGTGGAAAATAAAATTCAAAAGTTACCATTCATAAAAAAATATTTTTATCTTATTTAACCACATTTTACATATTAATAAAAAACATGTAAGTCAGTTTTTTAAAATTCAATTCACATATTTGGTTAAATTTAAATTAAATGCAAAAATTAGTTTTTTTAACTACTACTAAGTGGTTTCACTATTCATAAAAAATTAAAGTTTTTCAGAAAAATACCAAAAATTCATCCTATGATATATTTGATATTCCAAATTCAAAAATGATGTCTATTTTGACAAATTAAAATAATATAAGTGTCATTAATTAATTTAAAATTTATTTCTGTTGTTAAAAAAATAGTATTATTTTAAGAAACAATATTTATCAAAATATTGACACTTGTTTATGTCCATTTTCAAAGTGTTATTAATTCCAATAACCAACATTGGATTAATTGGTAAAACAATAATCTAATTACAATTTAAATCTAATAAAAAATATAATATAACCATATAAATAAATTATATTAAAAAACGGTTTTGAATTAAAATACAATATTTTTCATTATTCATTAAAAATGAACTTTATCTGAAAAATTCCAAAATTTTACAGAAAGTAAATTTTGATGTCCCAATTCTAAAGAAGGATTTTATTTTGTCAAATATAATGTATTAAAGTTACAAAAAATATATTTAATGTGGGTTCTCCATTAAAAAGTGTTAAATTGACCTTTTAATGTAAATTATGCTTAAAATTAGATTCATTCATATTTTAAGACTCTAACTTTTTATTTGATAAATGTAAATACACATAAAAAACACGTATAAAAAAATTGTAGTATGTTTTCTTCATTCATGCCAATACAACTTCTAGGAGTTAACTACCATTTAAAAAAATAATATTAAATTATTAGTGTGCAATGTATGATTTCAAAGAATCCTGTTGTTGCATATCGGGTACACTATCAAACATATCAACCAATTTAAAGTAAAATAAATATTTAATTAACAAATATTAATAAATATAAAATTTGTCTTATTCTTTATTTACCTGGGATGTTACATCCTTCCCCCCTTTTGAAAATTTCATCCTCCCAATTTTACATATCAAAATAACTTTGGGTATTTATCCCTCATAGAATTTTCCGATTTCCATGTAGCCTCTTCCACCATATGGTTTTCCACAAATCCTTTACCTGGTGAATTACTTTATTCCGCAAAACATGCTCACTATGTTCATGAATTTGAACTGGTTGTTCTTCAAAAGAGATATTCTCTTCCAACTTAACTACCTCTAGTCTCAAAACATGACATGGATCTGGCATATACTTTCGGAACATCGAAACATGAAAAACATTGTGTACCTGGGATAAAACTAGAGGTAAAGCCACTATGTATGCAACTGATCCAATTTTCCCCAAAACTTCATAAGGTCCAATGAACCACATACTCAACTTTCCCTTCTTACCAGAACTAATCACACTTTTCCATTGAGAAACTTTGAGAGAGACATGATCACCTTCCTCAAAAGAAAGATCCATCTTCTGGTTATCTGCATAACCTTTTTGTCTACTCTGAGCTGTTCTCATGTGATTCTAAATGAACTAAACTTTCACTGCCATCTCTTCAACATATGCTGGTCCCATCAGCCACATTTCACCTACTTTATCCCAAAAGCTAGAGTTTGACAATGCATTCCATATAATTCCTCAAATGGAGCCATCTTTATACTGGAATGAATACTATTATTATATGAAAATTCAAACAAAGAAAGATGTAGGTCCCATATTCCCTGATAATCCATCGAGAAATCTTGAAACATATCCTCTAATTTCTGAATTGTTCGATCAGATTACCCATCTTATTAAGGATGAAAATCCGTACTAAAATTTAATTCAGTACCCAATGACTTCTAAATTTCTTTCCAAAAGTTATAAATAAATCAGGGATCATGATCATATAAAATGGAGAGGGGAACTCCATGAAACCAGAATATATCTTTAACATACAACAGAGACAGTTCATCTATAGATAATGTATCTCGAATAGGAAGGAAATGAGCAGATTTAGTCCATTGATCAAAAATAACACAGATTGCATTATTACCTTCAGGTTTTTTAGTAATCCTACCTCGAATTCATTGGATATATTTTACCATTTCCACTCTATCACCAGTAAAGGCTGAATCATCCCTTTCAGAAACTGCCGCTCTGCTTTAACCCGCTGACAAGTCAAACACTTCACAGTAAAATGAGAAATATCTATTTTCATTCCATCCCACCAGTAATACTCATGGAGATATCTATACATCTTAGTACTACCAGGATAAAGAGAAAACAGGGAACTATGATCATCATATAACAACTCATTCATCAAGTATGAAACACAAGGCACCCATAATCTCTTTCCAAATATCAAAACACAATCATTATCAATGTTAAATTTAGTCAACTTACCCTTCTGAACCAACTCATCCTTTTTCTATAACTCACTGTCTTCCTTTTTTTCATGATTGATTCTGTTTGATAGGGATGATCTCACTAACACCTGATACAAAACAGAATAATTTTCAACACCAAAAACTTCTATTAGAATGTTTATCAAACCAAAAAACAAAGGATCTTATTCCAAACATAACATAGTTAATGAAGCATTAAATTTTCAACTCAAATCATTTTCCACATTATTTTCTTTTTCTAGATGGTAATGGATCGTGAAATCATAATACTTGATTAATTATAGCGATCTCCAATGTCTTATGATCAATTATTTTTGAGTTAATATATACATTATTCTTTTTTATAGGTATATATTTCATATTTTACTCCATACAAATGATGCCTACAAATTTATAATGTAAAAAGAACAGAAGCTAACTCCAAATCATGTGTAGGTTTATTTAAATCATGATGTTTCAACTGACATGAAGCATAAGCAATAACCTGATCATTCTGCATAAGGACCCATCCAATTTTTTTAAATGAAGCATCACTAATGATAACAATCTCACCATTTATGGATTGTAGTGCCAAAATTAGAGCATTCACCAATATTTGTTTCAATTCCTGAAAACAATAATCACATTCTTTTGTCTAGATGACATTAACACCTTTTCAAGTAAACTATGTCATTGGACTAGATAACTGTGCAATATTTCCAACAAACCTCTAGAAAAAACATGCCAAACTAAGAAAACTAAAAATCTAGGTTATATTTGTGGGTCTTGGCCATTCTTCAACAATGTTTTTTAGCAGGATCAAAAGATATTCCAATTTTTTGATACAATGGTACCAAGGGAAAAAATATTTTTCACCAAAACTCACACTTTCTGAATTTCACATTAAGTTTCATTTCATTTATGTTTTGAAATACAACCCTTAAATGAATTTCATGTTCTACTTTACTTTTGAAATAAACCAAAATCACATCAATAAACACAACCAAAATCTTATCCATGAACTCACAGAGAATTATATTCATAAAATCCATGAATATAGTAGGTGCGTTGGTTAATCCAAAAGGTATAACTACAAATTCATAATTGTCATATCTTGTATAAAATGCAGTCTTAGGATTGTCTGCTTCATTTATTTTCAACTGATGGTACCCTGACCTCAAATCAATATTTGAAAAATACTGAGCTCCATAGAGTTGATCAAACAAATCATCGATATGAGACAAAGGATACTTATTCTTAATAGTGACGTTATTCAATGCTCTATGATCAATGAAAATTCTCATTGAACCATCATTATTTTTAACAAACAAGTTAGGATCACCCCATGGTGATGTCTAGGTCGAATGGAGCCTTTGTCTAATAACTCCTGCAATTGCTTCATTAACTCTAAAAGTTCAATTTCAGCCATTCGATAAGGGGGTTTGGAAACTGGATTAGCATCAGTAACTAAGAAAACTATAAATTCCACATCATGATAAGGTATAATACCAGGAAACTCGTCAGAAAAAACATCAAGGTACTCATTTACCACTGGCACATCATTAATATGAACAGTTCCTTTGTTCTCAATAATATATCTAAGGTAACATTCATTTCCATCAATTACTAGTTTCTCAGATTCCTGATATGTTATCAAAACAAAGGGTTCATTATTATATACAATCTGAAAATCATTTTGAAGAGAAACCTATTTAGCTCTGTAGTCAAACTTAGCATGATAAATAGAAATCCAATCCATACACAAAATAACAACAAACTCTAATACAGGAAAAAAAATATGTTTTGCAGGTAGATTCTTTCCGCACAAATGTATAAGAATGTTATTATGTTTTCTTTTTTCCAGAACATTTCCTCCATGTGTTTTTACCATATGTTATATATTCATATCTTGAGATGGAATTCCCAATTTAATTGAAAAATTCTCACAACAGAATGAGTGTGTAGACCCTGAATCATACAACACATTGGAATAATCTAAAAAACAAATAGTGTACCTGAAACAACATAATTTGATGGACCAACATCTTCTGAAGTAGTTTCAAAGGACTTCACCACCCCTTTCAGCTTGTAGTCTGGATGCTTTCCTTTAGTTGAGTTCTTTGTTGGACACTCATTTCCATAATGACCCATTTCATTGTACTTAAAACATTTCACTGACTATAAATCATATTATGTCTTACCATTACCCTGATCATTTTTTGTGCAATTATGTGCCATATTTCCCATTTTACTACATCGGTAGCACTTACCAGAATTCAAAAGAAATTCCCATGCATGCCTTTTTACTACAATTTTCACAAACTATAAACTTATGTATCTTACCATTAGACTTTTTTGATGATTTCTTCCCTTTTTCATTCTATCTCGACCTCTTATTCTGTTGTTTTTTAAATAACACTTGTTCATCAGAAAACTCCATTTCCACCTTCTATGAACAACGAACAAGTTATTCATAACTTTTGAACTCATGAGAAGCTAAATCCCTTCAATAATTTGGCTTTAATCCTGAGTAAAGACAATTTCTTTTACTATCATGTTCTAGTTTGAAATTTAGAGCACACCATGAGAGTCGAGTTAATTTGGCTTCATAAGAAGCCACTGATTCATCCTCCTGCCACAATTCTATGAATTTTTTTCCATTCTAAGACGAACCACCTTAGGAAAATATTTCTCATGAAACATACCTTTGAATTCATCCCAATCGAGATCATCAATCTCCTCAATATACCTTATATTTCTCAACATAGACCACCACTGCTTAGTTTCACCTTCAAAATAGTAAACACCAGGAATATACTTTTGATGTTCTGAACAACCCATGACCTTGAAAATCTTTTCCAGTGCTTTAATCCACCAATATGCTAGCACCGGGCCAGATGATCCTCTGAAAGATGTGGGATGTTGCCTCATGAAATGATCCAATACTAACATGTTCCATTTTGGTTGATCTGGCTGATCTCGTACTTGGATACCACCACTATATATAGCCTGATTCAACTATTCCATCACTGCAACAAACTGTACAGTTCCGATTCCGACGGTCTCAGGTTGCTGATTTGGATGGTTGAATTCTTCTTGATGTCATCCCAACATAGCTGCCCCGTTTCCTCCCCGGAAAACCATTCTGAACACAGAAATATATTAGCCAAAGGAACAAGGTAATCTGTAAATTCTATATGATTTCAATATTAACATAAATTACTTTATGGATATTAATTTAACAATACCCTAACTCATAATGTTATCAAAACTTACATCTGATACCAAATATAAGGAACTGACCTCAAAATATACATAATCATGAATTATTTTAATAATTCACATTGAGTATCATTTCAGGATTTGATTTTTAGAGAATTAGGACATAACTATTCCATCTCAAAATATTACAATGTACACACTTCTACACAGTTTCTATTTTTTCATAAAATAAAAACTCTTTAAAAAATGTGTCATGCCTAGTTCCATGTTTTAGACAGAATGACTTTTCCTTGATCTCATCCTTGACCCTATTCATCTTTAAGTCCTGTGAAAACATTTCAAAACATGGGATGAGCATAAAAATATCAGTAAGGGTTATAAAAAAAATAAAAAAACATATGTTTATAAATACATAAAAAACAAGAACTCTTTCAAATACTTCTTGAGAACATAAAATTTAATAAATAACATATTGAATTCATATAATATAAAGCTAAATTGTAGAATCCATAACATAAACACATTGTAGATATCATATCTACATAGGGATTTACATTGGAATACCCATCACAGTATATTCCAGAAATCTATTAGGCGAAACATCCACGTTTACCTCAGTCACCTTAACCAATGGATTGGAGAGCTATCTCGGGCTCACCCACCATAGGATTATCACAAAACCACCCATATACGTAAACAATTCCCAAGAACCGTAAAATGATCATAACACATAACATGAGCAAAGAAGAAAGATAACATTTCCATATTGTTATAACAAAATATCATTTAAAGATATTGAAATATTAAATCTATTCTCAAAATCATTTTCAATACCAAAATATGTAAACAGAGTATATGATATTTATTTTTCCTTTTAAAAACATTATGGCTTGTTAATGAATCCAAAGATCAAATAATACTCGCAGTGGCGGAAAGGCCGTTGTCACCGATTATGTTAAAAAAATTCATTTTTTTGTTTAGTAAAATTATTTGTATAACATATTCCCTTTGAATGAATTGAAAAGTAAAAGGGGTTTATACACCATATAAAATAAAGTCGTGTATAAAACTAAATATGTCTCAAGGAAAGGAGATTGAGATGAAGTCCCTTACCTCATGTCCGACTTGACTCGATCATTTTTTAATCTCCTAAATAAAAAACTAAAGTTAATTTATACTTTCTTAAGAACATTTTTCAAGTTTATTATTCCTTTATATCACTTATTAACATGTTATAAATATTATGTAATCATTTACGTTAATAACATTCATTTTGTCGATATTTGGTACTTGAGTCAAAAATGAACACCT
The DNA here is from genome assembly GCA_963277665.1 of Viscum album. NCBI lineage: Eukaryota > Viridiplantae > Streptophyta > Magnoliopsida > Santalales > Viscaceae > Viscum > Viscum album. The sequence goes on along the minus strand of OY728132.1, from coordinate 1,338,437,217 downwards.
TATATTTGCAAGTTGTCCATGGGGTCAATAGTCCATTATATCCAGAATGAAATTTATTATTTAGATATCATATTTATCATATATTTATAGTATAATATATATTTATAACATTATATATCATTTTGAAGTAAGAAATGAAATGCACCGTTCATGGAGACGGTATGCCGTACGTACACTTGAACTCCACATTAATTTATATTTCTTAGTTTAATGGAATTAAAAAATAATGATATGTAGGTATATTATAATTCCAGTATTATATCATATAAAATGTCATTAACTCCATCCTTTATACATCCCACATATGGCATTAACGAGTCATATCACTTTGAGGTGTTGGTCATCCCCACTTCCTAAAATGAAATTATTGTGGTTACCCATAATGGAGTCCATAATGGTATTCTATAAAAGAAAAAACATAGAAGAATGAAGAAAACATAAACATAATATATACCATATATAATTATAGTGTCATATTAATGTCCACCATGATAGGGGGTAGGAGATAATCGAACAATCAATGTCTCGTGAGGCGTTTGTTTTCCATCCACAGAAACAATATGTTCTTCACACATTAGATGGAGGTGTGTGTAAGTGTAGTTAGAATAAATCTCATTAAAACATCCTAGTATATTCAGTATACTAGTGTTGTTATAAAACAAAGGAATAAATATATTTTTGGGGTTTGATATGTAAAATAAAAGAAATGAAGTTAACAAAAACATTTACATTTAATTTGTGTAACTTCCTTTAGTTTGAACCAAAAGGACCTCTTGAAATGTCTTCTTCATAAGGTAAGGCTTCTAGGAAGATTAGTGGGATGTAGGGAGATAAATTGAGAAAAGTTTTTATAGGCCTAAAGTTTTTAGAGGTGTGAGGAATTGGTTAGAAGTGAGGTCTTTTTATATGGGGGAGGAGGGGCTCTTTAGGATAGTGTGATAATATCAATTTATTATATAATGATATTTGGTTTCTAAAGGTACAAAAATAATTAGAGTCGAATATAAGATGAATCATGGTCGAAATAAAATCATATGATAAGAATTGGACATGTTTTGGATGTTATTATAATATTTATAATCTTATTTATTTAAATGAAATATTAATTAGGTAAACACTACATCATTATTGTGTCATATATAACTTAATTTATTATAGATCTAAAAATTATAAAAAAATACGATGATTTAGGAAATAGTTTTAGATTTACAATTAATATTTATAGTAAAAATTATTACTTATATAACACCATATAATAATTACTTTACTAAAATATTTTTTATGTTATTTTTTCCTTTACATTAAATTAATTAATCTAAAGTGTCATTATTATTCATAAGTGGCTCAATGGTGTCACCAAATATTCCCAAGGATGACCATGGTCTACCATTACTCATCCAATAAGGATAGGATATGTGTTAAGATAATTGTGAATTATTACAATATTTTTTTTACATTGAATTACCCTATATATCTTTAAACGCGGTAAATAAGAGTCAAATGTTACTATTAATAAAAAATTATTTTCATCTTATTGAACCATATTTTACTTCTAATTACAACCATTTATGTCGTATTTTTTAAATTCAATTCACATAAGTTGTAAAATTTCATTTAATAGAAAAAGACTGTTTTTTAACTACTACTAAGTGGTTTCACTATTCATCAAAAGATGATGTTTTTTAGAAAAATACAAAAAATTAATCCTAAGATATATTTGATATTAATAATTAAAATATGATGTCTATTTATCTATATTCAAAACATATAAGTGGAATTAATTTATTAAAAATTTATTCCCGTTTTTAAAACAAATAGTGTGTTTTTAAAGAACAATAACAATCAAAATATTGACACTTGTTTATGTCCACATTCAAAGTGAAATTAATTCCAATGACTAAAATTGGATTAAATGGTAAAAATATAACTTATTTTACTTTAAAACCAATAAAAATTATCCTTTTACCATATAAATAAATTAGATTAAAATAAAATTTTGAATTAAAATACAATATTTTTTACTATTCATTAAAAAATGAACATTATCAGAAAAATTCCAAAAAAATTACAAAAATAAAATTTTGATGTCCCAATTTTAAATAATGATTTTATTTTTGTCAAAGATAATGCATTTATGTGACCAAAACTATATTTAAAGAGTTTTCTCTACTAAAAGGCGGTAAATCGATCTTTTAATGTAAATTATGCTTAAAATAAGATTCATTCATATTTTAAGCCTATAACTTTTTATTGGATAAATGTAAATACATTTAACAGACATGTATAATCTTATTGTAGTTGGTTTTGTTCATTCATTCCAATACAATGGCTAGTAGTTAACTACCATTTATAATAATAAGATTATATTATTAGTGTGCAATGTATGATTTCAAATAAACCTGTTGTTGCGTATCGGGTACGCTATCGAACATAGCAACCCCTTTATAGTAAAATTAATTTTTAATTCACAAATATTAATAAATATGAAATATGTATTGTTCTTTATTTACCTAGGATGTAACATGTTTATTTGAAATTAGTTACATATATATCCTTATAAAAAGTTAATATATCATTTACATTAATACTATTTCGTGTTCATAAAAATGATAATGGAGTTCATGCGTATGTGTGGACTATTATCTCCACGAAGATATTTGAATCTTATTCATCCATCCATCACATGAAAGATATATATAATTATATTTAATAATATAATAATATATTTATTGTCTTACTATAAATATAGAAATATAAAATTAAAAATTATTTCTTTCAATAAGGATTATTTGAAAATGAAAATGTTACTCATGTGTGCGTACAACCTACCATCTCCATTATTATAACATTGTTAATTTTTCAAAACCATATATAAATGATTTAATTTAAAAATATTATTTCTATATAAAATTTATTCTTATGTCATGACTATTATTATATATTTGATTTTATTATGAAATCTTTGACTATATACATCATATTAATGTAATTTTGAAATCCTTTTCCAAATACCATTAAAACATAAAATTTGAGATTAATAATTACCTACTTGTTATTAAATGATATTATGTTATTGAAAGAGAAAAATAAAAATTTAAATCATATATAATGAAAATAAATAATTTACCTTTATTTATTATTGGGTAATATAAATAACATATGTGATGAATCAGACACAAGGTAAGGGACTTTATATCAGTGTCGAATTGTTGGGATATAGTTTGATGTTTTACACCTACCTTCATTTAAGTGGGGTATATACAACCCCCATTTGCTTAAAATGTAATTATTTTATTTAATATCAAATTATTTAATAGTTTTTATTTTTATTATTTCATTTATATTATCATTTAAATGTTCAATGTGGTATGATACACATTTAATGTTTAATGATTTAATTATAAAATTCGTTCTCCATTTCAATATTCTTGATGTTATTGTAATTATTTTTGATATGTATATAAAGGTATTATAAATTTAATAAAATTTATTTCTTTAATTTCATTCCAAGGTTTTAAAAAGGAATATTTTTCATGTGGTTATAAGATTTTTTTTTAAATAAAAAATTCATGTTCAATTCAATACTATAATTAAATTTCCACCATTGTGGACATTATATTATTATCATTTTACTGTGTAACATTACCTGTAATCATAAAACCATCTTAATAATTTTGGTTAATTTTTTAAATATGGGTTTTCTTGTAAAATGGTGTATTAGTTTTAAAAATTTCATTGTAAAATAAAATTATAGTTTTATAGATAAAATTACTTTACTCATGGTATTTAAAAGATATTTTAAGTGTTTTTTTCATGATTTGGTCATTAAAAATTATATTCAAAGGGTTCAGCCCTGTTATTGCTCATGGGAGATCCTAATAAAGCATAAAAAATGGTTTATCCCTATTATGGATCATTAATTATAGGTTATCCCAATATATCTTATACAAAGGGTGACTTTCGTTATGTATCTCTTTTACATTCGATACACCAGAGATGGAATTCGACCACATGGTTCTTTCATTAATAATTGTGAATATAAGAGTGTAACAGAAATTATGACTCAAGGAATATTTGTTACATTACATTGTTTTCCAATTATTTTTTAGACCTATTTATAATGGGTTTTCACATTTTCTCTAGACATATTATTTACATTATCTATGCCGCTTACTAATATTTTTGTGTTCATCCCATATTTTAAAATGTTTTTCACAGGACTTAATATTTGTAATAATAAAGAAGATATCATGATGATAATATTGAAAATGTTTCATGAAAAAATCATGTTTTATTTTAAAATTTATTTCATTGGTGGAATTTTTTTTATTATGTATATGATTCCATTTGTAATTTATTACATTTATTATAATGAATTTTTCTAAATTATCTAATACACTTAATTGAAATGATCCTTGAATGTTAATTTTAGTCCAAAAAAGAATAATTAATGATTATGGTTAGTTCCACACATTTTCTTTGGATGGAAATTCATGAATCATATAAAGGTATTTTATTTCATCTTTTCAAGTTACATATTTATCTTTTTTCTCCAGAAAAGGTGAGAATATTATTTTTTTCAATCATTATGAATCCATGGAAATGATGTTTTAATCTATTTCCTTAAGAGGGTTTTTTATATTTTCTGAATTGGAATCTAATTAATCACTTATTATGTATTGTCAAAATATATTATAGCATATGAGGCTCAGCCTAGTTGGTGAGGACTCAGAAAGTGCATCAAAGAGACCTGAGATCGAATCTGGGTGAAGATAATTTTCCAGATTACTATAGCTTTTATTTTTTGTTATTGTATCAGCCTGAAATATTCATCAATTTGGGCTTTTATGCCCTGGGTTTGTTCCTCGATTCCGTTAAGGCCTTCATCTTACCCATGGATTATCAAGACAGTATGTCTTACGAGGAAATTCAAGGCCTTCAGGCCACCTCCTGGCCTTCATTGCCAATGAAATTGTGATTAAATGGATGAAACTAACTCTATAATGAATTTTCCCTAGATGATAATTCATAGTAGGTTCATTCACTACAAGAAAATCTAGATAAATTTAGATGAATGAAAGGGTATTTCAATTTCTATTGGGACTATCCAATTTATATATGGGAATCCTAGATAAAAATACATGCAAAGCAGTATAGAATAAATCATGATGTATATACTAGTGGAGGGGTAGTTTCAAGTAGGTATAGTTAGGATGATTTCCTCTAAGACATTCGGTTCATGTAATGTCATAATTCATATGGGCTAGGTAAGGGTTCCCCTTCAACACATAAAAGGGGGATGATCATAAATGAATAAAAATAAGGCCTCAAGGCCATTCAAGCAAATTGTTTTATATGAAACTAGGTATGAAGACTCATGAATTTATGAATATGAATACAATAGGGTAAAACCTCACCAATCTAGTTAAAACCTCTTTAACAATTGGATTCTGATCAATGTGAAATTTGATAATTATCAATCTAAGAACCTCAATTATATCCCCACTATCATAAACCTGAAAAAATAATCAATCTAGTTCACTAATAAATTTCAATTTATTGTGTATTTTAGCCAAGTGACTCCAGTTCTAGTTAAAGGGTAACAAATTCAGATTCAATTATTAATGAAAAAAAATTTCTTAGTAGAGTTAATCCTACCAACGATAGTCTGAACTATTTCATCCATCCAAAAGAGAGTGTTCAATCCACCCAAAATTATTTATGTTTGATAAATACGTTCATATATCAACAATTTTTTATCTGAATAAATCTCTCATCCTAATATATGAGGTGGAAATAATATAAAAGGAGAGGTTATGGGATGATCTATGAATTACCAAATGAATGTATATATACAAGGATAATTTATTGAATCAAATTAGTTTAATGATATCATGTCACAACACCAAGTGGTAATCTATATAATAATTGATGGTGAGAATTATTTAGCCATGATAGTCCATTTTGAATGAATTATAATTGTACAAATTCATATGAGGTTCATATATACTGCCATTAATGGATTATTAGTGACAATAAAATTTCTAAAAGATTTAATCATTGGAGATTTTATAATAAATTGACCACTATATGTGTGTACTATCATGGTTTATTAGATGTTGAAATATTTTTTTAAGTACATCTCTCATACCAAATATCCATATAGGTATTCATTCATTTATTTATGCCATTATTTAATTTTTCTTAAATGGGATCAAAATTCCCACCCAAGATATATTTAAAATAAATATATTGATGCCTTTTAATTGTGCCTGTGGAATCATTAGATTCATGAACTGAAAATATTCTATCACCGTGAGTGAATTTGATGAAAGAGTTATATATCTATTGCAGATGATACTAATGAATCCTCATTCTATTAAATTGTAATGACACATATGTGAAGAATTACCATTTTTTATCTTAAGTGTTTCATCGCTCATCATGAGATTATTTTAATGTGACATACAACTCATTAAAAAAATAAAAGTGTATTTACAGCCTATGTTTTCCAAATTAATGTAGTGATCACTTCTAGAGAGTTAAAACCAAATAAGATAATTACTCACCGAGTTAGTTTTATGGGATGGGTTAAAAAACACAATCCCTTTCATTATATGGTTCCTTGATATTGTTTTGATGATAAATGATGAAATCTGGTACAGAAGTGACACACTTAAAGAAGTTGAATATATTTTCTCACTTCATCCAAAATTTTAATTAGTATATGAGAATCTAGAATATATTCCATGTCGTTAGAGAAAGATATAGATGGATTGGGGATATAATAGAATCCTTGAAATTAAGGTCATATGATAATGAAATATAATAAGAAGGAAATATTATTCCCTCCACATTCACATAATATTTATGGGTATACATTACAATGTCTGGATTGTTAGTCACATTATTGATGAAGGTGGGACCCTGACTAACAAATTTGGGGATTCTAGGAGCCAAAATAAAGGTTGAGGGAATATTTATATTTTCAATAAAATTTAGTGAGAACGTCAAAATATTGATTCATCATGACATATTTCATTTAAAAGGATTCCAATATTGGCTATATTACTCTAAAATGATAGGAGACAAATAAATTTAAAATTCATGAAAAACATTCGCATCCATTCATAATTAATTTTTTTGGTAATTCAGTCTCCAAATGTTGTTAATAATCACTCTTCCACCACGATTAAAACAAGAATATCCAAAGTCATTTGGTTATAAATTAGTCTATCCATTTAAATTATAAATACCACACTAAATTCTATGTACAAGATGATTTCAGGTAGATAATACATCCAATTGAGATCGCAAAAAATACACACCTAGTAATGTGTTTCCCTTGAATTTAATAAATAAAATTTAAATCCCCATATTATTTCTTATCGACTCTATATTTTAGAAAGATATATCTTAAGCTCAAATTTTTCCTTTTCCAGAAATTTTTTATAATAACCACTCCCTATATTAAAAATATTCTTATCATTGAGACACATGACAATCATATAACTGTAAATACTATCATTGACCATCAATATTTACCCTAAATATAGAGTATGAACCCTTGTAACAATAGAAAAATTCTAATGTTGAATTCTTTTTATCATATTCATAATTAGAAATAAAATTTGAGTCTTATCCATTCTTATTATCTGTCCTTGGATATGTAATATAAAATTTAGATAATGAAATATTTTTATTAAATTTAATAACAACCATAGAATTTTTCATCAGACCATCCATATCAAAGGTTCTACACAATCATTCAACAAATTTTTCGTAAGAACTATAACCATGGGGATATCTTTGGTTCAAATAATGTCTAAAATATTCACATGATGTTTTAGATTCTTATGATTTGATATAATATAACATTCATCAAGCTTGTGAAATCATTTCTCACATCGAATCTCATTTTTCTATACCATTCACTCTTCTTTTATATGAAAAAAAATTTAATTAAATAAGTTACAAAAATAAAAAAAATGATTCAATTAGTTTTATGATAATTTTATTAATATTATAAAAAAATTTATTAATATAATGATAATATAATAAACTATTAATATTATAAATAATTAAATAATATTATAATAAATATATTATTAACAAAATATATTAATTTATTTATTTAAATTGTGATAAATATATTATTAATATTATCACCAGTGTTTAAATATTATAATAAATATACTAATTTTATGATAAATGTATTAAAATTTTCACAAATACATTATTCAGAAATGGTATTAAATTTGTGTCAATATAACCAAACCCATGCTACTTATATTAAAATTTTAATATTAATAAAAGGGGTAACAATTTCAAAGGATATGTAATAAATGTTAGAAAAAATATATAATATAATGTCTACAAAATTATATTAAGAAAAATCCAATTAATCATCCAAGAATGAGTAACATGAAAAATAGCATACAATTTCTTATGTTTTTTGGTCCACCCATGGGTAGATTTCATCCCCAAATTTTTTACCTAGGCTTGTTAAAAGGGTTTTCTCTATTTTATACATCAAAATATTTCATATCCTTCTCCTTAGAGGTTGTATTTTCCCTTCAATGGATTCACTATCTCTATCCCATGATTTTTATATTATGTAATTTTATGTCTCCTTGGCCACTTTAATGTTTTTTTTGAATTATAGACTCCACATCATCTCATGTTCTCTAACGTGATTTCTAGAGTCATTTAACATTTATAGAGGGTTTATTTGGATGTTGGGAGACTATAACCTATAGTGAAAGTAGAAATATAAGTATAAATAATAGATAAAAAATAGAACATACCAAATATACATCATTTATGAGGAATGTATTTTATAATAGATCCTGGAAGTTTCACAGTTCTACAATAGCATATTAATCTATATATCATTGAATAGATACCCCGTAAGAAGATCATAGTTTAGGATAAAAAAATAAAATATAAAACAAAAACTATGAAACATCCCCAATTATTCATGTGTTCAGCCTCATACCATCTTCCATACTCTACTCTGGACTACAATGTAAAAACACATGTGGAAGTTCGTTACACTAAACCTATAACATGTGATGAAATAATATAACTTTTATCGATACCTAAGTTCCATTGTTTCTCAAGTAGGGTTTGAATACATACGAGATGGACACCACCAAATATATCTTTAAAAAGATCTATTAAAAAATTAAATAAAATTTAAAATTTCTATAAATTAAAAATTTCTTCAAATAATGCAATATAACAAAAAACAAAGAACAACCCAAAAATAAATGGTTCTTTGGAGACACTAGAGACCAATGCATAACATAATATGTCATTACATCCATGACCTTGATTTACCATGCATACATCGCCTATTGATGATTTGTCTCTAATAAGTTTATTATGACAATGACTCCCAATATTAATGAAATATGTCACCTCGGTGTACATGTTGTGGCTACACAATCCTAGCCTATGGGAGTTCTCATTGACTTTAATTATCCAACAATTGACCTAAACCTCACATATAAGAGTTTTCATCACAATTAATGTGGAAATAATTAACAAAAATGTATCCAATTAGTGTTTTCTCATCCATGGAAAAGATAATTGGAAATAATAACCTCCCATATAAGATCTTTTTCAGTGAAAAATTACACTAATATGTAAGGTAGACCACCCCAAGGAGAGTTTTATTAGATAATTAATAATCAAATAATTTACCAGCTCAAAAAATATTAGAATATTCCCTACCTTGTACACATTCTATTACTCTACCATTTTAGAAACAAAAAATCATTGGGTGTGTTCATAAACCCTTATAGAAAATATAATGTCCTATAAATATTTTTTCATATCATGGATACAAGACAACCCTAAAGGGGTGTTTTCAATATCCAAAAATATCAAAAAACCCCATTAAAAAAATCATAAGATGTCAATATTAGTGAATGGAAACATTAATATTTCTAAGATCACTAAACAATCCCATTATAATTTCCCACCCACCCATACCCTGGGGTCCATTTCATTTTTATTAATCAACAATTACCCTTTTAACCAATTTATCCATATAACTCATATAACATAAATAACAATTTAATTAATTCAAAGACCAACCATATATCATATTTCAAAAAAGCATCACTTTCCATTTTATTGATTAATTTAAATGTCAATTAAATGTCATTATAGAAGTGATCTTGTCTTTCAATTTATGTGTCATTTTTAAATACAAATTAAAAAAAATTAAACATTCCTCATTAATTTAATGAATTTATTATATTTGAGTTCAAATATTTAGAATTATTTTTAGTTTTAACTGATTAAAACCACTATTAATAAATTATATGTTCAATTATATCACATGGTAATCTGGTGACAACAGCTACCACGTGTACCAAAAATTTTAATGAGACAATGGGTAAATTTTGGGGGCCATTGATTCCATACATATAAGTGTTTTTTCATATGTTATGACACATTGGATACAACTAAAATATATGAAATAGTGAAACAACAATCACCCAATGAAATAGGTCATATTAGATTAATGTAATAAAAAATATTGTAAAACTAAAATAAATATTGAATGTAATGGTAAAAACACTCATAAATTCATATATATTTAATTTTTATCCAAAGGTAATCCAACATCTCGAGGATTAATGGGAAAAAACATAGATGAAGAATATGATATGGGGTCACAAGTTGTGGTTCTGACCCAATAGAATGAAAAATTATGATTAACAGATTTTTATTCATAATGTATTTTTTTATAGTTTTTCTCATTTTAATGGTGTGTTTGATTTGGTGACCAGATTTTCTAAATAATGATCCATCTTTTTGGACATAACAGTGTCAAAAGAACCCTCATTGGATGGTTGGACCCCATACTTTTCCATCATTACAGCAGTCATAGAAATTGACATTATAACCCAAAAAAATTAAGATGGGATGTATAGAACCAAATGAAAAACATAGTAAAATTACTATATCAATTCCAAAATGAACATTTTACATTGAGATATACACGGTTTCCACCAAATTATGTTCCAATCATTCTAGATTTCCATTAATTATACAATGTCAACTGAAAACCACTACACTCTTATAGCGATTCATGGTTTCATTAAAAATATTAACAATAAATCATGATCTATAGAAATGAACCTCAAAACATTCAAAAAGAATTTTTGAGAACTCAATAATTATCTATGAACCCAATGTACCTATTAATTATAATGAAAAATCTAGAAACAACCCATTTTGACATTCATACAATCGAATTATCAATCCATAAATTAGTATAATAATGACCACTCCTCCACACTCAAAAATATAAAATGAAATATAATTTCCTATCATAAAATGAGATAAGGTTGTAATAACACTACACCATAATACATATCATCCATAAAAATTCAGAATAATAATCATTGTTCCCCCACAAGATGACCTATATTATGAGAGAAAATGTCTAACCATGATTTTTTCCTATAAAAATGTTTCTTATAAAACTCCATTGTCCATTCCATTAGGTTATAAATGTTGATACTCACTTGAAAATTCTTATGAAATCACCCATTATCTCTCATAATATTATTCATAACATGAGGACTGGCCTCAATGTTCATGTTGGAAATCCACTCTTGATGGTTGATGTAACATAGGATCAGATTCTCCATCATCCTAATTTTTAAAGATAAAACCTAGCCATTAAATAAGACATTTATCCCATATTCAATGGTTATAAACAAATTAACCTACTAGTTCCCTCAGAAACTCATTCATTGATACAAATACACGGTTTCCTTTCATCATACTCCATTTGAATCTCATTATTCTGAACGCATCCTCAAAAAATACAACCCTAGTTTGGGGTTTCCATTATGTCACGAAACATTATTATTGAATTACTAAAAATTTGTATCCCATATCTTTTATATTAATGTCTACATTTCATCATAAGACATCCATATCAACTCAATACAACCTAAAAAAATGTGTATTAAAAATTGGAACCAATTTTTAAAACAATTTTTAAGCTAAATGTTATATTTCACATCCCCTAGTATCATAAAAATACACTTATTAAGATTAAAAATCCAATTACAGACAAATAAATATGATATAACTCCTCCACAAAACCCATCATAATAATGTTCAGTTTCCACTATTGATATTAATCAATTTAATAGAAGAATATTTCATAATTATATGATTTATCCCACAATCTTCATGTCACACATTGATGTCTAACCCCCATATCTATTGTGATTACATAATAAAATTTTTGACCACATAAAATATTTTTCATACTCTTCCCAATCATTTATGTTGAAAAACAATTCAAAAATAATTTCATCACATTATATATCTTGATACTGAAATTTCCAATGGGTCCCTCCAATACATTTGTATTTTTATTATATCTATATTTCATTGTGAATTCATGACACATTTTAATCCTATTTATTAAATATTTCTTTTTATGAGCGTCTCTAATAAGAGATTAACTAATGAATAAAACATGTCCTAATGATGGATCAAACATGAATTTGAATTTTTATTCATTTACGAACATCATCTCTTGCCACTCTGAAATCATAATTTTCACCAAAAGATCTATCTCATCAACCTTTAATAGTCCAAAAAAAATTTAGTCCCCATGTTCAATGAGTATAAACAAAACATAACCTATTATAGACCAATAAAACTCTTCCAATTATTGATGAACATCATGACACTATCCTAATAATATTAATCAGTCTTTTCAATTATTCAAACCAACCACAATGAAAAAACAATCATATCATTCCACCAATCTATTCCCAAAAGTTATACAATCTATATTCTATTTAATTTTTTGAATACTATAATAAAAACCAATCATATAAAATCCAAGAGGTCACATTCTATGAAATTTTAGCCATTCAAAACAAAAATCAACATACTGTGACTGGTGATCTATGGATCTGAAGATTATACAACCAACCAAGATATTTATAATTCTCATAGCATTAATATTTAACTAAATAGAGGTATCCAAGATAAAATTTCTAAATAGTTCAAAATCCTAATTCTAATCAAGGATAATGAATGAACTAACCACCAAGATATTCATAATCTCAAGGGTAAAATTATATTATCTATTATGCCACCATGTACATAGAAACATGAACAGAAATAAAATGGTTAGGAATAATAATTATCATCACCATCAAAACCATCCAAGATAAAAGTTATTGGAATTGGCGGTTCTTATACACAATTTCATTTGTACATAGAAACAAAAATATGAACTGAATATATAATATAAATATTATTCCAATACCCTAATTTTATAATTGAATTTATAAGACTAATATAATTCGACTAATATGTAACAAATTAATTTTACAATTCACTGGTAACATTTATATTCCTATTTTAAGGACACATGGATACGAATGATCTGAACACCTAACTCTATGGTTCTTAGCTATAAATAAAACATTGTGATCGACAATAGTATCAAAATAAAATTAAATAACAACCGAAACTAACCACATCTCTCAAATCCGCAGATAGAGGAATGGTTTTAAGATACCTAAAATGTTGTTATTTTAATTATCCCACATCATAATGGTTATCATAGCCTCTGAATATCTCTCTAGACCTATCCACCCATAACAGGGTTGATACCATAGATAAAAAATTCCCAGAAACTCTTATAGGGTATTCTTAAACCCCATTAAGACATCCAAATCAATAGTTGAACAATGTTATCATTAAAAATTCCATGTTACTCACTATATCTTATATCACATGGGTATCACAACTATGGAACTCACAACTATCCCAATAACATATACATTTGGTCAAGAATTATTTATTAGGGTTCTATGTCACCATGGAAGACATTATATTACATAATTATCATAGTATTTTTTATTCATCATTAATGAATGGGGTTCACATTTTAATTAAATTTACAATCATTTTTGTACTGTTCAAATTACCAACCATTCAAAAAAAAAATTCAAAATTTCTTTGGTTAAATTTTTTTAGCCTTTCATTTCACAAAATATATATCTTCCCAAGGATTGATTAAAAAGGACTTCAATAAAAATAAATAAGTAAAACCACCTAATAAGTTACAAAGAGGGGATCTATATACCCAATAACATCATTTTATAATACGTTTAAATCATTGATGGAAACAGTATATCATTTATGGAATAATCCAAGTATAAATCAACCAAATACATATATGGGAAGACACAAAATTTGAATATAGTTATTATCCAAATAACCAAGAAAATTTTAACAAAAAAATTCCTATCTAAATGAAGAAAAAATCATTAAAAATTAAAAGATAATATAAATTTTAGGCAGTATGTGGTTTACATTAGAATCATTTTTACCAAGCATGATGCATGTCCCATAAATACTGTCATGCCTGAAATTATTCAATAACATAAATAATATATAAAAATAATGGGAGAAGACTATAAATACCATAAACTAAAAAAATCATAATTCATGTTTATCAATTCATGGTGAATGTCAAATACTATTGTAACAAATGAATTTGAAGAAAAAAAATCTTCAACCCTATAATGGTTGGTTTTCCCTATCATGTGGGTTGATCACTCCAATATATGATCTCAATACCATTTTTGGAAAAAATCATATCCACATTTCTACATCACCAAAATTGAAAGACAAAATAATTAATCTATTACCCCTTAGTAATATCCCCCATGGACTATTTAATGGTGTTTGGACTAGATGTGTCCAAATAAACTCATGAAAGCATCAATGCATTCCATTGGATATCGAGTATTGGAGAAGGTCTCTAGGGATGTTGGGATATTATAACATCTATTTGTCATGACCCGCCTTCACCAAATGGAGGGAAGGGTCAGCAGGTTGCCAGACCCATCCTTCTTTAAGATGAAGGGAGAGATAATGACCCCCGAGACCCACCTTCAATAGGTCCCGGAGTGGCGACTAGCACCAAGGGTATAGAAATTTCTCACAAATGGAAGGCATTACGCTTTTTTATTTTATAAAATTGAGATATGAGATGATGAATCTCAACAAAACCTAGGTAAAAGAAAAGTAATGCCAAAAATAATCCATTCCCACATGCATGTTCCAAAAGTAAAGCCACAAGGTACAAAAGGTGACTACAAAGGGATGTACCAAAGAGGAAAAGAAAAACAACAACTGCAACTGCTCCAAAGGTCCGAGCTAGTAAGGTCCTGCGTGATCCCCGAAGTCCTCCTGGAATCCTGAAAGTAGTTTTATATACATAGGGTGAGAATACAAGTATACTCAGTAGGGAAAACCAAAGACTCTCGTGCATAAGTGGGGGAACAAACTAAAGTCCCGTGATAAAAGAGTAAACCAAACACCTATCAAGGTAAAATATCCACCCCAGGCCTCAACAAGGCAAACTCCCCAAATAACACAAGTCATGTAATATATATAATCAGAGCACATCGATGTTTGGGTACCCCGCGCCACTTTCCCATTGATTATTGAGATATCCTACGCATCAGACCAATCCCGCCATTCTCACCGCAGTCCCACTGCCACACCCGCCCGCACAAACCTGGGCCACAACCACACGCAGTGCCACTGCCGAAATCCCACACACACACACATGGGCCTCAACCGCACACAGTCCCACTGCTGAATCCCGCCCGCACACACCTGGGCCACAACTGTCACATGTAACCACGCCTACAAACACCTAGGCCAGAACAACCACCACCACGCCCAAAGACACCTGGGCTAAAGGATCCACTGCCACGCCCGAGCACACCAGGGCCTCATCCCAAAGTCACTTGGGAAACCACATGCCGCACACACCTGGCCACCCACCACACTACCCCGCCTGAAGGTTCTGGGGATAAATAATGGACCTCAGGACATCACAGACTTCTCGAAGATACTTGGGCTATCCGGGAAAGGGAGCAGAAAAGGAGCTAATAACCAGCCACTAAGAATAGTGTTGGGAAAAACACCCTCCCCCATGAAATGGGGGTGTTCGGCACTAAGTGCTCAACTTGGGTGGGACGCGAATAAGAAACACAAAGAAATAAAAATATATATATATAGGTAACAACCACTCACCCAAAGATATGTTTTTCTTCTGACAGCCTACAGATCACAACAGCACTCAAGTCCGAGTCACAACTCTCGCCAACAAACCCATTTTTCCCATTCGTGTTTCATGATCAGTGATAATGTTTAATTTTAAGAACTACTGGGCAACTATTAGGCATAGGCATAAGTCCAAGAAATTAAACAATCAAACATCAACCCAAACGTCCACACCTGTTTCTCAACAACATAGGATTCCACCCCAATTCGTGATATAAACAAGTAACCACCGGGTCTTAAAAGCTCGTAAACACCGAAGCCACACCAATAGGGGATCCCATCCCCAGTTTCATAACCACCGAATCTATACCAACAGGGGATCCCATCTCCAATTTCATAACCACCGAATCCATACCAATAGGGGATCCCATCCCCAATTTCACACAACCACCTAGGGTATAAAGACAGGGGATCCCATATCCTCCCACATCTCCAACAATCAGCACGAAAAAGAAAACATCCAACTACCACCACCAACACACGTCAGGGCCATGCCGGTATTTTCAGATTTAATAGATTTTACACGTTCCATGATTTCAATTCAACTTTGACCAGGGTTAGCACATAAGGGATTGATCCTGGTGCTCTCAATTTATTCATCCGGATATACGTGATTAACCAATATAATTTTCACAACAAGAGTTTACAACCACAAAAGAGCCATTTAAAACATCAGCAGGGTTCATTAGTGCACAAACAACGACCACAAATGGCCTCGATTTTCAGAAGGCATAAGCCAGCACAACTCAACAAGATGGTCATAGAAGAAACAACATCAAAATATAAAACAACATCAACGATCACAACCCCCTCTTTTCATTATATAATTCGTTCATTATCTTTAATTAGGTCTGGTTTATCCAATCCTACAAAATCAAAAGCACACCAACCCCGCATGATACACAAAAGAGAGAGAGGCAAAGGAGAAATTCTCGACTTGTTGATAGGTGATCGGCATCTAGGCCGGGCGCATAACTTTACGGATAAAGATGCACCCGATGTACGAGAAGCTGTTTGTGAAAAGCCACGATCGAGGAAAGAGAAACCACGGCTAACCCTTAGTTTATAAGAGCCGATGACGGTTGAGGTGAAAATGCGAAAACGCATAAGGCGCGGGGGCCGTGGGTTGACCGCGCGGCTCCACTCGTCACAAAAAGGGGTCGGGTGGTTTAAGCCGACTCATGAATTGATTAAGTATTTAATTAAAACACTTATGCACGTTACGGGTCTTTATAACTTGCTTAAACGAGTCAAAATAGGGTTAAAACCCTATTTGTGCAAAAGGAGCGCTACTGGAAACAACTCGACAAGGCCGGGTGACGCCGATCGGTCTCACTGATCAGTCGCGCTGATCAATCTCACCGATCGGTCTCACCAAAAGATACCTCTCAAGAGTGAAACTCATCGTTAACTAAGAAAACCTTCCTGTTACAAACCATGCAACATACCATGGAAAACTGCCCGGGCCTGTGGGTTGGGGATTATCCTCCCCCATGTCAAGATATTATCCAGGTTGGGCGGCACTGACTCGCCTGCAAGGGTTTAATCGCATCCACCTTAATGCGTCCTGATTAGGGGTCGGGTTCTCTCTTTCCCCATAGCCGAGGCTTTTCACACACAAGCATAGGAAAGAAAACCAGTACATTTCATAGCCAAAAGACAAAATGTTCTACCACAACAGGTACAACAAGGAACAAAACACAAAACAACTCCGAGTACTAGGTGTGCATCTGTGCTTCCCTCTCCCACATACTCTCCTCAAGCCCACCATATCTCCACAACACAGAAACCATGGGGATGGTTTGCCCACGAAGAACATTCTCCTTGAGATCCTCAATCACCACTAGTCACTCCACAAAGGTCACGTCGTCCTCGATGTCCAGCTCACCCCAATCAAAGATGTGTGAGTAGTCGTGTAGATACTGACGAATCTGGGACACATGAAAGACATCATGTATCCTTAGTAGCGGCGGTGGCAATGCTAGCTGGTAAGCCACTTCGCCGACCCGCCGCAACAGTTGGAAGGGTCTGATGAATCTGGGAGAAAGCTTACTCCCTTTGTCGAACCTCCGCTGCCCACGCCGAGGGGAGACCTTCAAGAACACGTGGTCCCCAACCTCAAACTCCAATGGCCTCCTCCTGGTATCCTCATACGACTTCTGTCGGTCCTGGGCCACCTTCATCCTTTCCGGTATGAGCTGAACCTTCTCTATCGTGTTCTTCACCACCTCCAGGCCAAGGATGCCTGCCTCTCCTACTTCGGTCCAACAAATAGGCGAACGGCATGGCCTCCCGTACAAAGCTTCAAACGGGGCCATACTGATGGAAAGGTGGTAGCTACTATTGTAGGAAAACTCTACCAGAGGCAAGTATTGCACCCATTATCCTCTCGAGTCCAGAACACATGCTCATAGAATATCCTCCAAGTTCTGGATGGTGTGATCTGTTTGTCCATCTTTCTGGGGATGGAAAGCAGTGCTAAGGCGTAACTGGGTGCCAAAAGCATGCTGAAATCCTCTCCAGACTCGCGAGGTAAACTGTGCATCCCTATCCGAGACTATAGACCTCGGAACTCCATGAAACCACACAACCTCATCCACGTACTTTCGGGCCAAAGCATCCACAGTACTCGACTCCCTGATTTCCAGAAAGTGAGCCGATTTCATCAACCTGTCCACCACCACCCAGGTGGCATTGTACCCTCCTTGGACCTTGGGGAGTACCATGAAGAAATCCATCGAGATGTCATCCCACTTCCACTTGGGGACATCTAGAGGCCATAGTAGGCCACATGGAACTCGGTGTTCATCCTTCACTTGCTAACACACTAAGCACTTGGCCACAAACTGTGACACCACTCGCTTAACTCTGGGCCACCAAAACATCCTCTTCAAACCCTGGTACATCTTGGAAACTCCTGGGTGTACCGCCAGGGGTGAGTTGTGGAACTCACTGTGAACCTTGCCATGCAACGCCTCTGGGACAAACAACATTTTCTGGAAAAGCATCTGTTTCTTACCATCCTCTATCCATCCTTCCAGAGCATTGCCCTGGTCAACTTGGTCACGCATCACTTCGCACTCTAGGTATCCCCACTGAGACTCCTCCACTTGCTGAAACAGGGATGACTGCACTATCATCTCATATAGGCAGCCTCTACTGCTATCCATCTTCACGTCCAGGTGTAAGGTATCCAAATCCTCCATCACCTTCCAGGCGTCCGCCGACTCTCGGACCGCATCCTTCTACGTCCTCCAACTCAAGGCATCGGCCACCACATTGCCCTTTCCCTTAGTATAAGAGATCTCAAAGTCGAAATCCTGGCGGAACTCCACACATCTCTACTGTCGCAAGTTTATATCCAGCTGGGAGAAGGTATATCTCAATATTTTGTGATCCGTGAACACCACAAAGCGTTCCCCGATGTGGTAGTGCCACCACAACCTTAGTGAAAAAATGACCGCTGCAAGCTTCAGGTCGTGGGTGGCATAATTACGGTCATGGGAACGCAGCTTCCTGGACCCATAAGAGATCACCCCTTGTCGCTGCATTAGCACGCATCCCAGACCCTGTCCTAAAGAATCACAGAACACCTCATAAGCCAACCCTTCTACTGGTATTCTCAGCACTGGGGCACTGACCAACTTCTCCTTCAGATAGCTAAAGGCTGACTGGAACTGCTCACTCTATATGAAAGCCTGGTCCTTCTTGGTCATAGTCGTCAAAGGGGCTGCTACTCGAGGGATGTTGGGTATGAATATTTGGTTGTAACCTTCTAGCCCGAGGAAACTTCAGACTTCTGCCACATTCTTGGGTGTTGCCCAAGAATCAACTGCCTCCACCTTTGAGGGGTCGACCCCTACCCCCTACTCCGACACTACGTGCCCAAGGAAGTTCACTTATCGCTTCCAGAACCTGCATTTTGACAAATTCCCATAGAGCTGGTGCTGTCGGAGGACCTCCAAAACTATCCTCAGGTGCTCTGCATGGTCCTCCTCTGATTTAGAGTAGACCAGGACGTCGTCGATGAACACAACTACGAACCGATCCAGGTACTCCCGAAAGATGGAGTTCGTAAGCCCCATGAACACAGCCGGGGCATTTATAACACCGAAGGGAATGACTACGAACTCGAAGTGTCCATACTTGCACCTCAACGCTGTCTTTGGGATGTCGCTCTCTTTCACCCTCAGCTGGTGGTACCCAAACCGCAAGTCGATCTTTGAGAACCATCCTGCCCCCTTTAGCTAGTCGAAAAGATAATCTATTCTCGGAAGAGGGTAGAGATTCTTGATTGTTACCCGATTCAGCCTCCTGTAGTCTATGCACAACCGAAGACCACCATCTGCCTTCTTTGCAAACAAGACTGGAGCACCCCACGGTGACGCAATTAGTTGAACATAACCCCTCTTCATCAGATCGTCAATCTGTATCCGCAACTCCCGTAGCTCCGAAGGTTCCATCCGGTAATGAGCCATCGAGATTGGATGAGCACCGGGCTTCAGGGCTATCCCGAACTCGATATCACGTCGATGGGGTAGAGTCGTCACCTCCTCGGGAAAGATGTCCATAAACTCACCGACGATCTCTGGCACTTCCACTATTTCAGCATCTACTGATTCCACTGACATCTCGGTCAACAGGGATAGGAGAGGTTCCTCTCTCCTGTTTCCCTTCGGACTGCTCCGTTCGCCGGTGAAGGTAACATGCCGGCTGTCCAAGTCCGAGAACACCACCCTTCTTCGAAAAAACTCAATGATGATGCACACAGAAAATAGCCAGTCGATGCCTAGGATGAAATCGTATGGCTGAATCTGTAGCAGAAGAAGATCCCTAACCGACTGATGTGGCCCTAACATCACTCTACATCCCCAAAAAACGAACAACAAGTTGGTCTGACCTCCGATTGGTGTGCTCAACACCAGGGGAACTGTATGTCTATCGACATCTAGACCCAAGGCACGGGATAGACTAGGTGAAACAAAGGAGTGCGAAGCTCCGGTATCGAACAATGAATATGCAAGAGTGCTAAACAGAGTGATCGTACCTCGAACAATCTCTGGCCCTACTGGAACTGCTGCCTCTGCGGTGTGTAACTGTCCACACCCAGCTCCCCTGCCCCTTGGCTGTCGGCCACCTCCCCGACCACGCCCTTGTTGAGGTACCTGTGGAGTTCCCTGAGCTCGGCCTCCTCCTCCTATGTTTTCCCTTGGAGGAGCGGCAGCTCGCTGTCCCTTCTCATACTGCTGGAAAGGTCTGGCTAGAAGCTGCTGCTGGGGCGGGTGCTGGGGATGACTACCACAACTATACTGTACACGGTCGGGACACTGACTCCGGAGATTCCTGGGGCTCCCACAGATGAAGCACCGCGGTCCCGGGACCGAAGGAAAGGGGAGAGGGCTGGGGGATCGAAATTGAAACTGTTGTGGCCGGCTCCCTACGGGTCGGAACCTAGAGGGTCCTGACGCTGGAGGCCTGGTGCTGACGGCCTTCCCCTTCGATGGTCCCATCTGGATCCACTCTCGTGACACTCCTCCTTGAGCATGCATCCTTTCCACCCCTTCGGCCTTCTTCTATACCTCCAAGTATGTCGGATGGGTAAAGGGGGTAACATCATACTGGAGGGAGGGTCGGAGCGCCTACTCCAAATGTCATGCCTGAGACTCCTCGTCAGGAAAGAGGTCCGGAGAAAAACATATGAGTTCCTTGAATTTGATCCCTAGATCCCTCACAGACATACTCCCCTGCTGGAGGGAGAGTAGTTCGTGCCTCTTTTCTGCCTTCATCGTCGAGGAGAAAAATTCTACCTGGAAGTCCCTCTCGAAATCCGCCCAAGCCACCTCAGACACTATCCTCTCCCCCAGGGAAAGCATCCACCACTAACGTGCCGCTCCCCACATCTGGCTAACGGCCAGAAGAACCCAGTACTCGGTCGGGGCCCGAATCTGGCCGAAGGTTATAACTAGCTCCTCTAGCCAGCCTTCCATCTTCATATCAGCGGTGCTGCCCTCATACTTCTCGAGGGCATGTCGCTGGAAGGCTCGAAGAGTCTTCTGCCACTGGTCGTCCTCTTCCTCTCGATTAGATCTTTTCTGATCGGCCAAAGTAGTCTCCGGGGCCTCGATCTCCTGTACCACACATGGTCGCCTTCCATGTTCCATAGCTAGAAGGTAAACAAGGAATGACTAACCCCAAGTAGTGCATAATATTGTCTTCAAAACTTCTTAAAATTTAATTTATTCTTAATTCCCAAGACATCCCAGAAACACAAGAACACAAGTCATTGTGATTCATGTACCATTCCTAGGGTCTCTACCCTGCTATCAGTGTGTTATCACTTGGCTGTTCAGTAGGTCTAGAGTCTTTGCATCGGATCACGGGGGGCCCTAAAATCCCATGTTCTAGCCAATCTTCCCTAGCCTAATTCACATGCCAAGGTCCCCCAACATTGTTGCCTTACCATCCCATGTAATCCTCACTTTTCCTAACTCCAGACTCCATCCTATCTCTCAACCATCACCTTTGATACCATTATGTCACAACCCGCCTTCACCAAAAGGAGAGAAGCGTTAGCTGGTTTCCAGGACCTTCCATCTTTAAGTTGAAGGAGATATAATGACCCCCAAGACCCGCCTTCAATAGGTCCTGGAGTGGCGACTAGCACCATGGGTATAGAAATTTCTCACAAATGGAAGGAATTACTGCTTTTATGTTTTATAAGATCGAGAGATGAGATGATGAAACTCAACAACACCTAGGTAAAGGAAAAGTAAAGCCAAAAATAAACCATTACAACATTCATGTTCCAAAAGTAAAGCCCCAAGGTACAAAAGGTGACTACAAAGGGATGTACCAAAGAGGAAAAGAAAAACAACAACTGCAACTGCTCCAAAGGTCCGAGCTAGTAAGGTCCTGCGTGATCCCCGATGTCCTCCTGGAAACCTGAAAGTAGTTTTATATACATAGGGTGAGCATACAAGTATACTCAGTAGGGAAAACCCAAGACTCTCATGCACAAGTGGGGGAACGTACTAAAGTCCCGTGTGAAAAGAGTAAACCAAACACATATCAAGGTAACTATCCACCCCAGGCCTCACCAAGTCACACTCCCCAAATAACACAAGTCATGTAATATATATAATCAGAGCACATCGATGTTTGGGTACCCCGCGCCACTTTCCCACTGGTTATTGAGACATCCTACGCATCGGACCAATCCTTCCATTCTCACCGCAGTCCCACTGCCACACCTACAGGCACACACCTGGGCCACAACCACACGCAGTCCCACTTCCGAAATCCTGACCGCACACACCTGTGCCTCAACCGTACGCAGTCCCACTGCTGAATCCTGCCCACACACACCGGGGCCACAACTGTCACATTTATCCACAACTACAAACACCTAGGCCAGAACAACCACCACCACACCCGAAGACACCTGGGCTAAAGGATCCACTACCACGCCCGAAGACACCTAGGCCTCATCCTAAAGACACTTGGGAAACCACCTGCCCCACACACCTGGAAAACCACCACACTACCCCGCCTGATGGTTCTTGGGCTAAATAATGGACGTCAGGCCATCACAGCCTGCCCGAAGATACTTGGGCTATCCGGGAAAGGGAGCAGAAAAGGAGAAAATAACCATCCACTAAGAATAGTGTTGGGATAAACACCCTCCCCCATGAAATGGGGGTGTTCGGCACTATGTTATCAACTTGGGTGGGGAGCGAATAAGAATCACAAAGCTACAAGTATATATATATATAGGTATCAAGAACTCACCCAAAGCTAGGTTTTTCTTCAGACAGCCTACAGATCACAACATCACTCATGTCTGAGTCACGACCCTCACCAACAAACCCGTTTGTCCCATTTTTGGTTCATGTTCAGAGATAATGTTTAAGTTTAACGACTACTGGGCAACTAGTAGGCGTAGTCATAAGTCCTGGAAAGTAAAAATTCAAACATAAACTCAAACGTCCACACCCGATTCCCAACAACAGAGGATTCCACCCCAATTCGTGATATAAACAAGTAACCACTGGGTCTTAAAAGCTCATAAACACCGAAGCCACACCAACATGGGATCCCATCCCCAGTTTCATAACCACCGAATCCATACGAACAGGGGATCCCATCCCCAATTTCATAACCACCAAATCCATACCAACAGGGGATCCCATCCCCAATTTCACACAACCACCGAGGGAATAAAGACAGGGGATCCCATCCCCACCCACATCTCCAGAAATCAACCTGAAAAAGAAAACAACCAACTACCACCACCAACACATGTTAGGGCCATGTCGGTATTTTCAAATTTTAATGATTTTATATGTTCCATGATTTCAATTCTACTTCGACCGGGGTTAGCACAGAAGGGATTGATCCTGGTGATTTCAATTTATTCAGCCAAATATACATGATTAACCAATTTACTTTTCACAGCAAGAGTTTACAACCACAAAAAAGCCTTTTATAACATCAACAGGGTTCATTAGTGCACAAAAAACGACCACCAACGACCTCAATTTTCAGAAGGCATAAGCCAGCACAACTCAAAAATATGGTCATAGAAGAAATAACATCAAAATATAAAACAACATCAATGATCACAACCCCATCTTTTCTTTATAGAATTCATTCATTATCTTTAATTGGGTCTGGTTTATCCAATCCTACAGAATAAAAATCACACCCACCCCACATGATACACAAAAGAGAGAGGCAAAGGAGAAATTCCCTACTTGTTGATAGGTGATCGAAGTCTAGGCCGGGCGCATAACTTTACGGATAACGATGCGCCCGATGCACCAGAAGCTGTTTGTGAAAAGACACGATCAAGGAAAGAGAAACCACATCTAAGCCTTAGTTTATAAGAGACGAGGACGGTTGAGGTGAAAACGCGAAACTGCGTAAGGTGCGGGGGCCGTGGGTTGACCACGCAGTTCCACTCGTCACAAAAAGGGGTTGGGTGGTTTAAGCTGACTCATGAATTGATTAAGTATTTAATTAAAACTCTTATACACGTTATGGGTCTTTAAAACACGCTTAAACGAGTCAGAATAGGGTTAAAACCCTATTTGTGAAAAAGGAGCGCTACTGGAAACAACTCGACAAGGCTTGGTGACGCCGATCAGTCTTACCGATCGGTCGTGCTGATTGGTCTTGCCGATCGGTATCCCCGATCGGTCTCACCGATCGGTGTCACCGATCGGTCTCACCGATCGGTGTCACCGATCGGTTGCGACGAACGGTATCATCGATCGGTATCCCCGATCGGTCTCACCGATCGGTTTCACTGATCGGTCTCCCCGATCGGTCTCACCGAGACGCCACTCCTTTGGGACCGGGATTTTGGCAAAGGGAAGGACCAAGAGAGTCTAGGTCATCCCAATGTTCATAATAGAAATATTAGTGGAAATATTAAAGTGAAAACCCATGAATATAAACATCCCATATAACATAGTGAAAGTGCAAAAAAATATCATTATCAAATTACTATAAATAAAACTATTTCATACATTTTTGAAATGTTCCCAATGGGAATATCATAATAACTTAGAATATGGGAACATGAAATCTAAAATTACACAACATAGTGAAGCGCTCCATACCCTAAACCTATACCATTTGAAAAAATAGTGATATATCCTTGGTTACATAGGTGTCATGATGACCTGATCATGTTATGACTATACCTAAGGAGGACACCATCAATGGAATTCCAAAAATAGTCATTCAAATAAGAATATATATGAATATGTGTTACAGATAATTTTTTTTACTATTAATATATTTAATGTGAAATGAACCAGAAATTTTATTGTTCTGTGGTGTAAAAATTAATAGTCTATACCATCACAGATCCTTAATTTCATGACCACAATTGATTATATCTACTTTTTACAGTTTAAATAATTCTGAGAGCACACTAAAATGGTCATGCTTGCCAACATAAGAGTCCTATGTCTTCCAAGATATAAATTATATTATAACAAAATCCTCTCTAATTTGAGATTTAATGTCCATGTATATTCCAATAAGTAAAATGTACATCCTCAATGGGGTATTTCAAAGGTAATAATAAGGAAATATCAAATTACAACCACCCCTATATGGGGTTTAACTTCCAGGGAATATAATAATAAGTAACATGGATCCAAACTATGGGAATTTATCTAGCCAAACATATTAAATTATGTAACATAGACCTAAAATATGGAATTTTCTTAACCAAGTCATAACATAAAAATTTAATATTTCAGGTAACAAAAATTATATTTTTACCAACCCACATCTCATTCCATTACTCAATCAATTTGAAAAATATACATAGTTTCAAATTCCTATAAAAAAACCACTACTATGGAATTTCTTATGTCATTGGAACACTAGATTTACTATCAAATACTTAAATTCTTGTGGTTTTATATGTACCTCTATTATAAGATTTATTTTTTTAATTTTTATGATATATTTTATTATGATCTCACATATCTATTTTTAATACAATCTAGAATTTAGGATTAAGAGAATTGATATAAAAATGTCGTGTGATTAGTTTCGTGATATATTATGAGGTGTAATATTTATTTAATTACAATTACATCATAAAATTTCTTATCATATAATATTTCATTTACATTTCATTTAACTAATTCTCAATGTATACAAATTTCCATTTATTTAAATCAATAAAATTATATACTTTTATTATTTATCATTATTATTATGTGGTTTGAGTGAAATGAAATAATAATTACAACATATAAGATATCTTACCCAATTACATGTGATTATGATATTATGTAACAAATCCTTGGTTGAAAAATCCCTGGATTGTTTTTTAAATGATGCATTATATGTTATGTATATAATGTGGACCTTATGTATATGGAGTTGACTATGTGTATTAGTATAAAATTTTAGAGTTTTCCATTGGGTCATGAGGTCCTTAGGATATGATATGTGGACACTAGTTTGGTGATATTTATATTAACCCATTCACAAAATAATGACTTCAATAACTTTTTAAATGAGTTGTTTGGAGGCATGAATTTTTTATTGTAAACACATTCCTCTACAATTACCACTATTTGAGTGTTGGATGGGATGTTAAGTGAATTATACTAAGGTTAGTGGTGTAGTACCGCTTGTGGTACTGAGGATATTTATGAATGATATGATAGAATCATATCATTCCTTGAATAGTGTATGATATGGAGATAGAGGGTCCCTGATCAATATCTATGATGTCAGAGTCATTAGTATTGTTGTAATAGAATCACCCACCAATCATTTATATAGATGTGTGTCCTAAGAACCATTGAAATATATTTATTCTTTAAGGAATATATTTGATCACCTATAGACACCAGATGATGTGAGGGGGAATATGGTCTTGTATGTCGATAGTGTATCTATGATGTGAGGGTTTCAAATTCTCATCTATACTGATAAATTTGAGGGGCTTTTTTATAAGGATTGTGATACCCTTATCTTGGATAATTTATTCCCACAAACCATTAAATCTGATAGACCATGGTAATTTATGTACCCTAAATAGGGTATTTTATCATTCATAGTTTGTGCAGATAATTCCTGTAATTTATAGTGTTTTCCATGATTATTTTAGGTGATGAGGAATCAAATACGATCTACCTTTTCGATGGGTTATGATATGATAAAATATTTAATTTGAATATATATCACCATAAAACCTTTTCTATGGAAGTTAACTATGATCTTATCAATTAGAACATGGGTGGGAATTGGGTTTCGAGATATAAAACTACTTCATTGTGGAACAATAGTTTTTATTTGGGTAGTAAGATGAATTTCTTCTGTATTCCACCATTGATTATTGATAGGGTGTCTATCAAGAGGATTATATTTCCGTTCCCCATTAGCTGAGGTAGTGAGGCATAATGTTATTAGTGTATCATGTTTATCAATATTCGATGTCACTCAGATGTATCACCTATTGAATGTAGATCATGAGGAAGGATGATTAACATATAGAGGTCCTACAATATAATGAAATGTGAGAAAAAATATAGAGAATCGTTAAATGATTGGTTTCTTGGAAGTGTATTTTTGATTCTGGGAATGGTGGTTAGATATAGTTTTATAAAATGTTATGGATGAGGTGGTGTTCATGGTGCATGGAGTGAGGATATGTATTACCATTCGATATGAATATCTTATGGAGAATAAGATGTGTATGAGGACTATCATTTATAATATTATCATGTTATATATCCTACTCCAATGGTATAGGATTGGGAACATTTTATGATCAGTAGTATGAAAATGGTAGTGTATGAAAAGGATTCTTCACAATTTGATAATGGGAATTTACATTCATTTATAACATCATTGTTTATTGAGGGCCTAATACTATATGTAGAGTATTTCTATAAGGTGATTATTATTGAAAAAAAGTTGACAGTACAATAAAAGTGTTTATCTGGTGTAGTGGATGATCCTGGGAGGTTTCGATTTATAGGATTGTCTAATATTATTTTGTACTGGATAATAATGTATTCATTTATATAGTAAGGATGGAATAGTTAGTGGAATATCGCTCCTACATCAACTGTCATCAATTAAATGTCTTTTACATGCATCTCATTGATAAAATTCATATTCCTAGTATTAAATATGATATCTATGAAGGTAAAAATTGGATATTATAATGATGGATGGGTAGGATTATGGATCAAGTATCTATTATCGTGTTAGGTGATGGAAGATTACTACATGGTTTTTTTATACTTTTTGAAAATAATTTAATTATTTTTTCCAATTTTATTTGTTATCTCTTAATGATATTGGGGTTGTGTTTACCGTTAATATATTTCTATTAATATGAATACTCATAATGATTTAAGGATGAGCTAGTGTATTTAGACACCAAAGGGATTCATTCAACCAAACACATCTCCATGGGGTTCTCTTACATTTTATTCCAAGAGGGAATAAATTTACTTGAGATTATATTTTTTCTATCAGATGATCAATTCAATGATGCTTTTTTCTATTATGAACATTCTTATATCCCCACCTTGTTCGATTAGTTAATAGGCTCCCAAGTGTTCTCAAATTTTGACCTATTATTAATATATCGTGAGATAAGGAAGTTTTCATATGATATAAATAATTTTAATTTCATGAGTATGTATGAAATATAAGAGTATCTGGTTATGCTATTATGTTTGGCGAACACACTAGTGGTGTTAAGAAATTTGATAAATATGAGCTTATAGCTTTGTTTATATATATTTGTTTTATGTATTTGTTGATGAAATCATTGTGTACTCTAGCTCTTATGAGGAAAACATGAATCACATGGAGAACACATTGATTACAATTTTATAGAATCATATTTATGTAAATCTATTCAAATTTAAATTTGGGATTTACAAAGACCAATTTTTGGTCCCTGTGAGATCTTATAATGAGGTATCAATCATGCTTGATAATTTTAAAGAAATTATTTCGTGGGAACATATCAATATCATTTTTTAAATATATAGTATTTATGGAATGACCCATTATTCACCATGGTTTAGGTATGACTTCTCTAATTTGGAAGTTCTTGAGTTAATTCTAACCATGATTGTAGTGATATTCATTTGGGATGATGATTATGAGAATTCTATAAATGAGTTTTAGGGTATGTGGACTATATCACTAATACTTACCTCCCAAAATCTTGGTGATGAGTACATGGTATATATCAATGAATATTAGATGGGATTGGGATGGTTTTTGATTTATTGTGTCTTATAGTCATACATGGGTCTAGTTAGTTGAATATTATTTAGCAAGAAGTCATTACCAATAACTTATATATATAATTTTCAATTCATGAAATTACATTAAGAAGTCATTACACACAAGGGGAGAAATTATTTTTGTATTCCAATCATATAATCATTAGTTAAATTTTATCCTAGTTGGATGTAATCATTTGTTACAGAAGAATTTTTGAGTA
The DNA here is from genome assembly GCA_963277665.1 of Viscum album. NCBI lineage: Eukaryota > Viridiplantae > Streptophyta > Magnoliopsida > Santalales > Viscaceae > Viscum > Viscum album. Next base: position 1,338,407,066 of record OY728132.1, on the reverse strand, counting down.
TATATGATGAGATTCTCTATGTCCGTGATCATGTTTATGTACCTACATGCATACAATGGTACCTGAAGTGATAGTTCCACACCTCAAAGTGGGTTGTGAATCTAGGTCTAACAGCGATGTATTGTGATAGGTGTCTATAATATTTATATCCAGTTATAGTGAAGGTAATTGAATACTTTTTCACCTAAGGATCCACCAGTTAGGGGGACAGGGTTTGATCTTATGCAGTCCTTTCCCACTCTTGAGTAGAAGTGGGATGAAACAAATATGGAAGTCATAATTGGGATATCATGGATAGACCAAGGTATAAACATAGTTACTGTGATTGTACATCTATTAATATGTGTACCTAACATTATATATATCCATGAGACATTCATTTTGAATGAGCTAGGTGAGATAAATGCTTGAGAGATTGTATACTTATATTGGATACCCAACATTATTTTCTTGGATACTAACAGTCACATTATATATATATTTTTTACTTTTCTACATGAGTCACTTTTTATAAAAGTTAATATAATCATAACCTAAAATTCAAAGGTTAATGGATACTCAAAGTATACTATATAGGATTTAGATGAAATGTTTAGGGTGTGTGTTTCAGATTTTGGTTTGTCTTAGGAGACCCTACTTGCCTTAACAAAATTTACATATAATAATAGTATTCAAGAAATGATTCATATAGAAACTTATGTGGAATCATATATAAAATCATGTTTATCCCCATTTTGTTGGTTTAAGGAGTATAAGTAAGAAATGATTTGTTTATGATATCTATTCCTATGTATCATGGGCATGTTTCGAAGGTTTATTTCCACTTATCCTTTCCCGGAAGGATGTAACAAATAATTTTCTAATCATACACCTATGTTACCTTCAACCACACATCTTGGATAGATTTTTGGGAATCTATTTCAGAGGCCGGGAGTGTGATCCTCTAATCATTTTCATTCCCTATTAGGAGTTCATAGTATCGATGTGAACAAAACTACCTAGGCTCTGGTCCTCTATAGATCATGGTTAATACATATTGACTTATTGGTATCACCCCTAGGCCCTAGATTTGATCCTGATATGATTATCATATTCCTTATGGATCTATCAACGTTTTCTTTCTCATGATGTGACCCAATGAACATTACCTCTTAGACGGGAATCTTCATCTCTATGTGAATCTAGAGTGTGTTCTCTTGTATGAGTGATTCGTTGAATATTAGAACTAGATTTATAATCCGGTATACTACAACTGTGACTTCTCTATAGATTGTGTGTCTTGGTTAAGTATATCTGGATATTCTCATTATATTTATTGTAGACATATACCTATGTTTATATGAGTATATATTCCATTATTGTGGTTTTTTGGTGCCCGACAGAGTATTAGTATACTCATGCCTACATGTGATTTTCCCGCACATGTAGGGTCTTATGAAGATGATTAATATATTGTTATATTCTTAGGTTTTCAATTAATAGATGTTTCCAGGTGATACAAGACATATTGAGGTGTGTTCCTAAGGATTTTAGACAGAAGTCCAAGTAATGTTAATTTCGGGTGGGACATTTATTAGTGACACTTTATCGTGGTATTTCATTTTTCCCTGTCTACATTTATTTACATCTAGTCATACTATTGTTAGATTATTTAGATGTATGAATGTATAGTTGTTATTTTTTTTGGACATTTCAGATTTTTTATGGGTTTGGAGATGTGTGGGTGTGTATAGGTGCATATGTTAAGGTCTCCCAAGTCATTGATATTAAAACTCAATGCTAACCTCCATTAACTATCCTATTAGAGGATAGCTTGGGGAGTCATGAAACGGGCCCCATTAGGACGGTTCATGTAATCTAGAAACTATCCAGGGAATTATATTAAAATAATTCTTTTAATTACACTTCTATACCTATAATAACACCTCATCGTAGGGGTTTCTCCATGACATTCCACATGATGATCCCAAACATAATTATTAGAATTGAGATAAATCATAGACCATGAATTTTATACATGGTATGAAACATAAATAATTTGGTATTACTCATGGCATGTTACTGAATTAGTTCCCACTATGCATATCCTAGACAATCCACTAAGAACCATGTGTATCTCATGGGTTGTATAAAGGAACCCACTAAGTGATCGCATCCAATTATTTCTATGATGAACCATTGTGTCTTTACATACGTAATATAATTTATACTAAAATATAAAATGGTAATCTCTTATGATTCTATCCAAGGTGTTTCAAATTAGAATTGTCTTGTCACCCTTCAGATGTCATAAAAAATATCCATGAATATTAGTTTACACAAACCATTTATCTAATTATCTTAACCCAATATGACTAATTCAACTAATAAATATAATAAAAGACATAAAAATAAGAGAATGGGACACTAAACTTGGACTAAAATTTTCTATTTCCATAACTAAAATTACATTTTCATCCCAAGGTCATGTTTCCACCCCTTAAATGGAGGTTCATTTCAATTTCCAGAAATAAGGCTCCTAACTATTAAACAAAACACACCATGGGGGTTAGGGATTTTTATATTCAGTATATCCTCTGATAGGGGATTTTTGGACTATTAGAATCATTAAATCATGGATATATAATTTTATTTAGTTAATTTGGAATTTTATAGGCTTTACAATTTTGTTTGTGTCTGCATTACAATGTTGAAATATATAATAATTTATACATTAGGGTAAAATAACATAATGAACTACCTCATATTGGTAGAACTCGCCTCATACATTTGAATGAATTTATTAGAGATAAAATGGTAGAAATTAGAAATGTTGATAAATTTCACGAAAATATGGATACTTATCTTGCATTATAATTTCACTAAATATTCATTGATAAAATCATAATATAATGAAATAGATTTTTGATATTAATATTTTTATTTTTACAAGATAGATATTGATCAAATAAGAGGTCTAATACATGATTATATTACAATACTAAGGATGATAGAAGGAATATATTTTACATGACATATTTTCATAGAATAATAGTTTGGGTAGTGGTATTATTGGTCTTACATAAAAAATAGAATAATAGAAATTTATCCCCACATTAATATGGGATCATAGTTTTCCTGCATGGTTTATAAAACCATACACCTAACCGAACATCATTAATGGTTACATGGCAGAAGTCATGTTTTCTTAGGTTCATGGTTTGGGAAAAAAATTTGAAAACATATAGTTCACTCCAAACACCCTCATGGTTGTGCATCTTGAATGGGAAAAATAGAAATATTTTTCACAACTTTGTAGTTCAATTAGCCACCCAGTATTGTTGAGGAGTATGGTTTTGACTAACCTTGCACTATCTATGCGACTTAGTATTCGTTTAAAAAATATGGATCAACAAGATCCAAACAATCCTCAAACACTCCGAAAAGACTCTTTTCACACTTAATAATATTAATTTTTTAAAACGAAAATTTTACTATAACTAGAGGGTTTATTTCAATGTTAAAAATCAATTATCTTACACCATGTGATACATACGATATAATTTAATTTTAATTTCAATTTTATTCCTCCTAAATTAATATAATTCATTATATTATTTTAATATTTAATTTATTCTCATTTTCTTTTTCCATAAATTATGTTTATTGGGAGAAATATGAAAAATTAATCCCTAAGAATCATGATATAAAATGTGATATTTTCCCTAATTATATTACTATACACATAAGAGAAGTTACATGAAACATCATAGAAGAAACTACTAAACGAACTCCTACTATGAACAATAACATGAATCATATGTAATTCTCTTCATGCCATAAGAAATATCATTTTATTGTTCATTGCATTATAGGATAACTTCCTCTGATAATAAGTATATATTTTTAACCCCTATAAATAGTATAATTGTTTATATCATTTGATAAGATATTTCTATCCATGAATACCCTAAATATATGACTTCCCTGCTTTATATTTATCATTATGAAGGGTGCGTAGACTATTATTCAGTGTTGACAGAGAAGAGAAATTCCAAAAGAGTATATTGGTTTTAGGTAATGAGAGGGATTTAAGAAAATATTTTTTAATAATTATTTTTATTGTACTCTTCAACATAAAAAGGAGAAGAAAATAGTCATACAAATGAAAAATCATAAAGAATATAGTTTTCTATATGATGAAAATGTCATCGGTATTTCATGGTATACCTTTAGATTCATAATCAACACAGAATGTATAGTGAACTTATTATGTAATTATTTTTAGAATATTCAACAAAAATATTTGGAACTTCAGATCATTGATAATTACAAACACATTGTGTGTTGTTCCATAAAGGCTGAGGTATAGATAAATTAATATACGTGGTCTTCAAGTAATGTAGATATAATGACTAAAATTGAGCTTTTATTATGAAGATAAAAAGATAAATATCTTATAGGAATGATATATATTATACCACATGTCAAATTTGTGGGATTGATAATCTTAGAAATTATCTCAATGTAAACAGTAGATTCCTCAAATGTGTAAAAGCAGGAAATTAAAAAAATTAGTACCAATGTTATATAAACAATCCCACTAATTTGATAAAAAAATATAAGGAATAGATCAACACTCTACCTGTGGTATAATGTTTCAACTATATGGAACACCGGAATTATATGATCCAATAACCAATGGAAAGTGTTTTTTGGGAAATCAATGATTACAACATCCAAGGACAAAAGAGGAATAATTGGTAAATGATATCACTAATCCTATTATAATCCCCCCAAAATGTCTTTACAAGTAAAAAAATATAATTTATTCAATAATATTGAACAAATTTGTTTACTTTTGATTTATCAATTCTTTGATATATTTAAAATATAGTATAACTATTAAAACACCATATCAAGTCATGGGTTATGATTTATAAACTATAAAATAAAATCTTGTAAAAATTATATAAAATGTATTTAACTGTTACCTGATTAGTTTTTGATCCTTGTATGTCCTGTAAAAATAATTTATAACATACATTAGTGGAGTTAGATGCTATATTGGGAACAAATTGGATATCCATATATCATAATAACATTAATAAGTAGAAATTATATATTTCAATTAAAAAAATTTCTTCTAAAATAATTTTAAAACTTATAAATAATGATTGAAATTTTTTTCAAAACCATATCTTTGAAAATACATAAAAATCTAATAAATAAAGCATCAAAATGTTTTGAAAACCATTTCATTCAGAATTATATTAAAACATATCAAAAAAACATGAAGAATATTTTTAATAAATTTATTTTAAAATAACTTCAAAACATATAATGAAATTTGTAAGTTATATTTTTAACCTTTTTGGAATACTTGGTTTGAAAAGAACAATGATTTTAGATCGATGATATTACAGAGTCGTGATTTCTTAAAAATAGTTATTTACCTATCTTATTTACCAATGAGTATAAAAATTCTAACAATACGTGATTATATCAAGAAGACAATGAATTTCATGGATTTTATTGATATATTTATCATATGGTGTCATCAAATAATGTATAAACATAAACAATCTTGAAAGGCGATAACATTATTTGAATAAAATCTTTCGACTTTGTAAATTGGAATCATACTCCCCAAGTATGAAAATGAAATAAAATTAATAATTATATATCATGAAAATAAATAGATGATTTATATACCATTTCAAGGTATGTATATACTCCTAATTGATAAAATTTGGTCCATAACAAGGCATGGGTCTTAAAGAAACAAAATTGAGGCAAATTTACAATACAGATTGGGTATCTTTTGAAACCTTAATCCCATAAAAGAATGATCTTAAAATAGATATTTAAATTAGAAAAAAAATTATCTATATGAATAATATAATACATCTATTGGATGTATAAACATCACATAAAATTTTTGAGTGGTGGTTAAAACATGTCTCTCAAGGAAATAATAATTCCAATGAAATTACCATAACCTATGTCTGGAAACTCTTCGTACACATTAAAACTCCTATATAATAAATATAATGTTATTTTACATCTATAATATAACTATATTCTTATATATAACACCTTTTATGGTTTTAATATGACTTTATATTACCCACTTCAAAACAACTTTATGTTAAAGATTCACTTTGGGTAATATCTTCTTTATTCCTCACATATGACTTAATTTGTTATACACATGGTCCTTATAATTATATTATGATTTCAGAATGTAAATAATGATATAAATATATTTTATATTCATTATATATGTGTCATAATAATAAATATAATAAATAATGAAATTCAATACACCATTCATGGATACGGTAAGTTATACACACACATGAACAATGATTTAATTTTTTCCATATGGAAATAAAGAAGATAAATGACATTTGTATATATATAATTTTTACAGTAGAACAATAATATCATATATATCATATATGTTCACATAAATCATACTTAATATATACCATGTATTGTTTGAATTAATCACACCACCATTAGGTGGCGGTAGTCCCCAATTCCCCAAAAGAAATTATCATATATACACGAAACGTAAAATAAAACAATGTTTTGTAAAGGGGATAAATATGGAAAAAAAAATATATATTACATATATAAATAATGTTTCCATCATAATTTTTACCATTAGAGGCCAAAATAAGAAATGTACAATCATCGTCTTGTGAGGTGGTAGTTCGTCGTACACAAAAACAGTATGTTCGTTACCCATTAGATGGAGATATGTGTGATTGTAGGTTGAACCCTTACATAATGAACCCCTGTTTTTATTATAAATATTCTTTTTAACAAAAACATTGAATAATTGTAGTGGTGGTGTGGATTAGCAATATAAAGGAAACGAGCTTGAGATAATATGTTCCAACATAATCAGTTAACTACTTTTGGTCTGTGACCAAAGGATATATTGGATTACATTCATCATATGGGACGATTCTAGGAGGATCTGGGGGATATTGAAAATTGTATTGGGCTTATATTTACTAAGCCTATTTGGGTTGAGACATGTGAATAAGGGGTAGAGTGCTATCCTCTTTATAGTAGAGTTATAGTGGCACTTTTGTAAATACCAAATGGTATTCAATAATGTGAGGTCTTTGTTACCTAATTTGCCTCTAAACTGGAGAAATAATGGAGTAATGTAACATTATGATCAAATAAAATATACACCACACGAAAATATGTTCATTTTAATAATTTGGTTCACTAACATAAATTCTTCATCAATTTTATTATTTTTGTTTTTAGTAAAGCATCTAGTTTTCAAACCTATGTAATATAACTATTAAGATTAAAATATATTGATATTAATTATAAAATATATATATAATTAATTAAAAGTATGATACCTTATTTAAAAATTAAAAATACCATTTTTTGGAAAATAATTTTTAAATCATGAGCGTCTAATGCACAGAAGACTGCCTAAACACCGGACCTTGCGGACTATATTCTAACAATATATGGGTCAAAATGTTAATTATAAAATATAAATTGGTAAATTAATAGAAATTATTTAATAATTTTTAACCCATAAAATTTAATTTTCCGAATATTCAATTTTAATAACTTTAAATCATATAATTAAATATTGTTTATTTTAAAATAACATTAATGTCAATTTTGATTTTACTTTTTTATTATTAATTTTAAAATATCAATATTATATATTAATTCCAAAAAATTTGCATTAAATATTTTTAAAATGAAAGATTATTCCTAAATAAATTATTCTCAATAATTAAATCAATTCACTTCACATTTAACAATTATAGTATTGATTATTTTTATAAAATAGTATATATGTTGGAGTTTCGTAAGCATTTTAGTAAATAAATAATCTCTAAATATTTTTGGGAAATTATTATATAGAAATTAACCCATTTATCATTAAAAAGTAAATGTATAATGGAATACTTTATGTTTGTACATGACTCAATGTTTTATAAATGATAATTCTAAGGAATGTACCTTTTTTCATTTTCGTTACAAAAATGTTTATATAAAGAAATTCTATTTAATAATATTCTAAAAGCCCATAAATTTTTTAAAAAGATGGTATATGGGAGAATTATTATCATCTACTATATTCAGGACATGTTTTATGGTCATTATTTTCTTTATGGTTTTGGTTTTTTCCATAACAAAGCTTAATCTTAACTTAATCGTTGTGATAAATTTTAACCACATTCACTAATATTTTTGGTCAAAAACAAAGATGATATTATTAGACTGAAAATATCATATTTATTAAAATAATATATGAACATTTTAAAAAAATCATATAAAAAATTTGTGAAAATTAGGATTACTGCTAATTAAGCATACATGGCGATAAAGAGAGTTTTTATAGTAAAATCATTCAAATGTTAAATAAGTTGTTTTATCTAATATCAGTATAAATGTGATTACAATGACTGAAATTAGATAAATATTTTAATATTTTTTATTTTTTATTTTAAACTCAATTTAAAATATAATTTAACAGTAAAAATTATTTTAATGTAAAGTCCATTTTAACTAAATTGTATGAATTTCTACTACTCACCCAAAAATAGTGTCTCAAAAAACTCATAAAAATTAAACCTAATATAATTTCAACATTTTGAATTAAAAACTTTTGTGAAATTTATAAAAATAAATTTATATTAGTGTCTAAATCAATTTTAATTTTTGATCATAAAACGACATAATACACTATTTATTTTTCAAAAAATTCATTTAAAACAAATCAATAATTTACCAAAAAAATATATATGCCATTATATATCTAGTTTACTTATGTTAGTCCATTAGAAATAATATACGAAATGTAATTATTAATATAAATATTAATTCCATTAATATATAGGTTATAATAATCTCATTTAAATATTTTTAACAATAAAATAAATTTTTGTAGAAGCTCAATGTTCTATATAACGCATACCAAGTAGATGTTGTGTATTGCGCAGGCCAAGTCAGTACCATGTGAATAGAATAATTGAATTAGTGAAATTAAATACCTCAATTAAAATTATATAATTCATAAATAGGTCCATAATCATTGGGGGTGAAATAGTTTTTACTTTTGAAATTAGTTTTCTCATTCTTTCAATGAGATTAATTTTTAAATAATTTATGCTATTTATGTGTTTTGAATTTCAATAATTGGATTACATATTTTTAATATCAATTTAAAAATTTATTAAATATGTCCCTTTTTGAAAAATATGAATTGTAACATTAGTACCAATTTTTTGTCACTGTTATGGATAATTTGGGTTAATAATGTTCAAAATTATATTATAAATATTATAAATTACCGTAACAATTGTCCAAATTAAATAGGATGAGTTTAATTTTACAAAACAAATTATTGGTTGGAATGTATGACATATTTATTCAATATGGAAGTTATTTTGACGTTTATCACATTATATTCAAATTATATTCAATTTTGTCACTTTTTTATTTTTAATAATGGAAATATATTCCATATGGGGTCATATTAGCGATATTTTCCTGTATAAATATTATATGGAAATATAAAATGTTTATGTACATCAATTTAATTTATTTATAATTTTTTTTGTTAATATAGGTAGAGTAAAGGGTGAAAACTTATGACGTAATAATTGTTTAATTAATGAAAGAATAAAATAAATGATATTAAAAATATTAAAAGAAATATAACTTTACATAATTAAATCAATAAACTATGTTTTGGGATGGAATTGACATATTATTGATTAGGTAAAATATTTGGTTTGAAAATATCAGGTAGTTATGATATTTTTTAAAAATTCATATAATTAATTGTGTCAAAATAGAGATTATTGATATTTGAAAATAAATAATATTTTCTTAAATTATATTATATTTCTAAAAATATCAAATACAGCCAAATAATTGGTATACAACATAAAATGTGATCAATGTTATTTTCATTATTTTTTAATTATATTAACCATTAACATGTAAATTTCATGATATCATGGAAAGAGTTAAAAGGGTTAAATAATTGCGAAAAATAAAGGATTAAAAAAATGTCAAAAAATAAATAATTTTAATTGGATGAAGGGAATTATATGAAAAATAAAAATATTGTAATGTCCTAACACCAGATACCTAGAGTTGGTGTATTATTACATAACATTGTCATGATCACAAGGAAATTATGTATTGAAAGACCGATCCGTTTAGTTTTATTGGAAACACGATTCATAAATAAGTTCAACTTTACAACTTGAAAAGAAATACAACATGAATTTATTCCATTTGAAATATCCAAGCCTCCTAGATTATGCCTGCAAGTCACTCATAACTGACTTCTTCATATCCTTGGAAAATTAATGATAAGAAATGGGTAAGCTCAAATGCACAGTAAGGGAAAACAATATAGTGGAAGATAATATAAATATTAAGCATGGTGAAAAACTAAAACCACATGACATTACTAATAATAAAAATGTATACATTTATTTCTGGAATATGAGTTAAGTAAATAATTCCACAATAAAACATAATCATGGGAATTCTATAAGTCGAATGACGACATGAACAATCAATATTATTATCATAATGAGGGAATGTATAATTCCAGACATTCTGAAACATTTTTTGAAGGCCACGACCAAGACGTCTAAAAATGATTAAATTCTTGGAAAAAACCATATATCAAATTGGGAAAAGCCTTGGACAATTCCACATCCAGTTGTCTCATGAGACCTACCAAAACATCGAGGGACTATAGCGGGCTCCACCTGTCACTTACTAAGTCCAATATGTTACTCATATAAAAAGGATGAAATATAACATTATCATTCCCACAAAAACTAGCATATGAAATTTCAATACGTTAACCATAAACCATGAATGATATAAAAATAGAACATCCACAATCAATCATATCACAAAACCGTCAATATAATATGGATGTTTTTTATCATAATCAATCAACTTAAAAAAACATAAAATCCATCAAAGGATATTGACAAAGATGAAATCAAAACATTTTTTAGAGAAATATCTCTTTTAATTATAAAATCATTTAAGAAAAAATTTACTTTGAAAATAATCGTATAATCTTATAAGGTAAGCTTCGACAAAGTTATAATTGCGAAAAATATTTGTATCCACAGTATAAGTTAGAAAACATTTTTTACATAAATTTTTCAAAACGTCAAAAAGTACCTTGTTTGGAAAATAATTGAAAGATTCCTTTGAATAGATTTTATAAATTGTCTAACAAGGGTATAAATGACTTAACACACGGTATGGTAAATAGTTAAAATGTTCTGGAACACATTTTTAAGAAACATGGATGTAGATGATAAAGACGTCCTAGTAGATACTTATGTAAAAAAACCTCGGATAATAAAAATATTGGGATATTAACCCATACATTGTACTTTTCCGTGGTCAAGGGTAGGTTAAACTCATTTATAATGGTGAAATAGTTGTTATTAAATTATACAATAATCGTATACATTTATATGATATCAAATATGTTCTTTTAATATTGCTTTGTTAATAATATCTTAGTATTATCGTCATTCAGGTGCTAACTGATTTGTTTTCCTCTAAATGATTTGTTAAATAAGTAATGTTTGTTATGGATAGGATGTATCTTATTAATATTCAGAATTATATTAATTATTTATACATTATTTTTAATCATCTACTGAAAATTTGTCATGAATGGATATGATGGTGAACGAATCTCATCGTGTTCGTGGAGACGGTAATCCGTACATACGCACAAGCGCCAATATCATTATTGTGATATTAAAATAATATATAATTGGATGTCATATCATATATAAAGAATAATTATCATGTTAAATTTATTACTTACATCAACTACATATCATTATTATACCCATCAAAATAATAATGTATTGAATAACAATTACACCATGATGTGGAGACGGTAAGCCGTACATACACATGTATGGTGCCAAGTCATTCAAAGGATGAATAGAATAATGAATATGGTTGTACCATATTTATAATAACATCACAGTATATAGAAGATAATGTAGTAAATATTTTAGAATGGAAACAACAATGAAAGAGGAAGTGGATGAAGAAACAAACATGAAAGAGGTGATGAAATATTTACCTCTTCTTCGGGATCTTCCTTTTGATTTGATCAAAAGGGCTCCATAGGATGGATTTATGAATAATGTAATCCCTCTACGATTAATAGAGGACATTTGAGAGGGTATTTGGGCCGGGGTTGGCCGAGCTAAAAGGATCTGAAGGTGTGAATTTGAGAGAAGGGGAAGTGCCTTTTTATAAGAGGGGTGAGGTGCACTTAAGAAAAGCTAGAAGTATTATTTCATAATAAAATACTTTTTGGTTTATTATGGCTTGAAAATGGATTATTTAAAATATAAGGTGGGTATGGGTCGAAAAAAACTCAATGAATAGGTTTTAGACAATATTGGGTCACTATATTAAATTTATCTATTATATTTAACTCTTAGTTAAATAGTTTTACATTTACCACGTTTCTGTGAAATTTAATATTATATGGATAATAAACTTACTATAAACTACCATGATAATACCTAAGGGTTCATTAATGTTATACCTATTATTATATAAGTCATCTGGACATGCTTGAGTTTTTTAGGAATATTATATCAATTAATTATTTAATATTTTTTCAAACACTTTTATTTCAATTTTGACACTATTTGATAATTGATTTTTTGTTAAAGTCATAAAAACTTTATTAATTCAAAATAAATTCATTTAGTCATTCATAACATGTCATATAAACCTATAAATATTTTTTTTATGGAATCAAAACATTCAAATTATATTTATTTTAACATTTATAATACAATTTATTTGATTCTTTCATTAATAATTAAAATACTACATCATAATAGTGTCATAAATATATTTAATTATTAAATGTATAAAAATTTAAATAAAATAACATTATATAGGAAATATTTTTATATTTTTATATAATATTTATAGTTGAATATATAACATATATAACCCTCTGAATTTTTTTTTTACTCAGAGATATATGCTTATGACATTTTTGTATTTACTTTAACTTAATTAATATAAAGTGTCATTGTCACTTACAAGTCTCTCCATGGGGTCCCAAAATCGACCCTAGGATGCACATGGTCGGACATGTATCAGCCTATTGGGTTATAACATGTATTAGGGAAATTTAATATTATTATAAAATTACTTTTATACACTTATTTACTAGATATACCCTTCAACCATGGTAAATAAAATATTTTCCGATGTAATTATTCAAAATGTCTAAAAATAATTGTTTCCTATTTACACTATTTGGACCTCTAGATTCTAAATATTGAATCCATTTTTCAACATTCGAAACAAATAAGTGGAAAAAATTAAATTAAAACTAATTCTTGTTGTCAAAACAAAAAGCACGTTTCTAGGAAATAATAACTATCAAAAGATTGATATTTTCTTATGTCTGGTTTAAATGTGAAATTATGTCCAATGACCCAAATTTTATTAAATGGTAAAAATATAATATAATTATACTTTAAAACCACTAAATATTATAATTTATCACTATAAATTATTTTGATTTAAAAAGTTGTTTTTAATTAATATTTTGTATTTTTCACTATTCATCGAAAATTGAATGTTTTCAGAAAAATAAAAAAAATTTACCCTAAGATAATTTTGACATTATGAAACCAAAAATGAAGTTCATTTTAGAAGATAAAATTTATAAAATTTTAAAAAGTGGATATTACTATTCATAATGACTAGTTTGATTGGTTGTGGTGTTTTAGAACTCAAAGTTGCATACAACACATGTTATTATATTATTCAAAGAGAATCTTACCATTGAAGTTCAAGGTATTACATTCTCCCCTCCTTAAAATAATTTCATCCTCGAAATTTCTAGAGTATTACTACATAAAAAGCCTCAGGTTGTTCTTCATTATATGTTCCTTGGGATCCCACATTGCCTCTTCCATCATATGGTTTCTCTATAGAACTTTTACCATATGAGTTGTCCAATTTCTCAGCACTTTTCTCTTGTATCAAGAACCATGAAAAGATCTTTGTAATCAGACAGATTGGGTTCCAAATCTAATTCCTAATATGTGAGTACATGCATTGGGTCCGACATGAATTTTCTCACCAGTGATACGTGGAACACATCGTGAAATTTGGAGAGGCTTGGCGGAATTTCCAACCGGTAAACTATAACCCCAATTCTTTTTATAATATCAAATGGTCCGATGTACCTAGGACATAATTTTCCCTTTTTACCAAAATGTATTACACCCTTCCATAGATATACCTTCAAGAAAACATGGTCGTCTACCTGATATTCCAAATTCTTCCTTCGGTTGTCTGTATAGATCTTCTAACTAATTTCAACTACTTTTATGTGGGTTTGGATTACCTTCAACTTTTCCATCATTTCCTCCACAAGATCAGGTCCTATGTGTTTTCTTTCACTAACATCATCCCAACAGGTTGGTGTGCGACATCACTTTTTGTATAACACTTCATATGGTGTCATCTGAATACCTCAATGGAAGCTATTGTTATAGGAAAATTCTACCAGATGAAAATATTGACCCCACATTCCTTGAATGTTATGAGAGCATGATATAAATATGTCTTCTAAGGATTGAATAGTATGTTCTGATTTTTCATCAGTTTGGGGTGGCATACAATGCTCAAATGAAGTTCGGTATCCAAGAATTTCTGAAGACTTTTCCAGAATCTTGATGTAAAATGGGGATCACGATCAGAAAAAAATCGATCGTGGTACTCCATGAAGTCTTACAACTTCATTAATATATAGTCTTTATAAACATTCAAGTGTAAAATCATCTATTATAGAAGTAGAATGTGCTGACATGGAAATATGATCAACAATGACCCATGTTGCATCGTTCCTTCTAGAAGTCTTTGGTAGTCCCCTGACAATGTCTATCGTAATATTATCCCATTTCCACTCAGCATTTGGAAGAGGTTGCAGGACTCTTCCTGGTTGTTTTTTTCAAGATTTCTCTTGCTGAAAAAACCATACATATTGACACAAAATAAAAAATCTCTCCCTTCATGTTGTCGCACAAAAAATGTTCCTTCAAATATCTAAACTTCGTAGTGCTACTAGAGTGTATAGAAAAATTGGAACTATGAGCAACATCCAATAATTCCCTTTTTAGATCAGGTATATCAGGAACACAATTTTTCTTCCCAAATTTGAAAATTCCATCTTCATACACAAAGTCACTCAATCTCAGATCATTCACAAAATTAATTTCTTTTGAATCTCTTCATCATCGTTCAAAGAACTCTTTATCCTTTCTAGTAGAGATGGATTGGATACCATTTGAACAAGTATTGATGTTTCACCTTCCATGTTTATTCCAATATCCATATTTACTAGATCCAGGTTCATAGGATCCTTTTCAACTATCATCATGTTTAAAACACCATGATTCATTCTACTCAAATCATCTTCTACCTTATTTGCCTTCCCCGGGTGGTAGTGTATAGTGAACTCATAATCCCTGAGTAGTTCAAGAATTCTCCTTTACCTCATGTTGAGTTATTTCTGTGATAAAATATACTTTAAACTCTTGTGATTACTATATATCTCACATTTTTCTCCATAGAGATAGTGTCTCCAAATATTCAATGAAAATATTACAACTACTAACTCAAGATCATGAGTAAGATAGTTTTGCTCATGAATTTTTAGTTGTCATGATGCATATCATTCTTCATAGAGACACAACCTAGTCGTTTCTTTGAAGAATCACTATAAATAACATACCCGTCATTCCTCAATGGTAGATTCATTATAGTATCATTGAATAATATTCTATTAAATTCTTCTAAACATTTTTCACACTCTTTTGTACAAACAAATATAACCATTTTTCGTGTGAGCTTTGATAATGGGTTTTCCAACCAGGCAAAATTCTGGACGAAATGTCAATAATAAACTCCTAAACTAATAAAACTGTATACCTCTGTTATACTCGGTGGTGCTGGAAATTCATGGATTGCCTTGGTCATAGAAAGATCAATAGAGATTCTATACATAGAGGCAATATTTCAAAGAAAATAAATCCCCTGAAGCTAGAATTCACACATGCTAAACTTCCCATATAATTCATGTCTTTTAAGAGTCTTCTGGTTAATGTGCAAGTTGTTTTCAAGATCATCATAAATTTTGAATTATACCAAGATATCATTAATAAACCCCACAATAATTTCATCATAATATTCCTTGAAAACTCTATTCATAATATCCATGAAAACAGAGGGTGCATTAGTCAATCCAAAAGGCATCATTGTAAACTCATAATGCCCGTACCTAGTTCAAAATATTGTTTTCAGAATGTATCCATTCCTCACACACAACTGATGATATCTAGATCGAAGTTCAATCATTTAAAAGTATTGATCTCCATGAAATTGGTCAAATAAATCTTCAATGTGAAGTTGGGGATACTTGTTCTTAATTATTATAGAATTTATCTCCCTATAGTCAATGCACAACCTCATAGATCCATCTATCCTCCTAACAGAAATGATAGGGGCTCTCCATAGAGAATCACTAGGTAGAATATATCCATTGTTACTCAATTCCACTAGTTTTTTTCTTTAGTTCCTTTAATTTCACAGTGGCCATTCTATAAGGGGTCTTCGATATGGGCCTTTAACTAGGAATTAAATCAATGAAAAACTCAATTTCTCGTTCTGGAGGATGTCCAGGTAAATCCTATAGAAACACATCAACGTATTCTATCACAATAGGTAAATACTCTATTTGATCATCACTTTCCTCACCAACAGTTATTTTATTCTCTTCCTCCCCAATATTTGAATTTTTTTGATCTATTGGGGGTAGATCTAGATAAGAATTTGGTGGTGACGTTCCTACTCTAATGATAACGTACTCCTTATCATCATAAAAAATTGTAACCTCTTTTTTCTTACAATAATTTTTTTCATCATGGTCGAAAAGTCAATCCTTACCGAGGATTATAACTAATTCAATCATGGGTATGGCGATGAGATTAGAAGATAAAGAACATTTATATGCCCCAATGGGAAATGATTCAAAAAACATTATATCAAAGATACATCCCTTAGGGGTTTTTACTAAAAACTCCCTTGTTAAATCAAATTAAGAATATCTAATTTTTGTAGCAAACGAGGTTGATATAAAATAATAAGATGATCTATAATCAAATAAAGAATTTACTAAACTTGAGGAAACCATTAACTTTCCTTCCACCATGCCTTTCGGGGCTTCAAACTCTACAATAGTGATCGCATAAGCATGGCCTTGATACCTTGGCCATTTCTAAGGTATGTTTTCCTGATACATAGGACATTCATTTTCATAATGTACCATCTCTATGCAATTGTATAATTGAACATTGGTAGCATCTTTCTTTCCCTTACAGTCACCAGCAATATGGCCTTTCTTCCCACATTTGTAGCATACTCCTTTTCCTTTTAGACAGGCATGTGGGTGCTTCTTTATGTAATTATCATAGGGTGGATATTCAATTATTCCATTATTCCATGTTCCCTTATTTCCTTTCTAAGAGTGTTCAGAAAATCCCTTCTTCTCTTGCTTTGCTTTATAGTCATAAGACTTAGATAATTCCATTTCTGTCTTGATAGCACATGATAAAATATCTTCATATGATGAGAAGGATTGTGATACTAATTCTCAACAGAGAAATGGTTTTAACCAATCAAAAAATTGTCAATATTACTTCTTGGGATACATATATAATTATCAGCATTCCTCATTAACTATATAAATATTTCTTCATACTTTGAGACATTCTAATCCACTTTTTGTCTTGTACACAGAAATTGTCTTTCCATATCTACTCGATAGTTATGAGGAAAATATCTTTCTATGAAAATTTCTTTAAACTCCCTCCACTTTTTTTTTGATACTTATTCATCTTCCTTTGTTTTTGAATCAAGGACCACCATTGATCAGCATCTCCAGTGAGGCGGTAATCTACCATGACAAATGTTTCCCTTTCACTACTCCCCTAGGTGTGGAATATTTTCTCTAAAAAATTTATCCATTGCCCAGCTACTAAGGGATTTTTACCCCCATTGAATGTTGGTGGTTGTTTCCTCATGAAGTGGTTTCTCATTGATCCTACTTGTTTTTGATCAGGGTGCTCTATACGGGTAAGGTTATTATTCATAACTTGAGTGAGTTGTCCCAGTATAGTGATTAGCTGATCAGAACCAGTTGTGTCACCCACTCCACTATAATTATCATGAGTAGGGGGAAATCCCTACACAGAGTGCGTGTATTGATACAATTTCCATTACATCCACAAGGTGAAATTTTTTAAACAATGGCATACATTAGATTAGTTTATGAATCACAATACATAAATCCAAACATGTAAAACAATTATCATAAATTGAGCAGTTTATGGATATAATCCATAATCGTAAAAAAAATTCATTGAGAAAGTATATGCTCATAAACCCTTCATTATATTTTGTAAAGAAAATGAGAATTATCCTACGAATATCCCCCAGGAGTGTCGTATCCAAGAGTGTAGAAAGTCCCATTTTCGTGCACCAGTTCCCGTTCGAGTCTAGCTCAAAGCGGTGTTTTTGGGTTTTACCCTAAGGTACATCTGTGCCAGAACCGCCTCTACCTGCTCATATCAAGAAAGGGTTTTATTTCTTGGAAAACTCACAAAATCTCTACATTACCAAAATTATAAAAAGTTTTTATATACTAATCCTCGAAGTCTATCTTAGGGTAATGTTCTCTAGTCGGAGTTTATCTAAATCTAGTTTCCAAGGTTTGTACTAAACGTCATCTAATACCAACTGTAATGCCCCGACCACATTTACCTAGATTCGGTGCATTATTACAAAACATTTTCAAGATCACAAGGAAATACTATCTCAGTAGACCGACCGGTTTAGTATAATTGGAAACAGGATTCATACATAAGTTCAACTATACAACATGAAAACAAATACAATACATATTTATTCTATTAGAAACATCCATGCCTCTAAAATAATTCTTGCACGTCACTCATAACTACCTTCTTCATAAACTGGGAAAATGAAACATAAGAAATGGGTGATCTCAAACACTCAGTAAGGGTAACCAATACAGCAGAAGATAATATAAATATTACGAATGCTGAATAATTGAAACCACATGTCTTTAAAAATAATAAAAATGAATTCTTTTATGGAAAGAATAAGAGCTGAGTAAATAATTTCATAATAAAACATAATAATGGGTGTTCTACTAGTCGAATGGCCACATGATCCATCAATATTATTTTCATAACGAGGGAATGTATAATGCCAGACATTTTGGAAAAAAAAATTCAAGGCCTCGGCAAAGACGTATAAAAATGCTTAAGGCCTTGGCCATAACCGTATATCAAATTGGGAAAGGCCTCAGCCAATTCCATGTCTATTTGTCTCATTAGACATACTGATGCATCGAGGAGTTATAGTGGGCACCACCCATCACATACTAAGTCAAATAGATTCCTTATATGAAAATGTTGAAATATAATATAAGCATTCACATTAAAAATAGCATACGAAATGTCATTACATTAACCATAAACCATGAATGGTATAAAAATAGCACTTCCACATTCAAAAAAATCACAAAACATTCAATACAATATGAAAGTTCTGTATCATAATAAATCAACTTCAAATAAACATAAAATCCATCAAAGGTTGTTGAAAAAGATGAAATCAAAATATTTTTTAGAGAAATATTTCTGTCCATTTTGAAATCATTTAAGAAGATATTTATTTTGAAAATATTTTTATAAGAATGTATGGGAATCTTCGACAATGTTATAACGACCGAAAATAGCTGCATCCTCCTTATAAGTTAAAAAAACATTCTCACCTTTAATTTTTCAAAAAGGCCAAAAGGAACCATGTTTGGAAAATGACGGAAAGATTTCTTTCAACCTATTTTATAAAAAGTAAAAAAGGGTAAAAATTAATTTAACCAAGAATCTAGGAAATTGTAAAAAAAATGGAATACATTTTTAAAAAACATGTATGTGGATGATAAAGAGGTCCCAGTAGATACATACGTAAAAACAACCTCAGATAATAAAAAGATTGGAAAATTAACCCTTACCTTGTAGTTTTCCTTAGTCGATGGTAAGTTAACCTCCTGTATAATGGTTAAATAATTGTTATTAAATTATACAGGAATCATATACATTAATATGATATCATCTATGATCTTTTAATACAGCTTTGTTAATAATATCTTAGTATTATCGTCATTCGGGTATTAACTGATTCGTTTTCCATTATATTCTTTGTTACTTAAGTAATGTTTTCTATGGATATAATTTATCTTATTTATATTCAGAATGATGTTAATTCTATAAAAATTATTTGTAATCATCTAATGAAAATTATTCTCGAATGGTTACGATGGGGAACAAATCTCATCGCGTTCGTGGAGACGGTAATATGTACATACACACGAGAGAAAATATCATTATTTTGATATTAAAATAATATATAATTGGCTGTTATATCATATATAAATAATAACTATCATGTTATATTTATTCTTTACATCAATTACAAATCATTATTATACTCATCCAAATAATAATGTTTTGAATAACAATTACACCACGACGTGGAGACGGTAAGTCATACATACGTACGTATGGTGACATGTCATTAAAATGATGGATAGAATAATGAATATGGTTGTACCATCTTTATAATAACATCACAGTATATATAATATTCTGGATTTATTATTTTTAGAATGGAAACAACAAAGAAAGATGAAGTGGATGAAGAAAGGAACTTGAAAGAGGTGATGAAATATTTACCTCTTCTTTGGGTACTTCCTTTTGATTTGATCAAAAGGGCTCCTTAGGATAGCCTTTTCAATAATGGAAGGAATCTAGGATGATGTTCGGACATTTGAGAGGGTATTTAGGCAAGGTTTTGCTGAGCCAAAAGGCTTTGAAAGTGTGAATTTTAGAGAAGGGGGTACCCCTTTATTAGAGGGGTGATGGGAACCTTAGGAAATGCTAAAAATATTATTTTATAATAAAATAATATTTGGTTTCTAATGGCTCCAAAATGGATTATATATATTCTAAGGTGGAGATAGGTCAAAAACCAATCAACCAATATGTTTTGGACAGGTTTGGGTCACTATATTATCTTTATCTTTTAGATTTAACTCTTAGTTAAATAGTTTGACATTTACAATGTCCATTTGTATATTTATATTATATCATTAATAAAATTACTATAAACTACAAATAGAACCCCAAATGGTTCATTAATGACATACATATCATTATATATGTCATTTCTCCAAACCTTATATTTTTAAGAATGTTATATCAATTAATAATATAATATTTTTTTTAAAAACTCATTTATGTGAATTTTGGCAGTATTTAATAATTGATTTTTTGAAAAAGTCCAGAAAACTATATTAACTCAAACTAAATTCATTTAATTGATCTTAAAATTTCATAATAACATAGAATATTCTTGGATGGCATCCAAACTTTCAAATTATATTAATTTTAACATTTATAATACCATTTATTTGATTCTTCCATTAATAATTAAAATACATCATCATCATTGTGTCATAAATAAATTTAATTATTAAATGTATAAGTATTATAAATTAAATACAATTATGTAGGAAATCTTTTTATATTTCTAATGAAAATTTATAGTTGAATAGATAACATATATAACCATATGTAAATTTTTTTTTACTAAATTATATATTCTTATGTCATTTTTGTATTTACTTTAACTTAATTAATATAAAGATTCATTATCACTTACAAGTGGCTCCATGGGGTCTCAAAATCTACCCAAGGATTAAAAAGGTCAGAAATGTGTCAAAAAATATGGTTATAACATGTTTTACTATAATTTAATATTATTATAATATAATTGTTTTACCCTTATTTACCTGATTTACCCTTTAACCATAGTAAATAAAATTTTTACTGAAGTAATTATTCAAAATGTCTAAAAATAAAAGTTACCTATTTAAACAATTTGGACCCTTCGATTCTAAATATGGAATCCATTTTTATAAATTCAAAACACAGAAGAAGCAAAAAATTAATTTAAAATTAATTCCCTTTGTCAAAACAAAAAGCATGTTTTTAAGAAATAATAACTATAATAAGATTGATACTTGTATATGACCATTTTAAATGTGAAATTACATCCAATGAATAGAATTGGATTAAATGGTAAATATATAATGTAACTATACTTAAAAACCACTCAATAGTATAATTTATCATAATAAATTATATTGATTTAAAATGTTTTTTTAATTAAGATTTATTATTTTTCACTAATAAAAAAATATAAAGTTTAGAGAAAAATAACAAAAAATCACCCTAATCTAACTTCAACATTCCAAATCCAAAAATGAAGTCCATTTTTTAAAATAAAATTTTTAAAATTTCAAAAAGTGTGTATTACTATTCATACCGGCCAGTTTGATTGATTGTGGTGTGTTAGAACTCAAAGTTTCTTATAAAACACGCTATTATATTATTCAAAGAGAAGTGTACTGTGGATGCTTGGGGTTTTAAAAATATCATCTAAATATATCAGTTTGGATCCATTTACAAATAAAAATTATATTATATTAAACTATTATTTTGAGGAAGACTAAGAGTAACCCTCCCCTCCCCTGTAAATGGCATCCATTCTTCTCATTTCATTAAACATAAACAACTATTTAGTTCATTAAAATACCTCAAAATTAAAATGATAGTATCCCTTACACATTATATGTAGATTATATAGGTAAAAAAATCCGTTTTAGAGGATTCGTGGTGTGAATCTAAGGAGATCATCAAAAGATGGTGTATCATTTTTAATTAAGTGTTACTACAATATTTATTCTTCATATTCCCTAAAATTTTATGAAACCATTATCAAATAATAACACAATTAAAGAAAATATACTGAGATGATATTATTGTAATATTATATCTAAATTTTAAATTCACTTCCATCAAATGGGAAATGAATTATAGTTCATGTGTATGTAGGACTATCTCATCACGAACCAATATAATTGTTTTCCAGAACCATTTTTCAAGAGTGGTTATAATGATTTTATAAATTTTTTTTCTCTATTGATGAAATATTTATCCAATTTTAAATATATTATATTATTTAAATTATTAATGTTTTATGCTCATTAAAATTATAATGTTGTCTATGCGTACGTGTGAACTATCACCTCCAAGAAGCGATGCGATTGTTTTTTTATCACCACTTCCGAAGAATGATATATATATATATATAAGTATATTTAGATAGATAATATTATATTAATTATATTAATATAATTATGGAAATAAAAAATAAAAATTACCTTCTTTCTTTAATAATCATTGAAAAATTATAACATTACTCATGTATACATATGTCTTACCATCTCATGAATAAAGAATTGTTAATTGTCTTCAAACCATATAAAAATGATTTGATTTAAAAAATATATAATTATTTAATTAATAGTATTCCATATATTATTTACATATTACCTCTTTGACTATTGATGTCATACCAAATTCATTTTGAAATCATATGTCGAATATCATCAAAACATCCAACACGAGAATAAATGATTTTTCACTTTTAAAAATTTGATAATATATGATAGAAAATGAATAATAAACATTAAATATTTTCTCAAGCATGTAAATAGTTAACATATTTTTATTATATAGAATATAATGACCATTCGATATGAATCAGACTCAAGGTAAGGGACTTCAACTCAATCTCTGTTAATTGAGACATAGTTTGATGTTATTCACCCAAATTATTTTAAGTGGTTTATATAACCACACACTTATTAATTATATCATTAATTTATTTAATATAATTTTATTAAATATTTTATTATTTTATTATTTAATAGATATTATGATTTATATTTCCAAAGTTTTCTGGTAAAATTTGATTATTTAATGATATAATTGGGAATTAATTATCTCCATTTCAATATTCCCGATATTATATTAAATAGTTTTTAATATTGATATAAATGGATTATAAAAAATTAATTTTTTTTAATTTCAATAAATGGTTTTTAGATAGAACATATTTATCTGTATTTATATGATACATTTGAAAAAAAATACAATAGGAGTGTTCTATTCTTAAGGACAGAACCTCTCCACCATGTTGACCATTATTTTATGACCATCATACTCTAGAATATTTCATGTCCCCATAAATGAAAATAAATATTTTTATTTTTATTTATTTTCATATGAAAATGTGTTTTCAATGAAAATTGTTTTTTGGTGTTAAAAATGGGTTTGTAAAAGATCATGGAATTTTTATATCTGAAAGTTTTTTTCTCAGGGGTCTAAAATTGTGTCAATGGTTTTATTCATGATTTGGTCAATTGACATTATATAGATTGGTTTTAAATCTATTATAGAAAATTGTTGAGCCCGATGTAGCTTAAACAAAGAGTCTATCCCCGTTAGAGATCAAGAAGGATTAGTGAGATGGATATAGCTTATACTATGAGTGAGCCCCATTATAGTTCTCCAATTAATTGGGTAATTAGGATATGTAAGTTTGATTTATGTTTATTCTATTTATAATGGGGAATGTAATATTTATATACTAATTTTTTCCAATGTAACCTATTTTATTTTTCTATATTTCTTAATGAGTTGTAAAAAAAATTCTAATGCGTTTTCATTTGTTCTTTGGGAAAATGATTTAAATAATTTTTTATTCTAACATATATTTCTATTCTCAGCCTATATATAATTTTTTTCATATTTCATAATAATAGTTTGGACAAATAATATTTCAAGACGAATGTGTCAAATATTTTTCATGAAAACTAATAAGATTTTATTTTAAAAGGTGTACCTCTCGTGGAAAAAATTGATACTAGGAATAAGTGTTCAATTTTAATGTCTAATTTAACATTTTAAGAGTTATTTATAATTGTTTAGCATTATAAACAAAAAATTTAATTGGATTTTTATTCTAGTTTATAAATAATGAAAATGAAATGTTTTGAGGGTGGTTCCTTACAGTTGGTATCAAATAATGGTTTAAGATACTATAGAGATTTAGATTTTTTTTAAGAGTTATATATATCATAATGGGTTTATAATTATCTAGTGGATCATAAAACCAGTGTCTTAGAAACCCTATTGAGTACTTACGTTATGAAATTTTAAGGTTTATTAATGTTGTTTTTCAAAAATATGATTTTTAGGAAATTATTTTCTAATACCTTTTGGTGTGAAAAATAAAAGTGTTAAGATAAACCTTGAGGATAAATTTGATCACGTTAATTTTGATAATGTTATAATTTTTTTGGAATGTCATAAAAATTATATAGTCTTAGAAAAATGGCAACCCACATGATGGGTGAGAAGACATCGCGTCAGGAAAGGCCAAGATTTTTTATCCCAACACAAAATGGTGACTAGGGTGCATCAACTACCACTGGCCTACAGGAAGTCTGAGAGGAATATATTGTCATCCTTTTAGAGATTTATAAATCTATATTAGTTTATTCTCATTCTTCGAGTATGTAAACTCAACATAAGTACTCATCCTTTATAGAAAAGGATCAGTTTGTGGTGTAATTTTATTAAAGGATAAATGCCTACATGTTAAGTAAGTGTATTTACTTATGTTCTTAGTCTAGGTCTTAAAAAAGTTCATTAACTATAATAAAGGAATCTAAAAAACATTATTTGTTTAGTTTCATAATATTAAATTAGTGACCTTTTATCTTATCAAATAACAATTGTTTGTTGATTTATAACATTATGATAAACTTTTTTTATTATAATCCACTTGAATATAATGGTTATTTCTCTCTTCCATATCCATCATTTCTTACATGAAACCCTATTATGTGTTCTCTTAGGTGATCTTCTAACTTCCCTTTCATTATTTTAACATGTAAGTTTCATTTTTTTCATATATGGTATTTGAAGAAAAATATATTGAGATGTAAAACCCAGAATTTTAAATCTCAAGTACATATTGTGAGGATTCAATTTATTAATTTGGGGAAGTATCATAAGGAGTTTCTAAAGGGAAACATTATTTTTAAAAGTGTACATGATATGCAATATTTAGCATAAAAGAATAACACAATATTATAATTTAATTATTATAGGTAAATCATACTCATTAAAATAATATCAATGAAAAATATTAATAAAAATTGATAAAATGGTTAATATAAGTATATATAATTAGTTTTTCATTTGATTATAAATTAATGTAAAATATTTTTTGATATGAAAGGAAATTTTTTCCTAAGATACTATTTAAAAGTGAACAAAATGATTTTTTAATAATAAATTTTTTAAGAAATCATTTAGGATTCTATTAATTAATTAAATTATTATAATACATTCAATTCAATGTTTATTATTCAGCATATATTTTTTCTAGACATGATATATGAAGAAATCCAATTTTAGGCATTAACGATGTATTTTTCAAAAGGGGCAGTTTTATATCCTTTCGATGGAGCTCTATTTTAAAGTAATTTTTTGTTGAATTTATAAATTATATTTATAAAAATATACTTCATCTTTGAAATAAAAATATCATAATTTACTTTTGGTTAATTTTTTTATATTTTTTTATATTTTCTTTATTTATCTATATAGTGAGAAAATAATCTATTTTAATTGAAAATAATTTATAATCAAATTAATTTACATTGTTAAAAAATACTTTTTAAATATATTAAATATATTTTTGTCATTTTTTATTCATTAATACAATTTTGGTCATCTTGTTCAATTTCACATTGAAATTGAATATAAAAAGTTATAGATCTATTGAATGATTTTACTTTTAAAATGTTCTATCATGTTCTGTCAAACAGATTAATTTTTAAATAATTTATGCCATTTCTATATTTATACTTTTGTAAAATGTATTTAATATTTAAAATTAAAAGGTCCAAATGTAGTGAATATGACCCATTTATTTGTGTAAAAAATGAATATGAGCTTTAATAATATTTTTTACTACAATGGTTATGGTTATGTTGGGTAATTGATGTTAATAATTATAAAATAAATATTATAAAAAACCAAAAAAACAAATCCTTATTTCATTAGAATTATTTGTTTCTATCAACATCCCCATGGGTATGTAATTATAACTATTATAATCCATTTGGATTAGAGAATTACATTTATAATATTATATTCTATGAAAATATCATGTTTTATCACTTTTGTTTTTGAAAAATGAAATACGTTTAATATTGGGTAATATAAGGGATTTCTTCGAATATAAATATTATTTAGGAAGGTAAAATTATTATGAATAACATGTTAAATTATTTCTAACTTTTAGTAATAAAATAAGTTCTTTAAATTGTGAACTAGTGATGATTGAGTTTTTAATTAATTAACGTAGGAATCAAATAAATGATACATAAAATTATAATATAAATATTATTTAATATAATTAGTGTCAAAATATAACTTTAATGATCTTTTTATCATATTATTGATGAGTTAAAATTGTTTTTATAATATATAATGTTTTTAGAATATTTTTTTAAAAATAAATATAACAATTACTGTCAAAATTGACATTATTGATATTTAAAAATAAATAATATTTTCTTAATTGTTATAGAATTTATAAAAATATAAATTTCCAAAAAAATGTTTGGTATAAGACAATAAATGTTCACAATTAATTATTTAGTGTAATTTTCTTGTTTTATAGTAAATATATTATCACTTGACGTGTAATTTACTTGATATCAAGGTAAGAGTTAAAAGGGATAAATAATGGATAAAATAAAAAGTTAAGGATTTTAAAATTATAAAAACGTATCTAACTTTTATCTTAATAAAGGTATTAGGCATTAAATCATCATAAATTATAAATTATTTACATTATAGCCTTTTTGAAAAAAATATATTAAATTAATATTTTTGAAGAATTTCTTGATTGTCCCTCCCCACTCATATATAAGTGATTCCATTATTCTCTTTTCAATACACATTAAAAACTATTTAGTTCTTCAAATATATATCCAAATCCATTCTTATAATCCTTAACCCCATTATAGAAGCCTTACTATAGGATTAATACCCTTTTTATATGTGTTAAGGTGTTAATGAAAGAGGTCATCCAATGAAGATGTATCATTTTTAATTGAGTATTTCAATTTTATTTATTCATCCTATTTATTAAAATATTCATAATCCATGATGAATTAATAACATTAATATGTTAAATATACTGATATGTTATTATATTAATATCATCAACCAAATCCATCTCCACTTCCATATAATTATAAAAGAAATAATGTTCAGGTGTACATCAAAGTACCTCCTTGCTAACAAATACAATTTGTTTTCCATCACCCAATATCAAGACTATTTATAATGATGGAATTAATATATATATATATATATGAAATTAATTAAATATATATCACTATTAAAATATAATATATAATTTACATTCTAATCATTTCATTCACATAAAAATGATAATGTCGTTCATGCATATGTGTCATCTATCATCTATACAAAGTAATGTGATACGTTTTTCATTCCTATATCTCATAAATGATATATATAAGTATATTTAATTTACTAACATGATATAACATAAATTACTGTAATATTGGAAATATAAAATAAAAATTAACTTCTTTCCAAAAGGATCATTTGAAAATGGAAATGTTATTCAAGAGTTCATATGGCCAACCGTCTCCATTATTATAACATTGTTTATTATTAAAAACCATATATATATGGTTAAATTTAAAATTATTTATTTTTTATAAATATTATTATTATGTCATAAATATTTTTATATAATTCATGTAATTTTTAATACTTTGACAATAGATATCAGACTAATGTAATTTTGAAATCATTTCTTTAATATTGTCAAAACACCCATCACGAGATTAAGAATTAATTATAGGTTACAAAATAATATTATGTGATTGAAAATGAATAATAAAATTTTAAACTATTATAAATAAATTAAATAATTAACCTCTATTTATTATTTGTGAAGATAAATAACTTATGTGACGAGTCAAAAAAAGGAAGAGGACTTCATCTCGGTCTCTTTTCATTGGGGTATAACTTAATGTTATACACCCGCCTTCATTTAAGAGGGGTATATACAACCCAAATTGACATACCATATCATTAATTTATTTAATATCATGTTATTTAGTATATTGTAATTATATTATTTCATTTATATTATGATTTAACTGTTCAAAGTGGTATGGGCCATATTGAGAGTTTAAATGATTAATAATCAAATTAGTTCTCCATATCAACATTACTGATGTTATTAAACTTATTTTTTATATGTATATAAATGTTTTCTAAGTAAAATTTAATTTATACTATCAATTTCAATCAACGGTATTAAAATAAGAATATTTTTCATGTTTTTATATGAAATTTTTCAAAAATGACACAATAAAAGTAATATTCAAAACTATAATGACTTTTCCACCTCTATAGTAATTATATTATTACCATTTTACTTTGTAACATTCCATGTAACATTAAATCACAACTTAATCTTTTTTAGTATTTCTAAATGACAGTTTTGAAGGAAAATTGTGTTTTGGTGTTAAAAATTGGGTTGTAAAATAAAATAGTATTTTGTAACTAAAAGTATTATTCTCATGGTATTAAAAGAGTTTTAAAGGGTTATATTAGTGAATGGGACATTGGAAATTATATACGAAAGGCTCAGCACTATTATAGAACATGGGTGGTCCCAATAAATCATAAATTAATGGTTGGTCCCTACTATATCTCATTAATTATGGGTGATCCCAATATATATTATAGAAATGGTGATCCCCCTTATAGATCTCCTGTGAATTCGGTACACTGGATATGGTATATGAACATATGGTTATTCCATTTATAAGGGTGAATGTAAGAGTGATAAGGAAATTATGTCACAAGGAATCTATGTGATTTTCTAATGTTTTCTAATGAGTTTTAAGAACAGTTTTTACTTTGGTTTATGTTTTTCTCTAGATAGATTACATACTTTGTTTATTCCTATTACTAATATTTTTGTTTTAATCCCATGTTTTAATATTTTTATCATAGGTCATAAGATTTCTAATGATATGAAAGATATCTTGATGATAGTATTGAATATGTTTCATTAAAAAATCATTTTCAATTTTTAAATTGATTTCATTGGGGGAAACATTTTCACTATGTAATACATTCCATTTGTAATGTATGACATTGCATCGAATGAGTTTTTCT
This sequence comes from Viscum album, assembly GCA_963277665.1. Lineage (NCBI taxonomy): Eukaryota > Viridiplantae > Streptophyta > Magnoliopsida > Santalales > Viscaceae > Viscum > Viscum album. Next base: position 1,338,376,668 of record OY728132.1, on the reverse strand, counting down.
ACATTATCAAAAACTGTAATTTTAAAAGAACCTCAAATGTGAATTCTAGACCCAAAAAACATGAATAATTAATGATTGTGGTTGGGTCCATAAAATTTCTATGGATAGTAATTGATTAATCATATAAAGGGATTTTATTTCATCATGTGAAGGTACATATTGATTTTTTTTATTTTTTCTCCAGAAAAGGTGATAATATACAATTTTTCTATATTCATGAATCTATGGAAATGATGTTTTAATATATTCCCTTAAGAGGGTTTTTTTATTTTCTAGATTACTAGATGATATTTAGAGGTAGAATATAATTAATCCTTTATTAAACATTCTCAAAATATATTATATCATAAGAGTGTCAGCCTAGTTGGTGAGGACACAAAAAGTGAATCTAAGATACCCAATATCAAACCTGGGTGGCGACATTTTTCTATATTACAATATAATGTACTGTTCGGTACTATAGTTGTCTAAACTATTCAAAAATTTCAGCTTTCGGGCCACTCGTTTGGTCCTCGTGTCCTCTATGTCCTTCGGGGCACCCAATGACATCAGGCCCGTATGTCTTACAGGGCTCTTCAAGGCCATCGGGACACCTCAAGGCCTTCAAGAAAAATGAAATTTCTATTAAATGGACCACACTGACTCTATAAAGAACATGATCCAGATGAGGATTCATAGTTGGTGCATTCGCCAAGAGCATAGACAAAAGGACTTGTATGAATGAAATGGTATTTCAATTTCCATCAGGACCAGCCTTTGCATGCATGCGAAGCATATCCGAAAATCCATGCAAAGGTGTATAGAAGACATCATGATGTAGATGCTAGGGGAGGTGAAATTTCAAGTAGTTATAGTCAGGAGGATTTCTTCTACGTCCTTCGGGCCATGTAATGTCATAGTGCCTATGGGCTAGGTAAGGGTTCTCCTTCATCAATTAAAAGGGGAATTACTATATATGAATAAAAACAATCCCTTCAATCCATTAGAGAAAAATATATTATATGAAACCTGGTATGAAGACACAAAGAAAGTATGAAGATGAATGGAATAATGGATAACCACAATAATCTGGTTAAAACCTCCTAAATAATAGGATACTCATCAGAGCGAATGTTGATAATTATCAATTTAGGAACCTCAATTAAATCCCTACTATCATCAACCTAAAAAATTAATAAATCTAGTTCACTAACATAATTGTAATATATTGTGTATCTTATCAATGTGATACCAGGTCCAGTTAAAGGGTCATAAAATGGGATTCAATGATTACTGAAAAATTATAACTGAGTAGAGTAAATCCTACTAATTATAGTTGAAACTATTTCATCCATCCTTAAAAGATTGTTTAATCCACACACAATTATCCACATTTGATAAATATGTTCATATATCAATAAATTTTCCCTGAAGATATATTTCATCCTAATATATGAGGTGGAAATAAAATAAAATTAGAGGGTAATTTAAGATCAATGAATTACAAAAGGGATGTATATATCGCAGGGGAATTTATTTAGAAAAAATAGTTGAATGATATCATGTATCAACACCCAGTGTTTACCCATACAATAATTGCCAGTGGAAAAGGTGACACCACTATAGTCCCTTTTCAATGACTTATAATTGTAAAAATTCATCTGAGATTCACATATAATATCATTAATGGTTTTTAGTGCCAATAAAATGTCTTATCGGATTTAATCATTGGAGAGTTCCAAATAAATTGACCACTATATCATTATATCATCATGGTTTAATAGATGCTATAATATTTTTAAGTAGATCCCTCATACAAAATCTCCATGTTGTTATTCATCCATTTATTTTTTCCATTATTTAATTTTTTCTTAAATGAGATCTAAATCTCCCCCAAATACATATTTAAAATAAAAATAATGAGTCCATTTAATAATTCCTAGTGTATCCTTTGCTTCATGAACTAAAAATATTATATCATAATGAGTGAATTTGTGGAAAGAGTTCTATATCCAAAACGGGTCATACTAAAGAAGCTACATTTTAGTAAATTTTACCGAGGACACATTTGTAAAGCATTACCCTTCATCGTATTAAGATTTTAATCGCTCATCTTGAGTGTATTTTAATGGTCCATACAACTCATTGAAAAAAATAAAAATTTATGCACAACTTAAATTTTCCAAATTAATTTAATGATCAGTTATATGAAGTAAACCCCATAATAAGATACCTACTCACCTAGTTCCTTGTATGGGATGGGTTTAAAACAAAATTCCCTTCAATATTTGTTCTTTTATATTTTTTTGATGATAAATGATGAAATATTCTATAAAAGTGACAAGATGAATATATTGAAATTATTTTCCCACTTCTTCCAAAAATTTAATTAGTATATGAGAAGCTATATTATATTCCATTTACCTAGCGACATCTATAGATGGTTGGGGTCCATATGAGAAGCATTGGGGTTAAAGCCCAATAATAAATGGATATACTAAAAAGGATATATTGTTACCTCCAAATTCACATAAAAATTTTGGGTATACATTATGATACCTGGATCATTAATCACATTCTTGATAGTGGTGGGTCAATTAATAACAAATTTTGGGATTATAGGATCCAAAATTGAGATGGAGGTAATATTGATATTTTCAATTTAATTTAAAAGATCCTATAAATATTAAATCATCATGCCATATTTCCTTTAAATGGATTCCAATATTGGATATATTACTCACAAAAGATAGGTGACCAAAGAATTTAAAATCCATGAAAAACATTTTCATCCATTAAAAATAAATTTCCATTGTAATTCAATCATCTCTTGATGTTAATAATATATCTTCAACCAAAGTAGAAACAAGAAGAGCCAAAATCATGGTTATCAATTGGTCTATCCATTATATTATAAATCCCTCTATGGATGCTATGTACCATATGATTTCAGGTTGACAATACATCCAATTGAGCATATAAATACAAATAGATAACTATTCAAGTCTTTCCCTTGAAATGAATAAATAAATATTCAGGTCACAATATGGTATGTTGTCAACTCTAAATTTCACAAATATAGATATGAAGCTCAAATTATTCCATTTTTAGAAATTTATTTTAATAACTACTCCCCATATTGGGTATAATATTATTATTTAGACCCATGACAATCATATAACCATAAATACAATTAGTGAACATTAATATTTTCCTTACATTCGGAGTATGAACCCTTGTAACAATAGATACATTTTATGTTGAATTTATTTAACATCTTCATGATTAAAAAAAGCAAGTCTTATCCAATCCAACCGACTGTCCCAAGTGATGGAATATTAAAATTATAGAATGACATATTTTTAATAAATTTTACAACAGCCATAAAAGTTTTCTTCAGTCCGTCCATATCAAAGGTTCTAGAAAATCATTCAATATATGTTTCATAGGCACATTGAACATGGAGACTGCTTTGGGTCCAATAACGTATAAAATATTCACATGATGTTTTGGATTCAAATGATTTCATATTATATAACTTCAAATAATTTCTCACATAGAATCCCATTTTCTATTCCATCCACTCATCTTTTATATGAAGAAATGATTAATTAAATACATTACATAATTTTTAAAAATTATTAAATTAATATATTGATATTTGTATTAATATTATAAAAATTGTATTAAAATATAATGTTAATATAATAAACATTTTAATATTATAATTAATACCATTATATCTTCATAAATGTATTTTTGAAAACATGTATTAATTATCTTATTAATATTGTGATAAATATATTATTAATATTATCATATGTGTTTTAATATTATAATAAATATAATAATTTTCTGATAAATTTATTAAAATTTCAACAAATGGATTAATCAGAAATTGTAGTAGTGATTATTTTAGATAACCAAACCCGTGCTTCTTTTATTGAAAATTTAATATTAATAAAAGAGGTAATAATTTCAAATGATGTGTCCTCGTGGCGAGAAAAAATAACAAAAAATTATTTCTATGTAATTACATTAAGAAAAGGCCCCATGAATCATCCAATAATGTGTTACATGTTAAAATATCATTCAACGTCCCATATTTTTTGGTGCACCCATGGGTATATTTTATCTTCAATTCCATTACATAGGCTTCTTCATAGGGTTTTTATTATATTTTCACAATAAAATATTTCATATACTCATTTTACTGGTTGTATTTTTGACCTAAATGGATTCAATATCTCTATCCCATGAAATTTATATTATGTAATTTTATGTCTCCTTGGACCCTTAAATGTTTTTTTTGGAATGACAGTCCCCACATCATCTCATGTGCACCTCCTTAATTTCAAGAGGAATCTCACTATTATAAAGGGTTTATTTGGATGTGGGGGACTATACCCTAATTTAAAAGTAGTAATAGAGGCATAATCAATAGATTCAAAAAAAAATATGCCAAAGAAATATCATATATCAAGAATGTATATTATAAGAGATCTTGATTGTTTAAATATTCTATAATAGCATATTAATCTATATATGAATGAATGGATCCCCCATTACAAGATCAATGTTAAAGAGAAGAAATAAAATAAAAAACTATAACTATAACACATACCCAATTATTCTTCTTTCCGGCCTCATACCATCAATCATATTCTACTATGTCCTACAATGTATAAACACGTGCAGAAGGCCCTTACCTAGAACATATAACATGTGACTAAATAATAGACCCTTCATGGATACCCATCTTCCATGGTTTATCATGTAGGGTGTGAATACATCTAATTAGTCAACCAAAAAATATATCCTTAAAATTATTCTTCCTAATATGAAATAGAAATGGTAATTTATATAAATTAAAAATGTATTCAATTAATGCAATATAACAAAAAACAATGAACAATCCATAATTATATGAGACACTATAAACCAATGCATACCATAATCAATCATTACATCTATGACCTTAATTTACCATGCATGCATGATCTATTTATGATGTGTCTATAAAAATTTCATGATGATAATGACTCCCAATATAAAAGAAACTGGTCACCTTGTTGTATATGATATGGTTACACAAACCTCTCCCATGAGTGTTCTCATAACCATTAATATTCCAATAATGAAACTATAACTCACATATAAGAGTCTTAAACCCTAGTAATGTGACAATAATTAACAAAAATGTCCTTGATGAGTGTTTTTATATCCATGGAAAAGATAAATTTTAATAAGAACCTCCCATATATGAGTTTATTTAGTCAAAACACACTAATAAGTAACACAGACCGCTCCAATGAGATTTTTATTAGGCCAAGAATAATCAAATAATTTAGTAGTTCAAAAAACATTAGAATATTTCCAAACCAATAAACATTCTATTACTCTACCATTTTATAAAAAGAAATTTAAATGTTAATAAAGAACACTAAAAATATAATGGCCGCTAAATAATTTTTCATATCATTGATAGAAGAATACCATAATGATGTGTTTCGAATATCAAAAAAATTCTCAAATAATTCATTTTATCAAAAAGAAAAAATGGCAATCCATGTTAATGGTAACATTCAGTTTTCTAAGATCATTATCAAAACCCATTATAATTCCCCACCCTTGGATATCATGGGGTCCATTACCAATTTATTACCCAACAATTACCATTTTACCCAATGTAACAATTAAACCCTGATAACAAAAAAAAAATTTAATTAATACCAAGACTAACCATATATCATTTTTTTTAAAACATTTACCATTTTTTGGATTGGTTTTAATGTTAGTGAAAATTCATTACACACATGATCTTGAAATTACATTTCATAGACATTGTTTCCAAAAAAATTAAACATCCCTTATTAATTAAATATATTTCTTATAATGAAATTCAAATAAATCAAATTATGTTCCGTTTAACTGATGAAAACCACTATTTAATGAATTTATCTATGTTCAATTATATCACATGATAAACTGTTGAAACCGGCAAACACATATACCAAAACATTTACCCAGACAATGATTAAATTTTGGGGACCATTGATACCATACATATAATAGTTTACTAATATGTTATCAGACATTGGTTAGAACTAAAATTAATGAAATAGGGAAAGATGAAAACCCCCATGAAATAGGTCCTATTAGATCAACATAATATAACATATTGTTAAAATTAAATAAATGAGGAATGTGTGGGTAAAAACACTCAGACATACCTATATCATCAATTTTTATCTAAAGGTAATCCAACTTCTCAAGGATTAATGGAAACAACCATGGAATAAGAATATGATATGGGGTCATGAGTAGGGGTTCCGACCCAAAAGGATGAATAATAATGAATAATGGATTTTTTTTAATAATTTCATTTAATAAATATTCAAACATTAATTGTGGGTTTCATTTGGTGAATCATTTTTCAAAATAATGAACCATTATATTGGTCTTAATATCCTTAGAACAACCCTCATTGCATGGATGGACCCCATACTTTTCCATCATTTCAGAAGTCAGGTAAATTTACTTAGAAACCCTAAAAAATTAACATTGTATGTATAAAAAAAGTGAAAACTATCAAATAATTAATATTCTATTCCCACATGCACATTTTACTGTTAAATATACATGATTTCCACCAAATTATGATCCAATAGTTCTATATAGCCATGAATTATACATTGTGAACCAATACCCACTCCACTCTTATAGTGCTTCATGGTTTCTTTAAAACTGCACACACCAAATCATGATCTATACAAATCAACCACCCAAATATTCAAAAATAATTTTAGTGAACCCAATCCAAAGTTGGAACCCAATGTACCTATTAAATCTCAAGACAAATTTATAAACACCCTATTTTTACATTCATACTATCAAATAATCATCCCATAAATTAGTCTAATAATGACTTATCAATCATACTAAAAAATATATCACCAAATATAATTTCCTAACATAGAATAAGATAAGGTTATAATACCTCTACGCCATAATAATTATCATCCCTAATTATTCCCACTAATATTCATGGTTATCTTCACCATAGAACATATATTCTGAAAGAAAATTCCTAACCATGATTAATTCCCATTATATAATTTCTTATAAAATTCCATTCATCATGCCATTGTGACATATATAATGATACTCCCTAGAACATTCTAATCAAATCACCCACCATACCACCTAACACTAATCATAACACAAGGCCTTGCGTCAATGTTCATGTTGGAAATACACTCCTGAAGGTTGATGTACTATGGAGTCAGATTCTCCACCATCCTACATCGTATTGATCAATCCTCGTTATTAAATAATACATTCATCCAATAATCAAATTTTATAAACAAATAAACATACTAGTTCCATAAAAAATCATTCATTAAAACAAATACATTTTTTTCTTTCCATCGTAATCCATTTGAAACACATTATTCTTAATGTAACAAAAAAACAACCCTAATTTTTTTTCTTCGTTATGTCATGAAACATTCTTATGGCTTTTATATAAATTAGTATCTCATATATTTTATATTAATGTTCTTATCTTCACCATTGGACATCATGATGAACTCCATACGACCTCAAGAAATGTTTATTATGAATTGGGACCAATCCTTAAAACTATTTTAAAATAAATGTCATATTGCACATCCCCTCGTTTCATCCAATTTTAGTTCTAAGGATTAAAAATATAATTTCACACTAATAAATAGGACATAACCCCTCGACACAACCAATCATAATATTGTTCAATTTTGAGTATTGTCGTTAATCAATTTAATAGAATAAAATGTCATAATCATAGGATTCATCCCACAATCTTCCTGCTACTCAGATAGGTTTATCCCCAACATCTGGTGTGATTCTATAATAAAATCGATGACCACTAAAAATATTCCTCATACTCTACCGAAGAATATATGTGTCAAGAAGATGGAAAAAAATTTCACCTCATTATATATCTAGATACTGAAATTTCAAATGGGTCCCTGCATAACATATGTATTTTCCTTATATCAATATTCCATTGTGAATTCTTGATATGTTTTAATCCCATTGAATTAACAATTCTATTTATGATTTTCTCTCACATGAGAATAACTAATGATCAAAACATGGGTAAATGAGGGATCCACCATGAAATAGAATTCTGATTCATTTGTAAACATCATCCCTTGCCACATTGATATCATAATATTTACCAAAAGATCAATCTCATAAACAATGAATAATTCAACAAATTTTTTGTCCCCATGTTCAAATATATCCCAAAAAACATAACCTATTGTGGTCCAATGTCACTCTTCCAAGTATTCATAAACATAATCATACTCTCCTGATCATATGTCTGAATTCTTTCAATTACCCATACTATCCACAATGAAAAAAACACATATCATTCCATAGATCTATTCCTAAAAGTTGTACAAACTATATTCCTTTCATAAAAATTAGTGATAACACTAATAACGACCAATCATAACAAATCAAAGTGGACACATTCTATGCTATTATATATTTTCAAAACATAAATCAACATCCCATGAATGGAGAGCTGTGGATCTAAAGATTATACGCCCGACCAAGATACATATAATTCTCTAATCATGTCACTAAAACTAAATTGAGGTATCCAAGATACATTTTATAAATAGTTACAAAACCTTACACAAATCAAGTATAACGAAAGAAAAAAAATCACTATATTCATCATCTCAAGGGTCAAAATCTCTTCGATATTATGGCACTATGTACTTAGAAACATGACCACAAATAAAATGGATTGGAATCCTAATTATCATACCCATCAAAACCATCCTAGATAAAAGGTATTAGAATTGGTGGTTATTATCAAAAATTTCATCATTAATTAGTAAAACAAATATGAACTGACTATATAATATAAATATTGTACCCATTCCATAATTTCCTAATCGAATATATATGATTACTCCCAGTCCAGTAACATGTAACCCATTAATTTTACAACTCATAAGTAACATTTCCATTCCAATATTAAGGTCACATGCATTATAGTGATATAAACACCTAACTCAATGGTAAATAGCTATACATAAAACATTGTGACATAAAATAGTATCAACATACAAACAAATAACAACCAAAACACACTACATCTATCCAATTCATAGATCAATGATTTTTTAAGAGACATAAAATGTTGTTATTTGATGTATCCCACACCATAATGGTTTTCATAGTCTATAGATATCTCTATATACCCATTTTCCTATAACAGGGTTGACACTATACATACAATAATCCTGGAAACCCTTACTGGGTATACTTAAACCCCATTAAAACATCCCAATCATTAGTCAAATAATGTGATAAAAATGAAAATCCTTATTACTCAATATATATTATATGACTGGGTATCACAACCATGGCACTCATAACTATCCCAATAACATATACATTGTGTCAAAACATATTTATTAGGGTCTTAAGTTACCATAGAAGACACTATATTCCATAATCTCAAGGTATTTTTTATTCATTATATATTAATGGGTTTCAAATTTTAATATTATTATCAATAATTTATGTTTAGTGTTCAAATTATCAACCATTCAAAAAAAATTCCAAATTGAAATGATAACTATTTTTCATCCCATTATTTATCAAAATATCCAAATTCTTAAGAATTGATTAAATAAGACTTAAATCAAAAGAAATAAGGGAAACATCCTTTTATGTTACTTATAGGGGATTTATTTACCCAATAACATCATATGATAATACTATTATATCATTCATGGAAACAATATATCATTTATGGAATTATCCAAGTATAAATTCTTCAAATCCTTATATTGGATGATGAAAAATTTGAATATAATTATACATTAAATATTTAATAAAATTTTACAAAAAAATTCCCTAGCTAATTGAAGAAAGAAGTTATTGAAAAAAATATAAATCTAATAAAAATATTAGGCAGAATGTGTTTGAATTATTAATCCTTTTCACTAAGAATGATGCATGTCTCGTAAATACTGACATGTCTGAAAATATTCATAAACAAAAATACTATATAAAAATATTAGGAGAAGATAATAAAAACTATAAAATAAGAAACAACATTATTCATGTTTATCATTCATGGTGAATGTCAAATACCATTGTAACAAAGGCATTTGTAGAAAAAAATTCATTAACCCTTTAATGTTTGGTTTTACCTATTAAGTGGGATGATCACTCCAATATGTGATCTCAATACCATTCCATAAAAAAATCCAATCCACATTTCTACCACACCAAAATAGTAATACATAATAATTAATATATTAACCCTTAGTAACATCTCCCCATAGACTATTGAATAATGTTTGGACAAGTGGATTAAAAATTGACTCATCAACTCATCAATTCATTCTATTTAATTTCTACTAAATGGGGAGGTATATAAAGATATTGGGATATTATACCATGTGTTCAGAATAGAAATAGTTGTAGAAATAATAGATAAAAAATCATCCAAATAAATGTCTAATATTACAAAGAAAAAGTATGAAAAAATTCATTATCAAATTACAATTAATATATTTATTCAAGAAATTTTAGAAATGTTCCCAATGGAAAAAAATCATAATAACATAGAATAAGGGGTCATAGAAACTAAAATTAGAAAACATAGTGAAATTACCAATACCCTAAACCATTACCATGTGACAAAATAGTGGTATATTCTAGGTTACACAAGTGTCATGTGGATCTGATTAAGGTATGACTTCAACTCAGTTGGACACCATCAATGGCCTCCCAAAAATTACCACTCCAATAATAACATATATGAATAAGTGTTGAAAATAATTAATTTAACCATTACTATTTTTAAGAGTAATTAACCATTGATGTCATGGTTCTACGGTGTACAAATGAATCATCTATACCATCATGGATCCTTAATTTCCTAACCCTATTTGATCATACCTAATTTTTCCAGTGTCGGGAATTCCTAGAGCACACCGCGATGATCATTACATCAAACATAAGGGACCTATGTCTCCAAAAATATAAATTATATTATAACACAAGCCTCCCCTATTAGATATTTAATGTCCATATATATTCCAATAAGTAAAATGGACCTCTCCTATGGGATATTTCTAAGGTAATAATAAGGAAATATCTAATGCTGACCTCTATTATATGGTGTTTAACATCCAAGGAATACAATAATAAGTAACATGGATGTATACTTCCATAATTTCCCTCTCCAATCATATAATATTATGTAAAATAGACCTCCAGTATGGAATATTTCTTATCCAAGGCATACAATAATAAATTAACATTTCATGTAACACATATTAAAAGTTTAACAACCCAAATCACCTTCCATTACTCAATCAATTTACAAAATTTGCATCATTTAAGATGCCTATAAATTTCCAAAAAACAACCACCACTAAATAATTATCCATATATTAGGCACACTATATTTACTATCATCAACATAAATTCTTGTGGTTTTATATTTAACTCTATTATAAATTTAATTTTAATAAATTTTCAAATACATTTTAATAAGGATTTCACAAATAAATGATTGATATATTCCTTCTTAATGGATTCAATGAAAGGATATGAAAATTTTTTATGATTAGTTTCATGATATACTAAGAGGTTTAATATAATTTAAATTTCAATTTCAACATATAATGTATTACCATATATAACATTTCATTTACATTTCATTTAACTAATCCTCAATGTATACAAATTTATAGTAATGTATATAAATACAATAGTATAATATTGTTATTTATCTTCATTATTATGTTTAATGAGTGAAATAAAATAATAATTATAACATATAAGGTTTTTTCTCAATTACATGTGATTATGATATTATTTAGTTGATCCTTGGTTGGAAAAATCTAGGATAATTTTTTAAATGATGCATTATATGTTATGTATTTGATGTGGACCTTCTATATATGGAGTTTACCATGTGTATTAGTATAATGTTCTTGTGTGTTACTTTGGGTTATGATTTAATTATGATATGATTTGTGGATAGTAGTGTGGTGATATTCATATTAACCCAATCACAAAACTATGACATCAATAAATTTTTTAATAAGATATTTGGAGGCATGCCATTGGCATTGTAAATATATGCTTCTACAACGACCACTAGTTTAGTGTTGGATATGATGTTACAAGCATGTCACTATGGTAAGTGATGTAGTAACACCAGTGTTACTGAGGATGTTTATGGATGATCTGATAAAATCATATGTTTCCATGAATAGTGAATGATATGGAGATAGAGGATCCTTGATCAATATCTATAATGTCAGAGTCATTGGAAATGTTCTAATAGAATCACCTACCAATAATTTAGATAGATGTGTGTCCTATGAAACATTGTAATATATAAATTCTTTCTAGAATATATTGGCTCACTTATAGACACCAGATAATATGAGGGTCAAGATTTTCGTGTACGGGGATTGTGTATCTATGATATAAGGGTTTCAAATGCTCATCTACACTAAGAAATATGATGGGAACTTCTAGAAGGACTATGAAACCTTTTTATTTGATGATTTACTCCCACATACCCTAAAAACTAATATGTCATGGTAATTTATGTATCTTAAAATGGGTATTTCATCATTCATTGTTTATGGTGATAATTTCCCTAATTTATAGTGTTTTCCATTATTCTACTTGGTGATGAGGAATACCATGCGAGCTACCTCTATGATGGGGTATGTTGTGAGATATTATTTCATGTTAACATATATCATCTTACAACAGTTTCTAAGTAAGTTACTTATTACCTTATCAATAGGAACATGGATGAGCATTGGGTTTTGAGATATACATCTACTTCATTGGGGAACAATTGTTTTTATTTGGGTAGTTGGAAGTATTTCTGTTGTAGTCCACCCTAGAATATTTATAGGGAGTCTATCAGGGGGGTTGGATTGTCATTCCCTACTAACTGATATAGTGAGGCATAATGTTATTTGTGAAAAATGCGTATCTATTTTTGACCTCACTCTGATTTATCACCTATTGAGTGTAGATCTTGAGGAGGGATGGATCACTTATTGAGGTCCAACAATATCTTGATATATGGGCACAATGATATAGGGTCATTATAGGTTTGGGTGATATATATATTGATTAGTGATACTAGGAAAGGTGGTCATGTATAGTTTTTCATGATGTTTGGACTGAGGTGGTGTGCATTGTGCATGGAGTGAGGATATGTATTACATCTCGGTATGTGTATCTTAGGGAGGTTAAGATATGGAAGATGACTATGGGTTATGATATTATGATGTAACATAGCATACTCCAATGGTATAGGGTGTGGCATGATTTATGATTAGTGGTATGAACATAATAGTCTCTAAAATGGATTTTTCACAATTTAATAAATGGAATTCACATTCATTTATCACGTCATTGTTTATCGAGGGCCTAAAAACATCAGCAGAGTATTTCTATAAGGAGCTTCTTATTGAAAAAATGATTAGAGTAAAATAAATGGGTTTTATCTAATTCAGTGGATGACCCCTAGTTGTTTCAACTTATAGGTTCGTAAAATATTGTTTTGTACTATATAATGACGCCTTCACCCCGATTATCAGGATGGGTGGGTTAGTTTAATATAGATCCAACATCGAATATTTTCATTTACATGTCTTTTACATTTATCTCATAGGTGAAATGTATATTCCTAGAAAGGAATATGATATCTTTGCTGGTCAAAATTCGATAGTTTAACGATGGATGGGTAGGATTGTAGATCAAGTACCTAGTATCATGTTTTGTCATGGGGATTACAAGGTTGTTCTATTCCACTTTTTGAAAATAATTTTATGATTTTCCCACTTTATTTGTTTTGTATTAATGATATGAAGGGGTGGTAGTTACCATTAATATATATCTATTCATAGAGTAATTTCTTATTCCTCCTAATAGGAAGACTCAAAATGATTTAAGTCTGAACTAGTGTATTTGGAGACCATGGGATTCATTCATCTAAACATGTCTCCAAGGGGTTATCTTCCATTTTATTCCAAGATGGAATACTGTTACTTGAGATCTTATGATGAAAATAATATGATGAATTGAATGATGTATTTTTATCTATAATGAACTTTATTAAATAGACACCTTGTTTGATAAGCTAATAGTCTCCCAAGTGTTCCCAAATATTGACATATTATTGGTATATCTGGAGATAACATTGTTTCCATATGATATACATCATATTAAATTCATGAGTATGTATGAATTATAAGAGTATCTAGTTATGATATTATTGTTGACGAACACACTGGGGGTGTTCAAAATTGTAAAGAAAATGGGCTTATATATTTTTTTAGATATTTTTTTGATGTATTTGTAGATGGAAATGTTAGATACTCTAACTCTTAGGAGGAACACATTAATGACACATAGGTCACATTGAGTATACTTTTATAGAATAATCTTTATGTAAATCTCTTCAAATTCAAATTTTTGATTGACAAGGAATGATTTTTTGGTCCCAGTAGCATCTTAGAATGAGGTATCTGTCAACCATGATAAATTTAGTGAAATTATATGGAATAACTCAATATCATTTTTTTATATTTTAAAATCTAGGAATGACCCATTATTCCCTTTTTAGGTAAGATTTATATAAGTTGGAAGTTCCTATATCAATCATAACCAAGAATTGAGTAATATTAAATTGAGATGATGATTATGATATTTCATTTAATGAGACTAAGGGAATTTAGACTATCTAATTGATCTTTGCCTCACCTAAGCATGGTTATGAGTACATGGTATTTTTCTATGAATATTATAGAGGACTGTGATATTTTCTGATCTAGTGTGTCTTATAGTCCAAATTGGGACAAGTAAGTTGAAGATTAATTATCAAGAAGACCTTAAAAAAAACTTATATCTATAATTTTTAAATTATGCCTTCAAATTTAGAAGTAATTACAATCAACATAAAAAATTATTTTTATATTCCAACCATATAATCATTAGTTAAATTTTATCCTATTTGGATGTAATCATTTGGTAGAGAAGTTTGTTTGAGTATCTATGATGATATTCTCTATGTTTGTGATCATATTTGTGTACCTATATGCATACAAGGGGACCTAAATGATAGTTCCACACATCAAGTGGGAGGTGAATCTAGGTCTAACAAAGTTTTATTATGATAGGTGTCTATAATATTTATGTCCAGTTATAGAGAAGGGCATGGAATATTTTTCCATGTGATGCTCCAACAGTTAGGGGGATGTGGTCTGATCTTCTTCCATCATTTCCCACTCCTGAGTGGAAGTTGTATGAAACGAATATGGAAGTCATAATTGGGATATCACTGATATAACATGGTATACACATAGTTTGTGTGATTGTGGATCTGTTAATATATGTACCTAAAATTCTATATATCCATGATCCATGTATATTGGATGAGCTATGTGAGGTAAATGTTTGATAGATTTTATGCTTACATGGGATATCCTAGATTATTTTCTATTATTTTTAAAGTCACATTATAATGTTTTTGTAATGTTCTTCCAGAGGCACATTTTGTACAAGGTCATCTAATCATAACATAAAATTCACAGGTTCATGGATACTCATGGGATACTATATAGGTTTTCAATGGAATGTATATGGTTTGTGGCTGATATATTTGTTGTACTTTAGAGACCCTCTTAGACATAAAAAAATATACATATAATAACAGTAATCAAGAAATGATTCATATGGAAACTTATGAGGCATCATATAGTAAACCATGTAGATACCCATTATTTTGGTTAAAGTATACTATGGTATAAATTTTTGGATTGAGTATCTTGATAGGGAATTTGAAGCATATTTAGTAGGTTTGGACGATGATGGGTATTAAAGAGATTAGGAAGGGATATTATGTAGACCCAAAATCAATAACAATTGAGTTGAAGGATGGTGAATCAGAATTTGTTTGAGTATTATTTATGTTGGTACACATTTTTATGAAGAGTCATTGAAAGTTAATTCCCATGTATATAGGTTCATTCGAGATAGTGGAGAGTGTTTTGCTGTTTAATGATGGTCAAATCTCTAATAATGCTTTTGTTTTATATATGATTGGATACATGTACCACATATATGATAGTCCTATATTGATATTTATAATTAGATTAAAATAGATATCCTTGATCTTGAGGCAGACCTGACCATTAATAATTGATCAATATCAATATATGTTTAGATATAACATGATCTCTATGGTAAGATATTTCCTTTAGTGCACGTGAAGTTGTATCGCGGACATTTCCAAAAGTAGTCATGGGAGATACATGCAAATTGGAATGACTAATGAAAGGAGTTGTTCATCGATTTTACCTAGAGATGTATGGGGAGTTATCTTCATGAAAAACTACTACATTGGTGGAAGGTTATAAATCCCAAACCCTCTTGATGTAATAATTATTTATTGGTTTTCACTAGATGTGTTTATTTCATTGGATTTTAATTTTTACATAGCTGTTAGGGGATACTTGATAATTATATGGGGTTATATGAATAAGAGATTGAAAAAAAAAAATTAAAAAATGATTAGGGTATATTGTTCAAGTGTTACTGATAATAATTCATAGAAACCATATACTTCCTATAGAAGAGAAAACATTTAACAAACTATAATGGATATGATTTTATGTATTTCTAAAACCAACTGTAAATTGTAGATCAATTTTTCATTTTTGGTGTATGGTTCATAAAATTGAGTGACCTACTAGTGAGAAGTCGATTATCCCTCATACTAAGATCCATAAGGTACTTTCCTTGAATATACAATCTTTCAAGAATGTGTGTCTGGTGAGGCCCCTTAGGCATTGGGTGACATATGGTTAGTGCTAGGAATTTCAAAACTTATGAACAAACCATAATACCACTTAATATTTGAATATTATATATTCAATTATGATCCTAAAACACCTAACCCCTTAGTTATCTTCAGTTTTAACCAAAAAAGACACCCTTGAACCCTCAGCCCTACCCCCTCATCATCCAAGTGATATCTCCAACATTTTATTATATAATTGAATTCCATCTATAGTGATTTTTTTAGATAAATGTATAACATTTTCTTTCAATTATGTATCAAATTATTTCATCATATCATTATGAAATGTTATTTTTCACTTATATTCCCAATTTCATGAAATTTTTTGTCAATTTCCATTTTTTATAGGATTAACACAAAACACTTGCCAATATTTGAAAATTTTATATATGTGAGTATATGGTGGGATTTTATAATTAATTCCCAAACAAAAATGTTGGATTTTATTTTTTTCATGTGCCACTTGGTAACACATGAAAACCATTCACTTGAACTATAATATAATTAAATATTTTCTGTCCTCAAATCAAAAAATGGAACGCCACTATTGTCTATGAGTGATCTTTTAGAACATTGAAAATGAATATATAAACCCATTCAGGTGTTCATATACTTAGAAATAAATTTTGTAGTTCATGAGGTGACTCTATGGGTTCTATGGCCTTGATTTGTCAACATGGGTGAGTTGATGTGTATGAATATGATATATTCTATGGTCAAGAGTACTTAATTATCTCTATAAGATTTTTTATTGGAATGCAATTAAAATTATTTTATCATTTCTCTTATATTTCATTATTTGTATTTTGAATGCATTAGGGTAATTTCTATTTTATTCATAAACTACACATGAAGAATGAAACTCTTTGGGATAAATTTCATTGTTTTCAATGATGATTTCAGCTATATGAAACATCTTGGGTGAATCTTATTAGGTCTGGTGATGATTCCTGCAATATGTACCACCATGGGTGAATTCTATTAGGTTCAATGATTATACAAAATGTTGTGGAACACATTGGGGTGAATCCCCTTTGGGGTAATTTGTGTCTTTATGTCATTTGTTAATAGAGAGGATTAACTGCTTGGGGCTTATCTTTAGGAATTCAAAAAAAATTGAAATATACATCCAACTTAGACCAAAGTAGTTTTGATCATCCTAGGGAGCCAATATGAAGCTCGATGTTCAATGATTGTTTATTTATTTGTTTTCTAATATTTTATTAATATATTATGCACCTCATCATGAATTCATAATGAGAATATACGTTTTTACAGATTTGGTTGTGTACTAATGATTCATACCTATACCTTGCTCGAGGTGTTGTTGTAATGACCCAGAATTATGTTGATGGAGTTCCCCTTATAAGGTATTGTATTAGTTAATATCATATACAAAATGATGAAACCAAAAAAAATATAAGATTTTTTATAAAATAAAAATATCAACATACATTTAAAATATTACAATGGTATAAATAAAATATAAAATAAGATAACTAAAACATGAATGTTTTTATCTCTTGATTGAGTGAAATAAAAACATTAAAAAAACTCTATAGAAATGAAATATAATATTAATAGTTACAAATTCATCTAGAAATATTAAATTTATTTAAAATTTATTTAAAATATGATTGAATGTGCAATGAATGAAATATATGGTATTTATTAAATGTAGTGATCTTATATGAAAGTTACAAATATGATTATTTGAAATGTAAAATAATGGTTGGAATAGTAACATGATTATTGGAAAAGTTATCTAACCATTATAATTTGAAACCTAACAATTATAATAAAATCCTCAACAAATGTTGTGTTATATAATAATCTTGTTTCTTATATAATGAAAATGTGTTATATTTTTTATAGGTAAATAAATGCTTTAAAAATGACAGATTACCTGTTTGAATTTTTGTGAAACCTAAATGTTTAATTAAAAATTTATATGAAATAAATTTCATTAAAATGAGTTTTTGTTTAGTGAAATGGATTCATAGATTAATATTATTTATTATTTTGAGGAAATCATTTTTTAATGAGACCATGAGATCTTTTTTAAAGGGTCAGAAAATCAATTATATTATTATAATTGATATTATTCATATAAAATAAGATATTATTTAAAAATTAATTTTAAAAAAAATAGAAAATATTATTTTTAAAACATAATATATCATTGGGATCTAAGTGTCAGAAATTGATCATGGTTTATTTTTACAACTTTTATAAAATAAATGTACATTTAGTGAATATTGGTTTTAGTGAATTACAACATTTTGAATTATTATTTAAATAGATAATTATTTTAGTTATGGATGATATAGTGTCCCTATAGTTCAAACTCACTAGAATAATTTACTTTGTATATTAACTATAATAAATAAAATTAATATACTTTTCTGAAATTAAAAAATCAATGAATATAATATTCCCAAAACCACTCTTTTGGAATTATAAATATCACACTCACTACCCCTTATACAAACAACTTCTAAGACATTTCCATTTAAAAAATCAAAAAAAATTCCATTCCCATCCATCCCCACACGTGATAGTGATTGTCATCAAAATAAAAGTACAATACAAGGTGCATATTGCGTAATCCCAAGAGGAGACATCCAAAGGTGAAGATAATACCCAAAACTAAGAATTTTATTTTTATATTAATCATTATCCTCCAAAAAAATTACATTATTTAAGTTATAATACCTACAATATCAAATATATTCTGAGATTTTATTATTTTAAAGTAAAAAATATTATTCACCACCTTCCATTTTCCCCTTATTCTAAAAACTAAAACATCGCTCATATTATAGCAGTTCCCCACCTCTGTTGATGATGAGTTTTTATTTTCCTATAACACCTTCATAGAAAGATTCAATTCACCAATACGAGTTTAAAATGTGAAATTTATTTATTATATATATTATGTCACATTTATAAGTAATATATTTCCATGTTGTTATAAAAATAAAAATATATCATTATTTTTGGTAAAACTGCCTAAATAAACTAAATGTATAACTCAAATGATTTACTATGTAATTTTAAATATGTCATAAACCATATTGTTATTTGGGACCAATTATACTTTTCATAATATTAATACTATTTAATTTAACTTCAGGGGTTGTAGTCATAGTTTTAATGAATATCAAAAAGATTCCATTGGTGATCTCATATTGGACCCTTGAAATGAATTCTCCATGAACAAAAAAATTAAACCTTAATTATTATTTTAATAGTTACAAATAATCATATTAAAATTATATTAAATAAAATATATATTTATATTCTTCATATTTACGTAATTATAGAATATAATTTGATTATTCATGTTGTTATGTTTCATTGCAGAATGGATCCATACATCAGATAATGAATACATTTGGACCACCCTTCATCATTGGGATGTTAATCTTATCTAAAAAAACTTATTTATATCTTTCACTTATAATAATGAGTATTTGTAAATTTGGTATATAATTTTTTTTTCAAAGATTCCAAGCCAATTTTCCCTTCCATTTATTGTAAAATACATTATTTCTGTTCATTTTATTAAAGTAATCATTTAAATCAAACATTATTAAAGGGAACTTCATTATTCCTTTATCCATTTATTTAATTATCATTTAATATATTTTTTACCAAATAAATACCATATTTCATTATGTATTCTTATGTAATAATATTTCAATTGGAAAAATATTTTATTTCTTCTTATCATTAGAATATTTTTGAAATTTCTATTGATTGTAACACGATTCAAGATTATGCAACCCATTTTATTCAATGGGCAATTCTTATGATTATAACTTATGAATGATTTAATTTTTTGGGGCATCATAACATGTACATGTTCTGATGGGTGAATCCAAATAGATCTATAAGAATTAAATATTTTACTTTCTCATTTGGAATTATGTATGGTATTTGGGAGTAAAATAAATCTATGATGGTACTCTTCACCCAGTGTGATGTTGTCATTATTGTTATCATTGAATTTTGATTAAATTTTGATAATGGTGCATCCACATTCCCATATTGATATATTCTTATGATGTCATGTTATTTATGTTATTATATCTTGTGATTATTTGTAACCCTTCACTTTTATGATATAATGTTACGTCAATTAACTAACATTTTATGCATAGTTATCATTTTTATACACATAATGGGCATTTCTGTTCACCTCAATGTCAATGTACTTTCTTCTGGTTATTCTATATAGTTTCAAGAGAATCATGGGATATAACATCTTTTTATAGTGAATAATTTAAAGAGAATTTATTTTAGCTCCATTTTTTTGAAATATATTCTTCCAAAGACACTAGCACTCATAACCATCAGGTTGTATTTGTTGGATATATATTTTAAAACCATTTAATTAAATGTGTTAAATTACTGAAAGTACATATTTTATATCATTGAAATTAATTTTCATTTTAGGGGATTAGGAAAAGAATATAGGACTAAGAACCATTAGGATAATACTTTGTATGGGAAAAAGTATCTGGAATATTTTGTAAATTAAAGTGAAATATATTTCCAAAGAATTAAATTATGGTCTATAAAAACCCCATTGACTTGGATTTGGACGATATTCACCTATAAATAGTAAAAAATAAAATATAGTATGTTATATTCTATTCTTCATCCTATCAACACTGAATGGGACGTTACTATGATCAATGTTTGGAACAATCAGGGGATATTCTTAGGAAAATTCAAAAACACGCTAATTAATATATTTAGTGAAATCAACTGATTTGTAGGGAAGAAAGTGAAATTATCATTAATATCCTAGTCAGAAATATATTATAATTTGATCAAAAAAACAACATGAAAATAAACTAGTGATTAAAGGTATTTCAATGTTGTTTTTTCTACATTTTAATGTATGTTTTAAACTAATGTATATGAAGGTTACATGAAAAATTGAACATTTGATGTCCTTCTTTATAAAAATTCCATCTAAAATGAGGTATAAATCTAGTTAAAGGAATTTTAATTGTTGGTTTCTAAAAAACCGACACCTAAACAAATCTGTGGCGGTCTTCCACATCAGTTTTTAAAAACCCATCATTGAAACTCAATCCTTGGGTGTATTCAAGAACAATTTCATAGACACAAATGAATAATGTTGGTCAATGGGGTTTTTTCCATTGGTTTTCATAATAATTGATATATAATGTTGGTCCTTTATGATCTTCGATGAAATTATTATAAAAATCATAAAATAGAAAAAATATATTTTTTAACAACTATTTTTGTGAAAATTGACATTAAAACATAGAAACTAGAAATTCTGGAATGTTGTTCATTTCCCAATATTTTATTAGACTAGTCACAAAACAAAAATGGAATATAAAATTACAATTTATAGTCATTATAAGTTGTACTTATTTACGTTTTTAATGTTATAACCCACTTCAAAAAACATGAGAAACATGAAATAAAAATTACACACCATATGATAACTGAAAATAATAAAATTAAAATATTCATCATAATTTTAATTAATTTATCATTTTCTATTGAATAGATATATTTTATATAGTTAAATATAATATATTTAAGGATTATTTTATTTGGTAAGGAAAATAGTGATTGATAAAACAATTAATAGCCAATGATTTTAGACCACAGTTGGTGACTCTCATGAAGATTATTTATCTTTGTATCTCGATCAGAAGAATTCTTCATCCTGATAATAAATTTAATCAATAATTATAGAAATAATTTCATCATTAATAATTAAATTTAATGACACGAATAAATTCAATTTTAAAATCATTGATTGATGATTTTTTTAAAATTTGACAGGATCAAAGGAGTAAAAATGTTGATAGAAAGAGTATGAGAATTTATATTAATCAAATGAAAATATTTATTGTGGTGATGTTATATAATTTAGGTGGTATTGTTAAAATTAAAATGTGTGTTGTGAAAAAATTTTAATATAGAACTCACATACTTGAAATTTTAACTTTTAACATCCGTTCTAGAAAAATTGACTTTAAATTTTCTCATCAAAGAAATTTACTGTAGGTTTTTTTTCATGAACTGATCTAAAAAATATCTGGTTGGTGTATGGTTTCCAAAGAACTGATGTTAAAAACCATTTTAATGTTGAATTTAATTAATGATTTTTTAATATGACTAGTTATGGAGCTTAAACGGAGTGACTGGTCAAATGTTATAGATGTTGGAAGATATAATTCTCTACGACTTTTCATTGAGAAGTTGAACTTCCAACATCTATAAATTTTATCTATTTTTCTTTTTCCACTCCATGACTAATATAATCAAATTTTGAGAAAAAAGATACAAGTTTTATATCATTTTTATATCGTTTATTTGAAAAATAGTGAGAATAAAATTGATTTTATCATTGGTTCTTGAAAAATACCAACGTTCAAAGTCATATCTTATAATTTTCACCTTCCGACATGAATAAACATTGATCCATAACTCAATTTTCACTCTATTAATTTTAAAATCGAATCCTAAAAGATAATATACAACTTATTAATGATTTGTTTGTCAGTTTTTTGAAAACCTAACTTAAAAAAGTTACATTTAATAGCAGTTATAGAAAAAACTGACATTAAATTTCTTAGATTTTGATATTTGTCATCGAATTTAATTGAACATATGTTAAAATTCAATTTTTGGAATAAGTTTTTCAAATTAAAAATTTTAACAATACTTTTTTAATAATTATTTAATTGGTCTGAAATAAGTTAAATTTAAATGTTGAAATTGAAGACCATTTTCCTACTAGAGATAGTAGCTGAACTGATGGGTCACATGGCCTCAATTGCACCTCCTATTACACTAGTGGCTACGGACTAGCAGCATGGTTTGGTGATGATATAGTGGCAGACTACGACCTCTTGATCAGATTGAAACAATGTGGCGTTGAGATATTAAAAATTCACATAAGGATATAAATAACCATCAACATAGTAGTAAATCATCTCAATAATGTAAACATGGAAGAATAAGATCATTATCATATATAAAATGTCTTTATGTTTTCATGCAGCATATAAAATGGAATACATGGAATGAGAAGATAAATCATATACAATATTCTATACAAAAAATCAAAAGTCCAAAAAATATATCCAATGACATCATGATCATTATCTCAATCCTTTAATCACATACACCACCCTAGGAATAACATTAATAATTAATAGCTAGACTCTCCCCTTTATCCTTATCTACATCCGTTGTAACACCCAAGACTTTTATGTTATATAAATCATCAAAGGAATCTTTTTCTACACAACACTTGCTTGGCTTGCTTTACACGCAATCGCGACCTTCCTCGATAGCTTGCGTCGTACGCAATACCGAGTTTCACTAAACAACAATATGCTATTAAAACTAGCCGTTATGAATAGTAATAACCACTTTTTGAAATTTTATAAATTTTATTTTTCAAAATGGACTTCATTTTTGGACTCAGAATATCGAAATTAGCCTAGGGTGAAATTTTGGTATTTTTCTGAAAACTTTCAATTTTTGATGAATAGTGAAACCACTAAGTGGTAGGTTAAAAACTGAATTTTGCATAAAACTTAATTTTACCGCTTCTGTGAATGGAATTTCAAAAATCCGAGAGACACGGTTAATATCAAGGACTAAAATGTGGTTCAATGAGATGAAAATAAATTTTTGGTGAATAGTAACTTTTTACTATTTTTACCGCGGTTAATAGTAAATAGGGTAACTAAGGGTAAATATGATATTAATATTACCCTAACACATGTCCTAATTCTATTGGACAAGTGTAATTCGACCAAAAACAAACTTAGGAATAAAATATGACCATTTAGGCCCACTTGGATTAGATTAGGACATTTATTATTAATTTATTTAAAGAAGGGTTAAAATAGTTAAAATCAAAGTTTAATAAGTAAATCATTTTTAATATAGGGTTATACATAAGATAAATTCGATTGTAAATATTCATTAGAAAGCTAAAAAGATTTCCTACATGATGGTATTTTATTTGTAATTTTTAGACATCAAATAATTTAATTTATTTATGACACAAAGATGATGTAGTAATTATCTTATTAATGAAATATTGAAAACATTGATAATATAAATACCAAAATAAATGTAATTTGAGACTTTTTATGAATTCCACTAATTTTCTAGGTTACTATGATATATTATTATTGATTTAATCAACTTGGTTCGAACATATAATTCTTTTATGACTTTCAAAAAAATCATATATCAAATAGTGTCAAAATTGACACAAAAATAGTTTTTAAATCAAATATTATATTATTAATTGTTATTTTATTCCTAAAAATCTATGGTTCGGCCAAATGACTTAGATAAGGATATATATATTAATAATAAACAATTTGGGGTTCGTTTGGCATGTTATAGTAAGTGTATTAACCATATAGTGAAAGAAAACAAAAAGACACAGTAAAAGTTAAATTAATTAACTTAGAGTTAAATCTAATTGATAAGGTTAAAATAATACCCTAAACTTGTCTAAATCCTATTGGTTGATAGGATTTCGACCCATCCCCACTTTAGCTTCGAAATAAGACCCTTTGGAACCATTATAAACCGATTTTGACTTTAATATAAAATAATATTTTGAGATATTCCTAAGGTGCCCCTCTCCTCCCTTATAAAAGGGCACCTCCTCCCCCTCCTCCTCACACCAATTTGAGCACTCAAGCTCGGCCAAACCCTGACATTTTCCCTTCTCCACTTCCCTAGAATAATCCTAGAGGTCCTGGTCTTCTCCAAAGACCAATCTTAGTTCCTTAAGTGGAGGATTCAAAAAGGCGTTCCAAAGAAGAGGTAATATCCATTACCGATCTTTTCAATTTCTTTCTTCTTCAACTTCTTCTTCTTTAGTTGTTTCATGATAAAGTAATAACATCAGTATTACTTACATACTGATATGTTATTATAAATATGAAACAACCCTAATTCACCTTCTATCCATCCTACGGAAAAATGAAATCACCGCGCGTGCGTACGTACGGAATACCGTCTCCACGCCGTGGTGTAATCTATTTTCCACCATCACCTTACAAGGATGGGTATAATGGTGTAATAAGTAACTATATATGATTATTATTAAGTAATATTGATACTGAAATAATATATATATATACTCCAATACAATTCCACGATCATAGGAACGATATCATCACTCGTGCGTACGTACGGAATACCGTCTCCACGATGTGATGCGACTCGTTCTACATGATCTTCATTTCATAATGATTATATAAATGAATTTAATGAATGAATATGGTATATACTACACTAATACCATTCTGGAAATGAATTATCTATAACCTAAAGATAAGAATAAGAATTTATTCGACAAAACACGCATAAGAACAAAAAGTTATAAAGACCCGAGTAACAAGTAACAATGAAATATTACTAACAAGAAGCTAATAATATGACCATATATGATCTCATATCAATATGTATGATTCTGGAATAAGTCAATAAACCTATTTAAACCATTATACAGGAACTTCGGACACGAACAAAGCAAATCGGACCTAAGGTAAGGGAAATATCACAATCTCATTTTTATCCGAGATTGTTTATTCGTAAGTATTTACTGGGGTGTATTTTATCATCCACATACATGTTTCATAAATATGTAATATTATTTCCATCCACCTACAATTGTTTAAATCCATTTTTACCCTTCGGTGAGTTTTTAGTAAAAGAAATGAAAGGAATCTTTTGTCGTTTTTCGTACGAGGTACTTTTTGACTTTTCCGACAAAAGAACGAGAAGAATGTTTTTTTTAACTTATACGGCATGAATGGATTTTTAAAACATTACTTCAAAGAAGCTTCCTTTACAAGTTTTCAAGTTTATTTTTAATCAACTTCTTTTATTTTAAAGTTGTATGACATGTTATGAAAGGAAAAATGTTTTTGAAGAAGAAAGGATATTTTCCTCAAGAATTCAATTCAAGTGTTTTATCAAAATTATTTTCCATCTAAGATAATAAAGGGTTCTGTTTCTATCCATATTTTTACATTGGTTTGACTATGTTGTGATGGAATTATGTTTATGAATTCCTTTATCATATATGAATTGATTTATGATGTCATGATGTTTCAAGAATCCCATTTTTGTTATATGTGTTATGCGATGATGTATGTTTTATGATTATGTGGCACACATAAGAAAGGATTCATTATAAGATGGGTGGGACCTATATCTCCCTCCAATGCATTGGGTAATGATTTTATATCTCATGAGATAGACATGGCTGGAACGGAAGGTTATTTCGGTTCAGTGATACAAGACTGAAACGAGGAGTGAACTCGGTTCAGAAAGGGACTTTGTCCACTAAGATAGTCTTGGCAATGAGTCATGACTAACAAGAAATGATTTTCCATGATTATGTGTGCATGCCACAAAGATTCAAGTTTTATGTTATGATTATGGGGATCTCATTTTCACTTCTATGATTTATTCCATGTTAAGATCTTATGATCTCTTTTGCAGGTTTTAATTTTCAAAAAGATATGATATGATTTTTATTTCCTTTATTTGCCCTTGCTGAGCATTTGAGCTCACCCTTTTATGTTTTCTTTTCCCCAGGCCAGGAAGATGGATATTAAGTAGAATATGCTAAAAGGGACCCTAGATATGATGAAATAAATGGGAGACACTGTAGAAGATTTACGAACCAGTTGTTTATGTTTCCCAGTTTCTAAAGACACTATACCTATACGGTCCTTTGTGGTTTTGTCATATGTTGTAATAAGTGTGATTCAATTTTGAAGTATTAACAATGTATGTAAAGTGCGGGTCATTATAGTTGGTATCAGAGGAAAGGTATAGTCAACCTTTGGAAACTAGGATGTGAAAGCCTTAGTAAGAACCCTAAGGATAAGTATAAGCATAGAACACAATCTTAGAAATGGCCATGAATAACCTAGGATAAGACCATAAGCATGAAAATTTTATTCTTGAATTATGTGGTTTCCTATTATAATTAGTGTTGCTCACACTATTCTTCTTGGTTTTAGTCAATGGCTGGAACCCGAAGGAACCGTGTTAATGCGGAATGCGATGGGAAATGCAATGATTGTCCCCCTGAGCAACCAAACGATATGGGAGCTAGAATGCAAAATCTTGTAGCCATGCTCACACAACTTTCTCAAGCTATGAATCATGCAGGATTTCCAAATGAACAAAGGAGGGAGAAAAATTCTGTTGAATCCTTCATGAGGCAGCGTCCACCATCTTTCAGCGGGTCTACTGATCCATTAGTTGCTGAACAATGGATTAGTACTACTGAAAAGATATTTTCAGTTCTTCAATGTTCTGAGCATGATAAAGTCATCCTAGCAGTGTATCGTTTGGAAGGAGATGCTGATCAATGGTGGAATCTTGTTAAGAATACAAGGCAAAGGGATGAAATTGAGTCTATGGAATGGGACGAGTTCAAGAACTTATTTTTCAATAAGTACTTCCCTCGTATTCTCCGAACAAAGATGGAGAAAGAGTTCCTTGAACTGAAGCAAAGGGATGATGAATCTGTTGGTACCTATGAAGCAAATTTTACCAGACTTGCAAGGTACGCTTCTGGTATTATTATCCAACCTGAGAGTAAGATCGATCGATTCTTTAGTGGCTTAAAACCAAGTCTTCGAAGGGCGTTAGCCATAAGGGACTTCAATAGCTACGAGGAAATCGTTCGATGTGCTCTCAAAGTCGAGATGGAGATTGGAGTAACCCATCAGTCACATGGGTTTGATAAGAAGAGGAAGATGGAATTCAAAGAAAAATCTAAAGAGCACACGGAAAAGAAGATGAACTTTCCCTTATGCTCAAAGTGTGGAAAGAAACATGGAGGGAGTTGTCTTAAAGGGACAAGTAAATGTTTTAAATGTGGAAATGAAGGTCATCGGGCATTTGAATGCCGTGATAATGGGAAGAAGATGTCTAATGATGCAAACAAAGGAAGGGATACACAGAATGAACCTGCTACACTTCAATGTTTCAAGTGCAAGGAGATGGGGCATTATGCCAATCAATGCCCAAATCCAAGGGTTGATGATGATGGTCGACGTCAACAAACTCTTAAGGCTAAAGAAAAAGGAAAGTCACATGCAATTTCTATCAGCGATGTGGAGTACGATAACGATGTGGTGAAAGGTACACTTACCATCCACTCTAAAGTATCAAATGTTTTATTTGATTCTGGATCCACCCACTCTTTTATTTCTGAAAAATTTTCTAAGGGTATCACCGTATTACCTCAACAATTAGATGTTGAGTTAGCTGTGACAACACCTAATGGCACATCAATCGCATCAGAAGTTTATAATTCTTCTCCGATCGAAGTTTGTGGGAAAGTGCTTCCTGCAAATCTTGTGATCCTTCCTTTAGTGGAATTTGATGTGATTCTTGGCATGGATTGGCTTTCTCTACATGGAGCTCATATCAATTTCCAAAGAAGGGAAGTCACATTTCATATTCCAGATCAACCTACGATCGTCTATCAATGCAAGGATGAACATAACCTTCCAGTGGAAATTTCTTCCATCTTATGGGTATTGATTCCACTAAATGAAGGTTATTTATCTCAAATAGTTGGTGAGAAACTCACGATTAAGAATATGCCCATTGTACGGGAGTTTGATGATGTCTTTCCGGAGGAATTACCAGGTCTTCCACCAAATCGTGAAGTTGAGTTTTCAATAGAACTCGTACCGGGTGCTTTTCCTATTTCAAAGACACCTTATAGAATGGCCCCAATTGAGTTGCAGGAATTGAAGAAGCAACTCCAAGAGAATCTTGATAAGGGATTCATACGCCCTAGTGCGTCACCTTGGGGAGCACCTGTTCTATTTGTTAAGAAGAAAGATGGATCAATGAGACTCTGCATTGATTATCGAGAACTTAACAAGATCACTATCAAGAACAAATATCCTCTCCCACGCATTGATGACTTATTTGACCAACTACGCGGAGCTCAATACTTTTCCAAGATTGATCTTCGTTCAGGGTATCATCAATTAAGGGTCAAAAGGGAGGATATACCAAAGACGACTTTCCGTACAAGGTATGGACACTATGAATTTATAGTGATGCCATTTGGTCTTACTAATGCCCCTCCTATCTTCATGGATCTAATGAATAGAGTCTTTAGAGACTATCTTGATCAATTTGTGGTAGTCTTTATAGACGATATTCTTGTCTATTCAAAGAGCAAGGAAGAGCATGAAGATCACTTGAGAATTATATTGAAGACCCTGAGAAAAGAGAAGCTTTATGCCAAATTTACCAAGTGTGAATTTTGGCTTCAAAAAGTTGCATTTTTGGGTCATATAATCTCAAAAGAGGGTATATCTGTGGATCCAGCAAAAACAGAGGTTATCGAAAGATGGTCAAGACCAACAACAGTAACTGAGATCCGAAGTTTTCTTGGTTTGGCTGGATATTATCGACGTTTTGTAAAAGATTTTTCACGATTATCTAATCCACTCACCAAGTTGACTCGGAAAGGAGTTAAGTTTGTCTGGATAGAGGAATGTGAAGAGAATTTCAAGGAGTTGAAAAGAAGGTTATCCAGTGCACCTGTGCTCACACTGCCTTGTAGTGGAGAAAGGTTTGTGATCTATAGTGATGCATCCAAGAAGGGATTGGGGTGTGTTCTTATGCAAAATGATATGGTGATAGCTTATGCCTCACGACAGTTGAAAATCCATGAGCAAAATTACCCAACACATGATTTGGAGTTGGCTGCGGTAATCTTTGCATTAAAGATTTGGAGGCATTACCTTTATGGTGAAAGGTGTGATATTTATACTGATCATAAAAGTTTAAAGTATATTTTTACACAAAAGGAGCTGAATATGCGCCAAAGAAGATGGTTGGAGCTGATTAAGGATTATGACTGCTCAATCCATTACCACCCTGGGAAAGCAAACAAGGTGGCAGATGCATTAAGTCGACAAGACCATGCTAGTTTATCCATGATGAGGATCACAAAAGATCCAATATTTATGGATTCACAAAGGATGGATCTTGGAATTATAATGGAAGGGGAAAAATCTTATCTTTCTCAAATGAATGTTCAACCATCTATACATGTGAAGATTAAAGAGGCACAGAAAGAAGATGTCGAGTTACAAAAGAAGGTGAGAAATGTTCCTGAATTCAACCTTGATTGTGATGGGATAATAAAGTTCAGGAATCGGGTTTGTGTTCCTCCCATCCCCGAATTAAAGAAAGAGCTGCTGGATGAGGCTCATAGTTCTTCATTCTCTATTCATCCTGGAAGCACGAAGATGTATAGGGACCTGAAAGAGTACTTCTGGTGGGATGGCATGAAAAGAGATGTTGCTGAATATGTCTCTCGATGCTTGGTTTGTCAACAAGTTAAAGCTGAGAGACAGAAGTCTAAGGGGATGTTACAACCATTACCCATACCCGAATGGAAATGGGAAAACATCACTATGGACTTTGTCACAGGACTTCCTAAAACATCCAAAGGCAATAATGCTATCTGGGTCATAGTTGATCGTCTTACAAAGTCTGCACACTTCATTGCTATTAGAGAGGATTTCTCTCTAGATCAGCTTGCCAGGATATATGTAAAGGAAGTGGTAAGATTGCATGGAGTACCACTTTCTATTATATCTGATCGAGATCCGAGATTTACCTCGAAGTTTTGGCGAAGTCTTCAGCATACTCTAGATACAGAGTTGAGTTTCAGCACTGCTTATCATCCCCAGACAGACGGTCAGTCTGAGAGAACAATTCAAACCCTAGAAGATATGTTGAGAGCTTGCTCTATGGATTTCAAAGGAGGTTGGGATCAACACCTACCTTTGGTGGAATTTTCTTATAATAATAGCTTTCACTCCAGTATTCAGATGGCTCCTTATGAAGCTCTCTATGGAAAGAAATGTAGGACTCCAACTTGCTGGGATGAAGTTGGGGAAAGAAAGCTATTAGGACCTGATCTCGTTGATGAAATGGCAGAAAAGGTCAGATCTATTCAACAACACATAAGAGCAGCTCAGAGTCGACAGAAAAGTTATGCCGACAACCGAAGAAAAGACCTAGAGTTTGAAGTGGGTGATAAAGTGTTCTTACGAATATCTCCCTGGAAGAGGGTTATGAGATTTGGAAAGAAGGGGAAGTTGAGCCCTAGATATATCGGTCCTTTTGAAATACTGGATCGTGTTGGGAAGGTAGCTTACCGATTGGCGCTTCCACCGAATCTCTCTCAAGTTCACGATGTGTTCCATGTATCTCTCCTGAGAAAGTACATACCAGATCCTTCACATGTACTCAGCTCAGAAGTTGTACCGCTGGAGCAAGATCTTTCTTATGAAGAACAGCCGATAGAGATTCTGGATCGTAGCGAAAAAGTCCTACGAAACAAGACCACTCGCTTGGTGAAAGTTTTATGGAGAAACCACCAACTTGAAGAAGCTACATGGGAGCTTGAGGATATGATGAGGGAGAAGTATCCTCATTTGTTTGTTGCAAAGTGACGAATTTCGAGGGCGAAATTCTTTTTAAGGGGGGTAGAATGTAACACCCGAGACTTTTATGTTATATAAATCATCAAAGGAATCTTTTTCTACACAACACTTGCTTGGCTTGCTTTACACGCAATCGCGACCTTCCTCGATAGCTTGCGTCGTACGCAATACCGAGTTTCACTAAACAACAATATGCTATTAAAACTAGCCGTTATGAATAGTAATAACCACTTTTTGAAATTTTATAAATTTTATTTTTCAAAATGGACTTCATTTTTGGACTCAGAATATCGAAATTAGCCTAGGGTGAAATTTTGGTATTTTTCTGAAAACTTTCAATTTTTGATGAATAGTGAAACCACTAAGTGGTAGGTTAAAAACTGAATTTTGCATAAAACTTAATTTTACCGCTTCTGTGAATGGAATTTCAAAAATCCGAGAGACACGGTTAATATCAAGGACTAAAATGTGGTTCAATGAGATGAAAATAAATTTTTGGTGAATAGTAACTTTTTACTATTTTTACCGCGGTTAATAGTAAATAGGGTAACTAAGGGTAAATATGATATTAATATTACCCTAACACATGTCCTAATTCTATTGGACAAGTGTAATTCGACCAAAAACAAACTTAGGAATAAAATATGACCATTTAGGCCCACTTGGATTAGATTAGGACATTTATTATTAATTTATTTAAAGAAGGGTTATAATAGTTAAAATCAAAGTTTAATAAGTAAATCATTTTTAATATAGGGTTATACATAAGATAAATTCGATTGTAAATATTCATTAGAAAGCTAAAAAGATTTCCTACATGATGGTATTTTATTTGTAATTTTTAGACATCAAATAATTTAATTTATTTATGACACAAAGATGATGTAGTAATTATCTTATTAATGAAATATTGACAAAATTGATAATATAAATACCAAAATAAATGTAATTTGAGACTTTTTATGAATTCCACTAATTTTCTAGGTTACTATGATATATTAGTATTGATTTAATCAACTTGGTTCGAACATATAATTCTTTTATGACTTTAAAAAAAATCATATATCAAATAGTGTCAAAATTGACACAAAATAGTTTTTAAATAAAATATTATATTATTAATTGTTATTTTATTCCTAAAAATCTAAGGTTCGGCCAAATGACTTAGATAAAGATATATATATTAATAATAAACAATTTGGGGTTCGTTTGGCATGTTATAGTAAGTGTATTAACCATATAGTGAAAGAAAACAAAAAGACACAGTAAAAGTTAAATTAATTAACTTAGAGTTAAATCTAATTGATAAGGTTAAAATAATACCCTAAACTTGTCTAAATCCTATTGGTTGATAGGATTTCGACCCATCCCCACTTTAGCTTCGAAATAAGACCCTTTGGAACCATTATAAACCGATTTTGACTTTAATATAAAATAATATTTTGAGATATTCCTAAGGTGCCCCTCTCCTCCCTTATAAAAGGGCACCTCCTCCCCCTCCTCCTCACACCAATTTGAGCACTCAAGCTCGGCCAACCCCTGAAATTTTCCCTTCTCCACTTCCCTAGAATAATCCTAGAGGTCCTGGTCTTCTCCAAAGACCAATCTTAGTTCCTTAAGTGGAGGATTCAAAAAGGCGTTCCAAAGAAGAGGTAATATCCATTACCGATCTTTTCAATTTCTTTCTTCTTCAACTTCTTCTTCTTTAGTTGTTTCATGATAAAGTAATAACATCAGTATTACATACATACTGATATGTTATTATAAATATGAAACAACCCTAATTCACCTTCTATCCATCCTACGGAAAAATGAAATCACCGCGCGTGCGTACGTACGGAATACCGTCTCCACGCCGTGGTGTAATCTATTTTCCACCATCACCTTACAAGGATGGGTATAATGGTGTAATCAGTAACTATATATGATTATTATTAAGTAATATTGATACTTAAATAATATATATATATACTCCAATACAATTCCACGATCATAGGAACGATATCATCACTCGTGCGTACGTACGGAATACCGTCTCCACGATGTGATGCGACTCGTTCTACATGATCTTCATTTCATAATGATTATATAAATGAATTGAATGAATGAATATGGTATATACTACACTAATACCATTCTGGAAATGAATTATCTATAACCTAAAGATAAGAATAAGAATTTATTCGACAAAACACGCATAAGAACAAAAAGTTATAAAGACCCGAGTAACAAGTAACAATGAAATATTACTAACAAGAAGCTAATAATATGACCATATATGATCTCATATCAATATGTATGATTCTGGAATAAGTCAATAACATTATTTAAACCATTATACAGGAACTTCGGACACGAACAAAGCAAATCGGACCTAAGGTAAGGGAAATATCACAATCTCATTTTTATCCGAGATTGTTTATTCGTAAGTATTTACTGGGGTGTATTTTATCATCCACATCCATGTTTCATAAATATGTAATATTATTTCCATCCACCTACAATTGTTTAAATCCATTTTTACCCTTTGGTGAGTTTTTAGTAAAAGAAATGAAAGGAATCTTTTGTCGTTTTTCGTACGAGGTACTTTTTGACTTTTCCGACAAAAGAACGAGAAGAATGTTTTTTTTAACTTATACGGCATGAATGGATTTTTAAAACATTACTTCAAAGAAGCTTCCTTTACAAGTTTTCAAGTTTATTTTTAATCAACTTCTTTTATTTTAAAGTTGTATGACATGTTATGAAAGGAAAAATGTTTTTGAAGAAGAAAGGATATTTTCCTCAAGAATTCAATTCAAGTGTTTTATCAAAATTATTTTCCATCTAAGATAATAAAGGGTTCTGTTTCTATCCATATTTTTACATTGGTTTGACTATGTTGTGATGGAATTATGTTTATGAATTCCTTCATCATATATGAATTGATTTATGATGTCATGATGTTTCAAGAATCCCATTTTTGTTATATGTGTTATGCGATGATGTATGTTTTATGATTATGTGGCACACATAAGAAAGGATTCATTATAAGATGGGTGGGACCTATATCTCCCTCCAATGCATTGGGTAATGATTTTATATCTCATGAGATAGACATGGCTGGAACGGAAGGTTATTTCGGTTCAGTGATACAGGACTGAAACGAGGAGTGAACTCGGTTCAAAAAGGGACTTTGTCCACTAAGATAGTCTTGGCAATGAGTCATGACTAACAAGAAATGATTTTCCATGATTATGTGTGCATGCCACAAAGATTCAAGTTTTATGTTATGATTATGGGGATCTCATTTTCACTTCTATGATTTATTCCATGTTAAGATCGTATGATCTCTTTTGCAGGTTTTAATTTTCAAAAAGATATGATATGATTTTTATTTCCTTTATTTGCCCTTGCTGAGCATTTGAGCTCACCCTTTTATGTTTTCTTTTCCCCAGGCCAGGAAGATGGATATTAAGTAGAATATGCTAAAAGGGACCCTAGATATGATGAAATAAATGGGAGACACTGTAGAAGATTTACGAACCAGTTGTTTATGTTTCCCAGTTTCTAAAGACACTATACCTATACGGTCCTTTGTGGTTTTGTCATATGTTGTAATAAGTGTGATTCAATTTTGAAGTATTAACAATGTATGTAAAGTGCGGGTCATTATATCCGTAATGTATTTTCCTGTATTATTCATCCTCCCAAAAAATGTGTGATATATACACAGTAAAACACCAAAAAAGATTCTATAACTATCCATTATACGAATATATATTTAATGGAATATAGTAAATAATAAATAAAATGAAGTAATTAAATTAAAACACATTGGTCTACATTTTTCATGGGACACCTAACTGACACTCCCTTCTTTAACCGATGTCGAAATCTATTTGAATACTATTCACCATATATGTATATTTATAAAATATATGATTATATATAAATCATATATGTTTGATCATATATTTTTATATATATTTATATTTGATCATCTATCGGACTCACAATGAATAGATAACGAACCAGTATATAAATATAGTGGGATACAAAATTTTTATGTAATTTGTAGATGGAAATTTTGTGTAACTATGAAATCATAAAAAATATATATAAACAATTCAAAAAATCCCATAATTTTTTTTGTATTAGCTATATAATCTAAATATTTATTTATTTTTCATACAGGTCCCACCGTGGAATTTTGTAAAAAAGATCATAAGTATCCCACATAGAGCATTATTAAAACCCTTCCTCATAGGAGTCTTCTAAGGAGTTACTCATGAAGAACCCATGTATCACTCATGGAATGCTGATATGGTGGGACCCACTACCCATATATAAGGTATACCATATGGGTAACAACGTAATTCCAAGGGAGTAATATTGAAGAAGTTCCCATAATTCCCATCCAAATAAAATCAACAACCGAAATGATTTATCACTCAAACGTCACCAAATAGAATTTGCCTAGTGAGACCATCTATGGTGTTCTATAAAAAACTCTTATATCGCCAAAAATAATATAACTCATTAATGAACATAAAAATATATTTTATAATGAGCACGTCCAAGTTATTTTGAATGTGAACCCTCATATCTTCTCGATAACTCATTTGGATTGTTATGTCTAGTATTAAACCCACACCATATTAAAAAGACTCTTAAACAGATTTTTACAATTCAATATATTAGAGTAATACAATATATAATAAGAATATAAGAAAACCATACACATGGAGAACAATTTTCGATTAGATTGACAAAAATTAAATTTCATTCATAGAGCCATCTTATCAAATCATAAATTGGTGTTCAATTCCAATTCAATTCATAAGGCCAATGACCAATAAAGAACACCCACACTGGGGGGAGATTTCATCACAGATGTCATATAATAATTTTGGTTTATTGGTTTCTAAAAATATTAACCTATGTAAGTGTAAATTATCTATTTAATTAGATCATTAAGGTATACAATACTGATAGTATAATGTGAAGCACAATGCCCCACGATATAGTCATCAAGACACTGGAGAAAAATAAACCAGACCAACTACCTTATCTTGGTATCACTCTCCTTGTCTGTTTGTTATCCTTTAATTTGAGCTAAACTGGGATAAATAATAAAAATATTTTAATTTCCTATAAATAAGGATTCATACCTCAAAAAAATATATCATTGATCGTAGATTGAAAAATTATAATGGAAGGTAGTATATTTAAGCTCATACTAGTACACTAACAATGTGACCGACATTAATGAAATCATATATTAGGAGAGGGAATGGCTTTAACACCTTATGAAAATGGAATTAGAATAATCTCATGAGACTAGTGGAAAGAGAATAATGAGGAATATTTATTTTAAAATTTAATTATAATTGGTAAAATTAGATAATTTTTAATACTTGTGAAGGTGAACCTTTTTTTTTTGAATAGTTTTTCAAACCATAAACCTAATCATGAACCTATAGTGGTTATGTGGCACTAGGATTTAGGCCATGAGATCATGGTTTGATAAAAAATGCAACATAAATTAGTCCACTACAATAAAATTCTTTGTCATTACTCATTAAGAGAACAATTAATAAAATTATACAACCCACTAACGTTCACTGCAACATTCACCATGATTGATGCCCATGGTTCGCAGAAGTCATATGTGAACAATATAGATCAACCTTACTTGAAAAAAAACTAGATCTATATAATCTAAATATTATTTATATACACTCAACCATATACATGTCCACTTTAAAACATTCATAAGTTGAAATTTTTTTAATTAAATTATAGTTGTCATTCATTAATCCAAAATTATGTATCTTTTAATCTCATATCCTTAAAACTACCCATCACAGAGTTTTCCTTTTCATGGTGGTGAAGGATCATGTCAGGAAAACTACATCCATAGAAAATGTACAAAATCTTATATCTCACATTTATCATCATGTACAATGTATTTATTTTATAAAACCTATATTATGGTAACTAAATATACTTATAGAACCTTCGTGATCCAATAAATAGTTATGATAGGATTATCCTTAATTAATGTATCAACTTATAATTCAGCATCCTCAGTATGAAAATTATGAGACAGGTTTGAAATGTGATGGTGAGGTTAATATATATGGAAGATGATGTCAATGGAACCCTACCTATGATAGTAGGCTAAAAAAATATTAAATATATATATCTCTCTACAATATCTAAAAACTTCTATTATAACAATGTGTCACTTTCACTATCACTAAATCTATATTTGACCAATCCTATTTGAAACTCATATAAAATAATTTGATCCTCAAACATTAGAGGTTATTTCCTCCTGTAATTATATCATTTTTTAATATTTTATAGTGTCCATACATTTTTTTGATAATATGTAAATTCTCTAATGATTCCAATATGAGATGAGGTCCCATAAGTGTCGCATGTCTTGCCACGTTCCAACAAAGGGTTGAACAATATGCACTACCACATAAGGATTTACATGGATTCCTTTATGTTTTCTCAGAGATGATATTTTTTTAACAAAATTTATATATTGGTAGGGTTTTATATTAATAACCCCAAAAATAGTAGACACATTCATAAGTAATGTCCTCTAATAATCAGATCGTATGCTTAGATTGCACATCCATATGTGGGTGAAAGAACGTGCTCATAAGAAACAGTATACTCAAAACCATCTATAGCCCTCTCTAGAAATGGGATGAAAATAAAGTACACCTATCTGATATGATATATTAATAAGCACCATAAATTCATATCATCTACCAAACATATATCCTACCAAGCTCATTGATATAAAAGGTCTCTAGGATATGTAGGATGTTGGGAGACCTAGTGTTTTTTGTCAATGATATCCCACATGATATCACTACATTGAGATGACATTGGAAATCCCATTATGATTTCCATGTTGATCCAATCCCATTTACACTCGTGAATGTGAAAATTTTAAAAAATAAAATTAGTCACTGGTGTTCTACCATTACGAGTTGAAATGTGTAACATCTGGAGATAAAACAAACTATAATCCTCATCATCACTGGACACCAATACTGAAGAAATAATTCATGTCTCTTATTCATAACATGTGTATTTACTACCCAAAATAGATAATATACTATTATATAAAACTTCACACATGTATGTATGAACCAATATGTGTTAATGAATGTGTAATACCACATCGCCTTCAATAATTTAAATTGGATGACAATCCCTAGAAATCATGCTCTCCGATAGGACTAAGTCCTACGAATTAGATAGAATCTTCATTTTCACTCTATCAAAAAGTGAAATTTCTATATTAAATCTAGTAAAAAAGGATTCCCAATATACTATTGGGCTTCCATCGGCATACTAGAAAACCAAAAACTGAACTACCACTCACAATTGGCCTCTCTATCTACCTATTTCTAGGATTTATAGAGTAGATAATCATTAATGAAATTCCCATTGCAATGTGTATAATCAAAATATTTGTTGAAATACTATAAATATTCATGAGATATTAACATCATTCATTTTATGTCATGTTGTAAAATGATATAATATTGGATTTTTTTATTTTTACTCTATAAAAACACTGTCCATGTGGATAATTCTTCTAATAATGAAAAACAAATAACCCTTCTTCTATCTCGAGATCTTGTTTCATTTTATTACACTCAATAGGCTTCAACTACTGAGACCAATCCACCAGGACTATATCTCCCCACATCAAAACTGTTCCAAGACCAATACAGGTCATATCATGGTAATATTTTAAGCTAATACCTAGCTCTAGATGAGTCAATACTGCTTCTAAAGTGAATGTATTCCTTATCTTTTGAGAGGCTTTCTTGCATTATTTCAAAACTATAATCATGATACATTTATTAGTCAAGCCTATGAATATTCTTAAAGATGTTATAAATCTTAAATATAAATCATTTCCTGGTTATCCATCCCCCATAAAAAATTTTATATCAACATTTTTCTTTAGATTAACTCATGAAACTATAACTCTTATCTTCTTGGGAGCAATAGACACTCTTCCCTCTACAATGATTTTTTTAGAGAATTGTACCTACTAAATCTATATGTGTAATTTAATAAGAATTATATATATATGATGCTATCTTTGGGTATTTATCATGATATCAATATGTTTTTCATTATAATGTAATGTAAAAAAATAAACCATGATATCATCCTTGAAGAAAACCATGAACAAATCCAAATATGGGTAAAAACCCTGATTCATTCAAGCCATGCAAACTGCTAGTGCATTCGCGAGATCGAGAAACATAACCAAATACTCATTCAAGCCAGACCAACGTCAAAATGTTTTATGTGGTATGATAGTTACATTGAAATTGACGTATTTATATCCTAAACTATAATTGATCTTAGAGAAAACCCTCACTACTATGAAATGTTTGAAGATTTCATCTTTATATGGTAGTGCAGATATCATCTTTACTATTAATTGTTTTTTCTAATGTTACCCACACCCATTATGCCGTTATCATCCTCCATATTGATATAAAGTATAGGTGAACTATATAGACCCGAATCTTGACGTACATTGACATTACATTACTTTTGAGGAATACTTAGTACATAACAAAAACACACACACAAGGACCGTAATAGTTTAGTGTCTTTGGAAACTCGTAATATAATCTTCTAATAATGGTGAAAGATCTTCAAAATCTTCTATAATGATCTTCCTTTTTTTATACCTAAAACCTTACTTTATATCCTGGGGAAAAGAAAACATAATAGGGTCTGTTCAAATGCTTAGTAAGGGTAAACAAAAGAAATATCATTCACATCATATTTATAAGAACATAACATTTTGGAAATCTTAACCTGCAAAAGAGATCATAATACCATAACATGGGATAAATCATAGTAGTGGAATATAATCCCAATAATAATAACATAAAACATGAAAAATTGTGGCATACATACATAATTATAGGGAATCATTTCTTGTTAGTCAAGACTCATTTCTAAGACTATCTTAGTGGACAAAGTCCATTTCTGAACCGAGTTCACTCCTCGTTTCAGTCCTGTTTCACTGAACCGGCTTAACCTGCCATTCCAACCATGTCTATCTCATGAGATATAAAATCTTTACCAAATGCATTGGAGGGAGATATAGGTCCCACCCATCTCATAATGATACCAATTTTATGTGTGCCACAAAATCATAAACCATACATCATAACATAACCCATGTAATAAAAATGGGAATCTTAAACATCGTGACATCATAAAAAAATTCATATAAGATAAATGAATTCATAAATATAATTCCATCACAATATAATCAAATCAATGTAATAATAGGGATAGGAACAGAACCCTTTATTATCTTATATGGAAAATAATTTTGATAAAACACTTGAACTCCATTCTTGAGGATAATATCCTTTCAATTTCAAAAACACTTTTCCTTTCTTAACATGTCATAAAATTCTAGCTAATAGAATTTTATTAAAAATAAACTTGAAAAATTGTAAAGGAACTTCTTGGAAATAATTTTTTAAAATACATTCATGCCGTATAATTTAAAAAAAACATTCTTCTCGTACTTTTGTCGGAAAAGTCAAAAAGTACCTCTTACGAAATACGAAAAAAGATTCATTTCATACATTTTACTAAAAACTCACCGAAGGGTAAAATTGGATTTAAACAATTTTAGGTGAATTGGAATAAAATTACATATTGAGCAAACATGGATGTGGATGATAAAATACACCCAAGTAAATACCAAAATATAAACAATCTCCGATAAAAATGAGATTGTGATATTTTCCCTTACCTTAGGTCCGATTTGCTTCGTAAGTGTCCGAACCTCCTGTATAATGATTTAAATAATGTCCTAGAATTATTCCAGAATCATATTCATTGTTATTATATCATATATGGTTCACTTATGACTTTATATTACCCATTCTTTTGTAAATTCCTTGTTAAAGAGTGTTTTGGGTAAAATTGTTTCATTTTTCGTCCGTGTGTTGACTTCTAATTATTCATATGATTACTTAGATAAAGATTACTTAATTATAGAATATAAAACATGATTTATATATAGTATATATTCAGAATATACATATATACAATAGATCAATAAATGGAACGAAATACACCATTCATGGAGACGGTAGACCGTACGTACGCATGAACGCTGTTTTCGTTTCCTTATTGAGTTGAATGTAATTAAGTAGATGACATGCATATATATACACATAAATACAGTATCATTATTATGTCATATATGTCATGATTACTTGTTATATATACTTTATAATCATTAATGAATGGTTAACGTTGAGAATGAATCTCATCGCGTCGTGGAGACGGTAGTCCGTACGTACGCACG
Source organism: Viscum album (assembly GCA_963277665.1). Classification (NCBI taxonomy): domain Eukaryota; kingdom Viridiplantae; phylum Streptophyta; class Magnoliopsida; order Santalales; family Viscaceae; genus Viscum; species Viscum album. The sequence goes on along the minus strand of OY728132.1, from coordinate 1,338,333,833 downwards.
AGCGATGATATCGTTCTCATGATCGTGGGATTGTATTGGAGTGTATGTATACTATTTCATAATCAATATCACTTTAAAATAATCATATATAGTTATTATTTACACCATTATACCCATCCAATTAAGGTGGTGGTGGAAAATAGATTACACCACGGCGTGGAGACGGTATTCCGTACGTACGCACGCGCGGTGATTTTGTTTTCCGTAGGATGGATAAATGGTGAAATAGGGTTGTTTCATATTAATAATAACATATCAGTATATTAGTGATACTGATGTTATTAATTAATAACTAAACAACCTAATAATAACAAGTGGAAGAAGAATTAAAGTTGAAAGAATCGGTAACGGACATTACCTCTTCTTTGAAGTGGATCTTTGAGTCCTCTTCTTAGGGCACTAAAATTGGACTTTTAAGGAGATCAAGACCTCTAGGATGTTTCTAAGGAAGTGGGGAAGTGAAATGTGCAGGGTTTGTCCGAGCTTGATGGCTCAAAGTGGTGTGAGGAAGAGGGGGAGGAAGTGCCTTTTTATATGGGAGGAGAGGGGAACCTTTGGAATAACTAAAACTATTATTTTATTATAAAGTCAAATTCGGTTATTAATTGCTCCAAATTGAGTTATTTCTATGCTAAGGTGGGGATGGGTCTAAATCCAATCATCCAATAGAATTTGGACATGTTTAGTTTACTATTTTAACCTTATCATTTAGTTTTAACGTTAAGGTAGAAAATTTTTCTTTTACCATGTCTTTTTGTGTTCTTACACATTAAGGTTAATAAACATACTATAACAAGTCAAACGAACCCCAAGTTATTTATTATTAATATATATAACCTTATCTAAGTCATTTGGCCGAACCTCAGATTTTTAGGAATATAATAACAATTAATAATATAATATTTGTTTTAAAAACAATTTTCTGTCAATTTTGACACTATTTGGTAATTGATTTTTGTAAAAATCATAACAGAATGATTAGTTCGAACAAAGTTAATTAAATCAACACTAACATGTCATATTAACAAATAAATTTTTTGGAATTCTTAAAAATTCTCAAATTACATTTATTTTGGTATTTATAACATCAATTATGTCAATATTTCATTAATAAGATATTTACTGCATCATCATTGTGTCATAAATAAATTAAATTATATAAAGTCTAAAAATTACAAATAAAATATCATTATGTAGGAAATATTTTTATCTTTCTAATTAATATATATAGTCGAATTTATCTTATGTATAACCCTATATTAAAAATTATTTACTTATTAAACTTTGATTTTAACTATTTTAACCCTTCTTTAAATAAATTAATAATAAATGTCCTAATCTAATCCATGTGGGCCTAAATGGTCATATTTTATTCCTAAGGTTGTTTTTGGTCGAATTAAACTTCTTCAATAGAATTAGGACATTTTTTATGGTAATAATAATATCATTTTTACCCTTAATTAACCTATTTACTTTTAACCGTGGTGAAAAAAGTTAAAAGTTACTATTCACCAAAAATTATTTTCATCTCATTGAACCACATTTTAGTCCTTGATATTAACCGTTTCTCTCGGATTTTCGAAATTCCACTCACAGAAGCGGTAAAATTATGTTTTATGAAAAATTCAGTTATTTTTAACTACCACTTAGTGGTTTCACTATTAATCAAAAAAGGAAAGTTTCCAAAAAAATACCCAAAATTAGGCCTAAGCTATATTGGATATTATGAATTCAAAAACTATGTATATTTTATAAAATTCAAAACATATCAGTTACATTAACTAATTTAAAAATTAATTCACGTCATCAAAAGAAATAGCATGTTTTTAATAGATAATAACTATCAAAAGATTGACACTTGTTTATATCTAGTTTAAATGTGAAATTACATCCAATGACCAACATTGTATTAAATTGTAAAAATATATTCTAAATATACTATAAAACCACTCAAATTAATAATTTATCACTATTAATTATTTTTATTAAAAAAGTTGTTTTTAATTAAAATTTAGTAATTTTCACTATTCATCAGAATATAAAAGTTATCCGAAACATACCAAAATTTCACCCTAAGTTAATTTCGATATTCCAAATCCAAAAATGAAGTCCATTATGAAAAAAAATTAAAAAAAATTCAAAAAGTGGTTATTACTATTCATAACGGCTAGTTTTAATAATATTTAATAGCATATCGTTGTTTAGCAAAACTTGGTATTGCGTACAACACACGCTATCGTGGAAGGTCACGCTTGCATGTAATGAAAGCCAAGTCAGGGATGTGTGTTGTGCAAGCTCCTTTTGGTGTAGCATACAACACAAGACATTAATTAAATTAAAAAGAATATTTTTCATAAAATCATGGGGTGTTACATTCTACCCCCCTTAAAATGAATTTCGCCCTCGAAATTCGTCGGGGTTATAAATGGTATACTACTCGAAAGTTTCTTTAATAGAAACCCACATCATAAAAAGGAATACCAAAACATGGCTTTAAAAACTAAAGTATTAAATGTAACTATTACCCAAATTAACTCATCACTGGGTTTCCACGTTGGAGAACATAGGTGAAAATATGGATATGGAAGAAATATATAACCATCAAGTTCTAATAGAGAGTGGTAGATAACATGGCTATGAAATAGCCAAAAATCACAAAGCCATAAATTTCTGATGATATAAGGTATCATTTGATTCATTAGATATAAGAGTACTAGGAAAACATTTTTTGTTTTCAAAATCATTTCACTAAAGTTTATGAAATTTGAATTAGAAGAAATACTTTCATGATTTTGGTACAGTGTCACCGTTGGTCGTTCTTTGGACAATTTCCACTTCATCTCTTATAGAATTGAAGTTGGATTTGTCATTCTTGAAGTGTTAGCAGATCATGTGATAGAATGATGGGTCATTCCATCTGTCTCAAACAAAAGGTTACAAAAGTTATCAAAAATTCATAAGACCATCTCTGGTGAGGTTAATTGTATACGATTCCAAAAATGAACTTATCTTTAATATATCATACCTCGTAATAAAATAAAACTATTTTCTACTATCCAGGGACTTCCTGTAGGCCATTGGTAGGCGATAAAGGCCAGTCACACTTTGGTTGTGGGTTCGATTCCCACAGCCTTGTCTGACGCGATGGGCTGTCGCTCGTCCTGTAGGTTGTCCTTTTCCTAAAACTACATTACTATAACATCCCATTAATAATATAGAAAAAAAGTTCTATCCTTAAACAATACTAACTTATGTCCGACATAATCCATTCCAATCTTTAGGCTAATCCATAATACTGTAGTCCACTCTCATAATATAGTGAAAATGATTACCAGATATTTAATAACATCGTTGATCCCCATATATCATAAGATATGTCTTGTTGGTCAAATTACAAACATGTGAATACCTTAATCATGTATTCTCTTGAAGAATGAATACCCATTAAATCTTAGTGAAAACATGAGTGCTATCAAAAGTTAACTCTTTTCACATACCAAAACCTCAAACCATGATATAACTATTTCCTTATATCAGTCATGAGCTCATGAATATTGTCAAACATTTCATTTTCTCCTTATCCCTTCATTATGCGCATATCATATTTTTTCTAAAAATATCTCAATCACTTTCCATGGTTACCGGTACCATAAAATTATTGAAAACCACAATAGACCAATACCAAAATATTCTAATATTCCACGATACTATATACAACATTATTTTGGAATCCCATTACATAAACACTTAATCATTCCACCACATCGTTTTCTTATTAACCATTTCCAATAGTGATCGCATGTGAATTCCCTTTGTCCTTTTCCTTAAGTGGATTTTCATGTCGATCATCACTAGCCCTTGGATTAGGGAATTTATTAGCATAATGCCCCATTTCCTTGCACTTGAAGCATTGAAGTGTTGGTGGTGTGTTCTCCGCAATCTTTTCTTTATTCACATCATTAGAAACCCTTTTTCCATTACTTCGACACTCAAATGCTCGATGACCTTATTTTCCACACTTAAAACAATTTGTAGTCCCTTTAATACAATCTCCACCATGCTTCTTTCCACACTTTTAGAATAAGGAAACATTCATCTTCCTTTCACCATTTTTCTGAGATTTCTCCTTGAACTCCATCTTTCATTTCTTGTCAAAACTACTAGATGGATAAGTAACACCAACTTCCATTTCTACCTTGATAGCACAACACACAATTTCTTCATAGCTACTGAAGTCTCTTATATCTAATTCCCTTCAAAGATTTGGTTTTAAGCCACTGAAGAATCGATCAACTTTACTTTCCTGTTGGATGATAAACCCAGATGTGTACCTTTCAAGCCTTGTAAAATTCGCTTCGTAAACACCAACAGATTCATCATCCTTATGCTTTAGTTCAAGAAACTCCTTCTCCATCTTTGTTATAAGAATACTAGTGAAGTACTTATTGAAAAATAAGTTCTTGAACTCGTCCCATTCCATGGACTCAATTTCATCTCTTGGCCTTGTATTCTTGATAAGATTACATCATTGATGCGCTTCACCTTCCAAATGATATACGACTAAGATGACTTTATCATTTTCATAACAATTAAGAACTGAAAATATCTTTTCAGTAGTATTGATCCATTGCTCAGCAACAAGTGGATCAGAAGACCCACTGAAAGAAGGTGGACGTTGCCTCATGAAGGACTCAATAGAATATTGTTCCCTTCTCTACTCATTTGGAAGTCCAGAATGATTCATAGCTTGTGTAAGTATAGCAATAAGATTTTTCACTCCATCTCCCTTAACATTTGTCTGTTCAGGAGGACAATCATTGCATTGTCCATTGCATTGATCAACATGGTTCCTTCGGGTTCCAGCCATCATCTAAAACCCAAAAAGAATAGTGTGAGAGGCAAAAAACTGTGCTAGGGAAAACAACATAATAAAGGGGGAGTACCTTCAATATCTAACATCTTAGGTTTAATTCTATGATCGTTAGCGTAATTCTAGTACTATAACCTATACGTATACTTATCCTTAGGGTCATCCCTAGACATACTTTAGAAATATCTCTAGGGATCTCACTAAAGTTCTCACATCCTCGTTTCCAAAGGTTGACTAAACCTTTCCTCTGATACCAACTGTAGAGACCCGAATCCTGATGTACATTGACATTACATTACTTTTGCGGAATACTTAGTACATAACAAACACACACAAGCACCGTAATAGTTTAGTGTCTTTGGAAACTTGGAATATAATCTTCTAATCATGGTGAAAGATCTTAAACATCTCCCATAAAGATCTTCCGTTTTTTTATACCTAAAAGCTTTCTTTATATCCTGGGGAAGAGAAAACATAATAGGGTGAGCTCAAATGCTCAGTAAGGGTAAACAAAAGAAATATAAATCACATCATATTCATAAGAACATAACATTTTGGAAATCTTAACCTGCAAAAGAGATCATAATATCATAACATGGGATAAATCATAATAGTGAAATGTAATCCCAATAATCATAAAGTAAAACACGAAACTTTTTGGCATACACACATCATCATAAAGAATCATTTATTGTTAGTCAAGACTCATTGCGAAGACTATCTTAGTGGACAAAGTCCATTTCTGAACAGAGTTCACTACTCGTTTCAGTCCTGTTTCACTAAACCGGTTTAACCTGCCGTTCCAGCCATGTCTATCTCATGAGATATAAAATCATTACCCAATGCATTGGAGGGAGATATAGGTCCCACCCATCTCATAATGATACCATTCTTATGTGTGCCACAAAATCATAAACCATACATCATAGCATAAACCATGTAATAAAAATGGGAATCTTAATCATCATGACATCATAAAACAATTCATATAAGATAAAGGAATTCATAAATATAATTCCATCACAACATAATCAAATCAATGTAATAATAGGGATAGTAACAGAACCCTTTATTATCATATTTGGAAAATAAATTTGACAAAACACATGAACTCCATTCTTGAGGAAAATATCCATTCAATTTAAAAAACACATTTCCTTTCTTAACATGTCATAAAATTCTAGCTAAGAAAAGTTGATTAAAAATAAACATGAATACTTTTAAAGGAAGATTCTTGGAAATAATGTTTTAAAAATCCATTCATGCCGTATAAGTTAAAAAAACATTCTTCCCGTACTTTTGTCGGAAAAGTCAAAAAGTACCTCGTACGAAAAACGACAAAAGATTCCTTTCATACATTTTACTAAAAACTCACCAAAGTGTAAAATTGGATTTAAACAATTGTATGTGTATGGGAATAAAATTACATATTGATCAAACATGGATGTGGATGATAAAATACACCCCAGTAAATACCAAAGTATAAACAATCTCGGATAAAAATGAGATTGTGATATTTTCCCTTACCTTAGGTCCGATTTACTTCGTAAGTGTCCGAACCTCCTGTATAATGATTTAAATAATGTCATTGAATTATTCCAGAATCATACTTATTGTTATGATATCATATATTGTTCACTTATGACTTTATATTACCCGTTATTTTGTAAATTCGATGTTAAAGAGTGTTTTGGGTAAAATCGTTTCATTTTTCGTCCATGTTTTGACTTGTAATTATTCATATAATTACTTAGATCATGATTACATAATTCCATAATATAAAACATGATTTATAAATAATATATATTCAGAATATACAAATATATAATAGATCAGTAAATAGAATGAAATACACTGTTCATGGAGACGGTAGGCCGTACGTACGCATGAATGCTGTTTTCATTTCCTTATTGAGTTGAATGGAATTTAGTAGATGACATACATATATATACACATAAATCCAGTATCATTATTATGTCATATATTTCATGATTACTTATTATATATACTTTATAATCATTTATTAACGGTTAACGTGGAGAATGAATCTCATCGCGTCGTGGAGACGGTAGTCCGTACGTACGCACGAGCGATGATATCGTTCTCATGATTGTGGGACTTTATTGAAGTGTATGTATACTATTTCAGAATCAATATCACTTAAAAATAATCATATATAGTTATTATTTACACCATTATACCCATCCATGTAAGGTGGTGGTGGAAAATAGATTACACCACGGTGTGGAGACGGTATTTCGTACGTACTCACGCGCGGTGATTTCGTTTTCCGTAGGATGGATAGATGGTGAAATAGGGTTGTTTCATACTTATAATAACATATCAGTATATGAGTGATACTGATGTTATTAATTTATAATGAAACAATCTAATAAGAATAAGTGGAAGAAGAAATAAAGTTGAAAGAATCGGTAACGGACATTACCTCTTCTTTGAAGCGGCTCTTTGAGTCCTCTTCCTAGGGCACTAAATTTGGACTTTGAAGAAGACCAGGACCTCTAGGATGTTTCTAGTGAAGTGGAGAAGTGAAATGGTCAGGGTTTGGACGAGATTGAAGGCTCAAAGTGGTGTGAGGAAGAGGGGGAGGAAGTGCCCTTTTATAAGGGAGGAGAGGGGCACCTTTGGAATAACTAAAACTATTATTTTATTATAAAGTCAAATTCAGTTTTTAGTAGTTCCAAATTGAGTTATTTAGAAGCTAAGGTGGGGATGGGTCGAAATCCTATCATCTAATAGAATTTGGAGAAGTTTAGTTTACTATTTTAACCTTATCATTTAGTTTTAACTTTAAGTTAGATAATTTTACTTTTACCGTGTCTTTTTGTGTTCTTACACTATAAGGTTAATAAACTTACTATAACAAGCCAAACGAACCCGAAGTTGTTTATTATTAATATATATAACCTTATCTATGTCATTTGACCGAACCTTAGATTTTTAGGAATTTAATAACAATTAATAATATAATATTTGTTTTAAAAACTATTTTATGTCAATTTTGACACTATTTGGTAATTGATTTTTGTAAAAATCATAACAGAATTATTAGTTCGAACAAAGTTAATTAAATCAACACTAACATGTCATATTAACATATAAAAGTTTTTTAATTCATAAAAAGTCTCAAATTACATTTATTTGGGTATTTATGACATCAATTATGTCAATATTTCATTAATAAGATATTTACTGCATCATCATTGTGTCAATAATAAATTACAATATTTAATGCCTATATTAAAATGATTTACTTATTAAACTTTGATTTTAACTATTTTAACCCTTCTTTAAATAAATTAATAATAAATGTCCCAATCTAATCCAAGTGGGCCTAAATGGTCATATTTTATTCCTATGGTTGTTTTGGTAGAATTACACTTGTCCAATAGAATTAGGACATGTGTTAGGGTAATAATAATATCATTTTTACCCTTAATTACCCTATTTACTTTTAACCGTGGTAAAAAAAAGTAAATAGTTACTATTCACCAAAAATTATTTTCATCTCATTGAACCACATTTTAGTCCTTGATATTAACCGTGTCTCTCAGATTTTCAAAATTCCACTCACAGAAGCGGTAAAATTATGTTTTATGAAAAATTCAGTTTTTTTAACTACCACTTAGTGGTTTCACTATTCATCAAAAAATGAAGGTTTCCAGAAAAATTCCCAAAATTAGGCCTAAGATATAATTGATATTATTAATTCAAAAATGATTTCTATTTTATCAAATTAAAAACATATCAGTTACATTAACTAATTTAAAAATTAATTCCCGTCGTCAAAACAAATAGCGTGTTTTTAAGAGATAATAACTATCAAAAGATAGACAATTGTTTATTTCTGGTTTAAATATAAAATTACATCCAATGACCAAAATTTTATTAAATTGTAAAAATATATTCTAAATATACTTTAAAACCACTAAAATTAATAATTTATCACTATTAATTATTTTGATTAAAAAAGTTTTTTTAATTAAAATTTAGTAATTTTCACTATTCATCATAATATGAAAGTTATCCGAAACGTACCAAAATTTCACCCTAAGCTAATTTTGATATTCCGAATCCAAAAATGAATTCCATTTTGAAAAAAAAATACAAAATTTCAAAAAGTGGTTATTATTATTCATAACGGCTAGTTTTAATAATATTTTAATAGCATATCGTTGTTTAGTGAAACTTGGTATTGTGTACAACACATGCTATTGTGGAAGGTTGCGCTTGCGTGTAATGGAAGCCAAGTCAGGGATGCGTGTTGTGCAAGCTCATTTTGGTGTAGCATACAACACAAGACATTAATGAAATTAAAAAGAATATTTTTCGTAAAATCTTGGGGTGTTACATGAACCCCATTGTTATGTGATGGGTCATATAAACCCCTTATCTTCAAAATCCTCCATTTATTTCTTGAGTTCTTGGATTTCAGTTTGTGAAATCTTGTTGGGTGGATTTGATATGTCTGCTACTCCTTGAATTAGATCAATAATGATTTTCCCCACCCATATAGTTATAACCTAGTGAATATTTCAAGTATGAAAACCCTTAAAAGATCACTTACAAGAGGTAAATTTGTATTCCACATTAAAAAATTTATTATAAGGTGACTAGCTGTCTGGCCTATCAATCCTCCCAAACCATGGTACTCGGGTCATGCTTGAATAACTGGGACATACCATTCAACCTTTAGAATATATTTAATTCCCTTAGGTGTTGTGAAAGAGACTGTTTGTTAATAATAATTTACATGGCCACTATAAGATATTGACAAGTCCCATCCAACTATGACCTTGGTACCCACCATTTCGAGGAAAAAGGATCTATATGAGAGGATACCCACTTATCTCAAGGGGTCATTCCATTCACCAGTTTTCACTCTTATATTTGATCCCCAATGGTGTTTCAATATTCAGTATGAAATTGATATATTATATCTCCCTCTATATAGGGGGATTGAATAATTATTGAATATATAATGTAATTTGAATCACATCTTCCATGAAATATAAATTCTAAATTAGAATCTTCCAAGATATTACCTGGATCTATAGAAGGAATGGGACTCTTCTCCTCAGGAATAGGATTCACTAACAAGAAGTGTTCAAATCTATGGCCCTAGGATGAATGATAACTATCGTGGGTATTTTCACTATTTTGTAGATACAAATATGATAAATATATAAGTAGTATATGCATTCCACCTAAAATATATTGTTCTATATTATTCTAGCTACCTACATAATGCTGAGTTTCATTTCTTATACTTGATTCTGGAGTTGGTGAAAATAACATCCCAATAGTTAGTGGAGGGAATTTTCAGTAGAAATGATGATATTTTTCCATCATTTAACTTGATTTTAACTCAATTAGGTCCATTATACATGGGGGATTCATATGGATCACTGTAAAACATCGGTGAAATTATATGCAAATATCATTTTTTTCATATAACTAGAAATTCCTCCATGAGATAACATAGAGTTACTTTCCTTCATCTAGATGAAAACCCCCCTCTCTCAATGATAAACGTCAACATTGAAAACATCTAGTTTTCATGAAGTTTCACTCAGTGATTAGGGCCTATTTTACTATCTCAAAAATTGAAATCAACCATAGTATATTTACCTATGATATGATGGTGTAAAAATCCAATCCATAAATTATCTTTTTATAATAAACTCATCACTCCATAGTGTCAGTGAGAAGTGATGATTCATGGTGAATAGAGATGAAAAATCTATTAATAACATATAACCCTAATATAGGTGTATAAACTCATTAAACATACTTCTCTTAGTAGATGGGAGAAGAATTAGTCACTTGAATGTCCACCATAACCATGCCCAGATGATGATCATCAAGGGTGATCATGCCCCTCCAAAATTTGTTCCAATCATGCATTATATAATTCTTGATATTGACCCCATTTTCTAGAGGAGAGTCTAGTTAATGGAATATGGATATCTTGGACTCTATCCATGATTCAGCAGATTGATGAATTCAGACCCTTAAGAAGGTAGGAGGATGTTGTTGTTGAAATTATCATGTTAACTTCTCCAATATAGGGTTGGGTCACAGGTCTCCCTTTATATAATTCATAAAACATAAGAATATATGTTATAACTAGGAATTTGATCTGAAATTTTTAATATATGTAGGATCATCTAGTGAAACTCAATGTGCAAATATTGGTTGGTGATGGACCACCACCTTTGGATCATGATTGATTCCACCCTTTAATTTCAGGATATTAGGATATCATGGAATCATATCTCTACATGTTCCAAAGACCCAACTCATATAAATATAATCAAGAAAACTATCAACCATAATAGAATAAGATGTGTACATAACATTCCTATATAAAAGTCACACCACTCTATATGCTCCAAAGGCCTGGACTACGTGACAAATAATATCATAAAGAGAAGAAGATACACTGCCTACACACCACAACTATGGTTGGGTGAGGTTTGAGGTCTCACATAATATAGAGGTGGTCCCATTATATAGAGTTTCATTTTCCATGGTATATAAAATAACACGTTACATTGAAAATCACATCACTATTTATCAGTACAAATTTGTTTTGGGAATTTTATTTCATATATATTATTAGTCATTCAAATATATATTTATATATAGGTACATTTAGATGAGTGATCATTATCTATTTATATTGGCCCAAACTCTATATAAATAGAAATTGGAATATCATGTAACCAGGACCTAACCTTCACATTTGGTATTAGGATGTGACCCATCATATAATATTATTTTATTATATTAATCATAAATCAAAATTTATTGAACATAATTTGTACATTCTAATTGTAAATTATGTAATAAAATCATCAAACTTGCTATCCCATGTGACCCGTGCACCATGGAACCAACATGGAATTATGGGTTAATTATGTTCCCACCACCAATAAATATTGTAATATTCCATATATGTGGATGGACAAGCATTAATTAATGTAATTATTCTATCCCAGCATGAAATGTAGGGACATTTAAAAGTACATATATATCAGGTCACTTACAGAAATTAAATGTAATCCATGCAATAAGGTAATCCTATATGGCATAGAATTATGAATGTTATGTGAATCCCTGGGTTCCAATTATAAAACATGAAATGATAACCCCTTTATTTATATATTAGTGTAAAAATATAATAAAAATAATAATTAAAATAAATAAACTATAAATTATGGTTCTCACATAACTATGAAATATATAAAACTATAATATTAAAAAACTAAAACAATTGTATAACATCCTAGGTAATTTGTATTTCCCATATACTCTATTTTACTACTACAAGGAGCATGTTCATTTACAAATTGTGAAACATTCCTAATAACCAATATACTATTCAAAATATTAGGGAAATAATTGAAATTAATTGATTGATTCCACATTCTAATGACCCAACATTTGTCACTCGATAATAGTTTTAAAACCATGGGGTCATGTGGCCTTGAACGCATCTTCCCATATTCTAGAGGATTAGGAATAATAAAAACGGCCATGGACTATATGTTTAAAAGACAATAATCTCATGATCAGAGGTTATCAAAGCATTATATAGATATTAATTATTTTTAAAATAATATAAATAACTGAAAAAATGAATATTAACTCACCCAAAAAATGAAACCATAAAAAATTGTCAATATAATTTAAAAAATTGTATATGGCTTGATTATGTATAAAAAGGGAATACATCGAAGAAGAGAATAAGGAATATAAAACGTGTTCTATAAAATAAAAAATGAACACAAACTATATCCATTATAAATATTATAATAATATCTATACCCTTCTCAAATAATGCACCCTATGTACAAAATCAACCATCAATAGCCATACGCTTCCCTTGGTCCCTACCAACCACCATAAATAATGATTGGTTACTAATCAGTGTCTCGAATTGGGTACGAGATATACTCAACTAGACACAACCAATGTTGTCTATATAAATCCACTAATTTCATATAAAATTATTAATTTTCATATATAAATCAACAAATAATTTTAAATAAAATAAAATACATTTGTCACGGTACCTCACAGAACACTCTTTCAACACTACATACTTCTGCCTAATAGGGATTGTGTTTAAATAAATGTCTCCATCTATGTATATATATAATATTTGTTTATATATACACATCATATGTAATACCATATATGTGAATATATATATATATATGTAATATCTTATATAAATATATATGTATACCAATGGAATATTTAAACACACACACATATATATAAGTTGTATTATAATTATCATTGAATATGTTCTAAGAAAAATTGTGTATATAGGTCATCACAAAAAAATTATATAATATATATAATATATCCAATAATCTTCTTTGATTAGTAATGTAATCCTTGTTTTTAATTTTTTTTATATGTGTATTGTTTCAGATATTTGGTGTGTTATTTTTGGATATTATATGGATTAATATAAAGGTCTGGTCATTGAATGATGTGAAATTTCGAGGAACAAGGTTCCTGGAAACAATGTTTCAAATATACTAATTATATTAAATAATATGTGCACATTTTATTCCTAAAAAAGTTGAATAAATTCTAAATGGGATGTTGAATCTGAAATCAGAGGGCAGTGTTGAGATCAATGCCGGAGGATTTCCCTAGGAGAAACATCACATTGGTTTGCATGGTTTGTTTGTAGAAATGTCAGGTTGGGTGTAGAAATGAGTAAAATAATTATAATGTACTTTTTGATGCAATTTTTTATTCGCATAAACTATTATGTATTTAAATAAACTATTATAATGAAATATCAGGGTTAACCGCATAACCCTAGAGCATTTTTAGGATTTATGGAATGCTCCTTGGAAAATTTTATCAGGAGAACAGTGATGCAATTCCATATCAAAGATCGACTACCCTTGGATCTGATTGATCTTTCCAATGATGTAGATAAGGAATCATTCTTCATCAGATATCAGACCAAATCGAGCCAATTAATGTTTTTATTTGTATTTTTTCCCACTATTAAATTCTATGAAGAACCCTGACCAAACAACAAACAGATTGGTCTATGGTTCAATCATCTCGCTAGATGGGTTATTTTTTAGATTTTATCATGATGTTAAGTAAGAGATTATTTTTCAATTATTCAATTGTCATTATAACATAAATGAAATTATATTGACATGAACATCAATAATGATTTTTTCCTCTTGTTTGATGTTGTCCTTTTCACCACTGAATTCTCCACTCATTGTGGAAATGTTATTTTTGTCGTGGTTTGATGTATTATAAATTGATTGATCATTTTTCACACGTTTATGGGCACCATAATCCTCTGTTGCAGATCTTGGAGTGTTGCAACTTAATGGTGGGGAAGTAGTGGTTTCAGTCTTGTATCTTGTGATGCTTGAAACCTGATTTTCCATTCTTTATGATTCTTCAGTTCTCAACAATGAAAAACAACAAATACAAAATATTATTTGTGAGTAGATAAAATTTCCAAAATTAGATTATTGGTTATAGAAAGGTTCTTTGGGACCTAAATGATGATATTATGGGAAGGCATGGCCGAAATCAGGGGACGAAGTAGTTTAGAAGATACGCTGATTGTGGGTATGAGATTCTATAAAATCCCATATAACACGAAATGTGTTCCATATTTACACACCATGTGGTTCCCCACGTGTCCAAAATGTTTTTGGGAGAATATTTAGAATCAAACGATGTGTGTTCCTAACATACAACATATGACCTCTCTTGGGTAACTCAGCATGTATCATCGAAAGTACATGGACAGAGGGTGGAGTATATGGTTTTCCTACACGATGTGTACTCCCCCACATTGACCAATATTGGACTACTACATAGGATGAGACATGTAATGGAATAAGGGTAATGTACATAGGTTGCATATAGGGCATGTAACACAACTACATGGATACTGTATTGAATGACATTATCTATTACAAGGGTAGGAACCAGGTCTGGGGATACAATGTGTAACTCCTCAATATGTGGTGTACTCTGTTCTACTAGGCTTAGATCTCTTTTATTCTATATCTTAGGCATGTTTCATTAGAGTTTGATCCCCTTATCCATTCCCTAAATGTTGATATGAATCTTTTCCTACTCCTATAAAAATGAATGTTTCAGTAGGAATTCCTAGATAGAGTTGTTGTAATCCATCTAAGAGGCCTCCAGTCAGATCCTATATTCATACTCATGCCCTATGTTTAGTTATTGGTATCATTGTTACCAACACTACCATGGACTAAATCCTATACAAAGATAAGTTAAACTTCATTGAGATTATTGTATACCCCCATGGCCCTAACTGTGATCCTCATATGTTTATCATATTCCCTTCAGATCTATCAGTGTGATATTTCTCTTTATGAGACCCAAAGAGTAGTACCTGTATGAAAAACATCACTAGTTCAAGTATACATAACAATTTATTCTCCTGGAATACTTATTCATGAAATCCTCATGATAGAATCCTACAATGGTATACTATGATTGCGACATGCCTATAGAATATGTGTCTTGGTTATGTATACCTTGATATTATCCTTATATGTTATATAGACACATACCTGGGAAGATATTACTGCATTTTTTTGTATATTATTTGGGGGTTAATGATGTCATACTAATTACTATTATTATACTCATCCCTTCTTGAGAGTTTCTGGTACGTTTCATGTCTTGTGTAGAGAATCGACCTATTGATGGAGTCCTAGGTGTACCAGGATCAGACAGTTCTTAGTGATACCATATAGGCTAAGGCGTGTTCCATTGGATTCATATAATTGTCCCAGTACCTTTACTTTTAGTTTGGACTTGTATTATAATGTTTTTAGGGTCTTGTATTTGGCTCTTTTTTTGTTTTCATTACTTCTTGTCGTACTCTAGTTACATGATTTTGTTGTACGCAAGAATAGTTGTCAGTTTAGTTATTTTTCATCATTTTTAGGTGATTGGATATGTTTACATGTGTATAGGTACTTATGATAAGGGATCAGATATCCTTGATATACCCACTCAGTGCTATTTGACTACCACTAGCCTATTGGAGGCTGGTTGAAGGAGTTTTGACATAGGACCCACAGGGATGGGTCATGACAGATTGGTATAATAGTGGGTTGATTATACATTAGGTCTAGGAGTCTATGATATTTGTTTGGGGAAATGTTTTTATATGTTTTGAGGTAATTTTTTTATGAAAGGGAATTTGGTATTGGTGTAGTGGCCAACATATCTATACCATGTAGCTCTGATAACCTAATTTACAACTCAGAATATGAGAACACTGGTTGTAGAAAAAACAATGGTTCATGCATCATATAATAATGGGTTGTGGTTTCAATTTACACATTGAGTCATCTATATAGATATAATCATTGGTCGTGTTATATCTTTTTTATTTTAGGAATCCTCTACAATGTAATTTATCTATGATTAAGAAGCTTGATCACGAGGATGATACCCTCTATGATGAGACTTTGATACAGGGATCACCTTACCAAGATGTTACATACATGTGGTGAACCATCCATAAAACCACCTATAGGGTAGAACTTGTTAATCTAATTTATAGATGATGATGTGCTCCAGATGAGTATGGTTCATGAATTTCAATATAAGAGACCCTATAGGTTCTGAGGTGAGCCTGGCCCATAGGTGGAAAACTACTAGCATGAGGCGGTGACATAAAATTTCTACCTAGTTAGGACACCATTAGATCAGATGGTGGCCCTAGAGGCAAACCATATTTATAGTTTAGTAGGGTGATTATGGGTTTTAGTTTCCTTATCTTATGATAATGTGATCTTATAGGGACAATGTTTTAGTTCCTATCATGAAGGATTTCTCAACTACTATTCAAATGTAAATTTTTATTTAGGATCTTTTATAACTCATACAGTGGAGCATGGTAGTACTTGAGTATTCATAGAGGATTTATAACCTCTACAGGTATATTATGGATAATGTTTTAGATCATTTCATCATGTTGGGACCTTCATATGAGGTCTATATAGAGAAATATGAGCTAGAGATATACCTCTACCAATTCGTACATATGTTTGGTGATTGAGATTGATTTGGTGGTCCAGTATTTCTTGGATAAGTAGATAAAACCAATGGTTGTCAGCAGAAGGAATGCAAGATCAATGACCATACAAGTAGGGATATGACAACAGTATAAGAGACCTATATGTTGCTGATGTTTTTGGAGGAGGTATTAGGATAGTGGTTCTCATGTTTAGGACGCAAAGGGTGGGTCCAGAAATCCCAGAGAGAGGCTATGTTATTCATGTGATTATAGTAGACATCTCATCTAAGATTTAACCACTTTTTGTACATCTAAAAAATTGACCACAAATGGGCCATCAAGGCAGAGATAATAGTAAGATTATCCAAGAATGTAAGATGGTAGATATAATAGAGAATCTGTGAGGGAAGATGGATGTGGTCAACATTTCAACCTGTTACCACCACTACCCATTGGTGGTCTACACCATGCTCATGGGTGTGGACGACATGGGAGGAGATAACTGCATGCAGTCAAGTCTTATGCCCTAGGAGATCCAGGAATGATTTGATGTATGATCAATGTATTTTATATTATAGTTGTTGTATTGATTTTCACATGTTCTAGTCATTATCTTCATTGCACAGACCTTGTATGAGACATAGAGTCCCCCTCTAAACCATTGACACCACCATTACATTTGAAAAATCCAACCAGAGAAGACTCTATGATCAAAAAATTGTGCCAATTGTGTCAACTGATTATTGGAGGTGGGATTTTCTATTGGAATCTATTTTAAAAAGTATGGAGGCCATAACACATAATTCTTTGTATGGGTTGGTTATCTATTTTTCTTACCTATGTATACTTTTTTGGAGAAGGGTTCTATGTGTCCACTATGATGTATTGTCATTTCATAATTATATGAAATAAAAATAGAGGCAATTTTCTATGGAATCTTTAATTGGTGGTTAGAGACAATTACTCTTCAGTTGGATAGCCTTTGACATAGATCATTGGATGCTTTGAGTTCCCAATTTCCTAAGGTGGAGGCAGAGTACAAGGACTACTTTTCAAATCGTGTTCAAGGATTACCTTTTTGCTGAGAGAATTAATTATTCATTTATCTAAAACCAATGATGACATTGATATCTACTCCAGCATATACGATGGTTCTAGGAGAGCTTCTCGATATGAGGGGATGGTTGAACGGCTTGTAGATGATAGGATTCATGAGTCCTATTATTTCAACCTAAATAGTCCCAGCATTGTTTTCCAAGAAGGAATAATGAATCTAGGGGTTGTGTGTGGAATAAAATTTCTTGAACTATGTGTTCGTGAAGATCTATTATCCACAACCAAGTAACAATGAACTCTTGGATCAGCTAAGAGGGGCATATTGGTTATTGAATATTGACCTCAGATCAGGCTATCACCAGTTGCGAGTAGGAGATGAGGATATACCGAAGACATAATTCCGATTTCATTACAATCAACATTAGTACTCACTGATTATCATTGGTGTATGTAACTCTCCAAAAGTGTTCATGGGACTCATGAACTAGATATTTCATCATTAAAAACACTAGTTCATGGTATTCTTTATAAAAAAACTTTCTTTTGTACAAGGCGGCTGAGGAGGATCATGTGAGACACTTAATGATGGTTCTAGACATACTCTGAGAGGCTGAGATATATGAAAAGTTATTTAAGATTCAATTATGGATTTAGGTGGTCCAAATTATAGAACACATTGTATCAGTTGATGGAGTGGTAGTGCACCGAGATGAGGTTGATGTAGTGTAATCTTGGGATCCACATAAGTGAATTTTAGAGGTGCATAGCTTCCATGAGTTGATATGATATTATCAGATATTATTAACTAATTTCTCTAGAATATAAAATCCCTTGACATCTTTAAATCGAAAGGGGAATCAATTTGTGTATATAGAAAGGTGAAAAAAACATTTCTAGTAGTTATGGAAGAGTTTGAAAAGATCTCCCATGTTGAGATTTAGGGTTAAGAGTGTCGGGTACGTATTTTTTTACGATGTGTTAAGAACCGGTATTGGTTTTGTTATTTTACAGCAGAAATTAGTGATTGGATATGGATCATTCCAATTGATACCACTTGAGTATTACAACATGACCCATGACATTGAGTTATCAGTGGTAGTCTTCACATTCATGATGGGGAGACACTATGTGATTGGTGAGAGGGTTTACATCTACTATAATCACAATAGTATCAAGTACATATTATCTCAAAAGTATCTAAGCATGAGGTAGAGGCGATGTATATTGTTCTTCTAGGACTATAAAATTGAGGTTATGAAAACTACTTGGAAGATAAATGTGGTTGCATTTTCTCCTAGCAAGAGATATTATTTTCAGTTGTTGAATGAGGTGTAAGAGAATTTGGCCTCATTACAGCCATCATTTATGGATGGAGATAGAGAATGTTACCTTAATTATATAATTGTAACCCCTCCAAAATTATAGTGATTCAGGGGTGCACATATTGGTGATGTTGAATGTGAGACCCTATGTGCTCAGATATCCACATTTCATACTCATGATGGATTCTGTAAAGGTGGAGAGCACATCATTATTTTCAAGGACACATGATGGTAACATTGACTTTGCAGGAAGAGTTTATCAGAGAGATTCAGATTAATCCTTTGGTGGTACATCCATGTTGTGAGAATATGTAATAAGACCTCTAACATCAATTTTGTCAGCCAGGGATGAATAAAATGATTTGTGGAGGTTTTATCGTGATGCTTAACCTTTTTGCAGGTAAAGTCTCAACACTATGTTTCGACAGGTTTGTCTCAAACCCTTAAGGTGATTGAATAGAAGTTGGATGGAATATATATTTATATCATGATGATGTACACATGCATCCATGGGATAACATTCTATCCATGTGATCATAGGTCATCTCACAAAGTTGTCCTAACTACTAGCTATATGAGAGCAGTGTTCAGTAGAGTGATTAGGATGCATCTACATGAAATAGATTACTCAACTACTTTGTGATCCATCATTTATTGTTTTTTTATCATGATGATATCATTACATTATTATTTTAAGTGGGATTACAGGAGGCATTTCAGACACAACTGTATTTTAGCATAATGATTCTCCCACAAACTGATGGTCAAACTAAGGAGACCATTCTTGTTCTAGAGGAAATTTTGTCATCTTGCATGTTTGGATTTGGATATTATTGGGAGGATAACATACCACTATTATATTTTTCATACAAAATAATGTACCATTATACAATTGAAATGATACTTTTTGAGGCTCCTTAGAAGAGAAAATTCTAAGTCACCACTTTTCTAGACTAACCCAGGAGAGTCAACAGTAATGGGGGTAGGGTTAATGTGAGCTACAATGGTGAGTTTTCATATAATCTAAAAAAATATGAAGACCAAAAAATCCATCAGATGTCTTTTGATGATATGATATGGATAGATTTTGATATTTAGGAAGGAGATCATGTGTTTTTATGTTTCTTTATCTCATCATGGATTAAGAATATTTGGTCGAGGTGGAAAACTATCTCCAATGATCATAATCCAATTTCAAATAATAAATAGTGTGCGAGAGGTGGAATACTACTTAGCTCAACCACCATAGTTAGACAGAGCTCGTGTTGTAGCTGAGGTGGTATGTGCATGACACATCACACATTATCAACTTGGGTGAGCTGGAAATTATTGTTAGAGAGACAGTTGATGAGTACCCAGTGGAGATAGAGGATTGGCATGAGTTGTTTCTTTTTGTTAAATTGATTCCTTTGGTGCATACTTTTGGCTTCATGGTAACCTCTAGGAGATAACATGGGAGTGGCAATCTCAGATTCATGCCCATTACCAACATCATTTTTAGTATCATTTTTTTATATTCGAGGATGGAGAGCCCGAAGGTCATGATAATGTAATGTCTTCGGTTTTTTTTATTATTTTATATTATATAGATTAAATTTGAGACTAGGGGCAGGCGCTGCATACGATTTAGAGGCCCAGGGTTCCATTAATAAATATTTTATATATATTAAATAACAAGTGTGCACATTTTTCATGAAAAAGTGGGAGATATCTTAAATGGGATCCTGGATCAGAAATATGATAGAACTGTTGATCTTAGAATGTGGGTTTTATCCTAGGTGTAACATAACATTGGTCAGTGTGGGACATTTTTGGAAAAGTTAATGTTAGCATAAAAATTAATAAAATAATAAGAACAAATTATTTTATTTTCATTTTCATATGTAAGGGTTTTTTAGTCTTTAAATTGAATATTATGTAGAAATCCCAAGGTTATTTGCATAAGCGTGAAGCCTTTAGGGTATCGTTGGAGAGAGCATTGCAAAACCCAATCAGGAGAACAATGATAGAATTAGGGTTCGAAGATCAACAAACCTCATATTCGATGGATTTTTCCATCGATGGAGACGTGTTGTTAATCATCATAAATCAAACCCAATTTAGGATAATAATGTGTTTTTTTGAATTACGCCCCTGTTATTGAATTATATGATGAACGTGGATGAATCAACGAACATATTGATTGGTGGTTTGATCATATAGAGGGGTGGGATATTTTGTATGTTTTATTGAGAGATTATAATATTGATTAATTGTTGATTATTATATTTTTTTCTAACATAAATGAATTTAGTACAATACAAACATCAAACGAGTTCCATTCATATAGTTGTATTTTGTGCTTTTCTCCCTTGAATTCACTTTTTAGTGCAAAATTCTTTGTTTGGACATAATTCAACATAGTAATGAATAATAAATCATCGAACACCCATATCATTGTTTAAGGATTTGATATCAGAGATATGTGATTGATTCAATACTACAATAGTTGTGGTAATGAATCATAAAATGATTGATACATGATTTTAGATTCAATTTTTTTCTTTGGTGCTCAATGAAAAAAGATGAACATATACAATTTTTAAGTGGATCTAAGGCTGAAATGATGTTGATCATTGATGGCTAGTTTATCCATGACCTGAATCATTATTTTCATGAAATGTGTTCTTAGAATTGGATGGAATATAAGTGGACAATATGTGAAAATTCAAGATTTGGGATTACAGAAAATATACCATAACATGTTGTGTAAACCAGATCTACACGATGTGTGGGGAACCATATAGAGGCTATGATTTTTGTGATAATGTTAAAGATCACATGGTGTGTGTCTTTATCACACAGAATGTAACATCCCCTATGTAACATGTCATTTATCATGGAATGTACATGGTGGAGTACACAGACTACCTATACAAAATTTATACCCTCGTACAGTCATGGGTTGGACTATTACCCGGGATGATTCATGTACTAGAACATAATTAGCGTCCATGGGATTCCTACATGGTATGTACCACTACAGCACAAAAAGTGTTTTGAAAGACACATGATTTGAACATGGGAAGGACACAATGTCAAGGGACACATCATATATCCCCAATATGTTCCCTTTACACTTTTACAAATAGAAAAGGTAACTTGTCCTCTATAACAGGGATGTCTTTTTTTGGGTCATTTCCACTTATCCTTTCCTTGAAGGATGGAATGAATAATTTTCTAATACAGGACTATGATACCTTCAGCATTAATTCCTTGATCGATTTTTTAGAATCCCTTCGAGAGTCTTCATGTTTGATACTCTATTTGTTTTCATTCCCTAGTTGTAGTTCATATAATCGATGTGACACAAAATAAATGGGATTCGGTCCTCTACAGAGGATGGTTAATACATATTGAGATATCTGTATCACCCCATGGCCCTTGATATGATCCTAATATGTTTATCATATACTCTATGAATCTATCTGCATGTTCCTTCTCATGATGATACCCAATGAGCACTACCTCTTTGATGGACATCATCATTTATATATTAATATGGAGTGTGTTCACTTGGATGGGTGATTCGTTGAATATTCATGATTTATTCCTAAGCCGATATACTACATCTGTGAATTCCCTCGAGATTGTGTTTCTTGGTTGAGTATATCTGGTAATTCTCATTATATTTGCGGTAGACATATTCCTATGTTGAGATGAGTTTATTTTTCATTATTTTGATTTTTTGGTGTCTTACTGAGTATAATTATACTCAGTCATACATGGGATTTTCCCGCATATTTCATGCCTTATGTAGATGGTCTAACTATTTATAGATTCTTTGGTGGTCTAATAATATATGGTTCATATTGATACCATACATATTGTGGTGTGTTCTTGTAGATTTTAGATAAAAGTACCAGTACCTTTACATTCAGAATGGACATTTATTAAAGACAGTTTTTTGTGATCTTATATTTTTATTTTTTTACTATACTTTACATCCTGTCATAATATAGTTATAGGATATAGATGTCTGCATGCATTGTTGTCAGTTTTTTTTCACATTTCGGCATTTTTATTCATGTGGATATGTGTGTGTGTGTGTAAAGGTACTTATGCTATGGGTTCCAATGTTAGTGATATGCCAACATGATTCTAGTATCCATCACCTATCCTATTGGATGATCGAATGGGGAATCACGACATTGGCCTTACTTGGAAGGGTCCTAAAATCTAGAGGCTATCCATGGAATTTAATAAAAACAATTCATGGAATTGCATTACAATAACAATAAAAATCCATCATCAAAGGTTTTTTTTCAAGCCATTACACATGAGGAACTCATAAATCACTAATCAAATTGTGATAAATCATAGACCAAAAATTATATCCATGGTATAAAACAAAAGTAATTGGTGATTACTCGTGTCTTGTTATAGAAGTTTTTCCAACTAAAATTATCCCAGACATTCCACTATGAACCATGTGTATCTTAGGGGTAGTATAAAGGTAAACATTTATTGATCACATCCAATTTGTTCTATGATGAACAACTGTATCTCTCCATACATTATATAATTTATACAAAAATTTCAAATAACAATTATCTATGATCACATTCAAGGTGATCCAAATAATAACCTTCATGTCACCCTTTTTCTATCAACTAAAATAGGGATGGATATTATTTTAAAAAACCATTTAAATAATTCAATTAATCCAATTTTACTAATTAAACTGATAATGATAATAAATAACATAAAAATAAGGCAATGGGACACATCACTTGGCCTGCCATTTTCCTTTTACTTAACTCAAGATACATTTTCATCACAAGTACATGTCAACATACCTTAAATGGTGGTAAATTTCAATTTCTATAAATAAGGATCAAGAATATTAAATGAAATACACTAGGGGGGGTTATATGAGTACATCCACTGATAGGGGATTGTTAGACTCTGATAATCTCTAATTCATTGAAATATAAATTTATTTTCTTATTTAGGAATTTTATAGGCATTAATTTTTTTTGGGTGTGCATAATAATGGTTCAATATATTAGAATTTATACATTAGGGGGAAATAACAACATTGCCTAACTCATATTAGTAGAACTCACCCCATCAATTTTAATCTATTTATTATAGATAAAATGGGAGAAATTATCAATGTGGATAAATTTCATGAAAATATGGATTCTTACCAGGTTCCATAAATTCACAAAATATTTTAAGATAAAATATTAATGGAATGAAATAGATTAATGTTCTTACTATTTTTATTTGTTCATGATAAATAGGGATGAAAGAAGATCTCAATTGCATGATTATCATAAAATACTAAGGAAGAGGGAAGGAAGAGATTTATAAATGACCTATTGTCATTCAATAATGTTAGGGGTAAAGGTATTATTGGTCTTACTATAAAAATAGAATAATTAAAATTTAAACCCGCATTAAAGTGGGATCGTAGTTTTCATATATGGTTTACAAAACCATACAACTATCGATACACTAGTATTAGTTATGTGTCAGAAATCTTGTAAACATAGGTTTATTGTTTGGTAAAACCATGTGACCATATTTAGTTCACTCTAAACACCCTCATGGTTGTTCAACCTAATGGGGAAATAGTAGAAATATTTTTCACCACATTCTAGTTAAATGAACCACCACATATTATTAAGGAGAACAGTTTTATATAATCATGTTCTAACATTGATACATAGTATTCCATTCCAAAATATGGATCAAAAGGATTGAAAGAATCCTCAAACACTCTCAATAAATTCCTTCTACACATAATAAAACCTATTTGTGAACATAATTATTGTACTACAATTAGATGGTTCAATGTCGTAGTTAAAAATATATTATCTTACACCATGTTACTCATATGATATAATATAAATTTAATTTATATTTTATTCCTCATAATATAAAAAAATTCCTTTATTATTTTAATATTTAATTTATTCTCATTTGTTTTTTCCACAATTTATGTTAACTGGGTGAAATATGAAAAATAATGTCAAGAGAAATCATGATATGAAATGTGATGTTTTCCCAAATGATATTACAATACTTATGCAAGATATTGCATGGAACATCAAAGAAGAAATAGAAAAATGAACTCCTAATAAAAAAAAGTTGAGTCATATGTAATTCCCTTCATCTAATAATAAAGATAATATTATTGTTCATTACTTTATTGGACAATGACCTCCTATAACTATTAAAAAAATTATCATCTCTTCATAGAATATTGGATTATCTTGATTGATAAGATATTTTTTATCCGCCAATACATGAAATATGGGAATTACTTGCTTTATATTTTTCAATTTGAGTGGTGTGTCAACTAACAATCATTGTTGATGAATAACAAAAATCCCAAAGAGGATATTGATTTAGGTAATGTGAGGGGTTCATGAATTTATTTTTTAATAAATATTTTCTTTGAACTCTTAAATATAAAATGAATAAAAGTATACTCATACTAAAGAGAATAGGATTAAGTTTATAGTTGGTCATATGAGGAAGACATCCAAGGTATTTCATGGTATGACTCTAGATTCATAGTCAACACTGAATGTGTAATGATCTTATTATTTAATTTTTATTATAATATTCAATAAAAATATTTTTAAATTAATATCATTTATTATTACAAAGACATTGTTTTTTTTTTCATAAAGGTTGAGGTGTGGAAAAATTAATCTATGTGTTATTCTAATACTATTGATCAAATGACTAAAAAAGAGCTTTTATTATGAAGATAAACAGATAAATTTCACATATGAATGAAATACCATTATACCACATGTCAATATTAAGGGACTAAGAATATTATAAATTGTCTCAAGGGAAATGGTAGATGCATCAAATGTGAAACAGAGTTAAATTTTGAATATTATTACTGAACAGATATAAAAATTCCCTCCATTGCGATAGAATAATGTAATGTATAGATCAACACTCAGCATGTGGTACAATATTTATACTATAGGGAACACTAGAAATATGTGATCAAATTCCATATAAAAAGTGTTTTTAGGGAAATCAATGATGACAACATCCATGACCAAAATAGAAATAATGAATACATGATATCACTATCCTAAGGGCATCCCCAAAATAATGTCGCTATAGGAAAATTGAAATTTATTAAATAATATTGAACAATATTTTTTAACTTTTTATTTATCAATTATTTCATATAATTAAAATATTGTATAACTATTAAAATACCACCTCAAAACCTAGTTTATGAGTTATAAATTATAAATTAGAATGATGAAAAAATTACATTAAATGAATTTAACTCTTCAATGGTCAATTTTTTTGAATTTTATGTCTGGAAAAAATCCATTCTAACATTTATTTGTGGAGTTAGATTCTATATTGGGAACAAATTTTATATCCATATATCATTCCTACATCAATAGATAAGATAGAATCATCACTATTCATAACATGATTAATTATCCCATTTTGTACAAGTGTAAGGATGAAGATAAATTTCTTCTTAAATATTAGAAAAAATAAGATCTTTTAACCTTTTAATAAATATTATATATCATAAATTATTGATAGCAATAATATAATAATGGTTTAAGGGATTCTCATTGTGAGAGATTATACATATGTATTCCATAAATAATTGCACGATTTTCCTCATGAATAGTTAATTGAGTTCACAATTCAATATATAATTGGATATATGACTATAACCAATAATACTAATTGAACAGAAACTATAAAGGTTGAAAATATAAAGATGTAATAATAAGATAATTTGGAAAATGATTTAGACACCCACATGATTCATTATAGGGTGTGTTTGGGATATTTTTCATAAAGGAGGATATATCACTTCATCTCTACATTGATTATTATTACTTTGGTCTCAGATGGGGTAATAATGAAAATACTCACATTTTGACCCAGAAGACATCAGAACATTTTGATGAATATTTCAGGAGTTGGGAATTGATTCATCACACGAATTCAGGCACTGAGGAGCCTGGTTTCACTGATATTAAAAAAATATAAGATTATATTTTTCAACGCACTCAGTTTATCATGGAACATATATAACTCTAATTTGGATTCTAAGTTCATATTTATGAGATATTAGTAATGTTTGGAAGATTGTGTTGTCCCAATGTGAAACCTATGTTCATCCGCTATGGGAGTTTTTATTAGGGTTGTTTTGGGTGAAAATTCGTTATAAGGTATATAATATTAATAAAATGAAAATTTACATAAAACTCTTACCTTTCCTTACCTTCCCATCATGTTGGGTGGGAAATACACAAGGAGGATATCCTCCTAATCCCCTTTCATATTATACAAATTGGAGATAAATGGAATCAGCTGCAAATAAAAGGAATCAAGGGGATTTCTATCTTCGTTTCTTATGTAGATCATCATTATATCAAAGAGTGGCATGATTCATCCATCATTATTAATTCATAGATTCTTCATTTATCCATTTCAGTAGGTGTATTTGAGTTTTTTTCTCAATCCCTTAGTTTAGGAATTATTTTATGGTTCTAGATCCCAAATACAATTTCATGAGATCCCTTATAAGTTGATCTGTATCTTTGGGGGTAAACTGGAACAAAATGGTGGGTTTGGAGGGTTTCACTAATTGGAACCACAAACTTCACTATGTGTGGTTCAGTGACACAAAAAATTAATCCCTTTCTATATGGGTGAGATGAACTTTTGTTAATACATGGCCTATCTTAGTTTAGACTCCATGTAGTGCCCTAAATCGTCGGAACATGTGGAATGGATTGGGGTAACCTTTGTGAAACTACATGGTCAAGTTGCAGCATGTGAACATTGTATATAGACAAGGGGTTTGGTACACAGACATATGAAAACAATATGGGATCATGTAAATTTATCCGAAACACGCCTTGTAGTATAGGATACCCAACATTTATGGGTAACTATTGAGTAGTCCGTGAAGATGTAGAACACGGCCAGTGGGCGAGTGAGTTGGGAAATATTGTGTAACTAATTCAAACATTGTGTACGCCTAAATGGGTTAGAAAACCATTTATATAGGATACATGACCATGTACTCAAGTGATATCACGCTCTGTTTGTGCCTCGGTGCATGCTATGTACTCTTAGGAGATTCTCCTGGGATCTTAAGTCTTCCATATCTTCTTCTCATGGATTCAGATTCTTGGATGTGACTAGCCTAACCTATGTTATTTAACATATATAACGTAGTGTTTACCTCCATTAATGCTTGCGGGATAAGTGTTTTTGTAAATATTTTATGATGTTCAGCAAGCTATGTTGACCTGATGTTTGAGATCGGTGTGGTTCATGAAGAGAGACACTAGGGCAGGTACTCACATGTTTCTCTAGTGTGGGGGTTTCCATGAACTCGATGATTAGGTAAAGGAAAGAATTCCTATTTCCCATGTGTGGTTACATTAAAAGTGGGTAGAATCTATCAGGGGTGTTACTCCTCTGATGGACTGGGGTGAAAGTTTCACCGTGATGTTCATAGTGATGGACAGTGATCCCCTACCAAGTCAGGGTGTGGGTACTCCATTATCATTTAAAGGTAGAGTGGGTACTTCCATGTGATTCCAAGGTATATTTAAACATTCTTTGATGTTGTTACTTCCATACTAGTCCATGTTTCATGTCTTCCATATATGACGTATAAATATAGCGGGTGCTCCCCTGCCCTGTTAAGCCGAGATTCCTCTATCCATGGAGTTCGTACATCCTTATCCTTCCAATGTTGAAGTACTTAGTACATGTTGTTATAGAAGAGTCAGTATTCACCTACCATTTCAGGGAGTGCTTATTGTAGTTTGGGGTCAGTACTCCCCTACCATGCTAGGGTGTGGGTCCCCCATAGTGAGCAAGCCAAAAGAGTCGATAATCAGATATCCTACTATGGTGATATTTGTCTGGCCATAGAGTTTTACTCCCCTAAAAAGTTAGGTTGCAGGTTCTATATCCACATATTATTACTCTCTTATCATAAAAAAGTGTTTTCCCTCCATTCACTGGGTGGTACTAACACATTGTTTTCGGGTACGTGTCCCTACATATGGAGTAGTAATCCCCCTAATCCATGTAGTAATGATGAGTGGGTCCTCCATTAATGTTCGAGATCCCTCAGTTTTGGAATATAGTAATGAGGAGAAGGCCCCTCCACTTGAAATAAACTATAACTAGATAGGAGTAAGAGATACCTCGAAAGTCTGAGTTGTGGGACACTCCATACCAGAGAGTAATAGGATCTGCGTGTTAGTTAGGATCCATACTTCCTCAACTATGGGGAATTGGAGAGGTGATGGTCCCTTCATTCTATCATGTTAGAGGGGATGTGCTCTATGCATAGTATGTGGTAGTTCTCCATCAACTATGTGTAGTGGTGATGGGTGGGCCTCTTTGCATGGGTTTCTTTAGTTTTTTAGGCACAAGGTAATGATAACAAACTATTGGTTTTGTGAAATAGAGCTAGACCTTGTAAGATGTTTCAAATAGAACATGTTATCTTCAACATACCAATAGAAATGGTATTTTTTTCCTACTGTAGTGCTTCTCTCAGATGGGTTCCATATGGGAGGTCTTCGATTTTGGAGTGTGTTCACTTATATTCAAATTAGAATAAGATCTTACAAAGAGAATCCTATTTCTAGTTTGAGGTTGGAACCTCTTGAGACTTGGTGTCTAAGACGATTATATCTAGGTGATTACTGGGAGTCCTTGCGGTGTTATCACTTGTCAAGGTTGACATCCGGTCAAGATCGAGATTACATTTCATGTAATGTTTATGATGGTTCAATATGAAGTTTCTATCTTGATTGGGAATCCCTATGGATAGGTCGAGCAGATGGTATCTTTTTAATTGCTACCTTTTTCATTTGGTGTTTTTAGGGAACCTACTGAGTATTTTTATACTCACCCACACAGGGGAATTTCCTGGACAATTTTTTCGTCTTTTGTTGACCACATTCCATTTGAAAGAGTCCATAGAGGACCCAAGGTAGAAATATATTGGTGATCTAGATTGAATATTATATTCATATAAATTAGGTCGAGGATATATCTGATAGATAATGTTGACAAAAATCTCCTCCTTCTCAGAAAGTTGGACACATTTGTTATTTTCGTTGGTGGGAAATGTTTTGACCTTCTTTTTCTTACATCACATATTTAATAATCTGGTTGTGGGATATATATGTATTCATGTATTTTTTACATTGTGTTTCTTAAATTTCATCATTTTGCGAGCTTGGATATTTGTGCATCTGTACAGGTAAAAACTAAATGCCTCCCATATTTGTGATTTGACAACTAATCAATAGTTGACATCCCCTGGCCTATTGGATGCAATATTTGGGAGTTTCGGCATAGTCCTCATCGATTTAGGACACGAAATAGTGGTATAAATGGAGGGTCTGTTTTTGGACAACAATTTTGTGATCTTGGTTCGGGTTGTATGGAGATAGTGTTAGAATGTTATTTGTTGGGATCTCTATCCAGAGGTTCTAGTTTTGGAATTGAGGCCATAATATCAATTCATGAAAACTCTGATAAATTTTATTTTGACATGGTGCATTAGGAAATTGGTCAATTATAAATAATTGATAGATGTGTCAAATAGGACTGGTTTTTCAGTTTTTACTAATCTTTTTTGAGTTAGGTCCATAAATATACTCTATGAATGTGGTACTCCATGGTTCTATTTTATAATGAAACAATAATTTTTTCCAAATATTATTACATGGTATTATTATGATTTCAATATTCCCCATGATGAGGCTTCAATGCAGGGTACTGATTTTGAGGAATTACCTATGAATGTTCTTCTAGTAGTTCCAACTATTTTTGATTAGAAGGGTTTACTGGAAGTTCAAATAGAGGATACATGTAGGATGAGTACACCAGATGAGTTATATAGGTAATGAACAATAAGGTATCAGGGTTATTCGCACCCTCGGGAAGTAGATTTCTAGCTTAAGGCAGTCACATGTGCTTTCTGATTAGTGAGGACACTTCCCAATCAGATGGAGGTCCTAGTGGTGAAACTTTTGCATGGTTCATCTAGGTGATGGTAGAGTTTGGGGATAAAGTCTCATGATGGGGAAACACTCACATGGGTGGAGTTTTAGAGAATATTTAGGGAAATGTTTTATACAGACACTTTTGGATCAATGCATGTCTAGGAACTTTTCCAGCTTTGAAAGGGTAGCATGATA
This sequence comes from Viscum album, assembly GCA_963277665.1. Lineage (NCBI taxonomy): Eukaryota > Viridiplantae > Streptophyta > Magnoliopsida > Santalales > Viscaceae > Viscum > Viscum album. The sequence continues at coordinate 1,338,302,252 of OY728132.1, read as the reverse complement.
TTTGTCGTGTTTTCAGAAAGGTTCACTAACATGTAGTGATATTCACTGCATATGGTTTCATATAAGTTTTTCAGATCAAATTCCTTAAACCATGTCTTGTTTTGGGAGATCATAGCATCTATGATTCCACTATGCATTCCATCCTATGTTGGAGTAATGGAGTAAGCTCTTATGCTGGTGAGATTCTGGGATGACAAGTATGTTTATGCAACCCGAAACAGTGGTTATGAGGTTGTGGCAACTATAAGACCTATAAGATGAGATATGAAATGGTCATGGAGAATATGGCATACACCTTCTGAGACATAGGTACATGGTAATGTAGCATAGGAGAAGCACTGAGGATCTCTTCAACTATAGGATTAGAAATTTTATGCTAGTGATATACGAGGATTCCTCACTATAGATTTTATGACCCGAATTGTATGAAAGAAGGATCCTGATAAGGATCCTTCTATATAGAGACAATTTTTGGAGAAATTATTTCAGCATGTTGGAAGAAGATTTGGATAATCATGTATAATAAAAGTAGGTTGAAAGAGGTTTGAGGTGCTGCCACACCCCCCCCCCATAGGTTGTTCACAACAGGATCATGGAGATGGAGGATAGTGGAAGAACAACTACAGATAGTAGAAGCATTTGACCTGAAATCTCAAACAATGAATAGAGGTCAACCATGTTTTTGGTGTAATTTATTCATTAAATTTTTTTTTCAATATTTTGGTTACTCTTTTATTTCCCCTTATGCATGGGGGTGTACCCCAAGTGACATGGGGCGTCAGTAGAACCCCATGATGGTAGTTGCGATAGAGGGCCCAGTAAGACCTAGTTTTTGTTTGAGGATCCATTTATTTTTTAGTACCCTTATGTGTTTTCTGTGAGTTTTTTGTGAGATATTATTCAAGAGTGTGGTTTATTATGAAATTTATTTGATGTCACAATATAAGGGGAATCATTCCCTACCGATACATGTTTTTGTGATGTGATCAAAACCACGTAGGTGAGTCAGTGCTTCTCAAAGAAACCATTATCCGGATTTGGTGGATGAGATCCGTATGCCAGCATGATCAAAGAGATGTTATGTGCTGGAATGTCAGAGTAGTTCATGGCTTTATTGAAGGAGTTTCCATGCTTTAACCCTTTATCTTGGTAGACCTGGGAATGGTAGAGTCTGGATTACAATTGTTTCGTAGAAAAATCATTAGAACCTATGATTTTTCTAAACTATGGATTGGTAGAGAACCAGTGATGATCAAATGGGTTTCCACAAGAGGGAGCATAAATGTTTTTTTTGGGGAGTTGTGCTACATTTAGAGGTTTGTTGATGAACAACATGGTAATACCCAGTGTTTACTCTTGAGAATCCATCTTTTTTCTGGGAATACCATCCCATGATTAGAATATACCATGAATGAAAAAATATTTAAAAGTTTATTGTATAGTCTATCTTGTGGTGGATGTGAACTTTGGGGTTCTATTATTGTGTGTGTCAGGTTTTCTAGGGTATGTACTCCTAGAGATGATGACTACAGATGGACATTGGTAATTGGTAATTTCCCACCTATCACAACTTTAGAGTCATGTTCCCAATGGTTTCACAATTTTGGACTAGTAGATGATATACATGAAAGTGGTTTGATCTTGGTGGTAGCTCTATGTCCATGATCATATGTAGCACGAGAACTCTTGGTGGGATCGTTGGCAAGGGAGTCCAGTGTGGAGCTCAGTTTCTTCCATTATGAATATGCTTTCACTTTCTAGGGATGGAAATCCATAATGTGGGGAGAATTTGGTGACTTTGGTTTTTACCCATAAATCTTTAGAATATTTTTCAGAGCTGTGTGCAGAGTTGGAATGGGATTTAGGGTCTTATGAAACCTCGGTATGACGATATTAATAAATAGTAAATATATTTTGTCGCGTAATATAAATTTCATTGGAATCATAAATAACTCATATACGGAGTCTCTGATTAAATTATTGAGACCATGGTTGAGTCCTAAACGTTTTCTTATCCAAACATATGATTAGATTTCATCCTCCTATAGAGTTGTGATCAAGAAATTTTGGGTGATATGGAATTATGAGGTGGATTAAAATAATTAAATGAAAATTTAATAAAAATTTATCTTAACCTCCCATCCCATCATGAAGGTTACACATGAAAAAGGAGTAGTGACTCTACCACCCATATCTTCTACACCCCTTTGGCGATGAATGGAATCAATGCGAAATCAAAGAATAAATATCCATTCTGATGAATATTATCATCCGATCAATGAGAATCATGATCTGGGCATCTTTGTTCATTTATATCATTGAAATTTTACCTTCATGGTGGGGGAATTTAATTTTTTTTTCTAATCCTTTTGACGAATTTTTTAATGTTTTAGATCCAAAATAAAATTATTATAGATCCCATCTAGGTATATCTTCATTTTTTGGTAAATCATGGAAATATAAAATGTTTATTGAGATGCTTCTCAACATGAATCCCCTTTTCCATGTAGTGTTTTTCATTAACAACTTTTGTGTATCCATTGTATATTAGTGAAGAAGATTATTTGGAACTACACTTTGCATACCAAGGTTTACCTATGTGTAGTGCCTCCAATCGTCTGACCATGAGACATGACTTGGGTTAGCCATGTGAAACTACATGGACATGTACAAACACAAAACAATGGTACACGAAAATGGGGTCTGGTACATGGATATAGGCATACTACACAAGTAGGTGTCCATTTACGCTGAACACCCTTTGTAGTATGGGATACACAATGTGTGAAGGACATAGTTGGTGGGTCCATGTAGAAGTAGAACCCGACTAGGGTCAGAGGGATGAGGGACACAATTTGTACCACATTTACATAGCTTGTAGCACTACATTTGTTGGTAAACCATGTATACAAGATACACAACCTAGTTATCGGGTGGGATCACATATCCTCTGTTCCCCGGTGAACGTCATGTATTCCAAGGAGATTTTATTGGGATCATCCGTTTTTTATATCTTCTTCACTGAGATTTTGATTTAGGATTGTGAATTTCTTATATTGAGTGTTTTTCATATCGATAATGGTGGTGGCGTCCATTAAAAGTTATGTGATATGAGGGGTGTAAATCAAGTAAGTTGGCTATCATGTTATTTTGAGTTGATGATGGAGATCGATGTGGTTAGTGAAGATATACATTAAAACTAGTGCTCCCATGCATCATTAGGGAATTGGTTTCCCTTACCTGTCTTCTACGGTAGAGGCATGACTCCCCATAACAATGAAATAGGTTTTTAACCATTGTGTATTTTACTATAGTTAGTTTATAGTTACACTCTCTCTTCAAACATTAACAATATATAAATATTGTGAAATGCACAAAACATTATAGAAACATATGCATTAAAACCATACTATTCTACTTTCATTGGAAATATGTAAACGTTTACACTAGTAAATATTTGATCTACACCATCACCCTCTAGGTTATTATAGACTACCACCCTTATTAGAGATATCAAACATAGTATATATCATCATAATATGGGGGAAAGGAATCATAAAAGGGGTGAGATCAAATTCTTAGTATTTGTGAACAAGGGAGACATGTAAGAATAAACATGAGCATAAGGGTATGATAATGTGATAATGAAAATAGAAGATCATACCTTGGAAATATAAGATTATAATGGAGTTCATGGAATAAATATTGTAAGTCAAAAAGACATTAATCATAATGATATATAGAGCATAAAAATGAAATAATAATGTAGGAATAAAACATGGAAGCATCGAAACACATAATCAAATAATTTTTTTCATAGTATCTGAGGAATAACATTGAGGACCATATTTCTAGTATGGGTTCACTCTCCATATCATCTTAGTAGTCATGGTTTAGTCTCATAGCCATCATAGTAGCATGGGTGAAATCATCATAGCATCTTAGTAGTCATGGTTCACACGCATTTCCATCATAATAATAATGTTTCACTCCCAGGACCTTCATAGTTTATCTCAAGAGATATAGAATCTTTACCCAATGCATTGTAGGGAGATTTAGGTTACACCCGTGAAAAAATAAAATCATACAAACATGTTACAATAGATCACAAATAGAGATATCATAATCCATGAAAAGAAATGGATTTCTTAGAAATTAAAACATATCATAACATGTGAAAAGAGACAGGTTTCATATTAATTTCATCATAAATCATTACCTGTGAAAATAAGAGGGTTCAAAAAAAATTAACTTGTGAAGGAGATACATGTGCCATAAAAATCATGCCATAAAATTATAATCCATTTAAGGAAATAATATGGATGGAAAAATTGAATAATTTTTCCCATAAAGAAATTAGTAACACAAATGGATGTTATCTTATAGGGTAAATAATTTTGAAATATCTTTTTAAATTATTTCTTGGGAAAATATCATTTCATCTATGAAAATTTATTTTTTTAATATAAAACATTTTGAAAATAATATTCTTTCAAAATAGATTTGAAAAAATATAAAAGATGCTTTGAAGAAAATAAAAAAAATTTAAAATAATTCTTACCTGAATATGATCTTGAAGGATATTTTGAATTCTATTTTAAAATATTTTTGAAAACATGCTTTTTGAATTCAATAGATTTCCAACCAAAGAAAGAGACAGTTAGATTTTACATAAAAATCATTATATTAAGTACCAAAGTGTGTAAAAATGGTAATAAAAATATACGATATCATAAATAAACTTATTATATGTAAAATCTAGAATATTCATGAGATATGTGTCATATGATTTCACCAAGAGAAGCACAAACATAAACAATCATGGAAAGTGATGAGATTGATTTTTGAAAATCTTATAACTCGGTAACATTGCACCCTAACATACATGTAAGAAAATAATATTACATTAAGAATAATATATAATTAAAATAATGATACCCAGGATATAAAATTTAAAATGAAATTATTTACACCTCGAAAAAGAGTGTATCTTTATAACAAAACATGAATTTCAAAGAATGAAAATTCAGACAAAATTGTTTTACCGATAATGTATCTTTTGAAAAATAGACCCCATGAAATAAGTATCATTAAATGGGAAAGTGAATAAAAATAAATTTATGTACAAGACACATATAACAAAATTATGTAATTTATATATACCACAAAAAAGGAATGACTGGCGAACACAGCTTCTATCTCACAAAAATTAAAAGTGAGATGTAATCCCCTTACCTTGTGTCTTAACTCTCTACGCACTCAAACAAGCTTAATATAAAATAAATATAATTTTTAAAGAAATATTTGTAGAATAATATTATTATACAATATACCATATATGGTTTTATTATTAATATTTTATATTACCCGATTGTTAATGATCATATGTTAATGTTTCAATTTGGGTAAAATTTTTCTTTATCTTTCGCATGTGTATAAATTTGTAATATCATTGGTCCTTATAATTATATCATTATTTAAAATTTTAAACCATGATAAAAATATCTATTATGTAAAATATATGTTTATTATAATAATATATATAATATAGGAGTAAAAAATAGAATACACCATTCATGAAAATGGTAAGCTGTGTGTACACATTAACATTGATTCAGTCTTTATTGTCGTATTGAATGAAAATATATATATGACATATGTGTATATATATTTATTTATATATATTTATAATTATTATAGTACATTCATATATTATATATCATATAATTTTACTATACCCATCCTTAATACATTCCTTGTGGTGTGTGAACAATTCACATCGCTTTGAGGGTGTGGTAGTCCACACTTCCTCAAACGAGATTATCGTATTAACATTGAATGAAAAGTATAAATATGATGGTTCTAAAATTAATAAATAGGATTAAATACATAATAAATAAATAATATTACATATATACAATATTTTCTATCATAATGGACACTATTATTGGTGGTAATTTAAAAATCATCATTTTGTGAAGTAGTAATTCTCCAAAAAAATAAACAGTAGGTTAGATATCCATTAGATGGAGGTTTGTGTAAGTGTAAGTTTAAAGAAATAACAATAAATAATCCTATTATATTGAGGATATTGGATTTTCACAAATAAATGGTATAAATATATTGTATGGGTGAAGAAGGAAAATAATGGAAAAGAGTTTGAGAGAAGATGTTAATTCTAAATTGGGTAACTCATTTTTGTTTATTCCAAAAGGATTCCTTGAGAGAATTTATGAACTAATGGCGGATTAAATTTCGAAGGTAGGATTTTTGTTTGCAAAATTGGGATGCTCTTGTCTGATCATTAATGGTTTGAGAGGGGTGAGGAATGGGTAGAGGTGCTGGTTTTTATATTGTAGGAGGAGTGGCACTCTTATAAATATTTAAAGAGATAATTCCACCCACGTTTTACATGTTCAATGTGGATCAAATAATGGACCAAGGTCAAGGAAATTGATTATATGGTCGAAATGTGGGGAGAAAATGGAAGTTGAAATAGTGTTTGAGTGTTTTTGGGTCTTAAATTTAATGCTTGGTAATTTATAAGCCTAATTTTTCTCTTAATTGATGTAATTAGTTTTATTATCATCCACTAATATTTTCGGTCAAAAACAATGTTAAAATTATTAGACATTATATATTATTCTGAATAAAAATATAGAATTCATTTCTACAAATTCAAAACATAGAAGTTTTAGAAATTAATTTAAAATTACCCCCATTTTTGAAACAACATTATAGGGTTTTATTGTAAAAATGTGGAAAATATTACTTAATCTTCATAACCATTTTCAAGTTGGAAATAGTTCCTATTAGAAAAAATTGGATTTATTGTTCAATATATTGTCTAATTCAACTTATAGATAAAATTAAAATATATATTATCTTTTTAAATAAATTAAATTAAAATTTATTTATGGATTAAATACAGGGATTGTTCACTATTCATCCAAATAGTATTTTCTAAAAAAATCCAAAATTTTCACCCTAAGATAATTTTTATATTCTAAATTAAAAAATGAGTTTATTTATAAAATTAAAATTCTAAAATTTTATAAAAATTACATTATTGGGATATTAAATATATTATTTTTAGATAGTGATGGAATTTACCTGAAATATTATATTTTATTATAGAAATGTTTTATTTATCGAAAAAATGTCGAAAATATTTGAAATGTATGTTACCATTTATATAAAAATTTTAATGGTTAGGTTATAATTTTATTTATTTAAATAATTAAATTATGTTTCATAGAAACTCAACAATGCCGGAAACGTACGCCAATTCAGTGATGCAATTATCATACACCATCTTAGTTTTCTGTGTATCATTCACCTAATTAGTGTTGATTTTAATAAGAGTAAATTTGGTTTAGTGTGGACAGAATATTTGACTTAATGCATTGAAATTTTAAAATTTTAATTTTTTAGAAAAAATAGGTCTATAAAAAATCATGGTGTTACATTCTACCCCTTGTAAAATTAATTTTCCCTATAAATTCATCACATGTGTAATAAATGATGATATTTCTAATTCATCATATCCTCAAGATCCAACATAGCTTCCTCAAACTAGTGGTTTCTCTAAAAAAACTTTTACCAGGTGAGAGGTCTTGTTATGTAAAACATTTGCTGACCAGTCAATAATTTTAACTGGTCATTCCTCATATGAAATATATTGATCCAGCAGAATGAAATCTGAGTTAAGTATATGTGAAGGGTTAGGTATATATTTTCTTCAAGAGCAATAAATGGAACACATCACGTCTTGAGAGAGATTTTGAGGAAGCTCCATGAAATATGCTACCATCCTGATATGATCATAAATATCCAAGGGGCTGATATACCTAGGGATTATATTCTATTTCATATTAACTCTCATAAAATTCTTCCTGGGAGAGATTTGTAGGAACTCCTTTTCACCAACATCAAATTCTAGATCATGCTGATGGTTATCAACATACCGTATCTTCGAGCTTCGAGATTCCTTGATATGCTATTGAATGGTTCTAACATTCTTTACCATTTATTCAACGATTTCATATCATAATATATTTATTTCTCAAACGTTATACCAACATGTTGGATCACTACATTTCCTCTATTAGAGGGATTCATAAGGTGTCATATGAATGCTTTAATGAAATAAATTATTGTATAAAAAATAAAATAGAAGATACTGATGCTTTTAGCCACCTTTGAAATCTAGATAATAATATATGAACATATCCTATAGGGCCTGAATTATTCATTCAGGATAGATGTCTGTTTGAGAATGATAAGAAGTGTTTAAACTAAATTATCTAACAAGTGATTTCTGAAGACTTATCAAAAATTTTGAGGCAAACCATGGAACCTGTTCTGATACAATATAATGTGTTACTGCATGAAACCATAAAAATTACATAATGTATATTATGGAAATATGATAAATAGTGAAATATACTCTGTTAGAAATATAGTGTGCTGACTTAGTATAGTATTCAACTACCACACATATAGAATTAAACCATTTAGATGTTTTGGGTAGTCCAACAACAAAAATCCATAGTGATGTTCTCCCATTTCCATTCTATTTTGGGTTATTGATGAAACCTCCATTTAGAGTTTTTTATTTCATCTATAACTTGCTATCATACCAAACACTAATATACAAACTATAAAATATATCTCTTCATGATATTCCACATGAATAATTATTTTAAGTCCCTATACTTCTTCAAAATCTAGGATAAATAGAGAAATAAGAACTATGAGATTATTTTAACAACTTGGTCTTCAAATATATAATGTATGGAACATTTACAATATTACTGAACTATACCATTCCATCTTGATCAAGGTTAAACTCATGAACATTTCTGGCCTTATTTTTCAGTTCTTCATATTCCTTCTATGCATTGTTAATCTTTACATGGATAGAGGGTTGGACAATCATTTGAGAAAGACAAAATTTTCCCCCTTCCATCAAGATTTCCAGATCCAACCATTGAAAATCTTGAAATATTTGATCTTTTTTGATCCTCGTCATAGATAATCTAGGATGATATTTTTGACTCAAATCATTTTCTACCTTCTTTTCTTTCCTAATATGGTAATGTATTGAGCATTCATAATCCTTTATCAACTCTATCCATCTTCTATATCACATGCTCAAATCCTTCTATATATTATAAATTTCTGTCCATTATGATCGGTATATATATCAAACTTTTCTCTATAATGATAACACATCCATATCATTAATGCAAAAATTATCATTGCTGACTCCAAATCACGAGATAGGTAATTTTTAACACAAATCTTCAACTTCTAGGAGGCATTCGCTATAACCAGGTTGTTCTTCATAAGAACGCATCACAATACCTTCTTTGATGAGCTTTTATAAATTGCAGAACATTCTCCACTATAGGGGTAATGTAATCATAGGTGCACTGAGAAAACTTCTATCCAGTTCATTAAAAGTTTCGTCACATTCATCTATACAAAGGAACATAACACCCTTCCACATTATCTTGGCCAAGTATTTATATAGTCCTGATAAATTCTTCACAAACCATTGATGATATCTATATAAACCAAAAATGGTACATATCTTAGTCACTATTATTTGTGTAGGCAACCTTTCAATAGGCTTCTTCGTTGTTTGATCTACTACTATACCATATCTTGAGATTATGTGTCCCAAAAAATAAAAACTTTCGCGGTCAAAATTAAAACTTTGTATATTTTTCAGACAAATTATCATTTTTTGACCTTCAATAAAATTCTAAATTGATCATCATGATCTTAATTTATCTTTGAATAGATATGAATATCCTCTATAAAGGCTAACAAAAATTTATAAAGGTAATATCTAAAGATAGTATTCATTAAATCCATGAATATAGCTGGAGAATTAGTTTGACTGAAAGAATTCTCTATATATTTATACTGACCATAAAATGTATAGAATATTGTCTTTGGAATATCCTTCTTCATGACCCTCAATTAATGATATATAGAATGAAGGTCAATCGTGTAAAGGTATTTATCTCCATGTTGTTGATCAAACTATTCATCAATATGGGGATGAGTATACTTGTTCTTTATTGTGATATTGTTCAACTACTGATAATCAATGAAGAGTCACATTAATCCATCTTTCTTTCCAGAAAATGAACTAGTTCACCCCAAGGTGAAACACTTGGAAAAATGGTTCCCCTATCAAGGTTTTCAGGGAGTTTCTTATTCAATTCCAACAAGTCAATCTGGACCATTCTATATATTGTTTTTGAAATTGGTCTGTAACTTGGTATATTTTCTATCGTGTACTCAACTTCATGATTTTTGGGAATACTAGGAAACTCTCCTTGAAGGTAAAACTCCAAATACTGAAAAATAAGGATATCAACTATTTAAATATTCACCCAATCCTTTTTATATATAAATAGCCCTTTTGAATTGAAATTAGGACCCATACAATGAATGTAATCTACAAAGGAAGTTCTGAATTGTCCTCACATTGATGGATGATCATAGGAAGGTTTAAAATATCGAACATTACTCCCATTCCTTGATAATTGATGTTTGATTTATTCAGAGTTATCCAATCCATGACTAGGATGACATCTAATTTCATCAATGGAAGAATGGCATTATTTGAAGTAAGCACATTCACTAAAACATTAACCTAAGAGGAATCATTGTCATGAGATGAAATCATCATACCATTAGGGGTTTTCATTACTAATTCCACCATGAATTATTTTGATTGAATCTGGAAACCCTTAGAAATTTATTCATATATGAAATAAAAGGTAGATCCATAATCAAATATTACATTAGCAGTTCTAGAGTTGATGGTATGTATATCGTTCATCATATCATTGTTGCACTCATTATCAGATATAGATATTGCATGACATATACCTTTTCCCATGGGCTTAAGAGGTTACTAAAGTCTATCATCATCACCAATCCATAGGATTGGGAAGTATTTAGCATAATGAACATTCTCTTTACACATGTATTAATAAATTGTGGGAGTTTAATTCTATGTGTCTCTTTATACATTTGCTTTTTGAGAAAACTTATACCCATCACCTCAGCAGTGAATTTCCTAATGTCCTTCCTTTCTACACATAAAAATTTTAATATTCTCATTAATTGAATTTCCTCTATTCTTCATCCCAGTCCTAGATTTAAAAGAATATTTATATTCTTTTTTCCATTTTTTTTAGATTTTCAGTTAAAATAAATCACCCTATTCTAGTCAAATATATGAGAATTATGTGTGAATATTACATCTATTTGAACCTTGATTGTACAGTTCACAATCTATTCTTAGATACTAATGCATCTAATCTAAAATGCCTTTATGAAACATTGATTTAGTCCACCAAATAACCTTTCAACAGTATGTTCTGGTTGGATGATAATTCCTAATGTGTATCTCAAATATCACCTGAAATTATCCTTGTAGGTAATAATAGATTTGGCATCCCTTTGCTTCATCTCAAGGAATTATTTCTCCATCTTTGTAAGGAGAAAAATTAGAATTTATTTTTTGAAAAATAAGTTATTCAACTCATTAAAAAACATGTATTCAATCTCATCATGACGCCTTGTATTCATGATTTGAGTCCACCACTTATCTACTTCTACTTCTGACAAATAAACATCCATAATGACTTTCACATGCTCTGAACACTGAATAATGGAGAATATATTTTTATTATTACTAATCCATTGTTGAAAAAAGAGGATCAGGAGACCCTCTGAAAGAAGGTGGATGTTGCCTCATGAAATAATAAATTGAATTTTGTTCCCTCCTTTTCTCATTTGGAAGTCCACTAAGATTAATAGATTGAGAAAGTTGTGTGAGCATAGAAATGAGGTTATTCATTCCATATCCAATATATTTTGCTTTTTCAGGAAAACAATAGTGTCAGTGTCCCTTGAAATCGCCATCAACATGGTTCAATAAGGTTCCAGTCATTTTATTAAACAAAAGGCATAGACTAAGAAATAGTAATCATAATAAGGAACCATATAATCATGAAAGTTTACTTTTAGCATGTATTACATATTACACCTTACTTAATCTATGACACCTCGGTTTTATCCTTAGGTATTAATAACCAAAATATATTTAAATTCATTATAATGGTTCATGAAGAGTTTGTGAATTCCTAAAACATATCCCCCAAGAGTGTCAAACCAGGTGTCTAGTAAGGCACATTATCATGTACCAGACAACACTATGTCAATCCAAGAATATCATTATAGAGTTTTTAACCGTAGGTAAATTTAATCCAGAGATGCATCTTCCTATAGAATATAGATAGGGATGTATTTCTAAGAAACCACTCACTCTATCCTTCACAAAAATTCTAAGACATTTTTATATAATTTGACATGTCCCTATACATCTACTCAGACATGTAATTAGGGTTATAATCAAGAATTTATCATACATGTATCCAAAGGTTAACTAAACATTTTCTAGTATGCAAACTATAGTGACCCTAACTTTTCAAACATTAACAATACACAACTTCTACAGAATACAGAAAACATTACTCAAACAGACGCCTAAAGACCAGACAAGTCTACTTCCTTTGGAAACCTAGTAACCTTAACATTGGTACATATGTGAGCTACATAATCTTCCGCTATGTTATTCTTGACTATAAAAATTTATAGAAATATCAAAAATAGTACATATCATTATAACCAGGGGTAATGGAAAAAAGTGGGTGAGATCAAATGCTATGTATGGGTAAACAAGGGAGAGCCGTTAGTATAAAAATGAGCATAAGGGTATGAGAATGTGATCATGAAGATATAAGATCATACCCTGCATATCATATATCATAATAGATTTCTTGAAATATAGATTTTTGGTTAATAAGAAATGAATGATAATGAAATGAAGATAATAATACATGAACAAATATCATAGGAATAAAACATTGATGTTTGGAAAACACAAAAAATATAATTATTTATATAGTATCCAAGTAATAACATCAAATAACATCTTATTAGTATTGGTTCACTCCACATACAAATACAGTTTTCTTCCTTAACTCACATGGCTATCATAATAGCAGGATTTTACTCCTCACACCATCATAGTAGTCATGGTTCACTCCCATGGCCATCATTGTAGTCAAGGTTCACTCCCATGTCCATCTTTTTCTATCTCATGAGATATAAATAGTTAACCAATTCATTTGGGGGGAGATATTGGCCCCACCAATCACATAATGATATCAGACATACATGTTCCACAATATAATAAATAGAATATCATAACCCATGAAATATAATGTGTATCATTAAAAAGTAAACATATTATCACTTATAGAATGGTATTGGTTTCATAGTCATTTCATCATAAATAATAACCCATGAAAATAAGTGATTTTCAAATAAAAATAACATATGAAATAGAAATATGATTCATAAACATCATCCCATCAATCATAATTTATTCATAGGAATAATAAGATTAGAAAAATTGAATAATATTAACCATAAATAAATGAGTAACATCAATATATTTTATCATAGATGGGAAAAAATTTAAAGTTAATTGAAAAACATTTGTTGGTTAAAATATCTTTTCTTCATGGAAAAAGGTATTTTATATAATAAAACCTTATGAAACCCATTTTCATTGAAAACAGATATCAAAATATATACAAAAATCTTTGAAAAAAACAATCCATTTTTAAAATCCTTTTCATATGATAATTATATTCAAAGATCTTTTTAAATCATTTTGAATATTTTTTTTGTAAACTTGGTTTTTTAATAAAATCTATTTCTGAATAAAGAGATGATAATTTTTTACATTAAAATCATAATCTTAATTAGAAAAGAGTGGAAACTAGTACTAAAAATAGATGATATCATGAATAAATAAATTATAAGGAAACACATCAATATTCTTGAGATATTGATGTTAATATTTCTTCAAGGGATGAATTAATATATAAAATCTCGAAAAGCAATGAGATTATCTCAATAAGATCTTATAAGTGGGTAACATGAGATCATACACTCCATGTATGAAAATGAAATTACATGAAGAAAAATATAATATTTACAACTCAAAATAATTAGATTCATAAAAATAAGTAGATTTATGATATAAAATTTGAAATAAAACTATATACACCACTAAAAATTGTTTAGGTGCATAAATAAACAAGTATCTTTATGATATAAAATTTAAAATGGATGTATATACACCTCATAAAAAATAAGATGCATAACAAAACATGAATATCAAAGAAGGAAAAATGAGACAAAAGTGTTTTACCGATTTGGTAACATACTGAAGATAAACCCCAAGAAATAAGGATAATCAAATGGTAACATGAATACCCATTAATTTTAGTAAAATATACATAGAATAAAATTTGGGCAAGTACACAAACCACAAAAAAAGACAATTGTGTAAAACATAGCTTGTATCGCACAGAAATTAAAAGTGAGATGAAACCCCCTTACCTTGGGTCTTGACTCTCTATGTACTAATAAATTATTACTATATAATAAATATAAATTTATTATTTATTTTTTATATAAACATTTTATTCAAAATAATAACATACAGTTTTTGAATATTACCACATATTACCTTCATATTATTGATCCTATGTTAAAGTTTCAATTTCGGTAAAATTCACTTCGTTCTTCACCCATGCCTTAATTTGTTTTATCATTGGTCTTTATACTATTATCATGGTTATAGAATGTAAAGTATTAAATAAATATCATTTATTTTCTTAATTTAATTATAATAATAATTTATACAATATTAATGTATGAAATGGAATACACTATTCATGGAGATTGTAAGTTGTATGTATGCATGAACGTTGTTTCCATATATTTTGTCGTATTGAATAGAATTATGTAAATAAAATAAGTATATATATTTATAATTATTAAATTTTATTTAATATATCATATATATCATATAATTTTATGATACCCATCTTTAATACATTCCACGTGGTGTGTGAATAAATCTCATCACTTTGAGGGGGCAGTAATCCACACTTCATCAACCTAGATTACAAACATAACGCCGTGTAGAGAGAAAAGAGATGTTTTTTTGAATTTAATATAGAATATTTATGACATAATAAATACAATATATAAAATATATAAACATTGTGACCATCATAATGGACCCCGTGATTTTTGTTAAATTTGAAATGAAAAATCAACGTTTTGTGAGGTAGTTTTTCTCCATATATAGAAACAATATGTTAAATATAAATTAGATCGATGTGTGTATAATTGTGGGTCAAACACATACCATGAATAATATTTTTATATTTAGGATACTATATTTTTCAAATAATAATGTAATAAATAGAGTAGAGGTGGTGGAGATCTAATATAAAGAAAATCGCTTAAGAGAAGACATTACCTCTAAATCAAGTAACTCCTTTTGGTTTGTGCCAAAAGGATTCCATGAGAGGATTCGTTCAATAATGGATAATAAAATTTATAAGGTGGTTATTTTGGGAGGATAATTTTTTATAGATTTACCAAAATTAATCAGTATGTAGGTGTAAGGATTTTGTAGTGGTGGTGGCCTTTTATATCAGAGGAGGAGTGGAACTCTTGTCAATATTTTATGATAGAATTTCACCCATGTTTTCCATGTATCTAGTTGATCCAATAATGAACCATGTTTAAAAAAATTGATTATAGGGTTGATTTGTAGACATAATATGGTATTTTTACAAGTTTATAGGTTGTTTTGGTTCTTAAATGTAAGGTTTAGTACTTTATTAGCATATTTTTTCATACCATATATAGTAAATTTTATTCAATTTTAGTAATATTTCAGTCAAAAACAATGATTAAATTATCATAAATTATAAAATAGGATTTATAATAATATTTAATTAATTTTTACAAATTCTAATTACATATTTAGAAGAAATTAATTTTAAAATAACCTTATTGTTGAAATAATGTTGTGGGTTTTTAATGTAAAAATTATCAGAACATTGCTTTGTCTTCATATCGAATTTCAATGTGGAAATTGTTTCAATGACAAAAATTGGATTAAATTTAAAAAATATTATCTCATTAAAGTTTGATATGAAATAAAAATATAATTTATCCGAATAAATAAATAAAATTCAAAGTAAATTTCCATTATGCACTGGTACATTTCACTATTTATCCAAAAAAGAAGGTTTTCAGAAAATTCCCAACATTTCACCCTAATCAAATTTTGGAATTATAAACTAAAAAGTGAGTTTTATTTTATCAAATTATATTTCCAAATGTGTCTAAAATTTATTTTATTATATGTACATTAAAAATAGTATTTTAAGACATAGAATGACTTTTCCAAAAACAATATCTTTCATTATTAATATGATTTATTTATATTAAAAAAAATTGAAGAAAATATTTGAAAATTATTTATTACATTCATATAACTATGTTTAATGGTTAGTATAGTATCATCATATTTTAAAAATAAAATTATGTTTCATATAAACATAGTGTTGTGTGTATTGTAATAAAACTCAGTGTTTCTTGTATCATTCCCCAAATAATTATTGCATGTATCGTACGCCAACTCAGTGTTGTGTGTAATGTATGATATGACCGTTTAGTGTGAAAGGAATCATTGACACAAGTCACTTTATGATGAAAATTTTAATTTTTTTAAAAATAATTTAGGTACATCAATGATTTTTGTGTTACAATGTCACTCTCCTAATAGACTAGGGTGATGGTTTCCCCATGATGTTTGTAGAAATGGATGGTTCTCAACATTCACGTATGGGCATGAGACCTCTTTACTTATTTAAGGTAGATTGGGAACTCCCCTTTTGGTCTAGAGTTTGGTTGATCTATATGTGGATTTAGTACTTCCCTGTTGGACATGGGAGGGGTTCCTCTATATATAAAATATAAATAGACTGGGTATTCCCCTACCATGTCTGGGAATGGGTCATCTATCCTAGTAGTTACTACTCCCCTATCATTCTGGGTTGTGGGTCCTCCATATGTGTTGTTCTATAAGATTAGGTACTCCCCTATCTTGTTATGGAGCGAGTCCTATATCCTTTGTTTGGTACTCCTCTATCATTACGGGGTGCGATCCCCCCACAGTGAATGAGCTTGCAGAGCCAGTACAATCTTGTCTTACCAGGGTTTATGTACTCTTTCCACAGTGTTGTACTCCCCTACAAGGTTAGGGTGCAGGACCTAGATCCTAGGAGTACTTCTCTTCTGTCATATATAGGTGGATTTACTCCATTATCTAAGTGGTATCCCAGCCGTTTCAGGGTGTGGTTCCTTACTTATAGAGTATTACTCCCCCGTCTTTGAGTAGAACTAGGGAATGGGTCCTCCATTAGAGTTGCACCTCCCTCACCTATTGGATAAAGTTTCAAAGAGTGGCCCCTCCACTATATATGAAAGATATGTAGTTATGATTTATTACTACCTAGATGGAATATATTGTGAGACACCTCATATGGGAGAAGTAGAGGTTTCTCAGATTAGTTATGAATAATACTCCCTCAACTATGGGGAAGTGGAAAGGTGAGGTAACATTTATGATCTCTTGTTAGATAGGATGCAAGTGGGGTATATACTAGAGTATAGCTCCCTCAACTATGTGGAGTTGTGAGGGGTTTCATATTTAATTTGGGTTTCATTCTTTTGTAGGGTGCATGGTAACTATGACATGACAGCTGAAGCTGGGAACTTGAGCTCGAACTAGTACGATTTTCATTATAGAGCATGTTCTCTCGGACATAAAATTAAGAATGGTATAGTTGTTCCCGATGGAGTTTATATCTCGGATAGGTTCCATCTTGGATGGATGATCTCAGGGAGTGTGTTATATCGGTTTCATGTCACTTTTATATCCAATGAAAAGAATCCTATTGATTGTTATGAGGTTTGAACCTCTTGACACATGGACTCTAAGTCGAGTATATCTTGGTGATTTGTGGGAGTCCTTGTTGTTTTATCACATGTTGGGGTTGAAACCACTTGTAGACTAAGATGACCAGTCATGTATAACTATGGATGGTTTGAGTTGGAGTTTCACTCTCAATAAAGATCCCCTCTAGCTCGATCGAGTAGAGAGTTTCCTTTTCGTTCCTCACTTTTTATTTTAGGGTTTTTGGGAAACCAACTAGATATTTCTATACTCCCCCCATTAATGGGATTTTTATACATATGTGTTGTCACTTGTGTAGACAAAAGTCAATTCTATTATATACATGGATGTCCCAAGGTTGTTAGATCTTAGTGATTTTGACAGACCAAGGTGTTTACCAGTGATGCAATGAGGAGAATTCTAGATATTGTTGTTGACAATGATCCCATCCTTTTGAGAAGGATGGATGATTTTATAGTATTCTCTAGTGTGAATTGTTTTTTTCATTTCATTCACATATAGTACCTTTGTTGTATTCTTGTTGTGTGAGATACATATATGAATGCATTGGTTACATGGTACTTTTAATATTTCAACATTTTGTTAGCTTGTAGATGTGTGTGTGTTAAAGTACATAGGAAATGGAACCCAAGTTGGTAAGATTCCTACTCAACAATAGTCTCCATATAATGGAATATTTTAGGTGGGCTTGGGGAGTTTCGGCCTGAGCCCCATTGGGTCAGGTCTTGTGAAATAAACAAATGAAAATCTAACATAATTTCACATGGGGAGGCGCAAAAAACGAGACCTCCCAAACAACATCACATGACACAACCACTATCCAGCACCCATGGGTTGCAATATTGTTTATTTTTAACTCAAAATTTCATGATAATGAAAAATTAAATCATTCTATTGGTATATAAATTTTCCAATTAACTATATTTTTCACAATATTAATCAATGGAGTTCCTTGAATTGTGATATACCAATTAAAGGTATGATGGAAATTATTCCAAAGAAAACATTTCAAATGAGGTATGGATACTCTGAGTTCCTAGTAACTCGCTTCATACTCAATTATTCCCATTATATATTTATATAATTTATGAATATAGTTTTTATAGTATAATTTGTTTTTTATGTATTTATACATAATATTATAACATAGTTCAAATATAATGATAGGAATAAGGACTATTTGAATGTTATTTTAACTAAATTGATATTGAAAAAGATATAGGTATTGTATTGTATAGGTCAGTTTTGAATGGATAGAGTATATTTATGGTGAAATACATTCAATATAGAATGAATATCATTTTATCTTTATAAGATAAAAACAATCGAGGAGTGGCCAATATTAGTATATATAAGAGAGATCTTTAATATTCTTAGGCTATATTTATATTACTGATGATTTTCTAGAAACTTATCTTGACATAAAAAAACTAACTAACATGAAATTAAAGGTATTAAATATTTTGAATATTTATTATAGTGGATATTTTTTCATGGAATTTAAATAGATTATTATCAAGGAACAATTTATCATGCTTCCCTCATGTGGGTAACTATTAATGGTATACACAGACGATTAAACGAAATTATTGGTTTGTGTACTAATGAAAAATCATAAGGTGATATCATAATTTATGCTAACCAAATACAATATATAAATATAATAACATGAATCTTAATCATAAATATTGAATCATACAAACCATGGATTATAATTTCTTAGTTTTTTTTAAGGGTAAGTTCTTAATATATAGAAGGAATCTAAAACCTGGGGTCATGGATTTATTTTTTATAGGGAGCTCTTAAAATTCATTCGAGCTCTTAAATTTGAATTAGATATCCTAGGGAATATATAATGAAATGGGTGAGATAAAAATCCATGAAAGTTAGTAATCATGGAAAATAAGCATAACATGTTAGTAAAATTTATAACATGATACTATAAATGAAAATTTAAATGAGTAAATAAGATGAATAAAATTATAATGAGCCTAGAATCATAAGATCAAGGATACATGGGAATATGTAATGATCATAAAAAATGACACACCATTACATCATGAGTAACTTCCTAGACTATATCACATGGTGGATAGAGTCCCATGATGGACTAGGTTCAATCTCTAATCCCAATCATGACGTCTCATGAGACTGAAACATTACACAGTGCGTTGGAGGGATATATAATCCGGATATAAACTATCACATTTATTTAATGTAAATAAAAATAAATAAAAAATAAGGATATAAATCATATGGAGTAATCATATAAATTACACATCGAATGAAATGGGCTATAAATTCTTGTCTCATCACATGAAAAAAAGATATTAGTTAAAGAATGAATTTTTTAAATGGTTATATAGAATGTATTTACATAGAAAATTAAGGGATAATAATATATTTATAAATTTTATAGAAATATATAAATAATTTTGATGTATTATTTCACTATAAATATAATAAAATAATGTTATAGAGATAATGGGCATAACCTAAACAATGTGGTGGGTTAGAAAGATCACATACCATGATCCCAGATCATAATATCAGTTCTTTAACTCTATAAAAAAATATTAAGTTTGTTATGTCAATTCTTATTTCCGTTTTTCAATGATATTATTCGTTTTATTTTTATTCACTACCATGTAATATTATATTTCCTACCAAATTAGTTTCACTTAAGTTGTTTTATGACGAACTAAAAATATATCCAAAACAACATTAGTATGTTGAGTATGAAAAAATATATTTTTCATTAATTATTTTTAAAATGTTAACCATGAAATAAATTTCATTTTTTACATTAATTATATATTATAAAAAAACTCTGAAATATGGTTTTGAAAAATAGAATATGTTACAATCATTTAGATCATAGATCCTACTTAGACATGAGTATCTTCTCAATTTTTCAACGATTTGGATGGAAATAAGGTAAGTGTTAGTTTATATATAAATAATTATATATATTTCATAAATACCACATTATTTATTTATGTAACCTTACGAGTATCATTCATGTGATTCTATAAAAAAATGATTCCCATTACATTGCATGGCTGTTGTCCACTTCAAAAACAAATGATGACATTATTTATGTAATGAATGATAAGGTAAGAAATTATAGGACCTATTTATCTTCAATAATGGAAAATATTTCATGAATATAGTATAAAATAATAAAATAATTCTTACTTAATTACCATGTAAATCATAAATTAAAAAAATCATGTTATTTAACGAGGCTTTAGTCTGTTTTACAAACGAGCATTGTTATCATATTATCTATTGAACAAAATGTTAAATATTATATGTTATATTTTAATTGAATATGTATAATTATATCAAAAATATAATATATAAAATTCATATGAATTATTATAACCATCAATGAGAAGCGACAGTAGAAAAAATAATTTAGGTTAGTTTATGATGGTGTATTCTTTTGTACACATGGTCAACAATATCACTTACCATTTTATGGAGGAGAAGATGGTTGTAGGTCATTCCCTTAACAAAACAAAATATCAGTTTATTTATGATACAATGATTATTATGTCATCATTTAATAATAAAATTATATGTATTTGGTCGTAAAAAAATATAAATTTCTCTTTTAATAATGTTACATCTTCTTTAGAAAACATTTTTTGGTTTACACAAAGTCCCTTCCTAGGATGTATTTCTAACAAATGAAAGGAATCTATGATGATTCTAGATATATAGGTATGTGATTTGTGTTTTTTTTTCAATCCAATGGTTTTCTATGTTTGTAAAGGAGAGGTGATGGATGACCTTTTATAAGTGTGGAAGAGGGAGCACATAGAATATTAAAATTAATGAATTACGCACTCATTTTTTTCTTGAAAAATGATCTTAAATAGATCATTTTATTGCATTATACGAGATTTGAAACATATATGAATAAAAATAGGAATTATTCAGGTTTTTTATCATCTTCTACCCCTATTATTTTAGTTTAACATCAATGGTGTACCCATTTAATACGTTCACACGACAAATAATTTTTCCTATTTTCACTCTTCATTATGGTCTAAAATTTTATTGAAGTTAGTATATAAATTAATATATGATAATTGAAAATATGGAATCTATTTTTATAAAATCAATTCACATATTTTGTACAGTATTTTTTTAAAAATAAACCCACAGAGGTGTTGTATAAATGTTTGTCCGAAGAAATACATTAATTGAATAAATAGTTTTTATATCAAAATGGAACTATAAAATTATTAAAATGAACAAATTTAGATTATGTAATTACTATTTTTAAAAAGAAATTACATTTAAACATAGTTATAATAATAAATATTCATGTATAGAAAATAAATGGAAAGGTTTTTTTAAATGAAAATAAGTATAATCATAACCCGACCCAAGGGAGATTGAGCCACAACTACCCCAAACCCACCCCTATAGCCTAAGGCCTAGAAAAAAAAATAAAATTAATAACTATTATGGGAGTAATTTTCCTAGAGTACATGTAAAAAAACACACCCAACCATTCCAATGAGTAAGTGAATAAGGAATAATAAAATGATGAATCATCTAGTTTGATAACCATACATTCAATACCTTTATGGTATAAAAAGAGTAAAAAAATGTGAACTAAAAAATGAAGGGGAAATAAATTCCCAAAAATAATGATTTCCCAACATAAAAAACTTGATATTACATGCTAAGAGAACCCATCTATGATTCTCTATGTTTTGACAAAAGTATGTGGCCCAATGAACTAGGTATTCTAAAAATCCTTTATAATAACTACCAACCATTCATTCATCAGAATAAGAAACTACACATTTGGTAAAATAACATGTAGAGGTATTTATATACATACTAATTAAAAACCGCTGATATATGATACATTAAATTTAGAGAAATGATTGGAGTATATAGAAAAATGAACACAAATAAAGAGAGTAAAAAATACTTTTATATGGATATTAATATATTTATATATATGATCAAACCAATGAAGATAAAATATGAGTGATAGAGGATATCTATCTCAAAACACATCCAATTAAAAGACATCCAATAGTTCAATTATGTCCATCAATGATTCCAAACATCTCATATGTCTCTCTAGAGAAACATTCAAGACAAGACACTCCTCATGAATATTACATATATTCAATGGGAGAAATCACTTGGTAGAGGACCCATGTCCTGGAATAATAGGAGAGTCCAAATAAAGTATATAGATAGAGGAACAATAACCTAACTCATTGGGAAGGGGCTTATATTATTATTGAGGACACATGCCCTATCATCACGGGAGGGGGATACTCAATAGTCAATAGAGGACCCCTTCTCTTCCCAACTAGAGGTTTCCACTATAGTGATTATTGGAGGACCCATGCACAACCCGACTGAAGTGTTCCAATAATGTAGTCGAGGATCCATGACCTGATAAAACTATAGGATTCCACTGAGATATATGATATTGGAACCATGTCATACACAGTAGGAGATTCCACTCTAGTAGTCGAGGACCCATGCCCTGTCTCCACTTGATGGTGTTGATAAAATAGTAGATGGAGGAATCATGAACTACCAATCATGCATGTGCCAATATATTAGTAGATATATGGGCAATGTACTGCTCACCATGAGGGTTCTAACTGTGGGAAAGGTAGAGGACCCAAGACATGTAATAGTTAGAGGGTGTCACTATGATAATCGGTTGAGGACCCATGCCCAGCCCTTTTGTAGTGTTCCACTCTAATATTATATCAATGACTCATTCAATTCCCAACTAGAGGGTCCCACAATGATCTCTCTGATGATCCAACATAATCAATATGACCATCGAGCATCTCCAAAATACGCATCACGATTGAAAAATAGAACATCATTTCCCAGATTCTACTATGGGGAACACCATCATATTCAATGATGGAAAACACTAATGATATGACACTAGAGGGAAATAATATCAGTGAAAAAAAGGGTATATGAGTGGTAGAAGGTCTTGAAAATTGGAATATGAATTTTACATAGTGTAATGGGATCTACAAAGTGTTTTTTCCAATACTATTGCCTGGTTATTTCCCTTTATGTACGCGGATGACTGCTCGTGTACAACTAAGCTACATATAGTTGGACTACGGAGAGTGCCTCATCCACTCCCAGTCCAACCCGTTCTCCTATTAATCATTATGTATGATAACTTGTGATTTTTTCATCTATACAAAACATGACTTAACACATGGGGTTCTTACTATGTCCATGGAATTTTTTATACACATCAAAAAATGGTGTGCGCCAGGAAAAGTTCTCCCACATGAGGTCCTTTCAATTTACTCTTCCACATTATTTACATGACAATATAGGGATACACATCCTGTCACCCATCCACACAAATTGTCATCATTAACCTTCTTCAATCTCTAGTTCGACACCCAAACGGGAAACATTTAGAGTATTTTCATCACCATAAATTTCATTTATTCTAATTTTTCATAGAAATATATATATGATTTTATCATTCTAGATCATTCCTGGCCTCCTTATATCTCATATCTATGAAAAATGAAATCGGTGGAAAAGTCTAGTGATCAAGGTTTTTAACCATCTAATGCATGAAAATCAGATATTTATTGATTTGTCTGACTCCTGCACAAACGATTCCCTTAATTGGTTTCCCACTATGCATGATTGGTTTTAATATCCTATGTGCAATCAAATATATCCAAAATTTCATCTTAATCCATCCTTAATTATTTTTTCTATTCATCTGACATGAATCCTCTATGATTTTCAAGATCCAATCAGTCCTGATCCTACCCGAAAATATTAAATCGATACACTATAGTCCGATCGGAAAATAAAATGAATAATAAAAAAGTGCAATGAAAAATGTATGAAATTTTTATACATGAATTATTGGCCATCAATCATGATCTTCGATATAACATAGTGAGAAATAATTAAATAAATAAATAATTGATATAAATGGTTGCATGTTTATGTTTTCAATCAATGAAGATCCAGAAATGAAAACATCCATGCTAAAACAGATTAATAAATTAGTGTACAATCCAAAAATTGATATGTTCTACCAGGAATATGATAATTTTTCAATGAAAATATTTATTTCCAAAAATGAATATAATTTATTTCATTTGAAGTACCTCAATCTACATAGATCTAGAGATTCATTGTCATCAGATATTTATCCACCAATGAGAGGATAGAGGAATGAATCTCAAATATACCGTGGTTATAATGCTATCTCTGAAAGTAATAATACAATAGATAATTTAAAGGGAAATAAAAATAGGTTATTTAAATTAAGGATATATATTTACATATTTATTTAACTAAATTTACCTTTCCATGATCTCTTTTATCCAAACATCATGCACCCACTAATTAAAGGTTCTACCTAGGGTAAACCTCAAATTCCATATTCCCTGGTGGTCTATAATGTTTTATTTAAAATTACATTTATGTAATGTCCCATTTTTATTAATTAATATTTCAAACTTAATATAAAATTTAATTAATATTTTTCAAAAAGTTAATTTCAAGAACCCTGAGACACAAAATCGAATACCCTCTCAATGACTGTTTCCAAAAAAATTCTTGAAATATTAAATATTCTCGAATGGAAAAAATTTCTCATTATAATTACCTGCATTAAATATAAAATCCCAAAAAAGAAAAAAGAAAAAAATGTGCACTGATACAGGATTTGGATCTGAATCTTCACGGAGCTCTCATGCATGTTCTTGTGTTCTCACGACCCACAAACCAATGGAGTGGACTCTCCATGTTGGGTATTGTCTTGTATATTATTTATCAACACAATGTTAATTGAAAAATTGTATCATACCTGGATATATAGGTTATCCTACTAAATAAATTGATGGGGATCTTTATTGTGTCTTTTCATATATGAAAATGTAAGACATCATGCACCAGCTATATATATGGGGGTATGAAGAGGTGGTATGCAACCACAACAACAATCTACAAGATATAAAATGACTATATACCCCTTGATAATAGCTTTCCTACATAGAAAAATATCTATAATTCATATCATGTGAATACTCTCAGTAAAACATGGTCCCACTACTCGAACTCCAAGAGATTAGGATGTTGATCTATGTATGATTTCATCCTACCCTATGTTATCATAATATGTTTTATATAATCCAGAGCTTCTTTTCATTGAATTCACCATCTATTTCCAAACAAAATATCCCATGTCAGGTTTTTTCCACCACATGGGTTACATCCTGGGACTCCTATAAAGAGCCTCAAAAGGTTCCATGCTGATTCCAGATTATTAGATATTGTTAATAAAAAAGACTTGAAAATATAAGTGTTTATACAATCATTGACTAAATTATTACATGCAAGGACATATCACAACTCAAATAAAACGATGGTACACATATTTTTCCCATCTGTAAGGGGGTGTAAGGATACACTCATCCTCATGAAGGTCCTAATATCATCCTATATTCCTCTCTAAAACTCCTGCATGGACAACACATCACCAACATAGAAAATAATAATGGGATTGAAATGAAGTAAAATTATTTATCATACATACATGTACCAAAAAATCACTACCATACATTACTCTATGATAACATATAAGTGTGTATACTTCATGAGTTGATAAAATATCACCTTAATGGCATCGTTCCATCTTTGATTCTATGGAATAAATCTCAAAAAGTGTATGAATATGATATCTCATTTACACTCTAGGGTCTCAAGTGGATAGAAAAAACACCGATATAATGTTTCTCAGCCTTCACCTTCTGATAAGTGAGGCATCAAGAGATGGCCTCATCCATTATCTGTCTCATTTTGGCCCACAAAAACTACCATTAATGTTTACTATACATAAAGCCCACTCTGATATTTATAGAAAAAGCGGATGTATGAAACTATCTCTTCACCTCCTCCCACATTTTGTATGGGTTCACCATTCGTGCTTATAAATGCATGATATGGTTCTCTCTTTATAAATAAACCTATAGAGAATATCATGAGGACTACTATTCAAAAATGGCTTCAAATTTTATGTAATAATATTGGGATTCTAACAAATGATGTAGAAGAAATGGAGTCAAAACCATAAAGTGATAAAATTATATACCTTCTTAGTTAGCTACTGTCAACTACAAAGACAATGAGTTCTTGGAAGCCTCCAATATGAAACAAAACTAGGAATTCTGACTAAGGGTATCATCTATCATGTTTTCTTTAATAGGATTATAAACTATACTAGGGTTATGAAACTGTAGTAACTCTATGGAGCTCCTATATATTAGGTTTAAGTCTCTATGAAATAATAATTACCTGATAATCTTATGGTCTAATTAAAACCCAATCCACTCTCCCAAAAGATAGTTCCACGACATCCTCTGAGCGAATGAAATGAATTCTAAAAAAAGTGAATTATTTTCATAGTTCTTCTCAAGGGGTATAAAATTCCTTATTCCATATTGGATAAATTGAAATATATGAATGAAAACACACTCTATCCCATCTCATAAGGCATTAAAACACACTATGTACTCTTCACCATCCATGGGTAGACTCAGAAAATGAACACTCATTAGCATTGTCTTTAAATTAATGAATACCATGTGAAACTACTTATTCAAGTTAAATAGATACTACATGTACATCGGGGCGGTCAAAAGAGATGAAATTCAAGAGAAGTATAAAAACACTACTAGTTCTCTAACAATCCATGGAAACCTGTTTCTTTGTACATCTATTGGTTGGGTACTAAAAATGAACTATGTAAATCATCACTAGTTCCATATCTAATCTATAATGAAGATGAATTTTCTCATAATGTTAAACTCAACATCTAATAGTGGAAAAATGAGAGTTGACCAATAATATTGTGCTCCCACATAATGTGAAACACATGGATCCAGAAGTGGAACACTTAGAGATGAACACAAATATTATGCTACTAAATAAAATGTAAAACTACAATAATGTGAACTTCATGATCTTAAATTGATTTAAATTATATTATTATATCCAGAAAAAAATTAACAAATCTATTAATGTACTAGAGGAAGATCTGGTTTCTCAAAACCATAAAATCCATATAATTATTTATCACACTAAAAGCCATCACAGGGAACTCATATCATTATTAGTGTAATTAGAATACCAGATTTTCAATATAATCCTTGGGAACACATAACGGGTGGTAGCTGTAATAATGATCAATCTTTGAGAACCATCTTGCTCATTTATACTTATCAAAGAGATCATCAATACTTAGAAAGCAGTAATTTTTCTTTATCATGGTATAATTCATGGTATGATAATAAAAACAAAGACATATTCTCCAATCATCCCACTTCATGATTTACACTATAGCTTCTTGGGGGGCACACTAGGTCTGAAAATCCTATTCTCTAAATGTTTCTCTAACCACTACTATAGCTCGTAGAGCTTGGTAGGGTACATATAATGACCCCTTAATGATATAAGCGTGGTCTTGAGATTCAAGACTATAAGAAACCATCTTTTTAATTGGACGTAGTCAAAGTAATTCCTCAGGGTTGACATTAATAATAACATACATGACTAAAGGTATCTAGATGCTTGAAGAGCTTTGTTAAATATGGGGGTAATATTGGTAAATGACAGGGGATGGGATACAACCTCCTACTCAAAAAACACACTAGCCATCCATTGATATCTCTCAATCCAATAATATATAATGTCATTACATTAGTACAAAGTCATATAACTCATAATATGTGATATTCAAACAGTGATCAGACCATGGAGAACCAATCGATACCCTAGATGATGTCACATGGTTCTATCGTGATGACCAGAAGGACTGACCAAAACCTCTCTCTTCCAAGTGATAGCTCCATGTGTCGGAAGATAAAGGATTTATAAGAATAATTTTCCATTTTATCTTCAATACACTGTTTTTTTGATAATTTATCATATGGGTGCTCCATTTATCACACCCGGAGTAAATTTTTAATGAAATAACTCAAATATATGTCAACCAATATTTGACAATTTTTAAAATAAACACATTTTGTCACTCTTATCATCTCATCAGCTACTAAGTAATAATAATATATATCGTATAGCTATATGTGGCCCCAAATACTAAATCCTTGAGCATATCTTAGGCCACCTAGTAGTGGTGGAAGAAGCATATCACAGTTTCAACCACCACTAACACCTCCTCTTTCAAAATCACCACCAAATCCTCTATTATATTGGCCTCCTTTCCATTTCATATCAGATATCAAATCATGGTGCTTCCTCTATCATGGTTTTCTATAATCTATCAACACATTTTCATCAAAATGCATGTTTGGGTAATTATAAATCATGTGACCTCTCTCATCAGATGCATAAAACTAAACCTCTCTGAGATCTCTGGGTCTTCTAGGATTCCCTGGACCACATGCAGAAGCCTATTTTTTGGAAGATCTCCTACATCAATATCCTATCCATTATAATGTTTCAACTAATATATATTTATTAAATATAAAACATCCATTATAATCTCCAAATTCATAGTGTCTCTCGGTCAGGATTCTATCCATTACTAGTGCCCACTCTAACACCCCAAATAGGTGGGAATGCATGTGAGTACCACTCTATCATGAATATCTCTGCAGCGTCCCTTCTCAAACAATAACAAGGAGAAGTATCAATCATAGATCTTGTCAAGGGATTATTTTTTATGTTTTTTGGACCACTTAATATACCAATCCACTTTTATTCCACCCTTATGATGCTCCAAAACCACTAGGATCTGAATCGAGTGGAGGAAGGCACGTTTGTACTCCATGTTGAATTGCTTCTGGAATTCAGTCCACGAGAGTGTAAAATCATCATTAATCTACGTAACAAGGATCCACCATCACACAAGTTATGCATTTAAAATTATAGGTTTCATCAAAACCAAAAATCTATTTTTGTCTATATTTGCCTGAAATCATGGACCATCAAATCCATTCGTCCTCCATTGATTGGTGATCTTTCTCACTGCAGAACCAAAGCGGCCTACAGTACCAGAACTCGTTGATCATTATAAGAATGAATCCATCCAATCCCATTATATTTTTATGATATTATAAAAAATAATAGGGGGAGATGATTCCAATCCACCTGGGGAGAGAATCTCATATGATAGACCCTAATGTAAGGCCTCTTCTTTCATAAGATCATCATCAAAATCTGGATTGTAAAACGAAGATAGTTGTCATCACAATGTTATCCTAAAAATAAAAAAAAAAATTTGTATCATGATTGGATGAGTGTATATATACACATGATAGATGGAACAATAATTATGGTCAAAAAATATATCTTAAATGGTACATTTACTACTGATCATCCCAACCAATTCCTATGTAAATCGTTCTACAAGAAAGTATTTAGTGTCCTTTGGAATGGATATGTAAACCTCCACAAACACATTGGGATCCCTATAATTATAGATGAACTCAATTGAAACTGAAATGATTTCTCAAAATCCCAACCAAATCTTCATATGGGGACTACTCCAAAACCATCATAAGGATCAAACAACCTTTCATACCAATCTATCAGGACAAGATCTAGTGGGAGTGAATTTATTAGTGCCCAATGCTCGCCTCCATTATCGAAAAGATAAATTCAAGAGACTTAAGAAATAACTGTAATGTGATTTCTTTTTATTCTATATGTGTACACACACAACCGAATTTCTTAATTAAAAAGTGTAAGGGCAACAAAAAAAGATTAAACATCTATAGTAATAACTATATTTGAAAATACTATTGGGAATACAAAGAGTATGATAATGTTAGTAAAAAAGTAAACAGGAAAACATAACAAAAAACTAAAAATATGTCCCAGACTAAAAAACATTAAAGGTAAATTCTAGGAGATCCCTTCTATAAATCTCCAATATCTGACCACCATACATATCCGGATGCACCATGTATCCCTATGCTCCTCTGTAATCACCTATGAAATGTCCACTATCTGCACAAGACATGACCTGAGTGAGAAATTCTCATATAGAAGTGAGTATATATATACAATGTAGGATGCATTGAATGATGATAGAGGAGCATGAAGAGTCCCAAGAAAAATAGATATACTGAAAAGCCAAAAGGAATTGACATAAAAATATAGTTACACAAAGATGAATATATATATATATATTCTAAATCCAACGAATTGAAAAACAATATATAAATGAGATCTCAATGTCAATGTCAATCATAGGAAAAGAGTGACAACAGTTGTTTGATTTACATTAAAAATGCCTACAATCTAACATTTTTGTCCATGGATACATCGAATTCAAGACTCACCTTGTCATAATGCCAAATAGTTGTGGTGCACATTCTCTAGCTAGAGGTACCATGAATGAGTATTACATGAGGGTTATATTGAAGTAAATTGGTAGAGGAAACATACCATTACATCCTAGGAGGGTTCCACATTGATAGTAAAGGACACATGCCTTGTCTTCATATGAGGGTGCCCCTCAATAAAAGCTATGGGAACCATTCCCAAACCACGTATTGGACCCCACTATAGTAACAAATACAGAACCCATTTCCAGCCTAACTAGAGGGTTCCTTTCAAGTAGTTGAGTACCCATGGCTAATACAATAGAAGGGTTCAACTTGGATATTAGATAGATGAACCATTCCATTCCTAGTAGGTGGATTCTACAATTATATTTAAGGTCCCATGCCCTTACTCTGCAACATGGTTTCACATAGATATTTGATCAATGACACATTCTCTACCCAGATGTGTTGTGCACTAAAATATTATATCAAAGACCCATTCCATGAATAATAGGAGAGTTCCACTAAGTTGATAGATAGTAGACCCATGTCATGTCCTAGTTTTATAGAACCAATATAATAGTAAGTATAGGACCCATGGCCAGCCTAGCCGTATAGTGTCACCTGAATAATCAATCGAGGACCCATGCCCTGCCCTATAGAAGGGTGAAACTATGATTTCTCAAATGATCCTTCCTAATCACTTCCATCATCTTAAATCACATAAATAATCTTCATGCCTGTAATATATCACACCATATCTACAAACCCACTCTGGGGCCCCCATCACGTTTTACATAGAAAAAACACCCATGCTAGGTTACTCACATGCAAAAATATGATCATAAAATAATTAGATATGAAAGGTGAAAGGTTTATCAAAAATGAATAAGGGGATCACAGTCAGTAAGGGGATCCTCACGGTATGTGGTCCACCCCAACTTCCATTCCATGTCCATACCGGTACACAGATCACTAATCATGTATCAGTACATGACATTTTGGTGGACTACACATCATGCCTCAATGACATGGTTCCACCATGTTCTCCTACATGTGTTTTTGAAGGTATTCTTGTGTCAGTGTATATTGGTACACAACATGTCTAACTACATTGGGATCTTCCCCTCTATTTTTTGATGTCCATGTACATTGGTAAAAATCATGTTTCTAGTCATTTCTTCCAATATAGGGTCCTAAGTATGCGCTCCACCACACTAATTGTATACAAAGGGAGTGATAGAAAATTTGTTGTCTATCCACACAACATTCCATCATAATATTTTTCAAAACCCAAGTACCAAAAAAATGGGGAACTACACATCATGTGCTAGTTGTAGTTTATTCCTCAGAGTTTTATATTACATATAATTTCTGATCTTCTTATGTTGTTTATGATCATTCCATGAATCCTCATATATTTTTGTCCAGGACACATGATATAAGTGATAAAATTTCCCAGATGATATTTCAAGACATCTGGTGGGTAGAAATTAGATATCCATCATTCGTTCCAATTCCCACATGCATCATGAACCTTGTTTACTGCATACACCCTTTTGTGGGTATTATGATCATCGGTGGGATATTTCATATCCGATAAATCACCCCAATCCAACCCTATTTATAAATTTCAATCAACGCATGTGAATCCACTATGATTATAAGGGTCTGATCAGATTCAATCTGACCTAGAATTGTAAATTTTAGACATTATAGGCTAATCAGTAATGAACGTGAAGCATCATTTGGAAAAATGATTCAATTTTTTTTACATTATATGTCCAAGAATTCATGACCAATGAACATAGCCAGCGATATCCGGGCAAATAAAAATTTGAATAAAAATTTATAACTTGTTCTCGGGAACATTAAAAGGATTCAAATTGATATAGATCAATAAATTTAATCAATCATGCTTATACAGTCAAATAAATTTTTGAATAATACACAAAATGATGATCCCAATTTAGAATAGGGGATTTTTCAATGAAGAACACGCTCCCTATTGAATAAGAGGAACTGTTACATTCATAGTGTCTCCATATTTTATGATCTAGAGTTCAATTATTAACTGATTCTGACATACCAAAGAGAGGATAGAAGAACACATCTCGATGACCCCAGGGTTATTTTCTTGAACAAAGAGATCCCCCATAACACCCTATTTGAAGGGAAACAATAATCTGTTTATTAAATTTAATAAATTAATTTAATTTTTTATTCAACTAAACACACTTACCCATGACTTATTTTATACAAACTTTCAATTCCATCATATATTATGATACCTTGCATGCATACAATAAAATATATATTATATTTTCTATAAAATAAATTTAGAGCACCCCAGCCTCAGAATCCCTCTCTATCTCATTGCTTCAAAATAACTATATCTTGAAAATTTTTAATTTCATAAAATGAAAAAACAAGTTCTCTACCTTCATTTTCACTATTAATAAAAAAATTAACTTCTAAAAATTCAAAAAAATTCGTAGTAATATACTATTTACCTTAATTTTTTTAAAATTTAATTTTTGGTAATTAATTTTTCTAAAATTAGTAAAAATTAATTTTAAATTTCCTATAAAAATCATGACTAAACCACCTTTAGAGAATATAGTGAATTTCATGGAACATTTATTTCCCTTTAAAATGGATAATCGTTTATTTATATTTATTATATAAACATTGAATTTATTTTATTCATGTACCAAAAATATTATTTTTAAAATCAATATAGACTTATTCGTTCCTTATAAATTAATAGTGAGGTTATGATGATCCTTTCAGAATAATAATATGTTTATATAGTATCCCATTTTGTTTTAATCCCATATTGTGTTCATCACAATCTATTTGAGATATCTAATTTATTTTAAAACAAATATTACTTATTTTATATAAGTGATTTTTTATTCCCACAATAAAAAATATGTCCACTAAAATTTCATATTACTTAATAAATTTAAAATAAGTAGGTAACTCATACCTCATCGACAATTTTCGATTACATGTTTCACCTTTCTTGTTATAGTTTCACCATATCACTTTGACAATGTGAAGTGAACTGATTCAATGTACTTTATCTATATAATTTATGATCTTCACTAGACACATCACATATTATTTTATTAATCTAATGGCACCAAAATTGGATTCAATAAATGTGAAGGTATATGTATTATCTTCTTCAATATAGATACATGAGACATATCATGTACATGAGATTTGATAGGTGGGACTGTTAGTTAGTAGGACACCACTAAAATGAATTCAAGGATCACAAAGGGTTCAAATTTTATAGTACAAATCTTTAAATTATTTGTAATTATCATGAAATTCAACCATTTTGGAATTAAGAGGAATACCTTATCTTGGACATCAAACACTATGTATCATCAATAGTTGTCTTCATATATTTTTTCGTTGGAATTTGATGGATTTCATTTGATGATTACTGGTTTAACATTCTATAAAATCTCCAAATAAAGGTTTTGTCTCATCAACTTACACTCTCCACCATTATCCCAATATGACAGAGTCTAAAAATTATTCCCATATAAATCCTAATCAGGTACCTTTTGAATGCAAGAATGTAAACTATTGTCATATTGGAACTCTAAAATGCTAAGGTGTTGACACAAACATACTTGGAATTAAAATAAAAAATACATCATCGTATCATCTAATGTTGGGATAATTCATTCATATTGACCATCTTACAAAGGGTGAAAAACATTACAGAAACTGAGTTTTGTATCCAACACATACTAATGGATTCTCTATAAACACCTGATAAACCTCATATATTGATCAGATATAATAGAGGGCGGAACTCCATGAAATATTACAACATATATTATATATATCTTAGTGATTTGGTCATTATAGTAATTTTCCATGATAGTGATTGAATTATTTATCTGTGTATGATGATCTAATACTAGTCATAAGTCATTATTACCTATATGTGTCCTTTGGAGTAAAATTATGAAATCCATTTTTATATTTTCCATTGTAATAAATGTTTGATAAATGGTTTTAAAAAATCCTTATAACTGTTATGGTAACTATTAATTTTTGGCATACCAATCATTTATATACAAATTCCTAAATACCTATCATAATGTTATCCCACCAAATTATTTTCATTATATCATTATATGTCATTGTTTACCTTGGATTACTTGTTAAGGATGAGCCATGCACATCATCTGGAATCTCCCTCTATGGATCTAGTTTTGATGGGTATCATATTCTAGTTCCAGACCTTATAACCACATTTTTTCGTTGTTGATCTCTAGAATATTCTCTAGCTTTTGGGTAGCAACCCATTTTTTGGGCCCCCCCTGATAATTTTAATGACTGATTTTTGTGCTATTATTTGATCAAGTTATAATGAATATTATTTTATTATTCCCATATCCATCTTTTTTTATTAAAATAATAGTGGATCATTATCTGTTATCATAATTTGTAAATTCACCGGATCATTTAAACATATAGAAAATTCCATTTTTTGCTTCCATATTATGGTACTTGATTAAGAATCCATCCTCTATGTTGAGCCCTAAGCATCTACAATGGAACATGATAATATACTTTTGTGTGAATACATATTTGGGGATCTTGGTATCTATATACATTAAACACATTTTATCATATAGGTAATGTCACTAGATCATGAACACAAATATTAATATATCCATCTACAAATCATTTATTGGGTAGTTATCT
Source organism: Viscum album (assembly GCA_963277665.1). Classification (NCBI taxonomy): domain Eukaryota; kingdom Viridiplantae; phylum Streptophyta; class Magnoliopsida; order Santalales; family Viscaceae; genus Viscum; species Viscum album. The sequence continues at coordinate 1,338,266,207 of OY728132.1, read as the reverse complement.
TCAAACAATTCCTACTATCTTGAGGTGTAGGACATAAATTTTCAATTATTAATTATCACATATCCCAATAAATTATTTGAAGAATCATTGTATAACACAAAAAGAATCTCATATAATGGTAGAATAAGCACTAATGTACTGGTAGGAATATTTTTTAAACTCATTAAATATCACTTAATATTCACTAGTTTAGAAAATCTTTCATCCCTTCTATTCTAGCTTGGATAGTGGGTATTACATGGAAAATAAATTTGCAAATCATTCTTAATAATGAGATAGTCAAAATGAACTATATATCTATTTTATAGATAATGGAACAAGTGAGTCCTAGAATTTGGTTTATAAGGGTTCAAATATATCCCTCTACATGTGAAAATCTTCACTAAGAATAAATATTCAACAAGAAGTCTCATTTACTATACATTGAATATGTCTTCCCCGTTTTCAAACCCCATAACAGAATATTTAATTTCTCATCATGAAAAACCTTAAATTTGGTGAAAAAAAATTACCTTATCTATAGAGAATATTAATTTTTTAGGTTTCCTCTAGCAACTCCATTCATCAATTTCATAAATATAGCTGGATCATTAGAGAGTCTTAATGGAATCACTATAAACTCATATACTCCATACATATTTCATACATAGTTTTTAAATATCATCATTCTTCACAATTAAATAGTTATATTCTTAAGGAAGGTCCCGATTAATGTCATTTTGATCCCTATAATATTGATAAAATAATTATTTTACCCATGAGAGATTATAATATCTCTTTTTTGTGATTTGGTTGATCTCAAGTTACTAAATTTACAAACACAATGACTGATCATTCTTCTCCCATAAGAGGAGTGGATCACTCCATGATAATGAAATTGGGTGTATAAATCCTTTAACTAGTTTATCTAGTAGTTTCTTATAAAAATCATAAATTTCAAAAATATACCTTTGATGTGGAGTCTTATATTCCTTTGATATAGGTATAAACTCAGTTTGAAATTCAGCCTCTCGACTTGGAGAAAGTAACGAAAACTATATAGGAATTAAATTAGTATAATCCCTCCCAAAGGGAATGTCTTCAAGCCATATCCTTTACATAGTATCCATAATTACATCATGATATGTTTTCTTAGAAGGAAATAAAATCCATTACATAAAATATGTTATTGAAGGAGATTCATCATCCTCATCATAAATGAAAATAATTAGTAGTAGATTCACAATACGGGTGGTGATTGTTTTCTCTTGGATTTTTTGTTGTATCTTTATATGGAAATGGAATCCATTCCAATAATTTAATGAAATTCTTATAAATTAATTATCATAATTTTTGATAAATTTTTAAACAAATGTGTAGGCGATAAGTAATATTCTTGGGAAGAAAAAATTATACCATTTTCTATCTCCATTGAATACTCAACTTCAATGTTGTGAGGCTGTTATTTAATGGCTCATGTAAAATTTTGTGATATTAAACAAATCATAGTGTAAGAATCAAAAATTAAATTTTATATTATATAATGAAAAACATGCATACCAATCACCACATAAATATTTTGACTTACCTTTATAGTAAATATGGTGTAAGATCAAACATTCTCTCATGCCCTTGGTGGTTGTTTTCATTAGTTGTAATAAAGAAACATTGTCTTATTGAATTGGTTCACATATTTTCCTCATTCATGGATGTTGTAACATTAGAAAATAATTTAATGGTTTGAAAAATCTATCATTGTTCCATAAAATTATTCGGTTTCAAAAATCATTAGTCACTACCTAGGTTATCTTATTATTGAGCCTATAAAACAACATGTCACCATGTAGACTATTTCAAGGATGATTCTTCCTACACTATAGAAATGTGGGATGTTAGACATTCTTTCCACCATTATATATATCTATCTTACAACCAGAGTAAAAATACATTTTCCAATTATTATTTCTATGACACCCTTTATATTTATTGATCCCCATCCTCAAATTGAGAGAACATCAGATAGTTTCGTCATAGGTAGCAGTATCCTGAATTTTAGAAAATTTTAATAGATTTAACATTATTTTAGAAAAAAAGTGGCCATCATTAATTTTTTGGAAGATTATAATGATTTAGGCATGTCATTATTGTCTTGATAATTTTCCTTCATACACTCCATTAGGGTTGTCATTATTTTTAATTAGTCTCTCTAAATACTTCCCCATTTTATTTACGAGAGTGAAAGTAAAATATATTTAGGAAAAATAAAATTTGGAATTACTTCCAAAATATATCTTTGAACTCTTCTTAAGGATAAAAAAAATTGAATAAAAAAATTGATCAGCTTCTCACTCCATATGATAAAAAAACAGTTAATCCTTCTCTTTCTCAGAGCATTCAAAGACAGATAATAACTTTTCAATGGAGTTCATCATTTTTTTCTCTAATTATTCATCAATGATTTCACTAAAATATGGAGTTTACTATCATATAATGGTTTCAATTTATACTTTCTATTTATTTATGGTATTCATAAATTCCTATTGATTCATGATTCAATTCAAAACATGATTTATCTAAGAAACTAATTTCATGATGCTCATAACTCCTACTTCTATCAGGTTGGAAATATCATTTTTTCAGTCGTCAAAATTCCTCTAATGGTGGGGTTTTTATTTTTTTCACCTATACATAGAATTGTGAAATAATTTAAAGATTAATTGGGAAGAGTATTTTTAATGCATTAAACACGTTTACATGAAACTATGAACCTTAATGGGATAAATCATAATTGACATATATTCCATTACATATAAATTTTGTACTTAAAACTAATTTATCCAAGATATATTTCGTAATATAATATTTTATAAGAAATTTTATTCATTTTATATGGAATTTTAATGATTTTGGGAATTCTAAAAACATATCCAATGGATGTTTAAAACTAGGTGTGCAGTAAATCCCATTTCTATGTACCATTTTATGGTCAATTCATGACTGACGTTCCTTTTTTTAGAGTTATTATGCCTTGGTACATATTTGTTATAACCACACCCACATGTAGTATCCTAACAGCAATTTAATTACTCAAAACCCACACTCTCTACAATTAACCAAAATTTTAGGATATTTTTTTATAACTAGGATTATCGTTAATCATATCCTTATACCTATCAATATAATATCATTAAATTTTTATCATCCTATATATAAAAGGATAACTAGACCATTCCCCTAATATAAACTTTAAAAAAAAGATATTATACACAAATTATTAATACTATATTTGGTCATAATTAAGGAAAAAAACACAAGGATCATAGTGTCCAATTTTCATTTAAATATTTTGACCATAAAAATATATATTGAAACTAAAAAATTTAAGAATTATTTTAATGTTAATATTGAGATACTAAAATACATTTGAGATTATAAATATTCATTTGATAACCTAAGGGATTCAAAAATTGTTTGTTGAGATAAAAATTCCAACAAGGGAATAAACATGTTAAAGATTCAAACATGTGATAGAAATGTATATCATGATATTAGAAATGAGAATGTATAGGAGTAATAAAGTGTAAGAATAGTATAATTAGTATGGTAGCATAATATCATGGAATCATGGGAATTTGCTAATGACATAAAACATTATATTACAATATTTGTAAACTAACTACCAATAGAACATCAAAGGTGGATAGAGTTCCATAATAGATTATGATCACTCTCTGATCACATACAAGATGCCACATGATACTAAAACATTATCTAATGTGTTGGAGGATTATATAATTCTATTCCCAATAATGACATATATTTCATGTATATAAATATTAATTCCACATAATGATACTAAGTATAAATAAATTAAATAATAATTTCAAATAGAATGAAATGGGGTTTATAATCTTTTCTAATAACATTTTCATAAGATATTATTTAATGATGGAAATCTAGAGATTATACAAAGGAATATATTACCCAATAAGTACTAGGGTGAATAAGATACGTATACATGTCTAATATATATATATGTATATATGTATATATATTACATAACATTAATTTTATAGAATGTTTGTTAGATATAGGATGATCATAACACCATGAAAAGGGTTGGTTTGAAGGACCATATACCTTGAGGTTGATTTATCATGTTCAATATTTATGGATCTAAATGCTGAAATTAAGTAAAATATTGTATATCTTAATATCCTTTTTCATTATTTTCGTTACATTAATTTTATTCAATAATATTCCATATTAAATTACATCTCCAATTAGTTTCATATATGACGTTTCAATGATAGTCGAATCATAGGCCCAAAATCACTAATTAAATTAACTATATTGAATGTGATTAATACATTATCTTCATATTAATGGTGAAAATTAAAAACATATTAATTTTAAACATTAATTACATTTTTTTATCAACCCATGTAATATTATCATGAATAATGATCTACATTAAAATAATTGAGATGGTAGTATAGAGTATTGTTTCCATTTTTCAACTATTATGAGGGGAAGTAGGTAAGTGTTAATTTATCATTATAGAATGGTAATTATATCACATTTTAAAATTATATATTTAAATTCCCGGACAAATACAATTCATTTGACGATGTAATAAAAAATAATTAATGTACTTCGTGATGTAGAAGTCCTCCATACACAGGAATGACATTATCATTTATTAAATTAATGATAAGGTAAAAATATATAGGATATATTAAATTTAATATATGGTTAATATTTCTTGAATATAATATATAAGTACTAATTTTATACATACTAATTTCAATTTAACACGCAAGTGATAAAAGAATTGTATCACTTTGTAAGGTGGTAGTTTTCTTAACACATGAGGAAAATTATCATATTATCAAAAGAATTTAATGTTACTAGATATATGTGATATTATAATTAATCATGGATAATTATATCATTAATATAATACATATAAATTATATAAAACCTTAAATCTCGCTGTTAGAAGTTGTAATGGTAAACAAATTACATCAGTTCATGAGGTTGTAGTCCTCTATACCCATTGTGAAATGATCAATATCATATTTGATGGAGATTTATATGGTTATAGATCATGTAAAAAACCTAAAAACCCAATTATATGTTATATAATGATGATATTGTGTAATTATGGGGTAATAGTATTTGAAGTATATAGAAGAAGGAATAAAATAAAATTCTCAGCTAAGAATGTTACCTCTTTTTCAGACAACACTTTTTGTATTGAACAAAAATTCCACCAAGGATGTAATATCAACCATAAAAACGATTTAAAATTATTGGATTCAATTTTAGATGTTATTTGGGGAGTTTTTGGCTAAGCCAATGGGTTTTCATATTATGCATGGTTGGTGATATGGGGTGGCCTATTATAAGTGGCAGAGATGGAGTAATCATAAATTTTGAAAGGTATGAATTCAAACCACATTTTTACCATCGCTAAAGGTTAAAATTAAATTATTTTAAAAATATATAATATATTAGTTTTAAATATAATAATAAATTATGAATTATGAATTTTTTATCATTATTAGTCTATATTCTTTTAGTTTTACCCCTGAGTAAAACTGTTTTTACCTTAATCGAGATAAATAATTTTTACATTTTCCACATAATTTTTACGAAAAATTAAGTTGAACATATAAGATAATATAAATTATTTAGATGAATAAATTTCATCAATTTTTAACAAGTGAAATAATTTTTTTAAAAATATAAATTTAAAAATAAACCCTAAAACGTATCGAAGAAATAGTTTTTCAAATGTAAAACATTAAAATGATGGAAAACTTTTTATATCAAATTTCAATATAAAAATTGATTGAAATAAGATAATTTGGATTAATAATTTTATAATTTATATAATTATACATTCAAAACCATATAGAAAATATTAATATGATGGGGTTAAAGAGAAAGAAATAATTTTATAAAAATATGTATTTTTACAATTCATGAAAAACAAAATTTTTATGAAAATCAAATAAATTAAAAATTATTTAATTTTTATGTATTATATTTAAAATTAAATTTATTTTTTAAAAAAAAAATTCCTAAAAATATTAATAATTTTTATTAATTGTAAAAATCATGACTAAACCATATTTTAGGGAAGATACTATTTATAAAAAAAAGATTAATTTTTCATTGAAATGGTTCTTATATTCTTTCTAGTAAATAGATAACCGCTGATTTAATTTCATACAAGTGTAAACAATATAATATTCTTAATTATGGTAGTCCTAATCACACCAGCCAAGTAAATTTTTATGTTTTAATCGACATGTTTAAATAAGAATATTTTGTTAGAGTATCGTGGTTCATTTAAACATGGAGTCGGGTGTGGTAGATGCTATCAATGATATTGTTTTTTTAAATAAAAAATATTTATTAATGTCTATGGGTGTTACATATGTCTCATGGAAGTTTCAATTTCAGGTTAATAACTATCCAACACAAGACCCATAGTAGGTTGTAGTGATATATATGTTGAATATCTAGAAACATTTTCTATATGGGGGAAGTCTAAAATATATATAGATCATAAGAGCATATGATATATATTAACATAGAATGTTATTAATATTAACCACTAAATATGGTTATATTTGATGAAGGAAACTGATTTTTTATCCTATATAATCTCATGAAAGTAAGGAATTTGTAGTCACTAAAAAAATGATTTTGAAACCTACTGAATGTAAATAATTGATAAGGATCCAATATTCTTATACAATTAAATGATGAATGATTGGATCATAGTAGAAGGAATGTCAATATTCCTTTCAAAAATTATTTCTAAACCATCTCTTCCGGATTAGATAATAGATTCTCAAATATGGGATTTTGAAACACAAATGGTGATAGAAGTATTAAGAAATGAAAAATATATGGAGTGTAATATTAACGAAGACAAAGTTGTATGATTTCAGACCTGACTATGTTTTCAAAAATATCGTATGATAAAGAAGGAGTTGTTGACTAATAATATTATCTTTACCTACTCAATATACATATGGATTTACAATATATATTGATGTATCATGTAGAACAATTTGTGGTAATATATAAATGGTATATAAGAATATAAAAGTGTCATAGTATTTTGTATATGAAGGATTACATGAAGATGTACAAGGAAATAGTGAAACTAGTACCCATAACTATATGAAAACCAGAAGACATCAACATGTATATTATTACTAGACATACAATTACATTAAGAGGGACCAATTATATATGGGTTATTATAGACAATATTATAATTATATATACCTTTACTGTAATTTAAAAGGAATTATCACTAGATGAATAGCCAATGATATATATCATATAAGTAGTGAGGATGCGTGGAACATGTAACATACCAGTACGTTTTAAGGTACTTTTGATGTCTCTAAGTGCCTCTGTTTTTTAGTAGTGTCTTGTGGGTGCTTTTGGGTGAAATTTTAAGTAAAACAAAAAGGCAATGTCTTGTGCACAGTTTTCGCACGGTTTGATAAACTATGCGATCAAACCGTGAAAACCTAGAAGCACTAGACAGTGGGGTACGCATGGTATGCACACGTTTTGGAAAACTGTGCGACTAAACTGTGGGAACCAGCAACCCTGGATAGTGAGATCCACACGGTGTGCGCACGGTTTGAAAAACCGTGTGGACAAACCATGCAGTCACTTAAAACTAGATCCTTAAATTGTGGATCTCAATCGTTTTTCATCTAAATTCTTCATTTTTTCTCCTATGTGGCCCCTACATAGGATTTGACTTCTCCATGGGTAAGAGAAGGTTCTCCCTTTGTTTCGGAGGTGATCCAATGGCTCCTCTTGTTGAATCGAAGTGGGATTCTCAAGGTATGTGATCGTTCTTCTTCTTTCATGATCGGTTTCATAGATCTACTTAGATATACTTTCCCTCTTCCCTTTATTTCTTATATCTATGCCCGTTATGAGTATATATAAGTGTGTAAATTCTAAAATGATGAGTTTTGGTCTTGTTCTTGCTAGGGGAAGGTATCTAGGATGATTTTTTGGAGAATCAACCCGGATTCTTTAGTGTTCATCAACCGTTGTTGTTTTGGTCAAAACCTTCGAGGTAGGTGGCTCCGTCCCAACTTGGAGAATTGATTATCTTCATTGATTGAATTTTATCACTTGTTTATTTTAATTAAATTCCTTTGAATTGAGATATTTGATTTGGTTTTGGCATGAGAATTTGGAAAACCACCAATTCTATTGAATTAGGGTGTGTGTTTGTTTATGGAAATTGGATAATTTAAATTTTGGAATTTATGTTATGTATTAAATGGAAATGTTTTAAATTGAATTGTTGATTTCAATTGTGGAAATAAATTGTGAAATGATGGAATTGTTTTTGAATGTATTTTCATCTAGTGAAAATGGTTTAAAATGTTTTGATAGAAACCCATTGGGTTTATCTTGCGAAAGAAGTATGTTTTTGAATAAAACCCGTTGTGAGTTTTAAGTGGAATGGAATTGGAACATTAAAAGGGAAGAATGGGATTGATCGTATTTTATGCATTCTTAAAATATTTTTCCCATCATGTAAGAGAGAATGTAAGCCATAGGTAGTTAGTGAGTTATTTGGATACACTCTATGATACGACAATGTTCTAAAACATTATTGCAGAAGGTCACATCCCCGATGTGTTGGTGATGAGTCTCCATTGGCCAGTGTCATAGGGGTATGTGTATACATATTTTTCTGAGCTCACATAGAGAGTCTGGAATCCTATAACTTATTAATACTATCGTACCTTTTGGCAGATGACCATGCTGATCGCCTAAATATTTATATGTGATGTATAAATGTTTTCCAATAATTTGAACATTTTTACATGCCTGCGGATTTTACCTAAACAATTTTATGTAACTGTTTTTATTTAATCAATTTTATTAAAAGTAATTCATCATTGTAAAACCATTCTTGGTGAACATTACTTGAAAATGTATAGCATGATTTGTCAAAATATTCTTTCCTATTTCCAAACCTGTTTACTTTAAAATCGAAAGATTCTCTTTGGATAATAATTATTTGGCATCTGTTATGGAACCCCTGGTGGTATCCTACTGGGCTTAGGATCACACCCTACTTTTTCCATCATGTGTTTGTAGACTTCCTTCTTCCAGGTTCGTGTAAGGGGAAAATATCACTTGGAGGTGGATCCAGCTATTAAGTTTTCAACGTGGTGAGTTGTGTCCTTGGAGAATTTGGGGTTTCTTGCATGTTTTGTGTACTTGGGTTGTAGTACTTTGGGATTTTTGTGCCTTTTTGTTTTCTGGTACAATGCTCCTAGTGGAGTTTCATTGCTATTCATACTGTTTTTTTACTATTGATTCCGCGTCCTTGTGGAAAATTCGTTCAAACTTGTATGTTGTACGATGTCAGGTGCAAGTCACCAACCCATAGGGATTGGGAACACCCTTCAGGCTATGTCAGTGCTGGCTCAATTATTGGGATACCAGGGTACCCGGGCTGGTTCGAGACAAAACGATATGAGAGGGAAGGTTAACTGTCTTTCCTTGATGATAGTATGAATTTGAGTTTTCTTGTCGGGACTTAGGAGGTAGTTGTGATTGAGTGTCTGGCCAGATCTCACCACAATGAACCTTAAGTCACCAGGGGTAGTTAGGGAAATACGACTTGTGGATTAGTTATAGTTTTTTCTCTATTTTGATTTGGATAGAGTGGAATCCAAATCTTTTTTATTCCTTCTTTTAAGAGTAGTTTTCCTTGTTAATAGGTGGGTGTCTTAATCTAGGTCTTTTCTGTTGTTTTGTATCATCATGCCTCTGAAACGATGTGGGAATCAGATCCAAGAAGTGGCTTCTTCTGAACCTCAACAAGCGAGACCTATTGTGGATCCGAGTCTGGTTGAGGTGATCGTTCGCACTGTCCAAGCTCTAGGACATGCACCACCTCCAGTCCTTCTTCAGACTCCAGATTTAGATCCTCAAAGTGATATTCGCCGAATTCATTCTCAAGTTTTCTTATTGAAGTTTCCCACTTATGTCGATGTGTTGGATAGGGAGATGATGGTTAAGATGGACCTGGTAGGATAGTTAGGGTTGAAGGGAGTTTCTTTTCCTTCTTGTGATAGTGTCGGTCCCATTAAAGGGAAATGGAAGCAAGAAGTCTCATATCGTAGTTCTCGATAACAGAGTCATTCTAGACCTCCAGTATCACTAGGAGGGGCTTCTTTGACTTGCTTTCAATGTGGGAAGTGGGGGAATTCTAAGAGGTTTGGCACTGAGGCACCTGAGAAATATAGCCCCTTTGGACATTTGGGGAAGTTACATGTATTCTACCATCACTTCTCTACTCCACATAGTGGAACAGGATCATCCGAATCTCCAGAAACTATGGGGCAATAAAATGATTCAAATTCTAAAAGGTTCTAGCCACATGCATCATGAACAAAACTTCTTCATGCAGTGGAAGAGTCGAGAGAGGTAGCTGAAGCAGGTCCAGCAACTGTGAGAGGTACCATCACTATAGCTTCACCCTTAGTGACATCACTTTTCGATATTGGTGCATCTCACTCCTTTATTTCAACTCATATTGTTAATCTACTTAATCTACCAATGGAAATTTTGTCTTGTGCGATGGATATTACAACACTTCTTTGTACGGTGAGAGAGAAGGGTCTCCGTAGTCCGGCTTGCATCTTTTTTCTATCAGATGTGAGCTTGTTTGGGAATTTTTGGTTCTCGACATGAAATCTTTTGATGTCATATTTGGGATGGATTGGCTCATCGCTAATAAAGCCTGGATTGATTCTTACCTCCGACGGGTCTACCTTACTACACCCAGTTGTGGGCCTCTTTTTTTCACGAAGAATGGGACCCCGGGTCAGGCAGACCAAGTCCTTCTTATCCAGAGATAGAGAAAATTATATAAGTGCTTTCTTTTTATCTAGAGAAAGATCCAACGAGTGGTGATCTTCATCCAGTTGTTGCTGAGATTCCATACGTGTTTCCTTCTGACTTCTCTGGTATGCCACCGGTAAGAGAGATTGATTTTTCAATTGATTTAATTCCTGTTACTCAACCGGTTTCTATCCCTTCTTACCGAATGGCTCCAGGCAAATAAAAATAACTCAAGTCTCAGTTGGATGATCTTCTTGAGAAATTTTTTATATTCCCGAGTGTGTCACCTTGGGTAGCACTAGTTCTCTTCCCCAAGAAGGCTGATGGTTATCTACGCTTATGTGTTGATTATCGAAAGCTCAATCATGTTACGTTAAAGAAAAAGTATCTGTTACCATTAATTGAGGATTTTTTGACCAATTAAAAGGGGAAAAGTGTTCTTCAAAAATTGATCTTTGATCTAGTTTCCATTAGTTTAGGATAAAGGAATCTGACATTCATAAATCCGCCATTCTAAGTAGGTATGGCCATTATGAGTACCTTGTCATGCCATTCGGCCTGACAAATGCTCCTAGAATTTTCACTGCATTGATGAATCATGTTTTCCATGATTATATGGTTACTTTTGTTGTATTATTTGTGGATGAAATCCTTGTATACTATATTTCTTAAGAGGATCATGTGCTTCATCTGAGAATAGTTCTGGGTCTTTAATGAAATCGTCGTCTTTATGCCATGCTTTCAAAGTGCAATTTCGGGATCCATTAAGTGAAATTCATGGGAAATGTGGTCTTAGCATATGGAATATCAGTTTATACTGAGAAGGTGAAGGCTATTATGACTTGGGAACAACCATGAATTGTTTTCGAGATTCGAAGCTTCTTGGGTTTAGCAGGATATTATCGCTGTTTTGTCAAATATTTTTCAATGTTAGTTTCTCCAATTACTGCTCTGACTCGAAACAGAGTGATGTTTTCCTGGAATGACAAATTTCAAGGTTCTTTTTTTGATCCAAAGCGTCTTTTGACTACTACACAAGTGTTAACTCTTCCTGAGGCTGGGGCAGGTTATGTGGTCTTTTGTGATGCATCGGGTTCAGGTTTGGGATGCGTCTTTATGCAAGGTAATCATTTTGTTGCTTGAGGATCACGTCAGTTTTAGCCTCATGAGAATAACTACCCTACCCATGACCTTGAACATGCAGATGTAATTCACACACTCAAGTGTTGGCGACTTTACCTTTATAGGGAATGGTTTACTATGTATTCAGACCTCAAGAGCTTGAGTTATATATTCTCTCAAAAAGATTTGAATCACCACCAAAGGCGTTGGGTGGAGTACCTGCAATCTATCAACTTTGACATCGCCTATACGCTGGGGAAATGTAATTTAGTTATGGATGCATTAATAATTAAACCTTCATCTCAGGCTGTGAATGAATCATCAGAGAAGTGGAGTTTGATGGCTCTTTTTTATCAGATTCATAAAAGAGTTTAGTGTAAGGGGAATGAAGTTTCTTTATCTAGTGTTTAGTAGAATTATTCTCTCCTTGAGTTAATTCTTCAAGAACAGCAACTAAATGATGAATTCCATGGAAATAGGGAATCTCTTTATGGTGGGAGACCGACATATTGTGGTTGTTCTCCAAAGATGGTGTTCTATGTTATAAAAAGTGTTACGTTGTGCCGTTATCGGCAAGGAAGGATTTGATGATGGATTTCCATAACTCTGAGTGAGCTATGCACCCGGGGACCATGAAGATGTTCTATGATATGCGGCGACAGTTCTGGTGGCCATGTATGAGATGAGACATTGCAGAGTTTTTTTCACATTGCTATACATGCCAGAAGGTGAATGTTGGGCACCAGAAACCTTCGGGTTTTCGTCAACCACTTCCAGTCCCTACATGGAAGTTGGATGAAATCTCATTGGACATTGTGGTTGGCTTACCTCAAACCCAAAGGAAGAAGAATTTGATATGGATATTGATCGATAGACTGACAATGTCAGCTCACTTTATACCTATTAGAGATACAAACAATGTTGAGGAGTTGGGAAACATCTATGTGAATGAAATTGTTTGATTGCATGGAGTTCCATATGCAATAGTCTCTGATAGGGATCCTCAGTTTACTTCTCACTTTTGGAGAGGCCTTCATGTGGAACTGGGATCTCAGGTCCGTTTGAGCATGGCCTACCATCCACACTCAGATGGCCATACATAGAGATCTATTCAGATCCTTGAGGACATGATCCACGCTTATGTTCTTGACTTTGGTGGATCTTGGGATTATCATCTGGGGTTAGCTGAGTTTTCTTATAACAATAGTTATCAATCTGCGATTAAAATGGCTCCTTTTGAGGCATTTTATGGATGTCCTTGTAAATCTGCCTTATGTTGGTCAGAGATTAGTGAAAGTTCTTTGGTACGACTGAGTTTGGTCCAGGAGACAACAGCTAAGATCCAGTTGATTCGTCAGAGAATGTTGACAGCGCAATGTTGGTGCAAGTCTTATGTTGACCGTCTCCGTAGACCTTTATATTTCTCAGTTAGTGACCAGGTGTTCTTGAAAGTTTCACCCTGTTTAGGTCATCGGCGGCTTGGGAGGCAAGGGAATCTTTCTCCTCGTTTTGTGGGACCTTGCGAGGTTGTTGGTCTTGTCAGAAAAGTTTCTTACCATCTAGCTCTACCACCATAGCTGATGTCGATACATAATGTGTTCCATGTATCGCAGCTGCGGAAGTACCTCTCTGATCCATCTCATGTTGTGAGCTGGAGTGATCTTGAAATTGAACCAGATTTATCTATGACTGATCGACCAGTCAGGACTGTTGATTCTGAGACCAAGGTACTTCGTTGGATAATGATAGCTCTGTTTCGTATACTTTGACAACATGGATCAGATTTTCATGATACGTGGGAAATGGAGGTACTAATGGGAGAGCAGTGGCCTCAACTATTTGACGTGGAGGTTTCTTTATAGGCTTTCTGGGGATAGAAATGACTTATGGTGGGGAGTTTGTAACATCCCATTACGTTTTCAGGTACTTTTGATGTCTCTAAGTGTCTTTGTTTTGGAGTAGTGGCTTGGGGTGTGTTAGGGTTAAATTTTAAGTAAAACTAAAACGCAATGGATTGTGCACGGTTTGCGCATGGTTTGATAAACAGTGCGATCAAACCATTCCAACCTAATAGCACTGGACAGTGGGGTACGCACGGTGTGCACACGGTTCGGCACACTACGCGACTAAACCATGCGGACCAGCATCCCTGGACAGTGAGATCCGCACTGTGTCCACATGGTTTGACAAACTGTGCGGTCAAATCATGCGGTCACATAAAACTAGATCCATAAATTGTGGATCTCAGCCGTTTTTCCTCTAAATGGTTCATTTTTCCTCTAATGTGGCCCTAACTCGGGATTTTTCTTCTCCTGGGGTCATAAATGGTTCTCCCTTTGTTTTGGAGGCAATCCAAATGCTACTCTTGGTGAATATAAGTGGGATTCTCAAGGTATGTGATTGTTCTTCTTCTTTCTTGATCAGTTTCTTAAATCTACTAAGATATACTTATCACATTCCCTTGATTTCTTATATCTACGCCCATTATGGGATGATCTAAGTGTGTAAATTCCAAAATGATGTGTTTTGGTCTTGGTCCTTCTAGGGGAATGGATCTAGGACGGGTTTTTGGAATATCAACCGGGATTCTTGAGTGTTCTTCAACTGTTGTCTTTTTGGTCAAAACCTTCGTGGTTGGTGGTTCAATCCTGACTTTCCAAATCAATTATATTAATTTAATGATTTATTTCAATTTTTGATTTTAATTCATTTCCTTTGAATTAAGATATTTGAATTGGTTTTGGCATGAGAATTTGGAAAACCCCCAATTCCTTTGAAATGGAGTGTGTGTGTGTTTATGGAAATTGGAAAATTTAAATTGTGGAATTTAAGTTGTGTATTTGATATAAATGTTTTCAATTGAATTGTTAATTTCAATTGTGAAAATAAATTGTGAAATGATGGAAATGGTTTTGAATGGATTTTCAAACGGGGAAAATGGCTTAAAATGTTTTGACAGAAACCCATTGGTTTTATCTGGAGAAACGGCATGTTTTTGAATAAAACCTATTGTGGTTTTTAATTGGAATGAAATTGGCACTTTGAAATGGAATAGTGAGATTTATTGTATTTTAAAAATTCATAAAATAGTTTTTCCATCTTGTAAGAGCGCATGGAAGCCTTAGGTAGTTAGTGAGTTATTTGGATACACTCTATGATACGACAACGTTCTAAAACATACTTACGGCAGGACACATCCCCGGTGGGTTGGTGACATGTCTCCATTGGCTAGTGTCATAGGGAAGTGTGTATACACATTTTGGTGAGTTCACATAGAGAGTGCAGAATCCAGTAACTAATTAATACTATCGTACGTTTTGGCAGATGATTATGTTTCTCTCCTAAATATTTATATGTGATGTATACATGTTTTCCAATTCTTTTGAACTATTTTACATGCCTACAGATTTTACATAAACTGTTTTATGTAACTGTTTTTATTTAAGCCATTTTCTTAAAAGTATTTCATAATTATAAAATATTTCTTGGTAAACTCTCCTTTAATTGAAAATGTATAGCATGATTTGTTAAAATATGCTTTCCTATTTCCAAACTGGTTTACTTTAAAATTGAATGTTTTTATTTGGATAATCTATATTAGGTATCTGTTATAGAATCCCTGGTGGTATCCTACCGGGTTTAGGCTCACACCCTACTTTTTCCTTCAAGTGTTTGTAGACTTCATTCTTCCCGGTTCGTGCAAGGGGAAAGGATCACATGGAGGTGGATCCAGCTGTTGAGTTTTCTATGTGGTGAGTTGTTTCCTTGGGGAATTTGGGGTCATTTTCCTATTTTATGTATTTAGGTTGTAGTACTTTGGGCTTTACATGCCACTTTGTTTTCTGGTACAATTCTCCCAATGGAGTTTCTTTGTTATGCATACTGCTTGTTTTACTCTATCTTGTGCGTCCTTGTGGAAAATTCATTCAAACTTGTATGTTGTACGATGCCTGGTGCTAGTCGCCGACCCGTGGGGATCGGGAATGCCCTTTGGGCTATGTCATGGCCAGCTCAGTTATCGGGTTACCCGGGGACCCGGGATGGTTTGTGACAAAATGGTATCAGAGGGAAGGTTAAGCGTCTTGCCTTGATGACAATATGCAATTGAGTTTTCTTGTAGGGACATAAGAGGTAGTTTTTATTGAGTGCCTGGCTAGCTCTCACCACAATGAACCTTATGTCACCAGGGGTAGTAAGTGAAATACAAATTGTGGATTAGTTCTTTTATTTTCCCTATTTTGATTTGGATAGAGTGGAATCCAAATCTTGTTTATTCATTCTTTTATGAGTAGTTTTCCTTGTTACTCAGTTGGTATCTTAATATCTGTATTTTCTGGTGTTGTGTACAATCATGACTCCGAAAAGACATGGTAATTAGATCCAAGAAGATGCTGCTGCTAAACCTTAACAAGCGAGACCTATTATGGGTAAGAGTCTAGTTGAGGTGATCGTTCGCACTGTACAAGCTCTAGGACAGGAACCACCTCTAGTCCCGATTCAGACTCCAGCTTTAG
Organism: Viscum album; assembly: GCA_963277665.1. Lineage (NCBI taxonomy): Eukaryota > Viridiplantae > Streptophyta > Magnoliopsida > Santalales > Viscaceae > Viscum > Viscum album. Next base: position 1,338,249,669 of record OY728132.1, on the reverse strand, counting down.
ATCCTCAAAGTGAAATTCTCAAAATTTGTTCTCATGTTTTATTATTGATGTTTCCTACTTATGCCGATGTGTTGGATACGACGATGATGGTTGAGATGGACCTGGAAGGAAAATCAGCGTTGAATAGAGTATCTTTTCCTTCTTGTGGGAGTGTTGGTCCCATTAATGGACAACAGAAGCGCGACATCTCATATGGTAGTTCTCACATCAATGTCATTCTAGACCTCCGGTAGCACCAAGAGGGACTTCTTTGACTTGTTATCAATGTGGAAAGTTGGGTTTTCTTAAGAGGGTTTTCACGGAGGCACCCAAGATCTGTAGCTCTTGCGGATATTTTGGGCAACCACAGAGATTCTACCATCACTTATATACTCCACGTAGTGGAACATGATCATCAACACCTCCGGAAACTGTGGGGCAATCAAATTCTTCACATGCTAAAAGGTTCCAGCCACATGCATCAGGAATGAAGCTTCTTCACGCTGTTGAATAGTTTCCAGAGGTAGCTGAAGCAGGTCTTGCGACTGTGAGAGGTACCATCACTATAGCTTCATCCTTAGTGAAATCACTTTTCAATACTGGTGCATCTCACTCTTTTATTTCAACTCATATTGTTAATCTACTTAATCTACCCATGTAACTTTTGTCATGTGCGATGGATATTACTACACCTCTTGGTACAGTGAGAGAGAAGGGTCTCTGTAGTCCTACCTACATCTTCTTTCTATCAGATATCAAGCTTGTTTGGGACTTTTTGGTTCTCGACATGAAATATTTTGACGTCATATTTGGGGTGGATTGGCTCATCACCAATAATTTCTGTATTGATTGTTACCTCCGACGGGTCTACCTTACTACACCCAGTGGGGTGCCTCTTGTTTTTCAAGGAGAATGGGACCCCAGGTCAAGTAGAGCCAGAACTTCTTATCCAAAGCTGGGTAAAATTATACCAGTGCTTTCTTTTGATCTAGAGAATGATCCAATGAGTGTTGATCTTCCTCCAGTCGTCGATGAGTTTTCAGACGTGTTTCCTTCTGACTTCTCTGGTATTCCACTGGTAAGGGAGATCTATTTTTCAATTGATTTAATGCCCGGTACTCAACCGGTTTCTATCCCTTCTTACTGAATCGATCCAGCCGAATTAAAAGAACTGAAGAATCAGTTGTAATATGTTATTGAGAAAGGTTTCATACGCCCGAGTGTGTCACCTTGGGCAGCACCAATTCTCTTCTCCATGTAGGCCGATGGTTCTCTATGCTTATGTGTTGATTATCGAATGCTCAATCGAGTAAAGATAAAGAACATGTATCTGTTACCACGGATTGATGATTTGTTTGACCAATTGAAAGGGGAAAATTGGTTTGCAAAAATTGATCTTCGGTCTGGTTACCTTCAGTTGAGGATAAAGGAATCTGAAATTCCGAAAACTTCCTTTGGATGTAGGTATGACCATTATGAGTACCTTTTCATACCCTTCGGCCTAATTAATTCTTCTGTAGTTTTCATGGCCTTGATGAATCAAGTTTTCCATGAGTATCTGGATACTTTTGTGGTAGTCTTTTTTGGATGAAATCCTTGTATACTCCATGTCTGAGGAGGATCATGTGCATCATATAAGAACAGTTCTGGGTCTTTTAAGAAATCACCATCATTATGACAAGTTTCCAAAGTGCGATTTTTGGATCCGGGAGTTGAAATTCATGGGACATGTGGTGTCAGAGAAAGGAATATCAGTTGTTACTAATAAGGTGAAGGATATTATGGCTTGGGAAAAACCATGAAATGTTTTCATGATTCAGAGATTCTTTGGCTTAACAGGATATTATCACCATTTTGTCAAAGATTTTTCAAAGTTAGCTTCTCTAATGACTGCTCTAACTTGAAAGGGAGTGATGTTTTCATGGAATGAAAAATGTCATAGTTATTTTGTTGAGCTAAAGAGTCTTTTGACTACTACGCTGGTGTTAACTCTTCCTTAGGTCGGGGCAGGTTTTGTGGTCTTCTGTGATGCATCGGGTTCAGGTTCGGGATGTGTCCTTATGCAAGGTAATCGTGTTTTTTCTTATGGATCACTTCACCTTAAGCCTCATGAGAAGAACTACCCTATCCATGACTTTGAACTTGCAGCTATAATGAACACACTATAGTTTTGGAAACATTACCTTATTGGGAAAGGATTACTATGTATTCAGTCCACAAGATGTTGTGTTATATATTCTCTAAAAAGTATTTGAATCTCCACCAAAGGCGTTCGGTGGAGTACCTAAAATCTTTTGACGTTGACATCACCTACACCCCGAGGAAAGGGAATGTAGTTGCGGATGCATTAAGCATAAAACCTTCATCTCAGGAAGCAAAACAATCTTCAGAAGAGTGGAGTTTGATATCTCTTTTTTCTCAGTTGCATATTGGAGTTTAGTGGAAGGGGAATGAAGTTTCTTTATCAAGTGTTCAATTGACTTCTTCTCTACTTGAGTTAATTCTTCAGGAAAAACAACTGGATGATGAATTACGTGGAAATAAGGACTCTCTTTATGGTGGGGAGACTGACATCTTGTGGTTGTTCTCCAAAGAGTGTGTTCTGTGTTATCAAAACCATTACGTTGTGCCGTTATCGGCAAGGAAGGACGTGATGAGGGATTGCCATAACTCTCAATGGGATGTTCACCCGGGGACCATGAAGATGTTCTATGAAATGAAACTATAGTTCTGGTGGCCAGGTATGAGACAATACACTGCTGAGTTTGTATCTTGTTTCTATACATGCCAGTAGTTGAAAGCCGAGCACCAGAAACCTTCGGGTTTGCTTCAAAAACATCCAGTCCCTACATGGAAGTGGGATGAAATCTTAATGGAATTTTTGGTTGGGTTACATCAAACCTAGAGGAAGAAGAATGTGATATGGATTGTGATCGACAGATTGACCTTGTCGGCTCACATTATACCTATTCTAGATACAACCAAATTTGAGGGGTTGGGAAATATCTATTTGAAATAAATTTTTTGTTTGCATGGAGTTCCATCAGCAATAGTCTCTGATAGGGATCATCAGTTTAATTCTCCCTTTTGGAGTGGCCTTCAGGAGGCACTGGGATCTCAGGTCCTTTTGAGCATGGCCTACCATCCACAGTCATATGGAAAAACAGAGAGAGCTATTCAGATCCTTAAGGACATGCTCCATGCTTGTGTTCTCGATTTTGGTGGATCTTGGGATGATCATATGGGGTTAGTTGAGTTTTCTTATAACAACAGTAATCAATATGTGATTAAAATGGATCCTTTTTTGGAATAGTATGGTTGTCCTTGTAAATATACATTATGTTGGTCGAATATTGGTGAATGTTCTTTGGTAGGACCGAGTTTGGTCCAAGAGACGATAACTAAGATCCAGTTGATTTGTCATAGAATGTTGAAAGCGCAAAGTCGGTGCAAGTCTTATGCTGACCGTCGTCGTAGACCTTTAGAGTTCTTAGTTGGTGACCAGGTGTTATTGAATGTTTCAACCTATTTAGGTCATAGATGGAATGAGAGGAAATGGAAGCTTGCTCCTCATTTTGTAGGACCTTTCACGGTTGTTGTTATTATGGGAAAAATTTCTTACCATCTAGCTCCACCACCACAGCTGACGTCGATACATAACGTGTTCCATATATCGCTGCTGCGGAAGTACCACTATGATCCATCTCATGTTGTGAGCTGGAGTGATCTTGAAATTGAACCAGATTTTTCTGCTACTGAACGACCAGTCCAGATTGTTGATTCTGAGACCATGCTACCTTTTGGGATAATGATACCTCTGGTTTGTATACTTTGGAAGCATGGTTCATATTCTCATGAAACGTGGGAAGGGGAGGTACTAATTAGAGAGTAGTGGCCTCATCTTTTTGACGTGGAGGTTTTTCATAGGCTTTCTGGTGACAGAATGGTCTTATAGTGGGAGGTTATAATATCCCGTTACATTTTCAGGTACTTTTTATGTCTCTAAGTGCCTCTGTTTTGAAGTAGTGACTTGGAGTTGCGTTTGGGTGAAATTTTGTTTAAAAAATGGCAATGTCTTGTGCATGGTTTGCGCAAGGTTTGATAAATAGTGCGATCAAACCATGCCAACCTAGTAGCACTGGACAATGGGGTATGCACAGTGTGTGCAGGGTTTGGAAAACCATGGGACTAAACCATAAGGACTAGCATCCTAGGATAGTGAGATATGCACGGTGTGCGCATAGTTTGACAAACCGTGTGGACAAACCCTGCGGTCACTTAAAAGTAGATCCTTAGATTGTGGATCTCGACCGTTTTTCCTCTAAATGCATATGTTTTCCTCCTATGTGGCCCAAACTTGGGATTTGTCTTCTACTGGGGTCAGAGAAGGTTCTCCCTTTGTTCCGGAGGCGATCCAAAGGCTCCTCTTGGTGAATCGAAGTGGGATTCTCAAGGTATGGAATCGTTCTTCTTCTTTCTTGATCGGTTTCCTAGATCTACATAGATCTACTTCCCCTCATCCCTTGATTTCTTATATCTACTCCCGTTATGGGTAGATCTATGTGTGTAAATGCCAAAATGATGAGTTTTGGTCTTGCTATTGCAAGGTGAAGGGATCTAGGATAGGTTTTTGGAGAATCAACTGGGATTCTTGAGTGTTCTTCATCAGTAGTGGTTTCAGTTAAATCCTTCAAGTTAGGTGGTTCTGTCTCGACTTTCCGAATTAATTATCTTCATTGATTGATTTTTTTCACTTGTTGATTTTAATTCAATACATTTGAATTGAGATATTTGAATAGGTTTTGGCATGATAAATTTGAAAACCACCAATTCCATTGAATTGGGGTGTGTGTGTGTTTATGGAAATGGGATAATTTAAATTGTGGAATTTAAGTTATGTATTTGATTGAAATGTTATCAATTGAATTCTATATTTCAATTGTGGAAGTAAATTTTGAAATGATGGAATTGGTTTTGAATGGATTTTTAGCTGGTGAAAATGGCTTAAAATGTTTTTATAGAAACCCATTGTTTTTATATTGAGAAAAAGGCATGTTTTTGAATAAAACCTGTTGTGGTTTTAAATTGGAATGGAATTGTCACTTTGAAATGGAATAATGGGATTGGTCATATTTTAAGAATTATTCTTATAGTTCACCCATACTATAAGAGTGCATGTAATCCTTAGGTAGTTAGTGAGTTATTTGGATACACTCTATGATACGACAGCGTTCTAAAACATACTTGTGGCGGGTCACATCCCCGATAGGTTGGCGACGAGTCTCCTTTGGATAGTGTCATAGGGACGTGTGTATACACATTTTTCTGAGTTCACATAGAGAGTGCAGAATCCCATAACTGATTAATACTATTGTACCTTTTGGCAGATGACCATGTCCCTCGCCTAAATATTTATATGTGATGTATAAATGTTTGCCATTTCTTTTGAACTATTTTACATGCCTGTTGATTTTACATAAATTGTTTTATGTAACTATTTTTATTTAATAAATTATCTTAAAATTTTTTCATCATTATAAAAACATTCTTGGTGAACTTTCCTTTACATGAAAATGTATAGCATGATTCGTTATAATATGATTTATTATTTCCGAACATCTTACTTTAAAACTGAACGTTTTTCTTTGGATAATCTTTATTTGGAATCTGTTATGGAATCCCTGGTGGTATCCTACTGGGCTTAGGCTCACACCCTACATTTGGCTTCGGTTGTTTATAGACTTCCTTCTTCTAGGTTCATTCATGGGGAAAGGATCCCATGGAGGTTGATCGAGATATTGAGTTTTCAACGTGGTGAGTTGTTTCCTAGGGGTTTTTGGGGTTTTTTTCTTCCTATTTTATGTACATGGGTTGTAGTAATTTGGGCTTTCTGTGCCTCTTTGTTTTCTGGTATAATGCTCCCAGTAGATTTTCTTTGTTATGCATACTTTTTGTTTTACTCTTGCCTCCATGTCCTTGTGGAAAATTCATTCCCACTTGTATGTATTATTATGCCAAGTGCTAGTTTCCAACCCGTGGGGATCGGGAACGCCCTTCGGGATATGTCAGGGCTGACTCGGTTTTCGGGTTACCAGGGTACCCGGGATGGTTCATGAAAAAATGGTATTAGAGGGAAGGTTATGCATCTTGCCTTTATGACAGTATGCATTTGAGTTTTCTTGTCGGGACTTATGAGGTAGTTGACATTGAGTGCATGGCTAGCTCTCACCGCAATGAACCTTATGTCACCAGTGTTAGAAAGTGACATATGAATTGTGGATTAGTTCTAGTATTTTCCCTGTTTTGATTTCGATAGAGTGGAATCCAAATTCTGTTTATTCATTCTTTTAAGAGTAGTTTTACATTTCACTCATTATGTGTCATAATCTCTCTTTTTTCTGGTGTTGTGTAGCATCATGTCTCTAAAAAGACGTGGGAATCAGATCCATGAAAAGGCTGCTACTGAAGCTCAGGAAGCAAGACCTTTTATGGATCAGATTTTGGTTGAGGAGATCATTCGCACTGTCCAAGCTCTAGGACAGGCACCACATCCAGTCTCTATTCAGACTCCAGCTTTAGATCCTCAAAGTGATATTCTTCGAATTCATTCTCACGTTTTCTTATTTAAATTGCCCACTTATGTCGATGTGTTGGATATGGCGATGTGTTGGATATGGCGATGATGGTTGAGATGGAACTGGAAGGAATGTCAGGGTTAAAGGGAGTATCTATTCCTTCTTGTGACAGTGTTGGTCCATTTAAAGGGAAACAGAAGTGCGACATCTCATATGGTAGTTATCGACATCAGAGTCATTCTAGACCTTCGACAGCACCAGGAGGGGCTTCTTTGACTTGATATCAATGTTGAAAGATGGGGAATTTTAAGTGGGTTTGCACTGAGGTGCCCAAGAACTATAGCTCATGCAGATGTTTGGGGAACTTACAGAGATTCTTCCATCACTTATCTACTGCACATAGTGGAACATGATCATAAGCACCTTCTAGAAACAGTAGGGCAATCAAATACTTCACATGATAAAATGTTCCAACCACATGCATCAGGAACGAGGCTACTTCACGTAGTGGAAGTGTCCCCAGAGGAAGATGATGTAGGTCCTGTGATAGTGAGAGGTACCATCACTATAGATTTATCCTTAGTGACATCACTTTCCGATGCTGGTGCATCTCAATCTTTTATGTGAACTCATATTGTTAATGTAGTTAATCTACCCATGGAACTTTTGTCTTGTGCGATGGATATTACTACACTTATTGGCACGGTGAGAGAGAAGGGTCTCCGTAGTCCTTCTTGCGTCTTCTTTATATCAGATGTCGATTTTGTTTGGGACTTTTGGGTTCTAAACATGAAATATTTTTACGTCATATTTGGGATGGATTGACTCATCGCCAATAAATCCCGGATTGATTGTTACCTTCAATGGGTCTACCTTACTACACCCAGTAGTGTGCCTCTTGTTTTTCAAGGAGAATGGGACCCCAGGTCAGGTAGAGCCAGACCTTCTTATCCAGAGTTGTGGAAAATTATCTTAGTGATTGCTTTTGAACTAGAGAAATGTCTAATGAGTGGTGATCTTCCTCTAGTCATCGCTGAGTTTCCAGACGTGTTTCCTTGTTACTTCTCTAGTATACCACCGGTAAGGGAGATATATTTTCAAATTGATTTAATGCCTGGTACTCAAATGGTTTCTATCCATTCTTACCAAATGGCTCGAGCTGAATTAACATAACTGATGTCTCAGTTGGACGATCTTCTTGACAAAGGTTTTATATGCTCGAGTGTGTCACCATGGGCAGCACCGGTTCTCTTCTCCAAGAAGTCCAGTGGTTCTCTATGCTTATGTGTCGATTAGAGAAAGCTCAATCGAGTTATAATAAAGAACAAGTATCTGTTACCATGAATTGATAATTTGTTTGACCAATTGAATGGGGAAAAGTGGTTTTCAAAAATTGATCTTCGATCTGGTTACCATCAGTTGAGGATAAAGGAAGATGACATTAATAAAACCGCATTTCGAAGTAGGTATGGCCATTATGAGTTTCTTTTCATGCCCTTCGGCCTAAAAAATTCTCATATGGTTTTCATGGCATTGATGAATCATGTTTTCCATGAGTATCTGGATACTTTTTTGGTAGTCTTTGTAGATGACATCCTTTTATACTCCATGTCTGAGGAGGATCATGTGCTTCATCCGAGAACAGTTCTAGGTCTTTTATGAAATCCCCGTCTTTATTCCACGCTTTCAAAGTGTGATTTCTGGATCTGGGAAGTGAAATTATTGGGACATGTGGTGTCAGAGCAAGGAATATCAGTTGATCCTGAGAAGGTGAAGGCTGTTATGACTTGGGAACAACCACTAAATGTTATCGAGATTCGAAGCTTATTTGGATTAGCAGGATATTATCGGCGTTTTGTCAAAGATTTTTCAAAGAAAGCTTCTATAATGACTGCTCTGACTGAAAATGGAGTGATGTTTTCCTGGAGTGAAAGCTTTCAGAGGTCATTTGTTGAGATAAATCGACTTTCGACAACTTCCCCGGTGTTAACTCTTCCTAAGGCTAGGGCAGCTTATGTGGTTTTTTTGATGCATTTGGTTCAGGTTTGGGATGTGTCCTTATGCAAGGTAATCATGTTTTTGCTTATGGATCACGTCATCTTAATCCTCGCGAGAAGAACTACACTACCTATGACCTTTAACATGCAGCTGTAATGCACACACTCAAGTGTTGGTGACATTAGCTTTATGGAGAATGGTTTACTGTGTATTCAGACCACAAGAGCTTGAGTTATATCTTCTCTCAAAAAGACTTCAATCCCCACCAAAGTTGTTGGGTGGAGTACCTGCAATCATTCGACATTGAAATCGCCTACATCCTGGGTAAAGGGAATATAGTTGTGGATGCATTAAGTAGGAAACCTTAATCTTAGGAATTAAATGAATCTTCAGAAGAGTGGAGTTTTATGGCTCTTTTTGATCAATTGCATATTGGAGTTCTGTGGAAGGGGAATGAAGTTTCTTTATCCAGTGTTTAGTTGACTTCTGCTCTCCTCGACTTAATTATTTAGGAACAACAACTGGATGATGAATTATGTGGAAATAGGGACTCTCTTTATGGTGTGGAGACCGACATTTGGTGGTCTTTCTCCAAAGAGGGTGTTCTGTGTTATCAAAACCGTTACGTTGTGCCGTTATCGGCAAGGAAGGATGTGAAGAGAGATTTCCATAACTCTTAGTGGGCTGTGCACCCGGGGACCATAAAGATGTTCTATGATATGCAACGATAGTTTTAGTGGCCAGGTATGAGACGATACATTGTTGAGTTTGTATGTCATTTTTATAAATTCCAGCAGGTGAAAGCCGAGCACTAGAATCCTTTGGGTTTTCTTCAACCACTCCCAGTCCCTACATAGAAGTGGGATGAAATATCAATGTACTTTGTGGTTGGGTTACCTCAAACCCATAGGAAGATGAATGTGATATGGGTTCTGATCGATAGACTGACCATGTCATCTCACTCTATACCTATTCGAGATACAACCAATGTTGAGGAGTTGGGAAATATCTATGTGAAATAAATTGTTCGTTTGCATGGAGTTCCATCTGTAATTGTCTTTAATAGGGATCCTCAGTTTACTTCTCTCTTTTGGAGAGGCCTTCAGGAGGCACTGGGATCTCAGGTCCGTTTGAGAACGGCCTACCATCCACAGTCAGATGGCCAGACAAAGAGAGCTATTCAAATATTTGAGGACATGCTCCGCGCTTGTGTTCTCGACATTGGTGGATCTTGGGATGATCATCTGGGGTTAGCTGAGTTTTTTTATGACAACAGTTATCAATCTATGATTAAAATGGATCTTTTGAGCATTTTATGGAAGTCCTTGTAAATCTACCTTATCGTGGTTGGATATTGGTGAAAGATCTTTAGTAGGACCGAGTTTGGTCCACGAGATGACAACTAAGATCCAGTTGTTTCGTCAGAGAATGTTGAAAACACAAAGTCGGGGAATGTCTTTTGATGACCGTCGCCGTAGACCTTTGGAGTTCCCAATTGGTGACCAGGTGTTCTTGAATGTTCTACCCCGTTTAGGTCATCGACGGCTTTGGAGGCAAGGGAATATTGCTCCTCTTTTGGTGGGACCTTTATAGGTTGTTGGTCTTGTGGGAAATGTTTCTTACCATCTAGATCTACATCCACAGCTGATGTCGATACATAACGTGATCTATGTATCACACCAGAGGAAGTACCTCTCTGATCCATCTCATATTGTGAACTGGAGTGATTTTGAAATTGAACCAGATTTAATTGTGTCTGAACGACCAGTCGAGATTGTTGATTCTGAGACCAAGGTACATTGTGGGAGAACGATAGCTCTGGTTCATATACTTTGGAAGTGTGGTTCAGATTCTCATGAGACGTGGGAAAGGGAGGTACTAATAAGAGATCAGTGGCTTCATATTTTTGACGTCGATGATTCATCATAGGATTTGTTGGGACAGAAAGGGCTTATGGTGGTGAGGTTGTAACATCCTATTACGTTTTCCTGTACTTTTGATGTCTCTGAGTGCCTCCGTTTTGGAGTAGTGACTTGGGGTTTGTTTGGGTGAAATTTTAAGTAAAGAAAAAAGGCAATGTCTTGTGAACGGTTTGCGCACTATTTGATAAACCGTGCGATCAAACTATGGAAACCTAGAAACACTGGACAATGGGGTACGCACAGTGTGTGCATGGTTTGGAGAAATGTGTGACTAAACCATGCAGACCATCAACCCTAGATAGTGATATCTACACGGTGTGAGTATGTTTTGACAAACCGTGTGGACAAACTGTGTGGTCACTTAAAACTAGATCATTAAATTGTGGATCTTGGCCGTTTTTCCTCTAAATGCTTTGTTTTTATCCTATGTGGCCCTAAATCAGTATTTGTATTCTCCTGGGGTCAGATAAGGTTATCCTATTGTTCTGGAGGCGATCCAAAGGCTCCCCTTGGGGAATCGAAGCGGGATTCCCAGGGTATGTGATCGTTCTTCTTATTTTTTGATCGGTTTCCTAGATCTACATAGATCTACTTCCCATATTCCCTTGATTTCTTATATTTATGCCCGTTATGGGTAGATATAACTGTTTAAATGCCAAAATGATGAGTTCTGGTCTTGGTCTGGCTAGGGAATGGGATCTAGGACGGGTTTTTGTAAAATCAACCGGTATTCTTTACTGTTCTTCAACTATTGCAGTTTTGGTCAAAACTTTCGAGGTAGGTGGTTCCATCCCGAATTTCTCAATTGATTATCTTCATTGCTTGATTTATTTCACTTTTTCATTTTAATTCAATTCTTTTTAATTGAGATATTTGAATTGGTTTTGGTATGAGAATTTGGAAAACCCCTAATTACATTCAATTGTGGTGTGTGTGTGTTTATGGAAATTGGATATTTTAAATTGTGGAATTTATTTTATGTATTTGAGGGAATTATTTTGAATTGAATTTTTTATTTCAATTATGGAAATAAATTTTGAAATGATGGAATTGGTTTTGAATGGATTTTCAGATGGTTAAAATGGCTTAAAATGTTTCGAGAGAAACTCATTGATTTTATCTTACGAAAAAGAATGTTTTTGAATAAAACCTGTTGTGGATTTTAATTGGAATGGAATTGGCACATTGAAATGGAAGAATGGGATTGATCGTATTTTAAGAATTATTAAAATACTTCACCCATCAGGTAAGAGCGCATGAAATACTTATGTAGTTAGTGATTTATTTGGATACACACTACGATACAACAATGTTCTGAAACATACTTACGGCGGGTCACATCCCCGATGGGTTAGTGACGAGAATCCTTTGGCCAGTGTCATAGGGACGTGTGTATAAAAATTTTGCTCAGTTCACATAGAGAGTATGGAATCCCGTAACTGATTAATACTATCATACCTTTTGGAAGATGACCATGTTTCTCGCCTAAATATTTATATGTGATGTATAAATGTTTGCCAATGCTTTTGAACTATTTTACATGACTACTGATTTTACATAAACTATTTTATGTAACTATTTTTATTTAAGGCATTGTCTTAAAAGTATTTCATAATTGTAAAACCTTTCTTGGTGAACTCTCCTTTACATGATAATGTATAGCATGATTTGTTAAAATATGATTTCCTATTTCCAAACCTTTTTACTTTAAAATTGAAATTTTTTATTTGGATAATCATTATATGGAAACTGTTGTGGAATCCCTGGTGGTATCCTACTGGGCTTAGTCTCACAACCTACTTTTGATTTCGAGTGTTTTTAGACATCCTTCTTCCAGGTTCATGCAAGGGGAATAGATCACATGGAGGTGGATCCAGGTACTGAGTTTTCAACATGGTGAGTTATGTCCTTGGAGACTTTGGGGTTGTTTTCCTATTTTATGTACTTGGTTTGTAGTACATTGGGCTTTCTGTGCATCTTTGTTTACTGTAACAATGCTCCCAGTTGAGTTTCTTTGTTATGCATATTATTTGTTTAACTCTTGCTTCTGCGTCGTTGTGGAAAATTCGTTCCCACTTGTATGTTGTACACTGACAGGTGCTAGTCACCGACCTGTGGGGATCGGGAATGCCCTTCGGGCTATGTCACGGCTGGCTCGGTTATTGCATTACTAGGGTACCCAGGCTAGTTCATGACAGAACACCAATATGGATTTTATCTAACTAAAATTTCTGATTTACAAAAATGTTTTAGAAAATTCAATAATAATGTATACACATTAAGTTGAACTTTATTTTAGATTATCACCCAATGTTTAGAGTCAGTTTTATAAAACTATCTAGACACATGTAGAGAAGTTGGGATAATTCTTGATAGAACTCAATGGAGGATGAGATCATTATCATCCACTGGTTATTTTTTCATACAATAATAAACTTCACATAATTATTTAAATGTATTTATATAAATATCATTATGGGATGATGTTTATATCACAAGCATGATGTGATTTTTTGGTCAACATAAGCTGATTGGACCTAAAATGGACAATGTAATTGTAGAAAAGGAAATGACCATTAAAATGAATATCATTCTACTTCATTTTTTGTTGATGTATTTTGATAAAAATCATTACTGAGATCAAGAGATATAGGTTAGATATAAAGAGTTACTCCATATATATCCATGGAATAGAATAATGATAATTGGGATGAGAGGATTTCTATATCACGGGTATTATATCACCTTTGATATACATGATTGTATCATAGTTGTGGAATAACTAATTGAAATCCTACAATACCTTTCTCAAGATAGAGATATATATAATTAATCACTCCAAATAAATCAAATAAAAAATTTTAAACATGTATCCAACTCATATTTGATATATCTAGAAACCCATATCTTTTATGATGATTTATCAATGCTGATATTGGAATATATAGAAAATGTTCTACAAAATACAGAAACTCACATTCCTAATGTACTATAGAAAAATCATTGATATGAGGAGGATATAATAGAACTAGTGAAATAAATGAAGTTGAATATACCTCAACTATTTTCACCATAATATGTGGAATGACATTTTTGTGCATATATATCATAAGTAGGGATGAATGTAACCACCTAGAATTTTTTCAATGGAGTTTCTCCTCTAACGAGTCATATATGGTAAATAATATATACCACATGATAAAACAACATATATGTTATAACAGTGATTTGAAAATTGAGTTCTAATTTTATAAAACTTCCTGAAAATTGAAAATATAAAAAATTATGTTAACAATAGAAGAAAAGATATCTAAAATATAAGTATTTGGATAAGTTCAATCGAGCAGAACAAGTACACTATTGAAAATCATTGTAGAAATGTAGCAGAATATTAGAAATGAATTATTTATCCTAAAATTAAATAATTATATATCTATGATAGAGAATAAAAATTATTAAATAATTCAGGAATTTTTATGTATTGAAAAAATGGTTGGATCTCATCTGACCCTTATGAATGTGATCATTGAAATAGTAATTTGAACATTGGAATAGTATATTAGCCACCAGAAAAGTAATTTGACCATTGGGAATAGATTCCTTACTATTAAAATAGAATCATAAACTATGGAAGAGTAAAATAATACATTTTTATATAATGAAATTAAAATATGATAAATTTATACCAGGAAATAAGTAATTAAATTTTTTAAAAATGGTAAATAAAACAATATAATTTTTGCAAAATATAAAGGTTTTAATTTCACATTTATAATAAATATAAATTTTTAGGGATTGATTAATTTCATAAAATTTATTCACAAATTAATATTAAGAGGTGTTATAGAAATTATATTATATTATGTAACCATATTTAATTTTTTAAAACGGTTAGAAAATTTACCATAATATTGAAATTTATATTTTTCATATAAATGAGGTTTCAAATTAATAAATTAAATTTTACATTTTGATAAAATCATTTCTGTAATATTTAATTATTTTTTTGAATATACATGTGATGAAAATTTATATAATTAATTTTTAGTAATATTAAAAAAAATTCAATTTAAGGTAAGTTGATAAATACAATGTGTTACATTATTTATATTTTATAGCTATATAAATGAAATTTTGAGAAACTTTTTAAGTAAATAACCATTAATCCAAAGGAACATCCATTGTTTAATATATATATTCATAATAATCAGTAATTTGTTTTCCGTGACCCAATATAATAAAAATGATTATAATATTTAAAAATAACCCTCTTGTCCCCATATAAATATGAACCCTCACAACCCCTTATCCTCAAAAGTTATAATCCCTAGATGTTGAGAAAATTCAAAACTATTATATTCCCAATCATATCTTAAATTTTTAGTCATAAATTCTTCATCATAAGTCCAATTAATGTTTCATTAATTGGATACCCAAGTTTATGCATCCAATGGAGATGTTAATACCCTCAACTGAGTCATTTGTTTTTATCTCCCTACCTATCCTAAAAATGATTTTAAACATGGAATTACAACACCAATATAATATATATATATATATATATAATGTATTATTTTTTTGTTTATCGGAATATCTATCTTCCATTATCATCATTTCGTTTCTTATTCTGAAAAAGAATACACCATTAATAACATGTTGGCTTTCCACCTTCAAGGATGATGATTTTTTTTCCAAACCCTGCCTTTATAGATGGAATAAAATCACCTATTAGTGTTTTTAATGAATTATTTTATTATTATATATATTTTTCATATTCTAAATCAAACATACTGCCATTATAAAAAAATTTAAATAAATTCATCTTGGCCGATAAAACCGCCTAAATGAACTAACTATATAATGATAATTTTTTAAAAAATATAATTTTTTCTATTTTAGAACACATATGGGTATTTTTCCACTGTAAATTTTAATAATTAGATGAACAAAATTGCATTTAACTTATTTATTTTTAGTCTCATTTGAAAATTATATTAATAATTATCTATAAGTAATCAGTCTTTGGAAACATGAAATCAATATTCTAGGAGAAATAAAATAAAGGATTTTATATCATTGAAATTGTTATGAATGAACATAATAACATATTAATAATTAAAATATACGTGAAAAATAATTATTAATTATGTTTGTAATATTTATATTTTCATTATAGTGTATATGTTGTGCAAGTTCAGAATATATCTAAAAATATGAAAAAGGTTCTTTATGTACCACACATTTTTATTATATTATAAATAATTATTTTGTAATGAAGCTTCTATATCAATATATAATATTTTATAATTCCCCTAAATTATATATATATATATATATCCCTCTTACAAATAGACATTGATTATTCAAACTTCATTAGAATGGTATATACATGCCAAAATTTTATTTCTCATAAGCTTTTTTTACCTGAAACCTAATTATAGACAACTATTAAAAACCTCACTACATTTTTTAAATATAATTTAAACTCAATATTACCTAATAAAAACCATTTTAAGTTCTATGATAATTTACTAATATATGATTTTCCATAATATTTAATTTCCTATTATCATTATAATCTTTTTGAAATCACTTTTAATTTTGATATGAGTAATGATTATAGAACCCATTAATTCCAATATTTATTTCATATATTTAATGAATTTGATTGATTTCCATTTGTTTCATACAAGAAAATGTTCATGTTATCTTAGTTTCTCTGAGATAACAATCTGATACATTCGGTAATGTTATTTCTTATGGAATTTTATGTATGGGATTATAGGTGAAGCTAATCCAATTGGGATATTTTTCAACCATGTAATGTTATATTATAGGATACCCCAAACTTATGATCATGTCCTAATTATATTTATATAAATTTTACATGTTTTGATGATCTTATGATCCCATTTTCATTATATTATTCGCCGATGTGATTATTCATGATCTTTTACTTTTATAATATCATGTTATGTCCATTGACTCATATGTTATTATTCGATATCATGTTAATTCCCAAACTAGGATTTTAGGAACTCCCATTTGATTATTTTTTTCTCTACTTATCATATGTTTTTTAGGATCTCATTTTGATTTTAGACATAATTAATTATAATAATATATAGAGTTTCTATTTTAGTTTCATTTCTATGTTTTAAAAACCATGTCTTATAATGAAATTGGGGTTCGTGATTTTTGGGTTGTGTATATTTATTTTTTTCTGTTAAAATTCAATTAAAAAACGTGTTCAAGGATTAAACCAATTTTTCTTGGAGGAATATTCAAGCATTCTGATTAATGGCAATGGCATGGGAAATCACCCTATGACTAATAAATTATTTGGATATTTTGATCGGATAACGGCAGATACAGACCATAATAGGGCTAATGGTATTTTGAGGTGTCTTCATGTATTTCATTTTTACATTTATTATCTCTTATCTTATTAATAACATAAATGTTTGAAAAATAATTGCAATCTAACTTGGTTTAGAAATGGTTTGAAAATTAATTTTATGCCTCATCACTTCATTTTTTATCTGGATGTACATATCATGTTTCCTTTATTTCTAATTTTTCTATACTCTGATATATTATTATAGTATACTCATTTTACCATCATAGTCCCATGTTTCTAGTAAGAATCATATAGATTATGGGACAGAATTCATGATGTCCTAATTACCCTCCATTCTAAACACTTTATGAGTGTTCATCTGAAGGGGGCGTTATAGCTAAAATTGATATCTTCCAATTTTTTAATATATATTAACATATATATATTTATATATATTTAAATTCTAATTAAAAATTGATAATGATATTTTATGTGAGGAAATATGTTAAACTTTAATTTCTATGATCCGTTTGTTTTTGTATTCATGAGTTAAAATCCTTTTCTTCCTCACTTTATTTGGGAAAATATATGAAAACAATTTCACATATACCATTCATTGAAATATAAATTGCAAATTAAATCTTATTAAATGGTTCCAAATATGTTTTATTTTATAATGAATCATTATAATAAATCATTATATAAATCAAAATTTATAGATTATCATTCATTATTAAATCATTAATTTAGAAAAAATTGTCAAACTTTTAACATCCCTCTATATGAGACAATATAGAATCCCCATTTGAGACCTTATTTGATACCTTATCATATTCTTAATTGCATCCAGAACAACATATTGCACTCTTCTCTAAATAACACCGAATATTACTCACTAATGTATCAACATTAAATATATGATTCCTCTACCCCGTTTCCATTTTAATTAATGATGTAGAGGTGTAACACCCCGAGATTTTATGAAAAATATTCTTTTCCTTAATTTCTTGTGTTGTACGTTTCACCAAAAGTAGCTTTCACAACACGCATCCTTGACTTGTCTTGAATTACACGCAATCGTGACCTTCCTCGATAGCGTGTGTAGTACGCAATACCGAGATTCACTAAACAACGATATGCTATTAAAATATTATTAAAACTAGCTGTTATGAATAGTAATAACAACTTTTTGAAATTTTTTAAATTTTATTCTTTAAAATGGACTTCATTTTTGGATTCGGAGTATCGAATTTAGCCTAAGGTGAAATTTTGGTACTTTTCGGATAACATTCATATTCTGATGAATAGTGAAAATTACTAAATTATAATTAAAAACAACTTTTTTAATTGAAATAATTAATAGTGATAAATTATTTATTTGAGTGGTTTTAAAGTATATTTATAGTATATTTTTACAATTTAATACAATGTTGTTCATTGGATGTAATTTCACATTTAAACCAAACATAAACAAGTGTCAATCTTTTGGTAGTTATTATCTCTTAAAAACACGCTTTTTTTTTGACGACGAGAATTAATTTTTAAATTAATTAATGCAACTGATATGTTTTGAATTTGGTAAAATAGACATCATTTTTGAGTTCATAATATCAAATATAGCTTAGGCTTAATTTTTGGTATTTTTCTGAAAACTTTCTATTTTTGATGAATAGTGAAACCACTAAGTGGTAGTTAAAAAAAACTTAATTTTTCAAAAAAGTTAATTTTACCGCTTCTGTGAGTGGAATTTCAAAAATACGCGAGACACGGTTGATGTCAGTAAGTAAAATGTGGTTCAATGAGATGAAAATAATTTTTTGGTAAATAGTCTCTTTTTACTTTTTTTTACCACGGTTAAAAGTAAATAGGGTAATTAAGGGTAAAAATAATATTTTTATTACCCTAACACATGTCCTAATTCTATTGGATAAGTGTAATTCGGCAAAAAAAAACCTTAGGAATAAAATATGACCGTTTAGTCCCACTTGGATTAGATTAGGACATTTATTAATAATTTATTTAAAGAATGGTTAAAATAGTTAAAATCAAAGTTTAATAAGTAAATCATTTTTAATATGGTGTTATACATATGATAAATTAGACTATAAATATTTATTAGAAATATAAAAATATTTCCTACATAATGGTATTTTATTTGTAATTTTTAGACATTAAATAATATAATTTATTTATGACACAAAGATGATGCAATAATTATCTTATTAATGAAATATTGACATAATTGATGTTATAAATACCAAAACAAATGTAATTTAATACTTTTTATTAATTACACTAATTTTCTAGGTTAATATGACATGTTAGTATTGATTTAATTAACGTTTTTCGAACTAATCATTCTGTTATGAGTTTCACAAAAATCAATTACTAAATAGTGTCAAAATTGACATAAAATACTTTTTAAAACAAATATTATATTATTAATTTTTATTTTATTCCAAAAAATCTAAGGTTCGGCCAAATGACTTATATAAAGTTATATATCTTAATAATAAACAACTTGGGTTTCGTTTGGATTGATATATTAAGTTTATTAAACTTATAGTATAAGAACACAAGAAGACACGGTAAAAGTAAAATTATTTAACTTAATGTTAAATCTAAATGATAAGGTTAAAATAGGAACCTAAACTTGTCTAAATTCTATTGGATGAGAGTATTTCGACCTATACCCACATTATCTTTGAAATAAATCAATTGGAGCAATTTAAAACCGAACTTGACTTTATAATAAAATAATATTTTTAGTTTTTCCAAAGGTGCCCCTCTCCTCCCTTATAAAGAGGCACCCCCTCCCTCTCTTCCTCACAACACTTTGAGCCTTCAAGCTCGGCCAAACCCTGCCAAATTCCCTTTCTCCACTTCCCTAGAAACATCCTATAGGTTCTAGTCTTCCTCAAAGTCCAATTTTAGTGCCCTAAAAGGTGGTCTCAAAGATGCACTTCAAAGAATAGGTAATGTCTGTTACCGATTCTTTCATCTTTATTTCTTCTTCCACTTCTTCTTCTTTAGTTGTTTCATTATGAAGTAATAACATCAGTATCACTCATATACAGATATGTTATTATAAGTATGAAACAACCCTATTTCATCATCTATCCATCCTACGGAAAAAGAAATCACCGCACGTGTGTACGTACGAAATACCGTCTCCACGCCGTGGTGTAATCTATTTTCCACCACCACCTTACTTGGATGGGTATAATGGTGTACATAATAACTATATATTATTATTGTAAAGTTATATTGATTCTGAAATAGTATTCATACACTCCAATATAAGTCCACGATCATGAGAATGATATCATCGCTCGTGCGTACATACGGACTGCCGTCTCCACGACGCGATGAGATTCATTCTTCACGTTAACCATTCATGAATGATTAGAAAGTATATATAGTAAGTAATAATGAAATATATAACATAATAATGATTCTGGATTTATGTGTATATATATGTATTTCATCTACTTAATTCCATTCAACTCAATAAGGAAAAGAAAACAGCGTTCATGCGTACGTACGGTCTACCGTCTCCATGAACGATGTATTTATTTCCATTTAATGATCTATTATATATATATATTCTGAGTATATATTATATATAAATCATGTTTTATATTCGGGAATTAATTAATCATGATCTAAGTAATCATATGAATAATTACAAGTCAAAACACGGATGACAAATGAAACGATTTTACCCAAAACGCTCTTTAACATGAAATTTACAAATGAATGGTTAATATAAAGTCATAAGTTAACCATATATGATATCATAATAATTAGTATGATTCTGTAAGAAGTCAATAAAATTATTTAAATCATTATACAGGAGGTTCGGACACTTACGAAGCCAATCAGACCTATGGTAAGGGAAATATCACAATCTCATTTTTATCCGAGATTGTTTATACTTTGAAATTATTAGGGTGTATTTTATCATACACATCCATGTTACCTAAATATGTAATACTAATTCCATCCACCTAAAAGTTTTTAAATCCAATTTTATCCTTCGTTGAGTTTTTAGTAAAAGATATGAGAGGAATCTTTTGTCATTATTCGTATGAGGTACTTTTGGACTTTTCTGACAAAAGTACGAGATGAATGTTTTTTTAACTTATACGGTATTAATGGATTTTAAACACATTATTTACAAGAATATTCCTTTACAAGTTTTCAAGTTTATTTTTAATCAACTTCTTATTGTTTAAAATTGTATGACATTTAAAGAAAGGAAAGTGTTTTTGATGTAGAAAGTATATTTTCCTCAAGAATGGAGTTCAAGTGTTTTATCAAAATTATTTTCCATCTAAGATAATAAAGGGTTCTGTTCTATCCCTATTATTACATTGATTTGATTATTTTGTGATGGAATTAGTTTTATGAATTCCTTTATCTTATATGAGTTGTTTTATGATGTCACGATGTTTAAGATTCCCATTTTTATTACATGGGTTATGCTATGATGTATGGTTTATGATTTTGTGGCACACATAAGAATGGTATCATTATGAGATGGGTGAGACCTATATCTCCCTCCAATGCATTGGGAAAAGATTTTATATCTCATGAGATAGACATGGCTAGAATGGTAGGTTATACCGGTTCAGTGAAACAGGACTGAAATGAGGTGTGAACTCGGTTCAAAAAGGGACTTTGTCCACAAAGATAGTCTTGGCAATGAGTATTGACTAATAAGAAATGATTATCTATGATTATGTGTGTATTCCACAACGTTTCATGTTTTACGTTATGATTATTGGGATTGCATTTCACTACTATGATTTATCCCATGTTATCAAATTATGAACTCTTTTGCAGGTTAAGATTTCCAAAAGATGTGTTCTTATGAATATGACGTGATTGATATTTCTTTTGTTTACCCTTAATGAGCATTTGAGCTCACCCTTTTATGTTTTCTTTTCCCTAGGACATAAAGAAATGATTTAGGTTTTAAAAAAATTAATATCATTATGTGATATGTTGAAGATATTTCACCACAATTAGAAGATTATATTCCGAGTTTCCAAAGACACTAAACTATTACGGTCCTTGTGTGTGTGTTTTTGTTATGTACTAAGAATTCTGCAAAAGTAATGTAATGTCCATGTACGTCAGGCTTCGGGTTTCTACAGTTGGTATCAGAGGAAAGGTTTAGTCAACCTTTGGAAACTAGGATGCGAAAACGTTATTGATATCCCTAAAGATATTTTTAAGGTATGTCTAGGGATGTCCCTAAGGATTAGTATACGTATAGGATACAGTCCTAGAACTACGGTAACGATCATAGAATTTAACCTAAGATGTTAGATATTGAGGATACTCCCTCATTATTATGTTGTTTTCCCTAGCATGATTTTTTCCTCTCACAATATTCATTTTGTGTTTTAGTTAATGGAGGGAACCAGAAGGAATTCAGTTAACATTGAATACAATGGACAGATTGGTGACTATGAGCAACAAAATTGTGTAATTCCTAGGGAGAAAGATATTGTGATTATGGTGAATCAGTCATCGTGATATATAATTAACAAGGTGAAATTTAGTGGTATGCCTAATTCATCAATGAAGAGGAAGATAAACTATTATGCATGTTCGCATGTTGAGGAGCATAAAGAAAGGAAGATTGAGATTTCTAAAGAAGGGAAGAAGAACCTTGATGAATACCTCAAATGGAGGGACTGATGTTATCTGTGTGGAGAAAAGGGTCATAGAGTGACAGACTTTTATGGAGTTCAATGTCTTATTTGTGGAGAACATGGGAATTACCCAACTCAATGCCCTGAACTAAAAATTTACTTCTAAATGAAGGAAGGACTTATTCCAGGACAATCATTGAAGTGGATGGGCTGAAGTGTTTATGTATTGGTATTCAAGAATAATGTTGTTGAGGTACTTTTATGGTGTATTTAAATATTTATGTATTGGTCTATTGTGGTTTTCCATAATTTTAAGGTACCGATAACCATGAAAAGTGATTCAAATATTTTGGAAAGTAGATGATATGAGCATAATGAAGGGATAAGGAGAAAATGAAATGTTTGACAGTATTCATGATCTAATGATTGATATAAGGACTATGTGATATCATGGTTTGAGTATATAGAATTTTGAGGATTTTGGTATATGGAATGTGTTAACTTTTAACTGCATTCATGTTTTCAATAAGGTTCAATGGGTATTCATTTTTGAAGAGAATACATGATTAAGGCCTTCGAATGTTTAGAATGTGACCAATAAGACATATCTCATGATATACGGGGATCAACGATGGTATTAAAATGCTTGTTATATGAACTCTTTGGTAATCGTTTTCACTATTATACGAGATTGGACAGTAGTATTATGGATAAGCCTAAAGATTGGAATGGACTATGTTGGACATAAGTTAGTATTGTTTAAGGATAAAAGTTTTTTCGATATTATTGATGGGATGTTATAGGAATGTAGTTTTAGAAAAAGGACAACCTGCAGGACGGGTGACAGCCCATCGCGTTGGACAAGGCTGTGGGAATCTAACCCACAACCGATGTGCAACTGGCCTTTATCGCCTACCACTGGCCTACAAGAATTCCCTGGTTAGTAGAAACTAGTTTTATTTTATTACGCAGTATGATATATGAAGTATAAGTTCATTTTTAGAATCGTATACGATTAACTTCATCATAGATGGTATTATGTATTTTTGATAACTTTTGTATCCTTTTGTTTGAGACAGATGGAATGACCCATCATTCTATCACATGATCTTCTAATACTTCACGAATGACAAATCCAACTTCATGTCTTTAAAAGATGAAGTGGAAATTGTCCAAAGAATGACCAACGGTGACACAGTTCCAAAATCACGAAAGTATTTCTTCTAATTCCAATTTCATCAACTTTAGGGAAATGATCTAGAAAACCAAAAATGTTGTCTTAGTGATCTTATATCTGATGAATCAGATGGTACCTTAGATCATCAAAAATTTATGGCTTTCTGATTGCTGGCTTTTCCATAGCCATGTTCTCTACCACTCTCCATCAGAACATGATCGTTATATTTCTCTTCCATATCCATATTTTCACCTATATGGAAACCCAGTGATTAGTTTATTTGGGTAACCATTACGTCTCATACTTTTTTTAAATAATGGTTTTGGTATTCCTTCTTACGATGTGGGTTTCTATTAAAGAAACTTTCAA
The DNA here is from genome assembly GCA_963277665.1 of Viscum album. Taxonomy (NCBI): domain Eukaryota; kingdom Viridiplantae; phylum Streptophyta; class Magnoliopsida; order Santalales; family Viscaceae; genus Viscum; species Viscum album. Next base: position 1,338,225,643 of record OY728132.1, on the reverse strand, counting down.
GTAGTAAACCATTTATAACCCCGACGAATTTCGAGGGCAAAATTCATTTTAAGGGGGGTAGAATGTAACACCCCGAGATTTTGAGAAAAATATTCTTTTCATTAATGTCTTGTGTTGTACGTTACACCAAAAGGAGATTTCACAACACACATCCTTGACTTGCCTTGCATTACATGCAATCACGACCTTCCTCGATAGCGTGTGTAGTACGCAATACCGAGTTTCACAAAACAACGATATGCTATTAAAATATAATTAAAACTAGCCATTATGAATAGTAATAACCACTTTTTGATATTGTTTAAATTTTATTTTTCAAAATGTACTTCATTTTTGGATTCGGAGTATCGAATTTAGCCTAAGGTGAAATTTTGGTACTTTTCAGATAACTTTCATATTCTGATGAATAGTGAAAATTACTAAATTATAATTAAAAATAACTTTTTTAATTGAAATAATTAATAGTGATAAATTATTAATTTGAGTGGTTTTAAAGTATATTTATAATATATTTTTACAATTTAATACAATGATATTCATTGGATGTAATTTCACATTTAAACCAAACATAAACAAGTGTCAATCTTTTGATAGTTATTATGTCTTAAGAACACGCTATTTCTTCTGATGACGAGAATTATTTTTTAAATTAATTAATTCAACTGATATGTTTTGAATTTGGTAAAATAGACATCATTTTTGAGTTCATAATATAAAATATAGCTTAGGCATAATTTTTGGTATTTTTCTGAAAACATTCAATTTTTGATGAATAGTGAAACCACTAAGTGGTAGTTAAAAAAAACTGATTTTTTCATAAAACATAATTTTACTGCTTCTGTGAGTGGAATTTCAAAAATCCGAGAGACACGGTTGATGTCAGTAAGTAATATGCGGTTCAATGAGATGAAAATAATTTTTTTGGTGAATAGTAACTTTTTACTTTTTTTTCACCACGGTTAAAAGTAAATAGGGTAATTAAGGGTAAATATGATATTGTTATTACCCTAACACATGTCTTAATTCTATTGGATAAGTGTAATTCGACCAAAAACAACCTTAGGAATAAAATATGACCATTTAGGCCCACTTGGATTAGATTAGGACATTTATTATTAATTTATTTAAAGAAGGGTTAAAATAGATAAAATCAAAGTTTAATAAGTAAATCATTTTTAATATGGGGTTATACATAAGATAAATTAGACTATAAATATTAATTAGAAAGCTAAAATGATTTTCTACATAATTTTATTTTATTTGTAATTTTTAGACATTACGTAATTTAATTTATTTATGACACAAAGATGATGCAGTAATTGTCTTATTAATGAAATATTGACATAATTGATGTTATAAATACAAAAATAAATGTAATTTAAGACTTTTTATGAATTACACTAATTTTCTAGGTTAATTATTTAATTAACTTTTTTCGAACTAATCATTCTGTTATGATTTTCACAAAAATCAATTACTAAATAGTGTCAAAATTGACATAAAATACTTTTTAAAACAAATATTATATTATTAATTTTTATTTTATTCCTAAAAATATAAGGATTGGCCAAATGACTTCGATACGGTTATATTTATTAATAATAGACAACTTGGGGTTCGTTTGGCTTGATATAGTAAGTTTATTAACCTTATAGTATAAGAACACAAGAAGACACCGTAAAAGTAAAATTATTTAACTTAATGTTAAATCTAAATGATAAGGTTAAAATAGGAACCTAAACTTGTTTAAATTCTATTGAATGAGAGGAGTTCAACCTATCCCCACCTTAGCTTAGAAATAAATCAATTTGGAGCTATTTAAAACCGAACATGACTTTATAATAAAATAATATTTTTAGTTTTTCCAAAGGTGCCCCTCTCCTCCCTTATAAAAGGGAACCCCTCCCTCTCTTCCTCACAACACTTTGAGCCTTCAAGCTCGGCCACCCCTGCCAAATTCGCTTCTCCACTTCCCTAGAAACATCCTATAGGTTCTGGTCTTCCTCAATGACCAATTTTAGTGCCCTAAAATGAGGTCTCAAAGAAGCACTTCAAAGAAGAGGTAATGTCCGTTACCGATTCTTTCATCTTTATTTCTTCTTCCACTTCTTCTTATATAGTTGTTTCATTATGAAGTAATAACATCAGTATAAATCATATAATTATATGTTATTATAAGTATGAAACAACCCTATTTCACCATCTATCCATCCTACGGAAAAAGAAATCACCGCGCGTGCGTACGTACGGAATACCGTCTCCACGCCGTGGTGTAATCTATTTTCCACCACCACCTTACGTGGATGGGTATAATGGTGTAAATAATAACTATATATGATTATTGTAAAGTGATATTGATTTTGAAATAGTATACATACACTCCAATACAATTCCACGATCATGAGAATGATATCATCGCTCATGCGTACGTACGGACTACCGTCTCCACGACGCGATGAGATTCATTCTCCACATTAACCATTCATGAATGATTATAAAGTATATATAATAAGTAATAATGAAATATATTACATAATAATGATTTTGTATTTACTTGTATATATATGTATTTCATCTACTTAATTCAATTCAACTCAATAAGGAAAATAAAACAGCGTTCATGCGTACGTACGGTCTACCGTCTCCATGAAAGGTGTATTTCATTCCATTTATTGATCTATTATATATATATATATATTCTGAATATACATTATATATAAATCATGTTTTATATTCTGGAATTAAGTAATAATGATCTAAGTAATCATATTAATAATTACAAGTCAAAGAACGGACGACAAATGAAACGATTTTACCCAAAACGCTCTTTAACATGAAGTTTACAAATGAATGGTTAATATAATGTCATAAGTGAACCATATATTATATCATAATAATGAGTATGATTCTGGAAGAAGTCAATAACATTATTTAAATTATTATACAGGAGGTTCGGACACTTACGAAACAAATCAGACCTAAGGTAAGGGAAATATCACAATCTCATTTTTATCCGAGATTGTTTATATTTTGAAATTTATTGGGGTGTATTTTATCACCCACATCCATGTTCCCTCAATATAAAATATTATTTCCATCCACATAAAATTTTTTAAATCCAATTTTACCCTTTGGTGAGTTTTTAGTAAAATATATGAAAGGAATCTTTTGTCGTTTTTCGTATGAGGTACTTTTTGACTTTTCTGACAAAACTATGAGAAGAATGTTTTTTAACTTATACGGAATTAATGGATTTTTAAAACATTATTTACAAGACGATTACTTTACAAGTTTTCAAGTTTATTTTTAATAAACTTCTTATAGTTTAAAATTGTATGACATTTAAAGAAAGGATAGTGTTTTGAAGTAGAAAGGATATTTTCCTCAAGAATGGAGTTCAAGTGTTTTATCAAAATTATTTTACATCTAAGATAATAATGGGTTATGTTCTATCCCTATAATTAAATTGATTTGATTATGTTGTGATGGAATTATTTTTATGAATTACTTTATCTTATATGAGTTGATTTATGATGTCAAGATGTTTAAGATTCCCATTTTTATTACTTGGGTTATGCTATGATGTATGGTTTATGATTTTGTGGCACACATAAGAATGGTATCATTATGAGATGGGTGGGACCTATATCTCCCTCCAATGCATTAGGTAAAGATTTTATATCCCATGAGATAGACATGGATGGAATGGTAGGTTATACCAGTTCAGTAAAACAGGACTGAAACGAGGAGTGAACTCGGTTCAGAAAGGGACTTTGTCCACTAAGGTAGTCTTGGCAATGAGTCTTGACTAATAAGAAATGATTCTCTATGATTATATGTGTATGCCACAAAGTTTCATGTTTTATGTTATGATTATTGGGATTTCATTTCACTACTATGAATAATCCCATGTTATGAAATTATGATCTCTTTTGCAGGTTAAGATTTCCAAAAGATATGTTCTTATGAATATGACGTGATTGATATTTATTTTATTTACCCTTACTGAGAATTTGAGCTCACCCTTTTATGTTTTCTTTTACCCAGGACATAAAGAATGGATTTAGGATAAAAAAAGAATATCTTTATGGGAGATGTTGAAGATCTTTCACCACAATTAGAAGATTATATTCAGAGTTTCCAAAGACACTAAACTATTACGGTCCTTGTGTGTGTGTTTTTGTTATGTACTAAGAATTAAGCAAAAGTAATGTATTGTCCATGTACGTTAGGCTTCGGGTCTCTACAAGAGGACCTTGAATTATCCTTATTAAACTCATCTAATTAGTATTGTATATAATTAATCAACCTAGTTGGTTATTTTATGCCACTGAAATTAACATCCTTATCCGAATTAGAAAATAAAATATCATTAATTTCCTTGACCATCAATTAAGTATAATTCATTTTGATAGTGTACCTCACATTGATACCCAATATAACCTATATATCCCTTAAAACAATCTAAAATTGTTATGTTGAAACCATGAATGCAGGAAAGTTGTTGTAGCTTCCACTAAATCAAAAAAAAATTATGGTGATCTTATTTTAACACATTGTTTTATCTGATACAAGTTCACAATGATTTCCACGTTGTAGTGTTTTAAAAAACATTATGTATTTGTACAAACCAACTTCAATAAGATTTCTATGAATAATATACTATGAAATTTTGTCATATTTTTTTTGGAAAACCCCTAATTTAGGAATAAGATGTTGATTGGAAAATATTTAATTTATAATACATATATTCATCTATCACTGAGACTAGGAAACCTTTAATAATGTTCTTCCTAGGATTTCAATTTTTAACATTGTGAGATACCATGATTTTATTTTATTATGTACATTACATAATAGAGGTTATACAAGTTGTGTAATGAGAAAAAATTCCCATATAACCCTTAGATTTTTTAAATCTATGATTTGATTGAATATATTTTTTAAAAAACTATAAAAACATATAAGAGACTCTAGTTCAATTTACACTATTTATTCTCACATAATAAGAGAATTATAATTTCCTATAAATTTTTTTGCATCAATCATTCCTAGAAATACATTAGGTGGATCAATTAGATTTATATAAGGTATGATATAAATAATGTATGTTATAAGACAAATATAATTATATCCCCAAAATTTCATTCTGAAATTGTTACTCACTACATATAGAATTTCCCTAGTTTTTGATTTCCTTGATATTAGCTGCAGTTCTCACATATGGGACACACTGAATTGTCCCCATGAAAAAATGTTAGAATGATTCTCCTTTGTGTACTCCATAGAGTTCCTTTATTATTTCCTTTTCATTTATTTCAACATTATTCCCAAAATACAATTCGATATTCTAATTTCAGCATGTTTATTCTTAAATTTGATTATATAAAGAGTAAGACATCCAAATATACCTTTATTCCTATAAATACAGAGAGAAATTCCATGATCAGTGTAGAATGAAGACCTAACATCCATAAATATATAATTGGACATGTATCCTCTCATTATTGGGTTTTCAGTATTCATATATTGAAAATAAAAATAACTATTTCTAACCATCATGACATTTGTTGGAAATCATAATTTATTGTTTTATTTGATTTTTTTAATAATTTTACACGTTCTAAATTTATAATTTATAAAAAATATTGGTTCAGGGTTACTAATTAAAAATCAACAAAATATAAATTAAGAAACTATTAAAATACAAGAAAAAGTTAATCCTAAATTCATCATTAGTTAAAACTATTTTCTCGATAAGAGTTCATAAAATGATTTCATTGACAAAAAATATTTTTCAATTGTTATATTGATAAATTTTTTGTTCATTCTCAATCATAATTAGAATTCCCATAGCTGATGTAACATCCAAAAAATTTGAGAGTCCTAGAATAACACTGATAATCTCTTAATTTCAATCATGGATTGATTGTTTGTATTAATAATTGAGAAAAAAAATTAAATATTGGATAATAATTTATTATTTCATTATTACAATTTTATAGTGATACTGAAAAAATAATGGCTTTAATATTATTCTAATTCAATTGAAAATAATGTGATGAGGGCCATTAAAAATTATAGAATACCACTAACCATCAAATCTAGTCTTTTGAGAGATATGATTACAAAGGTCACATTAATTATAAGGGTTTCAATTCTCCATGGATGAAAATCTCATAAAAATGATTATATAAAAACATCAATGTGTCCATCAATAATTTTATGTTTCTTTTAAAAACAGAAAGAAAATTATTTCCCATAATCATTTATAGATATGATGGATATCTCATAAGAAATAATTGGAAATAATTACCATTTAAATCAGTAAATGGTTTTTTATAATTTTTCAAATAACATTGAATCATCCACTCATCCGAATAATTTACTACAAGTATCATCCATTAAATAAAATTCAAATTAACAAAAGGAAATTCATATCCCACAATAATATTATTTATAACTAAATTAAACCCATAAAGTAGATTGAAATAAACATTAATTTCAAATAATATTTATTAACTACTAACACATGACTATCAAATAACTAGAGTGAATTTATACAACATTGAAATCCCTATAATCAAAATATTAATTGGTGGTTCTTATTTTATGAATGTTAATTAATATGAAAATAAAATTTTAATAATCATATGTAATATAAAAATAAAAATATTAATATTTTTATAAATTTTAATTTCTTTAATATTTTGGGTATAATTTTATGATATTATATGAATTATTTTAATGACCCGAAATAGAGAAAACATGTGATTATGATGCCCTGTGTTACCAGGATTAATGTTTGAAATATATTATGTAGTATGAATGCTCAATTTTCATGAAAAAGTTAAATAACATCTAAATTGATGACCAGATTAGAAATTTTATGGAACCGTTGAACTAAAGACACATGCTTTACCCAAGGAATGACTTAACATTTTTTTCATGGTTCATTTGTGGAAAATTCCTCACAGGTAGAGAAATTAATTAAACAATTAGAATAAATTATTCTATTTCATTTGGTTGATTTCATGTTTATGATGTATTTAATTATATGATTATAGAGAATCACTAGGGTTATCTCAATAACCCTAGAACTTTTAGAGGATTATCTGAGATATCCTTAGAGAATCCTCTTAGGAGAACGACTAAAGATTTTCTAATTATTGGCCAATGAATCTCATATTCAACGGATAATTCCTAATAATGATGACAACCCATCAATCTTCATTAGTGATCGAAATGATTCAAGGTAGGAAGTGAGTTTTAAGTTTGTTTATTCCTCGTTCTCAAATTCTATAACGATTGAGAACCAATCAACAAATAGATTGACCAAAAGTTTGAATTACCTATGGGATGGGTATAAATACGTGGTTTATTTTGGTTATTTCTTCTGTTTGTTTGATTCCTCTTTATATTTCATTCCAACTGATGCTAATCAAGGCCAATATGAAAATCGTTCTAGGTTCATTCTGCATGGATTTTAGTATTTCTTTTCTCCCTATATTCTCATTTATCACCGAAGGCCCTTGGTTTGTGGTTCAATGATTTACCATTTAGTCGATTGTTTCACACACATTTCTTGGATAAATGATCTACTATTGTAGATCTAAGATCAGCATGATGCAATCGAGGTGTAATGACAGTAGTGGAGAACTGATCAGATCAGTTTGGAAACCTCTAATATCGAGAAATATACCTAGAAGATGATTTTAATTAATGATTTCATTTTTTTCAATCAGATTTGACTGCTAGAGTGTGTTTCTAATTAATCACAATTCAAGGATGAGGATGATCCATAAATCCTAATGAGATTGGATCCATATTTCAAGGTGATTGTAGAGTGTGCATGTACTGGAGGAAGAACCTCGGTATCAAGAAAATCATGATATACGCAGACCATAATCTGGGATTACATGGTGTATGGGGAACCCTTGTAGAAAAGTTGGTTTCTAGTATAATGTTAAGTGTCACACAGTGTGTATCCATTCATGGATAGTTGGCATGTACCATAGAATGATAATGGACACACGATACACCACATGGCCAGCCTACCCGGTGTCTACTCCCCCACACTAACACAATTTTACTAACATGAGCCACTTATACGGAAGGACTCAGGGTAAAATAAAATAGCGTGTACCCCTAATATATGTCATGTACATTTCTATACATGTTATATTTTTTTGTCATCCAAGTCATAGAAAATTATCATTATGGTATGGTCCCCTTATATTTCCCCTAATGGGAGGATTAAACCTTTTCATAGTCCTAGGACTACGATCCCTTTAGTTGGAATTCCTGTATAGAGTAGTTAGAATCCCCCTCCAATGATTCCTAGAGTCAGATTATCCATTCATATTCATTCCCTAGGTGGTGTTCTCGGTGTCATCAGGACCAACACTACCTGAGTTTCAATCCAATACTTAGCTAGTTTAATCTATTTGGGGTTTCTGGTATCACCCTAGGGTATTACCTATGATTCTCATTTATGTATCATATTCTATTTAGACTATTAGTGTATTATTTCTCATTATGAGATGAGATATGAAGTACATCTCGAATAGATTCTATTAGTTATTGTTTACATCGAAGTGTGTTCCCTAAAGAAGTTCTTCGTGGATTCAACAATATTGAATCTTTGGGCCCATATACTATATTTGTGTGTTACCATCATTCTACGTGTTGTTATTAAATATACTTGGATATATTTGTTATATTTGGTGTAGACATATACATGTGTAGATCTGTCTGCACATTCCTTTGTTGTATGCGTTGTGGTCTCAGGGTTTCATACTGAGTAATGTTATAATCACACATGTGTGGTCTTTTCCCAAAAATGTCATGTATTGGGTTGAATATCAACATTTTAATGGAGTCATAGGTGGAACAGGACTAGATAATTCATTCTCTGACCAGACAAAACAAGGTGTGTTCCTACATCATTCAGATTGTAGTCCTAGTACCTTTGCTACTAGGTAGGACTTTTGTTTCAGTCTCTTTGTGTTGCAATAATATTTGGCCTAATTTTATTTAATTAACTTCTATAATTAATCTTGTTACATGATTATGTGTTCGTATGAATGTATGTTTATTTTTTTTACATTTAATCATTATATAGGCTTAGAGATTCTGGGGATTGTAGAGTTACTTAAGACAAGGGATCCCTTGTATGTGATATGCATGCTCGGTTGTAGTTACCAACCCTGAGACTAATAGAGGATGGAATGGGGTGTCTCGACATGGGCCCTACTGGGGTATATCATGACAGAGTGGTACCATAGGCTGTTACTACCATGGGACTATGTGTCAGTGAGAATTGTTTGGAAAAATAGTGTGATTTTTTTAGGTCCTTCTTTCTGGATAGATATTCCAGTGTTGGTGCAACGACTAATGTATCCATACACTAGGACATTGATCACCTTTTTTTCTACATATTACATGAGAAAAGAAGCATGATTTACACAAACAGTTCACAATTTGTGCACCTATTATAAACCGGATGCTCGGTTTCTCCTGAGATGTTTCTTGGTGTGACTATCCATGAACATATTGCATTAATTCCACAACCGAGGGATTCATTGATTTTTCAGGAAGTGGTCACAATTTGGGAAAATCATGCACCAATAGTGTAATAGCCCATTACAATCCAAAAATTTAATAATTTCACTTGATGAAACCCAAAATGAAACCTAAAAAAAACTTTTTAAAATTCGGGGTCTATGAATACCTAAAACTATTAATAAGAGGTTACAACCTCACCACCATTGAAACATCCTACCCCTAGAATACTATGAAGCAACTTCCATTCCAAACAGATGTGGCCAATGCTCTCTCATCAGTGGTTCCCTCTCCTACATCTCATGAGAATCATACATGTGATACCATAGAATGGGACCCAATGGTATTAACCCATAAAAGTACCTTTGTATTAGAATCTACTATATTAACCCATCATTTGGTCATGAATATATCAGGTTTAAATTCATGATCATAAAAACATAGACTATGATATGGATTAGATAAATACATTCATAGCTATAATACATGGAAGATGTTATATATCAACATCAGATGTGTTAGAAGTGATAAATATTTTGAAAATTTCCCCAATATCAAAACAAACAGAAAAGGTTCCAAAAAATAATGAGCATGCTTCCCTTAATTCTCATGCCATTTATGACCAAGCTCCGGTGAATATTTGAAGAACAGCTGGTCACCAACTATAAATTTCTATAGTCTATGAAGATGATTTGCGTAAAACAAATATCAAATATGTTCCATCACCATTCTCTAAATAATCATCAATATTATGGACATCACATCTTCCAATAAACTTGGTCCAACCCTGGACCTTTATCCACTCAGTAACCAACATAATGATTGTTTAGAAGTCCATCCATAAAAGAGCTCAAAAAGATCAATAATGATCTAGAATTGAAACTATTGTTATTTGAAACAAAACCATCCACTAAAAAAAATCCAAATCCCTACCAAAATTGAGAAAAAAAGAATAAAAAATATCATACAAAATCTATATAGATCATTCTGTTTGGTCATCTTATAGCCTATGGTAGGTCATACTCAAACATAGGTGAGACCCCCCATGCCTTATAAAGGCCTCTTCAAAAATGAGAAGTGAACCGAGGATCCCTGGTTGGTACTGTAACTAATGGAACTTCATGAAAATGAAAAGGGTATTTCAGATATTGATTTCCAATATCCTCAACTTTTTTTGTCAAGAATGTGGATAAAGTGATCCTATTTTTTCAGATTATTTATTACAAACCAAATCACATTATTATTTCTATAGATATAGGGAAACCCATCTATAAACGACATTGAGATATAATCCCACATCCATGTAGGGAATGGATGTGGCTAAAGAAAACCAAAAGGTTTCTAGTGATTGGCCTTCATCTACTAGAACATATAAGAACAATATACAAACTCAGGGATGCCTTGTCTTACACCAAGCCACCAAAACTTCTACCACAAGTCATATAACATCTTCATTGTTCACGGGTTTACATATCATGGGAAACACTAAAAATTCCCCATCAGATATTTCCATAAAAAATATATTACTAAAATGTTGTTTTGAAATAATATAATAACCTGTTTGGAGAATAACCAATCAAGAATAGTCTCCCCCCCATTGAATATGTCACTAATGCTACAGAACTCGTCATCCAACATATGTTTCAGAATAATCTATTCTATAATAGTGTATGTGAACTGAATATTTACTATGGAATCCTCATTTCATGAATACTGGACTCCTACATTAAATTATTAAAAGAGATGCATCTACTTTTACTCATTTGATGATTCTTTAACCATATGGGTCTGATGTTTCCTACTCAAACAATATAAGTTCATATTCCCCTTCATCTAGGTATAGAAAATGATGAAATCGAATGACTGTAGGTATTCTACAAAATTCCTCTAGCATAAATTTAAATCTTTTGGAGTGAACATATAACTCAAGATATTGTGGTCATAAAAAATGGTAGTCCATTATATGTAAAGGTAATGGACCAAATCATACGTATAGTGGTCATAACATCATGTTCTAGGTCATTGGTAAGATAATTATTCTCATGTGGCCTTAAGGGATGATATCTTATGGAGATGACATGTTCACCTTGAATTAGAACACATAAGAAACATAAACCCATTGAATCACAGAAGACCACAGAGCTCTACAATGTCCCATGGAGTGTCAACACTAGAATATTATTCAAAAGATGTTTTAGGTGAACAAAATAGATCTATCATTTATCATTCCAATGAAACATCAATCTTGTCTGAGTTATAGAATTCATTTAAAAATCCATCTTTGATTAGTCCTTAACAAATTGATGATAACAACAATATATACCCAAGAAGCTCAAAATCATGAAAGCATTTTTTCATCTTTCCCATGTCATAAGAGCTTTTACCTTCTCGGGGTTGATTGAAATAGAATGATTCAACACCACATTCTCCATGGATTTCACATCTCAAATCCATAAGTCACTCTTGAAAATATTGGCATATGTTAGTGATTTCTCAACTATCTCATAACAATTCTTAGAGGATGCACACAATCTTCCTAAGACATAGATTAAACAAGGATGTCATCTACAAAGTCCACCACAAAATTATCTAGATTATCATGGAATATCATGTTCTTTAAATACGTAAAAAATACAGGATCTTTTTTTAGACCCAATCGAATAAAAAGGAATACATAATGCTGATGCCTTCTAGAAATGGTAGTTTTATAATTGTCATCTTATTTTATTGTCAAGTGATGGAAACTAGAGAGACGATAAATCTTTGATTACCACATTTAACCTTTAAAATGAACAAAAAAATCATCAATCCAAAGAAATAAACACTTTTTATTTACTATTACTTAATTGAGCTTTTGATAATAAGCTTAATGATGAAGTGAAACATCATATTTCTTTACAAAGCGAACTGGCGCCACCCAAGGTGTCACACTCAGGTGTGTAAAGCCATTATCATTAAGTTGGTATAACTTGGACTTCGACTCCTTCATTTCATTGGGTTCCATACAATAAAAAGGACTACAGAGTGGTTGATTACCTATAACTAAATCAATGGATAACTCAACCTCCCTTACTAGAGGAAAACAATTGATGTTAATGTAAAAAAAATAAGAAACATGGTGAAAATGGTGGGAGAGGACCTCCCAGAGATTCAAGCTCTATATAACAACAAAATTCTAATATTACAATACCCAACCCATGATAAGATTTTCTTACCCTCCAAGACCATGGGTCCCATTCTCTTTGAATAACATAAGGAAAACCTATGGGATTAGTGAATGAGACCCATCAATGATATAAATTAATTTAGGATTTATTTTTAATTTTCCAATACATCTCTATTATGACAATAAGAGGTGTCAGGTTGAGAAATAGAAAAATAAAATCAATCATTTCCTTTGACAGAGAGAAGACACAAGTAGGACTACAATGCCCTAACTATCATTTTGTAACTAGGTTTTTAGTAATATCCATATGATAAGATAAAATATTTGTAGAATGATGGATCATATTGACAATGAGGGTTAAAATAAATTAATTAGATTCACCAGTATCAAATAGGGTAGTCACTATTGATGAAGATATAGAAATTTTACATCTCATGATCATTATACCCATATCCAGTTCTTTTGGAGACTGTTACACTATGTGAAGGGTCATCTTTCCAGATGCATGTTTCGGGATCCCTTTTATACGTTAATCTTCTAGTTGACCATCTATTTTAGGAGGAGCATATGATCTCATTCAACTATACATAGTAGAATATACAAGGAAAAATCTATATAAGTTCCCAAATAATACATAGGAGCCATAGTTCTGGGGAGCCTCAGTGGAATCCCACTTGGAATTTTCATTTTTGAAAAAATGGTAGGAAATCAAAGGGAAAATTTCATTTTACTACATGAGTTATTGAATGTCACTACTATTGAGAAAATTTGTGAGAATCATCATGACTCTATTTTCCCAAAAAGGTACTCACACTTCCATTAGGATAGAATGAAACTCCAAATAACCCAGTCTTTCCCACTAGGACCATTTAATCCATTAGAACTATATCGAGAACATATATATTATAAGGAAGATTAAAAATGAATACATGATAATTACTATCCTAATGAAGTACGGAATTTAACCTTTGATCCTTAATCTCATCATTCGACATATATTGATGTGAAAAATGTCTGATCTAAGAATTTTTTTTACATACTCTATCACATTCCAGTAATCCTACATAGGATTGAAAAACATAGTGGACAAGGCCAACAACATTGACTATTAATATAATGGTTCAAGGAAAATTAACATGAATTCTTTCCACTCTAAACCCTCTTGTTTCATCACCACAACCACTATGTCACACCATCTCATTATTAGTCCTTCAAGAACTATTATAGAACACTTCACCCAGATTTAATTAGTTGTATCCAATATCCCAATCAAGAACTCCATTATGCTCAACTATTCCTCTTCCTCTTGAGGATCATTCAAAACACTGAATGGTTTTAGCTTTTGGTGATGGAAATCATAAGAACAAATCCAGTGAATGTCCGTATGAGGTTCCATTGAAAAATCATGAATGGGAAATGGATTTTGTTCAGGTCCTAGTACCTGGAAAGTGAACACTATCATATTTACAAGATTAATATCTATTAAAGGATTCTCTCGCTGAGGTTCTGTAACACCATCATCCTAGATCCAATTCGCACACATTCTCAAACACATGTTGCTACATTGTATTAGTAGACAAAAAATTGGAAATCTAGTTACTGTCAAACAAATCAATAAAAGATATTAATCTATACTATTAGAAAAAAATATATTTGGATTTAAATCAACTTCAATCAATAATAGATAATATACTATAAATAATGCACAACACATTTTTCACTAACCATCAAAATAATCATACGGAACATTATGGTTATAGCTATCCAGAAACTCTCTCATACCTACCTCTAATGTCACCATAATATTTAATAATTCATAACAAATTCAAGGAAAGATGTTCAACTGGAACTTCCCATTGATAACACTTTTTCATGAACCAGATAATGTACCCTAATAATCCAATAACTAAGCCAACCCTAACATAGAATAAAGGTTATTCCCAATCTCAAAAGGTCAGTGACTAGAACTAAGAATCATATGACAATTTATGTGGGAATTAGTTTTCCAAATACTACATGGAATAAATATTATAAATTTGTATTCATATAGAAAAAACTCCACTACTCCCATTTCCTAACTCAAATTAAACCCACCAAGTCTCTGGATCAAGAGTTAGAGCCACATCTTAGTGACTCTTTTCCATTACTCGATCCTTGAAGGGGTAATCTAAAAAAATCAAAGTATCAAGTATCATGTGGGAAAAATCCCAATATGATTTTACCAAAAGATTCAGTTACGATATTTCAGTATCAAATAAAAAAATAATGTTCCTTCAATTTTCAAATAAACATGTATGTCATTTCAAAATAAAATTCAAACAAATAATACTTTACTTTTAAAATGATTGAAATTCGTTAGCAATTCATTCATCTCTATTCAAATGATGGAAGTAAATTTTAAAAAAGGAATTACATTTAAATAAAGGGGTACATAATAAAATGGAACATTACACAATTGGCTTAAATAAACACACACATATATATAACTATTTATATAAATAAATAGGCATGTAAAATAGTTTAGAACAGTGGAATATATTCAAATGAAATAAACAAACTATGAAACATGGTCATATTCCTTATAAGGCATGATATTCCCATGCTATAGGGACATAAGAGTGTGAAATGGAAAATATGTATATACATCCGTTTCAACAAGGTCTATCAAGGAATTATCACAATCCACTAATGGAAGTGATGATTTTATATGGTGTTTTGAAACATTATAAATCATAACATTTCATCAATATAAGTTATAAAATTCCTATTGATTTCATGTTCTCTAATAAAAAATTAATTTTTGGTAAATTATTTTAATGATTCTTAAAATAAAATTAAATCCCATTCTCCACATAAAATACAGAAATTTTCCCTTTAAAACAATAATGGGTTTTTGATGAGAAGAATTCATTTCCATTAAGATAAAACCATAAGGTTTCTATCAATACAATCTAAATCCATTTTCAAAAATAGGTATTTTAATCCATTTCAACATTCAATATCACAACAAATTTTTAATTAAATTCAAAAATTGTTTTTTCAAACATTACATCTATTTTATAAAGAAATACTAACTAAATGAAATTTTAGTTTCCCCTAATTTTATATAGAATCAAAATTTCCAAAATCAAAATAATTAATTTAATTGAAAAAATTCCATAAAATCGTAATTTTAATTAAATAACATAAATTTCCATTAACATACCTAATCACACCCTAATTCAATGGAATTGGGTTTTTCAAAAAAAAATAGAAACCATAAAATAAAAATAATACTGTTTAATTAAATTAAGAACGTTTCAATTAAATAAATCAATATAGGGATAATATGATTTGCGAATCATAATAGTTACACCTACATCGGGATCAACAGATCTTGAATCACAAAGTAGTACCCAAAAAATTCAATAGGGATGGACAATAATGAATATATATGAATAAAATACTATATTTGACCTAAAACAATGGTTATTTGATCCAAATAACAATAAATGGATCCATGTAACCCTATAAAGAGGATTGGGTTTATGGGATAATGCTATTGGGATTGGGAAACTAACTGAGAGAAGATCATACGATGTTCCTCAAGCTTCGTAACCCTTCTAGGAGGGATATGATAAGCCATGATTCCTTTTTCGGAACTCTAATTATGAGGTAAAACTATATCATGTTGTTCTAGAACATTGAGGGGAATAAAATAGGGGTTTAGTAAATTTTAATAAAAATTTAGATCACTTAAAATATTTTCAACACGTTTTCATAAGAAAACGTTATTGGTTAGGAAAAAAAATTTTCAAGTCGTGCACTTGTTATAAATGGGAATTATGATTTGAACTAAGAGGGTGGATGGATTGAGTAACCATGTCAATTCCAGGTGAATGACCACTACCTTTAGTTTCATGTTTTGATCATAAAGATAACACTATTGGGGAAAACTAGACCCCAATCGTACAGTAGCCCATAATTTTCAACATTTTTCAAAATTTCACCTGCTAAAACCCCAAACAAACCTCGCCAATGAATGGTAAAAATTGGGTTTTATGAATTCCTAAAAACAATAATTTTATGTTATAAATTTAATGTATCAAATTTTTTTTAAAAAATTTATCTCATTCATTAGATCTATAAGTTACACATTTCAATAAAATCATAACTAAATAATGTATTAAAATTTGAAATATTAGTTTTTCACATAACCTTTTTTGTAAAAATGTATATATTTACATCCAAATTATTTTTATTTACTAATAATGTATTTATTATCTATTAATGAATTAATATATATGTTTTATTACATAATTATGTTTAAAAATAATTTTAAAAAAAATTTATTATTACTTATTCTTAAAGATTAATTTCTAATGGAAAATTTCAAAAACTAATTATATTATTATATGGAATATTATGTCTGAAAGTGATATTATTCATATCAAATAAAAAATTATTTTCTATTAAAATATTATAATTTTTTTATTTTATAATTTCTATTGAATGAATATTTCACTTGACATAATTTAATCTTGTGTTTTATAATCATCAAAATGATATTAAATCATATGTTGATCATAAATTTTAAATTCCAAATTAATCCTTGTTAATTGATAAGATATATATATAAATACAATTAATCAATGCTCTGAAACATGTAAATTGCACTAAGAAAACAATAATAATTCTTTCATGGGAAAAATTCATATAATGATCAACATGAAATCCTAATATATTTTATATTGGAGAAATGTGCCTTAATTTTGATGATCTTTTTTAGTTGTTGACATGGAATAGTAACTTATTTCTTCCTATGGTCTAGATGTTATACCATGGTTTAGGGAGTTTCCTTGGATAATTCCCATGTTCCCCATATTTAAGAATATAAAATATTAAATTTTCCATATTTTAATGTTTTCCCCGTATATATAATTCAATGTGTCTCCTTAGTAATTAATTTCTACAATCCATTTTTTCCATAGATAAAACATATCCAAATTTCATTGAGAAATTTTTGGCCATGAGTCTTCCAACATTAATAAAATTTGAGAAGATAAATCTTATTCCCTATATAATCTTTATCACCGTTCCATTCTTGGATCACAATTTATATCATATATTTAGTGATGAAAAATTCAAAAAGTATCCTTTTGTTAATCATATTTCAAGATAGAAAACTATGAATAATCAAATGAATTTTCATTCTAATATGCATTCTATTTGGTTCCTAATAAAGATGGGCATTTGATTGTCTGTTTACTTCATTTGTCAAAGGGTTCCTCCTTCTTCAAGCAATTAACTAAAACCAAATTTCTCAACGTGAGTATCATAAATAAAATGTCATTGTGATATATCATACTAAAATGAAAATCAATTCTAAAATATCATAAATTATGAAACATTCCTTTAATACAATGAAGCATTAGGTTTATATTGTAACACATTGATTGGTAAGAGTTTTACATGGTCTATATCCTCTCATTATTCATTGTAGATCAGAATATGAATATGAATTCTTCCAGGCATGTTCCCCAGGAGTGTCAAACTATTTGTGCAATTATGACACATTTTTTCCCACTATGTGATAATCTAGATAATCCCAAACTAATCATTTATTTATTATCACCCCTAGGAACTTATTCCAAATATCCTATATTTGTTTCATTTATTTACATGGATATAATTTCAAGGAAATCACCAAACATCTATACGACCCAAAAATTAGATTTTTTCTACTAATTAGGCATAGATCTTCTGATTTCACTAAAGGATTAAAATATTAATATATTAAAATAACCAAACCCTACAATGATATAGAATGTTAAAACCCAAATAATACGTATACAAATATTACATCATTTTAAATGGATATTAAAAAAATCTAACAATAATAGAAGATTGATAACTATAATGTTTTGGTTTATTTTGACATAAGTAACATTATAAGCTTATTTCTTGAATGATAACTTATATCTCTCATTATTATTATTCACAGTTGGTACCCATATAGTCTCATCTTAACTAACTCCCATTATGATAAACATAATAAATAAAAAAAATAGGAATGACTGAGTTCAAATGATCGGTACAGATAAATATGTGAAATTACAAATAAGAAATTGTAAGTCAACCAATGTTGTTCATAAGGATATGATAAAATACTCATTGAATGTAATGGCTATAAAAAATTAAATAAATATTATTTTATGTCTCCCGGTATAATGATTTGTATGAAATTAAAAAAATTCATAAGAGAATAGAACATTAAACAATTCTAAACAACAATAGTACATCATATAATTAAAATATGGAATAACATTGTAAAATAAAAACACGTATTGGAATTATATATCATTTCTACCCAGAAATACATCAATCACATTATTTTTACTCAATAAACACCAAAACATTTATCACATAGTAGGCATGTCAAACCGAATATGTATCTTATTTGACTATGTATATATACCTATATACATTCATGGGCTTGGGATGACAATCCATTTAACCATTAATATCAAAGGATAAATAATATTACAGAATTTTATGGGGGGATATTAAAACCCCACCGATAAAATAATAATTAACCACTGATATATATATATATATATCATAATAACATATGAGAATTCATCATTAATATATAACTTAACTATCCCATGTTAAATAAAAAGGATTCATGAAACTACATTAAATGAAATCAATGTAAAACACTTATTTAGAATAAGTGGATTGTATCATAAGATCATTGGACTAGTGAATAATAACAATCCTCAATCTATCTTGACAATGTTGATAAATCTATTTTATGAAATCATACCATATAAAATTAAAAAAATCATGGGAATAAAAACTTTTTATTATGATAAACATTAGAAATCAAACATTACTTGGAATGTTTTCAAATTATTTTGTTCAACTAAACATTGAAAAAATTAATTTATGATTTCTTTTGAAGAAAATTGGTGATGTATGTAATATACATTAATTAATTATAAATTAAAAGTGACCATTATTTTATTACATTTAATTAATTCTAATTTCATTCATAAAAAAAACCATTAAAATGTTTGTTTTTAATAATATTTATATAAATATATTGATATTGAAAAATAATCTCACAAAACCTTTATGTATATAATAAATCATTATTTAAAATTAAATGAACATGGTTATGGAAGAAAATGATTCGTATCTGTAAAGAGAAAAAATGTTTTTTTTTACAAAAACATTTTATTATAGTTTTAAATACCGAATATATGAGAATCAAAGTAAAAAAAATGAAAAACCCATTAATAACATGAGTATAATATAATATGTAGTGTGTAATATATTAACTCATATAATTCATCCATTAGATATATAATCAAAAACATCCTTTATTAAAAATGCCATTACTTGTTAAAATGATACTTCATGACATTACTTCTATCATATTCACTCTCAAAAAATGAATAATAAAAACATATTTAGTATATATCTATAAAAAACATATCAATTATGATCATATAACATATCATTACATTATAAATTCTAATTAAACAATTATGAATTATTTTACATTAAATAAAAATATAGGTGTTAATTATTTTTTTCCCATACAAGAATTTGTTTGATGATTCCA
This sequence comes from Viscum album, assembly GCA_963277665.1. Classification (NCBI taxonomy): domain Eukaryota; kingdom Viridiplantae; phylum Streptophyta; class Magnoliopsida; order Santalales; family Viscaceae; genus Viscum; species Viscum album. Next base: position 1,338,205,301 of record OY728132.1, on the reverse strand, counting down.
GTGTGAAGGTCACCTGATATCAAACAGTTACCTATTTATTTATATTTTTAAAGTATGTTTATTTCTTGTGAGTTTTTGAGAGGGTGTTGGGGGATTTTGGAATATTTTAGGTCATTCAATATGTTCATGGTTTGAGAACGATATGTAGAAACCATGTCACACCACTTAGAAACTATTCAAATAATGACAATGGGATCTGATTTGGATCATGTTTAGGAACTTTTTTGGTCCAACCAATGTTTAAGCCCAAGAGAAATAATATTTTTTAGGATATATGTGTTCATAATGGTTGAATCAAATATTTTTTAACAATTTTATCCAACTATACGAGGTTATCTTTGAGGGAGTGACTAGCACAATGTTTGTGCACAATTTTCTATAACTATCCTCCTAAACCTTGCATGACTATAATTTAGATTCGAAAATTGAATATCTATGTCATATTTTCTTCTTAAACCTTCATTTTATCCTCTAATACAAATATAAATTGTTTTCCATCCTCCTAGTATCTATGGGATCCCCTTCCATAAATCTAGGAGTGATTTGATTGCAAATCTTAGTGTCATGAAGGACCAGTTACATGGTATCTATCTATATATTCATGGAAGGTTTTCTTATATCACATCATCTTCCTACCTCTCTTATATTAATAAATATATTATACTAGGTATAAATCTAATATAGTTTTTGAAAATTATGATGAAATTTTGATATATTGATGTTAGAAAACAAGATCAAAGGCAGGTTTATAATGTTTCAATAATATTTTGTTGATTTTTTTGTCATTATTCATTATCACCTATGTTTATGAGGTTGGTGGATTAAATATTGACTAAACAATTTCTGAGGTTTACATCTCATTTCAGCACATCCTTACACAAATCCTTTGGGAATCAGTATATTATGAATAAATAATATCATCCTTAGATAGATAGACAATCCAAAAGTCTCTTACAAATTCTGGAAGGCATCCTATGAGTTTTTGTAAGGGATTATGGGGGAACATGGGAGGGGAACATACAATTAGTGGAGTTCTAGTAAAACAAATTTACCCACGGCTAAATACATATTTCTATTTTTGAATAATTTTATGGGATTTCCTTTTTTTCTTCACATTGTTTGGTGGAATTAGATAAGACATCCCTGGTTGGGATAATACTTGTCCAATATACAATAGAGAAGATTCAGTTGATGTGGAAGAAAATGAATATGGCCTAGAGTCATCAGAATTAATATGCTGATCAATATCAATGGTCATTATCATTCGTTGTAAGTGATCATCTATTTTCGAAAATCTATCCAAGGATTTGGAATTTACATATTTTTATGAATAGGATTCTATATACTTGATATATATCTCCTTTTTAGATACTTGAATAAGTTGGTGAGGTTGCATATGAGTTGGTATTTCCACCAAGGATCATTTCAATTCATTATTTGTTTCATGCATCTTAGATGATAATGTGTTATATTGATTCTAACCATGTGATTCTATGGGACCACGTTCACCTAGAGCTAATTATTCATTGGTACATATTCTATTATAACTTTTGGATAGGTAGGGTAATGTCTTGTGTGGGAAAATAATCTACATAGTTTTGGTTTATTGGCATCAAAGTTTGATTATGGAAGAAACATGGGAATGGGAAAAGATAATGATGGTGCAATGCCACATTCCCTTTTAGAAAAAATGTTGGATCCTAATTTCATGGGAGGGAGCATCCATTGGTGGGGAGATTATAGGACCCATTATTTTAAATAATTACTCATTGAGTTATTTATTTTAATAATGAACTGTGTTTGGGTGATGCTTAGAATTGTTCATAGGTCTTTTGAAATATTTTTTGAACTATTTTGGAGGTACACAGTTTGATAATTATTATTTGAGAATGTAAAAGAAACACTAGGAAACCATGTAAAGGAATACATAAGGCTATTGGTAGAAATGCGGTTTGGCACAGTTTGGCCAAATAATGCGAACTCCTAGGAGAAACTATTCCTTTTTAGAGAGTGAGATTCAATATGGACGGAAAATGATATTTTTAATAGTAAAAGCTGGAAATGATTGGTTATCCTTGATGTGGTGTCTATCACATTGTTTTTGTACTGTTTACCTAAACGTTATCCAAAACCATTCCTTGATGACATCTAGATTTGAAAATTATGGATCTAACTTTGGTTAGTCCCTTACAACATCTTTTTTATCTATTATGACCCTAACATGTTTTTATATCATTCCAATGGCTCTTGAGACAATTCCATACAATACAAGAGTGATCAATTATAAAATATAGGCATGTTAAAGGCCTTATTTCTAGGTAAGTCTCTATTCATGGTCGGTTTTTATAGATATCATCTTATTCTTTAACTTGTTTTCAAAGAAATTGAATGTTGGGAATAGTTATTTGATTTTTGATTCCAATCATGATGATATTTGGCTGTGTAAATGTTAGGGAACACGATCTATGGATGGTTAACCATGTTTTGTGGAAAATATTGTTTCATTATTCATTTATTAAAGGTTTTCAAGGATTGTGGATTCACTGTCAACTCCAATTATTAAGACATGAAGTCCTTTTTTGAATTTTATTGAATTGATTGAAATTTAGGGTGAAACATATTGTGAAATCATTTACTGAAACCTTCTATATTGACAGATAGAATGTCATTTGAAATTTCATGCTGTGAAAAAATAATTATTTTGTGATTTTAAAATAATGTTTTAAAATATTTATTTTTTTAATATTTGGAACTAGTTTGATTTAAATGTTTTCCATAAAGGTAAGGTTTTATTTAATTGTATTATAATGGTAGGTTTGTCATGGTTTTAGTATACACTGTTTAGTGTGAGTTCATAATTTTTATGTGACCCTAGTAATTGGGTGTGTTCCATTAGGGTATAAGGGACATGACCCTGGATTAGGGGAATATGAAATTAGGGAGCAATGATATTGGCCACTTATTGATGACTGGGATGATGAACGATAAACCAGTAATGAGTATTGAAATATCAATGGAGAATTAATTTCTGTGTGTTTTGTGGGTGTGAATCATATAATGGGTATGAAAAAAGGAATGGGGAATGGTTTGAATCCTTTTCTATTGTTTTTTAGTGTGAATTGTTTTATTGTGGAAATCTATTTTGTTTTGAATTTTATTTGGCGTTTATATAAATAGTTAGATTGATTTTGAATCGTTTTATATAAAATATTTTATATAAATTTGAGAACTTCTTCTATCCTTGTATTTTGTGTTGGGATGTCATTTTGGGAAAACCGAATCAATATCACTACTCACCCACATCATGGTCACTTCTTTCATTTAAAAATATTGATTATCTAGACAAGGTGGAGAAAATTTATCACATTTCTTTTATGATTATTTTTTATGCCCTAGGAATGGATTGTTGAAATGGAGGTCAGGGTGTCTTCAGAGATGTCGACATGGTGTCTTTGTAGCCATTGAGCTTTTGTGGGTTTGGTCTTCTACTTTGTACATTGATATGGTTATCATTTTTTTCTGTTTGGTATTACACTATGTAGTGTAATATTGTAATCATGCATCATATAAGGTTTGTTTTTATGCTTATCTTGCACATGGTTGTCTTATTTTAAAGGAAAAACCATCCCCTAATTGTATTGAATCCCTTGGAAATTATTTCCCGTAGTTGGTGACATGGTTATGTCACCTAAGGCGAAGTAATGTCCCACTGCCATTCAAATTAAATAAGGAGGGGTTATATCTAACAATGTCCATGAAAATTGATCATGATTTTACCGTATATATAATATAATTCATATCGTAGGTATCATATGTGTTCATTATATTCAATTTTATTTAGATTTATATAATTTTGTGACAATAATTGAGTTTCATAACTTCATTTATGTAGTAGTTTATACATATTCAAGAGTGATTTTTTATGTTTCAATGAATGGAAATAATGAATTTAAAATAAAAGTATATCAATAAATAATAATAATATCATATTTATAATATATATTTATTCAACACTAATTTTTTCCATATATGAAATCAATAATGAAAAATGAATCACATTGCTTTGTAGATGAGGAATTCTATACATATGTACGATTCGAAATCATTTACCATTGGATAGAATAAGGGAGAAAATATTTTATCATTAAATAATCATAAATAGTTTATAAAGAACATATATATCAACAAAATAAAACTATATAACCATCAATGAGAGAGAGATATATATATGAATAATAAAATAAATTTCCTCAAAGTGACGATATTATGTGCATACACATGGGTGATTTATTTATTCTCCATTAGATATAAATGACATAAAAAGATTAAAAATTAAAAAAATCTCCCTATTTGTCTAGTAATGATATATATTTTATCCTAATATCATGTTAATAGATTATTTTGGAGAAGTTTATGAATATATAAAATAAGAGATAGATTGTTAAAGACAATTTCCTCCTGTTTAGGTATGTTCTTTTACAAAACATTTTAATCTTTTTTGAGATTTTATTTTTGAAAAAACATGGATTTTAAAATTTCTTGTGGAAATTTTTGTAAGGTAATTTTATAAGTCATGGGAAAATGTACAGATCTGTTGTGGTGTTAATATATGAGATTATAAGTTTCCCATTTATAAGTTTCATGGGTTTTAAATATCTAAATACATTAAACATAATAATATAATATTTTTAGTATACAATTATTGTGAAAAAATAGAATATTCATAAATATAGTTTTTGAAAGGTATAAATAAAATCATCCACTAATATTTAAGTTTTTTTATTTTTAAAATCCATCTCACTTTGTTTACCCCCAATTAAACACATTGATCCCCTTCTATGGTAAACTATTTTTTAACATGCTAACTATTCCTAGTGGAAAAATATTATGTTTACCCAATTCAAAATATATAATTTTATTACCAGATTCAATCCAATGAATTGGCCGAAATTATTTCTAATATCCGAACACAAAGTTCATACAAACAGTTTTTTGATAAATTATATTTTCTGGAATAAAATTTTTTTTAGTTACATTCCAAGCCTAATAAAGATATTTATATGGATGTTAATATGTATTCCTGAATATATTATCATAATATTTACATAGAATTTTTTATAAATATTTAAATATATTATTTTTTCAGACGAAAAAGTGTTCACTATAAAAATAGTTTCTGGAAAAAATATCAATTTTACTTTTAAAGGGATTAACATAATTTACAAATAATTAATAATTAATTTATAAATTATAATTATATTTTTTATCAATTTATCGATATATTTAATCATTTATTACTGGTGTTAACCGTATTTTATTAAGACCAAAATATTTAAAATATAGAAAATATTATTCATTAAAAATTAGTTATTATTTTTTTTTCATATAATTAAAATTTTACTCTACAATATTGATGAATTAATTAATACATTTTCATAAAGTAATGTTTGTATAAATATTTTTCATTATTTAGTTACCTCAATTCATAATTTCCAAAACAACATCAATGCAATAGTAGTATTATTTTAGAATAATATTTCCATACTATGCCCAGGTTTATCTAATCTTGAAATTCATGGTAATTAATTAAATCAAACACATAAAATTATAGTGAAATATTTATTATAAATTATCTTAGATTTATAAGAAATTAGGTGGTGGATATCTATGTCAGTTTGTAGTATTTTGGATCTAAATAAACAACTTATGTAGAAAATGTTTTAGGTCTTGTCACTATGGCTTTGATGTATAATTTCAAAGAACCAAAGGGACTTGTGAGGAATAATAAATTACAAGTCAATGATTTTATTATTTTGGTATACGTGGTATATAAAATTTCCTGGTAAAATGGACAGATTATAAAATAAAAGCTATTTTGATATATGGCATTTTCAGTATTATTTTGTGAAAAAGGAAATCTATAGTTCATCCTGACATGGATAAGGAAATTGTTGACACCATTAAATGATGTTTATGTGAAAAAATTCGTCACACAATTATGACCACAAAATTAGTGAACATGACATTGGAATGTGAACTCTATAACTCAATAAAAACGTATGGAGGATTCATTTCAAAAACCCAATAAAAAAGACAACTGATATTCAAATGATAATAGTGAGATGTTGTATCTCTACAATGAATAATATTGGATTCATATGATATATAAAACACTAATATTCTTATTATTTTGTTGAAGATTGAAAATACATCTATCACTATTCTGATTAACATTTCTATTATGTTCTCAACTCCCTTCTTGATATTAAATAATTGAAATTTCTTTATCAATTAGTGTATTTTCATTATTTTTTTCACAATAAAAACAAATTAAATAGTATTTTTACATACTAACAAATATATACACCCTTTGGGTAGAAAAAAACAAACTCTATATGGGTATTTGACTGTTCATTATTCCATATAAATAATGTTAGACATGTTGGATTACAGATCAATGTTTTCAAAATAACTGACTGTAAAAGGTTTTCACTTCATTCAAATGCGTCGTTTCTTAATTAGTTCTATTCATCATTATACATAGATATGTTTGAATATTAAATGTATGATTTTTGACTTAGTAGTACTATAAAATATGTCTGTTTAATGTTTCTGATTCCACTGCATCTAAACATTATAATAATACATTCCATTAATATATATCATAAAATAATATATTAGACAGATTATTTAAATTATAATATTTATTTAGTTACAATATAATTTTTTAATCATATAAAAATATACTATTAACCCACCCTATATACAATAGTTATTATCATTGTAATGACCCAGTTCTGGGTGCCACCCAATGGTGCGCGATACCCAGTTGGTCACATGGCCTTGAGCACATTTCCACAAAAGAAAGAGGCTACCAACTAGCATTGAGGGCCTTGGGTGTGATAGTTGGGAAACTATTTCCTCATTGGTAGAGTATCACAGAAAAAATAAATATATATACAATAGGGGAAGCAGTAATAATACCTTACAATGGTAAACATAAGAAGAAAGAAGGTAATTAATTAGAGCACATATATAATGATGCATGAAACATATGTCTAGGAAATCATCCAAAAAAGTCACAATGCTTAAATATAATACAATACCAAAGTACAAGAAAAACAAGGAAATAACTCCTTAGTATCACAAGCCACATTATGTCCCCATGCTCTCCAGCTCCAAAACAGTCATGTACCTAAAGTAGAACGACACTTTCCCTTATCTAGAATTGCAACAATATATACAGTTTGGGCCCAAAAGAATGACCTGAACATGGTTTGAGATGATTTCAATTAGGCAACCACCCAATGTTATATGACTAATAGTCATTGAATATATATGGTAGTCAATAATCAAAATGAAGCAGTAAAAAAAGAAATACTCAACATTAAACATTCATAGCATTTCAAATGCATTCAATTTTCATATACCAAGTAATAATCGAGTCATTAACCGGTAACCCTCTAGGAATTACACACATCCTAACCCCTCTGGTTCAACCAAACAACACAAGAAACCCTTTGTGATGTACACATAGTCTAGCCCCTCTTTTTCAGCTTTAGAAAAGACTCTCCGAGGAAGCACTCACCGTCATTTCCCCATGTAGTCTGGTATTTGTAACTATAAACAATCTAGGTAAGCAATCTATGTCCAATTCCCCTAATGGTCTCACAATGTGGATCTACAGACACATTGAGGGAGCACTTACATCAATCCACCCTATGGTCTCACAATGTAAATGTAAACAGACCCTCTAGAGAAGCCCTCAATGTCCATTTTCCCTGTGGTCTAGTACACCAAGTTCTCACATCCATGTATAAATCAATCGTGCACAAATAATATATGGAAGCTGAAGTAAACCTCAATAACTACATGGCTAAATAGTCTAAGAAATATCACAACATGTCAGATAAAATCACTCCATCCTAAAAATAATATTCATGGAAAACAAATTATCCTATCACGCGAGGCTATACCAAACAATAAAAAATAACTAGCATGTGAAAAACATCCAAAGAAAGGAAAAAATAACCTTATTCCCAAAAATTATCCTCTATCTGAACAAATAAGGAATATTAGGAAATAACAGGGCAAAAATACATAAACACACAATACCACGTTCATGGGTATTGGGCACTTTTGCACATATAATTTAAAGGCTATCTACAAAAAGTCACAAACCACCTACCTCGACATTTTTCGGATGATAAATGTTAATCATAGGACATTAATTTCCTTAGAACACCATATCACTAAAAATATTCTTAAAACATTCCAATGAGGATATCTTGTGAATGTGGAGAAATCAAGTTATGATGTTCAAGAAGAAGGGATAACAAATCAATGCGATTCTAGTGCAACAGAAAGAGTTCGATTTGTATAAAGGACGATGATTCGGGGGCTCAGAGTAGATTTTTGATTGTACGAATGATCATGGGTGAGATAAATTGAGAACAATATGGTTCTTTCCATCACACATTACCCAGATCCATTTAATAAAATAAAAATAAAGTACATCAGGTTTACATTATAAGTACATGGTGTGTAATATCCTTAATCGGCCCCCACTTTAGGTGGTCTCTAGGTCACCTCACACGTCCATGTTCTCGACTATTACACATCCAGTACACGGCTACCCGTGACATCCAAGTACATGGCATGTACTTATAAGTACACAGTGTGTACTCCTTAAATTTCTAAAAACTACACATTTTGACGAAAACACTAGATAAGAAAAACCCATACCTAAAAATGAGACCCAAGTTCTTACAAAAATCCCCAAATAAAAAATTATGTCCTTGAATTTCCCTAGCCAGGCGGTGTAGAATAAGAATCCTCAAATAGCTCTGGCCACTGTGATTGAACATCAGCCTCGCTCCCCAAAATCTCATCATGTACTCTCCCGTTCTATCAAAACGCGCATACTAGAGGAACAGACCGACCATGTAGAACCTTCGCACTTCGATCAACAATTCGAATAGGATGCTCTTTCAATGAGGCATCCAACTATAACTCAACCTCATCAAGTTTAAAAGCTTGAGGAAAGTCTGAAAAGATTCATCAACGCTGAGAAATGTGAAAGGCGATATGCATAGCCTGATACCTCTGAGGAAACTTCAACTAATAGGGAACCAGACCAACCCTCTCCCAAACATGCAACGGTTCGATGTACCATGATAAATGATTAACCTATCCCCTAATACTCATGTGTCCCAACTACGGTGTAACACGTAGGAAAACCTAATATCTGTCCTCAAACTCCAGAGGTCGTCTCCTTCAATCAGCATAAGACTTCTATCGAGACTATGCAGTAGCCATCCTCTTCCGAGTCAACTCTATCTGCTCTGTTGTGTCCCGGAAAAGATGAGGTCCCTACATAGTTACCTCTTCTACCTCTTTCCAAAATAAGGGTGATCAGTATTGCCTATTGTAAAAATCCTCATAAGGTTCCATCTGAATAGTTTCTCGAAAACTATTTTTGTATGAAAACTAAACATGAGGTATGTTCTTCTCTCAATAATTCCCAAAATCTAGGATGCATTCTCGAACCATTTCCTAAAAAACCTAAATATTACACTCAGACTGGCTAACTGAATAAGTGTGGTAAGATTTACTCAAACGTGAATGTTTGACCAATGCCTTATGTATCCCCTTCCAGACAAGAGATGTGAAACATGTGTCCATGTCTGAAACAATGGAGTGTGGAACCCCAAGTAGACGTACAATGTCATGGATGTACAACCGTCCCAGCTCATCAACACTAATGGTATCCTTGATCAGCAAGAATTGATCATACTTTGTGTGTCTTTTATTGGCAACCCATACTGCATCATTCCCTAGAGGAAACATTAGAAAACTTATCAAAAATTCTATCACGACATCATTCCTTTTCCACTTGATAATGGGTAACTGCTGAAAAAGACCTGCTAGTCATTGACACTCCACCTTCACCTGATGACAGGTGGAAATCCTAAAGATAAACATGGCAACATCTTTCTTCATTCATGGACACCAATAATAACGTTGTACATGTCAATACATCATGGTGACACCAGTCTGAACTGCCCAAACAGAGGAATGAAAGTCCCAAATCATCTTCTCATGTATGTCTTTTGACACCCACACACGCCCCTAGAAATGCAAGATCTCATCCTCACCTATGTTCCATCCCAGAATAGGGTCCTCTCCTGACACAGTTTCCTATAAGTCTAGGCCTTCAGAATCTGATAGCCGCCTCATTCTCAGGTGGTCAAGTATATTAGATGTAACATCTATGGAAGAAAGAAATGTATGCCCCTGTGTATCGTGAACCTCTAAATTCATTTCAATGAACATAGCCATAAGCTTCCACTCACTATAGTCTTCCTGAATTTCATGTATCTGAGTCCTCCTGGTCAGCGCATTATCCACAACATTGCCTTTCCCATGCATATAGGCAATATCTATGTCCGAAGACTAAACGTACTCAACCCACCTTCACTGTCCCAAATTCATGTCACACTGAGTGATGTGGTACTTGAGTCATCTGTGGTTAGCCGAAAACACAAAATCCTCTCCTAGAAGATATTGTCTCCAACAGAATAAAGCAAGAAAAACTATAGCCAACTTAAGATTTTGTGTCGGGTAATTTCTATCAGGTGGCCTTAACTGCCAAGACTCTTACACAACTACTCCTTCTCCCTACATAAGATCAACTCCCATACCGTTACATGAAGCATCACAGTAAATAGCATTTCTCATTATTAGCTCTAGAAAAACCATTATCAGTGCTGAATTCAACCTCCCTTTTAGATTCTCATAGGATGAATCACAAGAATATATCCACAAGTACTTTACACCCTTCTTAGCTAGGCCCATCAGTGGCGCTGCTAAGCATGATAATTCTTATGTGAATCATATGTAGTATCCATCAAGTCCTAAGAAAATACTTACCTCAAAGACGTTCTTCGAATGCTCCCAGGAAACTATTGTCTCACTTTTCCTAGGTCTTCTGATACTCCTGCCTCTGAGATAACAAGACCCATGGAGTGAATCTGGTCCATCAAAAAGTGGCATTTTGAGAGCTTTACATATAACTGATATGCTCTAAGTGTCCTCAAAACATTATCAATATGGTCAGCATGGTCATGTAGAGTATGAGAGTACACCATGATATCATCCACGACGACTACCACAAATGAATCCAAGTAAGGATGGAACACTTGGTTCATCAGAGCCATAAATACTGTCGGCACGTTCGGGAGATCGAAATTCATTACCACATACTGAAATAGACCATACCACCTCTGGAAGGCTATAAGGGGGTTATTAGATGGTCTAACATGAAACTTATGGTATCCAGACCTCAAGTAAATCTTTTAGAACACCCAAGATCCTCGAAGTTGGCCAATAAGATCATAAATCCTCCGCAAGGTATATCGGTTCTTAACTATTAACTGGTTCAACATCAAATAATCCACACAATGTGGGATGGTACTATATGCCTTCTTCACAAATTGGTCAGGCGAACCCCATGTAGAAGAACTGGTTCAGATGAAACCCTTAGCCTATAACTCCCCTAATTTTTCTTGAGCTCCTGAAACTCAGGTGTACCCAACGTATATGGTGTAATGGACACCGGTGCCACCCCTAGAGAGAGATCAATAGAAAAGTCAACCAATTTCTCCAAAGGTAATCCTAAAAAGTCCTATGGAAATATATCCTTGAAAAGATCCACCATTTGAAGAACGCCCATCAGTGAAGTCTTCTAGTCATCTAGATATAAACATTCAATTTCAGATGAATCTTATTCTAACCCATGATGCTCGGGTCCTGCTTTGCTCACCTGGACATCACATTCTCCCATGTGAAGAAACTATCCACCCACCAATGATGTGAAACTCACCCAACAACGATAGAAGTTATAAATAGTCTGGAAGGGATCTAAACAGTCCTTTCCGATAATGACTTCATATCCAGTCATCTCTAAGACATAATGGTCCCATAAGATGTGACACCCACCAACCTCAAATAGGGAACTCCTTGCCACTGATGTACACTAGTCATTCTTGTCCCCAATGGAGTGTCTATCACCAAGATATCAGTAGAAGAAAAGATACAGATACCAAGGCTCTCCAAAACCACAACAAATATAATTATTTGGGAAACCCCCATATCAAAAATACAGAAGCTAAAACCAAGGAAACTAGGATCATACCTCGAACTATAGAGGGTCCAAGATCCTACCCCTGCTGTGTCTACTCCACTACAAAAGTTGGATGAGCATTGTGGCCCTATGACCCTACCTGACATCCCTGAGCCGATCCCCCCTATTGTCACTGAAAGCCTACCGACTAGCTTCCTAGGGTGAAACCTCCACCTTACCTTTAATGGCTGGAAGAACTCCAGTTCCCTGACTGAGCAGAAACCGGTGGTGATGCTCCTAAACACGGAGTTATTTATGCACATGTGTCACCACCTAATAGTGAGAAAATCTAACATAAGCACTAAAGATGCCCCATATTTCCACAATATCAGCACTCCACTGGGTCTCTCAGGAAATGTGGCCTCACAAGCCCATCAATTCCACAATACTAGAATACTACCTAGCTGCCTGATGTTTTCTCTCACCTCTATGGTTCTCTACACATTGACTCTCTATGGTGCTTCCTGTTGTCCGTATGGGGGATACCAACCTCTAATGTAGAGCCACACTGGATCACAACCCCATAATCCCATATATTTCACTCCATGATCAGTACCAGGTTGACTATAGAATTGACGGAAGTCAATATGAAGATATTCACATGAGATCGGATGGTGTGACTAAGACCATCCTAAAAAATCCTCTCTAGTAAAAACTCATCAAATCCTTGAATGGGTGTGAATTGTTAAAGCTCTATGAAGCGAGAATAATAATCCATAACTGAAAGTGTTCCCTAATCCAGACACAGCAAATCTTGGGCTCGAACAACCCTAAAAGTCTCTTGATATAAGTAGTCGTAGAAGGCACTCTGAAGCCCATCCCAAGCCATAACATTCTATCTTCTCGCATGTGAGATAACATCCCATAGTATCTTGGAGGAGTCATGTATCATGTACGTAGCAAGATTCACCCTCCTCTCTGGATGCGTCTCTAGATTCTAGTAGATAGATAGCAAGGATTATAACCATTACACTGTAGCCTCTGGTCCTTTGTACCCTATGAAGGTGGGAGGATACTTCTGCTAGAAACCCCGTGTCGGCTCTACCATAGATGTAGAAGGATGGGGTGCTCCCAGAAAGGTCTACATGAACCACAAAAATCCCTCACGGAACATTGTGTTAGCACCTATGCCCGGAATGACGGCTTGTGCCAAGATTGGCACAACTGGAGGATCAGGTGGTAGTCCCAGATTAGCCATGTCTAGTGTCTGATCGCTAACTTGAAACTGGCGTACAACAAGAGGACATCTGGGTGGCATGACTCTGCAAATTCAGTCACACACCTTTGATCAAGATTATCAAGGAATTAAAACCAGAATTTTAATAAGGGAACTTAAGAAAGAAGCATTCATGTTTCTTAAAACACAGATACACGATGTGTATAAAACCTACACACTGTGTTCCCTTAAGCCTTCACATGGGTTTGTAATTTTCCCAAACCGGGTCATGTAACACCCCATACACACAGTGTGTTGTCCAAACACACGATGTATACTTGAATCCTCTTCCCCTGCTTGGGTTCCTTTACACAGCTATGCCACACGATTCTCCTAGAACAAGACTACACAGTGTGTTGGTGCTAGACATGTCATTTTCTAGACAAACTTCACCAACCCATGTTGTTTGTTACACGGGCAGATACATGGATAACTCTACATTGTGTGTTATAGATAGACATGGTGTGTCCTAGCAATGACTCCACCAACCCATGTTGTTTGTCACATGGCTGGTTACACAGTTCTACGACACAGCGTGTACATTCGGTACACAGTGTGTCCTACCAGATATTTCCCAACTCCGTGTCTCTGCCCACAAATCTATTGAAATGGTTAGAGACTACAAGACTTGTAACTAAAATACACACCATGTACTTATTAAAAATAGTTACTTCCAGAATAGAAGAACTCATGGAATGTATTCATCACTATACGCCATGTATTCTTGGTTTTTCCAGATAGTATGCCTCAAATTCAACTCTGGATTCCCAGAAAAACACTAAAAAAATCATTTATGTGCCAAATTCGTATCCCTAAGGACCCATACTCCCCATGAATCAATTCTTGGAATCTTATAAATTTCATATACAATCATAAAAGTGTAATGATCTACCAACTTCCGATTCACGACGTCCCATAACACCTTAAGAACCAATGTTTCACATTCATTCAATCAAAACCTCACACAATCCAATACCCTCTCAAATAGCATGTATTCTAACAAGGAACATATCACAATATCACACACATCTAGATCATCATATATCACAAAAACATGAAATTGGTAATGCGCACTAAATTGAATGGTAAGAATGCAAGACATGTGATCTGTAGAAAGTGCCTATATGATGCATGAGATGGCATACCTTCATCTCATCTGGTTGCAATAGAAGTTGAACCATAATATTTTCATGATAACAGCACAAACCATGTTAGTCACCCAATAGTGAAATAAAATCAACTATAAAAATGAAAAACTAGAAAAATTGCAATAAATAACGTAAATTTGATTTCCCCTATACACAGGTTAACTACTCCCTTGCATAACTTATTACCAAGTACTTATTTTGTCGCATACCATGATATAGGCACTAAGTAGTAAGTCACGAAGAAAATAATTCATCTGATACCACGTTGTAACATCCTAGGTCTGGGTGCCACTCAGAGGAGCCTGGTACCCATTTGGTCACATGGCCTGAAACGCATTTCTCCCAATGCCAGAGGCTACCGACTAGCAGCGAGGGAATTGGGTGTGATACAGGGGAAACTATGACCTAATTGAAAGAGTAACGCATCAAAAAATAAATAGATATACAATAGTAGAAGATGTAATAATACTATAAATTGGTAAACAACAGAAGATATGAGGTAATAAAATTGAGCACATTTATAATGATGCCTGATACATCAGTCAAATAAAGCGTCCAAATATATCAAAATGTTGAAAAACAGTTCTAAACCGAGTATAATAAAAACAAGTAAACCACTAATTAGCATCACAAACCTCATATTGGTCCCATGCTCTCCATATCCAAAGATGTCAAAAACCTGATGTTGAAGGGTGCTTTCCCTTATCTAGACCTGCAACAATATAATCTGTTTGGGCCCAAAAACA
Source organism: Viscum album (assembly GCA_963277665.1). Taxonomy (NCBI): domain Eukaryota; kingdom Viridiplantae; phylum Streptophyta; class Magnoliopsida; order Santalales; family Viscaceae; genus Viscum; species Viscum album. Next base: position 1,338,190,007 of record OY728132.1, on the reverse strand, counting down.
AGACCCAAATAAGGAGTGTGAAGATTCCTAGTAGGCAACCACCCTATGATATGTGCCTAAAATTCATTGAATATATATGGTAGGAAATAATCAAAATGAATCATTAAACAAGGAAATACTCAAAACTAATCAATCAAATAGTTTTAAATGAATTAAATTTTCATATACCAAGTATGGAGCTAATAAAAAATAGGCAACCCTCTGGGATATACTCACAGCCAAACTCCTCTATTTAAAAAAAGAACACAAGAAACCCTCTGTGAAGTACACTCAATATAACCACTCTGGTTCAGCTTTAGCAAAGACTCTATGGAAATTAGTCACTATCAATTCCCCATGTAGTCTCGTATAGGTAACTATACGCACTCTGGGGAAGCAATCAATATCCAATTCGACTTGTGTTCTAACAACATGGAACTAAAAACACACTAAGGAAGCACTTACGCTCATCCCCCTATAGTCATACAACATAAAAGTAAATAGACACTATTAAGAAGCCCTCAACGTTCATTCTCTCTATGGTCTACTACAGTAGGTTCTCACAGCCCTGTGTAAGTCAATTATTCACAAATGATATATTGTATCCATGGTAAAACTCATGAAATATTTGGATAAATAACCTACTACTTATCAAAAAATGTTATATAAAATCACTCCATCCTAAAAATACTAGGCCTGGAAAACTATGTAGCCCAATAAGCGAGGCTAGAACAAATGGTCAAAAAACAAAAATAATTAAAAAAACATCAAAAGCATTGTAAATATAACACTATTCACAACAATTAAACATTATTCAAACAAACAACGAATGGTAGGAAACAATAGGGCTAAAAACCAGAAACATGTAATTCCAAGTTCTTGGGTATTGGGAATTTGTGAAAATAGAATTCAAATACTATCTACAAAAGGTCCCAAACCACCAACCATAGCATTGTACGGATGATATAAATGAATCTCAAGCCTTGAATCCAATTAGAATTATGTAGATCTACAACAACCCTTAAAACGTTAAACTGAGGATATCTTGTGAAAGAGGAGAAATATGGAGATGAAGTTCATGAATAAAGGAGAACTCACCGATGTCATTCCAATGAAACCGATGGAGTTCAAACCAGATAACAAACTGCGATTTGGGGGATCATAGAAGATTTGTGGCTGTACGGATTCTCCTTGACATGATAGGTCAAAAAAAGATGGTTCTGTCCATTAGATGTGGCCTTATTTGGTTTAATGAAATAAAAAAAGTACACCGTGTGTACTTTTGAAGTAGACAACATTTACTGGCCTTACCCTACCCTTGCTTTAGCCAGTCTCTAGGTCACCACAAATGGCCATGTGCTCCGCTTTTAAATGACGTATACTTATAAGTACACGGTGTGTACTCCTGAAATATCCATGAACTCCTCTTTTTCTCAAAAGCACCATAAAACAATGAACCATTCCCGAAAAGAAGTCCCGTGTTCTTACAATCATTACTCGTTTAATATTTGTTATCAAAGTTTATTTATTGTGGATATAGGTATTGTTTATAATTAATATTTTTTTATGCTATATATCCTTCAACTAATATTATAAGGAATAATAATTTTCAAAGATGAAAGTAATAATGTTAAATGGTTGTAGGATTCTATAGAATATGCCATGTTGTGATGGAAATGTCATAGGTTACATGATGATTTTAATGTAAGCGCACTTAATGTAATAATGTGTTGGTCATTAATATATTATGGTGAATGCAGATAAGCTACCTAATTCAAACATGGATTTTCATATATGTAGTTATATTGTACCAACTATTTTAATATAATAAATTAATCAATATTTTTTTTCTATAAGTATATGTTTTTTCCCATATTATATCTTAAAATATATCTCCAGACATATGGAATATTGTTTAGTGACATATTATGGAGAAAAAATGCCGAAAATTAAATATATGATAATATTTCATATTGAATACTTCAATTTTATAATAGGGGATGATGACTATGTTATCCTAATTATCAATATGTTCACATGTATTATCTATTGTATAAATAATATTGGATACTATTTTTGTAAAAATATTATAATTTGAGGGTGTTTAGGTCAGTAATGAAAATGTTTCATTTAAAGAATGTTCCAACTGACTATATTAATATCCACCGGGAGTATACATCAGGTGAAATATTCTCTCCTTCACAACAGTATAATTATGAACATATAATAATTGATGAGGAAGAAATGATATCATTAAAGCAACATAAATTGAACATATACTAAAAATTTCCACCTATTATTATGACTATGTGTTATATAAAAGTGAAAAGAATGAAATATTTAATTTTAATAATAGAGTTTAAAAATATAAAAACATTAGTCTATATAAAAAGACTATGATGATGTCAAGACAAGGAAGACTAAAAGGGATGAAAAAAAATATAAGTGAATAAAATAATTTTAATCAATTCTGATTCTTTCATTGTATGAAATAGGGAATGATACAGTCCAATCAACAGAAAATAAAATAAAATAAGAATGAAATGAAATATAAAAGGGATAAAAAGAGATATTTTCTATTTAAATTCATTTAAAATTAATATTTAGACACTTGGAGTAAATATTCTTTGAGTGGTGTAGAATATTCCCACAATTGGTTGATGGAAATTGATATGAATATCATATAAATTGATTATAATTATTTTATGTGTTATTAATCTAATTCTGAAAATAATGAAAATGAATTAAATAAAAACAGAAATCATTAAATATTATATTTTAATAATGGATGAATTATAATATAATTCTGGATGGATAATGAGAATATATTTAATGATAATTGGAAATTTATATAGAAATATTTAAAAAATAAAAGATTGTAATACGAATAATGAAGAGAAAATTTATTTTTATTCTTAATTAACTAAGTATATATTAGGTACAGATAAACTTAGTGATGAAAATGAATTATTTAATTATTTTTTCCTAAAATTAATAAATATCGTGAAATAAAATTTAACATTTTACTTTATACTTTAACTATATTTATTATTTAATCCAAGAGGACAAATAAAGGGAATAAATTATAAGAATCATTTTTTATTTTTGAAATGGGAAGATTTCTGGGGACATGGAATTTATTAAACATTAAAATTAAAAATTAAAAGATCATATTTTAATGTATGTGGATTATTTATCCAAACTATCCAAGGAGTGGATAACAATGAAATGATTATTTTAATTATGAAACCTAAATCAAGAGAAATGGTTTTTGAAATTAAATTCATCCTCTAATGATGAAAGATGAATTGAATGTTAAATAAAAAATCTAATATGTCATGTTTCAATTTTATTTAAGTGGAGAATTCATGGTAATTAATACACTAAATTTTTACGTATATTTATTTTAAAATTGGTCATAAAAAACAGTTCTATAAATTAAATTGGATTCTAGACATACAGTAACGATAAATTTAAAAAAAATTAGGCTCTTGAATATTCTACTACAAATCTGATTTGACCCATGATTTCATGGGTACCAAAAAAATCTAGCATGTCATTAATTAAATGATATATTCCCTTGAAGTATCATATTTATATATTATATATATTGTGCTTGTTATAGACATATGAAGGAATATATTTAAAATATTTAATTATACAATTCAATTCAATAAGGTATTTTCACTTTTGAAGATAATTATAATGGTTAGAATAAAGGGTTTAGAGAATTTAGAGAATCAAAAACTATTATTATTTAAAATGTAATCAATGAAGAATGATTTTAAACAACATAATATGTGTCTCAAATCTTATAAATTATTGAATTGGTAATATGTTTCATGAAAAAAAATTTAATTTTTTTAATGAACATTCTTATTAAAATAGAAAAAACAATATTTTAATTATTGATTTATCAAAATAGAAAAGAAGATTTTATAATGTTAACATTTTATAGAATAAAATAGATATCAAAGGCATATATGGTCTGGACATTTTCATTTTAAAAAACTACTCAATTTTGGTAAACAAGGAAATGTTCAAGGGATACTAATGATTATTGTATGGATGTTCATTGTTTTTTATTAATGTTTAAAAGTTATGAATCATAGATAATATTGTGGATCATTTAACAATGTAAAAATTGATAAATTTTTAAAAAGGTTACACATTAATTTATTTTTCCATATAAAAACAATTCTATTTTTTAAAAACAATGTTTTTAAATTTTCAATGATTTCAACAAATTTACATTAAATTATATGATGATTTTTTTGAAACATTGAAAAATTGTAATTTTTTTGTAACCATATTCAATATAATATTAATTCATAATTAATTTATTTTAGATGTCATATCATAGGTTCCTTTTATATTCCTAAATTAATAAATTTGATTATAAGTTATACATTTATAATTTTTTAGTCGTGGAACACCAAAAATTTATGTTTTGAATGGGAAAAGAAGAATTGATAAAATGGAATGAAACATGAATAATGTTTTTAATATAATAATTTATTTGGGTTGAATTATAAAATAATTATTTAGATATTTGAATGATATGTTTTACATGATCCTTGTAAATGATTACCTCTAAAAAACTAAATAAATAAATGAAACCTAATATTGACCATTTTAGAGAATTTCGTCAAAAGGTTTTTATTATTAAATTGAACGGATACCATAGATATGTTTTATAATAAATTGTAGAAAGGTATATTTATTTGATACACAAACAATCGTAAAAAATATTGGGTATAAAATAAAGGGATTTTTAAAGGTAGATTATATGATCACATACAATTTATTGAATGTAAGGATAAATTGAAATAAAATATATATGATCCTAATGAAATATATTAATTTATATTCAGGGAATATAAAACATAAAAATGACAACATATCAGTTTATGGAGATTAAATACAATCTCAATCATATCAAATAGGTTAAAAAACATATAGAGATCATATAATAAAAAATACAATAATCAATGATGAATCTAGATTATGATTTATAAATTTAAACTCAAAAATTTGTGAAATGTTTTCATTTATTTGTGATTTATTACCATTTTATTTAATAAAACATTTAATTATAAAAATTGGGTTGTTATTATTTATGATTAACAAAATACATATAAAAAATTTGGAATATGGTTAGACATCCCATAGATAATGGTAAAATTAATACTATATGTATTTTACAAAAATAAAATTATAATTTTTTTTATTATAGATAGAAAATTTAAAAAATTTGATTAATTTTATTTTTAAGTTGAAGAAATTTATTATTTTATTTACCTTCATCAGTTTAAGGAAATGATTTTTTCTTTCATTTAATTTCCCTTCATTTAAAAAAATTAAATTATTAAAATGGGTTTGAAATGTTTATTTCTAAATGGATATATATCTAGAAAATTTTATTTCAATCATATAATAGTATATGGAAATGATATATTTCAGAATTATATTTAAAATGATTTAATATAATAATGTCATATCTTATAGAATCTCTTAGAGAATGGTATGAGAACAAATGTTGTATTTAAATCAAAATATTTTTTTAAATGGAAATGTTGGTGTAAAATTTTTTATAATAAATTTTTAAAATGAAATTTAAATTTTTTAAATATAATTTGATGATATTGTATTTTTTTATTCATATATATTTTAATGTGATTCATTTTCTAATGTTATTTACTGAGTTTAAATAATATTAATAGTAGAAATTTTATTATTATTAAGACTTCATGTTTGTTAAATTACATTTGGTTCATTTATAGTGTGTCTATGTAGAGTAAGTATATTGTTAAAATTTTTAATCATCAATCATGTAAATATAGGATAACCCCTATTAGTACTCAATTAAAATATGATATAGTTAATATTTGAAATGTGTCGATGTTAATATATATTTAAGAATGATATTTAGTATTCTATATTGGAAAAAAACAAGACATATAATATTGTTTTCATTTATCTTATGTACTCGATTTTATCCTAATTTCAAAGTGATTCTCCAATGTTCAAGTAAAATAATAATTATGTTTTTTCAATTACATTTAGAATTTGGTTCTAATAAAAAAATAATTTTTTTTGTACATCATATCTTACCATGATTATGTTTTTTTGGGGATTTAGGACTTACTCAAAATTCATATCATGTGTAAATCATTTCAATGGTGAAATATTAATTTAATTGAATTCCAAATTTAAATTATCAGTTTTGTTTTCTACAACTATTTTCATAGACATTGCTGGTTTTAGTGTTTGTTTTCAAATTATATTGATTAAAAATGATTGTGGGATTGGGATGTTTGTTTTTATAAAATTAATATTTACCAATATAATTAATTTGTTATTTGTATATAAAAATGTCATTTAGAACACTCTAGAACAAAATATAAATATTTCATAATGAATTTTATAATAGTTGGGAAAATAAAACTGAAATGTTAAATGGATTAATCATAGAATTTCAACATTATGAAAAATTTAAAAAATGATTATATAAATATTGAAAAAAAATATTTGAACATACAATTGTGGATATTTGGCTAAATATATTTATTTTATAAATATTATTTCTAAAAAATTATGTTAATAAGGATTCTCTATAAAATAATTGAATCTATTTTCAAAAACTATTTAGATGGATTGGAACAAAATACATTAATCTCCCATATAATTTTTAATCAAATAAAAAAGTTATGATCTTTCATGTGTTGTTATTTTTTTAAATGATATTTTATATCTCCTCATTTTTTTATGTTTTAATGAAATTATTACTAGAAAAAATTAAATAAGTAGTTCGGTGATCTTTTTATTTTTCTTGATAGAATATAATTTTTGTTATTTTTTAGAGAATTTATGAATTTAAGGGGTCTCTTCCATATGGTTGTTTAACCATTGAACATGAATCATTAATTTATTTGAAACTCCTTATTAATAATTTTAATTTAATCATTTTTAAATTCGTGAATGTAGATAAAAAACTACACAACGGCTTCAGTGTTAATTTATAAATGTTTTAATTTTATGAAAATTTATTGTTTTTGTATTTATTGAATGGGGCATATTATTAGTGCTCGAAAGTTTTCAAATTTTCATATTATTAATTGGTTGTTTATGATTTATTAATTACATTAACTTATATTAAATTCAAAATCAATGGATACAAATTAAACATTTTACATTAAAATTAAATAAGATTTAACATTGTGAATATTATTTTTTCCAAATAAAAATCAAATGGCTTAAAAAACGAGCTTTTAGAGCATAGTATTATACAATAAATTATTTATGAAAAAAACAAAGAGATGTTCATTTCCCAAACTATAGGATTTTTAATTTTCATTATCATTATTTAATTTGATATTTAGTGGAGATAATTTTTCTATGAAATTATATATTTATTTCAATAAAAATACTGATCAATATAAATAAATACATAACATATTTAACTCAATCATAATTGATAAATATAATAATCCTAAAGTTTTCTTCCATGATCATAAAATGGCTAAAGGGTAGATTGTAAAATTTAAAAATATAGTAATCGTACCATATTAATATTATCTCTAAGGAAAAATATTGGAAATAAATACCTAACATATTTAACTCAATAATAATTGCGTTTATATTGCCGTCATTATTTCTCCTTATAAAATCAGCTAATTTTTTAACATTATACTTTTTATAACATATTGTGTAGTCATAGTCCCAGACGAGATCTAACAATATCCATTAATCATGTAAAATTATTACAAGGTGAATATATAATTTATGATCATGTGATTATTATATATATTATATTTGTTTTCAATTGATAACATGATTAAATATATATGATGAAAATATTATCTCTACAAGAACAAAATCATTGTTTGATATTGTCTTCATATCTTTATAATTGATAAAACAATATAATACCACACTATATTTTTACATAATTATAAATCTAAATATATCTTGTGATACATCGCAATAGAAAATAACAAATTTCTATAATAAATTTTTGTTATTATGGTTATAGTAAACAACATTACTATGATATCTGGGATACTGCTTTCATATTTTTCAATCTAATGGAAATAACTCTCTTAATTGATAACTAGCTTACTGTATTTAATTATTTCTTCATTAGTAATCAATAGAATCCATTATTCCATGAGAATAATATAACTCAGCTAAATTTGGATTATTTTTTAAAAACCATTTTCATTTATGAATCCATATATGAATCAAGTAATTAATTAACTATACCAAATAATATTATTTCATTAGTTAAATAATTTGTTATAAAATTTATAATATATTTTTTACTTTTAATAAAAATATTTTTAATCATTAAGTGATATTCAAGTGATTCCTCACTTTAATAATTTTTGTTATTTTCTTCTATAATTTTTAATAAAAATTTTCAAGGAAATAATTAATGTGTTTATAAATCAAGAATGTAAATATAAAAATGGAATTTATAAATCTAACAGGATCAACTATGACATCCTAGTTTCCCTATACTATATAAAATTTTTAATATCCTCACATAGAAAATAATAAATATGTCATAGAAAATGGTCAATTATTGAGAAGTGAATAAACCTTAAATATAAATTAAACATGTCATCAATATTGCATAGTTGATAGTTTCAGTTTGTCTTTATCATGTCATGTCAATGATAATCCCATTTCAGACACATTAATCTATCATTTCCCTTAGTAGGAGGATGAATGACCCACATGGTGAAGCACTTATTTATAAAATTCGATTAATATTATTATATTTTTGTTCCTTTTTAAATTATTTTAATTCAATAAGAGACATTATATATAATCTCTTCAATATATTATATTAAAATGTTTGATTACAATTGAAAAATCCACCTAAAAATGTATGGTAATACTATAAAATAATTTAGTAAAAATTTTATTACATAAAAAATATCCATATACTAAATATATAGTTTATTACCATTTATTTGGGTTATATATCACTCATTGAGAAGTTTCATGTCCAATATATTTGAATTAATTTCCATATAGAGTTCATAATCATTATCATATTGATAAATTATAAATGGATAATTTTGGAAACAAAATATGGTTTTGTATCTTGAAAATTTAAATAATAAATTTGTATAAATATAAATGAAATGAGTAAAAATGAACAAAAATTTATTCGATGGGATAATGAAATGATTTTTATGTTTTAGATTCCCAATAAAACTTTTTGGATAATATTTATATATAGGGGATGAAATCAATTTAGTAAGATGTTTTTATTGATAAATCATCATATGATCAATGTAGTGCTGATGAAATTATTAATCATAATGATCAATACAATATTTTGTGTTCTGAAATATTACCAAACACATAAATTGATGTGAATAAAAATTTTACATGCAGAAATATGTACATCTAATTTCGGTCCAATTCAATTAAAAAATAAAAAATAATTTGAATGAGTATTAAAAATACTATACATTGTAAATATTTATTTGAAAATTATTCCTAGTTTACAGAAAACTATAAAATATTATTTGAAATCCTTTCCTACCACATATAAATTATTTTATACATCAATTTATAGTAACTCATGTTTCAATCAAGTATTATTTTTTTAACCACCTAATCATCATTATATAAACTTGATGATAAACTAAATTCCCCTTAGAAAAAAAATGAGTTGACTCCAAAATAATAAAAATTCATAAAATGTCATTATAAAAAATTATTCATTACATCTAACATTAAATCATGACAACAATACCTATATATGTGGTAGCATTATATATTAAGTAAATATATTACATATCCTAAAACATAGTCTATAATTCATACAAAATTTTAAAATACATTAATCCATTCCTGACACTTCAGATATGATATTTTACTACATTTAAAAAATATTAAAATTGTGATCTCAAATACATTATAATGGTAAAACACTGGATATCAATATCTAATCAATTATGCCATCAAAATATAAATAATAATTATGTATAAGTTGAAGAAGTATGTAACGAAACACATAGATCCAACATATTCCCAAATCATAAGAACCATACGTCATAATATAACTCATAACATAAATTCGAGACATAACATAGGAATGTATGATGATGTAGAATTATGGAAAAAATATAAGCACATATAAACATATCTTTTATTGGGGATAACTTCTACATCCCTCATGTAATATCTAATTACCTTGACCATATATTATTTTCCCTCACTATGAGTTCCCCTTTTTTTCATGGAGTTTAAAATGTTGATTTCTGAAATTTTCATAGGCTGTAGGATATTTAACGACTATGTATTTTGGTTACAGAATGTGTAATGGTTATTTAGTGGATATCGTGAGAAGGATTCACGTTGTGAATACATACATGATGTGACGAGTGTTTATACATCATGATTTAAATAAAGGTCATATTTCATTATATGAAGACTGATTTTCCATCCTAGTTGGAAATCATGGATTTAATGATGTTTAATTGTTTCACACATCATGTAATTTCCCTAGAAGTGATGTTTAGGGTGATATTTAGGATATGTGTGTGCATTTAGCTAATGCTTATCCTTTACTATCAATCAATTGTTCCACTCCGATGATTTTGTGAGACTTTCTTCCTTCCATATGGATCTTTTTGGAAGTCTATCTTCATTGAAAATAGGGGGAATCTCTCTAAATGAGTAAACTTTCTAATTTTTGTTTTTCATTGATCACTGTCACACCCTTGAATTATGTTATCAAATACATTGTCCTTAATTGGTGTTTCATGTTTCCTTCATCCAAATCTATTTTGTGATCTCTTTCTGAAAGTTGTTCCTTTGTTGATTATGGTGTGAAGGATGTTTGTTCATGAGGTATGTGGTGATTCTTCTACACTACTAAAAATATATCTCAATTTGATCAATTTAGTGATGTGTATGCTAATTTTTATGGCTATCATTGACATCATTGAGTTTTAATTGTTGATGGTTTCCAGTATGGGAATGTGTGAACTGTGTTTCATGGTCAGTGGTTCTGTAAATATCCTATGTTTGATAAAACATATTTTTTTGGTTTTATATATAGATTTATAAATTAATTTTTTATTAAATTGGCCATTATTATTGTGTGTGTGTTAAAAAATGTTTTAATATAAAAATGGGTTTTTCATTGTTTGTTCATAAATGGAATGAATAGGGGAATTTTCTTGCATTGGAATTAATTGTGAAAATGTGAACACTGGTTACCCTGTGTATTAGGGTGGGTGGTTTTTATTGAGACCATCACAGATTTTATTTATTATTTGAATTTTTTATCATGATGATTTCCTCTATTTATGATTCAACTTATTCTCTAGGACTGATACTTACATTGATATGGGGTTTACTTATTGTGTACTCCTCTACATCCTAGACATGTGTTATAGAAACCATATTGTGTACATGATTGATTGTGGAATAGGGAATCATCTATCCTAACTTATTGTATTCCTTGGTCTTTTTACCTATTCTTTGACTATTGTTTTTTATTTCATGGGTTTTTATCATTATCTATTATATTCTTATTATTCTTATTATAAAATAAATTAAAATTGTTCTAGGAAATTGATATACCTTATTTTGTTTTAGAAATGTGAAAACGTGAAAATTTTTACATGTTTTCAATACAACTGCTTTACTACTTATCAATCAATGTTTTATTTTAAATGAGGATATGAGAATGGTTGTATAGAGATTTTCATGGAAGGCTTGGGTGGGATCCTTTTGAACATGTTGTCTCACACCCTTCACACACCTTAGATGGTGCACAGACCATTGAATGTCATCTAAGGCAGTGAAAGGAACAGTGCTACAGTGAGACGTTGAGGTTTCATTTTAGCTAAATTGGGTATTTGGTTGTGTGATGGTTGGAGTTCATCCACATTACCACTTAGAGTAGTAGTTTTATTTTATCCCTTTGTTATTCTAATTTTCTATTGGATAATTTTTTTTACTTTTATAGTTTTTTTACCTATACTGTATTCATACACTTATGGAATATATTTATTATATTTTGGTTATTCTTTCCTACTCCAAGTATATATATTCTCTGTGTTTATTAATTTTGGGAGAAATCCTTCCCTTTGAGTTGTTGTTTCATTATAGGGTTCTTTTTTCCAACTGGTTGGGATCAAGAATACCCGTCAAATAAGTGAAATAATAGTTTGAGTTCCATATTTTAGGATAACCAAGGTCATTTTGTTACAAAACGGTATCAAAAGATAATTTTTCCCAATATTCTTTGTATAGAGACATCTATTATAATATAGATAGGATTGTTGTGACATGAGTGGTACATTATGATTAGTGCCTAGCTTGCTCTTATTATGATGAGACACAAGTTCCCTTGGAATGTTGGGATATGTGTCTCTAGGGTTGGGATTTATTTTAAATCTCATTTTCTGATTATTTGTTTTTTCGGTTTTGAATTGAAATTTTATCTCTTATATGATCATTCCTTCTATTTTGGTGTTCCAAAGTATGCCATTGCGATGTATTACATGAGTTCATCTAGAGGGTTCATTTGGTGATCTTCAGGGGAATCCACCAATATATCATAATCTCGTCAAGGCTATTGTAGTGGTAGTTCATGTTGTTGATCAGAACAAACCACAAGTTTAGAACACAATTGTTTAGGTACCACTATGAGCTAGAGGAGATAGATATCGATCACTAGAATTATCCTGTGATAATCCATCATCTTTTAAAAGAATTAATTAACCTCATGAAATAGAGGACATGATGGATAGGATCGATCAAAAAATTGAATTTTTAGACACACATGAGAATATCTTGTTGAATTGTTCAACATTCAAGATCAAGGGTTCCTATATGCAATGTTGGGATTCCATAGTAAATGTAAATAAACACGTACAATTGGATTGGTTGGGTTTATGAACCCTGTTCTTCCATCTTTTATGTATAGAGTTGATTATACTAGAAAAATATCTAAAGTTCCTATTAGTGTAGAAGAGAGAGAATTCAGTGGCGGTGTACACAAACTAGTTTGCTGAGATTGTCCTTTTTTTAATATACATGATAATGAATGTTCAGTTTAAGGATAAGAAGTACCTACAGGTTTTGTGGCCTGATTTCAGATCACGTGAATTTATGATAAAGATATCTACCGATGTGGAGGTGGTAGACAATGATAAAATTAAAAAGAGGAATATGGACGGAAGGATGGTTCTTACTCCTCGTCTCAACCATCTAATGGAATCTTTGCAACGTGCATGGGAAGAAGATGAAGGGGTAGGATCAATATAGGAGTGGTGGAGGTGGGTCTCAGCACCGAGCATCCTCCACACCGTCTACTATTGCTATCATGTACCTATGAATTTTTATCAGTTTGGAAAGGTCAGAATGATAAGAAGTTATTTTCATATTCTCACGAATATGTGAAATAATTGTGGATGCATTGGTCACATACATCACTTCTGTTAAGATATGACTATTCATTGTTATGATTAGGGTTCTTCTACTCTGAATGCTACTGTGGGGAAGTCAGATGTTTCATGTACTAAAAGGATCCAACCAAATGCCTCATGTTTAAATTAGTTTCATGTATAATATGAGTTTTCAGTGGAAGGTGATACAAGTTTAGTAACAGTGTGATATACACTCTTTATTTCATCTTCAGTTGATATTTCATTATTTGATAATAGTATGCCCCTCTCAGATATATATCCATGTTTTTCTAATAATTTTAATTATACATTGGAACTTATGTTTTACTTATGGAGTTAACAATACCTCTTGGTATGTGTAAATGGTCGGGGTTTCAATGTCCTTCGTGTTTGTTACTGAAAGATAATATAGAGTTGAAATGGGATTTTATAATTCTTGGTCTGGATATATTTGATGTCATCAATGGAATACATTGGATTGTTTTTGAGATGATGTTGAATATTATTATCATTCTGTCCTATTCCCTAATAATTATGAGTTATCTTGTGTGTTTCAGTGGGAATGGTGCCTAAGGTATAGTCGTGAAAGACCTTGCTACCCAAAGATCAAATGTTTGTTGTCTACTGTTTTGATTTAGACTGATGAATTTTCTTATATTGTGTATCTTCTTGTTGTTATTTGGGAAATTTATAACGTTTTCCAAGAAAAAATCTCTGATTTTCCTTTATAGATATATGTAGATTTTAGTATGGACATAATTCCATGTATATAGCCGATTTCGACACCTTCTTATCATATGTAATTAGAAGATCTGAAATAGATCAACATTATTTTGGATGAATTATTGTATTATGGTTTCATATTCCCTAGTTTTTTTCATTGGTAAAATCCTATGATATTTTAAAATATGGAATATGGTTCACATAAAATATAGGTGGATGATGAGAAGATTAACAGGATAACAACTGAGAAAAATAATCCTTTTCCTGATGTGGTTGATTTTTTTATTAGTCAAATAGGGAATATGGTTTTCCAATATTAATCTTCAATCAAGTTACCGTTATCTTAGAGTCCGTCATTTTGATGTACTAAAGAAAAAATTTAAGAGAAGTTATGTCCATTAGAAAAATATTATAATGCCTATTGGTTTGACTAACGTTTCAAATGTTTTTATGGACCAGATGAACTAATCATTCCATCAATATAATGAATCACTTGTGGTACTTATCATGGATGATATCCTATTTTATTTAAAATATTAGCGTGATAACAAGAACCATCTTAGTTTTATTATTGAAATTCATAGAACTCACTATTTTTTGGGAATGTTTTGAAATGTAGTTTGAGGATTCAAGATGTGATGTTATTAGGGAATGTAATTTATGAACAAGTGTTATTAGTTGACACTTAAAAGGTGTAGGTTTTCTTGTCATGGAATGAACTATATAATGCCTTTGAGATATTGACCATCCTTGGACTGGTTGGATACTACTGGAAGTTTGTTAAGGATTTCTCTAAGTTGTCATCACCATTGTCATTTATTACTAAGTAATCGGTGAAATTAAACAAGGATTTGAAGTGTAAGTATTACTTCAAGGAACTAAAATGAATTTTGATACTATCTCCTATCCTCATATGACATGATCCAGATATGGGATTTATGGTTTTTTATACATTTGTATATTATATGGGTTACAAGATTATGTAGGATGACCACGTGGTAACTCATGACTATTTTCATATTTAAACACATGTGAATAATATCCCCACTCATAATTTAGATCTTGTTTCAGTTATGCATGTGTTTAATGTATTTGGTTGTATCTATTTGTTGAGAGGCTCACAGTCATTTCTGATCGTAAGAGTTATATATATATATTTTCTCATAATTATATGAATATTAGATTGGTATGATTGATAAAATACCTTTAGACATTTGAAATTTATATTTACCACACCGTGTGGAATTAAATTTCATTGTAGATACTCTAATTAGAATTTATCATAGTAGGTTTTTCCTGGAATCAAAGGAGGCGTGGATCCAAGTATGGATTACAACATAGTTTCACCTTGAGGATCAGGATAATGTTTCAGGTATGGTTCTGGCCAGTGTTCAGTTATCATCATCTCCAATGTAGTCTATTTTACAGAGTCAGCATTTGGATGATTAATTCATTGAATCTATAAAAAGACATAATTTTGGGTAGGCCATTTTCGGTTGGATATCTCTTAAGATAATATTCACCATATTGAGAAGTGGGTTGTCATCCAGATGTTAGTGAGAATTTTTTATTTCTTAATTGTCACAAATCTTGAGGTTTATTCATTTGGGGACTATGAAATTGTATTATGACATGGTATGCTGACTCTCGTGTACATTTTTGATGCGTGACATTAAATATTATGTGTCCCACAGTTACAAATTTAATAGATAAAAAAACTCTTGAACCTCTCTTCGATTGTTGTAGGCTCTTATGGTTGTGGGTTTCAAATGGTAAGAGGTATCCATGGATTTATTTTGGTTTACCAAAAACTCTCCATGGGAGAAATTGTATTTCGGTTGTTTTTTATCAGTTTACCATGTATAATGATTTCATATGGATTAAAGATACATCTAAGGATAATGATCTGGGTATGTAGTTTGTGTAAGAGATTGTGAGGTAACACATGAATTATTCTATAATTATTTCAGATTGGAAGCATAGGATTACCTTGATGGTTCTATAGGAGTCTCAATGATGAAATGGGGAATGATGACATTTTTAAAATAGCATTCCATCCATACACTGATGGTCAAACAGATCGGTTGATTCAGATCCCAAAGAATCTTCTTTGTACTAGTATACAGATTTTAGTGTATCGTGTGATATCAATATATGGATGCATGAGTTTGTTTATACCTATAGATTTTAGTCATCGATCAGAATTTTACCCTTTAATATATTGTATGGTCACCTGTTATAATCGTCTATTTGTTGGGATATGGTTTGATAAGTATCTATAGTTAGACCAATACTAGTCTTCGAGATGTATGTGAAGATTTAGGATATTAATTGATGTCTGGTTCCATCTAATATTTGAGTGAAATCATATAAATAGTGGTGGCATCGTCTTTTGGATTTTTCCATTGGTGAATAGGTTTTCATGATATTTCATCCTCAGCTAGATCTACATCAGCATATAAAATATGGAAATTTGGATCCAAGATATGATCGACCATTTGAGGTCATAGAGCCAATTGAGAAGGTTTATTATCTATCATATTTTCCCATTCAATTGAAAATTATTCAAGATGCATTATACATATTTCCACTAAAGAATTATCATCCATAACCATCTCACATCTTGAGTTGGGATGATATTGTGTTAGTGCCAGTTGTTTCTGTTTTGGGGAAACTAGTTGAGATTGTTGACTCTTAGCAGAATTCATCTTGTTGGAAATTGATTTCATTAGTCAGATTTTTAGGGATAACTGTATCAGATTATTATTAGACATTGGAATGTGATTAATTTATGAAGGATCATTGACCTCTTCCTTTTTTATGGGTCACATTTTCTACATGAATTCTTGGCAATAAAAATACTTTATGGTGGGGATTTTGTAATATCTTGATACCTTAATCAGGTGTGTGTTTTCCACTAAATGAGTTCCCCTTCCTAGAGAGGAGTTATAGATTTTTATTTTTGGATATTCTATAGGATGATAGATATTTACACGCTGTGTAACTTAGTTAAAAAATGTGTAATGGATGATGGGTTCATTATGTGACTAGGATTCAGACAAAGAATGTTTACACAATGTGATGAGGTTTGGCATGTTATGAGTTAATTATTGATTAAATTTTAATCTTTTAGGACTAGTTTTTTAGTGTATTTAGGAATCATGGTTTTAATTACATGTAAATGTATTACACATTGTGTAATTACCCTAGAAAGGGTTATTAGGGAGCTTTAAGATATTTGTTTTTCCATTCGGCTGCTAGTTCTCTTATTCTATTGATGAAGCAATCCCCTGTAGTGATTTTAGGTGACTCCATTCCTTCCATATCAACCCATTTGTTATATGAACCTCACTTTAGTTGTTGTGCATATCTCTAAGTGAGTGAAATTTATGATTCTTCATTAAATTTATCACGTCAATTCCCATTCACTGCATTATTGAATTTTTTTGTTTTAAATGGTGTTTCTGCATTTCTTTTTCTTGATCTATTGTGAAATCTCATTCTGGAGGACGTTCGTTTATTAGAGGTGGTGGTGGATATTCATTACGGATGTATGTGGTGTTTCCTCTTCTATCCAAATAAAAATTCTCTATTAGATAAAGAATGACATGTTTAAAATTGGTTGTATGGCTGAGGTTGATGTCATTGAGTATTCGTTGATTTTGGATTCTTTTATTGTCCTCTGCAACTCGTGTTTCGAGGTAGATGGTTCCATCTATAACTGATGTTTGATAATATTTATTATTACATTTATATAAACTTATTTATAAATTAATTGTTTTGAAATTGGAATGATTTTTTTGTGTGTGTTGAAAAGACTATTTAAGGAAAATTGGTTTGTCATTGGTTTTAGATAAATTGAAATTATATGGGTATTTTAAAGCATTGGAATGAATTGTCAAAGACGAGCACATGAGTAACCTTGTGTACTTAGGTAGAAGGTATATCATAAGTCCATAATACATTTTCTATGGTTATCATGAAGTATTCTCATGGGTAAATCCTCTTTTTCCTAGGAATATTATTCTAGTGTGCTGATATTGACGTTGTTAGGTGTTTTACTCATGGGGTAATTCTACACTTCCAATTCAAATGTTCTATGAACCCTATTATGCACTTCATAGATTGTAGTATGAGTAGTCTGATAGGATATCATTATATATTCATTTGTGATGATTTTTGTTCTATAAATATTTTTTTATTGAATGGATTTCTTAATTAACCATTATATTCTTTCTTATTCATTTGATAAATGATATTAAAATTGTGATTTGAAATTGATATAGAGAATTTTGTTTTGGAAATGTGATAATGGAAATTTTTTTCTATGTTTCATATAAAATTATTTTACTGATTATCATTCCATGTTTTATTTGAAATGAGTATAATGAAATTTCAATATAGGGACTTGTCATGGAACCCATGGGTGGGATCCTTTTGAGCCTGTTAGCTCACACCCAACACATTACATTGATGGTGAATAGAGCATTGTATGTCTTCCAATATATAAAAAGGAACGGTATCTCAGTGAGATAGAGAGGTTTCATGTCAGAGGAGTTGGGTAACTAATTTTTCGATGGTGGGACTTCATCCATTCTAAAACATGGTGTTGTACTTTGGTTGTAGTCCTTTTCAAATGGAATTGTCTCTGGGCGATTTTGGATACTTTTTATTAGTTTTAATTCCACTATTTTCTTTTTTTATCGAGTATATTTACAATCTTTTCATTTTTAATTCATGACCCATGTATATAGATTCCATGTGTTTTATTATATTTGAATAAATCATTCCCTTTGGGATGTTGTTTGATGCTTGGGTTCTTGTCGTCATTCTATGGGGATCTATAATTTCCTTCATATATTTAATGGAATTGGTTGGGTTCTATGTTTGGGGGAAACCCGGGTTGGTTTATTACACATCATCCCATAGTAAAAGAATATTTGAAATAAAATAATTGAATAGGATAGAATCCAATTCCCAGAAACATAAAAAATCATGAGGTATAATCGTTATATAATTTATTGAATGGATATGTAATATTTTTCCACTCACCACATAATGTGGAATGATATATAGGTGATGTAAATGACTATAATAATATTATTAAATCCATTATAACACTGTTAAACCAATTATGATGAAACTATTTCTCTAAGAGTGTTTACACCACATAAAAATGAATCATTTGATGATATATTTTGGTTATTATCTTTAAGGAAAATCCATTGTATAATATAATAGAAATTAAAGTATATTGGTGAACATAATAAAAAAAATTGAGTTACATTAGAAAATCATATAAAATATAATTAGAAAACTCAAATTCCATATCAAAATGATATTCATTAATGAAAATGTATATAACTAAATCATTTTTAATTGAAGGGAAACATTGAATCATAATGAAAATGAGTAAATGAGATTCATAATGAAAATTTATGAAAATAATAAGAGAAATAAATGTAGTGGGTGTCATAATAGATTTGGGATAAATTGATTCCATCCAAACATTTTATAATAGAATGATTATATTTTTAAATATAATGCATTAAATCATTTATCATGCTTGAAATAAATTCATTAAAAAAGTATAATGATTTTGGACATTGAGGAGAATGATTTCTAGTTTAATTTTTTGATAAAAAAATTCACATATAATGATCATTTTCTTGTGAAATATGAGATAATTATGGGGAAATGGAATAATGAAATATAAATAGAGGAAAAATAAAAGTTTCTTAAAACACTTATAAATGAAATATATTGAAAAATATCATTTATATTTCTATCATAGTAACTAATTTATAATAAATAATAAAATATATTACAATTTATGTCATTCATTAATAATAAATTCTTACAAATATATGGATAATATATTTTTTAATTTAATATCAGATAATATTGGAATTGACTATTTAATAATAGTTTCTGTTAATAGAATCGAGAAACATTAATTAATAAAAACTCATCATTATAAATTAAAAGTCTCTATGAAATCAATTTAATATAGATAGATATTTAGTTACACATTCAATGTATAGAAGAATTAAATTTACAACATATAATATTCATGTTATATTTCTATAGTAATGATATTATTTTTTATTCTAGTTTCATTATAATTTCCCCTTCATGAATTACAATCATTACATGACATATTCTTTAAAATAATTTATTCAAAATATAAATTTATAGATACTCATATATGTTGTAAATTATAAAGATTGAATAACATTTTCTAGGAAGGATCTTGAATCTACTAAAAAAGAACATGTTTTACAAATTAAAAAGTATAAATGTGTATTAATTTTATATTAATATAATATATAATGATATATTATTATGTTAATATTATATAATTGTAGTAAAATATATTAAAAATAATTCTTAGAAATGAAATTATAACAGAATATGAATTAAAATGTCCAGTTTCTCACCTAAATTGTTCCTCAATTTCACAAAATATCACTATTGAATGAAGGGTTACATCACTATTAATTATATGAGAAGATATTACTAATGAATATGATTATTTGTTATGTAATATGGGATGTGATTCAATATTAATATGAAGGAACGATTTGGATTTGTAATTATTTAATAGCCATTAAATATGAAATGGGGTTGGGTGTACTATTTAATATAATCAAAATATATTTATCATAGAAGTTTTTTTATTATTTAAATTATTATCATAAGAGGTAGAACCATGTAGTATTTATATTTAATAAATTATAAAAAATTATATTTATATTTTTCTATTTTATAAATTATTCTAACAATATATTCTATTTGATCAATTTTTTAGCTTACATAATTTATTCAATGTTAACTATTGTAAATTTTATTAATCTAATATTGAACATATGTAGAATAAAATTTCCTCATTGCATAATTCTAATAATGAATTATATTTTATAATATTCAGTCTTTAAATTTGATATATTATACTTTAAAATAATATTTAAAAATATACTACCAAAATAAAATTTCATGAATAAAAATAATGTCAAAGGTAATTCATTGTTTTGTTTTATTAATTATTTTGTATAATTTTCCTATAAATGTTAAATATTTATTTAACATGATGAATATTTTTAATTCTTAAATTTATAATTTCTATAAAATTATTTGGAGCTCATTTTAAAATAATCAATATATCTGTTTTTATATGAATTGACTATGGAAATATCTATTTATAATGGCGATATCACAATCATATTACCATTTTTTTAAAAGAATATATTTCAATATATTCTTCTCTAATATTCATCAATCTCGCTCTTTCATTCATTTAAATTAATTATTAATATATGTATATTTTTCCCTTAGTTCTGTTGTTAAAATTTTCATTATGATCATTAAGGAAAACTAGGAAGATAGAAATTTATCACTTATAGCCTTTTCATTTACCTTTAGTTTTATGCCATATTAATGTTTTTTAATATTGGTTCATATTGAATTATCAAAATAATATATTTTTTTTTCATTCGGTTGATTACATTTTATTATTAAAATATTCCATTTGATTGTTTTAGATGGGGGTTGGTGTAATACAATTTTTCTAATATATTCAATGAATAAAAATATTTGGATGAACATATTGTATATTGGAGATAATTAATTTTTATATATAGTGACCATGGGTGTATATCATCCTTTATTGTTGGTTAATACAACAATTGAACATTCATGAATGAAAAGGAGTATTTCTATGATATATTATTTAGTATTTTTTAGGATATTTTTATATATCATCTGCTATATTTATTATGAATTATTTATTTAATTCACTCTAATCATTGTAATAGAAATTTAAAATTAACATTTATTGGTGTTTAATTGATATATATTTATATATGAATGTTGTATTAGTAATATATACTTTATTATTTTAAATTCATAGGGTATCAATGAATAATACTTCACATTTGATAGTTTTAATCCAAATATATCAGCTATCCTTGTAAATTTTGATGGTAATGTTTCCATTATCATGTATAGTGACATGGTAAAATATTTTTCACCATATGTAATATTTTGTGGTGATATATAATTCATATTTTTAAAATAATATTGTGATAACAAAATATCCTTGAGTTGTATGATGGATATTTCTAATTCATCCTTATAGATTTTATATGTTGACTCCTCATTAACCATGGAAATATTTTTTTACTAAAAGTTCATTCATAAAAATTATTATTATGATTGGTGGTAAATCATTCACAATATTATTATGATATGAATATTGGTTGATGATATATTTTTTCATAATATGAAAAATTAATTTTTACATTTTTATGTATATCGTTTGTGTTTAATAATGTGACAATGATTAGTTAAATAATTATTTTCCTTCCATTAACCATTATTCATGAATCGATATATAGTAAAATTAATTTGAGATATCATTTAAGAGGACATATTTATTATCATTATAAAACCCTATTTTTATACATATATAAGACTTCAATCAATATTTTTCGTTATACATGTCAGTTAATGGGAAGAGATATTGGTATATTTTTTTATGGATAGACGGTTAGTGACATTGAAATCTATGCATAATGAAAGTAATAAAATTTAAATGTTGTATTTTGTTGTATATATTTTGTGGAGTTTTATGAAAACAAATATCATAGTAGAAAATCCAAAAAAATTTAAATTTTATAATCTAAAATTATTGGAATAATTTATTTATTAAATAATGTTTATTATTTTTATTGTTTATGAACCAATATATTTTTAATATTGGAATATTGTATTTTATATTATATTTTTATATTATTTCATCAATATATATGGTTATCTAATGTTTATTTTAGTATACAATCTTAATCAATTGACACAAATCACTATTTGGAGGCATATGGAATGTGTGGTGAAATGATTTATATTATATTTATATCATATAATTTCATAGATTCTATTGAATGGCATTAAGTTTCTATAACATTGCATTATATTAGTGTTTTATTTTGCTCTATTTTATGCCTATTTCTTATGTAGTTAATGTAACTATTTTTCTAATGTTCTATTTTGATAATGTCTGATCCAATGTACCATTATCATATTGTAAAATAAGTAGAAAACATACCAATAAATGTTTTCCTAGGGATATTGTTCAAAAAATTCATCGAAACTAAGAGAATATTTTTTTTGGTAAAATTTATAATTTGTTAAAATAGATTGAAAGAAATAATACCTAATTTATGATATGTATTATTCAATGAGGATATTGATAATATGAAACCCTTTTTCATTATCAATAATTGTTTTTTAGGATCCATGTAAATAATCTCTACAGATGTTATCCATACAACTTCCAATGATCTCTAAATAACACAAATGGATTTTTGAGAGCTAGTGTGGTGGATACATCATATAGTATTATTCATATTATTCATTTCTATCACTCTAAAAGGAATAAAGAACCATCCTTTAATTATTAATATTAAGAATATGAACGATGAAGAATAATCTCTAGTGAATGTTTTATACATGAGATAGATCTCAAGTTATCATTGTGAAAAACAATTCTCAATTTCAATCAAACATTAAAAAGAAACATTTTTCTCTATATATAGAGATATCTTTAGGGTCAAAATGTTATTTAATTTTCCAATTTCCCATATATAATATATTAAAAATTATTTTACCACATTTCATGAAATAATAATTTCATTATTATTCTTCCATGGTGTGTACATTCTAGCACATTGATATTTATTTTTTACCATAATAAAAATTAATATTTTTCCCTGGTAAAAATTATGGTCCCCTAAACAATGTATGTATTTAACAAATAACCTTATAAATATTTACTCATTAAATAAATAATTTTTTTCCAATTAATTAAAAAATTACATTGAAAAAAAAATATTCATTATATTTATGCGATCAATAAAACAAAAATGAAATTTTTCGACAGTCTTGAGAATAATTTTTTTCAAAAAAAATTGTCATATCATTTTAATAAAGTCAATAAAAACACATAGTCGGTGGCCATACATCAAATATAGACCAAAAAATACCATCCATATTGTCTCAGAATTGGGATTCAGTAAGACCTGAAGACTATTTGTGATCACAATGATTTGGAAAGTAGCACCCACACATCATATGAGTAGGTATATTGATTTTTCCAAATCAGAAATATGAATACCTTAATATGTAACCAATTTAAGGAAATAGTGGATGAAATGATATAGTCCATAAGAAATGGAATACATGGTTACAATAAAATACAAAAGAGAACAAATAAATAACATGGAACATGAAATAAATTAAAATTAAATTGAAAACTAGAAAACACAACTCTATATAATAGGTGGAAAACATCAAACCATAACACCAATAACTACCAATAACCATTTGATTTTAATATCAATTCCATACTATGGAACCTTTCTATTTACTTCATTAAAATATATTAAATGTTTTACAAATTCTTAAAGGAATATTTAGGATATGAGCTAAACAGGATTAGTTAAACCCCACTCAGGTGTTTCTTATAAAATACTTATATATTAATTAAAAAGTTATAAATTTTAATATAACAAGTTATGATTACTATTTAGAAGTTTTAAGATTAAAATCATTGTAACTAACATAACCTTTTACCATAGTTCCAAAATAATATATCTAAAATTTATTCAAATAATAATTCCAAAAGGTTATATTTAATCAATGAAGTTATCTCATTGACACAATATCACATGAAGATGGAAATTGGTAAACACACCAATGATCATAACGTATGGTCTAGATTAGTCATGCATACCATGAAAATCAATAATTATTACACTGAAATCATGTTCATAGGACACTAGTCCTAGGGAATTTAGAATGTACATAGACATATTTTTCATATGTTATTGTATATAATTTTTTTTAAATTAAGTTGATTTTAAATTAAATTATTTAATTATTTTGTGAGTTGTGTTAGGATTCCATAAATGTTTGGGAAATGAAACAAAACAACAAAAACAACATCACACGTTATTTTTTAATATAGATTGATACTACCACATGGAAAATGAAAATTGAAGAATATGTTTTGATGACCGAAAAGGATGAAATTTGGTGAAACAAAGAGAATACTTTTGGAAAATTGCACTAATATTCTATTATGTGTCATTCATAATGTTTAACTGAATGTAAGACAGTATATCATGCAAGAAGTCATGTAAACCATGAAAGGTTCATGTGACTACACATTACACAACATGTATTTAAAATACAAAACATTTATCTATTGTGATAGAAAATGATCAGTAATATCAACTTACTAATTGGGAATAATGTTTTTAAGACCCCATTACCCAATATTTATAATTTTGGACCCATTTGTGAATTCATTGATGTCACCAAGTGTGGATTGAGGCCGATAGATACAATCATAAGCCAGAGGGTAAAGGAAAAATTTCATATGTATATTTTGTTGTGTTTGTCTTTATTGATACTACTACATTAGGATATAAATAATTTACATTTCTTATGTTTTTTTTCTATTTCCCATGTAACCCATCATCATTTTTATTATGTTGTTTCAAATTTATACATACACACAAATTTATCTTATAATCCTAATCTCACTCTCTTTTTTACCCTCATTAAATATTTATCCATTTTCCTATTTCAATATATGGTGACTAGCCGACATTTGGTCCTAGGAGATGATTCATGAAGCTTATATTTAATATTCATTAATGAAACTTGTTTTTATTCAATTCATGTTGTATCTGAGAGTATTTAACTAGTGTTTTAGTATGCCAGCACAAAATTATTTCCAATTCCATTACTTTTATTTGAGTCATACATTTTACCTCTATTCTATTAAGAAAGAAAATAAAAAAATGGATCTAGAGTTTCTTAAATGGATGAAATAACATTTAGTAGAGCATGGTCTTTTGGGAATCCTATTCTCAGTTGAGGTTTTATCCGATATGACTATTGTAGGAGGGGTGTTTTTTGTGATGAAATAATTATAA
Organism: Viscum album; assembly: GCA_963277665.1. NCBI lineage: Eukaryota > Viridiplantae > Streptophyta > Magnoliopsida > Santalales > Viscaceae > Viscum > Viscum album. The sequence goes on along the minus strand of OY728132.1, from coordinate 1,338,163,861 downwards.
AATCATAAACTCAATAAATAAAATGAATCTAATTCGTTAATGATGTGTCATAAAATGAATATCAAAATTAAATTAAGAAGGAGAATATAATGATTAAACCATTCTTATCAAACCCTATATCAATACCTTTCATTTTTCTAAATTATAGATGCATTTTAATTTAGGTTTTAATTCCTAATTCTACTATTTCTATTTAAAATTCCCAAATGACCAAAAAAAATTTAATAAATATTATAAAAAAATATTATGTGAATTAGAAATTACTAATTGAACCAAATGCATCCCATCTCAATTGACACTACAATAGTTAGACTCTATATAATATTATAATGATTAAATTTTCACTATAGAAAAACATAGGAAAATAATGTGTCAAGGAACACCCCTAAATAGTCCCCTTACAATGCAATAATCGGGTCCCTATAACAAATTTGATATGGAACAGAGGATCAACCCATTTCTGATTCCTCAATGGATATAAAAATTTTTCGTTGTACTAAACCCCCCACATAAATAACCAAGCCATTGATGTGTATCATACCTAAATTATTTTAGAAGGGATTATGAGATCACCAAAAAAATACAAAAAAAACCTTTTTCATCAACACATGTTGTAATGACTATGATTTTACTCTTTTTACCATTGTTTTAAAATACTTTTTATTTCAAAAAAATGAGTTAAAGTCCAAATTTGATTAAAGAAATCATTCAGAAAACATTAATGAATACATATTAATAATTTAAATTGAGAAAAATATGAAAAATAAATGGGATTAAAGGATCTAACAATAGAGGACATATACATGACCATCAACATCATGGTCATGTCACACACCAAACATGATGGGATCCACACACACTATAAGGAAATAATTTATGAACAAAAAAGGTCCTAAGATTAATTCTCAAATCAATGTATATTATTCTCAATGCTAAATATTTGGAGTATCGGTTATATAAGCACATACCTCTAGATATTTAGGTGCATCTCCATACCCCACATAAGAACTAGCCTAAAAAATATATATATGTAATATACAAGGAATTGATAGAGATCACAATCTCAGCAGTAGACTCAAAATACAATGATCAAAACCCCCACTAAATAAAGTAGAAAATATTAAATGAGAAGGGGAGGATCAGAGAAACCAAAAAAGAGTGATCATACACATTGGATATCGATGTTCCAAAAGATGGTGTCTATAAAATCTTAATCTGCCAAAAACATCATTGAAAAACACAATGTGTTGGTAGAAGAATAAAAAAACAAATTTGGAATTTGGAATGCATTCAAAAAAACCATTATGAGTAGAAACATTATATTCCATGAATCTTGAGTTCAAAATAATATTTCCCATGTTACCGTTTATGGGAAAATTGTGTGGTTTTAGTTTATAAATCATAATAAACCTATTGATTTTTTGAATATGATTCATGTATTGATACTTTTTCCTAGTATGAAATGATCATTCAAGGAATATTCTGATGATTAATTGATATAATTAATACATCATTCACAATGTGTACCGACTACTATAGGAATTTCCCATCCCATTTTCTTTATATGTTTTCCAAGTTATATCAAAAAAACCATCAATGCAATGTATATAATAATAAAAATTGAAAATGTGTGTACTTTATCCATGAATATAAAATTATCCCATATTGAGAACATTATCTCTCCATGATGTTGACATTTCAATATATCAAATAATAACTAGGGGGTTGATTGATTTGTTCACTTTTTATTTGATTCAATAAATTTTGAAAATTAACCACTATAACTTGAAAATATTTATTTCTTTATCAAATTTTTATTAAATAGTCATGCTTTCAAATGTAGGTAAAAATTTAACAAACACACGATTTTGAATGGTTAACCCCAATGTGAAAACCTACATCCTTTCTATAGCCACTCAATTAGGTCTATTGAATCCCACTATTATAGAGAAGTGAATAAAGCTTTTACCAACTCCATTTAGACTCCTTTTATATCTTGATAAGAAAGAATACAGTAACTTTTCTATGTTTACAAAGTTTTATTACAAAAAAATTATAAAAAACAAAACAATTAATACATAGTTTAATCTTTTCAACAAAAGATCCTTCAGGATCCTCAGTGTGATATTCATGGATTCAATTACCTCAATCTTATGAGGTTAATATGATTCACCCTTACTCAATCTACACTTCTCAAACTCTTCTCAAACAATTAGTCCAATATTCCTCAGTTCGATATACTCAACTTGATTGACTCAGTAAAATGAATCCACACTTTATATTCAAAAAACAATACTATACTCAAATTCTCAAAATGATCTTCCTTGGTCTGATGCGAACAAACACTACCAATTTTTTAGTTCTCTTCTTATTGTGGTTATTAAACAACTTAAAATGAATGAATTAACTAAGAATCTATTTATAGGATACTCATAAAAACAATATTAAGAAACATTAAAACATTCCTCACTTCATCATCTTTCAAAACTCCAAAAATGTCTTCATTAAAACATCCATGTTGACATTATCAATTCTTTTTTGATTTCTAAAAGGGTTAAGCTAAATTTAATTTCGTGTATGAACTCTTCAACTCTTCATAATACTTCTCAAATGTTACTCGTAAAAATACTTCACATATTTTCTAAACATTATTCAGTCTGACACAACTTCCTTAGCATGAATACGATCTGTCTTACATAGTTTCAATACAGTTTGTCATCCTTATGTCATTACGATCTACACTTCATTTTCAACATATTGCAGTCTTCCTTTCTTACTCCAATTATTATGATTTGACAATCTTTTTATAGTTCACTATGATATTCCATTCATTCTCATCTCATTATGATCTACATATCATTCTCTTCTCAATATGATATACCTTTCTTCTTTAATGAATTACAATATTCCATTTTTTATCATCTCATTATGATCAGCCTTTCATTTTAATATCATTATGATAAACTTTTTTACCTCGTCTCTTTATTATATTCCATTATTTCTTAGCTAATTATAATCTCCCATTCATTCTCAGATCATCGTGATTGGCCTTTCATTTTCATATCATTTCAATAATCTTCTCCTATCAATCTCATTATGATTATCTGTTTATTCAAATCTCATTAGATATGTATTTATTTTACATCCCACTAAGATAAACATCCTCTATCATCTTATTATAGTGAAATTCCTTTTTCAGCTAATTATGATGAACTAAAATTCCCAAAATAGTTAGTCTGAAGGAATCCTTAAAACAATTGAATATCCAATATCATGTAAATCTAATTATAATTATTTTTCCATAATGAAGGAATGTATTAAATTATGAATCCCATTACAAAACCATCAAAATCATAAAAAATCATCATCTTTAAAATTTCATTCACCTAAAAACATATGATTCTAGTGCTTATAGATATGATACAATTATTATGATTCCTCCATTTCTATAATAAATTTTATCATGAATGTTTTTTTGATTTTTGATAAATCAATGACCAATAAGAATCCTCTAATTTTGATTAGAAATATTGTGATATTTCTAATGACTGGATTCACATTATTCAAAAATACTGTTCTATATCATTAAAAATTCTTCACTGACCAACTTCTAAATTTCTTAAAAATTTTGAGTTTTATGTTTCTTGTACCTCATACTGATGTACCTAATACAGATGGTGTGTTTGATTAGAAAATCATCTTTATGACCAACATTTCATTTTTAGTATCACATTCAGATACACTTCATCAAGAGTGTCTCAAAATGAATTTCAGAATCTTAAAAATGAATATCTTTAAAATACATTCTCCCCCCCCTTAATGTTTGGGTTTTAAAATTCAAAAACATTCAAAAATAATATAGAACTCATTAAGATGGACTTGGTACGTTAACAAAAAAATTATTAAACAAAATTGTTAGTTGGTGAAAAATACAAAAACATTTTTAAAATAATTTATCATAATGTATTCTCAATATCACCATTTTAATTTTTTTAAAACCCTAGTTAACATATTTTTCAACTATCCAAAATTTTCCCCAGCCATCATTTGTAAACAACTATAGTTTTTTTTGACATTTATCATAACAACTTTTTCACAAGTGTGAGTTTCCTAAAAACAAAATACTAGATAAAGTAATGTAATTAAGAAATTACATCCCTTAGTGGCATGAAAATATTGCTTACATATAAAGACAATCTTTCCAAATAATTATATTATCATGTTATTCTTTTACTTTTATCTCAATTTTCATTTTATCTCCCCATTTAATGATAACCATATCTTCATTCTCATAAATGAATGATAAGTAAAAGATTTTTGGAAAATAAATCTTGACATTATCCCCCACCCCCTTGGTCAAAATAATCCAAAAAATGTTGGGGGTCCTTTATCTTGTGGGTTAGGATGTGACAGGAGGATGCTAAACATGATATTCCTGTTTCAATTCTAAAAACATTTCATTTGTCCTTGATTTGGTAAATATATCATTAATATGATTCATTATTGAAATTTTTTTCTAAAAAACATATCCACCATAATCTTTATATTTTATAATGAGAAACATTATATGAATTTTTTTGGCATTAAGGTTGTATATGATTTCTCAAATTATTAATTTCACTTTGAATATCAAAATATTTCATTAATAATTTAGAATCATTAACTTTCATATCTTCTATCTGTACATTTATCAACTACATTTGTGTTTAATCCTAAATAGATAAAATATATTGGGTTTTAGATGTGCATAGTTCTATTGAATTTGATTCATACAAGGCCATATTACACAACATTCAACCGAGAAAAATATACATCCTTTTTCTTAATTTATATCTTTAAAATCTCTATCCCAATTAGAATTAGTATAACCATAAAAGAACGTCTCACTATTTCATTTTTATAAAAATTCATGTGTTGTTTTTCATTTGAATTATATCAAAAATATTTTTCCCCCCAACAATTGTGAATCTTATGGATTTCTTTGATATCAAGCAAACAAATTCCCGACACAAACAATATTAGGTCTTGAGGCTATAAGGTGAAGTACACTTCATATCATCTTCTAAAAATATTTTATATTATCATTTTTTTGAGACTCATATTTACTCATCTTTGTACTCACAAATATAGTATTAGTAACATATTTGATTATATAATGCTATATATCTTTAGAAATTCCCAGGAATACATTTCTTGAGATAAGAAAATATATTCTACTTTTGGTTGAACTTGTAGGACAAGGTTGAATGTTAATTATCCCCACATTTACTTTTCAAAATTATTATTCATTTCTTCATAAAATCAATTACTTAAATATTATCTATCCCCATCAAAAATTATATCATCCATATAAATAATTTTATTTAGTGTTCTTGAGTCAAAATCATTCACATATATGTTTTTATCAACATTTCCTTTTGAAAAATATACCATTATCAAACAATTTTCATGTATTGATTACCAAAAACGTGGAGGCTATTTCAAGCCATACAATAAAATCATCAGTTTAAAAATATTTTTTTCATTATCATTAATTAGAAACCAAAAATGTTGTTCAATGTAATATTCATCCCCCATATCACCATTTAAGAAAGATGACCTTAAATCCATCTGATAATCATTTCAATTTCAATGTACGGACAATGCTGGAAACATTATAATAATATATAATATTGTAATTTGGTAAAATGTTTCTTCTAAATCCAAAAATTCCTCCAATAAATAGCCTTTAAAAACAAACATTGCTTTGTTTCATGAAGCTTCTCTATGATCATTCAACTTGTTTCAGTTGACACGCTTATCTCAAATATTATTTCTATTTGAAATCCCTGGAACAAGATCCCATGATTCATTATTCTCAATTTGATCCATATCTTCATTCATAGAACGTAACAATTCATTGTGTTATATAGCTTCTGAAACTAATTCCATTTAATCATTTGAGATACGTGATGTATGATGTTCTAATATCAACATTTTTTATGAATGAGATCCTTGTGATTTCCAATAATGAATTTAGAGTCTCTATTTTTTGGAAGGGAAATTTTTTCAATGTTTCTCTCCCAACTTCACTTTCATCATCACATGACTGATCTAAATCAGGATAAGGATTTTTTGATTTACATTAAACAAATTTGGAAATACATATTATATCCTCCTTATAATTCTCAATAACATTTTTCAAATAATTTTTTTATTCATTTAATTTCATATCATATAAGCCCACAAACATTTTTAAATGATTCATAAAACTTTTTTATCATCATATATTGGGTGAATAATCCATAATTTATTCTTCATTATCATTCTCATCATTCTTTCCAAAATCATGATTTTATAATTAAAATAAACTAGGACTTCCAAAATTATTAATGTACCTAAAAGAAGGGTTTTTATACAACATTTCATTAGATTGCATGTTGGTTTCCAGTCTCAGAAAATTTGTGTTATGAACATGTAACAATGTACTTACTATACCGAGTTTGATACAATGCTTTCTCAGATAAGTCTCAAAATCGTATATTGGGAATTAGGTTCCACTATATATTATTAACTTCATTATGTATTCCACCATTTATTTTAGAAAATTTTATTATGAAATAACATAACATTTCTACAACCTTTGACATGTTTTCTATAAAAAAATATGTTTCTAATCCATGGGAAATCATCATATTGATAAAATATAAATCATCTTAATTTATATATGTATCATCAGCCAACATAAATCATAATAAGTAAGTTCATGATTAATGTTATACTAAATATGAACATTCTTATAATTTCTATAAGCCATTTTTCCTTTCTGGAAAGTAGTTAAAAAATATTCTTCTCTTCAATAAAATTCTAAAATCTTTCTGACAATGTCAAATTTAGAAAGCTGGTATATGGTTTTTACCCCAGGATGACCACTTATTCTGTGACATAATTTATTTTCAACTTCATCACATACATAAAAAAATATTTGGAATTATATTATTTGGGAAACGTTCCCCCTGGTTCTTTCTCCCTTTGTATTCACTTTTCAGTCATTATCACTTTTGACAACAGAAGAAATTTTTTTGATGATTACATATATTCCATTATAATAATGTTTATTTACACTATATATGTTATGATTTAGAATATCAACAATAACCGTCCTTAGATTGCAACTTTTCTACTTCAAAATCAGTTGTTCTGATCCCTTGTATTTTTAAGAAACAGTCATTACATAAAGTAAATACTCCTCTATGATGATGTTCAAATTGTTACATGTTTTTTATATCACCTATCATATGTGATGAAAAACCACTATCAAGTACACATGGTTTATTATTTTTTTACATAATTTCAAATATAACTCAAAATGAAATGTTTTATCTTCAACATTCATCTATGTTTCTTCTTTTTGATTAATATTGTAAGAAAAATGTTCATGATGGAGTGTTATATATTTTTTGAATGATGAAAAGCCTTAACATATACTACGGAAGATTCTCTATGCATTAAAATTGAGTATTTTATGGAATGTTTCTTTAATCTTGAGAATTCAATTTTTTATCTTTCTATATGATATGAAAGTTACTCATAAAAATTCCATAATTTTAACATATCTTCTCAAATATTCTACCTAGAAAATGAAATGTTGTGGAAAAATTTAGATTCCTTATTCTCATAGATTCCAAAACACTAGAAAAAGATATAAATATTTATTTTAAATTAATGTATGTTCATTCTCTAAAAAGAATTTTTGAGTTTGATAAATTCTTTCTATAATAACATTATCTAGAAGGGGACTATCTTTCTTCCTGGGTATGTTTTCTAATTTTGTAGATAAGATATGTTTCCTACATCCATTATCCAACCATTATTTCCCAATACTTTTTCAAAAAAATGAAATTTTGAAAAAATAACATGATATAGTATTTTTGTGGGTGGTGATTTAATATGAATAATGATTTCATATTTCTCTGAAACATTTGTAGTATCCTTTATTAATTACATATATTTGTTTAATTTTTCATTAAGCATTTTGAAGATATTTTTAGACTCAATATTTTTTTTGGAACTTGTTATCTTCTTCTTTTTAAACCATCGTCTTCATGCTAATATATTGTACGATTTTCCCTATTCAGCAATTACAATATTATAATATAACATCTCATAAATGTATCCATCATCATTCATGATGTAATATCTTCAACCTTCAACATATTCTTAAAAATATTTGTTTATCACTCTGATTTCCTTCTTGAGTTATAGTTTTTCTCATGACATGCATGAATTAATGAATAGATATGATACTCGGTAAAAGATTTTTCACCTCTATATTTTTAGGATTTTAGTGGAATTTAAAATTCTATACATTAGAAATGCATTTTATAACCATTGTGTAGCATTAATCTTCTAATTAATTTATTTGATTTGAGTGGGATTCATCTTTCATACACCATGTAATTCTCTTAATTCTAGTAAAATTCTTCTTATATTTTTTATGACTTTTTTTCTTTATCATTTTTGTTCCATATCTTCCATCGAGGTTCCCTATTAGAATCATCTCGATATTTTCCAACTCTTTTCTTGGGTAAATTCAAATAAGATTTTCTAATTCCTCCACACTCAAAACATTTTATAGGAATTTTACCTCTATATGTAGCACTTCCTCTTAAAAAGTTGCTCGATATAAGAGACATGATTTTATCACTCAACTAATCAACCTATTTAGCTTTAGAGTCTAGAGAATAAACATATTCCACAACATTGATTTTTAAAATTATCATTTCCTCAAAATAAAAATCATCATTCATATTTATTTTAAACATTGTAGATTTTATAATTTCATAATAAACAATAATGTTACGAAAATAATGAAGAGATAAATTTTCTATATCTTTTAATGAGTATATTATTTAATTAAACATGTCTTGGAAGTATCACATATATTTCTTTGGAATTTTAGTGTCATCATTGACATCTCCAATTCCTATGATGTTGTAAAAAAATTATTTAACATGGTGACAAATTAATTAAGTGTTTCTTCATCTCTCATTTTGATTTCATCAATCATCACACACCATATTTATACCATTTCCCCCTTAACATTATTATTCCCTACTATAATACTTTTCAGCTTTCCCCACATACTTTTTGTTGTATTAGGACCCAAATACTTCTTGATAAAAATTAATTGATAATGACACAAGGATTTAATTTGTAGTCTTTCCATTAACATCAATATTTCTTATGTCAGGAAATATCATTTGAGGATCATTCTCAATAATTGGAAAACCAATAGTAACAGTGTAAAAAACTACATACCAAGAGATATGAAATAATAAACCATCATAATTTTCAATACATTATAATTTTATACATAAGACACTAGAATTATACTTCTATTGACATAATTTATGTTATCCATGATATGGTTTCAATAGAGGAACATCCCATTGATACCAATTGATGTTCCAAATGATCAAATAACAACTGTTAATGGGTAGTTGAATCATCTTTTAACTTTTTAAATGTTTCAATACTTTCTAACACATAACACATATAACCTATAAAGATTTATTTTCTTATCAAATTTTCTGTAAATAATGATGATAAAAAAAAGTAGTAAAGCACAAATTATTTAATAGCTTAATCCTCAGTTTCAGAATATAAATCCTTTCCATTGCAATACCCTTTGGTCTATGGAAATCAACTATTATGAAGTTATGAATACAACTTGTTCCAAATCCTGTTAAACACATCTTATCTCTCTATACTAATTATTATAATAACTTCATTCAGTTTGAGATGATAGGTTAAAAATCAAATGATCCAAAAAAAGAATAAATATATTCTGAAATGTTCTCCAAAAACAAGAGTCTAGATTATCAGATTAATTTTCCATTATCTCAAAAGTTCATGAGGTATTCCTTAAAACCTCCACAATAGTCATACTATGCTCACTGACTCCCATGACTTGAGAATAAATTAGAGCACAATCTGATTATTTCAGTTTAATGGATTCAAATCATGGTTTAAAATTACACCTGATTGAAATGATTTTGATTGGAAGATATAAAGAAGAGATATTTAAAATAAAAGTTAGTTCATTTGAGTTCAAGTAAAATTGGAGGAACATCCACATTTCGGAGTCTCTCTAGTGTATCAAATGAAAATAGATAACATATCCTGATTTGAGACAGAAATACAACAAGGCTCAGATCACCCTTCCCAGAAGACTGGAAAGTGAGTACCATAGGCCATCAATAGTTTTCTCCATAAAATATGTCTCCACTTTTTCATCATTGATTCTCAGACGCACCTTCTATAGAAAAGCATTATGGTCCTTCCCTTTATTCTATACAGCTTTATAATTGACATGTGAAGAGGCCAGTTGTTCCCTCAACCATTTTTCATAGGCTTCACACTCCTATAACTCTTTCTCTTGGGTGTCTAAAAAATTACAAGCAATAACCTCCTTGGCATTGATATGATAAAATTATTTTGAAACATCTTATAAAGTCACCACATGGTGATGGGAATAATAGAACTTGACCATCTTGTCCTTGCAGGAGGCATGGTCTTCTCGGGAAATGATGATCTGGTACATGAGGATCCGTTAGGTGTTGATAACCAAATCCACCAGAACCTAGGTCAGTGAATAATTGCTAAAAATTGTCACCCCCATCATCCAAATTTGCTATGGGTGTCTTTGTGGCGAGGTCTCATAACTGGAAACATGCCTCCTTCTGAACTACTTGGTGCCTCCCTGCAGCACTGATACTTCGACCCTCTTCTTCTAGAACATTATTATAAGTATGAAGCCTCACCCTAGGAGTGAGGCAGGACCTAAGACATGCCACCCAGTATGGAGGACACTCTTTACCCTTATATGGCCCAACCGTTGGAGCTGGATGCGGAGGGCTAGCCGCAACTTCCATGGTTATTGGTGATAATCTTCATATTCTAGATTTTGTAAGGACTTTGGTAGTATCTCCAAGATGGTATCAGCCTTAATCACACCACAATGAGATATTTTGTATCAAAATTCCCCTCTTATATGTTTTTGATAACGAACATAGAGCCTTCTTACCATAAGGGTAGGTGCAGGTGGTGTATCTTTTTTGGTTTCTGCTATGACAGTTGTAAAAAGAAAAGATATCACACTCTTCAATATAGAAAGAGTGTGTAGCATTATTATTGGGGAAAGGAAAGGTCAGGAAATGGTTAATGGTTTCTGCACCTGATGAACAAGTTCTTTCAGCATCCCATCGGGGTAACAATCTACCCACAGTCAGGAATAGTCCATTGATATAAAGGAGGGGCCAGTTGTGTTTGGGATTGTAATATTCTTAACAGTACCTTCATCCATCATTAGAAGCCAAAATAGGTAAAGAATTATGGGATGAGACTATCCCATTAATTTGACATCCAGAAGAAGCATAGTCGGTTGGGGGCATCTTAATTTCATAGAAAAAAGGTAGGGGGTATGGCTAACAAATTTCTTATCGGTATATAATTGAAGTGATAATGATGACATTATGGTTTATCAGGTATGATAATTCCTCCAATGAACTAACCTTGTCACCTCTCAATGACCCACAAGGGGTTGGATGCGGTGAAAATGAGAAATGAAAATCATCATTCAGGAGCCCAACCATATTAATAACACTGAGATTTTGGGGGTGAAAAAAGGAAATGTTTGGAAGAGTAGGATGAAAGTCAAAATGCATAACCCTTGTATTATGCCGGTATTCATAAATAGGGAAGGGTTCCACTATCCACCCATATAGAAATTGGAACTTTCCACTGAGATGATGTGGAGGCCTACCATCTTGTATTTGTCCAAACAACTCTTAATGTCAGGCAAGAGTAAAAATGGAAAAATTAATGTGTCGAACCTCTTCAATCATAGCCACAAATATTAAAGTGATGGCCTAAACCCCAGTGTATATGTCACGGGATGAGAAAATACATCTTATCAGAAAAATGGTAACAAACCAGCTAGTCAAATTTAGTTGAAACATCTAGTTGAATTTCATATTCCCTTGTGGTATATTTCGCTCATTCAATGGTAGCACAGTATGACCCTGGAGTTTGGCGGGACTGACAGGTTGGATGATTTCAAATTTTTTAATCCCTTAACTTGGTTCTGTTCATGTGTAGGAATAACCTTATCCATTCCTCGAATTAGATAACCGAGCAGGCCCCGAGGGGATGATTCAGTAATCCCTCTTCCATGACCAGTGGACTCCTTGTTTGGGGAGACACATGGTTAGTGTCATTCCATGTGACAAGTTCCAGTAAAAACTCATCATAAATTTCTCCAAGGATAGGGAGTCCCATGAGTTGGTGGATCTACCAAAGGCTAATCCCCACCTCCCCATGCAAAAAATGGAAGGTGTTAGTTATTGAACATGAGAAGATCTATAGCTCTGGAAAAATTTGGCCTGGGGAGAAGACTGCAAATTTAGAGACCCAGGATGCCTGGAATAATCCAACCTCCTCCAGCTGGTTGGGGGACTCCAAACAAGTCTGATATACACAAAAATCTCAATCCCACTCATCGGAAAAACATACTCCAGCCTGAAAATCGCACTTGATTATCCACCCTCCATCGGGATTTTCTAGGGATATACTGATAATGTATTGGTATTCATGGGAATCAAATGTCGGGACACCATCGTGGAACTGGAGATTTCCCTCACTCCATGTCGAGACTCTTAGTTTGAAGACATTCTCCAGAATCGGAGAGGTGATGATTTCTCATACAAGGAAATTTTATAACAACCATGACCTTGTTGTGATCTTAAGAGGTATAAAGGAATATTAGGGTCAACCTATGGGAGATGTACGTCTACAGAGAGACCAAAGTCATATAGTGGAAAATGTACGGATAATGGATAATTTAAGAGATATGGCATCAATAAGTCCTTCAAGAAGATGTCTAGTGGAATGATGTGGGCCCGAATATTGTCCTTGATATTCCCTGTAATGGTTTCCCTTGTCTTCATCAACTTTATCACTACTTGTGAAGGAACTATTGTATCCTGCACATGAAGTCCCAAAAGTCAAAAAAAGTTAGTCCAATAAAAAAATTGGATTGATAAAAGTTTTGGAATAATGTCTAAAGGAATAAAAATATGTCCACAAAAGGCTCCATGTACTATTTCTATAAATAGTACGCAGTAGCCACATTCTACGTACTACATAATTTACTATTGTGATAGCCTGCGTACTCCCCAATACACATAGGCAACCCCACATATAGCTGTGGTAAACATATGCATTCCACCGTGTACAACCATGGTACGAAAACCATATGTGAGGCATTGGCATTTGGAGAGATGGACGACGAACATAAAGGTCCATGGAAAATGGATACCACGAACATAGGATTTGATTATGCTCTTGTTCAAAAACTGCAGATTAAACATTATGTTTGGGTTTTTAATTATCAATGTCCATTTTTCCAACCCATGTTTGGTTTGGAGACAAGTCATCCATATTGCATCATCCAACGATTAATATATATTTTATTCTTAAAATTCAAGAATTCATTTCATAAAATCCTAAATATGGTACACAGATAATGAAATAGAGAGGAAATAGGTTTGTGGTGCGTACAAAGTAGTTCACGAACATGATTTTCACAAGGATCACGGTACGTGAGAGCAAAGGAAGCTAGGAAAATTCAGATTACATTACTCCACTAGAAATGGTAAATAAGAAATTAAATGGACCCCTATATATAAGTGTGGTACCCTCATATTGGGTCCATCTATTCTACTACAAAAAATTTCAATTAAAGACCGATTCTACATTGGAACAGTCTGTTTTTCAATCCAAATGGACACCATTCCACTGGGAGGCCTTTGTAGGGTCCTAAAAATTATTCCAAGGGAATAAAAGACCACCATAATTTCTTTACAGTAGAAATAAAGTACTCCTACAAGTCTAGAAATGTGAATAGAATCAAATTTAGTTACAATTATAAGAAGAAACTTGAAGGAATTTATATATTCAAGGACTTTCATGTGGTTTTCATACCATCACCGGGAATGGTACGAGGACCAGTTGGAACGAAACCCACCAGCTATGCGAAGTGATTCGTAGACCAATGGCCAGTGAAAATGGAAGACTGTGAACTGCATCTCCAATGTGATCATATGACAAAAGCCTATCCACGTACTATTCTGCGAACTCATCAGTTCGTGGAAAAAGATAATCATTGGGGTTACATGAACCATTATCGTGAACCGAAGCTTCCGCGAACCCTAGACTGAGCGAGTCTTCGGTGGGTCAAGGTATCTCTTCAAAGGCCTATAAAAATGTTGTGGTATTGCCTATTGATATGATTTCTCTAATTCTATATAAAAGGAGGACAAGCTGAATAAGGGTATAGGGTAAAAAGGATAGAAGATATGTGAGGACGATGAGATAGGTATGATAAAAGAGAAAGATTCCAGCTTTAGTCTGGATTCATCAGCGAAGCCAGAATCGTGAACCGCTCCCTCCCCATGTACAACCAGTCGTGATCCATAAAACAAGGGATTTGAATAATAAAAAGCGAACCACAAAGCTAATTGGTGAACTAAAAATCAAAGATCTGTCGTGGATGGACACCCATAGAATTATAACCCCCCAGGCCGCTGCTCCAATATGGAGCCCTGTGTATCACTCCACTAAGATGAGTGAACTTGGCACCGCATACCGTATCTGTATGTAGATGGAACCCAGAGCAGAATGGTTGGCCTCATACCACTACGATATGAAGTGGACGATACCCATGCCCACATAATGCATTTGAAAGTGCATGAACCCTATGCCTGCATACCTACAAGGTATATGGAGCCTCCCACACATCACCTAAGAAATCAGTACATGGAATGGGTTATTTTTAGTATTGTATATCTAGTTCCACCATCACCCCTCCATTATTGTTCATTCCTCCAAGGTCCCTCCGCAAACCATCCCTCGACATCAGGCCAATACCATCCACCAAATCCACTAGAACTATATGATCAGACTATAGAGTGTATCATCACACCCCTTTGAGTCTATGTACCCATGGTAATTGGAGTCACGAAGGCTCTCCCCACAATGATTCAGGCTTTAGTAAGGCATGTTGATCTACATTCCTATGGTAACCCGGAGTCCAACCTTTGTATGCCAACATGAACCTCTTCATTATAGGGGTTAAGGGTTATCACCTTATTTTCCATTTAATGAGAAATGTCGATCTGTAAAATGGGTAATGTTCACTCTCCCTTTTACAAGTATTTCACTCCTCCCCTTCTAAAAATGTATTCAGGCGCTCTCCAACTAAGGTAAGTCTCCAACCTTCCATGGTCGGGCCGCATGACCTTTAATGTCAACACACATTAAAGGGTTCATTACTCTATTCCCTAGGCCACTGTTTCCCCGACCTCTTCCATTGTGGGCTCTCCCTCCCACACATACAAGGGAGGGGGCATGTGCATTGTTGAATCATTGACATCCTCTTGCTTCTCACACCGATCATGAATAACATTGTATTTGAGGTTTGTGATGGATAAAACATCTACGTGCAAATAAACTATGATAACTATGATTCATGACCAAATTAGGATACGTAGATCTCTTTCATGATGGCCCGAGATTAGAAGGGTTCCCATCCAAAAGGGTCCACCCAACCATATCCCCTCAAACAGGATGCTCCCATGCATAATTCCCGCATCATCCAAACTACATGGGTTATGATTCATATTTTGAGGATACATAAGAAACCCATCGTATGGATCTGATCCAAACCACCCGTCACCTTTTGTTCCCCCTGGATGAAAATAAACGTCAGAATGCCTTATTGTATGGATCAAGTGAGTATCACCTCTGTAGCATCAAATATATTCATGCCTAAATTGATATGGGAAACAAGGGGTAACTAGTGGACCCACTCTTATGGAATGAACCAAATATTCACAAACATATGAACAAGAATTTAATCTATAAGATAGTCTAAGAGTAGACAACATCCCCCTCTGAAGGGCTAGGTAATCCTAACCTCCCATCCTATCGACCAACGGGGTCCTTAAGTGTCGATGGCCGAATATTCATCCAAAGAGCGCCTGAATTTGGAATGCAGGTCCATGAATCATAGACAATAGGGTCCTTGGTAATTCTAGGCTCTATGAATAAACAGGTTCGAGTCCATCTGAGGAACATATACTCGAGGAGGACTGATTTCGCAAGTACATGACCCCATAAATTATTGTGTTGGGATCATATGACTGTGGAACCTATTTCACAATGTGAAAGGGTTGAGTTACCCAGTCCCCTCAAGGTTAATCCAACATTCATTAAAGGATAATGACATCGAATGGGTCGAAACAAAATAAATAGAGAACACGACATGAAATTTTCACCATAAGAAAAGGTATGGGTGATAATCCTCATCATACCATTTCCGCACTACCTAAAACATGCCACCACGGAGGTGGAATGGTCATTAATATGAACAAAATAAATCACTATATATTAATATTATCATGACTATATGTATTTCCATAATCAGTATATCCTTATTATCGATCCTTAATTGATGGTATTTGGGAAGAATGACAATCAATTAAAAGTATTGACCTACATATAGTTTTTTATAAAAATTCACCAGTATGTGGAAGAGGATTAATGTTCATAGTTATGAACTTGTTCATCTCCAAATAATAAATTAATATTCACATCTATATATCTTCAATTTTAATAAAAATAATAGTTAGACCCCAAGGTGATACACTTGGATAGAGGAATATCTTTTCATGGTTTTTTTAGGTTGTATCTTCAATTACTAAAAAGAAATCATGATTATTCTATAGGCAGTGTTTAAAATTACTGTGGAGCAAGGTATTATTTATTTAGAGAAATATACTAAAAAATTTGATGGAATACAACACAATTATTTTAGAAATTCATCAATAAATTCATAAATAATAGGCATAAAATTAATGTCATGTTTTTCCCCAACGATTTTAGATATGCACCCCTTATGAATTTGAAATAAATTCTTTCAATGGGTGTCATTTCTATATAAAGTTTATACTTATCATCACATGTAAATATGATCTTCGGATGGATTGGAATATCAAATATTTCATCCCTTTCTCAATAATAAGTGTTCTCTTTATTAAATGAAGTCCAATACATGCTTAAAATGTCATCAAATTCCTGTTAGAGAGGAATCCTAATCTTGAGATGATAAATTTTTTACCTTAGTGGTTTTCACTACTATTTCTAAATTTATTCATTTGGGGTAAATCCTGATACCCTTATAAAACTCTTTAAATATGATGTAATAGGGAAATCTAGAATCAAATAACAGACTCTTAGAACTATATTGGATGGTTAATGTATTGTTACCTCATCATTATCATAGCCCTCATCAAAAATAGTGATCACATGAAACATACCCTTCTCCCTTATAGTAATAGGTTTCTCACATCGATCAACATCATTAACCCTCATGTTTGGGAATTGGCTATCATATTTTTTAGTCTCCAAATAATTAAATTACCAAACACATAAAAAGGGTTAAAAATATATTTTATAAAATTCATTTTCTAAATTTCTTGGATCAAATAATTTTTTCAATGTTCACAAAAAATCATAAATTCTAGTTTTAAAAAAATTATAAAATAGTGACATTACAAAAATTATTTATTTTTTTATCAATAGATTTTTTATATTTTCCAATTTTACATAATATTTATAATGTTTTTATTACTATTCATATTTATATTATTAAGTGATAGTACTATAGCGGTATCATTTTAAGGAATTAATTAATACATCATGGTTTTGTTTAAACTCATTGTATCATGTAATGAAATATATGATAGTGATGCATTTATTAGAATATTTACATAAACTATTATATAACTCAATGATAAATTATTGTACTGTGAAACACAATCCATCAATTTAATATAATTCATTCAAATATAATTATTTAATAAAAACCCAGTGTGTTACAAAAATTGATTTAGTCTTTATGAATTTGAATAACGACATTATAAAATTTATATTATGTTAAAACACAATGAAAATTTATTGATTAATTTTTAATAAACAAATAGGATATTTTTTAATAATGTTACTTTATTCTTTATAAATGTATTATAACCATAAATTATTTTTTATTATTTTTAAGTGAAAATAAAATGATTAATTTTATACACATATTAGAATAATTATTCAATAAAATAAAATTCCTTTTTTAAATCCTAATATCAAAATTATAATGGGGTAATTTTATTTAAATTTAACCAAAATGATTATTATCTATTAAATAATGTAAAATATAACGTTTATTGAAATATATATATATTTGTTTGAATAATTTAAATAGTATAATTTTTTTAGATGGATTACTAATAAAATTATTTGTTTAATATTATTGGAAACAAAATAATGTTTATTATAATTTATTTTTTGATTTAATTTACTATAAAATTATACATAAAAAATAATTTTTCTTAATATATTTATATATTATGTTTTGTGTGTTAATATAAAACTATTTTATTCTAATAACTGAAATTTAATAGGAAATATGCTTTCAATATTTTTGAATTAGGGGGTCCAATTTTTTCAAATATTTCTATTTTATTATAGATCAGTGTACATAGATACAATGACTGATAATTGTCATCATGGTATGGCTAAACTCAGTAATTACACTTATAAATGACAAGATATTTTGTTAAAAATCATCACAAAGAATGAATTTATTAAATTTGATGTATATTTATCATATATATTCATCCACACATTGAATATATGACCTTTTTCCATTTCTATGATATATTGAGATTTAAAATAATTAGATGATAGATAAAGATAAAAATTTAACATTTATTATTTTAGTATCTATAATATTATAAAATATTGATATATTCTACATATTTATGAAATAAATTTTAATTAAAAAGTTAAATGATATTATAATTTTTAAATTTTTTTATTTGAAGTGATATTATAATTAAATATATTTTTACCCAATCATGGTACATAATATATATATTTAATAGAAAAAAATATTATTTCTATTTTAATTAAAAAATTATTATATTTAGAAATTATTAATTCATCCCACAAAATTTTCAAATATATATGAAAATTTATGGAATTTATAATGTATTATATTCAAATTATATCGTTTTACTAACTTACATAAAGTAAAATATAATGAATAGTTTCATTAATGTCATTAATGATATTTCATAATAAATTATTTTTTATAAAAAATATTTCAAGTTTGTAAAAAGGAAATATTTAGAAAAATTTATGGGATATGGATTAAAAAATTACAAATGGACCATTTATGGGACTTTTGCATTATATAGTTACATTATTGAACCATAAAAGGTAGAAAACTACAAGACTATAATAACTATAAAAAAGGGTTAATGGGAGGCTAAAACTAAATGATAAGGGTAAAAATATAACCAAAAAAATTTATAATTTTATTTTATTATATGAAAAATGTCCATAATAATCATATATTCTTAATATATTAGTTTTTATCTATTTGAATTTATATATTATAGTAAAATAATTGTGTTGCTTAAAATTTTTCTAAAGTTCCCCATCCCTCACATATAAGAGGAAACCTACTCTCCTCTTTTATTAAATCATAAAGAACAATTTGGTACTACCAATCCTGGATGATATTACTTCCATACATTTCTAGGAACATCTTATGGGATTTGAATTTTCATAAATCAAAAACAATAAAGCTTTTGGTATACTCTTAAAGATATTGTCCAATGAATATGTATCATTCTTGACTGGGCATTTTTGTTTTATTTCATCCATCACAACCATAAAATATTGTCCAATAATTCCAAAATAATAACATAATTATACATCATAAAAAATATATGTTATTTTTTTTAATATCATGACCATCATGCATCTATTCCATCAAATGAGTATCAATATAACCGTTACTATGTTCAACAGTCTACCACCTCACAAAATGATGTATTTTGTTTTCCATCACCACATGTAATGATAAGTTATAAATATTGATTTAAAAAATATATATATATATAATATTCATGATATATTTATAATTTTATAAAATTAATAAATAATATATTTTCATTCAATTATATTCATTGAAAAATGATATATTTGTTCATGCATACATATGGACTACCACCCCCAAAAAGTGATATGATTTTTTTCACAAACGTATGAAATTAATTATATAGATAATATTATTTAATTAAATTATTTTATATATATGATATAATTATCTTTATTTAATGAATAATTAATACATACCTTTATTCTAGTATGATCTTTGAAAATGAAAAACATCATTCATTCATACGTATGGGAAACTACCTCCATGATTGTGATGTAGTTAGGTTTTCAAAACCATATGGTTTTATTTATTTTAATAGAATAAATTTTTAATAAAATATATAATTATTAATTGAATACTTTCTTCAATATGAATAAATAACGACCTCTTTGACCATAGTCAACATACTGATGTCATTTTTGATACATGGTTAAAATATCCCCAAAATGTCTAATGTGAACTTAAATAATCCAGTAGTTGAATAGATATAGGTAATAAAAAAGTAAAAAAATAAAAATTTGAAAATCGTTATTATGAATTTCATTTATTGTTAAAAAAGAATCAAATTTCTATATATTACTTATTTTAGAAAGAATATTAATGAAAATAAAGAAATACAAGCCTAACGGTTGTATGAGATTCTTTTCATTGGAGACTAGAATAAAAATCATCTTAGATTTGAAATTCTATAATACATTTCCGATAATGATATTATCATATACTATAATTCATAAACATAACCTATTTAAATCGATTCTTCAGAACATTGGAAAAAGAGTCCTATGAAATCCTGAGCTCAATTTCTCAGTAAGGGTAGGAAAGGTGATGTCATGGATCGCATAGTAATTTCATGAGCATAAGGTTAGGTTTAATTGAGAATAGAATTTTATAGCCATTACCTTCATAACATTGATCATAATATGACATCTCGAAATAAATAAAGGAATTTAATATTACATAAAATATAAAATTCATGTATGAACATGATAAATGATATCATAATATATTCATAACAATGTAGAAAAAATTTAAACATATAACATTTCAAACATATATTAATTGAAACATATTCTTTCGTTGTATTAAGAGAAATGTATCACGTACTCACCTAAACTTATTGACATGGAATTAAGGTCTATTCATAATGTTATGGACATGAAGGGTAGTTCCATTCATAATATTATGGACATCAAAATGAGGCCTGTAATTAATCTTATGGAAAAGAAACAAAGTCCATGCATAACCTTATAGACATGAATTCAGGTACACAAATAAACTAATTTACTCACGAGTAGTCCACATTTATCGAAAAAATTTAATATATATATAATTACATACTCACTCTTAACATAATTAAAACTATAAATAGGTTTCACTAAAATTAGTTACACCATTATCTTGTCATCATATCATACATTTTGTAATGAAATGGGGTCTTATAATAATTTCATCAATCCAAATTGTCTTATCCCATAGAAGAAAAATGGGATTCACACATATATCAAAATAATAATTATATATCATCTAGATAAAGAAAAATGATGGTAGCATTTTATCATATCCCCATTATAATATGATGAAAATCATTGTTTACTATCATGGAATAAAATAAATTCAATAAAATTATCATTTAAATGTATTTTATGTGGAAAAAATACACCAAATTTTCAAATCAATTCATTAAAAGAATAAATTTTAAATTATATTAGTGAAAGAAGTTTCTCTGAATATATCATTGGAATCATGTTATGGATGCTTTAAATTATTGAGAATTCATCATAGTATGAAATACCATTCAATCCACACATGTTTAAAGAATGATTCATTTCACATTTTTTGATATAAATGAAAAGTACCACATTTTTTATATGACATGATTAGTAATTTTTTTAATTTTTTTTATCAAAATGTAATAATGACATTAAAACTATTTATATAATATTTTTTAAATTCATTATAACTTTTTTTAGAAAACATGGACAAGGAAGAGAAGTGATTTTCGTTAAAATATATTTAAAAATTCCTAATTCCGTATAACAATATTGTGGTATATTTTGTTCATAGATAATGTAAAATGAATGTAAAACATGTAATGTCCCGAAATAAAAAAACAATGAAATTATTTGATTTTATTGAGTGGTATTTAATAATATTTCATTAAAATAACCACAATCATACACAGTACTAAAAAAAATTATATTGTATCTAAAAACCCTTACATATTTAGTATTATTTGACTCAAAATACCCATGAAAAAAGAAAAAAACTTGGAAATTTATATCAAATATTTATATGAGAATAATTAAATAAATATATTCATTTCTATTATATACACCACATATTATAAGAAATTAGTGAATATGGTATGTGTCCCACAGAAATAATGAGATTCAAATCCCTTACCAAAATTTTCAAGACAAAATAAATACCAAAATAAATGAATAACATTAAATGAAAGGTAAACTATCATTAAAATGTATTAATTTTTGATATTATATATACAGTTTTTATATACACCTCCTAAAATAAATTTTTTTAACATATCTTATTACCTAATGAAGTTGTTTGATATGGAACACCCTTAACTCATTTCATCACTTCCTTAATGCACATTTGATTATAATTTTTTATAAATATTATTTTATTATATATAAATAAAATAACAATTATCATACATATCATACACTATTTGATTTACTTATATCTGTTTACCCCTCATTCATTAACAATTTTATTCTATTTTAGTGGTGAACTAATTAATTTATCATATAGATTTATGTTCATTAGTATTGGATTTTGTATATTGATAGTTTTAAAAAATTATAAATAATATTAATAATGAATTTTATCATATATATTCCTTATATAAATTTATGGAGTCATTAATAAAATATAGAGATGGAAAATGTATTACACCATTCATAAAGATAATCTGTCATACATATGCTTGAACATTGTTTCCATTTTTTTAGTAGAAAAAAATTAATGGAAAATAATATAACACCTTTAAAAAATTATTTTTATGCATTATCTTTAACATAAATTCATTAATTAAATTATTATCACTGTCAATGAAAATATTAATTGAAAAAAATAACAACCCCTCGTGGATGTGTTGGTCCACACATATAAATATGCAACATTGTCATAATCCAACTAATCAGAAGGTATGAAATTTGATGTGAAATTATATTCACTGAGGTATAAATGTGTCATAATAAATATATTAATATATTAAATTCATCATTATATCCAAAATTTAAAGGTGGTGGGAGAAAAAAATTTACATCGGAACGTGAGGCTATAACCTGCCGTAAACTTGATTAACTATTTTGTATCCAATTTGATGGAAGAGTAGTGGAACGTATTATTACATTAGGGTTGGTCTTTTGTGAAGAATATAATATTTATAATTTTTCTAAGGACTTTGTGGAGATATATTGGTATGGTTTTGGAAATAAAAATGTATTAGGGTGTGTGAATAAGTGAGTGTGTGAGGTTCTCTTTTATAATTGACTATGAGTGGAAGTTGTTTAAATACACAACACTATTCCGTAATAGAAAGACACCCTTAAATAATGATTCTAAAATTGTTAAATAATATAGTGGGGGAATATAATAATGATACACTCCTCTATAGAAAAACACATATTTCAAACTTTTCATTCCTTATCCCTAATGTTTATTTAATTTTACCTTTTTAGTTATCACCATGATAACTAGTTTATTTATTTATCTACCAAGGTTTGTTATCCATTATGAAAAAAGTAAATGATAATTATTATATAATTTTGCCCCAATTATTGAATATATGTAATATAATTTATCAACTAATTTTCATTTGATTGTGGAGATTTAATTTTAACACATGCACATGTTTGTGGTAAACACTTGTTTTAATCATAAGAATTATTATTATTTTGAGTTTTTTCTAATTGTTTATTAATTAGAAATTAATTTTACCCTTATTAATGTATATTAATTATTCTAATTCTAAATTTTTAATTCATTTTATCAAATTCAATTTTCATATGTGAAATAATTTAATTTTAAAATAAACCAGCAAGTGTGATGAAAATGCCTTTCTTCCAAATTTATTGTATTATTATGTATAAAAATATCATATATCAAAATATAAATAAAAATAAATTAAAATTTCTTAAACATTATTAAATATGATATAATTTAACAAATATTACATTTAATTTTGTCTTAGAACAAATTTTAATCTTATAAATTCTCTATAAAAAAATATAGATTCCAAGAAAAATTATATTTTTCTCTATTCAAAAAATAATTAATCATGATCTAATATAATCCAAATTTAATTTTATAATATTTTTTTAATATCTATTAGAAAAAATTATTTTTTCAAATACATTTATTAAAAGTGGGAAAAGTTAATTATTTCATTTGCATGAAAATTATGATGAACCTGCTTTAGAGAAATATATTATTTTTAAGTATAAAACTGCATATATATATTTATATCAAGATTAGAGAAAATATTATATGAATGATTATTTTTTATAATATAAAATATTTTAATTTTATTAAATTTAATAAATAATAGTTAATAATTTAAATCATTACCATAAAAATACTTTGTCTGCATAGAATAAATTAAGAAAAAAAACATTTATTTTACATTCAAATAATTTCAATTTTGTTTTATAATCAATTGATGACCATTGAATTTATATATTAATTTGTTAAAAAATATATTTCATAACCTGTTTATTGTTATTCATAAACTCTTATTTAAAACTTTAATATTAAATTATAATATTTTAATATTATATTATGGTTCATTTAATCTCTAGGTTGTGTTTCACATAAGATATTGAACAAATTATATTATTTTAATACCAAAATATACTATATTCTATGGGTTTTATATTATACCCTCTAAATAAATTTGGGAATGAAAATATTTACATGCTCTCGATATTCACGGTTTTGGTATTTATAAATTCATGTTTAGAAAAGGCATTCCATATAATGGTTTATAAAACCTCCACTCTGGGCATAGAAATTATGAAGGACAAATATAATATCACAAATCAATGTTCCAAATAAAAAAATATTATGTGATGATATAGATACTTAGGAGCAAAAAATGCACACTAACTAATATAGAGTAGTAGAGAATATTGTCAAGGGAATGTGAACCACCATAATGTCATAAATTCATGATGGGTTAAAATACCATTAATTCATCAGAAATGATGTTTATAATATATTATTATCATTTTATGTTCTATTTCATAATATTGAGGTATATTTTAACAATCATGGTTATTAAAATAAAAAATATGCATGATTTCATTCAATATTATAAGAAAAACTTCATCCTTTGGTTGTGCGTCGATCAATTTCATCATCTTTTCTTACTACATGAAATAAAGTTGAAATGTTCATGCCATGATCAACAATGGATCACAAGTTCCATAAATGAATGATATGTCATTCCTTATATTTATAGTTATAATTAAAATATAAATTTATCATAGGTGTAAAAAATTATGGATAAATCTTAATATGAGGTAATAATATATTAAACAATAAATCCAAAACCAATGAATAACTAAAACCATATCAAAAATATTCACCCTTATGACACATCCAAAATATTGAAAATTTATATTTATGGTCACTGAATTTCCAAAATCAATTTCCCAATAATCCCCTATATATTATAAAGAATCACATAATGGTCACATAAAAAATATTTGAATAATATGGTAAAATATTCTATCAAAACACTTAAATAAAAAAAATTACCATAAAAAAAAGAAAAGATAAGCGAATCCACATTCAATAAATAAAAATATATATCATTTAATATCTTATATAACACTAATTTCTTGTAAGATCTTTCAGTGGTAACAAAAATCTACCAAACAACAATATTTAAACATCTTAAACATATTAAAGGTAATCATTACCTTAATCAGATATTTTCAATAAAATATCACGTTTCAATTAAATTACATTATATTGCATCAGTACCATTCAACAATGTCTTACAACTCCATAATGCGAAATTTGTATAGGGTCTTCCTTATATATTTCATGAGTCATAAAACATTATTTGTGAGGTCTAATACCTAAACAATTCATTCAATACAGCATACTCTTAATGTGGTTACTGTGATTAATCATCTTATTCCTTAATACATCCTACCTTTCATATGTATTTCCTAGACTCCTTTTCCTATATAGAAGAAAATTACTTATAAACCCTTTTTTATCCTCGTTTAGTGAATTACCACGAGGATTATTTTTTCAAAATTCCCTTACATTTTATATCTAAATCATTGAACCATTGTTAATGCCTTATAAAAGCTATTATTCTCATCCATTATGTTAATTAAAATTTTCATTTTTCTTGTTAATTATTTAAGAGATTCATTTATGTTAAAAATATATTAAATATTCGCATTATTTTCAGATATTACTTTGAGTGATTATTTTTAAGTTCATGATATATGTGAAACTATATTACCTTTCCTCCATGATATCAACCAAATAATATCCTGTAGAATTCAATCATTCTCTTCATTGCAGATTCTGGGAGTAATTTGAATTGAATTTTGATAAAAATATATCATGTTAATTTGTTAGGTAAAATCACAAAATTATTCAAGATAGTCATCATACTTATTGGATACTCATTAAAACATTTTCTATAAAATTCAACATTAACCCACTTCTTTATGGTTCATTCCATTTTATAAAAACATAAAATAATATTGTGGGTTATGTTATTCCTAATGTAAAACCACCCAATCATGAAAAATATCAATAATAATATGTCTAAATAATGAAGCCATCCTTTCAATCTAGGTAAAGGTAGGTTTGAAATAGGAAATCCATGTTCATAATCTATTAAATGTATATATAATGGTTTGTAAAGAAAATATATATTAAAAAATGAATATCCAAATGTGTTTTCAACCTTATTGTGCAAAAAAGACCATTTTAATTTACATTGATATGATAGAGTCAAAGACAAATGCTCACTTTTTAGTGTTATTATCCCAACATGTAGTTGTTTTAGAGCCATATTCACTTGTAGTATCATGATTTGGATGTTATTTCATGGAAAATAAAATAATATATTCCAATCCAAAACATTAAAAAGTGATCTTATACCAATAATTACCCCTACCGTTATCACTAATGCTTCCATATCATTTTTTCAAAGTATAATTAAAAATTATCTAATATTAACAATAGTAACCCTAGTTTATCACACATCGATATTTAATATTTTTATTTGAATTATCAAAACAATTAAAAAAATTCTTAAGAATGTATTGGTTTAGTGCATTAAGAGACTAAATATATTATATTATTATTTCATTTTAGAATTAAATATATTTCAACACGTTCATCCCTTTAGGACACTTCATAGAAACAGCCTACATAAAACATATCATCAAAACATGAAGAAAGGAGACATAAAAGATGGGGATCTTGGATATTTAGTAAGGGTAAATGAGATCATATCAATGATCAATTATTCGTAAGGTGATCATAAGGGTGTGAAATTATTTTCAAAAAATTAAAAAACAATACCATGTATAATGTAGAACATAATATCAAGCCAAGACCAAAAACAATAATTTCATAAGTCATGAAAGATAATGGAAACATAAGAATATGAAACATGAAATCATATCACAAAAATTGTAATTTTTCAATAACATAATATTATAACATTATAAGAATATATATTTATAATCTGGTATATTCATTATGATAATGATACTAAACCAGGACCTCACATAATCTTATAGACATTAAAATCAGTTCCAAACATAATATTATGGACATAAAATTAATTCCAACACATAAAAATATGGACATTAAAACCAGGTCAATTCATGAAATTGTATACATTAAACGAGGTAAACCTATATAATTATGGACATGAAAGCATGCCAACAAATAACATTATAAACATAAAATATGGTTCACGGGTAACATACTTATCTCATGAGTCATCAACCATAACCCAACTAGATTACAGTATATATAATTATTGTACCACATATCATATAATGAAAGCCATACATATTTGTGTAAAAAATAATTAAATATTCCTTATATCATCATATTATACCCATGAAAAGTTATCTCGTTTTATAAAAATTTCATTAATCCATCTTAGCATAACACACGGAAAATAAATGGGTTTTATAATAATCTAATATATATAATAATAAAACATATATATAATGTATTTTTATGGTACCATTGGATAATATCTCTATTCAAATAAAAAAAACTCCAAGGTTTTTGGAATTGCAAATTTTAAAAAATTATTGAGGAAAATAAACATTCCATTTTCAAATCCAATTATTTAAATATCAAAATTTCATAAATTATAACGATGAAAATTTAATTTTCAATGGATCTTGGAAACAATAATGCAATAAATATGAAATTTAATGTTCATAGTAGTGGTAAACATTATTCATATTCTATATTTTTAAACATCAATTCCATTCAATATTTCAATTAAATATAAAAAACTCAATTTGGGAAATTAAATGAACATTCCATTAAAAATAATTTTTAAAAACATTAAATTGATTAAAAATTACATTGTAATGTATTTATAAAATAGTAGAAATATTAAATTAAAATTTTTTAGATATAATTGTCAGTAATGATAATGGATTTTTGATAGAATAGAGATATACAGTCGACTATCCTTGAAAATGTTCTTTCTGTATCATTAGTTCTTAAAGAGTGGGAAATGATTGTAAAAGATACATTTTCTAGAAATTAGTATAGGAGAATTAAATTAATGAATTTGTTTGTAGTAATGTCACTATATTTCATCATTGGAATCATAATCATCAAGAACACCTATATGAATTGAGTATGTATCATAAAACCCTTACCACCTTTGTTACGCTTGAATCATAAGCCCCATGATATAAAGAACAATTTATGGGTATTTATATCACATAATTTTAATTTAAATAGAAAATAAATTCATTCATAGGTAATATATAACCCAAAAATTGTTTTTAATGTGGATTTATTCCCATAGAAATAAAAGTGATATGAAAAATATATTATGAGTTTGGTATATTTAAAATCATAATACCATTGAAAGAATAACATAAAAAATTATATGTCATGAAAATAAATAAATGAATGATATTACATATAATATTTTTGTATATAAAAATAAACAAATAATATAGGTTTATAATATAACCTATGTCCCAAAGAAGACAATTTGACCATAAAACTGATTACCTCAAGTCTTGACTTCCTTCAAAAACATTTGAAGATAATGTATAGTGAATATTTTATTAGTATAAAACCATTACTAAAGAATAATCATACATATTATAAAATATTTCATTTACTTATAAAATTTTACCACTTGTTTATTATCAATTCATTGTTAGAATAACCTTTCTAAGTGATAACTTCATCATTTTTCATATATGTTTTCGTTCATGAGTTTTTATCTATGTACAATGATAATCATTTCATTATCTCTAGAATTTTATTAATGATATATGTTTAATAAATATTGTTAATATACATATTTAGTGTGATTCATTAATTTTATATATTAAAAATGAAGTCTGCACTATTCATAGAGACGGTAAGTCGTACCTACGCATGATCACGATTTTCTATTTCCCAAAAGATGAAATAAAAGAAAGGTAAATAATATGTCACCATAAAAATATTATTTATTATATGTATATATATAATATATTATTCAAATATAATACTATTACCATCCATGTGAAAATGAAATTAAAAATGGATCACATAACTTCATGGAGGCATTAGTCTATGTATACCCTTGAATGATACTATCAATTTAATTTAGATTGGAATGTAAGAAGTTATATGTTAAATTTTATTTATTATTGAATAATTAATTTCATAATTATTAAATAAATATATTAGCTACATCTTTATATTCATCCTCAATATGGGTTTATGGAAAATTAATTATACCAGATCGCATGGAAGAAGTCGTTTGTACACATAATTGATTGGTCTCTTTAGATTTGAGGGAATATGATATCGATATAAGTTATTCCATTAAAAATTAAAATGTTATAACATGGTATATACTAGTGTTATTATATTATATTTATGGAGATTAGAATGATTTTTTAAGACAAAAATTAAAAAATAAAGAGAATTTTGAATAAAAGGTCCATTATTTAGTTAAAACATCCTTTGTATATCCTGTTAATGATCATTGTGATTGAAATTTGGAAAATAAAGTAACTCCATACAGTGGATAAATTTTTGGGTAGAGATTAATTTAATGGATTTTGGATACAAATTTTTTAAGTGGAGCGAATAAATTATGGGACAAGTTTCCCTTTTACAAATGATGAGGAGAAACAATTTTTTAAATACCAAAAACTTTTCTATAAGGGGAAGAAACTCAAAAACCATGTTTTAGAAAAATTGATAAATAATAGAGTAGAAGGAATATATTTTTCACACCACACCAACAAAATAGAAAAAAAAATATAAGGCATTTTATTTCCTAAAACCTTTAACATTACATAGTTTTATATGTTTTTCCCAATGATAACTAGTTTTTTATTTACTTTTCTATGTAATTTACCATTTAAGACATAAATTAAATTAGTATGGATATATAATTTAGACCCACTAATTCTATATAATAATTATAATTTTATCCAATGTGATGTATGTGTGATGAAAATTATTATTAACATAGTCACATGTAAAAAACAAAACCCAATTTTAGTCAAAACCATTGTATATAATTTCAACATTATAAAATTAATTATTAAAGAAATATGTTGATCATATTATATAATATTAGTAATGATGATTAAAAATATGGAATAATTTTACAAAATTCTTTTCATATATTTGGAAATATCTAAATTAATATTAAACCCACATGTGTGATGAAAATGTGGTTTTCTGAAGTATATGAATTATTTAATATAAAAATAATTTATTTTAGAATTCACTATAAAAAGGATTATAATGATAAAAATTGAATTTATAAATTCATAATTGAACTAATTTTACCATTTCAACAATTTTTTTTAAAAAATGATTTTTAAATGCTTTAAATTAAAAATTAATTCAATAATAACAATCAATATATTTCACTAATCATTAAAAAAATATTTTAATAAAATTAACTATAATTCCTTGAAAGATAATTTTAAAATTTTATTTTAAAAAACAATTTTCATATATTCAAATTCATTTTTTAAATGTGGGGAAAATTTATTTTAAAATAATTTCACCAAATTCGAAGTAACCTATTTTAAAAAATATATATATACTTTTTATGCATTAAAATAGATTTCTTCCTAACAAATCGAAAGAAAGAAAATTATTTTAAAAAATATAGTACTTTTATTTAAATATATTCTATATAAATATTATTAAAATAATTATTAATTTATTATTAATTTATTTAATTAATATAATTTTTTTATAAAAATAATTTTACAGAGAATTTTTTTTACATTAAAAAAAATGCCTATTTCATTTTATAATAAATTTATTGCCAATAAATATATTTATATATGTTTAAACTATATAGTTTTCATAATTTATTTATTTATAATCATTCCCAAATATTAAATAAGATTTAAATTAAATAATTATATCTAAATACATATCGTTATTCATCAAAACATTATTTTGCGTATAATATAAGCAATCCAATAAATTAATTTTTTCCCCAAAATGATTAGGCCCAATTGGAACCCAATAATAATTTTTTTAAAAATCGATATTATAATATATCAAGAATCATAACGTTTTTTACATAGTCTAGTGTTGATTTCAACGTGCATATCTACATCCACGAGGGGTGGGAAAATATTTGGGATCCAATGGCATATCAATGTGATCGTCTACATAATCGATCAGCTCAATAAGAAATGTGAAAATAAATTGTAATCCTTTTATGAATGTGACACAAAATAGATTATATGTCTTCCAGTCTAAAGTAATTGACTTAATTGGGCTAATACACTCTTTGAAATTCTTTTGGTTCTACATTATAGCGCTCTTATAGAATTATCTAACACAAACCCTTTCTATAGATCATTCCATTCATGTTATAAAAAATGATTAATAGAATGAATAATGTCCCATTTCATGACATTATATGTAATTTCAATTTTTATGAAATGGTAAAAGCTTCCATTAATGAATTTATGGAGGTTATAGAATTATGATCCACATAAAACGGGTCTATACATTCAAATAGACACACAATAACATTAACCTTGATTAATAGAAGAATTATATAGATCTAATGAATCCATTTTTGAACCAATGAGATTTTATACCTTTAGTTAGCATATAATATTTTTTATATATTCTCATTAGAAATGGTACTATCCAAGACACATTTTTTTATATTAGAATAGTTAATTATTCAATGAAATTAATTTTATTAAATGTGAAATATATTATAAATCTCATAGTTCTTAAAAAAATTATTAACATAATTTTACTATTCATGAATCTAAAGAACATATGTGGAAATTCATACAAGATGTAAGGGGTATCATAACCGAATTTCAATTCATTAGTTGGTACTTTTCCATCAATAACTATGTTTTTCCAATATTATGTGAGATATTGCCTCTAATTTTATTGTTTTTTTATTTTCACTTTTTTTGAATTTTAATGTGGTACGCATAATCACATCTTTAATTAATTCACTCCTCTATGGTATCATATTTAGAAGGGATTTTATATTAGTTTCCACTCTCTTGAGTATTATTTTGTTTTATTCACCTGTTTTTTTATGAAACATATATACTTCCGATTTGGGTTTTTTATTTTTAATATAATATTATTCGTTATGAATAATTAACTAATTCATGATAGTATTTAATGAATAAAATTTAATTGAACCACAAATATTATTTTTCTTCTTGATGTAGTATATTTTTAATATATATACATATTTTCCATAATATTTTATGAAAATAATTTTTTACCAAATAATCATTAACAAATATTTCTTATTATCCTTTACATTTAACATGGTGTGAGAGAAATATTTCTAATGATTCTACAAAACTAGTCATATTAAAATTTATTTTTAGTAAATTCAATATAAATTTTTTCAAAATTATATAAAATTAAGGGACCTTCCCTCCACCATAAACATTTTTCAGTATTTCATTTCATATATATATAATTTCAATGGAATTATCGAGAAATTAATTTTAATTTTTTTTATTTATCCTATTTATGTTCTTCTTCAAATAACATAAATTTACTTCAAAACTGTTTTTATAATTAAATGATGTTTATCTTTTTTCTATTAACAATTTTATGGTAAATATATTTTTCAAGAATCAATCAAAATCATGTGATCATTTAACATTAAATTTTAAACATATATATATATATATTGTTTGTACTATGTATATTATTTTATCATAATCTAAATTACATTGTAAATATAATTTTTTACAGTAACTGTTAATTGCTGGAGTAGAGAAATTTTGATATTATATAACATTTTCTAAAAATGGTTATTTTTTTGATATGTTATATTGTTTATGAATTAAATATATCATGATATAAATAAGCAATTCATTTGAAACACAATGATATGTGGTGAAAAAAATTGTAGTCTCTAGATTAATTGAAATGTATAATGAGAAAAAGTGATACAGAAACATTCAATGGTTTTCTTGTGTAAACATATCCATTCATTAAATTGTCCATAAAAAAGTCATGATGGTATTGATATCATGATTTCTGAGATCATGATATCATATATTATGAATGTACTACATTTAAAATTTTGTTATTAATTTTATGATTTTTTCATTGATATTATAAATGGATTCATTTTGGATTAGGTTATAGATTTAGCGGAATGGTTATTCAATTATTTTATTTTTGATATTTATTATTACTTATTTACTCATAATGAATCCATTTTTTGTAACCCTTGATAATAATTTTAGTTCACCCTTTATTTTTTTTATATTCCTCATAATATCAATGGGTATTATTTTAATGAGTTCATCGATGGAAAAAAATTATCTAAATATGGAATAATTATTAGTTTTTAATGTTAAATGAGAATATTGTACCTATCTGGTTCTTTAACAATACTTAAATATATTTTACTTTTTCAGAAATAAAATGTATATTATAAAAATGCAATAAAAATACCATTGATTCTAGGATACTGGGGTTGTGGTTGTTATTGGTGTTATGATCTACACATTTAATATTTTAGTAATTATACATATTTTATCCATCACAGTATTAGAAAACAAATATTGCATGATTTTTAGATAATTAGGGGAAGGTATCCATTCTGTATCTTCATCCCCATCAAATTGTTATAGCATTGGATAGAGACCCATGTGGTAAATATGAGTTCATTATAACAAAAAAATTCTATTTAATTTATTTTTGAAAATTATGATTACTTTCAATCTCACTACACTGAAGAATTGTGAAATAGGATGAATCTATAATCAGAATAGTCATCTCAAGATTCTGCATTATAAGGATCACATTATTACCATCACATTAAATGGAATGGTTAATTACAATTCATGTGCTTATCTAATATCCATTATTGATGTAGTATTATATACTAGATTATATTATAGGATACATTATGAGTGGTATGAAACCTATAATTTTTGTTGTTAGTTTAGGTTCACTAAAATGGAATTACGTTATCCTCCCACCATTCCATTTGAATGTCATATGATGGTGGACCACCAAATTAGTTTTTTTATATCCAATAATTTAACTTAATTTCACGTGACATTACCATGTAATGATATGAAGATTGATATCTATAAATATGATATTGATTATTAGATTCGAATGTACCTAATTGGTGAACTTTATATTCTGGTGAAAAATGCAATTTATCTACCAAATATAACTCGTGGATGAATTGTAGAGGGTTTAGTGGCTATAAAAAATTTGAGTCCTATAAAAATCATTATCTATTATATTAATGACTTAGAATATTATCTAAAGGTAGATGAGGAACATGGAGTGGTTTCCATCATCAAGAAACATGTTGATGGATCTGAAAATAGAAATTAAATCACCTTTGATTATGTGCAATAATAATGAGGAACATGATCTTTCTATGATTACAATACCAGTTTCATTCCCAAAAAATTATTATTAATTTAAATATAACTCAATAAAAAATACGTGGAAGGTACTGTATCGAGAAGAGTTTTGGTTAGATGTTATTTAAAATTTAACCACGCCTTGGGGAATTTACATTGATCAATGACAACTCGAAGTATATAAAATTGTCAATGAAAACCATAGAGAAATTAATTTTTTGAATTCTCAATTATATTATTTACATAAAGTGTTGTTAATGATGATTTATATCACAATTCTGTTTGGTGGGGAAAACAGAATCCTTGAAAATGATAATGAAGAGGTAAAACCATCCTTATCATCTTCCATATATTTTTATATAATATTCAATATTATACTAATAAAATTATTTTCTTTTGGATATTACATGAATATTTAGTGATTGAGTCACAAATTTTATCCCTAGTATACTCTCTAGGGTTTATGAAAATTATGGATTAATGAAATGGAAACCACAGATAAAATAATCATGGATCCCTTGATCTAATAGAATTAATTGAGGTAGTAGTTATTGATCATCAAGAAACACCACTCTCACATCTTCAAATTACACCTCAACACCTTTGATGTCATTCCATTTTCATATAGAACCTCCCAATTCTTCCCCATCTGATAGTCCCTCAACGAATACAAGTAAGAGTAACCATTCCAAGTCATCAAAATATCATCTTCGTGATAAAAAATATCTATTAAAATTTTCCAACTTATATCATATTTTGTTTCTTGTAATGGATTATTTTAACCAATTTGATTTTACATGCAATCGATATGTTCCTATGAATGTATGAAAAACTTTGGATCGGGTAGAAGTCATACCTTCCATTTCTCCAGGGGAACAACATATTTTTTTGGAAAAGATCATAGAGAGGTTGAATCAGTATGGGTCCAAGTTGTGTCAGACCTAATATATAGTTCTAATGAAATAGAACTTATGTCCCTCAACTTATCATGTGAGAATGTGCTCCAAAAGATACTCATGTCAGAAACTATTGATTTACATACATGGAAATGATGGAAACATAACAGTTTGTAGGTCAGAACTTCACAAAAAAATTGAGTACATCATATGATGAGTTTCATTTTATATAATATTATTTTACACATTAATTCATTCAAGGATGAAATTAGACTAATTTGTTGAGGGAACTAATTTTTTTATGAAATTGTTTTCTAACACATAAATGTGTCACCATGACCAATTATTTCATTATTGAGGTGATAGAAGTTGTTTCATCCATGGTTGAAGCCTGAGGGGACCCTTCGTCCTCTTCTTCTGTAACCCACCCACTAGATGTAGATGATGCATATTCCTATATAGAAATATACTATATATGGGATTTCAGTATGTAACATCCTCAAAAATTCAATGCATTGTTTTCATTTTCTTAAATACTTATTTTTAATAAATAGGTGTTTAATATTAGTTTATAAATATTAAATAATAAATTTTGTAACATAATAATTTTATATTAAAATTTGAAATGTCACAGACATTAAAATGTTTAATGGTTTTATTTTAATTACTAACTAATTATATAAATAATGAAAATATTATATTAAAAATTAATAAATAAACCCTTTAAATAATTTTTTAATATATATATTTTTTTTAGGTGCTTCTAAATATTTAAAAATATATAACATACTTAAAAATATATAATATGCTGATGTGGAAAACTGAAATAATGGACACACACACTGATATATATATATATATATATAAATATACATATTTGTATTTGGTAATAAAATTTAATGTTATGTTTATATAAAAAGTTATAAAACTAATTTCAATATATATATAAGTGAAGAATATATATGTATATATATATATACTTATATTTCGTATGTATTTATATATTAATACCTTTAATAGTATAATTATATATATATATATATGGCGCACGAAGTGATATCTTTAAAAAAATGAGTGAAAATATAAATTAAAATGAAGATTTCGAGTAGTGTGTTGTGGAAGGGGAGAAAAAAGGAAACAAACATGTGAGGTGTGTGTTGGTGTTTAGTGTATGAAACTGATATATATATATATATATATATATATATATTAAACATAAAAAAATTTAAAAAATTTAAAAAATATATATTATAATATCTATTAATATATATTTATAGATTTTAAATATATAAATATAATATATATATATATGTCTATTATATATATATACTGGTGTATATAAATAAATAAATAAATGTATATATATACTATGAAAGTGTTACTTGTTTGGAGTGTTATAGAGGAAATGGAATAAAAAATATATACAGGGAGTCTTTGGGATATTTAAATAGTGGATGAAAAATTATGAAGAGGAAAAAAATAAATAAAATAAGTTATGTGTGTGCGTGTGATAGAAGAAAAATAATCCAAAAACATTATATAAAAATAAATCACATGTTCAAATGATGATTTATAAAATATCTATAAAATAAAAAATTTGATAAAATTTATATAAATAATTATAATATTAATATAAAAAATTAGTATATAAATTTATATAAAATTATATAAATTTATATTAAATTTATTTATATATATATAACATATATATATCTACATGTTTTTATTTCTTTATTATAAATATATATAATTTATAAATATTATATAAAACTATAATTTTCATAAATAATTCTCGTAAATATATATCATATATATATATTTTCTATGATATATATATTTATAGACACACGAAAAAAATCCTTATGGGTTATGGAATTAAAAAAGGGAAATTATAAATAAAATAATAAAATGTAAATAAAATTTTTCTTGATGGGAATGAAAAATATGGGGACAATATCACAATTATTTGGTTATATTTCCATCTAGTGTTTTGCAATATTAAATAATTAAATGATTGATTCAAAGATTTAAGATTATTAATAGAATATCATCACATAGTATCTTCACCCAATTACACCATGAAAAAATTTCAGGAAAAAAAACCATGTTTCTCTATTTGTAGAGATTGTTATATAGTGAGTAATGTCTTGAGGGAATAATTTTCAACTTATCATCAAAAAGGTAAGAATTTAGGTTAACAACTTAATGTATATGGGTATATTATTTTCAAATGATAACACCATTTATTTTTGAAATATTATTTAATGTAATCATAATTATATTATCATAATCTTATATATTATTTTATCTATTCAAAACCCATTTTATGAAAGGGTCAATATTTAAAATTTATTATAATTCTAGGTTATCAAAAATTCCTTCCTTGTAAGGGAGTTAAATTCAAATAATTCTATTTTAAAAAATATTCCATGAAAAGATATTTCATTTTTATCAATATCCTCTTTCAAAACTATATGATTAAATGTTTTTAAGTAAGAAATATGTTTAAAATAATTATGGTACATTGAAATATTAAAGTTGTCATTATATATACAATATGAAATTTTAAAATTAGGAAGCATATAAATATGAATATTTTTTCCCATAAAGTATATCATTTCATGTTATTTCATTAATATAAATACAAGCATGTACATAATGACAATTATTTATTTACATTATATATTATTAAAGTATATGTTTTTAATTGGGGGTATATCCATATTTTTGTGAAACATTGTATTATCTAAAATTGTGTTTTGGTAAAATATTATTTGATAAAAAATTATTTTATTTTGAAAATAATTTATTTAATTTTTGAAAATTTGTTATTTATAAGAAAGAAACGAGGAACCCACTATAATAATTTATTTAAAAAACACGGATCATTGGAATCAGACAAGATTATGTGGTATGGGTAGAGAACCCACAGAGTAAAGAATATATTTCCAAAAGTGATAAATTATGTAGCCATATGTATTTCTTTTGGGTTTCCATGTATCATTATCTTTATTTAAAAATTTAGTACATTAAATAAGAATGTATTTTAATACATAAAAGATAAATAATTTTTTTTAAAGCATTATAAATTTTTGGAAATGTATTTTTAAAATTATATACTCCTATAAATAATTGTAACTTTAGTTATTATTTTATTTAAAATATATTAAAATTTTATATATATTCAATGGATTGTTAAATGTATTTTCCAAATCTACATTTTTAAAACCATTGTGTTTATTTTATTATATCAAGTATTCTGATATAAAAAATATTTTATTTTTTTAATATATGTTTATATAATCAATTGTTATATATATATATATATATATATTTGAAACCCAAGGAATTATATTTTTTTTAAAAAAAATCAATATTTTATATTTTATATAAAAATTAAAATGATTTCAATGGGTTTTTAAAATAAAATTTACAAAAGCGGTGTCATTATTTTTTTTAATCCCTTTACGAGGAAATTATATTATCACCGTATGTTTTAAAAAAAATTTACCGGATCATTACCAATTTCAATGACATTTATAATAATGAAGGAGTTATCATAAGAGAAAAAAATTGTTATTTATTTATTTATTTACACATAGACATGTTGTAACAATTTGTCCTTTCCCCCCAAAACATAGAATTTTAATGACTGACATCCTTGTTAATGAGTTCATATTTTTTCCTTTTTTATTTAAATAATTCATACATAACAATTTTACATGATATAGAAGAATGAGCCTCTATTTTGGACAATCTGTATTTGTGTAATGTTGAAGACCACTTTGGAGATTATGCCAATTTTTATAGATAATATATGAGATAAAAATTCCCTTTTTAGGTTCCTGGAAATTAAATTATTATTGACATCTATGTATATAAATTTTTCGTTACTAATGTTTTCAAAATATATAAAAAAGTAATTATGAATATTCATTAGGTATGAAGAAATAATTATAACCAAGAATTACATTTTATGGTGGGGATAAAATATAACATCCAATAAAATATTAATAATTATATTATTATAATTTTGTTTCGAAAATAAGTTTTTAATATTTTTGTAGAAATATTTTTCCTTAAAAATACAAAAATATAATTTTTAAAAATTAAAAATTTAACATATATTTCAAAAAATATAAATATTATCATTATACTAATTGAGTAATTTAATTTACATATAAAATCATAAAACTATTAGATAAATTTATAAATGCATATATCATTTTCATAAAAATATTAATATAACGTTTTTATTGTGTAGGTTCTTCTAAATATATAAAAATTTATAAATAAATATATTTTGAAAAATATATTAATATGAATAAATTTAGTGAGAATTTATATATATATATATATATATATATATTCATATTTGTAATATATCATAAAATTTAATGTTATGTTAATATAAATATGTTATCAAATCATATTAAATATATATATATATACACGCATAATATATATATATATATATATTCTTATAATTGATATAAATTTAGATACACACACATTTAAAGGGATAATTGTATATATGTGTGGCACATGAAGAGATGGAGTTAAAAAAATTTAAAAAATAATTGAAAAAAATGGTTAAGAGTGTTGTGTGATGGGGGAAACCCAAAAGACATCAATGTTTGGTGTGTGTCATTGTGTAGTGTAAGGAACCAAAATACATATTTATATATAAAAATTTGAATCATATATAAATAAAAATATATGTTAAAATTTATAATATCTATATGTTAATATAAATATATATGTTATATATGTAAATGTTAAAATATATATTTTAGTGTATATGTATGTATTATAAATATCTGGGTGTATATAAATAAATAATTAAATTTGCATACGTATATAAAAGGGAATTATTTTAATTGATAAAAATAAATATAATATTCAAATAATTGGGATGTGTGTGTTGTGTGTAAGTGATGCAAAGGGAGTGAAAAAAAATTTATTCCAATTGTGTGTGCGTGTGTGACTTGTAAGTGGTGGAAAAAAATTAAAAAGAGTGAAAAAATAAAAGAACTGAAGTGTGTGTGTGTGAATAAAAGAAAAAATTAGATAGAAAATAGAAAAAAATGTTATATATATTATATATAAATACGATGAAATATAAAAAATATATAAAACAACATAAAATTATAAATTTATATTAAACTCTATTATATATATATAATGTTTACATATATATGTCTAAATATAAATTCTATACAAATATATAATTTAAAAATGGTATATTAAATTATAATTCTCAAATATATATGTAATAAATATATAAAACATATATATATATATAATATTATTTATTTATATTCATTAAAATATAATCAAATAAATTTATCCTGGGATATTGAATTTGAAAAAATACAAATTAAAAA
Source organism: Viscum album (assembly GCA_963277665.1). NCBI lineage: Eukaryota > Viridiplantae > Streptophyta > Magnoliopsida > Santalales > Viscaceae > Viscum > Viscum album. Next base: position 1,338,122,331 of record OY728132.1, on the reverse strand, counting down.
ATATATAATGATAATAAAATTTTTCTTGATGGGATAGTAAACAGTGGAGAAAATCACCACTACATGAAAGACCACTAAAATAATGTATTATGAAATAAATAATAAAATTATTTGATTATACCTTTGTGGATTATATATTAATGTAGTTCCCAAATGTTATTCACCTAGTGAAATGTAGATAGACACCATGAAAGAAATCACATTTTACCCTTATTATGGATATTGTGAGGGGGAGAGTTTAATCTTCAAGGAATGAGTTTACTCATAGTTTCAAATATGAGATATGTATGGTTATGAAGACTAATTTAATGGGATATATATATTTTTAACATATAAGAGTACTTATTTTTAGACCCTTTAATTATTAAGGGACATTTTATTATCAAAATAATACATGTTTTGTATTATTTTTAATTAAACTTTTTATGTAAGTGTGAATTGTTTTAAATTATTTTAAATTCATGGGTTTCCAAAACCCTTTCAATATAATGGAGTTATTGAAATGTAATGATATGTTTCAAAATCATTTATGAAATTGAATTTTATAATTTTCAAAATCCTATTTTTAAACTATATGTATAAATATGTTTATGTAAGATGGTTATTTAAAAAATAATAATTATTTAATAATTATTAAAGCTATCATTCATTTTGAAAATTTTTAGTTAAAAAATTTGGATATTTCACTCATATATATTTATGGTCTTACATTATATCTATTCCTAAAATTTGATTCACAAAAATACAAGAATTTAAAAAAGGACAATTATTACATTACATGATTTTTTCCCAAAGTATTGCCTATTAATTATGGCATTATACTATTATTTTAGAAGGCTTGTTTTCTAAATTTTTTTTTATAATAAATATACATGATTGAAAATAAATTTATTTTTACAAATAATTATATAGAACTCAATTGGATGTTTATCCTCTGAATTAAATGAGAAATGGAACCATAATATTTTTTCATTAATCAAATGTGACCCTTGGGTATTAATTGAGATTATTAGGAATTGAGAGAGAATCCTCATCCCCAATCGATCGCTGTCCAAAAGTGATTAAAAAAGTGGCTTTATGGAATAATTAAGGGTTCCAATGTATCATTTTTTGTATAAAAAATATTATTTTCAAAAAACAATTTGGTCTAAAATGTAAAGGATAAACGAATGTATTCTCAATGTGCATTCTATTTTGGAAATGTGTTTACAAAAAAAAATTTCAATCAAATAAGTATTATCAATGGTTAATTATTTTTTTTGAATTTTTTAAAATAAACTATATTTTAAAAGGATTTTTAATACTATTATCCTATGGTTTATTTTGTAAAACACATTGTAAATTTAATTTTATTGAATATTTTTATATTCAAGTATTTTTAAATTAATTCTAAATAAAATTATATTTTTTATTTTTCATTATATATATTTTAATCTACCTAGATATTATATTCATTTAAATTATTTATCAAATGTTTATAATTGGATAAAAAAATTATAAAGTGTCTTTAAATAATATTAAAAAATGGTTTTTTAATCGTATTAAACCCTTACTGGTCATTTATATTCTGACTCTAAATCTTAATTTTTTTATTGGATCATTAGAGTTTTCAAATGAGTTTGGATTTATTTAGGAGATAGTGCAACGGAAATCATAGAGTTCATTATTTCATTTTTTAACTCTGATATGTTGAAAAAGGTTTTCCTTTTTCCTTCAAAACCTATGTGATAAAATATTCAAGTCTCTTTAATGGATAGTATATTGTATTGGTTTTTATTTATAAAAAAATATATAAAATTTTTCTACTAAATATGGAATTTAGGGTCTCTGATCCCTATAGGGTGTGATCCCCTTACATAGTGACCTATTCCAAGGGTATTTCTTTATTTCATGATTAATAATGAGTTGTGGATAACATAACTCTATGTTTCAACTAAAATGAGGTGGTTGGTACGTGGGATATTTGGTTCTTGATCCTGGATGATCCTTTACAATAAATAAATGATTAGATGGGCCACCACCAATATGTGATAAAAAAACATGGTTATATAGGTTTCATCTATCGGGGAATTTATTCCAGAGTGAAAGATATGGAATCCATGAGGGAGAAAAATATGTCATAGAAATTTACACATTAGGTAGTATAGGCTTCAAAAACATCCATGAAATATCAATATGAGTCCCCGATAAATGATTCATAGTGTAGAATAGAAATAAAATCCTTCCATAATCTAGTCAATTCAGAAAAGGAATATATTGGAAGAATATAAAATTTTTTATTTTCATTTTGAAAAAATTGTTGAATGTATTAGAGAATATACTGGAATAGATTAAGATAATCATCAAAATGAAAGAGAAGTTTTTCCTTGATGTTTTTTCTAGGGTAGAGCTATTTCAATAGTGTCTATATATGGAGATTGAGATAGTAGATAAACGATTCCAATGAATTTCCTCCTTATAACTATAGTTGGTGGAGCATATGGGATGATCTTTGAAGAAGTTATAAAATGATTTACCTTCATGGAGCCTCCATTTACATGGGGTGATGGGATAAAATCTAACCATTAGAGGATCATCCCCCCTTTTGAAAATTTTTTATTAATGGAATCTCTTGAGCTCCATAGGCTTTTTTGAACAATATTTTTTCTTCTTAAGTTGTTTTGATGGATCAGTTTCATATACATCATTAAAAATTTCATGATTTTTAATAATATTCGAGGAACCCAAATCTGTAAATAATTCCAAGAGTCAAAATAAATTCCTCCTCATCACGGATTATGGGGAATTATTCTTATAAAGACCATTTTTGACCTGTTATATCACATACATGTGAAATTACATTGTTTTATAAAATGAATTTAGTAAATGATTCATATAGATATAGAGTGGTCGAATTTTTACCTTGAATAAATAGGATGAAATAACTAATCAACTATTAATAGGTCTATATTATGTTCCCCCACACACTTATTTTTTATTTTCCTGTGGTGCCTTTAAAATTTCATCGTCGTTCGGTGAAGAAGGAATTAGGACATGGGGAATTACATTTTAATAGTGTCCCCTTTGAGTTTTTTGTACTAACATGTTTTATGTAACTTTTTTTTAAATCACAATCTTTCTTATAAAGTGATTTTATTTTCTAACTAACAATAACATTCCATTTTCCTATCATTCCATTTTTGATATTTTAGCCCTGTGAGTATTTAGTCACATCCTATTGGAAATTTATGTTCATAAATTTTTTGACCAATATTGATATTATTTAGGTTCAAATCACTCTTTCCCAAGGAAAATATATTTATGTTTGTATATCATCAATCATATGATTATGATGTCTATGTTTATATATCATGGACCATTAATGGTTGTTGTAAATAGTCGTATATCTTAAAATTTTGATTATTGTAGTTGTGGTTCATATATCATTTACCTTATATGGAATTATTTTGGGGTAATGTTTCTTGAAAATTATATAGAATTATTTTATGGTTATATATATTGGTACTACTATTGTAATTGTTTAGGGTCATATATCATATACCTTATATTGTGTACAAAATACCATGTATTGAATTATAGAAGAATAAATAATGGATTATATTAAAAATTGAATTGAATGGTGTGATGAAATGGGATTGAGATGACGATGATGATTTTGAATCACACAGGGTTGGTGAGTTTTAGTTTAATGTTAATACAATTCATCAAGATAATAGGATGTTTTATCTTGGAAAAAATTTTGATTGAAATTATAAGATCTTATATGCAAGTTTCATGTTCATAAATGAATACTGTATTAGAGGTTACATTAAATTATGGAATCTTCTTACCCATGAGAATGTACTAGTTTTTATATGACTAAAATTGAGTGGGATGGGAACTAGTGTTCCACCCTTTAATTCCAATTAAAATTTTTTATCCCTTCCCACCGTAGACCCATTAGGATATCGAAAATATTTTTCTCTTTTTCATATCATATGAATGTATGGGAAATATATAATTACAACACATGATATTTTTACAAGGTTCTCTTCTCAGTATTTGTATCTAGTCACTAGAATGGGATGTAAATGATCTATATGTACAACCACTAGTATGTAATCATTAGAATGTGGTTACAATAATCAGGACATTATACTTCACTTGAAATTTACTATAATAAATTGGAAGTTTGGGTTTTACATACCATAGATGTATCATTATTTTACATATAAATAAACTATTCTATTAATTTATAAGGTTCTTCATTACAAAAATAAATTATTCAACTAATTAAGACTAATTTTTTCAGTCATCGTGCTTTATTAATAAATCTCTTCTTATTTTTAACTTTTTTACCAATATATTAGATAAGAAGAATCCCTTCTTATTATTCATAGAATCAAATTAAAATATAAACTTATTCTTTATCTATCAATAAAATTTATATGTATTTTTTTGAATTATTATCACATAATTTTTAATGAAACATGTTATGACCAACATATATAATCATGGAATCCAACACATATTATTTCTCTAATATTATACCCACGATAATATAAGATATTATATATGGAAGTGTCTTTATTTATTTCTTCATTAGTGAAAAAAATAATGTTCTAAAAATACTTATTATTCTATCTTGAATCAAAAAAATCATTTTTGAATGTTGATTAAACAATCTCCAATCAACTTAGCATTCTCAAAATTTATTTTTTCCCTGATAAAATTTCAATATTGAAAATTTTTTCGAATATTTTTTTAATTTGATAATTAATGAAATAGAATTGAATCGGACTATTAATATCAATTTGTACAAGGGTGAACATGGAAAAACATAATAAAATGTTCTGTTAGATATGCAATATTCTTATACTTTTCTTATCCTTGGTCCCATGTTCACAACATAGTACTCATGAAAATAACATCATATATGAATTTATAAATATTTATGCATGTCTAATATATTACATTATCATTCATCAAGTGAAAACCCTTGAACATATATGATATTTGATTTTGTAAATTTAGTGCATTATATGTATAATTATATATTTCATATACATGAAACTAATATTTTTGTTCACTTCATTTTCCATTTTGTTTAGACTAGGTAAAAAACTACATGAGTCTTTTCTTCATCTGAATATGTATTAACATATTAATTAATGCATTCATGAATTGTTTAGTGCCTTGTGTAAACTCCACTTTTTAAATTCATGAAAACACATAAACACTATCCAGTTATACATGAAATAACTGCACACAATCTTTCTGAATAAATCCTTATATACTCATTCCTAAAAGCATGGTGTAATCTTGTATAGCTATTCGGGATTCATCACACTGATATAATGTTTTTTCGTGAAAGTTTCCCCTTTTCAAAAACCATTATTATTTCATGTGTAATACATAAAATAATTTCTTCCTAGGTGTACATGGAAGTAGTATGAGTTTCTTATTCAGGAAATGTTGTATGAGAGAACAACTCGATACTCTCTCCTAGAACTAGATGTCTCTATGAAGCACGATGTGTGTGTTTTAACACTAGAAAATTTCAAACCAACATAATAACACTTGATGTGTAATAATATCATCTTAGAAACCATGACTATTTTACTGAATACCCTTATTTTCTAAGAATTGAAGACTATAGATAACCTACTGGTTCCCATAAATGATAAAAATAAATGCTCAAGATTTCATGAATAATTATCTTTCTTAAAAAATATAAATGAATAAAACTTTAACAAGATCAGTGAATCTCTGTTTATTATAATGGATCATACCCACTATTAGAACATTATCCTCTCTAAAATCCAGGAAATAACACCATGTTTTTTTGGTATTTTAATTCCCGTTTACCTTAACTTTGATGTCTTGAAATGCATGTTAAATGACACTGAGAGTGGTGGTTTCTTCTATTCATGATCCCAGATTCTTTGTCTATTAGATATCATCATATTCTTTTAATGAAGATAATAATATACATCTTAAATTCATCTACGATGATTAAATTACAAAATATCCTCTTTATGGTTAATTTTTATTCAACCATAGATTCATCCGTCGATTAAGAGTATTCATTATAGATTTAAGTGCTTGCATGGAGTTCTTTTATCCCTTAATTTGATCATTGGAATCTTAAAACACTCATGATAGCATCACATTCAACTATTTTCTTTGACGGGTTAGTAGTTTCATCGTGATATGTTAGGAGGAAGATGGTGATAATGGTTCAAACCATATATAGAGCTAGTGATCGGAAAAGTATTATAAAATTGAGAAGGTTTTCAATGTTATATTATTATTCTTAAAAATTCAACAATAGTGCAAATGAAATATCATCCCAAATGGATTCTTATCCTAGAAGACTCGTTGGTTTATCGAAAAAAATCTGTGAGAAATCATTGTTCAGTCTATCACCTGGTTTGCAACCCAAATAACACCACACCTCATGCCCACATGAGCGACAACACAATAGGTAAATGTTTTTCCAAATGGGACTCTTTCACATCCTATTCAAGATACATGACATGTTCTACATATTCCTTATACATTGGACCAATGAGGACCTATGCACGACCATCTTCTCATATGATGTCATGAATGTTTGGATTGAGCTGACTTCATCGGGCAAGGATGACCATTAGTTCACACATATTCCCTGGTTGAGGATGGCATGGACATCACTCAAGAACGGACATAATTTTTAACAATACATAGAAAATTATTCTAGGTCATAATTTCCAACATATAAAATCAAGCACCCACCATAAAATTCATTCAACAACTTCTATTTCTCTGATTCTTCATTAAAATATATCTAGAATATAAATTAAAAATATATCATAGTCATAAAATCCTAATGTAAATAGTAATTATGTTTCCTGGTTATCATTTATGAAAATAAATATTAGAAAAGTATTCATGTTTTATCTTTCATGGTTCTCATAAAATTATGATATAGTTCAATACCATATTTTCTACTTCTGTTTTTAGTAATATTCAATCCAAAAAATAACTTCATCATCAAAATAGCTTTCTTATTTGTTATAATAACATAGTCAAATTAGATATATTTATTTGAAATTTAGGTCTATATACCAATCGTCAAATTATTCATGGATATTCATTCAACCATTAAATCCATTTCTATAAAAGAAATCCAAATCAATACTCTAGGACTCACCTTTAAAACAAAACGTATTCATACCATTTATATGTCTCATCATATTATAAGAAATCAAAACATCAAACATAATCCATTAACCTTGGAACTCATTCATATGATTGACATTAATGAAATATTTATATATCGTTGATCGCCATTAAAAACCATATAAAAACATTTACATCCCTTATAGAAAATTAATAAATTAGGATCATCAGTATTACACATTTTATTTTTTGAAAATAACATCAATGTTTTCTTCCATGTTAATGTGTCAATATGTGGATCATATCTCCTCTCTCCCATTTAAATTTCAATCCTAAAATTCACTTTCTCCCCATTTATTTAAATGATATAGAATGTTCATGGTCTAAGGGTGTTATTCCATATTAATTCAATATTCCACCAATCATTTCACATTAAGTGTTATTAAACTATTCCTAATGAAGAAAACAAGAGGAATGGATTTATACAAAAAATTATTCTCTATAAAATGATAATGATACCTCAATAAATTATAACTAATATACATTTAGTCAAGGAATATTTCCTTTCATTTGATGATGAAGATAATAAACCACATATAAAACATTTTAATAAAAATAAACCTAAAACTCATGAACTTATTTCAACAGATAGATTAAAAATTAATGTTCAATGAGAAGGATATTGGACATTGGGAAATTTCCATTAATATTAGGAAAATTATTTATTCAATAATCCTCTTGGTAAAATGGACTTTCACCTGAGTAACAATATTTGAAATATTAAGAGTGACATACCTTTTACCAAGATATGATCTTCAAAATATTTAAATAATAATTTCGTAATATTCGTTATCAATAAAAAATTTTCACCCCTTGATGGAAACATTTATAGAATCTTCATAATGGAGAATATAATCATGAAATTGTTTCAAGACATGTAAGATATTTTATTTTTTTTGGATTCAACTCAAGCACATCTTCAGGTAATTTTGAATCTTTTAAGTACCTTTAACTTTTAGTAGTGTATTGAGGTGGGTTTGGGTGAACTTATAAGAATAACTAAAGGACAATACATTGTGCATGGTTTCTGCATGGTTTGAAAAACCGTTCGACCAAAATGTGCCAAGCATGAGAAACTATACATAGAGGTCTGCATGGTTTGACAACCCTTGTGTCCAAACTTTGACAACTGTGCAAACATAGACCAAGAGGTTTACACGGTTGGCACACGATTTGACAAAATGTGCGCCTCTACCTTGGAAACTGTGTTTGCATGTTCATTATTCAAAAAATCCCTTTTTAAACCACCCGAACCCCCAGGACACCCATATTTCAACCTTGCCTCAGTCTTGATGGATTCTAGGTGTTTCCAAAGCCTCCCAGATATATGCCAATGCAATCTAAAAACCGTTCTTCGAGATTGGAAGCCTAGATTGAAGATCTGATCTCCTACCGGAAAGTAGATTTCATACCGATTCTTCTACTATTCTTTCCTCCATCGTTCATAATTATTTTTAGGGAGGATCTTAAAAATTTACATGGATCTAAACCTCTGGGATGATATCAATATATATTATTTTGAATCTAGATCTATATTTACGATATCATGAAGCCTTTGATCTTAATTTTATTTAGGGATTTAGATCTGGATCTTTTTCGACAACGTTGTACTGCTCCGAATTTGGGGATTTTCGTTGGTCTAAAAGCCATCAATAAACCAAGATAGGTGGTGTAAATTGAACTCACATAGCCATGATTTAGGATATGTGTATGATTTTATGAAATATCTTGATTCTCATACTAAATGATTTCCTAAATGGGGTTAATTAGGAAAGTGGAATTGATGTGCCTTTACCATGATGTTTTATTGATAATTGAATCACAAAACAAATGAAAGGGAGGTCTCCCAAAGTGACTTATAACTTGGAGATTCAATTATGGGTTTTGATATTGTATTTGAGTAATTTTATTGATTGTATTAAGATAATTAATTGGGATAAATAATTATGAAATTATGTTTGTCTTTAAAGATAATTAAATGTGAGAATTAATTATGACTTGATGGGTTTTGAAATGAGTAATTAACTGTAAAAAATTAATTATGGAATGAGAATGGTATTGATTAATTAATTAATTAATTAATTAATTAATGGGTTATGTGATTAGTTAATTGTTTAATTAACTAATGGCCTTTGAAATGTTCAACTAATCATTTTATTTTTAAATTATTAATGTGGAAAATTATTAGGAATTAAAGAATTATTAAATGGATGAGATTTTGTGGTGGTGGTTATGATATCCTAGAACAATGTAGAAGTTGGGACATGTACATGGAACTCCTCCCTAATAGTTATATAAGAACATAGATATAAGGGTGTTGGCATGATTACCTACACTGAATGAAAATTGGATTTATAGGAATGATGTCCTACACTCAACGATATTTTTGGTGCTAGGAATGATGCCCTACACCAAACAATTAATGATAATAATGAATTATTTTTCATCTATGATTTGGGTTTTTATGAATTATTTCCTACACAAAATGAATGATAATAATGAATGATGATTCAAATGGGTAACGTGAATTGAACTTGGCATAATGTGATTGTTATGTATTAATTGAAAATGTGATAAATATTTAATTTATTCATTTTATTTATTACTTAATATAAATTAATGCACCATATTTTTGCTGGACTAATTTTAGACACTGTTGGTGGTGGCCTACTATGTTGTACTCAGACCCTATTTAGGCCTCCTGATCAGCACCTGAATAGACTTTTTTATTGCTGGACTAGATAAAGGAAAGGCCCTGTAAGAGGTTGTAGTTTGGGATTTGAGCATGGGAGAGGCATGCAGACGTGGTTTAGGAACCATTTAGAGTTTTTGTGTCCTTACATTTAGTTTCATTGTAAACACATGGCACTATAATTTTCATAGCATGTATTACCATTCATTTGAGTGTTTTATTTTTTGGTTTTAACTATCATATGTCTGTGTATTGCTTTTGTTATTTATACACTTCTGCAATTGGTTATTTTTATTTTCTTCAACTGGAGTTTTACTATAATAACAGAGGTTATTGTCTCCCCAAGACTGAAATATCATACCCTCTCAGCTAGTCATCACCCTCTGTTGTACGAGGAGGCACGCTTGAGGGAATATGGCCAACCAGCTTATGGTAACATTTAGTGGATCCTGGGTCGGGAAGTCCCAATGTTGTATCAGAGGGATTTTTATTTTTATCTTCCTCTTTTGTGTTATTGTTATTGGAAAGTTAGACATGAGACTTGGAAGATTCGATGCCTAGTAATGATATTGTTCATGTGGGTTTCAAACCCATGTATGGGGGAAAATTCGAGTACTTAGGGTGGGATTGTTTTGATTTTTTTGGTTACAGTTGTATATTATTTTACCTTGGGTGATGCTTTTGTGGTGTGATGTGATATTTGTTTTAAAAATTGTTGAATTTTGATTTGTGGCCTTAAGAGGCATGATATTTGAGTCTACAGTCATCATTCTAAGCAATCATAGTTTTTTTAACATGCATCATTCTTGGAACTCATGAGAAAAAGGTTATAGGTACGTTGTTGAAATTAAACTATTTTTTCATTTTGTGAGAATGAAATAATGATTCAAAATGGAAAAAATGGAAGTCTAATGAGAACATTGATTGATTAAATGGGAATGATTAATTATTTAATTTTTGAATTAATTAATTTTAAATAATGTGACTAATTAATGGTAGAATTAATTAATGAGAATTAATATACCCTTGTTAATAAAGTATTTGGTGTAGGAAGGTAAAAGGTAATGATAAGGCCTCGGTGTTGACTGTGTGGTGAAAAAGGGAGAAATGACATTTTGAAACATATATTGTTTGTTTCTTCCCATACATAAATGTTATATTTTTTTTATGATACCTAAGACGTGGGTCTGGCTATGTAGGAGTATTACTTCATGATTCTTGTTGAGGGAGAGACCGAGGGGTATGTCCTGAAACGATATTCCAAATAGGGAGCTAAAGGCACCATTGGTGCAATCTGATGAAGAAGGGGATCTGTTCTAAGAGAACATTTCTTGTTTCATGAAATTCAGGGAGAGAGACACTGGGTAGATTCAGAAAAAACATGTTTGAGTTGACAAGGGAGTTTCAGCAGTAGCACCCTCCTACAATTACTAGAGAGGGTGGACCGGTGGGAGATGAATTCTAGATTGAATCTATAGAGATGATGCATGACTATTTGGAGGCTCAGGATTAGTGGTGGTTCAATAGGGCTTCTTATATGTTACTGGGTTCTTTGATGCATTAGTGGGACATTCAGGTACGATCTGGACTAACTAATGTTATGTTTTGCAAGGACTATCGAGATAATTTCTTAGAGCACTTCTATCCAGACAAGGTGAGGAATGTTAAAGCTTCAGAGTTTATTCACCTAACACAAGGGATCATTTCGATAACCATGTATGATGAACATTTCAAAGATTTATAGTGTTCTCTCTAAATTTGGTGGTAGATGATTCTTCGTTAGCAAAATGATTTCAGGATGGACTTAAGTGTGAAATTAAGTCCCCAGTGAATATATTTAGGATGAATAAATTTATAGAAGTGGTTAATTAGGAGATCACTTCATATGGTAACCTAAATGAGGATTCCAATACTAGACATGTAGTTGAACGATCTGGCAGTATGCCTTCAAAGAGCATGAATCGCCATAATGAGATTCTTATTCATGAAAGTGTAATGAAAGGTGGATTGTTAGTATGGAAAGTTACACCAAATAATTCTCAAGTGCTTTCCCACCAGTGCGGTAGGCATGGAAAATATCATACACATTTTCCTCAACCACCAGTGGATTTCTAGACTTGTGAACAAATGGTACACCTACAAAAGTTATATAGGAAGAAAATGTAAGATGGTTCTGAGGGACCAGCTGCTCGGAGTCAGAGTGGGGGAAGGGGGTCTTCTAGACAATATTTGTCTAGCTTCTAGTGTTTTACTTTTTGGGGTAGTAGAGACAGTAAACATGGTGATTTAGGGTATGAGCACCTATATAAGTTGAGTGGTGCTGCTCAGGGGAGTCAGACGACACCACTGGGAAGAGGGGCAGGACAGTTACATGTAGTGTAGCCTAAACTCATAGAGAGCGATGTTGGTCCATTGATAGTAAGAGGTATTATTACAGTTGCTTCAACATTAGCTAATACCTTGACTGATATTGGTGCCTCTCATTCTAATATATATCCAAATCTTTTTAATGACATCATCATAGAGGTGGAGCCTATAAGCATGATGATGAATATAGATACACCATTTGAAACCCGAACTAGGGATATATGTTTTGTCATTGGATGTTCTATAGAGATCGGAGTGTATCGTTTCCTTTGGTATATCTATGTCCTTGATATAATGGGATTCGATCTGATTGTGCATATTCACTGGCTAGTCACATACTGAGCCCACATATATTTTTACCGTAGGACTGTGACCTTTGTATCTTTTGAGGGTGATCAGTATATCCTTCGTGTAGAATGGGATATCCATGAAGGCAGAGCTGATCCAAATACTCAGCAATTGTGAGATCTCATTTCCCATGTTTCTAGTATGTTTCTAGATTATGGGAGTTGTAGGAATGATTTTCTTCCACTAGTAGTATAATAGTTTCAGGATGTATTTATTGATGACATTTATGGGTTTACCCGTGAAAGAGATGTGGAATTCATTGTTAATCTCATGCCTGGGGATGATCCAGTATCTGTTACACCTTATAGAATTTCACCGAATGGGATTCTAGATCTCAAAACACATTTGGAAAATTTGAAGGATAAAGGTCTTATCCTTCCTAGTACGTCGCCTTGGGGATCATCTTTTTTGTTTTCAAAGAGTGCTGATGGGAGTTTACGCTTGTGTGTTGATTACCAAAAGTTGAATAAAAAGACTATGAAGAATTGATATCCACTTTTGTGTATCAATGATCTGTTTGACCAGTTCGGGGATTGTGAGTTCTCAAAGATCGATATGAGATTAGGGTATCATCAGGTGAGAGTTCGGACGTCTGATATACCAAGAAATTATTTTAAAAGAGGGTATGGCCTTTATCAATTTTTCATAATCCTGTTTGGGTTGACAAATTATCCATTTGGATTTATGGAATTGATGAACATGATCTTTTATCCATAAATAGTTGATTTTGTGGTGGTGTTTGTGGATGACATCTTAGTGTACTCTAATACTCATGGTGATCGTGCCCGACATCTTGACATCATCCTGGGTACATTGAGAGAGAATTAGTTATATTCCAATCTCTCTAAATGTTTGTTTTGTATTGACAGGGTACACATTTTGGGCCACATCTTCTTAGAAGATGTTTTTCCTTGTGACCCAGATAAAGTGAAGGTAGTGATTTCTTAATAGATTCCCAAGATTTTTTTTGATATTAATAGCTTTTTGGGATTAGCTTGTTATTACAGGATGTTCATCTAGGACTTTTCTTAAATGGAAGCACTTCTAACTTATTTGGTCATGAAACAAACAATGTTTGTACAGATAGAATCATGTGATAATTCTTTCTAGGAGATGAGGAATCACCTGAAATCATCACCAATTTTGGTATCACCTGTGTCATGTGAGTAGTACACATTATATTGTGGCGCTTCTGGGGTTGGAATACGAGATGTGTTGATATAAGGGGATATAATCATTACTTATGTGTCTTAGAAATTGAAGCCACATGAACATAAATACCCTACGCATGAACTCATGTCAGTAGTATTGGTTTATGCTCTTAAGTGTTGGCGACACTATGTATTGGGTGAAAATTTACAGTTTTTACGAATCATAAAATCATGAAGTATATCTTTTCATAGCATGACATGAATCTTTGGCAGAAAATATGGGTAGATCATTTGTAGTCCATTTATTTTGAACAAGCATATACACCTAGGAAGGGGAATATTGTGGTTGATCCCTTGAAATAAAAAACTCAGACTCATCTTGAACATGAGTTGAGTGTAGACTAAAAGGTGATGACCTAGCTGGCGGAAATGCATGAGGTAATTTAGGAGAGTCAGAAGAGGATGAATATGGTTTCTGTAGCAGTGGATTCTACGCTCTTGAGACGGATCAAGAATAGGAATTATGAGGATCCAGAGTGTCTAGCCTTGATATAATTTCTTGAAGGTGGGTAGACATCATCAGAATGGAAAATAGATGACGATGCGGCCGTCTATTTGAAAAATTTGGTTGTTGTGCCTACGGGTATGTGAGAGGAACTCATGTGATAATTTCATGCATCCAGGTGGCTTGTAGATCCTGGGGTGACAGAAATGTACTGTGACCTTCAATGACAGTTTTGGTGGCCACGCATGAAAAAGAAAATAACAGGGTTTGTAACAAGATGGTTCACCTATTAGGAGGTGAAAGAAGAGCATCACTGACCTGGAGGCCTATTGCAATGTTTACCTTTTACAGAATGGAAGAGGGATGACATGACTATGGATTTTAGGGTAGGACTTCCAAAGACCCTTAGAAATAATGATGCAATTTGTGTCATTGCGGATCAGCTAAAAAACATAGCACACTTCCTTCATATCAAGTAAACCTTTACTATAGAGTTGTTGGGAGAACTGTACATGAGATACTTAGTTTATTTACATTGGGAGCCATGGAATATAGTTTCAGATCGTGATCCCTACATTACTTCATGCTTTTTGCAGTGTTTATATAAGGAGCTTGGGATACAGGTTATGTTATATTTGTCCTTCCACCCACAAACTGATGGTCAGTTTGAGCATACCATACATGTGTTAGAGGATATGCTACCTACATCTATCCTTGACATTGGTGGTTTTTTGGAAAAGCACTTTCCTTTGGTGGTGTTTGACTACAAAAACAGTTATCAATAAACTATACCGATTGAAACATACGAAATAACTTATGGTAGACCTTGTAGATAAATGCTATGTCAGTTAGTGGCGGGTGAGTTAGAGTTATTGGGGCTGAGTGTAATTTATGAGACATCATAGCAGGTACAGTTGATTCAGAATCGTATTGATACGCCTCAGCGTAGGTAGCTATCATATTCTTATAAACGAATATGACCTCGATAGTTTTCAGAGGGTTGTCGTGTATTCTTTCAGGTTTTGCTCAGATTGGGTCAACAAAGGACACTGAGGTAGGGTATGTTAGTGCCCTGGTTTGTGGGACTGTTTGAGGTGCAAGAGAGAATCGGTCTGGTGGCGTATCAATTAGAAATTACATAGAAATTCAGTGCTATGAATGATTTTTTCCATGTGTCACAACTACATTAGTATCACCTCGACCATTCTCATGTTGTTGATGTTGACGAAGTTTACCTAGAGTGAGATGCACCCTTTGAGGAGCATCTGATACGTGTGCTGGGTCGTGGTGAGAATGTTTTATGGGGAAAGACAATTCAGTTATTTCAGGTGTTATGGAAACACGGAAATGTTCAATAGGAAACTTTGTAACAGGAAGTAGACATGAGGGCTCAATGGTCCAATCTTTTCGGCTTGGAATCTTAGAGATGACTGTGAGTGCAGCTCGAGGACGAGCTGTTATAAGGTGCCAAGAGTGTATGATCATGGATTTTTCTGGAGTCATCTCGAGAACATATTCAATTACTTTAGAAACTATTAAGTACCATTAACATGGAGTAGTGTCATGGGGTGCGTTTGGGTGATATTTTAAGGAAAACAAAATGACAGTGGGTTCTGCATGGTTTGCGCATGGTTTGAAAACCTGTGTGACCAAACTGTGTGAATCGTGAAAAACATGACAGAGGGGCCTGCACGATTTGCACATGGTTTGAAAAAAATGTGCAGCCAAACCACACCAACTGTGAAAACATGTAAAAAATGTTCCATATGGTTGGTGCATGGTTGGCACACATTTTGACTAACTATGTGCCTCTTCCCAATAAACCCTGAGTGGAGGTTTTCTGTTTTTCAAAAATCCTTTTTAAAACAACCCGAACCCCCAAGACACACATATTTCAATGTTGATTCAGAATTGATGAACTATAGGTGTTTCAAAAGACTATTAGAGATATTACAATTCAATCTTAATGACATTATTTGGGATTGGAATCCCAGATTGATGTTATGCTCTCATCCCCAAAAGCGGGTTTCATCCCAATTCTTCTCACGTTCTTTCCTCAAACTATCTTAATTCTTTTCATGGAGGATCTTCATAATTTCGATAGATATAAACCTATGTGTTGAGATATATATCTAGGATTGTGAATCTATATCTAGATTTAAAAGATCATGATTCCATTGATCTTAATTTTTGTTTTTGGGATTTAGATCGAGAGCCTGTTATCTGATGTTGTGCCACTTTGATTTTGGGGATTTCTTTTGGGACAACATCTGTCAATAAACAAAGGTAGGTAGTCTAAATTGAACTCCCATTGTCCTTATTTGGTATATGTTTATGAGATTATGAATTGGATTGATTCCCTTTATAAATGATTTCCTAAATGGGTGTAATTATGAAAGTGGAATTGATGTGTGTTTACCATAGTGATTTATTGATAATTTAATCACAAAACAATTTAATGGGGGGTTTCCCAAAGTGGTTTATTACTTGGAGATTCAATTATTGTTGGTGATCTTGTATTTGAGTTATTTAATTGATTGTGTTAAGATAATTAATTGGGATATTTGATTATGAAATGATGTTTGTCTTTAAATATAATTATTTGTGAGAATTTATTATGACAGGATAGGTTTTGTAATGGATAATTAATTGTTAAAAATTAATTATGGAATTTTAATGGAATTGATTGATTAATTGATTAATGAATTAATTAATAGGTTATGTACTTAGATAATTGTTGAATTAAATAATGACCTTTGAAATTTTCAAATAATCGTTGGATTAGTAAATGATTCATGCGGAAAATTCTTATGAATTAAATAATGATTAAATGGATTAGATTTTGTGGTCCTAGCATTGACATCCTAGACCAATGTAGAAGTTGAGAATTGAACACATTATTCCTCCCCAATAGTTATCTATGTGCTTAGATGTAATGGTGTAGGACATGATGACCTACACTGAATGAGAATTAGAGTTATAGGCATGACGTTCTACACTCAATGTGATTTGTGGTGTTAGGCATGGTGCCCTACAACAAATGATTAATGATGAATGATGAATGATGTTTCAAATGGGATTTGTGCTTCCTAGAATGACGAACTACCCCAAATGAATGATAATAATAATTTATGATTAAAATGGGTAACATGAATTGAACTTGGCCTAGTGTAATGATTAAGTATTAAATTAAAATGTGATAACTGTTTAATTTATCCATTGTATTTATTTATTCGTATAACTGTATGCATTATCTTTTGACTGGGCTCATTTTTGACCTTTTTGGTGGTGGCCTAATGATTTGTACTCACAAACTATTTGGGTCACCTCATTAGCACCCGAATAGACTTTTTTGTTGCAGGACTGGATAAGGGAAAGGCCATGTGATTTGTTGTAGTTTGGGGTTGGAGCATGGGAGAGGGAACATGACAAGTTTCGGGACCCGTCTGGAGTCGTTGTTTCCTTAATTTCTATTTAATTGTAGACACTTGGTACTTTATTTTTCATATAATGTTTTATTTTCATTTGATTATTGTATTTTATGATTTTGACTATCATGTGTCATGGCATTGTTCTAGTTACTTATACGATGCTGCAGTTTGTTATTTTTATTTACTTTTTTGGTGTTTTATTTTGATAACAGAGGGTATAGTCTCCCCAATATTGACTTACCCGACTCTTGCTACTAGTCAGAACCCTCTATCATATGGAATGGTGTTCTTGAGTGCATGTGGCCAACCAGATCGGGGCACCGTTCAGTGGCTCCCGGGTCGGGATATCACAAGATGTTTCTTTTGTTGAATACCTCATTATTGATCTTTAACATGTGTTTTTATAGATATAAAATTATCACAACATCAATGAGGATAATATTTTGAACACTTTTTCTTAAGGATGCCAAATAAGAACAACCCACAATGGTATCTTCATTATCCTGGATTCTAGGAATAGAATATGACAATATACTTCTTCATCAAATATAATCATTTTTTATATTAGTAATTATTTACAAAATTTAGGAAACATTCTTTGATGGTATTTACAAAATCGTTGATTCTAAGGATTAAAAACACTGAATAATTCTCAATATTTCAACCTAAGAACACTTTTAACATTCATTTATCATAATTATAAGCACAAATACAATACACATTGATTTTTGGGAATACTGTGGATCATCATTTATTCATAAATATGAAAATTAAGGTTGATACATTTTTCATAATGAGATTTGTCCTCCTCATTTAATCATCACATCAAAACATCTTCTCTTAAATTATTATGGATGTAGTGTGGATCTTGTCAATTATTTAATGTTTTATTGTGTGATACTTATTTCATTAAGATCTTGTATAGAACTATTTTCTCTGGACGAAATCATAATGATTTCTAATTATGATTTAATAATTTCCATGAAATATATAACAGTATATATATCCATGTTTCACCTCACACAAAAAGTTTCTTAATCTTCTTGTGGAATATATTTTTACACAAGACATGGCTTGTGAGTCAAAAAAAAATTTACACTGTTTCTAAATATTTTGTCCATATAACGAAAAAATCCTTTCTAAACCTATAAAAATTTCATAGATTTTTCACTTGGTGTCTTCTGAGTGACACCCACTTAGTAGTTATTTTAGATGATGCAATTTTCTACAACTTCATGGATTTGGAATGGATAGTATTTACAACATTCCTTCGTGGAATATTCTAAGGAAAATATTTATTCAAAATATTTTTTTGACTTCATCTTGGGGTATATTCTTTATTAAAATCCGTCATATGTCTTATTAAATTCATATTAACATTGGATACATGTTGGGATGAGCATGTAATAACTTTGTGACTGCTAATGCTTCATACATCATATAAATTAAAAATATTATAAAATAATTTTTCCATATTTTGATTCTTATAGGCCAAGGGATGTATATTATTCTTCTTCACTATATGTCTTCCATCTAATATAGGATTCCTCTATGATATTTAATTTATTTTTTTATACCAAAAATATTATTTACAATGCCCAAATCTATTGTATCCCCGATGTTAACCCACAAACAATGATATTCTTAATTTATTCAGTATTGTATTTTTAGTCTTGTTTAAAAAATGCATCACTTATCATGGTGATAAAGATTATATAAAATTTTAACTATCCCCCCATAAATATTTTAGCCTTATTATCTCCATTATTCATCTATAGTTGCACATAATTTCATTCCAACTTGTATACATCATGATAATAGATTTAAAAATAATAATTACAGGGTGACAAAGATGGTACTTGTTTCTTCATAGTTTTTATTGATTGATCTACTATTGATGTAATGATATTATTATCATATGATGGATTACCTTTAAACATAAATTACTCTATTGAGAATTAATTACCATTATAAAAAAATTCAATATTTTATGATGTATCAATATATGCCGTATAAAGATTGTCCAAATGATCATAAAAATATAGAAATTTCCCCTTGTGGAAGCCTTTAATATTTATAATAATTATTATAAAATATTCACAATCATCCTTCATCATATCAGGATCATTATCATGAATCATAATTTTTTTTAATCAATGAGTAATTATCCATTATCTTGTTGGATATTTCATCCAATTGAAAACCCTTATCCTCAGTGCTATTTTTCAATATCTATTCAATTACATTGATATTTTCTTATAGTTTATTATTATGCCCTCTTTATCTTCAACAAAATTGATGAATATTGAGGAACTTATTTCATGCCTCCTCTAATTTCATTAATGGTTCCAACTTGTTATGATAGATTTAAAAATTCAACATTTTTTTCTATAAATCCCTTACCCAAGATATAAACATCACATTCCCTAAACGAGATCTATTTATATATATATATATTAAAATTATCAAAAAAAAGAGGCTCGTTATTTTGGAAATCCATTAACAAATATTAATCAAATGACCAGTAATTATTGATAATATATAGATTGATCATCATCTACACTAATTCAAGAATGTTCATCTTGATGAATGTTTTCAAATTTACTACCATAGGCCTCCTAATCATGAAATGTAAGAAATTTTCTCATCTACTTTGGAAAAAAGAACCACAAAATCATTACATTCCAATACTTTTATGTCTTTATTATATACAATTCGTGACAAAACATATATTTCCTCTTATTTAGATCATATGAAGCTATTTTTAAACCTTCAATTTTCATTCCTTTTCTTTATTCATCTTGTTCTTGGTAGAAATGGAGTTCTTATGGTAGATAATTGAAACCTCACCCAAACATCACATCATTGTTGTTTCGGTTGAAAACTAAAATCATAAAAAGATAATAAAATCAGTATAGAGATTTCAATAGATGTGAACTTGTAATCTGACACCACTAGAAAGGAATAGATTGGGATATGAATAACACTAAGAGGGGGGTAAATTAGTGGTGGTGAAGTTTCTAGCTAATTACAACTTTTTATCTCCATACTTATAAGAAATTTTAATATTTTGATTTATAATTCTCTATTACTTTCCATATAAAAGTATATTAAATATTAAAATTTAGAACATGATATATTTTATATGTTAACCACTCATTTAGAGTATCTAATCCATGGAATATTATGGAAATGATGCAACCATGGAAATACACGAAATTTATACTTTGAATGTTGTTACCATAAGTATAAATAACCCTATAACATAAAATTAGATATATTGAATTGGAAGTTCAGGTTTTACAGTAGTTGGAATATTATTTCTACTTTTTATAAGGACAGACTTCTCCTTGTTGATAAGGTTCTTTGTCACGCTGATGGAGCCTTCAACCAATTGATATTATTGTTGGTTTTCACTAAGTTTCATTGAACATCCACTTACTCTATCTATACATGGTGACTTTTATAGAAGAAGGAAATAAACTCTTCATCTTATTCTTTAAAACATCACACTAAATGTTGTGTTTCTTCTTTTTCCATTAGTCAGAAAAATATGGTTGTGGTGAGGGATGTTAAACACAAAATTCATCATGAATCATGTGATGATCTAATTATATCATCATTGAACCCACAATTACTCGATATATAATTTTTACACTCAATAATATTAAATATAATATATATAAGTGTTGTGATATATTCCATGTTCATTGTAAAACACACTGTTCCAAATATACTACTTCAGCTTGATTAAATCCCAAAAATCATTTGTTATTGTCGAAACAATAATGCTCAGTTCACCATAGAATCACCAATTTTTATTTCATGATTGATACAATTTAAAAATTGAATGAATTATAATATATTAGTGGTGAAATTAGTATATAATTAACATGAATAGAAGAACAATTTTAGTATCAATTCATCGAATAGTAAACATACATATAATTCATTCATTGATATCTTTGATATGAAATATTGTTCAATTATTCCCAAAAACATTCTCAAGTTCACTTCACCCAACTAATAAAAATAATATCACATGTTCATTTATCAATCATTATCCATGTTTAATACAATATAATGTTATTCATAAATTCATAAAACCTCAAACATAAAATAATATTGTTCTTATTAATTTATGTGATTTTTATATGCATGTATATTTAAAAATGGATACAACATATCTTTTTGTTCAAATATTTTTCATTCTTAGTAAAAAATTACACACAATTCCATAGTTATTTATTCATGTGAATATATATTCACATATCTATGTGATCATTCTTGTAGTCTTAAGTACCTTGTGTTACATCCACTTATTACCTATGAACAAACAATATAATCATTTTCCAGTTATTCTTGTAACAATTTTCAATGTATGTATGTATGAATACTTATGTAATCCTTCATCATTGTTTAGTGGGATAATTTATAATGGTTTGGGATGCAGTTACCTTGATGAATGGTTTTATAATTCTTGTTTATTTTTCAAACACGACTAAAGTATTTCACCTGAAACTCTACAACTATTTTCCTCATGTGTATTAAAAAAATAATTATATTTTTCACAAGGGAAAATAAGTGAACAACTATAAACTATCTCATGGAGGTGAATGACTTCATGAAACATGTTGAGGGCTTTTGAGAACCAATCATTTTTTCACAAAAGGTAATCACATTGGATCTATGTTGTTCTCCTTTGTTTAATAATGATGGTTTTTAGGTATCCCCTTCTTCATGAATCCTAGATATCTCATGGTACAAAACCATTCCACATAAATGATAAATGGAGATGTTATAGTTTTCATGAAAAAATTATAATATCTTGAAATATTTGAACAACTACTACTTGAAGAGGATTGATTCCTCTCCTTATATATGTGAGTATAATAGCCTTCCCCGGAACATTTATATCCTTAAAATCCTAAAAATAGGGCAATTTAAATATATTCATTGTACTGTAGAATACCTTAACTTGGAATCATTCTAAATATGGTCAAATTTCAATGATAATGGTCGTATCCTTTCTTCGTGATCCCAATTTCTATTTTACTGTGATATACTCATGTGCGTGCACTAAATATCCTCTGATACATTGTGAACTAATACATGAAGATAAAATAATTAATTTCCTCCTATAATTTCAGTTTGATTTTACTAAATCATTATTATTTTATATATATCATTCATTAATGGACTATTTTATTTCATGGATTTATATTTTCCATTTGTTTTATCATTTAGACCATAGAACACTCATGGACATATCAGGTTCGACCAATGGTGGTTAGGCTATCATTTCTTGTGATTTAGTAACATCATAAAGATACATGAGGAGTATGATTTGAACAATAACTTATCCATTATTGCAGTGGTAGATTGGATGAAACAGATTAAATCGACCAGGTCGTCACTGTTTTCTGTGAATGTTTTAGATGTATGAATAGTGCTACAAAAATACAATCTCAAACTGATGAATAACATGGGAATCTCTTTGGTCTAATAATCAATTGGTGACCACCCGCCATTCAATATACACTAGGGTCACCACTGTGATTACACTACACCAAATTCCCCTATTTGCCATAATCCATGTTGTTCATTGGATTCCTTCTGGTCCTTTAACCCAACCTATGTCCACATTTGATTGTGCACTCTTCATAATACTTCCATAGTCATCACTATATGTCCTCCTAGGTTGTAGTTGACCATCAGGCCCCAAATTTTCCCAAATTAAGTTTTTTATTGGTTCTTTTCAAAGTTGTGTATAATTTTTACTAACATATATAAAATTATTCTTTCTGAAAACACTCACCATATTAAAATAAATTCCCTCCTTCAAATGAATTCCTCCACTTCTTTTACTTTGATTCCTCATTCAAATGTATTTGTAATATAAATCCAAATGATCACATACTTGAAAAAACATGATGAAATTAGTAATTATGATCCATGGTTTTCCTGCATGGATATTATGATCTAAATAATATTCAATCAAGATCATTCATGTTTCTCATGCTATATGATATACTTAATTTAATAACACTCTTCTTCTATTATTTTTGGTATATTCATTAAAAAGAACTTATACATCATCAAAACCAATTTATTATTTCATTGTAATTAATATATCACATTTGATACATGTATTTCACATGAATATATATTCACTAATCATAAAAATATTATGGGACTATTTTATAAACATGAAATACAATGTCATCTAAGTAATACATAATAATTCTCCAAGAATCACATTCAAAACATGATAGGATCAATCCATATATATGTTTCTTCATGTTATATTTATTGAGAACATCATCCAAGATCCATTAAATTTATAATTTAATCATTATATTTACATCAATTAAATATTCTTATTTCATTGATTGAAATTTGGAACAAATGAAAATCATTGAAATAATATAATAATCATACACATAATGGGATCATCCCAGAGGGTCATTGATTATTTTATGATAAATTCATACACTGAAGATAATAAATGGTTTATAGATGATGGATAATAATAAAAGTTCTTGAACAATTAATTCTTTCTATAATAATTATTATTTCATAACAGAACTAGCACCAACATCATATCTATCAATATGGTTATTCATGGTGGGATTTTTACCGTATAACCATAATTAAATGTTGAGTATTTGAAAATGATTGTACAATCCTCTAACCTTGTTTCAATTATGGGTATGATATATGAAAAAAATTAAATCAAGGATGTGATTCATGTTTCATTAATAATATTATCTAATTTGTAAATCATATCCATATTGTTTTAGTCGATGACTGTTTGATGGGAGAAAACATATTAACGATTCATGGAAATCACTATTAAATAATGAGTCACATTATTGTGCTTCAAGGTCCTATCGTAATTGGGGGACCATTTCACATGGAAAATATTCATTTGGATGATGGATTAATTATGCATATATATGATCCAATATGGTATTACAATCACAGTCAATCTAGAAGATACCATGGAGATGACCACAATCGCAATCGAATGACATGGAAGATATATTGATATTAAATCAATGGAAAAATAAAATAATGTATGGGTAAAAATCAATCCAAATAGGGTTCTGACACCAAAGAGAGTGTCTGTATGCCAACCAAAAATGAAAGCATTACATGACTATGGGGAAAATTTTAATTATGTACTACCTCAGGAAAGGGTGTACTAATTTTATAGCCATGATGGTCATATACATCTATCATGTAGTATAGGTTATTGTGATGATGACCAAAAATATGTTTTAGAATGATGTACTATATAATTCCCATGATAATGGGTATCATACAAGGATACCTATATTCGAGGATGTAGAATCCACTTAAATAATTGGATTATGTTACTTGTAAATCATGATCTATTAATATCAAAGTCAATGATAAGTGGAGACTGTTGGTAGTAGGTGGACCATTAAGTGTGCCAAAAACCAGTATCACCCACCGTTATGAAAATATATTGGGTTTTTAAGGGGGTCCATTCACCTAGGACTAAAATTTATCTTATTCAAAATCTCTATGGAATTACATTACTAAAAAATGAATCTTATGGGCCCCTTTATATTAGTTAGTCACTATACTATTAGGCTATAATCAATAACATAGAGTATTGATATATGGTTATGGTATTAAATGTGAATTGAATCTACTCAAGAATTAGGTGTGTATTAAATAAAATTTTGTGGAAATAAATTCGGTTTAGGTGAAAAATAATAACTGTGAATTGATAAATATCTCTAAAAGATAAAAAATCATATATTGAATTAATTTTTGGGGAAAAGGTATAGGATGAGTCATCGTTCTAACATTTATGATGAATTTAAGGGTATAATAGGAATAGATTATATTTTTCTAGTGTTATAGGGTAAGCCATATGATATTTTTTTCCACCATAAATATTTCATTAATTTTATTGAAGAACTATAATGATAGAGATAATAGTTAGAAGAGAATTCAATTTTCCTCAATCCACCATTTTCAATGTTTTTGTTAGAAAAATATTATGTATCATTGACTATCATTTTAAAGTATTTCTAGTAGAAATATAGTGGGATTAGAGTTTATGGTTTTATAGTATTGAATGGAGCGTACACTATTTAATGTCATGATTCTTGGACTTTTGAAAATTCAAGTGTTATATAGTATCCCACATAGACTTCCCTATGATTTGAGTACTCTAAAACCCTATTGAATGAGGGATATAGGTTGTGTAAATTTTTTATAATGGATATTATATCATGAAAATTTGTATGGAGAAAAACTCATGGGATAACCATAAATCATATAAATGTAAGTAATACAATTGGATTGTTTTCAGATTTCATTGGGAATAGAGGGCCTTTTATAAGAAAATTATATTTCTGGTTGGTTGGTCAAATCCATTATGAAATTCAAAATATGTTCTGATAATAATAGTCCATAAATGTGATCCCAATTCCTTTCAGTGGTATTTAAAAAAATACAGAAACCCAATACACCAATAAAATTATGTATCATTTTTTGATTGAGTTGTAAATAATCATGACAGAAACACATAATACATCAATTAACTATGGCCATGCACCTTTTTACCATTGATAAGGATTAAGAATGGAAAATTATTTATAATAATTAGAATAATGGAACATGAATTTGAATTACATGAAGTTAAAATTCATCAAATAAGTAATTAATTGATCTACACTTTTGTTCCATGTGTTAATATCCCTATGACATATTGTTTAGTGTTTTGTAGCGAGGAATAAGGGAAGAGAGTTTAACATCATTTGACCAGGATGTTGTGAACTGATGTGATATTTAGGCAATGTATTTTAAGAGAAACCTTTCATTTTTATGGGTCATTCAATTAAAATATAATTTTCATCGTCACAAGAGCTCCTTGGTAGGTAACCATATACATGGTCTTCTTTGTGTATATCTGACATATATAAATGAAAAAATGTACATTTGGATCATACATAAAAAAGTTACTTTGTAAGACCCTAATATTTTTATGAATTATCTAGTATCTGAAGTTGGATAAATATTTTTTAATACATCTAATATACTACTAGACACATAAAAAATATAAGCCCGATCCTACCTAATAACATATTCCATATTATTTTTTATTAAGAAGATGTGTATAGTTAATGACATTTATTGTGTGGGTAAGGGGTGTTTGGAAAAAATAAAACATTATCTTAGTGATGATAATGAACAAGGCCCACTGAGAATGTCTGGTGACTTTTTTTGGAAATAATATAAGTTGGGGTAATATAAAAGCTATTTCGAAAAACAACCCATGAATTTCATAATGAATCCCCTGAGGGATGAAATCAATCCATATAAAACCATTTCAATGAAATACCTATGTATAGGTCATGCCCATACACAGAGTGTTGACTTTTATATTGATATTTTGGAAGGTCCTATGATAGGGAATCCTGGGTCAATACATATACTAATGGGATATGAAGAAATACACTAATACATGTTTTATATCTCCCCACATAGCTCCAAAAATATATTTAAATAGAAATTTATTGTTATTACATATAATATTTGTGATCCTTCCCCCACAAAGATCAAGATCAGACGTAGGAAAAAGAAAATAATTCCTACCGTAATGCTAAGACATTGGTGATGTAACATATCACTAAAATTGATCAGTTTTAAAATAGACAGTATATTTTATTTGAAATTTGTTGTCGGACCAAGGATGGTTTTTAATCCCAACTCTCAATAATATGCTACCATTAATTAAGAGAAACATATTTTGATTACCATATATGTGCCTTATGAATATCTTATTCATATTCAAGGGGGTGAAAAATGTTTTCGCCACAGTGTATGGAAACATAGAAAATAAATGGATTCCATCATAACATAGGGTAGAGGGGGAATTTCTATATTGTAGAATTTTTTACAACAATTAAATACATGGTAAGAATAATTGAACTGTGATTCCACATAAAAATACAACTCATATATAGGGGGAATGAAGTTGGTACCACCATTTCATGGATTTAATCTTTCCCTAGGTTGGAGAGTTTGGGAGTAATATCATTTCATGAATGGATTGGAATCCTGATAAATTTATTTCATAGAAAAAGTGTTCCTTACATAGATCAATATCATATTTAGGGAAAAGGGGAATTCCACTCATCAAATGAGTATTTATCCCTCATCACTCAGGTTCAAGATCTATAATTTTGTATTATAACATAAAGGTGAATAGATCTCATATTTTTATAGGCATTTATTGATGATCTAATCTTCACAATCATGCAACCAAACAAGTGTGAATTTGACAAAAATATATCATGAACTATGGGAGGCTGTTATAGTCATGATCTTATAAATGGGTCTATGACATAATACAATAGAAACCTTAGGTATCCATATGGGTCATATATCATTACATGAATATTTTACCTATAGTAATTTATCTATACTGATTAGGGTCACCCATGGGGAGAGGGATTAAATATATATTTTTTATATTTCATTAGGGCCAAATACATGTGGTCTAGGTTTCATTATGTATATACTGTAGATATAAATCCCACCACATATATTATATTGAGGTAAAAGGTTAACGGGGATAGATCGTACTTATATAAAGAGAAAAGATAATAGGGTCACTATTATTTTTGACATTATGTTAGGGACCATGAAGTGATATCTACATGTCACTATGTATCTTTATGGATAAAAGTAATTCCATAAATGGTTTTTGAAATGATATTCACTGGATAGAAATATATCATATACCGGGAGAGGGGATTTTTTTGAACAATAGTTCTTCCAAATATAGTACTCATGGAAAATTATTCTATATAGATACAACTAATATAAAAGTGTAATAAATAACTAAGCCTTCATTATTGGAATATTTTTGTGTCTAGAAAAAAGAACATGGTTATATCTATGTATTACATAGTGATGTGAATGGTCCATTCACATAGTTGGTTAATTTGATATTATATTCATTTATCTATCTCATATAAATTTAATTTGGGCTATAATGATTTATTTCTTTGAAAAAAAATATTTCATAGACTACTACATGGATCTACCTCTCATATAAGGAAGAAATAGAACTATATGAAAATACAATTATGATCAATTAAATGGCATGTATGATGAACATCCACTTTAACGATTAATATCATGTGGTATGGATAATGAACATATAGTATAACATTATATGTTGAGGAACATATGAAATAAAATTGTACTGTGAAAAGGATGTTAATTATAATTTATAGAATTTTTTTATAAGAATATAATTGAATATCTAGACATCATTATATATCCCTAAAGAACGTGTTTCACTTAATACATATTTCATTGAATTAGTGTTATCAATTCCTTAATAATGTTCAATAATAGGGGACATAATTTTTTATGGAATTTGCAGCTGGGCTTGGGATAACGAATCTAGTGTCACTATGTATCCCATCTGGATGGGAATCAATCATACACATAGTTCATATATATGGCCTCTATATCGATCAAGCTCATATGTAAGGAGATATTTCCAATTTGAACCATTATTTTAATAGTGAGATAAGGTATTATTAACGTATCATTCCCTTTTATAGGATAATTTATTTTCCATTTCCTATACTCATAAGGGGATGGAACATTCAACCTTATATTTGGATTGTACACATGGGAATACGACCAATACAATTTCAAGAATTTGGATCTCATGTAACCAAATAAATCCAATCAGGTGTCACCCTAATACATTTACTATCATGCAATGGCAATGAGATTTTAGGTTGTTCAACATCACTTAAACAATTTTTTAGTTGGATTACTTAGGTCATCCAAAATTTAACAAGGGATTAAAATTAGGATTGTTTTCCATTCATGAGTGATGCATACCCTTAAATAGAATTATATAAGAATACATTTGAATATTATTTATTTATAATTGGTATGATACAAAAATGACTAACATTAAGAGTATTAAAATAAGATTGAATAATCGTGTTATCAATATTGTAAATCATAACGCATAAATAACTGATTCATTGTAATGTAGGGACCAGTGAAAGTAGATCGACCATTAGTAATGGAAGAAACTAGTATCCCATAAGCCCCAAGAACATATGTACTATGTTATCCACTAGTGAATCATAGTGGTTCCCTTCATATTAGTCAGTCCCTATTACAAATTTACTACTAAGGATAACCAATTTAACTTTTCGTGGTTCATGGAATTTCAAACAAACGTGTAATCATGAATTTTGTTGGTATTAACATAGATAATTTCGGAATGATGTTTCTACATAGATAACATAATATTAATGAAGGGTTTGATCACCCTAAAGACTACTCTAGTGTGTATTGAATTCATTTCAAGGGTATAGAAATAAAAAAAGCTTATAAGTACACAAGTAATATTGTATTTTTACTTATCAATTAAATTCCTATATGGTTTAAACATTTAAACCATATCAAAAGGATAATTTTATTTTTTTCAATAAAATTATTATATATAGAACTATTAATAATTACTTAGATGTTTCTTTAATCTAATGTGGCTAATATCATTCCTCAAAATTTAGAGAGAACTATGAAATTGATTAAAAAATTAGGGGTCACACTATATTATATATGGGGGCCCTAAAATTTCAATTATAGTAGGAAAACCAACATAAATTTGGCACTCCTGTAGGGGCCTATTTAAGAGTTATTAAAATTTATGTATGGGATTGAAATATATGATCTATGAATCACTAAATATTCTCAGAATATGAAAATGAATACACAGAATATAGATCTAAATATTTTTTATTTATGAGGGATATTATTTATCTTGATAGATGTGGATGATGTATAGTTAATTGATAATGAATAAGTTTCCTAGAAATATTTTGAACGGAACCAAATGAGGATAACTTTTTGTTCTAAAATGAGTTGGGGTCACTTTTATCAGTGTATGGTTCTTAGGGAGAACACAATTTCGTATAAAAACCCATTACTTGGTAAAATTATACATATCTAAATATCATACATAAAAAATAAATGAATGTTCCTATAAATTCACTACAATTCATAGACATTGTCTGACAAAAAAAATAGTAATATAATAAAAGGTATTATAACCCAAACTAATCTTCCATTTATTTTAAGGTATGACAATAGTAAATTTTGACTATTTCAGTTAAATTCATACATTTGGGACTCTAATTGTATATATTTTTACATATTTTGACCACGACATATTCTCTGTAGTTTAACATCATGTTTTATTGATGTGTTCCATGATTCTTAACATCATGTGGTATAGACGTAGTTGTGATGTGTTGCATCATGTGACTAAGATTTAAATTTCTTGTACATTATGGTCACGTGATAGGGAACATATGATTTGGGTTGTTTAATGTCATGATTTTGGGAATTAAATTCAAGGATAAAATTATGAAAACTATTTATTGTGGATCAATTCATTAGTTTGGGTGACACATTCCCCAATTATCTTTCAAAATGTGTAGTATCCATTAGAATATTCCTTCTATATGACGTATGATCCCTACTACGTTTGTTCAATATTATGAGGTATATCATCTTTAAAATTTAGGTTTATATGAACCAACACTAGTTATCTTAGAAAGAATGGGATGAGAATGACATTTTTATTTAAATATCACATAATTAAAATCTTTTAGACCTCTAGGTTATGGAATTCGTGCAACCTCTCCACACCTTGTAATTCCAACTCATTACACCGCTTTTATAAATTTTAATTTGATAATATTCAACAAAATATATTGATATAGAGTGAGAGAAAATGTAACATAATTGGTATCATTAAATGAAATGTAAATATGGTGCCCCTATTATTATATTTCTGATTATGGTGGGACAAGACAACAAGGAATGTATAAGAGTCCATGGAAAATATTTCTTATGTTTCTCCAAAATATTCTTAAGTATATTTTATATAGTCATAATGAATGATTCTATCAACCCATCTTCCACTGTATGATAATGGTATGAAATTTTGGGTATAAAGATAAACTCTTGATATATTTTTCAACATGAAATAATATAAATTAGTGTCATTGTACATAAATAGTGTTTGAGGGACACATAATTTAGTGATGATATGTGAATATATGATTTTGATGATTACCTTCGTAAATAATTCATTAAGAGTTATAAAATAACCCCATTGGGAGAATAAGTTAGTATAATTAAGGATATAAATGAATAACATGGTATTAGAAGGAGGATACTACCCCTTCAAATCCATTAAATATATGGAAAATAGCCATAACAACAGTATTCTAAAATAGTTCTAAGGGGTGAAGGATGACGTTTTGATATATTTGGAAAACATTATACTTATTCATGAAATAATTATTGTCTTGAACCATCGTCAACAATAAATAACCCGAAATATATATTTAGATGGGGAACCAAGTTAATAGCTGAGGGACACAAAAATAGTGTGCATAGAATTTGAAAATTATGGTGATGGTCTATCATTATTTTAGTCATTCATGGAGGAATCTATCCATGTCCCATTTATAATGGACAATATCTTATTTTTTCCCATTATATTGTTTTATATTTTGATTCAAAATGTCTAAAATATTCCTTTTAGGTTTGGACTAGTAGAAGGGTCCTGTTTTAGTGGTAGAAGATTATAGGGAATATATGTTTGATAATATTTTTTGCCCATCATGCCAAGAAAATAAATGTTACGAATTATTTCATCCATGTCACAAAAGAAGACACGAGAAACTAACATATGATGTAGGATTTAGAGAATTTTCTCGTCACAGTTACGATTTTCTAGGATTGTTTCTATTTTATCCAACACAATAGAGTAGGTATTATGTGATTGGTTAACATGATACATTATTAGTTAAAAAGGTAATTAAGCTATCAATCACCTCATGTATGATATAATGGGGTTCAGTACTTCAGTATTGATTGTGTATTAATCATTAATCTTTTTTACCACTATCACTGAGTCAAAATTGATTTGTATGGCCCATTTGTAGCTGTAGGGATATTTCAAATACTTGAATACTTGGTTGCAATTAAATTTCATTATGGATCACCCTTTCGATAGTAATATGGACAAGTGTAAAATTTACTTATCAAGGGAATGAATGAAAATCCTCATACCCACATAATAGATCTCTAATATTTAAATTCTATTTATTAATTGACATAATGAGGCCCCATTAAAGCAAATATCCTTTTTTGAGGAGATTCATGAAAATAGAAAACCTATTAATTCAGGTTATCAGTGTTTACCAGTTTTTTTCTTGGAAAAGGTATACCTCAAGTAAATCAATTAGAGCATTCCCCTTGAATTATTTATATAAAACAAATTGAAATTCAAGATACTATAGGATAACATCCCATATAGAAACAAGACCATTTTTCTTACAATAGATAATATTATACTTGATTAGTTTACTATGAGTGACCAATTTTAGATTTTAGGGATTCATGTCTTTCTCAACATATGCACTAAAAAGATGATTGAATGGATGTTATTTATGATATTAAGAATATTGTGTCTTAGTATTTTCCATTTATATATTGGGTTAAAATCCATTGTTATTATTTCCAACATCATTTAATGTGACATTGGTGTCTAGATATCTCTCAGTGGAGAATACATATAACATTAGTGGAATCCATAAAAAAATTTCATTAAGACTATTGTATGTACATGAAATGTTTTGAGGTTTTAAAATTCTTTCTATAATACTTCATCCCATTAATAATAAAACATGTTCTCCTTTAATTTTTTATGGGGAAAATTTACCCATAATCTTTTCAATTAAATTTTTCATGTATTAATGGAATCTGTGACAGTCATCGTAACTAGTTCAGTTTTCAAGGCAGTGACCTTTGAATAATCACACTATTAATTTTAGGATTGGATTCAGTGTCCTAGTGTAATAATACCACTCCAAATAATTTTACTCACATCACCCCAAAAGATTAATTCAGTGGTTTCTTCTCAAAAACTATATTTTTAAAATTTTCCATAGATTTATGGACTGTAAGATATATTTTAATGACCTTCTAATTACCATTGGAAACAGAGTACGACGAGTCATTGCTAGGACTTAAGAGACATCCCTAATAAACCAAAGGCTAGAAATAAATGCCAAAGGGTTACAAAGAAAGTAGTGGAGGATTTATCCTTTAATGTCTAAACAAAACATCCCAAAAAACCATCCACAAATAGATCACTATATGGTTCATGAAATAAACTAAGACATTTCAAATCACTCTCTTTAAAAAACCAATCATTTTACAATATATTGGAATACAAACCAACATCAAAGTAAACAATGAAAAGACAATGAATAAACTCCTAGACAACAACAATTCCCTATGATCAAAAATTTACATTCTCCAATATCATCATGTAGTACAAATTATCAGGACCTAGTGCTATAGAAGTGTTATTCTTTACCTTTTCACAAATATCGGTAGGTAGAATCTAAAAAATCACCAATGTTCCAAGCAAGGGTGTGTATAAAACTCAATAAGTTTTCCCCATGAATTCCCAACTCATGTAACTATTATTTAAAGGTTATACATTTTATAAAATGGTTTATAAAAAACAACTTCCCAAAATAGTTTATAACCAAATACAACTATTGAAAACCAATTATAACCAAATTGAAAAAAAAGTAAACAAAACAAATTTTCTAAAATTTATTTTATATAAAATAATTAATCAGGGCTTATATACCAATAATGATTATTATTTTTGTCATTCCCAATATATAGTTTACAACACACCCACACAAGAATGCTTCATCTGACAGTTCTATACTCATTATCGGTCTCTCGTCCAATTACCTTGTGTCCCCATAACACATGCCCCCAATCCAGGTTCTTGTTCCTTGTAACCTAATGGTACACATACCTTATTTAGGGGAATGTTGGCTATGAAAATAAAAAACCCATTTATTCCAAACCATTTCAAATTAGCACAACAAACGGTTTCAATAAAACTGAATTTTTAATGAAAGCCAAAGTACAACAAAATTTCAATGCCACCATTTCATTTCAATAAATCATTACCTTTTATTTAAAACATATAATCCAAACCATGTTCCACAATTCCAGAAAATCACTTTTTTAAAATCTTCCTTTTAATATGAAGAACATAAGAACTTTATTCAAATACCCAAATTTTCAAGATTTCCCCAATTTTCCAAACCATCATAAGGAATGGTGTCCAAAAATTGCTAAATGGAAAAATAAAAACCAATTAAAAACTAGATAATCAATTTAAAATCATGAACATCAGTTCAACTATGTTGAGTCAAATGACAATCCACCTACCTCAAAGGTTTTGATGAAACTAGACACCGATGAAGAATGATTAAGAAAACTGGGTCGATTCTTCACGTAACCTACTTATATCTCTTATCATAGAATGATCTAGATAGAAACAAAACTTATTTTACATCAAAACTCACATATATATACCCATTACTAGTGTAGTTTTAATAATCCTAGAAGATAAATGATTTAGATCTAAATTATACCGTGAAACCGATTAAGAATGGTCACATACCTTCAAAATATAAGTTCCAAAATCCATGGGAATCCTTCTGATATACTCTAAATTTATTTTTATATGTTCTTAAACATTAAAGAAAGAGAAATAAAGGGTTTTGTCCTCTTAGGAGAAAAAACAATCCACTTAGATGCAAAATGCTAGTGATCCACTTTTTTAGGATCTTAATTAAAACACATTCTTGGTTAGTTCACAGGTTTATAAAACCTGTGTGCTAACCAAGCATTAATAACTATCTTGAAAAACCATCATATGACCTCCCCACATGGTCTCCTTTACTATTTTCACACTGTGATGAAGCTCTCTACCTCAAAACTACCATTGCACATGGTTCCTACTAGGATGTTTACACAGTTTGGGAAAACTATGTGCAACCCGTTCA
Source organism: Viscum album (assembly GCA_963277665.1). NCBI lineage: Eukaryota > Viridiplantae > Streptophyta > Magnoliopsida > Santalales > Viscaceae > Viscum > Viscum album. The sequence goes on along the minus strand of OY728132.1, from coordinate 1,338,086,647 downwards.
CCTCTCCTTTATCACCCAAAACATAACAAAAGGTCACAAAACACTCCATACATTCCCACTAATATATTATATCCATAAAAACACAAAAAAAATGTTATGTACTAGAATCTAATGGTACTACATTCTCTCCACCATCTGTCTTTCTGTCATCAGAAATTAGAAAACCATTGTTCCTATGAAAATATTATAGCCATTGATCTTTCATTTACTTCTATCATTCCTAAGTATCTTCCAAAATATGTCCATGCTACCATAAATCCCGCACCAAACCTATTCTTTTATCATGGAATTCATTCTATTTCTTATCCACAATTCGTACCAGGCTATGTATCAACGAAGCATCTGACTCTTGGTCCATGTTATCCCATCTAATCACAGGGTTATGATCAGGAAAATACATTTTCAAATGAGATTCGATGAATATATTATACACCAAATAGAACTGTGGTGGAAATTCCAACTAATATTCCAACTCTATGACCAGTTATAGTATCTCAAAAGAATCAATGTATCTAGGAGAAAATGTGAACTTCTTCTTGAAACAATAATGTCCAAGTCTTGGAGAAGATCCCCAATAACATATGATCCCTCATGAAAAATTACAACGACCTTCGATGATGATCTGCAAAATATTTCGAATGACTATGAGCCATCTCCATACTCTTTCTGATAAGCTAAATCTTCTCCATTGTTTCCTAGATAAATCTCATCACAACTAGTGTGGTTTAACCTGTTTATACCCAGCATAGTGGATAACAACATGGAAACCCATATAATGATTCAAATGGAGCCATATGTATTGAGGCCTCATAACTGTTATTATACGAGTAATCCTCTAAAGGTGTGTTCTCCCCCCATAAGCTACTAAAATCCAATACAAAAGCCCGTAGCATGTCTTCCAACATTTGTGATGTCTATTCAGATTGCTCATCCATTTGAGGATGATACACCTTTCTCATATTCAACAAGGTGATAAGGTATTTCTATAAGGATTTATAGAAACAATACATAAAACTTGGAACTCTGTATGGGATGATTAAAATAGGTATGACATGTGTCTTTACCATTTCATGTATATAGATTTTTGGTATATCTTCCATGATATGAGTTTCATGAACTGGAATGAAATGAACCGACATGGTAAGATGATCCACTATCACCCATATGGAATCATCTTTCTAAACCATTATTGGAAGACCTCTAACAAAATCCATCAATATATGCTCCCATTTCCACAATGGGATATTTAAACATTATGAAATATATGCTTGTTTTTAATGATCTTCCATAACGTATGAAAAGATAAGCACATAGAAATGAACATGGCCACCTTCTTTTTTATGCCTCTCCTACAAAACTATTACTTTAATCCCTTATAAATCTTCTATGTTACTAGATGTACATCACACCTCGAATGCTAGTAATAATGAAGGAGTTGTTCTTGAAAACCCACAGTTACAAAAATGTTATCTCTAAAAAATGATTTAAATCCCATCAAGTTTACATCCCTCAATGATCTCCCAACTATTGAGTTTTTAACACATAAATATACATTCTACATCAGATGTTTGTACTTATTTATCCACATTTACCAAATCAAGAACATGTATAGCTAAAAAGAAAACTACATCATCACCTCAGTCATCACATTCCACATGCATGTCGGCTATGACTAAAATCAACAGTCATTCATCTGAAGCTTCTTTCTCCAACTGAGCATATGAATTTCAACTCAATTCACCCACAAGAAAATCCCATTTTCCTAGTGTATACATCTAGTAAGAGTCAAACATTTATAGATACTTCATCCATCTCCATAGCCTCAGATTCAAATCTCGCTGTGAGAAAATGTGTTTCAAGCTTTTTTGGTTCGTGAACAATGTAAATTTCTCACCAAAGAGATAATAAGCCCATGTATTTATGTCATGGATGAATGAAGCTAAATACAGATATTTTTTTGGGTAATTATTCTCATGAATACTGAAATGACATGAACCGTAAGCAACCATATTGTCTCCATTCTTGGGAACTAATCACAACCCTGATCTGGAAGCATCGTAGTACACCACATATCCCTATCATAAATCAGGAAAAAATAAATATTGGTTTTGATATAAGATGAACATTCAGTTCTTGGAAATACTATTTTTATATCTCTGTGCATTGAAATGGATCATTTTTCTTTCTCATTGCAGTCATTTCTGAAGCTAGTCATGAAAAATAACATACAGAGTGTTGGTAGTAACTGGATAGACCATGAAAACATGATATCCCAAATACATTCTTAGGTGGTTTCCATGAGATAACAACATATATCAAAAATGATTAAGAGAAACACCATTCTTAGAAATGACAAGGTCAAAAAACCATACTTCCTATATCTAAAAACCACACATTGATAATTTGGAATAAAAATAATGATCTCGCAAAATATGTTACACTATTTCCAAGTGTTCCTCATGTCAGGCCTTGTCTTTGAATGCACGAAAATTTCATCTAAAAATACCAAAATAAACAAATCCAGATATCTATAATGTAACACCTGAGACTTTTATGAGAAATATATTGTTTTTATGTTATATAAATCATCAAAAGAATCTTTCGCTACACGCAATCGCGACCATCCTTGATAGAGTGTGTAGTACGCAATACCGAGTTCCACTAAAAAACGATATATTATTATAATATTATAAACTAGATTTTATGAATAGTATTAACTGAATTTTAAATTTTAAAATATTATTATTCATCTTACACATTTTCTAGAACATGGTAAGAGAACAAAATAATTTTTTTGGGTAAAATAAATATTTATCAAAAATGCAGTTTGCCGCCTTTTGATGGTGCACCAACATTAAATATAGTTTTTGACACGTTTATAAGTTCAATTTGACAAAATAAAATTCTTATTTTGAATCAGGATATAAAAATTTACATTAGATAAATTTTTGATATTTTTCGGATAACTTTCATATTTTGATGAATAGTAAAAATACGCTAATTTTTAATTCAAAACAACTTTTTTCATTGAGAAAATTTATATGGTTAAATTATAATATTTAATGGTTTTAAAGTATAGATTGAATATATTTTTACCATTTAATATAATTTATGTCATTACCATTAATTTCACATTGAATTCATAGGTGAAAACATTTCAATCTTTGGCAATGTTTTAACGTCTAAAATCCATTTTCTTAACAACGAGATTTATTTTAAATTAATTACTGCAAATTATATGTTTTGAATTTTGAAAAATGGATTCCATATTCAGAATCAGTGGGTCCAAATTATGTTAATAGGCTACTTTTTATTTTTGGGCATTATGGATAGTAACTACGGTAAATTTTATTTACCATAGTTAATAGTAAATCCGGTAATTAATGGTAAATATAAGATTATAAAATTACCCTAATAGCTGAAAAAATCCTATTGGATGACTAAAGGAGACCCATATCACCTATGGGTCGGATTAGATTCATTTAATAGACTTTTTTCCATGAAAATAATTTAATTATTATTAAAACCAAAGAATGTGACAACGTGTCACTTTCTTAAATCTTATATGTATAATAATTTAAATTTGGTGAAAAACATAATGAAACTTCGAACATGAATAGTCTCTAGAAATATAATACAATTACCTAAATCATAGGAATTTATTTAGAATTTTTAGGGATTATATAATTATCATTAATTATGACACAATATTGATGTTGAAATTATTTTATTAATTAAAATATCAAATAAATGGTTTTAAAAATATTAAAATAATTATTATATTCACTATTTAATGTTCTGCACTAATATTCTAGATACATATGACATTTTATTAATCTATTAAACCTTTTAGTTAAAACATATCCTCTGTATATATTTTATTTAAAATCAAATAAATGAATAGTGTCAAAATTGACACTATTGTTATTTTATAAAAATAACATATTATAAAATTGTTTAAAAATCACAAAAATATTTAAATATTATAAATTAATTTTTTTATGGTCTAAAATGTCATAAAGTTTCAAATTATTGAAAATTCACAACACATATGTAATTATTAATAATAATTTAAAATTTAGAATATTATTACCACAAATAAAATTATATTGATAAATAAGGATAAATCAAGTTGATAATGTTTAAAAAAAATTCCTAACATGTCTAAATTTTACTGGATTATGAGATTACAACCCTATCTCATCTAATCTTCATATATGAGTCATTTTAGAAGTTTTTATGTGGGGTTGGGATTTAATATAAACTAATATTTATAATACTTCCAAAGGTGCCCCTCTCCTCCCTTATAAAAGGGAACCTCCTCCCTCTCCTCCTCACACCAATTTGAGCCTTCATGCTCGGCCAAACCCTTCCCATTTCACTTCCCCACTTCCCTAGAATCATCCTTTAGGTTTTGGTCTTCTTCAAAGACCAACCCTAGTGCCCTAAGAGGAGGTTAAGAAGAGGCATGTCAAAAAGAGGTAATATCCATTACCAATCCTTTCCAAATTCTTTCTTCTTCAACATATTATTCTTTAGTTGTTTCATTATGAAGTAATAACATCAGTATCTCTCATATACTGATATGTTATTATAAGTATGAAACAACCCTATTTCAACATCTATCTATCCTACGGAAAACGAAATCACCGCGCGTGCATACGTACGGAATACTGTCTCCACGCCGTGGTGTAATCTATTTTCCCCCACCACCTTATTCTGAAATAGTATAAATACACTCCAATACAATTCCACGATCATGGGAACGATATCATCGCTCGTGCGTACGTACGGAATACCGTCTCCATGATGTGATGTGATTCGTTCTACATGATCTTCATTGCATAATGATTATATAAATGAATTGAATGAATAAATATTATATATAGTACATTAATACCATTCTGGAAATGATGTATCTATAACCTAAAGATAAGAATAAGAATTTATTCGACAAAACACGCATAGGAACAAAAAGTTATAAACACCCGAATAACAAGTAGCAATCAAATATTACTACTAAGAAGCTAAGAATATGACCATATGTGCTATCATAACAATTATTATGATTCTGGAATAAGTCAATAACATTATTTAAATCATTATATAGGAGTTTCGGACACTTACGAGACAAATCGGACCTAAGGTAAGGGAAAACATCACTATCTCATTTTTATCCGATATTTTTTATACTTTGGTATTTATTGGGGTGTATTTTATCATCCACATCCATGTTTCCACAATATTTAATATTATTTACATACACCTACAATTGTTTAAATCCATATTTACCCTTTGGTGAGTTTTAGTAAAAGATATGAAAGTAATCTTTTGTCATTTTTCGTATGAGGTGCTTTTTGACTTTTCAGACAAAAGTACGAGAAGATTGTTTTTTAGCTTATACGGCATGAATGGATTTTTAAAACATTTTTTCCAAGAAGATTCCTTTACAAATTTTCATTTTTATTTTTAATCAACTTCTTTTAGTTTAGAATTTTAATACATGTTAAGAAAGGAAAAGTGTTTTTGAAGTAGAAAGGATATTTTCCTCAAGAATTGAGTTCAAGTATTTTATCAAAATTATTTTCCATCTAAGATAATATAGGGTTCTTTATATATCTATATTTTTACATTGATTTGATTATTTTATGACGGAATTATTTTTTTTATATCCTTTTATGGATTATGTTATGATTAAGAATCCCATTTTTTACATGGGTTGTGATATGATTTATGGTTTATGATTTTGTGGCACACATAAGAATGGCATCATTAGGAGATGGGTGGGACCTATATCTCCCTCAAATTCATTGGGTAACGATTTTATATCTCATGAGATAGACATGGTTGGAACGACAGGTTATACCGGTTCAGTGAAAGAGGACTGAAATGAGGAGTGAACTCGGTTCAGAAATAGACTTTTTTTACTAAGATAGTCTTGGAAATGAGTATTGACTAATAATAAATGATTCTCTATTATTATGTGTGTATGACACAATGTTTCATGTTTTATGTTATGACTATTGGGATTACATTTCACTACCCTGATTTATCCCATGTTATGAAATTATGATCTCTTTTGCAGGGTAAGATTTCCAAAAATGTTATGTTTTTTTGATGTGATTGATATTTATTTTGTTTACCCTTACTGAGAATTTGAGCTCACCCTTTTGAATGTTTTCTTTCCCCAGGTCAAGAAGAAGGTTATTAAGTATGATATGCCAAAAGGTACTATAGATATGATGAAATAAATGGGAGACAGTGTAGACGCTTTATGAACCAGTTGTTTATGTTTCCTAGTTTCTAAAGACACTATACCTATACGGTCCTTTCAGGGTTTTTTTATATGTTCTAATAAGTATGATTCAATTTTGAAGTAATAACAATGTATGTAAAGTATGGGTCATTATAGTTGGTATCATGGGATATGTATAGTCAACCTTTGGAGAATAGGATGTGAAAGCCTTAGTAAGAAACCTAAGGATATGTCTAAGTATAGAACACAATATTGGTGTTTTAGAAATGGCCATGAATAACCTAGGATAAGACCTTAAGTGTAAAATTTTACTCTTGATTATGTGGTTTTATTATTATAATTAGTGTTGCTCACACTATTCTTCTTGGTTTTAGACAATGGATGGAACCCAAAGGAACCGTGTTAATGTGGAATGCGACGGGCAATGCAATGATTGTCCCCCTAAGCAAACAAACATTATGGGAGCTGGAATGAAAAATCTTGTAGCCATGCTCACACAACTTTATCAAGCTATGAATCATGCAGGACTTCCAAACGAGCAAAAGAAGGACCAACATTCTGTTGAATCCTTCATGAGGAAGTGTCCACCTTCTTTCAGTGGGTCTACTGATCCATTAGTTGCTGAACAATGGATTAGTACTACTGAAAAGATATTATTAGTTCTTCAATGTTCTGAACATGATAAAGTCATCCTAGCAGTGTATCTTTTGGAAGGAGATGCTGATCAATAGTGGAATCTTATCAATAATACAAGGCAAAGAGATGAAATTGAGTCCATGGAATGGGACGAGTTCAAGAACATATTTTTCAATAAGTACGACCCTCGTATTCTCCGAACAATGATGGAGAAAGAGTTTCTTGAACTAAAGCAAAAGGACGATGAATCTGTTGGTACCTATGATGCAAATTTTACAAGACTTGAAAGGTACACATCTGGTATTATTATCCAACCTACGAGTAAGATCTATCAATTCTTTAGGGGCTTAAAACCAAGTCTTTGAAGGGCCTTAGCCATAAGAGACTTCATTAGCTATGAGGAAATCGTTCGATGTGCTCTCAAATTTGAGATGGATATTGGAGTAACCCATCAGTCATATGGGTTTGATAAGAAGAGGAAAATGGAATTCAAAGGAAAATATAAAGAGCACACTGAAAAGAAGATGAGCTTTCCCTTATGCACAAAGTGGGGAAAGAAACATGGAGGGAGTTGTCTTAATGGGACAAGTAAATGTTTCAAATGTGGAAAGGAAGGTCATCGGGCATTTGAATGCCCCAATGATGGGAAGAAGATGTCTAATGATGCAAACAAAGGAAGGGACACACATTACGAACCTACTAAACTTCAATGATTCAAGTTCAAGAAGATGGAGAATTATTCCAATCAATTCCCAAATCCAAGGGTTGATGATGATGTTTGACGTCAAAAAACGCTTAAGGCTAAAGACAAAGGAAAGTCACATGCAATTTATATCAGCTATGTGGAGTATGATAACGATGTGTTGAAAGGTACACTTACCATCCACTCTAAAGTAGAAAATGTTTTATTTGATTCTGGATCCACCCTCTCATTTATTTTTGAATAATTTTCAATGGATATCACCATATTACCTCAACAATTAGATGTTGAGTTAGCTGTGAAAACCCCTGGTGGCATAACAGTCGCATCAAAAGTTTATAATTCTTCTCCGATTGAAGTTTGTGGGAAAGTGCTTCCTGCAAATCTTGTGATCCTTCCTATAGTATAATTTGATGTGATTATTGGCATGGATTGGATTTCTTTATATGGATCATATATCAATTTCCAAATAAGGGAAGTCAAATTTCATATTCCAGATCAATCTATGATCGTCTATCGATGCAAGGATGAACATAACCTTCCAGTGGAAATTTCATCCAACTTGTGGGACTTGATTCCACTTAATGAAGGTTATTTATCTCAAATGGTTGGTGAGAAACTCACAATTAAGAATATGCCCATTGTACGGGAGTTTGATGATGTCTTTCCAGAGGAATTGTCGGGTCTTCCACCAAATCGTGAAGTTGAGTTTTCAATAGAACTCGTACCGGGTTCTTTGCCTGTTTCAAAGACACCTTATAGAATGGCCCCAATTGAGTTACCGGAATTGAAGAAGTAACTCCCAGAGAATATTGAAAAAGGATTCATACACCCTAGTGCGTCATCTTGGGGAGCACCTGTTCTGTTTGTTAAGAAGAATGATAGATCAATGAGACACTTCAATGATTATATTGAAATTAACAAAATCACTATCAAGAACAAATATCCCCTCCCATGCATTGATGACTTATTTGACCAACTACGAGGATCTCAATACTTTTCCATGATTGATCGCTGTTCAGGGTATCACCAATTAAGGGTCAAAAGGTAGGATATACCTACGACGGCTTTCCGTACAAGTTATGGACACTATGAATTTATAGTGATGCCATTTGGTCTTACTAACATCCCTGCTATCTTCATGGATCTGATGAATAGAGTCTTTAGTGACTATCTTGATCAGTTTTTGGTAGTCTTTATAGATGATATTCTTGTATATTAAAAGAGGAAGGAATAACATGAAGATCACTTGAGAATTATATTGAAGACCTTATGAAATGAGAAGCTTTATGCCAAATTTACCAAATTTGAATTTTGGCTTCAAAGAGTTTCATTTTTGGGTCACATAATATCAAAAGAGGGGATATCTGTGGATCCAGCAAAAACAGAGGTTATCGAAAGATGGGCGAGACCAACAACAGTAACTGAGATCAAAAGTTTTCTTGGTTTGGCTGGTTATTATCGACGTTTTTTGAATGATTTGTCACGATTATCTTATCCACTCACCAAGTTGACTCGGAAAGGAGTTAAGTTTGTCTGGACGGAGGAATGTGAAGAGAATTTCACGGTGTTGAAAAGAAGGTTATCCAGTGCACTTGTGCTCACACTACCTTGTAGTGGTGAAAGGTTTGTGATCTACAGTGATGTATCCAAGAAGGTACTGGGATGTGTTCTCAGGCAAAATGATATGGTGATAGCTTATGCCTCACGACAGTTGAAAATCCATGAGTAAAATTACCCAACTCATGATTTGGATTTAGTTGCAGTAATATTTTCATTAAAGATTTGGAGGCATTATCTTTATGGAGAAAGGTGTGACATTTATACTGATCATAAAAGTTTAAAGTATATTTTCACACAAAAGGAGCTGAATATGCGCCAAAGAATATTGTAGATCTGATTAAGGATTATGACTGCTCAATTCATTACCACCCTGGGAAAGCAAACAAGGTGGAAGATGCATTAAGTCGACAAGACCATGCCAGTTTATCCATGATGAAGATCACAAAAGATCAAATATTTATGGATTTACAAAGGATGGATCGTGGAATTATAATGAAATGGAGAAAATTGTATCTTTCTCAAATGAATGTTAAACAATCTATACATGTGAATATTAAAGAGGCACAGAAAGAAGATGTCGAGTTACAAAAGAAGGTGAGAAATGTTCATGAATTCAACCTTGATTGTGATGGGATAATAAAGTTCAGGAATCAGGTTTGTGTTCCTCCCATCCCGGAATCAAAGAAGGAGCTGCTGGATGAGGCTTATAGTTCTTCATTCTCTATTCATCATGAAAGCACGAAAATGTATAGGGACCTGAAAGAGTACTTCTGGTGGGATGGCATGAAAAGAGATGTTGCTGAATATGTCTCTCAATGCTTGGTTTGTCAGCAAGTTAAAGCTAAGAGACAGAAGTCTAAGGGGATGTTACAACCATAACCCATACCCGAATGTAAAGGGCAAAACATCACTATGGACTTTGTCATAGGACTTCCTAAAACATCCAAAGGCAATAAGTCTATCTAGGTCATAGTTGATCATCTTACAAAGTCTGCACACTTCATTCCTATTAGAGATTATTTATCTCTGGATCAGCTTGCAAGGATATATGTAAAGGAAGTGGTAAGATTTCATGGAGTACCACTTTCTACTATATCTGATCGGGATCCGAGATTTACCTAAAAGTTTTGGAAAAGTCTTCAGCATACTCTGGATACAGAGTTGAGTTTCAGCACTGCTTATCATCCTCAGACAGACTGTTAGTCTGAGAGAACAATTGAAACTCTAGAAGATATGTTGAGAGCTTGCTCTATGGATTTAAAAGGTGGTTGGGATCAACACCTACCTTTGGTGGAAATTTCTTATAACAATTGCTTTCACTCCAGTATTCAGATGGCTCCTTATGAAGCTCTCTATGGAATGAAATGCAGGACTCCAACTTGCTGGGATGAAGTTGGGGAAAAAAGTCTGTTAGGACCTGATCTTATTGATGTGATGGCAGAAAAGGTCCGATCTATTCAACAACACATAAGAGGAGCTCAGAGTCGACAAAAATGTTATGCCGACAACCGAAGAAAAGACTTAGAGTTTGAAGTGGGTGATAAGGTGTTCTTAAGAATATCTCCCAGGAAGAGGGTCATGAGATTTGGAAAGAAGGGGAAGTTGAGCATTAGATATATCGGTCCTTTCGAAATATTGGATCGTGTTGGGAAGGTAGCTTACCGATTGGCGCTTCAACTGAATCTCTCTCAAGTTCAAAATGTGTTCCATGTATCTCTCCTGAGAAAGTACATACCTGATCCTTCACATGTACTCATCTCAAAAGTTGTACCACTGGAGCAAGATATTTCTTATGAAGAATAGCCGATCGAGATTCTGGATCGTAGTGAAAAAGTCCTACGAAACAATACCACTCGATTGGTGAAAGTTTTATGGTGGAACCACCAATTAGAAGAAGCTACATGGGAGATTTAGGATATGATGAGGGAGAAGTATCCTCATCTTTTTGTTACAAAGTGACAAATTTCGAGGGTGAAATTCATTTTAAGGGGGGTATAATGAAACACCCGAGAATTTTATGAGAAATATTTTGTTTTTATGTTATATAAATCATAAAAGGAATCTTTTTCTACACGCAATCGCGACCTTCCTTGATAGCGTGTGTAGTACGAAATATCGAGTTCCACTAAACAACGATATGTTATTATAATATTATAAAATAGCTGTTATGAATAGTATAAACTGAATTTTAAATTTTACAATATTATTATTCATCTTACATATTTCCTAGAACATGGTAAGAGAACAAAATAAATTTTTTGGGAAAAATAAATATTTATCAAAAAATGCAGTTTGCCGCCTTTTGATGGCGCACCCACATTAAATATTGTTTTTTACACATTTATAAGTTTAATTTGACAAAATAAAATTCTTATTTTTAATCAAGATATAAAAATTTACTTTGGATAAATTTTTCATATTTTTCTGATAACTTTCATATTTTGATGAATAGTAAAAATACGCTAATTTTTAAATAAAATCAACTTTTTTCATTGATAGAATTTATATGGTTAAATTATAATATTGAATGTTTTTAAATTATAGATATAATATATTTTTACCATTTAATATACTGTTTTTCATTACCATTAATTTCACATTGAATTCATAGGTAAAAACATTTCAATCTTTGGAAATGTTTTAACTTCTAAAACCCTTTTTCTTAACAACAGGATTTATTTTAAATTATTTACTGAAAATTATATGTTTTGAATTATGAAAAATGGATTCCATATTCATAATTAGTGGGTCCAAATTATGTTAATAGGCTACTTTTTATTTTTGGGCATTCTGAATAGTAACTACGGTAAATTTTATTTACCATAGTTAAAGGTAAATCGGGTAATTAAGGGTAAATATAAGATTATAAAATTACCCTAACACATACCAAAATCCTATTGGATGACTAAAAGTCGACCCATATCTCCTAAGGGTCGGATTAGATTAATTTAATAGACTTTTGTCAAGGAAAATAATTTAATAATTATTAAAACCAAATAATGTGACAACATGTCACTTTCTTAAATCTTATAAGTATAATAATTTTAATTTGGTGATAAACATAATTAAACTTCGAACATGAATAGTCTCCAGAACGATAATACAATTATATACATCATAGGATTTTATTTAGAATTTTTAGGGATTAAATAAGTATCGTTAATTATGACACAATAGTGATGTTGAAATAGTTTTATTAATTAAAATATAAAATAAATGGTTTTAAAAATATTAAAATAATTATTATATGCACTATTTAATGTGCTCCAATAATTTTATAGATACATATGACATTTTATTAATCTATTAAAGCTTTTAGTTCGAACATATCCTCTGTATATATTTTATTTAAATTCAAATAAATGAATAGTGTCAAAATTGACACTATTGTTATTTTATAAAAATAACATATTATAAAATTGTTTAAAGATCAAAAAATGTTTAAAAATTATAAATTAAATTTTATATGGTCGGAAATTTCATAATGTGTCAAATTATAGAATATTCACAACACATATGTGATTATTAATAATAATTTAAAATTTAGAATATTATTACCACAAATAAAATTAAATTGATAAATAAGGAGAAATCAAGTTGATAATATTTAAAACAAATTCCTAACATGTCTAAATTTTATTGTTTGATGAGATTACAACCCTATCTCATAAAATATTCGGATATGTGTCAATTTAGAAATTTTTAGGTTTGGTTGGGATTTAATATAAACTAATATTTCTTATATTTCCAAAGGTGGACCTCTCCTCCATTATAAAAGGGAACCTCCTCCCTCTCCTCCTCACACCAATTTGAGCCTTCAAGCTCGGCCAAACCCTGCCCATTTCACTTCCCCACTTCCCTAGAATCATCCTAGAGGTTCTGGTCTTCTGCAAAGACAAACCCTAGTGCCCTAAGAAGAGGTTAAGAAGAGGCGCGTCAAAAAGAGGTAATATCCATTACCGATCCTTTCCAAATTCTTTCTTCTTCAACTTCTTCTTATTTAGTTTTTTCATTATGAAGTAATAACATCAGTATCACTCATATACCGATATGTTATTATAATTATGAAACAACCCTATTTCAACATCTATCCATCCTACGGAAAACAAAATCACAGCGCTTGCGTATGTACGGAATACCGTCTCCACACCGTGGTGTAATCTATTTTCCCCCACCACCTTACTTGGATGGGTATAATGGTGTAAATAATTACTATATATGATTATTATAAAGTGATTTTTATTCGGAAATATTATACATACACTCCAATAAAATTTCACGATCACGGGAATGATATCATCGCTCGTGCGTACGTACGGAATACCGTCTCAATGATGTGATACGATTCGTTCTACGTGATCTTCATTGCATAATGATTATATAAATGAATTTAATGAATAAAAATGATATATAGTACATTAATACCATTCTGGAAATGATGTATCTGTAACCTAAAGAGAAGAATAAGAATTTATTCGATAAAACACGCATAAGAACAAAAATTTATAAACACCCGAATAACAAGTAGCAATGAAATATTATTACTAAGAAGCTAATAATGTGACCATATATGATTTAATAACTATAATTATGAATCTGGAATATGTCAATAAAATTATTTAAATCATTATACAGGAGGTTCAGACACTTACGAGGCAAATCGGACCTAAGGTAAGGGAAAATATCACAATCTCATTTTTATCCGAGATTGTTTATACTTTGGTATTTACTGGGGTGTATTTTATCATCCACATCCATGTTTCCTCAATATGTAAAATTATTTCCATCCACCTACAATTCTTTAAATCCTTTTTTACCCTTCGGTGAGTTTTAGTAAAAGATATAAAAAGAATCTTTTGTCGTTTTTCGTACGAGGTACTTTTTGACTTTTCCGACAAAAGTACGAGAAGAATGTTTTTTTAACTTATACGGAATGAATGGATTTTTAAAAAAAATTCCAAAAAGATTCATTTACAAATATTCAATTTTATTTTTAATCAACTTCTTTTAGTTTAGAATTGTAGGACATGTTAAGAATGGAAAAGTGTTTTTGATGTAGAAAGGATATTTTCCTCAAGAATGGAGTTCCAGTATTTTATCAAAATTATTTTCCATCTAAGATAACATAGGGTTCTGTTTATATCCCTATTTTTACATTGATTTGATTATGTTATGATGGAATTTTTTTACGATATCCTTTTATGTATTTCGTTATGATTAAGAATCCCAATTTTTTTACAAGGGTTATGATATGATTTATGGTTTATGATTTTGTGGAACACATAAGAATGGTATCATTATGAGATGGGTGGGAACTATAACTCCCTCCAATGCATTGGGTAAAGATTTTATATCTCATTATATGGACATGGCTGGAACAGCAGGTTATACTAGTTCAGTGAAACAGGACTGAAACGAGGAGTGAACTCGGTTCAGAAATGGACTTTGTCCACTAAGATAGTCTTGGAAATGAGTCTTGACTAATAAGAAATGATTCATTATGACTATGTGTGTATGCCACAAAGATTCATGTTTTATTTTATGACTATTGGGATTTCATTTCACTACCATGATTTATCCCATGTTATGAAATTGTGATCTCTTTTGTAGGGTAAGATTTCCAAAATGTTATGTTTTTATTTTGATGTGATTGATATTTCTTTTGTTTACCCTTACTGAGCATTTGAGCACACCCTTTTGAATATTTTCTTTCCCTAGGTTTGGAAGAAGGTTATTAAGTAAGATATGCCAAAGGGGACTATAGATATGATGAAATAAATGGGAGACAGTTTAGACGCTTTATGAACCAGTTGTTTATGTATCGCAGTTTCTAAAGACTCTATACCTATACGGTCCTTTCATGGTTTTGTTATATGTTGTAATAAGTATGCTTCAATTTCGATGTAATAACAATGTCTGTAAAGTATGGGTCGTTATATCTAAAATATATGATTCATCAAATCCATGAAGAATTCTAGTTCATTCATCAGACTGAAAGGCATGACTACATATTCATAGTGTCCATATCTACTTCTGAATGTTTTTTTTGGAATATCTTCCTTCCAAACATATAATTGGTGATATATGGATGACTAGTCAATTTTAGAGAACCACTGTGCTTTCAATAATTGATTGAATAGGTCATCAATGTGTGTAAGTGTGCATGAGTTTTTTATTGTAACATTGTTAAGATTATGACAATCAACACACAGCCGTAGAGTTAAATCTACTTTCTTCATGAACAAGACCACTTCTGCCCACTAAGTTGTACATAGCCAAATGAAAACCTTGATTTCCATCTCTTCCAACTTCACATTCAATTCCAATAACTATGTTGGCGTCATTATATAAGACATATGGGAAATAGGAGTGGTCCCTGAGAATAGATCAATCGTAAACACCACTTCCCTTAGAGGTGGAAACCCTGAGGATTTTTTGGAAAAGACATCTATAAATTGATCCAAAATATGTTGATAACTACTTCACTTGATCTATTCCATTTACTCCAAGGTCAATGCTTCCAAATGATAATGAATCATTCTTACCATTAATTCCAACACGCTCTTTTAACATTCCTTTACCATTCCCTCTCATTTAAAGAGATGCTTGATGCCATCTTCAATCATGAAAATAAATATTATCTTATAATAGTATATGTGAGACTTGAACATTGTAAACCAACAAATAAATAAGATTAAATCATAGAAATCCATTTCCAACATAGTGATGTCCCATTTTAGATCATCTCCTTCAGCTGTTATAGCACATGCTCTACACATAAAGGCTTAAAATTATCAATCACAAAGAAGAGTTTAGAGTTTTAAAATAGAAGACATCACTTCTAACATTAATCATTGAAAATCAACAGCACAAGAAGAAATGAAATAATGTGATGAGGAAGAATCAAATATCACTTTCACAAGGGTATAATTCAAAAGAATCGTACCTCTTACCATAGATGGTCTACCCTGATCATCGACAATCACCTGCTAAACTCTAGAAAATTGCTTCATTGCTAGACTATTATCCTTTTTTCCTAGATGACATTTCTCTGGTTGATGGATCATGGAATTTCAAGAATCACCTTGGATATATCTTCTCTACTAAAGAGACGGATTCTGCTTCCCTCCCCCTGTTGTAGTATAATATGCATGCGACGCTTGAGTAGTGTCGCAAGCACCTATCCTTGGAGCACAGTGAAAATAGCACTAAAGATGCCCCATATGATTATATTTATATAATCTTGAAGGTTTCTTCATACACTCCCACTTTATGTGCTCTATTTAACCACAATGAAAAAAAATTCATTCCACTTGGGTCATAGAGGAAGGTTCATTGATCCAGCTGTATGATTCTGATTTCCATTTCACCCTTGGAAATAGGTGTCCCTTTTTTGCATGCTCCTTGCATTTGAGTTCCCACCATTCCTTAAAGGACTTAGTTGCCACAAATTCTGGTGCAAATCACACTAAATTCATGAATTTAGTTGCGGATTCCATGATAGAGAGATTTTTCTACATCAGGCTAAAGATGATTGTTCGTTTCTGGATTTTGATCTTGTGATGATAGAATTTTTTATTAAACAATTAATGAAAATCCTCCCATATATAGATTTCGTCTCGTTTTGCATAGGGTACTAGTTCCCTCCATTGATGTGAAATCTCATCAAGCATGTACGTGGATAGGTTGACATTGATCTCTATCGGTGTGTTGATGAAATTGAATATATGATTCATCCTACTCTGCCGCACCTTCGCTTTTTTGGGATCAGCGTCACCCCAAAAGTTAGGTGGAATATACATCATGAACAGGATGGTATGATCCACATGTCTTGGATCATTCCTACATTTCCCCATCTCCAAATCTTGAAAATCATGATCAATACCTTGAACTAGCTCTTGGTTCATCCATGGATTAGGTGCAACCACATTCCCCGCCTTTACCTCTGATTGGTTCCTATGATGCATACCGGGATCCATTTTCTAAACAAACAATGAACTCATTCAATCTCACTCTCTAGAAACTAATGGCTTGGAATTTAAATTTCTATTACATCAACTAAGAAAACATTGTTTTCTAAAAAAATCATTTTTCCATGTTCAAATGTTTGTGAAATCCTTCAAGTGTATTTTGTAAATTTAAGCCATTTTCAATATACCATAAGCATTTCCTTTTTCAAAGTCATTCATTGGAAAAAATATCGTACTTTTTAAAAAATAAACACTTTTTTACATCATGAATCATTCGTCAAAATGATGTATGCACTCAGTGTGGGATGTAATTCCTTTACAATGCATGTCATTCTTTTCTCATTGGATAAACCCATGACAAAGAGATTTTTAAATCCTATAAGTGTCTCTAAAACAATTATGTACCCAACTACCTTGTATCTTGATGTTCAACCTAAAATGATTAGCTATATAATTTTATGATATAAATATCATGTCCCAGCATTCCTACCTATTTCTAAGATCACAAATTAAGGGATTGACAAGGATGAATCAACTCCCAGACCATGAAAGTGAAACCTACTTGTTAGGAAAGGACCAAACATGTTGATACCATTTGTAATGAACTACTAATCCCCATTCTCTGGAGAGTTCAATGAGTCATTTCTAGGCCTTAAGAGACATCACAAAGATTCCAAAGGTTGGAAGTAGATGAGGAAGGGTTTAAAAAAATTAGGGGATTATTTAACCATTAATTTCTAAACACAACAACCTAAAAAACCATCCACAAACAACTGATTATATGATGAATGAAATAACCTATGACATTTCAAAACATTCTTTCTAAAAAAACCAATTATGGTAGGCTACAACGGAATAAAAAACAACATACAAGTAATAATAAAATGAATAGACACTAAGTTGCGAACAAGACTTCATGCTCCACAATTTCCATACTCAATCATCATTTAGTAGTCCAAAGTATCACGACATTGTGCTAAATAAGTGTCATACTTAACCTAGACCCAAATCTCGGAGGGTAGAATTTGTAAAAGCTCTAATGTGCTAATGTAGTGGTGAGTATAAAAAAGTTTAGTTTTTCACAATGACTTCCCTACTAATACCTTTACGATAAATTTTTTTCCCATTATATAAAATATATTATATTAAAAAATTTCCCAAAATAGTTTATAACTAAATATAACACATCGAAAACCAATTATATCCAAGTGAAAAAAAAAATTAAAGGAAACAAATTTTCATCAAGTTATTTTCAATAAAATAACTAATAAAGTCCTATAAACAAATTCTTACTATTATTTTGGCATAACCAATCCGTATTTTTCTACACACCCACACATGCATGCTTCATCTAACAGTTCTATACTCATGAGTGGTCTCCCGTCCAATTACCTTGTCTCCCAATGACACACACCCTCAATCAACAATCATGAACCTTGGACCCCAATGGTATATGTCCATTATTCATGGGAACTTTGAACATGAACTCACACAACCCCATGTATACCAAACCATTTTAAATCACAAAAACATATTATTTCAATAAATCTGCATTTTTATTGAAAACCAAAGTACAAACCAATATCAATGATACCATTTAATTCCAATAAAACATTCCATTTATTGAAAACTTATTATCCAAATCATGTGCCCAAATTTTGTAAATTATCCATTTTTGAATCCCTATCGAAAATTTAAAAACACATGCACTTTATTCAGATACCATATTTTTCCAAAATTACTTAATTTTACAAACAATCACAAAGAAAAAATTCCAACAATTAATAAAAAAAAATCACAAAAAATCATACACAAGATATTCTGTTTCAGAGCATGAATAGTAGTTCTACTAAGTGGAGTCGAAATAAAATCCACCTACCTCAAATTTTTTTATGAAACTATACACAAACAAAGAACAGTTAAGAAAACCAGATCGATTCTTTACAGAACTTCCTTAGATCTCTTCTCTTAGAAATATCGAGATCAAAAATCAACTTATTTGGAATCCAAACACATAGATCTACCCATAACAGCAGTAGATCTGTGAAACCAATACGAGAGGATATTTATATCTAAGTAGATATAAGAAATTGATCAAGAATGATGAAGAACGATCACATACCTCAAGAATTTGGGATCAAAACACAATGGGGAAACTTCAAATACACTAAATATAACATGGGAGAGGTTCATATACCTTAAAGGAATATAAATATTGAGTTATGGACTCTTAGGATCAATAATGATCCACGTAGACAAAAAAACATGTGAGATACACTTTTTTAGGACCTCAATTTAAACATGAGCATAGTTAGATAGGACAACTAGAAAAACCGTGCACTAACCGTGTATTAGATAATGTCTACATAGACCCTTTCACATCATCTTTTCAAGGACTCTTTAACCTTGTGCACATAGTGCTAAAGATATCTTCCTCAAACCTTCTGTTGCACACGGTTTTTACTAGAATGTCCACACGGTTTGGAGAAACCATGCGCAGGTGGTGTTACCCTTCTTTAGCCCCCTAAACAAACCAACAGTTCACCAAACTCTCCCAACTCCTACCCTTATACATTATAACCATTAAAACAAAAATAAATTGATACATACAAGAAAATTTTTGTGCTACATATATTTTCCCAACAATTTCAATATTTTACCCCCATGTCATTGAAATAACATTCCATAATTCATCCCAACATGGGTTTCAAAATGTGATGAATATCACACATTGAAACGGAACTAGTATTATTATGAGAAATAGGAATGGCCAAGTTGTATAATATCAATAGATATTTTCAAAATGTGGTGGAATCCACATTGTAAGAGTCCATACATTTAATTGAATCCAAAGAACCCATTTATAATTGAATTTAATCGGAATAATTATTGGGTTAACATTGAAATTCATGATCCGAACTCGAAAATAAAAAACAATACAATATCGTTTTAGATCATTAAAATGAATAAATAAATTTATCTACACATCATTTGTCTTGGTGGGAAATATATTTGAATCATATTTAAGGTATTGTACCTCTTTGGTATATATGGGTTTAATAAAATTTTCAACATCATATTTCACCTTGGAGGCATGAGAGGAGTGAATTCCTAAAGATTGCTACATAAATCCTTGATGTTCATCCGGAAATCCCAGGAATGGAGTATCTATATCATTATCAATCCAAATAATTAAAATATAATTCCAGGATAAAAAAGAAAAATGTTGCTTTATGAATGATATATAAATATATATATAAAAGCATTAGGGGCATGATGGGACAGATTAATGTGGTCATGGGATCCACTTATTTTCTATATTTATCTTCATTACCTAATTAATGGTCGTCAATACTCCTTCATTAAATTTATGAGGGGATTCAAAAATGTCAACATCATCTACATTTATTGCAACATTGATGAAATTATCCTCACAAATGGTAGACAGTATGGTAAATCATTATCCTTGATGAAAGATATGAAGATTTTATAAACAATATTCATATCTCATACTACACAGGGTATCATAGGTAACTTTTAGAGATGCTTTATTTCATATCAATATCAATCAAGGAAATATAAAATATGTATTTTTAGAGATGTAGGGAATGCATTTGATTGATTTCAAAATTATTTTGTTAAAATATTAAAATTGTATTACAAAAATTGAGAATTGTTATGGATTTAATTTAATATACCATTTTAACTATCATTAAATTTTTTAAATAGGAATTGAATTGCTATGTTTTTGGGTTGTGGGGTACTATGAATTGTAGACCAGTTAACTTGAATAGATAAATAGTGAGAAAACAAATATTGTTAAGATGTATTTAGGGCTTACAAGAGTAGTTCCTAGGGTTTTAGGAGAAAAAACTATATGATTCCCTATATCATTTATTTATTATCATCCATCGTGTAGAAATCTACCTCAATGTAAAAGTGTAAACAGAATTCAAGAGGGTTTTTTCTCTGTATAGTGTGATGAGTCTCCCGTCAATTTGAATGTCCTAACATTGAGTGAATGTCCAAACGACACCTCTATATCTATAAATCCATGCTCACCCGACTAGGAAATAATATATCATTTCATTATTGATATATATGAAATCTACATTATAGATTAGTTACATTAATTGTTTTTTTAACAAGATTTTTTCTAGGGGATTTATCTCTCTTTTCCTTCCCTTTAATGTTCTGTTTCATTGGATAAATTTTATCCTCATTCAATCCTAAACATTTAAGGGTTGGTAATATGATTAGATTAATAATATAACTATTATCAACTAATTAACATCAAATGTCATCATTTTCTAGATTTATAGAAATAAATATGGGTATGATGTGTCCCTAAATATCTTTCTTAAGATCATTCTATTTGAATTAGATGGTGGATTTGAATTATTCATTGGTTGGTTTCACTCAATACACTATTTGCACTGTAGAATTTATATGAAATTCATGGTTTCTATGAACGGATGTAAGGAGGACCTACTTGGTGTCTTTATAGATGTTAGTCGGTTGTAGTATTTTTATCCTACATAAGATGGCTTTTAGTCATTTTTGGATGTCTTCATTTTTCACCAAATACCTAGACTTCTAAATTTGGGGTTTGTCCTTCTTATGTGGGGTAGGATTCATAGAGATTGTTCACAATAAGAATTGTACATTAAAAATGTATTGGGCCTTCCATCTACATAAATAGTGGGCTATGTTAGTTTACACACACACACACACACACCTAGGATGATTGGATAGATTCAACATTTGTAAATTTTTTACATAATATTTTTTTAGATTACAATTGGAACAATGTAGGGGTTAACTATGACCCGTAGCCTTACTTAAGTACTTTTACATGGGTTTCAGATACATATATGGATTCTAATGGTATATTACCTAAAATTCAATATCTATAATGGTTGTGTATTCCCTTTTTTCCAAAGAAATTTCATTTTAGGCCACTCGTTCAACAATAGGGTACATAGAACATGCATTAATATGTTTATTAATCATCTATAAAGGGTTATAAAAATTGAATAAAATTAATATTATTGAATTGAAGGTCTCCATCTCATGAGAGTATAATTTGGTACATTTGTACATATGCTCAGGATGATGGGGGAACAAAATCCAAATGATTCAAGGTTATCTTGATAATTTTATGTGACTCTTCTTATTTTTCATATTATTCTTTGGTCTATTTCATCATATATTATAAGAGTATTATGATAGTTTCCCTTCAGGTTATGTGGGAGGTCCATTATTGTGATAATTTTTGGAATTTTTACTATGAAGATAGTTTGACCATAATCAACTATCATTAGGGTATATCTACCTAGAAAATTTTTATTCATTCCTATCTAGAACATAATTTATGCCATCTTCTAATTTCTATTTTGTGTTTGACACATGAACCCCCTTGAATGGGTTTTTTACAGTATTAACAGTCTTGAATAAACCATTCCCTAAAGTATTAACCTAATAAAATTGGGTCTTTTATTGTGTGGCAATTATTCCTATGAAAATAGAAATTGTTGGATGGTCTCTATAGTAGTCCTCATTGTATTCCTTTTGATAGTGAAACTTGAGTAGACTATATTGCATGGATATAAATAAATAATTATGATCGTGTTCATTTATTAAGGATTGTACTTGTTTCTTCCATTTGACAAATAATGGGACACCGTTATTTCTTTTTAACAATGGAAATGAGTGGTTGTTTTCTGTTTCATGTTGATGGGAGGTGCTTGGTGGTTAGGATATAGATTTGGTTCTATGTTAGGCACACAAACTAGTTTTAGAATGAAATTGGATGTTTCATCCTCAATAAACCATTTCACCAATTTTGTGGGAATGGGTCATACCTAGGTTCTCCAAATGATATTATCTAGGTGTTAGGTTATAATGACCCATACTTTACATACATTGTTAATACTTCAAAATTTAAGCACACTTATTACAACATATGACAAAACCACAAAGGACCATATAGGTATAGTGTCTTTATAAACTGGGAAACATAAACAACTGGTTCATAAATCTTCTACAGTGTCTCCCATTTATTTCATCATATCTAGGGTCCCTTTTAGAATATTCTAATTAATATCCATTTTCCTGACCTGGGGAAAAGAAAACATACAAAAAGGGTGAGCTCAAATGCTCAGCAAGGGAAAATAAAGGAAATAAAAATCATATCATATCTTTTTGAAAATCATAACCTGCAAAAGAGATCATAATATATTAACATGGAATAAATCATAGAAGTGAAAATGAGATCCCCATAATCATAACATAAAACTTGAAACTTTGTGGCATGCACACATAATCATGGAAAATCATTTCTTGTTAGTCATGACTCATTTCCCACACTATCTTAGCGGACAAAGTCCATTTCTGAACCGAGTTCACTCCTCATTTCAGTCCTATATCACTGAACCGAAATAACCTTCCATTCCAGCCATGTCTATCTCATGAGATATAAATCTTTACCCAATGAATTGGAGGGAGATATAGGTCCCACCCATCTTATAATGAATCCTTTCTTATGTGTGCCACAAAATCATAAATCATACATCATTGCATAACCCATGATATACAAATGGGAATCTTAAACATCATGACATCATAAAACAATTAATATAAGATAAAAGAATTCATAAAAATAATTCCATCACAACATAATCAAATCAATGTAATAATTGGGATAAAAACAGAACCCTTTATTATTTTAGATGGAAAATAATTTTCATAAAACACTTGAACTCCATTCTTGAGGAAAATATCCTTTAAAATTAAAAAACATTTTCCTTTATTAAGATGTCATACAATTTTAAACTAGAAGAAGTTGATTAAAAAAAACTTGAAAACTTTCAAATGAAGCTTCTTGGAAATAATGTTTTAAAAATCCATTCATTCGGTATAAGTTAAAAAAAAACATTCTTCTCGTACTTTTGTCGGAAAAGTCAAAAAGTACCACATAAGAAAAACGACAAAAGATTCCTTTCATATCCTTTACTAAAAACACACCGAAGGGTAAAATTGGATTTAAACAATTGTAGGTGGATGGAAATAATATTACATATTGAGTAAACATGGATGTGGATGATAAAATACAACCCAGTAAATACCAAAGTGTAAACAACCTCGGATAAAAATGAGATTGTGATATTTCCCTTACCTTAGGTCCGATTTTCTTTGTACGTGTCCGAAGCATTTGTATAATGGTTTAAATAATGTTATTGACTTATTCCAGAATCATACATATTGATATCATATCATATATGGTGATATACTTAGCTTCTTATTAGTAATATTTCATTGTTACTTGTTACTCGGGTCTTTATTGCCTTTTGTTCTTATGCGTGTTTTTCCGAATAAATTCTTATTATTATTTTTAAGGTTATAGATACCTTATATCCAGAATATTATTAGTGTAAAATATATCATATTTATCCATTTAATTCATTTATATAATTACTATGTAATGATGATCATGTAGAACGAGTCACATCACATTGTGGAGACGGTATTCCGTACATACGCACGAGCGATGATATTGTTCCCATGATCGTGGAATTGTATTTAAGTGTATTTATACTATTTCAGTGTCAATATCACTTTGTAATAATCATATATTGTTACTCATTACACCATTATACCCATCCTTGTAAGGTTATGGTGGAAAATTCATTACACCACGGCGTGGAGACGGAATTCCGTACGTACGCACGCGCGGTGATTTCATTTTTCCATAGGATGGATAGAAGGTGAATTAGGGTTGTTTCATATTTATAATGACATATCAGTATGTAATTAATACTGATGTTATTACTTTATCATGAAACAACTAAATAAGAATAAGTTGAAGAAGAAAGAAATTGAAAAGATCGGTAATGGATATTACCTCTTCTTTGAAACGCCTCTTTAAATCCTCCACTTAGGGAACTAAGATTGGTCTTTGAAGAAGACCATGACCTCTAGGATTATTCTAGGGAAGTGGAGAAGTGATTTTGTCAGGGGTTGGCCGAGATTGAGTGCTCAAATTGGGGTGAGGAGGAGGGGGAGGAGGTTCCCTTTTATAAGGGAGGAGAGGGGAACCTTAGGAATATCTCAAAATATTATTTTATATTAAAGTCAAAATCGGTTTATAATGATTCCAAAGGGTCTTATTTAGAAGATAAAGTGGGGATGGGTCTAAATCCTATCATCCAATAGGATTTATAAAAGTTTAGGTTATTGTTTTAACCTTATCAATTAGATTTAACTCTAAGTTAAATAATTTAACTTTTACCGTGACTTTTGGTTTTCTTACACTATATGGTTAATACAGTTACTATAACATGCCAAACGAACCCCAAGTTGTTTATTATTAATATATATATCCTTATCTAAGTCATTTGGCCGAACCTTAGATTTTTAGGAATAAAATAACAATTAATAATATAATATTTTATTTAAAAACTATTTTGTGTCAATTTTGACACTATTTGATATATGATTTTTGTGAAAGTCATAACAGAATTATATGTTCGAACCAAGTTGATTAAATCAACCCTAATATATCATAGTAACCTAGAAAATTAGTGGAATTCATAAAAAGTCTCATATTACATTTATTTGGGCATTTATAACATCAATTATGTTAACATTTCCTTAAAAGGGTAATTACTGCATCATTGTTGTGTCATAAATAAATTAATTTATTTAAATTCTAAAAATTATAAATAAAATATCATTATGTAGGAAATCTTTTTAGATTTCTAATGAATAATTATAGTATAATTTATATTATGTATAACCCCATATTAAAAAGGTTTTATTTATTAAACTTTGATTTTAAATATTTTAACTATTCATTAAATAAAATAATATTAAATGTCATAATCTAATCCAAGTGGACCTAAATGGTCATATTATATTCATAAGGTTGTTTTTGGTCGAATTACACTTATACAATAGAATTAGTACATGTTTTGAGGTAATAGTAATATCAAATTCACCCTTAGTTACCCTATTTACTATTAACCGCGGTAAAAAAAGTAAAAAGTTACTATTCACCAAAAAATTATTTTTATCTCATTGAACCACATTTTACTTACTGAGATCAACCGTGTCTGTCAGATTTTAGAAATTCCATTCACAGATGCGGTAAAATTAAGTTTTATGCAAAATTCAGTTTTTAACCTACCACTTAGTGGTTTCACTATTCATAAAAAATTGAAAGTTTTCAGAAAAATACCAAAATTTCACCCTAGGCTAATTTCGGTATTCCGAATCCAAGAATGAAGTCCATTTTAAAGATAAAATTTCAAAAAGTGGTTATTACTATTCATAATGGCTATTTTAAATAATATTTTAATAGCATATCGCCGTTTAGTGAAACTCGGTATTGCGTACAACGCAAGCTATTGAGGAAGGTCGCGATTGAGTATAAATCAAGACAAGGAAGTGTTGTGTAGAAAAATATTCCTTTGATGATTTATATAACATAAAAGTCTCGGGTGTTACATAGGTTGTGACTGAAAACACACAAAAAACACTTGGATATTTTAATGGGATTACTGGTATCACTATTTAATCAAGGTGGTTTTCCAAAATAACTATAACAACTGATTATTTTGAAGTATAACTCTACGGGAATACATAATGCTCCTAAATCTGGAAATAAATATGGAAACTCATTCATTATTATTCTATTTATAGTTTCTGAGGATGACGATCCTCATTTTACTTTGAGGATAGATGAATTTTTTGAAAAATTGATGACAAAGGACTTCCTAGCCTAGGGTGGACCCTATATGGAGACTACTATACTAGATAAAAGTTATCCCCACAAAACCATACATAAAAACATCAATATGGTTGTCACTTACTAGTATTGTGTTTCCATCATAGAGCCACATTCTGACACACACTATTATCATTATTGATCGGTATCTCCCATGTTTCTAATGGTTGATGAAACATGGTTCCAAACCATAGGTAGAGGTATATTGGTTTCTACTGTTTCAATATATTACATCCCTTTTATATTTCAATTTAGAACACCACCCTTATAAATATTCCATTTTAACATAAAGAGAATAGATGGTGTTGAGGATATCTAGGGGTACTTTTTTTGAAACAACATCCTAATCAAATGATGTTTGATAATAATGATGTCTTTACCTATAGTTAACAACTATGGATTTTCAGTCCATTTCGGGATATGTGATTTTACAATAGAAGTAAAGGATTCCAATATAATAGAGGTAAATATTATTCATACTTGATTATTTATAGATAATATATATTTCACAATCCAGAGATAACATTATGCTTATAATTTTTCATTAAATGTTATATAACTCCGTCGTGATGAGTGTTAAGAGTTGTATTCAGTTCACCTAGTAGGTTATACTCTGTCACAATATTACCCCTTAGTAATGCTTCAATGATTCATATCTTATTTAACATTTCATCCTTATATCATGCTATTCTCCTTATATAAAATTGGAGAATGGTATCTCATGGAGGAAAGTTGGATGTAGACATATTTGTCACCTTATTTTTGGTGAAATATCATCAAGTATGTGGTATCTCATCATATGGGGGTTTTTTATTTCGGCGCCCCACCGATTTTGGGAATATACTGTCTCAATGTGTTCTTTGGTACAACTATGCTATGAGGGTACTATTTATTCCATTCATCCCTTAGTATTAACATACAAATAAAAATAATCCACTACATTGATGGTGATTATGTTTAATATTTATTATCCGTCCATAGGAATCAAGTAGTCATTCTCTTAGAGACAAGGTTATCCTACACCACCGTCTACCCATTCGATAGTCACATCAAGGATTTCCCTCTATCACATTCTCTCAGTAATCTATTTTTTATAAAAATTCATTTTGTGGTTTACCAATATTTATTGAGCATTCAAATAATTAAAGTATTTTAATAGTGAACATAATGAAATTTCAAAACACTACTAATGAAAATCAACAAATTATATGGGTTTTTATCATGGTATTTGGAAAGCTATGATACTCTTGATTAGTAACTATTATATAATATAATGAAGACCAATCAAATAAGAGGATATGGTAACAATCCCCCCATTCCTAAGTGTGGGGGTTGATGAATGGACATAATTGGTATTTTCTTAAAAATGTTGATGATTTGAGGACTCCAAGGATAGGATTCATGGTAAGAATGCCACCATCACTATGGGATGGGATGGGTTTGGAGCCTTTGTTGACTTGAGCTAGAACCGTTCAAGATTATATTGACCCTAGTAGTGTATGTGCTATTAAAAATTCATCTAACTAAATGATCTATGTTCATTCCAAGAATTTTATTATGTTATATTCTATTGTAATGTTTCTCATTTAGTGCATTTTCACTTTTTTCATGGGCCAAGATAAGCTCCATTTAAGGGTGGGAACTACATTTCAATGTGTGGTTTTGAGAAGCCTGAGATATATAAAATATTATCTATTGGTTCCAATTGAATTATTTATGTTCCTATATTATGATTATTTCAACATCACTCCCCCACTAAAAAATAATTTCTATATTTAATGTGGTTTAATATCACAATAATTACCAACTTGTGTACAACTTTCATGGCCTCATGGTATCTCTAATAGCTATGACATTGGAGGCCACCAGTTCTAGCGGAGTATGGTGTCCTGGGGAAGGGGTTAATTGTAATGTTACATAAATTAAACATCATTTGATGTGTATATTAGATGATTTATTAGTGAATATTTGATTAAGGGTGTCTAGGATGTGAAGACATGTAGGTGGTATGCTCTAATTGGCCTTTTCTTAAATTATATTTTAGTCCATAGAGAAAGATATAAGATGTATCTCAAAGAAGAGAATATTTAAATCATAAAATTATCTTCACACCACGGATAACATAGGCTCATAACATTTACCGATTGAATGGATTCCCATAATTTTTAGTGCATATAAGGTATTAATACATTCATTAATCCAAGTGGAACATAATAACTATTAATGAAGACTGAAAATAGATAGTACAGAGGGTTGTATTAGGCAAATATTCCCATATTTGTTTGTTTGATACTTCCTCGTTAGAGGCATGCTACTCTATCAGGGAAGAACACATATCTTTATTCTTTATGGATTACAACTCAAGTTATGTAGAAGATATGGTTGGTGGACACAACACTAGGATACCTACTGGACAATATACAGTGTTGATGGATATTCATGTGGAACTATATATATTAAATATTAGGATTTTACATATCTATATGAAATACCCAGATAAGTCAAGGATTCCCATTATTATGAGATATATTATCTTTGGGAGTTTTTCCATTATAGATGTAAGGGTTATGATCCCTGAAATCCCCCTCAATTCTACCACATGATTGAAAATCAGGGTAGGTGTGGACTTCTGATCCATATTAAGAGTCAGTGTATCCCTAATACACTTCAGATATATTTTTTAGGTACTAAAGGAAGCCACAATTGAGTTTATCTTAATATGAGCCTCCTCCCACATCATTGTTATAATATGAATATAGTTTTATTGTGATCAAGTAGGAATACGAGTCTTTTATGTCTCGTTCAATGGAGACCACTTCTATCTAGATTCTACTAGAGGAATAATTTATTAATATCTAGAAGCGACTAGATTATGATGATGATATTTTGAATTTTTAGTGGTAATATGATACTTCATTATGGTGGTTTTTAGAATATAGAAATAAATCATAGTCTAAGAGGAAATATTAGCATGATTATTATTTTAATTTACCCTTATAATATCTCAACAGACCATCAGTATGAGAGGAGGAATATGGGTGTCCATATTTATTTCCATTAATGGTTTATCGCACAACACATCATCAGTGGGAGGAATAATAAACATCTATATCCAATAATCCTCTGAAATATTATATGATGTTTTTCTAGGAGGGATGTAAGACGTTTCTAAAGTGAATATTGTAATATGTTGATCACCATTTATTTTAAATCAATATGGTCCTTTTATTACCTATCATCTAGAAAAATCACATAGTCTTGGTCGATAGTTATGTGAATCTTTCCTATGTTTATTTGAAAACATGGATGATGGATATTATTTTCAATCATCATTTTATACTTTTCTGATGCATCTTGTATTACTAAGAGATATTAATAATCCTTGAAAACTGAAGATAGAAAATACACATAATTTAGAGTATCCATATGATCATTTTGGACATGTTGACATGCAACTCTAGTGGAAAGGTTTAAATTATGTGGTTATTACACTATCAGCATTGGAAGATGATGATGAATATACTTGCTTGCTAACAGAATATACTTCTACATCATAAGGGTATGATGTAGAATATAATCAGGAATTTTCATTGTATTGGAGACACGGTGGATTATTTCATTGATTGAAATGTGGATATGTTCCCACTCATTTCCTCTATTTTCAAACACAATCAATTGATGGTCATTCAATATGAGAGTGAAAAAACGAACCGACCCTATGAGTTCTTCTGGAATATATGTGTGTATGTGGTATTCATGATTTTTGATATGATCCTACTTGAAATATTCTACAATAGTGTGCTTGTAGACCTGATATCTACGAGAAAGTATATGAGCCTATTAAATAGTGTTAATTAAAAACTACATGATTCTATAAGTGGTTCATGGGGGATATTTGGAATCACCCTCAAAATGTGTATGTGTGGATATTTTCCACATTAATATGGAAGTGTTTGATAGGGTCCCACATGGTGACTCTTGAAATACTATATTTCATTATTTGACTCATTGTTTCACCTTCCTAATTCATATAATATATTGATTATCATGATTCTCACTATAAAATCCCAACGTGGTTAGAATTACTGATAGGTGTCACCAGATTTATCACCACCTTCCATGAATGTGTTGGGACTATAATATTTATCTCATAAAGAATCATCAATGTTTTATAGAGGGTTGTAATTGTATAGATTATGTGGTACTCTCTTACAATCATGATTTACAACAAATACTAAAGGAGTTGGTAG
Source organism: Viscum album (assembly GCA_963277665.1). Classification (NCBI taxonomy): domain Eukaryota; kingdom Viridiplantae; phylum Streptophyta; class Magnoliopsida; order Santalales; family Viscaceae; genus Viscum; species Viscum album. The sequence goes on along the minus strand of OY728132.1, from coordinate 1,338,055,485 downwards.
TTGATATTTTCCTATGGTACAAATGGAATGTTTCTTCGGTTGAAGTGGATGAGCACTTTTTTTATGGGCCAATTACCTTAGGAGAAGGTGAAATTTGTTAGGAATGTATCATTTATCACATGGAAAGCAAAAAAATTACAATGATTAATGCATCATCTCATGTATTGAAATTTATTCAATAGTTATTCGGGGGTTATATAGTCATTTATTCAAATTATAAATTTAACCATTTGGTTTTTTTATGAAGGAAAAAAACCAAAAGGACTATCATGTTTTAAAACCACTTAATCTGTTTTTAATAAAAGATAAATTTTGGGTTTATAATTTTTTTACAATGAGGTGTATATCCTGATGCATTGTCATTGGGGTTCAGTAAGATTTCACAATCATTCACATCTATTTTACCACTTCGCCTCATGTAGAATGCCTAAAAAATTCAGAATCTATAATGGTTTATTCGAATTATATATTAAGATAGGATATCTTAGGGGTAAGTTGAAAATTAATCCTAGTAACTCACATTAGATGAGAGGATTGGAGGTTGGTCTCATCTCACCCTATTGGGGAAATTATTTCCTACTAGAGGACTCTCTGATTGATTTAATATATGTTCATTAATAATTTCATTATCTTGATATAGGATAGGTTAGAAATATATTTTAATACTACTTTTTTGCAACTGAGATGAGATTCTACATATCAAAGAGGTATCCCATAGTCCTAACAAATATTATGTATATGTGTTTCTCCCTCATGTTAACGATTACCCAAGAGTGATTCACTTTCTTGGTCTTTATCTAAATTTGAATCCATACATATGGGTACTGTATGGATTATAATTTTCTAGAATAGTGTTATGTGTTTATTGTATTAGGGACCATAATGGAAAAACCAAAGTGTACTTTCAAATGGAATCAAAACCCATTTAATTTTGAAAACCTGGTGGTTTTAATATTTTTTTGATGTGAAATGTTAATGAATTTAAAAATCATATGTTATGGATGGTTTTGATATTTCATCCAATAAGTGATTGATGTGAGATATAGGATTGGGTTCCCATTATTATTGACTGAAAATGGGATATATTCAAATGAGGAAAAAGATGATGTCAAAACTTATATAACCTCATGAATTTCATCCCCAATAGGAATATGGTCCATTAAGGATATGTTGGTTTTACATGGACTGTTACCCGATGGCCCCTCACTCTCTAGGTTTTCAGCTCATGTCCTCTGCGCTTTCCCCCTTATAGGGTTTCAAGAGTCTTCATGTGTGGAGGTTTCTTCCCTCCTCTTACTGCTTCTACAGCCTTTCACTTCTCTGGTCTTCCTGACGGAGACTCTTTAGGGTTTTACGACCTTTGGCTCGATGACGAATCGGCTCTCACCTGCTTTCTAAAGTTCCTCCATAATCCACTCTATTCATGTTCTTTTTATCTTCACTATGTCTCCTCGCTTTTGCGGTTGGTCCTCTCCGATGAAGGCGCTCGCCTTTTCCCCAGCTACTGCTCCTCGCTCTGACATCGAGTTCCGCCACTCATCTCTAGGTCTGTTCGGGAGAGTTGGATTCTTGAAGTTTTGGGCTTAGTGGCTCGGTGACTGTGGAATAAAACCGTCCTCATCTTTTTTTCTTTAGGGTTCCATCCCCGGTCTCTCCTTCCCCATTCTTGGATTTGTATTTTTCTTGGGTTTCATCACTCATTACATTTGGGTTTCTTCCTCGATTTCATGCTTCTTACCCATTTCGGTCTTCCCTAGTCTGTTGTTCCTCTATGCAGGGTTTGGTGTTTTTTGGTGTTAATGTTTTTGATCACTATTCTGTGCTTTGTTCTCTCTGGAGTTCTAGTTATTTGCGATCTTGGTGGCCATTGGTGCATAGTTGATGTCTGTGGAAAGGGATCCTTGGGTGGCTCACTGATTTTGCGAGGATCGCGTTCTCACTGTTAATGCGAGAGTCGGTTCATGGTCTTGTTGGAGGGTTCTGGTGGGCCTTTCATCTCCGGCGTTTGTTGGTGGGGTGCTAAGGCGACTGGAGCCTGAGGGTGGGATTCCTATGGTGGTTCTCGGCCCAATCATTGTCTGCGGTCTCAGTGACTCGATGTCTTCGACCTGATGAGGACTATGAGATTTTAGTCTCTGTGGGGACAATGTTCTCTCTGGTGGGCTAGCCGGCAATTGCTGGGATGATGATTGGGTGTGATGGAAGAGTTTTTGATCTGATGGATGTGTGAATGATGATGGGAATGTTTGATCTGATGGATATGCGAATGATGATGGGTGTGTGACGGAGATGGCATGTGGATACGTTATGGTGATGCAGCTTGGTTTTTGAAATTTTAATTTGGTATTTTGAATATTTTTATTTCTGGCACGTCGATTGTATGGGGTATGTATTTCTCTTCGGTCACTGCTTATCTCAAAGCGACACCTTGAAATATAATAAAAAAATGTATTTTGGATGACATGGATTGTAACCCTGTGATGAACATCCCACAAGTGATATGACATTATGAGGATGGATTCGTGGGACCCCAATGAATTATATCCCTCTGGGTAAGAGAATGTTGCAATCATAAATAGCAGATGATTTAAAATTGTAAATATGGTATATTACCATAATGAACATACATCTATACATATAAGAATGTGTCTTGATAATGGATGTTTGTGAACTATCACAAAATAGTTATATCCTAAGGGGAAAATGATAAATGATTCATGATGGTGTTCTTGAACCATTGTGTGGAATCTTGTGTAGCACATTGAGATTAGAATCAAATACCAAAATTTTTGATTTATTCTTTTTAATGTTATATTTAAAGACCCCACCATGTAGTTTAACGTCATACAATATGTGTGTATCTAGGGTAATTTTTACAAGAGATATGAGTGAATAGTATTTGGAGAGGGATCTTACGTATCCTATATTGATGGAATCATAGTCCAAATAATTCCAAAATTTCATTATTAATATGTATTTTTAAAATTATGGATGACATATTTGGGTCTTACAACTAACTATGATGACCTTAATAGTAGAATTTTAATTAATCAAATGATATAATAAATTCCAATCTCTAATCCCACTTGAGTGATGATAAATTTGATAAACAACATAAAAATTTATAACACACATTTCCTTATATTGTTTTTATATATCTATGAGTTTTAAGTATTATATCATCCCAAATAGGAAAAATTTTAGAATATATCCCTTTGGAGGAATGAACTATATTGTGAGGTGAAAAAAGGAGGATACTCATGTTGAAATTATTTTTGTAAAGAGACTCATAGTGTGGCTCTATTGAGAGATGAATGTTTTTTATTCCTTTTGGGGATATGTCTCCATGAGATAGGTCATGAGTTCTTAGAGAAGAATATTCCAGTGTGAAATGATTTTTGAAGGCACCATGGTATTCAATTGGAATATAACATCATTTGAATAATGATATATATGGGATATTAAGGTATAAAGCATGGACCATTTTATGTAATCATACACATCCTTCCTATGACAAGAATAAGAGTCCAATTAGAAGATATGGTATGCATGATTGGGTAATTGAATGTGGAAAAATAGTTTCCTAAGTGGGAATTTTTTATATAATATACACTTTCCTAGATTCATCAAGAGCATTGACATTTAAATTAATGGCTAATATAGTGTGACCTTATACATGAGTAGGATACCAATAAAGGATAGTTTTTATTATATTAACAAAACAATCATTGGAATTATTTACCATTTTATTATCCATGCTCTATGTGAGAGACAAGAGATAATAGGTGACCAGACATGTTTCGTAAGGGTGGGGGATTGCAATACAAATCCACCAATAAGAGAATTTTATTACAAGGCTTATAGAGGATATGGATACTTGACCAATGTAACAATATTTCATAATTAAGATTGAAAATATAGAATATATATCGGGCATTAAGGACATTACATGGAATATTCCCTTATAGAATGTCTAATTTTATGGAAATTCAATTATAATGGGTGAGTATGACTTTGGAATACATCCTATATTATTATTTATAATAGGTATCAAATTACACATAGTACATATAGTCCCTTGTATTCCTAAAGATATGTGAGGTAGACCATAAAGAAACACAAGATTTATGGTCCCATGAGATAAGAAATATGAATTCTTGAGGAATATTTAAAATGTAAATGTTATGTGTGGAATCCTGGTTTTTAAAAGTAATATGACATCTTTGAAAGGCTAACTATGAATATATTCTTCGGATATAGGGCTTAACGTCATAAAATGGAGTCATTAGTATCCAATTTATGACTGTAAAATGATTATGTGTAGTTCATATGGTCCCATGGTTGTAGATGGGAAATGGGGCGGGGGGGGGGGGGGGCGGGGGGGGGGGGGGGGGGGGGGGTTGGACTAAACTCGTAGAGGTTGTGGCCCCATTAGTTTGCAAGTGTTATAGGACATTATGGGATCAAACCATAAGGGACAATAAGGGATCATGAATGGCAGAGTGACACCCTTGATGTAATAACCCATTAAATTTTATGATAAATCAATTTCATTTATTATCAATAGAAATTAATTATTATTATCATTTTATAATAATTTTATGAAAATTATAAAATTTAAATTCAAAATGATAATGATTAAATTATAAAAAAACATGGTTTTCATAGATAATTTTATTTTATTCCAAATAATAATTTTTCAATTATATAATTTTATTTTTAGAATATAAAAATAAATTTTATAATTCATACATTTAATATAACTATAAGATAAATTTCATATAATTTTCGTAGATTTTTTTTTCAATTAATATTAAATAATATTGACTATAAGTAAACAATATTTTCATTTCAAATGTTCAAAATGAATAATTTTTTTAAATTTGTATTAGTGTGACATTAAATAATTTAAATTATAAATAATGCAACTATAGACAATAAAATTCACATTATATATAGTATTATCGTAAAGATATTTTTATACTTATAATATAATTTTCCTAAATATAGTTTTCTTTATATTTTATGTGTATAATATTAAATTTAAATCTCCCACATAAATAAATAAAATTTGATAAAATTGTTTCTATATTTTTAATCAACATTATTAGTTTTAGTTTTAAGAATAAAATAATTCTTTTTCATAACTAATTGTAAAAACATAAACAATTTGTTACCACTATTACATTTTTAATTGGGTTTATCAGTGGTTTACAGAAATGATAGAAGGTTTTAATGCGCTAAAAAATTGTGTAATTATTATTTTATGGATTTATTTTACCATATATCCAATTATATTAAAAAAACATTTTTAGCTATTTTATTTGTTTATGGAATTAATATACATTAATCTTTTTAAAAATTTCATGTGTGTCCTCTCCCCCAGTTATTAAATAACACCCCCACTCAAATTTCATCCATATATAAAAAATTATTTTCCATCTAAGACCTATAGAAATATATTCTATAAATAAAAATACTTGTACTAGAATCCCTTTTTTATTTATAAAAACATCCTATGATGGTTTTAGGTATAAACCTAAATGGGTTTTCTGAAATAGTTGTATATTTCATGAATGAGAATTTTATTTTATTTCTTTTTTATCATCCATAAAAATATCATAAAACATTAAAAAATTGTAACCAAAATATATTAAATATAATTTTATGTTTTTATGTATATTTCATAAGATATGTCTATCACCTCTTCTATTAAATGATGATTTAATTTATTTATACGATGAACCACCTCCCGACAAACTGTTGTAAATCATTTTCCATTACAACTTCTGAAAATATGTTATAATAATGTATTAAAATTAATTATATGAGATTATTAAGATATATTAATAATTTTGGAATAATTTTTATTCATATATTTCTTTAAATTATATCTATTAGATAATGATAGATATGTTAGTGAAAATGTGTGGATTATCACCTCGCTGAAGCAATGGGATTTCGTTTTCATCACCACATCACATGGTTGGTATATATATATTTATTTATTTAAAAATTAATATTATATATATATGTTCTATATTAATAAATCTGTAATGAAAAGGTGAAACTTAATTTAATTCCCCAATGATTATTTTAAAATGAATAAGTTATTCATCTGTATATACGACCTACAATTTCCATGATTATAACATAATTCAGTTATCATGACAAATTTTCATGGTAATGTTTAGAAGTATAATTTAAATAAAAAAAATGAAAATTATTTCTACATTATTATCTTCTAGAGGATGTAATAATTAATTCTTTGACAGTAGTCATCCAATCAATAACCTATTTGATATATGAGTTGAATAACACTTCAATATAAAAATATTTGATTAATTTGTTGAATACAACATCGTAATGAATAAAATTATTATAATAATAAACATGATTATTTTTCTTATTAATGTATATAATTAACCTCTTTTTATAAAATTGGAAAAAAATAACATCCAAGATGAGTTAGAGTCAAGGTAAGTGAAATTTTAACATAAAAACTCATTTTAAATATTATAAATATTCATTCTCTAATTTATTTTCATCCATATCCATGTTCATAAAAATATCTTATTGATGTATATATATACACATACATGAATTATAAATGATTATTAATTCAAATTTTACAAATATTTTGAAATATAATATTCTTATATATTTTATAATGAATTTTTTTACATTCGTTGTAAAAGAAAAAAATCATGTTCATTTTCAACGTATATGTAATCAATGAATTTTACCTCCTTGAAAAAAAATTATTTTATGATTATCACCCATTTTAAATTTAAATTTTTTATTATATGATGTGTCTTATTTATTTTAAAAAAAAGTTTCAAAAGAAAATAGTATCTTTGAAACATGAAAATGTTTTTCAAATGGGTTTAAAAACGTTTTTCAAGGGTTTAATGTAAAATGGTCCAGGAAATACAGTTTATATTTATGGTATATTACCTAAGAAATATATATGATTATGGTTTATCCTTATACAGATTATATGATGGGGGACCCCAATTATGCTTTATCATTGGTTGAGCCTAGTTTTTTTCTTCAATTCAATCGGTAATGTTCTATGTGTTAAATAGAATGGTGCGAGCTAGTTGGGGTGGTTTTCCTATATATTAAATTTTTCTATAGTTATTTGTTACACATATCTTGAATATAATTATATATCATTCCTAAATTTGAATCAATTTTCATGTTATGGGTTTTAATGATTTTAATTTAAAAAAAGAGAGTGACTTCTTCATTGTAATTATTAATTTCACACACTAAATGAATATATTTAGGAAGTTAAATATTATATTAGCTTTCATTTTCTTCACCATACTAATGGATTTATTACTTATATACCCTTTTATATTATTTTTTTCTAATAATATGTTTTATTTTTTATTCACTGGGTTCATATATGAGTAAGATTAATGAAAATTTCAATTATAGATATATGAATATTTTTCATAAAAACCATTTTAAAAGACTTATATTATTGAAATACTCGATACTATGGAAAAGTTTGTAATTTTTAATATATTGTTTTTATGTAAGAATTATGAAAGATATGATATAAACATATAACCATTAGTGGTCATTGGGGTTGATGGAATGTGAATTCTAGTTTAATTTTAGTAGAATTTGTAAAATTTAAAGAGGGGTCCTTCTTATAGGTATCATATAAAATGGTTATGTAGTTTTTGATTCTTGGATAATTAATGTAAGCACCATTAGAAGATTATAATTTATGGGATTCATGATATGTAATTTGAGTATTATAATTTTTTTCCACTAAGGAAATTGGGATGTGTACATATGAAGGAACCAAGTTGATATTACGATTCCAAACCAGATAACTATAATAGTTATAATTAAAAAAAGTATTTATTTCCTTGTTGGATTAACTATAATAATAAATATATGTTGGTGACATAAATGGTAGGGAAAAACTAGATTTAACATATTGGAAAAGGTCTATATTTGAGGATTTCATGAAACATGAATCCTTTATATTTTGGTGGATTATCCAATACGACAGTTTCTAAAGTATAAGACTATTAATTTCAAAAAATATTTCATGGCATGGTATTCCTAGTACATAAAAGGTTACTCATTACATTAATCTCTTTGATGGTTAAGATGAATGACAATGGTGGTTGGTTAAGAACACTAGAGAGGGATGAGCTTTAACCCTTGAAATAGGAAAAATATATAATCCTTATTTTGGGGAAATATTTCCAGACAATTTGTCTAATAGGGATGTAGAGAATGTTCTTGGGATTAAGAAAATAGTAATATTCATTATCAATTTGTTAAATAATATTACTATAATTGATAAGAATGTAATAATTTTTTTCATACATTCATAGTATAAATAATAAATTTTAATCAGGTCTAAATACATGTTTTTTATTAGAACTCAAAAAATGACAAAAAATCAGACAAATAAGTATATTGTGCTTATAATTTTGAGAATAATTTTAATGAATCTATTATTCCTCAAGATAGTAATAGAAAGATACGAGGAATGTGGTATGACATGTAGAAGTATTTATTGCGATATCAATAGGTAATCCCCCAACATTTTCCATGTATTTTTATAAATATTTCATGGAATATATGATAGGATATAGAAGCTATTATTCCTATGGAATGTACGGTCATATGGCTCATGACTATAATGAAATTAGTCCTGTATAATATTATAAAATAGTAGCATTGGGACATCTAATAGAAATATGTTTGAATTGAAATTATTTTTTATATTATTCCAATATATTTCTAATGTTTTTTACTCTATGAGTAAATCATCAAAATGTATTAAAAAATTGGGAAAATCATTTCCCACTACTATGGTTGATGTTAGGAAACTTATTGAAGTGGAATAATATATTTCACTTGTTTTCATTAGTTATTCTAATAACCTATTTGAATCAGGATCGTCACATTCCTTCATTTATAATAAATTTTCAGGTAAAATGGGAGTATCACATCATTAAAATAAGATAATGCTTCTAATGAAAATTTATTATTGAAGTGTCAAATAAATCTAAAATTATGATAAAATTACTATTGTAGTTAGTGGGATAGTACATCCAACAAATCTGGTTAAACTACCCGTTATAGATATTGACATTTTTTTCGTATTGATTAGATTTTTATTTATAATGATATGATATACCACTTAGATACTAATGTTATACTCAATGATCTCATAATTTTTATATCATATCATGTAATTGAGAAATTAATTAGTGATGAAACTAAAGGTTACATATCTTATGTTTTTAAAATAATAAATTTTTTCTGATTAAATGGGTTTCTAGAGTGAATGCATCAATGGTTTTATATCCTGATGATTTTTCTGATGTTATCATTGATCTTGTAATCTTGTTTTCTATTGACTTGTTTCATAATACCAGTCCAAAAGAAAAGCCACCATACAAAATGCCTCAAGTAAAACGTTTTGAATTAAAATGGATGTTGAAAGTGTTTATAAATATTTTTTCAATTCTTCATGTCACATTAACATGTTCTTCTTATAGGATCCCATGATGTTATGATTTGTTTCACTTCAAATATAGTTTATTTTAAATATTTATTTTGATGAATGAAAAATAATTTTATATAAACTATATTATTTTATATCATTATAACCTCAATATAAAAATGGAAAAGTGAATAATATTAAATCTATTTTAAAATTTAAATATAAATATTTCAGATAAAGCTAATGTATTGACAAAAAATTTATCTTTTAAAAATTTCATTATACATTTCAAAAATATAATTGTTTCCTGAAAAATTATTTTAACATCCATTTATAAAAAATTAATAAAATAAATTTCATCCAAATTTAGAAAATGTATTAAAAAATTGAATTTTATTATTTAAATGATAAAAACAAAAATAACTTATGAGGATATTTTTGGATTTTCTCATATGATTGATTTCATAGTGAATAGTGAAAATATTTATATTTCTCAAATACCTTCGTTTTATTTCTCTACATTATATTATTTACATGTCCCATTATAATTTTAATTTTAATTTAAATTCATATAAGATCCATTTGATTTGGGGAAACCAAAATAATTCAATTTTAATTAGAAATAAACATTCTTTTGAAATAATATACATGTTAGCCTCAAAAACACTTTTTAGTTGTTTTCACATTTAATTGTATAATGTAAAATATTATGACTTATACCACACATATATGTTGAATATTGAATAAGTGATATCATATTTGTAATTATAATTTTTAAATATTGTCAATCGGGCCATTTTAGTTTTGAATTTTTGAATAGTAACCGTGGTTAATATTTTCCACCTTAGTAATGGTAAAATTTATAAAACAAGGTTAAAAACATGTGGCATGATCTAGAAATAAGACTAAAAATTATTTAATTTAGAACAATGGAATAAATTCTACCATATAATCACCAAATTTAATATATATTATTATCATGCCATTATCCATTAAGAATGATATTTATATTATTTTATATAATGAAAAAACCAAAATGTCACTCTTATGAATTTAATATCACTAATGTTTTTACACGAGGATAAAAAGAAGATATGTTTTGTTCTATATTTTCACATTAATTTATATTTTATTTTTATAATTTTATATTAATTTTAATTTGTAATGATGACACAAATACCTTAAAAGAATACACAATACTGAAAAAATAATTGTGTAATAAATAAAAAATCATTTAATTGATTTGAAAACAAATAATAGAATATGTATTTCATAATATATAGTTCCCCATGATTCATAGGGATTAATATAACATATTTGATATTTTTGAACGGTTTATATTGGAACATCATGCATATTGTCTTATTTTAAAAGTTATGTTAGTTAAATAGTTATAATTTTATGAAAAAAATAATAATTTATTAAGGTATTAAAAATTATCAATAAACCATTAAAATGGTTAGAACATTAATAAATAGATGAAAATTTAAAAACTTTTCCATTTGTGATAAAATTCTTTAATTATACAACATTTTAATTAATAAATTGTTACGATAATTTAAATTAAAATTTATTATCCCTGAGATTTAACCAAAATATAATGATTAATATAACACAAAAACGTATATACATTTAATTAGATTATGATATTTATGCCTCATTCATTTTTTATTATTTATTCTTTGGAAGCATTTGACTTGAAATTAAATTAATTAAAATTTAATATTTTTACTATTTTTAAGTGTTCTATTTCCCTCCCTTATAAAAAGAACATGTCCTCTCTATTGTATTTAAACCACTTTTAGTTATATTTAAAGAACAAAACCAAACAATTATCTCCTCATCTTCCATATCCATGATTTAGAGGTTTTTTATTCTTTAAAACCCATTTAATGGGTTCTTATGAAATGATCTAATGTAGGCCCACCAATTAAGATGTAATCTTCCTTCACAACATCATCAAATATACCTATACTTATACCATATATAAGTTATTTTTATTTTCGTAAAAAAATTTATAATCCACATATTCATAATTAAATTATTATTCAACTAAAATTATTTACATACAATTCCATCATATGGTATGTGAATGTATCACTCGTTCGTACATAGAGACTACCCTTAAACACAACGATACAATTCTTTTTTAATAACCACATTTCATGGAATAAAATTGTTATGGGATTAAAGATTTTAGAAAATAATTATGAAATAATTATCAATTTTTTAATTACAGCATCACATATAATGTATAAACATAAAATCTATTGGAAAATTATGTTTTCGAATGTCTGTACGTGTGGAATACAACAACCATGAAGCGATGGGACTAATTTTTCATATTAATATTAATTAGATAGTGATAATGATATATTTAAAAAATTTATATGATATTTTTATGTAATGATGAATTTTTATTGGGGAATAAATATTAAACATTTTTTATGGCATTTGTCAAATAGTCAAAATTGCCTTCACGTGTACGTATAACCTAATGTCTCCATGATGATTGTAATAAATTTTTATATCTCTAATTAATATATATGATTATAACTATTTATATAATTAATATATGTTGTATTAATTCCGTAAATAACATTGTTAATATTATGTAATAATTTTAAAATTATAAGGATATTAAATGTGAAACAAAAAATCTCATTCAAAACAAAAAAGTTGATACTTTAATATAATGATTTAAATATGGAAACAATTAATAAATATTTGTTCAAATTATAAAATTGGATCATATTTGATATTATTAATATGCAAATTATTATTATAAATAAATATATAAAATTTAATTTAATTATACTCAAGTATAAATCACATTCAATGAAATTCATTGTCATGGAACAGTATGTATTCTATAATCTCATTGTTTTTAACGGTTTTTTATGATTATGCTATCGATGGCGAAAATTTAATTATATATCACTCATGAATATAATTATATTTAATTTACTATAGTAATTTAATGATAATATATTTTTTCATATAATTTATCTCAGTTTACATACTCAATATAATAAAATAAACTTTTAAAGGAAATCATAAATTATTTATCTCTTTAGACGAAAATCATTTTTCTTCCAAATAAAAATTTTATAAAAAAAACCATGAATATGTTTGTAATTATCATATTTTTATTTAAATCCTTTTTTTCAAATTCCCTGATTTTAATAAATTAATTTAAATGAAATATTATTCTCAGTTTTTGAATAAAGTAAATTCTAGTTTCATCGAATAATGTGAAATGATTTTTTGTTTTAAAATATTTGGCCATAAAAAATATTCACTTATAATAGAATCACATTAAAGTGATGAAGATATTAAATGTTCTCATGATTATTTCCAATGAAAATTCATTCTTTAATATTTTTTTAATATTTATGTTTTCATATTTGATTTGAGATTAAAATGGTATTTTTAAAATGAAATATTCTAGTGATATTGTAAATATATTTTTTTATTTGAAATAATCCATTCATGTTATTTAAGATTTACATGTGATATTATCCAATTATACAATCTTTATTCCATCACTATGTTTTTATGGTTATGATTCTATAATATTAGTGAAATCCATTTTCCTTTCGACATGTTAATTAATAATGACCTATATAAGCATCTTGTGGAAAACATATTAATGTATTTTTTATTATCTTACATGTTGGACTAGAATTATATATTCAAAAAATGAATCTGGTGAATTTTAATTATCTAGGAGGGAAAAAAGAAAATGAGTGGTGTTATACCATTCCCAAAAGAGTGTATATGGGAGGTTATCCCATTCTTAAATCTAGTACACTAAATGTTATCACAATCCTTACCTGTTATGAAGGTATTTATGGGTATCCTCAATGTATGATTTTAGTTTTTCAAATTAATTAAAATATTATTCATCAATCTTATGATATTTTTTTTTATTTTAACCGATCATGTTCTTTAATAAAATTAGGAATAATGTCTTATGAACAATCAATCAATATGAAATAAATCTTTTTTATGATAAAATAATTTATAATTATAACGTTAAAATTTAAACCCCACATTCCCATACCCATTATTCTCAAATTAGGATTTAATAATCATTGATAGCTCCCATAATGATTCTTAATTACAATCTAATATCTACCATTATTACGGTTTCATTTCCCAATGATATGAGGGAAAATTTGATTTATAATTTGTATAACATGGATGTTAGTATTAAAAAAATTTATTTTATATTAACAATTTTTTAATGTATCAATGTTTATAAAGATGGTAATCCATGCTGATCCCTGTATGGATCAAATGGTTACATAAGTTATATTAACATAATAATAATATATATATATATATATATTAAATAAATGGGACACTATTTTTGGTATCAAATAAAGGTGACGATTCTATATAAATATAACTAGATAAAACAATAATGGGAACTTATGAGATAATACTATCAGTAAGATAATGTTCTATGTCGTGTTTAATAAAGGGTTATTTTTTCCTAGAAAAAAAATCAGTTGTATACTCGATGTTGGGGTGGTTTTCAAACAGATTCATCTAGGTTTAAATAACATAAGATGGTAGAGTATATCATTGACATAATTATGCATCACATTGAGTTTTCCCATACTACTCACTTAGATTGGAAGTCATTGGGGATATTCATGGGTTAATTAATATTTTCATGATAGACAATACTAAAGGATTTATATAGATAAGTATTGTGGATTCAATATGTTAAATTTAATGTGTCATATATTGAAAGTAACTTTTCATTATTTAGTCCTACCATATATTATATTTCATTATTATGTGGTTCCTGAATGGGATTATTATTCATCAACCTATGAATATTTTTTTATTCATTTACATAAACCGGATGGAACCATGATAATACTAAATTTGATAGTTAATGAAATTATATTCATCCTAGAAAATGTAATTTTAAGGGACATAGAATGAAAAAATTTAATTTTTATTCTTATATAGATTTTTCATGCTCTAAATAATTATGCTATTTTAAGTATGAAGCTGATGAAACAAAATTATATCGAGTATTTCATGAAGAAATAATCATATTGTTTTAGTTTCTCTACTATTGCACATTTTTTGGACAAATTGATCAGCAAAATTGAAATGCTATTTTCTTTTCCATAGTGTTATGGTCCTAGAAATGTATGTTTGGATGTCTATAATTTTGAAGTTGAAGGAGATCAATGGTGGACCCTCGTCAAAATCATCAGGTAATACGAATGTATTCACTCTCTATATTTCCATTGGTTTATAATTTTTTTCCAAAAGGACGTTCCTCAAATTCATTATATGAAAATTGAAAACCTGTTGCTTATAAAAATTTATATGGACAATGAATCTTTTAGAAATTATATAGAATATGTAACATGACATATGAAGTACAGTTCTAGTATTATACTTGAACCATAATGTTACTTTCATTAGTTAATTATGGCCGTAAAACCATGTCTAAATAGAAAATTATTTGTTAGTGAATTTGGTTTTATTGTCCAAATAATTTAATATATATATAAAGTATAAATGTGGTTTCAAGTTACCCATAAATCTCATGGATTCATAGGAAAATATGGATAGATTAAAAATAATTTAATATAATAAAAACCAAAGAAAATAGCATACGAGACTTCAATTATGCTCAATATGTGGAATAAATCATGGAATAAATTACCATAAGGGTACTTTTAAATGATTTATGTTTAGAAATTATGGTCATATTCAATATAATTTTATATTAATAAGAAGATTCATGTTAATGATTGAGGAAATTCACCACAAAATGAACATCCTGCACTCGTTCGTTTCAAATGAATGTTGTATGAGATTTATTCTAACGAGTGATTACAACTAAATATTATTGATGATGATTGATGTCAAAATCCTAGTAATCCTATAGATAAAATGAAATATCATGCAATTAAAATTTCTAACATGGTTAATATAAGGAACCGGTATTTAACTTAGGTATGTATCTATAAAATTTTGGTCTAAAACATTACTATGGAACTAATATAGATGAATTTTGAGTTATTAAAGGTCACGAGGGTATCTGAAGGATGTTCAAAGCCTGAAAACCATATTTTTTTTATGGAAAACTAGATGGATATCATGGTTATTGAATTGTAGGAACACAATTTTGCTAACCTTACAGATTGAAATTTTTGGACTGAACAACATTGCATGGTTTATTAAGGGATATGTAGCCTAACCAGAAATGTGACCCTTCAGCCAAAAAATACTTTCAAATTTTGTGAATGGTTTTTCAAATTGTGTGTAAAAACTATGCTCAAGCCATGTTTATGGGTAATGTGACAATTTTTACCTTAATTATCTATTAATCCACCCACTTCATCACTAATCCATATTTTTGGGGGATTAACATATTTCTATCTCAATTTGCATTTTTTGGAAGATAAATGTTAGGGATTCAAATATTTCCTTCAACTAAAATCCGTTCGAGCTTCTTTACATCATGATGGATGTGCAACAATATTCACTTGAGTCCTCATTAATTTTTCTCCCTCTAATTTTCTTTGGACCAAGTAATCAAGATATGAGAGTTTATATCTTTTTTATAGATCTACCCAAAACCAGTCCAAATAAATGTCCAATATAAAAGGGGAAGGATTGTACAACCCAAGTGTGGTTGGTCTATAACCAATCCCTAAAGTTAATTGATTTATTAATTTCCATGTAGGGACCACCAATTTCATTGGTACCTTTTACTGAATTATAATTTTATGCTTTTACTCACTGAAACCACATGGTTATGCTCTTATAGAATATGTGATTAATTTTATGTGGTACACCCACACCTCCATTCATCCCATGTAGGATTTTATTCCCTAATTTTCATTTTAGTGTTTTGACATGTTTGAACCACGATCATGGTGTGCCTTGTCTTAACCATCCTAAGGGATAGTATTTCAACACTAAATGGATTTTTTTTATTGAGAAAAGCACAATTAAAAGTTATATGAGTTCTCACCACTTGAACAACCTAAGATATGTGCCTCAAATTGATAAATAAATTTGAATAATTAATTTGGTGCATATCCATAGGACCCTTACCTCATGAATGGAAGGTAAACGAATGGACCAATAATATGTTATATTCCTTAAATTGTTTAAATGGTTTCCTATTACTTGGTATATTCACACTAATGGAAGAGAAGGATTGAAGTCATTGAATTATTATATTACTTCACTATCAAATAAGAATGGACTGACACAATATCGCCTTTGATTATGATTGGAGAATATTATGAGCACTTAGGATCCCCATTCTGATTTTAAGACACCACTTCCTTTTGTTTATACCCACCTGTAACATAATACTTGTTTAATATTTTTATTCATGGTATGACATCATAGGTTCCTTCATGTTTCACTATAGGATTCCTTGGATAAGCTCCATGGATTCCTCATTGACAAGTATGTGTCACAGTTAAAGCCCATTGGGCCTAGTCTCAACATAGGCACTTTTTACCTAGAAAGAATTCCTTGGACTTGTTTGGTGTCTCATTTGGGGATGCCTTCGATTGTTCTCCTTGGATTACACTCTTACCCCATGCCAAGCTATAGATTGTATTGTGTTTATGACCCTTGAGGTCTACATAGCCTTGGGTATTACCTTGGGACTTCATTATTAAATATCATTAATGGGTTCCTTGTTACATCTTATAACCATTACTATTATTAAAATTTGAAATATTATAAACTGGTATGAATCTAATGATGAATTGATTACATGATCACACCCCAGCCGAGGGTTGAAGCATGTACTTGGGTATTTAGTGTCATTGTACTATTTTACCTTATATATGCTTTCTTCACAAAGTTATCATCAATTACATGATCCAGAATTCATAGAAACTGCCGGTAGTGTCCCTATAATATTAATCTAACACCCTCTTTGGGTGATGTTCAGTAACAGGATTTGACTGCATTACTGTAGGTGTGGATAAAGTGAAGCACTCCCCTTCGAACACCTGATTTCTTTCTCTTTAAATTTTATCAAGATAATGGAGGACCAAGCTGGATCTCAGGATGCTGGGATAGTATTTTGATTCCATTATAATATTTTTTAACATATTATGTTGGTGGTCTTGTATCCATGTTTTCTAGTTTTCTAGTGGCATGACATATCGTCATAAATTATTGAATGACCTTGTGTTGTTCCATTTATTATTTTTCTATTGTTATGGTTTTTTATATTTTCTGATTTTTAATTTTTTACTTATATTTCTTACACTATTTATGAATGTTACATTCAACTGATGTTGTATACTTTTTTAAAAAGGGAATAGTTTCCCCACATACACACCCTAGGCCCTAACTTCTAGTTGGTAGCCTATAGAGTTCCAGGAGATGCACTTAAGGCCATATGGCCCACTGGGATCGAGGCACCTATCAAGAAGAATCTGGGTCTGGGGTGTAACAAAGTGTTATTAGAGGGGTTTTATTTCCCTTTTTTTGTAATTTTTTAGACAACATATTGGAGATTATGAATTCTCAGGACTTGTTCAAAAGTCATGCTTGGGTGTCGCAAACCCATGTTCAGGGTAAAAACCACGTTTACTAAATTATAATTGTTTTTCACCTTTTTCCTTTTACAATTGACATTATTTAACAATTGGGTGATGCAAATGTTGTGTGTTGTTATTGATTATTAATCTAACTGATGATTTTTCTTTCCATCATTGCCCGATGATGTCAGGGAAAGGATCATTGTTAAATTCATCATTATATGAACCTAAAATTCACATTTTATACATATTTCTATGCCATATATGTTTATTTCACTACTTTTCATTTCTTCATATGACAATAGTTGTTGAGTTATGTTGTGATAGTTAAGTTATGATTTTATTAATCTTGGATGAAATTGATTGATTTCCTCACTCAATTCAGGATGTGTATGGTCTATCATGGGTTATGATGAGTATTTTATCGAGTCAATCCATTATGCTTTTAACAAATGGTTTTAATTTTCATAGATAAGGGGTATGTGCACTAATTTACTACAAAACATGATGTACATGGATGTTACATTTATTTTACAGAATACATTACAGAAATATATTCCTAATGACCATGTTATTTTAGAGTCTTTGGAATCATGTTGCATAATCTTGTAATTTTTTAATGAATCTTCAACATCTCCGATAAATATCTTCCCCTTTTGTTTTCCTAACTCAATCATTTCATTATATCATAGGGAAAATAAAACATAAATAGGGTGATCTAAAATTCTCAGTAAGGGTAAAAATGGAAAACATAAAAAACCATAAACATAAGAATGCAAAAACCTGAACATAACATTTAAATATCCAAATCATGAGTCCTGAAATAAATCAGGGAAGAATGTAAGGCACAAATCATAAAACAACATTAACCATTATAAAATATCTTTGGAATAAAACATGTAATTATGGGAAACAAATAATCACATAATATTATTTTAATAGTACCCAAGGTATTGCTTCCCAGACCATCATAGTGGAAAATGTACATCACTAAACTGGGATTACATGTAGATCCATTCATGTATTACTGAAGAAGATTTACATACATTTCACACCGTATATTACTGAACCATATTTAATTGATATTATATTCATGTAAGTCTCATGACATATAAATCGTTACCCAATTAATTGTAGTGAGATATAGGTCCCCCCCATCTCATAATTAATTAATTCATACATGTTCCACAAAAACAGAAATCATTAATCATTGCATAACACAAGAAATAAAATGGGTTTCTTAAACCTCATTACATCATAACATAGTCCATATAAAATATCATTCCATCAATAAAAAATAAAATAATATTAATAATAGGTATAGAAACATAAACTTATTTATAAAAAATCATGTTACGTATAAAATAATTTTGATAAAACACTTGAACAATATTCTTGAGGAAAATATCTGTTATTAATCAAAAACAGTATCTTATCTCTGAATGATGCAAAATATGAAAGGAAATGAATTTTGTTGAAAATAGACATGATATTTTCTAAAGGAATATTCTTGGAAATATGGATTCATGAATGTGTTAAAATTTTCATGTTGTATAAGATAAAAAACATTCTCGTCATACTTTTTCTGGAAAAGTCAAAAAATTACCTCGTATCGAATAACAACAAATTATTACATTCACGTCATTTAGTGAAAATTAACCCATGGGTAAACATGAATTTAAAAAATTGAATAAGAATAAAAATATTATTACATATTTAGGAAAAATGTATTTGGATGAAAAATAAACCCTTGTATATAATTACGTAAAAACAATCTCTGATAATAATGAGATTACAAAATTAACCATTACATTAGGACTAATTTGATCCATATGTGTCTAAAACTCGTTTATATTTATTTTAAACATATTATAAACCTATAAAAAAATAATTTTTATTATATCATATAATATTTACATATGACTTTATATTGAAAATTTATTTATTAATTCCATGTCAATGTAGCGTTTTGGGTAATAAGTGTTTTATTTTTCGTACTTGTTTTGAGTTTTTTTCTTGATATTATTATATATATTGTGATTTTATTAATTAAATAATGTAAAAAATGATTTAAATATCATAAATATTAATAATATTAATATATATAATAGATAGTTAAATAAAATAAAAACACCGTTCATGGAAAAGCTAAGTCTTACGTACTCATTAACATTGTTTCTGTTTTCTTATTTAATTGAATGGAAGAATGTAAATGGAATATATATATACCTAAATCAAGTAGAATTATTATTTCATATATTTCATGATTATTTATTATATATACATTATAATCATTCTTGAATAGTTAATACAGAGAATGAATCTAGTCGCATTGTGGAGACGGTATGCCATATGTACGCACGAGCGACGATATAATTCACATAATGGTTAAATGGAATGGAATTGGATGATATATTAATTATAAATATTAATTATCATTTATATTAATTATTTAAATCTATTATACTCTTCATTATACATATACAAATTATGTATTGTTGAATAAAAAATTACACCACTGTGTGAAGACGGTAAGTTGTGCATACACAGGCATGGTGATATTGTAATTTATAGGACGGATAATATAAGGTATTAGGATTTCCCATAATTATAATACAATATCATAATGTATAAGACACCAGATAAATTACTTTATTATGGGAACAAAATAAGAAGAGTATGTAGAAGACATAATGACTTTTTAATGAAGTGATAAATATAACGACCCATACTTTACATACGTTGTTAATACTTCAAAATTGAAGCACACTTATTACAACATATGACAAAACCACAAAGGACCGTATAGGTATAGTGTCTTTAGAAACTGGGAATCATAATCAACTGGTTCATAAATCTTCTACAGTGTCTCCCATTTATTTCATCATATATAGGGTCCCTTTTAGCATATTCTACTTAATACTCATCTTCCTGACCTGGGGAAAAGAAAACATACAAAAAAGGGTGATCTCAAATGCTCAGCAATGGCAAATAAAGGAAATAAAAATCATAACATATCTTTTTGAAAATCATAACCTGCAAAAGAGATCATAATATCTTAACATGGAATAAATCATAAAAGTGAAAATGAGATCCCCATAATCATAACATAAAACGTGAAACTTTGTGGAATGCACACATAATCATGGGAAAATCATTTCTTGTTAGTCATGACTCAATTCCACGACTATCTTAGCGGACAAAGTCCATTTCTGAACCGAGTTCACTCCTCGTTTCAGTCCTGTATCACTGAACCGAAATAACCTTCTGTTCCAGCCATGTCTATCTCATGAGATATAAATCATTACCCAATGCATTGAAGGCAGATATAGGTCCCACCCATCTTATAATGAATCCTTTCTGATGTGTGCCACAAAATCATAAATCATACATCATTTCATAACCCATGTAATAAAAATGGGAATCTTAAACATCATGACATCATAAAACAATTCATATAAGATAAAGGAATTCATAAAAATAATTCCATCACAACATAATCAAATCAATGTAATAATAGCGATAAAAACAGAACCCTTTATTATCTTTGATGGAAAATAATTTTGATAAAACACTTGAACTCCATTCTTGAGGAATATATCCTTTCAAATTCAAAAACATTTTCCTTTATTAACATGTCATACAATTTTAAACTAGAAGAAGTTGATTAAAAATAAACGTGAAAACTTGTAAATGAAGCTTCTTGGAAATAATGTTTTAAAAATCCATTCATGCCGTATAAGTTAAAAAAACATTCTTCCCATACTTTTTTCGGAAAAGTAAAAATGTACCTCGTACGAAAAATGACAAAAGATTCCTTTCATATCCTTTACTAAAAACTCACCGAAGGGTAAAATTGGATTTAAACAATTGTAAGTGGATGGAAATAAAATTGCAAAAAGTGGTTATTACTATTCATAACAGCTATTTTAATTAATATTTTAATAGCATATCACCATTTAGTGAAACTCGGTATTGCGTACAACGCAACCTATCGAGGAAGTTCGCGATTGCGTATAAAGCAATCCAAGCAAGTGTTGTGTAGAAAAAGATTCCTTTGATGATTTATATAACATAAAAGTCTCAGGTGTTACATTCTACCCCCCTTAAAAAGAATTTCGCCCTCGAAATTCGTCACTTTTTAACAAACAGATGAGGATACTTCTCCCTCATCATATCCTCAAGCTCCCATGTAGCTTTTTAAAGTTGGTGGTCCCTCCATAAAACTTTCACCAATCGAGTGGTCTTGGTTCCTAGGACTTTTTCACTACGATCCAGAGTCTCTATCGGTTTTTCTTCATAAGAAAGATGTTTCTCCAGCGGTACAACTTCTGAGCTGAGTACATGTGAAGGATCAGGTATGTACTTTCTCAGGAGAGATACATGGAACACATCGTGAACTTGAGAGAGATTCGGTGGAAGTGCCAATCGGTAAGCTACCTTCCCAACATGATCCAGTATTTCGAAAGACCGATATATCTAGGGCTCAACTTCCCCTTCTTTCCAAATCTCATGATTCTCTTCCAGGGAGATATCCGTAAGAAAACTTTATCACCCACTTCAAACTCTAGGTCTTTTATTCGGTTGTCGGCATAACTTTTCTGTCGACTCTGAGCTACTCTTATGTGTTGTTGAATAGATCTGACCTTTTCTGCCATTTCATCAACGAGATCAGGTCCTAATAGCTTTCTTTCCCCAACTTCATCCCAGCAAGTTGGAGTCCTGCATTTCTTTCCATAGAGAGCATCATAAGGAGCCATCTGAATACTGGATTGAAAGCTATTATTATAAGAAAATTCCACCAAAGGTAGGTGTTGATCCCAACCTCCTTTGAAATCCATAGAGCAAGCTCTCAACATATCTTCTAGGGTTGGAATTGTTCTTTCAGACTGACCGTCTGTCTGAGGATGATAAGTAGTGCTGAAACTAAACTCTGTATCCAGAGTATGCTGAAGACTTCGCCAGAACTTCGAGGTAAATCTCGGATCCCGATCAGATATAATAGAAAGTGGTACTCCATGCAATCTTACCACTTCCTTTACATATATCCTTGAAAGCTGATCCAGAGAGAAATCCTCTCTAATAGAAATGAAGTGTGAAGACTTTGTAAGACGATCAACTATGACCCAGATAGCATTATTGCCTTTGGATGTTTTAGGATGTCCTGTGACAAAGTCCATAGTGATATTTTCCCATTTCCATTCGGGTATGGGTAATGGTTGTAACATCCCCTTAGATTTCTGTCTCACAGCTTTAACTTGTTGACAAACCAAGCATCGAGAGACATATTCAACAACATCTCTTTTCATTCCATCCCACCAGAAGTACTCTTTTAGGTCCCTATACATCTTCGTGCTTCCAGGATGAATAGAGAATGAAAAACTATGAGCCTCATCCAGCATCTACTTCTTTAATTTGGGGATGGGAGGAACAAAAACCCGATTCTTGAACTTTATTATCCCATCACAATCATGGTTGAACTCAGGAACATTTCTCACCTTCTTTTGTAACTCGACATATTCTTTCTGTGCCTTTTTAATCTTCACATGTATAGATGGTTGAACATTAATTTGAGAAAGATAAGATTTTTCCCCTTCCATTATAATTCCAAGATCCACCTTTGTAAATCCATAAATATTGGATCTTTTGTGATCCTCATCATGGATAAACTAGCATGGTCTTGTCGACTTAATGCATCTGCCACCTTGTTTGCATTCCCAGGGTGGTAATGGATTGAGCACTCATAATCCTTAATCATCTCCAACCATCTTCTTTGACGCATACTCAGCTCCTTCTTTGTGAAAATATACTTTAAACTTTTATGATCAGTATAAATATCACACCTTTCACCAAAAAGGTAATGCCTTCAAATCTTTAATGCAAAGATTACCGCAGCTAACTCCAAATCATGTGTTGGGTAATTTTGCTCATGTATTTTCAACTGTCGTGAGGCATAAGCTATCACCATATCATTTTGCATAAGAAAACAACCTAATCGCTTCTTGGATGCATCCCTATAGATCAAAAACCATTCTCCACTACAAGGCAGTGTGAGCACAGGTGCACTGGATAACCTACTTTTCAACTCCTTGAAATTCTCTTCACATTCTTCCGTCCAGACAAACTTAACTCCTTTCCAAGTCAACTTGGTGAGTGGATTAGATAATCATGAAAAATCATTCACAAAACGTCAATAATATCCAGCCAAACCAAGAAAACTTCGGATCTCAGTTACTGTTGTTGGTCTCGACCATCTTTCGATACCCTCTGTTTTTGCTGGATCCACAGATATCCCCTATTTTGAGATTATGTGACCCAAAAATGAAACTTTTTGAAGCCAAAATTCACACTTGGTAAATTTTGCATAAAGCTTCTCCTTTCTCAGGGTCTTCAATATAATTCTCAAGTGATCTTCATGTTCTTCCTTGCTCTTTTAATAGACAAGAATATCGTCTATAAAGACTACCAAAAATTGATCAAGATAGTCTCTAAATACTCTATTCATCAGATCCATGAAGATAACAGGGGCATTAGTAAGACCAAATGGCATCACTATAAATTCATAGTGTCCATACCTTGTACGGAAAGCCGTCTTTGGTATATCCTCCCTTTTGACACTTAATTGATGATACCCTGAACAAAGATCAATCATGGAAAAGTATTGAGCTCCGTGTAGTTGTCCAAATAGGTCATCAATGCGTGGGAGAGGATATTTGTTCTTGATAGTGATCTTGTTAATTTCTCGATAATCAATGCAGAGTCTCATTTATCCATCTTTCTTCGTAACAAATAGAACAGGTGCTCCCCAAGGTGACGCACTAGGGCGTATGAATCCTTTATCAAGATTCTCTTGGAGTTGCTTCTTCAATTCCTACAACTCAATCGGGGCCATTCTATAAGGTGTCTTTGAAATAGGAAAAGCACCCGGTACGAGTTCTATTGAGAACTCAACTTCACGATTTGGTGGAAGTCCCGGTAATTCCTCTGGAAAGACATCATCAGACTCCTGTACGATGGGAATATTCTTAATTGTGAGTTTCTCACCAACCATTTGAGATAAATAACCTTCATTTAGTGGAATCAATACCCATAAAATGGAAGAAATTTCTACTGGAAGGATATATTCATCCTTGCATTGATAGACGATCATAGATTTATCTGGAAAATGAAATGTGACTTCCCTTCTTTGGCAATTGATTTGAGCTCTGTATAAAGAAAGCCAATCCATGTCAAGAATCACATCGAATTCCACTAAAGGAAGGATCACAAGATTTTCAGGAAGCACTTTCCCACAAACGTCAATTGGAGAAGAATTATAAACTTTTGATGCAATTGATGTGCCATTAGGAGTTGTCACAACTAACTCAACATCTAATTGTTGAGGTAATACGGTGATACCCTTAAAAAAATTCTTCAGAAATAAAAGAGTGGGTGGATCCAGAATCAAATAAAACATTTTCTACTTTAGAGTGGATGGTAAGTGTACCTTTCACCACTTCGTTATCGTACGCCACATCGCTGATAGAAATTGCATGTGACTTTCCTTTGTCTTTAGCCTTAAGAGTTTGTTGACGTCGACTATCATCATCAACCCTTGGATTTGGGAATTGATTGGCATAATGCCCCATCTCCTTGTACATGAATCATTGAAGTGTAGTAGCTTCATTCTATGTATCCCTTCCTTTGATTGCATCAGTAGACATCTTCTTCCCATTATCGCGGCATTCAAATGCATGATGACCTTCCTTTCCACATTTGAAACATTTACTTGTCCCTTTAAGACAACTCCCTCCATGTTTATTTCCACACTTTGAGCATAAGGGAAAGCTCATATTCTTTTCAGTGTGCTCTATAGATTTTCCTTTGAATTCAATTTTCCTCTTCTTATCAAACCCATATGACTGATGGGTTACTCCAATATCCATCTCAACTTTGAGAGAACATCGAACGATTTCCTCGTAGCTATTGAAGTCCCTTATGGCTAACGCCCTTCGAAGACTTGGTTTTAAGCCACTAAAGAATAGATAGATCTTACTATCAGGTTGGATAATAATACCAGAAGCGTACCTTGCAAGTCTTGTAAAATTTGCTTCATAGGTACCAACATATTCATCATCCTTTTGCTTTAGATCAAGAAACTCTTTATCCATCATTGTTAGGAGAATACGAGGGAAGTACTTATTGAAAAATAAGTTCTTGAACTCGTCCCATTCCATGGACTCAATTTCATCCCTTTGCCTCGTATTCTTAATAAGATTACACCATTGATCAGCATATCCTTCCAAACGATACACTGCTAGGCTGACTTTATCATGTTCAGAACATTGAAGAACTGAAAATATCTTTTCAGTAGTACTAATCCATTGTTCATCAACTAATGGATAAGTAGACCCGCTGAAAGAAGGTGGACGCTGCCTCATGAAGGATTCAACAGAATGTTGCTCCTTCATTTTCTCGTTTGGAAGTCCTTCATGATTCATAGCTTGAGAATGTTGTGTGAGCATGGCTACAAGATTTTGTATTCCAGCTCCCATAACGTTTGGTTGCTCAGGGGGACAATCATTGCATTTCCCGTCGCATTCCGCATTAACACGGTTCCATCGGGTTCCAGCCATTGACTAAAACCAAGAGGAATTGTGTGAGCAACACTAATTATAATAGGAAAAATACATAATCAAGAATAAAATTTCACACTTAAGGTCTTATCCTAGGTTATTCATGGCCATTTCTAAAACACTAAGATGGTTTTCTATGCTTAGACTTATCCTTAGGGTTCTTACTAAGGCTTTCACGTCCTAGTTTCCAAAGGTTGACTATAACTTTGCTCTCATACCAACTATAACGACCCATACTTTACATACATTGTTAATACTTATAAATTGAAGCACACTTATTACAACATATGACAAAACCAAAAAGGACCGTATAGGTATAGTGTCTTTAGAAACTGGGAAACATAAACAACTGGTTCATAAATCTTCTATAGTGTATACCATTTATTTCATCATATCTAGGGTCCCTTTTAGCATATTCTACTTAATATCCATCTTCCTGACCTGGGGAAAAGAAAACATACAAAAAAGGGTGAGCTCAAATGCTCAGCAAGGGAAAATAATGGAAATAAAAATCATATCATATCTTTTTGAAAATCATAACTTGCAAAAGAGATCATAATATCTTAACATGGAATAAATCATAGAAGTGTAAATGAGATCCCCATAATCATAAAATAAAACTTGAAACGTTGTGGCATGCACACATAATCATGGAAAATCATTTCTTGTTAGTCATGACTCATTGCCAAGACTATCTTAGCGGACAAAGTCCATTTCTAAACCGAGTTCACTCCTCATTTCAGTCCTATACCACTGAACCGAAATAACCTTCCGTTCCAGCCATGTCTATCTCATGAGATATAAATCTTTACCCAATGCATTGGAGGGAGATATAGGTACCACCCATCTTATAATGAATCCTTTCTTATGTGTTCCACAAAATCATAAATCATACATCATTTCATAACCCATGTAATACAAATGGGAATCTTAAACATCATGACATCATAAAACAATTCATATAAGATAAAGGAATTCATAAAAATAATTCCATCACAACATAATCAATTCAATGTAATAATAGGGATAAAAACAGAACCCTTTGTTATCTTAGATGGAAAATAATTTTGATAAAACACTTGAACTCCATTCTTGCGGAAAATATCCTTTCAAATTCCAAAACATTTTCCTTTATTAACATGTCATAAAATTTTAAACTAAAAGAAGTTGATTAAAAATAAAATTGAAAACTTGTAAATGAAGCTTCTTGGAAATAATGTTTTAAAAATCCATTCATGCCGTATAAGTTAAAAAAACATTTTTCCCGTGCTTTTGTCGGAAAAGTCAAAAAGTACCTCGTATGAAAAACAACAAAAGATTCCTTTCATATACTTGACTAAAAACTCACCGAAGGGTAAAATTGGATTTAAACAATTGTAGGTGGATGGAAATAATATTACATATTGAGTAAACATGGATGTGGATGATAAAATACAACCCAGTAAATACCAAATTGTAAAAAATCTTGGATAAAAATGAGATTGTGATATTTCCCTTACCTTAGGTCCGATTTGTTTTGTACGTGTCCAAAGCTCCTGTATAATGGTTTAAATAATGTTATTGACTTATTCCAGAATCATACATATTGATATGATATCATATATGGTCATATTCTTAGCTTCTTATTAGTAATATTTCATTGTTACTTGTTACTCGTGTCTTTATTGCCTTTTGTTCTTATGCGTGTTTTTCAAATAAATTCTTATTCTTATTTTTAAGGTTATATATACCTTATATCATGAATGGTATTAGTGTAACATATATCATATTTATCCATTCAATTCATTTATATAATTACTATGTAATGATGAACATGTAGAACGAGTCGCATCACATCGTGGAGACGGTATTCCGTACGTATGCACGAGCGATGATATTGTTCCCATGATCGTGGAATTGTATTTAAGTGTATTTATACTATTTAAGTATCAATATCACTTTATAATAATCATATATAGTTACTCATTACACCATTATACCCATCCTTGTAAGGTGATGGTGGAAAATAGATTACACCACGGCGTGGAGACGGTATTCCGTACGTACGCACGCGCGGTGATTTCATTTTTCCATAGGATGGATAGAAGGTGAATTAGGGTTGTTTCATATAATAACATATCAGTATGTAAGTAATACTGATGTTATTACTTTATCATGAAACAACTAAAGAAGAAGAAGTTGAAGAAGAATGAAATTGAAAATATCGGTAATGGATATTACCTCTTCTTTGAAACGCCTCGTTGAATCCTCCACTTAGGGAACTAAGATTGGTCTTTGAAAAAGACCAGGACCTCTAGGATTATTCTAGGGAAGTGGATAAGGGATTTTGGCAGGGGTTGGCCGAGCTTGAGGGATCAAATTGCTGTGAGGGGGAGGGGGAGGAGGTCCCCTTTTATAAGGGAGGAGAGGGGCACCTTAGGAATATCTCAAAATATTATTTTATATTAAAGTCAAAATTGGTTTATAATGGTTCCAAAGGGACTTATTTCGAAGGTTAAGTGGGGATGGGTCGAAATAATATCAACCAGTAGGATTTAGACATGTTTAGGTTATTATTTTAACCTTATCAATTAGATTTAACTCTAAGTTAAATAATTTAACTTTTACCGTGTCTTTTTGTTTTCTTACACTATATGGTTAATACACTTACTATAACATGAAAAAAGAACCCCAAGTTGTTTATGATTAATATATATATCCTTATCTAAGTCATTTGGCCGAACCTTATATTTTTAGGAATAAAATAACAATTAATAATATAATATTTGATTTAAAAACTATTTTGTGTCAATTTTGACACTATTTGATATATGATTTTTGGGAAAGTCATAACAGAATTATATGTTCAAACCAAGTTGATTAAACCAACACTAATGTTTCATAGTAACCTATAAAATTATTGTAATTCATAAAAAGTATCAAATTACATTTATTTGGGAATTTATAACATCAATTATGTTAAAATTTCTTTAAAAGGGTAATTCCTGCATCATCGTTGTGTCATAAATAAATTATTTATTTAAAGTCTAAAAATTATAAATAAAATATCATTATGTAGGAAATCGTTTTTTATTTCTAATGAATATTAATAATCGAATTTATCTTATGTATAAACCCATATTAAAAATGTTTTAGTTATTAAACTTTGATTTTAACTATTTTAACTATTCATTAAATAAAATAATATTAAATGTCATAATCTAATCCAAGTGGACCTAAATGGTCATATTATATTCATAAGGTTGTTTTTGGTCGAATTACACTTATAAATAGAATTAGGACATGTGTTAGGGTAATAGTAATATAATATTCACCCTTAGTTACCCTATTTACTATTAACCGTGGTAAAAAAAGTAAAAAGTTACTATTCACCAAAAAATTATTTTTATCTCACTGAACCACATTTTACTTACTGAGATCAAACGTGATTGTCGGATTTTCGAAATTCCATTCACAGAAGCGGTAAAATTATGTTTTATGCAAAATTCATTTATTAACCTACCACTTAGTGGTTTCACTATTCATCAAAAATTGAAAGTTTTCAGAAAAATACCAAAATTTCACCCTAGGGTAATTTCGGTATTCCAAATCCAAGAATGAAGTACATTTGAAAGATAAAATTTCAAAAAGTGGTTATTACTATTCATAATGGCTATTTTAAATAATATTTTAATAGCATATCGCCCTTTAGTGAAACTCGGTATTGCGTACAACGCAAGCTATCGAGGAAGGTCGCGATTGCATATAAAGCAAGCCAACCAAGTGTTGTGTAGAAAAAGATTCCTTTGATGATTTATATAACATAAAAGTCTCGAGTGTTACAATAAAATAATTACCTCATTTTCGAGTATCTCATACAGATTTTCAAAAAAGGTTTATATATGATGGATTTCTATCCAATGTGTGGCCTCTATGAAAAAGTTAGATAAGTTGGGAGGATTTTTTTGAAGGGATTGTATGAGTCAATGCACTTTTTCTGTGTGATTAAAATAGAAGGAGAAGTTCCCTTTTATATGAGAGGTGATGGTCAATTTAGGAAACTCTATAAATATTTATTTATTGTAACATGATTTAGGTTTCTAATGGACAAAAAGTAATTTATTTCTATGATAATATGATGATAGGTCTAAATCCTCTAAAAAATAGTTTTTAGACATGTTTCTATCACAAACATAACTATATATTTTAGATTTTACCCTTACATAAAAACATTAACTCTTTTCATCACTTCTTGTATTTTCATAATTTATGGTTAATATAGTAACTATAAAAGAAAATAAAACTACAAGTGGTTCATTAATGTAATTTTTAACATCATATAAGTTAGTTGGCCAAATAATTAATTTTTTGGACTATTATATCATTTAATAAAATAGTATTTGTTTTAAAAACTCATTTATGCCAATTTTGAAACTATTTAGTAATTGATATTTTCTTAAAGTCCTAAAAAAATTCTTTAAAAAAGGCATTATAAGGTCCATAACCTGTCAATTTCATCTAAATAGTTCTTTTTTGGCACAAAAAGTTTCAAATTAAATTTATTTTAATATCAATAATATCATTTATTATAATATTTCATTAATATGGTAATCATTGCATCATCATTGTGTCATAAATAAGTTTATTTATTAAATGTATAGAAATTATAAATAAATGACCATAATGTATGAAATATAATTATATTTAAATTTTGTTTTTATAGTCTAATAGAACATTTATATAGACCAAAATAATTTTTTTCAGAAAAAACATGCTTTTTTATGTTATCTTCCCCTTCACATTAAATTAATAATAATAAAAGGTCACTATCACACCCAAGTGGCTCCATGGGGGCCTAAAATCAAACCAATTATTCTCATGGTCGGCCATATCTCATCCAATAATATTAGGACATGTCTAAGGGTACTTTTATATTATTATAATATTATTTTTGTACAATTATTTACTTAATTTTCCAATTTATAATGGTAAATAAAAACAGTTACTAAAGTTACTATTCATAATGTCCAAAACTAAAAGTGAACTATTAACATTATTAGGACCTTATAATTCCAAATATGGAATCCATTTTTTTAAATTCAAAAAAAATAATTAGATTAAATTAATTATTGTTGTTAGAACCATTAAATGAGTTTTTATGATGTCAAAACTATCAAAAGAGTGAAATGTGTTTATGTCCAATATAAAAGTGAAATTACATAAAAAGATAAAAATTGTTTTAAATGATCGAAAAATAATCCAATTACACTTTAATAATAATTAAAAATATAATATATCTATATACATAAATTATATGAAAATGAAATTTAGAATTAAACTGCGGTATTTATCATTTTTCATTAAATTATGACTTTTATCAGATAAATACCTAAAATTAAACGAAAGTAAATTTTGATGTCCCTCATCCAAATAAGAATATTATTTTGTCATATATAATATATAAATGTGTTAAAAATAGGATTTTAAATGGGGATGCAATCAAAAGGGAGAAGAATTGAATTTTAAAAAAAATCATCTTTTATCTAAAAAATTGAATTTGGTATTATATGAGGACAAGTAAATAAATAATATTAATTTAAATGTTATATAATATTAATAATATGGTTAATAGTTATCATTAAATCTAGTTTATATCCAATTTAATATTAACATTTTAACAGTATATCATTGTTTATTAGAACATTGTATTGTGTAAAATGCACGCTATCATGAAAGGTCATTATTTTGTGTAACATAATCCATGTTAGTGTGGTGTGAAGTGAAATATTAATTTGGTGTCACATATAACATAAAAAAAATATATTTATTTTATACATTGAACAAAATATATACTTAATCTGGCGTGTATCATATGTCAAATCAGTGTTGCGTGTACCATATGACAAGTTGGTATAGTTTGAAATAAAATTTTTACATAGTGGATTACAATATATAAATGAAAATTTTAATTTTTTTCAAATGCAGATGGGCCATAAAAAATATTGGTATTTTATTATACCCACCTAATAACTAATTTATCCCTATAAATTCATTGGGGTTATAAAAAGCCTAATACATGAACATTTCATTCATGGAAACCCAAATTATAAAAAGGAATACTAAAACATCATTTACAAAGTAATGTAATGAACAAAATGGTAACCCAAAAAACTCATCATTGGATTTCAACATAGGATAACATAGGTGGGAAGTGAAATCATGGATGTGGAAGAAAAATATAACCATCGCGTTCTGAGGGATACTAATAGTGAACAAGATTTAGAGAATGTTAACATCTAGAAATCCATAAATCAGCAATTATTTAAGGGACCATCCATTTCATTGGATAAGAAGTAACTAATATAACATTTGTTCATGATCATTTTTCTATAGTTGACGAATTTTGTATGAGAATAAATACTAACATGATTTCATTAAAATATAAATATTGTTCATTCCTTGAAAAATTTACACTTAATCACTTATCTAAAGAAATGTAGTTGAATTTTTCATTCTTGAAGTGCTAAATGATCATATGAAAAAATGAAATGTCATTCCATATATCTCAAAAAAAATCTTCACACATGTAATAAAATATTAATAAGTCAACATAGAGTGATATGACAAATTAATCTATTAAAATTCAACCAAAATATAACATTTAGTAACCATAAATGGATAACATTTCAATCATTGCAAAAACTAAAAATACAAATCATAGGAAGGTGGAGAACTAAATCAACATAACATTTATCTACCATATATTATAATGTAGTTCATGGTAGTACGATCCAAATATTTGAATACGTTAATCATGTATTCTCTTGGAATGAGATAATAACTTGAATTACTATAAGACCTTACTAAAAACATGCATTCTGTCAAAATTAACTCCTTCCACATACCAAATTTACCAGAAATTGTATATACTCAAACCATGATATCATTTTGTCATTATATCAATCATCAGGTTATTAATACCATCCAACATTTCATTTTCTCATTATCCCTTCATTATGTGAATATCATGTTCTTTCCAATAACATTTCAATCACTTTTCTTGGTTACCAGTATCATATACGTATGGAAAACTACAATGAACCAATACATAGTCATTCTTATATATCATAATATTATAAAAATGATTCTACAAAACTATTTTGGAATACCATTACATAAACACTTAATCATTCCGCAACACCATTGTCATACTAAACAACTCCAGTAAGGATCACATGTGATTTGCCTTTTAATTTACACATAATAGGTTTTTGAAATCAATAATCATCCACAACCCTTGGATATGGCCAGTGGTTAGCATAGTTCCCTATTTCATTGCACTTGTAACCCTGATTTGTGGGAGGTGAAATCTTTGGATATTATTGTGTATTCCCCTTACATAGGTAGTAAAATGATCAATGACTTTCTTTCCCACACATAAAACACTTATCAATTCCCTTAATTCAATTTCCACCATGTGTCCTTCCACACATTGAGCATAAATAAAAACTTATATTATTTTAATCACAATTTTTATAGTTTAATTTGAATTATATCCTTCATTTCTTATCATAAGCATGACATAGATCAGAATCTACAATATCCCTTTTTGTTAGAAGAATAGAAGGATGGTACACACTGAAAAATATGTTCTTGAACTCATCCCAATCCACAGAGTCAATTATATCTTGATGACTTGTATTCTTGATAATTTTCCACTGCAGATTCTCTTAACCTTATAAGAAATAAGTGCCCAACATAAAATTTTCACGATATAAACAATTTTGAATGAAAAATATAATTTTAATATTACAAATTTCTTTCTCAACATCTAGTGGATCAGTAATTCCACTAAAATAAGGTTGATGTTTCTTTATGAAGGATTCAAGTTAGTGCTGCTCCCACCTTTGGTCATTTGGAAGCCAAGAAGGATTTGTAGTCATAGAAACAATATTCTTTATTTGGGTTCCCAAAACATTTGGTTGTTTATGAGGGCAATTATTGTTTTAAACATTGCATCTAGTATTATCATGGTTCTTTTGGGTTCCAACTATTGTGTAAAACCTAAAAATAGTGTGAGAGGAAAAAATCATACTAGAAAGAACATAATCAAGGGGGAGTACATTCAATCTCTAACATATTAGGTTTAATCCTAGGTTATTCAAGATCTTTACCATAATTCTATAATTATAACCTATACTTAGACTTAGCCTTAGGGATATCCCTTGACATAACCTAGAAATATCTCTTGGGATCTCACTAAAGTTTTCTCATCATAGTTTCCAAAGGGTAACTGAACCTTCACTCTGAAACCAACTCTAAGGACCCATGCGTGATTTACATGGATATTATATTTCTTTAGAAAAATAAATTACCAAAATATACTCCCAAATATAGTATTAGTTTAGTTTCTTCGAGAAATAGTAACATAATCTTCTATCTTGGTGAAACATTTTTGACATCTTCCATAAATAACAACCCATTTTTTCTACCTAAAACCTTTCTTTATATCCGAAGAAAAACAAAACCTAAATAGTGTGATATTAAATTATCTGTAAGGATAAACATGGAAAACAGAAAACAAACAATAAACATAATAATGTAAAAACATGAACATAATGATTAAATATCCAAATCTTGAGTCATGTATTAAATCTTGGTCGTATGTATGGAAAAAATCATAAAAGAACATTAACCAAGAAAAAATTGCATTGGCACAAAACATGGAATTATGGAAAAACAAATAATTACATAATATGATATGTCTACTAGCCAATTAATTGATTCCAAAACCATAGTAGTGAGGAAAGTCCATTACTGAAATGGGTTTACTTGTCATTCTAGCCATGTATTGTTGAACACAATTTACATGCTGTTCCAACCCTGTATAATTGAACCATATTTATTTTTCATTCCATTCATGTTTATTTCATGAGATATAAATATTTACATAATGCATTGGAGAGATATAGAGCTCCCACCCATCTCATAATAAATTCATTCTTACATGTTCGCTAAAATAATAAATCATTCCTCCAAGAAAAACCCATGAAATATAATGGGTTTCTTTAACATCATTCCATCATTACATAATCTATATAAAATATCAACCCATCATTACAATAACAAATAATTGTAAAAATACTGATATAAAAAAAATCAATTTAAAGAACTTCATCATAGATGGAAAATAATTTTGATAAAACACTCAAACTTAATTCTTGTGAAAAATATCATTTCTTCTTCCAAAACATTATCTTTTTCAAAATGCCGCATAATTTTAAATGAAACGAATTTATGTGAAAATAAAAATGGAAACTTGTAAAGGATAGTACGTGTAAATAAGGTGTTATGAAGATTTAAAAAACAGTTCATGTCGTATAAGTTAAAAAAAACATTTTCCTCATACTCTTGCTAGAAAAGTCAAGAAAGTACATTGTATATAATAACGAACAAATATTCCTTTCATACCATTTAGTAAAAATTCACCAATGTGTAAAATTGACTTTAAAAAATTGTATAAGAATAAAAATAGCACTAAATATTTATGATACATGTATTTTCATTATAAACATACCATAGAAAATAATTACATATAAAAAATCACGGATAATAATGAGATGGAAAAATTAACCCTTACCTTAGGCCCAATTTCTTCTGTATGTGACCTAAAATCCGTATTTTGGGGTTTAAAAATATTATTGTCTTATAATATAATAATAATAATATCTATTATATCATATATTATTCACTTATAACTTTATATTACATGTTAATTTAGAAATTCTATGTTAATGCAATATTTTGGGTAATAATCATTTTATTTATCGTACGGTTTTCAATTTTTTATTTATGATCATACTACATAGAGAAGGATTTAAATACATATAAATTTTAAATAATGATTTATCTATCATAAATAATCTTTATATCAACATTTATAATAGATATATAAATGTAATGAAACACACCATTCTTGGAAACGACATGATGTGCGTACACCTAAACGTTGTTTCTAGTCCCAAATTGAATTAAATGGAAGCGAGTAAATGATATATATATATATATATATATATCTACTATCATTATTATGTCATGTATTTCTTTCTTATTTATTATATATACTTTATTACCATTCATGAATGGTTAACGCGGAAAATAAATCTAATCGTGTCGTGGAGACGGTTGGTCATAGGTACGCTCGAGCAACGATATCATTCATTTAATCATTAAATTGTATGGAATCGATTGGTATGTTAATTATAAAGAATATCTTCAGGTTATATTAATTATTTAAACCCATTATATTCTTCATTATACCCATCAAAATTAAGTATTGTTGAATTACAAAATACACCACATTGTGCAGACACTAAGATATATGTAGACGCGCATGGTGATATTGTTATTCATACGATTGATAAACTGAGGTATATAATTTTTCCTCTATTATAAAAACATCTCATAATTTATAAGATATTTTATTTATTAATTTATTATGAAAACAACATAATAACATGATGTAGAATAAAGATGAATTTCGAAAGTTGTGATAAAACAAAATTCCACTTTTTTGAGTATACCCTTTCGATTTGAACAAACAATCTCCATTTGATGGTTTTCTACTAAAATTTTGGCCTAAATGAAGAAGCGATGGAATATTGGGGGAGATTTCAGTAGGGGTTGGTCTAGAGGAAGGGATTTTCACTCTGAATAGTTGAGAAGGATAAGTTCCCTTTTATAGTTGAGCTGATGGGCACATTAGGAAGGTTTTGAAATGTTAATTTATTATAAATTGGTTTTCACTTTATAATGACTTCAAAGTGATTTATTTCGAGGATAATAATTGGATATGGTGAAATCCTCGGAACTAATAGGTTTTATACAAGTTTAGGTCTCAAAAATGACCTTATATTTTATCATTAACCCTTAGTTAAAAACATTAACTCTTACCATTACATATTGGGTTTTAATATTTTTTGGTTACTATAGTTTATAAAAAATATCATGTTTACAAAAAGTGGATAATTTATGATATTATTAAGATTATATAAGTCATTCGGCTAAATCTTAGATTTTCAATACTATTATATCAATTAATAAAATAGAATTTTTGTTTTCTCAAAACTCATTTATGACAACTTGGGCACTATTCTGTAATTGATTTTTGTTATGTTATAAAAACATGATTCCGTAAATTCTAAAATTTAAATTATTTTAATATTTATAATAACATTTGATTGAATATTTCATTAATTAGGTAATCACTACATCATCAATTTGTCATTGAGAAATTTATTTATTTAATTCAAAAAATTATAAATCAAATACCATGATGTCGGAAAAAATGTTAGATTTATATTGACTATTTATAGTCAAATTGACCATTTATATAAAAAAAATATTGTTTTTCAGTAAAAAATACATGTTTATGTTATATTTCCCATTAAATTATATTAATTAATATAAAGGGTCATTATCACATCCAAGTGGATTTATGGGGTCCAAAATTCAACCTAAGGAAAGTCATGGTCGGAAATATTTTATCAAATAATTATAGGATATAGTTAGGGATGTTTTATATTACTATAATATACTTTTTCCACTTATTTTATTGATTTAACCTTTAACAAAGGTAAATAAAAAATATTATTGAAATTACATTTCACAATATCCCAAAATAAAAGGGAAATATTTTGATAATTTGGACCTTATGATTCCAAATATGAAATCCATTTTTATAAATTCAAAACAAAAAATTTGAAGATATTAATTTAAAATTAATTCTCGCGGTCAAAACCAAAAAACATGTTTTTATGAAATAGAAACTATCAAAAGATTGACACGTATTAATATCAAATTTAAATGTCCAATTACATCAAATGATTAAAATTTTAGAAAATGATAAAAATGTAATCCAAATTACATTTTAAAGGAAAATAAAATATAAACTATCTATATAAATAAAATAGATGGAAAGTCATTTTTGAATTAAAATGCATTTTTTCACTATTCATTAAAATATAATTTTTT
Source organism: Viscum album (assembly GCA_963277665.1). Taxonomy (NCBI): domain Eukaryota; kingdom Viridiplantae; phylum Streptophyta; class Magnoliopsida; order Santalales; family Viscaceae; genus Viscum; species Viscum album. The sequence continues at coordinate 1,338,016,813 of OY728132.1, read as the reverse complement.
TTTCAGAAAAATACCAAAAATTAAACCAATTCAAATTTTTATTATTTTATTAAAAATAATAACTTTATTTTTTATAATAGAATATATTAAAATTTTAAAATCTACATTTATAATGGTAGTTCCATTAAAAGGTTACAAGACTTCATTTTTTTGAAAAATACATCTTTTATCTGAAAAAATTAATTATATCTAATATCATGACAATAAAATACATCAGATGATTTTTCATGTTATATAAAATTCAAATTGTGGTTAATTGTATTCATAAAATTTAGTTAATATCCCATTAACTAATAAAATTTTAATAATATAGCATTGTTCAGTGAAACTCAGTATGGCATAAAATGCATTCTATGGAGGAAGGTCACGCTTTCATGTAATGAAAGAAAAGAATGTGGTGTGTGTAGTGAAGGATTTATTGTGTGTTGCGTATATCATAATCCAAACATATTTTATTTATACATTGAACAAAATCAATACTCTGTGTAGTGTGTAACGTATGCAAACTCTGTGTTCTGTGTAACATACGACAAGTCGGTCTAGTTTGAATGGAATGCTTGTCTTAGTGAATTGGAATATATAAATGAGAATTTGAATTTATTTGAAAAAATGGTGCATATAATATCATGGTGTTATAGTCATTATTATGAAAAATGTAGGAGTGATCCTATAAATTATATGTAAAATGAAATAAAACAAATACATGTGAACTTGATGATACCTGGCCATCTAAGCAACTAATTTGGTTAGTATACATTTGGTTGTGAGGTTTCATGATTTCTTATTCATCTAGTGATTATATCCTTCTACTTAAGCGTGTAATGAGCTGTGTGATTCAATATTATAGAACAATGCTACCACGATGCCCTCATATCATACCCAAGGAGGGAGGTGATGACCATTCTCTTTATGATGTGGCCCTTGAGATTCCAATCCTTCCTCTAAGAGTTCCACATGAGGTACTACCTGTTATACCTTATTTGGGATCTAATCCACAAGTTCGTAACTGTTTCCCCTATCTAATGTAATCTACACATGTTGCCTCATGGTTTGAACCAAACGATGTCTGATCTAACTCATTAGATTTAATAGCATCATCCTTTTAACTTTTAATGGGATAATGGTCTGGAAGCTACTGAATCTTTGATATAATCCACCATATCTATCATTGATAATATGGAGACACCTCAATAGAAGAGTGTCATGATTTCAACATACATGAATCGATATTTATCCAATCATTGGTGCAATTTTGTTACCCATAATAATCAAAATCATGAGATGATATGGGATGACTTCTAGAATGTCTTTTATGATCATTTCTAACTCTAGACACAAAGAGATTATTGATCCAAATAGTTCATGCATCTATAGTAGGTTTTAATTTCAGTTAAGAAGTATTCAGTATGTTTCACATAGTTTCAGCACTTTTAACCACTTATATATAGGGATGAGATTTTGTTTAGTAGACACATTGAGGATGGGATCTAGTACACCATCCAAGTGCAGGTCAATTTCTTTCTCCTACCAATGTTTTCAAAGATATTCAATCATGCTCTTATCACTGAGTGAAACTGGAGGGACAATAATAGTAATGGGAATAGATTACTAGTGTCACATCAAGAAAGTAGTTCCACCAATGGCAAGAACCATTCTCTCCAATGTTCTCATCGAAGTAGTGACAACTAGAGTATCTTTTATGATAGATCTTATGTGTGTCATAAGTTTTGATGATAGGGGAATTTAAAGCTTCAGTGTGATATAATCCCAATAATGTGCAATACATGAGGTCGTATGGGGAATCTCTAGTATTTTTATATAACCATTCTGTCATCATCGAGTGTAAAATGGTTTGTAGTAGCTCCACTTTCAGGGGTTCATTCTTTTACACTGCGCCATGTTGGGAGTTGGTATAGCACTGCAATGTGTGGCTGAGGAGGACTTCTTGGCCATGGTAGGTAGACCCCTTATCACAAGAAGCACCAACAGATCAGTTATCATTGTGGAAGTCTATCTACTTCATAGGGACATATATCATGTGATTTAAATGCACTAAAACCAATACCCAAGGATGGGGATGTGGAATCTTATGCAGTATGATGTACAATTCTAATAGCATCTACAGTAGTATATTATTTATTTGATACAGTTTCTTCATAATCTTTAATCTATGTTTCCATTGTGGAAATCCTCAGACTAGAGATACAATATTACCATGGATTAATGACCTTAGATACGCTCTTAGGGGTATGAAAAGAAGGTATATCTCATTGTGGTTATTTTCCCCTTGAGGTCAGTAGCTACCCTTTCATATAGAACCTTTTCTTTATTTATATTATATGCATACATTTCATTCATAGAATGATTTGGTTGGTTTACTATCACACTTTTGTTGAATACTATCACTATATGGTATCATTTACATCACCAGAGGGAAACAATTTTATAGATAAGGGTGAGTGGGGCGTCCAGGCTTGTTGAGTAGGACCGTAGCATCATGGGCAAAGAAGATTGACTTCCCTGATCAAAAAAAGCATCATGGATGATTAGGGTTTTCACTAAACAATTTTCCCTCATGTATAGGTTAATTTCTGGGATATCTTTCCTAATGAATTATCTTTCGTACATTTTAATAGTGTGGTAGATATTACAATTGAGCTTGTTCCACGAGGACGTCCTCTTTCCACTCCACCATACATGATGGAACCTCAAGAGGTTGTTTGAGGTTTAGTGGCATAAGGTTTTATATGTCTCAGTACATCATCTTGGGGTTACCCCATACTTTTTCACAAGAATGCATTTGGAACCTTATGAGTATGCATGGATTTCAGAAAGTTGAACTAGCTTATGGTTAAGAACCTGTATCCCCATCATCGAATAGATGATCTCTTTGAAATGTTATGAGGTGAATAAGACTTCTCCAATATCAACCATATATCGGGTAATTATTAGGTATTAGTCATCTAATCAGACACACCTCATACACATTTTTGTAGTAGGTATTGTTTGTATGACTACCAAGTTATGTTGTTCAGAATTATGTACACTGACACAACTTTCCTAGTATTGATGAATATGTTTTTACACCCCTATTTGGATTCATTTATCATATAATTTGTGGAAAACATATTGATGTATTCTCACACTCTAAGAGACCATGAAAAAAATATTGAGATCATTTTGTGTATACTGATAGAGCATCAGATTTATGTCAAACTTACTAACTGCCACATCTTGATCTAAAAAGTCCACTTATTGGGTCATATTATCTCAGAATATGGTGTATCTATTAACATATAAAAACTTAGTGTTGTAATTTCCTAATACCATCCAAAGAACATATCTGATATCATGAGTATCATGGAGATGTCTAAATATTACAAGAATTTCATACATGACATCTCATATATTACTTAACCACTTACTAGCCTTGCAAAGTATGGTATCAAGTTAATTTGTTCAGAATCCTGTGTGAAATCCTTTTAGGATCTAAAGGCGAGTCTTACCTCAGCCCATATTCTGACTCTTCCAGATCCGGTAATAGGTTATATTGTTTTCTAGATAGAAGTAGTTTTCTATGCCTTATGTTTCTGGAGACATCACCTTTTAGGTGATCTCTTTGTGGTGTACACAGACCACAAGAGACAAAAATATTTCTTCTATCAGTATGATCTGAACCTCGGAACACAAAAATAGGTCGAATATCTACAATACTTTTATTTCGATCATTCTTATATGATTGTGAAGGTAAATGAGGTTTCCAATTCTCTGTTTTGAAAAACTCAAGAACCTGGTTTATTGGAATCTAGTGATTAATTGAAGTTAATAGTTCTAATTTTTAACCTGCATATGAAGATTCATTGCAATCATGAGAAGTATTATCTCTCATCCTTGATTGTTTTCTCTTCCCTCCTTGTGAAGGTAAAGTGTATAAAATTTTCAGATCTTGATGGTTTGGATCTTCATGAGAGTATATGAGGAGATAACCTACCTCTGGGTATGTCTGTAGAAAGAGACGACATCATACGTATTCATGGATGTTCTTGGGTTCCTATAGATATGAGAGAGGAGTTGATGAAAGAGTACCATGCCTCTTAGTGGATAGTTCATTTATGAATATGGATGATGTATTGATATATGTGATGCCAGTATTGGTGGCATGATATGTTACATCATAAAAGAGGCTTTGTCACTAGGTGTTCCACCTATCAGTAGGTGAAGGCAGAGAACTATAGACATGTGGGATTGTTACAGCCACTTCCATTCACATAATGGAAATGGGAAAAAATAGCTATGGATTTTTTTGTCAGTTTACCTAGGTTTACTAGAGGCTTCAATTTTTTATATGATTTCATTAACATGATGATGAATGTAGATCATTTCATTCCAGTTCTGGAGACCTTATTTGTGGATGAGATGGGAAACTTGTTTGTTCATGAGATCATACAACTCTATAGGGTCCCGTATGCTGTTGTTTCAAATTTGGATTGTTTTTTCACATGATGGTTCAATAAGGTATTGCAAAAAGTTTATGGGATCTCAGGTACTTCAATGCAGAGCTTTTAACCCTCATACTGATGGACAATCATAACATACAATACATGTTAAAGAAGATATTCCCTGAGCATGTGTCCATGTTTTTATTGGTTCATTGGAAAAACATATCCCTTGGGTTCAGTTTTCCTATAATAATAGATTTTAGGTGTAAATTCAGATGGATACCTTTAATCCATTATATGGTAGGTTGTGTCGTTATCCACTGTGTTTTCTAGAGGTATGTGAGGTAGCCCTACTAGGTCCCTGCCTCATTCTAGAGTCTTGGGAGTAGGTTCAGGTGTTCAGAAAGCCTAAGATTACTACTCATTCTAGATAGAAATCTTATTCCAATGGACATCAATGACCTCTTTAGTTTGAGGTCGGGAATCTTGGTTCTCTTAAATTATCTTCCAGGCTAGGCCATTGATGGTTTCAAAAGCAAGGAATGTTTTTTCCTAATTATGTAGGGATGTTTGAGTTCATAGAGAGAGTTAGGCTAGTAGCCTATCAGTTGCTGCTACCTAAGAAGTATAGTGACATGCATGATATATTCCATGTATGACATTCTCCCTTGTATTATTCTAATCTATCTCATAGTTTGTATCTTAAGGAAGTGGAGTTAGATGTCGATGCTAAATTTGAATAGTATCTAGTAAGCATCATTGACATGGTAATGAATTCTTTGTAAAGATGGTTATTCCTTGTAGTATGAGTTCATGGGTAGAACAACTGGATAAAGGAAGATACCTTATAGTGGAAAGCCAACGTAGGTTCTCGGTGGGAATAATTATTCTCATACTTTTTTAATACACCAATGGAAGGAGAACATGGGGATGAGATAATTTAAGGGGAGAAGATTGTAAAAACCCCATTTTTCTCTAAGTTATGGATACATTAAATTTCATTATAAATATTTACTTTGTACTTTATATGAATTCATTAGTAGTTAGTAATGGTCTTAGGGGTATCCTAGGAATGTTTAGATTCCAATACCCATCTTTTGGGGAAACTGGATAGGTCTCACGGTTATCGCATTGTTGGCACACAGTTTGGCTAACCATGAAGATTTAAATTTCTATATATAACCAATTTTTATGGGTTTTTTATTTTCATGCTGCCTAACCATGAAATGTTCCCCTTATACCAAGAAATAATTACATGATTTGTGCACAGTTTGTCAAACCATGTAGAAAAACCATGCACATCCCATATTGTCTGGGTAATTTGATAAATATTCCCAAAATGATCTATTAAGTCACCTCATACATCCTTCAGCCTTATTTGCGCCAGACTAACATATTAATCTATCAATTTATGTATTTTAGAAGATAAATGTTAAGTATTCATAGATCTCCTTCATCTAGAATCTGTTTGAGATTTAGTTCATAATGTTGGATGTGTAAAGGTAAGTACTCGAGTCCCACTGAACCATTCTCCCTCTCTTTTTTTCTTGATCATGTTGTAGAGGTATGAGTGTTTATCAATTTTTCTTAGATATAATCCAATATGTTCCAAATCAAGGGAAAATGTCAAAGGATAAAGAGAATTCAACCCTAATCTGTGTGGTCTATAACTTATCTCAAAATTTCCTTGATTTTGGAATTTCCATGTTAGGCCCACCAACTTCATTTTGTGCCTTTTATTGAATTCATATGCCATGATTATACTCATTTGTACCATATTGTTATGATCTTCCTAAATATGTGATTAATTTTTTATGGATACTCTCACAACTCCATTCATCAAATGTGGTATGCTATGCCATAAAATTTGTTTTTGTGATTTGACTTGTTTGAGATGCCATTTTTTTGTGCCTTGGATTTAACTTCCTAATCCTAAGCATTTCTATATCAAATAGCGTGTTTTTCATGAGGAAATATTAATGAAATGTACCCGGATTTATCACCACATTAACCACATAAGGTAAGTGCTTGAAAATGATAAATAAAAGTTAATGATTAATTGGTTGTATATCCATAGCACCCCTTACAATTTTATTGGAAGGAATCATAATGATTATTGAATATGGTATGTGCCTTAAATGGATTAACTAGTTGCATTATAGTTAGAATATTCACACAATTGGAAGGAAATTCATGAATTTATGAAATTATTATATTACATCACTATCAAATATTAATGTCTCGGTCTAATCACGTCTTGGATTCTGATTGAAGAATACCATGAGAACAAGGGAACCCCATTCTGATTCAATGACAGGACTTTCTTAGGTTAAGACACACCTAGAACCCATTCCCTGTATATAATTTTAATTCCAATAATGACACCATATGATCCTTCATGTAGTACAATATGATTACATGGATACAATCCTTGGATACAGTATTGAAAAGTAGGTTCCATGGTTAAAACCCATTGGGCCCAGTCTCTCATTATCCCCGTTTTACCTGGGATGAACTCCTTGGACTCGATAGAAATCTAATTGTGTAATTTCGTTAACTATGAAAGTTCTATTTCATTCATACCCCATACCAATCTATAATTTTAATAGAGTTTGATACCCTTGAGGTCTACGTCACCTTTGTTATTACCATTGGACTTCATTATTCAATTTTCTTATATGTTTCCTTTTTAAATCCGCAATCCTTTACTATTATTAACATGTTACATACAATAAAAATGTAACAATCAAATAATGAATTGATTACACGTTCAGACACATGCCTACGGATGAAGAAGGTTCTTTTTTTAGTTAGATTGTACTGCTTTACTTTATATATTCAGGCTTGCATACAATAATATTATTTTACACGGGTAGGATGTTGTAGACACCATTGATGGTGGCCCAATGATATTTATCTCACACCCTCTCCAGGTGTTTTTTAGTACCCTGAGTGGATTACGTGTCATTAGGTGTTTATAAAGGGAATCACATGTCATTGAACACTTGATTGCATTCTGTTTATGTTGGATCTTGATAGCATAGGACCGTGTGGGATCTCAGAATGTTGGGATTGTCTTTTGATTTCTTTTATGAATTTGTGTAACATATTATTCATGTTGTAGTATATCCATGATTACTAGTTTTCAAGTGAAATGACATATCATCATTATTTATTTTATGAACGTAAGTTGTTCCAGTTATTATTTATCTATTGTTACTATTGTCTCTATTTTTCGTTGTAGCTTCTATTTAATAATATTTCTTCCACTATTTACCTATGTTTCATTAAACCACTGTGATACACAATGTTAGTGATTGAATTGAATCACCACATACACACACTTGGACCATAATAATATTTGAAAGCCTCTAACATTTGGGGAGATGTACTTGAGGCCATAGGGCCCGTTGGGCTTGGGTATCCTATCAAGTGACATCTGGGCCTGAGATTTCATAGTGTTAAATAACATTGTGTTGAATGATACACATATAATCAACTATAGAACTATAAATGTATTATTTTATTCTATATCTATTGAAAATTTTATATTGTAATATTTTTATATGTGTTACACAATACCACCACCGTGATTATATATTGGATTAGAAGAGAAAACCCTTAATGGTACGATGATCATATCTCAATTATATGTTTCTCCACTGATTAATGTTTTTCCAAATCTCTTTACCATAAATAATTTACTTATCCCTATAGTGGTAATTGATTTAATATTCTTCATGGATTGGAAATATTTACATAACGATGAAATCAATTTACATCGAATTGAAGTCTTGGTAGTTATTGGAGACAAACTTATCATTTTTTATTTGTATAATAACAAAAGTAAAACATCTGATGGACTATGTATCCATTGGTTATGTCATAATTTCTATTAAAATGTGGTTTATGATACACATACATATTTTAGATATTTTTTAAATCTAAATAATTTTATTTCGTTGATGACTTCTGTTACACGCAACAATGAAATTAAAAGAAATATTATAAAAACTGAAATATTATAATTAAATGTGATAGTTATAACCCTGACATTTATTTGAAACTATTACAATGGATTGATTAATTTATCATATATATATATATATGTTTGTGTGAATTATTTAATACTATTATATTGAAAGATATTTTTTAAATAATCACTCAAATTTTAGTAACTTTATTTTAAACTCTATAAGTACATCTTCTTACAAAATTTCTTTTAGAAAATGTCATAATTAATTTCTTAAACATTTATAATTTTTGTTTAGTGGAAATAAAATAATTTTAAATCTTCATCTCAAAATTATTTTGGTTTAGAATATTTTTATTTTTCAGATTTAATTCGCTTTATAATGATTAGTTAGAAATACAAAATTTTCCATATATTAGTATTTATTTTGAAATTCATTTACAATAGATGAAATCTTTTTCATAAACATTTCAAATTAAAAGTGGTTCTATTATTTTATTAATAAATAGATTTTTCCCATTAGATTCATGGTATGGTATATTTTGGTATATGAAAATTTTTCCTCCTAAATTCATTTTTCTCAAATCTGATTTTTGTTGTGTCTTATGAATCTATGTTAAATATATATAATATTCATTATTAAAAATTTAATTTTATGATATTGATTTTTTTGGGATTAATCGCATACAATATTTCATAGAATAATTTTCATTTTGTTTTTTTAATGAAGTTTTATTTTTTTGTTAGTAGAAAAAAAATCCTTCGTTAAAATACGATATTCTTTATGATAAAAAAACGAAATAAAAAACTTATTTAATAAATTATTAATGTTTTAAAATGACTAATGTTTGATAAAATAATACAAAAATCAGACAATATAAACTCCAAAAAATATATATTATATTTTATTCAATGTAAAATATGAAATTCATTTACATTTTCGACATAGAGTGAAAAAAATATAGAAAAGTCAAATTTGGTCCCAAAAGATAATATTTTATATGGACTAAGTAAATTCCATAATTTATTATTGAGTGTTATTTATTATAAATTATATTTAATTGTACACATAAATTTTATATTTATGTTACTAGTGTCTTATCCAAATGCAGGTGCAATCTCATGGCAAGGCTGGAGCATTCAATATAATATATTAAATAAGTTTTCATTACATAGATATAAGTAAAAATTAATATTTCAAAAATATCTATATATATATGTACCATAGTAGATATTTTAAAAATAGAAATCAATATATTTATTATTGTAATTTATTAAGAAACATAAATACTTGCACAATGCATACACAACATTTATTTAATAAATACAAAGATAAAACCTAATTTTAAAAATTAAAAAATAATAATATAATTTAAAATAATTAATGACCCTCGATAAATTTATATATATATATATATATATATGTGTGTGTGTGTGCGTGTGTATTTTTTTGTGTGGAATATTATGGTATTGTTAATGGGTTTTATTTTAATTCAATAATTAACATATGGTATTTACATTCCCATTAAACGAATATAGTCAATATTGGTTGGAATTATATTTTATAAACAAATATTTTATTAAGTTATTAAAAACAAATATTAAAATTAGAAAAGGTGGGTATTATATGTTTTAATGTGTCATATTTTGGAACCTTATAGACCAATTTTCAACATATAGTAAAAACTAAAACCATTTAATATATATTTGTTCTTTGTTACTATTCAGTTGAATCCTTCCCTTCTGGAATGGATTTGGCAAGAGCAGCCATGCGAAAAGTTATTCAACAATTCTATGACATTATTAAATTTTTGGGAGGTTCCTTCTATGAGGTTATTTTATCCTGAGGGAGTTTTTTATTAATGGTTTCTTTGTATATCCATTATCATTGCAAATGGGGGTGATGCTGGAAAGCAACTAATATCATTATTTCGTTATTCCTAGTACTTCCATGATGTTTAACCATGTGCATTTGTAGTTTTGGGGGAAATTTATGATTTAAAACATAGATTAATTTGTATCATGGTCTTATACTATTACAAAGGTTAATGAAGATAACCCATGTTCCTTTTGTTTTATTTTTCCACTACCATTCATAATTGGAAGTGGGATGATGGCATTATGGGTTTTAATTTTGGATTACCTCATTCAACCTGGGGACCGAATAATATCTATTTATTGATTGATCACCTAACCAATTCATCCAATTTCATTATGATCAAGGACTAATGAAAATTAAATGAGTTCCGTTGGGTGATTATTACACACATACTTATGCTTCATGTTGTTTCATCTACAATTTTTTCAGACAAAGACCCCCATTTTTTTCTTGGTTTTGTAAATTCCTACAAACATTTATAGGGTCATAGGTTATGTTCAGTATGTTATAAATCCGACAAACAAATACTATGATAGGGCAGGTAAATATGGAATTTGAGGACATGATCATATCATGTTTTTAGGATTTTAGAGGATATAAGGATATCCATTTGGGGTTGGTTGAGTTTTCATATAATAAAAGTTACAAATCCTCAAATCGAACGTATACTTTTCAGGCGCAATTTTGTTGGTTCTTACAGTCTTGTTTATGTTGGTTCGGGGTGAGAGATATATCATTTTTTAGACCAATCCTTGTTTGGGAAATTTCTGGGAACATCCAGTTGATCGGATATATTTTTTTTATGAAATAGTGCCTCTATAATTGGTATACCTAGCAGTAGCACTGAGCATTGGAAGTCTCTATGGGTGACCTAGTGTTCTTGATTTTGGAACATCATTTCGGTTATCAACATTTGGGTAAGTAATGAAAGCTAAAGACAAGGTATGTTAGACCTTTTGAGATTACAGAAGAAGTCGGTAAGGTGGTATACCTATTGGGGTTTCCCTCTCAGTTGATGATAATTTAGGATGTGTTCATTTTCACTTAGCTAAAATTGTATACCATAGATCCATCCCATGTGGTGAAATTTAAAGACCTGGAGTTGGAGATAAATCTATTCGTGTTGCAGAGGCTAGTACGAATTATGTATAATAGGGAGAGAGTTCTTTATAGGAATTCTATTCCACTGGTAGGAGTTCTATGGCAGCATAGTAATGATATGCATGAGATATGGGAGTTTATGTATAGGATCCCGAAGGAGTACCCATTCTTTTATTTGGATAAAACCTTATTGTTAATTTATTATGGTGGAAAATATTCTGGGTGGGGAGAAATTTTACTACCATGATTTTTATTTTTATTTATTCCATTTATTAATTTTGTTTTATTTTTTATTTGATATTTTTTCTGATATTTCTAGTTAAAATTGGATATTTTGGGCTTCTCAATGGGTGGTGCATAGTTGTATCAAGTTTAGGGAAATACATTCACCCTTATCAATATAAATATGTGTCTAGTTTCTTCTTTTACTATGGAGAACACATAGTTGCCACACGGGTTGCAAAACCATGCTTGTTAACTGTTCTATATGCTCCACCTAGATAGTAAGGCATGCATAGTTTTTTCATGATTTGGAAAATCATTCATGAAAACCATGTGACATGTCTATGTCATTGAAAATTTTAAATTTACCATTTTTTACTCTACAATTTTTACCATATATTATACAATTTATTCCACATTTAGTATTATTCACATTGGCTGCCTCTCCTTCTCCTCCTTTCCCACATGACTGTTTTATTTGGGGGTGTATTTTTTTGGATTTATGAAGTATATTTAGGTATGTTTACATATACCATATATCATAATTATTCTATGGTTTTGATTACCTCATTCATGGGTTTTCATTTTACAGTAGGCTATTTTTCCTATTGAGAGGTCGATATTGTGTTTTTGGTGAAATCATGACGGTTTTTGTTCGATATTTTCTTCATAGGGTCTCATAGTGGAGGAGTTGTGGTTTTCCACCTTATTCATGGATGTTTCTTAGTGTGATATAGGTGGTTCCATGATCATTTCTTATTATATGATTTTTGAAATTCCTTATTACCTCTATAAAAATGTTCTATTAGTTTCTGTGTAGGGAATATATGATAGGGAAAGGTATGGACCCAAACATATTAATAAGGATTGTTATCTAATGTAAAAAAGGTTATGTTTCGTGTTTTTGTTTGTTGTGTTTCTTATTGAAATGTGTTTTTCCTTTAAATGAAGGAGAAAAATGTTCTTTCAACGATATTTGTGGTGATAATGTATGGAATGTTGGGTTTTCAAAAGAAATTGGGTTTTTTAGAAGGATGGATTATTTTATATGCACCTTCAATATTAATTTAATACTGTTTGTTTTATCAAACATGTTTTTTAAATGGACTTGGAATGCGTATGGATTTGAAAGGGATTTTTTTGAAATAAATTAGTGGATTTAAAGTATGATTTTATTGTAGTGTTTCCATGTGGAATTTTCAAACTATCCAAGGGATACTAAATGTTATTACATATGTTATTGGTCTTCAAGGGTAATGAAAGAGGTATGGTTTATGTAAAATGGTGGCTTCCTTCTGTGCATTGATTTTTTGGATTAATTTGAATTAGTTAAAGATGTAATTTTATTATGTGTTCTTGATTCTTGGAATGTATATGTAAATGTTCTGACTTTTTTAAAATGAGAAATGTAATTTTAGAACAAATGGAAACCCACGTATCTGGGTGGGAGAATTAAAATACTAACCATTTTGATTCGGTGGGGAAGATCCTTGGATTCTTCTAGAAGGATTAGAGATATAACAATAACTAAACATGTGAGATTTTCATATACTACTAGTCCTTTGGATGGGATCAACTATAGTGGTACATGCATAGAAACAGTATTGGTTTTGGATTACCATTTGAAGAACAGTATACCATGGGATATGTTCTCCTCTGAGTCATAATGTACAAGATGATTGTTGGTATTGGTTAAAGTATTTTTATCACTGAGGTATGAGGTTTCTATTGTATCACTTGTACTAGATTTTTATATATATTTCCCATAGTTCTCTCTCTTGACACGATTCTTATGTCATGTAGTGCCAACCATCTTCATATGATTGATGTTGTGTACTAAGTGGATATAAACCTAGTTTTACTTGAGAATTGTTTTCTTCTAAAAAAATTTATTGAAAATTAATTCCATTATATGTTCCTTGAAAATGTATCATATGTTCTTATGGAAATGTTAATGTTAATTTGTCTTTTAATTTTATTATCATGGCATATTTTTCTTGGTTGTCATCATACTAGGCTTTGGGTCACACCCTACACACACATTTGGGTTTATTTTGTATTTAATATGTATTGTCAATGTAAAAGAAATATATGTCGTGTTAATCATGGTGGATCTAGTTTCTAGTGTTCCACTCTTTATAGGTGCTTATAGTGTTGGATTGAGGGTGATGCCCATGTTTTTTCCTGGAGTTTTTTGGGATGGTTTTCTTGTTTCCCTTTTTTGGATATTATATTATTATTTCAAATGATAAATATTGAAAAGAAAAATATTGTATCTAATTTGACTATGGTTATTGGTTATGTGATGGTTATCTCTCATGATTTTTATATTGTAATGAAAATTTTGTAAATCATTCCCAATTTTTATTTTGGATATCGAGAAACTAGCATCCATCCCATGCGAATCATGAATTCCCTTCGAGCCATGCCACAGGCTGGGTTGGGTGTCAGATTGGATGGGACACTATCATTGTTCATGACTGTATTGATAGTTTAAAAAACTTATAGAACTTTTGGAAAAGTATTTCAGGATAAAAATTATGTCCTATAACCATCAATTTTTGATTAATTTATTTTCATTTATCCCCCCACCGATTCTTGGTTTTGTGGCTGTAATCATTCCCTTCATAATTAATACTATAACTCTCAACTAGTCCATGGTTTTTAGTTTTCTTTTCAACTACCATATTTTCAATACCTTAATTTTTATTTCTTACATTATCATTACAATAAATATTTGGAATACTTAAAACAATAAATAAACAGACTCCCAAATACACTAGAAGTCTAGTGGTTCTGGAAACATGAAAACAAAAACACCGGTACATATGTGACATACCTTTTCTCCCACTTGGATCTTATTTACAATAACACTTATTAGATACATTAAACAAATTATGTATATTCAAAACCTGGGGAGGGAAACATGAAAAGTGGTGAGCTCAAATGATCAGTAAGGTAAAACAAGGGATATATGTAAGAATGAACATGAGTATAAGGGTGTGGTAATGTGATCATAACACAAGATTATCATACCATGCACATCAAGAGATCATAAACATGAATAATATAATAACACTTGGAATTCATAAAACATAAATCATAATAAACAGAGTCCCTAAAAGCATAAACATGGAATTTTTTGAAACACATAATCATTTAAATGATTTCTATAGATCTGAAAAAATTGATTCCATGGGCATCATATTATTATTGGTTCACACCCTATACCATATTTGTAATAATAGTCCACTCCAATGGCCATCATAGTAGTACGAGTTCACTCCACATATTATTATGGCAATCACAGTTCACTCCCATGACAAAAAAAGTTTTCAATGATCACTCCCAATACTATATTATTCTATAAAATAAAAGATAAATATCTACCCAATGAATTAGAGATATATATAGGTCCTACTGATTTCATAATGAAATCGTACAGTAATTATCCATGAAATCATAAACAACCATATCATATCCAATGAAATTAAAAGGGTATCATAAACACGTAATAATATCATATCATATAAAAAAAGATATAGGATTCATAATCATTTAATAAAATTCATAATCCATGAAAACAATTGGGTTTCAAAAGCATATATAATTTGAAAGATAAATTTGTTTCATAAACATCGTTCCATGAAAAATAAACCATTTAGAGAAAGAATATGAATTGAATTATTGATAGATTTCACAACAATGGAATTCACAGATCTAGCATATTTCATGTTATGTGGGAATTTTGTTATGATATTTAAAAATATTTTCTTAAGGAAAATATCCATCCTATATTTAAAAGGTTTTTTGAAGCATAAGACAATTTAGAAATGATTTTTTCAGGAAAATTGTTTTGAATACATATAATGGAATTGTTGAAAACTATAAAATATTTATAAAGTCTTTTACTCCTAAAAAATATATTGAATATAATTTGGAAGAATTTTTTTTTTAAAATTTTAAATACATCGTATTAGAAATAATATAGATTTCTGACCGAAGAGTGAAATAAAGACATATTTTTTAAAAATTTTCTTTTAAGTGTCATATGTACTAAATAGTGGAAAATAAGGTTCCAATACATGAAGAAATCATGAATAACTGAATCAAGATAAATTTTATGAGATTTTATAAGGCATGTATCATATTCTTTCATCAATGAAAACATAATAATAAAAAACTTGATAAATGTTGATATTATATCATAAATTTCATACCACATGGTAAAATTGGATCATACTCTAAATGTACGAAAATTAAATAATATGAATATTAAAATATTATGAAGATATGTAGATCCATTATATATTATGTCAAATTGATATATATAAACATCAAACAATAATTTATGTTCATAACGAAACATATATGTTAATGAATGCAAATTTAGAAAAACCAATATTTCTGATTTGGTAATTTTTGAAGAAAAAAATTCATGAAATAAAATCCATTGAATAGAAATTTAAATATACATAAATGTTATAATAGTTATAATTTAATACATTCATGTAAAATATATATGTGATGAAAAATAAAATAGTGCTGAATATGGAATCTTTCTCCCCGAAATAAAAAGTGAGATGAAATTCTATTACATTATGTCATGTGATTCATCATACATATACATGACTCTTTTATAATATGTATAAGTTTATAATATATTTACAATATTACAATATTAATATTTAATAATATAATATAATATTTTCATACAACTTTCTATTCCCCGTTTATTATAAATTCCATGTTAATGTAATGTTTGTGGTAAAAACCGATTTGTTTATCAAATTTGTTTTGAATTACCAATATGTATAATCTAAAATAAATCCTGATTTACCAAATTAAGAAATCTAAAACATTTATTATATATGTATAAAATTTTCTATATGAAAATTTATAATAATATATATAATATTGATATATGAAATGGAATACATCATTAATGCTGATAGTTGGCTGTACATATATATGAAAGTTTTTTAAATTTTAATGTCATATTCAAAGAAAGTAATTAAATGAAATAAATGTATATATGAAAATAATATAATTATATAATATTTATAATGACATATATATCATATCATTTTCTAAAACCATCATAAATACATTCCATGTATAGTTTGAACGAATCACATCACTTTGAGGACGCGGTGATCCACCAATCAAAAAATGAAGTTATTATTTTACACACAATTAAATTCATGAATGTATTCATTGAATAATTAATAATGAATAAAAATAAATGATAAATAACATATATATAATAAAAAATTGACATTCCATCACAATTCCAAACCATAATAAGTTGTAATGGTAAAATGAACAACATTGTTTCAGGAGGTGGTATTTTACTATGCATATGAACGGTAAGATCGTTACCCATTAGATAAAAGTGTGTGTATGTTTAGGTCAAGTCCATAATGAAAAAATATTTTTTTATAATAATGATATTGATTATATTATGAGTGACTAGAATAAGATGAATTTTAGTGTTGGAGAAAAAATGAAAGGAGCTTGAGGAAAGATGTTACATATTTTTGGCTAACTCCTTTATGTATTAACCAACAGGACTCCTTAGATGGATTTATAAAGGAAATTTGGCTTAAATAAGTATGTTAAGAAAATTTAAAAGTTGATTGGGATTATTTTGTCTAAACATATGTGGTTTTAGAGGTGTGAAAAGAGAGAGATTTGGGGGCCTTTTATAAGGAAGAGAGGGGACACACTTGTCATTTTGAAAACTAGATAGGTGTGTCCAGGGTTTTATGTAAAAACAATTCATCCAAAAATAATTAAAATCCATAAATGAAGGATTAGGGACGAATTTTGGATATAAAATGGGTCTTTTACAAGTGGATAGGTCATATAGGCCCTTTTGTGTAAGATTTATTCCCATGATAATGTTAATTTCACCTTAATCATTATATTAATATTAATCAATTTCACTAATATTTGTCGAAAAAGTAATGTTTATATTATTAGAATATAAAAATCATAATGATTAAAACTATGTATTTCCATTTTTTAAAATTATGTTTACATAAGAGGAAATATTATGTTTAATGCTAATCTCACAGACATGGAGAGAAAATGTAACCTCCCTCCTCATTATTTCAGACCTAATCATGACTTATTACATAAACATGCACTTTAAAATACTCTGAGAAACAAGATTTCTAGTGTCATGGGATATTAGGAACATTACAAAACAACTAAGAAGATAAAAAACAACATCTTCAATGAAAACATCCATTACATAACTAGAACATTTCCATATACTTAGCATTGTATGGGATAACCTGAGGACATACATGTGAAAAGGGTGAGATATAAAGACCAATAAGGGAGTAAAAAAAGATATACCATTTATAATACAATAAATTTTAGTAAAAAGGAATATCAATGGATCATCAAATGAACATGAACCTAAAGATAATATATAACATGTTTATCATAACATAAAAATGTAGCAACAACCTTTAACATGGTATTAGTATGGGCCAAGGCTCATTGCACATGTAGCATGAGTAAAACCTCATTTCACTTTCTTAAGCATGATTAAACCCACATTTCATTTGGTGTATCATAAAACTAATATTTACCCAATGCATTTGAGCGCTATCAGGGCACACCATTCTTAAACATTTCATTTCAGGCATAAGTGTGCCACGTGGATCATATAACATTGATTCATTAAACATAATAATTTATTCTAGGCTAAAGGGATTTGGAATTTTTTCATGAATATTTATAGTCAACAAGCAAATGCGAATAAAGGTGAATATCATTTAAAGAGAATTGGACATCGTATTCAATACACAATGACTTTGGTTTGGAAAATCGCGGTGCAATTTCGGGAGCATAATTTTGTGACATAAGAATTCATTAAAATGGTTAATGAGAGAGAAAGGGGTGTCTCATAATATTTATATAAAATTGAATACCGGGGGGTAATATATATACATGTCCCAATATATTTAATAGAATTTATATTCATAATAAAAATGGATTTCTTTAATATATATGTTGAGATAAAAATTCCTTACGAGATTTCGGCTTGGTAACATGTGTAAAAGGGAGGAATTAATGAAAGAGAAAGGGATATATAATCATTAATACATAAGGATTAATGTATGGGGGAGGTAAAAAATCATACCCCAAAATTTATAATTTAAAATAAAATGGCATAACAAAATTAAGAAACATGGATAAAAATATGAAGTAAGGAATACCTTGCTTAAGAGTGTAATCCCAAAGGCCTGGGAGAGGCTTGGTAGAGGCTTCATGGGATCATGAGGTTCCTTGGGAGGATTCTAGAGAGATGATGATAGAGGTTTCCTTAAATCTAAATGTATAGAGTGACTATGAAGTTGGATCTTGGGTGGGTTTATATAGGAAAAGGGAGGGAATTCTTTATTATTTTGGTTTTGGACGCTACACATTAAACTAATCAATACAACAAACCAATCCATGGGTTTTAGAGATGGAATTTTCCAATGGAGAGGGGAAAACATTTTTCAATATGTCCAATGGCATAACTTCTTAAAATATTAGGCTTGATTATATGGAGGTGAGTCACACTCTCAAGAAAATCTATTTAAAAAGTTAAAATGTTTTATATGTCTTGAAGGGTCCACTAAAGAATTGTAAAATAAATAAAAGAAACCCAAAATCACATTATATTAATGGTAAAACATATAATTTCAGAATATCCCATTTTTATTATTTTATTACATCACTATTGTGTCATTATGAGGTCATAAAGCACATTATAAAATCGAACGATATTTAATTTTTACCCAAAAATTTGACGGTCTCAAAAAATAATGAAAAATTCAGTGTTGGATAATTTCAACATCCTTATTCAAAAAATAATATTCAATTTATCTAAAATTTTTTATAAATATTTGAATTTTTTACTTTCATCATAAAAACTAACATTAATCATAAATTCTTGGGTTTTGACAGAAACAGTTTTCAGACATTAATAAAAATCACAATTGTATTCAAAATAATTATATGTTCAATTATATTTTATAAAAAGTAATTTAGTGATAATATTTTGTTAAAATATTATTTAATTATAAAATCCATTAATTAATCATAATATAATTTTTAATTAACTAAAAGGCTTTCATTTCATTAAAAACTATTTACAAAGTTACAATAACAAAATGAATGTATACTCTCTATAAAAAAATTAATGCACCTAATCATTGTTCTAGGGTCTTGTTACATAACCCATTATAACACCCACATAAGTCTTAAGGGTATGGTGTGTGCATTGGTAAAAGTCTCTTGTGGTGGTTCACATAACATCACTTGGGTGGTAATCTATATCAACTTCCACTTCCCTCGTAGGCGGTTCTGCTCGAGCATAGTATATTAAAGCTCAGCTTTGGCTTGGTCAAAAAAAAATCCCAATGACTCCACCTCATTTCCGATCTCCGATAAATGGGCTCTGTATGGTGAAATTCTACTCGATGAGGCCATCACTATCTTTTTCTGTATAAATTGGATTTGAAGAAGCCCTATATTTATACTAGTCATGTGATCATTGTTTAATGGCTATATTAGAAATGGCCCAAATACTTAACAGTATTTTAAAATCCAAAGGCATAAAACTGATGAAGTACCTATGTTTTATATATCAGTAATAATACATTTAATTATATAAAGAAAAATTGTCATTGATGAATTATTGGTTCGTTACAGGAAGTGAGATTTTAAAGATATAATATTAATATTTTCTTTCTAATTTTATATCAATGTTTGATGTAAAAAAATTAAATAGAAATAAATTTGGTTAATTATTGTCTAATTGATCTAATGGGACTTTAAATTTTATAATTTAAATATATAAATAAATATTTATTAAATTTTGTTTTGAATTAAATTTCATTAATTTTATGTATTCATCCAAAAATTTAGTTTAGCAAAAAATTCTCAAAAATTCACCCTAAACGACTTTCAAATTTAGAAATTCAAAAATTATGGTTATTTTATGAAAATATTATTATGATGCTATCTCAAATTATTTTTAATTATTTTTCATGGTATGACATGAAAAATAGTCTGTTTTAGAAAATAGTATTTTAAACCATATAATGACATTAACAAATATTATATTATTCATTATTACTTGTATTTATTGTGTATAATGTAATTATAAAAAATATTTTCAAAATAGTTATTACTATCTATATTAGTTCTTTTGACACTATGTTTATACCTATATCATTTAAATAATAATAACAATAAAAAGATGTTTCATAAAAAATCAGGGTTCTGAGTAATGTAATGAAAGTTGGTATTTAGTGTAGTTCATGCCATGTCAATGACATGTGAAATCAATTTTTGACTTGGTGAAATTTAAATAAAACAATGAAAATTAATTCATTCTAAAAGAAATTTCTATAAAAACTCAGCATGTATCATTTTTACTTCCCACTATTATTCACATAATTTTATATCTATATTATTGTTGACCATCATACTCCCATTTCCCACTTTTAAATATATTTTCTATTAATCCATTAATTATTTGGGTTTTCAAACCTTTTTATTTCAAATAACAATTATTCGATTATTGAACTAATGATCAAATTTCAGGGATGAAATTTATTAAGTTGTTGGGGGAGTAACACCCATCAATTTATTTACTATTAAACTGGAAGTCATGAATATAATTAACTAAAATATTGTATAAAAATTATATTCCTACTAACAAATACACATTAATAAATACTTAGTGAATAATCACTCAATTTTTTGTAAATTATTTTATGCCCCAGAAATATGCATTCTTCAAAAACAATTTTATTGCTTTTTGTGAGAAAATATTATAAGAATTAAAAAAATTAGGAACATTTTATTTAAAAAAATAAATATCTTCTTCAAAATCATAATTTTGAAATTATTAAATGGTAATAATTTGGGATTTTTCTTAAAAATTGGTTTTTTATTAACTAATTAAAAATTGTAAATTTTATAGAAAAAAAATATTTTTAGAAACATTTTAAAAGTAACTTTTTTTAAATGATTAAAAATTAAAAATTGTACTATTATTTTATGGAATATCCAATTATATTTATTAGAATCAATTTTATGGTTTAGTTTTACATAAAATACATTTTTACACAAAGAATATCATTTTTCTAAAAGTTTATCCTCATTGTGTTTTAATAGATTATATTATAGAAATTTATCTACCATATAGGAAATTAATTTGATAGAATGTAATTTATTTTCAGTTTCAAAATATTTTATTTATCACTAGATTTTGTTTTGGATATTTTTATGATGATGTAAACTTGTTAGTTAATAGTAAAAAATATTTTTTTAATGAAATAAACTTTTTATGCTATCTAAACCACATGAAAATAATTGAAATTTAAATTAGTCTTTGTTAATGAATTAATAATGAAAAAAATATTATAAATATAATAAAAATATATATAAAAAAATAAAAATTATAATTTCTTCCATGATAAATATGAAAATTATTTTCAATGTCTATTTAAGGAATACACTGCACTGGAAATGATACATTCAGTATAGAAAGGATAATATTTTATATAGAAGAATTATTTTTTTGAAATTTTTATTAAATTTAATTTAATATATTTTATTATCATTGTCATGTTTGAATTGGTAAGATATATTACATGTGGCTTATGCAAATGTTTTTGCAATGCTTTCACTAAACCAAAAAGTCAAATTAACATAATAAGAATTTATCCTAACATAAATATAATTAAATAATGAATGTTGAATCAATATTAATCTGTATTTTTATAAAAATAATCAAATTTTAACATTTTATATTATTTTATAATTTTTTGGTATTAAATAAATATTTTTAATTCTTTTACAACCGTGACACAACATTTATATAATAAATAAAAAAATAAAATCAATGATTTTATAAAATATGAAAAATCCTGATTTATAAATTTTAATATTTCCCATGAATATTTTAGATCAATATTAATTTTTAGGATAATCATAGGATTAAATTTTAAAACACCTATATTATTTCTGTATATAATTTTAAATTAAATGAATGGTGTTAGATTGGACAATAATGGTATTTAATCAAACAAATAGATTATTAAATTATTTAAAAAATATAATAAAATAATAAAATTTGTATATGATATGGTAAGGTGTGTTATAAATTTGATATTTATATTTAAATATTCACCTTATAAGTAAAATATTACATCCATTTAATATTGAAAACGTAGTCACCACAGTTACAAAAAAAATTCTATTTAAGGGAAAATCAAAATGGTGAGGATAAAAATGATTCAAAATTTTTCCTAAATAATACTTTATGATAGGTTTAAAATTATATCATACCATATCAATAAATTAATTTTTATTTAGATTCATTTATATTTATAATTAATTTATTATAATTAAATCCCTCAAAAAATTCCAAAAGTACATCTCATTTTATTTTTAACAAGGCACCTCCTCCCTCACTTTTTAGTATATATTTAGCGTTATATATCAACTAAAAATTAAAAATTTATCTTTAAAACTTCTATACCCTTGTCTTATAGGTTATAGTTATATGAAATTGTCATTCCCATATCCCTTTAATGGAAAACTAAAATAATAATTTCAAAGAAGTGGTAATTTCCTTAACCAATCAGTTTTATTTCTACTTTTCTCCTCCAACTCAAAATATTGAGTTTTTATCCAAAAATAAAAATATTAGAATTCTAGAATTTATAAAAAATTATTATGTTTTTTCAAACACCATTATACACACAATATCCCATCAAATGTGAAGTAAATCTATCGCTCTTTGTAACATTTGTCATACCATATCCATGTAGTGATGCAATTCATTTTTCATAACCATATTATGTTGACGGGTATTGTTATGGTTTTGTATTTTATATATTATTATTATAAAATAATTATACTTATATGATTATATTATCATATCTACTTTATTACCTTCCAAAATATTAGAAAATGATAACATTGTTCGTGCAAAAATGTAGACTACCACCTCCACAAAATGATGTTATTCAAATTTCATTTACATTATATATAGATTTTAATGATAATGTATTTAATTAATTTATACGATTTATATATGATTTAAAAAATATTAAATAAATGTAAATTTAAATTGATATTAATTTTTTCAAAAAAAAATCAACGTCTATGCATACATACGACTTACTATCTTGATGAGCATTGTGATTCCAATTTCAATCTCAAACATTTTTTGAATAGTAATTTATAGATATATAATGAATATCTATGAATTTTATACCGTAGATAACATTAAATGTTTTATGGAAACTTGATCAATATGAAATTGCAAAAACTACTAAACCCAAACATACATGAAAAATGATGTTGATATCACATAGAAAAGTTATTCATTATTTTTTCCTAAAAATCATGTAATAATACGTTATAAATAAATCATTAATGGTATGAGATATATTATTTTTAATATTATATATATTTATAATTAATAAAATTTTTTATATATGTGTTTATAATAGGAATAAATTAAATCATACATAATATAATGTCTTATCAAGTCACTTTTATTTTTGTAGGACACATGCCATATATACAACTTGTTTATTTTGTTTGGTGTATATAATTTCAATGAATGTGTTTTATGATTATTCTATTAAAAATTAAAGGATATTAATATAAAACTGTTTTTTATTTCAAAGGGATTATGATTCAAAAGTTACCAATGTGCAAGGGGTTTTATGTTACAATCTCAATATTTTTTAGGAATGTTTATCATCACGCTTATAGTGACTAAATATTACAATTTCTCTCTAATAAAACAAATTAATTTTTTTTATTCTGTTTATTTATTGAAAATAAATTTTTTACATTGGTTTCCCAATATTATTGTACATAATATTCTAAAATGAGTTTATAAGGAAATTGGAATCATTTATCTATTCATCCAAAAAATATATTTCTTGTATATATACTTTTTCTAAAGAAATAAAACATTTTTACACATATCCAAATATTATTTAATATTATTTTTACCCACTATTTGATTTTTAAAAACTATTTTAAAAAACATAGTTTTCTCATTTTCATAAGGTTTTACAATGTGAATTTTCCATAAGAAATAAGGATGGAATGTTATTTAACTTATAGTATGAAAAGATTTTCCCACAATGTCAACTAATTTTTTCAATGAAGTGTAATATATAATAATACATGGTTATTTGAGAATAAAATTTTTTCCTTTATAATTTTTCATGTTTTAAATATATATTTTTAAAATGGAAAATGTTTTTTTAGTAAAAAATAGTGTTATTTTAATAGCATTTCAGTTTATCACAGACAACAATATAGAGACCCAACACTCGTATTTTTGGAGCTAGTGTTTTCTTCCATTATATTGGTATATGATACATGGATCCCATCCGGAATGACTGAATAGTTTTACTATCTTATTAATATTGGTACATTCCTTAGTTTTAAATTACATTCTAATGAAAAAAATGAGACATATTTTTTTTAGAATATAACTTTATTCCATCTAGCATAACCATACATATGAGTAATAGTGAACATCATCCAATCTTGAGAATGGAACCAAACATTGGGTGAGATCAAATGATCATTATGGTTTATGTTAGGTGGAATATTCATGAATCTATAAGAATAATAATCTTTGAACGATAAATAAAATAACAAAAATTTGGTTTTAATAACATAACTATCATGGAAATATACAAAAAAAATTAAATTTGGAATGGTAAATAAATGAAACATATTTAATTTAATCAATAATATAATAATAGAATAAATCCATAGATAATTTAAAAGAGATAATATCATGGATTATAATAATATTAAGTGAATTATTATTTAATTCATTACTTAAATATTGAACATTAATTCTAAAGAAAAACATAATCAAAATCATCAAGTTATTTATAATGATAATTTAAATATAAAGGTATAAACCCTTTAATTTTTCTAATTAGTTTTTCTCGTGAGATTTTTCAAAGAATCATGGGGATATTTTATGCATAGGCCGAACCCATCACTCTAAGTACAAATCATTCCTTATATTTAAAATAATATATTTAATTCATAAATAATTGTCCTGATCATCAAACAACCATATTGAGTAAAGGAACCAAATTGATCAATATTCCCTAGTTAATCAAATAACTTTAAAATTAAACATCATATCAAAAAATGGTGTATGTTTTAGGGAATAATAATATTCATCATGAAAATTTAAGTATATTTAATTTAAATTTAATTTCTAATGAAAAATGATCACATGAATGTGATTATTTCTAGAGAATGATAACCATCATAATAGAAAGTAAGATATTCAAAAACTTTTACCACTTTTTCAAGTCAAATCCAATAGTACAATGTAGTAAAAAATAAATAAAATTGCATGAATGATGAAGTATTAATGTTTATAAATGACACGGGGAATTATATATAACATTTAAAAGAGAAGTATTGAATAATGATAAATATGTCCCAACTAAATCTAATGTAAGATGCAATCCCTTACCTCACACATTCACATAGATGAATGTGAATTAACATCCTTTATAATTTTATAATCATGTTAATAAATTATTGAAGAAGAATATTGAAATTTATGATATCATATATGATCCTTTCATAAAATCGCATCACCCATTCAATAATAATCTTTCATTGTTTTCTTATATTTTGGTGTTAATTAACTTGTTTTAAAGAATATTTTTGACTTTATAATAATTTTGTATCTTACTCAAATAATGATATCATAATCTCTATTATTTATGAAACTATGTAAATATCATATAATTTTATTATATATATGTATTTATATGAATCAATAAAACATGGTTATTGGAAATGAAATACACCATCCATAGAAATGATAAGTTGGATGTATGCATGGATGTTGTTTCCATTTTTTCATATTTAATGTTCTCAATGTAAATGATATATATTATATTATAAATCCTTTATATTTTATGTTACATATATTATAAACTTTTTATTAAAATAATTATTAATACATTCCAAGTAAAACATGAACAAATCACATCACCTCACATGGAAGTAGTCTATTTTAGACATGAATGACATTTAATTATTCCCAAAAAAATAGATAGAATAATGTTATGTGTTATATAAAATTTTTGGTGGAATAAATAAACCATTAATATCTTAAATATCTCATATCAACCTAATGAAAATCATTATTCCCATCCCTGAAAGGTGGTAATGGAATAACGAACCACAATTGTTCAAGAAGCGGTAGTTGCCCATCCACAAGAATATTAATTTCATAAATAATGTTATGGAAATGTGAGTGGTTGTATTTTATACCCTATTAATTACAACATCTTTTTTTATTGATTATATTGAGTTTGATATATATGCATGATATATGAATAATCGAAGGAGTTAGAATTTCAAATAAATTTAAAAACCTTGTAGAAAAAGAATACAGCATATTCATGTATCCTCCATAGGATACCACTAAGTCCATCCAAATTTTATTTCATGAAAAACAATAAGTCTTATAGGATGATGGGAGGGATGTTAGCAATATAATTGGGATGGTTTTGGATGATCCGAGAAGAAAACACCAAAAATTAATAACTATTTTGTAGTCTCCTATCACTCATGATCCTCTAATAATGAACCATTTTTTGAGAAAATGTGGTGTATGAGGAAAATGTGGCCATAAAATGGGTTTTTAAAAAGTATTCAGTCATTTCGTCACCTTATGATTTATGATTAACCAATATGTAAACTCATTTTACCTTAGTCGCTATGATTGAAATTAATTTTTTTTCCTAATCACAATATCCCATGATTAAATTAGCTTTATTAGAAATAATAAACGATATAAAATCCATGTATGGGATAATTTTTCACAAATTTAATTCATTGATGCTGAAAAAATTAATTAAAAAATCATCCCACGAAAAGAAATATAATGATGGGTTTTAATGTAAATTTTTTCAAAAGTTTAGTATTATTTTAAATAAAAATTAAATCTAAATATATGTACAATAATCTAGATTATATTACTAGATGTATAATTAATCTAATATTAAAATAATTATAATATATTTTATTATTTATCTTTATAAATTATTTATATAAAAAATGAAGTTTTTAATAAAAATTCCTTTTTTCATTGTTCATCAAGAACATAAAAATTATCATAAGTATGATAAAAATAGTTCTATATTTTTTCAAACAACTTTATTGAAAGAATGAATATTAATTTTCAAATAATATTTATAAATATTTGAAATTTTATTTTTTAAATAAGTGGGCCAATAAATGGCGGATAAAATGCCTTTAGAAAAATCTATTATTTTATGTGTGAGATATGATTTGTTATGATCATTTTTATATCAAATAATCTAGATGAATGTAATTTTTTTAAATATAGAATATATAAAAAATTTAATATCATTCATTAATAGAAAATAATTTTATATATTTTGATAAAATACCATTAAAACCATAATGATTATTTTTTATAAAAAAATCAGTTAAATTAAATTATTTATTACATTAATTTATAAAATATAGGTAACCGATTAATGAAACCATGTATTTTCAATAGTTAGATAATTGTATTCATAAAATCATTTTTAATTTCAATGATATAAATCTCATTTAAATTAATAATATCAATTTCATTTGGTAAAATTCAGTCATGTGTGTGACACATGATATCAGAGAAAGTGGTTTCTGCAAGTAACAAAGCTATCTTAGTGTCTCTCTCATTGGAAGCTATATCAAGAAAGGTATTTATTTGAAATGTTAAATATATTTTAATGTGTTCTATTGTTATATTCCATTCTATTCTTGGTATTGTCTTTCGTATGTGATTTTGAATAAAATGTTATTCTTTAGAATTTTTGGGAGTTACATTCTCCCCACCTCAAATAAATGTTGTCGTCACAATTTAGACACGATCTTAGTAATAAAGGAAGTAATATTTTAAAATAATATTTCTGAAAAAATACACATTGTAAAAAGGGTTAATGAATCATCCACATAAGAAGAGATAAATGAAAGTAAAACAATCTTCTATAATAATAACATAACTAAGCATCCAAATAAGAGAACATGGGTGGGAAATGGAAATAGGGACATGGAAGAGAATAATAAAAATACAATTATGAGGGTGTATGATAGATAACATGTTTAGGATAATATTAATAAACACGAATCTATAACATAAATATTTTAAAAAGGTTATTAATGTCTTAAAAAATGTTGACAACAAGAAAAAAATCAGAAACTTTTGTCTATAACTAAGGAATTATTTATCTATCTAATAATATAAGAACAAATGTATTCTATATATGTTTATATTTAGTAAACAAAATATTATCCATTGTATGTGACTTGAACTGTATCTGCATCATCACATTGCCCATGTTATATCTTACCTTGATATAGTATATTAATATATAAAACCATAATGGATGTTCAACTGAAACCTTTAAAAAAATGTTAATGATACATCCATTCCTAAATATCATTATGAAAAAACATTATAATGTCAATTAAATTTTAAAATGAACATATCATTAATCCAAACCTCATGAAGTAATTAAAAATTGTCATATACAAAACATGTAAATACATTTATCATGTATTCTCTTAAAAATGGTAATAAATCAAGTTACCCTAAAAATTATTAAAATAAATATTTATTCCATATTATATAAGTAAAATATAGATTATTTGATATATTACTTGAATCTATAAATAATTTCAACTCTACCAATGATGGAATAAACAACTTTTTTTTTAAAAAACATTAATATTTTGATGGAAGTCTACACGATCCAATTTAAATTATCCATATCAATCATCTATTTTTTCCAAAATCATTATCTGGAATATATTTTATTTTATTTTCCCTCAATCATTATTTTTCCTCAAGTACTACATTCCACCAAATCCTTTTTTTATTCATCAGTACCATTCAAAATACTCTATAAACCCCTTAATGAAATAGTTATATAGTATAATACTAATATAATTCAGAAAAATATTGTTGGGAATATCAATATTAAAATATATTTGTAAATAGTGTGTTGGATCCAAATACAAAGTGACATTAATCATTCTGCATCGGTTGCATCATTAAAAATTAATCGACCATGACCCTTTTTCTTCTTCTAAGGTATATTTCCATGAATAATGGGAATTTCATTTTCTTAGTACTATATATCCTTACTATTGAAATAGTTTTTAATTTTTTTAATTATTCCATTTTTTGGTTTTTTTCTCAGTGAACCTTTATTAAACTTATAAAAAACATTCAATAAATTCTAGAATTTTCTAAGACAATCCATTCCTTTGTTATCACAAGTGTAAAAATCCTTCTTTAAATTCTTCAATTTATCCAATATTTGATCTTTCATACCCATATTCACATGCATCCCATTTATGAAATTCTAAATAGATGATTAATTCTCTCTCTTGATAGAACATAAAATTATTTCATCATTTAATGAAAATGATTCAATGATTAATTCCTTTTAGATAATTGGAATATTCCCTTAAAATAAATTTTCAATATTTAATTCGATGTTCTGTATAAAATTTATATTATACCCTTATAACCATATAATGGTTGATACATTCCCTAAAACACTTTATTCATATTATTTAATTAAAATAAGCTACATTATCCTCATCTCACAATGTTTCTCACAAGGGAAATAGTTATCAAGTATTTTTCCTTAAAAGAATTATATTCCTCGAGATATATTTTTTATTTCTCCCCTGTATTCTAAATAATCTACCAATATTGATACAATAATCTTCATATAAATCCTTTTGAATTTCATCACATCCCAATTTCATTAATATTTTTTACAATGAATTAATCATTTTATTAGATAATAGTAGATCAGTATTCCTACTAAATGATGGGGGTATTCTTCAAATAATGCTTTCCAATAGTTGGTAATCTCATTGTGCAGTAGGTTTATATATCTAGAAAACGTTATTTAAGATAAATTCACTATTTCCCCAAATATATCTATAAAGTTTTCAAATCCAATACTAAACATATCATCTTTCTCATCATGGAATCATCTATATTGACCAAAATAATTTATACCCTTATTCCTGCCATGTGTGATGTATAAATAATTGAATAAAGTATATTATATTATAATATCATTTCACATTATATTTAATCCCAAAATTAGTGAAATACTTATCATAAACTGAAAAACATATCCCTAACAAATATCATAATCATAACCATGGATTATTGGGTATATTGTATTATTTAAATCATTTATAATGGTTTGTATAGAAATTTTGATATTTGATTTTAATATCTATAGGGGGTGTCAATATATGTGGGTATTAAGGACCATTTTCACATAACATGTTACACTCGATTAAATCCTAAGGAATCCTTTTAAAACTAATTACACCTAGGTACATCTTTTACTGAACCACATCCAGTTGTACTATCATGATTGGGATATATTTCATAGAAGACCCACATAATAAATATCCTTCCAAAGTATTAGGATTTTATTATCTATATATATTCAATATATATAAGAGTGTTATGTTCCCTATTCTATGTTTTCCGATATCTAATTCCAAAGTTTTCCGAAAAATACCAATTGATACCAACCATAGTGAGTCAACCTCGAAATGTATAAGGCTGTTTCCTGTAACGAATACATTAGAATGATATTAAAGTAATAACATCTTGATTGACAAGATAGTTTAGTACTTTTATATGGAGTTGGTGCCTATCTGTGGTACATGAAATCATATACCTACAAAACCTTATAAAACGATTATATGAAATTGTATTTAGAAACCTGTTTTATTGCAATAATTTATTTTCTTCATGGTACATGTCGATGCATAATGTGATAAAATAAATTCTACTCCCCACCCATCATTTATGTCTAAAGAATTATTCATATATCATATATTCAATTTAATTCATAAACAATAATCCCTGAAATCAAATATCCATATTGAGTAAAATATAGATATTTCACAATATTTCACCTATCAATCAAATAACATTAAAAAAAAATTTATGTAACACTTGTATAATACTTAGGAAATAATCATACCAATCATGAAATTTTTTGGATATTTATGTTAATTGTAATTTCTAATGAATAATGATAACTTTAAATTTATTGTTTTAGGATTAATTAAATAATCTTAAAAGAAATCAAGATTGTTAAATACTTCCTAATATATGGTAATTTTAATGTAAAATTAAATTACATGAAATAATTCAAATTGAAACAAATAATGACATGAATAAAAAATTATTCATGATTATACACATGTTAATGGGAAGTATATACACCATAAATATGATAATTCTGCATAATAAAAATAATTATCTCGGTAATGTAAATTTAGACAAAACCCCTTACCTCAAGCTTTCTCCTAGTAAAAAATTCTTGAACCTTCTATATAATTGTCTAAAATTTTTATAAAAATAATACATAAGAATATTAATATTTATGTTTTCATATATGATCCTTGTATAACATCTCATCGCCAATTTTCTAATAATTTTTCATTATATTCTTCTTTTTGGGAGTTAATTGCATTGTTTTTTGAGTATGTTTTGACATGTAATTTTTTTCCTATCCCATAGATCCTGATTTCAACATTTGAATAATTAATACCATGATTGAAATAACATATATATTATGTTTATATGTATTTATATTAATCCATAAAATTTAGTGATTCAAAATGAAATAAACCGCTCATGAAGATGGGAATTCATACGTACTCAGGAACATAAATTAAATTTAATTATTGAATTTAATGAATAATGATTATATATATATAAGAATGTGTGTGTGTTTATTTATTTATTTATATTATCATTCCATTATAATTTTTATATCATATATTATCAAATATTTATTAATCCCAATCATAATACATTCATTGTAAAGCATGAATGAGTCACATCACTTTGTGAGGTGGTATACCATCCTAAACAATAATAATGTGACTCGGTAACCCTAAAATGGATCCCATGAATGTATATGTTATATAATATTTATAAAAGATTATATAAATAATAAATATCATAATATCATATATAAATTGTATGTACATAATTTTTTTGACTCCGATATGGGTAAATGGAATAATGATGACATTCATTCACAAGGTGGTATTATTCAGTACACAAAAATAATAATTTAGTAACCCATTTGATTATAGTGTCTATGGTTGTAGGCCATAACTATAGTGTCCCATTATTATCATAAATTAGTATCTCATCATTTTTTTGCAATACATAATTCATTACACAATAAAATGCCTAATAACCGTATTAGGTAAACACCTTTATAAACATAGAAACATTAAAACTAGTATGTAAGTGAACTACATTATCCCCAACCCGTTTTCTTGAATACTACCACAATTATACTCATCATACATAATACATATACTCCAAACATAGGGAATGAGAAAATAAAAAGGGGTGAGCTTAGATGATCAGTAAGGGTAAAAAAGGGAGATATATAAGCTTATTCATACGAATAAGGGTATGAGAACGTGATCATGACATTAAATGACAATACCCAACATATAAAAGTTAATATACATGAATCATGGAATTATTATTGTAAGGTCATATGAAATTCATCATAAGGTAATCAATAGTAGAATCCATGAAATCATACAATTGAAATATTACATAGACTTGTGGCAAAAACATATGCATATAAAATGATTTCAATTTTAGTGGAGGAATTGCTTCAATTGTTATCTTTGTAGTGTGATTTCACTCCCCATACCATCTTGTAAGTAATATTTCACACTGATGACCATCATAGTAGTCATAGATCACTCCCAATACTATCATAGAAAACAAATCCCTTTATTGAAATGAGTTCACTCCACATATCATCCTTTTCTATCTCATGAGATATAAATTATTATGAAATGTAATAATGGGAGATATATTTACCACCCATATTATAATTAAACATTATATACATGTACCGCATGATCATATATAACAATATATTATCTCATGAAATTAATTGGGTATCATAAATATGTTCCAAAATGGCATGAAGGCCTTTTTTTCTTGTTTTTATAATCCACCTTTCTAGTGGTGATGTGGAACCCTTACAAGGCCCGAAGGCGTAATAGACAATTACATGACCCATAGGTCATAAGGAAATCACCTAGACAAGACAATTCAGAACTTCTCCTCCAAATCCAATGTCATTAAATTCACACTTCACCTTCGCAAGGCTGGTCGGCTTGTTGTTCCTTTGTAGAGGTGTATAGGATCAGTGCAGATGGCAATTTCATACCCTCTCATTCTTCCAATTATAGTTTTCTCTCCTCCTGTGAATGTGCTGGATCTCAATACTCATCTGGAGACCTGTCCCTTATAATCTTCCAGGTACATCTCATACTTTCATGTGGCCCAATGGCATTGGGGTGGCCTGAAGGCCTTGAGAGACCATTGTCCTGATGGCCTTGAGAGACAATAGGCCAAAAGGCCTTGGGTGGACCGAATGCCTTACATTACCCAAGGACCAAACCAATGGCCCAAAGGCCGAGATGGTTTAATAGTTCTGGCTGCTACGGTACCAAACAGTGCTTGCTACTGCACCACTATATTACACCAAAATTATGTCTCTAAGGGGATTTGATCTATGGGTCTCTTTGATGAACTTGTTGAGTCCTTTCCAACCAGGATGATGCTCATGTGAAAATGGGGTGTATGGTTAACGCTCAACTACAACTATGGGGGGCCTCTAGGACACAGAGCACACCACACATTCCTCGTCTAAGCATGTGTCTTTGAGTCACCCTACCCATAATTTGCAAAGTGTCCGAGTTTGGTGAGACATGAGCCTGGGCCAGTTTCCAGGAAGGCCGAGGGGTACAACCAGTAGGTACCACTCAGCTAACACCCCATGGGCGGGTATCATAAATATGTAATCATATGAAAACCATGGAAAAATCGACATGTTTCATTATTATTTTATCAAATAATAACCCTTAAAAATAATAAGGATAAATAATAATATTACCTATGAAATAGAAATTTGATTCATAAAAATATAAACCATAAAAGAGAAATAGGCTTTATAGACATATTACCACTGAATGAGAAACAATTTTGATAGACATATAACCCATTAATGAGAAACAAGTTTCTTAATCATCATTCCACAAAAACATGAAACATTTAGAAAAAAATAATGAATTGATTAAATTAATCAAATCCTTAGTAAATAATTTTTAACACCTACACTTATCATATTATATTGAAAATAATTTGGAAGTATCCTTCATAAAATTCATGAAAAAAAATAATTTCGTTATTAAATAATAGTTTTTATGACATAAAACATTTATGAAAACATTTTTCATTGAAAATAGGTTTGAAATTATATAATTGAGTAATTGAAAACAATAAAAAATTAAAACCCAGTTCCCTTGAAAACTATCCAAAAAATTATTTCTATAAACCTTATAAAAAATCAGAAAATTATGTTTCTGAATAGAAAATATTTCTAACCAATGAGAGAAAGGGAGTGAGATTTTATTAAAAAAAATCATAGGTATATTAATAAAAAAGAGTTGAAACTAATATTAATACATGAAGATATAATTACTATCTATATGATAATAAACTTCATGATTTTTCTTTAATGATGGATCATAATATTCTATCAATGAAATAATTATCATAAACAATCTTGATAAAAGATTGATTTTTCAGCATAAAATCTTACGACTTGGTAACATTGATTCATAATCCTCATGTATGAAAAAAAAATTAAATAGAGAATAATTTTTTTAAATAAAAATATTTCTGATATAAAATTTCATAGTGGATTTTATACACCTTGTATAAAAATATAGGTGCATAACAAAACATGTGTCTCAAAGAAGTTAAACAGATACCAAATTACTATATTTATTTAGTAGATTTTGATACATAAAACACATGAAATAGATATAATAAAATTTATTTATAAATACCCACAAATTTAACAAAAATATTTATAGAATATGTTCATGGGAATTATACAGACCACATTTAAGAAATTAGTTGTCAATAAGGGATAAATCTCACAGAAACAATAGTTAGATGAGAAAACCCTTACTTTATGTCTTAAAACCTGTCAAACTTGTCCAAACCACATTTCTAATGAATTTTGGATTATTGTGTTTCTAAATTATTTCCATATTCTAATATTTCATACGATATATTATTTTATTCGGACATTATGTTACATTTTTATAGAAAATTTATGTTATGTTATGTTATGAGTAATATCAACTCTGTTTTTTGTATGTGTTTTGAAATGTTATTATTGGCCCTATATCCCATGTTATTATTTATAGATTTAATTAATTGAACACATGATTTTTATATAATATATATTAATTATATAAATATTTAAAATACTCTATAGAATGTAGAAATTTGAAATGGAATACACCGTCCGTTGAGATGGTTGGTCGAATTTATTCCCGAAAGTTGTTTTAGTTTTATTATGTATTGAATAAAAAACGTTAAATGGAAGATATAAATAAATTATATAATATCATTATATAAGAATTATTATATCATATATATCATTTTTGTTTACCAAATTCATCATTAATATATTCCATGTAAAGTGAGAATGAATCACAACACATTTAGGAGGTAATAGTCGACACGTCAACAAATGAAATTATCATATTTAAAAAATTGAAATCCTAAAGGTATGTGTTATATTATAACTCCAAAATCATAAATACACTATAAATTCATATATATAATATAAAATAGAAATTACATCAGTATTCAAAACAATGAATGGTAGAAATTGAATAATGAATTACATTGGTTCATGAGGTGGTATACCTCCATACACATGAATGATGATTTCATATCCCATTTTATATAAGTGTGTGGGAGTTTGGATATATACATAAATATATAAATATCTCACTATATTTAAGAAATTATTTTCTTTATTTAATTATGGATTATGATTGTAACCCCGATGAATGATAAAGGATTAAATGACTACATGATCTGACTCATGTCAACAATGTGAACAATTATTTTTGGGAGGCATCTTTATTAGAACGTCATAATGACGATTTATTTTCCTATAGTAGTAACAAGGATAAGTGTCCTTCAAGGAAATTTCTCAGGGAGTGTACGAGTAAGGACAAAGCATGATAGAAAAAAAATCTATTGTCATGTGGAGAGATTCATTATTTAGATGACCTGTTCATGAATGTGGGTGGACCTAGAGAGGGTACCACGTTTTTGTAGGGCAACTGGTATTACCTGGAGGTCTAGGACCTGGCGACCATGTTAAGGCTAGGAATTTATGGTATTAGTAGGGTATAATTGTTACATTTTGTACCTGAGGTAGAACACAACATTATGTGTGGTGAAATATTTGGGTTTAGATATAGGTCCCATAATGGGGATGTTTTACTACCGGGGGTGAATATAACACTGCATAATGACAAGGGGTTAAATGAATAAATGATATAACCCATATCAATAAGGTGAACCTTTTTTTGGGATCCTTCATGATTAGAAAACCATAGTTATGCATTCTTGACATAAGGTAGTGATCAGGATGGGTGAAATTCAAGGAAGATTCCCAAGGTGTGTGAGAGTGATGTGAAAGAACACTTTAAAGAACAAGTTTTGTCCTATGAGGATAGTCGTTAGTCAGATGACATATTCAGGAATTGGTGTGGGCCCCACGAAGGGGGCCATGTGTCTGCATGGCATTTGGTGTTACCTGGAATCCTAGGACCTAAAAAGCATGTTAATTCAGGGTGTATGTGCTATTAGGAGTGCACAGTTTTTACATAGATGATATTAGGGGGGTGAGAAAGAAAATAAAACAAAAGTCCTTGTGGAAAGGTGTTACGTCTTCTTTGGGTAACTCCTTTTCGGTTAAACCAAAGGGCTTCCTTGGAATGATTTATGGACAAAGGGAAGATTTATTGATGAAGGGAGGATAATTGGTTGTATTTTTTTAGGTGTTGGCCAAGAAAAATATGATTGAGATATATAAAATGCTGGGGGGATTTTATAAGTGGGGAACATGACTCAAGGACTATTCCTGAAAAAATATGATTTCTACCCACGTTTTTTATCCCCAAAGGGTCCCAATATAGAAATTATATTTTTTACAGGTTTAATGTATAAAATATTACCAGATAATAATTTGTAGACATGTTTATTGTCACTTTTAAAACGTATATTCTACGTTAAGTAATTAATTAATATTGTATTTTTCGTAGTCTCTATAATTAATTTTAATTACCTTCATTAATATTTTTGGTATATTACAATGATTTATTAATTGAAAGTTATAAATTATAATTATTCCAAATATGGAAACTATTTGTTCAAATTCTAAACATCTATGTTGTAGAAATTAAATTAAAATTAATCCAACAGTTGGGATGAGACACTTGATTTTTTAGTGAAAATGTGTAAAAGTGTGAAATTTTTTATATTCATTCACAATGAGAAATTAGATCCAATTATTTAAATTATTTTAATTTATGTAATATTTATCTCATTAAAACTTCAAATTAAATTAAAATATAATTTAACAAGACAAATAATTTTCACAAAAATTAATTTTTTGAATTAAAGTTCTATATTTTTCACTCTTTATCTGAAAATGACTTTTTCAGAAAAATGAATAAAATTTAGCCATTGAAAAATTTATACTTATGAATTCAAAAGCGAAATGTATTTTATAAATATCTAGTTCAAAGAATTTCTATTTTTAATTTTATGATTGTTCGTAGATGGATATTAAAATTAGATCATTTGAGAAAATAATATTCTCAAACATACAAGGGACATATAAAAAATTGTATTTATTACTATAAATATGATTTATTTTTATTTATAAATTATATTTAATATCTAAAAAAATATTTATTAATATTAATATTGATATTTTTAATGAGTATCATATAACTATCTTTTTTAAATAATAATAATAATAAATTATTGTTTCGTGGAAACTCAATGTTGTTTATAACGCAGGGCAAGTCAATATTGAATTTTGTGAATTATTATCATGGAATAGTGTATAATTAATGAATAACATGGTGTAGTGTTAATTATAAGACATCGAATAAATTAAATTTATTTCAAAAAATGTTTTTAAAAACTTTTGGTGTTAAATTCAACCCCTTGTAAAATTATTCTAGCCCTTGAAATTCATCATTATGACACCAAAAATTAATTATATATCTTCCTTATTATATCCTAAATATCCCATGTTTATTCATATAAGTAGTCACTTCACATCAAATATTTGAATGGGTGAGAGGTTGGGTTTCATTGAACTTTCGTTGTATGATCTTGAATTTAAACTCACTGTTCCTCGTAAGAAAGATCATACTCTAGTGGAATGATCTAAAAGATAATTATATGTGAAGGGTCGGGTATGTAATACCTCAGTAGAAATACATGGAACACATAATTGACATAATAGTGGTTTGGGGTATGTTCTAATAAATAGTCTGTAGTCCCAATATGATCAATAAATTCAAAGGGACTAATATACCTAGAGCATAGATTCTTATTCATCCTAAATCTCGTAACCTTCTTCCAGGGATACATTAGTAGAAACAACTTCTCACAAACATCAAATTATAGATCTTATCAATGATTACCAACATAAATTTTATGCCGACTCCATGCTTCCATGATACACTTTGAATGGTTCTGACCTTTTCGACCATTTCTTCGGCACTATCAGGTCCTAATTTTTTAAATTCTCTAAATTAATTTCATTATGTTGGATCTCTACATTTCCTTCATTAGATGGATTCATATGTTTCCATATTAATTCTTGATTGAAATATAATATTTTACAAAAACTCAATCGAATAATGGTTTTGACCCTAAAACCAATCAAATCCCAAGAAAAATATGTCAACATATCCACAAGGGTTTGAATTGATTGTTTATATTGAACTAATTTTTAAGGATGTTAAGAAGTGTTGAATCTCAATTAAATATCATGGGATTATAGAATACATCACCTAACATTTAGGAAAACCTTTGATCCTAGACTGATATAAGAGAATGTAGCACTACATGAAACAATACATTTTTCTTAATTTATATCTTGGAAATATGATCTAGATAGAAGTAAAAACTAATATAAATAAAATGTGATTTCTTAGTATGGTGATAAAATACCACCCATATATCATTAAACCCTCCAAGGGTTTTTTAGAGTCCAATGAAAAAAATCTGTAGTGATGTTCTCCCATTTCTATTCTGTTATGGGTAATGGAAGTTGTATCGCCATAGAATTCTGTTTATCACCCTTATTATAATAGAATATTGACCACTGAGTTATAGACTCTGTGATATCCTACATCATTTCATACCACAAACAGAATTATTATAAGTATATATATATATATATCTAAAATTTTTCATAATGAATATAGAATGTTGAACTATGAACATACTCTAATAATTCTTTCTCCATGTCGGGTATGTAAAAAACAAAAACAGGATTCCTGAACATTATCATTCCATACTGATCAATGTTAAACTCAAGAACATTAATAACATTCATTTGAAACTCTCC
The DNA here is from genome assembly GCA_963277665.1 of Viscum album. Lineage (NCBI taxonomy): Eukaryota > Viridiplantae > Streptophyta > Magnoliopsida > Santalales > Viscaceae > Viscum > Viscum album. The sequence continues at coordinate 1,337,976,520 of OY728132.1, read as the reverse complement.
ATTATCCTTCCACACCTATTTAATTTTCCCTTTAGTAGAGGGTTGATCATATAATTAATGCAGATATGAATTCTCTTTGTTTTCAAGATTTCTAAATCCATCCATTGGAAATCCAGAAATATTGGATATTTTTTTATCGTACTAATTGATAAGCTATAATGATCCTTTCTAATTAATGCATCTGCCACATTTTTTTATTTCTCAGGGTGGTAATGTATAGAGTAGTCATAATTATTTATGAGTTCCAACTGACTTATCTATTCCATGTTAAAAACCTTCTAAGTGAATATATATTTTAAACTGTTTTATTTGTATAATATATATCATGTGTTACCCAATAATGATTATCCTTCTATATTTATAAAAAACATCGCAGTAGACATTGAATCAAGATTTGGGTAATTTTTCCCAATAATATATAATTTTCAGTAGAAATAGGTTATAATAATCTTATTCTTCCTAGGAAAATATACCAATCCATTCTCGGAATCATTTCTATAAATTAAATATTATTCTCCACTATAGGTTTTTGTAAGTATAGGTTCCTTGACCGACCATGTAATAGATCCTTAAAATTTTCCTCACATTCATCTATCCATAAGAACATGGAACCGTTCCATGAAATCATGGTTTTCGAATTATTTATTTGTGAGAAATTATCTAAAAATCATCGATAATATACATCTAAACCACGAGAGCTATAGATCATAGTCACTGTGTATTTTCTAGGGAAATAATGAATATCCTATGTCATTGATGGATATATTTTTATACCATCTCTTGCTATTATGTGACCCAAAATGAAACATTATACCACCAAAATTCAAACATTATAAATTTCTCGCAAAATTACTCCTTCCATAGTGTCTTGAGAAAAATTATCAAATGGTGTTCATTATCTACATTTCTATTTGAATACATGAGAATGTAATCTACCATAACAACCAAAAAATTATCACTTTAATATCTATATACTATATTATTCAAATCTATAATGATAGAAGTGGAATTAGTAATACCTAAAGCATTAATACATATTCATAATGTCCATACATTGTATAAAATGTCATCTTGGGTGTATCCTCCTTCCAAGAAATCAATTGATGCTATTGATAATGATGGTCATTGTTCGAAAGGTAATCAATTTTTCATAGTTGATCAGACAAGAAATCAATATGTACAATATGATACTTGTTCATTATTGTGCACTTGATAAACTCCCGATAATTAATGTAGAGTAACATTTATCCATCTCTAATTTTCATACAAAATAATTGGTGCGCCCAAAGGAGGTACACTTGGCCAAATGAATACATTATCATGTATTTTCATAGATTTTATTTTTTAGTTCATGAAACTCAATTTGGGATATTCTATAAGGAGTTTTGGAAATTAGTGTGGAACTGGAAAGTGTTCTATTGATAACTCAACATAACATTTTTGTGTAAGTCTTGAAAACTATTTCAAAATGAAATCCACAAATTACCAAAAATTCCTCATATTTTTTATGTTAATTTTCTCCACAACCATTTGAGATAAATAGCCTTTTGTAATTGTAATTAAGACCAATACACTGAAAATAAACTCCCCACAGAGTTTATAATTATTGTCACATTAATATAGAATCCTATGTTGTTTTGAAATATAAAACATATCATATATTAATCATTATTTCATGTGGGATTTATGAATTCAAATACAATCCATGTTTCTAAAGACATCAAATTTTTCCAATGGAAGAATTAAAAAATATTCATGAACTACATTCCCACAAAATTATACTAGAGTTGAATCATAGACATAAGATCCAATCATTGTACCATTAAGAGTTTTCACTTCAAAGGAATAATCTAAATTTTGTTGGTGGAATATTAAAATCCTAACCAATTATTTATATGTGAAATATTGGCTAGATAAAGAATCAAATAAGTCCTTAGTAGTTCTAGATTGATTGTAAAGTGTAACTTTCACCACATCATTATGACCACCCTAATCAAAAACAAAAAACACCAGATATTTCCCATTATCCATAACCTTAATATGTTATGGACATTGATAATCATCATTAGACATCTATTTTTTGGGAATGTGAGAGAATAATGACCATTATCCTAACACATTAATAACCAAAATAGGGGAGGATAATTCTTTGGATTTTTCTATCCATTTTCACTGTTAGCCAGATTTTTCCAAACACATCAACAATGAATTGGCTGATGGCCTTCCCTTACACAATTAAAATATTTTTTTGACCCCGTAGGAAAATTTCCTCCATGATTATTCCAACAAATATAAAATAAATGAAGGATCATATTCTTTTCTTAATGGTTTTTTTATTCTCCATTATACTCAATCTTCCATTTCTTGTCAATGCTAAGAGATTGATATGTAATTCCATCCTCCAATTAAATCTTCATTTACCAATACACAATCTATTCATAGATATTATATTATCTTGTGGAAAATTCCCTTATAATAATTTGAATTAATACAATATATAACCTCTCAACATTAATATTGGTTTGGATGATTATAATAGAAGATTACCTAACAAGAATTGGGAAAATATCCTCCTAGGTAAAATTAGATTCATTGTCCATTTTCATTAACTCAAGGAACAAGTCTTATAAATATTTATGAAGTATACATGGGAAATATATATTAAAAAATAGTTTTTGAAATCTTCCTGATCCAAGGATTCAATTTCATATTTTTACCCTTTATTATTGATTAGAACCCACCACTAGTCTACTTTTACTTCTATCCAATAAACAAAAACTTTGAGATTCTCATAATATGAGCACTAGAGAATGGAAAATACCATTTAAAGTGTACTAATCTATTGTCCAGAATCAAGTGTATCAAAAGACCCACTTAATGAAGTTGTATGTTTCCTCATTAAGGAATCTGGATAATAATTTCCCCCCCCCCTTTTCTCATTTGGAAGTCCATAATGATTTATATATAGGGACATTTGGATGAGAATTGAGTCATGATTTTTAATTATAGATACTAGAGAATCTGGTTTCTCTAGTGGAAAATTATTTCATTTTCCATAATAGTCACCATTAACATTGTTTCATCATGTTCTAGCCATTGACTAAAACCAAAAATCATAAAGTAAGAAACATTTATCATATTAAGGAAATAAATTATCATAAAATCTCACTTCTCGGATGTCAAAATTATAACACCTTATTTAATATGTTACACCATAGGTAAATACTTGGTTATTTATATCCCAATAATATTTAAATACATCCTGATGTTTTGTGAAATGTTTAAAATCTCCAAGGCATATACTGGGGGGGTGTCAATCCAAGTGTTCAAAAATTCCTATTATAGAACAACAGTTTCAGATTAATCCTTGATCAATAATTTTTTTAAAAGTTGTTACCCCTATGTACGAATATCCCATATCCATATACACATTTATTATCTAGTCATATATTTATTTCTAGGAAATCACACAGTATACCCAGTACCAAAATGCAAGAAAACTTTCCTATAATTTTCATTATCTTTAGACTTATACTTAGACATGGCCATAGTGTTATCAATAATGTTTTCTAATCCTAGTTTCCAATGGCTAACTAAAATTTTACTTTGATACAAACTAGGGTGACCCTATCTTAATATGCATTAACAGTAAATCATTTTGCTGAAATATGAAGACTGTATTAGTTCAATGCCTTTAGAAACATGGAAACACAATAACTTGTATATAAGTGAGTTATATTATCACCCACATGGTTCATCATGATTAATGATATTCCTAGAAAAGTCAAACACAATACATATCTATATTTCGTGGTAAAATTAACCATAAATAGTGTTCATATAGTATGTTAAATAAAGATAAATAGGGGAGATATTTACACATAATCATGATGATTAGGTTAATAGAAAATGATCATAACATTAGAATATTATACCATATATATCAAATAACATAAAAATTAATGATTGAATAAATATTTTCTTTTCATAAGACACTAATCATAAAATAATCATGAAAATAATCAATGAAATCATAATATACGAATAAGAAATGATGTTGTGCAAGACACATAAGCATATAAAATGATTTCCTATGTAGTTAAGTAATCACCACCAATTCCATATTAGTATATTAAGATCACTCCAAATACCATCATGTTCTTATTGGATAACTCCCATGACCATATTAGTAGTCAACAATCACTCCCAATACCTTTTAAGTGAACAAAGTCATTTACTGAACCATGTTCACTTCCTGTTCAACCATGTCTATATCATGAGATATAAATCGTCACCCAATGAATTTATGGGAGATATATTTACAAAAAATATCATAATGAAATCATAACTTGATGTTCTATAAGATTAAAAAATCATATCATAACCATGAAAAAGTAGGTATCATATATAAACAAGTAATAATATCATAAGAAGTGTAAAATAGACAGGTTTTATAATAATTTCATCCAATCATAATCTAATAAAACAAGTGGGTATTATAAAAATATAAACCATGAAAGGTAAATGGTTTTCATAAATATATAAACCATAAAATTTAAACAGGTTTCCAAAACATATCACCCATGAAAGAGATGTGCATTCATTAAAATATTATCTTTGAAAGAGAAAGGATTTTCATAATCCTCATCCAAAAAAACATTATCCAATCCGAAATAAGATGTTAATGTAATCCTAGAATTATAATATCAATAATTTATGATCAAAACCAATTTATTCAATATTAAATAGAAAATAATTTTGAATGATCATCTAAAAAATGTATTAAGTATTATATCATTTAATCAGTGAAAAATAATAATTAAAACATTATACATTTTTTAAATAATTTTTCTTTGAAAATATATTTTTATAATTATAAAGGTACATTTAAAAACATATAAAATATTAGAATAATTTTTCCTTTAAAAAAATATTAAAATTTAATTTATAAACCATTTTTGAAATCATGGTTTTTTGAATAAAATATATTTCTGACCGAAGAGAGAAATAAGGTCAGATTTTAATAAAACTATTTTCTTAATAATATTATTTGCCATTAAGTGGGAAAACAAGAATAATAAATAATTAAATCATGAATAACTATAGTATAATTAAATTATATAGTTTTTTAGAATGATGGATCATAATATTTTTTCAATGGAAGCATAATTATACATACTCCGGTTAAATGATGGGATTGTTGCTATAATTTCATACCACATAGTAATATTGAATCATAGTACACGTGAAATAATTTTTTTTAAAGGAATTTTAAAATATAATTAAAAATTATATTCTATACATATGATGTAAAATGGTAGTATATACACCTTGTAATAGAATATATGTGCATAACAAAACATTTCTCTAAAAGAAGGAAAATTGTGACAAAATTACATTATCAATTTGATAACATTTGAAACACAAATCCCATGAATGAGAGAAAATAAAAAGGCCATGTAACTATAAATTAAATTTAATTATAAAAATAATATAATATAATCTTGGTAAGTATATACACCACACTAAATAAACAAGTGGAGAATAAGGCATAAGTTTTATAGATATAATAGTGACATTAGGAAACCCTTACCATATGAATTGACTGCCATCATACTCATTGAAAACTCATTTATAATAAATATAATTTTATTTTATATCTAAAAAACCATTTTATAATAAGTTATACGATATATTATTTTATTCTAAATTTATATTAGATGTTTATTTACAATTACATGTTAATGTTACGTTTTAGGAGAAATCTGATTTGTTTTTTATATGGTTTTTGACTTTTTGTTCTTGATTATCTAACTTAGATATTTACTTAATTATTTAATTAGTATAAAAAATAACTTAAATATAATAAATATTCATAATTTAAATATTTATAATATTCAATAACATATTGAAATATGAAATGGAAAACACAGTTAATGGACTTAGTAGGACATACATATACAAGAACATTGTTTTTATTTTATTGAATATTGAAAGAAAGAAAGGAAATACCAAATATTTTTTCATATATATAATATCATTCGAAAAAAATTATAATTAAACATATATCATATAAGTTCTCTAAATCCATCTTTAATACATTCCATGTTATGTGTCAAAAAACCACATCACTTTAACGAGGCGGTAATCCACACATCCACAAATGAAGTTATGGTATTTATAATAAACATAATTTATGAAGTTATATTTTATATAATAATTAAATAAGTATAAATAAACCAAAAATATAATATATATCATAAAAAATCAGAAATTATATCATTATTTCCAAGAATCATGGCTAGTAATAAAAGGGAGAACGACATCAGTTTATGGGCCGGTAGTCCTCTACACAACCAAATGAATATACCATGTCCCATTTACTATATTTTTCTATAATGTGACGTAAAATACTTAATATAAATACATATATGTATATTTAGGGTACTAAATATATTATTTATGAATTGAATAATTTGATTTTAGGGAGAGGGAAAAAATCCAAATATATTTTGGAAGGATGTTACATCTTCCTTGGGTAACTACTTTTGAATTGCACCAAATGTATTCTGTTAATGGATTTATTCCAAAATGGGGGTTTATAGGATTATTTTTTGGTGAGTTAATAAGAGATACTTTAGGGTATGTCCCAACCAAAAAGACATGATAATTGTGATGTTCGGTGGAGTAGAGGTGGCCTTTTCTAAGTAAGAAAAAAGGCATGTTGGATATTCCTTAAAATATTTATCACTAAGAACATTTTACTTGTCCAAAAAGGGTTCAAAACTAACCACTAAAGATCCCTATATGTGTCATGGCCGAACCATTTCTATAAAAATAGTTTTTATACATGTTTAGAGTATTTTTTTAGACCCAATTTTAAAATTTTAGTCATTAATTAAGGTCATTTTTTCCCTAATCAATATAATTAATTTTAATTACTTTCACTAATATTTCTGGTCAACCACTAAGATATAATTATTAATAATTATAAATTATGTTGTATATAATCATGGAATCCCATTTTTCAAATTAAAATCATCAATTAGAAAATAATTAAATTATAAATAATCCCATAGATAAGATGAGACATTGGGTTTTTAAGTGAAAATGATTAACAATTTGAATTGTTTTTATATTAAATTTCAATGTGAAGTTAGTTAAAATTACTTATATTGGATAAATTTGATTAAATTTATCTAATGAAACCATAAAAACAAAATAAAATTTAAATTTACAATATTAATAAATCATAAAAATATCACTTTGGAATTTAGATTCTATATTTTGGACTAGCCATCCGGGAATATTGTTTTTCAGCAAAATTTATAAAATTATCCCAAATCAAAATTTGACATTATTAATTCAAAAATAAATATTATTTTATCAAATTCATTTTCTAAAAGTCTATAAAACTATTTTTATTATTGTTCATAAAAGGACATAAAATGTAGTTTAATAGAGAAAATAATATGTTCAAAAATACAAAGAATTTAATAAAAATTGCATGTCATATTATCAACTGTTTTATTTTTATAAAACCATAATAAATAATATTTATGATATAGTAATTAATATTCATATTAATAAGTTTAATAGCTTTTTTATAACAATGTTTTTAAAATAATTATAATAATTAAATGTTGATTTTTAGTAACTGAGTGTTTCATGCAACACAATCTAATTCAGTGTTGTCTATAGTGTGTGCTTATTTTGGTGTAGCGTATAATAAAATCTTGACATGGTTTATCAAGAAACAGAATTCATCAAATAAAATTATGTTATTTAAGAAAAGCTTTATAAAAACTCAACGTATTACAATACCAATAACAGAAATAATATCATTCTATTATCTATTCTTATGTTATTATTTAATGAAGACATAAAAAATCAAAGGTGGTGCAGAAGGAAATAAAATAAAAAATATTTTAGAAATGAATTACCTCTTCTTTTGGTATCCACCATAGGTTTCCACTAATTCTTTATAATGATGAGTTTCTGAAAAAAAATCTGGACTCTTAAATGAGTTGTAGAAATTTGGGGTGTTAGTTTTGGATGATATAAATGTCTTGGGAGGTGTAAATAAGTGGGGGGTGTGAGTGCCTTTTTATAGTATATAAGGAGTGCAATTTATGTTAATACCAAAAAATGACACACTATTGGGTTGTTTCCATTACCTCTTTTTCCTCTAACATTGACTACTTTTTTATCAAATAGAAGATATGGTCAAAATATGTCCATAAAAAAGGTTTTACTTGTTTTACATGATATCCACATGTTATCTTTTAGGATTGACCACTACATTAACTCAGTTTTACCAAATTCATTGCAATTAACATTTTTATTTTTCACTAATCACATTTGAGAAAATTTAATTTTCCCACATTTAACAATATAAATTATTTTATTCCAAATATGGAATATAATTTTCCAAATAAAATTAAAATTAGTAGATAAAATTAATTAAATTTAATCCCATAGATTGAATAAGAAACCAGGTTTTTAATGTTATGATGCTCAAATTTTATTAGGTTTCTTTAACTATATTCAATATAAAAATGATTCAAATTTAAAATACAGTTTTAATATATGTATAATTATTTTAATACTACATCAAATATAATTTTGAATATAATTACACATGATAAATTAATAATATTAAGTTTCAATTTCTAATTTCAAATTAGTGTTTTTAATTATTTATAAAAAAAAAGTAACTTCTTAGAAAAAGAAAAATTACTCACCCCAATCTAATTTTGAAACAAATATTTCAATAATTATACCTATTATCAAAAATATAAATTTTAAATGTGCCAAAATATATTTTCAACTAATGAACTCCATTAAAATGTGGTAAAACTACCTTTGCAATAAAATAGTCTTTTATATGAACATTTAGATATGTCATTATCTTATGATAACCAAGTATACTGGATGAATTTATAAAAAATTATATAATATAAAATATTTAAAACTCATCAATATAATTCACTACTATAAATTTATTTAATTTATTAGGATAACACTCCTATAGGACCATATAAATAGTTTTTTATAAATATCTTAGTTATATTCAATTCATTTTTATTTTCATTTTTACTCAATTTGGTAACGAATGAATTGATCTATATAATATTATTTGATTCTTAATTTTATTCATATCCTACCTTTCAATTGATAAGAGATATCTGCCATTTTAAATAATAAAATTACTATTTTTGGTAAATATTGGTCTTGTGTGTAACAAAATCAATCAAATAAAACCTTTAATACGCGTGACACCACAAAACTCAGTGTTGTGTGTATTTAATTATATATCAATGACTATATATAATTAATATTGGAACAATATTATAATGTATAATGATTTTATATTCACTTATACCCTATGTGTTTCATTTCAAGTAGTCTATTGAATACAATGTTAACTATTTACTATTTTTGGGTGTTACAAAATATAATTGGTTTCACTTATTCATTATTATAGATATGATCCAAGAAAACCATCCTTATTCATTTTTTAGATATTTTGTGGGTAGTATGAAACAATTGTAGTGAAACCAATTTCTTCCCCTTGTGTTATCATTTTATTAATTATTTACGAAACACATAAATTTTTGTGGGATTTAATATCATGATTTTGTTATGATTTAGTGGATCACATATGTATGATTTTTATTATGTGATATTTTTTACATATATCTATTTCAATAAGTTTGTTAAATATGGATAACTCATGAGGAAAATATGATATATAGAACCTCGTTTCATAACAACAATATTATGCATTGGTCTGGTTTTCTTGTCCATAGGTTTACGTGTAGACCTGGATTTCATGGATAATTATTTATGTGTGGTTCAACTTTGTTTTCTATATATTTATGCGAGGGATTGTTTTTAGGAAATTAACATTACGAGTTATCTTTTTCCTATTAAGACATGTTCTCAATGTTATAATATTATTTTTATTCGGCATAATGGCTCATAGCCTATTACTTCATTATGATTCTGGTTGTATTAACACATATTATTTATTACATGACTCGAGATTACTATCTTTGATATATAGTATTTCTTTTTCAAATATTATTCTAATGTCCTCGTGCCCTAATATTCATGTTATGCAAAAGTGATCACTGATATCTACCTTATTAAATTTTAATGAGAACGTGATCTCTCCCTTGATTATTTTTCCTTTCCCTATGTACGGAATAATGTTTATTATAATGATTTTTCTATTATGGGTGAAGGTTAGGAAGTATTTGATTGGATACTTGTGTGAACAAGTTGTTTAAATACCCATTAATACAATGATTCCTAATGTATATTATTCTATAATGGATCATTATGGTATGTAATTATCTTTTTTCTATTTAGATAAATTTTATACGTATGAAATATATTATTTGGTATAGTGTAACATATGAGGGTTGGGGAGAAACTCAATAACAATGATATACCATTTTTATCAATCTTTGAGGATCTTTTTTCAGAATAATTTCATTTCCTTCCTCTAACAATTGAAGATGTGTTTTCAATCGTACCCATACATAAGTGTAATACTATTTTAAAACCTCAATAAATAATAGATAATATTAGTTTATAATAATTAAAGGAGATACTAAATATGATTATTGAAAGGGGTTAATTCAGTTTTGTTTGTACCTTTAGTATTCTATAATAGCTTTCTGTTATTATGGAAGATGGTTCACTATGATTTTGGATTTTTTTATCAGGAACATAATACGATTGAAATCATTTTTATATATTCCATAAAAAATAATAATTATATTATCTACCTATTAATATTTATGAAGTATATTTCCAATATTGATCATTAGTTTTCATACTATATGATGACGGTCAAAAGTGAAGACATACATAATACAATATTTTTATGTGATATGGCCACTATGAAATTATAGTTATTCTATTTATTATTACAAATTCTCCATCCATCATCATTTATTTCATGAATTTATTCTTTAATGAGTAAATTTAGTAGTTTATTAAATTCCTTATACATGATATTCATATAAATTCAATGACCATGAAAGAGCATGAAGATCACTTGATGAATTTATTGATTGATGTATGGAAGGATATTGTGTTTTAAAAAATATAAAAAATGTGATTTTTGGGATTAAAAAATCATTTTTATTCATATAATCTCATGTGAGGGTATATCATTGGATCCACCAAAAAATTTAAGTTACTGAATGTTATCCCAGAACAAACCCTATGACTATGATCTAAAGTTTTCCTGTAAGGTCATTGATCATTGTGGATGAACTCTTTATATGTGTTTGAGTCTTGCATAGATTAGAGTAGTTCTAGGGGATGTCTAGAGGAGTTAAAGTACCTAGTGCTAGGAGTAGGGAACATTCACACCGTGAATGTGGGTTTCACACCAAATAAAACAATTACATGATGTGAAAGAGGGTTTCATTCCATGTAATATTTTTGGGATTAAAAAATATAACAAAAATTGAAAGCAAACAACTATTTTGGAAGAAATTTACCTCTAGGAATTAAACAATGTTGGGATTATACGTCACATAGTCCCCCAGACATTGAAATGTTTTCTGTGTTTTTAAAGATACATGGGTTGTCAAACCCTATAGTTTCAGAACCCCTCCCTCTCATCCTTGGCACCTTGGTAGTACCATCCTTATAATATTGGATATCCCTTAGATATAAATCATTCTCATCATTCTTTCTTTGGTCCATGGGGACTAGGCTTGATCCACTTTGTGTTTTTCATTCATTTTCTACTAGTTTCTCATGGATTGATCTCATTTTCCTCATGTTATTATCTTCATTATATGGAATTTTCTATATATGGTTATAATGAGGGTTCTCTTCAAGGTTTTTGTTGTCGTTTTGTGGTGTAATCCTTGAGTTGATATACTTCTTACATAAGGGGTGATTGTAGATTTGTTGCATGGTAATTTATTATACGATTAAAGTTGAAACCCTTTTGATGTATGAAATTAATTTCATCTATATTTAATTTCATAAAATCAAAGATTTACCATGATTTAGACCCCTATATCAAAATAAAATTTGACTAATAAGGATTTATAAAAGAATAAATAACTTGTATTGATCTCTTATTGATGTTGTTTCTTTGTACTCTGATAAGAGTTTGCCTCTTGTTTTACTAGCCAATGTGATATCATTTACTTTCCTAGTTTAGCATGTTGTTAGTGATGAAAATTTTCAATGAATGTAATTTAGTAATTGATTGATAAATAATTTGGTAATGGAATTAAATAATCATTAGAAATGAATCTGGTTGTTGTTGTAATATGTTTTAAATAAAATGGAAGAAAGTATGAATGTTTAATTGAGATGGTTAATGAACCTAAATCATGTTTATTATTGTTGATAAAATTATTAAAGGTGTATTAAAATAAATTTTTGAATAAATTTTGATATATTTGGATATCTTGTTTCTATGGTTTCCCATATTCTTAACCAGTGAATAAGGAATCAGAAAATTCAATATGAAATAAGAATGGATTGTGTGATAAAAGATAATGTATTGGTTGGGAATGATTTGATTGCCTTCTTGTAAAGGCTATGTTCATTCAACTTCATACACGTGAGAGATCATTGTGTGTGAAGATTGGATATATTTATTTAGGTCCATGATCCTAGTTTCTATGATTGTTTCATAGTACTTTTGATGTGTTGTGATATTGGGATGGATGAGCCTGAAGGGTTGTTGGTTAATGTTGTGTAGGGAAGACAAAATGTTCTATGAGCCTAGGAGGATTGAGCCTAGTGGACATTTCTTTCATGAGTGGTAGGGATGATTTGTTTTTGTGCTATCCGTTGACACATGGAGTGGAGACATTAATTGGTATATGCATATCGGTATAATAGTGAACACAAGAGATGATGGAACAGATTGATGTTTGACTGAATTATTATTAAGAAAGCTAGATGCTTGTATGAATATATTTCTTTTTCGATGGCCATGTTTTTATTTATCAACATTCCATTACTTACTTTTTGATAAATAAGGTTTGGTTATTCTTCATCCATGATAGGCGAATACATGTGGGGTATGCCCCATATTTTATATGTCTAGATTCCCATATTTTGAGTAGTCTATGCTCCCACTATATGTAGCAAAGAATCTATGACTACATAACTTACTCACTATATTGACACCCTTCTGTTTTATAGCACAGAATATTTTCCCGGAATACATGGTAATATAGAATGAAATTCTATTTAATAAACGTATTAATGTTTATCCCATGGTGTTAGAACATTTTGGGATGTAATTATGTGGTTATAATTTTGTGAAGTCATGGAATCAATTCACTTATTCATGGAGGTCATGGAACATTATTGTGATGGTGGTGAAATGAAATATGGGAATTGTTAATAGTTAATTAATGGTTAAAAATTAATTAATTTAATATGTTCCAAATGGAAAATAATAATGAAATTTAATGTATCTCAATAAATGGTGGAGTGCTTATAGGATATCTGGACTTAGAAGTAATATTTAGGAATCCCAGAGATGTTAGATGTAGTTGAATCTGATACTAGGATATTTCCATATTGTAGTTGTGATCTATATTATATCATGTAGTTTTTGTGTTTTTATACACTACTCCACCCTGTACATAAGGGAAACTAACACCCAGGGGATTCTGAGCCTTGTAGCGTGATTTCCCCAATATCCTAGTGGGAGGATATATGGATGACTACCGTCTTTTTCCCCACTCTATTCTCTCTATAGTTACATCTGTAGTTTCTCATGGTGGTTACTTTTCCCCTTATATGTTTGTATATTTCTTCAATTTCTTGGGGTTATTTCACACACAGGAATTCAATATATAGTGTCCTATAGACTACTAAATGTATAACGTGTATAGTTTGTGATGGCTTGAGTATTTTTACTCGATGTATGGGCAATAATTGATAGTGGTATAATACATGACATATGAAACATGTTATGCGAGTTGTGGTGGATCCTTGAAACTGGATCGATACTTTTATTTACGTGGATGTTTTTTTTTGTTTCAGGATGTTCATGTCGTGGTAAATCACCCATGAGTCTACGGGCTATCCTTTTTGGAGAGAGATTCTCTGTATGGGTGTCGTTGGGATAAAGAGGTAAATAATTGTGTAAGAAATATAAAGTTTCCCTTGATATTATTTTCTATTATATTCCCTTGTATGTGATACTTGGTGGGAGTTTCTATGGTGAGGCTGGGAACATAGTATACCCATTGAAGGGATGCGTTAGTCCATTTTTTCAATATTCATTAATATACATTCATTGCATTTTTTCATGAGATGATCGGGGTAGAATCCTACTGAATATATTTTTATACTAACCCTATATATATATGAAATGTTTTTTGGGTCATTTCGAGCATATTAAATATCATGATGGTCACTAATAGATTACATGTTTTTCGTGAGTATTATGCTATTCGTGGTCGGTTTCGTCATTATGTTCTCCTTGCACTTGCAATTTCTTTTTAGTTTTAGTAGATCTTCCATTACATTCAATATATGTAAATTATCTTATATTATATTATCGTAACTTGATAAATAGGTGTATGGTATCCAACTTATCTCTCTCTCTTCCACATGACTTTCCCTTATAGTGCAATGCCTCCCATATGAATGTTTATTATAGGCTCGAGGCTATTTTCCAACCCAAGGCCAACTTTAGGTGGGACTCATGGGGTAATTATCTCTTTTCTCCCATTTCAAACTAATGAGGGTTACACTTTGTGTCGAGGGGGTTATTACATAGTTGTATAAGAGGTCTGTATGAGGGATATGATAGAGTTTGGAGTTATCCACATGTGAGGTCACATGGGTTTGTATGGAAATGAATTCAGCTATGTATAGAAAGCATTGTAAACATGTTAGACCTGTTGAGACATGTGTATTTAGGGCCCCCATTGATCTTATGCATGGACATTTAAGCTTCAATTGTCTACTAATGAAGGTATTACTAGTTTCAATGTAGATAACTAAGAATGGATCATGCATCATTCCACATTTTGAATATTATTGAATTGTTATAAATTGGGTTTTGTTTACCTAAAAAAATAAAATAAAATAATTAATTAATGTTGAGGTCTTCAATATTCCATGGTTAAGAGATCCATCAATTTTTTTCTTTTGCAAGAATGACTCTATGATGATATCATCTCCAGGATCACATAGAAGATGTTAAGTACGATGGGCTTAAAATCACTACTGATTAGAGGTTGACTAAAAAGACACTTGTAGGAGGAAAATCTGAGAGTTTCAGCACCATTGTCTTTAAGGGACTGATGGCTCTATTTTAGATTCAATCATAGAAGATAGTTTAGAGTAGGTTTTTATAGCCTTCATTTTGATCCTTTCTTGGAATAATCATAGGGTATCATTGGCTATGACAAAGCTATGTGGGGCAGTAAGGAAGTGGTTGCTCTTTTTCCTTGGGGAGCGTGAGGATTCATATATCTCATGGGAGGTGTTATGAGATAAGTTCAGATCTGAATTTTGTTCTTCGACTGCAATAGTGGCCACTCTATAAGAGATTCTTAACCTTCGGGAGGGGATCTCCTATGTGAGAGTGTTCAGTATCAATTTCAAGAAATATCTATGATATGATTCAGACCAATTTCTAGTTGAGGTTTCTAGGGAAATGTATTTTTTGGAGTCTTTACATCCATATATCTAGTATCATGTCACCTGATTTATGTTGAAGATGTCTCTCAAGGTAATAGTTAAAGAATATACCATAAATAGAATGTTATTTTGAATTAGATCATCGTGAGAGGGAAGTTGTACAGATTCCTTATAGATCAGAGTTCAGTTCAAAAGTTCCTAGTTTTCATGATAGAAGATCTTCTTATCATCCCAATGCAGGTCTCAGCCCTCAATGTCTTGTTTCACCAGGTGTGGTAGCTCTTAGGACTACACTAAGGGATCATACACATGTTCTTATTTTTGAGATCAATGTAATCTGTTGAGGGATCCCCAATATTTTTGAGTTGTCACTATACACTGGTTGTTATGCTTTAGCATCCTATATTAACGTAGTTCTACATGACATAATGATAGCATGTTTCTATACTATGGGATCAGTAAAGTGTATTTTGGGTAGTTAGAAAATATCCTTAGGATGCAGCCTATCCATGGAGAGGAGAGAACAGCAGTGGAGGTGGTCTTTAGTATTGTTATATAGGATGAAGAGAAGGTTTTGGTTAACTTCATGCTAAATCATTTCTAGCTCAAGGCTAGCCATATGTATTTTTACATATCCTTTTAATGTTTTCTACTTTGTTACATGTGTTTTTTAACCTAGGATTCGTGAAATCCCTTATATAACCTTCCCTTTTCCATGCTATGGGACATGAGGTAGAGATTCTTCAAATTCTATTGGTGTTGACTACACTAGTTGTAGGTCAAGAAGACTTGTTTAAATTATGTACAAACCTTGAGCTAGTGGAGGTACATCCCCGCTCTAGGGGAGAATTACAATATTTAGTGATACAACATAATGAAATCATCATCGTAATGTATTTGTTGTATTCTATGAAATATATCATGGATTACATTAGGAGGCAGGATGTGTTCATCGATTCAAATAGAGAGACAACATTTTTTTTGGCAACTGAGACCCTCGTATGGGTCAGAGGTGTCTTCCATAATTATCATCCTTATTGGATGAGATAATGCTGAGTTACTCAAATTATCATTGGTTGGAATTTCCTAGGGTCTTAGAATAGTAAACTGATGTCTTTATAGATGAGTTTGAAGCATTACCCCCTCAATGAGGGATCATGTTCAAGATAAAACTACTATCATACATGTCTCCAAAATCTATGTCTCCAAATGGAAAGACACATTTTGATTTGTGAGAGCTGTTTATAAATATCAATGTTTTTGGTATTTAGTTTTTTTTTGGGGTGGGTGTGTCACTATGGGGTTCAATAATGTTTAAAAAAAAAGTATAATACTAGTTTGTAGTTGTGTACCAATTATCATTACTCAATCCAAGCTATTGTGAAGAACCACTACCATCTTCCCCATATTGAAGATTTATTCGATCAATTTAAGGGTTCACATTGGTTCTCAAATACCAATTTTTGTATGTATATCATCATATGCATGTAAAGGATTGGGATATCCGAAAGACTGTTTTCTATTGTCATCATGGCCATGACGAGTTTGGTGTCAGGCCATTCGGTGCGATTATTGCTCCAACTATGTTCATGGTGTTAATGAACACTATGTTCCATGATTTTTTTTAAGTTCATGGTGGTTTTTGTTGTTTCTATACTAGTATGATCAACATATGTGGAGGATAATGAAGATCACTTTCATTACATTTTGAGAGTTCATCTTCATAAAAAACTATTTGGGACATTCCCGAAGTGTGATTTTTTGGACCAATATATCAATTTCCTAGGAAATGTTGTATACATGAAGGGGATATCAGTGGATCCATAAAATATAGAAGAAGTTGTGTCTTAGGAATCCCCCAAGATAATGTCATAGGTGTCATATTTCCTTGTTCATGAATACTATTACAAGAGGTCCATATATGATTTCACTCAAGTTGTGACTCATCTAACAATGTTGACTAGAACGTATGAGTAATTATTTTCGACTGATCTATGTCAAACAACTTTTGAGCATCTAATGGGGATGGTGGTCAGTAATTTAGTTCTTTATCTCCCATTTGAATATTTTTAGTTTGATGTTTTATGAGAAAATTCACATCTTGGGTTTGGCTATGTTTTGATCAAACAGAGACCATTAAATTCATATCTGTATCTGATGTGGAATTCCCATGATTATAACAATTCTACCCGAGATCTTGATTTCCATGAAGGGGTGTTTTCCCTAATATTTTGGAGACATTTCTTCATTAGTGATAGATTTTTTTTCTTCGTCAATCCTAATACACTGAGGTATGATTTCTCCCAAAATGACTCGAACTTGCACTAGTTTTGGTGGATAGAGATCTTACAAGATTATGACATAATGATTTTGTATACACTAGGAAAATGGAATGTCAATGCAGTTGTGCTGAGAAGTAAGTCACATAGTGATGCATTGGATAAATCTTGCGATTCATGGAGAGTAATGGAAGAACAGTCATCATTTCATCTAGATATATGTGATGTTAGGGGGCATAGTATTTTTTTTATGAAGGTGTAGTCATATCTAGTGTAGAAGGTGGAGGAATCCTTGTTGAGGGATCATGAGGTAGAGTTATTGAGAGATAAAGTTATTTGTGGTGAGGCCCATGTTGGTTGGTCTGCAGATTAACAATATAGATTGTTATTTTAGGGATGGATTTTGGATCCTTTGGCATTGTGTAGAATGGTTCTTAGAGAGTTTCATATTTTACCATTGGCAGTACCTCGTGGAGTGACCAATATGTATCATGATTTGAGATGTCTATTTTTTATTGCAAGTGATGAAGAATGTAGTTTCATAGTTTTTCTCACAATGGTTGGTCTATCAGATGGTGAAGGATGAGGGCCATGTTCCCAATGGGTTCCTCCGACCATTATATGTTCCTCTGTTGAAGTGGGAGGATATATTAATGGACTTTCTTACAAGTTTACCTCAAGATCATGGAGGTTATGATGCTATATGTGTTGTAGTTAATCATTTGATAAAATCGTCATACAATATAGAAATCAATGAGTTGATCTCAAAGAAGGTGGTTTCAAGTAAAAATTTGGAGGACGTGGTGAGAATCCACGAATTTTGTAGGGTAGTAATTTTTTATCACTATCCTCATTTTTCCTCGACTGTGTGGAGAAGTCACTAGAATGCGTTTAGTTCTCAGCTTTCCCTAAAAACTAATTTTTATCTATAGATGTATAGTCAGACAGAGATGACCATATTTACTCTTCAATACATTATGCGCTCTTGTTCCCTTGATTTTGGTGGGTTTCAGATGTGGCACATTCAATTATTAACATTCACAAACAACAAGTGTTTCCACTCCACCATTTGTATGACACCCTTTGAAGCCTTGTATTGATGACATTATCATTCACTATTTTTATAGACAAGGGTATGAGAATCTGTAATTCCATGGATGAAATTTTTAATGAATAAAAAATAGATTGTTCAGATGATTCATGAGAGGATAAAGGAATCCCTTGATCATCATAAATATTATCTTGATAAGAGGAGAACACCTTTATAGTTCAATGTCTGGGATCATGTGTTTCAAAGGTGAATCCTCATTATGGGAAAAGAAAATTTGGTTTTGGGAGTAAGAATTCACCTAGGCTTATTGGGAATATTAATGTGTTGGAATAGGTTGGAGAAATGGAATATCAGATAGCACTCTCCCCAAATAAGATAAGTAGAGACAAGGTCTTTCACATGTCTCAAATATTTTGTTATCTTCATAGTGGAACTCAAAAAAATAAATATGGATGTGATCGATGTGGATGATGATGTGACCATAAAGAAGTTGGTTTTAGGGATCTAGGGCCTCCATGTGATGGTGTTTTGTGGAAGTTATATCCACTAGGATTGTGTATTGTGGTGGCAGGTGGCATAGAGGAGAGTACCTAGGAAAATGAGTTGTACATATTTGCTCAGTACCCTAATACTTTTATGTTTTATAGTTCTCTGGTAACAATGTTTATTTTTTGGTTATGAACCTTTTTTTGTTAATGACATGGATATTCTTGTTTCTTTTTGTTTGTTTCACTGTTTTGATAGTTATCTCCCCATAGAGAGTATTTAAGTACTCGTTTTGGTTAGTGTGGGGTTTTCATTATTCCCCTGGTGTGGTGGTTGAGCTCATGTGGTGATGAGAGCCTTGAGAGTTATCACATGGGGTGGTTATTTTGTTGGTCCCATTCTATTTCCTTTTAGGGATGGTTTTAGATTCTCAAGGATGATAATTGTTTTAGTTTTATATGATGTACAAGCCTAGATCTAAATGGATCAACCCTTTATGTGTTTCTGTGGCTTTTGGAGTTTGGGGAAGGGTTAAAGGAAGTCTGGAAAAGATTGGGTGCTATGAACAGGGATCCGGAAACTATAATGGCATAAATGTGGGTTTCACACTATGTACAAGGATTAAAATACTTGAAAAAGGGTTTCACTATATGTAATAATTTTGTGATTAAGAGATAAAATAAAAATTTAATGAAACTTGTTTTTTAGTGGAAACTGACCTCGAGGAATTACACAATGTGAAAGGGGATTACACATCAAGTATTCACATGAGGAAATAATGTTTTAAGTGTTTCTATGGTTTTTTGAGTTGTATAACCCTATGGTTGTAGCTTCCCTCCCTCTCATCCATAGTGACATGAGAGTCCCATACTCATAGTTTTGGAGCTCCCTTCTATGATAATAATTATCGAGAGTCCATCATTGATTCAGGGTGACATGTCTTGTTCCAAGGTATGTTTTTCCTTCTTTTTCTAGTAGTTTATCCTAGATTTATCTAGTTTCCATCTAGTTATTCTTACCATGCTATGAATTTTTTATACCCATTGTTCTATTAAGGATTATCTTTGTTTATTGGGTGGTTTTTTCATGAAATCCTTGAATTGATTCTGTTCTCATGGGGGTTATCAAAGTTCTATATCATGGTCTAATCTCATGCGTAGAAAACTAATGACCTTTTGAGATAGTTGATTCATTTCTTATCTATTTTATTATGTTAAATCATTAATTTATCTTAATGTTTTCACTTAGATCAAAATTAATGTAGACTAATAATTATTTCGACTAGATTAAAGATTTAGTATCAATCACTTTGAAATGTTGTTTCTTTGTACCAGGATAACGTGTTCCCTCTAGTTTTTCTAGATAGTTTGATATCAATGCCTTGATTTTTTTATTATGTTTTTTTGTATGGAAATTGGTAAATAACATAAGCTAAAAATAATAGATAATTAACTTTATACATGAATTAATGAGTCATATTTAATGAACATGGTCATTATTATAATTTTATTCTAGTCATATTGGTATAAGAATGAATTATTAATTGATTTAGTTAATTAACATGAATCATATTTATGTTTGTAAATAAAATATTTAAAGGCATGTCAAATTAATTTTTTAATTTATTTTTGATAGCATGAGATTTATTGTTGTTTGGGTTTTTCATTGTTGGAATCTATGAAGAATGAATTATATAATTTTAGATGTAATAGAAACTATTTATGTGATAAAAGATAATTACTTTGTAGGTCATGAGTTTCCATCATAGTTTAAAATACCAAGTGTCTTGTTCTTTTGAGCTAGGGAGAACGTTCTGTGAGATTTCGGGAAGTGGACATGGCTTCGACGATGGTGGAGGAGTTAGTTCTCAAAATCCGGGATAACCGCTTCCATTTAGAGATTCAATATGAGAGGCGAATGAAGATCTGCCTCAGTTTCCATTTTTTGGTCACATGGATTTTTAATGCAACAGGAGAAAAATTCATGGTCTGTTCATTTTGAAGGGTCACTCCGATGACCTCTATAGGAAGGGTATGGCCAAGGGAAAGCTGCATGATCCAACCATGAATGCTCTACCTTTTGTTGAGCAACATTCCTTGGGCACTCTGTAATTAAGTGTGGTTGAACATGATATTCAGGTGGCAGCGCAGGGTCCTGATGTGTCTTCTCATTTAGATCCACATGATGTCTGTAGGGATTATTCACAGGGTTCTAGTATTGAGCCTGACCAGGTCACCTTGTAGGTGCAGATTCCTCAGGGCATTTTATAGGTGTCTAAGAATCTGAATACTTTGGTCATTTTTGTTGTGCAGGATCAGCCTGTGCCCTTCCCAATTAATTCCTCTTGGGATAGTGCACAGTAAGGGCATGCAAAATGTGTTTCTCAGGCTGTGTAGGGTCAGTAATTGGCCACTCATGCAATTATCTTGGATGTCCCTCGAGAGTCATGATGTGCTGAATATGTTACTTAGGAAGTGCAGGGTCAGACAGTGGCCTATCATGTAGTTAGCTTGGATTCCCCTAGAGAGACTTTGCAAGGTTCTGTTGCTGAGATTTCCCAAGTCTCATTGTAGATACAGTCTAAATACATTAATCCTTCTGTTGAGCCTACTTTCCAATGTTCAGTGCTGGCTATGGTTGAGTCTGTTACAGCACCTGATACAGCATTGGTATTAAGTATGGGTATGGAGTCTTCTGCTTTATCTAGACAGATAAATGAGGTTTCTCTTCTTGTTGAATCACTTATACAGGAGTAGGTACTAGCTGTACCTATTGTGAAGGCACTGAATCCTCAATCTATTCAGGATGATATTAGTGGTGATAAAAATCCATAAGGGACCTTCTCTCATGTTTCTTTTTCTAAGGCTGTGTGGAAGCCTATGTTGCAGACCATTCAGGAGCCAGTAGGGTCTTTGAATAAGATTACACCTTTTAGTGGTGTCTTTTGGTATGATAATAAGGAGGACACTATTAGTGAGGAACAATATCAATCTTGGGAAGGTTCTGCCCCCATTACTCTTTCACTAGTTGATCCAGATACTTATTCCTCGGAAGTTATTAAGGGGAAGAAGAAAAAGGGTGAGAAGCCAGACAAGTCGGTGTAATTGCAATGGGATGGTGGGCCAAAAACCAGGTCCAAGTCCTCTATCTCATCAATATCCTATTATGGAATTTCCAGGGGCATGATAATTCTCCCATAGTCACAACCCTTCGGAATTTTATTGTGGCCAATAAGCCTATCCTTATTAGAATTATTGAGCCTCATATGTACTTTTGTAAATGGAAAGCCATCATATGGTCGACCCTTCGGTAATATTTGGTTTCCCATAATGCTGGTCAGTGTTCCTTAGATTCTATTTGGGTTTTGAAGCATGATTTTGTCTCTTTGATATCTTCTTTATATGATCAACAGTTGACCAGTCTTTATGTTGAGATAAGTGGTTATTGTATGTACTTTACTTTTATTATTATTTAAATCATTATACTGGGGGACATACATTGTGGTCATCACTGGAAAGCATATCTATTGATATGAGAAAAAATTGGGTCATTATTGGTGATTTTAATTCGGTTCTTCAGCCTGAGGATAAGACATGGAATTGCTTTAACATATGGGTTGCTTATGAATTCTCAACCTGTATTGATTCTTGTAATTTTATTGAGGTTCCAATAAGGGGGGGAAGATTTTACCTGGTGCAGATACACGTTAAATGATTTATAAGCCATTATGATTGATAGGTGACTTTTTAATGTTGATGGTGGAAATCGGGACTTTTCTCTGTCTGGTATTACTCTTCCAAGGGCCAATTCTGATCACAAACCATTTTAAAGGATTTGAGTCTCTAGAGATTGAGATATTCTCCTTTACCATTCACGTTTAATAATGTCTGGTTATCTATTCAAGGTTGTAGGCAGATTGTCATTGAGTCTTGGGAAACCACTATTATTGGAAGTCCCTTTCATATATTGGTTATGTAGTTGAAGGCCGTGATGGAAAATCTCAAAGCACGGATAAAGAAATATTCTTATGCCCTGATCATGATATTCAAATTGTTGAGGAGAATCTATTGCACTGTAAAAGACTTAATGAGGGTTAGTATGTGATATCTAGGGAAGATAAACTTGGACTTTCTAAAGTAAATGATCTCATGTATTTAATGGAAATTATTTCATTGGATCAATTTAATGTCAGGTGGTTGAAAGAAGGGGATATAAATACAAAACTTTTTCATTGCTTACACAGTGAAAAAAGGGTGAAGCATGGCATGAATGCCATCATGGTTTATGGTGTTCTTTTCTACTCTGTAAATGATATTTCTGATGATTCTTGTAGTTATTTTGAAAATATTTGCACTGATTCAGGTCATGATAATACTCATAAAATTTTTAGTAATATTTCTTCTTCGGTTGAGGCCTCCTAGGATGATATGTTCAAAAATATACCTTCATAGGAGGAAGTCAAGAAGGTGGTGTTTTCTATGAATGATGATAGTGTGGCAGGTCCAGATGGTTTCTCCAATAGGTTCATTATGGATTATTTGGATTATTTTTGCATAGATTTTGTCAATGCGGTAAGAGATTTATTTTATAATTATTATTACCAGTTTGGATCCAATAATAGATTTAATGCACTGATTCCAAAGAAGTATAATTCTCCTGATATTCCGGATTTCATGCTAGTTTCCGCAGGGATCAACATTCCAAAAGTTATCAGAAAAATCATGGTGAATAGATTGGGATGTATTTCTAAGAAGATTATTTCTACAAATCAATTTGGATTTGTTCCGGATAGGAATATTCTAAATTGTTTGTATACGGTGTCTCAATGTATTAATGTCATGAAGAAAAAGGTGAAGTATGGGAATATGGCTCTGAAGGTTGGCATTTCGAAGGATTTTGATATGATGAAATGGAGTTTCATTTTTTCGGTGTTAAGAACGCATGGCTTTTCCAATGGGTTCCTCAATTCGATTAGCTTCATTCTTCAGAGTTTTATGCTATCTGTTCTTGATAATGGCTCTCCTAGAGGTTTTATTAAATGTTCCAGGGGAGTGTGGAAAGAAGATCCCTTATCTGGACTTCTTTTTGCGATCACTGAGGAATATTTGAGTACGTGTATTTCAGTTCTTGTGCATGCTGATTTGTCCCACCAAATGACTGTTGGAATAGGACTTTTTTCTCCTTCATGTCTATTTTATGATGATGATATTATACTGTTTGGTAACATTGATGGAATTAATATCTGATATATTAAGGTGGCTTTTGGGCATTGTGAGGCTGGTTCTGTTCAAGTTACTTATTAAGACAAATCCCTTGTGTTTTTTGGGTAAGGGGTCATTGTTTCAAAGAAAAACAGAGTTTCCCTAAAGCTTGGGGTTAAAAGAGGGTCTCTACCTTTTAACTATAATGGGGATCCCCTTTTCTAGGGTGTTTATTAATGGTTTCATTTGGAAAATATATCTCTCAAAATTATCAATCAAATGGATACCTTGAAATTTAAATCTATGTCTTAGGTAGGTCTTGTCTGTCTTGTTAATTCTTTGATCACTTCCATGTGTGTCCATATTTTTTCCTTATATAGATTGCCAAGAACTCTTCTTAAGTATTTAAATAGGATGATTCATAATTTTATTTGGACTTTTTCAATTCATGATAGGAAGATTGTTATAGTTTCTTGGAGTGATTGTATTCGGCCTATTGATATGGGTGGCATGGGGATTAAAGACCTTAAGCGCATTAATGAATCTATCATCCAAAGGATTACTTGGTAAATTTTGAATTCTAATGATTTTTCATTGGATTTCATGTGTAATTGATTTGGATCCAAGTTGTTAATGGATACTATCTTTATGTCCCTTACACGATGTGGCCATCAATTAAGACTGCTTATCTCGCCCTCTCATAATCCTCTAAATGGGTGGTTTACCGGAATTCCTCTTTGAACTGCTGGAATATTGTTTGGTTATCATGCACCATTAGTGAGCATACTAAGATTCCATATTCTTTGAAGGATATTTAAATTTGTGAATTTCATAATAATTTCATGGCTCAGGGTTGCTTTCTTATCATCTGAAAATAAATTTGGGATTATATCAGTATTCTGGGATGGATACTTTAATTTGGTTTCCCAGTATTATTGGAACCTTCAGCATTAAATAGGATTATAGATTCATGTGTGCTGAGTCATTGATGGTTCCTTTTTAGATGATTATGTTTCATGATTTTTTATTACCACTTTCTCAATATATTATTATATGGAGGATTTGGAAGTGCATATTACCTTCGAAACGGATGATACAACGAGTTAGATTTTCTCTTGAACCTGTTTTCTTTTGATGTCTTGCTGCAGATGAAACTGTTGATAATTTAATCATATATTTTTTCTCTCCATCTGGTTTATGGTATTATTTTCAGGGTATTTTTGGATTCCATAAGAACTTTGAGGGTTTTTAAAAACTTATGGATTCCATTTACTGAGCTGATTGCAGCTATCAGGTCAAACCACTGCTCCTTTCTACTGTCTCAGTGGTTGTCTATTATATCTATAGAGCTCAAAATTCTCTTATCTTAGAAAACAAAATTATACCAATTTACATTGGTATTTGGGAGATTCATATTTCTGGTCATGCTATTTCACGGGCTCAAAATGGATTCATGCCGAATGATATTTCAGATCTGATTATCTAGTAAAAATTGGGTGTTTCTGGAAAATGTAAGAAGCCGATTTTGATGAAACATATCTGATGGATTCCCCCAATCTCTCGATGTCTGAATGTTAATGTGGATAGAGTGGCTTCAGGTGCACCGGGGCCTTTGGGCTGTGGTGGTGTTTTTCGCACTTATAGGGTCTTTGTTCAAGGCTTTTTTATCACTTTTTATTAAATGGTGTGGCGATTGAGGTGGAATTATAGGCCATGATAAAGGTTGTTCGGGATGATTCTTTTCATGGTTGGATGGACTTATGTATGGTGTCTGACTCACCTATTGCGATTGATATTCTTAAAATTATTTCAAGAAATGTCCCCCGGAGGATGTTTTATACTTGGGATGATTCTCTCAAGCTTGTGGAACAGATTTGATTGGTTGTCACTCATGTTTATAGAGAGGCAAATTAGGTTGTTGATGCTTTGTCCAAGCATATGATTGAGGATTTTTTTGCTTTATGGTCCTTCGTTAGACCAAAAATCTATTGTGTTTGGTTTGATGCTGAATCGCATGGTGATGTGTACACGCGTCTTTGTTGACCCCATGTTTCTCATATTTTGATGTCTTTACTCTATTATTAATAAATTTTTCTTGGAGTAGGCTTGACTACTACTAAGTCGTCTTATTATTTAATGAATAATAATTTCTTAAAAATATTTGAAACTAAAAAAATGTAATAAATTAATTTAATTTTTCTATTTAAATGGTTGTGTGATTATATGATATATATCCTTAGCAGTTGCAGTTGGTCGTCCGAGTGACGTTAGCTGCAGTTGAGTCTGAAACTAGGTTATTCCCATTGAATAGTTGTCATATATATTATATCATTTACATTTTGTGTTTCAATTTTCTAATCCACCCAATCTGTTTGGAAAATTGACACCCTAGGGATTTTGAGACATTGGTGGGGTGTTCCCCCAACATCCTACTGGGACGATGGACGGATGACTACCCCCTTTGGCCCTACTCTATTCTCGTGGTAGTTACATGTGCTGGTATGCACGATGGTTAGATTCACCCATATATGTTTCTAGATAGATTTAATGGATTGTGGTTATTTCACACACATTTATTCAATATATAGTTTCAAATAGACTCTTATAGGTATAACGTGTATTTGATGTAATGAATTGAGGATCCTTAATTAGTGTATTAGTGGGTATGACATGAGATATAATACCAGAAATATGATAAATGTTATGTGAGAAATGGTGCCTCCCGAAACCAACCAGATTACTACTGGTTATTTGTAAATGGTAGTTTGTTGCATGATGTTCATATTGTGGTGATTCAACCAAGTGTGTGCGGGCTATACATTTTGGAAAGAGATGATCAAGACATGTGATGTTGGGGAGGACTCACACACCTATGGGGAAGAGGTAGTAGGGTACCCTTGATATTCATTATAATAATATTCTATTTTATGTTATACATGGAGAGAGTAACCATAGAGAGGAAAGTAAATTAGTATACCTATTGTGGTGATGAGTTCTTGATCTTGTTTCCCACCATCCTTTAGAATTATTTATTTACCTTATTGGATGAGAATATTATTGGAGGATCCGGTTGACTATACTATTATAATCGACCTACATATAAATGAATTTATTTTTTAGTTATGTTATAGGAGGATAAAGATTTAGTTGGTTATTACAATCTTGTGTGTTTTACTAGGCCTTTTTGGGATTTGTGGTTGATGTTGTCTTTAATTTTTCATGGTACTTATTATTTCCCTTCAGTTGTTGTAGTTCTTGAATGACATTACATATGTGTACATTGGATGTTATTTTATATTGTTCAGTGAGAATGAGTTGGTTGGATTTTTTCTTATCTCTATCTTCAAAATGTGTTTTCATTGAGGTTAATACCTCCCATATTCAGATGTATTATACCCTCAGTGCTAGTCTCCAACTTATGGCCTACTGGAAGTGAGACTCTAGTGTCATTATATCTCACCTCCCATTACTGGCCCAGGAGGCGTCCAATTTTTGGAATGTTGGCCATCACATTTTTAATATTAGTTGGTTTTTACCGATTCATTATTGAATATTTATAATGGCCATATAATCCACTCAACATGTGATGAAGGAAGGAATTAATTTTCTTCGAAATGAAAAATGTGAAGAAAATTTCATGGGAATTATGAGATGGCCAGTTTTCACATATGTAAATACAATACCCTATAGTGGAGAATGGTATTTCCAATATTGTGTTTCATCAATTAAGGTACTATGATTTATCCACATGCATAATTATATGGGGGTAGCTTTTGCACCACACTAATTGATTTCTCGGGATAAAAATTACCTAACTCATCATTTTGAGTCATTTATTGTAATTTTTTTATTATAGAAATTAACTAATTATATTTTTGTTGAAATTTGTGTTATATATACCTATAATAATATTTTAAATTATATAGTCACACAAAAAATATGAATATACATCATAGGTGATGGATATAATTGGTTAATTATTATTACTACTCAATAAATTACCATAATATTTAATAGAATAAGGTAACTTATTCTTTGAGTCAAATTGAAATTTATATATTATCGTTGATAAGGATCATAATATATTCAATATTTATTCATTTCCAACATATAAATATAATAATTGTTAATGAAATATTGAAATTTTATCATAATCAAATGAGTGATCAACCATCTTCCCATGTGAGGATTAAAGTGGTGTAGACGGAATATGTGGAGATATAGAATAATATCATAAATATACTTGAGTTGAACCATTATGATAATTAAATGATTTTTTTTGTAAATATGTATATATTTCATCCATAACATATTTGATTTAGTTTTTATACAAAGCTCATTTATCATCATTATTTTTTCAAGATGGAATTATAATGATTTCAAGTGACATGAAAGAGTATTCCTAGTGGGGAAACATAGAAAGGAATATTGAAAATTATGTATCACGGTGGTATTTATGTGTGTAACATAAGGTGGAGGGATATAAGTATGAGGGGATATTATAACCTTTACCCATATCATAATGAAAATTATAAAAAATCATCACCATGTGTTTTTTAATCATACCCCCAAATTGTATAATGAACCAATAGTAGTTTATGGGTTTTATTCTATAACCTTATAAATTCAACACACATTATTGATATATGAGAAGATATATCTCTTGATCAGCATCAATTCTATATTGAAAAAATGTTTAGTGGGTTCCTTACAAAGAGTTAGGTTTTATATCTTTAGATCATCCTAGTAAATATGGAAACTTTGTTTGAACCATTGAATTCATAAAATATTTGTTGAGATTTGGTTCTATGGAATTTAATAGTGGTTGGAATCAATAACATCATATTGTCAATTCTTCATACAAATTATATGTTTCACTCAAGAATATAGATGGTTCCTTCTGATCATCTTTGTTGAAAGAAGTGTATAACTCTAATATAATGGGATGAGGATTGAGATAGAAATCAACCATGAAATAATTTATCTATGAAAATTATATGTAATATTAGTTCCATTATATTTCACATCATGCAAGGTTAGAGTTTACAGAATGCTTATACTGGAATCCATTGGTGGGATATGGAATTTTATGATGGTGAAAAATAATTACAATTAAATTCTCCATGGAATAAGGTTATGAGATTTGAAAATGACTGTAATATTTAAACTTGGTACACATTACCCTTACATATTCTTTATATTGTATGGAAGGTTGGCTATATCATGGATCATCCACGGATCCTCTCTATTTTTCATGAGTTGTTCCATGTATCTTTCCTAAAGACGTATATACATGATTCATCACATGTATTGAAAATTGAGTTCTTTTATATAGATAATGAGTTTTTATAAAAAGAGAAA
This sequence comes from Viscum album, assembly GCA_963277665.1. Taxonomy (NCBI): domain Eukaryota; kingdom Viridiplantae; phylum Streptophyta; class Magnoliopsida; order Santalales; family Viscaceae; genus Viscum; species Viscum album. The sequence goes on along the minus strand of OY728132.1, from coordinate 1,337,946,482 downwards.
CTACTCTAAATCATTTATATTAGATATATAGTGTGGTAAAACTTGACTAATCACATATTTTATCTTCTATAGAGGAATCATAAATTGGATGAAGAAAAATGGAAACCATAAGGAGAAATTAAATAAATATATTCTTATTTTTTAGATTAAAGTGATGAAAATTTAATCTGATATCTAAATAAACATTAAAATACTATACCAGTGTAACCAATCTATTAAACTGGATGATTAAATATGGATAAATATATTTTTAAATTTATTTATAATGGTTTTATGTATGTAAAATATATTTAAAATTAAGTAATAAATTTTTATAAATGTCATAAAATGATTCAAAAAAGCATTTCTCCTGAATGAAATTATTATTTATTTTTATGAGAAAATAGTAATATGAATTTCAACCAAATAAATATAATGTATTTTAAAAAATATATATTTATGAAATCATCATATAAAAATTAACTTAGGGTGAAATTGTGGGATATTTCAGAAATGATTGATCTGTTAGTGAATAATGAAAAATATGTATTTTTTTAAATAATGTAATTTTTTTCAATAAAGAACGAAATATGAATTTCTCAATATATATTTTTTTTTCTTAAAGAGAAAAATGATCTGAGTTATTTTTATTAATATATATGATTCCATTTTAAATAATAATATTCATGAATTAAATACATATAAATTATTAAGATTAAAATAAATTTTTTCTATAAATTTTTTTCCATTGTGTTTTATGTATTTAAGTTAAACATAATTTATTCCATACCCATGAATTTAATTTTATTTATAATGTACACCATGTTATGAATCCATAGGAATAGTTTTGGTTAAGAGGTTTTTTAACATCATAGAATTTCTGTGTAATTTTTTTATGAAGAATTATATCGAGACAAAAAAATCTGACGGCATGCAATTCCGAGGCTCGGAGTGCCCAGAATGATCTGTCTAGTTTTTTATGTTTTAAATAGTGTGCTTGAGTGGTTTTCCTAAATAATATGAATACTTCTCAAATGGGTTCCCATTCAGATATCTTAGGGCACCGTGGCGTTCTTGATGACAGGATTACCCTAAGCGTAACTTATGATTAGTCATCGTACGCCTCTGGTGAGAAAACCCAAAAATAGCATAACTGTAAATAAAATAATTCAATATTTTTTTGTCCAATTCTTATAACTCATGAATGGTTACTCAGTTTAAAAATCTGAGTGTAGTAAAGTTCGAAATTGATATCCAAGAACATCATTGAATCCGCAACACCGAGATTCATTTAAGGGATGATTCACTTCTTCTGTAGTATGTCAGAAGAAAAAGTCAGTTTTTGTGGATATTAAAGAAATAATAAAATAACATAAAGATTGTTATTTTATTCTTTTTTCCCTACAACGTGTTGAGAAGCGGTGTCAGGGACCACAGTGGTAGTCAATGTTTTAATATAGGATATTAAATTCCCAGTTACACATTGGTGGCATAACCACCCCTCGTGTAATTAATGTGGCATATTAATTACTTCAATTAATGGATGTCATTAATTCCTTGGTGCATTACTCACCCATTCCGCCTCTATTTAAATGGATATCAGGGTAGAGTTTTTGGACATAGCTTCCCCAGGTGAGTAACCTCTGGAAAAGTGTTGTGTCATCTTCCACCAATGATGAATGGAAGCATGGACATTGTTGTTGGAAATTATGGCTGCTTCCATTGATAAGGATTCGTCTTCCACCACAGTGACATCCCCAACAAGGCACGAGTTAGGGGTTTTGTTTAATTTCATGATTTTTGTTCATACCTCATTCATTAAAGTAATGGTGTAATGTGGAAATATTATAATTCTATATTAAATGTTGATTAAATTATCTTCCACTTGTTATAATTCTAACATAGAGGTCACAGGCCAAAAGAATAAGGCCCAGACCCTCTGTCACTTGTTTTTCATTTCGTTCTTCAATGGAGGTTTTCCCAACATAACGAAACCTTGAAACCGAGAGGTGCGCAGTGACGGAGACATCATGAGAGGGTTGTTGGAATATCGAGAAGGAAGAACGGACCACCAGAGCACACCCTATGGCCCATAGAAGCTCTTCCGGCACAACTGTGATGGCGGCATCCGGCACTCGCCAACTGGGGAAGGGAAGTGGTGCTCGAAGGCACCACATAGGGCCGAAGAGGTGGCAGGTGTGGGTCGTCCATGATGATGGCGAGGTGGCGCGCCATCACTTGTCACAGTAGAAGGAGGGGGGACCCGCACCTTGTGGGTCCCACAGACCTTGTCGTGGCACCACGTGGAACCTTTAATTGAAGTGTCGAATGGATATTCTTGATCCATTTGGAGAGATGGTGGCCACCCGGCTGGAAAGCTGTGCCAGTGCAATGGGCCATGTCACACAGCGGGCCGCACCCAGCTGGTCCGCAGCCCAGTCCAGGCTAATTCTGCGTTGGAAGGGTCAGACCCGGACCGGATCTGGTTGTCTGGACCGGGTCGGACTGGACACGAACCCCTCTCGAGCCCCGATATGCAATAATGACTATATCTTGTGAATCAAAAATTCATTTGGAAACCCATATGTGGTGTTGTGATCCTTGGATTGATATGGTCCTCTTGAGATACTCCACCTTACTTTTTGGAAAAAGTTGGAGTTTGGACGATTTGGATCGTACCCCAATCCAACAGGGCCCTCAGCACTAAAATGCCTATAACATTCAAACTGGGTGTCCAGTTGACGCGTCGTCTCTTGCATTGGAAACCATATGACATGACAGATCAGCAGTTCATATCCTATTGGAACTTCATGGCAGTTGATGTATGATTGATTACCTGAGAGGCAGAACCAGGGTGTTTCTTGTAGTGAAAGTTAGGATGGCTACTCCCTTGACGAACCAAGGTGCTGATATCCCTTACATCACTAATCTATTAGAGACAGGAATTCCTATGTCATGTGTGTGGATCCTCCATACATTACTTACATTGATTCAGGTTCTCCCCTACCGGGTAGTGTGCGGGTCCTCTATGTTTGGAGTAGGTACTCCCCTGTTGGACCAGTGTGTGATTCCTCCATACTTAGATCACATGGTGTCAGGTACTCCCCCACCAGTTAGTGTGTGGCTCCTCTATGATAGAAGTAAGTACTCTCATATTAGACTAGGGTGAGAATCCTCTACACATAGCTCACATAGAGTCAGGTACTCCCCTACCGAGTAGGGTGCAAGTCCCCCATATTTGTATTAGGTAATCCCTTGTCAACATATGGTGTGAGTCCTCCTTATGTAGTTCTATAGCAGAGCCAATACCTTTTTCCATGCCAGGGTGTCGATCATCTAGCCTAGGGTTAGTACACCCATGACTTATTAGAGAACCTGTCCCCCATAGTGAACAATCTATAGAGTTGTACTCCCCTATCAGGTATAGTGTTTTTCCGCTAGCTTGGGGTCAGTACTCCCCTGATGTATTAGGGTGAGGGTCCCCCACAGTGAACAAAATAGTTGTGTTGTACTCCCCTACTGGGTAGGGTGGAGGTCCTCATGCCTAGGGTCGGTACTCCCAGGATCTACTAGGGCACGGGTCTCCTCATAGTGAAAAAACTACATGTGTTATACTCCCCTACTGGGTACAGTGCGAGTCCTCACATATGGAGTAGTACTCCCCCATATACGAGTAGAGATTGGGAGTGGTTCCTTCAATGTATTTGGAGCTCCCTCAACTGTAGGACACAGTTACGAGGAGCGGCCCCTCCAATTGATGTAATTGATACCCAACATAGATTATAGTACTCCCTCGATGGAATGAGGTGTGGTACACTACTTATAGGAGTGACTGAGATATCATTGGTTATACTGAAGCAGTGCTCCCCCAAAAGAACATTTTGTCGAGGAGTGGACCTCTTCACTTGGTTTCCCTTGGACTTTCCTCAGGCACAAAACTTTGACTATGATACATCTAGTGTCAAGCACTCCAGGAAGTTCTAGCAGAAAGTTCCAAGTGGAGCACATCTTTTCAGACGATCCATTAGGAATTGTGGAGTTGTACCTAATTCAGTACATTTCTAAGATGGGTGCCATCAGGGATGGAAGTTCATTGAGCATGTGCTCCAGATCCTTGAGTTACGCTTGAGCCTTCTTTGAAATTTTGGAAATTTCTTGAGGTCAGGGATTCATGTTTCTTTGCGGATGATATTAGTATATCAGGATGAACATGGTATATGAAATGGAATATACCCAAGTAGAGATGGCTATGCATAATCATTGTGTTTTACTTCATGGTTGTTTCGTGGTATTTTTCATTTGTGTACTTCTGAGAGACCATCGGGGGGTATCGAGGTCCCTTACTGAGTACTAAGTTACTCACCCCTGCACGGTATTTTTACGCACTTGTTGTGTATGCTATATACAATCAATGTTTTGATAGGGGCACTCAAGAAGAAGGGACCGACAGACGTTACAATGGGTGACTTGGTGGAGTAGGACCAGTAGGGGTCTAGTAGAACCAAGTAGATAGGACATACTACTTTGGCTTCCTATAGCCTAACTAATCAAGACGTTATGTGGAATCTTCTGAAGATGGTCATTAGTTCTCCCTCTGTATTTTTATATTTTCTGTTCTTTTATTGGGCTCGTATACTGACCCAGTTACACCACTCTATTCTTTAATTGTTGTTGTACTCTGGATTCCAATTACTTAGTGTCCACCTTTTACATTTGTCATTTTTTTGTTTGTGATTGTTTGTGTGTATAGGTATCCAAGAATATTCCTCCCAATTCTTGGTTGATGCCTTCGGCACTAGTCACCAACCCCTTTCCTTCAAGAGGTGGTCTTGCTGTATGTCACGGCACGTGGCCTGGGGAACGAGTAGTGACAAATTGGTATCATAGGTGGCCAGTTCTACCTCAATGTCCAACGGTCTGTTGTTTTTGTTATGAAAAACAATGTTAAGTGTTTCGAGTTCGGCTATCAATCCAGGGACTCCAGTGTTAGTGTGGAGGAAGAGGTATCCATACCCCATGACTCTGGACACCTGTTACCTGACTCGGAATATGAAAAAACTAGCTGCAGGGAAAAGAAGGGAATATTCATTTTTTTTATGGTTGTGATTTCCATATTATTTCTCGAGTCAGCTCTCCAGATATAACATTCTAACCATGGTACATATAGTTCTATCTAAGGATTCCTACACATGGATGACTGGAAAGGATCTTGATATGAGGTCGCGAGGATATCCTACCATGAATTGAAGTGTCCATTAAAGGATAGCTGATTAAGATGGCCCCACCGAGTGGTGCACTGGTGCTACCACCACCCGATGGTCGAAATCTCTTATTGGTGGTCCCGAAAGAGGATGTTCGTAGGCTATGTTCCCTTCATGAGTTCCTGAGTCAGACACCTTCTAGTTTCTGTGGAGAGATAGTCCCTCAGGTATATGAGGAATGGCTAGAGGTATTAAGGTGTGTTTTTTGCCTTGTGAGGACACCGAATGACAAGATGGTAGTCTTGTCTACAAGCCTTTTTTAGGGATCATTTGGAGGATGATGGAGCTTGATGATGAAGACTCTTGACGAGGAAACCCTAAATTGTTCAGACATTGATAGCCTCTATAAAGAGTATTTATTTCCTATGACTTTGTGCTCTGTACGCATATAGAAGCTTTTGCACCTGTGGCAGGGCATCGTGACTGTAGAAGAGTACTCAAGAAAAATTCACAGATATTTATCACTACTCCATAGAAATGGATCGTGACCCTTACTTCCGGGACCATACCTTTGATAAGGGATGGTTTTTTGAAATTGGGGCATCGATGATACCTATCAGCATTCCGACACATGATGGGTTCTAGAACAAGCCCTGGTGGTTGAGAGATTTCTAGAGGAAGAAAAGGGGTATATTACCTATGGAAGATGTCACAATGTAGTAGTGTCTAATTGAAAAGATATGCTACATGAGAGGTAGTGTTACACTTTTAATGGCTGGGTGCATCTAACTAGAGATTTCCCAACCCACCGTACTACTGAGAGGGGGCCAATTGACGAACCCTCTTTGGCAGAGACTGCACTTAGAGCATGGTGTTATGCAAGTTTATAGGTGGTTTAGAGGATCTGGATGAGCATAAGGGGGTGTTCCCGGCTAGGATTAAGGAGTTTGAGGACATGGGAGAGGAAATCTTCACACAGTCCTGGCCCGTGACCATGAAATTCCAGGAGATGTTCGAGGTATGAACAATATCTTTTCTTTTGCTTCCTTCCTAAATATTAAGAAGTCCTAGACATTACTTTTTCAGAAAGTTCCATTTGAGGCTTTGAGGTTCCAGTTGGACCATTTAATTGACCCACACAATTAGAGACTCATGATGGAGGAGACCCGTTGATAGTTTGACCTAGATTTTGGAGGTGAGAGTTGTGGTGGGAATATCTTATTCATGGTGTCGAGACCTTATGACATCATTTTAGCTATAGAATACAACAATTCATGCCCGAAAAGATAATATTATGAATGAAATGTGGTATATCTCCATGGTGGATAAGGTCTTTCCATTGCATAAAAACAGAAAACCCAGGTGGTGCGGTCTGTACTCTCATAAACAGTCTTGGTTGAGTCGTTATGTAGTTTCAGAGTTAGACCAAAGGATGTTTTCGCAGTGCGGAAGGATATTATCTATCCATAATCAGTGGAGATTCCACAAGTGGGAGTGGTCGTGTATTTATTCATATTTTGGTGAGGCCTCTTGGGGATCTAGGCAGTGGCCCGCTAAACCCCATGATTACAGATATATCATGATTCTTAGTTCTTTCTCCACTTTTTGTAGCTAAAGGAACATTTGATTGTTGTGGTACATTGTTGACCTAGAAATAGATGGACATAAGAGTGGTTTATCATGGTATTCCTTCATGGTGTGTGCTTCGATGAAGCACATGAACCTTATTTGGACCTAGTTTTTTTCCCATGAGTTTGGGCCTTGGCATTTCGGGTACGGAAATTTTAAATGTTCGGAGAATATAACATCTCTTAATTTCAATGTAATTTTTTTTATTTCTATGAAATTATTTTGAGACCACGAAAATTGATGACACATGATTATGAGGCCCAGTGTACCCAAGATGATCCATCAGATTTTTGTTAATCTTTTAATACTATGTGTGAGTGGTTTTCCAGAAAAATTGGAATAACTCTTAAACGGGTTCCTAGATAAAAAATGTGAGGGCACCATTACATTCAGGATGAAGGGTTTACCCAAGGCGCAACATATGTTTTGTCAGTGCAAGAATCCGGTGAGAAAACCCAAAAATGACATAACAGTAAGTAAAATAATTAAATAAAATTATTTTATTTTTCAAATGATTATAACTCAAGAATGGTGACATGGATTAAAAATAAAATACCACCAATGAACTCTTGAGGGTATTCTTTGTTTAGGATGATACTAACATTGGCCGGTGCAGGCTTCCAGTGGATGTTTGTTTTTTGTTGAAAATAAATTAATTAAGTAATAATTATTTAATTGTAAAATAAATAACATTAAAATGGTATCTCAGATAGAAAATATTATATTACAACTGAGATCTTGAGGGCATGTTCTTCTTATCTAGAGCATAACATCGACCGACGCAGGTCAAGGGTGTCTGTTAATAATTTTTCAACTTTTTTAAATGTATATATAGTAAAAGCGTTTGCGTAATTTTCTATCTTTTGAACCAGTGATAAGAATTGAAATATGAGAAAACCATTGAATCCATAGTGGATAGATTCAATCAAGGGATGATTCACTTCAACTGTAGTAGGTCGAGAATAAAATTTAGTTTTTGTTCCTTTTAAAGAAATAATAAAATAACATAGATATTTTTATTTTATTCTTTTTCCCCTAACACATGTTGAGTGGTGGAGGCGGGGACCATGATGGTAGTTAGAAATTAAATATGGGATATTAAATTCACTATTAGACTTTCTTGGTGTAACCACCCCTCATGTAATTATTATGGCACATTAATTAGGTCAATTAATAAACCTCATTAATTCCTCGATGTGTTACTCAGCCTTTCCCCCTCTATTTAAATGGAGTTTGGGGTAGATTTTTTAGATGCTGCTTCACTAAGTGAGTAACCTATGGAACAGTGCTGCAACATCTTCCACTAGAGATATATGGAAGCTTGGGTGCCATTGTGGGAAATGAAGATGAACAACAGTAGCTTCCACAGACAAAGATTCTTCTTCCACCATCGCGACGTCCTCAATGAAGCATGAGGAAGGGGTTTGGTTTATGTTCTTGTGTTTTTTTATTCCATCATTCATGAAAGGAATGGTGAAATGTGAAAGTAGTATAATTCTATCTTAAATATTGATTAAGTTATCTTCCACTTGTTATAATGCTAATGCGGAGGGCACTGGCCAGATGAACAAGGCATGTATCCTCTACTGCTTGTTTTTTATTGCATTAATCAGAGGTGGGTTTCCAACATGATGGAACTAGGAAAATGGGAGTCGCACAGTGACAGAGACATCAAAAGAGGGCCATAGATTTTTCTATAAGGAAAACCGGACCACTAGAGCTCAACTGGTGGCATGAGAAAGCTCTCCCTTCCACGAAAGAGAGGCGGTTCCCAAAGGCATCGCGACGGACCGAAGGGGCATCCGTCGTGGGATGGTCGCGGTGATGGTGCGGTAGTGCACCGTTGCACAGTGCAACATCCCATTCTTAGAATATTTAGGGGGACCCATACCCCATGTGTCATGCAGACCATGTAGAGGTGCTACATGGCGCCTCTAATTAAAAATCGGAGTGGCTCATCTCGAGCCATTCAGGGAGCTGCTGGCCACTCGGATGGCAAGCTGCGCTAGCGCACTGGGCCACATCACCCGTCGGGCCACACCCAATCAGTGGGTTTGTCATGCCACGGCCCAACGGGCTCGGTCGGACCTATATCAGGTCTGGTTGGTCTGATTAGGTCATACCAGCCCCGGACCCCTGTCGGGCCCAGATACACTTAAAAGACCGTATCTTGAAAACCGAACGTCCGTCTGAAGAACTGCCTATGGTGATGGGATACATAGAGAGAAAATAATATTGAGATAGTCTAAATGTCTTTATAAGAATGTTGTTGTTTGGTTGGGTTGGATAGTACCCAAATCCAACCGAGCCCTTGTCACTAAAATGCCTATAAAATTCAGACCAGGTGTCTGGTTGATGCACCGTCTGTTGTGTTGGAACCCTTATGACATGACAGATCATCAGGTTACTTCCTCATTGAACATATTTGTTTTTATGTTATGAATGATATATTGAGTTGAAAAACCAGGGTGTTTCTTATAGAGAGAGTTAGGATGGATACTCCCATTATGACTCTAGGTGCGAGTATTTATTACTCCTCTACTCCTGTAGAGATGAGACTCCCCATGTTATGAGCACGGGTCCTCTATACATAGTTCACAAAGAGTCAGGTACTCCCCTACCGGGTAGGGTGTGAGTCATCTATATTTGGATTAGGTACTCCCCTATTGGAATAGGGCGTTGGTCCTCCAAACATAGCTCACATAAAGTCAGGTACTCCCCTACCAGGTAGGGTGTGGGTCTTATATGTTAAGACGAAGTACTCCCCTATTGGACTAGGGTGCGGGACCTCCATACATATCTCACATTGTTACTGGAACTCCCCTACCTAGTAGGTTGTGGGTCTTTTATGTTAGGATTAGGTACTCTCATGTCAACCTAGGGTGCCGGTCCCCCTTATGCAGTGCTACAGCAGTGTCGATACTCCACTGCTCTGCCAGGGTGCGGGTTCTCTAGCATGGGGTCACTACTCTCCTAACGTACTAGGGTGGAGGTCCCCCGCGGTCAACAAACAACCAGATTTGTACTCCCCTACCTGGTAGTTTGGGGGTCCTCTAACCTAGTGTCAGTAACCCCTTGATAAACTAGGGCTCAGGACTCCCACAATGAACAAACAACAAAAGTTATACCCCACTACCAGGTAGTGTGCGGGTCTCTAGCTTGGGGTCAGTACTCACCTGATGTACTAGGGCATGCATCAGCCTATAGTAAACTGACTACCAGAGTTGTAGCCCCCCCCCCCCCACCACAGGGTATGGTGCGGGTCCTCACATATGCAGTAGTACATCACATCTCTGAGTAGCGATGGGGAGCGGGTCCTTAAGGGGAGTTTGAGATCCCTCAACTACAGGGCACATTTATGAGTAGTGGGTCCCTCAACTTGATGTAATTGATACCAAATGTAGAACTTAGTACTCCCTCGATAGACTGAGGTTTCAGAAACTTCTTACAAGTGAGACTGATATATCGTTGGTTGGACTAGAGAATTTCTCCCCCACTGAACGTAGTGTCAAGGAGTGGGCCTCTTCACTTGGTTTCCCTAGTTCTTTACTCAGGTGCAAGACTATGACTGTAAGACCTTAAGTGACGAGCACTAGTGGTAGTTCTAGTAGTATTTTACAAATAGAGCATGTCCTTTAAGACGTTCTGTTATGAATGGTTGATTTGTACCTGATTGAGTACATTCTTAGACAGGTTCCATCAGGGATGGATATTTTATGGAGCATGTAATCTAGATCCTTGTTTTACATTTGAGCCTTGTTTGGAAATTGTAAAAATGTTTTGAGGTTGGGGCCTTCTGTTTCATTGTGGATGAGACAAGAATATATGGATGACCTAGGTATACGCATTGTAATATACCTAAGTATAGTTGACAATGCATAATCTTTATGGTTTACTTAGGGGTTGTTTTGTGGTATTTTTCTTTCTTGTATTTCTAAGATACCATCATGGGTCTCGGGGTCCCCTACTGAGTACTGAGTTACCCACCCCTACACAGGCTTCAGCCACTCGTGTTGTGTCTCATGCAGATGTTTGATGATTCGATTGGGTCACGCAAGATGACGAGAATGATGAACAATACGATGTTGAACATGGTGGAATAAGACTTGTAGGGGTCCAATAGGACCAAGGAAAAAAAACATACTACTTCCACATCATGCATCTTCACTACTCTAGAAATTATGTGGGATATTCGATAGACGGTCGTCAGTTCTCCCTTTGTACGTTATTATTTTCATTAATTTTGTTGGGCTTGTATACTGGCACAGTTACCCCACTCAGTGCCTCACTTGCTATTGTACTCTAGTTTCTGATTACTTGGTGTTCACCTTTCATCTTTGTGTGTTTTTTGTGATTGTATGTGAGTACTAGTATCCAAAAAAATGCCTCTAATTTCCAGGTAGATGCCTTCAGTGTTAGTCACCAACCCCTGGACTTCGGGAGGCCAGTATGGGGTATGTCAATGAACAGGCCCCGAGGGATGGGTCGTAACAAAGTGGTATCAGTGTTAGTTGATTTATAGTCATAGAACAAGGTGCTATTTTTTTATGTGAGCATCGATGTTATGTGTTTCGGGTTTGACTTTTAGGCCAGGGACTCTAGTGTTGGTGCGGAAGCTGACCTATCCATACACCAGGACTCAGGAGACCTATTAACCGACTCGGTACATGAAAACTCTGGTTGCGGGGAATGGAAGGGAATATGCATCTTTTTTGATGTTTTTAATTTCAATATTCCATTTCAAGTCATCTCTCCTGATATAACCATATAAATGTGGTACATCTTGATCTATCTCAGGATGCGTCCATGTGGATGTCAAGGTAGGATCCTGATACATTGTCATGAAGACATCCTGCCTAGCGACGAGGCTTCCTTTCATGGATTGGTGATTGAGATTCCCCCACCGAGTTGTGCACTAGTTCTACTTCCACCCGATGGCTAGAATCTACTTCCACCGATTCCAAAAGAGGATGTTCATCGGCATAGTGCCCTACATGAGTTCCTGAGGTAGATACCTCCAAGGATCCATGGCGAGACAAATCCTTAGGTAGATGAGGATTGTATTGAAGTAGTTATGCATGTTTTCTATCTACTGACGACTTCTCCCAACCATACATTAGTCTTAGTGGTAAACTATCTTCATGGATTAGCTAGATGATGGTGACTTCTGAAAATTCAGACTCACGATGAGGTTACCATCATTTGGATAGAATTTGATTGCCTCTTCAAAGAAGAGTTCTTCCCTGTGACTTTGTGCTCTGTACGCATACAGAAGCTGATGCACCTACGAAAGTGTAGCATGAACTTAGCAGTGAACTCAGCAAAATTCTCAAATATTTCTTGTTACTCCGCAGATATGGTGTGGGACCCTTACTTTAGGGCATGAGCCATTGAGGAAGGACTGCATTATGAAATCAGGTAATCAGTGATACCTCTCATCATTTTTATGCATGTTAGGGTACTGGAATGATTTTTGGTTGTTGAGATATTCTTGGAGGAGTAGTAGGTGGATGTGACCTATGTTAATGGTAACAATGTAGAGGTGTCTAACAAAGAATATCATTTATGGGGGAGGCAATGTTACGCATTTAATGGTGGGGTCATATATCTAGGGATTTCATAACCCACTGTACTGCTGAGAGTGAGCGGACTGACAAACCTCCTTGGCATATAAAACAATTGGAACATGGAATTAGGCATGTTGATAGGCAGGGTAGAGGAGCTAGGTGAGAAGTAGGTTGTGTTCCCCACCATGATTAGGGAGTCAGAGGATGTGGGAAAGGACATCTACATGCAGTCGTGGCATATGACAATGAAACTCCATGAGATGTTCATGGTACGACATGTGTCTTTTCTTTTTATTCCATCCTAAATAAGAACAGGTTCCATACATTCTTTTTTCCTCATGTACACTTTGAGATTTTGAGGATCCGGTTGGACCATGGACATTACCCTTATTCTTAGAGACTCCAGATGGAGGAGACCCACGAATAGTGTGACCTTGGTCTTAGAGGCGAGAGTTGCAGTGGGCATTTATTAGCTGTCACGTTGAGACCTTATGATGTCATTATAGGTATGGAATACTACCTTTCATTACTTGAAAGACGTTATTAGGTAAGAAAAGTGGTATATATTCATGGTGGATATGATATTTCCTTTGCAATAAAAATGGAAAGCCCAGGAAAAATGGTTTGGACTCTCATAAAGTGTCCTTCTTGAGTCGTTCGTTGGTGGAGGAGTTAGACCGAATGATTTTTTCATAGTGTGGAATGGTTCCTAGCCAAGAATACTCATTGGATATTCCACAAGTGGGTGTGGTTTTGTCTTGTTTCGGATTTTGGTGAGGCCGCTGGAGGTTATAGGTAGTGGGATGCTAGACACAACAATTGCATATTTATCATGATGCTTAGTGCTTTATACACTTGTCACAGCTATAGAAACATGTGCATGTTGCAGCACGATGTGGACCGATAAAGGATGGGACATAACAGTGGTTGATCTCAGTATTCCCTCATGGCGGGTGCTTTGAAGCAGTGCAGGAACCTTTGTTGGACCATGTTTCATCCCTTGAGTTTGGACCTCAGCTTTTCGGTGACGAAATATATAAAGGTAGGGATAATAAAACGTCTCAAAATTTCAATGTAATTTTTTAATTTATATGGAATTATTTCAAGACCACTATATCTGAAGCCACAAGATTCCGAGGCCCAGAGTGCCTGGAATGATCCGTTGAATTTTTGTTAAGCATTAAATAGTGTGCGTGAGTGGTTCTCCTGAAAAAGTGGAATAACTCATAAATGGGTTCCCTAATTAGAATCTTGAGGGCTCCATTTCATGTTGGATGGCGATATTAACCTTGGATAAACTTATTTTTTTTCGGTACAAGCCTCCTAAGAGAACAACAGAAAATGGAAAAAATGTAAATAAAATAATTAATTAAAAATATTTTATTTTTCAAATTCTTATAACTCATGAATGGTAACTTAGATTAAAAATATGAGACCACCTCTGAACACCATAAGGTATTCTTTCCTTATATAGATACTAAAATTGGACGGCGTAGGATGCTAGTGGATATTTGTTTAGGCCGTAATAAAATAATTAAGTAAAAATTATTGTATTATAAAATCCTTAACTTCTAAACGGTAACATAGATTGAAAATATGAGAGTAACGTAGAGCTCGTGAGGGTGTTTTAACCGTAGGAGGTGCCTTCCCTCGAATTTCACAGGTGGAGGGTGTCTGTTAATAATTTTTGAACATTTTTAATGGATCGTTCAGTAAATGTGTGGACATCGTTTTCTATCTTTTGAATCGGTGCACAGAATTGAAAAATGAGAACATCGTTGAATCTACAGCATTGAGATTCACTTAAGGGAAGCATCACCTCAACCTCAATAGGTTTGGAGAAAAATTTAGTTTTTGTAGATTTTAACGATATAATAAAATAATAGAGAGATTTCTATTTTATTCTTTTTCTTCTTCCACATGTTGAGCGATGGTGGAGGGGACCAGGATGGTAGTAAAAAATTTAACATGGGATATTAAATGTCCATTTACACTATAGTTTCATAAACACCCCTAGTGTAATTAATGTGGAATATTAATTATGTCAATTAATGAAGCTCATTAATTCCTCGGTGCGTTACTCACCCTTTCCACCTCTATTTAAAAAGATCTCAGGGTAGAGTTTTTTGACATAGATTCACCAAGCGAGGATCCTCTTGAAACGTGCTATGGAATATTCCAATAGTGTGGAATGGATGCATGGACGTCATTGTTTGAAATGACGATGAATCCTAGAAGCTTCTACAGATAAGGATTCTTCTTCCACCGCTACAACGTCCCCAACCAAGCACGAGGTAGGGGTTTTGTTTAAATTCTTGTATTATGATCTTCCCTCATTCATGAAAGGAATGGCTTAACACAGAAGTACTATAATTATATCTTAAATGTGGATTAGATTTTCTTCTGCTTTTTATAATGATAACACGGATGGCACAGGCTAGATGAACAAGGCTCGGACCATCTGTCGTTTGTTTTTCATTGCGTTCTTCGGAGGTGGGTTTTCCAATGTGACGGAACCTGTAAACCAGGATTCACAAAATGACGGTGACATGTTGATTGGGCCATAGTAATATCCAAAAGGAATAATGGACCACCAAAGCTCACTTGGTTTCCCGCATAATCCCTTTCACCATGGCACCGGTGCAGAAGCACCGTCGACCAGTACCGATGGTGATGGCAGCGGCCGGTCCTCACCTGCCGCAGAAGAGAGGCGGTGATCGATGGTGCCACATCGGATCGAAGGGGTGGCTGGCATGGGCCAACCTTAGTGATATCGAGGCGATGCGCCATGGTGTGCAAAAGGAGAAAGCTGTGACATCTATGTCACGATAGAATAAGGGGGACTCATGCCCCACGGGTCCTGCAGACTATGTGGCTACGCCACGTGGCGCCACTAATTGAAGTTCCAAACTTCTATTCTTGAGCCATTTGTGGAGCAGGAAACATCCAAGCTAGCGAGACGTGCCAGTGGGATGGGCCGGGTTGAGTCGGGTCTGGTCTGGTCATGTCGGTCTGACCGTGTCGTACCAGACCCGGACCCCACTCGGGCGTAGAAACGCTAAAATTACCATATCTTGTGAACTGGATGTCTGTTTGACGAATTGTCTATGGCACTGGGATCCTTGGAGAGAGATGGTATTCTTGAGATAATCCATGTTAATTTTGATATTATTGTTTTTTCAGGTGGGATCATACCTAAATCCGACAAGGCCCTCGATACTAAAATGCCTATAACATTCAGACCAAGTGTCTAGTTGACACGCCATCTGTTGCATTGGAACCCTTATAAAATGAGAAATCTTTAGGCTATTTCCTTTTGAAACATCATGGTGGTTGAGGTATGACCAATAACTTGAGGAGAAGAACCGATAATTTTCTTGTAGTGAGCGTTAGGATGGCTACTCCCTTGGTGACTGAAGGTGCAGTTGTTGCTTACTCCTCTACTCTGATAGAGACGGGACTCCCCACATCATGATCACAGGTCCTCCATACTTAGCTCTCATAATGTTAGTTAATCCCCTACCGTGTAGGGTGCATGTCATCTATGATAGGAATATGTACTCCCATATTAGACCAGGGTGTGTGTCCCCCATACTTAGCTCACATAGAGTTAGGTAGTCCCCTACCAGGTAGGGTACGTGTGTTCTATTGTAGGAGTAGGTACTCCCCTATTGGAATAGGGTATGGGTACTCCATAATTAGCTCACATAGAGTCAGCTACACCCCTACCAGGTATGGTGCAGGTCCTCTATGTTAGGGGTATGTACTCCCCTATCAACCTAGGGTGCAGGTCCTCCTTATGGAGTGCTATAGTAGAGGTGGTACTCCCCTACTGTGCAATGGTGCAGGTCCTCTAGCTTGGTGTTGGTACTCCCTTAACGTACAAGGGTGCAGGTCCCACAAAGTGAACCAACTACCATAGTTGAACTCTTCTACCGGGTAGGGTGCGGGTCCTCTAGCTTGGGGTCAGTACTCCCATGACATACTAGGGTGCGGGTCCCCCCAGTGAACAAACTATCATAGTTGTACTCCCCTTCCAGGTAGGGTACAGGTCCTCGAGACTGGGGTCGGTAATCCTCGGACGTAATAGGGTGTGGGTCCCACCATAGTTAACAAACTAGTAGGGTTGTACACCCCTACTGGGTAGGGTGTGGGTCCTCACATATGGATTTATACTCCCCATTATATGAGTAGCGACGAGGAGTGGGGAATTTAGGGGAATTGGATCTCCCTTGACTACAAGACATAGTTATGAGGATTGAGCCCCTCCACATGATGTAATCGTCACCGAAGGTAGAAGTTAGTACTCCATCGACGGACTGGGGATCAGGCCACTTATTACTAGAGAGACTGAGATATATGGTGTTAGACTGGGGCAATTCTCCCCCATCTAACACACTGTTGAGGAGTGGGCCTCCTCACTTCGTTTCCTTTTGTCTTTCCTTGAGGGAAAGACTATGACCGCGAGACCTCTAGTGACAGACACTAGATGAATTTCTAGCAGAATGCTTCCGTTGGAGCACATCCTTTCAGAGGTTCTATTAGGAATGGTTGAGTTGTAACTTATTGATTATATTTCTCAGACGGGTGCCATCAGGGATGTCCAATTCATGGAGCATGTACTCACGATCCTTGAGTTACTCTTGAGCCTTATTTGGAAATCTTGGAAATGGCTTGAGTTTTGGGGCCTTATGTTTTATTGTGGGTTATATGAGTGTATCTAGATGACCTAGGTATATCAAATGGCATATACCAGAGTTGTGATCACTATGCATAATCATTGTGGTTTACATCATGGTTGTTTTGTGGTATTTTTACTTTGTAGATTTCCGAGAGACCATCGAGCGTCTCGGGGTCCCCTACTAAGTAGTGAGTTATTCACCCTTGCACGGGCTTCACCCGCACATGAGGTGTCTAGTTCATAGGATCGATGTTTCAATAGGGGAACTCAAAAAGACGTGACTGACAGATGTTACGATGATGTACATGGTGGCATAGGACCAGGAGGGGACTAGTATGACCAGGAAGACATTAAATACAAATTCAGCTTCCAATAGCATCACTACTCCTACGAGTAAGGGGTATCTTCCTCAGACAGTCATCAGCGCTCTCTTTGTACCTTATTTTTTTTCAATTATTGTGTTGGGATTGTATACAGGCCTGGTTACACCACTCAGTGCTTTACTTTCCAGTGTACTCTTGTTTCTGATTACTTAGTGTCCCCCTTTCTGATTTGTGGTTTTTTGTTTGTGAGTGTATGTGTGTACAAGAATCTGGTAAAATTACTCCCGCATGTAAGTTGATGGCTTCCACACTATTCTCCAACTTCGGGCATTCAGGAGTCAGGCATGAGGTATGTCACGAAAAGAGCCCCATGGGATGGTTCGTGATAGTTCTCTTAAATTTTTGGTAATTATGAATAGAACCTAAGGTAAATATTTCTCACCTCAATAAGAGTAAAAACTATAACACTGACTTAATACCATTGTTTAAGGTCTCAAAATCAACCAAAATCGTGAATATATTTCATTTATAGGGTCAAATTATATGATATACTGAGAAAATTATAAAATATAGAATTTAGCATCATGTTCCCTAAACAATTAGAATTATATTATTATTAGTAATGAAGATTAAAAAATTTTATTCTAGAATTTAAATTATTTATATATTATTAATAATAATTAAAAAATGATTATTTAGATTTAAAATATTTTTTTTAATATATCTTAAATTTTTAAGATGGTATTTTATTTATTGTTTTTTGTAATGAAATAATTGATTTAAATTATACAGAACTCTTATACAGTGCTTTTGGAAGAAGTAAAAAAAATTATAAATATTTTTAAAAAATAATGAGTAATTTATTTTGTTTTAGATGTAGTTCCTCAAACAATTTAGATATTATTATTACAGTGTAATTTTTTTAATGGTATTGATTTTGTTTCAATTATTTTCATAATTTTTTCATTGATAAATAATTCAAATAGCTCATAAAATGGAATTAATTTTATTTTATGATATGTGTATTCTATTAAATAATTGGAAACTAATAAAAACAACACTTGAGTAAAATTAGATCTAAAAATGTATTCCAATCTCATACCTTACTCATTTAGGAACCTATTATTTCATTATATGTAATATTATAACTCTTTTAAAAAAACATTACTACTACTTTTAAGAATAAAATTTGTTAACCAGTGGAAAAATCTAGACTATAAGGTTTAAAATGTACCACAACATATATAGAATTCACTTTATTGTTAAATTTTAATATTCCCCATTTTTATGTCATATATATTTTTTCAATAATTTATCTTGAAAATGAATTAATTATATTTTTATACTTTTGGTATTTATAATTGATTCCTTCCCCTACTTTATAAAATAACACCCCTTCTCCCTTTTCTTTATACCACTATGAGACATATATATTTGAAAACCCCTATAAATGTCAACACTAACATCCGAAGAAATATTTTGAGATTATTCAAATCTTGAAAACCCATTCTATGTATTCATAAAAAGGTATATAATGGAGGCCTTCCCAAGAAGAGGTAATCATTCAACCCATCCTATTTATCTTTATTACTTCTTATACCATCTATAAAATTATGTAATTAATGAGAAATTATATCATAAATATCCTAAATATAGTAAACTGTAAATATTATTATGTAACTATATGTATCCACCAACTATTCATGCATATGGAATGTGAATGTATCGAACATGGGTATGTGTTGACTACCTCATCCACATAATGACACAATTAATTTTCATTGTCCATATTTCTTGAATAGATATTATAATGTATATAAAGTTTAGATATGATATTTTTTACATTATTATAACATTATTAATATAATATCATATATAACTTCTAACCATCCTATCAATTGAAAAATAATAACATCACTCAAGAGTATACAAGGATCACCACATCCACAAAGTGATGGGGTTTGTATTTCTCTCTCAATTTAGATAGATAATGAAAAGAACAAATTTAAGGAATATATATGATATTTTTTATATAATAAGAAATATATTAAGATGAATTATTATTTAACCATATTTCATTCCATATATTGAAAATTGAAAATGGAAAACATGTGTTTGTACAGCTTAATGTCTCAATGAATGGAAAAAAAACTTTTCTATATATTTCACTCATAAGAAATTTTAAATATTTATATAATGAATATATGATATTTTTTATCCTTAAAATGTTACTTATATTATATATCTTTGAGAAATTTACAATAATTGATTTTACCAAACATAAATTATTATTAAAAATGCAATAGATAACACACACAAAATATGATTTTTATAAAGAATTATTAAAACATAGTCATTGAAATGTTATAAGGGATCATATATGAATTTTTGAATATCTACATGAATATTATATATAATTATAAATAATTTCAATTCAATATTTATTAGATTCAATTTCTATGAATGAAATTGAATCTCTAGGTATTGGATACAAGTTAAAATCTAACTATTTTTTGGGATTTCATTGAGTGAATTTACGATGACGAAAATTTTATAATATATTTCTCAATAAATAAATTAATTTAATTCTCATATTTGTTTACTAATATTATAATTTTTACTTTCATTTTTCTCCCTTCATGGAATCAAGATACCTAGAAAACTATTTTAAGTAAAATATACATTATTTCTCTCTTTGGGGATTTTTTTATTTCATATAAAAAAAATAAAATTTATATCAATAATGTTTTAAATATTATTAAATGATTGTTCAAAATTATTTTCATATTTTTTTTAACAATAAAAAAAAATTAAAAAAAATTATTATTTTTTTAAACAAATTATTATTGCGTTTTTAGATAAAATTGGAATAGAATATTTTTTACATACATGGAATGAAAAAAAATTATATACATCAATAATACTAATTTATTTGAAGATTCCATTACATTCATAAATTTTTCATTTCAATTAATTCATTTCTTAATTTTTAAGAATCTTTTAAATTTTAATCATTCATTTAAAAATGAAAAGGGTATTTTCCTAATTAAATATTTTAGTAATATTTTAATGTGGGTTTCCATCAATTGTAATATCATTTGATGATTCATTGGATTTACAGGTGATATGAACCAATGACAGAAAATTATAATTTAATTTTATGGTTTATGGTAATTATTATGAAATAACAATGACAACAATATTCTATACCATTTGTAAATTCATGATAAATATTTTGAGGATCTTGTGGAATACATATGATACAATTTTTTATTATTTTATTAGTATACCCACAATTTTATAGCCCACATATTCATTGGAAAATGAGTAGTGTTATATGTACAATAATGGTATACATGATGTTATCCCAAGCCTGAAATAGGGTACATGGTAGATTAAATTAATAAAGAAGTAAGTACATGGGATTTTATCCTAGGAATAACATGTTTTGAATGTATTGTTGGGTAGAGTTGAAATTTTATTTCTTTTATTATGATTTTTAATATATTTTATGACATGATATTACCACATTTTTTCATGGAAAATATTCTTTCAATGATTTCCGTTTCAAGTCAAAAAAACATACAACATTAAATCCATGACTCATTATTACGATATAAAAAATTTTGTGTATGATTTTCATGTTCTAATAAATATTATTCTTATGTAATATTATCATGATCATAGATATATCCATTTTTTACCCTTACTATGAATGTGATAACAAACATTATAATGATTTATTATCCCCATTATATGATGGATATTTTGTGTTTGTTGTTTTAATGATGTATTATAAGTTTTAACAATTATGTAAGATATGATGTTGATCTTGTATGAATAATATGTTTACATATCTAGGTTTATAAAGACCCTAAAAAATACTTCTATTATATAGATTTCAATTTTTTAAATTAATATTCATATAATTATATGTAATATTTAATTCAGAAAAGTATTTTTCAGAATATTGAAAATATATTTCTGATAAAAAAGAAATATGATTCAATGAGATATTTCATTGATTATAGTGTCTAAAGAACTTCACAATTAATATCAAGTATCAATTTTTTCATTTCTATTGTTTTTTTGATTAGATCATTTGAGCATAATAGATAGGGAATATTCATCATAGGTTAGGATATATTTCATTAAAGGTAGAGGGGTGATATTTCAAAGGATTTTTTTGACATGATAAAGAAAATATTATTTTCTAGAGATTCTTGTTTGGTTTTCTAATCGACATGTTCAATTAAAGGATGTTATGAATAGTTTTTTCTATGATTGTTTTCATATGTTTTTGGTTTTATTCATTATTGATATATTTAAATATTCTAAAATCCATGAGAATATTGAATGAAATATGAAATCAAATTAAAATACTAAAGGAGATAATATGTTTTGTAGATATATTATTATGCATGAATTTTGGTTTCATTAGATTTATTTCCCTGGTTATATTTTCTATAATTTTGGAATAACTATTTTCCCTATTAAAACTATTTTTTTGAATAATTTCAAATAATTGAAAAAATTAATTTATTTACAATGTTTACTTCAATAAGAATTTTACTACAAAATTTTGGTTGAAAAAATTTCTCAATTTTCCTTCCCATTATGTTTTTTATCTCAAAATATAGTTAAATTTATCTGGATGAAATACTTTGAGGATTGATTCAAGAAAATGAAATGAATATTAGTGAATTATCAAGTTTTACCCTAACCTTTAAAAATGTTTAATTGGTCATTTATATTAATTATTAATTTGAGGGACAAAGATTTTTTTTGATATCGTTGATCAAGTTACTACTTATGATTCAACACAACTGAAATTACATGAGTTGAATTATCCCACATAACATCATGAATTAGTTATTGTTTTTATATGTAAATTTTTACCTTCACCATTTATATGGAGTACTGTGAGAAATATGTAACAATACAAAACGTTTAATGTATATATTCACTAAGAATGAGCTGAAAATAATACTAGGATAATGGTTAGAACTCATTACATATTATTATTACATGGTTCCAAATCAAACATGAAAATAAAAAAACAAGTTAATTCATTTTATTAAAATGGTAGTTATATTCTAACCTTGTTCAAACTATAATATAATCCTTCATGTAATTATTTTATGAATAAGGGAAAAAAAATTATGCATGAAAGAAAATATTATATTTCGTTTCAAGTGTATGTAAAATCACCTCAACCAAAATTAATTATTTTAGGTCAGAACGTAGAATATTTTATATAGAATGTTATAGAATCCCTTTGTAGGTGTAAATTTTCAAATTATAATATAGATGAAGAATGAATATATTGTTTACATTACCATGACTTGTTTGACTTGTCATCATGTAAAATCATAATAATAATTACTAAAGTTAATGCATTATAATATTCTTACACCATAGTGGTAATGGTAAACCAAATAAATGTATTTAATAATGGTATATTTGAAGTCATATTGAGGTAAAAATGTGGTTTATATTTTTACTAATCGCAAAAATAAATTTTCACATTTTATCTCATTTTATATAATTTTTCATCAAATATATTTATTTGACTATATATATTTGATATATTCATTTTAGATAGTGTTTTTATCTTCATTATATTAGATCACTATAACATGTTCCCTTTTAACATATACAAATTCCTTTATATGTCATTGGGTAAAGAAATAAAATTCAGAACATGTTTTCGACTTCAATTTTTTGGATTGTCAGAGAGAATTATGTAGACAATAGATGTTTTTTTTATATTATTAAATGTATTAACAAGGATGATGGGAAAAATATATATTAATAGTTTAATTTTATTTAAATAAATGTTTTCATTCTAGTATACAGATGGAATAATCTGAGTAATTAAATGGAAAGTGGTCTCAGAATAAAACTTTTTAAGATGTAGTAGGTAAAAGTTTGTTGTGGAGACCATAATTGCTCAATGAAATGATTAATAAGGTGAATATGATTAAAAACACATGAATATGGATCATATAAGTTATAAAATTTATGTATATAGTAGGAGAAAAGATATTTACCCTGAGGTAGGTGATCATATTTTTCAAAAGGTATCTCATGTGTTTTGGTAACAATTTATATTTTTGTCCAAGGTTTATTGGACTGTATAAATTACAATAGAAATTTTTATCATTTTATTTATGATATTACTTTTTTTAGAGTACTTCTCATGTAAATTGTGAATTTTATTATTCTCATTGTTATCAAAATATTTTTACAATGGATCTCATGTTTTGTTCATTGAAGTTGTTATTTATGAAGAAAAAATACCTTACAAGGATCATCGTATTAAGATCCATAACCATAGAGAGAGTTTTTTTAAAAAAATATGTTGATAAATATGGTTATTCATTTTTTAAAAAAACATGTTATTGATGAATATACCTGTGAATTATAAAATTCGATGAATGAAAAATATCCCCGCTTTCTTACATAATAAATAAAACTGCTAGAAAGAAAATTAAAAAAGGGGAGAAGAACATAAATACCATGTTAGGGATACAATATTTCTTCTTTCATTTAATATTAATATTCAATTATTATATTTCATATAGTTATGTTCATTATTATAATATTAGGAAATGTTTCAATCAAAATGATAAATATTTATTTATAACCAATTTGGGTTTTCATGTAGTATATGGTTTTATTTAAAATAATTATTCAGAAATTATTTTATTTTAATATAAAAATTGAAAATAAATTTTGAATTTCATCATTTCAATTTTATCATCAACTATATTTTTTAGAATTTTAGAAAAAGTTATATTTTTCAATGAATAGTGAAAATACTTATTTTTCTTAAAAAATGCCTTTTCATTTCATTAATTTAAAAAATTATATATTGGTTTAAAATCAATTAAAAGTAAATTTAGTAAATTTATATTATTTATAATATAATAATGTTAATTGGTACAAAAATTATAGTTTAATTAAGTATAAATAAATTTTTAATCACAAAAATCATTTTTTATAACAAAACTATTTTTCAGCAGGATTAATTTTAAATTAAAATCATACATTATTATAATTCAATTTTATAATACATATTTTCTATAATTATAATGAATATTATCTTGTATTTTAAAAATAAATATTGGAAGTAATGAACAGTAAAAAATAAGAATATGTTACCACAGTTAAGGATAAAAAAGGATTATTGCGGTTTAATCTAAAGAAATAATGGATATAATTACCATAAATTAAAATTTTATTTTATTTTACAGCCATATTTAGAATATATATAATCTAATATAATAAAGTTAACCATTTTTTATAAAATTTTTTTGAGGAAACCAATAATATATAATATTATTTTTAAACATTACAAGTGTGCCATCTCCCCCAGTTTTAAAATGAAAACCCCTATCCTCTCATATGCTCTATTCAGATAAGAAATATTTTATTTCGTCTCAAAAATTACCATGTCCCTACTTTAAATCCCTATCCATTTCATATATTCCCTATCTTGATCATAAATGTATCATAGGAACACATTTTTTTTAAACCTAAAGGGGGGTTTTAAGAAGTGATATAGTACATAACCGAGTTTTTTTCTTTATTTCTTCACATACAATCATAAAATAATCTTCAAACATGTTAAATGAGAAAATTTATATTTGAAATAAATGGAGTTTTTATGTGTATGGAATAACCTAAATCATTATCCTCTTTCATCAAATGTGTAATGAAATTGTAATTCATTTGTATGGATCACAACCGCCTCACTAGTCGATGTAATTTGGATCCCTTTACTAGTTATATAAAATTGTAAAAATGATATATTTAATGGAAATGTGTGATATTTATGAAAACCTTATCATAATTTACAGATAAAATATATTTTATTTCAAACCATTCCATAAATAGAAAAATTATTTCACTGTTCTTGTGAACGCGCAGATTACCACCACCATAAAGCAGTGTGATACAGTTTTCATCATTGCATCACATGTATGATATATATATATAAATATATTTAATGATTTAACATGAAATTAATATTATAATAAATAATTTTAAGGATTAAATTAAACTTACCTTATATTCAACATCCAGTTTTTGAAATGAAAAAGTTACTCATGCATGTGTATGACCAGTCAAATAAATAATTGTCACGTAATTCATTTTTCAAATGAACAATTCATGGTTCTTGATGAATGTATAATTAGTCAATATATAATTAATTATTTCATGATTATTATTTTGGTTAAGATATAATGACGTCCATTTTGTGAATATTCATCATACCAAATTAATTTTTGGTATATGAGCTGGATTTCATCTGCGTGTCTGATCTGAACAAAATTAGTAAATAAATTGAATGTATCTATGTAATAATTTAAAGGAAAGGAAAAAAATTGAAAAGGGTTCTTAATAAACTATATAATAAAAATAATTATATTATTAGTGATCAGAAATAATATATGTGATGATTCAAACTCAAGGAAAGGGACAAATTAACTTAATACCACATTTTAAATCCATGAATATATTCTTAAAAATAATTTATTGATGTATTTATATAGGGATAAATTAATGGAATTTTTCAATTTATTTTAATAATATTTTGAAATGAATATTTTTCTAAAATTTATACATAACATTTTTCATTTCTATACAAAAGGAAAAATGAATGTGTGGTTTTTACATATCCATCATAAATTTATTTTCACTACACAATAACCATTATTCTATGTTTTGAATCCATTATATGCTTCCATTTTAAATATAAATAATTTCTTCTAAATTATGCTTTGAAAATGGGTTTCTAAAATGAATGTTTATTTCAATATCATAAAATATTATTCATTTGGTTTCAAAATATTTTTCAGTACATTAAAAAGATGAAATGATAAACTATTAACAATTTCTTTTTTTAACACAGTTTATGGGAATTATAAATGGTGAAAGGTACGACTCATGTTTCATTAATGATGGGTGAGTTGATACATATTATGCAATGTGTGAGTCTGATACGACATATTTCACTATTGATCCTAATATAGCTCTCAAATTCATTTGGAAATGTTCATTTTCACCAACAAAGGGAATGTGGGTGTTGACAAGGGATGTTTATCCTACAGATTTAATTAGGGTCCATTTTTTTCTAACAAAAGTTATTATTATAACACTATAATTTCTTACATGGTTTTCTATTTCCCATATATTGATTTTTTTTATTTTCATTTAGAAAATACATTTTTTTTCAAATCGTAATGATTTATTTCATATGATCAAGTAATATTATTATAAAGGTGAAAATTTCATTGCTTTTTCTTATTTTTCTATAAACTAACATATTCTATACTTTTATCTTACATAAAATGACTTTTTTCTCATCCTAAATTTTTTCACAGGGTTAATAGATGATTAAGAACAAATAAGAATTCATATTGAATGTTATGATGAATTTTTATATAATGAAAAAAATTTCAATTTTAAATGTCTCATATTGTGGGAAAATTTATATTAGGTATAACATCCCACATTATAATATTTTGTTTTATTAAATAAAATATACAACATAATTATCTAACACTCAGAAACTAAATTTTCATTGTCAGAAAAATAAACATAATTCCACTTTTAATTCAATAGATTGTATAATTTTTAAGGATGTTTCATTATACCTATAGTCTTGGTGGTCACACAAATGTCATGGGAGAATGCACTACACATAAAAAATGTGATGTCATGTGATTTGTGTGACATATATGGAGTCACGAGAGCTTGATGGGGTATGAGTACCATGTGATTTCATAATAGATATAGGGTTAAGAGATCACATGTGATGATACATAAATAAGTGCAATATCCCAGTCCTATGATCATCTTGGGATCACATGATAATGATTTTAGTTGGTATTTATATGATCAAGGGTATTTTGATATTCTCTGTCATTAATATATTATTCAATCTTCTTTTTTTAAGTTACAGAAAAAGATCTATTTAAAGAATGTATATAAGATTGCTTGGTTCCATTGCTCCATAAAATTCATTCATGTTACACACTCACTAAATTCAAGTATCTTAATTCTATTTGAGTTAAAATGGAGGGTTATCTATATTTATGATATCCTATATTTAAAACTATTATATGGTGTATAAGCTATATACTAAGGCGTAATTTGGTATAAGTACTCTACTTAAAAGATGATAATGTTTCATGTTTCGCATGTGACTATATTTCACATCATTAGTGGATCATCCTCAATTTTTTAGGTAACAAACATCCATAACTGGATGAATCTAACATGGACTTCCTTGGAATGGAGTTGGTCGAATGTTTTATTTTTCATGGGTTCATTGCATGAATTTGACATGTTTCACATATATTAAATTGACTGCATGATCCCACCATGTCAAATACAGACATGAAATCTTATTTTCATCATTAGATCTCTTTACTCTCCAGTCATAGTGTAAATACAACAAGAAACATTAATATCCCATAACATAAAAAAGTTTTCACCAAAGGTCCTTAACAATTATTTACCACATAAATCATTGGTAACCAATGGACCCAAACATTTATTTACCACATTTCTTCTACAGTAAAAATCTAGAAAATCAGAGAACACCTCATATGAAATATTTTGATGCACAAAATATTTGGAATGGATAAATATAAGATACTTAGGGTTACATCAAATTCAACCTATACATGTTCTTTTTTAAGAACACATAGTCTCTTAATTACATCACATGTGTTAACCCCATGTTAGAAATTGTAAAAACACACAGATTACATGATGATGAGGCTAGAAAATCTATTCCCTTCCATGTATGGACAACATATGGTGAATTAAATAAATGAAAAACATAATTATAATACAATTAATCAGTGTCTATGTGGGTGTCTTGTGAGATAAATAAGGACACATGGTATGCCACAATGTAGTTTACAATTCATAACCATATTTTATTTACTAATAGTTCATAGAACCTCTATATGGGTTAATGATATATTTTCTTCATTAAATTTTAACCGATCATGGTTATATAAGAAAAAATAAAAGAGGCCAAATATTAGATTTGGAATGTGGATGAAGATTGAAAAAAAAATTGAAATTATATTTACCATTCAAATTTGTACCGATCAACACTAAAATAATTAATTTAAAATTTGATCTGGATCTCTCTAATACCTATTATTAGTCCATAAAATAACATAAACTCACATTAAATAAATAGATAACTAATATTACATCCTCTTACATGGATAATTTTTATAATGTACATGACATAATCATTATGATCATTGAATTTTTTTTAATGATTATTGAAATATTTTGTATATGGAACAAATAAAAGATCATTTCACATTAAATTTATAAATAATATAAAAAATTAGTCTGAATGAATTCAGTATTCTAGATTTCTTTCTATGATGAATAGTTTTACCATCTATAACACTTTTGGTAAAATGAAGTTACTCTTATATGATCCATTTTTTGAAACCCCATAATACTATTTGAGAGATTCCTGTATGATTATTGAAGAAAGCCTATGGGTTCTCAGGTGCTAGCATGGTGGATTTATAATCTTTTGGTTTTTATCTTGGTCATTATGATGATTCCTTTAAGATTAATGAACCACCATTATACACTCATTCTTGATATGAATAAGTAATAATAATCTATAAATTATTCATAAATAATGGGGGAGACATCAAGATATCATTTCTTATAAAAAGTAAAAATTTCTCTCAAATTATATTCAATATACATAGTCATCTATTTTTAGAGATATTGATATGGTTAAAATAATATTTGTTTGAAGAAGTACTCGTAAGGACAATAAAAAGGAATATTTTACCCCATTTTATTTAGTAATATTATTAATATTACTATTTTACCATGGTGTGTGAAAAATACCACCACAATAAATATTATATCCCTATATTTCAATTTAATATTTCATACTAGAAAAAAACTTGTTTTTATAGTATAATTATTCATTTATCAAATACCTAAATAAAAATATATTCATTAAATATATATACATATAACCACATAAATAAATAATAACATTGTAAATAAATATTTCTTTAATATATTTTTTCAATAACACCGTAATAAAATCATTCATTATCATTGAAAGTAATATTTTTTCCAATTTTAAAATTGAAATATAATTTAATTAAGCCTAATAAAAACACCTAGTGAGGGACCCTTTTGAATTACTTATAATCATAATTAGGTTGGCTTTCCTCATGTGCATGATTACTATATATTATCTATCTAAGTAACCTAATATAATTAATATAATTACACAATATAGACCACCCCTCAAGAGTGTTCGTTGTGTAATATAATCCTTTTATCCTTATACCTATTCATTTATGTTTCCCACCCATATCATCGATATATATTCTTGATATGAATTTAATTATATATATAAAATATACACATAATTATTACCTATTTATGGAATGATAAATCGAATGTCGAATCAATCAATGTTTTGAGATATCATCTCATATTTTAATCGATGTGAAAACTTCATCCTTTACTTATTTATTTATAACATGTCATTCATGACACACCACATATAACAAAATTCACCATGAATGGGTTTCGTAATTTATTATAAAAATATATCTATGTGTGTGAGTTAATAAATACACTAATGGCACTATTAATTTCCAAGGTCCTTTACACTTTTTCGTAGATAGAAATATTCAATGACACATTAACGTCTATCATTCCTACTAGAGGATCTATTCTAATAATATACCATATTTTATAATACCATTTGAAAAATTAATCAGATTGTGTCTCATCTCTATTTGACTAATCAAACTTCAAAATCGACATAATATATAACCCATCATATAATTTTTCCCATCCATTTAATGATGAATAAAAATATCTTCATGTAATTCTAATGTTCACATCTTAGTCAGGAAATGTTATTAACATTCCATGAGATAGAAACTATATTATATAACTACATTAAATTAACATATAATTGTGAATTATATAGACTAAAATGTGTTATTTAATATTCACATCTTTTAATATACATGAAATCCAAATTATGCACAGTTGGTTATAATAATCCAATATCAATAGTTATTAGAACGTTGTAAATTATGATAGAATTTGAATGAACATGGAGTGGAAACAATTTTTTTCATAGAAAAATATTTTTATAAGGATTTTAAAAATTAATATAGATTATGATTTTGATTCATTTTTTTCTAGGTTAATTAAAAAAATAAAAATATATAATGTGTTTTTCGATGTTCTCTTATATATTAATGATAGAGTGTTAAAATAAGATGTGAGTTAAATAATTATAATTACAATATGATATTAAAAATTTAATTGTTTGAGTTTATATGGTTTACATCCTAATTATAAAAAATGATGGTTTCTTATTTAAAATTTCTATAATTACTTCTAATGTCTTTTACACTATATGTTTTTCATGTAATATTACATCACTAAGAACATCATTTCTTATTAACTCATATGGTTATTTCTATATTAATTAAAATAATTTTCATATGAGTATCATTAAACATACTTTAGAGTGTGATGGTTTTCCTATCGGATACAAAATTTTAATAGAACACTATGGGGTTATATTCTATATATGGTATGATGTTATGATGGATGTTTCTAATTTTCCTATTGGGTGATATATTGAACATAAACGTAGTTTCTTTGATTCATATGATGAAAATGAATATAATTTCCCACATTCAATGCCTCAAATTTTCCAATAGGTGTGTATAGAAAAGAATCATTTAATTGAAATTTCCCCACTTCTCCATATTGATATTTACCACTATAAAACATTTCTATTAATTTTTACTATCTAAAGATCATATGTATCTCAGGGATTATGTATCCAAGATTGATAATTTCTGAGAGTTGAATTTAAATTATTTTCATAAACATCATGATGTTTATTCACTGAAGGGAATGATTTTCTAGATAGATTCATTCAAGTACGTATACTATAAAAAATATTAACCTATTGTTTATCGGATAAATATATAATCATATGATTTTTAAGGATAATATTACATATGGGAAGTGAGTTTCAATGTAAGCCTATAAAAAGTGAAATCATCAATGGAACCTTACTCTAGTTTTATTGATAAATACTTCTTCAAGAACAAGAATTTGGACATCTCTCACAATGTTTTTCATATTACCCAAGGAAAATGTCAATGATTTATTACATGGAATGTTTAAATTTTATTATTCAAAATTTTTATTTATTATAAATATTAAAAATTAGACTAGTGTGTTGTGTCAAAAAATGTTTCAGCTTTCCCATCAATCATTTTTTTTGAAATCACAAATCATACAAATCGTAATCACATATATCGTTTATCATGTATATTATTTTACAATCATAATCACTCACATTTTTTTTCATATATTATGTGTTCTTGTCAAAATCATATATATTGTTTTACATTGTAACTAGAAATTTTGATTTATTTTCGTAATCACAGACCTTGCTTCCCATCTTTACTAGGCCATGCATCGTAGCTACATGTATTGTAATCTGTTTATTTATCTTAACAAGATTATGTATCGTAACTAGTGTATGTATCATAACCAAGTTATGTATCATAACCAGGTCATGCATCATAACTACATGCATCATATCTAGGTTAAGTATTGTATTCATAAAAAGGATTTACATCATACCAACATGCATCGTAATCACCTTTACCATAACTAGATTATGCATTTTAACCACAAGCATCGTAATCAAGAATCATAATCTGGTGAAATATCGAAACATAATCATGCATCATAACCAGATTATATATCATACATTTTTTCCATTTTACAATTATTAACCATGTTTTGTATCGTAATCATGTTAAGCGTTATGATTATATTATTTGTCGTAGTCATGTAATGAACTATACTCTTATCTTGTTTCAATACCGATTACTTTATTTTCATACCAATTGTTTAATACCTTTAAACATACTATTTTCTAACTTAAACGATGTCGTTGAGATCGTTTTGAACCAATCAAAACAATGTCGTGTATTCTGTTTGTTTTGAGCGTTGTAATGCGAGCTGTCTAAGACCCTATGAGTTTCTAGAGAAATATTACTGTTGGAACTTGAGGCATAGAAATTGGAGGTCATTCAAACAAAAATTCAAATGTTTTTCCTCAATAAAGTTGTAGAGAGAGATATTTTGACTTCTCTATTTATTAGTAAGAAATCCATGCAGATATTATAAGTGAACAACCTGTTCCATGTTCATGTATTTCAATTAGAACATTCATTCTTTCATTGCATGACAGATAATTGTGATAATGATCATGGGATTCCAGGGATAGCAAGGAATGATGTTGATCATCATATCGAGGGATTTAATTTTTTTGGAAGATAGAGGTGTTTATTACCTTTTTCATTGAGGGATTCTAAGGATAAGAATTTTTTTTGCTGATTATCATATCGGTGAATTTCATTTTTTGAAAGAAATATATGTTGATTAATTTCTTAATTGAGGGATTCAAGGGATAGGAAGATAGTCATGCCAATAATCCTATCGAGGGATTACCATGGTGGTGGTAAGATAGATATTTTATCCTAAGTTAATGGATACCCTACTCTTTGGGATAAAATAATTGTAATACCATTACATTCCAATACTATTTTTAATATAAAGGTAATTATATTGTTTCATTCAATTATCAATATTCGTTTCTATTGTAATTGATTCAATTATAATTGATTCATAACATATTGTATTAGGTGATTCTATACATTGTATGGTAGAATCATTTATATTTTTATTACTCTGATTGTTGTATTCATTTCATATACAATTGTTTTTCATTACTTGTGGTATTACATTGTTTCATATTCATCAGATCTAAGACAAATATAGGAATTTGTTTTCACAGTGAGTTATATTAGTTTTAGACCTCTTAAACTATGTTCATTCTGATGTGTTTGAATAAAAAAAATTAATCCTAAAATTCACTCCATTGTACTATTCCATCTAATATATATATATACACCTATATTACGATCCAAAAATTGGTATCAGAGGAGGTTTCAACTATTTTGTTTACTTGATTTATTTCACAATGTAATACAATTATATTTCTATTACAAATCTTTTGTTCATAATTACATACTACACTAACATGTGGAGTGGAAAAAATATTTTTTATAAGATAGAATGAATGAATATGGGATCAATTGACAATTTGAATCCTACAAGACCACCTATTTTGAAGGAAATTCTTATGTGAAGTGGAGAGATCAAATGAAGGGATATGTTATTAATAATATAGTAGGAAACATTGTCATGCTTACTGGAGAATATGGAATCCTAGAAAAGTAAATCAGTAAGTTCACCAACCAAGAAAAACAAGAATATTAACAAAAGAACAAGGTACACAAACATTGTTGTATTCCATGACCAAGAATATATATATCCAAATATCATCATGTGAAGTAGCCAATTATATCTGGATTAAATTTGAAGTTACACATTTTGGTACATCTAATGTTATAGAAACAAGAAGATCCATGTTTTGAGTAGAATATCGTGGTTTTTTTTTCTTATAGAGAACCACATTGTAAGGTTCAACAATGATTTAGGACAATAGTCAACAGACATAAATCTATGGGTTAAAATGGTCTTGATGATGAAGCACTTGTAGACTGGATAATTGATATATTTCCAAATCAGTGGGAATAAAAAAGGACAATTATCAATGGGAATAGAAAGGTTACTCAAATCACACTTGATGTGTTATTTGGGTCCCTTCTTTAGCATAATGAAATAATTAAAATAAATTAACATTTCAATAAGAATAATAATGGTAATATAAGTGTAGATTTTACTAATACATCCAAATATAAAATATCGGAAAGGATAATAAGATCCAAATCTACAAAATCTGTTGTTATATCATAATCCAGTGATAGTGATCACATAGGGAATTAGTTAGATAATCTTTCTCAAAAGATAATCTAGACTGTTCGAAATAAAGAATTTCAATACAGATTCAAATATAATGACCAGAATGACAAGAAACACTCTAATGTAACATGTTATGAATTTAATAGAGAAGGTCATATTAGACCATATTTTCCATTGATAAAAAGAAAAGACAAGAAGGATAAACATTCTGAGAGAAAAAGTAGACGTTTTAAAATACTATTAAAAAAAATCCTTGAAATAAAATGATTCTTGTAGTAAATGTGTTGGTGATTAATCAGGTGATTAATTAGATTATGAATCTTCTAGTTCAAAGAATCTAGGACTTATAGCCAAAGTAATTATTGAAAATCATTGTTTCATAGCTAAGGTTCACAATAGTGAATCTCATCCAAATGTATCATTAAATTCAAATTATCCTAATGGGAAACATTATTACTCTTTGGAAGAAGAATATTCCTCAGTAAATAACTATATAGAATATTTTGAAGATGTATCCATATTTTCTAGATTACTTCAATGTGAAAATTCCAAACTCAAGAAAAAGATTCATAACGAAAATTCTACAATATCTATTAAAAAAAATATCAGATCTTTTAGAAGACTTTTAAAATAAATCTCTTTATTTTGAATATATTTCAAAAAAACCTTGTGGTAGTATATTATGAGAAGGATAAACCTTCCATAGACGTTTAACAACATGTTTTAAAGAAAAAAGTTTTTTAAAATAAAAATAACTACAAAAAAACTTTTTCTGATAAT
Organism: Viscum album; assembly: GCA_963277665.1. Taxonomy (NCBI): domain Eukaryota; kingdom Viridiplantae; phylum Streptophyta; class Magnoliopsida; order Santalales; family Viscaceae; genus Viscum; species Viscum album. The sequence continues at coordinate 1,337,911,357 of OY728132.1, read as the reverse complement.
GATAATTTAGACATTAGAATAAAATATGAAATTATTTATCTGAAGAAACTTTTATAAAACTTTACCTTTGTAGGGAATGATTTTGAAAAAATGTATTCTCAAATTCATCCTATAAGGAATAGTTTTGTAATTGGTTACAAACACTCAAAGACTATTTTTAGTCATAAATATTTTGTTCCCCAAAATGTATCATTATGTACTAAATGTCAATGTGGTCGACATTGGGAATGAAATTTTTCTCTTAATAAAATCCAACCATTAGGATTTCATGAAGTTCATTTTTTCAAAATCAATGTGGATTCCTAAAATTATATTTATCTAACATTTTCCGATCCAAAGAATATTGGGTTCTGAAAATATAATTTTTTCATTTTTAGGGAAACAAGAAGTGTACCAAAAACTACAAAAATTGGTACATGGATAGTGGTTGTTCTCAACACATGACAAGAAAAAATATTTATTTGAAAATATTGTTGAAAATAGTGGTGGAAGAGTAATCTTCAGTGATAATGGTCAGTGAATGATAATTGGTATAATTAATAATGTTCTTTTAGGAAAAGATTTAATTTTAAAAGTTTTGATACTAAAAGGACATAATAATATCATTATAATGAAAATTCAATTATGTGATTAGGGTTACCTTGTAAATTTTTTTAATGAAAAATGTTTAGTTCACAATTCCATGGATGAATTCATTGTTTCATGCCATAGGAATTATAATGTGTATACATTTAACATGGAAGACCTTTGGAGCCATGACCTACCATGATTAGGTGCAATGGAGGACCAATACTGGTTATGGCATAGAAGGTTTGGACATTTTAACCTTAGGAATCATTGTAAACTCTCAAAGAAAAGACTTTTTTAGGATCAACCTATTCTAAGGAATGATTCTTCAAAAGTTTGTAACCGTTTTCAATATGGAAAGAAAAATAAAAATATATTTAATCCAATCAATGAGGTTTCAACATATAGTGCATTACCGTTAGTGCATATAGATCTTTTCGGTATTTTACAAACTAGAAGCATTACATTAATTTACTATGTATTTTTCTTAGTTGATGACTACACTAGATTCACATGGGTCTATTTTCTACCATTGAAATCTGAATTCTTTTTCAATTTCAAAACAATAAGCACCCAAGTTAACAATTATAAAAACCTACCATTGAAAACAAGTGATATTTATCATGGTGGATAATTTCATAATTTGGATTTTGAAACCTTTTCTTAGTAAGAATGGTATTAATGAAAAAACATTTGGCCATAAGAACACCTCAGAAAAATGGTTTTGTTAAAAGAAGAAACTACGTTCTTTAGAAAATGGAAAGAACCATGAAGAGTGAATACTCAATTACTAAGCATTTATGGGATGATGTTATTTGCACTACATGTTATACTATAAATCTTGTTTTAAATAAAACTTTTCATAATGAAACACCTCATGAATTCTGGAATGGCCCAAATCACAATGTTTCATACATCAGATTATTTCGAGGCAATGGATTCATATTGAATACAAAAGATAATTGATATAAATTTTCACACATATTTGATGAAGGAACCATTCTAGGGAATTCAACTACTTCTAAGGATTATATAGTTTTCAATTAAAACCCACTTACAATTTAAGAAATATCGGATGTTAAATTTTATGAAACTGACCCATTTATTTTTAAACAATCCTTACCTACATCTATGATGGGTTTTCAAGAACTAAGTATACCATTTTGATTGAAAACTATTATGAAAATGGAACCATTCAAAAAAATGTTTTCGAAAAATTTACCACATAAGACATTATATCCAATGTTGATGAATGAGATTTACAATAACCAAATCAATTGTTTCTCAAGAATTATCCCAGTGATTATATCATTGGGGATATCAATCAACCTATATTAACAAAAAATTCCTCGAGAAATGAAATATGAAATCTCTATTTGCTATCTAAATTTGATCCTAAATCATTAAGTGACGTTTTAGGTGATGAATTTTGGATTAATCAAATGAAAGATAAACTAAATGAATTTGAAATGTATCTGGTTTGGACCCTAGATGAAAGACCTAATGAAACCACTGTAATTAGTGTAAAATGGGTATTCGGAATCAAATGTTATGAAAATGGAGTCATTATAATAAATAAATATGACTTTTTGCTAAAGGATATAATCAACAAGGGGGAATAGACTATGAAGAAACCTATGCTCTGTTAGCTGGACCAGAATTTTTCCGGATAATATTACCCTTTGAAACATACATCAATTTTAAAAAAATTGATCTAAAATGTGCATTTCATAATGGTTTCATACAAGAAGATGTTTTTTAGATCAACCCCTAGTTTTATAGATTCAAAACATATTGATCATGTTTTTAAACTTTCCAAAAGCTTTTTATGTCCTTAAACAATCCCCTAAAGCATGGTATGATAGACTGAAAAGGATTATTTTACAAATATATTTAGAAAAATGTATTAGAGACCAATTTTTTTTATAAAAATGGAAAAAAATTTGTTTCTATTTTCCAAATCTTTGTTGATGAAATTATATTCGGATCAACTCAGCAATCTCTAACTGATTATTTTGTGAATCAAATGAAATCATAGTTTGAAATGAGTATGATGGGAGAGTTAACAATCGGTTTAGGTTTTCAAATTTCTCAAAAATTATAAGTTACCTATATATCCCAATATAAGTATATCCATGACATACATAAAAAGTATGGATATGAAAACACTTAATGTATTAGCTCTCAAATAAATATCTAAAATACACAGCATCTGAATAAAGCTGGGAAACTAGCGGATCAGAAAAAAATTAGAGGAATGATATGATGTATGTTGTACATGAAAACTAGTCATATAGACCTAATGTTTCCGGAATGCTTTTGTGAAAGATACCAATCTAATCCAAATGAATTGTAGGGACCCCGGTTCCCGGGTGCCTATGGGGCATGATGTACTAAAAATTTAATACAATTAGTTACAATAATACATCATGTCCCATACTACAGAAGATCGTGAGGCTCAGGATTCTGGGAAACTAGCTTCTTCTTAAAAACTTCTTTAGTACAAATCCTTACACGAAAATTTTAAAACAAAAATGAATGGTGAGAAAAATATGCCCAATAAGGGGTTTTAAAACGTTTAAAGAAAGTTCATTCTCAAAGCAGTCATTTTGAAGATAATAATACACTTAATTAAAAACAAGGCATCATCTTTTTATTAAAACATGTCAATCTTTCATTATTGAAACCACTTACATAGAAAAGAGGTACTTTTTAAAATAAACATCAATGAAGACATAAATTAGAGAGCGTAATCAAGGTAAGAATAGATGATGCGTAACTCACAAAAAGATTTCTTTAGTTCTTAAAGACTCTGTGTAAGTAGGGATAACATTCATATCATGAATCATTGACACATAGAGTTCTTATAACAACATACCACATCTGTTAAAGTTCATATATCATAATCTCATTCTCATAGTCAAAGGGAGTTTACAACTAAGAGATGTTCTGTTAGTTGAACTATCCCCTGGTTGACCATTATCATCACATGCGGAGGGAATTTATAATTCCAGATTTTATCAAGACCTTATGTCCTGACCATAAAACATACTTAATATGGGTCAAGGATAACCGTCCATCCCGTTTCCAGGGTAGCACAAGACAAGGCTAACCTCCAAGACCGTCGCACATAACGTCTCATGAGACTCATCCTTTACCCAATGAATTGGATCGCTATACAATTCCGGGCACACCCGTCCACAATCATTTATGTTCAATACATCCCTCACATATTTGATGTGGTCTTACATTCATAGGGTCTCATTATTACATTCATTACCCATAATCCCTTTTCACATGTGTTTCCATAGTCAGGGAAGAACATTGCAAACATTAATAAAAACTGACTCATAAGTACTAAAAAAATTCGTACACATTAGATATTAACTTAACAATTGAAAGCAAGGGATTAATGGTAACCTAAAAATGAACATAAACACATTAACACATAAAACACCATAATCCCAAGTTAAAAAAATGAGGCCGCTCATATTTAATACACATGCTGATAAATGGGCGTGGTGGAAGTTTATTTAAAACTGTGCGAACACATAGATATTTACACGGTCAATAGTACATAAAATGATGGATGATTAGGGTTGCCACATGAGGTGATAAATGAAGAAATCCTTACAACTATTATACCACATAAATGAAATACTAAAGAAAACACATTTGGCATTAAATATTGTGATTAACATGTCATCGAACTAAATAAATTTTCGTTAACTACTAACATTCATGCAGTAATATTAACATTGAATAATAAATAACCTGACAATATAAACCCATAAATTCTTAGTTCATATCTTTAAAACATGTTGAAACTCCTTCTTTAAATGTATACATTACATCAAGGGTACATGCTAGAATAACTTTTCATATTAAGCTAGTTCACTGGTGCAACATACATATCGGCTTAGCATCCATTAAAATTATTAGAATCTTAAATGTGTCAAAATATTAACTAAGTCCTGATAATTATTAATTGAATTAGGGTTTTGGAAAACTGAACTTATAAATACACATTCACTTGAATGCATGTAAATGTTTAAGGGGATCACGCCACACATTTTCAAAAAAAATCATGAATTGTCAAAAATGCTGATAAATGAAATTTTCAGTTGGAAGAACTATTTTAATATCAAACTTATCCATAAAATTCATCATTTACATAAACATGTATATAAATAATTTTGGTATTATTCTTGAATTAATAATCATTATCGGTAAAAATAATATTAATAAATCATCATGTTATATTGTGATAAATTTTAAAAAAAATAATCAAGATAATCCCTTATTCTCTCACATAGATGTACATATACATCTATGTAATCACATGTACATATATATCTATATGCTCTATATACATGTATAATCTTATATGTTCATAAAATTACCCGAAATCTCCATTTTTCATAAGTTAGAGTAATGAAAAGGTTGTATACATATAAAAGAAATGTGTATATGTGCATATATCATCTTATATATATATGTATGTATATATATATACATGAAGTGTATACATGTATATTCAGACACCAGAACCGAAGTAAAATAAAGCCCAAGAGTTTTCTTTACCCCAGTTAGGTTCTTCATGTAGGAAGTGGGAAGCTAATATGAACGATTCTTAAACCCTTATGTAATTATATATACACATATGCATGAAGTATATATATATGACCATGTATATTCTCTAAAATAGTTGTAATTAAAACAAGAAGATCTTCTTTACTCTGGTTCGATTCTCCGTACAGGAAGGGGAAAACGGGTATGAATCAGTTCATATGGTCATATATATATATATATCTCTATATATATTTATATAAAAACTGTATATAAATATGTATAACCATCGAAACTGAAGGAAAAAGAGACCAAGGAGTTTCCCTTAACTTTTATTGGAGAGGAGAAGAAGATGTAAGAGATCGAGTTGGAGGTTAAAGATCTAAGAAAGTTCAAAGCAACCCTCCCCTCTCCTCAGTGAAATCCGGATCTTAAAAGTTGGGAATCTCCTTGAGAAAAGACGTTGACGGGGGGTATCCGAGGCCGAGTCGGTTCTTAACTTGTGGAAAGGAGAGGCAGTTGGGTCCACTTGATGGCCTAAGTGAAGAAAATCGCTGGCTACACTACTGGTTGGTGTGCGCGACGAAGAACAAGAAGACGCAGGGAACATAGATCCAAAAAAAAGAATGACCAAGATCAATCTGAGTTTTTGATCGAATGACCTAGGTGCGGTGTGGCATTAACAAGGGAAGAACAACCACGATGGAAGGAGAGGATCGGATGGCCTAGATGCGATGAGGTGAAAAACAAATGCGGGTCTCACCCCCCTGCGTTTTCTTATTTATTTTAATCAACAATACTTTTAATTTTTTTTATAATTATTATATGAAAATTATTACTATTAACCTACAATTATTAATCAATATTATTATTTTAAGAAAGGTCAATATTCATTAATGATTATTTATTTACCCCTATGTATAACATATTATTATTTTCCCTTTGTTGACTTGTATTAACCAATTATCTTAATCTCTATAATTAAATATCTATATTAATGTTGTTAATGCAATTAGACATTTAACATAATAACATTAATAATTATGTTCATGTTTCACAATTAAAAACAGATTGATGTAAATATTAACATTAAGAAACAAAATTTGTAATATAAAGGAAATAATAATTTGACATCATTTCAAAACTGTTAATTATAAAAAGGTCAAATTATAAACATTTTCATTATTATTATTACTTATTTTAAATTTAGAGGTAAGTGTAATACACATAACATAATGTTTGGCGTAACATATACATATATATATACATATATGTATATATAAATATATAACCCAAGAGATTGCACACAAATTTTCATAGACCTCAAAATAATAAACCCCACCAGATTCAATATAGTCATTCATAAAATAAATATTTACTTTCTCAAGTAAAAAACATTTATAATAAATAGTGGAAAATAATAATTTTAATTTGCACTATTTTTCATTATATTAAAAAATAGAATTCTCTTATGATTAACATATTGGAAAAACCAACAATGAATTAGTTATATTTTCATTATTATTGTTGTTGTTATTAAAACCTTAAAGGTAGTGGAACAGGGGGGTTCCAATGGCTATAATTATAGCCGTTGGTGGCTAACGGTCGGATAGGTGTTCTTATAAAAACCTGATCTTGGGGTATCCCAAACTCAAGGCGACTGAAGGAGAAAGAGGAGGTGATGGTTTAAGTTATTTCGTTGGTGCTCAGTACGGTTTCGGTGGCTTTATCCATCCTTATGTTTGTTTTGATGGATTCCAAAGACCCTTATCGCCTTCTCGGGGTTCTTGTGGTTTTAATCCATCTTCCTATAATTTTAATTAGGTTTTTAATTGAAATATTTGGTTAGATAAGCTTCCTATTTGATCGTAGAGTTGTAGTCACCATGATGTTCTTCATTTGAATAAAAGATCATTTCATTCATTTTGGTGAGTTTTCTCTATTTTATTGTTACTATTATTATTATTATTTCTTTATAAGATAATTTTTTGTTAAATTAATGGATGACATTGTAATATAAACTTTTCATTACTCAAAACATAGTTTCTTGGGTCGTTACATTCTCTCCCCCTTCAAATAATTGTGTCCTCGCAATTCTATTCAAAAAAAGAAAAACAGAAACCTAAGTCGTACAACATTACAGAAATAGAAGATCTAGCTCAGTTAATGGAATACCCATGTTGGTACATAGTACTTTCATTTCCTTAGCCTAGATCCACTTTGAGAAGTATGTCTTGAACTCCTGCTCATGTGTACTTCACACAGGCATCCAAATGGAGGCTCGTGCGGTGAAAATCTTGGAAACGTCTGAGTGGACGAATCAGCTGATAACTCTCCGGACTACATCACGATCAAGGTAATCAAGGTGGATGATGCGAATGAGGAGACAGAAAGTTAAGACCTGGAATATAAAGGTTTCACTAATGTGGACATCTTGAGCAGTTATGATGAAGCACACTCTGGAAGAAAAGTTTTGTGCTAGAGTAAAACACGGAAAGAGACCCTCGTAGTACCTTTCCCTTCGCCTATAGCAGGGGAGTTGGGCAGTGGAAATGAGATGAAAAACACAGTCAACTCCCTGACACGAACGATGAATATTAGGACTATTCACTATGTCAAGCATACATTGGCAAGACCCTCACAGGTGGAGAAAAGATGGATAATACACCGTGCATGTCCTGATCATAATAACCTCTACTAACATATTAGGTTGTGATGAGATGTTCATTTGACCATCCATCTGGAAAAAAAACATTCAAAATATAACACTTAACAACACTGATAAGGTAGAGGTAGGAAAGGAAACATGAAACTTTCATTTACACAAAACACTACATATCAAAGCCTGGGTTCACTAAACGAACACCACAAAGAGAGAAAAAACTCCCTAACTCTTCAAACCACACAAAAGCTGAACAGACCGGGTTAAACTCAAGGTAACATCTATGACTCCTCTTGAGTTTAGAATGAGGGTTATAGAGTTGGAAAACATAATTACACACCTCTTTCATAAGAGACAATCAGGTGTACTCATCATCCAACACCCCAATGTCCATCAACTGGCCTCAGAAGCCGTAGTGCAAAATTTGACATAGGTAAGCCGCTCGGAGGACTCCAGCAGCATCAGCTTCTTGAAAGGGGTTATCAAGCATCGTGCCAAATTCTTCAACAGTCGTTAACACTCGGAAGAGTCTCTTGTGGTACTTTCCCTAACATGGATAAGAGGGGAATTGGGTCATCATCATTAAGATATAATCCATTCCCAATCCCCAGTGAAGACTAAGCACCCTTGGCAAGTTTGACACATCATACAAGTGCTTGCATGACATGCAAATATGGGCGTAATTATGAAATTTCTCACGGCTAGCTAGAGATACAATGTTATCTAGAGCCTTAGTGGGAAGTGACAGTAAATTGGTAGATACATTTCCATCAGCAATCTTGAATGTTATAACATATTTACTTAGTAAATCATAGTAAAATATTTGTACCACCTGGTTTTCTAGAGTTCCCAAAACCCATCCCTTGATACCAACTCTAGGGTCCCCGGTTCCTGGGTGCCTATGGGGCATGATGTACTAAAAATTTATTACAATTAGTTACAATAATACATCATGTACCATACTACAGAAGATCGCGAGGCTCAGGATTCTGGGAAAACATCTGCTTCTAAAAAACATCTTTAGTACAAATCAATTCCTGAAAATTTTAAAACAAAAATGTAGGGTGAGAAAAATATGCCCAGTAATGGGTTTTAAAACGATTAAATAATGTTCTTTCTCAAATATGTCATTCTGAAGATGATAAAACAGTTCATTAAAAACAAGGCATCCTCTTTTTCTTAAAACATTTCAATCTTACATTCATGAAACCACTTACACAGAAAAGTCGTACTTTCTTAAAATAAACATCAAAGAAGACATAAATCAGAGAGCATAAGAATGGGAAGAATATATGATGCATAATTCACAACAAGATTTCTTTAGTTCTTAAAGACTGTGTCTAAGCAGGGATTACATTCATATCATGACCCATTGGAATACAAAGTTCTGATAACAACATACCACATATGTTAATGTTCAAATACCATAATCTCATTATCGTAGTCAAAGGGAGTTTACAACTAGGGGATGTTCTATTAGTTGAACTATACCTTGGTTGACCATTTATCATCACATGTGGAGGGAATGTATAATGCCAGACTTTATCAAGACCGTGTGTCCTAACCATAAAACATACTTAATATGGGTCAAGGCTAACAGCCCATCCAGTTTCTATAGTAGCACAAGCCAAGGCTAACCGACAAGACTGTCGCACATAACGTCTCATGAGACTCATCGTTTACCCAATGCATTGGAATGCAATATAATTCTGGGCGCACCCGTCTATAATCATTTATGTCCAATACACCCCTCACATATTTGACGTGGTCTTACATTCATAGGGTCTCAATCTTACATTCATTACACATAATCCCATTTCACAAGAGTTTCCATAGTAAGGGAAGAAGAGTGCACATATTAATAAAAAATGAGTCATAAGTAGTAATGATATCTGTACACATTAGATATTAACCTAACATTTGAAAGAAGGGGCTTAATTGTAACCTTAAAATGAACATAAACACTTTAACACTTAAAAACCATAATTCAAAGTTAAAAAAATGAGGTCGTTCATATTTAATACACATGATGATAAATGGGAATGGTGGAAGTTTATTTCAACTGTGCGAACACACATATATTTACACGGTCAATAGTACATAAAATGATGGATGATTATGGTTGCCACATGAGGTGATACACGATTACATCCTTTAAATTATTATATCATGGAAATGAAATACTTAAGGAAACACATTTGGCATTAAATATTGTGATTAACATGTCATCGAACTAAATAAATTCTTGTTAACTGCTAACATTCATGTTGTAGGATTAACATTGAATAATAAATAACCTGACAATATAAACCCATAAATCCAAAGTTCATCTCTTTAAAACATGTCGAAACACCTTTTTTAAAAGTATACATTACATCCAGTGTACATGCTAGAATAACTTTGCAGATTAAGCCAGTTCACTGGTGCAACATACATATCATCTTAGCATCCATTAAAATTATTAGGATCTTATAAGTGTCAAAATATAAACTAAGTCATGATAATTATTAATTGAATCAGGGTTTTGGAAAACTGAACATATAAATACACATTCACCAGACTACTTGTTAATGTTTAAGGGGTTCATGCCACACATTTTCACAAAAATGCATGAATTGTCAATAATGATGATAAATGAAATTTTTAGTTGGAAGAACTATTTTTATATCAAACATATCCTTAAACATCATCATATACATAAACATGTATATTAATAATTTTGGTATTATTCTTGAAATAATAATCTTTATGGGTAATCATAATTTTAATAACTCATCATGTTATATTGTGATAAATTTTAAACCAAATAATTAAGATCATCCCTTATGCTTGCACATATATGTACATATACATCTATGTAATCACATTTACATATATATCTATATGCTCCATATAATTGTATAATCTTACATGTTCATAAAATTACCTGAAATCTCCATTTTTCTTAAGGCAGAGTAAAGAAGATATTGTATACATATAAATTAAATGTGTATACATGCATATATAATATTTTATATATATGTATATATATATATACACATGAAGTGTATACATGTATATGATGACACCAGAACTGAAGTGAAATAAAGCCCAAGAGTTTTCTTTACCCCAGTTAGGTTCTTCATGCTGGAAGTGGGAAGCTGATATGAATGGTTCTTAAACCCTTATATAATTATATATAAACATACGCATGAAGTATATATATATGACCGTGTAAATTCTCTGAAATATATGTAATTAAAACAAGAATATCTCCCTTACTCTGGTTCGATTCTCCATACAGGAAGGGGAAAACAGGTATGAATCAGTTCATATGGTCTTATATATATATCTATATATATTTATATAAAAATTGTATATAAATATGTATAACCATCGAAACTGAAGGAAAAAGAGACCAAGGAGTTTCCCTTACCTTTTCCTGGGGAGGAGAAGAAGATGTAAGAGATCGAGTTGGCGGTCAACGATCCAAGAACGATCGAAGAAACCCTCCCCTCTCCTCGGTGAAATCTGGAGCTTAAAAGTATGGAGTCTCCTTGAGCGAAGACATTGAATGGGGGTATCTGAGGCCGAGTCAGTTCCTAACATGTGGAATGGAGAGGCAGCCAGGTCCACTCGCCGAACTAAATGAAGAAAAATGTAGGCTACCCTGCTGGTTGGCGTGTGCGAAGAAGAAGAAGAAGACGCGGGGAATAGAGATCCGAAAAAAATGGCCATGATCAATCTGGGTATTTGATCGAACGGACCAGACGCGGTGTGGCATTAAAAAGTGACAAATATCCATGATGGAAGGGGAGGATCGGACAGCCTAGATGCGACGAGGTGAAAAAAACGCGGGTCTCACCCCCCTGCATTTTCTTATTTTTTTTAATCAATAATACTTTTAAATTTTTTTATTATACTTATTATATGAACATTATTATTATTAACCTACAATAAATAATAACTTTTATTATTTTGAGAATGGTCAATATTCATTAATGATTATTTTTTTACACCTATCTATAACATATTATTATTTTTCTTTTATTGAATTTTTTAACCAATTATCTTAATCTCTATAATTAAAGAAATATATTAATGTTGTTTGTGAAATTAGAAATTTAACATATTAAAATTTTTAATTAAATTCAAGATTCACAATTAAAAATGCATTGATGTAAATATTAACATTATGAAACAAAATTTTTAATATAAAGGAAACCATAATTTGACATCATTTCAAAACTGTTAATTATAAAAAGGTCAAATTATAAACATTTTCATTATTATTATTTCTTATTTTAAATTTAGATGTATGTGTAATACATTTAACATAAATATTGGCGTAAAATATACGTATATATATATATACATATATGTATATATACATATATAACCCAAGAGTTTTCACATACATTTTCATATACCTAAAAAAATAAACCCCACCAGATTCAATATAGTCATTCATAAAATAAATATTTACTTACTCAAGTTAAAAACGTGTATAATAAATAGTGGAAAATAATAATATTAATTCCCACTGTTTTTCATTGTATAAAAGATATCATTCTCATATGATTCACATTTTGGGAAAACCAAAAATGAATTAGTTATATCTTCATTATTATTGTTGTTTTTTTAAAAACATTAAAATGTAGTGGATCATGGGGGTGCCAATGGCTATAATTATAGCCTTTGGGGGATAATGGTCGGATATGTGTTCTTATAAAAACCTGATCCTGGGGTATCCCAAACTAAAGGTGACTGAAGGAGAAAGAGGATGATATGGTTCAAGTTATTCCTTTTGTGCTTAGTACAGCTGTGGTGGCTTTGGCCATCCTTATATTTGTTTTGATGGATGCTAAAGACCCTTATCACCTTCTCGGGGTTCTTTTTGTTTTAAGCGGTCTTTCTGTAATTTTAATCGGGTTTTTAATTGGAATCATTGGTTAGATAAGACTCCCCTTTGATCGTAGAGTTATAGTCACCAAGAAGTTCCTAATTTGAATAAAAGAGCCTTTCATTCATTTTGTTGTGTTTTCTCTATTTTATTGTTACTATTATTATTTTTTTATAAGATGATTGTTTGTTCAATTAATGGATGACAATGTAATGTAAATTTTCCATTACTCAAAACACAGTTTCTTGGGATGTAACATGAATCTCTATAAATGTAGGAAAAATAATTTATTTGCTACATGAAGGAAGTATGTATTTAAGACTATCCTATTCTTCTAAAAATGATTTTTTTAAGTTTTTCAGATACTGGCTCTAGTGATTTTAGAATGGATAGAAAGTGTTCATTTGGAACATGTCATTTCTTAGGATATTCTTCAGTTTATTTTTCATTCAAGAAACAACACTCCATTGCACTTTCCACTGGTGTAGCGAAATATATTGTAACTAGAATTTGGTGTTCTCATGAGTTATGGATGCAACACACACTCGCTGACTAAAAAATGTGTTTCTCAAAAACTCAAATACTTTGTGACAATACTAGTGCCATTGCCCGTAGTAAAAACCATGAACATCACTAACATGAAAAACGCATATATATTAGGCATCACATTCTTAGGTAGCCCACACAAAAAAGAGAAATTGTTTTACAATTCATCGGAATGAAAGAACAAATTGATGATATTTTTACAAAACCGTTATCTTATTATAGGTTGGAAAATATAAAATAGAAACAAAAAATGATCACTATAATGTAATAATTTAGATATATTTCTTGATTAACCCATATCCTTACATTAAGTTACTCTTTTCCAAAGGGGGAGTATAAATAATTTTAACAAGTTCACCTTTCATTTTTTATATTTATCAGTTTTACCCTATATGTTTTTCAATTTTATTATTATTGGTTTTAATATTTATTTTTATTGTTTACCATTTTTAATATTTAGTTTTTCAATCTATCTATTTTAATATTCACTTTTAAAGATTATAAGCTTAATTTATTGGGTTTTCATGTATTTATTCTGCTTTATCATTTTTTCATTATCAGTTTTCCACATATCAGTTCTACATGAATATCAGTTTCACTGAAATCGGTTTGAAAATAATCAGTATCACATTTTAGTTTTGATGATTATTGGTTTCAAATTTTTTTTTTCTGCTTATCGGTTTCAGTTTTTAGTTTATGATTATCAGTTTCACTGTTATCGGTATCCATTTTATCGGTTTCATGTTTTTTTATTTTAATATTTATGCTTCATAATTATTGGTACTATACAATAAGTATTAAAAACGTTATTTGTACTAGGATATCAGTATCAAATTATTCTATCAGTACTATATTATCAGTACTACCCTATTTGCATTATTAGTTTTATAATTCATATATGTTTTTCATTTTTACTTTTTTCATAAGAACAATATATTAAAACCAATACATCTATCCTGGTACTCCAACAAGTACACTTTCTAAAGCCTTATTTTGGTTGTTTCAAAAACTGTTTATTTTTTTTTATTTTCACATATAATTGGTGTCAGTCTGAATAGGTTTTTCATTTAATGAAAACCTTAAGAGTTTGGAATCATTCTTAACCTTTTGATATTTTAAATATAATATGGTCTATAATTTTCCTTCGAAAAAAACCTATCACGTTTCGAAATCATCTATTTTTCTCTTAAGATTAGTTTCTCAGTAAAAATTCAGCATGGTTCGTAATCGGTTATGACCTCAGTTTTTGTAATCAGATATCTACTTAGATTCTATAATTAAGATGATCTTAATGGTGTGGGTTAATCATTAATGACCCATTCTATTGCATCATCTCCTAAAGGAATGCCTACAAAACAATACTCTCCCATGACCTTTTTAGGTGAACTATTATTCTCTCGTGGTTTTATGAGACTTTTTATTTGTCTCTAAAATGTATTATTAGTATACATGGATGTGAATCAATTTGATGAGATATACCAAATTCAGATCAGGATTTTGTGTATTGTGATGAGGTGCTAAAATTTTACGAATCATTAGATATAGACAAGTCTCTTAAGAGTTATTTCATGAAGTATGATAAGAACTATACAACCTCCTTAAACCAAGAAGGTACATTTTTAGGTGTTCTATTTGAGGGTGATTCACTTTTTCTTTCTCATAAAATACCATGTCATAATGGAACTTGTGAGATGACTAAAGATGAAGATACACTTTTTGAGATTCATTAGGACAAGAGAAAAATGAGTCATTTATCAGGGGATAATAAACTCGTAGCCCATAGTGTGAAAGGATTATTGGTGCCAAGAATGTTTCATAAGGAAACATTAAAAGGTTAATATGTGAATGTGTGTGATTATTTGGTAAAAATGAGAATGTTAAAACTTATTGGATTTATCTTCCTGATAATTAAGAATATCAGATCTAGTGCTATAAAATCTCAATTGATCATGTTTCCCCCCATCATCAGCATTTTCTGAAAGAATTCATGATCTTGTGTAACGTTAAAATAAAGTTATATCTGACTTCCTTAAAATAGCCCTTAATTAGTAAGGATACAATAATAAGGCTCGCATTACGATTCAACACTAAATTGAAAATGTTTGAAAAAGATCCAGATACTGAAAATGAAAATGAAGTAGTTGAAGCGAGTGAGAAAAATTCAAATCCATCCAATACAACTTCGACAAAAATAATGGTAGTTAAGAATAAAACTCCAAATCCATAAAGAAACAAAAGGTTGTATCTGATGCAGTTTCTACAGAATGGTGGAAGAAGAAATTGGATTGTAATGAAAGACATCCTTAGTTTGGATTGAATCCTAATGAAGCATTTTCATTAAGAGTGAGGTTGGAATTAACAATTAAATAAGAAGAGAGAAATAAAATAATGATGAAGTGAAAGTATGAATCTATTGACATTGATTGTATCCTCATATTTTCTTAGCTAGCCTAAATCAGTGTTGTAATAAGAGAGCCACTGCTTCAGACTGAATCAGTTCTAGAAGACAAAGGCAAAGAGAAACAATCCACTGAACAACCGGCTGCACAATTTTGTTCTAAAAAATATGAAGAAGAAGAATAATAAGAAGAAGAAGGGAAATAAGAACCAAGTATAGGAATAAGAACATGGATAAGAAGAAATAGATGTTGAGGAGAAACAAGATGAAAACAAGAGATGTCATACCATAGAATCATCAAAAGTACCTTCATTCAATTTTCCATATCTGGATTCTCAACATTCTAAGAAATCAAAAAAAACGTTCCATCCAAGAAATTGATTTAGATTTCTGATAAATAATAGGAATATTTTGATATTAATCCGAATTAGCCAGCTCATGTATTTAGCACTGAATCTTATTTTGGTGATCTCCAAAAATATACTAAAGAAACAGATTATGAATGAATAATAACTATCAAAGGAATTCAGTACATTGAACATGCAATAAATAGATTGGATATATTAATACTATTTATTCCACAAGTTGAAGCCACGATGGAAATTATTTCAAATTCCCCCAATGATAGAATAGACTCTATCAATGTTCTGATGGAAATATTTCTAAGTCTTGAAGTTGAATTCATGATTTTCAAGGAACATGCTACTGAGCATAATAATGTATTCAATTAGGTTGTGAAGTGGTCATACAATATTGATGATAACCTGTATAACCATCTAGACAAGTAGTATGTATTAGTTCATCGTGTAAATAAACTAAACTCCCTTTATCTAAAGTAGATTGATGATTTCAATGAAAATCATGAATACTATCAATGAACTGATACCTCAAAAAGAGTAACCTTGGATGATCTTAAGAGTTTAAATGAAAATTTGTAAATGAGATTAATGAGATTGTTTCACATTCAAATGGTGTTTTTATTTAAGAAAAGGCCTACAGACTCAATTTTGATGATTTCAATACCTATTACGTAAAACATAAAACCTTAGAATAAATCAAATTGTTTCTAAAACAAAGGCTCCAGAAGCATGAAATGGTTATTTCTGAATAGGATATGTGTTTTAAGGCATAAAAAAAGCTATTGAAAAACTCATGGGGAGCCTAAATGAGTTTAAAAAGAAGAATATTAAGATGTTCAATCTTTTATAATATCAAAATTTGAAATAATGTTGTTTGAACACTTGTTGTAATTTAATCCTATTGTATTCAATGAAATGTATTTTGTTTCATATTTTATTTACCTAACATTATTCAATAAATAAATACATTACCTTATTCTTTTTGAAATCACAAAGAGGGATAATGGTTTTGAAAATGATAATTTTATGAGTACCTTATTAAGGGAGTAAAGTCACTAATAAAATAAAAGAGAATATGATACTTGGTATTCTGAAACCTATTATGGAATTAGTCATATTCACCATTTCCTTTAGAAGATTTATTAAAATCATGGGAACATACATTTTCTTGTTGTTTTTAGGGTTTTTTGTGTTGTTTTGTGCTTTCCAAAAAGGGGGTTATTGTTGAGTGAAAACGTGTTTCGACTTTCCCATCAATTATTATTTTTGGATATCACAAATCATACATATCATAATCACATTTATTGTTCATCATTTATGTGGTTTTAATATGACAATCACTAATATTTTTGTCATATATGAAGTATTCTTGTCATAATCATGTATGTTGTCTTACAATGTAACCAGACATGTTGTTTTTTTATCGTAATCGCATAATTTGTTTTCCATCGTAACTAGGTCAGAAACGTAACAACATGTATCATAACTATGATATTTATCACAACCAAGTTATGTATAGTAACCGGGTTATGTATCATATCCATGTAATGCATAGGAACCTGGTTATGTATCGTTACCAGGTCATGCAATGGAACTACATGTAACGTAACAAGGTTAAGAATTTTATCATAAAGAGGTTATTCATCGTAACCACATGCATCGTAATAACATGTACCGTAACCATCTTATGCATTATAACCACATTCATCGTAATCAAGAATTATAACTAGGTTAAATATTGAATCATAATCATGCTTCGTAACCATATTATATATCATGCATTGTATCCATGTTAATCATTGTAAACATGTTTCATACCATAATCATTACACGCATTATAATCACATTTTTAATCGTACTCATGTAATGCATTATTGTCTTATCCTATTTTAATACTGATTATATGATTTTCATAACCATATTTTCATACCATTACACTTAATATTTTATAACTAAAATAATGTTATTGAGATGGTTTTGAACCAATCAAAATGATTTAGTGTATTCTGTTTGTTTTTGTCTATTGTAATTCCAAGTGTCTAGTCCCTCTGAGTTTTTTTGAGATATATGACCATTGGAGAAAATATGATTATTAGAACCTGAGGACTATAAATAATAGGTCATTCAAATGAGAATATATAAAATTTTCTTCTCTCGGGTTCTATAGAGAGATAATGTGACTTCTCTCTTAGTTCATATGAACACCATGAAGATACATGAATTGAACATCTTGTTCCCTGTTCTTCTATTTATATAAGTTCTTTGTATTTTTCTTTGGGTAAATGGTCTTTGTTATAATAATCAATGGATTATGGGGATATGAATACAAGATACCAATCATCATATCGAGGGATTTAATTTGTAAAAAAGACATAGGTCCTATTTATATACATAACTGAGGACTTTCGAGGATTGGAATGTATGCTTCCGATCATCGTATTGAGGTCTTTAATTCATTTGAAAGACCGAGGTGTCAATTACCTTATTAGTCAAGGGTTTCTAGGGATATGAAGATTATCATTCCAATCTTCATATTTATGCATTACCAAGGTGGTGGTATGATAGACCATTTATCATAGGTGATAGGATATCCTACTCTTTGGGATAGAAGAATTGTAATACCTTTACATTCGGCTATTATTTTTAATAGAATGGGAATAGTACTCTTTCCTCTTTCTATCCATATTCTTTTCTCTTTTAATTGTTTCAATTATGATTCTTTCATTATATATTGTGTTATGTTATTATATATATTGTATGGTAGAATCATTTATAGTAGTATTACTCTGATTATATTATTGAATTGAAATACTATAGTTTCTCATTACATGTGGTATTATATTGTTTCATATCCATCAAATCCAAGAATAAAATAGTCATTTGTTTTGGCTATGAATTGTATTAGTTCAAGACATATTAAACTAAATTAATTTTTAATTGTTCAAATACAATATTTTTAAACCTACAATTTACCCCTACCCATCTTTAATTGTTCCATCTAACATACATATACATCGTTTTTATGATCCAACATGGTGTTGGGTGTTTGATGGATATCCTGAAAAAGATGGAAGGAGTGAAGATAAACATATTTTACCTATGATATTTATTATATAATGTGTATTGGATCCCCATAGATAGATTTATAAAGATATAGTATGTACTTGTGGATGTTTTATTCTTATAAAATCAATTTTAGTTGATCATAATGTTACTAGATTTATATTTTTAATGGTTGAGTCTTATATAGTGATAGGAATGACTAAAAGTGTAGAAGATTATTCATTCATACTTGAGTGAACTCCTCCAAAATGTGTCATTATTTTATTTATTTTGATTATATTTATCTTTTTATAAATATAATTCTAATGGAATTGTTTTTTTATATATAATATTTAAAAATTTGAATTTTTTATTACAAAGAAAATGACCGATTCGAGGAAATATTGAATATACTCAAGGATTTATATATAGAAAATTTGTTCCTCATTTAAGTTAATTATGGGTTTATGATGTATTTATGGATATATTTCAGGATGATGTTTATAGGGGTATCTATGAAAAAAATCGATATATATTTTAGGGAATATATTATTGATTTTGAATGAATTTATGTTGTGGAAATTGGTACATTCAATGAATTTTAGTAGACCTTGTCTAATAGCATGTAGGATCCATCAAAAATATATGGAATAATATTTTTACTATATACCACAAACATTGTAATATTTTAATTTGATGATTTTTATTACTTCCACTACAAACAACTATATTGAGATGTGGATTAAAAATTCTATATTTTATGGGAATACTTACATACAATATGATGTTGTGGAAAACTCCAAGGGTATTAAATGTTATACAATATGTGATTTAAAATTATGTGTTTAAGAGAACATGGTGGGTTTACAATTTTTTATTTGATTTAATTAAATACGGTCCTTATAATGAATTAAATTAATCATTAATGATCACATAATGTTATTCACCATTGATAAATATTATTATAACCCATATCAGTTTTCATTATTCATTTCTCACAGAGTGTGACCAATATTCATGTCATTTATAAAATTTAATAAGTTTTAGTGAGTAAAAATAGTAAAACTCATGAGTATATATTTAGATTATTATGACTATTTCATATTGACACGTTTTCAAATTTTCTTAGAGTGGTTTTAGGATTTTTTAGGAGGAATTCAATGTATAAGACCTAAAATGGTATGGAAGCATATGACTTCATTTTTTCAATTATTCCCATTATATCTATTCCATGATACAAGGAAAAACTTGTATTAATATTATCCCCACATACACGATAAACGAAAATAGGGCTAAATATTAGTATTACGTACAAACCATTCACTCTTTATTATGAAATATTCGATATATAGGTTTAAATTATATCATTGAAACACAACTTTTACTTGGTTCACTATAAAATAATAGTTATAGGATAATACATTGAGAGTGTATTGATGTACGATGGTTCTTAAATCCTCATTATTAGTCTTTAAATTTATTTTAAAAAGTTTCATTATTATCTTAGAGGCACACAATCTCCAAAATTCATTACTCATTTCATCCAGATAAAGAATGTTACTGAAATGTGATATGGTGATGGTATACAATTTTTTATTATAATGGCTAGCATAAAGATACCAATTGTGAAAACTGTGTTCCTCTAAATTATTATTCATTTCCTTATTATCATCATTTTAATTGATTAAATGATTATAAAAATTAATATAGTTCCCTTTTTCATCCATATCACTTGACAACATAGAATCATATAATATGGAGTGGCCTCCCTCAAATTTTATGAAATTAATCGATGATCTAATTATGTAATGCCCCGACCCCAGAAGCCCAATGTCGGTGCATTTTTACATATCATTAGAATTATCATAAAAGATCAAGTCTATAAATACCAATTAGTTTAGTAGCCTTGGAAGTACTAGATACATTCATAAGTCTTATATTACATGATAAAGTGAAAAACTACAACAACATAGTCTCCATAGTCAACACTCATATCCCATCAGACTATCCCTGCAGGTCAGTCCTAAAATACGTCTTCACATCCTTGGAAAAATAAAACATAGAAAGGGGTGAGATTATATGCTATGTAAGGATAAAAAATATAGCATAAACGTTCATATATAAGAATAAACATTTAAGGTGTTGTATAACAAAAACAAAAACATTTTAAATGTGAACTTCAACATAATATAGCAAAAATGAAATGAAATAATAACATTTTCTAATTCACATGGATATTCTACTAGTCGAATAATCACATGAAAAATAAATAAACACTTTTATAATGATGGAATGCATAATACCAAACTATCATAACCACAGAGTCCAGGCCTTGTGCCTAGTCTACAAATAAAATTTTGTCGAGGCCTCGTGCCAAGTCACTAGTGTGTCTAATGAGACATACCGATTCATTGGAGATCTATAGTGGGCTCCACCCATTACATACTATGTCCAATTCATACCTCATATGAAAAGTTGGACACATAACATAAACATTCATATTAAAACTAACATACGAAATGTCAATACTTTATCCACAAATCATCAATGTTATAAAAATAGCACATCCACAGTCAAACATAACTCATTAAAAACAACATGGAAGATTGTATTGTAATATATTAACCTCAATCGAAAATAATTATGGATATTGACATAGATGACAATAATCATCAAAACTATTTGAGAGAAATATCCCCCTTTTTCTTTAAAACATTTAAAAGTCTCACTATTTATCAAGAAGCTGTTTAAAATAGATTTTTGAAACAAAGTATCCCATAAAACTTTGGTACTTTTAAAATAATTTTTAATTTTTAAACAATAATTTCCATATAAATAAAACCGTAACACCCTTATGAAAACATGTACATTAATGAGAATGATTTAGAATAAAAAATCATTAAAACATTTTAAAAATGATATTTTAGTTACTATTCCTAACCAATATAGAGACACTTGAATACAACAAATTGAGATAATAAAAACTTTTTGATATCATTAGAATAAAGGTATTCATGATATACTATGTCAAAGTACATTATATACACCATATAAAATTGATTTGGTGTATAACAACAAAGATATCTCAATGAAATGTAAATTGAGATCAAATATATTATAAAGAATGTATCATTAGGTTAAGGATAAATCAAAGAAATAATTATGTGTGAGAAATATAAATACACTAAATATGATTGGATATTCTGTGTAAATCAATCAGAGTACATTCACACATATTCTTTTAAAAACAACAGCAATGAATTGGATATATAACATAACAAATGAAGATTGAGTTAAAATTACTCTAATCAAGTTCATATATATCACTTGAGAATTTACCAATTGAGTTATTATGTGTATCAAAAGTATAAACTTAGAAAGTGGAGTAAAAATTATGACATAAGAAAATTAATAGTGATTCCACACATAATCTTGTAGTAAAATAATCAATGAAGTATGCGTAAAGCCGAATGAGTGGAAATTGAAATTTCAAATTCCCTTATCGATTTGGTAACTTACAAAACATACACCCATGAAATAAATATCATAAAATGATGATATAAATATCTATATATTAATGTATATTACACAATGAATACAATCATGGGAATTACACACACCACATGCAATAAATAAGTGGTGAACAATGGAAATCTCACGGAATTAAAAGTGAGATAAGAAAAACCTTACCTTGTAATTTTCCCTTTGTCGAGGGTAGGTTAAACTCCTTTACAATGGTGAAATAATTGTTATTAAATTATAAAAGAATCATATACATTAATATGATATCATATATGATATTTTAACAGTTCTTTGTTAATAATATCTTAGTATTATCGTCGTTTCGGGTGTTAACAGATTCGTTTTCCTTTATATTCATTGTTATGTGAGTCATATGTGTTATGTATGGCTTTTATAATATTCATATCCAGTGTGATATAATGTCTCTAGAAAATATTTTTAATCATCAAATAAAATTTAGTCTTGAATAGATACGATGGGGAATGAATCTAATCGCGTTCCTGGTGACGGTAATCCGTACGTACGCACGAGCGACAATATCATTCTTTTGATATTAAAATAATATATAATTGGATGATATAAAATATATGGAGAATCATTGTCATGTTATATTTATTATTTAAATAAATTGAAAATCATTATTATACCCATCCAAATAATAATGTATAGAATAACAATTACACCACGACGTAGAGACGGTAGTCCATACGTATGCATGTGTGGTGACATGTCATTCAAAGGATGGATAGAATAATGAATATGGTTGTACCATATTCATAATAACATCAATGTATATATAAGATACATGAGTTATTATTTTAGAATGGAAACAACAAAGAAAGAGGAATTGGAAGAATAAAGGAACAAGAAAGAGGTGGTGATATATTTACCTCTTCTTCGAGATCTTCCTTTTGATTTGATCAAAAGGGCTCCTTAAGTTGACTTTATGACTAACAGAGGGACTGTATTATTAATTTATTTAATTATAGAGGATATTTGGGCCATTTTTGGATGATACAAAAGGCTTTTAATGTGTGAATATGAGGGAATGTGGAGTTCCCTTTTATAAGAGGGGTGAGGTCACCTTAGGGAAAGCTTGAAATATTATTTTATAATAAACATATTTTCGGTTTATAATGGCTTGAAAATGTATTATTTAATGTCTATGGTGGGAATGGGTACAAAACCACTCAACCAATACGTTTTAGAAATATTTGTGTCTGTAGATTAACTTTATCTTTTAGATTTAACTCTTAGTTAAAATGTTTGTCATTTACCATGTCTCTTTGTATTTTTATATTATATGGTTAATAAACGTAATATATACTTCCAAGATAACCCCAAGTGGTTAATTAATTATACAAATATAATTATATATGTCCTTTTTCTGAACCATATATTTTTAGGAATGTAATATAAATTACTAATATATTATTTGTTTTAAAAACTCTTCTATGTCAGTTTTGACACTATTTGATATTTTGTTTTTACTAAATTCATAATATCATTATTACTTAGAAAAAAATTAATATAACCAACCATATTATGTCCTATTAACCTATAAAATTGTTGTAATTCATAAATAGTCTCAATGTACATTTATTTTGATATTTATAATATAAATTATTTTAATATTTCATTAATTAGGTAATTACTGTATCACCATTGTGTCGTTAATAAATTAACTTATTTAATGTCTAAATATTATAAATAAAATACCACTATGTAGGGAATCATTTTAGATTTCTAATGAATATTTATAATCGTATTTATCTTAGTTATAACCCTATATTTAAAATTTTTTAGTTATTAAACATTGATTTAAACTCCTTTAACACTTCTTTGAATTAAATAATCATAAATGTCCTAATCTAATCCTAGTGGACCAAAGAAGTTCATATTTTATTCCTATGGTTTTTTGGTCGTACTATACTTATCCAATAGAATTAGGACATATGTTAGGGTAATAATAATATCATCTTTACACTTAATTACACTATTTACTTTTTACCGTGGTAAATATAAGTAAAAAGTAAATATTCACCAAAAATTATTTTTATCTTATTGAACCAAATTTTACTCATTGATATTAACTATGTCTCTTGGATTTTTGAAATTTCATGAACAAAAGTGGTAAAATTATGTTTAATGTGAATTTGAAAATTCTCCTAGGAGGTGGGTAAAAGATAGTGAAATGTTCAATAAAATTTTTATATATCTAAAATTTTTATAAACTGACTCCAATGAATTGCATTGTACTTATATAAGTATTATGTATCTATTTTGATCTAAATGAAATTTAATTAAAATAAATAATTATTAAAAAAAATCGGTTTTAAAATATAACTCAATGTTTCTCACTATCCATCAAATATTTAATGTTTTTAGAAAAATACCAAAACATCTCCTTAACATAATTTCTATATTCCGAATACAAAAATTAACTTAATTTTGAAAGACAAAATTTATAAAATTTAAAAAATTTGGTATTTCTGTTCATATCGGCTAGTTATATTGGTTGTGGTGTGTTAGAACTCGAAGTTGCGTTCAACAGACGCTACTATTTTATTCAATGAGAAGCGTACGGTGGAATCTTGGGGTGTTATATTCTTCGCTCCTTCAATAAATTGTTTCCAGACAATTTTTAAAATTGGGCTTGGGAAAATAATTGAAGGTCTCACAACAGAAAAAGAGTTAATAAAACTATCAATTTAAAAAAAAAGAGAAGTACAAAGGTCACCAGAGATAACCCATACTGGGATTCCATGTAGGAAAAACATGGATATGGAAGGTAAACTAAGTTTCAAGTTCTGATGAAGAGGGACAGAAAACATTATTATGAGAAAGATAAAAACAATAAAACCACAACCTTGTGATGGGAAAACGGTCAATAGTTTCCCAGTAGAAAAAGATAATGGAAAATGTTTTTTTAAGTTACATTTCATAAATATTAGGAATTTTTTTATGATATTGAACAAGAATATATAGATGGATACCTACTTTTTATGTAGAGCTTCATTCTTTAACAAATTTTTTCAACTAACTCAATTTTTTTAAACGAAGAGTATTCAAGATGACATGGTCACACCCGAAGAGCTAGAATCAACTTCTAGAGGATCACATGATTCACAAAGGATAAACTATATATTTACCATGTATTTAGAGATTAATCAAAACCAAAACAGTTAATACAAGATCAGATGATCCCTCAAAAGTATTTTCCTTTAGAGAAAGAATCAATCATCTAAATTTCTAGAATAAAACCTTCAATGCCCCAAAGATAAATAAAAACCATTCAATAAACAATTGTACTTAAAATACTTCAATATAATCCAAACTAATATTGAAACCCAAAACATAGAAGATTTTGGTTATGTAGTCTTCCACGTTAAATTGTATCTCCAAATGAAATAAACAACTATTAAGGTCACATACTTAAAATTAATTAACCTAATGACAGATTCTCAGTTATAGGTTAATCATTTCCATAAATAACCCAAATCACTATAAATTTAGAATAAAAACATAGATAAAATCCACCATTACTCCTCAAATGAAATCCCATAGTATTCTATTTTCCTTGGGTATATAGTGTTATCAAAAAAGTGAACGTCTTCCAAAATAAAATTTATCAATTAATCACCAAATCATTTTCCTATACTAAGGGTATTAATTTGATAAGACAAAAGATATAAAATCAACTTATTATTGATCAATTAAATCATTTAACTAAAAATAATTAGTCACATTAACCAGGGACTCCACGTAGTCCAGTTGTAGGCGATAGATCCCAATCGAACTCTGGTTATGGGTTCGATTCCCGCAGCTGTGTCCGATGCGACGGGTTGCCACACGGTCTGCGTGTTGTCCTTTTTCAAAAACTATATATTATAATATTACCAAAATGAGATAATTTTCTCAAAATAACCATAAAATAATTTAACCACAAATTTTATCTCATACCTTTCATTTTCATCCCAAAATATAATAATTTTAAATTGCCTCAAACCCAATGATCATATAAAACCAAATGGTTATTTTTTACATTATCCACAAGAGAAAAGATAAGTCTTCCTCAAATCACATGTTCACATGAAAAACTGCAGAGTTACAAATAAAAAAGAAAATTATACCAGAGTATTACCATCAATAATGAGCACTAATACTTTTAAACATTTATCCAACCATTTATTTCCACATAACTTCTACTTTGACCAAGAAAATATCCTATAGAATAGGGATATCACTCAGGTAATGGCCAAGTCCCCTACATTTATGGCAAATGACTGTAAATGGATTCTTATGACCATTTTTATTTTCTTCCATAGTACACTTCATTTTTCCTCGGTGATTCTTCACTTTATGTCCTTCTTTCACACACATAAAGCATTTATTTGTTCCATTGAGATACTTTCCTGGGTGGCTCCTTCCACATTTCCTACAAGATGGAAATTAAGGATTAATTTCTCCATGGTCTCCACTACTGGAGCTCTTATCATTCATCACCTTTTCCTTCATTTTTGAGTCTAGGATTTAGTTAATATATATGTTTTTGATCATATTATTTGAAAACTGGTTTGGTGTGAACACGACATCTTTTAAAACTATCAACATTCCGTTTTGTTGCACATTTCCTCTAATATTCCCAACTTGTACATCATTCTCAATGTTACTATGACTTCCTTGGAATCCAGCCATTGACTAAAACCAAAAAGCATTATGTGAGTAACAGTAGTCATAAAATCATTTATAGAATATCCTAACACCATATTTTCAATTTGAAACACCTTAAGATTAACCAAGGTCATTTATTCTCATCTTATATTAAAATACATAAAATCAGGTTGTAATGAAAATGAAAATTATCTTAAGCATATCCCCCGGGAGTGTCGTAAGCAAGAGTGCAGCAAGGCCCATTGTCATGCACCAGTTACTATTCGAGTCTAGCTCAAAACGGTGTTTTTGGGTTTTACCCCTAGGTACATCTATGCCAAAGCTACATCTACCTACTCGTATCCAAAAATGGATGTATCTCTGGGAAAACTCACAAAATCACTATAATACCAAAATTTTAGGAAGTTCATCTATACTAATCATCAATGTCTATCTTAGGGCTATGTGATTTAATCAGAGTTTATCTAAATCTAGTTTCCAATGTTTGTACTAAACTTCCTTTAATACCAACTAGAACACCCTGACTCCAAAAGCACAGATTTGGTGCATTATTATGTATAATTGGCATGATCATAAAAGATCATGTCTTGATAGACCGATTAGTTTAGTATCAATGGAAGTAAGAGATACATTTTTTAAGTCTTACATTATATGATACAGTGAAAAACGAAAACAACATAGTCTCCATAGTCCACACTCATATCCCCTCAGACTATCCATATAGGTCAGTCATAAAATACTTCGTCACATCCTGGGAAAAATAAAACATAGAAAGGGTTGAGCTCAGATACTCAGTAAGGATAACAATATAGCAGAAACATTCATAAATAAGCATAAATATTTAAGTCGATGTGCAAATAAAAAAGCCTTTTAAACTTGATATTCATCATAATATGGAAAAATGAAATAAAATAATTCCATTTACTTATTCACATGTATATTCTACTAGTTGAATAATCACATGCAATATCAATAACCACTTTCATAATGATTGAATGCATAATGCCAGACTATCATTACCACATAGCCAAGACCTTGTGCTAAGACTACAAATAAGATTTTGTCACGGCCTTGGGATGAGACACTAGTTTGTCTTATGAGACCTACCGATGCATTGAGGAGCTATAGCGGGCTCTACTCGTCACTTACTCAGTCCAATGCATTCATTATTTGAAATGTTTGACACATAACATAAATATTTGTATTAAAACCAGCAAATGAAATGTCAATACTTTATCCACAACCCATGAATGGTATAAAAATAGAACATCCACAGTCAAACAAAACTCATTCAATACAATATGGAAGATTTTATTTTAACATATTATCCTCGATCAAGAATAATTAAGGATATTGACATATATGAAAATAATCATCAAAACTATTTCAGAGAAATTTCCCCCTTTTTCATTAAAACATTTAAAAGCCTCGCTATTTATCAAGAATCTATTTAAAATATATTTTTGAATCAAAGTGTCCCATATCACTTTCAAACTTTCAAAATGAATATTAATTTTAAAACATTAATGTCCATATAAATAAAACCTTAAAACCAATTTTAAAACATAGACACTAATGAGAATGTTTTAGAATAATAAATAATTAAAACATCTTGAATTGATATTTTAGTTAGAGTTCCTATCCCAAAGAGAGACACTTGAA
Source organism: Viscum album (assembly GCA_963277665.1). Taxonomy (NCBI): domain Eukaryota; kingdom Viridiplantae; phylum Streptophyta; class Magnoliopsida; order Santalales; family Viscaceae; genus Viscum; species Viscum album. Next base: position 1,337,882,474 of record OY728132.1, on the reverse strand, counting down.
TAAAAATAATTGAGATAATATAACAATTGTAATATCATGTATATAAAGGTATTCATGATATACTATGTCAAATTACATTATATACACCATATAAAAGTGATTTGGTGTATAACAACAAAGAAGCCTCAATGGAATGTAAATTGAGAGGAAATCACTTATAAAACCGTATCCTTAGGTTAAGGATAAATAAACGACATAATTATGTATGAAAAATATAAATACACTAAATATCATTGGATATTAAGTGTAAATAAATCAGAGGACATTCACACAAATTCTTGTTAAAACAGCACCAATGAATTGGATATTGAACTAAAAAATGCATATTGTGTTAAAATTACTCTTTTCAGGTTCATATCGATGACTTGAGAATATATCAATGGAGTGATTATGTGTATAAAAAGTATATCCACCGATTGGGAAGTGTAAATTATGACATAAGAAAATTAATAGTGATTCCACACATAATCTTGGAGTAAAATAATCAATGTAGTTTGCGTAAAGCCGAATGAGTGGAAATTGAAATTTCAAATTCACTTATCGATTTGGTAACTTTCGAAACATACACCCATGAAATAAGGATAATAAAATTATGATGTAAATATCCATTTATTAAATCATATTACACAATGAATACAATCATGGTAAGTACACACAACACAAGCAATAAATAAGTGGTGAACAATGGAAATCTCACGGAATTAAAAGTGAGATAAGAAACCCCTTACCTTGTAATTTTTCCTTGGTCGAGGGTAGGTTAAACACTTGTATAATGGATAAATAATTGTTATTAATTTATTATATAATAGTAAACATTAATATGATATCATATATGATATTTTAACACTACTTTGTTTATAATATCTTAGTATTATCATCGTTTCTGGTGTTAACAGATTTGTTTTCATTTCTATTCATTGTTATGTGAGTCATATGTTTTATGGATGGGATGTATATTATTCATATCTATAATGATATCATGTCTCGAAACTTTATTTTTAATCATTAAATGAAATTTATTCTTGAATGGATTTGATGGGAAATGAATCTCATTGCGTTCGTGGAGTCGTTAATATGTTTGTAAGCACGAGAAACAATATCAATCTTTTGATATTAAAATAATATATAATTGGATGGTATAACATATATGCAGAATTATTATCATGTTATATATATTATTTACATCAATTACAAATCATTATTATACCCATCCAAATAATAATTTATTTAATAACAATTACACCACAACGTGGAGACTATAGTCCGTACGAACGCACGTATGGTGACACGTCATTTAAAGGATGTATAGAATATTAAATATGGTTATACCATATAAATAATAACATAAAAGTATATAGAAGATACTATATTTATTATTTCAGAATGGAAACAACAAAGAAAGAGGATGTGGAATATAAAGTAACTTGAAAGAAGTGGTGAGATATTTACCTCTTCTTCAAGTTCTTCCTTTTGATTTGATCAGAATGGCTCCATAAGATGTCTTTATGACTAAAAGAAGGCCTCTAAAATGAAGTGAGGGACGTTTATAAGATATTTGGGAAGGTGTTGTCCGATCCAAGAAGTCCTCGAAGGTGTGAATTAGAGATAAGGGGAGTGCCCTTTTATAAGAGGGGTGAGGGGCACCTTACGAAAATCTAGAAATATTATTTTATAATAAAATAATTTTCGGGTTTCTAATGGATCCAAAATGGATTATTTAATGTCTAAGGTGGGAGTGGGTCTAAAAACACTCAACAAATAGGTTTTAGACATGTTTGGGTCACTATATTAACGTTATCTTTTCGATTTAACTCTTAGTTAAATAGTTTGACATTTACCATTTCTGTTTGTATTTTAATATTATAATGTGAATAAACATACTGTATACATCCAAGATATCCCCAAGATGTTAATTAATGATATACATATCATTATATATTTTCATTGTCTGAACGTTATATTTTTAGGAATATAATATTAATTGATAATATAATATTTGTTTTAAAAACACTTTTATGTCAATTTTGACACTATTTGGTATTTTGTTTTTGCTAAATTTATAATAGCAATATTATTTAGAAAAAAATTATTATAACCAACCCTAATATTTCATATTCACCTAGAAAATTTGTTTAATGCATAAAAAGTCTCAAATTACATTTATTTGGATATTTATAATATCAATTATTTTAATATTTCATTAATTAGGTAATTACTGCGTTATCATTGTGTCATAAATAAATTAAAATCTTTAATTTTTAAAAATTATAAATATAATAAATTTATGTTGTTAATATTTTTATATTTATAATAAATACTTATAATCTAATTTATATTATGTATACCATTATATTAAAAATGCTGTAGTTATTAAACATTGATTTTAACTCATTTAACTCTTCCTTGAATTAAATAATAATTAATGTCTTAATCTAATCCCAGTGGACCAAATATGTTCATATTTTATTCCTAAGGTTGTTTTTAGTCGAACTATTCTTATCCAATAAAATTAGGACGTTTGTTAAGGTAATAATAATATACTTTGTAACCTTAATTACCCTATTTACTTTTAATCGTGGTAAATAAAAGTAAAAAGTTACTCTTGGCCAAAAATTGTTTTTATCTTATTGAACCACATTTTACTCCTTGATATTAACCATGTCTTCAGGATTTTTGAAATTCAATGAACAGAAGTGGTAAAATTATGTTATATATGAATTTGCAAATTCACCCAGGAGGTGGGTAAAAGACGGTGAAAAGTTTAATAAAATTTTTATATATCTAAAATTATTATAAACTGACTTCAATTAATTAAATTTAACTTTTATAGGTATTATGTATCTATTTTGACATAAAATAAATTTAAATGAAATAAATAATTATTTAAATAAAAATTCAGTTTTAAACTATAACTCATTGTTTGTCACTATTCATCAAAAATTGAATTTTTTTAGAAAAATACAAAAAACTAACAGTAAGCTAATTTCGATATTCCAAATCCAAAAATGAAGTCCATTTTGAAAGTTAAAATTTATAAAATTTCAAAAAGTGGGTATTAATTTTCATAACGGCTAGTTCGATTGGTTGTGGTGTGTTAGAACTCAAAGTTGCATACAACACACGCTACTGTATTATTTAAAGAGAAGCGTACTGTGGAAGTTTGGGGTGTTACAAATTAATTTCACCCAATCAACTTTATTTGAATTAGAACAAAATTTTCAATAAAAATTTTAAATCGCATAATGTAACATGTTGTGTTGTTCCATGGTGTGGAGGTCCTAAAAACACTAGATCTTTTAAAATTATTATAATCAAATATATAAGATTATGATGATCTTTACAGTGAGTGAACGGAAAAAAAATTCAATGAAACCAAATTTTTAATGAAAAAATCTATTTAATGTAATACATATAAAATAATATCCTAATTCTCATGTTACCTGTATTTATTTAAAATCAATCTCTCATGGTTTCCATTAAAATTTTTCTAATACCACCTGTAATTAGCACAACTCTAGTGACATGTACTTTGTTTCTATATTTTTACCTTCATAAAGATACAATGTATCTCACCATAAATTGCAAATTATTATATTAATCTTATATAAAAATTTATATACATGATGATCATTTTACATTTGGAATAAAATATAAACATATCAAAATAGAATGTTTGGATTCTGTGAAATCAATCAAATAATTAATCTTAATATCATGAGGAATGGACAAATATTAATGGGGAGAATATATGCTAAGTAAGGATAACATGAAATAGAAACTATCATTACAAAATAAGTCATAATCAATATATAAATTCAAATAAATGAAAAAACATGGCATTTAGTCAATAACATGACCAAAAATGAATCCACTGATAATATTGATGAAATTATATCATTGATAATATTTATTACTTAATTATCTATGAGGGAAATTCATACTATTATATTTAATTATCTCATTCATCATGATTTCACCACCATCAAGACATTGTAGTAATACAATTTGAAATAGTTGGAAAAGACACATTAAATTTGGCAATGGATTTGTCTCACCATACCTATCAATGTATCAAGGGTGTATATATTTGTGAGCCCCACTCAACACTTACTGTCAAATTATTCCACATATATCGTATTATAAAATTTGTATATGAGCAATATTGAATTAAAATAAATATCTTTTCTGGGTAAATAATTAGTATTATCAATAAATACCTAATGTAAAAAAATAACATTAAAAGTAACACAACATATGTAGGAACAATATACATAATAACGTATAATCATAACCATTATATAAATAATATAAACATGTAATGGAATTTTAGTTTTTAATTATCTCATAAAATTGAATGATTTAAGATAATGTTAATGACCACACATTTAATAAGAGATAAAATATAACCTTTAATCCCTCGAAAATGCAGGCATAAAACTAAATTCCTGGACTTTTGAGAATAAATTAAATTTAGGAGTAATATTAAAAAATCTTCTAATTTTTTTTATTAATTAAACCATTTAATATTTTATATGAATAAGAATTTCAAAAATTATTTATGGAAGAGGGGAATTTCAATGAAAATGAAAATGTTAAAAACATTAATTTTTTTCTCTCTAATTAATGAAAAAAATTATCGATTTTAAGTAAAAAAATTATCACTTTCATAAAATCTAAAAATTCAAGGATAACAAAAAAATATCCATTATAAATTATATGATTATATAAAAATACTTTTTTAAAAACATTTTTGAAAAATATCAAATGGATGAAAAATATACCTGATCGAAAAGATAAATAAGATAAGATTTTATAATATACATAAAATAAAGAGATTATTGTGAATTGAATAATTAATAAACAATAATTATTATATATTCATGTTCAATTACTCAATGTGTGTATATATTATATATAAAAGTAAATATGTGCATATTATCAAATATGTCAAAATGAAGTGGAAATTGAGATGACAAACCTCACCTCAAGTCTAAAATCCATTAAACATGTTATAACCTCTTTATTGTTCATATATTTGTATTGAAATTATATAATGTAACTATAATAATATATATAATGACCTATATTTAATTTTTATACCCATTGATCACTATTTAATTAATAATTATTTATTTAAACCACTTTTTCAAATCATAACCATACTTTCATCATGTTTGTTTTTTTCGATAGCACTGGTCAATGCATATTGATCATGGATAAAAAATACCATAAAATTTAATCATTATATATATTTATAATATTATTATTATATTCCTTTTTTGAGCGATCCATATATGTATATATAGAGAATTATCACATCAGTCATGGAGATGGAATTTCATTGGTATGCAAGTCTGATGAATAAATTGTTTTGATAGATGGAATGAAATAAGTATAATTATTAAAACAAATTTAAATATTAATTTTTATATAATATTGTGATGACCCAGACCCCCCCCCCCCTTGGTCCCTTCCTTTGCCAAAATCCGGATCCTTAAAGGGTGCCGATCGGTGAGACCGATCGGTGCGACCGATCGGTGAGACCGACCGGTGAGACCGATCGGTGAGACCGATCGGTGAGACCGATCGGTGAGACCGACCGGTGAGACCGACCGGTGAGACCGATCGGTGCGACCGATCGGTGAGACCGATCGGTGAGACCGGCCGACGTCGCCAGACCTTGCCATGTTGTTCCAGTAACGCTCCTTTTTCGCAAATAGGGTTCTAAACCCTATTCTGCCTTGTTAAAAAATATCTTGGAAATCCGAAACACGCACAAAGGTTTTAATTAAATGCTTCATTAATTCATGGGTCGGTTTAAACCACCCAGTGCCTTTAATGATGAGTCAAGCAACGTGGTCAACCCACGACTCCCTCGTCTTACGTGGTTTTGTGTTTTCATCTCAACCGTCCCCAGACCTTATAAATTAAGGGTTAGGCCGTGGCTTCCCCCTTCTTCGATCGTGGCTCTTCGGGTGCATCGGGACCGCCGCGTCGTTATCCGTAAAGTTCCGCGCCCCCGGACTAAACGTCGATCATCTATCAACAAGTAGGGAATTTCTTTCGTCTCTCACTTCTGTGTATCATGCGGGGCGGGCGTTATTCTTGTCCGTATGGAATGGGTTGAACCAAACCTAAATGAAGATAATAAATGGAGTTCTAAAGAAAGAAGGGGAAGGGGTTATGATTGTTGTTATGCTTTATCCTGTGATCTTTCCTTTTGTTGTAATGGTTTATGTTTCTGAAAATTGAGGCTGTTGGTGGTCGTTGTATGTGTACTGATGAATCCCCTCGTGATGTTTTAAATGGGTTACTGAATTTGTGAACTCCTACTGTGAAATTGGTTAATCACGTATATCCGGCTGAATAATTGAAAGCACCAGGATCAACCCTTCTGTGATAATTCCCGATTAGAACACACGGATTTGGAAATCATGGGGTGTGTTAAGTCGTTTAAATCTGAAAATCCCTGACTGTGTTGGTAGTGGTGGTTGGTTGTTTTCCTTTCGGGCCGACTGCTGGAAATGTGGGAGGGGATGGGATCCCTTGTTCTTTTATACTCTCCGTGGTTGTATGAATTTGGGGATGGGATCTCCTGTTGGTATGGATTCAGTGGTTGTGAGTTTTAAATCCGAGTGGTCACTTAAAATATAACAAATTGGGGAGATATCCTCTGTTAACAAAACCGGGTGTGAGTGTTTTGGTTGATCTATGCTTTTGACGCTTTCCTTGGTTATGCTTATGGTAGTTGCCCAGTAGTGCTTAAAATCATTTGAACATTTTAACTGAACATGAAACAAGAATTGGGACAAATGGTTTTGTGGTCAAGGGTCGTGAACTATGATTCGGACGCAGTGGTGTCGTGTTCTATAGGTTTGCTAGGAAAACCTAAGTTTTGGGTGAGTGTTTGTTACCTATATCTATACTTGTAGCTTTGTGTTTCTTATTCGCGCCCCACCCAAGTTGAGCACTTAGTGCCGAACACCCTCATTTATGGGGGAAGGGTGTTTTTCCCAACACTATCCTTAGTGGTTGGTTATTAGCTCCTTTTCTGCTCCCTTTCCCGGATAGCCCAAGTATCTTATGGTAGGCTGAGATGGCCTGAAGTCCATTATTAGCCCAAGAACCATCGGGCGGGGTGTTGTGGTGGTTGGCCAGGTGTGTGCGGCAGGTGGTTTCCCAAGTGTCTTCGGGATGAGGCCCAGGTGTCTTCGGGCGTGGCAGTGGATCCTTTAGCCAGGTGTCTTCGGGCGTGGCAGTGGTTGTTCTAGCCTAGGGGATTGCAGGCATGGTTACATGTGACAGTTGTGGCCCAGGTGTGTGCGGGCGGGATTCGGCAGTGGGACTGCGTGTGGTTGTGGCCCAGGTGTGTGCGGGTGGGTGTGGCAGTGGGACTGCGGTGAGAATGGCGGGATTGGTCCGATGCGTAGGATGTCTCAATAACCAGTGGGAAAGTGGCGCGGGGTACCCAAACATCTATGTGCTCTTATATATATATTATTTGACTTGCGTTATTTGGGGAGCGAGCCTTGGTGAGGTCTGGGATGGATAGTTTGCCTTGTTAGGTGTTTGGTTTACTCTTTCTCACGGGACTTTAGTACGTTCCCCCACTTGTGCACGAGAGTCCTAGTATCTTCCCTACTGAGTGTACTTGTATGCTCACCCTACGTATATAAAACTGCTTTCAGGTTTCCAGGAGGACTTCCAGGGTCGTGCGGGACCCTACTAGTCGGGCAGTTGGAGTTGTGCAGTTGTTGTTCTCTTGTTTTCTTTGGCATTGTACTTTTGAGCTTCCTTGTACTTGTACCTTGTTATAAAAATTGTTTAAACATGCATGTGGGCTTGGTTTGGGTTTATTTATATACACTTGTTCTTTTTTCCTTTTTGGTGGTTGACTTGTCCTATTTTCCGATCCAAATTAATAAAAAGGGTAATGCCTTCCATTTGCGAGAATTTCCTATACCCTTGGTGCTAGTCGCCACTCCGGGGCCTATTGAAGGCGGGTTTCAGGGGTCATTATCTCTCCTTCAACGTAAAGAAGGAAGGGCCTGGCAACCTGCTGACCCTTCCCTCCTTTTGGTGAAGGCGGGTCGTGACAGAATGGTATCAGAGGTGTGTTGGGTTGAGAGATAGGAAGGAGTCAGGAGTTAGGCACAGTGAGGATTGCATGGGGTGGTAAGGCAACGGGGTTGGGTGACCTTGGAGCGTGAATTAGGCCAGGGAAGACCAGCTAGGACACGGGATTTTAGGGCCCCCCGTGATCCGATGCAAGGACTCTGGACCTACCGAACGACCAAGTGAGGCCACACTGATTGCAGGGTAGAGACCCTAGGAAAGGTACATGCATCATAATGACTTGTGTTCTTGTGTTTCTGGGATGTCTTGGGAATTAAGAATAAATTAAATCTTAATAAGTTCTAAGAACGATATTCTCCACTACTTGGGCTTAGGCATTACTTGTTTACCTTGCAGCTATGGAACCTGTAAGGCGACCACGTGTGGTATAGACGATCGAGACCCCTGAGACTACTTTGGCCAATCGGAAGAGAGCTGATCGAGAGGAAGAGGACGACCAGTGGCAGAAGACTCTTCGATCCTTCCAACGACAGGCCCTCGAGAAGTATGAGGGCAGCACCTCGGATATGAAGACGAAAGGCTGGCTAGAGGAGTTAGTTATAGCCTTCGGCTTGATTCGGGCCCCGACCGAATACTGGGTTCCTTTGGCTGTTAGCCAGATGCGAGGAGCGGCACGTCAGTGGTGGATGCTTCACCTGGGGAATAGGAAAGAGTCTGAGGTTGCTTGGGCGGATCTCGAGAAGGAGTTCCGGGTGGAGTTCCTCTCCTCGACGATGAAGGCGGAGAAGAGGCAGGAGCTACTCTCCCTCCAGCAGGGGAGCATGTCTATGAGGGAACTTGGAATCAAGTTCAAGGACCTCCTACGTTTAGCTCCGGACCTCTTTCCCGATGAGGAATCTCGGGAAAGACGTTTGGAGGAGGCACTCCGACCCTCCCTCCAGTATGCTGTTACCCCCTTTACCCTTCCGACATACATAGAGGTCCAGAATAAGGCCGAAGTGGTGGAAAGGATGCATGCTCTGGGCGGAGTGTCACGAGAAGGGATCCAGGTGGGACCATCGAAGGGGAAGGCCGTCAGCACCAGGCCTCCAGCATCGGGACCCTCCAGGTTCCGACCCGCAGGGAGCAGACCGCATCAGTTTCAGTTTCGATCCCCTGGCCCACGTTCTTTCCCTTCAGGCTCGGGACCACGGTGCTTCATCTGCAGAAGCCCTGGACATCTCCGGAGTCAGTGCCCCGATCGGGTGCAGTACAGCAGTGGCAGTCATCCCCAGCATCCGCCGCAGCAGCAGTATCCATCCAAACCCTTCCGGCAGCAGCAGCAGGGACAACGAGCTCCCGTTCCTCCGCAGGCGGACATAGGGGGAGGAGGCCGACCTCAGGGCGCTCCCCAGGGACCTCGACCAGGGCGTGGTCGGGGAGGTGGCCGACAGCCGAGGGGCAGGGGAGCTGGGCGTGGAGAGCTACACGCCGCAGAGGCAACGGTTCCAGTAGGGTCAGAGGTTGTTCGAGGTACGATCAATGTGTTTATCACTCTTGCTTATGCTTTGTTCGATACTGGAGCTTCGCACTCCTTTGTTGCACCTAGTCTAGCCCGTGCCTTGGGTCTAGATGCCGAGAGACTTCCAGTGCCCCTGGTGTTGAGCACACCAGTTGGAGGTCAGTCCGACTTGCTGTTCTTTTGTCGGGGATGTAGACTGATGTTAGGGCCACATCAGTCAGTTAGGGATCTCCTTCTACTGCAGATTCATCCGTACGATGTCATCCTAGGCATCGATTGGCTATTTTCTGTGTGCGCCGTCATTGACTGTTTCCGAAGGAGGGTGGAGTTCTCAGGTTTGGACGGCCAACATGTTACCTTCACCGGCGAGCGGAGCAGTCCGAAGGGAAACAGTAGGGAGGAACCTCTCCTCTCCTTGTTGACCGAGCTGACTGTGGAGTCAGTAGATGCTGAGATGGTGGAGGTGCCAGAGATCGTCCGCGAGTTTATGGACGTCTTTCCTGAGGAGGTGACGACTCTACCCCCTCGACGCAATATCGAGTTCGGGATAGACCTACAATCAGACGCTCGTCCGATCTCGATGGCTCCTTATCGGATGGCACCTTCGGAGCTACGAGAGTTGCGGATACAGATTGATGATCTGATGAAGATGGGTTATATCCGTCCGAGTGCATCGCCATGGGGCGCTCCAGTCTTGTTCGCAAAGAAGGCAGATGGTGGCCTCAGGTTGTGCATCGATTACAGGAGGCTGAATCAGGTAACGATCAAGAATCGCTACCCTCTTCCGAGGATAGATGATCTTTTTGACCAGCTGAAGGGAGCAGGATGGTTCTCGAAGATCGACCTGCGATCTGGATACCACCAGCTGAGGGTAAAGGATAGCGACGTCCCGAAGACGGCGTTTAGGTGCAGGTATGGGCACTTCGAGTTCGTGGTCATGCCTTTTGGTGTTACGAACGCCCCGGCCATGTTCGTGGGACTTATGAACTCCATCTTTCGGGAGTATCTGGATCGGTTTGTGGTGGTATTCATCGACGATATCCTGATCTATTCAAGGTCAGGAAAGGACCATGCAGAGCACCTGAGGACAGTTTTGGAAGTCCTCCGACAGCACCAGCTCTACGGGAAGTTGTCCAAGTGAAAGTTCTGGACCCGAGAAGTGCACTTCCTCGGGCATGTAGTGTCTGAGCAGGGGGTAGCAGTCGACCCATCAAAGGTTGAGGCAGTTGTTTCTTGGGCAGCACCCAAGAATGTGGCGGAAGTTCGGAGTTTCCTCGGACTGGCAGGCTACTACCGGAGATTCGTACCCAACTTCTCCCGGGTAGCAGCCCCTTTGACGGCTTTGACCAAGAAGGACCAGGTTTTCGTGTGGAGCGAGCGATGTGAGTCGTCCTTCAGCTACCTAAAAGAAAAGCTGGTTAGTGCCCCAGTGTTGAGATTACCAGAAGAAGGGATGGCCTATGAGGTATTTTGTGATGCTTCAGGACAGGGCCTGGGATGCGTGTTGATGTAGCGACAAGGGGTGATCTCTTACGGGTCCAGGCAGCTACGCCCCAATGAGCGTAACTACGCCACCCATGACCTGGAGCTTGCAGCGGTCGTTTTTGCGCTAAAGTTATGGCGACACTACCTCATCGGGGAATGCTTTGTGGTCTTCACAGATCACAAATGCTTAAAGTACATATTCTCCCAGCGGGACTTGAACTTGAGGCAACAGAGATGGGTGGAGTTCCTCCAGGACTACGACTTTGAAATCTCTTATACTGAGGGCAAGGGAAATGTGGTGGCCGATGCCTTGAGCAGGAGGACGCAGAAGGATGCAGTCCGAGAGTCGGCAAATGCCTGGAAGGAGATGGAGGAGTTGGCTTCCTTACACCTGGATGCAAAGATGGATAGTGGCAGAGGCTGCCTATATCAAATGATAGTGCAGTCATCTCTGTTTCGACAAGTGGAAGAGTCTCAGTGGGGAGATCCTGAGGTGGAAGTGTTGCGGGATCGTGTCGATCAGGGGAACGCTCCGGAAGGATGGTTGGAGGACAACCGACGTCGGATGCTATTTCATGGGGGGTTGTTTGTTCCAGAGGTGATGCGTGATGAAGTCCTTCGTGAGTTCCATAGCTCAGCCTTGGCAGTACATCCAGGTGTTTCGAAAATGTACCAAGGCCTGAGGGGACAGTTTTGGTGGCCCGGGGTGAAACGGGCAGTGGCAGAGTTCGTGGCTAAATGCCTGGTGTGTCAGCAGGTGAAGGCGGAACACCGTGTTCCTGGTGGTCTGTTGCATCCTCTAGATGTTCCCGAGTGGAAGTGGGACGACGTCTCGATGGACTTCGTCACGGGACTACCCAGAGCTCAGGGCGGGCATGATGCTATCTGGGTAGTGGTGGATCGATTGAAAAAATCTGCTCACTTCTTGGCTATCAAGGAGTCAGGACCCGTGAGTACCTTAGCACAGAGGTACGTGGATGAGGTGGTGCGTTTTCATGGAGTTCCAAAGACTATCGTCTCAGATCGGGACACTCGGTTCACCTCACGAGTCTGGAAGGGGTTACAGCATGCTTTTGGCACCCAGCTACGCCTTAGCACTGCTTTTCACCCTCAGACTGATGGACAGACAGAGCGGACTATCCAGACATTGGAGGACATGCTGCGAGCATGTGTTCTGGATTTCGGAGGATCATGGGTACGACACTTGCCCTTAGTAGAGTTTGCCTACAACAACAGCTTCCACTCTACTATCGGCATGGCCCCTTTTGAGGCTTTGTATGGAAGACCATGTCGTTCACCCTTATGCTGGGTAGAGGTTGGTGAGACTGGTACTCTTGGACCAGAAGTAGTGCAGAGCACCACGGAGAAAGTCCAGCTAGTGCGGGAGAGGATGAAAGCAGCTCGGGATCGGCAGAAATCTTATGCTGATCGTCGGAGGAGGCCCCTGAGGTTCGAGGTGGGAGATCATGTGTTTTTGAAGGTTTTCCCTCGACGGGGGCAGTGGAGGTTCGGAAAGGGGAGTAAGCTCTCCCCTAGGTTCATCGGACCTTTCGAGGTGCTGAGGCGAGTTGGCGAGGTAGCATATCAGCTGGCCCTACCACCTCAATTGGAGAGGGTCCATGACGTCTTCCATGTCTCCCAGCTTCGTCAGTACTTACATGATGACTCTCATGTCATCAACTGGGGAGATCTAGATGTGGGAGGAGACACGACCTTCGAGGAACGGCCAGTCAGAATCGAGGATTGCAAGGAGAAAGTGCTCCGCGGACGAACCATCGTCTTGGTTCGTGTGTTGTGGAGACATGGCGGCCTCGAAGAGAGTACATGGGAGAGGGAAGCATAGATGCGTGCCCAATACCCCAAGTTGTTCTGAGCTTTGAACCTTTGGTTCCTGTTGTGATAGAACATTTGACCTTTTTGGCTATGAAGTGTACTAGTTCCTTTCCTCTGTTATGTGTGGAAAGCCCCGGCTAAAGGGAAGGGGGAACCCGACCCCTAATCAAGACGCATTAAGGTGGATGCGATTAAACCCGTGCGGGCGAGTCAGTGCCGCCCAAAGCGGATAATATCTTTACATGGGGGAGGGGAACTCCCCAAACCCACATGACCGGGCGGTTTGGCATGGTATGTTGCTTGGTTCTTGACAGGGGAGTGTTTTCAATTAGAGGGGGTCCACTCCTAAGAGGTATCTTGGAAGATGGTTGTTCGGATCCTCTCTTTCATTCTGGTTTGTTTTGATTCTCGGGGACGAGAATCGTTTAAGAGGTATCTGATGTGATGACCCAGACCCCCCCCCCCCTTGGTCCCTTCCTTTTCCAAAATACGGATCCTTAAAGGGTGCCGATCGGTGAGACCGATCGGTGCGACCGATCGGTGAGACCGATCGGTGAGACCGATCGGTGAGACCGACCTGTGAGACCGACCGGTGAGACAGATCGGTGCGACCGATCGGTGAGAGAGATCAGTGAGACCGATCGGTGAGACCGATACCGATCGGTGCGACCGATCGGTGAGGCCGATACCGATCGGTGAGACCGATCGGTGAGACCGGCTGACGTCACCCGACCTTGCCAAGTTGTTCCAGTAACGCTCCTTTTTCGCAAATAGGGTTATAAACCCTATTCTTCCTTGTTAAAAAATATCTTGGAAATCCGAAACGCTCACAAAGGTTTTAATTAAATTCTTCATTAATTCATGGGTCGGTTTAAACCACACAGCGCCTTTAATGATGAGTCAAGCCACGTGGTCAACCCACGACTCCCTTGTCTTACGTGGTTTTGTGTTTTCATCTCAACCGTCCCCAGCTCTTATAAATTAAGGGTTAGGCCGTGGCTTCCCCCTTCTTCGATCGTGGCTCTTTGGGTGCATCGGGACCGCCGCGTCGTTATCCGTAAAGTTCCGCGCCCCCGGCCTAAACATCGATCATCTATCAACAAGTAGGGAATTTCTTTCGTCTCTCACTTCTGTGTATCATGCGGGGAGGGCGTTATTATTGTCCTTATGGAATGGGTTGAACCAAACCTAAATGAAGATAATAAAAGGAGTTCTAAAGAAAGAAGGGGAAGGGGTTATGATCATTGTTATGCTTTATCCTGTGATCTTTCCTTTTGTTGTACTGGATTATGTTTCTGAAAATTGAGGCTGTTGGTGGTCGTTGTATGTGTACTGATGAATCCCCTCGTGATGTTTTAAATGGGTTACTGAATTTGTGAACTCCTACTGTGAAATTGGTTAATCAAGTATATCCGGCTGAATAATTGAAAGCACCAGGATCAACCCTTCTGTGATAATTCCCGGTTAGAACACACGGATTTGGAAATCATGGGGTGTGTTAAGTCGTTTAAATCTGAAAATCCCTGACTGTGTTGGTAGTGGTGGTTGGTTGTTTTCCTTTCGGGCCGACTGCTGGAAATGTGGGAGGGGATGGGATCCCCTGTTCTTTTATACTCTCCATGGTTGTATGAATTTGGGTATGGGATCTCCTGTTGGTATGGATTCGGTGGTTTTGAGTTTTAAATCCGAGTGGTCACTTAAAATATCACAAATTGGGGAGAGATCCTCTGTTAACAAAACCGGGTGTGAGTGTTTTGGTTGATCAATGCTTTTGACGCTTTCCTTGGTTATGCTTATGGTAGTTGCCCAGTAGTGCTTAAAATCATTTGAACATTTTAACTGAACGTGAAACAAGAATTGGGACAAATGGTTTTGTGGGCAAGGGTCGTGAACTATGATTCGGACGCAGTGGTGTCGTGTTCTGTAGGTTGGCTAGGAAAACCTAAGTTTTGGGTGAGTGTTTGTTACCTATATCTATACTTGTAGCTTTTTGTTTCTTATTCGCGCCCCACCCAAGTTGAGCACTTAGTGCCGAACACCCTCATTTATGGGGGAAGGGTGTTTTTCCCAACACTATCCTTAGTGGCTGGTTATTAGCTCCTTTTCTGCTCCCTTTCCCGGATAGCCCAAGTATCTTCGGGTAGGCTGTGATGGCCTGAAGTCCATTATTAGCCCAAGAACCATCGGGCGGGGTGTTGTGGTGGTTGGCCAGGTGTGTGCGGCAGGTGATTTCCCAAGTGTCTTCGGGATGAGGCCCAGGTGTCTTCGGGCGTGGCAGTGGATCCTTTAGCCAGGTGTCTTCGGGCGTGGCAGTGGTTGTTCTGGCCTAGGTGTTTGCAAGCATGGTTACATGTGACAGTTGTGGCCCAGGTGTGTGCGGGCGGGATTCGGCAGTGGGACTGCGTGTGGTTGTGGCCTAGGTGTGTGTGGGAGGGTGTGGCAGTGGGACTGCGGTGAGAATGGCGGGATTGGTCCGATGCGTAGGATGTCTTAATAACCAGTGGGAAAGTGGCGCGGGGTACCGAAACATCGATGTGCTCTTATATATATATTACTTGACTTGCGTTATTTGGGGAGCGAGCCTTGGTGAGGTCTGCGATGGATAGTTTGCCTTGTTAGGTGTTTGGTTTACTCTTTCTCACGGGACTTTAGTACGTTCCCCCACTTGTGCATTAGAGTCTTAGTATCTTCCCTAATGAGTGTACTTGTATGCTCACCCTACGTATATAAAACTGCTTTCAGGTTTCCAGGAGGACTACCAGGGCCGTGCGGGACCCTACTAGTCGGGCAGTTGGAGTTGTGCAGTTGTTGTTCTCTTGTTTTCTTTGGCATTGTACTTTTGATCTTCGTTGTACTTGTACCTTGTTATAAAAATTGTTTAAACATTCATGTGGTCTTGGTTTGGGTTTATTTATATACACTTGTTCTTTTCTCTTTTTGGTGGTTGACTTGTCCTATTTCCCGATCCAAAATAATAAAAAGGGTAATTCCTTCCATTTGCGAGAATTTCTTATACCCTTGGTGCTAGTCGCCACTCCGGGGCCTATTGAAGGCGGGTTTCGGGGTTCATTATGTCTCCTTCAACTTAAAGAAGGAAGGGCCTGGCAACCTGCTGACCCTTCCCTCCTTTTGGTGAAGGCGGGTCGTGACAAATATATATTATATATATTAATTAAATATCTCATTATTACCATCCATGATAACATAAAATGAAAATCATATCACATCTCTTTGTGGCGGTGATATTCCACATGTATGCCCAAGCATCATTATCATTTTCAATGGATTTTAATATAAGTAGTTATTTGTGATATTATAATTTTATAAGTATAATTTTGACATATATATCATATATATATATACATTAAATCTATCATTATATAATGCACTGAGATGTTATTTTGTGGAACGAACAATTGAAAGGTTGTTTTGAATTTTATGGAAGGTGAAATGTATTGTGGTTATCCCATTAAAATAATAAAACACCAATATATTTAATTTAATTGTGTTATTATTTCAAAATAATTGGTGATTATGTAATGCAGGTAGGAGAAGAATTAAAAGAAAAATTATATGTTAAGAAAGATACATCTCATGTGGAAAAACTCTATTGGATTGCACAAAAATATTTTCTAAGAATGTTTTATTAAAAATAATGACTCTTTTTTATAGAGAGGGATATATGGAAGGTATTTAGGTGATAATCCTATTAAACAATTGGTATTCGGATGTATGGAGTAGAGATGTGTGGATTCTTCCATTTATATGTTAGGAGGGGGATCCACATGGAAATTTCCGAATAGAATAAAAAATTATAATTTTCAAATTTTTTTCAAAATGGAAATATATTATATATTTGGATTGTTTAATGTAAAAGAAATTCCATGAGATGCGGTTTATATATTTATAAATACAAAACATATCACTATCTTCTTTTATTGGCCCTTGGAAAAACTTTTTTAATTTTAACCATAGTAAATAATTTTAACAATGTATTTATAATGAATAAATTCAGTTGAAATTATTATATATTATATATGTATAACATTCTAAATATGGATTGGATTTTATTAAATTAATTCAAACAATTTCTATAATTAAATTTATAATTAAACCAACATGCGTGATAAAAACAGTTTTCCAATGAAAATGTTTTAGTAAGAACAAAATGTTTTTATTTCAAAATTAAAAATAATATTAACTAATATGACATAAGTATGGTAATAATAATATATTTTAACTAATTTTACTTTTCATCCAATGTGAAAAAAATATAACTTTTATGTTATCGAAATTAAAAAGTAATTTTTAAATATAAATTGGCCCCTTTAACTACAAATTAATAATAATAATTTTATAAAAAACCCTGAGATTTTTGTATGGTAATTTTGATATGACGAGTTGATAAATATAAATTTTTATAAATTAAATGTTCATAATTTTTAATGATATATTATATTATCATCACACAAAAATCCATAAAAATCAATTTCATAAAAATTAAAAAAAATTTATTAATGAAATAAATTTACATAAAATGGATTATTTAATTTATAAATATTTACAAATAATATTCTATTATTATCTTATAATGTTATTAATATTGTTTTTTAATATTAATTCACAAAAATTAAATTACTATGTTATAACAATCAAATTTAAATTATAATATTTTTTTGGATCAGTGTTGCGTGTTGTATACACTGTCAAACATAATGTTATTTTCATAAAAGGGTTTATTACATTATTACCACAAAAAAACACCCTTTCTCAAAATTTTCATTTATATTACCTTTTATATAAATTAGGATTTTTTATATTCATAAATTCATTTATTGCAACATCGATTTTAAGATTTCAAAAAACTACATTTACATGTCAATTCACCTAATTCCATGCCATATTCTCCATAGTGTTGACAGTAATGATATGTTCTTCATAGTAAGATAGATATTCTTCTAGATATATTTCATTATAGGTGATCCCATGAGTTTTTATGGAATATACTTCAATAATAAAGATATATGTTATACATCATGATCATTAGAGAGGAATGATAGAATTTCCAATCAGTAAACCACCACTCTAATTAATTTTGGAATTTCAAATGCTTTGATGCCCCTAGGGATCAGATTTATCTTAATATAAACCCTTATAAAACCATTATATGGAGGAAAAATAATAAAAACTTTATCATTCAAATGAAAGACTATATTGTTCTTACAATCATTGGTGTACCTATTTTTTTCATCCTTGAGTTGATTTGATGTTAGCCTAAATAGTTATTACCTGTAATGTTGCATACTAAACAATATTAAGAGAAACATGTATCATTTCACTATATTCACCCCTATAATATTTAAAATGAAATATCATTCCATACAATTTTTCTTATGATACCATTTGAAGAATCTAGTGAATGCTATTGTAATAAACTACTTCAACTAGAAGTAAATACATATCCCACATACATTGAAATTCATGTGTGAATGAAACCAACATGTATTCTTTTTTTAAGGTTCCATTTAGATTATCTATCAGTTTGAGGATAGATGTTAGTACTAAATTGAATATCAATATCATTGTCATTCTGAATAATTTTTTATAATTTCAACAAAAAGCATGGTTTATGATTAAAACAATTTAAATAATTGATACAAGAAGCTTTATAAATTCATTAATACAGAGCCTTGTGAGGAGTTCAAGAGAAAAATATTATTATAAAATGAGAAAATACACATAATTGGTTTGTAGATCAATGATATCCTATATAATATCATTCCTTCTATAAGAATTTACTAGCTTAGTGACATATTCCAAAGTAATTTCATCACATTTTCATGTTGGAATACGAATTTTTTTAATTAATCTTATGTGATGTTGTCTATTTTTCGTCAAATGAAAAAAACCAAATATCTTGACACATAATCATTTATTTTGTGCATTTTATTTTTCCTCTAATTTTCGTTCTTGCACTAAATATACATCTTGGTGCTTTCAGAGTGTATATAAATATTTAAGCTATAATAAATGTCTAATAATTCCATTTTTTCTTTTACGTATAAATAAAACACGTAACCACTTTACGAATTTATAAATACAACCTTAATATATAATGTTTTATAATTTCTTATTATAAATTTATTTTATTTTATTTATACTTTTTTTATCATCAGGTTAGTATATTTTCAACATTTCCAAAATAGATGGTTTTCAAATATTTGGGAAAATATTTTGTGGTTTCACCTTACTTTATAATTGCCAAACCCATATTTACTTAATCCATTAATATAATATCCATCTCAAAACAAATTTTGGATAGGGAATCATGATATTTCCGGCTTATTTCATCCACTACAATATATTCCATTCATCAGATATATTGTATTGAGACAGCCTAATCCATGAATTGATCAAGACATTTTCATTTCCTTATATTGATTTTTTATATAAAAATATCAATTTAAGGCCGTTATAGGCTATGTATATCTCATATGTATACCTATAGAGATAATGAATCCAAATATTCAAATAAAATATTGCAACAACATAGTAAATTACATTTATCGGATAGTTCTGTTCATGAGTATTTAACTACCTTGATGCATCTGAAATAACATTATCTATGATAATTTGTATAAAATCAACTCCAATCCCCAACTAATCACTTTATATTAAAAAACCAATTTTTCCTAATGGTTGATCCAAAATTTATGAAACAATCAACTTCATCTCATTTGTTGAGAAAGAGTAATTACATTTTTTGAACTTAAGTGACATCGCAATTATACCAAAGGTGGACAATAGATGCAAAGGGATTCAAGTATAATTAGATGATGATTTTACCTTTCAAAATAAAACAACCAACCAAACATGACATAACCCAAAAACCCACTACATGATGAATGGTATAAATGATATACAACTCATCATTTCATATATATCAATGTCAATCAAATAGCGTACCACAACCAAAAACTAAAAAACAACCAAGTTCCTAGTAGAAGACAAACCCTACAAAAAACATAGAAAAACATATAACTCCTAGTCTCTAACAATATATATTCTTAAATACTAAAAAATGACTTTCTTACTAACACCACAAGGATATAACATGTTAGTACATTTATATAATAAAATTTATAAAATATTTTATGTCATAATATAAAAAATTAACATAACTATATTTTTTTACAAAACAATATCATGTTCTATAAATGGTAACTAATCAATGCTTTAAAACTATTCCTCAAATTCCATTTGGGAATAAGCCAATCATTTCCACATAACCTCACATCCAACTATTCATGCTACCATGTACCTCCCAATACATGTGAGTGGTGAGTCATCCATTAACTAAGACATCACTTAGTGATCCATTATTATGGAGGTAATTTTTCCCATATTCTTCCCAACAATTTAATGGGGGTTCTTCATGACCTTATCCATCATATGGTATACAAAAAAAAATTCAAAAGAAATATTTCAAACCCATTCCTAACCAAATTATTTCAAAAATATTTCAATAAAACAAAATTATTATTAAAAACCATTCCTGAAAAACCATATTCAAAATATCAACCACGTGACTGATTTAATAATCATCATTTTAAAATCAAACCATTATCCATTTTTCATGACAATTCAAAAATTTCCACAAAAATTTTAATCTATAACTAAATAGATTTTCTTCCTTGTAGGGCACACAGATTTTAAAAAAAACACATTATAACATCCAATTTAAAATAAATATATCCTATTCTATATATATGAGTCCATATTCAAGACACATACATTGAAATTTTTGAAAAATGATTAATGGCATGAAAATAATCCATGAAAGGAGGTTAAAACTCCAAAGACAACTATAAAACTCTTCCACTAACATCCAAAAAATCCAAATATTGTCATATATGGAATCAAAAGCCTCATATCTACCCATAGTTGAAATAGATCTATGAAACTGAGGTAATGGTAGTATATTATATATGAAAATCCATCAATATCATCCATGAATGGTGACTTATTACAATATCTAGTCTTTAACCCATACAGAAATGCCCCGGGATTACTTCTAAAAAGAAAGGGAAGGATTCTGAATCCATTAAGAGTGATAAATCTCATGTTTTAATAGAAATTATGAATGAATGTGGTGTTAAAACAAAAAACCAAACATGATCAACATTATATATATTTTTAAGCCCTGTATGGTTAGACACATGGAGAGACAAACCATGAGTTAACTATGTAAGACCTACTACATTAAGGGGATCATCAAGCGGTTGGATATCCTTGTTAGAATAATATATTCCAACTATGAAAAACCCATCTATCTCAAAAGTACAGTTTCCCCTAGGTGGCCATGTGTTTTGGAAAAAACCATTCACTTGGGCGTGCACCATCCTCTTTACCCCTACCTCATTGTGCACAGTTTCTTATATATGTTTCAAAGTTTTCACAAATCATGATCCAAAATTTCACCCTTATAAATTCACAATAAAATCTTCCAGAAAACTTTTGAACCCTTCAAAACATCATTTAAAAACATTATATATTTAAAAATTATAAAAATGTGGTTACATACATGAAACTATGGGTTCTTCATTCTCCAATTCCTTCAAAATTATATCCCAATAATGTAGGAAACAATCACATCTCTAAAAGAGTTTTATCCATTGCACTTTCATTCCCTTATCTCATTTCTAACTATCTTCCTGGATCTGACCATGTTTCCAATAAACCCACAATAGATATATGAATTTCCATGAAAAAAATTCTCTTTCTTATCCACAATTCTCTTTGTAATGTGAACCAACAAATATTCTTTCTATAGTTCAAAGTCATCCCACCAAATTTCATGGTCTGGATCTGGCTGATACATCATTAATAAAGATACATGAAAAAAATTATGGACCACACTAAACATTGGTGGCATTTCCAACAAAAATTAAACCTCTCCAACCCATTCCAATATCTCAAAAGGGCTAATGTATTAAAGATAAAATATTCCTTTCCAACCTAAATGTTAATGTCCATACCATGGATTGATATTAAAAACACATGATCACTCACCTAAAAAATCAATAATCGTCGACATTGATTCACATAGGATTTATGAGGACTTTGTGTCATCTCCATCTATTTCCTATTCAACTAAATTTTCCCCATTATTTCATGGACAAGGATTGGTCAACCAGTGAAGTCACACATGTTTCTACAAAATAAAGCGGGGGAACTGAAGGTGATACCATTTAATGAATCCAAAGGATCCATATGTATTATGGATTTCAAAGATGTTTTTTATGAGAAATCCACCAGTACCACATTCTCTTACCAGTAACCACCAAAACATGTTAAAAAATTACATAATTGGTCTTCCAATGTTCGTACCATCCCTTAGGATAACTCATCCTTCCAAGGATGATACACCTTAATCATTTTCAATTGAGTCCCAAGGGATCTCTATAACCATTTCTAAAAATGATATGTAAACCATGTATCCTTGTAAGAAACTATTGAAACTGGTATTTCATGCCTCTTTACTACATATTATATATATATTTTCTAGATATATTAAACCATATTAGATTTGAAAATAAATGTGAAATGATTAGATCCACTATCAACAATATGGAATATTGTCTCTGAAATGTTCTTGGGAACCTATCATAGATTCCATTGTTATATACTCTGATTTCCAAACTAGAATAGGTAAAGACTATAACATACCTACTGGTCATTGGATATCTTCCGGAACCTACTAACAAGTTAATCATGTTGAATAAAACTCAACTAACTTTATTTCATACCAATAGAAAAAATAGTGCTTTCAATGGATTATACATATTATGTAATCAAGTATTAATATACCATCTCAAATGGTGGTAACAATTAAGAAGTCGTTCCTTTAAATCTATTGGTATTCCCATTTTATTTCTGAACCACAACACTAGACAATCATTTAGTCTTCATCCCTCAATTTTATCTGCACCATTTATTTTTGACCTTATAGCTATGAAATATTCATCAGATGCATGTTCCTATTTAAATTCCACTACTAAATTATGATCAAAAGAAACTTTAGATATGTTTTCAACTTTACCTCGGTCTTCAAATTCAAAGTGTGTTCTAGTTAAGACAAAAATCAATAATTACTCAACTAATGCTTATTTTTTCAACTTCTTAACGAATATTCGAATTAATTACCTTTTCCCAACGTGCACATCAAGTCAAAGTAAAAAATATGGGGATACTTTTTAAATCCTCATTTTATAATGTTCAATTATATTTGTGAGAAAATATTCTCCAATCTCTTATGATCAATAAACAAGTTGTGTTTCCCACAAAAGATGTAATGATGCCCAGTCTACAATGAATGGACTGCAACAACTAACTCTAAATTATGTGTTGGGAAGTTATTCTAAAAAACATGAAAATATATTTATCCATAAGAAACATCCTCATATCTCTACATAAGAACACTTCATAACCAGAATCTCAAATATTTATAATACACCACGTAACCATGTCTGGATTTAGATGAAATCTAGGTGTTTACTGAAATTAGGTGAATAATAATTTCTTGAAAAGGTGTCTATAATTCCTTATCACATTGTAATGGTACATCCTTCCCTTGTCAAAGCTATCATATGTGAGTCTTGTAATGAGAAATAAAAAATCAAGAATTAGTAATAACTACATATACAATTGAAAATATGTATATTTTAAACATTCATTAGAATTTACCAATATATAACATCTTATACATTTTATGGATCTATAGAAATCCCTCTTTCTGAAATGAAAAGACCATGTAAATGTACCACTTATATACAAAATAATAATAATTTGATAGTTTGACATATAGATGATGATCGTTCAATATTCCAACAAATTAACCAAGTTTTTCTCATGCTCATTTTTTATCTGAGGATACAAATATGCCATCCATAATCACCACCATGAAAGATTACAAGTATCTCTAAAATATTTTCTACATCATTTTCATAATAACTAATGGATATATCATATGAAATAATATAATTACCATATATTTTTAATATCTATACCTTCACCTAAAGGCATTCAATGAAATATCCTCCTTCCGAACCCGCAATTGGTTATATCTGGATAGCAAATCAGTTTTTTAAAACCATTGAGCTCTGCTCAATTGATTTAATAAATAATAATTGCATGGAAGTAGATACTTAATCCTTATAATTATGTGATTATTTTTATGATAATCTACACACAACCTTAGAGTCCCATCCTTTTTTTAAATAGAAGACTGTTAATTCCCACTGGGATGCGTGTGGATGAATGAAGCCCTTTGTTTTAGCTCTTTTAACTACATATTAAATTTGCATAGTTCCACTGGTACTATCCGATAAGATAAAAGTTATATTGGAATGGTCCATAGATAAATATTAATCATAAACTCTAATTCTCTCAACGGTGGTGACTATGATAAATTTTCAAAAAACACATCTTGAAACTGATCGGCCATTGATGGGAATCTACAATTCCAAATATATTTCATCGATGCCTAATTCTAATCAACCAATTGGTATCATATTTTTCCCACTTATGGCTCCATAAAATACATTTACCATGACTTTACATTTCAGTCCACTTGAAAATTATGGATTCCATCATTAGTCATTAAACTAAACAATTCCATATAATAGTCGATGTGATCCTTTAACAGTATCAATATACGAATACCTAGGATTATGTCATAGACATCCATTTTAATAACATAAAAATCCCATATTATCTTTGTTCCATCATCCATTGTAGAATATTATCTATACACAACGGATCGACATTATCTTTTTGTGAGAGGAATTTTGTGTATTATCATAGAAGGAATGATCTAAACTTCTAAACTCATCATGTCAACATCATGAGGTGAAACAAAAGAACGGTACGAAACCGTACCAAAAACTTATTTAATAAGTGTATAATTCAAAAGATTCGTACCTGAAACTATATATGGTCCTAACAGATCATCCACAATAACCTAGTCACCCCCATATAATTTCACTCATTTCAGACGTTATTCTATATTAATCTATTGAGATTTCCCTTACAAAGCAGGCATGGAATTCCAAGAATCATCATTTATAGATCTATCCTACTGATGAGGATAATTATACTACCCACTTCCTATCAATGAGTAAGATGTTTTTGATAATAGATTTGTGTCCCAAACACTCGACCTCATATAACTATGATAATAGCAATGACGATTCCCCATTTGATCAAAGTTGTGGAATCCTCTAGGTTGTGTCATTCACTCCCAATTTATATGGTCAAGTGAACACATAAAAAACAAATATCTTTTGACTTGGTTCATGGTGGATGGTTTATTGATCATTCCATCTACTTTTATTCATGATCTAACTGTGGAAATATGTTTCCTTCCACTTTCTCATAGAATTTAAGGTCCTACCATTTCATATAGGTATCATCATATTTCCTCTACTCTTATTTCTTGATATGTCGTTTTGTTCAACCATTAATCTATTCACCATATATTAATGATCAATAATATATATCATAGAATTATTTGATATAATCTACTTAATCCCAATTCTAATATGTGTTCGTTCAAGGACACACTTCTTGCATCAACACGTGTAAATAATTATAAATTCATAAATTTTGCCACACACTCTATGATATTAAAATTTTTTGCATCAAGATGACGAAATCATTATTTTTTTGGAACTCTGGACATCTGTGGATGGAATTGTTTGTTAATGAATTTCTAAAAATCATCTCATGCTTGTATGTGGTACAATTTAACTTGAACAGCTAAATCCCACCACAGGCGTTAATGATATTATAGAATTTAATTCACTGGCATGACATTTAGCTCAGTAGGTGTGCTAATGAAATTTATTATATGATTTATCATTTTTAACCACACCACAGCCTTTTATTGTTCAAAATAAACCTCAATTATGGGTGGATTATATATCTGGAATTGGATATAATTATCCCTCATTCGTTGCTAATCCCTCATGTTCCTGTCGCCCACAACATGAAACCCACATACAATACTATAAACCATCTGTCGGTTCTCTTGTGGCTTAGGTGTAACAACATTCTCAGCATATTCCTCTAGTTGGTTTCTATGATTCCTACTAGGTTCAATTTCCAATACAAATAGATAACATGATATGTATCACTCTCTATAAACTGAGGAAATAATATTTCAAATTCTTCCAAATAAACCTTTCACAATTGTTCTTTAAAAAATAATCTATATTCTATGTTCAACCATTTTTATGAAATCTTCACTTGATTGGTAAAATAAAACCATTTTCCAAACCCCACAATTATTCTATTTTAAAAATTATTTTATTTAAAACAATGTTAACATTTCTCATAATTCAAATTATTCCAACGTATCATTACTGAAAATAAGATATGCACTCCTAGTTGGAATTCATTTATATAATACATGACATGTTCTTCTCACTAGATAAACCCATGACCATGAGATTCCAAAACCAATAAGTGTCAATAAAACAAAAATGTACTCAACTCCTTGGTAACATGAAGATAAAAATAAATATGTTGGCTATTTATTTTTTTTGAACTATGTTTCAAGTGCAGACAACACTACTCAGTTATACCAACCCGACACATGGAATACAGTAGAATAATTTTCAACTCCATAATTGACAGAACTAATGACTAGTTATTTCTCAATATATTATGTGGGACCAGGCTTTGATACCATTTTTATCATCCATCATCTTCCCATTATCATTAGAATAAGGAAAACCATTATGTGGCCTTATGCTACATCCCCATGAAAACAAAGTCTAGTAATAAATTCCAAGGTCTGTATTTATAATAGGAGGAAAATTTTACCTTAAAAAATAAAACAACCATCCAAATATTCCATAATCAAATAAACCACTATATGATTAATGAGAACAATGAAATAAAAATCAACATGTTAATTATATCAAAACAAAATTCAATGAGTACCCCAATTAAAAACTACAATCCAACCAAGTGAATAATTGAAGACAAACCAACCAAACTAAAAGACGACCATACAAATCAAAGGATCAAACATGCTCGAGGCCCAATCTCCACAAAAAAACCAAATTATTAGTAAAAAATAATAGATAATTTTGATACATTACTATTTACCACGTCTCAATAAATGACATCTGCAAAATCATCAATGTAACAATGTAGATGGGAGTAATTAAACTCAGTAGACACTCCCAAAATTAAATCCCTACTCACAACACTACAATAGAAATAGTTATCACATTAATATAATATATATTAGATAAAAAAATCTAAATAATTTTATATCAAAATATAAACATGTTCGATAACAAACACGTTTCACAAAAAAATATCATGGTATAAGAAATGAAAATTTACAATTTTTTAAAACCATTCCACAAATTCCATTTGGGCATTACCTAATGCTTTACACATATCCACTCATCCAACCATGAATTCATCCTTGGACCTCCCTATACTCATGTTTGGTCAGGCATCCATTAACTATGCAATCTCTGAGTTGACTATTTTTTAGGGTACATCACACCAACATCCATCCCAACCATTTGATAGGGGAACTTCATTCCCTTATCAATCACATTGTAGATAGAAACACTCCACACAACCATGTCAAATCCATGATAAACCCAATGTGTTCAAAATAAATTTCAATAAAAAAATTTAATAGAAATCCATTACATAAAACCTTTTAAAAAAACCATGTTACCGATTTCAGAAACATCAGTTTTTAATAACATCGCAAATCAGTTTCTACAACAACTCCACAATTTCCAAAAAAACAATTAATAGCCATAACTAAATTTTTGTTCTACCAGGTTTTTCACACCTATTTCACAACTATTATCAAGTATAACAACAAATTTTTATTCATGTATTCATATACTAAATAGAGGAATTGATATTTAATCCACCTTCCTTGGAAATTTGGCAACAAAAATAATCATCATGATTAACTTCAACAAAACTGGGTCGAATCTCCAGATACATGACATTGATATATTCCCCTAACAATAACAAAGACAAATATAACCATATTTGTCTTGAAAAACCATTTATATATCCATAGTGGATGTAGATATAAAAAATCAAATGGAGGGATAATAAGATAAAAGAAAAAACATCAAGAATGACCCTAAACGATGACATACCATGGTAGATGAGATTCAACACACCATGAAAATGCCTCTCAGTCACTTCCAAATCGATGGGAAAAGACTTCCTAGAATTTGAGAGTGAGAAATCCC
Source organism: Viscum album (assembly GCA_963277665.1). Lineage (NCBI taxonomy): Eukaryota > Viridiplantae > Streptophyta > Magnoliopsida > Santalales > Viscaceae > Viscum > Viscum album. Next base: position 1,337,854,274 of record OY728132.1, on the reverse strand, counting down.
ATGTTTGGGTCAATATGGGGAAAGGAATTGGTGTTAAAACACAACAACAACATAGATACTCGTTTTGTGATATTTTTGAAACCTTGTACAGTTAGTCACATGGTTAGACAAACTATGTGATATTCATGTGCCAACTACATCCTTAAGTGGGGAAAATCAGATGGTTGGAACATATGGTTAGAAAATAATTTGCCAATGATGAATAGTATTATTGTCTTAGAAGCACAATTTCTCTTATGCGACTACATGGTTGGGAAAAAACGTGTGCCTACCCATGTGGCTTCCCCTTATATTCAACCCCATTGTCCATAGTATCTTATAGATTTTCAATGGTTTTCAAAAATCATACACTAACCCTGAACCCTTATAAAACACTAAATAAACCATTCAATATTCTTCCAAACCCTCCCATACATCACCTAAACATATTATATACATACAAATCATCATGAAAGGGTTTCATACATGAAACTGGGGGTTTTAAAATTGATAAATTATGTAATTTCCTATTCAATTTCACAAAACACTCTTTGTATTATTTTAGGCATATGAACATTCCCCCCTTACGAGTATGGATGATAAATTCGTTGTCTTGTTAGTGAATTTGTTAAAACATTTCCTGACAGTAACCTTTTAAACATATGAAACTAATTATTTTGACTATGTTTTATGGTGTATGACTTTATTTTTCTTCATTTTCTTCCGTAGGATCAACTCAGGTTTTAACATTCTATGAAATTTTTATATGAAATGAAACATCCAAAATCCATAATTCAAAGATGAAAAATAATCAATATAACGCATACAATAAAAGAGCCTCAATAATAATTTACATTTGAATATCATTGAATTAATAATACAATAGATATTATTAATTAACAAGAAAAATTTATCAATATGTTCCTCGAATAATCTGTTAAAAATATTCCTTAAAACTATTAGTGAATTAGTTAATAAATATTGAATTACATTAAACATGTAATGTCTATACCTCAATTTAACTATTTAAATATAACTCCATCTCCTATTAATTTAAAATAATTAAACACAAAACAAAGGTTAATATTTGAAAAATAAATATCTCTATGAAGTCGATTGAATAAGTCAACAATTATTAGATTAATGGTTCATTTCTTCATCATAATAGATTTGATTTCCATATTTATTTAATGAATAGAATCCTAGATCCATCATTATTCTAAGGAAAATAAAAAGGGGCTCTCCAAGGTGAATCTCTAGATTATTTAAATCCTAAATAAAAAAACTCCTCTAGTTATTTCTATAGGCCAATTAATTCAACAATGGCCATTATATATGGATTATTCAATATATATCATATATCAAAGATTAAATCAATTAAAATATCAAACTCATTAGCAGGTACATGTTTAATTTATTCGTCCAAAAATAAATCATTGTCTTCCTCTAATATAGGAAAATAATTAATATATAGATTATGATTTCCATCCATAGGATTTTTCAATTATTCTGCCACACGAATATCATTAGAATATCAATAGAGGGTTAATCATGAAATAACAGAGGTGGTGATGTCTCTGATATAAATAAATCAAATTTTACATCTTTATCATGAATCATAATTCCATTCTATTTGTATAATTTTTTTTTCATAAAACATAAAAATAAAAGCCTTCTAAATTATTAAATCAAATTCAATTATAGGAATAATAATTAATTTTTAATGTAGGGAACATTTATGGGTAATAATGGTTACTGATGTACACAACCTTATTGCGGTGATATTTCTGTAAGGCTATTTTACTGAAAACTGTCTTCTTAAGGTGATAAAGAAATATAAATTTATCATTGGAAAATTAGAATTTATTAATATGTCTTTAAATCTCAAATAAAATAATTAATTGGATAATTTTGAGAAGATTATTATATTACACGAAAAAAACATTGGAAAAATCATCCTCAAAATATTGATTCTATAATCTTGGACTTCTCCCCTAGTCTTATAAAATGTTATAATCCCATGATGCTTGGGGTCATTTGGAATCATTCACCATTATTTAATAGTTAAATCACTAAAAATATTATTTCATTCTCCCTTACATTAATTCACTAGATGACCCTTATTTTATCATATGTAAAAAATTCCCATTCCCTTTATGTATTTACCAGAATTATTTATTCAATAATTTTTAGATGGTAGGAAATAATTTATTACCATGTTCTTCTTTGAAAGTTTAACTTTTTAGTTGATATACAATTACAATTTTTTCTCATATTTTCTCTAAATTATATAGGATAATGAATATATTTTTGCTATTTTGATAAAATAAAATATTATTTTATCTTATGAAAAAAAATTTAGTTAAAAGTGCCCTTTAAATGTTTGTTATTGGGAATTAAAAATATATGGTCAATCATTCCCTCTGGATTACATATATATTTAATAAAAAAACTGGATAGTATTTTAATGTCATCAGCATACCCTATCGCACCTTTATCCCCCTTTTTTTTATGATGAGGAACATTCCCTTCATGTCGGTTTTTTATCATGTGTGAATTTTTTATTAAATAATATTAATTTAGAATATATCCACATAATATTATTTACTTATTCTTCCTTAATAGTATTTTGGATAAATTACACATAGGATATATATCTCCTCCAATGAAATACAATTCCAACACAACGTTTTCCCCTTAATAGCGTCATATGTGGAGGAATATAATTTAAAGAGACATGGTCCATTTTCTATCTACCTCTAAATTAGAATTTTCAAAATGTATATATTTTTATATCACATGATATGATATGATATGATATAGGTGTATCATTCCATGGAACATCATGTTTATTCATTTGGGAAATTTTATTAAAAATAATGGGGTTAGTATCCCTTATTTGGCCATTATTTTATCATCTCCAAGACCAACTATGACGGTATACATAGTAGGGAAATCCATAAAATAACCATGGGTGTTTAACCACATTATTAAATTGATGCTAATCAGTAAATAATGAAAAAATATGATATTTATCACAATGATCCTGAATATTGATCCAATTAAATATAAAAATACCTCTTATGGTAAATGTTTTAAAATACATTAAGTGATTATCATAACTCTCTAGTTAGATATGATTATTTGAAATCATGTCACAATGGTCTCTAATAAACATTTATTTATTCTAAATTTAAAGAACCCAAATATATTTAACATGATTTTTTTTCCAATTTATTTTTTGTGAATAATACATGGGATCACATCAAATAAGACCAACCAGTTTAGTAGGCATAGTGATACAAATACATACATGAAACCCATTTTACATTGGGGTAAAATATAAATATTACAAAATATATTATTTGATATACTTGAACAAATCCAAAAAACTATTACTAATATCTTAGGGAATGGAAAAATATAAAGGTTCAGACTATATAATCATTACTAAGTACATAAAATTTAAGTTACCATTAGTAAATAATGTATGATCATTATGTAAATTAACATAATTGTAAACACATTATTGTTAGTCAATAACAATATAAAAAGATGAATATGTGGACAATATTAATGAAATAATCTCATGGATAATAATAATAACTGAATTCTAAATGAATAAAATTAATATTGTTAAATTTTATCCACTTAGTCTTTATTATATCTCTACCATCAATACCTTCCACTAACTTAACCTAAAACTATGGTTTATGAACCATTTAAATGGTGTAACTATCTTTTATCATAAGGCACGTTGATACATAAAGGTTTTATATAATTTATGGGGCCACTAATAATTTCATTTCCAATTCATTCAATATATATTTATTTTTATATTTAATTCATTAATAAAATTTCTTATCAACAAATATATGTATTTAATAAATAACAAAAATTATAAATATATACCTAGTTAATAAAATAATATTCAATTTAAATGAATTTATGTAGAAATTGTATATTTTCGCAAAATTATCATCTGGATTAATAAATGTATGTAAATATTTATATAAATTTAATGTTCAATTACTATAAGAATGTTACAATTTCATGAAATTAAAAATGAACCCAAAATTAATATGTGATAAATAATAACCATTAAATAATCAAAAATATAAGTTTTAAAATACATTCATATATTTTTAAATTTATAATAAAATGGATTATAAATAATAAAAAAATTATTAGAATAGTTTTTTTATACAATATCCTATTTAAATTATTTTATTTATACATAAACTATTTAAAAAACCGTTTTCTAAAATATGGATATAGAATAAAAAAATTCTGAAAAACATAAGAAAATAATATTATAATTTATTTTAAAAATTCTTATTGATTGTATAAATTAAATTTTATCATTTATCATAATAAAAAAATGTACATTCATTTTTAATAATTTTTTTGTGAAGTATATATCATATATAAAATTAAATATGTTTATATTACCAAATATGTCTCAATGGGGTGGAAATTTAGATGAAACCTTGAAGTCTAGTTCGACTTCCATTGTACATGTTTAAATATCATATATATTACTTTATATTTATTATGTATATATGTATATATATATATATATTATAGAAACATAAAATCATATATCCTACCATATATTATTTAATTATAACATATTATCTCCCTTTTTTAAATACATAATTAACATCACTATTGCTTGAGATAGATGGTTCGTTCTTCATGTATATTTTTTTTGATTTTTTTTCTATATAATTTTATAATGGTTTCAAAATCTATAAAATGAAAATTAAGATAGAAATGTCATTTATCATCCTTATATACATTTTTATATTCATCCTAAAAATAGATATTTAAAAATAAATTACACCATTCATGTGTAAGTTATGACAAACATAAGCATGAATGAAAATTAAATTTTTTTATAGATAGAAAAAAAGAATGGCAAATAAAAAATTACATTTAAAAATTTAATTTTATTTTCTATATATTGTACAAATTTATTAATCAATTCCCATTACCATCCATGAAAAAATAAAAAGAAAAACATGTCACTTCTCTTAGTGGAGGTGGTAGTCCACAAGTACACAAAAGTGATGTTATAATTTTCCAATAGATTGGAATGTATGATGATATATGTGATGTTAAAATTAAGCAATTATAATTTTTCAATAATAAATAAATAAATAAATAAATATATATATATATATTATCATAAATTATAATTTGTCTTGAGAGGCGGTGATGAAAAATGAGTTACATTGCTCTGTGGGATGCTAGTCCACCAGATACATGATCGATGGTTCTGTTCCAATTTTATATGGCAGGAGAGGAATATAGGTTGTTATATTAAAATAATGAGAAATAATTGTATTTAATATACTATATTTATTATTTATGTAAAATTTAAGATCATTATAATGAGGTAGGGGAGGAATATAAAAATACTCATTTAAGAATGATACATATTCTTCAGAAGAACAATTTATGTTTGCACCAAATGATTTCCTAGGATGGTTTTCGATCAAAAAAATGCATCTAGGATATGGGGATCGATTTTTTTCAAGGTATATTGTAAAAGAATGACTGAACTATTATAACTCTTTTATTGTGTTTAAGTGATTAAATGGGGTTTACATTTATAATCGGGAGAGGGGACCCAGATGGGATTTTCCTAAAAGAATGCCTAATGATAATGTAATTCATTGGAAATATGATTCCATATAAACATAGATTAATAGGTTATCAAATGTAATGTACAAATGTTTACCCAATATATTATTTAAAAAATATTAAATGAATAAACTACCCATAACTTTTTATATAACCCCCTCTAAAGTCATTTTAATGACAACCATGATAACCATGTTCTACTATTTTTACAATTCTTTATGAAATAATTAATTTTTTTTATTTTATAATATAAGTTATGTTTAATGATAATAGTGAAGTCATTTTGAAAAAACTAATCAATGTAGTGGAAATATTTATTTTTAAATAAAACATGTAAACTAGAGGAATAAATTGTTTTTAAAAAAACTTATTTGAATGTTATTAATGTTTTAATATAAAAATTAAATATATAATTGGTACCAATGGCATAAATATTATTAATAAAAATATAATTGTTAATATTTTCCCATTAATACCATTTAAAATAAAATTTACATTTTAATTTTTTCCAATAAATAGATTGAATAAAATAATTATTATTATTTATCCTAATTTATTGAAAAATTATATTTTTCTGAAAAATTATTAAACATCACATTATGATAAATTCGAGATGATGATTTAAATACAAATTTAAAATTTTTATAAAATTTTTAAAATTTGAAATTTATTATTAAATTATTTTCAAACCAAAAGATATAAAATCATTTCAAACAAAGATGTATTTTTTATATGTTTAGAATTAATTTAATAATAAATTGTGTGACTATTTTAAAATTATTAAATACTAAAATTGTATAGAATATAAATTTCATATATATTTTATTATGTGTTTATTGAAACAAATAACCACTAATCATTTGTCTATGTTATAAAAATCATATTTAAATAATACCATTAAATTTACTTTAATGGTTGTGTGTTGTATACACTATCAAACCTAATGTTATTTAGAAAGAGGGATATTAGATATATGATATAGTTTTACCTTATATTGATGACTTCTATGACAATCAGCTCTTAATGAAATCATTTCATTCATTCACAAACACATGGTTTAACCTTGAAATCAATATAATTGATATTTCATTTTGTGAAAAATCATTTCATAACACCCTACCCATGTATTTTAACATTTGAGATTTATATTAATAGTTTGTGGCCTTTTTTATATGATATTTTATAACAAAATTTCAGTTTCCATTTATTTTGAGTGAAAATTTAAAAGACATTGAATGTTTGGGATTCAAATTTATGGAAATCCTTCACATATTTCAAGGATTATGTGAATTTATTTGATTTAAAAATTCCATGTATCACTTTGTAATCATTAAATCATGTCCATGTCGATAATATTCTAGTATTGTAGACTATTATTACAATCAATCTTCTTTTTACACAGTATACAACATCTTTTATAGAGTAAAAAACTCTTATTTGAAATATTAAAACATAATCATCTATTTATTTTTTTGGGTATTCATATATTAGATTCTTTTTTATTTCTCTTGGTTTTCTATCTTGAAATCCATGACATCTAGATATGTCGTAGGATAATAATTGATATATTACAATATGGTCTTCAACATATTCATATAGGAATCATTAGGATAAAATATGATATTTTATATTTTTATTAAACAATCAATATTTAGGTTTCTCTTATGTATTAGGTCAAATTTAATAATATATCCTTAGATTTAACCCATTAAGCCAAAAACTCTCTCGAGTTGGCTATTTTTATCATTATACTTGTTTTTCCAATGATTTACATCATAAAATCCTCCACACCTGAGATATATTAAAAATTATCATCTTTAATGAACATATATTCTCCCTCTATATTTTGTAGAAAGTCCATCTAAAGGAATCCATTCCAATTAGATTTTTTATATTTGATGTATTGTTTCATAGAAAATGTTAATTATGGTGTTCATATGATATCAACATTAGTACCATTTCTATCCTTTCATGGATATCATAATAAAATATGTTGTTTAATAGTATAATGTATATAATTTTATGTTTATTCTTATATAATAATTTATTTTACATGTATCACATAGTTAAACAGTTTTTTCAATGGTGATCATGAATAATAATAGAATTATGATTTTATTTAAGGATAGAAACATTTCTATTTTATGATGAACATAACCTACAGAGAAGCATATTTATAATATTATTAAAGTTAATTTAATCAAAAAAAAATAAGTGGTTCTAAAAAATTATATGATTAAATTGATGAATGTATAACTGTTCTTATTTGGGGTCATATTCATATTATTGAATTTATTTTCCAGCACATGGAACATGACCTCCTTCACTAGGATATTCCCATCATGGATATTAGAAATAAATTACCAAATTGATAGTATTAATGTTATATAATTTAAAATTGTATAGATATATTTTTAAATCCACCATATAGATAATTTTAATCTTTCACTTCATCATAGACCATGTTCTTCTTTAAATTCGTCATATAAATTATAGTGGAGTCACAGAGATGAACTTTAAGAAACTTTTTAGGGAAATGATTGATTTTTATATATCAAAATTAATATTTCATGTGATTGTAACATAAATTGATTTTAGATGACACATAATATTACCCTTTTTAGGTAATCCCACTCTCTTTACATATCTCCTCTTTAATTGGGAATGTCTTTGGAATCCAGGGGATTTAGAAAATTTTAAAAAATAATGTCATAATGATCAAGGATATATGTTTATTTAAATTATTGGGGTGAAGGTATTAATGTGTTAATTTATTTGATGGCTTCTCCAAGAGTTTATATAACACATGAGAAATTTTGTTTTTTCATTTAAGAATATGTTGTTTTTCTATATGTAGGAAATTTCCATGTTCTGTAATAGGAGTGCACACTATGTAAATATCCCCAGGCTCATGTAATCTCCTCAGTACTCACCATGAATTAATACACAGCATGTAGGTTCTAGAGACCATGTAATGTTAAGTTATGTGTTTTTAATAAAATGGAAATGAGTTTTTTTAGTATATGATTCAAGTGGATTACACACTTTGCAAAGGGATTACACACCATTAAAGGTCGTGAGAAGGGATTCTAGGATGTCATATGAGTTATATGTTATTCTTTATAAATTTATCCTTTCCCATTAGAAACTAGATCTTTCATTTAGTGAACACGGATACCACCAATCCTTCTATATTGATTAATTCAGTGATTTATCATTATTACTACAGGAGTGTGTTTATTTGGGATAGTATACCTTTCTACAACTTTGTTTCCTTGATTTTAGAATATATATTGTATTTTATTATCAAATTTTTTAGATTGTAAGATGTTTATTTATGATTCATTCTAGAATAATGTTTCAATCTAGTCTATTTGATGGCTCCTTGTTGATTGTCACATGGAAGGTGTTTGTTTTTAAGGTATGTTGTGACCTTTCTTTTAGATAGACACCCTTTATTAGGTCAAATATATTATAAAATTTGTAAATTGATTGTGGTGCATCAATTATAATTGATACATCCTTTATATTCATGTATTTTATTATGGGCATGTGTGACTGGAGTTTTAATGTAGGTGGATATATCACTAACCAGTGTTAGTAAACTACATTTGACCATTTTTAAATAATTTTTTTTATTAAATAAAATGGAATGATTGAATTATTTTATGTGTGTGTGGATCATTGAATTAGAGAAAGGATTTTTTTTGTTAAATGGAATGATTTTTACAACATATAGAAAACTGGTTTTGTAAAATATATTTCAATGAATGGAATAATGATTTTTTTTAAAATAGATAATATGGGAGGCTATAGATACATTAGAAAATGGTATATTTATTTTTCTCATTAACTTTGGAAGCATTTTATCATGGGTATATCATATTCTCCCTAGGAATTTTGATCTTTAGACCTGTTATAATTATGTGGGATGACTTTATGATGTCTTCCTTGACTTCTAGACCAAATTCATGTCTAGTGGATTTATGTGTGCATAATTTTCTATGATTAGGTATGAATGTCCTAGCTATCTTGACCTTATATAATCGTTGTCATATTGTTACCTATTTTTCTAATTCGATATGGGATTCCATTGAGTTATTTTTTTTGTGTACTACCAACGATATGATGTGATATTTAATACATGATTTGGTTTTATTTTACCAAAATGTTTGTTATATGTGTATAAAATAATTACAGACTGATTATCCATTTTTATTGGAACATTTTGAAAAAGTGGGAATTATATTTTTTTCCATGCTTGTGATAAAAACCATTAAACAATATATAGTTCCTTGTTTAATTAATTGATGATATTTTTTAGTGTTCATATAATTGATATGGAACACTTGGGTTAGACCCTATTAGGAATGTTATATGACACCCAATGTAGCCTGTTAGCAGTGTGTAAATTTGTTATGTATTTAAATGTAGGGAAAGGAGTGTCATTGTAGTGAGGCGGTGAATATTTTTGTTAGTTGGGTTTGTTGATCTAGATGGTGAGATGTTGTTGGATTACCCACGCTATCATATAGTGAGTATCGGAGTAGATATTTTGGTATTCACGTCCTTTGATTTTGGACTTATCCATTGGGGATTGTTTTTCTACCTATTTAGTTGTATCCCTTATATTTTTATCCTTCTATTTTGATATATATATATATATACATATTCATTTACTATTTTGATGCTCCTTTATGTATATGTTTATATATTTCATGTTTTATTCTTCAGTTTGGGATAAATTGTTTACTCTATTTTTTGTTGTTGTGCTGGTACGTGATGGATTCCCATAGGGATTAATAATGAAAATCAATAATGGGATAGCTCAGATTGAGTACTATTTTTGATAGGCTATTGAGGTCAGCTATGTTACTGGAGAGAGCCGAGATTTACATAAATGGAAATTACATTTCTTATGTAGAATACTTAGTACATGACATAAACATACTCCCAAATACATTATTAGTTTTGAGCCTTTAGAAACTCAAAACACGATCTTCTAATCATGGTGAAATATCCTCAAAATCTCCCATAAATATCGTCCCATTTTTTTCTTCTTTAAACATTTTATTTTTGTTCTGATAAAAATAAAACATAAAGAGGGTGAGCTCAAACTATAACTAAGTGTAAAAAAAAGAAACATCAATGACATCATATTCATGAGAACATAACATTTGAGAATCTTATCCTGCATAAGAGGTCATAATATCATGTCATGGGATAAATCATAAAATTGAAATGTAATCCCAAATATCCTAACGTAAGCCATGAAAATTTTTGGTATGAACATATAATCATAGAAAATCATTTCATATTATGCATGTCTCATTGCCAAGACCATCATAACGGACAAATTTCATTACTAAACCGAGTTCACTCCTCGTTCCAGTCTGGTATAACTGAACCAGATTAACATTCCATTCCATCCATGTTTATCACATTAGATGTAAATATTTACCGAATTAATTGGAGAGAGATATTGGTCCCACCCATCTCATAATAAAACCATTCTTATGTGTTCTACGAAAACATAAATCATTAATCATGGCATAATCCATGATATTCATAAACATCATTCCATCATATCATAATCCAAATAAGATAAATATAGTTCCAAAAAATAATCTTATCATAAACATATTCAAATTAATTTAATAATATGGATATAAACATAACCCAATTTAAATAAATCATCTTAGATGGAAAATAATTTTGATAAAACACATTAACTTCATTCATAATGAAAAATAATTTCTTCTTCAAAAATGTTTTCATTTCATAATGTTTTGTACAAATTTAATAGAAAACAATTTAGTTGAAAATACACTTGTAATAATGTATATTAATATTCATGGAAATAAGTAATTATAAAGATTTAAAACCCCATTCATTCTGTATATGTTAAAAATCATTATCCTCATACTTTTACCGGAAAAGTCAAAAAGTACCTCGTATGGTAACCCGAAGAAAGATTTCATCCAAACCATATAGTAAAAGTAAAAAATGGATAAAATTGATTTTAATCATACATAAAATAATATTAATCATTTTATTATAATATTTTATAAAACATGGACATGGATGATAAATATATCCCCCGTAGTTACTTATGAAAAAACTATCTCAGATAAAATGAGATTAGAAAAGTTATCCCTTACCTTAGGTCTGATTTCTCATTAATGTATCCAAAACTCATGTATAGTTGTTTTAAACATATTTTTAACTTTTAATATAATTGTAATAATTTTTATGATATCTTATATGATTCACTTATGACATTATATTACCCATTTATTTGTTAATTCAAGGTTAAATCTGCGTTTTGGCTAATAACCGTTTCATTTATCGTACATGTTTGGAATTTTTATTCTTTATATTATTACATAAATCATAATTTACTTACTAAAAATATATAAAATTTTTTACATATCATAAATATTAATTAGATAAATATATATACATATATAATAGATAGATAAATGAAATGGAAAACACTGTTCATGGAAACGGTAGGTCGGACGTACGCATTAACACCGTATTCGTTTCCTTATTGAATTGGATGGAAGTAAGTAAATGAAAAATATATATATTAATCCAGTTGAATTAATATATCATATATTTCATGATTAATTATTATTTATAATTTATAATCATTCTTGAATGGTTAAATGTAGAATGAGTCTCATCACATTGTGGAGACGGTAATTCGTACGTACACATGAGCGATGATATCATACCCATAATTATTGAATTGTATTGAAGTGGATGATTTATAATATCTCAGAATTAGTATCATGTTATAATAATCATATAATTTTATTATTTACACCAATATACCCATCTATGTATGGTGGTGGTGTAAAATAGTTTACACCAGGGCATAGAGATGGTAAGTCGTACGTACACACGCACGGTGATTTCATTTTTTGTAGGATGGATAGATGGTGAAATAGGATTGTTTCATATTTATAATAACATATAAGTACAATATTTATACTTGTTTTATTACTTTCTAATGAAAAAACTAATGAAGAAGAAGTAGAATAAGAATAAAATTTAAAAGAATCAGTAGAAGAGATTATCTTTTCCTCGACGTGCCTCCTTTAAATTTCCACTTAAGGAACTGGAGTTGGTATTTTGGGAAGACCTTAACCTACATAATATTACTAGGGAAGCTTATAAGAGTAATTTTTAGGGGTTGGCCGAGATTTAAGTCTAAAAATGAAGTGAAGAGGAGAAGGAGGATGCTCCCTTTTATATGAGAGGAGAGGGGAACTTTAGGAAACTCTCAAAAATATTATTTTATAATAAAATTAATCCATATCCAAATATCTAAAAAGTGTCTGTAATTTGAATATGATATTAGATAGGGTTATAAAATCATCATCAAATAATTTTTTAAGAACCCTTTTTGTAAATTTAAACCATATCTTTTTAATTTTCACTTACTTCATTGAATAATTTTTAATTTTAGTAATAAAATTCAAAATATTTAATGGTTATGAATATTTAATTATTTCTTGTTAATTGACCATAAATAGATATGTCATGAAATTTAAGACCATATTATTATAACTTTGAAATTTTTAAATATTTTTTTGAATTTTAAATAATTTAATAAAATATTAAGTTCATAAAATTTCAATAGTTTAAATTTTGAAACAATTCACTTATTAGAATTTAAATAAAATTCTCTCGAAAAATAATTCTAACTTAAAAATTAATTACACTCAAAAAATATCATAGTCACCTAGAAAAATAAGGGTGAACATTAATTAGTTCATACGATATTGCTTTTAATATTTTTAAAACAATTTATTTGATATTTCAATGAATAAAATAATTTCAACACTATTGATGTTTCATCATTAATGGTAATTAAATAATATTTAAAATTCTAAATAATATCAAATTATGTAGATAATTAAAAAATATATATATAGAATATTTAATTTCTGTTTTTTTATGAAGTTTATCACTAAATAAATATTATTATACTTTTAAGATTTAATATAGTGACATGTTGTCACTTACCTTAGTTTTTACAATAATAACATCATTTTCAAGGAAAAAATTCCATGAAATGAATCTATTCCGACCCTTCTTTGATATGGGTCGACTTTTATTCATCAAATAGAATTTTTAAAAGTGTTAGTGTAAATTTAAAAGATTATTTTTACTCTTAATTACATAATTTATCTTTAACTACTGTAATAAAAATAATTACCAACGTTACTATTCATAATACCCAAAAAAATATTAGTATCCTATTAAAATAATTTGGATATAATGATTCAAAATATGTAATTAATTTTTCAAAATTAAAAACATAGAAGTATTAAATGTATTGCTAAGATTTAATGATTTGATATGTGTTTTTAGACACGGGTTTTTCATAAAATATATTTTTCCCTAGGCTTTCATAAATTTAATAGAGATTTTAAAGGATTGTGAAATAATTTTATGTTTTTTTTCAATTCATTATATGATAAACTTTATGTAATAAAATCAGTTGGAATATTGAGAAATTCTTAATCATTTGGTACTTAGTTTGCAGTTTTATTAATAGGTCTCATCAAATTTCATAGGGGGGTCTAAAGGGGTTGTCCTCTAATCCATAGGCCAGTAGTTCTTGGGAGTTCATAGAACAATTAGAGGCCAGTTCACTTTCTGGGGTGTTCCTCACCACATTATACTAGATGTGTATAACTGCATTTTTTATGAACATGTGATTTTTTTTGATTATGTATGAATTTACCAACTATCATGAAACATTTTTATACATTTTTTCTTGTTTCCAGTTATTCTTGGCTAATTTAGTCTGCTATTGGATTTTACTATTTCAATAGATCATCCATGGATTTTATATGTTATTTGATGAGTAATTTGGTTTGTTTTGCTATATAATTTATGATATATATATATATATATATATAAATTAAATGATTTGAAACTAATATACATTCATTAAATGTAAATATGTAGAAGTTTAATATAGTATCTCGTTCAATGCTTCTGATAAAAATAAATAAAATGTATTTAATTACATGTTTTATTTATTATTGAGTATGTGTGGATTATTTTTTAGAGACATGATATGGAACACCTAGGTGGGACCCTACATAGTATATAACCTCATACCATTCATACCACATCAGATATGTGTAGACCTTATTATGTATTTTGATTTAAGAAATTTAAAGGGGTTGTTTTGAGTTGATGGGGTTTTTTACTAGATGGGTTTAGGTGGCTTGATAGAGAGATAGTGTGACCTTTACCATTATATCATTTTAAAAATTTTGTAATATCTATTTTATTATTTTCATCATTTGTTGTCGGACATGCTTCATGGAGATTAATTTTATACCTTTTCAGTTTCTTCAAATGAATTATTCACTTTCTGTTATATTTTATATATAAATTAATATTAACATCTATTCTTCATTTCAGTACATAAAATTATACATTTTATTGTATAATTTAGGTTGGGAAAAAAATTCCTCTATAATTTGTTCATTCCTAGGTTATATTTGTCAATACACTGGGTATTGTTACTTCAATAATGTATGTGATGGTTTGGTTTACATATCCTTTTTGAGAAGCCATTCGAGTCATGTTCGTTAAAGAACTTTTCCTGGACCCAACCTTCCATGGGACAAGAACACTGTCATTTGACCGCATTGGTCTCTAGAAATACTAACATTGTATTCCCAATGCACCATATGGTCTTATACTTTAGGCCATCTTATCAAATAAATGATTATTCTTTCATGGTAACACTTGTCATTTATGTGTGTTTTTTCCTCACTCTAACACACCATTGACATAATCTAGGGAGTCCACCAATACTGTACACTACTCCAAGGAAATAATGATTAACAATTGAGTAATAATTATGTATTCTCATAAAAATAAAGTGAACCTTGTTGTCATGTGTAATATTTTTTTTCCTTTTTTGAATAATATTTCTAGAGACATTACACTTCCAACCCCTTTAAATCCCAATGGCCACGTTGTGGACCCCAATCCTCAAACATAGGTAGTTCCTCTACACTTCCATCAAAGTATTTTCTCTGATAGCATTTTAATGAACTGAAATTACCCAAGCGATGAACCTAGACACATGACCTAATATTTATATTTTTGTACAATTTATTCCATCCTAACTCACTATAAATTGTTAGTTGTTTGGATCCCACATCATACTAATAACTATCCCATCAAGGAAACATGTGTTCTTTTAGTCTTTTTCAAACTCACTCTCACACTACCTAGGACACATCCCAATAGTTCACCCTTCTTGATCACTACACTAATCAATTCACGCTTAATTATGGTGTTCTAGTAAGGAAAGCTCCAAAAAAGATAGTTCCACTATTAGATTTGGGTAGTAAAATTTAGAAATTTTATGTATCACTTATCTTTTTGTGTTACATTATATCCATTTTAAAAATATTACCCATTCCAAAGGACCTCATTATCCATAATTGAATCATATTTATCCAACAATGATCAAAATGGCCCTGATACCACATGTTCTACCAATAGTCCCAACATACTGTATAAGTGGGGTTGGTGAATTTGCATGATAAATTATTCTTCCCTATCAATTGTTTGAATCCACTTGTCACTAAGAATAAAAATCCCTCCATTTGTTATTAAAAATGCTGATATAACAACATTGAAAATTATGAAATGTGACAATAAATTTTACAAATTTCACCACAAATGGATCATCTATGTATCATAAATTGAGCATGTTTCAATGTGTCAATGAATAAAACTACGAAAAATAAATGATATTTATTAAATGGAAGTGATCAATAGTATACCATGGAAATATCCCCTTATTTATTTCTTTGTCAATGCTTTGAGAGATTTAACATGAGGGATATATGATGTTATTACAATATAAAAATATTAATAATAATGAATAATATAAAACTTATATGGGTGTACTTTTTATTCTCCCACATTATTAATCATTTCCATGTTTTCAAGGGAGTTATTCTATTCATGTATTCATATCATCAATGGACATCCCTTGCATAGTTTTCTATAATTTATGATGTATAATTTCTATCTCTATTATTTCTTCTCATAAATTTACCTTCAATTAAGGGATTATTTTTTCACAAATAATTTCTATTAATAATAATTTAAAACAATATTAATGTTCATTAAAACCATTCATTGGTAACCCATTAAATTTACATAAAAATTTTCAATTTTCCAAAAAATTAATATACATTTGAAGAGGTATCCTTATAAGGGTTAATTGACTTCAAGTAAATACATCATCATTTGTGGTATGATATCATTTAAAAAATCTATATTATGGTGTGATTTTATTCCTTGTACAATAAATTCTTTCATTTAATAATATCCCCAATTTTGACCCAAAATTTAATCTCCCTAATATAATGTGGGGTTCTATACCATGATGTGGATGTAGTGAACACTCTAAAAATAAAAAACAATATTTCATCACCATAATGTCAATTTAATAATATCAATGGATCATGGACCCAAAAAAAATGAAATAATGAATTATTATTTATCACGAATGTTTTATGGTAATGAGCTCTAAGTTAGAAAAACTAAAAAACAATACTACAAATAAGTTCTATAAAAGAAATATTTTCACAATAAACTCCTATATTATTGGGTGACTCCCAAAAAAATTAACTCACATCATACATTCAATTTATTTCCCACCACATTAATAAAAAATAGTATCCAAAACAATAATAACTCATTTTTTGTTTCTCTGCGTAATGAAACCATTTCTATGTTTCTAATTAGTGTTGCAGTTAACCTGCCACCATGAAAAAAGATATACATGGATATATTCTCATGTGGATACCCATGATTTCTTATATGGCTGACAATAAAACATATTTATGATATATAATTCCACTTTAATTTCTATATGGTTTTTATTCCTTTTTTATCCCCAATTACAACAATGAAATTAAATATATATTTTCCATTCTAGTTTTATAGACACAAAAACTCCCCCGTCATTTACTACTCATTTTTATGAATAATAATTAAAAAATAAAAAAATAATCAGCATTAAAACCCAATTTTTGAAACATTATTTTATGAGATACTTCCAAAAATAGATGGACTAATGGAGAAGTGAAATAATTTATCAGGGGGTTCAATAGAGGTTTACCTTTGATTTTTTTCATAATTGTTCTTGATAGATGAATGTTATTTTTTATTATTTGAGGTTGAATTAAGTCATTATAATTATCTAATATTGGATTCCCCTCACATATGTATTAGTAGTTATACTCATAGGTATAATTTTATCTCAAAATTTGATATTATGTTACAATATAATCATGTATGGGAGGTAGTATTGGATATTAATAGACTTACATCATGAAATTTTATCAACTATAAGAATTTATTATATTTCCTTTATATCTAAAAAATATTATTATCTTTTTTACAGCCATCAAATACATGATCTTATACTTATTTTTAACTCATTAGTTCTCAATCATGTTGAAAAAAATTAAACACCAAGATAGAAAAGAAGAAATTCCAATTTGTTGATTGATGTTGGGTAAACATTATGATACATTTTTTATTAATTTCTCTTGATGTTTCACAGTAGCATACATGGAATGAAAAACATTGGAAATATGACATTATATTTTTGAATAATCTTAGAACCAAGAATGATCTATGTGGTTACTTCATGGGATGGGTAAATTAAAAAACATCCAAATAAATAGGTTTTTTAGTATTTTCATGTTAAAATCATATCATCATTAATGAACTATATTGATTAATGACTTCGATCAACACCATAAAAAATAAGATGTTATGTACAAAATGGTATTATCAATATTATTAATCCATGAATGAGATTAAAGGATTCTTTTCCAGTATTAGGATATTCGTATTATTCATTAATTTAAGAAAATAAATTTTACATCATGGTTTACATGGATATGAACATGTGTTGGAAATTATATAAGATGATAGAATAGTTATATATGGTTCTACAAATATGTTTTGTCATATGAGGAAATAAATAAATTTATATATGAAAGAAATTTTTTTGTGTCGAAATATTATTGAAAATGATTTTTTCTGATGAATTTCCTTTATTAATATTTTTGAAATGGACATCATATACAAATTTTCATAGTGAAACGATGTTCGTTATTTTAAATGGTGGGTTTCGTACATCTATTTTTTTTACATAAATATTATATAAATACATTGAAATGATTAAGAAATATAGAAGGTACTACATGTGAAGATTCATGAAGTGTTTATGGGAGATGGATGTAGTGACTGGTGACTTATGTGATTTTGTATATTATTTCACAATGATGATTAAAATATTTGGGAATTGATTAGTAATCAAATATGAGAATTTATAATTAACAAATACATTATGTGAAGGAGAATGATATTTTGATCTTAAATTTCAACTTTATGATGGACATAATAGATATATAAGGGGTTCATAAAAAATGAAGATTCATGATTAAAATTCAATATAATATATTGATTATTGATAATTGTTTATAAATAATATTTTGTGGGGATGATGTAATAACCATTTTATAATGATACCACACTAGAGAGAATGTTATTTCTAACAAACAAGATCTTGAAATGCATATACAGCAACTGCTAACACTTTTTTGGTAATATGATGTTGTTGATAAATAATTCATAAAGTGGAATTCATGGTCACTGTGGAACAATCAAATGATATTGGTAATTATCTAATTTATGAATATAGTGTTATATTGGTTATTAATAAGAGATTGGAAACAAATTGAAGCATTTTTATGATATTTTTTTGTCATGTGAAATGACTTCTTGATGACTTATTCATAATATTAACCCCTATGGAATCAATATTCCTGTCCACTTTTTTGTTGGATAAAATAATATTTGGATACCTATGTAACCATGAGTACATAATAAAAATTACAGACAAAAATTACATATAATTGGATGATGATGGAAGTGATAATAATTCTTATTGAATGCTTTTTAGATGTACATGGTGGAAAATTATCCTATGTTTTCCAAAAAAATTAATTTTAATAGAAAATATTTGCCTATTGCGGTATGACTTGTCGATTAATTTTCAAGTATGTCACGTATAAATACTGTATACAAGATTTTGGGGTAATATTTAATTTGAACGAAACTCAAGTAGGATACCATTAAGACAATTTGGATGATTCATATGTAACTTTTCATATCATTGAATAGGAAATAGTGTTTTTAGATTGAAAATAATAACCAATTTTGTCATAAGTGTTAGATTATGTAATTTAAAATGTGTCCCCATGATATTTTGGTTTCTCAATATAGAGGTAGGGATATAAAATCCTTTGATATTTTTGGTTTTCTGAGATGATTTGGGAATTTTTTTTAATTCTTGATTAGGAGTTCTATATTATAGATATTTTATATTGACTATTTACTGTATATATCTTAGTATGAATGAAAAAATGAAATGAGAACCATACATGCCACATGATTCTCTTATTATTCTCTACAAAATAAAAAATAGTTTCTACAACACCGTAAGAGAAAATATTTGGTGTGATCTCAGATCCCTGTAGGTTATAACAAAAAAAAATATATAGGTTATTATATTATGAATGGACACATTTTATAATTGTATTAAATTACTGCTTGTAATTAATTTTCTAAAATCAATCTATTTTAAAAAAAAAATTGTTTCATTAATGATATAAAACATGTAAACTAAAAATATTGGAAACTATCCAGGTAATAAATCATCATGTGATAAATTGGTTATAAAAGACAAAGAACACCCTTTGTGATCAAGCATATATGAATATATACGAGACATAAGAGAATACTAAAACATGCATATATTAGTTTAAAGTTATATTTAGTCCCTCAATAATCAATAATTATCATAATAAAGTAACCCCTAGGGGTTCCATGCACACTTGGATTACCTATGTCCATTTCATTATGCACTGATGGTTCCAAATGATTAGTGTTTTTTCTGAAAACATATTAAAAACCACGATTGAATTTTATTAATACTCTATTTAGATCATATAAAATACATCTCAATGAACTACAAAACATGGTTAACATCAACATATAGAAATTTAAGAGTTATTAACCAATTTATAGGTCCACCTCCATAAATTATGATATAAACCAATCCTACTTTGACTATGTAGATTAAAATCCATAGAATATCCTTTAAAAAAATTAATGACTAGAAACTGCAAAGGATCTATACAAATCACCAATCATTCAATAATTTGAATAAAAATGTTTAGAACTAATATCCATGACTAGAGGAAATGTATATGAATAAATAATACTTAATTGGTATATTCCAAAAAAATAGTAATTTACTAAACAAAGAAATTAAGAAGGGGGTAAATGAAAACAAATCACCCACAATCATCATTGGGTTTAAGAGGAAATCCTTTCACTGATGATTAATGATTATTTTTTGTAGTCTATATAAAACTTCTAGTCATGATAAATTCATTTCTTAAATACCTTTAAAGATGTGAAATTCAATGAATAAAAAATACATTGAAAAATGTGTCACCTTGGATTAAATTAAGTCATGATTTACACTTTCATTTCATGAAGTGGTTTCATAACCTGTAAATTTTTCATTCACAACACAAGCCTAAAATAATATATCATGTACTGGATTTTCATTTTGTAACCCATTGAAAACATGAATGTGTCCAAAAGGATGTTCTCTGCCAATTATTTTATATAAAATCTCTAAACCAACACTTAATAATATAAAATCCCATGGACCATCATTTAATGAAAATTAAAAATTTATACATGAAATATACTAGTTCTAAAAAATATAAATTCCCAAAAAATATATAAATTTACCCAAAAAAGTCTATCCATTCTTGAAAATACATTATTTAAACCAAATATAATGAAAAATACAATATTACAATACATAAATGATGGTATCGAGATGTTAAAATGTCTCCATAATAGAACCTTTTTCCCACAAAATGTCCTCAAGATTATGGACTAAAATTTTTTAATATAACTTCTACCTCATTAAGAATTCCTAATCAAATATCTCATTTTTATCTCACCCATACTTCCATTGAACATAGAACAAATGAATGGTTTTAAAACCCATTACCATCACTTGGTGAACCATAATCTAAATTGGTTGCTCAAACATAGTGATATCTGGTTCATGGTCTACATCATCCCATTCAGTCTCATGGGAAGGATCCATTTGATAAAACATGAACACGGAAACATGAAACACATCATGGATGGAATTAAAAAGATATGGTTTGTCTAAAAAATTGGTAACCATTCTCAGTCCCCAAAGATCACAAAGGGGACCAAAAACCATAATCCCAACCTATGATTCTTTCTAAAAAGATGATGTCCCAAGGGTGGTGAAACTCTAAAAAAAGATTAGATAAAAAAACAGTACCAGCTGAAAATGAGGGCCCACATAATATTTATGGTGAATATGTTTTGTATAATATATCTTCTATATAAATTAAAAATTCTCCATATTCTTATGAATATGACATAGCCCAACTATGAACTACTCTACCAAAATTAACTAGCATAAGAGGTATCAACATGGATCCTATGTAAAATCCTCAATGGATACCATTTTGATCAATGAAAAATAAATATTAATACAGGAAAACATGATTTAAATAACATTCTTTTCCTAATAAAAATTAAAATCTAGAACACAATCCCAAAAAATAACCCCATGAACCTTGATTTCCCTCATTTTCTATCCATCTATATCTAGAATATATGGAATGCTCAATTTCAACTGTCAATTCATCACCCCTTATAATCCATTTGAAAACCATGATGTGCACTTGGGGTCCCTTTTTGAATCATCTTCATAGGAAACCCGATTATGTATCATGATAATTGGACATTCAAGTGCCTTGGATACTCAACATTAACCATATCTACTGTATCACTTCATAATTTCCATGTAATATAGTTTGATATTATATGGAATGATTTCAAGACCTAGAATCGAGATAGCGTGAAACTATGAGTCCAATCTACACAAAATAAATATTTGACAAATATTAA
This sequence comes from Viscum album, assembly GCA_963277665.1. Taxonomy (NCBI): domain Eukaryota; kingdom Viridiplantae; phylum Streptophyta; class Magnoliopsida; order Santalales; family Viscaceae; genus Viscum; species Viscum album. Next base: position 1,337,831,531 of record OY728132.1, on the reverse strand, counting down.
AATATTTAAAAGCATGTAATAAGATTTTTCGGAAAAATGTTAAATATATATGAAAAGGATACACAAATCATAAATTTTGGGGCAATACATAGTTTCTAATAGATACATTACCAAAGGCGCGACGAAACATTTTTTGGCACATGTCAAATGTATAAAATTTATCACATGAATATTATATGAATAAAACAATAATTTTTTTCCCAAATAAGTGAAAAAATTTTCTATAATAGATTCATTATGAAAAAATATTAGGGGTTTCATCATATCTTTGAGAGTTTTGGAGGATTGGGGAGAGAGGGATCTTGGAAGCCCATCTGACGAAGGACGACAGATCGAGGATCAATGGCGACACAGATTCATTCATTATCGACAATCGATCAAAATAAAGATAGAACGTTGGTGTTAATTTGTTCTCCCTTTTTTGATACCTAGAATTAATGCAGACTAATCCTTGATCAAATTAGCAGGCAGATCGATCATATTTTTGAGATGAGATTATTTTCGGGATTTCTTGGAATTATTTTATCTATTTTTCTAACCCAAATCCCCCGATCTCAATCATTAACCAATAATGATTTGTTCAATGATGATAAAAAATATCATTCATTTTTCCCTCGTTTCATCAGGTTCATTTCTTTTAGAACCCTGAGGTTCCACACTAGACATATTTAGGTGGTTCTGAACATGATCGAGCCCCTATATTCGAGGCGAATCAACTACTGAGAATGAATTTTGTAGATCATGACCCAAGGACCATAGATCTATGAACATTTGGTTTTTTGGGAATTAGAGGTGGCTCGATGTTCTATAGAAGGTACCACTAACACGATGTGGGTGATCGGAAGCAGAGGGCATGTAGGCGGTGCCAATGGGATGCAGAGATGGACACGGTGGTGGACACGGAGCTGCGGTAGACACAAAGCGGGCCAAGATAGTTGGCCAAGTCAGAAGGAGGGGTTAGGTCAGTTTAGTGGGTCATGTAATAATGGGTGGCTAGGCTATGCCCATGTTGGATCTAGGGAAACTTGGGTGGAGCACAGTTTTGGTTTACGACAACAGTCAACCGTGGGGTCACCGCAGCTCGAACAGTCGTGGGTGTAGTGATTGCGAAAATCAACAATGATGGTCGACCATGACGGTTGATCATGGTTGAAGATACCATGCGGTTAGTTGACTGATCGTGGCGGTCAATCACGATGGTAGGTTCGTAGGTCCCCAACAAGCCTATGTGGAGTTTCTCTGAATCGATTAAATATCCTAAATTAATTATCCAATGAATAATCCATTTAAGGTGTTAGTAGCATAACTTTTGGATGTTCTTTGGAAAAAATGGTGGGTTTTTAATTTGGAATAGTGCATGTTGAGAGAATTACCTTGGTCCTTTCCATGAGGGTTTAATACAACATTACAACCACATCATGTGATTGTATTCCTCTCTAGAGAGCGAGTATACAATAGAGTATGATTTCCTTCCCACAGACTAGAGCTTGATTCTATATCACCCATAGTGGAGTTGTGGAATAGGGACAACCTTTGTGATTAGGGTGTTGGTTCTCCATCTGGTGGTATTCATCAGGATGGTCTATGTTATACCCCGGTTGTTCTGGGTGTGATCCACTACATAGATGTTGGATCCAAATTGGGTCCATGATATCCCCTAGTGGTTCAGGGTGTGAACCCATATCTTTGTATCATAGTATTCCATGAACAATTAATTCTCACTAGACATGGAACAAATGATCTAGACCTCTTTGTTGATTGTCTCTGAGGATATGATTTCATGAGGATTGACTTCTCCCCAAATGAGCATCCTTCATGTATAATCGTGTGGTTGTTATTTGGTTGTGACCACCAGATGGAATGGTGTCACTATTTGTTATATATGAATATTCATGTTCTATAATCTATAAAAAATTATCTATGTAGAGCTAAAAATAATTTTCTTTGTAGTACTACTTTTTAGTTTCAGGTTTTTTAATTTATGTTGTTATTCTCACCCATGTACGGGCTTTTTTGCGAACATTTCACGTATTTTTCAAATGATTGACCTTTTCATAAATTCCAAGGTAGTCCGGGACTAGGAAGTGATTAGTGATAATGAACAAACTAAGGCGAGTTCGTGTGGATTTTATATATTAGTCCCATTTCCTTTACTTTAAAGTTAGACTTTTGTTATATAATCTTTGTGGTGGAATTGGTTTTGGTCTTATTTACTTTCCATTACATCCACTATCGAACTATATTGTGGGATCATAGATGTATGAATGAATCCATTCAGTAATTTTAGTTTTCAAAACATTCTTCCTTAGGGATCTATGTTTGTGTAAAATTACTTTATCCCAATGCCTACCATTTCTGGAATGTACCTACTAGGTGCTAGTCAACATCCCCTAGCATATTGGAGGCGGGCTTAGCCTAGTCACAACATCGTCCCCTCTAGGATGGGTTGTGATAGAGTGGTATCATAGGTGGTTGGTTCTACATTATGAATGGGATTATGTGATATTGGTTTCGGGAAGCAGGGTTAAGTGTTCAAGTTTGACTTTTAGTCTAGGGACTCCAGTGTTGGTGCGACATCCTACATATCAATACCCAATGACTATTATTACCTTCATTTTGAATTAGTACATGAAAACAATGGTTGATGAGAAAATCCGTGGTACATGTATCGTATAGGATTTTTTGTTTTTTCCAAGTACTTATTGAGTCATACCTCTAGATATACTCTATTTACCATGGTATGTCTTGATTTAATTTTGGATTCCATGAAATATACAGCCAATCCTGATTCCACCATGTGGTTACAAATATGGCCAGCTAAGTGACACGACATCAGTTTGGGGGTAATTTTATGAAGATATCACCTCCAGGTTGTTTAATAGCTATACCACCACCCATCGAGTAGTAGATACTACCATCACTAGTAGTTTAGGATTCATGGATGCTGAGTGCATTGCCTGTGTTTTAGAGGTAGTGACCTCCCAGGTTATGGGGTGGTCTAGATCCCCCAATTAAGGAAGATTTACAAGAGGCAGTCATCCTTAATTTCCCCCATGTTAAGATTCCTATTGACTAAATGGAATTGCTTTCTGTGAGTTTTCATTAGATCTCTATGGGTAGATGGTGGAGCTTGGTGACTCAATAAAATAACGAGCCAACTCTCTACATGATAGACTTAGAATGTCTCCTTGAGGTTGATTAAAATCTATCCATGTTATGATCCATATGCATACACGAGATTCTATAATTTTAGCAGGGATGTATGATCATGGAAGAGTACAGAGCCATTTTTAATAATCATTCATGCTACTCCTAGGATATAGTACGAGACCAGTTCTTCAGGGATCAGACATTCATGAAGGTGTTATGTCGAAAAAAAAGGGAATATGTGTTCTCAAACATCATTACTACCTATGATGGGTTAATTTAGTGAACCCAAATAGTGCATATTTTTCTTGTAGAGAGGACTCTAGTAGTTGGAGCTAGCAATGGGCATTGGTTATCTAGGACCTCAACAATAGGTAGTCTATGACATTCATAGGGATTTAAGTGGGTAAGGATCTTCTGGGGGAGATCCCAAGACTCAGGGTCAATGGTACGAGGCTCTAATGTGTCTTGAATCAGCCTAGGGATATATGGTGTTACTCATGTGGAGGTCGGGGAGATCTGGAACAGGATTTCCCAAACAATCATACAGATGATCAGGAGATGGTCAAGGGACCACCGAGGAAAAGGTAGAGAAAGGATCAGGCTCTCACAAAAGGAGGAGATCATGATAGAGGGGAAATTAGTGCAGAATGTATTGTACAGTGAATTGATCTATTACTATTTGTTTTGACGATGGGAATTAATTTTTTAATTAGTTAATGTAACTGATATGTCTTGAATTTGGTAAAATAAACATCATTTTTGAAATCATAATATTAAATATAGCTTAGGCCTAATATTTGGTATTTTTCTAGAAACTTTCAATTTTTGATGAATAGTAATACCACTAAGTGGTAGTTAAAAAACTGAATTTTTCATAAAACATAATTTTACCACTTCTGTGAGAGGAATTTCAAAAATCCTAGAGTCACGGTTAATATCAAGCACTAAAATGTGGTTCAATGAGATGAAAATAATTTTTGGTGAATAGTAACTTTTTACTTTTTTTACCACGGTTAAAAGTAAATATGGTAATGAAGGGTAAAAATGATATTATTATTACCATAACACATGTCTTAATTCTATTTGAGAAGTTTAATTAGACCAAAAACAACCTTAGGAATAAAATATGACCATTTAGGCCCACTTGGATTAGATTAGGACATTTATTATTAATTTATTTAAAGAAGGGTTAAAATAGTTAAAATCAAAGTTTAATAATTATATAATTTTTAATATAGGGTTATACATATGATAAATTCGACTATAAATATTCATTAGAAATCTAAAAATATTTCCCATATAATGGTATTTTATTTGTAATTATTAGACATAAAATAATTAAATTTATTAATGACACAAAGATGATGCATTAATTATCTTATTAATGAAATATTTACATAATTGATGTTAAAAATACCAAAATAAATGGAAATTGAGACTATTTATGAATTAAACTAATTTTATAGGTGAATATGTCATGTTAGTATTGATTTAATTAACTTTTTTAGTACTAATAATTCTGTTATTAGTTTCACAAAAATCAATTACTAAATAGTGTCAAACTTGACATAAAATATTTTTCAAAACAATTATTATATTATTTATTGTTATTTTATTCCTAAAAATATAAGGTTAGGAAAATTGACTTAGATAAGGTTATATATATTAATAATAAACAACTTGGGGTTCGTTTTTCTTGTTATAGAATGTTTATTTACCTTATAGGGTGAGAACACAAAAAGAAACGGTAAAAGTAAAATTATCTAACTTAAAGTTAAATATAAAAGATAAGGTTAAAATAGGGACCTAAACATGTCTAAATTATATTGGATGAGAGGATTTAGACCCATACCCACCTTATCTTCTAAATAAATCAATTTGGAGCTATTTAAAACCGAATTTTCCTTTATAAAAAAATAATATTTTTAGTTATTCCAAAGGTGCCCCTCTCCTCCCTTATAAAAGGGCACCTCCTCCCTCTCTTCCTCACAGCACATTGAGACTTCAAGCTCGGACAACCCCTGACAAATTCTCTTCTACACTTCCCTAGAAACATCCTAGAGGTCCTGGTATTCTTCAATTTCCAACTTTAGTGCCCTAAGTGGAGGACTGAAAGAGGTGTTTCAAAGAAGAGGTAATGTCCGTTACCGATTCTTTCAACTTTATTTCTTCTTCCACTTCTTCTTCTTAGGTTTTTTCAGTATGAAGTAATAACATCAGTATCAATCATATTCTGATATGTAATTACAAGAATGAAACAACCCTATTTCACCATCTATCCATCCTACGGAAAATAAAATCACCGCGTGTGCGTACGTACGGAATACCGTCTCCACGCCGTTGTGTAATCTATTTTCCACCACCACCTTACTTGGATGGGTATAATGGTGTACATAATAACTATATATGATTATTGTAAAGTTATATTGATTCTTAAATATTATACATACACTCCAATACAATTACACGATCATGAGAATGATATCAGCACTCGTGCGTACGTACGGACTACCGTCTCCACGACGTGATGAGATTCATTCTCCACGTTAACCATTCATGAATGATTATAAGGTATATATAAAAAGTAATCATGAAATATATGACATAATAATGATACTGGATTTATGTGTATATATATTTATTTCATCTACTTAATTCCATTTAACTCAATAAGGAAACGAAAACAACGTTCATGCGTACGTACGGCCTACCGTCTCCATGAATGGTGTATTTCTTTCCATTTAATGATCTATTATATATATGTATATTCTGAATATATATTATATATGAATCATATATTATATTCTGGAATTAATTAATCATGATCTAAGTAATCATATGAATAATTAGAAGTCAAAAAACGGACGACAAATGAAATGATTTTACCCTAAATACACTTTAACATGGAATTTACAAAAGAACGGGTAAAATAAAGTCATATGTGAACCATATATGATATCATAACAATGAGTATGATTCTGGAATAAGTAAATAACATTATTTAAAAAATTATACAGGAGGTTTGGACACTTACGAAGCAAATCGGACCTAAGGTAAGGGAAATATCACAATCTCATTTTTTATCAGAGATTGTTTATACTTTTGTATTTACTGGGGTGTATTTTATCATCCACATCGATGTTTCCTCAATATGTAATATTATTTCCATCCACCTATAATTGTTTAAATCTAATTTTACCCTTCGTTGTGTTTTTAGTAAAAGATATGAAAGGAATATTTTGACATTTTTCATACGAGGTGCTTTTTGACTTTTCCGACAAAAGTACGAAAAGAATGTTTTTTTAACATATACGGCATGAATGGATTTTTAAAACATTATCTCCAAGAAGCTTCCTTTAGAAGCTTTCACGTTTATTTTTAATCAACTTCTTTATTTTAAAATTGTAAGACATGTTAAGAAATGAAAAAAAAATTTAAGTAGAAAGGATATTTTCCTCAAGAATAGAGTTCAAGTGTTTTATCAAAATTATTTTCCATCTAAGATAATATAGGGTTATGTTTCTATCCCTATTATTACATTTAATTGATTATGTTTTGATGGAATTATTTTTATGAATTCTTTTATCTTATATGAATTGTTTTATGATGTCATGTTATTTAAGAATCTCATTTTTATTACATCCGTTATGCAATGATGTATGAATTATGATTTTGTGGCACACATAATAATGGTATCATTATGAGATGGGTGAGACCTATATCTCCCTCCAATGAATTGGGTAAAGATTTTATATCTCATGAGATAGAAATTGCTGGAATGGTAGGTTAAACCGGTTCAGTGAAACAAGACTGAAACAAGGGTGACTCGGTTCAGAAATGGACTTTGTCCACTAAGATAGTCTTGGTAATGAGTATTGACTAATAAGAAATTATTCTCTATGATTATGTGTGTATGCCACAAAGATTCATGTTTTATGTTATGATTATTGGGATTTCATTTCACTACTATGATTTATCCCATGTTATGAAATTATGCTCTCTTTTGCAGGATAAGATTTCCAAAATGTTATGTTCTTATGAATATGATGTGATTGATATTTCTTTTGTTTACTCTTACTGAGAATTTGAGCTCACCCTTTTATGTTTTCTTTTTCCCAGGATATAAATAAATGTTTTAGGTAAAAAAGGAAGATCTTTATGGGAAATGTTGAAGATCTTTTACCACGATTAGAAGATTATATTCCGAGTTTCCAAAGACACTAAACTTTTACGATCCTTGTGTGTGTGTTTTTGTTATGTATTAATTTTTCTGCAAAATTAATGTAATGTTCATGTACGTCAAGTTTCGGGTCTCTACAGTTGGTATTAGAGGAAATGTTTAGTCAACCATTGGAAACTAGGATGTGAAAACGTTAGTGAGATCCCTATAGACATTTATAAGGTATGTCTAGGGATGTCCCTAAGGATAAGTATACGTATAGGATATAGTCCTAGAACTATGGTAATGATATTTGATTAAACCAAAGATGTTAGATATTGATGATACTCCCCCTTTATTATGATTTTTTTCTCTCACGCTATTCATTTTGGGTTTTAGAAAATGGCTGGAAACAAGATGATTTATGATAATGGAGGTTATGATGGACAATGGAATGATATTCTTCATGAGAAACCAAATGAAATGGGATTTGGAAGTCCAAACATCATTATTATGCCAAATCAGCAATCTCATAATATGATCAATAAAGTAAAATTTGGTAAGTTTCCTGACTCGGATAATAAGAGAAAGATGGAGTTTCATGATGATCATAGAGGAAAGAAAGTCCAATTTCTCCTATATAAATCATGTTGGAAGAGACATCAAGGAGAATGTTTCAAAGGACCTGGAATATGCTTTGGGTGTGGAAAAGAAAAACACAAATCCAGTAAGTGAAAAGGAAAAGGTTCAATTATCACCAGGGATGAGGACAATGGTATTTCTATGACATCATCAATGGTTAAATGTTTTAAATGTGGAATGTAAGGGCATTATGCAAACCAATTCCCTAAGGGAATGTCTCATGAAGAGAATCAGTATGTTTTATGGGTAGTATTTATGTTGATGATGATGAAGAGACTACAAATGATATGTGAGATGAAAGAATTGTTGAAGCTCGGTCAATGGTATAAGAATGTAGTGGAATGATTAAATGTTTATCAAGTGTAATGTTGTATAAGTAATCTCATGGTACTATGGAATAAAGAGAAATATAAGGATTGTTACATTGATGTCTTTCCTTGAGTATTGAAAGTGTATGATTAATGGTACTGGTATCCATGAAAGGTTATTCAGATATTTTTGGACAGTAGATAATATGCGCATAATGAAGGGATAATGAGAAAATTAAATGCATGATAGTATTCAAGAGCTCATGACTGATATAAGGAAATAGTTATATCATGGTTTGAGTATATAGAATTTTGTGGTTTTGGTATGTGGAAAGAGTTAACTTTTGACAACACTCATGTTTTCACTAAGGTTCAATGGGTATTCATTCTTTTCAAGATAATACATGATTAAGGTATTCACATGATTGGAATATGACCAATAAGATATATGTGGGATAAATGATGGTATTCACATGCTTGGTAGATTACATTTCAAGTAATCATTTTCTTTATACTATTAGCTTGGGCCGAAGTATTTTAGATAAGACTAATGATTTGGAAGGGATTATGTTGGACATAAGTTAGTATTGTTTAAAGATAGAACTTTTTTTTGATATTATTGATGAGATGTTATAGTAATGTAGTTTTAGAAAAAGGACAACCTGCAGGATGGGCGACATCCCATCGCGTCGGACAAGGCTGTGGGAATCGAACCCACAACCGAAGTGCGACTTCCCTTTATCGCCTACCACTGGTGTACAGTAAGTCCCTGTTTAGAAGAAACTAGTTTTATTATATTAAGCAGTATGATATATGAAGTATAAGTCAATTTTAGGAACCATATATGAATAATCTCACTACAGATGGACTTATGTATTTTTTATAACATTTCTAACCTTTTGTTTGAGACAGATGGAATGACCCATCATTCTATCACATGATCTGCTAACACATCACGAATGACAAATTCAACTTCATTTCATTAATAGATGAAGTGTAAATTGTCTAATGAACGACAAACGGTGAGACTATACCAAAATAACGAAAGTATTTCTTCTAATTCCAATTTCATCAACTTTAGGGAAATGATCTTGATAAACAAAAATGTTGTCCTAGTTCTCCTATATCTGATGAATTATATTGTACCTTATATCGTCACAAATTTATGGCTTTGTGATTGCTGGCTTTTTCATAGCCATGTTCTCTACCACTCTCTATTTGAACTTGATGGTTAGATTTTTCTTCCATATCCATAATTTCACCTATGTTCTCCTACGTGGAAACCCAGTGATGAGTTAATTTGGGTAACCGTTACATTTCAGACTTTAGTTTATAAAGCCAAGTAATGGTATTTCTTTTTACGATGTGGGTTTCTATTAAAGAAACTTTTGAGTAGTAAACCATTTATAACCCCGACAAATTTCGAGGGAGAAATTCATTTTAAGGGGGGTAGAATGAAACACCCCGAGATTTAATGAAAAGTATTATTTTTTATTAATGTCTTGTGTTGTACGGTACACCAAATGGAGTTTTCACAACATGAATCCCTGACTTGCCTAGCATTACATGCAATCGCGACCTTCTTCGATAGCGTGTGTAGTACGCAATACCGAGTTTCACTAAACAAGATATTATTATAATATTATTATGAACTAGCCATTATGAATAGTAATAACCACATTTTTAAATTTAATAAATTTTTTCTTTCAAAATGGACTTCATTTTTGGATTCGGAATATCGAAATTAGCTTAGGGTGAAATTTTGGTACTTTTCAGATAACTTTCATCTTCTGATGAATAGTGAAAATTACTAAATTTTAATTAAAAACATCATTTTTATTCAAAATAATTAATAGTGATAAATTAATAATTTGAGTGGTTTTAAAGTATATTTAGAATACATTTTTATAATTTAATACAATTTTGTTCATTGGATGTAATTTCACATTTAAACCAGACATAAACCAGTGTCAATCTTTTGATAGTTATTATCTCTTAAAAACACGCTATTTGTTTTGACGACAGGAATTAATTTTTTAATTAGTTAATGTAACTGATATGTTTTGAAATTGCTAAAATAAAAATAATTTTTGAAATCATAATATCAGATATATCTTAGGCCTAATTTTTTGTATTTTTCTGAAAACTTTCAATTTTTGATGAATAGTGAAATCACTAAGTGGTAGTTAAAAAACTGAATTTTTCCTAAATCATAATTTTACCGCTTCTGTTAGTGGAATATCGAAAATCCGAGAGACAAGGTTATTTTCAAGGAATAAAATGCGGTTCAATGAGATGAATATAATTTTTGGTGATTAGTAACTTTTTACTTTTTTTACTACGGTTAAAAGTAAATAGGGTAATTAAGGGTAAAAGTGTTATTAATATTACCCTAACACATGTCCTAATTCTATTGGATAAGTGTAATTCGACCAAAAACAACCTTAGAAATAAAATATGACCATTTAGGCCCACTTGTATTAGATTAGGACATTTATTATTATTTTATTTAAAGAAGTGTTAAAATAGTTAAAATCAACGTTTAATAAGTATATCATTTTTAATATAGGGTTTTAAATAAGATAAATTCGACTATAAATATTCCTTATAAAGCTAAAACTATTTCCTATATAATTGTACTTTATTTGTAATTTTTAGACATTAAATAATTTAATTTATTTATGACACAAATATGATGCATTAATTATCTTATTAATGAAATATTGACATAATTGATGTTATAAATACCAAAATAAATGTAATTTGAGACTTTTTATGAATTAAACTAATTTTATAGGTTAATATGACATGTTATTATTCATTTTATTATCTATTTTTGAACTAATAATTCTGTTATGAGTTTCCCAAAACTCAATTACTAAATAGAGTCAAAATTGACATAAAATAGTTTTTAAAACAAATATTATATTATTAATTGTTATTTCATTCCTAAAAATCTATGGATCGGCCAAATGACTTAGATAAGGTTATATATATTAATAATAAACAAATTGGGGTTCTTTTGTCTTGTTATAGAACGTTTGTTTACCTTATATGGTAAGAACACAAAAAGACACGGTAAAAATAAAATTATCTAACTTAAATTTAAATATAAATGATAAGGTTAAAATAAGAACCTAAACTTGTCTAAATTCTTTTGGATGAGAGTATTTCGACCCATCCCCACCTTAGCTTAGAAATAAATCAATTTGGAGCTATTTAAAACCTAATTTTCCTTTATAATAAAATAATATTTTTAGTTATTCCAAAGGTGCCCCTCTCCTCCCTTATAAAAGGGCACCTCCTCCCTCTCTTCCCCACCCCACATTGAGCCTTCATGCTCGGCCAAACCCTGCCAAATTCTCTTCTCAACTTCCCTAGAAACATCTTAGAGGTCCTGGTCCTCTTCAAAGACCAATTTTAGTGCCCTAAGTGGAGGACTCAAAGAGGAGTTTCAAAGAAGAGGTAATGTCCGTTACCAATTCATTCATCTTTATTTCTTCTTCCACTTCTTCTTCTTAGGTTGTTTCATTATGAAGTAATAACATCAGTATCACTCATATACTGATATTTTATTATAAGTATGAAACAACCCTATTTCACCATCTATCCATCCTACGGAAAATGAAATCACCGCGCGTGCGTACGTACGGAATACTGTCTCCACGCCATGGTGTAATCTATTTAAAACCACCACCTTACTTGGATGGGTATAATGGTGTAAATAATAACTATATATGATTATTTTAAAGTAATATTGATTATGAAATAGTATACATACATTCTAATACAATTCCACAATCATGAGAACGATATCATCGCTTGTGCGTACGTACGGACTACCGTCTCCACGACGTGATGAGATTCATTCTCCACATTAACCATTCATGAATGATTATAAAGTATATATAATAAGTAATAATGAAATATATTTCATAATAATGATACTGTATATATGTTTATATATATTTATTTCATCTACTTAATCCCATTCAACTCAATAAGGAAACGATAACAGCGTAATGCGTACGTACGGCCTACCGTCTCCATGAACAGTGTATTTCTTTCCATTTACTGATCTATTAAATATATGTATATTCTGAATATATATTATATATGAATCATGTTTTATATTCTGGAATTAAGTAATCATGATCTAAGCAATCATATGAATAATTACAAGTCAAAAAACGGACGAGAAATGAAATGATTTTACCAAAAACGCACTTTAACATGGAATTTACAAAAGAATGGGTAAAATAAAGTCATAAGTGAACCATATATGATATAATAACAATGCGTATGATTCTAGAATAAGTCAATAACATTATTTAAATCATTATACAGGAGGTTCGGACACTTACGAACCAAATCGGACCTAAGGTAAGGGAAATATCACAATCTCATTTTTATCCGAGATTGTTTATACTTTGGTATTTACTGGGGTGTATTTTATCATCAACATCCATGTTTCCTCAATATGTAATGTTATTTACATCTACCTACTATTGTTTAAATACAATTTTACCCTTCGGTGAGTTTCTATTAAAAGATATTAAAGGAATCTTTTGTCATTTTTCATTCGAGGTACTTTTTGTCTTTTCTGACAAAAGTACGAAAAGAATGTTTTTTAACATATACGGCATGAATGGATTTTTAAAACATTATTTCCAAGAATCTTACTTTACAAGTTTTCAATTTTATTTTTAATCAACTTCTTTTAGTTTAAAATTGTATGACATGTTATGAAAGGAAAATTTTTTGAAGTAGAAAGGATATTTTCCTCAAGAATGGAGTTCAAGTGTTTTGTCAAAATTATTTTCCATCTAAGATAATATAGGGTTCTGTTTCTATCCCTATTATTACATTGATTTGATTATGTTGTGACAGAATTATTTTTATGAATTCCTTTATCTTATATGAATTATTTTATGATGTCATGTTGTTTAAGAATCCCATTTTTATTTTATGGGTTATGCAATGATGTATGATTTATGATTTTGTGGCCCACATATAAATGGTATCATTATGAGATGGGTGGGACCTATATCTCCCTCTAATGCATTGGGTAAAGATTTTATATCTCATGAGATAGACATGGCTGGAACGGTAGGTTAAACCGGTTCAGTGAAACATGACTGAAACGAGGGTGACTCAGTTCAGAAATGGACTTTGTCCACTAAGATAGTCTTGGAAATGAGTCTTGACTAATATGAAATGTTTCTCTATGATTATGTGTGTATTCCACAAATTTTCATGTTTTAAGTTATGATTTTTGGGATTTCATTTCACTACTATGATTTATCCCATGTTATGAAATTATGCTCTCTTTTGTAGGATAAGATTTCCAAAATGTTATGTTCTTATGAATATGATGTGATTGATATTTCTTTTGTTTACCCTTACTGAGAATTTTAGCTCACCCATTTATGTTTTCATTCCCCCAGGATATAAAGAAAGGTTTTAGGTACAAAAAGGAATATCTTTATAGGAGATGTTGAAGAACTTTCACCACGATAAAAGATTATATTCCGAATTTCCAGAGACACTAAAGTATTACGATCCATGTGTGTGTGTTTTTTTTATGTATTAAGTTTTCTGCAAAATTAATGTAATTTTAATGTACGTCAATCTTCGGGTCTCTACATCCAAATCTAACACCGGAGTTCCTGGTACATCATCACCAAACCTATATGTTCCACAAAAGGGGATGTGTGTTAATCCCTCAACACCTCCTCTTGCAATGTTAGTGGTACCATGGTGTGTTCTATAAAGAGGACAATGTGCTACCCACCATTATAAAATCCATTACGAGACTACCCTAATTATATCTGATCACATTAGGCCTCGCAGTCAACTTCCTCGTTCGGTGTCTCCCAAAATCACTGATGGAGTGGGGGAGTGATAGTCATAGAATGGTTTTAAACTACTCGATCACTATCCTTGGAGGATAACTGTAATGCGACTAGAACCTTTATCGCGTCACATAGTAAATATAAACCAAATGTTTTGCTGACTATGTTTGCCACCACATTCCCCTTTCTAGGAGTGTAGTCAATCATATAGTCATAGTCTTGGAGGAACTTCAGCCATCACCTCCATCTCAGGTTCAGGTCCTTCTATGGGAATATATAGCTAAGACTCTTGTGATTGGGGTTGATAATAAATTGTTCTCCCAACTTTACTCTCAGTTCCTGGAGCACCGTGGAAGCTATCTGATATGCATTTGTAGAAATTGGTGTCATCCTTGGGAACAAGTAAATGCAGATGTCCCTCTCCTTATGAGGAGGTTATCCTGGAAACTTCTTTAGAAAGGATGTTCTCCCACTCAGCCACTACTATTGAGAACTGAAAACACAAAACACCTAAATCCATGAGGGTAAGGTTAGCCTACTCAAGAGTGAGAGGATACACCATCCTATGAATGAGTTTAACACGTGCTTCCTGGGTTTCCTTTTTCACTGACCAAGAAAAACCCTATACCAAATCTGTAGATATACCCCAACCGTTTTCCGTAAAATCAATCAATATTATAATGAAATGTGGAAGACTAGTCCATACCAAATATATCATCATAAGGCCTTGATGCTTCCAAAATGAGGTTCCAAATCAAACTCTCACCTCAAGGTTCAGATCACACCATCAGCCTAAGTGTGATTATCAAGTCTCCTCTCATAGGTATCTCTATATGTAAGGGTTGAGTAATGGTTTTTACCAGAAACTATATATCTTGAACATGATTCATTATAAGAAAGAACTATTAGTATATATGTCTATTAATATGGAAGATAGTAGTAGACAAAGATTGTACATAAAATCATTCACAGAGCCCTTAGGTCACACTCCTTGATAGGATGCAGCGACCGCCTTCCCCTATCCTCAGGCTCCCTGAGACTGGTGGTGGCCACATTGGGGTGGTGGTTGTAACATATTGAAATGTATACCACCTCCTACTACTCTCATAGATCCTCTTCCACATCTTCGTCCCTACACATTCATCTGGCCCTATCGCTTTCTATTCCCCAATAAAGTTACACATCCAAGTCTCAAAGACTTACGTCAGTTTCTTTTTTCCTAATACTGACATTCAATGGTTCTATCTTCTCAGAAAATGAATTTTCAACCACAAAGGTTCTCTCTAGCACCCTAACATAAGTAGGAATGCCGAGAGGAATACTTTTTAATCTGATGTATCTAATCACACCTCGCTCGGAGGTCCATGCTCGGATGCACTATTCGTATCATATTCATCGAGTATCTAGAATGATTGATATGCCTCGACGAATACTCACTTACTGACATGTTTCCATATTCAATCTATAGAAGCTTTTGGTAACCCAAACCCCATAGCTGTTTTTAGAAAGAGACCCCCTTCTATGAGGAAGGTTCTCAAGATTTGTCCACAAAATAGTCACCTATTATTTGATAGGGGTAATTTAAAACCTTTCATCGTAACATCACAAGCTTCCATGGTATGCTTCTCTTTGAATAATACAATAGCATGTGGTGTATGCAACTTCGAGTTCTAACACACCATAACCAATAAAACTAGCTGTAATGAAAATTAATACCAACTTTCTGAAATATTATAAATTTTATCATTCAAAATGGTCTTAATTTTTAGATTCGTATTTTCAAAATTAGATTAGGGTGAATTTTTTGTATTTTTCAAAAAACAATCAATTTTTGAAGAATAGTGAAATATACAAAATTTTAATTTAAAAAAATTTAATCAAAATACTTTATAGTTCAAAATTATACTATAGAGTGTTTTTTAAGTATAATTAGAATATATTTTTAACTTTTATTCCAATTAAATTCATTGGACATAATTTCACAATTAAAATGGACATAAGCATGTATCAAGCTTTTGATTGTTATTATTTCTTAAAAACACGCTTTTTGTTTTGACAACGAGAATTGATTTTAAATTAATTTATTCCACTACTATGTTTTGAATTTAGAAAAATGGATTCCATATTGATAATCAGGAGGTCCATATTTTGTAAGTAGGTAAATTTTATTTTTATACCTTTTGAATAATTATTTTTGAAAATATTTTATTTACCAGGGTTAAAGGGTAAATCTGGTAAATATGGGTAAAGAATTAATATTATAATAATATTAAATTACCAAAAAAATGTCCTAATTCTTTTGTATAAGTATTATTTGACCAAAAAAAATCTTAGGAATAAAATATCACCCACTTTGGTTCACATGGATAGATAAGGACATTTATTATTATTTTATTTAGGGATGAGTTAAAAGAGTTAAAATCATTGTTTAAAAACTAAAACATTTTCAATACAAGGATACAAACCATATAAATTCGACTATAAATATTCATTAGACATAAAAAATTATTTCATAATTAATTGTATTTTATTAATTATTATTATACATTAAATAATTTAATTTATTCATGACACAATGATGATGTAGTATTTTCCTTATTAATGAAAGAGTCAAATAAATTGTATTATAAATGTTAAAATTAATATAATTTGAATGTTTTGATGCCATAAAAAATTATTATAGGTTAATAATACATGTTAGTATTGATTAAATGAATTTATGTTTAATTAATAATGTATTTAGTAATTTAACAAAAAATCAATTATTAAATAGTGTGAATATTGACAAAAAAAGTCATTAAAACAAATATTATATTTTTAATTGATATAATATTCCAAAAAATATAAGCTTCGTCCAAATGCCTTATATAATGATAGGTATATCATTATTGAAACACTTATGGTTCTCTTGAATGTTTATTGTATGTTTACTAACAATATAATATAAATATACACAGAGTTATGGTAAATGTGAAACTATTTAACTAAAAGTTAAATCTAAAAGACATAGTTAATATAGTGACCCAAACCTATCTAAAACCTATTGGTTGAGTGTTTTTCAAAACATCCCCACCCTATAATTTAAAAAATCCATTTTTTCCATTATAAACAGAGAATGATTTTATTATAAATTAATAATTCTAGCTTTTCCTAAGATTCCCTTCACCCCTCTTATAAAATGGCACTCCCCCTTCTCTCTAATTCACACATTCAGAGCCTTTTGGATCAGCCAAACCCTGAAAAAATTCCCTCTCAATTGTCCTCCCTTAATCTGAGAGGCCTTACTATAGTCATAATGCTTTCCTAAGGATCCCTTTTGATTGAATCAAAAGAAATAACCCAAAGAAGAGGTAAATATTTCATCACCAATTTCACGTTCCATTATTTTTCCACTTCCTATTTCATTTTTTTTGAATTATAAAATAATGAATCCCATATATTATATATAATGTTATTTTATTATAAATATGGCACAACCATATTCATTATTCTATCCATCCTTTTAATTACATGTCAACATACATTCCTACGTACGGCTTACCCTCTCCATGTCGTGGTGTAAATTTTATTCAATACATTATTGTTTAGATGGGTATAATATTGATATGTAATTTAAATAAATAAAAAATATTATATTATAATGATTCTTTATATATGATATACCATCCAATTATATATTATTTTAATACCAAAATAATGATATTGTCGCTCCTGCATACGTACGGATTACGGTCTCCACGAACGCGATGAGATTCGTTCCCTATCATATCCATTCAAGTATAATTTTCATTATATGATTAAAAATAATTTTTAAAGATTTAATATCATTCTGAATATGAATAAGATACATCCTATCCATAACAAAAATTACTTAGGTAACAAAGCATATAAAGGAAAACGAATCAGTTAACACCTGAATGACAATAATACTAAGATATTATTAACAATACAATATTAAAAGATCATATATGATATCATATTAATGTATATGATATTTTTATAATTTAATAACAATTATTTCACCATTATACATGAGGTTATCCTACACTCAATAAAGGAAAAGTACAAGGTGAGGGTTAATTTCCCAATCTCTTTATAATCTGAGGTTGTTTTTACATAAGTATCTAATGAGACCTCTTTATCATCCACCTCAATGTTTCTTAAAAATGAATTACAAAAATTTTTGACTATTTACTAGACTAAGGGTTAAATTTATTTATACCATTGTTTTAATTTTTATAAAATGGATTGAAAAGAATCTTTCTATCATTTTCCAAACAAGGTAATATTTTACCTTTTTGGAAAATTTATGGTATGTATGTTTTTTAACTTATACAGAGGATGCAGATATTTTACGCCATTATAACATTTTCAAAGCTTCATTTACATTCTTATAACAATATTTTAAAAATATATGTTTTCATAAATGATTTCAAAATAGAAATATATGCTTCTCTTAAAAAATTTTGATTTCATGTTTTTCAACATCCTTTGATGGATTTTAATTTTATTGGAAGTTGATTTATTATGATAAAAAACATGAATATTGTATTGATGGTTTTATGATATGTTTGACTATGGATGTGCTATTTATATACCATTCATGGTTTATAGTTAACGTATTGACATTTAATATTCTAGTTTTAATGCGAATTTTTATGTTATATTTCAACCTTTTCATATGAGGAATGTATTGGACTTAGTAAGTGATGGGTGGAGCCCGTTATATCTTCTCAACGCATTAGTGGGTATCAAGAGAAAACTAGATGTGGAATTGTCCAAGGCCTTTCCCAATTTGATATATGGTTTTGGCTGAGGCCTTAATCATTTTTAGATTTTTTTTCCAGGGCCTTGAAAAAATATTTCAGAATGTCGGACATTATACATTCCCTCATTATAAAAATAATATTGATGGTTCAGGTGGTTATTCTACTAGTGGAATACCCATGATTATGTTTTATTATGGAATTATTTACTCAACTCATATTTCTTCAATAAAATTATTCTTGTTTATTATTGGTAAAGGCATGTACTTTCAATTATTAACCATGCATAATATTTATGTTATCTTCTATTTTATTTCTTACCTTTACTGAGCATTTGACAATACTCCTTTATTATGTTTCATTTTCCCAGGATATGATGAATTTAGTTATGAGTGAATTTCATGCACTACCTAGGAGTCTTGGATGTTTCTAGTTGAATAAATTCATGTATAATTTCTTTTCAAGTTTTAAAGTTGAACTTATGTATGAATCTTGTTTACAATAATACTAAACTGATTGGTATTTCGAGACATGATTTCCTTGTGATCATGCCAATGTTATGTAATAAAGCACCAACTCTGGGTAACTGGCGAAGGGGAGTTGCACTTGGTATCATCAGATGTTTAGTACAAACTTTGGAATCTAGATTTAGATAAAATTTGATTTGAGCACATTACCCTAAGATAGACTTTGAAGATTAGTATAGAAGAACTTCCTAGAATTTTGGTAAGGTAGTGATTTTGAGATTTTTCCAAGCAATACAGCCCTGTCTGGATACGAGCTAGTAGAGGTGGCTCTAGTACAGATGTACCTAGGGGTAAAACCCGAAAACACCGCTTTGAGGTTGAATCGAACGGGAACTGGTGCACGACAATAGGATTTGCTGCAATCTTGGTTACGACAATCCCGGGGGATATGCTACAGATAGTTCTCATTTTCTTTTCAAATCATTATGAAGGGTTGTATGAGTATATACTTACTCAATGAAAATTTTTTTATGATTATGAAATATATCCATAAATTGTATAATTTATGTTAAGTGTTTTACAGGTTTGGATTTATGAAATGCGATTCATAAACTAATCTAGTTTATGCCATTTTTTAGAAATGGATCCTAGTGCAAGGAATAGAAACTATATAAATTCACACACTCCATTTAGGGATTTCCCTATTACTCAAGATAAATATAGTGGAGCTGGCGATGAAATTGGTGATGATCAGCTAATCACCATACTGGGACAACTCACTCAGGTTTTGAATAATAACCTTACCCGTATGGAGCACCCTGATCTACAACATGGAGGATCAATGACAGATCTTTTCATGATGAAATAACCACAAAAATTTAATGGTGGTACAAATACACTAGTAGCTGAGCAATGGATAAATCCATAGAGAAAATATTCCATGCCTCGACGAGTAGCAAAAGGGAAAATGTTGACATGTTAGTTTACCGCTTCACTAGAGATGCTGATCAATGATGGTCATTGATTCAAAACACAAAAGAAGATGATGAAGTATCAAATATTGAATGGAGGGAGTTTAAAGAAATTTTCATAAAAAATTACTTTCTTCATAACCATCGAGTAGATATGGAAAGAAAATTTCTATGTCTAAGCAAAATTGAGGATGAGAATATGACAAAGTATGAAGCTAACTTTACAAGGTTATCGAGGCATGCTGTATATTATATATGTATCCCAAGAAGTAAGATTGTTCATTTCTTTGATGTGTTAAAATTATTTCTCCATCAATAATTAGTTTGACAATCCTTGTAATTGTATGAATATATTGTCTCATGTGCTATCAAGACAGAAAAAGAATTCTCTAAGTCTTATGAATTTAAAGAAAACCAATAGAAGAAGAGATCTACTCAACACTATATAAATAGAAATAAGGGGAAGAAAGGAAAATTAGAATATCCATGCTGCATTAAATGTGGGATGAAACACCCCGGTACTTGGCTGAAAGGAATTGGAGTCTATTACAAGTGTGGTGAAAATTTTCACCATGCTCTTGATTGCAAGGGAAAGAAAGAGGCTTCCAATGTGGAATGCAATAATTTTAGAGAAAGGGGGAATTATTCAAATTAATTTCCCAAGAGTCAGGGGAAATTACCTTAGAAAAGGACAAGGGATCACGGCCAAGCTTATTATATCACTACTGCTGAGGTTGATGCTCTAAAAGATGTAGTGGCAAGTAATTTAATGGTTTCCTCAAGTTTAACAAATGCTTTATTTGATTATGGATCATCACATTTTTTCAAATCTTCCATGTTTTCTAACAAAACTAGATATTTCTAATTTGATTTAACAAGGGAGTTTTCAGTAAAAACTACTAAGGGGGGTATCATTGCAACAATGTTTTGTGAATCAATTCCAATTAATGGATATAAATGTTATTTATCTGCTGAACTCATCATCATACCCGTGATTGAATTTTATATAATCCTTAGTATGGATTGGCTTTCAGACCATGATGCAAAAATTTATTTAAAGAATTAGGAGGTTACAATTTTTGTTGATGATAAAGAGTACCTTATCTTTAGAGCATAAATGCCGCCACAAAATTCTTATCTAGAACCAACCCCAGTCACTCAACTAAATTCAATTTTTGAGGTGGAAGAGAATAAAATAATTATGGGTGTGGAAAAGAATCTTCAAATAGAGGATGTACATATTGTGCAAGAATATTTGGTTTTGTTTCTAGAGGATTTACCTGGACATCCTCCAGAATGCGAAATTGAGTTTTCCATTGATTTAATTTCTAGTTCAAGGCCCATATCAAATACCCCTTATAGAATCTCCACCATGGAATTAGAGGAACTAAATAAATAACTAGAGGAATTGAGTAATAAGGGATTTATTCTCCCTAGTGTTTCTCTATTGGGAGCCCATGCCCTTTTTGTTAAAAAGAAAGATGGATCTATGAGGTTGTGCATTAAATATAGGGAGATCAATGCTATAAAAATAAAGAAAAAGTATCCCCTACCACGCATTGATGATTTATTTGACCAACATCATGGATCTCAATACTTTTCGAAGATTTTCCTTCGATCTGGATATCATTAGTTGTGTGTGAAGAAGGAAGTCATTCTGAAGACATCATTTCAAACTAGGTACGGGCATTACGCGTTTAGATTAATGCCTTTTGGATTGACTAATTCACACTCTGTCTTCATCAATCTAATCAATAGACTTCTCATGTAATATCTTGATGACTTTGTAGGGTTATTTATATATGATTTCTTGGTATACTCCAAAAGCTACGAAGATCATGAAAATCAGTTGTGCATAATCCTAAAGACTCTTACAAGACATGAGTTATATTGGATGTTTAGAAAGTGTGAATTCTTGCATCAGAAGATATCTTTTCTTGGCCATGTTGTCTCTATGGATGTAACATCTATTGATCCTTCTAAGACCAAGGCAATCCACGAATCTCCAGCACCAACGAGTATAATAGAGGTACACAGTTTTATTGGTTTAGCAGGCTATTATCGACTTTTCGTCCAGAATGTTTTCCGTTTGGCTAACCCATTAACAAAGATCACGTGAAAAGGGGTTAAATTTTTTTGGACAATAGATTTTAAAGAATATTTTGATGAATCTAATAGAATAATATTCAATGCTCTTATATTGACTCTACCATCAGGGAATGATGGGTTTGTTATTTATAGTGATTCTTCCATGAAAGGACTTGGTTGCGTCTTTATGTAGAATGATTAGGTTATTGTCTATGCATCACGACAGCTAAACATTCATGAGCAGAACTACTCTACTAATGATATTGAGTTAGCAGTTGTAACCTTTTATCTTAAAATATGGATACATTATATATATGGCGAAAATGTGAGATTTATACTGATCACAAGAGTTGGAAGAATATTTTCTCACAGAAAGAATTCAACATGAGGAAAAGGATACAGATTGAACTAATCAAGGATTATGATTGCATGAAACACTACCACCCGAGGAAGGGAAATAAGGTGGTAGATGCTTTGAGTAGAAAGGATCATGGGGTTTTGAACAGGATGAGAGTTGAAAAGGATCCTATATACATGGATCTAGTAAATATGGATATGGGAACCATCATGGAAGGTGAAACATCAATGATTTTTCAAATGGTTTCCAATCTATATTTAATATAAAGGATAAAGAGTCTCAAACTGATGATGAAGAGTTTCAAATGAAGATTAATGCTGTGAATGATGGGAGACTGAGTGACTTTGTGTATGAATAATGAATTTTGAAATTTGGGAAGCAACTTTGTGTTCCCTATATACCTGATCTAAAAAGGGAATTGTTGGATGATGCTCATAGTTCCTATTTTTCAATACACCCTGGTAGAACTTAGATGTAAATAGAGTTGAAGGAACATTTTTTGCGGGACAACATGAAGAGGGTGATTTCTTTTTTTTTTAAGATGTATGGTTTGTCAATAAGTGAAAGTACGAAGGAAATAGACTAAAAGAGTCATGAAACATCTTCCTATACCTGAGTGGAAATGGGATAACATTAAGATGTACTTTGTCGTGGGACTACCAAACACTCCTATAAGGAATGATGAAATATGGGTCGTTGTTTATCGTCTTACCAAGTCATCTCATTTTCATTCTCTAAGAGAAGATTTAAAACTTGAATGTCTAGAAAGACTAAATATTAATGAAGTTGTGAGACTTCATGGAGTACCATTATCAATTGTTTCTGATCGTGATCCACATTTTACGTCATGATTCTGGAAAAGTCTTCAAAAATCCCTGGATACTGAACTTCGTTTGGGCACTGCCTACCACCCACTAACTGATGGACAATTGGAACAGACTATTCAAACTGTATAAGACATGTTGAGATCATTCTCACATGACATTCAAGGTCTGTTGGACCAATATTTACTTATTGTAGAATTTTCCAATAACAATAGCTTCCATTCAAGTATTTAGATGGCAGCATATGAAGCATTATACAGAAAGAGATGTCTAACACCAACCTGTTGGGATGATGTTGGTGAATGAAAACATGTAGGCCCAGAACAATTGAAGGAAACGATGGAAAAGTTGAAGGTAATCCAAAAACAAATCAAATCATCTCAATGTGGGTGGATGAGCTATGCCGATAACTGAAGGAAGGATTTCGAATTCCATCTAGGAGATCATGTTTTATTGAAGGTATCTTCATGGAAGGGTATTATACGGTTTAGTAAGAATGGAATATTGAGATCATGGTAAATCAGTCCTTTTAAAATTCTAGAACAAATTGGGGCTATAGCATACCGTTTGAAAATGCCTCCATATCTCTCCAATGTTCACGATGTGTTCCATGTATCACTATTGAGAAATTACTTGCCTGAACCAACGCATGTACTCACCTATAAATAATTTTAACTGGTAACTGATATGTCCTATAACAAAGTGCCTTTCAGGATTCTTGATACAAGAGA
The DNA here is from genome assembly GCA_963277665.1 of Viscum album. Lineage (NCBI taxonomy): Eukaryota > Viridiplantae > Streptophyta > Magnoliopsida > Santalales > Viscaceae > Viscum > Viscum album. Next base: position 1,337,807,212 of record OY728132.1, on the reverse strand, counting down.
ACAAGTGCTGAGAAACTGGATGACTCGTCTGGTAAAAGTTATATGGAGAAACCATGAGATTGAAGAGGCAACGTGGGAAACTGAGGAACTTATGATGAAGAACCACCCGAGTCTTTTTACGCAGTAATAATCTAGAAATTTCAAGGAAAAATTTATTTTAAGGAGAAGATAATTTAACACCCCAAGCTTCCACGATATTCTTCTCTTTGAATAATACAATAGTGTGTGTTGTATGCAACTTCAAGTTCTAACACACCACAACCAATCAAACCAGCAGTTTTGAATAGTAATACTCACCTTTTAAAATTTTATAAATTTTATCTTTCAAATGGACTTCATTGTAACTCCCCGACCCTAGTTACCCAGAGTCGGTGCATTATTACATAACATTGGCATGATCATAAGAAAGATAAAATCTTGAAAGACCAATTGGTTTAGTAGCCATGGAAATACTAGATATATTCATAAGTTTTACATTACATCATAAAATGAAAAACTACTACAACAACATAATGTCTCCATAATCCACACTCATATCCGCACATAATATCCCTGCAGGTCATTCATAATTTACTTCTTCACTTCCTGGAAAAAATAAAACATAGAAAAGGGGTGAGCTCAAATGCCCAGTAAGGATAACAATATAGCGGAAACTTTCATAAATAAGAATAAACATTTATAGCAATGTATAACTAAAACAAAAGCCTTTCAAACATGAACTTTCAACATGGTACGTCATAAATAAAATGAAATAATTCCATTTACTTATTCACATGGATATTCTACTAATTGAATAATTACATGCAAAAATCAATAACCACTTTCATAATGTTGGAATGCATAATGTCAGACTATCATAACCACATAGTCAAGGCCTAGTTCCAAGACTACAAATAAGATTTTGTCAAGGCCTTGTGTCAAGACCCTAGTTTGTCTCATTAGACCTACCGATGCATCGAGGAGCTATAGCGGGCTCCACCCGTCACTTACTAAGTCCAATGCATTCCCATATGAAAAGGTTTAAAAATAACATAAACATTCGTATTAAAACTAGCATATGAAATGTAAATAATTTCACCATAAAATATGAATGGTATAAAAATAGCACATCCACAGTCAAACATATCACAAAACCATCAATACAATATAGAGGTTTTGTATCATAATAAATCAACTTCAAATAATTTAAAATCCATCAAAGGATGTTGACATAGATGAAATCAATATTCTTTTTAAAGAAATATCTCCTTTTATTTTGAAATCATTTAAGATCCATATAAAATAAAACATTTTCTTTGAAAATATTCTTATAATCTTGTAAGGGAAGCTTTGAAGATTTTATAACGGCGGAAAATAGCCACACCCGCCGTATAAGTTAAAATAACATTCTTTCCTTAATTCTGTCGAAAAGGTTAAAAAGGACCTTGTTTTGAAAACGACCGAAAGATTCCTTTATAACCCACTTATAAAAGTCAAAAAGGGTATAAATGACTTTAACTCATATTCTAGTAAATAGTAAAAATGTTTTCAAATACATTTTTAAGAAACATGGATGTGGATGATAAAGAGATCCTAGTAGATTATTACGTATAAACAACCTCGGATAATGAAGAGATTGTAAAATAACCCTTACCAATTTGGTAACATATGAAACATACAACCCATGAATGAGGTATCATACAATGAATATGTAAATACACATAAATTAGAGTGTATTACACAAGGAATATAATTATGGGCAGCACATACACCACACAAAAGGTGATGGTGGCAATATGGCATGAATCTCACGAAAATAAGGAGTGAGATGAAAACCCCTTACCTTGTACTTTTCCTTGGTTGGGGTAGGTTAACCTCCTGTATAATGGTGAAATAATTGTTATTAAATTATACAATAATCATATACATTAATATGATATCATATATGATCTTTTAATATTGATTTGATAATAATATCTTAGAATTATCGTTGTTTTAGGTGTTAACTTACTTGTTTTCTTTTATATGTTTTGTTACGTAAGACATGTTTGTAAAGGATAGGTTTTATATTATTCATATCCAGAATGATATCAAGTCCTTAAACATCATTTTTTATATCATCAAATGATAATTATACTTGAATGGATACGATGGAGAATGAATCTCATCGCGTTCGTGGAGACGGTAGTCCGTACGTACGCACGAGTGGAAATATCATTCTTTTGATATTAAAATAACATATAAATGGATGGTATATCATATATACAGAATCCTTAACATTTTATATTTATTACTTACATGAGTTACACATCATTATTATACCCATCCAAATAATATTATATTGAATAACAATTACACCACGACGTGGAGACGGTAAGCCATACGTACGCACGTATGGTGACATGTTATTAAAAGGGTGGATAGAATACTGAATATGGTTGTACCATATTTATAATAACATCACAATATATGTAAGATACTGGAGTTATTATTTTAGAATGGTAAGATCAAAGAAAGAAGAAGTGGAAGAAGAAAGGAACATGAAAATGGGTGGTGAAAGCATTACCTCTTCTTCGGGTTCTTCCTTTTGATTTGATAAAAAGGGATCCTTAGGTTGGATTTATGATCAAACTAAGGCCTCTAGGTTGTAGTGAGGGATGTTGGGAGAGTATTTGGGCAGAGGATGGCCGATCCAAATGGCTTTGAAGGTGTGAAGAAATGAGAAGGAGGAGTGCCCTTTTATAAGAGGGGTGAGGGGAACCTTTGGAAAAGCTAGAAATATTAATTTATAATAAATTCATATTCGGTTTATAATGGCTCCAAAGTTTATTATTCAATGGTTATGGTGGGGAGAGGTCGAAAACCACTCAACCAATAGAATTTAGACAGGTTTGGGTACTTATATTAACCTTATCTTTAAGTATTAACTCTAAGTTAATTAGTTTCACTTTTACAATGTCTCTTTGTATTTTTCTATAATATGGTTAATAAAAATACTATATACATCCAAGAGACCCCCAATTGGTCCATTAATGATGAAAATATCATGATATAGTTCTCTTGGCCGAACCTTATATTTTTAGGAATTTAATATCAATTAATAATATAATATTTGTTTTAAGAACTCTTTTATGTTAATTTTGACACTATTCAATAGTTGATTTTTGTGAAACTCATAATAGATTTATTACTTCGAACAAAGTCAATTAAATCAATCCTAATATATCATATTATCCTAGAAAATTAGTTTAATTCATTAAAAGTTTCATATTATATTTATTTGGGTATTTATAATATCAATTATTTTAATTTTTCACTATTATAGTAATTACTACATCATCATTGTGTCATAAATAAAATAAATTATTTAATGTCTAAAAATTATAAATAAAATATCATTATGTAGGAAATATTTTTATCTTTCTAATAAATTTTTATAATCTAAAATCCAACATATATAACCCTATGTAACAATTGTGTTTCTAAAAGATATATGCTTGTGTCATTTTTGTATTCATTTTAACTTAATTAAAATAAAGTGTCATTATCACTTACAAGTGGATCCATGGGGTCCCAAAATAGACCCAAATATGTCCATGGTCGACCATGTATCAACCAATAGGGTTAAGACACGTTTTAGGGTAATTTAGTATTATTATAATATTATTTGTTAACCCTTATTTACCGGATTTACCCTTAACCATGGTAAATAAAATATTTACCGCAGTAATTATTCAAAATGTCTAAAAAAAAAGTTACCTATTTACACAATTTTAACATCCTGATTCCAAATATTGAATCCATTTTCCTAAATTCAAAACACAGAAGTGGCAGAAATTAATTTAAAATTAATTCCCGCTGTCAAAACAAAAAGCGTGTTTTTAAGAGATAATAACTATCAAAAGATTGACACTTGTTTATTTTCGGTTTAATTGTAAAATTATGTCCAATGACCAACATTATATTAAATGGTAAAAATATATTCTAAATATACTTTAAAACTACTAAAATTTATAATTTATCACTATTAATTATTTTGATTAAAAAAGTTGTTTTTAATTAAAATTTAGTAATTTTCACTATTCATCAAAATATGAAAGTTATCCGAAAAGTACCAAAATTTCACCTTAGGCTAAATTCGATATTCCAAATCCAAAAATGAAGTCCATATTAAAATATAAAATATATATAATTTCAAAAAGTAGGTATTACTATTCATAACGGCTAGTTTGATTGGTTGTTAGAACTCGGTGTTGCGTACAACACACGCTATCGCATTATTCAAAGAGAAGCGTACCGTAGAAGCTTGGGGTGTTACATTCTCCCCTCCTTCAAATAATTGCTTCCTCAAAATTTCTAGAATAATATCGCATGAAAAGACTCGGTTGGTTCTTCATCATAAGTTCCTCGGGTTCCCACGTTGCCTCTTCCATCTTATGGTTTCTCCACAAAACTTTTACCAGACGTGTCGTCCGGTTTCTCAGTACTTGTTCTCTCGTATCAAGAATCCTGACGGGCTCTTCACAATTGGAAATATCGGGTTCCAGTTCTAATTCCTCATAGGTGAGTACATGCGTTGGATCAGGCATGTATTTCCTCAACAGAGATACGTGGAACACATCGTGAACTTTGGAGAGACTTGGCGGCATTGCCAATCGGTAAGCTACAACCCCAATTCGTTCTGGAATTTCGAAAGGTCCGATGTACCTGGGACTCAATTTACCTTTCTTACCAAAACGTATGACTCCCTTCCATGGAGATACCTTTAGGAAAACATGATCACCGACTTGAAATTCCAAATCCTTCTTTCGATTATCGGCATAGCTCTTCTGCCTACTTTGAGCTGCTCTGATGTGATTTTGGATTACCTTCACCTTTTCCACCGTTTCCTCCACCAGTTCTGGGCCTACAAGTTTTCTTTCACCAACGTCATCCCAACAGGTTAGTGTACGACATCTCATTCCGTATAACGCTTCATATGGTGCCATCTGAATACTCGAATGGAAGCTATTGTTATAGGAAAATTCTACCATTGGTAAATATTGATCCCACATACCCTGAAAGTTAAGTGAGAAAGATCTCAACATGTCTTCTAAGGTCTGAATAGTCCGTTCTGATTGTCCATATGTCTGAGGGTGGTAAGCAGTGCTCAAATGAAGTTCAGTATCCAGGGATTTCTAAAGACTTTTCCAGAATCATGAAGTAAAACGGGGATCACGATCAGAAACAGTTGATAAGGGTACTCCATGAAGTCTCACAACTTCATTAATATATAGTCTTGCTAGACGTTCAAGGGGTAGATCTTCTCTTATATCAAGAAAATGTGCTGACTTGGTAAGACGATCAACAATAACCCATATTGCATCGTTCCTTCTCGGAGTCTTTGGTAGCCCCATGACAAAGTCCATCGTAAGATTGTCCCATTTCCATTCCGGTATGGGAAGAGGTTGCATGACTCCTCCAGGTTGTTGCCTTCCAGCTTTCACTTGTTGACAAACCATACGTCTTGACACAAAATCAGCAATCTCCCTCTTCATGTTGTCCCACCAAAAATGTTCCTACAAATATCTATACATTTTGGTGCTCCCAGGGTGTATAGAGAAATTGGAACTATGAGAATCATCCAGCAATTACCTTTTTAGATCAGGTATATCGGGAACACAAAGTCTCTTCCCAAATTTCAAAATCCCATCTTAATACACAAAGTCTCTCAATCTCCCATCATTCACAGCTTTAATCTTATTTTGAAATTCTTCATCATCGGTCTGAGTACTCTTAATCCTTTCTATTAAAGATGGTTTGGCAACCATTTGAAAAAGAAATGATGTTTCGCCTTCCCTGGTTATTCCCATGTCCATCTTTACTAGATCCATGAAAATTGGATCCCTTTCAATTCTCATATTGTTCAAAACTCCGTGGTCTTTTCTACTCAAAGAATCTGCCACCTTGTTTGCTTTTCCCGGGTGGTAGTGTATCGTACAATCATAATCCTTGAGTAATTCAAGCCATCTCATTTGCCTCATGTTGAGTTCTTTTTGTGAGAAAATATACTTCAAACTCTTGTGATCAGTATAAATCTCACATTTTTCACCATAGAGGTAGTGCATCCATATCTTCAAAGCAAATATCATAGTTGCTAACACAAGATCATGAGTAGGATAGTTTTGTTCATGAATTTTCAACTGTCGTGATGCATAGGAAATAACTCTATCAGTCTGCATAAGGACACAGCCAAGTCCTTTCTTTGATGCATCACTATAAATAACGAACCCATCATTCCCCGATGGTAGAGTCAATATAAAAGCATTGACTAATCTTTTCTTCAGTTCTTTAAAACATTCTTCACACTCTTTTGTCTGAACAAATTTAACCCCTTTACGTGTGAGCTTCGTTAACGGGTTAGCCAATCGGGCAAAATTCTGGACGAAACGTCGATAATAACCTGCCAAACCGATAAAACTGCATACCTCAGTTATACTCGTAGGTGCTGGCCATTCTTGGATTGCCTTGGTCTTAGAAGGATCAAAATAGATTCCATCTTTAGAGACAATATGGCCAAGAAAAGAAATCTCATGAAGCAAGAATTCACACTTCCTAAACTTCCCATATAATTCATGCCTCCTCGGAGTCTTCAAGATAATGCGCAAGTGATTTTCATGATCTTCGTAGGTTTTGGAGTATACCAAGATATCATCAATAAATACCACCACAAATTCATCGAGATACTCCTTGAAAACTCTATTCATCAGATCCATGAATACAGAGGGTGCATTAGTCAATCCAAATGGCATTACAGTAAACTCGTAATGCCCGTACCTGGTTCGAAATGCTGTATTCGGAATGTCTTCCTTCTTCACACACAACTGATGGTATCCAGATCGAAGGTCAATCTTTGAAAAGTATTGAGCTCCATGCAGTTGGTCAAATAAATCATCAATACGAGGTAGGGGATACTTGTTCTTTATCGTTATAGCATTGAACTCCCTGTAGTCGATACATAACCTCATAGATCCATCTTTCTTTTTAACAAAAAGAACAGGGGCTCCCCATGGAGAAACACTAGGGCGAATAAATCCCTTATTACTCAATTCCTCTAGTTGTTTCTTTAGTTCGACTAACTCTACAGTGTCCATTCTATAAGGGGTCTTCGATATAGTTCTTGATCCAGGAATCAAATCAATGGAAAACTCAACTTCTCGTTCTGTAGGATGTCCAGGTAAATCTTCCGGAAATACATCTACAAATTATTTCACAACAGGTACATCCTCTATTTGAACATTCCTTTCCTCACCGACAGTTATTTCATTCTCTTCCTCCCCAATAATTGAATTATGTTGAGCTACTGGGGGTGGATCTAAATAAGAATTAGGTGGTGACGATTCTGCTCTAAAGATAAGGTGTTCCTTATCATTATCATCAAGAATCGTAACCTCTTTATTCATACAATAATTCTTCGCATCATAGTCCGAAAACCAGTCCATACTGAGGATTATATCAAACTCAATCATAGGTATGACGATGACATCTGCAGATAAAGAAAATTTATGTGCTCTAATGGGGACTGATTCACAAAACTTTGTTGCAATGATACTTCCCTTAGGAGTTTTAGCTGACAACTCCCTTATTAAATCAAATTAGAAATATCTAATTTTCTTAGCAAACTGGGAAGATATGAAACAATGCGACGATCCAGAGTAAAATAATGCATTTGCTAAACATGAGGAAACCATTAAATTACCTGCCACCACGTCTTTTGGAGATTCTACCTCTACAGTAGTGATTTCATAAGCCTGGCCTTGATCCCTTGGCCTTTTCTGAGGTAAGTTCTCCTGACGCTTAGGAAATTCATTCGCATAATGTCCCATCTCCCTGCAATTGTAGCACTGAACGTTGGTGGCTTTCTTCTTCCCTTTGCAATCACGAGTTTGGTGGCATTTTTCACAACACTTGTAACAGACTCCCATTACCTTCAAGCAAGCACCGGGGTGTTTCTTCCCACATTTACCACATGATGGATATTCAACCTTTCTTTTCTTCCCCTTATTTCCATTCCTAGATTGATCAGCATGCCTCTTCTTCTCTTTCTTTGCTTTAAAGTCATAAGACTTAGAGAATTCCTTTTCGGTCTTGATAGCACATGAGACAATGTCTCCGTACAATGAAAAGGATTGTGAGACTAACGCTCGACGGAGAAATGGTTTTAACCCATCAAATAAACGATCAATCTTACTTCTTGGGTTGCGAATATAATCTCCAGCATACCTTGCTAACCTTGTAAAGTTAGCCTCATACTTTGTGACATTCTCATCCTCCTTTTGTCTCAGACTCAGAAATTGCCTTTCTATATCTGCTCGATGGTCGCGAGGAAAGTATTTTTCTAAAAACAGATCTTTGAACTCCCTCCATTCCATATTTGATACTTCATCATCTTCCTTCATGTTTTGAATCAATGACCACCATTGATCAGCCTCTCCAGTGAGGCGGTAAACTGCCATGATAACTTTTTCCCTTTCACTGCTCCCCAAAGCCGTAAATATTTTCTCTAGGGAATTTATCCACTGCTCGGCTACTAAGGGATTTGTATTCCCATTGATCGTTGGTGGTTGTTGCCTCATGAATCGATCTAACATTGATCCTCCACGCTGCGGATTAGGGTGCTCCATACGGGTAAGGTTATTATTCATAACCTGAGTAAGTTGTCCCAGTATGGTGATTAGCTGATCGGCTCCAGTTGCATCACCAGCTCCACTATAATTATCTTGAGCAGGAGGGCAATCCCTACATGGAGTGCATGCATTGATACGGTTTCCATTTCTTCCACTAGGCGCCATTTCTAAACAATGGCATAAACTAGATCAGTTTGTGAATCAAAATACATAATCCCATAATTATAAAACACTTAACATAAATTGAACTATTTATGGATATAATCCATAATCATAAAAAAAAATTCTTTGAGGAAGTATATACTCATAAACCCTTCATAATTATTTGTAATGAAAATGAGAGTTATCCTAAGCATATCCCCCGGGAGTGTCGTAACCAAGAGTGCAGCAAGGCCCGTTGTCGTGCACCGGTTCCCGTTCGAGTCTAGCTCAAAGTGGTGTTTTTGGGTTTTACCCCTAGGTACATCTGTGCCAGAGCTGCCTCTACCTGCTCGTATCCAGACAGGGATGTATTGCTCGGAAAACTCACAAAATCTCTACAATACCAAAATTCTAGGAAGTTCTTCTATACTAATCCTCAAAGTTCATCTCAGGTCTATGTGCTCTAATCAGAGTTTATCTAAATCTAGCTTCCAAGGTTTGTATTAAACTTCCTCTGATACCAACTGTAATGCCCCGACCCTAGTTACCCAGAGTCGGTGCATTATTACATAACATTGGCATGATCACAAGAAAGATCAAATCTCGAAAGACCGATTGGTTTAGTAGCCTTGGAAACACTAGATATATTCATAAGTTTTACATTACATCATAAAATGAAAAACTAATACAACAACATAATGTCTCCATAATCCACACTCATATCCCCACATAATATCCCTGCAGGTCATTCATAATTTACTTCTTCACTTCCTGGGAAAAATAAAACATAGAAAAGGGGTGAGCTCAAATGCCCAGTAAGGATAACAATATAGAGGAAACTTTCATAAATAAGAATAAACATTTAAGGCAATGTATAACTAAAACAAAAGCCTTTCAAACATGAAATTTCTTCATGGTACGACATAAATAAAATGAAATAATTCCATTTACTTATTCACATGGATATTCTACTAATCGAATAATCACATGCAAAAATCAATAATCACTTTCATAATGTTGGAATGTATAATGCCAGACTATCATAACCACATAGTCAAGGCCTCATGCCAAGACTAAAAATAAGATTTTGTCAAGGCCTTGTGCCAAGACACTAGTTTGTCTCATGAGACCTACCGATGCATCGAGGAGCTATAGCGGGCTCCACCCGTCACTTACTAAGTCCAATGCATTCCCATATGTAAAGGTTTAATCATAACATAAACATTCATATTAAAACTAGCATATGAAATGTAAATAATTTCACCATAAACTATGAATGGTATAAAAATAGCACATCCACAGTCAAACATATCACAAAACCTTCAATACAATATAGAATTTTTGTATCATAATAAATCAACGTCAAATAATCTGAAAATCCATCAAAGGATGTTGACATAGATGAAATCAATATTCTTTTTAAAGAAATATCTCCTTTTATTTTGAAATCATTTAAGATCCATATAAAATAAAACATTTTCTTTGAAAATATTCTTTTAATCTTGTAAGGGAATCTTTGAAGATTTTATAACGGCGGAAAATAGCCGCACCCGCCGTATAAGTTAAAAAACATTCTTACCTTAATTCTGTCGAAAAGGCTAAAAAGGACCTTGTTTTGAAAACGACAGAAAGATTCCTTTATAACCCACTTATAAAAGTCAAAAAGGGTATAAATGACTTTAACTCATATTCTAGTAAATATTAAAAATGTTTTGAAATACATTTTTAAGAAACATGGATGTGGATGATAAAGAGATCCCAGTAGATTATTACATATAAACAACCTCGGATAATGAAGAGATTGTGAAATAACCCTTACCAATTTGGTAACATATGAAAAATATAACCCATGAATGAGGTATCATACAATGAATATGTAAATACACATAAATTAGAGTGTATTACACAAGGAATATAATTATGGGCAGTACATACACCACACAAAAGGTGATGGTGGCAATATGGCATGAATCTCACGGAAATAAGGAGTGAGATGAAAACCCCTTACCTTGTACTTTTCCTTAGTTGGGGTGGGTTAAACTCCTGTATAATTGTGAAATAATTGTTATTAAATTCTACAATAATCATATACATTAATATGATATCATATATGATCTTTTAATATTTATTTGATAATAATATCTTAGTATTATCGTTGTTTCGGGTGTTAACTTACTTGTTTTCTTTTATATGTTTTGTTACGTAAGACATGATTATAAAGGATAGGTTTTATATTATTCATATCCGGAATTATATCAAGTCCTTAAACATCATTTTTTAAATCATCAAATGATAATTATACTTGAATGGATACGATGGAGAATGAATCTTATCGCGTTCGTGGAGACAGTAGTCCGTACGTACGAACGAGCGACAATATCATTCTTTTGATATTAAAATAATATATAAATGGATGGTATATCATATATACAGAATCCTTAACATGTTATATTTATTATTTACATGAGTTACACATCATTATTATACCCATCCAAATAATATTATATTGAATAACAATTACACCACGGTGTGGAGACAGTAAGCCGTACGTATGCACGTATGGTGACATGTTATTCAAAGGGTGGATAGAATACTGAATATGGTTGTACCATATTTATAATAACATCACAGTGTATGTAACATACTGGAGTTATTATTTTAGAATGGTAATAACAAAGAAAGAATAAGTGGAAGAATAAAGGAACTTGAAAAGGGGTGGTGAAAACATTACCTCTTCTTCGGGTTCTTCCTTTTGATTTGATCAAAAGGGCTCCTTAGGATGGCTTTCTAATCAAAATAAGGCCTCTAGGTTGTAGTGAGGGATGTTGGGAGAGTATTTGGGCAGAGTTTGGCCGAACCAAAAGGCTTTGAAGGTGTGAAGAAGTGAGAAGGAGGAGTGCCCTTTTATAAGAGGGGTGAGGGATACCATTGGAAAAGCTAGAAATATTAATTTATAATAAATTCATATTCCGTTTCTAATGGCTCCAAAGTTTATTATTCAAAGGTTAAGGTGGGGATAGGTCGAAAACCACTCAACCAATAGAATTTAGACAGGTTTGGGTACTTATATTAACCTTATCTTTAAGTATTAACTCTAAGTTAATTAGTTTCACTTTTACAATGTCTCTTTGTATTTTTATATAATATGGTTAATAAACTTACTATATACATCCAAGAGACCCCCAAGTGGTCCATTAATGATGAACCTATCTTGATATAAGTCTCTTGGCCGAACCTTAGATTTTTAGGAATTTAATATCAATTAATAATATAATATTTGTTTTAAGAACTCTTTTATGTCAATTTTGACATTATTCAATAGTTGATTTTTGTGAAACTCATAACAGATTTATTACTTCGAACAAAGTCAATTAAATCAATCCTAATATATCATATTATCCTATAAAATTAGTGTAATTCATTAAAAGTTTTATATTATATTTATTTGTGTATTTATAATATCAATTATTTTAATTTTTCACTATTATAGTAATTACTGCATCATCATTGTGTCATAAATAAAATAAATTATTTAATGTCTAAAAATTATAAATAAAATATAATTATTTAGTAAATATTTTTATCTTTCTAATGAATATTTATAATCTAAAATCAAACATATGTAACCCTATGTAACAATTTTTTTTCTAAAAGATATATGCTTGTGTCATTTTTGTATTCATTTTAACTTAATTAAAATAAAGTGTCATTATCACTTACAAGTGGATCCATGGGGTCCCAAAATCGACCCAAAGATGTCCATGGTCGACCATGTATCAACAAATAGGGTTAAGACACGTTTTAGGGTAATTTAGTATTATTATAATATTATTTTTTAACCCTTATTTACCGGATTTACACTTAACCATGGTAAATAAAATATTTACCGCAGTAATTATTCAAAATGTCTAAAAATAAAAGTTACCTACTTACACAATTTGAACATCCTGATTCCAAATATGGAATCCATTTTCCTAAATTCAAAACACAGAAGTGGCATAAATTAATTTAAAATTAATACCCGCAGTCAAAAAAACGTGTTTTTAAGAGATAATAACTATCAAAAGATTGACACTTGTTTATGATCGGTTTAATTGTGAAATTATGTCCAATGAACAACATTATATTAAATGGTAAAAATATATTCTAAATATACTTTAAAACTAAAAAAATTTATAATTTATCACTATTAATTATTTTGATTAAAAAAGTTGTTTTTAATTAAAATTTCGTAATTTTCACTATTCATCAAAATATCAAAGTTATCAGAAAAGTACGAAAATTTCACCTTAGGCTAAATTAGATATTCCGAATCCAAAAATGAAGTCCATTTTAAAATATAAAATATATATAATTTCAAAAAGTAGGTATTACTATTCATAACGGCTAGTTTGATTGGTTGTTAGAACTCGGTGTTGCGTACAACACACGCTATCGCATTATTCAAAGAGAAGCGTACCGTAGAAGCTTGGGGTGTTACATTCATATTTTGATTTGGGATGTTGAATATATCTTAGGGTGAATTTTTGGTATTTTTTTTTAAAACATTCAATTTTTGATGAATGCTGAAAAATACTAAATTTTAATTAAAAACAACTTTTTTAATCAAAAAAATTTATAGTTCTAAATTATACAATTGATTTGATTTTAAGTATAATTAGATTATATTTTTACAATATAATCCAATTTTAGTCATTGGATGTAATTTCACATTTAAATTGGACAAAACAAAATATCAATCATTTCATAGTTGTTATTTTGTAAAAACACTGTTTTTGTTTTGACAACAGGAATTAATATTAAATTAATTTCTGCCACTTATTTTTTTTTTAATATAAAAAAATGGATTCCATATTTATAATCATGAGGTATAAATTTTTTATATAGTTAATTTTATTTTTATACATTTTGAATAATTACTTCGATAAATATTTTATTTACCATTGTTAAAGGGTAAATCCAGTAAATAAGGGTAAAAAAAATCTTATAATAGTATTAAATTATCCTAAAACATGTTCTAATTCAATTGGATAATTATAATTCGACCAGAAAAACATTTTCAATAAAATATGAACCTCTTTGGTCTACTTTGATTAGATTAGGACATTTATTATTATTTTATTTAAGGAAGAGTTAAAAGAGTTAAAATCAAAGTTTAATAACTAAAAATTTTTTTATTTAAATATACACACAATATAAATTTTAATATAAATATTAATTATAAATTTAAAAAAAATTTCTGCATAATGGAATATTATTTATAATTTTTAGACATAAAATAATTTAATTTTTTATGACAAACTGATGATGCAGTATTTTCCTTATTAATGAAATAATCAAATAAATAGTATTATAAATGTTAAAATAAATATAATTTGAAAGTTTTGATTCCATCCACGAATTTTATAGGTTAATATGACATGTTAAAATTGATTAAATGAATTTATTGTGAATTAATAATGTTTTTAGGGCTTTATCAAAAAATAAATTAATGAATATGTCAAATTTGACATAAAGGAGTTTTTAAACAAATACTATATTATTAATTGATATAATATTCCTAAAATATATTGTTCAGAAAAAATGTCTTGAATAATGATAGTTATATCATTAATGAACCACTTCAGATTCTCTTGGTAGTTTATAGTAAGTTTATTTACAATATAATATAAAAATTCCAAGAGACATGGTAAATGTCAAACTATTTTACTTAGAGTTATGTCTAAAAGACAAAGTTAATATTGTCACCAAAACATATCTAAAAATTAATGGTTGAGTGGTTTTCGACCCATCCCAACCTTATCCTTTAAATAATCTATTTTGGATCCATTGGAAACCGAAAATGATTTTATTTTAAAATAATATATCTAGATTTTACTAAGGTTCCCCTCACCCCTCTTATAAAAGGGCACCCCCCCATCTCTCTAATTAACACATTCAAAGAAATTTAGGTCGGCCAAACTCCGCCCAAATACCATCTCAACTATCCACCCTTCATCCTAGAGGCCTTTTTTAGTCATAAAGCAACCCTAACATGCATTATTGATCAAATCAAAATGAAGAACCCAAAGAAGAGGTCAATATTTCAACACCTCATTCATGTTCCGTTCTTCTTCCACATCCTCTTTCTTTGATGTTTCCATTATAAAATAATAACTCCAGTAACTTCTATATAATGTGATTTATTATAAATATGGTTCAACCATATTCATTATTCTATACATCCTTTGAATGGAATGTCACCATATTTGCGTATGTACGGCTTACTGTCTCCATGTTGTGGTGTAATTGTTATTCAATACATTATTATTTGGATGATGATAATAATGATGTGTAATTGATGTAAATAATAAATATAACATGATAATGATTCTTTATATATGATATAACTTATAGTTATATATTATTTTAATATCAAATGAATGATATTGTCTCTTGTGCATATGTACGGATTACCGTCTCAACGAACACGATGAGGTTTGTTCCACATCATATCCATTAAAGACTAATTTTCATTAGATAATTAAAAATAATGTTTAAATACTTAATTTCATTCTTAATATGAATAAGATAAATCCTATCCATTAAAAACATTACTTACATAACAAATCACATAAAGGAAAATGAAACACTTTACACCCAAATGATTATAATACTAAGATATTATTAACAAAGAAATACTAAAAGATCATAAATGATATCGTATTAATGTATATGAATCGTTTATAATTTAATAAAAATTATTTTACCCTTATAGAGGAGGTTAACCTACCCTTGACCAAGGAATAGTACAAGGTAAGGGTTAATTTCGTAATCTCTTTATTATCCGAGGTTGTTTTTATGTAAGTATCTACTGGGACCTCTTTATCACCATCATCCATGTTTCCTAAAAATGTTTTCCAATTTTTTTTTAAAATTTACTATAATATGGTTTAATTTTATTTATACAATTTTATTAATTATTATAAAACTAATTTAAATGAATCTTCTTGTTTTTTTCCAAACATGGCACTTGTTGACATTTTCTACAAATTTAATGTAAGAATGTTTTTTAACTTATACGGCGGATGTGGCTATTTTCCACCATTATAGCATCGTCAAAGCCTCCATTACAAACTTATAAGAATATTTTCAAAATAAATGTTGTCTTAAATGACTTCAAATGAGAAAGATATACTTCACTAATTTTTTTTTAATTTCATCTATGTCAACATCCTTTGATGGATTTTATGATTATTGGAAGTTGATTTATTATGATACAAAACTTCCATATTGTATTCAAGGTTTTCTTTTATGTTTTACTGTGTATGTGATATTTTTATACCATTCATGGTTTATGGATAAAAAATTGACATTTCATATGATAGTTTTAATGCAAATTTTAATGTTATATTTCAACCATTTCATATGTGGAATGTATTGGACTTATTAAGTGATGGGTGGTGCTTTATATATCTCCTTGATGCATCGGTAGGTCTAATGAGACAACTAGACATGGAATTGTCTGAGGCCTTTCCTAATTAGATATATGGTTTTGGCCGAGGACTTAATCATTATTAGATGTTTTGGCCGAGGCCTTGGAAAATTGTTCCAGAATGTCCAACATTATACATTCCCTCATTATGAAAATAATATTGATGGTTCATGTGGTCATTAGACTAGTAGAATACACAAGATTATGATTTATTATGGCATTATTTACTCAGCTCATATTATTTCCTTAAATTTTTTCATGTTTATTATTGGTAAAGGCCTATGGTTTCAATTATTCCCCATGCTTAATATTTAGGTTATATTCCACTGTATTTCATACCCTTACTGAGAATTTGAACTCACCCCATTCTTATGTTTCATTTTCCCAGGATTTGAAGAAGTTAGTTATGAGTTACATGAAGGCATAATCTAGAAGGCTTGGATGATTCAAATGGAATAAATTCGTGTTTTATTCCCTTTCAAATTTTAAAGTTGAACTTATGTATGAATCTTGTTTCCAAAAATACTAAAATAATCAGTCTTTTGAGACACAATTTACTTGTGATCATGCCAATGTTATGTAATAATGCACCGACTCTGGGTAACTGGGGTTAAGGCGTTACATTCATCAATATGTTGATCTATGTAGAATGCTCATTCTTAGGTCATCCATCTAATCATATGGTGCCCTGTCTAGATGTAAAATAGGTCACTAAAACTTGTGTAAGGAACTGAGTATATCTGTTTCCTCTACTGTATGTGCCGGTAGTAACTACTGATCACTGGTCATTGGTATCCTTGGGACACCACTCGAAGATACCATCTCGAGTAACGATCCATGTAACAAAGCCTCATCACTTTGAAGATCATCCGCATGGTCACACACTAGAATTATGGAGGGCTGGTTGTGTAGAGGCATCTTGATTGATAATAAAGATAAACCATGTTCAAAAGGTCATACCTGGAAATCTGATTGAAAAGAGATCAACAGAAAAAAAAATTCAAAACACTTGCAACTTGTGTTTTTTTCCCGAGCTGGAGAAAATAATTCAGGGTCCTTGTGTACGGATGTGTCGGTTGCTGCACCAACACTCGCCTCCCAAAACTGAATCCCGAACTCAGGACAGTTAACATCATTACTCCATTCAAAACATAGACTCTTAGTTCTTTTAGTAGAACAGACCCCCTCTCATAAAACTTTTTCATGACCCATCCCCTAGGGCATGTGCCATGACTACCCCAAGCCCACCTTCCAAAGTCCAGGGGTTATCGACTAGCTCTAGAAATGAATTTCCCTAAAATCAGAAGGCATTTCATCAAAACTATTACACACACAGAGTGGGTACATTATGCCTAAGTAAAACACAATGGAAGAAGAAAGGCAAACTATAACTAAGAGCAGTGGAGGGTTCAGGCCTTTTTCGTTCGGTCTGTACCTTCTACATTAGTATTATAACATGGGAAGGATTTTTAAATAATAAAAACCACCATAAAGAAGTCATGAATTATCCTCCCACATTAAGGGATGAAACAGAGATCAACCTGTTGGATGGTTGATTTGTGTTTTTTATAATATTGATGAATGGGAAAAAAGTTGAATAAAGCACATATTCCTCTATTTTTTTGGAAGGAACTGCATAAGAGGAAGGTGTCTCCACATATTAGGGTATAGTGTATGATGGAAAAGGTTCATGTCCTCTGGTGCTCATTGTTAAATCCTCCAATAGTCATCAACGCCTCATTTTAGGTTGTTGGAAGACGTCGTGGCACATTGTTAGAGGTTCCTCTTTTGAGTTCCAAAAACCCAAGCACAAGATTTGATTAAATAGAAGAAAGAGAGGATCAACGCACCAAAAAATATTTGATGATCATTAATCAATTGAATTAATGAATCTACTAATTCTCCCAAAGGTGCGGTTACACAATAAAGTGTAACTGACCATTTAATGGTCTGAAAACCCAGTGGTCCGACCATCACTGCTCAATAGTTAAAATAAATAAATAAAATAACTCATTGTGGTATTTTATTATTTTTTAATAAATTCCAATAAATAACTTATTCAATTGAACATTGCTGGTAAAATTTATGCTTCGCATAATAGAATCCCAGAGTTGTGAATTCAACAATGCCCTCAGATTTTTAATCCAACCACTGGTTTAAAAGATATAAATCACTGCTCACACATTTTCTGAACGTAACTTAAAAAATGTTCAAAAATCATTAACAGTCACCCTTGACCCACGCCGTTTGAGGTTAGGCTCTTCTTAAAAAGAACACGACCTACAATGATCAACGATACTCTTATATTTTTTAATATGATTTACCAAATAAGAGTTATAGAATTTAACAATAAAATAATTTTAACATATTTATTTTATTTATGACACAAAATTAACATCCACTGTTGGCCCGCACCGGCCAATGTCAGGACCTACCTAACAAAATAATACCCTAAAGAGTTCAGGAGTGGTCCCATGTTATTAATCAGAGTCTCCATTTGTGAGTTATAATAATTTGAAAAATAAAATAATTTTATTTAATAATTTTATTTTCTAATTTTATTTACGGTTATTCCATTTTTGGGTTCTCTCACTAGAGGATTCTGCCGACTAAACATATGTTTCACCTAGGGTAAACCCACCATATTGAATGTAAGAGTGCCATACGATTACTAATATGGACACCTGTTTAATAGTCATTCTACATTTTCTTGAAAACCACTCTCTTATGCTATTTAAAGCATATCATTTTTTGAGGGAACATTCTTGACACTCTGAGCCTTAGAATCATGCTCTGTCAATTTTTTAATAAGTCCATATAAATAAAAAAATTATATAAAATTTTTGAGAAATTACAATTATCAGGGCTTAGACTAGATGATTCTAAAGAAAAAGTATCAAATACCAATGATCGATGACCTATTTGATCAATTGAAAGGGGGTGCTGGTTATTGAAGATTGGCCTTAGATCAATCTATCACCAGTTGTGAGTACAGGATGAATATTTTAGGATTTGTAAGTTAGATGTTGTTATGATTAAAATGAGTAAAAGGTAATGTTGTTTGGTGGGGAAAATTCCCTAAGAGTGTTCATGGGACTCATGAACCAAATCCTTCATCCTTACATAGTCCTGTTCATGGTTGTCATCATCAATGATATCCTATTGTATTCAATGTATGAGGAGGAACACACAAAACACATGAGGAGGGTCTGGGAAACACTTTGAGAGAGACAACAATATGGGACGCTCTGTAAGTGCATGATTTGGATATGATAGGTCCATTTTTTGGAAACATCATCTTAGAGAATGGAGTTATAGTGGATCCAATGCCAGTTGAGGTCATGATTTCATGGGAGACACCTAAGAGAGTAATCAAGGTGTAGAGTTTACTTAAAATATAACGGTACTATTAGAGGTTTTTAGGGAACTTCTCCAGAGTGGAAGCACCATTGAAAACATTGATTCAAAAGGGGAATTCTTTTTTATGGACAGAAAAGTTACAACAATTCTTTCAGGTTCATAGGAAGTGGTTAACGAGTAATCATATCCTAATGTTACCAGATGATGTTGTAGAGTATGTGGTGTTCTGTGATTCCTTAGGGACCATTATTGGGGTTTTCCGGATGTAGAAGAATGAAATTATTGCCTATGTTTCATTCCAGTTGGGTCCACACAAGAATTAATACATGGCCCCTGATCATGAGTTAGAATTCATATTCATTTAATTGAAGGTGTGGAGACACTTCCTGATGGGTGATAGGTTTATCATATACTATTATCACATGTTTCTCATGTATATATTCTCATAGATGTATATGATCTTGGGATAATATCATTGGGTAGAGTTCATTTAGGACACTGACTTTGAGATTTTTCATACTCCTAGGAAAGAGAAGATGGTGGAATATGCTCTCAGCAGGAGATCTAGTTTGTAGTTTCTGAACGAGGATAAAATTAGTTTGACTCATTGAAGATATCCTTTTTGGATATAGATGGATCATCTTACCTAAATTACATTGATGTCACCCCACCACTATTACAATGAGTTAGGGAGGCACGATATTGGGGTACCCACTATGATATCATACTTGATCAAATGTCCATCAGGCATACTCCAAATCGATATTCAAAAGGTGGGGAGCATGTCATTATTTTTAGAGGATTTATAGTAGTACTGGTAGAATTATAAGAGGGGGTTTTCAGGGAGATTTACACATCCCATTTTGAGGTACATCCATCTTTAGAGACTATGTACTAGGACCTCTAACATATTTTTTGATCTCCATGGATGATGAAAAGAGATTTTTAGATTTTTGTCTTAATGAATTATTTTTCTATAGGTGGGGGATGAACAGTAGGTTCCTGTAACGCCCCGAACCCAGTTACCCAGAGTCAGTGCATTGTTACATAACATTGACATGATCACAAGAAAGATCAAATCTCAAAAGACCGATTAGTTTAGTATCCTTGGAAACACTACATACTTTCAAAAAGTTGTACATTACATCATTAAATGAAAACTACAACAGTACAGTCTACATAGTCCACACTCTTATCCCCTAAAACTATCCCTATAGGTCAGTCATAAATTACTTCTTCACATCCTGGGAAAAATAAAACATTGAAAAGGGGTGAGCTCAAATGCCCAGTAAGGATAACAATATAGCGGAAACTTTGATAAATAAGAATAAACATTTAAGGCAATGTATAACTAAAACAAAAGCCTTTTAAACTTGAACATCAACATAGTATGGTAAAAATAAAATAAAATAATTCCAGTTACTTATTCACATAGATATTCTACTAATCGAATAATCACATGCAATATCAATAACCACATTTATAATGATGGAATGCATAATTCCAGACTATCATAACCACATAGGCAAGGCCTCGTGCCAAGACTACAAATAAGATTTTGTCAAGGCCTTGTGCCAAGACACTAGTTTGTCTCATGAGACATACCGATGCATCGAGGACCTATAGCGGGCTCCACCTGTCACATATTAAGTCCAATGCATTCCCATATGAAAAGGTTTAAACATAACATATACATTCGTATTAAAACTAGCATATGAAATGTAAATATTTCATCCATAAAAAATGAATGGTATAAAAATAACAAATCCATAGTCAAACATATCACAAAATATTTAATACAGTATAGAAGTTTTGTATCATAATAAATCAACTTCAAATAAACGTAAAATCCTTCAAATGATGTTGATATAGATGAAATCAAAACTATTTTTATAGAAATATCTCTTTCTATTTTGAAATCATTTAAGAATAATTTATTTATAAAATAAAACATTTTCTTTGAAAATAATCTAATAAGATTGTAAGGGAAGCTTTGATGATTTTATAATTGTGGAAAATAGCCGCACCCACCGTATAAGGTAAAAAAACATTCGTACCTTAATTCTGTTGAAAAGGTTAAAAAGGACGTTGCTTGGAAAACAACAGAAAGATTCCATTATAAACTTATTATAGAAAGTCAAAAAGGGTATAAATGAAATTAACCCATATTCTATAAAATAGAAAGAAATGTTTTGAAATTCATTTTTAAGAAACATGGATGTGGATGATAAAGAAGTCCCAGTAGATTATTACGTATAAAAAACCTTATATAATAAAGAGATTGCAAAATAAACCCTTACCTTGTACTTTTCCTTGGTTGAGGGTAGGTTAACCTCCTGTTTAATGGTGAAATAATTGTTATTAAATTATACACGAATCATATACATTAATATGGTATCATATATGATCTTTTAACATTGATTTGTTAATAATATCTTAGTATTATCGTTGTTTCGGGTGTTAACTTACTCGTTTTCATTTATATGTTTTGTTATGTAAGTCGTGTTTGTGATGGATAGGTTGTATATTTATCATATACAGAATGATATCAAGTCCTTAGATACTATTATTAATCATCAAATGAGAATTAGACTTGAATGGATATGATGGAGAATGGATCGTATCGCGTTCGTGGATACGGTTGTCCGTACCTACGCACGAGCGAAAATATCATTCTTTTGAAATTAAAATTATATATAATTGGATGGTATATCATATATACAGAATCATTATCATGTTATATTTATTATTTACATGAATTAAAAATAATTATTATACCCATCCAAATAATAATTTATTGAATAACAATTACAGCACGACGTAATACTACATGGAAAATGGGGGTTCAAAACCCATGGGGCGCAGGTACTATAGCAGTACTGAAGCGGTACTGTAGCAGCGGTGGCACTGTTCATCAGCGGGGATTGTAGCAGCATCAGGGCACTGTAGGGGCGGCGGTACTGTGCAGGTACTGTAGCAGCGGGTTACTATTCATAGAATGTGAATTGGGCATAAAATTTGGGCCTATGGGCTATGTAATGGGCTTCAAGCCCACTGGGCCTTCGGGATATGTAATGGGTTTCCCTCTAACCAGTTAAAAAGAGGTCTTTGCTTTGATTTAATAATAAAAATGAGGCTTCGGCCCCATCCTTTTAAAAAAAATTACACCACGAGGTGGAGACGGTAAGTCGTACGTACGCATGTATGGTGACATGTTATTCAAAGGATGGATAGAATACTGAATATGGATGTACAATATTTATAATAATATTAATGTATATAGGAGATACTTGATTAATTATATTAGAATGGGAATAACATAGAAAGAGGAAGTGGAAGAAGAAAGGAACTTAAAAAGGGGTGGTGAAATCATTACCTCTTCTTCGGGTTCTTCTTTTTGATTTGATCAAAATGGCTCCTTAGGTTGGCTTTTTGACTAATGTAAAGACTCTAGGATTAAGTGATGGAAGTTGAGAGAGTATCTGGACAGAGTTTGGCTGATCCAAATGGCTTTGAAGGTTTGAATTAATGAGAAGGGGGAGTGCCCTTTTATATGAGGGGTGAGGGGCACCTTTGGAAAAGCTATAAATATTATTTTATAATAAAATCATATTCGGTTTGTAATGGCTCCAAAGTGGATTATTTAAATTTTAAGGTGGGGATAGGTCGAAAAACACTCAACCAATAGGATTTATACAGGTTTGGGTTACAATATTAACCTTACATTTAAATATTACCTCTTAGTTAATTATTTCCACTTTTACAATGTCTCTTTGTATTTTTATATTGTATGGTTAATAAACTTACTATATACATCCAAGAGACCCCCAAGTGGTCCATTAATGATACACCTATCATTATATAAGTCTCTTGGACGAACCTTATATTTTTAAGAATTTAATATTAATTAATAATATAATATTTGTTTAAAAGACTCTTTTATGTCAATTTTGACACTATTCAATAATTGATTTTTGTAAAAATCATAACAGAATTATTACTTCAAAAAAGTTTAATTAAATAATTACTAACAAGTCATAGTATCCTAAAAAATTAGTTTAATTCTTAAAAAGTCGCAAATTTCATTTATTTGGGTATTTATAATATCAATTATTCTAATTTTTCACTATTATGGTAATTACTGCATCAACATTGTGTCAGAAATAAATTAAATTATATAATGTATAAAAATTATAAATAAAATATTATTATGTTGGAAATTGTAACATATTTCAAATTAACTTTTAAAATCTAATTTATCTTATGTATTACCCTATATTAAAAATGTTTTAGTAAATCAATTTTGATTTTAACTCTTTTAACTATTCTTTGAATTAAAAAATAATATATGTCCTAATCTAATCGAAATGGACCTAAATGATAATATTTTATTCCTAAGGTTGTTTTTGGTCGAGATACAATTGTAAAATAGAATTAGGACATGTGTTAGGGTAATATTAATATCATTTTTACCCTTAATTACCCTATTTACTTTAAACCGTGGTAAGTAAAAGTAAAAAGTTACTACTCACCAAAAATTATTGTCATCTCATTGAACCAAATTTTACTCCTTGATATTAACCGCGTCTCTCGTATTTTTGTAATTCCACTCACAAAAATGGTAAAATTATGTTTTATGAAAAATTCAGTTTTTTAACTACCACTTACTGGTTTCACTATTCATCAAAAAATGATGTTTTTCAGAAAAATTCCAAAAATTCACCCTAGGCTAATTTCGATATTCCGAATCCGAAAATGAAGTTCATTTTGAAAAATAAAATTTATAAATTTCAAAATGTGGGTATTACTATACATAACGACTAGTTTGATTGGTTGTGGTGTGTTAGAACTCGATGTCGCGTACAATACACACTATTGCATTATTCAAAGAGAAGCGTACCGTAGAATCTTGGCGTGTTACATTCTCCCCTCCTTCAAATAATTTCATCCTCGTAATTTCTACAATACTACTGCATATAAAGACTCGGGTGTCTCTTCATCATAAGTTCCTTGGGTTCCCGCGTTGCCTCTTCCATCTTATGGTTTCTCCACAAGACTTTTACCAGACGAGTTGTATGGTTTCTCAGAACTTGTTCTCTCATATCAAGAATCTTGACGGACTCTTCTCAATAAGGTAGATCGGGTTCCAGTTGTAATTCCTCATAGGTGAGTACATGCGTTGGGTCAGGCATGTATTTTCTCAACAGAGAGACGTGGAACACATCGTGAACTTTGGAGAGACTTGACGACATTTCCAATCGGTAAGCTACAACCCCAATTCGTTCTAGCATTTCGAAAGGTCTGATGCACCTGGGACTCAATTTATTATTCTTACCAAAACATATAACTCCCTTCCATGAGGTTACCTTCAGGAAAACATGATCACTGACTTGAAATTCCAAATCATTCCTTTGATTATCAGCATAGCTCTTCTGCCTACTTTGAGCTGCTTTGATATGGTTTTGGATTACCTTCACCTTTTCCATCGTTTCCTCCACCAGTTCTGGGCCTACAAGTTTTCTTTCACCAACGTCATCCCAACAGGTTGGTGTGCAACATCTAATTCTGTATAACGCTTCATATGGTGTTATCTGAATACGTGAATGGAAGCTATTGTTATAGGAAAATTCTACCAGAAGTAAATATTGATCCCACATACCCTGAATGTCAAGTGAGAAGGATCTCAACATGTCTTCAACGGTTTGAATAGTTCATTCTGATTGTCCATCTAATTGATGGTGGTAGGCAGTGCTCAAATGAAGTTCAGTATCCAAGGATTTCTGAAGACTTTTCCAGAATGTTGAAGTAAAATGGGGATCATGATCATAAATAATTGATAGGGGTACTTCATAAAGTCTCACAAATTCATCAATATATAGTCTTGCTAGAAATTCCAGTGCTAGATCTTCTCTTATAGCAATAAAATGTGCTGACTTGGTAAGACGATCAACAATGACCAATATTGCATCATTCCTTCTAGGAGTCTTTGGTAGCCCCATGACAAAGTCCATTATGATATTATCCAATTTCGACTCAGGTATGGGAAAGGTTGCAGGACTCCTCCATGATGTTTCCTTCTAGCATTCACTTGTTGACAAACCATACATCTTGACACAAAATCAGCAATCTCCCTCTTCATGTTGTCCCACCAAAAATGTTCCTTCAAGTATCTATACATTTTGGTGATCCCAGGGTGTACAGTGAAATTGGAACTATGAGCATCATCCATCAATTCTTTTTTTAGATCAGGTATATCGGGAACACAAAGTCTCTTCCCACATTTCAAAATTCAATCTTCATATACAAAGTCGCTCAATCTCCCATCATTCATAGCTTTAAACATCTTTTGAAATTAATCATCATTGGTATGAGAAATATTAATCCATTGTAGAAAAGATGTTTTTGAAACCACTTGAAAAATCATTGATGTTTCACCTTTCCTAGTTATTCCCATGTCCATCTTCACTAGATCCATGAAAATTGGATCCCTTTCAATTCTCATATTGTACAAAACTCCATGATCTTCTCTGCTCAAAGGATCTACCACCTTGTTTTCTTTCCTCGGGTGGTAGTGTATTGCACAGTCATAATCCATGAGTAATTCATGCCATCCCCTTTACTTCATGTTGAGTTCTTTTTGTGAGAAAATATACTTCAAACTCTTATGATCAGTATAAATCTCACATTTTTCACCATAGAGGTAGTGACTCCATATCATCAAAGCAAAGATCACAACTTCTAACTCGAGATCACGAGAAGGATAGTTTTGTTCGTGAATTTTCCATTGTCGTGATGCATAGTCAATAACCCTATCATTCTACATAAGGATACAACCAAGTCATTTCTTCGATGCATCACTATAAATAACGAACCCATCATTCCCTGATGGTAGTGTCAATATAATAGTATTGACTAATATTCTCTTCAGTTCTTCAAAACATTCTTGACACTCTTTTTTCCAAACAAATTTAACCCCTTTATGTCTGAGATTCATTAATGGGTTTCCCAATCGGGCAAAATTCTAGATGAAACGTCGATAATAACCTGCCAAACCAATGAAACTACGTACCTCAGTTATACTCGTAGGTGCTGGAAATTCTTGGATTTCCTTGTTCTTACAAGGATCAACAGAGATTCCATATTTAGAGACAATATGTCCAAGAAAATAAATATCCTGAAGTCAGAATTAACACTTGGTAAATTTCCCATATAATTCATGTCTTCTCAGAGTCCTCAGGATAATGCGCAAGTGATTTTCATGATCTCCATATCTTTTATAGTATAACAAGATATCATCAATAAATACCACCGCAAATTCATCGAGATATTCCTCAAAAACTCTATTCATCAGATCCATGAATACAGAGGGTACATTAGTCAATCCCAAAGGCATTACTGTAAACTCGTAATACCCGTACCTGGTTCGAAATCCTGTCTTCGGAATTTCTTCCTTATTCACACACAACTGATGGTATCCAGATCGATGGTCAATCTTTGAAAATTATTGATCTCCATGCAGTTGTCCAAATAAATCATCAATGCGAGGTAGGGGATACTTGTTCTTTATTGTTATAGCATTGATCTCCCTATATTCGATACATAACCTCATAGATCCATCTTTCTTTTTAACAAAAATAACAGGGCCTCCCCATATAGAAACACTAGGGCGAATAAATCTCATATTACTCAATTCCTATAGTTGTTTCTTTAGTTCAACTAGTTCTATAGAGGCCATTCTATAAGGGGTCTTCGATATAGGCCTTGATCCAGGAATTAAATCAATGGAAATCTCAACTGCTCGTTCTGGAGGATGTCAAGCTAAATCTTCCTGAAACACAACTACATATTCTTTCACAATAGGTACATCCTTTATTTGAACATTCCATTCCTCACCCACAGTCATTTCATCCTCTTCCTCCCCAATAACTGAATTTAGATGAGCTACTAGGGGTGGATCTAGATATGAATTAGGTGGTGATGATTCTTCTCTAATGATAAGGTGTACCTTATCATCATCAACAAAAATCATAACCTCCTTATTCTTACAATAAATCTTCGAATCATGGTCTGAAATCCAATCCATACCGAGGATTATATCAAACTCAATCATAGGTATGATGATGATTCAGTAGATAATGAACATTTATGTGCTCTAATGGGGACTGATTCACAAAACAATGTTGCAATGATACTTCCCTAAGGAGTTTTAACTGACAACTCCCTTGTTAAATCAAATTGGAAATATCTAATTTTCTTAGAAAACTGGGAAGATATTAAACAATGCGATGATCCAGAATCAAATAATGCATTTTCTAAACTTGAGGAAACCATTAAATTACCTGCCAGCACGTCTTTTGGAGCTTCTACCTCAGGTGTAGTGATAGCATATTCTAGTCCTTGATCCCGTCTCCTTTTCTGAGGTAAGTTCCCCTGATGCTTAGGGCATTCATTTGCATAATTTCCCATCTCCCTGAAATTGTAGCACTGAACATCGGTAGCTTCCTTCTTCCCCTTGCAATCATGAGCTTGGTGGCCTTTTTCACCACACTTTTAACAGACTCACGTTCCTTTTAAGCAAGTACCAGGGTGTTTCTTCCCACAATTATTGTAGGATGGATATTAAACTTTTCCCTTATTCCCTTTATTTCCATTCCCATATTGATCAGCATATCCCTTCTTCTCTTGATTTGCTTTGAAGTCATAATACATAGAGAATTCCTTTTCTATCCTGATAGCACATGAGCCAATGTATTCGTTCGATCAAAAGGACTATGAGACTAATGCTCGATGGAGAAATGGTTTTAACCCATCAAAGAAACGATCAATCTTACTTCTTGGGTTACATATATAATCTCCAGCATACCTTGATAACCTTGTATAGTTAGCCTCATACTTTGCGACATTCTCATACTCCTTTTGTCTTAGACTCAGAAATTGTCTTTCCATTTCTGCTCAATGGTCATGAGGAAATTATTTTTCTAAAAACAGATCTTTGAAATCCATCCATTCTATATTTGATACTTCATCAACTTCATTGGTGTTTTGAATCAATTACCACCATTGATCAGAATCTACAGTGAGGCTGTAAACTACCATGATAACTTTTTCCCTTTCACTACTTCCCAAATCCAGAACTATTTTCTCTAGGGAACTTATCCTTTGATTAGCTACTAATGGATTTGTACTCCCATTGAATGTTTGTGGTTTCTTCCTCATGAAGTGATCTAACATTGATCCTCCACGATGTGGATCCGGGTGCTCCATATTGGTAAGGATATTATTCATAACCTGAGGGAGTTTTCCCAGTATGGTGATTAGCTGATCAGCACCAGTTGCATCACCAGCTCCACTATAATTATCTTGAGCTGGAGGGAAATCCGTACATGGAGTGTGTGCATTGATACAGTTTCCATTTCTTCCACTAGGCACCATTTCTAAACAATGGCATAGACTAGAGAAGTTCATGAATCAAAATACATATTCCATACTTATAAAACACTTGCCATAAATTTAACTATTTATTGATATAAGCCATAATCATAAAAATGTTTTCTTTGAGAAAGTATATACTCATAAACGCTTCATAATGATTTGTAAATAAAATGAGATTTATCCTAAGCATATCCCCCGGAAGTTTCGTAACCAAGAGTGTAGCAAGACCCATTGTCGTCCACCAGTTCCCATACGATTCTAGCTCAAAGCAGCGTTTTTTGGGCTTTACCCCTAGTTACATCTGTTCCAGAGCCGCCTCTACCTGCTCGTATCCAGACATGGATGTATTTCTCGGAAAACTGGAAAAATCTCTACAATACCAAAATTCTAGGATGTTCTTATATACTAATCCTCAAATTCCAACTTAAATCTATGTGCTCTAATCAGAGTATATAAAAATCTATCTTCCAAGGTTTTTACTAAACATCCTCTAATACCATCTGTAACACCCCGACCACAGTTACCTAGAGTCGGTGCATTGTTACATAACATTGGCATGATCACAAGAAAGATCAAATCTCGAAAGACCGATTAGTTTAGTACCCTTAGAAACACTAGATACATTGATAAAGTTTTACATTACATCATTAAATGAAAACTACAACAATATAGTCTCCATAGTCCACACTCTTATCCCTTCATACTATCCCTGAAGTTCATTCATAAATTACTTCTTCACAACCTGGGAAAAATAAAACATAGAAAAGGGGTGAGCTCAAATGACCACTAAGGATAACAATATAGCGGAAAATTTCGTAAATAAGAGTAAACATTTAAGGAAATGTATAACTAAAACAAAAGCCTTTCAAACTTGAACATTAACATAGTATGTCAAAAATAAAATGATATAATGCCATTTAATTATTCACATGGATATTCTACTAATCAAATAATCACATGAAATATCAATAACCATCTTCATAATGATGGAATGCATAATGCCAGACTATCATAACCACATAGACAAGGCCTCGTGCCAAGACTACAAATAATATTTTGTCAAGGCCTTGTGCCAAGAAACTAGTTTGTCTCAAGATACCTACAGATACATCGAGGAGCTATAGCGGGCTCCACCCGTTACATATTAAGTCTAATGCATTCCCATATGAAATGTTTCAAACATAACATATACATTCGTATTAAAATTAGCCTACGAAATCTAAATACTTCATCCATAAAAAATGAATGGTATAAAAATAACACATCCACAGTCAAATATATCACAAAATCTTCAATACAATATAGAAGTTTCGTATCATAATAAATCAACTTCAAATAAGCGTAAAATCCATCAAAGGATGTTGATATAGATGAAATCATAACTCTTTTTAGAGAAATATCTCTTTCTATTTTGAAATCATTTAAAAGTCATATATTTATAAAATAAAACATTTTCTTTGAAAATATTATTATAAGCTTGTAAGAGAAGCTTTGATGATTTTATAACGGTGGAAAATAGCCTCACCCGCCGTATAAGTTAAAAAAACATTCTTACCTTAATACTGTCGAAAAGGTAAAAAAAGGACGTTGTTTGGAAAACGACAGAAAGATTACTTTATAAACATCTTATAAACAGTCAAACAAGGGTATAAATGACTTTAACCCATATTCCATAAAATAATAAGATATGTTTTGAAATACATTTTTAAGAAACATGGTTGTGGATGGTAAATAAGTCCCAGTAGAATATTACGTATAAACAACCTCGATTAATGAAGAGATTGGGAAATAAACCCTTACCATGTATTTTTCCTTGGCTGAGGGTAGGTTAACCTCCTTTATAATGGTGAAATAATTGTTATTAAATTATAAAAGAATCATATACATTAATATGATATCATATATGATCTTTTAACATTGATTTGTTAATAATATCTTAGTATTATCGTTGTTTCAGGTGTTAACTTACTCCTTTTCTTTTATATGTTTTGTTACGTAAGCATTGTTTTTCTTGGATATGTTGTATATTAATCATATCCAGAATTATATCAAGTCTATATATACAATTATTAATCATAAAATGAGAATTAGACTTGAATGGATAAGATGGAGAATGAATCTTATCGCGTTCGTGGAGACGGTAGTCCGTACGTACGCACGAGCGACAATATCATTTTTTTGATATTAAAATAATATATATTTGGATGGTATATCATATATACAGAATCATTATCATGTTATATTTATCAGTTACATGAATTACTAATCATTATTATACCCATCAAAATATTAATTTATTGAATAACAATTACAGCACGACGTGGAGACGGTAAGTCATAAATATGCACGTATGGTGACATGTTATTCAAAGGATGGATAGAATACTGAATATGTTTGTACAATATTTATAATAATGTTATGGTATATAGGAGATACTATATTAATTATTTTATAATGGGAATAACAAAGAAAGAAGAAGTGGAAGAAGAAAGGAACTTGAAAAGTGGTGGTGAAATCATTACCTCTTCTTCGGGTTCTTTCTTTTGATTTGATCAAAAGGGATCCTGAGGATGAATTTCTGACTAAAGTAAGGCCTCTAGGATGAATTTAGTGAAGTTGAGAGAGTATTTGGTCAGAGTTTCTCCGAGCCAAATCGATT
This sequence comes from Viscum album, assembly GCA_963277665.1. Lineage (NCBI taxonomy): Eukaryota > Viridiplantae > Streptophyta > Magnoliopsida > Santalales > Viscaceae > Viscum > Viscum album. The sequence continues at coordinate 1,337,775,501 of OY728132.1, read as the reverse complement.
TGAAGGTGTGAATTAATGAGAAGGGGGAGTTCCCTTTTATAAGAGGGGTGAGGGGCACCTTTGGAAAAGCTAGAAATATTATTTTGTAATAAATTTATATTCGGTTTCTAATGACTCCAAAGTGGATTATTTAAATGTTAAGGCGGGTATAGGTCAAACACCACTCAACAAATATGATTTATACAAGTTTTTGTTACAATATTAACCTTATCTTTATGTATTAACTATTAGTTAATTAGTTCCACTTTTTCAATGTCTCTTTGTATTTTTATATTGTATGGTTAATAAACTTACTATATACATCCAAGAGACCCCCAAGTGGTCCATTAATTAAAAAACTATCATTATATAAGTCTCTTGGACTACCCTTATATTTTAAGTATTTAATAACAAATAATAATATAATATTTGTTTTAAAAACTCTTTTATGTCAATTTTGACACTATTCGATAATTAATTTTAGTAAAACTCATAACAGTATGATTACTTCTTAAAACGTTAATTAAATCACTCCTAACATCTCATATTATCCTATAAAATTATTGTAATTCATAAAAAGTCTCAAATTAAATTTAGTTGGGTATTTATAATATCAATTATTCTAATTTTTTACTATTATGGTAATTACTGCACCATCATTGTGTCATAAATAAATTAAATTATTTAATGTCCCAAAATTATAAATAAAATATAATTATGTAGGAAATCTTTATATATTTCTAATTAATTTTTACAATCGAATTTATCTTATTTATTAGCATATATTAAAAATGTTTTAGTAAATAAATTTTTATTTAAACTCTTTTAACTCTTCTTTGAATTAAATAATAATAAATGTCCTAATCTAATCCAAGTGGACCTAAATGATAATATTTTATTTCTAAGGTTGTTTTTGGTTGAGGTAAACTTGTCCAATATAATTTGGACATGTTTTAGGGTAATATTAATATCATTTTTACCCTTAATTACCCTATTTACTTTTAACCGTGGTAAATAAAAGTAAAAAGTTACTATTCAACAAAATTTATTTTCATCTCATTGAACCACATATTACTCCTTGATATTAACCGTGTCTCTAGAAGTTTTGAAATTCCACTCACATAAGTGGTAAAAATAAGTGTTATGAAAAATTCAGTTTTTTAAACGACCACTTAGAGGTTTCACTATTCATCAAAAAATCAGGTTTTTCAGAAAAATTCAAAAAATTCACCCTAGGATAATTTTGATATTATGAATCCAAAAATGAATTCCATTTTTAAAAATAAAATTTACAAATTTCAAAAAGTGGGTATTACTATTCACGACGGCTAGTTTGATTGGTTGTGGTGTGTTAGAACTCGATGTTGCGTATAACACACGCTATTGCATTATTCAAAGAGAAGTGTACCATAGAAGCTTGGGGTGTTACAGTTCCAATGGGTTTTCCTCAACCCCTTGTCGAGAAAAAATGGAAAGGGGGTGGGATATCGATGGACATTCTGATGGTTTTAGCACATATGTATAGGGGACATGATTCCATCTGGGTGATCGTTGAAAGAATCATCATGTCAGAACAATTCTTATATATATGAGAGAAAAGTTGAGTATAGAGCTTGGGTAACCTCTATGTGCATTAGATACTTTGAATCCATGGAGTTCCATCGACAAATGTTTCTGATCATGATTATCACTTTACATCCCTATTGTGCAAGGGATTAAAGGAGGTATTTGGGACCCAACTAGAATTGAGCATAGCATTTCACCCACAGACGTACACCCAGACTGAGCAGACAACTAAGGTTTTGGAGGACAAGTTTCAGTCTTGCAGGTTATACTTTGGTTGTAGTAGGGAGGATCACCAACCACTGGTGTATTTTACATAAAAAAATCTTCCATTCCACCAGTTGTATAGACCCATTCAATGTTGTGTATGATCAAGTATTCAGGTCACCATTTTTCTGAACCGACCTAATAGAGTTAGAAATTATGGTCCTTGAGTTGGTGTGAACTATTATAGAGAAGGTTCAGATCCAATATCATATTAAGACTATATAGAGGCATCATAAATCATATATAAATATGCTACAAAGGCCTTTATTGTTTGAGTATGGATACCATGTTTTCTTTTGGGTTTTACCTTGGTGGTGACTACAATGATTTTTCATGGGGCAGCAAACTATATCCAAGGTTCATCAACACTTTATCGATACTCTATAGAGATTGAGAAGTGGTGTACCGGTTGGATCTACCACCACTTTTAGATCGATTTCATGTTGTATTCCACGTTTCGTAGCTGAGGCGAGATTTTAATGACCCATGACTCGTCATCGACTAGGGTGATCTAAAAATTGATGATGGCGGAACATTTTCTGTGTACCCGATGGAGATAAATGATAGGAAGGAGGGGACACTTTATAGGTGATTTATTTTATTAATTTGTGAATGATGGTAGCAATATAATCTATAGGAGATCACATGGAAGTGGGAGGCTATTATTCATTCTCAGTACCCTAATCTATTTGATTAGGACTTGTTTTTTATTTTTGGGGATATAAATTGCCAAGGTGGAAATAATATAACATTATTAAATTTTTTTATATTCTTTATTTATATTATATGGACTGATTTCATGAACAACCACTGTGACAACAAGAAATATTGAGGCCCGGTGTGTCCGTAATAAATGTACGAAATATATTTAAATATTTAAGAGCATGTGTGCATGGGTTTTCTAAAAAAGTAGTTTTACTGTTAAATTGATGACCAGATCAGAAATATGAGGCACCATTGAGGTTATAATAGCATCATTACACTTTTCACTATCAAACATTGGTCAAAATGGGATGATTTGGAAAAATTTACAATGATCATTATAAATGAATAAAATAATTTATTTTATTTCATTGAAGCATTGAATAATTCCTTTAAAATAAATCTTAGGAAATAATTATGGGGTTAGCCTCATAATCATGGAACTTCTAGAGGAATATGTAGATAGAGCACTTGAATCCCTTTTGATGATTGATGATGGATTGAGGATTCATAACAATGTAGGTTCATTCTTCATCGATGATCAATGAAAATTGAGGTATTGATTTTGTGTCAATCTATTCTTCCAAATTGTATGATGATCACATACTAATCCATGAATAGATTATCTTGTGGATCGATCATATTTGAGGAATGAAATTATTTTCAAGATTATTGGGAATTATATTATTTGTTCTCTAACCTGATTCCCCAAATCTTGATCGTTATCTATGAAATCTTAGAAAATGATGATAAAAATTCATTATCCCAAATTTCTCCCTCCATTTTTCTTCTTATTCCCAATTTGAACACCATGGTTCTCGACTCTACATTTCTGGGTGGTTTTCACCATGATTGGCCACCCATATTTGAGGTGTATCAATAATTGAGCCATGTTCTATGTAGATCGGGATGTAAGGTCCTTAGATCTGTGACTCTTTGGTTTTTTTTGTGCATTGTAGGAGGTTTTGTATTCTATTAAAGGGACCACCGACATGGGGGATGTGACAGGCAGCTGCATGCAGTTGAAGAGCATGTGTGGGTGGCATCGATCAGTGGTGTTGTTATGGGAGAATAAAATAACAAAAATTGGTAATTTTTGTAAATGTAGAGTGATAGTAGATGAGGAGTGAGTCGGGAGAGTGTGATTGGTGTGGTGGATGGATTGAATTGGGACAAGATGGACTTGGGTTTGACCTAAGTTGAATCTTAGGAAATCGGGTCGGATCCTTGATGCGGTCGACCGCGATGGTCAACCGATGGGCCATGTCAGCTCCAATGACTATGGGTAAATTGACTGCGATGGTTAACCATGATGTCCCACCATAATGGTATACCATGACGATCAACCATCATGGTCGACCACTGGTGTAGTGACTGCATGGGCATGATGCACAGTATATTGACCGACCATGATGGTATGTCTACAGGCCCATGGCAGTCCTGCTAGAAGTTTCACTTAATTAACCATATATCCAATATGGAGAATCCGATCAATGATCCATATATGACATTTTGACCCTAACAATGAGATAATATTCTGAGAAAATGGTGTGGTTTTTTGGACATTTATAGGTTGAGAGTGTTCCTTTTTTCTTTTCCTGGAGGTTTAGGTATGGCATTACATACACATAACTGGATTTTACATCCCTATAGAGATATAGTCTCAGATATAGTATGGTATTCATCCCTGATACTAGAGTGTGATCCTTAATCACCCCTAGTGGGGTTGTGGAATTAGTGTAAACTCCGTGAACATGGCATTGGTCCTCCATCTATAGGGATTCATTATAAGGATGTATGGTATATTCTCTCAGTTCTGGGAATGATCCCCTATAGGTTAGGTTGATCCATATTATGTTTGTTGTTTCCCCTTGCAGTTCTTCTCGTGATACCCCCTCTATGTATCATAATATTTTGTTACCAATTAATTCCCATTGGGTAGGGTTTAAATGAGATAGACCTCTTCATTGAGTTTCTATCATGATAAGATGGCATGAGGTGTGAGTTATCCTCGAATGAGCATGCTTTGAGTGGAATCTAATGGATGAAAGTTGGTTTTTACACCTTATGGCATGGTGTCTCCTTTGATTACATCAAGATATTATTCTTATCTATGATATAGAAATATACCTTCATAGAGATGAATGTACATTACTTTGATGTAAAGATTTGTGTTTTCTGGGTGTCTTATTGAGTATTGTTACAATCAAACCTATATGTGATTTTCTTGCTTGTGTCCTATCTTATGCAGATGAGTGACCATTGGGTGAAGGCCTATGTGGACCATGACTAGTCAGTTCTTTGTGAGACCTGAATAACCGAGGTGTGTTCTAGTGACTTTCAGATAGTAGTCCCATAAACATTACATCCAGGTTGGACTTTTGTTACATACTCTTTGTGGTGTACTTTTTTTTAGCCTAGTATACTTTCTAGTAAATTCACTGTCACACTCTATTAGGGGAGTATATATTTATGTATGCATATTTCAGTTATTTTACATTTCACTATTTTATGGCTCATAGAGGTGTGTGTGTTTGAGTGTGTATAGGTATATTCAGCTACTGCCTCCCATTTGTGGGATATTCTAACACAGTTCTAGTCACCATCCCCTGGCCTATTGGTGGTGGGATTGGGGTATTCATGTAAAATTCCCCACTAGGAAGGATCGTGACATCCAATATATATAGAAAATGAACTAACATAATGAGTTGATAAATGATCACCCAAATAACATCTTTATAACTAGGGATATCTGGTAAACCTGTCATGACCCATCCCCTGGGGCCTGTGCAATGACTTCCCCAAGCCCTCCTTCCATAGGCCATAGGCTGGCGACTAGAACTGAATGCGTATTCCCTAAAACATGGAAGGTGTTGCCTTTATAACATGTAACTCACGCAACCAAGCACACAAAATGATACGAACACAAGTAAACTATATAATAAAAAGAGTGTGTATAGTAAGTACAAGGGGCCATAATATAATCTTGACTAGAAAGTACAAGAAAACTAGAAAGTACAAGTAAACTAAATAGCTCTTATGAACACCTTCCAAGGATCCAACATGGAGGGTAGGTACATCTCGTGAACAGTCATCTCTGCGGTACACCTCCTCTATAGTCCACCTCTGAGATACCGCCAGTCATGGTACCCTAATCCTTAGTCAGTGATGTTCGTCGTCTACACTAAACACAACATGGTGTAGACGTTTCCTGTGTTGGAGTTAGTATAAAGATTCTTAGTAGGGACCCTGAGACCCCCCAAAGGTCTCTCAAAATCAACAAAGGATAAACCACAAAGCATGAACACAACTATCATCCCTACTTAGGTATATGCCCATACATATACCTAAGTTATCAAGTATACCCATATCATTCATGAGGAAACAGAAGTCCCAAATCCATAGCCCATCGATCAATAGTTCTACAAAGGAAGAAATAAAACAATGGTAACACCACAAAGGTAAGTATGAAAAAGTTAACACTACATAGAAGAATACCCCGAAGGTTTCACCAAGACGGAAAGTACCTCCCAGGTATGCCACACAGAAGAATGCAACAAAGGTATCACCTGGAAGGTATGTACAACATAATTATAGCACACTAAAAAATAACTCCAAGATATCACCATGAAGGAATGTATCACACAGGTATTCCATGTATCACCCTGAGATTTTATGATAAATATTTTTTTTAATTTCATTGATGTCTTGTGTTGTACGCTACACAAAGATTATCTGGCTTTATACGCAAAACCATATTAGGATTCAGTATACACAACACTAATCATGTATTGCGTTACACGAAAGAGAAACCTTCCTTGATAGCTTGTGTTGTACAAAATTCTGAGTTTCACTAAACAAAGATAAGTTATTAAAATATTATATAAAATAGCAGTTATGAATAGTAATACACACTTTTTAAAATTTTATAAAATTTATCTTACATAATGGACTATATTTTTGGATTCATATCATCAAAATTATCCTAGGGTGATTTTTTGGTATTTTTCTGAAAACATTCAATTTTTGATGAATAGTGAAAACACTAAGTTATTGGTTAAAACCGAATTTTTATTTAAATAATCAATTATTTTATTTAAATTAATTTTAGTTAAAAAAAGATACATAATACTGATATAAGTTCAATTTAAATAATAGGAGTCGTTTTTTTTAATAATTTTAGATATATAAAAATTTTATTTAACTTTTTACCGTGTTTTACCCACCTCCTAGGAGAATTTGTAAATTTACATAAAACTTAATTTTACCACTTCTGTGAGTTGAATTTAAAAAATCCTAGAGACACGGTTGAAATCAATATTTAAAATGTGGTTCAATGAGATGATTTTTTGGTGAATAGTAACTTTTAACTTTTATTTACCACAGTTAAAAAAAATATGGTAATTAACGATAAAAATGAAATTATTATTACCCTTACACATGTCCTAATTCTATTAGATAAATGTAATTCGACCAAAAACAACCTTAAGAATAAAATATGACCCTTTTGGTCCAATTGTATTAGATTAGGACATTTATTATTATTTTATTTAAAGAGTTAAAATAGTTAAAATCAATGTTTAATAACTAAAACATTTTTTATATAGGGTTGTACGTAAGTTAAATTCGGCTATAAATATTCGTTAGAAATATATAAATATCTCCTGCATAATGGTATTTTATTTATATTTTTTTAGACATTATATAAATTAATTAATTTATGACACAATGATGTTGTAGTGATTACCTTATTAATGAAATATTAACATAATTAATATTATAAATACCCGACTAAAAGTAATTTGAGACTTTTGATGAATTAAACTAATTTTCTAGTTTAATATAACATATTAGGGTTGGTTTGATGAATTTTTTTTCTAAGTAATAATGCTTTTATGAACTTAGAAAAAACAAAATACCAAATAGTGTCAAAATTGACATAAAAGAGTTTCTAAAACAAATATTATATTATTAATTAATATAATGGTCTTAAAAATCTAAGGTTCATCCAAAAGACTGATATAATAATATATCTGACATTAATAAACCAATTGGGGTTATATTGGATGTTTATAGTAAATTTATTAACCATATAGTGTAAAAAATACAAGAAGACACGGTAAAAGTTAAATTATTTAACTTAGAGTAAAATCTAAATGATAATGTTAAAATGGTAACCTATACTTTTATAAAACCTATTGGTTGAGGGGATTTCGACCAATACCAACCCTAGCTTCTAAATAAGTCATTTTGGAGCCATTATAAATAGAATATGAATTTATTATATAATAAAAGTTTATGTTTTTTCAAAGGTGCCCCTCACCCCTCTTATAAATGGGCACTCCCCCTTTTCTCTAATTAACACCTCTAAATCCATTTGGCTTGGAAAAACCCCACTCAAATACCCTCTCAAATATCCTCCTTTCATCCATGAGTCCTTTCTTTAGTCATAAATCCAACCTAAGGAGCCCTTTTCATGAAATCAAAAGGAAGAACCAAAAGAACATGTAAATATCTCACCACCTATTTCAAGTTCCTTTCTTCTTCCACATCCACTTTATTGGTTGTTTCCATTATAAAATAATAAATCCAGTATATTATACATAATATTATGTAATTATAAAAATTTTACAACAATATTAGTTATTTTATCCATCCTATGAATGAAAAAGTCACCACACGTGCGTACGTACGGCTTACAGTCTTCAGGTCGTGGTGTGGTTTGTTATTCAAACAATTCATTATTTGGATGGGTATAACAATTATTATAAATGATATAAATAATAAATATAATATTATTATGATTATTTATATTAGATATACCATCCAATTATATATGATTTTAATATCGAAAGAATGATATTGTCGCTCGTGCGTACGTACAGACTACCACCTCCACGAAGGCGATGAGATTAATTTTCCATGATTAACCATTCAACTATGAATATAATGTATATATAATAAATTATAATGAAAGATATTACATAATAATGATACTGTATTTATGTAAATATATGTTTCATTTACTTAATTCCACTCTATTCAATAAGGAAACAAAAACAACGTTCATGCGCACGTACGACCTACCCTCTCCATGAACGTTGTATTTCATTCCATTTATCAATCTATCATATATATTTATAGGATGGATATATATTATATATAAATCATGTTTTACATTATGGTATTATGTAAATCAGGATATAAGTAATAATATCAATAACAACAAGTCGAAACACGTACGATAAATGAAACGATTTTATCCAAAACAATGCTTTAACATAGAATTAAAAAAGAACGGGTAACATAAAGTCATAAGTGAATCATATATGATATTATAAACATTATTACGGTTATGTTACAAGTAAATAATTTGTTTAGACCCACTATAAAAGAGTATTGAACACATACAGAAGAAATTGGTTATAAGGTAAGGGATAATTTTTCAAATCTCATTTTTTATCCAAGATTTCTTATAAGTAAGTATTAACTGGGTTTATATTTTTCATCCATGTCCATAAAAATGTTTTTCATAAAGAGTTTCATATTATTCCATATAGGTTTGAAGTCATGTTTACCACTCTGTGACTTTTACTTTGTGTTATGGAATGAATCTTTCGTTTTTTACCATACGAGGTACTTTTTGACTTTTTTGGTAAAAGTACGAGAATGTTTTTATAATCTTATACGGCATGAACATATTATTATGGTTTCAAAACGCATTTTCTTTAGGAATAATAATATACAATAATTCATTATTATTTTAAATAAGATATGTTTCATTTTAAATTGAATGTCATTTTGTGAAAAGAAAAAGATTTTGAAGAAGAAAGGATATTTTCCTCATTAATTCATCTCAAGTGTTTTATCAAACCTATTTTCTATCTAAGATGACATTTTTTAGAATTATTATGTTTCAAGTATAATTTCTCTATTATTTACATGGTTTTAGTTTTATTATGATTAAATTATATCCATTTGTTTTATGTGGATCAAATCACGATGGGATGATGTTTATGAAATCCATTTTATTCATTGGGTTATGATGAATGATTTATGTTTAATTTGTGGCACATGAAATAATGATTTCATTATGAGATGGGTCGGACCTATATCTCCCTCAAATTCATTGGGTAATGATTTATATCTCATGATATAGACATGGATGAAACAGAAAGTGAATCCGGTAAAGTAATACAGGTTTGGAACGACATGTAAACCCGGTTCAGTAATGGAATTTTTCCGCTATGATGGTCTTGGAAACAATGACTTGGATACTACGGAAATCATATCATGGGCTTAATTGTTTCCAAGATTACATGTTTTATCCCCATAATATTTTATCATTATTAATGTTCCTTTATGATCTATGCCTTATTTACTGCCAAAATTTATTTCACCACTCAATATTTTGATGTTTTAACATTATGTTCATGTATTTAAGATCAAATTTATATGGTTTGTTTTATTTCCTCCATGCTTACCCTTACTAAGAATTTGATCTCACCCTTTGTATGTTTTCTTTTCCCCAGGATAAAAAAGAAAAGTTTTAGGTAATAATTCAAAATGGGAAGATCTTTATGGGATATTTTTAAGATCATTCACCATGATTATAAGATTATGTTCCGATTTTCCAAAGACACTAAACTATTACGGTCCTTGAGTGTTGGTTTTTGTTATGTATTAAGAATTCCTCGAAAGTAATATATTGTCCATTTACGTCAAAATTAGGTCTCTATAGTTGGTATCAGAGGAAAGGCTTAGTTAACCTTAGGGAACTAGGATGTAAAAACTTTAGTGATATCCCTATTGAGATATATCTAACGTATGTCTAGGGATGTCCCTAAGGTTTAATATAACTATAGGTTATATTACTAGAATTATGGAAATGATCGTAGAATTAAACCTAAGATGATATATATTGAAGGTACTCCCCGTTTATTAAGTTTTTTTCTTCAATTATGATTTTTTCCTCCCATAGTATTCTTTTTTGGTTTTAGAAAATGGCTGGAAATATGAAGATTGACGATAATGGAGGATATGATAGGAAATGTAATGATATTATTCATGAGAATCCAAATGAAATAGGATTTGGAAGTCCAAAAAATGTTATTAAGCCTAATCATCAACCTTATAATATGACCAATAATCTCAACTTTGGTATATTTCCTGACTCATCTAATACGAGAAATATGGAGTTTCATATAGATCCTAGAGAAAAGAATCTTAAATTTCCATCATGTAAATAATGTTTTAAGAGGCATCAGGGAGAATGTTTCAAAGGAACTGGAAGATGATTTTGGTGTGGAAAATTAGGACACAAAGACAGTAAGTGCAAAGGAAAAGGTTCAGTTAACACCATGGATAAGGATAATGGTATTGCTAAGACATAAACAACGGTTAAATGTTTTAAATGTGGAACATATGGGAATTATGAAAACTAATTCCCTAAGGTAAAATATCATGAAGAGAATCAACATGGTCATATGGGTAATATTTATTTTGATGATGATGAAGAGACTATAAATGATATATGAGATGAAAGATGTGTTGAGGAATAAAATGATGAATCTCGGTCAATGGTTTATGATGTTAGTGGAATGATTGAATGTTTATCAAGAGTATTTTTTTATAATTAATTTCTGGGTTCTATGTAATAAAGACACATCTAAGGATTGTTACACTATTGGTTTTCCTAAAGTATTTGAAAGTATATGTTGAATGGTACTGGTAACCATGAAAGTTTATTCAGATATTTTTGGAAGGAAGATGATATGCACATAATGAAGAAAAAGAAAATGATAGAATTAACAAGATCATGACTATTATATGGACAAAGTAATGTCATGGTGTGAGTATAAAGAAATTTTGGGAATTTGGTATGTTGAAAGAGTTAACGTTTGACAGTATTCATGTTTCAACTAAGGTTCTATGATAAGAATACATGATTAAGATATTCACATGATTCCAATGAGATCAATAAGATATATCTTATTATATATGGGGGATAAATGATGGTAGTCACATGTTTGTTATATGACCTCTCTGGTAATCTTTTTCATTATAATATGAGATTGGACAGAAGTATTTTGGATAAACCTAATGATTGGATTGGATTATATTAGACATCAGATAGTATTTTTTTAGGCTAGAACATTTTGATATTATTTATGAAACATTATAATAGTATAGTCTTAGAAAAATTAATACCCATAGGACGAGCGACAACCCATCGCTTCGGACAAGGATGTGAGAATCGAACCAACAACTGAAGTGTGAAGGGCCTTTATCGCCTACCACTGGCCTACATGAAGTCCTTGATTAGTAGAAAGTAGTTTTATTTTATTAAGCGGTATGATAGATGATGTATAATTCCATTTTTGGAACCATATATAATTAATCTCACCATAGATGGACTTATGTATATTTAGTAAATTTTGATAACTTTTTGTTTTAGACAGATGGAATAACCTATCATTCTATCGCATAATATGCTAACATTTCAAGAAGGAAAAATTAAACATTATTTCTTTAAATAAGAGATAAAGTGGAAATTCTTCATGCAATGACCAAAAATGATATTACACTGAAATCAAGTAAGTATTTTTATTTATTAAAAAATTTATCAACTTTAGTGAATGATCTTGAAAATCAAAAATGTTGTCATAGTACCCTCATATCCGATGAATCAGATGGTAACATAGATCATCTCAAATTTATGGTTGTGTGGTTGTTGGCGTTTTCATAGCCATATTCTCTACCACTCTCCATCAGAACTTGATGGTTAGATTTCTCTTCCATATCCATATTTTCACCAATTTTCTCCTATGTGTAAATCTAGTGATGAGTTAATTTGGTTAATGGTTACATTTCATACCTTAGTTTTTAAAATTAAGTTTTAGTGTTCAATTTTACGATGTGTGTTTCTATGAAAGAAAATTTCATGTAGTAAACCATTTATAAACCTGAAAAATATCGAGGGCGAAATTCATTTTAAGGGGGTAGAATGTAACACCCTGAGATTTTATGAGAAATATTATTTCTTATTTCATTGATTACTTGTGTTGTATGATAAACCAATATTATCATACATAGTACACAACATAGTATTAGCTTTTAGTATACACAACACTATTCTTGGATTGTGTTATACAAATATTATATAAACTAGCTGTTTTGAATAGTAATACCCACTATTTGAAATTTTATAAATTTTATCTTTCAGAATAGACTTAATTTTTGGATTCAGATTATCAAAATTATCTGAGGTGTAATTTTTGGTATTTTTTCTGAAAACATTCAATTTTTGATGAATAGTTAAAAAAATGAGTTATTGGTTAAAACTGACTTTTTATTTAAATAGTCATTTATTTTATTTAATTTTTTTGGTCAAAATAGATACATAATACATATATATGTTCAATGTATTTTACTAGAGTCATTTTATAATAATTTTAGATATATAAAAATTTTATTGACCTTTTTACCGTCTTTTACCCACCTCTTAAGTGCATTTTCAAATTTACATAAATCATAATTTTAAAACATCTGTGGGTTAAATTTCAAAAATCCAAGAGACACGGTTGAAATCAGTATGTAAAATGTGTTTTAATGAGATGAAAATAATTTTTGGTGATTAGTAACTTTTAACTTTTATTTAGCATGGTTAAATGTAAATTGGGAAATTAACAGTAAAAATGATATTATTATTATCCTAAAACATGTCCTAACTCTATTGGATAAGATTAATTTTACCAAAAACAACCTTAGGAATAATATATGACACTTTTAGTCCACTTTTATTAGATTATGACATTAATTATTATTTTAATTAAAGAAGAGTTAAAATAGATATAATCAAAGATTAATAACAAAAAAAATTAATATAGTGTTATACATAAGATAAATTCGACTATAAATATTAATTACAAAGATAAATAGATTTTCTACATAATGGTATTTTAGTTATAGTTTTTTAGACATTAAATAATTTAATTTATGTATGACACAATGATGATGCAGTAATTACCTTATTAATGAAATATTAACATAATTGATATTATAAAAATACAAATAAATGTAATTTGAGACTTTTGCTGAATTACACTAATATTCCTAGTTAATATAACATATTAGGGTTATTTAGATGAATTTTTTTTCGAATTAATAATTTTTTTATGAATTTATAAAAAACAAAATACCAAATTGTTTCAAAATTGACATAAAAGAGTTTTCAAAACAAATATTATATTATTAATTAATAAAGTTGTCCTAAAAATATAAGGTTTAGACAAAAGACTTATATAATACTATATGTGACATTAATTAACCAATTGGGGTTCCATTTTTAGTATATAGTATGTTTATTTACAACATAGTGTAAGAATACAAGATGACATAGTAAAAGTTAAATTATTTAACTTAGAGTTAAATCTAAATGACAAGGTTAAAATGGTAACCTAAACTTGTCTAAAACTTATTGTTTTAGATGATTTAAACCCATCCCCACCCTATCTACGAAATAAGTCACTTTTGAGCCATTATAAACTGGATATGATTTTATTATAAAATAATATTTTATGTTTTTTCTAAGGTGCCCCTCACCTCTCTTATAAAAGGTCACTCACCCTTCCATCTAATTTACACCTCCAAATCCATTTGGCTCGGCCAAACCCCTCAAAAATATCCTCTCAACTGTCCTCCCTTAATCCAAGTGGCCTTATTTTATTCAGAAAGGCATCCTAATGAGATTTTTTGATGAAATCAAAAATAAGAACCCGAAGAAGAGGTAAATACCTCACCACCTATTTCAAGTTCATTTCTTCTACCACTTCCTCCTTCTGTGTTGTTTCTATTATAAAATAATAAACATAGTATCTTCTATATACTATGATTTTATTATAAAAATTTTACAACAATATCTTTAATTTTATCCATTCTATGAATGAAAAAGTCACCACACGTGCGTATGTATGGCTTACCGTCTCCCCATCGTGGTGTAGTTTGTTATTCAAGAATTTCATTGGATTACCGTCTCCACGTCAATGAGATTCATTTTCCATGACTAACCATTCAAGTATATATATAAAGTATATATAATTAATAATCATGAAATATATTACATAATAATTATACTGGAATTGTATACATATGTGTTTCATTTACTTAATTCCATTCAATTCAATAAGGAAATGAAAACAGCGTTCATGCGTATGTACGACCTACCGCCTCCATGAACAGTGTATTTAATTCCACTTATTGATCTATCATATATATTTATATGTTGAATATATATTATATATAAATCATGTTTTACATTCTGGAATTATGTAAATCAGGACATAAGTAATAATATCAGGAACAACAAGTTGAAACACATATGATAAATGAAACAATTTTTCTTGAAACGATGCTTTAACATGGAATTTACAAATGAACGGGTAATATAAAGTCAAAAGGGAATCATATATGATATCATAAATATTATTATGGTTATGTTTAAAGTTAATAATATGTTTAAACCCACTATACCTGAGTCTTGGACACATACAGAAGACATTGGACATAAGGTAAGGGATAATTTTTCAAATCTCATTTTTTATCCGAGAGTGCTTATATGTAAGTATTTACTAGGGTTATATTTTTCATCCATGTCCGTAAAAATGTTTTTCATAAAGAGTTTAATATTCTTCCATGTATGTTTAAAGTTATATTTACCCATCCGTGACTTTTACTTTGTGTTATGGAAGGAATCTTTCTTTTTTTAACCATACGAGGAACTTTTTGACTTTTTTTGGTAAAAGTATGAGCATGTTTTTTTAAACATATACGGCATGAATGTATTTTTATGGTTTCATAATGACTTTTCATAATGTATCTTACTCTAAAATATTTCATTATTGTTTTCAATATAATCCTTTTCATTTAAAATTTCATGGCATTTTTTGAAAATAAAACTATTTTGAAGAAGAAAGGATATTTTCTTCACGAATTCATCTCAAGTGTTTTATCAAAACTATTTTCCATCTAAGATGACATTATTTAGAATGTTTATATTTCAATTATAATGTCTCTGTCATTTACATGGTTTTTTTTATTATGATGAAATTATATCCATTTGTTTTACGTGGATTATGTTACGATGGGATGATGTTTATGAAACCCATTTTATTCATTGGGTTATGATGAATGATTTATGTTTATTTTGTGGCACATGAAATAATGATTGATTTAAGAGATGGGTGGGACCTATATCTCCCTCTAATTCACTACGTAAAGATTTATATCTCATTAGATAGACATGGATGGAATGAAAAGTGAATCTGGTTCCATAATAAAGGGCTAGAACGACATGTAAACCCAGTTGATTAATGGACTTTGTCCACTATGATGGTCTTGGAAACAATACCTTGGAAACTATGGAAATCATATCATGTGCTTAATGGTTTGCACAATTAAATGTTTTCTTCCCATGATATTTTATCATGATTAATGTTCCTTTTGATCTATGCCTTACGTACTGCCAAGATTTATTTTATCACAAAAGATTTTGATGTCAAAACATTATGTTCATGTTATTATGTTCAAATGTATATGGTATGTTTTATTTTCACCAATCTTACCCTTACTGAGCATTTTAGCCAACCCTTTATATGTTTTCTTTTACCTAGGATATAAAGAAATTTTTTAGGTAAAAAACAAAAGGGGATGAACTTTATGGGAGATTTTGAAGATCATTCCCCATGATTAGAAGATTATGTTCCGAGATTCCAAATAAACTATACTATTACGGTCCTTGATTGTTGGTTTTTGTTATGTATTAAGTATTCCAAAAAATTAATGTAATGTCCATTTACTTCAAGCTTGGATCTCTACATGCCACACAGAAGAATACCACAAAGGTATCATGATGAAGGTAAGGACTCAACTCACACCTGGAATAACTTACGTATAGTAGTAGAGATGATTAGATGTAACTGTTTAATCATCAAACACTGTTAAGAGGGAGACCTACGTAGGATCCTAAATCATTAGTCCCACATAGGATCCATGTACATCATCAGACCCACACAGGATCCTAGTACAACAGACCCACACATGATCCAAGTAAATCATCAGACCCACACGAGATCCTAGTACAACAGACCCACACATGATCCCAAAACATGATCTGACACACACAAGATCCTAGTAAAACAGACCCACATAGGATCCTAGAGTAGTCCCACATGGTTTACAAGAGCTAATCCATGTGGGATCCTTGATCATAGAACCACGAATGATACCTTTCTCATGTTACATCTAGCTACAAGGTTCCCACACTAAGATCGCTTGATTCCGAGAGGATCCACTACTCAAGCCACGGGTCGAAACACTAACTCCGAATAATTTTCTGGAATATGTATCCAAATGATCCTCAATATAAAATAGGTTTCATCGCAACATATGGTGTGTCAATCAGATGCTCATATTGTAAGTTATTGGCATTTCCGCTTTGAGGTCCCAGTGGGATTTGGGGTTTGATCCAACCCAGACGTACTCCAACATTATTAAAAACTTAATATGAGTATATCAAAAGGACCATATCAATCCAAGGTTTCTAGCGCCATAAACAGTTTGTCAAACGGATTCCTGTAGCTCATGATATGGCTGTAAGAGATCAAATGGTCAAAGTTGGTCCGGGTTCTATCCGACCCGGCCCGCGGGATCCGACCGGCCCACTGGGTCCTACCCAGCCCACACTGTCAGGGACTGTAGTGAGCAGCCCGCAGTGTGTAATTCGCTGGGTAGCCCCGAATGGCCAGATAGCCAGCCTCTCTTCCATGCTACACGGTCAGGCGCCGCGCCTTCTCCGGTGGTCAGCAGCTAGCCAGCCGCCCTCCCTGACTGTCGCGACCTCGTACTATGGATCTTGTACACCGGGAGGTGTGGACGCACACCAAAACACCTTCACATGGACGGCCGATGTCAGCCGCCGCCCTTGCTCTGCCGTGGCCGATGGGCCCCATCCCTTCTCCGTCGGTGCGGTCATGCCGCCTTCTTCATCGTGGTCGACCATGGTGCTGGCCACCTCCCCCGAGTCCCACCGGTGCCAATCTCTGGCACCAGTCTCTATCCTACGCCGTCATGAAAAACACATCAAAACCATAATGGTTTTAGAGTGGTCAGACCATGTACGTTTGGCCTGTACCCTCCACGTTAGAGTGGTAGGAAGCTTCATAGAAGTTCTTAATTCTAGAAGGATTTCAATAATGGGATAAGTGGGTATAATTAAACAAAAAACCTGATAAGATACCCCGTATCAAACTCTGGAAAAGACGATAGAATCATGGGATAACACATTAGTCGGTTGACCTGAATTCTTCCTATAAATTCAAGAACCGGGAAGATGAAATCAAAAACCCTCAGACAAAATAAACCCTTCCTTGAATGTCAGAGAATATTCCTCGCTTGCTGGTGGACCGTGTTCTTAGTTCCTTCAACCAGCTCCCAGAGAAACCACTCGCACGTCGCCCATTAATGGTTCAATGTCGTTTATCACCTCCTGCTAGGTTGACATCGTATTCTAAGTGTCATGAATCATGGAACTTTACCAGAGCTTCATCGTATGGTGAAGTCGTGTCAAATCCTCCCCCCCAAGCTCCATATAAATTGGAGTGGGGGAGGGTACATAATGATCGTGGAATTTATGAAGGTTCATTTAATTTGAACCGTCCTAAATTAAAAAGACGATGATACTTTGTATATGAAAGTCAAGACATTTAATTTATGTTGACTCAATTAAATGGGATGTTTTCAAAGGGACTTCCTTATATTAAAGAGGGGTTTAGGTGGTCCCACACATCATAAATTCAAAAATGGCAGTCTTCTAGATTTGGTGGTCTCCACCTCCAAGCATTCAATTGGGAGGTTAAAAATAAAATAAAACGTTTTTCTTTATTTTATTTTTATTTCCATGAAAAACAAAAAAACAAAATTTCACCCTCGACCAAGTGCAGTTGAGGTGAATGTATCCTTAAGTGAATATTGGCACTGCGATTTCAATGATGTCCATAGATTTTATTTTCTAGAATGAGTTCAAAATTTACAAAAATCCACTTGTGTGTTTACTGAACGTACCAGAAAAAAGATCAGAAAATAATTAACTATCACCCTCGACCCTTGCTGGTCGAGGATAGGATATAACCATGTGAAACCCTCCCCAATGAACCCAACGGTAATCTCACATTTCAATCCGAGTTACCATTTAAAAGTTATGGATTTTATAATAAAATAATTGTCACCCAAATGTTTTATTTACGACCAAAAACTAGCATTCACTTGTGGCCTGCGCTAGCCAAATTTAGTATCTGCTTAAATAATGCATGCCCCTGAATGTTCAGTGGTGGACTCAGATTTTCAATATGAGATACCTTTTGTGAGTTATAAGCACTTAAAAAATAAAATAATTTTTATATTATTTTATTTACTTTTATGGAATTTTTGGGTTTTCACACAGGAGGCTCGTGCCAACAAAACATAAGTTTCACCTAGGGTAAACCTGCCATCATAAGAGTAACGGTGCCCTATGATTTCTGATCTGTGTAACCGTTTAAGAGTTATTCCACTTTTTCAAGAAAGTTACTTACGCACGCTAAATAAAGCTAAACAAATCTTTGACGGATCATTTCAGGAACTCTGGGCCTCAAAATCACGTGCCGTCTGATTTCCAAGTATCAAAAAGAATTCCATATAATTAAAAAAAATTACAAAGAATTTTTGGGTCTTTACATTCTCCCAAACTCAGGGCTTTGCATCCCCGAAAGACACATTACAAAAACTAAGTAATCAAGTGGGGGTACTGAGCATGAATCTGAACCTCCCGCAACCATGTGCTCTCCTGTAGGTTCATATGCTACCAATTCACACAAACCAACTGTACCGATCTCCCATGAAGGACTCTCTCATGTTGATCCTCAATCTCCACTACATCATTTGAAAACATCGCCCAATCCTCAATGTCCATCTCGTCATGGTCAATGATGTGAGATGAGTTATGAACATATCTCCTCAGCTAAAATACGTGGAAGACGTCTTGCACCCGGTGCAATTATGGGATAAGTACTAAGAGGAAAGCCACCTCACCAAGTCTTCTTAAGACCTAGAAGGGTCCAAAGAACCTTGGAGATAACTTGCCGTCCCAGCCAAATCTCCTCAAATCTCATTGAGATGAGACCCATAGAAAGATGTAGTCGCCATTCTCGAACTCCAGAGGTATCTGTATCCTAATAGCATAAGACTTCTGTTGTCTCTTAGAATTTTTCAATAGCTAACAAGTGAGGTATCGTGATACAAAATCTTCCACTACATTCTTCAACCCTGGCCACCAGTACTGACGTTGAAGGTCCCGACACCTTGGTAAGTCCCGAGAAGAGGTGACGTTCTCCCCATCATCAGAAAATCAATCAGGTGCCTACCCTGAGGATATTTGAATAGGTCGAGCCTCATAGTCAGTGTCCCCATGTTGCGCCTCTCTGACTTCTGAAGAATTGGGGAGTGATAGTGAGAGACTATAGAAAAAATTCTCCATCTCAGTCCACAACATATATTCGTAAAGTAGCCAGCTGCTCCGTCACCTCACCTATCAACAGTATACCAGATATCTTGCTAGGTGCAACTACTACAACATTCTGATTCCCAGGAGTATAGACTATCTCGAATTCATAGTCCTGGAGGAACTCGATCCAGTGTTTTTGTCTTAGGTTTAGGTCCCACTGAGAGAAGATACACCTGAGACTCTAGTGGTCGGAGTAGAATGTAAAACGTTATCCCATCAAGTAATGCACCACACCCTCTGCGCAAATACCACGGCTGCTAACTCCATGGAATTGGTATCATTTTTATACTTTTTAGTCTCTCTATCAGCTCCTGAAAGATCTCCTAAAACTTCTTCTTCCATAGGAATGGATCCCCCTTTTTCGTCAATGCTGAAAAGGGTGCCGCTACCCTAGGGTTGTCGGGTACAAATATCTAGTAGTAACTAGCCAATGTAGTTGTCCTTTTCCCTTTGGGGAGGTAATCCTGGAAACATATTTTTAAAATATGTTCTCATGCTCTTCCACTCTTGTTTGGAACTGAAAACTGAAAACTTATGCAACCATAAGGGTATGTCTGGCTGACTAATGAGTGATCATCTGCACCCTTCTATGCATGAGTCCATCCTATACTGCATGTGCTTTTTTCTGACCAAGGATAACCACATTCCATCTTTGTAGAGAAACCACAACCTTTTTCCCTAATACAGTCAATCTCATTTTGAACTGTGGATGCCTAGTCCATACCCAAACTAACGTCGTAAGGACTCGATGCTTCCACCAAGATGATCCAACCAAAACTCTCACCCCAAGGTTTAGATCACATCATCGACATAAGTATGATTATCGAGTCTCCTTCTGAAGGCATCTTCAGACGCGAGGGTCAAGTCAACGATTTAACTAGAAACTATAGGTCTCAAAAAATATTCATGGAAGGAAGGAATGATTGGTATGTATGTCTATTGATATAGAAGCTAGTAGTAGACACAGACCATACCTCTAATCATTTCTGGAGTCCTTGGCCCACACACCTTACATGCATGATGCTACTCCCTTTCCTTTCCCCTTAGCTCCCTAAGCGTGGTGGGGACCACAAAGGGGGTGGTTTTAATATGTCAAAAATTACACCATCTCATGCTGCACCCCTTGCTCTACTTCCACATCTGCATTCCTACATGTTCATCTATCCCTGGAACTTATTCTTCCCAAATCATTTTTACACGCCCGAGTCTCCAAGACTTGTGCCAGTTTCCTGTTTCCCACTACCATCATTCATTGGATTTATCCTCTCAACCAAAGAACATTCAACCATTATAGTTCTCTCTAGAACCCCAATATAAGTAGGAATGAAAAGAGGAATATTGTTAGATCAGAAGACCTTAAACACACTGTGCTCGAAAGTCCAAGACCTGAAGCACTGATCGTATCATATTCATCGAGTACTAGAAATGATCGGTACGCCTGAATTAATACTCTACTACCGAAATGTCATCCTCTCAAGCTGTAGAACCTCTAGAGAACTCTCAGCCACCTCATCAAGCCAGTCCTTAGCAGCCCGTGAGTTAGGCTCACCTTGGAACATGAGGGGTATCTAATGCTGAATCATGAGTAAGTCACTAAGCCTATATGTGTCCTCTACCGTTAACACCGGTTGCAACTATTGACCAACAAGCAATGATATATCTAACACACTAATCGATGGTACTATCTTAGGTAATGGTCCGCGTATTGATGCATCATCACTATGGGGACCATCCTTATGGTGACTCACTGAAAAGTCTAGTAGCTAAAATCACTATATGCTCTACTGGTGTCTCAAATAGGCGGAAAGCTATAGCAACCGCCTCCATCCAGCCCTCAGCTGTGTGGGAAACTGTATCACCTAGAAACCTCAGAGGCCTCTACTGCTGGAACTTGTGCAACGTGCTCAGTCAGAGTGCATCGTCTTCCAGTGCGACTAGTGGTATCTACTGCCCAATGGGTGGTGGTGCTTCTGGTACACCACCTGAATGTGACATCATAGTAAGAGGGCCCTACACCTGATCCTCATTGCTCAAAGAGCCATCATCATGTACTCTCTTAGGAATATTTTCTATATGTCTACACAGTGTCATCCTGATAAGGAAAAAGTGTGCCAGAGTCATTTAGTTATACCTGGTGAGATGACTCAAGAAAACACAAGAAAACTTTTCAAAACACACACAGAATCAGTGTTTTCATGCACTTAGTCAAAAATCAAAAATCAGGGTCCTTGTGTATGGATACGTCGGCCACCACACCAACACTAGATTCCCTATAGTGATAACCACACTTAGTATACTTAAAATTGTTGCTGTTAAAAAGATCAAAGTTCAATGTTCTATTGTAGAACCGACTCCTTTGATACCAATTTTTCACGACATGTCCCCCAGGGCCCGTGCCGTGACTTTCCCATGCCTGCCATCCATATGCTAGGGGCTGGAGACTAGCACCGAAGGCGTATTCCCTAAAACTAGGAAGGTGTTTCCTTTATAAACTATAACTCACGCAACATAGCACACAACACGATACGAACACAAGTAAATGGAATAAAAAAAAATGTGTACAGTGAGTAAAAGGGGCCAGAATACAAGTACAACTAGAAAGTACATGAAAACATGAAAGTACAAGTAAAATGAATAGCTCTTGTGAACTCCAGGAAAGGATCCTACCAGAAGGGTATGTACGACTCTCGAACGGTCATCTATACAATACGCCTCATCTATGGTCCACCTCCGAGCTACCTCCAGTCCTGGTACCCTCATCTTTAGTCAGTTTGGCCCATCGTCTGCACCATACACAACAAAGTGCGGGCGTAGCCCGTGCAGGGGTGAGTATAACAATAATTAGTAGGGCCCCAAGACCCCCAAATGGTCTATTAATATCCACAAAGGAAAAACCACAAAGCATGAAAACAATTTTCTTCCATACTTAGGTATATTCCCATACATATACATATGTTACCAAGTATCCCCATATCATTAATGAGGAAACACAAGGCCCAATTCCATAGCCCAAGTCTCAACTGTTCCACAAAGGACAAAATTCCATTACAGTAACACCAAAAAGGTATGTACGACAAAGTAACACCACACATAAGAATACCACTAAGGTTTCACCATGATTGAAAGTACCACACAGGTACACCACACAGAATAATACAAAAAAGGTAACACCACGAAGGTATGTACCACATCGGTACGCCAGACAGAAGAATACCACCAAGGAATCACAACGAATTAATGTACCACATAGCTACACCAAACCAAAGTGTTCCATAAAGGTATCATCATGAAGGTAAGGTCTCATCTCACACAAGGTATAACTCAGGTAGAGTGGTAGAGATGATTAGATGTAACTACTCAATCATGATAATCAGTTAAGAGGAAGACCAATGTAGGATAATAAATTTTCCGACCCACACATGATCCTAGTACATAATCAGACCCACACAGAATCCTAGTACAATAGACCCACACAGGATCCTAGTACATCATCAGACCGACATAGGATCCTCGTATAGAAGACCGTCACCGGATCATAGTACATTATTAGACACACACAATATCCTTCTACAGCAGACCCACACATGATCTTAGTGTGTTCCCACATGGATTCCAAGAGTGGATCCATGTAGGATCCTCGAGCCCAGACCCATGAAGGAACCCTTTCTCATGTTACAACAAGCTACATGGTTCGTGCACTAAGGTTGCTTGATTCCCAGAGGATCTGTCTTCATGAAACAGGTTGATACCCCAACTACCACGAAGTCCCACGAAGATGAATCCCAGATGACCGCCAAGTAAAAGGGGTCTCATCACAGTAGATGGTGCATCAATCGGATTTCGGATATGTAATTTATTGGCATTTCCGCTCTGAGGGCCCGGTTAGATTTGGGGTTTGATCCAACCTGTTCGTACTCCAAATTTATTAAAAACTCATGTGGAGTATACCAAAAGGACTACCTTGATCGAAGGATTCATGATCCATAGACGGTTCATCAAACGGACGTTTGTAGCTCATAACATGGCTGAATGAGAGAAAGGGTCAAAGTTGGTCTTGGTCTGGTCCGACCCGGTCCGACCAACCCGGCTTGGGCCGACCCGATCTGGTTCGAGTCAACCCGGCCCTACCCGATCTGGTTTCAGTCATCCTGGCCCAACCTGGGGTCTAGTCCGGGTTCAGACCCAGCCCGCTAGGTCCAGCCTGGCCTGACGGTGCGGCCCGGCCCGCGGTGTGGCAGCCCAGGTTGGGGCATCCCACATTGGGGAGGCCCATGGTGTGGCGGCCCGCAATGTGGCGGCCCATGGTGCGGCATCCGCTGGGTGGCCCCAGCTGGCTAGATGACTAGCCTCTCCCCCGCATGGCACAAATGCGCATCGCGCCATCTCTGGCGGCCGACAGCTATCCGGACGCCCTCCCTCGCAGTTGCGGCCTCGTGTCGTGGCACTTGTACGCCGAGCAGTATAGACGTGTGCCGTCGCCCCTTCCTGTGGCTGGTCGATGTCGGTCACCACCCTTTCTCAACTAAGGCCGACCGCAGTTCCGACCACTCCTCTTGAGTCCTACTGGTTCTTATCACTGGCACAGGTTTCCATCCTCCTCCATTGCGAAGAACACATCGAAACCATAATGTTGGAGGAGTGGTCGGGCCATGTTCGTTTGGCTCGCACAGTCCGTGTTAGAGTGGTATAAATCGGCGTAGACATTCTTAATTCAAGAAGGATGTCAAGAATGGGATAAATGGGGTTTAAATCAACAAAAAACCCTACAATATACCACGAAATAACCTCCCGCAAATACATAAGAATCGCGGGACAACCCATTAATTGGATGACCCACATTCTTAGTATAATTTCATGAATGGGTTAGAGGAAATAAAAAATGCTCAAATGAAATTACCCCTACCTTGAACACCATAGAATCTTCCACTCTTGTTGGTGGACCATGTTTTATGTTCCCAAAACTGGCTCCCAAAGACTCCACTCACACGTCGCCCATGGGTGGTTCGATGTCGTCTGTCACCTCCCACTGGGTCAGCTTTTTCTTCTATGTTTAGGGCATCACGACTCATTACCAGAGTTTCTTCACATGGTGAAGCCATGCTAAATCCTCTACCCAAGAACCATATAAATAGGAGAGCGGTAGAGTATGTAATGAATGTGGAATTTATGCAGGTTCATTTAATAGGAACATTCTTAAATTCCAACGACGATGTTACTTAGTATTTGAAAGTCATGCCATTTAATTTACATTGGTGTAATTAAATGGTAGGTATCCCAAGGGACATTCCCATATTAAAGAGGGGTTCAGGTGGTCCCCACCACCATGAATTCACAAATGGGTGTTTTCTAACTCGGGTAGTCCGCACATCCAAACATTTAATTGGGAGGTTAAAAATAAAATAAAAAGTTGTTCTTTATTTTATTTTTATTTCCACGAAAAGCACAAAAACTAACTTTCACCCTTGAGCAATTGTGGTCGAGCTGAAAGTATATTTAAGTGAATTTCGGCGCTTCTAGTTCAACAGTGTCCTCAGATTTCAATTCCGAGTACCGGTTTGAAAGTTACAAAACACCGCCTATGTGTTTACTGAACATACCTGATGAAACGTTTTGAAAATTATTTATATTCACCCTTGACCCGCACCGGTAGATGTTAGGCTCTATCCAATTGACACACACCCAAACGAACCAAACGTTACTCTAGGATTTTAAATCTAAGTTACCATATAAAAGTTATGGATTTAACAATAAATGAATTATAACTTAATTATTTTATTTACAGCCAATACTAACATTCACTGGTAGACCACGCCAGCCAAAGATAGTATCTGCATAAATAAAGAATGCCTTCACAAGTTTAGTGGTGGGCTCAGATTTTCAATCCAAGCTACTGTCTGTTAGTTATAAGCAACAGAAAAATTAAATAAATTATTTTATTATTTTATTTACAGTTATTCCATTTTTTGGTTTTCTCACAGGAGGCATGCGCTGATTAAAATTAAGTAATGACTTGGGTAAACCCAACATCCTGAGCGTAACAATCCCCTTTGATTTCTGATCGGTGTAACTGTTTAATAGTTACTCCACTTTTTCAAGAAAACTTCTTACATGTGCTAATTAAAACTTAACAAAACCTCGACGAATCAATCTGGGCACTTCGGGACTTGAAATCACCCACCGTCAAATTTTTAAGACTTGAAAAAAATTCCATATAATTAAAAAAATATTTACATGGAATTTTCGGTTCTTTAAAAAACCAATGACGAAATTCATGAAAATAACATACCACTTATATAATATAATGGTTAAAGGAATCAAATAACCCAATGTATCTGGGGTTCTGTCTTGTTTCTGTGACATGAAAGACACTGCAATACAAAATCTACAATCAACCCTACCATCCCCTTCTACCAATACTGACATATAATAACATGATACATGATAGAAGTACCTCTTTTTGGGGGCAAAAAAATGTTGTCCACTATACATCAACTACTACATCATGGAAAAAGTATCAACACACATGTATCTAAAATACAATTCTCAAAGTGGTAACCATGACCACTCACCCTAGGTGTCCACACAAAAAAAATATTTCTCAAAATATATGGAATATGGAGTTAATAATCTTTTATAGATGATCATGATAATAAAATGATGAGTCGCCTAACATTAAATACATAAATATCCCTCCCATTAGTTTTGCCCATTTGGAATCACATATCTACCATAAAACACATCAAATAACATTATTTAGTTTAATCATACATAGCTTGTATGAAAAATTTCATTCTCAACACATCAAAAACCTTTTTAACTCTATCAGGAGTATATGTAATCTCAAAATAAAATTTTTAGGAATAATACTCCCAATATGATAGTTTCATGTTAAGATCCCTCTTAGTTTAAATATATACAATGATCTTATTAGAAAAATATATTATAAACCATTCTCCAATGTGGAATTGGGACCATGTTTGAGTGAATTCATAAGCAGTACCAACCCAATATCATGGGTTGGGTTGTTCTCATCAAGAGGGAATAACTTAAGAGAGTCGTAGAATAAAATCTATCTCATCTATAAAAATACAAAATCCATAACCATTCTAAAATAATCAAATAAAACATTAATACCATAACTAGGTTATTGAAGAATCAAGATTGAAGATGATTTCAAAATTACCTATAGTTCCACTAAATATTTTAGAATATTATCATTCCACTAAAATATTACACCCTTACGGTTTAAATAATTCATCAGATATGAAAACAATGAAATGTAGAAAACAAACCATCAATAATAAACTTACATCCCATGTAGCATTAGATATCAGTCATACTTTTGGGATGCTCCCAAAAAATGACTATCTATACCTATTATAATCCTACAATATTCCAGAATCATATATAACACTCCCCATATACATTATATGACAACTCAAAAACACACATTTGGAAGGCATATTATACAAAATTTGTCCCTTTATTATTCTATAAATGATATAGAAATTGAACATATTTGACTCATTTAACATGGAATAACTAAAATTTCATCAAGGAATCTCATACTAATATAATTCAAATTGTGTATAATGATATGGTTCATCAAAACCATAATCACCACAAGATCATGAATTATTCCAAATGGCATAAACAAAAAACACAAAATTTCCATTGGGGATGTTAAATGTTGTATTGGGTATATCCTCCCATTGGTCCCTCAAAATTCTGTACCCTAACTACTGTTAAATATATGAAATTCAATGGTCCCTGTTGTCTATAAAATGAGATCATAAAATCATTGTAAATGTATATTTTTTCATTAGGGTTACCTACTTTTCCATTTGATAGTCAATACCACATATGAGGATCTTCTCTTCTATCATAGAAAGTTAAAAAAAGAGAATCCCATGGTGGCACATTTGGATGAATAAATCCCATATCATTCAGATCCATAAGAAAGAAATTAGTTAATACCAACTGAATAGGATATATTTATATAGATAGATTATGAATGGTTGTTGGGCTATATAGAATTCCAAAAGTAAATTGAACATATCTATGTGGGTTAAACTAGATAATCATCTGTAATGACCCTAGGGTACAGACAAAAAAAAGTATCTAGATACTAAATTAATTGTTAATAGAATCATGTTATATCTCTAGAAACCAGAATAACATTACCCCATCATAAGGAATAATAGGACCCTCCTTTTTCGATTAATAATCCCACTCATCGTGAAAACCATGAGTAATCTCATAAGATGATATGAACTAATCTAGATGATGATAACAGTTTATCTAGGCCTTAAAATTGATCAACCAATCCTTTAAGAAAATCATGTTGATGAATTGTAGATTGATCACTAATAAGTACCACTCTACCTTATTGTCAACTATCACCAATCAACATGTTGGGAAACTAAATCCTTGTTTGGACCACATTCGCAAAGGAATGTATATATCTATTAAAAAACAATAAGATCCCAAAAAAATCAACACTTCAACTAACATAGATGATAAAATAAAAGAGTGCCACATGTATCAAATAATTATTACCCCATATAATAAAAAATGAACATTTGACCTATTAATTTTGTTATCCCTATTTTATAGTCCACTAGTTTATAAACCATCAGAAAAATAAGTTCTGTATCAGGTCCAACCTGAGAATTCATAGAAACATGATCATCCCACTTGTACTATGAATAATACGCAACACCATTTGAAGCCTCAGAAAAAACATAAAATCCCTTGGTAAATTTGGATCCACACTTACAACCTCGTGATATCCTGTCAAAAAGCTAATTTAGGTAGCTAGATTTTTTCCAGTGATCATATGTTTTGGGAGACACCATAAATTTTGTTCTGTTATGACTATGTTTCCCCCAATGATATAAAAAACATGGTTTTCCCCAGATGATTCTATCAAAACTGGCCCTGATGAAAGCATTCTACCTTTTATGCTCTATCTCATGCCTGAAAATACAAAATGTCTAATGGCAGTTACTACTAATCCTCCTCCAAATCCAATTATTCTATCTATTCCAGCCTCTACCAGGTCATCCTTATTAAATAACTCTAAAAATTTTAGTAGGTATTTGAGAATCGACATTTAACAAATATCTTCCCTTAATCACAACTCAATAATATGATAATTTGGTAATCATCAGTGACTAGCTCTAATTATATGTTTAATAACATTGAAAAACTATTCGAATAATTTATAATAGAATTCTCATCGTAATCTATTGTCAAAAACATATGGGTCTTGTCTCTGTAAAATAAATTAGGATAATAAAAATGGTTGAATAGTTTCTTGAACAATGTCTAGGTAAGATCCCCATGCATCATGGCTTGACCAAAAAATTCACACAATTTCTATCCCATTTCATCATGTGTATATGTTGAAAAACTAACCATTGATTTCTCAGGAGTCATCATAATTTGGAATGTTGTTTAAATGTTTTTGATCGAATCTATAGATTTATGGTGTTAATTATCACAATAGAATACTGGTGGATACTTATTTATAAATTCTGCTTCATAATACACTGCATGTTTTATGTTCTCAAAACCTACATACCCCATAGTTTGAATAGTAATGATTACAGGTTCAACAGATTAAGGGTCCACTAGAGGATTTCCCAACAGAACCTTCCTTGTAACTTCCTCACTCAGATTTGGAAGATCTATTCTTGGATTCATTATCAAACAAAAAATAAAAAACCAATCCTTCGTTAGAATATTGAAAAATCATTGGAAAAACATATCTTATTGAAATCAATGCTATAAAATAATTATAATTATTTTTAATTCTGAACATATCAAACAAGGATGAATCCATATGAAATGAAAATGTTCATTTAAAAAAAACTGATCTTTGGTTCATTCATATAACCCCAACAAAAATATCTCAAACATGTAAATAATAAAAAAAGAACCAATAGTAAAATATATAGTACATGAAAGATAGATTATGAGGCCTCTTCCTCACACTTACTGCATTAATTTTAACATTCATAACTCTAGTCTACCAAACTACCAAACCACACTCTGTATGTGTCAATAAAAATTTACTATGGGTATTCTAACTGATACAAATTTTTATCAAACCAACCCATTAAAAATAAAAAATCAGAAAGGTGGTCAACTATATGGAGAGATATAGAAAATAACCACAACTCTTATGGAAAAATAATGAAACATCACTATGAAACATGAAATTAAAAATACATATCCCAAGGATATAAAAATTCATTCCAAAGCTGCCAAACTAGTGAGGTTAAATGAAAAAAACTAAACTTGTATCCATGTGACAAGAAATCGCCAACAATCAATATTATTATGAGGAACATAGATGAGAAGAGAACATAATACTCTAAATGATTCCATTCCCTTTACATTAGTCTAGAAAAACACATTCTTCAACCACCAACCCGGAAATGTTGGGTGAGATCACAAAATCCAGTATTATATCACCAAGGAATCTATACAAATTATAAAATAACAACTGAACATTTTATATCTTTATAAAAAATCAATTATAAATAATTTTTTCTAATCAAAATTTTTCAAACATTCCTTTTTACATCAATTCACATAGAGAGGTAAACAAAAAATGTGATAGAATAAAAATCAAATCATCATTTGTTAAACTAGGATCGAAAAAAATACAAAATTTTGGTTGTAGCCTATAAAAATAGATACTTGAAAAAAAATTAGTATAAACTAATAATATGATGGTTCAAATTGATATAAATTCCTACCATAGTTTTTGATATAAAAAATGTAACCCCTTGTGGTTCCACACAAACTTGGATTGCTTATTTCCCTTCATAAATGAACCCAAGGTTCCCAATGGGCTATATATATCCAAAAAGAATTCAAAAAACATTCTCACATTTAATTAAAATCATATAAAATAACATCAAATAAATTTATATGAATAATCCAAATGGGTCAATATGAACATATAGATAGTCAAGAATCATAAATATTGCATAGATCAACCTATATAAAGGATGATGGAGACCTATATATCCTGAAAAATAGAGATTGAAAAACCATGTATCAGAAAACAAAAGAAAATGAATTACATGAAAATTAATATGATTAATAGAAAACACCCATTGATCACAAATCTGAATAAAAAACCATGAATGTTAATGCTCTGACTAAATTTAACTCAGAAAAATAAAGACCTCTTATCAGGGATGTGGGATGCATCCTCAATAGTAATAAAACATTGAAATAATTGACCCTAAAGGATAAAGATAACCCAAAATAAACCAAAATTGATATAGGGTGTGATAGTAATTATTTTTAAATGAAATATAAAATACTTAAGAAAGAAGAGTGCATGAAAATATTGGTCATATTTAATTCACATTACGAATCCATTTTATGTTGTAAAATTCCAAAAACTATAAATACAATGATAAATATGTATAATCAAATTAATTTGAATCCCAATCTATATTTTTTCAACATGTTATGGTTTTAGGTATTTTAAAAATATAACAAAAATAAGGAGACTCACATAATGATCCCTATAATAGATTCACGCCATTTATCCAATTCAAAACATGGATGTGTCTTTCAGGAAGTGATTCGTCATGTTTTATAAATAAATAATTTTTATCCATTGCATTAGGATCATCAATACCAAGTAGGGAACTCTAAATCCATATTCACATTTTTACCTAGACCCCTTTAATCCAAAAAATCACATATCACAAAAAATTATAACATTTTCTAGATAAGGCACCCCATTCTAAAGAATCTTCCAATGAACCCAAAGAAAAAGGGAAACCATAAATAGAATCATAGTATTGCTAATGGAAGAAAATGAAGTGTTACAAGAAACAATCATGCATTGTTGAACTAATAGAGATGTTACAATATATTTATTATATGAACCCATATACATGTGTAACAGATGCACAATTATTTCCATGAGGACATATAGTAGCATGAGGTGGATATTCATTATTAGTGGAAATATATCCATGTTGATAATCCATAATGACACAAAAGATGATGGTTATATAGT
Organism: Viscum album; assembly: GCA_963277665.1. Classification (NCBI taxonomy): domain Eukaryota; kingdom Viridiplantae; phylum Streptophyta; class Magnoliopsida; order Santalales; family Viscaceae; genus Viscum; species Viscum album. The sequence continues at coordinate 1,337,743,339 of OY728132.1, read as the reverse complement.
ATGGTTAGAATTTCAAAGTTACATATATATATATAGTAGGGAGTTATATTTAGATTTCGTTATTTCAACATCATCTAACCTGAAATTACTCTATCTGATGGTGTTAGGGGATTGATAAACATTAATGAAAAAAGGTTTGAAGTGGAATGAATAATATTAACGATAAAATAATCTTCAGGATCATAGTGAAATACCTTTAACATTTTGTTTCCATACTAATAGCACATAACCTACTTCTAGTGATTTAGTGTCGACCAATTTTACTCTATTTGGAGGAAAATTTTCTTGTCTGTTAAAATACCCAAACATAACATTAAAACATGTTTCACTTTTTTTGTAATCTGTATTATTTTAATGCACCTTCCTACATCTGATATTTTAAAAATATTTTAGAAATATTATTGATGATATATAATCCACATTCCCCCAATACATTATATAATTATTCATACCTAGTTGTGTTAATTACAAAAATGTATGTCTTACCACTATAGATTAATTTTTTCTATTAATCCATTGTATCATTATAAATATAAATATATTTTATATTATTTTGTTTGATTGTTTTTTTTAATATTGTAACTTTATTCCATGATTCAATGAAATATATTAAATTGTAAGAAATATATCCCTATTTATATGTGGTATGTAGTATCTCCCAACAATTTATGTAATATTCCTAGGATACATTACATGAGGTTGTAGGAAGGTGCGGGAAAAGAACCAAATAAAGAACTCAAATTTGTTTACATGAATTTCTAGTTATTATTATGAAATATCTAGTTCATGATATATATTATTATCCTTATTCAATGAAATCATATTAACTGAATCCTATTCATCTTGGAAATTATCGAAATTTCTTCGAAATAAATCACATTTGGGATCTCTATGTTCATCGAATTTTTTAGTGAATGATTCAAGGGGGATTTGAGGACCCAATTTTATTATAATGATGTCCATGTGTTATGATAGTACTAAATTGACCTTATTATGTTAAAATCTCATTTTATATGGTGTATATGAAATTAAACCAATTAAATGGTTGATTATTTTGAATTCTAGTCCTTATTAAGAGATGTAGAGTGTATGTAGAAGGAACTATGCATTTGAAAAATAGGATGTGGTAAAATTGATTATAGATATATTTAAAATATGGTTAATTTTCTAATAACTTTTTTTCATTGGTTGTGTTACTAAAAATAAATCAATTTTTTACTCTATAAGGACTCATTGGAAAAAATATTTATTATTTTTTCCCATAAATACTTATTTATTAATTAAATACCTTTTTTGTATAGTCATCCTTACATATAAGTATGTAGATCTATCATTAATTCATAATTGATTTATTATTGTGATATTTCTTAAACCCATTTTATTTTATAGGTGGTCTCTCAATCAATATATATTTTATTAAAGTGATTTATCATTCGCCTTTTTTAGATTAATTGTGATATATTTTTTTATTTGGTAATTATATAATTTATCTACAATTAAAAATGAGAAATAATACTCAGATATGTTAATCCCCATCCATATCATTCCAATGATTCAATGAGGAATCATTTAAATTTGATAGTTGTTTTAGTGATATATCGTTTGATATATTATTATTATGGGCATATATCCTTCACCATTAATATAAATATGGTGAAAAATGACTTCTCTTTTTTATTTTCCTTTGGGTATATATCATTCATCATTAAAAGTGATATGGTGAAAATGTGTTCACCTATTTTAATATTATATTCATGTATAATCACCTATATATTTTTCTACTAATCATGGATCAAAAAAAAATTTCATCATTATAATTAATAACGACTCATTGATACAATTTTGTCCATAACATATCAAAATCATCACATAATCAGACATTCTAGAGAAGTAATGGATTATAAATTTGGTGGACCAATAGTGCTTCATGATATAAATGTTCTAATGTTTATTTTTATGTAAGCTTGTAATTTTATTAATGAATAGTTTTATAATATATTTATTTTTTGATGGAATATTTACTATTGATTTTTTATTGGATAATTTTACACATCACATTTACCATGATAGGAATATAGAAACAATGTTCAAGGATAATGTGAATGGGCCTAAAATGATTTATGCATCATCTATTTTCGATCATTGGTTTGGGAGATATGACATTGCAGATCACAAAACTCACATATTTTTTTAATATTATTTTTTATAAATTTGTTTTATGATTTATTGATGAGTAAAAAATCAATGATCTAGGACATGATTTATAAATTACTTTAAATTTTAGATAGATAATAATTTATTATATAAATTATTATTTATTATCATAATCAATTTGATGAAAATTTAATAATATATTATTATGTTATCGATGATTGGTTGTTATTATTAGTCACCTATATATATAATTTTTCGACGGTTATATTCTTCACAATATATTAATAAACACTTTCTATATATAAGCTTCCTTTGGAATATGGAGAAGTGTTGTTGATATTATATTTCATTATAACATGGTCCGTTTTAGGCCAATAAAGGTGGTCGTTCTATACATATGATTGAAAAAAAATTTATTTAAATTTTTTTGGAATATTTAAATATATGAAAATCATAATTCATGAGGAAAACGTACATTAATTATAAACACTAGGTAATTATCAACGAAATACCTCAAGAAGATTGTTCCTGGTTTCTATATAAATTAAATATTTAATGATCTAATAAATGAAAATTATATATTCCTATCATTAATTTTTTTATTAAATATACATTCATTATTTAATAGTAATAAAATATGATTTAGATAACATTATAATGGGTTATGTACATTTTAAATGGAATATTCCATTTGGAAACAAAACCATTGAACCCTTAGTACAGTAGTTCATAGTCTCTGATATATAAATATTAAATTTTATAACATAGAATGAACTCATGTAAATTTAGTACCACCATGAATGAATGGTTTTACAAAGGGATAAATATTTAAGAAGTGGCACATCCCCCATTTTTTAAATTACCCATGCCCAATGTTATAAAACAACGATTTAATTACTCGTTCAATAAAGCTTCAAAAAAAATTCTTATAACATTTTCAAATAAATGTATGCATTATATAATTGAAATATAATTAACAGAGTAATATATAAGAAATTATTCCAAAATGATACTCCTTAAGATACACCCCAATTAATGACCAAATGGAACAATTATTCCATTAAATCCTTTCACAAAAAAAGACCACTATTTAAATTTTTCAAATTAATTTCCATTTTCAAATATATTATAGACCTCATGAAAATTCACTAAATGTTATATAATAATTTCTACTGTTGTCTATCAAATATACAGGGAAAACTATTAATTATTCTAATTCAAATATCTATATTTCTAAAAATATTATTTATTTGGCCATTATAAATTTGAAAATTCTCTGTAAACATAGTTAATCTAGTAAGGTTTCAATATTTCATTTCATTTATAATTTATCATTAATTAATTAATAATTTTTAAATAAATTAATATAATAAATATTTTATAGTAATTAGTTCAAATTATAAATCCACAAAATTAATAACTATAATATAACTCTCTTTACCAGATAATAATATACTCATTTTAAAAATATAAATAAAAAAAGGAACCAAACATAAAATAAAAATATTTAGTGAAATGTATATGTCATCCAAAATTCAAAAATAAAAAAAATTATGAAATTATTATCATCTGTTAATTAACACAGAAGCAATAATGTTATTAAAATAATAATGTTTCAATATTTTGTGATTGTTATAGAGGTATATATTTTTCATATGTTAAATATTAAATATTAAAATTATAATTAAGATGGTTTATGTGGAAGATAAATTAACTTTATTATGAAGAATATTTTTCTTATGTTGAAATTTTTGATCATCAGTTATAAGTGATTTATGTAATTTTGGTTTTTGAGATTGTTTATATGGAAAGTGGAAACTTCTATTTTAAAAATTCCTCATATGTGGTTAATTTTGTTTGTTACTAGGGAAAAATTTAACATGTTTTTTGGATTCTAATTGGTTGTGATTTCCCATTATATTGATACATTATTAGTTATATTTTTAAAAACATCAATCATATTGTTAAAATTCAGTGTGATGATTTTCATATTGATAATGACTTGAAAATAATCAAAAGGATGGTTCATAATTTTTTTAATATAAAATATTTATTCATTAGATAGTTAAATATTTTTCTATTGACATAATAATATTTTTTATTATATAGTATTTATCATATTTACAAGTGTATATGGAGTATTTATAATAATAACTTAATTTTGTAAATATGTTTTATTTAATGTATAAAAACAAAATTATCAATATGAAAATATATCATATTAATAAAATTTATAAATATATATGTATATTTTTTTAAAAAATTAATTTACAGTGAATGGTTATATTTTAATTAGATATCATTATATAATTATATTTTAGATTTCATAAAGTTATATACTCATATAAAATATTTTTTTCGTAAAATTCATATTATATATGTATTTTTTATTTATACTCAAAAGTATAAAAAATATACATTTCATGAAACTCCAGTGATAATGAAGATAATATTTTGATAAAAATCAAAGAGAAACATATAAAATTCATCAATCCATACAAATAAGATCTAAGGGTAACTAATTCAACAGTGTTTGCTTCATAGTGAGAACACTCATGAAATGATCTCAGAACTATCTATCTTAGCAAGGAATATTCTAGGAAAATAATTTTTATAGTTAAAGTTTCGATAGTTTGTCTTACATGTAGTCTATGAAGTCCTTTAAAATTCATATTTCATCACATGCTCATAAATGTGATACTCATATAGATGAAAAAAATACATAAACCCTTACCATCCCCTATGAAGAATATATCATAAGGAAGTTATTAAACATTATTCACCTAAAATAAACCACTAAATTGTGAAGGTCTTCCCTTATTGTTATTATATGTGTGTATAGAATACTCTCCAACTAACCATACAAAAATATTTAATATATCATCGATCCATTTTTCCAATTTCAATTTTATACAGTCAACGTCCATATATATATAAAGGATGTATATCTTGAAATGATATCTATACCCATAGAAAAAAGTTACTCTATCAGCTATGTTTTTCAATAAATTATTTCTCCAAAACAAATAACTATCATTTGAATATGAAATTTATTGTTACTTTTTTATGAATGGTATTTGTGGGAGATTGTGAGAATGACTATTTAAATAACATAGATAAATGATTTAGTGATAATTATTTTCATTTTTTTGTTTCATAAATATATTAATTATAAATTAAATTTCATATATATTATTTTAAGATGAAACATTTTTACATTTTAAAATATGGAAATGTTATTTATAGAATTATCTTTTATCCTAAACCTATTAATAAATTATGAAATACAAATGTTATTAAATGAAAATTAATTCTATATTTTAAAATTTTATAGAGATGAAAAAAATAATGAAATGTTTAGTCATGTTATATTTCCTCCTATAAATGTTCATAAACTTGAATAATTGAAAAATAATATCATTATTTGTTATTATTATTCACCATATCATTCAAATTCATCATCTTATGGAATGCCGTGACCTTCCCCCACTAGAGACTTGCATTGGAAGATTGCAAAGAAAATAGTGACCCTAAAATACTACCTCTATTTTTCCATGTTATAGTTACTATATCTGAGCATACAATATATATATATATATATGAGGTCGTATGCTCATAAAATGCAATTAATAATAATTAAATGGTAACACTAATCCCATATAAATAATTTTCATACACAAAATACATTTCTCCATTTGAGATGTCACATATATGATAATATTTATAATCATTAGTATAGAGTTAAGGTTTTTCCAACAATATAGAGCTATATTGAAACAACCATACTACATTCAAGTGACCCAAGAGTATCACTAATTCTTAATGACCTATCCTGAAAAAGAAATATAAGACAATGGATAGGTGACCAGTTAAGAGTACCTAGTAAGACTGTCATTATATAAATTTAAATATATTTTTTATAAAAATATTAATAGTAGTAATGTTTATAAAAGAACAAGAAAAAAAATTAATGAAACTAAAAAGAATTTCATTATACCTAGTATTATTACTCAATGCCAAATTTAACCTGTTTTTCTAAAAACTCCTCAATTTCATGTAACAAAATTTTCCATTTCCTAGTTTTTGTTACAAAACAATTATATGACAAACCATTGACATAGATTCATAAATAGAGATAGATAATCATCAGCTCCATACTCATCAAAAAAATAAACTAAATAAAAATGCTCGTAATACATAGAAACAGTGACACACTTATGTTTAGAATGACATAAAACTATTATCATTTTAATAAATCCTAATAGGATATCCCATCATCTTATGTTCAAGAAGACAAGATGAAACATCAATCAATCTGGATCCACAATAATAACTCCACTAGAAAACAATTCAACATTTCTTGTATATATATATCATAAAAAAATTTCCATAATCACCAATCCATCAGCAAATATATACATGTACAAATTGTACAAAAAACTACATCACAACATATACATATTACAAAACCACACACCGATAGTTTAGTGCAATCATGAATAAAATTATCCACATTATCTCAACAAAAATTTAACCTTCCCCACATATATATTAATATCCAAAACATACTCATCATATATCCAAAAATACACAACATGATACATCTATATTAAAATAATAATTTTTACCCCATACATCTTAAAATATCTATCACAAAATAACACCAACTACACTATAATAGGGAACCATGATAATATTGGACATCAACCACAATCCCTTCTACATTGCACAACCCCAACAATGAATTTACATCACAATCACTTGACATGGTAAACTAGTAAAATTAATTATAAACCATATACCATTTTATGGATAAATATATGATGATCCATAAAATATCATTCATGAAACCTGGATCGATTAAAGCCCAATAAATTCCACCGACCATCCTATATTCCTCATCATATCCCCATTAATACAAATCAACATTATCAAACTAGAAATTATTAAAATATAAAGAAAAAAAATTATTGTCCTTGATAATAATCAAAAATAGAAAAATAAAACATTTCCTTGAAAATAAGTAAAATAATAGTAACATTATTCTATAACAATATTAAACATCACACAATTTTAAATAATAATACTCATTATGTTTTTATGATATTAATTTCCAAAAATATAACATAAATCCAATAATTAATCTATATCTATTTCTCCTCAAATAAGTAATCATTAATATAATTTATTTCACCCAAAATAATATCCTAGAAATCTTCACACACCTTTATTTCCTAATATATTTTCACAACGAATCAATCATTATATTCATAATTAATTAAACCCATTATTCTTTATGTAATCAATCCATCATTTTATCATTGAATAATATATCCTACTCCTAATTACTATTCATAAAACCCAGTAATAGAATCCTATTTACCAATACCCACATGTTCTTCCAAAAAACCCCATGAAATGACTTAAAAAAATTAAAACAACAGATCACTCCCAATGATCTCAACCTTACTCTATGTACATAAGAAATAACATTATCATTTCACAAATTCTTTAAACATTCCCAATATAACCAAAACACCCAAAAGTTGTCATAAATTAAAGATTAAAGTTATAAGAAAACCCCAAAACAAAATTATAAATATTTAATCACATCTTTGACCTCAATAAAATTTAACACAACACCAAAAATCTGTAAAAGCAAAAAATCAATCATAAGACATCCAAAATTAAGGAACTAATGTAAATTTAACATATCATGATTACAAATCCAGATTGATAAATACCATTATATCCCTATTAAACAAAATTATACATAACCAAAAAAATGATTATAAAAATATAAGTGGATACATTAGACAACAACACATCAACACCATGATTCTAACCAATTCAAAAAAAGAAAATTTTAAACACCCCAACTATAATATTCAATGGATTTTATAAACAATATATTTTCTCTAACAATTTAATAAAAAATGCCTCATAAAAAACAAGGATTTGGAAGACATATAATTATTATAATCAAAGAATATTTGAATGTTTATAGTCGTTATATTATTTATAAAAAATAGTGGGAAATAATATAATCATTTTTGTGAATATTTGTCAATAAGAACCAACACATAGAAAAAATAACTTATAAACAACTTTCCTTCACCGTCAAAATTTTCCATTCATGGTTAATCATCCTTACATAACTTCAATCATCCTAAATGTTATTTTCCAATATATTTTATCACATAATCACATTTGAAAATCACATTATAAGACATGAAACACTATGAAATACTGGAACATCAAAAATTTATTATATTGGACTACTAAACATTGTTCATCCACGTTATTAAAAAATATAATATGAGGAAAAACCTAACCTCAAATAAAGGTTATACAATCATTACGATTTGACATAGGGATTAATATAATCATGATTCCAAGATGGTTTTTGGAAAATATTTGTAACACCCGAGACTTTTATGAGAAATATTTTGTTTTTTTGTTATATAAATCATCAAAGGAATCTTTCACTACAAACAACACTAACTTGAATTACTTTACACGCAATCGCGACCTTCCTCGATAGCTTGCGTCGTACGCAATACCGAGCTTCACTAAACAACGATATGCTATTAAAATATTACTAAACTAGCCGTTATGAATAGTAATACCCACTTTTTGAAATTTCGTAAATTTTATTTTTCAAAATGGACTTCATTTTTGTATTTTGAATATCGAAATTAGCCTAGGGTGAAATTTTGATATTTTTCTGAAAACATTCAATTTTTTATGAATAGTGAAAACACTAGGTTACGATTTAAAAACCGACTTTTTATTTAAATAATTATTTATTTTATTTAAATTTATTTTAGGTCAAAATTGATACATAATACCTATATAATTTCAATTCAATTCATTTGAGTCATTTTTTTAATAACTTTAGATATATAAAATTTATATTGAACTTTTCACTGTCTTTTACCCACCTCCTAGGAGAATTTGCAAATTTATATAAAACTTAATTTTACCGCTTCTGTGAGTGGAATTTTGAAAATCAGATAGACAAGGTTAATATAAAGGACTAAAATGTGGTTCAATGAGATGAAAATAATTTTTGGTGAATAGTAACTTGTTACTTTTTTTTACCAAGGTTTAAAGTAAATAGGAAAATTTAGGGTAAAAATGTTATTATTATTACCATAACACAAGTCATAATTCTATTGGATAAGTGTAATTCGACCAAAAACAACATTATTAATAAAATATGATCATTTAGGCCCACTTGGATTAGATTAGGTTATTTATTATTAATATATTTAAAGAAGGGTTAAAATAGTTAAAATCAAAGTTTAATAAATAAATCATTTTTAATATAGGTTTATACATAAGATAAATTCCACTATAAATATTAATTAGAAATATAAAAAGATTTCATAGATAATGGTAGTTTATTTTTAATTTTTATAATATAAATAATTTAATTTATTTATGACACAATGATGATGCTGTAATTATCTTATTAATTAAATATTGACATAATTGATGTTATAAATACCCAAATAAATGTAATTTGAGACTTTTTATAAATTAAAATAATTTTCTAGGTTAATATGAAATGTTATTATTGATTAAAATAACTTTTTTAGAACTAGTCTTTCTGTTATGATTTTCACAAAAATCAATTACCAAATAGTGTCAAAATTGACATAAAAAAGTTTTTAAAACAAATATTATATTATTAATTGTTATTTTATTCCTAAAAATATAAGGTTCATACAAATGACTTAGATAAGTTATATATATTAATAATAAACAACTTGGGGTTATTTTGGATTGTTATAGTATGTTTATTAACCTTATACTGTAAGAAAACAAGAAGACACGGTAAATGTTAAATTATATAACTTAAAATTAATTCTAAATGATAAGGTTAAAATAGATAATTAAACTTGTCTAAATAATAATTTATGAGAGGATTTCGACCCATCCCTACCTTAGCTTCTAAATAAATAAAATTTGGCTATTAAAAACCGAATATGACTTTATAATAAAATAATATATTTAGTTTTTCCTAAGGTGCCCCTCTCCTCCTTTATAAAAGTGCACCTCCTCCCTCTCTTCCTCACACCAATTTGAGACTTCATGCTCCGCCATCCCATGCCAAATTCTCTTATACACTTCCATAGAAACATCCTAGTGGTCCTGGTCTTATTAAAAGAACAATTTTAGTGCCCTAAGAGGAGGTCGGAAAGAGGCGCTTCAAAGAAGAGGTAATGTCCGTTACCGATTCGTTCAACTTTATTTCTTCTTCCACTTATTATTATTTAGTTGTTTCATTATGAAGTATTAACATAAGTATCACTCATATAATGATATGTTATTATATGTATGAAACAACCCTATTTCACCATCTATCCATCCTATGGAGAATGAAATCACCACGTGTGCGTACGTACGGAATACCGTCTCCATGCCATGGTGTAATCTATTTTCCATCACCACTTTACTTGGATGGGTATAATGGTGTAAATAATAACAATATATTATTATTTTATATTTATATTGATTCTGAAATAGTATACATACACTCCAATACAATTCCACGATCATGGGAAAGATATCATCGCTTGTGCGTATGTACGGAATATCGTCTCTATAATGTGATGTGACTTGTTCTACATGATCTTCATTGAATAATGATTATATAAATTAATTGAATGAATTAATATGATATATATTACATTAATACCATTCTGGAAATGAGGTCTCTATAACCTAAAGATAAGAATAAGAATTTATTCGACAAAACACGCATAAGAACAAAAAGTAATAAAAACCCGAATAACAAGTAGCAATGAAATATTACTAATAAGAAGCTAAGAATATATCCATATATGATTTCATAACAATTAGTATGATTATTTAATAAGTCAATGACATTATTTAAATCATTATACATGAGTTTCGGACACTTACGAAGCAAATTGGACCTAAAGTAAGGGAAAATATCACAATCTCATTTTTATCCAAGATTGTTTATACTTTGGTATTTAATGTGGTGTATTTTATCATCCACATTGATGTTTCATAAATATGTAATACTATTTCCATCCACCTATAATTTTTTAAATCCAATTTTACCCTTCGATTAGTTTTTAGTAAAAGATATGAAAGGAATCTTTTTTCGTTTTTCGTATGAGGTACTTTTTTAATTTTCCGACAAAAGTACGAGAAGAATGTTTTTTTAACTTATACGGAATGAATGGATTTTTAAAAAAAGTATTTCCAAGAATCTTCCTTTACAAGTTTTCATGTTTATTTTTAATAAACTTCTTTTAGTTTAAAATTGTATGACATGTTAAGAAAGGGAAAAAAAATTTGAATTAGAGAGGATATTTTCCTCAGGAATGGAGTTCTAGTGTTTTATCAAAATTATATTCCATCTATGATAAAATAGGTTTCTATTTCTATCCCTTTTATTACATTGATTTGATTATGTTGTGATGGACTTATTTTTTTAATTCCTTTATCTTATATGAATTGTTTTATGATTTCACGATGTTTAAGAATCCCATTTTTATTATATGGGTTATGCAATGATGTATGATTTATGATTTTGTGGCACACATAAGAATAGTATAATTATGAGATGGGTGGGACTTATATCTCCCTCCAATGCATTGGGTAAATATTTATATCTCATGAGATAGACATGGCTGGAATGGCAGGTTAAACCAGTTTAGTGAAACAGGACTGAAACGAGGAGTGAACTCGGTTCCGAAATGGACGTTGTCCGCTAAGATAGTCTTTGCAATGAGTCTTGACTACTAATAAATGATTCTCTATGATTATGTGTGTATGAAATAATTTTTTATGTTTTAAGTTACGATTATTTGGATTAAATTTCACTGCTTTGATTTATCCCATGTTATGAAATTATGATCTCTTTTGCAGGTTAAGATTTCCAAAATGTTATGTTCTTATGAATATGATGTGATTGATATTTCTTTTGTTTACCCTTACTGAGCATTTCATCTCACCCTTTTGTATGTTTTCTTTCCCCAGGTCAGGAAGAAGGTTATTAAGTAGGATATGCCAAAATGGACTCTAGATATGATGAAATAAATGGGAGACAATGTAGATTCTTTAGGAACCAGTTGTTTATGTTTCCCAGTTTCCAAAGACACTATACCTATACAGTCATTTCCTGGTTTTGTTATATATTGTAACAAGTGTGCTTCAATTCTGATGTAATAACATTGTATGTAAAATATGCGTCGTTATATTTGTTATCAGAGGAAAGGTATAGTCAACCTTTAGAAACTAGGATGTGAAATCCTTAGTAAGAACCATAAGGATAAGTCTAAGCATAGAACACAATCATAGTGTTTTAGAAATGGCTATGAACAACCTATGATAAGACCTTAGGTGTGAAATTTTATTCTGTATTGTGTGTTTTTTCTATTATAATTAGTGTTTCTGACACTATTCTTTTTGGTTTTAGTCAATGGTTGGAACTCGATGGAATCGTGTTAATGCAGAATGCGACGGGCAATGCAATGATTGTCCCCCTGAGCAACCAAGCGTTATGGGAGATAGAATGAAAAATCTTGTAGCCATGATCACACAACTTTATCAAGCTTTTAATCACGTAGGACTTCCAAACGAGCAAAGGAAGGAGCAACATTCTGTTGAATCCTTCATGAAGCATCGCCCACATTCATTCAGCGGGTCTTCTGATCCATTAGTGGATGAACAATAGATCAGTACCCCTAAAAATATATTTCCAGTTCTACAATGTTCTGAACATGATAAATTCATCATAGTAGTGTATCGTTTGGAAGGATATGCTGATCAATGGTGGAATCTTATTAAGAATACGAGGCAAAGGGATGAAATTGAGTCCATGGAAAAGGACGAGTTCAATAAAATATTTTTCAATAAGTACTTCCCTTGTATTCTCCGAACAAATATGGAGAAGGAATTTTTGAACTAAATCAAAAGGATGATGAATCGGTTGGTACCTATGAAGAAAATTTTACAAGACATTCAAGGTAGGCTTTTGGTATTATTATCCAACCTGAGAGTAAGATCGATCGATTCTTTAGTGGCTTGAAACCATGTCTTCGAAGGGCATTATCCATAATGGAATTCAATAGCTATGAGGAAATCGTTCGATGTTCTCTCAAGGTTGAGATGGACATTGGAGTAACCCATCAGTCATATGGGTTTGATAAGGAGAAGAAAATGGAATTCAAAGGAAAATCTAAAGAGCACACTGAAAGGAAGATGAGTTTTCCCTTATGCTTAAAGTGTGGAAAGAAACGTGGAGGAAATTGTCTTAAGGGGACATAAAAATTTTATGAGTGTGGAAAAGAAGGTCATCGGGCAATTGAATGTCAAAATAATGGGAAGAAGATGTCTAATGATGCAAAAAAGGAAGGGATATGCAGAATGAACCTACCACCCTTCAATGTTTCAAGTGCAAGGAGATGGGGCATTATGCCAATCAATGCCCAAATCCAAGGGTTGATGACGATGATCGATGTCAACAAACTCTTAAGGCCAAGACAAGGAATGTCACATGCAATTTCTATCAGTGATGTGGAGTACAATAACGAAGTGGTGAAAGGTAAAATTACCATCCACTATAAAGTAGAAAATGTTTTATTTGATTCTGGATCCACCCACTCTTTTATTTCTAAAGCATTTTTAAGGGTATCACCATATTACCTCAACAATTAGATGTTTAGTTATCTGTGACAAACCCTAATGGAACAACAGTCGCATAAAAAGTTTATAATTCGTCTCTGATTGAAGTTTGTGGGAATGTGCTTCCTGAAAATATTGTGATCCTTCATTTAGTGGAATTTGATGTGATTCTTGGCATTGATTAGATTTCTTTATATGGAGCTCATATATATTGCCAAAGAAGGGAAGTCACATTTCATATTCCAGATCAATCTATGATCGTCTATCGATGCAAGAATGAACATAACCTTCTAGTGGAAATTTCATCCATCTTATGGGTTTTGATTCCACTAAATGAAGGTTATTTATCTCAAATGGTTGGTGATAAACTCACGATTAAAAATTTGCCCATTGTACAAGAGTTTGACGATGTCTTTCCTGAGGAATTGACAGGTCTTCCACCAAATCGTGAAGTTGAGTTTTCAATAGAACTCATACCGGATGCTTTGCCTATTTCAAAGACACCTTATAGAATGGCCCCAATTGAGTTGTAGGAATTGAAGAAGAAACTCCAAGAAAATCTTGATAATGGATTCATACACCCTAGTGCGTCACCTTGGAGAGCACCTATTCTGATTGTTAATAAACAAGATGGATCAATGAGACTATGCATTGATTATCGAGAACTTAACAAGATCACTATCAAGAACAAATATACTCTCCCGTGCATTGATGACTTATTTGACCAACTACGTGGAGCTCAATACTTTTCCAAGATTGATCATCATTCAGGGTATCATCAATTAAAGATCAAAATGGAGGATATACTATAGAAAGCTTTCCGTACAAGGTATGGACACTATGAATTTATTGTGATGCCATTTGGTCTTACTAATTCCCCTGTTATCTTCATAGATCTGATGAATAGAGTCTTTAGAGACTATCTTGATCTCCCTGTGGTAGTCTTTATAGACGATATTCTTGTCTATTCAAAGAGAAAGGAAGAACATGAATATCACTTGAGAATTATATTGAAGACCCGGAGAAAGGAGAAGCGTTATGCCAAATTTACCAAGTGTGAATTTTGTCATCTAAAAGTATCATTTTTGGGTCACATAACCTCAAAAGAGGGGATATCTATGGACCCAGCAAAAATATAGGTTATCAAAAGATGGTCGAGACCAACAATAGTAACAGGGATCTGAAGTTTTCTTGGTTTGGCATGATATTATAGATGTTTTGTAAAAGATTTTTCACAATTATCTAATCCACTCACCAAGTTGACTGGAAAAGGAGTTATGTTCATGTGGATGGAGGAATGTGAAGAGAATTTCAAGGATTTGAAAAGAAGGTTATCCAGTGCCCCTGTACTCGCACTTCCTTGTAGTGGAGAAAGGTTTGTGATCTATAGTGATGCATCCAAGAAGGGGCTGGGGTGTGTGCTTATGCAAAATGATATGGTGATAGCTTATGCCTCACGATAGTTGAAAATCCTTGAGAAAAATTACCCAACTCATTATTTGGAGTTAGCTACGGTAATCTTTGCATTATAGATTTGGAGGCATTATCATTATGGAGAAAGGTGTGATATTTATACTGATCATAAAAGTTTAAAGTATATTTTCACACAAAAGGTGCTGAATATGTGCCAAAGAAGATTGTTGGAGCTGATTAAGGATTACGACTGCTCAATTAATTACCACCCTGGGAAAGAAAACAAGGTGGAAGATGCATTAAGCCGACAAGACCATGCTAGCATATCCATAATGAGGATCACAAAAGATCCAATATTTATGGATATACAAAGGATCGATCTTGGAATTATAATGGAAGGGGGAAAATTGTATCTTTCTCAAATGACTGTTCAACCATCTATACATGTGAATATTAAAGAGGAAAAAAAAGAAGATGTAGAGTTACAAAATAAGGTGAGAAATGTTCCTGAATTCAACCTTGATTGTGATGGGATAATAAAATTCAGGAATCGGGTTTGTGTTCCTCCCATCCCAGACTTAAAGAAGGAGCTGCTGGATGAGGCTCATAGTTCTTCATCCTCTATTCATCCTGGAAGCATGAAAATGTATAGGTACGGGATGTCATGAAAAGAGATGTTGCTAAATATGTCTCTCGATGCTTGATTTGTCAGCATGTTAAAGCTGAGAGACAGAAGTCTAAGGGGATGTTACAAAGATTACCCATACCTGAATGGAAATGGGAAATCATAACTATGGACTTTGTCACCGGACTTCCAATAACATCAAAAGGAAATAATGCTATATGGGTCATATTTGATCGTCTTACAATGTCAGCACACATCATTGTTATTAGAGAGGAATTCTCTCTAGATAAGCTTGCCAGGATATATTTGAAGGATGTGGTAAGATTGCATGGAGTACCAGTTTATATTATATATGATCGGGATCCGAGATTTACCTCGAAGTTCTGGCGAAGTCTTCAGCATACTCTGGGTACATAGTTGAGTTTCAGAACTGCTTATCATCCTCATACAGACGGTCATTCTGAGAGAACAATTCAAACCATTGAAGATATGCTGAGAGCTTTCTCTATGGATTTCAAAGGTGGTTGGGATCAACACCTACCTTTGGTGGAATTTTTTTTAATAATAGCTTTCACCCCAGTATTCAGATGTCTCCTTATGAATCTCTCTATGGAAAGAAATGCAAGACTGCAAATTGATGGGATGATGTTGGGAAAAGAAAGCTATTAGGACCTGATCTTGTTGATGAGATGGAAGAAAAGGTCAGATCTATTCAACAACACATAAGAGAATCTCAGAGTCGACAAAAAAGTTTTGACGATAACTGAAGAAAAGACCTAGAGTTTGAAGTGGGTGATAAATTGTTTTTCTGAATATATATTTGGAAGAGAGTAATGAGATTTGGAAAGAAGGGAAAGCTGAGCCCTAGGTATATCGGTCCTTTCGAAATACTGGATCGTGTTGGGAAGGTAGCTTACCGATTGGCGCATCCACCGAATCTCTCCCATGTTCATGATGTCTTCCATATATCTCTCCTGAGAAAGTACATACCTAATTCTTCACATGTACACATCTCAGAATTTGTACCACTGGAACAAGATCTTTCTTATGAAGAACAGCCGATAGAGATTCTGGATCGTACAGAAAAAGTTCTACGGAACAAGACCACTCGCTTGGTGAAGGTTTTTTGGAGGAACCACCAATTAGAATAATCTACATGGGATCTTGAGGATATGTTGAGGGAGAGGTATCCTCATCTGTTTGTTTCAAAGTGACGAATTTCAAGGGAAAAATTCATTTTAAGGGGGGTAGAATGTAACACCCGAGACTTTTATGAGAAATATTTTGTTTTTATGTTATATAAATCATCAAAGGAATCTTTCACTACACACAACACTAGCTTGACCTTCTTTACACGCAATCATGACCTTCCTCGATAGCTTGTGTCGTACGCAATACCGAGTTTCACTAAACAACGATATGCTATTAAAATATTATTAAACAAGCCATTATGAATAGTAACAACCACTTTTTGAAATTTTGTAAATTTTACTTTTCAAAATGGACTCTATTTTTGGATTCAGAATATCAAATTTAGCCTAGGTTGAAATTTTGGTATTTTTCTGAAAACATTCAATTTTTTATGAATAGTGAAAACACTAGGTTACTATTTAAAAACCAACTTTTTATTTAAATAATTATTTATTTTATTTTAATTTATTTTAGTTCAAAATTGATACATAATATCTATATATGTTCAATGCAATTCATTGGAGTCATTTTATAATAATTTTAGATATATAAAAAGTTTATTGAACTCTTCACCGTCTTTTACCCACCTCCTAGGAGAATTTGAAAATTAAATAAAACATAATTTTACCGCTTCTGTGAGTGAAATTTCGAAAATCCGAGAGACACGGTTAATATCAAGGACTAAAATGTGGTTCAATGAGATGAAAATAATTTTTGGTGAATAGTAACTTTTTACTTTTTTTTCCATAGTTAAAAGTAAATTGGGAAATTAAGGGTAAAAATGTTATTATTATTACCCTAACACATGTCCTCATTCTATTGGATAAGTGTAATTCGACCAAAAACAACATTAGGAATAAAATATGATCATTTAGTCCCACTTGGATCAGATTAGGACATTTATTATTAATTTATTTAAAGAAGGGTTAAAATAGTTAAAATCAAAGTTTAATAACTAAATCATTTTTAATATAGGGTTATACATAAGATAAATTCTACTATAAATATTCATTAGAAATCTAAAAATCTTTCCTACATAATGGTATTTTATTTTTTATTTTTAGACAATAAATAATTTAATTTATTTATGACACAATGATGGTGCAGTATTTATTTTATTAATGAAATATTGACATAATTGATGTTATAAATACCCAAATAAATGTAATTTAAGACTTTTTATGAATTAAAATAATTTTCTAGGTTAATATGAAATGTTAAAATTGATCTAATTATCTTTTTTAGAACTAATATTTATGTTATGATTTTCACAAAAATCAATTACCAAATAGTGTCAAAATTGACATAAAATAGTGTTTAAAACAAATATTATATTATTAATTGTTATATTATTCTTAAAAATTTAAGGTTCGGCCAAATGACTTAGATAAGGTTATATATATTAATAATAAACATCTTGGGGTTCATTTGGCTTGTTATAGTAAGTTTATTAACCTTATAGAGTAAGAAAACAAGAAGAAACGTTAAAAGATAAATTATCTAACTTTAAGTTAAATCTAAGTGATAAGGTTAAAATAGATACCTAAACTTGTCTAAATTCTATTTGATGAGATAATTTAGACCCATCCCCACCTTATATTTGAAATAAATCAATTTATATCTATTAAAAACCCAATATGACTTTATAATAAAATAATATTTTTCGTTTTCCCTATGGTGCCCCTCTCCTCCCTTATAAAAGGTCACCTTCTCCCTCTCTTCCTCACACCACCATGAGCCTTCATGCTCGTCAAAACCCTGCCAAATTCTCTTATCCACTTCCCTAGAAAAATTCTAGTGGTCATGTTCTTCTTCAAAGACCAATTATAGTGCCCTAAGAGGAGGTCTCAAAGAGGCCCTTCAAAGAAGAGGTAATGGGCATTACCGATTCTTTCAACTTTATTTCTTCTTCCACTTCATCTTATTTAGTTGTTTAATTATGAAGTAATAACATTAGTATCTCTAATATACTGATATGTTATTATAAGTATGAAACAAACCTATTTTACCATCTATCCATCCTTCGGAAAACGAAATCACCGCGCGTGCGTACGTACGGAATACTGTCTCCACGCCGTGGTGTAATCTATTTTCCACCACCACCATACATGGATGGGTATAATGGTGTAAATAATAACTATATATTATTATTTTAAAGTGATATTGATTCTAAAATAGTATACATACACTCCAATAAAATTCCACGATCATGGGAATGATATCATCACTCGTGCGTACGTACGGAATATCGTCTCCATGATGTGATGAAACTCGTTCTACATGATCTTCATTGAATAATGATTATATAAATTAATTGAATGAATAAATATGATATTGTTGCACTAATACCATTCTGGAAATGAGGTATCTATTACATAAAGAGAAGAATAAGAATTTATTCGACAAAACACTCTTAAGAACAAAAAGTAATAAACAACCGAATAACAAGTAGCAATGAAATATAACTAATAAGAAGATAAGAATATGGACATATATGATATCATAACAATGATTATGATTCGGGAATAAGTCAATGAAATTTTTTAAATCATTATACAAGTGGTTCAGACACTTACGAAGCAAATCGGACCTAAGGTAAGGGAAAATATCACAATCTCATATTTATCCGAGATTGTTTATACTTCGGTATTTACTGGGGTGTATTTTATCATCCACATCCATGTTTCCTCAATATGTAATATTATTTACATCCACCTAAAATTTTTTAAATCCAATTTTTCCCTTTTTGTGAGTTTTTAGAAAAATATATGAAAGAAATCTTTTGTCGTTTTTCGTACGAGGTACTTTTTGACTTTTCCGAAAAAAGTATGAGAAGAATGTTTTTTAACTTATATGACATGAATGGATTTTTAAAAAATTATTTCCAAGAAGCATCCTTTACAATATTTCAAGTTTATTTTTAATCAACTTCTTTTAGTTTAAAATTGTATGACATATTATGAAAGGAACAATGTTTTTGAAGTAGAAAGGATATTTTCCTCAAGAATGGAGTTCAAGTGTTTTATCAAAATTTATTTTCCATATAAGATAAAATAGGTTTCTATATCTATCCCTATTATTACATAGATTTTATTATTTTGTGATGGAATTATTTTTATGAATTCATTTATCTTATATGAATTGTTTTATGATGTCACGATGTTTATGAATCCAATTTTTATTACATGGGATATGCAATGATGTACGATTTATGATTTTGTGGCACACATAAGAATGGTATTATTATGAGATGGGTGGGACTATATCTCCCTCCAATGCATTGGGTAAATATTTATATCTCATTATATAGACATGTCTGGAATGGCAGGTTAAACCGGTTTAGTGAAACATGACTGAAACGAGGAGTGAACTCAATTCAGAAATGGACATTGTCTGCTAAGATAGTCTTGGCAATGAGTCTTGACTACTAAGAAATGATTCTCTATGATTATTTGTTTATTACACAATGTTTTATGTTTTAATTTTTGATTATTGTGATAACATTTCACTACTATGATTTATCCCATGTTATGAAATTATGATCTCTTTTGTAGGTTAAGATTTCCAAAATGTTATGTTCCTATCAATATGATGTGATTCATATTTCTTTTGTTTACCCGTACTGAGCATTTGAGATCACCCTTTTTTATGTTTTCTTTCTCCAGGTCAGGAAGAAGGTTATTATGTAGTATATTCCAAAAGGGACTCTAGATATGATGAAATAAATGGGAGACAATGTAGATGCTTTATGAACCAGTTGTTTATGTTTCCCAGTTTCCAAAGACACTATACATATACGGTCCTTTCCTGGTTTTGTTATATGTTGTAACAAGTGTGCTTCAATTCTGATGTAATAACAATGTATGTAAAGTATGGGTCATTATAATATTGGCAATAAAATTACAAAAAAACCCAAAAATATCATAAATAATGTACAATATAATTGAAATAATCTCCATAGTTTGACTAAAGTGACATACATAATTATTAATCGAAATAAATGAAAAAAAATCATCTTAAATACCATAGAATTTAACTCCTTAGTTTGAGGGGTATACTGATCTATATTCAGTCAATGTTTTATAGTGAAATAAAACTGATCAATCATGTTTTGCAGAAAATTATTGAATGTAGAAGAATTTGGAAGGGTTTTAAGGTTTATACAAAAACTAGATGTTTAAAGTGCCATATCATGAAATATATTGGTCATTTCATGAAAGGGAAAAGTTTAATAGACCCCAAAAAACCCCATTATTTCTTACATCACTCAGTTTAAAAAAATTTAAATCGAAATTATTTGATATTGTTGTGTATCATCATCGAGTGACATGTAAACCATTGAAAAATAACATCTGAAAAGAAAAAAAAAACCTAGAATTAAAATTCCAGACCTTCATGGAATGGAACCAATAAATCATAATAATAATTTGAATATTGTAAAAGGCATGAATATGAGTATTATATAAAATATATTGGATAACCCTACATTGTTTATTTATGTGTTTTCAATCCCATTTAAAATATCCCTTGAAGACCCCAAATGTCAACTCAAAGCCTGAATTGTTATAATAAAATCTATTCATGCCATTTCCTATACTAAATATTCCATTATTTAACATAGTCATCATATTTCTATACTACTAAACTCTGAAAAATTATTGCTCGATATTGGTACACCACCACTTGTGGGACATGACCATACATCTGACCGTGATATAATGTTCATAACTCTACATAAAATAATATAAACCTTAAAAAATATCCTTCTAACTCCTCACATTCTTACACTATAGGCTATTAAAAAATGCCTCTTTTTTATGTGGAATTAACAAGTCCAACTTGACTTCCTATATTATATACATCTCCCCATACCTTTATAAACTATAAAAATATTTATCAAGATAATAAATGTGATAATATTACAAGACATTAAGGGAAGCATAATAAATAAACACATTTATAACAATATTTTACATACATATATATTCCATAACACAAATTATCTTTAAAAATATTGTTTTAGAGGTTGAATGTATTCAATGATTTGCTACATGTAGAATATATTTTACAATAATCATTAAAATTTAATCATAATAGTTAAACTCTAATTCCCATTCAAAATATGTCACATAAATGCACATCATCAAAAAATGTTAAATAATATCATAAGACATGGGTGATATGTAACACCAGGTATGGAAAAAAATAAACATTAAAACCTCTTAGAAAAGTATATATCAAAATAATAAAAGAAAACATGAACATGGGAAATGAATAATAACAATATTAATAATAATAATAATTCATATGTGAATATCAATGGATGTGACATTGGAACATAAAAATACAAAAGATCAAAATTAAATCATAATAGAAACAAATAATCATATAAATAATTTATATGGATATTGAATCTTTAGAAAATAAAATATAAATGTAACACAACATTAAATTATGGCACAAATATTAGTATATGGAATTTTTAATTCATGATCCACACCATCATTTACATTGCTTTTGAGAAGATGAAATATACTAACTAAAACTTTTCTCGTGAGATATGAAACATTAACTAATGAATTGTTGGGGGATATAGGACACAACTTATAATTCATACATACCTATTAGTGAAAATTAAAAATCTTTCAACTATCAAGACATAAATTATTCCGGGAAAAAATTTATTTAGAATATTTTATTTAAAGAAAATTAATCTCTTTTCATAAAAACCCCATTTAGATAAAAATGAGTTTCATAAAATTTACACATTATATAAAAATAACATGATGAATTATACCAATAAGCATGTAATACATGATCTATAAAAGATATTAACATTATATAAGAAAAATATATGGTTAAAAAAGGAAACATAACACCATTGGAGAAATATATATATTATTAAATATAGAATTTAAAATTAAAACCAAATTGAAGAACTTCAATCTTAAAAATAATTTGTTATAATCAATGTAAAATTCTGTGTTTTGAATCACTTTCCAAAATTTCAACATTCTATAGGTTAAAATAAAAATATTTGTTGAAGGGATTTTGAAATAAAAACATGTCACATAGAGATAATAATATAAACACATTAAAAATAGAAAATTAATTATGTAATGAACATGAAAGAATGATTTTTTTGTTAAGAATTCATACAAAATAAAGGAATAATTTTCAATTACCAAATCCCTTACCATTAATAAATACTTCCATAGAAATTACTTAACCTCCATACATTACTAAAAAATTGGGTTTATATAGTGATAGGGATTTAACAGTTATAGACGGGGTTCCCTGTTACATTGGCTCAGACATAGATCAATGTTTTACATCAATATTCCATAGGAGTATCGTGGAGGTGATGGGAACTCAGGTCATATTGAGTACAACTTCCAATACACTAAAATATATTAAAAAAGTCGTGATATTTAGATCATGGAGGACACACTCTATGCTTGTGTGTTGGATTTTTATGGATTGTGTGATAGCCATATAGGTCGAGTTGATGTTACTTATATCAACATTTATTAGTTTTCAATCATAATTACACCTTTAGAGTCTTTTTATGGTCACCCGGGAGTATTAATTTTTTTAGGAAGGGGTGGGAGAAGCTTCTTTTGTGAGAATGATTTTGTATGAGGAGATTTTAGAAATGATTTAGGTTAAACATTGGAACCTAGATACAACTCAGATATGGAAAAATAATAGGCAGTTCAAAGACATATTCCTTTAGAGTTTTCTATAGGTGACTAGTTTTCATTAAAATTTCCAAATAGGTTGGGCCACCATCATCTTGGAAAGTAGGAAAATTTAGAATAATGATATCATGGACTATTTAAGGTTACTAAGAATCTTAGAACAGTTAATTATCAATTTTATTTTATAATAAATTTCATAGGTTTTAATGAAATTTTCTTAATATTTCATAGAATGAAATATAATCCCAGTCCCTCTCACAAATTGATTTGGTAATATATTTATTTAGAGATTGAAGTTTCTACTATGGAGCATAAAATAGATATTGTTGAATTTCCAGATAATTTACTATGTTGGATATTGATTTTGTTGGTTACTGTTTTATAGAAAAATTTATTACAATCTCATGAGACATAAGAGAAATGATCATTCAAGAGTGATTAGTTATATACAACCATCATAAGACATAATTGATCAACATTACATCACTGGGACTTAGTGTCTAATTTTGGGTAATTTATAACTTCAAGATACACAAATTTAGATAAATGTCGTCCCTTTTCTAATTTCCTTATTTAGTGGGATGCGTATTAGACTACCCAAAATGGAGAACATTTTATATGAATGTAGGTTTAATTTTATTGGATGTATGATTGTTTAAATTAATGGACTAAATTTATGAATGTTGTAAGGGCTTTGTGTGCTTATCCCTGAGTATGAAAAACACATGAGGTGTTTTTCAGTTTTCATGTAACAATATATACTTTTTTCTATATATTGGAAATTTACATTCTATATAGTGGGAATACATGATATATAATTCAAAACATTCCCATGTTCAGATATTTGTACCTAATTTGAATGATTACATGCTATGTAAGGGTATAAATTGTGTAATGTTGAAAATTTATTTTCTTCTAAAAATGGTATGGGGTTTTCATCGTATAGAATACCCATGGACTACATGAAATATTATGGTATTACATGTAATATAAGTTAAAACTAATGAGATTTTAGGTAATTTTTAAGAGGGATATGTTGTTAATTTTTAAGGAATACGGTCCCCAATTTAAATAGAGAATTCCTACGTTGATTTTGGCGTCTTTTTCCCTTCTAGATCATAGTGTCTAGTGATTAATCATTTTTATAGTTATGGTGTATTTATTTGGTTGAGTAAACCATCATACAGAATTATTTATTAAATCCTTCTTGTGACTTTGTATTGTGTCGTCATATATATTGATCTTAGATGTTTTTTCCTATTATTTCCTTCAATATATATGGCTCGATCTTTTTCTGGGGGAAAATTACATAATGGTTATGGTGGATTAGGTGTCTGTAATTGAGGTATGTTTTGATCAATCTTCTCATCAAACCCTTTTTAATTTTAAATAATTTATAATATTTGTAGATTGATTAAATTTCCTCCATTGTTGTTGTTAAATCACTTCTTATGGAGGATTTTTTTTGGGAACAAGCAACCCATTTTTTGATGTATACAATTTTCTATATCTCCTATGCTGGTAGAATACATTATTTCAAATTTATATTTTTATTATTAAATTTAGTAATAATATTTAATGATTTGATTTGAGTTTTTATACTTGTGTTTTTGATAAAATATAGTTTTTCCTCGATTTTCATAAATTTAAATGGGTTTATAATGGATTGTGAAATTGTTTTACGAAATTGTTTTCAAATAATTATATGATAAAATTTATATAATAACATTGGTTGGAATATATATAAATTATTAATCCTTTGGTAATTAGTTTGAAAAAGTATTAATAGATCTCATCCAATTTCATATGGGGTCTTAAGGGGTTGTCCTCTACACCCTATGCTAGTAGTTTTGGGGACTTTTTAGAATAATTGGAGGCAATTTCACTTTCTAGGTTCCCCCCCCCTCTTTATACATGATGGGTATGTTTTCATATTTTATGAGCATTTGATTTTGTATGATTTTTTATGACTTTTCCAACTATCATGGAACATTATTATACATTGTTTCTAGTTTATAGTGATTCATGGCTAATTTTTTCTACCATTGGATTTTACAATTTTGATAATACTTCTATGGATTTTATATGATATTTTATCCGTGATTTGGTTTGATTTCCTATATAATTTATGATATAAATAAATTAAATTATTTGTAACTAATTTAAATTCATTAATTATAAATATGGAATAGTGTATATTATTCTCTCTTTCCACACTTTTGATAAAAATAATTCAAATCTATATCATTACATGTTTTATTTAATATTGAGTATGTGTGGATTATTTTCCAGAGACATGATATGGAACACATAGGTTTCACCCTACAGAGTATATATGCTCATACCATTCATACCACATTAGCTATGTGTAGACATTGTTATGTATTTTGATGTATGGAATTGAAAGGAGCCGTTGTGAGTTGATGAGGGTTTTTACTAGCCGGGTTTAGGTAGTTGGATGGCGAAATAGTGTGGGCTTTACAATTATATCATATTCAGAAAAATGGAATATCTATTTTATTATTTTTATCATTTGTTGTCAGACTTTCTTTGTGTATATTAATTTTCTACCTTTTTAGTTTCTTCACTTCAATCATTCACTTTCTATTACATTATATATATACATTAATATTAACTTCTATTCATCCTTTTTTTAAATCAAAATATATTTTTTATTGTCTAATTTTGGATGAGAAAAAAAATACCCTCTATTTTTTGTTATTTTCTTGATTATAGTGGTCAATCCATTGGGATTTGGTACTCCCATAAAGTATGTGATGTTTTGGGTTACATAGCCTTTTTGACAAGCCATTCTGGTCATGTTTGTTAAATATCATTGTCTAGACCCAACCATTATTGGGACACTAACATTGTCATTTGTCCCCATTGGTCTCTAGAAATACTATCATTGTATTCCCAATTCAACATATGGTCTTACACATTAGGCTCACTTATCAGATTAATGAATATTCTTACATTCTAACACTTTTTATTTATGTGTGTTTTTTCTTCACCATCACACATCGTGGGCATAATCTTGGGAGTCCACCCATATTGTACAATACTCCAAGGAATGAATGATTAAGGATTGAGTTATAATTAGGTATGATCATAAAATTAATGTTAACCTTGTTTTCATGTGTAATAATACAATTTCCTTTTTGACTAATATTTCTAGGGGCATTACACTTTTCACCCCTTTAAATCCAATTTCCCACATTGATGACCCAGTCCTAAAATTTTGGTAGTTCCTATACACTTCCATTAGATTATTTTCCCTGATAACATTTTAATGACCTGACATTCCCTAATCCATGAACTTAGTGATATGACACAATATTTATATTTTAGTACAATGGATTCCATCCTAACTCACCACATACAGTTAGTTTTTTGGATCTCACATAATTCTAAAAACTATCCCATCATGTAAACATGTGTTCTTTTATTTTGTTTCAAACTCACTCTAACACTCCCTAAGACATTTCACAATAGGTCACCCATCTTGATCACTACACCAAACAATTTATGCTTAATTATGTAGATCTAATAATGAAATCTCTTAAAATGAATGTTCAACTATTTTTCTTTGGGTTGTAAAATTTAGAAATTTTCTGTATCACATTTCTAGTAGTGTTACATTATATCCATTGAAAAAATATTTTCCATTCCAAAGGACCTCAATATCCATAATAGAAACATATTTATCCTACAATGATCCAAATGGCTATGATACCACATGTTGTACCAATAGGCCCAATATACCATATGACTGGGGTTGGGGATTTAGAATGTTAAATAATTCTTCCCTATAAATTATTCATATCCTCTTGTCACTAAGAATAAAATACATTCCATTTTTTATTAAAAAATCTAATATAACAATGGTGACATTTAGGAAATGTGAAATTAGATTTTACATAGTTCACCACAAATGGATGATCCAGGGATCATAAATTGATTGTGTTTTAATGTGTCTTTGTTTAAAACTATGAAAAATAGATGATATAATTTATATGTAAATAATCACTACTGAACCATGGAAACATCCCCTTATTTACTTCTTTGTTAATTCTACCAACTGTGTGGTTACACAACCATGTGTAACTAGCCATTTAATGGTTTGAAAACCCATCTGTCCTGCCCCCTCCGTTCAATAGTTATAAGAATGAAATAAAATAACTCGTTGAGTTATTTTATTATTTTTTTTAATGTCCAAAAATTAATTTTTTTTCAACCCTTGACAGTCGATGTTAATCTTAGAATAAGGGAATTCGGGCACTATAAATTCAATGTTTCCCTTTGAATTTTTATCCGAGTAACAGTTCAAAAGATATAAATCGTTGCTCACACGTTTACTGAACGTACCTTAAAAAAGTTCAAAAATTATTAACCATCACACTCAACCAACACCGGTCAAGGTTAGGCTTTTCCTAAGGGGAAAATTCCCTCACGATCTCAAAAATACTCTTAGATTTCT
Source organism: Viscum album (assembly GCA_963277665.1). Classification (NCBI taxonomy): domain Eukaryota; kingdom Viridiplantae; phylum Streptophyta; class Magnoliopsida; order Santalales; family Viscaceae; genus Viscum; species Viscum album. The sequence goes on along the minus strand of OY728132.1, from coordinate 1,337,715,105 downwards.
AATCGGATTTACCATTTAGATGTTATAGAATTTAACAATAAAATAATTGTTATTTAATTATTTTATTTACCGCCAAAAACTAAATTCCATGGTTGGCCTGAGCCTGACAATGTTAGGATCTTCCTAATGAAAGTATACCCTCACGAGTTCAGCAGTAGTCTCAGATTTATAACCTGAGTCACCGTTCGTGAGTTATAAGCATTTGAAAAATAAAATAATTTTATTTAATTATTTTATATACAATTATGCCATTTTCAGGATTTCTCACCGGAGGCCTTCACTGACGAACCTTAAGTCGATCCTAGGTTAAAACCACTATCATGAATGCTAAAGTGCCCTCATATTTCTGATCTGGTCACCCATTTAATTGTTATTCTATGTTTTTAGAAAAAAAAAACTCATACACTGTATTTAATGCTTAACATTTTTTGATGGATTATTCCAGGCACACCGGGTCTCAGAATCATGTGTTGTCAAATTTCATTGCCTCATAATAATTCCATATAATTAAAAAAATATAAATAAATTTTGGGGCATTAAATTCTCCCCACCTTAGGGTTTGACATCCCCGAAATCCAAAATAAAGTAAAATCATACAAATGAGGGTACTAAGTAGAAATCTGAGCCTCCCACTCCCATGTACTCTCCTGGAGGTTCCCGTGCTACCACCGAACTCTCACCAGAGGTATTGAACATACATAAAGGACTCACTCCTGCCAACCCTCTATTGCCACTATGAACTCCGTAAAAGTAACCCATTCATCAATGTCCAACTTTCCCTAGTCGATAATGTGCATTTGATCATGCATGAATCTCCTCAGCTACAACACATGGAAAAAATTATGATCTCGGTGTATCTGTTGGAGTGGTGCTAGGTGGTAATCCACATCACCAACTCTTTTAAGAATCTGGAAAGGTCCAATGAACCCCGTAGATATATTTTCATCCCAACCAAAATTCTGAAATCCTCATCGAGGTGGGACCTATATGAATACATGATATTCATCCTCATACTCCAAGGGTATATGTCTCTTGTCAGCATAAGACATATGCTGAATCTATGGAGTCTTTATCCACTCTTGGATGTCTACCCCATCTTAGTGGTATCTTGATCCAACTCTAGACCCTTAAGTGATGACCCCCCCTGAGTCTGTCCAGTATAGAGGTGATCTGCATGGTCACCCATACATGACCTCAAACGGAGCCATGCTGATGCTGGAGTGAAAAATATTGTTTCATGAAAAGTCCACCAGTGTCTGGTGGTCCTACCAACTGGGGACAAAATCAGGGACACAATCATGAAGCATGTCATCAAGTGTCTGTATGGTCCGCTCTATCTGACCATAGGTCTGAGGGTGAAAGGCGATGCTCAAGCGTAGTTGGGTCCTAAATGCCTCCTTCAATCCCTTCCACAAGCGGTATGTAAAACGAGCATCGTGATATGAGACGTTCATTGATGGAATCCCATGAATCCATATAATTCCCTGTATATATAGGGGTCCCAATACCTCTACTGATCTCTACTCTAGGATGGGTAGGATGTCAGAAGACTCGGTGAGTCAGTCAACGATCACCCAATTGTAGATTTGGCCCTTGGATGCACATGGTAGCCCCGTCACAATGTCAATGGAGGCACCATCTCACTTACATTATGGAACCTTAAGGGGATGAGCTAAGCATGATGGTACATGATACTCGACCTTCACATGCTGACAAGTGAGGAATCATGATATGAACCATGCCACATCTTTATTAATCCATGTCTACTAGTACTGATGCCAGATGTCTTGGTACATCTTCACCACACCCGGATGTACCACTAAATTGGATGTGTGGAAATCCCTAAATACATCATATATCAGCATTACTGGTACTGTGGTGCATCCTATAAAGAGGATGACATGATCCCCACCTTCAAAAAAACCATTTGGAGACTACCCTAAGGATATCTGAGCACGACAGGCCTCACAGTCAATGTACCCATGCTGTGTCTCCGAAACTAACTGATGGAGTGGGGGAGTGAAAACCATAGAAATGAGGTAAACTACTCCACCACTATCCATACAGGATAACTACAACATAGCTTTCTTAACTGTCGCCTCACTTAGTAACTATAACCCAGACCTCCTGCTGAGTGTGTCTGCCACCACGTTCCCCTTCCTAGGAGTGTAGACTATCTAAAAGTCATAGTCCTGGAGGAACTCCAGCCATCGCCTCCATCACAGATTTAGGTCCTTATATGATAAGATATATCTGATACTATTGTGATCAAAGTAGACAGTAAACAGTTCTCCCAACTACAATACCATCTCCTGGAGATACTCAAAAGCTATCTGATATGAAGTTATAGATATTGGTGTCATCCTTGGGTACATTTAAATGTAGAAGTCTCTCTCCCTGTGGGGAGGTAATCTAGAAAACATATTTTGAAAAGGATGTTCCCACACTCTAGCACTAATTTTGGGAACTAAAAACTCAAAACACGTGTTGCCACGAGGGTAAGGTTGGCCGACTCAAGAGTGATCCTATGCACCCTCCTACGCATGAGTTTAACCCATTCTGCATTGGTTTCCTTTTTCTCTAACCAAGGAAAACCCCATCCCAATGATGTAGATGTACCCCAACATTTTTTCCTAAAACAATAAATCTAAGAATGAACTGTGGATGACCATTCCATACCAAAACTGTCATCATAAGGCCACAATCACGCCACTAAGAGGTCCCTACTGAAACTCTCGCCTCATGGTTCAGATCACACCATCATCATAATTGTGATTATCAAGTCTCCTCCTATAGGTATCTCTAGACGTAAGGGTAAAGTCAACATATGGAAACTATAGGTCTTGAACAAGATTCCTTACAAGAATGAATGATTGTTACACATGTCTATTAATACGGCAGGTAGTAGTAGAGATAGACCATACTTCGAATCATTATTGAAGCCCTTGGTTCACACTCCATGGCCACATGAATCTACTCACATCCCCTTTCCTCCCACTCCCTGAGCCTGGTGGGGGCCACATTGGGGTGCTGGATGTAACATATCAAACTTTATATTACCTCATGTGGCTCTCCAAGCTCCTCTTCCATGTCTGCTCCCCTACAGATTCAACATTCCCTATCGCTTCCTATTCCCAAACAATTTTATACAACCAAGTGTCCAAGGCTGACGTTGGTTTCATCTATTCCCACTGCTGAAATTCACTGGTTGTATCTATTCTACCATTGAATTTTCAACCATGATGGTTCTTTCTAGAACCCTAACATAAGTAGGAATGCACAGAGGAATATTTCTAGCTCGAATGTCCTTAAACACATCTCTCTTGGAGGTCTGAGCCATGATACACTATTTGTATCATATTCATCGAGTAACTAGAATGGTTGGTATTCCTTGAAGAATTCTTAGTTGCTGACATGTCACCATATTGAAACTGTAGAATCGTTTTGGAACAAAAACCCCATAGATTTTTTTGGCAAGAGTCCCCCTTTTCTGAGGAAGGTTCCCAAGATTTTTCCACAAAATATTCACCCAATTGTATGATAGGGGTAATCTAAACCCTTTCATCACCATGATAATACATGTAGAATGCTAATTGTTAGGTCATCCATCTGATCGTATGGTTCCCTAGATAGGTGGAATCTTGGTCACTGAAAATCATGTAAGGAATTGAGATTATAAGTGTCCTCTACCAGTTTCACCAGTAGTAACTAATGACCAACAGGAAGTGGTCTATCTGGGACACCACCTGAAGGTACCATATCAGGAAACGATCTCTATACCAAAGCCTCATCGCACTACAGACCATCATCATGGTAACACATTGGAATCTTGGCTGGCTTTGTGTATTGACGCATCTTGATAGAGAATCAAGATTAACCACCGCAAAATGTCATACGTTGTGAGCATATTCAAAAGATATTAATAAAAAATAAAAACACATGCAACTAATGTTTTCATTTAATGAGTTGGAAAAAATATTTCATGGTCGTGGTGTGTAGATACGTCGGTCGCTGCACCAATACCAGACTCCCCAAACTGAAACCTGGTCTTAGGACATTAAAGACCATTGCTCCATTGAAAATATAGACTCTTATTTATGTTGGATGAACTGATTCCCTCTGATACAACTTTGTCATGAACCATCCTCTAGGGCCCGTTCCGTGACTACCCCAACCCAATCATCCCAAACCCAGGGGTTGGCGACAAACACCAAAAAGACATTTCCCTAAAATAAGAAGGCATTGCATCAAAACCTTTACACACACATACATTGTACAATACAAACAAGAAAAACACAATGGAATAAGAAATGTTAAAATAAAACTAAGAGAAGTGGAGGGTCTGATCCTTGTTCGTTCGATTCGCACCCTCCACGTTAGCATTATAATATGGGAATGATTATTTTATCATAAAAACTTCCATAAAGAAACCCCACATTATTCACCCGCATTATAGAATGAAATAAAGATCATCCTGTTTGGTGGTTGATCCATGTTTTTCATAATATTCATGAATGGGGAAATAGATGAATTAGGCACATAATTGCTTATCATGAATTTTTTGGAAGGTGTTGCAAAAGAGGAAGGTGTGTCCACATCTGAGGGTGTTTCAGATCAAGGAGAATGTTCATTTCCTTTAGTGCTTGTTATTGAATCATCCAATGGTCATCGAAGCCTCATTCTAGGATACTAGAAGATGCCGCAACACTATGTCAGAGGTTCTTCTTTTGTGTGCCAAAAAAACATGCCCAAGCATCGATTAAAAAGACAAAAGAGATTATCAATGGACCACACAATTACATAGGTTCGTTAATGAATTGAATGAATGAACCTATTATTTCTTCAAATAGTGTGGTTACAAAAACAATTGTGGATGACCATTTAATGGTCTAACAACCCAGTTGTCCTTCTACCACCACTCAACAGTTATAAGAATGAAATAAAAAAACTCATTGAGTTAAATGTTTTTTTTGTAAAGTCAAAAAATTAACTTTTTCATTCGAACCTTGCTGGTCGAAGTTATACATCACCTTTGAGAATCCTAGTGTCATGAATTCAAAAGTTCCATCATGTTTTTAATCTGAGCAGTGGTTCAAAATATTGAAATCGTCTCTCATAAGATTACTGAACCTACCATAAAAATGTTAAAAAATTATTAACAGTCACTCTCAACCGTTGCTGGTTAAGGTTAGGATCTACATAAGGGGAACATCACATCAAAGGATAAATCATACTCTCATATTTCCAATAAGAGTTTCCTTTTAGGAGTTATATAATTTCACAAATAAAATAATTGTTACATAATTATTTTATTTACGACCAAAAACAAACATCCAATGTTGGGCCACACCAACCAATTCTAGGATCGGCCTAAGAAAATAATACCCAAAAGAGTATATTAGTTGATTCATATTATTAATCATAGTCTCCATTCTTGAGTTTTAAGAGTATGATAAATAAAATAATAATATCTAATAATTTTATATATGGTTATTCCATTTTCAGGTTTTCTCACAAGAGGCCTGCACCGAGAAAACTGATGTTTCACCCAGGGTAAACCAAACATTCGGAATTTAACGGTGCCCTCAGATTTTTTATCCATGAAATTGTATAATAGCTATTCTACTTTTTCTAGAAAACCACTCTAGTTCTCTATTTAATGCTTAACATTTTTCGACATATCATTCCAAACACTCTGAGCATTATAATCATTTGCCTTCAATTTTCTTAGTCTCGTAATAAGTCCTTATAAATAAATAAAATTATATGGAATTTTTGGGACATTACAATTACAAGTGAATAGACTAGGTGATTTTGAAAAACATGTATCCAATACCAAGGATCAAGGTCATGTTTGATCAATTGAAATGGGCATGGTGGTTCTTGATGATTATCCTTAGATCAGCCTTTCACCAGTTGATAGTATGGGATAAGGATATTCTTATGACTGACATTAGATGTTGTTAAGGTTACAATGAGTACTAAGTTATGTTGTTTGGTGGGACGAATTCCCTACGAGTGTTCATGGGACTCAATAAACAGATCATTAATCCTTACATAGACTGGATCATGGTGGTCTTCATCAATGATATCCTATTGTATTCGGTGTATGAGGAGGATCACACAAACAACATGAGGAGGGTCCTGGACACCATTCGAGAGAGCCAATAATACGAGATGATCTCTTAGTGCATTATTTGGATTCGAGGGGTCCATTTTTTGGACACATCATCTTATAGTATGGAGTTGTAGTGGATCCAATGTTTGTTGAGTCCATGATTTCTTGGAAGACACCCATGAGTGTTATCGAGGTGCAGAGTTTACACTGACTATAAGGGTATTATAAGATGTTTTTACCAAACTTATACAGTGTGGAATCACCATTGTAATCATTAACACAAAAGTAGAATCCTTTTGTATGGATAAGAAAGTTCAAAAAGTTTTTTCAGGTTATTAGGAAGAGGTTGAAGAATCCTATCGTGATGTTACCGAGGAAGGTGTAGAGTATGGGGTGTTCTTTTATTCCATAGAGACAATTATTGGGTTTTTTTTCGAATGTAGAGGAATAAAATTATTGCCTATGGTTCATACCAATTGGGACCACACAAGCATAAATACATGACCCATGATCTTGAGTTAGCATCCATACTCTTTTTATTAATGGTGTGGCGACACTACCAGATGGGTGGGAGGATTATCATCAACTCTTATCACAAGAGTCTCATGTTTATATTCTCTCAGATGGATCTGATCATGGGATTGAGTCATTGGATAGACTTCCTCTAGGACTCTCAATTTGAGATTGTGTATGCTCATTGGAAGGAAAAAATGGTGGAATATTCTCTATGATGGAGATCTAGTTTGTAGTTACTGAATGAGGTATCATATTAGTTGGACTCATTGAAGTTATACTTTGTGGATGTAGATGGGTCATCTTACCTAAATTCCATGGATTTCATCCCTCCACTGTTATTGTGAATTATGGAGGCACAACATTGGGATACCCACTACAAGATCATAATGATCAATTCTCCATCAATCATACTCTTGATGGATATTCAAATCCTTAGGAGCATGCCATTGTTTTCCGAGGATGCATAGTAGTACTGGTGGAATAATAAGAGGGGGTTTTGAATGAGGATTATTCATCACATTTGGAGGTTATCTAGATATGGTGACTATATAATAGGACATCTGTCATATGTTTTGGTGTCTATGGATGATGAAAGTAGTTGTTGAGACTGCTTCATGATGCCGTCATTGTCAACAAGTGGAGGATGATCACTAGGTTCCAACGGGTTTTTCTCAACCCCTTGAGGGGTCAAAATGGGAGGGGGTATATAAATGGACATTGTGATGGGTTTACCACATATATCCTAGTGACAAAATTCTATCATGGTCATCATTGACCGAATCAACACGTCATAACACTTCGTATTTCTATGAGAGAAAAGTCTAGTATAGAGCTTGGGGTTCCTCAATGTGCAGAAGATAGTTCGACTCCATGGAGTTCAATCAAAAATTGGTTCTAATAACTATTATCTATTTACATTCATGTTGTGGAAGGGATTAAAAGAGGTATTTGTGACCCAAAAAGGATTGAGCATAGCATTTCACCCACATACATACACAAATACTGAACAAACAACTGAGGTTTTGGAGGACATGTTTCGGTCTTGCAGGTTATACTATGGTTGTAGTTGGAAGGATCACCTACCACTAGTATGTTTATCATACAAAAACATCTAAAATTACACTAGTCTAATGGAACCATTCAAGGCTCTGTATGAGCAAGCATTCAGGTCACCTCTTTTTTGTACTGACCAAATAGAGTTAGCACTCATGGGCCTGGAGTTGGTATGATCTATTGTAGAGATGTTTTAGATCATACAAGGTCAAATTAAGACTATATAGAGGAATTGTATGTCTTATTACTATAGGCTACAAATGACTTTAGAGTTTGTGGAATGAGACCATGTGTTTCTTTGGGTTTCACCTCCATGGTGACAAAAAATATTTTTTTGTGGCCACAAGATATCAATGTGGATCAAAAACTCTTTCTAGATACTACCTAGAGATTGAGAGGTGGTGTACCACTTGTCTCTACCACCGCAGTTAGTTTGACTACACGTCGTCTTCCATGTTTTTCAGTTGAGGAGGTACATGCATGACCCATCACTTGTCATCGACTAGGGTGATGTAAATATTAAGGATGGGGAATCTTTTTCTGAGTACCCGATGGAGATTTGGGATAGGAAGCAGGGGACACTTTATAGGTGATTTATTCCATTAGTGTATGTCTAATGGTATCACAAGAATGACTAGGAGATCTAATGTGAGCGAGAGGATATTATTCATGCTCAGTACCATCATCAATTTGAGTAGGAATTGTTTTGGATTTTTAGGGGCATACATCTCCATGGTGGAAAGAATATAAAATCTTGGAATTTTTGTACATTAATTCATATATTATATGGACTGATTTCAAGAGCAATCACTGAGACAACATGCTATTCCGAGGCCCGGTGTGTCCGAAAAAAATGTTCGAAATGTATTAAAATATTTAAGATCATGTGCACCTGGGTTTCCTTAAAAAGTAGAATAACTATTAAATCGATGAAAAGATCAGAAATCTGAGGGCACCGTTGAGGTCAGGATATCATCATTACTCTCTGTACAGCATAACATTGGTCATAATGGGAAGATTGTGAAACAATTATGGTGACATTTTTAAATGAAAAAGATAATTTATTTTGTTATGTTGAAGAATTGAATTATTCATTTAAAATAATAATTATGAAATAATTCTAGGGCTAGACACATAATCATGGAACTTCTGTTAGGATTATGGAGATAGAGCTCTATAATCCATTCTAATGAATGATGATGGATTGAAGATTCATAACAATGTAGGTTCATTATTCATTGACGATCAATGAAAATTGAGGTTTTGATTTTGTGTTAATATATTATTTCATGATTTTTGATGATCACATACTAATCCATGAATATATTATCTTGTGGATCGATCATATTTGAGGAATGTTATTATTTAAAAAATTATCTGGAATAATTTGATTTATTTTTCTAACCCGAATCCCCTAATCTTGATCGTTATCTAATATCTCTTGTAAAAGGATGATTTATCTTAATTATCATGCATTTATTCCTTCATTACTCTTGTTATGCCCAATTAGAACCCCATGGTTCTCGACTCTGCATTTATGGTTGGGTTTGACCCTGATACCCCCTAGATTCGGGTTGAATCAAAAATTTAGCCTGGGTTTGTGTAGATTGGGACATAAAGTCCTCAGATCTATGCCTGTTTTGATTTTTTGTGCATCAGATGAGGTATGGTGGTCTGTAAAAGGGACCCCTGGCATGGTGGATGTGACTGACAGCTTCATGCAGTGGAAAAGAATGTGTGGGCGGTGACGATCAGTGGGGCAGTGATGGGGGGATAAAATAATGATGGTGGGGAATAGTTGCGGATGTGGAGATGTAGTATATGTGGAGTGAGTTAGGATAGTGGTCTCGGTATGTCAGATGTATTGGGTTGGCTCATGCTGGAATTGGGTTTAACCTAAGTTGGATCTCCAGAAATCGAGTCAGATCCATGATGTGCACGACTGTGATGGTCAACCAATGGGAAATGGCAGCTCGAGCAGTTGTGGGTGCATCGACTAAGATGGTCAATTGCGATGGTCCAAAATGATGGTTACCATAATGATCTACCATCATGGTCGACCACTGGTGCACTGACTACACAACCAGGTTACATAGTATATTGACAGACCAAGATGGTATGTCTGCAGGCCCACGGCAGGCCTGCATGCATTTTCTCTCAATTAACTATATATCCTAAAAGGATAATCCAATCAATGATACATCTACTACATTGAGACCCTAATATTGAGATAATATTTTGAGAAAAATGGGGGGGTTAGTTTGACATGTATAGGTTCAAAATGTTCCTTGGTTATTTCCTTGATGGTTAAGTCTGACATTACAGACACATCAATGAATTTTCTCCCATATAGAAGTATAGAATCTGATATAGTATGGTACCTATCCTTGAGAATAGAGTGTGACCCTATCTCACCCCTAGCGGGGTTTTGGAATTAGTGTAAATTCTGTGATCAAGGTGTTGGTCCTTCATCTAGAGGGATGCATTACTAGGGTGTGTGGTATCTTCCCTCATTTCTGGTCGTGATCCCCTATAGAGTAGGTTGATCCATATAAGGTTTGTGGTATCCCCTCTTAGTTATGGACACGATACTCTCTCTATGTATCATATTATTTTGTTACCAATAAATTCCCATTAGGTAGGGTCCAAATGAGATAGACCTCTTCGGTGATTTTCTCTGATGATATGATTTCTCAAGGACTGATTTCTCCACAAATGGGTGTGCTACAAGTGGAATCCAACGGATTGTAGTTTGTTTTGACCACCTGATGCCATGGTGTCTCTTCTGAGTTCATCATGATATTATTTTTATCTTTTCTATAGAAATATACCTTCATAGATATGATTGTACTTTCCTTCGATGTACGTCGTTGTGTTTTAAAGGTGTCTTGGTCAGTATTGTTATACTCACGCCTATATGGTATTTTCTCACATGTGTCATATCGTATAAAAATTAGTGAACTCTTGGAGAAGTCTTATGTGGACCCTGACCAATCAATTCTTAGTGAAACCAAACAGACTGAGGTGTGTTCCTGTGACATTCAGACAGTAGTCCCATAACCATTACATCCTGGTTGGACTTGTGTTATAGACTCTTTGGGGTGTACTTGTTTTTAACCCAATTTTAATTCCAGTAAATTCAATATCATACTCTATTATGGGATTATATATTTAGGCATGCATCCATTCATGTATTTTACATTTTTTTATTTTTTGGCTTAGAGAGTTGTGTTTGTGTGTGTGAATAGGTACATTCGGCCAATGCCTCCCTTTTGTTGGATAGTCCTACACAGTTCTAGTCACCACCCCCTTGACTATTAGAGGTGGGATTAAGGTATTCATGGAAATTTACCCTCTAGGAAGGATTGTGACATTCGATATATTGAGAAAATTAACTGACATCTTGAGTTGATAAATGATCAACCAAGTAACATCCTTCTAACTAGGACTATCTGCTAATCCAATGATGAAATTCATTAAAACCACATCCAACCTATATAACAGAATGAGTAAGGGAATCAAATAACCCAATTTATATGCATTTATATCTTATTTCTATGACATGGAAGACACAACAATACAAAATATTCAAACGACAATCCCATACCCTTCCACCAATACCGATGTATAAAATCATGATACATCATAGTAGTATCTTTAAGGGTAAAAATGTTTTCCACTATAGAACAAATCCTACCTCATGTAAAAATTATCATCACACTTGTTTCAAAAATACAATAATAAAATTGGTAACAATGACCACTAACCCTATGTCACCCCAAAAAATTGATTTCTGTAAATAAAATGGACATGGAGTTTGTAATATTTTAAAGTTGATCATAATATTAAAATGAAGAAAACCTAAAATTAAATAAATTAATATCCCTCCCATTATTATTGTCCATTATGAATCATTACCCTATAATAAAACACATTGTAGAATATTCTTTAGTTAAATCCTTCATAGTATGTATCCAAAATTTCTTTATCAGCACATCAAAAATATTTTTAACTCTATCTGGAGTATATGTAATCTCAGAATAAAATTTTTAGAGATACTCCTCCCAATATCGTAGATTCATTTTTAGATCCCTCTTATTCAAAATATACACCATGATCATATTAGAAAAATATATTATAATCCATTCCCCATGGAGGTAGTGGAACCATATTTGAGTAAATTCATAACCAATACCAACCTGATATCATGGGAGGGATATTATTCGAAAGATGTAATAACATCAGAGAGACAGAAGATAAAATCTATCTCATCTATACCAAGAAAAAATCCATATCCATTCTAAAATAATCAAATAACAATTACAACCATATCTACATTATGGAAGAATAAAAATTGGAGAAGAATTCAAAATCACCTATAGTTCCACTCAAGATCTTATAAAATTCTCATTCCACTAAAACATTCCACCCTTATGGGATAAATCAATCATGAGATATGAAAACCTTGAAATATTCCCAACAAACCATCAATAATATACTAACATCCCGAGTAGCATCAGATATCAATCATGCATTTAGGATGCTCCCCAAAAATAACAATCTATACCTATTAGCATCCAATAAAATTCATGAATCAGATATAACACTACCCACATAGATTACATGACGACTAAAAAACACTCATTTGGAAGGAATATTATACAAAAGATGTTCCATTATTATTCTATAAATGTTATCAAAATTTCACATATTCTACTCATTTAACCTGGAATTAAATAAAATATCATCAATGAACATCATAAAAATAAAAATCAAATAAAGTACTAATGATATGGTTTATTAAAACCATAAGCACAACATGATCTTTAATTCATCAAAATGGGGTAACCAAGAACAAATAATTCTCAGAGTGGATGATAAATGTTGTATTGGGTATATCCTCCCATTGGAGTCTCAAAATTATGCACCCTAACTATGGGTAAATATATGAAATAAAATGATCCCTATTGTTTATTCAATGAGATCATATAATAGTTCAAAATGTATATTTGTACATTATGGTCACCTAATTTTACATCTGATAGTCATTAAAATGTATGAGGATCTTCTCTTATATCATATAATTTAGAAAAAGAGAGTCTCATGGTGGCACATGTGGATGAATAAATCTATTATCATTGATAATTATAAGCAATACATTTGTTAATACCAACCCAATAGGAAACATTCATAAAGATATATTAGGAATGATTGTTGTTTTATGTAGCATTCCAAATGTAAACTTGACATCTATATATGGGGGAAAGCAGATAATCATCTGTAATGACCCTAGGGTACACACACAGAAACAAAAGTATCTAAATACTCATAAAACTGTTAATAGAATCAAGTAATATCTCCAAAAAATGTACTAATATTACCACATCATAAAGAATAACAGGTCCCTCCTTTTCCTATAAACAATCCCACTCACCTTGAAAACCATGAGTAACCCCATAAGAAGATATGAACTAATCTAGATGATGATAACAGTCTATCTAGGCCTTAAAATTGATCATCCAATCCTTTAAGATAATCATGTTTCTGATTTCTAGATTGATGACTAATAATTCCCACACTACCTCATGGACTTCTATCACCCATCATCATGTTGGGAAACTAAATACTTGTTTGGACAATAAACAAAAAGGTATGTATATATCTATTAAAAAAGGAATAAGAACCTAATGAAAAATCAACACCTTAACTAACATTGATGGTAAAATGAATGAGTAGCACAATTATCAAATAATTATTACCCCATATAAGAAAAAATGAACATTTTACCTATATATTTGGTTGTCCCTATTTTATAGTCCTCTTTTTCATAATCCATCACAAAAACAAGGTCAGTATTAGGTCGACCCTGAGATTTATTAGCAACACGAACATCCAACTTCTACTGATAATATTACACACCAGCATTAGAAGAATTACGAAAAACCTAAAACCCCTTTGTAAATGTGGATCCATACATACATCCTTGTGATATCCTATAAAAAACATAATTTATGTGGTAAGATTTTCTCTAGTGATGATATGTTTTGAGAGATTCCATAAATATTGTCTTGTTCTAACCATGTTTCCCATAATCATATAAAAAACATGTTGTTTTCCGTATGATTCTGTAAAAACTTGTCCTGATGAAAAAATTCTACCTTTTATGTTCTATTTCATTCCCGAAGATAAACCATGTCAAATGGAAGTAACAACTATTCCTCCACCAAAACCTATTGTTCTCACTATGACGGCCTCTACCTATTCATCCTTATTAAATAACTCTACAAATTATAGAAGGTATATGAGAATCAACATTTAACAAATATTGTCCCTTAATCCCAACTCAATCATATGAGAATTTATGTAATAATTAGTGACAATATCTAATTATATATCCACTAACATAGAAAAACATGCTGAATAATTTATAATAGAATTATACTCATAATCTATGGTAAAAAAATTATGGGACTTGTCTCCTTGAAATTCATTAGAATAATAATCAATGTTTAATAGTTTCTTGAACATAGTCTAGGTAAGATCCCCATGAAACATATCATGACCAAAATATTCACACAATTTCCATCCCATTCCTTCATGTATATATATTGAAAAACCCAGAATTTATTTATATGGAGTCATCAAAATTTTGAATATTGTTTCAATATTTTTGACCTGATCTATAGATTTTTTGTGTTAATTATCACAATAGAATAGAGGTGGATACTTATTTAAAAGTTTTAATTCATAATAAAATAAATCTTTTATGTTCACAAAACCTACTTTCCACAATGTCTAAATAGTAATGATTACAACTTCTACAGATTAAAGGTTCACCAGAAGATTTCTCATCAGAACCTGCCTTGTAGCTTCCTCACTCAGATTTGGAAGATATATTCTTGGAGTCATTATAAAAAAATAATTAATAACCAATCATTTGATAGAATATTCAAAAATCATTATACCAACATCTGTTATAAAAGTCAATGGCATAAAATAATTATAATTATTTGAAATTAGGAACATCTAAAACAAGGTTGAATCTATAAGAAATGAAAATTTTCATTTAAATATTCCCCATCTTTGGTTAATTCATATTACCCCAACCACTAAATCTCAATAATGGAAATAATACAAAAACCACTGATAGTAACATATATAAATAAATGAATGTTTTATTACTTGGCATGTTTCCCAAACTTAATACATTAATCATAACATTCTTAACTCTAGCCTACAAAACTACCAAACCACACTTGGTTAGTGGCAATAACACTTTTGTGTGGGTATTCCAACTGATACAAATTGTTAACAAACAAATGCATGGAAAATAAAAAATCACCAAGGTGGTCCACTATTTGGTGAGACATTGAAAAGAACCACAAGTCTCATGAAAAAATGATGAAACATCACTGTAAATCATAAAATGAAAAATAAATATCACAAGGATATAAAACATCATTCCACAACCACAAAACTAGAAAGATTAAATGAAAAAAACAAAACATGTATCCTTGGGACAATCCATCACCACTAATCAATCTCATTATGAGGAACATAGAATAGAATAGAACATAATACTCTAAATGATTCCATTCCCATTACATTAGGCTTGATAAACATGGTCTACAATCACCAACTAGAAAATGTTTGGTGTGATCTAAAAATCCCATATTATATCACCAAGGAATCTATACAAGTTAAAATATCAATAATGAACATGTACTATCATTATAAAAAATATCATTTATAAATACTTTTTCAAATCATAAAATTTACAAACATTCCTTCTTTCATCAATTCACAAAGATATGTAAAAAAATGTGGTATATTATAAATGAAATATATCATCATGTTTTAAACTAGGATCGAAAGGAAAAAAAAAATATAGGCTCTAGACAATAAAAATGCATACTATACATGAAATTAGTATTAACTAATAACATTATGGGACAAATTGATATAAATTCCGACCATAGACTTATTATATCAAAAAATTAACCCCTTGTGGCTCCACACAAATATTGATTACACATTTCCATTTAGAAATGAACCCAATGATCTCAATGGGATATGATTATCCTAAACAATTTCAGAAAACATTGTCACATTTAATTAAAACTATTTAACATAAAATTAAATACATTTAAATGAATAACCCACATGGGTCAATATAAACATATAGATATTCAAGAATTAAAAAAATTGTGTAGATCTTCCTACCATATTGATGATGGAAACCTATCTCTCCTCAAAAATGAAGATTTAGAATCCATTTTATGGTGAAAAATTACACAAATTATTAATACATTGGCAAATGCATATAATAAAATTAATTTAAATCCCAATCGACATTTTCACACCATGTAATGTTTTCAGGGCTTGTAAAAATTTGACACAAAACATGAGACTCACATAATCATCCATACAATAGATTCCCAACATTTTACCAATTCAATACATTGATGTGTATTTCAAAAGGTGGTTCATCCGATTTTATATATAAATCATATGAACAAATGCTTTGGGATCAACAGTACCTAGGAGGGAAATCTAAATTCATTTTCTTATTTTTACCGAGACCACTTAATCCAAAAAATCATAAATCACCAAAAATTATACCAAATACTAGATAAGGTATTACATTATAGAAAATCTTGAAATGCACCCAAACAAAAAAGGAAAACCATAAAAAGAATCATAGTATTGCTAATGGAAGGAAATGATCTATTAAAATAAACTATTATTCATAGTTGAACTAATAGTGATGTTACTGCATTGGACGATATGAACCCATCTATTTGTGTAACAGATGCATTGTTATTTCCGTGAGGACATATAGTAGCGTGATGTAGATATTCATGATTAGTGGAAATATATCCATGTCGATAATCCCCAATGACAAATAAAATTAATGGGATAAAGTATGTTTAAGAATTCATGGTGACCTATGTATACATAGGGAGTTATATTTAGATTTTTTTTTATTTTATCATCATCTAACCAAAAATTACTAAATCGGACGTTGGTGGGGGGATAGACAACCATTAATGAAAAATGGTCGAGGATGAATGAATAATATTTAAGATAAAATATTACTTAGGATCATAATGGAATACCATTAACATTAACTATCCATAGTAGAGTCACATCACATTATTTTAGTGATTTAGTATCGACCACTTTTAGTATACTTGGTGTAAAATTTCTTGTGTGTTATAATACCCAAACATAACATTAAAATATGTTTCTCTTTTTTGAATCTCTATTATTTTAATGTACCTTCTTCTATAATATATTTTATAAATATTATAGAAATATGACTGATGATATATAATCCCTATTCCCTATATACATTAAATAATTATTCATGGCCAGTTGTGTAAATTACTAAAAATTATGTCTTACCACAATGCATTTAGTTTTTCGATTAATGCACTATATAATTTAAAATATATATAGATTATATATTAATTTTATCATTATTGTATTAATATTATAATTTTATACAATTATTCAATGAAATATATTAAATTATTATAAATGTATCCCTATTTTGAGGTGGTATTTAGTTTCTACAAATAATTTATGAAATATTCCTAGGATAAATTACATGTGGGTATAGGAAGGTGTGGGAAAAGAAACAAAAAAGGAACTCACATTTGATTTCATGAATTTTTTGTTATTATTATACAATATCTAGTTCATGATATATATTTTTAACCTTATTAAATGAAATCATATTAACTGAATCATATTCATCTTTTAAATTTGAAATATTCCTTCATAATATATCACATTTGGGATTTGTATGTGAATCTAATTTTTTAGTGATTGATTCAAGCGGTATTTGAGGATTATTTTTTATTAAAATGATGACCATGTGTTATTATAGTACTAAATTTACCTTATTATGTTAAAATGTTTTTTTATTGTCTATATAAAATTTCCCCAATTATATTGGGGATTAATTGTCAATTTAGTCCTTACTAAGAGATGTAGAGTGTAAATAGAGGGAAATAAGCATATGAATCATAGGATGTGGTTAAATATATTGATGATATTTTTCAAATATGGTTAGTTTTCTAATAATTGTTTTTCATATGTGGTGTTAGTGAGAAATAAATATATTTTTTACTATATCATGACTCATTAGAATTTTTTTTATTTTTTTCCATAAATCCTTATTTAATCATTAAATACCTTTTTTCAAATTAACCTTATATATAAGTATGTAGATCTATCATTATTTATTAATTGATTCTTTATTATGATATTTCATAAACCCATTCTATATTATTAGTGGTATCTCATTCAATATATATTTTATTAATGTGAATTATCATTACACTTTTTTAGTTTAATTGTGATATATTGTTTTATTTGGTAATTAAATACTTTATATGCTGTTTATTTTGGGAAATAAAACTCTGATATGTTAATCACCATCTGTATCATTCTTATGTTTCAATGATGCATCATTTTAATTCGACATTTTTTTATTGATATATTGTTGGATATTTTTATAATTATGGGCTTGTATCCTTCACCATTTATATAAATATGGTGACCACTGACTAGTATTTTATGATTCCATATGGGCATATATCATTAATCATTATGAGTGATATAGTGAAAATGTGTTCACCTATTGTAATATTAAAATGTCGTATCACCACCTATAAATTTTTCTACTAATTATGGATCAAATAAAGAATTTCTAAATTATTATTAATAATGACTCTTCGATATAATTTTTTTCTTAACTAATTAGAATCATCATATTTCGGACATTCTATAGTAGTTTTGGCTTATCAATTTTGTGGAGCAATAGCACTTGATGAAATAAATATGGTTATGTTTAATATTGTTTAATCTTCTCATTTTATGAATGAATAGTTATATACTATATTTATTCTCTGATGCCCTATTTACTATAGATTTTTTAATAAGTTAATTTTACACAACACATTGACTATGATAGGAATATAGTCATAATGTTCGTGGATTATGGAAATTGACAGGGAATTATTTATGAATCCCCTATTTTGGATGATTGTAATGGGAGATATGACAGGGTGGATCACAAAACTCAGATATTTTTTTAAAACTATTTTTTATACCTTTGTTTTATGATTTAATGACTAGTAAAACATCAATGAACTAGTACATGATTTAAAATATCCATAAATTTTATAAAGATAATAAATTATTATATGAAGTATTATTTATTATCATAAGTATTTTGTTGAATATTTAAAATATATTATTATGTTATTGATGAATGGTACTTAATATTAGTCACCTATATATAAAATTTTTCAATGGTTATATTCATAAAACTATATAAATAAACCCTTTTTATATATTAGATTTCACTGGAATATGAAGTGGTGTGGTTGATACAATATTTCACTATAGCATGGTCCTTTTTAGTAAAATAAAAGTGGTCATTCTACACATATATTTGATAAATATATTTATTTACCGAATTTTGGAATAATAAAATATCTCGAAATCATAATCCATGTGGAAACAATAATTTAAATAAATACACAATGCCAGTATTATACGAATATCTCAAGATGATTGTTCCAGAATTCTATAAAAATTAAATATGTAACAATCCAATAAAAGAAAATTATATATTCCTATATTAATTTTTTTATTAAATCTGTATTCATTGGAAAATAGTAATAACCTTTCTTTTAGATAACATTTTAATGGGTTAAGTACATTTTATATGGAATATTCCATTTGGAAACAAAACCATTAAACCCTTAGTACAGTAGTTCATATTCTATGATGTATATATATTACCTCTTAAAAAAAGAATGAACTCATGTAAATTTATGACCACCATGAATTAATGGATTTACAATGTGAGAAATATTTATAAAATGGGACATCCCCCATTTTTTTAAATGAACAAAATCCCACTGATAGAAAACAACCATTTAATTAATCGTTCATGAAAGCTTCAAAAAAAATTGTTATCAAATTTCCATATAATTATAAGATTTATATAATTGAAATAGAATAAATATATCAATTTGTTATAAGTAATTCCAAAATTATGCTCCTTAAGATACACAAAAATTAATGACCCAATTGCAAAAGTTTTCCATTACAGCATTTCTCACAAAATATACCACTATTTTAATTTTACAAATTAATTCCCATTTTAAAATATATTATAGAACTCATGAAAAATCATTAAATTTTCTATAATATTTTTTATTGTGTTCTATCAATTATACTAGGAAAACTATTAATTATTCTAATTAAAATATCTCTATTTATAAAATTTTTATTTTTTTCCATCACAAATTTGATAATTCCATGAAAAAATATCTAATCTAATAACATCTCAATATTTAATTTCAATGATAATTTATCATTAATTAACTTTTAATTTGTAAATAAATTAATATAAATAAAATTTATAGTAATGAGTTCAGATTCTAAATCTACAAAATTTAAAATCAGAATATATCTTTCTTTGTCATGTAAAAATATACTCACTTTAAAATTAAAAATAAAAACAAGGAACCAAACATACAAAAAAAATATTTAGAGAAATTTATGTGTCATCCAAAATTCAAAAAGATAAAATTGATGATATTATTTTCATCAGTAAATTAACACAGAAGCATGAATTGTATTAAAATAATAATATTTTAATATTTTGACATTATTGTAGAGGTATATATTTTTTATATATACAATATTAAATATTAAATTTATAATTAATAAGTGGTATAGGTGGGAGATAAATTAAATTTATTTTGATGAATATTGTAATTATGTTGAAAAGTTTTGATCATCAGTTATAAGCCATTTATGAAATTTTTCGTGTCAAGAACGTTTATAAGGAAAGTGGAAACTTCTATTTCAATTTTTTTTCATATTTTGTTAATTTTGATTATTACTACGGAAAAAAACAAGGATGTTTTTTGGAATCTAATTGGATGTAATTTCACATTTTATTTATTAATTCTTAGTTACATTTTTAAAAACATCAATTATATTATTACAATTCAATGTAATGATTTTCATATTGACAGTTACTCGAAAAATAATCAAAAGGATGGTTCATTGTATATTTACTATAAAATAGTGATTCATTAGATAGTTAAATATATTTCTGTTGACATAAAAATATTTTATTTTCATAATATAATATTAATCAAATTTGCATGTTTATTTGGTGTATTTATAATATAACGTAATTTTTTAAATATTTTTTATTTAATTTATAAAAATAAATTTATAAATATGATAAATATATCATATTAATAAAATTTAGAAATATATATATTAAAAAACAATCTAATTTAAATTGAATGATGATATTTTATTTTGTTATTATTATTTAATTATTTTGTTTATATTTAAATTTATATAAATCAATAAAATATATTTTTCATAATATTCGTAATATTTATATATATTTATACTCAAAAGTATAAAAAAAGAATATATATCTCATGAAACTCTAGTGATAGCAATGTTAATATTTTGATAAAAACCAAAGGGAAACATATAACACTCATAAAAACATTCACATATGATTTAAGTGAAATTGATTCGATAATGTTTGTTTCATCGTGAGAACTCACACGAAATTATCTCATAACTATCTATCTTAGAATGGAATCATCTAGTAAAAAAATTATTATTGATTATGCTTATATATTTGTTCTTACAAGTAGTCTTTGAAGTCCCTTGAAATTCCTATATCATCACATGCTCATAAATATGATCCTCAAATAGAAGAAAAACAATACATAAACCCTTAACTTCCCCTATAAGAAATATATAATAAAGAAATTATTAAAAATTATTCACCTCAAACCAACCATTAAATTTTGAAGGTCTCACTTTATGGTTATTATATCGTTGTATAGAATACTCTCCAACTTATCACACAATAATATTGAATATATCATCAATCCATTTTAAAAAAGTCCATTGTTTGTATTCAATGTCCAGATATATATATAAAGGATATACATCCTGAAATGATATCTATAACCATAGATAAAATTACTCTATCAACTATGTTTTTAATAAATTATTTCTCAAAAAAAATATATATCATTTTAATATGAAATTTATAGTTATTTTTTGAAGAATGATATTTTCCGGAGATTTTGACAATGAATATTTAAAGAATATAGATAAATATTTTAGTAATAAGTAATTTTAGTTGATTTGTTTCAAAAATATATTCATTAAAAATAAAATTTAATATATATTATTTTAATATGAAACATTATTACATTTTAAAATAAGGGAAAATAATTTATAGATTTATCTTGTATCTCAAAAATGTTATTCAATTATGAATAACAAATGTTTTTGAAGGAAAAGACTTTCTAAATTTAAAAATTGTATAGATATTAAATGACATAATAAAATGTTTAATAATGTTATATTTTCTCTTATAAATATTAATGATCATGAATATTTGAAAAATAACATAATAATTAGTTATTATTATTCACTATATCATTCCCATTCATCATATGGCGGATTGCCGTGACCTTCCCCCACTAGAGACTGGCACATGACGATATTAAAGAAAATAGTGACCCTAAAATACTACCTCTATTTTCCTTGTTATGGTGACTATATCTAATTATATAATATATATATATTTATATGAGGTAGTATGCTTATAAAATCCAATTAATAATAATGAAATTGTAATAGAAATCACTAATAACTGATTTTCATACCCAAAAGAAATTCTTCCATTCGAGATGTCACATATTTGATTATATCTATAATCATAAGTATAATGTTAATGTATTAAATAACATGTAGACCTTAATTGAAACAACCATACTATATTCTAGTGACTCAAATATTATATCTAATATCTATTGTCCTATCATGAAAAAGGAATATTAAACAATGGATGAGTGAGAAGTTAGTATTACCTAGTAAGACTATCATTCTAAATAATTTAATATATTTGTGATAATTATATATAAATTACTAATTTTTTTAAAAGAACAGGAAAATAAATAATAAAATGTAAAAAATATCATTAAACCTAGTATTATTACTCAATTTAAAATTCAACCTCTCTTTTCAAAAAGTCCACAATTTCATGTAAAAAACATTTCCATTTCCTCATTTTTATTACAGTACAATTACATGACCCTACATGGACATAGATTACAAAATAGAGATAGATAATCATAAGCCCCATATTCATAAAAAAAATAAACTAAATAAAATTACCCCTAATACATAGAACTAGTCACACACTTATATTTAGAATAACATTAAAATATTATCATTATGTCAAATCCTAATACAATATCCCCCCATATTAAGATCAAAATGACAATATGAAACATTAATCAATCTATATCCATAATAATCTCTCCATAAGAAAGATATTCATCACTTCTTGTATATATATAATAAAATATTTTCCATATTCACCATTCCATCACCACATATCTACAAGTCAAAATTATACAAAAAACTATATCACAACATATACATATTACACAACCATGCATAGATAGTGTAGTGAAATCATGAATGTAATTTATCACATTTTCTCAATATAAATTTTTACATATTAAAATATATATTCATATCCAAGATATACTCATAATATATACACTAATACAAAACACCAAACATCAGAATTCAAATAATAATTTTCACCCCATACATCATAAAACATTATACCACAAACTAACACCAACTACACTATAATATAGAACCATGATCATTATAGACATCAACCACAATCCATTATACCTAGAAAAACCAAAAAAATGATTTGCTATCACGATAAAATTACAATTTATACAAGTTAAATTCATTATAAACCATATAAAATTAAAATTATATAGATAAGTCTGTGATGATCAATCAAATCTCATTCATGAAACCTTGATCGATTAAATCCAGATAAATTACACCCATCATCCTCTATCCCTCGTCATATACCCATTAATACACATCAACATTGTCAAACTAACAATTGTTAAAATGTATTGAATAAAATTATTCTCATTTCTAATAATCATAAATATAATAATAGAACATTTCTATGAAAATAAGTAAAACAAAAATAACTTCATTTTATAACATTATTAAACATCACACAATTTTCAATAATCATACTCATTATGTTTTTATGATATTAATTTCCAAAAATATAACATAAATCCATTAATTAATATATATTTCTTTCCCATAAAATAATTCATCATTACTATAATTCATTTCACACAAAATAATATCCATGAAATCATAAAAAACCTTTATATCATGATATATTTTCACAAGAAATCAATAAAAATATTCCTAATTAATTATATCCATTCTTCTTTATTTAATCAATCCATCATTTCAACATTTAAAAATATATCCTAAAACAAATTATTATTCATAAAACAGAGTAATAATATCCTATTAATCAGTACCAACAAGTCCTTCCAAACACAAAAAAATTCCATGAAATCACTTTAATAAAACAAGATAACACTCCCAATGATCTCATCCTAACTCAATGTACAAAATAAATAACACTATCATGACACAAATTCTTTAATCATTCCAAATATAACCAAACCACCAAAAATTTGTCATCAAAAAAATATTAATGTTATAAGAAAACCCTAATACCAAATTATAAATATTTAATCACATCTAAGACCTCAATTATTGTTTACACAACACCAAAAATATGTACAAGCACAAAATAAATCATAAGACATAAAAAATAAGGAACTAATGTAAATTTAACATATCATGATTAAAAATACCAAACAATAAATTCCATTTTATTCCTATAAAGATAATTATACATAACCAAACAAACAGATTATAAATATATATGTCGATACATTAAATAACAAGACATCAACACCGTGTTTTTAACTAATTCAAAACAAGACAATTATAAACACCCCAACTATAATATTCAATGATATTATGAACAAAAAATTTACTATAATTATTTAAGAAAAAAATACCTCATCAAAAATAAGGTTTTAGAAAAACTATAATTATTATAATCATAACATATTTGAATTATTATGATCGTTATATGATTTTCTAACAATAGTGGGAAATATTATAATAATTTTTGTGAATATCAGTCTATAAGACCCAACACAACAAAAAAATAAATTATATACAACTCTCTATCACCATCAATATTTTTCATTCAAAGTTAATCATCCTTACATAAATTCAGTCATCCTAAATGTTATTATCCAAGATATTTTTTTACATAATCATATACCAAAATCAAATAATAAGACATGAAACAATATGAAATAGTAGAACATCAAAAAATAATTTAATAGGACTACTAAACTATGTTCATCCACATTTAAAAAAATATGAGAGGTGTAAATCGCTAACCTCAAATGAAGGTTATAAAATCAATATGAAATGACAAAGGGATTAATATAATCATGATTCCATGATTGTTTTTCGAAAATTTCTGTAATAAAAATACAAAAATAGACCTATAATATCAGAAATTATGTTCAAAAAATTGAAATCATCTTCATAATTTGGAAATTGTGATGTACATAATGATTAACAAAAACGAATGAATAAAAAATCATCTCAAATAACATAGTGGTTTACCTCTTCAGTATGAGGGGAATACCAATCAGTGATCCATCAATGTTTTATAATGTAATAACATTAATCAATCATGGATTTAAGAAAATTAAGGAATTTAGAATAATTTGGAAGGGTTTTAAAAATTATACAGAAAATAGATGTTGAAAGTGTCATATCATGAAATACCTTGGGAATTCAATGAATGGGAAAAGTCATATAGACCCAAAAACCCCCATGATTTAACAAATCACTCCCTTTAAAAAAATTAAACCGACCTTATTTGATATATTTGTATAACATCATCGAGTGATATGTAAACCATAGAAAAATAACATCCAAAAAGAAAAATAATCAAGGAATTAAAATTCCCGAACTTCACAACATGAAACATATAACTCATAATATGACATTGAATATTATTATAGACATGACAATCAATATTATATAATACATATTAGATAACCTTAAAAAGTTTATTGATGAGTTTCTAATCATAATGAAAATATCCCTTGAAGACACCAAATGTCAACTCATTGCCTAAATTGTTATAATAAAATCTATTCACGCCATGTCCTACAGTAAATATTCTATTATTAAAGAACCACATCATATTTTTTGTGGTAGTAAAAACCAAAATCTTATTCCCTGAGATTGTGACAACATGATATGTGGGATATGTCCATCCATCAGACCGTGATATGAACTCCATACCTCTACATAAAATAAAAAAAACCTAAAAAAACTTCCTGCTAACTCCTCACATTGTTACACTATAGAGTATTCAACAATGCCTCATTTCAATGTGTAATTCTATGTTTCAACTTTACTTTCTATATTATATAAATCTCACAATACCTTTATAACCATTAAAATAAATATATCAAGAAAATAAATGTTATATTATTACATGATATTAAAGGAAGTATGAAAAATAAACATATTTATATCAATATTTTACATAAATAAATATTACATAATGCACATGATCATAAAAAATATAGTATTGGAGGTTTACTATCTTAAATGATTAGTTATATATAGAATATATTTTACAATAATCATTAAAATTTCATCATAATAGTTAAAATCAAATGCCCATTCAAAATATGTCACATGGAATACACATCATCAAATAATGGGAAATGATATCATAAGACACTGGTGAGATGTAACACAAGGTATGAAAAAAATAAACATTAAAACATCTTAGAAATGTATATATCAAAAGTATAAAAGAAAACATAAATAGATGAAATGAATTATAACTATATGAGTAATAATAATAATAATACCTAAGTGAATATCAATAGATGTGATATTGGAACATAATCCTAAAAAAGATCAAAATTTAATCATAATTGAAATAAAAAATCATATAAATAATTTATAAGAATATTGAATATTGGGAGAATAAAATAATAATGTAGCACAACATTAATTTAAAGAACAATTATTAGTATATGGAATATTTAATTCATGATCCAAATCATCATTTCTAATACTAGTGAGAAACTAAAATGTACTCACTAATACTTTTCTCACGAGGGATGATAATTTAACCAATGAATTGTTGGGGGATATAGGACACCACATATAATTCATACATACCTAAAAGGAAAAATTAAAAATCATTAAATTAAAAAAAAATTAACCATAGAAAAAATTTGTTTATAATAGTTTTTTAATGAAAATGAATGTATTTTCATAAATAACCCATTTAATTAAAAATCGGTGTTATAAAATTTACACATTATATAAAAATAACATGATGAATTATACTGATATGCATGGAAAACATGATGTTGAAATTTTTTACCTTTATATAAGAAAAATATAAGGTAAAAAAGGAAACATAACTCCAAGGGATATATATATATATATATATATTCATTAATATAGAATTTAAAATTAAAACTGAATTGAAAAATTTCATTCATAAATATAATTTGTTATCATCATTGTAAAATTCATGGTTATGAATATCTTCCAAAAAATTCTACATTCTATAGGGGATAATAAAAATATTTCTGAATGTGATTTTAAATTAAAATCATTTCACATAGAGATAATATTTTAACCACATTAAAAATAGAAAATATATAATGTAATTAACATAGAAGAATGATATTTTATTAAGAAGTCTTAAAAAATGGAATAATTTTCAGTTAACAATCACGTAACATTAATAAATACTTCCACATAAATTATTCAACCTTCGTACACTACTATAAAACTGGGTTTATCTACTGCTATGGATTTAGTGGTGCTAGCTAAAAATGATTTCAAAGACCCCCTTTGTCACCACCAAAAAAGATATGTTAAAGGCGGTCTTAATCATTGTTTTTTTTTGCACTGGCAGAGGGTGTCTTTAAGAACGCTTAAAAATTTGGTGTTAAAGGGGGACCATGAGCATCACATTTTTATATTATCACATTAATGAGGCCATTTATCATTGTTCGTAAAAAACAATGATAGAGGGGGGGGGGGGTTATGAGCGTTTTTATAAAAGTGCTGATAAAGACCCCCTCTAATAGTGTGTTTTTACTGGCACTGATAAAAGTATACAAAAAAATAATAAATAAAAAATAATATATTTATATATTTATATATTTATACTCATATAAATACAATATAAATTTTTCGAAATATGTTTTAGATAAGTTAACTACGAATTTACTATTAATATATAAGATATTTAGTGAAAAAAGTATTTAAAAATTTATGAATAGATTTATTTAATTAATAGTTTTTTTATTACAACATAATAGTCCTTTAATATTAATTTAAAGATAAAAAATAAAAATATTAATAAAAGATATAATATAAGTTGAAAAATTAACTGAAACATCAAACGACCATAACATTGAATGCAGCTTTCCATTTGTTATCTACCACATATCAAAAAAAATCATAGGACAAGCTCTATTCCGTTTGTGTCTGGTACAATCTCTTATAGCATTTTCCCCATTTTCACCAGAATGCTCCAAAAGGCCTCTGAAATATAATTTTTAGTCATCGACCTCATTTTATTAATATTCAAATAGTTATAACTTCTTGGCTAGGGATATGCATGGCATGTACCGCATACCATATCAATGTCCCTTTCATGATCTTCTATTTGATAGGATGTGGCCTCAAAAAAGAGTCACAGATCATATTTTATGGTCACATTAATGTATTTTGTATTTTTAGTGTTTTTTAACGTTTTATAATTTATTTATTTATTTTATAATTTATTTAATTAATATTTATTTATATTTTATTGATTTATTTATATTTTATTGATTTATTTTTTATGTACCTATTATTTATTATTTATTATTTTATTTTTTATTATATATTAAAATAAATATAAATACATATATATCAAACACACATATATTATTTAAATGTATTTAAAAATAATCATATAAATATATGTACATATATATGTAATGGTATATAACAATTAAAAAATATATCATTAAATAGATATTAAAAACACATGGAGTAGTGGTAAATGAGTATCATCTTCAAAGGAGATGTGCTGGGTTCGAATCCAGGTGGGTGCGCATGTGGCTGGATATTTGAATAGCACTAATATATTTTTGGGGGTACTGAAAAGTGCTCATAAAGGGACGTTGGAGCATTATTGAAGGGGTCATTAAAGAAATGATAAATTGGTCAGACGCTTTGGATTTTTGAACCTTATTTACCCCTTCAACAGCGCTGCATTTTTCAATTCTAAACAAGAGATGTTAATGGCCCCTTTAAATGTGCTAAAAAATTATCTCTTAAAATGGCCATTTAACTACACAAAAAAATGTTCTTTTAAAGATACCCATTAACATCATTTTTTATTTCATATAAATGTTTCGGGCTTTTATCAAAGCTCAAATTACTAGTGATTGTTTAGTGCTGATGGAGGCATATGCTAGCTCTATTAAAGTTCATTTTTGTAATCATTGTGAAGAAAAATATATTAAATTCCTATTTAACATAAATATATTAAATTCATCTTTAACATCTGTATTCATATATAAACTTTTTTACAATTAATTTATAATTATAATTCACAATTATATTATTTTTTTCTTATCTATTTTGAATATCCATGGGAGTAATCTTGATCATTTTGAATAGTTTTTAGAATTTCAATATTTTCATAAGTCATGCTAAAAATAACACTTTTACATGGTTATAAAATGTAACAGAATTTATTATAAATAATTACATAAATATTAATTTTTATATATGTTTTGTTTGGTTTTGGACCTTAATGAGGAAATAAGTGATAAAATTGTTTCAGTTATTTTTATGAAACAATAATTTTATATTTGTTAATGCGTTTAACATTAATGTTAATATTATAGAACCAAAGAGAGAATAATTATTCAATTATATAAATATTGTAGTATTTATAATCAATTTCTCGTTATCATCAATTATATTATTTTATTTCATTTTACAATTAGGTGGTTATGTATACAGAAACATGATTATATAAAAATCAATCTACGATTAGGATATTAAAGGTGGTTTATTTTGGAATAAAATTACTATTATGGATTAATAATTACAATATTTTTTAATTTAATTCTGGTGGATTATATAATTATTGCATTGAAAAAATACTATAAAAACATGAGGAAAAAAAGAAACATTTCTTTGTAGAGGAAATGGTCTACACAATGCATTGTTAACATTTTTCCCACGAATGAGAGTGAGTGAATATGGGTTATCGTATTTATCATAATAATAATAAATATATTATATATATATATTTTATTCATTAATTCCATCACAATAACAATTGATGAGAGTTGTGGTGAAAAATAGAAGACATTACATTATGTTTGCGGCAGTCCACACAAATGCATAATTGATGTTATTTTGTTTTTATTAGTGAATTGAATGGAATAATTAAGGTTTTTTACATTTATATAATAACACTGTAGTATTCAAATGGTACATATATTATTATAATACAATTTAAATGGTTTATTTTGAATATAAATATTAAGAAGATAAGTATATCGTTTAAGCAAAAGTCAATTTGGAACCATATAGTTTAACTTGAAAGTGTCCTTAGAAATGTTCGTTATATAAAGAATATTAGAGGCCATGAGATTAGATTAATTTAAGGGAATTATATGAGGGGATGATATGGTTGGTTATAAAGTATATTTTTAATGGATATTGGATCATTGAATGGGTGAAAGTGATCACATTTTATAAGTGAAGAATATGAGACCATTTTTAAAACCTTTATTTTTTATTGATATGATTATGCTATTAAAAATTCAGTGACCCAAAATAATTTAAATAATTTAATTTTAGATTATATTTTGTTAATAATTATTCATTAATGTGTCTCAAAAATAAATTTAAACCTAATTTATTTCAATTAATATAATATTTTTATATTTAACATTTTTTATTTTTGTTAGTATAACTTATTTTTACCAATGTAACACATATTTTAGAAAACATATAATATAGGATATCATACCAAATAATGGTCTCCTAAATATAATTTTTTTCTATATTAAATATAATTAAAATTATATATATGTGAAATAGAAAATTAAAATTAAAATATTTTTACATAGAACAATAGTTTTTTTTGTAGAAAAATGTTGTTTAAAACATTATGTGTTTTAAGAGATTTTTAACTTGGATTATTATTAATTATGTGGTGATTTAATTACATATATTTTGAAAATTAATATTATATATATTAATAAAAATATATCGTTTTAATTAACAAGATAAAAAATAATCAAATTTTAGAAATTTATTCTTTCAAAATAACCCTTTTATCATTATCAAGGGAATGAACTATGTATTTATTAACATCATTTTCCTTGGATAAGATAAATAGATATTATTAAATATTATGGAAATTTTTACCTCAAATAAGAGGTTAATTTTTTAGTATTTAATTTTGTCAATTGGAAAAATAGAAATTTTTATTTAGTGGCACAGAAGTTGTTTTTTTATGCAACATTATTTCAATTTCTCAATGGTAAAACACGTGTTTAATAAATTCAAAATTATATTTTTGTTAATTAAAAATAATTTAACATATATATGGAAATATATATTATATAAAAATAATTAATTAAATTAGATCTCATTATTATTATATGATAATGTTATAAAAGTTATTGTTTTTATCAAATTCTGTATTTTCACTATTCACTAAAAAATAAATATTTAAAAATATCCTTAAAAAACACATTAATGTAAATTTTTCTTCATGAATACAGTGTCTATTTTCATTTTAAAATACTGATGTTATAAAATAATAAAATTTATTTTGGAGATAGAAATTCAACATATTTTGAAAAACAAATGTTCTAAAAAACAAATATTAAAAAAATGTATTCATAATATTAGTTTATATGAATTTATATTTATTTCAATATGTTTTTATTATACTTTTTATTCTTGTTGTTGTTTTATTTATATTAATTTCATAAGCTGGGTTATTTTAATGTTACTTATAAAATTTTCTATCAATATAGAATATATTTAAAAGAAAAATTTATATATTTTAACTTTACCTCTAACATTCAACCCCTTAAAATAATTTTCCTCTTAAAAAATAAAATCATTAATAAAATATGAACATATTTGTTAGTATTATGAATATAGTGATCAACTTATATATAACACCTAATAATAAATGTACCATAACTTAATAGTCTAAATAGTGTTACTTATCTT
This sequence comes from Viscum album, assembly GCA_963277665.1. Lineage (NCBI taxonomy): Eukaryota > Viridiplantae > Streptophyta > Magnoliopsida > Santalales > Viscaceae > Viscum > Viscum album. The sequence goes on along the minus strand of OY728132.1, from coordinate 1,337,683,091 downwards.
TGAAAAAAAATTAATCATTCATAATATCATATACTCATGTAAGTATATAGCCTAATCATATATTCTATAAAATATATTGTTCTGAAAACCTATTAAATTTCTAATTCATTAGACCATTTTTAAACAATATATTCCTCCAAAAAATTATATTTTTCTTTAACAACCAGATTGTATAAACAACTACTTAAAAATTTTAGATATCAGTTAATATATATCATAATCCATAAAACTATGAAAAAATTAAAAAATATCATACATAAATTTTTATTAAATAAATAATCTAAAATAATGTTCTTAACCAAATATAACTTGCATTTCTCAAAATTAATCATCTTTTTAATAAAAAGGGTTATTCATCCCTGAATCATTTTCACTTTATTAGTTATCCCTAGCTATATGAAAATATTTTGAAATTAATATTAAAAGTTTTGAAATATAATTTAATATCTTTTTTCAAACCATTAATAAAAAAATACAAATGAATATTAAATAAATATTTTATATAAAACTTATAATTTATATAATGTAACAAAATTCTATTTATAAAAATCAATCAATAATGAAAATATATAATAAATTCAAGATTTAATTATTGTCAATATATAAATCTCACAACAATAGGTATGAAAATTAAACTCACATATTCCTCCATACTTGGAATATATCAGGATTATCAACAATTTATGTATAATCCCTTAAACAAAAGTATGAAATATTGGTTTTGAGATACATACAATTATCAACATCTTTTTGGTAATAATGTTTCCGAAAAAGTATAGAACTAGAACAAATTTATGGGACTATCTATAATATGAATATGAAAATATCAATTTGGAGATAATTTACCATATGAACCCTTCATGTATAATGTCCTAGACACCTCCCTCCAAAAGTAACCCCTATCGGGTGAGCATGATGGGAGAACGATGATTTCCGCTTGACATTACTCAAGTAGGCCTGATGTTGTGGACTGAAAACATATTTATAACGAAAAGAACACACATTGAAGATGTTATCCTTAGTAGAAAAATATATTGGGGAGATAGGACACCAAAAACCAAAAAATTTAATCATATAATAAAATGCTGATAAAAACTATCTGAAAAGGAATAAAAACATCAATCAAATTCAAATAAATTCTCAATATAATATACCATAAGATAATCCTATAATTGGAACATTACAAAATCTCCAATGCCCATGAAAGAAGTGTCCTACTCGACCCCTAAAGTCCTCATAGGAAACTAATATTATTATATATACATATATGTAGTGAATAAAAAGCATTCACCATTGTATAATACCCAAGGAAAATCATGTATATGAAAATATATCATAAGAATTCACTAGTAACCAAAAACCCAAGGATACAATTAAAAAAACACATAATCTATCCTTTCTGAATATTAGCAAGGCACTCTCACTAAATAATACTTCAACAAATAATAATATAAAATCCAAGAACATTATAAATATAGATCATAGCTACATACCAATGAGTTCCACTCTCACACCCCAACATTAAACACCATTTTCTATTCTAACATATATACTTATCACATCACCTTACCATTCATATATGATGTTGGACCAGATAAATACATTTATAACCCACCCTCAAAAGAACAAGAATATCATTTTTGTATCTATAATTTTGAAAACATCATATCAAAATCACATTATCAATTCTTATATAATAAGTATTATAGTATCATAAAGGTGAATAAAATAACCATCAGGTCCTATCCAACCATTTAATACTCCCACTACCCATCACCAAGTAGTCATCACTTTACTATATTTAACACAAACCCTTGATCAACACTTATACTAATGGATGTATAGATAAGATAGGTTAGGAAACTATCCAATTTACTATTACCCAGATATTGTTGAAAACACATAGATCCACAAAAATTGAGCATTGGAATGATTATATAACATGTGTGGGGGTTTACATAAATAACAACAAATTTATCATAAAAGATACAAATTCCAAATATATGGTTTCATAAAATTGAACCAATGTTTCTCTCAACATAAACACAATTTCTCAAAAAATATTATATAATGATCAACCACTACTAATTCAACACATCACATGACTACTAAAATCTTGCCAAAAAATCCCATAATCCTACTACAATACCCAATATTTCTAGAATTATTATTTTTCCACTTTATGTCATTTAAAAACACAATATATATCATATTTTTAAATATTTTTTTATTCATCATTCCTTTATTTAACACATTTACCACTCATCAATTTCCTCCAATTGATTTTTATTTCTATTCCATGATATTTTTTTTCATTAATTTTAATCCATTCTATGTATTACAAGAAAACAAACACAAACATTCCACAACACATCTCATGCATCCCATTTGAACTAGAACCACAACAGAATATATTTAAATCTATAACCACAATCCAAACATATCACCACAAAATCCACACAACAAAACCCCCACACATAATCCCACATCAGATTCAATCCCTACAAATCATAATATCAATATTGAACAAATTTTCCCTTAGTCTCGGTCTCCCCAATCACAAGTATAATCCCATCATGTTTTATAAAAGTCATAAATGACAACACGGTAATAACAAAATCATGTAGTATCACATTTGGTTTTCCACATAATCTACGATTTTAATTAAAAGGATTTAATTAAAATTATTCCTTAAACTAATTTATATTATTAAAAAATTAAAAAATCCTAAGAAACAAATTCATTTTCCAAATGTATCTTCATTATATGTTGTCTTAAAAGGCGGAATCCAAATGATGTGGTAAAATATAAAAAATTAAATAAATTTAATACTCCTTATTCTCCTCGATGTGATCTCCATAAAAAAATTATAACATTTTTACCCTAAATATAATGTTTTAAAATTATTATGTGGTAATATAAATCCTCTAGAATCACCTCAATTAATTATTTAATTAAATTTACATTCACAATATGGTCAGATCACCAACTCCATGAACAACACACATAACAATACTCCAACACATTCAATGATTGTTATCAAAATAATAATATTGTTAATTAATATTATAATAAATAAAAAATGACTTATCTCATGTTATTTAATTATTACATAGACATAATATTAAATAAAAGAACATAATGATGGTTGGTAAAACCACCTAAATTTACTAACATATAACAATTGAATTGTCACTTAATCAATCATCCCAATATCAAATCACAGAAAAATAATTGGGATCATTCCAATATATAGAATTAAAATGAAAACATATCATTTCAATTATGGGGTTTTATTCAACTTTGAAAACGACCTCAATAATTATCCATAGGGGATTTGTCCAGAGAACCATGAAATGAACACAACCGGAACAACAAACCTAATCATTATATCTCATTGAGACTATTATAAATGAGCATAATAAAATTATATTAAATAAAATATATATGAAAAAGTTTCTAAATTACATAATTAATGAATCTAAAATTATTTCTTTGGAATTAATGGAATGTTCAAAATTATTTTGGAATATGATGTAAGGGATCTTTATAAACATCAATTTTCCTTTGGGTTATGACACTAAATTCCCTAAATCTCCTTAAATATATATATCTATATATATCTATATATTATTTTATGTAATGATAATGAATTCTGCATATGTTTCTATTAGTTATATATTTTAATCTTATTATTTCTTTCATCCATTGGGAAATCCATGTCTTCAAATCATTTTTAAAGTTATTTATTTATACGAAAACATGATTAACAAGAAAATTTATGTCCCTTAATCTGTTTATTTAACACTCAATTTAATTTTAATCAGTAATTCATGTTTTCATTCAATAATTTAATATTTTAGTTATAATATTGTCGATTTATCTCTTTTTTAAAAATATCAAACATATTATTTTTGGAAAATATTTTATCAGATTCTCAATTACAATTTTTTTAATGTTTATTTCAATGTGTAATTCTCTACAAACTCTGATGATTTTTTTTAAAAAGGAACCATACATTCATACCTATGCTTATATGATTATATGGGAATATAAAAAACATTTTTCCCATATTCTATTTGGAATCATTTTGAAATATCCTTTCATTATGATATAACAAAATATCATAAAACCCATTCCCTAGAATGGTTGTTTCTTGAGTTCATTAATTTGGACTAATTTAAATTTATGGAAAACATAATCATGTTAATGTTATGATGGGTGTTCCCATATTATGATCCAATAAATTATTTTCTGATTTTATCTCATTTTACATCATGTATAAGTTTAGGGTGTAAATATAATCAACTATGGGACTTTTTCCACCATGTTATATTTCTTTAAAGTCATCTTATACATATTATTATGTCATTTAATATGAATCTGCAACATTTTTATATTTACTTGACGGTAGGAGTTTTTGTTATTTATATTATTATTTCATGTAAATATTCACGATCCTTCTACTTTTATATGTCATTTTATTTCATTTGACTCAAAAGATATTATTTTCTACCATTATTATTCCCTTACATGGCCATTGAGCCTACCCATATTGTCTATTTATTCAATTGGTTGTCATATTTTGTTTTATGACCTAAAATTTATTTAAGAGATTATTCTTGGGATTAAATTTAATATGTTTCATTTAGGTGTCATTTTTATTGTTTCATGCACCATATCATCCAATGACATTGGTACCCTCACTCATTTGGTTGTATTTATTTTTTATTTAGGTTCAAAATCATGTTATAATATGTTTGAACATATTTGGTCATTATAGTTTGTATATGAGAACAGTTTAGTTATTTTTTAGGACTAGGTAATGATGTATTTAGTTAGAACCTTATGAGTAATTATATGTTTAGTAGAATATCTTAAATTGGTTTAGCAATTGACAATGAGTGGTTTTAAAAAACTATTTCCTTATCTATTATCTACATGCGGATCATTATCGGGTATATTTTTAACTAGGGGTAATAATCCCAATAGTATATAATTTGGTATTAACATTATCTTCACATGGTGAAAATTTTTTGCCTTATTGTGCACATAGGATGACACTCTATGAGGATATTCTCTAGAAAACTCAAAAACTATTCTAGAATCATTATGATGGAATTGAATGGATTAATTGATTAAAAATTTTAAAATGAAAATTAAAATGGGTAACCTCGATTTACACCCAAATATTAATAAGTTAGGATTTATATTTAATTTATAAGATATTCCTTATATTCTTATAGTTTCTCATTTACTGTGATTTTTTTTTGAGTACATTCATCCATAATTTTAATATCAGTACATAAAATGAAATGAATTATTAAAAATAGTGAATGCATATATCATTATCTATTCATTTAAAACAATTTTAATATATGAATATATTTCAAAAGATTATTTCATATCAAACAGTTTTAGTTGAACAATTCAAACCCCACATAAAATAATAGAGTTTCATTTTTATATGAGTGCCAAAAATTGAAAAATTATTTGTTCTACAATATATTACTCCTCCCGAATATTTATTGAGCAGAAATTGCAATAAAATAATTTCTCACTTTAGTGGATATTTATTCTATATTTCACATGGATTAGCTATCTGATATAAAATGGAGGTCATAATGACCCCAGTAATTACATTTATTATCCTACACTAGCACAATGGTGCATGGTCAATCCACGAAAAGGAAGGTGAGTTTTTTTTGTCTTATTCAAAATAAAATCTATAGTTTTCAATAGTGGTGGGAGTGAAAATATTTTAACATTAGTATATTTTTTTTATTATTTTAGGATTATGTGAAAATAGGATGAGAAAAAAAGAGCTTTACAAAGGAACTATGTCCTATACAACATTGCTGGAATACTAAACAAATACAATGCAGTAATATATAGCATCAAAACAAAGGTGGACCAGATCAGGTGTAATACCCAATTATTCTAAACTATTCAAATATAAAATGTTTTCTTTGGTAATTTTTGTTGTATCACACCTCATGGTAAAACTTATGAGTTTCCCTCGCTAGGAAACTCGACTGAAAGAAGATTAATTCTTGGAGTTCACTACTTCAGAATCCATCAAACTACTAGTAAAATTAAAATTGATAACAACTAAAATAAAAATCTCCAAAAACCCCAACTGTTTATGAAATTAATTGCTTTGATAAATGTATTCCTGATATTCCTCGCTAGTTGATATATATTTAATGAATTTTGAAAAAAATTGAGGAGTGAAAAAAATGAATAAATAATCATATTTAAATCTCACTGATCGATTATGATTCTAAGAAAATCTAACAAATGTGAAAAAATCGTGAGGATAAATAAGTATAATTAAATTCCAGAGATAAAAATGAATTTGACTAAGATGATTTTTATTTCAAAAAACTGAAAATATCCAATGAAAATTATAGTACACAAATTAAGGATAAAGGGAAGAATATCTCCCCTAATACTACTATGCTCTCGGACGCTTTTGTATTATGATATTCATGTCTTCCGGACGAATCTCCTCAGATGGTCCGCTCTAGAATTATGTGTTCATGGAATGAGAATTAGAGTCCCCCCTCACCTGATCTTCTCCCACTCCTTTTAACTCTGCTGTTATCCACTGCACATCACTGACACTTTTCAACGACTCAATGTGGTCTTTTATTATTTCACCACACATGTTCACTTTTTGGTGAACCACACATCGCACATATTTTTTCCTTGTAACTAACATATGGTGAGTTAGTTGAACGAATGTGGATGTGTTTTGGACTTTGGTTTGAACCTGCACAGCTAAAACAAAGAAAAAAATAACTGAAAACAATCATTAAATTTCAACTATTATAATTTGTCAAATGTTTAATTAACGAATTATTAAAAATTATTGAGTGAAAATTAACAATAATTTGTTATTGATTTAATTATTATCATTGATAATTAACTACCTTTTATTTAGTTTATTTATTTAGTGAATAATTTATAATTAATTTAAATTATTAAGATTAAAATTTTATTAATTTACAGAATTAGGTCATAATTATAATTTTTAATTATACTAATAGTTATATTTTATTAATTAATTTATTATAATTATTCTATTAAATTATAATTAAATTATTTTATTAAATTTAATAATAAAATTTATTTATAAATTATTATTATTAATATTGTAGTTTGATAATTTATTTTATCATTGTTAATAATACAATAATTTGTAGTTATTTCATATTTATAATTATAGTAATAATAATTTTATTAAAATTTTTATTTTGTCATTATTATTATTAAATTTTTATTTAATTAAGAATAGTAACATTTTTTTGTTTTTTTATTCATTTCCATCTTCAAATAATTTTCTACATATCACAACTAAAAGGGAAGAAAAGACGATTACTTACAGGGGAAGCATCCCTGTGGTGGCCCGAGTCTCCCTTCAACACCAGTATAGAACACAATTGGTGATATCAACTCGGATAAGAAGCATGTGGTAGGGTACATTGACCAGTTGTGTGTCATCCTGAATGTAGTATGACAGTTCGAGTTTGGAATGCTCCCAACAATGGCTTTGGCTCAGATCTATAGCAACACAGCTCCTCACCCACAGCGCATCCAGCAGCTGGACTCAGTTTTCTTCGAGTGATTTTGTGGCCACGTTTAGGTTGAGAATCAGAAAAGGGGTATAACTAAAGCAGGTTTGACTTCCTTCAGTGGCATAATCAGCTGGAAAAACCCTACCCATGCACCAGTGTGTTTTCGTTACCATCCTTTACACTTTAAATCTTGAAATGGGAGGCTCGATATTCAGATATGCAGAAAGTATCACATATAAGGGTTGAAATTGATTAAAATCTACTGAAAGAATATAATTTTTTATTATTATAATTTAGATGATTTCGATAATTTATAGTTTGAACCTATTAAGGGATTTTATGTGTTGTGGTGTGGATCTTTGGTTGATGGTTGGGAATTTTCTTTCTGAGGGAGGCAGAGGTGAGGCAGAGGAGGTGTGGTGGCGTCGGTGCGAGGAAGAAAGTAGAAGAAACCTATTCAATAGAAAAATTAAAGGAAGATGCTGACACTGACACCTTCGTAGTATCAATATTTGTCGATGAAAAAAAAGAAAGATGAGATAAACTGACACCGAAGTAGCGTCGGTAGAAAAAATTTGGTTGAAAAATTGGTAGCATGAATGGTTGGAGGAGGAGAAGAATCGGTGAGTGAAGCATAGAAACATCGGAGTAATGCATCAGTCTATCGTGACACTGATAGGAAGTGATGAACGATGGCACTGATGAAAAATAGTTCCATAAATAGATAACCATGTGAGAAGGGTAAAACCGATACCGATCCGTGGTGAGACATAAGTTGATGGAATGAGAGACCGATGCCTTAAAATAAAATTGTCGGCATCAGAGGCACTTATGAGGCATATCAGTGGCACTGATGTCATAAAATTAATTCTAAAAGAATAATAAAAAACAATTAACAAATTAAATTAATATATTAATAAAAAATAAAATTAATAAATAATTAATTCAAATAACCTTAAAAAACTTAAATCAAGTAAAAATATTAACAGATTAACTCAATTAAAATATGAAACTATAAAAAATAAAATTAAAAATAAAATATAGAGTAAACTAAATAAATTTAAACTAGATTAAAAACCTTATTTAAGAAAATTAATTTATTAATTATTAGAAACATAACTCTAAAACTAAAACTAAAAGAGACACTGAAACATACATCTATCAGAATATTGGTTTGAAGGGGGGAACTATAGGTGAGACATGGGTGACCAACAGGGTATCGGTGAGTCAAAAACTAATTTTTTTTTTGAAAAAGTAAGAAATGAGTCATTGATAGTTGTATATTTTAAATTTTAAACTTCAAACATTAATTTTGATAAATAAACGAAATTAAATAATTAAAAACCATAATTAATTAATTAATTAACTAACTAAAAAATATGTAAAATTAAAATCACATTATGTATATAAAAAATACGTAATATACATAACTTATACCGATTGATAGAACAATTTCATGAATAATGTTATGTAAATTAAAAAATAAAATATTAAATTAACAACTATGTTAAATAATACACAATAAATGATTAAATGATTTTTTAATAATAAAAAATTAATAAAAAGTGAGAAGATTAATATTTTCAAAATTAATTGTTAAATAGTTATTATAGACAAGTAACATAAGATTATTTTAATTACTTTATAGATTAAAAATATATAATTTGATAAAAAATTTCAATAATTAATAAATTAAATTATATAGATTCAAAAGTTTGAAAATTATCAAAAAATGTAAAATTCACTAGTAAAATTGTTAAAAATTAAATAAAAATATTTGGAATGACTATGTTAAAATAGAGCCACATCACTATAATTATATATATATATATATAATATTTACTAGATCTATAGGAATATTAATCATCCAATACTCTTTAATCCAAAAATTCATTAATATTATAAGGTGGAGGATAATTCTTCATTGGAATAATTTTTTCCTTTGTGGATATTGTTACGTTATGATAAGGAATTAATAGCTCAAATTATTGATTCAAATGAGAGAATAATTCTTAAATATGTGCCCATTATGGTGGATTATATTAATATGTTCCCTAATGAGTTTCATTGTCACTCTCCAGACTAAGACATTGAGTTATCGATAAAAATTAAGCATAGATATCTACCCATATCCATGAACCCATATAAAATGGGACACATTGAGTTGGAATAACTAAAGAAGAAATTATATGAGAACCTAGAGAAGAGTTTTATAATAAAATGTTCTTCTCCATGGGGTATTTCATTCAACATCATTAATAAGTTGGTGGGGTTATTATGCATCTATATTGATTATCTTGTGTTAAAAAAATCACAATAAATAAAAAGTGTCACATTTTAAGGACGGATGAAATGATAAATCAACTTCTTCAAGGACATTGTTTTTAAAACATGGACATTAGGCCAACATATCATGAATTAATGGTGAATAAGAAGCTATTATATATATCTATTTTTTAATATGGTATTGATGTGATAAGTTCGTAGTGATTCCCTTATGGCACACTAATGCACTAGAAATAACTTCAGGCTTAATGAACATAGAATTTAGATATTACAATATTAAATTGGTAACATTTATTGATTATATTCTAATGTAATAAAAAATAATGAGTAACATGGGGATTAATTGTGTTATTTGGTAAAAAAATAATTATAGGATAATCTATATGAATAGTATAGTAATCTTTTGTTCTAGATGTGGAAATTATTTTTTTATAGGGAATGTTTTGGAAAGTCATCAGATATTTTATGTCCATTTTTAATAAAGGAATTTGTTGAGTTTTCTAGAAAAAGATTTATAATGGATATTAGTAGATTCATTTGGGTATTTGGTTATTACCATCAAATTATATGAAAAATCACATGATTCTAAAACCCCATTAATAGTATCACATGGAAGGGAGTATAGTTTTTCTAGAATAATGAATTCCATCTAAGCATAAAAAAATTTTAAAATATTTTTATCATTCCACTAGTTCTAATTCTCACCTCAACTAAGGATAATTTTATAGTATGTAGTTAACCATCAAATAGAGGGCTAGGATTTGTATTGATGCTGAACATGAATTCTGTGGCCTATCACTCAATGTAGTTTAAATTTATAAATAGTAATATCAAAGTCATGATTTGGTTTTTTTTCATCATTATTCAAATTTTTATTTGGTGGAACTATATTTATGGACATAAGTGTGAAATTTATATATATATATAGTAAGGGCCTCATGTGTATATTAACAATAATTTCGGTTAATATACTAATTTTAAGATGGTAAAAGATGATAAAGTACAATAAATGGCCAATTAACTTCCATTCTATGAATGAAAATATAGAGGAAGATTACCTCTATAGAATGGATTTAGAATCCTTTTCAACAATGATAGTTCAAAAGGATATCACCATCAATGAATTTAAATGGATGTATATAGGGATATTGATGGAAGGGATATCATCATTCCATAGAAAAAAAATTTCGACCATCCCTTATGAAGATGGTAAAGGAAAATAAAAGAGATGGTGTGGAAACAAAAAAGAAGGTAGAATCTATATGAATATGAAAATACTCACATAAAAATTGATAGTGAAATTGTTATTAGATTTTTATCACAACTATGTTTACTATGAAATTTTAATATTAAAGGGATATTTAATAGTGCACATAGCTCGTCCTTCTCCATTCACTAAGGGAGCGTGAAGATGAATTGAAATCTATGAGAAAATTATATCCAGGTACATATAAATAAGTATATAATTCAATATACATCAAAATTAATGGGTTTTTGGTAGTTTAATGTAGAAAGGAAATGTATAAGGGGATGATGAAACTATTAACCACATCTATATGGAAATATTTTCACGCAATTTTGTGTTGGTGTATTGAATAAAACATGTTTAAATAATTATCTATGGGGTGTGGTGTTTCTTATTTCAAATAATTTTGATTTCATAATCATTTGATAATAATTTTAACCGAATAATATTTTTTAAGGTTATACATCACAGAATTGGAAAGTCTACATGGGAAACCAAAATCAATTATACCTAAATGATATATGAGATTTACATCTATGTTTAATAAAATTCCCTAATGTTATCTAAACATTTAAATGGAAATTATTGTGGACCATAAACCTAAAAATGGTTTTCAATCTGAGAGATTTGTCCCAACAGATGGAGGAATATTGAGATAACTATCAATGGACTATAGAGTATACTATCAACAGATTAATCTATTCGAGTTCTCATTCAATAATACATTCCAATCAAGTATCCAATTGCGTATATATAAATAATTTTTTCTCATAGATGTAATAAATCGACATTTTTGGGTGAATTCATTGATCACATGTTTCCAGGGCCTAAAATGATCAATGAAATTGTAGAGAACCTCATTTCCATTTTCCAATACATCAGGGATGCTCAATGTCGATTAGAGATCTATGATGAACATAAATAATGTTATATTATGATTGAGGTTGGAGATAATATGTCTTGTAACATATCCCCAATGATGAGAGTCATTAGATTTTTTATGAAATGTAAGATATATCCTATGTACATCCTCTCCTATGAGAGTCTTAATCTCATTATATTTTTTGATTAATAACTAACACTCAAAACAACCCATTGTCATGTAAAAGACATATTCCATGTATCTATTTTGTGGATATATATACCAGATCCCTCACTTGTATTGAATTAAGAGGTGGTATACCAAAAAATAATCAATTTTATGAGTTATAGTTGGTAAAAATATTTTATATTACAGATAATGTTGTACTCAACAAGTCAACTAACCTTTAAGAAGTACTATAGAAAAACTAGAAGTATGAGGATGAGAAATATGAACCAAAGGAAGACATAAAGTCGATGTTACCTCACCAAGTTTCCCCATATTATGTGTAACGAAATTTTATGTATCAAATGACTTATGTGGGGAATAATATAATAGTCCCAAATGTTATTTAATTTATTTTTGAATTTTGATTATATAATTTTGTCATAATTAGTAATATAATATTATATAATTCATACACACCACATGATAACTCCATAAACATTTTATTATATAAATTTTTATATTAAATTTACAGAATAAAATTTCCTTAAGAATTCAATTCATTACAATGAATAAAAAATATTAATACATTAATAGGTATTTTTGGATCTTCTTAACCCATAAGAATAATCGCTCTAAAAAACAATATATATAAATTAGAATATTTGAATTTAATTATAAATATAAAAATGTAATATATATTTATATATATATTTCAACGATAGAATTAAAATTGAATGAGTAATGAATGAAATATGAGGTACTTGTAAAATTTGTGGACATCATATAACCATTACAAATATAACTGATGGAATGGTAATATGGTAGTTCATAAAAGTAACCAGACTATTAGAATAGTATCCCATCTAAATGAAATTTAAAATAGTATTTATGAAGCTTAAAAATTTAAGATAATATATATTTATATAATTATATTAGTAAATAAATATATATAAATGATAAATGAAGAGTTTATATTTCTATAAAATTTAAATTAATCAATTAATTATTTAAAAATTATATAATGATGATAATGAAATTTTATTTCCCCAAAATTCTTTTATATATTATTAAATTATTTTATTATAAATATATAATAACTTAATGTGTCTATATGTAATTTTTCATAGGGCCTGAAAATTGATCTTATTATTGAAATAGTTATTTTTTAAATAAATAGAGAATTTATTTAAAAATTACATCTTGTAGATAGAGAAAATTATTTTCATAAAATGGATTTAATTTTTTTAATAAAAATATTTTAAAATTGTTAGTATTATTTTTTCATCTTTTTCTAAAATAGTCACCTTTTTGTTGAATTGTGAAATGTGACAATATAAGATATTTAATATTATAAGATAAATATATTCCATTTTTTATAATTTTATCACCCATTATTTATAATTCACATGTACGATTTACAATATATAATATTAATAATCTTTACTGTTGGTATTTTTGATCCACAACAACATACTACTGATTATAATATTCAAAAACAATAATCTCATGCCCTTATAAATTCTACCCTCCCCACCCATTCTTCTATCTACTTATAAGTAATGGGTATTTCCATATTTCTACCCAATTACCTAGGAAATATTTTCACCCACAACCAAATTTTTTTTCTCATCTTATGCATATTTCACAAAGCATTAGTGGGTAGCCTAAAAGGATACTACCAAAGAGAGAGATAATGTATATAAAATTTTTATTTTCAATTATTTCTTCTTCTACCACAAACAAATGTTGTATAAAAAAATAAATATAGTATCCAATGTATACTGATATGTTATTGATATATTGTAATATGAATCCTCTACCCTTTTTAAAATTATTACTAAACGAAATTGTTGTTCAGATTATGGTTGGTTCACCACCTCCATAAAAAGGACACTTTTTTTTCTCCATGGCCATCAAGGATGGTCATAAAAATATTATTATGATTAAATAATATGATAATAAATATATTATTTCATAATTTATTTTCTAGAATTAATATATTCCAATAAAACATAATTAAACAATGTTAATTAATAATGTTTGTTAAAACCACCTACAAGAATGAACTGTGAATTTTAAATATTTCATCTTAATGAATCATCTCAATAGTAGAACAAAATATTATATATGGGACCAATTAATTATTTTTTAATAAAAAGAATTACAATCAATTACACTTCTTCTATTTTATATACATTTTATAAAAAATATCCAAAATTATCCACAACTGATCTGACCATAGAACCTTGAAACAAATTCCTTCAAGACAAAACAATTAAATGTTATATCTCGTTGAAATGATTATAAATGAACATGAAAAATTTTATTGACTGAAATATAAAATTAATATTTTATAAAGAATTATATTAATTACATAATTTCATTATTCTTGATATTATGATGATGTGAAAAATAATCCTATTACAAAATCTCCAGGACCTCTCTTATTTAATATATTTCAGTAGGTTATGACCATTCTCACCGAAACTGACCATTTATATCGTATTTGTGTTATAAAATGAATTAAAATAATATATATGTATATTACATATATAGATATCTTATTCTCACATCATTTAATGTGTGAATTTATTCTATAATATCATTTATTTAACGACTTCTTTATAATAAAACTTGATTACGATGAAACATTCTATAATATAATATTTTAATGTAAAATAGATAGAATATTAATTTTCTAATTTATTATTTAATTTAAAAATTAATATTTAAGGTATAACATTATATATTACCTCTTCTGTTCAAGCAAAATTACAAACATATTCTTTCTAAAAAATGTTTTAACTTGTTTCTTTAAACAATATTTGGAACATTTATTTATATACCCAATTAACTATCCTTTATATAGAAGATTCATTATTAATTAATAATATATATTAAGATTTATGAATAATTACATATACATTAACATCATAAATATATTACATTTTCCTCTCTGTGGAATCATTATGAAATATTAAGTCACAATAATACAAGGAAAATTATGCAACCACTTTATTTCTATTGGTTATTATTATATCAATTCCATATAATTGATTTAATAATATCATGGATATAAGAATATTCATCATACGATGGCTATGACTACATATTTCTCCAATTCATTGTGCAATTTTTTTTCTTTCAAATTTATATAAGTGATTGGGGAGTTAACCTAGTCCGTGATGGGACCTTGTCTACCATGTGATGTTGTGTTCGAATTATTCTATGAATTATGCTTATTTTATGATATATTTTTCTTACATAATCCAATGTCTTAATGAATTATGATACCATTTTCTTTATTTTAGGTTCATATTTCATTATTTATAATATTTCTCTTTTCTGATATTATTTTATTTAATTTCACTATTATATTAGGCTTCATTTTCATGATTTACCCAATAAATATTTTTTTACTCACCAATTTAATATATGTATTACATAGTAATCCTATTATATTTTATATGATCTACAGGATTTTTTTATCATTATAGGGATTAAAATACATTTTTTCATATTAGTTTCATGTTGATGTTTTATTTACCTATTCTCCTAGAAGAAATTCCCCCCCCCCCCGATAATTTTGTTTTGATTATTCTATATTTATGTTAAAAATAATGTATTATTATTTATAAATTTAGTGGGAAAATATATAAACCAAATTATTTATCCATCCTAGTTATATCATTAAGTTGAATGAGTCATATTTCATAAACAACAAATAGATGTAGTGTTACATCACACTTGGAAAACAAAAAATAAATAAAAATATATGTATTTAAAAATATTATATCTCTCAAATTTTTAGGTAATCTCTTCCAATCAATCATTTATTTATTATACGAAATCCAAATTTATAAGTAGACAATGAAACACTATCTTTCAATTGTCATAGATCATAATATGTATCTCTATGAATTGTTTTTCACATTCATTGTCTATAACACCCCAATAAATAACATGGTATTTATAAGGATGATACCAAAAATACTTAGTGACATCATATATGTTACAGAACATATATATTAGTGGTGGGTTATCTAACTAATATTCTAGCACACCATTTCACATTAACAACTCAAAAGTCCTGAGAAATAGAGAGTTATATCACACTGTTATACAATCATCTACTTTACTCGATGTGGGGAAACCATTAGGAACACATTATCTCCATAATCAAACCATAGGGGCCTCTAAACATGACTAAAATAAGACATAATGTGGTTATATACATCCTACATCCACTCACTAACAATATTGAACTATAATTTCATGCTCATCACCCCATTCAGACCAACGGAAACTCACTCCCAGAACTTATTATAGAATAATTAAGAATTAGAGGGATATATATATAATTAAATAAATTTATAAATGAATATGGATATTTTATAACTAGTATTATTGGAGAAAAATTCAATGGTATGTTATTCAACCATGAAAAACTGAAATCCATTATGCATGCCCGTATTTTACCCAAAAGTGTTTGGATGGATATTTTTATCACTCAATAATTTGCGGGGTGTAAAGCAGTTTTAATGTGTAACTAAGATCCAATGGAATACTATAATCCATAAAATAATCATGTTGTAGATAAATTATCATGACCATAAATGGTATTTCTCAACACTAGGTGATGTTCCATAGTCTCATTCAAATATTAGATAATAAGATAATTTTTATACTTGGCTAAGTGGTCCAAAAAATGGATTAGAAATCAACAATTGGAAAATGATCACCCAATCAAGATTAGTTCCTCCCATGTAAAAATGTAACTCAGTAACAAAATATATTGATATTTTCCCCATTCATCACCTTAAGTGCATCCAATGTCTAAAAACCTCTTCTAGGTTCGTGGTGCTCCACAATCACATGATAAAAACTCCAACACTATTCTATAATATCTTCCAGTCAAAAATTCATCCAAGGGAAAAACATTCTTTCCCAATCAATGATAATTAATACACATATATATATGAACCTATAATGATGATATATGAAACTTATTTAAGTCTCCCATTCACCGCCAATGGAATTAAAATCCACCATAAATTTGTATCTATTTTTGAATAAACTCTATCCATCCCTATAGAGTATCAACATAGCTAACATGGACATGAATAAACTTTACCACTATGTCTCCCCATTGATGTAATTCCAAATAATTTAATATATACAATTCCACAAACATCTGATAATGAAAATCCTTACCACTAAAATTATCTACATCGAGATTCATTATCTCTTACTATTACATCCCTTTCCAAGAATAAACATGATCCAAAATTAAATACCTTGTGACATGATAGATAGATAATCAACCAAAACATCCCATATCATCTAGGTGTATGATGTATACAAATAAAAATCATAGAGAAACATGATCCCCCTTGTATAACAAACATTGTGATATCTCTAAAAAATATGTCATCAATGATCAACTGATAAGTTAAGACTATAAAATACACTCCAATTTGGTAATGTCAATACAAATTCAATGAAAACAAAAAGTAACCTAAAACTAGATAATTGGTTTGAAAATTAAATCCTTACACAAATACATTTTCATTATTTTAACCATAAATAGTGAATAAATAAAACATGATGATCATGTGGGATTCATTCTTTGGATGTTATGTTTTATAAAACCATATGAAGAAAATAAAATATAACATCTTTATATTTTCTTCCATAATGAGCCCCTAAATTACCGTGATCTCCATCCACTATGTAGGATAACCTGGGGAATGAATAAAATAAAAAGAAGATCTATATGACATAGTATGTGAATAAACATTTTAATGAAGCATGATGTATTAGTCGAGAGGAATAATGTGATATTATAACAGAAAAGGAACATTTATTATAATATGAGAGTATAACATAAAGAATATAGTATCATAAGAACATTAAAATGTATGGATATTTAAATAATATTAAACCTCACATAATAATAATTCAATTCTTACCTCCAATACATCATCACATAGTAAATAGTGTTTCATCATTGATTAGGTTCAGTCACCAATTCCATACATAACATATCATGAGATAAAAACAATACCCAATGAATTTATAATTATATTGGTTCCCACATCACAAAATCTACATGGTTTTGTGTTCTAGAAAAGTATATCCCTTATAATTCAAAATGATAATAATTGGAAATGGAAGAAAATTGGTTGCATAATCATTCCCAATAGCATAATGAAAAGATATTTCATAATTATTTAAATGTGCATAAGGAATTAAATATTAGTATGCTCATATCTTATTCTATAATAATAGGTCTCAAAATATGGTTTTCATTTTAAAAATATTATTATTAACAAATTATAATTTTATCCTTAATCTGGATTGATTTTGAATAATACATTTTTATAAATGAACTTGAATAATTTATTACTCCATAACATTAAAGGATAACACAAAATTGATATATATAAGAGAATTAAATACATTATTTAATATAATTATATAAAATCAAAAAAGATATTAATATAATTGGAGAGGATAATTTCATAAACCAATTAAAAAAGGTTTTTTTGAGAGATTCCTAAAATTATGTTACATAATTGTACATTATGTAAAAATAATTTTCTAGAAGATCAAATTATATTAACTAAATACATAATTCTGAACCTTTTAAATATATATTTCAATTACCCAAATTTTATTGTTTTTATTTTTAAACCTTACATTGAGATATTAGATTTAATTTCCCAGTTTGGAGGGCATTTGATACCTAGTTCAAAGTTTAGATTAATTGTGTAAAATTATTGATGGTCTTTCCAAATGTGTATAAAACTACAAAATTGGAATTAAATTGTATTAATTGACATGAAAAAATTTAAATTCAATTATTTATTCATATTTGTTTCGATGTATGGATGATCCATATTTTATAATGCTAATGTTATATGGTTATTTTATTTTTGAAATATTATTGATCATCATAAAGTAGTTTCATTTTATTTAATATTATTTTCATATATATATTCGATAATGTAAAAAAATATATTTTCTATTAACTTTACATGTCATTTAAAAAATTATTAGTCAACACAAACATCCTTTAATTTACTAATATGAACTAAAAACTCATAATCCATAAATACAAAAAACCTACATAATAAGAATGATGATTTAAGTATTTAAATAAGATGATAATGGAATATGATATATGATATATATCTCATTAACCAATTATCTTTTTATCAAAATTATGGTATTTTATCTATTTTACCCTATTTAAGGGGATGGTTTTTAAGGACGAGTAGGTAGAGAAAGAAATTATTTATTTAGTTGAGGGTATTTCCTAGTTCTTTGGATGTCTCCCCATTGGATTCAAATTAAGGAAACTAGTAGTGGTATTTTTATGATACTAATACCACTATTCCATGGTGCATATGATTATTATGGTAATTTGGAGTAAATTTGGAATTCTCCTAGGATTAGAATGTCTTAAAAGAAGGGGTGGTGATTTGTGGAATTTAAAATTGGAGGAGATTGGTGTTTTTGAACATTCTAGTAATTTAGTTTTTAATTGTTTATAAAAAATAAAAATATTATTCATTATTATGACTATATATAAAATGGTACATGTGATTTGGAACGAATGGGTAAATATATCATCTATGACAAAAAAATTTCCAGTATTTAGCTTATAAAGGAAATGAAACTATTTTTACATATTACCTTATTCAAATAAATTTAACTGTTATGGTAAATTAAAAAAAATTATCCCTAATTATATTATGACAATTATGAATAAAAAATAAATCCATTTTATGAAAATAATTTTCTATATATATGAGAAGATAATTTTTTTATTAAAATCATATTTTATGTGAAAATATCAATTTTAATATTAAATGTAATTTTTTGGATCATTGAGAAATTAATTATGGTCTAATAAATATATCTTATAATTGAAATAAAACATAATACTAAATTATAATTTCATTTTAAATAAATATAATTTCTATTATATCTTTATATTTATTATTAATATGAAATTTAAAAACTTGTTTTTACAAAAAAATACATAAATAGTCAATTTAAATCTTTTATTTACTTTATATATGATATGAAAATATTATATTCCCATTTTATTATATATATATATATATAAATACATATATTATATTACACTTCCATATGTGTGGATACTATTCTAATGCCCATGTAACTATTTCTAACAAGCATAAAACTGTTCCAATGGTCAGTTTATAATACCAACGGTCAAATTACAATGCCAAACATTATATTTAAAATGATCTTCAGGGTACATTATTTTCATAAATTATTTATAATTTCACTTATTCTCCATTAAAAACTTTTTATCTAAATATTATATATATTTTCATTTTAAAATGTAGATTTTATTACTAATATTTTTATTTCTTTCTACTATGTTATCCTAGAGTAATGTTATTCTTTTCGGTCCATCATATCCAAATATTAGTGCATTAATTATCCAATTTTATATGTCTTATCCCATTTTAATATCATTAATTACACATTACATCTGTATTCTATAAATTTAATTTTGAATTATTAGAATTTTTATTTATTTATCATGCGATTCATGTTATTTAGAAAATTCAATATTACTATGTTCACAAAAATATATATTTATAAGAGAAATTAAATTGATAAAATAGTTATTCATTAAATTCTACCACCCCCATTATGAAATTTTACCCAAAAATTTTCAATCGACATATTATGGTGAGAACATGTTATTGTACTTAAACTTCATGCAATCCTTCATTACCCCTTCATGTACATAATGATTGGACATAGTAATCTGATTAGGTGAGTTGTCTTATTTCATAGAACATAATTTGTATTGTCCAAGATCTTTACTGGATAATCCTCATATGAGATATCATTTTGTAGTTATACCGCCTCTAAATATAATATTCTTGAGGTATAATGAAATGAATTTATTAAGACGGATAAATTATACACATCATTTACATGAGTCGTGGTGGGTGGTACATGTTTTTGATAATCCAAAACTCTAAAGAAATCATGAATATCAATGTGACCATATATACCTTGGACATAGCCTTACATTCTTCCCATATCCCGTGAATCTTATTTTTGGATTTATGTGGATGAAGAAATTATCTCCATCCTCAAACTAATGGTACCATTAAGGATTTTTATCATAAAAATGATGTCAAAATTCAGTATCGTAGAGGTAAAAAAATTTACCTAACCATTTATATCATTTACTCAATCATTTCAGGTCTTAACTACTTATATTCTCTAACTTCAAACACAAACATTGGCTCCCTACATTTCATTCCTGAACGGTATTTATATGGATCCATTTAGATTCTTGAGTAGAATGTATGTTTATAAGTTAACATGAAAAGTGGATGATGCTAATACCATCCTCATTTGATGATCATTTATAATTACCATAAAACATTCTCTTATGTCTAGATAATATGTTCAAATTATCTATCTATTTGGTGGTGATATGCCATATTGATGTTATAATCATTTTTTAGAGATTGTTAGTGATATATCCATAATATGTAGGTAAATATTAGATCCTGATCAGATATAAAATATAATTTTGGATTATGAATCCTGGATAATTATATGACCTTAATCATTTCATGTTAATAAAGTTATCCATCTTTATGGGTTGCAATGAACTGAAAGGTATTTATATGTTGAGCCACTGCATCATAAATAGTATTTTTCATCTTGTTTAATTTATAAGACTAGTAAAAATTTACATGGTTATTTCAACCAATTTCTACATAGATTTAGGTAAATCTTCCAATATAACCATAGGTATTTTCATTTTATCATTCAACTGTATACATACCATACCTTTTTTTCTATAATTTTCAATCTCATTATTCATATTTTCTGATAAATGATGATATTAGAGATCCCAAAACATAATTGAGATCCCTAGGATTATAAGGAATATTTATCTATGTACATCATTTAGAAAATCATTATATATATAATTATATTATTGTAAATATATTCTTTAATAAAATATTTCTACTCCTTCATCAATTTTGAACTCTATGAATTTCAATTCTATTATAGCTTTCACCTTCTTCTATAATTCAATATATTCCCATTTTTGTATCAACTACCATCACTTAATGTGATTTTTGAAACTCATTTTAGAATGAAATGATGATATTATTTCCTTTAGTAACGAAACATACATACATTGAAAGACTGATAATATGGTTACATTCTCAATTCTCATCATTGATAAAGTCTTTGGATCTTTCCTACTTGGAGAACTTCAACTTTGTATTCATTACATGGATTATTATAGATTGAGTAGTCATAGTGGTTGATCATATATATTCATATTTAATGTTTCATATTAATATAAATATGTCTTAATATATAATTGATAAACTAATGATCTGTATTTATCTCACACTTCTCCCCATATATATAATTATTTCGGTTTTTTAGAAAGAAGATGAATGAATCCAACGTTACATCATGTGTTTAATAGTAATTATTATTCACCCTAAACTAGAGTGAGGTGTAGGAAATCACATTATAATTTTTTATCATTACACAGTTGAATCCCTTATTAGATTAATTAGTGTATACCATAATATTTTCCTCACATGTGGTTTGTTAAAATACCAATGTATTGGAAACACTCAATTTTCATTCCTAATTGATTTTATCACATTCCTATACATATATTAAAACTAACCATTTCTAAGACATATTGTTTAAAAGGTATGAAATTTAAAACCTGATTCTCAAAAATCATTTGCAAAATCCATCTAATGAAGTAATCACTATATCCCAGTTACAGATGCCGACCTGGTCTACTAATCAATTTCGATTATCATATAATGGTGGAGTGATATTCCATTTCTGATGATAAAATTTCTTTATCAAAAAACATCATCAATCTAAAAAACAATTAATATACTTTTCATGTTATATTTATTATCAACGATACTTTAAAACACTATAGAAATACTCATCATACTCCTCATTTATTTTGTAGTAAATAATAATATCATCTATAATGATAACAAAAAATATGTTGTGTTGATATCCAAACAATCTATTAATTATATACTTAAATGTTGTTGGGCCATTATTTTGTATTAAGGTAATGAATATGAAATCATAATTCCAATACCTTATTTTAATGGTAGTATTGGGAATATCTTCAATCATAACCTTTTTTTGGTGATATCTAAAATGAAGGTGTTCCTTTAAGAAATAATATTCACCATGTAGTTTATCAAAAAAAGACTTCTTTAAATTGTAAGGGATATATTTTTTTTTCCTGATTTCTTTGAGCTCATTATAACCAATCCAGAGGATAATTCACCCATCCTTATAAAAGAAAAATTTAATTGGTGCAATCCATGGTAAAGGACATGGGTATATAAAACAATGTTTTATATTCTATAGAAACTTCTTATGTGTTTATTTCAACTCAAGAACATCATATATCTATGGAGTCTTTGATATGGGTATATATCCATGTATATGTTCAATGGGGTTCTCAACCTATATTTTGGGAGGAATAACAAGAAACAATTTTAGGAATACGTTAGTATAATCTATCACAATGGGCATTTCGTCAAACATGTGTGTTTGTGTAGACATAATCATTTATGTTGTACAAGATTATCATTGGGAAATAATATCAATTCCTGAGATAGATATTCAAGAATGGTTCTTCCTCATAGTTACATGTTTATATAATTGAAGGATTCTATTGGATTTATTTACTAATATCTATCTCATAGAAGTTGATTTTCATTTTATAAAATGACAGCTAATATATTCCCAATATAGCATCAAACTCTACTGAAGGAAGAAATATAAAATTTTATAGGAGGTTCATCTCACAAAACCCGACTATAGAGGGTCTATATAAATGTAATTTAAAATATAATTATTTTATGTTTTCATAGATATCACACCCACCATGTTTTGTGGTCTTTTTTTAATAGTTCTACAAAATAATTTAATGATTGACAGACTATATAGAACTTGAAACAAAACTATTTTTTCTTAAATAAATAACAGGTGTACCTATCAAAACATAATTCTCAAAATCCACTCTTGTAGTAGTATTGCTTACAAACAATCTATCACTCTTGGTCTTGGAAGGTTTTAATGGATTTTCTACAGAAACCCTTGTCTTATATAGTTAGATCACAAGATTCATGTATTCATTATAGTAGGAAAACTAAACAACATGGTAATTTTTTTATCAAAACCTATCTTATCACGTCCAATTTCTAATCTTATTCATCTCTATTTGATATTGATTAGATCGATTCTCTTATGAATCACATTATTGCATCTTCTGGTTTCCATGAGATTTATTCAGGTATGTTTCTACTATAAATTTTGACATACTAGATCATTGGTTTTCATTTCACCCTGAGAGTTATATGTAAGAATTCCTAAAGTAAAATCCATATTATGATTTCTTGATCTATGCTAATGAGACAACTGAATATCCCCAATATCCTTCATGAACTTCCCTTAAAAATAGTAATACAGTTTATAGATATCATGGACCCAAATGACAAAATCCTTTCGTAGACATGTATCTTTCACAAAAATTAAGTAGTGTAGTATATTTTTTGGATGGTGATGTCTGAGACGTAACATGAAGGAAATGTGATGTCTGATTTTCATCCCATGATATATTCATCAGCCCTTTTTTAGTTTATGGAACACTGTCTCCATTTCAATATTGAGTGTTCAGGGAAAATATTTATTGACATGTTTTTATCAAGAATCACTCTTATCTACTAGAATCAAATTCTTATTTGGAATTTGTGTTCATGATCTGTATCTAGCACTAAGTAGCTTCAAATTGAAGAAGATAGACATCTAAAAAAACTAATTTTCTTATCATTAGAGAATAAAAAATGTATTTTCAATCGATTTTATCAAGTTTTTAAGGTGGAGGGGATCATAAGATCTATTACTGGTAGTATACTACTTTCAATTGAATAACTTGACAACAAATTATTCATTGATATGAGGTGTGCTATCCACATAATTTGATTTATTATTCATATCATGTGTCTAATGATATATTACTACCCTGATGTTTCTTGGTCATTATATTATATGATTGCGTATATCATTTGGTAAATCATCATGTTTCATATCATGACGGTTGTTATCATGGTTCCTCATATTTCATATTATAAAATGAAATAATAAAAATAGATCCGAATAAAATAACTAAAAATTAAGTTAAAATGGAAACAATGGAAACACAACCGGAAAGTTATAAATGGAAATTATATCTTATCAAATCGGACTCAATATTTTATTATAGGTTATGAATGCAAAATTTCCTATTACTTTTCCAAACATAACAATCTATTTGAGTCCTTGATAATGGATTGTAATGTTTCTAGGAATTATTCATTGAATACCTCCCATGAGAGTAAAACTAGTTTTATAGAAACTAAACATTTTCATACACCAATTTAATGTTGATTTAACACACAAATGACCCTTTTTTGGTTTATTGCACCCTGTATAACACTTCCTGAACCATATCCACCTATAGTATCAAAAATATGATTTTATTTTTTTGGAAACCACACTCTGTACAATTATATAAAATTACAAGGTAATATCATATACATATATAAATCCATAATGTTCTAAATAAATTATTCTATTATTAATCCCCAAAAAAATAGCATATCCATTGATTCCAACTATAATGATCCATTCCATTTAAACATAATGTAATATTATTTTAATATAAATATTAAAAACATAAAACCCAATGATCACGAGGACTAGTGTATTTGGATTAATATGGACAAAAAACATCAAAAATTTGACTATAATGAAATATATTTATTTTATCATCCTCCAAGATCACCTGAATCCCTTTGATCATATAAAATGTAATATTATAACTCGGTGAATGCACAAAAGAAAAGGGTGATCTAGAAATACATATATAGGAATAAAAATGATAAAATTGATTAGAATATAAGTCAAAGGAATAATGTTATATAATAAAATGTAATTATCATGAATATTCACATGATAAAATACCATAAAGAACATAGTATAATAATAACATGGAAAACCATGGAGGGTGTAGTAACATAAAAACTAAATAATCATAAATAAATCCTTACCACCAAGACAAAATCATATGGTGGTTAGAGTTCCATCAAAAATATTGTTAAATATCTCATCCATTACATACCATCTCATGTGACAATAACATTAACAAATTCATTGGTTAAATATCTTAATTCATTAATCATAACTTATCCTTTCTTATGTAATCCACAAAAGGAAATTATTTACAATGTGTAAATGTAATAATTAAATATGGAACTATATGTGTTTAACAATACTAAATCATATCATAATCAATGGATATTTCTTAATAATCCAATGATAAAATAGAACCAAATAATTTTGATGCTCCTATTTGAGTACATATCCAAAGGTATTAGAATATGGTTTCAATTTTAAAAATAAATATTATGATTAGTGGATAGAAAAGTTCCCCAACTCAAGTTTGAATATAAATAAGAACTTAAAGAATTGAACACAAGTCATGTATTACACCATATAAGGATGAAATAAAACTATATTTATATATTTAACTAACATAAATAGAAAAATAATTTTTATTATATAATGTAAAATAGAGATTTATGTGATTTATATAGATAATGATCAAAACCCAAAGAAAAATGGTGCTTTTGAGAGATTACTTATATTATGATCATGAATAATTCACACATTGAGTATAATGTCTTTACTAATAAAATTAGATAGTTTAATTTCATAATAAATTTATTTTTTCATCTATATTTTATTTAACATAATATTAGTATGTTAACTTAGAATTATTTCATTGAGATATAAGGTTTATTTTCAGAATTCTGAAGGAATTCGGTCTATGGTTCAATGTCAATTTGACTCATGGATAATTGTTGATGATATTTCTATGTGATACTTCAAATATAGATTTTAAATGAAATGGTATTCATTGAAATATTTAAATTTAAATGGTACCATTTATCCATATTTGTTCCTAAAAATGGATGATTTATTTAGTAACTTGTAACTATTAAATGGTTAGTTTATTTTGGTGGTTTTACTAACCATCACAGAAATTTTTTTTATATGATGGAAATATATTTATTATTGAATGTATAATAATTTATAATGCTAATATTTAGTTACTTTTACACAATTATATGTGAATTTAATCATTCCATTAATGAGGTGATTGTAAATGAAACCACATCATCGATCGAGGTGGTGAACCAATGTAATAAGGATGATTTTTTCATTTGTAGAATGACTGGCGAAGATAAAATTATTTATGATTGATATGAAAATAACATAATAAAATATAAAAATATTTATGTTAAATTAATTATTATTTCATTCCATGTGTACTTTTATTCGATAATGGGGTGTAAGATAAACAAATACAAAAATCATTTGAGGGTATTATTTTGTTTTTTGGGTGTCTCGACATGGGACTCTAATTAAAGAACAATGAATTGGTATTTTTATGAGACAGAAAACACATTCATTTTTGTTATAGGATTATTAAAGAAATTGGTTAAAATTTTGAATGATCCAAATATTAAAATGTTAGAGTAGAAGGGGTGGTGTGGGCGGTATTTATTAGTGGATGAGAGCCATTTTTCAGATATTATATTCATTAATTTCTCATTTCATCTTAATACATAAAATATTTTTTATTCATATAAATATATAAAAAATACTGACATTATTGTTTTAACTAATTGATTTTTAGATCATCAATGTTTCAAAATTTCATGTATTTATATATAAATGTAAAATAACATAATTTATCATACTACACAGATCACCATAAATTAAACTATTTTAAAAAAGAAACAAAAAATTCCTGAAGACCATTTTCAAGCCTGTATATTGGAGAAATAAAATTAATTATATAAAATTATATTCCTAATATGTGACAACTAATTTTTTAATAAAATCACTATCTATTAAGGATATATTTATTTTATACTTGGGATATATTTTCTAAACATTTAAAAAAATTATTATGTTGGAAAAAAGTATCTTTTCCTTATTATTGTACATAATACTAATTTATATATGCATTTTATTAAAATTAAATTTGTTTTAGATAAATATATATTATAAAAATTAAATTTAAACATTTATGATATAAAAAATTGAAACAATTAACTTTATCATTTTTAAAACATTATTTTCCCATAACATGATATTAATATATCATATTCTATTTTTAGAAGTTACCTAAAAATTATTTTACACATTGAAAGGTGAGGGTACTGTTATGAATGTTATGATGGTATTCCAAATGGTTAGATTACTATTCCAATGGTAGTTTTATTTTCAAATTGTATGATTACTAATCAAACACACATATTGATAATTATCATAGGTTTTCTATAAATTTTATATATACTTCTCATTTCATTCATTCATTATTCACATCTATTTTCCATCATGTTTATATATACTTTCATTTATAACAGGATATTTCATTAATAATATTATTTTTCATACTTACATAGTTTTTTGTGAGTGAAGTTATTCTGGTAGATCAATCATATCCATAATTTCATTTTTTTAATTTTTTTTATTATATATTTTATATCCCATTATAATATAATCATTTATTGTAGCCATTGTTATTCTATAAATGTAATTTTAAAATTATCATAATAAAATGTAATTGGTTTGATCATGTGGTTCCTATTCAATAATAAATATAATATAACTTTTTATGACACAAATATATATTCTGAAGAGAATTTACATTTATATAATCATGGGTCATTAAATATGTTTACATAGTTACACTTGTGTGGAGACCAAAAACTTGGACCCTAAGAGATAATCACCCTTTAATCCATCAAGATTCATACCACTCTCATGTGAGAAACATCACAAAGAACCTTAAACATCAAATCATTTTCAGAAAACGGAGGTACTAGATCACTGATCATCCAATAGTTTAGGTAATTGAAAGATTCTAGACAATGTTTAGTCAAGATGAAAACCATATCCATCCATGTCAATGTGGTTAATAGTTATAAAATATGTTATAAATAAAAACCCTTCACTTTTATTCTATTATATAGTGTAATATTAGAACTAAATCCACGTTCCTTGGTGGCTCTAAATAAACCACTTCTTCTACCACTGATGGGTCTATGAACATGCCCATATGGGAAACTACATGCCCAAGAAAACACAATTCTCACATCAAAAATATATAATTTGATATCATTATATGCATATAGTGATTTTGAATAAAATATAGGGTCAATTATAGATAATAGACAAGATCCTTCTCTAATATCTTGTATATATGGATGTTTTTGATAAACATAACAACAAAATACTCTATGAACTCACGGAAAATGTTGTTCAGGAGTCCCAATAATGATATTGGAATCGTAATATAGTAAAAATAGATGACCATGAACATTACTATCACATACCCACATCTGAAGGATGTCTTCAAGAAATCCTCATCATTTACCCCTATAAGATAATATCCATACCACATGTCATTCTTTAAACACTATCACCAACTTTAACCCGGTCATATTGATCATATATCCATTGAAGAAGGTTATAGTTATTAATTTTTACAAAAGTGTACCCCATATAGTTGACAAAAACACAAAATATTGTCTTCTTTCTTAGAGTATAACCCTAGAGAACCCCATGGGGACACACTAGGGTGTTTGAATCCCATTTTCATCAGATCACAAACTAGGATGCTCATCACTTCAACTGTGCCAGTGTCATTAGATAAGGATCCATAAAAATGGATACTCTTTTGAATATAACCCTATAATAAACATGAAATCACATCAAGAGGTATTTTCAAAAACACATCCAGAAATACCTATATAAATACGTAAACCACTGTATAAACATCCACAAATTGGTATTCTATAAATATCCCCATTACACGAGACATAATTTATTCCACTATCTTTCCTCCCATTTTGTAGAGGCAGTGATGAATGAACATAACACACCAACCATAATTGTTAGAAAACATAGCCCACCAATTAATGATATCAAAAACTACATGTATAAAATATACAGAGTTCATGACAATTATAACATCGTATGCCTATGTCATCAATACAAAAAATCACCCCACTGATGGGTGTTGTCCCATCATTATATGAAATTCCTGGCACACAAAAATCAATTAATATTAACATCTATATTTCATGAAAACACTAGGAGAACTAAAATAATATCCATCTCAAGTCACGATGCCTGGAACATGTCATGTTCATCAAGGGATTGATATTCTCTAATATCATGTATCGAATAATAATGGGTAGACAATAAATTGAAAAACAAATAACAACATCTAGATCATCTAGCATCATAAAATCTATAAAATTTTACAAATTACACCCAAATCCACTAATATGAATCTGAAAAACTCTTAGACCATTATATGGATTATGTCTCTTAGTAAGATTAATATCTTTCCAAATACCTTTACTCTCCCTATAGCCAATCTATAGATAAAAAATTGGTTTCCCCTACTATAATTTTTTATAGATATGATCTGAAATTCTCAGAACAAACTATACCCTTAAGGATTTAGGTACATATCATGAAGGCTGTTATAACCCTTCCAGGAATTATATAAAAATGGGTAGGACTACGTAGATACTTGGAAACAAATAGACATTAAAAATAATGAATTATGATTCTTTGATTGATTCCCTATTTTTTAGAATATCAATTTCAATGTCATTGATGTTACAATCCATAAATATCTACTCTTTAATATTACCTACTAACCTCCCTCTCATCTCAATCCTCTTTGGGTGTGCATTTAATTAATCACCTCTAATTTATTATTTATGAAAAATTATATAGGAGTAATTCATTGGGTGACTACACATTAGATCACAAGTTAGAAAAAAACATCAATACTATTTTATAAATTCTCATCATTAGAAATGTTTTTTATCGAATTCTACAATGGAACCATAAATAATTTCCCTAGATATCATATGTACAGGATCCCATGATGAAGGGAGATAATATCATGCCACTTTTATTCAATTTTTATAAAATAAATGAACTCAAAACAAAATTACATCTACAATTCAACCCTTTAAAACATTTAACACCTATATGTCACTAAGAAACTATGTCATCCATTATTGCGCCACCTATAGTATCTCGCTCCCCAATAATGAAGTCCAAATATCATATCATGTTATAATATGAATAAAAAATTTAATGATCCTCAATTCAATTCCTCTTATCTATATTTTTTGTCCTCCCTTACAACTTTTTTAGACTCTACAACTAAAAAAATGAATGGACATCCTCGGTGCTTTATCGACCTATATTTGATCTCCATATAATAACCAACTACATCAGCCGCTTGTGCTTACACATCCTAAGATTTAAGAAAAAGATTATGAGGATCCATTCATGAAAACACAATGGTATCCCTAAAAATAGTATCATTTATTTTATAGAATCATTTATAATAATTACACATTTTTATTCTTAAAATTGTTGAGTTTAACCACATGAAAAAACGAGAATTTTTAATGTAACACAATTAGGTCATTAATTTTATAAAAGTTCCACATCAATTGGATATTCAATAACATAGAGACCCAAGAGAATCATAAATAGATTCTATATATATGTTATCTGATTATAAGGAATATATAATATATATCTCAAATAAAAAATTCCGAAGACCCCTAAATATTATGGGTACATATATACTTGATAAATAAAATATTTATTTAACTATTATCATTATCACCTCAAACATCATTATTTACATAGTAACCCTTCTATAATAATTATGGTTATTACCCTTCTTCATAACCCAGAGACAAATTCAAATATAAGATGCAGTGAGATAAAATTCTCAATAAGGATAAAAATAATAGATATCAATAAATGATCATATTTAAGCACAAAACATGAATAATTGTATAATAGCATATGATTATAATTATAAAATCATAAGAAATTTTTTATATATCTTAATCATAGTTCATCACAAAAATCATTAATATGTAATAATATTGTGCTATAAAAAAATAAATCAAGATCTGTGAGTTAAAATATTAAGAATATCAATAATTTATAACATTGTGGTACCAAAATACATATTGAAACAATATCATAAATCATGTATAACTACTAAAATCATCATATCATATAATATAATACATCATTAACTATTTCACATATCATAGTGCACCATGAATCCCATCCATTTTCCCATAGTGGAAGATAATAATATACTCATTTCTCATAATTAGATAATGAGATATAATGAATTAATAAATTATTTTGATGGGTTTATAATTTTCAAACATCATATTACATAATGAAAACAAATCACATGTATGAAATATGAGCATAAAACATTCATCACATCATTATATCATAACCCATGGAATATATAATGGTTTTAGAATTTTTTTGATGGTCTTAATTTTAAATCATATAGAGATTAATAAATAATGGTATTATTATACAATATAGTATTAAATCATAAAACCCATTAAAAGGTGATAGTTTTTTGAATAATAACTTTAAAATAACATATTATATCTTAATTGAAAATATGAGAAAATAAAATTTTCCTTTGAAAACATTTTAACTAAAAAATACCCATATATTGCTAAAATATTTTATTTTAGAACAATATATGATAATGAAAATGTAATATTGAATAGAATGAATGATCATGACTGTACTTAAATTTAATAATGTCAAGTATGTTAAATGAAATCATTCCATTCATGATTTTCAAAAAAGATAATAATGAATTTATTGGATATATTTTTAAAAAGTTACATCATAAAAGATTGTAATGAATTTCAAAGTCTTTAAAATTTAATTTTTAAAAATATTTTCATGTATTATAAGGATATTAATTATAACAACTTTTATGGTTATTTACAATTATGAACATTTTCTGCAACCAAATCGGAGAAAAGGTTTGATTTTATTTAAAAAAATATTCTAATGAATTTTTATATCAATGAGAGGAAGATATTAATAAGATGGGAAAATTATTATAATAACAAACATAGAAGAAAATATATGGGTTTAAAAGAATAATATCCATAACATTTTTTCACTGTAAATTTATCATTGAGAACCCATGATGAAATGTAATTTTAACAAAAGCCTTACCACATCTCTGGGTTTCATTTTAAGTCTTAAAAAATCTCATATAATAAATTTATTTTAATTGTATTTCTATACTAAAACCATATAAATATTTATTATTTCATATATGATCCACCTATACAATTTAAACTCAATTTTTTTAATTATTATATTTTATAATTATTATTTTTGACTGTTAATTGTTTTTTTTTGTCATGTATATTGTTATCTTGGAATTCCATCCCATAAATCATGATCATGGTACCATATTATCAAGAATTTTAATCATGATATAATTATCATTAATATTTATTATATTAATATTTATAACCTTCAATAAAATTTAAATATATTGAAATTAATTTCACCAATCAAAGAGTCATTAGTATGTATGTACACATGAAAAATGTTTTCTTATTATATATAATATAAGGAATGATTTGTAAATAGTATTTTATCCCCTATATATCTTAATAATTACATAAATATTATATATATATATAATTATTCATTAAATACAAAATTATAAAAATCCATGAGAGGAGGTGACTGAAAATGAATCATATAACAGCATGGATGTGGAACACCATAAGTAAACATAAGTGACACTTTCATTTCATTTTTAATAGAATTGTGTTGAAAATGGTTGTTAAATAATCAAAATACCAAATTTTTATATTTATGATATTTGATTCATTATTTTATTATGTATACAATAGTTCTATAGATGGTTTATGAATAAAAAAACATATGATCTTAGTTAGTAATTATACCATTTCATTGAGAGTCCTCCTTGGGCTTAGAACATTTTCATTTAATG
This sequence comes from Viscum album, assembly GCA_963277665.1. Lineage (NCBI taxonomy): Eukaryota > Viridiplantae > Streptophyta > Magnoliopsida > Santalales > Viscaceae > Viscum > Viscum album. The sequence continues at coordinate 1,337,648,898 of OY728132.1, read as the reverse complement.
AAAATTATTATGAGAGAAAATGGGAACTTGGTAGACATAAGGAAATATAATAATGTATTTAGTAAGGTATTTTTATATATGAGTACAATTATGTGTCAAAATTTGAATTTAGATTGTGTTCATTTATAATGGAGGTATCAAACATAATTGGAATGTTTAAAAATATTAAAATATATTAATGTGTTACTCTTAAAAAATGTAACTAAAATGAATTATATTCTAAGAGGAGATGATAGAGGCTGAGAATATGAATATAAAATAGTATTAAATAGGTTTTATATTATTTTAACAGTTACCATTAATTTCATAACTTAGTTATAATTTATAAACTATTACGATGGTAAAGATCATTTTTTTAACTTACTTAATAGTCATAATGAACAATAAAGAACAAGGAATCATTACCAAATTTGTAAGTTAGTATTCAAGAAATGATATATATGTTATAAAATTAAATTTAATTATGTTTATTATGTAATATTTTTAATAGTCCCTCAATATTTGACCAATAATTATTTTATAGAAAAATGAATTTGATTGTATAAAAATGTTTTCATACCATATTTATTCATTATCTCAATTAAAATAAGAGTAAAAAATTTTATATAATTAAAATTGAACTGAAAAAAATTTAAACCAATAAAAATAATATAAAGTGACATTCTATATACATGAAATGAAATGATATATTTCATATAGAATAAGTATTTTCTTATATTCTGAAAAACACAAGATTTTTCGAGAAAGATAATAAAATTAAACCTATGTCAAAATAGGAATTTTGAGTCAGTCAATAAAATTAATTACCTAAAATAATTTTTTTTATTATATTAATAAATAATAGTATCCATATTCAACATAAATTAATATCCTTTTTAGGAAATAATTTTTTTTAAGAATTAAATGAAAATAGTGAAATATGAGAACATATTTATTATAAATTAATAAATACATTTGAATTATAAAAATATATATTATTTATTTTTTATAATTTTTATATTCTTATTATTTCCAAAAATTTATTTACTTGGTTATAATTTTCACCTTTAAATAATATTAATTCAGTACTATATTCTTTGTTTATTAAAAAATTTGTTTTATGAATACAATTTTATCAAAGAAAAAATATATATTTAAAGAGAGAGATACCAAAAATTATTTGGATGTAACATTCTACCACAATTATAATAATGTCTATTATGAAATTATAACACTCTAAAAAATGAATTTAGTATAATCTAACATCATCGCATCTTTAGGATCCCACATAGATTTCTCAAATTTTTGGGTTCTCCAAACTACTTTGACCTGTTAACTAGACTTATTTCAAAACAGTTTTTCATTTTAATCTATAACATCCACTTATTTTTTATCAAAATATATATCATGATCTAATGGTATTAATCTAAATTCTTTATATGTGAAGGATTTTGAATGTACATACTTATGAGAGATACACAGAAAACATCATGAACATTTGATTGATTTCATATATGTTTCATGTGATTGGATACTATCAAAATTCAATGATGAATTTAAATGGAAATGATTTATAAATGTTATACTGTAAAATGTGACATTATTATAAGGAGATACACATATTAAGACTTGATCACTAAATTATAATATTGATCACACAGATGATTATTATCATAACATTTCTTATTACAAAGATCTTCCCTGATATGTTTTAAATGTTATTTATATTATCTAGCATTTACTTAGCCAGATCTGTTCCTAATAGATTTATTTATAAAAATTCCTCATAACATGTCTTATTTTTGAACATCAAAATATAGTGGGAACCATAAGGATCCATATGTATACTTACATGAAATCAATTAATTTATGAATATTACACCAAAGGAATGTGATAATTAAAACCAAATTTTGAATCCATTGAGTGAGCTCAAAATAATCCTTCATGTGTTTGAATGGTCCCATCATACTTAACATTTATTGGATGATATAAAACACTAAAACTCATCTTTATTTATAGACTATATTGAATACTTCTCCAAAATATTTCTGAGTCCTCATATCATGATCATATAAGAGAGAATATGGTACTATATCTAATCACACAACATCATTAGTCTATTTCAAATTTAGATGATAAATTGGTATTCTCCAATATAAATGAAATGTTCTATATTTTTAATAGGATCTAATAAAATTAAAATAACGTTATTCCCTTTAGATATATTTTGATTTCTTATTGAAAAATAAATGGTGGTATTTTCTCATTTAAATGTAGTCCTTTGTAATGGTTGTAATATTTATCTCAACCTCACCTTATTAACATACCACAGATTAGTATATATATTCTAAAATATAATTTTTCATATTTTAAAATATGAGAAATTATTTTATATACCTCTAAATAATCATAATTACATGATAAATTTATATTTATGGACAATAATATTCATCCAACATTCATTCTTCATGTCCAGTATTGATGGGACTCATAATAGACTCTTAAACCATATAATTACATCACAATCATGGTTGAACTAATGAAATTTTCCCCTATAATTCTCTAGTTTCATGTCCTACTTATCTACCTCTTTATTAGATTCGTGGATGGATGGTTTAAAATACAACTAATATTGATATTTTTAATCCCCTTTCCCCATGAATTCAGGATTTTGCTTCTATATATCCATAAATATTATATCTTTCTTGGTTCTCATCATGGCCAAAATGGATTTTCCCATTTGATTTAGGGAATCTTCCACATTTTTCTCTACCAAATATTAGTAATTTATTATGATTTTAGACATCACTAATTAGCTATAATAATCTTCTATTGAACATATTAAACACTTTTAATATGAATATATATATAATTCTTTTATGATATATATATGTATATATATATTATACATTTTACCATAATGATAATTCCACCATATCATGGTTGAAAAAATATAAATTCCATCTCCAGATAATGAATATCATAATTTTAACTTGTATATTTTATTTTAAATTGGAATATGAAATCATCATATCACTCAAAATAAGGATACATTCTACTACCTTCTTTGATTCATCCCTATTGATCAAAAACCATTACCCATTATAGGGTATTGTGAGAATAGGTTTCTATACCAACCTTCTCATTACCCCCTTTTAATTCACAACATAGTTATATACATACAAAAATATAAATCCCTTATACATAAACATGGTAATTATATTAGATATACATGTGACATATAATAAAAATAATTGGTATTATCCACCAATCTTATGAGATATACATACTTGGTTTACTATGGTTGGTCTAGTCCATATGCCAACCATATCATTATTTTAAGGATATATTGATATACCCTCAAATAAAATTATATTATATAAGAAGGAATATTTATATACTCCTATTTCATAATTTTTTTAATTTAGAGGATAACCTCTCCTTCATCATGGTCATCGACATAATTATCAGACAATCCTATTTAACTTCCGTACTATTAGAATATATTGGAATATTGTCAATATATATTGAAATAAACTAATCAAGGTAATCTATATATAATCTATTCATTACATTAATTAAAATTGAGGGGTAATTAGTTTGTCCAAATGGAATTATAATAAACTAATTTCCTCATATGAAATATTTTATAGTGTATAACTTCCTTTTTACCCTAAATTAATGATATAAAGAATAAATTTCAATCATTGAATATTTTTTACCACCTCATAGTTGATCAAAAAATTATATAAATAAAATAGTATACTTTTTCTTTATATTGATCTATTGATGTTAACAATAATCAGTTCAACGATCCATTGACCCGTCATTCTACCTAAATAAATGACCAGGTGAATCTCATGTTGATTTAATTGGTAGTATGATATCATTTTCTATATTCTACGGAAGTATCCTCTTTAATTAAACTTACTAAATTATGGCGACTCAATACAGATACTATGATTAACCATCTCGGACATCCATCTACAATGAAATTCATGTTAATTACCCTCTAACCTAAAGAAAATTCTGGATCTCAATGGGAAGACGACAATATATGGGCATCGTGAAATAATTGTTGGGAAAATTTTCACCCACAATAGAAAACAATAATCATTTTAAACTGTGGAAGCATGTCTAGATGGGAAATCAATACAAATATTAGAGAGTATATGGGCACTATAAAAGCAAAAAGGAGAACATAACCAAACAAATCCATCTTCTGATAGTCTATGACCACCGACCATGTCCTAAGTCACCCTCACTCTATAATCCATGAACTTACTCATAAATGAATTTTCAAAACAAATATCCTTCTATAAAAACATAAATGATGCAAACTCTAAATGGAATAAACATGATGTAATCTATAGGACCTATTAGGATCTACCATTTATATTAGAATTTAAATCATACGGTAAAAAAATATTCTAAAAGAAAAGTAAGTAGTGTTTTATTTTTAGATGGAAATATATTGTTTTAAACAATAAAATAGCATTTATCTGATCAATTATTTTGAAAAATTCCAATTCATCATCTAAAAAATTAAAAAATTTATTTGACAATAATTGATAATATTTTTAAAACATAAATTCAAATAAATCAAGAAAAGGGATCAATTAATTAAAGAAACATCAATAATAAGTGGGGAAAATGAATCTTTCAATACACATTATATTATGTATTTGGATAAAATGGGAAACGAGTTGTTATGATAGTTATTCCACCATAGAATAGATAATTTAAAATCACCCCGACTACCCACCAAGCTTATATCTAGTCTCACTGGACTCATGAAAACTAGTTCCAAATACAACCCCATTCTTGACCATACGTCTATATACTCAGACAATTATTTTCACTATGGATCCACTAGATGTGATGTGATTCCTCCAGTGTGTCATATATATTTGTCATCACATATACCTATCCAAAATTGTGTGACTAGTCAAAGTTATGAGTGATATTATCAAATTATGGGGACTATATTGGGGATCAAAATAAATATAAATCATTATCTCATGGCATTGAAATTTCAATCATTTAATTTTTTTGTCGATTGATATCTCACTCTCACAACCCAATATCCCTCAATATATATAATCCATTTTTCAACACCCATCATTGGGAAGAACAAGAATCATGAAAGTTAAATTTATTTATTAATCAATTATAGAATCATCATAACGTAAAAATTAGGCTATCAAACATCGTAAATATAAGTCAATAATTTTATTAAATTAAACATTTAAAAAGGGTATCCAAATCCACTTCCTTTCACACACAAACAAGGTAATTCAAAATAAACATTTAAAATAATCACTTCATTAAAAAAAATTAAATAAATTCATGCTTTTTTCAAAATTGAAAAATGTACATGAGAAACTCAAGATATACTTTTACAGCCTTCTTCAATTTGAATAAAACAATCATCTCAAATTACCCTAGTACACATGTTTCCAAACAAGGTTGAAATCATTCTAACATGGTTCTAGGCCATTTTATAAATTAATGAATTTGAAAATATTTATAAAAAATAAAATAGTTCAACTATTTCAATGAAATGATGGAATTTAATTTTAGAAAAAAAAATAAACACAAAGCTAAATATTTTAAAAATCATCCTTTAAACGATAATTGAAAAAAATCCATTTAGTCATTGAATTTTAAAATAATCAAAAATTGAGTTATATTAATATTATAGAAATTCAATTCATCGAATTTTCAATTCATAAAGAATCATATGAATGAATATATACCCAACTAAAATCATGAAAAAAATTCATATGAAATGTGTTACAAAGTAATTTTCATAAATATTTGAATTATCAAGAATAAATGAATTCTAAAACGTGGTAAAAACATCAAACCCACCCACATTCAAAATACATATTTAAGTCTCAATGGATATAAAATGAGTCAACTTCAATAAATATCCCTGAATCGACTTACAGGGATCTGAGAGAAGATACAAGAGATCCTAGAATCAAAATTCCACATCAGCCATCCATAGAACAAAAAAAGGCCATCATAACATCTTGGATGAGTAAATCGAAATAAGAATAGAGATCAAAGGTTGAGAGGAGAAAATTTTAGAGGAAGAGGGCCATATCTTCAATGAATACTATGATCTACAATAAATTTAGAATTGTAGATCATAAATTCCATTATATGGATACCAAAACCCATAAGACAAACATTTTATGATGTGGGAGGAGTTTATGTTTAATTAGGGGGTTTATTTTAATTATAATATTTGGGGAACTAGATTTTTTTCCACAGTTTCTAATGTTTGGTCGCTTGGTTAGAACTAATAGTGAACCTAACTAATAACATCAAATAGATAAACTATAAGAGGTTAATGTTTAGGATTCACAGTTTGTTTAACTATGAACAAACCATGTGAATACTTCATCCAAATTTGTATGATTTTTCTAAATGTTAATCAATTGTTCACACCTACCTAGGATATTTTATAAGATTCATTGTTTATATTAATGTGTTTTTTAACTATATTCCAATTGTGTAATGGCCCAAAAACCATCAAAAAAATTAATAAAAAAACTAAAACTAAACCACAAAGATATAGATTTAGTGGATACATAAATAAATTTTCCATACTAGCTATAATCGAGTAATGGGATGTTAAAAAATCCTTACCATATGAATTTATATCCCTATTAATATTCTATTTGGAATGATTGAACCAGATCAAACAATTCGAACATCATCACTCTTCATATGTGGTGGATGGTCTACATTCCAAAAGAGAGATTCACACAATGGATAACATCATACTGAAATCCACAATCAACATACCATTATCATCATATGCCTAAAAACTTGTAGAGGAATGTTGTCTTACGTATCCCCACTATGTAAATATTTTTCCAAACAGATAAAGACAAGAAAATACAGACACTTCAATCCAAAGAAAACACATCAACCATTATTTACGGGGAACATCTATGGTGTAACAAAATACCCCTCAAAGGAATACACATCTTAAAAGACATTATTTCAATAAGAATCACCACTCTCAAGGTCCATCTATGAACAAGAATTTATAAAAAAAATTACCAAACTAAAAAGGATTTCTACCCCAGGTAAGTATTGGATGTTAACCAAGGATTTTCATCACCATTCCTCTCACCTTGATGAGCTCATGAAATCACACCCAATCACATCTAGGTATCCAGTACAAGAAGTTATCAAATCATCCTAGTTACTCCTCTACATTTGCAAGGACTATCGATGTACAATTAGAAAGTGATCAATCATCAATCATAGTGAACAACAGTGATGCACACTCACATGTGAGATTATCCAACATATCAAAATTGAGGTATAACCATCAAACCAAAAACAATAGAATACCAAGTAACAACATCCATGAAAAATAGTAACTAACAACATCCATATGAACACTCCATGGAAATAAAAATACGGAATTTTGAGGAACAACAACCCCAAAAATCTCATGGTTTCTCATCACATGATTCCAATTCATCACTAGGATCACAAAAAAGATTATGGAGCTACAATTGTTAGAAAATAGTTAAATGAAATTGATAATGAACATCCTCATGGAATTAACATATTGGATACAAGAATACAAAAATATCCACAAGATAGAATTGACGTAAAAAGATGTAATTTAAGAAGATCCCAAAAAAAGCCACCAATAACCCTATAAAAATTGGATACCAAAAGGTAGACAAGCCACACAATGGAAAAACTGATCTATTTTCCACCCCGATGTCAATAATTCATTTTAATTAACATCAAATAGCATAAGAAACTAGAATTTCATCCATTGGGTCAAATGATTTACTATTAGGACAATTGATTTACCTGTAATAACTTGAATATTATTTTACCCCTTAATTTATAGCTAATGACCCCTGATCAAAACATCCATTTCTAGTCTCCCAATATACAGAACCTCGAAAGGTGTCCAAAATGGCCATAATATTTAATAACAAATTGATATTTTAAGAAAAAATCTTAGGATGATGAGGTGATCCACACAAAAATTTCATTTCATACATCTTCATTATATTAGATGATTTTCATTTCTCAAATATTATTTTTTTCATTATTATCATCACATCATCTCACTTGCTATGCTTCGTCAGGAAAGTCCTTATCAATCCTCTCCTGGTAAGAAATAATCAAGGTCGTAGGAATGTAAGTTAAAGGAAAATGGTGAATTTATTTTCAGAATTAGATATATTTTTTGATATATTTACCTACATGTCCATGAATGAAACATACAAAATGTGATAATTTCATAGAATTCCTTAAAGCCAATTGTTTGTCATCACTAATATCCAAGAACTTAGTAAATTTATCTATATTCAGTATTATATGATAATTTCACTAAAAGAAGACTAACATGATGAATTCTCATCTGATTAATTTCTGTAGACTAGAGGTAATCAAAACATCCCTCCACTCATGTAAAGGTCCATTATATAAGGATTTGATAGACCTTGTATTCAGAGAATCAACATTCTTAAGGGATTTGATAATACAATAAACATAGTCATTCTGCATTATATCCTCAAGAGAACCTTGTTCTCATTTATATTAAGGTGGTTGAATATCCATGAATTCAAAGATGGGTTTTAATGTCTAAAATGTCTATAGGTCCCCCAGCTGTGATGGTTTTTGGGTAGATTCTCTAATAAGTGATATAAATTTTATAAAATCCAATTTACCACTCAAAAAAATTATTATAAGAATAAATGTTCGATGATTCAGTTAAAATTAATGGGGTATATTTTTTCTATCAAAAAACCTCAGATTATCAAATCAAGAATCAACAAACACAAAAAAGTTATTTTTTAGAAAAAAATTAACAATCAACTAATATCAACTAAACATTGATTTCAAAGATCATAATATTTCTTTTTCAATGACATTTTTTTTACCATTATAATTGTGATAAAATTATATAAATCCATCATAATTTTTCATAAATCTATTGGATGATCTTGTAATGAATTCCATGGATTAAAATAATTAATTCTACTTTCCAATTATCTAAAACATTTCTATTACAAACTGATATCCAAACAGAACTATTCATATAATTTTTCATAAACACATAATCAGTATGTCTATAAAAATAAGATTTACAAACAAAACATTTGATAATAAATCAAATTTTATTGATTGAAAAAATTATTCAAAAAACTAAATAAAAACCTACATCATCCCTAATATGTCTTTTTAATGGTATTGAAAAAAGGGACCAAATATAAATCAACCACATAGAGGTATGAACAAACAACATCCATAATCATCTAGTTAACCACACATGAGTGAAGTCATTTTGAAAACAGAAAAGTGATCCATGTTATGGTAAGATAAAAACTATGCATATTGTGGTTACACGGGAAGGTAAACAACACAAAAATCACATTATAGTTCTCTAATATACATACATGTTAGTCAAACTAATTCGTCACAATTTACAAGACACTAATGAAATATTATAGTTATATTCATCTTTCTTTTCTTACCCAAAACATATAAAAGATTCTCTAAATCAATTAAAGTCTCAATAGGAATGTAAATCTTATTTTTCATTAGGATTCTAGTAACTCAAATGAAATAATCATGTACCCACACCCCTGGTGTCATAATTCTCTTCATGGTGATGTGGTGATCCAACATCCAATCATAATCTAAATATTGAGACCTAAAACAAGATAATAGCCATATAAACTGTTAATTACCTTATATAACTATATTAAATTTAAGGAAACCTGATTACACTAATGGAACACCCTCCTCTAATACCATTTGTGATGAATTTACCAATACTTCCATCTAAATTAACATCCAATTAAAATGAATAATAACTTCAAGTGTATTCCCAATCATTATTGGATAATAATAAAAAACTGGAAATCATGAAGTTATAGTTGGGGAAAATTTATACCACAAGATATAAACATAATAAAATTAAAATATATAAAAAATTTATATAAAACTTCACTACATACATATCATAGTACATATTGAGACTATAAATACTAAAAGATGAACAATACAACCAAAAGGTGACTAATAGAGGACCATGACCACCCACTATGTCAAAAGTCAACCAACCTCAACCATCTTATGAATAAAAAATAGTGTATTATGATAGAATAATAACATTCTATATAAACATAATGGATGAAAACACCAAATAGTATAAACAAGTCATGGTATTTAAATCAGAATGGTTTTAAAAAAACTATATATAGTCAATTTATATGAAAATTCATAAATTCTGAAAGAAAAGTAAATTATCATATAAATTATACATTATAAATATAGTTTTAAATAACTAAATAACATTTATCAATAAAAATTTACTAAAACATTCCATATCACTATGAAAAAACTACGAAATTTCATGAAAATATTTCAAAACCACATCACTTGATAATGGTATCTTAATCAAGAATAGTAACCTATCAAATATTGAAACTTATGTTCCAAGTGGAGACAATGAATGAAATCATGTATCAAGTATCAAGTATATGGATTTAATGGGAACAACCTATGTATGATTATGAGTCCATGAAATACTAACTAATCAATAGTTTTCATGATGAATATATGGGATAACATTTAGTCTTATGAGTCTCAATAAAACCATTTATATAAAACCTTCCATCAAGTAATAACATCCATAGCCTAAATTATTCATGTTCTCTATAGATCCCCAATATGATTTGTGAGTTTTTATGTGGAGAACATATATTGTTCATCACATCTACTAGTCCAGGTTCATTAGATAAGTCAAAATGGTGGGTGGGATAATATAGTTTTTAGGGGAAAAATATGGATCCTTATAAATATCAATCCATGTATCATTTGATAAAAAATTTAATCACGGGAGTTTTCACTCAAATCACACCTCACTATATCACATAACCACCATATATGTAAAAATATATATTCTAAATCCCATCAATGGGAATTACAAGAATTATGAAATCATATTTAAGGGATTATTAGAAGATGATATGTGGAAAATGTTCTAACATATCAATTAATCATCACCTATTTAATTCCAACATTTTTTGAAATTAAAGATTTTATAATGGTATATGTACCAAAAACCATTAAAAAACAGTCATGTTAATTCCAAAAGTGCATTTAAAATAAAAATTTCTTCTAAAAATTATAAAATTTAGTACTTGATTTTTCAAAATTTTAAATGGATTATGTTCAATTCAAAACATGGGTTTCACCATATTTACATGAGAATAAATTAATCATTTGAAATTACCAATGACATATAATTAAAAAACTACGTTAAAATAATTCCAATAAGGGTTGAATTTATTTAAAAAATCAAACGATTTGAAATTATTTAGAGGAAATCAATTAGTTATATTCATTTAATTCAGATCAATGAATTTCATTTTGAAAAAAAACTCATTCGAAATTCCTCACCTTCACAAAATCATCCACTAAAATTTCTTTCAAATTAAATCCAAAAAATCATGGAATTAATCAAATTAAATAATTGTGATAGATGTCAATATTATATCCATTCAATTATTTCAATGTTCAATTCAATTAGATGAGGGTAAAGATGAGTTCCTATGAGGTTTCAATGAAATAGTTTATAGAAAATGTGTATAAAATTATTTTTCATGTATCACTTAAATATAAAGAAATAATTAATTAAAATATGAGGGTACGAAATAGAACCACCTACTCAGAAAATACAAAATACAATCGAAATTGATCTGAGATGTTTTTCCTCCAAAGGAAATCACTAAATCATGGAAGTGACACCTTAGGAGAAGATAGATGAGATCCTATAGGATAAATTTAAAATCACACATCCTTGAAAAAATAAATGGCAAGAAAATTATTAAATTTTGAATGAAGAATTTAGAATAATAGGATATTTAAAATAAATAGAAGATAAAAACATTTTGTTAGAGAAAAATTATGATGACCAAAAAACTTTTCCATTTTAAAATTTGGTTGGGATATCAAAAATTTATCTAGATGGCTCCCAAAAGCCACATGATCTATTTATGTTTTATTGGGAGAAGTTTATTATTAACATGGGGTGTATTTTAGTTAAAATTTCAATGTTGTTAAAACCTGTCCACGCGATATCTTGGAATAGGTATCATAGTTAGTACTATATGTGTGCCTAATTGTGTACCCAAATAGAGGAACTAGAAGAGGTTCAAGGTTAGTTTTCATGTTATTTTTACCATGAATCAACCATTAGACAATTAATATTTTTAGATTCATGGTTTGGATTCATGGTTTTTCTAACCACACACTAACCAAACAACCCTACAAGGGCTACTAGAATGTCTCCATTTTTTGGGTGCATAGTATGTGAAATCACATGCCAACCATGAATTGAACATTAAAGCCTAAAAACCTCAAAAAAACATATAAAATTATATGAGAAGATAATATATCAATGGATACTTACAAAATGGGTAAAACACATTCAATCATGTAGAAGTATATTGTAGAGTCATTGAAATAGGTTTAACATATGGTATGTGTTCTTTTGAAAAATCAAAATCATTATTCATGGGTTATCATAGAATGTGATCATGAAATATAATATTATAACATCAAAAAATGTCCGTGTATTTAATTCTAGTTTTTATATAACCATTCAAGTATATAATTCCCCATACATCGGTTTTAAGACCAATATAGTTGAAGTAAATTCCATTGGAACTTCATACCCATCCCTGCACAAAATGACTATCATAGGTTGATTCTGAGTATCAAAAATTAATTTCCTTATATGGAAATATATATAGGATCTCAAAATTAAAGATCTTACATTCCAAAACACACTAAAAATTAATCAAGTGTGAGAATCATATTATTAATAAGAGTCACATTTCAGTACACATCTATAAGATAGAAGTTATACAATTGAGATGAAATGCTTATAACATTGATAGTTTTCACTGCTAACTTATTATTTAAATATTGATTTGTTAATGATATATTCTTATAAAATTTCATAGATATTAATGTGAAGATAAAGAAGGCATCAGAAAAATAAAATAAGTGTCCTAAAGAGGATGATAAGTCCATCTTTCAAAATATCAATATTTTTAAACCACATCAGTACTGGTGATCACTTGATATTTACTATTTTCATTGGGATTATGAGGATATTGAGGCCATTAATTATTATTGACCTTTTTATATTTTCACTGGTAACCATAACTCACATACTCTATACATTTGATGAATTAGATTGATGGTGTTTCATTATTTGTCATCTCACTTTCCTTTATTATTTCAAATAGTGTTTTAATTTCCATATGATATCAATGTGATTAATTCCTCTCTATTCAACATATAAAGAACCTCTATATTACATTCATAAAATTTTCATAGTGTTCAATTCAAATTTTTTTTTGTGTCATTTTAATTAATTACCTCTAGTAATTCATTTATTTGTCATGATAATGAAAATTGTTTTAGAAAAATCCCTCAAAATTATTTGTATCTAAAATTATAATTTATAAAATAACATATTATCGAATTTCTTCTGTATATATACTAATCTATCCTCTAGATAACACCATTTAGATACTTTTTGTAATAAACCCATGAATAAATTTATTTTCATTTTAGGTATAATGAATAATATATAATCTTAGATTTTAATTATTCTAAAATATTATAACTAGGATACAATTGACTATGCATCCATCTACGTAACCTTAATGAATAACTGACGAAATTTTTATATGTAGAATACAATAGAATAACAAACTGAAAATTATCCCCTTAAACTCATCACATTTCTTGAATTAAATTTTATCCATTTACCTATATTCATAATAATATTCTACCAATGGTCTTATTTTAACCTCCAAATGCTAAATTAATAATATAAATTTTCATTCTTCAAGAACATGATTACTTAAAGTTTTTATCAATAATAATAATCCATCACTAATACAATACTAAATTATAATACACATTTAATAATGTTGATTCTTATATAGTAAAGACTATTAATGTTTTCCCTATATTGATATATTACAATATCATCATAATTCATAGCCATATTTGTTTGATCATTGCACCTATATTATGTATCTAGATCTCATAAGAATTGGTTTCCCAAGAGTAAAAACATTTTTTTATCCATTAGTATTATTTATATAATGAATCCTTTAGATCCATCTACTAACTGAAAGAAAACCACATACTGTATGAATGAATATAAATTAAACATAGTGATAAATCGTATAATTGAGAAAATAATTCCAAACATGTCATAAAAAATACAGTTTTTTATCGACCAGTGATAAATAAGCATTATCATATTTCACATTATGAATAAAATGTGATTTAGGATGTTTTATCCATAGAATACTTATATTATAATCTCCACAAACCCCTAAAACCTAATTTTATATCAACAATATCATCATAAATATTTCATATATTATACCTAAATCATTTCAATGATAATTCAATATCTCTACCAAATTAATATTCTCAAAAACCAAAATTATTTTTGATGATATATAATATAGATATGTATGAATATTATTTATGTGTAATCTCTATCTTCTCAGACATCTTTCATTACATAGATACCATTCTAGGCTAATCCTACATTTTACATTTCTTCATATCCTAGGTAAATATTATAAAATAAAAAGGTGTTAACAAAGATGCTTAGTAAGGGTAAACATTTGAGATATAAATAAATGATAATATATAGTTATTTCATGATATTAATGATTCTAAAACATTAAATTAGAATTATAAAATCATACCCATCAATTCATTTAATATAATCATGATTCATGGAATAAAAATGTAGTAAGTCAGAATATTTGAGAATAAACAACCCAACAATGAATCATAAGTTCAAATAATTAGCATATCAAAATTTTTTGAGAGTGTGGAACCATCATGGGAATATATCCACATCATATGTCAAGGAGAACTGTCACTACCATCATACCATAATGGATTAACAATCACCACATGTTTCTCATATTATAGTGGATGAGGCAACCATGTGTGTCTCCCATAATAAATAAACTACCAAAAATCATTTCCTATATGGGGATAAAAGGTGTTAAAAAATTAATTAAAATGACATAAAAATATCATCACTCCAGTCACATAATGAAAACCAAAAATATAAATACCACACGAATATAAAACATTTAACATTTCATCTTATCAAAACTTCTGGAAAATAAATGGGTTTTGTAATCATCTATTAATTATTATGATAAAACACCCATAAAAATAATGAATAATTAAAAATTGGATTATATAAAAATTAAATTATGATGTTCTTTAATTAATGTGATTCATTTAAAAATACCCTTATTGTTGTTTCAGAAATTTATATGACAACATGAAAAAATTTCATTTTCTATCGATAACATTTTTACAAACTACATAATAAATATTTTGAAAAATTTTATCTATGAAGATTGATTGGTAATCATGAAAAAAAAAATTCCATGAAAAAATGGTGATCTTTTTAGTAAAATCAGTTCATTTCATACACATTAAAAGACATCATTCCAATTACTCTTTGGTAAAAAAAATATTTTTTCATAAAATATCTATGAAGTATCATTTTTAATTTTTTTTAAAATAAAGTAAAATGTATTGAAAATGAGCTTTTTAAAAAAATTCATGTATTTATTATATCATTATTAAATAAATATTTATGATTATAGATATGGAATAAATTTTCAATCCACAAAAGTCGAAATAAGGTCTGTTTTTTTAAAATATCATATATGATCTAGTTAAAATATTTCAATGCCAATTTAATAATAATTCGTTATTAGAATAATTATTTTGATGGGTCAACTATTTTATTTTTCATGTAACTTTTTGATTTAGGTATTTTATAATTTAACATACTCCTATAATCTATTAAATAATAATTATCATATTAATATAATGTATATTAATTATATATGTAATTATAACAATCAACAAAATGTTTTGAAAAAATGATTTACATTATTCATGGAGACACGAGTCTATTTGTACAAATGAATATTGTTTTCATCATCTAATGAAATTATCGAAATAAATATATATAATAGTTTTTAATTATAATAAATTATTCATAAAAATATAAATAATAAATATTCATAGTTAAATCATTATAAATAGTCACGTGAGTTGGTTACCGAAAATTAATGATATATCTACATTGATGTGATAACACACACATACACACGAGGGATAAATATATTTCCAAATTGATGGAAAAGAGGTGGGAAATGGATTTTACATAATTATAATAATATAATAGTATAATATTTATAATTTATATATAATTTTATAAACCATACCAAAGGATAATATAATGTTGAATAAGGGATAAATTTGAATTATTTTGGTTAAGAATTATACATATCTTTTGAGAGATCACGTTTTTTACACACCCTAAAATTTTAATGAGTGGACATAAGAGAATAAAAGGTTATATATTAATTAGAGAATTTATAAAAGGAATGTATTTGGGATATAAATTTCCAAGAGAAAAGTATTTTGAAGTGTAGATAATAGAGAATAGGTGGGGAACTTTTATAAGGGATGGAAATAAAACACTTAAAAATTTTCAACCAATTAAAATATTATTGGATTTTACATGATAGATCGATCCATAAATTAGTTTAACCATGATTATTTAAAAAATTATTATAACTTAATCATATATAATTTATAAAATGGATATAAATTTATTATAATTTTCATGTAAAAAATGTAATAAAAACCATTTTGGAATAAAACTTATTTGTGAAACATAAAATAACATCACTATAAATATAGTACATCTTTATTTTACATTGACCAGTAAATATTAATATTAAAAAAAATTATATAATTTTTTATAATATGGGTTTTATTATTCATACCACCAATTTAACATCAAGTTTCTCACTATAAAATTTACATAATGTTATCTTAATTATATATTATGGTTTGTTTAAACTCATTGTTACATGTAACAGAAAATATCAAATAAATTTAATTTATTTTACGTTATATATATTTTATAATATTATATTTATGACTATATTCTCATATACCATGCATCATATCATTATGGATTAGACATCATATATTCTTTGTTAGTCTATGAAGTCTATATCCCTCTCTATGATCTGTTAATATTGTTTCCCTACAAATACATGCTCTACTAAAATGTGTTTCAGTCCATGAACACTCTTATCTATCAACAAAAATATTTTTCACTACTTTATAATGAACCTATACCTCCATTATAACCCTACATCTGACCGAAATGAAGGGCTAAATATAGCGAACCCCCGTGTCCCACCTCAAGTAGGTCTTAGAAGGTGACTAGCACTGAGGCTATAAAAATTATGACACATGGTATGTATTAAAATTATATTAAAATTAGGATTGGGATATTAGATATCAACAAAAAAAGAAATAAATTATATAATACATTAAAAAACCAACCATACAACAAATAATTAAAATTTTCAATTGAATGAAAATAAATTCCTCAAACTAATGTACCAAAACACAATCAAATCTCTGTAAAATATCAAACACAAAAAAAATTAGTTTCCTATATGGTCCCCAAATTCGTCATTGAAATTGGAATTATAGTGTATAAATAAATAGATTGATAATAACATTTTTATGTAGAAGTAGAATACCCAAGGATGTTCATTAATATGAAAAAATAGCATACTAATTCACCATTGAAAAAATATCATAATCAATAAGAAGATGAATTGGTCACTTATCCATTCCAAACTACACCATGAAACTATCACAAAACAATGAATCTATGTAGATTAATATAGAAATTAAGGAACATAATCAAGGAGACATGCAACAACTTCTTCAAATTTTTTCACTTTTACGCCCCCATGTCAATCATCTTATGCTCACACGCACTTAATCTAGATCAAATCACATAACTTATCATCTCTAATGTATATTGGGATTTATCCTTACATATTAATCTTTATAAGTTCTAGAATACTATTTTAGAATCAATATTTTTCCATAAATCACATCTTTGTCACACTATCACTTCTTATATCTATAGTAGTAGGGTATCATGAATGTGGAGGAGATCATCATCATTCCATCCCCCACCACACTTAAACTCCAAAAAATATCAAAAAATAATATTCATTGAGAGATATATAACATCAAAAAATAATTTAATATACTGTAGAATGATGTATTGGGAAGAGTTTGTATCCAGCCATTCGGTATACCATTATCATTAATGTTCTGGAAATGAAAAAGAACACATAAAATCTTGGCATTTGAATGTTTGTTAAATATTGGTGGGGAATGTGTATAGATAAAATAAAAATTATAATATAGTATATCACAAAATCACAATCTTTTAGTTCAAAATAAGAGCACCAAGTGTCTCTAAATGTCATCATAATGTCTCATAAACTCTACCATCGCCACTATTCAACTCTAGTTCTACAAAAAAACCAATACACACTATCCATATAATTTCACCTTCCAATTATAGTACCCAAAATTTTCATTAAATATTTAGTTTCCATGAACTCTGATTTATTATTAAATATCATTTTGTATTAACAAAAAACATTCCATTATCACTAATCTCATTTTATCCATGTTCTGAAGCATTATTTCGTCCATTTAATGTTTAAATTGAACCAAAAATATTTCAGTTTCAAAAATAAAAATTCATTCCATGGATAAATGGGAAACAAAAAAACCACACCAAACTATTATCATCCATCCCACATCAACAAACACCTTAATGAATCATATTATATCCCATCACCCCAAAAAAACCATCTCGTAGAAATAACCACACATAAAATCCATTTCGAATCATCCCATATCATATCCTATTAAAAAATTATATTATCTAGGATAAACATTCCCCCACAATCATGATCACTTACATAACTATTAAAAACTCAAAAATTTCCAAAAACATCACATAAGATATTTCAAAATGAATATAAACACATAGAAGAGAATTTTATCTTCTACCAAAACCATAATTTAAATTCAATAGATTTCATCATATGTATTCATTGATTCTATAAATATTCTCACCAAACAAAAAATATTTATAAAAAAACTAGTTTATTGTCCTTATCTACAATCTTTATCCATTTTTGTGTTGTGTATTTGAATGATAATAGTAATAAGGGTTTCAAAATTAATATTTACAAAATCATAAACATGGCTCTTAATATCTGTGATTTTCAATATGGACATAAACATGAATAATTCATTTTGAAATATTATAAAAATTAAAATCATTATAAGAACTCCAATATTCTTCAATTTCATATTATTAAAATTTTTAATTTGATTATTTTATCCTATAATATAAAATCATATAAAGGAAACAAAAAAAATTTACATATTTAATATAAATGAACGACTATACAAGGATCCCATATATTAATTGAATATTCAAAGTGAACCATGCTCAAAATTAAAGACATATTGGATACAAATTACATTAATCGAATGGAAACCCAGAAAAACCAAAAGATAACATCCATCACTAAACCATGAAATAAACAATATAAAAAATAGTGGTGAAAATGTGAACATATGTAAAATATATATCAACCAAAACCCATGTAGTTTGTGTAAGATATATTCCTTACTAAATTTTGATAGTATATAATAAAAATAATCTTTATGGACCAAATAATTTAGTATTCACTATAATGTAGATATATATGTATATAAATCCATCAATACATTTGAATAGGAAAAATAGAACACATTTTTTCCTATAATTTCATAATTACCTCTATTGATAAATTTCATTTCAATCATTTTACCCTTCTTGGATGCTTGGGGAAAGGTGAAAAAAATAAGTGGGATCTTATATAATCAATATGGGTTAGGTAAATTGGTGTTTATCATTATTATAAAAACAATATAACCAACTAAATATATATAACTTAGAACATATGTCTTGAAATAAATAAACTAAGGTTGAAGTTCATTAAGAGATAATATAAATTCCAAAATATCATGTATAATAATAAATATGGAAAGGTAAATAACTAAAAACACATGACATTTAATAAATAACAAGAATATCATAATTAATAAGTAATTATCAAGATGTAAATCAAAATTACTAAATATGAATTTCATTTTATAAATAATAGATAGCTCTATGAAAATAGAGATAATATCAATGAAAAAATTATATGGGTAAAATTTAATCATTCAAAGGTCATAAATATGCATAAGAAACTATATCGTTGAGATGGTAGGTCATAAATACACACAAGTGACGATATCGTTACCTTAATGAGTGAAAGGGTAAAGAAGTCGGTGATATATTAAATTATAAGAATAAATATAATTTAATATATATCACATAGAGTCATTAATTTTACCTTTATTACATTTTATATAAATCATAATTGAAAAATGAATCATATTGCTTCGTGGGGCTATAGTCTTCCGTACACACTAGTGACTTTATCATATTATAAATGGAATTGAATGTAAAAAAAAATTTAATATAAAAATTAAATAGATAAAATAATATAATAAATATCCTAGAAATGTGTTAAACAAATCATCTTATCTAATCATGAAATGTGGTAATGGAAAAAATACTTCAGTTCATGAGGTTGTAGTTTATTGTACATAGGAATGTTTATTTTTTAACCCATTTATTGGAAGTGGGGATGGAAAATTGTTATAAAATCATAATAATAACCTATAAATATGATATATATACTTTTGTAAGTATATTTTAACTGTAAATACATAATTTTCAGTGGAAAAAAGTAGTTTCCAAATGAAATTTTATTGTCTAGGTAATTATATTTTATAAGAGAAACCTTTTTTGATATCCTCTTAAGGACCCTATTGATGGTCGCGTAGGATGTAATAACCTATATTATGTGAATACGGATTTTTGGGATAAATTATATCATGTTTTGGTCTAGAAAGATGTCTTATAAAGTGTCAATAATTGAAGGGATGGAGTTCCCTTTTATATGTTGGGAAATAAGACCACCTCGGAAATTGATTGAAATATTCCCAAAATAATCCAAAATGATAAATCTATTCGAATGGAAAAATCATAAAAACTAATATAATTAATTATAAGGTGGAAATTTGGGTATAAAATAAAATTTTTACTTGTTGGTAATGTAATTTAACTCTTATCATCATAGTATAACCCCATGTGAAATCCTTTTTTAATTAAACCGTGATATATATTTTTTCTTACTATTGTCACTATTATTTTGTCTCAAAAATTATATTGACCTTATTATATAACATAAATTACTATTATTTCAAATATGGATCCAATTTTTCAAAATTAGATTTAAATAATTGAAATTTTTAAATTTAAAATTAATCATACAAACGCAACAAGAATGCTGATTTTCGGAGGGAATATACTCAAAAGTTTACATTTGTTTTCTATAAAAATTGAGCCTTAAAATTATTATAATGTACTAAATTGAGTTAATTAATATACATATTAACAAATATTACATTAAATCCATTTATAAAATATAATTTAGAATTATAAATTATTAAAATGAAAAAGAAATTATCATTAAAAATTCATTATTATTCATTATTTATCAAAAGATGAATCCTTTTAGAAATATCCAGAAAATATCCATAATATACTTTTCATATTATGGTCTCCAAAATGAAGATAATTTTGTCAAATAAAATATTAAATATTGTAAAATTTAATTTCTATTTATTTGTGAAAAGTGAAACTATTCCATATTTTAGATGAATGAATTTCTGATGAAATAAATATATTTTTATTTTAAATTAATCATATTTTATTTCTAATAAATAAATAAGCACAATTTTTCTATTATATTTAAAAATATTCAAACACACCTATTTAATGGATATCATATCACAATATTCTATATTATGGTTCACTTAGATATGGGGATTCCTATTCCAAAATTTATCGAAGAGATTAAATGTAAAGTAATATTTTTTGTCTAATTTTATGATCAACATTTCATATCAGAAAATATATATATAATGATGTTATTATTTTATAAATTTGGGGTGTCACATTCTCCCCAAATTAAATAAATTGTGTCAACTAGATTTAAACATGATACTGGTAATCAAGGGAATGATATTTGAACTTTTTTTAAAACACACATCATAAAAATAGTTAATAAAATATTCTCTTAATGATAATGAATGGGAATTTACAATTTCATATAGAATAACATATAACAATACTTTTAATTAGGGTATGTTTTTTGTAATGTGAGGATATGGGAATTGATGAAATGTGTTTATAATTATATAGAGTGATTATAGTCATTGATCATAAACAAGTTAATGAACGATGGAATGTTGATGGTCTAAAACCATAATTTTTTTTATTATTTAATAGATTGTAACATTTATATAATATTAATTTAATAATATTATTATTTATCTATAATTTTCTAAAGTCTAATAAATTCTTTTACTATGTGATTTTAATGACCCCGAACCAAGTATCTCGTAGTCGATATCTTAATTCATTGCATTATCATAATAAACAATGAATAAAATCCTAATAAACAGATTGTTTAGTATATTTGTAATATAATATACATACATTAATTTCACAATATAATTTGAAAAATCAAATAAAAAATATATAATACTTTGAGAAAAATATTATTTTCCTATCTTAACCCTAAAAATCATTCATAATAAAGAATTTAGAATACTAGAAAAAAATAAAACAGAATAAAGGAATGAGATAAGATACTCATTAAGCGATAGATTAGTGTGGACACAATCAAAAATAAACATAATCAATAATGAATGGTTAATAACTGAAAACACATTCCATTAAAACATAATATTTAGAATAATATGTAAAAACTAAATTCTACTTAAATAATGGAATATAAATAATCACATGAGATTGAAGCATAACAATTGATATTATACAAGTTGAATAATCACATATATTATCAATAAAAAAATCAAAAAAAGAGGGGATTTATAAATTTGTACATCATGAGCATACGATCAAGGACTCTACAAAGAAGTCTACAAAAGTGGGTAAGTCCTTGAACAAAATCTAATCTAGTTTGTCTCATTAGACCTACTGATGCATTGAGAGTCTATAGTGGGCCCACCTGACACTTAGTAAGTCTAATAAATTCTTAATATTAATTTAGTTAAATATATTGATCATATACTTTCATATTGAATGTTTTATATGAAATGGAACTATCATTCCCAAAGTTATAAACATAATCATAAAATATCCATTATAATATAATGAATTGTATCAGAATATCCCATCCAAAGTACAACTGATAATAAAAAATTATATAAAATATGGTAGATGGTATCATAATATATTATCCTCATGTAAGATAAATAACCTACTTATAGTATTGATATTGATTAAAATACTGTAACAAAATCATTTAAAAAATCATGGGTGAAATAAAACTTTTACATTGAAATCAGTAATTTAAAAAGCAACACAATTATGAAAGAAAACATTTCATATAAAAATGAAATTTTATACATTTAAAGGATTACTCAAGGAATTGATGTGTCAATGGAAGTGGTAAAATTCACTCATTTTGGATAAGTTTTTTATAAACATTCTGTTAAACATTGAAAAATAATCATTTAAAATAGTATTTTTTAAATTAAGAGTGATTGTTAACCAAATGAAATGATTGTGTGTATCAACTATAAACTCACATTAAAAAGTATAATACATTATTATTTAATAAAAAGTAGTTTAAAACATAATCATAACATGAAATAATCATTGGAGTGGATCTTCAACCAATAGAATGGAAATATGTTTAAGAATTTGCTAACCAATTTATAATCTATTGGACCATATTCTCCATAAAAGTACTGATTATAAAATAAAACATGGAATACAATGAATATAAATTAATTCATGACATTATATTTCAGTGTTGGGTATAAATACCCAACACAAAAGAAAAATTTGGTGAATAAAGAATATTTCCAAAAATTAAAGTGAGGTGAGAAAACCCTTACCTTATATCTAAAAGTTTCCATCACTTATACATAATATCCAAGATAATAAAATTTTATTAATTAACTAATAAAATATGAACCAATAAAAAATATATTGTGTTTATTATAATTTTTTTCATTTATTTTAATTTCATTTGGTTATAATATTTAATTTCATTATTTTATGAGCATTAGATTCATGGTTTTATTGTCGATTCCCTTGAGTATAAATATTTGATTTCATTTAAAATGAAAAAAACTCTAGAAGTCTAATTTAATGATATAAATATTATTCTAGGACTTTAAATTTTCCTCGTGTATAATTTTTTTATATTTTATGTGAATTATTCACTAGATAAAAAGATAACAAAAAAGATATGTTTATTTGGGTGGTTTTTACAACTATCATGAACTAGTACCATTTTATTTTATGTTATGTATATATACTAGTTCAATAACATTGAATATGTTTTAATTAACTTAATATAAAAAATTTAACCATAAAGATGGTTTAATTACCTTTGTTGATTGTAGTAATGAGAAATGAATACATGATATCTATTAAGGAGGTGAACCGACAACTCACAAACAATGATTTCATTCTAATAATAAATGTATTGTAGAAGATACTTGAGGATGGATAGTACAATAACATAATTATATTATTGTATATATAATATATAATATCTATTATCTTACATTTTATAGGTGAGTTGATGTAAGGATAAGAAAATAAAAGAAACCAAAAGAAACAGAGGGATGGTTTTCACTCATGAATGTCGTCTCCTTCAGAACCTCCATAAAGAACATGGAAATGGTATATTGGTGATAATATAGATACTATAACATGGGTGAGATTTTGTTTATGGAAATTTGTTGAAATATAAGTAACATTGATTTCATATAAGGTTTGATAAGAAGGGTTAGAGAGATGTGGTATTTTTAGTTGAGGAGAGGAGTGTTTTTTCACTATTTTATTGATTAGTTTATTATTTCGGCATAATACAATCAATAGTGTTGATTATTGTGAATATATATAGTAACTATATAATTTTAGTTCTAAATAACAATTTTAAGTTGAAAAAAATAAAAAATTCATGTATTTGTCTTAAAATGATCAAAAATATATATACAAATATTTCACTATTAACAAAAAATTGCAATATTTATAAACAATATTTAATGTTAAATCTAAACATTTTTGAAATATTATATCTCAAAAGTGGAATCCATTTTTTGAAAATAATTTTCAAAACATCCAAATGTTATTTCTTATGGAAAACCATCATTTATTCGAGAAAATTCCGATTTTATTATTATATCCAATTTTACGACAATTTAAAAAATTAATTATGTCCACAAAAAAATTTCTTATAATTATAATAAAACGAAATAAAAATTTGGGATTTTATTATATGAAAATAATATTTCATTTAAATCAATATATTAAATATGAAATTGTAAATAATAATTAAGATTCACAAAACAACCAAACGATAATTTATAATTTCAAAAAAATTATTTTTGTATAAAATGATACAAATATTAGATATTGTCATTTATCATATACATATATTTTATTCATACTCTCATAGGTATGATTATTATTTTAATAAGAGGACTAATATTTGAAATGTTCCCATCACTACTACAATGGTTATACTAATATTTTTTGAGTTATACTTCATTTAAAAATAGTATTGGATGGAAGATATGTTATAAAGGTTGTTATATTTAAAATAATAAGACCATCAAATATTTTGGTGTTACATTCTACCATCCATAAAACATGTCTTCCTCAAAAATTTTATAATTTCACATCATAAAATGATTGGACAGTTCTTCATCATAATTTCTACTGGTTCCCACATCGCCTCTATAATTTTATGGGTCACCCAATGTACTTTTACAAGACGATTCATATAATTCCTCAACACATGTTCTATAGTGTCTAGAATTTTGATAGGTCATAACAGTAAGAAAAATAAGGAACCAATTATATTTCATTTTCTGTGAGAACTATAACTGGGTCTGGAATGTACTTCCTTTGAAATGATATATGGATCACATCTTGAACTTTGTGGAGTCTTTTTGGAACTTCTAATCAATATGTTATATCTCTAATTCCTTGAAAATTTGGAAATTGTCCAATGTAGCTGGGGAATTATTTACCTTTATTTCCAAATAATATAATAACATTCCATAGTGAAACCATAATGAAGGCATGATCTCACATATGAAACTCCAAAATTTTAATACGGTTATTGGTATACCTATTTTCCTTACATTTAGGTTCCCTAATATAATCTTGAATAATCATCGTATTTTTCATTTCCTCTTCTAATACTTATGGGCCGACAAGATTCCTTTTTCAAACTCAATCCTAATAAGTTGGTGTGTTACATATCATTTTATATAATGATTTATATGATTCCATTTTAATAAATGAAAGTAAAATATTATCTTATTAAAATTAAACCAAAGGTAAATAATGATCCCATATAACTTGATAGTCAGGTGATCATGATCTGATCACTTCATCTATGGTCTAAATATTTCATTCACAATGTTCATAATTTTAGGTTGAGGAGAAACACTCAAATAATGCTTGGTATCCAAATCCTTTTAAATAATTTTCTTGAATTTTGACGTAAAATGGGGATCGTGACCAGAAAAAATTGATAGAGGCACACCATAATGTGTAACTACATCATTAATATAGATTCATGTAAGTTTATACAATAAAAATACTCCCTTATGGGAAGGAAATGTACATATTTATTAAGTCGACAAACAATTACTAATATTGAATCATTATTTCAAGGAGTATTTGGTAATCAATTGACATAATACATATTAATGCTATCCCATTTCTATGATGGTATAGTTAGAAGTTGCATGAATCCTCTTGGTTGTTTTCTTTCTTCCTTCCCCACTTTATAAACCAAATATATTGATAGATAATTAGAAATTTCAAACACCATATTATACTAAAAATGCTTCATCAAATCTATATACATCATACTACTACCATGGGGTATAGAGAATTTCAATCTATGAGAATCATCCAATAATTCCATTTTTTTCAGTTATAGAGGGAACAAAAATCCTCATCCAAAATTTAAAAATTCTATATTCATATACAATGTCTAGAAATTACCCATCAATCAAATATTTAGTTTTCTTTTTTAAATTCTCATAACTAGACAGAGAAATATTTAATCCTTCCAATCAATATAGTTTAGAAACTATTTGAATATTTAGGTATGATTCACCTTCCATGATAATTCCCATATCCATATTTAGTTGATACATGTATACATTATTCCTATCAAACCACATTTATTTTTCAAAACTCTATTATCCTTAATGCTCAATGCATCTTTTATATTATTTTCCTCCGCTATTTTCTATTATATTGAACAATCACAATCCTTGAGTAAGTCAATCTATTTCCGTTTCCTTAGTTTGAGTTATTTCTATGAGAATATTTATTAGTATATTTTATGTTGTTTATATTTCTCAAAACAGTTACCATAGAGAGAATTTCTCCATATATATTGATAAAGGAAAAATTTTTTATTTTCACATGATTGTCATTGTTTCATATAAAATTGTCAATTATTTTGAATATTGGATATGTTCATGATTATGAAATTCTCTATTATTTGATGATCTATCTTTGAAATATATGTTTTAGAGCTTGGAATATAATCTATAGGGTTCTATGGTTTTTTGTAAAAATAAATAGGTATTGAGGGTTTCATAATGGTTATGAAAAGGACACTGGCATGCTAGTGGGTATCCATCAGCCAAATAGTGGTGATAGTAGTTGATATGAATAACAAGAAAACCCTCTGGCCAACCCGTAGATGAGAATGATTTCATAGAATTTTATTTTCATATCAACCAGTCGGTCACCAGTCATGAGTTAGCCAGTGTGCCTAGCCCAGTAGATCAATAAATGTAACCAATGGGTTTTAATTTTACTCAATTTTTGACCTTTTTTAATTCTAATTTACATCCCAAACCACATATTTTTAATTAAATAAATTCCCTTCCGCCCATAGAGAAATCATATTAACCCCCATTGGGTTTAAAATAATTAACTGATTTAGTGGGATTAAGATGGCGAGTTTTTCATAGATTTATACAAAATACTACAACCATATTAAAAAATGATAATAGATATATGATGGATCAATGTTTTCTATCCTGATATTGTCAATAATTATATCTATCATCGAAGATAAGATATAGATATAGCACGTTGATGGCTGTTGATCTGATTGGATAGTCAATTGAAAATGAATGTTCTTAATGTAAGTTTTTAAGATTCATGTTCATATATCTTGTATTGAAATTGGTTTGAGGACAATTATATACTCTATTAATGACTCAATGGTATATTAAAAGTGGTTTTGAGGTCTCAATTATATCTAATTTACTAGTGATTTATTTTTTAATAACAATGGAATTTTTAAGGTAAATCATTTAAATATATCATTATGGGCTTTTCTTCTTCATGATCCTAATCTGGAATAAATTTTCCACTAATTAATTAATGAAAAAAGATTATAATTTTCTATTCCATGGGACTAATTATAGAATAAAATAGTAATTAGTGATTTCTTCTTCCTTTAATATAAGATACTATATTTTGAAATCCCAATCCATAACATACCTTAAAAATGGTTATGTTAGTAGAAATCATATGGTATGTGTTTCTAAAATTAACTTCATGACATGGAATTCACATTATTCTATAAATTAATCAATTCATTAAAAACTACATCATGATTTTGGAACTGTTAACATGTTTGTCTATTCTTAGTAGTGGTATGATGTTGTTCGGTCTTCATTTCAATGACGAACCTTAGAGTGATTATTCAAAAACCAAACATTTTGATGGTCATTAACCTAAATATATGTGTATATGGAGTTGTCATGATAGTTTTATTACACTTCATAGTCCATTTTTGTTATGTGTTTATGTGTGGTTGTGTGAGTGTCCTTGTGACCATCTGTGTTTTTCATCATATGATTGTGTGAAGACATTTTTTATTGTTCATGATATTCCTTGATGTTCCTTATCACGATACATATTTGTTGTTTTATTTCGTATCCTATGAAACTTTTTCTTGTCCCGTCTACCCAAACGGTAACATTTTAGGAATGGAAATGATAAAAGTGACATAGTGAGATCTCTTGTTCCACCTCTAGTAGGCCTTGTGTTGGTGACTAGCATTGAGGAAATAATAAACATACATTTGGAAGTAATTGCTCTATAATAGAAAATACAAACGATATAGTTAATATGGTTACACAATGAACACATTATAATATGTATATATAATTAAATCTAAATTTCAAGCATGAAATATAATACTTTACTAAACAACTGAATGGAAAACTACAAGTACCAAAAGATAAAGGAATTAGCGACTTTGAAGGAAAAATAACTCCTACAACACAATGAGCTATTAGTATCCATCCCCATTTTCAACCTGATCTAGATGACTTAGAAAATAGTATATATATACCATGCGTGATCATAAAAATATACTGTAACATTACAGGTAAATAAAAAATATTACATTATAATGTTTATTAATATTTTTGAATAAAATGTAAATACTACTTTAAATGGAATGCTATGCTCGATGGCGTACCAAATACCCAACAACGAGTTTCTTTGAAATCTTACATTGCACTCTAATAATAAAATAATATTATTTTAAATGGTAGTTAACACCTAGCCGTTTTAATGGCGGCAATGAACAGAACTAACTACAAATTGATTATATATTTTTGTCAAATATTTTTACCTTTTACAATAAATGTTAGATGAATAAAAATGCGAATGAATCCAATTTTAAGCGTAAACATTCTATTATTCTTTAAAAGGTCGATGAACCGCCTTTTGATGGTGAACCTCTTTTAAATCCACTTTTTGACAATTTTATGTGTTAGATTTAACAAAATAATTTTTTTTAGAATTGGGACATCAAAATTTACTTTGTGTAAATTTTTGGTATTTTCTGATAAAGTTCATTTTTTTAATGAATAGTGAAAAAGGTTGTATTTTAATTCAAAACCACTTTTTAATCTAATTTATTTATATGATTAGATTATCTTTTGTATTGTTTTAAAGTAAAATTATAATATATTTTTACCATTTAATCCAATTGTGGTCGTTGGAATTAATTTCATCTTGAAATTGGACTTAAACTAGTGTCAATCTTTTGATACTTATTGTTTCATAAAAACACACTATTTGCTCGGACAACAGAAATTAATTATTAAATTAATTAATGTAAATTATATGTTTTGAATTTTGTAAAATAGAAAACATTTTTGAATTCGGAATATCAAATATAGCTCCGGGTGAATTTTTGGTATTTTTTTGAAAAACATCAATTTTTGATGAATAGTGAAACCACTAAGTGTTAGTTAAAGAAACAGATTTTTCGTTTAAATGAAACATTGCCACTTCTATGATATGATTTTCAAAAATCTGACATACATGGTTGTCATTAGGATGTAAAATGTTGTTCAATGAGATTAAAATAATTTTTGGTGAATAGTAACTTTTAAGTTTTATTAATCACGATTAAAGGTAATTGGTGTAATTTAAGGTAAAAATAATGGTTTAATAATATTAAATGACCTAGGAACATGTCCTACCCTCATTGGATGTGTCATGGCCGACCAAGACAATCCATGGGTCAACTTGGGGACCCCATGGAGCCACTTTGGTTAGAAAATGACAGCAATACCTTTTTATTTAAAGTTAAAATTAAAATTTCACAAACATGTGTTGTTTTACTAAACAAATTGTTGAATGGGGTTATATAATTCATATTTTTTACTATAAATATTGATTATAAAGCTAAAAATATTTCTTACATCATGATATATTTTTTTTATAATTTTTAGTCATTAAATAAGATAATTTATTTATGACACTGTGATGATGCAGTGATTACATCACAATCCTATTGGATGGGTGGATTTCGAAACCTTATCACCTTATACTAGAAATATATCCTTTTGGGACCTTTTATATACGAAAATCATTTTATAATAATGTAATATTTAATAACTTTCCACGAGTGCCCATCCTCTCCTCTTATAAAAGGCCCCCACCTCTACCACCTTACACACACCTCTCAAGCCTTTGGCTCGGCCAACCCCTTCCCATTTCATCTCTCCACATCCCTCAATTCATCATTGAAGCCTCACATTGGGTAGAATCCTTTCCAAGGAATTCTTTGAGCTCAATCAAATAGAGTTACCCGATTTAAAGGTAATGTCTTCCCTTTTGTTCTTTTGTTTTATTTTTCTTCTCCAACCCTCTAAAATATTTTTATTCCCTTATTTTTTAACAAAACGAATATTAGTATATTTTTATGTGACGGATTCGAGCTACATTTACACACACCTACGTCTAATGGTTAAATAACATAATGTTTCTGTGGATGGTGAATTTATGCCTCATGAAATGATGAGTGTTCAATCTTCTCTTAACACCTTTCATGGTGGCCATTATGATGTCAATATATTTTATATATGATATATATGGTATTTATGTTTTCTATATGTTTCTGTATTTTATATTTAATACATAACTTTATTCTTTCCCTGTTGTGCAAATGCGATAATTTCATTTGAGGAAGTGTGGACTACCGCCCCCTAAAGTGATGTGACTCGTTCATGCAATACATGGAATGTATAAAGAATGAAATTGATAAAATTATGTGATATATATAACATATATATTAAACTATAATTATAATATATATATATATATATATCTAATCTATTTTAATTCCATTAATGTTCCAAAGAAATTGAAGTAGCGTTCATGCGTACTTACGGCTTACCGTCTCCATGAAAGGGTACATTTCATTTCTTATCTCCAAATGTTATGTATTATTATGAGTACATATATATATTAGATATATATGTAATATATTACATCTAAATTATGGATATCATTCTGGAATTATAATATATATATATATCTCTCTTTTAACTTTAATTCCATTAATATGACAAATGATGAAAGTAGCGTTCATGCATACGTACGGCCTACCGTCTCCATGAACGGTGCTTTTAATGTTTTATCTCCAAATGCTATGGAATAGTATAAAATCAATATATAATGGATATATATGATATTTGAAACATCAATACTATTCTGGATATGATGTACCTATAATGACATGGAAAATTCTTTTCCAACAAGTTCGATTTTTACTCATGTACCGAACATCGGCAAAAACGTCTGATCTGAACTAACATTATTCACCAATTATTAAAACTTTATAATATGTGATATTAACTGAATAATAATCTTTAAATTAGGTCCTTATGAAATTATAAATTGACCAAATTTTATTATTCAGGAGATTAAAGAACGATCGATTCATGTCGGACATGAGGTAAGGGATCCTACTCCTCTCTTTCTTTTTAAGTACACTCTTTTATGTCATTACTTTTAAGCATATATTTCTTATGATTGGTATGTTCTTTTATATTAATCCTACTATAATTTTTTATGTTCATATTATGAGAGAACCTATTTTCTCTCATCAATCCATTTTGGATGTTTTGAGTGGCGTCGTTAGGCTGCCGAATTTTCGTAAGAGATCTAACCTCTGTTTTCCTTTTTAATTACTCTCGTTGTAACATCCCAAGAAAGTAATGAGTAATAGATATTTTTATCTAAGTCTAGTAATGAATAAGATAGTGTTTTAGAGGCTTAAAATGAAAATAAATCCAATCTTAAGCATGGAATACACTAATATTTTTAAAAGATTGTTTTACTGCCTTTTGATGGAAAACCATTTTTAAATCCATATTTTGACAATTTTATAAGCTATTTTTGTCAAAATAAACTTATGCTTTATGATTGGGACATAAAAATTTACTTTGTGTGAATTTTTGATATTTTTCAGACAATGTTCATTTTTTAATGAATATTGAAAAATACTGCATTTTACATCAAAATTACTTTTTAATCTAACTTAATTATAAGATTAGATTATCTTTTGAATTGTTTTTGAAGTGAAATTACAATATATTTTTACCATTTAATCCAATGGTGGTCATTGGAATCAATTTCACTTTGAAATTGGACTTAAACTGGTGTCAATATTTTGATACTTATTGTTTCATAAAAACACGCTATTTGTCATGACAGCGGGAATTAGTTATTAAATTAATTAATGTGACTTATATGTTTTGAATTTTGTAAAATAGACTTCATATTTGAATTCAGAATATCAAATATATCTTAGGGTGAATTTTTGGTATTTTTCTGAAAAACATCAATTTTTGATGAATAGTGAAACCACTAAGTGATACTTATAAAAACTGATTTTTCATTTAAATGAAATTTTACCACTTCTGTGTTTTGAATTTCAAAAATCCGATATACATGGCTGTCATTAAGAAGTAAAATGTGGTTCAATGAGATTAAAATAATTTTTTTGTGAATAGTAACTCTTAAGTTCTTAATCGCGATTAGAGGTAATTAGTGTAGTTTAAGGGAAAAATAATGCTTTAATAAAATGAGATGAGCTTGAAAAATGTCCTACTCTCATTGGATTTGTCATGGCCGACCACGAAAATCCATGGGTCAACTTGGGGACCCCATGGAGCCACTTTGGTTTGGAGATGACATAAATAACTTTTTATTTAATGTAAAAGTAAAAATGACACAAACATGAAATGTTTTACTAAAACAATTTTTACATGGGGTTATAAAGATAAGATTTTTGATTATAAATAGTAATTGAAAATCTAAAACGATTTCCTACTTCATAGTATTTTTTTTATAATTTTTAGACTTTAAATATATTAAATTATTTATGACATCATGATGATGCATCGATGACCTCATTATTTAACGATTTAAATAAAATGGAATGATAATGTAAACTCTAAGACCTACACATGGAAAAAACCTATTGGATTGGTGGATTTCGAACCCTTATCACCTTATCCTCTAAACACATCAATGTGGGACCTCTTAAATCCGAATACCATTTTAAAATAAAGTGACCTTCTTTACCTTCCAAGAGTGTCACTCCTCTCCTCTTATAAAAGGTACCCACCTCTACCTCTTTACCCACACTCCCAAAGCCTTTGGCTCGGCCAACCCCTGCCCATTTTGTCTATCCACATCCCTATCTTACTCCTTGAAGCCTCAATTTGGGAAGAAGTCCTCCCAAGGAAGCCTTTGAGCTCAAATCTAAGAGAGTTACCTGATTTTAAGGTAATGTCTTCTTTTGAGTCCTTTTGTTTGATTTTCCTTCTCCAACCCCCTAAACTCCATTTATTCTTTTCTTTTTTAACAACTCCAGTATCCTCAATATACTAGGATGTTTTTATAAGAATGATTAGAGCTACACTTATACACACCTACATCTAATGGTTAAAGGACATACTGTTTCCGTGGTTGGTGAATTTATGCCTCCCGAAACGATGATTGTTCAACATTCTTTTAACACTTTCAAAGGTGGCCATTAGGATGTCACTATATTTATATATGATATATAATATGTTTATGTTTTCCTTAAGATTTTGTATTTTCATTTTGGGCATAACTTTACGGTTTCCATTATGGGTAAACGCGATATCTTCATTAAAGGAAGTGCGGACTACCGCCCCCTCAAAGTGATTTGATTCGTTAAATACCATATGTGGGACGTATAAAGGATGGAAAAATGATATTATATATGATATTATACTATAATTGTAATATAACTTTATATCATTATGATTCCATTCTATAAAATACGAAATAGAAATGAAAGTAGCGTTCATGCATACGTACGACTTACCGTCTCCATGAACGATGCATTTCTTTTATTACCTCTAAATCATTATGTAATATTATAAATGCATGTATATACTGTATATATATGATATATACATATGATTATAATTCTTGATATAATGGATACATGAACAACATGAAAGTATAAAGGGTTTATTTCTGACTCAAGTACCAATGATCGTTTAAACGACCGTTATTAACTTAAATAATTACATAGTGTTCATGACATTGAAATAAGTGATATAAAAGGAATAATGAACTTGAAAAGGGTTCTTAAGAAAGTATAAATTAACTCATGTTTATTATTTAGGACATTAAAAAATGATTGAGTTAAGTCGGACCCGAGGTATGGGACTTCGTCTCAATCTCCTTTCATTGAGGCATATTTTGTTTTATACACAACCTTATTTTATACAGTGTATAAACCCCTTTGACTTTTGCATTTATTAAAAAAGGAATCTTTTTTATACGAAGCGTTTTACTAAACGACAATAGGGAATGTTTTTGTCGTACGTATGCGGCAACAACGACTTCTCTGCCGCCGTGTCCATTATTTGAGTTTCGGCTTCCTCTACAATCTATACGTTTTTTTTAAAGAAAAATAAATACCATGTTTTATTTTTCTTTTATTTTGGTATTGAAAATGGTTTTAATAATATTTTATATCAATGTGTTGTATTGATATCTTGTGATTGAAATGTGGAAATGTTATGTTTCCTTTATGAATGATTTATGTGATACGATTATGTTGAGGTTATTGGGTATTATTATGAAGACGGGTGGTTCCGTGATAAACTAAGGGCGGATGAGCCTGATATAGCTCTCCAATGCATTGGGAAACGCAAAGGAGTGTAACGTTAAGGTTTATCCAAAGAGATTTAGGTAATATATTGTGATGGGTATTCCAAACGTAACCAAGAGGGTTACTCCCTACGTAAGAATGTTATGAATGTCTCAAGTTACCTTTATGTCTTATGATTTCTATGATATATTCATGATTTGATGAGGTATGTTGAAGTGCTTATGTTTTATGGGTAAATTATGATTCTATTCTTATGTATATATGTACCCATGTTTCCTTTCCATATATTTTTATATCCCTTACTGAGCTTTTAATGCTCATCCAAAGTTTTTTTGAAATGTTTTTCACAGGTCAAGGGAAAGGTACATGATATGATGATAGTGTCAAGGGAGTGTCAAGAAAGAATCCATTTTTTATTTTAAATATGTTTCCATTAATGGGAAAGAATAATACTATCTTTATGTAACCACTTTGTTTATATGTGGAATGTAATGCAAGTTTTATGATCTAATTCTCTAAAACTCTAAACTCGAAAGGTACATGATATGATGATAGTGTCAAGGGAGTGTCAAGAAAGAATCCATGTTTTATTTTAAAAATGTTTCCATTGATGGGAAGGAATAATACTATCTTTATATAACCACTTTGTTTATATGTGGAATGTAATGTAAGTTTTATGATCTAATTCTCTAAAACTCTAAACTCGAAAAGATCCTCAATGTGTAATCTTATAATAACTCAAGATTAAGTAAGGTTTAAGGATGGGGCCTTATAGTTTGTATCAGAGGTCAGTTTAGATAACATTAGGAGTTAGAGTTCTATTAAGTTATTATCCAAAAATATATTTTTTATGGTCATATTGAGGTGATATAGTATTTGAAGATTACCATGTTGATTCATTTAAGACATGTTTGTTCAGAATGGTTTTCCACAGAGGAAATAGGGAAGCAGTGCTAGGAAGGCATGCATAAGGAAATAACCTTCCGAATCAGTATCCTGAGATGGTTGGAATTGGAACTGAATAGTTTTTTGCAGTAATGGCGCAGTTGACTCAAGAGATAAATGGCGGTGGTATCCATACATGAGATCAGCCAGATCAACCGCAGAGGAACATGTAAGTGGTGGAACATTTCATGAGGCAACATCCCCCATCATTCAGAGGATCATTTGACCCTATGCTAGCTGAAGGGTGGATTAAAGAACTAGAGAAGATTTTTGATGTCATGGGGTGTTCAGACAATCAAAAGGTTAGTCTTGCTATTTATCTTTTGGAGGGTGAAGCAGATCAGTGGTGGTCGATGGTTAAAAATATCAGGGACGCTGATGAGATTGATGCTCTCGACTGGGATGAATTCAAAGGTATGTTTATTGAGAAGTTTTTTCCTAAGGTTGTTCGACTTAGGATGGAAAATCAATTCTTGGAATTGAGGCAAGAGGAAGACTCAGTGGATGCCTATGAATAATGTTTCACTCGATTGGCAAGGAATGCTCCAAATTTTACCCGAGACCTTGATAGTAAAATCAATTGTTTTTACTCAGGATTAAAGCCAAAATATCGAAGGGAATTAGATTCTCGTGATTTTAAAAGTTATGAAAAGCATGTTCGATGTTCTGAGAAGGTGGAAATGGATTTTGCCGATGATCAAGTGTTCTATAACAACCAGTAGAAGAAGAGACCAAGGTGGAAGGAGAAAGTGAAGAATTATTCAAAAAAGTCTGATGGTAAGAAATTTAAGCTTCAAGTTTGTGATAAATGTGGAAAAAGGCATGCTGGGGAATGTCTTATGAATTCTAGAAAGTGATACCGATGTGGTAAGATGGGACATAAGGCTGGTGATTGCACTGAAAAAGATCAAGGTGAAGGTAAGACCATATTTGATTTACAGTTAGTGAAATGTTTTAAGTGTAATGAGATGGGTCACTATGCAAACGAGTGTCCGACAAAGAGCTTGGGTGATGGGAATCAGTTGAACTACATGCAGAAAGGGGTGGTGAAATCCTTTTCAACTACTTCAGTAGATGTCGGTCCATCAAATGAAGTTGTATCAGGTACTTTTTTTTGTTTTTTCAGATTATGCTAGTGTGTTGTTTGATTCGGGGTCTACACATTCGTTCATCTCTGAAACCTTTTCTAGTAAAATGGGAATACCATCTCACGAAATGACTCCAGAACTTTTGGTAAAAAAACCTGGGCGAAATGTTGAGGAAAAAAGAATTTATAAGATTCTTCCTATCCTTATCTGTGGAAATGACCTACTTACAAACCTTATTGTTCTACCTCTAGTAGAGTTTGATGTTATCATGGGTATGGATTGGCTCTCTATTTACCATACTAAGATTGACTGTAGAGCTAAAGAAGTGTCTTTTTAGAAAGGCTTTCAGTTTGTGTACAAGAATGAACCCTTACCGTTGATAACTTATCAAAGAGGCCAAGAAACATGTAAAAGTAGGAAATGAATGTTACATTGAAAACATCGTTGAAACTAATGGAACTGTTCCGATTAATGATGTGCCAGTGGTAAATGAGTATCCTGATGTTTTTCCTAATGAGTTTCCTGGAATAATACCAGATCGAGAAGTTGAGTTTACTGTTGACTTAGTTCCTGATGCTAAGACAATTTCAAAACCCCCTTATCGAATGGCTCATATTGAACTTTTAGAGTTGAAGGAGCAATTGAAAGATTTATTAGAGAAAGGATTAATTTTACCTAGCACATCACCATGGGGTGCTCCTTTTTTATTTGTTAAAGAGAATGATGGTTCAATGAGACTTTGCATTGAATATAGAGCCTTGAATAACATCACTGTTAAGAACAAATATCCTTTTCCTCATATCGATGATTTGTTTGATCAGCTCCAGGGAGCTCGGTATTTTCCAAAGATTTACTTGAGATCGGGGTACCATCAGCTAAAGGTAAAGGAAGAAGATGTTCTAAAGATCGCGTTCCATACAAGATATGGCCATTATTAATTTTTAGTAATGCCTTTTGGGCTAACCAATGAACCTGCTATATTCATGGACTTAATGAATAGAATTTTCCATGAGTTCTTAGATAAGATTTTGGTGGTTTTCATTGATGATATTTTGGTGTTTTCTAAATGTAAAGTTGAGCATGAAAGACATTTAAGGGTTATCTTGCAAACCTGAAAAGATAAGAAACTGTATGGAAAATCCAGCAAGTGTGAGTTTTGGTTGCAAAAAATTTCTTTCCTTGGTCATATTTTTTCTAAAGATGGGATAACTGTTGATCCTGCAAAAACAAAAGTTGTGGAAGACTGGACAAGACCCACAAATGTAACTGAGATTCGTTGCTTCCTTGGTTTGGCAGGCTATTACCGAAGGTTTTTTGGAAATTTTTCATGGTTATCTAGTCCAATGACTAAGCTAACTCGGAAGGGTGTTAAGTTTATCTGGACAAAATAATGTGATGATTGTTTTTAGGAATTGAAAAGAAGATTGTTGAATTCTCCTGTTTTGGCACTACCTTCTAGGAGTGGTGAGTTTGTTATATATAGTGATGCTTCATTAAAAGGACTCGGTTGCTTCATAATGCAGAATGATCATGTAATTTCTTATGCTTCACGACAGTTGAAAACTCATGAGGTAAATTAGCCTACACATGATTTGGAATTAGCTACTGTTGTTTTCACTTTAAAAATTTAGAGGCATCATTTTATGGAGTAAAGTGTGAAATATATACTGATCGCAAAAGATTAAAGTATATATTCACTCAGAAAGAGTTAAATATGAGACAGAGGAGATGGCTGGAACTAATCAAAGATTATGATTGTACAATTCATTACCATCCAGGAAAAGCAAATAATGTGGCTGAATCTTTGAGTCGAAAAAGTAATGCTTCATTAGCAAAGTTGGGTTTGGAACGTGATCCTTTGGTTAAGGATTTGATGAACTTTGGCATAGAAGTTGTTGGTGCAAGAAGTTCTTCTGTTTTGTTTCAGGTATCAGTGAGATCATCTCTATCAGATAGAATCAAGAAAGCACAAAAGCAAGACAGTGAGTTGCAGAAAAAGGTAGAGCTGGTTAAGAAAGGTAAGTTTCCTAAATTCAACATTGATAATGATTGCGTTTTGAGATTTGGGATGAGATTCTGTGTGCCTTGTGATTCACAGTTGAAGAGAGAGTTGTTATGTGAAACTCATAGTTCTCCATTTTCAGTTCATCCTGTTAGTACTAAGATATACAGAGATCTACGTGAGTAATACTGGTGGGATGGAATGAAAAGAGATATTGATGATTTTACTGTGAAGTGTTTGACATGTAAACAGGTTTATGCAGAGTGGCAGTTACCGAAATGGATACTTCAGCCTTTACCAGTGCCAGAGTGGAAATGAGAGAATATATCCATGGACTTTGTTGGGGGATTACCGAAGACATCTCGAGGTAATAATGCAATCTGGGTTATTGTTGATCGCTTGACTAAATCTGCTCATTTCCTTGCTATACGAGATATTTTTTCCCTAGATCAACTTTCCTGTTTGTATCTTAACGAGATAGTCAGGTTACATGGATTTCCTCTCTCCATTGTATCTAACCGTGATCCCAGGTTCACTTCTAACTTTTGTAAAGGCCTTCATAAGTAGTTGGGTATTGAATTAAATTTTAGTACAACTTCTCATCCTCAATCAGATGGGCAGTCAGAACGAAAAATTCAGACATTGGAGGATATGCTATGTTCTAGATCTATGGATTATCAGGGAAGTTGGGACCAACATCTTTCTTTGGATGAATTTTCTTATAATAACAATTTTCATTCCAGTATACTGATGGCACCATTTGAAGCGTTATATGGGAAGCAGTGTCGAACTCCAGCTTTCTGGGATGAAGTGGGTGAAAGGAAGTTGATGGGACCAGAATTGGTAGAAGAGATGGCAGAAATAGTTCAGCTGATTCAGAAGCACATGAGAACAGCTCAGAGAAGGCAGAAGAGTTATGCGGATAACTGGAGGAAGGATCTATCTATCGAGGTAGGTGATCATGTTTTTCTCAAGGTTTCTCCTTGGAAAAGTGTGATGAGATTTGGTAAGAAAGGAAAGTTGAGTCCATGGTTTATTGGACCATATGAAATTCTGGAGAGAGTTGGATCAGTTTCATACCGGGTGGCATTACCGCCGAGTTTATCTCAGGTACACAATGTTTTTCACGTTTCGATGTTGAGAAAGTATATGCCAGATCCATCTCATGTTTTGAGTCTAGAGGTAGTTCAGCTGGAAGAGAACCTATATTATGAAGAACAACCGGTCTAGATTCATTACCACAGGGAGCAAGTGTTATGGAATAAGGTAATTAATCCGGTAAAGGTTTTGTGGAAAAACCACATGATGGAAGAGGCAACATGGGAATCTGAAAATGAAATGAGGGATAAGTACCCCCATTTATTCGATAAGTAAATAAATTGCGGGGACACAATTTTCAAAAGGGGGGAAGGATGTAACATCCCAAGAAAGTAATGAATAATAGATATTTTTATCTATGTCTAGTAATGAATTAGAAAGTGTTTTAGAATCTTAAAATGAAAAAAAATCCAATCTTAAGCATGGAATACACTAATATTTTTAAAAGATTGTTTTACAGCCTTTTGATGGAAAACCATTTTTAAATCCATCTTTTGAAAATTTTATTAGCTATGTTTGTCAAAATAAACTTATTATTTATGATTGGGACATCAAAATTTACTTTGTGTGAATTTTTGGTATTTTTCAGACAATGTTCATTTTCTAATGAATAGTGAAAAATACTGCATTTTTCATCAAAACTACTTTTTAATATAATTTATTTATATGATTAGACTATCTTTTGAATTGATTTTGAAGTTAAATTAGAATATATTTTTACCATTTAATCCAATGGTGGTCATTGGAATCAATTTCACTTTGAAATTGGACTTAAACTGGTGTCAATCTTTTGATACTTATTGTTTCATAAAAACACGCTATTTGTCATGATCGCGGGAATTAATTATTAAATTAATTTATGTGACTTATATGTTTTGAATTTTGTAAAATAGACTTCATTTTTGAATTCAGAATATCAAATATATTTTAGGGTGAAGTTTTGGTATTTTTCTCAAAAACGTCAATTTTTGATGAATAGTGAAACCACTAGGTGGTACTTATAAAAACTGTTTTTTCGTTTAAATGAAATTTTACAACTTCTGTGTTTTGAATTTCAAAAATACGACATATATGGTTTTCATTAAAAAGTAAAATGTGGTTCCATGAGATTAAAATAATTTTTTGGTGAATAGTAACTCTTAAGTTCTTAATCGCGATTAGAGGTAATTAGTGTAGTTTAAGGTAAAAATAATGATTTAATAAAATTAGAGGAGTTTGACACATGTACTACCCTCATTTTATGTGTCGTGGACGACCAAGAAAATCCATGGGTCAACTTGGGGACCCCATGGAGA
The DNA here is from genome assembly GCA_963277665.1 of Viscum album. Classification (NCBI taxonomy): domain Eukaryota; kingdom Viridiplantae; phylum Streptophyta; class Magnoliopsida; order Santalales; family Viscaceae; genus Viscum; species Viscum album. Next base: position 1,337,606,785 of record OY728132.1, on the reverse strand, counting down.
AACTTTGGTTGGAGATGACATAAATAACTTTTTATTTAATGTAAAAGTAAAAATGACACAAACATGAAATGTTTTAGTAAAACAATTTTTATATGGGGTTATAAAGATAATATTTTTGATTATAAATAGTAATTGGAAAACTAAAATGATTTCCAACATCATAGTATTTTTTTATAATTTTTAGACTTTACATAAATTAAATTATTTATGACACCATGATGATGCAACGATGACCTCATTATTTAACGATTTAAATAAAATGGAATGATAATGTAAAATATAAGACCTACACATAGAAAAAACCTATTGGATGAGTGTATTTAGAACCCTTAACACCTTATCATCTAAACACATCAATGTGGGACCTCTTAAATCTGAATAACATTTTAAAATAAAGTGACATTTCTTTACCTTCCAGGAGTGCCCCTCCTCTTCTCTTATAAAAGGCCCACACCACTACCTCCTTTCCCACACTCCCAAAGCCTTTGGCTCGGCCAACCCCTACCCATTTTGTCTCTCCACATCCCTCTATTATTCCTTGAAGCCTTACTTTGGGCAGAAGTCTTCCCAAGGAAGCCTTTGAGCTCAAAGTTAAGATAGTTACCCGATTTTAAGGTAATGTCTTCTTTTGAGTCCTTTTGTTTGATTTTTCTTCTCCAACCCCCTAAACTCTTTTTATTCATTTCTTTTGTAAAAACTAAAGTATCCTCAATATTCTAGGATTTTTTTATAAGAAGTATTCGAGCTACACTTACACACATCTACATCTAATGGTTAAAGGACATACTGTTTCTGTGGATTGTGAATTTATGCCTCCCGAAACGATCATTGTTCAACATTCTTTTAACAACTTCAAAGGTGGCCATTTGGAAGTCACTATATTTATATATGATATATAATATGTTTATGTTTTCCTTATGCTTCTGTATTTTTCATTTTGGGTATACCTTTATGGTTTCCATTATGGGTAAAACCTGATATCTTCATTTAAGGAAGTGCGGACTACCGCCCCCTCAAAGTGATTTGATTCGTTAAATTCCATATGTGGGACGTATAAAGGATGGAACTATGATATTATATATGATATTATAATGGATTTATAATATATCTTTATATCATTATGATTCCATTCTAAAAAATACGAAATAGAAATGAAAGTAGCGTTCATGCGTACGTACGGCTTACCGTCTCCATGAACGGTGCATTTCATTTCTTACCTCTAAATGATTATGTAATATTTTAAATTCATGTATATACTGGATATATATGGTATATAAATAATGATTATAATTCTGGATATAATGGATACATGAACAACATGTAATTATAAAGGGTTTATTTTTGACTCAAGTATCAAGGATCGTTAAAACAACCGTTATTAACTTAAAAAATTACACAGTGTTCATGACATGGAAATAAGTGATATAAAAGGAATGATGAACTTGAAAAAGGTTCTTAAGCAAGTATAAATTTACTCAAGTTTATTATTCAGGACATTAAAGAACGATCGAGTCAAGTCGGACCCGAGGTATGGGACTTCCTCTCAATCTCCTTTCATTGAGGAATATTTTGTTTTATACACAACCTTCTTTTATACAGTGTATAAAACCATTTGACTTTTACGTTTATTAAAAAATGAATCTTTTTTATGCGAAGAGTTTTACTAAATGGCAAAATGAAATGTTTTTGTCGTACGTATGCGGCGGCAATGACTTCTCCGCCACCGTGACCATTATTTGAGTTTCGGCTTCCACTACAAGCCATACCTTTTTTTAAAAGAAAAATAAATACCATGTTTTACTTTTCTTTTATTTTGGTGTTGAAAATGGTTTTCATAATGTTTTATATCAATGTGTTGTATTGATATCTTGTGATTGAAAAGTGGAAATGTTATGTTTCCTTTATGCATGTTTTATGTGATACGATTATGTTGAGGTTCTTGGGCATTATTATGAAGACGGGTGGTTCCATGACAAACTAAGGGCGGGTGAGCCCAATATAGCTATCCAATGCATTGGGTAATACGATGGAGTGTAACGTTAAGGTTTATCTGAAGAGATTTAGGGAATATACTATGATGGGTATTCCAAACGTAACCAAGAGGGTTACTCCCTATGTAAGAATGTTATGAATGCCTCAAGTTACCTTTATGTCTTATGATTTCTATGATTTATTCATGATTTGATGAGGTATATTGAAGTGATTATGTTTTATGGGTAAAGTATGATTTTATTCTTATGTATTTATGTACCCATGTTTGCTTTCCATATATTTCTATATCCCTTACTGAGCTTTTTATGCTCATCCGAAGTTTTTTTGAAATGTTTTTCACAGGTCAAGGGAAAGGTACATGATATGATGATAGTGTCAAGGGAGTGTCAAGAAAGAATCCATGTTTTATTTTAAATATGTTTCCATTGATGGGAAAGAAGAATAATATCTTTATGTAACCACTTTGTTTATATGTGGAATTTAATAAAAGTTTTATGATCTAATTCTCTAAAACTCTAAACCTGAAAAGATCCTCAATGTGTAATCTTGTAATAACACAAGATTAAGTATGGTTTAAGGCTGGGGACTTATACTCGTTTATGACACTTATTTTAAGCTCCTATATTTTATTATGGGGGATGTTCTTTTATATTCATATTTCTGTAAATTTTATTGTAATATTATGAGAGATTCTATTTGATCTCATCAATCCATTTTTGGAAGTTTTTTGTGGCACCGTTAGGCTGCCGAGTTTTCGTACGGGATTGTTCATCTCACTTTTAGTCCCGTGAGATTTATGCAACATTTGCCACCATTTACTTTTAGTGGTTTATATACTTGCCATTATTATACACTATTTTTAATATAATTTCATTTACGGGTATTTACATATTCATTGTATGACCCTTCTTCAATGGGGTGTACGTTTCAAAAGTTACCCAAGTCGGTAAGGGAACCTTTCACCCTCCTCTGTTTAAAATAATTCTTTTGTTATGTATTTTAATTCACATACTATTATGTTGGGATATGTTATTCTATATCCTTATTTATGTAAATTTTATGTCCAAGTGATGAGATACCCTTTTTATCTCCCATCAACTCATTTTCTGAATTTTAATGTGACGCTGTTAGGCTGTCAGATTTCTATAAGGGAACTCCTTAACCCACATTCAATTCTTTGGGTTAAACCTCTACTTCTTGATTTTATTATGCCATGATTATGTGTGGAATATCTATGATTTAATTTACACAAAACATTTTGTAGATATTCTATTTCTAAACATAATCATCTCATTGATAAATTCTTACGAACTTGTATGGGAAATCATAACTCCGTCTCATTTCATTGAGTTAAATATCTATGTCATTGGTTTTGTTTTTCCAATATTATGTGTGAATGAACTCTGATTCTTTCACACTTAATTTACAATTATATTGGGTGTATATATATTTCCCACACATAATTATGTGATAGATTTATTCTTAATTTTAGGATACCATCTTTATAATGGATTTCATCTCAATTTCCATTTCCATTGAGACTTCATTGTTATTATGCACCAATTCACTCTTATATGGTGTGTATACTGTTCTTTAACATATTATTTCATGAATCCCTTTATTCTCATTATATTATAATGTTCGGAGTAAATTTTATTCCGCAATTATTTGTATTCAAGACTCTCATTTTTTAAAAACTCTTTAACAAAAATATCGTTTTAAATTTTTTAAAGATTTATTATTATATATCTTTATCTTTAATGTCCATGTTTTCAAAATGGTTTTCAGTATTTATTTATATGGACAGTAATGTTTTAAAATTATAATTCCATTAAAATCTTCAAAGTTGTATGAGACACTTGGATTCAAAAATCTCTTTTAAAAGTTTTTTGAAAATGGATTGATTAATTAAATATCTTGGAATTACTTATTTTGAATGAAAATGAAATTTTGTTATTGAAATGTTTATATGTTCCATATTTTATGTGTAATGATGGTACTTGGACATTTTACGGGTGGTTACGTGATAAACCAAATGACGGGTGGTGTTGTGAATACCAGGACGGGTGGTTACATTATAACCTCCAATGCATTGGGTATGAAAGTCGGCCGTATGGCTGTTACATTAAGTGATTTGTGTGGAAGTCGACCATATGGTTATTCCATTTACATATGTTTATGTCCCAAGATACCTTTATATGTTATGTGTTCTTTATATGGGTTTTATGTTAATCTTTTTTGTTACAAAAGGGTAAGTAATGATCTTTTATTCAATGAAGATTATGTTCTTTTTCATAATGGTTAAAATTATTACTTTGATAAAATATTCTTGGTTTACTTGTTGTTTTGAAAAACTAACAGTTTTCTTTCTTTGTGTATCCCTTACTGAGCCTTTTAAGCTCACCCCAAGTTTTTGAAATTTTTCACAGGACTTAAAGTTGAATAGGGTCAAGGATGGGATCAAGGAAATGTGAGGCTGTCTAAAACATGGAACTAGACATGTTTCTTTTTAAGAGTTTTTGTTTTATAAAAACTTATTAGAAGTGGCTACTTTGTAATCTTTTGAGATGTAATAGTTATGTCCTATTTCTCTAAAACTATAAACCTGAAAAGATCCTCAATGTGAATTATTCATATAATTCAATAATAAGTAATGTTTAAGGCCAGAGACTTATAGTTGGTATCAACAGTCAGTTTAGATAACTTTAGAGGTTAGGGTATTCTCTAAGCATAAGTGACATTACCATAATGGTTAGGATTTCATAAAGTGACCTAGTTTTAGATAAAGTTAATGTGTAAGTATATCTTAGTGCTTATCTTCTTCATTAGTACGTGATGGTTTTGTTGAAATACTCACACTGACATTTTTTGTTTAATAATTGGATTGATCTAGCTGGCACCAAAGTGAAAATGGGTTTGAAGGGAATTGTGGTGGTTCTTTGATTAAGAGACTGGATGAAATGGGGGATTCAATGAGAAATCTCGTGGTTATTCTAAACCAACTACCAGGAGTCATGATCAACCACTTGAACCTTTGTGAGTCCTCTAATGCATCATGTACGAGAGAACCAACTCGACGTAGATGTTCAGGTAATATTTACAAATGTAACCATTAGGGTTTATATGATCCTTACTTTTGAGGTAATAATGGGTTACTATATGTTATGATGGAAAATGAAAGGAATGAGATAAAATTGAGGTTAAATTATGTTATAGTTATTTTATCTCTTTTTGGGGAATGATTTAAGAATTATATAGTTTGGAAAAAAGGACAATACGAAGACCGTGTGACAACCCGTAACGTCAAACAATGATGCGGGAATCGAACCCACAACCAAAGTGCGACTGGTATTTATCACCTACCACTGGACTGCGTGAAGTACCTAGTTAGTTTGACTAATTCTTTTTAGTTAGATGATTTTATGAATCAAGAGTAAGTTGATTTTTGGTTATCTATGGAAATGATTAACCTATCATGGAGGATATGTGAATAGGTTAATTACTTTTCAATATGATAATTTAAGAGCAACTGATGTTATTTGGAGATAAAAGTTAATTCGTACCACGGAAGACTATGTGAATTAATCCTTCAGTGATTTGGGTTTTAGTATTAGTTTTGATTACATTGATGAATTTTATGGATAGATGATTATTTAATGGTCTTTGCTGAACATTGGGTATTCTTTGAAATTTTTTGGAGATTCTGAATATATATTTTTATAAAGGATTATCCTTTTTGGGTATTATCTGATATCATACTAATCTTTTTGGTTTTAGTTTTTGTTAAGGTCTAAAGACATCGAAAGTATATAGTTCTCTTTTGTGGATTAGGTGATTCACTAAAAGATGATTATAGTACTCATAATGTGAGCAAGTCTTCCTAAATACTCGTCTTTTAGAGAAAATATGAGTTTGATTATATAATCTAGTAAAACTCGAAAGTCTACGTGATGAGTAAGTATGTTTCATTACGATTTAGTTAAGATCAAAAAAAATTCCTCAATGAAGAGTAACTTAAAACAAAAATGTTGTCTGTTATCTTTTCCTACTAGGGAATCGAATACCATTTAACCCATCAAAAGTTTGTGATTTTCTTATGGTTAACTTTCTCCTTGACATGTTTAATATCACTCTCCATCAGAACATGACCCTTTGTTTTCTCCTCCATATCCATATTTTCATACTTGGAATCATAGTGTGGCTTAACTCGGGTAATCTTTGTACTTCTATCCCTTTCTTTTAATGTGATAGTTTTACTGACTCTTGTTCTGATGTGGGACTTTCAATGAAGTTTCCAGGTCCAATTTTGAAATTGCGAGGACCCAATTCCCAAAAGTGGCAAAGGATGTAACATCCCTGGTAAATAAATAATATTACATTCTAATGTTTATCAATATTTTTGAATAAATTGTTAATACTAGTTTAAAGGGAATTCTATGCTCGAAGGCGTACCAAATATGCAACAACTAGTTTCTTTGAAATCATACGTTGCACTCTAATAATAAAATAATATTATTTTAAATGGTAGTTAACGCCTAGCCGTTGTAATGGCGGGAATGAACAGAACTAACTAAAAAACTATTATATATTTTTGTCAAATATTTTTACTTTTTACAATAAATGTTAGAGGATTAAAAATGCGAATGAATCAAATTTTAAGCGTAAACATTCTAATATTCTTTAAAAGGTCCATTAACTGCCTTATGATGGCGAACCTCTTTTAAATCCACTTTTTGAAAATTTTATGTGTTATATTTGATAAAATAAAATTCTTCTTTAGAATCGGGACATCAAAATTTACTTTGTGTAAATTTTTGGTATTTTTCCGATAAAGTTCATTTTTTAATGACTAGTGAAAAATGTTGTATTTTAATTCAAAACCTCTTTTTAATCGTATTTTTTTATATGATTAGATTATCTATTGAATTTTTTTAAAGTGAAATTAGAATATATTTTTACCATTTAATCCAATAGTGGTCGTTGGAATTAATTTCAACTTGAAATTGGACTTAAACTAATGACAATCTTTTGATACATATTGTTTCATAAAAACATGCTATTTGCTCTGACAGTGGGAATTAATTATTAAATTAATTAATGTAACTTATATGTTATGAATTTTGTAAAATAGACATCATTTTTGAATTTGGAATATCAAATATATCTTTGGGTGAATTTTTGGTATTTTTCTGAAAAACTTCAATTTTTGATGAATAGTGAAACCACTAAGTAGTAGATAAAGAAACTGATTTTTCGTTTAAATGAAACTTTGCCACTTCTATGATTTTATTTTAAAAAATCTGACATACATGGTTTTCATTAGGATGTAAAATGTAGTTCAATGAGATTAAAATAATTTTTGGTGAATAGTAACTTTTTAGTTTTATTAATCGCGATTAAAGGTAATTAGTGTAATTTAAGGTAAAAAATAATGTTTTAATAAAATGAAATGACCTAGACACATGTCCTACCCTCACTTTATGTGTCATGGACGACCAAGAAAAACCATGGGTCAACATGGGGACCCCATGGAGCCACTTTGGTTAGAAAATGACATTAATACCTTTTTATTTAAAGTTAAAATTAAAATGTCACAAACATGTGTTGTTTTACTAAAACAATTTTTACATGGGGTTATATAAGTCATATTTTTTAATATAAATATTAATTATAAAGATAAAAAGATTTCATACATCATGATATTTTTTTTATAATTTTTAGACATTAAATAAATTAATTTATTTATAACACCGTGATGATGCAGTGATTACCTCATAAATGAACGATTTAAATAAAATAAGAAGATAGGGTGAAATATAAGTCTTACACTTGTCACAAAACTATTGGATGGGTGGATTTAGAAAAATTATAACCTTATACTGTAAATTTATCCTTTTGGTACCTTTTAAATCCGAAAATCATTTTATAATAAACAAATATTTTATAACTTTCCAAGAGTAGCCCTCATCTCCTCTTATAAAAGGCCCCCACCTCTACCACCTTACACAAACCTCTCAAGCCATTGGCTTGGACAAACCCTACCCATTTCATCTCTCCACATCCCTCTCTTCATCATTGAATCCTCTCTTTGGGCATAATCCTTTCCAAGGAATCCGTTGAGCTCAATCATAGAGAGTTACTCGATTTAAATGTAATGGCTTCCCTTGTGTTCTTTTGTTTTATTTTGCTTCTCCAACCCTCTAAACTATTTTTATTCCTTTCTTTTGTAACAACAACAGTATATTAAATATACTAGGATGATTTTATGTTAAGTATTCGAGCTACACTTACACACACCTTCGTCTAATTGTTAAAGAACATACTGTTTCTATGGATGGCGAATTTCTGCCTCACGAAACGATGATTGTTCAATCTTCTCATAACTCCTTTCATGGTGGCCATTATGATGTCACTATATTTTATATATGATATATATGGTATTTATGTTTTCTATATGTTTCTGTATTTTATATTTAATACATACATTTATGCTTTTCAAGTTGTGAAAATGCGATAATATCATTTGTGGAAGTGTGGACTACCGTCCCCACAAGTGATGTGACTCGTTCATGCAATACATGGAATGTATAAAGAATGAATTTGATGAACATATGTGATCTATATAACATACATATTATACTTTAATTATAATATATATATATATATATATATATATATATATCTCTCATCTATTTTAATTCCATTAATGGGCCAAATAAATGAAGGTAGCGTTCATGCGTACGTATGGCTTACTGTCTCCATGAACGGTACATTTCATTTCTTATCTCCAAATGTTATGTACTATTATAGGTACATATATATAATGGATATGTCTAATATATTACATCTAAATTATGGATATAATTCTGGAATTATAATATATATATCTCTCTTTTAACTTTAATTCCATTAATATGACAAAAAATGAAAGTAGCGTTCATGCGTACATACGGCCTACCGTCTCCATGAACAGTGATTTTAATTTTTTATCTCCAAATGCTATTAGATTTTATAAAATGAATATATACTGTATATATATGATATTTAAAACATAAATACTATTCTGGATATGATGTACCTATAATTACATGGAAAAATCATTTCCAGCAAGTTCGATTTTTACTCATGTACCGAACATCGACAAAAACATCTGATATGAACTCACTTTATTAACCTATTATTATAACATTATAATATGTGATATTAACTGAATAATAATCATTAAAGTAGGTCCTTAATAAATTATAAATGGACAAAATTTTATTATTCAGGAGATTAAAGAAAGATCGAGTCATGTCGGACACGAGGTAAGAGATCCTACTCCTCTCTTTCTTTTTAAGTACACTCTTTTATGTCATTCCTTTTAATCTCATATTTCTTATGATTGGGACGTTCTTTTATATTACTCCTACATTAATTTTTAAGTTAATATGATTAGAGACCCTATTTTCTCTCATCAATCCATTTTGGAAGCTTTGAGTGGTGCTGTTAGGCTGCCGAATTTTCATAAGAGATCTAACCTCTCTATTTCTTTTTATGTACTCTCCTTTATGTCACTTATTTTAATCTCCACTTTGTTATTATTGAGGGTGTTCTTTTATGTTCCACTTTCAGTAAATTTTATTGTAATATGATGAGAGACTCTATTTTATCTCATCAATCCATGTTTGGATGTTTTATGTGGCGCCGTTAGGCTGCCGAGTTTTCTTAACAGATTGTTCATTTCACTTTTAGTCCTGTGAGATTTAAGATAAATTTTCATCCATTTCCTTTGAGTGGTGTATGTACTTCACATTATTATACTCTTTGTGTAATATAATTTCATTTATGGGTATTTACATATTCATTGTATGACCCTTCTTCAATGGGGTGTACGTTTTGAAAGTTACCCAAGTCTGTAAGGGAACCTTTCACCCTCCTCTTTTAAAAAAACATAATTTGTTATGTGTTTTAATTCACATAATATTATGTTGGGATATGTTCTTATATATCATTATTGATGTAAATTTTATGTACAAGTGAAGAGATACCCTTTTTATCTCTCATCAACTCATTTTCTGAATTTTAATGTGACGCCGTTAGGCTATCAGATTTCTATAAGGGAACTTCTTAACCCACTTTCAATTCTTTGGGTTAAACCTCTACTTCTTGATTTTATTATGCCAGGATTATGTGTGGAATATCTATTTTGTAATCTCTACCAAAATATTTGTAGATATACTATTTCAAAATATAATCATCTCATTGATAAATTCTTACGAACTTGTATGGGAAATCATAACTCAATCTCATTTCATAGAGTTAAATATCTATGTCATTGGCTTTGTTTTTCCAAGATTATGTGTGAATGACCTATGATTGTTTCACAATAAATATCAAATTATATTGGGTTAATTTATATTTCTCACACATAATTATGTGATAGATTTATACTTAATTTAAGGATACCATCTTTATAATGGATTTCATCTCAATTTACATTTTCATTGAGACTCCATTGTTGTTATGCACCAATTCACTCTTATATGGTGTGTATACTGTCCTTTGACATATTATATCATGAATCCCTTTATTCTCATGATATTATAATGTTAGGATTAAATGTTATTCCGCAATTATTTTTGTTAAAGAGTCTCTCATTTTGTTAAAAACTCTTTAACAAAAATATCGTTTTAAATGTTTTAAAGATTTATAATTCTAAATATTTATCTTTAATGTCCATGTTTTCAAAAAAAAATAGTATTTATTTATGTGGACATTAATGTTTTAAAATTATAATTCCATTAAAAGCTTCAATGTTGTATGGAACACTTTCATTCAAAAATCTCATTTAAAAGATTTTTGAAAATGGATTGATTAATTCAATATCTTGGAATTACTTATTTTGATTGTAAATGAAATGTTGTTGTTGAAATGTTTATATTTTAAATATTTTGTGTGTAATGATGGTACTTGGACATTTTACGGGTGGTTACGTGATGAACCATATGACGGGTGGTGTCGTGAATACCAGGACGGTTGGTTACGTTATAACCTCCAATGCATTGGGTATGGAAGTCGTTCGTATGGCTATTCCATTAAGTGATATTTGTGGAAGTCGATCGTATGGTTATTCCATTTATGTATGTTTATGTCCCAAGATACCTTTATATGTTATGTGTTATTTATATGGGTTTTATTTTAATCTTTTGGTTACAAAAGGGTAAGTAATGATCTTTTATTCAATGAAGAGTATTTTCTTCTTCATAATGGTGAAAAGTATTACTTTGATAAAGTATAATTGGTTTACTGGTTGTTTTGAAAAACTAACAGTTTTCCTTCTTTGTGTATCCCTTACTGAGCCTTTTATGCTCACCCCATGATTTTGAAATGTTTTTTCACAGGATATAAATTTGAATATGGTCATAGATGGGATCAAGGAAATTTGAGGCTGTCTAAAACATGGAACTAGACATGTTTTTTTAAGAGTTTTTATTTTATGAAATATTAGTAGAAGTGGATACTTTAAAATCTTTTGAGATGTAATAGTTATGTCCTAATTCTCTAAAACTCTAAACCTGAAAAGATCCTCAATGTGAATTATTCATATAATTCAATAATAAGTAATGTTTAAGGTCGGGGCCTTATATATACTTAATAAGATTCTCCCAGAAGACTATCATGAAAATGATAATGAAAGAATGCTAAAGTATTGTGAAAATCATTGAATATAACTCATAAGCTAAATATGTATAATAATTTAATAACCATTCCATGGATAAATACCACCACGTATCTCATAAAATTTATAGTATTATATAATAATGTATAATCAAGGGTACCATACTCTTACTTCCCCACAGGTTTGATGCTCTATCAAAATGTCTCACATCATGATCCATCTCTCTCTAAAACAAGAAAACCCACAAACATCTAGTAAAGGAATCCCAAAATTCACCTCATGAATAAAATCCACACATCATCCCATTAACATATCCTTATATACAATCCATGATGTTTCTTGGAGAAAACATATCCCATATGATTCTTATCACATTTCAGGAATTATAACTCATGCCATCATAGCCCATACATTATTAATAATCCTCAATCTATCATAGCATATACATAACATACATATAAAAATACATTGGATAATATATCTGGATATAAATTTGTTTCAAATAACCATTAGAAACTAGATCCATCTACACAAATATATGGGAAAAATAATAGTTATTTATACCAGAATATGTAACTATCGAGAGAAGAGATTGGGGAAAGAGGGAGTAGTTAGCAAACCATCCTCCCACAAGGATGTTTGGAAAAACACCCTGTGAAATTCCCCCGGGTGTCAATCACCCTGACCAATATGGGTGGGGAATCATATGAAATCATAGAATATACATGATATCATATAGATATAAACCGCACATTTCATAAGATCAACTGTTACTATCATCACATGGACACCTGGTTTCCACTTCAAGGGACTATATATCCTTTAAGAATGTAAAAATTTTATATAGCTACATTAATTTCATTTTTACATTTTATCATTTAATTTATTTAACTAATTTATTATCCAATAAATTAATGATTAAAATTATCATGATCTAAATACGTTATTTATAATGTGATTTTCCTTCTATCTAGGAACAACTAAAACTTAGTCAATGGTTTCTCAAGATTAACATCATTTCAGGATTTTAATTCCATCAACAACCACCCCATGGTTGAAAAATTGCTAATTCATTTTCTATATTAATTGATATTCTGGTACAATATAGATCCCAACCAAATCTAACATCAAGAGGAATCATGCAACTAAGCATACCCATATTCATCATGTAATGGATAATGTAATACATATAAAATATGAAGCTTGATTATCATTCATTAAGAATATTAATGTCCAGAAATAATACACCAATATCACATCAATAGGTAAGCCCATATTAAAAACATTAAACCATTTCAATAAGGACCCAGCAATAAACATTAATTAATATTGGGGGAAGTCGATAATTTGACTTTAATTCACATTAAGGATCTTTTCTGGTTTATGGATTTAGAGAATTAGATCATAACATAAACATCACATCCTGAATATTACATTTAGACACTTCTTCTCTATCAATTTTTATTGAATAAATAAAACAATTTAAAATAAAACAAGAATTATTTTATTGATATAAATCTTATGGAATTATTCCTTTCTCTTACCCTTCCTTATACACTAATAAAAACATTTCAAAAACATCAGAAGAGAAAAAAATCTTAGTAAGGGTTATAAAATAAGGAAATAAAACATTAGAATATTACTACATAAAAATTAGTGAAACATTAATTTTAAATAATAAAACATATGTTTTCTAATATAAATCATGAAATAATATGATCTATTAATAACACATAAAAATTATAAATCATATAGATAACTTATGGAATCCATAACATAAATATATTATATCTTTCATAGCTAAATATGGAGTTACATTTTGAATAGCTATCACATTATATTCCCTTATTATATTAGGAGAAACATTAACATTTCCCACCTTCATGTTACCCAATGTAATGAAGATATATATTGGGATCACCCACCCAAGGTTTATCATGGAACCACACATATACTTAAATAATTCCAAAGAACCATAACACAGAAAACAAGCATAATGGAAAGATAACATTTACACATTATAATCACAATATATCATTTCAAGATATTGAAATAATAAATTCTTTATGGAAACCATTTTCAATACAAAAATACGTATAAAGGGTATATGGAATTTATATTCTTTTAAAAAATACAATGAATTGTTATGAAATTCAAATATCAAATAATACTCACAACGATGGAAAGGTCATTGTCACCACGTACATTAAAAGGAAACATTTATTTTCTCATTTAGTAAAACTGTTCATAGAAATGGATTAATTATCAATGAAATGAATGATCAATGGGTTTTATAAACTTCACAAAGTAATGTTCTATATAAATCAAAATATTCTTAAATGAAATAAGATTCAGATGAAGTCCCTTACCTTGAATCTGACTCGTCACTTATGTTTATTGTTATTTCTGAATAATAAACATAATTAATTTATAAACGAATCATAATAATTTTAAAGTTTATTATTCCTTTTATATCACATATTTCCATTTTATAATGATTACATTATTATTCTAGTTAATATCGATTGTTTTGTCGATATTTGGTACTTGAGTCGAAAATGAACTTGTTATTATTACAACTTGTCCATGTGGTGAAAATATCATTATCTCTAGAATGACATTCATGACTTAAGTATCATATATATTTATAAAATATTTATTTACATCCATTATATATTTATTTAGAATAGTCCATTACATATGGAGATAATAAGTAAAATGCACCGTTCATGGAGATGGTAAGCTGTACGTACACATGAATGCTAGATTCATTTCATTCTCACATTTTGTGGAATGAAAACTAAATGATACATAGGTATATTAAATTTAAATTATAATATAATATTTTATATATGTTACATATTTTCCTTAATTCCATCCTTTATACATTCCGTATTTGGAATGAATGATTAATATCACATTGAAGGGGTGGTAGTCCAAACTTCCTAAAATGAACCTACCATATTTAAACATTATTGAAAGAATAATGGTATTAATTTAACAAAAAACAGAAGAATATATAAAATATAAATATAAAATACCTCATAAATAAATATAGTTCCATTGTAATGGTCACCACGAGAGGTGGTGGGGAAAAACAAAACAATCATCGTTTCAGGAGGCAGTAGTTCATCGTAAACCGAAGTAGTATGTTTGTATCAATTAGATGGAGGTGTGTGTATGTGTTGTTAGAATACATACCATAATGAAATAATAGTATATTTAGGACATTTATTTTGTTATGTAATCAAATAATATGAAGATCATAGGGAGTTAAGAAGTAAATAAATTGAAGATAACTTTAGAGAAGACACTACCTCTTGAAACGTGTATGTCCCACTGATTTGAGACAAAATGCTTTTTGGAATTGTCTTCATTCTATGGTAATGATTATAGGAGAAACAGAGGTGTGTTGGGAGATTATTTTGGCATATTATAGAGGATCCAAGAGGCTTGGGGTGTAATTAAATGGTTTGTGTTGATGCCCTTTTATAAGAGGGGGAGGGAAATTTTGGAAGGTATTGAGGAATTATTTTAGTAGAAATTTATTTTTTGTTTCAAATGGTCCCAATGTAATTTATTTCCAATATACGATAATTTGGGGTCGAAAAACTCTCATCCAATATGTTTTAGACTAGTCAAGGTCACAAATTTCGCCTTCTATTTTTACTTTAACATTTACTTAACTAATTTAACTCTAACCATGTCGTCTTGTATATTCATACTATAAGGATAATATAATTACTATAAAATGCCAATAGATCCCCAAGTGGATCATTAATGAAATTTTAAACATTATTTATGTCATTTTTTCAAATATTAGATTTTTAGGTCTATTATATCATTTAATAAAATAGTATTTTTTTTTAAAACTAAATTTTGTCAATTTATATACTATTCGTATCACGAATATTCAAAAATCCATAAAAATGATTATTTCAAATAATCATTATTAATTCAAAGATAAAATGTCATAATAATTCAAAAAAATCATGGATGGCACAAAAAGTTTGAAAATAAATCTTTTAATATTTAAAATATCGTTTATTTAAATCAGTAATTAATAATGTAATCACTACATTATCATTGGGTCATATATATATATATATATATTTATTAATATGATGTCTCAAAATTATAAATAAAATAAAATGATATATGTAATATTTTTAGATTTATAATTTCTATTTATAGTTGATAATATCACTCATATAACCCCATATAAAATTTGTTTTACTAAAAGATACATGTCTATGTAACATTTTTGTTAACATTAAATTAATTATCATAAAAATTCATTTTCACATTCATGTTGGTCCATGGAGTTCTGAAATCGACACAATGATTCCAATGGTATGAAATATCTCATCCAATAGTATTAGGACATGTGTTAGGGTAGTTTTATGTTATTATAGTATTATTTTTTACCCTTATTTATGAAATCTACCCTACTACCATGGTAAATAAAATAATTACTAATGTTAATATACATAATTTCTAAGAATAAAATTTTTCTTATTTACACAATTTGGAACAGTATATTCCAAATATGGAATCCTTTTTTTAAATATCAAAACATAGAAGTGGCATGAAATAATTTAAAATTATTTCCAGTTGTCAAAACCAAAAAGCGGGTTTTTATGAGGTAATAACTATCAAAAGATGGACATGTGTTTATGTCAAATTAAAAAAGTAAAATTATATAAAATGATAAAAATTGGATTAAATTATCAATAAACATTCTAATTACACAACAAAACAAAATAAAAATACAATCTACCCATATAATCAAATCAGACGAAAAGACATTTTTTATTAAAATGTTGTATTTTTCTTAATTCATTAAAAATGATCTTTATCAGAAAATTACCAAAAATTTACCCAAAGTAAATTTTGATGTCCAAATTCTAAATAATATGTTTATTGTGTCTAATGGAACATATAAAAGTGACAAAAACTAGTTATAAAAATGGATCTCCATCAAAAGGCGGTAGAACTACAATTTAATAATATTAGAGTAATTATGCTAAAAATTGGATTAATTCTCATTTTAAGCCTCCATATTTTATTGGATAATTTTTTTAAAAAAATTAAAACATATTTAAACTTAATAAATTTATTAATATTAATTTACTCCAATAAAACAACTATTTATTAACTACAATTTAAAATAATAATGATAATATATTATTTTTTGGTATAATTCAACATTGTTGGAAACATATTATTTTGAAGAAACCCGTTGTTGCGTGTTGAGTACTCTATTAGACCTAACATACCATTTCTTATAAAATTAATATTTAATTCAAAAAAAATAAATAAATATGAAAATTTTATATTCATTATTTACATAGGATGGAACAATATCGGGTTCCATACCCATCACCCTCATGAATATCCCAATGAATATCTTCATAACATTTGTCAACTTCTTCCATACAATGAATTCCTACACTCCCCATGTCACATAATTCATCCTTGGATTGCAACATCATCTGGGTTTCCCCACCCAATATCACATCATATATCCTAAGCACATGATAGATCGCATAGTGCAACTCACATACAGAACACATCCCAAGGAAGGAATAAACAGACATAAACAATGAGTAAATTTTGCCCATAAAATAATGCATCCATTCTTCACACAAAACGTCCTCTCATGTCTCAACCACAAGGTACATCTCCTTCTCAAGAAAACATGAAGCTGAAGCCATAGAAATTGGAATTACTTCTCAACTATATTTTATTCTATATTGAATTAAAAAATTCATTATTCATAGGATCAAACTATGGGAAACCAATACAATCAGCAACAACATGGTATCATAAGTTTAAAACGATGTTATCATCAATTTTGGATCAAAAAATAGAAATGGAACATTTTCATTTATACATTAATTATTAAATTATCAATAATATGTATAACCATGATTTAGATTATTTACCAATTAATTTCCATTAGAATAACATATTTAATTAATAATTCACATTTCATAAAATTTTATAATCAAAAAATTATAAAAATCATTTGATCCATTACAACATGACTATTATTTATTTATTCATAATCAAATTAATCAACTGATTATATATTTATGTTCATTACTATTTCCAATTAAAAAAATATACATATCCATAACATAAAATGACATACTAACAATAATAACATAGAAAGTAAATTTCAAGAAAAATAAATAGAGAATCATTATCATGTTAGAAAAGAACAACATTGACATAAAATCATGACAACCAATTCCTTACTAATCTAGTTAAATGATTATTAAGTTAAATTCATTTAATGGAAATGTTCTAAACCATGAAAAATTTAGTAATTTGCATAAATAAATTTGATAAACCTTTAATATCTTATGTTAGTGGAATATTTTTTATTCACATTGGAATTGAATATCACCAGACAACCCAGTAACCCCTCCTAAAAATGATATATGAAAAGTTAATGTCATCACAACATCAATGAATACAAAACTTCTGATATATCAAGTACAGGTATTGATTAGTTACACTCATGATGATGTCTGTATAGAGGCTAACAAGAAACTAAAAAATCACTATTTCATCAACAAACATCCTAACCCAAGACCCGAAGAATCAAAAAACCTCAAACTAGAATCATTCTATTGGAAAAAAGAAACGGTGAAATCACTAACTTATTCATTATGTACTCAAAATATACATGAAACAGTTCAACCCATATGAATTCAAATTTCTTATTGATAAATGCGATCAAAAGTGTCACAACCTAAGATAAATCAGTTAAAAACTCTTATAATATCAGGAAAGGTCAAGGAAAAGTTTCACATATGACATCTTATTAGGGGGTTACCTAGAAAACAACACCACTATTTTTTATGCATCCACATCTAATATCTATTGGAATACCACATTCCCCTTGAAAAAAACATCATGATACCAAATAAATTCTTAAGGAAAACCACTCCTACAAATTCTAATGATATTGTATTCTAAAAATGGCATGCAGATTATCTACATTCTCACCCTTAGATTTTGAGTACACATGGATGTTTTTTATGAAAAACAATATTTAATTATCTAAAAACAATATGAAAATTAATTTCATTAACTTTATGAACCCATATGGATAATGTTTCCCACTGATTTTCATTACAACAAACATATAATTCCACGAGTAAAAATGGAATGATGTCTTCTTAATATCATCATCCTTATCTTATATGTGACAATATCATGGTCGTAGATTCATCATTAAGAACAATCTCTATCCCTTCATCTAATCAAATAAATCAACTATTCAATGTGGTGGATATGTTTTCATCACTATCACATATTTTAAGTGATGATAATCGATGAAAAATTATAACCCAACATTATGGTTATTCACAAAAAAAACTATTTCACCTTAAGATGTAACACTTGGAAAATCATAAGAACTTATCAATAAATCAAGGATCTAGAATCATAAATATCACAACAAAATAACATCCTATATAGAGAAATCAAGATAAGTTGAAAACCCCACTATAGTTAGATCACAAAATTGATCTCCTATTGAGGGGTTAATTCAACAAAATGCACTTGAAATACATCAAGGTAATATTAAATAACATGGTGAAACCCTAACTAATGTGTAGAGACCTGAAGCTTAACTCACATGGACATTACATTAATTTTGTGAAATACTTAGTACATTACAAAAACACACAAACAAGGACTGTAATAGTTTAGTGTCTTTGGAATATCAGAATATAATCTTCTAATTGTGGCGAAAGATCTTCAACATCTCGCATAATGATCTTCCTTTTTTTACCTAAAACCTGTCTTTATATCCCGGGGAAAAGAAAACATAAGAGGGTGAGCTCAAATGCCCAGTATGGGTAATCATGGGTAAAATAAAACATACCATATACATTTGAACTTCAAAAAGACATGAATATTAAAAAACTTGAGCAACAAAATAAAATATGGAAGTACATAAGGCATAGATCATAATAGATCATAAATCATGATAAAATAGCATGGGAATAGAACATGTAATTGTGGAATCCATTAAGCACATTTAATTATTTCCATAGTAGCCAAGTCATTGCTTCCAAGACCATCTTAGTGGACAAAGTCCCTTTCTGAATCAAGTTCACTCCTCGTTCCAGTCTTGTATTACTGAATCGGTTTAACTTTCCATTCCAGCCATGACTATCTCATTAGATATAAATCTTTACCCAATGCATTTTAGGGAGATATAGGTCCCACCCATCTTATAATGAAATCATTTTTACTTGTTTCACAATATAAACTTAAAACAGTCATCATAACCCAAAGAATAAAATGGGTTTTATAAACATAATATCATCATCAAATAATCCATATAAAATAAATGGATATTTTATCATAATAAAATTGAAATCTTGTAAATCATAGAGACATTATACTTGAAACATACACATTTGAAATAATTTCATCATAGATGGAAAATGGTTTTGATAAAACACTTGAAATGAATTCTTGTGGAAAATATCCTTTCTTCTTCAAAATCATTTTCTTTTCAAAAAAAGGAATGTACTTTTAAAATAAAAGGTGTTTTTGAAAATCTTCCTGAAAACTTGTAGAGGAAGCTTTATGAAAATTAGTCGTTATGAAACTGTAAAAATCCATTCACGCCGTATAAGTTAAAAATAACATTTTTCTCGTACTTTTGTCAGAAAAGTTAAAAAGTACCTCGTAACGTAAAAAAAGAAATATTCCTTACATACCATGTAGTAAAAGTCAAAAATGGGTAAAAAGGAAATTAAACATACAGGAAACCATTTTTATAAAACATGGGATTGGATGATAAATATAACCCCAGTAAATACTTACGAATAAAAAATCTCAGATAAAAATGAGATTGATAAATTATCCCTTACCTTAGGTCTAATATGCTTCGTATGGATCCAAACATCCTGTATAATGATTTAAATAATGTCATTGACTTTTTACATAATCATATTGATTGTTATGATATCATATATGGTTCACGTATGACATTATATTACCCATTCTTTTGTAAATTAATGTTAAAATAGCGTTTTGGGTAAAATCGTTTCATTTGTCGTTCGTGTTTTCACTTGTAATTATTCATATGATTACATAGATCCTGATTACTTAATTCCAGAATATAAAACATGATTTATAAATAATATATATTCAGAATATAAATATATATAATAGATCAGTAAATGGAATGAAATACACCGTTCATGGAGACGGTAGGCCGTACGTACGCATGAACGCTGTTTTTGTTTCCTTATTGAGTTTAATGAAATTAAGTAGATGACATACATATATATACACATAAATCCAGTATCATTATTATGTCATATATTTCATGATTACTTATTATATATACTTTATAATCATTCATGAATGGTTAACGTGGAGAATGAATCTCATCGCGCCGTGGAGACGGTAGTCCGTACGTATGCACGAGCGATGATATCATTTTCATGATCGTGGAATTGTATTGGAGTGTATGTATAATATTTCAGAATCCATATCACTTTACAATAATCATATATAGTTATTATGTAAACCATTATACCCATCCATGTAAGGTGGTGGTGGAAAATAGATTACCCCACATCGTGGAGACGGTATTCCGTACGTACCCACGCGTGGTGATTTCATTTTCCGTAGGATGTATAGATGGTGAAATAGGGTTGTTTCATACTTATAATAACATATCAGTATATGAGTGATACTGATGTTATTACTTAATAATGAAGAAACCTAAGAATAAGAAGTGGAAGAAGAAATAAAGTTCAAAGAATCGGTAACGGACGTTACCTCTTCTTTGAAGCGCCTCTTTGAGTCCGCCTCTTAGGGAACTAAAATTGTTCTTTGAAGAAGACCAGTACCTCTAGGATGTTTCTAGGGAAGTGGAGAAGATAATTTTGCAGGGGTTGGCCGAGCTTGAAGGCTCAAATTGGTGTGAGGAATGGAGGGAGGAGGTTCCCTTTTATATGGGAGGAGAGGGGCACCATTGGAATAACTAAAAATATTATTTTATTATAAAGACAAATTCGGTTTTAAATAGCTCCAAATTGATTTATATCGAATCTAAGGTGGGGATGGGTCGAAATACTCTCATCCAATAGAATTTAGACAAGTTTAGGTTCCTATTTTAACCTTATAATTTAGATTTAACATTAAGTTAAATAATTTTACTTTTACCGTGTCTTCTTCTGGTCTTACACTATAAGGTTAATAAACATACAATAACAAGCCAAACGAACCAAAAGTTGTTTATTATTAATATATATAACCTTATCTAAGTCATTTTTCCGAACATTAGATTTTTAGGAATAATATAACAATTAATAATATAATATTTGTTTTGAAATCTATTTTAGGTCAATTTTTACAGTATTTAGTAATTAATTATTGTGAATATCATAACAGAATGATTGGTTCGAAAACAGTTAATTACATCAACACTAACATGTCATATTAACCTATAAAATTATTGGAATTCATAAAAATTCTCAGATTACATTTATTTGGGTATTTATAACATCAATTATGTCATTATTTCATTAATAATATAATAACCATATCATCGTTGTGTCATAAATAAATTAAATTATTTAATATCTAAAAATTACAAATAAAATACCATTCTATAGGAAATATTTTCAGATTTCTAATGAATATTTATAGTCGAATTTATCTTATGTATAACCCTATATTAAAAATGAGTTACTTATAAAACATTGATTTTAACTATTTTAACCATTCTTTAAATAAATTAATAATAAATGTCCTAATCTAATCCAAGTGGACCAAAATGGTCATATATTATTCCTAAGGTTTTTTTGGTCGAATTACACTTATACAATAGAATTAGGACTTGTGTTATGGTAATAATAATATCATTTTTACCCTTAATCATCCTATTTACTTTTAACCGTGGTAAATAAAAGCAAAAAGTTATTATTCACCAAAAATTATTTTCATCTCATTGAACCACGTTTATAACCTTGATATTAACCATGTCTCTTGGATTTATGAAATTCCACTCACAGAAGCGTTAAAATTATGTTTTATGAAAAATTCAATTTTTTAACTACCACTTAGTGGTTTCACTATTAATCAAAAAATGAAAGTTTCCAGAAAAATACCAAAAATTAAGACTAAGCTATATATGATATTATGAACTCAAAAATTATGTCTATTTTTCCAAATTAAAAATATATCAGTTGCATTAATTAATTTAAAAATTAATTCACGTCGTCATAACAAATAGCGTGTTCTTAAGAGATAATAACGATAAAAAAATCGACACTTGTTTATGTCTGGTTTAAATGTGAAATTACATCCAATGACCAAAATTTTATTAAATTGTAAAAATATATTCTAAATACACTTTAAAACCACTAAAATTAATAATTTATCACTATTAATTATTTCTATTAAAAAGGTTGTTTTTAATTAAAATTTATTAATTTTCACTATTCATCAGAAAATGAAAGTTATCTGAAAAGTACCAAAATTTCACCCAAATCTAATTTCGATATTCCGAATCCAAAAATGAAGTCCATTTTGAAAAATAAAATTTACACAATTTCAAAAAGTTGTTATTACTATTCATAATGGCTAGTTTTAATAATAATTTAATAGCATATCATTGTTTAGTGAAACTCAGTATTGCGTACTACACACGCTATCGAGAAAGGTCACGATTGCGTGTAATGAATGGAAAGTCAAGGATGTGTGTTGTACAAGATCTTTTTAGTGTAGCGTACAACACAAGACATTAATGAAATTAAAAAGAATATTTTTCATAAAATCTCGGGGTGTTACATTCTACCCCCCTTAAAATGAATTTCACCCTCGAAATTCGTCGGGGTTATAAATGGTTCACTACTCGAAAGTTTCTTTAATAGAAACCCACATCGTAAAAAGGAATAACAAAACCAATATTTAAAAACAAAATTATGAAATGTAACAGTTAACCAAATAAACTAATCATTGGGTTTCCACATAGGTGAAAATATGGATATGGAAGAGAAATCTAACCATCATGTTCTGATGGAGAGTGGTAGAGAACATGGCTATTGAAAAGACAATAATAACAAAGCCATAAATTTGTGATGATCTAAGGTAGCATCTGATTCATCGGATATAAGGGCATTAGGACAATAATTTTGGTTTGCAAGATCATTTCTCTAAAGTTGAAGAATTTTAATTAGATGAAATACTTACTTTATTTCGATATAATATCACCGTTGTTCGTGCCTTTAACAATTTCTACTTCATCTCTTAAAGAAATGATGTTGAATTTTTCATTCGTGAAGTGTTAGGAGATCATGTGATAGAATGATGGGTCATTCCATCTGTCTTAAAAAAAAGGTTACACTACTAGAAAAGGGGGCATTGGAGCCCCCCAGACTCGGGCGACCGCCATTGGCGGTCGCTATAGCTCACCATTAGCGACCGCCAATGGCGGTCGCTAAGCTGCCTAAAAAATTTCGGGGGGTTTCTGCGCCCCCCCCCCCCCCGCCCTCTCCCTCGATCTCCCTCGCCCTAACCCTCCCTCGCCGCCCTCCCTCGCGCCGCCCTCCCCTCCCCCGCCGCCCGGCCTCCCCCGCCGCCCGCCCTCCCCCGCCGCCCGCCCTCCCCCGCCGCCCGCCCTCCCCCGCCGCCTGCCCTCCCCCGCCGCCCGCCCTCCCCCGCCGCCTGCCATCCGGCCTCCGGCCGCCGCCCTCCGCCCTCGGGCCTCCGGCCGCCGCCCTCCGGCCTCTCGGCCCTCCCCCCCCACCCCGGACGGCACCCGCACCCCGGACAGCCCCCGGCGCGCACTCCGGACCGCCCCCCGCACCCCGGATGCCTCCCCGCACCTCGGACAGCACCCCCCCCCCCCCCCCCCCGCGCACTCCGGACCGCCCCCCCGCACCCCGGACGCCTCCCCGCACCCCGGACAGCCCCCCCCCCCCCCCCCGGTGCACTCCGGACCGCCCCCCACACCCCGGACGCCTCCCCGCACCCCGGACAGCCCCCCCCTGCACTCGGACACCCCCCCTCCGAACCCGGACAGCCCCCCCGCACCCCGGACAGCCCCCCCCCCCTGCACCCCGGACACCCCCCCTCCGAAAACAAACAGCCCCCCCCCCCCCCCCCCCCCGCACCCCGGACAGGCCCCCCGCACCCCGGACACCCCACCCCGCACCCCCGACAGCCCCCCTGCACCCCAGACAGCCCCCCCTCCCCCGCACCCCGGACACCCCCGCACCCCGAACACCCCTGCCCGCACCCCTGACAGGCCCCCGACACCCCGGACACCCCTCCCCGCACCTCGGACAGCCCCCCCCCCCCCCCCCCCCCGACCCCGGACACCCCCCCTCGATGCTCGTCCCCCGTCCCCTCACCGCCTCCTCTCCTCCAGCTCCCCGCCGTCGCCTCCACCCGTCCCCTCCCTTGCCGCACCGCCTTTGGCTCCGGCTCCCCTTCGCTGCCTCCTCTCCCTCGCAGCACCGCCTTCGGCTCCCCTCCCTTTCAGGTTTGTAGCTCAATCAGGTAACATGAGCTTTCAGTTACATTATTATTTTATCAATGGTTCATAAACAAATGGTTAATATTTATTTTTAATATAGTTGATTTGAAAAATGTAAATGTAATAAGTATTGTGTAA
Organism: Viscum album; assembly: GCA_963277665.1. Taxonomy (NCBI): domain Eukaryota; kingdom Viridiplantae; phylum Streptophyta; class Magnoliopsida; order Santalales; family Viscaceae; genus Viscum; species Viscum album. The sequence goes on along the minus strand of OY728132.1, from coordinate 1,337,581,466 downwards.
ATGTTTGTTATACAGATATTATTATGGATAAGAGTTGGATTGATCTTCCAAATCGAACGTCTAGAGAATATTTCAATGGCATTATGCAGTTTATTGACTTCACGAGAGGATTTGAAAGTGACTATATTAGTTGTCCATGTAGAAAATGTGCTAACAGATATCAATTCACACGAGATACTGTGAGGGAGCACCTTTTCTTTAATGGATTTCTGAAAAATTATAAGAGTTGGACTCGTCATGGAGAAGAATATGTTCGTTGTCAAAATACAGATGTAGCTCAGATGGATGTTGATGCAAGGATGACTGATCCAATGCATGAAATGCTTACTGAAATGGTACGTGGGTTTGATCCTGAAGGCATTGACATCCAGAATCTTGAGACCGGTGAGATAAATCTTCGCTCTGGTGCAGATCGTGATTCGAGGAGGTTTTATGAAGTACTTGATGATGCGAAAACAGAATTATATCCTAGATGTACTTCTTACAATAAACTGTCGTTCATCGTGGAGTTGTTGCATTTGAAGACTTTGAACAATTGGTCAGACACATCATTCGACATGCTTTTGGTTTTATTGAAAAAAGTTCTTCCTGTCGACGCTAAGATTCCTGAGTCGTATTACTATGCTCGTAAGTTGACAGAGAACTTAGGTTTTACATATGAGACTATAGATGCATGTGCAAACAACTGTATGTTGTTCAGAAATGAAACTGCTCATTTGGATATCTGTACGGTTTGTGGTGCTTCCAGGGGGAAAGAGAACAGGGGAAATAAGACTCATCAAAGTCAGATTGCGATACAGGGGAAACCGATTGCCGTAAAGCAAATTCGTTACTTTCCCCTTAAACCGAGGTTGAAAAGATTTTTTATGTCATCTAATGTTTCTAATTTAATGAGATGGCATGCAGAAAGATTTCATGAAAGTGACATGTTAACCCACCCGGCAGACTCTCATGCATGGAAGGATTTTGATAAGAGACATCCCGACTTTGCTAAAGATGTTCGTAATGTCCGATTGGGATTGGCAGCAGATGGTTTCAATCCATTCAAGTCTATGGTTGGTGCAACTCATAGCACATGGCCCGTGGTGTTGGTTCCATATAATCTTCCTCCGTGGCTTTGTATGAAGCAACAATTTATATTACATTCCACTCTTATTGATGGACCTAAAAGTCTGGGGGATAAGATTGATGTTTACCTTCAGCCATTGATTGATGAGTTGAATGAATTTTGGGGCGATGGTGTGATGACTTATGACTGCGAAACGAATGAAATGTTCAAACTGCATGCAGCTTTATTGTGGACAATCAATGACTTCCCAGCTTATGCAAATTTATCAGGCTGGAGTATGAAAGGGGAATTTTCTTGCCCTTGTTGCAATAAAAGTAAAAAATCTGTATGCCATAAACATTCCAAAAAATGGGCATACATGGGTCACAGGCGTTTTCTCCCTCCCCAGCACAGGTTCAGAAAGGACAGAGTGGCATTTGATGGTTCTATAGAGTTCAGCCCAGCACCAAAGATCATGACAGGAGTCGAAATGTTATCGCAGATTGAGGAAGAAAACATCCGCACGGTATATGAAATTCAGGATTTGGTGGCTCCTCCAGTACGTAATATTCGTGCTGCGGGTAGGCAGCGCAGTCACAATTGGAAAAAGAAAAGTATTTTTTATAGTCTTCCGTATTGGAAAACTAACATGTTGAGGCATAATTTGGATGTCATGCACATTGAAAAAAAATGTTTGTGATAACATATTGTGGACCATTTTAGGTGTCAGTGGAAAGTCAAAGGACCATGTTAATGCACACCGTGATTTGGAAGAAATGGGTTTAAGGAAACAGTTGCATTTACAGTTAGCTGAGGGAAACAAGGCATATATGCCTGCTGCACAGTATTCGATGACTACAGAGGAGAAAGAGACATTTCTTTCCATTTTGAAGATGGTCAAGGTGCCTGATGGTTACTCTTCTAATATTTCAAAGTGTGTGAATCTGACGAGCAAGACATTGCAAGGGTTGAAAAGTCATGACAATCACATATTACGTCAGCAGTTGATTCCAATCGCAATTTTTGATTGTTTATCCCCCAATGTTGTTCAGCCCTTGATTGAGATGAGTAATTTTTTTAGACAGCTTTGTTTAAGAAATCAATGAATGAGTGATTTAAAAAGTTTGCAGGACCGAATTGTACTTACGTTTGTCACTTTGAGAAACTTTTCCCCCCCTCATTTTTCGATGTTATGGTCCACTTAATAGTGCACCTAACTGATGAAGTAATGGCTGCTGGTCCAGTGCAATTCAGGTGGATGTATCCTATTGAACGGTATTTGAGTACATTGAAAAGATTTGTACGCAAAAGAGCTCGTCCAGAGGCATCAATAGCCAATGGTTATTTGATGGGCGAGTGTACTACCTTTTGTGCAGAATATCTTACGGATGTTGAAACAAAATTAGATAAGCCCTCTCGGATTCATGATGGTCCAGTTGGAGAAGGAACCACATTTGATATGGACAACATCGAGTGGATACAAGCACATCGATATATCTTGTTCAATACTCCATCAGTTGCACCATTAATGCAGTAAGTATCTTATCAATGTGCTTGTATAACTTTTACATGTTTTCTTTGCATAAGTTGATCTTTTAAACATCACGTAATCATTTGCAAGAAACACATTAATGAGATAAAAGAAGAGATGCATCGTGCGACTGAGTTGCAAATTCAACAATCTCATTATGCGGCATTTCATGATTGGTTCAAGGATTATGTATGTATAAATTGATTTTCATTATTAGTGAAGTATTAAACTAATTCTTTCTGCATATATCAGTATTGATTTTTATAAATTATGTAGGTTCGTAAGCTGAGGGAGTTAGGGGACCCCACGTTACCTGAAGTATTTATCCAACTAGCTGAGGGTCCATCTATAACCGCTCGTCGTTATAAAGCTATTGATGCTAATGGTTTTCGATTTCGCATTAAAGATGCTGACGACAAACGAGCAACACAAAACAGTGGAATCGGTTGTCCCTTTGTCGATTCTGGTTATTACTATGGTCAATTGATAGACATCATTGAAGTTGTATACACACACGGTTTGAAGTACATATTGTTAAAGTGTAATTGGGTTGATCCAGTGCGTGGATGTAAAGTTGATCAATATCAGTTTTCATTGGTGAATTTTAACTACATGTTATACAGAAATAATGAACGAGTTGAGAATGAACCTTTCATCTTGACATCACAAGCGGAACAAGTATTCTTCGTTACTTTGCCTTCGGATCCAAGTTGGCCAGTTGTTGTCAAAATTTCTCGGCGAGGAGTGTTTTTATTTGAAGAAGATGAACCCGATACTGTTCCGTTTGTTTACCAACAACTTGATCAAATTACCGTAGTTCAACGTGAAGAAGATATTTATTGGGTCAGAGCGGCTGTTGAAGGAGAAACGGTCGATTTGCATGCTTAATGAAAGGTATAATTGTTTTCCCGCTATTCAGTAGAATGTCCTAGGATATCATAAATTATCTAATCATTTTATAAATCCTTATAAGTTTTAATCCTCACTTTTGTAAGTTAATTCAGTCATAAATATTTAGGTTGATTAACTTTCTGATTTTTTAAAATTCATTCACAACTAATTATTCAATCCATTTTTTGTTTGATTAACAGTTGTACAAGTTTGATTTATTAAGAACAATCCAATTTATCTTTTAAACACTTTGGACTCATTACTGATATTTTGTATGATTGCAGACATGTCAGGGGAAGAGGCAGAAAATCCACATCATCCATCTGAGGCATCTACGTCTCAGGGTCGAGGTATGTTTGACAGTCATTATCTATATTATTTATGTAATTAACATATATATATATATATAACATTTGTCAATTTATATATAAAATTGTTTTCAACAGGATCAGACTCGGCTGCTTCTTCCTCTCGCAGGAGAGGCCCTGGTCGTGGCATATTATCATGGAATTCCGACACGACGATAGATGTTTCATTTGATGAGGTATTTCATCCCGTGGGACCGAATGCCCCGGCATTTATTCGTCAGCTGGGTCATATCATACGTGACCCACATCGATTTCCATTGACCACGCGTGATTGGGCTTCTATCCCTCAGGACACATTAGATCGTCTATGGAGGGAGGTTCAGGTAAGAAAATAATTTTACTTTATTTTCTATTTATAAATAATACTAATATGTTTGATTATTTTCATTATAGCAAAATTTGAAAGTATGCCCTGAAGAGTTTCGGCCCGTGTGTATGAGCAAATGCCGTAAGCTGTGGAAAGATTATAAAGGCAAAGTGAAGAGGGACCACTGGGTACCAAATGTGGGTGCCCCTGACATTTTGGAAAAAGTCCCGAGAGGTGTCCTCCCGGCTCAGTGGCGTGACTTGGTTGCATATTGGTCTACTGAGGGTGTTGCGGTTTGTATATTAATTATTTTGCTGTATATATATTTTCAAGAATATGTGATATGTTTGAAATTTGAATGAATTGAATGTAGGAGGTGTCAACACGCCATTCGGAGAATCGAGCGTTGCAGGGACCAGCTCACAGGCTCGGGACTCGTCACGTGTCTCAGATCCGACATGAGGTATATATTATTCACTTTTTAATTTATTAATTAATATGGTTTTGTGTTTATATTCTTTTAATATACAGTTGCGAGGGCAAAGTGCAGCAACTGATAAAATGTTGGTGTGGATAAGGACTCGTGATCGCAATGATCCAGAGGTTGCAGCATTGATAGTAAGTGTCTGTACTTACCAATAATTACATAAATCTTTATATTAACATATATATTTATATATATTTAAATATTTCACAGGATCAGTTTGAAGCTGAGTTAGAACATCTGCCAGAGGACCAGCGACAGCTTCCCATGAGACGGGATGAGATCTTTCATCGCATTATTGGTCGGGACGGGCATGGCTATAGTTTGACCTATGGAGCAGGGATTCCTCTTTCTGTAGTGTCACGCGCTGCGGTTGTCGGTCCTGCTGTTGCTCATATGACACAGCAGATGTCAGATTTTGAGGCACGGCTGCGCGCTTCCGAGGAGACAAATGCGCAATTGACAGCTGAGGTTAGAGCACTGCGGGAATATGTGCGTCGAGCTGATGGTACAGGGGATCATACGACGCAGGTATATACTGTATTTATTTATTTAATTTAAATTATTTTTTTTATTAAAATATTTATAATGTTTATTTGTTGTAGGCACCTGGCCCACCAGAAGGAGGTAACAGTGATGGCAACGCGTGACACACCATATATTCACGAGATATGTTTTTTGTTTTTACTGGTAGGGTTGACATTGATGTACTGTATTTATTCATTTAAGTAATGCATTATTACCATCCATGGTGGTCTTTTAAATATTTTATACACATATTGAGTTTTTGATCAGATAATCTTGAATGATTCTACATTTGAAAAAGTCGAACTAATTCCAACAGATCAATAAATCTGATATTATAGATTATGTATTATCCAATATATTTTTTATAAATTTTTTATGGTATCGATAAAAGAAATATGTATTAATTAGATGTTATCACTTTTATTTTTCACTTTTGTAATCAATGGGATGACCTTTGCACCCCCGGAGAGCCCCCCGCACCGCCGTACAGCCCCCCGCACCCCCGTACAGCCACCCCCGCACCCCCGTACAGCCCCCCGCACCCCCGTACAGCCCCCCCGCACCCCCGTACACCCCCCCCCCCCCGCACCCCCGTACAGCCCCCCGCACCCCCGTACAACCCCCCGAACCCCCGTACTACCCCCCGCCACCCCCGTACAGCCACCCCCCCCCACCCCCCCCCCGCACCCCCGTACAGCCCCCCGCACCCCCGTACAGCCCCCCCGCACCCCCGTACAACCCCGCGCACCCCCGTACTGCCCCCCGCCACCCCCGTACAGGCCCCCGCCACCCCCATACAGCCCCCCCGCACCCCCGTACAGCCCCCCGAACCCCCGTACAGCCCCCCGCCACCCCCGTACAGCCCCCCGCACCCCCGTACAGCCCCCCCCCCCCCCCTCGCACCCCCGTACAGCCCACCGAACCCCCGTACAGCCCCCCGCCACCCCCGTACAGCCCCCCGCCACCCCGTACAGCCCCCCTCACCCCCGTACAGCCCCCCCCCCCCCCCCCCGTACAGCCCCCCCCCCCCCCCCCGCACCCCCGTACAACCCCCCGCACCCCCGTACAGCCCCCCGCCACCCCCGTACAGGCCCCCGCCACCCCCTTACAACCCCCCGCACCCCCGTACAGCCCCCCCCCCCCCCCCCGCAGCCCCGTACAACCCCCCGAACCCCCGTACAGCCCCCCGCCACCCCCGTACAGCCCCCCGCACCCCCGTACAGCCCCCCAAACCCCCGTACAGCCCCCCGCCACCCCCGTACAGCCCCCCGCCAACCCGTACAGCCCCCCGCACCCCCGTACAGCCCCCCCCCCCTGCACCCCCGTACAGCCCCCCGAACCCCCGTACAGCCCCCCGCCACCCCCGTACAGCCCCCCGCCACCCCGTACAGCCCCCCGCACCCCCGTACAGCCCCCCCCCCCCCCCCCCCCCCCCCCGCACCCCCGTACAGCCCCCCGCACCCCCGTACAGCCCCCCGCACCCCCGTACAGCCCCCCCGCACCCCCGTACAACCCCCCGCACCCCCGTACTGCCCCCCGCCACCCCCGTACAGGCCCCCGCCACCCCCATACAGCCCCCCGCACCCCCGTACAGCCCCCCGAACCCCCGTACAGCCCCCCGCACCCCCGTACAGCCCCCCGCACCCCCGTACAGCCCCCCCCCCCACCCCCGTACAGCCCCCCGCACCCCCGTACAGCCCCCCCCCCCCCCCCCCCCCCCGCACCCCCGTACAGCCCCTCGAACCCCCGTACAGCCCCCTGAACCCCCGTACAGCCCCCCGCCACCCCCGTACAGCCCCCCGCCACCCCGTACAGCCCCCCGCACCCCCGTACAGCCCCCCCCCCCCCCCCCCCCCGCACCCCCGTACAACCCCCCGCACCTCCGGAGAGCCCCCCGCACCCCCGTACAACCCCCTCGCACCCCCGTACTGCCCCCCGCCACCCCCGTACAGGCCCCCGCCACCCCCATACAGCCCCCCGCACCCCCGTACAGCCCCCCCCCCCCCCCCCCCCCGCACCCACGTACAGCTCCCCGAACCCCCGTACAGCCCCCCCCCCCCCCCCCCGCACCCCCGTACAGCCCCCCCGCACCCCCGGAGAGCCCCCTGCACCCCCGTACAACCCCCCGCACCCCCGTACTGCCCCCCGCCACCCTCGTACAGGCCCCCGCCACCCCCATACAGCCCCCCGCACCCCCGTACAGCCCCCCCCCCCCCACACCCCCGTACAGCCCCCTGAACCCCCGTACAGCCCCCCGCCACCCCCGTACAACCCCCCGCACCCCTGTACAGCCCCCCCCCCCCCCCCCCCGCACCCCCGTACAGCCCCCGAAACCCCGTACATCCCCCCGCCACCCCCGTACAGCCCCCCGCCACCCCGTACAGCCCCCCGCAACCCCCCCCCCCCCCCCCGCACCCCCCGCACCCCCGTTCAGCCCCCCGCACCCCCGTACAGCCCCCCGCACCCCCGTACAGCCCCCCCCCCCCCCCCCCCGCACCCCCGTATAGCCCCCCCGCACCTCCGAACAACCTGAAACCGCACGGGAAAGATAGGAATACTATTCCTGAGATGCAGGAGGAGGCCGCACGTCCATCGGACGTGCGGTGCGCGCGGCACGTCCGATTGTGTCGTTTTCAGCAGCGCGGCGCGCGCTGAAATGGCGCGTTGGGGGGTCAAAACCACCCGAACGACCTCCGAATGCCACGAAACCGTACGACAACATCCGGGGCGTCAATTGTGAAATGGTCAGCCAGACGGCACCTCATTCGGAGGTGCCGTGTGACCGCGGCGGCCGGAAACGCGTTTTCGGCGCCGTTAAACACCAAAACGGCGTGCGGCGGTCCGATTCGGAGCAAACGTGCTCCGAATGACCTGAAACCGCACGGGAACGATAGGAATATTATTCCTGAGATGCAGGAGGAGGCCGCACGACCATCGGACGTGCGGTGTGCGCGGCACGTCCGATTGTGTCGTTTTCAGCAGCGCGGAGCGCGCTGAAATGGCGCGTTGGGGGGTCAAAACCACTCGAACGACCTCCGAATGCCACGAAACCGTACTACAACATCCGGGGCGACAATTTTGAACTGGTCGGCCAGACGGCACCTCATTCGGAGGTGCCGTGTGACCGCGGCGGCTGGAAACGCGTTTCTGGCGCCGTTAAACACCAAAACGGCGTGCGGCGGTCCGATTCGGAGCAAACGTGCTCCGAACGACCTGAAACCGCACGGGAACGATAGGAATATTATTCCTGAGATGCAGGAGGAGGCCGCACGTCCATCGGACGTGCGGTGCGCGCGGCACGTCCAATTGTGTCATTTTCAGAAGCGCGGCGCGCGCTGAAATGGCGCGTTGGGGGGCCAAAACCACCCGAACGACCTCTGAATGCCACGAAACCGTACGACAACATCCGGGGCGTCAATTGTGAAATGGTTGGCCAGACGGCACCTCATTCGGAGGTGCCGTGTGACCGCGGCGGCCGGAAACGCGTTTCCGGCGCCGTTAAACACCAAAACGGCGTGCGACGGTCCGATTCGGAGCAAACGTGCTCCGAACGACCTGAAACTACACGGGAACGATAGGAATATTATTCCTGAGATGCAGGAGGAGGCCGCACGTCCATCGGACGTGCGGTGCGCGCGACACGTCCGATTGTGTCGTTTTCAGCAGCACGGCGCGCGCTGAAATGGCGCGTTGGGGGGTCAAAACCACCCGAATGACCTCCGAATGCCACGAAACCGTAAGAAAACATCAGGGGCGTCAATTGTGAAATGGTCGGCCAGACGGCACCTCATTCGGAGGTGCCGTGTGACCGCGGCGGCCGGAAACGCGTTTCCGGCGCCGTTAAACACCAAAACGGCGTGCAGCGGTCCGATTCGGAGCAAACGTGCTCCTAACGACCTGAAACCGCACGGGAACGATAGGAATATTATTCCTGAGATGCAGGAGGAGGCCGCACAACCATCGGGCGTGCGGTGCGCGCGGCACGTCCGATTGTGTCCTTTTCAGTAGCGCGGCGCGCGCTGAAATGGCGTGTTGGGGGGTCAAAACCACCCGAACGACCTCCGAATGCCACGAAACCGTACGACAACATCCGGGGCATGAATTGTGAAATGGTCGGCTAGACGGCACCTCATTCGGAGGTGCCGTGTGACTGCGGCGGCCGGAAACGTGTTTCCAGCGCCGTTAAACACCAAAACGGCGTGCGGCGGTCCGATTCGGAGCAAACGTGCTCCGAACGACCTGAAACTGCACGGGAACGATAGGAATATTATTCCTGAGATGCAGGAGGAGGCCGCACGTCCATCGGACATGCGGTGCGCGCGGCACGTCCGATTGTGTCGTTTTCAGCAGCGCGGCGTGCGCTGAAATGGCGCGTTGGGGGGTCAAAACAACCCGAACGACCTCCGAATGCCACGAAACCGTACGACAACATCGGGGGCGTCAATTTTGAAATGGTCGGCCAGACGGCACCTCATTCGGAGGTGCCGTGTGACCGCGGCGGCCGGAAACGCGTTTCCGGCACCGTTAAACACCAAAACGGCGTGCGGCGGTCCGATTCGGAGCAAACGTGCTCCGAACAACCTGAAACCGCACGAGAACGATAGGAATATTATTCCTGAGATGCAGGAGGAGGCCGCACGTCCATCGGACGTGCGGTGCGCACGGCACGTCCGATTGTGTCGTTTTCAGCAGCGCGGCGCGCGCTGAAATGGCGCGTTGGGGGGTCAAAACCACCCGAACGACCTCCGAATGCTACGAAACCGTACGACAACATCCGGGGCGTCAATTGTGAAATGGTCGGCCAGACGGCACCTCATTCGGAGGTGCCGTGTGACCGCGGCGGCCGGAAACGCGTTTCCGGCGCCGTTAAACACCAAAACGGCGTGCGGCGGTCTGATTCGGAGCAAACGTGCTCCGAACGACCTGAAACCGCACGGGAACGATAGGAATATTATTCCTGAGACGCAGGAGGAGGCCTCACGACCATCGGACGTGCGGTGCGCGCGGCACGTCCGATTGTGTCGTTTTCAGCAGCGCGACGCGCGCTGAAATGGCGCGTTGGGGGGTCAAAACCACCCGAACAACCTCCGAATGCCACGAAACCGTACGACAACATCTGGGGCATCAATTGTGAAATGGTAGGCCAGACGGAACCTCATTCGGAGGTGCCGTGTGACCGCGGCGGCCGGAAACGCGTTTCCGGCGCCGTTAAACACCAAAACGGCGTGCGGCGGTCCGATTCGGAGCAAACGTGCTCCGAACGACCTGAAACCGCACAGGAACGATAGGAATATTATTCATGAGATGCAGGAGGAGGCCGCACGTCCATCGGAGGTGCGGTGCGCGCGGCACGTCCGATTGTGTCGTTTTCAGCAGCGCGGCGCGCGCTGAAATGGCGCGTTGGGGGGTCAAAACCACCTGAACGACCTCCGAATGCCACGAAACCGTACGACAACATCTGGGGCATCAATTGTAAAATGGTCGGCTAGATGGCACCTCATTTAGAGGTGCCGTGTGACCGCGGTGGCCGGAAACGCGTTTCCGGCGCCGTTAAACACCAAAACGGCGTGCGGCGGTCCGATTCGGAGAAAACGTGCTCCGAACGACCTGAAACCGCACGGGAACGATAGGAATATTATTCCTGAGATTCAGGAGGAGGCCGCACGACCATCGGACGTGCGGTGCGTGCGGCACGTCCGATTGTGTCGTTTTCAGCAGCGCAGCGCGCGCTGAAATGGCGCGTTGGGGGGTCAAAACCACCCGAACGACCTCCGTTATATCCTCCATTATCATGAATCTTCCTATTTCCAGCCATTTTCTAAAACCCAAAAAGAATAGTGTGAGAGGTAAAAATCATGCTAGGGAAAACAACATAGTAAAGGGGGAGCAACCTCAAAATCTAACATCTTAGGTTAAATTTTAACATTGTTACCGTAGTTCTAGGACTATATCCTATACGTATACTTATCCTTATGGACATCCCTAGACATACCTTAGAAATATCTCTAGAGATCTCACTAACGTTTTCGCACCCTAGTTTCCAAAGGTTGACTAAACCTTTACTCTGATACCAACTATAGAGAACCAAAGCATAACGTACATAGATATTATATTAATTTTTCAGAATACTTAGTACATAACAAAAACACACACACAAGGACCGTAATAGTTTAATGTCTTTGAAAACTCGGAATATAATCTTCTAATTGTGGCGAAAGATCTTCAACATCTCCCATAAAGATCTTCCTTTTTTTAACTAAAACCTTTCTTTATATCATGGGGAAAAGAAAACATAAAAGGGAGAGCTCAAATGCTCAATAAGTGTAAGCATGGATAGAATAAAACATACCATATATATTTGAACTTCAAAAAAACATGAATTTTAAAAATCTTGAGAAACGACATAAAATATGGAAGTACATAAGTCATAGATCATAATGGAACATAAATCATGATAAAATAGCATGGGAATAAAACATGCAATTGTGGAATCCATTAATCACATGTAATGATTTCCATAGTAGCCAAGGCATTGCTGCCAAGACCATCTTAGTGGACAAAGTCCCTTTCTGAATCAAGTTCACTCCTCGTTCCAGTCCTGTATTACTAAACCGATTTAAATTTCCATTCCACCCATGTCTATCTCATGAGATATAAATCTTTACCCAATACATTGGAGTGAGATATAGGTCCCACCCATCTCATAATGAAATCATTCTTAATTGTGCCACAACATAAACATAAAACGTTCATCATAACCCAAAGAATAAAATGGGTTTCATAAACATCATATCATTATCACATAATCCATATAAAATAAATGGATATTTCATCATTAGAAAATTCAAAACATGTAAATAATAGAGACGCTATACTTGAAACATACACATTTGAAATAATTTCATCTTAGATGGAAAATTGTTTTGATAAAACAATTGAAATGAATTCTTGAGGAAAATATCCTTTCTTCTTCAAAATCATTTTCTTTTCAAAAAATGGCATGTAATTTTAATAGAAAATTGTTTGTTGAAAATAATCCTGAAAACTTGTAGAGGAAGATTTATGAAAATGAGGCATTATGAAACCGTAAAAATCCAGTCACGCCGTATAATTTAAAAATAACATTTTTCTCGTACTTTTGTAGGAAAAGTCAAAAAGTACCTCATAACGTAAAAAAAAGAAATATTCCTTACAAACCATATAGTAAAAGTCAAAAAATGGGTAAAAATGACATTAAACATACATGAAACCATTTTTAGAAAACATGGTCTTGGATGATAAAGATAACCCAGTATATACTTACGAATAAACAATCTCGGATAAAAATGAGATTGATAAATTATCCCTTACCTTAGGTCTGATATGCTTCGTATGGATCCGAACATCCTGTATAATGATTTAAATAATGTCAATGACTTATTACAGAATCAAATTCATTGTTATGATATCATATATGGTTCACTTATGAGTTTATATTACCCATTCTTTTGTTTATTAATGTTAAAATAGTGTTTTGGGTAAAATCATTTCATTTGTCGTCTGTGTTTTCACTTGTAATTATTAATATGATTATTTAGATCATGATTACTTAATTACAGAATATAAAACATGATTTATATATAATATATGTTAAGAATATAAATATATATAATAGATCAGTAAATGAAAACAAATACACCGTTCATTGAGACGGTAGGCCGTACGTACGCATGAACGCTGTTTTCATTTCATTATTGAGTGGAATGGAATTAAGTAGATGACATAAATATATATAAACATAAATCCAGAATCATTATTCTGTAATATATTTCATGATTACTTATTATATATACTTTATAATCATTCATAAATGGTTAACGGGGAGAATGAATCTCGTCGCGTCGTGGAGACGGTAGTCCGTACGTACGCACGAGCAATGATATCGTTCTCATGATTGTGGAATTGTATTGGAGTGTATGTATACTATTACAGAATCAATATCACTTTAAAATAATCATATATAGTTATTATGTACACCATTATACCCATCCAAGTAAGGTGGTGGTGGAAAATATATTACATCACGGCGTGGTGACGATATTCAGTACGTACGCACGCGTGACAATTTCATTTTCCGTAGGATGGATAGATGGTGAAATAGGGTTGTTTCGTACATATAATAACATATCAGTATATTAGTGATACTGATGTTATTACTTCATAATGAAACAACCTAAGATGAAGAAGTGGAAGAAGAAATAAAGTTGAAGGAATCGGTAACGGACATTACCTCTTCTTGGAAGCACCTCTTTGATTCCTCCTCTTAGGGCACTAAAATTGGTCTTTGAAGAAGACCATGACCTCTAGGATGTTTCTATGGATGTGGAGAAGATAATTTGTCAGGGTTTTTCCGAGTTTGAAGGATCAAATTGGTGTGATGAAGGGAGGGAGGAGGTTCCCTTTTATAAGGGAGGAGAGGGGCACCTTTGGAATAACAAAAAATATTATTTTATTATAAGGCCAAATTCGGTTTTAAATAGCTCCAAATTGATTTATTTATAAGCTAAGGTGGGTATGTGTCTAAATACTCTCATCCAATAGAATTTAGACAAGTTTAGGTTCCTATTTTAACCTTATCATTTAGATTTAAAATTAAGTTAAATAATTTTACTTTTACCGTGTCTTCTTGTGGTCCTTCACTATAAGGTTAATAAACATACTATAACAAGCCAAACGAACCCCAAGTTGTTATTATTAGTATATATAACCTTATCTATGTCATTTGGCGGAACCTTATATTTTTAGGAATAAAATAACAATTAATAATATAATATTTATTTTAAAATCTATTTTATGTCAATTTTGACACTATTTAGTAATTAATTTTTGTGAAAATCATAACAGAATGATTAGTTAGAAAAAAGATATTTACAACAACACTAACATGTCATATTAACCTATAAAATTATTTTAATTCATAAAAAGTCTCAAATTACATTTATTTCTGTATTTATAACATCAATTATGTCAATATTTCATTAATAAGATAATTACTGCATCATCGTTGTGTCATAAATAAATTAAATTATATAATGTCTAAAAATTAAAAATAAAATACCATTATGTATGAAATATTATTATCTATCTAATTAATATTTATAGTCTAGTTTATCTTATGTATAACCCTATATTAAAAATGATATACTTATAAAACTTTGATTTTAACTATTTTAACCCTTCTTTAAATAAATTAATAATAAATTTCCTAATCTAATCCAAGTGGACCTAAATGGTAATAGTTTATTCCTAAGGTTGTTTTTGGTCGAATTACACTAATCCAATAGAATTAGGACATGTGTTAGGGTAATAATAATATCATTTTTACCATTAATTGTCCTATTTACTTTTAACCGTGGTAAATAAAAGTAAAAAGTTACTATTCAGCAAAAATTATTTTCATCTCATTGAACCACATTTTAGTCCTTGATATTAACCATGTCTCTCGGATTTTCAAAATTCCACTCACAGAAGTGGTAAAATTATGTCTTATGAAAAATTCAATTTTCTAACTACCACTTAGTGGTTTCACTATTCATCAAAAAATGAAAGTTTCCAGAAAAATAAAAAAAATTAGGATTAAGATATATTTGATATTCTGAACTCAAAAATGATGTCTATTTTACCAAATTCAAAACATATCAGTTTCATTAATTAATTTAAAAATTAATTCCAATCGTCAAAACAAATAGCGCGTTCTTAAGAGATAATAACAATCAAAAGATTGACACATGTTTATGTCTGGTTTAAATGTGAAATTAAATCCAATGACCTACATTGTATTAAATTGTAAATATATATTTTAAATATATGTTAAAACCACTCAAATTAATATTTATCACTATTAATTATTTCGGTTAAAAAAGTTGTTTTTAATTAAAATTTAGTAATTTTCACTATTCATCAGAAAATGAAAGTTATCCGAAAAGTACCAAAATTTCACCCAAATATAATTTCGATATTCCGAATCCAAAAATGATGTCCATTTTGAAAAATAAAATTTTCAAAATTTCAAAAAGTTGTTATTACTATTCATAACGGCTAGTTTTAATAATATTTTAAAAGAATATCGTTGATTAGTGAAACTCGGTATTGCGTTCTACACACGCTATCGACGAAGGTCGCGATTGCGTGTAATTCAAGGCAAGTCAAGGATGCATGTTGTGCAAGATCCTTTTGGTTTAGCGTACAACACAAGAAATTAATGAAATTTAAAAGAATATTTTTCATACAATCTTGGGGTGTTACATAACGAGCATTGAAAAAACATAGAACCATCTCGTCGATTAATGATGAAAAGGAAGGAGTATTCCTTTATCCCACATTGGAGTCTCTCTCACCAATAAAAAAAATACTAGTTCTATATAATCATTATAGAACACAACCAACCTATTTATGAAATCCATGATATCTTCCACTAAATATAACCAATTCATATAGATGGTAATTCTATATGGTTATATGCTTTAACATATGAACTCTCCCTAAGATCGTTTCTTCCCTAAATTGTCGCATAGTTATAACATACTTAATATAGGTCAACTTGACCCCCAAAATGCATAATAAATTCCAAGGAACTAGGATCCTCTTTACCTCAAGTACCAAAGAATGGATGAGGTAATGCGATATAAAAGGTTGTCTGGTACATAAAAAAAATCATGAACTCATGTAGAAAAAAAGATACATTGAATAACATTTGGAACACTATGTACTAGGATTGCTAGAGAATGAAAATGACTATGACCAAATTCATATCTTATATAACCCAAATGATCACCACTTCAATGGACACTCAATGATCTCTGATTATGAGGAGCATATCATAGCTATACTCTTCCTACCATATATCTTCCATGACAGTCCCAAACATGAAAACCTTACAGCTACTACCTCGACTGAAACAATGTCAATATAAGAACAAGAAGTTGAATAGTTAGAGTGTACTCACTTATCATAAAGTTTGGTCTCTCTTAGTACTAATGAAATCATACTCTAGATGAAAAATTATTGAATGATCCATCCAAATAGGCTTGAGATCCCTCACCCATAGATAAATGACACGATGAGGGATTATACTTGTGATCTATTACGTAAATCTCTTACATAAATCATACTAAAGACCACATACCATAGCTCATATACATGAGGAATTTCTAATACTCCACTCTCGTGATGATCTAGTTCTAGTTAGAATCCTTTAAATAAAATATCCACATTTCACAATCTTAAGATATATCTTCAGAACGCATTTGGTGTCCTCCTGATGGATCTTTATATGAAAGGCCTCCTCAAAAAGTCTCTCTCTAGACTCAATATCTATAAACTAGTCTGAACCATAAGGACGAATGTTCATAAAACATATCACGAACTCTTTCCCACTATAACTCCTATGTTGAAGGATAAAAAGAGACTAGGGATGGGATGAATTTGTATATGAGGAAGTGAACTCTATTTGTAACTATTCTTGAAAACTCTCCCAAGAGACTATATATGTTCACGATCCTCAAGGTATAAGAACTACCACAACCTAAATTATCCACACGGTAACATCATATATAATGATACACAAAGATCCATCTAAGCTTGAATCAAACAATAAGTTATATCAATATCCCAAAAATAGTCTCCTATGACTGAATATAAAATGGATCAAACATTCTTCTTTAAAATCTAGTAAAAAATGTCTTAGATTTTCCTCCTCATATTGTCGTCATCATCAACCGAGAGTTTGTGACGATCAATTGTCACATCCTGTTGTGCATATTTAGCATGAAACAGATGAGGATGTGGACTTGGACCCATTCATGTAGAAATAAAAAACTATTGTATCTCTTAAACCGATAATATGGAATATTTATAATTAATTAATTATGATCTTCTTATGGTCTTAACCAATCCCATGGACCTCCTATTTCGAACATAGTTGAAAGGAATAATGATACATGGTCTTTTAAAATATATCTAACCTAAAACTAGAATTTCATCATTCAGTGGGATCTGTAAACATAATGGAATATGAATCAAAACATAGGAAACCTAAATTCACATGTCTTACCCAATCAATTATGTTAACATTGATTTCATAACATTAATGACAACATTACCCTACCAATCCTTGATTATCACATATTCCTAATTCCAATGTTTATCATATCCTTCAAACTAAACCTATGATTCCACACTATCATCACATCATCCCCAAAGGCTACCACTCCTAGGTCAGAAATGATATAAATGATCAGGTGATTATCAGAGTCCCACCTACAGTCGTCCCCACGTTGTTTACTACCATCAAGGATATATTTAAAATATATACAGGAGGCATGTCCATATATGAGAACATGTAGAAAAGATTAGTATGATGTATACCCCAGTAAAATCCTACTTATATTAATATATAATAAAATCCCATGTTAAAACAAGAAATGTGATACAATGAAAAACAATAAAGGATAACTACATGTAATAAAATGTTATGATGATAGTGACAACGATGACCAAATTGATCATACTAAGGAATGATCTAGTAATATCCACCATGATCTTCCAGCTGCTTTGGAAGATCTAAAAATTGTTTATATATAGGTAGGGTTGTCAAAAAGGTATGAATAGAAGGATCCACCTAGAGCCTCTCATGAAAATGATAGTGAAAGAATGATAAAGTACAGTGAACAACATTGACATTAACTTGTCAGCTAAACAAGTATACTAATATCTCTACCTTAAAATGGACAATTACCACCTATTATCAAATAAAATGCAGAATATAATATATAATTGAAACTTCAAGGGTACCCCTAACCTGTTTCTCTATTGGTTTTACTCTCTTCCCAAGTAGCGTAAATCTTGTTCAATATCTCTCTTATATAATCCTTCTCACAAGCACATAGGAAACGCATCACAACATGTATGTCATGCATCAAATCATCAAATCATCACATCATTACATCCACATATTGGTATATTGTACCATGTAGTTTTGGAGATCTACAACCACCTGTAAACATGTATTACATATCAGGAATTATTCCTCAATCCATCACATACCATACACATAGTATGTACTTTATATCTTCACAACCTATACAGGCGATGCCTATAATAAAAACTTGGATTATATATTTGGAGATACATGTGTGTGAAATGTCTTCAACTAATCATAGATCACTAAACTCATATATAAGGAAACTAATCATCATGAACACTAGCATAACTAAATATTATGAGAATGTAATGGGGAAAAGGGGGTAGTAAGTATTTCATCCACCAATTGGGATGTTGGGGAAAATAGCCTTCCAGATTCCATTGGGTGTCAGCCATACTAAATTAAATGGGGGTGGCACCATATTAAATAAAAATATATATATGATATAAAATATCTCACAACCACACAATAGTCATATCTAAGACCAAAAATCAACAACAAATATCATTGCTTGGAAACCCAACTATCACAGATAAGGACTGGATATCTTAAAAGCACACAATCATTTAAAGAGATATATCATTTACAACATTTATTTTTATCATATAATTAATCTAATTAATTTATTACCCATGAAATTAATGATAAACATTATTTCAAGATAAATTCATTAACCATCTATATGAAGATCATTCCCTCTAGGCATAATCCGAAATGAGTTTGTGGTTTCTCATGATTAACATATTTACAGCATTTTCATTCCACAAACACAA
The DNA here is from genome assembly GCA_963277665.1 of Viscum album. Lineage (NCBI taxonomy): Eukaryota > Viridiplantae > Streptophyta > Magnoliopsida > Santalales > Viscaceae > Viscum > Viscum album. The sequence goes on along the minus strand of OY728132.1, from coordinate 1,337,562,575 downwards.
ACCCCATTGGTTGATAATTATTTATTTATTATTATTATAATGAAATAATCATGAAAATTTAGAAAACCATCCTAGTATAACAAAATTTGGAAACATGAAACCAATGACACCCATATTCATCATGTTGTGGTGAAAGAAATAAAGAATAACTAAGCAACCCAACCATCATCCATTTTATTGATTCATGTCAAGAAAGAATAATACTTTATTACATCAATGGGTAATACCATCATTAACTCAATCAATCATCTCTGGTTCCATCTATAAAACCCTTATGCATATAAATACACATCACTATATCATAGTATTCAACTTCTATAACATCAACCAAACCTCCCCACCCCATATCAAATCATTCATCCTAGGTCTAGCCATCCTGGGCTCATAATATCATCTAGACATCCCTCCCCATATCACATCATCCATCCCAGGATCATTACCTATCTCATAGAGAATCTCACATCCATATTACATCACAAGTAAGAAACACAAAAATATATTAAACATGATAATCTGGATCCTAAAATAAGGAATTTAGCCTTCACAGAAAATCATATCCCATGATCCCAATCACAAGAAACATGGCCTTCCAATGAAAATATGAATCTCAACCCCTATAAATTATAATTATCACACAATTGGTTCTTAATCTATCTAAAATTAAACAATTCATTATTCAAAAGTTCCAAATTCTTTAAACCTAAGGGATTCTCTATAACAATATATCAAAAGTTTAACATTACCTTAACAATAATTTTGGTTTAAAAAACATATAAAATAATCATTATAAAATAGTAATGAGTTATGAAATTATCAACAAATTACTACCATTCTTCACGTTTTTTTTCAATTTCACTATCATGTTAGATAACATTTAATTAAGCGTATGCATTGCTTCAACTGTATTATCAACAATTTATATGATATGTTTTATTAATTATAAATGAAATCTTCCTTAATATTATTAATCTAATTAATTATCTATTTCCTACATTACATTCATTATAATGTTAAATTAGGAACAACATGTTAAAACATCACATAACCTTACATGCTATCAATAATAACATTGATATCACACAATCTAAAAAACAAAGAGGAAACATTTATCATTATATAAATAAACAAGATCGACATGTGATCACTACAACCAATTATTTATCAATTAGGTTAAATAATTATTAAGCTAGTTATATTTACATTCAATGAGCTACACTATGATAAATTTATAATTACATGTAAATAAATAGGATAAATAAAAAAATCCCATACCTTAATGGCATTAATGTCATTGACATTAGAACATCCCAACGTTATATATCCTTATCACCCATTACCCGAATTCTTCTTCCATCCAAGGATTTTATACTATAGGATCAAAAAACAAAAAAACATTTATAGAATGATTGTGATAAACCTCCATCACAATGAAATCAGAAGAAATATGTTCGAGATCTAAAAACCTTGATATAAAAAGGTAAAACATAACTTGGATCACCATAGATAGAACACAAGATTCCATGATTCAATCCCTATAAAAGGGATTCAGAAATACCAAAATAGAGTTCTTATAGATACCTAGGGTTTTAGAGAAATGATGTTGGGTTTTCCTAAAACATAAGGAATTTTAAATTATAAGGTAATTCTATACAATGAATATTCATAATGTGAAACCCTATAATATTTTAAATTATATTGTTTTTATATCCCGTAAAAAAATCTATGACCAGAAATTTTCATCCCCAATTTATTTAATTTCATGAGGATTACCATGAATAAGCCTCACAGAAGTATTAAACTATGAATTCCTCATGCAATGCCCTTATACATCGTAAATTTTATCTACTTACATAATTTAACTTCTCAACTCCTCTAGACATTTTATAGAACTCCTTAGAGAACCACAGAAATTAGAAATTGGAAAAGGGTTAGACTCGAAACATCTATGTCAGTAAATATTTTCTATAGGTATCAAAATAAATAGGATTCCTAGTTTCAGCTAGATGACCCCTTCGTGGGGAGGTGGTTATAGAATTAGTATCATTTGATGTTATGGGACAAATAATAGATATGTTTTCTTATATTATATGAGACCATGCATGGGAAGAGTGATTCTTTTGGCCACTGGTTGAATTAAGATAATTCCTTTTTGGGGTAATGTGTTGTCCAACTCTTTCAAACATATCAAGTTGGGCTTACCAAAAATCGAGGATAATGACCATAGTTATGGTGGGGTATGATGTATTAATGATAACTACCTTCATTAAGGTATACTATTTGTTGTTTCCCTAGAATAAATATCTTATGATCACATACATTTACATCATTACCAATATCAATCAAAAGTAAGTGGGTTTTTGATTCATGGATTCTTGATTAGCTCAGAATAACTGATCACTTGTACGGCTGTATGTTTATTTTTTAATTTACATAACAACATTTCATAAATTGAAATAAAATAGGTTCACTTATGTAAATGATTTTTTTTTAATTTTTGGTGGGTTTTTTACTCACACTCAACATGAGAATATCAAGGAACATGTAGATTTCATGACCATGTATCCAGTGAATGAAAAGATATATATGAAAGTTAGTTAAGGAGATGGTGGTTAGGATTCAAAGGAGAATCTAGGACATACTATTGACTATTGATACTAAATTTTATTTTATTTTCAATTTATATACTCTTTTTTACCATAATAAGAGTTATTTATTTATTTTTTCAATGAATTTTATTTCTTTTCATATTAAATTATTCCCCATTGTTACTATGTTATGTTATATTTTATGAATTTCATTGTTGTATAGATTGAATGTGAGGATATAGTGTCCCCGCTGAGGGAATTTGGACCATCAGTTCTATTCAAAAATGACTTCTGTATGGGGAGGTGCACATGAGATCATGTGACACTTAGCATTAATCTAGTAGTTCAAATAGAGAAATTACTTTTTTATTAAATAAATCATATAAAAATATTTTTGTATACTTAAACCATATTATATACACCTCACCGAATAAATCAAATTTTCATGAAATAAATCATTCTTACATACCAATGAATGAAATATGATTGACCATGACATATCATAAATGACAATTTCATTCAATTATATCATTATTAAATACCATTTTGTGTAGTAAACATGATGTGTATAACAGTCATCTAATCAATTTGAGTCATTTCATATTATATAATTTAAAAATTAAACAATCACCTAATTAGAAAATTAAATATCACATACCATCAAATAAGGGAATGAAATGGGATGAATATCCCATTGAAAGATTGATGGATACCACTCATTCCCATAAATCTCATTATAACACGATGTTTCACAATATATTGGTTGATCAATTACATTCATGAATTACAACAATTGTTAAAACAATCATAGCTCCACCTATGATTAATCTAAAATCCCCCTCACACTCTGATTCCATTTTATATCGACAATCTCATGGATAAAGACACATTACATAAATTGACATTTCATAAAAACCAAAGAGATTTACGAATCCCAAGGAATGGTAAATATGTTATAAGATCATTATACAGTGATATAGAGTGATTTACACTATAAAATATTAAATAATCAAATTACTCTAAAAAATATAATAAAAAATTAAACATATATAATACCATCCCTGAAATTATAAAATTAATAATTGTATATTTAAAATATTATGATTGTACTATTATGTAATATACTTGATAAAAATAATAGTCTACGAACTCCCCCATCAAACACAAAACCCCTTCACATATCACCAACTCTACAGTCTTGGATCAAAAACATAATCCATTAAAAATTGGAATCAATGTCTAATCCTAAATGATAGATCTATATTAACATAAAAAAAAATATGAAAATGATGATGTGAAAGTAGGGTGTGAGATAATACATGGTACAATTATACAAGATACTCAATACATTACCTTTCATTGAGAATATATACATTCATGTTTGAAATACAATAATAAAAATATATTATATTACCTATTATGAAATAATATATCATTAATTTTATTCATTTATGATATACATTCAAATATTAATTAATAACCATTAAAGAAAAAAACTGATGGGGCTAGAAATTTTATATCTTATGTGACCAAAATCACAAGTGAGTAACAATTTATAATAAAGACAATAAAAAAACATAATTAGGAGATCGTGTTTTCTTTTATGGTTATGAAACATAGGTTCCACATACTATGACTAATCTCATGTATATCCATAATTGTTTTGGAATGTAATTATAGAAAAATCTACAATAGTGAATATAATCACTATCATGAGCAGATACCTATAGGTTTAGATATATAATAATTAACCTAGGCCATATAAAATCCTTATTTTTTACATTATGATAAGAATAAAACAAGATAGTAATGAATAAATTGGAATAATAAAATCATTAACTAGTATTTTTTTCGTACAATAATAGAATTATAATCTAGATACCCATGGTATTCCCATAAATATTATCTATTTTCAAAGAGTTTTGTTTGATGAAAAACCATCACATATAATATTTAATTTTCAATTGATCAACATCCACTAAGAGATTAATATACCATAAGTATAATTAATAATTTAATTTTAAATTAAAAAATAGTTTGAAACAAAAAAATGACCACCATTAATGTATTTCCTTAAATCAAAAAAAAAATTATTTTATAATTGAAATATATTTATAAAAAGACAATAAAAATTATATATAATAAATATATAATAACCCCATTAAATCATTCAATAAAAAATACATCTTTTTCTACATATAAATAAAATAATCAATTGTGTATTTTTGTCATTGTAAACCAACATTAATAATCTAGTTATATATTAATCTACAAAAAAATCAATAAAAATATAATAATTTTCTCATATAAATTATTCTACATAATTTTTCAAATTTAAATCTATATATTTTTCAAAAAAAATATAAAATACATTTCAACAAACACCCAACAATTTGGGAAATAATTTGTTTATAATGGTTTTCCAAAAAATCAATAGAAACCACTTTGAAAAAACAATAAATTAAATAACTAATCCAAGAAACAAATTATCATATTGTCATGATTAATAGGTAAAGAAATTTATAGATAAGACATTATTTCATAATAATATTGAACTAATAGATTTTCTATAAAAGTATGAAATAATAGAATCCCCAACATAGAATCCACCACGATGAAAATATATTTATCAATTGAAAATGATTTGATGATTGGAATAATGTTTGATTCCAACCATAACTAAAAAAATATTAAAATTATTGTGTTTTCCCATAATAAAATATAAATATAAATCTTTCAATTTCATTATATGGTATGAGGATGATAGTAAGGTAGGAAAGGAATAATAGGGAAGATAAATATATAAGGAACCCCTAATTCCATTATTCAAGGCAGATTCCACATCACAATTGAATAAGATATAAGATTAAGAATAAATTTATTCTATCATGTCATGAGTATAAATGAAAATTATAAGTAATAGAAAGTATTCCAATTCTGCCATTTGTCTTATACCAGTATTCTGAAAGGATCCAAAGTAATCATTCATGGCCCAAATTAAATATTAATAAGATTAAATGTATGAAAGATGCATTACAAAGATGGATTGTAGAGATGTTTCGGGATTTCCCAATTTCATCTAATATAAATATAAGGGTTAAATAGAATCGGATAAAAAAGGACCACATTGATATGATGTTATGTTTCACTATATTTAATAGTGCATTAACCACATTATTTTCATCAATCATGGAATGTGTCACATTCAATTATAAATAATAAATATATTTTTATCAATATATATATATTAGTGAAGAATACACCATGTAAAAATTAATTCTATAAACATCAATAATTCAATTTTAAGAGTAGAAACAGATTTAACACCTAGGAGCCTCCATTCAATGTGGTCTGTATATATAATTGCACATATCATAGCTGAGATCTTCACCTAAAACAAGATTTTATATCCAATACATTTATATAATAATCTATTGAAAAATGTTTAGTTGTTTTTAAATTATCCTCTATAGCATGAAAGAAAATGTGCAACTAATGACACACCATAAATTTGGTCTTTAATCCATTTTTGAAGTTGTGGGATCCATCAAATGTTCTTTAGAACAAGGGAATTTTTAAACATTATATGAAAACCAATTTAGGAAAATTTATTTTCATCCAAAATAAAATACCTCATAGAACACCTTTGAAGATTGGATGTTTCCTTCATGTCCTTTTCTATCATAGTAATTCTTATATATAGGAGAAAATGATGATTTTTGTACATCATGTCAACCATTGCCTTACATTTGTTGGTATTTTCCATTATTTCAACTATATGTAATGTTTATAAATAATCCTAATAAAATAATCATTAGGTATCATTATCATAATATTAAAAAATCATAAATGCATGCATATATGGATTGTAGATATATCATATATATATATTAAAATATCTTTAACACAAAATCAAATTTGATGATTAGGTGCTAGATGTTTTCAAAATTCTATAAGCATAGTGGATACCTTTATGATATATGAATTCCATGTTTTTTATATTGATCATTCAGGGGAAACATGTTTCCCATATATTCCAATTATAAATTATTTGGATGGTTAAACAAAGGGACCTAAATATTTCACAATCGACTATGTTGTTTTGGTCCACTTATCACATTTGTCCATGTAATTCTCTCCCATGATGAAGTAACCGGCTGTAATTAGTGTCCATACCATCATATCCTTTTTAGTGTATATATATTTATACTTCTTTTAAAAATAGATGAATGGAAAAAATAATATCAGTTATCAAGATGATTTCCAAGTCAAGTAATTGAAAAATGATGCTTATCTAGTGAAAACATTGCAAAATCCTTTAAGGGAATATCCAACTAATCTATGTTCCATTAGTTAGTTTTAGAATGACTCTGAAAAAACCATTTTAAACATTTCATCAAATAATGTTTTCATGCTATAAGTTTTTCCCACACAAATGAAGAAAAAATAAGAGTATCCCTTTTCAACATAGGGACAAATATTTTCCTAGTAAATTCAAGGGATTAATTATTAGAGGCAATTTTATTCCATTTTAATTTAAAAGTAATTCCTAATTAAGAGTCATGATGTCTTCAATAACCAAGCCATCAATTTCATTGTTTTTTTGTATTCCTTTTATGCTATTATAATGAGATTCATTTAAATAATATCCCCAGTGCAAATGAAATTTACAATAATGTTTTCAACCTTCTTGAGAATAATGTTGGGACATTTTTGTAACACCACATGATTTTATGATATTGTTTTCTATAAAAAAAATTATTTCTTTCATAGGTTTTATTAAATGTAGCCATGTGCTTAAATGAACTAAAACATTCTACTAAAATTTTATTATTTAATTTGATTTCTATCATCCAGCCTTTGGATTTGTGGGTATGAGTAGAAATAAATAAATAATAAAAAAGTGTGGTTTATAAATTTATAAACTTATTTATTTAGTTATCAATTTATTATAAATGAAAATTAAATAAATTGGAATAAATTTTTATGTTTGAAAAAAAATATATAATTAACATAATGTGTTTTTATCTTAATATATCAAAGTAATCACTATTGTTAAATTATTATAATAAAATTTATATATTATATATTCAAAAAAATGTTTTAACAAAAATCTAAATTATTTTCTATGTTTGGAAGATAAAAAAATCTATTTTAATTCATCAACATTATTATTCTAAAAATCCAATTTCATTGAATTGTACAAAAATATTTAAAAATGATTTTTTGAATCATATAAGAATTGAATATCTGAAAATGTATAACACATATAGAATGTGTGGGATCTAATTTTTTAAATAAATCTCATTCATTTTTTGGCATTATGAATAACGACATTGGTAACTTTTTTTAACCTCGATAATGATAAGACAAGTATAATAGGATTAAAACATTGGGATACGGATTTAAAAATACTAAAAACATGAATTTATATTATTGGATGTGTGTCATTTGTACATTTCCATAAATTTCCAAAATATATAAAGACATGGTGTCATTATAAATAGATAATGTTCTTTATATTAATTTTTCAAAATAATAAATAAAAAAATACAATCTCTTGACTTTAATATCTCGAAAATTATTAAATAAGGATAAAATGATGATAACATTGCTTCAAAATTTTTATTTGAAATAGAAACTACCATGATAATTCATTATTAATTTTTAGTTTTTTAATAATTACCTTAAATTATTATATAATGTCGAACTAATATTTATTCAATTAATAGATAAATAAAATTAGGGTTTTTAAATAATTAAAATTAAAATAATTTTTAGGAATTGTTGTGATATAATTTTTTTTAGGAAATATAACATGTTATATAAATTTTAATGTTTTATATTGAAATTATTTTATGATAGTAATATAATTAATGTTAATGTAAATGAATAGTTCCAAATAATTACATCAATGATATGTTAAAATAAAAATTATTTCATTAATTGTTTTAAAATTAATAAAATTCATACATTTTTTCTAGTAAATTAATTATGGTTTAAAGTATAAATCATTTTTATGGGACAACTGACCATTTATGGTTAAATTCTTGAACCCTATATAATAAAAAGCATTGATGTCACTGTAATATTTATAAGGGTTAATATGTGGCGTACAATAAAAATTTAAGGGTGAAAACATAACACAAAAATTATCAAATTTTATAGGAAGAGGTGATTTAGAGAAATCCACATATTATCATTAAATAATATCAACTCAGATCTAGTTTTTTATAAAAATAATTTATTTAAATTTAATTATATGGGGAATTCCATGAGAGATTGTCCTCACATATAAAATAGAACCACTTATCTAATATTAATCAAAACATTATAGACCTATATATTATCAAAACACTACCATAATATCTATATATCTTCCTTCACCACATCATAGAGCTTATATTCATTAAAAAGAAAATTCTTTCAGTACTTATGGTGTAATAAAAAATATGACTCTCAACGAATATGTATAACTCTAAACTTAGTATTTTCATTTTTATTACTTCCTATACCTCATCTCAATCCATTATATTCATAATAAAAATAATTAAATCATTATATTACATTTTATGATATGTTATTATGGAAATATAATAGTCAATATCAACAATATTTACATTTTTTGGAAAATTATAATGTCACACCTTCTTATATGTTGAATACCAACTCCCTGATGAGATGTGGTTCATTTTCAATTTATATCTTAAATTTATGGTAATAAATACATATTTAATGATTATATAAGATAAAAAATTGAATAATGATTCAGAAAAGTTAAATTAGTATTTATTGTTTTGATTTTACGTTCATCAAATATTGAAAATAGTGTTCATGCATATGTACAACCTACCATCTCAATAAACATCGTATTTCATTTATCTATATATATATATATATATTATAGATGACTCAATATATATATATATAATATGATATTAATATCATGATTTACATTTTATAGCTTATGTAACCCTGATCATAGTACAATGAATAGAACTACCAAACTGAAATCATCATTAAAAATGAAACAATTTACACCATTAAATGACTATATTAATAAGAAATTGTTAACAAATGGGTTTTGATATGATATATGTGGATCATATATGATATTATAGGTTTATTTTGGTATTTATTTGATAACTATAAAGAAATTATATTAATTATAAATGATATTAATGTCATTTTGAGTCTATTTAAACTCAATGTAAGGGTTTTATGTTACAATCTCAATGTCTAAGAGAAATGTATATGATTAAGTTTCTGATAATGGAAATTCCTCATATAACTCGCAAGAATCTATTAAATTTTATTCTCATTTGTTTTTTTTCTATAGATTACATGTTTTCATTTGATTTTACACTATTTATATACATAATATATTGAATCAATTGTTTTATGGAAAAAGCCCAATGTTTTACTATTCATATAGAAATATGTTTCATCCATTCCCATGCTTTATAAAAATGTTATCAATAAAATTTTTAAAACTATCAAATTATTTTCTAATTTAATTTTCACCCATATTTTATTTTTTTATATATTGTTCAGAATAAATATTCATTAATTTTTGTAAATGTTATACATCTTAAATTTTACAAAAAATGTTAATGGAATCATTTTTTATATTACAAGGCATGAATAGAATTTACTGCCATCATGAAAACTCACTAATTTGAGTTTTTCACTAACATCCATAAGTTTCCTCATAAAATGAAATTGTTCATTAATATTTTTAATTTTTTACAAATATTTGATTTAAATGTGAAATTTTATTTTCCTTAATAAACATTCTATGTGATATTTCAATGGAAATTTCTTCTTAGATGACATGATTTAATGTTTAATGTTCATTATTGGGGATATTATCTATTGAAATCATCCTTATAATTTTACTAGATGTTTTATAATTATGATGGTGGTACTTTTAGAAATGTAATTTATTTTACATGTGTCAAGATATAATGAATTGATGAAATGTTTATTAAACTTATATCCTTTTCAGGGGTTATGATATATGATAAATGGTTTTTCGGTATAAGGAACAAATATTAATGGATTATGTTTTCTTAAAGGGTGGGTCTAAAATTATATATCTCTCTATTTAATTGAGTTTGATGGATATCTCAAGTTATAAAATGGGCTAGAATTGGGAGTGAAACCAGTTCTCTAAGGGAATATATCCACTATTATTGTGTTCAGAGTGAAGAATGACTAATTTGATAGAATGGGGAGTGAACCCAAACCACTATGATTAACTTTTTAGCAAGACTTTACTATAATGGAATTTATTTTTTCCCTACTTGTATGTGTAAAACTAATTAATTATAAAAATTATATACCTCCATAGCCCAAATTCATTGATTCCATTATTATTCTTATCTTATGAAATGTCAAGAATTTTCCCATAAATAAAGATTTTTATCAACAATATATAGGGTATCATATTTAAATGTTAATATTGTTTTCTGATACCCATACCCATATTTTATGTTTTAGTAATCTTTTGAATCTACCTTATTTACCCTTACTAAAAATCTCATCTCACCCTTTCTTTTTCCCCATTTTCAGGTTGTGAAGAGTGATTATAGGTATGATGGAACTAAAAGGGTTATAATTATGAGGTGATTAGTGAGAGATGATGTAGATATCTTGTGAACAAATATTTTATGTATCATAATTTATAAAGAGAATATAAAAATAATATTATTGTGTGTATCATTATGTTACATATTGAATATTCATCTAGTAAGATGTAATATTTATATGCAAAATGTTCGAGTCGTTATAGTTGGAATCAGAGTATGATTTAGTTACCTTTTAAAATAATGATAAGAAAACATTAGTGAAAACCCCTCGAAAAATTTTATTTTTATTATAATTTATTGTGTTAATGTAATGAATAAATATGCGGGGTTCCTAGAAAAACATCACTTCATAAGAAATAATTTGGACATATATTTCACAGAGATACATAAATGGGTAATAACCTTGAAAATAGTTGGTTGAGTGTATCATAGCTATTATTTTGATTCATGGTGAGTGTACCCTTACTATGCACTTGTTTTCAAACTCCTAAAAGTTATTGTTTAGTTAAATAAATATTTTGATATGCACCTTTAGGAAGGATTTGTATATATGATGATCATGAATGATCTAGGATAATATTAAGGTGAGATAGATTGATTATAAGGTGTCACGATTTAGTCATCCTATAAATTATTTTTCGTAATAATGTGGTTTTTGACTATGATTATTATTTACCACAATATGTATTTTGATTCATGTCAATTTATGGACCCTAAAGGAACCATGTTATTGATGAATGTTGTGGGAAATGAAATGATTGTAATACCAATGTATTAAATTTAATTGGGGATAGAATGAACAATATCATTTCTATAATTACAAATCATCTATTGGATTTGAGTCATGATGACATTACAAATGATAAAAGGATTGAACAATGTTTTTTCATCCATCATTAAGATGTATCCACCATATTTTATTGTGTATCTTGATACACTAGTTATATAGAAATGGATTAGTAACACTAAAATGTATCTTTTATTCTCTAGTTTCTTACACATGATTTTTTTATCTTTATGAAGTTGAATTGTTTTAATGGGGGCCTCTTATCAAGAAAATTAGTTAACATGATGAAATTGACTCTATATAGTGGGATGATTTTAGTAGATTATTATTCAATAGGTACATTGTTTGTATTATTCAAATAAAATGGTGAAGGAATTAATATAACTAATAGAGAAGAAAAATGGTTCTTTTATTACCTATGATATGAATTTCACAAGGCATGGGAGGTAAACATCTATTTTTTTCATCCAAAATAAAATTGTGGTTGATTGAGTATTTAGTATTATAAAACCCGGTCACTAATGGGAGTTATCAACAAGATAATATACTAAACATGACTGAATAATTCCATATAATATTATGGTGAAATTTTATATTGGAGATACCAATAAATATTATGGTATCGATTAGAAAACATATATCATATTCAATGTAAATTGAAAAAATCATCGAATTAAGTAGATGATATTTCATTTACTCGCTATGTGTGGAAGGAAACATGGAGGAAAGTATCTCAAGGGAATTATTAAATATTTTAATATTGGAACGGATTTTAATCAACACATTTATTTTCAATGTGATGGAAAGAATATGTCATATAACGATAGAGACAAGTCACTAAAATAATTAATCACCCACACTATAATGTTTTTAATTAAGGGTGTTTGTAACTATTGCTAATTAGTTGTCAAAAATGATTGTTAATGAAAATGATAATAATCAATAAACATTTAATCCAAAATTCAAAGGAATGTCTCATGTGATCACTATTTCTTATGTTTGGTATGAAAATAATGTGGTGAAAGATACACTTAAAATCTTCTCTATAAATGCTAATGTCTCATTTGATTTATGATTTATAAACTCTTTTATATAAATTAATTTTCTATGAGTTCCATAATACCATATAAATTATTTTTTGATGAATTATTATTAATATCCACTAATGGTATGATATCTCATCTCATGTCTATTATTCTTCTCAGATTGTTGTTTGAGGGAATGTTTTAGGAATATATATTGTGATTCTATCTTTAGTTGAATTTGATGTTATTTTAGGCATAGAATGGATTTATTTTCCCATATACCTCATCAATTAACGTTTAAGGGTATTCAGGATTGATATTATAAACCAACTTATTAACATCAATTAGTGTTATAAAAATATGATATTTTAATGGAAATTACATCCATTATATGGGCCTTTATTATTTTTTTAAAAGGGTAGTTTATCTTAGATCGGTTGGGAAAAAATAAATATCAAATAAATATCTATTATATGAGATTTAATAAAAAATTTCTGTAAGGGATATCATTTCTACCTATTTATTAGAATGTTCTGTTTTCATTACAAATAATATTTGGGGATATACCTCTTTCAAAGACTCAGTGTAGAGTAGCCCAGAATTATTTGTAGCAATTGAGGACGAAACAGCTTGAATATATTTATAATGGATTCAACATGGTGTGAATAGATTCATTTCTTAATAACAAAGATAAATCAGGGAAACTCTATATTGACTATTAAAAATTTAATATGACCGAATCATGAATAACTGACATCTACCTCATATTGAAGACTTTTTTAATCAATTGTGTGCTGGGAAATACATTTACATGTTTTACCTTCATTCTAGATATCATCAATTGAGGGTAAAGATGGAGGACATACCCATGAAACCATTCCATACATAATTTGAACACATTGAATTTATAATTATGTCGTTAGATCTTAATAATTACCATTATATATTAATAGACATAATGAATATCGACTTTATTGATTACATTGATTATTTATTTGTAGTATTTATCGAATAAATTTAGATTTATAGGAAGATAATTTAAGAGAATGAAATTCAATTGAGGATTATGCTTATGAACCTATGGAATGAGAAACTATATATTTTTTGTACCAATTTCTATTTTTTCCTTATATAATGTTGTTTTCCTGTTGTATATTTTCATATAATTGTATATCTTTTGATTAATCAAGGAATGAGGTTAATTGATATTTTCATAAAACAAAATAATATTAATAAAATATATATTTCTCTTGGGGTGGTTGGATATAATAGAATCTTTTTTTAGAATTTAACATGACTTTTTAATCCCCTCAAAATGTTAATGTAGAAGGGATTCTGTACTTTTTGACAGATGAATGAAAAGAAAATTTCAGGGAACTGAAGATATTTTTTGTTATTTCACCTGTGTGTAGACTACCCAGATGTGGATAAGGGTTTCTAAACTATATTGATTAATTTATGAAGTCATCATGATGTTTCCTTATACAGAATGATATGGTTATATGTTATTCCCCAGAAAAAGTGAAGGCTCACGTGCAAAATTACCCAACTCGTGATTTGGAGTTAACTATGGTATTTCTTCCATTAATGATATAAAGGAATTATATTTATGAAAAATGGTTATATATATATATATTTAGATATTAAATGTTTAAAGTTTATATTCACTTAGAAATAGATCAATATGTGTCAAATAATATTGTTGGATTTTATTAATTATTAACACTGCTAAATTCATTAAAACCATGGGAAAAAGATCATGGTGGAAGATTCTACATGTATAAATGATGATTATTTCTTATCAATGATCATGATCATAAAATATTCAATATTATTTTATTTTTAAACAATAGATTTTTAAATAATGATGGAACGGTAGAAATCATATCTTTAAAAAATGAATAGACAACCATTTTTCCCTATTATGTTGGAATATGAATATAATGAATAAATGTCTCCAAAAAAATATGAGTAATTTCATTTAGTTTAACCTTAGTAATGATGGAATGATAAGGTTAAATAACAAAAAATGTATCCCATTAATACCAAGTAAAAAAAATTATATATTGAATGCAGCTCATAGTTCACTGTTATTTATGACTACTAGAAGTATGATGATTTATTGATGGTTGAAAGAGTATTTCATGTGGGGAAACATTAAGAGAAATATTTCAGATTATGTATCATACTTCAATGTATGCAATTATTTTTAGGATGAGAGATATAAGACTAAGTAGATATTATAACCATTACCCATTCCAATATTTAAATAGAAAAATTTTCTATTTTTTTATTGGAATCCCCAAAACATCAAAATCTGTTAATTTTTTTTAGTGAATAAACTTACTAATCCAACACACATCAATTCCATAAGATAATATTTATCAATGGAGAAGTTCACTATTATATAAAATAGAAATTTTTATGTTTCATGGAGTACCACATACTATTATGTCTTATCAGAATCCATGGTTAACCACAATATGATGGACATGTCATCGGAAGGATTTGGATAAAATGTTAAGTTTCAGTACTACATGGCATCCTTAGACATATATTTAATCATAAAGAACCATTCAAACACAATTAGATATGTTGAGAACCTTTTCAATGGATATCAAACTCGTTTGAATCAAAAACATCATCTAGTAGAGTGTTATTAAAATAAAAGTTTTCAGTTAATCATTTATGGGGATCCTTATAAATCCCTCTCTAGAATATAGTTAAGGACAACAACATAATGAGATGATGATGACGAAATAAACCAATCAGCAACTGATATAGTTGATGAAATGGAATATAATTTCAGATCCATTCTGAATCACATAATAGCCTCTTAGAATTGACAAAAATGTTATACAGATAGTAATTGAGGAGATCTGGAGTTTAAATTTGTTAAAACGGTATTCCAATGAATTAATCCCTAGAAAATTATTATGATATTTAAAAATATTTTATAATTTAACTCTATGTATATTGTTGTATTCAAAATTATTGACTGATTAGGGATGTTAGATCATCACTTGGAACTTCCATAAAACCTCTCTCATGTTCATAGTGTGTTCCATGTATATCCACTAAGAATATACATACAAGATCCATTACATATACAAACCATATGTGTCAAACCACTTGATTATAATATTTCCAATAAATATAAACTAGTATATATCTTGCATCATAGAGAAAATGTGGTATGGAATAATGCTAGTCACTTAGTTAATGTTATATGGAGGAATCAAAAATTCAAATAACCTTCATTGGAACTCAAGGATGTGGTGAAACATAGATATCCATGTTAATTTCTATCATAATGAGGTAATTTTTATATTGAAATTAACATTAAAGGAATATAATGTTACACCCTTATTAGTTTTTTATATTATTCTCTATAAATAAATTTTATTTCATTGTTACATTTTATTACATGCAATCTCGAGTTTAAATGAACTTTGATATATTATAAAAATACGGTTATTTGATGTGATATTTTTCTCTTATATATTAAATTAGATGGTATTAAGAGAGCTAACTAATATATGGGAAATGTATGGCTTACTAATGTATAAAAAAATTCATTGGTTATCTAATATTTTTAAATAAGAAAATAATTGAAAGTAAATGATATCTCTTTTAGGAAGACTGTTTTGATGTGCACAAATGTGTTTTTGTATTATTAAATTAAATTCATCATTATTTGGTAAATTAATTTAATTATAATATTATATTATATATTCAATAAAATGTAATAGAGTTCATTAAATATATTTTTCTATCCATGATAAAAGAATTTATCATGTTTTACACTTAAATTTTTTTTCTAGAAAATGGGTTTTCAACATTTTTTCCAAATTTATATTCAAATGAATTTCTCCAACATATAGTAATTTTATCATTAAAATTCATATAATATTATTAATTATGATAGTCATATTTTTTATATTTTCCACTTTTATTTTTATCATGATGACTTGTAAAGTTGGTAAATGTTTGTCACCTCAGTGCGGATAAAATGGGTAAATAAGGTTAATATATTGGGATAAGGATATAAATATTCAAAAAAAATTAATTTATACAATTAAATTATTTTATTTATATAATTTATATCTTATTCGTGAATATATTTTCATGTAGATCCAATTTTAATTGATAATGAACCTTATATTTATTTCAGAAAAAATGGACACAGAATGTAAATCTCTTAACATTTATATAGTTATAATATTTGTGTAATGATGAAAATAGTATAAAATCGATTAAATATTTATATATATTAAATTTTAATTAATTTTTTACTATGGTGATTTATTTTTAACTTCTCTTCATTTAATAATGTCCTTAAATTCTTACGCAACACTTACACCGAGTTTATTCAATTAAAACTAAAATAAAATTAATTATTTCAAAAATATTATTATTAATATAATTTTAACAAATTAGTATAATACCTAATGTTTTTTAAATAAATAGTCTATTTTATATAAGTGTGAAGTTTTTATAGGATAATACCTTTATTGTCATTATGTTTTTAAAGAAAAAGTTAAAAATATACTTCCAAAACAACATTAATGATATTTTATATTAAATAATAATTTATTAACTGGTTTAGAATTCATATGAAATTTATCTTCAATAAAGTAAATGAAGTATTATTTAAAATTCCAACAATATTCTATTTATGTGTCAATTTTTATTTTATAGAAACATTCATGACCGTTACAAAATGAAAGCCATGATATCAAAATAGTTGTCAAAATAGTTAACGAGGGATAAGAGAAAAATATAATGATCAACAGATAAGAAAAAGTTGATCAAATTTTATTATATGAAATTAAATTGACTCGTAATCATACTATATTATAATTATATAAAATCAGATCCATTTTATAATGATTTTTTTTATATTAATTAAATACATATTGTAGTTCCAATAGTGTCCCTCAACTCATTTACAACTGGGTACCACTTCTCCACTATCCCCAAAAAAAATATGGGACTTATAACTTATGAAATATCAACAATGATACCTTAATAGAATCATTAACCACATCCTATATCTTCAATAACTTCCAAAAGACCATATATTTATGGGTTACGTTGTTAGAAAAAATAGGATTATCAATTAAAATGTATAACTCTTAACCCAAAGTTTTAATGTATTTTTCCTCTTCATATTCATATAAATCAATTGTATCCATTGGAAAATTAATTAATTAATAAATTCTATATTATGAAATATTATTTTTATAATATAAGGTTCATTATCTTCCATATCCCAAGTTTTTATAAAATCATAATATCGCTCGTGCGAATGTATAGACTATTACCTCCACAAAGAGATGTGATTCAATTTTAATTATAATATTTAATGGATGATAATAAGGATATATTTAATGAATACATGAGATAAATATGATATAATAATGATTCTAGAAATCAAAATTATTATTGACCATTCTTTTGATACATCCTTCAGAAAGTGAAAACAACATTCATGCATATATAGGACATACGATCTCCAAAAATAGTGTAATTTGTTTTTATATCACTATTTATTATGAATGAATATATATATATAGGAAAAGTATGATATTTATATCCTTATTATCATTATATTCATTATGAAACCAAGATCAATGTAAATTTATTGGAACTAAAGGACTCAAATCCTCATAAAAATTGAAATATCTAAAACTAGGAAATGTCAATTTTAATAAGGAATTATTAATAAATAGTTGGTGAAATGTTATAACTACGTCATGTATGATATTATATGTTTTTAAAAGAATATTTTAAAGAATTATAACAAATAAAGATTTATTATACATGAATATAAAGATCTTCTAAATCAATTTAATCTCAATGTAAGTGTCTAATGTTAGAATATAATTATTTAACTGTATTATTTTTTATTATGTTTATGATGATTAAAAAAAATTATATAACTCTTAAAATTCTATTGAATTTTCCTATTCTATGGTTATTTATTTGTATTATATGTTTTTCATTCATTTTCATCTCTTTAATTACTTAATAGACCTCATTAATATATCTATTTAAAATCGACTATGTTTTTTTTTTCCTTCATGAATCCTTTTCTTCCGTCTCCATGTTTTTAGAAAAAAATTTGAGGTCATTTTTACATTTATTAAATGGTTTTTTGAATTAAATTTCACCAAAATTATTTGTTAAAACCTTTTTAAAAGGAATATTATCTTCACTTTTGAAATGTTTTATTTTTTATTTTGTATAGATAATATGAATGGAATCACTATTTTTATATGAATGGCATGATGAAATATTCATTATATCATGACCACTCAATAAATAGAAGTCTGCTCAAAATAAATTCCTACTTTTTTTTCAAATAATTTTTTCATTTTTTATTTTGTAATTTTTAAGGATTTAAATATGTGACTTCAATGTGAAAATGGTATTTTTCTCAAGAAAAAATCCATGTGATTATTAAAATTCATTTTCATCTAAGATGGAGTCATTTAATAGTACATATGCTATATTAAGGATATGATCCAATTACACCGTCCTAATAATTTCTCTATATCGATTACCATTATGAGGATCATATTTTTTTGAAACCCATTTATTTTCCATGGGTTATGCTATGATGAGTTTTTGAAGGGTTTACGAAACTTATTTAATTTCCCTGTGTGATAATATATGATAAATTATTGTTGATATTATGAAACATATATGAATGGATTATTATATTGTGATGGGTGGCCCCATAAATATATATTTGCAACATCCTAAGTATGTAATGAATAATATATATTCTTATCTAGTTCTATTTATGGATTATATAGTGTTTTAGAGGCTTAAAATAAGAATAAATCCAATCTTAAACATGGAATACACTAAAATTTTTAAAAGATTGTTTTACTGCCTTTTGATGGAAAACCATTTTTAAATCAAACTTTTGACAATTTTATAAGATATATTTGTCAAAATTAACTTATTCTTTATGATTGGGACATATAAATTTACTTTGGATAAATTTTTGGTATTTTTATGACAATGTTAATTTTTTAATGAATAGTGAAAAATACTGCATTTTTCATCAAAACTACATTTTCATTTAATTTAATTATATGGTTAGATTATATTTTTAATTTGTTTTAAATTGTAAAAAGATTATATTTTTACCATGTAATACAATGGTTGTCATTGGGATTAATTTCACTTTGCAAATGGTCATAAACAAGTGCCAAACTTTTCATAGATAATGTTTCTAAAAAACCCGCTATTTGTTTTGACAACGGGAACTATTTTTAAATTAATTATTTAAATTTCTTTGTTTGGAATTTGGTAAAATGTATTACATATTTTTAATCAGAAGGTACAAATTATGCAATAAATACTCTTTTGTTTTTTAGCATTATGAATAGTAACGACGGTAATTATCTTTAATTATCTTGATTAATTAGCAATCAGGTAGTTAAGGATAATAAAATAATATCACAATAATAAAAAATGACCTCAACATGTGTCCTAATGCTACTGTTTGGGTAATTTCCGACCATGGGATGCCTTGTGCCAAACATGGGGACCCCGTGGAATCACTTTTGTGTGATAATGACTCTTTATCTTTTTATTTTTAAAGAAAGTAAAATATAACAAAAAATGTATCACCTGAGTAAAATATTTTTAGTTTTTTCAAAATATATGATCAATTAGACTATAAATATTAATTAGAAATAAAAAATGATTTCCTACATCATAGTATTTTTTTTATAATTTTTAGACATTATATAAATTAAATTATTTATCACATCATGATGATGCAGTGATCACCTCATTAATGAACGATTTAAATAAAATGAAAATATAATGTAACCTCTAAGACATAAACTTTTTAAATACCTATTTTATGAGTATATTTAGAACCCTTATCAACTTATCCTTGAAATATATCAATGTGGGACCATTTAAATTCGAATCACATTTCAATATTAAGTAACATTTTATAACATTCCAAGAGTGCCCCTCCTCTCCTCTTATAAAAGGCCCCCACCTCTAACTCTATACACACACATATGAAGACATTTTCTTGGCCAAGATCTGCTCAGTTTATCTCACCACATTCCTCTCTTCATCCTAGAAGCCTTACCCTATGCAGAAAGCTCTTCAAGAACCCCTTTTGGTACAAACCAAGAGGAGTTACCCGATTTAAAGGTAAAGTCTTATCTAATGTTCTTTTGTTTTATTTTTCTTCTCCAACCCCCCTAAACTCTTTTAATTCATTTATTTTTTAAAAAAACAAGTATTTTCAATATAATAGAATTTTTTATAATAATTATTTGAGCTACACTTACACACACCTACATCTAATGGTTAAAGAACATTATGTTTCCGTGGATGGCGAATTTCTGCCTCACAAAATGATGATTGTTCAATATTCTTGTAACGCCTTAAAATGTGGCCATTATGATGTCACTATATTTATATATGATATATAATATGTTTATGTTTTCCTTAAGCTTATGTATTTTTCATTTCTGGCATTCTTTTATGGATTCCATTATGGGTAAACGCGATATCTTCATTTTAAGAAGTGCGGACTACCACCCCCTCAAAGTGATTTGATTTGTAAATTCCATATGTCAGACATATAAAAGATGGAGTTAATGATATTATATATGATATTATACTGGAATTATAATATACCTTTATATCATTATGATTCAATTCCATTAGATAAGAAATAGAAATGAAAGTAGCGTTCATGCGTACGTACGGCTTATCGCCCCCATGAACGGTGCATTTCATTTCATACCTGTAAATGTTATGTAATATTATAAATGCATGTATATACTAGATATATATGATATATATGATATGTACATCATAAATATAATTCTGGATATAATGTATATTTTACCACATAAACAACTTGTAATTATAAAGAGTTTATTTTTTACTCAAATACCAATGATTGAAAAAACCCCCATTATTAACATAAATAATTACATAGTGTTAATAACATGGTAATAAGTGATATAAAAGGAATAAATAACATGAAAAATGTTCTTAATCATGTAGAAATTAACTCTAGTTTATTATTCAGGATGTTAAAGAACGATCGAGTCAAGTCGGACCTGAGGTATGGGACTTCGTCTCAATCTCCTTTCATTGAGGCATATTTTGTTTTATATACTACATTCTTTTATATGGTGTATAAACCCCTTCGACCATTATGTTTATTCAAAAGGAATATTTTTTTATACGAAGCGTTTACTAAACAACAAAATGGAATGTTTTTTTTGTCGTACGTATGCGGCGACAACGACTTCTCTTCCGTCGTAACCATTATTTAAGCATCGGATTCCTCTACAAGCCATAACATTTTTTAATGAAAAATAAATATCATGTTTTACTTTTCTTTTATTTTGGTATGGAAAATGGTTATCATAATGTTTTTTTATCAATGTGTTGTATTGATATCATGTGAATGAAAAGTGGAAATTTTATGTTCCCTTTATGCATATTTTATTTGATACGATTATGTTATGGTTCTTGGGCATTGTTATGAAGATGGGTGGTTCCGTGATAAACTAATGGCGGGTGAGCCCGATATATCTCTCCAATGCATAGGGTAATGCAAAGGGGTTAAATGTTAAGGTTTCTCTGAAGAGATTGAGGGAATATACTATGATGGGTATTCCAAATGTAACCATGAGGGTTACTCTCTACGTAAGAACGTTATGAATGCCTCAAGTTACCTTTATGTCTTATGATTTCTATGATGTATTCATGATTTGATGAGGTATGTTAAAATGATTAAGTTTTATGAGTAAAGTATGATTTCATAAATGGACTAATGTTTTCATTTCGTACTTTTATATCCCTTAATGTAATTTTTAGGCTCATAACAAGTTTTTGAAATGTTTTTCATAGGTCACGGGAATGGTACATTATGTGATGACAGTGGCAAGGAAGTGTTAAGAAAGAATCCATGTTTTATTTTAAATATTTTTTTGTTGATGTGAAAAATGAGTACTATCTTTTATGTAACCACTTTGACTAAATGTGGAATGTAATTCATGATTTATGATATAATTATCTAAAAATATAAAACTGAAAAGATCCTCAAAGTGTAATCTTGAAATAACTCAAGATTAAGTAATGTTTAAGGCTGGGTCCTTATAGTTGGTATTAGAGGTCGGTTTAGATAAATTTAGGAGTTAGAATTCTATTAAATTATTATCCAAAAATATTTTTTTTATGGTCAAATTGAAATGATATATAATTTTAAGATTACCATGTTGCTTAATCTAAGATATGTTTGTTCAGAATGGTTTTTAGTTGAAGAAACAGGGAAGTAGTGATAGGAAGGCAAACAGAAGGAAATGACCTTCTGAATCAGCATCCTGAGATGTTCGGAATTGGAACTGAACAGTTTTTTGTAGTAATGGTGCAGTTGACTCAAGCGATAAATGGTGGTGGTATCCATGCATGAGATCAGCCAGATCAACCATAGAGGAACATGTTAGTGGTGGAACATTTCATGAGGCAACATCCCCCATCATTCAGAGGATCATATGACCATGTGGAAACTGAAGGGTGGATTAAAGCACTAGAGAAAATTTTCAATGTCATGGGGTGTTCAGAAAATCAAAAGGTTATTCTTGCAATTTCCCATTTCGAGGGTGATGTAGATCAGTGGTGGCCGATGGTTAAAAATATCAGGGACGCTGATGAGATTAATGCTCTATACTGGGATGGATTCAAAGGTATGTTTCTTGAGAATTATTTTCCTAAGGCTGTCCGACATATGGTGGAAAAACAATTCATATAATTGAGGCAAAAGGACGACTCAGTGGTTGCTTATGAAGATAGTTTCACTCAATTGAAAAAGTATGCTCCAAATTTTATCCGATACCTTGATAGTAAAATAAATCGTTTTTACTTAGGATTAAAGTCAAAATATTAAATGTAATTGGCTTCTCGTGAGTTCAAAAGTTATGCAAAGCTTGTTCGATGTGCTGAGAAGGTGGAAATGGAGTTTTCTGATGATCAAGTGTTCTACAAAATCCAACAGAAGAAGATACTGAGGTGGCAGTAGAAAGGGAAGAATTCTTGAAAAAGGACTGATGGTAAGAAAACTAAGTTTCCAGTTTGTGATAAATGTGGTAAAAGGAATGTTGGGTAATGTCTTCTGAATTCTGGAAATTGCTATCGATGTGGTAAGATGGGGCATAAGGATCGTGATTTCACTGAAATAGATCAGGATGATGGTAAGACCAAATTTTATTTACAGATAGTGAAATGTTTTAAGTGCAATGAGATGGGTCACTATGCAAACGAGTGTCCGAAAAAGAGCTCGAGTGATGGGAACAATTAAACTACAAGCATAAAGGGGTGGTGAAATCCTTTGCAACTACTTCAGCAGATGTTGGGCCATCAAATGAAGTGGTATTAGGTACTTTTTTTCATATTATGCTAGTGTGTTCTTTGATTCAGGTTCTACACATTCTTTCATCTCTGAAAACTTTTCTTGTAAAATGGAAATACCATCTCAAGAAATGACTCCTGAACTTGTGGTAAAAACACATTAGGTAAATGTTGAGGCAAAAAGAATTTATAAAAATCTTCCTATCCTTATCCGTGGATATAACCTACTTGCAAACCTTATTGTTTTACCTCTAGTATATTTCGATGTTATCTTGGGTATGGATTGGGTCTCTGTTTAACATGCAAAGATTGATTATAGAGCTAAAGAAGATTCTTTTCAGAATGACTTTCAGTTTGTGTACATGTAACACCCCAGGTAAATAAAGATTATAAAATTTTCATATTTATCCATATTTGTGAATAAAATATTAATATGAATTTAAAGGGGACGCTATGCTCGATGGTGTACCCAACACGCAACAACGAGTTTCTTGGGAATCTTACGTTGCATTCTAATAATAAAATAATATTATTTTAAATGGTAGTTAACATGTAGCCGTTGTGTTGGTGGGAATGGATATAAATAACTAAAATATTATTAAATATGTTTTTAAATGTTTTTACATTTATCCAATAAAAGATAAAGGCATAAAATACGGAAATAATTCTATTTTAGGTGTATAAGCCCTAGTTTTCACTAAAGGTTCACTTATCGCCATTTGATGGAGAACCATCATTAAATATAGTTTTGTTCACAATTATACATCCTTTTGGACCAAATAAAACTTTTCTTAAGAATTGGGACATCAAAATTTACTTTGTGTAAATTTTTGGTATCTTTCTGATAAAGTTCATTTTTTAATGAATAGTGTAAAATGTTGTATTTTAATTCAAAACCTCATTT
Organism: Viscum album; assembly: GCA_963277665.1. Lineage (NCBI taxonomy): Eukaryota > Viridiplantae > Streptophyta > Magnoliopsida > Santalales > Viscaceae > Viscum > Viscum album. Next base: position 1,337,537,271 of record OY728132.1, on the reverse strand, counting down.
TAATATAATTTATTTATATGATTAGATTATCTTTTGAATTTTGGTTTTAATGTGAAATTATAATATATATTTTTCCATTAAATCCAATAGTTGTTGTTGGAATTAATTTCACTTTGAAATCAGACTTAAACTATTGTCAATCTTTTGATACTTATTGTTTCATAAAAACACGCTATTTGCTCTGACAGTGGGAATTAATTATTAAATTAATTAATGTTACTTATATGTTTTTAATTTTTTAAAATAGACTTCATTTTTGAATTTGGAATATCAAATATAGCTTAGGGTGAATTTTAGGGATTTTTCTGAAAAACATCAATTTTTGATGAATAGTGAAACCACTAAGTGGTACTTATAAAAACTGATTTTTTCCATTTAAATGAAACTTTGCCATCTTTGTGTTTTTAATTTCAAAAATACAACATAAATGGTTGTCATTAATATGTAAAATGTGGTTCAATGGGATAAAAATAATTTTTTGGTGAATAGTAAATTATTAAGTTTTTAATCGCGATTAGTGGTAATTAGTGTAGTTTAAGGTAAAAATAATGTTTTAATAATATGAAATGAACTTGTCACATGTCCTAACCTCATTGTATGTGTCATGTCCGACCAATAAAACCCATGGGTTAACTTGGGGACCCCATGAATCCACTTTGGTTGGAAAATGACATTAATATCTTTTTATTTAATGTTAAAGTAAAAATGAGACAAACCTGATATGTTTTACTAAAACAATTTTTATATGGGGTTATAAAAATCAGATGTTTGACTATAAATATTCATTGGAAAGCTAAGAAGATTTAATACATCATAGTATTTGTTTAATAATTTTTAGACATTAAATAAATAAAATTATTTATGACATCATGATGATGCAGTGATGACCTCATTATTTAACGATTTAAATAAAATGGAACGATAATATAATATCTAATACCAACACATGTCAAAACCTATTGGATGAGTGTATTTCTAACCCTTATCACCTTATCCTCGAAAAAAATCAATGTGGGACCTCTTATATCCGAATACTATTTTAAAATAAAGTGACTTTTCTTTACCTCAAAGAGTGCCCCTCCTCTCCTCTTATAAATGGCCCCCAACTCTACCTCCTTACACACACTCCCAAAGCCTTTGGCTCTGCCAAACTCTGCCCATTTTGTCTCTAAACTTCCCTATCTTACTCCTTGAATCCTCAATTTGGGCAGAAGTCTTCCCAAGGAAGCCTTTGAGCTCAAACAAAAAGGAGTTACCCGATTTTAAGGTAATGTCTTCACTTGAGTCCTTTTGTTTTATGCTGCTTCTCAAACCCCCTAAACTCTTTTTATTCATTTCATTTGTAACACCTCCAGTATAATCAATATACTAGTATATTTTTATAAGAATGATTCAAGCTACACTTTCACACACCTACATCTAATGGTTAAAGAACATACAGTTTCCGTGGATGGCGAATTTCGGCCTCCCGAAACGATGATTGTTCAACACTATTTTAACACCTTCAAAGGTGGCCATTAAGATGACACTTTATTTATATATGATATATAATATGTTTATGTTTTACTTAAGCTTCTGTATTTTTCATTTTGGGCATACCTTTATGCTTTCCATTATGGGTAAACGCGATATCTTCATTTAAGGTAGTGCGGACTACCGCCCCCTCAAAGTGATTTGATTCGTTAATACCCTATGTGGTATGTATAAAGGATATATTTAATGATATTATATATGATACTATACTGGAATTAAAATACTATTATTTATAATTATGTTTTAATTCCATTAAATATGAAATAGAAATGGAAGTAGCGTTCATGCGTACGTACGGCTTACCGTATCCATGAACGGTACATTTCATTTCTTATCTCAAAATTTTATGTAATATTATAAGTACATATATATAATGGATATATATGTAATATATTACATCAAAATTATGGATATAATTCTTGAATTATAACATATATATATCTCCGTCATTTTGTTTTAATACCATTAATATGACAAAAAATGAAAGTAGCGTTCATGCGTACGTACGACCTACCGTCTCCATGAACGGTGATTTTCATTTTTTATCTCCAAATGGTATGGAATAGTATGAAATTATTATTTACTGGATATATATGATATTTTAATAATTAATACTATTCTATAAATTATTTACTTATAACTACATGGGCAATCTTTTTTCAAACAAGTTCATTTTTGACTCATGTACCAATCATCAGCAATAACGTCTTATATGAACTAACATTATTAAAAAATTATTATAACATTATAATATGTGATATTAGATGAATAATAATCACTAAAGGAGGTAATTAGGAAATTATTAATTGACCAATGTTTATTATTCAGGAATATAAAGAAACGAACAAGACAAGTTGGACTTGAGGTAAGGGATCATACTCCTCTCTTTCTTTTTAAGTACACTCTTTTATGTCATTCCTTATAAGCTCATCTTTCTTTTTATTGAAATGTTCTTTTATATTACTCGTTCTGTAATTTTTATGTTCATCTGTTGAGAGACCCTATTCACTTTCATCAATCCATTTTGGACGTTTTGAGTGGCACCGTTAGGCTGCCAAATTTTCGTAAGAGATCTAACCCCTCTCTTTCTTTTTAAGTACTCTCCTTTATGTCACTTCTTTTAAGCTCCACTTTGTTATTTTGGGGATGTTATTTTATATTCATCTTTCTATAAACATTATGTTAATATAATGAGATACCCTAGTTGATCTCATCAATCCATTTTTGTAAGTTTTATGTGGCGCTGTTAGGCTGCCGAGTTTTCGTAAGGGATTTTAATATCACTTTTATTCCCGTGAGATTTATGCTACATTTGCCACAATTTCCATTGAGTGGTGTATGTACTGACCATTATTTTACTCATTATGTAATATTCTTTCATTTATTAGTATTCACATCAATGTTGTATTGTCCTTCTTTCCCGGGGCGTATGTTTCGAAAGATACCCATGTTGGTAAGGGAACCGTTCACCCTCCTCTTTTTAAAAGACTTATTTTTTTATGTATTTTAATTCACATAATATTATTTTGGGATATGTTCTAATATATCCTTATTGATGTAAATTTTATGTCCAAGTGATGAGATACCCTTTTTATCTCTCATCAACTCTTTTTCTGTATTTTGAAGTGACGCTGTTAGGCTTTCTAATTATTGCAAGGGAACTTCTTAACCCAATTTCGATTCTTTGGGATAAACATGTACACCTTGAATATGTCGTTCTATGATTATGTGTGAATATCCTATGATTGTTTTACACTTAATAACCACTTATATTTCATGTATTCGTTTGTCACACATAGTTATGTAGCTGATTTATCCTTAATCCAAGGATACCGTCTTTGTATGGGACTTCATCTCAATCTCCTTTCATTGAGGAATATTTTGTTTTATACACAACATTATTTTATACGGTGTATAAACCCCTTTGACTTTTATGTTTATCCAAAAGTAATCTTTTTATACGAAGCATTTTACTAAACAAAAAAAGGGAATGTTTTTGTCGTACGTATGCGACGACAATGACTTCCCCGCCGCCGTGACCATTATTTGAGTTCCGGCTTCCTCTACAAGACATACCTTCTTTTTAAAAGAAAAATAAATACCATGTTTTAATTTTATTTTATTTTGGTATTGAAAATTGTTTTCATAATGTATTTATATCAATGTGTTGTATTGATATCTTGTTATTGAAAGGTGGAAATGTTACGTTTCCTTTATGGATGTTTTATGTGATAAGATTATGTTATGGTTCATGGAAATTGTTATGAAGACAGGTAGTTCTGTGATAAACTATGGGCGGGTGAGACCGATATAGCTCTCAAATGCATTGGGTAACGTGAAGGAGAGAAACGTTAAGGTTTATCCGAAGAGATTTAGGGAATATACTGTGATGGGTATATCAAATGTAACCAAGAGGGTTACTGCCTACGTAAGAATGTTATGAATGCCTCTAGTTACCTTTATGTCTTATGATTTCTATTATTTATTCATGGTTTGATGAGGTATGTTAAAGTGCCTATGTTTTATGGGTAATGTATGATTTCATTCTTATGTATATATGAACTCATGTTTCCTTTCCATATTTTTATAACCCTTACTGAGCTTTTTATGCTCATCCCAAGTTTTTGAAATGTTTTTCACATGTCAAGGGAAAGGTACATGATGTGATGATAGTGTCAAGGATGTGTCAAGAAAGAATCCATGTTTTATTTTCAATATGTTTCCATTGATGGGAATAATGAATATTGTCTTTTATGTAACCACTTTGTTTAAAAGAGGAATCTAATGCAAGGTTCATGATCTAATTCTCTTAAACACTAAACCTGAAAAGATCCTGAAAGTGTAATCTTGTAATAACTCAAGATTAAGTAAGGTTTAAGGCTGGGGCCTTATAGTTGGTATCAGAGGTCGGTTTAGATAACTTTACAGGTTAGGGTATTCTTTATGTATAAGTGGCATTACCATAATGGTTAGGATTTCAGAAAGAGTCCTAGTATTAGATAAAGTGAATGAGTAAGTATATCTTAGTGTTTATCTTCCTCATTAGTACATGATGGTTTTTTTATATACTCACACTAACCATTTTGGTTTTAGTAAATGGCTGGATCTAGCAGGCACCAAAGTAACAGTGGATGTAAAGGAAACTGTGACAGTTTTTTGAGCAAGAAACTGAATGATATGGGAGATGCAAAGAGAACTCTTGTGATTATCCTCAACCAACTATCTATAGTCATTATTGACCACCTAAACCTTGGTGATTTCTCTAATGCATCATATATGCGAGAAACAAATCCCTATGGAAGTACAGGTAATAATCATAAAGGTATGTGTGTTCAAAAACCTATGTGTCAATGAAGTGGAAATAAACACCTAGGAAAATGTTTCAAAGGGACAGAAATATGCTATAGATGTGGAAATGAAGGTCATAAAGCAAGAACCTGCCAGGGAAAAAGGAAGCATCCAGTTGACTCGAGGAAAGGGAAAGAAGATCATTCTGAGGGATCAATTGAATGTTTTAAATGTGGTGTGCATGGTCATTACGCAAACACATGTCCTATGAAGATGTTTCGTGAATGGGATCACCAAGAGTGTACAATTGTTCGTTTACCAATGCCTAATGACATTCCGATTGAGGATGAAGAAACAGACACTGACAAATCAAAGGTATGTATTATTTCATGACTATTGTTTTCCTATTTTGGAATCTTAGGATATGATTCATGATTTTTTTTGTAGGAAAGAGGTATTTCGGAATAAGTTGGAATGGAATGGTTAATAGATCATGAATAATGTTGAATGAGTAAGATGTCAACATATAAGGGCTTCAAGAGTTATGGTGAAATTCTTAAGAGTATTAAGTCTCTTTTGATGATGGGATTACATTAGAAGACTTTTTATATTATGTGTAACCCTGATGTTTAATATAGGCAAATTTTATTCAAGGAATATTTATCTTTTATTTTGTGGCCATAGTTCTAAAGAACCATTTGGGTTTATATGATCCTTACTTTTGAGGTAACTATGGGTTTCTATATGTTATGATTGAAGTGAAAGGCATGAGATAAAATTGAGGTTAAATTATGTTATGGTTATTTTTTATGATTTTATCCCTTTTTGGGGAATGATTTGAGAATTATATAGTTTTGGAAAAAGGACAACACGCAGACCGTGTGACTACCCGTCGCGTCGGACAAAGCTGCGGGAATCGAACCCACAACCAAAGTGCAACTGGTATTTATCGCCTGCCACTAGACTACGTGATGTCCCGGGTTAGTTTGACTGATTCTTTTTAGTTATATGATTTTATGAATTAAGATTAAGTTGATTTAGGGTTATTTATGAAAATTATTAACCTGTCATGGAGGATATGTGATTAGGTTAATTACTTTTCAATACGAGACTTTAGGAGAAACTGATGTTGTTTGGAGATAAATGTTACGATTTAATTTGGAAGACTATCTGACTAAATCCTTCAAATATTTGGGTTTCAATCTTATTTTGGTTTACATTTAATAATTTTATGGACAAAATTTTTATCGAATGGTCCTCATTGAACTTTGGGTATTGTTGGACAAATTTTGGAGATTAAGCATAGATTTTCTTTTTAAAGGGTTATCCTTTTCTGGATTATCTGACCTTGTACTAACATTTTGGTTTTGGTTTTGGTTAAAGCCTAAATTAATGGGAAGTATATAGTTCTCTTAGGTGAATTAGGTGACTCTCAAGAAGTTGATTATAGTACTCTTAATGCGATCAAGTCTCCCTAAATACTTGTCTTTTGGAAAAAAATATGAGTTTGATTAATTAATCTAGTAAAAGTTGAATGTCAACATGATAAGTGATTTTGATTGTTTCTGAATAAATTCATCAACAAAAAGTAACTTAAAACAAAAATGTTGTCTATTAACTTTTCCTACTGCGGAATCGAATACCGTTTAACCCATCACAAGTTTGTGATTTTCTTATGGTTCACATTCGCCTAGACATGTTTACTATCACTCTCCCTTAAGAACATGACCCTTTTCTTTTTCTTCCATGTCCATGTTTTTCGACATATGGGTTAACTTGGGTTACCTCTGTACTTATCTTCCTTTATTTTAAAGTGATTGTTTTACCGACTCTTGTTCCGATGTGGGACATTCAAGGATGTTTCCAAGATCAATTTTAAAAATTGCGAGGACGCAATTCCCAAAAGGGGGGAAGGATATAACACCCCAGGTAAATACAGAATATGACATTTTCATATTTATCCATATTTGTGAATAAAATATTAATATGACTTTAAAGGGGACGCTATGCTCGATGGCATACCCAACACGCAACAACGCGTTTCATGGGAATCTTACATTGCACTCTACTAATAAAATAATATTATTTTAAATGGTAGTTAACATGTAGCTGTTGTGTTGGCGAGAATGGATAGAAATAACTAAAATATGATTATATATGTTTTTAAATGTTTTTACATTTATCCAATAACAGATAAAGGCATAAAATACAGAAATAATTTCATTTTAGGCGTATATGCCCTAGTTTTCACTAAAGGTTCACTTATCGCCTTTTGATGGAGAACCGTCATTAAATATAGTTTTGTTCACTCTTATAAATTCCTTTGGACCAAATAATATTCTTCTTAATAATTGGGACATCAAAATTTACTTTCTGTAAATTTTTGGTATCTTTCTGATAAAGTTCATTTTTTAATAAATAGTGTAAAATGTTGTATTTTAATTCAAAACCACTTTTTAATCTAATTAATTTATATGATTAGATTATCTTTTGAATTGTTTTTAAAGTGAAATTATAATATATTTATACGATTAAATCCAATAGTGGTCATTGGAATTAATTTCACTATGAAATCAGACTTAAACTAGTGTCAATCATTTGATACTTATTGTTTCATAAAAACACGCTATTTGCTCTGATGGTGGGAATTAATTATTAAATTAATTAATGTGACATATATGTTTCTAATTTTTTAAAATCAACTTCATTTTTGAATTCGGAATATCAAATATAGCTTAGGGTGAATTTTTGGGATTTTTCTGAAAAGCTTCAATTTTTCATGAATAGTGAGACCACTAAGTGGTACTTATAAAAACTGCTTTTTTCCATTTAAATGAAAATTTTCCATCTTTGTGTTTTGAATTTAAAAAATCCGACATACATGGTTGTCATTAATAAGAAAAATGTGGTTCAATGGGATAAATGTTTTTTTTGCAAAATAGTAACTTATTAAGTTTTTAATCGCGATTCAAGGTAATTAGTGTAGTTTAAGGTAAAAATAATGTTTTAATAATATGAAATGAACTTGACACATGTCTTAACATCATTGGATGTGTCATGGTCGACCAATACAACCCATGGGTCAACTTGGGGACCCCATGAAGACACTTTGGTTGGAAAAAGACATTAATATATTTATATTTAATGTTAAAGTAAAAATGAGACAAACATGAAATGTTTTACTAAAAAAATTTTTTACATTGGGTAATAAAAATCATATTTTTGACAATAAACATTAATTTGAAAGAAAAAAGGATTTCATAAATCATAGTATTTTTTTATAATTTTTAGACATTAAATAAATTAAATTATTTATGACATCATGATGATGCACCGATGACCTCATTATTTAACGATTTAAATAAAATGGAATGATAATGTAAAATCATTGACCTACACATTTCGAAAAACCTATTGGATGGGTGGATTTCGAATCCTTATCACCTTATCCTCAAAACACATCAATGTGGGACCACTTAAATCCGAATATCATTTTAAAATAAAGTGACTTTTCATTACCGTTCAAGAGTGCCCCTCCTCTCCTCTTATAAAAGGCCCCCACCTCTACCTCCTTACCCACACTCCCAAAGCATTTGGCTCGGACACCCTCTACCCATTTTTTCTCTCTAATTCCATCTCTTACACATTGAAGCCTCACTTTGGGCAGAAGTCTTCCCAAGGAATCCTTTGAGCTCAAACCAAAGGGAGTTACCCGATTTTAAGGTAATGTCTTCACTTGAGTCCTTTTGTTTTATTTTTCTTCTCCAACCCCATAAAATCTTTTTATTCATTTATTTTGTAACAAATACAGTATTATCAATATACTAGGATATTTTTATAAGAAGTATTATTGCTACACTTTCACACACCTACATCTAATGGCTAAAGAACATACTGTTTCCGTGGATGGCGAATTTCGGCCTCCCGAAACGATGATTGTTCAACATTCTTTTAACTCATTCAAAGGTGTCCATTAAGATGACACTATATTTATATATGATATATAATATGTTTATTTTTTTCCTTAATCTTCTGTATTTTATATTTTGTGCATACCTTTATGGTTTCCATTATGGGTAAATGTGATATCTTCATTTAAGGAAGTGCGGACTACCGCCCCCTAAAAGTGATTTGATTCGTTAATACCATATGTGGTACATATAAAGGATATATTTAATGATATTATATATGATACCATACTGGAATTAAAATACTATTATGTATCATTATTATTTAATTCAATTAAATATGAAATAGAAATGGAAGTAGCGTTCATGCGTACGTACGGCTTACCGTCCCCATGAACGGTACATTACATTTATTATCTCAAAATGTTATGTAATATTATAAGTACATATATATAATGGATATATATGTAATATATTACATCGAAATTATGGATATAATTCTGGAATTATAACACATATATTTCTCTCTCATTTTGTTTTAATTCCATTAATATGACAAAAAATGAAAGTAGCGTCCATGCGTACATACGGCCTACCGTCTCCATGAATGGTGCTTTTTGTTTTTTATCTCCAAATGATATGGAATAGTATGAAATGAGTATTTACTGGATATATATGATATTTTAATCATTAATACTATTCTGGAAATTATTTACTTATAACTACATGGGAAATCTTTTTTCAAACAAGTTCATTTTGGACTCATGTACCAAACATCGGCAAAAACGTCTGATATGAACTAACATTATTAAAAAATTATTATAACATTATAGTATGTGATATGAACTGAATAATAATCTCTAAATCAGTTAATTATGAAATTATTAATCGACCAATGTTTATTATTCATGAATATAAAGAAACGAACAAGACAAGTTGGACTTGAGGTAAGGGATCCTACTCCTCTCTTTCTTTTTAAGTACACTCTTTTATGTCATTACTTCTAAGCTCATCATTCTTGTTATTGGGATGTTCTTTTATATTACTCTTACTGTAATTTTTATGTTCATATGATGAGAGACCATATTCTCTCTCATCAATCTATTTTGGATGTTTTGAGTGGCTCCGTTAGGCTGCCGAATTTTCGTAAGAGATCTAACCCCTCTCTTTCTTTTCAAGTACTCTCCTTTATGTCACTTCTTTTAAGCTCCACTCTGTTATGTTGGGATAAGTTCTTTTATATTCCTATTTCTATAAACTTTATGCTAATATGATGAGATACCCTATTTTATCTCATCAATCCATTTTTGTAAGTTTTATGTGGCGCCGTTAGGCTGCCGAGTTTTCGTAAGGGTTTTTTCATCTCACTTTTATTCCTGTGAGATTTATGCTACATTTTCCACAATTTCCTTTGATTGGTGTATGTACTGACCATTATTTTACTCATTGCATAATATTCTTTCATTTATTAGTATTTACATCAATGTTGTATTGTCCTTCTTTCACGGGGCGTATGTTTTGAAAGATACCCATGTCGGTAAGGGATCCTTTCACCCTCATCTTTTTAAAAGACTTATTTTGTTATGTATTTTAATTCACATAATATTATTTTGTGATATGTTCTTATATATCTTTATTGATGTAAATTTTATGTTCAAGTGATGAGATACCCTTTTAATCTCTCATCAACTCTTTTTCTGAATTTTGAAGTGATGCTGTTAGGCTGTCTAATTATTGCAATGGAACTTCTTAAAACAATTTCGATTCTTTGGGATAAACTTGTACACCTTGAATATGTCATTCTATGATTATGTGTGAATTTCCTCTGATTGTTTTACACTTAATACCCACTTATATTTCATGTATTCCTTTGTCACACATAGTTATGTAACAGATTTACCCTTAATCCAATGATACCGTCTTTGTATGGGACTTCGTCTAAATCTCCTTTCATTGAGGCATATTTTCTTTTATACACAACTTTTTTTATATGGTGTATAAACCCCTTTGACTTTTACGTTTATCCAAAAGGAATCTTTTTATACGAAGCATTTTACTAAAGGACAAAAGGGAATGTTTTTGTCGTACGTATGCGGCGACAACAACTTATCCGCCATCGTGACCATTATTTGAGTTTCGGCTTCCTCTATAAGCCATACCTTATTTTTAAAATAAAATTAAATACCATTTTCTACTTTTATTTTATTTTGGTATTGAAAATGGTTTTCATAATGTATTTATATCAATGTGTTGAATTGATATCTTGTTATTGAAAGGTGGAAATGTTACGTTTCTTTTATGCATGTTTTATGTGATAAGATTATGTTATGGTTCTTGAGCATTGTTATGAAGACGGGTGGTTCCGTGATAAACTAAGGGCGAATGATCCCGATATAGCTCTCCAATGCATTGGGTAATGCGAAGGAGTGAAACGTTACAGTTTCTCCGAAGAGATTTAGGGAATATACTTTGATGGGTATTCCAAACGTAACCAAGAGGGTTACTCTCTACGTAAGAATGTTATGAATGCCTCAAGTTACCTTTATGTCTTATGATTTCTATGATTTATTCATGGCTTGATGAGGTATATTAAAGTGCCTATGTTTTATGGGTAAAGTATGATTTCATTCTTATGTATATATGAACTCATGTTTCCATTCCATATTTTTAAAACCCTTACTGAGCTTTTTATGCTCATCCCATGTTTTTGAAATGTTTTTCACAGGTCAAGGGAAAGGTACATGATATGATGATAGTGTCATGGATATGTCATGAAAGAATCCATGTTTTATTTTAAATATGTTTCCATTGATGGGAAAAATGAATACTATCTTTTATGTAGCCACTTTGTTTAAATGTGGAATGTAATGCAAGTTTCATGATCTAATTCTCTAAAACTCTAAACCTGAAATGATCCTCAATGTGTAATCTTGTAATAACTCAAGATTAAGTAAGGTTTAAGGCTGGGGACTTATAGTAAAAGAATTGGCCCTTTACTTTTGATAACACATCAAGAGGCTAAGAAACATGTAAAATATGGAAATGATTGTTACCTTGAATATATTGTTGAAATCAAAGGAACTGTTTAGATTAATGATGTGCCAGTGGTAAAAGAGTATCCTGATGTTTTTCCTGATGAGTTTCCTGAAATAATTCTAGATCGAGACGTTGAATTTTCTGTTGACTTAGTTACTGATTCTAAGCCAATTTCAAAACCCCCTTATCGAATGTATCAAATTGAACTTTTAGAGTTTAAGGAGCAATTGCAAGATTTATTAGTGAAATGTTTCATTCGACCTAGCACAACACTATGGGGTGCTCCTGTTTTATTTGTTAAAAATAATGATGGTTCAATGAGAATTTTCATTGATTATAGAGCCTTGAATAACATCATTGTATAGAACAGATATCATTTTTCTCATATTGATGATTTGTTTGATCAACTCCAGGGAGCTCTGTATTTTTCAAAGATTTACCTGAGATCGGAGTACCATCAGATGAAGGTAAAAGAAGAATATATTCCAAAAACCATGTTTCATACAAGATATGGCCATTATGAATTTGTAGTAATGCCTTTTGGGCGAACCAATGCACCTGCTGTATTCATGGACCTTATGAATATAATTTTCCATGAGTTCTTGGATGAGTTTGTTGTTGTTTTCATTGATGATATTTTGGTGTTTTTTAAAAGTAAAGTGGAGCATGAAAGACATTTAAAGGCTATTTTGAAAACCGTAAAAGAAAAGAATTTTTTTTAGAAATTCAGAAAATGTGAGTTTTTGTTGCAACAAATTTCTTTCCTCAGTCACATTGTTTCTAAATATGGGATAACTGTTGATCCTACAAAAACAAAGGTTGTTGAAGAATTTCCCAGACCCAAAAATGTAACTAAGATTAGTAGCATCCTTGGATTAGCAGGCTATTACCAAAGGTTTGTTAGAAATTTTTCCCGGTTATCTAGTCAAATGACTAAGCTATCTCGGAAGGGTGTTATGTTTATCTGGACAAATGAATGTGATGATTGTTTTCAGGAATTGAAAAGAAGATTGGTGAATGCTCCAGTTTTGGCACTACCTTCCAGGAATGGGGAGTTTGTTATCTACAGTGATTCTTCATTGAAAGGACTTGGTTATGGCCTAATGCATAATGATTAGGTAATTTATTATGCTTCGTGTTAGTTGAAAACTCATGAGGTAAATTACCCTACACATGATTTGGAATTAGCTGATGTTGTTTCCGCTTTAAAAATTTGGAGGCATCATTTGTATGGAGTAAATTGTGAAATATATACAGATCACAAAATTTTAATGTATATATTCACTCAGAAATAATTGAACATGAGATAGAGGAGATGGCTAAAATTAATCAAGGATTATGATTGTACAATTCATTACCATCCCGGAAAAGCAAATAAAGTGGATGATTCTTTGAGTTGAAAAAGTAATGCTTCATTAACAATGATTCGTTTCGAACATGATCCTTTGGTTAAGGATTTGATGAAATTTGGCCTAGAAGTGGTTGGTGCAGGATGTCCTTCTGTTTTTTTTAGGTATCAGTGAAATATTCTCTATCAGACATAATGATGCAAGCCCAGAAGCAAGACAATGAGATGCAGAAAAAGGTAGAGTTGGTTCAGAATGGTAAGTTGCATGAATTCAACTTTGATAATGATTGTGTTTTAATATTTGGGAGGAGAATGTGTGTTGCTTGTTATTCACAGTTAAAGAGAGAGTTGTTATGTGAAGCTCATAGTTCTCCATTTTCAGTTCATCCATGTAGTACTAAGATGTATAGAGATCTTCAGGAGTATTACTGGTGGGATGGAATGAAAAGGGATATTGCGGATTTTACTGTGAAGTGTTTGACTTATCAATAAGTTAAAGCAGATTGGGAATTACAGAAAGGGATGCTTCAGCCTTTACCAATGCTAGAGTGGAAATGTGAGAATATAACCATGGAATTCATTGTGGGATTTCCGAATACACCTCAAGGTAAGAATGAAATATGGGTTATTGTTGATCGCTTGACTAAATATTATCATTTCCTTGCAATACGAGATAATTTTTCATTAGATAAACATTCTTGTTTGTATCGTAAAGATATAGTTAGGTTACATGGAGTTGCTCTCTCCATTGTATATGACCGTGATCCCAAGTTCACTTCTAACTTTTGGAAAGGCCTTCATAAGTCGTTGGGTACTAAATTATATTTTAGTATAGCTTTTCATCCTCAATCAGATGGGAAGTCAAAACAAACAATTCAGAATTTAGAGGATATCCTACGTGCTTGTTCGATGTATTATTAGGGATGTTGGAAACAAAATCTTTCTTTGGTTGAGTTTTCTTATAATAACAATTTTTATTCCAGTATACAGATGACACCATTTGAGGCATTATATGGGAAGCAGTGTCGAACTCCAGCTTTCTGGAATAAAGTGGCTGAAAGGAAGTTGATGGGACCAGAATTGGAAGAAGAGTTGGAAGAAAAAGTTCAGCTGATACAGAAACACATGAGAACAGCTCAGAGCAGGAAAAAGAGTTATACGGACAACAGGAGGAAGGATCTCTTTTTTGAGGTAGGTGATCATTTTTTCTCAAAGTTTCAACATGGAAAAGTGTGATTTGATTTAGTAAGAAAGGAAAGCTGAGTCCAAGGTTAATTGGACCATATGAAATTCTGGAGGGAATTGGATCAGTTGCATACCGAGTGGCTTTACCTCCGAGATTATCTCAGGTACACAATGTTTTTCATGATTCAATGTTATGGAAGTACATGCCAGATCCATCTCATGTTTTGAGTCCAGAGGTAGTTCATCTAGAAGTTAATCTATCTTATGAGAAACAACGGGTCTAGATTCATGAACATAGGGAGAAAGTGTTGTGGAAGAAGGTGATTCATCAAGTAAAGGTTTTGTGGAAAAACCACATGAGTGAATATGCAACATGGGAATCTGAAAATGCAATGAGGGATAAATACCCCCACTTATTCGATAAGTAAATAAATTGCAGGGACACAATTTTCTAAATGGGGGAAGGATGTAACATCCCAAGTAAGTAATGAATAATTGATATTATTATCTATGTTTATTTTTGAATTAGATAGTGTTTTAGAGGCTTAAAACGAGAATAAATCCAATCTTAAGCATGGAATAAACTAATATTATTAAAAGATTGTTTTACTTCCATTTGATGGAAAACTGTTTTTAAATAAACCTTTTGACAATTTTATAATCTATGTTTGTCAAAATAATCTTATTCTTTATGATTGGGACATTTAAATTTACTTTGGATAAATTTTTGGTATTTTTCTGACAATGATAATTTTTTTAATGAATAGTGGAAATTACTGCATTTTACATCAAAACTGCATTTTCATATAATTTAATTATATGGATAGATTATCTTTTTAATTTTTTTTAAATTATAAATAGAATATATTTTTACCATTTAATCCAATGGTGGTCATTGGGATTAATTTCACTTTGCAATTGGGCATAAACAAGTGCCAAAGTTTTCATCGATATTGTTTCAAAAAACCCGCTATTTGTTTTGACAACAGGAACTATTTTTAAATTAATTATTACAAATTCTGTGTTTGGAATTTGGTAAAATGGATTACATATTTGGAATCATATGTTCCAAATTATGTAATCAATACTCTTTTGTTTTTGGACATTATGAATAGTAATGACAGTAATTATTTTTAATTATCTTGATTAATTAGTAATCACGTAGTTAAAGATAATAAAATAATCTCATAATAATAAAAAATAACCTCATCATGTTTCCTAATGCTACTGGTTGGGTCCTGTCTGACCATGGGATGCTTTGTGAAAAACTTGGGGACCCCATTGAATAACTTTTGTGTGATAATGACTTTTTGTCTTTTAATTTTTAATGAAAGATAAATATAACAGAGAATGTATCACCTGAGTAAAACATTTTTAATTTTTTCCACATAAATGATCTATTAGACTATAAATAGTAATTGGAATGATAATAATATTTCCTACATCATAGTATTTTTTTATAACTTTTAGACATTAAATAAATTAAATTACCTATGACATCATGATGATGCAGCGATTGCCTCATTAATGAACGATTTAAATAAAATGAAAAGATAATGTAAAATTTAAGACTTACACTTGTCAGAGGCCTATTAGATTTGAATATTTCGAACCCTTATCACCTTACCCAAGAAATATATCAATTTGGGACCTTTTAAATCCGAAACACATTTCAATATATAGTAAAATTTTATAACATTTCAAGAGTGCCCCTCCTCTCCTCTTATAATAGGTCCCAGCTCTACCTATTTACACACACTTCTCAAGCCATTGGATGGGCCAAGATCTGCTAATTTTATCTTTCCACATCCCTCTCTTCATCACAGAATACTTACCTTATGCATAAAGCTCTTCAGGAAACCCTTTTGGTACAAAGCAAGAGGTGTTACCTGATTTAAAGGTAAAGTCTTTTCTAATGTTATTTTGTTTTATTTTTCTTCTACAACCCCCATAAACTATTTTTATTCATTTATTTTGTAAAAACACCAATAAATTCAATATACTATGATGTTGTTATATGATTATTCGAGATACACTTACACAACCCTACATCTAATAGTTAAAGAAAATACTATTTACGTAGATGGCGAATTTCTGCCTCACGAAACAATGATTGTTCAATATTCTTATAACACCATCAAAGGTTTCCATTAAGATTTAAATATATTTATATATGATATATAATATGTTTATGTTTTTCTTAATTTTCTGTATTATTCATTTATGGCAGGCCTTTATGGCTTCCATTATGGGTAAACGCGATATCTTCATTTTAAGAAGTGCGGACTACCGCCCCCTCAAAGTGATTTGATTCGTTAATGCCATATGTGGGACATATAAAGGATGGAGTTAATGATATTATATATTATATAATACTGTAAGTATAATAGACCATTATATAATTATGATTCAATTTCATTAAATAGGAAATAGAATTGAAAGTAGCATTCATGCGTACGTACGGCTTACCGTCTCCATGAACGGTGCATTTCATTTATTACCTCTAAATGTTATGTAATATTATAAATGCATGTATATATAGGATATATAGGATATATATGATATATAAATCATGAATATAATTCTGTATATAATGGATATTTTACCACATGAACAACTTGTAATTATAAATAGTTTATTTTTGACTCAAGTACCAATGTTCGAAAAAGGACCATTATTAACATAAATAATTACATAGAGTACATAACATAGTAATAAGTGATATAAAAGGAATAATGAACTTTAGAAAGGTTCTTAAGAAAGCAGAAATTAACTCATGTTTATTATTTAGGACGTTAAAAAACGAGCGAGTCAAGTCGGACTCGAGGTATGGGACTTCATCTCAATCTCCTTTCATTGAGGCGTATTTTGTTTTATACACAACTTTCTTTTATACGGTGTATAAACCCCTTTGACCTTTATGTTTATTCAAAAGGAATATTTTTTTATACGAAGCGTTTACTAGATGACAAAACGGAATGTTTTTTTGTCATACCTATGCGGCGACAATGACTTCTATGCCGCCGTGACCATTATTTGACCTTCGGATTCTTCTATAATCCATAACATTTTTTAATGAAAAATAAATAACATGTTTTAATTTTATTTTATTTTGGTATGGAAAATGGTTTTCATAATTTTTTTGTATCAATGTGTTGTATTGATATCTTGTGAATGAATAGTGGGAATGTTATGTTTACATTATGCATGTTTTATGTGATACGATTATGTTATGGTTCTTGGGAATTGTTATGAAGATGGGTGGTTCTGTGATAAACTAAGGGCGGGTGACCCCGATATATCTCTCCAATGCATTGGTTAACGCAAAGGGGTTAAACATTAAGGTTTTTCAGAAGAGATTTAGGGAATATATTGTGATGGGTTTTCCAAACGTAACAAAGAGGGTTACTCCCTATGTAAGAATGTTATGAATTCCCCAAGTTACCTTTATTTCTTATGATTTGTGTGATTTATTCATGATTTGATGAGGTAGTTAAAATGCTTATGTTTTATGAGTAAAGTATGATTTCATACATGGACTATTGTTTTCATTTCGTACTTTTATATCCCTTACTGAGCTTTTTATGCTCATCCCATGTTTTTGAAATGTTTATCACAGGTCAAGGGAAAGGTACATGAAGTGATGATAGTGTCACGGATGTGTGAAGAAAGAATCCATGTTTTATTTTAAAAATGTATTCGTTGATGGAAAAAATGAGTACTATCATTTATGTAACCACTTTTTTTAAATGTGGAATGTAATGCATGATTTATGATCTAATTATCTAAAACTCTAAACCTGAAAAGATCCTCAACGTGTATTCTTGAAATAACTCAAGATTATGTAATGTTTAAGGATACGGCCTTATAGTATCCGTCTTATTTATTCGGTAAAGATAGATATCTCCCTAGACAGTAAAAACAAGAATGGGGATTGAACCATGACCATTAAAGAAGATTTTCCACTAGGATAGTCTTGGGAGTGAATCATGACCAATAAGATGGAATGAGTAGGGAACCCATTCCACTATAATAGTCTTGGTAGTGATCCCTGACTATAAAAGAAATTATTTTCTATGATTATTTGTATGCCCAAAATTATGTCTAATGTCATTATTATGCTTCGATGGATTATGTTCTTCGATTCAATTATTATTAATATCTTTTTAATTATCAAATATTATGTCATGACTCGTTATTATTATCATTGATATGTAGGTTATGATTTTATAATTTTAATATCATGTTCTCATATGCTTATTTTTATATTATGTTTAAGTGATCATTTATATCTCCCTTATTTACCCTTACCTAGAATCTAAGATCAAACTTTAATATGTTTCATTTACCATTGATGTGAATTATGATTTTATGTAATATATATATAATAAGGGTACTAATTATGTTGATATTAGTGGGAGATAACACTGATCCCTTATGAACCAGTTGTTTAGAGATCCATATTTTCAAAGACAGTGGTTTTATAAGATTATTCCATTGATCATTATCTTATGTACTGAATATTCCACTAATAAAATGTAATATTTATATATTAATCATATTGTTTGTTATAGTTTATATCATAGTAAATTTTGTTCAGCTCTTGAATATATGATGGTATCCTTAGTGAGAACCCTATGTATAGACCTATGTAAAGGATAACTTCTTATGTTATGGTAAATAAGTGTGGTTATACTAGAAAATAACCTTACCTACATTCTATTAGTGGTCATAGTTTTCACATAGATGCATCAAGTGGTAATTACATTAAAAATAGTTGGTCATGTACATAATCACCATTATCCTAGTTCATGGTTGTTGTACCCTTACTGTGCACCTACATTGACACCCCTGATGGATATTCTCAGGTAAATTTATAGTTTATTTATGAACTTTTGGAAGGGTTTTGAATGGATGATGATAACATATGAACTGTGTAAATCTTATGGTTTCATAAATTGAAATTAAATTATCCTGATTTAGATATCATATAAATTACTTTTTGTATTATGTGTTTCCCACTATGACTATTACTTCTCACACCATGATTATAATTTTTCACACTCTTATTATTACTTTTCTGCAATTGTAGGACACCATAAAATCTTTTTAATGATTAATTCATGGAAAATGAAATGAATTTATCCTAAGAATCCAAATATAATTGGATATAGAAATATAATTATCATTGATATAATTATAGAACATTATCATAATATAAGTAATGCTGAGATTCCAAATGATAAAAGGATGGAACAACATTCTATTGAGTCCATCATGAGGTAGAATCCTTCTTATTTTATTGAGTTTGTTGAAACACTAGTTACTAAGAAATGAATCGTTACCACTGAAGATGTATTTTCTATTCTCTAGTTTTAGAATTGAAAAATTTAATTTTAGTTGTTTTTTGAGCAAAAGATGAATCATATTAAATTTTGACACAAATAAATAATGCTAGGAAGTAGGATAAAATTGAATTCATTGAGTGGGATGAGTTTAATCATTCATTTTTCAATAAATATATTCCTCATTTATTCATATAAATACTGTGAAGTAATTCTTCAAGATATATAAATAGGATGACGATTCTATTTGTGAATATATGGATAAGTTTACAAGGAATTTGAGGTAAACATCTTTTATTATCACCAATCCTTAAAGTAATGATGATTTATTCTTTATTGGATTAAATCAAAGTCGGTAAATAAATTTATATCTAAGATAATTCAGTAAATATAAAGAAAACATTTGATTAACAGTCAAGGTAGAAATGGCGATTGGATTTACCCCTCAATATTATAGTTTTGATTTAAAAGTCAAGATAGAATACAATATAAATTATAAAATACATGGAGATAAGAATATGTTATTTTCATTACACTATAGGCGTGGAAGGAAAAATAGAGGAGATTATCGCAAAGTAACTAATAAATATTTTTTTTGTGGGAGAGAAATAAATTGATAAATCCAGTACCGAAGTTATTAGAAGAATAAGTTAGATAATGATATTGATAAATCTCTAAAAAACAACCATACTCAAAGGTTTCAAATAAATAGAGTATGTAAATTATTATAACCAGTTTTAAAATATAAATGTTAATAATGATGATCAATATAATCATCCTTTTATGTCTAGAGACATTGTAAAATCTAATGTGATCTGTATTGTCAATGTGGGTATGATAATGCATTAGTGAAATGCACACATACTAGTAACTCTAGAACTAATAATTCCTTATTCACATATGTATTTACCCTCTATTTTATATCTGAATAATTTATAAAATAAACAAAACCCCACCCCAAAAACTAGTTGTTTAATTAGTATTAATAAACTCTAATGATAAGATTATTCCATCTTCCCAATATCATTCTTCTCCAATTAATGTTATTGGGAATTTGATTCTGGTAAATATAGATAATTTTCACTTAGTTGAATTTGATTTTATATAAAGCATGTATTGGATTTAGTTATAGAAATACCAAAAAAAATGAGAAAGGGAAGTCATTGTTTATAATATAGACCAACCAATGATGTTATATTAGTGAGAAAATAAATATAAAATTCAGATGGAAACTAAAAACATTATACAGGCCTTGATTCGTTTTCCAAAGTGGTGTTTATATAATATGGTTGGGGGGAAAACTCACCATATATGATATGCCTATTATATATATATATATATATATTTCTTTAAATTATTTTCTTGGATAGTTTTCGATTATTCCAACATATAATGATGTTTATCTTTCAAATTAACTCACACCAAGTGTAACACCAATATCAAAGACTCTAAATATAATGGCCTCTAATGAGTTCTAAGAATTGAAGTAAAAATCTCCCTGAGAATATTGATAAGGTATTTTTTCAACCAAATGTGCCATCATAGGGTGATACTTATCATTATTTTAAAAATACATATAGATTGATGAAACTTTGCATTGACTATTGAGAATTTAATAAGATCACAACAATGACCAATTATCCTTCCACCCATATGTATGATTTTGTTGATCAATAGTGTGGAGGTCAAAACATTTCTAGGATTGACCTTCATTCATAATATCATCAATTTAGGGTTGATAAAGAGGATATACCCAATACAATATTATATATGAGGTATGGACGTTATGTATTTACATTGATTCTAATTGGTCTTTCAAATGACTCTTATATCATTATGGAGTTAATGAATAGAGTCTTTATAGATCACCTTCACTAGTTTGTGGTGGTCTTAATGATACTTGTATAGGTTCAATGAGAAAGGAATCACATTAATATCACTTGATGATTATATTTAAGGATGTATGGAAGGATAATATATATAAAATATTTACCAAGTGTGAATTTTGGCTACAAAAGATTCATTTTTGTGTCATATATTATCAAGAAATGGTATATCGATCAATCTATCAATGAAAGAGGTAATTGAAATTTGGAATAGAAGACCCACTATGATAAATATATGTAGTTTTATTGGTTTGGTGTTATATTATCATTGGTTTTTGAATAATTTTGGAAAACTTCTAATCAAATAAAATAGCAAACTTGGAAGGGATTTTCGTTTCACTGGATAGATGAATGTGATGAAGATTTATTGAAACTGAATAGAAGGATATTTCGAATACCTATTTATACAGTACCCTATTGGAAAGAAGGGGTTTTAATCTATTTTTATGCATTGATGAAGGATATAGGTTGTTTCATTATATGTAATGATACAGTTATAGATTATTCTTCATTCAAATTGAGGGATCATGATAAAACTTATGCAACTCATAATTTGGAGATAGATAGGGTGGTTTTGACATTAAATATATAGAGGAATTATATTTATAAATGAAAGTGTGACATATGTACTAATCATAAAATATAAATGTATAAATTCACTCGAAAAGATATTAATTTGTGTCAGAGAATAAGATTGAATTTTATTAAAACTTATGACTAATTAATAAATTACTAGCAATGGAAAAATAAAAATGTGGAAGATTATCTATGTTGAAAAGATCGTACTAACTTATCTCTGATGAGGATCCTAAATGATTCAATATTTCAATGTTTTCAATGGATGGATTGTGATATGTTAATGGAATGGGATAAATCATATATTTCTAAATTAATTTAAATCAATCTATCCATGTGAGAATTAAAGAGGTGTTGATGGATGTATTGTAACTAAAATATATTGTGAGAAATGTTCCCAAGATCAGCCAATGTTATGATGGAATGATAATCTTATAGAACTATGTGTCTTCCCTATTAATACGTGACTTCAAGAAGAATCTACTGGTTCATGTTCAAAGTTCATCATTCACTATTCCTCATAGAATTATAAAGACACATAGAGATTTGAAATAGTATTTATGCTGAGACACAATGAATAGAAATTTTTTAGATTATGTATCATGATGCTTAGACTGTCAATAAGTTATGGCTAATATATAGAGTTCTAAACGAATTTTTTCACCATTACCCATACCCTAATATTTGTGGAAAAACATCACCATGTATTTTTTTCATCAGAATCCCAAATAATCTAAATAAAATAATGTAATATGGGTTTTAGTGAATCTCCTCATGAATATATTATAATTAAATTACATTAGAGATGATTTATAACAAGATAAGCTTACAAGGATATACATTCAGAATAGAGTAAGGCTTCAAGGATTACTACATTCTAATATATCTACACCAGATATGAGGTTTATATAAAATTTTATTGGGGAAGTATTCAGCAGGATATGAATGCAACATTATGTTTTAGTACTACCTATCATCATCATATATATGTTTAGTATTATACAACCATTAAAACCCCATCTGATATTTTGAGATCTTTTTATATACATTTCAATGGTGGATGGAATCAACACCTTCCAGTAGTATAGTTTTAATTCAAAAATATGTTTCACTCAATCATTTATATATCTCATTATAAAGCACAGAATAAATATAATTATAGAAGGAAAACATGATTGGATTAATTATATAAAATTATACTATTGGGACCTGATATCTCTTAGTAAATTAATGATAATATCATGTACATTCTAAAATATTATAAGAGCATCTCAGAGTCTATAATTAAGTTATACAAACCACCTTTAGTGAGATCTAGAGTTTGAAGTTTGTGAAAAATGTAATCATAGAATTTTATCCATGAAAATGGTTATGAGATTAAGGAAGAAGGTATAATTGGGACCTAGGTATTTTGTCTTATTCGTGATTATTTATTACATATGGATGGTAGATTATCACATATTCCTTCCACCAAACCAATTTTACATTCAATGTGGGTTTTATGTGTCTCTCCTAAGGAAGTACATATCGGATCTATAAAATGTACTTAACTTTGGTGTCATACCATTGGAGAATAATATTTATTATGAAGAAAAATAGTATATATATTGGATCATAGAGATAATGTTTTGTGGGACAAGACAACTCATTTGGATAGCATTCTCTGGGGGAATAAAAAAATTAATGATGTTATTGGGAACCAAATGTTGTGAAAAAATAGATATATACTAATTTTATGTATTTGAATATAGAATTTAGAGTGAAAATTTTCATTTTAATGTTAGTATAATTTAACACCACCTGATTGTATGATATAGTTCTATATAAATAAATTTTATTTCATTGATATCTTTCATTACACGCAATCTTGAGTATAAAATAATCACAGTATACTATTAAAATACAAATATATAATGTTATATTTATCACATAGCTACTGTATTGGTGGGTATGAATAGTAATAACTAAATTATGAAAAAGTTATGTTTCTATCCTATATAAAATTAATTAATTTTCCATCAATCAATTTTAAATTAAAATAAAAAAATTCATTGAGTGTAAAATAGATGTTTTTCTTAGAAGTTGTTTTTATGCCTGCGATGTGTTTTTATATTAATGTGTTAAATTAATAGTTATTGGTAAATTATTTTATAAAAATCTATATTTACTATATATTCAATAATAAATTCAATATTTTATACAATATTTGTTCTAATCATGGGATGGAAATAAATCATGATTTTTTATAAAACTGTATTTTTCTAAATAATTGTTTTCATAGAGTTAAGAAAAATTATTTTAAAATGAATTTTCCCTACATACATAAATTGAATATAATAAAATGGATAAATTATTATGAATTATTTGTTTTATAATTATTAAATATGCCTATTTACTTGTTCCATTTTGAATATTAACCTTGGTAATTTTTTCACTTTAGTGAGGATGAAATGGGTAAAATATTGTCAATACATTGGGATAAGGCTAAATTTTTTTTTCTAAAACATTAAATTATCTTACTAGGAGACTAAATTTTAGTAATTACCATCCAATAATCTAATATACGACCATAGGGTGCTATTAATCTTTGATAATGTCGCTTATAGTAATTTAAGAAAATAATGAAGAAAAAAGGATACTCTTTTGACATTAAAATCAATTTTTTTTTCAGAAGGATAAAAATAGGATATGTTATGTTATAAATGTTTATATTATAGACTAATTAATTTTTTAACTATTAATTTTTTTTTTCAATTTTTATTAATAGAATAATTTCCTTAAATACTTACATAACACAAACATAGTTATTATTCAATTAATATAAAAAATAAAATAAAATTTTTAAAAATTATTAAATTTATTATAATTGGGATGAATAATTTATATCACTAAATTTTGTAGATAAATATGAATTATTTTAGATGTGTTAATTTTTTATATTATAAATCCTTTACATTCGTGATGCATTCAAGGTAAAAGAAAATGAATAATTCCAGTAAATGCATTAATTCTATTTTATAACAAAAAATATTTTATCAATTAGTTTTAAATTCATAAAATTCATAACTAGTTTTCATTTTATTAATTGATATTATTTTGACTCATTCTCTTATTAACTCGAATTATATATTTTTGGATGCATTTTTTCTTGAAAATTAATTATTATTAAGTAAAACTTTAGGTTATTCCAAGAGTACCCCTCCCATCACTTATACATTCGAAACACTTCTCCTCTATCCCTCAAACATTTTAAAAATTATAGTTCATCTAATATATACCATAATACCTTAGTATATTCCTAAACAAAATCCTATTTCATATAGCCATTCCAAATGATCGTACCTTCAAATTTTAAGGTGTATGCCAAAAGTGGAATCTCAATCAAGATGTATAACTCTTAACTGAGAGGTTTAAAATTTATTTTTTCCTATACCTCATCTAATTCCATTTTATCCATTATAAAAATAATTAATTTAGTGTCATAAAAATTTTGAATTGTTGTTATGGGAATGTAACAAAAATTGTCCAACATCTTCCCACATGTTGGAAAAAGATAATGTTTCTCATGGAAACATATAGTATTCCAATTCCATAAAACAATATGATTCAATATCCATTTTTAAAAAATGGATGGTAACGGTGATTGATTTATTTTTCATTTTAAAAAATATGATATAATAATTATTCTATAAAGTTAGATTATTTTTTAATTTTCTTTCATTCCATCTGTTATTAAGTGAAAATAGCACTCATACATTTGTAAGTCCTACCATCTCAAAGAATGGTTTAAATAATTTTATATCACTATAATTTTTGAATTAGTCTTAATGTATGTATAATGAATATATCTATTTGATAAATAAATTATAATTAACATATAGATATTATCGAACCATCATAATTGTACAAGGATAGAAACAACCAAACTGAAATAATCAAGAAAAACAAAATCGTCAACCCCTAGAAATGACCATTTTAATAAGGCTACATTAATAAATTGGTTTTAAAATGTTATAGATAGATTAAATATGATATTATAAGTACTAAAACTACAGTATTACAGATGTATAGTGTCACGAACCCTCCCATGTGTCCCATGTTGAGACTACCCCAAGCACACCTCCCAATGTCTAGGGGATGGCGAATAGAGCCAAAGGAATTATCCCACAAGTGGGAGGCATTTTCAAGAGTACTAGAATGAATGCACACAAAAATCCCTATCCCACGATGCTAATAAGTAAACGTTCAAGAAAATAAGACTACCACTCAGAGTAACAATACAAAACTGAAAGTAAAGGGACCAAAAGACAAGCCCAAAAACAAGACAAGAACAATCTCCAGAAGTCCGTATGTGGTAAACCCTTTTTAATGGGTAGGTGAAGGGGGTTCCAACTAATGTAGTAGATGAACACCTTGTCTTTCATATCTCACTATGCACAAACTGGTCTTGAACCACCATGCTATCTATCAAAGAATCGGGTGTCTTCACAAGACACAACACGTGTGGGCAGAGCCCATATAGGGGTGAGTAACACAACACTCAGTAAGGACCCCAAAACAAAAAGGTAACACCACATATGAATTTATGAACATAGTAGACTACCAAAGTGGCACACAATGTGTAGTTTCTAAGGAGTTTACTCAACAGATAGAGTCACTAGAGTAAGCTCACATGGGTATAAATCTAAAGTATGAATAGAAAGACTATCAATTTTATGTTATGAACACCTTTCCCTATCGAGACACTCAACACTGATGAGTCACATAAGAATCTTGGTAAACCTATAAATGCTCATTATATAGGCTTGCGGGGGATCCAAGACATGCTCATCTCTTAGGCCTACTAGGTCACCTAGACCCACTCATCACTTAGGCATGCTGGGGAACCTACACCCAAAATTCATGGTCTTCTTTTCATAGCTATCCATATGATTCCCACTCGTAGAACACATGATTCTGGGAGAATCTACTCCTCCAACCGTCAGTTATATCTAAATTTCAACAAAAATCATCTTAGGATATATCAAAAGGACCTGCTCATCATGAGGGGTCCCAATTCCATAAACTACTCTTCCATAGAACATGAATTTTGGAAGTTATGAGATTTTATGTAAAAAGGGTATGGTTGGGTCTAGTCCCGGTCTGACCCGGTCGGACCGATCCAACCCGACCTGGGTCTGACATGGTCTGTTGCACCAACCCTACCTAGTAGAATAGATTGGCTCAAGGGGATGAGCCCAGCCTGGGGCTGACTTCCTAGAGCAAGATAATCATCTCAACCAGGGTTGTGGAGGGAACTGTGTCCCACCCATGGCCATTGCCATAGGTTGGATCCACGGTCTAGATAGACTGTGACCTCCAAATAAATGACACAGCATTCCATCTGCATCTGTCGAACCACCACTGACTACTTTCCAGTGTCTTCTGATCATCACCCAGTGAGGATGTCTCAATCTTCCTTCACCACCATGGCATGATCTATGGACCACTATACTCTATCTGATTGTTAGTTTTCTAATCTGAAAGACTGCTTCAATCCTATGGTCGCCGCCCCCACTGTTTTCTGCTTCAAGCCATCTTTTCATTGATCAGAGGGTTTGAACAGGCTCTTATGCTCATGGAAAGAACATGATGTGACCATGGTGTTCCATGGGTAAAGAATGCAAGGAGGTAGAGAGATCCCCATGAACACCCAAGGTAACAAACACCAACCTTGTTCATTTGGACTTTTCTGATTTTATTATAAAATATATGGGAGACGTTCAAATTATTCCGATTATATAATCCCTTCCTAAATCCCTACATGTTGAAATCCCATTCCTGCAAGGATGATCAATCTACTGATCAATTTGATAGTGAATTAACCTGCATTCTTCATTTAGAAAGGAGCAATGAATGATGGGAGACCAAACAGAAAATGAAAAACACTTAATAGTAATTAGATCACTCATTGAGGGATAATAGAGTTTCTCCACAACCATTCTTAGATTCATGATCCATAACACTCATCGATAACATGGTCCATTGAAGGTGAAGGAATTAAATTTTGGCGATTGGATGTTCATCGTCATTCTCAACTCTTCAATTCCACTCTTCCAGAGCCTCAGTTATGTTCTAGGGTCTTGTCAATTATCACGTATCTATGTTAAACAATTAAATAGAGAAAAATTATTTCAGTGTTTTTGTCATGCTGAGTCGCTATATCGTTACATTGTTTTGATTTATAAAATATTGTTTTTGTTATGTTGACTTGCAACATCGTTTTGCTATTTCATTAATTAAATGAAACAACTGAGTTTAATTTGTTTTGAAGCACAAAAACATTATTTCATTAAATAAACCACTCAAGTTTTTTTAAAAATTTTCCCTCAAAATGAAAAAAAATTAAATTTGTCCCTCAACCCACACCGGTTGAGGTTAGGTACTTCCTTAGGTAAGGTCGTTGTTCTGAATGCAACATTGCCCTCATATTTTATATCTGGGCACAAATTTAGTTGTTTCCAAAACCACCCATAGAGATTATTTTTAACCAACTAAAAAAGATTGAAAATTTATTCTAGACTCATTGGGCCTTGGAATAACATGTCCTCTAATCGTCCTGTTTTGAAATAACCCCATAATCTTTTGAAGTAATAATACATAAAATTTCTGGGACATTACATTCTCCCCACATGAGGGATTCTTGTCCTCGAAAGCCAAGCCAAGGTTTAAACAATCAAATGGGGATACTAAAGCATGAATCAGAGCCTCCTAGTCCCATGTTCTAACCTTGGGATTACCGTACTACCACCGAATGTGCTCTAGAGGAATAAAATACCAGTGAAGAACCCACTTCTGTCAATCCCCAATCTCCTCAAAAAACCCCACAAACATCACCACATCATCAATGTCCATCTTGTCCTATTCAATCACGTGTGATGGGTCATGCACATACCTCCTTAACTATGACATGTGAAAGACATTATGCCCTTGATACATTTTTTGGGGAAGAGCATGGTGGTACACCACCTCACCAAATCGACACATAATCTTGAAATATCTGATGAATCTTGGAGATAGCATACTCCCCTCACCAAATCTCTGCAATCCCCATTGAGGTGTGACCCAATGAAACACATAGTCTCCTTCCTTGTACTCTAATGGACTACATATACTACCAAAATAAGATTTATTACTACTCTTTGCACTCTAAATCTGATCATGGATGATCTTCACCTTCTCGATGGTACACTGTACCATATTTAGACCCGTGAATGTTGATTCCCTTAGGTCTGTCTAGCATTATAGGGATCTGTGTGGTTTTATTTATAGTGAGTCAAATGGCGCCATACCAATGGTTGAGAGGTATCTATTTCTGTATGAAAACTCTACCAGTGGTATATAGTCTTCCCAACTATGACCAACGTCTACAATGCGAGCAAAATGCATGTCATCCAAAACATGTACAGTTCTATCTGTCTAGCCATCCGTCTAGGTTTGAAATGTCATGCTCCAATGTAGCTGAGTCTCGAATTGCTCATAAATATTCTTCCATAGCCGGGACATGAAGGATGTATTATAGTCTAAAAATTTCTCTAAAGTCACCCTATGAAGACAAACTATCTCTTGAATGTAGAGGTCTCTATTCCATCTACAAAACCCATATTCAAAATGGGTATGTAGTAGGATGACTTGTTGATTCAGTCAACGATCACCCAAATGGTATCGTGTCCCTTAGATATGCGTGGAAACCTTTATCGAATTCCACTGATATACCACCCCATTTCCACTCAAGTGCATAGATTGGTTCATCCAAGAATGTTGGAAAATGATTCCTTACTATCAAGTTCTAAAAAGGGAGGAATTGGGAAATGAACTATCCCACTGCCTTCTCACTCGCCATCCACCAGTACTAATGTCAGAGATCCTCGTACATAATTTCCACTCCTTGATGCACCACCATGGGGGAGTTGTGTAACTCCCTAACAAAATCTTCTTGAAATATCATTGGTACAATGGTGCGGCCTCTGAATATGATGGAATGCTCCCCATATATTCAATATCCATTATGGGCTTGCCCTTTGGATAACTAATCACATCATTCCTCTCAGTTGACATCTCCAAGTTGTGCCTCCCTAAATCCCAGCAATAGTAGGGGATTGACAACCATATAATGAAGGTATGATGCTCCATCACCATCTACTAAGGATATCTGCACTGTGGATAACTGCTCTGATGACTCACTTAGCAAATGCAACCCAGTTCTCCTACTGGGGGCTTCTACCATAACGTCCTCTTTCCCATGAGTATATACTATATCAAATTTGTATACATTGATGAACTATAGCCACCAACACTATCTCATGTTCATGTCATTCTAGGATAATACATATCTAATACTTTTATGGTTGGAGTAGATGATAAACTGCTCACCCATCTTGTTGTTTCACCACTACTTCAAAGCAAAGACCACTGCTGCCTACTCAAGATCATGGGCCATGTAGTTCGAATCATGCTACCTCAACTTGAAAGAACTATAGGAAATAAACAAAAAATCGTATATTATAAAAATACCTAGTATTATGTCTAATGAATCATAGAACACTACATACCCCACACCCTCCTCCAGTAGTCTCAATATATGGTCCCTCTTCAATATCTGCCTCAACTCCAGAGAAATCTGCTGGCACCTCTCCATCCACTAGAAGGAATATCCCTTTTGGGTCAAATATTATAATGGCGCTTCTACGTTTGAAAATTCTAGCATGAACATCCGGCTGTATTCATCCAAACCCAAGAAAATATCTCACCTCAGTCATGCTTCTGGGTGGATCCCAAGCAAGAACCACCTCTATCTTCACTATGTCCACTGAAACTCCAGCCTCTAAAAATTATTTTTCCTAAAAGTGGACCTCCTGAATCCAGAATTGACACTTAGAGAGTTTCCCATAATGCTGGTGCTCTCATAGAGTATCTAGGACCATCCTCAGGTGTGTCGTGTGCTCCTCCTCAGATGTCTATCACACCAGGATGTCATCTACGAATACCATGATGAACATTTCAACTTATGACTAGAAGATTTTGTTCATGAGTCCCATGAACATTGATGGGGCGTTGTTCATTCCAAATGGAATGACCAAGAACTCATAGTGTGCATACCAACATCTAATGTCTGTTATTGTTACATGATCACCTAGTACACAAAGATGATGATAACCAGACTTGAGGTCTCTTTGAGGACCACCTTGCTCCATTTAGTTGTCTGATGAGGTCATCAAATCTCAGTAGTGGGTATTTGTTCTTCCCAGTAACCCAATTCTGGCACGGATAGTTTACACATAGTCTCAAGCTCCAATAGGCCTTCCTAAAAATCAAAACTAGGGATGCACTAGGTGAAACACTGGTCCGTATGGAGCCCTTTATTTAGAGGTCCTCAAGTTGTATCCTCAACTCATGAAGATCCAAGGGATACATATGATAAGCTATTGTAGATATCAATTCCATCTCAAGGTACAAGTAAACAGAGAAGTTAACCTCTTTGTGAGGAGTTAATTAGACAACATAATCAAGAAAGATGACCTCGTAATCATCCACCACTATAGGAAATTGAAGACTCGACTTGTCCAATGCATCGAGGGTAAGGTTTTCCAACTAAATAGTGACCAGTTTTACCCTCCTTAGAGAAATTATATCATTAACATTAAGTATCTCCTTTTCACCGGTAAAAGGATAATGTGGTTCCATATCTATGGACACACTGCACACTTTCCCTAAAACAGTCAATCTGATCATCTACTATGGATAACCAGTCCAAACCCAAAATGATTCAGTAAGGTCATGACGCCGCTACTAGGATATCCTATCTGAGGTCGTTACCTCCAAGAGTAAGCTCTCACTATAGTCATCTATGTGTAATCGTCAAATCCCCTCCTATTGGAGTCTCTAATCATAAGGATCAAGCCAAAGGTTCTACTGGTTTATTTTTACTCCGAACATGGTCCATAAAAAGAAAACTGTGGATGGGACCTATGAATCTAAGAACTACATTTTATAGTGGAGAAGACATATATAATACCTCTATTCATCTCTGGAGCATCAGTATCATATTCCTTTATCACAGGAAGTTTGGCCCACCCATGTCCACCTACACCCAGAGCCCGTAATGGACCACCTAGGGGTAGTGGTAGTAGAACCTCGAACCTCATCCCACAACCTTACACTCTTATTTATCTCATATCAAGTACGGCTCCCTACGAACCACCATGCAAAACCCTATACCTCTAACTCAGCGGTCCCTCAACCATTTATTTATCGTCTTCATGGTGTGTTTGGCAGTCACGAGCTATGTGCCCCTACCTTCCACATGCGTAGTAGACCCTGCTCCACTATAGACATCCTCTGACCTGGGAGCCTTATACTATGGACCCTATAATCTTGGGTCATCCCCTAAAGTACTTGACCCACTTGGGTACTCATTTATTCTAGATACTACCCACCACTGATGAATCTGTCACATAATGTCTACTAGTAGCTCATACCACCAACACCCACTCCATCAAGAATCTCTCAAAGATAAGAGCTCGCTCCATCACCCCGTCATACGTAGGGATGAAAATCAATACCATTTATAACCTAATCGTCCAGTGTAGACCCTTCTCTGGGGATCGAGCCCTAAGGAACATGTCTCACACTATGTCGGTAGAGTAGTGAGAATGCTCAATGAATCACGCTCATTACTCTTCTACTATCATTATACCCTACTATAGTTGTCGTAGCCCCTTGATGAATACTAACCATAGAGTTTCCTGAAATAATTCCCCTCTAAAAAGGTTCTCAGAATTAGTCCATGGGATGGATTCCACATTATGCATCTTGATCATCAAGCTCCACCATCTCCCCAATGATCCCTGAAGAAGATCTCAACTATGATTTCCAACTGGTTAGATGGTGTCCTCACAAGAAAGAAGACACAAGTGAATACCTCCATCCAATCATTAACTATTTAGGGGTCAGTCTCACGCCTAATCCTAAGTGTTCTGTGATTCTGAAACTAATGTAAGGCACTGAGCCTGCATGCGACCTATACCAGTGGTGTAGGTATGAACTATTAATCGATGGATGGTGGGATAATATGTGCACCACCCAATGGGAACACAATCATTACTAGTCCCTACACTGACTTCTCATCGCTTGATATACCATCCTCACCATTACACACCAGATTCATGGCTGGATGTCTGCGTGGAAACATCCTAAAATAGATCAAGATGAACCACAATCAATAGATTATACTGGGTGAGTTATCTCTAACTAAATAAGGACATTAGAACCCTCTCAATTCATATATGTTTCATGAAACTAATGTTTTCATGTACTTAGATGAAATGCATAATATATGGTCCAGGTGTATGGATATGTTGGCAACTGAACCAACACCAAACTCACTAAGTCTGAAAATTGAACTCAAAATATTCAAAATCGTTTCACTAAAACAATTCCATTGACCCTTGTTCCTTATGGAAGAACCTACCACCTCTAAAACCCATCTTTTTTGACCCATCCTCCAGCGCTTTTTTGATTACTACCCCAAGCCCACCTCCGAAAGTCCAGGGGTAGGAAACTAGCACTAATGGAATTACCCCACATGTGGGAGGCATTTTCCTGAGTACATGTGCACACGAATAGGTACATCCCCATACCAAAATGATTAAAAGTAAACATGTATGAAACTAATAAAACCATTGAGAGTAAAAATATAAAAATTATACATAAAAGGGCCAGAATACAATCCCAGCAAAATATAAGTTCAAGTCTATAAAGAACATCTATGGTAAACCCTACCTAAAGTGTATGAGAAGGGGCTTCTTCCAAATGTCATAGATGCATGCCTCGTCTGTCAGATCTCAATCGGTACCACATGGTCTTGGAGAACCAAGGTCTCTATCGAAATGTATTCAATCTTCACAGGACACAACATGTGTGGGCGGAGCCCGTGCAGGAGTGAGTAACACAATACTCAGTAAGGACACCCAAAGAAAAATTTAATCCCACAAAGGAATGTATGCACAATGTAAACTGAAAAATTGGTACACGAAGTTTATCCTCTAAGGAGTAAAGTCATGAGACATAGATTCACTATAGTCAGCTCACACAGGTTCAAATCTAATGTATTAAAAGCAACACTATAAATCGTAAATTTTGAACACATTGTATGGTCAAGACACTCATCCCCAATGATTCACCTAGTGCTATTGGGGAACCTAGACCCGCACATTAGTTATGCCTACTAGGAAATGTATACCCAATCATCTCTTAGTCCTACAGGGTTACTTAGACCTATTCATCACTTTGGTCTACTAGGGCACCTATACCCACTCACCCCAATCTTCTCATGACAGCCAGCTATATGATTCCAACTCATAGCATGCTTGATTTCAAGAGATTATATAACTCAATCCATCGGTCATATCTCAACTTCTACAAAAACCCACTTATATTATATCAAAAGGACCTCCATATCATGTGGGTGCCAAGGCCGCAAACAAATCACCAAAAGGATATTTAGTTGGAATGTTATGAGAATTTTTTATAAAAAGTGGATGGTATGACTTAGGTTAGGGCCCGGTCTGACCCCGTGAGAGTGACCCCACCCAACCCACCTTGGGGTCCACAGAACCGACTCAGCTCTAACCTGGCCTACCATGTCCAACCATACCTAGCCCAATCCAATGGAGTAGCCTGGTCTGAGGCGCTATGCTCGCCCCAGTGTCAGCCCGTCTCGCCACCCATCATGCTAGAGTGGGTTGTTCTTCTCCACGAAGGACGCAGTAGGAACGAAGTCCCACTCACAAGCAATTACATAGGTCTCCAAGAAGTCTTTTTCGACCACAACCTCTATCCAAATCTGTCGAACCACCAAAAGCCACCTTTCGGTGCCCTCTGAGCTACGACCGCAGCAGATTCTATAGGATTCCTTTGACAACACGGTGGGCCATTACCACGAACTTCCTCCAGCATGTGGTCACCGCCGCATGCCATCGCCGCTTGTTTCAGAGCACAAGATGGTGCTTTATCCAGCAACCAGACTTTCTCTAGTGAATCATTTTCTAATCTGATTCTCCCGATATAATCCTTGGGTCACCGCATCAACTACCATGTACTCCATGCATCTTTTCATCAATTCAGGGGTTCAAACATGTTCCAATCCTACCGTAATGAATCTATTGTGACCACATGGGTATGTCAGTGAAGAACACGGGGATGGAGAGATATCACCATGAATACCAAAGGCAACGAATGTCGTCCTTGTTATTTTAGACTTCATTCTTCGTGTTATAAAATAAAATATAGGTTTTCAAATTATTTCAATGATATAATCCCCTCTTAAATACCTTCAAATCAAAATCCCATTCTAGTACGGACGATTAATCTACAGTTCAATTTCTTAGTAAATTATACAGGAATTATTTTTTAGAAAGGAATAACGGGGTAAGGGAGGCCCAACAGAAAACAAAACCCCCTTTCATGGAATCAGATCACTCATCAATGAAGAATTGAGTCGATCCACCATTGTTCTTCAATTCTTGATTCGCTACTCCCGATGATGATGAGATCCTTCAAATGGAGGGTTGTATCTTTTGTTGATTCGACATTCGTCGTCTTTTTTCTCTCACCAAATCCAATCCTCCAGAACTTCCAAGCTGTTCCAAGTTCGTGTCCTTGATCAGGTATCTCTTATAAACAATTAAATAGAGGAAATGTGTTTCAGCATTTTTGTTACATAGAGTTTCCACATCATTATGCTATTTCATTTATGAAACAACGTTTCTATTCTACTAAGTGGAAATGTCATTACACTTTTTCATTTAAGAAATGAAACTACTGAATTGATGTTGCATTGCAGTGCAACGTTTTTATAATAAAATAATCTTTTTGATTTTATTTTATCTCCCCTTAAAACACCCAAAAATTTATATTTTCTATAAACCTGCGTCTGTTAAGATTAGGTCCCTCCACAGGTTATATCATCATTCAGAACGCAATGGTTACCTAGGATTTATAATCCTGGGACCCATTTAGAAGTTTCCAAAACTGTACATGGACACTATTTTAAACAATATAAAAAAATTAAACATTAATTTCAAGCTCATTAGGACTCGGAAACACGTGTCTTCTGAGCACATTGTCTTGAAATAATCACATAAATTTGTCAAAAATAAATTTACATGGATTTTCTTGGACATTATATAGAGTAAATTAAAATTATTTATAAACCTGGTTCAAGTTGTTTCTGAGAATTTTGAACTCTAGTTAAGGGTTTTTTATTACCATCTCATCATTTTCTATGATTTTTAGGATTATGTTTATGATGATTATATTACGTAATATACCTCTCAAAAATAGGATGAATTTTATTATTCTCTTATTAGTTATATATTTTACATTTTTTACTTTCCTTTTCTTTTATTTATTTACTCAATATACTGAAATAAAATATTTACAAAAGACTGACTTTGTTTTACTATTCACGAATTAATTTTTCTCTTTTATATTAATAATTTATAAAAAAAAATTTAAAAATGAATTTAATTTTATAAAATTATTGATTCAAATAACATTAACCCATTTCTTAATGTTGTTAAAAAAATAAAATTGATCTTCTTATCATATTAAAAATGAGTACTTTTGAATTTTTACAATTAATTTGTAACAAATATATATTTTAATATACATGGAATGAATAAAATTTTCATCCATCCTCACCATGAAATTATTTTATGATTATCCAATAAATGTAGAATTTTATTCTCAATTAAAAATAGTACTTTAATATTTTGGTCATTTTTTAATTATAAATAATTCCATTTAAAGTAAAAAGGTTATTTTCAACAAGAACCATTCCATGTCATATTTTGATGGAATTTTACCCTAAGATGAAATAATTTAACGTAACTTATGATGTAATAGGTATATGATCCACTAATAGTATTCTTATTATTTCATTTTATGGGTTATGATTATTATGATGAAGATTTAATGAAACCCATTTATTTTCAATTGTTTATGTCATGATGAGTTGTTGAAATGTTTATGAGACCTATTTCTATTTCAGGGGTTATGATATATGATGAATTCATTGTGATATTTTGGACCACAATTGATTTTATTTTGATTATGTGATGTATGTTCATTGAATTATATATACCTCCAACTCATTTATTAAATAGGTATATCTCATTAAATTATTAATATTTGAATGGGGAGTGAACCTTGTTTACTAAGGGACATCAACGAATATATTAATCTTTGGATTTATCCTTGACTAATTTGATAGAATGGGGAGTGAACCTCAACCACTACAATAGTATTACTGGTGATCCTTAAATGCCATAAAAATTATTTTATATGCTAATCTGGATCCCCTGAAACTTATATTTTGTGTTAATGTTATGTGTACAAGGATCATGTTCACTAATTCCTTTAGGATTCATGTATAATGAGAATATATGACTTATTACATGACACATTATTAAGATATTTTATATGATGATTATGGTTTTAAAATGTTATGATAGTGTAATGGTTCCCTTATTCTCATGTTATGTTTAAAAATTCATTGTTACCTCTATTGTTTACCCTTACAAAGAATCTGATCCCACAAATTATTAGGATGCCATTCCCTATACTATTATGAAATATTTAAATTATGATATATATATATAATGGTTCTATTAGTGGGATTTTATGTTGATCTATTGTGATTGATTTTTTTAAGAATCATTGTCTCTAAAAATATTAAACCTGTATGGTTATGGAATAAATCATTATTTTATTTTTCGAATAATCATCTAATAAGTTGCAATGTTTTTTTTAAAAATCATGTGTATCATTAAATAATATATGGATAAAAAGTAAAAAAACATGCATTTAATAAATTATTTTTCTAACAATAAGCATCCCTCTTGTGAAACATTCATTCTATTCTAACTATAAATTTGATCAATGATATTGTAGTAGAATTTATCCATGTAAATGTTTCAACTCGTACCTATATGATTTGAAAAATGTGATATTATAAATGAATAGACTCATTAATGACTCAATGTTCTCTGGAGATCATAAAAACCTCTCAAATATTATTAAAATATTTAATCCAACTTATATCTTTCCCAAAAATCTCAACATAATGTCAATAGAGTGTTTTGATGATTTGCATTCCTTTTATAGTCGACTCCATGGAGAATAATTTCTTCATAATATAACTTGTGTAAATGAGGAAATATGTTCATTCCAGACCTTATATGTATATACAGGTCAATATATGTGAGATTAGTGACACATTTTCTTAGATGATCCATATAATTTGAAAATATGGATCTAGAAAAAGGATAAACATTCCTTACTTCTCTTTAATATCCAACATACCCCATTCGTGACTCATTGATAAGTATTCATAGTATGTAACTCTTATAAATCAATCCAACAATTATAATAATTTTATTGGAAAGGATATAACACCTGAAGGTATCAAATATAAAGCATCAATTTATGGTGTTAAAGGATTTAGAGATAATAAATTTTAAATAAAAGCTTCAATTTATAAATATTTCTTACAAAGTTTCAACTATGGTGATGATTAACCATTGAATATTCCTTCTCTGGAGGAAACCAAACTGATTTGGGGTCATATATTTTCCTATAATATTCCTCACCCTAAAGGATACCATTTTTCTAATTACTATTGGGATGTTATTATCAAAATAAACTGGACTAAAATCTCTGATATTAACAAAATTTTATTCTTTTGTTACTAAGTAAATAAAGTGAGAGTACATTCCACGAAATAATATCTATTATAAGAAAAATTAAATCACATCCTTTATTAATTCTGTATTGAGGATGTCACAATAAGTCATGAATAATCTGTTTGTAATCCATTTGGGCCCACAACATAGTCAAGGATAAGAGAAGAAAATGCATATGTGATATATTCTTCAGAGGGATTACGATTAAGTTTCTAATAATAATGTTCATAAATACATTAAGAGTGGCTATCAATCAAGGTTTTTTACTTTATCTGACCCCTTGACCCTATAAAGAAATTGAAAATAGTCAGTAATGGAATTTTAAATCATTGGATCAAAAATGAAGAGCATATTATCTATACAAATTTCATAGATTACCCATTTATCATTTTTCTCCTTCTATTAAAGAACTAAAAAAATTGTAATTTCAATAACTATCAAGATATAATATAAAATTATATTAGTTATTTTCTATCCTTTCTATGAGGGATATAAGTCTTCAAAATTTAGAATGCAGTTGGATCTCTTCTTGTAATGGAATGTCATTATTCCAATTGGATACATGGTAGCATTTTAGGTTATAAAAAATGAATCCATATCATCATCAAATTTGGAGAAAGATTACTTAACCCTTCCCATATGTGATCCTTTATAATATGAAGATGTCTAGATAATATTTGAAGGACATTTCCAGATACATCTCATTTACACCAATCAATGATTATCTCCCTACAACCAAAAATACTGACCCCTAAATTTTTTAATTTTAAAGGTTTAAATAAAAATCACAACATTCTTAGAAAGACATCAAAAATAAATAGGTTGAGATCTGAATTAATCATCAGCTAAATTAATCCTTCTAGATCATTTGGATTATGACAGTTCCCAATATGGTAAAGAAATAGTTAAAATGTGCATTCCTTCCTTCAATTAATTATCTATCTTTCCTAGGTAAAATCATCACCAATGATTGAAACATCCTGAAGACTAAATTTCTCAAAAAATGAACAGAAAACATCTATATAAATACTGATGAAGTTTTTCAAACAATTTTTTTAATCCTCAAAATGGTGCTAAAGTTTATAATTTTAATCCATCATTGATTCACCTTCATATACATCACATCCAATTCCATCAAATATACATCCTTTTTGTATATAAGGATGAATATTGTATAATGGGGAGGGTTAAAGATATTTCATTTAGAAAAATAAATATATAAAAGTTTTTAACTCTTTGGAAATATGAATGAACATGAATATTAATCTTTTTTAGGACCCAAAAGGTTTTAAACACACTGTCGTTCATGTTTTTTACTATAAATTATGATCCAAGTGATACCCAAGAAAACACATTACAGTTTTAAATATTCCTCATGGATTCAACCATTCCAACATAAAATATATTATCAGAGTCAAGTAAGTGTTTTATATCATGTGAAATGGGATAATTCACATGCCATTATCAATTATAAGAAACAATTTTCATTACATTTGTATTCCCCTGAAGAGGGAAAGATTCTTCTTTCCATCCTCTCAGGATGTCCCTTTATATTCTCCTTTAATATGAAAATAATAATAATAACATGAATGATAATAAAAATAATAATAAAAGTGAGATACCATGATTTGAAGTTGAAATATTACCCCTTATTAAGTAAAATAAAAAAGGGTATGAGGAATATAGTGTAATAAAATACCTTGTTCTGAAAAATAAAATTTCTTTAAAAACCTGAGGATATAAAATAAAAAATCAATTTTTAACTTCATCATCCATAATTTAACCATACATGTTCGACTAATATGAATCTCCATGATAGAAAATGACCATAATAAGAATTAATATAGAGTATTACCTCATATTCCCTCATATTTCTGATTGAACTCTTTGAAATACCATTTCATCGTCAAATGTTTTTTTTCGTTAGGTAAATAATTATAAAGGTATGAATACAATTGGTACTTCCTGAATCTTTGGGATCATTTTTCATCCCCTAAATCTTATTCATTTTCATTTATTGATAACATAATTTTATATTAATGAAGTTCCTTCATCTAAATTGACTTTTGGTTGAACTCCAAATAGTATTTCATGAAATATAATATTGTTTTGGGGCATATTAGTCCTTATCTACGTTGTAATCATATGTTTTCATGAACTCATTCCCCTTATCAGGACCCTTATCCATATCTACCTTTCCATAATCCAGCACTGGTCATCCATCCTCATGTCATTAAAATCCGTTACTCGTCACCTCCCGAAATGGATCAATTTTTGTTATATATATCATATCTAAAATTCATAAATAATTTATTCATTCCATTTGTTATTAAAAATCAATATGATTGAAAAATAAAAATTATTGTTCCATTATAAAGACCTTATAACCATTATAATGCAGTAGGACATCCTTACTACATGCATTTACTTGTCTCATAGATGAATAAACATCAAAATAATGCTCCAACTAATTAGTTCTTCATATATGTGGCTTTGAATACAAATTAGGAAACTACTGTCGTGAAATCTTGATTCAAAATGAAATGCCCATAACCTAATATTATTCTACATTATGAAATTAAGTAAACTATTGTTCTTACCAATCATCATTAACATATATATATATAAACATTCATTGTTATCCATAATCTACTACCCCCGTAATTTTTTACACATATTCTCGGTATTATTCTATACTTCATCATCTTTATCTTATTTATAAGGATTAACACAAAATACGTGAAAATGTTCACATACTTTTATGGACATTCTTCTCTCCTATCACATTGATCCAAATCATTGCCTCTTAAATTAATGATTGATCAAACAACTTATTTCAAAATATTAGACATAAAGTGACCAATAATTCCATAAACTAAAAGAAATCAATGAATATTATCATATTAAATCTTAATTATAAGATCATCATTTTTTGGTAGAATTATATATCAATAAATATAGATAAAATATCAATGTTAAATAAAAACTTTGAATAGTGGGAATAACTCACCATTTTATTTGCATTACAAATTTCAATAGAAATATTAATTGAGGAATCAATTTCATACCAGATTTAATGATTCCATAAATCCCATTACAATCCTTCAATTAGAACCCACACTTTCACAAAAAATATTTTCAAGTAGATTAAAATTTGAATTCCACTATCAATTCATCATGATTCCATGTGTATCATACACCAAAATAATAACCCATGAATTTATATTCAACTAAATTTAATGATCGATAATGTTAATAAAACATAGTCAATGGGAAAAAATTTATAAACTAACATGATTACTATAAGTAATAAATGGTATAACATATCACATACATTCCATGGAATCCTACCTTTTATCCAATAGATTTTTGAAATGTTGAAATTATTTCAACGATCAAGTATCTTCATGATTTCATCACTATTATACATGAAATTTCTAACAATAAAGTTATTATTAAACATTAATTTTTAATATCCATGGTTAACGGGTGTAGTGATAAGGTTCATGATGAAGGATAGTGGATGTATGAGATAACATATTAGATAGAGTAGTAGGTTGTGGTGTGGACCTATGAGTTATAGCATACTAGAGGCCCTTGACGCATAATGGAGATTATGTGTTATGTATTCTTAAGATTATTTATTTTGGTGGGTATAAAAAATATGGAATGGATATGGTGTGGAGGTTATCTTTTTCCTAAACTCCTTGAGAGGATGGCTTTGGAGGTTATGTTGTTTAGAGGTTGGTTTGATAAATTCCAAAAAAACACTCAAAAAAGTTATTTTCCATGACTCATTGGAATTACAGAAGGGGACCTTGTGGGGTGGAGGTCTGTAGTGGATGGTTATTATGAATTTGTCAATTTTGAGGTATTTTAGGGGTGGTTACTTGGATTCATTATATCCTTACCTTGGAATCTATGATCAAGACAAATATAATAGTCTAGATAAAGAAGGAGGTTGATATTGGTTTTATTGAGGCTTAGATCATAGTTTTTCATCATAGTATTGAACAAAAACAAATTAAATAAATCATTTAATGTTTTCTTACACTATAGATTATTTAAAAATTATTCATTATAAATTCAAAAACCTCTCCAGAAGTCATCATTATTTTTACTTTTCTCTTTAGTCAAGGGTGTCCTAGGTGAATCCTTTGGAGAGTCGCTCATCCACTTTTCAATGATGTTGATACCTAACATCAAGATATTTTTTCATATAAATATAAGGTGATTTCTCTTCCCTTCACTTCTTTGTTCTCTTGTGATTATTGTTTTGTAAAGGATTATACACATAATAATTGTATTTTTTGTGGATTATGTTGAATGATATTGATAGGGAATGTTTTATTTTACAGTATTAATACCATCATAGTTATATTCCAGTATTTTGAATATTTCTTATTCAAATTACCCTTTCTCAGTGATTCAAAAAGCCTTTGTTGGTCTAGGGGTCCTTTTTTATCCTTTTTAGTGCATCTACAAATTTAACATGATTTTATTTTCATTCATTGCGTGGAAAAGATAAACCTAATAAAGGTAATGAACATGTTTAAGTGAAACTAAAGGGTAGATTATATTCACATATGTTTACTAGTTTTTTGTTATTTTGTATTATTTTTTCTTATACATGAATATTGTTGTGATTTTAGGGTTTTATATGATGTGAATTATGAATCTCTATTATGATTGATTAATTTAATTCACAATTTATAAGTGGTTAATAACATAAATATGTATATGAAATTACTGTGTGCAAATTTTTAATATATTTGAAAACAACTGATCAAGTGATGATGAAGTATTTTGAATATACCATTCAATATAAAATAGTGTAAAATATGATAGATGTAATATACTATTACATATATTTCAATTATTATTGTAATTTCTTTGTGATTGTGTGAGTCATGTTGAGTATTACAGTTATGGTGTGATCAGTTCAATTGTATGATACATCATGTAATTGGGGTTTTGGTGGGATTGGAATGGGATGAGGGATAGTCATTAGAGGTTAGTTGATGATTAAGGTTAGAATGTGTTTTGGTTATGTGTGGAGAAATGTTTTATTCTTTTTAAGATACCTAATGTGAATGATTTTTAATGATGGAATGGGAATGTAATGGTATAGGATTAAATATGTGTGGATCATATTTGAATTTATGGAAATTGAATAATGAATTATTTGTTACAAATCGGTTTCAATATAATGTTTAGTGGAATATATTCAGAATTATGTGTTCTTGAGAGAGTGCTTTCATTAAATTTATAATTGATTGTTTTCCAAATAGATCTCTATTTTTAAATTTGAAAATTTAAAAATGGTTGAATGTGTAAATAAAGAAGAACATTATGTGTTGTGTGTGGTTGTATTATTAGTATGTTGTATCTATGGGTAGATGTATTTGGAGGAATACTTTGTGGGGTGTTTAGGTAGTATTGTGGTTTTAACTGGATATATATGATATGGAATAATAGGTTATGTATTTTGTGTGATTGTTATTTTTTTTATACACACCCTACCTTAGTTGATGATTTCATACTAACATGTAATGAGTTTTATCTTCTAAGTGTTTCTCCTCACTCTCTTCAGTGATAGTTATAATGGCTCTATGGGAAGTGATTCATAGTGATGATGTATCA
This sequence comes from Viscum album, assembly GCA_963277665.1. Classification (NCBI taxonomy): domain Eukaryota; kingdom Viridiplantae; phylum Streptophyta; class Magnoliopsida; order Santalales; family Viscaceae; genus Viscum; species Viscum album. The sequence continues at coordinate 1,337,492,739 of OY728132.1, read as the reverse complement.
TTTCTTAGTGATTCTTATTGATTAGGGAATGGATGGTAATCAGTCATGGTGTTGATGGATTAGTTTGTTTCGATGCCTCATGATGATGTATTAATTCGTGGTGATGCCCAATGATGATGGATTGGTTGGGGGTGACACATAATTTTTATGTATTATATGTTAGTGATTCCAATTTATTATGTCTTAGAGGGTGGAAATTTCTATTGGGGATAAATTTTCCATGGTGGAAGTAATTAATTTGATTCATGGCGGGGGATTATGCATGGTAGGATGAGGGAACAATATGTATTTCCTTCCTATTCATGATACACAAACACTTTTCATATAGGTATATGGATGGACATAAGTTTTTATATATATTATCAGTATAGAAACTATTATGGGGAAACATAAAATAAATTATTTTTATGTTACCTAACAGCATTGGATTTGTAATTTGGTTACTGAGTTTTAGTGAGATTGGGGGGTGATTAGTTAATATATTTTGTTGAATGTTTCTCAAGTTCCCCATTCATAATGAATTATAATGCTCTTATCACATTTTCATGAGATACCAATGGTATGATATTATTGATTATTCTTATTATGATCAACCAGCATATATATAAATAGTATTTGGGTTTCCAAGATGGTTATGGATTTACAATATATAAACCATTAACTTATATTTTTTTATAGTATCTTCCTTAGGATTTCCCTTGATAATTTTATATTTTTGTGTTTTCATTTCTGTAACATCAAATGAATTGTGACATGATAGTTATTTTATATTTCTGCTATTTTAGGATAACTGTAGATTTTTTTCATTTATGTTTTCATGTACTTTTATTATTTGGATAATTTATTCCATTGTATATTTAATACCATAATTTTCAGTAACCATCCTAGGGACAAATATAGGATGGATTTTGGGGTCAATGCTTTTATTCCTTGATAGCATCGGAGAGGTACCGAAGGTGCAGTGTTATGATATAGTGGAATTAGTGATATTTTTTGAGATATAGGATGTGTATTGGGTTAGTAAATTATGTGGCTTTATTGTGTTATTAATGAAACAAATCTGGTAGATCTTAGCTCATGACATGAGAAATGTAGATCAAATATGACAGAGAATTTTTCATGGCCCTATGTTTTCACAACAGGATTGTAATATTTATGAATGTTCTAAGTGGTGTGATTTTGATTGTTGGGTAGATACCATGGAGATGTTTATAAATATTTTATTCTTTCAAAAATTATTGAACAGGGTTATATAGATAAGTTAAAATGAACTAACAAAATGAATCTTAATAAATTCCATGTTATCAGGATCATAATTGTTTATTCACTCTTTTTCGAAATGGATTATATCATCATCTTTTTTTTTGTTCTAGTAGGAGAGTTTTAATAGCCAGATTATGATAATTGATGGAGGATCAATCCAACTATGGTGGTTGGGTTATGGAAGGATATATTTCATGCAATAATGTATCATATTCTAGAAAATCACAAGCGGTGTTTTTGATCTGTAAATGAGCACTCATTAGATGAGATCATGATCAATTTTAATTAAATATGTGAAAAATATATGAAATGGTTTCTATTGGATATTAGTTAGATATGAGGGGAAGAAATTGTTTTATAGATGGTGTATCTTAGAGAGAAAAAAGAGACTTATGTTTCATGGGATAATTTCTATAATGATTTTATTCAAGAGTAATTATCCTCAACCATAATGGTTTAAGATAACCATGATATTATCTATATTGATCATGTGAAATTGAGAATGTATAATAATAGGATTAGGTTTAAGGACATTATATGCTTCACTCCAGAAAATCATTCAGATGATGAGTCCATAACACCCTATATAGTGGTATTATTGTTCACATCAATTAGATTTACAGTCAGTCAATTAATTCTTCATAAATTCATAGTGGTCAAGAATAATACTAAAGTGATTAATTAAATATATTATTAGTTATGAGTACCTAAATACTCTTCTAATGATTGTTTATTATATAATAGTGTTATAGATGGGTTGTCGCGAGTGTCAAGGTAGGTGATGTTATGATTGATTGGGACTTGACCTCAAAAGAATATTTAATGCTACTCTAAAGTAGGTAATTCCTATGTTTCTATGAGGGGTTTCCTTTTTTGCTTATATTTTGTATATTTTTTTTCCACCAAATTCTATTTTTATGACCACACTGGGAGGTTATTATGGTATGGGGGATCAGGCCCCTTTTTATCTAATATAGTAGAAATTTCACATATGGTTGTAACAACAGTATGGACCATTGGTGTATGTTTGAAAATCAGGTTAGTAGGTTTATTCCACAATTAAAGGATATGAATATATAAAAGTTTTTCCTTATGATTTTACTTGTCCTCATGGACCTAGACTAGATCCTAGTTGAGGAGTCCTTCAGCAGTGAAGTAGAGTTGTTAGTTGATGACATATGCATTAAATAGGGCCTCCAAAACATTATTTCCTATGGATTGTAAAAGAAATATTTAAATTATAATCTACATTTGGGTCTACATTTTTTGGTTTTGTATCTTTATAGTCCGTTATTTAACATTTTCTAGTTTGTGACTTAGGACTAGAGGTGGAGATACATCCCACTCACCTTATGTTATATGCGCTATCTGTAGATTCATATGTGATATTTGATATGGATTTGGGTTGTCGACCACGATAATGAAATATTAGTTGTTGGATTTATATATTATGACACACATATAGTCATTTGATGTAATCCATGCCATCGCTTTTATGTATTCAATTTTTTCATTTTATGATTTATACATGATAAATGTTTTCTTATTTAATGTGGAAGTCCACCAAGTGGTGTTCGTTAGAAAGAAGAATTAATAACTGGGGGGGTTGTCTTATGGATCCCCTTATATCTCATTTGGTGATGATTTTCATGGAGGAATCAATAATGTAGAAACTCATTTTTTTTAAATTCTCTATATTTCTTCCTTATTGAGGTTGTGTCACTACCCACTATATAATGACCCATACTATGAATAGCCCATAATTACAAGTTTAATAGTAAGGATTTACCTTTAATACATTCTTTTGATTTTTTATGATTAGTGTTTTATATAAATAATGGAATATATTTTATATTAACCCCATACATTGAAAATTGGACACATTTAATCAATGTCCACAATTAAAAAAAAATCATAAATTTATCTTTTTTTTATTCAATCCTCATTTTATTCGTAAAAAATGAACCACCGTAGTGGAATTGTAGACCTTACTATATATACTACGCATATTTAGTCCCTTTGAAAAAAAATTAAATCATAGGATGAGGATAAAAATAATATTAAGGGATATAAAAAGGAATGGATCATGTTAGTCCATTTTTGTTAATATGGAATCCTAAAGATTATTTTCACTTTTACATAATAAAAATTTAGCTCAAATGATCATTCATATACTCATGAAGTTAATATTATTTTAGTTTTTTTTCATAAATCATTTCATAATATTGAGTTAAAGAAAAATAATAAGCATGAGTTTCTCTGAAAAAAAGTATACCCGATAAAAAAATTCTTGAAAAAATTTACTTTCACCCTTAAAAGGGTCATAAACATTCCTAAAACATATGATCATTTTCAAACATTAAGAAATCAAAATAATTACATAAAAATATTTTTGCAAGAATATGAGATTCATTATGCGCCTTGGTAAATAATCTTCATAGAACCCTTACGTGAACCATTGAAAATCGAATAACCTACTTAGTTAATTCAAATATATTTCATAAGAGAGAAAATCATTACCTAGTGCAATGGAGAGATATATCGATCGGAACCCTAATCAAAAGTCATATCACACTCACTCATCAACATAAAAAATACAACAGTACTGTGGTATACATAAAAAATATGATCATAAATTTTAAAAAATATAATCTATTAAAATAATATTTTTATCATATATACAAAAATATGTTTGGGTATTAATTAAAAAAGGATAAAAATCATTTTATATTTAAAACTAATAAAAATAAAATTTCTTATAATAATATAAAATTATATTTTCTAAAAAAACCATGAAAGATATTTTATTATTATTTTTAAATAAGTATGGTCATGATGGTGGGAATTATGTTCTGGTAGCATATGTTAATAATATATTCCTTTAATACTTTTTAATAAATAATCAATACATAAAACATAAAAAAGATTCATTTTCAAGATAATTTATATAATTTAAAATACTATTTGTAATGAAAAAAACCCCCATTTATTATAATAATAACACTTTTTAAAAATATTTAATAAACATCAATATTGAGGAAAAATTATCATAAATAAAACATTAAAACATTATAAAAATTGTATTTGGGAAAATCCTTTAGTAATATTCTTTCTCTTGAAGAAATAAATTCAAGAATAAAAATTTAATTGAATTTGTGAAAAGAATAAATATTTAGAAAATTAATGCTAAAATAAACCAATATTTATGTTTATACAGTACACAACATGTTTCGAAAATGGAAAAAGTCCAAAAGAAATGAAATTGAGATGAGAAATTCCTTACATTGTTTCTGACATGTCACATGTGTTATTTTACTCGTTAATAATAAATGTATATTAATTATTTAATTATTTAATAAAATACTTAGTTTTATTAAATTATCAAAATCCTTTTTATTTCAATTTTTATTATTCCATGTATAGTTATTCGAACGATTATTTTCATGTGGATGTTTTGAGGATGTTCAATTCATAATCAGAAAAAAAAATTATTAGGTTGACCATGATCTGAGGGGTCATGGTTAAATTTTCTAAAAAACATAATAGGTTCTATATATCAATTTTTTTATATTTAAAATAAATTAATATTCATTCAAATATGGAATCTGAATAAGATGAAATACAATGTATTATGTAGGTGATATCCCTCACATACACTCCCAATATATTTTCATTTATTCTAAAATATGGTGATAAAAATTATTAAAAATTGCATTTATTAATCCATAAATATGTTATAACTTTCATATTTATTCAATAATTCCATTTATATAACCATTCATGGGATTTATTAATGATGTTCAAAATGCATTGTTCATGGAGCATAGTCCCCATATGTGCCTAAGTGAATTTTATCATCTTTTAACAGATGGGAGGGTTTGAAGGTAGATAATATATTTTATTTAGTAAAAAATTATTTAGTAATAAATAAAATAAATATTTTTCAAATCAATCATTATAAAAACTCATTTTATATGGTGATGAAAAATGAAGCACATTAATTCGAGGAGGTTGTTGTCTGCATGTATGCATGAGAAATGTTCCATTTTCACCTCGGATGGAAAAGTAGATGAGAATGTTGTATACAATAATCATTATAACATGTCATTTTATGTTATATAATATTTTTGTAATACCATTATTATTATGATAGATTTTAATGATTTACATGAAGAAATGAACATGAAATGACTTGGTTATCAGTTCTATGTCTTATTTGGAAAACCGAATTTTTCTTACCCACTAAGCCTTTTATGAGAGTATTTTGGATATAAAGTAAAATATGGAACATGGTAAGAAGAGTGGGTGAAGGCCTTGTTCATATATTTCATCTTGAAATTGTTGTAGTATTTATAATTTCTAAATGTTAGATGGTCCCATTTTCATACTAGGATTCAGATTGATATTATGAGGGTTAAAACACCTAATTAGGCCCAATTTGGGTATATAACAAATTATATGTAGATTTCAATTATTATGAGAGTTTCCGAAGGGGTTGGGACTTGGATTTATGGTATTTTTTTGGAATTTCAACCCAGGGCACATAGTTGGCACATGGATACTGATCACTATTCACCCTAGCTATTAGGCCAGAAATGCATTAGAAAAAGATTTTTTGGAATCATGAAATAGGGACAGAAAACTATGTGACCACCTATTCTTTATTGAACAATGTCTAGCATGGGTGTATCATTATTCTTCTTTTTTCATCATAAATACAGAGGGCATAGTGTTTTAGAATAGTTTTGGATCCCCTTTTTGTTCAAGGTTTATAAAATCGTGCTAGAAAAACATATGACCCTAACAAATGTGGAAAATCAATATTTTTTATTCTGATATTAAAAGTATGTTAACTCCTATTATTCTCCAATTTGATCATTATTCATTAAAATTTCACACTCTCTTCACTCTTTTCTATTCTATTGGGTAATTATATCCATTGTTGATTAAATAAATTATGTTTTTCAGAGTTCAAAATTTCTAGGTGAGTCTGAGTTTTATTTCCCTAATATTCATCATTTATTATGATTTCAACTTTTATCATTTAATTTTTGTTTGTTATTCAAAAAAATTGTGTTTTTTTCTCTATATATGTCATTTTATCTCAAAGTAGAGGCAGGAATCGAATTTGATCGCTCTTATAATGCTATGGTAGGTAGTCAGTTTTATTCAACTCATAGTCTCTATTTATATATAGAAGTTTCTGTATGGTCTGTTCAAGACATCTCATTAAATTTTTTATCCTTCAATATAAAAATAAAATCTTGTGGTAACCATTTATATATATTATTTTTCCATTAGACCATATGAAACACTAATTTCTTGTGGAATACCAAGTTGGAGGGAATATCCTTAAAAACTATCATGCATGGAAATTCCAAACTATGATTTAAATGATTAGAACAAAATATTGGTTTTAATTTTTTTAAAAATAAAAATCATAACCATCAATAATTGTGATTGATTTTTACACTTGAAGTGAATCAGATCTAATTTTAGGGGAAAATTTATAAAATCTATATAAAATGGGATTGGGAAGAGTAATGAAATATTCGTTTGAAAATGGTTAATCTGTTGGATTTATGTTATGGAAATGTTGAATTTAGTGATTTGTGTTAAAATATTCTATGAAATTTTACTTTTTAATAGTGATCATAAATATTTTATTTGAAAGTATTACTGAACATGTTTTTGGAATCAAATTTGAAATAGTTTCTTAAATGGTTTTGGATATCATAAAATGATCATGTTTTCTAAATGGAAATGTGGAATGATCCATTACAAATTGTTGGATTATAGTAGGAGGAGGAAGGATGTATTTTATGCCTCAGTATTCCTCTAATGTTTAACTCAAGGTGAACAGGACCATAAGGGTATATAGTGGTTGTGGTTGACACTCGATGAAGATGGCATATAACGATTCTAACCTTTATAAATGGAATTACCATTTTTGATTTAATTATATATCTTATGGACATGTAAAAAAAATTAAATTATTCTATTTTCTTATATCCCATTGAATTAAAATTTCCATATTGTATACTCGATGAACAATGATCACATGAATAGTATAAGTATATGGTTGTAACCAATCCTTTCAGTACATACCAATGATGTCATGACCTCAAACAATATGATAATACTCTAAAAAGAGAATTTATCAGAACATCTGATGATGATATTGTAATGCCCCGACCCTAGTTACCCAGAGTCGGTGCATTATTACATAACATTGGCATGATCACAAGAAAGATCAAATCTTGAAAGACCTATTGGTTTAATAGCCTTGGAAACACTAGATATATTCATAAGTTTTACATTAAATCATAAAATAAAAAACTACTACAACAACATAATGTCTCCATAATCCACACTCATATCCCCACATAATATCCCTGCAGGTCATTCATAATTTACTTCTTCACTTCCTGGAAAAAATAAAACATAGAAAAGGGGTGAGCTCAAATGCCCAGTAAGGATAAAAATATAGCGGAAACTTTCATAAATAAGAATAAAAATTTAAGGCAATGTATAACTAAAACAAAAGCCGTTCAAACATGAACTTTCAACATGGTATGGCATAAATAAAATGAAATAATGCCATTTACTTATTCACATGGATATTCTACTAATCGAATAATCACATGAAAAAATCAATAACCACTTTCATAATGTTAGAATGCATAATGCCAGACTATCCTAACCACATAGCCAAGGCCTAGTTCCAAGACTACAAATAAGATTTTTCCAAGGCCTTGTGCCAGGACACTAGTTTGTCTCATGAGACCTACCGATGCATTGAGGAGCTATAGCGGGCTCCACCCTTCACGTATTAAGTCCAATGCATTCCCATATGAAAAGGTTTAAACATAACATAAACATTCATCTTAAAACTGGCATACTAAATGTCAATACTTTCACCATTAACTATGAATGGTATAAAAATAGCACATCCATAGTCAAACATATCACAAAACCATCAATACAATATAGAAGTTTTGTATCTTAATAAATCAACTTCAAATAATCTTAAAATCAATCAAAGGATGTTGACATAGATAAAATCCAAATTATTTTTAAAGAAATATCTCCTTTTATTTTGAAATCATTTAAGATCCATATAGAATAAAACATTTTCTTTGAAAATATTCTTATAAGCTTATAAGGGAAGCTTTGAAGATTTTATAACGGCGGAAAATAGTTGCACCCGCCGTATAAGTTAAAAAAACATTCTTACCTTAATTTTGTCAAAAAGGTTATAAAGCACCTTGTTTGGAAAACAGCGGAAAGATTCCATTATAAACCTCTTATGAAAATTCAAACAATGGTATAAATGACTTTAACCCATAATCTTGTAAATATTAAAAATGATTTGAAATACATTTTTTAGAAACATGGATGTGGATGATAACGAGATCCCAGTAGATTATTACGTATAAACAACCTCGGATAATGAAGAGATTATGAAATAACCCTTACCAATTTGGTAACATATGAAACATACAACCCATGAATGAGGTATCATACAATGAATATGTAAATACACATAAATTAGAGTGTATTACACAAGGAATATAATTATGGGCAGTACATACACCACACAAAAGGTGATGGTGGCAATATGTCATGAATCTCACGGAAATAAGGAGTGAGATGAAAACCCCTTAACCTGTACTTTTCCTTGGTTGGGGTAGGTTAACCTCCTGTATAATGGTGAAATAATTGTTTTTAAAATATACAATAATCATATACATTAATATGATATCATATATGATCTTTTAATATTGATTTGATAATAATATCTTAGTATTATCGTTGTTTCGGGTGTTAACTTACTTGTTTTCTTTTATATGTTTTGTTATGTAAGACATGTTTGTAATGTATAGGTTTTATATTATTCATATCCAGAATGATATCAAGTCCTTAAACATCATTTTTTAAATAATCAAATGATAATTATACTTGAATGGATACGATGGAGAATGAATCTCATCGCGTTCGTGGAGACGGTAGTCCGTACGTACGCACGAGCGACAATATCATTCTTTTGATATTAAAATAATATATAAATGGATGGTATATCATATATACAGAATCCTTAACATGTTATATTTATTATTTACATGAGTTACACATCATTATTATACCCATCCAAATAATATTATATTGAATAACAATTACACAACGACGTGGAGACGGTAAGCCGTACGTACGCACGTATGGTGACATGTTATTCAAAGGGTGGATAGAATACTGAATATGGTTGTACCATATTTATAATAACATCACAGTATATGTAAGATACTGGAGTTATTATTTTAGAATTGTAAGAACAAATAAAGAAGAAGTGGAAGAAGAAAGGAATTTGAAAAGGGGTGGTGAAAACATTACCTCTTCTTCGGGTTCTTCCTTTTGATTTGATCAAAAGGGCCCCTTAGGTTGGCTTTCTGATCAAACTAAGGCCTCTAGGTTGTAGTGAGGGATGTTGGGAGAGTATTTGGGCAGAGTTTGGCGGAACCAAAAGGCTTTGAAGGTGTGAAGAAATGAGAAGGAGGAGTGCCCTTTTATAAGAGGGGTGAGGGGCACCTTTGGAAAAGCTAGAAATATTAATTTATAATAAATTCATATTCGGTTTCTAATGGCTCAAAAGTTGATTATTCAAAGGTTAAGGTGGTGATAGGTCTAAAACCACTCAACCAATAGAATTTAGACAGGTTTGGGTACTTATATTAACCTTATCTTTAAGTATTAACTCTAAATTAATTAGTTTCACTTTTACAATGTCTCTTTGTATTTTTATATAATATGGTAAATAAACTTACTATATACATCCAGGAGACCCCCAAGTGGTCCATTAATGATGAAACTATCATGATATAATTATCTTGGCCGACCCTTATATGTTTAGGAATTTAATATCAATTAATAATATAATATTTGTTTTAAGAACTCTTTTATGTCAATTTTGACACTATTCAATAGTTGATTTTTGTGAAACTCATAACAGATTTATTACTTCAAACAAAGTCAATTTAATCAATCCTAATATATCATATTATACTAGGAAATTAGTTTAATTCATTAAAAGTTTCATATTATATTTATTTGGGTATTTATAATATTAATTATTTTAATTTTTCACTATTATAGTAATTACTTCATCATCATTGTGTCATAAATAAAATAAATTATTTAATGTCTAAAAATTATAAATAAAATATCATTATGTAGGAAATCTTCTTATCCTTCTAATGAATTTTTATAATCTAAAATCCAACATATATAACCCTATGTAACAATTGTTTTTCTAAAAGATATATGCTTGTGTCATTTTTGTATTCATTTTAACTTAATTAAAATAAAGTGTCATTATCAATTAAAAGTGGATCGATGGGGTCCCAAAATCGACCCAAAGATGTCCATGGTCGACCATGTATCAACCAATAGCGTTAAGACACGTTTTAGGGTAATTTAGTATTATTATAATATTATTTGTTAACCCTTATTTACCGGATTTACCCTTAACCATGGTAAATAAAATATTTACCGCAGTAATTATTCAAAATGTCTAAAAATAAAAGTTACCTATTTACACAATTTGAAAATCCTGATTCCAAATATGGAATCCATTTTCCTAAATTCAAAACACAGAAGTGGCAGAAATTAATTTAAAATTAATTCCCGCTGTCAAAACAAAAAACGTGTTTTTAAGAGATAATAACTATCAAAAGATTGACACTTGTTTATGTTCGGTTTAATTGTAAAATTATGTCCAATGACCAACATTATATTAAATGGTAAAAATATATTCTAAATATACTTTAAAACTACTAAAATTTATAATTTATAACTATTAATTATTTTGATTAAAAAGGTGTTTTTAATTAAAATTTAGTAATTTTCACTATTAATCAAAATATGAAAGTTATCCGAAAAGTACCAAAATTTCACCTTAGGCTAAATTAGATATTAAGAATCCAAAAATGAAGTCCATTTTAAAATATAAAATATATATAATTTAAAAAAGTAGGTATTACTATTCATAATGGCTATTTGATTGGTTGTTAGAACTCGGTGTTGCGTACAACACACGCTATCGCATTATTCAAAGAGAAGCATACCGTAGAAGCTTGGGGTGTCACATTCTCCCCTCCTTCAAATAATTTCGTCCTCGAAATTTCTAGAATACTATCGCATGAAAAGACTCGAGTGGTTCTTCATCATAAGTTCCTCAGGTTCCCACGTTGCCTCTTCCATCTTATGGTTTCTCCACAAAACCTTTACCAGACGCGTCGTCCGGTTTCTCAGCACTTGTTCTCTCGTATCAAGAATCTTGATGGGATCTTCGCAATAGGACAGATCAGGTTCCAGTTCTAATTCCTCATAGGTGAGTACATGCGTTGGGTCAAGCATGTATTTCCTCAACAGAGATACGTGGAACACATCGTGAACTTTGGAAAGACTTGGAGGCATTGCCAAACGGTAAGCTACAACCCCAATTCGTTCTAGAATTTCGAAGGGTCCGATGTACCTGGGACTCAATTTACCTTTCTTACCAAAACGTATGACTCCCTTCCATAGATATACCTTTAGGAAAACATGATCACCAACTTGAAATTCCAAATCCTTCCTTCTATTATCGGCATAGCTCTTCTGCCTACTTTGAGCTGCTCTGATGTGATTTTGGATTACCTTCACCTTTTCCACCATTTCCTCCACCAGTTCTGGGCCTACAAGTTTTCTTTCACCGACGTCATCCCAACAGGTTGGTGTACAACATCTCTTTCCATATAACGCTTCATATGGTGCCATCTGAATACTCGAATAGAAGCTATTGTTGTAGGAAAATTCTACCAGAGGTAAATATTGATCCCACATACCCTGAAAGTCACGTGAGAAAGATCTCAACATGTCTTATAAGGTTTGAATAGTGCGTTCTGATTGTCCGTCTGTCTGAGGGTGGTAAGCAGTGCTCAAATGAAGTTCAGTATCCAGGGATTTCTGAAGACTTTTCCAGAATCTTGATGTAAAACGGGGATCACGATCAGAAACAATCGATAGGGGTACTCCATGAAGTCTCACAACTTCATTAATATATAGTCTTGCTAGACGTTCCAGGGGTAGATCTTCTCTTATAGCAAGAAATATGCTGACTTGGTAAGACGATCAACAATAACCCATATTGCATCGTTTCTTCTAGGAGTCTTTGGTAGCCCCATGACAAAGTCCATCGTAATATTGTCCCATTTCCACTCTGGTATGGGAAGAGGTTGCATGACTCCTCCAGGCTGTTGCCTTCCAGCTTTCACTTGTTTACAAACCATACATCTTGACACAAAATCAGCAATCTCCCTCTTCATGTTGTCCCATCAAAAATGTTCCTTCAAATCTCTATACATTTTTGTGCTCCCAGGGTGTATAAAGAAATTGGAACTATGAGCATCATCCAGCAATTCCCTTTTTAGATCAGGTAAATCGGGAACACAAAGTTTCTTCTCGAATTTCAAAATTCCATCTTCATACACAAAGTCTCTCAATCTCCCATCATTCACAGCTTTAATCTTCTTTTGGAATTCTTCATCATCGGTCTGAGAACTCTTAATCCTTTCTAGTAAAGATGGTTTGGAAACCATTTGAAAAAGCATTGATGTTTCACCTTCCCTAGTTATTCCCATGTCCATCTTCACTAGATCCATGAAAATTGGATCCCTTTCAATTCTCAGATTGTTCAAAACTCCATGGTATTTTCTACTCAAAGCATCTGCCACCTTGTTTGCCTTCCCCGGGTGGTAGTGTATCATACAATCATAATCCTTGAGTAATTCAAGCCATCTCCATTGCCTCATGTTGAGTTCATTTTGTGAGAAAATATACTTCAAACTCTTGTGATCAGTATAAATCTCACATTTTTCACCATAGAGGTAGTGCCTCCATATCTTCAAAGCAAAGATCACAGCTGCTAACTCGAGATCATTAGTAGGATAGTTTTGTTCATGAATTTTCAACTGTCGTGATACATAGGAAATAACTCTATCATTCTGCATAAGGACACAACCATGTCCTTTCATTGATGCATCACTATAAATAACGAACCCATCATTCCCCAATGGTAGAGTCAATATAGGAGCATTGACTAATCTTTTCTTCAGTTCTTCAAAACATTCTTCACACTCTTTTGTCCAAACAAATTTAACCCCTTTACGTGTGAGCTTCGTTAACGGGTTAGCCAATCGGGAAAAATTCAGGACGAAACGTCGATAATAACCTGCCAAACCGATAAAACTGCGTACCTTAGTTATACTCGTAGGTGCTGGCCATTCTTGGATTGCCTTGGTCATAGAAGGATCAACAGAGATTCCATCTTTAGAGACAATATGGCCAAGAAAAGAAATCTCATGAAGCCAGAATTCACACTTTCTATACTTCCCATATAATTCATGCCTCCTCAGAGTCTTCAAGATAATGCGCAAGTGATTTTCATGATCTTCGTAGGTTTTGGAGTATACCAAGATATCATCAATAAATACCACCACAAATTCATCGAGATACTCCTTGAAAACTCTATTCATCAGATCTATGAATACAGAGGGTGCATTAGTCAATCCAAACGGCATTACAGTAAACTCGTAATGCCCGTACCTGGTTCGAAATGCAGTCTTCAGAATGTCTTCCTTCTTCACACACAACTGATGGTATCCAGATCGAAGGTCAATCTTTGAAAAGTATTGAGCTCCATGCAGTTGGTCAAATAAATCATCAATACGAGGTAGGGGATACTTGTTCTTTATCGTTATAGCATTGATCTCCCTGTAGTCGATACATAACCTCATAGATCCATCTTTCTTTTTAACAAAAAGAACAGGGCCTCCCCATGGAGAAACACTAGGGCGAATAAATCCCTTATTACTCAATTGATCTAGTTGTTTCTTTAGTTCGACTAACTCTACCGTGGACATTCTATAAGGTGTCTTCGATATAGGCCTTGATCCAGGAATCAAATCAATGGAAAACTCAACTTCTCGTTCTGGAGGATGTCCAGGTAAATCTTCCGGAAATACATCTACAAATTCTTTCACAACAGGTACATCCTCTATTTGAACATTCCTTTCCTCACCGATAGTTAGTTCATTCTCTTCCTCCCCAATAATTGAATTAAGTTGAGCTAATGGGGGTGGATCTAAATAAGAATTAGGTGGTGACGATTCTGCTCTAAAGATAAGGTGTTCCTTATCATTATCATCAAGAATCGTAACCTCTTTCTTCTTACAATAAATCTTCGCATCATAGTCCGAAAGCCAGTCCATACCGAGGATTATATCAAACTCAATCATAGGTATGACGATGAGATCAGCAGATAAAGAAAATTTATGTGCTCGAATGGGGACTGAATCACAAAACTTTGTTGCAATGATACTTACCTTAGGAGTTTTAACTGACAACTCCCTTATTAAATCAAATTGGAAATATCTAATTTTCTTAGCAAACTGGGAAGATATGAAACAATGCGACGATCCAGAGTCAAATAATGCATTTTCTAAACTTGAGGAAACCATTAAATTACCTGCCACTACGTCTTTTGGAGCTTCTACCTCTGCAGTAGTGATAGCATAAGCCTGGCCTTGATCCCTTGGCCTTTTCTGAGGTAAGTTCTACTGACGCTTAGGACATGCATTTGCATAATGCCCCGTCTCCCTGCAATTGTAGCACTGAACATTGGTAGATTTCTTCTTCCCCTTGCAATCACGAGCTTCGTGGCCTTTTTCACCACACTTGTAACAGACTCCCATTCCCTTCAAGCAAGTACCAGGATGTTTCTTCCCGCATTTACCACAAGATGGATATTCAACCATTCCCATGTTCCCCTTATTTACATTCCCAGATTGATCAGAAGGTCTCTTCTTCTCTTGCTTTTCTTTAAAGTCATAAGACTTAGAGAATTCCTTTTCGGTCTTGATAGCACATGAGACAATGTCTTCGTACGATGAAAAGGATTGTGAGACTAATGCTCGACGAAGAAATGGTTTTAACCAATCAAATAAACGATCAATCTTACTTCTTGGGTTGCGAAAATAATCTCCAGAATACCTCGCTAACCTTATAAAGTTAGCCTCATACTTTGTGACATTCTCATCCTCCTTTTGTCTCAGACTCAAAAATTGCCTTTCCATATCTGCTCGATGGTTGCGAGGAAAGTATTTTTCTAAAAACAGATCTTTGAACTCCCTCCATTCCATATTTGATACTTCATCATCTTCCTTCATATTTTGAATCAATGACCACCATTGATCAGCATCTCCAGTGAGGCAGTAAACTGCCATGATAACTTTTTCCCTTTCACTGCTCCCCAAAGCCTGAAATATTTTCTCTAGGGAATTTATCCACTGCTCGGCTACTAAGGGATTTGTATTCCCATTGAACATTGGTGGATTTTTCCTCACTAATCGATATAACATTGATCCTCCACGCTGCGAATCAGGGTGATCCATATGGGTAAGGTTATTATTCATAACCTGAGTAAGTTGTCCCAGTATGGTGATTAGCTGATCGGCTCCAGTTGCATCACCAGCTCCACTATACTTATCTTGAACAGGAGGGAAATCCCTACATGGAGTGCGTGCATTGATACAGTTTCCATTTCTTCCACTAGGCACCATTTCTAAACAATGGCATAAACTGGATCAGTTTATGAATCAAAATACATAATCCCATACTTATAAATTGAACTATTTATGGATATAATCCATAATCATAAAAATGTTTTCTTTGAGGAAGTATATACTCATAAACCCTTCATAATGATTTTTAAAGAAAATGAGAGTTATCCTAAGCATATCCCCCGGGAGTTTCGTAACCAAGAGTGCAGCAAGGCCCGTTGTCGTGCACCAGTTCCCGTTCGAGTCTAGCTCAAAGCGGTGTCTTCGGGTTTTACCCCTAGGTACATCTGTGCCAGAGCCGCCTCTACCTGCTCGTATCCAGACAGGGATGTATTTTTTCGGAAAACTCACAAAATCTCTACAATACCAAAATTCTAGGAAGTTCTTCTACACTAATCCTCAAAGTTCATCTCAGGTCTACGTGCTCTAATCAGAGTTTATCTAAATCTAGCTTCCAAGGTTTGTACTAAACTTCCTCTGATACCAATTGTAACGCCCCGACCCTAGTTACCCAGAGTCGGTGAATTATTACATAACATTGGCATGATCACAAGAAAGATCAAATCTTGAAAGACCGATTGGTTTAGTAGTCTTGGAAACACTAGATATATTCATAAGTTTTACATTACATCATTAAATGAAAAACTACTACAACAACATAATGTCTCCATAATCCACACTCATATCCCCACATAATATCCCTGCAGGTCATTCATAATTTACTTCTTCACTTCCTGGGAAAAATAAAACATAGAAAAGGGGTGAGCTCAAATGCCCAGTAAGGATAACAATATAGCTGAAACCTTCATAAATAAGAATAAACATTTAAGGAAATGTATAACTAAAACAAAAGCCTTTCAAACATGAACTTTCAACATGGTACGACATAAATAAAATGAAATAATTCCATTTACATATTCACATGGATATTCTACTAATCGAATAATCACATGCAAAAATCAATAACCACTTTCATAATGTTGGAATGCATAATGCCAGACTATCATAACCACATAGCCAAGGCCTCGTGCCAAGACTACAAATAAGATTTTTCCAAGGCCTTGTGCCAAGACACTAGTTTGTCTCATGAGACCTACCGATGCATCGAGGAGCTATAGCGGGCTCCACCCATCACGTATTAAGTCCAATGCATTCCCATATGAAAAGGTTTAAACATAACATAAACATTCGTATTAAAACTAGCATACGAAATGTCAATACTTTCACTATAAACTATGAATGGTATAAAAATAGCACATCCACAGTCAAACATATCACAAAACCTTCAATACAATATAGAAGTTTTGTATCTTAATAAATCAACTTCAAATAATCTTAAAATCAATCAAAGGATGTTGACATAAATGAAATCAAAATTCTTTTTAAAGAAATATCTCCTTTTATTTTGAAATCACTTAAGATCCGTATAAAATAAAAAAAATTCTTTGAAAAATTTCTTATAAGCTTGTAAGGGAATCTTTGAAGATTTTATAACGGTGGAAAATAGCCTCACCCGCCATATAAGTTAAAAAAAACATTCTTACATTAATTTTGTCAAAAAGGTTAAAAAGAACCTTGTTTGGAAAATGGGAGAAAGATTCCTTTATAAACCTCTTATGAAATCTCAAACAAGGGTATAAATGACTTTAACCCATATTCTTGTAAATAGTAAAAATGATTTGAAATACATTTTTTAGAAACATTGATGTGGATGATAACGAGATCCTAGTAGATTATTATGTATAAACATCCCCAGATAATGAAGAGATTGTGAAATAACCCTTACCAATTTGGTAACATATGAAACATACAACCCATGAATGAGGTATCATACAATGAATATGTAAATACACATAAATTAGAGTGTATTACACAAGGAATATAATTATTGGAAGTACATACACCACATAAAAGGTGATGGTGGCAATATGGCATGAATCTCACGGAAATAAGGAGTGAGATGAAAACCCCTTACCTTGTACTTTTCCTTGGTTGGGGTAGGTTAAACTCCTGTATAATGGTGAAATAATTGTTATTAAATTATACAATAATCATATACATTAATATGATATCATATATGATCTTTTAATATTGATTTGATAATAATATCTTAGTATTATCGTTGTTTCGGGTGTTAACTTACTTGTTTTCTTTTATATGTTTTGTTACGTAAGACTTGTTTGTAAAGGATAGGTTTTATATTACTCATATCCAGAATCATATCAAGTCATTAAACGTCATTTTTTAAATCATAAAATGATAATTATACTTGAATGGATACGATGGAGAATGAATCTCATTGCGTTCGTGGAGACGGTAGTCCGTACGTACGCACGAGCGACAATATCATTCTTTTGATATTAAAATAATATATAAATGGATGGTATATCATATATACAGAATCCTTAACATGTTATATTTATTATTTACATGAGTTACACATCATTATTATAACCATCCAAATAATATTATATTGAATAACAATTACACCACGACATGGAGACGGTAAGCCGTACGTACGCACATATGGTGACATGTTGTTCAAAGGGTGGATAGAATACTGAATATGGTTGTAACATATTTATAATAACATCACAGTATATGTAAGATACTGGAGTTATTATTTTAGAATGGTAAGAACAAAGAAAGAAGAAGTGGAAGAAGAAAGGAACTTGAAAAGGGGTGGTGAAAACATTACCTCTTCTTCGGGTTCTTCCTTTTGATTTGATCAAAAGGGCTCCTTAGGTTGGCTTTCTAATCAAAATAAGGCCTCTAGGTTGTAGTGAGGGATGTTAGGAGAGTATTTGGGCAGTGTTTGGCCGAACCAAAAGGCTTTGAATGTGTGAAGAAATGAGAAGGAGGAGTGCCCTTTTATAAGATGGGTGAGGGGCCCCTTTGGAAAAGCTAGAAAT
This sequence comes from Viscum album, assembly GCA_963277665.1. Taxonomy (NCBI): domain Eukaryota; kingdom Viridiplantae; phylum Streptophyta; class Magnoliopsida; order Santalales; family Viscaceae; genus Viscum; species Viscum album. The sequence continues at coordinate 1,337,473,910 of OY728132.1, read as the reverse complement.
ATAAATTTATAATAAATTCATATTCGGTTTCTAATGGATCCAAAGTTGATTATTCAAATTTAAGGTGGGTATAGGTCGAAAACCACCCAAGCAATAGAATTTATACAGGTTTGGGTACTTATATTAACCTTATCTTTAAGTATTAACTCTAAGTTAATTAGTTTCACTTTTACAATGTCTCTTGGTATTTTTATATAATATGGTTAATAAACATACTATATACATCCACGCGACCCCCAAGTGGTCCATTAATGATGAACCTATCATGATATAATTCTCTTGGCCGAACCTTAGATTTTTAGGAATTTAATATCAATTAATAATATAATATTTGTTTTAAGAACTCTTTTATGTAAATTTTGACACTATTCAATAGTTGATTTTTGTGAAACTCATAACAGATTAATTACTTCGAAAAAAGTCAATTAAATCAATCCTAATATATCATATTATCCTAGAAAATTAGTTTAATTCATTAAAAGTTTCATATTATATTTATTTGGGTATTTAAAAATATCAATTATTTTAATTTTTCACTATTATAGTAATTGCTGCATCATCATTGTGTCATAAATAAAATAAATTATTTAATGTCTAAAAATTATAAATAAAATATCATTATGTAGGAAATCTTTTTATCTTTCTAATTAATATTTATAATCTAAAATCCACATATATAACCCTATGTAACAACAGTTTTTCTAAAAGATATATGCTTGTGTCATTTTTGTATTCATTTTAACTTAATTAAAATAAAGTGTCATTATCACTTACAAGTGGATCCATGGGGTCCCAAAATCGACTCAAAGATGTCCATGGTCGACCATGTATCAACCAATAGGGTTACGACACGTTTTAGGGTAATTTATTATTATTATAATATTATTTTTTAACCCTTATTTACCGGATTTACCCTTAACCATGGTAAATAAAATATTTACCGCAGTAATTATTCAAAATGTCTAAAAATAAAAGATACCTATTTACACAATTTGAACATCCTGATTCCAAATATGGAAACCATTTTCCTAAATTCAAAACACAGAAGTGGCAGAAACTAATTTAAAATTAATTCCCGCTGTCGAAACAAAAAGCGTGTTTTTAAGAGATAATAACTATCCAAAGATTGACACTTGTTTATGTTCGGTTTAATTGTAAAATTATGTCCAATGACAAACATTATATTAAATGGTAATAATATATTCAAATATACTTTAAAACTACTTAAATTTATAATTTATCACTATTAATTATTTTGATTAAAAAAATTGTTTTTAATTAAAATTTAGTAATTTTCACTATTCATCAAAATATGAAAGTTATCCGAAAAGTACCAAAATTTCACCTTAGTCTAAATTCGATATTCCGAATCCAAAAATGATGTCCATTTTAAAATATAAAATATATATAATTTCAAAAAGTAGGAATTACTATTCATAATGGCTAGTTTGATTGGTTGTTAGAACTCGGTGTTGCGTACAACACACGCTATCGCATTATTCAAAGAGAAGCATACCATAGAAGCTTGGGGTGTTACAGATATAACTCCTCTTCATTTTTCAAGTCCATCACCACGGTCAGATATGACAACTTAAGTATGGGTGAAACCATTTATAAAATATGTTCAATCTCATCGAGATCACGTCCCAAACCATGTTAACTAAACGTCCCCATGAAAGCCCCACCATCATTCCCCTTACACATAGTGGTATGACGGTGTAATAAATGGATTTGTATCAAGACCATATAAATCATAAAATTTATATTAATTTTTATATAATAGCCAATATATTTCCATCCTCTTATTATTACTTTGTAAACAATTTTAAAGGAAAAAATTGAACATTTTGTTATTATTTAAATTCAATTAATAATTCCATTTTTATAATTTTATGTATTTTATAAATAAGTTATATTTTAACAAAATATTATAAGTATATTAATTTAATTAAATATAAATGATCATATAATTTTTATGACGTCAAATATAATTTTTTTTGTTAGGGTTTGAAAACTATTATTGTCAACAACCTCTCAATTTTAAATTAATATTGGTTTTTATTCTAATAGTCAAAATGAAAATATTTGTAAAATTATTTTGATAAAAATAAAATTATTTTTAGAATCACGACATTTAAATTCTATAATGGATAATTTTCCAAAATTTTCAGAGACATGGGAATTTGTTGGTACAAAATTATATACTGTATATGTATACGATGTGATTAATGAACTCATAATGGACTAATAGTGTTTTAATAAACATTATAAAATGTATCATTAGCCAAATATAGGTTTTTACTTTAAATTGAGGTGATTTTTGGCCAATTTTATTTAATTAATTATGCCTTAGTGAATCCTTCATTACTTATAAATTATTTACTAATTTGAAATTCACTTCATTGAAAGTGTGACTCGCGTCCACATAAAAAATGGAAATATATAATTATTTAAATCCCATGGACTTATAAAATAATTTTATATAATCCTCATTAGATGAAACCATGGGAGAAACCATTGGATGGTTTTTTGTTTTAAATATCTTACTAACTAGAGTCAGATACAAAAATAATAATGAAATCCCCATCATTTCTTATCTAAAAACATCCATGCTAACATTTATCATCACTAAAACTCCTTGAAGCATGTCAAACCTATTCCCTATACTCCTTATAGTCCTAAAATGGAACCCCCATGCTTCCAATAAGCATATCTCAAAGCATTCTACTCACCCACTAAAGTAAGGGATTCTCTCTCCCCTTCATTTAATCATGCAGTTCAATTAGGATATTCCCTTTGATTTCGATTTACTCAAGAAGGGATGCATTATTACCTATACCCACTACTAAAAAATTTATTTCTAAATTATGGTATTCCCTTTAAAGCTCATTTATCCATCTTATAAACCCTTATGTACAACTGTTACTATGATAAAACTTTGTAAGGGATCAACACCTTCCAATCTTTTCTTTAATTCAAGTAACGTTTTTGGAATTTGACTAATATAATTTTATTTTTTCTTGTTTTCATTAAATTACTATCATTACATTAATATCTAGTTAATGTTATTTTAATTATAATCCATTTATTCTCTCTCATTTTGACACTTACCTCAGCTGTTACTATGCTAAAATTCTATATGGAATCTTCCACCATCCTATTTTACAAAAAATTAATTTTATGTTATGTCTTATGAATTTAGTTTTTACTATGTTGGGATATGTTATTAAATACCAAATTACATTCCATTTCATTTATAAATGATTATATCCTCATTTATCTATCATCAACCCATTTTTAAGAACATCAATATGACGCCATTATGCTACAGATATCGATCCATGATTTTCCATGAATAAATAATTGTGTAGTGAATACCATTCCAAATTATCTATCATGGTTATTCAAGTTTATGCACATATACATATTTATTGGAGACGTACTGGTTTTTATTGGACATTTTTTATTCTATAATAAATTATGATGTCCAATCAATCTATGTTATATGATATATGTGACACACATAGAAATGAGCATGAAATGATTATCAAGGGTGTGACCTGATAGCACTGCAATGCATTGGTTAATGTTTAGTATCATGATACATAATGTTGTGAAAGGGGTGCACCTGATTCATTTATTTGAATTTTCTACTATGGAATCCTTGTTGGGTTTATCCCTGATCTATTTATGATGTAGTGTTCTAAGTTGTTTCTACATATCTCGTGTTCATATTATCATGACATATCATGTCGTACTATTCATTTTCCATTTATACTAAATTGATATTCCTATTTTCTAACATCTATTTTCTTCCTCATGGTATGATTTTTTCCCATTAATACGATTTATACTCAACCTGTTTATATGTATGTCGACAGGTTATTCCATGCAGTTATAAGCATGGAACAACATTTTGGGTATGTCAAAGAAGATTTCCATAAAGATGTTATTCTTTCATGTATTAAGATATTAGTAAATGTACCTAATTTTACAAATATATTATACCTCTCAATATTCTGAATTTTGTTATGTATAATTTTATATAATAAATCATGATTAAATTATAAATATTGATTATGTTAGTTATATTTATTATCAGGGGATAGGTTTCGTTATTTTTTGGATTAGGATTATCATTCTATAGAGGAACCATTGTGATTAGATAAATAAATAAAATTATATAGGTATAATAAAAATAAAAAATACCTAATGTTTTGTAATAATAGAGTACGCATTTTATCAAGAAAATAAATATATGTTTGGATAGTAAAATTGGATGTCGTTCTTTCACAAATGTAATTAGGAGTGACAACTTTAAAAAGGTGTTCCAGGCCAGACTCAAGGTAACCTGGTACACAAAAATTTTCCTTAATAAGTACCTATATTAAAAATAATAGGGTATATGATTTGGTAAATTCATAATATCATCACAAACCATAATTATGGTAATAGAGAAACAAATTACCATAAGAATATATGTTTTGAATTATATCATGGATAATAGAAACTGAATCTTATAATGTGTTATGTTATGGATATAAATATAATTTATAATTTATCCTTTTAATTTCATTGGATTCCCATTTATATGTTTCTTTTATTACAATAATCATCAATATTTTTCGTATTATTCTAGCCAATGGAAAGAAATAGGAGTAATCATGCAAACAACCCAAGAGAAGGGAAGTGTGATGATTTCCCCAATGAAATTCCAAACTCGATGGGAGAAGAAATTGCTAAAATTATCATGATATTGTCTTAGTTATCTCTTGTTAGAAAATAAATCTTGAATAAATAGGATCTCCAAAACCCCCCAAAGGGACAAAAACCAGCAATCGATATCTTCATGCGACAAAGGCCTATAACCATCAATGAATCATCTAATACCATAATCATGGAACAATGGATCAACTCCATTTAAAATATCTTCTCCATATTTAAATGTACTGAACAAGAGATGTTTATTCCTGATTTTTATCATATGGAGGTTAAATAAAATCAGTGGTGGACTTTGATAAATAATATGAAGCATGAGGAAGAGATCTAATCAATGGATTGGAATGAATTCAAGGTAAGAATTTTCCAAAAATATTTTCCCCAAACTCACAATCTTATAATAGAAAAATTATTCCTTACACTCAAGAAAAATTTTGAATAACCTATTGGGGAGTATGAAGAAAACATCAAAATACTTGCCTGATAAACCTCCAGTTTTTCCATTATCCATTAATGAATGGTTGACCACTTATTTTGTGGGATAAATCCTAGTTTAAAAAAAGCCTTGGATATCTGTGAATTTGAAATCTATGAGAAACTTTTATGATTTTAAATCATTGTAGAAATAGAGATCAGCTGATATTAGGGGTATCACATGGATAAGTAGCATAATATGTAATTTAACTATGGTATTCTGATGGATAAATCCCATGGTGATAAGAAATTTCAGAATCCCACTTTTCAATGGTGAAGAATGAAGCACCACATAAATTTCCAAAGAAGAAAAAGTAAATTCTTGAGGTGTGGAAGAGAAGGGAACTGATCCTATGACTGTTGATAAGAGAAATCCACCAATGTAATAGTTGAAATTAATTCACATGTCAACCCTCATTGTGTTTTTCACTAATTCAATTACATGTAACCAGAGCGCTTTGCAAACCAGTTTACTATGCAAATTCTTTTTATCGGCAACCAATAACCACCAAGGAAACAAGGGTGATATGTTTTCCATCACTACCACTGAGGTGATTCCTAAATAAAATTTGTTGATTGGTAACCTAGTTATTCATTCAAGGATAGAAAATATACTTCTTGATTATATATCTACGCTTTCCTTTATATCACTATGGTTAAGTATAATAATATGAATAAAAACCCAATGAATAGAAGTTGATATGTTGTTGAAAATGGAAAATGGAGTAATTTTTTCCATCCCATGTATATAACTCCTTCCATTTCAACCTTTGTAATCTAAACATACTGGAGAAAGTTTTCATACTTTCCATGGTGTAATTTGATGTAATTATGGGGAAATGATTGGGTTTCCCTCTATAGAGCCAACATAAATCTTTGTGAGTGGGAAATCACTCTCAATATGATTAATCGGCCATCAATTATATACAAGTGAAATGTTGAGGATGAATCTTATTTAAAACCATCATCTCAATCATGGACATCATTACCCTATAATAAATTTAATCTAGATAAAATGATTGACTGTAATTAAATGATTATTTTTTATGAAATTCATACTGTGAGGGAATAAGTTGATGTGTTTCCTACAGATTTTTCGGGTCTTCTCCCTAACCGATTGGTAAAATTTCAATCGATCTTATACTTGGGTATTTTCCAATATACCATACTCCATATAGGATGGCTGTTGTGGAACTTGGAAAAATAGTGAAACCAATACAGGAGAATCATGATAACGAATTCATATGCCCATGCTCTTCACCAAGGGGTACCCCAGTCCACTTCATCAATAATAAGGATGGGTCAAGGTTCCTTTCAACTGATTATTGGGAGATCAACATGATCATAATAAAAGAAAGTATCCTTTTCTATGAATTTACTACCTTTTTAATAAACTATGTGGATAAAAATAAATCTCAAATTGGAATTGTGTTATGGATATTACCATGTTAGGGTGAAGAAGGATGATATCCCCAAGAGGGATTACTATAAATTTTCTAGGCACTACAAGTTCATAATGATTCCATTCGGACTCACTGATGCTCAAAAAATCATTATGTACTTGATTAATATAGTCTTTAGATATTACCTTAAAAGCATTTGGTTATGATTTATATATGATATTTTATTATAAAACAAACCCAAGTATAGGAATTATGATCATTTTAGCACAATTTTAGAGACCATGAAAAATGATATGCTCTATGAATAGTACAACAAGTATGAGTTTTGGTCTAAGTAAGTCTCATTATTGGGTTATATCATCACAAGAAATGGGATATCTATATATCCTTCAAGGGAAAAAAATATTTAATGTAAATATTCAGAGATCAAGGTTAATGAAGAAGAAATATTCATACTTGGGTCAAGACTATGGGTTCAATGGAATAATGAGTTAATGAACAAACGATTGGATGATTCCCATAGTTCTACATTCTCCATTATCGCTAGAAACACAAATATGTATCATGATATTTGCGAGAATTATTAGTGGGATAATGTGACGAAGGAGAACACTAATTACACATCAATGTGCCAAGTATGTCAGTAATTAAAGGATAAATGACAGATGTATAAGGTGATGAATCAACCATTACCCATACCTATATGGAAATGGGAATACATCAGCCTAGACAATTTCAATGGACTTCCAATGAAATCCAAGGGAAAAATTCTATCAGGGTATTTGTGGATTATCTAATAAATACTTCACAGTTCATTGTGATTCTAGAGGTTTTCTAAATGGATGAACATGCACACATATACATCCTTAAAGTGGAAAGTCTATATTTGTATCGCAATCAATTGTGTCGGGTCGAGATCCTATATTCACATATATGTTTTCAAAAAGTGTCTATAATGATCTAAAAAGTGAGGTGAATATCAATATATATTATCAAACTCAAATAGATAGCCAATATGAGAGGAATATCCATGCACTTGAGGAAAATATTAGAGTACGCTCAATTGACATTAAAAGAGGATGGGACCAACACCTCCCTTTGTTCTAGTTCTCTTAAAATAATAGTTTCCACTCGAGAATCCAAATGGCTCCCTAATAATCACATCATAGGAAGTGTTGAATAACATTTTAATGTTGGGATAATGTTGGGGAAGGAAAACTTTTAGGTCCTGAAATGGTTGGGGAGTAGTGGAGCATTTTAAGACTACTTTGTAGCACTTCAAGTCTACCCATATTTGGAAAAAGATCTATGATAACAATCCTCGATGTGATCTAGAGTTTATTTTTAGAGGCATGGCATTACTCCTCATACTCCCAGTGAATATAGTGATGATATATTTGAAGAATGGAAATCATATAATATGTTACATCAGCCTTTTTGGGATCCTTCACCACATTGAAGCAGTGTCCTATAGACTAGAATTCCCACAGAACCTATCTCAATTACATGATGTATTCCATGTATCCCTCTTGTCCAATTAAATACCATACCTATAAAATTTACTTAATATAGAGGTGGTACCACTAGATAATGACCTTTCCTATGAGGTGTAGCTAGTGAAGAACTTAGACTATAGAGAAGAAGTTCTACCAAAAAGGAAATTCCCCTCGTCAATGTATTGTGGTGAAACCAAATGTTTTAAGAAGAAACATGTGAATCAAAAGAAGATATGAATTAGAGTTACCCTCATATGATTTATGTGTGGGAAAGCTGAATTTTAAGGGAGGAATTTATAATGTGAGAAGATTGTTACCACTCAAAATTTAATGAATGAATTTCACCCTTTTGTTTAAATAAATTATCTAATGGATATAGAAAAAAATGAACTTATTTTGTATTATTAAATACAATTGGTTATAAATGATCATAAATCAACATTATTGTAGATAATATAGCTATTGAATAGTGATCACATGACTAGTATTAATATAGGGTTTTAACCCATCCTTTGGGCACAGACAAAGGATGTTATGGAAACAACCAGTAAGATTGTACCCTAGGAATATTATTTACTAATAATTTTAAAGGAGATAATATTTCTAGGAATTTCCATAAAAAAAATACAAAGACGATATCCAGCAACTTAAGAATGAGTGAAACGATTTATCAGATATGTTCATGCTCATCGAGATCATGTCCCAAATTATGTTCACCGAATAGACCCATTAAATCCCCATCATCACCCAACCTACTCTTATTACAAATTCTATTTTAATAAAGGGATATATATATATAAATAACCTAGGAATAAGAATATGTATAATGTTTTCTTTAGAATAATGCATATATTTTCATCCTATTACTATTACTTTGTAAAATATTTCTAAAGAAAACATAGTATTTTTTTGTAAATATTAAATTTCAATTACAATTCGATTTTTTGATTTATTGGATTTCTAAAATAAATATTATATTAATAAAATATTATTATTAAATTAATTTTATTAAATTTAAATGATCATATATTTTTTATGAAGTCAAATGTTATTTTTTTAATAGGGTTCGAAAACTGTTATTATCAAAAAACCTGTCATTTTTCAACAATAGTTGGATTTTATTTTTAAATTGAAAATTTCCATATTGAGAGAAATATTTATATAAAGTTTTTACTATTCATAGAATCATCACATCAATATTATCTAAGGGTGTATTTTTCATCAATTTTTGAGGTAGTAAATCTTTTGGATAAAAATTAAATACCATATAAATATACGTTGTGTTTTATGACACCATAATGGGTCAATAGTGATGTAATAAATTCTTTATAATTCTCATCCAAATATATTTTTTCCTTTATATTAATTTTATTTTAGTATTTTTTTATTATTTGATGATGCCTTAGTGAATCCTCTAAGACTTATAATATATTTTAAGATTTTAAATTAATTTCATTGAATATGTGAATCACCTCCACATAAGAAAGGGAAATATTTTAACATAGTATTCCCTTAGAATTATAAACTAATTTAACCCATTCCCCTTTGGAAGAAACCATGGGGAAAAACATGAGGTGGTTTTTGGTTTTGAATATTTTATTATGAATATTCCAACACCTAAATAATACAAATGTCCCTCCTTTATTATATAATCCTACCCAATCTCCGATTTCATTTTACTCAAACACAGTTAAGAACACACACACTCATCCCACCACTCTTTATAGTCATCCCAAGGCACACCAAAACTCCCAAGAAGTCTCTCCCAAACCATTGGGGATAGACAATCAATTAAGTGATTCTCTCTCTCCTCTTTTTTTATGTACTTCATTTGTGATATTCCATTTTGACATATATTTTCTAATGTTGTGATACATTAATACCTACCCCCAGTACAATAAATTAGATTTTCATATTATTTTACCCCTTTTGACTCTCATTTATCCATCTTATGAACCCTTATTTACACCCATTCCTATTACAAAACTCCTTACGGGATCCTCACGTTCCTCTATTTTCTTCAATTCAAGAACATTATTTTTCAATTACCCTATATAATTTCAATTGGTTATGTTTTCATTATATTATCATCATTACCTAACCATATATTTAATTTTATATGAATGAGTAAGCATTTTTTATCTATCATTTTTACCCATACCTAAATCATTACTATGATGAAATCCCATAGGGTATATTCATCCCCCCCATTTTATCCAGCATTCCTTTTATGTTATGCCTCTTAATTTTCCTTTTCACTATGTTTTTATATGATTTTGGATATCCCCCATAGTTCACATTCCATTTATAAATTATGAGATCCCATCTTTTTTCTTTTAAACCTATTCTTATGAGCATCTATATGACGTCGTTATGCTGCTTAAATTTCACCATGATTTTTCATGCCAAAATAATTGTGCAGTGAAGAAAACACCCATTTCTCTATCATGGTTATTCACATTTATAACCATATACTTATTTATTTGTGTCTTAAATGTATTCATTCAAAATTATATGATCATGGAATAAATTATGATGTGGAATTATTCTAATGTATATGATCTATGTGGAACACTTAAGCATTAGAATGAAATTATTGTGTAGGGTCTGCCCTGATAGATTTCAAATTTATTGGGATATTTTCGGTATCATAATACCTCTTGTTACGATAGGGGTTTACCTAATTATATTTTTGGACCTGTTCCACCATGGGATCTTGGATGGTTTATCATTGATCTATTTATGATGCATTGTTTTTTGTTTTTCCAACATATCCCATGTTATAATTTTTATTCTATATAAATAACGACTATTAATGTTCCATTTATGATCCATTGATATGTTTATTGTCTAACATGTATTTTATTCCCCATTTTATTAATTTTTTATTTCTATAATGGGATATATATCTCACTCCTTTCATTGGTATGACCTCAGGTTATCCCATAAAGTGTTATGTATGAAGGAACGTTTTCATCATGTTAAAGAAGTTTTCAATAAATATGAAATTCTTTCATTATTAAAAGGTTTATAAAATGTACCTAATTTCCCCAATACACTATACATATTAATATTTGGAGTTTTATTAAGGGTAATATGATGTAAAAAATCATGTTTAAATTCTATATAAATGGAATGGTTGTTATAGGTCCCCAAGGAGATACGGTGATTATAGGTAGCCTAGGGTAACTATGACATCAAGGGATACAGTGATTATGGTTATCTTGGGGTGAATAATTCCTCTGAGGATGTAGTAATTATGTTTAACATGGTGTAACCATGACCATTTTATTCTTTTTTTGTGCTTCTACTGAGACATAAGCACAACATGAATCTATGTTTCCCCACATTGTAATATTCTAAAGGCATTATCCTTTCATATGTTTCAAGAGAAATTTCTTCATCTTTAAAAAAATGGAATGAATGAATGTTGTTATATATTACCATGTATTCCTCATTATAACTCTATTCCTTGTTTGGTTATCCCTCATTGAGTTATGTCATGTTAATGGAATTCATTACTGATTCCATCTCTTTATAGATAGTAGTTAATTATATTGCTTTTTTCATGAAATTATCATTCCATCATGACAGGGCTGTGACCTATAATCACGAGAGTAGTTATGTTGGGCATTGCTATCATGTCCTCATGTTCGAATTACTAGTAACATATCTTCATCCTCTTGGGGGGAATCTCATAAAAGAATGTTATGTGCAGTTCCCAATGAATCCATCATCAACCCCAAGGTAACTAACATGAGGGTTGTATGTCCTCCAATCTTTCTTAACTCAAGAATCCGTTTTTTGGTGTGGTAGCTGATTCCATCAAAAAACTATCATCTTATTCTTTCAAAAATGTAACATCTTGTTTTTCAAGAGATATGTATTTGGGGTCAGGTCACATGTTTAACATCATGAGATTACTTGAAAATATTGATTAAAATTCATTATATATTTTGATCAATACAATGCATAACTATGAGGGAAAATGAAAAACCATGATTAGAACAACCCTTACCAAAGATCATAGAATGAGGTTAACTGAAACGGACGGCCGATTGTCTCTTATCGACTGGTCAAAGTTCTGGTGCTCTGCTAATGTTATAGCCGCACTCGGGTCGAATCCTCGGTGATGATACATTGTAACAGTCATTTGTTTTTAGTTGATTGTATTTTGATTAGGGGGTTTGTTTGCAGATATTAATTGTAATGATTGATTGAGTATAATTTATTTAAAAAATTGATAAATATTGGGGTGGGTTCATTATTAGGGTGTTAATCTTGTGATATCCTTGATCTTTACTGTATATTGCCTTTAAATTAACACCCACTTCACAAGTTGACGTCGATTAGAATTCCTAAGTGTTAAATCTTTAATCCAAGACTTAACGTAACTAGGATTCTAAAATAAATCAGTAATTGTTTATGTTATTGTATTTATGGTTCCAACAATCCATGGAAACCACATGCTAAACAAAAGAGGTCATTAATCCAGGACATATTAAGTCCAACATACACAATGTTAAATTAACGAATACTCATCGTGAAAATACTCTCAATAACTTAACATCCCTAAATTTTGAATCACCCAAATGAAATATTGACTCATCCATATTGGTGTTTAATATTCTGGTTATAATAATTATGATGATAAATTAATAATAGAAGAAAAATAAAGGGATTAGAAAAGGGTGGTGCGTCGAACACACACACACGAACAATGATGATAATTAAAAATGGATTTTTGATTGAATGAGAAAGCAAAATAAGGGAAGGAGATTCAACTATATTTAAACTATTTTAAGAACATAAATTATAAACTACATAAGGTTGATGAGAATAAGAGATATTGAAGAAGTAACTTGCATTAAAACAAAATTACAAAGAAAGAGACTAAAAAATTACAAAAATGATGAACACGAAATTAAGTGAAAACAAAGAGAGGAGGAATGGACTCTAAAATTAAAACATGAGTATGGAAGATCCTCCCATGCCTTTGGAAACGGTTTGGTCTTTCCAATATGTTCTCCCCTCTTCTGAAATTCCTACCCCTCTCAAGGAGAGAAGGGGAGAGTATTAATAGCCCAAGGAGTGGACTGTTTGAATTCCCAATCTGTCCCTCCCCTTGCATCGCCAAATTGGCTATCCAGAAAGCCTAATATCGAAAAATATCCTTCTTCAAAGTTGTATATAATAAAGATTTACGACTACTCTCAAAATTTGTATTCATTTGGACTTAATTATAAAAAGTTATGATCGGTTTCTTAAACAAAGATAAACTGACCATTTTAATCCAGTCTTTTTAAAGTCCAAAATGTGAAAGGGTTTTTGAATAGGAAGATTCCTTAAAATCTGAATGATTTATTCACCATAGTCGGCCACCTATATCTACTCTTTCTCACTGAAATATATCATCTCTATTGTATGCTTACATCATTATATATGTCATGGATACTATACTTATTTTAATTTTCGGACAGAATGGTGGGCTGGATTTTAATGCTTCATTTGGGCCATTTTTATTTGTGATTGTGTTCTGAAATTTTTATCATGTACTCATAGAAATGTACTCAGAACTTTGGAGGAGAATAAAGATATTTGGACTTCTGGATTGAGCCATGTATATCAATATTCATGAATAGTCCAGTTTTTTCACAGATTCATTGGTCTTGTGTGTGAGGACCATATGGCACTTCAAATGGACGAATTGGCTCATGGTACCTTCTAATGAAATGTTATATATTTAGAGTAGAATCATAATACCCAAGAACCATACAATTTTGATTAGTTTAGTGATAGTTATTATTAAAACAGTAAAACGATTCAATTGGACTACTTCTAAAAATGCTCAAAAATTATACTTAATAATAAAACAATAATATTTCACACAAATTATGCACATTTCATATAAAATCAGTAAAGGGAGTATATAATAATTAATGAAAATATTAATAACATCAACTCCCACACACATACTTTTGTACATGTCCTAATGTGCAACAAATATAAAAACATGACAAAATCATTTTCACTCACCAACAAATATTAAAAAAAAATTCCAATCAGGGGAGGTTTAGACTATTTCACTCATCCATTTTGAAATCCACCACAAGTTGTTACAGAAACAATTTTCCAAAACTAATTCATTTTTTCATGCTTAAATTTCTAAATGGAAAATGTGGACACTCAAATCTCACACCTCTCAAGATGGTAAAATTCATTTGTGGAGGTTCACTCTTTCACCAACCAAAAGTGAAAATCATAGAGTTTGTTAGAGCTCTCAGCTACCACTCCCTATCCAAAGTGCTAAAAATCAATAGGTATTTTGAAGGGGGGGGGTTTTGGCTATGGGATGGTAGAAATATAATGTCCAATAGAGAGAAAAATGGTTAAAATACCAACATACAAAAACAATGCACATTTTTTTGAAATAAAACATGGAAGGAAATGAAAATACATATTTACAAGGGAATGATTGTGTAAAAAAAGACACAATAGAGGAAGAAAATATGAAGTGGATGAAAAGATGAAATATTTACAAACCACCAAACTTCTACCAATGATATAAGAATATAATGCAAGTGTTCTTATTTTTCACTGTTTTTTCAAAAGTTGACCTTGAGACAGATCTCACACTCATATCCCAACCCATGTTTGATCTCTTCATGACACAAATTGTAATAGTTATAACAAGATCAAAGGTTGAGTAAGAGAGCTTTTTGACCTCCCCCAGACACAACCCATTTTTTTCATTTTTATTATTATTATTTTTATATTGATCTATTTTATGAATTTTTTTGAACACTTTTCAATATCATTTGTACAATAAATTCCCAAATCCCACTGATAGAAAAACTCTCCCCCACACTAAAATGGATGCTTGCCCTCAAGAATTTGATAACTAGCCGTAAAGTAAGGAAATGATACCCAAAAATGAAATCCATTCCTCCCCACACATAAATTACAAAAAATTATGCAATGAAAATACATATTGATATTGGGTGGGAAAAAGGTATTTGGCTTGTACTGTGGATATCAAAGAAAAGGATTTTATAGGCTTGAATGGGATTTCAAAAGGATGATTAATATAAGGGAAATGGGAGTCTATTTGGATATTGTGATTCTCATGTGGTTCAGAAAATTCCTCTTTCATATTAATGCACACTAAGGTAGAAAATTCAGCTCGAAGGTCCACAAACTCAAGACTCACAAATGGGGGTGAAAACACGCATTTTGAAAAGATGGCCATAGGTGGCCTTGTCATGAAATTAAATTTTTGTTCTCACGGTTGGGGAAAATCATTTTCCAAATCAAAAATTGAACATTCAAAATGTGTTGGTTATGACACAAAATTCATTATCCAAAGTCATCATGAAAATAAAAAAATTTCGAGATGAAAAAATTTCTGTTAACTCACCAAAATGGTTGTATAAAATTTCAAAACTCAATTGTGAGTAATCCAGACTTATAATTTTTTTGTATTTTTTTAAGTGATTTTTTTTCGGTTTTTTTTTTCAGTTTTTTAGGTTTATATATATATATATATACATATATATTTATAAAGATACACCCACTAAAAAGAGAAAGTGAAAAAGAAAGGTTTTGATAAATAAAGTGGTAAAGAAAATTAAAGAGATAAGAAAAAGAAGAAAGAGGTAGAGAGAGGAAGAGATAGAGAGAGTTAAAGGGAAAGAGGTGCCCCCTGGTTTGGATTTGGTGGGTTGCCTTCTCCATCTAGTGGTAGGTCAGCTAGAGATGTTGGGGATCCAGTGGAAGTCAATTTTGTTCTAGGATTGTGCATCCTCTCATGGTAATGCTTTAACTGATGTCCATTAACCGTGAATGTCCTTTTGGAAGAGGGGTCTTGGACTTGCACTGCACCAAATGGGTAAACGTTAGTAATAACAAAAGGACCATCCCAATGAGAATTAAGCTTACCTGGGTGAAGCCGAAATCGAGAATTTAAGAGAATTACCTTTTCACCTTCATGAAATACCTTTCTTAGGATGTGTTTAACATGGTGTGCCTTGGATTTTTCATTGTAGAGAATAGAATTCTCATAAGAATCAAGTCAGATCTCCTACAGTTCAGCCAATTGCAACAATATTTCTTCACCAGATTTTTCACACCCCAAAAATACTTATGTTGGATTTCAACTGGTATGTGAGACGCATTACCAAAAACTAGCCTAAAAGGAGACATACAAATGGGTGTTTTATAGGCAGTTCGATAATCCCAAAGTGCTTAACGAAGTCTTTTAGGCCATCCTTTTCTGGTGGGTTTTACAATTCTCTCAAGCACTCTTTTCACTTATCTATTATAAAGTTCAGCCATGCCATTTGTTTGGGGGTGATATGTAGTTGAAGTTTTATGTACAACCCCATTCTTTTTCATAACAGATTCAATGGTTCTATTACAAAAATTGGTTTTTAAGTCACTGATCAAGGCACGTGGTGTTCCAAATCTTTGGAAGATATCGGTTTTTGGAACTCACTAACAGTATGAGCATCATCCTTCCTAGTGGGTTTGGCCTCAACCCACCTTAAAACATAATCGACCGCAAGAAAAATGTTTGAGAATCCATTGGAAGGGGAAAATGGTCCCATGAAATCGATGCCCAAAACATCGAAGTCCTCCCTGAAAATTAAAGGATTTTTGGGAATTTCATTTCTCTTAAAAATTGTGCCAAACTTTTGGAAAGTGGGACATGATTGACAGAACTCATGTGAGTCCTTGAAGAGTGAAGGATAGAAGAATCCAGAGTCTAGGAACTTTCGAGAGGTCCTTTGTGGTCCAAAGTGGCCACCTCCAGGAAGTGAGTGATAGAGTTCTAATATGGAAGAATGTTCATTTTCATCGACACATCTCCTTATTACCATATCAGCAACATTTTCCAAAGTTTATTTTCTTCCCAAAAATAGTATTTTCAATCACTTTTCAACTTTGTTTTTTGTTCTTTTGAAAACTTTTCAGGAAAAACACCAGAAACCAAATAATTTACAATTGGGGCATACCATGGTATTTTTGGAGTGAGATATGAAAGGTGCTCAGTGGGGAATTCAGGATCAATGATTTTTGAATGAGAAGAATTAGAAATTCTACTCAAGTGATCATCCACATGGTTTTTTTCCAGGTCTATCTTTGATTTAAAGTTCAAACTCTTGGATAATTAGGATCCATCTTATTAGCCTCGGTTTGGAATCACTTTTCTTGAGTATGAACATTATAGAAAAATGATCTGTGAAGATTATGATTTTGTCACCTAAGAGATAGGGCTAGAATTTATGAAAGGAAAAAACCACTATTAAATGTTCTTTTTCAGTGACAGTGTAGTGAGATTGAGTTTCATCCAATGATTTTGAGGCATAATAGATGACATGAAGAATTATTTCTCTTCATTGACCAAGAACATCCCCAAAATCTCTATCAGAAGCATCACACATTAACTCAAAGTGTAAGGACCAATTAGGGGGTTGGATTAATGGGACAGTTGTAAGAGAAGTATTGAGTTCAACGAAGGCTCTCTTGAAAAACTCATCGAAATGGAAAGTGACATAATTTTAGAATAACCTAGTGAGTGGTAGGGAAATCCTACTAAAGTTAACGATGAATCTCCGATAGAAACTAGCATGACTGAGAAATGAATGGATGTCTCGAACAGATTTGGGTTCGGGAAGTGATTGGATCACTTCAATTTTGGCAGGATCAACTTCAATACCATCTTTTGAAACTATGTTCCCTAGAAAAATCCCATTTTCAACCATGAGGTGACATTTTTCAAAATTTAACACAAGGTTGCACTTGACACACATTTGGAGGACAAGACAGAGTGAATTCAAACAAGATTCAAATGACTCACCATAAATAGTAAAGTCATCAATGAAGACTTCCATGCAGTGTTCAATGAATTCAGAGAAGATACTCATCATACATATCTGGAATGTTGCAGGAGCATTGAGAAGTCCAAAAGGCGTTCTTCTATATGAATATGTTCCAAATGGGCATGTGAAAGTAGTCTTTTCTTGGTCCTGTGGTGAGATTGGGATGTGAAAATAGTCGGTGTATCCATAAAGAACGTAATAGTGTGACTTTCCTGCCAATCTTTCTAGCATTTGATCAAGTAATAGAAGAGGTTAGTGATCTTTTCGGGTTTCAAAATTCCATTTTCGATAATCGATGCATACACGCCATTTGTTCTTCACTCGAGCTATGACTACCTCCCCATGTTCATTTGTGACAACAGTTATCCCACCCTTCTTTGGTACAACCTGAATTGGACTAACCAATTCACTATAAGAAACTGGGTAGCTAATACCAGCTTGAAGAAGCTTGGTGATCTCTTCCCTAAGTACTTCATGGATGAGTGGATTGAGTCTTCGTTGTGGTTGTCTAATTGGTTTGGATGACTCCTCCATATGGATGTGATGCATGAAAAGGGAAGGGTTGATTCCTGGTATGTCATCTAGGGTCCAACCTAAGGCCTTTTTGTTGTCCTCTAACACTTGAACAAGTTTGGACTCCTCAGATACAGTAAATGAAGAAGAGATAATGACAGGATAAGAGTGATAATGGAAAAGGAATGCATATTTTAGGTGTTCAGGAAGAGGTTTCAGATCTGTCTCATCTTTTATTTGTGGGTTAGACATCTCAGGAAAGGAAGAAGGGATTTATGTTGCTTCAGATTCATTTTCCTTAGTACCATCCAAGGTGGATTAGTAGAGATCAGAGTTGACATGGGATTCAAGAGAGTTTTCAAGTACCTCAAGATTGATGGAGTTTATGAATGAGAGGTCCACATCAACATCACCATTTATGACTTGGTTAACCATGGTTCATATTTAACAAGATCCTTTATCATTAGAACAGGATGAAAATGATGGAATGGGGTTCAATTAAATCTTATAAGTGTCCTCAGAAGCATGGATTGAAAATGAAGAGTGGTCCTCAGATGGGTATCGCATGGCTTGGAAAATGTTGAATTTCATCAGATGGTCACTGAATTCCATGGATAAGATGCCATAATGGACATCATTCTTGGTTCTCGCAGTAATGAGGAATGGCCTTCTTAGAATTAGGGGAGATAGAGAAGAGTTCATCTCACCTTCCATGTCAAGTACATATAAATCAGTATGGAAGATAAGATCATTGACTCTGACAAGGACATCCTCAATTATTCCCCCAGGACTAGTTGTGCTTCGATTGGCTAATTAAATGACAACACCCGTTGGGTGTAAAGGACCTAGACCAAAGTTGGAGAATATGGATTTGGGCATCACATTAATTGAGGCTCCTAGGTCTATGAGTGAATCATCAACGTTTGAACATCCAATTTGGCATGAAACCATAATGGTCCCTAGATCTTTTCACTTTATGGGAATAGGCTGCTGGGTGGAAACATTTTCGAAGGTCCTATGTTGCCTCTTGTGGGTACACAACTCCTTAAGAAACTTGTCATACTTAGGAATTTGTTTTATGGCATCTAATAGGGGGATGTTGACTTCAACATGTCTAAACATGTCGAGCATTTCAGGATCAGGTTCAAAGGACTTCCTTGGTTTAGAAACAGCTTGAGGAAAAGGAATTGGATTCCTAAGTGGAATGGAAGGAGGTGAGGGAATGGATTCAGGTTTATTTTCAATTTTCGTTTACGTTTCTTTTTCTATGTCAACATTCATAGGAGTGTTTGAGGATTTATCTTGAGGCATAACAAGTTTCTTTCCTGATCTAAGTGAAATTTCACTTACATTACCCTTGGGGTTGGGTAATGGTTGAGCTGGGAGTTGGGAAGAATTTGATTGTTGTTTCTAGCTCAGGTGGGATGCAAGTTCACCTATTTGAGTTTCAATGTTTTTAAGGCTAGAACGGGTGAAGGAGGAAAGATAATACACTACACTTTGCCATGGTTTCTTGGAAGAAGAGTCTTGTCCCTAGTTTGGATTTACTTGATTTTGGATCTTGGGAAATCGATTGTATTGGTTTTGGAATTTGGAAGGCTCACTAGGATAATGGAATCCAGGAGGAGGATTGTTTAATTGAGGTTGAGAAACAAAAGGATATGGTTGATGGAAGTTACCACCACCTTGACCATATTGTAATTGGTTTGGGTTTTGAGGAGGGAATTTAGGGGGATGAGAGACGAGATTACTATACCTCAGGCCTTGGTTATATGAAGAAGAGAAGGGCTCAGAGTGAGGTTGGTTGAAGTTTCTAACAAACTGACCTGATAGTTGTGGATTGGTTTTCCGCTGAGCATATGTTGCATTGAGCTCCATTGGTCTGGATGAATCAGATTGATCCTCTTGAAGTTATAGACATGTTTCAGTTGGATGAGTTGGAGAGTTTCAGACTCCATAGTTTTTGACAGGTCCAGGAAACATTGATTGTGGAGAAGACGAGGTTGGAGATTTTGTAGCCACAGCTAGTTGTCATACAAGACCTGTAAGTTCACTCATCCACTCAGTCATCTTGTTCAGCTCAATTGACTGATTATATTTGGCTTGTTTGACTTGATAATGTGCTCGAGTATGTAATTTTTTTTGTGTTTGCATCCATTTTACTTATGAGATCTCTTACTGCTGTGGGAGATTTATCAACAGGAGCACTGCCACATGCGGCATCAATGAGAGTTCTCTCCATATCCAATAACCCCTCATAGAAGTATTGGATCAAGAGTTGGTGAGCGATTTGATGGTGTGGGCAGGTTGTAACAAGCTTTTTGAACCTCTCCCAGTACTCATGGAGTGATTCACTTGGGAATTGATGTATACCACTTATTTCCTTTCGGATAGAAGTAGTACGAAGCAGGAAATAATTTCTCTAAGAAGAGTCACTTCATGTCATTCCATGTAGTTGTCGAACTATGAGTTAGGTAGTAGAGCCATCACTTAGCAGTGTCAGCTAGGGAAAAAGGGAATGCTTGGAGTTTGATTTGTTCTTCAGAAACCCCTTGAGGCTTCATGGTAGAGCACACTACTTGGAACTCTTTAAGGTGGAGATGTGGATCCTCAACGGCTAGCCCGTGAAAATGAGGGAGAAGATGAATCAAACCAAATTTGAGTTCTATGTCAACTTCTATTTTTGTATATTGAATACCAAGATTTTGGTAATTCATATCAGGGGAAGCGAGTTCTTTAAGGGTTTGTTCTCTAGGATTGGCCATTTCAAATTCAACTGGTTTGATGAGGACTGGTTCTTGAATAATTTGAGTATCTCTGATGCTCCACCTAAGTTGGCGAAGTGTTCGCTCAATTTCAGGGTTAAACAAATCTGAGGGATTTTTTGGAAGTCTACGGGGCATTTAGTGAAATTTTGGAATAAACTTGAATATGATTTTTTCTTTGTATTTTTTCCGTTTATGATATTTAAAAGAAGACGAGTTTTTCTTTGATTTTTTTTTCAATTTTTTTTAAAATTTGGTTTTTTGGGTTTTTTATTACAATAACCATAAAATAACAAATAATTAAAGCACCATCCCCAGCAAAAACACCATTTGAAATGCACAGACGATTGTTTCCTATCGACCGGTCAATGTTCTGGTGCTCTGCTAATGTGTATAGCAGCACTCGGGTCGAATCCTCGATGATGATACTTTGTAATAGTCGTTTGTTTTTAGTTGATTGTATTTTTATTAGGAGGGTTTGTTTGCAGAGCTTAATTGAAATTATTTATTGACTATAATTGATTAAACAAATTGATAAATATTGGGGTGAGTTCATTATTAGGGAGTTAAGCTTGGGATATCCTTGATCTTTGCTTTATATTGAATTTAAATTAACACCCACTTCACAAGATGACGTCGATTAGAATTACTAAGTGTTAAAGCTTTAATCCAAGCCTCAAATTAACTAGGATTCTAAAATCAATCAGTACTTATTTATGGTAGTGTATTTATGGTTCCAATAATCCATGGAAACCACATTCTAAACAAAAGATGTCATTAATCCATGACATATTATGTCCAACATACAAAATGTTAAATTAATGAATACTCATCGATAAAATACTCTCAATCACTTAACATCCCTAAATTTTGACTCACCCCAATGAAATATTTACTCATCCATTTGGGTGTTTAATATTCTGTTTATAATAATTATGATGATAAATTAAGAATAGATGAAAAATAAAGGGATTAGAAAAGAGTGGTATGTCGAACACACACACACGAACAATGTTGATAATTAAAAATGGATTTTTGATTGAATGAGGAAGAAAAATAAGGGAAGGAGATTCAACTATATTTAAACTATTTTAAGAACATAAATATTAAACTATAAAAGTTGGATGAGAATAAGAGATATTGAAGAAGTAACTTGCATTGAAACAGAATTACAAACAAAGAGACTTACAAAATTACAAAAATGAAGAACACGAAATTAAGTGAGAACAAAGAGAGGGTGAAATATTTCTCAAGTGAAAACATGAGTATAAACGATCATCCCAAACCTTTGGAAAGGCTTTGGTCGTTCCAATATGTTCTCTTCTCTTCTGAAATGCCAACCCCTCTCAAGGAGAGAAGGTTATAGTATTAATAGCCCAAGGAGTGGACTGTTTGAATTCCCAATCTATCCCTCCACTTTCATATCCAATTTGGCTATTCAGATAGCCTAATATCGAGAAATATCCTTCTTAAAAGTTTTAGATAATATTGCTGGCCGACGACTCTCAAAATATGGAGTCATTTGGACTTAAGGATCAAATGTTAAGGCCGTTTAATTAAACAAAGATAAATTGTCCCTTCCAATCCAGTCTTTTTAAAGTCTACAATGTGAAAGGGTTTTTGAATAGGAATATGCCTTTAAATCCGAATGATTTATTCAAAAATGTCGTCCACCTATATCTCCTCTTTCACACTTCAAAATCACAGCTCGATTGTATTCTTACATCATGAGATATGTCAATCATACTATACTGATTTTAATTCTTGGCCAGAATGGTGGGCTGGATTTTATGGCTTCATTTGGGCCCATTGTTTTTGTGATTGGGTTATGAAATTTTTATCACAGACTCCTTGATATGTACTCCGAACTTGGAAAGTGGATTAGGGTATTGGACTTCTGGATTGAGCCCAGAAAATCAATCTTCATGAATAGTCCAGTTACTTCACAGATTCTTTGGTCATGTTTGTGAGGACTATATGACCCATCAAATGGATGAATTGGCTCATGGTACCTTCTAATGAAATGTTTTATATTTAAAAAAGACTCCTAAAAAACAAGAACCATATAATTTGGATCAGTATAGTGATAGTTACTATTAAAACAGTAAACTGACTTAATTGGACTACTTCTAAAAATGCTCAAAAATTATACTTAATATTAAAACATTAATATTTCACACAAATTATGCACATTTCATATAAAATCATTAAAGGGAGTATATAATAAGTCATGAAAATATTAATAACATCATTAAAATCTTGTAAAAATGGGAACATAGTTAATATCTGGTGGTTATATGATGGGTTCAAGATTAATTTACTTATGTGACATGATGGGTGAATCATAATGTCCTTTGAGATGGAACCCTATTTATTGATTGGAATGACCCTTGAAGAGGATTTTGAAGGTTTGTACCTTGGAGGGATGATGTCACACCTAAAAGGTTTACTAATAGATTATGAGGCCCAAGGAAGGTGGAACTAAGATCGATGTAATAGAACATCCCATGAGAAGTACCTAGGGTGGTTGTTCAAAATATCCCTTACAAAATATCAGGTAAGTCGGTCCCATGGAGTGATGATATCAAACCTGAATAGATTAAAGATGCATCTAGATGCCATGTGGAGGTGAACCTGATAAGGATAAATCAGAATATCCCTTGAGATAAATCCAGTTTGGTTGATTGAAATTCCCCTCGATGTAGACCATATATTTATGACCCTACGAGGATGATGTCACACCTAAAAGGTTTAATGATTGATTTGGATTCCCCATGGAAGCGGACCAAAGATGGATGGATCCTAACATACATTGAGATGGGTCAATAATGGGTGATCAGGAATCTCCATGAGGTGGATCATTGATGTTTTTATATAGGATGTATGCTTTCAGACATGACATTATTATCCATGGATTTTAAGGCATAGTGAAGGTATATTGATGACGGATGGACTGCAATTTTCATGGGTATATTCCTAGGGTTGTGCATCCCTAGGAGGAAAAATCATGAGTTTAACATTGTTTGGTTTGAAAATCATGGAGGATTCCGACATAAAATATTATAGGAATATGATAAAAACCCATGTAGATCAATGATGCAATTTGAGGTCATGTGACAGGCCCGATACATGCAGTTTAACATCACGCGGTAAGTATTCTTGTTTCCTAAAAAGAGTATCGAAGAGGGGTAATATGTCTCTTATTCCTGGACGCTTCCTTTTGAAATAAGATTTCTTTTGGATGAAGTGGTGTATTGCATACCCATTAATCTACCTGATTTCTCCTATGAGGAGTGATGATGTGTAAGTGGCTTATTCATGTGATCAATCCTTTGCAAGAGGATTAATATTGGTTGAAGCAGTGTACGGCCTACTCGTGGAGCTGTGTAGGTGATGTTAAGAGAATTGATGATGTTGATGGGTCTTATGCATGATATCTACCCTTCACAGGGGTATTACTCTTTAGTGAAGGATAGGGGATTATGAAGGTTAGATGTCATGTGTGGATGGTTTGATAACCGTAGTGGGAGTGAGGGTGGTATTTATTAATGATTATTCCTAGGGAATCCCATTCTTGAAACGTTAGGTAGTATGTGGGGTTTTCCCTTTAATATCATATATAGTGGATCCTTCTCTTAATGAATAGGTTAAGGCCATTGTTTAATGTCATCTGTTGAAGAAATTTTCAAGCATTTTAATGGAATATGAAATGTATTTGGAGCTAGAAAGTATTTATTCATGAATTCATAACATGGGAGGACTCACTCCTTCCAACATGAGCTTATGTGTCATTATCCCATAGTTATTTTGTAGAGGCATGGATTTGGAACCTCCCAATTAAAATGACTGGGTGAGTTTCTATTCGTGCAGTTCATATAAGATTTCTTGTTCTCCGAAGAGATCATATGAGAGTAACCATGCTAAGAAGCAGGTGTTGTGATATCATAAAGAACATCGATTAGGGAACATAGAGGTTTCTTCACATAATTTTGGAGGGATTCTCAAAATAGTAGTGCGATATAGATTCTCAAGGATAAATGATGTTCATAGAGCTGAAAGGATTCTCTGCACACAATATTATGTTTTTTACAAAGATTTGGGTTTCACACAAGTAGAACCTTCTGCATTCAGTCGAGCTGCGTTAAAAGGCATTGTTTGATGGTTAATTAACTTCTAGCCAAGTCATGTTTGTGACTATACGAGGAAGTTCAAAAAAGATGATGCACCTTGGAGTTTCCAAATTTCATGATTTCATGGAAGATCCATTTTACACATACTACAGTGATGCATCATTTTATTCCCCCCTATAAAAGTGTAAGAATTTATTTACAACTAACATGTTTGGAAGTGGGTGTCATATATATTAGACATGGAAGACATTTTAAAAATTGTTTTTTCCTTTGATACTGGATTTCTTAAATAAAAGACATCTTGTTTGACATCACCATTGGTGCTCAATAAGGCCTATTATAAGGACCCGACCATATAAAATTACATAATATTGAATTAAATGAATAATTCACATTGAGGATCATTTCAGGTTTAGAGATTTTGATAATTAGGACATAACTATTACATCTCAAAAGATTATAAAGTAAACACTTCTACACAGTTTCCATTTTATTCATAAAATAAAAACTCTTGAAAAAAAGAGTCATGTCTAGTTCCAGGTTTTAGATAGCATGACCTTTCCTTGATCCCATCCTTTGCCCTATTCATCTTTAAGTTCTGTGAAAACGCTTCAAAACCAGGGATGAGAATAAAAAGCTCAGTAAGGGTTATAAAACAAACAATGAAATAATTTTTTCATAAATACATACCAAACATGAACTCTTTTCATTACCTCATTAAATCATAAGATTTATGAAAGACACATAGAAATCATATATCATAAAGGTAAATTGTGGCTTCCATAACATACTTACATTGTAGTTGTCACAGCTACATAAGGAGTTACTTTGGAATACCCATCACAGTATATTCCCAAAATATCTTAGGATAAACATCTACGTCTACCTCTGTCATGTAACCCAATGCATTGGAGAGCTATCTCAGGCTCACCTGCCCTAGGTTTATCACGAAAACACCCGTATACGTAAATAATTACAATGAACCATAATATGAACATAACACATAACATAATCCTAAAAGAAGGATAAAATTTCCACATTGAAATAAGAAAATATCATTCCAAGATTTATAAATAATAATTCCATTCTCAAAATCATTTTCACTACAAAAATACGTAAAAAAGAGCATGTGGTATTCATTTTTTTATTTTAAAAATATTCCGGTTTTTAAGGAAACCAATGATAAAATAATACTCACAACGGTGGAAAGTTCGTTGTCACTGCTTACGTAAAAAATATTCCATATTTTTGTTTAGTAAATCACTTCATATAAAGATATTCCCTTTGAATTAAATTAAAAGTAAAAGGGTTTAATACACCTTATAAAATAAAGTCCTGTATAAAACTAAATATGCCTCAATGAAAGAAGATTTAGACGAAGTCCCTTACCTCTTGTCCGAATTGACTCGATCATTCTTTAATCTCTTGAATAATAAACTAAAGTTAATTTATAATTTCTTAAGAACCTTTTTCAAGATTATTATACCATTTATATCACTTATTACCATTTTATAAATATTATGTAATCATTTAAGTTAATAACGTCCATTTTGTCGATATGTGGTACTTGAGTAAAAATGAACACGTTATATTTAAAAGTTGTCGATGTGGTCAATAGTCCATCATATCCAGATTTATATTCATTATTTAGATATCATATATATCATATATATCTAATATATACATGTATTTATAATATTACATAAGATTTGGAGGTAATAAATGAAATGCACCGTTCATGGAGACGGTAAGCCGTACGTACACATGAATGCTACTTTTATTTAAATTTATTATATTAAATGAATTAAAACATAATTATACATAGTTATATTATAATTCCAGTATAATATCATATATAATATCAGTATCTCTATCCTTGATACATCCCACATATGTCATTAATGAGTAATATCACTTTGAGGGGGTGGTTGTCCGCACATTCTCAAATGAAATTATCGCGTTTACCCATAATGGAAACTATAATGGTATGATATCAATGGACTATACAGAATAATAAATAATAAATAAACATAATATATATCATATATAAATACAGCTCCATCATAATGGCCACCATGAGAGGCGGTAGGTGGTAATCGAACAATCATCGTCTCTTGAGGCGTTAGTTTTCCATCCATAGAAACAGTATGTTATTCACACATTAGATGGAGCTGTGTGTAAGTTTAGTTTTAATACTTTTTATAACAACATCCTAGTATATTTAGGATACTACTTTTGTTATAAAATAAAGTAATAAAAAGAGTTTAGGGGTTGGAGAAGTAAAATAAAAGAAAAAAATTTAAGAGCAACGAGTACCTTTAATTTGGGTAACTTCTTTTGGTTTGAACCAAATGGACTTCTCGAAGTTCCTTCATCCTAAGGTAAGGCTTCTAAAATGAGTAGGGGGATGTTGGAAGATTAATTGGGAAGAGTTTGTACGATCCAAATAGCTTGAGTGGTGTGAGGAATTGGATAGAAATGGTCTTCATTTATAAGGGGGGAGGGGCTCTTTAGGAAAGTGTGATAATATTATTTTATTATATAATGATATTCAGTTTATAAAGGTCCAAAAATCATTATAGTTGATTATAATATGAATCGTGGTCTAAATAAAATCAGAAAATATAAATTGGACAAGTTTTGGATGTTATTTTAATATTTAAAATCTTATTTATTTCAATGATTTATTAATGAGGTAAACACTGCACCATTGTTGTGTCATTATTAATTTAACTTATTCGATGTATAAATATTATAAAAAAAATACTATCATGTAGTAAATATTTTTACCTTTCTAAAGAATATTTATAGTCTAAAAAATGTCTTATATAACACCATATAAAAATTAATTTACTTAAATAATTTTGTTTATGTCATTTTTGCCTTTACTTTAAATTAATGAATCTACAGTGTCATTATCATTCATAAGTGGATCCATGGGTTCCCCAAATCGACCCAAGTATTATCATGGTAGGCCATTACTCGTCCAATAAGGATAAGATAATTGTTAAGGTAATTTTGAATTATTATAATATTCTTTTTACCTAGATTTTCCCAATTTACTTTTAACCGCGTTAAATATAGTCAAAAGCTACTATTCACCAAAAAATATTTTCATCTTATTAAATCAAATTTTACCAACTAATAACAACCATGTATTTCATATTTTCAACATTCAATTCACAGAAGTGGTAAAATTTCATTTAAATGAAAATGTCTGTTTATTTACTACTACTAAGTGGTTTCACTATTCATCAAAAATTGATGTTTTTCAGAAAAATACCACAAATTAATCATATTATATATTTGATATTACTAATTAAAAAATTATTTTTATTTTTCCAATTTCAAAAAATTGAAGTGTCATTAATTAATTTTAATATTAATTCCTGTTGTTAAAACAAATAGCGTGTCTTTAAGAAACAATAACTTTCAAAAGATTGAGACTTGTTTATGTCCAATATCAAAATGATATTAATTTCAATGACCAAAATTTGATTAAATGGTAAATATATATTCTAATTACTCTTTAAAACCAATTAAAAAGATAATCTATAAATATAAATAAATTATATTACAACATTGTTTTGAATTAAAATACAATATTTTCACTATTCATTAAAAAATAATCATTATCGGAAAAAATCCAAAAATTTACACAAAGTAAATTTTTATGTCCCCATTATATGGAAAAATTTTATTTGGTCATATAGAATGTATTATAGTGAAAAAAAAGATTTAAAGAGGGTTCTCCATTAAAAGTTGATAAATCAGCCTTTTATTGTAAATTACGCTTAAAATTCGATTCATTCACATTTTAAGCCACTAAAATTTTATTGTATAAATGTAATTACATTTAAAAATCATGTATAATTTTTATTATAGTTTTTTTTAATTCCCACCAATAGAACGACTATGAGTTAACTACCATTTAAAATAATAATATTATATTATTATTGTGCAACGTAAGAAACTCGTTGTTGCTTATAGAGTACGCTATCGAACATAGAAACACCTTTAAAAAAATTAATATTTAATTAAAAATTATTAATAAATATGAAATATTTCTTATTCTTCATTTACTTGGGGTGTTACATCCTTCCCCCCTTTTTTAAATTGCATCCTCACAATTTTATTCACTTATCAAAAAATGGGTGTATTTATCCCTCATAGCATTTTCAAATTCCCACATTACCTCTTCAACCAAATGGGTTTTCCCCAAAAATTTTACTTGGTGAATTACCTTATTCAGCAACACTTTTACTATTTGGTTAATAATATGGACTGGTTGTTCTTTATAAGAGATATTCGCTTCCAATTGAACTACCTATGGGCTCAGAACATGAGATGGATCTGGCATAAAATTAGTCAACATCAAAACATGAAAAACATTGTGTACCTAGGATAAACTTGGAGGTAAAGACACTCTGTACGCAACTGATCCAACTTTTTCTAGAATTTCATAAGGTCCAATGAACCTCAGACTCAAATTTCCCTTTTTACCAAAACACATCACACTTTTTCATGGAGAAACAACGAGAAAGACATGAACACCTACTTAAAAAGAATGATCCTTCCTCCAGTTATCTGCATAACTTTTCCATCTTCTCTATGATTTTCTCATGTCCTTATAACTCAACAGATCTTTCTCTTCCATCACTTCTTCCAATTCTAGTCCCATCAGCTTCCTTTCACCTACTTCATTGCAAAAAGTTGGAGTTCTATAACACATTCCATAAAATACCTCAAATGGAGCCATCTGAATACTGGAATGAAAACTGTCATTATATGAAAATTCAACCAATGAATTATGTTGGTCCCAAATTCAATGATAATCCATCTAGAAAGCACGAAACATATCCTCCAATGTTAGAATTGTTCGTTCTGATTCCCCATCTAATTGAGGATGAAAAGTTGATCTAAAATTTAATTCAATACCCAATGACTTTTGACGGCCTTTCCAAAAGTTAAAAGTAAACCCAGGATCATGATCAGATACAATGCCGAGGGGAACTCCTTGAAACCTAACTATCTTTTTAACATACAACCGAGAATGTTGATCTAGAGACAAAGTATCTCGAATAGGAAGGAAGTGAGCATATTTAGTCAATCGATCATCTATAACCCAGATTGCATTATTACATCGAGATGTATTTGGTAATCCCATAACGAAGTCCATGGATATATTTCCCATTTCCACTATGGCACCGTTAGAGACAGAATCATCCCTTTCGGCAACTACCATTCTGGTTTAACCTATTGACAAGTCAAACACTTCACAGTAAAATAAGAAATATCTCTTTTTATTCCATCCCACTAGTAATACTACGGATGATCTCTGTACATTTTAGTACTACCAGGATGATCTGAAAACGGGGAACTATGGGCTTCACAAAACAACTCATTCTTCTACTTTGAATCACAAGACCCACATAATATCATTCCAAATCTCAAAACACAATCATTGTCAATATTAAAATTAGGAAACTTACCCTTCCGAACAGACATTACATTTTTCTGCAACTCATTGTCTGTTTTCTACGCTTGCTTTATTCTTTCTGATAGAGATGTTTTTTCTAAAACATGAAACAAAATAGAAGAATTTATTGCACCAACAACTTCTATGCTAAATTTCATCAAATCAAAAACCAAATGATCTTGTTCCAAATGTATCATGTCCAATGAGACATTACATTTTCGACTCAAAGCATCTTCAATTTATTTGATTTTCCCAGATGGTAATGGATCGTGCAATCATAATCCATGATTAATTCCAGCCATCTCCTCTATCTCATGTTAAATTATTTTTGAGCGAATATATACTTTTAACTTTTTTGGTTAGTATATATTTCACATTTTACTCCATAAAAATGATGCCTCCAAATTTTTAAAGAAAAAACAACAGCAGTTAATTCCAAATCATTTGTAGGGTAATTTAACTCATGAGGTTTCAACTGATGTGAAGCATAATCCATTACCTGATCATTCTGTATAAGGACTCATCAATGACCTTTCAACGAAGCATCACTTTAAATAACAAACTCACTATTTCTGGATGGCAGTGCCAAAACTGGAGGATTCACCAATCTTTATTTCAATTCCTGAAAACAATTATCACATTCTTTTATCCAGATGAACTTATCACTTTTTCGAGTTAACTTATTCAATGGACTAGATAACCGTAAAAAAATTCCATTAAACCACTGGTAATAAACATAGAAACCAATAAAAATATGAATCTCACTTATATTTGTGGGTCTTCGCCCTTCTTCAAAAACTTTTCTTTTATCAGGATCAACAATTATGCCATTTTTTGAAACAATGTGACCAAGGAAGGAAAGTAGTTGTAACCAAAACTGACAGTTGCTGAATTTCCCATAAAGTTTCTTTTATTTTATTGTTTTCAAGACAACCCTTAAATGAATTTCATGTCCCTTTTTTACTTTTGGAATAAACCACAATATACTCAATGAACACAACAACAAACATATCAAAGAACTCACAGAAAATTCTATTCATAAGATCCATGAATACAGTAGGTGCATTGGTTAAACCAAAAGGAATAACTAAAAATTCATAATGGCCATATCAGGTATGAAATGCGGTCTTCAGAATGTCTGCATCCTTTACTATCAACTGATGGTTCCCCGACCTTAAATCAATCTTTGAAAAATACTGATCTCCCCAGATCTAATCAATCAAATCATTAATATGAAGAAAGGATACTTATTCTTAACAGTGATGTTATTCAATTCTCTATAATCAATTTAAAGTCCCATTTAACCATATTTATTTTTAAGAAACAATACAAGATCACCCCATGGTGATGTTCTTGGCCGAATGAAACATTTTTCTGAAAATTCCTGTATTTGCTTCTTTAAATCTAAAGGTTCAATTTGATCCATTCGATAAGGGGGTTTTGAAAATGTCTTAGCATCAGGTACTAAGTCAATTGTAAATTCGACTTCCCGATAAGGTATAATACCAGTCAAATCATCATAAAAAAACATCATGTTACACATTTAAAATTGGCACATAATTATTCTGAACAGTTCCTTTGTTTTCAACATTATGTGCAAGGTAAAATTCATTTCCATTATTTAATAGTTTCTCAACATCCTGATATGTTATCAAAAGTCAGAGTTCATTTTTGTATAAAAACATAAAATCATTCTAAAATATAACCTCTTTAGCACTGTAGTCAATATTATCATGATAAACTGAAAGCCAATCCTTACCCAATATAACATCAAACTCTACTAGAGGCAAAACAATAAGTTTTGCAAGTAGATTCTTTCCACACACAAGGACATGAATGTTCATATGTTTTCCTTTTGTCTCAACATTTCCTTCTCGTGTTTTTACCTTATGTTCTATATTCATATCTTGATATGGAATTACCAATTTACTAGAAACCTTCATAGAAATAAAATAGTGTCTAAACCCTGAATCAAACAAAGAATTGTCATAATCTGAACAAACAAATAGTGTACCTGATACAACATCATTTTATGGAACAAAATATATTGAAGTAGTTGCAATGGATTTCACCACCCCTTTCTGCTGGTAGTCTATATGATTTCCTTCAGTTGAGCTCTTTTTTGGACACTCATTTGCATAATGGCCCATTTCACTGCACTTAAAACATTTTACTGACTATAAATCAAATTTTGTACTACCATTACCCTGATATTTTTAAGTGAAATTATGAGCCTTATGTCCCATTTTATCGCATTTATAGCAATTACCCGAATTCAAAAGGCATTCCCCAGTATTATTTTTACCACAATTTTCACAAATTTTAATCTTAAGTTTCTTACAATTAGACATTTCTGAAGAGTTCTTCCCTTTTGCCAGCCACCTCGACCTCTTATTCTGTTGTTTTTTTAAAGAACATTGGATCATAATCAAACTTTATTTCCACCTTCTCCAGACAATGAAAAAGTGTATCATAACTTTTGAATTCACGATAATTGAAAGAACTTCGATACTTCGGCTTTATTCCTGAGTAAAAAACGATTGATTTTACTATCAAGGACTCGTATGAAATTTGGAGCATACCTTTCCAGTTGTGTGAATTTTTCTTCATAATTAGCCACTAATTCATCCTATTTCGTTAATTCTAGGAATTTGTTTCCATCCTAAGAGGAACCACCATATGAAAATATTTCTCAAGAAACATAGCTTTGAATTCATCCCAATAAAGAGCATCAATATCCTCACTATCCCTGATATTTTCCACCATCGGACACTGCTGATCAGCTTCACCTTCAAAAGGGTAGACAACAGGAATAACCTTTTTATGTTCTAAACAACCCATGACATTGGAAATTTTTTCTAGTGCTTTAATCCACCCTTCTTCTAGCACCAAATTAGATGATCCTCCAAATATTTTGGGATGTTGCCTCCTGAAATGCTCCACTATAGACATGTTACTCTATGGTTGATCTGGATGATCTCGTACATGGATACCACCACCATTTATTGCCTGAGTCAACTGTGACATCTCTAAAAAACAGTTCTGTTCTGATTCCGACCATCTCAGGTTATTGATATGGAAGGTTGTCTTCCTGTTGATCTTGTCCCAACCTAGCTGCCCAGTTTCCTCTGTGGGAAACCATTACAAACACAGATATATCTTAGGTGAAACAAAATGGTAATCTATAAATTCAGTATGATTTCAATATTAAAATAAATTAATTTAGGTATATTAATTTAACAATAACATAACTCCTTATGTTATCTAAACCGATATTTGATACCAATTATAAGGACCCGGCCTTATAACATTACATAATCTTGAATTAAACGAATAATTCACATTGACGATCTTTTCAGGTTTAGAGTTTTAGAGAATTAGAAAATAACTATTACATCTCAAAAGATTACAGAGTAAACAATTTTACATAGTTTCCATTTTTTCATAAAATAAAAATTCTTGAAAAAAAGAGTCATGTCTAGTTCCAGGTTTTAGACAGCATGACATTTCCTTGATCCCATCCCTGACCCTATTCATCTTTAAGTCCTGTGAAAATATTTCAAAACATAGGGTGAGCATAAAAAAGATCAGTAAGGGTTATAAAATAATGAATGAAAAAATTTGGTCATAAATACATAGAAAAAATGAACTCTTTTACATACCTCATGAAATCATATGATTTATCAATGTTACATATAAATCATATATCATAATGGTAACTTGTGGCATCCATAACATACTTACATTGTAGCTATCACTGCTATATAGGGAGTTACTTTGGAAAACCCATCACAGTATATTCCCTAAATATCCTAGGAGAAACATCCATGTTTACCTCTATCACATTATCCAATGCATTGCAGAGCTATCTCGGTCTCACCCACCCTAGGTTTACCATGGAACCACCCGTATACGTAAATAATTCCCAAGAACCATAACATGATCATAACACATAACATAAGCATAAAGGAAAGATAAAATTTCCACATTTCAATAAAAAAAATATAATTTCAAGATATTGAAATAATAATTCCATTCTCAAAATTATTTCCAATACAAGAATAAAAAAAAAATAGTATATGGTATTTATTTTTTCCTTTTAAAAACATTTTGGCTCGTTAAAGAAGCTAAAGATCAAATAATACTCACACCAGAAGAAAGGTCGTTGTCACCACTTACATAAAAAAAACATTCATTTTTTTCATTTATTATAACAATTTGTATAAAAAGTTTCTATTTGAATTTAATGAAAAGTCAAAGGGGTTTATACACCGTATAAATAATGTACTGTATAAAACAAAATATGCCTCAGTTAAAGGAGAATGAGACGAAGTCCCTTAGCTTTTGTTCGACTTGACTCGATCGTTCTTTAATCTACAGAATAATAAAATAAAGTTAATTTATACATTCTTAAGAAACTTTTTCATGTTTATTATTAATTTTATACCACTTATTACCATGTTATAAACATTATGTAATAGTTAAAGTTAATAACGTCCATTTTATCGATATTTGGTACATGAGTAAAAATGAACACCTTATATTTACAAGTTGTCCATGTTGTCAATATTCCATTATATCCAGAATGATATTCACGACATAGATATCATATATATCATATATATCCAGTATATACTTGTATTTATAATAGTACATAACATTTGAAGGTATGAAATGAAATGCATCATTCATGGAGACGGGTAGCCGTATGTACGCATGAACGCTACTTTTATTTCTATTTCTCATTTTAATGTAATTAAAACACAATGATACATAAGTATATTATAACTAGATTATAATATCATATATGACATCATTAACTCCATCCTTTATATGTCCCACATATGTAATTAACGATTCATATCACTTTGAGGGGGCGGTAGTCTGCACATCCTCAAATGAAATTATTGGGTTTACCAATAATGAAAACCATAAATCTATGATATCAATGGAAAATACAGAATAATAATAAAAACATAAACATATTATATATCATATATAAATATAGTTTCATCATAATGGCCACCGTGAGAGGCGGTAGGAGGTAATCGAACAATCATCGTCTCGTGAGGCGTTAGTTTTCCATCCACAGAAACAGTATTTCCTTCACCCATTAGATGGAGGTGTGTGTTAGTGTAGATTGAATATTTCTTATAACAACATCATAGTGTATTGATGATACTGTTTTTGTTATAAAATAAAGTAATAAAAATAGTTAAGTGTTGGTTAAATAAAATAAAAGAATAGAAGGTAAGAGAAACAGTTACCTTTAGTTTGGGTAACTTCATTTGGATTGAACAAAAATGGCTTCTTGAAGTGCCTTATGCCTAAGGTAAGGCTTCTAGAAAGAGTATATGGGTGTAGGGAGGTTAATTGGGTAGAGTTTGGATGAGAAAAATGGCTTCATATGTGTGGGGAATTGAATAGAAATGGTCTCCTTTTATAAGGGGGGAGGGGCTCTTTAAGAAAGTGTGATAATATTATTTTATTATATAATTATATTCGTTTTCTAAAGGTACAAAAATATTTAGAGTCGACGATAAGATGACTCATGGTCGAAATGAAATCAGATAGTAATAATTGGAAATGTTTTGGATGTTATTTTAATATTTATTAGCTTATTTATTTAAATGATTTATTAATGAGGTAAACATTAAATCATCATTGTGTCATTAATAATTTAATTTATTAGATGTATAAAAATTACAAAAAAATATGATCATGTAAGAAATTATCATAGATTTATAAATAATATTTATGGTAAAAAATATGACCTATATAACACCATATAAAAGGTAATTTATAAAAAGAGTTTTGTTTATGTCATTTTAGCCTTTACTTTAAATTATTTAATCTAAAGTGTCATTATCATTCATATGTTGCTCCATCGGGTCCCAAAATAGTCCTATGATTCCCATGGTTGTCCATTACTCGTCCATTAATTTTTGACATGTTTTATGGTAATTCTGAATTTTTGTAATATTCCTTTTACCTAGAATTACACTATTTACCTTTAACCGCGGTAAATAAAAGTCAAAAGTTACTAATCACCAAAAAATTTTATCATTTTATTGAACCAATTTTTACTAACTAATAAAAAAAATGTATGTCGTATTTCGGAAATTCAATTCACAGAAGTGGTAAAATTTCATTTGGATGAAAAAGTCAGTTTTTTTAACTAATACTATGTAGTTTCACTGTTCATCAAAAATTGAAGTTTTACAGAAAAATACCAAAAATTCAGCGTAAGATATAATTGATATTCTGAATTCAAAAATGATGGTTATTTTTCCAAATTTTAAACATAAAAGATTCATTAATTAATTTAAAATTAATTCACATTTTTAAAACAAATAGTGTGTTTTTAAGAAACACTAACTATCAAAATATTGACACTTGTTTATGTCCAATTTCCAAGTGAAATTAATTCCAATTACCAACATTGGATTAAATGGTAAAAATATATTCTATTTAAACATTTAATCCAATTAAAAAGATAGTCTAACAATATAAATAAGTTAGATTCAAACATAGTTTTGAATTGGAATACAATATTTTCACTATTCATTAAAAAAAGAACATTATCATAAAAATTCGAAAAAATTTACACATTTTAAATTTTGATGTCCCCATTCTAAATAATAATTTAATTTGGTAATATATATTGTATTAAATTGACCAAAACTATATTTAAAGGGGGTTCACCATTACAAGGAGATAAATCTGCCTTTTAATGTAAATTATGCTTAAAATTAGATTCATTCACATTTTAAGCCTCTAAATTTTTATTGGATAAATGTAATTACATTTAAAAATCATGTATAATCATATTTTAGTTAGTTTATTTCATTCCCTACAATACAAAATCTAGTAGTTAAATGCCATTTAAAATAAAAATATTATATTATTAGTGTGCAATGTAAGAAACCTGCTGTTTCGTATCGGTTATGCTATCGAAAATAGAAACCCCTTTAAAGTAAAATTAAAATTTAATTCACAAATATTAATAAATATTAAATATGTATTATTCTTAATTTACATGGGATGTTACACCTGTTATGTTCATAGACCATATATTTCATGAAACACATTTATCTTTCATTTTCATGTCTTGTAAATTAAACATGATTTGGTATAAGGCTTGAAGCATCCCATTTCCTTTGGCATGAAATAGGGTTGTGTGTGTAATAGGTTTGTTTTTTTCATGGGTTCCATATTATGCTCACCCTAAAAATAGATTCGAGGATGGCCTTTAGGGGTCAGGTGACTAATTGATTTGTTATAAATTGACTATTTTTATCCTCAGACAAGATTTTAGTTCCATAAAATTCCCACCAAAATTATGAGCTGAATGGGGACCAGAATATCAGGTTATGAGGGAAATACTGAAGATAATAATTCATTTTCCTAGGTGAGTGCAACATTGGTGGTTTTCCATATAATAGGCTTTCACCCACAAAAGAAGCTACTCCACACATATAAATTAGTTCGAGGGACCTATATATGAATGTTTTAATTACAACGAGATAAGCTATTTATCTCATGAAAATAGTTATATATTTTTCATGAAATAGAAATACTTCTTCCATATTTTACACACTATACACCTTCTTTAGTGCAACTTCATCCTATAGAAGATGAGGAGGATGTAGAGCCTGATAGAAAGTACAGAGCCTTGGATGCCACAAAACAGAGATCGTGATATCTAAAACAATCTATTTTTTTATCATAGACATAGGTATACTTTTTAAAGGACTCAAAAGGGGTTCCCAAATATGGATGAACTTCACATAATTCCAAACCTTTATTATGTATACATTTTTTACATGTATGGGAATATTTATTTTTCATCATATACCTTATAAAGTATTTTTGATAAAACCAATTACCTATCCCTAAGATATCATGAGTCATGCCTGATGTGGAATACATGGGAACCCCATGTGATTACTCATTCATGAGTTTGATAAATTATCATTGAACACCCGATGATATACACATTTTTATTGTGCATTAAGGGAATTAATGCCTTGGGGGAGGCAATTTAACGTGATGCAAGATCTCATAAAAGATGAAATGATTTTTTAATATGCTTTAGTGAATGGGTGAGATAACTCCATGGGAGTTGATTTATACCAGATCATTGGTAAAGGAAGAGTGTGATCCATGATTACCATCACATGAAACTGAAATGGATTTGAAATCATGATAATGAAGAATTACTTACCATGTTTATAACAGAGAATCCATATCTCATAAAAAAGAACCAGTAAAAACATAAAAAATTACAGATGACCATGTTTGAAGCATGGATCTTGGTTCATAAATCCATTCCAAATAATTCAGGTAGTTAGCCCAGGTTAATAGGTGAGACTTGGCTAAGCACAATGCTACTAAGGGAATCCCTGGAGATGTGGAGGGGGAGAAAGGTCTAATTAAAGGGGACAATAAGTGTGTAAACGAATTGATAGAATGTTTTTATGGATAAAATATCTCATGATATTACACCAATGTGGAATAGATCATATTTTTGTTGGAATATTAGTTTGATAAATAATGTAAATTGCATCTTATATAGGAATCATCCTCTCAGATGTTGAGAAATAGATGAAAATGAGTATGATGTGGTAGATGACAAACACCAAAGGATATGACCTATTAGTATAGGGTATATGATAGCATGTAGTCATACATAATGTAGTGATGATGAATGATACATAGATTAATTTTGTGTGGCAATAAGTGTGTGGACAAAGTTTATCATCATATAGTGAGGAATGTGAAATACACAATTTTACATAGTGTGACCAGGATGTATCTCATAGTTTAATGTCATTTGATTGGGATGTTACACAAAATTTAATTTTTAAAGGATTAGACTATAGAAAATAGTTTAAATTCTTGTCTTCATATAATCAAGGGTAATTATTTCAAAGAGATATATGAAAAAATGAAAAAAGTTTGTCGATGTGAATGGTGGAGAATAAGACGACACTTAATTCTATATAAAAAACTCTTGGGGAAAATCACATAGATTTTAGAGTAATAATATTTCAACATAGGGTTTTATCGTTGTTTAATTCCAAAATAATTTTACCAAGGTGTGACCTAAATAATTTTACATGTCATGATAGAGTGTTAACACCACATGAATGATATATGGGAAAGAACACGTGACATGTGAATCATAAATGGAATGTTTGAAAAAGTTTTAGGTTGTACTAAATAGACAATAAGGAGAAAATATGTGTCTGAAAAGAGGCTATTGTGACACAAAGAGTAAAAACCTGATTTGGATGGATTGTATAAGGAAACATCTTCCCCAAAAAGCATGATAAGATAAACCCTGGGTCATTATCATGAAATCGAATAAGGAAATTTACCACAACTGATTGATGAAGGGGATATACCCATGATTAAATACAAATGTGTGACTATGTATCCAATGACGATTGAATCAATCAACAAAAAGTTCTAAAACACTACATAATAGATAATCGATCTAGATAGGGGGTTACCCTCTCAATCAAGAGTTTCGGACCTTCTCATACTCGTATATGAGGAATCCTGAATTTATATGGTGTGATTCTATATCTAATTTCCTATAAAGATGATGTTAAATCCATATATTTATCAATAATGTAATCCTAACACATTTATTAGACAAGGTAAATGAATGTGGAGCAAATCAATAGTGAGCATATGTGATATTTTGAGGTGATTACAATAAAAATAATAAATGGTTCCATAGTAAGTACACTTATTTTCCAAAAATAAATTAATTTTAGGTGGAAATACATATCCCATATTGGGTTTTTCAAGGCACAAAATTTTATGGAAGTCGATGTTGGTAGTTTATTGTCATACAGTGTAGAAAATGATCAAATGGGGCGTTCAAGGATGTTTTTGTGGTGTAAGAGTTTAAAATGACATGAATGAGGGTCAAGAATACCCAACACCACATAAATAAATCCTAACCTAGGAATCACAATATTTATGATCATATGATATAGACCATGGAAAATAGTATAGAGTTATGTTTCTTGGACGAGGGAAAACCAGTTTAAAGTCGTGATGTGTTGATAGAAGAATGTGTTTATTATAAGAAGGCTTGTTCAGTATGTGATAGATAAAAAAATAATTATGAATGGACCATGTATTAAATTTACTAAACAAGTATCTGAAGTAAAACAACAGATCGGTTATGTTCATAATTCTTGGACTAGGGAAAATAGTGAAAATAGTATAACGAAATTATTCTTGGAATGGGAATATGCATGCCCCTTGGGAACCAATATGGTATGGAGGGATTTAAAAATAAATGTAAATGTGCCTAAAAGGGCTCATTCACCACAAAAAAGGAAAGAGGGAAAATGGGTTGATGAATTTATTACACATTATAGAGATTATAATTACGAGCAACGCTGCATATTATATTGAATGGGAATCAAGACACACATTATTTTGAAAAATAGAATACTATAATACTGATTCTATTAGGGGTGGTCTTCTATGAAGAGTGAATCTGATGTGTCACATGGGTATCATGAGGTATCCCATTCTGGGAAATTGGGTAATGTTTTTAGATCATCATGATCTTATCGTGTGGGGAATACAAATTTCAAATTGGGTATAATTTATATCTTACTGAGAGGCATCATAATTGTATATGGGTTAAAATCAAATTTTAGCATTGCTCACTTTGAATGTCTAGATTCATATTTTAAATTAGTAAAATTTGTAATATAAATGATTAAATGTTTTTTATTGATATAATTCATCGACCAATTGATGATTGTTTAAGGTCATGTGGTCTTCATTGTACGATGACTATTATTTTAAGACCATAAATCTCATACAAATGGGTCTCATTGTTTTCTCTCATAGAGACTGGACAATGGGGGGAATCTCAAGAGGATATGTGTATTTTTATTTCATGTCAATATTGATGTGAATTAGGGACAAGGAGACCCAGCACCAAACCACACATTCTAGATAAATACTCTAATATAGTTTTAATTCGTGATTCATTGGCTCGGGATCCCAGTTGATGGTCATAGAATTCAGACCAAGTGCCATGTTAAATATCATCTGACTAGGACATAGGCACTTAGTTTTAGGTAATATAATTCAGACCATAAAAGGGAAGGTCATTGAAATTATATTTTAGGCATAAATAAATTCTTATTTAGGTTAAATTATATAAAATGAGTTTTTAAAGATAAATAAGAAATAAAACATTTTAGAGCGGTTTAAGGAAAATATTAAAGGATTTTAAATCGAAAAGGCGTGATTTATTTCATAACACAAGGAATACACCAAAATAAAATTTTCATGATAAAATTTGTTATTTTAGGAAGATAAATAAGGATTAAAACTTATTATAGAGTGAAATTAAAAATATCTATGAATTCGTGAAGTTCCTTGCACACAACATTCATTTCAGAACACTTTTTTGAAATATTCTTTCAAAACAAGTATCTCCAAATAAAATAATCAAGTATTATAATTGGTACAGATATATAGAACATTCCCAAAGAAATTTATGAGTATTAAATAGAAATAAATAACATTTTCATTGATGTGAGTATAGAATAAGAGCAACCCGAATGGAAAGGTGGATTTGGGTAGAAAACACATAAAAAAATTCAGCATGGTAACATGTGTTCTTGTGAGGGCTTAATGAGAGGTAAATTGTTATCCTGTCATTAATATATCATATGGTTAGTATGGTGGAGGATATAAAAAATACCCCATAATAAGTAATTAAAAATAAAATGACATAACAAAGGGGGGGGTTCTTGAATAAAAGTGATAGAGAGGTTCCCTTACCTTAAATCTAAGGGTGTTATTTCATAGATCTTAATGAAAAGAATAACTAAATTAGGTTCATTAATTAACAATTTAATACAACTTTATAAATGTATTTGGTTCATTATGAAAATATTATTTTTATTCATGGGATTATTGATGGGTTACGGGATTCATTTTCATTTTTTGTGTGTACTTATCATCATAACATTCAAGATCATCTCATTAATAAAAGAAGATAGAAGTTCATACGGGATGGGTGTTTAGGTAAATGATGTATATTATATGTTATAAATTTACATTCATAAGATTAAATGGTTATAAAATTCATTTTTTATTAGGAGTGAAGGTGAATCATTATATAAAACATTAATGATAAACACTTGGATTAATATGCAGATTTTTCTCACAATTACATTATTTAATATTATTATTTTACATCATGAGGTCTTGTGGATTTCATAACATTAAATAATATAAAATTCATATATAAGAGTCTGGTTCAACAATAAAAATGGTTTCATGACTACAGTTAAATAATGTAAAACAAATTGAAAGTGTCGTCATCCTTGAATGTCATAAATCAACACATCTTGGACAGTGTTTCATTTTAAGCATAAATGAGGGGGAAATAAGAGTTGGAGATGAACTTTCTTATTAGAATAAAATGATAAAAGTACATTTATGGTACTAGAGTTGTCATAAAATTTTTATAAGGAGAGGTTAAGAATTAAATGAGACCCAAAAAACATGAAAATGAAAAGAAAGAAAAGTTGAATTTTATCTCTTCAATTAACCTTTTTTGAGAGCCTCTTATGGGAATAAGATATGGAATTTTTTTTGAGACAAAATGATTCTGGTCGTGGGGGAGGGGTTTGGGAGTCGATTTTGGAAAATATTTAATAAGTAACAATTCCTGAGAAGAGTGGTGAAACGAGGGTGGAAGAGTTGGTATTTATAGTGGAGGGGATGAGGGTTTTCTTAATATTGTAATAATTAGTTTATTAGTTTTCTATAAGACAAGAAATAGTGATGATTCCCTGAAAAAATATTGTATTATGTGCCTTTGAGTTTGATCCATTGGTTCTTACATCATCAAAACATCATCAATGACTCAATAAATCAATTATTTAGCATTTATTGTAAATTACTATATTTTAAAATTCATCAAAAAAATCATGTATTTCAGAAAATTACAAAACAATTCACCCTAACCATTTTTCAACATGTAGAATCCGAAATTAAATTCAATTTTTTAGAAATAATTTTTAAAACCTGATTATTTTATTTTTTTAATTAATATCAGAATTTACTTAAAAAATACAGTTTTTAATACATTTATTTACACATTCCAAAACATTTGTACATCATAAATTCACATAAATACTATATAAATACTATCATATGTGAGGTTAATTTTAATAAGGGTATGTCATTGCACGTAAGGGTAACAATACTATTCATAAAGGTATGTTACTATTCACTAACAATTATGTTGGTCATATCAAACTCTAAATTACAAACTGATTACAACTGTGTATGTTAGATTTTAAAAATTCAAATCACAGGGGTGGTAAAATTATCTTTACTAGATAGGTTGTAACAAATTGGTTCTTTGTAGGGACTCAGTGTTTCAAGAATTCAACATTATTTTTATTTGCAAAATCTTGGGGTGTTATAATTCAACAATGGTGCTTCAAAATACTGTAATTCTATGATAAGAGAGTGTTTCATCACATAAGAGGGAGTTTCATGGTTTGGGATAAATGGTTGATGTATGATATATTATGGGATCATAGATAGTTCTAGAAATACCATACAGTTGACCAAACCCCCCCCCCCCAATGAACACTATTGATGGAATATCGGATGGATGAGGCCTCACATTTACTGGGCACAATCATCCCCAATGCAGTTATGGATCATCATCCTAGTTAGCTAATAGGGTCATATCTTGATGTAATGATTGATTAGTTATCTCAATTAACTATGGGGTGCATAAAATTGAGTGGTTTGAAATAATTATTCCTGGTGGACTCTATGTAGAACCAACATTCTAGTCTTGGCAGCATGTGTAACTTTGTTGGAAGTGCTGACATGATTATTCTAGTGGATCACATGTCTTTGATCCTTTTTAATATCATTTTCTAGAGTCATATATGCAATTATCCTAACATTACCCATTTTTATGAAGTGTGAAAATGTCTTCCATGTCAACAACAGTCATAGATGCATACTCATTCACATTATAAGTGGGGTATTACATTACTGGGTTGAACCTAGGGTT
This sequence comes from Viscum album, assembly GCA_963277665.1. Taxonomy (NCBI): domain Eukaryota; kingdom Viridiplantae; phylum Streptophyta; class Magnoliopsida; order Santalales; family Viscaceae; genus Viscum; species Viscum album. The sequence goes on along the minus strand of OY728132.1, from coordinate 1,337,428,952 downwards.
CATTCTCAACTCTGAAGGTATGAAATCACTGAGAATGTGGGATGGATTTATCACCAGTGGGGGACTCCTAATTCACTTATGATGTCGGTGCCTACACTTCTCAGATATATATGACTATAATTTCTATTCATAAGAAACAGTTGGAGGAGGTGTGGCGACTTCACGAGGGTTCGGCCTACATAAATGGGCATTGATGACTCCAAGGGCATTAGGGAATATTCCATGATCCAATAAGTCACTAGAATTCTATATTCATTGATGGAAGCTATATTCTATTCAAATTAACCATCTATTTCTCTATCAATATTGCAATAGAAATTTTTTACCTTTGTCTGGTTGTTTCCCAACATGAATACACCATTATCCATATGGTCCTGGAGAAAATCGTTGAACTCAAATATTTCCATAATAGTATATCCAATGACTATTTGTTAAGGGAAATGGTATGGGTGATCATTGTGTCTAGCTTCCTAGGGTTTCATACACACTATAAACATCATAATCTCCTTTTTTACGGCACTGAGTAAATAACTGAGAACCTATGTATCTTCGAAATAATTTCTCTAGTTCCTTCTATATGGAAAGGGATATCTATGAGGCTATCACTATTGAGGATCTAGAGCCTAGTGATGTATTGGACAAACATTCAGTCATATAATAGGATGTTCTTAGAGGTGATATATCTGATAGCTTTTCTCATTGTGAGGTACTTCTTAGTGAGGATGTGCATTCACTAGTTTTCATAGAAAAAAGGGGGAAAACAATAGTGGAATGAGAGCATCTACCTATACAGTGGTGGATATCTATTCCTTGGTTGACCTTCCCACATTATAGGGAAGAGGAAATAGAAATACATTCTTAGTCTACTATAAGGCTTCCTCCAAGAATTTAGCCTTGTTGTAAAAACCATGGAAACCACCATACAAATTAAATGAGATGAGCGAAGGGAAAAGACCATTCTTGAAATTTCCCATTAACATCTTCAGTATTATCTCATTAATCAGAAAAATTTCAAGTCAGTACATGAGGCCATTCCACTGGGGGAAAATCCGAGAAAAAATCATCATGATTTTTCATGCATTGGAAGAGGTATACAATGATTTACATGGGAGTGGGGGATGTAAAATGATAGACAAACTATATAGTAAGATCCTCCCAAACAATAATAGTCCCAATATATTATTTTTGTAGCATATGTAAATATTTTCTTCTAAATCATGGATAAAACAATGGTTCTTGGAAACCTATTAATACTCTAGGGTTCCCAACAAATCCATACACTTTGACATGATGTGGAAAAATTGTTGTAGTAGGTCACCCATCCCATTAAATAGGGAAAATATAGTTTTCTCAGACATTTGGGATTATCACATGTCTTCCTCCCATGCTAGGTATCATTGTCCATTAGGTTGGATCACTATTTGATGTGTCTCCAAGGATTCAAAGTGAGTAGTAAGAGTATCAATGAAATCATCTTGATGAGGGTCCATATAATAATGTGTATTCCATACAACAACAAAAATGAAAGGGTCATAAAAATGTAGTATGGATTTATAGCTCATGGAGAAGCTCGATATGTTTCATGAGGAATATGATAATGAAGATATGGAGGGTTAATTAATGAAAATTGTGGTATCTTTCCATATATTCGCACCTTTATGTTGTCTGGGAGTAAGTGATTACCAGTTACAACTAGAGACAAGTGGAAAAGAATTACATACATCCCTAGAAGAAGATAAATATGATCCCATTCGGCAGTGTTTTAGTCTAAATACTAATCAATAATAGGCTTAATGATGAACCTTTTATACTTTGCGACGTGTTGGAGAAAGGAAATCACAATGGGGGCTCTCCTTGTATTAACATATGATGGATTGGTGGGCTTAGGAGGTCCGTATCCCTTTTCAATGTTTTGATGGGTGGGAAGCTCTTCATTGGAGGGATACATAAGGGAAAGGACATATCTTTTTTGACGAGTTAAGATTTTTTAGGAGGGTCTATCTAGTACTATGATGCCTTGGGAGTGGGTTTTCAAGATACAAACTGACATTAGTGTCCCTATATTTGGAAACATCATGAGTATAACTATAATTAGAAATGTTCAAGTCATGTTTCGTCATGATAGGGAAGATGTTGAGAGTAGTATATCATCCCAAACCCGGATTTACACATGCAGAGATGACCCTTCCATAATTTTGTGGGAAACTGTGAGGCTCTTGATACATATTTTCTTGAGGTTCTACCTGAAGTATGGAGAACCTGGGTACTAATCCAAAGAGTTTTTCAATCTCAACCATTCAAATATAATAGTCAATGTATTAGAGCATAAATTGACTATCTAAGAAAACAAACAGATTGTTTTGGATGTTATTAATCATCATCCAAATATCCTATATGAAACACGTAGCCTCTCCCTCCTTGGGAAATATGGATTTTTAATTTGGGGGTTACTGAAAGCCAGAATACCCCAACAAACTAATCTGTAGCCAAATCCTCCAACATTCATTCTATCATTGAGGTAGGGCCTGATTCTTGGTCAAAAAAAAAAAACACCAATCGATTCTAGTAGATAAATGGATGGTAGAACATATGTGGATTTCTTAGGCGGCTACCTGGATAGAGGAGGAATCTCTTTGGATGTTTTTTCTTCAGTGCATGTTTGTTTTTCCCTTAGTGTCAGCACCAAAACATCTCCACATCCTTATAAAACTAGCTTCTCACCAATATCTCTTGTGATATGGAGGCATTTCTCATTCCTGGATCATTGTTTAGTTTAAAATCTAATGGTGTTATCTTAGACTTGAATAGAACAATGTTTTCTTGAGAATAGGTATAGTGGAAGACTATCAAGGTTAGAGATGGTTGTACCGTGAGAACATGAAAAGGATCTAGAACACCCACCTCTATTGTTTAACTATAGAGGGATTTGAGGACCATGGTATTTAACTTTTTGGGAAGGATATTTTCACCTAATGGGATCCTACCCTAGAATATTGCAGTCATGGAGGAAATACCATTACAGATTCATCTTTATCCTAGGAGTAAGAAAGATCAATGAGGTTGATGATAACGTGGTGTTTCAAAGGATTTTGAATTCGAAAGAATTTTTTCACCCTTTAACCACATGAACATTTTTCAAGGGCATGTTTTAATTAATCATAGGGAGGACATCAATGTTGTTGGGTTTGAGAACACAGAATATACTAATCATAGATGAACTGAGAACATGGAGGACCTCAATGATGATGAGCATGAGTACAGAGAAGACCCCCATACTAGTGTCTAGTGGACATGCAATTGCATCAACCATTCATGGTAAATGTTTTGGGAGGAAATATGAATAGGTTGGTGTCAGTGAGGGGAGGAAATTTGATCCAGTTTGTGAGGGTGTAGGAGAAATTTCCAGACTTCACCTCATCACATCGTGATGGAATGTAACAACTATCGATGGTACCAACGATGGAAAGAGTCAACTCGAGCTGCCTATTAGGTGGATTGAGTATATATCTAATCATATGAAGTTATATCCATGTTATATATTAATAGGGATTTTGAAAGAATTAGAGGACAATGCCCCTTTTTGCGAATTCTCTTGACCATGCCCTCAACGATTGTGTTAGGTGGTTCATAATTGGGACATAATAGTATGGATAAAGACCACATGTTATATATCATATTGGACCGATAATTTCTAGCATTGAAAGTTCTTGGTGGGATCCCTCCATGGATAATAAAAGCTAATTGTAGTGTATTGGGTGACTCAAGCATCCCCACCTCCACAGTATGGAGGAAAATGTAACAGAATCGGTCTAGGGAGAGACTTGTTCAGTGATTATTTTTGTAATAGGAAGTGTATCCTCCTCAAACAACCATTGGAGGTGTGGGAAAGGCATGGATGCCTCCAAATCCTAGTTTTCTATTTCCCACATGTTACTGTACCCCTACCCATATTGACTTCTTAGGGTGTCAATCATCCTCATGTGGATGATTTTAGAGGGTGATATATGTCATCAATGACCAATAGATGATGGCATAATATATTTTATGGAGGAGGTGGTGTAATGATGTGTTTCCACATAAACATTTACCATATCCATATACCTTTGTTTTTTGGGAGAGTTATTTCATGTAGATGGGATCCTACAAGGAAGTTGAATTCATCAATGAAACTTGTATAAGGAAATTGACTTTCATTTCCCAATCGACATCAATTCATTCGAAGAGAAGAGTGATATGAACTAAAAAAGTCATAAATTGAGAATTCACAATATATAAATTTGTCTATTTTTATTGAGATTCATACTGGAACCACTGTTTTCTTGGTGGGGCATGGCCTTGAAAGTCTGGATCTTGTGAAAAGTAAATATGTTCATGTCTTGAATTATAAATTTACTCATACTTAAGGTGAATATTTTCACATCGAGGTCTTCATTTCTATTTTCAATCATTTAGCTGGGACACACGCAAAATAGATGTAGCTGCTTACCAAGATTCCCACATTCCAATGGGTGAAATATTTCAACAATATTAATGGTGATTTTTTCCATTGATTTAACTGAGATGATCAGATGTCAGTTTCAACTTCAATATATTCCAATTTTGAAGTCATTTCATACTTCAAGTATCCCTAATAGTGTTAATTCACATTCCTAGAATTCATTATAGATAACATCTCTATGAGGATAGATTTTAATTACACTTCTTCTATGTGGACATTCTGATTACATAATGATAGGGAAACAACCCATATTCAGTAGAGTAGTCGCATTGGCCATCACTATAATTTTAGGATGCCAAATACAATTATGACTATTATTTTTCAAATTGAGAGGGAAACTCATTGAGGATTTTTTTGAAAGAAACCCAATGCATTCTGTGTCAATCATGAGGTACTAAATTCTAGGGATGTATGTATTCCATGGATTGTTACCTCAGGAATCTCATGTTTTTCATGAGGTACTTCACACTATGTGCACATATCTTCCATGTTTTTCACCTCAGAAATCTCATGTTTTTTATGAGGTATGCATTTGGTGTTAGGACAAGAGTTTATCATTTGATGAACATGGGACATGGTTCATCAGAATTACACATTGAGGCGATTCAAAAAAGTGAATACCTTTGAGGGGAAATTCCCCACCATGATAATATCAGTGCATAATACGAATAAGGGCATGAGTTTAGAATCTTGTGGAGATAGGAGTGGGGTTAATGTATTGTGGGGACCTGATGGGTGCATGTTTAATGTATGTTGTGGAAATTATCGGTGGATTAGAATGTCACATGATACAGACCCATAAGGGTTGATTAGAATTATTCTAAGGTGGATTAGGGGGGGTGTTTCCCTAGGAGGGATTATGTGAGACTAAGAATATTTACAGATGGACTAGGACACCCCACAGAGGTGAAACTGTGATAGATGGATCTGAATGTCCAAGGGTATTTATCAAAATTCCCCTTGAGGGGGAACATGGAGCTGTGTCCCATGGTGAGATGACTCCACAACTAATAGGATTACTGATTGATCGAGAAGACCCATAGAGTCAGACCTAAGATAGGTGGATCATAATATCCACTAAGACGGATCTAAGGTGGTTGATCAGAATTTCCCTTTGGTCGGATTTGGGAGTTCTGTCACTCATAGATGTGATTTCACCCAAGAATGTTTTATAGATATATTAGGATTCCATGAAGAGGTGGACATGTGATTTAAAAAACATAACATCTTGTATAATTTACCAAGGGTGTTTGATTTTACTTTCCCCTGAGTTGTATCAAGAAGGTGTGTCCCTATGAAGGAAGATGTCGCACCATAACGGATTACTGATGGATGGGAACTCCACATGGAGGAAGTATCGTGATTGATGGATCATAACTCCCCATGAGATGAACCCTGGGTGGTGTATCCCTATGTGAGAACAAAATGAGTTTACCATGGTTTATATTGACCCTCAAGGAGGCTTCCAACATACCATTTTAGGTAAAATATATCAAACCCTATGTAATTTGATTCCACTATTTAAGTTCATGTTAAAATACCAATATTTACAGTTTAACATCATGGGGAAAGGATACACATGTCATGAAAGGTGTGTCAATGAGGGATGGTATGGGGATTAAACAATGAAAATTCACTTTTCAAAAGGACTTCTCAAGGTTTATGTGGTGTGGGGATTACATGTTCATATTCTCATGTGCTTCTATGATCTGTGATGATATGTATGAGCCTTACAGATGGGAATTTACATTTCCAAGAGGATTACTCTTAGTTGAGGCTATGTGGGAATTACACATTGAGATTCACTGGAGTATATAAGATAAATGATTATGTGTATGGGACTTATTCATGGGAGATACCCATCATAAGATGACTACTCTTTAAGTATGGAGGTGGGGCTTTTGCATGTTAGTTGTCTATTATGGGCGGTTACTGTACCACTGTGTTAAAGAGGGTGGAATCATATGATTATCTTACATGGGTCATCTAGGGATTTTCACATGAGGTAGGAGTTGTGGTCATACTATGTCAGCCATACACAGTGATTCTATCAATGTGGTGATGTTATTATGATTGGATTTCTTTAGGGTTGTTTCGATGGTCCCATGAGGAGTGTGATGGAGACCCTAGCCATGAAATCCATATATAATATTATGATCCACCATGTAATTTCTTTTATTTTAAATGATTTATTTTTAATAATATTTGGGAATTATTTTGAGACCAGTCTTCGAGATGGCGTGCAGTTCCGAGGCCTGGTGAGCGCAGAACAAATGTTGGAATTTAATTTAATAATTAAATTTTGCGCGCATGTGGATTTCCTGAAATAGTGGAATAACACCCAAATGGGTACTCGAATCAGAAATCTGAGGGATCCATTGCATTTAGAACAGCTATTTTACCTTAGATGAGGTATAACATCGGCCGACACAGGTTGGTGGTGAAATCTAGTTTTTGGACGTAACAGTAATAAAATATTTAATAAAAAGTATATTTTATTCTGCAGCGCAATCTTTTTAAATCTATTGAAAAAGATATCTTTTATCTTTATTTAATAAAGGCTTGCGCAGGGATCCAGGGTTACAAACCTCATAACCCAGAAAACCCTTGGCGGCTTTGGAGGCACTAGAGAAAACCTCCCAACACGACGGCAATGTTCTTGACGATTTTCGCCGGTGACGATGACACGACAACCAAATCATCACTATTGAATGCTGTAGATCCAGGTTGGATGCTTATTTGGTGATTTATTTTCCACGTTCATGATTCCTACGATGAACACAGACTAATCCACGAACAGATTAGCCTACGGATCAGTCTTATTTGTGGGATGGTCTATTTGAGGGAATCGTGGGGATTTGATTCTTGAAATTAATTTTGTTTTTCATTCAACCTTCTAACGGTAATAAACCAAGAATGACACGAACATCGATCGAGGTACGTCCCTCTTGATTTTTGTGTTTTTCTCTCCCGGCTTCTATGCATTCTTCGTGAGCATTCTATGCGTTCTTGGAAGAAATCAATCATTGCACATTCGTTTGTTGGAGAAAAAATCTGAAATCAATGATCCAACATTGAGATGACCTAGCAGCGGTGTGACGGCGATGGCGGCGGACACATCGATGGAGTTTGGGAATTCTTGTTCTTCGAGCGTTTTCATGCAGGCGGATCGGGACGCGTCATCAAGGTCGATCGGAAGACCGAAACCAACGAAATTAGTTTCGTAGGGGAAGAATGACCCCAAATCTAGAGTTTCATGATGATCTGATGGTTGGATCAAGGACCGGAGGATCAGCCACAGGGGAGGAGGAAGACGACGTTTCTGGAAAAATTCTGACTACACAGTGTGTAGTATGGGCTACACGGTGTGTGTTCGTCAGCGGACCACATGGCATGTAGTCCGGTAGTACACGGACATAGGTTGGGTACATAGACAAGGACATAGCGTGTATGCCCCTCCCCGACCAGACCTGGACAGATACATGGGATACCCCGTGTGTAGGTACACGGGCAGGCGACACGGAGAGAGACCGTGTACGGGCACATGGCCAGCGTACACAGAGCGAGCCCCAGCTGCTCAGACAAGGCGTGTGATTCTTCTAGACGTCATGTAGTAACTTTCTATATGATGAGCCAAATGACACGGTCTGTTTAAACGGGCAGTACCCAGAGTCAAGGAACACGTCATGTGATTATTCTACATGTTGTGTAGTTAAGTTTTACCCAACATGATTGGATGACACGGGCCATTTACATAGGCAGTACCCAGGCTCATGGAACATGGTGTGTAACCATACAACACGTCGTGTAACCAATTTTACATGGATTGAGCTAGTTTCCTTCTATGACATGGTCTAGTTTCCTTAGGGTTCGTCCCCTTGGTCATTCTCCTGAAGGTTCCTTGTATCATTTCCTACATATAGGAGTATGATCCCTTTAGTAGGACTTCCTTAGTATAGTTATTGGAATCCCCTCTGTGAGACTTAGAGACAGATCCTCTATTCATTCTTGGAACCCTTGGTAGAGTTCATGGTATTGACGTGACCAACTTTACCCGAGCGCCGATCCTCTGCTTAGCGGATTAGCTCAGACTGAGTTGTCGGAATCACCCCCTAGCTATTGGTTGTGATCCTCATTTGAGCATCATTTTCTCAATGTACTTTTGGAGTGTGTTCTCCCGTAACGAGTACTTAATATCTCTCTCTTCAGACCTAGGAGTGTGTTCACCTGTTTGTATGCTTAGTGAAATCTTCGAGCTAGATCTTAGCGGTAGTTTCACAATGGACTTTTTCATATAAGTATATCTGGATAATCTTTTTATATGTTCTGTAAAAATACACTATGTACAGCTGACTGTACATTTCTTTTATGGTTTTTCCCTTGTTGTATTCCATTGTGGTTTTGGGGTGTCATACTACGTATTGTTATACTCACCCCTACATGGGCTTTTCCCACATGTGTCGTGTCTTGTGCAGACGATCGAGCCTTTTATATGATTCTAGGAGAAGCAGGACCGGAAGGTGCACAGTGAGATCAGACAGGCTGAGGTGTGTTCCAACGACTACAGATTGCAGTCCCATCACCTTTCTTTATAGGTTATACTTTTTTACAGACTCTTTTGGTGGGCTTCTACTTTTGGCCAATGGTTTTACATTCTTGTACATTACATTCCTGTCGTACTCTGTTGGTTGGGTTTTAGTGTATTCTTTCATCATTTTCCTTTTATTAGTTTTTACTTTTCAGCTTTGTGGTCTTGGAGATGTGTGTGTGTGTGTACAGGTTTATAAGAAATGCCTCCCATGTCAGTAGTATGCCCACCCGGTTCTAGTCACCAACCCCTGGCCTATTGGAGGCAGGCTTGGGGAGTTGCGGCTCGGGCCCCACTGGGATGGGTTATGATAGAGTGGTATCAAAGGAGATCAGTTCTACCTTAGGACAGGGAGTCTGTGAGTTGGTTTGGGGAAACAGTGTTAAGTGTTTCTAGTTCAGATTTCAGGCCAGGGACCCCAGTTTTATTGCGGGTGGCTGACGTATCCATACACTAGGACTCTGATAACATTATTTTTGACTCAAAATATGATAACACTTGTTGTACTGGAAAATAATGGGACATGCATCATATTGGAGTGGGTTGTGTTTTCCATTTCCTCCATGGGTCAACTCTCCAGAAATACTCACTGACTGCAATACATATTGTTTTATTACAGGATCACATCACAATGCGCACATTCTACGATCCAGCATCTCGATCACAAGGATGGCCCCCTTAGTGATGAAGCCTCGATACAGGGACCAGATCCCCCAGTTTTACCTTTGGGTGGTGTGCCAGTTATTCCACCACTTGTGGAGTAGTGTTTTGTGCCTGTTGTACAAGTAGAGGAGGAGCGTAGGCTGAGCGCACTCCATGAGTTTCAGAGATAGAGACCCCTCAGGTTTCAGGGCAATACTGACCCTCAAGCAGAAGAGGACTGGCTTGAGGTAGTGATGAGAGTCTTCCTTTTGGTTAGGACACTAGTAGACCAGATGGTGATCCTGGCAGCGGGCCTTCTGCAGGGCTCGACAGGATGATGGTGGAGTTTGGTTATTTCGAATCACGACGAGGAGACTCTTGCATGGTCGGAGTTTGAGAATCTCTTCAGAGAGGTGTTTTCACCGGTAACCCTGAGAGAAGTATGTATACAAGAGCTTCTTCAGCTACAGTAGGTAACCATGATGGTGGCTGACTATTCATCGAGGTTTTCCGACCTCCCGTGGTACTCGATGGATATGGTCATGGATCAGTAATTTAGATCTCTGACTTTTGAGAAGGGCTTAAGCAGAGATATCCGAGCTAACATCGTCCCTATGAGCATTCCTACTTTTTTGGGGTGCTTGAGCGGGCTTAGGTGGTTGAGATCTTCTTGGCAGAGCAGAGAGAGTCGGCGGTTGACAGTAGTGAGCGAGATGGAGAGGAGACCTCCGAGGCAGGGAGCCGACATCAGGGACCCAGGCATGGGAGACATTTTCAGAGTAGATCCTAGGACATGGGATCTACCGTACAAGGTTCACATGGTGCATTTTGGTAGCCTCAAGAGAGGCAATTCTACTCATGTGACGGCAGGGGACATATTGCTCGAGATTGTTTGACCCGCCGTACTACTGACATGGGAGCAGCGGATGGACCACCAAGGAAGAGGCAACGTGTGGAGCAGACAGATCTGAGGGGCAGCGAACGCGATAGAGGAGCTGGGAGAGAAGCTATAGGTGGTCAGCATTTTTACCCTTTAGCACCACCACCCCCAGGAGGTCCACCCAGGCTCATGGAGTAGGTGGACATAGGAAGGGATAACTGTAGGCGACAGAGGCTTATGACCCCAGTACTCCCCGAATGATTAGATGTACAATCTATGTATTTTATACTTTGGCTATCGTACTGATAGACACAGGTTCTAGTCATTCTTTTCTAGCTTCTTATCTTGTTCGAGACCTTGTGATTCTATTTGAGCTGATGAATCGACCATTACGCTTAGAAACACTGACTGGAGAAGATTTAGAGATCACACAACTCTTTAGACTGTGTGACCTGACCCTTGGAGATGAGATTTTCGGTTGGAACCTCTTGGTGATATCGGCGAGGCCTTACAATTTCATTCTTGGTATGGATTGGATATCCACGGTTCATGCCCAGATTGATTGTTTTAGGCGAAGGGTGCAGTGTACCCACAGTTATGGAATGAGGTTCTCTTTTGTCGGTGAAATGTAGACCCAGGCAACGCAGGATGGACTCATGTGTAGGAATGCACAACCGATTTCACATTAGATGGAGAGCCTAGCCCTTGGTGCAGCAGATGTTACGAGTTTCTAGTTTCCAGCAGTAGTGGCTGAGTACGAGGATGTATTTCTGAAGGTTGTCCCCAGACAACCTCCCCATCGGGAGATAGATTTTTGCATTGATTTGAAACCCATGACGACCCCGATATCGGCATCAACATATCGGATGGCTCTTGTAGATCTTCGTGAGGTGAGGGTGCAGTTGGAAGACTTGTAGAAGAAGGTCTTTGTGAGAACCAGTGTTTCACCCTAGGAGACCTCATTTTTTTTCCAAAAAGGAATAAGGGATATTGATACTATGTGTGGATTACCGGCGCCTAAATCAGGTGACCGTAAAGAACCAGTACCCACTACTGAGAATCGATTACCTCCTCAACCAGTTAAGAGGGGAACGATGGTTCTTGAAAGTTTATCTATGATCAGGGAATCATCTGTTGCGAGTACAGGATGAGGATGTACCGAAGACGACTTTCATATTTCGCTATGGTCAAAATGAGTACTTGGTGATGCCCTTCAGCATGACGAACACCCCGGTAGTGTTTATGGGACTCATGAACCAGATCTTTCAGCCCTATTTAGATCGGTTCATAGTGGTCTTCATCAATGATATCCTTATGTACTTTGTGTCTGAAGAGGATCACACGAGGCACCAAAGGATATTTCTGGAAACATTTCGATAGCACGAGTTATTCTGAAAACTCTCGAAGTGTCAGTTCTGGATATGGGAGGTCCACTTTCTGGGACACGTTATCTCAGCAGATGGTGTGGCGGTGGACCCAGCCAAGGTGGAGGCAGTTTTAGCATGGGAGCCACCCTAGAGCATGACAGAGGTGCGTAGTTTCCTTAGGTTGGCAGGCTACTATTGAAGATTCATTCTTTATTTCTCCATGATTTCATCACCCATGATAGATTTGACCCGAAAGGGGCATCCATTCGTGTGGACTGAGAGATGCCAGCTAGATTTCCAGCATTTGAGATAGAGTCTGACGAGCACCCCGATCTTGAGATTACTAGAGGATGGTGTCGAGTACGTAGTGTTTTGTGATGCATCAGGAACCGGGTTTGGTTGTGTCCTGAAGAAAAGGGAAGCGATGATTGCTTATGGATCATGCTAGTTGAGGCCCCACGAGCAAAACTACGTGACCTATGATCTTGAGTTGGATGCGGTAGTCTTCACGTTGAAGATGTGGTAGCACTACCTGATGGGTGATCGGTTTACCATCTACTCTGATCAAAAGAGTCTCAGATATATCTTTTCTAAGAAGGATCTGAATTTGAGACAAAGATGATGGCTTGAGTTCCTCCAAGATTATGACATCGAGATCATTTACACACATGGGAAGGGGAACATTATGGCAGATTCTCTTAGCTGAGAATCCAGTTTGTATTTGCTGGATGAGGCGACGAGGTAGCTAGCCTCTTTACAGTTATCCTTCGTGGATTGATATGAGGGAGCTTACCTTCAGACGATGGTCATTACCCCTCCACTCTTACAGCGAGTTAGGGAAGCACAGCTCGAGGACGCTAGCTATGAGACTCTACATGCTCATATATCTGCGGGTCATGCTGCCGATGGATATTCAATCGGTGGGGTGCACATTGTTCTTTTCATAGGGCGACCGGTAGTACCAGTGATGTTGAAAGAGGAGGTTCTGAGGGAGTCCCATACATCCCCTTTGGCGGTGCATCTAGGCGTGGAAAAGATGTATTAGGACCTCTGACGTCTGTTCTTCTGGCCAGGAATGAAGAAGAGTGTGGTAGAGTTTGTTCCTTAGTGCCTTACTTGTCAGAAAGTAAAGGTTGAGCACCATGTACCAGTGGGTTTGACTCAGCCCCTTGAGATGATAGAGTGGAAGTGGGATGGGATATCCATGGACATCGTGACAGGTTTACCACGTTCGTCCAGGGGAAATGATGCCATCTGGGTGATCGTTGATCGACTCACCAAGTCGGACAACTTCCTAGACATACGATAGTAGAGTTCAGTAGAGATCTTGGGACGCCTCTACGTGTAGGAGATAGTTCGACTTCATGGAGTACCATCCATGATCGTCTCAGATCGTGATGCTCGTTTCACATCCTGGTTGTGGAAGGGATTGCAAGAAGGATTTTGGACTCAGTTATGATTGAGCATAGCGTTTCATCCTTAGACTGATGGTTAGACGGAGCGGACCATCTAGGTTCTGGAGGATATTCTACTTTCTTGAATAGTTGACTTCGTTCGTAGTTGGGAGGATCACCTACCACTGGTAGATTTTTCTTATGAAAACAGTTATCATTCCACTATTGCTATGGCACCATTCGAGGCTCTGTACGGGCGACCTTGAAGGTCACCACTTTACTGGACTGACCTAGTTGAGTCAGCACTCATGGGCCCATAGATGGTGAGAGCTACTATAGAGATGGTGAAGGACATCCAAGAGTGGATGAAGACTACACAGAGATGGAAAAAGTATTATGCCGACAGGAGGCGGAGGCCCTTGTAGTTTGAGGAGGGAGACCATGAGTTCCTTCGTGTCTCACCTCGACGGGGATTGTGGTGATTTTTCCATGGTGGCAATCTATATTCGAGGTTCATCGACCCTTTCCAGATTCTGAGTATAGTTGGCGAGGTGGCATATCTCTTGGATCTACTGCATTAGATGGATCGGGTACACAACGTCTTCCATGTGTCGTAGCAACAGAAGTATGTGCATGATCCATTTCACATCATCAACTAGGGTAGCTAGACATCGATGATGGAGTGACCTTTGCTGAGTACCCAGTGTAGATCGAGGATCGACAGGAGAAGATCTTTTGTGGATGAGCTATTCTCTTAGTGTGTGTCTGGTGGCAGCACAAGAATCTCCAGGAGAGCACATGGGAGTGGGAGGCTCAGATTCGCGTGCAGTACCCACATCATTTTGAGTAGACTTGTTTTGGCTTTTCGAGGACGTAAAAGCCCTATGGTGGGTGTGATGTAATGTCTTATATTTTCTATGCCTTATTTTTAATAATAAGTGGGAATTATTTCGATACCAGTATTCGAGACGGCGAGCAGTTCCGAGGCCCGGTTATCCTAGAACAAATGTTAGAATTAAATTTAATAATTAAATTGCGTGCGTGTGTGGTTTTCCTGAAAGAGTGGAATAACGCTTGAATGGGTGTTCAGATCATAAATATGAGGGTAACGTTGCTTTCAAATCAACTATTTTACCTTAGGCGAGGCCTAACATCATCCGATGCTGGTTGGTGGTGAAATCTAGATTTTGGACGTAATAGTAATAAAATATTTAATAAATAAAATTTATTTTGTAGCAAAATATTTTTAAATATATTTCAGTAGATATCATTATCCTTTTTAAATAAAGTCATGCATAGGGTTCCAGGGTTACAATCCTTATAACCCTGAAACCCCTTGGAGGCTCTGGAGGATCTGGAGAAAACCTCCAAACGCGGTGGAAATGTTCTTGATGATTTTCACCGGCGACGACGAAGTGGAAACCGGATCTTCGCCAACGAACGTCACGGATCTCGGTAGGATGTTTTTCTGGTGATTTCATTTCCCAGTTCTTGATTCCTACGACGAATGCAGACAAATCCATCAATATATTAGCCCACAGATCGGTCGTATTTGCAGGATAATATATTTTTGGGAATCATGGGGATTTTATTCTTGAAATTAATTTTTGTTTTTTTTTTCAACCTTCAAATTGTGATGAACCAAGATTTACACGAACATCGATCGAGGTTCTTCGCTCTATATTGTTGTGTTTTTCTCTCCCGGTTTCTACGCCTTCTTCATGTGCGTTCTACGCGCTCTTAGAGGAAATCAATCGGTGCACATTCGTTTGTTGGCGCAACAATATGAAATAAAAGATCCAACATCAAGACGACCTAGCAGGGGTGCAAGGATGATGGAGGAAGACATATCGATGCGGTTCAAGAATTCCCATTCTTCGATCGTTTTCATGCTGGCAGATTAGGAAATTTCATCAAGGCCAATCAGAAGCGTGAAACCGACAAAATCAGTTTCGTAGGGGCGGGATGACCCCAAATCCGGAGTTTCATGATGATGTGATAGTTGGATCAAGGACTGGAGGATCAGCCACGGTGTGAGGAGAAAGAAGACATTTCAGGAAAAATCCCGACTACACGGCGTGTAGTATGGGCTACACAGTGTCTGTTCATTTGTAGACCACCTGGCATGTACTCCGGGAGTACACAGACACGGGTTGGGTACACGGCCAAGGACATGACATGTATAACCCTCCCTGGCCAGACCTGGCCAGATACACGGGATACCCCGTGTGCGGGTACACGGGCAGGAGACACCGACAAAGACCGTGTACGGGCACATGGCCAGCGTACACTGAGTGAGCCCCAGCTGCTCAGACACGACTTGTGATTCTTCTACACACCATATAGTAACATTATAAACGATGAGCCAAATGACATGGGCCGTTTACACAGGCAGTACCCGGAGTCAAGGAACACGACGTGTGATTATTCTACATGCCATGTAGTTGATTTTTACATAGCTTGATCAGATTATGTGGTCTGTTTACATGGGCAGTACCTGGGGTCAAGGAATACGGCATGTAACCATTCTATATGTCATGTAACCAATTTCACATGGCTTTTTTCAGTTTCTTCTGTGACTTGGGCTAGATTCCTTAGGGTTCGTCCCCTGGGTTATTCACATGAAGGTTCACAGTATCATTTCATACATATAAGAGTATGCTCCCTTCATCCGGACTTCTGGAGTAGAGTTTTTGGAATCCCCTCTGTGGGACTTAGAGCTGGATCCTCTATTCATTCTTGGAAGCCTAGGTAGAGTCCTTGGTATTGACGTGACCAACGTTACCCAGGCGCCGATCCTCTGCTTAGCGGATTAGGTCAAGCTGAGTTTTCAGAATCACCCCATGGATATTGGTTGTGATCATCATCTGAGCATCATGTTCTCAAAGTACTTGTGGAGTGTGTTCTCACGGAACGAGTACTTATTATCTCTCTCTTCAGACCTAGGAGTGTGTTCTCCCGGTTACATGCTTAGTGGAATCTTTGAGATGGATCGTAGTGGTGGTTTTACAATCTAATTTTGCGTATGAGTATATCTAGATATTCTTGTTATATGATCCTTAAACATATGCTTTTTAGAGATGATTGTACCTTTATTTTGTGGTTTTTCCCTTGTTGTATTCCGTTGTGGTTTCGGAGTTTCCTACTGGGTATTGTTATAATCACCCCTGTAGGGGCTTTTCCCGCATGTGTCGTATCTTGTGAATACGAGCAAGCCTTTAACAAGATTCTAGTTGCACCAGGACCAGACGGTGCTTAGTGAGATCAGATAGGCTGTGGTGTGTTCCTAAGGCTACCGATTGTAGTCCCAACACCTTTCTTTACAGGTTGGACTTTGTTACGGACTCTTTTGGTGGGCTTGTACTTTTGGCCCAGGGTTTTACATTCTTGTACATTGCTTTTTTTTCATACTCTCTTGGTTGGGTTTTAGTTTATGCATGCATCATTTTCCTTTTAGTAGTTTTTTACTTTTCTACTTTGTGGGCGTGGATATGTGTGAGCGTGTGTACATTTTTATAGGAAATGCCTCTAATATCAGTAGCATTCCTACTCGGTGCTAGTCACTATCCCCTGGCCTATTAGAGGCGGGCTTGGGGATTTGTGGCTCGGGCCCCACTGGGACGGGTCGTGAAACTCCAAGAAATTTCACATTCGATCTAGAGTGGAGGAGAAAAAGTGGTTTTGGGATCTTTGGTTCATCGATCGGTGGGTTTTCTAGGTTCTCTCGTGTTGGTATGCTCTTGTTCGGCATCAGGTTCCTGTTTCATTGACATATGGAGACCTCATATATTCATGTAAATACTCTACTATGATGTTCCTCTCATCCTCTCCCATTTAGATCTGGAGTAGGGGAACCAAAGTGATTTTAGGATGCAGTATTTGGAGGCCAACTCTATTCTTTGCACAACCCATGTTAGATCATCTAAAGAAGATGATATGGGTTCCTTCACCTTGGACATCGGTGACTTTCAATACCGGAAATGGTATTAATAATGGGGATTAATTTTTTCTACCCCTAGTTTTTTTTTTCTTTAATTCAGGTTATAATAGAAATTATTGTTGTTCACTACATGGTGAGGATGAACTCCAGCAGTTGTTTGATGAATGGTTGGGTGATAGGTATGCAATGTTAACAGTGTTTATTGTACATCTCAGTAAGAGTGCGTCTCATGATGTTGGTCATCGCCGTGCTTCTGGTAGTCAGATCATGTTATGTATTTCAGTATAATTCAATGTTGATAAGTTGATTTCATGGAAGATTGTGTTTTCGAGGATCATGGTTTGAATGGATCTATTTGTTTTAGGGTGGCGTTGGTTGCTGATATCAATAAATGTCTGTGATATACATTTTTTATGATAGTGATCCATGTCAAGAAGGGTTGATTATGTTGTGAATTGATCAATTCATTATTTTCAAATTTTTAATATTGAACATCGTTTATTACGGTTTTGACATCATAATTTGGTTTTAATTAATGTTCATGAGGGGTTCGCTTTTTTTAAATGTATGGTTACCATTTATCCTTCAAATGGATTTTTAAAATACAATAATATGGATTTTGTGGTTGGTTCATCCCAAATGTGGGTGGAATCATTCCTTCCAAAATAGCTCTATGTGACCATAGATCATGTGCATTTGGGTGGGGAATATATTTGATACTGCTATGGTACCAAGATGAGAGGGTGGTCAGTCCCACATTCTACATTAGAGTCCCTATTCTTATATGTAACTAGGGATAGTGTACCTATACTTATAAGTAGGTGTTGTGAAGGCATAGGGTACATCATGTAGGTGAGTCAGATCTTTTTTCATGCAATTTATAATGCTTTGTTCTAGTGTTCGACTAGCCAGTGTATCTAGCACATGGGTAGGTCATCAAGCCTAAAGGATAAGGTGTGTGAAAGATATTTGGTTTCACGTACATCAGACTTGCAGAAAAGTATAATCTTTTATGAACACCTGAGCTATGTTAAGAGGTTTTTTGTGAGGGAAAATCAACTATATCTCAAGTCACGTTTGGACCCACAAGAGGTATGTCACGCGAGATGATCTACCATAGGGGTTTTATGATTCACACATTCATGGAAGATAATTTTTATGCATATTAGAGTGATGGTTTTTCTTCTATAGTGCCTCTTATAAGATGGGGTGAAACTTCTATTTATAGCTGAAATGTTCAATGATGGGAAAACAACACCTTGGATGTGGAATATGTTTCGAGTGTACATGTGTTCTTTGATTCTAGAGCTCGACCATTAAAGATGTGTAGTTTGATGTCACATGTGGCATGAAAGTGGACTTATTTCCCACAATAATCATTTTTTATGTGAAATTATTTTATCATTTATAAAATATAATTTTAAATTACATTGGCTTCATTATAATATATGAAAACCTTGTCTCCATTGGATCGTCATAGGTTTTCACATAGAAAGGGGTATTTGTAGACATGTATAGAATCTTCTTCACACCCTACTAATTGGTAAAGGGATAATCATTTGGGTTCTAATGTGACCTTTGTTATCCCAAAATAGACTATTAGTATCCTCAGATGTGATTTTGGTTTCAATAGGTACATGGTGATGATGGTAATTACATGGCGACCATGACATTCAAGAACACATTAATTATTGATAACCAGGGTAAACATGACCCCAAGAGCTACATTTATAACAATAAAATCATAGTGACCACAAACCATGTGGACATAGTAATATGGTTAACCTAGGGTGACCATGAAACCCTGGGATGCATTCATTATGCTTAACCAAGGGTGACCATAACCATGGGAGATAACGTTACAATGATTAACATGGGGTGAAAAGACCATTGGGGGATATAGGGATATAAGAGTGGTTAAATTGACCCAAGAATCTAATTTGGATGATTGAAGGTTATATAATCTTGTGTGGAACAAGGCTGGAACAGTATTCACAATGTTATTAATGAAACCCTAGCATTATCTGAAGTAGGTATGTACCATTTCTGAGGTGAACCCTACCCCGGTTTTTGTGTCACATTATATTTTTAGTTTTCATTTTCATTAATAGTTGTAATTTTACTATTTATTTAATCACCTATACATTCATTAGGTATAATACTGGTTGTATTTAGGGATATTAGTGGTGGTATCCATCAGAAAAATACTCACACCATTATCAGGATTCCATGGATCTTGGGTACCATAGAAAACAATGTTATTTGAAAAAGGTATTAGTATAGGGAAAAACCCCTTCTGGTTTTTGTTGTTGTTTACTCAGTTCTTAAGGTCTGGTATTGGAGGATGGGGCCAAGAATAAATCGTCACCAAATGGGGATATGCATTGAGACATTTTTCCATTTTATTAATACTTATATATTATATGTCTATTGGGAATCTAGTATATATGTATGAAAAATTCATTTTATATCCCATGTGATGTTTGGTTCATTTATCAATACTTTCCTTAGATTTATTGTTCAGCTATGGTTGCTATATATTTTATTTTAATTCCAATTTTATTATACATTGGGCATGAGGAAATAATCTCTAAATAGTAACCTATAAGGTTATTACCACTAGTCACCACCATCTGGCATATTGGGAGGCATGCATGTAGACATTAAGCACTTCAGTATGTTTACTATCCATGGATTGATCCAAGAAGTAGGATGTTACAAAGTGGCATCAATGTATGATTTTTTAATTGATTTACTATTTTTTCAAGGTATACAAGAGAGTTGGAATGTATTATGGTGTGGAAATTATATCATGCATGTTTACATACAACCCCACACTTGAGAGATGGAATAAGTTTTTAGGGGTTGTAAATTTTGTTCTTGGTTAGTGATACTACTATCAATTGGTTTTCACCAAATCTTTCATATTTGGATATAGTGTCATCATATTATAGAAATTATTCTCTTTTCCTCATATAGATTATATTGTTTTTTCATTCATGCATGATGGTAGGAACAAAATATTGATGTTTCATTTTCATGATACCTATGATTGATAGTATCTTAGGATTTACTTATGTTGTTATTTTATTTAATTTATGTAGTTTACTTCTGGTGGTAGGTGGAACAGATATATAGTTTTTGGTTATCTAATGTATTAATATCCATTTATATGGTTTACATATAATTTTATAGAGAAACATTACTTGTCCCAATCAATAGGTAATTTAAAATTAATAAGAATGTATAAAATAGTTATTATAGATAAATTTTTAGGTGAAATAATGTTCCATTAAGAGACTTTTAAAAACAAAATTCTATAACATGTGAATTCCATTATATTTATCTAAAACTGTGGGATGTGAAATTTGATAATTTTTTTGAATTTCAAAATGTTGTGAAATAAAAATAAAGAGAAATGACACGTGATTCAACCATTAGGGAATGTTTTAATTAGTACCATATAACCTTTTGGATTGACCCTTTGTATGGGTAGTTTGGGGATAGGGAGAACTATATCATTATGGTGAGACATGATAGGATTTGGTGTACATGATAGTGTGATGTTTTTTGTTGTTTATATAGCTGGATTGAGACCTTGAGGTTCTTATATTTCACATTATACAATTGTTATATGTGACCCTTACAGGTTTTGTGACCCATTTTTGTGCAAAACCTAGAGTGGGGTTCCTTACATGTGGTTCTATTTTATATGGATGAGTATCTATGGTTGTGGGGACTTTAAAAAAAATTATTAAGTGAATTATATTCCATGTATTTTTCAATATGGGTGGTTGTGCTTCTATGAGAAGTGGGTTGTGTGAGACCTATATATTGGCACTAGGTTTGACTTAAGTTATCATTTTTTATGACACAAAATCGGGGTTGAGATGGAATTCTTTAGTGATCAAGGGTGGTCAAATGATAAGATACCATGATGTTGTGGATATTATTGAAGTGTAAGGTGTGGTTGATGATTTTTATGTTTTTGAAATTCATGGTTCTGTATTAGATCCTTTTAGGAAAATCACAATAGTGGTTGTATGATGTTTTAATATCAGTTTCAAAAGGGGCAGAATCATTAAAATTATTGACTCTATCATTCTATTGATGTTTGTATGTGGTAATTAGTGTTGAACCTAGGTAAATAGGGAAAGAGATTATGAATTTTGGGTTAAATATTATTGTATTAGGATGACTCTTGGGGTAATAATAGGTTGTTTGGTTAGGTTTGACGCATAATAAATTCTGTTCTAGTTTTTTAAAATCATTGAGTATTAATTGGGACCTATTATACTTATGAGATATGATTAATATTTATGTGATTTCATGAGTTTCTGATTCCATTTTATGAATTTTATTACTCATGTGAACTTGATTTAATTTTGATAATTGTTTATAGAGGAATGTGAGGCCATGTGTTTTTTAGAGAAATGATGTGGTAGGAATGTATAACATAGGGGTGATGCTATCTTGGATTTCTAGATAGGTGGCTCTGGAGTAAGAACCAGATGAATTTTTATAAGATAAAATGATTCCTGTTGGCTACACATGGGGATTTTTGTTCTCAAGAAAGTAAAAATCCCATATACGGTCCATGGAAAATGATTCAGTTCTTGGGAAAGCATGAGTGACATGGTGGATATTGTGCATTGATGAATGTTACTTCATGAATTCTTTTAAGAGAGTCATCATGATATGAAGACTCTCAATCAATGGACTCCTTTTAGAGCTTAATGATAAAGAGATGATGAGAATATAGTTTGAACTGAGGTGAAGAGCCTTTGGTTGAGTTGATATGTCAATAAAGTTTTCTATGAAATTGTTTCATAATTTTAGTTTTATGGTTAAAAAACATGTGTTTGACCCAAACAAAGGAGTCAGGGGTCGAGGTTATGTTGATCATGGATCAGATATAAATATTCACTTTTGTTTGAACTGGATCCTTAGAGGTTATGCTCATTGAATAGTGAGTGAAATATTATGGTTTGGATTACACCATCATCCATCAAATTACAAGGACCTCATTATGGATCAGATTTTCTTGAATTTCTTGGGTTCCATTCATAGATGCATCGATCTATGTTTAGTTAGTGTTTATTTATTTCAATCACATGAGGTGGTGACGAACAGAAAAGAAATCATGTTTGGTGATAAATGGACAGTGTTCCCTAGTAGAAGGTTGTTTTACATTGGAAAATGAAAATAATACTTTAATTATGGGGTGTTATGTATTAGATATGATAATGGGACCCTGGTTCTAGATGAGTCATAGATGCGTGGAACTAACTGTGGTGTGGTTGTTGTGGCATCAAGATTATACTATGAAACCATTGATGTGAGTACTTGAATTCTATAGGGAATTAAAATATTGATGTCCTATGTTGTGGTGGATCAATACTGGGAAAAAACATTGGGATCACGGTGGTGGGAATTGATTTGAGGGTTCATGGATTGGATATATATCAATTTGTTCTTGGATATGATGATGGTTTTTGATTTTTGAGGATCTAGGATGGAGAATCTTCCCAGGACATGGGTATGGAATCCAGTGATGATTTTTATAAGGTCGTGGAATTCCTCGTGGAATGAAGAAATCATGACCGTGTAGGTTGGTAATTCCTCCGTAGTGCATCCAGGTGTTTTCAAGAAAATTATTCAAATGATATTTTTACATACATTTTAATATTAATAAATTTTTGGTTACTTCCAAAGAACATCTGACATGGTATTTTGAAAATAATGGAAAATTTTTTGGAGTTGAATCGGAATTCTCATGGAATATGGGATGTTTTTAAATTAGTAATATATTTTAGTTTTTGAATCCATCCTCTATCATTCATCAGATAAGAGGATAGGTAGTGGTGTTTAGCCTAAATTTTACTATATTTTTGTTGGTGGTGATATTAAAATCATTCTTTGAAGACAGAATGATCAAAAATTCAGTTATTCATTATGAAATTTCTATATTAGATGTTACAGATCTTTGAAATATGTGGTTTTGAGAAAAATATTATGGTGGGAGAACCATAAGAGTATAGGGTACCCTAATTACAACATAATTAGTGTTAGGTATAGATTAGTTTGTTTAAGAAGAGTCTGAATATTTGTGTTAAGAATATAAACATTGTTTTTAGTTTTGAAAAAAATAGTGATTGTTGTTGATTGATTCTCCTTAGACATGGTCCAAGAATTTAAAAATAGTATAATGATGTTTAGAATTAAATTGAATACTGATATAGGATTATAGGGTTGGTTGGATGACCATTAATAGATCTTGAGGAAGATAAGTGCAATGGTGGAGATTTTTTAACGACCCAGTTTTTATAGGTAATTATAATATTTGGAATGTATAAATTTTTGAAATGGTGGATGTGCCTATTTTTTTACCATGCATCAGAACCATATTATGTGGGTTTGAGACACTTAAAATATCCAATTTAGGATTTTAATAAAGTTCTATATATTTTTCATATGTTTTTGGAATGTCTGAAGGGTTCAAGGATTAGACTGAGGGATTCATTAATTTACCACTATAGAATAATGTAGGCATATAGTATGTGAAAATACTATACTGTAACCATGAAGCCAAAAATTGTACAATCATAGTTTGTAGAAAATAATAACAAATTATAGAAAAATATATGAAAAATAATATTTTATTAAAATGGGTAATCTATGGCCAGTTCCAAGATTTCAAACCATGAAACTCAACTATGTGGGTAGATATATTTTGTCCAGGGTTGGATGCACATATTGCAAAATGTTTGGAAAATTTTGAAACTAAACCATGACCCCCTAAAACATTGTGGAAAATAAATTTTTTTTCTTTTAATTTTAAAATGGTTTTGACCCATATTAATCCCCAATAGGGATAATTGTCAGATGAACCTCCTCCTTCTATCTCTCTCATATCTTCTATAGTGAATCTTCTATATCTAGTTTCAAAATACACATTCATCTACAATTTTGGAATGATCTATGTGATTATAAGATTTATATCCCATATTTTCATCATTTTATTATATTAATGATTCATGATTTCATTTATGTGGGATATTCCATATTTTATAGAAATTTTTCCACTTTCTCCGTATATATCATTTTAGCTAAAAAATATTGTTTGAATCATACATGGATATTTTAATAAGGCTCTCTAATGTTTCCCCTTTTATTTAACACCTTAGATTGAATTATTTTCATAAGATCATGTTTGTTGTGGTCAATCTAGAGCCATAATGGTTTGATCATTATAAATATAAATTTTAACAAGAGTATCCCAAGATTAAAAAAATTGACATGATGTGGATCATATGAAATTGTAATTTCATGTGGAATACATAGTGGGAAGAAATATCCTTGAGAAGGATTGACGTATTGAAATGAACAATTATGTTTTAAATGTATAAATACAAATTTGTGTCTTAATTGATTATTGTGAATTATAATTTTACAAATTTTTTTAATTTTGAATCAAATTTATTCTTCAAACAAATAATACATAATTAATGTTGAAATGTAATTAAACCAATATTAAATGGGTTGGGGATGTGTAATGGAATTTTGGATTGAAAATGGTTATTATAAT
Organism: Viscum album; assembly: GCA_963277665.1. Classification (NCBI taxonomy): domain Eukaryota; kingdom Viridiplantae; phylum Streptophyta; class Magnoliopsida; order Santalales; family Viscaceae; genus Viscum; species Viscum album. The sequence goes on along the minus strand of OY728132.1, from coordinate 1,337,404,055 downwards.
CATTTTTTGAAGTGAAAAGAGGAATTTATTAACTTCTTGTGTAAAATTTTATTTTAAATGGTATGATTAAATAATTATTAGAAATAATATTATTGAAATGGGTTTTGAATTGGTTTTTTGGATATAAATATGAAGTTGTGTTTGAAATAGATTTGGATAATATTGGCTATGTTTTTTGGAACTGAAATGTGTATTGATAATTTTCACATCGTTTTTTATCTTTTTATTTTCCATGATGTTTTTAGTTGCATATTATTGTATTGGTAAAACCATAGCGGTAAACCCTCAGGGGATGCAGTGATTATGTTTAACCCAAGGTGAGCACATCCCATTAGGGATATAGAGATTATCGTTAATCTGGTGTGACCCTGACCCCATGGGGTGTAGTTGTTATGTTTAAATCGGGGTGGCCATGACCCCGAAGGATGTTGAGATTATGGTTAACCTAGGGGTAACCATGTCCCCAAGGATTTGATTAATTATTTTTGACAATGGGATTCCATTCTTATAGGTGATGAAGTGATTATGGTTAACCCAAGGTGACCACGACCACCGAGGACATTCTAATTATAGTTAATGTTGGGTGTCCAAAACATTGGGGGATATTGTGATTATTATTATACTTGGTTAACCATGATACAAATAGATGTAGTTATTATAGATAACCTGGGATGACCAAGACAATGGGGGATGTAGTTATTATTAAACTTTAGGTGACCAGAACCTCAGGGGACGTAGGTCTCCATTTATGGGTAAGATACCCCCCAGGCACGGGTTTGGACTAGGGATTGTTATATTCCCCCTTAATAGGATATGATTGGAATGGTCTTCATGACACAATCATAGACACCGCTACACTAGCTAGAGAAGGAATATATTTTTTCTAGGGTGAACCCGACCCAGGGGGTCCCCATTTATTTATATGTTTAGATTTGTTTGTTTTAAATATATATAATTTAAAAATTCATTTAATCACTTATTCATGAATTGTATATGAGACTGGATATATTTAGGGACACCATTGGTGGTGTCCTACTGAGTTATACTCACCTACTAGTTGGGCCTCCATGGTAATTAGGTTCCCAAGTAGAAACTGTTATTTATCATATACACATGTATAGGGGGACACATGATATTTTTCTTATTTTATAAGTTTTCTAGGACATGATTTGGACTATGGTATTGCTATGGAATACGTTATACATTTGGATATGTTTTGATCCTTTTTCTTATTCTATTCTTTTATTACATTTTGTGTATGATCAACCCATGGGGAATATAGTCTTTACATATGACACAACCTTTGTTACTGAATTTGATGTATATTTAAATTATTTTATATTTATTTTCATTTCAATTTTATTTATGTATTCTATATAATTCATTTTAATTAAATTTTCATTATATTTTGATTACATGGTCTTATTCTCCCCATGGAAACTTCTCAGTTTATCACCAATATTTGATTCCTTCTTGCAAACGAGGAGGCCTGCTTAAGAGTATACTGTGTTCTAGTCAGTCACTATCCATGGGGTAATTGTGGTAGTGGTAATTTACAATTGGGGAGGTATTTAGAAATATCATGGTATATTTACAGTCCTCAAAATGTGTGGACCACTGAGGAGATGAAGTTCTCTATTGTATGTAATGGGAGTATCACCCATGTAATTATTAAATAATTTAAAATAATATAAATCATATTTCATGGGAAACAATATCAATAGAATCAAAATTCCAATGGTAGAGTGATAATATAGTAAATATCCCATTCGAAAATAAATTAGTTATATTTTAAACATTTTCCTTTAGATTAAACATTTTAAACTATTTTATCCTTTATTGGGGTATCTTAACATTTTATCATGGTAATTTTTTATATGAACTAATGAAAATAACCATGTAAAATAATTTTCAAAATTTTAATTTCAAATATGGTATCTGTTTTCTATGACACTTTCTCTAAAATTGGAATAAATTAATTTTAAAAAAATTTCAAAAAACACAATGAAAACCTGTTTTTTAAATTTCTTATTAAGAATAAAATAGATTTGACCCAAAAAAATATTTATAAGTTTTATTCCATTTAATTATTTTATATTATTATTAAAATAGAAGGTTATTTTACATTTAGATCAAGCCAAAACTAAATGGAATCTTACAACCACACAATTAAAGGTAATATATCAAAAAATTAGTTATATATTTCAATAAAATATAATTTTTTTCCCAAAATAAAGTATTAGATTTCCATATTCAGATAATTTTTTTCAGAATAATTTTTTATTCCATAAAAAATAATGGGTGGATAATATGGATTTTAAAATATTAAATCAATATTACTTTAAAATGATGTTATAAAAGGTATGATATTTGAAAAATCGTTGTTTTCAGTATTCATACAAAAATCAAATATTTTTGAAATGTACCAAATTAACCTATCCAAAATTTTATATAACAAAATACAATAAATAAGATAATTTTATCAAATAAATTTTTTAAAAGTGTTAGAAATAAATTCTAATATTGGAACAAAAAACACAAAAAGCACATTTTTAGAAAAAAAACATTTTTATAGCATAATAAAGAATTTATTCTCATTCTATACCTATAAATAACTATTATAAATTTGTTTATTAATTTGGTGGAATTTATATTTATTAAATTCCATTAAAATAAATAATCAATGGTGATTTATTTAAATTATTAAGATAGAAAAAACAATTTTCACTTAAAAAACTATTTTATGAAAAATTTAACTGTTTACCCATATATGATTTTATCTACATTTCTAAAAAATATTAGTCACAAATAATTATTCATTAATTATAATTTATAAAAAATAAATTTTAATAAATTTTACTCTCAAAATAATATAATTTTTTATTGAAAAATATAAAATATAATCAAACCCTTTATTTATATAAGAATGTCCCTTTTAAAAATATACACATCATAACCACAGATTATTTAATTTTAATAATTCGAAATTTAGTACATATAATCAAAGAAATAAAAAATATTCATAATTTAGTAAATCTTTCCTACGTGTATTGTCTACTTCAGTTATTTTTATTTATTTCAACTATGAAAATAACTATTTTTTATCATTCAAATATAAATAATAATGTTTTCATTTATTTAAGATCGACGTTGTGTGTGGTACATGTTATTGAAGATGTTTTTTTAGGAAAAATTCTAAAATATCAAGGTGTTATACATCTTATATGATGTGAATTTTAGAATAGACTTACAACTAGGTGAATATCTAATCTCTAGGTACCCCTATCATATAAAACCCACAAAACTATTAGTGTTAACATTACAGATCAATGATATGAAGCAGAGAGAATTCAGTAAACCTAGATTATTAATGTGGTGTGCCCTTTATTTGTTTTCCAAGTTGGTGCATGGTATTTAAAGGCTTTGTGTGGACTACCATAGGTTGAACCAGAAGATAGCCAATAATTTCTCCTCCATTCTATGGATATAAAAACTATTAAAAAAGGTAATGAGATCTATTTGTTTTTATAATATTGGTATATGGTCTAGATATCATTAGATTATGGTATGTTGAAGGATATTCCAAAGGTTACCTTCAAGTATAGGTCTAGACACATCGTGTTCCCAATCATGTATCTTCATGTCACAAACCTGCCTGCTTTGTTCATGGGACTAAAAATCATTATGTTCTATTAGTTTCTAAACCATTTTTTATTCATTTTCTTTAATGGAATCCTCACATACTCAAAGTCAAAGGAAAGGAATTTAGAGAACCTTAATGTTGTCCAACAGGTTCTTTGAAAATATCATCTATATAGAAATTTTTCCAGGTCCATATTTTATATGTGCGGGGTACAATTCAATGGAAATATAGAATCTTAGTAGGTAATTATGGTAGATCCTATGAAAAATGGGGAAACTATTTATTGGGAGAAACTCTAGAATGTGGAATAGGTTTTTAGCCTCCTTTTTTTAATAAATAATCAATATATTTTTTATGATTTATCCTAGATTACAACCACATTTACATCCTTGACATGGAAGTATTTGGCTATTATATGAAATTAATAGTTGTAGGAAACTATTGATATCCAAAAAGAGAAGTTGATCATTACCCTGGGTTATTTTTATTTATAATTTTTTTAATTTTTTTCTGGTATTGGTGAAGTAATTTTTTATAAATTTTTATTTAATGAGACATGTTAACTCTAATTATTGTTTTTGTTTTGTATGTTGATGTTATTATTCTATAACAAGATCATAATAGTTATATCACATGATAATTTTTTATATATTCCGCCTATTCCATTTTTATTATGTTATTGGTTTTTATTCTCAAGGATGAGAATTATTTGAAAAATATATAATGAAACATGATAGAGCATTCATCCAGTTTCGTAGTGTAGATTTGGGGGAATGAAAAATCATGGGGAATCTTGGGGATGGATGAAAAAATTGTGAGCTAAATCATATTCTCTATAGGGGTGTTGTAGTATGGAAAATTAATTTGTGTCATATTGGTGGCTCTTTTGGTGTAGTGGAGGTATTATAGAGTGTAGACATGAGATGATGGGTTTTCATGCCTATAAAAATTTTGGAAAGGAAATTACATGGACTATTAGAGATTTTGGTTTTATATGCCATGTTATTTTTAGGGTGGGTTTTATGTGGCCATGTGATTTTTCAAATATGGGTTTTTGACTTAACATTTATAACGTAACAGGGTCCCCAGTGATGTGGTGGTCTTGGAATAATGATTTTTATGTGTCCATTGATTTGGAGGTAGTTTCAGTGTGGATTAAGGTATTTAATTGTTGAATTAAATTGGAATTATTGTATTTGGTCAAATAATAAATTATTAATTGTTGAGTAATATGGAATGAGGGGGATGTTTTCCATGCACATGGTGTTACACTGTAGTTTTGGGTAAAAACTAATTCACAATGGTGTGGCCTCATGTATTGTGGTATCATTAAACACTATTAGGTATAAAATATAAAACCCCTTTGAAACTCATCATTATTCTAACATTTCTCTCTACACATGGGATTCTCATTTTTATCTTTCATACGTCCTTAATCATCTTCTTATATTATTTGATCTATAGATCTAGGATATTTATTCTTAGAAATATAAGGTGATTTCCCTTCCCTTCATTCCTTTGTTTCCTTATCATTATAATTATGAAGAAAGAAGTTTCCAAGGGAATATCATGTTCTGTAGATGCTGCAACAAGTGGTCAATGTGGAACACTATTTTTTATATTTATAATAACATATTTTGGAAACTATGTTCTTTTGGGCATTTCTTCTTTTCATTTTCCTTGTGAAGAAACTCCAAAATCCTTGATTAAGGTAGGGGTCCCATTTCTATTTTTAATTAGTTCATTTTTGATATTATCATGTATTTTTTTCGGTATGTAGTTGGGATTTTCCTAAATAAGTTAATGAATAGTTTTAAATGATATTGATGTAGGAGTTTGAATTGAATGTCTTAACCACTTTTATGATATTGTCAAAATTTCTCTTGAATGTTATAGTGATGTGGGTGTTGTAGATGATATTAATTACAAAAGCCTATGGTTATTGATTATATTAATTATACATTAATAAATGGTTATGAGCAGAATCATGTTAATGATCTAGTTGTGTGTAAATTTTTTAAATTCAATGAAAACAAAAATTCAAGAGATGTTGAAATGTTTTGAAAACTCTTTGATGCTAAAATAAAGAAAAATATAATTGTTAAAATGTATTGTTATTTTTTTGGTGTATTTTTCTTAATTCCCTTATGTCTGTGTGAGACTTATGGGGATTATATGGTGATGGTGGTGACCGGTTTAGTGGTAGAGTGAATTGACATTGTGTGTTGAATGTGGATTGATATGGAATATATTGAGTTATTATCAGTGGTGCCATGTTTATGGTAGATATTATAAGGTGGATTGGTTGTGAATGGGGAAATGGTGTATTGGATTCATGATTGATAAGGAATGAAATTTTCATATATGTAATTAGAATAGTATTGGATGGATTTAATTATGTTTTTATTGAAATTTAATTTTTAGAAATAGTTTAATCAATTAAATGTTGATAAAAAAGGTTAGAATAAAATGGTTAGTGTCTGAAATTAAACATATGGTGTTCTTGAGAGTTGGTTTGTAAATAAATATAGACTTTAACTGTTTACAAATAGGCCATGTATATTAATGTAGAATAAATTGAAATGGATGACTCAATGAATAAGGAAGGTAATTATTTTTTGTGTATGGATATTTTGTATTAGGAGTTGTATATAGTGGTAAAAACAATTATTGGTGGATGTTTTATGGTTATGTGGTAGAAAATTTGGATGTGTTTGTGTTGTTTTAATTAGATTCATGGGATACATTATGTGTGTTAATATAATTCATGTATTTTAATGTGTTTTATATAGGAACCTCACCTCAGTAAAGCATTTAATGCCAACAAAAAATGGTTTATGGGTTCCATGTTTTTTTCTTCACTCTCTTAAGTAGAAGTGATCATGAATCCATTGGTGATGATTCCTACAGACGACGGATCATTTTGTTTATATTATAGGTAGAGTTAGATTTGTTTGTTATTCTTCATTATGATAATATATTATTTGTTGTTTATTCATATACATGATGGGGTTTTTTTGTTATCCCTAGTGACATCTACTCAGTTTGTGGGAATAAAATTTTACTATGTCTTTGTTGGGGGTCATGTGTCATGTTGATTTATTGGTGGGTTATGATTCCTAGTGTTTATAGAATTGTTGTTGGTTGTTATTTATAATAACATATTTTTTTTTGTGAAATTCAATGATATTTTTTCTAGGTGTTCATGTATGGTAGGTGGAGGGTGTGGGTTTGATTTCCTTCATGTTTAGGATACCATATTACCTCGTACATGAGGTGTTTGGAGAGAGATTTGTTCGTAGTTATATGATTAGTGGGAGAAAAATTTATATGAACTTGAAATATATTATTTTTATATTACTCTACTACATTGGATGTGTTACATGGTTACTAAGAATTGGTAATGTTATAGGTTACCGGTTGACATCTATAGGTTCATGTAAGTTATGTTATGGATTGACTAGAGAATTCCCATGCTCTTCTCATATTTTCTTGAGATACATTGGGTATGATACTAAAAATTATAAATGTTATACCCACCCTATGTATATACAAACTATTTATTATATTTTCATGAATGGTACAATGATTGAGTTTGAAACTACTAGTTGGGTTTTTAATGTTTCTGTAGAGTTGATTGATTAGGATTTTACATGGTACAATTTTTTTGGAGTTTTTAATTGTATAAATTGATAGGAATTATGATATTATTGGTTTTGATATTTTTAATAAATGATATTGATTATTGGTTTTCATCTTCTCTCTTATACATGAATTATATTATAAGGTTAATGTCTCCCATTGTATGTTTTCTTTCATCGATTCTAGTCATCCTACTAGGACCTATTTGTGGTGGGATTATTAGGTCACTTATATTTAATTGTAGCATATTAGTGGAACTACTAGAGGAGATGAAATGAAAATAGGGTTGTGAAACCCATATTTACAATAATATATGAATCCTTATGTTTCAATGAGGTAAAGATTCACATATCAATCAAATTCAATGTAAAACTACCCCAAATGATCCCATTCACCTCCTTACCATGATTCCAATTAAATAAATATTCAATGTCATGGTATTTTCATGATATCCTGGTGAGAAAAAAATTTATATCTATATATACATCCAATGAAAACACTATTGAAATCTATGGAATCCATAAACCCCTTGATCACCATCTCTATCTCATTTGAGCACCATCTCCATTGTAATTAAAACAATAATATAATAAAAAAACAACAAAGAAAACAACATAATAACATATACTCATTATAATTTATAACTCAACCTCTAAGATCATCAAATTCTAATTAAAAATATATATTTTTAATATCTTTTAGGTTAAAAACAATATTATAAATCCAATTTCAAAAAATACCATATATTTAGAAATAATTACAATTAATCATGAATGTTTAAATGCACAAACCATATCAATTTATAATTTATTTTATAATATATTAACAGAATTAAATGATCTAAATTTAAATTATTTTACTAAAATAATATAATCTAAATAAAATATTTTTAATTTTTAATTTTTCAATTCAAAATATTTTCAGGATTTCGAGACATGATATATGTAATTTTAGGTAAATTATAGGGATGAAAGGTTACCCAAATCCTTCTATAACTATGTGATAATAATTATATCACATTTAAAATTCTTCATTGTTAAATTTCATATTTTCCCTTAACCTTTTCCAAAACCTATTCCCCTAATGTTCCACAGAAAATTAAAATTTCAACTACTTAATTTAAAAATTATTAAAATTAAAATTATTTTTTAATAATATAAAAAAGTTGTGGTGTTACACCTTATCTCTCAAGCACCATAAATCCCATTAAAACATTAAATTTTGAAAAAACAAATATCTAATATCTAATTTTAAGTATTATATATTCCTAACATAAATATATTTGTATAATGTAATTATAAGAATTTATTTGTTTAATAGTCTGTTCAGCTTGACCAATGTTCAAAAAAAATTTATCATTTTTTGGATCATGTAACTCTTTTATGGTATTAAATATTTTTAAAAAAATCACCCAATAGATATGTTGAAAAAATGTTATCATTGATTTTATTACTTAATACGAAATCTATAGAAAAGACTCAACATTTTATTTAGAGGAACCAATGATACAAAAGTGATGGGAAATCACATTAATAATAAGGTTGACATAAATTGAAAAAAAATTTAGATAAAAATCTAGTAAATATATACAAAAAAAATTATTTCATCATCTATGACATGATAGTGGTCTTGATAAAGAATAAATTACAAGATCTATACTCAATGGAATAACTAAAATAATCATTTTATCAAGAGGGTTTTATTTTCACAATAAATTTTCTTTATATTAATTATAACAATGAAGATAATTATGTTATGGTTATCTAAAATTATATCTATTGATTATATATCAATAAAATGTTTGAAGAAAAATTATACATATTTATTTATTAGGTTTATTATCACAATTTGGATTATTCGAGTATTGGAAAATATATTAACAGTGTAATGTTATTCAAAATAGTATTTTAATATTTTTTTGTATTTAATTCATAATAAATTTACAATTAATTTAATTTTATAATGTAAAAGTTGAAATATTTAATATGTTACTTAGATTATATTATTAGAATAGCCAAAATAGTTTTATAAATCTGAAATTTTGTGGACCAAATTTACACTTCATTTAAAAGAAACTAAATATTGAGAGTAATTTTTTATGTATCATCAATAATCTATATGTTTTATGTAAATAATATAACTATTTTTTAACATTAATATAGTATGTAATAGTTGATATTTCAAAAAAAAAGATCCAAAAAAATTATAAAATAAGTTATCAAAATTATGTTCATCAAATTCAAAAATTATAATATAAATCAACAGAAATTGAGGGGCTAATGAACCTATTAAATAAAACCACAAAATTTAAACTATCTAGATGGGTTATAATTTAATTTAAATAAATAATATTATGTATTTTTATAATATATTATTATCATTTAGAATATTTTTTCCAGTAAATAAAAAGTTTTATTATAGTAAATTAATAACTTATAATCGATTAGCTAAATAATGTAAATATAAATCACCTTCTATAGAATAAAAAATCTCAAATGAAATTTTTGTAATTTAATATAGGATTATAATTTAAATATGTTCATTACAATTATTAATTTTCTAATTTTATTTTATTTCATTTAATTTTATTTATTTCTCCCAATTTTCTCATTCAATCATATTTCCTTCTAAATACTCTATATAAGATTAAACACCGATCAACCTCCCATATTTTGAAATAATTTAAAACCTTATCTTTCATCCTATAATGAAAAACCATTCCACCTCTCTACATTACTGATTATTATAACAAATATCATACCCAATGTTTACTGTTTTTATCCCCCTTTTCTACTCAAATGATGGTTATAAACCATTTTATATTTATGTGACATGTTTTACGTTACATTATTGAGAATTTACCTTTACATTAATGAATCTATTGAGAAATAAATGGGTTAATAGACTTATAAATATTTTAGGATCCTTATATTATGTACTTTCTGAAGTAATTAAACAATAAAATCAATTTAGGTGTTTTTTCATCTCAATATTGATTCAAAAATTTAGTGGATATATTATATATTGTTTGGTTTTGAATTATATTAATTCCAATATTGTGTTTTAGATATCATTCATAATTTGGTGTTTTATAAACATTAAATGTTTTACATATTATCATGGATTTTAACAGAAAAATAGATGTTCTATGAACTTGGGGTTTTTAATAATGTTCTCGTAAAAAAATATAATACTAATTGATAATTTAATTTAGTTGAGGATAGTTTTATGGTTTACTAAATTATATTGACATATATAACAATGATGTTAATTGAGTTTTTTGTTTCTATGATTTTTAAAACTATGTTGTAGTTTTCTTAGTCAAATGATCATCCAATTTAAAATTGGAAAATCTAGTCTAAAGTGAATTATTCAAAAAATTAATGTAGAATGAATTATATTTTTTATAACAAGGAGTTTTTTTGGAATCATATAATGTTATTGGTATAATAATATTTTTTTTATTACATAGGATGATATATGGCACTAGGTAAAGTGTTTTAGTAAAAAATCAATATCTTGTATTTTATTTAATAATAATGTAAATGTGTACAAGTTATAGTAATTTAAATTTTGATATTATTTCAAGACGTAATGGGGGAAATATATTGATTTATGGGTTCATTATATTTAAACGATATTGTAACGTCACAATTTTGTAAAAAAAATACACTCTCTCGAATAGCATACCTAATATGCCACATCAATCATAAGCGATCTAAATATTATTATTTAATAACATAGATGTTAGAATGGTGGGAAAGGAATTTATTAATTGAATTATTAAAATACAGTTTACATAGTTTTGTAATTAATTCTTTGGTGAAAATTAATTATAAATGCATGTAAAACATGTTTTTAAATAAAAGGTAATGTTTATCTGAAAAACTATTTAGATGAAAATAAATGGGTTTATAAATTAATAAAATAACACTTACTAAGATTTATTAATGAAATATATATGTAATATATTCAATGTTATGTTTAAATTTCATCTTATATGTTTTCTAGAAATTATATAACAATAAAATCAATTTTTTCGGATAAAAGGAGTATTATTTTCACAAAAGAAATTTTTTCCGCATGATGGTGGAGAACCGATTTTAATATTTTTTCCAATTTTATAAGATATATTTTGCAAAATTACTTTTTTATTTTATATAATGACATAAAATTTTATTTTTGATATTTTGTTTTTGTTTTTCTGACAACTTTCATAATTTAATAAATATGAATAATATTGCATTGTATTTCAAGAAATATTTTTTATCTAATATATTAATATTGGTATATTATAGTTTTGATGATTTTAAATTATATTTAGATTATTTTTTTGTCATTAAATCTAATTTTTCCATTTTAAACAATTTACTATTGAAATTAGTTATAAAATTATTTCAAACTATTATTGGTTTTAATTTAAATTCCAACTTTTTCATTTTTTGTATGGAAATAATTTTAAATATAATTAATCAAATTTATGCAAATTTAATTAGATAAAATAGATTACATATTTTGAATCATATGGGAAAAATTATTTTGTACATTCAATTACATTTAAAAAAAACATACAATGATAAAAATATTTATTTATCACTGTATTAGTAAAAAATGAAACATGAAAAAGTTAAAAGGGTACAGGATTAAAATAAATATAATATACAACATTTAATGGTTGGATGAAGTTTCATATACCCTAAACAAACTAAAAACATTATTGGAATGTATAATTAATTTTTATTTATTCCACCACAATGTGGTTAACTTTAAATATATAATAATAAATAATTTTACCACTTGAACCCCACTCTCCTCAGGTATAAATAGCACAATCACCCAACCAATTCAACCCAAAAATCCATTTACCTCCTGAAATATCTTCCAAAACATCACCTCTACAATCTCCCTTCATCCAAGTTCTTCTTTTATAACCAAAACACCAAATCTAATGTCCCCAAGTGTCTTTCATGTAGGGGATATTCAAGAGATAATTTTCTCAATTTACCTCTTTTAATTACATTGATTTTTCTAGATTCTCATCACCCACTTCACCCATCAATGCATGATAAATACAGAATCATGTATATACTAGATATTTATTATTCAAATGGATTATGTCATATCGATATCATTTATCATCTCCTCTTATTTAATGAAATGAAATTGTTGTCCAAATTATGTCGGTTAATCAACTTCGTGAATTATGATTTTGTTATTTTTTCCATTATCGCCTTAAAGGATACACTTATAACCAGTTTTTTTTTGTAAAATAATATTTTAATATGTATATATTAATCTATTTAAATTAATCTAAATATTATCTTAAACATACCTTCATGCATTCCATATTGTGGTTATATGGTAACTTAGTTTGGTTTCATGTGGACTACTGCCTCATCAAAATGATCTAATTCGTTCAAACATCCTTTATAATGTATTATGGATTGTTTTATTAAAAATATATTATATAAATGAAATAATAATTATACTTTAATGATATTATATTTGTATGTATGTATATTGAAAGAACCTAGCTTGTCCATTAGGTATTGATCATTGAAATTTCTGTCAAATCATGTATTTTGGACCTAAAATGGATACATACTGAGTTAGAGAAGGTTATGAGGGTGTTAGGGGCTTGTTAAGATCATGTAACCTATATTTATCAGAAAACAAACCACATTGCATGGATTGAAAAAACCATTCATGTATGATGCATGGTTAGATCTAACCGTGTGGATAGTCTGCATTTTGGGTAGAGACATCTATCACTATTGGGGCACAATCTCTCTAACTGAGAATCCTAACTGTGTTGGTGACCCTTTTCCAAGATAATCATTCATTGTTTATGAATGGTTTGGAAACATTTTTAGACAAACCGTACACAGGATAAATTTTCGTTAATTTTTCCATTCCACTTAATAATATATTTATATCTCCCCCTACCTCCTAATTTGGATTCCTAGGGGATTATCCTCCACTTCTCATAATATAGAGTTTTAAGGCTTATTGTGGGGATCAAGATATCTCTTTCTTCTGAGATCTGATGGATCATCCATTTATCATGTTGGATATGCAATGGAATGTACTTGATTCTTTTTTATCCTCTCATCATCTCTCTTTCCCTCGACCTTGTTATCAATGTGTAAGAAATTTTCGTCTTATATTAGATATACATTGATATGATCCAAATAATGGTCTATTTTCAAAGGAGGAGAGTAAAACACGCCTAAGGTGGGTGTTTTATAACTCATCCCTCAAGTTTTTTGATTTTGGAATTATCTCGTGGGTCTCGTCAACTTCATCGGATGTTTTTTATTGAATTTCAATTCAATGCTTATAATCATTAGAACCATGTGGTTATACACTTTCCAAATAAGTTATTAGTTGTTAGTGGTTTTGTTCACACCTTCATCCATCCCATGTAGTGTTCTATTCCTTGATTTTTGTTTTACTGTTTTCACATTTTTGAGATACATTACGGGTGTGCCTAATCTTGTCCTTCCAAAGGGTAATATTTTCTATAGTAAATAAATTGAATTATATTCTGAATAGAAGAAGGTAAAGTGCCATCTATGCTCACCCCATGACCCTCATATGTTATGTTCTTTAATTGATAATTAAATGTGAAATTGAAATTAGAATGCATACTATGTATATGTATTGGCCTGATTAAATATAATTAAATAATAGGGTCCATGTTTGTAGCTCTCCTTACCATGTTAATGGAAGGTAGTATAATGATCCATGATTATTGAAAACGCCTTAAATAGATTAAATGAAAGGTTTCATGCTACGTGGTCTCGTCACACTAACTAAATGAATGTTTTGAACAAAATGGACATATTGATTAATGTTTACTTGATTAAATTGTTACATGATTAATTATACTTGTTACAATAATGAATAGAAATAGAAAAAACCATATGAATTATTGAAGTCTACTTTGTCAAAATAGGAATGGCCTAACTCGAGACTACCTTGGATTACTGATTGATTTCCTTAAGCACTCAGGGCCCAACTCTGAATTCAAGGATATGGCTAGCTTATGATCATACCCACCTAGAAACTGATTATCGAATAACAATATATGTATGATATGAAAACATAGGATCCCTCTTGTAGTACTGTTGGATGCCTTGTATACACTCCATGGATTCATCCTTGAAAAGTAGGTGCCGTGGTTAATGTCCATCCAGACCAATCATTGGTTTACCCCGTTTTTCGTTAGATGAACTCATTGGACTTGGTAGGCATATCATTATAGAATCCCATGGGCAATGATCATTGGATTACATTATTACAACTTTCAATGCAATAGTTATTACCGAGTTGGTGATTGTTGAGTTAAATGTTTCCTTGGTTATTCCCTTGGAAGTACATTATTAAATATCATTATCAGTTGCATTATTAAATCATGGGACATTCACTATTTCTACCATGTGACACAATTATGAACTTGTAATAATAAAATAATTAAATGGTTACATGTTCAGACACCATCTAAGGGATGAAGCAGGTACGTGGGTATTTAGTTACATTTCACTACTTTACATTATATATGCATTCTTTCACAATTTTACAATTCCATTACTCGGGCCCGATGTTATAGAAATCACTGGTGGGGGGCCACTGAGAATTATCTCACACCATATCAAGGAGCCTTTTGAGACCCAAAGTATATTACATGAATGAAGGTGTTGACAAGGGGAAACATTTAACTCTGAACAATTGATTTCATAATGTTTAGCATGGAGCTTGATAGCAGATTACTGAGCTTGAGAACGAGATGCTTGGGAATCTCTATTTTTCCATTATTCTTTTATGAAACATGTTATGTTAACTAAATTTTATCATTTTTTATAGTATTCTAGTGACACGAAATATCAACATTATTTTTTTTATGCTTGTATTTCAATCTAGTTATTTCAGTTATTTTTATATCTCCATTTTCAATTTTTCATTTCTTTACTTATATTTATCCCACTATTTACATCTATTTATATTTATTTATCGTGATACACTCTAGTAATGAGGTAATGGCATCCTCATTGAAACACCCCAAACCCTCACTACTAGTCACTATCCTCTAAAATTTGGGGTGATGCGCTTGAGTCCATGTGGCCCAACTAGCTCGAGGCTCCTATTATGTGGAATTCAGGTCCAGGATGTCACATAGTGGTATAAGAGGGGTTATTTTTTTTCTTTAATATTTTTAGGCAACAGTCAAGAGATTAGTAATGCTTGAGAAATGGTCATAAGTCATTCTTGTGTGTCAAAACCCAAGGTTCAGGGTAAAATACAAGTTACCCAAAATATAATTGATGTTTGATTTTCATCAAATTACAGATGACATTAATTCTGTGTTGGGTGACCCACATGTCGTGTGGTGTTGTTGATTATTGTTATGACTAATATTATATTTAATCCTTGACCGATGCTATGAGGGTAAGGCTCACTGTTACATGAATTATTATTTGTACCTAGAATTCGAATGTTATGCATATTTCCATGACATATAGGTGTGTTTCACTATTTTCATTTCATGTGTTGCATGTGATTTTTGTGTGATGTTTTGATAGTTAGATTATGATTTTAGTACTATTGGTTGTGTTTAAGTGATTACATGTCTCAATTAATGATGTGTATCATTTCTCATGGGTTGGGATGAGAAATGTATCGACTTAAGCCATTATTTTATAAGTAAATGGGTGTTTTTATCATTAATGAGGTGTATGATAAATGATTCAATGGGAATGATTATCCATTATAGAGTGAAAATGACTTATAATATTAAATGATTTAATGAACTTATCACACCTTGTCTTGTCTATAAAATGTAAATGAGTGAACCTCGTAATCAAATGTAAAATAAAATGAAACTAATACTTGAGTACTTAATGATATATTTCCATCTAAGTGGGTAGTTGGGGTAGTATACCATGAGTGGTGAGTATTCAAATTTTCATATTCCACTAGTGATGCTATATTTCTTCTTAATATTTTTTTGAGGCATGTTCTTGGAATTATCAATCCAATTTTACCATAATTCCCTCCTATCGGGCCCGAGGAAGGTGGTGAGGACAATTCTCTATGCATGGTGGGCCCTCAGTCGCCTGTTTTACCTCCAGATGATCTACTTGAGGCACTTCCAGCTATACCTAATCTAGGAACTAAAGAAAAAATTCATGATAGTTTCATGCATCTGATGCAGTTCATGTATAGTTCATCATGTCTTGCACCTGCAATGGATGATATGAATTGCGAGTTCCAATATAAACATCCCCTTACCTTCTCGTGGGATGGTGGTCGACAAGAAAATGATTCTTCGCTAGAGGCCACCATATTAATATTTGACTATCTAGAGATGACTCGACATGAGAGGGTCAATCTTCTAACCTACATGTTGTGAGATTCAGTGAAGCAGAGGTGGGATATGATCACCTAGGATGGTCTTCATCAGAGAATGTTATATGTTGAATTCTTGACTACCTTCTATGATCATTTATTTCCTCAAACACATAGAGATGTAAGATCCAAAAAGTTTATGCACCTCGAATAGGGTTGTATGTAAATTATGGAACATTCATCATGTTTAACAGACATTCAACGCTTTTCACTGCATCTAGCTGGTGATGACCATTCATGTGACAGATGCTTCATGGATGGGCTCTAGTATGCCATCCATATATAGGTGAATTTCTTCTGCCTATCTACTTTTAATGATATAGTTAATCGGGGTTTTATCACTATGTGCATACACAAGGATGACAATATTAATAGGCATATGTGACTAGTGTTGTGGCTGGTCAATATTTTTCCTCGTTGCAGGAAATGTTACCTCAAGGTTTCTCGTCAGGGTAGTGAAAACCATAGTACCTGTTTTTATAGTTGATTAGTGTTTCAATAGTGTGGATGATAGGAGAACCCGAATCTTCATTATTTTGGAGACCCAATGGTTTGATGGGATTGCAGCTGTATGGGGAATCTTTAGAGATTTTAAAGGAACTTTCCAAATTCTTTTAGTGGAAAAGTATCTACACTATCTCCACCATTTGAAGTGGGTTCGTTTATGTCATGTCAGGCACGAAGTTTGAATTTCACCAACTAGACTAGATGAGGATGATGTTGTGGCCATAGTAGCCAGACCCCTTATCAACCGAAAATCCAGAAAATTAGTTGTGATCACGATAGTCCAATTATACCATCAGGCCATGGATCATGCCTTTTTCAGGAACTACAACCAATACATGAGGATCAGGCTGCGGGGCAATCTACAGTACTAGGTACTATTCTTGTGGAATCTACCATATTATCTTCTTTATTTTATGGAAGTGATTTGAACTCTTTTATCTTTTTATATACCATGGAAATTATCATCCTGAATATGAAATATATATATATATATATATATATATATATGGTGCAATGACCCTATATAAAACATTATTAGGGTGGTTAGTGGGAATATTCCAACATAGGGATTTTCCACCTGAGGTAGAAAGATACTCTTTTGTATGGAACCTTTTCATTCTATATATTATAGGATTCAATGTAATTCTAAAGAAGGATTAGTTGGTTCAATATCACGATTTGGTAGACCACTGTCACCACATGATTTCATTTCCATCACTAGAGGATAGAAATTATCTACATAAGGGTTAGTGGGATGTATATGCCGGTAGATCGGGACTAGAACATCATGGGAATGACAGATTGAGCACCCATAATGAAAATATATTCATCGAGGATCAGGGAATACATCAAGATAGATTCCCTCCTATAGTGGATCATTTCCAGAATGACATTCCCAATGATTTTTTGTGGATTAAAACCAAAGGGATAGGTTATGTTTATAATCAATAATTTTATATTAACAACTATAGCGTCCATTACTACTTAAAGGATGAAACATATAGAGCCACAAAATCACAATTGACTATAAGAGGATTTAGAATTCAACATATTTATACAGATCAGTAAATGGTCAAGGGGATATCACATGATTTTCACCAAGAAGGAGGCAAAAATATTATATCTTTATGTGGATTACATACGGTTGAACTAGCTTACGACCAATAACTGGTATACAATAACACAAATAGATTATCTCTTTGACCAGCTTCAAAGATCTAGGTTCTTCTCTAAGATCAAACTAAGATCAGTTTATCCTCATGCATGAGTAAGCACATCAATCATATCTCATACAACTTTTCATAGTAGGTATGGTATGTATGAATAACATGATATGTCATTACATCTTATGAATGTTCCCACTATTTTCATGGATCTAATTAATAGTTCTTTATATCCTTATATTAACTCTTATGTAGGGGTCCCTATGGATGACATCTTAGTGTATTATCATACATGTAGAGACCATGACAATCACTTTGAGATCATTCAAAGTACACTTAGCGAGAAACATCATTATTAAAATCATGAAAAGGTCCACATTTGGATCGACAAAGATCACTTCATGGGTCATATCATATCCAAGTAACAAGTAACTATTGACTGTAAAAAGGTTGGTGTTGTAGTTTCTTGGGAGAAAATAAACAATGTGTTTGATATATAAATCTTATTATGAATGGATAGATATTACACACATTTCATACAGTACTTCCCACACCGTTCTTCACCTCTCACTAGTCTTGCAATGAACGGTGTCAAGTTCCTTTAGCCAAAATCATGCGAGATAGACATTTACGAGCTAAAATGGGGGATTGTTTCATCACCTATTCAAATTATTCTAGATCCAAATGTATGTTATACCATATTCTGTGATGAATCGAGAAACATCCTTTGAGTAGTGCTAATCTAGGAGGATTGGGTCATTTCATATAGTTCTTGGCAGTTGAGGGACCATGATAGAAACTGCCTAACACATAACCTTGAGCTAGTAGTTGTTTTCTATGCCATATGTTGCAGAAGACATTATCAATTAGGATAGTTCTTTGTGGTGTACATACACCACTAACGACTTATGTTTATCATTAAACAACATGAAATGAACCAAATATAGTATATATGGTTAAAATATCTACAATATTTTGATTTTTAGATTTCCTATATGCCTGAAAAGGGAAATATGTTTGTAGATGCATTGAGTTGGAAACTAAGGACCATTCATTTGGGGAAGCCAGTGATGAATGAAAATTAATGGCTCTCTTCTCTGAGAATCATATGGAGTTTTAGGATAGTCATGATAGTTCTTACCTATCATCCTTCACATTTACATCTTCCCTCCTTGAGAAGGAGAAGTGCAGAAAATTTTGAGTTCCCAAAGGCTTGGTTGTAGGTTAATCTATATCTGGAGAAAAACCACCTCCAGATTGGTCAATAAACAAAGACACCATATTGCATATTCAAGAACATGTAT
This sequence comes from Viscum album, assembly GCA_963277665.1. NCBI lineage: Eukaryota > Viridiplantae > Streptophyta > Magnoliopsida > Santalales > Viscaceae > Viscum > Viscum album. The sequence goes on along the minus strand of OY728132.1, from coordinate 1,337,384,388 downwards.
GAGTCCCTAATGATATGAGAGAGGATTTTATTAAATATTCCCATGATTCTCAATGGGTAGTTCATCCAAGAATCTTGAAGACGTATGGAGATATGGGATGGTAGTATTGGTGTCATCAGATGATGTGTAAGATATATGTATTATCACCAGGTGTTCTATCTATTAGTAAGTATAGGTGGAGAACTAGAGACCTACATGCCTATTAGAACCTCCATTAGTTCTGGAATGGAAATGTGAAGATATTACCATGGATTTTGTTATTGACATACCAAGGGCATAGAGGTGTAGTTATGTTTTATGGGTAGTTATTGACCAACTAATGGAATCATACCACTTCCCTTTAAGGAGAATTTTTTAGTCAAATAAGTGGGAAAATTGTATTTCTATGAGATCACATGACTACACAGAGTCCTTTGCACTATCATTAAAATTAAGGACGCCTGATTCATGTCATATTTTTGGAATGGATTGGAGAAGGCCATGGGAACATAGGTGCTTCTAATATCATATTTTCAACCTTAGACAGATGGAAAATTGGAATGGACAATGGAGGTTCTAGAGGATATTCTGTGACAATGATTCGTCAATTTCAGTTGTTTTTGGAAGACTAATATACCACTCGTCGAGTTTTCCTATAACAATAGATTTTAGTTGAAAATTAAATTGATCCATTTGAGGCCTTATATGATAGTTCATTCCATTCACCTCTATGCTAGATAGAGGTAGGTGATACAACACTACTAGGTCCTTTTCTCATTTCGGAGAATTTGGAGCATGTTTAGATGATCAAAAATCATAAGACTACTGTTTAGTATAGACAAAAATCTTATGTCGATCTACATCGATGACCTCTATAGTTATATTCTAGGGATTCTGTTTTCTTTCAGATATCACAAAGGAAATAAAATAGATAGTTATAGAAGGAAGGTAAATTTTTACCTCATTATGTAGGGTAATTTGAAATTCTTGAGAGAGTTGGGAGGGTATCCTATCAGTTGCTACTACCTTAGAGGTACCATTTCATTCATGGAATCTTCCATGTTTCACAGATCTCCCAATATTATTCCTACCCATCTAACATCTTTTATCCTAAGGAAATTGATTTAGATATTGATGTTGCCATTTTGGATTATCCACTACACATTGTTGATCATACCACAAAAGGATCTTTGAGGCTGGTTTATCCCTATAGTACAAGTTCTATGGAAGCATGAATGTGTGAATGATGCGACATGGAGAAGGTGGCTGACATATACGTGAAGTGTCTAGAATTGTTCTTAGATTGTGTTTCACCACCCTTGTAAGGTGAACTATGGGATGAATGATTTTAAGGGCTAGAGAATATAAGAACCCGATTATTCAAATAGTTATGTATCCTTTAAATTTGGTTATAATTTTTTATATTGGACCTAATATGGATACCTAATGAGTTAGATAAGGTTCCGAGGGTGTACGGGGAGTGTATGAAGCCCGAAACCCATCTTTTGGAGAACTCTAGGTCTGTCGCATGGTTAGAGAAAATTGTGTAGGTAGGCTGCATTATTATATCTAACCTTAAGGATGGTCTACATTTTTGGAAATGCTAGCTCACAGAATTTTTGAATGATTTCCCTAAAAATGTGGCCTAACTTTTTACGTTCCCCTTATTCCCAAATACACATTCAAGTTTTGGCAATCTTTGTGGAAAAATCATGCACATGCTAAATTTTGGGTAATTTTAACTTTTTTCTTTCTATGACCTAATTATGTCTCCTCATTCCTCCTAATCTAAATTGCAGTGGTATTATCCTTAATTTCATCCCATTTTAAGGTTTTTACTGATAAAATTAGGGATCAAGAGATCTCCTAAATTAAATACCTCATCATTCTTTCATTCATCATGTTGGATGTGCGAAGGAATGTACTCGAGTCTGTTTGAGCCTTTCTTCTCCTATCTTGATATCGACCTATTTATAATGTTATAAGAATTTTTCCTATTTCCATAAATATAATATGATATTAAAAATAATAAAGTACATTTCCAAATAAAGTGAGTAATAAAAACCTATGGTGTGTTGTCTATAAATAATCCCTCAAGTTTGTTGATTTTATAATTGACTTGTTAGCCCAACTGATTTTATCATATTTTGATTATTTAATTCATATTCCATGATTAAAATAATTAGAATATTATGGTTAGAATATTTATAATAATGTGATTATTCATTAGGGGTTACAACAAAAACCCCCTCCATCCCTTGTAGGATGTTTATCCCTAATTTGTTATTAGGTTTTTGACACATTTGAGCTACCATTTTGGTGTGCCTGGGGTTGATCTCCATAAGAAAAAAAATTTATTTAGTAAATTGGTTGATTTATATTGTGAATTTCATTATAAATAGTACCATGTATGATCACCACTTGACCCACCTAGGGTAAGTACATAAATAGATAATTATATGGGAAATGGAAATTGGAAAGCATGCTAAGTATATGAATTGGCATTATTAAATATAATTGAATAATATGATTCATTATATATCACCAAATACCATGTCAATGGATTTTATAAGAGCGAACCTTGATTGTTGAAAATTACATTAATGTATTAAATGAATTGTTTCATTCTCCTTATCCATGTCACACTAATGAATGGAAATCCTTGAACCAAATGGACTTATTGATTAATTATGACTTGATTAAATGGTTTCATTCTTAATTAGACTTGTCACACTAATGAAAGTAAATTTATTGATCCTTATGAATTATATAAGACTACTTTATATAAATTGAAGGTGCCTAACATGTGACCACCTTGGATTCCCAAGGTAATGACTTAACCACATGAGGACACCATTCGTAATTCAAGGATATAGATTGGTTAGGTTGAGACCCACCTAGAATCTGATCTTTGTCTAACTTTGTATGCACCGTATGACACCATAGGATCCCTCACATCGTACAACATGATGCCTTGGATATGCTCTATGGATCCAGTATTGATATGTATGTCCCATTGTTCAATCCCATTGGGATCAGTCATTTCTTAGACCAATTTTACATTGTATGAACTCCTTGGACATGGTAGGTGTCTCATCGTGGAATGATTGGGAATATGGTATGGGATTACACTCTTACACCTAGTAAGGGTATAGTTGTTATTGATTTGGATACCCTTTAGGTCTATGCGGACTTGGTTATTCCCTTGGGACTCCTTTATTATATAACATTACATGTTACCATGTTACATCTTTGGATCATAACTATTGTTAACATGTGACATAATTATGAACCGGTAATAATCTAATAATGAAGTGGATACATGTTTAGATACCAGTCGCTGGATGAAGTTTGTACTTGTGTATTTAGATAAATCAAACTACTTTACTTTATATACTTATGCTTTCAAACATTTACATATCCATTACATGGTCCAGATGTTATAGACACATTGGTGGTGTCCCACAATGATTTAAACCACACCCTCCCTGGGTGGCTTTTGGTACCTAAAGTAGATTACATGAATGTAGGTATTGACAGGGGGAAGCATTAAGATTCAAACACTTGATTTCTTACTATTTAGGATGGATATGATAAAAGATGACTGATCTAGATCTCTGGATTCTTAAGATTGTCTTTTTTTTTTATACTTTTGGGGAACATGTTATGCATGTTATCTTGTGTCATGTTTTCTAGTTTTTTGTGACATGACATATTATCCTTAGTTTGTGTATGCTTGTACGTCAATCCAGTTATTTCAGTTACATTTATCTATCTATTTTATTATGTGACTTCTATTTACTTATATTTCTTCCACCATTTTATTATATTTATATTTATCTGTTTTGATACACTCCAGTAATGAGGGTATAGTCTACCCATTGTCACACCCTAGTCCCTCACTTCTATTTGGAATCCTCCAACAATTGGGGAGATGTGCTGGAGGCCATGTGTGCCACCAGGATCAAGGAACCTATTAATTTTTCATAAAGTTTTGGAATATATCATATATATACATATTTATATATATTCTGTTTAATTTTTTTCTTTCAATTCAATAGGAAAAATAAAAATAGCATTCATGCGCACGTATGGCCTACCATCTCCATGAATGATGTATTTGACTAGTATGTAAATATTATTATAAACAAATATATAATGAATATAGATGTTATTTATATCATGTTTTAGATTATTTAGATGATGTAATTATGACCACATGTATTATTAAAATCTTATCATGTTCATTTCAACTCACGTACCAAATATCGACAATGAGTCTAACATAAACATAAATAATTATGTAATTTTTAGAACATGGTAATAAGTGATGTAAAAGAAAAAATAAATTTGAAAAAGGTTATCAATCATGGATAAATTAACATATGTTTATTACTCAAGAATATAATTATTTTCTAAGGAGATTCCAACACAAGGTAAGCGAATTTCTTAAACTCAATTTCCAATCATTTGGTTTTATGCATACATCATTGATTATATTATACAAATATTGTGTGTGGAATCACTATTTATTTATATATATTTTTATTTTATCTTATCATTTGTCCAGATATAATTTTCATAAACATAATCACCCCATTGATAAATTTTTACATCATTGATATGAACATTTTAAGGGTTACTCATCCCACTTTTTACCTCTATGAGATATTTGAATTTTTCACAAATAATATATTTTTTGTGATAAATATATAAGAAAAAATTATATAAAATATCATTAATCAATTTATATTCATTATATTAAATTTTTCATTCGATAATTATTACATGAATGGGTCATATGATTCAGTAGATTACAACTAGTAAGGGAATTTGTTAACCCAATTTCATATCATTAGGTTAAATTTATACTTCTTGAATACATCATTCTACTCTTAGTTATGAAATGAATTTTGAATATATTTTCATTAATTTCTCCCTGTATTATGTTGATTTATAGTTAAATCACATAATTAGAATATTTTTTCAAACAAAATAGTCTTTGTGAGGGATTTTGTCTCAATATCCTTTCATTAGGGAATTTTTTATATTGTTCAAGTTTATTATTTTATAAGGTGTATATATTTCCACTAAGACATTTCATATCCATAATTTATCTACACAAATGTTATTTATGGTTTTGGTAAATGTATTAATTCATGAATATTATGATTTAAATGTTCAATGTTTTTAGGGACACCTTAAACATTTAAAGAATAAATTTTCTAATATTTTTATTCATGATACTAATTTACATATTTATTTATAATTATTTAAAGGGATTATAATGGAATTTATTTTTATATATTTAATTTAATTAAATATTTTTCAGAAGGAATAATTTTTATGAAGCATTTGACTTTCTTTAAAAATATAAAAAGGAATGTTTTTTAAATATATGGTTATAATGACTTCTCCACGTCCATAACCATTATTTAATACTTGTTTTCCTCTATACACCTTAATGTTTTTAAAATGAGAAAGAGACATTTCTTCAATTTTGTAAATTTTGTTATTGATAATAGTTTTGAAAATGGATTTAATATTTTAATATATTGATATTCTTTCATCTGATTGAAAATGAAATTTTATGAATGAAATTTTGTTAATTAAAATATTTTATCATTATATCTTGGTACATGGACATTTGATTGGTGGTTTTGTGATATACCAAAGAAGGATGGTTCCGTTATAATCCTTATAAGGGTGTTTATGTTGTAACCTCCAATACATTGGTCATGGAAGCTAGTTGTATGGCTATTCCATTTTTAAGAGTGATATGTATGGAAGATGACCATATAGTTATTCCATTTATGTATGATTATATCCCAAGTTACCTCTATATGTTATATGTGATTTATATGTGTTATATGATAATCCCTTGATTACAAAAAGATTTAGTAATGAGCATATATTCAAATGATGGTTTTTACTACATCCTATCGGTGAATGTATTACTCTATGATAAAGTATTTGTGGTTTGAATGTTTTTGCAACAATAACCAATTCATCTTCTTTGTGTATCCCTTACTGATATTTTTTATGTTCATCCCATGTTTTAAAATGCATTAAACATTATTTAGGGGATATTAGAGACAGTGATGGGGTCATGGGAATTTTTTGGATGAATGACCGTGAGAATAAACCATGTATCTTTTTTAATAGATTTTGTTTAGTGAAAAATTGATAGTGAGTTGTAGTTTAGACCTTGTAATATTTCAATTGTTTTTTAATAATTATGGTCTAATTTTATATAAACCTAAACCAAAATTATTTCTTTAATGTATGAAAATGAATACTAAACTGATTTAATTTTTCTATGTACTGAATAAGGTTAGGTCATTATAGATGGTATCAGAGAATAGTTTATATAACTTTATAGGATTGAATGTTATCTAGGTGTAGGTTACATATCCATTATAACCAAGATATTTGTTATCATATGGAATATTTGGGAGGATTACAGTACCTTAGTTCAATTGGATAAAAACCAAAAACAACTGATATATAAAGATGTTTATAAATTAGATAATTATCATTACACGAAAGATTATTCCTCTATTAGTAATTCTCTTTATGTTTTTGTGATGTTATTTTCAATATATTAAAGAAATTTTTCAACATAGAAGGAAAGATATCATGAACATCCTTCTTATACATCCACGATGATTTGATCATAACTATTATCTCAAAATATTTATTGGATTATTTTGACAGCATCTTTAGTATTCAAATCACTATAATGAAATTGTTTCAGTTATCCAATCATACTAATTTATAAGATTTATTTATGGGTTAGGGTATCTTTTTCATATGATTTCTAGATCTCAACATGTCTCACTCTACCAAAAAATGAAATTAAATAAGTTGAGTGACCGTTATATTTTTGAAAGTATTACAAATTTCCAACAGAGAAAGGGGACATCATGAAGATCCTGTTGTATAGATTTAGGGTATGATTTATTTTCTTATCCTTTTATAATGAAATATTATTGGATGAAAATTTATAAATTATGAGGATATCTGACATGATTTAATGATGTATTACTAAATATAGTAGTAATTGATATTTAATGAATTATGAATAACATTGAGTGATTATGATACCTTCTTATAAAGGATTCAAGATTTATCATATAATTAATAATGATGAAATGGTTAAATATTCTAGTATGCTTTTGGTAGTGTGAGTACTTTTTGTACAATGTAATTAAATTTAAGTTAATTTTTTTTAAAAAAATTACTTAAAGAATAATTCTCTTTTGTGGACATAACTGTAATTGTATGAAAACATTCAGGGTTCTTATTATTTTTGAAGTAATTTTCTGTTATTTTATATCATAATTAAAAATGACAGGTATGAGATAAAATATGTGGATAAAAAATGTTATAGTTATTTTTGATAACTTTACCATATTTCAGGAATGCCAATTGAATTATACAAAATTAGAAAAATGGAGTACTTATAGGAAGAGTGAAAACCTATTGTATAAGACAAGGCTACATGAATCAAACACAGAACTGGAGTGTGAAAAATATTTATTTCCTACCACTAGCCTACATGAAGTCTTTGGTTAGTATGTATTTATTCATTTTATTTTAACGATTTGATGGAATAAGAATAAGTTTATTTTTGGAACTTAGGTTTTATAAAATGTATATCTATGGTATTGGAAAATGACATAGTGATTAGGTGAATAACGTTATTTTGGAAGACGTTAACTATTATGGGAACCCTGTATAATCCAGGTAAAAATAATACTATGGAATTTTATTCGAGGAATAAAAGATGAATTATATTTTAGAATAATAAATGATGGACATATTTTGATTTGTGATATTTATAGAAACAGTTAACATATCTAGAAGATTATTAGTATAATTACATTTTTGTGCGAGACTTCATGTGTAGTTTATATTTTCAGATTAATGTTAAATTTATCTTGGATTATTGTTTTATCAAATCCCACTGATTTTGGGATTCAATATTAGTTTGTATTATATTAAAAAAAATATGTTTATTGAATGTTCTATGAAGAACATGAGTTTTACTGTTTCATTTTGGATATTAAATGATTTTTTGCTTCATATAATTTATTATTAGATTTCGTGATTAACTTCCCTTGAACTAATCATTTTTTTTGTTAATGTTTAAACATAAGGGAGAAATATAATTATTCATTTGTGGCTTATGAAATTCTCTATAAGTTAATTCAAGTCATTTAGGCATGAACAATTCATCTTAAATACTCATCATTTTGAAGAATAGATGTGTTTATGGTGGTAATTTATTAAATGTTGAAACTTTAATTTCCATTTAAGTGAACTTCCTTATGATATTAGTCTAGATATTAATCTAAACCCTCAATTCAATGAAATAGATCCCAAAACCAAAAAGTTATTCGATTTCATTACATAATGGGAAATCAATTGATTTTTAACCAATCAAATAAATATAATTTTTTAATTGTTACCTCTATACTTTAAATGTTTTCTTCCACTATCCATCGTAACATGATGTTTACTTTTCACTTCCATGTGTATGGTTACTGACGTGGAACCCTATTATGTCTCACCTCAAGTGACCTTCGTACATCTATTTCTTTTTTTAAAGTGGTAGTTTTGTTAATCCTTTTTCTTCTGTGGGATTTAATATTTGTAATTTAAAAGGTCATAAATTAGTTACCAACAAAAAATTAGAATTGTAATCATGCAATTTAATAGGGGGTGTAACATCCCATGTTTAAAAAAAATCACTATGATTGACAGCTTACATGATACTATGAGTCAAACAAAAGAAAAAAACAAAATGTTATCATTTAAAAACATAGATACTAAAATATATGGAATTAAGAATACCAAAATAATTATGAATATATTTTTTACAAATGTTTATAATTAATTTTTTGAACTATTAATATAATTGAATGTAATGACCTTTTTAAATAAAAGGAAATGTTTTTCTGAAAATTTATATAAATGAAAATACATGGGTTTATAAAGTAATAAAATCACTTTCGTTGTGTTTTATTAATAAGATATAAATTTAATATATTCAATTTAAGTTTTAAAATTAATCATATATTTTTTATACATTATATAAGTATAAAATCATTTTTTTTTTGAAAAATGGATTATTTTTTTAGAAAAGGCAGTTTTACCCCCTATTGGTGGAGGGCCCAGTTTAGATCTAGTTTTTGACAGATTTATAAGTAATATTTTCACAAATATATTTATTATTACAAAAAAGAAATCAAAATTTAGTATGGATAAGTTTTTGGTGAATTTCTAATAAGTTTCATAATTAAATGAAAAGGGAAAAATATTGCATTTTAAATCCAAAATAATATTTCGTCTAATTTATTAATATTTCTAGAATATCCATTTAATTTTATTTAAAGTATATTAATATTATTTTCTTACTTACTCCATATTTATTAAATGGCATCAATTTCAAATTTAAATTAGATAGAAAACATTTAAAACATTTAAACATTTCACAATAAAAGCCCGCCTTTTCGTTTTGTATGTGGAAGTACTTTTAAATATCATAATTAAATTTATGTGAATTTAATTAAATAACATAGATTCCATATTTTGAATAAGAATAACCAAAATATAATTGGATTTATTTTTAATTTATTTAATGTTACCATGGTAAAAATAATAATTTACCACGATATAAGTATATATTGAAACGTGTTAAAGTTATAAGTGTGATGGCTTAAAATACCAAAAAAATACAAAATTTAAAGTATTCTTTTGGTGTGGATAGACCCCAAAATTCATAAAAAATTAATTTAATGTATAATATATTTTAATTAATTTAATCTCAACGTGGTTAGATTATATATACACTAATCAGTAATTTAATCACTTGAACCCACTTATCATCAATTATAAATACTAACCCTCACCTCCTCATTTTGACCCAAAAATCCTTGTAGATCATAAAATATCTTCCCAAACCTCTCCTACCCACTACCTCAATGTCCATGTTAAGCTTGTGTCACCAAAACACCAAATCCAAGGTTCTGTTGATCATTTTATGGAGGGGATATTCAAGAGACAATCTTCTCGACATACTTATCTTAATTTCATTTATTTTTCTTCTTTCTCCTATCATACTTCTTCCATAAATTAATGAAAAATAAAAAATCATTTATTTAATGTATATTTATGATTCTTATGAAATATTTTATATCTATTTGATTTCTCACCTCCTCTTATTCAAGGATGCAAAATTGTTTTCCACATTATTATGGTTAATCACTCCCGTGAATAATGTTTTTGTTCTTTTTCCAATACATCCTTCATGGATGGTCATAAAATCATTTTTTGGGAAATATAATTTCTTAATATTTATATTATAAACTATTTACTATTATGTAAATTTAATATTGAAAATTCTTTAGGATTCCCATGTTGTGGTAAAACAATAACATTGTTTTGGGATTTGTGGACAACCTCCTACCCAAAATGATGTGATTTTTTCAGAAATCGCATGGAATGTATTAAGGATTTTTCATTTAAATATATATGATAAATTGATATATTAATAATAACATAATCATATTATATATATATATACATATTTATATACATTTCATTTTATTTAATTCCCTTAATACAACAGGAAATACAAAACTAGTGTTCATGCATACGCATGATCTATCGTCTCCACAAAAGACATTTTTTGTTTATCATTAAATATTATTATTAATAATTATATAACGAATATATACTATATTTTATATCATTTTATATATTTTTTATATGATGTAATTATGACCACATGAACTATTGACATCTTATCAAGTTTATTTTCAACTCCAGTACTGAATAACGATAAGGTATCTGACGTGAACTTAAAATAATTATATAATCTTTATAACATTGTAATAAGTGATATAAAAGGAATATTAAATATTAAAAAGGTAATCATGATTTTATAAATTAATCTATTTTTATTATTCATGAATAAATATAATGTATTTGAAGGGTCTGGCTCAAGGTATGGAAATATCTTAAACTCAATTTCAATAAATTCGGCTTTATGCAAAAATAATTGATTATATTTTTCTAAGATTATGTGTGGAATAATTTTTTATTTATTTATGTTTTAATTTCATCTTCAATTTTTGTGGATATAATTTGGATACACAAAAACACCCCATTAATAAATTTGTTCATCATTGATAAGAACTTTGTAATGGTTACTCGTCTAACAATTTACCTCTTTGAGATATATGCCTTATTCACCACTAATTTCATTACTGTGGTGAATATATAAAGGAATTTGATATCAAAAAACATGAATTTATTTATTTTTATTATATTAAAAGTTTTTTTTGATTATGATTTCTTTTAAGGTTCTTATGATTCAATATAATAATAGTGGTATGAGAATTTCATAACCCAATTTCCATTCTTCGAGTTAAATTTATAATTCATGATTAGGTCATTAAACTGTTATGTATGAAATATATTTTATATATATTTTATTTTATATATACATATTATTATTTTTTATTTTTGAAAAACAAAATTGAACCATTATGTTAACAATTTGATCTTTGTAAGATATTTCATCTCAATCTCCTTTAATTGAGTAATTTCTTGGTAATATGAAAATTTATTATTTTATAAGGTTTATATATCCGCTATGACATTTAATATCCATATTTTATCGACACTAATGTTAATTGTTGTATTGGAAAATTTTTTAGTTCAATAAGATTATTATTTAAATATTTCAAGTGGTATGGGAAACCTTGATCATTTAAATATATAATTATCAAATATTTTTATTTATAATATCAATTGACATAGTTATTTATATGTATATAAAAAGATTATACAAAACATTTTATCACTATAATTGAAATAATTCCATGTATTTATAATGTATAATTTATATATAAATAATTTGGATTTCATTACAAACAAAAAAAGGAATTTTTTGGTTTTAATGTGCACAAAAACAACTACTTCCCCAACATTGTAACCGTTATTTGATAATTGGATTCCTCTATAAGACATAATGTCTTTAAAACGATAAATAAACCATTTTTCCTTTTTTTTATTTTTTAAAATGTGTTTAAACATTTAATTACTATTTCAATATCTTGAAATGATTTAGTGTGATTTCAAATGGGATTTTACAAATGAAATGTTCATTATTGAAATATTCATTTATATATCATGGTACGCAGACATATGATGGGTGTTTTCATAATAAACCAAATATGGTTTGTTTAGTGATAAAAAAAGGATGGGTGGTAACATTATACCCTACAATTCATTAGATATGAAGTGGGCAGTATGTCTATTCTATTTTTAAGATTTATATGTGTAGAAGTAGACCTTATGTTCATTCAGTTTTAGTATGATTATGTACAATGTTACCTCTATTTGTTATATGTAATTTATATGTGTTCTATGGAAATGTCTGGATTAATAAATGGGAATGAAATGAGATTATATTCAAAGGAAGGTTTTTACTACTTCCTATTGGTGAAATTATTAATTTATGATAATGTATTCATGGTTTAATTGTTTTTGCAAGAAAAGCCATTTTCTTTCATTCTGTGTCCCCTTCAATGATTTTTTATGCTTATCTCAAGTTTTAAAATGCTTTCTCTTTGATTTAAAAGAGATTGGAGAAAAAGATGGGATTTAGGGAATTTTTGAAATGATTGAAAATGAAAAGAAACCATGTTTCATTATAATAGATTTTATTTAGTGAAAAATTTGATAGCGATTTTAAGTGTCTACATTGTAATATATTTGTTGTCAAGTAAGAATTATGGTATAATTATCTATAACTCTAAACCATAATGATTTTTTGAATGTTTGAATGTAAATTCAAAAGTTAATGTGTTGTGTTAGTTAATGAATAAGGTCGGGTCCTTATAGATATATTTTAGTACCTTTATCTACATCTGATTCATAATAAGAATAATAAAATTAGCATTAAAGGTAGTAATCATAGTGGATCAAAGAGTAATGATATATTATTCATAATTGATGAAATTTACATTGTAATATTCCATGTAATATAATATGAATTTTATTCTTTTCTATGAATATTTATATTTACTCAAGGGTTGATTAGGTTATTCTCATGAAAGATCTTTCATGGTACCCAATAAATACATATCTACATAGGTTTTGAAACTGACCATGTGGGGATATTTTATTGGCATATTAATTTCTATATAACTATGTAAAATTTTTAAACGGTTTATGAATGTGAGGGATATTTAAAACTAGATGGTAAATGTTAATTATTTATCCTAGGATTATTTTTTTCATTTTTTACATAGGGGTTTCAACATAACATGTTGTAGTAATGGAAACAATAATATATCTATCATTAATATTCTATAAAATCATGAAATACAAACAATTTATATGAAATATATATATTCTATATTTATACATCTTTAAATGGTAACGCATAGTTTGTATAAATTTAAATTGATATAGTTTTTTTTATTTCCTTTTTTTATAAACCATACACAATTTTATTTGTAGTTAATTTTTGTTGTTCATTAAAAAACTGGGTATTGAATTATAGTTACTTAATATAAAAATCAATATATATTTATTTTATAACTAATTCATCGATGAAATATGATGTTGACCTATTTTATAGTGTGAATGATATTGTTATCACAATTATATGACTTGGTGAAAAGTTGGAAGATTCTACTCTTTTTAAGGATCATGATAATTCTTCGTGATAGGTTTTTTGCAAAAGTATACACATTGGAGGATAGTGATCCAGAAACATTATTTATGGATAATTTTCATAGTACAAAAATTACATATGAAATTATAAGGGATAATGTAATGAAGGGACAAAAAAATATGATTGTGAAATGTATTTCAATCATGAGAATAAATTAAATCCTAATAATTTCTTGATGAATTATCTGTATAGTCCAATTTTGAAAATTATTTAAGTAAAATACTTGAGGAAATTTTATCATTATTTTCTAAAAATGTGAAATGATTAATAAAAAATGAATAGTGGGAAGAGTCCCTTAATATTATGATGATACAAAGCCAATAGGAAATTATGAAATCAATTAAATTATTTTAACTTATTCATATATGAATCTTATGGGATACATGATTGAGAAATTTTTGGTATTTTTGAAAAGCATCACCTGATGATTCTATTGGATTCATAGGATGACCTGATTCATGTACTCTCTTGTGCCCCACACAAATGTCTAAGTTTCATGTTCCTACTTTTCTATTTGGAATTTTATTTTCACATGAAAAAGGATTCATGTTCTTTTTCATTAAGGATTACATTCCCCAAATTACCCATGTCGTTTCAAAACCATTCTATCCTTAAAATGTTGGGGAATATGGTCAGACATTTCCTTTCTGCTTTCTGTAGAACCTAATCAGTAGGACACTTGATTATCCCATTAATTTGTGTGGGTGGATTTTTCCAAATACCTTCTGGATTGGGTTTGGGTTTTTATTAGTGAATAATTAAGTTCTAATAGGTTTTGGTCTGCGAATCATGGGTATATTATTTCTCGGAATATATGAATTCGGTGAATATAGTTTATAGGTGAAGATGTGGTGAAAGTAAAGGGGGTATGAAGAAGAAGAAGACTAAAGAGGTAACTTCTCCTCATTATGATGGAAATATAGTGGCTTCTAGCATATCAATGTAGAAGGAGTCATGGCTCTCATCAGACACGAAGGTAGTGGATAGTTTTAATTATCTGAAGAAGGATCTAGGGGAGACATTTGAGTAGGATCTACTGAATCCAAGAACAGCAATGGAGGTTCAATATACAAAATCCATGTACCCCATGCCGATATTATCTTTATTAGAAGCTATTCCTAGTCTAGTAGGTTATAACTTAGGAATCTGTGGAAGGAAATGAGAGAAATAATATAAAACTCAGATTTTCCATGTAATTTTTTTAAATAAATGGGAATTTTTCGAGTCCAAGAAAATTGACGGCACGTGATTCCGAGGCCCGAAGTTCCTGGAATTAATTTCTAACTTTTGAACTGGTTTTCAGAATTGAAATCTAAGGGCATCGTTGAACCCACATCGCCTGTTTTTTCTTAATGTGACTTTCACCTTGATGGAAGTTGGTCGAGGGTGGATGTTAGTTTTGGGTTTTTTGTGAATGAATAAAAAATAATGTTGTGAAGCTTTTATTTTGATTTGTTTGTTATAAACCTCCATGTGGAAGTTGAGAAGTGGGGACCACTAGACCTTAACCTCCCATGAGAGGTTATGGTGTTCGAGACCTCCCAAGCCTAGTCTCCCGTGAGAGGTTATGGTGGTGGGGACAACCCGAGGCCTAAGCCTCTCAAGTCCCACATTAAATGTGGGAGAGCCTCTTTAAATCCACCAATATTAATTGCACCAACCCTCCTCCAAAATAATTAAGCCAACACACAACTTTAATTATGCAATCTATGTGATTAATTATCTCATATTGAATTAATCCAAAATATTCTATAATCTTGGCTAATTCATTTTTGGGGGAATTGGGGGAATCTACTGGAAGTGGGGAGAGCTCTTGGAGAAATTTCACCAACGAAGAACTTCTTTTTCAAAAGAAGAATTCCAAATAAGAACTTCTTCTCCGAACGAAGAACGTTGACCCGGACATCGACCTTCTTCCTTGAGACATCATCCAATTGTGGTAATATTCAAAAATGAAGAATCATCTCTATCCAAGAATGCTAATCTGATGAACGAGCTCGGGATTAGAGGCGTGTGACGGGCGCGAAGAATGCCGACTTTGACTTCTCTTATCATCGTCAACAATCGAAAAACCTTAGGTATGGGTTTATTTCTATTTTTTATCACATCCCATGTACCCCCTTATATTTATTTTGCAGGTTGGGAACAATCATTGCGGGTGGATAGGATTTGACATTCATGTTAATGTTCTTGATGAGCCATATGCCACCACCGTAACGTAGAGGGTACAGGCCAAACAAACATGGCCAGACCCTTCATCAAATCATGTGGTGTTCTTCGTGATGGAGGAAGAGGGAAATCAACCATGGATGGGGCATGAGAACAGTGGTCGGCACCACTGCCGGCTGCGATGAAGGCGACCGCGCTGCCCCATGGCCACAACCACAGCTGTCTGCGGCTCTTCACCGCCAAGCGGCTGGACCGCCCCCATGTATTTTTTTTAATGAATGGGAATTTTTCAAGTCCATGAAAATTGACCGCACGTGATTTCGAGTCTCGGAGTGCCTTGAATGAATTTCTTAACTTTTTTTTGGGTACGTTCTCTAAATGTGCGAGCATGTTTTTCTAACATTCAACTGGTTCTCAGAATTGAAATCTAAGGGCATCGTTGAACTCACATCACAAGTTTTTTCTTAAATTGAATTTCATCTTGAAGGCAGTTGGTTGAGGGTGGAAGTTATTTTTTGGGTTTTTCTTGAATGAATAAAATAAAAATAAAGTTGTGTAGCTTTTATTTTTAGTTTATTTATTAAAAACCACCATGTGGAAGTTCAGTGTGGGAACCACCAGACCATAACCTCCCATGAGAGGTTATGGTGGTGGAGACCACCCGCGCCTAACCTCACATGAGAAGTTATGGTGGTGGGGACCACTCGAGGTCTAACCCTCTCAAGTCCCAAATTAAATGTGGGAGAGCCTCTTAAAATCCACCAATATTAATTGTGACAACCCTCCTTCACCAAAATTAAGCCAACGCACCACTTTAATTATGACAACCTTAGTGATTAATTATATCAATTTTAATTAGGCCAACATATTCTATAATCTTGGATAATTCATTTTTGGTTTAATTGGGGGAATCTACTGGAAAACGGGAGAGATCTTAAAGAAAGATCACCAATGAAGAACTTCTTCTTCGAACGAAGAACGCCAGAAAATAAAATCTTCTCTGAACGAAAAATGTCGACCATGACTTCGACCTTCTTCTTTGAGACATACTCCAATGGTGGAGATCTTCAACAACGAAGAATCATCTCCATCAAATAATTTTAATCGTATGAACGAGCTCGGGATCGGAGGCGTGTGACGGGTGTGACGAACGCCAACTTTGACTTCTCTTTTCATCGTCAACAATTGAACAACCTGAGGTGGTTGTTTATTTCTTTTTTATCACTTCCAATGTACCCCCTTCTATTTATTTTGTAGGTTGGTAACAATCATTGTGGGTGGATAGGATTTGACGTTCATGTTAATGTTCTTGATGATCCATATTCTACCACCCTAACGTTGCGGGTATAGGCCAAACAAACATGGATAGACCCTTCCGAAAATCTAGTGGTGTTCTTCATGATGGAGGAAGAGGGAAATAATACATGGATGGGGAACGAGAACAGTGGCCTTCACCATCTACGGTTGTGGAGAAGGTGATAGAAGTACCTCGTGGCCACTGCCGCAGCCGTTTGCGGCTCTTCACAGCCAAGCGGCCACACCAACCCCCCCCCCCCCCCCCCCACCGGCCTGCCGGCCCACGGCCGGACCGTTACACCATGGCTAGACCACTGCCCCACGGATGGACCACCATCCCATGGCTGGACCACTGCCCCACGGCCAGGTTGGTCAGACCAGGTCGGACCAGACCCGAACCTACTACAACCCATTTACCTTATTTTGGCCATAACATTGGCATCAGACGTCTGTTTGAAAACCTGTCAGTGGTGAACGAAATATTGGAGTGATTCGGTCCCTTGGAGTGTATTACACTATTGTTTTGGATTAATATGTTGAAGTGATAGGTCGTATCGAGAACAACTCCAACCTAGAACTCGGGACTAAAAGTCTAATAACTCACAGACTGGGCGTCTGATTGACGCGCTGTCTGTTGCGTTGAGACCCCTATGACGTGTCAACCCATTAAAATACTTGTTCTTGGGACTTCGTGATAGTTGGAGTATTGACCAGTAGCTTGTGGAGTGGATCCTCCCAGAGACGATCAAGCATGGTTTGGAGACCTAGTGGCTGGCTGAGACATGACGACTGCTAACAATTTCCACTCTGAGTGACTCGACATGCCCAGTTGGAAGCGACTTGGTGACGTGGCAGACACACGATGGTGAGTACAATGGTGACACGACAAACCCATGGCACTTGATAGGAGGATTTCCTCAGCAGGCCAAGAGGGGGAGTGCCTTGGTGATGCAGCATACCCATGGTACTCATCAGAAGGAGCACATCCGTAGTCCAAGGTTAATGGGAAGCACCTATGTGTGACGTGGATGTCCCACCATACTCGATAGAGGATTAGTTCTCCATCATCTGAGATTTTCGATGTTGTGACTGGGAATATTACTTGATACTACCCCTATAATAAATCAATGTGTGATCTGAGTCAGTACCTCTATGTTTTCGTCATGATTGAAA
The DNA here is from genome assembly GCA_963277665.1 of Viscum album. NCBI lineage: Eukaryota > Viridiplantae > Streptophyta > Magnoliopsida > Santalales > Viscaceae > Viscum > Viscum album. Next base: position 1,337,366,015 of record OY728132.1, on the reverse strand, counting down.
TGGATTACATGATAACTTAGGTACATGTATGGTCATATATCTAATTAAAGTTATCTGTTGATTTCATACTTTGTGATTTATCCTTGGTAGATTTTTTGAGACCTTGAGGGTCTCGGGGTCCCTATTGTGTATCATTATACTCACCACTGCATGGGCTATGCTCCCACCTTGCTGTGTTGGATGCAGATGACAAACAACACTGATTGAGGCTGAGAGTACAAGGATTGTATGGTTCCTGGAGGTGGACCATATGAAATATCTATAGGAAGAGGAGACAGATGGACGTGGAGTGCTGAGGAGGCGATTTGTACCTACCCTTCAAGTAGGAACCTCGGAGGATGATAAAGTATTTGTATTTATATTTCATCAGTTGTATTGTATTTCAGTTGTACTAGTATATTCTAATTGTCCTTGTATTTTGGACCATTGTTACGTAATTTACTCACTTGTTTAATATACCGTTTACTTGCCTTCGTATCTTGCGGTGTATTTGGTTGTGTGTATTTACAGGTTATAAAGGCAATACCTTCCCGGTTTTAGGGAATACACCTTTATTGCTAGTCGCCAACCCCTGGCATATGGAAGGAGGGCTTGGGGTAGTCATGGCACGTGCCCTGAAATATGGGTCATGAAAAATTTGTATCAGAGGAGTTGGTTATACAAACAATCATGTTAAGGGTAGTGAGTGCAGTTTTCAGTTTTGGGAGTCCAGTGTTGGAGCAGTGGTTGACGTATCCATAAACCAGGACCCTGACTTCTAATTTCAACTCAGTTCACAAAAACACTAATTGCATGTGTGTTTTTAAATGTTTTCCTTGTGATATTTTGAGTCAGCTGACCAAGTATAAATTTTTGATCGTGTCATCTCAGCAGGTATATCATTTTGACCATGGCGCGTCTGTTTTTTTCAAGATTCCTTCAAGAAGACAGCCATCTAGGGTACTGAGAGTTGTACGCACTGATATCCCACCGAGCGATGAGGCCTCAGTGCAAGGACCCTTTCTAGTAGAGGACCCAATTACAGCACCATCAGTACCATTCTTCATTGGGCCACCGATGCTACCAGCCCCAACAGCAGGTGGTGCACACCGGTTAAGCATGTTGCATGAGTTTCCACGCTAGTGGCCACCCAAATTTAGGGGAAAGATGGACCCACATTTTCTATAGGATTTGCTGGAGGCTGTGGTGAGAGTTTTATGACTTTTAGGGACCCCATCTGATTTCATGGACATTCTTGCTGCTAGCCATCTATAGGTAGCAGTGGGTAGATGGTGGAGCTTGATGCTCCAGGTTCATGACATGGTGATGCTTCTATGGGCAGACTTCGACAGCCTGTTTCAGGTAGAGTTTGTTCCAGCGACTCTTTGTGTAGTGCGCATTAATGAGCTACTTAATTTGCAGTAGGTAAGCATGATTGTGGTTCAATACTCAACAAGGTTCACTTTCCTCTCATTATACTCCACAGATATGGTGCAAGACCCATTGTTTAGGGCCCATACCTTCGAGCACGGGCTCAGGAGAGAGATTAGGGCTTTGATGATCTCACACATCATCTCGATGCAGGAAGGAGTGTTAGAGAGAGCCATCTTAGTGAAGAGTTTCCTTGATGAGCAGTCACCAGCAGTGAGACCCTCCATCAGCCGACACGTAGCTGAGTCTTCTACATCTGGCAGCAGACAGATTTCGCAGAGGTCCAAGAGTACCAGACCTATAGGTGTATGACTACATGACTCAGGGACGGTTGTGTGGAGCACCTGAGGTGGAGCTGGTCATGCCAGGAGCGGGCGGTGTTATGAATGTGGTGGGCAGGGTCACATGGCTCGTGACTGTCTGACCAGCCATACGGATTTTCAACAGACGGTCAAAGGACCTCACATTGAAAGGCAAAGATTCGATCGAGGAGGATTACAAGGAGTAGGAATATGTGGCAGAGAAGTTGGTTGTGCAGTTTTCGGTGGGTGACGACTCAATATGTTACCACCACCACCACTAGGAGGTCCACCTCGACAGTAGGGAGTATGTGGATAGGGGCGATCTCAGCTCTAAGCAGTTAAGACCTACGATTATGTCGTTTCATAAATTATTTGAGGTATTATATGTGTCTAATCCACCTTAGCTACAGTACTTATAGACATAGGTGTCAGTCTTTCTTTCATTTCCACTACCCTCGTTTGGAGCTCGGAGATTCCAACAGAGTTGTTGGCTCGATCCTTACGGCTAGAGACTCCTACAGGAGAATATTAGATGATTACACACTAATTCTGGAAATGCGTGCTTACTCTTGTAGGCGAGATCTTCGGTTGGGAAGTCCTAGTAATGGCGTCGAGGCCTTATGATTTCTTCTTGGGTATGGATTGGTTATCTAAAGTCCAGACTCTGATTGACTGTATTAGGCGCAAATTATAGTGTGTACGCAAGGATAGGACCAGGTTTACATTCACTGGTAAGAATGGAGGCTTTGCAGTATAGGATGGACTTACTTAGAGGAGAGTGCAGCCGATCACTCCTAAGTTGGCTAGTCGTACCCTCGATGTTGTTGATGTGGAGAGTCCGAGCTATCCTGTAGTGGTAAAGTAGTATGCGGATGTTTTCCCTGATAATTTCCTGGGTCTTCTTCCTCACAGATAGTTGGAATATTAAATTTAATTTTACCCCAAGATGACAATGATATCTACACCAGTGTATCATATGGCTTCTTCAGAGCTTCGCGAGTTGCGGTTATTGCTAGATGACTTGTAGGGGAAGCGGTTCATCTGGGCCAGCGTTTCACCTTGGTCAGCTCGATTTTGTTCTCCAAGAATGTGTATGGGAGGTTGAGACTTGTGTACACTATCAGCACCTAAACCAGGTGATCGGGAAGAACAAGTATCCACTCATGAGGATTAATGACCTCTTTGATTAGCAAAATGGAGCACATCGGTTTTAGAAGATAGACCACAGATCTGGCTATCCCCAACATAGATTTCGAGATGAGGATGTGAAAAAAATGGAATTTAGATATCGGTATGGCCATTATGAGTTCTTGGTTACGAAATTCTGTTTGTCTAACAGTTAAGTAGTGTTCATGGGACTCATGAACACGACCTTTCAATCGTACCATGATCGCTTTGTATTAGTCTTCATCGAAGACATTCTGATCTACTCGACTACTAAGGAGGAGCATGCCTATCACTTGCGAGTAGTATTAGACACACTCCAAGAGCACAAGTATTGTGTTATGTTCTAAAAGTGCCTGTTTTGGATTTGAGAGGTTCACTTCCTGTCACATGTCATATAAGAGGCTAGAGTTTTAGTAGATCTAGTGATGATTGAGGCAGTACTTGTTTCAGAGCCACCAAGGAGTGTGTCAGAGGTTCTGAATTTTCATGGGTTTGGCTGGATACAATTAGATATTTGTACCAGATTTTACCAGAGTTGCAGCACCATTATCATCCATGATGAAGAAGTGACAACCCTTCGTGTGGTAGGAGAGATGCCAGCAGAGTTTTTAGGAGCTGAGGCAGAGGCTGACTAGTTCCCCTATATTGAGGCTTCCAGAAGAGGGTGTAGGGAACGTAGTCTACTAAGACGCATCCGGGATCAGAATCAAATGTGTCCTGATGCAGGAGCATGCAGACATCACTTTTGGATCATGATAGCTGAGATGACATGAGTAGAACTATGCTACCCATGATCTAGAGTTAGCATAAGTGGTCTTCTCCTTGAAGATGTGGAGTCACTACCTAATGGGTGAACGTTTTACAGTGTGCTATGATCACAAGAGTCTTAGTTAAATATACTCTCAGAACGAATTGAACCTGAGACAGTGATGTTGGCTTGATTTCCTACAGGAATACGACTTCGAGATAGACTATACTCCTGAGATAGGGAACGTTGTTACAGATGCACTCAGTAGGAGGTCTGGTATACAGCTGCTAGGTGAGGTGATAGAGTAGCTGGCTGCTTTGCAGATATCCATTGTGGATAGAGATGGAGAATCTTTCCTTCAGTCTCTTACAATCACTCCTCAACTTCTTCAGTGAGTCAGGGAGGCGCAAAGTGGGGAAACTGACTGCGAGGCATGACGTGCTCAGATATCTACAAGACACGAACCTGGTGGATTTTTTGAAGGTGTTGAGCATGTCATCCTCTTTAGAGGAAGTACCGTGGTACCAGTGTCACTTCAGGAGGAAGTGTTGAGAGAGTTCCACACATCCCCTCTAGTAGTACATCGAGGAGTTGTGATGATGGATCAGGACCTCCGGAAATAGCATTGGTGGCTGAGAATGAAGAGAGAAGAAGCATAGTTTGTCTCTCAATGCCTCACTTGTCAGCAAGTGAAGGCCGAGCATCTGGTACCAGTAGGATTTGTTCATCAATTATAGGTCTAAGTGTGTAATTGGGATGAGATATACATCGAATTAATGATGGGTCTTCCACATACATCCTGGGGACATGATTCTATTTGGGTGATCATCGACCGACTCTCCAAGTCGGCCCACTTCCAACCGATCAGAGAGCAGAGTTCAGTTGAGAGCTTGGGATGTATCTATGTGTAAGAGATTGTGGGGCTACATGTGGTACCTTAAACGATTATCTCCAATCCTGATGCATGTTTTACTTCCTGTCTATAGAAGGGGTTGCAGGAGGTTTTCGGCATGTAGCTATGTTTGAGCACCGCCTTACATCCTTAAATGGATAGCCAGGATGAGAGGGCCATTCAGACCCTCGAGGACATACATTGTTCTTGTGTCCTCATATTAGTTTGCAGATGGGAGGATCACATACCTTTGGTGGTGTTTTCATACAACAACAATTATCACTCCACCATAGGGATGAGACCTTTTGAGCCATTGTATGGGCGACCATGTAGATCAACTTTTTGCAGAACTGACCCAGGGGAGTCAGCACTCGTGGGACCAGAGATGGTTCAGGCTACCACAGAGAAGGTGAAGATCATCCAAGAGCAGATGAAGACTACATAGTGTAGGAAGAAGTCATATGTCGATAGGAGATAAAGTCCTCTAGAGTTCGAGGTTGGCGACCCCGTCTTTCTATGGGTCTCACCCTGATGAGGTTTACAGAGATTTGGGTGAGGCTACAAGTTATCTCCAAGATTCATCGGACCATTTCAAGTTCCTAGCAGATTTGGCGAGGTGGAATGCCACTTAGCTCTTCCACCTCAGTTTCACTCGCAGAATGACGTCTTCAACATATCCCAACTGAGGAGATACGTTCATGACCCTTCTCACTTAATCTACTTTATCGAGCTGGACGTCGACGATGGGGATACTTTTATAGAGGTTCAAGTAGAGATTGAGGATTGACATGAGTGGGTCCTCCATGGATGGTAGATACCTCTGTTGCGCGTTCACTGGAAGTAAGGGAACCTCTAGGAGAGCACATGGGAGCGGGATGCTCAGATGAATGCTCAGTACTCCCATTTGTTTATCTAGTTTGAGTTGTGGACTATGGGGACGTAGAGCCCTGAGTTTGGGAGAATGTAAAGACCTGGAATTTACATGTATTTTTTTAAAATATATTGGAATTTTTCGAGTCATTGAAAATTGATGGCATTTGATTCCAAGGCCGGGAGTGCTCGGAAAGAATTTCAGAACTTTTGTTCGGGTACATTTAGTAAGCGTGCAAGCAGGTTTTTCAAACATTTGAACTGGTGCTCAGAATTGAAATCTGAGGGCACCGTTGAACTCAACAACACCAATTTTCGCTTAAAGATACATTCACCTGGATGGCAGTTGTTTGAGGGTGGAAGTTAGATTTTGGGTTTTTCGTTAATGAATAAAATATAAATAACGTTTTGTAGATTTTATTTTTATTTTATTTGATAAAAACTCCCATGTGGAAGTTGAGAAGTGGGGACCACCAGACCTTATCCTCCCATGAGAGGTTATTGTGGTGGGGACCACCCAAGCCTAACCTACCATGAGAAGTTATGGTGGTGGGGACCACCCGAGGCCTAAGCCTCTCAACTCCATCATTAAATGTGTGAGAGCCTCTTCAACTCCACCAATATTAATTGTATCAACCCTCCTCCACAATAATTAAGCAAACACACCACTTTAATTATGCCACCCTATGTGATTAATTAACATTATTTTAATTTTTCCCACTTATTATATAATGATATGTAATATATTTTTGGTATAATTGGGGGAAACTATTGGCAAAGGGGAGAGCTCTTGGAGAAAGCTCGCCAAAGAAGAACTTCTTCTTAGAACGGTGAACTACCATGGAGATCTTTTTATCCGAACAAAGAATGTCGACCTCTACTTCAACCTTCTTCCTTGAGACATACTCCAATAGTTGATATCTTCAACAATGAATAATCACATCAATCATATAATGTTAATATAATGAATGAGCTCGGGATTAGAGGCGTGTGAAGGGCGCGACGAATGACGACTTTGACTTCTCTCTTCATCGTCAACAATCGATCATCCCGAGGAAGGGGTTAATTTCTATTTTTTTATCACTTCCTATGTACCCCCTTCTATTTATTTTGAGGGTTGGGAACAATCATTGCGGGTGGATAGGATTTGATGTTATTGTTCATGTTCTTGATGATCTATATTCTACCACCCTAATGCGGAGGGTACGGGCCAACCAAACATGGCCTGAACCATCCCCAAATATTCTGGTGTTTTTCACGATAGATCAAGAAGGAAATCATCCATCATTGGGGCATGAGAACGACGAACAACACCCCATATGTCCAGGACGAAGGCGACGGCACAATGGCGCCTCCCCGTGGTCAGACGGTCGCACCGCGGCAGGACCGCCACCCCGTGGCCGGAACGCCGCCCCACGGTCCCTCGCCGTCAAAGGCCAAGCCACCCAGGCCAAACTAAGCCATCCCACGCCCACGCGACACCACTCAGCCAAGACACCCTCACAACACCCTCGTGGCCCTCGTGGTCCAGGTTGACCCAAACCGGGTTGGCCCATGCTGGGCCGGTCCGACCCGGTCGGACCTAACCCGGGCCAACTATGACTCATTTACCATTTTTTGGCCATAACATTGTCACCAGACATCCGATTGATGAACCGTCCACAGCACTGGAAATCGTGGAGTGAGTCTGTATCTTTGAGTGTATTCCACTATTTTTTTGAATTAAGATGGGGAACATACAGGTTGGATCGAACAAGAATCCAACCGGGCCCTCGAGACTAAAGGGCTAATAACTAATAGACCAGGCGTCCGATTGACATGTTGTCTGTTGCGTTGATACCCCTATAACATGGTGGATCATTGAGATAAATCTTAGTGGGACTTAGTGAGTGTTTGATTATCGACCAATAGCTTGTTTTTCGGATCCTCTCAGAGACGAGCGAGCATAGTGCAGAGACCTAGTGGTCAGATGAGACTTGAAGACTACTGACCATTTTGACTCGGAGTGACTCGACATGCATAGTGGAGAGCATCGTGGTGACGCAACAGACCCATGGTGCGGAGCACCTTGGTTATGCGGCAGACCCACAGTACTCGACATGAGAAGTATCACTGCAGGCCATGAGGGGAAGCACCATCGTGACACGACAGACCCATGGTGGGGAGCACCTTTGTAACACCCCCGGTAAATAACGAATATGACATTATTATATTTATCCATATTTGTGAATAAAATGTTAATATTACTTTAATGGTGATTCTAAGCTCGATGGCGTACGGAATACGCAACAACGATTTTCTTGGGAAGCTTACGTTGCACTCTAATAATAAAATAATATTATTTTAAATAGTAGTTAACGACTAGACGTTGTAATGGAGGGAATGAATAGAACTAACTACAAAATGATGATATATGTTTTTATATTTATCAAATAAAAAATAAAGGCTTAAACGATGAAAAGAATTAAATTTTTGGCATATATACTCTAATTTTCACTAAAATCCCGAACTATCTCCTTTTGATGGAGAACCCTCTTTAAATATAGTTTGGTCACTCTAATAAATTCTATTGGTCCAAATAAAACTCTTCTTTGGAATCGGGACATCAATGTTTACTTTTTATAGACTTTTGGTATTTTTTCTGATAAAGTTCATTTTTTAATGAATAGTGAAAAATGTTGAATTCTAATTTAAAACCTCTTTTTAATCTATTTTATTTATATGACTAGATTATATTTTTAATTTGTTTTAAAGTGTAAATAGAATATATTTTTACATTTTAATCCAATGGTGGTCATTGTAATTAATATAACTTTAAGATTGGACATAAACGAGTGTCAATCTTTTGAAATATATTGTTTCTTAAAAACACTCTATTTGTTTTAACAGCGGGATTTAATTATAAAATTAATTAATGAAACTTATATGTTATGAATTTGGTAAAATAGAAATAATTTTTGAATTCGTAATATCAAATATATCTTAGGGTGAATATTTGGTATTTTTCTGAAAAAACATCAATTTTTGATGAATAGTGTAACCACAAAGTGGTCGTTACAAAATTTTATTTTTCGTTTAAATGGGACTTTACCACTTCTGTGATTTGAATTTAAAAAATCCAATTTAAATGATTTTCATTATTAAGTAAAATTTTGGTCAATAGGATGAAAATAATGTTATTATATATGATGTTATAATGGATGTATTTAATGTTATTATATATGATGTTATATAGTAATTATAATATACCTTTATATCATTATTTTTTTTATTCCCTTTAAAGTATGAGGTAGAAATGAAAGTAGCGTTCATGCGTACGTACGGCTTACCGTCTCCATGAACGGTGCAATCCATTTCTTATCCTCAAATGTAATGTACTATTATAAGTACATATAATGGATATATATGATGTATGATACATATAAAGGATGAATATTATTATGGAATTAAAAATATATACACCTCTCATTTAGTTTTAATTCATTAATATGACATAGAAATGAAAGTAGTGTTCATGTGTAGGTACGGCTTACCGTCTCCATGAACGGTGCATTTCATTTCTTACCTCTAAATGATTATGTAATATTATAAATACATGTATATTCTGGATATATATTATATATATGATATCCAAATCAGGAATGTCATTTTGGATATAATGAACCTTTGACCACACAAACAACATGTAATTGTAAGAAGTCCACTTTTAACTTAAGAACCAAATATCCACAAAACAATCATTATTAACTTAAATGATTATATAATGTTTATAACTTGTCAATAATTGATATAAAATGAATAATGAACTTGAAAAATGTTCTTAAGCAAGTTGAAATTAACTCAAGTTTATTATTCAGGATGTTAAAGAACAATTGAGTCAAGTCGGACCCGTGGTAAGGGATCCTACTCCTCTCTTTCTTTTTAAGTACACTCTTTTATGTCATTCCTTTTAAAGATCATATTTCTTATTATTGGGATGTTCTATTATATTACTCATAATGTAATTTTTATGTTCATATGATGAGAGACCCTATTCTCTCTCATAAATCCATTTTGGATGTTTTGAGTGGCGTCGTTAGGATGCCGAATTTTCGTAAGAGATCTAACCTCTCTCTTTCATTTTAAGTACTCTCCTTTATGTTACTTCTTTTAAGCTTCTCTTTTTTATTATGGGGGATGTTATTTTATATTCCTCTTTCTGTACATTTTATTTTAATATGATTAGAGACCCTATTTGATCTCATGAATCCATTTTTGGAAGTTTTAAGTGGCGCCGTTAGGCTGCCGAGTTTTCGTAAGGGATTTTTCATCTCACTTTTATTCCATGAGATTTATGCTACATTTGCCACAATTTCTATTGAGTGGTGTATGTACTGCCCATTATTTTACTCATTGTGTAATATAATTTCATTTATAAGTATCTACATCAATGTTGTATTTTCCTTCTTTCACGGGGTGTATGTTTCGAAAGATACCCATGTCGGTAAGGGAACCTTTCACCCTCCTCTTTGTAAAAGTCTTCTTTTGTTATGTCTTTTAATTCACATACTATAATGTTGGGATATGTTCTTCTATATCCTTATTGATTTAAATTTTATTTCCATGTGATGAGATACCCTTTTAATCTCTCATGAACTCATTTTCTGAATTTTGTAGTGATGCCATTAGGCTGTCAAATTTTTGCAAGGGAACTTCTTAACCCAAATTTGATTCTTTGGGATAAACTTATACTCCTTGAATATGTCGTTATATGAATATGTGTGAATAAACTCTGATTATTTTACACTTAATATCCACATATATTTGGTTTATTCATTTGTCACACATAATTATGTAATTGATTTATCCTAAAACCAAGGATATCGTCTTTGTAAGGGACTTCGTCTCAATCTCCTTTCACTGAGGAATATTTCGTTTTATACAAAACTTTCTTTTATATGATGTATAAACCCCTTTGACTTTTACTTTTATACAAAAGGAATCTTTTTCCCTGAAGCGTTTTACTAAACGAAAAAAATTAATGTTTCTTTTAATGTACGCGGTGACAACGACCTTTTCTGCCGCCGCGAGTATTATTTGATCTTTGGCTTCCTCAACAAGCCGTAATGTTTTTAAAATAAAATAAATACCATATACTCTTTTATGTATTTTGGTATTTAAAATGGTTTTGATAAAGGATTCTATTATGTCAATATATTTAAATGATATATTGTGATTAAAATGTGGAAATGTTATCATTCCTTTATATTGGTTAGATGTGTTATAATTTTATAATGGTACTTGAACATATTACGGGTGGTTACGTGATAAACCATATGACGGGTGGTGCCATGAATACTAGGATGAGTGGTTACGTTATAACCTCCAATGCATTGTGTATGGAAGTCGGCCATATGTCTATTCCATTAAGTATGTATGGAAGTTGGCCGAATGGCTATTCCATTAAGTGATATGTGTGGAAGTCAATCTTATGGTCAATCCACTTAAGAATGTTTATGTCCCAAGTCACCTTTATATTTTATGTGATCTTTATATGGGTTTTATGGTAATCGTTTTGTTACAGAAGGGTATGTAATGAAATTTTATTCAGTCAAGAGTTTTTACTACTTCGAAAAGGTGAAAAGTATTACATTGACAAAGTATACATGGTTTACTTGTTGTTTTGAAAAACTAACAGTTTTCATTATTTGTGTATCCCTTACTGAGCTTTTTATGCCCATCCCATGTTTTTGAAATGTTTTTCACAGGACTTAATGTGGAATAGGGTCAAGGATGGAATCAAGGGAAAGTCATGCAACCTAAAACATGGAACTGGACATGTTTCTTTTTAAGAGTTTTTATTTTATGGAAACTTAGTAAAAGTTTCTACTTTGTAATATTTTGAGATGTAATAGTTATGTCCTAATTCTCTAAAACTATAAACCTGAAAAGATCCTCAATGTGAATTATTCATTTAATTCAATATTAAGTAAGGTTTAAGGTCGGGCCCTTATAGTTGGTATCAGAGGTCAGTTTAGTCAACTTTAGGGATTAAGAGTTTTTGTTAGACACATGATTAGACCCTATATTTATTATTTTAGTAAAATCTTTGTTTTATAACTTTTTTTTTCAGGTCAAGTAAATTCGGTTACGAATGGAAGTAGAAGGATCTCAAACCACATTCCTATCTCTTCCTGATGACATGCTTGCAGTAATTATTGCAAAGTCATGTTCAGATGATTGTGAAACTTTTTCTAGCATACAACTCACTTGAAAGCAGTTGTTTGAGATATCAAACACCTCTACTATACCTCGTTATCATCATGGATCATGGGTTGTTTTTAGAAAAATAATATTTTCACAATATTCTCATATTTTCAAGAATGGTAAATATTATCAGGGTAATTTGAAATATTTTACCTTATCATAAGAATTTGTAGCATATTATTATTTTAAATATGTTGCTGAGGAAGGAGACCCTTGCGCAACCTATTTATATTTGATTTTAAAATATATTCTCTCAGTACATACTTATGGTATTTTAAAAGGACCAATAATATAAATTTTCAACTCAAATTATTTCCGAATGTTTTATAGAAATCATGTTTTAACAGATGTTTTGGAATTATATGTCATACATGATTATTTTTCAAAACTGTTTTTCTGTGAAAACCCATATGACCCATGTTGTACAAGGTGTATTTGGATGGAGGAAGAAAATGATTTTAAAGGATCTCTAAATCATGTTTGTAATGAATGGGACTTCTACCTACATGAGCAAGATGACGATGAAACCGAGTGGACGCCATGATCAAGGTATGATGTTATTCTTTTTGGGAATCGTTTTATTTTATCTTATAGTGGTGAAATAAGACTTTAAGAATTAATATGTTGAGACTGTAACAAATTTGGATGAAAATGAGAGGTATAAGGAAACTATTAAGGTTGAAACATGTTAGGGTTATTTTTGGATTTTTATAAAAAAGTCAACACGCAGACCGTGTGACAACCCGTCGCATCAGACAAAGCTGCGGGAATCGAACCCACAACCAAAGTGCAATGGGTATTTATCGCCTACCACTGGACTACGTGAAGTCCCTAGTTAGTATGAATTATTCTTTTTTTATGTGACTTTATGAATTAAGAGTAAGTTGATTTTGGGTTTTTATGAAAATGATTAACATATCATGGAGGATATGTGATTAGGTTAATTACTTTTCAATGCGAGACTTTAAGAGCAACTGATGTTTTTTGGAGATAAATGTTACGACTTAACTTGGAAGAATATGTGACTAAATCCTTTAAATATTTGGGATTCAATCTTAGTTTTGTTTACTTTGATGAATTTTATGGACAAATTGTATATCGAATGGTCCTCATTGAACTTTGGGTTTTGTTGGGAAAATTTTGGAGATTAAGAATAGATTTTCTTTTTATAAAGGGTTATCCTTTTCCAGTTTATCTGATCTTGTACTAACCTTTTTGGTTTTGGTTTTGGTTAGAGTCTAAAGACATGGGAAGTATATAGTTCTTTTTTGTGTAATAGGTGATTCTCTAGAAATTGATTATAGTACTCTTAATGAAAACAAGTCTTCCTACAAACACGTCTTTTGGAGAAAATATGAGTTTGATTAAAGAATCTAGTAAAATTTGGAATTATACGTGACAATTAAGTTTGTTTCATTATGATTTAGTTAGGCTGAAAAATAATTTCCTCAATGAAGAGTAACTTAAAACAAAAATGTTGTCTATTAACTTTTCCTACTGGAAAATCGAATACCGTTTAACCCATCACAAGTTTGTGATTTTCTTATGGTTAACTTTCTCCTAAACATGTTTTCTATCACTCTCCATCAGAACATAACCCTATGTTTTCTCCTTCATGTCCATGTTTTCCTACATGTAAACCTAGTATGGGTTAACTCGGGTGACCTCAATACTTATATTTCTTTATTTTAAAGTGATTTTTTTACTGACTCTTGTTCCGATGTGGGACTTTTATGGATATTTCCAAGCCCAATTTTAAAATTGCGAGGACGCAATTCCCAAAAGGGTGGAAGGATGTAACACCCTAGGTAAATAAATAATATGACATTTTTATACTTATCCATATTTGTGAATAAAATATTAATATTACTTTAAAGGGGATGGGACGCTCGATGGCGTACCCAATACGCAACAACGAGTTTCTTAGGGAGCTTACGTTGCACTCTAATAATAAAATAATATTATTTTAAATAGTAGTTAACGCCTAGATGTTTTAATGGAGGGAATGAACAGAACAAACTAAAAAATGATTATATATGTTTTTATATTTATCCAATAAAAAATAAAGGCTTAAAATAAGAAAAGAATTCAATTTTTGGCATATATACTCTAATTTTCACTAAAAGGCTGAACTATCGCCTTTTGATGGAGAAACCTCTTTAACTATAGTTTTGGTCACTCTAATACATTATATTGGACAAAATAAAACTCTTCTTTAGAATACGGACATCAACTTTTACATTTTATAGATTTTTGGTATTTTTTCTGATAAAGTTCATTTTTTAATGAAGAGTGAAAATGTTGTATTTTAATTCAAAACCTCTTTTTAATCTAAATTATTTATATGATTAGATTATATTTTTAATTTGTTTTAAAGTTTAAATAGAATATATTTTTACCATTTAATCCAATGGTGGTCATTGTAATTAATATCACTTTCATATTGGACATAAACGAGTGTCAATCTATTGAAAGATATTATTTCTTAAAAACAAGGTATTTGTTTTAACAACGGGATTTAATTATAAAATTAATCAATGAAACTTATATGTTATGAATTTGGTAAAATAGAAATAATTTTTGAATTATTAATATCAAATATAGCATAGGGTGAATTTTTGGTATTTTTCTAAAAAACTTCAATTTTTGATGAATAGTGAAACCACAAAGTGGTCGTTACAAAATTTGATTTTTCATTTAAATGGGACTTTACCACTTCTGTGATTTGAATTTCAAAAATAAAATTTAAATGATTTTCATTATTAAGTAAAATGTGGTTCAATGGGATGAAAATAATTTTTGATGAAAAGTAACTTTTAAGTTTTATTAATCGCGATTAAAGGTAATTAGTGTGATTTAAGGTAAAAATGATATTATGATAAAATTAAAATATATTGAAACTTGTCCTAACCCTATTGGATGAGTTATGGCCGACCAAGACAACCCATGGGTCAGTTTTTGGTACCCCATGGAGCCACTTGGGTTTGATAATGATATTTATGCCTTTTATTTAAAGTTAAAATAAAAATGTCACAAACATGATTTGTTTTACTAAAACAATTTTTTTGTGTGGTTATACAAGTCATAATTTTGACAATAAATAGTCATTAGAAAGATAAAAATATATCCTATATCATAATATTTTTTTATAATTTTTAGACATTAAATAAATTAAATTTTGTATGACATCATGATGATGCAGAGATGACCTCATTATATAACGATTTAAATAAAATGGAAAGATAATGAAAAATCTTGGACCTACACATGTCAAAAACCTATTGGATGGGTGTATTTCGAACCCTTATCACCTTATACTTGAAACACATCAATGTGGTACCATTAAAATCCGAAAACCATTTGAAAATAAAGTAACATTTTATACTTTTCCAAGACTTCCCCTCCTCTCCTCTTATAAAAGGCCCCCACCTCTTCCACCTTACCCCCACCTCTCAAGCCTTTGGTTCGGCCAAGATCTGATCATTTTGTCTCTCCAAATCCCTATCCTCATCCTAGAATCCTTATATTCGGCATTAATATCTTCAAGAAACCCTTTTTGTTCAAACCAAAGGGAGTTACCCAATTTTAAGGTAACGTCTTCACTTGTGCTCTTTTGTTTTATTTTTCTTATACAACCCCCTAAACTCTTTTCATTAATTTATCTTGTAACTACTAAATTATATTAAATATAATAGGATGTTGTTATAATAATTATTAGAGCTACACTTACACACACCTTCATCTAATGGTTAAAGAACATACAGTTTCTGTGGATGGCGAATTTCTGCCTCACGAAATGATGATTGTTCAACACTCATATAACAAATTCAAAGGTGGACATTAAGATGTAACTATGTTTATATATGATATATATTAATTTTATGTTTTACTTATGATTATGTATTTTTCATTTGTGGCATACCTATATGGCTTCCATTATTGGTATACGTGGTATCTTCATTTTAGGAAGTGCGGACTACCGCCCCCTCAAAGTGATTTGATTCGTTAATGCCCTATGTGGGATGTATAAAGGATGGATTTAAAGTTATTATATATGATGTTATACGGGAATTATAATATAACTTTATATCATTATTGTTTTCTTTCCATTAAAGTATGAGATAGAAATGAAAGTAGTGTTCATGCGTACATACGGCTTACCGTCTCCATGAACGGTGCATTTCATTTCTTATCCTCAAATGTAATGTACTATTATAAGTACCTATAAATGATATATATGATTTATGATACATCTAAAGTATTAATATAATTCTGGAATTAAAAATATACACATCTCTCATTTAGTTTTAATTCCATTAATATGACATAGAAATGAAAGTAGCGTTCATGCGTACGCACTGCTTACCGTCTCCATGAATGGTGCATTTCATTTCTTACCTATAAATGATTATTTAATATTATAAATACATGTATATGCTGGATATATATGATATATATGATATCCAAATCAGGAATTCCATTCTGGATATAAAGAACCGTTGACCACACGAACAACATGTAATTGTAAGAAGTCCACTTTTGACTTAAGAACCAAATATTGACAAAACAAACATTATCAACTTAAATGATTACATAATGTTTATAACAAGTAAATAATTGATATAAAAGGAATAATGAACTTGAAAAGGGTTCCTAATAAAGTATAAATTAACTCAAGATTATTATTCAGGACGTTAAAGAACGATCGAGTCAAGTCGGACCCCAGGTAAGGGATCCTACTCCTCTCTTTCTTTTTAAGTACACTCTTTTATGTAATTCCTTTTAAAGCTCATATTTCATGTTATTGGGATCTTCTTTTATATTAATCTTAATATAATTTTTATGTTCATATGATGAGAGACCCTATTCTCTCTCATCAATCCATTTTGGATGTTTTGAGTGGCGTCGTTAGGCTGCCGAATTTTCGTAAAAGATCTAAGCTCTCTCTTTCATTTTAAGTACTCTACTTTATGTTACATCTTTTAATATCCTCTTTGTTGTGATGGGGGATGTTATTTTATATTTATCTTGATTTAATTTTTTTTTAATATGATGAGAGACCCTATTTGATGTCATCAATCCATTTGTGAAAGTTTTAAGTGTCATTGTTAGGCTACTGAGTTTTCATAAGGGATTTTTCATCTCACTTTTATTACCATGAGATTTATGCTACATTTGCCACAATTTCCATTAAGTGGTGTATTTACTGCCCATTATTTTACTCATTGTGTAATATACTTTCATTTATGAGTATTTACATCAATGTTGTATTGTCCTTCTTTCACGGGGTGCATGTTTCGAAAGATACCCATGTCGGTAAGGGAACCTTTCACCCTCCTCTTTTTAAAAGACATCCTTTTTTATGACTTTTAATTAACATACTATTATGTTGGGATATGTTCTTCTATATCCTTATTGATTTAAATATTATTTCCATGTGATGAGATACCCTTTTTATCTCTCATCAACTCATTTTGTGAATTTTGTAGTGACGCCATTAGGCTGTCAAATTTTTGCAAGGGAACTTCTTAACCCAAATTTGATTCTTTGTGATAAACTTATACTCCTTGAATATGTCGTTCTATGAATATGTGTGAATAACCACTGATTTTTTTACACTTAATATCCATTTATATTTGGTGTATTCGTTTTTCACACATAATTATGTAATTGATTTATCCTTAAACCAAGGATATCGTCTTTGTATGGGACTTCATCTCAATCTCCTTTCATTGAGAAATATTTTGTTTATACACAACTTTCTTTTATACGGTGTATAAACCCCTTTTACTTTTACTTTTATACAAAAGGAATCTTTTTCTACAAAGCGTTTTACTAAACGACAAAAAGGAATGTTTCTTTTAACATACACGGTGACAACGATCTTTTCCACCGCCGCGAGTATTATTTGATCTTTGGATTCTCAACAAGCTGTAATGTTTTTAAAATAAAATAAATACCATATACTCTTTTATGTATTTTGGTATTGAAAATGGTTTTGATAAAGGATTCTATTATGTTAATATATTTAAATGATATATTTTGATTGAAATGTTAAAATGTTATCATTCCTTTATATAGGTTTTATGTGTTATAATTTTATAATGGTACTTGGATATATTACTGGTGGTTATGTGATAAACCATATGACGGGGGGTTCCGTGAATACCAGGACGGGTGGTTACGTTATAACCTCCAATTCATTGGGTATGGAAGTCGGTCGTATGGCTATTCCATTAAGTATGTATGGAAGTTGGCCGAATGGCTATTCCATTAAGTGATATGTGTGGAAGTCGACCTTATGGTTATTCCACTTAAAAATGTTTATGTCCCAAGTTACCTATATATGTTATGTGGACTTTATATGGGTTTTATGGTAATCTTTTGTTTAGAGAAGGGTATTTAATGAAATTTTATTTATTGAAGAGTTTTTACTACTTCGAAAAGGTGAAAAGTATTACTTTGATAAAGTATACATTTTTTACTTGTTGTTTTGAAAAACTAACAGTCTTCATTCTTTGTGTATCCCTTACTGAGCTTTTTATGCTGATCCTAATTTTTTGAAATGTTTTTCACAGGATATAACGTGGAATAGGGTCAAGGATGGGATCAAGGGAAAGTCATGAAACCAAAAACATGGAACTGGACATATTTCTTTTTAAGAGTTTTTATTTTATGGTAACTTAGTAAAATTTTATACTTTGTAATCTTTTGAGATGTAATAGTTATGTACTAATTCTCTAAAACACTAAACCTAAAAATATCCTCAATGTGAATTATTCATTTAATTCAATATTAAGTAAGGTTTAAGGTTGGGGCCTTATAGCCTTGGTGACGCGGCAGACCCATAGTACTCGACAGGAGGAGTACCTCAGCAGTCCAAGGTTAGTTGGAAGTGCCTCTGTGTGACGCGGAAGGCCCACTATATTTGATAGAGAAGGAGTTCTCCAGCAGCTGAGGATTTTGACATGTGACTGGGAATGTTACTTGATAATACCCTTATAATAATTCTTTTTGTGAGCTGAGTTAGTACCTCTATGTTTTCCTCATTATTGAAATGGATTACTTGATAACATAGATATATGTATGGGAATATACCTAAATACAGTTATCATCTAATTTCATACTTTGTGATTTATCCTTAGTGGATTTTTTGAAACGTTGAGGGTCTCTGGGACCTTACTGAGTATCGTTATACTCACCCATGCATGGGTTATGGCCGCACCTTGTTGTGTAGGATGCAGAAGATGAACAACACTAATTGATGCTGAGAGTACTAGGAATTGATGGTTCCTGGAGGTGGACCATATGGCGTGTTGGTACGCAGAGGAGACAGACGAACGTGGAGTGCTGAGGAGGGGATCTATACCTACCCTTTAGGTAGGAACCTCAGAGAATGATTCAGTAGCTATCTTTCTCATTCTTCAGTTGTATTTCAATTCAGTTGTACTTGTACTTCCCAGTTGGGCTTGTATTCTGGCCCCTTTTAACATACTTTACACACTTGTTTACTATATAGTTGATATGTGTTCGTTTCTTGCTGTGTGTTTGGATGTGTGTATTTATAGGTTATAAAGGAAATGACTTCCCAGTTTTAGGGAATATGCATTTGGTCCTAGTCACCAGCCCCTTGCCTATGGAATTCAGGATTGGGGTAGTCACAGCACGAGCCCCAGGGGATGGGTTGTGACAAATAAGGAGTGGGATTTCTCCAAATAATGTTCTAAAATATAGTTTTAGGGACATCAAACATTTGATTCTCAGCTGTTTCATGTTCAAGAATTAATCTCATATGCTCCAACTAGAGTTTTAGATTCTGAGGATATGGTTTTGAAGTCATATATTGGTGGATTATTTAGGAGGGTTTCGGGCAAACAATAGAGCCAACATGACATGAATTCCTATAACAATTTTTCATGTCAAGATGGATTGGCTCCAATGCCATAGAATTCAATTGATTTTCAAATAAAAGGTGGGATAGAGACTGATGAGGATCAATATTACTATATTTCAAATGAAAATATAGGAATTAAGCATAGTAATAGCTTGTATAATGCAATGAAGAAAAAGGAAAAAAACTAACCAGGACTTGGGAGCTTGTATATTGGAAACAAGGAAGAAAAAAGGCTATAAAGATTACTTGCACCTTCAGAATCCAATAGAGACCATGTCATATAAAAAAATTAAATCCAAGAAGATAGAATGCATGCTTGTCTCTACCCGGACTAGGAAGGGGACCCCTAATGAAGTTATGGTTGATTCTAGTGTGGTCGGTGCAGACAAAATAATTGTAGAGAATGTAGTGAGAGGGAAAATTATTGTCCATTTAGATGAAGAAATGGTGGAGGAGTTTATTTATATCAATTATATACAAGAGGGGGAGACAAGATGATGTGTAATTTGTTGCAAGTGGATGTCAATAGTGAGTAGAATTCATGGAACGACAAATAAGACCTTATACTAATAAGGGGTTTTAATAAAGGGAAGATAAGGAGAGTGGAGTATTCTCATACTTGGGATATGTTGGTGGATCTCTTTGAAGATATGAGTACTGATGATCCAAATACACAGGTGTATTATATCTCTTGGAATAATTTAATGAAGAAATCAACAAAGTTTCTTAAATTCTATTTTAATAATAATGTGATCTCTTATGAGGCCCATCATCAATTTTGAAATTTTTTTGTTTCTTAGTTTTCTGTAAAGGTGTTTTCAAATAAAAATTAATTTTCAGATATACAATAATGTTTTTTTCCTAGAAGTGAATGTTTTTTAATGAAGAAGATGAAATTGAATCTAAATATAGAAAATATAGAAAAATATATAGATATAATCCATTCATTATAGTATTTATCATTGAAGAAATAGAGACCTATTGTTCTAATGAATAAAAAACTCAATTATAATTTCATATGATACAAGAATTGATATAGTGTCATAGAAATATTTATAGTCCTATAAATGAAATAAATAATTTTAAAAATGAAAATTCATCATTAAAAAATCAATAATGGTTTCTTGATGATAAATATAGGATTCTGGAAGAGATTGATGGCTTGAATAAATCACTTTACAATGAGAATAATCATAATGAACATGTTTAATACAAGAGAAAGAAATATTAATAAGAGTTATAGCATGTACAAAAACATTTTTAATGATGAAAAGAAGGATACATTTTTAAAAAAAAATATTTCCTATGTATGGGAATGTTTTGGAATGTTTAAATCTAAGAAGGTTTAGAATATTACTTCAAAGGTTTAGAAGAAATTTGAAATTGTTTATGATTAGAATAAATTTGATAAGGTTATTTATTTGGACAAGACCAACAATTTTGTGAAGACTGAAGTTTCAAAAAAATACTGAGCTTGAAAAATGTTCTACAGCTTCTGGTTTTGAAAAGTATTAGATGAAATATAATGTGTAAAATAAGACACTAGTTGATGAAAAATATTTGTGGCCAAAAAAATTATGATACGAAAGTCGGTATCCATTATCAGAACTTCAATTAGTATGGATGTTAGAGAAAAAAATATCCTTTCTATGGTAACTAATAGTATTGTGGTGGAATTAGGAATACCGATAATATGTATTGGTTTATCCATAAAACATTACAACTATTCCAAATGTTATAGAAGGAATTTCTTGATGTTGGTATCAATCCTCTCAAAAAAAGATATCAGGGTCAGTTATTTTTAATCATGAGAAAACAAAACATACTAGGTCATAAAAGAGAAAATTATTAGTTAATTTTCTATAATGAGTATCAATGGATAGAAATTTGGATTAATCAAAAAAATAATTGAAATCAATGTGGAAGAATCAGGTTTCGGAAAAATAGAATAATGTTGATAAAAATATATCAGTAGATTTTGATTTTAATAATTATGAAATATTCAATATATTTGAGTTAGACGAGAATTTTAGTAACAATTGTTTGACTATCTATCTAGTGTATTAAAAATACATAAATAAGGTGGTAAAAAATATTTTATATAAATTTTTTAGTAAATATTAGGAGATGTTGATAGCCTCATCAAATGAAACTTTATATGATAAGAAATTTTTTATAAAACATGGGAATGATGCATTGAGGGAATAAAACACATATGATGTGTGATCCATGAAATATAAGAAAATGGAATGACTAAGAGAGGACACTTAGTCCAATTGTTTCTTCCAAGTTACAAATGATGTTAATCCTTATTGCTACGATTTTTTTATTATTGTACACAAATACATTGAATCAATGGTGTTGAAATTATAAATATGACTTTGATTAGTATCTTACTCATCTTTTTAATGAATTTAATGAGGTTAAGAAGCATGTGTTATTATGAAAAAATGAAGGTTTTTACACCAGAACATCCTATTTTTTGAGATTGGTGTGGGTTACTATTATCTTATTCCCAAAATTTGATGTATACCAAAGATATGATAATATTTAAGTAAAAATAAAAAGGCATTAGATGAAAAATGTGTTATGGATAACATTGATAACCTTCCAAAAACACTCTTTTTTCTACAATGGGATTTCCCAATTAGACACATATTGTTTTAGTTAATAGGTATTTTATAACAAATTCATGTGATTCTAATATTCTACAAAACAAGGGATTCAGTATTTTGAGATAAAAAGTTCAAGACCATTAAAATGATATCATTATTTATAAGGGAAAGACATTTCATGGTATCCTCATTGAATTTTTTTGTCAATAAGGGGAGAGATACAAATAAGGGAGAGAAAGAAATAATTGGGGGGAAGAAAATGTGAGAAATAAATCAATTTGTATTATTTTTAAATGGTTAATGTACTTATTGAAAATAAACACAAAGAGGAAGATTCTAAGTCCCATGTGTTTTTTGTTGTTGTTTTTGTTGTCAATAGAAAAATTATGTTGAAGAAAAAATGTACATTGAGAAGTTAATGGACATTGGAAGTCAATATGGGGGTGTTTATAATTTTCTCAATCAGATCCACAACTATTGGGAAGATAATAAAATCCTAGCCATAAACAAGAAAATTTCACTCACAATCATATTCATAAGATCAAAGAACAAATGCTTAAGAAATTATATTTGATTGTAAAGAAGTTATATGGAAGAAAATGCTTATTAGAAAGACCTCAGTTCAGATATGAATTTTCAAATTCCGTAGAGGATGGAAATATGAGTCTTCATGGTTCTGATGTAAATATGTTGATTTATTTCAATTTTTTAACTCGAAAATTCATATGTTTTTTGGAGACGTGTGATGCAAGACTTGTGAAAAAAAAGGATTCTTGATTCTTCTAATTATATAAAGAGGTGATTACAAAGAAAGATAATGTTTCGATAAGAATGGGATCTTTGAATACATTCTAGTATATGTCATATGATGATAAAGCCAATCATAACTGTGTCAAACATCATGTTTAAGTTATGATACAAGTAGAGTATTGTTGAAGAAGAAATATGTTGAAGAAGAATCTTTTTTGTAAGAGTTCATCAGTGAGAGATCGATAGACTCAGATTTGATTTAATGATAGAATGTTTTGTCATATAATATGAAGTTTAACATGTTGTTTTTCATTTAGACAAATAACCCACGAGAATAAAATCTTCATAAAAATAAGTAGCGTGAATCATAATCAAAGAACGAATAATGTTAATAATGTAGATGATGTTTGAACAAGGACATTGGATATAGTGTTCCAATAATTGATTCAAATTATAGGAACAATTTTTAAGGGATTTTGGGTCCATGAAAATGAACATTAATTGAGAGTTTATGGGTCCATTGAATAAGAATAAGAGTTATTTTTTTGTAACTTATATGAAGAAAATGTTAGAGACTAATCATAAATGTTGTAAAGAATATTCATTACGATGAATTGAATATTGTTTTATAAGAATGAACATTGTTTTCCCTTAAACAAGTTTGTAAAGAGATATAAGAACTCTGATATGATTTTAATTGGGTCAAGAGTCATTTCACTGACATAGACACCGATTATTAGATGGATACTATGATTGATCTATATGACATAGGCTGACACTAATTAACATAATTGTAAAAAGGATCATCGATCTGAAGAAAGATAATAAAAGAATAAATTTTCAACCAATCTCAAAATAGTTGTCAAGTGAAGTATGAATTTTGAAGAGTTGAGAAAAAGTGCCTTTTTTTGAAGAGTTCATGTCTATATTTATTGGTATGGATAATAATAATGAAAAGGAAATTATTTTTCATATATTTATTTTTACCAGGCATTATAGTGAAATTGAATAAAGTATCGTCAGTTCTAATTTATTTTCAATAGGTTTAAGATAATATAGTGACCATATACTGCCATTGTAATGAGAAAATAAAAATGGGGAATCAAAATATGAGTAAATATTGCAAGAATTATTTGATAATAATGAAGATATGATATGATTCATGAATATTTAAGAAGACTTGATAATCTTCATGATTTTATGATGTATCCAAGTTTCAATGGGAATTAAAGATTTTAGGAAATTTTGTTGAGTGGAAAAAGATTTCATAATATTGTTAGAACCAAATCTGGCTCACCTATATATGAAGTATGTACAATTTACTTTATTAGAACATGTATTTTTTAACAATAGAAGATATAAGTTGAACCAATGAATAATTATAGAGGAAAAAGGTTTCTGCATTTTCTATTCTAGATGAAGTTTTCTAGATAAAAGAATTAGAATAAAAAGGGGATGGTCGTATTCAGCTAATAATAAGATCACAACAAATCATTGGAATGGTTATTATATTGGGATTTCAAAAATGTGGAAAAAAAGTTCAAATAAATTTCATCCGTATTATGATAATGTAATATTATTGGAATAAGTAATCATAATGGGAAGATTGGATTGGGAAAATGGGTTGAGTATCATTACAATGTCCTGAAAGTTGATTCTAGATGCTTGGTAGGAATGTGATATTTCCTTTTGATTTTGATATTTTTGAAAGATGAAATGATAGAAAAATAATTTTTTTAATGTATATGTGGAATGTTTCTTAACATGTTACCAAAAATAATATAACATCTTTTTGTTCAACTTGAATCATGTTCTTGTTGTATTGAACATAGTGTTACATGACAATAAGGTAATATCATTTTCATTATATTCCACAAAATGGATTTTATTTCAATTGGATTGTTGGGTATCAAAATGTTCTCATACACTTCCAAATATGTTGCTAGTATTACTAAGTATGGAACACTGTTAATTCTTATGTTCTTATGGATGTGTAATATTTCTATTTTTAGAAAGGTAAAAACACATTATCAAGAGTAAAATATTATTTCAAAAGAAAGTAATCATATAAGAAAAATGTTTCACTAATTCATCCCCTCTCTTGTTAATACTTTCATACTGGATATGCAATCACAAGGGGTATTAGAGTGAAGGTTCCCTTCATTTACAAAATGATGAAATTTTAAAGATGTTGTTTTGGAGAGTCTATCTTTTGTGAATATTAAGGTTATTATGATCATAAATGATTGGATTTATCATATCCTAGAAGTTGAAACTGTTCCATATCTGTTGACTCTTATGAATGATGTTTCTAAGGATTCCACCGATGCCCCCAATATTGATAATTGTCTTCTTACAACAGTTGATAAGGATAATCTAGGGATTTATTTAAGAGAAAAAATGTATTAATATCATAAATATCTAAAATTGAGTTTCTTAGAGTAATGATAAATTCAACTTCCAACTTCTTCTCAGATAAATTGATGAAACATTATGATAGAAATATAAATGTAGATAAATAAATTTTACCAATCTGAAGACTGAAGTAAAAAGATCTCAATAATAGAAAATTTTAATTATATCATGACTTCATTATTAGTTTGGAATGAATTTTTTAGCACTATTATATGTCTTGGTGAAATTTTTTAAGATTCTAATGTTGTAAAATTTTTCTGGAGAGTTCTTACTGATTTTTTTATTCCATAGTTTACCTGTTGGAAGATATAGATCAAGAAACATTATCTACGGATGATTTTCATAGTACCCTCATTTCATATGAAATGATAAGTGGGAATGTAAGAAAATGGAAAAAAATGTGATCATGAAATATTTTTCAAGGAGTCTTAGAAAGATAATTCTAAGAAAACTATTGATGAAGAAACTAGATAATCTAATTTTAAAAATAATGTTTTAAAATGTTTTTATAAAATTTTATCCTTATTTTCTAAAAATTTGGAATGTTTAATATTAAATTAAAAATGTAAACTCCCCTTAAATATTTTTGGACACAGAACCATTAAAAACATTATTTCCAATTATCCTCAGATAAGTTATAAATATGACGGTTATGAAGAATAAAGAGTTGAAGAATAAAGAAGGCCATCACGATTTTGGATAAAATATGGTGATGTAGAAAAATATTATATTTAGGCGAAAGATTATAATTTCTCTAAATCTAAAAGGATAATATTTTTTTATGGATGATGATAGTGAGGAATTTAAAAATTTTATTAAATAAGAAAATGATTATTAGAAAATTTATTGTGGAATGTTTTTCAAATAGTGAAAACAATTTTTACAAATAAGAACAATGTAATGCTCAAAATGAGAAATATAATTGAAATGATCGAGATAACATTATCATTGAAATATTTTACAGTTAATAACACAATTTTATCAGGTCTATAGAATAAGAAACTCACCTTGATTTTCATATGACATTTAAATCGAAAGAGTGTTTAAGAAATATTTTAAGTCATAAGAGAGAAGTCATGATGTTAAAATTTTAAAATTCATTAATAAACAATTTAGAATTATATCCTAAAGATATATTCAAGATTATAGAATATATTGATGATTTGAATAAATCTCTATGAATAATAAATGAATGGTAATGATAATCTTGAAACCTATCAAAAATAAAATGAAGAACAGTTGAGTCATTTCCAAAATAAAAGATGTAATAATGAACAAGATTTTACAGGATTCAAGAACAAAATTTCATAAGTCAGTTAAACATTTTGAATGGGTAAAATTAAGAAGGAATAAATTTACATTAAAAAATTGATAATAAATAAGAATCATCTTTTAAGAATAATAATGTTGATAAGGTTATTTTTGTGGCCAAGAAAATAACAGTCGATAAGGAAGAAGTTTCTAAAAATATTGAGTCCAAATTTTTTTTGAACTGCTGGTTTCAATATGGAAAAGAGGACACTTATGTAAGAAATATTTCTTTGGATGATAACAGAACTGTTGGGGAACAACATAATTAATATAATATATTTTCTGGGAAAAATTCCCATAATTCCAATCGATAAGGATGTTATAAGGGAAAATTTATTTTCAATAACACACTAATTTTAAATGAATTTACATACTATTAATTGTATGTTTTAATTATTTTAAATTGACCAGTTTTTGTTTTAAAAAATTTTCATGTAGGTTTCAGATGAGTAAGGGGTTCATCCCATGCCAATAGATCAAAAATCAATAAGGCAGACTAGGCCACACAGTTTTTCTAAAAACGTGTAACTCATGGATAATAGTTGTGCATGTGTTGTAGGTTTTTTGATTGTTGGGGGTTTTTACTATTTGTTAGTGGCTTGTCAAACTAGGAGAAAAACTATGTGATATTCCTTTTATAGTAGTGAATGGAACAATTTTGGCTCACAGTTTGAACAAAATGTGTGGATAAACCATTCAAATTTTAATAATGGCTAACATTACGATTTTCCAATCATAAATGATTACGACTAAGACTTCCTCCTACTTTTAATTCTCTAAAAACTCCACCATCATATACCATGTGAAACCAAATTCTCCACCAATATATTAAATGAAACAAATCTTATTTTTATCTCTAGATTCATTAGCCATCAAATTCTATAGAAAGCAATAGGTATGATCTCAAATCCTCTCTAATTTATTTCAAGGTTCTTACTTCATCCATTGACCTATTTTGGTGCATCCTCATTTTCCCCATTTCTAGTATATTCATCAACATTGTTGATTTCATCAACCCGTGATTGAATCAAATGTGTATATAAGATGAAGAATGCTCTACATGGATAGGGTAGTGGTTTATGCCTTTTCCAATCATTTAGTTTCATTTAATAACTTTTTCCATTGTGTTCTAAGCATATATTTTCCATTTTCAACTTCAATTTAAAATTTTTATTAAATTAGATGTCCTATAATTCCATGGGCGGGCCAAGTATCCAGAGAATCAACCCCTTGTGTTGATCAACTTGAGTAGGGTCATCTAATTAGATGTGGGATTCCTCAGAGGACACTTTGGCCCCATAGGTATAAATTTCTCCATTTACCTTATGATATGTTATTGCATAACTTATAGATTGAGAAATTATTTACATAAATTCAAGGTTGCTCCATGTGTGAGACCCTATAATATTTTCCTTAGTAAGATGGTAGCATTAAATTAATTTTCTAAGTTTTAATTCCCCATTTCATTAGACTCGAGTGGATGTTCCCATGAAATGCATTGTATAATGGAAATTAGATGATATAATTACTTCGTTTATATGAAATGGGAATTCCTTTTTGATTAATTATAAATTATTTCAAGATTTAATGTTTCACTACAGTGATGAGGGTGAACTAAGGGGGTTTTAACATAAGTACACATTGGTAGGACTCTCGTGCTATTGTTAGATATTGTAAATACTTGTTAAATAGGTTGGGGATACATTAGCTATACCTGATAGGGGATCTCCATGTGTAATTTGAGTTTAAGACCATGTTAGTGAGACTAGTTACCTTGGGGATCCCCCTTGGATAGTCTTGATTGAATGATTGGTTATACCATTCCATGAGATAGACTTGATCCCCTCTGAGTGATACAATGTAGCAATTTGGAGGTTGAATGATATTTTTTTAAAACAACTCTATAGTGACACGTGGGAAGTCATGATTTGGTCACAATGGATGGAATCTATGAAATTGGTCTTTTACAGAGCCCTACGATCGATACCTGGTAAGTCTCTATATTTCCATGGATAGTCCCTCCTATGAAATATTTCATTACTCACATTACCCTTTAACATTCATTCTATTAGATTCACCATCTTAGGACGAAGTAGGTTGATTAGGATGGTATTAAAGTGGAACCCTATCAATTGAGATTAATTATTTAATTCTTCTAGTATTTAAATTGTTATAGAACACTATTTATTTATTATTTCACAAAATGGAATGGAATACACACCGTGGGTGACATCCTACTGAGTTTGTATCTCGCAACATGGTTGGGAAACTTTTGTACCTCAGTATAATTTGTGATTGTAGGTCTGGTTAAGGGGACAAAAACGTATTATGATTCCTAATTTAGTTTTTTATGATGGAGATTGGGGATGAGGACCAAGCCTATTCTTTAGATGTCACATGTTGATATGTTTTTTCATTTTTTCCAATTTGATATCATGTTTTACTTTCTTGTCTCCCATTCTATATTCATTGTAATTGTATATTACACATTTAATAGTATCATCATCTTTAGACAATGTTTTTTATTCAACAACTTCACTTTATTTTTTTTTCATGCATCTTATGCTTTTGGGTTCCACTTCTATAAGGATATATCTTTTCATTCTACTGTTTCATATATACTTATACTTATATGATATACTCCAATCAAGGAGAGTATAGTCTCCTACATGTATTTACCTGAGGCCCTCACTTCTAGTCGGCAAACTCCGGTGTTCTGGGAGGTGCTCTTGAGTTCTTTTATCCAACCATCTTACAGAACTATTGAGTGGCATACGGGGTGGGACACTACATTGTGGTATCAAAGGGTTTATTTTTATTTTGTATTACTCGTTTGGAATCTATATGAGAGTAGTATCTTAAAATATTATATTGATCTTATACTCTCTAGTAGCTACCCCTCATACTGGAGAAACCTAAATTTTTTAGGATGGTTAATTTCTATAATTTCTTGCAGTTGTTATGATTTCATTAGAGTTCACCATAGGATTATTCTTTTGATTTTTATTGTTACTATTTTTATAAGATAACAATTACATAGCACGAGGATAAGGGAAAAATTAAAATCATACATCATAATAGGAACAATATTACATGAAATGAAATACAATATTATATTCCACATCTACTTTCTTACGTGCATTTCCATTTTTCCTATGATTAGTTTTGTTGCATAGTTGTTATGATTTTTAGTGTGAAATTGTTTCCAATAATGAACTAATTGGTTCAAATGAATAATAACTCCCCAATAGTTGATTTGATTTGTGATTCCCAACGACATCTCATCTAATCAAATCATCGTCATTGATTGTTACAATGCTGTTAGGTGTAATGGGAATGATATAGTCAGTTGATGCTCTAATTTAAATTTATAAGGTGTGTGGGCCCTTATGAATTGGGATTGGTGACACAGTTAACTAGGTATTTATTCAAATAACCAATTAAATAAGAATGAATCTATATGAAATAAATTGATTTGATCATTTAAATGAGCATGCTAAGTATATGTGATACAAGACCATACCCAACCTAGTAGGGGGCAGTAGGCTATGTATCCAATGTTTTCATTATTACCAATTATTATCACTCATACCAAGCTCAATGAGTATGTAGAGTGGTGTTATTATTTTGTAGGATAGGTTTGTTCTTTTCTCTCTTAAATCATTACCAATCAATTATATACCTTATTTGGTACTGGAAAAAAGTCATTTTTTGAGCTATACCCATGTGATGACCTCGTGTTGTAGTATATGAGTGTATAGAAGATAATAATACCGAGGTGGTGGTCCTTGAGAAACTAGTTATGCCTCCAATAGTGTAACATGAGGTTACTTACATAGATCATCCACTAGGTGTCAATACCCTACTCTAGGATAGACTTCTACGGTTTAGGTAATCAGTTTATAGTGTAACTTGACCTTCCTCTTATATTTAGGAGCTTACAAATGAGTTTAGTTGAATCACCCTCCCACATTCTTATGTAATGGTAGACCTCAATATACAAAATCTAGGCGAAAGGTAATTGTGTCAATAATCGATCACAAAGAGATGCCTTCATAGTGGAAGGTAAGGCTTATGACCTATGTGTTACTTGACTCCACTTAGTGTTGGTGGGTTATTCTGACTCAGGATTGTCGAAAATAGGGCATGGTATGTGTGGATATCCATGAATCATTATTTCACTAATTAATTCATAAGACCCTAATAATAGATCAGGTTTGAGATTTCATGAATGTTTAACATGGTGACATGTCATTGATGGAATACTCTCTTCTCTTTCCCGAGTTGCATTGTTTTTCAACACCCTTGATGGGTGATGAGATAACTAATAACAAGAACACTAATACTGGTCTTTATTATTACATATTCTCAATGGATAAGGCCATTTAGTTGACAACGATGTAATAGAAAAGTAGTGGTTTATCCAACAAGAAGAATTAATGCTTTGAGTGAACATGTGTGGGTAGTACTAGCCGGGTGTCTTGAACAAATTTTATTCTGGTGTGTCACCATGGTGGAAAAAATAGGCACAAAAAACCCCCAATGTATGAATAGCTCGATCGAGTGATAGGTTGGTGGTTGGATGGGTGACATATAGATTTTTTCCAGTCTTTTCCTTTAGTGATGAGGGAGAAAGGTTATATTCTAGAACTGCCCTCATGTGCAGGATCAGTGAAACCTCATCAATCATGAAACTGGTCATCTAAATGCTATTCTGGCTATGCAAACCGACATGGTCGAGGAAATCAAGGTTCAAAGTTCCATCGCTAGCATAGTGGGCCTACTCTGGCTAAACTGGAAACATCTCAGGGCTGTGGATCAAGAAATATCTATGATGTTCAATCTATTCCAAAGTAAAAGAATCATGGTCCATATATATGTATATTAACTATCCAACTATCCTGTAATTTATTATCTATCTTCTTTGATAATGGTCAATCACCCTTATTTATATCTACTTCAACTATAGAAAGTATGGGCTTATTAATAGAGTACTCTAGTGGTTTCATGAAATGTGAAACTCTGATAATATTTTTTGATGAGGTATATTCTAGTGCAAGGAGACCCCTCATGAAATAGGTGGGAACCATTTTCTAAAATGTTTCTGCATCGTGAAGATGACATGATTTGATTTCTTTCATAGTATGTATTGGATTGTGCCTTATCCAGACTTGGTGGATTGATATCACAATAGATTGTAATTCACATTACATGTGGGGAACCCATATATCTTTAAGAGAAAAAAGGACCATCAAACCAATTGGGCTGGACTAAAGGGTACTTGCATGGGAGAGACAACAGTCCACATAGTCTGTCTCTATATGATTGATTAAGAAATATAGCTTGTGGAATTCCCTCATGTTGTGGATCATTTCAAGGGTGTATCCCCTAATGATTTGTCATACTAATCTCATAAGAGGGATGTTTAGTTCTCTATTTTTATCATTCTAGGTGTGTAAATACTATTAATTTTTCCCTATAGTATTGCACCTAAATAGATTTATGTAGAAAAGTGGTATCTTGAATACTTAAAGGCTAATGGTTTCATCAAATAAAAAACATCCCCATGCAGTTCACATGTCATTTTATGCATGTAGGATGATATTATTCTTAGATTGTTCATGGATTACTACCAACTGAATTGGATTATGGTGATGAACTACTATCTATATGCTCATATAGATGACCCATTTGAAAATTAGTAAGGAGGTACACTTTTCTCCAAGATCAATCGAAGTTTGTTCTGACATCATGTTCTTATGAGGTCATTAAACTTTTCATGTATGTCATTGTATATTATTTATGACTTTTATGAGTGTTAGGTTATTCAAATCAGTCAGAAAAATGCGTCAAAAATATTTATGGCTCTGTTGAATCTGGGTTTCCACTTGTATCTTCAATTTTTATGGTAGTGTTTATAGATAAAATTTTGTTGTACTCATGCACCAAACATGACCATTACATTCTAATTAAGATCATACAGAGTACAATGAGATATCACCATCTACATGTGAATCTTAGTAAATGAATCTTATGATCAAAAAGTTTCACTTCTTCGGACATATCATATATGGGGACAGAGTATCGGTTGAACTAAAAAAGGTTTCTGATATGGATTCTAATGAGAAACCCCATAATTTATTCTACATAATATAATTCATAAGGATAGTGAGCTAATACAGGTGATTAATACAAGAAATATTATTCTTTGTAGTGTAGATTGAGGTTATTAGTAATATGTGTGCAATGTTTAACATAACTGAAGCCTTTGAGACATATTTTAAGTAGTTTAATGGAAGAAACACTTCAACTCTAATCTTTATTCATCCTTAGTAGAGAAAAATCTATCTTATTTACTATGATACATCCGAAATCTAACATGGTTTCACTTTTGATACAAGGTGACTGAGTCATGGAATATGGAACCCTCGGGCTAAGACCTCATGAGTATAATTATCCAGAACATGAAATTGAGCTCGAAAATATGGATCACACTCTATAAAATTATAGGAACTACTTATTGGGTGAGTGTTTCATCATTTACACAGACCATAATAGTCTCATATACATCTCAACTCATTGGTAAATAAATCTGAGGGAGTGAAGGTGTGTTGAATACTTGTATCCATTCAATGTTTAGCTTTGTTAAATTCACAAAAATGATAATGTTGTAGCTTATTTCATGGGTTGGAAAACTCATGTTCAAGACATCCTGGTAGCCAGCAGTGAGTGGTAGTTGGTGGTATGGTTTAATGATATTAATCTCATGGTTAATGGGAATCATGGAAAACTGTTCTAATAGATCTTGTAGGGAAGTCATGTCTTATGGAACAATTTTAGATAATGAATTTATCATATATTGAAGGCCTTGTTCCGAGGGAGATCATCATTGGAGGGACCCCGCATTCATGTTGGGTTGTTGATGGCAGTTAGACTTTAATCTTCCATGTCTATGTATGGGTCCCATAATATATATGGGATGAACATATTATTAGATCACATGAATTTTTAATATTGGCAGTTAGGTTTAAAGAATAATATATTATGATTTATCACTATGTTCTCCACCTGTCATAAGGCTAAGGTACAGAATTAGTGAACTACTGGACTCCTATAGCCTCTCTACATTCCTGAATAGAAATGAAATGATATAATCATAGAAATTATGATAGGATTTCCGATATCTCTTTAAGGTAGTGATTTTTTATTTGTTATCTTCAATAGGAAAACCACATTCTCCCACATCCTACCAATACAAGATACCTTCATTATTGATGTTTAAGGAACAATTTACATCTGAGAGACAGTGAAAATAAATTGTGTACACCTATCTATCTATTTGGACTGAGACAATAGATTTAGTCCCTGATTATGGAAATAGATTCAGAATTATGTAGCTTCATTTTTGCTCTAGATAAATTCATATCACACTTAGGCCAATGGGAATTATGAGAAGACCAAAAAACGTTTTAAAGATATCCTACTACGTGGAATCATTGATTTTGGTGGTAACTAAGATAATCATGTTCACATAGATGTCTTCTTATACTTATATTGTTTCTAGAAAACAATTCAGATCTCTCCATATGAGATCCTCTATGATAGATCATTTCATTCACCTATATGATGGATAGTGGTAGGGGAGGTAGCTCTATTGGGTCCTCATAACATTCAGGAGACTTCAAAGAAATTAAATATGACTTAGAATCATATGGACATAGCTCAATCCACACAAAAGTATTATAAAGATAGTCACCATTGACATATGGAGTTCAAGGTGTGACATCGATTCTTTCTGTCAAAATCTCATAGATTTGGTCATTGATGAATCAGTATATAGGGAAATTTGTCATGGATATATTTCATAAATTTCAAGATAGTTAAGAGAGTTGGGATGAAAACCTATTTGTAATTGTTACCTCAGATGTACTATTCAATTAACATCATAATCCAGACATCTCATTTTCAATAGTATCATGTCAATCGTCTCATTTTATTAATCATGACTATATCGAGTTTGAATAGGATGAATAATTTGAGGAGTGTCTAATATGTATCAATGATTGAAGAAAAAAAGGATCCCTTTGGATGATTTGTTAATATTTTCTCTATAATATGTATGTACAAACATATAAATGATGATACATAGGGGATAAAATCTAATCTATAGGTGATATTGATGGTACTATTCTCTAATGATGTTCTACTACGCTCAGATATGAATCATTGGGATGAGTTGTCTTATTGATGGGATGTTCTAGTGTCCCAATTTTTCATAAAGGTACATAAAATTAGTTTTTAGGTTTAAATACCTTTAAATGTACCTTTTTATTTTTCATAAAATGATCAATTAGGTTTCAATATAATCTTGGTAAAGTTTGATTCTTGATGCTCAAAAATCAAAGAGGCAGACTCAAATGCATGGTTTTTCTAAAGCAGTGTGGTCTTAGGCGTATGTCCAAGCAAGTGGTTCCAGTTTTGTAACATGATTTATTTCTCTATTTTTACATTATTATTCAAAACATGTGGTAAATAGTGTGACGTTCCCCATATAGAAGTGAATGGTGAATAGTTGGTGCATGATTTTCTCAAACCATGTTTCCAAACAATGGGTAGTATAATTTTTTTTTGAAATTATGGTTTCAACCCTTTTAAATGATTTAATCATGGGATTTAATCCTTCTTTCTATTTAAATAGCATCTCCTCCATCATCTCCGATAAGAAACTATCATTATCCTCCAAACTTGTATTTAATTCAACTCATCTGTTCATTGAAAAATTTGTTTACCATTGGATTATTTAGAAATCAAGAGGTGCAATTTTGATTCCTCTCCAATATATTTCATGGATTTTCCTCTATCCATTGAGTTATTTAGGTGAAATCCAATTATCCTTTTTTTTTGGTATTTTCTAATTTTGATGATTTCTTCAGTCCTAGCTCAAATAAAACACGGATACTGTACGAGGGAATTTATATAAAACTATGGTAGGTGTTCTAATCCTTTTATTTTCATTTCATTGAATTTAATAATTTTTTTTGTTGTGTCATAAGCCATGAATGTATGGTTTAAACTGAAAATTTTTAATTATATAAAAATTGAATGTATCACCATGATATTGGAAACCCGAGTATGTGGTAAATAATATCATTGTCTTGATCCCCTCGAGTTTGTCCATCAAAATGGATGTTACCTTCTTTATAAACCACTTTGGATCCATTATTCATAATAGGCCCAATTCACTTGTGATATTCCATTGCATAACCAATAGTTATAGATTTTTTTTATTTTAATAGTGTAAGACTTATACAATATTCTCTATTCCTTAGAAATATGGAATCATTAATAGAATTGGATAATGGTTAATGCCTCATTTCATAATCCTTGAGTGGATTTTCCCATGACATGCCTTTTATAATGCACCAAATTTTATCTGATTACTTCAATTAAATAAAATGGGAATTCATTGTTTATTTATTATAAATTATTTATTATTTTAATTCTTCCCCATAGAAATTAGGGTGAATCAAGGGTGTTCTTAATTATGTACCCATTGGATGAAATTATATACCTTTGATAGATTTTTAAATTTTTATTAAATATGCTTGGTGTGACATTTTTTATGCATGAGATAGACTCGTCATGCATTATCTCTTTTACCTCTCATCGAGAGACATCAATTCCGTAGGGGATATCCTTGGATGGTCTTGATGGCATGATTTATTGTACCATTCTATTATAGATACTCGGACTTCTATGTGCGATACTAGTTATGTACTCAATGATTAGTTCATGATGTTTTCACAACATTCTATTGTGAAACTTGGAACATCATATTGGTTTCTCATTGGATGGAATCCTTAGTATTGGCCTTTTTAAGATCCCCACGAGCGATACATGGAATGTCTCTATAGATTTACATGGATGGTATCATGGTTTCTCGACATGTTTTTTTAATAAATTATTAATTTTTTAAGGTAAATAATAATTTAAAAATGAGAATTTCTACAGTTATTTCAAAGAATGTATGGGTGTATCTCCTTTTCCAAATCACAAACCTAGGGACTCTCCAGCCAATCAATATTACATTACTCAACTTACCCTTGTGGTATCTTTTGGTATTGACTCAGATTCTTAGGCCAAAACAGGTAGATTAGGTAGGTATTTAAGTGGAGCCCATTCCAATGTAATTAATTATTTAATTCAACAAGAATTAAAATTGTTAAAGAAGATTGTGAATTTATTTTTTCAGAAAATAGAATGCCCTAGACACCATGGGTTCTGACCTATTGTGATTGTCTCTCCCACCTAGATCAAGAGCCATTGGTAACCAAGTAGACATTATTATTAATGGTGTCTCCATGGGGAAGCAACCATATAACAATTTTTGATTTAATTTTGTATAATAGAGTTGGGAGCATAGTAAAGAGTTTACAAAATAGATTCTAGTTGTTGTTATTTTTGGATATTTATTTCATTTTCCTAACATGTGTTATATTAATTTATACCCTCCCCATTTATTAGACATTTTTACAACACATTAATTTCAATCATCATCGTTTCTATTTGTTTTTTTATCTAGATTCAACAATTTATTTCATTATTTTTCAAATAATTATTTTTCATTGAACTTCAATCTGGACGTTGAAATTTAATTTCTTCCATATATATTTATACTAATATTATATAATCTAATAAATTAGGGAGAAATCTCCCCATATACAAACCCAATGCCCTCAAGGAATTTCATGATCCTCTAGTGTTAGGGGTTGTGTGATTGAGGCCTTATGGCCAATCATCTCAGGGCACTATTGAGTGATATTGAAGGTAGTACACAACACATTCTGTGGTTTCAGATGTCATTGTGATGGATTTTGACATATGATTTACATGTGTTTGTTCAAAAAAAAAATCATTAAAAAATTTCCAAGAGTTATAGAAGGATATGTTTAGGGGGGATTGATTCCTCTCAAAAGATGAAATCTGAATAATGTGTTTTAAAAATTGAGAAAAAAATTTACTGAGTCTGGAAAGATCAAGTTCATAGTTATTTGGGCAGAACATGTTAAAATGGCTAGTAGTTGGATGATGATGAAAATGATATGTTAAAAGGGGAAGATCAATGTTTTTAAAAATGAGAACAACATTAATAAAAAGATATCAACATATTGATATTTGAAGAATTAGAAAAGAGGGAATAGATGTGAGAATGATGAAAATGTTTTTAAAAGTTTGTTGAATATCTTCATATCCCTAGAATTATACATGGAAAAGATTTTAAAAAATAATTGTATTAAAATTTTAACTAATATTGATTAAATGTTGAAAATATCATTAGAAGATTATATAGATGGGAGAAATGATAGGAAAAACTTGATAAGGATGAAGAAAAGGATACAAACATATCAAATTCAGGATCCAATAAAAATAAAAATATGGGAAGATAGATAGAGGGCACTGAATCCAATTTTTTTATTCTAAGGAACAACTGAGATTCCTCTATATTCACAAAAATATTGTATAATTTAAATAACTTGAAGGTAACTAAATGAGATGAAGTAAGAAATTTGATGATTATGACTCTCTTACTCTTCATGTAAAATATTGTATTTATGTTAAGAGAAAATGTGTTTTTTTAAAAGTTATTTTTTATACACTTAGAAATTATGATTTTTTTATTGATATTGATTCATGTTACTTTTATCATAATAAAATATCCTCAAGACATCCACATAAATGTTAATGGTGATATAAAAATTAAAATGTTTAACAAGAATTTCAATTTATGAAAAAAATTATCCTTAATTACATAGTCTTTTTTAGGTATAAGGTTATCCCATTTATATTTTGAGTTGTTTACATCATGTATCATTGTTAATAAAATCACGTGAAAATTATATTTTCTTAAAAATAGTATCATTATTTTGGGATTAAATTTCCCACCCTTTGAAATGAGATCATTAGTCATACAGAAAAATCTTATCATGACAACCCCTTTGAATTTTCTTTTAAAATGGGGGGGGGGGTGATATTAAAAAAATGGAGAGAGATAAGAATAATGGGGAGAAGGAAATGAATATGGTGACAAAAGAGTCAAAAATGAAATCATTTGGTGATATTTTTAAATGGTTAAAGTAGGAATTAAAAACATACACAATGGTGGGGACGATTACTTCTAAGATGTGTTTTCGTTTTATTTTTTTCTAATAGAACAATAATATTGACTAATGAATATATGTTGATAAGGTAATGTAAATATAGATTGAATAAGGATATATATGTAGTAGTAAATAATATACATAACCATTGACATGAGAATTTGATCCAGTCTATAGGAATGAAAATCCAAATGACGATCATATCCAGAAGATTGGACACAAAATGCTTATGAATTTCTATTATATTGTTTAAAATTATTCTATAAGAAAATGATAATTGTAATCATTGTGGGTATAATAATGAATGTTCCAGTCATAATGAGGGAGGAAACCATAACCTTCATGGATCGGCTGAAAATATGATGATTCGTTTCTTTTTTTTATTCACAAAATTCATAAGTTGTCTGGATACTTCTGATGAAAGAATTATGAAGGAGTGGGGGGGGGGGGTGGAATGGGTTGGGGGTGGAGGTCGAAGGGGGTGGGGGTTGTCCATGTGGGTGGGGGGCCATCCAAGGGGGTTGGGGCCTGTCCAGAGGGTTTGGGGGGCTGTCTGGGGGGGGGGGGGTTGTCGAGAGGGTTGGGGGTGCCCACGTGGGTGTCTAAGGTAGTAGGGGTGGAGGGATCTAAGAGGGGATGATATTTCCAAGGGGTGGGGGTGTCCGGAGTTGTGGGGGGTGTCCAGGGGGTGGGGGGGGGGTTTCTAGAGGGTTGGGGGATTTCCAAGGGGGTGGCAGTGTCTAGGGGTGTCCAAGCGGGTGGGGGTGGTGTGCCGGGGGATGGGGGTTGTCCAAGGGGGTGGTGGTGTCTAGGGGTGTGAAAGGTGTGTGGAGTTGGTCTCCAAGAAGGTTTTGGAGTCAGGGGGTGTCAATGGTGGTGGGGGTGGTGTCTAGGGTGTTGTGGGGGCAGTCCAGGGGGGTGGGGTGTCTAAGGGGGTGCGGGGGATGTCAAAGGGGGTAGGGGTGGTGTTCGAGGGTGGGGGTGTCTTAAGTGGGTCTCTAGATGGTGGGGGTGATTCCCAAGGGGATAAGGGTGTCCAGGGGGTGGGGGTGGTGTTCTGGGGGGTGATTGGGATGTCCAAGGGGGTATGTGGTGTCCAGGGGGTGGGGCTGTCAAGAGGGGTGGGGGTTGTCCCGGGGGTGGGGGCTATCTTGAGGGGTGGCGACTGTCCAGAGGGTTTGGGTCTTTTAAGAGGTTTGGGGGTGTCTAGTGGGTGTCCAAGGGGGTGGGGTGGTGTCCAGAGGGGTAGGGGACTGTCTATAGGGGTTGGGGTTGGGGGGGGGGGTGGGGGTTGTCCAGAGGGGGTGGGGTTGGGGTCCAATGGGGGTGGATTCCAGGGGGGTGTCCAAGGGGGTGGGGATGGTGTCTAGGGGGTGGGGGTGGGGTGTCCAGAGGATTCAAATTGTTGGGATCTATGTAATTTTATGTAGTGAATGTATACATATTTTAATAATTATACTTCATATTTCTTTTTTATAGAAGAGATTATTTTGTATCCATTTTCACCGAGATGTATTATTTGTGAACCATAAGAATAAAGGATCCAAGATGAATTGAAACTGTTATATCTAACTATATTTTCTTTTTAAAATCATTTTCAAGAATATTTTTTTTAAATACCCATATTTTTTTTATATTTCAAAATTGTTTTACATTCAAGTAATGATAATTTTAATATAAAAATATATTTGTATTATCTTAAAAATACTTATATTTTTGATATTTTTTATAGGTAATAATGAGTGAAAATTGTATTATGGAACATCGAATGAGTAATGAATATGAGGAAGGCATTGATGCCTTTTTTGAATTTCCTAAATGAAATGATCCAAGCATTGACATTTTTTTCTGTCCATGTCTCAAATGATTAAATATGAAGAAGGTGAAAAGTAGAGAGATAATAGATCATCTGATTTTTCAGGGTTTTAATCTAACTTGCAGTCCTTGGATTTTACATGGTGAAACTGGACGGAATGATATATCTACTGATGACGATGATTCGAAAGATGGTTGCTCTGATGGAATTGAAGAAATTATTCTTGATTTTGCTGTAGAACAAATTGAGATAGAACCGATAGTTGTGCGTCTATATAGTGATGATTAAAATCCATTATGTCCTCATTGTATATATTTTAATGTTTTTTTGGCGGTGTTGAGATTGATTAACCTGAAAAAGAAACATGGATGGAGTGAAAAAAGTTTTACTGAGAGACTACAATTCATTAAAATCATTCTTACAAAAGATAATGATCATCCTGATTAAAATTATAAGGCCAAAAAAATATTATTCTTGATGGGATTGGGATACAAAAAAATACATGCATATCTGTTTGATTATATGATATATAGGGAGTAATATGAATTTATATGAGAGTGTCCTAAATGTGGGACATCACGGTATAAGGTGAATGAAAAATCACAGGCAAATGTGGAGATTACAAAGATCCCTCCCAAGGTATTTTGGTATCATCCTATAATTCATCATTTGAAACATTTATTTTCCAATTCACATGATAAAAACAGGTTAAGATGGTTTGCTAATGAGCCGATATGTGATGGAAAAATACCTCATCCAGCTGATTATCCACAATGGAAGAAAATTGATGAGCAATATCCTATATTTGGAAATGAAATTAGAAATCTCATTCTAGGGATGTGCATATATGTAATGAATCCATACCAAACCCTCAGTATCACACATCGTTTATGGACTATTTTATTAGTAATTTACAACCTCTCTCATGAACTTTGTATGAAGCGCAAAAATGTCATGTTGAGTATAATGATCACTGGTCTGAAGCAACCCGGAAATGATATTGATGTTTTCTTGTCACCATTGATTGATGATTTGAATATTTTATGGGAGGATGGTATTAGGGTGTATGATTATTATAAAATGGAAAATTTTCAATTGCATGCAATGAAAATGTTTACTATAAATGACTTCCCAGCATATGGAAATTTTTCTGGATACAGTGTTAAAGGGCATAAAGCATGTCCAATTTGCGAACAACAGACATCATATTTTCAATTGCATCATGGGAGGAACACATTGTACATGGGTCATCGAATGTTTTTGCCTATGGATAACACTTATAGAAGACTAGAAAAGGCATTAAATGGATCACAAGAATTTGATATTTCTCCAAAACCTTTATCCCCTGATCTAAATTTTGAGAGGGTGGAAAACCATGATTTGGAATTGGGAAAGAAACAGAAATATGGTAATGATAGAAATATTTGGAAGAAAAGGTCAATATTTTTTAAGCTACCATATTGGATATATCCGGAAGTTAAACATAATATTGATTTAATGCATGTGTAGAATAATATCTGTGACACTTTTATTGGAACATTGTTATATATTTAAAGAATGACAAAGGATGGGATGAATGCAAGATTAGACTTACTATCAATGGGAATTTTTTTGAAGTTATCTCCCACTCATAACGGAAGATGAACATATATTCCCTTGGCTTGTCATACATTATCCAAGATGGAGAAAATTAGGTTTTTTCAATGTCTTCATGATATCAATGTGCCTCAAGGTTTCTCTTCAAATGTAAAAACTTTTGTCTCATTGAAGCACTTGAAGTTGATAGGTATGAAATGTCATGATTTTCACCTCATGATGCAACAACTTATATGAGTTGCATTGTGTAGAATATTTCCCATCTGTGTCAAAAAGACTAAAATGAAGTTGTGTAATTTTTTCAATTCAATTTGTAATAGGTTTATTGAGGTGAATTCTTTGAACATTTTGGAAAAGGATGCAATTTGAATACTCTGTCAATTGGAAATGTATTTTCCTCCAACTTTTTTTTTGATATAATAGTGCATTTAAGGATTCATTTGGTTCAATAAATAAAAATTTGTGGACCTGTATATCATTGTTGGATATATCCTTTTGAAAGGTATATGAAAATATTGAAGGGGTTTGTTAAGAATCCATATCGAACTGAAGCCTCATTTATTAAAAATTATATTTTTGAGGATGTTGTAGTGTTTTTTA
Organism: Viscum album; assembly: GCA_963277665.1. NCBI lineage: Eukaryota > Viridiplantae > Streptophyta > Magnoliopsida > Santalales > Viscaceae > Viscum > Viscum album. The sequence goes on along the minus strand of OY728132.1, from coordinate 1,337,323,225 downwards.
TGAGCTACTTGGATGTGGCGCAGCCCATAGGTTTGCCTCCATCTCACCATGAACGAGTTAATAGTGAGGGAAATGGGATTCATGGATTGAAATTCAAATCGTTGTTAGCTGAATAGATAAAGAAGTAAGATTTATAAATTATGAATAACATATCTGATGCTCAACCATATATCACATTGCAAATTAATGAGTTGAAATAATGTCATCCAAAGAAGAAAGTAGTATGGATTTTTAATGAGCACAACAATTTTTTTCCTGGTTTAAAAAGACCTTTCATGGTAAATAATATCTATCAGATACATTAAAATGGGTAGCGGGTGGTCCATGTTTAAATGTGGTAAAATGGTTCGGTTATGACATTAATGGATATTCATTTCATACAACAACTCAGGAAAATAGAAGGGCAGTTCAGAATAGTGGTGTATTGGTGTTAGTAGAAGTAATTCATTTTTGAGTTCTAAAGACAAAAAACCCAATTTCTATATCATGTGTATATTATGGATTGATTGAATAAATATTGGAGGTTTATTACATTAAAATTAATGTTCTTGTTTTTAAATGTAAATGGTTTATCGGTAAAAACAGTGTCAAACATGATGAATTTGGAATGATAGTTGTTAATATGATTAAATTGGAAGAAAAAGTTGATTCATTTATAACGGAAAGACATGAAAAACAAATTTTCTATGTTGTAGATCAATCAGATATGCAGTAGGATGTTGTTTTACAACAGAAAAAACAATATGTTGGTGAGGATGAACTTGAATAAAATGCCGATTTATGTGATATATCTACTTCCATGGAAATATTAACAGAACATAAAGATGAGCATGTTGAAGATATGGATTATTATATAAGAAATTATCACGACAAACGAATTTGAGAAAACAATCCATTTCTGCATTCTTAATATTACAGGTAACATTTTTTTATTTATTGTTTACATTTATTATTTTCATAAAATGGTAGATATTTTAAGTATTTTCTTTACTAAAACACATATTAAATCAATTAATTATAAGTTTTTGTTTGTTTTAATTTTGTATAGTTTACTTTATCATGTTTAACATTACATAAATTATATATATTATATTTTGTTCAATGAAAATTACATTTCCATGTTTACCATGTTTACCAGGTTTTCCATGTTTACCATGTTTACCATGTTTACCATCTTCACCATCATTACCATTGTTTAACATTATTACCCAATTAACCATGTTTTCTATTACATAACATAGTAAAATTTTATATTTTCTATTGACATAGTATTGTAATATTTTAATTTGTATATTTGTTAACTAATGTTTGTTTTTTAAAAGATAATGTCATATCAGTCAGTTGATTGACCACATGATTTTAGAGATGATAATATTGGTCATACCCTTAGGGATGAACATTCACATGCACCTCTTGATGTTCCCCAATCATCCTCATGTTCTCCCATTACGACAAAGAGTTCATGATTTGGTAAATTTGGGTGCACACATTTACGAAAATTATCACATGCCCATATGCATGATCAGAGGATACTCTTTGAGTTTGATGAGGATGATATTCATAGAGGACATAATGCAAAATATTTTAAGATATTTTTATCAAATTAGTGTAAGTTCAAAGTAAGAATTATGTATGATGACTATAGAAGTGTGGACAAAGCAATAATCTCTCAATTGTGGGAGACAATTTTTGTAAGATCTTTTGTTATTGGTTTCCTATTCATTAAATGTTTCTTGTATATATAATATGTTTAACCACTCCTCTATCATATGACATTTGATATTCCTAACAATGGAGAAGTCAAAAAGAAATGATTATCGATGGCTGCCAGGAGATAGAGGGTGTCAAAATCAACCCTCTCATCTGATTTCATTTTTGGGCATAGGAGTCATGACAATCCATGTCATATATATTCTTTCATAGATGATGACACATGGAGACATTTTGTTGAAAGAATAAGAATTGATTCATTTTTTTTAAGGGAAATCTAAACTTTTATAAGCCTTCTTATATAAAGGATCTTATTAATGTTTTGATAATGATTTATTATTCTTAATTTATAGTAAAAGTGGGAATCTCATCAAGAGATCTAATATAAAAATGTATAATTTCAAATTTTATCTCGGGGAGTGTATACATTATTGAAAGAACAATGAATGGAAAAAAATTTACAAAAACTAAGAGATGAGTCTTCACGCTCTGGGGAGGTACCCCCTCCATCCCCTCCATATAGAAACGAAAAATGGAAGAGAGGTCATGTGGGAAAAAGGGAAATATCTTTCAGAAGATTCTAGAATCATAGTTGAGAGGATTATTAGATACCTACATTATTTATTTAAGTTAACTATATTATTCAAATAATTTCAATCATTACAGAAATGTTCAATTAATTAATATAGGTTTCACTTGAGGAACAGAGCTCACTGGGGGTATTTATAGCAGTTGGGAGGCAAGATATTTTATCTGAAACATTGGGAAAGCCCGATGATCCTGGTCATCTATGAGGATATCTGACATGTGTATCAGTAATAAAAGTTGTTCCACATTATTCAACTACTTATGTTGCAGGTGTTTGTACAAAAAATTAATACTTAGAAGATAAAGTTCTTAATATTAATGCGATGATGGAGGAAAATATTTGAGCGTCGGTACAGTCTATGTTTGCAATCATGCAAAGAAAATTTCACACTACAGCTCCCACTCCTCCACCTCCCCTTGAAGACCCCATTATTTATCATCCACCTCCGCCAGTAGCTCCCACTTCACCACCTCATCTTGTGGACACCATTTTTTATCCTACTCCTCTGCCATAGCTTCCTACTTATTATGATTTTTATGTTGAGGATTCTCAACAATATATAGTTGCATATGGGCTGGTATATTGTATCAGAGATACAGTTCATTATCAACAATTAGAGGTAGAAAATCATAGGGTTACTATAAAAGATATTATAGATAGATCAGCTCGAGTGCCATTACCTATAGATGAGGTGATAACAGTTGGACATAGAATCGACCATTTTTTTATTTGGCCATCTAGACTTCTATGACCCATTACCATAAAGGAATCTATGTTATATCTTCTATTTTATTTTTTTCTTAAATTTGTTTTATCATTTGAAAACTAATATATCATTCTTTTTATATTTACAGGAATACATCAAAGGTAAGGAAATATTGTATAGCCAAAAACAAAGAAAAATGGCTATAAAATCAGATACAGATTCTAGTAGTCTTGAAATATTGTCTAGATATTGAAATTTTTTGTAATATCATTATGAAATTCCAATGGAAGCTCGTGTTTGTGGACATGAAATACCTATGGGGATTGTGAAAACTGATATCATGGAGCTTGTAACTAGAGATAAGTTGGGCATCAATGTTGTGCAATTTTTTTCCATGTCAGTCTTAACCGTGTATCCATGCATTATATTTATTAAAAAAGTATACTTATGTATGTTTTTTATTAGGTGTATTTATAACATTAGTGAGAAGAATGAGCAGACAGATGTATATGGATTCATGGACACATATTTGATTTCCCCTGAAGCACGTGCATTGGATGAGGAACAAAGAATGCATTATATTGTTGAAAGATTTGAATAGAATATAATCACACAATGTTGGATGATGCCTTTTTGTGAGAGGTATGAAACAAATCTCCCTTAAAGAGTTCATTATCTTTTAACATAAAAACCACTAACCTTAAATTTTCTTTTATTAGTGATCATTTGATGTTAGTTGTTTTTTTCCAAAGAGAGAAAACACTTTATTGGATATGCTCTGTCTATGGAGATGTGCGGGAATTTTTTAAAAAAATGTTAGAAAAGTAAGTTTCAATTTCTCATTAGTTTTATATATTATAATGAATTTAAAATTTATACCATTAATATTATTTTGTAACAGGGTATGGGTCTAATTTTGAAAAAACACAAAGAGAAGGAGTGTGAAGATCAACTACGTAAATGTAAAGGTAAATATCCACTTTTAATTTTTACCTTTTGATTTATTACATAATAATAATATATTGAATTTACACTCATTAAAACAGAATTGTCATGAACAAAAAGGAATCATCCAATGTAGATATTATATCTTATGGTTTATGTATGAAATAATAACAACTGGAACAGTTGTCAATTTTGACTTGGTAATATTTCCTTTTAAAATTTTACATAATATTTCATTTTATTTATTAATTATAAAAGTTAACTACTATCCATTTAATTTGTATCTATTTGAGGACCCTCAACCCTATAGTGCTCAATACGTCAAACACTAGCAAGTGGAATTTCCAGATTATTTTGTTAATTCTATTAAATTTTAGTTGTTTGTAGTGTAAAATGTAATTATGATTATTTTCATTGTAATTATGTATTTGGTAGTCATTTAGGTTGGATTTATTTTTTTTAAGTCGACATTATATATTATTAATGTTATGTATGTGAATGTTTAATTTTTCCCTACTTCTTGTTTTGGTCTACTTATGATGGTTATTCTGGTATGGATTCTGTTCTGGGGGGAGGGGTTCCAAGGGTGTGTGGGTGTCCAGTGGGGTGGGGGTATCTAGGGGTGTGGGAGGCTATCGAGTGGGGAGGGCGAGGGGAGTCCTAGGTGTCCATGAGGGTGGGGGATGTAGTGCAGGGGGTGAGAGAATTTCCAGGCGGGTGGGAGGGCTGTCTAGGGGAATAGGGGCTGTCCAGGGGGTGTCCAAGGGTGTGGGGGTGTCCTATTGTGTGAGGGGGTTTCTAGGGGTATGGGAGGGATGTCTAGTGGGGGGTGTATAGTTGGTCCATGGGGTGGGGGTAGTCCAGGGGGTTTGGAGCATTTCCAGGTGGGTGGGAGGGCTGTCCAGCGGGTGTCTTGGGGTGTGGGGGTGTCCTGTAGGGTGAGGGGGTTGTCCATGGGTGTGGGAGTGTTGTCAAATGGATGGGGGTGTCCAGGAGGGTGGGGGTTGTCTAGGGGTGTGGGGGGCTATCCAGGGATTTGGGGTAAGTCCAAGGGTGTGAGGGGTTTCCAAGGGTGTGGTGGGGGCTGTCTAGTGGGGGGTGGTCTGGTTTAGGTCTGTTTTTGGTCTGGGGGAGTCCAGTGGGGTGGGGGTGTTCAGGGGTGTGGTGGGGGTTTTCCAGTGGGGTTGGGATGGGAGGGTGTCTATAAGGGTGGGAGGGATGTCTAGGCGAGTTAGGGGATGCCTAGGGGGTGTCCAGAGGTGTGAGGGGGTGTCCGGGGGGAGGGGGGTTCTAGGGTGTGGGAGGGCTATACAGGGGTGTCATAGTGTCGTCCAGGGGGAGGGGGTTTCTAGGAGGGTTGGGGTGGGGGGGGGGGGGGGGGTTCTAGGGGTGTGGGAGGGATTTCCGGGGGTGTTGGAGTGTTTTCCAGGGAGTGGGGGTGTCCAGGAGGATGGTTGGTTGTCCAGGGGTGTGGGGGGGGGGGGGTGGTGTCCATGGGGTGGGGGGTAGTCCAAGGGTGTGGGGGGGGGGGTGTCCAAGGGTGTGTTGGGGGAGTCCAGTGGAGTGGGGGGTTCTAGTCTGGTATTATTCGGGTTATGGAATGTTTTTTGTATGGGGGTGTCCAGTGGGGTGGGGGTCCAGTGGGGTGGGGGTGTCCAGTGGTGTGGTGGGGGCTGTCTAGTGGGGTGGGGGTGGGAGGGTGTCCAGGAGTGTGGGAGGGATGTCTGGTCAAGTGGGGGGATGTCCTGGGGGGTGTGTGTGTGTGTGTGTGGGGGGGGGGGGGGTCCAGTGGGGGGGGGGGGGGGGTTCTAGTGGTGTGGGTGGGTTGTCCTCGGGAGTGTTATCTACGGGGTGTGGGTGTCCAGGAGGGTGGGGGTTTCTATGGATGTGTGAAGGATATCCAGGCATGTTGGAGTGTTGTACAGGGGGGTTTATAGGAGGGTGGGGGTTGTCCAGTGGTGTGGTGTGCTGTCCATGGTGTGGGGGAAGTCCAGGGGTGTGGGGGTGTCTATGGGTGTGGTGAGGGCTGTCCAATGGGGTGTGTTCTGGTCTAGTTTTGCTCTATTTTTGTTCTGTTATTGGTCTGGGGGTGTCCAATGGTGTGGGAGTGTCCAGGGTTGTGGTAGGGGATTTCCAGTGTAGGGGGAGGGGGGGTCAGGTCTATTTTTTGTGGTGTATTGTTCTATTTATTGTCTGTTTTTGTCTGTTTCGGGTCTTTTGGCTGGTCATAATAGTGGTTGATTGGTGGTGGGGGATTTACAGGGGGGTCTCGTCTGTTTTTGGTCAGGTTTTGTTCTGTTTATGGTAATTTAATTGGTCTATTTCAAGTATTTTGGTAGGGCATACCTGTGGTTGATCTATTTTATTAAAAAAAATTGTTTTTTATGTCGGTTAATTTATAACCGACATAAAAAATGCATCAGGATTATTTTTAACATTGGTTATTAGAAAACTAAAGTAATAAATGCATGGGAAATGGTTTTTACATCGGTTATTTCATAACCGACATAATTAATGGAAAAATGAATATCTTTTACGTCAATTATTTTATAACTAATCTAGTAGATATGTTTTCATGTCGGTTATTATTTAACCGATGTTAGAAACCGCTTGGAAGATATGTTTATCACATCGGTTTGGAAAATTACTGATGTGATAAATGATTCAGAGGAGTGATTTATGACGTCAGTTATATAATAACCGGCGTGAAAGAGTATATACCACTTCAGTTATTAAATTACCGATGCAATAAAACATGACTCTGAAGAGTTTTCCACATTGAATTTTAATCAACTAACGTGAAAAATGCTTCGGATTTGTGTTTTTACCACTATTTTAAAATAACCGACATAAAAAAATATTTTTATAAAATCTCATGTAATAATGTCAGCTAAAATCTAACGTAAATAATAAAAAATAACCACCATACAAAAAATTTTCTGCAATAGTGCAAATTCATGAGTACGTCATTTTACAAGAATAGGATGGTAGAATAAGGTTATTGCTGAAGTCAAAGACTTCATAACTCAGTTCACTAGTGTGAGATCACTCCACACATATTTTTCATAATTTTGTAAAGTAAAACAATATCATAAGAATATAAAGATAATGGTTTTTAGTCAAAGCGACAATCGATGAGAAAAAACGTCACAGAAAGATTTTGTAGAAATTGTAACAAGAGAAGGAAATAAAATATTGAATTTGATGTTGTTGGTACTGTTCCATCAGACGCGATGTTCCACTTATTATTAAAGTAATAATATACCTGGTCCTTATATGAAAATTTATATGGGATTTTTTTCACAAATAGAAATGAAATTTACATTCATTAGGACCAATTAAAATGGATAATAAGAAAAAAAAATTATGTCTTAAATGAAGAAGGCAATCTCAGACCGATAAACAATGTATTCAACCATTTTCATTAAGATGATGTTTTCATTGTTTTTAATGTGGAAAAATTATTTTTCTTTAAAAATGTGTTTCAGGATAATGATGAATGCTAATATTATTTCAATCAGGTCAATAGTCATTAGACTAGCACTAAAACTTATTATTGAAGTTATGCGGAGACTAATCCATCTGATGAAGGCTAACACTGCTAAGAATTATCAGATGTAGGATCATCGTTATGAAGAAAAGGAACAAAATAAGGAATTATTGGATAAGTCTCAAAAGTGTTGTCAATGGAAGCTTGAAGATAGATGAGTTGAGTATAGGTGTATTGATTGAAGTTTTTTGTCTCTATCAATTTTTATAATGAATCCTAATGAGAAGAAATGTATTTTCATGTGTTTCACGTTATCAATTTGTTGTGGAGAAACAGAACGATATATCTTCTATTCCGATTTATTTACATGAGGTCAGGAAAAAAAGAGTGTCCACATGCCTCCATTATAATGAGAAAAACAGAATGAGGAATTTGGATCATAAATAATATTTTTATGAAGTTGTAACGAAGACTTAAAAGGTAAAAATATTCATGAATATTTCCGAATATTTTAGAATCATTGAATAATTAAATATGTCATTGAAATTAAAGTGGAATTTATGTTTTTGGGAAATTTTGTTGAGTGGGAAACGTTTCCAAAATCTCAACCAAAAAAAGCATCCTCACATATAAATATAATAAGTACATTATACTTTCTTGACACTTGGACTAGTCACAAAAAAAAGAAAGAAGATGGTGTGCTAATTAACATTAGTGTGAATGATTTTCTGGATTGGGATTTATTTTTGAGGTTTTCTAAGTAGAATATAATGATGAATAAGAAGAAGAATATCATGTTTATCTGATCATAATATTAGGTTGGATCAGTGGACTTTGAATAATGTTTCGATTTCCAGACTAAGGGAGAAGTGGTTCAGAATTTTTTCTGTGGTATTCTTATTAAGTTATATTATATTACTATGAAATAAATAATTTATTTTTAGACTATTAAATCATATTAAGTATCATTATGATGTCTAATAATTTCTTCCATAATTATTAGTAGTACCGTTATGAAATTTTTTTATATTTGTATTGGTAATAGTTGAAAATCCATCACTGTTACATGTTTTGAAAGATCTAGTAAAAGTTTTTCATCATGTTAAAAAAAATAATAAAAAAAATTTATTCTACGTAAATAAAAATTACTATTTCATTTAATATTGTTCTACACGAGTGTAAGGGCATATTCTACTAATTATATTCCACATGAATGGATTGTTTTCTTGTAGATAGTGTGGTATCAAGTTTATTACATATCGTTCTAAGGACAATGCTACTCATATTGAGTAGTAAACATTGTAAATTCTTTTTTTAATGTGGATGTGTGATTGTTTTTTAGCAAGAAAATGACACATTTATTAGAAACAATGTTTGTTTCTAAATAAATCAACCATAAAATAAAATTTTTTCACTCATTAACCCTTGATCACTAATTCTTGGATCCTGAGAGGGAATTTACAATTCATTTCCAATATTATAATGATGTTTTAACTTCTATAAAACTATATTTTATCAACATATATTTACTTGGACCCATTCATGATTCTATTTTAAGAGGTATGATATATATATTTTTTTGATTTATGATGATTATATTATTTTTTCATATACTTATTTTATGTCTCGTAATGGAGAAAAATTATCTAGATTTATTTATTTTTATTTGTTACTGATAAAATAGTATGGATATTTATTTGTTTCACTTATATGTGATAATTGTAGTGAATTTGGAAATTCTAATTTAGAATTTTTTTGAAGAATATTTTTATTCTGATATATTTTCTTGTCTTATAACACCATAACATAATGGGGTTTTATAATGGAAAAATATAATTATTATTGAAATTTAAGAAACTATGTTAAATGAATATAGTTGACCGACAATAGTTTTTGCGGAATATATTAGTGCAACATGTTACCTTTCAAATATAGTTTTAATTAGACCATTTAAAGAACCATTATGAATTTTATAAATATAAAAAAGATAATGTTGGATATTCTAATATTTTTTTAATGTTTTTATTTTAAATTCATAAGATAAATTTGATAAATTTTATTATAAAATGTATGATGGGATATTTTGGGCAATTATTGTCATGAACTGACTCATAGAGGTCCACATTTCTAGTAGAAAGTCAAGTGTGACTCCCCAAGACAACCTCCAATAGGCCATGGATTTCTATGATACACCATGTAGGAATATAAAACACATGGGAGGACTTCCCCTAAAGTACCTATACACATAATCACATATCCATACACCATAATAATGTGGAATAGATAATTAACTAAATATGATAGATTCATTCATAAAACCAAATCCACATACGAGTAAAAAATGTATTACAGTTAAATCGAAAAGGGCCAAATACAATACCACCAAAAACTACAACTAACCCTAATATACTGACAACTTGAGAGGAAGTTACCCAAAAGAAATTCATTTATCCATATTTGGTTCATCTATCCTGAATAATCTCTAAATAATCTCTACCTACTCCTAGTCCACCTTGGACTCTAATGGAAATAATGTCTTCTACATTAGACATGACATGTCTAGGTAGGTACCATGAAGGGGTGAGTATAAACGTACCTATACGGATTCCATGAAATCATTAAACTTAAATCATAAAAGAGTGATTACTCAGCTAACCAAAACCAAGTAATGTTAATCAAAATATTAGGCAATATCCATAATCGCATCACATAAATATTCAACATGAATCATAAATGAAGTGAGAAATTGATCTCCATCTCTACAGCTGTATAAGAATGATGAGTCTGCCTGCAAATCCAATGGTCCATCTATGATGTCCAATATCATGCACAACCAGACTAGAATCCATGTGGATGTAATGAACTATTCCAATGTGCTCTACATCTAATTGGGGAATATCTCATATCCATGAATGTTTAATAACCTCTACATAATTTAGGTGGAGGGAATGAACCTCACCACTGCACTCCATAGCCTAGGGGTACTATCACTTGTGGCGGACCCTCCACTCATTAGAGCTCAAATATGGGGTTCCAATCCATTGATATATGACTCCGTTAAAATAGAATGCGTGGTTTTCCATCTATACCTTTGTAAAATGTCAGGAGGATGCACGTCTGGGTGTGACATTGGGATTTTCAAACCCCAAGAACACTAGGACGACAACACATGATTGCTACAACATGCTAAACATCGTACATTGAATCATCCAACTAGAATCACCCCATGTCGTATATTTTTGGTCCAAATAAAGAAAACGTTCATGTCATAAGAGAAAGAATAATTATTAATGGCTAATAATTGGACCAAATCTGAGTATCAAAGAATGTTATATTCAACAATAAAGATTTAGTGGTCCAATATTCCTTGAATTGTGTACACAACATGTACCAAGTGGTACACATCGTTTCACTCTGAGCTAGTCCTACCCATGTCTCACTATATAACATTGAAAATATTACTCCAAATAAACATCATGTAAACTACGGTTAAACAGTATGTAGAGGTTGGTCGAGGACATGATGTGCATATGGTATAACTAGAAAAATATTTCTCATTATCATGTACATAAGACATACTTGTATGAACCATTCATGTCTGTGTACATTCATTATTACACCAGTTATACATCACATCATAGAGAGTGTCATGGTTTTTGATATAATTTCGATTATTCGTATTCCAAAGATAATATGCTTTATGAAGTATATAACATCTTCTATGACACAAAATGAATATGTGGTCACATGGAAACATGGACATGTAACAGCTTTTCATACCATGCATTTCAATAGGGTTTTCACTTCATAATTGCTGACACAGATAACCTGTATCACTACACATCTTCTTAGTCATTTACTCTATGTACATTCCTAGTCGACTTGATACAAGTCCGATGACATATGAAAAAATAACACAATATGTGATATTTATCTCAATAAGTAAATTTTACTTGAATAATATTTATAACTACATGTAATGTGTTACTTTGAACTATATATTTTGTATTTTTTCACCGTCCATAAATTCTAGAAAGTCCCACTCATCTATGATGATTTCACTTATGTAGTTGATTCCTCAATGAAATCTGCTGGTCAACATGGAATTAGGATTTACTAAGCATAATTGTCACTAGTTTTTGGATTTTGGCCTACCAATATACTCAAGATTCCTCTATCATCACTCTATGAATCAAAAACACTAATCCCACATAATATCCTCTTCCGATACATCATATGATCTTATTTTATCATCATAGAACCTCAATTGCACCATTGATTCCAAACTCAAACCCCAGTATTAATCTGTTTCACAAAAAAGTTTTCTCCCAATGGTAAATTATCTGGTATCTATTGATCCACCAGCCAAAAGAATTATCAAGTATGAACATGCAATGAATGGTGGTTGAAATGAAAAAACCACAACAAGATGAATATACATTTATGATTTTTTAGGTGGGCCTCAATGTGTTAATGTTAGAATAAAAAAAGAATATTAATAATCAAAGAACAACATTTATTATAAATTCAAAAAACCTAGAAGGTAAATAAAAATTTCAAATCCAAACATTTTAACACAAATTAATCTTTTATGGAATTAATTTACAGTCAATTAGGGATAATAATCAAAGGGGACTAATCCAGAAAAAAACCTCCCTACATCATTATTGTATTGATCAATGATGAAGGGTCTTTTTGTTTAATTTTATTTGGATAAATCCAATAACTCCATCGATGGTGATGATCCACACCGTTCTCTAGTCCTTGATCCATGACCGTAGATCTTCATCCAAGGTGACTTCTACCAAATAATTCTCTATACCTTCCAATCCTTATAGGGCTACGAATCAAAACATATTGAATTCATCCTAATGGGGTTTATATTGATATGTCATTAGGGTTATAGAAATATGATAATTAAATTAATTACTTAATTTAATTCACTTATAGAAGTAATTTATCCAGGCACTTGACTCCAAAAAGACTTCTGTAACACATAAGAAAAAAAAAATATTATATATTTATAGGTGGTATCAGATTTAAAATGTGAAGTATCATATGGGAGATATTACATTATTTAAAAAACATGCTTGTGCGTGACTTAATATTTTTAATATTTATAATATATACACACAAATTCACTTCGGACCTTAGAATCTTACACTAACTCAACATATGGCTTCGAGAATATTCAATAAAATATTCAAATGTCTGATAAAGAAAAACTAAATTTTATAGGAACTCCTCACCTTTATGTAAATTCATCTTGAAAAGAGAAAAATACCTCCAATGGATTAATATACAAAGCTCACACCAATATTTACCACTCCGATGAGAACTCATAGAGGTTATCATGATGCTAACAATCACAAATTCATGAGAAACAGTAGCCTATAAATAGTATTATCCCAACTGTTCTCAAACACCACTAGGATTAATGAAAACATGAATCCGCCCACCACATCCCACTCATTTCTGTCTACATCATTCAAATTTATTTTCACAATTATCTTCAACTACAACACAAGGAATACATCACACACTCAATATAACTATGGTTGTGGGATAAACAATTCCCAACCTCACATTCCCTATATAGTAATAGGTAAAAATATCATACAAGCCTCGAAGATAGTCTATCTCATCATCCAAAAAACCATAATCCTATTCTAGGGGAGATATATCAGAACATTATCCCCTTTATGAAATCCATTTCTCTCTATCATTGGTCCATATATGGATCCTAACATCTCAGGGAAGTCCTCATCCACTCATAGATGAACTATTCCTTTTTAACCATCTCAGGAACCAACTCTAGTCCCATAAGACTTGTTATCCATGGATACAACAAGTAATACAGTGACCTATAGGTTCTCTTATACATGCCCTCAAATGATTCGACACTAATGGGATATTGGAAACTATCATTATACAATAAACCCACCAATGGTATATGATACTCCCAGAAACATAAAAAACAATCATGCAAACCTGATTCATTTTCTTTAGTTACTGAATCATCCCCTTTTGTTGGATATTTATCTACAGTAGAAACAACATTCTCATCTAAAACCAAGTCCAAATTGGTTCTTACATCATTTAATAAATCATGATTTAATTTGAGAATAATGATTTGTATTGACTTCTTAGGTAATTACATGAAGAAAAACCACCTCCTTCACATAGAGGAATCCAAAATTATCCACTCAACTCTCATCCCGAATGGATAAGATGTTTGAAAATGTAGTGAGTTGTTATTTTATCACTCAGGTTACTTTGGGACCATTCCCTAATTATAAAAACCCCATCATTATAATTATAATGTTACAATCCCATTTACACTTCCAACCAGGCACCAAAACCTTCTCGTAATGATTGATGAAGCATTGAGTTATAACTTATAAACACATCATGATATCCTTGGAAGCCCAACCGAATGTTGTAGGATTATACTAAATCCTTAATTCTCATGGATGTAATACTAAGGGGAATAAACCTCCTTAGTACATCCTCTGACAGTTTGATTAGTGTCATCGTCTATCCCCAGATAAGGGTGACATGCTCCCAACCTTCAAAATAACTATCAAAAGCATGTCTAGTGGATATATGGTAATGTAATATCTCAAAATAGATATACTAAATGTGTGCCACCCTAAATCACTAAATAAGCATAGGTGAAAGAAATATTGATTGTGGGTACGTTGGACCATCCTCACTAATAAGTGTCATCTTTTAAGATGTTATCAGATGTGTTACCTCACATAACAACATCGAATCGAAAACATTATTGTGATCAACTTGAATTAAAACAATACACATTGGTGGTACTAAAGTTAGTACTTCCTAAATGTTGTTTGTGACCACTTTCAATCCCTCATCAAAAAAGATACTTCCCAAATTTGTTTCCAATAAAAATCTAATACGACACTTTGAGAGATTCCCATATAGATATTTCTCAGATCATTAATCTTGGACCATAGTCAAGTGTATCATGTGATCCCTCTCCAATGTTCATTACACATGGATTTTAGCGTGGAATAATCCCATGAAACAATATGGGTATGGATCAATGATCCAATTTATGAGTCCCAAAAACTACTAGTGCACACCACATGATGAATGGGGTATTATAGAAATCTAGAAAACCATAACAAAATTTTAAAATCACATACTATATACCCTCTTCTAAAACATAGAGCCAATGATAACCTATCATGAGGTAATAATCTACGATCCACTTAACCACAAAATATAGGTCGATGAATTAAATGCTTTTATGGGGTGGACACTACAGCTTAATAGTCACCTGGTTCAGGTGACATCAATCCCCACCTATCATCAACATCTCTTCCACCTCTTAGTATAACAACACTTGGCAACACAGTTGAAAACACTAGGACCAATGAAGCACATTCTCTATAAATTATCCAAATAAACATTCGTCCCTCATACCTACATCATTTCATTATATAGTCTAGTGCATATATTGGTCTATTCCTCAATAAAGGTATTTATAAAAAAACCATTTAATAGGAAGGTAATATAACACATCCATATGGAAGAAATTATTGTACTCCTAAAACACCACAAGAAACATAAATCCTATGACATTTACTACTGCAGGGGTTGTACCATCAAACTGAGATGAAAATTGTTATATCATTCTTTACAAGATCTCATCACGATCTATCTGGTATCCCTTCACAAAAAAGAATACATATTTCATCCTAAAAACATATAAACAAACCATTAGTAGTAACATTTTTTAATTAGACATGGATAGATGAAAAATATTCCCTATTGAGGAAAACATAATTGGGCCTCATATCCACTAAAAACTATTGGATATTAGTATCTCTCTCATATCATAGTCAGGTAACTCCATCAGTAGTTTAATGATAATAGAATCCATATTACAGGATCCACTAATCACAAGGTTTGAGAAAAAAAGGATCTACCAGGATCCCCTGATCTAGAAAAAGACATATTCAAGGGAAATCAAGCGATTTTTTTACCCCAAAAAATTTTTAGAAGATAAGAATTAGGTATCATATCAAAATGAAACCAGAGACCCATGGTCAGAAGCTCTTACTTCTTTAAGAGAATGTTCCCTAACACACCTCTTCCCCAATAATAGGGTTATCTCAGACACCTTATCTCACCAAAAAGATAGAAATCATATAATTCTTTGGATCTCATCTACTGCCCATATTCATTTTCGTATTTATGTATAATAGACTCATATACATAGTTTAAAATCATGTCACAAGATTGAGTTATGGCGGGGAAAGTGTTTTCCTTCCATGAATGCTAGAAACCACATCTTAGGTCACAATCAAATATATCAATTAACACACTATATCAACCTATATAGGTCATCCTTTCTTTAACACCATCTAGATGGATCCTAATAAAGTAGGAAACTCACAGAACATGCTCATGTTATTCCTCTACTAACAAAAAATGGGGTTTCTCCCACATAGAAACATGGGTGATATCACCCTAAGATTCTTAAAATCTACACTCATCATAGGTGTTCCATTTTTTGGTACAATCTAATACAAATTCTTTTCTATGAAGAATATTGGATGCAACTGAAGCTTTCTAATTAGTTTGGGTCCACATATGTTTGAAAACACATACCACCTCCTCAATCGAATTCCCCATTGTCTAATGGTATGACTCACCATAAAACCCTAGTGGAAAATAGATCTATAAATCATGAAATTCTATAATCCTAATTCACCATCATTATATAATAATTGATAAATTGAAAACTCAATGTACTGGTGATAATATTCTCAGACCACTGGAGGTGGATCAATGCACTACCCCTCAGGTGGAAGCACTACTCAATAATCATATAAAGGAAACACCTTAATATTAGGTCCTTGAAATGAGGAATCATGGATAAATAGATTATCTTGATGACATAGTATCCAAATACTAGCTAGCTATCATCATAAGGACATCTTGAAAATCATGAATTTGCCCTATTTTCAAAGTGGATATCTAGTAAGATAACTCAAGAAAGACATGAAATCCACAACCAATTCCAATATGATGCAATAAAAATAATTCCCCACAATTTTTTCATATATGACTCTAATAAAAAAATGTTATTGAAGGCCTGGTGAATTGATTGGTAGGCCACTACATGAATACTTGGTTACCTGGACTGAACTACGAACATTAGACACTTTAAAAGTTCTTATCATGTTCAAAAATCACACCCCACATGTTGAAAATCCATATACATTTAACCCTTAGACAACCATTTTGATTCCAATATTTTTTGACATGACACTTAGAGGCCAATCAGGAAAGCGTTATGCTAATTATGACACCCCAATCTCATCTCCAATAGGTATGGGGCTATAGTGTAGCACCAAGTAGTCATATCATTCCAATGGGAGACCTTAGCCTAAATCATATATATATATATATGAATATATCTACACATTGCAGAATAATTTAGAAAAGATAAAAAATAGATACTATATATGCAATAATAAAAAAATATTTCACATAAGAGTACATCAAGTAGTATAGTAAAATAAATAGACACATATAAAATCCATTCAAAAACTACAACTAATCGCAAACCAATGACAATGCAGAAGAAGCAACCCAAAAGAAAATCATGGATCCATATATAGTCTATATAGAACAACTATGCATCAACTTGTCTCCATATTCTCATGCTTCACTTAGGACTCCAATTAATAAAATATTGTCTCTATATGACATGATATGTATGGGAAGATCCCATGAAGGGGTGAGTATAAATATATCCATTATGAGAACTTGAAATACCCAAACACAAATAATCAAATAGAGAGTAGTCATATAATCACCACTATGTAATTTCAGTCATAATGTGTGACAAAAACCATAATCCTATCATAGATATGTTCAAAAAGAATCATGAATAAGTAGAACAAGGTAAATCCACCATGGCAGCCATCTCTGAATGATGAGTCTTCTTGTAGCTCCAAATGTGAATCTCTGATTCTTAGTATCCTGAAAAACAACAACAAAAAATCTATATGGAGGGACCACACCTTTCCACTAAACTTAACAACTAATGGGGAACTATCTCATGTTAATGACCTACTCAATGTTGGAGCTCAGATAAGGGGGGTGCTACACTATAGATAGAGGAAAGGTACCCAATGTATTATGTGGGGTTACAACAATAAAAAAATAATGATTATGAGGGACCCATTCCCTAGTGTGATAGGGGTTTCTAACCTAGGTAACACTTCTATGATTACAACAGATCTATACTACCAAGTAAGTTACTTAAAAAGAATCACCTTTCTAGAATCACCTCATGTAGTGTATGTGATATTGAAATGAAGGCCACCATTATTTGAATCACTTAACGATACCAAATATAGGCAAAACATGAGAACAAATCATTGTCTTGAAGAAGGTGATACCCAAGGAAGAATATCAAGGGCTTCAACTAACCCTTAAAGGAATGAACAACACATACAATGTTGTGAATGTTGTCTTTCACTAGGTCTAGAATTTTTTAAGCCACACTATCTCACAAGGAATGTCTTCCTCCAGATACACTTAATTTAAATTATGGTAAATGACATTTAGATTTTTTCCCAGCAATCGACATATTATCTATTGTAGATCTTGTACTATGTCCCATGCCTGTGTACTCATGGTGTTAGTTTGTCTACTATCTATGTGTATGTACTTTCTTATGTACACATGGTTCACTTCACATCAAATATAATATAGGGTTCAGGACGATACTCAAATTTTTCCATCATTAGAATACAATTTACTTTTATTGGTTCACCGTTTGTTCCTCGAAATAGATGGGGTATTTTGTTGCACGAACAACATGGTGTGATATCCTTGTACATGCCGATCCATTAATTAAAAGTTACACCACATGTTATCTTACACACACAACCTATACCACAATATTGACTCCTTTGAATGTAATACCTATATAAATTGATCTTCATAGCTAAAAGTTACCTATTATGTGATATTTAACTTAATTTATAAACCCTAGATTCCACACATAGGGAACAACAAGATGTGTGTTCTTATAAACACCACATATTTTATATCATAATTTCCAATAAATTTTATAAATCTATGTGCATCATTTAATTCACTTCTTATATATTTAATTCTACCACCAAATCCAATGGTAAAAATTAATTCATTATTGGATGAGCCTATTAGTCACTGGTTTCTAGATTTTTGACACCCAATCCTCTAAAAAATCATCACTTCTTTCCCTTTTTCTTCAAAATAGAAATCCCACAACTAGATCTATCACTAGATCATACTTATTCATCAGAAAACATCAATCAACCAATTTATATTGAACCAATAAATGTTTTAGTAATGATTGATTATTGTGTATTTTTGAACAACCACTCAACATATATATTAGTGATGACCCTGTGATGAATGGTGGGAGATGGTCACAAAACACAACAATAGGAATAACCACGTACATTTTTTCAAGAGGAACTCGATCTATTGTTATTACAACAATAAATGAAGAATAAAAAATATGTATCAATAATTGATTACAATTACATAACCTTTGATGTTAAATACTCCATGAAAATCAAAATATAGAACCCGAAATTAATATTATTAGGAATTAATTTTCATCTATTAGAGATAATAAACAAAGTGGATTAATCCATAAAAAACCACCCTACCCTGAATTTGGATAGATCACTCATTATGATCACTATCCCCTTATTTCTATTAGTGATATACATGAACTCCATCGATGGAAAAGATCATCATAATTCTACGATCCCCTATAAACGACACAAGATCATCCACTAATACACATTCCACTGATACTCCCTCTCTATCCATTTCATCACCTATATGATTTTGTAACTAACTATAGAAAATTCCCTACAATTTGGATTATGTCAAGGTGATATTGGGGTATATATGTAAATTATAATTATAAATTTTAATTCATTTAATTGTCGTATGACATTGATTTATCCATGCACATACACTAACTATAACAATGTGGATCATAGGTTTAAAACTAAAATATGAATTTAATGATTGTATTAGTTTTTTCATATAAGACCCCATTTTTGAGATATTTCATTATTTCATAAAAAATGTATTCACATGACAGAATATAGTAAAAGGTTTTAATATATTAAAACATTATCTATCTGGGCCATAGAATCCCATTCCAACTTAAGACCACGCTTCAAAAATATTCCTTTAAATATTCCAAATCCTTATAAAAAAAATTGAGTCATTATAATAATAATACAATTATTTATTTTTGTGTTTATAATATTGTATCAATGTATGTAAAATAATATATTGTTGTTAATTTATTAAGAGGATTTGGAAAATTATTATGTTTTAGTAAATTTTCATGATAATTTTAATGACATTAGTTTTTTGAATGAAAACCCTACCAATGATAACAAAATTATTTTGGAGGACCATAATCCTTCACATTATAATCCTATATATTGAAATATTAATAAAAACGAAAAATTTTATAATTGTATTGGTAATGTTAATTCTAGTGTTTAAACACAATCTTTTAATTGAATTTTTATGAAAATTCTACTTTTTTATGAATGTGAGACAATATTTTTATAATTCAAATTATGATTATTGGATTGTTTCAATAAAATAGGACCTTAAATAGTCTTAAATAAGAAATTTTTTTAGAATATATTTGAACCCCTTATAGATAGTACGTCTGGAACTATTCACTTTGGGCCACCGGTTTGGGCTTGGAGTCCTTAAGGCTTTCAGGCCACCCAGGCCTTCGGGTCAGTAGGGCTTTCAGGAAACCTTTTAGGGCCTCAGGCCACCTCAAGGCCTTCAGGCCACATGCAGTTTTCCCTAACACACTACAAAAAAGGAGCATCCCCAGAAGAGGATTCAGAGTAGGTGCACTCACCAGAGTAGAGCCAAATGCATTGTCAGAATGATAGGGTATAGATTTTCCATCGGTACCAGCCTGTGTTTCTATAGGAAGCCTAGACAAATGGTCATACAAAGGTGTAGAGCAACTATCATGACACATATAATGGGCAGGGGATGTTCCTTATAGATAGTTTAGTTGAATTCCTTAAGACCTTCGGGTAATGTAATCCCCTTAGACTACGTGCCTTATAATCTCTGAACCTACTGGCCTTGTAAGTGTTCCCCCTTATCCCTTAAAAGAAGGGTTTTCAAAAATAAATAAAAATTAAGGCCTTCGGGCTATTACAGTTTATAGATAGAAATTCATTGGTACTTGGGGGGTTTTTAAAATAAAATGGATAAAGTTTATTCAATTAATATGTATATAGAGATATTATACCTAAAAGTGATTTCGAAAAATAAGTTTTATATTTTCATGAATCTTTTTCTCTTATATATATAAGTGAATCAATTAAAATTTTATTATAATTTTCATCTTTTCATGGATTTAAATTATTCAATATGGATTTTAAATTTGTGTTATTAAATTGTTTTAGTTATAAAGAGATTTATGTTTTTAAACACAAGGTTTTGAAAATGATAAAATTATGAATAATATACTTATGTTATCAATGGTTTAGTTTGTTCTGATGCAAGAATAGAATTCATGGTATGATAAAATAATAATTATTTATTTATCAAAATGAATTTTTAATGGTTAAAAATTTATTAATTTTTTTATTATATGTATTTCAAATGAGATTTTAATTTAAATAATTAATAATGATGATATTTTTTCGATATTATATGGAAATGGTTTGTAAAAAATTTATAATTTGGTTTCAATTGAATTTATAGGATCCTTCTTGGTGAACATACATTTTTATTATATCATTAAACTTCCCATAGAAATAATATGATATTTTTTAATTTTATCTAAATGGGATAATGTTTTAGTTATATTTATTTTGTTCTAGAATCTTGTAAACATTTTCCAACCCATATGATTACTAATTATAAATTAAATTCATATAAATCCATAAATGTTATAGATTCTAAAATTTATGGAGACATGATTACTAGTTTTTATATTTGACTACTTCTAGATCCATATTATGTTTACATATTATTTTTTAATATTTTAAATATATTCTTATGGAATATCTTCAAAATCCTAAAAATACAATTATTATATATATTAATAGAACTTTTAATAATGTGTTAATTTATTTTAAATATTTTTAATTTAATTTGTAACTCAAATTATAATTTTGGAGGATGCAAACATCATATAGAAAGTAACTCATGTATGTGACATTTTTTAGTTGAATCATATTTTCTTAGAGTTCAAGAAAATGAATATGTGTTCTTTATCATCTACTGAATATGAATATTATTTTATTTCATATTGTTATAAATCATTATTTACGGAACAAACATTGTCTGAGTGTTTTTATGGTAGAAAAGATCATTGTTGTTTATGATAGTTTTTTTGTGATCACAATCTAAAAAAAACAATACATCATTAAAAAAATTTATATTGACATGAGATTTCATTTTATTTGTGATTATGATTGTAAAAGATATGTTTTTCATGAATATCTTCCAACTGAAAATCATCATATTGATACTTTTGGTAAACCATTGGATTTTAAAAGGGTTTATGAAATAAAATTTAATCATGGAATATTAGAAATTTAGTTTAAAAATATTTTTTATTAGTTTTTATAGTAGTTAATAAGAATTTTTTAAAATAAATCATTTAAATATTCTGTAATTGTATATATTTTTTTGAAATTTTTTAAAACTGATTATAATTTTTTAAATTTTTTGGAAATGTTTAAAACGTGGGAATTTTTTTAGAGTATTTTTTATTATATTTTTGGAAATTTACATATTCTCAAAATATTTTATTAATTATATTGTTTATAATTATATTGTCTATATTTATTAATAATAATTTTCCATTGTTTTTAATGTTTTATAGTATAAGATAAATATTCAAGAATGCGAGTTATTAATTTTCCTTTGGTTAATTATTATTCATGACTAATTGGAATATTAAGTGTGTTTAATTTTATTGGAAAATTTTTTTGTTTTTATTTTTGATCAATTGAAACTTCGTATGATATCATATGATAATTTTTTTGACTTACCATGTGATGTAAGATATATAGTTAGTCAAGAGACTACATGGGTTATCTTCTAACCTACCATGAGGCATGTCATTAATTAGAAGTTATTTTTTCTAATATATCAAGTATCTTCTTCCCATATAAAATATGTGGACTACATTAACCTACTGGAACATTTTAACTTGTTTTTTTGAATATTACACATGTGCGAGATAAAACCTCCACAACTCCTAATATCACAAATTATGGTTCACCATGTATGAAAAACCACTCCATGAATACCTTATTCGATGTATTTGGTAATTGAATTTACCATGATGCATGATCTCTCTCATGAAAAAAAGATTGTAAAAACTAAATTGAATATACTATAATGCTAGAATATATCATCACATCAATACCTTATTTTTTTAAAAATTCACAACCATAAATCCATCTTTTAGAAGAAGTATAAAACTCATTAATTACCAGTAAAAAAGTGATGAAAATATATGCTCAATTTAAAATTTGTACCTTTTTTCAATGAAAATAAGAACAGATAAAAGACCCATTTATTAGTGGGAAGATTAGCTGATAAAATTAAAAAAAATAATTATGTTAAACAAGAAAAATAATCGCCTTATATATTTTTAGGTGGAGACTACATACCTTTTATCTTCACTTCAATCCACCCACCCCTCCTTTAAATTGTGTTAGATTATCTTATTGATTTTTTTTGTTTTTATTTTTGGACTGATTGTGGCATCGTAAGATTCCGTAAAATATTTTTTAACATATCATACAAATTAATATTCTCAATAAAGAGAACAATCAATTGAGTTATCTTTCAGCCTATTTGATGGGTTCATCAATCAGAAGTTAATTTTTATGATCTACCATGAACCTTATTTTCATATACCACATGTAGACCACTTTAACCAACCATGATATTTAATCTTGTTGTTTGATGCTACTAATTGTGTCGAGATAGTCCCATCCACAACTCCTTGTCACCTCAATCAGGGTTCACCAAGTATGTAATCTCAAAACACAAATAATATATACATTGTAGGTGGTTATTAAAGCTAAAAAAATATATGAGCTCTTGGAATAAAAATAACCACATGAACTAAATTTAATCAACTATAAGTCCATAATCAACTATAAGTATAATAGAAAACTAGATATTCTAATCAACTACATGACCAAAAATATATAGATAAACCACCAAACATACCATCCCAATGTGGATACATTGACCACATGTTACCTTCACATCAATTCAATCAACAACATGGTATATACCTTACAATCATTCTTCATTCATGGTCTCCTGTCTTCTTCTCATGATCAGTTCAAAAGCATGATTTTATAAATAAAAACCACTACCCTAAATCCATATTTTAACCACTCTATTAATTTGTTTTATCAGTGATAAAAATTGTGATTAATATAAATGCCACTTAAAGAGATCCATTTTATCAACACTAAAAAATCATGATTAAAGGTCACTTTAATAAGTTCAGAATATTAAATATTTTTTTTAAAAAAATAACCTCTAAACAAAAAATATATGAAAAATTATAAATTTTTAGTTAGAGACCACCCCCAATTTAGATTCACTCGAATCTACCCACCTCACCTTTAAATAGCACTCACATATACCCCCTCATATTTGTACTTGAATACACCATAACATTTTAATTCTATTAGGCCTCCTTCTCCACATGCTCACAAGCCCCATCCTTCACTTGGCTTCGAACCTGAGAACTCCTCCTCATGGATCTGCACCTTTAACAATCCACTATATTTTATTGTTTTGTATTTAAAGATATATATATATATATACTTCATATATATATATTTCATTTCATTTTTATACATATATATTTATATATGTGTTTTTAAATACATATATAAAATATGTTTTATGTGTTTGAGTGTTTATAAACAAAACATTCGTATATATATATATATATATATAAATTTGTGTCTGTCTCTATGTATAATTATAAATATTTTTATTAATTCTGATATTTTATACATTAATATTTCTATGCATATATTAGAATATATAGTTAAATAAATATATTTTCATCCATACACACACACACACACACACACATATATATATATTATACATTATTTCTATAATGATAAAAATATTCATACATTATTATTTTAAATGAAATGGATATTATTTTTTACTTTTTATTTAATAAATTAACTTTTTTGACTATATACTATATGAATATATGTTTACATATTAATTTATAAATAATAATATAATATGAAAATTGAAAAAAATAATTAACCTCATTATATTCATATGAGGGTAATATATTAAAATAAACTGAGTATCCACCCAAAAAATATATTAAGACTCACTTAAACATGGAATAAATTTCATGAAATAAAATAGAATGTGGGTACCCAGTCAAAAAACTCAGTTTTCGAGCCCATCCAATATGGTTTACCTAAAAAATATAGTGATAGGTTTACCTGAGGTTAGCACAACGTAGATCTCTTTGTTGTAATTGATTTGATATGTGATAGTGATAAAATGGACAAACTTATCAAAGGTTATAGTTGTTCTATGTTCAAATCCTATTTTCAACATATTTTGTATTTTTGTTGATTTATTTATTTTTTATATCTATATAATGTTATAAAATGTCTCTTACACAATAATAATTAGAAAATTTTAATTAATATTATTTTTAAAATATTTTATAATCCTTCTTCAACTAAATATATTTTTCTAAAAAATGTTATTGCATATTTCATATTTTATAAATTAATTTTTGTAAAATATATTTTTTTCTATGAATATAAATATATTTATATATGAATATATCATTCATAATGACATTTATTTATGAAATATACCTTTTTATCATCACAAAAAACAATGGTTCTGATTCTAATATAAGGTATAATTTTATTACCACTAATAAAATCTCCCATTATCATCACAAAAAAGATGTTGATAAAGGGGTACTTTTATTAGCACTACAAAATTGTAGAAAAATGGGAAATTTTATGAGTTCTTTTTATAGAGCTAAAAAAGGAACCTTTTATTAGTGATTTGTTACCACTAATAAAAGTAAATAATTTATCACCACATTTTTATGTTGAAGAATGCATAGTGTAGGGTAAAGAAAAATCATTGGTGGTGAATATAATTTTTTTTCGTAAATACTATTTTTAATTCTTGGGATATAACGATTTACAAAAAGTTTAGTTTAATTAATTTATATAATTTTATTATCATGTAAAATACAATAATTCCTATAAAAGCTATATGAAAAGTTTTTTATATATTATAATCATTTATTTTTTAATGTGTCAAAAACTAGTTTTTATTTTTATTGAACACTAAATCAGATTTTTTTTCAAAAAATAAAATTTATTTAATTTATATATATTTTTTGTATTATTCATTTATAAATTAATATTTTGTGATAACACACTTATTAAAAAAATTATAGTATTTAATACTATGTAATTACATAATAAATATTTATAAATATGCATTAATATGAAATGTGTTTTTCAAAATTTATTTATTTTATTGAAATAAACTATGTTATATTTATAGGATTTCATTGATCAATTTTTATGAAGATTTTTTGAATTTTTTAAATTTTTTGAATTAATGTATTTCAATTTCAAATAATTATATTATCAATGATAAATATGGAAATAGTATTATCTATCTATAAAGATTCTATACAACATTTCTATTATTCATTCCAATTATTCTAATGACTATAATGTGTGTTTAGTGTATAAATGTATTATTTAAAGTATTTTGGACTCATTCAAGGACATGTATTTTGAGATATGATACTACATTGTTGTGATCAATTCTGTTGAGTGAAATTTTAAATTTATATCTCTCGAAGTGTATTATGATTCATTGACATTTTGAAAATAATTTTTCATCCATTGGATGATATCTTTTGTAACATAATATTCTACATCTACTATAATTACCTTGAATAGATATTCCAATCCACTACTCAAAGACCAATTCATGTGATTAAATATTGTTTTTATGACTTAATATGCCTATTTCTATTTGATTTTTCTCGGATCCTATCTATTTCTCTTATACATTAATGTTGGGTTAGGATTTTCCAGGACAAAATAATTCCCTTTTTTGGGATGTGACTCAAAGATTCAAATATAAAAAACCTTTTGTGAAGGGATTCTCATTGTATAAATTCACTTTTTATAGGTTTTTACATCTTAAATAAAGGACAGGTGTTTGAATACCTCATGTTAAAAAGGTAACATTCAAATGGGTGATGATTCCCAAAAAAGGTCAAGAAATTATTTATTTCAAATATCTCATTGAGTATAATGGTATAAGAATATTCATATTTCAACTTTGGAATTGGAAATCGTAATAAAAGTTTTATTTCCATAAATTCAACTATATTTTTTATCAATTGAAAACTAACATTGAAAATTAATTTAGAAAACTCAACTCATTTAAATTTCAGTTTTTCCTTTCAAACCCCCTATAGATAATCTATTATCTACCTCCAAAAATAATATATGTTAGTTTTGACAATAATACATTGTGAGGTGTTGCTAATATTCTAATTGGGATTTTTTTAAAATTATTTTGGATTTGGTAAACAATTGAGTATTTTTTTTCATATGAATGCTAGAGGATCTATACTAGGTTGATATTAAATTTTAAGGTGTAATTTTTTTGGGTTGGGGTTGTAGATTATAATTTAATAACCATGATATTTAGTCACAATGTTAGAAGTTAATTTTATACCTCTCAATAGTAAGCATTATAATTTAATTTTTGTGATCATTTTTCCTAATGACTCGTATCTTGGGTAAATTTTTCTATTATTTATTTTACATGTTCACATGCATTAAATTGATTTATACTATATTTTTATACATATTTTTTTTTTATTTTTGATAATGATATTATAAAAACCATATTTATGTTGTTTTTGGTTGTGTCACATCATTTCATTCATTTAAGAACAATTTTCTAATGCCCTTGTAGAAAGGATATCCAATAGGGTATTATAATTTTTTTAAGTCATGTCCTGTGAGGATTGTTTGGTTAAATGGTTAAATCATTTATCAAAGGAAAATTTTAAACTACATGATTTTTTTTCATCGACATTAACACACAATATCGTGATTATAATCATCATTTTACATTATGCCTGATTTTTTCTATATTCTAGAATCATTAAAGGATTACGGATTGTGAGGCACGATTAATGTGAATAGTTTACATATACAATTAGCATTACCTAATAATTATATGGGTTAACAGATTTCCATATTAAATCTATGGTGACTAAACTTGGGAATCACCATGTTGAATGTAGAATTATTGTTATATGTTTAAATGTTCTAAAATTTTATATTTTCCAATATGAATTTTAGGATTTACTTTTTCCTTTTATAAGAAGTATTATGTTTTTGATTCCATTTATTATCATTCTATGGATCTACCAATATCAAATGTTTGTAAGTTATATTATCGATAGAGGGTGGGACACTATACAAAGCCATATTAGGAATATTTGTAATATAGGATTGGATAAACAACAAGATATTCATTTCAGTTATACTAAAAAATTACATAACTAAAAATTATACATTTGATGTATTAATGTCACTGTATTGAACAGTGAAATGAGATATATACAATAATAAATTGATACAATATTGACATTATCCATGTATAATGCTCACACTCTATATCATGAACAATAAGAGGATGATTTAGCGTGTACAAATGATAGCTTCATGTCAAAAACTATATTAGGTATATTATAATTATGATTTAGATTCATAATTTGAATGAAAAAAGTAATAATATAAGTATTTATCAAATTTTTTTTGATATTTTATGAATAATTTTTAAAAAAAATTACACAAAACTAAATATGAATTTTAAATTATTAATATTTCAATAAAATAACATTTATTCTGGTACTAGTTGTCAAAGGATGAATAGATAAGAAACATAATCTATTTGATAATGAATCTAATTTTATTGATGTTATTTTATAAAATAATATATTTATTGGTGTCTATTGAAATAATTCTATTTGAATATTTTATATTTATCCTTGAAGAAATAAATATTTTTACATGTGGTTTCAAGGTTAAAATAAATTTTTTATAGGGAAACTAAAATTAATTATTCTTTTTAGGATAATATATATAATAAAAAATATTTGAAATGTTTTAATTTATGTAAATGGTATAATAAATAAACATTTAAATTGTTCAGCATTGAATGATTTATTTATTTAAGAAATTTAAAAATAAAACATTTAGAATGATTTAAAAAATTTAATAACATTATTAAAATTCATAAAACAACCAATTTTTTAGAAATGTTTATTCTTTAAAGAAATTATTTTATTAGAATCAGTTAACTATTATATACTGATTTCTATCAGAGAAATGCATGATGTGTATAATTTTTAAAAAATAATGAAATTATTATTTTTTAAATGGGTGAAAATGAGAAATTTATATTAAAATTTTTAATTTAAAAAGTATTAAATCAACCATATTATCTCCCCATCACACCCATGTGGGTTTAAAAAAATATATATCATATATATTTACGTTATTGGTCCTAGGGTGGGGAAAAATTAATAAAATCAATATGTATTGAGGTTCAAAACTATGAAGTCATCAACTCATGGCCACATGTATAGTAGGAGAATAATCACTAAACAATGCCCCATAGGTATTACACATATATAATTTTTAAACACTTTTGGGGAAATTTTATTCAAATGATATTAAAATTTCTTATTGAGTGGAAATTGGTCTTTTCATGCCCTCGGTCATTTATACCATAACTGAAACCATGAGATTTGTATTTTAGAGGCTCTCTGAGTTCCTGTCCTTCCTTGTGTGGAGAAATGAGACTTATCCCACTGTGGTGTTTGTGCCTATGTTGTATTTGGTTGGTTATAATCCATATATATATAATAAGAACAATGTTCCTTATATATTAAAAAACATATAAATAATTATTTTTAATAAATAATTTAATTAAATATTTTAAATAAATAAAAATCATAATATATTAAAATATATAAATGTAAATATGTAGAAATATAGAAATATGATGTTTATATAAATATCCATAAATTTAATTAGATACAATAAATATAAAATGTGATTGGTTGAGATCATTTATTTTGTAAAAATAAATACTATTATGTCTGTGTGTTTATTTATTATATAAAAATTAATAAAAAAAATTGTGTTTATGTAGTATATAAATAAAAATATAAATATGGGTGCATATGTGTGTGCATGAAAAATATAAATATGTGTTTGTGGAATTTAATTGTAAAAATAAATATAAATTTATATGTTTTTGTTTTCATAATTCATGAATATAAATATAGATATGTCTGCATGCATATTTTTGTGATTTTGCAATTAATATATAAATAAAAATGGAAATATAATTTCTTTGTTTATATAGTATAAAATAAGAATAAAAATATTTGATTTTCAGTGTAAAATATAGATATATATAAAATGTAAATGTAAATATATATTTATTTGTTTTATATAAATATAAATAAAGTATATATTTATTATTCGGATGGCATCCAAGACACATGGGATTGTTTTAGATATTTTTGTTCTAACACAACTCTCTTACTTTCCAAAGGTGGGTGCCCTCAACATGGTGGTGATTACGAAACCTTTTATGATATGATAGGAGGGGTGGTAGGTTTATTATGAAGGGGTAATGTGACCTATTATATATTGTTATCATGTTCACCAAATCCTACTTAGTAATAGTATTATCTACCCTGCTGTGAAATTGATTGGATGGAAAAATGAATTCAAGAAGACACTACTTGTTAAAATTGTATTTTATTTCATTTGAAACATGTATTCGTTTACACTATTGTTTTATATCTAAATATGGTGACACTCATAAATATATCACCTTCCTAGGAGGCATTTTTATCTGGTGAAAGGAGTCCATAGGTTTTTTGTATTTTGGATCAAGGCTATGGTAAGGGATGACTACATATCATAGTAAATGGAATTTTAACCAACATAGTTTAGTGATACATATTATGACACATCATACCTTTTATGGTCATGTAGCAAGAATGAATGTAGATAATTTTATTTTCATTAATCCGTAATCACATCCTAAATAATTTTAAATCCATGTAAAGTTGATTTCTAGGAGAATATTTTCTACAAATTTTTTTTCTACAACATACAATATAGAAGTACTTCTAGGATTATCCTAAAATTTGAGTGAGGTAAATTAAATTTAAGAATTTGGAGCTGAATCAAGACTGAAGGAATATGAGGACTTGATTAGGAGTGTCACATCTCTAGGAATATGATGTATCCCAGAGTAGTTAACTGACTTATGTCATGCGAGGAAACCAATAAGAGTATTGTTATAAGTCCCAAAGGATTAAGTTGGATTTGTCTCTATTTGGGATTCAAGAATTGATTATGAGCTTCATGATAATGGATGAAGAAAAGATGTGTGTTAGGATATCAATGATGTAAGTGGGATCTTTTAACAACAGTAATGTTAGCAATACATGTTAAAGATGAAAAAAGTAATGATTGGAAGATTGGCTGATCCTAATAGAGATATAAAAAGTGAATTGATGATGATAATATTAACCAATATTCTTGTTGGGTGGTTATAAAATTAATGATTGACCAACTAGAGGAAGCTAAGTGAAATCAGGGGGTGACCACACCCAGAATGCTTGGTGTGGAAAATAGACGAAAAATGGACCATTCCATAGTGGTCCTTATGTTGTAACCCTATTTCACCTATATGAAATGGTATGGTCCATTACATTTGTGCGGGTGGTAGTGGTCTAAATTTTTTATTTTTTTCACAATCTGGAGGGAATGTGGACTACCCGGCCAAAGTAGAAGGACCATACCCATGGATAGACAGGTCATGGTCGATTAGTGAATCTGCATGAAAAAATAACATATGTAGTGGAGACCACACATGTAGAGATAGAAATATTATAGGAAAAAGAAAAATTATTAACAACACACCATAGTGAAGAGGACATGGCCATAATAATATACGATAGAGATGGCATGTTGTGAAATAATTCCAATATGGTCTGGAACATGACTATGGGGAAAGCCATGGTGCATGTGATATCTCCCTATAATAAATAGGGATTCCCAAATTGGGTGTGGCTTTGTGAAAAGGATGACATGTCTGAATGAGATAGAATATATAAAACGGCTACAAGTAGAGGGCCAAAACTATGGTTTCTAGTGTTTTGGAGGAAAATGACCAAGTATTTTTCAGCATACCATAGTATAAGGTCTATGATGTTAGATCCATATATTCTTTTATAAATCACTCAATAAATGAATGAGATTGATATTTAATGATTTCTAAGTCATGTTTTTTCATTTTTAGGACATGATCCAATCAAATACCAAGGGATGATTATAGTATTGTTGTTGTGAATTAATTTTCAATTAACAGATACCCAAAAGAGTGACTATTGTTGTTGATGAAGGAGTTACATTGATTTAAAGTAGGGGATATAACATAATATGGTTATGCATATTGTAATGGGAGTTCTTGAGGTCTCATAAAGTCATTGAAAATTAGACATTTCCTAGACCATGATCCCTAATATCATTATTGTGATTCATATTTGTCGTACGATATGAATTAATAGTTGTTATCTTTATATACATTACACAATCTATATGAATTAACACAGACACACATAGGCCAAAGATTACATTGAATATACGAATATATATTTAGAAGAGATATTGCTTCCATGTGAGGGGATGAAATATATAATAATTTTAAACCATTGTAGATTCTACCAAGCTTATATTAATTGATGTTCCAATAATAATGTTAATTTTTTTTCTTAATTAGTCTAGAAAGATCTGTTGAATCAAGGTTGTTTTCATATATTGTGAAGAAGAAACCATGTGGAATAAAAAATAGAATCTATCATTATTTAATGATTCATTATGAGGTTATTAACCAACAAAATTTTATATAAAATATTTTAGGATATTTTTGTAGTATTGAGAAACAGAGTAGGATGAAGTGGTATTTAGCATGTAGTGAGCCTCGTGTGATAGTGATTTGATCAAAATCATTTATAAATTAGTAAGCCTACGAATAGAGTTGTGTAGCTCCAAACATTTTATAGGGAGTTATTAATATGATGAAAATTGAGATAAATAGTTAATTTGATTTGTTACACAGTATTAATGAATAATCCATTGATGTAGAGTAGTGAGGGTGAACCATGTAAATCCTTGCATCTCTATTTACCTATTCCTTCACCCAAAAAGATATTAGAAAATCTAAATTATATTTAGTTAAAGATCATAGTATAAAACCCTCAAGGATGATAGATCAATATCCGGTAGTGATTTGAGATATTTTTGTTAATTTTTTTAAATTTGATGGGACGTGCACACCCTAATTCATCACCAACAATGGGTTATCTCAATCTAGAGCATATTGATTTAAATAAATTTTATATCAAATTGATTGGTTATTTTTTATTTTATTTATTATTTCGGTTACCAGATCTAAATATTTTTGATGAAAATTGAATCCATAGTGAAGGAAAATTTAGTTGATGTGAAATTATTTTTAACAAGTAAACATGAGTACATCATTTTAATGGATGTTCTATTGGATGTCCTTAAGGATTGATGGAAGAATTTTTTTCATCCAATATGAAAAAAATTATTCATTATAAATGATAAATTAAATATTGTAATTGATGGTTTAATCAAGGAGTAATTAAATCAGACTTTCTATGAGGACTTGTAAATTTAGTAAAACATTTAATGTTACCAAAGGAATTATTATTCTATTTGGATGATTTTTTTTGGAATTGCAGAAAGGCTAAGTTAGAATTTCCATACATCATAAGGTAAAAATAATATGAATAAGATGATGTCATCCTGAATTTTTTGTTATCAAAACAACGTAAAATATATGTCTAATATTTTTTTATTCTATTTCATAGGTGGATAAAGAATGATAACTTTAAAACTCTGTATTGTAAATGTATAAATATAAGCATTCTTGTGGTGAAAAAACAAAAAAAATGACGTCAATATTATAAGGAATTCTCCTATAATGAAGTTGATGATCTCTAGAGTATCATGTATATAGTACACTATTCTTTTATTAATTATATCTCTTTGGATACATGATTTAAAGAAATATATAAGTTTCCATGAATTTATATATTAAACAAATGATAATTAATTTAAAATTTCAATTTGGTATGTTTGAAGAGGTTTCCCAATATGTCAAAAAAGAAATTTCCATAAAGAGGTAACTAAATACAAGTTTTTCTTCACTAGGATTATATATTTAATAATTAAAATATTATTTTAGATATTTCTCACTAGATTAGAAAAATATGTACGAAAATTTAGAATAAATATATAAAAAGAGTGGAGATCATGAGGAGAGGATAAGCACCTCAATATACAATATAAGGATCCCTATAAAAATACTCCAGCTTGTGCAAT
Organism: Viscum album; assembly: GCA_963277665.1. Lineage (NCBI taxonomy): Eukaryota > Viridiplantae > Streptophyta > Magnoliopsida > Santalales > Viscaceae > Viscum > Viscum album. Next base: position 1,337,289,140 of record OY728132.1, on the reverse strand, counting down.
AATAAATAAATATCCATATCTGATGTTTGGAAAAGAATATTTTTTCCATGAACAATTATGACGTATGGTTCGATGAAATAAGGAAGCACCAAATTGATTCAATTATTTAAGATTTGGGAACATATTTACTAGAAATTTTATATACAGAAAGCCCAAATAATGGTGAAAAAATCAAGATACACCTGTATCTTTTCAAGGAGAAACAAAATATGGTATGATTCTTATAATAAATTATTTATATGTACCCATATCAGTGATATGGAATTTAAATTAAAGGGTATGGATTCATAGAAGGGAAATAATTTTTAAATTGAATATCTTCTCCTATAAAATACAAGTAGAATGATTATCCTAAAAATAGTAATATTGATAATGATAATAGGATTATTGATTTTGATGAAGAAACATTTCCTAAAAAACGGTGTATCATAAAAAAATTATATTATAAAAAAACTCTCTTGTATGAAGTTAAAACATATATGTAATAAAAATAATAATGTTTTTCTAGATGTGAAAAAGGTGGATTCGAATGATAATACATTTATGAAAAATAGGTATTTTAATATACAACTTTTTCATCAAGGAAGAAAATTTCCAATGATGATCTACACACTCTACTAAACAGATGAATATGAAGTCAAAATAGATTACAAATAAAATGGTTAGATACACAATTAATGTAACAAAAAAGGTACATGTTCAAGTGTGATCAAATTACAAAATGTGGAAAGTCCTTGGATAAGGTTGAATTTCAAGGCTTATATCCATGATGAAAACTATGATAGAGCTATCATGAAAGGGATATCCTTTGGATGTTGGTTATGTTGTCCTGATACATGTGAGGATTATATAGTTGAATATATGATTTCATAAATTTCCCTAAAATTCAATATGGGAATATGTGGTTGGAAATGATGTGTTGGTTCATCGGTACTAGCCCCATTCTTCAACAGAAGGAAATTTGAGGAACCCCTCACCACATATGGTTTATTATTTATAATAGTTTTTGAAGAACTTTAAAACATTGGGGGAGATATGATATATGATTTTATTTTTATATAAATTAAAATGTAATGGGGATAAACTTAATATCGATAATATAATAAGAAATTAGTGGTTTTATTCCATTAATAAGACATCAAATTGGGATAAATTACAAACACAATAATTAAACCCAAATATTTCTTTATCTTCCAATATGTAATTATATATGGTATCATATGATATTATTTCATAATATCAAAAATATGTTGAGATATTTTCTTTTCCTACCTATGTGGTTCCAAATCAAGGATATTATAACTAGTTCCAAGATTAAATATTTAAGGGGAGTTGTGATGAACCTTTATGTTTATCATTCCTTATCAGAAGTTTTTCGAGCCTTAAAAAATATATTTATGGAGATATAGTGGAATATCTTATTCAATAGTTTCATGTGGTATCAATTTCTTTAAAAAGTTCTATGATCCCCATAAAATGTAACCTAATGTTGTTCTTTAATAATTTGGTGTGAACTATGTTGGAGATCACAGGTTGTATTGAGATATGAAAAATTAAAAAATGTTATGTGTTATTTATAGTATTCCGGAGTTACATGGTAATCACTGTTTTGGTCCATAAAAACTCTTGTTTCCAACACTAATATTATTCTTATTAGTCTTATTTGATTTATTAATATATGATTCTCTATGTGGTAAATTTACTCAATATAACACTATAGAAAATATTAATTAATGTGATAATTGTCTTATGGAAAATGAATATAAAGGGAAGTTTGAACGGAGGTGAATAATTCCTCTCTATCATTGTAAAGAGAGTCTAATCCCATAAAGAGTATCGCTTTTGATGTGAATCCAAGAAGTGGATGAGATTTTGTTGGGACTTGTTTTGCATTTATTTTCAATAATGTGTCAATATGTATTTTGTGAGTTTGGATGAAGTGTTGATGGTAGGAGAATTATTTTGGATTTTGATTATGGAATTGGATTCTATTATTGGAAAAAAATTCATTTTAAAACTATAATAAATGTCAATTTGGATCATAAGTGTCCTATACATGTCTCAATATGGACATATTCAACACAATTATTTTTTGAAAAATAATTAAGTACGTGAAATAAGAATTAGAAAACCCATTTTGTATTGAATTGATGAAAAAGTGTCCATGTGAAATACCCTTATATTTTTCATGAATTTATACAAATACTTCCTTTAATAAGAGATGAATAAAGGAGTTAGTTGTAATTTTTAATGATTTTTTATTATTATTTATTGAATCTAGACATTTTATAAATATTTATTGTAGGAATATTTTAAAATATGGGCCAACACCCACAAGTTTACTAGGCCAACTAAACTGTGGGATCAAGTTAGACTTCGTGGTTAAACATGCCTATAAGAACTATGTTTGGAAATCCCATTTATGGGATGGGTGGCTGCAGGAGTGCACCCACAATGAGATAATGTGTATAAGGATATCAGTGAGAATGGTGATGGGTTTGAAGGTTTATATGATGAAGCCAGGTGGTGGTGAGTGTGGGTGTTTTTTTGTTTGCTGATCCTGGAAGCCATCTCAAATATGGAGAGGTCACTTTTTTTATTGAAAAAATATTTTAATCATTGTACAAAGATTGGATGTAGGATATAGAGGAGTGCGGTATAGTTCTAGAATCACAAAAATGTTGGATAAAATGTTCTTTATCAATTTATATGTTCTCAATCATTAATTCAAATAGTCTAAATGTATTTTTTCTTGGATCTCCTCATGGATTTCTTGTATGCTGAATTTCAAGTAGAATGTTAATTGGATGATAAACTTATCATATTTCTTGATGATGTCACCAAAATGGTTTATCTGAGACCGATCTGACTTAATTAATTCAATATTTGTTATATATGCATGTGGAAAATGATAAAAAATATATCTTATCAGATGAAAATGAGTCTAAATTCATATTTCTGAGAATTCACTTTTTTACGGAGCTTGAGTTTAGGTGTGGTAAAGGGAATATGATCCCCATCACATGCATGTGTTGTTATCATTGAGAGGGAGAAATTTAAGGGATCCTTTTATTTTTTACATCCCATTATTATGGAAAAAAACCATGATAATTGAGAATTTAAATGGATTGAAATGGAAGTATTTGTTAATAGATGAAGGATTCCTCAACACAGCATGAAAACCAGATCATTGGTGGTTCAAATAATCCTAAAAAATGGGAATAAATTTTATTGTAGATAATATCAATTCATTATATGGGAGATCATTAATTTCTCTTGGAAATTTTGTACCACAAAAAATTATTTTTATAGGATGTGTTTTGAAATTATTTCATTTTATGTGATGGAGGAGTAGATCACATATCCCTCTAGACATGCAAATCATGAACTTAAAAGTCTCATAAAGACCCTAAGGATACCGGATGAAACTGAGGTTCTGTGATACCCATATGCTTATACCTAATGGTTCACATGAATGTACTATATACATCCACACAGTTGTTTCATATACACTTTACACATGAATATGAAGAAGATCATGGGAAACTATTTCCCGAAAAAGAAAAATGAAGAACACCAATTTCAGTTTTTATGAGGGTCCTTACATAATTTCATGAGTGATTAATTGTTTCTCGCAAGAAGGAATTAAAACAAAATAGCACATGTATTCATATGAATTTGGAATAAAACTGAAAATTTTGAGTGTGAATACTAGTTTTTATGAAGAAACACAAGGTGGTTTGTGTTAAATTTCATATATAGTGTGCATGAATAAACACAATGTGGAACTTGTACACACATCCCCTAACATGTAGGCAAATTCTGGTATATAGAATATACATTCATTAAATAACAAGATTGCATGAGATAAAACTGAGGTGTGTGAATATTTAATGATGAAGGTGAATGTGGTGCATACATACTACCATTCACATATACCATCAAGTATAAAATGTAAAATTGATTTTCAAATTACCTTAAATCCATGAATGAAATGTCATTGAATTGATTTTTTTATAAGAACAATTATTTATTTTTACATCTTTTTTTATACAAAACATTAGGGAAGAATTTATTAACAGAACATGCACACATGTAAGTGATTTTAGGATTTTAGAAATGGAAAAATCATCCTAAGAATAGTTTTACTGAGGAAACTAGTAATTATAGGAGATAAGAATTATTGAGCAAGACCAATAAACCCAACCAGGGTTTGTATAAGGAACATAAATATTTACACAAACAATTCACATCCTACAATATCGTGTAGAAATATCCCAGAATCATACTACACTAGATCAATCCTTTAAACATATTTGAAGACATCTAATCTGCTTCGAGAGTATGTTATGTTTTGTGGTTAGATCCAACATTAGATAGAGTGTATTTGTTAAAACCATAACTAAATTATTTGAGTCATAGTTTATAGCAGTGGAAGTATTTCTGTAGGAATCATAAGCAAATATAGTATCTTGGTTAGTGCTAGAGCATTGTAATCACATATTTGATTGTGAAAAATCCTTGTTGGTTGACCAACATGTCAAGGAGTATATTTTTCTATTGAACCTTGTAATTTTGTTTACCACTCTCTTTATTACTATGAAATCACATGTAGTGATATTGGGATATAATATCGAGCAGATCAAGATTCCTAACAATTTTGAGAGGAAAATTTATTTTGAAACATAATTCATAAAAAGAAACAACTAATTTACCCCACCCTTCACAATGGTCAATGAATCATAAGGCTCTACAACTTGTACAAGATATAGGTTCCCTATAATGATCCAAGAAGGTTTCTGATAGATGTATAATCTTAATTCTATCAATATATGAGTTGTTCTGAGTTTTTATCAGATGAATTATCACCTTTTGATATATATGATGACATATTGTCTTCTATCACGTAACCGGGAAGTGAGATATAGGGTGATAGTGTTTCTAAAACCCATTAATGAATATTATTCCATGAAACTAGATGATAAGAGAAATATTGAGTTATATTGAAGGGACAAAAATTCATTCTTGATGGATTTAATTGAAAAATTTTTCTAAAGGCCATGGGTCTCCAATCTATCAAGGATGTTTTTTCAATGAACTCAAAAGTAGATATGAAGTAAATTTCAATGTCAAGGAATCCAAATAACAATATTGGATGAGTAATTTTCAGAAAATTGAAAAATAATGATTAAAAATTTATTATTGATTATTTCACATGAGTAAAAGAGATTGTCGGTAATATTTGATAATATTGTCCGAAATGGATGAAAATATCATTTTAAAAAAACATATCAGGTTTATTAGAAATTAGTTTGATTCAAAGGTCTCATCCCTAAAATACATATATGATTTATTATACATGAACTACAAAAATATCATTGATTATGATATTAGGAAGATTAAATGTTTAATTAATAAGTAAAAAATTAAAATGGCCTTTGAAACCATGATAAATTATAAATTCATAGAAAAGAGTCTGAAGAATCTGATGATTCAAATAGTGATGATAATGATGATGACTTCATTCAAATCATTTCTCTTATATTAGAAGTTATTTTTAATGGAAATTTAAGGGGATATAATGCACAACCACATAAATGTATCAACTATGGTAACATTGGTCATTATTCTAACATGATTCCAAAGATGATGGTTGAAGAATCAAAATGATAATAATAATGAGATTATGAAATATCACATTACAAAATATGCGTTATGAAGAAGAAGAAAGTCTATAGAATAAAGAAGGGAAATTTAATAAGAAATGATAATATAGATTCATCATCATGTTGTTCTTCATATAGTGAAGTTACTTTCATGGACAAATAAAAGAAAATAACATAATCATTATTCAGTATTGATGAAGAATAGAAAAGTATATAACTTGATTGGAATTTATAAAATAATAATTATTGTTCTACACGGAATATATTAAATATATCACGAAATAAATGATAAATCTCTAAGAATAAAACATGAAATTAATGGATGAAATGAAAAAGGATGAAATAATTCATGTTGATGAATCAATGACGGATATTATTATGATATAAGTATCTTTAATTATATAGATCAAGATGAAAAAATTAAAAATTAAAAAATGATGAATAAGATAAGGTTATATGTGATCTTGAAGAGTAGTTGTCTACTAGAGAACATGGGTTTTTTGAGACATAGGTCATATGTGTCAAAGTTTCATATGAGTTGAATATGTGTTGATAATTTTTTTATAAATCTATTGAGATCATGGGATAAACTTCTCAAGCTATATAGATGAAAAGTAAAAGTGAACTTTATCTTTTTTAGGATATGTTTTTCGTAATAGTGTTTGAGTAAAATATAAAATTGAGAATATGATGGAAAATTAAAATGAGAATTAATAATCCAAATTTGGGGAATAGTAAAATTTTACAGGATGGAGACAACCCCTAATGAATGGAAACTGAAAAACAGATCTTGGTTCAATTAGAACCAATTTAATATAGTAAAGTTTCAATAATTTATTAGTGCTATGATAATCATGGTAAAAACCCCAACTCATTATTGTCAAACTTTTCATTACCACAAATGATGCAGGATCCAATAGTTATTTTCAGTGAATATCAGACGAAAAATTCAATGAGAAAACTACAAGTGGAAATATCTACACCCAAACTGTCTAACCAAATCAAATTTCATATTTTGTGAGAATTTTATGTTAGATATAGTTTTGAAGGTCACAAGGCTATGGTATTCATGAAGAGGATAGAAGGATAATTTCCCTATGATATGAAAGGGGGAGGTTCATATATAAACCCAATGACATGTCATGTATTGATTTTTAGAAAACGTAGTACATCATGAAAGAATTCCCAGTGGTATGGACACATCTATTGAAACCAACAAAACAATTGGGGGATGAATGGAAACATTCTAAATCTAAACAATATCAAGTTATGTTAAAAAATCATATAGAAGTTAATGGGAAGTTTTACAAAATATGAATAATTACTATCAATTATATATAAGATGAAAATCTTATTCAACAACCAAAATAATACGGGAAAAATAAACATTGTTAATCCAATGACACTAAATAAAATAAAAGTCATATATAATACGATAATGATGATATTGGTAGAAGATAATTTCCTGGATTGAAAATAATCACTCAGTGTGACATTCATTAATTACAAAAAATAATTCCCCTCCATATTCCATATTTTTATATGTGTTTTTAACTAATAATACATTAAATTGACGAAGATAATTGATCCCATCACATCTATAGATCATTATAATATTGATATTCTTGAATTTTACTAACATCCATGAAATTATAGATCAGTGTACACCATTTTAGAGGAATAAACCTTGAGAATAAATTTGAATACTTTTGTATAGATTCAATATTTAAGGTCATGGTGTTACAATAACAAGTTCAACACTTATTATTAATTATATAATATTATCAATTAATAGGGTGTTCATTGTGGATGAAAAAATATGTCAATGTTGGAGATGTAACTTTTTCACAAGTACATTAGGATGTGTTTATTGATGTTTTTTTAGGATTTAGCATTTATTTCTTAATCTAGTTATTTTTAACCCCATATATGAGTATTGAAATTTTTTTAGCATTATTTCTTGAATATTATATATTATTCACAACATAGACATCCCTTGGTTTACCTCTCTTGTTTTCTTCACATAGTTAGCCCATACAGACTTATACTTGACTAAATGAAGGATACTTTCTATGAAGATCATGTCATATATTTTCCATATGAGATGAAATCATGAAGTTTTCATATAGGTAAGATGATCAAGATTTTGGGAATGAAGATAAGTTGATAGGACCCCACCAATCACATGCCATTGATTGTCATGGGAGGTTATTTATAGAACACATATTGTATTTTCAATATGTGCAAATGATATTGAAAATAAAATAAAAAGGTGGATATTTTTGGGCCCTTTATTTCATTTGTTATTAATGATGTTTCTATTTTTTGGTGAGTATGGATGAAGTGGTGATTTTGGAGAAATTTTATGATTTTACATAATGGTATTGGATTCCATGAATGTATTATTATCCATAAACAACACTAATAATCATTTCATTTGATCATAAATGTCTAAAACATTGGTTAAGATGGGAACATTTTTTACCACAATTCATAGAAAATTAAATAATTCAATTATATATTTATTTATGAATAGATTAAAATGTGCTCAAAAAAAAATACATTTATTAAGAGGTTTCTCATAAATTAACATTAAGAGGAAAAGAAGAAAATATATAGTTTGAATTTTTGGAGAATTATTTGTATTAATTTATATACAAATAAATTGGGTAAGTATTTATTGGGTGATTACTTTAAATGTTGTCCAACCCAAGTAGGAGGCCTATTCTAGCTCCAACTTGGGATAATTCCATACTATGCGGTCAAAAAATCTGATAGGAATATTTCAATTCAACCAAGAAAGAAACTTGGTTGGGTGAAAGAGTGGACCTACATGGTGAGCATGTGTATAAGTCCCACAAAGAGCATGTTGATCGACCTAATGTATAATATTGTGAATCATTAAAGTGGTATGTGTGGTGGTATTTTCTGATTATTCCAAAAATAATCATTGAATGGCTAGTGGTCACTATTTAAATAAAAATCGATGTGAAATATTTTAGATATACTCAATGTGGGACACATATGAGTAGTTTTTTGGTCTAGATTCATTAAAATTATAAATAAAATGATTTACTCTCAATGGGGATGATATAATACACCCATTCACCACATCAGGATAGTATTATTCTTCATCACTCCTTTAGGATTACCAGTTTATTAAAACTCAAGACGAACATCTCCTGAATGAGAAGTCAGTCATCTTTCATGATGATTTTGAAAAAATGATGTATTTGATATTAGAATAGCATCATGCATGAAATATTTTTCTATCATTAATGTGAATAAATAGGATAAAAATATTCATCTAAATGAAAGTGATGTTACATTTGGATGTTTGAGAATCCTTCATTCAAAGAGATTGAGGTTAAGTGAGGCGAAGGGCCTGTGATCCTCATTGCAGGCTTGCAAGGTTAACAAAAAAAAGTGGTCATATGAAGGTTCCTTGATTTTAGTGTTTCATTAATATTAAAATAACCTACAGTATTTAGGTTTTAAAAAGGACATTACTCGGCTTTATTTATTATGTGTTATATGTTCCGTCAACACTGTAAGAAAATTTTATCATAGGCAGTGTTCATAACCTATAATATGATAAGAACCTATCTCGTGGATGACAATCATTCTCTATTTCTTAGAGCTCTCATTTCTCCCTCAAATAGATCATCAAAATACATTTTTTCATGATGAATAGTTTTGTGATGGATTCTTACTATGTGAAGAAGGATAAAGAAATCATGTTGACCTCTTGATATGTGAATCGTGCACTCGATATTCCACCAATGAAAATGAGGTTCCATGAAGAAGCTATTGTTGTGAAATACCCCTATGTGTATACCTAATTGTTTAAATGATTATACAAGCTACATATTTATGGTAATCACACATACATTGTAACTCAGGGTGATAAAGAAGAATAGGGATAACTATAACACCAAAATATAAAGAAACAACAATCTTTCAGGTTTTCTGGAATTTCATTTCATATGATCTTTCCCGACTCACTATTCTGCACAAAAAGGTAGTGAAAAAATGTGTTTATTGTACTCACATGCATTATGAAACCATTAGAATAATGTGTGTTTTCATATAAAAAGTACATAAAGAAAGAATTGTTGACTATGAGTGTGTTCTTACAAGGTTTTCATAATGAATCATATGGTGAAAAATGTATACACACCCCTTTCATAAATTACATTTATTGTTCATGGTATATGCATGCATGTGGTAACAAAAATGAATGATAAATAAGTTATGTGTTAAAATATATAATAAAGAATGTGAATGTGTTCCATGCATACTTACATGAATACGTACCAAATAAGAGATGCTGGAAACACGATTTTCAAATTCCATGTGATGCATGCAATAATTTTAATTGATTTAATATATCAAGAATTAAATGAATTGATTTTTGTAAGTTATTATTTCATAAAATATTATTAAATAATTTTTTTACAAAACATGTACACATATATGTATGGCTGAGACTTCAATAGAAAAATGAATTTTTCAAAACATAGTTTCATTGACAAAATTATTAATTACAGGTGATTATGAATTATTGAGAATGAAAATCATAATAGAAAATTTCGTATTAATGGTACATGAATAGGTACATGAGAAAGTGAGATCCTATATTCATTATGGAATATGATTAGAGAATCATCATATTGGGGATCAAACCTTTGAATAGTGGTGAATCCATGTATTGTGTGTTGGGAGAAGGTGAAGTCTTTTTACTATAGAAAGGAGAAAAAGGAGTCTCTCAGATAATGTTCGAGTATATGTCTTTTAGTTGGATCTGAATGTATATAATTCTTTTTTTTGGAGAATAAATAAACAAGAGTGACTCTATGGGAGCTTGATATTTGTCATCTCAAATTTTAATAGTGGAGAATCCATATTGTGGGACTAACACGGAATGGAGTAGGTCTTTATACCAAACCTTGTAAATAATGTGTGATGCTCTATTTATCACTACCACTGCATATAGAGTAATACTTAGAGAAAATATTTAGTTGATCAATAACATTAAAATGGTTGAGTGTATAAATTTGAATAATGATATTTGTAAAAAGAAAGTACTAATTCATCCCATCCATATCTGTGGAGACCTAGCCTATGGATATATAGTTTTTTATAGACTCTTACTATAATAATTTGTATAAATGATGAAGGAAATTATGATCCAATAAATAAAGAATAAAATTATGAAATGTGAATTCTTATATATGATGGGGATGTTGTAATGAACCCTTGTATTTGAATGACCCTTTAGAACTTATTGCTAATAAGGGAAAGAATAAATTTTAATGTGTGTGGAAGATATATTTAAAGGGGATAATATTCTTTATTGAGAGTTAATTGGATATCATCATCAAAATATAAATGGGGAGACTATTTTTAAATCTGATTGTACTGAGTTTTTTTGTCAATATGGATTTACGCATTATAGAATATTTTTTAAAATGTTGATGATAAAATGTGTGTTTGTATATTAGTGAAGAGTGTGTGATTTTTTATAAATATCATTTTTGAATACTCATGTTAAATATGAACAAAGTGATTAGGTGATGATTGGGATATTAGTTGATCCTAATAAATATGGTTGAGTTCAGTTGTCAACAATAAATATAATTGATACTCTTGTTGTATTATTGATAATGATGTTATTGGGTCAGTGGGGGAAGACATGTGTGACCGTGAAGATAGTGTGTCACCTATTGCTTTGAAGATACACATAACTCAATATATTGTAAAGGTACCACACTATATATTTTCTTGTGGTGGATATCCTATAAATCTATGTGAAATGGTCATTTCAATTATAAGTATAGTGGTGGTATGAGTGATATTTCTTTATTACAATGAATACTTTCTGAGAAAGAGTTAATCATAATTAAATTAGATGGAAAACTCACATGTTTTGATAGTCCATGGTAAACTTGTGAAGTTACAATTAAAATTAGAATATATAGAGGAGGCCATTCCCATAGTGATCAAAATGTAAAAATTAATCCATAAAATATTTTTCAATATAATGAAGTGAAGAGGTTTTTTTAAAAAGAATGTATTGAAGTGAGGACATGTGGAGAAACATGGACAACACCATATTGACCATATTTGAGAATGTCATGGTGAATGTGATTTCTCTTTATGGAAAATAGGGATTCCCATAACTGGTTTTGTGGTTCTCAAATTATTTCTTGTTTTATATATAGATTATATATACAAAACAAAAAGAGGAAAATGACCACAAATATTGGGGTCTAGAGTTTCTAAGGAAAACATCCATGTATTTTCCACTAGGATGTGGTCAATGTATTTTGAATGTTTGGGAATAATTCCATTGATATCATTGAATTGAATCCTGGAATGAATGTTTAATGACTCATACATTATGTGTCTCAATATTATAACTTACCCAATCCATCAGTGAAGGATATATATAGGATTTGTGTTGGTGAAATAATTTGAAATTAATTCATGTTGTAGAGAGTAATATAATTTTTCCATTATGTATTATTGTTGAAAGAGAAAAGATGATTTCTTGGTGGTGGTTTAGGAGTAATTTCAATGGTTTTTAAAGGTACCATTAATACATTGATAAGTGTCCATTTGAAGGTCAATTATCCAACTTATTATAAGAGAAAATCATAATTTAAATGAGGAAATGATTGAATAAGTATTCTTTATGTATACATTGAACATAAAAAAGAATACATAGTTATACATGAGTTTACATTGATTTACAAAATCTATGTACGAGATATTGCTCTATTCGGGGTGAGGTTATAGAATCATGAAGAATTCTGGACCATTGATGATTCGTACAATAAGGGATTTTTTTCCGACATAGAAGTAAATTTCATTCCATAATAATTCAGAATAAAATACGTGATGCATGAAAGGGTGTTTTGAAAGATAGTGAATGAGAAGAAAAGAGAAATACAATATATCAAATTACATTTTATGAAGATACATTATATGAGGCTATTAAGACACATAACTATCAATAATTTGTTTATGTATCCATCTTGGAGGAGTGAGAAAAGGAGGAGTAAAAAGTGGAAGTGAGCTGATAGTAATACCTAGGTGATAGTGAGTTAATCATAAACCATTTTAATAAAGAGATACTGAGAATGGCATGACCTAGATCAAACCATTTTAATAAGATAAAACATCAATAGGACCAGTGAGATCAATAGTTATTATGGTTAATGACAAAATTCCAATACATTCTAGTTAGACAACGCCTAGTGAGGGTGATCCAAGTATATCACCATGTCTCAATGTACTTTATGCATGACCACCAAACGAAATAAAGAAATATGAAATGTAATTATGAAAATAGAATGACATGTTACACTAATGTTTTAGAGTTCATGTTCATTTATGGAAGGTGATATATTTATGGGTAACAGTATAAATTTGATTACACTATCATACCCTGATTAACCCCCACCCCAATAGTGATCTCTCTATATCCTCTATTGGGGATGTATATGTATCAGAAGTAAATATATATGATGAAACTAAGTGATGTATCTTCACTCAACGAATATGAGGAGTAAAATATTTGTATCTCATGTAATGGTATGCAAGGAAACTAGAGGGAGTATCATTATACATGAAAAATGAGTAAAACTTGAGGGGTATCTCGACTAATGGTTTCATTGGTATAAAAGAAGAGGTTTTAGTCATTGGAACACAAGATATTCCCATATATAATTGAAAATATCATGTTTTGAATCTCATTGATTCATCTATGTTAGTGATGGAAGTAGTGGGATTTGGGAAAAGATTATAGACTATACCCTATTAGTTCTCCCAACCTAGTTTGTGGGGATATGGCTACATAATATATTACACTAAAAGAATTTGATGGTGTAATTTATATCACATGAATGATAATTTAAATACTAATTAATACCATTAATTTTATTTATAGATCAAAATAATGTTATTTCTTTAATTGAATTATGTTTTTCAAAGTTACTATAGTGATAAATTATTTATAATAGAATATTATTTATTTTAGGACTATTTATGTTCAAAATTTAGTTGGATTGTATAATATACTACTATTTAAATGAAACACATCTATTTTATTATCAAATGGTAACTAATGTGGTTTACATGCTTATTTTCAAATTTATTCTTTTCTTATTAAATAATCATAACGAATGTTAGTTGTAAGTGTTATTGACCTTGAAAATCATTTTAAATCATCAATCTTTCCCTTTTATATTAATGTTTTCAAAACGTTTTCATGAATTTTCTTTTTATAGTCATTAAAAAATTCTTAAGGGAATTTTACCTAACCATTGGTATTTATTGAGACGTGTTTAAAACAAATTTCATAACATTTTCCTCATGTATAAAAATTAAATGAATTTAATAATGTTTGATATGGTATTTAATTTTAAACATTTACAATATTAATATTATTTATTAACCTAATGAACATTATTTTTATTGAATCATATACTTTAATTTTATAATTTTACTTTCAAGGAAAATATTTTTCAAAATATTTTCTAATTTTTAATAATTTTAAAAAACGATCGTCAATTTTGAAATGGTATTTTTCTCAAGATTATTTGAAATGATATTTTTATGAAATTTTTATTCATCATTGAAAACAACCAACTATTTTAAATATGTTCCACTATGGATAAGTAATAATGATACAATCCTTATACTTTCTTGGATGGTTTATGATTTTTTTCAAATTAATTATCATGGAACCTACTTATTTTCATTAGTAAAGAAAGATAACAATTAACAATGGTGATTTTTATTGTCAAAAAGCAAATATTTCATTTTTTCAATATGTAATGGTTTATATATATTTTTTGTGATGACAGGTGATTTTTATATATCTCACTATGATCGGTGATCCGAATATAACTCTCTAATTGATTGGGTAAATAGGTAGATTTAACCAGTTATAGGTTTTACATAATTTTTCATGGAATTTAATAGGCATGTCAATACATTATTAGAGTAATTTTAAGATTTATATCAAAAATGATATTCCAATTTACCAACATTTTCTCCTTATACTTGCATCAAAATATATTGTGTCCTTTTTCAATGGAGTTTTTTAAATTGATCATGATTGTAGACTAATAAGATAGTTTTCTAATTTGACTTTTTATACCAAGTCACGTGTATTATGATCCTTATTTTGATGGTATGAAATTCCTTTATGTTATACTTAGAAAAATTAACTATTTCATCATACCATTATGATCATCTTATTCTCAAAGATGAAATTTAATTGTCAATGCTTATGTTTAGCCTTTCTGAGAATTTGATATCACCCTTATTTTTGATCCCATTTCCTTTGGTAAGGGTGAATGATATTAGATGAATTATGTTTATAAAGGATTGATCTTTGAATAATTTCATAAGAGATGTTTAATACTTATGGTGGAATAATAAAATATACGTATAATGGAAAAATAATAATTTTAAGAAATTTGAATTTTTATGTAAGTGTTTTCCATAATTTTCTAAAACAATAATCCAAAAATATCATCAAGTATGTAAGTGATTAAATATTTAATATTGACGTAGAATGTTATGGATGGTTGATAATGGTCTAGTTTTATCATAATCAATAATAGAAAAGAAAATATTATGTTTTGAGCATCATATCTAGGAGTTTAAGTTCTATATTATTATTATCAGTATCAGTGGGAGATTTATATATCTTATCATATTATTATGTTTTCAATTGAGGATATATTATGATATATTCATAACATAAGGGGTTTAAAAATACATAGTGAAGATAAATTCAATGGAAAAGAAAGAATATTTTTTATTTTATGTGATCTGAATTTAAACTGGTTAATGATAATTTATTGTGGTTAATAAATGTTTTCCCTAACAAACTATCATTACATGGACAACATATTTTTCGTCCTTGTTTTTATTTTTACATGTCACTAATTATCTTCCCTTTGTAAACCTAGTAATTTTTTATTTTAGGTGACCTTTATATATCCATTTCCTCTTTTTCAAAGGATGTTTTATTAACCATGTTTATGATTTGGGTTGTAAGCAATATTATTTTTAAATTATAATCCATATATTAACAATATGAATTAAAAATTGTGAAGAAACTATTTATTGTTGCAGATATAACTTTGCGATATTTTAAGAATCTTTTGGTTTGGTATTGTATGCAAAAAAAAACACTATGAATAAATGAACCATTATATATATTATTATTTAAATGTTACATCTATAAACTATCCATTAAATTAATGTGTATGAATATGATTATCCATATTATGAAATATATATAATGTTCCCACAAAACTCAAATACACTAATTAGTAATTTTTAATGATACAATAATTTTTTAGTAAAGTCATTTTATTCTTCAAAATATGTATTCATCAAAAATTGTTTATATTTATTTTCTTACTGAGGGTTAAAAATAATTTATGGAGTTTTAAAAAATTTATTTTGATAAAACTGTAATTATTTTTAAAATCATCATGTAATATTTTTCATAGAGTTAATTTTTGATAAGTATCAAAAATTATTTATTATTCAATAAACCGTAATAAATAATGTTTTTAACTAAAAACATTCTTTTTATTTGAATAAATTAAAATGTAATATTTAATTTTATATTGGTTTCAAATTAAATATAGTTATATTATATTATTTATAATACAATTAATTTCATATGAATTTATTTTACAGTTGAAATTGGTATAAAAACTTATTTACACTTAATAAGACATTTTTTCGGAAACCCAATTTTCATCACATTTTGAGGGTATAATTTTATATTTTAATACATGAATTATTTGAATTTAGTGTGAAAAAATGTATTTTAAATTATGAGTTATCGTAATTTAAATTTGTTAATATGGTTAACAAAAGATTTGATCAAAATTAATATTAATCATAATAACATTTTGTTAACACTATATAGGTAAAATAGGTTTATTAGGGGAGGAAAATAATGTAAAAATGAAAAAAATATGCAAAAACATGAATTAATTTCATTTAATGAGCCACTTTATCCATAATTTTCAAAAATATTAAGATATTACCTTTCAAAATATTTATCTTTTATTTTGAAATTTATTTTATTTTAAGTAAAGAAAAATATAAAAGGTTACTCTCTTTCTTTAAAATTTATATTATATATTTACATAGTTATCTATATAAGTATTCTATGTATATTAATACTTATTTTTGAGATAATGAAATTATTATTTTATTATTTTTTGAAATTTGTAGTCATGATATAAATTAGATAAATTCCTACAAAACACTGGCATAGTTATTGTACAAGAGTAGAAAATTATATAAAATTATTTTATAAACACAAAAAAACATTATATTTTACACATTACACATGGATTCAAATAAATGTTATAGTTTATAATAATTTACTATTTATTTTCAAATTTATTATATGCTAAGTCGATTTTTCAATTGTTTTCTAATGTTAATTTTCTTTAATCTTTCTTAAAATGATATTAATAGTATTTTATGTCAAAGAATTTCATTAAAATAATTAAAAATCATAAAAAATATTGAAAATGAAAAATTAGGATGATAAAGGCTTGTAATTTCCATCAGTTTACATTTATTAGAAATTTTTTAATTGAAAATAAAATTTACAACCCTCTTTTATTGATAAATTTATTACTATAATTAATGTCTAAAATAGTTAACATTAAGGTTAAATAAAAATATAATAATTGAGTTGATATGTAAACATATAAAAATATTATTTTATGATGATATTAATACAATAGTCCCCTTATATTTGATTAAATTTCCTTTCAGAATCATTTGACATGATCTAAACACATATTATAATTATTTGTTTTATTAATTTCCAAAAGTTCTCCTCCTCTCACTTATAAAAGGACACAATTTATCCTCACCTCTCCATACATCAAGATCCATTTTTCAGCATAATCCTATAAATCTCCTTTCATATCATTTCTACCCACATTAAAGTGTTGTTATTTTTTTAATAATACTATCCTTATAGGCCCTAAGTTTTAATGGAGAACAGGTTTTTGGAAAAATATTTATAGTTTTTAACTATTTGTTTTACTAACATTTCTTCTAATACCACTTCAATCCTTCTTAAATATCCATAGAATATTAAAATAAATTTAATCCACAAATTGGGATGTTATTCTTTAAATTTTTTAACTTATATCCATCTTATTATTTCGTTAAATGCTAAATAAAACCATGATTCGTGTGTATAGTGGACTACCACCATAGGAATTGATGTAATTGGTTTTTCATCCCCACGTGTCAAATATGTTAATAATGTAGTTTTTAATATATATATATATATATATATATATATATGATATTAATGACACAATTATCATTATTTTAATATATTATATCATCATGTTTCTTAAATTTTCAATCATGGAATAATTATAATGTCATTCATGTGTACGTGGGTATTACCTCATCAATGAAGCAAATTTATTTATTTGTCATGAATTGATCTCATGAAGACAATATATATGTTTATTTTATGAAAAATTATTATATTTTTATTTAATAATAATTATTTTAAGATTTCCTGATATTTATCTTCAATTTATCATGATCTTTGAAATATGAAAATGTTTCTAATATGTATGTACGACCTACTGTCTCCAAGATTATTACATAGTTTTTTTCATTACCATTATTAACAATTAGTTTTAAAAATATGACAGATGCATAAAAATTGTAATTATGTAATTATTGTTATTATACATTATATTATGTAACAAATATCATTTTAACCACATTCATCATCCCAAATCATTTTGATCTAATGTACCAATCATCTTGAAAACACTTAACAAGGACTTAACTAAATAAGATTTTACATATTCTATTTAATAATATAAAATAAATGGTTTATGTATAATGGGTTGAACCTATAAATGTTTTTTAATAAATATTATAATTGTTATAATTATATTATATAGGTTTTAAATATCATACGTTATGAGTCATACTCATGGTAAGGGATTCCGTCTCAATTTCCCTTCAATAAGGCCTTTTTTAATGTTTTGAAAGTAATTTTTTATATGATGTTTATAATTTTATTTTTTTCAATTATTTAAATTAATCATTCATTTTTTCTTTTAAATGAAATACCAATTAGTTCTCCAAATGGAATTTGAATTGAATATTACAAACTAGTAATGAGTTTCTTAAGACAATTTAATATCATCAGGTTATAACTCTTCATTATTGGCTTTGTTATGATATCACTATTTATTAATTGATAAATAAATTTGTGATACAAAAAATTATTTGGATTTAAATATTTTCAGAAAATCAATTTATGAGATTAATTATCACTTAGTGGATTAATTATCTCTTTAAAAGTTATGATCATTATATGGGTTTTTATTTTCACTATCTCATTTTCATTATAATTATTTCATAAAATGAAACATGATTTCACTAAAAGGGGTTATTACTACCCCAATAATGAATTTTTACATATTAATTCCTGAAATAAATTATAGGTATCCAAATATATAAAGGAATTATGTTATAATCTCATTTATTTTTGAGATTGTTTATGTTGAAGTTTGATTTTTGGGAGATCATATTATTTTCAGTACATTAACCAAATATATTTTAATAACATTCCTAATGAATTTGTTTTATTTTTTTAGTTACTATTTATTTCATTTTTTATTAAATAATAATAAAAAAGGCCACTTGTATTTCAAACCGATCATGCATCTTCATTTCTGTGGGTTATATTTATCTTCTATATCCATGTTTTCTAAAAAATTTCATTAATGTTATTTTACAATAAGTGATTATTCTCTAATGTAATATTACATTAACATTTATTTTATTTTAAAAGGTATTAAAATCAAAATTTATTATTGTATTATTCATGGGTATCTTTTCAGTATATTTAAAAGTGATTAAAATTAATTTTTATGTTTTATATTTATGTAATGAACATATTTTCCCACTGTATTGTTAATTATTTGTAAGAATATTCCTTTAATAAAAATTACATTATTTTGGAAAAAAATAATTTTGAGTTTTTGTTTGTATAATTGTTTAAAAACCCAATGTTTAATGAATATTATACAAAAGAATATTCATGATTTTATTTTTATGTTATTTATATTCATCAATGAAAAAACCCTTTAATTTACATATTCTCCATTATAGATATTTTTTAATTATAACATACACATTATTTATCTAGATGTATTATGATTGTTTCAAAAAGATTTTTAAGGAACTCATTTCTATTCCATAGGTAAATCAAGAAATTAATTACGAATTTTTATTATAATGTTGAAAAATAAAATCTTTTATATGTTATGTTTAGTTAATTATTTTTAAGAAATCTTTATGATAATGGGTGATACCTATATGGCTCATGATAATGGATGAGGTCGATATAGCTCTCTAATGAATTGGTTACAGGGACAATGTTATGAAGTTATTAGTTTCACCTAAGTGATTATTTCCATTTATAGAGTACGTCATTCAATTTTTAAGTGTGATTGTAAGTGTAATATGAAAATGATTTTATAACTCACAAATATATTTTTATTATTCAACAATCAAGTTCTAATGTATAATTTATTTAAAAATTATTTTCAGATAGAAGCTCATTATAGAGATATATGACTCTTTTTTATATTAATGATATGTTTTGTGTATCATGTAATATGATCCATGATTTTGTGGGTATGAATTCTTTTTTGTTATAATCATGATCTTTGAATATGTCATCAAAACCATATACACTTGTTTTTTTCATTGATAATATTAGATTGTTAGTTATTATGTTTATCATTATAGATTATCTGAGATCATCGTTGTTATGTATTGTTTTTCCAACGTTTTGGTGGATGATCTTGAATGAATAATTTATAGTGAGGTTTCATTCTTGATTAATTTTTTGGGTGATTTTATCATCATAAAGAGGAATGGAAAAATATAGTTGTTATTGGAAAAATATTCATTTAAATACAAGAGATTTGTTATGTAAAAGGGTATAAAAATAATTTAAAACACTTGACCTAAATGATCATTGGATATACAAGTGATCTGAAATTTTTTTGTCTTGGATTGTTGAAATTGGTTCACATTAATTGGTATAAAATTTAGAAAATTAAATATTTATTTTTTAACACAAAATACATGAGTTCATGATTACGGAGATTACATAGTAAGCACCTTTTGCTGCCTATGTAGGTGATCTTGGTGAATGGGGGACACTATTAGTGACTTAGGTGATGGTATCTTGAGAAATTTTTTCTGATGTGGTCTATACCAAAATCTTCAATAACCGTGTAGATAGGTTCCCAAGTATTCATGTCCCTAGTTATGATGATTTTCTGGTGTTCAACTTCCTATGTAGTCATCATCCTACTTATATAGGCACCTATGCTAGTTAGGTGCATATGTGGTCTAGAACCCATATTTTCTGGAGCTTTGGTTGTCTGACAATCAAGTCATTAGATGCTAAGGGGGATGGAACCCATGGATCATAAAAAATTTGGAGGAAATGTGTGTGTAATTAGATCCCCACATCGTATGTTTTGATTTAATATCTTATAGAGGTTTATATGGGAAACATGGTCATATATATTTCACCTCTATGTTTCTGGGTTCTTTAGGTGCACACGTTGTCTGATCATTATTTTCCATCTACTATAATATTTAATATAAGCGTAAGGGGGGTCATTTTATTTGAAATCCTCTATTAATAAACTACCCATGGAAAATAACAGCATCTAGTTCCCAAGTAAGGATTCTCAATTCAAACATGGGACTTTATATTAGCATGCATTGTAGGGAATGTAAGACAATGAATGTGCATATAATGGTCTATATAGTGGGGTTCCTTCAACAACCTTTTCTCTAAAAATGGATGAAATCAAGAACCCACTCAAAATGAGTGGTTCCACCACACCACAAGATAATTGGACATCACCCCTCTGGTGGTTAGTAGTCATACGACAAATGAATATCATATTAGTGCATTCTCTAACATGTTTTAAACTTTTTTAACATGAAACAAACTCATGTAATATTTTTGAGGATTTTATTATAAAGGTCATGTAAATGTGTATGACCCAAAAATTTTGGGTGACAATTTTTATAAATATAAATATGTTTGTGTGTGTTTGTGCATCTGTGTGTGTCAATATAAATAATTTTGTACCTATTTATGTAGTATATACATATTAATATAAATAAATATATATAAAAATATATGTTTTTTTATAAATAAACAAAAAAATAATTATATCTGTGTCTGTATGTATGAATTAATTATACAAGTATATAAATATTTCGAAATATATGAATAAAAAAACAACATAGGATAGTAGTAATTGTGATATATCACCATGGAAAGGATGAGGGTCGAAAACTCACTCAATTCTCAAATAATTCCAAATTTTAGGAGTAGATGGGGGTTAAGGGGGAATAAGAAGCATTGAGGTGTGCTATATATTAAGTCCAATGGTGATCTCACGTACATTAGAATCATTCTGCACCTATGACCCTCACATCCAAATTAAATGTGACCCCCAACACCTCGTGTGTGATTAAAATAATTGTTTAAAAGACAAAATTTTTATGAAGGTGTTTCTATTAGGTTTAGTAAATATCACTAATAAAAGAGTTATTTATTAGTTATAACCAAATAGTCATAAAGGGACTATTCATCACCTCTACAAAATGGTGGTAAAATCCATATAATTTTATATTTTTTTTAATGAATAAACTGGAAAAATTTTACTGGATTTGGAAGTATAAGATCTTTTTTTTCCTAAATGAATCCAATTTTTAGCACTGATAAATGAATATGTATTTTAATATGTATTTAAATCCATGGTTATTCTAAATTGGACAATTTGAATTTTATTTAAAGAAAATAATTGTGTTCAAAATTTTCATTTATCAATGGGTGTTATTTTATATTATACACAGCTGTCAAACAATTCTTAAACCTAAAAAAACCAATTTTTTTAATTTTTATATATTTTTATTTTTTAAATAATATATATTACATGGGGAATAAAATAGATAACTATGATATCACATTCCCTCTTTGACCGTACATTGTGTTTTGTATATGCATCATATTAACCTAAATGAAATATTCTTGCACTAATAGTTTAAAACCCTATACTATTAATTATAATCTATTAAAATATCAATATGAATATCATACAATATATATATATAATCTATAAAAATATATATTTCTCACTGCAGTTTTTCAACGAGTTAATAACTTTCATGTGGATATAAATGTTTATTAACCTTCAATCATCATTGGGTTATATCAAATTTAAAATATAAGATTATGTTGTGTAAAATGGTGATCCATTGAAAATATAGAGAATTTATGATGGATTATAAATCCTATAATAAATATTAATAAAATACATTGTTGGATAGGAATTATTGAGAATATGGTAGCAAAGTGGTGTGCTGGTGAGTAATGATTGATCTGAAAAATAAAATGTAATACACACACGAACAGAAAAATAAATGTGGATAGGTAATTATAGATATAAATGATGCTCTATTGAAACCTAAAACAAACATGATAATACTTAACCCTAAGACCACCTCAAATCCCATAACAACACAACGTATAATGTCCTGGTTCCGGGTGCTGAACAAAGGTGCCCTGAACCTGGTTGGTCACATGACCACATGCGAATTTCCCCAAATTCCAGAGTTTACTAACTTGTAGCCATGGAAAAGGGCTGATAATGGGAAAACTATTCTTCATTGGAAGCATATACACTGTGGAATAACAAATTGTAAGTAGTGGCGGAAGCAACTATACCATAAAAAAAGAAATAAACATTGGAAAACTGATATATAAACAACTGCAGCATATAAAAATAAATGATGTAGGAAATATATTTCTAGGAAAGAAGACAAAAAATTCACAATGATGGAAATACCATACTAGAACCAATGTACAGAAAATAGTAAACTCAAAAATCATCACAAGACTCAGGTTGGTCCCACGCTCTCCAGCTCCAAGAGTACTCAAGTACCTGATGAAGAAGGGTGCCTTCCATTATCAATACCTCCAACCATATAATCTATTTGTTTCCAAAATCATGACAAAAAGAGGGTGTGGGATGAATCCCAATAGGCAACCACAAAAATATCTATTCCTAACAGTCAGTGAATTTATTATGGAGTCAATATGAATAAATGAAGCCATAAACTAGGAACTTCTCAAATGTAAATAATCATATAGTTTTCAGTTACATTCATTTTCATTTATAAATTATTAAAATTGTAGAATAATGTAACCTCAGTATCTAGCCTAATATCAGTATCCCCCTGTATAATTATAACAATAGACATCCTAGAAGACCATATAAACCACCACGTTAGACTGAGACTAAGCTTGTGTTTTGTCTTGGCTACTCATCACAACATTAATAAAACATTTATAACAACCCTTTGCGAAAGTGGTCATGGTCTAAACACATTGGGTTAAACATAGAACTAGAAAATTAAAAACAACCACATGGGAAGCTCTCATGGAAAATATCCTTGGGTCCACATGGCATTAATAATTTATACACGACCTCCTGGTATCTCTCACAGTCATTACCCCCAGGGTTAACAAAGTATAAATAATCATAAATGATCTGCTGATAGCTATAATGGTCAATAACCCCTAGCTAAAAATCTACACCATGTTTCTCACGGCCCTCTATAAATAAACATGAAATCCCCTAGAGTTTTCCTAGTATAAGGATCTCATGGTCTATTAGAAGATCAGTACGCATGCGACATTAATTATAGGCTCTACATGAAATCCAAACTATCAGATGGCTCAACCATAATAACATCATAAAAAGGAATCACATGTAACCCATCATCTCCATCCCAAAAAACTCAATGCATGGAAACATAGTATGTAACATAAGAAACCTAGGCCAAATAGAAAATAATAGTCAAACCAGGGAATGCACCCATGGGGTTTCCCATAAACTAGGAATCAAGCCTTATGCCTATTCTACAACCCCTTTCAATAAATTAAACCATTGAATGTAGATAACAAGGATAAAATCCAAAACAGGTAATACCCCAAAAATAGGTATTCTTCACATTAATCACATATAATCCAATTAATATCAATGGAAGGCACAAAACACCTATCATGATGTTGTACGATGAAAAATCTAGAACAAAGGCCCTAGAATTAGAATTTGACAACATAGTTCTACAAAATGGTCAAAACTGGTCAACCTTGAATAACTCAAGAGAGAAGTTAAATCTGGAAGAGATGATCAACGATAAGGAATAACTCACCGGTTGGATTCCAATGAACCCTCTGGAGTTCAAATCTGACCTCGCATAGAGAAACACTTTCTCAAACTTTCAACATATCTATTAGTTTCTCCTCGATGAACCACAGTTAGAATAAGGTATTTTTAGATATTAGACGTGACCCATATCTGATTAAACAATTGAAAGTAAATGTAAATTACATGTTCATTTATTGTACACATTGTATACTAGCCTTAACTAGCTTCTGCTTTAGGTAGCCTGCAAGAACACATACACTGCCATGTACTCATCTGTTATAGAGCTATCTACTCTGCCGTTACATGACCTGTACACAGCTACCAATGGAAACCATGTACATGAATTATACGTAGAAAAATTACAAAACATCTTTATTCCTTTAAAAAAATGAAACAAGGATATTTAAATTTTATTAATATATGAGATCTCACAAACATCCCCCTTTAAATAAATTCTTCCCTTAATTTCCCATCAATGGGAGGCTAAGAAGAAACTCCCAAAAAATCTGGACACTATGATCAAACATCAGCCTCCCCACCATAGGTATCATACTATACACACATGTGATGCAAAATCACCCATAATAGAGGAAAAGACTAGGCATAGAGAACTGTTTTTCTATGATCCAAAATCCGAATTGGGTGCTCTTTGAAGGATTCATCCACCTTCAACTCATCCTCCTCTAGTTGAACAACATGAGATAGGTCTAAAACGTTACATCATAGATGAGATTCTTGTCAAATTTCGTGCATAACCTGGTACCTCTGGGGTAACTGCAACCGATAGGAAACTTGCCTGACACTCTATGGGACCTCAAATGGCCCGATGTGTCTCGATGAAAGCATCCCCTGCCTTTTAATCCTCATGTGTCCCAACCTCAGTGTGACACATAAGAAACATGATCTCTAATATCAAACTCCATAGGTCATTACTGTCAATCATCATATGATTTTGGGTTATACAGTTCCATATACATCTAATTTGGAATCAACTCCACCTACATTATGCTCTCCTGTAAAAGACGAGGTCCCAACATAACTGCCTCTCATACCTCCAGCCAACATATTGGTGATCCACATGGTCTACCATATAAGGCCTTGTAAGGTTCCATTAGAATTGTCACCTAAAAATTATTATTGTAGGAAAACTCCACTAGGGGTATATGCCTCTCCTAAGGGCATCTTAAATCTAGGACGCATGATTAGAGAATTTCCTCCAGAACCTGAATAGTGCGCTCTAACCAGCCATCTATCTAGTGATGGTAATCATTACATAGAAGTACATGTGTACCCAAATCCCTTGGTAGTCCCTACCAGACATAAGAAGTAAACCATGCATCCCATCTGAAACGAGAGAGTGTGGGACTCCCTGAAAATGTTCAATCTATCAAATGTACAACTTTTCATGCTCATCAACATAGAACCTTTCCATCAACAGTATGAAATCAGATACCATTGTGAGTCTTCCAGCAACAACCCATAATGTATCATTTCCTCGTGGTGGCCTTAGTAATTATATCATGAAATCCACCGATACATCATTCCACATCCACTTAGGAATGGCTAACTGCTGTAAAACCCCTAACAGTCATTGATGCTCATCCTTCACCTACTGAAAAGTGGAATATATCATAAAAACATAATTAACTTCCCTCTTCATTCCTGTACACCATTACTAACTGTGTAGATCTCAATACATCTTGGTTACACCATGATAAACTGACCAAACATAGGAATAAGAATATCACATCAACTCCTCACATATATCTTCTAACACCCATATGATTCCATGGAAATACGAGATCTCATAGTCAACTATGGTCCACCCAGGAGTTGGGTCCTCTCTTAACATACTCTAACGTAGGACTAAGCCTTCAGAATCTGATATCTGCCTCATTCACACTCAATATATTAGAGTATAGGTAACAAATATATAATAATAAAAAATCTACACCTATCTATCGTGAACCTCCAAATGCATCTTAGAGAACAGAGCCATAAGCGTCTACTCCTTACTAGCCTCCTGAACCGCATGCATATGAGTCCTCATGCTCAACGAATTAGCCCCTATGTTCCCTATCACAAGCATGTAGGAATGCTCAAATTCAAAAGACTGATGGTACTCAAATCACCATATCCATCTCAAATTTTTATCATGCTGATTAATGATATACTTGATACTTGTGTGGTCAGTGTATACCACAAAATGATCTCCCAAAAGGTAATGTCTCTAACAACATAAAGCCCGAACAATAGTAGCTTACTCGAGATCATGTCTCATGTAATTAATCACATGTGGTTTCAAATTCCAAGACCAAAATGGAAAGACTTTTTACACCAGCATAAGCACTCTCCCAGCCCGATACCTGACACATCTCAGTAAACAGTGTAACTCATTCATGGCTCTTACAAAATCTGTATCATTGCAGACGTCAAACTCCATTTTAGCACCTCAAAGGTTGAATTGTAGGAGTTATTCCACTAATACATTTTACCCATCATTTTCAGGCATATAAGTAGTGCTACTAAGCATTAAACATCATGTATAAAGCACCATTGGTAACAAGCCAGCACTAGAAAACTCTGTACATCAAAGATATTAATATGCTTATCCCAATAAACTACAATTATCACTCTCTCTGTGTTTATTGATATTCCTATCTCTATGATAACATGACCAAAGAAGTGAATTTGGTCCATCAGGAAGTGGAAGGAGAGAATAACATACAAATGATGCTCTCTCAGTGTACACAAAACGATCTCAAAATGGATGGCATGGTCGTGTCGTGTGAGAGACTACACCAAGATATCATTCACAAAGACTACAAAAAATGAATACTTGTAAAGATGTAACACAAGGTTCATCAGTTCCATGAAAGCTGTAGGCGCATTCGTGAGACTGAACGACATAAACACATAATCGTTTAGACCATATCTGATCTGAAAGGCTGTAAGAGATATATCTAAGGGTTTACCATGGAAATGATTATAATCAGATCTCAATTCAATCTTCAAGAACACATGTTCTCCTTGAAGCTGATCAATGAGATCATCAATACTCGACAAGGGATATCAATTCATGACATTCATCTGGTTCAACATTCAATAATCCACACAATGTTAGATGGTATCATCTGCCTTTGTCGAAGAAGACAGGAGAACCCCAAAGAGATGTACTAGATCAGATGAAAAACATTTCCTGAAACTCTTACAACTTTTTCATAAGCTCATGTAACTCTTTAGTAGATGTCATATAAGAAGGAATAGACACCAGTGTCTCTCATATCATAAGATCAATAGAGAAATATAACTTTTTCTATGGAGGTAAACTAGAAAAGATATCTAAAAAGACATTCCTAACATGATCCATCTCTTGTGGAAAGTCCATATGTGAATTCCCTAGGACATCTAGATTTAAACTAGAAATATAGGCTATAATTCCACGAAACCCATGATGCTCAGATCTAGCTCTACCCACCTAGACATTACATTATCCTTTGTGTAGAAAAGACCCACTCTATGGTTACATCAAACTCACCCTAATGTAATAAAAGTCAAAAAAGGAAAGAAATGATACTAACCTATCCATTTCAAGAATGAAATCGAAGTCTATCATATCTAAGACATAGATGTCCTATAAGAATTGACACCCACCAACCTCAAGAGGGAACTACTTGAACTGACCTACAGAAGCCATCCAAATTCCCAATGGAGTGTCTAGGGTCATAAATTCCTCATAAGTGTAGATATGAATCCCAAGGATCATCACAAAAGCAACAAATATGAAAATATATTAAGCCCCTATAGCAAAATGAGAAGAAGCTTAAACTAAGGCAACTTGAACCGTACATCTAATTTTATAAGGTCTGGGATTCATCCCATGATGGTTTTGCTCCACTACAAATTTCTGACATGAACTATGGCCTTGTGACCATGCATGACTACCCTGATCTTATCTGCCCTGTTGTCCCTGAAGGACTGTTTTCTGGCTACCACGGCCACGACCACCTCCTCTGCCAGAATAGCCTGACGAAATCATGTTCCCTAACTGAGGAGAAACTAATGATCCTGGTCTTGAACATGGATTCATATTTGATCAGATATCACTAGATGATGGTGAGAAAAACCAGAAAAAACACTGAATATAGACCATCATTCCACAACTCAGAACTCAACTGGGTCCCTCGAGTACTATGTTCTCATGTTCCCACTCTTCCTGCACTGGTATCACCTCGCCTAGCTACCTATAGATACATCCCTTCTACTAGAATCACCACAATATGGCCCCTTGTGGCGTTTCATGATATAAAATGAAAGAGTACCATACCTAGATTCTAAACTGCCCTAGCTCACAGATCCCAAATCGCTCATATTATGCTCAGTAATCAGCGCCTAGTTTACTATAGCTATCACTGAAGTCAACCTGAAGAGATTCACCTAAGATCAGTTGTCATAACTGAGACCATCCTCCAATCTCCAAGACAATGATAACTCTTCACCTCTGAGGTAAGGAGATAAAATATGAAGCTCATAAAAATTGGATGAACAATTCATCACTGAAAGAGCGCCCCCATATAAATGCATGAATTTTTAGGCTTGAATGACCCTCAAAATCTCGAGGTAGAAGTAATCATAGAAGATCCTCAGAAACTTTTCATAAAATATATCTTGATAATGTCTCCATTGTGATAACATCCCACCATATATTGATGGAATCACTTAGCATGCATGTAGAGAGATTCACCCTACTCTCTAGAGGTGTCTCTAGATGCTTGAAGACCGAAATCGTGGCCTCCAACCATGACTCTATAGCCTTTGGTCATCCATTCCCAAATAAAGTTGGAGGATATTTTTGCTGGAACACACTCGTAAAATCTTCTATAGTCATGGTAGGATGTGGTGATTCTTGAAAGGTTTTCATCATCATCATAAAGTCTTAAGGGAACTGTGCATCAACACGTGTGTCCGCTATAACTACTGGTTCCGATACAGGTATGATGGATGATCTGTTGGTAGTCCATGATGTACCATTTCTAGTGTCTGGTCATTTAAATGTATCTTGTGTACAACCAGAGGATTTATTGACGGAATGACTATAAAAGTCCATTTTAACAACTCGGTTCATGAATATCATGGACAACAACATATAATTCTGTGAAATAAACAAGATAATAAAGCATTCAAGTTTTAAAAAACTAGGGATACATGACGTGTATAACCCCTACACAAAATTTTCCATTATGTTTTAAACATTTTGTGTACCTCTTCCAAACATGTTCATGTAACACCCATACACACAGAATGTTCCTCCTAAGACACATTGTGCACCTGATTCTTTTCCTCTTCTTCCCATTTTACTTTTTACGTCTAGAACTACACGTTTATCTCCTAGGTAACATTACATGGAATGTTTTCCCTATACATGATGCGTACTAATTTAGTTCCTTATACCCATGCTATTGGTCACATGTTAGGGTACACATTTTCCTCTAAATGTTATGTATAATCTAGAAATGACGTGTATATCATACGTTTCATCCACCGGTGTCATTGGTCACACAGACGGATACATCATTCTCTATACACGACATCTACAATCTAGACATGGTGTGTTCAAACAAAATTTTACCAACCCAATTTCTCTGCTCATGCAGTCAGTCACATGGTCATGCACTACACGATGTGTACTCCTAGTACATGACATGTACTTAAGAAAATTTAGTTCTTCCATAACAGATGAATAGATGACATGTGTTCATGAAATCACACGCCATTTGTCTGGGATAACAAAAAATAAGCCGCTGAAACATATCCAGAACCCGTAAAAATATAATTTTATTTCCAAGGAATGTTAAATTTCAACCCGTGAGATCCTGTAATCCCGCGAATCAATGTTTGGAATCCATATTCATCACAAATGTTGGGAAAATTCAATTAATGTTCTATAATGATCAAAAAAATTCCGATCCAAGTGGGCCCATAACACCACATTGACCAAAGTTTGGAATCCATCCAAATAAAACATTTTATACTCCAATACACTATCAAAATAGCAGGTATTCAATCATGGAATCTATCACAACAGGATGAATATATTGCACAATATTTATCACAATACCATGCAATTCAATAATTCACCCTAAATGGAATGAAAATAATGCATGAAATGTGATCTCTAGAATGTGTCTATATGATGCATGAGAGGGAATAACTTCTTCTCATCAGGTTTCAATAGAAATAGAACCTCAATAATTTCAAAGATAATAGCACAAAACAAGTGAATCACCTAATGGTGAAATGAAATCAACTGTAACAATTACTAATCCAAAAAAAATTAAATAATCTAGGTAACATGGGATTTTCCATATACTCGAGTTAGATACTAATGTGCACATATTATTACCAAGAACATATTACTTACTATCCATATTGATTGGCTTAAAATAGTAAGACAAAACTGAAAAACTCCTTTGATACGACTTTGTAACATCCTGGATCCATGTGCTGACCAATGTAGCCCCGAACCTGCTTGGTCCGATGACCTCAAGTGCATTTCCCCAAATGACAATGGATGTCGACTAGAAATGAGGGACAAGGTTTGATAATGGTGAAACTGTGACTTCATTAGTATAGTATAAATAATATAATAACAAATAGTATGTATTAAGAAAAGCTGCAATACAATAAAACAGAAGTTAACTGTGTATGACTGATATTATAAACAACGTCAACTTATTTAAATAAATGATTCATGTCACGTGTATCTTAGAAAGAATCTAACCATGTCAAAATTATGTAAATACTATATTGAAACCAGTTTACATAAAACAGTAAACTCCAACAGCATCACAAGCCTCATTTGGTCGCATGCTCTCTAGCTCCAATGGTAATCATGTGCCTCATGAAGAAGGATGATTTCCCTTTTCTATACTGACAACCATATAATCTATTTGGGTCTAAGAAGATGAACCAAACAGAGTGTGAGAGAAGTCCAAATAGGAAACCAAAGAATGATCTCTGCCTAACAGTCAATGAATATATATAGCAGACTGTAGGCAGAAATGATGCAAAAAAATAAGAAGTACTCAAAAGTAAAAAATCATACAGTTTTCAATTACAATCATTTTCATTTAGAAGTTATTCAACTAATTTAATAATGTAACCTTGGGATCAAGACTAAGCGATGTATCCACCTTTATAATAAAAAAACAGATATCCTACAAGACTATCTAAACCACAAAGTAAGACTAAGTCCAAGCTAGTGATTTGGATTGGCGACTCACACACAAATTCAATCAAACATTCATAACAACCCTTTGGGAAATATCTCACAGTCTAACCCATTTGTTTTAAAAATTATAGTAAACAAATAAAATCGACCTCCTGGGTAGCACTCATGGTTAATACCGCTGGGTCCGTGTGGCATCAATAATTTTTGCACAACCCCTGGTTAGCTCTCACAGTCAATACCTCCTAGGTCAACATATTATAAATACTCATAAATGATATATGGGTATCTCTTATGGTCAATACCCCCTAGTTAAAAATCTATACCAAGGATCTCATAGTCTTGTACAAATAAAATTGGAAACCCCCATAGTTTTCCTAGAATGAGGATCTCATGGTCCATTGGAATATCAGCACACATATAACATTCATTAAAGGATCTACATGAAATCGAAGCTGTCACATGGTAAAACATTAATCATAGCATAAAAAAAGTATCACATGTAACCAATCAACTCCATCCTAAACAACTCAAGGCAAGGAAACATTGTATACCTTATAAGAAACCTAGTCCAAACTGGCTAATAATAGTCAAATATGGGAACACGCCCATGGGGTGTCCCATAAACAAGGTATCAAACCATACACATATTCTAAAACTACTTTTCTATCAATTAATCCCTATAAGGTAGATAATATGGCTAAAATAAAAAACATTTAATACCCCAAACATGGGTATTAATTAAAATAAGTATATATAACTCAAATACTAACAATGAAAGGAACAAACCACCTAAATTTCTGTTGTACGATGAATAATATAGAACATAGGCCCATTAATCATCCTAGAAAGTCATAGATCTACAAAAAGGTCAAAAACATTTAACCATGAATAACTCAATAGGGAGGAGAAATTAGAAAAAATGATCAAGGAGAAGGAATAACTCACAGGACGGATTCCAATGCACCCACCAACGTTCGAATCAGATCTTGGACGGTGAATCGGTGACTCAAACGTCGATCATGACTCTCAGTCGCTCCTAAATGAACCAAGGATATAAGAAGGTCTTTATAGAGATTAGTCTCGACAACAACTATGATTAAAGGATTATATAGAAAAGTACACAGTGTGTTCATTTAATTTACTTGTATCATATATATATATGATACAAGTAATAAATGATAATTATGACCATAATTTTATTTAAAAAAATCATTCACATTCAAATATTCAAAATATTATAGACCATTATTTACAGAATGTGTGTATTTATGTCTCAGTTTAACACTCATGGCCTATTATGTAAAAGATAATTAGGTATAAGAACTCTTATGTTGGTGAATACTTCTCAATGGACTAGTAACATGATGATTATATATTCCAAGATGCAACGTGTATGATAAATTCTTAGATTTTATACTTATTTATTTTTATTCACCAACCCAAATGCACAATGTATCATTAGTTACTATTAAAAAAAATATTCAACATAAATAATAATACATGTCCAAAAATTTATCTAAATTGAATGATGATTAATTTTTTATAATTTATTAGTACATATAGTGAGGGTAGCATGAGATATTAATACATTATAAATTTTCATATTTAATATCCATAAAAAATAATATACAAATAATTTTCCAATTATTTATCTCCAAATAAATGATAAGAAAAACATAAAACAACTTTAAAGTATAAATCAGAAAAGAATGTTAAAATTTCATCATCAATTATTACTTAAACAAAATTATAATCCTTATTTTTTGGAAGAATACCAATGTACATGATATAGAAACCACAGGAAAAAATATTTTTGATACTACATATAAGGAGAATGATAATTTCACACATAATGAGAACACAACTAATTCCAAAAACCATAATTTTCAATATAAACACATCCTTATAAATATATATTTTTGTCAAAAATAAGAATAAGATATAGTATAAAACATATGTAGAACATAGTGGTCTTCTTTAGTTTGTAAAATCATAATAGGGTTTGGAGTGAGAAAAACTACCCGTACACAATTGTGAAGTAGGGGGAGAAGGAGGTTCTTTGATCAAGCTATATGTTATCTAATTGGGAGAAAACAAATTATCTCATTATTATTTTGGGAATTCATCCCTCAATCCACTCAATATATATAAAACCAAACATGTCATTTGTACTACATAGTATGATTTTTGTTGAGGTTTAATTTATGTTTTCAATATGTTTTAGTCTGAAACCTTGAAATTATTGGAATTCATATTTTGTTCATGGTTGGCAAACAATGTTTATGACAAACCCTGTGGTTACCCTTACATAGAAGCATTATTAGTTATTTCTTCCCTCTAGTGATTTATTCAACATTGGTATCACTTGGTTGACATAAAACTGTACAAAACCATATCACAATGTGTCTGGGTTTGATACATATTGTTATTTCTAAATGGCATGCACATTTTTAGGTAATACATATGATGAACTTTTGAAGTTGTTCTACAATTTGATATTTCTATTTTCAATAGTTTTCGCAACATTTTTACAACTATGTTGTATTCTCGTGAGTGACTATGCATACTGGGTTGTCCAAGGCATTGGTTCCAACATAGTTGAAACAATATATGGGAAAACATGCATCAAAACCACACATCCTTCCAATATTCATTAATGGTTTATTTTTTCAGTTCACACTTACTCAATCTAAACCATCATAGCATCTATTTTCCCTCCATCAAGATCGAATGGAATAAGTGAACAAAAAGAATGATTCCTCCTTGTAGCAAATTCATGTGTGTTTTTCTTCAATTAAAGTGGATTTTAATGGTATTACCCTCCATATTTCATCCATTTTCCTTTTCTCCATCACTCCACTCTAACCACTATGGTTTTTCTTATCTCCAGTGAACCCTAGGTAATCCATGGAAACAATTTGTGTATTGTGGTGCTTATAATATATATGTTTGTAATTTTTGGACTTGGAAATGGTATCTTGTGTCTTATTTTGGTGTTTTCAATCAAATGAAGAATGTTCAGGCTTCATTTTCACTAAAACAAGGTAGTTATTTATTTGCCTATGCCATAAATAATATTCCATTTTTTGAGTTTTCAAAAATGAATTTATTTTCAATGTATACTTATATATATATATGTTCCGAAAAACATTACCAATGATTATTTAAAAATGTATTTATCACATGGCATGAAATTAGGTTCCATTCCAACAATTTTTAAAACTCTTACATTGCCTTTTCAAAGGTATTAAAATGTTTTTAATAGGTTTTGTACCTATTTGTATATTTTATATGTGTCCCAAATGTTGGGACCAAGTTGAATGGGGAAAAAAGTTTGAAGAGTTATCCTTTGTAGAGTGTTAGATTTTGTTGGCAAAGAAGATAAATCAATTAACTTTGTAGAAGGATCACAAACTAGATGATTCTTTGTTGATATGTATTTCTCACATATCATAAGATAATAGAAATTGTGATTCAAGCCTTATGAAGGAAAGGGGGAGAAATGATGAATTCAGTGATATAGATTTTTGATTGGAAGGAATGATGCTAGGGAAGTTTTGGTACATTCCATTATATCTCTGATGATGCTAAAGATGATCTATCAAAGGATACATATCACGATAGTGCAACTCGTGATAAAAGCTGAAAAATTGGTATGGGAAGCAGTGAAGAGAGAAATAACACAGTAATGGACAATCTGGGGGTGGCACAAAAGCACAGTTTAAGGTGGCGCTGTTTTCCATTATTTTCCAAATTTTAGGGACTAAAAATAGGGAGATGAAGATGTGTTTTTAGTAATGGATGGAGTAATAAAGATTGAAAATGGTTTAGAATTTTTCATTCAAGGCATGATTCAAGGTCAGAACATCGAAATATAAAAAAGGCAAGGAGTGCATGGAAATTTCTGCAAGTTGCGCACAAAAATAAAGTGGTGCGCCCAACATACGAGGGTTGCGCGAAATATTTTCAGGAGGTACGAAATTTCAGCGGGATGCACGGAAAAATGAAGGTCGTGTGAAATAGTAATGGAATGCAAGAAATATTGTATCATTACACAAAATACGATGTCACGCGAAATGTTGGATTTGTGCACAATATGGAACGCGTTGTGGAATTTTGCGCGCAATTGGTGCTTCATGCTTAGAATAATGAAAAATGGAAAAGGCATGAGGTTAGCGAAATATTGAAGCATGGCGCGAAATATGAAGTTGCATAAAAGAGTTTTTATGCGCATGAAGGAGGTTTTACGCGCGAATTAGTGTTTTTCGCGCGGGGTCAAAAATGACATTAAATATGAGGCTAACCCTTCTCATTTGAAAATGCTCAAAACATAGAAGAAATCACAAGCTCTGGTGCACGTAAATTATATGCTTAGTGAGTTTCATGGAAAGAAAGAAGTTTGGGCAAAAAGAGAATAGCTGCACGAAAAATTGAGAAGTTGCGTGGAAAGAGAAAAAGATGCATGCAAAAGGAAAGTTGCGCGAAAACATTTTTCACACCAAAAGGGATTTTTACACGCAAGACACTTGAATTTCACGCAATATATCCTAAGGGATGCATGAAAAATTTGGGGTCTTCGCACATATTTAGTTGTGAAAACAGAAGTTCCTACCAACTTCTGGGTAGGAAAGTGAAGATCTGAACTTCAGAGAATACATATGCTCAATTGTAAAGAATCATTGAAATACTGTAATTCCCTATTTATGCTAAAAGGTTGCACACGTACTTTCATATTGTTTTCCAAGTGCTACACGAGTGTAAGGGTATATCCTACTCGTTGTATTCTACATAAAAGGATTGTTCTCTAGTGGATTTTGTGGTACTAGATTATTTCCGTACCATACCAAGGACGTAGCTACTCTTGTTGAGTAGTGAACCTTGTAAATCTTAAGTTCATGTGGTTGTGTGTGTTCATAAGATAAGAAACTCTTTAACAAGAGGTGATGGTTGATTCAATTCGAAGGAAACATAAAAAGAAAAAGATATCACTGATTCACCCCCTCCCCCTCTCAGTGATACTTGGATCTTAACTGGGAACATCAATTGGTATCAGATCCAGGTTCCCCTCGTTTATTCTTTGCTGAAGTGTTTGAAGAGATGTTGTGATGGAGAATCTAAATTGCATGAACAGTAAAGGGATTCCAATTTTCGATCGAATGAACTATCACATCTGGAAGGACCAAATGATGCCATATCTTACGTCTCTTGGATATGAAGTTCTTGAAACTACAACAGATGGATTTCCTACTATTGATGAAATAGTCCCTCTTACTCCTGTCGATAAGAAGAATCTTGAGAATGATGGAAGAGCTAAAAATGCATTATTCTCATCACTTTCTGAGAGTGAGTTTTTAAGAGTGAATGGTTTCTCTACAGTTAAAGGAATCTGGGATAAGCTAATGAATATCTATGCAAGAAATACAGAAGTAAAGAAGGAAAAACTAAAAATATGGAGGCTGAAGTATGAAGACTTGAAAATGGGAGAATCTAAATCTGTTGGGGACTTCATTACCAGGGTTAATGACATTTTCAGTACAATCAGATGTCTTGGTGAAAAGTTAGAAGATGCTATAGTTGTTGAAAATATCCTAAGAATTGTTCCTGAAAAATTTGATGCTAATGTTTCATCACTAGAAGACAGGGATCCGGAAACATTATCTCGTGATTATTTGCACATTACTCTCATCACTTATGAGATGCGAAGAGAGAAGACCATGAGGAGGAATGAAAAAGCCAATAGAGAAATGTCATTCAAGACAGAAAAGAAAGTTAAGTTGAAGAAAATTCTTATTAATGAAGAAGCTGGTGAATCCGACTCTGAAAATTAGCTATGTCAAAATTTTGATGAAATTCTATCCTTGTTTTCTAAAAATGATAAAAGAGGCACAGGGAAATACAAAGGGAAACTCCCTTTGAAATGTTTTGAATGTGGAGCAGTTGGCCACTTTGTGGCTAATTGCCCTCAAAAAGGGAAAGATGGCATCAATGATGAGGAAGACATAGGACCAAGAAGGTCATGGAAGAAACAAGGACGAAAAGATAAATATTCTGGTAGAAGTCAGAATAAAAAGTTCTTTAAATAAAAAAAAAGAAGCTTTTTTTCAAAAGACGAATAAGATGATGATAGCGAGACTGGATCAGAAAAATCTACTACTGAGAAAGCTAGAAAGAGTACCTTTTTTTCAACAGTGAATAATTATGATTATGAGAGTAGTAGTACTGAAGAAGAAGAGACTAAACATGAAGATTATCTGAAAGAAAAACTGAAAGAATGTTTGAGGAAGATCAGAAAGCTTGAGAAAGAAAACAAGAAGTTGATAAATGAAAATTCCACATTAAAAAATCAATAAGGTTTTACTGATGAGAAAATCAAGATGGAAAAGGAGATTTATGATCTTAAAAATTATCTTGAGAATAAAAAGAATCGTAAGGATGATCTTGAAGTAAAGCTGAAGGCAAAAGAAAAAGAGTTGGAACTTGTCCAACAGAAACTGCATAATGCTAAAGAAATGAATATCAGTTCCAAAAATTCTATCTCAGAAGTTGGAGAATGTTCCAATAAGAATGAACCAAACAAGTATTTACAAAAGTTACCTTCAAAGGTTTAAATGAATGATAAAACTAGTTCTGATAAGTACAATGCTGGAATGACCAGGTATGTGGTCAAAGTCAGTAATGCAGAAAAATCAGAAGTGCATAAAAATCATGAGTCAAGAAAAACTTATAATACTTTTGGTACTGATGAATCTGAGCTGAAGAAGAGAGTTTCAAATGAAAACATGAATTTTTTTGAGAAGCGTGTTCACAACTCCGTTCAGTATAAAAGTTTTAGAGAATAATATTCATTCTATGGATACTGCTGGTATTGTGGTGGATTCAGATACATGGCAAAGATGTGTTGGTTCAACCAACAAGATTACAACTATTCCAAAAGTTTTGAAAGACAAGGATTGAGGGGGAGTCAAACATTTCAAAATATAATGTCTCCAGATATGTTTCAGAAGATATCTAAGAAAACTAGTGTGAAATTTGATAATAGAATCCAACCACTGGAATCTTATTGTGAAAGATGTGATCAACCTGGACATCTTGCTAAGGGTTGCCTTAGTGTGTTACCAGAGAAAAAAAAGTTTTTCAATAATCCTTAGAAGACTGAGTTTTTAAAATCCAAATGTTACAAGTCTGATAAGTTTGAAAAGAAATAATGCATGGTTCTCTAGACAGAACACATTGATTTGGCTAGGAAATTGGAAGAAGCACAATTGAAAGTGAAGGAAAAGGAAGAAAAAAATTCACATGTGGTTGAAACTGCTTTAAAAGCTATAAAAGGATAACTTCCATGGATTCTTGATAGTGGATGTTAGTCTCATATGACAGGAGACTTAAATCTACTATATAATGTGAATGACTTTAAATAAGGAACTTTGACATTTGGTAATGATGAATCTCTAGGGATCAAAGGTGTTGGATCGGCCGTCATTGGAAAAGAAAAGATGAAATCTAGAAAAACACTATATGTTGATGGGCTAAAACATAACCAGCTTAGTGTGTCACAACTCTGTGATGAGGGAAACAAAGTGATCTTTAGAAAAGATGGATTTCTTGTGAAAACTGAAAATGATGGAAACATAGTTACAAGGGGCCAACGTACAAGAGGGAATTTGTTCCAAGATAGTGAAGTGCAGAACTCTTATTAAATGGTTGTAGCAGATGAAAATCAGTTATGGCATAAAAGGCTGGGGCATATGTGTCAGAGAAATATGTGCAATCTATCAACACGTGACAGTGTCTGAGATTTTCCTGATTTATCACGAAAAAGAGATTGGTGATGCACTATTTGTGAAAAAGGGAATCTTGCAAACTCCTTTCATAATAAAGTAGAAATTAGTTCAAAAAAACCCTTGGAACTCATACATTCTGATATATGTGGACCAATGAGAAAGAAATCAACCAATAGATATAAGTACATCATTACTTTAATTGATTACTTTACTCGCATTACTTCTGTTATGTACATGAGACATAAGTCAGATGCACTGAAAATGTTTAAGAGTTTCAGGAGGAAAGCAGAAAAGTAATGTGAGTACTCAGTGAAGAAGAAGAGAACTGCTAATGGTAGAGAGTATAAAAATAAAGAGTTTGAATGTTACCATGAGAAACATGGAATTCGGCATGAGTTCAGTTCACCACACACAACTCAACAAATGGGGTTGCTGAAAGGAAGAATCGAAGTCAGGTGGAAATTGGGAGAACTATGTTACTTGAACATAGTCTTTCTCATTATTATTGGAGGCAATCCATGAGCACTGCTGTGTATATTCAGAACCGATGTTTCTATCGGCCAAACTCAGATATGACTCCATACAAAATGTTCTATATAAAAACTCCAAGTCTGAAACACATGAGAGTTTTTGGGAGTCCATGTATTATAATGAAGAAATGTGGAAATCTGGGAATGTTTGAGCAAAGAGGAGATGACCGAATTTTTCTTGGCTATGCTCCAAAAGGAAGAGGATACCGATGCATCAATAATGAAATAGGAAGAGTAATTGATTCTTCAGATGTAAAAGTTGTTGAAAATGCTGAGAATGAAAAGCAGTCATATGTTGATGTGGAAGTCGAGAAGGATAGAGAAGATTCTCATAAAAACATTGATAATTCTACAGATTGTGTTAATCCTACTCAAGAAGAGGAATTCGACTCCGAAATCATGAGTGGTGAGGATGGAGTTCAAACAACTTATCCTAGGATGAGGTAACAAATGGAGGCTCAGAACATTATTAGAGTTAAAAATCAGAGGGTTCAAAAAAGAAGAACAACGAATTCTATATCACATACTTCTGTTTATTCGAAAGTTGAACTGAATGATGTAAATGAAGTATTTGAGAATCCAGAATGGGTTCATGGTATGAATTAAGAGCTTGATCAGATAGAGAATAACGATACTTGGGAACGTTTACCCAAGCCGGACAAAAAGAACATTATTGGTACAAAGTGGGTTTTCCAGAACAAGCTGAATGAAGAAGGTAAATTAATAAGAAACAAGGCAAGATTGGTCTGTAAAGGGTATTCACAAATTGAAGGCATCGATTTTGCTGAAACCTTTCACCTATTGAATGATTAGAAACAATCCGAATATTTCATTCCATTGCAGCACAATGAGGTTGCAAAACCCTTCAAATGGATGTAAAACTTCCCTTCTTGAATGGTGAACTTGATGAGGAAGTTTACATTGATCAACCTTGTGGATTTGTTATTGGAAAGGATGAAAATTTTTTGTGCAGGTTGAAGAAGGCTTTGTATGGGCTAAAACAAGATTTAAGACCATGGTATTCTAAATTAGATACTTTGTTGAAGAATATGAACTTTAATAAAGGGAGAGTTGACAACAATCTCTACATCAAGGAATGTCATGAGTTTTCACTGATTGTTATTATTTATGTCGATGATATTATATTTGCTGGAAATGATGAAAGGTCATGTGAAAAATTGGTGAGGAGATGAAGACGTTATTTGAGATGTGCATGCTGGGAGAGATGATGTACTTTCTTGGGCTACAAATTTCACAAAAGAAGATTCATGTTTTTCTGTCTCAAGAAAAGTATGCTAAGGATCTTCTGAAGAAGTTTGGAATGGAAAAATTGAAACCAGTTTCCACACCGATTTAAATGGGAACCAAGTTTTCTAAAGATGGAGAAGGCAAGGAAGTTAATAAGAAAGAGTTTCGAAAGCTGATTGGATGTCTGTTGTATTTTACTGCCTCAAGACCCGACATCATCTATGCTTTTACTTTATGTGCAAGATTTCAGAGTGCTCCTAAAGAATCATAATTGATTGCTTGAAATGGAAATCTTAGATATATCAAAGGCACCAAAAAATTTGGAATACTCTATGATGGATCTGAAATTATTGATCTATTCAGGTATTCTCATGCTGATTGGGCAGGAAATGTTGATGATCAAAGATCCACATATGGTGGAGTATTCTTTCTGGGAAAAGTTATGTTAGTTGGAATACCAAGAAACAAAATTCAGTAACTATTAGCACTGTTGAAGCTGAGTATGTTGCTGCTACTCAAGATGCAACTCAACAAATGTGTATGAAGACTCAGCTAGAAGATCTACTTGTTGAAGTAAACCTACCATTACTATTGGGTTTTGATAATTAGAGTGCAATAAATCTTACAAGAAATCCAGTACAACACTCTAGTTCAAAACAAATTGATATAAAGTACCACTTCATCAAAGAGTAGGTGGAAAAGAATGAATTGAGGCGGGAGTATGTTCCAATATCTGAACAAGTTTTCGATATATTTACAAAACCGTTACTAAAGGAACCATTGTCAAAATTGAGGATGAAAATGGGTGTACAACCTCCTTCTCATCAAGGTTAAGGTACATGTTTCTATCACCACTATTTTCTTATCTTTGGATAGTATTGTCAAGGGGGAGAATTGTTTCATAAAGCTATCCATATGGAATCATGCATTAAGGGGGATTTGTGGGTAAGCTGTGAATTCAGCATGTATGTGTGTGAACTATTCTAACTCTTTGTTGGAGTGGTTGTAGGAAACAATGTTGTTTTCCAGGAAAGTTGAAGAAGTGATGAATTCTGAAGTAGAATATTAGAAGATGTTCTGAAGAAGGCTGAGGAGGTACGTTCATGAGATTTCACAGTCACTGCTTTTGGACATCATGGTTTTGGCTGTCAATAATTCTTGTTTCCAACAATGTGTTAGCTCATGTTGGCTTAGAATTGTTTATAAGTAATCCATTGCAAAAGGATACAAATTTCAGTGATTTATGAATCTTGGTTGACATCAAAATCCAAAGGGGGAGATTGTTGGGACCAAGTTGAATGGAGAAGGAAGTTTGAAGAGATAGCCTTTACAGAGTGTTGTATTTTGTTGTCATAGAAGATAAATCAATTCACCTTGTAGAATGATCAAAAACCAGATGATGCTTTGTTGATATGTATTTATCACATATCATAAGTTAGGAGAACTTCTGATTCAATCCTTGTGATGGAAAGGGGGATAAATGATGAAGTTAGTGATATTCATTTTTGATTGGAAGGAATGATGCTAGGGATGTTTCGGTACATTCCATTCTAAATCTGACGATGCTAAAGCTGATCTATCAAAGGATACATATCACGATAGTGGAACTCGTGATAAAATCTGAAGAATGACTATGAGAAGCAGTTAAGAGAGAAATAAATAAGTAATGGACAATCTGGGGGCAGCACAAAAGAATAGTTTAAGGTGGTGGTGTCTTCCATTGTTTGCCAAATTTTAGGGCCTGAAAATCGGGAGATGAAGATGTGTTTTTGGAAATGGATAGAGCATGCAAGATTGAAGATGGTTTAGATTTTTTGCATGTAAGGAATGATTCAAGGTCAGAACATCGAAAAATAAAAAAGTCATGGATTGCATGGAAAGTTATGAAAGTTGCGTGCAAAAATAAAGTGGTGTGTGCAATATATGCGGGTTGCGCGAAATATTTGCCGGAGGCGCGAAATTTCAGCGAAATGAACGGAAAAATGAAGGCCTTAAGAAATAGTAGCGGAATGCGTGAAATATTGTATCATTGCGTGAAATACGATGTCACGCGAAATGTTGGATTTGCGTGCAATATAGAACGTGGTGTAGAATTTTGCGCGCAATTGGTGCTTCATGCTTAGAATGATGAAAAATGGAAAAGGCATGAGGTGCGTGAAATATTGATGCATGGCCAGAAATATGAAGTTGCATAAAAGATTTTTTACGTGCATGAGGTAGGTTTTAGCGTGGATTAGTGTTTTTCGCACGGGGTCAAAAATGCCTATAAATATTAGGCTAACCCTTCTCATTTGAAAATGCTTGACACTTAGAAGAAATCCTGAGCTCTGGTGCACACAAATTATACGCTAAGTGATTTGCATAGAAAAAAAGAAGTTTGTGCGAAAAAAAGATAGCTGCATGTAAAATTGAGAAGTTGTGTAAAAATTAGAAAAAGTTGCGCGCAAAAGGAAAGCTACACGAAAAAGTTTTTCATGCCAAAAGGGATTTTTACGTGCAAGACACACGAATTGCGTGCAAGATATCCTAAGGGCTGCGCAGAAAATTTGGGTTCTTCGCACATATTCAGTTGTGCGTACGGAAGTTCTTACCAGCTTCTGGCTAGGAAATTGAAGATCTGAACTTCATGTAATAGATCTGCTCAATTGTAAAAAATCACAGAAATACTGTAACTCCCTATTTGTTCTAAAAGGGTGCTCACGCAATTGTGGAATGTTTCCAAGTGCTACAAAAGTGTAAGGGTATATTCTACTCGTTGTATTCCACATCAAATGATTATTCTATAGTGGATTGTGTGGTACTAAATTATTTATCATGTTGAGTAGTGAAAGTAGTAAATCTTGTGTTTATGTGGTTGTGTGTGTTCATGAGAGAAGAAAATTTTTAATAGGAGG
Organism: Viscum album; assembly: GCA_963277665.1. Classification (NCBI taxonomy): domain Eukaryota; kingdom Viridiplantae; phylum Streptophyta; class Magnoliopsida; order Santalales; family Viscaceae; genus Viscum; species Viscum album. The sequence goes on along the minus strand of OY728132.1, from coordinate 1,337,244,429 downwards.
CGAAGGTTGTTTCAATTCGAAGGAAACATAAAAAGATAAAGATATCACTGATTCACCCCCTCCCCCTTTTAGTGATACTTGGATCCTGACTGGGAACTTCACCAAATAGAACATTATTAGATTATAGGGTATCATGTTTTTGAAATGGATTTTTATAAATGAAAATGTGGAATGTTGGCCCATTTGAATTTATTTTTTTACATCTCATTGACTTTGGTTTTTTCATAGAGAGTGTAGATTTCCAAATTGGATTCAATAAATAATTTCAAAAAAATCTTAATAACATATTGAGATGGAATTTTGAATAATTGGACTTGTATTATAATTACAATAATATTTCAAAAAGGCCTTTTAGAAGTAAAAAATTAGTTTTCAAAGAGGTTGTGATAACCTATTTGGAAACATCTAAAAATTATTCATTTAATCAATAGTGCCTGATATATATGAATACTATTCTATTATCTAACGGTATACATCATATGAGGGTGTAGAAGGTGAGGTGAGATTTATGTTTAACTCTTTGAATTGATTCTTGTGTTCATGATGTGTTTAATTTCTATATAACCTCCTTTTTCTATCACTAATGTCTTCGAAAGATATCCTATAAACTTTATGAGGAAAATATCTTGTGTTAACAATGATAAACTATGAGGGACAAAACTAGACTGGGTGGGACGATGTGATCTTATTATGGAATTGAAATTTATTTGAAGGGAAAATGTTTTCTTTTGGTCATTTGATCATAATAGTTCCTGATGAGTTTTATTGGATTTTTGGGACCTAACAGGTTTAGTAGTTCCATAATTTAGTCCTCATATATAATTTGGGTATTTGATTAATATATTAGTAGAATTTGTTTTGATTCAATTATCCAATTTAGGATTATTCTAATGGATTTTATTGTGTGTTTCCCCTATTTATGGTGATAAGTCATGGAAATTTTATTGGTTGTTATCATTACAATCCCTTTGGTCATGCAGTTCCTGCATTTTATTGTTTCCCATTTTTGGGTTTTTGTGTTTATTTTCATATGTTTTATACATTGGGTTAAAATAACCAATTTCATTAAATTGTATGGGAGTTTATTTTATTCTATAGATTATATGTAATAAAATATGGTTTTAGGCATTAATTCAAGGTTTTTATTGTAACTTATGTTTTCATATTATTTTTAAAAAATAGTTTGAAATTATAATCCTCCATAAAAGGTATAAAAACTTATTTTTAAAGGTATATCTATAATATATTTGTATAATAAGAATTTTAAAATGGATATTCAGTAATGGTATATTCAACAAAGTAAAAATGTATTTATAGGTGATAATTTTTTATTAAAGGAAATCAATAGAATTTTTTTTAAACAACTATGATATATTGTTGGTTTATTTTTCCATGTTTTAAAAAAACATATATTTTTTATTATATTTCAAACTATAATTTATAAAATGTAATATGTAAGTGATTACATAGATTTATTAGGGGTAACCCAACTGGGCTATGTAGCTCAAACTTATATTTTATTGGTCAACTTCCTCTTTAAATAGACTTTTATTCATTTGGTAAAAAATGGATATAATAGGGTATGATGGTGATTTATCTTGTATATAGGGTTTTTGGGGATAATATATATTTTATTTCTAATTATGGGGGTATTTAGGTCATTATATATATATATATTATTTCTTTTTGTTTTATTTCTTTGTATTATATATTAATTTTAGATTCTGTTTTATATTTATGATTGGATTCCAATGTTTCTTATCTCACATTTGGATGGTTTATATTTTTTTTAATTCTTGTATATCTCTTTGAAAGAGTTTTAAATAATTAATGTTCTATGTTTCATGATTCCAAGGAACTATTTTAAGGCTAATGAGGACCAGGAACATCATTTGGGCATTTGGCATTATGGTTCAGGTGCTAGGATGCTGGCCAGGGACCACTCATTATAAAATGGTATCCAAACATTTGTTATGAGTGGGGCCTAGTTTATGAATGCTTCTATTATTTTAGGAATATATATTTTATAGATAAGGATGGTAGGACTCAGGATATAGGCCTGGAGGGTGTGTCGTGAGCTCTGTCCCTCCCTAATCATTTAGTATTCATGGGGAGTCATGATTTTATCTTTGATTCAAGGTTACCATTTGATGGATTTGTTGGATGTTGATTTTATTCCTATGAATGTCGTTCTTTTATACCCATTGGTGTAAATTTAGTTTTTATGGAGTCATATATAGAGTTTTGTGATAGAGATGAAAAAGTGAATGAAGTCATTGGGTCATATTTCATGGCTCTAAAAACCATAAGGCATCCAACCACATGATATCAAATATATTCAAGGGGCCATTGAATGTTTAGAACTTGGACATCAACCATGTTTTCATATTGATCATGGTTTTTGTAACGTCCAATAGAGTTTTGGAGTAAGAAATTGGCATATCTATTAATATTTATGAATATTATATTAATTTTATGTTAATGTAGAAGCTATATCTGAGAGCATACTCGACATGAAACAACAAGTTTCTCCGAAATCTTACGTTGCATACATGATTGGGTTCTACCAAACAATAATACATTATTCATATTATTAATTTAAATGGTAGTTAACACCTAAATGTTGTAATAATGGGAATTTAATGAACTATCTATATTTTGATCACATATTTTTATAAATTTTTAATTATTCATCCAACAAATTTTAGCTGTTTAAAATGAGAATAAATCATATTTTAAGCATAAAACACTCGAATATTTTTAGAATGCAGTATTACCAATTTTTATGGAAAACCCATTTTAAATATAATTTTCATCACTTTTATATATACTATTAGACATAAATACATCTTATTTTGACGAGGGACATAAAAATTTACTTGGGATGATATTTTAGTGTTATTCTAATAAATTTCATATTATAATGATAGTGTAAAATGATTATTTTAAGTCAAAACCACCTCTTCATATATGTTATTTGTACTATTATATAATCTTTTGAATTGTTTTTAATGTGTATTTAGATTATTTTCTATCATTTAATAAAATTTTAGTCATTGGATGTAATTTCACATTGAAATTTGAAACAAACACATGTCAATCTTTTGATGGGTTTTACTATTTAAAAACCCGTTTTCTAATTCCGATGATGGGATTGATTTTAAATTTAATTTTTACACTTATGTGAATTGAATTTCTAAAATAAATTGATACAATATTTGAACTAGTATTATAAATCTGTATTAATAGGATCCTGAATATTTTCCTTGAATATTAACTTTAAATTTTATTTGCACGGTTAATTGGTAGATAAGGAAAATAAGAACAAAAATAATATTATAATTATATAAAAATACTCTAATAGTTGTAATAATATTATTTTATGAGTTATGGATTACCAGTACCTCCCTTGGTATGAATATTTGTCTGTTGGGATCTAGATGGGTGGGATGATGACATTTACAACTTTTAATTTAATGTTAAGGAAAAAATATTATAAACCTGACCATTATTTCTTAAACAATATTAATATGAAGTTATATAAGTGATATCATCAAATATAAATAATAATTAGAAATCCAAAAAAACACCTACAACAAGATATTTTATTTATAATTTTTTACATTAAATGATGAAATTTATTTATTACACAGTGATAATGGAGTGATTGTTTTCTTAATGAAAGAATCAAATAAATGATATTATAAATATTCAAATAAATATTATTTTTCCTAATATTTTCCAAGAATGAATTTTATTGGTTAATATTACATGTTATAACACATTTCAATGGTTTATTTTTATGTTTTCTCTATGTTTGGTTTTTATTAAAATTTAACACAGTGAATAGTGTTATAATTGACATAATTGATATTTTAGAAAGATAATAATTTATTAAATTATATTGAAACCCCAAAAATCATTTAAAATCAACATGTGAATATATTAAAGGCTAAATGGAAATTATGTGTCTAATTATGGGGAATTTAACTCATATAAGTAAAATTTATTGCCTCTTAATATTTAAATTTTTTTTCCACAATTAAAATTAAGATAATAATTATAGGTAAACAAAAAATATAAGTTTTAAAATAAAATACATACATATAGAAAAATTATTGGATGTGATTATTTAAAACCATTTTCATATTATTTCTAACACATCTCATGTTGGAGTCATTTGGATTAAAAAAATAATTAATATTAATTTAACATTTTAATTGTTTCCAAAGGTGCCCATATCCTCTACTAAAAAAAGCATCCACTCTTCTATAATAATCAAACATTCAAAACCTTTTTATTTAAACAATATCTTCCCATGAAACATATTATAATCCATCTAAAAATTGTGAGGTGTTATTGCAGGTTTGACACCCTCCTTAGAGGTATTAATGTGATCAATCGAATAAGAGATATGGTTTTCATTAAGTATTTTTATTTTATTTGTACATGAACTTTGTTATAATCTTCTAAAACGATGATGAAATAATAAATATTGTATCCTGAATAAATTGAGATATTATTATGTTAATATAATCACCCAAATCTATCTATACTTCAATAAAATGGGAAATTAATTAATCCTTCATGCACATGTGTAAACTATCACCTCCATGAACCGATAAAATTTTATTTCCATAACTATATCTCATGATTGGTTATAATAATGTAATTAATTTTCATATGTAATATTCATGACATAATAAATATTTTAATATATAAAACATCAGTTACGTTCATACTTCCATTCATATAAATATGATAACGTTATTTTTGCGTACGTCTGAATTGACACCTCTACAAAGTGATATGACTTTTTTTATTCATTATATCACTTTTATGCTATATATAGATATTTTTAAATGATTAATATTATATTAATGATGTTATTATAATTAATTATACTTAAAATAACACTTACCATATTTTCAAAATGATCAATGGAAAATGGAAAATGTTACTCTGGCGTACATACAGCTTACCATTTCCATGATTATAGTGTTGTTAATTTTTATATACACAATTCATAGTTTGATTAAAAAGTATATTTTTTATTAAAACGATAATAATTTAATTAATATTATTCTTGAGATGATGTAATTATGACCACATGGACTAGTGACATCAAACAATGTTAATTTTTGACTCAAGTACCGAGTATCGATAAAACATGTGATATAAACTTAAAGAATTAGGTAATTTTTATAACATGTAAATCAGTGATATAAAATCAATAATAAACTTAAAATGTTTCTCAAAAAAGTATTAATTAACCTCTTATTATTATTCCAGAATGATAAGGAACATATGTGATGAATCAAACATAAGGTAAGGGAATTTTCCTCAATCTCCTTTCATTGAGGCATATTTTGATAATATACGAATGTTTCTTTTATAAGGTGTATAATCAAACCATTTGACTTTTATTTTTATTCAATGGTTTTTTAAATGAATCTTTCTCTATTAAGAATTTTTCTAAACCACAAATGAATGTTTTTTTAATTCATGTAGTGCCAATCAAATTTTTTCTTTCGTGATAATTTTTGTATTTTGGTTTCTCTAAAAGAAAATATATTTTTATAAGAAAATTAAATACCATATTCCCTCTAAATGTATTTTGGTTTTGAAAATGGTTTTAATATAGGTCCGATTATATCAATATCTTATCATATTTCTTTTTAATTGGAAATTTTATTAGTGAAATGCGGATAATTGAAATATGTTATGTGTTAAGATTATATAATAGTAATTAGACATTCGATGGTTGGTTACATGATAAACCAAACATGGGTGGTAATGTGATAAATCAGAACTGGTGGTTCTGTGAGAAACCAATGATGGTTGGTTACATTATGACCTCCAATGTATTGTATATAGAAATCGTCCATATAGCTATTCCATTTAATGATATGTTTGGAAGTCGACTGTATGGTAATTACATTTATGTATGATTGTGTCCCAAGTTACATTTATATGTTTTAGGTGATTTCTATAGCTATTATGGTTATAATTTGGTTACAGAAAATGTATATAGTGAGATTATATATAGTGATGAGTATTTTCTACTTCATAAAGGTGAAAAGTATTACTTTATGATAAATTATTCATGGGTTACATGCTTTCTCAAGGCGAAAAGTTTTTCTTCTTTGTGTATCCACTATTGAGAATTTTATGCTCACCCTAATATTGAAATGTTTTTTCACATGATTTAAAGGTGAATAGAGTCAAGGATGGTATCAAGGGAAGGATAGGATAATTAAACATGAAACAAAACCATGTTTTTTTGAAAAGAATTTTTTTATGAAAAAATGGATTGTGAGTAGAAGAGTCTACATTGTAATATTTAAATTTTTATTTAATTTTTATAGCCTAATTCTCTGAAACAGTAAACCTGAAAGGGTCGATGATGTGAATTAACATCAAATTATTGACTTATCTCAATATAATTTAATGATTAAGGATGGGGCCTTATAGTTTACATCCTGGTTCATGTTTCTATTTAGGCCTCATAGCTCTTGGATTTCCTAGAGTGGTCAGATTATTATTGAAACCATCATGGTGGTTTATGTGATATGTTGTCATTGTTGGATGGAATTTTTATTGGGTCTCATGTTGTGACTGTTTATTTCATTTTTAATATTATCTGAAATAAAATTTATGTTTTTTCAACATGGAAATAAATATAATTACATTTTCATTAAAATAATAACGCCTTATAGATCATTTTTAAAATTATATTCGATTTCATAAAATGATTTGAAGCAACTGATTTTCTTATGATACATAGACTATGTTCTATTTATAATAAAATAAATGTAACTTTTAAAAATATAAATGTTTTATATGTTTATATTTTAAAACGGATGTGATATCACTTTATGAGAATATATTGATTTTTAAACTCTATTTTTTGGTATCAGTTTTAAAAAGGAGATTCCACATTTGTAGTTTTATATAGGGGATTGATCCATTTTTTTATTTTGGTACACATTTCTAATGGGACTATATTTTTAAATAAGGGAAATGTTTTAAAACCCTTTTTCATGTTATCATATATTTTTTCTCTTAGGAGGAATGACCAAATTGAGTTCATGTATCATATTTTTTGGTGCATTAATCCATTGAATGTGTAGTGTGAATGTAATGTGAGACTATTTTTGGCTCTTTCCCCATTTCTGATTTATCACTACCCAATCCCTGACTGGATTGACAGTTTTCATTCTCTCCTCTTAGTCACGTGTTGTGCGTTTTTTGATGGGTTTGTTTTATGGTTGATCTGTTTGGAAATATATGGGGAAATTGTTTTAGGAAATTGATCCATTATTAGATAGTAAGATAATTGGAGATTTTTAATCTTGTATATTCTTTATGATTGATTAGTTGTCCATTGTTTGATATACATTTTAGAAGGTATTATATTTTTGGATGTTTTCTAGGTGAGTTTGGAGATGTTTTCCTTGATAAAATTCATTCCCATTGTTTCTTAAGGTTCATTAATATTATAATTTTATCTGTAGTCATTAAGTTAGTTAATTTTCAAAGCATGTTTCATGATGTTATTATCCATTTCTCATGAATTGGTTGGTCTATGGTTTTGGGATTTGGATTATTTTTTAGTCATGGGGATACATAGGGTGATATTTTTGTTTACTGAGAGTGTGGTTATTTATAGTTGGATCTTGTGAGACTATGAGATGAGTTTGAATATGGATATCACTCCATGTAGTACAATATGATATTTGATCTATGATACCCTTATATGCATTTATTGAACCCAACATTGGATCCAATTTTTATAATGATGATACATACTTATATTTCATATGCTTCTTAGTTTTTGAGTAAAAAGGGATATAGTGATTTGGACTAGTGGTCCTTTAGGGTGTTTCTCAATTTAGTGATTCATTTTTTGTTTCGATCTAGTTGTACGTTTCTATATAGTGATGTAATAAATTGTGTACTTTTTTTAGAAATTTATTGAATATTTTTACTCAACTATGTCATATCACCAAATGGAAAATATTTTATTGTTATTACATAATTATTGGCTAATTATAAATTGTTTTCTTATAGCTTCAATCTAGCTTGTTTGAGACTGAATCATAGTTGAGGTGGATTATTTTATTTGACATATCATTTCATCTATGGGTTTTTCTAACTTCAGAGATTTATCTTAGACACCCCCATAGATTCACATTCATATTTAAATCTAATTATACCTTAAAATTTCTAGGGGATAAAGTGTCATGATAATGATAATTATGAAACTCTCTATGTCACTATGGAGTATATTTTTTTCATTATTTTGAGTTCTACGATAACATTATAAGAATAATAGGTGATAAATATGTAAAATCTAAGGACACTCCATCTATAGACTATTTTCATACACATTTTAGAGGAAATCGTGATGTTACCCTTATGTAGAAGATATATCACTTTTTTTTCTCAAATTAATTTTTCCAAATTGGAAATTCAATTTTGAGTCCAAATTATTGGAAACATAAAATACCATCTTGACAATTTGGTGAAAATGGGTTCTAGAATACTACATTATAATGTTATTTAAATTGTTCAATGAGCATGCAAAGTGGTTCTATAATTTTATATTTCCATTTGGAATAGTTGGAACAATGTTTATATAACTAAATTGTACTCCTAGGAGTGACCATGAATATAGTGAATTATATCATCACATTGGCATATTGTATATTTTACTTTATTTCTGTTAATTGTTGCTTCTATTTTCTATTAATATTCCACTCAGACGTATATTTTCCATTGGATAATAATGTTTGTTATCTAATGTTTGGTTGGCCTATTGATATTTTTTTTTATTATTTATCTTGTTATAAGAGATAAAAATAATTTTCAGGTTGTGTTTTCTTATTCCCATGAAGTAGCTTCTAGCAAATGGGGATAAGAAAAACATTTCAGGCCCATAGAAAGGTATGTTAGGTGTCGAGTCAGATGGAAGCCTGAACGTGTTCATTACAATATCACATTGAAACGGTGATTATTACTTTAATGTATGGATATATATATATATATATATATATTGTAGGATATAGTTAATCATGTTATGAATACCCATTAGTTTAGTATGATTGAATTATTTTAACATCCCATGATCTTGAACTCTATCATGTTACCAAATCATGTTAGTTACTGGTCCTCGAGTGCACCCAACCTTTCACAAGAGGCCGCAAAATAGTAGTGAGGGTGTGATATTCATCGTGGGGATACAATACACATTTTTATAGATTTACAGTATAGTGGAACGAAAAAATATCAATAAATTTTAGAGTAACCAAAATAGAAGAAATAGTACAACATAAAAATGGGAAGTGGTAGGAGGAATGAGTAAACCAATAATGAAAAATCGTTTGATTACATGATTAAATGTATCTATATTTCAAACATAGGTAATAGAAAATATATAACCATATCACACAATTTAAAAAAATTCCATGAACCCCTTGTCGAACCATTCTCCAAACTCCAGCCCATCCATCCAAAATAAATCTAATAAGGTATATTTCCTTTTTCCAAACCAACACCCATGTAATCTTATCAGGTACCAAATGATAGCTCTAATATGGTGTCAAAAAAATATGTAGGTCAATGGAACCATGTCTAAAAAAATTATCCTGATAATTATCTCTTCTAATAAAGTGATAAACTAGTGTATTAATTTATCAATTAATAAAATAAAACAATAAACCATCTTCAACATCATGAAAAAATATCTATGGGAATATATCACAACAACGCCATCCATAACCACATATCTACAACATAATAAAATAAATGAGAAAATCCCCCTATATAACGTATCACCATTTTGTCCATGAAATCTATAGTACTATTTATGTAACTCAGACAGAGCCCTCTTAAAAATAATTTCAACATCCCAGACTATTCATTTTCTATAATAATTACTATAATAAAATGTGCCAACCATCTACATAATAATTACAGAAAGAAATTGGACAACTCTCGCTATACAATCATTAAATTAATAAACAAAACATGTCATAACAACTGGGATATCAAAACATCATATCACCAGCCTCAATAGTTAATTATCCAAATTTACATTTTCTAATCAGTTGCATATTAATTTATTATATAAAATTATTTCTGGTCAACTTGATATACAACAATCAATTTACAAAAGATAATCTCTATCAAGAAATCACCTAGGTTCTCATATCATTCTAGACATAATTTAATCCATTTGAAAAATATTTATATTCAAGGGTTTTCTTAGCCAATGAGTAGCCACTTAATAATTTGCAATACCTTTGAATCTAAATGGATTTAAGGAGTAATCCAATCAATGGTTTATCATTTTTAGTCATATAATTAATTAATTTTCATGTTATTTTGACTCAATAACAATATTTCACAAACTACACAATTAAAAATTCTACAGGGTTAGTTTTTAGACCACCAACCTTTAATCACAAAACAAGATATATCTTACAACTGATAACAATATCATGAAACAAGGTACATAAGATTGAAAAAATAAACCTTGATTACAAAAGATATTTATAAAAACAAAAAACAAACATATCTACGAGATTTAATGGCTATAATAGATAAAAATCTAATGATACATGAACAAATACAAAAAAAATAATTGGGATTTACCTCTTGATTATGACATATGAAATATAAGAATGCCTTCCAGAATCTCCATGAAATCTCCTATGGGTCTAAGGGAGGTGATGATGTGAAGGAATGAATGAAAAAATAATCCCATCCCAGATTTAAACCCAATAATAATGAGAAATACATGATGTGTGATTATTACAAATCATTTAATACTCAATTTACATATTAAGGTGAAAAATGTGTCACCTTATGTTAAAATAATCATGAATGAAAATTTTAAAAAATTAAGCATTTTCATGGAATGTTTTAATTTAACATTATATTGTGGGTGGTGGTTATAATTTTTGTAGATTTTACACTACATATAAATTCTGTACATTGCATTTTTCATCATGGATTCGGTAAAAGTTCTTGAACCACATCAGAAGCCTTCCAAACTCACAAAAAGCCCTTATAATTACCTTTAAAACATTTTTATTTGGCCACTATTAATCGATGAAAACATTCGTGATTCAACCTTATGTAGTTTTCCCAAAAAAAAAGTATCCACCCCAGGGGAACTATACAAAAAATGATTAAAGACAAAGGAAACCCCAAACAGAAGAGGTTACCTGAAAATCTCAATGGGGGTCATACCTAAAAAAGAAGGGACAATACAACCTCACCACTATATAACAACTTCTCTCCAAGATGCTTAAAGATTCACTATGCGGTCTTCATGAACTTGTCAGGACATTGTTCTCATATATTATACTACCTATAATAGGTATCATCATGATCAGTCCCATGTTTCCACCAGAATCAAACTCTATGTATGGTCCTAAACTAGAAATACATCTCATAATGGTCCACAGTCAGTAGCAGATTCTCATTAAAGATACATCTACACTAATATTTACGTCCTCAATGTCAACAAATGAGGTAGGTACAAAAGATATCTTTGATGATGATAAAATTGATACATTTATCTCAAATAACTATAGTGATGTGGAATAACAAATCAGTATGACATTGGAAAACCAATTCCACTATCTCAAATGGGCCGACAAACCTTGCAACTAGAATTCCATGTTTCCTGACATGAAATTTCCCAAACGTATGTGAAACATGAAGGAATGAACAATTTCCAAACGGAAAGCCTATAGGCCATCTTCAATGGTAATTATAATATTTCTACCTAATCCAAATGGTTCCCATCCACCCGCTGATCAAGTGAAATTGATCAAATATATTCTACACAAAACTAGGTTGAACAAGCACTGTATCACCATCTGTTACAAAAAAATATGTGAAAAACAATCACTGAGATACAAGTCCTAATTTTTTATGGAATCTGGTTCAATGCATTAAATATGTTATTATAATAAAAATCCTTGATTTCCACATGCTTTGCCCATGATCCAATGAAATAAAAAAAACCATTTCCTGACATATACTCCAGAATATGAATTATACACTCTTTTTAACTAGGATTATGAGGATAATAGATGATTTTATGATTAAATTATTACCCCATAAGCTTCTAAATACCCCATTAGAACATAGAATTGAAATTAGAATCCCTATTAAAAATTATACTCCTCAAAACAACATTTAATCAACCTATATACCTCATTTAATGACTACCCAAATCTATTAAATTTATGGCCTCCCTAAAAGGAAGAAAGTAGTAAAATATTTTTAGTTGATACCTAGTAACCCATACTAGATAATTATTATAGTTTTAACTAGGAAATAATATCATAAAATCTATATTGACATCATCCCATTTCCAATATGGAATGTGCAGAGGCCAAAACAACCTAGTCAACCTCTGATGCATGACCTTTACCTACTAATAGGTGAAACATATCTCCAAAAATCAATCAACCTTATTCTTATTCATTCCTAACCTCCATTTGTATCTACATGGACCACAATACATGTTCATCATAATAAGAAATATCACCCAACTATAATCATCAAACTCTCTCATCATATTCTCATGAAATCTCGTCTGAACCCATACCCTTCTGTGAGAAATAATGGATTTAAAACTACCTAGAGACCGTCCATATGGTGGATTCCCACAATATAGTCTGTCTCTTAGATCTTATCCCACTATGTCATATAATTTCTCTTTATTTATCTAGACCAAAATAATTGTTATAAAAGATCAAAATGTCAAAGATACTTATACCTGAGATTCATGAACATCAAGATTCATGTCTAAAAAGAGTTACATAATCTGCTACTCATCGCAAGACTCATACACACCCTCTATCTTCGTCTTATGGCTCATGGAATCAGCAATGAAATTTACTTTACCTGGTTTAAAATACCTCTTCAATTCAAAATACTCTTGGTTCTTGACCGATCTACTCTACTGAAGGATTATGTCCTACTAAGGAAATATGTATACGATGCTATTGTGTTCCACATAAACTGCATGCCACTCACTCAAAATATAATTTCTCCATCATATTACGTAATTTAAAAATGCTGATAACTCTAAATCATTAATAGGATAATTTTACTCTTGTAGTCGGAGGTCTCTAGAGCCATAAAAAACCACTCATTTATCTTGCAACAAAATTTCCCATTGTCCAACCCTAGATGTGTCACATTAAAAGGTATATGATTTGAACCACATTAGTAAAGAGATGATTTGTGGTGAGTTCGACATGCACATTTTCTCCTTAAAATCTCTCTCATATGGACCCAACCAAACAAACATCACCACTTTCAGTGTTATCATAGAACTCGATACATCCATATTAGACATGTCTTTAGTAAAATGTAGATATTAACCTACTAAAAACATAATCCTCAAAATCATAAATAAATACATAGGTCACTCCCAACATACAAAAATTCCCACCTTCATTGTATCCATTGACACTCCAGCCTATGATGTGACATTGCCCAAGAAGTTCACAATATCAATCCAAAAAATGTTATTTGGTTTGCATAGCGTAAATCAGATGCTCTATCAATGTACGCAAGACCACATCAAGATGTTGGGAATGATCATTTTTTATATGGTATTAAATTAAGATATCATCAATGAAAACCACTAGAAACTAGGCCAATAAGGGATGAAATATTAAATTCATCTAGGTCATGATACCACCAGTTCCCACATTAAACCAAACAACATCACTATAAACTCGTAAAATACATGCATTATTTTAAATGGTGTTCAAGTTAGGTTTTATATCCTTGACCTCAACTGGTGGTATCATGATCACAATTTCATCTTGGAGAACTTCTTAGGACATACAATAAAATTAGATACATTGTTGATAAGTGGAAGGTGGTATCAATTCTTCAATGTCATCTTGTTCAACCTCCAATAATTTATACATAAGCATAAAATACCGATAATCCATCTTGGATAAAAGACCATGATAACCCCATGAAGATATATTAGGCTATATGAGACCATTAGATTTTAGATCTTGTTACTAAACATTCATCACATGAAGTTGTACTAGTTACATATAATAAGGAGAGATAGATATTAGTTCTGATCCTAACACCAACTTGATCTATCGCTTGCGTTATATGCCATATAATTAATTAGCAAAGACTTCCTGAAAATGATCTACCAGCATAGGATTTTAATCCTACTATAATAAACAATCATATAAAACTAGGCATTCCATTTTATAAATTATTCAATCCAATATACACCTAATTTGTCCTATATAACATGCCTAATGATCCCACTAACCATTGTGAAAAATGATTCCTTATTCTTGATATAGGAAGTTAACTCACCTCCAATAATAGTCGATTTAAGAATGATATAGAAATATCAAATCAACAACAATAATCAAACCAAAACCTATCATTTATATAAAAAATAGGTTCCCAAAAGAAATGGTAACCATCATTCTATATATAACACATGCTGCAACATTTTATATTCTAGGATGGCACACCTAACATTATATAAATGATTAATAAAAATCCATTATTTCCTTAACCAATATGGAATAGTTTCCAAAAACTGAGGAAAAAAGGAATGGGATGATTTGGTGTCATACAATACAAAAGAAATGGTATATGATATATGAATATTATCTCTGATAGTAGAAGTTCATGCATCCACACTAGTCATAGTCGACATTATAACATGCAGCTAAGATTCCCATATTCCATGGGCTATAGTATAACTCCACTATGGTATTCCATATCATGGTTACTACTACTCCTACACTGGAGTACCTCATCCCTTAACATGACAAGAACATCAAATGGATCTCTTGCTACAAATCATTTACAAAGTAGTTGAGTCCTTTCTGTCCTTGAGTACTTGTATTGATCCCCTTGCCATTTCTATGTAGCTGCATAACCCTAAAAATCAATACAAGAGAACCAACCTACTGCAAGCATGGATCTACAAAGAAATATACGGATACTAAGGCCACTCATGGACCAAAATTTTCCACATATTGTAATAAAATGGAATATTGTCCAATGGTATCCCCCTTTACCCTGACTACTCTACAAACAATTTCCTAGTGGATAATTGTCATATTAGTGCTTTTTGATACAAGAATAAGAGCTTATAGTTCCCCCAATTGAAACATTATATCCACTACATAGAGACTCACTCATATTACTATCCAAAATGAGTCCCTAATTCTTCATATTTTAAAGGCTACTCATGTAAAATATGTTCACCTATGAAATGATATCACATGGAGTCCCATAATGAAAGAGCTTCTGCATAGATATATCCTCAACAGTTTAAGATAGTGTAATGTTCTATAGGTAGGTTTAATGTCCATCAAAATAAACCACTAATATTCCATTATGTATCATCTATATGAAATCGTGATACTTATCATCTCACAACATCTCGGTATAGAAGTGGTTCAGACACTTTTCCTCTACATCCTTCCATGATAACACCTCCTTCGACCTATATTGTTCAAGAATGCCCCACTTATTATTAGAAGTTCCACAAATCAGGTATTATTAAATCATCATGCTTCTATATATGGGTTTCTTGATGTTATTAAATATCTTCTAGATTGGATCAATATTAAAATCAACTACCTAAGGGCCTCCATAAATAGTGATTGTAGGTAGATTATACTGTTGAAACTCTCTTAATATCATAGACATCAAAGGTACTATGTGAACATTTTCCTTTTTCATGAATCTCAGGACCCTAAAGATGAAATAATGAAGATGAAAATTCATCTTGTACAAAGTATCTACATGGAGACACTATTTAGTTGTGTTATGGGCTTCCTAATTTTCACTCTCTCGAAGAACAATTTGATTTCAAGGATGTGGAATTTTCTCTACATGGCCAACTCACTCCATAGAACAATGTTTAAGAGAATTTTCTACCTCTATAGGTGATAGAAATAAAGAAACACCAGTTTATGGTCTCTATAATCATAGATTATTAGTATTTTAACATGATATAATATCTCTCTCATTTCTATTATATTACATATAATGTATTTAATTTAACATTTCATACATTAAAATTAAACACATGTAATAATTTTGTAGGAATCATGAATAATTCATGTCAAGATATATACATATTTTCCTATCAATATTCATGTATACTAATCTCACACCATATAAGAACAAGAGTATAAATCTCCATAACAATAACACTACACAACATGTTAATCTTCTTGGGTGAAATAAAAACAAAATAAACAAGTAATCATTATGAACAAAAAACCCAACCTTGGCCACTCAGATTTTCCCCTGAATATGGGTTACCTACTCCCACACACATCCTCATTACCAAGTCTGGAAACATTCTTATCACCTTTTTTACCATTACTAAATAGTAAAGTAGTTTAATAGAATAATGTTTTCTTCTAATACCTCTTTGTAACATCCCCTAATACCACACTCTCACATATGGCCAAATCAGGTTTTTTATGGGACATCAAGCCTAGATCATCATATAAAATAGGCTACTGACTAGTAGTGGGGTTTTGATATGTATGGTTGGTAGACTATACCAAATGGTACAATGTTATGATACAATGAATAAAATAAATAATTATATGATTAATCAATGTAGTTGAAACAATAAAAAAATTTTACGAAAAAGGAGGAATAGATAAACCAATAATGAGGAATTAAGTGATGAAATTATGAAATGTATTTAAATATAAATGTGTATTAATACACATAAAGGATCCAGATGAAACAAATTAATTCAAAAAGGCTCTGGTCTTGAACCACATATTGTTACCAACAACATGATACATCCCATACAACACGAAACAATAAAAAATGGCCTATTTCCATTGTTTAAACCTACATCCATGTAATATTATTTTGTACTAAATGGAGACCCGAAGAGAATGTTGGAAAAACATGGTAGGTGAACACTATAATGTCTAATAAAATGTAGACTAGTAATAAATGCATGAAATTAAGTGATAAATAAGTTAATTAATTGATCAATTAATATAATACAACATTCAATCTATTTTTTCACCATGATTAAATATGTGTCTTCTTGTTACACAACCATGCCAACTATTACCACATATCCAAGGAATAATTAAATAACCAGGAATATTTTACTATATATGAATTTCATCATCCATACTATGAATACTATATAATTATTTAAGAATCCTAGTAATATCCCTCTATATTATTGATTCATCATTCCAATCCAAACCCTATATATAAGAACTATAAAATTAAACTGCGACGAGGACTCAATATGTGAATTAAAAAAATAAAAAAATGCTAAGTCCAGTATATAAACATGACATATTTAACTCAAGAAGTCATAACAATAATAATACCACAAAATAATATCAGTAGAGTTAATGGTAAATATTTCAAATTACAATTTCTCTATAAAGTGAAAATTTATATTTTATATCAAATTATCTTCAGACATTTCAATATACAATAATCAACTACACATTGTTAATCTATACCATGAAATCACTTATTATATCATATCATGATAAAATCACATTATTCCATTATCCAAATAATTATATTCAAGGGTTTTCTCATCCAAAAGTTAGCCATAATAAAGTTTAAAACCCATTTGAATCCAAAGGGATTCAAAGAATAATCCAATACATGATTCATCAACAATCATCATTCAATTAATCATTACACATTTTATGTTGGCACAATACCAATATTTCACATAATTGAAAATTAAACAAAGAATAGGGTCAGACTTTATCCAGCCTACCATTAACTAGTAAACAATAAAGTACTTCTAATAGGTAACTCCCACAAGAAAGTAGGTGTATAAGATCATAAGAATAATCCTAGATAACATAAGCTATAGATCAACAACCAGAAAAACCAAAATATAATATATTCCAATGAAACAATGTATAAATATTGGTAGTGACATTAATAAAAATGGAAAACATCTTTCTATGTATTTATTTCTTGATAAGGATTTTCAGAATTGAAGAATGAACTCTAAAATATCTTTGAAAACACCTTGGTTCTGAGGGAGGAGAGGCTTTAGGATGTTGGATAAAAACAAAAATGCATCATGGAATTTAAACCACTGTCTGAGAAATATATGGTGACTAATTATCCACTTACAAGGTATATTAAAAAATGATTCACCTTAGCATATAATAATTGTACTATAACATTACACGCATCGAACCATTTTCATTGAGTGTATTCATTTCCCATTGTGCAAAAATTTTACATTATCTATCCAATGATAGTTACACATCATATACCTTTTACATGGAATGTAATTTCCCTATATATAGCTTTAATCATAGCTTCTTTAAAAGATCGCATCACTATTTTTAAGCCTTCCATACTAATGGGAAAAATTGACACACCCCATTAACATATTTATACCAAGACTCCATTAATTAAAAAAATCCTAAATACTTTAAAATGTGTTCATTTTCCCAATAAAATATATACATACTCAAAGGAAATCATTTTTCAAGGTTTAGAAATAAAGTAAACCGAAAAAAGTAGATTTGATGAAAATAATCAATTTGGGCCATACATAAAGAAAAAATCGGATCATATAAATATACTCTACCACATTGAATTCCATGGATGTTTTTTTTAAAAATATTAATCATTCATAGGGAATAAACTTACAAGAGATTATATGATGGTTGTATCTAGGATATATATATGTTTAAATGAAATATGAATGATACTTTGATGATGAATTCATCAATAAAAGTAGATCCTTTAAAAAGAAATTACTATTGTCTCTCTAAATTTAGTAATTATCAAAAAAAATTTAATGATTATGAGTTTTTCATGAATTGGTTACAACATTCATAACTCATGTTAAAATTCAAAAACCCTAAAATTATTATACTGATCATGAATGAATTGGGAGTACGTTTTTGATCTGATGATTGAATTCAGTAATAAAACCGTCCCATAGAACATAGTATTTTAATGGTGATAAACATATCATGAACCTTTTTGGAGGAGTCTAGATGTGCTATCATAATCCATTAGGGTATTTGGTAAACCATTTAATATGATTTAAAAATTTAATTTATTTATGTTTAATGATATTGAGGAACTCCAAAATTGAGTTTTTAAAATTATCAATGTAAATTTTCCATGGAAGTGTTTGATAAAATATGTTATCATTAAAGAAGAATTTTTTTTGGGTATTCTACCCATTCTAGGATCAGTATATTAATTTTCCTTTAGCATGAACTATTTTATTATTTAGTTTATAGACCACTTCAGGGGAAAATAGTTTGGATGATTACTAATATATGGATTACGCTATGGATTCATTAGACGAGGTTCTTCATTTTGGATCTGTTCAGTTTTATAATCTGAAAGGCTTGAAGAAATAAAATTTGTAGTATAGTATGATATTTGTATTTTCAAGAAACAGGTCAGCGATTCATGTGATAAAAGTGACACTCATGGTCTATTATTACCACAATGTAATTCAAGATAAAAAATTGTTGATATATAGAAAAGGGTATTCAATGAAGACTCTAATTACCCATATGGTAACTTGGGAGTATTGATCCCTAAATTATATGATTGAGAAACCCCTACCAATGGTTGGTTTGACTAATGAAACTATTGGTGTTGATCTCTATGATCTATTATAAATATAATTATTTCAAAAGGGTGTGGTAAATACGTGCAATGTTCCAACCATTTCGATTACTACAAATCATTTGGCAACCAGAGTCCATATAGTTTCTACTAGTTATGATTCAATAGTGATAAAAGATGAAAAATGAATGTTAATTGAAATATGAATATTACAGATTATAATAGATTGATTTTTCTTAGAGATACTCTTGTAATGTATACTAATTTTATCAATAAAAAGAATATTTTCACTCCATACAAATGTGTTATATAGAAACTTATCCTTGAAAATATAAAATGTAAATTTATATGGCCAATTAATTTTTCATTTAGAGAGAAAATTTGTCACTTGAACTACTATTAAGGATGGGTATATTTATGCTCTTAAGGAAGACTCATAAATATATAATAATAATGACAGTGAATCATATTAATCTTGTGATTATTCTTATGATTATATATAAAGCTTTATTACCACATAATTCTTTCTACACTTCAATCAGATATGAAGGATTGATATACTATAATTATTAGGAATGGAATACAAGTTTAATTAAAATTTTTTATTCTTAATAATGTAGATGATTCCATGAATGGTGTTATATGAATTTATTTTGTAGATCTATATTTATGGAATTAAATATTAAATATATAAATTAGAGAAAATTATTCATTGGATCATATAGTGGATCACACATTTCATCCAAACATTAAATATTCTAGTGATAAAAGGGGTAAAAAGTATGAGTTTTTGAGATGATTTTTCTTTTCAAGACTACATTTATTTTCTATTGACTTTGGGAGTGGGGTTTTTTCATGGATTAATGGGTCATTGTTGGTGATTAGAATTAAATTCTTCTTTCTATTACTTCCATTTTAGGTAATTTTTCTTATTAAAAATGTAATTTTTAGTGATTATGTCTTATGTTTGTGATGTCCCACTTGGTTTGTTAATTTTAGAGCATAGTATGTTTGATGGGATGTTGTAGTTTTTTATTTTATTGGTAATTTTTTTTAAATTGTCTGTTTCTGATCACTTTTCTTTTATTTGTTTCCTTTTTTAACTAGATTCAAAAATGGAAAAGAATAAATATAATTAATTAAAAAATATTCTTGAGGGTCACAGTATCAATCAAATCCCAAAATTAAAAAAAATAAAAAGAAAACAATAAAATGGAAATATGAAATAAGGTAGTGAGCATTCAGAGAATATAATATGGATTATTGGTGAAAAAAATAGTTATTTATCTATATAATAAAATAAATATAACTATTAAAATAGTAACCTAGTAGTTAGAATTGTAACATGAATAATTTGTATGGTGAACTGATTGTTGTAATATATACCAAACCATTCGAATTAAAAAATGAATATTTAATATGTTCAACATAATTAAATTGAATAAATATTTATTAAAATTCCATATAATAATTATTAAAAGTATTTAAACTTAATATAGGTAAAACTATAAATTTTTAATAAGGATTGTTTTAACAGATTTGGGAAAAATCATAATATTTATGATAGTATTTTAATATTGATGTTAAAATAAATTGATTTTAATATTGATAATAATAATTTAATTTTTAGAATCCATACATTGATAAAAACAATGAGTTATATTTTGGTATTTTTTCATACAAAAATTAATTTTTTAGTGAATAATAATGGTGTAGTTTTCAAAACATGATATGTTTTGTGATATAATATTAAAGAAATAACATATTAATTAATTATAGAATGGATTTTTCTACAGAAGTTATGTTAAATAATAAAAACAACCCACTTAAAAACAATAAACATAGTTTTCAATACATGATTATAATTTTAAATTTTTAAAAGAAAAAAAATTAAACAAAAAATATTTTTTAACATTTTTGTTTATTTTAATTCTATAAAATAATAAATTCATTTTCGCAGGGATATAAAATTCATAATTTAATTAAAGTAAGATTCTTAATTTTGAAATCAATTTCATGTCTTGGTCTTGAAATAATATATTATACATTATTTTTTTAAAATATACCTTCTTTCCATGTATATAGAACCCCTCAAACTCTAATGGTAAATCACAACAAAAACTGATTTGAATACTTATCATTTTCCCAAATATATCTTCATAAGCATCTATAGAACCTTCTATAAATTATATTCTCACTTGGAATCAATCATTCAAGGCACTAAACACTTTTTTAATTTTTAAAAATCAGGTATTTGTAAACATTAATTTATGTTCATGTATTTTTTCCAATTTATTCCATAAATTCGATTTGATATTTTTCTATTATAGACTAAAAAATTATGAAATATAAATAGCATAATTCTTTTTCTAGTATAGTATAAAATTTTAAATTATTAATTATATATATAATCACTCCCAATAATGATTTTTAGTTTCACGTTTAATGAGGAAGTTTTCAATTATTTATTAGTCACATCCTTTACAATGATTACCCTTCCAAAACCTATATATGCATTTTATTATTTTACATAATTATAAATTAAACATCACAAATAAATTATATTCTCAGAACTTATATGTCTATTATCTATTAATATTTGTTACATATCCATATAATTACATCATATATCATACAAATCATCTATAATTTTCATCTTAGATGATTAACTAATAAAAATATCATACATAATACACTCATTCATTTCATGGAGAAATGGAATAAAAAGAAAACTGTGATCTTAAACACACAGTATGGGGTAACAAAAAAAGATATCAATATTTATAATCCATTTTTCATAAAAAATACACAAATAATTATTATAATGGATTACTAGGAACTTATGAACAGACCTAAAAAAATAACAAAAACTACAAAAGGTCCCCCAAAATGTAAAATTTCATAAATTAAAAAACAAAAAATGGGAGAGTGGGCATGAACACCTCAACTAAATGGCCAGGTTAATGTTAATAGCTCAATCCCAATTCCCAAATATTGACATAATGCATTGTATCAAGCCTAAATATATTGATCCTAATCATCACTAGACCTTCCATCTCCACATTTGTGTCCACCATGCACCATTTCAAAACAATTCTAATCAAATCGTCCATTGACTCTAAAAATACACTATTGAATCATAATATAAAAAATTAAACATAATCTATCTATCATTAAAATAACCACTATATTATGTATAAATAAATTTTTAACTTCCAAATCTCATAATTAAGGACCTATAACATTAATTATCTCATATGCGAATCATATTTTAACTCAAGTTCCAAATTGTAACTATACTGCCCAATTTTAACCAGATGTCTCCATTTTGTTTTTAATGATCCAAATCCACCATGAATGACCCCCACATCACCTTTTATGAAACTAGAATAAACTTAAACCTATTTGGTAAGACAAATACATGTTTGTGAAGCATTGAATATGATTTAAGTCCACCACAACGAAGAACCCTACACATGGATAAAATTTAAAGAGGGAGACTGGCCAAAAACTATAATTCTAAACTATGCCAAAAAAACATGTTAAATTTATCCTAAATAGATCATTGTTGATAGAAAAATAATTTAAGATAATCACACCCTCTATATCCAAACAAATCACTCATTTAAGAATCTAGTATCCACATAGAATGTGATGATGCCAAATGTCACTTATCATAGAAATTACCATCATCAAAGCATGATGGGATCCATATGGATGGCCCCATGGATGAAATAACATGGTAAAAAACACTATAGTCATTCAAGAAGATGATCATGATAAAATAAGAAAACATAAATAGGATATTTCATGTGAATATGATGATTATCATTGAGAAATTAAAATAGTGATTCAATGAAAGGGAATTAAAGGGGAAGGGGAATAAAACACAATGATGAAAAATTACATAGTATATAAAGGGAAGAAATTTTTATTTTTAGAGGTTAATGAGATAAAAAATATAATCTAAAAAGGGAAATTACTATATAAGGGGTTAAAATATCAGAAAATAGAGAAGATATATCACCACAAAATACCTCATTTAGTGACGTTTTAAAACATCTCTAATTTCTTTACTGACGTTTATAATCATCTTCAATTACTGAGATTTATAAGTGTCGCTAAATTGGAAACATTTATAAGTGTCTCTATTTAGAAACACCTTATTTTCACCATTTTTATAAAATTTCAATAAATAAATTTTGCTAAATTGGTGACCTTTAGAGATTTTTATAAATGTCTCTAATTTATCAACACCTAAATTAAACATCAGTTAGCGGAAATTTAAAACATTGAAAATTAATTAACCGATGTTTATAAATTCCGTCAATTACTATCATTTAAGTGTCACAAAATTAATAACATTTATAAGAATCTCTATTTATAGACACCCCTTTTAGAGAAGTTTTTACGAATTTTTGGTAAAGAAACATTGCTAAATTGGAGACCTTTAGCGATGTTTCTAAATTTCGCTAATTTATCGACACCTAAATTATTATTGATTTTCTACCAATAATCGGCAATTTTTTCTTTTATTTTTTTTAAATATATAAAGTGTTTTTTCCCCTTCCACTCTCCCCACCCCTTCCCTTTCCCACTGTAGTAGTACCCCACGCCCCTCCCGTTTGCTGCTCCCCTCCCTTTACCCGCTACAATAACATGCCCCCCTTCAGTTCCCACTTCCCTCCCTTTATCCTCTAACAGTTCCCACCCCATCCATTTCCAGTAAACCTTGTCCATATCTCTTTTCTTGTAACAGTAGTCCCCCATACCATTCTCCCTCACCAATGCCCTAGTCCCATGTATCATGCCAACTGTAGCACCAATCATCAAAAAAAATTATTTTATTTTATTAAAATTTAAAATGGGTTTGGTCCCCCTCCACTCTATCCACCCATCCATTTTCCACTCTTGTAGTACACAATTCCCCTCCTGTTGGATTCTCCAGTCCCTTTCCCCACTATAGTACCCCACCCCCTTCGGTTCCTTCTTCCCTCCCTTTCCCCTCTAACTGTACCCACCCCCTCCCTTTCCAGTACACCCTGTCTAACTACCTTGTCTAGTCCCTCTAGTCCCCTGTACCATTGCAACTCCCGCACCACCACCCCAGTCCCACATATCGTTCCAAATCTAGAACCAACACCCCATTCCAACTTTCATTCCTCTCTAGTCCCACTCCCTCCCATTCCCACAAGTAGTTCCCCACACCCCTCTCATTCGCTTTTCCCCTCCCATTCCAAGCTATAGTACCCCTCCCCCTTTGGTTCCCTCTTCCCACTCATTCCCCTCTAACGTACCCACCCCCTTGCTTTCCAGTACACCCCTTACATCTCCCTTGTCAAGTCGCTCCAGTACCCGGTACCAGTCAAACTCTCAGACCAACACCCCAGTCACACGTATCATTCCATCTTTTTCACCAATGCCCCATTCCCACTTTCATTCCTCTCCATCCTGCTCCCTCCCATTACCAACTACAGAACCCCACCACCTTCGGTTCATGCTTCCCTCCCTTTGCCCTAAATAGTACCCACCCCTCCTTTTTCATATACACCCCATATAGCTCCATATCCAGTCGCTCTTGTCCCCCTGTACTGTTCCAGATCCCCCACCAATCCCCCAGTCCCAGGTATCATTCTAGCTCTAGCACCAATGCCCCATTCCAACTTTATTATCTCTTCAGTCCCGCCCCCTCCTCCCAGTAAACTCATTAAAAATTAATCCTTAATCAGAATCGAACCATTGATCTCATGCCACTGAGAAAGAGGCAAAAACCAATGATTGATAATTTTTTATTTTATTTTTTGAATCTTTTAATGGGTTTTAGTCCCCCTCCATTCCACCCACCGCTCCCATTCCCATTCTAGTAGATCCTCATGTCCCTCTTGTTCAATGCTCCCCACCCTTTCCCAGCTATAGTTCCCGGCCCCACTACTATTCCGTCTTTCCTACCATTCCCTGCTAACAACACCCACCCCTCCCATTCTAGTAGACCCTGTCTTGTGCCCTTGTCCAGTCGCTCTAGTCCCCCGTACCGTTCCAACAGTCGCACCAACGCCCCAGTCCCACGTATCGTTCTGTTTCCAGCACCAACAACCCATTACCTCTTTCATTCCACTCCAATCCTGCTCCCTCCTACCAAAAAAGGATTTAAATTTTTTTTCCTCAGTTATAATCAAACCATTGATCTCACGTCTCTGAGAACGAGGCATGAACCAACCAGCCTAACGTTTTTTGTTTTTTGTAATTGTACTATAGTATATATATGTATATATCCATAATTAGAAAATTAATATATTATATATATAAATATATAAATATATAAATATATTAATATATTAATATATAAATATATAAATATTTATATATTTATATATGTTTTATTTAAATCTTATTTTTCAATACCTAAAAATATATATATGTTTATATGTTATATTATATCTATATATTTTTATATGTTTATATTATATATATGTGTATGTGTAAATATATATGTACACATATATAATTATAATTATAAATTTATGCCCACACAAAGACACAGATATATACATATATAAATATATATATGATTATATTTTATATCAATATTTCATGTATATATATATATATGTTTAAAGTTCTTTTATATATAAGTTTCATTTTTTTATATTTTATGTTTATATATAAGTCTCTCTGTGTGCGCGTTTATATTATACATATATATGTATGTTTATGTTTTATTTTATATACACATATACGTATTTGTTTATATTTTATGTATATTTATATATTTTTATTATATGTGTTAGTGTGTGTAAATAAATATGTGTACATATATATAATTATAATTATAAATTTACACACACACAGATATATATATATATATATAATTAGACATGTTTTAAAACACTGGTAAAAAGGTCATTAAAATAGACCTGTTTTCTTAAAAAGGGGATTAAATTTAAAATACAAATGTATTTTTAAATATAAATATATAAATATATATAAATATTTGTATATATATATTTCTAAATATATATTTACATTGATGTAGGTAAATGCGATATATATAAATATATATATATTCATTTATATGTATATTTATATTTGTCTGTGTTTATACATATTAATATATATATATATGTCTATGTGTGTGTGTCTATATATATATATATATCCAAATATATTTTTAAATCTATGCAGGGAAATTTTCTATATAAATAAATATATTTTTAGTGATTTCATATATTAAGGAAATAAGATATATAAATATATATACTTTTGGTGACATTTTTTGAAAAGTCACTAATTTACCAATGTTTCTAGAAAAATCTTCTAATTTATTGTTTTTTATGAAATGTTGCAAATTTAGTAGTGCTTCTGAGAAAATGACACTAAACTAGAAATGATTTTGAATAATTGTCTTTTATATAAAGACACTTCTAAGAAAACATCACTAAATTAGTGACGCTTCTGTGAAAACGTCGCTAATTTAGAAACCCTTCTTAGAAAACATCCATAATGTAGCGACGCTTGTGTTGAAATGTCACTAATTTAGTGGCGTTTGTGAGGAAGTTTTGCTGATTTAGCGATTCTTCTGAGGAAACGTTGCTAAACTAGTAACAATTTTGAGTAAATTTCACTAAAAGTGTGACTCTTATGGGTAAAAGTTGAAAATTTAGTCATTCTTCTGAGAAAACATCACTAATTTAGCAATGCTTCTATAGAATGGTTACTAATTTAGTTACTGTTATGGGGAAACATCGCCAATTTATCAACACTTTTAAGGAAACATCACTAATATAACGATGATTGTGGGGAAATGTTAGTAATTTAGAGATTCTTATGAGGAAATGTCACTAATTTAGTGACCCCTCTAAGGAAGTGTGAGTAAATTAGCGTCATTTCATCACAAGTGTCACTAAAAAAGTGACGTTTTTAAAAACAATTCCAAAAAACATTGCTAAATTCTTATATTTTTCTAGTGTCTTAAGAGTGAATATCCTAAGAAATAATAGCCATAATGAAATTTTAAGATGATAAACATATAGGTATGATATCATATTCATTAACATAAGAAAATACAAAAAATAGAATATATACTAAAATAATATCATTATTATATTCTATAAAAAAATTATTTCTCATATAAATAATCAATGAATGTTATATTTTATTTCATGTTTCCATTCAAGATAATTATCACACAGTGGAAAAAAATATACCATAAAATATTACATTAGTAAAAACAACAATTTATCATAAACTATTTGATTGTATATCCTCTCATGTTTATTAAAATAAAATGTAAACTATAATTATCTTATCTAAATTTCTCAGATGGATATATAATATAAGGTATAACAATCAATAAAGTTTATCATAAATGAATTGTAGAATATTTATCCACTGATAATAAGAAATGTTACATAATTTTTAAGAAGAAAAGAGAATCTACCGTCCTAATAAAATGTATTGGTGATTTAATAAAACAAACCCATAATTAACGTAATAAATATTAATTTATATTTGAAAACATAATAAGAACGTTTTTAGTGATGATATAAACACTTTTCAAAATAAAATAGAAATATAATAAAAATTTTAATATTTTTAAAATTGAATCAGATTGTAAATAAATATATTTTTTAAATTAAATGATAAAGTATATGAAGTCATTTTAATTAAGTAATGTTTATGAATTATTATTTATCTAACATAAATAAGAAAAATAGGTTGCAGATATGTGAGAATAAGAGTGAGAAATAGATATAAGGGAATTGATATAATTAGATTTCCTTAAAAACATTTAAAGTAAGTCAATGTAATGTAAAAACACCATATAAAATTATTTAATTGGATAAAATAATATTGTTTATATAAATAATTCATTAAATAAAAATATATATATAAGATAATTTTTTCAATAAAAATTATAAATTATGAAATTTTGCCTTACCATTAGTATTGAAGTCCTGGAACATACATTAATACCTATATTTTAATCATAACCTTTTTAATCGTCTATTTCAATAACCTTATTCGAATTTATTATCCCATATAAAAGTAAATTTTATTCACTTATTTGATATAAAATTTTTAATTAAAATTTATTTTTCACCTTGAAATGATAGATGTTTCTTTTATTTTTACTTGGATCAGTATTATGTTTTAAATTATAATTATTATTTAATAAGTTTAGTATATCCTCCATATAAAATGTAATGAAATTTAAATTTTATAATGTTTTATAAATTTCAATGATCATTTTATGGTCAATACATATATGTTTTTTATGGTTTAATTTCACATTGTGCATATATTGGGTAACATTTCTAAAAATAATGAGAGTAAAATTATAAAATTATTTAATTCATGGGATATAATTTTAAAACCATAATAAAATATATATATATATATATATAAACCTCATATAAATATTATTTATATTATTATACTAATCAAATAGGAAAGTGATGAAGATCATATATCTTTGGTTATATAGAAAAGTTTTTACACCCAAAGAAGAATTTTCTTTACTAAATGAATGTTTATGAGTAATTTATTATAATCTAAAATAATATATTCCATTAATGTATAATTATATTAATATTAAATTATTTTAGTCATGAGAATTATTTATGAAGAGTATAGAATAGAAGATAAATAAAATATATATTTGAATAAAAATAAATATCCTCATCAATATACTATTTTTTGACCATAATTGAAAGAAACATTCTTATCTAATTTTGAAATTGCGATTGAAAATTTGATGTCAATTTTTTAGAATTAAATATCTAAATATGATTATTTTTAATTTTAACAACCTTATATCTAGTGGTCTTATAATGAGAAACCTAATATTTTACAATCATAAAACAATTGTTTTAAATTTTTTCCAATCTAATACATGACCATAAAAACTTATCTAATGTAAATTATTCTTATTCATTCATATGTTTTTATAATTATCCATCATAATTTTAATTTTTTCCATTTTTAAATTGTTATCACAGGTTATCTTTATTGATTATTAGAATAATGAAAACATCATATGTGGGATCAGTTTACTAATTTATGGGTTTACACAATGTTTAATTTTAAGAATTGTGATTCTTTATCATTATTCTATAAATAATTTTCATTTTATTTCAAGAAATAATATTATAAACCAACAGAATATTTTTCATTTTAGGATGGTTTTTCATTTGAAAATATATATTCAACACATTCGTCTAATAAAAATGTTGGTTGTTATATTATTCACACCAAAATTAAATTATTTCATTTTAATTTCATTTCTTATATTAAGGAAGTTTAGGGAACATATTTCACATTATATTTTAAGGTTCCCATGTTACTTAATCAGTAATTTTTTTAATCAAAACATTATCCATGATATATTTTATTTGGTATTACATTATATCACTAATACATGATTTTGACCAATTATTTTTTAAAAATATATTTCATGTTCCAAATACAAAAACATAGTTTTTTTTATTTTTATTAGATTTTTTAAATATTTCATCGAAATTGAAACATAAAATCTTTATAGATATATGTGAGCATCAATAGAAGTGATATGGTATAACCTGTAGTAAAAAATGACGAAAAATCATGACGGAGATGGAAATAAATGCTCAACAATCCCTTTTTGAAAAATAAATAACCCCCTTCATGTTTACCCCCAATGGAAGGTGGAATAATCACCAAGTGGGGAGAGGAGGTGGGGGAATTTAATTGTCTATTTCAATAAAATTTGATTATTATATGAGTGGAATTAAAAAATTAGTATGAATAAGAGATATTTATAGTAGTTTGGATCAAATTGATCCAAATATACTAGTAAATCATCTTTAACAAAGAGATATAGTACTCCCACTATTATTGGAATCATATAATTTGTTTTATGCACTTAATGTGAGAACCAAATATTAAATTATTATACCCCAAGAGGCAAAACACGTGACTAATAAAAACTTTTCATAATGGTATGAAAACTCAAATTATCATTCTTATTTCCCCTATATAAAGAACCCAAAAAATCCTTCTTCATTCTCTAGGAGGCACAATCTAGATAGTACTATCCCATTCCCCAAGAGGTAAAATCCATACTATCTATTTTTGGTGAGTCATAACACAACCACACACATAGATCTTTTAATAGGGTAATATAAACCAAATAAGATTAATACCAACAGAATAAGAAAGAATAATAAAACCCAAAAACAAGTTAATGAATCGAATTTTGTGAATGTTGAGTCAATATATATCACTATGAAAAATATGTATTTAATGATGAATTTATGAAATATAGTCAGATCCACCATGATCTCAGGATGTGTATGAAATTTTCATATATTCATTATTCTTCTGTCCACAACCAATCAACTCTTCCAGTATTTATAGAAAATATCTAAATAAAACTTATTCTTGAAAATCATCTTTTAAATTTTATTTCAAATAAAAATCATCATTTCTAATTCAATATGACCACACAAGTCATTCAGTAAATGAAAATTTAAAATTTATAAACCTACAATCTACTAGTACTATAGTAAGAAGGGTTTCAAACCACATAGAAGGAATAATGTTGGGAAGATCCAATAGACTAAAAAAATAAAAAACAATAACAAAAACTAAACTAAAATATTGAAGGTGGAGTGTAGTGGGTGTTAAATGGTATGTGTGAAATAGATGAGGGATACAGAAAGAACAAAAAATATAGAGTGAGACAATCCAAATATGAATCAGGGTCATCAGGGTACATTGAACTGTTAAAATGATGTTATCCTATTCTAATCAGTTAAATTTAATATGTTATAAGATATTAATGTGGTTATAATCTACTAAGTTTCAAATTCATTAGATCAACATTACTCTATTAACTTCCTTGATTCTCGATCTTTCGTTCTTAACCCTTGAATTAATCTACTCAATATGGGGAAGAAAAACATTAACCTATCCAATTTTTGGTACATCATTCAATGATCCAAGGTGAACTGGTTCACTACCTCACCAGATAGTTAATAGTTTTTTTTATATTGATACTCATAAATTAATAGGAAATAAAACCGAATGTGAAAATTTTCACTGAACAATCAAATTAACAGAACCGAATGGATAAAATTTTGATTAGTTCATTAAAACCATATTGACCTAATTACGTTAACTAAATATTCTCAAGAAAACCTAAATGAAAAAATAGGATGAAAGAGATGAAGTATCATCTATCATGAGATTATATCCTCAAGGTCCATTTCTAGATCAGATTCTTTCTCCTACCTCAGCTACTTGTCTTTATTATATATTCTAGGGAATATGTGAATATAGATAATGGAATGGATAAATAGGATGATGGAATGATTGATGTATGAATCTTTGCGTGGTGGGGATGGATGGTATGAATCTAGAAATAGAAGGATGGAATGGTCAGGTATCAATGGATGATAATGGAGTGAATGTTGGGATAGACGAGTAGTGATAATGGAAAAAAGATGCATGTATTATGTGAATTGGTTAGAAGAGGAATGAAATAATGGGAATGAAAAATATGCCACCCACTGGAATTGTTTGATATCCTCAACTAAATTTTTCCATGCTAGAATTCCCTCATACACATGGAAAATTATGATCTGGAATGGATCTGATGGTTTTGAAACCTATTTCCCCTTTAATAGAATGCTCATGCTCACTCCACCATAACTGGAATGTTCCCCTCCTCCATGATCAGTTGTATAACGAAAAACAAACAGATCAATAATAAAAATAATAAATTTCATGTATCTAATATATATAAACTAACAACTACATAATAATTAAATAAAAGTATTATATGTATGCATATTTAAATACCTGTAAATATTAATGTTATAAAAAAGATATAAATAAATTGAACGCAAAATAGTTTTTTACAATCAAAAATAATTTTTTTCAATAAAAAATAAACAGAATAATTTTAAAATTACTATAAAAATATCTATTAAATACACACATGTATATAAACTGAATAACTATTAAGACCCTATTAATAGATTATTACTATTTTCACTATTTTAATTGTTATTATTATACATTATATTTTTATTATGGTACAATATATTATTATAATATTATAATTACATTTATATTTATAATTTTTATTATCAATATATAAATATTATATTATTATATTTAATTAGATTATAATAAATAAATAAGAGAGGAGGTATGGTTGGGGGTCTGGTGGATGGAGTTGGAGAAGATGGAGTTGGAGAAGGGGAGGGATGGGGAGTGGCAATTCGTGGTGGATGATGAGGGTAGTGTAATGGATAGATCGTGGTGGAGAAGAGGGGTGCGACAACAGGTGCACGATGGGTCACTGAGGGTAGTAGAAGGAACATCTAATTCGGGTTATACTAGGGTTCCCATTGGTGTGGTCCAATGGTGACTTGTAATTGTAGATGGGATCACGACAAAGACGGTGGTAGCTGCTGTGGTTTTTTATTCATCTGTTATGGTTTGATCTGCCTATAGTGTATTTGTGTTGCTTCTCTTTCTATTGAATCTATATTTAAGTTCAATTACATTTATTATGATGTGTCTCTTTGGGTGGAAGATGGAGAAGTGATATTGGATGAGTGTTCAAATGGGGATGGTTGCAGACCTTAGTGAGACATTCGGTGTCGGTGAGTCATTCTATGTTGGTGAGTGGTGGTGTGATGCTGGAATAGTGAGAAATAAATAAATGATAGGGATGTTTGGGGATTGGGAATACAAGAGATGTATCAATGAGACAGAGGTTCATTATTGAGTTTGGGGAAAATGGGTGCATCAGTGACTCAAGTCACCGATGTGAGATGTGGGTGAGATAAGAGTAATGGAGGGGATAGAACATCTATATGTGGTGTATCTGTTACTCATTTAGGTCACTGAATGAAGATTTCAATGAGTGCTAGGTGGTGTTACTGACACATTTAATTCACCGATAGGTGGTTGAAAGGGTCTTAATGAAGGAGTACTTGGACAACAAAGTAATTCAATAAGGAATTAATAACATAATTAAAATAATAAATTAATTCAACTAATAAAATAATAAATTAAATTACTATCTATTTAATATAAAAATAAGAACTCATACAAAAAAATTAATAGTCAATAAATTAATTTGAAACCTCACTTTAAATATATAAATTAAATAATATTTATTTAAAATTATGTTTATTTAATTAATTCATTGATTAATTAATTGAAATAATTAATAGAAAAAGATAAATTAAAAATACTAGTATTAAATGAATACAAATATACTATTTAAACTAATTTAATTAATTAATGAAGGAAAAACTAATGCGAAATATTTATTTATTTACATTTAAAAATAAATAATTAATTTCTTGAAAGAATTAATAAACTAATTTTTTTAATAATAAAAGTAAAAAAAAATGAACGAACAAAAATAATTAAAAATAATAATTTAATTTAAAAAAGAAAGTAAAATTCAAAATAAGTATTAAATTTTAGAAATATTTAAAATAACAAAAAATAATCACTAAAATACATGGTTTAAACAAAAAATTATTATTTTACACAATAGTGTAAAAAAGTAAGCATATGGTTTATTATTAAATAAAATACAACATTTTGAACGTAAAAAGATAATTAAATTATAAAAAAATTATGTGGAAAAGAGAAATGAAAAATATCCACATTAAACACTCCCACACATAAATTTTTTTCCCTAAAAAAATGC
This sequence comes from Viscum album, assembly GCA_963277665.1. Taxonomy (NCBI): domain Eukaryota; kingdom Viridiplantae; phylum Streptophyta; class Magnoliopsida; order Santalales; family Viscaceae; genus Viscum; species Viscum album. The sequence goes on along the minus strand of OY728132.1, from coordinate 1,337,210,054 downwards.
ATGATTTTATCTTTTAAAAACAAAAAATATGGTTTGATAGTTTCAGTAGAAAAATTACATGACTATACATTAACAGATAGAGGAACAAAACCTGGACTGTATTTGCAAATAATGAATTTAAATAAGATCCTATTTAGTTTCAAAAACAATTAAAAATCATAAGCATCATAGATTCGTCTAGTATTAATGATTCCCTGCCACTTATAAGTAATGTCACACCATTCTACATCAATTCTAGTTCGAGTTCCAATTCATAATGTACGAAGATGTTAGGAAAAAGTGGGATGAAACCCATAACCAAAGGCACCATCAATTCTCACCATCTCCTGCGTTCCCAATTTTTTTATTTTTTAAATCACATCACAGATAACACTCAAACAAACTTTAATTATTTTAATTGTTCTATTCTTAATATGGGTTCAAAATTCACCTCGCCTAAATGAGCTCATTTTTGACAGGGCATGTTATTTTTATTTTCCCCATCCAAATTTCACGTGCATTGCAATGTGCATAACACTTATTGGAAGTGAAATTAACTTTTATTTATTCATAGAAATTCACCTAGTGATCCTTGTCTAAAAGACATAGTGTGATATCCCATTTTCAAATTTCACTCTAGTTAAAAAAGACTTAAATAAATATAATTTTAGTCGGCTCAATTATGTGATTATTTAAAGATGAGTTCCTTAGAATCCCGTTAAAATTTACAATTTCTTAATTTCATGATCCTAATTCCACAAAAATATATCATATATCACTCTCTTCCTATTTTCATAAATATAAAATTAATATATATAGTGTGCTTTTGAATTATCAACCTTTCATCCACAATAGTTTCTATATCGTTGAAACCCTTAACAACAAGTAGTTTGGAATACACTAGGAAGAACATAATTGATGTGCAATGTCAAACTAGATGACCCTCAAGATGTGAAATAAAACTAGATAAATTTTAATGGAATTATAAAATTTTTGAAAAAACGTAACCATTTTTTTAATCGAATATTTGATGGGGTGGAATGTCCCCTCTCCCCCACACATAAAATTCAATATTTTCTCCAATGATGACTCTCAAGGTGGGAGATATATTAGTTCAAAATAGAGTAGGAAATTTATCACTGAAAATACTATGAACGGTTAACATTTGAGTTCACATCACTTTTCCACATACAAGAGGAAAGTGGAAAAACAATGGCATAAATACAAAAGAACCCCATAAGGCAACAGCAAAAAATCAAGCTCAATTCAATTTTATTTTTAAAAAATTACATCTTTGAAGATGTTATAACAGACAAATGATATTTATCAAATAATATCAAGTAGTATCATAAAATGTAATTATGTACATCAGCGAAAAAATGATAATGAAACAGTGGGTGTAGAATGTTTCTAAAATCAGCTCAAAATAATTTTTAAATCACATTATTCATGTAGCTAACACCCAATGCATGACCATAAACTCACAAGATTCAAAAATCATGTAGAATCCCCCCATACTTAATTCATAGATGCATGAAAAATAAATATTCAAATTAAAACATATAATCATAAAACATTACTCCTCTGAATATGCAGCTTCTCATGTTTAAATTCATCGAAATGTATCCTCCCTTTGTTTTCATTTTGCAATACCCCTAGTTAATACATTAAATATTGTAAGAATGTAAATTGATTAACATTAGTCTTCATAATTTAAATATAAAAATAATTGAAACCATGTTATGAGATAGGTAATTTTTTCCAATTTTCTTCAACTAGAACTTTCCTTCCACCATGAATGTTCTCAAATAGGATGGAACAGGTATAAATTCTCAAAACCATCCAGGATAACCATACATTGTACACCACATCAAAAAAAATAAAAATAAAAAAATTCATCAATCTAGAGAAAAAATATGTTAGTTAAATGAAACCATTATTTTTCACCAAATAATAGAGATATAAAATTGATCAAGAATGAATTATTCAAATAGAAAATGAAAATTGGAAACAAGTAAACCATAGGATTCATCACATGTAGCACTAGGTTTTAAGTCCCCATCCAAACATTATTCCCCTATGAATTTATAACCATGTTCAATTAATGTGAAATAGTTATTAGTGGTGTATACTACACTATAATCTATGAAATTATAATCAGGACCTCCAATGACATTTTCATTTTCAGCACCAAAAAAATTTCTCCAAAACTCATCCGGATCAATGAGTGGGAACGATGTTTCCAACACAATTGGACCTCTGAAAACCACTTCCTCATCTCTATAAATTTTAAACCAAATCCCATTAATGTAAATTAGCTATTCTCGAATTCATCTAATTATTCCCACACTAATTGAGGATATATTAAGATCAAAAATATAAGAAAACACAGCATCAAACTCCTAAGAAAATCCTAAAATAGCCTACAACTAAGACAATATATAATAATCACATATGAAGGAAACAAATTCATCTTCCAAAAAAAATTCTCAATGCACGCAGACGATTCAAATGATGTGAAACTTTCGTGTTTAGGTTAGATATCATCACAAATAGCATTAAATTGTACATGTAAGAAAGCATCATGGAAATTATATTCCTCATAGTAGCAGTCATGTTGTTTTTCAGTAGGACTCTACCTGGAAATTCTTGCAGCATTAGGATCATTCAAATAGACAAATTAAAAAAGGAATCATTCATAAACAGGTTGATAATGTTCATGAAAAGAATGTGAATCATTCTCCAAATTGGGTTCCAAGGGTAAAATATTCATATCAATAGGAGGGTGTTAGAAAAGAGAAATAACCACTTAAAAATTTAAATGTGATGAAGAATCTATATCTCTATGACTTCAGGTGTTAAAGAATCATAATTAGCCCTAACCTAAATTTTTAAATGTAGGTTCTCAACAACAAAAATCATATCCTAACTAAACTCCTTTTGGTTATTTTACAACACAAGAATTTCCTCCACGTCAATAAAATATGGGAGAGTCAGTTTCCCATTGGATACATCAACGATGGCACGAGCAGTAGCATGGAAGAGTCTACCTATGATGATTTTTTCCCTTTCATCACATTCCATATCAAGGATCAGAAAACCCATAGGCAATATGAACTTTTCTACACTCACAAATAGGTCATCCACCCTCTCATAAGGGTCTTTAAATGACCAATCATCATGTTGAAGGGATACAATATTTTTTTTATATCTTTAAGACCCATATTTTTAAAAAATGATAATGAAATAATATATATACATGGTCCTAAGTCACAAAAAAATTAATTTTCCCACTTCCTCATATTTTACATTGAATAATAAAGACACTAGGGTCCTTTAATTTTAGAAGAAACATCCTCAATATAATTGAACAACCCTCCTCATTGAGATCAATTGTATCAATCTTCTTCCAATGAAATTTTTCATACACATTTTGGTGAGTGAAATATATAAGGAATTTTATCCAAGGCATCTAAAAAGGGAATGTTGATGCTAAATCTTTGAATCGGTTCCAAAAACATCATCTAATTAGGTTCATTATTCTTTTTCACTCTTTTAGGGAAGGGGATGTGATGTGAATAATGTTTTAAAATACGACTATTGTTTACCTTATCCTCAAAACCTTCCTTCTTATTTTCTAATTTAATAAATTAGAACATTAATTTTTTTCCATCTTTAGCTTTTTAGTTGGGGGTTTCACATTGTGACAAGTTTGGACCTTGCTATCAAGATTTCAAGATTTGTTATTTTATAGATTTTTAAATTCAGTTTTTGCATGAAAATTAATTTAATATTTCCTAGGTTGTTCCATAACCAGTTCTTGATGTTTAATCCCTGAAATGGTTGATATGTCCATCACATGTTCTCTTGGATTATGAATTGAAGTGTTCGGTGCCTTTCTCTTTTCCAAACCACCTTGATCTCTATCCATTTGACCAATTTGAAGTTATAAGTTGTGAATCTTAGTGTCTGTATCCTTACTCAGGGAACTAATCTCACCAAACACTTGTTAAAACATCCAATTTTACTCCCCTTGGGAATTAGATGACTCACCCTCATATTTATTTTAGTTATAAATTTAGGGGTGTGATTTTTTGTTTGGGGTAGTGGTCTATTGCATAAACCCTTGTCCACTCCATGATAGATTTGGCTGACCTAGATATTAATAATTGAACAAATTAGGAAAATAAGCTAGGAACCCCTAGTTTCTGGACCTATAGTAAAAAAATGGTCACTATCATCAATTTGGATAGGGATTTAAAAGTTGGGACAATATCGCTGCCTATGACATAATATCCCATAGGGAAAACATTGCTCTTTTTGAACCCTATCATTTGCAACAGAAACATGGGGTTGGTGTCAGCATTATGGATTATTATCTTCCTAGTGCACTTGTGTTGTGAATTTTGAGATATCTTTCAATCAATTGATTCAGCTCTTCTGTAGTGGATTCAGAGAAGTCTCCCCCACCGGATTGATCCACTACGTTATTCTAGTAAGGGGTGTGGGAATTGTAAAAAGTCACCATGAATGGATTTCGTGCTAACTAATATTTGGTAATTTTCTTAAAAAGTCCTCTAAACCAATCCCATGTTTTTGTAAAGATCTCTAACTCATCCTGGATTAACACAATTATTTTATCCTTGACCTCAATAGTGGTTTTCCTCTAAGTGTTGTGGCATAATCAGATGTAACTTTTTATCTCTTTTTTTGGATTTTCAATATTTTTTTTCTTTTTTTTTCTTAATTTCATAATTTTTTTTATGGATTTATAAAATTTTAGTTTCTAGTTCTGAATTAAATGACCTAGTAATAATTTAGTAAATAAATAGAGATTTTTTGTACAATTTTTTTTGATTTATTTAATTTTTTATTTTATCTTTTCTATTTTTTGTTATATATAAATATATATTTTGTTTTTGTAACATGGTCGCACATTCCTTTCCCATAAAGGGCACCAAAATTTGACCTCAAACTTCATTTAGTTTGAAAAAACTTAAATTTTGTGACCCAATAAAATACTAGTATTGTGGTAAGTAGAGTGTCAAACCAATAGGAAGGAAAAATGTTGTGCGTACAAAACTATACTAAAAAAATTAAAAAAACTAAAAGAAAACATTGAATATGGGGAGAATTGGGTGTAAAATGGTATGTGTGAAATGGATCGTGAATGTAGTGAGAAAAAAAGAACAGTGATTGAGATAATCAAAAAATGAATCAGGGTCCTAGGATTCTTTGAACTGATTAAATTATGTTCTCCTATTCTACTCAGCTTAATTCAATTATCCATTACATGGAAAAGTTTCGATAATCTAATAATTTCCCAATTCATTAGATCAAAAGAACACGAATAACATCCTTGAGCCTTGATCATTTGATCTTAACCCTTTAATTTGTCATCTCAATGTGGAGAATATATAAATTTATCATTTTCAATTTTTAGTAGTTCGGTCAATGATCCAAGGTGAACTATTTCACTAACTCACCCATTAGTTATTAGGAACTGTATATTGGTACTCACAATTGAATAGAAAAGAAAACTGAACATCTAAATATACATTGAATAATCATATTAATAGAGTAGAATGGATGAAAATATGATAATTTCATTACGACTAGATTCCCCTAATTAGTTTAACTATGCACGCTCGAGAAAACATAAATGAAAAAAACGATGAAAGAGATGAATTAGCTTCTATCAGGAGATTGTTTCCTCATGCTTCAGCTATGGATCTGATTCCTGGTTGTTACATGACTACTAGTCTCTATTCTCTATTCTGGTGCTCATCTGAATTGATATCATGGAATAAATGATTTTGAGGATGGACTGATGGATTGATGAATATATGTATAGTGGGTATGGATGGTATGGATATGGAGATGGAATGATGGAATTTATTTTTGATTCAATAGAAGAGAATGGAGTGATGGTTGGGATGGATGAGTAGTGATAATGTAAAAATGGATTTATTGATGAACTGGATCGGTCAAAAGAGGAATGGAATGATGTGAAAGAGAAATATACTACCCACTAATTTTTTAAGACTTCAACTACAATTTCCTATGTTGGAATGCCCCTATTCATGTGGAAATGATGATCTAGAATGCTTCCAATGGTTCTAGAACACGTTTCCCCTTTAATAGAATGCTCCAACATAGTCCACCATAGCTGGAATACTAACCCCCCACCCCACAATCAGCAGCCCAACATCCAAACTGATTAATGATAAAAATAATAAATTTCATGTTTCAAATATATATATATACTATAAAAACTAATAAATAATTAATTAAAATGATTCTATGTATTAATATTTAAAAACCTATTAAAATTATAATTATAATAATGATATAAATAAATTTAAAGTAAAATATTTTTCTACAATAAAAAATAAATAATTAAATTTTAAAATTTCTATTAAAAATTAAATTAAATATATAAAAATATATAAATATAATACATGTGAAGAACCTATTAATATATTATTAATACTATTATTATAAAAATATTTTTAACTTTATTTTATATTATTATATATAATAAGAATAAAAAAAGAAGAATAGAAGCGGGTCTGGAGGATCATGCTGGAGAAGAGGAGGGATAGGGAGCGGTGGATCAGAGTGGAGGATGGGGGTATCGCAATGGCCGGACCATGGTATAGGATAGGTGTGCGTCATCTGGTGAATAGTGGGTCACTAGAAGAAACAGAAGGCATAAAAACATCGGGTTTATCTAGGGTTCACAACAACACGGGCATGTGGCAACTCACGAATGTAGATTACAGCGCGACAAGGGGACGTTCGGCTGGTGACTCTAGTTGTAGGGGGAAGGCCGCCTATGATTTTATTATTCTTCAATGACATTTCATTACTTCAGGGTGAAACAGATTTTGTTTTTTAGATATTTTTTCGAATACGGGTATTCTAATTTCTTGGATTTTATGAGTTTGATTTATGCTTCTTCAGAATAAATTCAATTAGTAACTCAAATAAAAATTATAACTCATACAATAAAATAATTAGACAATAAATTAATTTAATACTGCATTTTATAAATTTAAATTAAATAATAAAAATATTAATTTAAGATGCATTAATTAACTAACTCCGTAATTAATTTAATTAATTAATAAGTTAAAGAAGTTAAATTTAAACTAAAATTATTAATTGAATAAAATTAAATTTACAAAACTATTTTATTGTTTAATGAATAAAGAAATTGAAACATTATTTTTGTACATTTAAAAATAATAATTAATAAGCTAAAAAATAAAAAAACTAATTGTTTTTAAAACAATAATTAAAAAAATGAAAGAGTAAAATGAATGATTAAATATAATTTAATTAAAAAATGAAATTAATATTTTAATGAATGAATTATTTTTACAATTTTTTGAAATGAAAAAATAGTAACTAAAAAACACATCTTACACTAAAAATGATTATTTTACACATTGATGTACAAAAACACAACAATTTGTAATTACTTTAAATATAAAACATTTAAAAATTAAAAAGTCAATTAATGAATAAAATGGGATGTGGAAAATTGAAATGAAAAATAGACACATCACAATACATAGTTTTAATTTCAAAATGATACTTCAGAGTTGATCAGTGTTGGATCCACATCCAATGATTAACTTTTATATCTTTATTTAATGATAGGAAATATTCTTGTGATTGCTACTTTATATTCTATAATAAAGTTAAACTATAAAATTATATTTTTTAAAATAATAAATATATAGCTATAAAATTTGAACTAATATCGTTCAGAAACTTCTTGACGATACATGACATAGAATCATCATGATTCAAAAAAATTTTATTTGAAAATATAATTCTTTAAAATTTACATTGGAACACCCATACATTCTAAATGATTTTATAATATCAATTAGTTCTCTATAATATTATCTAAATTTTATTTCAAGCCTTATAAATAATTAACTCAAAAAATTAGTTTATAAAACATTATAAATATTCAAAATAAACTCATGGATAATTTAAGTGTAAAAATAGATCATATTTCTAAATTTGGAACACTATATAGAAACTCAAATTACCACATAGAAAAATTTGATCACGTAGGAGATTTTCACAGAATCCAAATATCAATGTAACAGAAATTTATATGTAAGAATTTCATGTAAAAAAATTACTTATTTAAAAGAGATAAAATGTCAAAATTTCTCATGTAATCAAACACACATATCTAAAGTTCAATTATATCCAAACTCTATAACTAATTTTTTCACACAGCTAGATTTTTCTTTAACCAAAATTCTCATGTAAAAATTTGTTTTTATAACCAAAATTCAGATGTTGGAAACTCAATGTATCCAATTTTCTCACATTTCTAAATGTACAAATATAATAATCTTATATAGAAAATTATATTTAATGAAATTTATCACATAGTCATATTTAATAGATTCAAAATTCATAGTTTATATATTTGGAATTATTAACTGATATCATATTCAAACAAAATAAATGAGATTTACCAAGCTATGACATGATATATTTATCCAAATTTGTGATAATTTATGAAAAATAAATAGGTTTTTCAAATAATCATGTAAGAATAATTAAACAAATAATCTTTTGTAATTATCACAACATAATGCAGTTCAACGATCCATTGAACTATATCACCCTTCTTTATAACTACATAACTAGGTATAATTTCAACTTCTCTCCCATTTAATGTTTACAAAAATATTATATAAATATCCCCATTGGAAATTTACTCATTGAATAATAATGATTGTTGGGAATGAAACCAACCCTTATAACATTAATATAAAATAATAAATCTCACCCATATAATTTCACATTCCAAACCGTGTTTATATAATTAAGGTGCTACATGTGTATAAAAGAAAAATATTGTTTCTAAAAAATATTTTATAAGGTGTGTGGATCCCCTAAATATCTCTGTATTTTCTAATAATTTAGTTATATATACTGAGTGGATATAAATATATATTATTTAAAATCAATCACAGATATTTTATATAATAAAATTTTATACAATGTGGATGTCTAGAAAGAAATTACCCATATAATTTTGTGTATGAAAAATTTTAACCAATACGATAATAAACAAATTTTTATGAAATTTCAAAATAGAAAACATAAAAAAAATAGTGTATATTACTACATGTTTTGTATAAATTCAAAAATATTAGTATAGAAACCCATTAAAAATCACCTTAAATTCATTCTATAAAATTATAAATTTTTCTTAAACCATGTTGAATCATTATATTCTCAAACATGAAAATTTCTCGGGTCCGAGTAATGATATCATCAATATATTTTGTATAAAATAAATCAAAATATATATTTTCTTTTTTAAAATTATATATATGAAATTAAAATTTATCATTGTTGAGCCTAGTTAGTGTGTGTTGTAACAGATATGTTGGAAGGGTAAATAACATTATTTTGGTGAGGACCCGACCCCAAAATACCTGGAGCAGGTGCCTGAGAACATGATGGATGAATTTTAACAAAAACATGCACAGATAAAACACACATAATGTCCCATACATAAGATTGGATTTGGTTCAGGTTCTGGGAAACAAGGCACTACTTTTCAATCTTCTTCAGTTGAAAACTGATACATGAAAATTTTCATTTAAAAATGTAGGTTGAGAAAAAAAATTCCCAATAAGGGATTTTAAAACCTAATAAACCAATATATTTTTTTTAACATCATTTAAAATTTTCTATAAAACATTTTCTTAAAAATTTCGTAACACATGAAACATACCATAACAATTCTCTAAGAAAAAACAGTGTACCAAAAAATAGATTACAAGGGAACATGATTCAATTAAAGGCATGATCATTCAGAATTATGAGTGAAAGACATTATAACTTTTATAAGTATGACATGTGAATATCCAAGTTCAAAATTTGATATCTAAAAGCATTACATGATCAGAGTTGTGCTTAAATCAAAACTTAAATTCCATTCATTAACACTGAGAAACTTCCACTGGCTAAAGACTCTCTGAGTACATCATAAATACATTGTCATAAAATTATCATCTTCTAATTTTAATGTACATAATCACTTTAACCAATAATATTCTACTAGTCGAATATTATTTTGGTTAATTAAATTTCATAGCAATAATGACGAATGTGCATATGATGGACATCATAACCATTCTTTCCAGGCCTTGTGCCTAGACCATATATAATCTTTTTGTCAAAGGCCTTGTATCATGACCATAGTTTGTCTCACGAGACCTACTAATGCATCGTGGGCTATAGTGGGTCCCACCCATCACCCTCTTAGTCTAATTCATTCTTCATCAATCTATATCAACGTGCACATACCACTTTGATTTAGTAATTTATTTATTTCTTATCATTTCAAGTGTCACATATATCTCATTTCCATATATCTTATTACTCAAAGTGTCCCGTACCAACCTGAATAATTTAATTTTACATTTCAAAATATTTAATGTTTCCCATACCACTTTGAAAAATTTAGTGTTTAATCCAATTGATCATAATAGTTTAATTTCATCCTTAATTATTTAAATATATATATAATTTGAATCATGCAATTAGATTTTATCCAAAATACTATCTACTACATGATTATGACATTAAATGGTAAATATGATAACCATATTAGAGTTCTTATGATGGCAACTAATGCCTAAAGGAAATAAAATTTGGTCACATATAATGTTAAATTCTAAAAGCATAACAAACAATTACATATTTGAATTTCATCTGGATGCATAATTAAAATGTAATCACAAATATTCATGTATGGTTTAGAAGCTCAAACATTTATTTCTAAAATACTTTTGTATAACACGCCTTAAGGTCATAATAGAAATGATGGAACTCAACCACAATCAATACACAAAACCTAATAACACCCATATGACTTAAAATTTATAGGGTTTCTTGAGTTTAAAAGCATAGAGTGAAATTATAAGGTTTACTTATTGAAATAATCATTTGTGTATGTATAGTATTATATAAAATTATTATATTACATGTAAAATAGAATACACTAACTGGTCTTACCACAAAATTAGTTTCAAATTACATAAATATCAAAAAACCATTAATCATAGAAGATTCATGTTGAAGGATTTACAACTGCTCCAAGAGGTTAGATACACAAATTATGTCATTATAATATTCTATGAATACTGAATGTAAATATATATATGAAAATATAATAAATTATATTTCATCTTTGATACTCAAAGTATAGAAGAACTGAAAATGAACCTCAATAAGGTTCTTATTAAAACTGTATGGTTATATATATATATAAGAACATAAATAATCAGGTATGTAATTTATAAACGTTTTACACAAAAATATAGTTCTTCTCATTTTGATGTTCTTAATTATCTTTGAAGCTCAAGTTTAGAAATATTAAATATGGACATAAAGGGGACAATGTAAAACTTTAGGGCTGTATATATGTATATATATACATATTTATATATGTAACTAACTAGGTATATATTTTATATATTTATATAGTATATAAATAAGTTTTCATGAGGTAATAATGCTCCAGGTCTACTAATACCCTATAAAATATAAATCATGAAGCCCTTAATTGAGTATAGAAATGTTTAAACTCAAACCGCAAGATATATGTAAATATATATATAACAAAGTGTCCATAAATATAAAACATCAACTCAATGAGCAAGACAATATAAACCCCTTTACATAGTTCAAGGAGAGGGAGGAGAGGCTCAGGACGAATAGTTGAAGCTTGCAGGATGTTCGAGTGTGGAAGAGCCGAGGGTTCTTGAGGTGCGACAGTTGTGTCTAAATAAACTAAATTATACTAGACATTAAAAAAAATATTTGAAGGACGCAAGCATACGATTCGAGGATTAAATGGCATATAAAAATACAATGGGGTTGGTCACTGTTGAAACCGCATGAGGTGGGGACTAGTTGCTGTAAAGGGTGATGTAAATGGTGAAAATAAGGTGTCAGGTTTATTGGTGTAGTGCACGCCATGGGGCATAAGAGGTCTCTACGGGAAGAAATCTATAAGAAAATTGGATGGTTAGGATCAGATCTAGCCCTAATCTAATGGTCAGGATGCATCTGCGGTCCTTAATTGTAATGGATGGTTGGATTAGATCATTGGCTAGATCGGATAGACCGTTTTTGATGCATCATATTAAAAATATCAGATGGTTGATATGACATCCTTCCTTTTTTCACATAAACATTCATTACATTATACAAAACAGAGGATCGTTAAGGTTTAGTGTCTTGGAATCCGGGAACTTATTACATGAGAAAAACACATTCTTCTTAAACACATGAAAGGATTATTCATTTGTTCATCCTACATTCATTACAGAATCTCATAACATGGGAGAATACATCAAATGAAGTGGTGAGAAAAAGGCCCATAAGGGAAACAAGGGAATCATTTAACATGTGAACATGAGATACATCAATAAATTCATGAAAAGGAAATTTAAGGAATGAAAAAGAAATCATGAGGCATATCATAATAAAAATAACATATTTCATAACTTGAATATGTGGCTACAACATTTTACAAAGACAATCATTTCTGTTTCACCAAGGTCCATCCCCAAGGTGTCAATAAAAATTACCAAGGTATCAGTCTAAATGGTCGTCTCTAGAGATTAAGTCTTTACCCAATGCATTGGTGCGCTATCAGGGCGCACCCTTAAATTTTTCTTTATTATCATGTGAGCCACATATATCATCATAAATAATTTCATAAACAACCCATATAGCACAAAAGAAATGGGTTTCATTTCATAATCATAATGTTTTAAAAACTTCTTTAAAGATATGATCTTTATGTCACTTTAAACCCACAGAAAGGGAAAGCGGGTCTCATGTATGCAAATCCCATAATTTAAAATAGAAAATTTTATTATATATGTGAATATACCATTAGAAGAAAAATCTTTGAGTATTCACTTAAAAAAATAAATGAATTTGAGAATAATAGTGAGACATTTGAGACGGAAATTCTGCAGCATAATGACTATGTTACGTGGTTTTAGAAAACATTGAAAAGAGAGGGGACATGGGTCACCCACTCATAAATGATCCATAGAACAGTATAGGGACAAAATATAAGGGATTTAAGTACATGGTAATGAATCTTTAAAGATATACCATATGAAATGAAGAACATGAAAGGAAGAAAAAAATAAGATTTCTCTTATGAAAATTCAGCAGCCTAACAACGTCACTTAAACTTTAAAAAAAATGAAATGACGAGAGCAAATAGGGTCTCTCATCATATGAACATAAAAGATCAGTATGATAGATATATATATCATACCCCAGAATAATTAAAAGGAACATGAAATACTTGACATTAAAGTATAACTTTGAATAAATGAGAATGGTGAACGAATCCCTTAAAAATTCGGCAGCCTAACGGCGCCACTTAAACTTCAACAAAAAAAATGAATTGATGAGATCAAATAGGGAATATCATCATATGAAAATAAAATATCAGTATGATAGATATAGAGATAATACACAAACATAAAAAAAAGGAACTTTAAAGGCTTGACATGAAATTAGAACATTGAAAATGAGAAAGGTGAACGAATCCCTTAAAAACTCGGCAGCCTAACGGCACCACATAAAACATGAAAATACTGAATTGATTTGATCAAATAGGGTCTCTCATAATATTAAGATAAAAGTTCAGTATTATAGATATAGAAATCATACCCAAACATAATAAAAAGGAACTTTAAAGACTTGACATGAAAGTAGAACTTTGAAAAATGAGAAAGGTGAACTAATCCCTTAAAAACACGACAGCCTAACGACACCACTTAAAACATCAAAACACTGAATTGAAGAGATCAAATATGGTCTCTCATCATATGAAAATAAAATATCAGTATGATATATTTAGAGATCATACCCCAATAAAATTAAAAGGAACATTAAATAAATGACATGAAAACGTAACTTGAAAACGATAAGGGTGAAAGAATCCCTTAAAAATTCAGCAACCTAACGACGCCACTTAAAACATCAAAATACTGAATTGAAGAGATCAAATAGGGTCTCTCATAATATGAAAATAAAATATTATTTCTATAGATTTAATGATCATACCAAAACAAAATAAAAAGGAACTTGAAATACTTGACATGAAAATAGAACTTGAAAACGAGAAGGGTGAAAGAATCACATAAAAATTCGGAAGCCTAACGACGCCACTTAAGACTTCAAAATACTGAATTGAAGAGATCAAATAGAGTCTATCATCATATGAACATAAAATATCAGTATGGTAGATTTATAGATCATACCCCAACTAAATAAAAAGTAACTTGAAATACTTGACATGAAAATAGAACATGAAAACGAGAAGGGAGAAAGAATCCCTCAAAAATTTGGCAGCCTTACGGCGCCACTTTATAATTCTTAAAATGAAGTGATGAGAGAAAGAGGGGGTATCTCATAATATGAACATGAAAAGGATATTAGGATAAATATAAAATAACATCCTCCAACATAAGATCGTGGAGAATAAAGGAAATGACATAAAATAGATTACTTGAAATGAAAGAGGGAGGTAGGATCCCTTACCTTAAAACGTAACTCTTAAAACTCAAAGGTTGGGACCTTGAGGGCTTGGGGGAACCTTGGGAGGACTCCTTGGGAGGTATTGAGACCATATATTCGTTGTGGGACAGTTGGGAGTCGAATGGATGAGAGGATGGCTTGGTATTTATAGGGAAAGTGAGGGGACAAGGCAATAATGGCCAAGGGACACCGCTTTGGTGCTTTTGGCAAAACCATGGGCTTGCCCATGGTATTTTCCCATGGTATTGGCCACATGGGTACCCCCATACAATAATTCATCACCTTTGGTCGTCCAACCCTAAAAATATATCATGACATCAAGATGGCACATTTATGATGTCATCAATCATACTGAAACCCTAAAACTGTATATTTACTATTCACTGATAATTCAACTTTCTCAGAAAAATCCCAAAATTTCACTTTAACCAAATATCAATGCTCTGATTTCAAAAATGAACTTCATTTTATAAAAATAAATTTCTAAATGATTTTAATTTATTTTTTTAATAAATACACTATTCACCGAAAATTCATTTTTTTTCATAAAAATCCCCAAAAATTACATTAACATAATATCGATGCTCTGAGTTCAAAAATGAAATCCATTTTATAAAAATTATTTTCTAAACATTTTTAATTTAATTTTTAATTAAAAAACACTATTCACCTGAAAAAACTAATACTTGAATAATAATTTATGAAACTGTTATTTAACAATTTTATTGAATCACATTACTTAATCAAGGGGCCTAGATATTATTATACATTCTTTAAGTGAGATTACGAATCCATTTGGTCACATTACTAATCCTAAGAATAAAATCACTATTCATAATTTACTATTCATCACAAAATAAGTTGATCTCATTAGACTCTAAATTTCGTACTAAACATAATTGTAGAAGACCATTTTTTGAAAATCATTACACATTTTTAATTATTTAAGGTTTACAGAAGCATTTTTTAAAATATCATTTCTCTAAAATTCACCAAAAATATGCATACTATATTTGAAAGTTCATAAGCTTCACCATAAGAAGAAATCAAAATTTTTATTTAAATCAAAGGATTACACAAGGCAGTTACGGTCTCCTTACATAGCCCCTTATCACACCAGCATAGGATATAAGTGTAAGGTGTGCTAAGGTGAGAGAATCTGAGGGAGGCTTGGCCAACATCGCACGAGTAGTAATTTCTATCTGTTTGAACTTCTCGCAAAGGAGATTCCATTCCAGCTTCCGACGATGATGTTCGGCTTGGGTTTGGTCCATAGCAAAGCACAGTGGTGCTACCTCCTTCCCAAGTTCCGTTAGATGGGCTTAGATTTTCCTGAGACTACTGGATGAGGCCATCGAATCTCCTTACTATATTAATTAACCAAGGTCACTTGTATTTAGAGACAAAAGTCACAACATTCAGTTTTCAACGGTCATACTGACTAATGGGCATATAATAGTCAAAACCCAACAGTCTCATTTTTATTATACTCTTGTTATCAAATGAAACAGTTTTGTTGAGTATGAAAAAAAATAAAATAACACACAAAATTAGGAAACAAGATTTATTCAAAATTTCCCGTCGTTACAATCTTCCCCCGTAAGAAACTCTGTCCTCGCAATTTTTAAAATTGTGTTTTTAAATTTCATTGAATGTCCCACATTGGAAAAAGAGTAAGTAACACTATTACTTTAAAATAAAGAAAAGCAAGTACAAAGGGCACCCGAGTTAAGCCATACTAGGATTCCATGTTGGAAAACGTGGATATGGAAGAAAAACAAAGGGTCAATTCTGATGGAGTGTGATAGAAAACATGATTATGAGAAAGTTAACCACAAGAAAATCAAAAACATATGATGTGTGTAAACGGTCTTTGATTACCTAGTAGGAATCATAAACCAACAACGTTTTTGATTTACATTCCATTTCATAATTTTGAGGAATTCATTTTCTATATAGAATAAAACATAAGGAAAAATACCTACCATCAAGTAGAGTTTCATCCTTTAATAAGTTTCTACCAAAACTAATCTTTTCTCCAATCGATGAGCATTCAAAAAAACTTGGTCTCATCAAAACACAAGAATCATCTTCTTGAGAGTCACGTAATCCACAGAAGATTAACTATCAATTTCTTCTATCTTTAAACATTATCCCAAAAACAGAAGGGGTAATATAAAACAATTCTTCAAAAAGAAAGAATCCCATAGGAAGGGAAACTTATTTAAATCTTCAAAATTCCACGGTACTACCCAGAGTTCATCATATACCATTCCATTAATAATTGTCCTTAAAATTCCTTGAAATAAACTGAACTAAGATTGAAACCCAATTATAAGAACGATCTCATAACATAGTCTTCCATGATAGACTTTATCGTTCATCTTTCTACAACATCAACCACTCTTAACATCTTATAACAAAAGTAACTAACCTAATCACATTTTCCCTAGGATAAGTTTATCATTTCCAAATGTAACCTAAATTACTATAAGTTCGCCTTAAATTAATCGATTCTTCAAAATATAAGTCAACCTTTAATCCATAAAGAAAATATCATAGTAATCTATTTACCTCGATCAAATAGGGTTCCCAAAATAGAGAACGTCTTCTAAAATAATAATCACCTTTTAATCCCCAAATCATCTCTTTCATATTAATACGGAAATCATCGAATTTCCTATCACATTGGATATTGGGATATGTTCTTACATTTACCACCATTAACTAAGAAGATAAAGTATAATTAGGGGCTTAAATACTTAGCCAATAATCATGAAAAGGAACTTAAAGAATATAAGGATAACTTGTAGAAGAATAGTATACCCTAACTTATGATCCCCTAGGTTTCAAACTAGGTTATCCATGATCATATATTCTTATGTGAATCTTTATTTTATTTTATGTTTATTCCTTTAATAATGGTTCATATTAAGCTTATGAATTTACCAAAGTATATCCCTCGAGAGTGTCGTAACCAAGAGTGCAGCAATGCCCGTTATCATATACCAGTTCTCGTTCGAGTCTAGCTCAAAGAGGTGTTTTCAGGTTTTACCTCTATGTACATATGTGCTAGAGCCACCTCTACCTACTTGTATCCATACATGGATGTATTTGCATGGAAACCCCTTACTCAATACTCACCAAAATAACATGAAGATTTCCTATATTTAAACTTTTCCATAGTCTTGTTCCTAAAGTTTTCAAATAATAATTTCCAAAAATTACTAAACCATCATTTGATACCAACTATAACATCCCTCATTTTTTTTCACATAAACTTTTATTACATTATAAAAAACCGAGGATATTTATGGTTTTGTGTCTTGGAAAATAGGAACTACTTACATGAGAAAAAAACATTCTTCTTAAACACTTGAAAGGATTATTCATTTGTTCATCCTATGTTAATTACAACATCTCATAACATGGGAGCATACATCAAAGGAAGGGTGAGAAAAAGGCCCAGTAAGGGAAACAAGGGAAACATTTAACATGTGAACATGAGATACATCAAAAAATTAATGAAAAAGAACTTTAAGGCATGAGAAAAAAATCATGAGGAATATCATAATAAAAACAACATATTTCATAACTTGAAGATGTGGCTAAAAAATTTTAAAAAGGCAATAATTTCCGTTTCACCATGGTCCATCCCCAAGGTGTCAATAAAAATTACCAAGGTTATTCACCAAGGTATCAGTCTAAATGGTCATATCTAGATGTTAAGTCTTTACCCAACGCATTGGAGCGCTATCAGGGCGCACCCTTAAATTTGTCTTTATTATCATGTGAGACAAATAGATAATCATCAATCATTTCAAAAAAACCATATATCATAATAGAAATGGGTTTCATTTCATAATCATAACGTTTTAAAAACTGTTTTAAAGAAATGATCTTTATGTCTCTTTAATCCCATGGAAAGGGAAAGCAGGTCTCATGTATGTAAATCCCAGATTTTAAAATAGAAATTTTTGGTATATATGTGAATATACCTTTAGAAGAAAGATCATTGAGTATTCACTTAATAAAATAAATGAATTTGATAATAAGAGAGAGATATTTGAGATGGAAATTCTACAACATAACGACTATGTTACAAGGTTTTAGAAAACATTGAAAAGAGAGGGGACATGGGTCACCCACTCATTAATGATCCATAAAAACAGTATGGGGAAAAAATATAAAGGATTTAAGAACACAGTAATAAAATTTGAAAGATATACCATATTAAATGAATAACATAAAAGGATGACAAAAATAAGATTTCCTTTATGAAAATTCGGCAGCCTAACAGCGTCACATAAACATCAAAAAAATGAATTTAAGAGATAAAATAGGGTCTCTCATCATATGAACATAAAATATCAGTATGATAGATATATATATCATAGCTAAACATAATAAAAAGGAACTTGACATACATTACATGAAAGTAGAACTTTGAAAAAATGAGAAAGGTTGACGAATCCCTTAAATATTCAGTAGCCTAACGGCGCCACTTAAACATCAACAAAAAATGAATTGACGAGATCAAATAGGGTATCTCATCATATGAACATAAATTATAAGTATGATAGATATATAGATCATACCCCAACATAATAAAATGTAACTTGAAAGAATTGACATGAAATTAGAACATTGAAAAATCAGAAATGTGAACGAATCCCTTAAAAACTCGGCAGCCTAACAGCGCCACATAAAACATAAAAATACTGAATTGAAGAGATAAAATAGATTATCTCATCATATTAAAATAATTGAGCAGTATTATAGATATAGAGATCATACCCCAACATAATAAAAAGGAACTTGAAAGACTTGACATGAAAGTAGAACTTTGAAAAATGAGAAAGGTGAATGAATCCCTTAAAAACTCGGCAGCCTAACAGCACCACATAAAACATCAAAATACTGATTTGACGAGATAAAATAGTGTCTCTCAACATAAGAACATAAAATATCTATGTGATATATTTAGATATCCTACCCCATCAAAATAAAAAAGAACTTGAAATACTTGAAATGAAAATAGATCTTGAAAATGAAAAGGGTGAAATAATCCCTTAAAAATTTGGTAGCCTAAAGGTGCCACATAAAACGTAAAAATACTGAATTGAAGAGATCAAATAGGGTCTCTCATCATATAAAAATAAATGATCAGTTTTATAGATATAGAGATCATACCCCAACAAAATAAAAAGGAACATGAAATACTTGACATGAAAATAGAACTTGAAAACGAGAAGGGTGAAAGAATCCCTTAAAAATTCAGCAGCCTAACAGTGCCACTTAAAAATCAAAATACTGAATTGAAGAGATCAAATCGGTTATCTTATAATATGAACATAAAATAACAGTATAATATATTTAGAGATCATTCCCCAACAAAATAATAAGTAACTTTAAATACTTGACATGAAAATAGAACTTGAAAACGAGAAGGGTGAACGAATCCCTTAAAAATTCGGCAGCCTAACGACGCCACATTAAAATTGTTAAAATGAAGTGATGAGAGAAAGAGGTGGTATCTCATTATATAAACACGAAAAGGACAGTAGATGAATATAAATGAACATCCTCCAATATATGATCATTGATCATAAAGGAAATGACATAAAAGATATTACTTGAAATGAAAGAGGGAGTTAGGATCCCTTACCTTAAAACGTAATGCTTAAAACTCAAAGGTTGGGACCTTGAGGGCTTGGGGGAACCTTGGGAGGACTCCTTGGGAGGTTATGAGACCGGATATTAGTTGGGGTAGAGTTGGGAGTCGAATGGATGAGAGGATGGCTTGGTATTTATAGGGAAAGTGAGGGGACAAGGCATTAATGCCCAAGGGACACCTCATTGGTGGTTTTGGCAAAACAATGGGCTTTCCCATGGTATTTGACAATGGTATTGGGCACATAGGTACCCCATACAATAATTCATCACCTTTTTTCAGCCGAACCTTAAAATATATCATTACATCATCATGACATAGTTATGATGTCATAAAACATATCGAAACCCTAAAACTGTATTTTTACTATTCACTGAAAATTCAACTTTCTCATAAAAATCCCAAAATTTCAATTCAACCAAATATAAATGATTTGATTTCATAAATGAACTAAATTTTATAAAAATAATTTTCTAAATATTTTTAATTTATTTTTTAAATAAATACACTATTCACTGAAAATTCATTATTTTTCTGAAAAATCCACAAAAATTACCTTAACATAATATCGATGCTCTGAGTTCAAAAATGAAATCCATTTTATAAAAATAATTTTCTAAATATTTTTAATTTCATTTTTAATTAAAAAAACTATTCCCCTGAAAAAAGTAATACTTGAATAATAATTTATGAAACCGGCATTTAACCATTTTATTGAATCACATTACTTAATCAAGGTACCTAGATTATATTAATACTTTCTTTAAGTGATATTACTAATCCATTTGGTCACATTATTAATCCTAAGTATAAAATCACTATTCATAATTTACTATTCATCAAAAAAATAAGTTGATCTTATTAGACTGTAAATTTAGTACTGAACATAATTGTAGAAGACCATTTTTTGAAAATCATTTAAAATTTTTAATTATTTAAGGTCTACATTAACATTTTTTAAAATAACATTTCTCTAAAATTCACCAAAAATATGCATGCTATATTTGAAAATTCATAAACTTCATCATAATACGAAATCAAAATTTTTATTTAAAACAAAGGATTACACAAGGTATTTACGGTCTCCGTACATAGCCACTTATTACACCAGCATAGGACCTAAGTGTAAGGTGTGCTAAGGTGACAGAATCTGAGGGAGGTTCATCAAACATCGCACGAGTAGTAATTTCTATCAGTTTGAACTTCTCGCAAAGGCGATTCCATTTTAGCTTCACATGATGATGTTTGGCTTGGGTTTGGTCCAAAGAAAATCCCAGTGGTGCTACCTCCTTCCCAAGTTTCTTTAGATGGGCTTCGATTGGCCCGAGACTACTAGATGAGGCCATCGAATCTCCTTTCTATATTAATTAACGAAGGTCACTTGTATTTAGAGACAAAAGTCGCAACATTCAGTTTTCAACAGTCATACTGACTAATAGTCATATAATAGTCAAAACCCAACAGTCTCGTTTTTATTATACTCATATTATCAAATGAAATAGTTTTTTTGAGTATGAAAAAAAAATAACACAAAAAATTAGGAAACAAGATTTAGTCAAAATTTTGGGTCGTTACAGTAGAGATTAGATCCGAAGTTCGATCAAAAGGTGCACAAAACACGATGTGATAACCGTGACCGCTGATAATCGTGCGTCAGATCGTAATTGACGGGAGATTCACGTGTGAGGCAATCCATCATCCCAGATCTATTTTCACCTGAAAAACATCATCCCACATTGAATAGGCGATAATTTATGTGACTGTTTATATGCCTGAGGCTCTGATGGATTGCTCAGAATAAAACATAAGACACACATTGGGATACTTATACACAGGCTCCCCCCACAGGCCTCGGCCTACCCCTGCCTCACTGTATCCTTTTTCCCACGATGGCGCACTCTAAACACCCTTTCGCTTCTGTGTGCCCTTCGGGGATACTATGCCCACGCTCTGGCCGGCCTAAGCTGGGGATGATGGCTAGGCTTAGCCACCTGGCATGAGATGCCTCATCCAGCCTGGATAAAGGGATGACCCAAGTGCTCTTAATTTTTAAATAAAATCCAAACATACAAAATTTTAAAGTCATAAAGAAATTAATACATTCATTTTATCTATATAGACATTATCTTTTAAAACATGACTTTTATTTAAACTTTGAAAGGTTAAAGAGTACAAATTATATTATACTTTATCTTAACTAAGAGTATTTCTGAAATTAATAATTCTAATGTTTTAATATACCATGTTATGAATTTAAATTTAATATATACACATGATACTTTTATACTTGTATTATAGTTATCAAAACATGGTTTTTATAAATCAATCATAGTTTAATTAAAAAAAATTTCTTTAGAAATGAAAACATTAACAATATATTTGAAATATTTTCAAGACATTCGAATCCCTCATTTCATTTGAAAATCACTTAAGTGTTGTTCATAATATTATACCATGCCCTTTTAATGTTTATAATTAAGGGTTGATTTATACATTTCAATCCATTACATAAATATCTGGAAAGATAAATTAACCTTACATTTTTTTAATTAATTCACCCAAAGGACAAAAACGATAATTATTGCCTTTGGAATTCAACAAACACCAAAGGTAACGACTGAGTTGATGCCTTATAAGATCATGATATAGGGTGTCCTAAATTCAAGCCAATTGAAGAAAATGGCTCTCTTCATTCCATTGGGGCTTAGCATGGATGCATTGTATTTGTCTATATTAATGTTTGTTATGATAGATCCTAAGGACTGATATTATCTTCTTAGGGTTCTCATTGTTTTGGGGGGTCTCCCTGCAATTTTGATATGGATTTTAATAGGCATTTTTGGGTAGAATGGTTTCTTGTGATCTTCAAACATTGTAAGCACTTCAGTTTATTTTCCAAATAAAAGGCCTTGTGTTTATCTTATAAATTTTGTTTGGTTACAAATAAATTCTTAATTAATAAAATAATAATATTATCATTATATGAGATACCAGTTTTGGGGTGTTACATTATTTCCCCTTCAAATAATTGCATCGTCGCAATTCAGTATACATAACCCTATTAAGAGTCTCCCTCACAAACTTCACCACATCCTTCATCGTGGGAGGGGGGGGGCTCTGTTGTGGCAATATAAATTACATGATTTTTGTTCAACTCCTATACTTCCCTGGCCCAAACACACATCAGGAAGAAAGGTTTGAACTCATGTGTTGTCAAAACGGGTTTCTAGAGTGAGGCTCAAACGGTGGAATGTTTGGAGATGTCTGAATGCACAAAGTCTCTATGGACTCTCCAGACTATCTCATTATTGAGAACATCTATGATATTAATGTGGTTGTATAATCTAAAACTGATGAGTTGGTACATGTAGGAAGCACAAAATATTCCCTCTATTATAGCCTCTTAAAATATTACCCTAGAAGTGAAGTTCTGGGCTAGAGTAAAGCATTGGAAAATCCCTTTGTGGTACTTTCCCCTATGCCTGTACTTAGTCAGTTGGACCTTGGCTAGGAGGGGGTATAAGTAAGAATTCCCCTATCAAGAGTAGAGAATGTCTAGTCTTATTAGTATATCTTAAAGTGGATTGCACATTCTTCACATGTTTGCGAAGGGTAGGTACTCTTCCTCACATGTTTTTTTACCATAATAACCTCCAGTATCTCAGTGGGAAGGGATAAAATTTGGGTTCATCCTTCAATCAGAAAATTAATTATGAAAATTAAATTGATGAAACTCATCCAAAATTATAAACAATTAAATGTTAATAGAAAAAATAGATAAAATATTTTTATTCTCATATAACCACCGGTACATATAGAAAAGGGCTAATGTTTTCCATAGTTCTTGGTAACACGGATTGCTAGAATGAGTTAAAAACTCTCGTTCTCTTTAAAACATATGCAACCCATGAAGTCTAGTTCAATCTCGTGGGTGCACTTATATTGTCTCTAGAGTATAACATTAAGGGTTTTTAATAGAGAGATGTCAGTATGTACTTGATGTCTATACACAGAACGAGAGGCATCATATTCAAGAATGCCAAAGTCCATTACTTGGCCAAAATGGCCATAAGACAAGACTTGACACAAATATGATGCACTGAGGTATCCCGCTATTGTAGCTTCTTATAAGGCCATGAATGATGATATTCCTTCTAATGTGGTGAATCACCCAATGATTCCTTCAAATTATTTCCCATAACGTTCATAAGATGTAAGATGGATTTACATCAGAAAAACATAGTTCAAACCCGCTCCTTGGTGGAGTTGAAGTACTCGGGGAGAGTTGGATACATTATAGAGGTGTTTTCATGTCATAGAGATATGGGCATAGATTACCAAAATTTTGTGGGTATGCATAGAAATTATGGTTTCTATGGCCTCATTGAGAAGAGATAGAATACTATTACCATCTCTATCCATCTGGAAATTAAAAAAAATCCCATTTTTAGTAATGATTAAATAGATTTTTCTTTGTTTCAGTTCTGGTTTTCTAGAGTTATATATATTGAATCGTCTAATAACATCTATATGGAATCGACCCCAAAATACCCAGAGTCTATGCCTGAGAACATGATGTGTGACATTTAACAAAACATGCATAGATAAAATAAACATCCTGTCCACTACAGAGGATTGAATTCAGTTCAGGTTCTAGGAAACTAGGCACTTCCTTTCAAGAATCTTCAGCTGAAAACTGATATCTAAAAATTTTCATTTAAAAACGTAGGGTGAGAATAAAAATGCCTAATATGGGGTTTTAAAACATAAAAAAAATATAATTTTTGAAAACATCATTTAAAAATTTCCATTAAACATTTTCTTAAAAATGATGTAACACATGGAACAAACCATAACAATTGTCTATGAAATAAATGTGCAACAAAAACAAATTACAAGGGAAAATGATTCATTTATAGGAATCCTCATTAAGAGTTATGGGTGAATGAAATTCTAACTTTTAAAACTATGACATGTGAATATGAAGGTTCACAATTTAAAAACAAAAAATATTATACAATCATATTTACCGATAAATCAAAATGTAAATTCTATTCTTTATTACTGAGAAGCATGCACTGGATAAAGTCTATCTAAGTACTGCAAAAATATATTACCATAACTATTACTTCTTTTGATTTTCATGTTGGTAAGCTCTTTAACCAAGAATATTCTACTAGTTGAATATTCTTCTGGTTAATATAATTTCATAGCCATAATGCGAAAAGTGCACATGATGGACATCATAACCATTCTGTCTAGGCCTCGTGCAAGGACCCTAAATAATCATTTTGGAAAGGCCTTATTCCATGACCAAAGTTTGTCTCATTAGACCTACAAATTCAACGAGGGGATATAGTGGGCCCCTCCCGTCACATTCTATGTCCAATGATTTCCTCATCACTCTAAATCAATGTGCACATACAACTTTTATTTAGTAAGATACGTATTTCCTATCATTTCACGTGTCACATAATTTTGGTTTTTTTATATTACTCAATGTGTCCCATACCACCCTAAGTAATTTAATTTAACATTTCAAATTATTCATAGTCCCATACCATATTGAACAATTTAGTGTTTAATCCCATTGGTCATAATAGTTAAATTTCATCCTTTAACGTTTACATATATATATATAAGTAGTGAATCATGCATTTAAATTTTATCAATAAGACTATCTACTACTTGATTATGACAATGGAGGGTAAATATGATAATTAGATTAGAGTACTTGTGATGGTAAGTAATGCACAGAATAAATACAAATTTTTCCACATATAATGATAAATTATAAACCCATATCAAACAATAACATATTTTTATTTCATCTGGATGCATAATTAAAAGGTAAACCATACATTTCATGTTGGGTATATATGCTCAAACATTTATTTGTAAAATACTTTTCTATAACACACCATAATGTAAAAATAGAAAGAAAGGAACTCAACCACAATCAATACCAAACACCTAATAACACCCATTTTACATAAAATTAATAGGGGTTCTTGAGTTTAAAACAATACAGTGATATTAAAAGGATTACTTATTAAAATACTCATGTATTTACGTAAATTTTTATGTCTAAGTGAATATTTTACATGTAATATAAAATAAACTAATGGGTCTTACCACAAAATTAGTGGCCAATAACTTACATATCAAAACAACAATTAAACATGGATGTTTCATGTTGAAGTATTTACAACAGGTATAAGAGGCGAGACACACAAATTATATCATTATAATAGACCATGAATAATGAATGTATGTATATATATGAAGATATTACAAATTATATTTCATCATTGAAACTCAATGTATATAAGACATGAAACTTAACATCAAGGAGGTTATTTTAAAAACCATATGGTTATATATATTTATAAGAACATACTTATTCGGGTATGTGAAGTATAAATGCTTACACAAAAATATTGTACATCTCATTTTGAAGTTCTTAATTAACTATGAAGCTCATGTTTAGAAATCATAAATCTGGACATAAGGTCGTTGATGTAAAACTGTAGGGATATATATATATATACATATTTATATATGTAACTGATCTGTTATATATGGTATCTATATATATAGTATTTATATAAATTTTCATGAGGTAATTATGCTTCAGGTCTACTAATACCCTATAAACTTGAAATCCTGAAGCCCTAAATCGGGTATAGAAGGGTTTAAACTCAAACCACAAGATGTATATATATATATATACAAGAGTGTGCATAAATATAAAACATCAACTCGACGATCAAGAGAATATAAATCCCTTACCTTAGTTCGAGGAGGGGGATGAGAGGCTCAGGAAAATCAGCTGCATCTTGCAGTAGGTTCGACTATGGAAGGGCTGAGGGTTCTTGAGGTGAAACAGGTGTGTCTAAATAATATAAATTATACTAGACCTTAGAAAATATTTTAAGAACACTAGCATAAGATCCGATGATTAAATGGCTTATAAAAATACTAGTTAGGTCGATCATTGTGGAAACCACGTGAGAGGAGGGGCCAGCAGCTATAACGGGAGAAGAAATGATGCAAATAGGGTGTAGGGGTTACGGGTGAAGTGCATGCCACGTGGAATAATACGTCACTACAGGAATAAAACAGGGAGAAAATTGGATGGTTAGGATCAGATATTGGCTTGATCTAAATGATGGGATGCTTCCATGGTTTTTAAAAGTGATGGACGGGCAGATTAGATCCACGGATAGATCAGATGGCCCGGGTTGGACAAGGCATTTTAAAAATCTCAGACAACTGAGATTTGATATGTGGTTCGATCATACAATGTAAAAAACACATGTTGATACCTGTGGCTGCTAGGAATCGAGAGTTGGAACAGAATTGAAGGTCGAGATCACACGTGACGCATTCCAACGGCCCAGATCCTGTTTCGCCTAAAAAACCTCATCCCACATCGAATCCGCAATCATTTTTGCGGCTCTTTATAAGCCTAAGGCTCTGATGGATTTCTCAGAATAAAACACAACACACACATAGGGAACCTTATACATAGGCTCCCCGCCCCCGCAGACCTCATCCTACCCCTGCATCGCCATGGACTCGCACCCACGGTGTTGCGCTCTAAACGCCCTTACGCTCCTGTTTGCCCTTCGGGGATACTATGCCCATGATCGGGCCAGCCTGAGCTGGGGCTGAGGGCTAAGCTCGACCACCTAGCGTGAGCTGCATCCCTCAGCCTGGCTTAAGGGCTAGCCCAAGTGGGATTAATTTATTAATAAAGTAAAACCTTACAAAATTATAATGTCAAAAAAAAATTAATATTTTCATTTTAACTATATTGACATTATCTTTTAACGAATGACTTGTATTTAATCATTGATAGGTTAAAGAGTGAAAATTAAATTATACTTTATCTTAACTAGGAGTATTTCTAAAATTATAAACTTTAATGTTTTAATATACCAAGTTTTGAATTGAAATTTATCATATACAGATGAAACCTTCATACGTGTATTATAGATATCAAAATATGGTTTTTATAAATCTATCATAGTTTAATTAAGAAATTGGTTATTATTTAGCAATGAAAACATTAAAAATATATTTGAAATATTTTTAAGGTGTTTGAATTCCTCATTACATTTCAAAATCACATAATTGTAGTTTAAAATATTATACCATGCCCTTTTAATGCTTATAATTAGTGGTTTTTTTACAGTTTTCAATCCCCAAACATAAATATTTGGATATAAAAATTACACTTAAATGTTTTCAAATAATTCAACAAATGGCCAACAACTATAATTATAGTCATTTGAATTCAATGGCCACCCAAGGAAAAGGTCGAGTTGATGCCTTATAAGACCATGCCTTATGGTGTCCTATATTTATGGAAATTGATGAAAATGGATTTATTCATTCTATTGGTTCTTAGAACGGCTTGCGGTGGATTTGGCCATACTAATGTTTTTTTACGATGGATCATAAATACCCATATTATATTCTTTGGGTTCTCATTGTTTTGGGTGGTCTCCCAATAATTTTGATTGAGTTTTAATAATAATTTTTCTGTAGAATGGTTTCTTGTGATCTTGGTACATTATAAACACTTCGGTGTCCTGTAAAAATAAAAGGCCTTATGTTTATCTAATAAATTTTGTTCTGTTAAAAAGAAATTTAAAAAAAATATAATCATAATATTATCATTATATGAGATACAAGTTTTTGAATGTTACAATTATTGAATTATAATATATGAATCATAAAAAAATTATATAAAATTTAAATTTTTTTCTTAATCCATAATGATTGAGCTAAACATGATGTCAAAACTATGTATTTTGACATAAAATATCAAATATCTTCAAAATAAAATTTCATTGAAGAAAAAAAACTAATGATTTTCATTATATCTGATGATATTACCATAAATTAAATTTAAAATATCATATCAAATTAATATATATGTTTTTTTAGGTTTAGAAAAAAATGTTTTAAGATAATTTAGAATATATAATAATCCTATCCACATACTTTATTTGAATTTTAATGGGGTCACTATGAAATCAATAACACATGAGAATAGAGAAAATTATATTTGGAATGGAAGTAGTTAAGTATTACAAAATTCCAATTATGCCTTGATAAGATTTAACATCAATTAATTTTCCATATTTATCTAAATATAATTTAAAATTAGTAATCATGTAAGTATTTACACGTTTATAAGAGTCTATTCCAAGTTACATAACTAGCTCGTTAGAATAGTTTTATTGATTTGTAAAAATTCCATTAGTTTATTGAATTATTCAATGACCTAAAAACAATTTATATTCTCAAATTATCATTATATCAAAATCAGAATTCAATATTTATGAAAACTTATAAAAAATTATTTTCACAAGAATATCTAAGAATATATTATAAATATATATATAAAAATTCAAAATATCACTATAAATTTTCATACTAAATAATATTGTATAAACCATTCCCTTTGAAAAAATATTTTTATAAGAAATATAGTTAACTATCTATATCAATCTCAAGAAGAATTCTTAAAACCATAGATTTCATTATATAGTTTCAAAACATGATCAATATGATTTTCTTTTTCATAACCTGGGAGCTTTCAAACTTATTTATCTTTTGAAGTAAATCAATTCCAAGAATAAAATTTCCTATCCAATTAAAATAATGTATATAAATTATAATTATTTTAAGATAATAAGGTTATAATTTCATCAAATTAAAAAAAACTAAAAACCATTCATCACAATCACTCTCTTTTTTATAATATCTTTGTGTCTATAATTTTTCTTTATTTTTAAATATTTTTATATGTTCAATAAGTTTATTTATATTGATATTTTTTTTCAAATAAAATGTGAATAATTATGAGTAAAACTAAATTAAACACATTACTTCAAATAAATAAATTCAACTCATTTTTCAAATATATGATTCTAATATAATAATTTAACAAGTCATCAATATCCTCAGGTACAAAATCAGGTGTAAAATCATGATAAATTTTTTTATTTATGATGGATTTAATAGTTTGAACATTTTACACAACATTTGTAATAAAATTATATATATCATGATCTTTATATGTTTTCTAATATGATTAAATAATATGATTTGTTTGAGATTAAATGGGATCCCCTTCAATAAGTATATTCTTATCATTATATTATTCCTCATTAAATTAAAATTTTTAAATTCATCATAATCATTACATTATGATCATTTGTTTTATTCAATGATTTGTAATAAAACATAACATGGATTTATTCTTATCAAAATATGGTTATTTTTGTAAAATTTGAATGTGTTATTATTATTTTTATATTATAAGAATAAGAATTCATTATATTTTGATCAAAATTTATCTAAGTCATCAATAATATTTAGAAATAACACTTTACGCACAAACACATTAAAATAACCAATTCTGAGTTTTCTCCACCTCCATTTTCATATAGTGTATTTCTCATCAAACGTCACAACTTAATTCTGTTGGTTACATAATAGGATCTATCAATATATTTTTCCAAAAAATATTTATTTAGGTTAAACTCATTTAACCTGGTCTTATCCATTTCAGGAAGTATTAAATTATTCTAGTACAGTAAACCATTTTTTGTGGTTCTCAAGGAGATGAAAAGATGTGAAAATGTACATTTTATTCAAATAAAACTAAATAAATTATATATTATGGGATTCTCCCCCCATAATTTCATATATTTTTATAAATAATTATACATTTTATTTTCTGACCAATTTTTGTAATGTGATAAACATAGATAATATTTCATATTTAAGTGTATGAAAATGAACCAATGTGTATTTAGTAACATTATTCAAAATGATAATATTGTATCTATATTCATATAAAGAATATGGTTTGATATGTATGAATAATTATAAATGAATAATTTCAAGAGTAATTATGGTGTTGAAATCCTTAAAATATGTTAAGGAACTTATATGTTTCTTACCTCTCATACATTAGTCACATAATTGTGTGTTGTATTATTTTAACTTGAGTAGTTTTAGAAAAAAAATATTTCTTTACAGATCATACATTAACCTAAAATTACCATTTCATAATAACTTATTTCATATAATGTTCTCATATTTAATCATATTTAATCATTTACTATTTTTAATAATAAATTCAGTAAAATTAATTGTATAATTGTTTACTTTCCATTTTTCATAGAACTTGGAATAATCTATTTAAATAAAATGAACATTACATTTTGAAATTTAACATAAATACCATAATGAAATTATTTAGATATTATTATTAAATTATATTTCAATCCATTTACATAAAATAATATAAAATTTTTAAAGAATTTGAAATTACATCATCACTAAAACATTTACTTATCCTTTTGAATTATCACCCTAAGTATCACTACCTCCATAAAATTTATTGAATGACATGATATTTAATATATCACAAATAATGTCATGAGAATATATTATCCATATACCAAAAACCTTTTTTGGAAATCTAATCCAAATTTCCTATAAAAATAGATTTATGAATGTTTTGCTACCCATGAAAAATAGGGTTTTATGGGATTAACAAATGAATTCAAAGGAACACAAACTTATTTAAAACTCTTGTTTATTGGTAATATAAAATGTAATAACTTATAAACAAAATCATTATTATATCAACAAGATTATGTAAATATTAATCTGACCAAATTCTTAAAATTCCATTTCATTTAATATCGAAAACATGTAGAAGTATATGTACTTGATTGTTTCTCTTATTAAAAAATGATTTATAATTTATGGGTGACTTACATAAATAATAAATTCCCTTTATTTTTTTCATTTTATTAAAACTCATTATTTTATGACTATCCTCACTTACTTGAAAAAAGATGATAGATTTTACATTATTTATTAAATTTTATTTTGGAGTTATTCAT
This sequence comes from Viscum album, assembly GCA_963277665.1. Lineage (NCBI taxonomy): Eukaryota > Viridiplantae > Streptophyta > Magnoliopsida > Santalales > Viscaceae > Viscum > Viscum album. Next base: position 1,337,177,834 of record OY728132.1, on the reverse strand, counting down.
TTTTTTTAAAAACAATATAATAACTCTTTAATACACTTTTATTGAATTTTTAAATTAAATAAATTTCTTTTTTCTATTTTCCATTTTCAATAAATAATGGTATTTATATATTCTTGAGAACATTTTCTATACACCATGCAGGTTTTACATATACATTGATAAATTTCAGTTTCTATTTATTTTCCTTAATAATATATTTATGGTGACACTTTGTTTTTATATAAACAAATTTTATTTTATTATTTTTGATCAATTATTTTAATATATTTAAAGATATCATATATTGTGGTTTTTTCAACATTAGATTCATAGGAAGAATAATATGTAGAGTCACTCACTAGTGATGATTAAGCCATTATGCATAGTTTTTCCTCATCCTTTTATTATCTAGACTCGTAATCAAAACATGATTCCTGGGTGAAATTCTATACAGATTCCATTTTTTGATATCTATCTTATATTTATTCCTATTATTTTTATTCTTCATTAATAATATGAAATTTGTGTTGATGTTTACCTATTTCTTACACTCATAAAAAATAACATCTTAACCATCATTATAAGTACAAATACATTCTTTCTTATTCATAAAAACATCATTAAGAATGTGTTTTAAAAATCTTCTCAAATAATCATTATTTATTTTAAATCCTCCCATTCTAACATGTGTTGTATTATTATCATCATGACATTATAATTCTTAATACATGGAGTAAGTAAAAAATAATTATTTAAAATAAATCCTCTCCATCTTTATGTTATATTCATCAACCCTATTTTTAAACTCTAACATGTATTTTAACAATGTTTCAATAATATTATCCAGTGTTTGATTCAAAATATTTTTAATATTAATTATAAAAAATATTATAGCATGCCACTTCTTCAGTAATTTATATGAAAAATCTTTTATTAATAATGGGGTTTATTATAGTTTCCCCTAAATAAATTATAATGTTTACAATAATAGTAAATCAATGGAACATTTCATTAAATGTTCCACCGCGAACAATATTAAATTCGGGAATTTATACCCTTAACATGCCTAAATAAATTATAATGTGATTACACAAGCTAATATGAGTAACATAAATTATTTTTGGAATTTCATGTTCATTTTTACATGATGATACATAAATATTCATTTTTATATTGCACAATATAAAAAATTCACCCCATTTTATCATGATAAATAATTTACCACACTATTAACAACTAATGATTTAGTTCCACCATAAATAAATTTCTATGGGTTTTCCAAAATATTTCAGTGATCACTCGTATGTTTTTTTGAGGCAGATTCTATATGAAATTTACAATATCCCTACTCCACGCCATCAAAATGAGGTGTTATTTGATATTCCCATCAATCATTTGAAAACTTTTTAACTATGTCAAATAGATATTTTACCATTATAGTCATGAAATTATTTTTTTATCACAAATTAAAATATATTTAAAGCAAGGGGTGAACCTATGATATGAATTATTAGTCCCAAAATGAAGATGGATGAATTTAAAAGTGGGGGATGAATTGGCTATTGGAAATAATTTAAAAGATTATATTTATGTTATAGTGTTATTACAATATAAATAATAAATAATTTGGTATAAGAGAATTTCGTAATAGTTTGGATCAACTTGATTATACTCTACTCTTCACCCCTCTCAAAGGAAGTGAGTGGTGACACCCACTTTTTATATATTCTTACAATAAACTTTTCACGTAAATATTCACAACCCAGTTACATTGACATTCCCCTTGAGGCTTAAACATAGTACTAACCATCCTTTTTGAATATTGTAGAACAAATTGTCCACTCCTTTAGTTTTACCCTAGTGAAACAAACCAAACGATCGTACCTTTTTCTCATGGAGGCACAACCCAAATAGTACTATCATTTTATCATGGACTCATAATCCAATCCATATCTTTTTAAGGAGTCATATGCCAAACTATCCTTTTTTGGGAGTCAAAACCCACGTACATGTACCTTATCTACGAATAGTAAAATCTAAACACACTTATGTAAAAAATAATATAATAAATTGCAAAACCAAAGAAATATAGTTTAGTAAATTAATCTTGTGAATTTTGAGGTATTATAGATTTATCTCGAAAATGAGTTTGAAATGATGAATTCCAACATACTAATCCAATTCAAAATGAAAAAATGAAGTATTTGAATGGTTTTCATCCTCACTATTATTGTTTGGATGTCCAATAATACCATTTATTGGGTTTTGAGACTCTATATATAGAGTTTCTTCATGCACAACATCTTGTAAAATTTAATTATATTGAAAATTTCCCAGCCCAAAGAAATAAGTACATATATCTTCAATGTAGTAATTTAGAGTTTTTCATTATTGGTTTCCTATAAAATCCATCATGTTTATTTTAATAATAAATGAATGATATTAATCATGTGATTAATCATTGATATTTAGTAAAACAACGAAAAAAATTATAGTTGGAATAAATATAATAATTAATATAGTAATAAAAAAAATATTACTATATGTCTAATACATATTGATAGTATATGAAACTAAATCAGTGTATTTCAAATGATTTGAATTAGAATATCTAATGTTCCAAAATATTATTTTTAATATAAATACATTATTAATAATTTTTTAATATCATTTAATTATTCACAAAAAATTATAAAACCTATTTTATGGAATTTAAATAATTAATAGACAATTTTAGAATAAATCAAACAATAATTGTTTTTTAAATGATTTTTAAAAATTTGAAATGCTAAATAAAATAATGTTTTAATATTTATGAAAACTTGTAGAAAATCAAATTACCATGTAAATGAATTAGATCATGTATTCAATTTTTGAGTTTACTAATATATCCACATATGCAAAATTTATTTAAATGAATTTCTATTTACAAGAATTAATTTCATAGAAGAGTCCACATATAAAAATTCCTCACATAACAAAATCCACATATCCAATGTACCTGTGTATCCACATAAAAGTTACCAAATTCCTACTTTTTCCAAATATTTACCAAACAAATCATCTCAAGTATCCAAATTTTTTAATAGTATAAATTCTCACATATATGATTCTATGAAATAGATGTTCTAAGATAGGTAAATCTATATAACTAAACTTCTTACCAAGAAATATCTATGTAACCGATGTTATTACAAATCGAAATATCACAAATTTAAAATGTCTATAATATAGATTTTGAAAAAAATTGTAGATGGGATCTTAAATAAAAATATATGGGATTTTAAAAGTTGTGAAAAATAATAATTATCAAATGTAAGATAAAATAGTTCTAATATAACACATATTTAAATTATACATTTTAATATGAATATTTAATTTTTTTTAATTTTTAGAAAATATTTTATTAAACAATTAACCCTTCCACGGTTATATTTAAATGAATAACCTTTTACCTATACTCAAAATCTGAATCTTATTTACTATTAAATAGAAATATCATATGAAAAATTTATAATATTTCAATGTTGAAATAGTTTTTTTAAATATTCTCTATCATTATATATGTAATATATTGTGAAAATAACATCAACTATCCACCATCATCAAAAAATTTATTTGTTCATATACTCTTACCATACAATGCTTCATATAGTTCCATTTTTGTTTTAGTGTAGAATCTATTACTGTATAATATTTGAACAAGTGAAATGTGTTAACCACAGCCTTCATAAAACCCCAATAATAATTATCATATCATATTATCAAATGTTTTAGTTGTCCTTTAGATTGACCAATAGATAGAGTGTGGAAATAAGCGATAGAGAAAATCGTGGTATTAAATGTATAATGAAGCATCATATAGACATTTTTGGGTATCCTTGTATCTCTATCAAAAACTATAAGAGTAGTACTCTATATGACCCTACCACTTATTTTATATAAATCCTAAATTTTTATTTTAATGATAAATCCTCTTGAATAAAAAATATGTGAGCCACCAATATAATATGGTCAAAATATTCATAAACGTATTTTTTCTATTAATTTTCTATAATATTCATATAAAAAAATAAATGTTATTTTTTCCCATATCCATATACGTTTAAGAAGATGTTGTATCTTCCCTTTAGAAATCCATCATTTTTTAAAATATATCTGACAAAACAAACCATCATGTTTTATACTAATTAATATATATTTTCATGTTATCTAACATAAAATGATCAATATGATCCCAATACCTATCTATTTTTCCTAGGTACATAATGAATGGCAAGTTACCTGAATTATAATATAACCAATTTTTATGTTCTACTACCATTGGGACATATAATCATTTAAAATACCATATTACTTATTTTATTAACAATTGAACTCTATCGAATTTTTTAATCACACTTATTACACTATAAAATCCATTCTCTTATAAAATCCTTGTAATTACTTTGAAAATATTCGAGAATTATACCTCTTTTAATCCTCATCCTAGATATGATGGCCTGATCCTTATTTTAGTGATCATAAATGTATATTTTAGCCTTCCGTAGTTGCTAATTTAGAAAGTATTCATAGAACACTTTTTAGCATATATAAAATTTATCAAAAACTTTAATGAAAATATTTCCATTACGAGTTTCAAAACACATGTTGGGTAATCATTCTCAGTGAATATAAATTTATGTGAGTAGTAATATAACATAATATAAATTCCATTAAACAGACACCCCAGTAGCCAGTTTGATGTGTCACTTTATATCATTGACCCTCCACTACTTTAGGGTGATGTGGGTAATGTTTCATTGGAAAACCTATTCCTATTCTCATTGAAACAATTTAAAAAAAAATTCATAAAGAAACATGACATAACATCATGTAATAATGGTTTTTGGATTTGATAATGAAGATAAATTTCTCATAAGGGATCAAAACATACTATCAAATCAAAAAAATATCAATATTTTTTATAAATGTTCATATATACTACAATTGACATCGACAGATTTAAAAATATAACCACATATATGATTATATAACCAAAGAAGGATACATTTTACTAATAGATTTTACATTTTAAAATTTTAGAGTGAAACTACTAATTTCCTTTGGATTTAAGGACAGTCCTCTGATGATGATAATGATATTACCTAACCTGGAATATTAAACAATATTGTTTTTAATGATCAAAATAATTTTTTCAATGTGTACAATAATAACTTTATTCATAATATCCTTGTTGAAAATAGAATAATTTTTATTTTTAAAAGAAATATATATTAATTTATAGTGCCCAAATATTATATATAAGACTATATTTGGCATATACAAAATATTTATAATTAACAGATCACATTATAATAGAAAATACATAGTTGAGATCTATTGACCCCCATGATTTTTATCAATAAAGTATTCAATATAGGGTAAAATATATCTTATATCGATCATGATGATTTTAATCTCATGAAAATTTATAAAAAATCACATTGATCTATCCTTCATCTAAATAATAAGGATTATTATTCACAATGGTTTTATATATGGGATTCTGAATAATTTCTACATATTCACTCATAATTTCATATTAAATTCCAAAAATTAAATACTTTTATTCGATAAGGTATCCTTGATATAATAATTTAACCAAGAATGAGATTATTTAAAAACTCAACCTCATGATTTATGGTAATTCATGTAAATACCTTGAGAAATAAATTACATCCAATTCAATAACCTTTCATTCATATAAAAAACTTTTATGTTTATAGTTTGAATCATTAAAAATAAGAAAAATAGAACAATATATTTTAGAAAGAAATGACTTGTTGAGAAAATTAAAATGATATTTTAAAAAAAATTCATGTACTCGATATAAATTCTATTCAATAGATATTTCATTCCGATATAGATAATCATTGTGAGATCCTTAAAACAATCATTAATTTTCTCTGGCCCCAATAAATTATTCTATTCTTATTTTCACTTCAGCTAATATATGAATAAAAATAATAATTTTTTCCATTAATTCTTTCCTCATTTTGATATACATTTACCTCTCATTGATATATTCTTTGTTTAGATTTTTTTGATGATTTTATATCCAACAACTTCAATACCTCTTCCTCGGAATGAAGTTTTATTCCCAACTTATTTTTTTTGAACACATCACAATTTTCATATGAAATTGTCTCTGAACTCCATAAATTCAGGAGAAATGATTAACTTGGATGGCCTATTTATATCTAATTTATATTCCAGCTCCCTTCCAAGGGAAAAGTCAATATTATACATATTTTTATTTATTAACACCTTTAATGTCCAATTGAAGGGGAATTTATTGTATGATATTAATCCATGATAGCTCCTCGAATATATGGTGATCATTGGTTTGAGTATGTTAGTGATATTCTTGGTAGATTTTTCATGTATATAGAGAGGTTTTTTTTGGGGGGGGGGGGTGGAGGGGAATTAGTGTACACAATTTTTATTAAATTCATTTATTTTTTAAATTTTTCTTTTTATATTAACATATTTTCACATATTAATATTTATATATCTAGATTTTTATCAATCAAAATTACACTACATGGAAAAAATATAAAAAATAATTCACAACTCAAAATATTTTCAAAAGCTTCAGCCCTAATGTTGGTGATTATGTACTATCAATTTTTGGAATGATTTTACTCAAAAAATCTCCACATGTAAAGAAAAGTGATTACCTGTGTAACCAATATCCATAAATATCTGAACTTAAAAAATTATGTACTGATTGATCAGTATTTATTATAATGATACATCTCTTTATGGAATATTTATATTAGAATAACAAATATTGAGTTATATATTGACAATATATTGTTTTTTGTATTGTAATACCACAACTATTTCATTGTAATTCCAAAATAGCTATTGAACATGACTTCAACTGATCTTTCCCAGTGATAAAGTTTTTAGGTTGGACTTGATCTTCTTTATTTCAAAATAATTATAAATTCCATAGAATTAATATTTGTATTTCTCTTCATTAATTATCATAAAAATTTATCTTCTTATATATCACGTTCATTATCTAAAACACAGAATCCCTATTGTATCAACTTCTAAAATCACTACAGGTCACAACTATGGATAACCTTCTCACTGAAATTATTCTATAAATACAACATTATGCTTCTATTGTAGTCAAATTATCATCACCAACTCATGCATGTATCATTCAAGGATATATAAATTCATCATTTATCAACAAAAATACATGTATACCTCAGCATTTCATCATGAAAGATTCTAATTCACTACAGTTCCCTCATTGGAATCATATATAACATGTAATTATTTTTTAATCATTTCACATGTGTATGTTAACCCATGTTCTTATAAGCCGATTTATGTATTTATTGTCGAACAAAAAAAAGGTCACTCACATGGGGCTTCTTGTTATACTATTCTCATGTAGAATATTCATGCAAAAAACCTATCCCTAGTAGTACCTCGCTTATTCATCCTAATTCCTGAAGTATTTTTTCATGTCCCTCTTGCAACACATCATAATTCATTCAGTCATGTATATTATTTCATGAATGGACTACTTCCTTTTTCTAATTATAATTACATAGTGTCTCGTTCATTCCTCACACAATTGTATGAATGGAATAACCTTAATTCTTTACATAGTAAATAGAATGTTCATATCATCTAAGATTCATCCAATTAAAAATAATATAAAGACTCATTGAAATGTGAATCATAATAAAACATCAATTCGTTTATATACATATAGAATATTTTACTGATTAATCTTCTATTTTAATCAAAATAATATGAGATATTTAATTTATTTACTCCTATTTGGTAACATGATAACATATATCTTTTCCTCCCTATATTTACTACTCTCTCCTTGATTTAGTGGTCAAAAATATTTTTTAGATAATCTTATAAAATAGAGAGATTGGGGGGAATTTACAGACAAGATCCACCAACCTAATCCACCTATCACGACCTGAACCATTGTTGGGATCAAACCAAAAATATGCTAAGCATGCATCCACCAGCCAGGGTGTGTCCAAGAATCAACGGAACAACAAACATTGGGAGGTCTTTTCGTAAGTACCTGTACACACCCACACAACATATAAATGAAAACATGTAGAGAGAATGGAGTAAAAAAATTTCACTGTTGTAAATAAACCAAACATGCATGGGAAACTAAACTATAATGGTGTAGTGAAGATAACTAAAAGGGGAAAAAGAAAAAAAATAAATTCCCAACAAAAAAGTGTCTGAACCTAACACAAATTGAATAAGTAAAATAGTCGAGAGAGCCGCACTCATGGATCCTAATCTGTGACCACTACACATGGTCTAACCACCCGTATCCTTGTGCTCCTCCTAAGTCGCAATCAAAACTATCCATTATTTTTATAAGGCACAATATGTGAGAGAAAATTCCATGTAGGGTTGGGTATAAACATACCCAACAAGATTCCCAAAAAAGGTGACAGGGGAGAAGTAATAGACACACTGAAGTGGAATTCAATAGATAGAACATAGTACTATAATAGAGTGCATATCTACCCAATAATAGAGATAAGTAATCTCATTAAAACATAATGATAAATAAAATATGATAATATTGACATATTATCGAGACTTCTCTACCAATAGTAGAATAGTAGACTCATCCAACCAGAAGAAGCTAGACACGGAAATCAAGAAGCCTACCATGCTCATCTTCCCCTCTCTTAGATGGAGAGTGACATAAGGCCAAGGAGTGGGTAATGAAATGAGAGATATATATGTATGCTCATTCAAAATAAAACCAAAAGAGAATGTTAGGGGATCTCCATCTCAAGGCTCACCCTAAGAAGAATATTCGCTAACAGTTCAAGAAGTATCCAATAATGTTTCCGAACATCCCATATGTGTTCCCTAAACATGATAGTCAAAGGAAATCAGTCACCACACCATTATCCATACACTTTAGGCAGCACTAAATTTTACTTATTTTTTTGTTTCAACACAAGGATGGATCTTGGCAGGGACAATATCCCACTTTCATGTGAGTCGTAATGTGTGTCAAACCATGTCTCACCACTGATTCACATGGTTGGATGGTGAAAAATCAATGTAGAGGACCCACACCCAGAACGTCATGGGGATTCCACTCTATTAGTATCCATATTGGACCCAGACCATAGTATGTAAAGGTGATTCCACTATAGTCTTCAAGGATCTGCATCCTAGTGCATTTGGGGCCATCAACACTAGAGAGTTGACGAGGACCCATTTCCCTACCCTGCTGAAGTGTAATACAATGGAGGATACTTCCCAAGAGGTATCTGTACAGGAACCAGGACGTAGTGCTCCAAGGAGATTCTAATATGTTCATCAGGGATCCACACCCATGTACATTAGGGGGATCAACTCCTGGAAAGAAGCCTCTAATAATCTTCCATAACGATGCCCGTTCACTACTTGATCATTTTCATGGACTCTCTTAAAAACCGAAAAAGAATATTTCAATGGAATTCCTTTCATGTTTCCACATTTAATGATATTACGAATAAGGATTTTTTCATCCAATTGGATCACACCATTGTGATACTTGTAAAAAAATGCAATATTGACTATTCATTCACCCAGATCAGACATCTAATGAAAAATATTTATGTCACCACGTTATGCTCGAATTTAATTTCATGGGACCCATGCCTTGATCTAAAAATAAATTATATAGATGGTAAAATTTTTATTCACATGAAAAAATATTTTATCAACTCTTATTTCATCCAAAACAGACACCTGGTAAAAAAGATTCATTTCATCGCAACACTCCTGAACCAGGCTTTGTGGGACTCATACATTGACTTCAGTTTAAACACCTAAACATTTTCGTGAATGGTGCACCTAAATTATAGTGTCATGATGCCGCTGGCGGTGCATCAATTGGAAATTATGTTTATAATATATGACTGATACAAGCATTCATAGTAATAAAAAATATATTATTATTATATAGATTAGGTGTTTCATGCTACTGAGCCCTGAGACCAAGTAAAAAAATTCCTAAAATGGCCTCAAATGGTCTACCTTGTTTTTAGAATCATTTTCCTCATATGTCACATAAAATGGGCTCTATGTTAATGAGATATGGGGGGTTTAAACGTGTGATCCAAAGACTTTGCTGGACCACTTGGTATGCCTAGACTGTTCGACTTGCTCCAGACCACCTGGTCTCAGCCCAACTCATCAGACTATAGTAGTCTCCATGCTCGGGCCTTTGCCACCTAGCCATTCTCATTTCCCTCTCTCCAGACCCGCGACCCTCTAGGCCAACACGTTGCTACCTAGGTTCAGCCCCGACCGCTCCGTCATATGCCTCAATGAATTTTCCATATTCAACATGGAGGACCACCAATCGTGTTTTGTGGTTTCGGTTACCTTCATAATCACATCATGTGATTCATCCTGACCTCTCTCATAGACCTACCATCTAAATGACCTTCTTCTCTGACCGGCTCAGCAGGACGCACCCTGGTCATTAACATTTATTGCTCATAGGCATGACCACATTCCCCCTAGATACTCGCTAACGGCACCCCCTCGCATGCCCATCCACCACTTCTTAAACCCGCAACCACTAAGGCGTCGTCATGTGGTGCTACTGGCTATCGTCGGTGGCAGTCCTCTAGTGGTCCCTTTTGTGGGCCATCTCATCTCTTCCAATCATCCATAATTCATTCTGAAATATTTTCTAGAAAATATACATTGATACGTTCATAGATTCAAGCTTTACTCAATGTTTCTTTGAGTATTTTAAATGATTAACATTAAAAAATGATTCGTCGAATAACACACAATGAATGAACAATTATGCAATTAAAAATGGGGGTCATTTGATGGTATTTTTCATTTGTCCGTCTCCTTAGATACTCAAAATGTGAATTTGAAAAATATTTCAAGAATAATTTATGAATTGAAATTGGGGGTGAAAAAAATGAAAATAATCATACCTCTTTTTGAACTTTTTTCATCGAAAATTCATTTTCCACCCTTCTATTTGTTTAATCACCAAAGGAGGAAAGAGAGGAGGATGATTTTCCATCGGTGGAGGGGGGATAGGACATAAAACCTAATCTAGAACCATTAAAATCATATTTATTGGCTGGAGTTTGGTTAAGGGTAAGCACTTAAACACTCTTCCAACAGTGGCAGTATCCAAATATCCCACAACCTCTCATTTTATGTCGCGCATAGGTAAAATAATACATTACAAGCACAACAGTGGTCTATGATATTTAATCTGAGTCCCAATTAAAAATTAATCTTATACGATGTCTGAGATAAAATAATTAATTAAAATTATTTTATTGACAATTACACCCTTGGTTTATTTTTCCATAGAAGTCATGTGCCAACAATAGTTGTGGCCCTCCTCTGGTAAACGTAATGTTCCGAACTCAACTAGTCTCTCATTTTTCGGATCCTGGCTACCAATTAACAGTTATCATATTTCATTCACATATATACTATAAAACAAACTAAATATTTAAAAAAAATTAATTCCAGGTAGACAGGGCCTTAGAATCACATGTCGTCTCTACACCTAGATTGGGAAATATATATTGAAATATTTTAAGTCACAAAAGGGGATAATCAGTTCTATATATAATTTAATCCATTATGATTTTGATCCCCTATAATAACTACTAGGAAAACAACTTGGAATATTTCGCCCACATATGGCCCTTCCATTCCAAGGAATTATCTTTCATGTTTCTGTGCTACCACAACATGTGAACCAAAGGGATTGTCCATCCACACAAGGTATGCTTCTATCAATCCCCGATTACCCCCATGTGCTCTGAAAAGTTGGATTATCTTCAATGTCTTGGTCACCCCAATTGATGATGTGTGTAGGATAATGCGCATATCTCCTCTGATATGACATGTGGAAGATTTCATGCACCCTCTCCCACTGTGGGGGTAGATTGTTGTGGTATGGAAACACTCCATCCGTCCACACTATCTCAAACTGCCCGAAAAACCTTGGGATGTCTTGACTCTTTAGGAAAACCTCTTTATTCCGCATCATTGGGAGACTCTCAAGAAGACATGATCTCCCTATTCGAACTCCATGGTCCTACAATGTTGATATAAATAAAATTTCTATATTCATTGGGCCATCTTCACTTGTTCATGGATGACATAGAATTTTTATGTCATCGCCTTCACCAATTGTAGGCCCATGAGGTATGAATCTCCAACCTCCATCCAAAATAAATGTGCCCATCATTTCTCCCATATTGGGCCTCAAAAAGTTCCTTCCAATGGTAGAATTATTAAAATTGTTATAGTAAAACTCTACCAAATAAAGGTGATTATTCCAGCTCCAGATGAAATCCAACACACAACATCTTATCATATCCTCCAACACGTAGATTGTACACTTAATCTTCCCATCAGTCTGGGGGTGAATGGATGTACTAATCTTAAAATGGGTTCCAAATGCATCTTGTAGGCCACTTCACAGTCATTTCAGAAACCACATGTTATGATTTGATACAATAGTTGAGGGTACCCAGTGATGGAATATGATCTCTCATAAGTAAAATTGTCCCAAAATCTCAACCCAAATATACTCAATGATTGTGATGAAGTTCTTCAACATCATGATTCGGTCCATTATCAGGAATATGTCTTCATAAAATTTCATAATTCATGAAATCCATGTGTTGAAGTCCATGTATATTCCATCCCATTTCCACTATAGAACCTCATGAGTCTGCAACAAAGTCACAAGAACCTAATGCTCAACCTTCACCTACAGACAGGCGGGGCATTATGATATGAACTGAACTAAGCATTGTCTCATGCCTAACATCCAAAACTAATGCTGGAGATCCCTATACATCTTCCCAACATCAGAATGTGTAGCTAAGTATGAATTTTAGACATCCCACATCACCTCCACCTACATTATGACTAGAACCACTATTTTCTACTAGAACATGATCTTGTGATTCCCTCCATCAGAATATCAACATGGTGTGTCACATATGGATATTTTTTCATACAAAACCTTTTAGTCGATGTCTCCCAATTGGGACTCTTTTATTTGATAAAAGAGCATAGGATTAAATACCATAGACTATAAGAAAATTATACCCTCCTACTTCACCATGTTCAGATGCAGGGAATATAACTACGCATATGCCTCCCACACAAGGCGAGCCAAGGACATCCTACTTAGGGAATCTACTATAATGTTTACCTTTCCTATAGTATAGAATTTCTCGAAGTCGTAGTCCTTCAAGAACACCAATAACCATTGCTACCTTACATTAAGATCTCTCTGGGTGAAGATGAACATAAGGCTCTCGTGGTCTGAGTAAACCAAAAAGGTATCTCACAGATGAAATTTCTGCCACATCCTCATGTCGAAGACTACCACTACCAACTCAAAGTCATGAGTCACAAATTTCTTCTAATGGGGTCTCAAATGCCTCAACCCTTATGTGATTAATTCCTATTATTTTATTAGAATGACACTGATCCAAAATACCAAGTCAACACAATATAATATAAACACAACATCTTCCTATTTTATATCAAAACTAGAGAACTCTTCATAATATTCCTTAACTCCTTGAAGGATTTATGGAACTACTTAGACAATTTAAATGACTATCCCTTCTTCATGAGAGTGGTCAAATGGGTTGTGATCCTAAATAATGATTCCAACAATCTCATATAATTCCTTACAAAACTATGGAAGCTTCTTACCTATGACACATTCTTGGGTGGCTACCAAGAAAGAAATACTATGATCTTTTCTAGACCCACAAATAAAAAATGTTTCGAAATTACATACCCTATAAAGTTAACCTCATCATCTAGGACTAACACATCAAGAGCATTCTGTAAAGTTGGTGTTCTCAATGTAAATCAAGAACCATCCTCTAGTGCTTCTCATGATTCTCCTCTAACATAGTGTATATGAGTACGTAGTCAATGAAGACAACAAAAAACTAGTATATGTATGTTTGGAAGATATTTTTCATCAATGGCATAAAAAAAGTGGAGGAATTTTTTACCCCAAAGGGCATCAAAAAAACTCATAGTGCCTGTAAAAACCATGAAAATGAAAATTTTGTTTGTCATCATCACAACCCTGAATTTTTTTAGCCAGACGTGATATAAATCATGGAGTACTATATCATACCATACAACTATTCAAATAGGTCATGGATCCTTGGAAAGGGTTCCTCGTTCATTATTGTGTCCTGATTCGGGCAATGATAATCCATGCAAAGCCATAATCTCTCATCTACCATCTTCTCAAATTGATCTCGATCTTCCTGGGGGAAAAATGCATGATGAATCTTATCTCCAGATGGTCTTCCAACTAAAATTATAGAACCCAAAGCTTATTGGGTGACATCAGATATGCTATAGAAGATATCGAGATTGTCCCAGGTTTTAAGTAATTGAAAAACTCCATCTCCTATCTTTCAAGTAGTCCCATGATCTCTTAAGGCAGGACGTCTATATAATCCAAAAAAACTAAAGGAACCCAAATACCTAAAGAGACTACTACACCCCTGGTTAATATCACATATTGGTGGGCATAAGGTTATAGCCTCTGGCTCATAGCACCTGACTACTCTGCTGTGAGGTCTCTTTCAATCAGAAAGGAGAACCCCATCACATCAAATCATAGGAATCTGACTGATCTAAAGTGAAAGATGATCTGATATCATACAATTGAAATCCAATATATTACAAATATAATTTCATAGGGTAACATCATGATGACAAGTAGGTCCAATGTGAACCTCTATCATACAAGTTATAGATTACACTATCGGCAGATGCAAGTCACTGAAGAAGTACTCCCCATAAGAACCTCATGACAATGATATTGTGATAACACCTCTACCGAGTTCTCTAACTCCCATAATAGGAGTAACAAAATAAAAGAGTGATTGGGGACTCATCTACAAATACTGATTCCAGAGTATAATATACACATAGCAAACCTCAGAACATATCACACATTGTGGGATCATGAACATCCAAATCATGTAGATATCTACAGCCCTTCCCACCTGCTACCTGATCCAGACATTGGCCACCTACTGGTGGTAGGAGAACCTCATAGCATCCCCCCACCTATGAATCCTCCTGCTCCTCTTCCAGCACTGCCTCCCCAGATTCCTCCATGTCCCCGCATGGGGGATCCCTAATCCCCACTTTGTCTCTATCATGGTGTTCCACATGCTATATCCATGAGATTCTCAGTACTTCTAGTAAAAAAGTGTTGTACCATGTCACATGTCCTATCCCAAGAATAGAATTAGCCCTATCTAGGATGAATAACTTCTTTAAGATGCCCTAGTTATGCCTGACCACCTGCCCAAGCACGATCATGGGGATGCCTCCAGCATCATGATATTGAAAATTGATGGCTTCTAGATACCACATATGTATCATCAATGAAGTGTCCACTACTAGTATAATATAAATTACTTCACTCATATTGAAATATCTCCATCACTAGTGCCCGTTCTAGCACCCCGACATAGGTGGGGATGCACAATTGTAATTTCCTCGCAATGATTTCTCTATATATTCCCTAGTAGAATTATTATGCTCATAACTATCCATCATGTATCATTTACAATGAGTATATAGTCATGTCTTTGAACCTAGATAGTACTCTACCATTAACATAACTCCCCTTCATTTCTATAGAAGCTCCTGAATTTGAATGTTACCTAAACTGGAGTGGCAATACTACTAATGAAAAAACTGTTGAAACTCATCCCATGTGATTTCTTCCTCTACATGAATCTATGTAACCATGTTCAACCAACATCCAGTTGCCCTGCTGAAATGGCTTGCTATTATTTCCACCATCTGATTTTTCATTTTCAAGATATGTATAAAAATACAATTCACCAATTCCAGTCATTCCTCTGCTACCTAGGTATCTGTCTCAACACAGATCCTCAATAGTCTCTAGTGGTAGAACTCATGGAGTGCACTCATCCTACGTCCCTCCCATGTCAGCTCTGTTGGTATTATCTGATGCTCAATGGGGTAAAGAGTTGTTACTAGTCCACCTAGGGGAAGGTTATTTCAAAATGGACCCTAAACTGACTCAAGGATAGCCAAATACTCTATCCTATATGATGGATGTACCACTGTTCTCTATAAGAAGTGTTTAGGGTGCCGATTATACAAGAAGGTAATCAAGGTCCTAAGAAATATATATGTTGGCCGCCTGTACCATCACAGGACTCCCCAACCTGAGATCTGCTCTCAATTCACTTTGACATTGTTTACCCAAACACAACTGCGACCTTTTTAGGGAAACATCAGAATGACATCCTACGGTTCGAACCCCCACTGATACCAATCTAACATGACCCGACCCTTTCTAGGGATTGTGCCGCAACCATCACAAGACCTCCTCTATAGGAAAAGGGGTGTAATTAAGCACTTAAAGCAGAAAAAACATAAGAAGGAATTTCCTATGTTCTTATACACATGAACACATCCACTCAATGGAAATGAGTAGAGTAAAAGGACAAAAAGATGGCACACTACCATTAATAAACCAAAATTGCATGGAATAATTAACAATAAGATTACAGTAAAGTAAACTGAAAGGTAAAATGGTTATAAAAAATTCCTAACTAGAAAAGCTTCCCGTCCTAACAGAAAATGAAATGGTAAAATAGCTGAGAGATCCCCCCTCCTGGATCTGAAGGTTCAAATACTAAACACGGTTTAATTACCCATATCCCACAGCTCCTCTAAAGTCACTATGAACCCTTTTTATTGTCTTTATAAGGAATGATATGTGGCGGAATGTCCAATGTAGGTTTGTGTTTAAGCATACCAAATATGATTCTCCAAAAAGGTGGAGGGTGAGTAGTAAGAGATGCACTGGAGAGGAAAGTAGTAGAAAGAACAAAGAATAGTAAAACAGTGCATCTCAACCCAAAAAAAGAGTGATTTATGCTAATAAAAATATAATTCTTTAGAAAAAGGTGATAAGTTATACTTCCATAAAAAACATTTCTAACTATAGTTGGAGAGTATACTCTTCTAACCATGAGAATCTAGAAAGGGAAAGCACATGTCATACCCAATGCATCTTCAGCTCTCCTAAAAAGAGAGTGACTGAAGGCTAAGAAGTGGGTTCTAAAAAAGGATATATATATATATATATTTATATTTATGCTCAGTCAAAATAAAAAAAAGAGAGGACGTATGGGGATCTCCATCTCACAGCTCAACCCAAGAAGAAGAGTCTCCAACAATTCAAGATGTATTCAATGACGAGGGACAACATCCCATATATCTGTACTGAATATGAATGTAAAAGGGCCTCAATGACCAAAACATTATACTATCCACTTTATTAATCACTCACACTCCCTAAGGATTTTAGGTTGAAATACAAGGATGCATCCTGGTGGGGAAGGAATCCATCATTCTCATGAGTCCAAAGGTACATCAAACCATGTCTCACCAATAATTCACAATGTCATATGGTGAGAAGTCAATGTATAGGAATCACTACCTAGTACATTAGGGGAATTCCTCTCTAATAGATTCCATAGAGGACCCAAATCATAGTTTTTTAAGGGATTATACATTAGTGTTCAGGGATCTGCGCTATAGTGCATTAGGGGGGATCAACACCCGAGAGTGAACGGGGACCCACTACTAAGCCCCGATAACGGGTAATATGCGGAAGGGTACTTCTCGGCAAGTAGATGTAGAGGAATCTCACCCAAGCACATCAGGAGGATTCCACTCTGTTCTTATAAAATCCATGTCCTAGTATTTCATGGGGATCAACACCAACACAGAAGAATTTGATAATATTTCTGAATTATGCATAGTCACTGCTTGATAAGTGTCATATATTCTCTTCATTCCTATAAAAATGATCCTAAAATGGTATTCTTCTCATGTTTCCACATTTAATTAGATAATAGATAATGATCATAAAATTCAAATTGTTCAAAATGTTGTAATCCATGGGAAAAATCGTGCAAGATAGACTATTCATTATCATTAATAAAACATCTCATGATAATGTTGTATGTCACCTCATTATTCTCTAATGACAACTCTTGGGGACCACACCTTTATTAAAAAATAAAATATATGGATCAAACCATTGATATATTCATGAATAAAATTGGATTGACTACACATTCGTTCAAATCAAACACCTGATGAAAAGGTTAAATTTCACCACAACATGCCAGAACCTATCTTCATGGGTCCCCCACCATGACTTTGGTTTGAATACCAAAAGTTGGTCTAAAAAAGTCCTAAAAAATTTTAGGTTCATGATGAAACGGATGGTGTGTCCCTTGGATGCTTCATTTAAGAGATATAATTTATTCATGATTTCTAAATAATAATAAATTAATTAATAATATTAAAATTAGGTGTTTCTTGTGACTGAGTCTTGACACCAACTATTAAAATATCTGAACTACCCACAAATGACGGTATCTATTTTAGGATTGATTTTTTTGACTACGTGTAAAAAAGGGTACATTGTTTATGAGATATGGGTGTTTGATCCAATGACACAAAGAATCGCTAAGCTCGCTCAGGCCACCTGTCCCATTCAGCCCTCTCTAGCATATAACGGCCCACTTGGGCTTAGCCAACATTGTTGGCCAACGACCCACTCCTAGATCAGCACATTAGTTTCTAGCCTGGACCGTTGTCCTCTTTCTTGACCTACTGCACACTAGCCCAGCCCGTTGACCTCTGTCTAGGCTCACTGCCCTTAGGCATGACCCGTTGTCACATACACTCAGCCTCAGATTCTCTATCATCCACCTTGACACATCTTCCATAGTCAATATGGCCAACCACAAATGACATATTTTGGTGGTGGTCACCGACTTGGTTGCGCCCTTTGACCCTGCATGGCTGCTCCCAAATCCTCACCATCTGCCTGCCCTACAGCCTCAACTGCATCTGCATACTATGCTCCCAGCTTCACCGTCTAATACTCGTTGTCCTAGACATAAGCCCCCATCCACATTCTAAACCCTCCCCTTACAATCCCATCCACCACGTCCTGAACTCATGTGCACCACAACACTGCCAGTGAACAACCCAACCTCCTCTAATCATCTAAAAATCCATCTCAAAGATGTAATGCAATACTTAATCTGAGACAGTCACAAATTCCTACATTGATCAATGTTTCATTTAATATTTCATTTTCCAAAAATGAAATAATAATTCTGCAAAGAAAGCATGGAGAACACGCAATTATGTGAGTCAAAATGGGGTCGGTCAATGGTTGTGATCATTTGGTCATCTCCTTAGATACTGAAAACAATGAATTTGACAGTGATTTCACGAATAATTTAGGAATTTAAATCAAGGGTTTGAAAAATAATAATAATCCAACATTTTTTTCAATATGTTCATCATCGACAATGCAATCTCCATGCTCCCACTATTTGAATAACCAAAGGAGGAATGACATGAGGGGGATTTTCCATCGGGGGATGGAGGATTATGAGGCATACATAATCCAGAACACAAAAAATCATATTTATATGTTTGAGTTAGGTTAAACATATCCTCTTAACTGCTCCCCCAATGGTCATGAGATCTAAACATCTTGTGCCCTCTATATTTATGTAACTCTTACGAAAAAACTCTGCATTAAAAACTCAATTGTGGTATCATATTTACAATATGAGACCCCATTGAAACGTTTTCCATATGACTTCTGAGATAAAATAATTAAACTATATTATTTTATTCACTTTTATGCCCCTAGTCATTATTTCCACAAATGTCCCATGAAAAACACCAAGGGTAAACTCCATGTTCTAAACTCAACCATTCCCTCATATTTTTGATCTGAGATACCATTTAGGAGTTATCCAATTTCAATGACATTAATTGTATACAACATAAATAATATATTTTATAATATTAATTTTGTGAACATAGGCCCTTGGAATTTCATGTTGTCTTTATACATTGTTTGGGAAATATATAATGAAATATTTTAAAGTATTATAAGGTGAAAAAATGGATCGCTACACCACAACGTCAAATAAATTTATTTCAGATCCTCTCATAACCATCATGCGCCTGTGTACCGTAATGAGCCTTCGACTACACACCTATTATGGAGAAATGATAATAACAACATCATCATTTTTCAACACACAACTAGTATAATTTTATTCATCGAAACATGAACTAGAATACTCAATAGTATCATTATCAACTAATTTAAAAAATATCCCTAATAAAATTAATTTTTATTATACATATATTGTTATGTATCATCTTTATTTTTAAAAATCCTTCTTAGATTCATTGCCTCTTTCCTTTCTCTATTCAAGGTTCTTTTTGTAGAAACCTATTTATTTCAACTAAAAGATCC
This sequence comes from Viscum album, assembly GCA_963277665.1. Classification (NCBI taxonomy): domain Eukaryota; kingdom Viridiplantae; phylum Streptophyta; class Magnoliopsida; order Santalales; family Viscaceae; genus Viscum; species Viscum album. The sequence goes on along the minus strand of OY728132.1, from coordinate 1,337,157,388 downwards.
AGGGAATATATTTTTCATCTATCAAATGTCTATGTCTTCATCAAATTAAAATATATACTTCAAAAACATATGATAAAAATATTTGGAATTTTGATGTAGATAAAATCAAAGGTGGAATTATTAATATAATATAAACAGAGATTCCTAGTGGATTGTGTGGGTACAGCATGGGAGAAGGAGTGAGTCATTTTAAAAAAGTTTTATTTAATTATTTACATTTTTTACCCATTTTAAATTAAAACATGTACAATTACTAAGATGAATGAATTTAGAATTCTATTAGAGATAATCACACCACATGTAAGATAGAACCTAAATAAAGCAGGACACAATTTTTTTTGAAAGTTTCATCCATAATATGGGTCAATATTTCATTTCACTCTTTAGGATGATCGAATAATCATATTATATATTATTAAAGAGAGGTGAACATAAATACTGGGAATCCAAAAAAATTACAAATATAAAAACTCAAGTAATGTCTGAACACTAATGATTACAGTAGGTCATCCTGTGATGAGATCATTATACTCAAATATTTCAAGTATATTGATCTCGAGTAAAGATATTATTTTGTGAACTCGCATCCCACTAGTTAATCACTAGTATTCCCAAAAAATTATTAAATTGTCCTTCAACTTCTTCTACCTATGAATGCAGTGTATAAAAAATATCTGTTTCTATTTAAGTCAATGTAATTATAAAAGCATTATAATAACTATTGGATTTTCTCTACATCAATTATCAGATCCTATTATCTTATGATATCTCACTACCACTATATAGAAAACCGAAATTCTAGAGTCTCAACCTCTATTCCCAGTGATGTTTACAATTATAGATAATTTCTCATAAATATTGTATAGTAAACACAATATTCTACTTTCATTGTATGCAGTTGCTCATCCCCAACAAATTAATGTATCCGGAATGGAAAATTCAAAATTCATTATGTAGCACACAAATTCATGGATACTTCACATTATTTTCATGAAATATTCATACTCACTGAACATAGCTCATTTAATCATATATCAGATGTTATTATATGAAAAAATAACTTATATCTATATTTTAATTTATGATCTATTAACTAATTTTAATTCCCCTTTATAAAATTGCAATTATCAACTTACATTATTATTTTTCAACTATTCTCATGTAATACCTTCATGAATCACAATTTTTCTTGGTATTTCATCACATATTCCTCTAAAAGGTAAAAAATTGTTGAATATCCTTCGTGAAATATTTTATAATCAATTTATGAATGTATATTATATTATGTAAGTATTTCTTCCATTAAATAACTATATGTACACCATTTCTCTATAATTCCTGATGCAAGTTATTTAATTATATAAGTATCCATGTTCATGAATTAATAAATATAAAACAGATGAAAAATGTGATTATTCATCTTCATAATCTAACTAAGACTGCATTACTTATAAAATTTAGGATATCACAACTTTATTAATGAATATTTATAACATTACAGAGATTTTTCATTGATTAACATAGAATAATATAAGAGAGTGTATCGATTTACTCCACTAAATACACATGAAAATAAATTTCATGTGGATTTTTTTTATTTCTCTCTCTCAATCTATTTGTTTCTATGTTATTAATATTCATTGAACTGGTATTCTCAAATGGGTATAGTTGAGGATATTTATAAATAAGTTCCAACAACATAATTCATGACCAAAAATACTCTTTGCATGCTACCTAAATTTTCTTGCACACATAACAATATTTTGTTCAAAATTTGACTATGATTATGGTATGTTGAAAAAAAATATTACAATCATAATTTTGAAAAATGTAACTACCTTCACAAGATATCTTACACTTCATCATTCTAATTCAATAAATTCAATTAAACATACCTTTTTACAATAAATATTTGGCATAATAAAAAAATCTTGATATCTGAATACAATTTACTAATAAACAAAAATCCAGGTAAAGGAGAATAGAATGCACAATTTTACTGAATGGTGAAGGTATATTTTATTGTAAACTTCATATTCAACACATATCTTTCTAACACTATGGAACAATACCCACAAAAATAAATCCCAAATAAAAAATGTAATCTTCATTTTTTTACATAATAAATAAAGCCACACACCCAACCTAAAATATGTGAGTAAATAAACCTTCTCTTGGATCCTAATTTTGGAATCACCCCATGTAGGACCCCCAGTTTAGTTCCAACCCATGATGTGACTTTAATGCTTCTCATTATGCACTTTTTTTCTCCTTTCATTTACCACGCTCAAATTAATTATGGTTTATCTTAGTTCCCACCTAAAAAAATCTATGCACCTAGGTCATATGAATGACCTTAACTATCTTATTATTTTATTAACATATTATAAAATTGTTATCTAATATCATATAATGTACCTAAAATATAATTCCCTAAAACTCAAATTTATAAAAAAAATTCTTCAAATATTCATTTAAAAATAATTCCTTATTATTTGAAATTTACAAAATGGAATATGTTTTTTCAAGGAATTTAATCATACAAATTCTAAGCCATTCAAACATAAATATTCTTTCATTCATACTCACCCAAATAAACACTGCATTTTCTATATTGAATAAAATTATCATATATTGAAATATTCCTTATGAAACATCATAGACATTAAGGCTGTCTCTAAACTCATAAAATGATTATGATGCATATTTTAAAGGAAAATTTATTTTTTATCTAAAAAATTATTTTAGAAATTAAGTATCATTCAAAAAAGTCATAAAATGGTTGAAACTCTATACTTTAATAATTATAACATTGGATTTATAACTTCAAAAAACAGAAAACATCAAAATACATAAAAAATTACATTAATACATTTGGGTAAATTAGTTGTAATTTTCATTCCTAATTCTAATTTTTTCCCTTATAAATTAGGATACACTGTGAATCGAATAAGAAATAAATATTAGTTTTTCACTTTTACACATTAGTTTTAGAACATGAAAATTAAATAAAACTATAAGAACACTTTTTTAGTGTCTTATACCCCTTAGATATCATCATTAGATAAATAAAATATCACTATGTGATAATGGCCTTCTATCAATTTCACTATTGGATCAGCATGTTCTACCTTAACAAACTATATCTTCTATTTACTTTTTTACATTTTTCTTTCACATCCTGTGATATAGTTATTAAACATGTTGTCTCATCCTAATATCTAAATCCTATTTTGTACCATAACTTTTACATTTTTTACATTAACAAAAAACACATTTAGAGGAGGATGATGAATTACCATACACAATAACATTGTAATAATGTCATTGAGATCCCATATAGGGACATATTAGGGAAACCCACACCCATATTATCCCTCTTCATCTAATATATGAAGATATATTTCCTAAAATCCAATATTATGATATATATCCTCAATATTAAGGCTTCATATCAATTGTAGGGTACCTACAATTCATTTTTTCCATTGTATCATTTTTAAATTTTATTGGAGTATCATATAGTTTGATTATAATCTCAAAAACCAACATACTGACTCAAGTAAAGCTAATTAATACAAAAATTTACAATCAAAGTATGGTTGTTATGAGCTTTAAAAATACTATTTCAATCATGAATATAGACTGAGAGAAGTTATAAAATTACAATCATAGGATTCTTTATATCATTAATAATCTCTTCAACCATCACAATATATATAATAAATTCCTCCTAAGTAATTACTTTCTCATATTCCTATGAAATATAACCATGTGTTTCATGAGAAGATTATTATTGACTACATTATTTGTAATTCAATTGTTGAAATCGTCAACACTTTTTAATAATAACAATTTACACCAATTAAATCGGGGCCTTGAATATATCATCCTCAACCGATATATAGATATAAATCGATTGAAAAAACCCCTACAACCAATTATCAACTTTTAGATATCTACCGACCAAATTTAAAAATATTTAAATAATTAAAAGATCTAAAAAATGAAGGGGTAGTATTTGGATGATAAAACAAATCATCATGGAAGATGGATCCAAATTCATATAGAATACATAGGACCATCGAAAAATGAATAACAAGAAAAATATAAACACTACTTATATTGTGAACAAGTTATGTAAGGTCATATTTTGAACCAATAATAATGTAAAAAAGGATAATATATAGTAATAATATTAAAAAACGACCCTTCAAATGATAAATATATTAATGAATCTATAAAATCATCTAATCACATGAATCAGTATCCAAAATCAGAAACTAGGGGAAGGTAATTGAGATAAAACACCATAGTGAATTCCTTGAGACAAATCACAAGCTTTAGATCATATATATGCAATAGATTCAATTTTCGGGTTAGGTATAGGAAGAAAATAATGGCTTGTAAAAGGGGAGAATGATGAATAACTATTTAATGGATAAGAAATCGGTCCTCCTACACCTTATGAAGGGGAGTGATGGGAATATCGAAAATCAATGATTACTAGCATGTATTCGTCATGAGAAAGAGAATACTAATTTAAATAAATATAAATATATATTATATTTATCATTTTTCAATGATTGGTATCTCCCTAAAAATATGATCCAAAAATACTAAATTATTCTGTATTAATACCCATATAGAGGGTGTCATTTCATATAATGTTTTTTTCATCCTTTCACTGATATATGATCCAGGTATAATTTGTGATATTAAACATGATATTAAAATCCATTCAATTTATATAGGATATATATAGGGAGAAAAATTATATGAATTAAATCTCCTTAATTTTTTCTAAATAAAGATTAACCATATTTTTATAAATCACTTAACCAAAAAATTGTTAAGATAAGTGTTATATGGTTGGGAGGAAGCAAATATACCATTAATGTTTTCACCAAAATTAAATATATAATAATTACGACGGTGAATCAATAATTTTAGTAAATGGGTAGATGGAGTGTATAAAAAAATAATTAAATGATATGATGATAGATTGTAAACAACTGCTGTGTAGACAATTCACTATTTTTTTCTATGCCACTTCTATTATATTGATTTGATATGGATTCCCTTAGTCTCTTTATTAAGGTGGATATTAACATTAATTGTTACAATTAACCCTTAAATAGGGGCTCTATTTTGTACAATTCACATAATCATTAGAAATAAAACAATGAAGTGTTGCTTATATATTATATTGAACTCCATTCCCCTCCATTTAATTGATTGGAATAATTATATCATGTTGTCATGTAGGTGTTTGATGCACTATATTTTAAAAATAAGACACTTTCCTATTTATTTGAGGTAATTTAAAATATTATTATTCCAATGATTTAAAAATATATTTTGCTAAAAAATTAATTCTCTTGGGGAATTAACATTTTATTTTTCATGAAACTAATTTATCAAATCTTATCTAAAAATACTTGACTGTAATTAGATTCTTCAATTTTCTTCAATAACATATGATATAATAATAAAAATATCCCCATTAATATAAAATTTCGTTATATCCATTGTTTCTTAAATACATTGTTTTAGGCCGTTAAGGTCTCTATTTAGTTAATATATTTAGTAAATAGTAAAATATTTCATGTAAATTGTAATTAATGTAAATATAACATAATATTAACCATGGATTCATTTCCCATTTTCTTTAGCTCAATATTTTCTCTCTTTACATTGATGAAGGAGTTTGAGGAATTTCATTATTGAAAATGTTTTCATAATTTACACAGAATCAATTAAATAAATTTATTCATTTTCACTGATGTTTTGATGAGAATAATACATTGATCCCCTTAACATAGGAATTGTTAAAAAAATAAATTTCTCTCTTTAATGATCACAAAACATCAAATTATACTATATCAATTATACTTTATTAACCTACTCCGCAATAATTAGTCCATCAGAAACCCCACAAAAGGATGATGATCATTTTTGTATGGAGTATTCACTACTGAATTATTCATTATTAAGTGAATTTTTATTTTTAATATATTTAATGTTATTTTTAAAACCATGAGAATAATTTTATAAATAATGATGAGATCTACAACACTCCCACTCATTCTATTCGTTTATTCATTGGGGAAATCATTGAATTATCCATCATAATAATTATTTTTAAGGCTCCTACTAGTTTTATAAATTTAGAAAAACCAAAAATGAGAGTGTGAATATTAGATAATAAATTTTATAGTAAAAAATTATATGATAATGAATAAAAATAATCATATGTCATAAATTATTGATCATTTATTTAAAATTAAAAAACAATGTTCTCATCCCAGTTTTCAATAAATATTAACGATTTATTACTCATTAACATATTTTTATAAATTAATGAGAATATTAAATGATACAAACAAAGATAAACTAACAATAAAATAAACATATAACACCATTTTACATGATTATTATAGTGACATAAGGAAAAAATACATTTCTTTTACATCCTTTACATGAATTAAAAAAATAATTTTTCTAAAAAATATATTCTATTGAATGATAGATTAAATTTATTTCAAGACCAATGATACAATATTCTTATCTTAGAATACATGTGATCAATTTTCCTTAAAGGCCCCATACTTTGTTGACATATTAAAATATCATTAGTGAGTCAATTATTTATTACCTATGTAATGAAATCATAATAAAGTGGTGAGCTAAAAATTTTAGTAAGTGGTGAATAAATGTTTTTTGAAGGATGAGTTCAAGTGAATAAGTAAAAACATATTAAATATAAAAATATCATAAAATCATGGGTGATAACCATAAAACATAAAATATTAGATATCACATGACTTATAATAATTTCACATTAACTAATATTCATGATATCATGTGATCATAATGAATAAAATCCCTTAATTATGACATAAACACCAGCATAGGGAAACATTACCATCATTGGACAAACCATCAATGCCCATTCTTTTGCGAAACAAAAAAGTACTCATGAATACCTATCCCAAGAGATATAGAAAATAAAAATAATAATTGTAGGGTGATATAGTAACACACCCATAATTCAATCATATATTCATGTTTCAATTTAATAACATTAAATTTTCCCTTAATAAAGAACCCATTTAAATAAAATGGGTTTCATAAAACAGAAATATAGTATAAAATAACATTATGAATTAAATCATTTGAAATCGAAAACATTATTAGCCAAAATAATCAAATAATTAAATAATTTATAGGGTGAAACATGAATCATAACTCCATTAATGATATTTAATTTGAGATAGTGAATACAAAATCATGAAATTTCTTTTTAAAAACATATTGTATTCCTCATTTTAAACGATATAGTTATGATTCTCTCTTAAAAATAACGCATTAAATAGAAAAATATTAAACAAAAAAACATTTTATAATGATTAATTTAGATATAAAACTCATTTTATTCAAAATAAAAATGTTGAATTATTTTAAGGTGGAAAAGTGTGTGAATATTAGGGAAAATAAATCAATAAAAATGTTTATAAAACAAAAAGGTAGTTTAAGTTACTAAGTCCCTTTAATTTACCCTTTATTTTTAGAGAAGTATGTTAACCTCATTTATCATGAGGGAAAACTCATTTATTTAAAATTTATAACCTTATTAATATATATATATATATACATTTACACACTTCATTAGTTATATTTCCCACCTTTTATTAGAATTTTAAATACATTTTCCGTCATTCGCTGTAAAAAATATAAACTATTTAGAAATAGGTTCCTACAAATGGTTTCAATATTTATATATATCCCAAATATAATTATTTAAAAAGCATTAATGGTTGATTAAATGATACTTTTCAAATTCCTATAATGTTAAAATTCCATTATATGGGATTCCTAGTTGTTTTTATTAAGATGAAAATGGCGATGAACTAGATTTTCGTTATTTAACAATAATAATGGATTTACTTTTAAATACAATTAGTTCATGTGTTACCCATAAAGAAAAATAATATATATATATATATATATATATATATATTATAAATATTTTTATTGGTGTTAATATATAAACTAATACTATCTATTATGGTCATAGTAAAAAATGCAATGGATTGTTCCACGGAGGCGATAGTATTCAAGAATTAACAATTAACAATCCCATTTCGCAACAAATGGACATAATTATAGAATTTTATAAATAATAATTTTATAGTTATAAATGTTACATAAAAAATTATATTTCTTTTAATGAATCATTTTTAACATTCATAATTAGCGATGAACAAAATAATAATATTTCTTCATTGAAGCGAGAGTTTACATTTACTCATGACTGGTTTTATTTTAGTTTCATAATAGTTGAAAAGGATAGAATAATTATTTTTCAATTAATATAATAAAATTGATGAATATGAATGAGACTTATTTGATTATATTTATAAATTTATATACAATTTAGGAATGATTATAGTAAATTAAAAGAGTAAGAGAAAATAATATCCATATTCAAAGAATTAGTTTTCCTCGGGAAAATACCATGGATATGGAGGACTTAATAATGATAAAGGTGACCAAAATATAATGATAATAAAATAGGATAATATGAAGATAAATTTTATATAGATTCTAGAATAAATTATAATGTAAGGTGTGTTTGTTGTGGTTTATATGTTTTTTTATGTTATGATAATTACAGTCATGGAAGTAACACTTACAATTTAAATAATTTAAAGATACAATTCAATGGTCAATAGAAAAAATATTGATAAAAGTGGATAAAAAATTAATGTGGATCAAAACGCACCTTAGAAAATCATTTTGGATACAACTTGATCTATATTACGGCATATTCTTCTTAATTTTCGTCATTAAACTAATTTACTTTTACAATTGTTGTCAATTTTTTAACCAAATTAATTAATTTAAATAAAAAAATTATTAATTGACATAATTTGATCCATTTAAGTTTAATTTAATAATTATTTTTAATAAATTAAATTTATAATGATTTGAAAGGTTAATTTCATGATTATCACACATAAAACGTAAAAACAGATTTTATACATAGTTTGTTTTTAATCATAAAATTTAAATATAATCCATTTTCATTGAAATTATCAATTCCCAAGACATAAATGAGTTTATAAAGAAACAATACAAATTAAGATAATTTCATGGAAATAAAAAATTTAATCCCATCATCAAAATATGGGATTCAATGAAATGATCAAAACTAGTGGTTATTTAAAAAAATTAATTTAGTTACAAAAATGTTAGACAAATGATTTATAATTTTAAAAAATATATTAAAATGCATAATTTTATTCCTTAAATACATATTTTATTACTTTAATTTTTTTAGAGACATATATGATATGTTTAAATAATTATAAAATCATTAAAATTATATTTTTTGCAAATACCTTATTTTTCTATTAAAAATAAATATTTTTTTTAAAAAATAAAAACATAATATTTATGGGAAAAATCTCATATTTAATTTTATTTTATCATATACAAATTATAAAATTATAAAATTATTTTTTTGATATAAAATAAATAAAATAAATAAAATGAATTATAACGAAAATAACCTTTTTCAAAATTTACTATGATTTATTATTTATCTGTTAAAGGTGATTAATTTCTATATTTTACCAACTCAGTGTTTATTATTCATTTATGAATAGTGTAACTCAAATGTTTTGTGGTTAATTTGGGTTGGGTGTTGCATGTAACAAATTTTATTTAACCTGAAATCGGTCATACGTTGTTTTAAATTTTGGGTCCTTAAATTCAAGACCCTTATAATAATCTAATCTTTGGATTTTTATTACATGGATAAAAATAATTGAGGTTATTTTTCAATAACCACATCATTATGATCAATAATATCATCATTAAAATCATTAATCCATAGAAACCCTTTGGCTTGATGAGTGGTATTGTTGAGGATCATGTTGTCTCAGTAACCATGTATATCCACTAGTTATTTATCTAATGATTTATCATGGTCCAATTGAATGTATTATGTGATTGGATCATGTGAAGGGTTGTTATATACAATCTATAAAATGATACATGGATGAAATTTTGAACATGAATGAGTTTTACAGGGAGTGTTATGCGACAAGTTAAAACCCTTTCAAGATCAATGATTTAGATGGGGCCAATATAGTAAGGGATCATCTTCCCTTTATTCCCAAACCAAATTACACACATTCGAGGAAATATATTATATAAAAAAATGTGACTAACATCATAATCTATAATTTTTCAATTATTATATTCTTCACACTTTCGACTATGTGATTCTTTCATCTATTAATGAATGGTTTGAACCTTATTCATCATTTCATGGACAAGATTAGTGCCTACTATGTTACACTTTCAAACATCATTCCAATATAATGTAGTATTATATCTCTTCCAATAAAAATAATTATGTAGTTCTATTTGAATGAAATATTGGGAAATATTATTATACAAAAACTGTACAAGGGGAAGGTATTGACCCCCACCCACCATGGAAATCCATTGACAAATATAGTATCATAGAATCTATTCTATTAATGGTCTTCTCAGAAATCCTATATATATGAGGATCATAAGTAGTTTTGAATCCCAAATCAATGAATTTATTTATCCATATACTTCTCGAGATCCTCAAGGTAAACCTCTTATCCAGATTGAATATAATGGATAGTGTTTATATATGAATCCTTACCAATTCCAATTTTTATATCCTAGTGAGTTGTCCAAGGGAGAATTCTTATTTGATGGAAATAAAATTAACCGAATTTATAAGAAGTCCAACTATACGAAAAGTAATATTATATCATTTATATGTTTTATAGTTTCAAAATAAAAAATCCATGATGATGTTTTTCCATTTATATACAAGTATATGTAATGGTTTCAACATAACCTTATACTTATATCGGGCAAACTTAACTTTATAGCATAGAAAGTACTGATATACATGTTCTTAAATTTATCACATTTTATTATACAACTAATTTTTTTATTAGATTTATATTGATTTTTATTCTTATTGGATTAATATATAATTAAGTGATATGTTAATGTTCAAAAACACCCATCTTATTTTATTGTTTTATGGGACACATATCCGTGTTAAAAATCTTATGAATAAATCATTATCAAAGTTGAACTCTAGAATATAATATATATCTCTAAATTATTTTTATGGGTTTATATGAACATTATTTGAATTTTCCATCAAGAATATACTCAAGAAAGATACGATTTTCAATAGTTCATTATGAATTAAAGGTTTATACTATTAAAATATTTCAATATTGGGTCTCTATTGATCCCCATCCTAGATAATATAGAATGATATTTCCACCATAAAGCATCAACCCTTGTTTTTTCTTATCAGAGTGGTAATATGTTATGTAGACATAGTCTCTAATCAGTTCCAACAATCTTCTACACAATATATTTAACCCTTTATGTTGAGTATATATTCCAAGATTTTATGAAAAGTATATATATCACAATTTGAACTATTGAGATAATTTAACCAAATATTTAATTCAAAGATAAAAAATTCTAGTTTAAAATCATATTTTTAGTAAATTTTATCATGAGAATTTAAATATCATAAGGAATAAAAAATTAACTTATTATTTTCCATAGGGATGTAGTCCAAACACTTTTTTGTTCCATCACTGTATATTTCAAACCCTTACCTATTATATGGTAATGTATTTGTCGAAAAAATTCTCTATAAAACATTCACAACATTATACTATCAAATGAAACATTACACTCGTATGAGTTAACATGGTTCATGAATTTTATATCCTAGAAAAAGATCATAAAATGTTTTAGTAATATCGTGAAAACCCATGAAAAATATGGATATTAGTTTAGTGGTTAGTCTAGTATATTTTTGAATAACATTCATCAATCATAGATAATCATACCTACCATTTATTTTAATTAATTGACTCTTTGAGGAATAATTATGTTTCCAGACATATCACTTGAAAAAATTGGCATTTAGATTTTCATTTCTCAAGGACATAAAAATAATTAAATAATTATCTTTATGATATTACTTAATCATTAAGTACATTAGAATATAATATATAAAAACTACCAAATATTGATCATGGTTTTTTATAAATACTCTATTAATTAAATCCTTATATTAAATTGTAGAACTTTTATGTTCAAAGGGATATCATATAAATTCATAGCGTCTATATATTATATAGAAAGCTACCATGGAAATACCTTCCCATTTAAACCTTAAAATTTGATATCGAGATCGATGTTTAATCATTGATAAGTATCATACTCTATTGAATTTATTGAATAGAACATCAATATGGGTAGATGATACTTGATTTTCATCATAATTTTATTAATATCACAATAATGAATTAAAATATGTATTGATCAATCATTCATTTAAATAAATACGATTTTTTTACCCCATGGTGAAGAACTAGGGAAAATAAAAACCTTCAAAAATAGACTTATAGTTACTTATTTAACTTTTCTAATTCAAAGGGATATATTCTATATATAATATTTTAGATAGGAATGGATCAGGGTATTATTTTTATTAGAAACTCATCCTCACACACTAAGGGAATACGAAAAATTTCATTTGAAAAAATATTAGTATATTCCATTTAAATTGGTATTGAATCAATTTTTACATCCTCTCTAATTTATTGACATAAAATTCACTCGTAGTTTTGTATCATAATCCATATTTTTGAATTATATTCCATAGTGATTTCATAATCATCCTTGCATTGATTAATGATAATAGGTTTTTTTGGGATATGAAATGATCCTTATTATCCTAATATTTTATAGGTCATTTTTTCAAGGAATAATAATATATCCCCAATATTATTTTAAATACAACTAAAATATAAAAAATTATATCTAGTGGAAGTGTCCTCACAAAAATATCAACAGCATTATATTTATATTTCATATATGAGCGCATTATACCACAAAATTTTTTCAATGATAATTCCATATCCATTGATTGAGGTAGAAATTCAACATTATTGGAATTTTTTTACCATAAAAAATATTAAGGGACATAATTTAGTTTGAATACTAATAAATAAATTAATATTAGATTAAATATCATATAAATGTTACCATACACATAAATATAAATCTATTAGATTCCATCATGTTTATCCATTGTAAATTTTTAATTGATATTATCATATACATTTAAATATTTCATAATGGTTTGTGAAAAACATTTAACCAAAATATATACTACATTCATGTAAAACTATATTTTTAGTTAGACATTTTTTTTATGCACCAACTGAAAATCATGTCCACACACAATATGTCTTATATTGGTTTATTAACCCTATGTACATATCTGATAGAGAATGCATCGAATTAAATTAACTTTACAGGGATGTCAGTTTTAGGATAACCACTCAATATATACATTACCAATACAAATACATTTTATTATATATAGAGACTTATCCCTTATAATTTTCCCTAGAGGTCTCACTAATGATCCATAATGGAATCACTAAATATAACAAAACTAATCTCCAAAGATAAGTAAACATTCAGTCTGATACCAACTATATTGAACAAAAATAAAATTACTCTATATTAAATACTTTACATTATTGAAGACATTAAATTTTTAAAAAATATTATTCCAATGACTGATAGGTCTAGTGATGTTAGAGTCTATCAATAATATAATAATATTTTACAAACAATTTAATCAATTTTGAGTTAAAATGTGATTTAAATAATTATTAGGATAAATTTTCATTTATGTTTTAAAAATTATAAATTAAAAAATTATAATTCATAAAATCCATCCCTTTCATTGGATATGAGGGTAGGTGATGAAAAAAAACATCATCATTAATTGTTGGTTATAGTCTGCACGTACACACTATTGATTTTTAACTTAGTGAATGGAACAGATTAAAAAATGATATCAAGTACATTTAGTTACATTAATCATACGAATTATTCTAATTAAATTATATTAATTATGTTATTTAAGATTTATGATGGAGTATATTACAAGAAAATACTAGGATAATGTAATAGTCATCTTGGAAGCAAGAGTTTTCTCATGAAAAACTCATTGGAAATAAAGGCCTTAAGAAAATAGAAGGTGACCATAAGCATATAATAATGAGAGAGGGTTATAGAAAGAGAAATTTGGGAGTAATTAATATATAAATTCTAAGGAAATATAAATATTGAAGTGATGGAAGTGTTATATTTTTATAATTAAAGAGTTGGTTAGTTTTAAAAGTAACCCATACTTTCTAAATAATATAAAGATATTATTCAATTATAAATGGACACAAAATGAAATCAAGTGGTGGGGGGATTCAGAATGTGTTGAAAATTAAATCAAACACTCACTTTGGATACAAGAAAGTGTGTATTGGTATTTATTTGTATAACTTATAATCCTTCAGCCAAATTTTCTTTTACCTACGTGATTAATTATTTAACCACAGTAATAAATATCTATGCAAAATTTACGATTAAATATTTTTCTTAATTTTAAACATATGATTTCAAATTTTTAAATCATATTATAAAATAAAATTTCTAAGGGTTTTAAAAGTTAATTACAATATTACAAAACATAGTGAATAAAAATAATTTTAAGACAATGTTTTATTTTATGATTATAAATTATTAGTTTGACATTATAATTTCATTTTACATTCCAAAGACATAAATTTTCTTATAACAAGAAAATAAAATGTTTTGTGATTTCATGAGATGACAAAATTGAATCCCTTTTTTAAAACACTTGATTCAAATAAAATAAAATAATTTTTTTTATTAAAATATCATTGTAAATTATTTTTAAAAATAATTATTATATGATTTATAGGAACAATGAATATATTAAAATGTATAGTATTATTTCTGAATTACTTAATGTATTTCCAAATTTTTTAATCATCTAGTGAATTCATACATAAGGATTAAATTAAAGACATTATATTTTTCACCGAAATCCTATTTTGTTGATAAATAATCAATAATTTCATGAAATAATAAAAAATGATTACTGTGTAACATTTGATGGGAGGATATAAATATGTATTTTAATATTTTTTATTTATATTAATGAATTGATAAGAATATTTTATTAAATAAAATACATAATAAAAAAGAATAAAAATTGATTGGAAATGACATTGTTCAACCATAACTCATATTAGTTATATATATTTTAATTGTAATAAATTATAACTGTTTATCATATTAGTGTTCATTATAAATTTTTCCATACTATTTGTTTATTTATTTTTGTTAGTTTATTTTGGGTGTATAATGTAACATAATTTATAAAACATAATAAAAGTTTTAAAACATATTGTATAATGGTCATTACAATTATAAATTTCAATTCACAAATAAACTAATCCCCATGAACCCAAATGTTACTGTATTTAGATATTAGCTTCATATACACCTTATTTTAGTATATAGTATAAAGTTATTATAAAATATTCTAAATACATGAAGTCCTTCTATAAATTTCATACATAATAATCTTTCTGATAAAATACGTAAAACATCATATGCATAGGGTCTTTTTAGGCACTCAATAAGGGGTAAGGTAAAAGATATATGAGACAATAAGAATAAATTTTCATAATGAATTTCATAAATTGGACGTATTAATATTAACATATAAAATAAGATATAATATTCTATAATAAAAAGATATCGTACTTAACCAATCATAAATAAGAATCATATAATAAAATTATGGCATAACATATGAATACTACTCACACGTAATCATATAAAATCTTATCATATTTCAAGATCATATTCTAAATTATTAATTTCAATATGGTAAAACATGTCCCAAAGTAGTGGTGAAATTGATACCATCCAATAGAAAAATATATGAAAGACTTTTTTAATATCCCAGGTCCCTTAACCTAACATCACATGGGATATGTTCTTTACTTAATGAATTATATAGTTATTCAATTATGGTAAAAATAATAATTTACTTATGTAATAATATATATATATTAAACATATACATGAAAATAACAATATCATTATAATATAATAATAATTAAATAATAATATTAAAATGTTCTACATAAATGTTTTTACTTAACTATGTAACAAATTGATAATTATTACAATTTATACTAATTAATTATATTAATTTTTTCTAAATATATTAGTTATTTATAGTAATTTTCATTATAAAATGTACTGTGTGGATTGTAATTGTCTGAAATATGATCTATGATGTATCCATACATGTTATTTTCTTCTTTAATGACTGAATTATTTGTCATGTGTGAACCCATTATTATCTTAGTGTTCCTTGTTTTCATTTCTAAATAAACGGGATGGACCCCATCCATTTTTAAAAATTCATATTTCATCATTGGGTGGTAGTAGTTTATTTTTGTATTCTACTTGATTATGGATGGTTGTATTAATAATAATTATTTTAAAATTACTTAATTATTTATAGAACAGTCAATACACTAAAATATTTATCTAATAATTATGTATAATTTCCCCATTTTTTATAGGTATGTATTGAGATCATATGGATGGACATTTTAACATGATTCTTTTGTGTAACTTTACCCCAAACAACCATTTATATGATAATGTTTTTCTTTAGATTACACCATTAAATAAATATAGTCATATCATAATTTATTAACTAGTATACTAAATTAACATTATTATTTTTTGTGTACTCATCCATGATGGAATTGATAACGATAATATAACATTATTAATGACGGTGGTTAACCAAACACAAAAAATAATATGTTATAAAGATTTAATAATTAAGAGTATGATGTTATATTATTGTTATATAATATTTGAAGGAGAATAATTACGTCATTATCACACTATTATGATGGTGAATTATACTCATAATGAGTAGAGATGAAATATTTAATGGAAAATAAAGAGGAAAAAATGTTATACACTTTATTGGAATCAAACTATCTCACAATGACTTTCATCACAATGAGGATTATAATCCTTCTTATTCAAACATTAATCTAACAATCATGATTTAATCTTTTTAGGATGGAATTTTTGTAGGGATTCAAGAGGAAACTAATATAGTGATGTGTGTTTGAAGGGGTTGAGTACGGGTCTATTTTTATATGAGTTTGAGTAGAATATATGAAAACATAGATTCATTAATTGTTAATTTCAGTGATTTAACACCACATTAATCCTATATTTTGAAAAATAATAAGGATTTTAATGATTTCATAAACAATTAAAATGAAAATTAATTTTAATATTTTTATTCAATATTCTCACCATATATAGTATTTTAAAATTTTAAAAATATACTTATGTAACTCACTATCCACCCAAGTATCTTATATTTTTTATTATAATTTATAGGGGTATTATTTAAATTTTACTATTAATTCTAACCAAATGATAATATATTTATTATAAGTATTTAATCAAAACCATTAACATTATGTAAATACTATATATCCATAAATCATATATCCAATGACCAAATATTCAAGAACTATGTAATGGTCATATTAATTGTTTCAATTCTAATATGCAACATTATATACATTTATAATACTAAACAACACTATTCATTAATTTTTTCTTAAAAATTAATACAATATTTATAATGTTTTTCCTCTTTTTGATTGTTATTATATATGAACTAATCATTATGAGACATTAAGAAGATGGATACTCTGTGCTGGAAATGTTTTTATTTACATGGGGAATTTTTACTATTTTAATTTACAATATTTTTTTGGGTTTATATTGTTTATAAAATAGAATTTTATTTTATTTCTTGATTTAATATTTAACAGTTATCATTTTTGTTTGGTGTAACATGTTAAAAAACCATTCAACACATTCAAATAATAAATATATGGCAGGTTAACTTCAAATTTTTTTACATTCACTAATATTTGTATATATATATTTTATTATAATGCTGTAAAATTATTATAATTTAATTATAATAAATAAATCATTTCTATCCCACATTTGAAATATCTCATGAATGGTTTATTTTACCACCTATAAATAAATTTTCAATTCATTAAAATCACATTCATATTCGGTTACTATATATTAATATATATATATATCATTTTGTGTTTCTGTATATTTATTCATTAATAATATTATTCAGATGCTAAAAATTAAGGATAAAAATTTAATATTGAATGTAATAAATGAGTAATTCAGACCACCATTTCATGAATCCATTAATAATTAATAAAAATTTGACATATAATCCCCAATGATAATAAGTAATAAATAATAATTTAGATAAACCAAAAATAAATTATTAAAAATTATTTAATGAACATAATTTGGTATTACTAGAGGTGTATGCATGTTGATAAAAAGTGGTAACTGAAGAGTGGGGACTCTTAAACATGTTCCTTTTCGTCTAGGTTTAGATTCTATCTATTCTTTTTTATATATTTTCCATATATTTTTCTTAAATTTTTATTATATATAATGATAATTCACTTTATTTAATTTTTCATTCCACCTTTTTTGGGGATACACATGTTGAATTTTACAAGTTCATTTATTAGTGTTGTGATCTAGATTAGGTCAAACATATAAATAACCTAATCTGACTAGCCACAAGGACTCAAGAGTGCATCCCCATACAAAAGTTTTTTAATAATATGTAGTGAGGTTCAAAACGATACATTAGTGTGACAACACATATTTTTTAGAGTGAAATAATAGAGGAAAATAAACCAAACAGATAAACATCAATTACTATTAGAGTATTCAAAATAAATAACTGAAAAAAATGATAAAAAATAGAATATGAAATTAATAATTGAATAGTGTTTCTATAACACAATATTTGGTCACCTATTCTATTGAAAACATTCAAAAAGTAAATAATAATGAAAATAAATACATCAGGATATGTTTCCAACTCCGAGCTGTATTACATACCCGATCTCTATGACTTATGAGGTGCACCATCCTGATCTTTAGAGTCCAAATGACTGGAAAAGATTGATGAAGAAACACTAGGTCTCCACCCATTATTATATGTAGGTTATACCTCAACTTGAAAGTAGATATGTTTTCTACATAGACCCCAAAGAGCACATATTGGGTTTGACAAAAATTTCTTAATTGTCATCACTAATGGTTAACCTATGATTTTAAATCAAAACCAGTCGATGCACATATGATATGCATTGACAAGTATAACCCAAATAATTGTAAGAATAATAATAAATAATTCATAACATAATGTGACTAAATAATGAATAATATGAAAAAAGTTTTATTTTAAAACCATAAGTAAATCTACCCCTACTCTAGCCCACACAAAAGTATTTAAAACACATGTACCGCCTTGCTAAAAAAATCAGGCATTTTTTGAAGACCTAAATAATATATTCATGTCTGGTAAAAAGCACCAAGAATTAAAAATGGACTAAAGGATCTCAGCCTCGATATACACAATCAATCATACATCTAACTACCTATTAAAATCTAATATAATTTTTTGACTAGAAGATAATACACTATATTAGACCCTAGAGAACCTTTAATGTACCAAATGTCATGTAAAATAAATTAGGTTCTAAAGGAGGACCTGATAGTATGCACCATTCTAGGGGTCCTTAAATCCATATGTCTTACAAAATCACTATCCCTAAGGTCTCATACATGTACCCTAGATTGTTCAACATCCACAACATCAAACCTCTAGGTAGCTCATAACTCCCATAGTGAGTGTTGAACTTAGCCAGATCATCAATTATTTGTATATACCCATCTATAAATATCCAACTAGATAAATAGTGAAGTGCCTAATTATTATTAGGGCAAATGGGTAGGCCCATGATATGGTGAATTTATTCCCTCACATATGTCCTATGTAAAAAAATACATAAAAAATATCGTCCAGAGGCCATCAAATTATTGGCTGATCAAACATTACAAAAAATTATCCAAATATATGAACCATCATGGGTTACAATCTATAATCCAATAGAGCGTGGGAATCCATTTGTCTTCTAGATAACATCATCCATACAACAACCACCATAAGATCTCACAAATCATCCCCAAGGACAAACAAAAGTCAAGTATCTTTGAATCATAAATGGTCACAACATAATGTGACATCCTACTAGGTGTTCCACTGATGCACCCAAGCTCTAGGTCCACAACCATAAAAAGAAATCTCAGCTATGAAAGGGGAAAAAATCATGACATGAAAATATCTTAGGGGTTCCTCTATATCATCTAAACCACATGGGAATCCTATTTTCAGAAACATCTCCAAACATCCCTCAATAGCCTCTAAATGACCCTTGATCGAGAACAAGAAAATAAATGAATACATGTTCACCACCACCCAAAAAAGGGATTTCAAAATGTCTTTATAACAACCTTAATAACAAGAAACCTTACATGGGTATCATCATCTCCTAAAAACCCTTTAAGAATATGCCACTCAAAGAAACCCTTATCAACAATTTTAGTCATAATACCCCTCTTTTGGTATTACATCATCCATACAAAAATCCAAAATCAACACGATGCCACAATTGTATTTTCAACATTTTACAATATCACCCACTGATCACTTGATTATAAAATATCTCACAATGGAATACTCATGCGTCCCAAAGACACATCATACTATCATCTCTATGAAATCTTGCTATATACATCAACCCGTGATTTCAACACAAACTGAAGGATTATACTGATCTAATCTGAAACCACATTATCTAAACAAAAAATAAACTAACCTTAGGAAACCAGTCCCATTAACCAAGGATAATACAAGTTCTCCTCCAAGGTAATACTCAATATAGACTTCCAGGATACATCTAAAAAAATATATTGACTTGGAATCCCTATTAAAATTCATATAACAATCTCACAACCATCACTTGGGTATCACATTGTACAACCCAACCCACCAAAGGATTAAAAATCCAAACCATAACAAAATCCTCCTAAAAAAATCTCACCCAACCAAAACCCCTTAGATACAACATCATAATTATGAATGGATTCCATCATTTCAATTATTGTGAAAATTGAATAGTATATAATATTCAAATGTACAATTCTTACACTAGTGTGTGAAAAAAACACATCAAATGGAATAAAACAGAACATGTAATCTTATGTACATTGAGTGTACTCTAAAATATCCAACTGGGCATGTTATTTTACATAAAATTCGTTAAACCAAGTTCGTGATGAGAACTACTACATACCTAGAGAACACATGGGGACTAGTTGTGTACTATTACATGGTTGTTCTCCCATTACATGTGGTGTCTGGACTAGTA
The DNA here is from genome assembly GCA_963277665.1 of Viscum album. Classification (NCBI taxonomy): domain Eukaryota; kingdom Viridiplantae; phylum Streptophyta; class Magnoliopsida; order Santalales; family Viscaceae; genus Viscum; species Viscum album. Next base: position 1,337,136,023 of record OY728132.1, on the reverse strand, counting down.
ATCAGTCACATTGTTATGTCCCACTACACAACATGTAATCATACTACATGGTTTAAAGTATAATGAAACACAATAATCTTTTAATATATACAACACACAGTGTATCTTATTGATTCTATATTTTGGTATTCTTTAAACCACAATATGTGTTTACTATTTTTTGTAATGAAAAACTCCTCTAATCCACACGAAAACCCATTTTTCACTAAAGAAATATGTAGATAAACCCCCATGGGGTTCCTACAAATCATAATTTGGATTTAGAAAGATAAATTGGTAAATAAATGATTAGATAAATGAGAAAAAATGAAAAAAATACCACTAATTATAAAATTGTTAATCTTCACACTAGATCTATGTCATGCCGCTGCCACAATTCAATCTTCATCGAGATGAGCTCTAGATGAAACCTACATCCCTCTACCCAATTTATCTTAAAGATGGATCCTTAATAATGTATAATCCCATAATGTTTTTTTAAATATATAATGATAATTGAAAAAATTAAAAAATGAAAAATAAAATAATGGAAAATCAAAATGGCTTAGGCCTAGGCCCAATATCAAATTGGTGTTTCTTCCTCACTGAGTATTAACCCACTATTTTGGATTCAATTATGGAGTAATAATATTAATTTATATCTTCACTCAAGATTAATCACCATGGGAAGATGCATGAATATATTGAAAAGTAACTAAATATTTATTAAATTATATGTATTTCTGGAAAATATAAATGATACATATTTCTTCAATTCTATTATCCAATAGTAGAAACCATATTCTAGAACCAATATTGTGGTTTTAAAAATTATACTTGATCAACACATTGGTAAATTACTATATACCTCGAAAACATCCTCAGGAAATAAATTTAAATTGTTCTCATTTTTTGAATGACAAACATCAAAAACTCCCCACAATAATGCATCTTACCCCCCCTAGAATCCTAGATGGTCAACTGACAACCATGAATTCACACTAAGAAGATGTGTGACCAAAAATTCCATGATAGTCCAATTAAAATTCATATAATGCCAACAACTCTCATAATATGAGATACATTCCCCAATTATAGATCAAAGGTTCCCCACTATATTAGTATTCTTATCACCCCAACCTAATCATAAATCCACACGTCCTACATTGCATCCATCATTGAAAACAATAACTACATAATGAAAAAACTCTCACATATAAGAGAAAACATGAAAAGAAAAAATAATGAAAATTATCATCTCCATAAGAAAAATTAATTATAGACATTAAAAATAACTTAAATGAGATTCCCAACCTCCAATAGCCTATAGTGATATCATAAAGATAAAAATTTCCTTACAGTACATCTTGAGAAATAAATATAAAAAGTACATCGTATCTCCTTCGATAAAGTTTTCTCAAGATACAAATTAACACAATGGACCCATACATGTCCAAATTATAACTGTTTATAAGATATTCACACATTACCCAATACCAAAAGGCTTTATCCCAAAAATCAATGCAATGAACATTGACCTCTTAATGGAAAATTGATCTACCAAGAACCTCCCATATGTTTCCATGATCTCATAATCCATGAAACAATGAACATAGTATAATTCCCAAAAAACCATTGATTTTTTTTCTCTAGTAGGTTAATAACTACAATATAGAGCACCCTTGATACTCCTCTTCAAAATGAAATCCCACCCTCTATTTATTTGGGAATCTAAAACCAATATATTTAAACCATTAACTATATGTGAAAAACAAATTATTCCAATATGATGAAGGCTACAAAACTATGAAAACATTCCCTTTCATGTTAACCATTACACCAAATACCCACTAAGTGATACACCTCCAAAGCACAAGGAATCTTGTTTCCTAGGAAGAAATGAAACTTCTATGAAAAAACATGTAATATTAGTATACCAAAAAGAGCCATACCAATTGAAATATTATCCATTACAGAAAAATCCCCTACAAAAAGTATGAACATGGTCCCTTCTAAATGACCCTCCGACACACATTCCAGGAATTGACCTTCTCCCCATTAGGGGTTTATAAGGCCTTCCCAAACTCAATCCATGAAAATCTAGGAAAACCCCATATTAAGAAAACTAAATAATGATTCAATAATATCTTCGTAATCCTATACCTCATAAATTACTAATAGTGAACTCAAATCTGGGAATGAATCACAAGGGTCTCATTCCATCAATCGATTCATGGACTACATATTTATCATCAGTGAACATCTTACCACATAATCCACTTTTCCTATAAGTATAAGTAAAAATACACATTCAGTTTTTTCATCTATAATTCCAATAGAATCTATATAAGAAACATTATATGGGACATTTTAGACATCTTTAACAAATGAGCCTCCATTATATATCAAATCAAACACATATAGAAACATTTCATGTAGATCAGGTGAACCTATAATGATGCATAAACGTTAGCCTATTTCCAATATTTCATTATCCAAAAACCAGAACAAACAAAAAAAATCTATAAACTCATTTACATCACACAAGGATAAACCATGAAAACCAAAATATAAACCAAGAACACAAATTATATGCCTTGGAAACATGCAATTATTATCATAAAAATGTGTTTCTGACACACAAATATGATATTCATCAGAATTTATTAATAATTACTTGTCATCATGTCTAACAACTACCCAAATCAAGAGACCATAAAACTATGTTACCATTTTATAATGAACGAGCCCATGTTGACCTGACATGTCACTTAATCTGACATGCCACAATACCTGAAGTGTTCCTCCCCATACATAGTAGGTTTTTAATAAGAAGTGGGGGTTTAAAAGATATATTGGGGAGAATATTACATATTTTAAAAGTGAAACAACATTTAATAATAAACTAAAATCATAGACATTACATCCCATTAGAGTATAAAAAATAATAAAAGACAACAAGAAAAAAACTATAAAAAATCATATATGGAATACATAATCGAACAATAATTCTATAAAAAAACAACTGGTCACTGACTAGGCTGACTGCAGACACAAAGTAAAAAAAGGAAATGAATACATCGGGTTCTTCTACCAACATTGAGCCATAACACATACCTGTTATCCAAGACACACCAGCTATAATTTCCTTATCTTCAAACACCACACTAGTGTCTCTACTCAATAAAAAAACACTAAATCTTTACCTGATCCCCTACCCAAACTATATTATTACTTAATTGAAAATATACGATTTTGATTCACACCATGGTTCATATATATTGGTGAGAAATAAGTCAAAATATTCCACCCATAATTGTGAAACATTAATCTACTTTCACAACAAGTGCATGTGCACATGATATTCCTGGACAAGTGGATAATTAATAATATCTATAATTACAAAACAAAATGCATTAAATAAATGCGGCTAAATGAATATTAAAAATACATATAGAAATGATTTATAGTCTAGCACTTGCGGAAAATCTATCCAACTCTTTCCCACACCGTATAATTTATCACACATATCTCACTCCGATATAAAATATTTTGTTCATCCAATAGGTCTACACAACAGCTCCAATATTTCAAAAATAAAATAGCCCTGAAAACTAGACCCATTGGCTCTTGATCTGTAGAATCCAAGACTACTGCATCCATATACATGGCTCTAGGAGTGTAATTTCATGAACTAAATTGGTGACAGGAATTTACACTAGACCCTAGATAATTTATCATGTTTCAAAAGTTTTTTAGAAGAAATATGTATCCAAATAAGGGACCGATAGTATACCCCTCTTTAGGGGTCCATTCATCTATGAACTTGAATGATACACAACCTAGGATTCCCCAACCTATAAAATAAGAGCGGAAAATATCCCTAATATTAAATCTTTATCCATCTCAAAACAATCAACAAGATGGGTGAAATCATCCAAGTCAACCATTATCCCCATAGAATCATATAGTTTTAACCAAAAAGAGTTGAGATAGTAAGAACAAACTAAATGACAAATCATGGTACCTTCATACCCTATAAGTTACATGTCTGATATTTTTTAGTAAAAGATACCTCAAACATCGCATCCACTAGAAACAAAATCATGTTTCAATCTAAATGGTGAACCCATCTTCCAAAAAATGAATCATTCGTGTTTATATAATCTTAGAAAAAGAGCATGGTCTCCCTTGATCAACCATGACATATCAACCGTTCAAAAACTAGAAAAATATTTCTCCAACCATCCTCAAAGTAAAAAAATTTGGGGCTCCAATAGTCCCTCAAGTCATATTACAAACAGATATTTTATCATCCCGACCATTCATTAAGGTACATACTTATAAATTTCTTTTAGTTACACTATAATTTTTGGTTACTGAAGTGTTTCTTGAGTTATTAAATAGTTTTGAATGTTTTATGTGGGTGAGGTACATGAAAAGCGGAAAAAATTGTCCAAATAGCTACTAGATAATGGTTTGTTCATAGTTAGTGTAAACAATGCAAAAGTTATAGGAAACTATGTTGCTTGGTGACCATTTAAGAGAGAGGGATAGTGCATGGTTAGCAGACTATTTGAACAACTGTGTAGGTATCTCCATGAAATTATGTGACCCATCATTCCTTAGAGATTATATTGTGCACATTGTGTACATGGTCTGGACAACCATGTGGGTAAATCACACACCAATTAATATTTGAAATTTTTATGTTCTTCTATCCCTGTATTTTTAGATCCCCACCTTATTTTTCCTCCCATTCAAACCCTTCTACCTTATGTGATGAACCATATTCCCCTATTTCTCTAGGATGAATCTTCTTTGATTCTTGGGCATTTTTTTCATTTTAGGTTGGTAATCAATGAAATATGTTAGTATGACACTCTTCATTGCTCTATTTTCTAAATTTGGGCTTATAGAATCTCTTTTTTTTCTGAAGCCCTATAACCTTATTTTTCCATAAGATTCATGGAAAGACCTTTAGTAGGTGTTTGTGTTCGAATCAAGGGTGTACATTAAGTAAGAGTTCATCAATGGTCAAGGGGTAGGTTTTATTTATTATTTTTTCCATAGATTCAATGTGTTTTACGTGTATATAGTTGTTCTATTTGGATGTTATGTTGCATTTTGAAGTCTAAGGTTATGGAATGTTATTTTGACCATATATTGATGTGTGATACTCTTCACAAACCACGTTGGGTTTTTCAATGATGTGAGAATGAATGTAGGGATACCCAAGGGGGTATTTCGAACCCCTCTAATTGGTACGTAAAACTATTAAACCTTGAGATAGTTGTATTATGAAGGAAAATGGGTAATAAGCAGGCAACAAATGCATGGGTAAGGTTATTTGGTTAATATAAAAAAATTCTTGTTCTCTTGAAATGATTATGTGGTATTGAATTGGTTTTATTATCATGTTTTGGGTATTTGACCTGATTGAAGATGTATTTTTTAGAAACTAATGTTTTTAATGTATGTAGAGTTTTGAATGGAGGTGTTGTCCTCTTGGTGGATTAAAAAAGGGTGTTTTAATGAGATTTAAAATGGGGTTTTAATTGAGGGAAAGGTTACCTTTTGTGTAAATTTTTTATTGTTGGATTGGATGGTTGAAATGAAATTGATATCCTTTGGTCATGTTTTAGTTTTTCAAAGGGGAAGACTCGTGTTTTAAAGGGTGGTTTCAAGATGATTTCAGTGAGTGTTTTGAATTTTCATTATCTACATGATGTAGTTATAACTGTCTAATGGGACTATAGTAATTGAAGGGACATAAGGTTTAGTGAGACAGACCCGATTGTAATTTTTTTGGCATATTTTCGTGTTTATGAACCGAATTAAGTAATGAAGGGTATTATATTATGATATTAAAAAATGGGGTTCTTTGTATGATGCAAAAGATAGTTAAATGAGACTAATTTGAATGTTTCCAATGAATTATGATTTGTATTTTAAATTAAAAAGTGGTTAATACATGGAGGAAATGAATGGGTAATGTGAGTTGGAGTAATGGAATTGTTGAATACGATGAATGGTTAATGTAAGGTAATTAGTGATTATTCTTAATGGGTTGGGTATAATGATGGTTATGGGATAATTGGGACATTAAGTGTATTGGTAATTGTGTTAATGGGTTATGGAATGATATAAATTCCCATGTTGAATGTATTAAATTTGCATCGATTATGTATTTTGGTTAAATATGGGTTTGGGTTGTTTTTGTGGAATAATAGACTGAGGATCCCCCCACTAGTAGGTTTGGACTAATACTCTAACCTACCCCCAGATTTAAAATCGTTGGAAAATGTCATGGGGTGTGGGATCATGGAATGAAAATCCTCCCCAGGGCCAAGTTAAACATATTCTCTAACTCCAGCAATAATTCACGGGCTAGGGAAGGGGACAAATCCATATTCCCCTAACAGTCGCATCCAACCCGTACTGAGGCTCCAAGGTGAGGAAAACATAATTTTGTTATGTGTGTATCTCTAGTGATATAGGAACACGGTTTATTCCCTTATGCATGGTAATTGACTGTATTAGCTGTTTTTGTGATTGAGTTAATCGCTTAAACCATGGACCGTGTGATGGGGATGAATTTATAAATGAGGATGGAATAAATGATGAAATGGAAATAATGATGAATATGGATAAAATTAATATTTTAGATAATGGGTATTCATTGAGTTGTCAATGGATAAATCCATTTTTGATAAAAGTGTGTGTAGGCCCTAGTACCATGGTTTAGACTCCCATTGTGTATTGAGTTTTTTATGGGTCCTTTCTAGAAAACACAATGATTAAAATTTATATTATATAATTAAATAAATTTCTTCTTTTTTTCTAGTTTATTTATTTTGATTTTTAATCACATAAAATATTATGTGGACTTGATATTTCATAAGACACTATTGGTGGTGGACTAATGAGTTGTACTCACACCCTGACCAGGATTCCATTACACATGTGTACCCGAGTAGATGCTACTTGTTTTTATTCACATGTCTAGGATATGGACCTAGTGTTTGGTTGTGCATTGGATGACAGGATGGATCATAGAGGTTTGGAACGGGTTGGAACTCAGGTTTCAGTGTAGTGTATTTTAATAGTTTTTTCGTCTGATTATATTGTGTGACTACCCAACATATGTATTACTATCTAGATTATGTTATTTCATGTGTACAAGGTAACTTATTTTGATTTGTGAAATATTATCTTATATTTTTATTACAGGTTATTTTATCTATTGATATTTATTCTCTAGTGGCTTCACTTTAATATGTATATATTGTCTCCCCATGGTTCTCCTTAGACACACAATTCTAGAAGGTAGCCTTTGTCATATATGGAGGTGCACATGTTGTCATGTGAAGAACCTAATCGGGGCACCAGTAATAGTGTATTTGTGGATGGGGATGTTAAAAAGTTCTATTTGAGGATGTCAACATTTTTCCTTCTCTTTCGTAATGGTAGACAGTATACTACGATCTTTTTGGTACATGGTAAGGATGTCATTCTTGGATGCCTGCATCCCCACATAAGAGGGAAAATACAAGTTACCAGGGGTGTAAAATGATGGTCTGTTTTCTAATTTTATTGTTTCATGATAATTCCACCTTGGGTGGTGTTCCTGGAAGTGATACAATTGATTTATGAGGTTTTATCCCTTAGCCCAGTGTGGCATGAGAGGGTGTGTCTATTCATGCATCATTCTAAGCACATGGGATAAATATTTTATCCTTAGGATTCATGAGATTGACGTGTGAGTGACATAATGATGCACCAAATGGTTGTAAAAAATGAAATTGAATGAAATAACAGGTGTAGAAAAAAAGGGGTTAAAAGGGGTTTTCAGAAATCTAAATCTTGGATTTTGTAAAGGGTCAATTATTTGAAATGTGACTTTAAATAAAAATGATATTATTGAGATTATGGTCTAACAAATAAGTTTTTGGAAGTTGTAATTATTGGTTTTATAAATGAAAACTAATGAAAATTGAAATGATGGGTTTATATGGGAAATTCCAATTAAGAAAAAATGTGGTAGAATAATTGAACTTTTGGGGACACTAATGGTGGATTCCCCTTGATTGGACAACTGAACCAATGTACAAGTTGTTTGGTAAGTGGGAGAGACATCGTTTTGAGGCATCATGTTATTGGATTTAAGATCTTGTTGAGTTTGGAGTGTCGGTTAATGGTATGTTTTTATTTATTCCTTATTCATGTTAAGATATTGAATCTATGAGATGATATTTGTTAATGTGAATATGGTGTCACTTGTGGATTGATACACTATGAGTTTTGTACGGACCATAGTGTGGATGTTTGATTCATGATGTTAGAATGTTATTTCATGTATCATTGGTTTCAGAACTAGAATAAAGTGTGTTTGGTGTGTTGGAAACATTACGTTCGGACTGTGGTTGGAGGACCTCAATAGATAGTTGGTTATTTGAGTTCATATGTGTGGCTTTGAGAGAGATGATGATCTTTCCTTGGTGTGACACTATTTTGTTGTGTTGGTATCATGTGGGTTTTGAGGATTACCCGTAATAGAGTTCGATCATTGTGTTAGTGGTTTTGGGTGCGTGTTTCACAATTCAATGATTAAGACCTTATAAGTGGCACACACAGATTGTTTCCTAGTATTATATTATCCTATAGAGCTATGTGGAATGGTTAATGGTTCTATGGGTCTATGGGATGAATCTTGAGTTATGTCTATGAGTTTAAAATTTTGATAAATAAAAAATATTCTTGAGGGAGGTCATCCTTGTATTTCATGTTCCATAGAATGTGAAGAACACATGTTTTATTCAAATATGAAATCAATACATGGTGGTGGACATCGAATTTTGGTAAAAGTGAAAATTTATGCCTTTGACATGCCTCAAAAAATCATATGGTTATAAAAATAGTTGTAAGGGTGGTTGTGAATGGAAGGATCATTGGGGACCTGACCCTATGGTTTTGTTGCAATTAATATGTGGTAGGAAATGTTGTTTGGATGCTAGATTGAGTGATATATGGATTTTTTGTTCTAGATATGGGTTTTGTATTTGTTCATAGGAGAGTGTGAGACCCTGATGGATATTTTGTGTACCAGGTGGTGGAAATGTGATATAGATGTATCATTCCATTGGAAATGTTTCTAGGGGATTTGTATGTAACGGAAAATGATTGCATGGAATAAAATTAGATAGGCCTTAGTAGTGATAATAATGGATTATTTTGGACCGATGGAATGGATCATTTCATATCTATTATGGTTATTGGGATTGTGCATGAAGATTTTCAGTTAGGAGATGATAATGGTGTAAAAAGGTAGGACACTTCACAACCACTTGGTAGAGGGTCAAGAGGTGGTGTTGAGTTTGTTTGTAAACTCCATTCAAGATATAGTGTTCTATTCTAGACGAGGAATTGGTGGATAGGAAAGCCTAAGACATTCAGAAGATAGATACATACGCCTGGAGAGAGTTGACCATGGTTGTGGATAGTTTTTTGTGGAAAATATCAATGAATTGATATCATACTTTTCTCTAGTGATGTATATTCCAAATATCTTGAAATCATTGTGTGTGTGCTAAGAAGGCTCTAACTTTTTTCCTAGAGTTTGGTGTGTGTTTCCGTCAGATTTAGGACATCTTGGAGGATTCTCACAAGGAGCATTGTATGTGAGGGATCCATATGAAGTGGGATTACACCATCAGCCAGTTCTGGAATAGGTCCTCATGATGGACTGAAGGTGGATCAATGACAAATGTTTTATTCTTAGATGTTAGGAATCAGTTGTGGGTGATGTTTTTTTGACATAACAATGGATTATGGGCAATTATTCCCATGTTTTGGGGATCAACATGTGTTTAAGAATGATCATAAGAGGTTGTTATTGGTTGAGGAAAGTGGAGAAAACTATACACCTAATGTGGGGAGTGTTATGTTGTTCATGAATGCATGGAGAAATATGTAAAGTGGATGTGGTGTCATCGAGATGATAATGAGAAACCTGTTACGATCATGTTCGGTTTCATTGGATAAAATCTAGGTTGTCATTAGATTCGATGGAAGATAAATCCGAATGATGCCATTGAAATTAATCTAGATCAAAATTAATTTTGGGTTGTCACATTGGAGATATATTGTGAGGTTATATAGGAAAAAACTATTGTTGGAAAATTAGCAATTTCCTGATGACATAATTTTATAGGATGTCTGGGAAGACTTTGGTAGGTGCGTGTGATTTATTGTAGATGGAATAAAGTGAAAAAAGGATTCATGGCTAGGTAATGTGGTGAGGTAACGATAATGAAATTTTGGGACCAACGGAGTGGGTCAACCAAGGGTGACATGGTTTAGTTGGAAACAAAAGAAATGGATGTGGTGGGATGTGATCCACCTATAGTTAACAATGGAAGGATAAGTTCACTTTGGTAATTGGAATAGGATCGTAGGAACAACTGAGTGACTCTTATATGACTATATACAATGGAGGAGTCCAATATAAGTAGTTTTTATGCAAAGAAAAAATGATATCATATTTTTGTGATCTCATGGATGTTTGAGCCTGAGTTTTGGATTAGGTAGGATGTGAGGTGTGGTTAGAAGAAGGATATTTTCTCCAGTGATATCTGGATTGGATCACCATGAGATCAGAGAAAGAATATTGGTAAGAGGAATCATGTAATTTGGGCCATGTGTTATAGAGAGGATTAGACCAAGAGTGTTCTAGTTGGATTTCCTAGGGTAGTGTAGTTTCTTTTCAATTACCATTTTGTGTGTGAGTTAGAACATGTTTAGACCTTTATAATATGATTGATGTTGGTAATGGTGAATTTAGGTGGTTTTTTTCTTTAAAAAGAATCATATTATGATAATGGATCCATGTTTGAGGACTTTTATTAAGGTAGGATTGTTTCCTTGGTCATTAAATTTCTATGGGATGGGAGAGTTTGGGAAATAATAGGAAGATGAATGTCGATCAGTGGGTCCATGGTTTTTCCATTTTAGCATTCAGGGTTGAGAAATGTTAAGATGTGAGACCTGAGGATGATCCATTATATGGAGGGATTTTTGTTAGATCCTGATATTCCATGAAGGTATGTCCTTGTAAAATATTTTGGTTAAAGTGTATTTAATTATTAAATAAGTGTTATTATGAGTTATAGAGGAGTTTTGGATGTATTACAAGGTTTTGGGACATGAAAAATGGGGAAAGTTGGCCAAATAGTGCATAGGGCACGGTTGGTGCACCATTAGTGTTAACCATGCACTAGGAAAATCAAACTATATCACTTGGTGACCATTTCAGATAGAAGGATACCACATAGTTACCGCATGGTTTGAGGAACTATGCAGGTATCTCCATGTAACCATGTGACCCAACATTCCATAGACAGTGGGTTTGCATGGTTTACACATGGTTTGGTAACTCGTGTGGGTGAACCATGCACCCAATTAAAAGATGAAAATTTACAATTTTCCATCCCATTATTTATAGATCCCCACCCAAATTTTCCTCATATTAGACCCCTCCACCCTAACTGAGAAACAAACATCCTCCACTATATCCAAGAATGTTTCCCCTTCGATTATTTTTCATTTGAATCGTGTTTGGTTTCAAATTGATGATCTGGGTGAGTCCAACACTCATATTTTCACTATTTTCAATATTATGGATTGTAGAATCTCTCATTATATTCTTATTTCATAAATAATTTCTTTTTCTAGAGGATTTTATATTGGATCTTTAGCGGGTGTTTGACTTAAATCAAGGGTTTTGATTAAGGAAGTTTTCATCAACGGTCATGATATAGGCAGTCTTTAGGAATTCTCCCACGGGCATGATGGGTTATATGTGTATGAATTTGTTCTATTTCACTGAAATATTTCATTTTGTTTTCTTCAATTATTGAAGGTGATTTGGAGATTGTATTGAGGTGTGAGACTCTTCACGAATGCTATTGGGATCATCAATGATGTTAGACTGAACATAGTTCTAAACATTGGGGTATGGATAACCCCTATAAATGGTAAAAAAATTTAGTAAACCTTGATATAAGGATATTGTGATGGAAAATGTATAGTAATAATTTAACTAATGCATGTGTAAGGTTAATGGGTTAACTAAAACAATTATGTTCTTGTTCTATTCAAATTCATAATAAGGTTTGATTTTTTTTTCATTAGAATGTTTTGGGTCCTCAACACAATTATAAATGTATTGAAGGAAGATGATGTTTTTTAGTGACTAACATTTTAAATGGAGGTTTTGACATAATGTGGATTTTGAAAGGGGTTTTATAATGAGATTTAAAATGATATTTTAATTGTGACGTGGTCCCCTTTTTGTTAATGGTTTAAGGATTATTTGGATGGATGAAATTGAAATGAAATCCTTCGGGATATTTTTTGTTTTTCAATGGGGGAGACCCATGATTTAAATGGTTGTTTCAAGGTGATTTCATTGAGTATTTTGAATTGTGATTATTTACATGATGTAGTTATAAGGGTCATAATGATACATAGTAATTGAATTTTTGTAAGGGTATGTGAGACAGAACCCCTAGAAAATTTGAGGACATGTTTTCATGATTATGAAGTAAATTAATTGATGAAGTGGCTTAGTTGATGATATAGAGAAATGGTGTGATTGGTATGATTCAAAAGTCAGTTAAATGATATTAATATGAATGTAGCCAATGAATTTTGAATTTAATTTGAACTACATTAGTGGTAAATACATGGATGTGATGAATGGGTTATGTGATTTAGCATATGGTAATTGTAGAATTTTTAAAATGGTTAATATAGGGGGATTAGTGTATATGATTAATGGGATGGATATAAGAAAGGGTATGGGAAAAATGTTCCATGTAGTGTTATAGTAATTGTGTTAATGGGATATGGAATGATATAAATTTTCATTTTGAATTATTGAATTGTGATTGATTACATGTTTTTGTTAAAAATAGTATTTGATTTTTGGAGTGGGATAATGCAATGATGATCCTCCCACAGGTATGGTTGGATTGACCCTATATCCCTCTCCTAGATGGAAAAGCTTGTGTTCATTGCTTGGAGTGTGTGAAAAAGGATTGAGTCTCCTCCCATGGGTCGAGTTCAAATGATTTTTTAAATCCACAAACAATGCATGGGTTAGGGAAGTGTAAAATGCTCTATTACCCTAACAGTTTCATCCCACCTCGATTGAATCTCCAAGGTTAGGAGATTATATTTGTTGTGATGTGTGTGTCAATAGTGAGATAGGGAATTTGTTTATTTCATTATAAAATGCAATTCACCATATTATACCATTGTGTAATTGATGTAAATTCCAATCCACTGGAATGTGCAATGAAAGAGAATTTAGTAAAGAAGATAGAATAAGTAATGAAATGTAAATAATGATAAAAATTGATAAAAATAATATTGTAGATAATGGGTATGCAATGAGTTGTGAATGGTTAAACTCCATGTTGATAAATGAGTGTGTTGGCCATAGTGGCTTGGTTTTGAATCCCAGTGGGTCTTCAGTTTGTTTTAGGGTCCTTTATATACAACACAATAAGTACTATTTAAATTAGATAATTAATTAAATGTTCTCCTTGTTTCATGTTTATATATTGTACATGTTACTCGCATACACATTTTTAGAAACATGATATTACATTAGAAACCATGGGTGGGGGCCTACTGAGTGATACTCACTCCCGGGTTGGGCTTCCATGACACATGGGTTCTTGAGAAGATGCTACATGATTCAATTTATATGACCCAGAAATGGACCTGATGCTTTGTTTTTATGGGATTATAGGTTTTAGTGTAGTTTATTGATCCAATTTGGGACTTTGGTCTAGGTTCAACATCATTTTCTATTTTTTCCCAAGGATTGTATTTTATGAATTCCTAAAATGTAGTGTACTCTCGAGACTTTTTTGTAGCATGTTCACATGGTCACTTATATGGTTTTGTTGAATTCTTTATTTTTTTGTTCCAAATACTTATATAATCTGTGGATTTTACTTCTATTGTGGATTCACTATGATAATTAGGTATAGCCTCCCCATGGTTCTCCTTAGACCTGCGATGCCAGTTGATAGCATTTTTCATATAGGGAGGTTTCCCTGAGTTCATGTGATGCCCCAACATGGGGAACTAATTATAGTGGCTTCCAAGCCTAGGATGTTACAGATATTATACTAGGGTCTACCTGGTCACACCCATGATATCAAGTAATTCTCATTAAAATAAACACCAACCCGAAAACAAAAAGACACATCAAGAATATAAAAATATACAATGGGTTACTCTATCTAATCAAAACCATAGGAAAATACCTTCCAAAGAAACATCTCTAAGAAGTAATCAATAGACTCTAACAAATCCTCAATAAACAATGTGCTCTCATGGTCTTTTGTGAGTTACACTATTCATACAAGGGAATTTAAAATGGCTATCTTAACAACCTATTGAGTATGAAAACCTAAAAGTGGTTCCTTAGTTAAAGATAAACAATTTAGAAAATGCTAATGTAACAAATTCTAATCTAATGATTTTGACATATAACCCATCATTAAGTATTACCTCACACATATGGTCATCATAATAAATCACCGTACCCTAATGAAATTCACCAAATATGACTATAGAACACTATGATCACATGATACAAAACTAGCCTACATGGTATTGCTCAAAATTATCTTAAACTCATCTTAAAACAATCTTTATGGAACACATCTATAACCACCCCACCACATTTTCAACCAAGAATAATGGAATCAACCAATATAATCGTCAAGGATATGATATAAATCACAACTAATATATTCTCAAGAAACTATCCCCAAAATATAGGTATCATTAAACATTTCACCAGATATACTACTAAATACATCATTTTAGGATTTTTTAGAATGAACAGTGAACAAATCTGAACCAGAATCCCCAAGAAAAGTCGTCTAATGAACTCAGGACCCATACTCATGTCTTACATCACACATAAAAAATAAACAAATGATATTAAATCCATAACACAATGAAATACACATGATAACACTCAACCAATTCAAAAAACCATTAATGATGATTCAAAATTCTAAAAGGATTCCACACCAAATTCTATGTTGAAACATTCTCTTTATAGACTACTCAAAATTCCAATAATAACTTCAAGGTGATATAATATTAAAGGAACCTACGAAAATTACACATTGCATGCACAATCAATTAATATGAGTGTAATCTCAATTAAACACATGAAAATGAAATATTGCATTCCCTAGGTATAGCTATGGTCTAGTCATGTGCTATTATAAATTTTTGGAACACAAGGTGTTTAATATTGTACTACTAGAAAACCATATCTCTTTATTATGGGATGTCCAGATATGTAGTACACTACATGGAAATGTACCACTAAATAAAATTAACAAAGACTGAGCAATCTCTATTATAAAAAACTGTATCATCTCTAATAAGGATGAAACATGATTTTTTTCATTAAACCATAAGCCATGTGATTGAGTTTTTTATATGGGAACACCAATTAATTCTCGTAAAACCAAAATATTTTAAAAAACCATTGATTGATCTCCATGGGGTCCTCAAGAATCATAATAGACTTTTATATTATAAAAATGCCATTCTATTGGATTATTTTGAAAAAAACATAAAAATAGGTCCACCTCTTTGTGTAAAACGTTGATGCTTCACACTGGATCATCCCCATGCCCTTGCCACACTCATATATACACCTGGAAGAGATTACGCTAGATCCTCCCACTCCTATCCCTTATTTAAACCTCTTTTTAAGTCCCAATGGATAAGGTTCCCATTAAGAAATATTGATAAGTATATCCGATAAAGAAAAAAAGATAAATAATGGAAAGGGAAAATGAGCTCAGGACCAACCCTGTCACCCGAGGAGAGTTTATAATTCCCCTAAGAGAAACCCCCATTTTCTATTCTCAACCACAAAATCATAATCTAAATATGGTAGTATATTAAATTTATATCATAAAAAAACGAGATTGAATAAATATATAATTTACTAATTGATTAATAAAATCATGTTATTCATTGAAAATCTAAACATCTTGTATTTCCACCAAAAAAATTTCTTATAGTAAACAACATATTGCTAGACCAACATAGTTATCAGTAAAATTATTTAAGATCATATCATATGATAAATTTATATTTTCCCTAAAATAGTACTGATAATAAATTCAAATTTCTTATAATTTTATTAACCCATGACAACATTCGTCATCATACTTAGCAACCATTACTTTTTTTTATAATAGATTTTTTTTAAAAAAACTATTTTTAGATATTATTCTAATTTTAATTCTTATCCCCAAGGACTTATAAATTTTTCAGATTTATTATACCCATTAACATCCAATATAATTTATTCAATTCTACTTGTAGACACTTTAAATTCTATTCCATGAAATATAGTGTTTACATTACAACGAATCATGTTTTATTATAATTTATAATTTCACATATATGTTTTAAGTATGCTAATTTCCCAAATGGAATGATGTAAATTAAACATTTTACTATATGAGATTTTAGATCAGAAGGGGGATTCCTTCTAATTCATTATATAATTAATAATATCCCATGAGAGTATTATATATACACATGATGCCATTTTCTTCTTCTATATTGATTTGTATTGATTTTATGAATTTTTTATCCATTATATTATTATGTTATTTAAATAAAAAAGGTAAAGTGATGTTCCATTATTTTAAATGTTATATATTCTATGTATCCTTCATATTATTCACATAATTATGATCATATGGGAATGATGTGATGATTATTATTATGCTCTTATATGTACTCATGATGAATTAAATTTCCTATTCCTTCATATTATTCCTCCCCTTATTAGGATTTTAGATCCCCCATAATTTGAATTATTTGAAAAGTTTAAAATATTTATTAATAATATAGTGAATTCAAATACAATGAAATTAATTAATTATATAAATAGTTATTAATGTTTCTAATGTATTAATTTTGAAGGAAACTAATTATCAGAAAAATCATGATTTATGTGATAGATTTAAAATTTTAAATGTTTACATTAATAATGATATAAGGATTTAATTAGAGATTTTTGGGATAAAATAGTTGGTAGAAGATAAATGATGTATTAATTTTCTAATTATGATAGGTAGTTAAATACAACCTAGGTCAAACATATGGACTTCGTAATTTAATAACAAGGAAAAAATTTACACAAATGAATGTTCCTTTTTAATTTCATTAATTAATTATGTTTTGTTATACAATTTTATATTTTATTTAATATTATAATATAGGAGAGACTAATCCAATAACCCTTGAGATGGACAATCTAATGACTATCTAAATGATTATACTGACGTAATGTGTGATAGTTTTCTAATCCTCAATATGGTATTTAATAGCTTATCGCATGTTATGAATAATATCTTTATCCATGATAAATAAACACATTAACCCTTTAAATAATATTTATCCATTGAGTTCTCCAAATTAAAATGAACACCTTCAATTAATGGATACTCATTTATAGATATTATCAAATAACACGTTAAAGCAAAGGAAAAAATATTTTATCTTCTTCTTTAGGCCAATAAAATGTATAAAAAATTAAAACATGGTTAAAAAACAATACAATATATACAAAACACATAACTGTTTGTTAAAATAATTTTTAGTGAATTTATTAATATATAAACCATTTATAGTTATTTTTAATTAATGTTGAAAAATAAAAATGAAAATATACAAGATAATATAAATTATTTTTTATAACCATGAATACATCTGTATCTTATGATGATATAGAATTTTTTTTATAGAAATAACTATATATAAGATTCATTTATGGTTTAATTTAAATAATTATAGTATATAGGGAACATAAATATTGTAGCCAACACACCCATAAACCCTCTAACATGAGGATTTTAGGTGTTCACCCTGACATGAAGAGTTTCAATGCATGATTCTGGATGGGAGGTTTATTGATTGATGTTTTGGATAAAATAATTCATCACATTGTTATTGGTATCATTTCATCAAGATGAATAAGATTTAAAAATAGGGATGTGAAAACATGTTGGGTTGTTCTGAGATTATAATGTTTGAAGTATGATGGTATGTGTTGTCTTCCATGGATTATTATATGATTAGTTATTATTCCACTAGTTATGTATACGAAACTATAGTTACAATAAGTTATATGTTCGGGTTTGAATTCATCAATTTTTCTCTGGACATCATGGTACTTATTTTTTTATTAAACTCTATAGGATGCTTTTATCATTGTGGCATGTTCCAAAAAAATGTTTTGTTTTAGGATGATCGTATTAAAGAATTAAGGTGGAGATTTTCTTGATGATTCCTAATCATTAAATTTATATGGATTACAATTCATAACTATGACATGACATTATTTTATAATATTAGTTATGAAGTGGTTTTTATGCCAAACAATTGAGAATACATCATGATGATTTTAAACTCATAAACTATTTGTATTGTGATTTCCTCTATTACTCATGGATATTATATTTACATGTTATTAATATATATTTTAGTGACAATTACAATTAACATTTTTAATAAAACCATTCTTCAAATAATAAGTATTTTTTGGATTATATTCTATTAAAATATTATTTCCATTAGAGACTCATTACCCTCAGATATATGTAATTGAGATCTTTGGATTATTAGTGAAATTCTCTTTCACTTCACATTTTGCCTAATGATTTCATCACGTCTAAAATGTTTTATCATTTGAAATTACATTAACTTTTTTGAGTTTTAGTATATGTAATTATTATTTGTTACTCATTAATAGTTTTTTAGAATTATTATGATTTTATTATTGATATCTTCTACATTTACTCTTCATTAGAATTTTTTAAAAGAATTATTTAATATTGGGGATTATGCCTTTCTCAATTTTTTTACTATATATCAGGGGAATTATAATGCTTCATGTTACTTTATGTATGAACCTATAATCAGCCTATGAATATAATAATTTAAAAATATTAAATTAATGAAATTGTGTGGTGATATCATAATTAGAGATTTACTAGTATTCCATTATTATTTCTAGTTAACATTTTTTTGGTTAAACCATAATTAATGTGATGAAATTATCTCCATTAATATTACTAGAAGTAGTAATGTTATTATATTATTTTTTATTTATTCTATAATTTTAATTGTTGTGGAAATTTTTTATGGGTAATATTTGTATCCTTATATGGGTTTAATTGGAAAACGAAAGATTTGATGGTGGTGGTGATATGTTGTTGTTGTATTTAAGAGGGGTTTTTATGGTTGTGTGGTCTAGTTAACTAGAATGAGGATTGTAACTTAAATAAATTCAATTTATTAAATTTATAGTATTTTATAATGTAAATTAAATTGATTAAATTATTAAATTTATTCTTAGGTTATTGATAATTAGATAACTGATAGTGTAATTTCAAAATAGTGTATGGGAGTTCAGATAGAAATTAGAGTCAGTTACTATTAAAGTCTACAAGAGGTTGGTATGAAAACAATATTGTTTTGACTTATTCTTGATGTAGGTGTGGGAGATTTGATAATATATAAAAGTGTAGTCCACCCTTTGTTGCGAGGGAAGGAACTAAATCTTTCTAAACAAACTTTGTGTTATGATGTAGTTTACAGGGTGTTGACTTAGTTTTGTTATATGACCCATAGTATATGTTTATATATTTAATTTTGGTAAATACAAGGATAAATTTATAATAACTAATTAAACTATCCTAAATGATATCCATAAATCAATAATTACATAGTGATCTTTCATATTACTTTGTATTTTCTTTAAATATTATGTTAATATATTGTTATATGTGTAACACTAAACTAAAATGAAAAGGTGATACATTAAAAGAAAGAAATATAATTAAAATATGGAAATTAAAATAGCTCAGATGAATAAGAGTTACCGTACTTTGAAATATATTAATAAATTAATATGAAGGTCATTTGATACAAATTTACATAGTTCATTTTATTTTTAAAATAATTATTTTCTAAATTTTTTTCAATATATGCATTTTAGATTTAATAAAAGTAATATAATTATAATATTATAAAAATGGTGTTAACAGAATATAATATTGATTGATTACTACTAGTTTTAGTAGATTTTTTTTTGAAATTAAGATTAAGATCAACTAATATTTCAAAAAACATTAGTATAAAAATAATTTTCACTATATTTTATAATCTTATTTAAATAATAAATTATTAAATAATTGAAAATTAATTTAATAAAATGTCTATAACACATAGATTCAATTTAATAATATTTTCTATGAAATTGTTTTGTAATTTTTTAAAACAAATATGATTTTTATATGAAAATATCATTTTTGAAAAATGTCATGAATTTTATGACATATTAGTATATATGATTGAATTGGATTTAAGAATAAATTTTTTAGGAAAAATTATTATTTATTTAAAGAATATGAAATACAAAAAATTGTTTTATTTTTCAGACATATATTTGATCTTTTATAACTAAAGTTAAAATATTATCAAAAATAGTTATTAATACATTATACATTTATTTTTTAAATATTAATTTTTATCAGTTCCATAATGTTAATATAATAAAATTTATTTCATTTCAAGAATTATTTGTTTCATTATATTTAATAAGTACTATTATATTGTTAGTCATAAATAATTAATTACATAGTCAAAACTAGTTTCCACTTTAAAAACTAAAATGATAAAATTATTTAAACAAAGGGGAAAATGGACTAACGTGTTAAAAATGACTCTAATATAGTGGATGCGGTTTGTATTGACTAAATATTATATCCAATCCATTATTTTCTATTTTGGATCCTTATAGATATGTGAAACAAGTGTTATCATTATATTAAAATGAAATAATTATAATGATTTATTCTCAACACAAAAAAAAAGATTCTAATCACCACCCCTTCAAGAAAACACCCAATTTTTTTCATATTGAAAATATTCAATATTTAATTCACATAGTATCCTATTTCAATATTTATTTTTGACATCAACTTCTTCCATTGTTATCCATTTTGAATAAATCCTTTAAGAAAAGCTAAATGTTCTCTCTAAGGGCTCAGATCTGTAAGGATCGACCCATTCCATGTTTTTGTAGTCTAGGGTGTTCGGAGGAGGCTCCAAATATGTTTGGAGGATTTTGGTTCTTAAAAGATTTAAACAAGGTATCCAAAACATGACTATGTGGTTCATGACATTTATAGTTTTAGGTTTTGAAAAATTAAATTAATGTTGAGGAAATGAGTTTTTCGGCAGAATCTGACCTTAAGGAAGTTCACAACATGAATGGGAAGAACATGTCATTTAGAAATACACTATAGTGTGTTTTAAATACTTACCAGGTCCTCCGAACATTCCAACCTTATGGACAAGGCTCCCCTCCCTCTCATCCTAGGCGACCCAGAAGAGCCCTCAATGGAATTTTGTAGATCTCAATGGATT
Organism: Viscum album; assembly: GCA_963277665.1. Classification (NCBI taxonomy): domain Eukaryota; kingdom Viridiplantae; phylum Streptophyta; class Magnoliopsida; order Santalales; family Viscaceae; genus Viscum; species Viscum album. The sequence continues at coordinate 1,337,114,483 of OY728132.1, read as the reverse complement.
AGATCATTTATGGGCTCCTTCTTCGATTCATCATCAATCCATGGTATGATATACTCATATTCGTCTGGTTTCATCAATCATTTTTCTTCTATTTCTATTTTCCATGTGATGGTGCTTGATCTCCATGGTTCTGATGGATATTTCTTGGTGACTTTGTGATGTGGCGTCCTCAGGTTGATGCAGGAGTCAAGGGGGGAGGTGATCATTATCCATTGTGTGGGCAGTTCTCATGCAAAGAACATTAGAATCAATTTAGGTAGGTGAATTTTTTTATCTCTTTTTACTACATGAAATTGTTGAGATAGAATGTTTAAGCCTTTGGATCACAAATAAATCATCCAAATAATTATATGAATCAGATTAAAGAATTGGTGTTGATCATATGTCGTTAAATAATATTGTGAAAACATTTTGACTTTTTATTTTCAAGAAAGTGTGTTATTTATTCATTTATTGTTTAGAAAGTTATTATTGATGGAAATTGGTAAAGAACATAAATACCAAAATAATTGTAAATTGTGTGGGCAATGATAAAGAGGTGTGTGAATGAATCTGGTAGTTGATGTAATTTGATGATTAATCAAATTGATGCACAATTACTTGTCTAATTGAATTGGTTGATACACTTAATTCATGTTTATTCTTGTTGAATTCAAGGAATGTTGAATTAATTTTTTAATTCCTTCTGATAGCTATGATAGCTTGATTTTTAGCATACCCATAGTTGGAACATACAAATAATGAATTGGTTAATTCAACTAGTTATTTTATAAAAGATAATTCCAGGTAGGGTTCCGAGTTACCCTATTTCTTATAAAGGCCAACAGATATATGCTTGGAGTTGTGACTGCATGTTGTGTGTGAAGAATGGATTCCTTTCTTGGGACCAAGAGACCAGTTTAAATTTTTTTCCTACATCTTGGGATATGAGTCTAGGATGGATGATCCCGGGAGGCCATTGTGATTTGTGGGGTCGGGATGCCCAGAGGATGGTATGGTATAATTTGACACCAAGAGTTGAGAGATGCATTAGTTTATTAATATGGGCGTTGGGGAGGACACCAGGGATGATGGAAAAGGTTTGATCTTGGATTACTTATTGTAGTGAATGTGGTTAATTATTGAACTTATTGTGTGTTTATTTACATTAATCTACCCACTGCATGAGGATGTTGTTCTTATTTACCATCATTCCGAAAGAGGTTATGAAACATAGGGTATGACACATGCCTTCCATGTTTATCATCTTGAGGATGGATGAGTCTATGGTCCTACTATAGGTAGAAAAGACTCGACATGTAGTTCATCAACTGACCGTGTTGATCCCCTTGTGTTTTGTAGATTAGATTTATTTTCTAGAATACCTAGAATTATGCTACGTAATATATATTTTAGTAAATTATTGAGTAAATGATGTTAACCCAGAGGGTTAGACCTTGTTGGGATGTAATGCAGAGGTTGTGCTTCTGAGGAACCATGGACTTAGTTTGGTTATTCCTCGAGGGAGGGGAACTCTACTGCGATGATATTTAAATTTAATGTAGAAATTTTTTACAGTTAATTATTTATTAAATAATTAATTAACTTAAAGGTAAATTAATAAAAAATGATGAGGTAAATTTTTTTACCTCTTTAAATGGTTGTGTGCTTATAGGAAACCTAGTCTCCACATTGCTAGTCGATAGTCCGAGAGACGTTTTCGGAATTTGAGACTGAGACTAGGGTTTGTCCATAACGTGGCTTTGATCTATATTATATCTAGAACATTTTGTGTTTCTATACAGTACTCCACACTATCGATTAGGTCAACTAACACCCTAGGGATTCTTGGCCCTCGAGGTGTTTTCGCCAAGATTTTGATGGGAGGATGGATAGTTGACTACCCCATTAAGACCATCTATCTTCTCATTGAAATTACATGTTCTAGTAGGTACAATGTTTAGTTTTACCCATGTATGTCAGTAGAGGGATGTAATAGATTGTGTCTATTCACACACATATATTCTAGATATAGTTTCATGTGGAATATTATAGGTGTAGCTTGTATAGTTTGTGATGGATTGAGGATTTTTTATTTGCAGTATGGGTAGTAATGTCTTGAGGTATAATAACTGATGTATAATACATGTTTTTTGAGCTATATAGACTCCTAGAAACTACTTTCTTACTTTGGTTAAGTGGAAATTATGGTTGTGATACACGAGGTTAATGTTGTGGTGTTTAGACATGTGTCTCCAGTAAATCCCTTTTTGAGAGTGACGCTTAGGACGTGCACCAATGGAGAAAAGACGCAAACTAGTGTGGAAGTGGTAGCAGGGTACACATGAAATTCATTATTATATTATATAATCTTGTATGTGATACTTAGTGAGAGTATCCATGGTGATGCTGGAAATGTAGTATACATGTTTAAGTGATCAGTTAGTTTTACATGTTGATAATTGTGATTTAGAATGCTTTCTTTAATTTTACAAGATGGGACCTAGGGAGAATCCTATTGAGTACACTGTTATAGACACCCTAAGTTTTATAAAAAATTATTCTGGTCACATGGAGCAGGTTGGTGACCAGGATACTTAATACTAGTTTTTGGTTTTCATGGAGATGTTCGTGCTTCGTGGTCATTATCGTTTTTACATTATTTTGTACGTGTAGTTTTCCCATTGATTTGGAGTAGTTATTTTATGATATTACATATGCATAATTAGATTTATTTTATATTGTAATATGAGAATGATTTTTTTGGCTTATCTCTTCCTTTCGCATGTTTTCTCTTAGAGGGAAATTCATCGATTTTGTGTGTTTACTATACCCTCAGTGCTAGTCACCAACCCGGGTCCTACTAGATGTGGGACTCGGGGAGTCACTATATCCCTCCTCTCATTGCCAACCCTAAAGGGAAACCCTTTCTCGGGAGGGGGTCATGACAAAGTGGTATTAGAGGTCTGTATGAGGGATACGATGGAGTTTGGAGTTAGTACTAGGTTAGATCGCTTGGGTTAGTGGGAAACAACATCATCTTAGAGTATAAAGCACTGTGTACACTAGAGACCAGTTGAGACACATGTATTTAGGCCCCCCCAATGATCTGATGCATGGAATATTAATTTTTTAGTGGCTACTAAATGAAGTGATGTTGGTTAGAGGATAAAGAACTAGGAAAGCACCATGAAACATTATTATTTTCACCTGTGTTGCAGTGGTTACACCATGGGATATGTTAACCTAAAAAGAATAAAAGAAAAAAATAATTAATTAATATTTAATTATTACATGTTCTAGTTTTAGGAGATAAAAATATTATAACTTTTGTAGTAATGGATCCATGTTTATGACTTTTTCATGTTCGAAATAAAGATGTCTAGAAAGCTACACCAGCCGATCGCCGTAGAGTAGAGGTTGATGTAGAAGAATCTTTTTGGAGGACCATTCATGTTTTTCACTGCCAGAGTTTGCAGAAGTATGAGGGATATATTTTAGATGAAATCATAGAAGACTATTTAAAAAAGGATGAGATAGTTAACATCTCAATATATGTTAAGAAGAATCACTAAGTGTCATTGTTTGTGATGATACATTATGTGGTAGCAAGGCAGTGGTTGTTCTTGTTCATCAGGGATCGCAAGGAGTTGCCTTTCTCATGGAAGACGTTCCAAGAGTAGTTTAAAGTCAAGTTTCATTCTTTGATGATGAAGGCATCCATCTTCTAGGAGACACATACTCTCCGTTAAGGGATCTCTAGTGTGAAATAGTTCAATAAACATGTCATGAACCTTTTAAAATATTCTTTGGACCTATTTTCCAATGAGGATGTCTGATCAAGGCATTTAGAAGAGGTTTTGCATCCAGAGATCTTGAACCAGGTCACCAAGTTTATGCTGAAGACATATCTTGAGGAGCTGTCTAGGGAATAGATAATCAAGAAAGTGTTAGAAAGAACTAGATTTTCACAAGAGGGGTGTCCTCAGTATTCCATGTGAAGCAGAGCTCTAGTCACTTGTTCTTGGTTTTCTGACCAGAAGAGTTTGTGTCTGGTTAGGGCTTGGTCCCAGCACTCAATGTCTCATTTCTCTCAAGGTAGAGGATATCAACACTATTATAAGGGATTATTCATTTTTTTATTCTATAGATCCAAATAATCAAATGGGAAACTGCCTGGCCATTCAGATCAGTCAACGTAGGTGAGTTATTCTTCTTCATGTTTCTCTTTTGAGGTAGTTCCACCCCAGAAGAAGTATCTAGTTACACCATCTTTGGATGAGTAGAGAGAATATGTGACATGTAGTGGACAGACCTGAGATGCTCCCATTCTTCAAATAGAAGAACACATCCATGGTGATGGTCTTCATTATTGTACGAGAGTCCACAAAGCACGAAGTGATCAGCTTCATAGTTTTGTATTTCCAATGCTAGGCGATCCATACATAGTTTTATGTAAACATTTATTGTTTTTCAATTTTGTAGATTCCTTGTTTGATTCTGGAGAGAAACACTACTTCACATCAACTAACCTTTTCCATGTATTGGTAATTTAGGTAGAGGGGTTTTAAACTCCCTTAGCATTAACTACACCAGTGTTAGGTCGAGCTGACATGTTTGAATTATGTAAAGACTATGACCTAGTTTTGGGGTAGCACTTCTCTACGGGGGATTTCCTAGGATTATGGATACTGCCATATTATTTCATCCATGGTATGGATTGGTTGTATTCAATAAATGATATTTTGGATTGTTCTTGATATAGGAGGTGTTCTTTGATGATGATGGGGAGTCAGTAGTGTTTGTTGGTGAGTGGGACCCCTAGATGGGTCAAAGGAAAGTTCCTTACTTATAATACATTATGGTTTAGAAACTTTTGAGTTCATCTGAGGTTCAGTAGACAACGTTTTCTATGGTCGTGGAAGAGTACCCTAATGTCTTTCTAGAAGTGTTTGTAGCATTACACCCTCAATTAGAGATCGAGTTTGTGATCTATTTACAGCTAGGCATGACTTTTACCTCTATATCGTTGAATAGGATGAAACCTTATAAATTTTGAGATATAAATTTTTTGGTTAATGGTATTTTATAGTGTGGTTTCGTTCAGCCAAGTGTGTCACTATGGAATTCACCATTTTTATTCATGAAAAAGTCTGGCACGTGTTTGTAGTTGTAAGTCGACTATCATTTCCTGAACAAAGTGACAGTGAAGAACCGATATCTTATTCCACTGATTGATGAATTTTTGAATCAAATAAATGGTGAAATTTTTATCTCAAAGGTTTACTTATGGTTAGGATATCATCATATGTGTGTGAAGGATGAGGATATCCTGTAGTAATCTTTCCATTGTCGGCATGGGCATTACATGTTTGTTGTCATGTCATTTGGTGTGATAAATGATCATGTTATGATCATGGGGTTGATGAATGTTGTGTTTTGCGGGTTCCAAGAAATGTTTATGGTGGTATTAATAGATGAAATTATTTTCCTTACACATATGAGGAGGAGAATACAAAGCATCTACATGCTGTATTGGGAGTCCATCATAGACGACAATAGTTTTTGATGTTGTCAAGGTCTGATTTTGTAGCTTAAGAATTCCATTTCAGGGGACATGTTGTGTCCCAATATGGAGTAAATTGGGATCCATTGAAGATATAAACAGTTTTGTCTTGGGTATCCCCAATGATAATGAATTTGGAGTGATGTTTCCCTGATATCATAGGATATTACATGAGGTTTTTAGTTGATTTATCTTTGAATGCAGTTCCTGTGACACTGTTGACTAAGAACGATCATGAGTTCAATGGGAAAGAATAGTATCAAGAATCTATTGAGTATCTAAAGAATAAGTTGGTCTATGCTCCAATTCTTTTTCTACCCGCATTAGAAGTTTATTATGAGTATTTCTATGATTCGTTGTGTTTGGGGTTAGGATGTGTTATGATATAGTATATATCAGTCAATTAATATGGTTCTTGGAAGTTGCATCCCCATGAATGTAATTATTCCACCAAATATCTTAAGGTGGAGGAAGTGGTGTTTGCTCTGATGGTTTGGAGACATTACCTCATTGGTGAGCTCTTTATGGTTTTCCCCATCTATAAGCGCATGAGGTATGTTGTCTCCCAATGTGAATTGAGTTTGTGATAGTGTTAGTGGATAGAGTTATAATAGGATTATGACTTAAACTTCTCATATAAACCTAGTAAAGGTAATTTTGTAGACGATGCACTGAGTAGGAAGTCATGTAGTGACGTAGTACCCGAATCAGGTGATTCCTGGAGGTTGATGGAAGATCATTCATTATTACATTTAGATTTTAAATAATTTAGGTGGTATATATAGACTTTTTCATATGATGGTGAAATAATATCTGGTGAATTAGGTACAAGAGTCCATTTTGGGTGACCTAGAGGTGCAGATCTAGAGAGATAGAGTTGTTTGTGGTGGGGCCCCTCAATGTTGGTCTAATGATGAACAACAATGGGTGTTTTTACAGGAATTATTTTAGTTCCTTTTATTGTGGTGTAGAGGGGAGCACATGGTAATGTGAGTCGTAGATACATGTTCAGTAGCCGCGTTGTTTTATTTTTATCTATTTTCATGTGACGATGTTCATTTCATTGTTTTATACAATTCATGCTTATGAGATGGCTTGATAATTTTTTGAGATGTATATCTACAAGTGCGTTTTTATAAGATGGTTAATTTTTCCTTTGGTTTCACATTGTTCTATTTCTAATATGTTATCCCCCTATGGTGGTGATAGCATTGAGGGGTATCTGGCAAGGAGGTTTTTTGGACGACCCCATTTTGGTGTTCTCTCTAGTTTGGTATTGTAATCTCGAGGGTGATAATGTTTTTATAGGTTTCTGATGTAAGGGCCTGGAGCCATGGGGATCAACCCTTTTTATGTTTTCGATTAATGGGGTTCTCTGAGGTGGCTCATAGGAAGTCTAGAGCAGTTTGGTCACAAGAATCTTGAAATATGGGGCTACACGACCTAACAATGGGGACAAGAAAAATACTATTTTGGGTTTCAAAAAATAAAATAAATGTTGAGGTGATGGGTTTTTTTGAAAAAACCCGAACTCAAGATAGTACAAGATTTGAATGGGGAGTAAAGGTTTTGAACTAACCCACCAATGTATGTTTTAAAGACATACCAACCACTTAGGTCTTTCTGAACCTGCCCCCATTGATCCCCTACCTCTCATCCTTGGTGACCTATAAGACCCCTATATGGAATTTTAGAGATCTATTTGCCTAGGATAAATATTGGGATTCCTTCATCGATCTATATTCGATCTGTGCTATGATATTCCTCCATTCTTGTTGTTTCATGGAGCCATTTTCTCTTTTTTTCTCATTTCCTAGCGATGACACATAATATCCGTGGTTCAAATGGTGTTTTCTTGGCACAGTTGTGCCGCAACATCCTTAGGTGGAAGCATTTGTCATAGGGAAGGCGATCATGATCTGTTTCACACACCATTCTTGTGCAAAGAACATAAAAATCCTTTTGAGTTAGGAGAATCCTTGATTATATTTTTCGTACATTAAATTTTAGAGATATCATGTATTTTACCTTAGATCACAATTAAATCAACCTAATAATTACTTTAATAAGATTAATGAATTGGCTTTGATCGTATGTCATTGCTTCATACAATTATAGCATGTTGCCTATTGTTTGGTAGAAAATGTTTTATCTATTATTTTCATGTTTATCACGACGTTATTGATGGAAATTGGTCAATAATGTAATGTATGGATTAATTGTATGTTTTTGGCCAATTATTAAGAACAATGTGAACGACACTGATTATTAATATAATTTTGATATTAATAAAATTGATGTAGATGTGTATGTTTAATTTAACTAGTTAATAAGCCTATAGCATGCTGTTTCTTTTTGAATTAAATTCATATCGATATAATTATTTAATACCTTGTGATAGTTTTTATAGCTTAATCTTAAGGTTTCCAATATTTGGAACCTATAAATAATGAATCTGTTAAATCAAGATGGTTTAAAGAACTAATTGGTTAGTAAAAGATAATCTATAATAGGGTTTTCAGTTACCCTATTGTTTGAAAATTCCAGTATTCTTATTATTGGTTTCGTTAGTGCTCATTATGTGTGAATGATGGATTTATTGCCTGGGGCCAAGATCCAAGTTCCTTTTTTTGGTTTTCCTATGGATTGTGATGTGATCCAAGGATGACTATGCCCAAGAGGATGTTGTAATATGTGGGGAAGGGAGGACAAGTGGTTGTGGTTGCATCAATTGATTCCAAAAGTGGCATGATGCATATATTTATGCATATTAGTGTTGGGTTGGAAAATGGGGAAAATGGCATGATTTGAATATGGGTTTACCCATTGTTGGGAAAGTGGTTACTTGTTCTATCTGTTATGTGTTTATTTTGATTACATTCCCCAATAATTGAGTAATATGGTCTTTCTTACCATCTTTACAAAATAGGCAAAGACACGTGGGTTATGTCACATTATTTTTGTGTTTAGCTTCTCACGTATGGATGGGTATACACTCCACCATTATGTAAAAAATAGTCGAAAGGTAGTTTATCTACTCACTCTATTGAACCAATTATGTTTGGTATCAAAGAATGAATTTCTATAATTCTTGTAATTATGGAAAGTAATAAATATTATAATAAATTATTTAATAAATGATGGTATCCCATGTGGTAGGAGCATGCTGGGATATAATGTTGAGGTAGTTCTTCTAAGAAACATTGGAATTAGATTGATTATGTCTTGAGGGAATGGATCTATTATGTGATAATAATGAAAATGTAATGTGAAAATTGTTAATGGTTAATTAATTTTTAAAGAATTAACTAATTTATAAGGAAATTGGAGAAAAGGGATAATGTTAGTTATTATATATCCTTAAATGGTTGTATAATTATAGGATTTGTAGTCTTAACAGGGCAGTAAGATGTCTGAGAGATGTTAGCAGAAATTGAGTCTAATACAATGTTTTTACTGTAGTGTGGTTATGAGTTATATTATATCAAATAAATTTTGGGTTTATATACACTACACCACCTTATTGGTTATGTAAAATGAAAACCCAGAGATTATAAGCCATGAGGGGTGCTTTCCCCCAGCATCTTAATTAGAGGATAGATGGCTGACAACCCCCTTGGACCCCTCTCTCTTCTCTTGGTAGTTACTTTTACCGGTAGGCATGGTGGTTAGTTTTCCCCATGTATGTATGTGCATGGGTGTAAAGGATTTTGATTATTCACACATTTATATTTTGTATATAGTTTTTCAATGAACTATTATTCGTGTAACATGTGTAGGCTATGATGGTTTGGGGATCTTTACTCGGTGTATGAGCTTTAATAACATGAGGTATAATACAAAATCTATGATACATGTTATGAAAGATTTTGTGGCTCAAAAAATCATCCTGGTTACTTTGGTTATGTGGATGTAGTGGTTATGTTACACAAGGTGCATGTTGTGGTGCTTCTATTATGTGTTTCTGGGAAATCCTTTTCAGAGAGAGATTATTGGGATGTGCGATTATTGGGAAAAGCAGAAAACTAGTGGGGAAGTGGTTGCAGGGTAACCTTGATATTATTTATTATATTATATTCTCTGTTATGATATAATTGTTGAGAGTATCCATGGTGAGGCTAGGAACATAGTATACCGATTTAGGTGATGAGTTAGTTTCACTTTTTTCACTATGCTTTAGAATGATTTCTTTAAATTTGCGGGAGAGGATTCTGGGAAGAACCAATTGAGTTTATTGTTATACTCACCCTTTGTTATATAAACAGTTTTTCATGAGACTTGGAGAATGTTGGAGATTACAGTGGTTATTTTTATTTTTTGGATTTTTCAGTAGTTTTTTGGGCTTTAGGGTGATTGTCATTTTTATATTCTCTAGTAGTTGTTGTTTTTTAGTCTTAGTATTTCTTCCATTTCTTTATGTATGTGTACTTGTACTTATTTTATATTGTAGTCGGAGTTGGAGTTGGTTGGTGTCTGTCTAATCGCTCTATTTCACATGTTTTCTCTTAGAGGCTAATTCCTTTCATTTGTTTTCTTACTATACCCTCAGTGCTAGTCGCCAACCTAGGACGTACTTGAGGTGGGACTCGGGGATCAATGTCTCCCTCCTCTCATTGTCGATCAATGATAGGTACCCTTTTTGGGGAGGGTGTCATGACATTTTAAACATAATTACTAAATTTTCTATAACATTTTCTCTTTTATATATTTCCATTATGTGTATAAGTTTACCAATGTGATATGATGACTTTTATAATTATATAATCCATCATTTTTTCATATTTTGGGAATTATCATTAACCATCTTACCCATTTTACATTATGGAAAAATAAAACAACATTCCTGATTATATGTGAACTCCCACCTCCATGAAGCATGATTTATTATTTTCATTAACCAACAAAAAAAATATGGTCATATTATAAAAATTAATAAATAAGTATTATACTTATATTATGTTTCATATTTTAAAATAATGAATTATATTATATATTAATTCTATTTAATGTAAAATGATATCACCCTCCATACCTATATGAATACTACTACATTAGTGGAAAGGTTTATCCAATTTTTAGTCAACACTTTTCATTGATGTTCATGATAAGGGGTCTAATTAATAAAAATGTTTTTATGATATTATAACTCTTATAATAAAAATTATGGAACCTATTAATAATATTACCCACAAACAATCATTGTAAATTCAATTGTCTAAAATGAAAATAGTAAGAGGATAAACAATTTCTTCACCCTCTGAAGTAGTATTATATTTATCAAATATTTTAAAAATTATCTTTAATTATTATTTATCACATTAAAAAAAATTATTATTCCGATATAATAATGATATTACCACTAAATCACTTCATAATCATCCATTAATTATGGAATTTTCATGTTTTGGTCACTCTAGCACCTACAAGAAAAATGTTATAATATTATATCATTGATGTCTATGAGTTGAAAACCAAGGTAATGTTAATTATAAATTAATTTCAACCATTTGTAACATTAAATAACTATTTTTTGTAGATTTATATTGACAATAATAGCATTTTTTAATCTAACAATCACAAATGAAATAGTTTTAATCTATGAAAAATGGTAGACATATATTATATGGTTTTATTTAGATGATTGATTATAAAAATTTACAATTTTAATTTACCGAATTAAATTCATTTCTTATATCTTAAAAAAAATATCCTAGTCACTTTTTTTATAATTTTTTGAAAATGATGATATTTGGGTTAATAGTAGAAAATACAGTTTTTTATTGAATACTTTCCTTTGTATTTCAACAATATTAAAATAAAAAAATTTATTTTAAAATGGATTAAATGTAACGATAAACCATTTATAACATTAATAACCCAATTAAAATAATTATAATAAATTTTACACTATATATTAGTATAAAAACATTCTATACTTAAGAAGAATGTTTTTCAAGAAAACTGCTTTTCATCACGTGTGATAGGTTAAATTTTTACATAGATTCTTCCTATTATATAAAACAAATTTATAATTTTTTTTCATATATGAAATTGGATTTATTAATATTGGGAAATTTTTTTAAAATACTTTTTCTATGTTAATATTAAAAAAAATTAAATGTCTATTGTAGTGGTTAAATTCAAAAGAAGATTATTAGGAGGATAAAATAAAAAGATTAGGTTAAAAATGAATTTTTTTTCCAAATCTAAGTTCATAGCCATTTCTATGCCCTATATCATCTCATAATTGTAATTGTTCACTTCTTTATGCATTTATATTCATAATTATAATAGTAAAATTTAATCATTTGAAAAAATAAAACTGTTTCTTAACCATGACATATAAAAGAACACCCCCCCCCTATTCTCTTTTCATCACACTTACATGGACTCTTAACTCAACCATATCCATCAAAAATCCTCTCATAATATCCTTACCCATGTCTTAGAGTTTGTTTTTTATCCAAAAACCCACTATAAGTGATGTTGGGTTTAAATCTAAGCAGGTTGATTGAGGAATAAGAAGATTAATAACATACATGAAAAGTAGAACTCGAGTTAATATTCAATTTATCTAAAACATTGTTTTCAATTATTTAGATATTTATTTTTAATATATTTTTTCTCTTATGTTCATATTTTAAAAATTATTTTATTGATTTATTTATCTGGGAATTAATGAATTATAGAGAACATTTCAATTCACTTTTTAACATTCTTCTAAACTTTTCTAAAAGAATATTTATATCCTTTTATACAGTTCATTTTGAATTTCATTAAAAATGAAAAAGGAATTTTCTATTTTAATATATACGAGATCGATGAATTTTCATGTCTCTAAAAATTTTATTTTATCTATGACTAATTTTACAACATCTATGTTTTATTCAAATAAAAAATATCCTTTCCTTTATTCTGAGTATTTTAATTTTGAAATTGTTGTATTAATAGAATGTGTAATATCAATATATATGAAATATTATTATTATAGGTTAAAAAGAATATATTTATGAGTTTGATTATAAAAAACAAATATTATATTTATTTATGTATTTTATATTCCTTGAACAGTTTTTATCTTATTGGGTGCACCCAATATAACACTAAAATGTCATGGATAATGATTATATTATTCTAATAATTATGTTAGAATTAACCTTATAGGTGATTCCATCTGTAAGGGTTCTTGTCACGGTTGTTTTATGGGTTTTATAAATATGATTTCCCATTACAAATACATGAATTATCTATTCCGAAAAATTATTATTCATATAAATATATTGATTTCACATAGTAATATAATAATCTTTTTTAAATGAATGGTTATTCCCTCTTAGGGTGAAAAATAATCACTACTGACAAATAGATTTATACCCACAGTTTTGCCAAAAACCATGGGTATAAGCACCACTATACCCACAGTTTACCCAAAACTGTGTGTATAGGTTTTATATAGGAACCTATACCCAGGGTTTTACCTAAACCATGGGTATATGCACCTCTATACCCACTATTTTTGGCGAACCATAGGTATAGGTAAAAAATGGAAACCTATACACACGGTTTTGAGGTAGCTGTGGGTATAGTGTATTTTTTCAAGACATATAGCCATGGTTTAACAGAAAACCTGGGTATAGAATATATTTTTTAAGACCAATACCCATGGTTTGTAGAACCGTGGGTATAGATTTCCTGCCTTATGGGGAGAAAAAAAAATTTCATGGGGCATAAATTTTTTTTCCCAAGAACATCTATTCACACAATTCGTTACCTATAGCCACAGTTTATATAAATATATATAAAAAATATATATTTATATACCAATAATATATATAGTCTAGTCTTTATGTACAGGAGGAATAAATGAGCGGTCCAAGGATAATATCCCACGACCACTATTTTAATCAAAGCTATACACACGGTTTTATAACCATGGGTATATGTGAATGACACGGTGTCCTGGTGTCTGACATGTTGGACTAGACCTATACCGATGGTTTCCGAAACTGTGGGTATTTCACTGGGGCCATCCCAATGCCTTGGAAGCCCATTGTTCCCTAAAACCATTGGTATAGGTCAAATTTCTCATACTAAATGAATTTAATGTTATGTTTATAATGATTCTCATGTTTTTTTATGAAACTAAGATGATTATTTTTTTACATTTAGGTTTTCAAGTATAGTTTTTCTATAAATAATTTGGGTACTAAATAAAATTTCATGTTTGTGTAAATGATAATTTCGCATAAAATATTATTATGTTAAATAATTGTTATATTTCCTGATATGAAGAGTTCTTTGATGTACTAACAGGCATCATTCACCCTTTTAATATGACCATTACTAATATTTTTGTTCCCATTTGATTTTTTCTAATGTTTTTTAGTGTTTCAAGAATTAGTTGGAACATAGAAAATTATCATTCAAAATATTGATGATTTATCATAAAAAGACAAAGTATTAAATTTTAATAACTTATTATTGTGGTAGAAATAGAAAATAAGAATATTTTTCCTACATATAAGGTATAAATTTGTTAAGAACTATTTTTGACCTAATTATTTTAAAAAACAAACTTAAAAATATCTTCAAGAATACAAGAAAATGAATTCTTGTTTAAAAATGAAATTATTTGTTGAGTAAGGATCGAGTACCTATAGTTGGTGTATGAGAAGTGTTTAGAAAAAATTATTAGATATGGTAATGTGATAATATATTCTTATGAGATTCTAAATTTTGGTTATCAAGATATATATTTTGAATCATACCATGGTTTTTCATCGAAACTATATTTTTCAGAATGGTTTTCTATACGTGAAATAGGGAAGCAATAGAAGGAAGAAATGAATAGGGTAATATTCCTCCAAATAAAAAACATGTAATATTGGGAGTTTGGACAGATTAGTTTCTATTTTTATGGACCAGTTGATGCATTCTTTATATAGTGTTGGTATCTATGTAAGTGAGTAACCACTTTTATCACATATTAATATGTCTATAGTGTATAATTTCTTGAAACAACACCCTTAGACATTTACTGGATATTTTAAACCTATGATAAATGAAAAATATATTCAATGTAATGTGTTTTTAATATTATCAAACGGTAACTATTTCTATTTGGTATTTTTAATTTGAAACTGCAACGTGGCAGAAAATGTTTCATAATGACATAAAAATTAAATATGTTTATTCCATGGAAGGGGTTGAATTTAAAAATATATTCCTGGAAAAATATTTCCCCAATGATGTCCAAGTTAAAATGGAAAATAGAATAATTTAATTGGGAAGGTTGGAGGAAGAATAAGTTGTCTTTTATGAAGAAAACATCACCTATATGGAATGGTACACATTAAATTTCATTAAGGGTATTGATTGTAAAAGTAATCCGGCTTGCTTGGGATTGAATAAAATATATTGATGGGTATTAGTTTCTCGTGAATTTAAATTTTATGAGAATCATATTAAAATTGATGAGAATATAAAAATAGAGTTTTATAATGATCTTTTATTTTATAAAAAAATTATGAAAAATAGTTCAATGAGGAAATAAATAGGGAATAATCCATTAAATAAATACAATTATTAGGTAAATTGATATTATAACTTATGATAAGTGAGGTAGAAACAAACCAAATCATTGTTTACTAAAGTATGGGATGATTTTTTGTTGTTGTATGTGATGATATTTTGATCAATACTAATACGAAAAGTATAATACAAATGATTTTAAAAATAATGATATGTCCTATGTAATATATTTTAATTGTAACGAAATGGGTAATTATGAAAGTATTTTTATGAACAAACAAATGAACGATAAAATTTATCATGATGATAAATAAAAAGGTGTGGCTAAATCCCTTTTTACTAACTATGTAGATGTGTGACCATCCAGTAATTTTATTTCAGGTACATTACATGTTAATTTTGATCCAAAAAATGTCATATTTGATATAAGGTAGAAATATTATTTAATTTTTGATAAATTTTCTAGTAATTTTGAAATATCACATCATGAAATGAAACTAGAAATTTCGGTAAAATATTGTGGAAGTATTAATAGAAAAATAAATTAACATATTTATTTCATTCTTATCATTGGAATGGATTTATCAGTAATCATTATTCCCCTTCACCTCATATAGAATGTTGTCATTATGGTTTTGTATTAGATTTATTTTTATTCTTATATAATAGAATATGGAGAAAGAGAATATTCTTTTCAGAATAAGATTTTGTTAGTAACAAGAACAATTTGATAAATTTGATAACATATCAAAAAGATGAGAAATTGATCAAATATAGTAATGAAGGTTATCTTAATCATATTTGTTGAGAAGGTGACTAATCAAATAGGTGATGTTCAAATAGTAACTGAATCTCTAAATGTACTAAATGATGAAAAAAATCATACTATATCTTAATTGGAGATCGAATGTATTAATGACATAGTGAAAGATTCTAAGACAATATTTAGACCTCCTTATTGAATGTATCAAATAAAACATTGTTAATTGAAAAGGAATTTACATTATTTGATTTATAATGCCTTAATTGATCCAATAAAATAAAAATGGGGTGAAACCTTTTTTTATTAAAACAATAGATGGTTCAATTTGGATGTTCACTAATTATAGGGAATTTATTAACATCACTAATAACTATAATTATATGTTTTGCTAATATATATGACTTATTTGATAAACATTAGGGATCATAAAATATTTCTCTGGGTTATCTTTGGTTCATTTATCATCAAATGAAGTTGAAGGATAGTGACATTTTCATTAAATAATTTCAGACTATGTATTTGAATTATGAGTTTGTTGTTGTGCATTTTGTGTTAAAAAATGCTCCACCTATATTTATAAACCTTAAGAATTTATTTTTTCCATGCGTTAATGGATAAATTTTTGTTTTTTTTTATTATTTACCTTTTGATATATACTAAAAGTTATAATGTTCTATAGAAAAGTATTCAAGCTTCTGTATAAATCAAAAAAGTAATTAAGTTATTTGTAAAGGATAGTAAATGTAATTGTTTATGATATATTTATATCATAGGTAATATTTCAAATAACCATTAAATAAGTATTGATCTAGTTAAAAAATTATCTTCTTAAAAGAATATAAGAACT
Organism: Viscum album; assembly: GCA_963277665.1. NCBI lineage: Eukaryota > Viridiplantae > Streptophyta > Magnoliopsida > Santalales > Viscaceae > Viscum > Viscum album. The sequence continues at coordinate 1,337,097,797 of OY728132.1, read as the reverse complement.
ATAAGTTTCATATAGATTCATAGATTTCATTGATTAATAGAACAATACAGGTAGTTTGTTTAAAAAAAATTCTTAAATATCTATCCCCATAATTAAGTTGACATTAATTATAGTTAAATTCATATTGAATAAATAGTATGATAACTATTTCAATAAATTAAATAATGATTATTGAATACACTATTTTTGATCATTTAATATTTAATTAGTAACATTGTATTCTAAAATTATGATTCTTCAATAATAATTGATTATGTAATAGTACAGAATGATCTTGTAATTGCTTATTAATCATGAAAATTGAAACCACATAAGATAACTTACGATACAACCTACCTTGACCTCGAATGTATAGTGTTTCCATTAAAAATGAGGATATATAATTTATATAGATTTAACTGTGAAATATAAAAATTATCAAAAAATATTAAATTATATATTAAGAAAGAAAGAGTTGATCATGATATTTAGAAGATGGATGTAAATTATTAAGGATCATAACTCCATGATTACATACAATCTTTGAAAAGTTTTAATTATTACTTCTGCTTTATGTTAGGATGACAGTGCAAACAATTCTACATTTAGATCAAGTCCCATTGGTAATTTAACAATTTAATTTTTCTATAGAAATTGTGTATGCATGAACACCATCTATTTTATTTTTGGTTTTAGTGAAGTCATCCATGTTATATAGAAATAATAATGTTCATTAAGAGGATCATGTTTTATAAGAGAATATAAAATCATCAAAAGGGTATGTTTCTAGAGCATAGTGTTGATGAAGGAGGTTCTATAATATTTAGAAAGAGATTATATAAGACTTGTGACTCCATGTTGAATAGATAATTATTGAGTGAAGCACATAGTTGATATTTTTTATTTATCATGACTATATTGAGATGTATAGAAATCATCAAGAAATTTTTTGATAGGATAGAATAAAAAAGAGATCGGTAAATTTACCATGAACTGGTTGAATTTTTAATAGGATAATTAGTAATTTAAATTATTGAAGGGGTCGATTCATCATTTTCCAGTGCTAAAGTGTAAATGGAAAATTATATCTAAGGATTTTGTAGACCGACATAAAATTACATAAAGAGATAAAATTTGGATTTTAGTGATTAGGATCATTTAAGTAAATCTTCACATTTAGATAATATTCAAGATACCATTTATTTATATCAGATTTATCAATTGAATATTAGGGATATAGTTAGGTAACGTGGAGTTCCTTATTTAATTGTAACTAATTTCAATCATTAATTTACCTCTAATTTTTTTGAAATTATTTATAAGTTAGCGCATAGTGAATTAAATTTTAGTACCACATTTCATCCAAAATATAATAGAAAAATATAAATAAAAATATTAAATTAATAATTCATTATTTGAGATTATTCAAATGACTACATGGGTAGTATGTATTATCACCTTTTATTAGTTTAATTTTATTATAATAATAGTTCCCATTCTATTATATAGATGGATCCTTTTGAGGAATTATATAGAATACAGTGTCATACTGAACCTTATAGTGATGATGTAGTTAAAAGAATGTTTTTGTTAGTAGATATGGTAGATGAAATTATTTAAAAGGTTTAGATGATTTATACATTTTTGAGGATTTCTTAGAGAATGTAGAAATGTTATACAAATAACCCAAGGAAATATTATTCATTTGAGGTAGAAAATAAATTTTTTCATAACGCTTATCTACGAAAAAGTGTTATGAATTTTGGTATAAAGGGAAAGGTGAGTCCATTATTTTTTAAAGAATTTAAAATTATATATAATTTTGGACTGGATTCTAACCAAATAGATATTCCAATGAGTTTATCTAAGGTGAATGTTGTGTTTCATGATTCATTTTTATGTAAATATGTGGTAGATGTATCTCATGTTTTGAGATTTGAAGTAGTATAGTTGGAAGATAACTTATCATACTATCAACAACCTATTTAGATTATAAAAAAAATTGTTAATTTTTTATGTAATATGGTTATTCACCATGTTATTTTTTATTGAAAAACTATATTATTATAGAAGTAACAGATTAATTCTAAAATGATATTAATGGAAAATACCCCCACTTGTTTAAGCACTGAGTAAAATTATGAGGATACAATTTCTAAAAAGGGTGTAATAAAATAACAACTAAGGTAATTTAAATATTGAATAAATTTATTTCTGTATTAATATTCAATAATTATATTTTATATAGTTATATTTAATATATAAATAGTATTTAATTATCTAATAATAAATGAAAAATTATTATCCTTACTAAATTAATTTACATATAAAATATGGTTTTATTTAAAAAAAATGTTTGAGGAATTGTATAATATAACATTTAAATACAGAATATTATTTTTTATATTAACAAGTAAGAATTATCTTAGAGTTATTTTTTTAATATTATGAAAAGATTATTTTTTAGTGATTAGTTAATAATTATGATTTTTATTTAAAATTGTAGTTTCATTTCAAGAATTGACAGAGTTATTTTATTATAATGGTTTCAAAAGAAAATGTGTTCAATTATATTTTTTTTCAAGTATTCAATATCATCTGGATCGATTTGAGGTTCTCTATTTTGATAAATATTTTATATACTTAAGAATACATGTTTTCTAGAAAACTACATTTCATCACATTTTCTAGGATTTATTTTAAATTAATTTATACCAATTTTTGGAATTGAATTTTTAAAATAGTTTGAATACATTAAATCAACATAATTAATATCATCTAATGTGTTAAGCATTGTTCTGGGTAAAAATAAATAGTTAAAATAGTAAAAACTGATTTCAATGGTTATGTTAAAAACATGTTTATTGGGGGGTTAAACATAAAAGATAAGGGTTAAAATGATCTATAAACACATCTAAATCGTATTAGATTGTAATATTTTTACCATATATCATCTCATATTCATAAATTTTTAGTTATGGACCCATTTTTCGTTAGTAAGGTATTAATATGTTTTAGTTATTTAAAAAAATCATTTGTATCCTCACACCCACATTTAAATGTGTATCCATGATTATCCATTATCCACACTTCAAGAGACTCTTATCATGTAAAATACCTACACAAAACAATTCCAAACAAACGTCAATAGATACTAGAGGCTGTATTTTTATAAAATTAAACATCATAGGTGTCCAGTGGTTTAGTCCTATGTTAGATGAACAAAACGTACATCAAAATTCATCTTTGAGGTAATGACACATTATCTAAAATAACCATTTTATCAGTTCTTAATATATTTTTTCAAAAAATTATTATTGAATTACAATGTTATTTAAATTAATTTGTGGATGTATTTATATAGAAATAATTGCATTATAAATGGAATTTATGTCCCCTATTTATTTATTTAAAATGTTTGGAAAATGAAAATATTTATGTTTTTTGTACAGAATGTATTAAATTTATTTTAAAAAGAAAATTTAATCTTATATTTTAATTTATATGATGTCAATGGTATTTTCTACCACATGAAACCATTATATGATGTCCAGATACCATAACAATTTTCAATGTTTTTTTCAAAGAAAAAACCATATTCCGTTTCTCTTGGTATTTTACTTTGGGAAATGGGGTTTTAATAGGATAGGATATATCAATATATGAATTCTTTTCATAGGGGTTAAAAAAAATATTTGTATATTTCTAAAGATGGATATGAAATATTATATGTGTTCAATGCATGTTATAGGCCATGCAATTTTTTAATGAACAATAGTGAGCCCAATATATCTCTGCAATGCATTGAGTAATAATTATGTTCACTAGATAATTATGTGGAATTATCCATGTATTTTTTCCTATTTGGATGAGTTTTTTAAGGGTTATTAAAAAGGTTTTATGATGATTTTTTCTAAAGGCACATACAATAATTTTTTATGCTTTATAATGGGTTTGTATGGAAATTTTTTCATTTCACAAGGAAATATAATGATAATTTATTATAAATTATTCATTATCCACTTTTAGAGTAAAAATTTTATGTTTTTAAGAAATTTTTATGGGTTATCATATTTTTAACAAAAAATGATGATTTTGATATTACCTTTAGGTTTTCTTATAATGTTTTTATAAACAACTTTGGGCAGTAATGTTTAATTCATGAGTTTGTAAACAATAATTTGTGATGAATTTTTATTATGTAAAATGGAATATATCATTTAGGATCATATGTTTTTGAGATAGAAAAGTGTATTTATTTAATACTTGTTGTGATATTTTTGGTCTCACTACATGTTTTCAAATTTTTGAATTGTGTTTTATAGATGAGTAGGAACAATGATGAAGTCAAGATGAAAATTAGGAATTATTTCCATGAAAGAAACATGATTATTTTAAATAATATTGTATCATGTAAAAATTGGATACTAAGAGGATGTTTCTAACATTTAATTAATGGGATTGTAATGTAATAGGTATAACCCAATTCATTAAAACACTAAACATAAAAAAGATATTTGGATTGGTAATGAAATGATTTCATGTGTAAAAAGGGAATCATGAGTTCAATAATGGTTAGGTCATTCTAATTTAAACTAAATTATTGATAATATATATAATAAAAAAGTAAATTGGAATTTTTTTCTTCAATGGTAACATTAATATTAAACTCATTAATTATGATATGAAAATTCATTCAATAAAAGTCATTGAAATATGCTCATATCCAATTTCATCTATAGATATCATAACCAAAACAGATATAAAATGAAATTCTAATATTAGTAATAATTATAAAACAAAAATTCCTATTTTTCATATGATCTAGATATGATGAAACATTGTATAAGAATGAATAAAAACACATATTTTAAAAATTTAGTTCAAAATATGCAGTATTACTCACACATAAAAATTATAATTATTAATAAATAATTAATATTCATGTATATAATACATATAATTTTTTAGGAATAGATTATGATATGAATACAGTTATGAATTAGGTTATTAAGATACTTATATTGATATATGTGAGATTATAGATCTTTAGTGGAAGTTGAGAATTATGGTCATGGGGTTTCTTGACTCAACTTTGTTTCATGATTCATAATAATTATTTTTTGACAATGGTAATTAAAATATGGTTATATTATGTTATATAATTATATTTAAAATCATTTATTCTATTTTTTTGGGGAATTGAACTGATTAACTTCATTTTTCATAAAATTTAATGATGTTAAGAATCATTTAAATTATTTAAAAATTAGAACTTACAAACTAATATCCATATTCACTCTTAGTACTAGTATTCATAAATATATTTTTAAAAGTAAATATAAATTTTATTGTATTTTTTAAATTTACATTTAACTCTTTTCAAATGAAATATTTTTCCTTATATTAATGATATTGGATTCAATGAAGTAATTTTTATAAAATATAAAAGAATTTCTCATTGAAGTTATTATTATTATCTCCCACACCACATTATATAGGTAAAATATTAATATCCTTTTAATGACTCAATTATTTGGATTTTTTTAATGAGTTATTATAAATATTAATGTATGATATGTTTATGAATATTATTTTTTCATATGGTTCATAATTTGGTGTCTATAAAAAATGGTTACAAATGGTTTCTAAATTATTATTTGCATGGGTTTACCCTTATTTAACTGGTATATAGTAATGGTTCATGGTTCATCTTATAAATTATACCAAACAAATTATCCTTTTACATGATTGAAATTTTGGTATCATACGATCTACTTTTTATATAATATTTTGGAATATCATTTGGAAATGATATGAAACCCATTATATAAGCATGCATTTTCATTATATGTTGAAGGATTTATATCATATGACACACATATGTATGGATGATAAAGGTTGGGATTATATATATATATATATATTATGCATTATATAATGTATTATATCTCATGAGATAATATATAATTGGTCTTCATATATATAATCAAAAATTAGTTGTGTTCATTCTTGGATTATGCTCACAATATTGTGGTCATTCTACGATATGATCATAATATGATTAATCCTTGTTGTTATGTTTGATCCCAATTTCATTTTAATGATATGTATCGTGGGAATTTATCATTCCATTTTCATATTACTATGTTTAATCCCCATGGATCGTGTTTATTATTCCATGATTCCATATGCATTTTCTATGTTATATATATGTTCATTTGAGATTTCATGTCCTCCTATAATGATTTATGGAAAACATTTATTATTCGATGTAATTTTTTAACAATTTAAGTTCAAAATATTTATGCTTAATCATATTATTATTATATAACACTGTGAAAAAATATCTATAATTTGTTCCCTTACAAATCATTTTAGCTCAATTTTTTTTAAGTTTCCATTCCCCATGATATGAATAAGATTATAACTTATTAGAAGTTTATAAGGGAGTCTAGTGAGATTCAATTATTAATTACAGTTATTAGATTTTATTGAATAAGTTACTTATGTAGATATCCCCTAAATAGAATAAAAATTATGGTCTTGGGGTTGTGAAAATATTTATTAGAGGTAATGTTTATCACATGGATTTGAGGTAAAATAATCATTTGTTTTTTTTTCTTTTTTTATTATAATGAGTTCAAATATATTTTAGGATTACGTTAGTGATTTCTCAATATTAGTATAAGCGCTCTACAATTAAATATATAAGGATAAGTATAAATAATATGTATAAGGTTTTGAAAAAATCATGAAATTTTGATGATGTTTTGAGTATATTTCTTATTTGAAATTTTATCCATGTATGGATACATTAAAGTGTATGTAGTTGTGGAATAGTTTAAACTAGGGGTAATCAACCCGAAAATGTGTTGGTCGAGTATCAAATTGATCTTCAATTGGTGCAGGATCATTGGTACTAATACCATCTCCTAGATAGACACTCTTAAGGGATATTATTTGGAAACCCAGTCACTCCTAAGGAGGCATTATGAAGGATTTCAACACATCTTTATTGTTTGATTAGATATCCTAATAAGAGATTGAAATTGAATAGTATATACTGAGACCCAGAAATATATATGTTTGGGTAAATGTCATAGTCCAAGAGACCATGTCCCCACCTTAATTGGAAATGAGATGAATTTGAAACCCAAATCCCACCTCTAATAGGTCAGAGGATGGTGACTAGTGTCAAGTAGGAATATATCAAAAATGATATGTCTTTTCATAATGTTAATGTATACCCAAAAACCTACATGTATATCACAACCACATAGGCTAGAATATTAATCTAACCCACGAGGAAACAATTGCATTAAATAACACAAGAAATAACTAGAGTTAAATAAATATAAATACATAAAATTTATGAAAGGGAAAAAAATAAATTAGAAGCCAAAAATAAATGGTTTCCCAACCAAATAAATAATAAAGAGGAAGGTCCTTCTCATGATCTCCATTACTAATCACTAACTAATGACCAACATCCTAATGAGGTGCTATTATCCAGATAAATCATGTCCACCAATGTCACCATATAAAAATCCATATTATATATAATACACTTATACAACTAATTTCATGCTACCATTTTTTTCATAAACAATTTAATGTAGTTTTTTTTTTGGAATCACCAGATAGAATGTGATTATGGATGGAACTCTTAAACTTATTATTTAAAAAGTTTTTAGAATGAATGATCACCCAAATCAGAAACATAAGTCAAAATAAATTCATCCCAACTCACTCCACCAAAAATTCATACAATTAGTGATAAATTGAGAGAGTAAAGAACACTTAGATTTTATCTGTTCAGACAACAATTCTTAAATTCGAAGGAGAACCATTTCATCATTTAATTTATCTTGAAAAAACATATAACATAGTGATATATGTGTCAATTTATGTTCAATATAATAGAAGTTATATCATTTAGTTTACATTATCTTTTATAGTGGTCTCACCATCAATATACGTAGTGTAACATCTTGTAATACAGTGAACGAAATCAATGAAATGTTTAGGAGTCCAACTATTTAACTGTTCCCACCGCTGATCCACTGTAATAAATTTTTTTTTACCACCACATTAGGTAAATCAGTAATCATATAACTATAGAAATGAACATAGACATGTTATATATATATAGGATAAAACATCCAAAATGACATTGTATTGTGATGAGAATAACATAACAACCCCTTCAAGAACACCTCATTCTAGAACTCTTCTTCTTTAATTTTGAGGGAAAATTCTTCTGTCCCGCCACTTTAATAAAATAAAATATTCTAGAACAATTCATTTATGTCAAAATATTTCCATAAACTATATTGTAATCAACATATTCTCATAAATGAAACATGTCAGAAAACCCTATATGGGGTTGAGCCTATACATACCTAATAGGATTCCATAGAAACCAAAGAAAAAATAATAGAATGAAACAGTTTCTTGAAACAATAAGACATAGAGGGAAAAAATACAAATATAGATATACTTATAAAGAAACCCTAGGAGAAGGGATATGAATATGATTCGTCACATCTAGTAACAAATAACTAGTATTTCTATTTATAGATAAATCCCATCTCAACATCCAATCACCACACACAACATCCTAACAATTATAATGAAAATTTTATACCTTATGGAAGGGTACTGTATTATAGGGATTTAACACTCTATTTTAGGAAATAAACCCCTCCAAAAAACTTATATCAGGGTACTAAAAAAATTAAATATTAAAGACCCATGCCTAAAAAATGATGGGAGTACCCAATATACAAGTACATATTATATGATTTTTCTATTCCAAAGTAATCCTAATTGGTGTGGGAGTACTGACCCCAATACAACATTGATGATCACTCCCAAGCCCTATAATTTTCCATGAATCATTAGATGAAACAAAATTTTCACATCACTTCACATTAATGAAATTTTTCAAAAACAATGAATATCATCACAATATATGAAAAAGTCTACTTAGGTTGGATTACAAACTTGTATTATTTTGAGTCCTAGAGAAGGAGATATGAGAGGAAAAACATTACAAGGAATTTATATGGTATATCCCTTGGTGTACACATGTATTAAATCATTATTTGAGACTGATTGTGTCCTACTAGCCCTTTTCATTTATAGATTAAAAAATGACATGTTTACCCTAGAACATGATGTGTTGGACCACATAGGGTCTTAAGCATATACTCCAAACACATGGCTCGATAGACTGGGTTAGATTACATGGCATGTGGGCTCACCAAAAGGCTATAGAAAATATAACATAGTTTAAAAACATGGAAACTATATAAATCTAACCATACAATGTGTTTTTGTATAGACGATATTTTTTTAATGAAAAATTTTGACCCAAGATATCCCATTTAGTAAATCTTAAAAATTCAATTGATTCTTTATAAATTTTTACCTAAAGATGTATCCAAGGCAACTATATCGAAGGAAACTCCTCTAGTCCCTATTTATAACCTTTGGTGGCTGGAAATCAGATTTTACAACATCCTATATATATTCAATCACATTTTTATGAAAAATATGAGTGTTTAAACCTCAAATATTCATCCATGAATCCACCATGTATCATTAAAAATTACCTAATAAGATATCTCTATTGTGAAACACATAACCCATCGAGATTATAGGGTTTGATCACATCTTGAACCATATTTTCCATAAAATCATTGTCCTTCCATAGGAAAATAATGACTACAATATGAAATTAGGGATAAAGAAAAAATAAACAAATTTAAATCATCATTTTCCATGGAAAACTAGAAAATTATTAATAATAATTGAAACCTAAGAAAATTCAATGAGATCCAGTACATCGAATATATTATGGTGTCAAGGTAATTAAGAAATTGATAGGTCCATTCATCATGAAGGTAGAACTAGAAACTAATACAATATTATTATTATATTACTAAAATATCATGATATGGGTAAAATAATCCAAAAATAACAAATCCCTACCTCATTATAGGACCAATTTTTGATTAAGAATGGTTAGGTTGGTTTTAAATCGATGTTGTTGATGTGGTATGATGGATTTGGCCATTGATCTTTTATTATCTCATTTTGGATCTATGAATAACCAATCAATTATTCCCCTCTCAATCTCCATCTTTACGATGATAACCCAAGATAATTACCATAATATGAATTATATTGATTTTCGCTACGTTTATGCATTAAATTAGGAATATAAATTAATAAATTAAATTAATTATGTTATTTCATGTAACATATTCCCATGTTTTCACATCCACTAAAGGTCTGATGTTAATGTACCTTATTTAAATTCTAGGGTGAGCCCCATATTATGAAACCAATAGTGGACTCATATTTCTTCATTTGAGAATGAACTCAATTAATAAAACCATTATTTCTAAAAATATGTGTTAACATTGTTAGATATATTTATTATTTTTAATATATTGATTCAAGGGCCTTTAAACACCATCAAAATCATGCCAACATTAAGTAAAACCTCACACACACACATATATATATATAATTATTCAAGGTTCCAGAATACAAAACTAGATTCACTACATTACCCAAATATTCAAGGATTATTTATTTGAAAATAAAAAACCTACATGAAAAGATAAGGCTAATGAGTCTATATCTAGCTCTCAAACTCCCATAATCTCTCATAGAGGTTATCATGGAACAAAATAACCTGAAGTAGTGGGACATATCACCCAAAAATGATCTTCTCTTGCTGATCCTGTATGACCATTGAGGAAATTGAAATTGTGTTACCATGATGTCATGAATTCCACAGTCAATAATATGTAATGCATCATGCACTGATTTTATCACTTGCAACATGTGGAATCCATCATGCACTCTTTTCCGATAGTGGGGGTACAAATATGTGATATTAATCCTCTGCAACCTTGAATAGGATGTAATAATATTTTTTAATGCTATGGACTCTTGTTACACAAACCAACCATTCTAAAACAAAATCATGGATAGACCTCCCGAAACACATGGTTTCCATTAAAGAGGTATAAGGGTCTATGGAATTAGTCTATATAATATATCTACCAACTATGGGTGGTTTTATATTGGTGTTGATTTCTTGAACTTTCTATGTGTTTTCATATAACATATTCATTTCCGTTTGAGATAACTCACCTATTTCCATCCTACATTAGGGTGACCAACATATAATCCCATGATAATGGTTCCATGTCAACAGTGGTTTCATGTATATTATTATAGGGGAAATATAATAATGTAATTTTATACTCCAAACTAAAACCAATGTCAGTCATGAAAGATCTCAGTATACCCCTAAAATCCTAGATGGTTCATTCTGTAGGCCAAATACTCTATGGGTGGAGAATCAAGATGGTTTATAACTATGTATCAAGAGATTTCTTAAAACCTTTAAACAACCATGATGTGATACAAGATTTAAAATTAGAGAAAATCCTTTATGGTACCCCATGATGTTAGACAATATCCCACACATACAATTGGCCCAAACTCTCCACTGAACTCTACTCTCTTATATAAATAAAGTGCGACAAATTTTTAAGATGATATTGAAACCCATGTATACTATGATTGTATTTTTCTATACATAGAATTACTGTCACTAAATAAAATTATATTCCATCCCACATGAAATAAAATATCTCAAGCGGGTAATTCAAACCTACCAAAATACAAAATCTATCTATCAAAAACTAGTTGCAAGGTATCCGGAAAAACATCTTTAATTTCCCCATTTATACATGCGCACAAGAACTATTTTCAATGGTTTAGATACAACTTCATCTCCCATTGATGTACCTCTAGGAGGGAGGTATGGAAATTCCACACCACCTCCTAATGAAATGTGACTTAGACCACTATTAGTCCATAGAAAACGAGGACCTCTCCCCACATTCATTATATTATATATTGTGTGTCACTTAAATATATAAGGAGGTTTAGAACATCATAGATTATATACCCTAACTAAGACTCTCATACACACTGGATATGTGGTGGATTCCCTAACATCATTTAGAGATAATTTCATTCCCTACCTGCTAGTAGGCTTAGCTTCGAGGAGGTCCTATATTTTGAAGCATCCTCCACTTTGCAATGATTTGATATCCTACTAAATAAATCTCCCACAAATATTCACACCCCTAATGTGTATACTATCATTACGAAATATTCTATCATGAAATCAAGAAAACCTATCTATCTCATATTCAGGTATCTACTTTATATAATATAACCAATTCTCTAGTGGTTTGGGTAAACTGTAGACCACTTGTATAGAAGACGATGACTCCATATATTCATGGTGAATAGAAATATTTCCAAGTATATTTCATGGTTAAGGTAGTCATCATAATTTTTGATAAATTTATTTAAACCATAATCTATCACCACTACCCTCCAAATCAACATGCACCCACTCCCAATTCACAATGAAGCACAGAACACGATATACTCAATACCACCTCTAGAAACCTCAACAGAGATGCAGTTTTCAATATTTTTTCTTCACCTTGAAATATATTTTTCACTTTTCAATCCATCATAATGAATGAGTTTTTTTATGTTAGTAAATGGGTTTAAAATATTGGAAAATTATTCCACAATTCTCCAATATTACCCAATCAACCTGAGGAATCTTTGAACCTCCGACACATCCTTGGGTAGCTACTAAATTATTATTTACAATATCCTTTTAAGCTCCACAACCACCCCATGATACAAAATTTATTTAAAATGATAATGAACTAATAAAATCTAGAATGGAAACCTAAATAGCATATCATATATCAAGATCCCCATACTAATTCCATTACTATCGTCGAATACATTGTGATCTCGTAATCATTTTTAGTGTAAATTAGAATGTCATCAAGAAAGAAAACCAAAAAAGGATCCAAGAATGGTTGGATGATATGGGTTATAAACTATATTAAAATAATGAGCGTATATTTACATTAATGACCTTCACTGGGAACTCATATTTCTAAAATAGGCATAGGAATGTCTTTTTTATAATAACTTCTTCATGAACACTCAATTGGTGGTACCCTGACCCAAAACCTATATTACTCAATTGAGATGGCTATAGCGATCACTAATCCTAAGTAAGGGGTACTTATATTTTATCATCACCTAATTAAAGAAACAAAATTCAATATATATTATAAATCTACCATATTCATTATTATATAACAACTTTGGAGCATGCAGGAGGGGCAGACTGGGATTGATGAATCCCATATTTTGATGGTCATAGAAATTCACCCTTATCTCCAAGATCTCAATAGCAGACATCCATTATGATATATAATATATGGACCCTGACCCATGGTGATGTTAAATATTGGTGTGGATCCATTTTTTGGATGTTTTACAAGAGAATAATTGGTTAGTGAATACATAAATTCACTTACTACTACTGTAAGCTAGAGGTATAATGGTATTGTTTCATCAAGGGATAAACTCAAAAACTATGATCCCCACTCCGCATTACAAAATATCCTTCAAATCATTAAAGGAGAATAATTCCCCATATATCCACACATATATAAATCTCCTATAATGGAATTCAATTTTGGTAAATAAAACTGATATCCATTTCATTCCAATGAACTCATTATAAAATATCCTTAAAACAAATTAGAGGTTACACATGATGATGTATCCCTTAAACACCAACTCTCACAATAACAAAATTCGTGGAATAGTTGAGTAACTCCCCACAGTAAAAAAAATATAACCAATGGGGTAAAATCTTTATAAGAATAAAAATATCTTGAATATGGGAAAAGGTGGTAAAATAATTAATTATTATTATGTTTAGAATTATTTGTGCGAATGAAGAAAAGAAAAAAACCATACTTCGAATCATATCATGATCAGCCTAATCATATCACTATATGGAATGTAACAGACCACATCATCATCTATTATCCCTCTAAGATTGATGTGGACCTCCTTGTGATGGTGGAGTAATGTTATAGTGTCTTCTTCTAACAATAGGCCATCCTATTGAGATTTTGTCATCCCCACATTCAACGCCTCCTCTTAGGGGACCACACTAACCACCCCTTGGAGATCCTTGATCACGACACTCCCTATGTCATGAATGTCTGTCCACTTATTGTTAACTATATAAAAAAATTATGGTTGGGAAATCATGTGCCACATGACCTTGACCATCATAAGAATATTATCATCCTCATCTAGGAAGACATAATCGTCTACACATTAACGATGTTGACGACCACCCATATTTGGTTTCATGTAGGAGTAGGCCTCCTGCATTGATATCCAAATTCATTCCATCCTCTATCATCTATACATGACTCTACCCTATTATATAAACTTCTATCTCTTGCTACCCAGTTCCTATAAAGGCCATATATTATTATACATGAATATTACACCATATTATATGAATATTCCTTATATAAATTTATGATCCACATTATAATCATGATTATTTGGTTAATTTAGAGACTATATCCACAAAAAGCTATTTAGATACATTCTACATCATCTCATGTAATGTCATTCACACATTTATTCATTATTGAAAAACCCTACATAAAACTTCATCACAACATGGGGAAAGAAAACATAATATATTGTGATATCATATTCTAGTTAAGGCTAAACATGGATAAAATCAATTAGTGCTGATATTAAATAAAAATAATAAAATTAAGGAATTCAATCATGACCATAACTTACTATGTTATATCCAAAATTTGAAATATCAGAAACATGATTCATGGAATAAAGAACTATCATTTGAAAAGACATGAATCATTAGTATGGAATTTGATTCTAAATCAACCCTGAACCATATGTTCATTGAATAAATTTATAGAATCATAAAAGATATTAAAATATTTACATATTTGAAGGTTTAATAAAAATACCATAATAAAATAAATTAGGAATAATCACAAATTTCCTATATTGTATTAAACACATTGAATTGTTTTTCATTGTGGGGGAATCACATCGACTTGTTTTCCATTGTGAATCAAGAAATTAATCTTGTTTTCCATAATTATCTAATGATATATAAAACATTACCTAATTAATTAATGTTATATGAAGTTCCATTCCCACCCATAATATAATTATAATAATTAATATGTGTTACAAAATGTATTAAAACATTCAAAACTTCACCATATCATAACCCAGATAAAGAAAATTGGTTACATATAAATTTTATACTCTAATTAAAAAAATTATTTGAAAATAAATTGGGATCCCAAACATCTCATAATCATATATATAAACCAAACATATAATAATAAATCATGTCATAATTTAGTTATATCCCAAATAAAACATTATTAACATCAAAGGATGTTATCATAAATGAGATTTACTTTAAAAGAGTCATTGTAATATTTCCTATTGAAAATGCTATTTTCACATTGAAATCACTAATTTAATTCTATAAATTTCACAGATATTGTTAAAAACATTTTCTTCGAAAAAATTAATGGAATATTTTAATGTAATATTCAATGACTTGATCATCCATGACATCATGAAATTTCATTCTAGTCATATAAGTTATAAGAAAAAGAATTCACACATATATAAATTGTCAAAAAGTACCTCACTCAAAAAGTTACAAGAACATTCATTTTAAATTACTTTTAAAAAAAATTAAATAATTGTTAAAAATTAAAATTAAACAATTATATTAAAACATACAAGATATTTTTTAAAAAAAAAAATTGATATAAGTGAATAATATTTTTGGGTGAAAGAGATAAATTAATATAGATTTCCTTGAAAGAATTATTTCAGAATTTTGAGTTCTTAAAGAGATGAAAATGAATGTATAACATGAAATACCCATAAATAATTTGGGGAAAAAATTAATGTTATTTTATAGATATTTATCTTATTATTTGATTAATATAAGTTCAGTAATAATCAATCCTAATTAAAATGGGCTTAAAACATCAATCCCATTTCACATTTGATACTTTGGAATTGCAATACCAATGAAATAATAACATAAAAACAAATATTATATATAAATAAAAATGATAAAAATGGTATAAAATTTTGAAATGGGTTGTATATACATAAAAATGAAATAAATTAGTGTTTAATATGACATTTTTATCCAAGAAATAAAAAATAGGCTACAAATCCAACATCTAGAGTGTTATATTTCTACATATTCATTTGAAACTCATGTAAAATAAATATATATATTAATTATAAATGATGTATTTAACCATAATCATATCTATTATACCATTTATGATTTACTTATGACATATTATCACTTATTAGTTATCATTTTTTATTAAATTATCTATTTTTGTTAATAATGGATTTGTTTTAATGTATGTTTCAGTTCACACATCCTTTTCCATTTAATTTGATCATGGATTGATCATAAAAAAAATATTAATAATAAATTTTGTTCATATGTATTAATTTTATATATATATATTCATCCATAAATGAAATATATTGAAAAATGATTTATACCATTCATAGAGATTCTTGGTCGTACGTATGCATGAATACTATTTTAAATTTTTTATAGAAGAAATGAATGATATGAATATAATAATTAAAATTTATAAAATAATTATTATATAATATAAATTATATATATTTTTAAAATACATCCTTATTACCATCCTAGTAAAACTAAAATGAAACAAAATCAATGTTCTTCATAGAGGTGGTAGTCCACACTTATTCTTAATCAACAATATAGCATTCAATTGGATTAAATGGTAATAAGGTATCATTTATATTATATTTTTCATGTGTATAAATATGTAATAAATATGATATATAAAAACTAGACCCATACAATGAAAATTCCATGAAATATGGTGATGGAAAATGTTTTATATTGCTATGATGAGATGGTGAGGTGTATGTTTGCATGTGTAATACTCTCAAGTAAAATTTAATGGAAAAGATAGATGATAAATGTGATGAAATTATAATCATACTATTTTAGTATATCTAGGATAATTATTCTATTATTTTATTATTTATATTAAATAATAATATGATATATAAAATAAATAAATTTATAAGGGTCTGGTTAGGAGATTACCTTACATTCAGTTTTAATTCTTCAGATCCATTCATAAGGACCATTGGAAGTTTATATTAGGAATAAAAATATATTTAATTCCTATATAGGGATTTTATTAATATGTATGGTAATTATTTGGCTAGGTTTTAAGATTCAATGTTGTGGAAATAACAGATATGATGGGTTTCCTTTAATAAGGGAGGAAGATTACCGACATAGAATTTCTTAAGGTAGTTAAATACATTAATGTAATTCTCTAGAGAATTTATTTCAATTTGACTTTAATTTTATAAATAATAATATAAGTTTAAAATAATATCATAAAATTTAAATTATGCATTTTTTGTTTCATTTTAAACATTATATTTTTTTATTAATCCATTCATTATCCCTTTATAACCCTAACTATGATAACAAATATTTCTATATTGAATGGTTAAATAAGTTTCCATAAATGGTCAAGTGACTCACAAATGGACCATGACTGATAATTTCAACCACACCCCATTAATTTTTTTAGAGATAAGATATAACAAAATCGTAAGTAATTTTATGAAATACCATTTGTTATAAAATACCATTACTGTCAATTCTTGAGAAATTAATTTATTTGTAATTTAATAAATATTGAAAATTATGGGTTTCAAATATATAAATTTTACACATAGATAATATTTTATATTTGTCTAATAATTTCATAAAACATAATAACCAACTAAAATAATATTACCTATAATTTTTTTAAAAATTTATTTCTTAGACTATCAATTTAAGAATGATTATGTCGTTGTGGTGTATGAATTTTTGTTAATTATATAACAAATAAATTCAAATCATAAAAAAATTCTAATTAAAACAAACATTTAAAACTTATCCTTTCCTCATTATACCCTTATATTATAAGTTTGGAGTTATTAATGTCAAGAGAGTGACATTTTATATTTGTTCTTCTATTGTGTTATTTTAATGGTCATAATCATTCATGTATGGAACCAAGATACCATATATTCTGTAATTATTTGTAAAGGAATAAAATACATCCATCCAATAGGATCCATTAACATTTGAGAGAAATTTAAATCCGTATCCAAAGGTTTTATCCCCATTTTTCAATTTTACCCATACATGGGTTATAAAATTTACTATAGTTTCTAATCGTATTGAACAAAAAAAAGGTGCCTATTTATAAAACTACATCCACTATTGAAAAAAGTATCTATCAATAATGATCTATAACAATGGTTTATAGAAACCATGGGTATATATATTCTACCTGAACTTATACCCATGATTTGAAAAAATCATTGTTATATGTTGACTATACCATGGTTTTATTAAAAACAATGGTTATAGACCCTTACATAGATAGAATCAGGTGGGTTCCCACTTCCCTCCTCATTTTATTCCAAATTTATATAATCTACCTAAATATTTATGAGACTTTGGCATTCCCCTAACCTTCACATATGGATTTGGTAACCCCCCTCCCCTCCTCAGGTGTCATTTCATCGATTTTCTAAGTGTTCATCATGCATTTCCATCATTTATATTGTTGATATATTTTATAGGTAAGATTTATTTCCTTCCACCTATTTATTATATTTTATTCTATAATGGCCAAGTCTTTCTTGTATCATAACGACTCAAGTATGGTTGTCGAATTTTATGATTATTCCATTGTTTCACTAAAATGGATTTGTTTTTGTGAAAATGGATTCCATAATAAAAATGGTTTTTATTTAATGTGATTTCATAGGGTTTGATATTGAAATGAAATATATTTTTAATATAATTAGGAATTTTATTTCAATTTAAAATTTACCATCTCAAAGGGTATTTTAAACTAGTTAAATTTAACAAAAGAAGTGTAGGTGGTGTTTTTGTATTAAACTAGTTTGATGCATTATTAAATAGAAATAGAATATTTTAAGACATTATTTAATGGTAATTATATTCATAATCATGATACAATAGTGTTTTCTGAAAACCTATGTCGACAATAATCTTTATAAAAAAACTAATTTTGAAAATTATATTCTTCAGTATGATGGTGATTTATCACATTAATGGATGTTTTTAAATTGTTTTGAAATGATAATTTTTTTAATTAAACAAGTTTTTTATTTTTTGAAGTTTTGCCCAAATGTTTTTAATCTCTTGGGTATTTTTTCTTCGTATTTATCACTTATTATATTGTGTAACTCATTGAATAAGTGGTAAACAATTTCTAAAGGAGTAATTTTTTAATTCATTTTGGTAATTTTAGAGAGTGGTTAGATTTAGGGGGAACAAAAATGTTGGGTTGATTTCAAATATATATTCAACTTAGGCCTCTAGGAATGGTCTACTATGAAGATAAAATACATGTCATTGGTGGTCACTCCACCTTCTATTTTTAATATTTCCCTAACTCTGAATACACTTTAATGTGCTATTTTCACTTTTTTTATAGTATAATGGATATTTATATAGATGTTATATATAGTGACCACATATATATAGCATATATTTCAGGTGTTTTAAACCATCATCCTAGTCCTGGTAGTTGGATTAGTAACAGTTGGTTTACAAAGATATAAAATATGTGCAAGAGTTTCAGTATCACTTTTATATGTATTCCTTAGTTTTTTATTATGATACGACTTATTGTTTTTTATAAATATTAAATTATTCTATAAAATTAACGTATATCATGCATTTGAATTCAATTTGGATTCCCATTAGTGTTATTTAATTTCCTATACACTATACATTAAATTTTACGTGTATTTGGATATCATTTTAATAATGGATTACATTGTTTATTTGAAAATATGTTTTTTCGTATGATAGAAATTATAGAATATGGAAGTATAGTAAAAATCACATTTCAACCATGTTTAAAGAATATTTTGAATCATTTTTATATTTTTCAATTAACGATTCTTTATATGCACATTATATATAGTTTCCATGTTATAATTGTATTATAAGACCACAGTTAAGCTCGTAAAAAGTTAACTAATATATAATAAAAGATTTATATTAAGAAAACTATTATTTTTGTTTTCACATTATATAAAAGAGAAAATATTATATTATTAATTAACAAAAAGAAACATGTGGTATATAGAATTTGATATTTGATCGTTTTCCATTTGTTTATCATAATGAGATAGATAGTATGTCGGTTCCTGAAGTAAATGATATCAATTCATATGAGGGGAAGAATGAAGTTGGTGATTCTGAGAGTGTGAAAAATTTAATAGACGAGGTATGAAATCCATTATATCTGGAATGTATTAATATGAAAATGTTTAAATTTTTAATGCAGTTATATCATGGAAGACAATGTATGATATTTATACTGACTACATAAAATATATTCTTACCTTTTTAATGAATTCAATCACGATGAAGAAAATATTTCCTTAAATCCTCATAAAGAATGTATATTAATTATGCTGCTCATATTATTAACTAATAAAATTCATGGCTTTTTAAAAGAATTCAGTTTATTTTGGGAGGAAAAAATGACCATAATGACTAAAAAGAATTTGGTGCATCTCAATGGATGGAAAAAGATGATAGAACTCCATATCATTTTCCACAAAACGTCATGTGAAAATTTCATTTGATTTCAAACTATAAAATATATCCTTCTGGTCAAAAATATCATCCAAAATCTAATCACATAATTCTTAGATAAATATTGGTAATTATTAGTTGTTTCATCCTACATATGGATTATCATGTCAGTAATTTGATTCACAACATCCCAATTTTGATGTTGAGGTGTGTAATTTCAAGTAGGGTCATCCTTTAATGGTTATAATCTTTTTGGGAATATGATTTTTGCACACAAAATTTAAATTTTTTTTCATTTTTATAATATTCCTCTGTGAATTTGTTTGAAAAACCCTTTCAGTTACATGATTATACTAATATTTTTGCCTTATGATCCTTGAAATGATATATAAGTCTACTATCATACATTAATAAGATAGTTGATGTAGCTTTAGGATATGGGTGTGCCCACCTTCGATGCCTCTTCCAAAAAAATATTTCCAATGTGTGTTTCCATTCCATAGAATATAAATTATTTCAGTACTTACCTAATTATTTCTTGTTTTGGCAATAATTCAAAACTATCAAGTACTATTTTTAGGAAGAATACACTATCCAGAAGGCTTGAATACCATCTTACTTTCTAACTAATGAGACATTGAGGATATATATTATTGGATAATTAGTATAATAATAATAGCAAAATGTTTGGTAATATTATTGACTTTAAACAGCCACCTCAATGTATGATAGGAACTAATGTTCTTAAAAAAATAATGACAACAATTATTCATTTAGAAAAACATAGACAAAATATAATATGTTAAAAAATGTGGACACTGAAGCCTTTAAGATTTTTTAAAAGAAAAGTATCTTTTTTGTGTTTCCATTTTTAATATAATAATTTGATTCATCGTTGTTTATACGTATTGGTAATTGAGATAAACATATGTGAAATTTCACTTTCAATTATTTTGAATTTTATGGGGATGGTCAATGAGGGAATCTTCTCTCACGTGGACTTGATGGATTTTAGTATTCAACCAAAACTACACCCTACATGAATTCGTGAAAACAAAAGGAATGATTATCGTGATTCTTATGTGATGGAATATTTATAGAGAAATCAATTTTTTGAGGTATATGAGGATATCACGGTTCTTAATGGCTATTCTAGAAACATTTATAAATGTGTCAATAGAAGGTATTTGAAATTAAAATCCCTAAAACTTGTAATTATCACATCCTTCATCATGAATTTATTCCAATAGACATATGATATTTTATATGTAATAATGTAAGGGTGAAAGAAATCGCGTGTCCCATTTTATAGATATATTTGCAGTAAATGGTTAGACATTATTGATAAAAGTGTAGCAAGAGGTGCCATTAATTTTGTGTGAGTGGGGAAAATATTTCCTCCATCTATTATCAGTTGCATGATTCATTTAATTGTTATTATTCCAACTAAAACATTTTAGGTGGAACCTGTTTATTTTTTAGTGGATATGTACAGCTAAAGAAAATATTTGAAAAATCAATTCATATGTCCAAAATAGGAATCATCCTGAAAGTTCCATTATGAGAGGTTATCTAGATCATGAATGTGTGATTTTTGTTCAATGTATTTGTATGAGGGGAGAAAAATACATAACCATTTAATGATAAATGATGATTATAATTATTTTTAAATTGAAAACATTTTTCCATCTCTTTTGAAAACAGGTTGAATTCCTGGGACATATACATTGGCAACATTGAGCCTTGAAGACATGGATTGTAACGCCCCGACCTTAGATACCCAGATTTGGTGCATTATTATATAACATTGGCATGATCACAAAGGATCAAGTATTGATAGACCGATTAGTTTAGTAGTCTTGGAAACACTACATATATTCATAAGTCTTACATTGTATCATAAGGTAAAAAAACTACAACAACATCTTGTCTTCATATCCCCTCATACTATACCTGTAGGTCATTCCTAAATTACTTCTTCAAATCCTGGGAAAAGATAAAACGTTGAAAGGGGTGAGCTCAGATGCTCAGTAAAGATAAAATTATAGTAGATGCCTTCATAAATAAGAATAAACATTCAAGGAAATGTATAACTAAAACAAAAGCCTTTTAAACTTGAACTTCAACATAGTATGGAAAAAATAAAATGAAATAATTCCATTTACTTATTCACATGGAAATTCTACTAATCGAATAATCACATGCAATATCAATAACCACTTTCATAATGATGGAATGCATAATTCCAGACTATCATAACCACATATCCAAGGCCTCGTTCCAAGACTACAAATAAGATTTTGTCAAGTCCTTGTGCCAAGACACTAGTTTGTCTCATGAGACCTACCGATGCATCGAGGATCTATAGTGGGCTCCACCCTTCACTTACTAAGTCCAATGCATTCCTCATATGAAAATTTATAAACATAACATAATCATTCATATTAAAACTAGCATACGATATGTCAATACTTTATCCACAAACCATGAATGGTATAAACATAGAACATCTATAGTCAAACATAACTCATTCGATACAATATGGAAGATTTTATTGTATCATATTAACCTCAATCGAGAATGATGAAGGATATTGACATAGATTAAAATAATCATCAAAACAATTAGAGTGAAATATCACCCCTTTTCTTGAAATCATTTAAAAGAAACATTATTTATCAAGAATCCATTTAAAATAGATTTTAGAATCAAAGTTTCCCATTCCACATTGAAATTTTTAAAAGGAATTTTTATTTTAAAACATTAATTTCCATATAAATAAATCCATAAAACCATTTTTAAAACATGGACATTAATGAGAATGATTTAGAATAATCAATCATTAAAACACGAAAAATTTATTTTAGTTAGAGTTTCTAACCAAAATATAGACACTTGAATACAAATAATTGAGGTAATAAAAACTTTATAATATCATGAGAATAAAGGGATACATGATATACAATTTCAAAGTACATTATATACACCATATAAAAGTGATTTGGTGTATAACAACAAAGAAGTCTCAATGGAATGTAAATTGAGATGAGTTCTCTTATAAAGACCATATCCTTCGGTTAAGTATAAATCAATGACATAATTATGTGTTACAAATATAAATATAGTCAATATGATTGGATATTTAGTGTAAATCAATCAGATGACATTCCCACATATTCTTGTAAAAACAACACCAATGAATTGGATATTTAACTCAACAAATGGAGATTGAGTTAAAATTACTCTTATCAAGTTCATACTGATTAATTGAGAATTTATCAATGGAGTTATTATGTGTATAAAAATTATATCCACATAAATGGGAGTGTAAATTATGACATAATCAAATTAATAGTGATTCTACACATAATCTTGGAGTAAAATAATAAATGAAGTATGCGTAAAGCTGAATGAGTGGAAATTGAACTTTCAAATTCCCTTATTGATTTGGTAACATGCAAAACATACACCCATGAAATAAGGATCATAAAATGATGATGTAAATATACATGAATTAAAGTATATTACACAATGAATATAAACATGGGCAGTACACACACCACATGTAACAAATAAGTGGTGAACAATGGAATTCTCACGGAATTAAAAGTGAGATAAGAAACCCCTTAGTTTGTACTTTTTCCTTGGTTGACGGTAGATTAACTTCTTGTATAATGGTGAAATAATTGTTATTAAATTATTCAATAATTATATACATTAATATGATATCATATATTATCTTTTAACATTGCTTTGTTAATAATATCTTAGAATTATCGTCGTTTCGGGTGTTATGTTACTCATTTTCTTTTATATGTTTTTTTATGTAAGCCATGGTTATCATGGATAGGTTGTATCTTATTCATATCCATAATGATATCAAATTCGTAAACATTATTTTTAAATCATAAAATGATAATTATACTTGAATGGATACGATATAGAATGAATCTCATCGCGTTCGTGGAGACGGTAGTCCGTACGTACGCACGAGCGACAATATCATATTTTTATACTAAAATAATATATAATTGGAAGTTATATCATATATAAAGAATAATTATCATGTTATATTTATTATTTACATTAATTACACATCATTATTATACCCATCAAAATAATAATTTATTGAATAAAAATTACACCATGACGTGGAGACGGTAAGCCGTACGTACGGACGTATGGTGACATGTTATTCAAAGGGTGGATAGAATACTGAATATGGTTGTACCATATTTATAATAACATTACAGTATATAGGATATACTGGATTTATTATTTTAGAATAGAAATAACAAATAAAGAAGAAGTGGAAGAAGAACGGAACCTGAAAAAGGGTGGGAAATCATTACCTCTTCTTCGGGCTCTTCCTTTTGATTTGATCAAAAGGGATCCTTAGGTTAGATTTCTGATCAAACTAAGGAATATAGGTTGTAGTGAGAGAAGTTTAGATAGTATTTGGGCAGGGTATGGCCAAAACAAAAGGCTTTGAAGGTGTGATGTAATGAGAAGGGGGAGTGACCTTTTATAAGAGGGGTGAGGGGCACCTTTGGAAAATTTAGAAATTTTATTTTATAATAAATTCATATTAAGTTTATAATGGCTCAAAAGTGGATTATTTAAAGGTTAGGGTGGTTACGGGTCGAAATCCACTCAACCAATTGAATTTAGATAGGTTTGGGTCATTATATTAACATTATCTTTTAGTTTTAACTATTAGTTAATTAGTTTGACACTTACCATGCAACTTTGTATTTTTATATTATATTGTTAATAAACATTCAATATATATCCAAGAGACCCCCAAGTGGTCCATTTATGATACACCTATCATGATATAAGTCTCTTAGATGAACCTTATATTTTTAAGAATTTAATATCAATTAATAATGTAATATTTGTTTTAAAAACTCTTTTATGTCAATTTTGACACTATTCAATAATTGATTTTTCTAAAAATCATAACAGAATGATTACTTAGAAAAGAGTTAATTAAAGCAAATCTAACATGTCATATTATCCAATAAAATTATTTTAATTCATTAAAAGTCTCAAATTATATTTATTTGTGTATTTATAATATCAATTAGTTTAATTATTTACTATTATGGTAATTACTGCATCATCATTGGGTCATAAATAAATTTAATTATTTAATGTCTAAAAATTATAAATAAAATATCATTATGTAGGAAATCTTTTTATATATCTAATTAATATTTATAGTCTAAAATTAAACATATATAACCCTATATAACAATTGTATTTCTAAAAGATATATGTTTGTGTCATTTTTGTATTCATTTTAACTTAATTAAAATAAAGTGTCCCTATCACTTACAAGTGGATCCATGGGGTCCCAAAATCAACAAAAATATGACCATGGTCGGCCATGTATCAAATAATATGGTTAAGATACGTTTTAGGGTAATTTAGTATTATTATAATATTATTTTCTAACACTTATTTATAGGATTTACCCTTTAACCATGGTAAATAAAATATTTACCGAAATAATTATTCAAAATGTCTAAAAATAAAAGTTACCTATTTACAAAATTTGAGAATCCTGATTCCAAATATGGAATCCATTTTTCCTCATTTAAAATACAGAAGTGGCAGAAATTAATTTAAAATTAATTCCCGTTGTTAAAACAAAAAAGCTTGTTTTTAAGAGATAATAACTATCAAAAGATTGACACTTGTTTATGTCTGGTTTAATTGGGAAATTATGTCCAATGACAAAAATTAAATTAAATGGTAAAAATATATTCTAAATATACTTCAAAACCACTCAAATTCATAATTTACCAATATTAATTATTTCTATTAAAAAAGTTTTTTTTAATTAAAATTTAATAATTTTCACTATTCATCAAAATATGAAAGTTATCCGAAAAGTACAAAAATTTCTCCCTAGGCTAATTTAGATATTCTGAATCCAAAAATTAAGTCCATTTTGAGAGATAAAATTTCTAAATTTCAAAAATTAGGTATTACTATTCATAACGGCTAGTTCGATTGGTTGTGGTGTGTTAGAATCTCGAAGTTGCGTACAATGCATGCCATTGCATTATTCAAAGGGAAACGTACCATGGAAGAGTGGGGTGTTTCATTCTCCCCTCCTTCAATAAATTGCATCCTCACAATTTTTTAATATTTGGCTTGAGAATATAATGGAAAGTCCCACATCGGAAAGAGAGTCAATAAAAAAACCACTTTAAAAGAAAGGAAGAGAGGTATAAAGGTCACCCAAGATAAACCATACTAGGATTACACGTAGGAAAACATGGATATGGACGATAAACTAAGTGTTCAGTTCTAATGGAGAGGGACATAAAACATGATTAGGAGAATGTTAACAATAATAAAATCACTAACATGTGTTAGGACAAACTGTCCTTCGTCTCCCAGTAGGAAAAGTAAACAGAAAACATTTTTTTCAAGTTACATTACATATGGAAGAGGAATTCATTTATGATATTGACTACGGATATAAAGAGATATACTTACTTTTTAATTAGAGTTTCATTGTTTAATAACATTTTAAAACTAAGTCATTTTTTTGAACAATGAGTATTCATGAAGACTTGGTCATAATGAAAGAGCTAGAATAAACTTATATAGAAATACATGATCCATGTAGGATAAAATATATATTTAACTTTTATTTAGAGATTAATCAAAACAAAAATGGATAGTATAATATCTGATGACCCCCCAAATGGATATTCCATTAGATAAAAAAACTAATCTTAATTTCTAATATTAAACCATCAATACCCCAAAGTTAAAGAAATATAATTGAATAATCAATTGTCTTTAAAATCCTTCAATATAATCCAAACTAATATTGAAACTCAAAACTTATAATAATGTAGTCTTCCACGTTAAATTATATCTCCAAATGACATTAATTATTCTTAAAGTCACATACTTAAAAGTTATTAACCTAATCATTTCCATAAACAACCCAAATCACTCTAAATCCATAGATAAAAATCCACCATTATTCATCAAATGAAATCCCATACTATTCTATTTTCCTTGGGCATATAGTGTTCACAACAAAGAGAAAAACTTCCAAAATAACATCTATCATGTAATCACCAAATCATTTTCATATACCAAGGGTATTCATTTAATAATAAATAAGAACCCAAATCAACTTATTATTAATCAATATAAACATTTAACTAAAAATAATTAGTCACACTATCCAGGGAATTCATGTAGTCTAGTGGTAGGCGATACATCTCATTCGCACTTTGGTTGTGGGTTCGATTCCCACAGCTTTGTCCGACGCGACGGGTTGTCACACGGTCTGCGTGTTATCCTTTTTCAAAAACTATATTTTATAATATTACCAAAATGAAATAAATTCCTCAAAATAACAATAACATAATTTAACCACAAATCTTATCTCATAGCTTGAATTTTCATCCCAAATTATGATAACTTATAATTCTCTCAAACCCCAATGATCATATAAATCAAAATGGTTATTCATACCTATATCCACTATAGAAGAGATAATTCTTCCTCAAATATCATTCCCACATGGAAAACTACGGGGTTACAAATACAAGAGAAATTATTCCAAAGTAAACCCATCAACAAGGAGCACTAATACTTTTTAAACATTTCTCCAACCATTTATTTCCACATAGCTTCTTCTTTGGCCAAGAAAATATTCTATAGAATAGGGCATTCACTTGGGTAATGGACAGGTCCCCTACATTTACGATAAATGACTATAAATGGACTCTTGGGACCATTTTTATATTCTTCAATAGTAATCTTCATTTTTCTTCAGCAATTCTTCACCTTATGTCCTTCTTTCCCGCATATAAAGAATTTCTTTGTCCCATTGAGACACTTTCCTGGGTTCCTCCTTCCACATTTCCTGCATGATGGAAATTGAGGATTCCTTCCTCCATGGTCTACACTGCTAGAGCTCTTATCATTAATCACCTTTCACTTCTTTGTTGAGTTAGGGAAATGGTTAATATATATATTGTTGATCATATTTTTGGAAAATTTATTTGGCATAAGGAAGATATCTTTTAAGCCTATCGAAATTCCATTTTGTTTCTCATTTCCACCATTGTTCCCACCTAGTACATCATTCTCAAAGTCACTATGACTTCCTTGGAATACATCCATTGACTAAAACCAGAAAGAATTGTGTGAGTAACAGTAGTCATAAAATCATTTAGATATTAACATGTCACCATATTCTCAATTTAAAACACATTAAGATTAACCAAGGTCATTTACTGTCATCTTATATATTTAATACTTCAAATCGGTTAGTAATGAAAATGTAAATTATCCTAAGAATATCCCCCAGGAGTGTCGTAACCAAGAGTGTAGCAAGGCACGTTGTCATGCACCAGTTCCCGTTCGAGTCAAAATCAAAGCGGTGTTTTTAGGTTTTACCACTAGGTACATCTGTGCCAGAGCTTCCTCTACCTGCTCGTATACACACAGGGAGGTATTTCTTGGAAAACTCACAAAATCTCTACAATACCAAAATTCTAGGAATTTCTTCTATACTAATCCTCAATGTTCATCTTAGGTCTACGTTCTCTAATCTGAGTTTATCTAAATCTAGCTCCCAAGGATTGTACTAAACTTCCTCTGATACCAACTGTAACGCCCCGACCCTAGATACCCAGAGTCGGTGCCTTATTACATAACATTGGCATGATCACAAATAATCAAGTCCTGAAAGACCGATTAGTTTAGTACTCTTGGAAACACTAGATATATTCATAAGTCTTACATTACATCATAAGGTAAAAAAACTACAACAGCATCTTGTCTTCATATCCCCTCATACTATCCCTACAGGTCATTCATAAATTACTTCTTCACATCTTGGGAAATGATAAAACATTGAAAGGGGTGAGCTCAGATGCTCAGTAAGGATAACAATATAGCAGAATCATTCATAAATAAGAATAAACAATCAAGGCAACGTATAACTAAAACAAAAGACTTTTAAACATGAAATTCAACATAGTATGGAAAAAATAAAATGAAATAATGCCATTTACTTATTCACATGGATATTCTACTAATCTATCAATCACATGCAATATCAATAACCACTTTCATAATGATGGAATGCATAATGTCAGACAATCATAACCACATAGCCAAGGCCTCGTGCCAAGACTACAAATAAGATTTGGTCAAGGCCTTGTTCAAAGCCACTAGTTTGCCTCATGAGACCTACCGATCCATCAAGGAGCTATAGTGGGCTCCACCTGTCACATACTAAGTTCAATGCATTCCTCATATGAAAAGTTTTAAACATAACATAAACATTCGTATTAAAACTTGCATACGAAATGTAAATACTTTATCCAAAAACCATGAATGGTATAAAAATAGCACATCCATAGTCAAACATAACTCATTTGATACAATATGGGAGATTATATTGTATCATTTTAACCTCAATCAAGAATGATGATGGACATTGACATAGATGAAAATAATCCGCAAAACAATTTGAGTGAAATATCCCTCTTTTTCTTGAAATCATTTAGAAGTCACACTATTTGTCCAGAATCCATTTAAAATAGATTTTAGAATCAAAGTGTCCCATACCACTTCAAAACTTTTAAAAGGAATTTTGATTTTAAAACTTTAATGTCCATATAAATAAATCCATAAAACCATTTTTAAAAAATGTACATTAATGAGAATGATTTAGAATAATCAATATTTAAAACAATTAAAATGTATTTTAGTTAGAGTTTCTAACCAAAAGAGAGACACTTGAATAAAAATAATTGAGGTAATAAAAACTTTATAATATCATGAGAATAAAGGGATTCATGATATACTATGTCAAAGTACATTATATACACCATATAAAAGTGATTTGGTGTATAACAACAAAGAAGTATCAATGGAATGTAAATTGAGATGAATTCTCTTATAAAGACTATATCCTTTGGTTAAGGATAAATCAACGGAATAATTATGTGTGACAAATATAAATACAGTCAATATGATTGGATATTTAGTGTGAATCAATCAGATGACATTCACACATATTCTTGTAAAAACAACACCAATGAATTGGATATTTAATTCAACAAATGGAGATTGAGTTAAAATTACTCTTATCAAGTTCATACCGATGACTTGAGAATTTATCAATGGAGTGACTATGTGTATAAAAATTATATCCACCGAAAGGGGAGTGTAAATTATGACATAATCCAATGAATAGTGATTCTAATCATAATCATGGAGTAAAATAATCAATGAAGTATGTGTAAAGTTGAATGAGTGGAAATTGAAATTTCAAATTCCCTTGTTGATTTGGTAACATAAAAAACATACACACATGAAAGAAGGATCATACAATGATGATGTAAATATAAATCAATTAAAGTATATTACACAATGAATACAAACATGGGTAGTACACACACCACATGTAATAAATAAGTGGTGAACAATGGAATTCTCACGGAATTAAAAGTGAGATAAGAAACCCCTTACTTTGTACTTTTTCCTTGGTCGGTGGTAGATAAACCACCTATATAATGGTGAAATAATTGTTATTAAATTATTCAATAATCATATACATTAATATGATATCATATATGATCTTTTAACATTTATTTGTAAATAATATCTTAGAATTATCGTCATTTCAGGTGTTAACTTACTAGTTTTCTTTTATATGCTTTGTTATGTAAGATATGGTTGTCATGGATAGGTTTGTATCGTATTCATATCAATAATTATGTCATGTCCTTAAACATTATTTTTAAATCATAAAATGAAAATTATACTTGAATATATATGATAGAGAATGAATCTCATCGCATTTATGGAGACGGTAGTCCGTACGTACGCACGAGCGACAATATCATTCTTTTGATATTAAAATAAAATATAATTGGATGGTATATAATATATACAGAATAATTATCATGTTATATTTATTATTTACATGAATTAAACATCATTATTATACCCATCCAAATAATAATTTATTGAATAACAATTACACCACGACATGGAGACGGTAAGTCGTACGTACGCACGTATGGTGACATGTTATTCAAAGGGTGGATAGAATATTGAATATGGTTGTACCATATTTATAATAATATTACAGTATATAAGAGATACTGGATTTATTATTTTAGAATAGAAATAACAAAGGAAGAAGAAGTGGAAGAAGAAAGGGACTTGAAAAATGGTGGTGAAATCATTACCTCTTCTTCAGGGTCTTCCTTTTGATTTGATAAAAAGTGCTCCATAGGTTGGATTTCTGATCAAACTAAGTCCTCTATGTTGTATTGAGGGAAGTTGATAGAGAATTTGGGCAGGGTTTGGCTGAACCAAAATTCTTTGAAGGTGTGATGTAATGAGAAGTGGGAGTGCCTTTTTATAAGAGGGGTGAGGGGCACCTTGGGAAAAGCTAGAAATATTATTTTATAATAAATTCATATTCGGTTTATAATGGCTCCAAAGTGATTTATTTAAAGTTTAAGGTGGTTTTGGGTCTAAAAACACTCCTAAAATATAATTTAGACAGGTTTGGGTCATTATATTAACCTTATATTTTAGTTTGAACTATTAGTTAATTAGTTTGACACTTACCAAGCCACTTTGTATTTTTATATTATATTGTTAATAAATTTACATTATACATCCAATAGACCACCAAGTGGTCCATTTATGATACACCTATCATGATATATGTCTCTTGGCCTATCCTTAGATTTTTAGGAATTTAATATCAATTAATAATATAATATTTGTTTTAAAAACTCTTTTATGTCAATTTTGACACTATTAAATAATTGATTTTTGTAAAAATCATAAAGAATTATTACTTCTAAAATATTTAATTAAAGAAACACTAACATGTTATATTATCCTAGAAAAATATTTTAATTCATAAAAAGTCTAAAATTATATTTATTTGGATATTTATAATATCAATTATTCTAATTTTTCACTATTATGGTAATTACTTCATCATCATTGTGTCATAAATAAATTAAATTATTTATGTCCCAAAATTATAAATAAAATATCATTATGTATGAAATCTTCTTATATTTCTAATGAATATTTATAGTCTAAAATCCAACATATATAACCCTATGTAACAATTGTTTTATTAAAAGATTTATGCTTGTGTCATTTTTGTATTTATTTTAACTTAATTAAAATAAAGAGTCCCTATCACTTACAAGTGGATACATGGGGTCCCTAAATCGACCCAAAGATGCCCATGGTCGGCCATGTATCATAAAATTGGTTGAAGTCACGTTTTAGGGTAATTTAGTATTATTATAATATTATTTTCTAACCCTTATTTATATGATTTACCCTTTAACCATGGTAAATAAAATATTTACCGAAGTAATTATTCAAAATGTCTAAAAATAAAAGTTACCTATTTACACAATTTTAACCTCCATATTCCAAATATGGAATCAATTTTTCCAAATTCAAAACACAGAAGTGGCAGAAATTAATTTAAAATTAATTCCCATTGTTAAATCAAAAAGCGTGTTTTTAAGAGATAATAACTATCAAAAGATTGACACTTGTTTATGTCTGGTTTAATTGTAAAATTATGTCCAATGACAAACATTAAATTAAATGGTAAAAATATATTCTAAATATAATTTAAAACCACTAAAATTCATAATTTACAAAGATTAATTATTTTGATTAAAATAGATTTTTTAATAAAAATTTAGTAATTTTCACTATTAATCAAAATATGAAAGTTATCTGAAATGTACCAAAATTTCACCCTAGGCTAATTTAGATATTCCGAATCCAAAAATAAAGTCCATTTTGAGAGATAGAATTTATAATATTTAATTAAGTAGGTATTACTATTCATAACGGCTAGTTCGATTGGTTGTGGTGTGTTAGAATCTCGAAGTTGCGTACAATGCACGCCATTGCATTATTCAAAGGGAATGTACCGTGGAATCTTGGTGTGTTACTTGGATATGGTACATCACATAGTATTATTTAACTATTTTTTTATGACTCTATAAAGTATATAATTTGAATATTTATATGTAATCTCATACTATGTCACTTCATATATACCTTAAATATTTATTACCATTTTATGAAGGGAACATAAATCAATTATAGGTATAGTTTGTTGATATTTACCTCTAAAAAGGAGAGTGTCATTTCATGGCCAAGAGTTTCTTTCTTAGTTGAAATAAAATAAATGACCATAACATTAATTATGTAAAAATATAAATTTTTATTTAATTATAACATTATTATATATTTCTACTATTTATTTTACATATTGAATTATATTATCATAAATTAAGAGCAATGGATTTTGGTCCTGATTATTTTGTTCGTGAATGGAAATCATTAATATTCAATTAGTAAAAATTTGTTAATACTGAACATGTGTGAAAAATGATAACATTCCATTATGGTTTCATCTTAACTAATACAATGGACTATAATTCTAGTGCATCAAATATTTATCTACATTGTGAAAATTTATCTTATTATAAACTTTTGGAGAAAATATTGATATTGGATTACTATACTCAAGGTCTATTTACCATGATAAAATGTCAATTTTCTGATTCAATGATGTGACATGGAAAATTTATTGATGATTTTGAATTCATAGTTATTGACCTGAGCCAATACCTGGGTACTGATAAACTATACATTTTTTACATCAATGGTAAAATATGCGTTTTATTTGGAAAATCATATGAGACCTTCTTATGTTGTTAGTAATGAAATAATATGAATACATATTTTTAATGATTTTTCAGAAGATATTGACACCATTGCATCCCCCATGGATTTTGAGCAAAATATTTAATTTTATTAATCAAAATTTCCCTTTTTGACAATTGATGTTGAACCTAAAGTAGAGATGGGTAAAAAATAAATGCAACTATATTTGTTCAGAATTCATTTAGTAAACCATGAAATGTGTTTCTCTAGTTTATATTAATTTAATTACATTAATTTAGTTCATTATATAATTATTTTAATGTTTTTTATTTTTTGGTTTAATTTCATTAAAGTATATTAATATCAATTTATAAAAAAAGGTTTAAAAATGGTTTTTAAATCATGTATAATATGGATTTAAATTATAGTTTCTAAAACATGTTATTATATTTTTTTGAATTAATTTACATCAATGCTCTATCATTGATATTTAAAACCTATTTTTTTAAGAAATACATTTCATTATTATGAAGATTATAAAAAATATTATATGAGATCAATGGAAGTAATGATTTGATGTTGATGAATAGATTTATGAGTGTTGGTTACCTTCTACACTTCCAACATTGATTATAATAATTGGAATATTTTTCCTCTTAATTACATATAAAGTCATAACCATATTCATTATTATTTTTTTTGGGAAATTATATTGCACCAATTTTCAATTCTCCCCATCCAACTAGAATGGGTCTAAGTTGGGATGATCCTAGACCTAGAGGGAGAAACCATCATTTACTTTCCCAACCTGACCCACTAGTAGACACAACATCTACCATGCCTTTTCATTATCCTCATTATCCTCTAGGTAAGTCCCCATTATTTCCTTCACAATAATATCATTTATCATTTTCTTCCAATACCATATATACACTACCTCTTGGGATTTTCCACCTTTACTATATTCATATCCTTTGATGTATCCCCAACCCTAATACTCATATCATACCATGTCTATGCAACCTCAATTTCCCACCATCCAACTAGGAATTGATGATTATATTACTTTATCATCCATTACAGTTCATAAAGATCACCCAGATCATTCATTTGAACAAACACATCCCTATTAGGCTACTAAAATAGAAAACCCATAGATTTATCATAACTTATTGAGAATCCTTAGTATTTGTTATAATTATAAGTGTTTGGATTTATATCACATACATTTTTTCATATTTTACCCTAACTAAATTCTTATTTTTTTATTCCAATTTTATATTATTTAGTTGGAACTACTAGTAGGAAACGTGTGTGAAACCATATGTGGGAAACCTCTAATCACAAAACAAAAATAATGGTGGATTGTAATAAAAAAATTAGAAGATAGCTAAAAAATTAGGCAATGAATTGGTTTCATTTATTTTTTATCCATGTACAATGATATTATTATGGTGGAACAAGTCTCATAGAGACATATGGGTAATGACAAAAATTATAAATCATGGGTATAGAGAAGGATTAAGAAAATATTTTAAATTATATTTATATTATTTCTATATTTATGTGAATTAACATGTTCATTATAGTGTCAGTTTAACATTACTGATGGTGGACCTTATATGGTTGAATGGTTGATTGATCTTGGGGAGTTCTCGCCATCTTATAAACATTAGATATATGTTGTTTGAAGGAGTACATTCGGTTCTGATTTAAAGGGGATACCCATATTCCTTGAATGTCTAACAAAACATTATTATAAAATTATATCATATTAGAATAGTGATGAGTTTAATGTATTCCCAATATTTAATGGTTTTCATATTAATTTTATGCTTATTACATTTTTTTAATATTATTATAAATGATGCATAGGGGAGAAACATAAAGAATAAATATTTAATGATGTGTCTACACACATTTGGGTATACTATATTTCACAAGTATGATAAGCTATAGGTAGTTTAATATTCACAAGAAAAATAAATAGATTTATAATGATACCTAATTATCCATTCATGTTGAAATTTATGCTTTATTTTCATGAATACCTTTAATATAAATCAGGAAATTCCCCTTTTAAATGGTCTAATGGCATAATGGACTATTGGTATAATGACTTAATGGAATATTGGAAAATTGGACTAACTGTAAAATAGAAAATTGGTCGAATGACCTAATTGAAAATAGAAAACCAGAATAACGATCTAATGGACAATTGTTCCAATGCCCTAATGACCAAATGGATAATGTCCTAATGAAAAATTGGATAATTTTCCTAATGGATTAACAGAAAAATGACGTAATGACCTATTGAACAATTTTCTAATTTTCTAATTTTCTTAATGGACTAACATACTAATGGCCAATATGAATTTATTAATAATGGAAAATAAGACTAATGGCCTAATGATCAATTGGCCTTATAATCTAAAGGCCTAACAACCAAATTTCATAATGGCCTAATATCCAATTTCTCTAATAGAATAACTGTATAAGGGGCACATGATGAATTGGAATAATTGCCCAAAATCCTAATGAAAAACTTGACCTAATGTCCAACTAGAAAAGTTACTTAATGTCTTAATGGCCAATTATAGTAATTTTCTAATGGCCAATTGGACTATATTATAAAAAGGAAAATTTTTATAATGGCATAGTGTAAAATTTTCAATAAAATCTAATATCTCAAAGACCAATTGACCTAATCGAATAATTTTCAATTTTCATATTCGACTAAGATCCTATAGTCCAATTGGCTAAATAGATGAATGGTATAACAGTCTAATGGACAAATGCCCTAATGAAAAATTATCCAAATGGCCAAATGGACAAATATCCTAATGTACAATTGTCTAATTGGCCAAATTGATCAATGACCAACTGACTTTGTGGCCTACGAGCCAATTGGCCAATTGGCCTAATGGCCTAATGTCTAATTGGCCTGAAGGCCTAATGGCCAATTGGCCTAACAATGTAATGACCTACTGGACAATTTTCCTAATGTTCTAACAAACCAATTGAAAATTGGGATAATATATTAATTTCATAATTTTAAAATTTCCTAAATGCCAAATGGTAATGTTACCTTACTACATAATGGTGAATTGGACAAACTCTCTCATGGACTAACGGCCTCATGAACTACTGTCCAATTAAAGTAATGGAAAATTTTCCTAATATACCAATGGCCAATTCTCATATTGGCATAATGACAGTTTGTAATAAAGGCCCAATGACCAATTTTATTAACAACCTAATGGACTAATGGGATATCGACCAATTGAAATAATGGACTAACAACCTAATGGACATTTGGAATATTTTCTTTATGGACTAACATCTTATTGGAATAATGTCCAAATGGACTAATGGAAAATTATCCTAATGACCAATTGACCTAAGGGACTATTAGCCTAATGGGTAATTAGAATATGGTCCTAATAGATAATTGGACTAACAAACTAATGTCCAATTTTCCGTACATCCTAACATACAATTGGGATAAATGCCTAATGACCAATTAACCTAATGGCCTAATGTCCTGATGACCAATTAGAATCATCTAGTAATGTACTAATAGAAAATTTCACTAATGAAATAACAGCTCATTAGAAAAACACCCTAAATACCAATTGGCCAATTGGAATAATTAGCTAAAGGATTGATATCCAATTGGCATAAAAAAAGAATGGGCAATTAGACTAAGGTCCTAATGGTCAATTAGCCTAATTGACTAATGGATAATTTCCCTTAAGGATGAATGGTAAATTGGCCCAATGACATAATGAACTATTGGAATAATGGTCAATTTCATTAATGTCCTAATATCTAATTGTCATAACTTCCTAATATCCTAATAGACTGATGTCCTATTAGCCAAATGGCCTTACAGTCAGAAGGACTAATGGCCAGAATGCTTAATAGAAAATTATTGAGTTTCCCTAATGGCCTAATGGCCATTTGGCATAATGGACTAATGGCCAATTCGCATAATGACCTAATGGAATATTGTCCTAACGACATAATGGAAAATATTTCTAAAGAAATATTGGATAATTTAAAAAAACACATAATGGAAAATCTTTATAATGGACTAATGGACAATTTTCAAAATTTACTAATGTAATAATGTCCAATTTTCCAATTGTAATAATGAAACTATAGGCTAAGAACAAATTCGATAAATTTCCAAATGGCTATTTGGAATAATGGCATGATGAATTTTCCGCATAGCCTAGTAGCATAATTTATGAATATCTAATTTGCTATTATGCATAACAGTCTAACTACCAATTGGAATAATTTACCTAATGGAAAGTTACTATATTGGACAATTGGACTAACGACCATATGAGAATAAAGATCATTCTCCAATTTTCTAATTAGACTAGTGGTATAATAGGAAAACATCCAATTGTTCAATTAGACTAATAACCTAATTGGATAATGGATTATTAGCTAAATTTCCTAATTAAAAATTGGACAGTTATCCTAATAAACTAACAACCAAATAGAATAATTATCCTAACATCCTAATGGCTAGTTTTTCAATTGGTACAATGAACACTTGGTTGTTAGGAAATTGTAATTCCTTACGACTTATAAATAATGTATTTATAGTCAAAATTATTAATTTTTCATAAATTGATAGTTAGAATTATTCAAATTAAAGGCCTTATATTAATACAATTGAAAATACATCAAAAAATTATTACGATTGATTTGATCAAGGATTAAAAATTATTTACTATGTAAAATTATTATTATGTAAATATTTTTTAAAATAAATTTAAAAAAATTTCTTTATATTAAATAAAAATGTAATGTATATATATATAATAGCAACTAATTATAATGAATAATATGGACTTAATATTATGAAATTAATATAAACCAATAATATTCCTAATAATTTAATTTTCATAATGAGTGGAAAAAATTCTAGTGTTTATGATGAGATTTTATTTATGAATTTTGCATCAATAATTTTCATAGGGTTGAATATATGAAAATCTAATTCAATTAAAATTTATTCCCTTTTTTATTCAATATTGAAATATGTTTATATTTTTTATATGTGTCTAATAATCATTTTCATTTGTAGTAAGATTTATTGATAATCAATGTTCACATTCCTCGAGAAAAATAATTTTTGTCAAGTAGGATGAAAAATGATTGATGTGTAGTTAATAAAAAAACACAATAAAAAATTGTTTGTTTTTATTTATATTTCAATTTATTACAAAATTTATAATTAAATATATTTTTAATTTTCAATAGTCTTCCAAGGAGGATCTCAATGATAAATAAGATGAAAAATTTAAGCCAAATGATAATTTGAGTTTGGTATTAAGTGAGGAATAGTAGGGGAGAGTCTGATGTCGATGCAGGAAAAACATCATCCCTACTAGGTATTGGCCTAATTAGAATCATATTAAAACACTTTTCCCATTGAGATCCAAGGAGAAAATGTTGACGATTCTAAGGAAAAAAGATTTATAAAAACATGAAAAAAGTAAACTGACCACCAAACACTACATGGAATATATGTCAGTTATCATTAAATCATTTTCATCATAGGATATTATTATTGTTCATTCATATATGACACCAAGGCGCTATTTAAATGATTCCTTGAGTGATACTTATTATGGTCTAAGTGTATGTAACATTGATGGTGGTGGGGATGATAATGATGATGATGAAGCTCCAAATGGTGTTGTTTTTTGATGAGGTGGTCACTAAAAGTCATGAGATTGAGGATATTGGTGAATGGGGATTTATGTATCCCCTCCATTTTTGGCCTATCATGAAAATGGCACGTGGATTTTTCTTAATGAGATTAATTGGTTGGTTTCATTGATATATATATATATATATATATATATATGTTATAGTATTCTAAAATGTTTGAAAATTATTACATGTAGTTTATTGAATATTAAATTTAAAATATTTTTATTTCATTGAATGTTTAATATGTACTTTATTTTATTTTCATATTCATGGGATGTTAGAGCTTCTACTTCTTCCAAATGGTGAAAGCTTCCTATACTCATGGTCTGTAAAATTTTTAGTATATGTTTTCTACTGGGAAAAGCTATACCCACAGTTATCAATACCATTGGTATATATATACCCACTTTTTGGGTTAAACTATTGGAATAATAAAATCTCACAAATGATATACCAAAGTTCTATATAGAAACTATGGGTATATCTCTATAAATAAATATCTCAAATCCTAGGTTACTAAGTCTATAGGGATAAGCTATACCCATGGTTTTAGGGGCTCTACCCATAGTTCTAAATAATTGGTATAAAGTATTTTTTAAATATAAATCCACCTAATTCAAAATATGGAATCTATTTTGGAGTTTAAAATCTCTATAATTTATGAAATACATATAAAAATAAATATTCAAAATATAATTATAACCATTTTTCATAAAATTAAATTTTTGGCATAAAACTATATTTTTTTCAACTCACTATAAAAAATATTATATGAATGATAAAACCATTGATTAAATATTTAATATATAAATTACATTAATATAATTCCTCAGCTTTGATCGATTTAATTTAATAATAGAAAAACACATTAGGTTCCTGAAAAGAGGCTTTCATTATAACAAATATTTAACTTTCAAATTATTTTTATTTTAATTTCTATTCAAGTGATAACCATTTAATGTATTTTTTACATAATTGTTTCTTAATTTTTTTATTCTTTTTAATTCCATCTAATTTAATGGCTAGGTAATAATCACATACTATACTGTAGTTCATTTAGACTTGAGGTTGCGTATAACTCAAAATATCCTATTTTTTAATATGAATTGATATATATATATAAATATATATAAATATTGGGTTATTACATTCTTACCCCAATAAAATGAATTTTCCAATAAATTACATTATTTTGATACAAATATTTTATGATGTATTTGATTCTTAAAAAATGTATGTCCCCATATAGCTTCCCTAATGTATGGTTTCTTGGAAAAATGTTGATCATGTGAGTCAATTGTTTGGATACACATTCCCTATACAATATATAATTTCTACTAGTTATTCCTTGTAATAGAGATCTTATTCAAGAATAATGACCTATAATTTTATTACATGAGAGTGGTAAATATTGTACTTCCTCGAGAGATATTTGTGCGCAACTCATCATGACCATGATATATATTATACAGAGGCACTGTGTGGTAGGGTATAATCCCTACTCGATCAATAATCTCAATGGTTCAAATATACCATGGTATTAACATAACATTATTTTTTAATCTCAATACCTTCTCTCATTGGCAAAATTATAGAAATACTATTTCACTGACATTGAATTCCAAATTTCTCCGATCATTGTGAACATGAAATTTCTATCAATACTGGAAGCCCTTTAAGACAATATCAATGGTTTTGACTTTATCTAGATTTACCATTGTGATACAAGGGTGCATTATATTTCTTTCTCCAATCGCATACCAACTTGTTAGAGTATTTCAAATCCTTTCTTTGAGGGACTCATAATGATCCTTCTAAATTCTCGAGTAAATTCCATAGTTGTATAAAGACATGACAAGATAAAGGTGTTGATCCCAACCACATATTCGATATAGATATCCGAATCTAAATATATCCTCTTGGATTTATGTACTTCCCATAGGAAGGTCATATATATATGGATTATAATAATCATTGAAACTTAGATCAATTTGTCGTGCCTTTTGAAATATTTACATGAACTGAAAGATAACCCTCAATTTCTAATATGTTTAAATAGAATGTGGTGATCTATGAAACATTAAAACATCCATAATTTATATCATAGTAAGATGTTCAATAGAGAAAACTTATGTAATGGAAATAATGTGTTCTCAATTTTTATGGTTATCAACTACATCGCAAATAGCATTATTCAATTGACATGTTTTGGGGAGTCTGATAAAGAAATATATGATAATTGTTTCCCACATTAATTTAGTTACAACTCTCATATTTAAATTACTAACATACCTAAAATCGGGATAGAAACTATACAATGTTTATTTTAAAAAACTCCCACCAAAAATCATATTTCTTATCTATATACATCTTCATACATCTTGGATGAGTAGATAATGATGAACTATTAGCATCATACAATAAACCCTGCCTAATGTATAGAATTTTTAAGGTGAAAAAAGACTTCTGGAAACTTATCATTCTATAATAATTTATGTTAGATATAATAACATTTCTCACCATCTTATGTAAATCAAAAAATTCAGTCTAAGCCTCTTTAACCGTCACATGGTTATATGGTAGGAATAAAATTTGAAGTGGATAAAATTTTCCCCATACTTCAACATATCAAGATCCATCATTTTAAAATACAGAAATATTGGATCATTTGTGATCCTCAATATAGATTAGTTAATATGTTATTTTGTTATTGGATCATATAAGACCATTTTTCTTCCCCGAGTTGGTGATGTATTATGATGTCACACTATTTAGTTACTTCAAAAAATCATATCATGTTAATATTCAACTCATTTTATATGAAAATAGACATTAAAAATTTATAATCGGTATATGTATCACACCATTCACCGTAGATAAAAAACCTCCATATATTTAAAGAAAAATGACCACTTCTAGCTATATATTACAATTATAGTAAATTGGATAATGTGTTTTCAATTTTCACGATTCATATTTGATCACCATATCATTATACATTATGACACATCATATTAACTTTGTCAATGAATCACTAAATATCACAAAACCTTCTCTAGTTTATGGTAAATTTAGTACACATGAACTAACAACACTTCTATTAAGTTCTATGATATTATATTTACATTATTTTGATGAATAAAATAACACCCTTATGAGAAAACATGGTTTGATGAATAAATTGTTTTGATATATATATCTCAAATAATTGGTAATATCCATAAAACCCTTAAAACTGTGGATATAGTTTACTTTGCTTGGACAAGGACATTTCTAAAAACGTCTTTCATTGAAGGATCAAATGATATACAATCACAAAAGAGTTTATAACCCATGAATGAAACCTTCATAATTCAAAATATATACACTGTATATTTTTCCTATATATTATATTTTTGATGGGAGATTAGAAAAAATTATCAAATTATCCTCATTTTCCTCCGTTCTATTAGAATATAAATAAATATGATATATAAATACAACAACAGACTTTCGAATGCAATTATAAGACTATATCTATTAAATATATAAAGATAGTTGGGTAATTAGTATGTCTAAATGGTATCACAATAAATCCAAAACTATAATAATTCATATTGAGGGTTTTATTGGGTATATCCTATATCATAACACTTAATTGATGATATCTATAATAATTTTCAACCGTAAAAATATATCGATATACCCATATTATCAAATAGTTTA
The DNA here is from genome assembly GCA_963277665.1 of Viscum album. Lineage (NCBI taxonomy): Eukaryota > Viridiplantae > Streptophyta > Magnoliopsida > Santalales > Viscaceae > Viscum > Viscum album. The sequence goes on along the minus strand of OY728132.1, from coordinate 1,337,053,966 downwards.
CCAATACTGGGTACAAGATATGTGTTCATGATAGTGATCTTGTAAAGTCCATGATATTCTTTTAATAATTCATTAACCCATATTTTTTCATAAGAAATAGAATGGGTATACACCTTGAGAATGTACTATGTCATATGAATCACTTACCAAGATGATCATAATGTTTCTTATTCAATTCCAACAACTCACTTGGGTCCATTTTTTAAAAAGTAAATGAAATAGGTGTAACACCATATATATACTATTTGGAAACAATCATCATGTTTCATTATCTATCAAGGAAATTCATATAGAATGAAGTAAAAAACTCCCATAAAATAGAAATATCCTTAATGTGTAGTTTATCCCCAACCATGTGAGAAAATTCCATTCAGGGATTGAAATTAGAACCCAAAAGATATAAGTACTTTCCATTAGATGTTAAAAATAACCCTCACACTATTGATAAATAATAGGATTATTTGGTAAATGTAATAAGAACTACCTTACTTGAAAATTAATATGTGAACCCTATAAATAAATTAAATCCATGCCTAGTATCACATAAAATTCAACTAAAGGGAGAATCACATGTTTTATAAGAAGAACATTTCAACAAAATTAAATCAGATAGGAGTTATAGAAATGATATCTAACCACCATATTATAAATATTTTCACCATTAACAAAACATATAATAATATAGGTGGTGGATCTATACCATTAGATAATTCCTCAGATATAGATGACTACATAGAGATAGCATCAAATAAGACAATAGCTATAATATAGTGGATAAAAATTCTACCATTAATTTTTTCATTATTGTAAACCACATCATCTATCATGATAACATGATATTTACATTTTTCCTCAGTATGAAGAGATATATATTTAAATAAATATTAACAAATCTTCAAATTTTTGAACTAGTTTACATAATACCAATACTCTAGGAATTTGAATCATTCAAGTATAGGTGGTGCATTGGATTGAATATTATTTTAATACATTGCTTGAACCAGCCTATTAATCACCTTTATATATTCATGGGCCTTATGATCCACCATCACACATCTGAAGAACCTCCCATATCCATTCAATGAATCAAATTGATATTTTTTCGAACATTTATATCATGTCGATGGATATAATTATACTCAATCATTTTATTTATTAGAGTTTAATGATAATCCATCTACCTCGTGCATTAAAACCATTGGAATCTCCAATTTACATTTCTACCTTTAGTTCACAATAAATGATTTCTTCATTTCTACAAAGTTATCTTATATCTATTCTATTATAGGATTATCAATTAGACACTAAATAATCGATCAATTATTATTTTAGGCCTAGTGATTATTATAGAAGCATACCTTGAATGTCTTAAAAATTTACCACATAAGTAACAATATACTCTTCAACCATTAGATTAATATTATTGAATTCCATCTACATCTTTATATGTAAAATATGAGGGGATTACTTCCTGAAAAAATGAAATCTTGAACTCATCTCATTCCATGGATTCAATTTTTTTCCTCTTCAATCATATTTTTCATATTAATCCACCATTGAGATTCTTTTCATATAAAGATTAAATGTAGATAAAAACTTTTTCATCACCAAAGAATTAGAAAAAAGGTAATATTTTATCAATGGTGATGACCCTTCTCTCAACCACTATTAGAGCAGAATACCCACTATGGAAGGAATATGTCACCACATAAAATAATTAATAGTATGTTATAACCTCCATTAATATTTTAGATACTGAAAATGATTCATGCCATGAGAATGTTTATTGAGGAAAGACCCAAAATTATTCATTCTATCTACCATAGATTTTGGTTGCATTGGGGGACAATAATTTCATTATATATCACATTAGTAGATATCATGATTCCTTCTACATCCAGCCATTAACTAAAAATAAAAATTAACATGTACACATTTCATTATAATTAATTGAGTGAGATATCAAATAATCATGAAATAACATTCATATGATTTCTAAATCATGAAACCTATAAATATATGTATGAAACCATTAGTTAACCAAAGGATATACATTTCCATTACAAATCCTTTGGTTGTTTATCATTTAATTAGACATATATCATTATTTTTTCGACGATCTCTAAAAATAATCCTAAATGATTTACTAAACCTCACTCGGATACCAACAAAAAAAGAATGTTATTTTTATACATACATATTACATCACTTTATATAATGTTATATTACATGCTATAGACTTGATATTTTAGTGACATTATAGACTAGATAAATAATTTTTTTTTTAATTTCATTATTTATAATCTCCCATACTACTATTTTTTAACATTATTGGTATACACTATGTAAAAAACAATTCATAATCTAGGGAACGGAATGATAAAAAAGAGTGATCTTAGATTACTAGTGTGGGTAAACATGGAAGATATTAAACGAATATCACTTGGAAGACTCTGATATTTAAAATATTATGAGATCATGAACATAACTTAAAAAATTCATACATAGTCTCAAGAATATCATAAAAATGTGTAATGGAATAATGAATATTCATTTCAAATGATATGAATCAAAATATAGAGATATCACTATAGAATAATAATGGACCATATGTTTATGTCTAAATGTGAGGAACATTATTTAGTATATAAAAAAATAAATATTTTAAGGTTAACTATGGAGACCCTGAAATCATAATGGATTTGGAATAAAAACCTACATTCAATAATTGATGAATCTATATTGACTGTTTCTCATAAAGGATAAATCATGTCGACTTGTTTCCCATAGCATATCAAGCACGTCAACTTGTTTCCCATAATTATCTCATGAGATATAAACATTACCTAATAAATTAGAGGGATGAATAGTTCCCTGACCATCCATCAAGTAAATAAATACCTAATTATTTTTCCCACAATATCATAAATCATTCCTCATATCAACATATCATAACCCATATAAATAAAACAGGTTCTATAAATATTTTATAATTTCATCAAAGTACAAACCTTTTGAAATTATTAGGTTTCATTAATATAACACCACCATTAAAATAATAACATCCAAATAAATGATATGGATGAAATAATTGTATCATATAACCAATAAAACATATTTAACATCAATGGTTGTTATCAAAAAAGATATTTCATTAAAATAATAACATAAATATTAATGAAGGAAAATAAACATTTTCCCTTGAAAAAAAATTATTTAAAATATATATTTCAAAAATATTGAAAAAAAAATATTATATCAAAATAAATATGAAAATTTTAAAGTAATATTCAATTCATTAAGTGATTAGGATGATGGGAAATTCCATTCACGTAGTATTATTTCAAACAATACATTACTTTCAAACATTTTTATAAAGTACATATTTCAGAATGAGAAAAAAAGTATTCCTTTTAAACCATTATTAAAAACATGGAACTATAAAAAATTAGTAAAAAATAATATATAAGAGTCTTTGAATAAATTTATAGATAACATGTATATTAAAGAAAAATGATTCTCAACTCAAGAGGGAAATAAATTTGGTTTTCTTTATTTTTTTTTATTTTTAGTTTTATTGAGGGAAAAATGATTTTAATACATTAAGTATCTATAAATAATAATAGGATATAAAACATGAAATGTATTTATCAGATAATTATAATTCAATTTCATCAATTTTTATTTAATCATTATCAATCCTTATTAAAATGGGGTTGAATAACATGGAAATCATAATCCCTATTGAAGAATAACATTTAAATAAACATTAAAAATAATAAAAATAATTATAATCATGATATTTAAATTTCAATATGGTAGTATATGCATCAATAAAAAAGTAACCTTGTGTTGAATATGGCATCTTTCTCCCAGAAATAATAATGTGACTACAAATCCAATTCCTCTTGTCTCAAATTTCTTCTTACATATTTGAAACTATAGTATAATTAATATTGACTTATTATTAATTTAATTTATTAACATAATAATATATTTCATACCATTTATGATTTTTAATGAAATTTTATTACCTATTAATTAATTTTTTTTATTTAATTCACTATTCTAGATGTTAACAACTTTATTTCTCATGCATGTTTTTTCTTCATTAGTCCTAATCCTTATACATTGATCATGGTAACAAAATATATATAGTTTCAATTGTATAATATATATCATATATATTAATTATATATATATTTATAATCATCCATAAAATGTAGATAGATAAAAATTAATTTCACCATACATGGAGATGATAGGTTGTATGTAGGCATGGACATTGTTTTCGCGTTTCAATGGATGGATTGAAATAATGATAAAAAATAATTTTTTTTATTGAATAATTATTTTATAATATTCATCATATATATTCATGAAATTCATCCTTATTTGAATAAATGCAAAATGGAAATGAAAATAATATCACTTCACTTCATGAAAGTGGTAGTCCACATGTACACAAAAGTGACGTTGATGCTTTCCAAAATATTGGAAGGTAAGATGGTAAACAGGATATTATAATTCTTGGAATATAAATACCTGATAAATGTTATATAAATAAATTAATACCATATTTACTACCATCACTGAAATATGGTGATGGATAATGAATTGTATTTCTATGTGGATATGATGAGCTATTTGTACGCCCAGGTGATACCTTCATCTCCCATTTGACTGAAAAGTGTCTGGATACTGATGATAAAATATTATATAAAAAGTTTTATGAAAATTAATATAATTAATTTATAATTTGATTATTAATTAAATATACTTACAGTAATTATAATAATATAGAATATGAAATAGTTCAGGTTATAAGGTAGCCACTCTTTATGTTTTTCTCCATTAAATTATTTCTTAAGGACTCTTGGAATGGTATTATAAGAATAAAAACACATAAAATTCATGGATAGGGATGTTTAATGATGCGTAATATTTTTAGGTAATTATATAATTACAAAAAATCATAAATAAATATCAATCTTGAAAAATTAACTTATCTTTACAAAAAAAAATAGTAATTAAAGTATACTATTTTTACAATTATGTAAATTTTTTAGATATATTAATTTCACGAATGTTACATTTTTTGTTTATTCATATATTATTATAATATAAATGTAATAATCAAAGAAATATGGAATCTAGTTATCATAAAATTTATTATTTTTTGAAAATGGATAAAATTAACTCATCCAACAATATAAGTTCATGTGTTCAATAGTTTTCAATGCATTATACCAATGTTTTAACCATATTTTACATATTTGACCTTTACGAGGATGAATTTTTTTACTATTTTTTCAATTTCTATTAACTAACAATAAATGGAAAATGAATAAAACCTTTAATCCCCATGATTAAAATATGATATCAATTTTTGATGAATCAATTTATGTATGTGTAAGAATTGAATATTAAAATAAGTGTACAAAACATGATTAATATTGTTATTTATAAAAATATATTTTTATGCATATAACATAATGTATTCATATCCCTTTTTTAAAAATATATTAGATGAATTTTAAACCATTTATTTACTAATATATATATATATATATATATTTAAGTTATTCAATAGTAGTAATTATTTTATTTTATTAACATAATAAATTTCATGCATAAAAATAGTTTTTCAAAAATAGATATCAATTATTATAAATTTTTTGTTATTTTATTTAACAATCAACTAATAACCAATGAAATAATTTTATAGATAAATTTTTAATTATTTTTTTATAATATTCATAAATAAAAATTTAATAGTTAGGTTATAATGATACACTACATAACGGTTCTCATAGACTTCTGATAGTTTGTATCACAAGATATAAACTTATATATATATATATATTACAGTGTTACAAATAACCTTTTCCAAGAATAAATCCATCACCAAGTCCCATTATAACACCCCATACATAAGTGATAATGCATAGAGAGACTACATTATATCTGATATCCCTATGAAGGCTCTGTTTAACCATATATTCCCTTATGTATCCATATATATCCTTGAATATAGAATTATATGTGAGATCAGTGAACCATGAATCATAATCTAGAATAGTTACTTCACTATAATGTAACTCTAGAATCTCAGGAATCCCCACAAATAATTTTATTTATAGTTAATACTCATCATAAAAAACCAATGAAAACTCCTCAACCATTATTTTATCCTCATAGTTGGTCTATGTGATCTGAACCCACCAGTGATCTACTACTACATGAATAATACAAGTCACAATAACAAAAATCTAATAGACATTGGTCTACTTGAGTCGAAAATCTCGAACCACATTCTTTTTCAAATACTATTTTTCTTGTGGGTCTGAAAAACTATGAATTTTGAGGAATCTCTATCATTGAATCATGAATAACAATCGTTGTATGCACGCATCATTATACTCTCTTACTAGAAATTTTTTTCCTAACATTAATATTATCATCAACCCAGTCCACTGGAGTAGATCCCATGTGACATGCATTTTGTTGGATTCTAGCACTTTTCATTTCCTGGGGGTAATTTCTCAAGGAGAGGTCCTAATTTTATGGTTGCATCACTGAATTGATCTCCGTTATGACAATGTCTCTATATTCTTGATGGATATATCCAATAATGGATATTAAGAGTAAAAGATGATGGAAAGATGATGTTTTCCAATATATCACATTTTTTTAAGATTCAAATAATCCCTACTTTATAGTTTCATGATTATCTTAGGTGATTCTGAAAAAAGTTTTGAGATTTCTCATATGTTGAGTGATGTATTCATTCTAACGAAATGTGTATTATCTTATGAGAGTCACATAATTATTTTCATCTACTATGAATTATAAAAACTCTATGTTAGATGCTTATCTGACCACATCATAATTTATCAAATGAATATAATATTTATTTTTCTGATTGAGAAAATCATATTCATTAGTGAAGATGAGAATATGAGAACTTTCAAACTTTTGAAGAGGATATTTATAAAATATTATCTTAATAGGGATAGAAAAGTTTTTAAACATTAGTATCAAACATATGTAACATATTTATCTTACTTGGTTGAATTATCTTATACAATATTTTTTTCATTTAATATTTTGAATAAATGAAGAACTATTTATTCATATGAACTATTCTATAAGGTTATCATATGGATTATAATAATTCTAGTTTAATATATTATGAACAAATACATGTATGAAGAATGTTAGGATTAGTTTCCTAATAACTTGGTATGTAAGATCTTGATTTTTGAACATATGAGAATAAGAATTTACGTTTTAATAAATGTTTGGATTTAATGATGTTTCACTTTTCTCAAAGTGTAAATATATGGTAAAGTGGATCCATGATAATTTATTTGAAGAATCTAATTTAAATATTTGAGAAGAATAGACCCAATTTATTAATTTCTTATCTCATCTATGGATTATCACATTAAAACATATGATTATATTGATTCATAAGTTCAAATTCAAAGAGGAGATATAAACGGAAGGGTTAGTAGTTTCATGGAGGGATAAGATGATGAAATATATTGATGGACAAGAAGAACAACTAGTATAAAAGTACACCTAAATAATCTGAATTATTTTACAAGTAAAACATCAATGATATCTACTCACATTGTATCTATAATATTTTAATCATCATTGGTGACCATCATGAGATATACATTTAAAATGATAATACTCATAGGATAAATCATTGACTAATATCAATTGCTTCTTGAAAATGTGCGGTCAAATGGTATTTATAATGATTATTTAATCTATTTTTTATTACACGCACTGTATGATGTGTATTAATACCATGGATATATTTTTTAGAAGGTAGTTACTGGTTGAAATATATTAATCCATTGTATTAAGTGACAACTGGTTAGACTAATCTAGGAGCCCCCAGTAAAATATATTTTATAGTTTAAATCACTGAACATTTTTTATAGACTCATGGCGGGGTGTACTAGGTGTTTTGAGTTCAAGAAAAAATGATAAATATTATTTTCTATTCTATTTAGTTTATGTTTTTATTTTTCATTCCTATCATTATTAATGAAAATATTAGAAATAATAATTAATAAAGGTAGAGGTTTCATCTAATGAAATTTTTGGGAACTAAATTCAAACCTCTCTTGATTGTTCGTCTTTCCATTATCTTGGAAAACACCTAGTATTAGATCCAATGAATCTCGATTTTAAAACATCCAATGGTTCATGTGAAAATATAAAATCATAAATGGTTACTATAGCAGATAATAGAAAAAAAAATTAATTGGTTAGATCTCCACACATTAATGGTGATGAATATTTTTTCTAGATCAATTGCAAGACCATATATCTACAGAATATTGGCTTCAATGGTTATCAAAAATACTTAAATACTTAAGAAAATATAATGAGTATTACTAAAAGATGGGATTCTATGAATAATGAATAATAAAATCTAAAATCTAAATATATAAATGCAATAATTTTTGTATTTAGATCACACGAATTAAACAATGTTTTTAGTATCTAATAGTACATGAAATATGGACCACCATAGTCTGTTCAAATGAAGGTACCAAAAATGTAATGTCTAATAGATATGACACATCAAACCTTATGTCTAATACAATCAATATATAAGAAGGGGAATGCAATACTCAAGTAAATCAAAGGCTCAGTAGGATTTTTAATAAAATTACTTCTCAATAGATAACTATCATTTAATCGGAACAATAATTGAACATTCTGATAGTGTTAACACCAAAGTGGAGTGTAATATCAGTTTCTGGAAAAAAACTCTCTAATGGTCATAAGAATAAATATAAAGAATATCATTAGAACTATTATGATGTATGAAGTTTAAATGGAATTTAAAAATAGAGAACCAAGAATGATTACAAAAGGAAAAGGTTTCCCTAAAGGTTTCCACTTATATAGATGAAAATTAGATAAAAACCCATAAAATCTATGAAATATTTAATGAATAAGAGTCCTCAACATAGTCTAGATCAAATTATGATCTTGTACAGTTTTTTGGAAAGATATAAAATTTACATAACAAGAGAAGAGGCTTCAGAATACCTTTCAACATGCACAAAAGGCATGTTAAAAATTATAAGGATCTAATATGTTATTAATTTATGATGTTATAACACATGAATCCTGATTTTCCAGATCTTCAAGACGATAAAATTATAAAAATGAAATACTTAAAGGGATTTCATTATTAGAAGAAAGGTAAAAAGACTATGAATTCCAATGGGAGTGCTTCAAAACAGTATTGAAAATGAAAATCCTCAGATTTCTAAGGTGAATATATTAATAAAAAGGCCAACATATTATTTATGACACATTTGGATGAGGTAAATTATTACTTTTCATTTAAGAATAAATTTTATTTATAAAATTAAAATCATACATATTAATAATGGAAGGAATATTATACCATGTTAGAGACTAAATTAGAAATCCTAAAGAATTAAAAAAATATCTTATGAACTAAAACAATCAATTTTTTAATTTATATGATTTCATGAAAATCATATTTCAAACATGAAGAATCTATTAGAAAATTATACTTCCACAAATAGCAAACATGCTAAAAAAATAAAGAACCTTTATATGGGGGTTCAAAATATTAAAGATGTTGTAATTGCCTTTTATATAGGATAATATTGTCTCTGTAAAAATCTTTTTAACAATACTCTAATGTTGGAAATGAATTTTCAGGACCACTCTCACTGAAGTCTATCATGTGACTATCACACGACCACTTCCAATAGGCCAGGGGCACACAACTAGCACTGAGTAGTCTTATACCTCAAATGGGAGTCATCACCCTAAAGTACATATACACAAAAAAATTATCTATACGAAATAATCTAAAGGTAATAAGATGAAACAAATAAATGAATACAACTAATACCCGAAAATAGATTAACATAGTAATGTATAGAATAAGAAAAAAGAGTAAAAGTTAGACCACCAGTGAAACTATAAGTAGTCCAACCTTCTTTAGGATTGAGAAATAAGTTTAAAATGATATTTCATGCTAAAACACCATGGTCTAGAAAGCTCCATCTATGTTCCAACCATTATCTATCCTCCTAGTACACCGTCAAATGGGTTTTCATCTTCATAACACACGACACATGTTGGAAAATACCATTCAAGGGAGAGTATAAAAATTACCATTAGGGAATCAAGGAAACACTAAACATGATACACCAGGTATATTCATATTAAGAAAAGATGTATCAATAAATTTATATTATAAAAACCTAGATATAGTCATTAAAAACACTACTCTATCAGGTGGTCAGGAAACACCACCATCCATAGGATGTTTCATGATCCAGTGTTCCTTCCGGGAGAGTCCACTCCAAAAGCAATTGTATTAGTAGAGACACTTGAGCAAGAGGGGTAAATCATTATGTAATAAAAATGACACTCACTAATATAATAATAACATGATTCATAGATAGGGGAACACCCATAAATAAAGGGGGACACCACATACCCAATATGGATCATCCCGCTATGTAGGGGATCTTACATCGATAATACAATTATCCAAACAAATACGACCAACTGGATTGAGGATTAATTTCTCTGATTCAGGATGACATTATGATCCCACAAACCTAATCATAGGGAACATGGATGATAGTGGATCACACTCTAGTCTCACTCAGGGACACTCCGGGTCTATCTAATACTTGACCTCTAAATGGGATTACAATATAATTATCTGGATTTAATGACACATTTTACCCTTAAGGGAAAGGTCCAATGGAACACATTCAACCTATAATGGTCCAAAATAAAGAAAAAAAGTCACATGTACTCTTGAAGAGGGTACATGATGTGTACAATTGGATACATGGTGTGTCCAACTATACCCAAGTCTTCATGCGTGGAAAATATTCACATGGAATGTAAATTTCGAGATACATGACATGATGATGGAGTAAATTGATAATATAAACACACGACGTCTTGGTGGTGTTTTTTGCCATGTATTTGTACATTTGCCTATGTTTTTGTACCAGATTTAGTAAACCTTGTAATGTCCATGTCCAAGTACATTTTGTGCCATTGACCATGTAGTTTTTACCATTCCCATGAAATTACCAATGTAAAATCTAATCCAATAGAGAATGGTCACAATTTAAGTGAATGATTCACATGGTCTATGATACTTGACTCTGGAAAACACCCTAGCATAGTATCTTGAGGGAATATATGATGTTTCATTACTCATTACACATCATTTTTCTAAATAATTTACATATCTCTCAGATATTATTCTATAATGTCTGTCGCGTCTCTATATCCTATAATATATCATGAACATAATAATCTTGGGTTTCCTAATCCTTTAAATTTCAATAGGTAGAAATATGGACTATAATATTCTAATAATTCAAATTTTATATCCTCCATAATATTTTATAAAATATTGGGAATAATATAACATAAAAATATATTCCCATTGGATACAGATCATCCTCCACCATCATCACACAATAAACACACCATAGATCATAAATCTCCCCCAATGTAATGATATGTTTCACTGAAGAACAATCACACAATTATAAAATACCTTATATTTCTATGAAACAAAATCCAAAAGAAACACCCTATATATAAATGCACAATGATTGAGGGAATGAAATCAAATTATAAAAATAGATGAATTGAACTTTGTCTTCTGCTCATTCTGTCTCATTTAATTATCATCAAAAAAGATGAATGAAGAGGGGAAAATAAAAATGAACCAATAAATAGTTCCATAAATTTAATTATACCATTTATCTGCATATCAATAATGTTCATGGAATTATTCCATGTGGATCTTGGATTTAAAATATGACGGAAATCAAAAAAGGATGCATCATATGTTGAGTTCGGATCAATCATTGTTGGAGAAAAATTATGAGTTGTTGTCGTTGTTGAGATCACTAAACTATGTTAGTGAATGGTTCCATGATCTCTTCACTATCTATTGTCATTTGAGAATAACTCCCTTTATATGATGCGTAAATCATCATGGTTTGAGTAGAAAAACCTATGGAAATCCAATAAACATTTATACAAATTATAAAACCATTCCCTATTTTGAAAATATTAAAAAAAATTAATTTACATTTTTATTTATTTTTGTAGTGAAATACTCACAAATTTCTCATAGAAGAATATATTATTTAATTCCTAGAGTAAACGCTATATTCAAAACTCAATAGTTCCCTTACTTTTTTACACCCATAAATTCTAACATAAGAACATTGTGTTTGATAGCGTGTATCACACGCTTCACTAAGCACGTAAGGGAATATAAAAACATGAAATATAAATATATATTTACCATTTTTAATAAATTAAATCCATGAAATATCTTGAAATGAACATAATTTTGAGTTATCATATGTCCCAAGGAACAATGAGTTCCTTCAAATGGCTTGCGCTACAGGCAAGACCGAGTTCTACCAAATAAAAAAATATTAAAAAAATATTAATTTATATAACATAGCTACTAATATATTAGTTATGAAAGTGGTTGACTAACATATTAAGATTCATGGTTTACATAAATAAAAAATTAATTCATTGGTTACCAGTTAATTATAAATGAGTATGAAAACTAATGACTAAAAAGTAAAATATTATTATTTTAATTATAAAAAATCTATTTTACAATAATAAATTAAATTAATTACAATTAATGAGTTATATTAATGTGATATAAATATACACATTATATTCAATATAATATTTTTTATATTCATCAAATATATTTTATTAGATTACGATTAAAAAACCCAAAATTACACTTAAAATATTATATTTTTACAAAGGTTGTTTGGCCTCATTTTAGTGATGAACCTATTTTAATTCAAAATTTGGCCCTTTTTATGTCTAGTATGTCCCATTAAACTTCAAATTTTTAAGAGAAACAATTAATTTATCTTGTGGTTATATTTTGTTATTTTTTACAAGGTTTCATTTTATAATGATTTGTAAAAATATTGAAATTTAATTCAAAAATTAATTTTCATATTTTTTATTCATAAAGATAAATTAAATTTTAAATTTACATTATAGAATAATTATATAATATTTTTATTAATTAATCTAATATAGGTCATTGAAATAAATTTTACTTTGAAATTGGTTGTAAAAAATAGAAATTGTTTTAATGATTATATATTAAAAACATGTATTATCCTCATTTATATGAGATTAAATTTAAATTAATTTATTCCAATTATATTATTAAAAATTTTAAAAATGGATTAAATATTTATTATAACAAAATCTACAATTTTTATTATGGTAAAAATATTTTTTTATCCAAAATATTATCGAATGTAATTCAAATTAATTATAATGATTAAGGTAAAATTAAGCATAATATGGGACTAAACCTCAATATTAATGTCCAAAATGACATACACACTTATTCAAGACACATTTTAATTCCATATTTAGACCCTATAATCGATATAATATACCAATGAACGTTATTGAATCCACGTTCTATTTGGATAACATTTTTGGAATGCCCTTTCCCAACTTTTAAAAGACTGATACTCCTCCTCTACTATAAATGGCCTCCTCTCCTCCCACTACTTCACACCTACAATGAAAAATAGGCTCAACCATGATTAGACAAAATATCTTTGCAAAACCCCTCCCCTAATCTTATAATCCACCCATTGGATAGAAATAAATCCAAAGAAGCTCATTGGTTCCCACCAAAAGGAGTATCTCGGTTAAGAGGTAACATCATTGCTTAATATTTTTTTATTTCCACACTCCACTTTATATATAATTATTATTCCATGATTATATAAACAAAATTATCTAAAATATAGTAGTATGTTCTTTGAAGGGTTATACCTACACTTAAATAGACCAACATCTACTATGTAATGAACATACTATTTTTGTGAATAGGGAACTACTGCCTCACGAAATGATGATTCTTCGTTCCTCCTTTTCCACCTCTCATGATTTTAATTATTTTGAAAACTCAATTTATATATGATATATATGATATAAATAATTTATTTACAATTCTTTAGTTATTTTATAACAAATACCTCAATACATTTGGTTTAATGTAAATTTGTTAATAATGTTTTTGGAAGTATAGACTACTGACCCTAATAGTGATGTGATACATTCACGATATACATAGAACGTATTAAATATTATATTAATAAAAATAATTAAAAAATAATACATACATATGATAATGTATTTATAATATACATATTTATCCTTATTATATAATTATATCCATACAAAAAAGAAAAAAAGGTAACATTCATGCATATGTATGACCTACCATCTCCATTAACGAGTCACTTCATTTCTTATATCCTAATATTGTGGACTATTATAAAGACATATATACATAATATATTTAATAATTAAATCATTTTTATCATTATGGAGATGATAAAATAATTATATATTTAATATAAACAACAAATTATAAGTAAAAACATATTTTAGAAAACTAGGAAATTTACACCCAAAATAGTGAAAATGATGAAAAATTGTGAACAATTATGTAATATGATATTACTGGAATATTATATATGATATTATAAAAAATTATGATTTGGGTCTAAGTTATGAACATATTTCATACCACTATACATTATTATAAATTCCAAAAAACAAAAGGAAGCTTAATGTAAGTGATTTTATCCCAATTTACATTCCATTGAGACTTATTTGTTGTCATGCACCTACTTTCTTCTAAATGGTGTATATACTACACATTGAAATATAATATCATGAAGCTATTTATTTTTATGATATTATAATTATTACTTAATTTCATACATTCATGGGGAATATGATTTAAATATTTCAATGTGGAATGGGAAAATTTGGAATGTTTAATGATTATTATCCTTAGGAATATTATTAATGATTATCGTATGAAATATCACTTCCTTTTGTGATTTTTAACTTTCCATAAAAATAATAACTATATTTTAATCATCTTTTATTGTAATTCCACAATATTAGGTGACATATATTATTATTTCCTAAATGTTATACAATTTTGACATATGGTGTTTACTTGAACAGTTATTTCATTATATGAGGAATTATTGATAAATCCATATTCATTTTCTAATAAAATTATTTGATAACGTGTATTATTTATTTAGGCTATTAGATATGATTAATTATTTATACATGAACTAATGGGTGGGACATTGACTTTACATATCCCATCGATGCAGTTATATGTTCTCAGGAGAAGATTATGTATTCAAATTAAAATGATTTTCTATCTATAGTTTTAACCATATTGTGAAGGATATTGAGGATATAGGTTTTTCATGTTCCTCATTCAAGAAATTTAATAATTATATATTTCTTTCCTTTAGATTTACTTATTTTTCATCCATGATATTTTATGATGATATATATATGGATACATTTTATTCTTAACTTATTGATTAAGTGGCATGTTTATCAGTTTCCTATATTTCCATATTGATTTTTCCTTTTCATGTTACATGAATTTAATGTGTTTTTAATTAATCAAATTTACATTTCAATTTATTCTCATTGATTCATTATTTATTCACATTTACTTTTCTTTACTAATCATTTGACCTCACCCTAATTATGTTTCCTTTCCTTAGGTTATGAATAATAAATCATTGAATATGATATCTCGGGTGAAAATTATTTTCTTTTTATATATCATGTTTATATTTCTTATTTCTCAATGTATTATAGGTATCATGTAAGTAATATGTACTTCCAATAATGAGAAATTGAATATTACATTGGGTGTCTTTTCTTTGTAAACAATATAATGTAGTAAAATAATGAACCGACTCTGGGCTTCTGGGGTCGAGGCGTTACAGTGGGTATCAATGGATGTTTTACAGTATACATGGAAAAAAGATTTATGAAAACATATATTATGGAACAGAACATTAAGATAAACATTTAGTATAATTATATAAGAATTCCTTATCTATTTGGTAAGGTAGATATTACCTTGGTATTCTTATAAATATATCTATATATAGATACTTCAATTGGATGTGGTTTTGGTAAAACTATACCTAGGAGTAACTAATCCAACAATGACTGCCAGGACTAACTACCTGTTATAGAAAATAAATCCTTAATACAAACCTAGTTTACAGTCATAGGGGATACACTTAGGGTAGTTCAATTTTTTTCGTTCCATGATGAATTATTTAAAATTAAATATATCCTTTAAGAAACCATGATTCTTACTATAATATTAGTTGTGGAAAAAGTTTCAATTTATAATCAGTATTTCACTTGCTTTCTGGTTATAAATTATCTAATATAATCACGCTATCAAATCTAGTATATTTTATTATTTATAAATGGTTCCTCGAAGGAAAAATAGTGTTCATCCTCATGGAAAAATGGAGATTTTTTCCTATAGAGGAATCAAATAAACGTGGTATCAGAATTGATCAAGTTATGGATATATTTATCCAGATATTTTAGGTTATGACAAATTACGTTGACTAAATGGAGGAACCTATTCCTTAAGGAAATTATCTATGTTTGATCTCCTTATAAGATAAAGGTCCCCATTATTTAGTAGAAATTATGGTCAAATGGAAGCCAGTCAATGGGTTAATTATTTGGAGAAGATATTTATGGAAATATTTTTTCATGAAAAAGAAAGGGTTACACCTATAGTATATTTTTTAATCACAATGTGGATCAATGGTGGTCATCTATCCATAATACTAGAGAATAATAATAAATATAATTCATTGAATAGATAAATTTTAATGAGACATTCGTTGATAAATTTTTCCCTCTTGAGAAATAAATGAATATGAAGAGAATGTTACTTATTTTGAAGAAAAAGGATAAAAAATTTAGTTTGGAGTATGAGGCATCCTCAATAAGGTTCTCAAATTATTCTACTAATTATATATGAAACACATAGTACATGATTTACCACTTCATTAATGGTCTTAATCCAAATCTCCAAAGAGCACTAGTTTCTTTGAAATATTCATCATACTATTAAATTAGTTTTATGTGAAATTATTTAAAAAAAAGAATTAACCATGTCCTATAGATTCAAAGGGAAGAAATTTAATAAGATAAATGAAAGAAAATATATATAAATGGAGGAAGGTAGTAAGAACTGAAAAATGTATCGACATAATTCACTGAATGCTTCTATAAATAATCCCGGAGCGTAGCTCGTTATTCAAGCTTCAATTTGAATAGTCGTGGAGCCCAAATAGAGTTACAGATTAGATGTTATGGCCATTGAAAGTTAAGATGGTGGAAATGGCCACACAGGTTGGTTTTGGGGAAAGTATGGATTTGTGCATAAATGGGGAATATTGTGCGTAAAAATGGAATCTTGCGCGTAAAAAATGATTCTATTGCATAAAATGGATTTGCGCGTAAAAAGGTAATCTTGCACATAAAAGGTCATTGAACATACAATTTGAATGGAATTTTACATGCATAAACATTCAAGGCTTGGCCTATAAATACAAGTGCACCCCCTTCTTCCCAAAGGGCCCTTGGAGGTCGGTAGCCACTCTAATGCACGTAAGTCCACATTTTTCACACCAGCGTGAAAAACCCCCCATCTTGTGAGCAAAATATAACTTTTTCACATAACGGGGGAAACATGACCAATTTGGAACACAAAGCATTATTTCTGCGCGCAACAGTGCTACGATTCCCAATTTTTCGCACACCAATGTTGTACATATCCAGTTGCATGCACACCTCCCCTATTGCATGCAATTCCTTACCTATTGTGTGCATGGCTACCTATTGCACGCACACACCCCCTATTGTGTGCAATTCCTTCCCTATTATGTGAACTTCCTCATATTGTGTGCCCATGTACCATATTATACACACACATCCCCTATTTCATGAAATTCCTTCCCTATTGTGTGCACGTCCCCCTATTGCATGCACATCGCCTATATTGCACGCACACCTTCCCTATTGCGTGAAATCCTTCCATATTGCATGCCAAACTTCCCGATTACATGCAATAGTTTCATGATGTCTAATATTGCTCACAACTTTGACACACAGTGCAATATTGCATGTAGCCTATCCTGTATGTAGTTCACCAAAGTGGGAAATATTGCGTGCACTGTGAACATTTTGGGCCAGGATATTGACATTTTCCATTGTGCCATTATGCGCACCAACCTTTCACCTGTGGAATACAATGATTTGAGAAACTCCACCATACACCATGTAACTCCTTGAGTCAACATATTCCACTTGGTTCGTTTCTGATGTCATGAGTTGAGATTCTCCTAATCAATTCCTCGAGTACCTTGAGTCGAACCATTCCTCATGCAACTCATCGAAACCATATCACTTGGACCTTATTCCATGTTGTCCTAGAAAGGGCCTCCCTTGCATGAGTCCCAACACTAACCATTTCTAGGCACCATATACCAAAAATCCTTTCTACATTACTATAAATTGTAGTGCACCCTATATTCCAATCATAGGATGACTCTTGATCCAATCAAGATATGCCTTATTCTCTAATAATAGGATGAAATCCATCCTCTCTACATGAATATAAATTGTAGTGCACCCTATGTTCCAAACATAGGATACCTCATGCTCCAAAAAAGATATTCCTTATACTTGAGTCATAGGATGCCAGTTTTCCTCCCGACAAGAATTTAAAATGTAGTTCACCCTATGTTCCAAACATTAGATTCCTCTTTCCCTATAGGAGAGATGTCATATGCTCCAAGCACAAGATTTCGGTAGTCCTATCTGCATGACTTTAAACTGTAGTAATTCTTATTTGAAAAATAATAGGATGCCACTTGCTCAAAACAAGATATGCCTTATGCTCCAACCATGAGATTCCAATAGTCCTCTCTACATGAATATAGACTAAAATTCACCCTATCTTCCAAAAAAAGGATGCCTCTTGCCCAATATGAGAGATACCTTATGCTCTAAGAATAATATGCCAATAGTCTTCTCTACATGAATTTAAACTATAGTAATCCATATCTGACAAATAATGGAATTCCTCTAGCTCCAAAAATGATATTCCTTATTCTCCAAGCATGAGATCCCAACAGTCATATCTACATGACAATAAACTATAGTACACCATATGTTCCAATCAAAGGACGCCTCTTTGTCTAGATGAGAGATGCCTTATGCTACATGAAAAAGATTTCTTATGCCATGATTACAGTGGCGTAATTTTAGAAGCAATGGAATTCATTCAAACATTCAATCACTCCACCCCACACTTTGCATGTTATTCATTCAGATCATCATCTACTTCCATGTGTAAAGGGAACCTCTAATAGTATGGTCTCATGCCGCATTGGCTCACCTACCATCTTGGAAAAATTCCCCAGACGACATCAGACGACAGTTTGAGTCATGTCATGTGTTTCGAACAAGTTCAATAGGTGACCCTCATTTGTTTTCCCCATTTCTAGATAACGTGATATGGATACTGTGTTTTGAACACAGTCAATATTTTTCCTCCCTTGCCACGCCACCCTCGTTGTGTTCCGAATGTCGGGCATGTGATTCACACTTTTCATCTCCCTTTGTTCGGAATGATTTCAATGCCCCTTGGTGTTATCCCACATGTGCACCTCTACATTGGTGTTATCCCCAATTATATACCTCATCCCACTAGGGATTTGAGATTCACTCATGGCCAGACATGAGGAAGACACGACGGGCAACTTCCTTGCATAAGCCACGGTCACCATTGTCACCCCATAGCGGTACCCAGGCAGCTTCCTTGCGTAAGACACATCCACCATAGATTCTCCATAGCGGCACTCAAGATGATTCCTTGAGTAAGCCCCATATACCATTGCCTCTCCATAGAGGCACTCTAGTATATTCCTTGTGTAATCCCCATTCACAATTTTTGCTCCATAGCAGCACCTGGGAAGCTTCCTTGAGGAAGCCCCATCCATCATTTTCGATCCATAGCGGCACCTGTGAAGCTTCCTTGCATTAGCCCCTGTACCATTGTCACTCCATAGCAGCACACAGGCGGCACCTGGGCAACTTTCTTGTGTAATCCCCATTTCCACCCTTCATGGACGCACCTTTGTGCAGTGATCGTCAGGTCCTTGTTGCCTCTAGTTTCTCAAAATGAGCATGACAAACGTGGGCTTAAAGAAGTATGAATCGACCATTACATCCTCTACAGGAAGACAAGAGTGTAAGCCCCAATCCCATCTGGAACTATGTGGTCTTTGATCCTTGACAAGGAGAGGTATATAGAAAGCCTCCTGAGGTTCAAGCCCAACACCACATTTGTTCCAACCACCTTCACGTTAGTTCCCACTCCATCTTGAACTGCATGGTCTTTGATCCTTGCCAATGCATGGTACATATGAAGCCTCACTAAGGTTCAAGCCCACCATCCATTGGTCCCGAACATCCTCACGTCAATTCATCAACCCCTCCTGAACTACATGGTCTTTCATCCTTGCCAAAGTGATGTATGTAGGAATCCCCTTTGAGATTCAAGACCAACACCCGGTCATTCCGACCCCTCATCGTCAGTTCGCCCAAACCCTTTCTGAACAACATGGACTTTGATCCTTTCCAAGGAAAGGTATCTAAGAATCCTCCTTGAGGTTCAATCCCCCTATCTATCAGGGGTCCAACTCATCTTTCATGTCGGTTCACCCCCTTCCTTCATGACGTTAAACAGTTGACCTCATTCAGTGGTATGTTGTTGTTCCCCCATTTAGCGGTAAGTCGTTTTCAACCCCATTCGGCAGTAAGCCATTGAAGTCCCCAATCGATGTTAATCCATCATCAAATGAACTACGAAAACTTTGATTACCTTCCATTGGGATACAATGGAAGCTCCCATGAGGTTTAATCCCAACACCAATGTCTCATCTAGAACTATCCCTCGATCCCACGTGTTTGAGGAAGATCTTACCCCAACCCAAAGTTTCTACTTCCTCTAGGTCCCATCCAAGCATCCATTATCATTAGCCACCTCCTCAGGTGTCACATCATCCCACTAAACTATGCAGACATTGATTCCCTACCATGGGGATATGTAAGAAGTCTATTTGAGGCTCAAGACCAACACTACTGCCACCTTCATGATGGTCCCATCTCATTCCCCCTCCACTCCATTCAACTCTCCATCATCCAACTTAATTCTCACCACAGCCACCACATCTCGGTAGGATCCTGTCGACCACCCCCTCACTTCTCCTAGATGTACATGAGCCGAAATTCATGCATAAGCCCCAGATTGTCTCCGGGTTGTTTTCCATTGTGTACACCACGATTCCTCACACTTTCGAACTATGTGGGTATTGATCCATGTCATCAACATAGGGTACATAGGAAACCTCCATGAGATTCAATCCCAGTAAATGGTAAACCTTGGTGTTCCCCCATTCTGGGGTGGAAACTCCTTGATCTGCCCTCAGTGGTGTCCATATCAGACTTCACAGTGTGACATATGCCCTTTATGGGACACACCATCTTGGGTCTTCTCTTATCGAGTGTTCTAATCCATCCACTCGGTAATCCTTCTATGTGTTACCTCCTCGGGATATACCAATCTGATCCGTCTATATGGTAAGTTCTGATCACCCTCATTCCATATCCACAAGACGTTAAACTCATGACCAACCTCGTGATAAACATGAGATGCATGAGGAAAACATTGGAAGACCCTTATTTGGAATAACCATCTCTTCTTGATGTTAAACATGTTGCATACCATGTGTTAAACATGGGAAGCTAAAGAAAAACCTATGATACATGCCTATTCCCTATGATTCCACACATTCAACATAGGATTTCTCGGGTTCTACACCCTTTAGATGGCATATTATGAGGCAGAATACAGGTTTCCCAATGTCCACGCATCCAGAGATACCCTGACATGCCTGATGTTGTCATCTAATCAAACCGAAGGTTTCTACCATGTCAAGACCCCATGGAATATCCTAACAGAAGTAGTGTAATTAATTGGTGTCCACAAAGATATGGGAAAGAGAATGATATTAACGAATCATGACCTAATCATTAAGGGAGACCCAGACTAGGCAACGAGTTTTGAGTAGGAATCCATGGAAGGAAGGATTGACATCCCATCATCCTATTTCGATCAAGGTGGAAACATCCAGGAACATGGAACGAATGTTGCCGGCCTTTTGAAAGCGTGAATGTAGGGAAACAAATAGCTATACTTTCTCAAATAGAAGGATGTGTTCACATCGACGAAAGTGTCATAAAAATGGTAATGAAGGATTTTTCCACATCTGATAACTGTGGAAATAATCAACATGGTAAATGCGTTATTATATTGGGAGTTTGTTACAAGTGTGGGGAGAAAGGTCACTGAGAAATAGAATTAAAAGGGAAAAGGAATATTATGATATTTGGTTGTACAAATACAAGGATATGGGTAACAATGAAAAAGAATACCCCAAGAGAGGATAAAAAATATCTTATAATAAGGTAAGGGGTTAAGGTCAAGAATATGTTATGAATCAACTAAAATAGAATTATTAATGAGCTTATGTATTTGGATATATGAAATATGTTGTAATTTTATTTGGATTTAATGATTCCATTATATGATATATGGAATATATAAGGATTGTACATCAATAAATTTATTGTTAAGGATTTGAGATCATATGTTGAATGTACCAAGAAATTTTATTCAATAGATAGATGATTTTTTTTTGAAAACATACGATTAAGGGAAAGAAACCCCTTTATTATGTTTATGATGTTGAGATAATGATGAGGAAATGATTTATTTGGATAATGGTTGAAAACCATGGATAAGATTAATGTTTTTATCATGTTTTCTATGCAATCATTGTTGGATTTTACCAGACATTTGCATTAATCGAATATATCTTATAACATTTGTTTTACTTATGGAATAAGGATGAATGAATGTTCCAAATAAAGTATTTGGGAAATTAATGATGTTACAATATATAAAGAGAATAAATGATCATGGTTTTCACACAGTCGGTGTGTGATGATTAGTGAACTAACTTATGTAGATTGAAGGATAATGATAAATTCATTTTTTAAATGCATTAATATTCATTCTAATGTTTTGAATGACAAAATTTTTTAAAAGATAACCAATTATAATATGGTTTAAGATTATTTTTATACATAGTTTTAATATAGATGTATTACATTACTATATGATGAAACATGTTATAATAAATGAAGTAAACTTGGTCATGGAATAATCAAAAGTATATATTATGTTTATAGAAACATATATTTTCTTATATTCATATAGATTTAATGATTTCAACAACTCTAGGAAAAGGGGTATTAATTTTTTTTCCTATGATCACCATATTTTATGATATCAATTACCATTAGTCACACCACTTTTTATATTTTTTTGTTCTATAACATTAATCAGAACATGTTCTCTAAAAATACCAATTATTACTTTATTATTGGATTTTTCTACAGTATCCACATTTCCATTTCCTGCCTATATTCTCATATATGTTAACCAAGTTATTTGATCACTTAACTTTCCTTTATCTATTATTAAAAATATGTGATATTAAAACATTGTATGATGTGGGTATTCTGAAAATTGTTCATTTTAAATCCCCCTATTATCGATATCATGTTTAAATAGCCATTTCACAATTTAATTAAGGTGGGGAATATGTAACAAACTGAAATTATAAAATAATAACATTGGGGTTTAGAGTATGTATCACATGTATCACTAACCTAAGGGAATATAATAACCTAGGAATTTAATATATATTAACATTTTAAAATTAATTAAATATATGTAAAATCTTACAATGAACTTAGTTATGAGTTTGTATATGTCACATGAAACAACGAGTTCCTTCAAATGGTTTGTGTTACACGCAAGACCAAGCTCTACAGAATAACGATATATTACTAAAATTTTACATAAAATAACCTTGATGTTAAAATAGTAATTATAAAAAGGGTAAACTAAATTATTAAAATATATTTTTTACAACATTATAAAATTAATTCATTGGTTGCATGTTAATTATAAGTTAATATGAAAGCTGATTGAATATAGTGAATGTTATTTTTTATCATCACATAGCTATTTTACCCTAAAAAAATTAATTAATTAAAATTATTGAGTGATATTAATGTGATATATATCTGTTATATTTTAATAAAAATAATTTATATTCATCTAATATATTTGATTGGCTTAATATAAAAATAAACCCAATATTGCACAAAAATACTATATTTTTATAAGGGTAATTTTAAAACCTCTTAATAGAGAATCCATTTTAAATCCAAATTTTTAAATATTAATTAATTTATTTTTTCAAATTAAACATCATATTTTGATGTTATTTTTGATTATTATCTTGATGTTAATTTTTGGTATTTTTTTGTGTGGTTTCATTTTTTAACGAATTGTAAAAAATACTGAAGTTTAATTTGAAACATATATTTCATCATATTTATTTATAATTATTAATTAATTTTTTTTAGGTTTGATATTTTAATTGTTTAATATTTTTATTAAATAATCTTAATTAGGTCATTGTAATCATGTTAACATTGAAATTGACTATAAAAACATAGAAAACTATTGGACATTTTTTATTAAAAAAAGTTGCATTGTCATCCCATCTACGAGATTAAATTTTAATTAATTTCATCCACTTCGGTAACAAAAATTTGGAAAAATTTATTCCATATTTGGAATTCAAAAAATTTCTAATTTATAATATGATCATCTTATTTTTTGACTATCAAATACTAGTGAATGTAATTAAAATTATTTATGATGATTAAGGTGAAATTATACTTAATAAGGGTCTAAAACATAATCAATTGGTATGAAATGAGATATACACTAGTCCAAGAACCATTGGATGACCATATTCATATCATATCCTCCCTTTTATTTACATTGATCCATTAATGGATCCACTTTTTTAGTGAAAATCATTGGTGGAATTCCATTTCCCAAAATTTATAAGAGCGTCACTCATCCTTCACTATAAATGCCTCATAACCTCCCACTTCCTCACATATCTAAACCCACTTTGTCATGACCATGATCTACCCAAATAGATCATATTAACCCTCCCCTCATCCTGTATTCATCCTCTTTGTCATAAATAAATCAAAGGAGTTTGTAACACCCCATGTTTTTGTAGACACATTTTTTGAAATAAATTAAATATTAATATATATTGTACAATGTACCAATTCAATGATTCCATTCACACTTAACCAATTTTTCAAATATTACACACAAAATCGTGTTTGCATATGATTCATGCTACACCGAGTTGTCATATGATACATGAAACACTGAGTTTCTACGAAACATCTCTTTTTATTGTTTTATTTATTTTAATAAGAAAATTAAAACCTGGCAGTTAAAATACGTTATATGAATAATAAAAACCAAATTTCAAATATTTTATAATTTTCTAATATGAATAAAAAATATTTATAATGAAATATATGATTTTTTTTAATGTTCTTTTTATGTTTTAAAACAACTTTTTCTCAAATGAACTGCTTTTAATATTGAAATTAATTTCAGAAACATTTAGAAATTGAATTTGATAAAATAAACATCATTTTTTATTTATATTTTCAAAATTATTATAGGGTGATATTTTGAGGTTTTTTTTGAGAAACTTCAATTTTAGATGAATTTTTCAATGTAATAGACATTTATTCAAATAAGATTTTTAATTTAATTTATTTATAAGGATAAATTATATTTTGATTTTATCACAATTTATAATAAGATATGATTTTTAACAAGTTGAATAATTTTTTCCATTGGAAACATTTCCATTGTTAAATTGGTCATAAATACTTAACTAACTTTTTATCCATTTTACTATAAAAACTAGTTGTGTCCTCCCAACAGCCACATTATTTTTAAATACATTTCTCCCAGATATATTATTATAATTTATAAAACTTTATTCCATATTAGTAATAATAATATTTTTATAACATATAATATATTCTACTATGTTATTGACAAAAAATATTAGTAAATGTGATTAAAATGTTTCCCATCAGTTAAGGACAAATTATTCTTAATTAGGGACTAAAACATAACATCAAGGAACTAAATTACCTACACACATGTCCAAAACCCATTTTAAGGACGTATTTAGACCCTATAATAAATTTTATCAGCCTTGGTCTATTTTTGTATCTACATTCAACATGTAAATAGTGGGTTGATTTCTGTCTTCAAATATTTACAAGAGTGTCACTCCACCATCACTATAACAGACCACCACCAATACCCATTCCTCACACGTATCAATCAAAATAAGTTATCCCAATATCATCATAATTAGCCTAAAAAAATATTCTATTATACCTATAATCATTAGTTTGAGGAAAAATCTTCTCAGGTAAGACTTTTGGCACAAAACAAAAGGAATTCCTAGATTTAGATGTAATGTCTTCTCTCCAGATCTTATCTTTTATTTTCCATATTCACCCCTCCACTCTATTTATTTCATAATTGTGTGAAAAAACCAATATCATACATATAATATTATGTTTTTAGGAAAATATTTCTACCTAAATAGACAAAAACATCCATCTAATGTATATCAAACATATTGTGTTTATATATGTCAAAATACTACCTCACGAAATGATAATTGTTCATTTCTCTCCTACCACCAATCATGGTGGCAGTTATGATGTTAAATATATTTATATATGATATATGATATATATATATATATATTATGTTTTTATGATTATTTAAACCTTTCACAACAAACATATCTTTACATTTCATTTGGTGATAATATGATAATCTCGTTTAAAAAATTGTGGACTACCGCCCACTTAAAGCGATGTGATTCATTTGCACACCACATATAATATATTAAGGATGGGTATACTAAACATATATAAAATATAATATATATAAATTCTAAAAGAATAATGATTCATATATTTGAATACATATATATACATATTCGATTTAAACACTTTCATTCAATATGACAATTTAGATGGAAACAACGTTATTGCGTTTATAGGTCTTACCATCTCAACGAACGATGCATTCCATTTTGTACACAAATATTTTATGGATTATTATAATTAAAATATAATGAATGTAAACGATATTTATTTCGTGTTTTACATTATTTAATCCTTAAATTATTATAAGGATCAAAGATATAACAAATTTTTACACATACAGAGAACAAAGTGAATATTAACCCAAGTGCTACCTTAACATAGGATCTATAAAAAGCGGGTATTGTAAGGCCATAATCAAACCATATATTGTAATATATTCAATAGTATTATTCTATAATAGATTAATAATAAACATATAAATTTTATACATGAATCTTGTACAAGTACATAGAGATTCAAGATACAAGGTAAGGGGATTTTATCTCAATTTTAACATCTAGGAGATAAAAGATATGTTCTCCACTCTTTCATTTTAAGTAGTGTATGTACATCCCATAATTTTATTACATGTATATTTTAATTAAATTTATGGGTATTCACAGTCCTATTTTATGATTCTTCATTCATGGGTTTTATCTCTCAAAAGTTACCAAATATGTAAAATAGTTTTTATCCCAATTTTCCTTCTCTAGATTTTTGTTTTATTATGAAACTAAACACTTTTTCAAGGTGTTTATAATACCATTATACATTTTATATATTGAATATTCTTCTTTTCATCATATTTTAAGCTTCATGCAATTTCTTTTTCTTTTATGGAGATTATTATCCCATGTTTTAGAGTTATATAAGTTTATCGAGACAATCACATACCTTTTTGATATTGTTTATGATTATGCTTCCCTTAATGAAATATTATGATACATCTCTCAAGAATATTAATTAGTTTTCTTACTCCAATATTTATTCATTATATCCACTAATTTAATCACCATTTATCTACTCTCTGGTAATAAATATAAATTTTTAATGTAAAATTAGACCGTGTCTCCCTTCGGTCAGTAATCTTTTGTATTCAAAACCCATGTCTTTTAAAAAACATTCAAAATGATTTTCAAATATATATGAAGATTAATTTTATGGAAAAAGGATCTTAAAAATGTTTTATTCTTTTTAAAGATTTATTTATAATATTTCAAGTCTATTTTCCTTGATAAATTATTTCAAATGGTTTTATGTTATAAGAATAATTTTTCAAAGAAGATAGGAAAAATTATGGATGAAATGTTTTTATTATATCTTTCAAAATTATTTTTTTGTGTATGATAGCATTCATTTACGTTACTCATGTCTTACTGCGGAAATTATTCAATCATTATATTGATATTATCTCTCTTAATGGATTACGTTTTTATGGAATGATGTTTATGAAACCAGTATCACTTTCATTGGTTATTTAATTTTGAAACCCAATAATTTTCACAAATTATGCCTTATGATGTATTTACTATGAAACCTTTATCTTTAATTAGGTTATTATATGTATAAATATTTATGATAACCATTTCATTTAATGGGTTATTATATGTCTATTTATGATATCTAGTCACATGAATGTATGATTTCATTATATGATGGGGGGACCTATATAATCCCTAAAATGTATTCTGTAAGGATTTATGTCTTGTGATATAATCTAATATGGTATTGGGAGTGAACCATGATTACTATGATGGTTATGGGAGTGCACCATGACTACTAAAATGGTATGAGGAGTGAACTCATGCTACTATGATGTCCATGAGAGTGAACCATGACTACAATGATGGTATGGGGTGTGATATCATACTCTTAATATGGGGTTTTCAGTGATTCCCTGGAAACTATGTAAATAATAATATACCTATGTGTTTTCTACATTTCCTTGTTTTATTCCAACACTATTTTTTCATGTCTTCTGCTCTTTATTTCATTATGATTCATGTCATATAAACATAAACTATTTATTCCAGGATCTATATTATGATATTCTATATGTAGGGTATGATATTATATTTTCATGATGACATTCTCATACCCTTATGCTCATGTTCAAGCTTACATGTCTCCTATGATTACCATTAATACGAATTTTCCATTGGCCCTTTTAAATCTCCATCCCCCCCAGGTTATGATGATATGTAGTATGTTATATATTTCTATGAAGGTTTCCAGTCAAGATGAACCTAGATAGATATGATTAATCTCTCATATGTACCAATTATTCTATTCTAAACTATACAAAGGCACTAGGAAAGTATGGTATTCATGTGTCTGTCTGTGTAATGTTGTGTGTATTCTGCAAAAGTTAAGGAATGATAATTTTTTTTAAAAAGAAGGTTCTCTATAATTAGTATCAAAGAATATGTCTATTTATCCTTCGGAAACTAGGATTAGAAAAAATTTGTGAGAAGCCTAAGGACATGTCAAAGGATAAGTATAGGGTTGAGTCAAAGAAAAGAGAAATGTCCAGGAATTTTGGTGAAGGATAGAGTGAGTGGTCTACTAGAAATACATAAATGTCTCGATACTAAATGTGGATTTGGATTCGGAACAATGGAAACTATGGTTAAAAACTCTAACAAGATGTTCCTATCTTGAATCGGGGTAATCTAGTACATGACAGTGGACCATGCTCCACACATGGTTTCACACTCCCATGGGATATTCATTAGAAATTGAAAAACTCATCACAAACCATTATGAAGGATTTAAATATATATTGTCTATGAATAATGTAGGATAAGACTGAGGTGTCTTATATTAAGAGAGATTTCATAAGTTAGACATCCAAAAAGTTATTTTTCATGATTATGTTGTTCCTCATTATGATAACTATTTCATACTATATGATTTTAGTTTTATTCAATGGCTTGAATCAAAATGAACTGTGTTAATGGAGATTTCAAGAGAAAAAAAATGATTTTCCTCCTTAAAAACATAATTTATGGGAGCGAGAATGGAAAACCTCATTTCTATGCTCACACTGCCTTCTCAAGTAATGAATCATGGAGGACTTCCCATTGAGCAGAGGAGGGAAAAACATTTTGTTGATTCGTTCATGAGGTAATGTGCACATTATTTCAGAGGGTCTCATAATCCAATTGTTGTTGTACAATGGATTAGTACCATGGAAAATATATTGTCTATTTTTCAGTTTTAGGAGCCTGAGAAATTCATTAAAGTTGTTTATATGTTAGAAGGTGATGAAAATCAGTGGTGGACTCTAATCAA
Organism: Viscum album; assembly: GCA_963277665.1. Taxonomy (NCBI): domain Eukaryota; kingdom Viridiplantae; phylum Streptophyta; class Magnoliopsida; order Santalales; family Viscaceae; genus Viscum; species Viscum album. The sequence continues at coordinate 1,337,023,681 of OY728132.1, read as the reverse complement.
GAATACTAGACAGCTTGATGAGATTCATTCCATTTTTTGGATGACTTCAATAAAATTTTTTAAAATATGTACATTCCATGAATTATTAGAAAGATTATAGATAAATAATTACATGACTTGATGTATAGGTATGAGAAATGTGTTGGTATATACAAGGATAATTTCACGATATTTTCGAGGTACACATCAGGAATTATCATCCAACCTGAAAATAATTTCGATAGGTTATATGGTATATTAATTCCAAGTAACATAATGGAATTTTTTATAATATATTTTATTAGATATTAATAGATTGTGCATTGTGAAATAAAGGTTGAAATGCATGTTGGATTCATGTATCAATATCACGGATTGGAAAGAAGAGGAAAATTGAGATTAATTGAAGCTCTAAAAACCACAATGAAATGAAGATGAACTTTCCTTCATTTTCTAAGTGTGGTAATAATCATGGTATAAATTTGCATAAGGGGGATAATAAATGATTTATGTTCGGAAAGAAAGGACAATAGGAAATTGACTACCAAGGTGATGAAAAGAAGTTGGTTCAAAACACTAATGGAGAAAGGGCCACCCAAAATGCACCTCCCATGATTCAGTGATACAAGTGTAAGGACAATGGGAATTATTCTATGTACATTCTAAACCCAAGGGATGGGGATGATTATAGACACCAACAACCTCTTAAGCAGGGTGTAATGGGTAAATCTCATGCAATCTCTATATCTGATGAGGGGTGTCATAATGTGGTGATGAAAGGAACACTTATCATCCACTCTTGAAGTTCTACTATCATATTTGAATAAGGATCTTCCCAATCTTTCATATCAAAATAAATTTATATGGTTATAAGATTCCTATAAAAGAGGTGGAATTAGTTGGGAAAACACATAATGTTACGATTATTTCATCTCACGTTTATGATTCCACTCTGATTGAAGTTTTTATAAATTTTAATCCATCAAATATTTTCATTCTTCAATTAGAACAACTTTATTTCATTTGAGGAATGGATATGATCTCTCTACATAAATCTTACATCAAATTTCAATAAATGGAACTTATATTCAATATTTCAAACCCTCCTATGATCATCCACCAATGTGAACATAAGTTTAAACCTCGTGAGGATATTAAATCCAGTGTATGAGTCTTAATTCGTATTCAAATGTTTTTTTATCTCAAATAGTGAGGAGAAGATCAACTTCAATGATATGGATGTTGTTTGAGATTTTGTGGATGTATTTCTGGAATAGTTTCCTAATCATCAACAAAAAAGTAACGTAGAGTAATCAGTAGAACATATACACGGTTCCAAAACAATTTCAAAGACTCCTTATAGAATGGCAGTGATTGAGTTTAAAGAATTAATGAAGAAACTCCCTGAAATACTTGATAACGTATTCATTCATCCATGCGTGTCAAGTTGGGGTGCACCTGTTCTTTTTGTGAAAAAATATGGATCAATTAGACTCTACATAGATTATTGGTAGTTGAACAAGATCACAATAATGATCATGTATCCTCTTACCCGTATAGATGACTTGTTTTATCAATTATTTAGAGATCAATAATTTTCCAAGAAAAAAATTCCTTCTGGATATCATCAATTAAGGTTGAAGAAAGTGGATATACATAAGATGTCATTTTCTAAAAGTTATGGTCACTATAAATATATAGTTATGTCTTTGAGTCATAATAATTCCCCTTCTATCATCATGTATTTAATTAATAGTGTCTTTATAGGTTACATTGACTAGTTGGGGTAGTCCTTATAGATGATATTCTTAACTATTCAATGATCAATGAAGAGCCTGAATATCACTTGATAATTGTATCAAAGATAATAAATAATGAGTTTATATATGAAAAATTTCCAAACTGTGATTTTTGGATGAAAAAGTTTCAATTTTGGGTCAAATAACCTCCAAAGATGGTATAGTAGTAGATCCATCAATGAAAGAGGCTATTCGAAGATGGCCTAGACCAACCATAATAACTAATTGTTTTAACTTTATTTCTTTAGTGGGTTATTATCTAGGGTTTAAAGAGAATTTCCCATGATAATCTAATCCTATGACCACATTAACATAAAAGGGTGTTAAGTTCCTTTGTACAGGTGAATTTGAGTAAAATTTCAAGGAACTAAAAAGAATTTTTCCCAGTGCACCTATGCTTACGTTACCCTATATTGGATAAGGGTTTGTAATATATAGTTATTAATTGAAGATGTTGTTGGGTTTGTTTTTATGGAAAATGACATTTTTATTTCCAGTTCTTCATGATAGGTGAATACCCATGTGAAAAATTACACAACTCATGATTTCGAGTTAACAGTGGTAATTTTTTCATTAAATATGTGGTGGCATTATCTTTTTGGGGAAAAGTGTAATATATAATTAGATTATAAAATTTGGAAATATAAATTCACACAGATGGAGTTGAAAATTCGCTAGAGAATGTGGATGGAGTTTTTAAAGGATTGTTACTTCTCAATACATTACCACCCTTGAAAATTGAACAAGGTGACTGATGCTTTCTGTCGAAAAGATCATGCTAGATTTTCTATAATGAGGATCAAAAAAGATCCAATGATTCTATATATTCAAATGATGGATATAAGAATAATAATGGAAGGGGAAAATAATATATTTTTTAAATTATGATTCAAATCTCTATCCAGGAAAAGATTAAGGTTGAATATATGGTAGACGATGAACTATAAAAGAATGTTATAAATGTTCTTGAGTTTAACCTTGTTCAAGATGGAATGATATGGTTCAATAACTGTGTATGTGTTTCTTTGATGCTAGATCTGAATAAGTTTTTTTTAGAAGATGTTCATAGTTATCCATTCTCTATTTATCCTGGAAGTATGAATATTTATAGGGACTTAAAATAATTATTTTAGTGGGGTGTCATGAAGAGAGATATACATGTGTTTGTATCTTAGTGTTTGGTATACCATCAAGTTATGGTTGGAAGTAAAAAGTCTAAAGGGATGTGGCATCCATTAACAATACAATAATATAAATGGGAGATCAGAACTTTGGATTTTTTCATTAGACTACACAAAAATTCTAAAGGTTTCAATGCTATATTGGTGGTAGATGATTTCCTTACTAAGTCAGCATACTTCATTTCTATTAGAGATTATTTATATCTTTATTATATTTCATTAATAAACATTAAGGAAGTTGTATTGTTACATTGAGTAATATATTCATGTTAATTAGATCTAGATATATGGTTTAACATAAAGTTTTAGGGAAGTCTTCACAACGAACATCATACAGAATTGAGTTTCTACAATGCTTATCATCCTCAAATAGAAGGCCAGTGTATAGGAGTACTTTGAACCCTGTAGTATTTGTTGAGATCATTGTATCTAGATTTAAAATGTTGTAGGGATCAACAAATTCCTATCGTTGAGATATCTTACATTAATATCTTTCACCCAAGCCTTAGAATGGAATCTTTTGAAGGTCTATATGCGAATAAATGTGGAGATCCAATGTGATAGAATGATTATGAAGAAAGAAAGCTATTAGAACCTGTGATTGCTGAAGAAATGGATGATAAGGATAGAACCATTAAATAGAATATCAATTTAGTTCAAAGATGGTATAAATTTTATGTTTATAACAGTTAGTGGGGTTTGAATTTGATGTTGGAGAAAAGGAGTTTCTAAAAATCTCTCCCTGGAATAATGTTATCCAATTTGGGAAGAAAGGGAATTTACGCCCTAGGTAAATCGGCCCTTTTGAAATTCTTGATCTTCTCTGGGTTGTATCCTATCACATGGTAATTACTCCAAATATATCTCAATTAAATGATATGTTTCATGTATCCTTCTTGAAGAATTACATACATGACCCTTCACATGTACTGAACTCATAGGTCAAACTGATGAAATAAGATATTTCTTACGAAGTGAAACCCGTTGAAATCCTGGATTGATCATAGAAAGTTCTATGAAACAAAAAAACTCAATTGGTCAATGTTTTGTAGAGAAATAACCTATTATTTTAAGGTCCATGGGATCTTGAGTATATGATGAAGTAGATGTATCCTCATTTTTTTACTTGAGTGATAAATGATGAAGGCGAAATTAATTTTATAGGGGATAGAATGTAACCCCTTAAGTTATTACGGATTGTTTTTCATGAATAAGTTAAATTTTTATTTTTATTTGAAAATTAACTAAGTCAAATAATCCTTTCACTTAATCAAATTGTCATACGTTACACACAACACCATTTTGGTGTATAATTCACGCAATACTAAGTTGGTATATGATACACACAACACCGAGTTTCTACAAAACAACTATTTTTAATGTTTTAATTATTTAAATATTATAATTTTAATCTAGTCATTAAATATAGTTATATGAAGAGTAATATCAAATTTTCAAATATTTTCTAAAAATGTTTTATATAAATAAATTATATTGACAATGAAAGGTTTGATTTTTGGTAATGTTCTTTTTATGTTTAAAAAAATCATTTTTTCAAATGAATGGATTTTAGTAATTAAAGTAATTTTAGAAAAAAATAGAAATTTAATATGAAAAAATAATAATTATTTTATAATTTATAGTGTCCTAATTATCTTTGGGGGAAATTTTGGGATTTTTCTATGAAGCATAATTTCTAGATGAACTCTTTAAAATATAAGATTTTAATTCAAAACATCATTTTAATTTAATTTAATTATAAAGTTAAATTACATTTTTATTTGATCTCGATGTTTAATTTGATAATATTTTTTACAATTAATCCAATTTTGGTCATTATATCTATTCCCATATTCCAATTAGACAAAAAGACATAACAAACTATAGATCGTTTTTTTATAAAACTCACAGGGTTGTCCCGATAGTACGATTATAATTAAATTAATTTCTGCCACTTCTATGATTGTAATATCACAAAATTAATTTCATATTTGGAATAAAAATAATTTATAACTTATAATAAGGAAAAATATGTTTTAGACTAAAAATATTAATAAAAATGACTAAAATTAATCAAAAATGGTGAAGGTTAAATTATGCTTATTTAGGGACTAAACCTTAACATTAAGGTCTCAAACGGCCTAGACACATGTCGAAAAACAATTGGATAGCCTTGTTTATACCATATAATAAATTGGATCGTCCTTGGTCCATTATTTTATCCACTTTAAACATGAAATACGTGGGTGTAATTCTATCTTCAAATATTTAAAAGAGTGCCACTCCACGTCCACTATAAATGGAAACCACCTCTACCAATTCCTCACAGCTCTCAAACCTCTTATATTCAGCCATGATTCATCCAAGTAGCCTATAAAATGTATTTCCCTATATCTAAAATCCTTACTTTGGAATGAAATCCTCTCAAGTATTCCTTTAGATACAATCAAAAAGGCATTGCCTGATTTAGAGGTAACGTCTTCTGTCAAGATCTTTTCCATTGTTTTCCTTCTACTCCCCACGCACTATCATTATTCCAATATTTTGAGAAAAAATGTTTCCTAATCATACTTGTATTTTATTATGAAAATAATTATACCTTAAATTATAGACGCCTCCAACTAGGGATATCTTACATACTGTTTCAGTGTACGGTGATCTAATACCTCAAGAAACCATGTTTGTTCATTTCTCCTCTACCATCCATCATGGTGGAAATTATTATGGGGAAACTATTTAAATATTTCCTATAATATATTTATTTTATATTATTTATTACACTTATAAAAATCATATCTTTACATTCCATTTGGTGTTAATACGATAATCATGTTTCACGAAGTGTGGACTACCTCCCCCTCAATGAGATGTGATTCTTTCACACACCACATGGAATGTATTAAGGATGGGTATAGTGAAATTATATGATATATAAGATATAGTCACCCTAATATAACAATGAAACCTATATATAAATACATATATTTATATATTGAATTTACATACATTTATTGAATAAGACAATAAGAACGGAAGCAACGTTCATGTGTACGTTCGACTTATCATCTCCAAGATAAGTGTATTGCATTTCATACTCCAATATTATATAGATTATTATAATACATATATAATGTATATACCTGGTATTTATATCATGTATTCAATTATTCAATCATTATATATGAAAATGTACAAAATATATAACAAATTAAGACACATGTGAAGAACTAAGTTAATATTACCCAATGGGAAAACATAACATAGGATCGTCAACAATAAGGTAATAAAATGTAATAATAAATAAATTTATGTTAACATATATAGTAATATTCTTATTTAATAGATTAATTATAAAATTATTTTTTTTAATATAGGAATCTTGTTTGAGTACAGAGAATGATAAGTCACAAGATAAGGGGATATCATCTCACTTTAAATTTCTGAGGGATAAAAGCTATGTATCCACTCTTTCATTTTATGTGGTTTATGTATTGACCATAATTATATTATATTTATATTTTAAATAAATTTATGGATATTCACATTCCCATTTTATGATCCTTCTTTTATGGGGGTTAGCTTTGAAAATTTATCAAATCAGTAAAATAGTATTGTCTAAATTTTCCATCTTTGAGATTCATGTTTTGTTAATCCACTATAATCTTTTTTGAGGTGTATATAGTTACATTTTACATGTTATATCAAGAATATAATAATTTTCATGATATATTAATATTAATTTCATTTCATTTTCTTACATGGAGAGTGTGATCCCCTGTTACCGAGTTATAAGAGTTTATTGAGACAATCTCATCACTTTCCTATATTTTTTTATGTTTATACTTCCCCTGATGAAATATTATGATCCATATCTCAAGAATATTCCTGAGTTTCATTATCATATATTTATTCATGATATTCTATATTTTTTTAACATTTTTTATACTCTTTTGTACTGAACATAATGTTTTTATGTATAATCTGATCATCTCTCTCTTTAGTCAGAAACTTGTTGTATTAAAAAACCACGTTTTTGATAATGTTTTCAAAATGATTTCAAATGATAATCGAAGATAATTTTGGTGAAAAAAGTTTTTTTAAATGTTATATTGTTTTAAAATATTCCATTATATGTTTTTAATTATATTTTCAATGAAAGAAATTTCAAATTCATTTATGTTATAAAAATATTTATTCAAATAATTGAGGATATTTTCCTCAATAAAGTTTTTTTAATAGATATTTTAAAATTAATTCCCAACTAAGATAACATCCATTGGTGTTACACATTATATTATGGGTAAAATTATTCAATGTTTCTATTCATATTCATTATCTGAATCGATTATATTTTGATCAAATTATGTTTATGAAACCCATATCTCTCTCACATGTTTTTTTTGAAACTAGCTTATTTTCATGGGTTATGCATGAGGAATAAATTTCTTTGAAACCTATATATTTCCACATGTTATGATATGTCTATATTTTAATTATACCCATTTCATTTAATGGGTTATGATGTGTCTATTTATGATATTGTGGCACAGGTTTGTTTTATTCCATTATGTGATAGGTGGTACCTATATCTCCCTCAAATGCATTGGTTAAAGATTTATATATCATAAGATAAAATAATATGGTCTCGGAAGTGATCCTTGACTACTATGATGAACTTGGGAGTCATCCATAGCTACTAATATTGTATGAGGAGTGAAATCAAACTTCTATGACAACCATGGGATTGAACCATGAATACTATGATGGTATAGTGAGTAAGCCTATACTAAAAATATGGTCTTTGAAGTGATGCTTTGGATACTATAGAAATTATTATATGCTTATGTGTTTGACACAATTCTATGATTTATTCCTATGTTATTCCTTCATAGAATATTCTCTTTGTTATATTATGATCCATGTCATACGAACTACTAATATTTATGACATGATCTCTATTATGATCATTGATAAGTAGAGTATGATAATCTATTATCATGATCACATTCTGATACCCTTAAGCATAAGTATGCGCTTTCATGTATCCCTTGTTTACGCATATAGATAATTTGATATCAACTATTTTTTTTTCATTTCCTCTTATTGCAAATCATTTTTTTCCATTTTTTGGAAGCCAGTTTATGGGTTCCCAGTACCCCAACCTACAACCTCAAAAAATACAAACAATACAATCCATAAATACTTATACGTCATAATAACCAGATTCATCTCCACATCCCAAGTATGATTCTTCTTCTCCAATAGCTGATTCCCATCCCTAATGCATCCAAAAACATACACATTGAACTCGACTCCTGAGCTGATCAAGAACCGATTAATCTAGGTAATAATTCATGACCACAGTCCCATTTTTAAAATCTAAAGACACCTCATTATTCCACTTTGATGATGATCTAGTCTATATCACCCTTGGAATAAGGGAGTAGTCCTTCCTTGGTCTTCTTCTTGGAGTAGCAGACGAAGGGCCGTCAACTGTAGAAAAAAATCAGATTCCCACTTTTAACAACATCAATAAATGAGCGTCGGACTATACCACTCTAATTATCTTTCCATCCCCCATAATTCTCCCTTCCAAATCCAGCTCGTGCCCTCAAAGCAGCATCAGAAAACACCGAGTTGTTCCTCGGGCTCTGGATTGGAGTTTAAAATTCCATCAAAAGGGGGCACCTATCTTCAGTTGTGGAACATTAAATATCTATTTCAACATTATCTCTTAGCCTCAGGTCTGTATTCTCTACCAAAGGGCCACGCCTTGACCCATTGTGATTGTTTTCCAAAATCGTGATCCTTGCTTCATGGCCCAAACATCCATCCTGCTGATCCTCCCATGCTTCCTCGCCAATTGATGCTGGGTCAAGCACCCTATATTCGGTCTTCTAGACATCCAAAGTCTCTGCACTCACCAGTTCTTCATAAAGCCCTTCGAACCTATTACACAAAGAAATAAATGTCTTAGCCAGAGGATCAAGGTTTTTAGAAACCTTAGCACTGGAATTGGTGATTTCCTCCACTGTAATGGCATCTCTTCTTTCCCCACTCTGCTTAGAACCCAGACTGACAGTGTTAGAATAAGGAACACCCATGTCATGCCTTATCCATTGGAAAACCTCAGACACCATCAGATTACCTATTTCGCCTTAACACCTGAGGCTTCAGTGACCCGGGATTCCTCAAAAGACACCTTACGAGGCCTTCCTAGATTGACAACACCCATAGCTTCAGACCAGCAAGGAACCCCTTCTTCGTCAATAGGTTCAACAGTTGTCGAAACCAGGCCCACCTTAGCATCACTTCCTACACCATCCTCGGCGCTCACAGCAATATCAGACCCATTATAACGAGCCTTCGACAACCTTGAAATACTTTCATATAGGCAGACCTTAACTGAATTCCCCAATCTCTTGCAAGAGACACAAAACCCCATCCAATTCTTATAAAAAACTCTCTATTTTCATCGGTATTCCTCCCCGATTGTGATAAAAAAAAATAAAAAGGGGTGCGATAAGCATCCATTTTAACGCACACCTGGGGGTTCACCGGATGGAAAACCGCCTCGGTACGACTATTAGATAAAAGATATCTACCATGAATATTTCCCAACATGCGGATAATTGATGTGTTTTGAAACTGCAAATTAAGGGACAGAAAACTTACCCAAACCGCAATGGATGACGAGTCGCGGTTCTCATGATGATCGAAAGACCAACGCAAAAGAAGAAAACGAGATCCATTGAAGCTTCATGGAGCCCTCGACCAAGATCGGCTGAGATATTCATCTGAATTGAACCTAATCATGATTTTCTTGCAATACAATAGACCAAACATGACTCTATCACAAAGATACTAAGCTCTGAAGATGAAACAGTCGAAATCGTCAACTGAAGGCCTCTTGTGCTTGAACCGAGCCACCAAAGTGAGGTTTAGCAAGGCTGATGCTTCCTAGGCTAGTACAGTCTTTATTTATTTATCTGTGTAATGTTTTTTGTATTCCACAGATGTTATGTAATGAAAATGTTAAAAAAGTGAGGGTTTCTATAGATTCCCTTTGGTTCAAACCAAATGGAGTTACCCAATTATGAGGTAACATCTTTCCTTATAAGTATTTTTTATTTGAAGGGTTAGACCTACACATACAAGTTTCCCAAAATAAGGGGCAAAAAATATTATTTTTTTTGGGAATGGCAAACTACCACCTCAAGAAATAGTGATTGTTCATTCATACGTTACCAAATCTCATGGTGGTAATCATTTTAGATATTATATTTATATATGATATGTATTATATTTATAATTTTGTTATTCTTTATTAGTTCTTTTATAATACATACATTAATACATTTAATATTGATTAAAAACGATAACATCGTTTGTGGAAGTATGGACTGCCACCTCTTTAAAACGACGTGATTTATAAATACTAGACATGGAATAGATTATGGATTATTTTAAAAAAACGATGTAACATATATGAAATATATATATGAAACATGAATTAAAATATAAATAATTATCACTTATTTTTCAATATTTTAATCTATCAAATAATTGATATTTGTTCTCATACGTACGTATGGCCTGCGATCTCCCTGAACTGTGTACTTCATTTCATATATATGTGTAGTATGAACTATTATAAATAAATATATAATGAATTTTATGATATTTACATTATGATTTTTCTTCTAGATTTGGTGATATCCTGATCTATGTAATAGGAACAACAAATAAGAAGTCAAAACATACTTGAGAAAACAAGGCAATTAACCCATAAAATAGTAGAAATAATGAATGATTGTTAAAAAATAGGTAACAATATATTATATGATGATTATATATGAGATTATTAATATTATTATGGTTATACTATATTCTTTTATCATATATTAAATAAGTAAATAAGAGGATAAAGACCATTCAAAAAAGAAGGTTAATGTAATGATTTATTCTCAACATACATTCCACTGATACATATTTGTTTTTATGCACCTACTTTCTTTTATATGGTCTATATACTACACTTTTACATTTAATATCACTAAACTAGTTATTCTCATGATATTATAATTTTCATTTAACGTCATACATTTATGGGGAATGTGATTTAAATGATTCAATGTTGTATGAGATACTTTGAAATGATTAAAAATTATTCTTCTCATGATTTTTCATAATTATTATATTTTTAATATGACTTATTTTTATGATTGTTAACTGTACCTTGAAATGAAATCTTTATTTAATTCATATTTCATTTTATATACACTTTCTTGGGTGATAGATATTATTATTTCCTAAACGGTATAAATTTTTTACATATGGTGTTTTCTTGACCTGTTATCTGATTATCTGGGAATTATTGATAAATCTATATTATTTATTCAATACATGTATTTCATAAGGAATATTATTTATTTATACTATTTTATATGACTAATGATCTGGATAGGAAAGGAAGGGTGGGGAACCAGATTTAGATATCTCCTCGATGCATCGACATATTCTCAGGAGATGAATAATTTGGTCAAAATAAATGGGTTTTTATTCATAGTATTAAATATTTTGTGAAATGCCTTGATGGTATTCTTTTACATTTTCCTAAGAAATGAAGTCTAATAATTAATCATTTCCATTAGTTTGATTTAGTTATTTTTCATCAATGACATTTTCCATCGACATATATTTGTAATCATTTCATTCTTTTTTTATTAATTGTGTGACATGTGTTTCAGTTTCATACGTTGCCATATTTATTTTTCATTATATAGTAATTTTAATGGAACGTGGTTTTAGTTAGCCACATATACATATTGATTTATTATTTCTAATTCATTATATTATTTCATTTAGATACCTTTACTGAGTATTTGAGATCACCATTATTATGTTTCCTTTTCCCAAGTTATGAAGAATAAATATTTGAATAAGCATTCAAGGATGAAATATATTTTATTTTTATATAACATTATGTAATTTATTATTACCCAATATATTATGGGTTTCATGAATGTAATATGGATTTTCAAGACTGCTAAATTGGTTGGTCATTCATACTTTGATTCATTGTAAATGTGATAATGTAATAAAGTAATGCACATAATTAGTGATTAGGGGGTAAGGGAATTACAATATTTCTAATCATGTCCTACAATTGAGATTTTTTCCAATTTCATAGAAAAACAACATAGGTGTTCTATTTAATGTATTTAATGTAATCAAAACTTTTTTTTTCTAGAAACAACGATCCTCAGGACAGAATTATATATCAGATCATGACTGTAAATATAATCCATATAATATCAAAAAAATACGTGAAAAATTTGATTTATTACACTCTCTAAATTTTAGGTTTTTTAATCACAATATATGAAAATAGAACTCAAAATGAAGATGGTATGAATATCATATTTTTATATTCCACTCTTATTTACTCTCCTCAAGATTCCTTTGATTCAAAATACACACACTGGGGGAATCAATCCCCCAAGAAGGATCCTCTTATACTGATCCCCGATTTCCACAAGGTAGTCCACAATGTTAGTTGCAAACATGATTACAAGATATACATAGTCGATAATTTGAGATAATTCATGCATTTACCTCCCCAAGAACGTCACATGGAAGACATCATGTACCAGGTCCAGCTATGGTATTATATCTAAGTGGTCTGCCTCCTCTCCAACTCTACAGACTATTTATAGGGGATGAATGAATATGAATGATAACATGCCACCAAAGATAAATATCCTCAATCCACATCAAGGTTAGATACTCCGGAACACATGGTCTCCATCCATGAAATTCATATGTCTCTATAGTTAGTCTGCATAAGACATATGATGTCTCTGTGTTATCCCATCTCATCCTAGATTATCTACACCTTTCATGTAGTAGCTCATACAACTATAGGCAAATGAGTAATAAGTCACCTGGATTAGTCCAAAAAAGTGGGGTCTTGAAGGGTCACCTATACATACATCAAAAGGTGTCATAAAAATTGTGGAATGGTATCTGTTATTGTAAAAATCTCACCCAAGGTTATGTGATCCAACCAATTGTGGAAAACATCCATCATTCAAGAATGAAATATGTCCCCCAAGAGCCAAATGGTCTAATATACATGTCTGATATTCTTATGGTGAAACAATGTTCTCAAATATAACTATGTCCTACAACACTCCTATTATCCCCTCTCTAACTGTGATGTGAAGTAAGAATTATGGTCCGAGATTATCATCAAGGGATCTCCAAGGATTCATATTATCTACTACATGAAGAAGAACCCCAAGCTGTCTACTTAACTCTACTCTCTAATTGGAATAAAGTGGTTCGACATTGTGAGTCAGTCCACAGTCACCCCAATGGATATTTTTTCCCTATAATTACATGGGAACCCCATAAAAAATTCCATGGATATTCTATCACACTTCCACTATGGATCCTCGAGGGGATATTCTATGCTTGGTGTATCTTGGATATCTGCCTTTACCTCCTGACAAGTGAGGCATCAAGAGACAAAATCTACAACTCCATTCTTTATGATTATCACCTAAAATATGTTTTAATGTTCTTGGAACATCTTTTACACACCCGGATTTATAGCTATAGTGGATGTATGAATATCTCACATCACCCCCTCTTGTAACATCAATGGTACCATCATCCATCTTCTGATAAGTATAATGTTCTCCACACATTCAAAATTTCCACAAGGAGCATGTCTCATAAACATTTGAGTATGTAATGTCTTGCAATATATGTATCCACAATAATAATATGAAAAAAATCTATTAAATAATTTGTTTAACAACTATATAATGACTAAATAAATAACCAAAATTTTCCACGATGGATAAGTACCATTAGGATAACAGCTCTAACGGCTCAACCAACAACCAAGAACAATATCTCATACTAAGAGTGTCCTCCATCACGTTCCCCTTCATAATAGTATAGAATATATCAATTTCATTATTGTATACGAACTATATCCATCATCCAATTCTCAAATTGAGATCCGTCAATGAGAATATATACATTATAATTTTGTGGTCTAAGTAAATGAAATACATTTATCCCGTTAGGCAATGTCTCCAAATATTCAACGAGAAGACTATACCTGCTAACTAATGGTCACAAGTCTCATTTTTATACTGTTAAGTTTTCAAGTAGAGTAAAACATAAGAAATATCTGTCTTCCACTATATCAGAACACAACCATTTCTGGCCCAAAATGCATTGCATAACACAATGTACATGACACCATCCTCTGGAAACCTGAGTATGGGAGTGCTTATCAGCCCTAGTACCAGCTCTTGAAAGAACTAGTAATTCTCTTTTGTCCACATGTATGTATTTCACTTTTGGTTCAATGTTCTCAAGCGTGTTACCACTATAGAGAAATTGGGTACAACACTTTGATAGTACGCTAAGAAATGAAGGAAACTCCACTCCTCACTAATAGTCATGGGTGGATCCCATGAAAGAAATTACTAATCCTTCTCTAGGTCCTCAAATACTCCATCAATTGAGATAAAACTTCATAGAAATTGGACCACTCAAATAAAAAATAGACACATTGAGAGTTTCTCATAAATATTGTGTTCTCAAAGTGTGTCAACGAATATTATCAAGTGTCTCACATGATCCTACATAGGCGTTAAAAACAATAGAATTTATTCTATGAAGACCACCTAAAAAATTTCTAATACATGATTAATGATTTGGTTCATGAGTCCCATTAACTATTCTGGGAAGTTCATCATGTCGAATGGAATCCCCATGTACTCATATTGATAGTAACAACCTCAGAACTCTATCTTCAGTATATCCTTATCATATATTTAGAAATGGTGATAGAAATATATGATGTCAATATACTATAACCATCATGCCCTAATAAATATATTTAAGAGGTCATAAATCGTACTATTTTGATATATATTCTTCAATGTCATTTTATTCCTGGATCATTAATAAATGCATAACTTCATACTCTCATCTATCTTCTTGGAAAAAACATTAGGGATTCATAAGGGGAATTTTGGGTCTTATAAAGCTCTTCCCATAAAAGTCCTCCAACTACACCCACAACTATTGAATATATTTAAGACCAATTCATTACACTAGTTATGATATCATTATCATCCCTATATGAATATCAATGTAGATGTCTATCTCTTACCTATAAAGAAAACCTAGCATGTCTTTTGGAATGTCATCCTCATACTTTTCCACCACCATAAAAAACAGATTGACAAAAAAACCACTAATCGAAAAGTCATGATAGAAAAAAACTTTTAATTTAAATAAACCCTCTTACTAGTGAGCTCATCTAACTTTTCCATGATTTTATTTTCACCCAAAAAGCAAAAACCTCATTCCATCACTATGGACCCATCACATCCTCTGCTTGAAACATTAAAACTATACATTAATTGTGGATATTTAGTCCATAACAAATATGACTTCATTAAGAATAGTTTTTTTTATTATGAGATACAAAACAAAACACATTCCTCCATGCATCAGATCACACTGTTGGAACAAGTGTGTGATGACTAAGTCACTACCTTTCGGATTTTCCAACCATGATGGTTGATCCAATGGTCCAACCCGAATCTCCAAGTATTGAACCAGATAAGTTGAAAGGATGAAATGGATCCCATATATGACTATCAGTATTGAAGATAAATTAAAAGATAAATAGATCATACCTCACATCACCCTTTTATGCTTGGGACCATATGCCTCAATAGTTTTCACCTAGCCTCATCCCTATCTATAAGCTCAATGAACCTTGCAAGGATGATCTGGGGGTTTTGTGGTAATTGGTTGAACCTCCAACCTCCTCTAGCTACCTTAATGATCATATTTTACATCTACCACCCTACGGACCAATCTATTCTAGCCTCAGTCTATATCTCAATGTTCCATTTACTATCTCATGATCTGTTATACATTAGGTCATACAATCCTAAGAAAGATGTCCCAACACATCATAGAAGAGGCATCACCTCTCCCACGACTATGTATAACAACCCCAAGATCCCTAAAACACTTAACATGTGTCATAATATCAACTTTTGAATAACCTTACATTTTTAGATCCATATGAATACCTTTTCTACCTACTACAAAGGTCTCAAAAAATAGTTTCCAACCACTAGATTCTAATGTCGGTGCCTTTCATTCCATAAATATCTCGATGATCAAGAAAGGATCAAGACCCACAACATCAGTGGTTTAAAAAGGGGTACTAATGAATCCCTAATGTACCAGTACAATCCATGGTCGATGGCCAAAAATTTGATGATCTAATAATTCCATACATCTAATGATTAATATAATATATTAATAAACCAATCTATATTCTCCACCATGGTCATACTTCCCTACAATAGATATAGAATCTCTTATATGTGTACTGATCACAACGTTCTCAGATAGAACACCACCATAATGATACACTATAAGTCTTACCATAGCAATGATTCCACGACCTGTTAATTAGTCATTAAGATCTACCTTCTCCTATCAGTTCCTTAAAAAACTCACTATGAGGATCACCATATAATCCACATGCATCCTCAACAGGTAGAAAACATGATTAAATTATTATATCCAGTATTATCCACAGGGGGTATTTTATCACCCACAAACTTGGGTTGTATCTACCTTTGAAATGTGTATAATTTACTCATCATGCGGGCATCCTCATGTTGTATTGGAATCACTAGCTACCACTCAACAGGGTTTGGTATAACTTAAAATCCAACCAGAGGTGAAATATCTAGAACATGCACCAATACTATTTCCTTTTCACTAGGTGGATCACTCTAATGATCAAACAATGTTACTTTGGATAGCTCACTACATTGAGGAATACAAAAATAAAACAAGATGCACCACGATCAAAATATTTTATCTAGTAACCTGACTGAAGATTAAAATGTAAAACCCCAATTTCTTATGCGATGCATGTGCCCAAAATTTTCCTTGAAACACACATGTTTTTATGTATCAAGTTGAATGGAAGGTTATTAGTGTCATAGTTTATGGATATGTCAGCCTTCACAAAAACACATGGCTCTTTGGCCTAAAAGTTTAACATGAAAAACAAATAATTGTCTCCCAAAACTAATATCACTAAGCCAAGGGCTGACTATCTTGACCACTTCCACTATGGATACACCCACTAGGATAGAAATGATGAAATGGAGATAATAAATACCGATTTTGGCCTCTAGTGGGCCTTGGGATGGTGACTAGTACTGAGGGTATAAAAATCTCAAGTATAAGAGGCATTACCTTCTATAATTATATAGGATTGGGAGATAAGATGGATCATCTTAAAAAAATTAAATGACATAATATAAAATATAAATCCAAAACCATCTGAAAAGAATGTATTAATAAAACATATACTTGTAAATTCTCCAATATAAATACCCATAATTAAATCAAATTCAGTGACACAAAAACTATAAAGGATCTGAGCTAGTATGTTCCAGAACGATCTACCAAATCCTCCTAAATCCCAGAAAATGGTTTTAATTCATTTCATTTGCTTACAAGTATAGTTAGTAAGAATTCCAATGTCTCTCAGGAATATGTGATAGAAGAATACTAATCAACCTATGATAAAATAGATTAACTAAAAATCACATAAACAGGCATACAAACCATCCCCATCTCACCAAGGTTCACTCACTAAAGAAAAATGTCATGTAATTTAATATAAGTTAAAGCATGTTATGATAGGATACCAAAAACAAATTTAAAACTAGTTACCCACTGTCACACCCTAACAAAAAATGTCGTGGAACTCCCACCTCTATTTAAAAAACCACATCACATCCCACCGACACATATCTAGTCCTCACAACGCATCCCAACCACACACACATGGGCCTCACTCCCAACACATCCGATCCTCACACACCCAGTCTTGACAAAATAGAACATCACATCACATCTCATCAGATATTATCCCAAAGATAATAGAAAAAGAACATCCCAACTTATCCTGAAGACACCTATGACACCACATCCTAAATCATCCGGAAGACTCCTAGGATACCGTCTCACAACTCATCCCTATGAATCCTGAGATTACAAAATCCCCATGTAATTCACTAACAAAACTCCAACCATTAGAGCCTATGTAATACATACCTCAACTAGTAGATGGAGTTGGGAAGAATGGTCTCCCATCCATCAATCCTCCCACCAGGATTTTGGGAATGATTCCCCCATATGACTATTCGGGTATTCGACACATAGTGCCCAGTTTATGTGGGGTCCATACAGAATTCATAAGAGTGTGAATGTATATATATAGAATCAAATACTCAATCCCTACATATGGGTTATCGAAAAATCAACAAACTCATAATACTGACACTTTTTATTCCCCCACTAAATTCTTAACACCACTCATAAAACCACAGTCCTCATTTCACATTCCCAACAAAAATCATTTAATTTATTCTGTTCTGTTAATTATTTAGTATACATAACACTTATCCATAATTCCCATCATTTATTTGCCCATTATCTATTTCAATCCCATTATCCAAACCAAATCATTTCATTAAAAGCATTATTAAACCATTAATAATTTTATTATTCCATAACTACATAGGAATCTAGCACAAATAAATCACAATCCACAAACAGCTCAACATTCCATCACCTCACAACCCCATATGTACAACCAAAAAACTATTACTCAACCACCATTAAAAAACGACCCACTTAATATCATCTCAACCCCCCCAAAATAACAACCCAAAAAAAAGCATCCCCACATGACTCAACCAAACATCACCTCCCGACAAGAATATCCTCATATCAAATCAAATCAAGATAAATTTACAGATTTATAAGGATGGTTTTATCACATTACACATTATTTTAGGTGTGTTATCACACAATCCAAAATCATAGGGAAACTATTTCATTACCGTGTATAATTAATTAAAAAAATTATATTTAGGGTGATATCACTACAATCACAACCAATGAAGAAATCACATCAAATATATCCAGTGCCAAAAAAGACCCCAATGGCCACAATTTTAAGGATGGCATCAATGTAGGACAATTATAATATCACAAATAATATCAAAGTTTTAAATTCATGTGAATCAAATACCATTGAAACAATCAATTAAATTAAATAATTCATTATCATTAATTAATCCAAAAACCATAATCCCTAGTTAATCAAAAGAAAACCCAAATATTAGGATACAAAAATATAGATAAATGAGGGACTCCCTACCTAAAATAATGTTTTCGACTCGTTATACACCTTAGGGTGAAGAAGTAACAACTTGGAAACCATTTCTAGACATGAAACATGCAAATAAAACTATACCACACCAAAGGGTTGTAAAAAACAACCCAAAAGCATCATAATCCAAATAAACACCACTGTATTTGTTCCCCCACAGAATAATGGATGAAAAATGAAGAGAATGAGAAAATACATCACTATAGATCGACATCAAATCAACAACAAAAAACTCTTGGTTTCAATAGATAAATGTGGTAAGAAAAGAGCATATGAAACCTCAGTCGACTTAAGGTTCACCAATATCAAATGTAAAAGGAAGCTATGATGATGAAATATAAATTTAGCAATAAAAAATTTTAAAATAGTATTAGATCAGGGTATTATTTTACAAGTAATCCTCATTCTTGTCGTGTAATTCCTGGGGATCAGTTTTGTGAAAAAACAAGGACCTTTTTTATTATACAACACCAAAAAACTCCTTGTCATCATCCAATCCTTGATAATACGTGAATCTAAATTTCATGGAGAAAATCCACTTAAACGACATGTAATTCCCATAGAAGTTCTGTTGTACATTCATCTTCCCCCAAAAAAATCCAAGAACACCCCCAGAACAAATCTAACACACAAAATCAAAAAATTAATGTACTAGGAAGACACACACTATTAAATAATTTAACTCTTAAATGAATATTTACCATAACTATCCAAAACCATGCTCAAAATAATTGGTTTCTAAAAAACAACCCTATGAAATACCTTTTAGGGATCTCTTCATATCTCAATCACTACCACCATCCAAGAATGAAAAAACAATCGACAACAAACATCACTCACAACCTTATCACTATAAAACCAAAATTGTAAACCTTATCCTCTAACACAATCGAACCTCCATACATATGCTACATGAACATCAAACTACACCATCCCAAACACATGAATTAGGAAATACCATCCCTATGTCAAGATTTATCTATTCTGGATGGCACTGAATTTCCCACACATTTTAATCGAATCACAGTTATTGCATCTCAGTTAGAAATATGGGTCTCCCCTTTTCATATGTCAGGAATTCATCACAAATCACAATCCAAGGAAAATAGTTAATCGAATAAAACAATTTTAAAACGTCACATTGTAAAGAAAAATAGAGTAATGTAAAACTAAAAAAATAGCTGGTTACTGGGAAAAAATATATATCTCAGGCTCTCAATTACACTACTCCAAACCGCGATGCCTCCACCACACACAAACCAAATAAATGACCGGTCCATGCAATACATTCTACTAATTATCCTAAATCTCTACTAGTCAGTCCAAATATATCGTGTTATCCTCATATCTGACTCTCCCAATCATTACATGAGAGTAATCATGATGATACTGACTAGGCTGAGAGACATGGAAGACGATGTGGGTCCTCTCCAACTATGGTGGAAACACTAACTAGTTATCCACATCTCCAAATTAGCCAAAAATCTAAAAGGGACCCAAAAAATTAGATGAAATCATACTCTATATACCAATCCTCTACTACCCACATCGATGTGAAACATTCATGAACACTTGGTACCCTACCTATAACCCCATGAGACAAATTTTGTCACCAGAATAAGACTCCATCTTGTCTTTAACTTATTTCATCCTCTCATGAAAGAGATTGTAACACCCCAGGTAAATAAAGAATATGACATTTTTATATTTATCCATATTTGTGAATAAAATATTAATATTACTTTAATGGGTTGCTATGTTCGATATCATTCCCGATACGCAACAAAGGGTTTCATTGAAATCTTACGTTGCACACTAGTAATAAAATAATATTATTTTAAATGGTAGTTAACATGTAGCCGTTGTATTGGCGGGAATGGATATAAATATCCAAAATATTATTATATATGTTTTTAAATGTTTTTACATTTATCCAATAAAATATAAAGGATTAAAATACAGAAAGAATTCAATTTTAGGCGTATATGCCCTAGTTTTCACTAAAGGTTCACTTATCGCCTTTTGAGGGCGAACCTTCATTAAATATAGTTTTGTTCACTCTTATAAATTCTATTGGACCAAATAAAACTCTTCTTAAGAATTGGGACATCAATATTTACTTTGTGTAAATTTTTGGTATCTTTCCGATAAAGTTCATTTTATTAATGAATAGTGTAAAATGTTGTATTTTAATTCAAAACCTCTTTTTAATATAATTTATTTATATGATTATATTATCATTTGAATTGGTTTTAAAGTGAAATTAGAATATATTTCTACCATTAAATCCAATAGTGGTCATTGGAATTAATTTCACTTTGAAATCAGACTAAAACTAGTGTCAATCGTTTGATACTTATTGTTTCATAAAAACACGCTATTTGCTCTGACATCAGGAATTAATTATTAAATTAATTAATGTGACTTATATTTTTTGAATTTTGTAAAATAGACTTCATTTTTGAATTCATAATATCAAATATAGCTTAGGGTGAATTTTTGGGATTTTTCTGAAAAACATCAATTTTTGATGAATAGTGAAACCACTATGTGGTACTTATAAAAACTGATTTTTCTGTTTAAATGAAATATTTCCATCTTTGTTTTTTGAATTCCAAAAATCCAACATACATGGTTGTCATTAAAAAGTAAAATGTGGTTCAATGGGATAAAAATAATTTTTTGGTGAATAGTAAATTCTTAAGTTTCTAATCGTGATTAGAGGTAATTAGTGTAGTTTAAGGTAAAACTAATATTTTAATAATATGAAATGAACTTGAAAAATGTCCTAACCTCATTGGATGTGTCATGGGAGACCATGAAAACCCATGGGTCAACTTGGGGACCCCATGAAGCCACTTTGGTTGGAAAATTACATTAATATCTTTTTATTTAAAGTTAAAGTAAAAATGAGACAAACATGAAATGTTTTAATAAAACAATTTTTACATGGGGTTATACAAATCATATTTTTGACTATAAATATTAATTGGAAAGATAAAAATATTTCCTACATCATAGTATTTTTTTATAATTTTTAGACATTAAATAAATTAAATTATTTATGACATCATGATGATGCATCCATGACCTCATTATTTAAAGATTTAAATAAAATGTAATGATAATGTAATATATAAGACCTACACATGTCCAAAACATATTAAATTAGTGGATTTAGAACCCTTATCACCTTATCCTAGAAACACATCAATGTGGGACCTCTTAAATCTGAATACCATTTTAAAATAAAGTGACTTTTCTTTAACTTCCAAGAGTGCCCCTCCTCCCCTCTTATAAAAGGCCCCCACCTCTACCTCCTTACCCACACTCCCAAAGCATTTGGCTCAGCCAACCTCTTCCCATTTTGTCTATCCACTTCCCTCTCTTAATCCTTGAAGCCTCACTTTGGGAATATGTATTCCCAAGGAAGCCTTTGAGCTCAAACCAACAGGAGTTACCCGATGTTAACGTAATGTCTTCTTTTGCGTCCTTTTGTTTTATTTTGCTTCTCCAACCCCCTAAACTCTTTCTATTATTTTAGTTTGTAACATAACCAGTATCCTCAATATAATAGGATGATTTTATAAGAATTATTAGATCTACACTTACACACACCTACATATAATGTTTAAAGAAAATATTGTTTCTGTGGATTTTGAATTTCTGCCTCCCGAAACGATGATTGTTCAACATTCATTTAACACCTTCAAAGATGTCCATTAAGATGACACTATATTTATATATGATATATAACATGTTTATGTTTTCCTTATTATTCTTTATTTTTCATTTTGGGCATACATTTATGGTTTCCATTATCGGTAAACGCGATATCTTCATTTAAGGAAGTGCGGACTACCGCCCCCTCAAAGTGATGTGATTCGTTAATGCCATATGTGGGACGTATAAAGGATGGATTTAAAGTTATTATATTTGATGTTATAATGGAATTATAATATACCTCTATATAATTATTATTTCTTTCCATTAAAGTATGAGATAGAAATGAAAGTAGCGTTCGTGCGTACGTACGGCTTACCGTCTCCATGTACGGTGCATTTCATTTCTTATCCCCAAATGTAATGTACTATTAAAAGTATATGTATATAATGAATATATATAATGAATGATTAATCTAAATGATTAATATAATTATTGAATTAAAATATACATAACTATCATTTAGTTTTAATTCCATTAATATGACAAAGAAATGAAAGTAGCGTTCATGTGTACGTATGGCTTACCGTCTCCCTGAACGTTGCATTTCATTTATTACCTCTAAATGATTATGTGATATTATATATACATGTATATGATAGATATATATTATATATATAATATCCAAATCAGGAATGTCATTCTGGATATAAAGAACCTTTGACCACACGAACAACATGAAATTGTAAGAAGTCCACTTTCGACTTAAGAACCAAATATCGACAAAACAAACATTATTAACATAAATGGTTACATAATGTTTATAACATGTAAATAAGTGATATAAAAGTAATAATGAACTATAAAATGGTTCATAATAAATTGGAAATTATCTCATGTTTATTATTTAGGACGTTAAAAAATGATCGAGTCAAGTCGGACCCGAGATAAGGGATCCTACTCCTCTCTTTCTTTTTAAGTACACTCTTTTATGTCATTCCTTCTATGCTCATATTTCTTGTTATTGGGATGTTCTTTTATATTACTATTACTGTAAGTTTTATGTTCATATGATGAGAGACCCTATTCTCTCTCATCAATCCAATTTTGGAGGTTTTGAGTGGCGCTGTTAGGCTGCCGAATTTTCGTAAGAGATCTAACCTCTCTCTTTCTCTTCAAGTACTCTCCTTTATGTCACTTATTTTAAGCTCCTATTTGTTATTATGGGGGATGTTATTTTATATTCCTCTTGCTGTACATTTTATTTTAATGTGATGAGATACCCTATTTGATCTCATCAATCCATTTTTGGAAGTTTTAAGTGGCGCCGTTAGGCTGCCGAGTTTTCGTAAGGGATTTTTTCATCTCACATTTATTCCCATGAGATTTATGCTACATTTTCCACAATTTCCTTTGAAGTTGTATGTACTGACCATTATTTTACTCATTGTGTAATATTATTTCATTTATGAGTATTTACATCAATGTTGTATTGTCCTTATTTCACGGGGCGTATGTTTCGAAATATACCCATGTCGATAAGGGAACCTTTCACCCTCCTCTTTTTAAAAGACTTATTTTGTTATGTATTTTAATTCACATAATATTATTTTGGGATATGTTCTTCTATATCCTTATTAATTTAAATTTTATGTCCAATTGATGAGATACCCTTTTTATCTCTCATCAACTCTTTTTCTGAATTTTTAAGTGACGCCGTTAGGCTGTCTAATTATTGCAAGGGAACTTCTTAACCCAATTTCGATTCTTTGGGATAAACTTGTACACCTTGAATATGTCGTTATGTGATTATGTGTGAATTTACTCTGATTGTTTTACACTTAATACCCACTTATATTTCATGTATTCGTTTGTCACACATAGTTATGTAACTGATTTATCCTTAATCCAAGGATACCGTCTTTGTATGGGAATTCGTCTCAATCTCCTTTCATTGAGAATATTTTGTTTTATACACAACATTATTTTATACTGTGTATAAACCCCTTTGACTTTTACATTTATCCAAAAGGAATCTTTTTTATACGAAGCGTTTTACTAAACGAAAAAAGGGAATGTTTTTGTCGTACATATGCAGCGACAACGACTACTCCGTCGCCGTGACTTTTATTTGAGTTTCGGCTTCCTCTACAAGCCATACCATTTTTTTAAAGAAAAATAAATACCATGTTTTACTTTTCTTTTATTTTGGTATTGAAAATTGTTTTCATAATGTATTTATATCAATGTGTTTTATTGATATCCTTTGATTGAAAGGTGGAAATGTTATGTTTCCTTTATGCATGTTTTATGTGATACGATTGTGCTAAGGTTCTTGGGAATTATTATGAAGACGGGTAGTTCTGTGATAAACTAAGGGCGTGTGAGCCCGATATAGCTCTCCAATGAATTGGGTAATGCAAAGGAGTGAAACGTTAAGGTTTCTCCGAAAAGATTTAGGGAGTATACTGTGATGGGTATTCCAAACGTAACCAAGAGGGTTACTCCCTATGTAAGAATGTTATGAATGCCTCAAGTAACCTTTATTTCTTATGATTTCTATGATTTTTTCATGGTTTGATGAGGTATGTTAAAGTTCCTATGTTTTATGGGTAATGTATGATTTCATTCTTATGTATATATGAATTCATGTTTCCTTTCCATATTTTTATAACCCTTACTGATCTTTTTATGCTCATCCCAAGTTATTGAAATGTTTTTCACAGGTCAAGGGAAAGGTACATGATGTGATCATAGTGTCAATGAAGTGTCAAGAAAGAATCCTTGTTTTATTTTAAATATGTTTCTGTTGATGGGAAGAATGAATATTGTCTTTTATGTAACCACTTTGTTTAAATGTGGAATATAATGCATGTTTCATGATCTAATTCTCTAAAAATCTAAACCTAAAAATATCCTCAATGTGTAATCTTGTAATAACTCAAGATTAAGTAAGGTTTAAGGCTGGGGCCTTATAGTTGGTATCAACGGTCGGTTTAGATAACTTTAGAGGTTTGGGTATTCTTTAAGAATAAGTGACATTACCACAATGGTTAGAATTTCAGAAAGAGTCCTAGTTTTAGATAAAGTGAATGAGTTAGTATATCTTAGTGTTTATCTTCCTCATTAGTACATGATGGTTTTGTTTATATACTCACACTAACATTTTTGTTTTTAGTGAATTGATGGATCTAGATGGTACAAAAGAGACAATAGTTTGAAGGAAACTATGGTGGTTCTCTGATTAAGATACTAGAGAAAATGGGGGAATTCAATGAGGAAACTCGTGGTTGTTCTAAACCAACTATCAAGGAGTCATGATCAACCACATGAACCTTGCTATGTTCTGTAATGCATCATGTACGAGATTACCAATCGATGTGGAAGTTTAGGTAATAATTATAAAGGTAACCATTAGAGTTTATATGATCTTTACTTTTGAGGTAATTATGGGTTATTATATGTTATAATGGAAAATGAAAGGCATGAGATAAACATGAGGTTAAAATATGTTATGATTATTTTAGAAGATTTTATCTCGTTTTGGGGAATGTTTTAAGAATTATATAGTTTTGGAAAACGGACGACACACAGACCGTGTGACAACCCGTCATGTCGGACAAAGCTGCGGGAATCAAACCCACAACCAAAGTGCGACTAGTATTTATCACCTACCACTAGACTACGTGAAGTCCCTGGTTAGTTTGACTGATTCTTTTTAGTTAGATGATTTTATGAATTAAGAGTAAGTTGATTTTGGGTTATTTATGAAAATTATTAACCTAACATGGAGGAAATGTGAATAGGTTAATTACTTTTCAATACGATACATTAAGAGAAACTGATGTAGTTTGGAGATAAATGTTACGATTTAACATGGAAGACTATGTGACTAAATCCTTCAAATATTTGGGTTTCAATCTTAGATTGGTTTACATTGAAGAATTTTATGGACAAATTTTTTATCGGATGGTCCTCATTGAACTTTGGGTTTTTCTGGAAAAATTTTGGAGATTAAGTATAGATTTTGTTTTTAATTGGTTATCCTTTTCTGTATTATCTGACCTTGTACTAAACTTTTTGGTTTTGGTTTTGGTTAAAGCCTAAAGACATGGGAAGTATATAGTTCTCTTTTGTGGATTAGGTGATTCTCTAGAAGTTGATTATAGCTCTCTTAATGTGAACAAGTCATCCTAAATACGCATCTTTTGGAGAAAATATGAGTTCGATTAAGGAGTCTAGTAAAAGTTGAAAGTCTAAGTGACAAGTAAGTATGTTTCATTATGATTTAGTTAAGCTCAAAAATAAATTCCTAAATGATTAGTAACATAAAACAAAAATGTTTTTTGTTAACTTTTCCTACTGGGGAATCGAATACCATTTAACCCAACACAAGTTTGTGATTTCCCTATGGTTAACTTTCTCCTAAACATGTTTACTATCACTCTCCATCAGAACATAACCCTTTGTTTTCTCCTCCATATAAATATTTTCATACATGGAATCCTAGTATGGGTTAACTCGGGTGACATTTGTTCTTCTCTCCCATTCTTTTAAAGTGATTGTTTTACCGACTCTTGTTCCGATGTGGGACTTTCAAGGATGTTTCCAAGCTCAATTTTAAAAATTGAGAGGACGCAATTCCCAAAAGGGGGGAAGGATGTAACACCCCAGGTAAATAAAGAATATTAAATTTTTATATTTATCCATATTTTTGAATAAAATATTATTATTACTTTAAAGGGTTTTTATGTTCGATAGTGTACCCGATACGCAATAAAGAGTTTCATTGAAAT
This sequence comes from Viscum album, assembly GCA_963277665.1. Lineage (NCBI taxonomy): Eukaryota > Viridiplantae > Streptophyta > Magnoliopsida > Santalales > Viscaceae > Viscum > Viscum album. The sequence continues at coordinate 1,336,995,945 of OY728132.1, read as the reverse complement.
CTTACGTTGCACACTAGTAATAAAATAATATTATTTTAAATGGTAGTTAACATGTAGTCGTTGTATTGGCAGGAATGGATAGAAATAACTAAAAAATTATTATATATGTTTTTAAATGTTTTTACATTTATCCAATAAAATATAAAGGCGTAAAATACGGAAAGAATTCAGTTTTAGGCGTATATGCCCTATTTTTCACTAAAGGTTCACTTATCGCCTTTTGATGGAGAACCGTCATTAAATATAGTTTTTTTCAATATTATACATTCTATTGGACCAAATAAAACACTTCTTAAGAATTGGGGCATCATAATTTACTTTGTGTAAATTTTTGGTATCTTTCCGATAAAGTTCATTTTTTTAATGAATAGTGTAAAATGTTGTATTTTAATTTAAAACCTCGTTTTAATATAATTTATTTATATTATTAGATTATCTTTTGAATTGGTTTTAAAGTGAAATTAGAATATATTTTTTCCATTAAATCCAATAGTGGTCGTTGGAATTAATTTCACTTTGAAATCAGACATAAACTAGTGTCAATTTTTTGATACTTATTGTTTCATAAAAACACGCTATTTGCTCTGACAGCGGGAATTAATTATTAAATTAATTAATGAGACTTATATGTTTTGAATTTTTTAAAATATACTTCATTATTGAATTCGGAATATCAAATATAGCTTAGGGTGAAATTTTGGGATTTTTCTGAAAAACTTCAATTTTTGATGAATAGTGAAACCACTAAGTGGTAGTTATAAAAACTGATTTTTCCGTTTAAATGAAATTTTTCCATATTTGTGTTTTTAATTCCAAAAATATGACATACATAGTTGTCATTAATATGTAAAATGTTGTTCAATGGGATAAAAATAATTTTTTTGGTGAATAGTAACTTATTAAGATTTTAATCGTGATTAGAGCTAATTAGTGTAGTTTAAGGTAAAAATAATGTTTTAATAATATGAAATGAACATCAAACATGTCCTAACCTCATTGGATGTGTCATTGCCGACTAATAGAACCCATGGGTCAACTTGGGGACCCCATGAAGCCACTTTGGTTGGAAGATGACATTAATATCTTTTTATTTAAAGTTAAAGTAAAAATGAGACAAACATGAAATGTTTTACCAAAACAATTTGTAGATAGGGTTATACAAATCAGAATTTTGACTATAAATATTAATTGGAAATATAAAAAGATTTCCAACATCATAGTATTTTTTTTAATAATTTTTAGACATTAAATATATTAAATTATTTATGACATCATGATGATGCAGCGATGACCTCAATATTTAATGATTTAAATAAAATGGAAAGATAATGTAATATCTAAGACCTAAACTTGTCCAAAACCTATTGGATGAGTAGATTTCGAACCCTTATCACCTTATCCTCGAAAAAAATCATTTTGGGACCTCTTAAATCCGAATACCATTTTAAAATAAAGTGACTTTTCTTTACCTTCCAAGAGTGCCCCTCCTCTTCTCTTAAAAAAGGCCTCCACCTCTACCTCCTTACCCACACTCCCAAAGCATTTGGTTCAGACAAACTCTGACCATTTTTCCTCTCCACTTCCCTCTCTTACTCCTTGAAGCCTCACTTTTGGAATAATTCTTCCCAAGGAAGCCTTTGAGCTCAAATCAAAGGGAGTTACCCGATTTTAAGGTAATGTATTCTTTTGAGTCCTTTTGTTTTATTTTTCTTCTCCAACTCCCTAAACTATTTTTATTATTTTATTTTGTAACAACTCCAATATCCTAAATATACTAGTATTTTGTTATAAGAAGGATTCGAGCTACACATACACACACCTACATCTAATTGTTAAAGAACATACTATTTCTGTGGATGGCAAATTTTTGCCGCCCGGAACGATGATTGTTCCACATTCATTTAACACCTTCAAAGGTGGCCATTAAGATGACACTATATTTATATATGATATATAATATGTTTATGTTTTCCTTAAGCTTCTATATTTTTCATTTTGGGCATAAATTTATGGTTTCCATTATGGGTAAACGCGATATCTTCATTTAAGGAAGTGCAGACTACCTCCCCCTCAAAGTGATGTGATTCGTTAATGCCATATGTGGGACGTATAAAGGATGGATTTAAAGTTATTATATATGATGTTATACTGGAACTATAATATACCTCTATATCATTATTATTTATTTCAATTAAATTATGAGATAGAAATGAAAGTAGCGTTCATGCGTATGTACGACTTACCGTCTCCAGGAACAGTGAATTTCATTTCTTATCCCCAAATGTAATGTACTATTAAAAGTACATATACATAATAGATATATATATAATGAATGATACATCTAAATGATTAATATAATTCTGGGATTAAAATATACATAACTATCATTTAGTTTTAATTCCATTAATATGACAATGAAATGAAAGTAGCGTTCATGCGTACGTACGCCTTACCATCTCCATAAACGGTGCATTTCATTTCTTAACTCTAAATGATTATGTGATATTATAAATACATGTATATGATAGATATATATGACATATATGATATCCAAATCAGGAATGTCATTCTGGATATAAAGAACCTTTGACCACACGAACAACATGTAATTGTAAGAAGTCCACTTTCGACTTAAGAACCAAATATCGACAAAACAATCATTATTAACTTAAATGGTTACATAATGTTAATAAACTGGAAATAAGTGATATAAAAGGATTAATGATCTTGAAAAAGGTTCTTAATAATGTGGAAATTAACTCACTTTTATTATTCACAACGTTAAAGAATGATCGTGTCAAGTCAGACCCGAGGTAAGGGATCCTACTCATCTATTTCTTTTTAAGTACACTCTTTTATGTCATTCCTTCTAAGCTCATCTTTCTTGTTATTGGGATGTTCTTTTATATTACTCTTACTGTAATTTTTATGTTCATATGATGAGAGATCCTATTCTCTTTCATCAAGCCATTTTTGGATGTTTTGAGTGGCGCTGTTAGGCTGCCGAATTTTCGTAAGAGATCTAACCTCTCTCTTTCTCTTTAAGTACTCTCCTTTATGTCACTTCTTTTAAGCTCCTCTTTGTTATGATGGGGGATGTTCTTATATATTCCTCTTTCTGTACATTTTATTTTAATTTTATGATATACCCTATTTGATCTCATCAATCCATTTTTGGATGTTTTAAGTGGCGCCGTTAGGCTGCCGAGTTTTCATAAGGGATTTTTTCATCTCACTTTTATTCGCGTGAGATTTATGCTACATTTGCCACATTTTACTTTTAGTGGTGTATGTACTGAACATTATTTTAATAATTGTGTAATATTCATTCATTTATGAGTATTTACATCAATGTTGTATTGTCCTTCTTTCACGGGGCGTATGTTTTGAAAGATACCCATGTCGGTAAGGGAACCTTTCACCCTCCTCTTTTTAGAAGACTTATTTTGTTATGTCTTTTAATTTACATAATATTATTTTGGGATATGTTCTTCTATATCCTTATTAATGTAAATTTTATGTCCACGTGATGAGATACCCTTTTTATCTCTCATCAACTCTTTTTTTGAATTTTGATGTGACGCCGTTAGGCTGTCTAATTATTGCAAGGGAACTTCTTACCCCAATTTCGATTCTTTGGGATAAAATTGTACACCTTGAATATGTCATTATATGATTATGTGTGAATGTTCTCTGATTGTTTTACACATAATACCCACTTATATTTCATGTATTCGTTTGTCACACAGAGTTATGTAACTGATTTATCCTTAATCTAAGGATATCGTCTTTGTATGGGACTTCGTCTCAATCTTCTTTCATTGAGGCATATTTTGATTTATACACAACCTTATTTTATACGGTGTATAAACCCCTTTGACTTTTACATTTATCCAAAAGGAATATTTTTTATATGAAGAGTTTTACTAAATGAAAAAAGGGAATGTTTTTGTCGTACGTTTGCGGCGACAATGACTTCTCCGCCGCCGTGACTTTTATTTGAGTTTCGGCTTCCTCTACAAGACATACATTTTTCTAAAAGAAAAATAAATACCATGTTTTACTTTTCATTTATTTTGGTATTGAAAATGGTTTTCATAATGTTTTTATATCAATGTGTTGTATTGATATCTTGTGATTGAAAGGTGGAAACGTTATGTTTCCTTTATGCATGTTTTATGTGATACGATTATGTTGAGGTTCTTGGTCATTATTATGAAGACGAGTGGTTCTGTGATAAAATAAGGGTGGGTGAGCCCGATATAGATCTCCAATGAATTGGGTAACGTGAAGGAGTAAAACGTTAAGGTTTCTCCGAAGATATTTAGGGAATATACTGTGATGGGTATTCCAAACGTAACCAAGAGGGTTACTCCCTACATAATAATGTTATGAATTCCTCAAGTTACCTTTATGTCATATGATTTCTATGATTTATTCATGCTTTGATGAGGTATGTTAAAGTGCCTATGTTTTATGGGTAAAGTATGATTTCATTCTTATGTATATATGAACTCATGTTTACTTTCTATATTTTTATAACCCCTACTGAGCTTTTTATGGTCATCCCAAGTTTTTGAAATGTTTTTCACAGGTCAAGGGAAAGGTAAATGATGTGATGATAGTGTCAAGGATGTGTTAAGAAAGAATCCATGTTTTATTTTAAATATGTTTCCGTTGATGGGAAGAATGGATATTGTCTTTTATGTAACCACTTTGTATAAATGTGGAATGTAATGCAAGTTTCATGATCTAATTCTCTAAAACTCTAAACCTAAAAAGATCCTCAACGTGTAATCTTGTAATAACTCAAGATTAAGTAAGGTTTAAGGTTGGGGCCTTATAGAGACGAACTCTTTCTATCATGATATGCACCACATTGAGACCTGGAACAACTATCTCCCTAACCATTGTCCAACACAATAGAGAATGACATGGCCTCTCATACAAATCCTCCAATGGGTCTATTCCAATGGAAGAGTGATAGTAATTATTATAATAAAACTCCACCAAGGTAATTTGTTATACCCAAGATCCACAGAATCTCAATACTCACTATCGTAACATATCCTCTAGAATTTGGATGGTCTATTATGTTTTCCCCTCAGTCTAATGGTGGAAAGTAGTGATGATGCGTATCTAATTTCAAAAAGCATGATGCAATACCCCTGTACTCATGAGATTAAACGTGTTCCCCAATCAGATATAATTGAACATGGAACTCTATTCTATAAAAATACCTCATTCAGATACCTAATATCCAAATAATCCAATACACTCGACTCTTAGATTGATAATAAGTGGGATGATTTCATCAAAAGATTCAATATCAGCCAAATAGAATCATAGTTTCACTGGGTTATAGTTATCTCTATAATGAAATCCATCGATCTATTATACAATTTTTCTTGGGAAAATACAGGGATGGTAAAAACCACCAGGGAAATGATGTTTGTCCACTACTTGCAAAAAAACCCAGACCTTCGCAACAGACTCTGCCACATCCAATTTCTTACTAGGACACAAAAATTATCCCCTACTGACATGGTACATTTTTGATACTCCTAGATATACCACCAATGGTGAGCTATAAAACTCATGGTGTTCTCCAACCCTCATTACCTATGCAGTACCGACCTCCCATTTCCAAATAAACATTATAGAGTCTCTTTACAAACAATGGTGGAATTCCATAAATTGAACTGCCAATATTATCTCTTATTGTTGGTAAAAATAAAGATATTATTACACCAAAAGATATACTATTGGACTCACTACACTATTTTAGAGGCCCTATAGGGATCTTAGAAACTGGTATCATTAATGAAACCATTATATAACATAATTAATTGGTGCTAAAGAATACACACATCGTATCAAAAAGTCATATATTACCCCCAAACTTCATCAAGAATCAGTGAGTCTGTCTATTCAGAGCTCACATTATCAATCAGTTATCACAATGATCATAATAAGTATTCATACTTTCAAACTTAAGAGAAGGTATCATCCTAAAGGATACTACACATTTTTGGGGGGATAAACCTTCCCTCCATTGTTTTAAATCCTAATCTCAAACATGTTATTCTCTTTACTCTCTGATCAAAATTGATTATCAGGAATCAATAACCTATAGAAGGATTATCACAGAGAGGGATATTGGTTAGGAGATAAAAACTAAACACCAAGATAATAAAAAATCATATTTATCATTTAATTATGTTGAATCACCTAGTAATCATTGCGTTTATATAAAATTTCCACAAAAATACTAACTTCAACTATAGTGGATCTCACATTGTTAATCTTGAGGGAAGTATCATAACATAAGTGTATAATGATAAATTCATACATATTAAAAGAACCTAAAATCAAAAGAGAGATGAACCACATGTTATCTTATAGGGTAATACTAAACCCAATTTATTGTGAGGGACACAAAATTTTTTAGGATCATGTGTACATCAACCTCATGTCGGAACATAGGGTTTTTATTTGAGGGGATGTCTACCCATCCAATAGAAGAAACATGCTCTTACCAGTAAAGGATTATGGACTCATAAAGAAATATAAATCATATCACATATCATATAATAAAATACTTTCATTAAATAGAGTTCTTGTTCCTAGTTTGGTAAGGCATAATGACCCCTAACTATTGTATAGTGGGATTTATCAGAAACAAGGGAGTGTCGAACCCATGAATATATAGAGGACCCATAACCCGTATATAGTAGTCCATTCCCTAGTAACTATTGAGGGGATGAATTATACAATATCATATAGAGGACTCGTGGTATTCATCTATTACATGAATGATGATGGGATTTAGACCCAAATAGAGGTCCTCTTTCCAATTTATTCTTGTAAAAACCCGAAATCCAGTATCCCATAACCAATTTTTTATTTATTACACTAGAATAGGATATAAGGGATCTCATCTCAAATGACAGATCAGTTAATTAGTCTTGAAGAACATGATACATACTTTATTCCCATTTTATATTGGAAATAAAATATAAAACATAACTAATGTAAACTCTTAGAATCCTTGAATCTCTTTCAAATATTTCTTCTTCATTTCATGGGTAAATGAAATAAAATAAGGGTGAGATCAAATGGTCAGAAATGTTTTTAATGACTGTATCAGTCATGAGAATATATGGTATAATTTAAATGGAATGGTATAAAAATTAAAACACATTCCATTTAATTATATCTTTAGAAAATAAATTATCCCTAGAAAATATCAATTTATTAATCCCATAGATAATAACAACTAATTTCTCATTAAATGTCGTACATAATATTTTATATCATGATCTCAAACATAATGATAAATTTTCTTCAAATACCCTTTTTGTGATAATTTAAAATATGAGTAGTTATATAATAGAAATCTATTTTATTTGTTCAACTATTCTTCTCAATAGACATAACAATCCATCGAGTGACTATATAATTTCAGAACACATTTGTAACTATATGTCTAATGCATTACCCAAATACATATTGATAATTTAATTAATTAATAATTTTTATCATCAATAAATATTCATATTGAGTAAATAATAGGGAATTTCAATATTTCTCTAGCCAATCAAACAACGTTCATGTTAAAATACCATAAATAGAATTTCTATACGATTTTTCAAAAAATAATAACCATGATACTATGAATACAGATATTTATGAGAAATATAATTTATATGAAAAATGATACCAAGAATTTCAATGTTTCAAAATTATATTAATGAACATAAAATGAATAAACAGATAATATATCCCCATACAAAAAATTATAATTATCTAGTATCATAAAATAGTTAAAATAGTAGAAGAAAATGGAAGAGAAACATTTAAAATGAGTTTTAAAATAATTTTTATTTATATAATCTTTGAAAACATGTAGACGAATATAAATAGATTAATATAGTTATAGTTGTGGGAAAATCCATTAAATATATATACGTTAGAAATAAAACAATCATTTTGATTATTATAATGAAACTTAAAATTGAATCTTTATGAATTTATTAGAATGATTATTTCATTAAATTTTAAAATGTCAAGGATTTGTTGAAATTTCATTAGTAAATTATTTTATTAAATAAATTAATTTCTTAAAATAAATATAAAAAATGTGGACAAGATAGAAATATATACGGAATTAAAATTCTAAATAAGATCTCCTTTTCTTTTAAACATTCATATTGAAAGTGTAAATTTAATTGAATAGTTAATCCTAATTAATAAACTGATATTAATTTTAAATACATGAATTTGTTATTATATACACTAATTTGAAATAAATAGGATCATAATACCAAATATGTCTCAATAGAGTATAAATTTATATAGAATCCCTTACATAGATCATATCATTAAAGTGATAATTAATTAATGAAGTTATTATGTGAAATAAATGATAATCGAAAATATCTGTCTAAATTAAACAAATTAAATCAATAGTAATTTCAAAAATTACCACAAAATACATTTTCAATAATTCATTAGTTTAAACCAATGAATGGAAATTTATTTAAGAATACCATAACATTACATTTACCCTATGTTACATGTAAGTTAAATTCCCATATAATGGTTCTACACAAGTTATTAATTTTTAATAGATACATATTAATATTTATAATAACATATATGATCCCATTATAACATATTTCTACCAATTCTTTAACATTATTTCGTTACTACCATGTGTTTGGGTGTTAACTAATTTATTTTATAATTCATGTCTTATCATGGAAGATCCAATCCTTGTACATTTATTTTATTTATATCATCTAAATAAAATTTATAATTTTGAAAATATAAAATGAATCCCTTAAATATATCTTTATTACTATCCATGTTATTTGTAAATTAAAAATGGATCACAAAAACTTTGGAAGTGGTAGTCCACATGTATGCATATATGATATTATCATTTTCTACCAGGTCAAAAGGTAAGAAGGTAGATATGATATTATAATTTTGTAAGAATGAATAAGTCATAAATATCATATATATTTATTATTTAAATATTTATGACCATCAAAATAAAATGGTGACGAAAAATTAATTGTACCTTTAATTGGAGATGGTAATCCATATATAATCATAAACGATTTTTTCTCTATCTATAAGCTGAAATTTTTTTGGAAATTTTATTTCTCGTAATGATATTGACATTATTTAATTTTTATTATACTAGATTAAATATTTAATAATCAAAGTAACTGAATTATATAATTTTTGTAAATAATTAAATTTGAATGATCCAGTAATGAAGATTCCCTCTTTTTGGTAGATATCCCTTAAATATCACCTTAAGTGAAATAGGGTGGTTATTTTAGAAATACCAAAACTCATATAACTTGTTTAAGGATTTTTAGACGATAAATTTCCATGTTTTTATAAATCTATATGTTTTAACATGGTGTATGGAAGATAATGACAGGGTTCTCATTTATATGTGATGGAAGGTGCATTCATGGAATTTAATAAAAAATAAATTATTATAAATTATTTTCCATTTATAAATGGACATAAATTTATATTATTTGACTATTATATGGGTAATAGTCTATATAATCTCATATAATAATGTTTGGAATCATTTAACCATTGTTTTAATTTTTATCATTTTTTTAACCCTCACATAATGTTTTTTACAATTATCGCGATAATAGTTTTTTTACAAATTATGAGTATGTTATATTTTTTAATCAATTTCAAATGGAAAAATAAGTCATTCAAATTATATTACAATTAATATTTTAAAAATGTTTTTTTAATTTGTTTGTTAATTTAATATATACTTCATTGGCTTTATGTAAGATATTAATGTAATTGTTCAAATACTAAAAATATAAATTATATTAACATGATAAAAATAAATAAATTAAATTAAAAAAATAATTTACATTCAATAATGAAATATTATTACCATTATGTGAACATAAAAAATAATTTTAAAGCATGACATGAACATTTTGTGATTTTCATTACTTAAAATAATATAAATTCCAATACTAATGTCAAATGCCTCCGGAATACCATATATTTAAATTTGGTATAGATATGTCCAAAATAATTCAAATTTATTTGATAATTTCATGTGTTGGGATGATTTTTAATCCTATATTACATTATTTTTAACATTAACTTCCTGATTTACCAAATACTGATGTGATTAATTTTTCCACATTCAATATTCATAATTACTAAAAATTAAAAAAGTAAATATTCACCATATTTTAACCAAATGATTCCAACTATCGTATAAAATTTTCATGATTAATTTTCTATAATTTTATGAAATAAATTTAATTATAAATATACATAATGCCAATATATTTATTTTTTTATGAAAAAGAATTTTTAAACATTAAAATTAACAAAAATACAAATAATGAATTTTTTAATGAAATAATATTTTTAAAAATAAAATGAATCATATGATAATTTAATATTAAAAAATATAATTTGAATATTTATTGTAATTAATTTAAGCAAATGAAAATATTATTTGAAAATTATGTATTTTTGACAATTCAATAAAAAATACATAATTTCATAAAAAATAAAAATGTCATGATTAGATTTTTTTAATATGATTATATGAAAAATAAGGCTTATTTTTAATAAAAAAATATATCTCTTTAGGATAAATTAATTATATTTCCCATATGGATATTTAAAAATAAATACATTTTTGACAAAAATGTATTTTTTTATTTTAAAATGATTTTATAAAAATTATTTCATTTTTTATTATTAATAAATAAATTATATAAAACAAATAAACATATTTACATAATGTGGATACCCCTATTAATACCTTTGAATTAAATGGCTAGTTTTTAACATTCATATTTATATAATAATATTATTGGTTCCTTTATGCTTGGTGCTCAGCGTTATATACACTATAAAGCATAGTTTTCTTTTAAAATGTTATGGTGTTAAATTATCCCTCTCCAATAAATTGAAAACCCTTAAAATAACTTTTTTTATCAAAATAAAGGTGTTTAAATTGGAATAATATTTTCAAGAAAACCCACATCATAATATGATTAATATTATATCATCTTAAACATAATGAATGTGATATTTGAAATTCATCTAGAATAACAGAAAAATTTGTTTCCAAATATAATTACAGTAGTGATAAGTGAAAATATAGGCATTTAAGAGGAATGTAACACCCATGGATGTGTAGGGACTAATTTATAACATGGTTAATAGAATATAAATAACCACAAAACCATAAATATGTAATGGTTTAAAGACAATCAATTCATTCAAAAAAATCAAAGTAGGATAACAGTTTTTTATCATGATCCATTTACTAAAGATAAGGAATTACTTTTCTAACATGACTAAGAACATGAGGAAATATAATTACTGTAAATGTAAAATTTTATCCATTATTCAATTTCCTCCAAAATATAATCTTTTACCCAAATTATGAGTATTCAATATGATTTTTTCATGATTAAAAAACATAAATCAACTAATAATAGATCACATAATCAAAAAAAAGATAATAATATATTCCAGATATCGTAAAATTTTAATCTAACTAAAAGGATAAACAAATTGTAAGATAATAACCAAAAGTTAAAATCTCTCAGATGAAGTAATAATACATTTTACTCCAAAATATCCACAATAACACACAAGGTTCCACTTTTATTATTCCACAAATAAATAAAACTACATCCCAATTATCCTTAATATCATCAATATAAGATATTTTTTATAACATAAATGGAGATATGATAAATTCTAGCTTTCATTCCAAAAAATTAGTTTCAATATTCCTTAATAATATTTCATGTTAAAAAACATGTTAAACCAAAATGATATATATATTGAAATACAATGGAGAATCCGCCAAAACAAATATCCTTTAAAAACATGAAAAATCATTATATTATTTTATAATGGATTTAACTTCAAAGAAATATCATAAAGTTAAATTTAGATACTTACCATAATGTAAATCCTTTGCGTGACCATAAATATTTCCAATAATATTACAATTTCAATTAATCACTTTCAAAATATAATGATTTTATATATATATACAATTATCAGATATACCATAAAAAATTAAAATACTAACTGATTAGTCACTAAAAGTGGATAATATACATTTTTTATATCGTTATATTCATTATTCCAAAGTCCATAAAATTTTTTTTAGTGCATTACGTAAATAGAACTTCATTTCTCATCTTAAATTCAATTCATGTTTAAAATGAAAATTTGGGCCCATTCATTCATCTATTTATGGACAACATTATATAAATTTTCTGAATTTTATATTTTGGGATATGATTGATCACTTAGTTTGGAACATTTTTTCTTTTAGGATCGATGGATGAATCCCAATAGAAGATGGACACTTTTGGGGATGAATGTAGAACTTTGCTGAAGAAAGTATAATGGGCATAAGCCCTATCAAACAAATGTGGGACCCACAAACAAAGCCAAATAAAGCTCAAATTTTTACTGAATAAAGATTAAAATATGGTGATAATTTTATTCAACTGTGGTCGGAACATATTTTGATGTTTTAAGTATGATAAAGGGATATGATGTTTAGATTTAAATGCTAATAGAGGACAGATGTATGAGCATATTTCTCTTCAAAAACTCCTCAGGATTCGGCCTCCATCAATTCCAAATTCACACGTCAAAATGGTGGATGAATCTGGATGAATTTCCGAGTCAACATCGAAACATCAAATTCCCTTGATTTTCTCACCCTCCTTTTTACTCTCCCAATTAATGAATATGTAATTTATTGATGGGGTATATATAAGGTTCTGAATATGACTATATAAAATTTGGTGGTGAATGGAATTGGAATCAATTATTTTTCTTTCTATATGAGTTTTTATTTCATCCATTGTATTTCTTTAAATTGTAATTTCATGCTTTCAATTTGTAATTGCATAGTCACGTTATCCCAAGTATGTTTTTCTTTCACATTTAGTATTTTAATAAATTTTATTCTTCTTCTTCACTTATTCTTTTCTTTTACTTGACACGTTGATACCATTGAATCAAGGTGTCAATATATTAACACCAGCACTTTTTAATTCAATCACACAATGGTGAAGTGTTCGTTCTTTTAATAATTTTCTTCTTCTATAATTCCTACCCCATAAGTCTACATCCTCCTTCCATTGGTCGAATAGCATAAATGGAGGGCTAACCACTTAAGATTTGATCCAAGGGAGTAGCAAGGTCTGGGATTGGATGTTATTTCATGTACTTAATATTTAAATCATTTAGTTACTTTAGTATTTCCATTTGATGAGTTACATTATTTTTTGTCTTCACCAACTTTAACAATGATACATTTGGAGTGCTACTACGATCTATTTCCTTTTAGTGCTCAGTAATGTGATCCTAAAAGTGAATTAGTGATTGGACTAGGAATTGTGTAGGGATTAAATTGGTGAATGATTTGGGAGAATTATTTCGTTTTTTGGATAAGTCTTCAATTAATGACATGAAATTTTTAAGAAAATAAATTTATCCAATCCACCCCAAGAGAAACCCTAAGATCAACCCATCATCAATAATTTTTTTGTTCACATAATTTTTCTTGTCAGTTATTTAAATTATATCATTAGTTCTCCAATTAAAATCTACATCAAATTTTTCCACTTCATTTCCAATCCATCAAAAAATTTGTGTGTCTCAAGGTTTTGTGTTCGGTCCCTGTGGATTCAATCACTACATGTACTTCAAAGACCGCTTTTACTAGTAGGGTAAATTTCGGAAAAACCAAACTTTGGTTCCGTTTCTGGTGACCGACATAAATACCTTAGACACTCATATTCTTTTCTCACCCCAAATTTTCTATTCTCACCACAATTTATCTTCTATATTCCCCTTTCTATTTCTGTGTTTTTAATGAATCCCAAAACCAAATTTCAATCAAATAAATGGATTATCTTTCAAAACACACAATAATAGACCAAGGATATAATCAACTCAAAAATCAATATTTGGAATCACCTCACATATGTAATTTTATTGACCAAACATTGATTGAATACACCACACAATATGTGATGTACAATCAATGGGATGACGATTGTTTAAAGGATCAATTTTCATACCTCTCAAGTATGATTGAATAGATCAAACTTAATAAATTCATGATGTCCAAGTATCTGTCAATCCTAATACTGAAAAAATTATTGAACATTTGTGTGAAAAAATGGTTAAAATGAATTCATAAGTTTCATTATTGAGATTATAAATACAAAGTATTGAGACTTATGAGGAACCCATTCCCACTCAGGATGTCCTTCACTCATCACTTATAGAAGATTACTTTATACCAAAAACCACTCATGAATATAAAAAATAACTAACCTTTGGATATGGGATAACTTATAATGATCAACGAAATGTTGAAGGGTCTTTAAATCAAGAGGAAATTGATTTTTTCAAATCAAAAGTGGAATACTTTAAATCATGGATAGAGTTTCTTGAATATTACTCCATTGATAAATTTTTAGAAGAAACAATAATTGAACCATTAGAAGAGATAAAAAACAATGAGTCCATACCCATTCAGGGTATTCAGCTTGATAATTTTAGAGATGAAACATATTTTCAAAATAAACCAATTATTTCTCATTTTTTTAGAGAAGAAATTAATTTTGAATTAATTTTTCAATCTACTTTATGAAATTTAAATGAACCCGAGCTCAAAATTATTTTCCATCCTTCCCAACTCAAGAATCCCATTATAGTTGATAATAAAGACCTTTCAGTTTTAGTTCATTCATCTAAAGAAACCAATAATTTTGGAATGGTCATTGATGTCTTAGGATAGAATATAAGTTCAACTGAATCAATCATTTCTGATATTACATGGATTTTCCCACTCATTGTAGAACAAAAGATTGCACATGAAACAAATTCTAAAAAAATAATCAATCTAAATCTTGTTGATATGGATAAAAATGGGGTCCTAAAAATTTTGAAATTTGGAATCGGATAATTTTGGGGTTTCAATTAGAGCTAATGACGTTAAAAATAAGCGCTGCATGGGAGGCAACCAATGGTTTTCATGTTTTCATTCATTGTGAATCATCTTTTTGTGTAATTTTCAATATAATAAATTACCATAGACTTTTGAATTGTTCTTCTTTTATGAGTAAGGATTTGAATGAAAGGGGAGTGCCATATTCATCTGTGTAATGTGTCCTGATCCCTGAGTAATACATTACCCAGAAATTTAAAAAGAAGCCAATGTATCATAGTTTATTTTATTTGTATATGTTTATATGTTAAAAAATTAAAAAAAAAATTAAAAGGACATGTACTATGTCTTAAGGAAAATCCATTCACCATCGTCCAAGCCACTACGACTCAAACACCGGATTAAAGGGATACTGTGGGACGTGCTTTCATCATCAACCAACATGTGACTTCATTCAATGATTATCATTTTAAATTTCCTCTTTCAACACCTATCCCATACCCCCTTCTATGTTTTCTTTAATCACCGGGGATAGTGTTATTCTATGTTGGGGGGGGGATAAAAAAAGAATTTTTTTTTGTGAATAAAAACATGCATGAAAAGAAAAATTCCATTAACCTTGGACATGAAAGCTAAAATTTCAAACTCTGAAATTGGATATTGAAAATTTTTGCATGCCTTGATTCTGATTTTAATACAATTTGAAGTTCATGATCATAGTTTTTTGAATGTGAGGTAGTCTGATGTGTTTTTTCAATGTTTACATGTTCATCCTCTAAATAAAAATTCCACAATTCACATCTAATGTATATTGGGTGTAAATTTTAGTTTTTGGGTCTCTTTCATTGTAGCATAGGGTTCTGGGATCACTTTTAGTTTAATTAGAGTATCCAAAAAATGAAAAAAAATGAAATAAATTATGACCACATAGAGAAATGTTTTGTCCTAATTTGAGGCGTCTGACACTTGGGGATCTTGAATCCATAGTTTTCTTTCCCAATGTTAGGCTTTATATCTCTATTTTAGAGCATGAAATTGACAATATGTGTGGCGTCCAGAACTTGGGGATCGTGACTCCCTAGTTTTCTTTCCCAAAGATATTCTTTTCATATCTATTTTGGTTAAAAAAATCAACAAAAAAATAAAAAAAAATGGATATTCATCTTAAGGTTTAATGTGACTCCCACCTAGTGCTTCCATTTTCCCTTTGAACAATAAAATGGGCCCCATGCCTTTTGTGATTCACAACACATCATCATGATTTATTAAAATTGGTTGATATCTGACAATGAATTTTAACAAAGGAACGGTCTTGGGCTTAAGATATTCATATGGAACTAGCTTGTTTTAAATAATTTTTAGGTGTTTTATTATATTTTTGGAATGTAGTATTTGGGTGAGAAATGTGTATCAAAATATTTTTGGAAAAGTTAATTTGAATTTCATATTTGTAATATATTTTTATTAGGACTAGAAAAAATCAAGTTGGGGATATGATTATTCACTAAAAGTGGATAATATTCATTCTTAATATTTTTATATTGATTGTTACAAATTCCATAAACATTGTTTTTAGTGCATTACATAAATAGAACTTTATTTCTCATATTAAATGCAATTCATGTTTAAAATCCAAATTTGGGCCCAATCATTCATCTGTTTGTGGACAACATTATATACATTTTCTGAATTTGATATTTTGGGATATGATTTATCACTTTGTTTGGAAAATTTATTCTTTTACGACCGATGGATGAATCCCAGTGGAAGATGTAGATTTATGGGGATGAATGTAGAATTTTTTAGAAGAATATCTAATGGGCCTATGGCCCATCAAACAAATGTGGGGCCCACAATCCACGCCCAATGAAGCTCAAATATTTACTGAAGAAAGATAGAAATATGGGGATCATTTTATTCAACTATGGTTAGAGCTAATTCTGAAATTTTTTTAATGATAAAGATATATGAATTTTAGATTTAAATGATAATAGAGGACATATGGATGAGAATATTTCTCTTATACGACTCCTCAGGATTCAGTCTCCTTCAATTCCAAATTCACACATCAAAATAGTGGATGAATCTAGATGAATTTGTAGGTCAACGTTGAAACATCAAATTCTATTTATTTTCTCACCCTCCTTTTCACTCTCCCAATTAAGGGAGATTTAATTTAATGATGGGTGTATATCTAATGTTCTGAATATGCCTATATAAGGAGCTGGTGGTGAAAGTAATTAGCATCTAATATATTTCTTTCAATCTGAGTTTTTCTTTCATCCATTGTATTTCTTTCAATTATAATTTCCTGCTTTCAATTTGTAATTTCATCATCATGTTTTCCAATGTATGTTTTTCTTTCATGTTTAGTATTTTAATAAAATTTATTCTTATTCTTCACTTATTCTTTTCATTTTCTTCACACGTTGATACCTTTGAATCATGGTGTGAATTTATTCACACCAGAACTTGTGAATTTTATCACATAACGATGGAGTGTTTGTTCTTTTAATAATTTTATTCTTCTTCAATTCCGACCCCATAAATCTACATCCCGCATCCATTGGTAGAATATAATCAATGAAGGGATAAACACTTAAGGGTTGATCCACGAAAGTAGAAAGGTCTGGGATTGAATATAATTTCATGTACTTAATATTTAAATATTTTTGTTATCTTAGGATTTCCATTTGATGAGTTACATTGTTTTTCATCTTTCCCAACCTTACCGATGACACATTTTTAGTGCTAGTACGATCTATTTCCTTTGAGTTCTTAGTAAAGTGATCCTCAAAGTGAATTAGTGATTAGACTTTGAATTTTATAGGGATTAAATTGGTGATTCATTCGGGAGAATTATCTCATTGTTTGGATACATCTTCAATTAATGATATTATGTTTTTAAGAAAATAAATTTACCCAATCCATCCTAAGAGAAACCCTAAGATCAACCCATCATCCATTTTTTTTTGTTCACATCATTTTTCTTCTCTGTTATTTAAATTATATCATTAGTTCTCCAATTAGAATCTACCTTAATGTTGGCCACTTCATAGCCAATCTATCATAAAATTTGAGTGTCTCAAGGTTTCTTCTTCGGTCACTGTGGATTCAATCCGTAATTTTACTTCAACGACCGATTTTACTAGTAGGGTAAATGCAGACACAACAACTAACCCAAATAGTCATTTAATCCTAAATATTTTATTCTTCTAAATTCCTAGTAAAAGATCCAAATCCACAAAAAATATTGTCACTTAAAACCTCAAATGATGAACCAATTCCATTGAGCTTATAAAAACCTAGAACTTATAAACTTGTGATGATGTAAAAAATATAATGAATTTACATATGATAACCTAAATAACACAGTCCATATAAATCAAATAAAATTCCATATAATTTCCATATATCCAAAAATGTAATAAAATTCATATAATAAAAGCTATTCAATATTTAATAAAATCAGTAACCCATTTCAAGATCATTAATACTATCCAATTTACTTCATAAATTTCCATAATGAATTTATCCCAATACATAGGAAATATAATCCTTACCCCTCAATTATTTTTATAACATAGATCCTACCACAGTATAGTTTATAACCCATATATTTGGTAATTGACATGGATACTACCTATGTTACCCACACATAATACAATGAAATATATTTTTTGCATTGGGATGAACATCATATCCCTCTATAGAACACATAAATTTTCATTAAAAAATTATTTCCCTATGACTCTCTTTTCCATACATAAAATGTTTTCTTATTCCTTTGATTCATTCTCTAGAGTTTCTCTGTCAATATTTTTGACATGAATTAAAATGAGCCTTGATTCCTCTATGATCTCTACCACCTGATATATCAACAAAATGTGTTACTCTTGTATTTGGTGAGTCCTATAGTTGGTTACGGTGTAGGTTGTTGATTATATATTATGATACCTGAATGGTAATAATAAAAAATCATTCACTATAGTATTATCTAATTTCTCATAATAACTATAATTCCTATTATATTTAGTTTTAACATGATTCCATTTTGTTCAATATGTTGACTAAAACCAAAATGAATATTATGATCATCAAAAAACATATTGTAAAACAAAATAATCTTTACCTTACCAAAAAAATCACTTTATCATATTACTATAATTATCCTGAAATTAATTTATATGGTTATGTTTGTAATATATGTTTTCCAAAATCTAGTTCCCAATGATTCTAATAAATATCTTCAAGTACTAACGGTAACAACAACAAATCTAGTAATAGATATTTGATGTCTAATTCATCAAAATAGTATGAAATACAAGGGATCACATCCTCATGTATTGATCAATTTAATAGTATTTAATAACTATACACATATATGATTCTTATTTTAAAATGGAAATAAAATATAAATAATGAAAAATGTAAAATTTGAACATCATTGATACTCTTTAAAAAATATATTCTTTATATCCTATGTATAAACATAATTAAGATGATATGAAAAACACTATATGGTTTATGTATAATAGAATCATTCATCATCAAATATGGTATAATAGATATAAAAATGTAAACAACTAGAAAAAAAATCATTTTAGTCAATAACATGAGGACAAAATGAATCCTAATATAATATCAATGAATTTATATCATTGTTAATAATAAAAAAAATTATAATGATGGGAATGATTAATATTGTAAATCATAATATCATACATCATGATATATTAATATTCGATAACATTTATGAATAAAATCTAAACTATGAGTAAGTATACTCCAAAAAGTCATTTAATTGGGCCAACTCATTGACCACATGAGACCTATCATTGAATCATGGGATATATAATTATACCCCCATCCATAATTGCATATACAATTTATTCCTTATCTATTTAATGATCAATTTAATTAATTAAAAATATTCTACTTCAATAAATATCCATATTGAGAAAATAATATAAAATATCCATATTTCACAAGTCAATCAAAAAAAATTTCTGGAAAAACCCCATATGTCGAACTAATATATGATTTTTGAAATCTGAATATCCATAATACAGATAATATGGATATTAATAAAAAATTAACCATTTAATTAAATAATATAACAATAAATTGAATGTTTTATTATAATTTAAATGACAATAAAATTGTCCAAGAGATAAGAGATGTCCCTCAAGAAAGTATAATAGATAATAAAATCATGTTAGTTGGAGAACAGAATAAATATGAATTGAAAAACTTAAATTTTGTTTTCATAAATTATTCAATTTTAAAACCTATTTAATATAATTTAATAAGATAAATATTGTAAACTTTTTTAAAGGACGGAAAATCCATTAACATTGTATGTATTAAAAAGAAAACAATTCATTTCACTTTTAAGAAGAATGTGTAATATGAACTATTCAAAAAAGAATAGAATGATTTAGATAAATATTATTAAAAACTGAAGGTTAAAATGACATATAATTTAAAAATAATTAGATTAATGATAAAGTCTGTTGTAAAACCATTTTAAAAATAGCATGAGGGGGAAAAATATTCCTCATCAAATAAGATAAATAAGAGAATATTTTATTTTAAGAATTCATATTGAAGGTTTAAATTTAATTTATTAAGTAAAAATCATGAATAATTATGTACTCATGTTAAATAAATCAATTTGGGAGTAAATATAAAACATAAAAACAAATTGGATTATAATATTAAATATATATCAATATAGTGGAATGTAAGATGAAATCCCTTACATAGACCTTATCATTGAGGATATAATTAATCAAAGAAGTGATTTTATATAAAAAATATAATTTAAATAATAAAATTATAAATAAATAATAAAAAAATGTTTATTTTACACATAATCATGGTATAAAATAATCAATGATGTAGAATAATTTCCCAATGAATGGAAATTTAGTTAAGAAACAACTTACTTCAGGTTTTATGTTAGTTGAATGTGGTTGAACCAGATTTATAATTTTTTTAAACATGTTATTAATTAATAATTTCATATATTATCATCTTATAACATCTCATCACCCATTAGATTACAATATTTATTTACTAATATTTTTTTGGGTGTTAAAAACTTTATTTCCTCATGACTGTATTGACATGGTATCTTTTCCGTGTACATTGATTATGGTTATATAATATCAATAATTATAATCATGATACAAATAATATATATTAATTTATTATATATTTATTATTATCCATTTAATGTGTAAATTAAAAATTGACCACATCACTTGGTAGATGTGGCAGTACACACGCTCACACAAGAGACATTATAATTTTCAATAGGATTCGAAGATAGGAAGATAAATAAGATATTATAATTAAGTTATAATAATTATTTTATAAATATTATATATATTAAATTTTTTATACATAAAAAACATCCATTTAATGTGGTGATGGAAAATAAATTACACTATTAAAAGGAGATGGTAAGACATACGTACACACGACCTATGTTCTATCTTTCCGTAGGATGGAAAATATATGGAAAATAGTTGTAAAAAAATCATAATAAAATATAATTATATTTATTATAATATGGTAATTATTTTTAAATGGTTATTATATGTATATAGGATGTATAAAAAGAATGAAATTAGAATGAGTTGATGTTGATTATTACATATTATTCAGTAGACATCCTTTTGATATCTAATTAAAGGAACTACGATCGGTCTTATAAATGGACCAAAACCACATGAACACGGATGATTATATTTTTGAAGAGAAATGTGTCTGGTTTGGACAATGTTTATGGTCAAAATGGTATAAAAAGTGAAATGGGGGTAACATATTTTAAGGGAGGGAAGTGGTATTTTGGGAATTTGTTAAATTAATAAATTAAAATAATATATATTTGAATTCTAATATAAAAATAGAAATATTTATAAGATAATATGATTTTGGGTTGAAATAATAACATAAAATAAAATTGGACATGTTTAGGTGATATTGTTTCCTACACCTCTTAGTTTTAACCATCATTTATTCTTTAAACAATTATTGGGATTTTTTTAATATATATATATATAAGACAATAAATTTACCATAAATGTAAAATTTGAAAATGAATGGATAATGGATTTCATTTTTATCCATTTATTATCCCTGAGATCTAGTTCAATATTTTCATGAAATTATTATTTACCAAAGATTTCAGTAATTTTATTTTTAACACTATTAATTTATTTTGACTTTAATAACATGAATAAAAATATGCAATTTAAATATAATACGTTAAAATATCTCTAATATTTTATATTTGTCTATATAATTGGTGTTAATGAATTATTCATAAAAAATTTATTACTTTTAATATGTATAAATAATTTATTTCATTTTTCATTTGATTGAATTAATACTACACCAGGGGTGTGTATGTATTTAATATCTTTATCTAATCAATATAAATATAAAAATAAATTTTCCTAATAAAAAACAAAAAAAAATTATTTTTAGATATAAATTTATAATTATTCATAATATAATTTTTTTCAATAGTAGAACATATAAAATAATATAAAAAAATTACTGATAAATTTTAAAATTTTATTTACTTAAAATAATATAAATGTAATTACCAATGTCTAATGGATTAAAAATTCCATATATTCAAATTTGGTATGGATATGGATGAAATAATCATTTAAAATACAATAAATTAATGTTTTTTATTTTTAATTCGTCAACACATTATTTTCATCCAAATGTACCTGATTTACCCCATACCGACGCGGAAAAGTTTAATATAAATATTGTTCATAATTAGTAAGAATAAAAAGGAACCTATTAACAAAATATTAAAATACTATTTATAAATATTTTATCAATTTTTCAAGTTTAATTTTCTGGAAGTTTAAGAACATCTATTTAACATAAATGCATAAAATCAGAAAAAAATATTTTTTTGGAAAATGTATTTCAGGCATAGAAATTATATTACATAAACACCATGAAAATTCATAAATAATAGATTTATATAAAATTATATTTATCATATATATCACTAAATAAAATAAAAAATATTGTGGGATATTTAAATTAATTTATTTAGTAAAAAAATTATATAATTTGAAAAAAGATGTATTTTTCACTATCCACTCAATCATTTTGACAAAAATAAAAAATTTGAACCTATGTTAATTTTGGTAAGATGATTTAAATAATTATATTAATTTTATAAAATAAAATTTATAAATTCGGTTAAAATTAATTATAAATTTAACTCGCAAAATGATAACATAAACCACTTTTAAAGAGAATTAATTTTTTATGTACAAAATGATTTTATAAAATATTAAGTAATTAATTATTATAAATAAAAAAATTTCATAATACCTTTATGAATATTTTCATAATGTGGTTTTATCTTTTCATAAACTATAATTAAATATTTAGGTTATAATGATCATATTTAAAATATAATATTTCATAGATCTTTTAACCACTGTATTGTGTATTTTATATACAATCACACAAAATATTCTTTTAAAATATATAAGGGTAAAAAACATAATTGAAATGAATAATTTAAACTCCATTTATATAGTATCACTCACTCCCATATAAGAATGTGTAGTGGAAGTACCAACCCAAGACGAAGGTTTCATCGGTCATTAGAGTACTTGATAAAGATCCTCCTAGAAATACCACATGCTTAGGAGTAGTCTTAGCGATATCGTCAACCACAATTCCAAAATTTCACCAGTAGAAAAATAATTTCTGAGGGAAATGAAAATCATCATTTCAAAACATTATTAATATGATTGTTTAACATTTCGGGATGTAAAAACAATTCATAAACAGCAACACGAATCAAGGACCTATAGAACTATACCATGTAACCTATTTTATTAGAGATTATGTTTTTCACCACGATTATTAATGTCCTTGAAAACTAATTCATAATACAAAATAATGAGACACCAACCAATAATCTCATTTCCTAGGAAAGTCCTTATTCTATTATATTTTTCCTTAAATTGACCCACCAGGAAGCCATCGGGACAAGTGGTAAGTCCATCATGACACCCAAATCCCACCTCTAATTGACTAGTGGTTAGAGACTAGCACCAAGAAGGATTAAAAGTTATATGGGAAGTCATAAAATAGACATTTCTAATGTATTCGAATCCCCCAATCTAATAAGAAATAGAAAAAATATATATTATACACACAAGAAACTAAAATATATAACTCGAATTAATAAACTAGTAAACTGAATTAAAAAAATCATAGAAAAAGACATTATAAAAGGGAAATGGTTCTAGGTCCAATTTTAAGAATAATATTTTTTATCCACATCCATTAGGTTAAGGTATATCACCATGTCATGATATAATAGACTCGAAGAATCATCTATAATGTACCTCCAATGAATCTCTCATTCCCCGAATCCACATGATTTACTCCCTATAATAGATCCATATCCACAAAAGATACCATTGAACTATATTTTATCATTATAGACACACCTACTATGGGGGAAAATACCATTTAATGGAGAGTATAAAAATTACATGTATGATTCCCTTATTAAAATGAAATATTTCTTATGATTAGCATACAAATAAAGAAGAACCATGCAACCACCCAAAATAAACAAAGAGAACGACATCCCTCATAGAGAAGGTGTTACTCAAACCCACATAAAATTACAACCATAGATAGATGTGGGAATCCCACAAAAATTCAAAAACACATTAATCTTCAATAAGTTAACACCCATCATTATCCAACATAGAACACTGACACAATCTATTTGGAAAGGGGAACACCGCCCAAAAAAATCCAATCACCCAAAATAATATAATGGGATTCCGATTCATTGAAGTCAATCCAAACAATGAACTACAATTCCCTCAAAAAATCATCAACATACACATAGTATGTTTAAAAGAAATACTACCATATCATGGTTCATTAAATAATGCCTCAAGCTATATCGAGCTCTCCAGAACACACAACCAACAACACCTATAACTACTAACATATCATTGAAAATAAAAATATTCAGAAAATCCCAAGGAAAAAAAGATAAACATAGCCGATGAAACAAATATAGGAACCCAAAATCACATATTCACTCAATGGTTAAAGGAAAACAATCAACATAACAGTATACCCACATGGTACTCACTACTATCGAGAAGGACTAGGATGGAAACAATTTATGCATCCTATACTTCATAAGGTATTACAGGGATGAACCATACATGAAAGTTAAAAATAATCATCATCAATCAATAAGAAACAAAACCATCCTAGGAGACTCATGCTTCTATTATACATGCAACCTGGCCAAGAGGGTACTCTCCCCATACACTAATTCATCTCTTCCAGATAACCTCCACCAAAAGAGAGAAAAAATTTCAACCCCATTAGGGATCTCATGTTATATCTTGTGAGATATAATATATTAAGAGTACTATTATTTTAAATGAAGGAACAAATATAAACTCATAAGATGGGTATCTAAGAAAAAATAGCACAATGTAGAGGAATCAGGCCCTACCTTGTAGGGGAAGTCAACTCCACCAACATAAAAGAAGCACATTCTCCGTCACCTAGTACATAGGATTAGAGAATGTATCATAACCTAGATTCCATGAAATTACATATTTAAAAGCAATATATATATATATATATATTTCAATGGAATCATCAATATTCCACCATATACATTGATCAATCTCCCATTTTCAAAACTCAAGACCCAACATAGAAGATATAGGAGGTCATCTCAACCAAGGAGTGAATATTAAACTCCAACATCTTTTGAATGAAACTAACATGCACCAATACCATCCATAGGGTTAATTGGAAGAATTATGGATTACAAGATGAGTTTAAAACCAATCTAAAACATATTTAACACCTCTACTAGGAAGAGGGTACCTCTCACACCATGGCAAGAATTGGTATCCTTTACCCTCCATCCTATAAACTACCTAAATCCACTAGAAACTCTCAATGTGTACCAAAATTTAAATACATGAAAAGGTCTCGTCAATAATGTCATAT
This sequence comes from Viscum album, assembly GCA_963277665.1. Classification (NCBI taxonomy): domain Eukaryota; kingdom Viridiplantae; phylum Streptophyta; class Magnoliopsida; order Santalales; family Viscaceae; genus Viscum; species Viscum album. The sequence goes on along the minus strand of OY728132.1, from coordinate 1,336,969,859 downwards.
TTTTATTTGTAGATAAATTTTCCTTCTCAGCTACTATTCTCTATCATCCAAACCATGTCATCATTTTCCAGGGATTAAGCTCTATAAGAAATCCCAAACCATATCATCAAAAATATATTATAAAATAGAGGATTGAACCATCATAGACCATATAAAAATATACTTATAATGTACTTATTTAGGTCCCTGTCTTGATCATGTGTGATAAAAGGGTTTCTCATTATTAATTATAGAACCACATAGTTTGTACTATGAGTACATGGTGTGCGCAAGTACCTTCCCATACATGGATGTGTACTCTTGCCCATCCCGCTATGTATTTCCCCAATATATAGAGTTCATGATCCTAAAAAACATGTGGGGGACACGTGTACCTTTTTGTGTTCAAAATCCGATGATATTTCATGTAACACATCCTGGGATATACAAGTAAACATCATGTCCCTAGCATGAGTGTCTAACCATGTACATGGCCGAGCACAATGTTATGTAACTAAGGGTCATACAAGGAATGACCATATTTCTACCACACCATTTCTAAATCCTCATAAACCTATGAAACAAATGAATACTACACATTAAATGTTTTTTAGATAACAATATGCATAGTTTGGATTTAATGATGAAGAACATCTATGATCTATTAAAATACATACCAAACTCCATCTATTTGTACCAATGAAAAGGAAAAAATTAAAAGAGTTGAATTCATAATATAATTACTAAAGAGGATTAATATAAAAAATGTGGTATATTTTAAATAATGGTCCCTACCTCTTTTAATATCTTCAAAGCATAAAGATCACAGATGTTTGATTCCCAATATTGGATCATTGTGTATAGATACATGTTTAGATCATCCTAGAATAATGGTTTCTCCCTTGAAAAAACAATCTTAGCCTTGTGTTATCGAAATGGAATTTTTCAGGTTGTGACCTCCATTGTTTAGGAATATGGGAGATAGGAGATAAAGTAAGGTATAATTAAAAATATAATGAATGAAAAATTATAACTGCTTGAATGGGCATTTCCAAGCCCACTACCAAAATGTGATTATATCTTTACATGGATACCCCCCCATTTTGGATCTACGGGAGATGTGAGAATTACCATTTTGAGACTAATTTATGAGTTATCAACCTCTAAACCCATGGGAATAAATTATATTTATTTGATTAGATATTAAATATCTCAAATAAAACAAAAAAATATATAAACACACCAAATTATTTCCATAATGAAGTAGAATCATTACATGACCAATAATACAACCATAAAATTTTCTATGTTTGTTATTCAAGAGAAAATGACTTTTTTGCCTTCAAGTTCCAAGGCTACAAAAATACAAAATGAGATCAGTCTCCCGTGAAAAAAATACCTATATCATTCTTTATTTTTACTAAATTTATATATTCAAATACAATATGTCAGTAATAGTATCATCTTATAGAATATTTCATGAGTATCCCATTGATATTTACACAACACTGCACTGGTTAAACAATGATTAGAAAATAGTAGAAAAAAATATTAGGATAACTTTGTTGTACAATAACTATTGATGATATTCCCTTTTATCCTTTAATATAGATTATATAAAAACCTCACATAAAAAATAATCATATGATGATATTCTCTTTAAAACTAAGACTTAGACCCAGTTCAATTACATACTCAATCTTAACTAGATGATTAAAATAGATTCTAAACATATGGATATAACCTCTACTATTCTTCTCATAATATTTATATCATTCCTTTTTCAAAATAAATGACATGAATTTTATATCTCATTGATATATCCCCACATATTGTATTTTTGAAACATGAATTATTAAATTAATTTTTCAATAATATATTCTAGCTCAATATTATCAAAACCTCATTCAAAATAAACATACAATAAGATTATCCATGCCTTTATGAATCAGTTAAGCTTAAGAATATTCCCAATGATAATGGAATATTATCTCTTTAATTAAATAGCTTTTGAATAGTAAAATTACACTTCTACCATTCATTAAATTTAGTATAACACCAATGAAACAATTCAAGATATTTTTCCCTCTTATATGATCAAATGAAATTCCAAAAATACATATTTAGGAATTATATAAATAAATATGTTCTTACACTATCTATATGAAATCATACTCATGTCACAATAGCCTATGGAATATTTAATTAATCTATGATGAAAAACATTAGAACATGACATCATGAACTTACATACTCAAATTCATTATCTTAAATCTCTTCATAATCATATGAATTTAATCATCTAATTGAAAAACTAGGAAAAAAATCATCCCACTTATAAAAAAAATGAATTTATATTGATTCTTATTTATAAAAAATCAATTTAAAATTTAATAGAAATATTCTAGACGAACTAAACATGGAAAAATAACAATATATAAAAAAATATCACCTTTTTTGAAATCCAAAATAAATTAGCTTTAAAAAATTCTATATATGATGCATCAATATATTAATTCCATATTTAAAATCTTATGAATTATTTTTCTTTTGAATAATTAATTCTTGAAATATATTTCTCACATGAATGGAATTAATTAATTTTTTAATTCTATAACATGTATATTATTTCAAATGATAATCTTGATTTCTTAGATGTCACCAATATTTGTTCAAATTACACATACACTAGATCCATAGAAAATTAATTCCATCCCATTGACATATATGTCTCCCATATGATTCCTTTTTATAATATTAGTGAGACTTTTATTTTACTAAAACACAAATATTATTATCCTTCAATCACAACTACACATACTAAAAATATACCTATGCTACTATAATTTTTTAACATAATGAATGCTCAAGAATAATTATGAAAATGATTTAATATATCTCAGAGCTTCATTAATCCATGTCGAATAAACTAAAAAACACTCTCAACAAATCTCATAAGCATTAATTGATTTTTTTAAGGTTGATAATAAATTAAAACCATGAACATGTCCAAACCAATGTCACTTTAGTCTCTCCCTTTTGTATTATTTGGGATTTCAAATTAAATCTTAAGAATAAACATCGATCTACCTCAAAAAGTATAATAAATATTGATTATAAGTAAATCATATCATACCACATAGGAAAATAATATTCAATATAAAACATGATAAGTTTATGTTTCTTAGAGAATTTCAACCCTCAGTGAGATGAAATTGTGTCCTAGTAACATGGAAGAAATCAACCCATATGTCACGTACAATACATAAAATATAAAAATGTCCCCCATTAAAAACTATCTACAACATTATATGAAATGTTAGTGAAAAATATCTTTTCAATAACAATTTCCCCACTTTTGTTAAGAGGTGTATGACTAATTTGAAAATTGTTCACCTCTTTCTAAAGAAATTTGGGTTGATAATCATAATTTTTCATGTATAAAGAGAGAGGTGAACATTTAGTTTTTCAACATGGTCTTCAAATATATCTCTTATAATTTTCATTATTAAAATATTTTCAATCATATATAAATGTTTTTTGATATTTATTGATGTAGATGATTCTTTATGAGATTATGGGAAATACAGTTGTAATAATAAATCTATAATGGTTTCTGAATAACTTTTTTTAAAGCCAGATCCTTCGGTTCTATACATTTGATCTACAAACAGGATTGTGTAACTACAATATAAACTTATGTAATTCCAATCTGAAATATTGATTTCTTATTCTTACTATGCTAACTCACACATATCTCGACAAGGAAAAAGGGCACACTGTCTGTTGGTATCCTATTATTACAATATCCTTACTAATCAGTATATATAAACCACTGAAATATTATGTTGTATTATTTAAATAAAAAAGGATACTATTGAGTGTTCCCTAGATGTATTACATTATTATATTTACTACCAACATATGATATTCTATTTTAAAACATTCAAATATCTCACATATAGTCACTACAAATACAATATATGAACATGATGTGGTGAGACAAATATGACTCCCAATAATTTTTCTGAATTCATTTTGACTATCAATGTTTCTATCATTATCATCATTTGTTTTAGATCTAAAAGGAATGGAAATGTAAACATCCTTATAATCCCTCATTCCAAACATTTTCCACAATAATTTAGAATATATTTCTTGAGATAGATATATGTAACCGTTCATTATATAATTCATATTCTGTTAAAATATAATGACCAATACATTACATACATTAATATTTCATCAAAATTGACATATTTTAATTGAAACATATAATAAATCTACGATAAGGATTCATATGTATAGTCTCATTATAAATTGGGAAACATAAACAACTGGTTTATAAAACAACAACACTTTCTCCAACTTATTTCTTTATAACTATATTCCTTTTGGACATGTCATGCTTAATACGCTTCTTCATGTACTGGGGACATGAAAGATATGAAAGGGTGAGATAAAATTCTCTATAAGGGAAAATAAGGGAGTACCAATCATATCATAATCACAAAAATTAAGAACATAACATTTGGAAGTCATATCCTTCAGGTGAGAGATCATGATATGATGTCATGGTATAAACATTTATAAGAATTAATGGAAATAATCCCAAAATCCAAAGCATAATACATTAAGTTTTGTGTCATAAACATAAGAAAATAAAATCATTTCATATAAGTCAAGTCTCACTTACAAGACCATCATAGAGAACAATGTCCATTACTGAAGTGGGTTTACTAATAGTTATCGCCTGGTATTAATAAACTAATTGTACTTATTGTTTTATAATGCCAATCTCATGATAAATAAATTGTTACCCAATTCATTAGAGAGAGATTTATGTCCCACCCATCTCATAATGGAATCACTCTTACATGTTCCATAAAAACATCAACAACTCATTATATCATAACCCAAGGAATAGGAAAATGGGTTTCTTAGATATCATTCCATCATAATCCATATAAAATTGAAGGATTTAATAGAAACAATACCCTTATGAAAAAATAAAATAAATGTAAAAATTGGGATATAAATATACCCATATGTCATATTAGATGGAAAATAATTTTAATAAAATATTTGAACTTAATTCTTGATGAAAATATTATTTCTTCTTCAATACCATTTTCTTTTGTCTTAATGAAACACAATTTTAGAAGAAGAAAATTTAATTCAAAATAAAAATGAAATATTGTAAATGATTATTCATGGAAATAAATTTTAATGAAAGTGTAATAGTCAATTCTTGTTGTATATGATAAAATGGCATTCCCCTCATACTTTTTCCAGGAAATTCAAAAAATTTCCTCATATCGAATCATGAATAAATATTCCTTTCATAACGTTTAGTAAAAAATCACCAATAGGTAAAAATAACATTAAAAATTTGTAGACGAATAAAAATAGTATTACATATTTATGGTATAAGGATGTGGATGATAAATATAGCCCAGTAATTAACTATGTTTAAAAAATATCGTGTAATAATGAGACTGAAAAATTATCATTTACCTTATATCTTATATCCTTCATATGTATCTGATCCTCTTGTATAATTATTTAAATAATGTTATTAAAATTATTTCAGAATCATTATAATTTTTATGATATCTTATATGATTATATTATCATCTGTTTATGTGTATCGTTTCCTTATCACTAGTTATTTAGAAATTACCTACATTATGTTCTTTTGCGTGTTTTTTCGGGTATGTTAATTTTCCCCTTCTTAGGTTATAGTTAAATAATTTACAGAATGAAATTATTATAATATAAATCATATTTATTAATTCCATTCATGTATATAATAGTAGTTTAATAAAGACCATGTAGAATGAATCGTATCACATCATGGTGATGGTAGATTGTACATATGAATGAGCAACGATATCATTCTATTAATGGTTAAATAGTAAGGAATTGGATGGTATATTAATTATAAATAATAATTATCATGTTATATTAATTTTTTACATACATTATACCCATTATTATACCCATATTAATAATTTATTATTGAATAAATAATTACACCTCAGTGTGGAGATGGTATGTCATACGTACGCACACATAGTTTTATTATAAGAGTGGGGAATGATACCTTTGGAAAAAAATATTTAATTAATTTAAATTAATTTCAAAACTAAAATGGATCCAATGTGAATTATTTGATAGATAAGATTATGTTGGGTTGAAATCATCTCAACCTATAAACTTTATACATGTTTCTAATTTATTTTAAACAGTATAATTTTTATTTATATTTTTTTAATCTATTCAATTTAAATTGTGGTAATAAAATTCTAAATATTTAAGGGTTATAATTATTTAATTATATGGTGTAATTGAATGTAAGTAGATATTATGTGATATTTTAGACATTATAATTATCATTTTTTAATTTTTTAAATGTTTTTAGAATTTTTAAATAATTAAAGAAATGTTATTTTTATAAAATATCAATAGTGTAAATTTTGACACTATTCATTTTTTTATTTTAGACAACTTCCAAAAAAATGATAACATCGAAAGAAATCATTAAATATACCAATAAATGTCATAATCAATAATAAAATTATAGGAGAATATTAATTAATTATAATTAAATATCATTAAAAAATAAAATCCTTTATTTGATATTTATATTAATAAAATAAATTTTTCAACACTATTGTGTCATCCTTAATTTTCATTATTTAATTTATAAAAAATATAAATAAATTACTCCCCCTACACCAGTGAATTTACTGGAGAACAACCTTCCTAAAAAACCACTACAGGACTCGTGTTTGCTGATCACTATTGCTTCACAAAAGCATTATGCTCCCTCATTAAAATCTGGTAAATAAGTGATTCAATCCCAAGAGTATGGTGCATTCAATCTGCATGTGGGGGAAACTTACAATCCCCCTATTGATGGTTCTAATTAAATTTTGATCAGGGATACAAATCCTGGTTTCAGGAAGGATTCTTTCATCCATGTTTTTGATTCTGAGAAGAGGGATAAGGTTCCTATCCCAAGTGAATGTATTCCAATTTATTTTACCCCTACTCATATAGGAAAGGGGAATGACATTTTGATAATTTTAGCTCCTAAGACTCATGTTCCTACTCGATCTGTCATGGAGAGAGCTAAACTAAAAGTAAATACACACAATGTGTTAGAACTACTTGCATATACATGTAGGGACGATGAGAGACCACATGGAGATTTCACACCTAAAGTCATTGAGATGCAAGAAGATGTTGACACTGGGCATCCAGATGAAGGAGATGGGACATGGACGCTAGTACCCACTTGAAAAAGGGGTCATCATCCTTGTGGTAGTGGTGGACGCTCTTCTTTTCATAGCATGTGCACTCGTTCTCAAGGTTCTTGATGTTTCTTTTTCCACCCTTGTGTTTTTTGGGGTCTATTGGTATGGTATTTAAATCCTCCTTTGTACTTTGTTTGTGTTTTTTAATAATAAGGGGCCTTTGTGCCACCACCATTATATAAAAATAATAATATTAATGTCCAATTCATGGTCAACTAGACATTAATTGTTTCTACATAAAACCAAAGATATTAAGGGTAGATTTTAATCATCCCATATGATTTTTAAATGTCTCAACCCGTCCATTGGGGCCACGTGTTGTGACAACCCCAAGCCTACCTCCCAAATGCCAGGGGCTGGCGACTAGCACCGAAGGAATCAACATGGAAGTGGGATGCATCATCAAGGATACCTATACATACAAACAAGCCCAAAAAAGTACCAACTCACAAAAGGGAAACAAATTAGCAGCGAAAAAACTGAGTGAAAGTACATGTCAATGAAAGTGGGCCAAAATACAAACACAAGAAAAAGTACTAGAAACGGTGAAGTACAAAAAGTCTTCTGATGGCCATCTATTGTAAAAACCACCAGATCATGAGAGTAGTGAAGCTACAGGAAATTGATGTTGTACATCATATCCACCTAGTCCAACTGGGAACCTCCTGGTCCTAGGCCACCAAGTCCACCGTCGTAGCATGCGTCAGTCCCATCTCCCTGATCACCCATGTCGTAACATCAGTCATCTATACCAGACACAACACATGCAGGAGAAGCCTGTGCAGGGGTTTGAAACATAGTACTAAGTAAGGAACCCCAAACCAAAATAAAAGAACACACAAAAATTTCTAAAAGTGAAGCACAAAACACAAGACAACTCACATCAGGTATACTCTATGGAAGTAATAGTAGCATTGTCAGTCAAAAATATCAAACTCATTGAACGCCGGAGAAATCATCCTCTATTAAGTACAGTTTTCCTACCTGGAAAAATAGAGACACTTCCCACTAGCCTTAAATTGTTTTGGTACTCATCCCTGAAGTGTACCGTGGGTATGCTAGGTCACATAGAGTCTCTCCCCACTGTGGGCCTATTAGGTCACACAGAGATACTTCCCACCATGGCTGAACCGAGTTACTCCTCATGTTTTGTACCATGGATTTGTTGCATCATACATTTCAACTCCACAATGTCGGCATGCTGGGTCACATAGAGCCATTTCCCACTTGACAATCATCGTGTAGTCTTCAAGTCTCAACCGACCATAGGGTTCCGTACATAGTGTGATTGGGAGAACCTCTCTGCAATCCCTTCATCACATATCAACTTATATAGAAGTCACCATACATCATACTAAAATATCTGCTTCATCAAGGGGTCAAAATTCCACAAACGGCTCGTCAATCGGATGTACGGTTTGCAATATAAAATCGTTTTAGTAACCATGGGACCGGTTACAACAAGACCCGGTCTGACTCAGAGAAACCGACCAGACCAACCCGGCACGATGGTCCCACATACCCTAGTTCATTAAGACAGAAATAACTAGACCTATGCAGGTTGAGGTCGGTCTGGTATGGCATGGCCAGTGGGCCAGGTCCAATAGTTATCGCTGGACCTGGCCTAGTCGGCAGAGGATCCAGCCCCCCCCCCCCCGGGTCGCATGGGGACCCAGTCTTGTATGGCCTAGCCAGTAGAGGGAATGGTTTTAGCCTACTGGGCTCAATTCCAGCATGAACTGGTGAGACGTGCATCTGGCCCACAATGCTGCTCCGACCCACAAGGCATTTCTCACCCCGCCAGGTCCACAAGAGATGGACCGGTCAACCTCGCTAGATGCGGTCGGGAGCCATATACATCTGCCACCATTTCACATTGGGTCACAACATGTTGCATCTTTCACTTTCGCCTGTCACATGGGACATGTCTCAGTGCCACGTATGTGTGTCCTCAACACGGTCGAGCGACCTCAACCACCGCCTCCACGCGAAGGCTCAGCCGGCAGCTTCTCCTACTGCATCATGCCCTAGTCAGGCCACGACGTTTCATCTAGTACGATGTCATGGTGCACCGCATCCCACCTTTGGTGATCGCCGTGAGCCAACGATGACTGTCCCTGGTGCCACTACTGGCACCGATGCACCCGTAGATTCTTCTGCGGACCACATGGCCCACATCAGTGGTCTAATATTCTTACTACTTTGGACTTCATATTCTCGGGATGGTCCTCTCAACCATGAATTTCTCAAAAAAACCGTGCTATTGATTCAAATTTTTGGAAAAAAGAAAACCCATGGTGGAGGGGATCGAGCCTTGTTCATGTCAGCTCGGGCCATCCGCATTAGAAGTTTAAAAAATAAAAGAGGTCAGGGTATTTTTATTTTAACAACAAATATAATTAAATCCCTGATAAAGAAAACCCCAATGAATTCACCCTCCCCCAAGAATGGAAAGTCTAAAGATTAACCTACTTGTGTGTTAATCTATGTTCGTTTTTAAAAAAAATGAAGTTGAAACATTAAAATCGAATATCCTCTACCTGTTACTATATATAGTTTTGCGACATTCATCCTTGAGTGGTTAAGATGTCAATGTTGGTTCCCATATCTGATCATTGAAAGGCATCAAAGAGGGAGAGGATCTATGGGGAGACTCATTGTGGGGTCCCTCAGGTTTTAGTTATAAAGGAGGAATGTTTAAAAGGTAAAGTGCCTGCGATTGTCGGGGGAGCTGGCCCAGAACAGAGGGCACATGGTTCAAAAGGTTGCAGCGGGGTTCAACCACCGCCTTTGTTGGAGCAGGATGTCTTGTATGGTGCTCGCAAGGTGTCTCAGGTTAATGATTTTGGTCCTGGTGCAATGGAAGCAATGGTTCCCAACCCAATGTTTTTCGATGTTTTTATAAGGCTGAGGTAGGACTTGGAGGGGCCTTCTAGGAAGTACTTATGGAAGGAAGCCAACTATAATCGTGAGGAGAGTCTTCTAGAGCTTCAATGAAATGGTGATGCCGATGAGAGAATACAGTAGACTAAAGGAGAAGGGGTTGTGCCTTCCATGGAGGTGGCTTGTACAGGTAGGAACCGAGAGGATGGAGGTTCTGATCTACCGGTTAGGCCTTTACTTCAGCTGAGCAATAGGATTGATGGCATCTCTGAAGTTCTCTTGGTCACTGATCATGGGGTTGTCGGTGGTGTGGATGGGGGCTACCAGGAGAACCAGGGTCGCGAGGGGTTCTCTATGATGGTGAAAAATCTCCCTAACTGGGACATTGATATTTTTCATGACAAAGATGAGGAGATTAGGATAATGGCATAGGGTGAGGGAAAGGAAATGCCTAAAGACATTGGAGCTGAGGTGAGGTGCCTTTCAGTGATGGAATGCATCATGCCTGACCCGAGGAGAGGTAAGGACAAGGGGTTCAAGGAACCTGTCTCGGAGATTCCTTTTGACAAGATGTGTATATTTCCGGGGGTGATAAAGAAAATATGAGAGGCTCGGGTTCCCAATCATTTAGTGATATTGTTCAAGGTGGGGAAAAATAGAATGAATGAGGAAGTTGGAGAGTTTTCAGCTATGCCAAGAAGGAAAATGAAGAAGGATTATTCTTATCTTCCACATCTGGTGAATACCGGAGCATTATCTAAGAGATACCGCGGGGTGATCCTTGCATTCAAAAAAGACCACGTTGCCATGCAATCGTGCTCGGGGCAGTGTTCTCTGGATGAAATGAGGAGCCTGAACCAAAGCGATAATCTCTGGAGGCAGTACAATCCAGCATCTGAATGTTAATCAGCCACTACGGAGGAGGAATCATGTGTTGGGTGTGGTGACGAGTATGGTTATTTTTATTATTAGTTGTTTTTCTGCTATGTCCTTGTTATTTGACTTTATGCTCTTTACTGTTGGATTGTGTCGGTTGTAAGCTTGTGCGGTTTGTGGATCGTGGTTTCTCACTTTCCCTAAAAGTTTTTGGGAATAAAAAAATCAATTTTTAGTCAGGTGGAGAGGATCCACCAGCATTCGTTGTTCTTTTCTTTGGTGGAATCCCGTCATTGGTTTGTCAGAGAATCCTCAAAATTTATAATCCATATTGTGCGATTGCATCGAATTGTAAATAGAATCACGTTGCAACGTTCCCATTATGACGCGATGTCACGTTCGTTATTCTGTTTAATTTATAAAATAGCATCGATGTTATTCTCCATTAAAGAGTCATTAAGCTGTGAGAAAAAGGGCCATTTATGAGTCTCATTGATGAGCATCACTGCTGCCCTATCTTTTCCACAACGCATTGCCTTCCTCCATCCCAAAGTGAGAATGGAAATAAAATAATTTTTTAAATTAAATTATTATTTTTCTCGAAATGTCCAAAAAATAATTTTTTCACTCGACCCTTACCATGTAAAGTTAAGTATTTTTTTGCTGAATCCTGGTGTTTTGAATTTATTGTTGACCTCAGATTTTTGTTCTGAGCAAAAATTAAAAATATAGAAAATTTTAATAATACTTTTACTAAACGTACCAAAAAAAGTTTAAAATTCCACTCCAGGATCTCCGGATCTCAGAATCACGTGACGTTGAATTTCAATGGCTTCAAATAATTCTATATAAATTAATAAAAACTAAATGAAAATTATGAGAAATTAAATTCTCCCCACATTAGTGATTTATGAACCTAAAATCCAAAACAATAACTAAACAAAAAGATGGGGTATTGAACACGAATTTGAGCCTCCCGCTCCCATGTGCTCTCCCGGAGATTCCCATGCTACCATCGGATGGGGAATAGAGGAATTGACCATCTACATAGGACACGATCTTGTTGATCCTCTATCTCCACTTGGAACGCTACAATGGTCCCCCAATCATTAATGTTGAGATCGTCGCATTCGATGATGTGTGATGGATCATGCACGTACTTCCTCAGCTGTGACGCTTGGAAAACATCATGCATCAGGTGCATCTCTGGTGGATGATCTTGGCATTATGCCACCTCACCAACTTTGCTCAAGATCTGAAAAGGTCCTATGAACCTCAAAGATAGCTTATCACCTAGCCAAATCTCTGCACTTCTCGTCGGGGTGAGACCTGAAGGAACACATGATCTCCCTCATCAAACTCCAAATGTCTTCATCTCCTATTGGAATAAGACTTGTGCCTCTTATGTGCAGTCCTCATCCACTCTAATATGATATGCACATTCTCGGTGGTAGCTCATACCAACCCTGGACCCATGAGTGCCAACTCCCCTAGGTCTGTCCACCATATGTGTGATCTACAAGGCTGCCCATATATTGTCTCAAAATATTTCATGCCAATGGTGGAGTGATATCTGTTGTTGTATGAAAACTCCACCAGGAGAAGGTGGTCCCCTAAATTATGACCAATGTCTAGGTTTCAAGAACGAAGCATTTCCTCTATGGTCTGTATGGTTTGATCTATCTGAACATCCAACTTGGGAAAAAATATGTTCTCCAATGCAGTTGCATCCCGAATGCCTCAGGCCATCCCTTCTACTACTGGGATGTAAATTGGGTATCTCTATCTGAGACGGTCGTCGAAGGTACAACGAGAATCATCATTATCTCTTGAATGTAGAGGTGTCATAAGCCCTCTACCATTCCATGGTTCTGGATGGGTAGGAAGTGAGGTCACATGTTCACCCAAATAAATTCTCAAACTCTTGACGTACGTGGTTACCCCATCACAAATTCCATCGAGATACCATCATATTTTCACTCCAGTACCTCAAGTGGATGATTCAATCCTACTGGAACCTGGTGCTCAACCTTTAGTTGGTGATAGGTGAGGCCTTGCTAAATGAATTTGGCCACTACTTTTTTAATCCCTAGCCACGAGTACTGGTGTCAGAGGTCCTGGTATATCTTTTTCACTCCAGGATGTACCGCCGAGGAAGATGTATGAAATTACCTCAACAATCCTCCCGCAACTCCACTGGTACTAGGGTGATCCCTCTAAAAAATATAACATGCTCCCCACCTATCAAAAATAAATCCAGAACCTACCCTGAGGATATATGAGCAGGTCAGGACTTGTAGTCAACATCCAACAGCTCTACATCACTGACACCATGTAATAGTGGTGTAGTAACAACCATCCACTAGAGGCAAACTACTTCACCATCATCCACAAAGGATATCTACATCGCGAATAACTGCTCTGTCTCCTCAATAATCATTTGCAACCCATTCCTCTGGATGAGAGAGTCTACCACAACATTCCCCTTCCCAAGAATATTGAATATCTCAAAATCATAGTCCTGGAGGATCTCTATCTGTCACTGATGTCTCATGTTTAGGTTCTTATGGGAGAAGATATACTTGAGACTCTTGTGGTCATAGTAAATGGTGAACTGCTCACCCATCATGTTGTGCCACACATCATCAATGAAAAGACCACTATTGATTACACCAGATCATAGTTCACATAGTTATACTCATGCTGCCACAACTATCATGAGTCTTAGTCAATCACTACATACTCCTGCATCAGAACACAACCGAGAACGGTTGTTGATGCATCATACTAAACTTCATACTCAATGTCTCCATATGGTTGTCTCACGAGGGGGGAACTAGTTAGTCCTTGCCTCATCTCTTAGAATCACTCCTATCATTTCTTCGTCCACAAGAAGGGTTGTCCCTTCTGTGTCAATTCTGATAAGGGTGCTTCTACCCAGGAAAATTCAAACATGAATCTCCAATAGTAACCATCCAACCCTAGGAAGCTTTAAAACTCAGTCATTCTTTTGGGGGTCTCCCAAGAAAGAACTGCCTCAATTTTCGATGGATCTACTACAACTCCAGCATCTGAGATGATGTGTCCCAGAAATTGGACATCCTATTTCAAGAAATGAAACTTTGAAAGGTTCCCATAAAGCTAGTGCTCTCAGAGTGTATCCCAGACTATCCGACGGTTTGTAGCACGATTACCCTATGATGCTGAATAAACCAAGATTTCATCGATGAAGACCACTCCAATAAGGTCAAGGTAGGGATGGACAAGCCTATTTATGAGTCCAGTGAACAATGTTGGGGCGTTTTTCATGCCAAAAGGCCTAACATGGAATTCATAGTGGTTGTAACGACACCTAAATTTATCCTCTGATACATACTCATCCCATACCCGAAGCTGGTGGTATCTTGATCTGAGTTCTATCTTTGAGAACCACTTCACCCCCTTCATCTAGTTGAAGAGGTAATTAATTCTCGGCAGATGGTACTTGTTCTTCACAGTTTCTTGGTTTAGGCACCGGAAGTCCATGTACAACCTCAAACTCCCATCTTCCTTTTTGGAAAAAATCACTAGGGATGCCCAAGGTGAAATGATGGGTCTTACGTAACCATTATCCTTCAAGTCTTCTAGTTGTACACTCAGCTCTTCATGTACCACGAGATCGATTCGATATGATGTTGTGGATATCAGTGTCATCTCATGGTAAAGGGCAATACAGAAGTCTACCTCTCTACAAGGAGGTCTCCGTAGAACCTCATCAACAAAAACATCCTAGTACCCATCCATCAATATAAAAAAACCCAGAATCCTCTCATCCACAGCACCAAGGGTGAGGCTATTCAACTGATGAGTGATCGGCTGCAACCTCCCCCGAGAATGTATGTCTAATACTATACTGGTTTCCATCTCACCGGTGAAGGAAAACTTGGTCCCATATTCACAGACACACCACATTGTACACCTAAAAAAGTCGATCTACGCATGGAATATGGATTACCATTCCATACCAAAGATAACATAATAAATCCTCGACGATGCTACTAGGAGATCCCAACTGATGATCTCGCATCATAGAGTAAGTTCACACTACCAACACCAATGTATAATCGTCGAATCCCCTCCCATAGAGGTATCTAGAAATATGGATCTAGGAAACGGCTCCACCAGAATCTCCAAGATCTGAATGATAGATATATAATGGAATGAGTGAGTAGCACTTGTGTTTATATGTACTGCATCTTGGGTTATGAACACACATATCATATATCAGATCATCTCTAGAGCGTCGTGGTCGTATGCTTATGCTGCCTGGAGCTGAGCTCACCCCTATATGCCTACTCTCCGAGGTTGGGGTGGACCACCTGGGGGTGTTGGTGGTAACATCTCAAACCTTTCCCCACCATGTACTACTCTTCCCATTCCCCAACTATATCTACCGCTCTACATACCTCCTCACTTTGACCACTGATGCTACCTCGACTGCCCCTCGACTGTCTGTCGGTCATCTCTACGGCGGGTTCAGCAATCACGTGTCATGTGTCCCTTACCAGCATATGAAAAAAAAAATCCTGGCCCCCATCTAACTCTCTCTAGTCTTAGATCCTCTCACTACCAACCATGAGTCCTAGGGTAAGCCTCTGAAAGACCTTGTCAATTGGGCCCACATGTCTGCAATCTACTGCCTGCCAAAGACTATGTCGCTTGGGGTATGCTGGAAGCTCAAGCTATGGGAACCTACTCTGCCAAGAAGCTCTCCACCATACGGCCTCACTCTTACACACTAGCCTGGGTAGGGGTGATGAGAGATGCCGCCGAAGACCTAATCTCTCGACTGAGTCCCTGATCAAAGGATCGAGCCCTAAAGAAATGGTCTTGTACCATATTTGTTGAGTAGTAGGAATGCTCCATGAACCTTTTTTAGTACTAGACCACAATAATGCTATCCTGTTGTAGGGGAAGTAGATCCTTGATGCACATATAACAAAATTTAATGGGAAAAAACTCCTCTCAGAAAATCCTCTCTATGTTAACCCAAGTGATGGTCGCCTCAAAGTGAGTCTGTATGGTCAAACTCCAACATCTACTTATTGATCCCTTAAGAAGGATTGTTGCCAAGATTTCCATCTAGTCTGGAAGTGTCCTCGCTAATCAAAAGACCCACGTCACATTCTCCAGCCAGTCCTCATTGACCTAAGGGTATGTCTCTCACCTGCAGCTGGGAGGTCTTTGTCTCTAAAACTCATGTAGGGAACTAAGACTACAAACATCCTTTACTAGAAATGCCAATAGTTGATGATGATTATCCAGTGGTGGTTGCACTGGTTCCTCACCCAGTGGGTCCAGCACAAGAACTGCTCCCTGAATGGATGCCTCATCGCTAGGAGGGTTGTCCTAACGACCACATGTCAGGATTTTGGATCTCCGTCTATGTGGAGGCATCATGATATAGATCAAGATGTACCATGGTTATAAGGCTATACCTGGTGATATGAATCGTAGTCATAATAAAAATAAAATTATGAAACATGTTCTTTCATGAATTGAGCCGAAAATAGAATACATGTTCCTAGTGTATGGATACGTCGGTCGCCGCACCAACACCAGACTCCCCGAATCTGAAATTCGAACTCACAACACTAAACATTTTTCCCCAAAACAAAAAATCAGACTCCTGGTATATGAGGGGGAACAAAAAAACCTCTGATATAACTTTTTCATGACCCGTTCCCCGAGACCATGTGTTGTGACTTCCCCATGCCCTCCCCCCGACAGCCAGGGGCTGGCGACTAGCGCTGAAGGTATCAACCTACACGTGGGAAACATTATCGAAGATACATGTACGCACACAAATTCGAAACCAAGTCCAAACTCAAAAAAGGGAAACAACATACCATTGAACAAACTGAGTGAAATTACATTTGAAAGAATGTGGGATAGAATACAATCCCTAAAAAATGTACCGAAAATTGTATAGTACAAAACGTAACCTGATTTCCATCAGTAGTAAAACCCACCTGATCATGAGAGTAGTGAAGCTACTGAATGATGAAGTAGTGAGTCCAGTATATTTGGTCCTACTAGGCCCTTCCTGGTCCAAGTCCACCAAGTCCACCATCATACCATCTGTCATTCTTATCTCCATAAGAACCCCTATCATAATGTCAGTCATTTTCACCAGACATAACACGTGTGTGAAGCCCTTGCAGGGGTGAGAGACACTATACCGAGCAGGGAACCCAAATCAAAAGGAAATAACAAACAAAAATTACTAATAGTGAATCATGAAACATAGGATAACTCAGACCAAGTATACTCCAGTTTAGTAATAGTAGAATCGTCAGTCACAAACCTCGAACTCCTCGACCATTGGAGAATTCCTCATATATCGAGTATAGTGGACCTACTGGGTCACACAGAGCCACATCCCACTAACCTTGATGTGATGTGGAACTCATCCCTGATCAGTACAATGGGTATGTTGGGTCACATAGAGCTTCTCCCCACTGTGGGCCTACTTGGTCACACAAAGCCACTTACCACAATGGTCGAACTGAGGTACCTCTCATGTTGAGTACCATGGGACTGCTGGGTCAAAAAGATCCTCGCCCCCCCTGTGGACTAGTAGGGTCACCCAGAACCGCTTCCCACTAGGACATCATCGAGCAGTCTTTAGGTCTCAGCCAGCTGTAGGGTTCCATATATAGTGCGCTTGATATAAAGGCTCCTCAAGCCCTTCATAGAATCTCTACTCCCATGTAAGTCACCATAGACATGCCAGAAGATGTTACTCTTTGATAGGGTCCCTACGCCGCAAATGGCACGTCAATCGGATGTAAAATTTTCCTAATAGAGGCGTTTTAGTAACCAGACGACCAGTTGGGATTAGACATTATCCGACTCTGTCAGACTAACATGACCAACCCGCCCCTGGGGTCCCACATAAACAGATTCATTAAGAAGGACTCAACCCGACCTAGGTCAGGTCGAAGTTAGTCTGGTCTGGCTGGGCTAATGGATCCGGCCTAATAGGCCTCGCTGGACCCGGCCCTGTCGGCAGAGGGTCTTGCTCGCCATGTTTCTTGGGGACCGAGTCTTGTATGGCTCATCTCGAAGAAGTTGTGGGTCTGGCCAGCAGGCGCACTTTGGCCAGCTGGGCTCGGGTCTGGCCCGACCTCATGAGGTATGGGTCCGTCCCATAGGGCATTTCATATCCCACCAAATTTCCAAGAGGCATACTAGTCTACATCACTGGATGCGGTCAGAAGTTGTGTTCGTCCGCCGCTATCACCTCGTGGTTCGCCGCGATGCATCTCCTCCTCTACGATCGAGTGACCTTATTACATCAAAAGAGACGCGGCATGGTGCAACATCTGTGAGTCCCCAATGTTGTCGAGCTATCGCATCCCCTACCTCCCGCGGGTGGCTTCTCCTGTAGAGTCACTGTCATTCGTCCAATGCACTTCCTCCCAACTACGACTCCCACTGGCTGTCATTGGTGGCACCTCCTTCCCCAGCGCACCGACAGATTGTTCTACAGACCACCGAGCCCGCACCAGTGGTCCGTTCTTAGTGCTGCTTCACCTGAATTTTCTAGGGATCTTCCTCTCCACTACAACGATCTCAAAACTATGCTATCATTGATTTGAATGTTCAGTCATTAAGTACACGCACAGATGAGGGGCTCAGGCCTTGTTTTTTTTGGCCTAGGCCCTCCTTGTTAGAATTTTACAAAACAAATGTGGTTATAGGATTTTAATTTGAACAACATGTATAATTAAATCCAAGATCTAAAATTCCCAAATAAGTAACCCTCCCACAAGAATGCAGAGTCTGAAAATTAACATTTTATTATGTTAATATGAGTTTTTTGTTTAAAAAAGAAAGAGGAAACATTAACCTCAAATGAACCCTACCCTTTACGACATCTTTTGTCACAACATTCCTCCTTGAGGGGTTTAGATTTCGGTGTCACTTCCCAACTCCAATCTTTGAAAGGGGTCGAAGGTGGTGAGGATCTGTCGGCGTTCGTCGTTCTTCATTGGGGTGGAATTCCGTTAGAGGTTCATTTGAGATTCCTCTAAATTTATAATCCATATTTTTTTAGAATGTTGGACTATAAATAGGTTCACGTCACCAAATTCCCATTATGATGAGAGGTTACGTCGTTACATTTTTTCATTAATGAATTAACGTCGTTGTTACAGACCATTTAAGCGTGATTAAGTTGCGAGCTAATAATCCATTGATGAGTCTAATTGATGAAAATCATCACCGCCCTGTCACTAACCCATAGAGTCATCATCCCGTAGTATTGTAGTCCTCTACCCTAAAGTGAGAGATAAAATAAAATAATTTCTTCAAATTACATACTTATTTTTCTCAAAAAATCCAAATATTAATATTTCTGGTCAGCCCTTACTGGACGAAGTTAATTCAATTATAGGAGAATCATGGTGTTCTGAATTCAATGGTTCCCTTGGATTTTTGACTCGAGCAATAATTCAAAAGATACAAAATCCAGCTCACACATTTAATGAACGTACATAAAAATTGTTTAAAATTCTGTTTTGGGCTCTCTAGATCTCAGAATCACGGGCCATCGAATTTCACGGCCTCAAAATATTTCCATATAAAAAAATTACATGGAAAATCAGTGATGTTACATGATAGTTGTTAATGTAATTTTATAATATTTTTTCTTTAATTACCCTATTTACCATTAACTATGGTAAAATAGAAAATTACTAAACTTATTATTTCTATTTTACAAAAAATAAAACTAACCTTTTAACATAATTTTGAACCACTGATTCCAAAAATGTAATCAATTTTCCATAATTTTAAACACATAAATTTTTGTAGAAAAAATAAAATTAGTCCCATTTTCTGAAAGAGAGAATGGGATTTAAAAACTAAAACATTGCCAATGATTGAAATATTTTCTCATATAGATTCAATGTTAAATTAATGAAAATAAAATACCTTATATTGAATGATAAAAACACATTTAATTTATACATTAAAAACATTATACATTATTATTTAACCATATAAATTATTTCATTGAAAACTACTATTTTAACATTAAATTTTGCGTATTTTTACTATTTATCAAAACTTGAATTTTATAAGAAAAAAATCTGAAATTCATCCAATCTAAATTTTTATATCCCAAATAAAAATATCATTTTTATGTTATCATTTAAAAATTATTAATTTGTCAAAATTATAATTTAAAATGGGTTCTCCATTCAAAGGCCTAAAATTACCCTTATAAAAAATATAGGTTTTTATACATAAAAAATGGGTTTATTCTATCGTTGTGACTAAAATATTAATTGGATGAATATCAAAAATATTTTATTATGTTTATAACAAATATATATATATATATATCATTAATTTTATTACCAACAGTAATTCAGTAAAAAATATAAATATCTACTTGATTTATATTTTTCATAATTAATTGATAGGAAATGATTTCACAATGCATTTTCATAAGTTATTAATAATAATTCCAACTAAGAAAACATATAAGTTATAATGGTAATTTTATAGTAATAGTGCCACACAGTTAATTTAAACTCATGACTATGTACAATGAAAACAATTGATGAATTAAAATTATTTAATGAAAATATTTCATAAAAACATTCGGGTGTTACATTCTACTAGCCTTAAACTGAATTTTGCAGTCATAAAGCTTTCACTTTGAAATAAATAGTTTAGGATACATATCCCTCATAATATCCTCATGTTTCCATGTAGAATCATGAAATTGGTGGTTTCTCCAGAAAACGTTAACCAGGTGAGTGGTCTTGTTTCATAGAACTCTTTCTCTGCAATCAAGAATCTCTATTGATTTATCTTCATAAGAAATATATTGCTCCAATAGTACGACTTTTATGTTTAGTACAAGTGAAGGTTTAGGAATGTACTTTCTCAGGAGACATACATGGAACACATCGTGAACTTGAGAGAGATTCGATGGAAGTAGCAATTGGAGTTAAAGCTTCTCAACATTATCTAGAATTTCAAAAGGTCTAATATACCTAGGTCTCACCTTGCCCTTTATTCCAAATCTCAATACTCTCTGTGAGGGAAATTTTTTTAGAAACAACATACTAGCCACTTCAAACTATAATACTTTCATTAGTTATCAGCCTAACTTTTTGGACAACTCTGAGAAAATTTTATATTTTATTTAATAGATCTATCCTTTTAAACCACTTTATAAAGATGATTAGGTACTAATAGCTTTCTTTCACCAACATTATCCAAGAAAGTTGTAGTTCTGAACGTCTATACATAGAGGGCATCATAAGGGTCCTTCTGGAAAATAAAGTGAATTATATTTTTGTAGGAAAATTCAACCAAAGGTTGGTGTTTTTCTGTACTCCAATTGAAATCCATAGAGAAATATCTCAACATGTCCTCAATAGTTTTAATTTCCCTCTCTGGCCAACCATCTATTTAGGGATCCTTTGTAGTGCATAAACATTACTCTAAAAATATAGAATGCTGAAGACATATCCATAACATTGAGGTAATCCTCGGATCTTGATCAGATATAATGGATAGTGGTACTACAAGGAATCTTAGAACTTGTTTTACAAATATCTTGGAAATATGATCAAGATAAAAATCCTCTATAATAGAAGTGTTGTGTGCTGACATTATAAGGTAATAAACTATAACCCATATTGCATTATTACCATTGGATTTTTTGGGAAGTCTGACAACAACATCCATAGTAATATTTTCCCATTTCTATTCTAGGATGGTTAGTAGTTTTAACATACCATTGGACTTATGTCTCTATGCCTTATGTTACTGACAAACAATGCATCTATAGACATATTCAGTAACATCTTTTTTATGGAATCCCATTAAAAATACTCTTTCCGGTCCCTGTACATATTTGTGCTTTCATGTTGAATAGAGATTTATGAACTAAAAGCCTCATCTAATAGATACTTCTTTAATTTTGGTATGGTATGAATACAAACTCAATTCCTAAACAATATTATTTCATCACAATCAAGGTTGAATTCAAGAACATTTCTCAACTTCTTTTGTAGCTCAACATCTTTTTTTGTGCCTCTGTAATCTTCAATAGTAAAGTTGGTTAAAAATTCATTTGAGAAATATAATATTTCTCACCTTAAATTAACATTTCAAGATGCATCATTTGATAATACATAAATATTGGACATTTTCTTATCCTCGTCATGGATATGCTGGCATGGACTTGTTGACTCAAGTAATATGCCACATTGTTCACTTTCCCATGGTGGTAATGTATTGAGTAGTCATGATCTGTAATCAACTCCAACTATCATATCTGGTTGATATTTATCTTATCTTATGTGAAAATATACTTTAAATATTTTTGATTAGTATAAATATCACATCTTCCACCATAAAGATAATGCTTCTATATCATTAATGTAATTATTACTACATCAAACTCCAAATAATGAGTTTGGAAATTTTTCTCATGTATTTTACACTTTGGGGAGGAATAAAATATCACTATATCATCTTGCATGAGAACACTTCCCAACCCCTTCTTGGATGTATCATTATATATCAGAAACCATTCTCCATTACAGGGCAGTGTGAGCACAGGTTCACCAATTAACATTTTTTTAGCTCTTCAGAATTCCCTTCACATTCCTCCGTCCATACACACTAAACTCATTTCTATTTCAAATTGGTCTGTGGAATAGATAATCATGAAAATTATTTCGCAAAACATCAATAATATCAAAGAATACCAAGAAAAGTTTGGATATCAGTTACAGTTTTCTGTCTTGGCCAACTTTCAACAACTTCTATTTTTGATAGATCCACAAATATACCTAATCCTGAGATTATATTATCCGAAAAATGAAACTTTACGAATCCAGAATTCACATTTGGTAAATTTTTCATAAAGATTATCCCTTCTCAGGGTCTTCAGAACAATTCTCAAATGGTCTTCAGGTTCTTCCTTTAATAATAAAAAGAAAATAATATCTTATATAACGACTACCAAAAACTAATAATGATGGTCCTTAAGGACACAATTCATGATATCCATGAAGATAGAGGAGGAATTATTAAGGCCAAAATTCAATAATATAAATTTATAGTGTTCACACCTTGTATAAAATGTCGTATTTGGTATATCCTCCTCCTGGACCCTTATTTGATGATATCTGGAATGAAGAAAAATCATGGAAATGTATTGACCTCCACGTAGTTGGTTAAATTAGTCCTCAATGCAGGGAAGGGAATAGTTGTTCTTGATAGTGATCATGTAATGTTCTTGATAATGAATGCTGATTATCATTGATCCATCATTATTTATAACAGAAAAAATAGGTTGTCCTCAAGGGGACGCAATAGGGAATATAAATCCCTTATCATGAATCTATTAGATTTTATTCATTAATTCCTACAACATAATAGGGGACATTCTAAAAAGATTCTTTGAAATAAGCATAACACTCATTATGAGTTCTATTGAATAAAAAATCTTCATTATTTGGTGCATGATGTTTAAATTACTCTAGAAATACATCATCAAAATCCAATAAAATAGGTGTATTCTAAATTTTGAGTTTCTTCTCACTCATTTGAGATAAATAAACTTCATTTATAGGAATCAAGGCCCATAAGAGGTATGAAATTTCTACTAGATAATTAGATTCATATTTGAATCATTATATGATAATATATTGATATGGAATATAAAATGTTAGTTCCCTTCCTTGGATTTTGATATGAGCTTCATATTGAGAAAGAAAATATGTGCCATGAATTACAGGAAATTCCACTATAGGAAGGATAAGAATATATTTATGAAGAACTTTCACAAAAACATCAATCAAAGAAAAATTATAAACATAATATATGATCATTATGCCAAAAATAGTTTTTACAACATAATCAACATCGAACTATTGAGTTAATATGATGATACCCATAGAATGTTTTTCAAAATTAAAAGAGTGGTTGGATCTAGAGTCAAATAGAGAATATTCTACTTTAGAGTTGATGGTATGCTTATCATTCACCACTTAATTAGCATACTCCACATCTCCGATAATGATTGAAAGAGACTTTCCTATATATTTGGCATTAATAGTTTGTTAAAATTTATCAACATTAATAAACCTTTGATTCGAACATTGATTGGAATAATTACCCATTTCATCTCACATGTATCATTGAAGTGTATGAAATGCATTATGTGCAACCTTTTCTCGGTTCACATCATTATACATCTTTTTCTCATCACTTTAGATTTCAACTTTCTGATTTCCTTCTTTTTCAAACATAATACATTTACTAGTCCATTTAATAAAATTTTCTTCAGCTTTCCTTCCACAAATTGAGTATAATTGAAAAGGCATCATCATTTTAGGGTAGTTTTTAGATTTTCCATTGAATTCAATTTTTCTCTTATTATCAAATCCATAGGACTGATGGGTTACTCCATTATCCATCACAACATTGATAGTACATCAAATGATTTCCTCATTGCTATTAAAGTCCCTTGGGGATAATTACCTTGGGATACTTGGATTTTAGCAACTAAAGAATCAATTTATTATACTCTTGCGTTGGATAATAATTACCAAAGCGTACTTTACATGTCATGTAAAATTGGATTCCTAGATACCAATAGATTCATCAACCTTTTTCTTAAGTTCATGGTACTCATTCTTCATTATTTTCTGAAGAATACATGGAATGTACTTATTGAAAAATAACTTCATGAAGACATCCCATTCCATGGAATCAATTTCATCTTTTTGCCCCATATATATTATAAGACTCCACCATTGACCAACTTCACCTTCCAAATGATTGACTTCTAAGACGAATTTATCTTGTTCAAAAAAATTTAGAACAAAAAATTTCTTTTTAGTGGTATTGATCCATTGTTCATCCACTAATGGATTAGAAGACCCATTGAATGAATGTTGAGGTTGCCTCATCAAAGAGCCAACAAAATGTTACTCCCTCCTCTGATTTTCTGGAAGTCTTGTATGATTCATAGATTGAAAATGTTGTGTGAGCATAACAACAAGATTTTTCATTCCATCTCCCATAACATTTGGTTTCATAGGAGGAATATCATGGAATTTCCCATAAAATTCATCATTTATGTGGTTCCTTTTGGTTCCGACCATAAACTAACAGTAAGAAGAATAGTGTGAAAAAAACTAATTTTAACAGAAAAATCACATAATCAAAAATAAAATTTCAATTTAGGACACTTTTGTTTTTATCCTAGGTTATTCAAGGTAATTTATAAAACACTATGATTTTAACTTATACATAGACATATCCTTAGGGTTTTAACGAAGGCTTTTTTTCCTAGTTTCCAGAGGTTAACTATACCTTTCCTTTGATACCAACAATAAGGACCCTAAATTTCATACATTGATATTAATTAAAAATTTATGTATATTCATTACAACATATAATAAATCCATGATATAACCATATAGGTATAGTGTCTTCAGAAACTAAAAAACATAAACAATTGATTTATAAAATATCTACATTATCTCCCGCTTATTTCTTCATAAGTAGACACCTTTTTGACATATCTTACTTAATAACCTTCTTAATGACCTGGGGAAATGAAAAACTTGAAACGGTGATATCAAATTCACATTGGTGGGAAAAAAGGAAAATATCAATCATATAATAATCATAAGATATATGAACACAAAATTAGTAATTCTTATCCTGCATATGAAAGATAATGATATCATGTTATGGTATAAAAGTTCAGAAGAATTAATGGACATAATTCCAAAAAGACAAACCACAATACATGAATTTTTGTGGTACACCCATAATCATATAAAATCATTTCATATTAGTCAAGGCTCATTTCCAAGACCATGATGGCAGACAAAGTCCATTACTGAACCGAGTTTAGATGTAATTCCAACCCTGTAATACTGAACATCATCTACTTCCGAGTCTATTCATGTATATCTCAGGAGATATAAATATTTACCCAAATAATTGGAAGTATATGTAGGTCCCACACATATCATAATGAAATCATAATTAGATGTTCCAGAAAAAAAATAAACCATTCATCACAGCGCAAACTGGGGAAAAATGGGTTTCTTAAACATCATTCCCTAATAATCTATATAAAATAAATATATTTCTTAAAAATAAATCCATCATGAACACAATAAAATAAATTTAATAATAGGAATATAAACATAACGACATGGAATCTTAGATGTAAAATAATTTTGATAAAATACATAAAATTAATTCCTGAGGAAAATATCCTTTTTTCTTCAAAAATATTTTCTTTTCACAAAATTCCACACATTTTTAAAATAATCAAATTTGACAGAAAATATAAGCGAAATATTTTAATGTATTATTCATGAACATAAGTCAATATGAATGCATAAGAATCCATTCAGGCCATATATTTTAAAAAAAAATTCACCTCATACTTTTTCTGGAAAATTAAAAAAAGTTCCTCGTATCAAATAATGACAAGATATTGCATTCATACAATTTATTAAAAGTTAACCGATGAGTAAAAGATAAATTAAACAATCATATAAAAATATAATTAGTATTAAATATTTTTTAAAAATGTATGGGGATGATAAATACAACCCAGTAAGTAATTACACATAAACAATCTTAGATAATAATGAGATTGAAAAATTACCACATACCCTAGGTCCGATATCCTTCCTATATATCTAAAATTCAGGTATAATGATATAATAATGGTATTTAAATATTCCTGAATCATAATAATTTTTATGATAAGAAATATGATTATATTATCATCTGTTTTTAGTAACATTTCATTATCACTCGTTATTTAGATATTAAATTATATATGTTCAAATGCATGGTTTGTTGGATAAGTTCAAGTTACACTTCTTATGTTATAGTTTTATCATTTAAAAAATGAGTTTAGTATAAAATGTATCATATTAATACCTACCATTCATGTATATAATTTTGGTTTAATTATGATAATGCATAATGAATCACAACGCATCATGTAAAGGGTACGTTCTACTTACGAATGAGAAACGATATTATTCACAAAATGGTTAAATGGTATTGAAGTGGATGGTATATTAATTATAAAGAATAACTATCATTTCATAATAATTTTTTAAATCCATTATACTTATCATTATACCCATCCAAATAAAGCATTGTGGAATAATAAATTACACCATGTCGTGTAGATGGTAAGTTGTATGTACACTTGCATGGTGATATTTCTATTTTTAGGATAGGTAAAAGGAGGTATAAGGTTCTCCCATAATTATAATAATATATCATCATTTATAATTTATTTTAATTATTACGTTAATGTGGAAAAAATATAAAAATAGTAAGTAGATATATAAATGTCCTTTGAAAGAGGTGATAAAACAATTACTACTTTTTGAGTATCAATTTTTGATTTTCACAAAAAAAACTCCATAGAATGGATTTCAACACAATGTGTGTCCTTTAGGATGAATTGATGGAATATGGGAGTGGATATAAGTATATTTTTTCCATGAAAATGTTCGTTAGGGGTGTGATTAAAAGAGAATGAGAGGTTCCCTTTTATAAGAGAGGGGAGGAGATTCATTTGATATACCAATACTGTTAAATTAATATAAAATAATTTTTAATTTAAAATTACTCTAAAGTAGATTATTTTGAATATATGATGTGGATGAGTCTAAATAATCTCATCCAATAAAATTTAGGCATGTTTCTATTTTATTTTAAACCATATAATTTTTATTTATCTTTATTTAATCTATTTAATTTTAATTTTGGTAATAAAATTAAAAATATTTAATGGTTATAAATATTTAATTATAAGATGTAAATTGACTAAAAAAGTATATTTTATGAAAGTAATGAAATTTTAATTATAAATTTTTAATTTTTTTAATGTTATTATGATTTTTAAATAATTTACTAAAATATTATTTTTATAAAATATCAATAGTGTCAATTTTGACACTATTCATTTCATTGATTTTATATAATATCCACACAGAGGATAACATTGAATTTTTTTTAATATAATACAAACATTTAATAATAACCTATAAGGTTTATGGATGACCTTAATTAATTTAAATTATATTAATTTTCTTTTTTTATATCATTATTTGATATATGTGTTAATAAAATAATTTCTACATCACTATTGTGTCATTCTTTATGGTAATTACATAATTTATAAAAAATATAAATAAATTTCTATGTTATAGGTAATTATTATATATTTCCATAGAATACCTATAGCCTATTTTATCTTTTTTTACCCATATATTAGAATAAATATACTTTTATAAAAAGAATGTGTGACATTTTTTCAAATTCATTGATTTTAATAATATTAATGTCATATTCCTGGGAATGTGGCCATTATGTGATTCCAATTCAATCTATAGATAATAAGGGTATAATTTAATCATCCAATTGGATTTTTATTTGTGTACATTCAATTATATAAAAAAATTACCTTTCATTATCCATTCACCCTTAACCGCTGTTAAAAAAATTTCTAAAGTTACTATTCATAATTTCCAAAAAAAGTATCCTATTTTCATATTTTGGACCCACTGATTCCAAATTTTTCATCCATTATTATAAACATTAAATATATGATTTTTAGAAATTAAATTTAAATTAATCCGATTTTCAGAAATAGAGAACGAGTTTTAAAGCTAAAACATTGAAAATGATTAAAATGTTTTTACATCTGGATTAAATTAAAAATTAATGATAATGAAATTAATTATATTTAATGATTAAAATTTATTATATTTATACTTTAAAAAAATTAAATATTATAATATAACCATATAAATTATTTATATGAAAAAAAAAGTTTCATAAAAAAATAGCGTGTATTTATAATTCATCATAACATGAATGTTATCAGAAAAATATTAGAAAATCATCCCAAGTAAATTTTTATATCCCACTTCAAAATAAAATTTTAGTTTTGTAATATAAAAATTATTAATGTTTAAATTTATTATTTTTAATTGGATTCTTCATTCAAAGGCGTAAAATTTCAGTTTTAAAATAAACTGGTTTCTATACATCAAATATGGTTTATTATTACCCTATGACTAAAATATCCATTGGATGAATATCAAAATTTGTTTATTAAGTATACTACATATATATATCTCATTTATTTCATTACCAATAGTAATTCACTCAAAAATAAAAATATATAATTGATTTATATATTTCATAAACAATTGATAGCCAATGAAATAACAATAAATTTTCATAAGATAGTTATACTTATTTCCAATAACCAAATGACAAGGCTATTACATTAATATTATACAAATAAAATCTTGTGGTTCGATTAAACTGATGATTGTGTGTAATGAATGCTACTGATGTATAAAAATTATTTAAAAAAAATGTTTCATAAAAACATATGGGTGTTATATGAAATAACCCATCTTTATGAACAAAGACATGTCAAAATAATATTTCATTTTCCTGGAAAATTATTCAAAATGAGACTTATTATCACTTATATATATATTATATTATCATGATAAATCATTACAATGAGAGTACTTCTTGTGGATTATTTAATATACATGTTTTTGTCATATTTTCCTTCTTGGAATATCATATTCTTCAAGAATCCATATAGTTAGGAGTAATAGTCCCGAAGTTCCTATTCTAAGCCATATAATTCATTATTAAATTTAAAAACCATGTAATCACATTTATTTTTATTAAACCCTTCATGTTAAAAAAAATAATCCTCTTGTTCTATCCATTAAGAAATTAACACATCAAAACTATTTTGTAAAATCTATATTTTATTTGAGATGGACTTAATAATAGGATCATGAAGGATTACTTTCATATAACCTGAGAATTGTTTTTAATAAAAATATATGACTTCCATTTGAGATTATCCCTTACAAAACTTTTTCCCTTCTTCCTTGAAACATATTCATTCTCATTTGTTTCTTTTCAATTACCCCACTTAGTTCTTATGAAATTTATATTTTTAAGACATTGAAAAAGATCCCAAGTGAAATTCATCCCTATTTAATAATTCAAATCATTAATAGAACTGACAGATTCTTCATGTTATTCTACCATTGTAATATTATAAGGTTTAATTTTTGAAATTAGAAGCATTTTGGTTTTCTATTATCAACATTATTCATGTATGAACTAGGGCCTCCTAATAACCAATAAAATTTTCATTATAAATTTTTTTATCAACCTCAAAATAATTATTATCTAATTATCATCATCCCATTCATCATCACATGTTTGGTATGAATGAACACCTCTAAAATTATGCACATTATCTTTATTTCCAACTATCTGAAATTACAATTTCTACTTACTATAATCCTATGAAAATCTATCTTATTAAGAAATTTAACCACTTATCAAGGGTTGTATATATATGATTTTAACATTAAAAAGAAATGATTTTATGTATCATTTTATTTTAGTACTTATATCTATTTCCATTATAAAGAAAACCCATTAAAATGTCTTCATTTATTGTTTCCTCAAATTTTCTCAGACTACTGCCTTTGATCATTATGAAAAATTGAATACCAAATACATTGAAGTAATTTTATATAAGATTACTCTATATCATTATCACATAATGAGTTTTAAATGTATCTCGTCAAATCAAGAATCTATTTTAAATACTGATAATTGTTAAAATAACTTATCTATAGAAAAATTTAAGAAGTCTTGTATCATAATAATTTTTTCTTCACTTATCAATATTGCTACCATATTTTCCATATACATATTCCATTTTAATGGTGATCTTCATGTATCTCCTTCAGTATTTGTATAATAACATTCTCAGTTAATTATGAATTAGATAATGAAATGATCATTGAAACTAATAATTAGATTTGATCAAACTACATTGTCAGTCTCAAATAGAGGATAATAATATCTTATAGTCTTCCGGATAATAACTCTCTTCTTATTTTCTTATTTTATTGATGCTCCATGTTTTTACATCAAAAATGTAGATATTATACCACTTTAATTGATCCGCATATTAGTATTTTATAATTCTCCAAGAATAGAATAATTCAAGAGAAATACATTACAGATCACAATTCTAAAGACATCATTTTATAGAATTTTACAATACAATCCTCTATGATTTTCACATTATATTAATTTCATGTTCTCAACCCATTCCCTCAAAAGATTATATCACTAATTTATTGACCCTTATACTGTGAAATTCTACTTTTAATAGTCATATATTATGTAAAATCCTCAAGGAAAATGTTAAACAATATTATAAAACATTGATCACTTCAAATAAATCACAAAATAAAATATTTCAGAATTAAAAAAATATCAATATTTTCATTATCTATTTATAAATAATCAATTTTTTTCAATGACTTATGGTGTGAAGATCTTATCAATGATGTAAAAATTAAGGACATAATTGCTTTAACAACATCACTCAAAAACATCATCTCTAATGACTACACAATATGGTTACAATGATCACTTGATCTTTAAAAAGAAAAACGTCATTTTAGTAATAAATAAGACTGATGTTCTTATTTTTCATCTTCATAAAACATTGATATCAACTTTCAAAACAATTTATTTAACGAATGTTGACTGAAACCCCATTAGATATAAAAAATACTACCATTTTCTATTTCTAAAATATATCATCTTGAATAACATTATTTATTTAATGTTTCAATCCTTAAATATCATCTTCTTTATAATAGGATATTTATTTTACCGAATATTAAATTATGGAAATACATATTTTACATAGTCGGAATCATATAATTTTTCCAATGAATGATGGGTATAAATGTGGGAATGACTCTTATGCTCATCTAGATGATACATATTTTGGTCTAGATGACATATAAATCGGTTATGTAACTCGTATTTTTATCCAATTGACACATATGTTGGTTAATTCCCACCTACACATATCGTCAATGATAGTTATGGTTTTTCAATCACTTATTTTATTAGAAAAAAAAAACAAAATAAAAAATACTTTCACTATTGATCCATTTTCAAAATAATTCATCCTCAAGAAAAATTATAAAAATGCTTCAATACAAACCATACCTACTTCAAACCATTCAAAAGAAAATAAAAATAGTATCACCACTTCTAATCCACCTATACTAAATCAAAATCGTGGTTGATAGTAAATTTTTTTAAAAAGTAAATATAAGAGAACTTAAATGTGTAATGGTAAAAATGAAATAAATGTATGGAATGATGAATAATTGACTTTGAATGAGGAGTGTGTTAAATTATTGGTTGACACTAAATATAGGTAATTATATTTAATAATAACCATAAATTTGATTATAAATGGTACATGTAAGGGTAGTAATGATGTTGAAATGTGTAGTTATTTATTTTGTGGATTTCATTCTAATGAATTAGTTTTTACTATCTATTATTGTCTCTATTTTCATTTCTTGTTATTTTGGGAGTGTTCATAGGGATTTAATTTGGTGAATAAAGAAACTAAGAGGAAATATTATGTTATGTGATGGTTTAATATAATCATAAGTATATGACTAGTAATGAAATACTTTTTAGTATGTAGTATAATTATTTGGAATGATTGTATTGTTATGGTGGGATTATTTATAGGGAATATGAATTAAATAAAGTGAGAATGAGATTGATGTCTGTAATTTTCAAAAAACCATATTAGGAAGATAATTATAGGGATATGCATATATGGTTGAGGAACATCCACGGATAGAGTAGTGAATGATGATAATGTACATTAAAATTATGTTACAAACTGATATGTGGCATTGATAGGTGTTGTGTCCCAAATGGCCCGAAGGCCTTATTATTATTTTCTTATGCATAATCCCCCTTTTAT
Organism: Viscum album; assembly: GCA_963277665.1. NCBI lineage: Eukaryota > Viridiplantae > Streptophyta > Magnoliopsida > Santalales > Viscaceae > Viscum > Viscum album. The sequence continues at coordinate 1,336,936,853 of OY728132.1, read as the reverse complement.
GGGTGGATGTAGAACCCGTACATGACCATTAGGCCTAAGGACCAAGGCCTGACAGACTTGCAAAATGTGACCCGAAGGCCCAAAGGCATACAATGCCCAATACATGACCCATATGACCAACCCACTAGAACTGACCCTACCAATCTTCTTTATCAATTGATAGGTTCTTTATAGTGATGTATTATGGTTATGTGGTGGTACAATTTTTGGCATTAAATTTTTTTTTCTTATGAACGATGTGGAATGTGTATTTTTATAATAGTGGTTAGTATTGGGGAAAAGTGATGACATTTAATTTTGGTAATTATTTATTCATTCTCACATTCATGATCATTTTGTAATAGGATAACCTACAGGATATATGTCCATTAGTGATGGAAAGGATTTTCGGATTATTTAGAGAGATGGTAAAATTTAGGGCACTCTTTATTGCCTTCATTTGATGATGTTGGTGTTAATGATAGTAATACCTTATTGATTGTTGTTGTGGTAATTTGATCCTTAGTTAGACTGGGAATTGGTTTCAAATATCATTTTGGAGAATAGTAGATAATTTTTTAGGGAATATAAGAAATTTTTGTAAATGAGGTGGAATATGGAGCTTAATGATGGTATTACTTATGATTACTTTATTTTTATATATGTTTATACATATAATAGTTTATATAACTCTTTCTTAAACTTTCATATCAATTGAAATGGAATTTCATTTTTTATTTGGGTCATCCTATTGATTTCTCCCATGTTCTCACCCCTCTGTAGTTTTCTATGTTTTCATTATATTAATCTGTAGGGGATTTTATATATTATTTAGGTACCTTGGATAGAGTTACTGATTTATTGAGGATGTAATTGATTTTATTTTCATGTAATTTTAAATTTTTTTATTTTATTTATAGATAAATTTTATGTTTTGTGTATTATTTGTTAAATGAAAAATTATTTATGTTTATTGGTGGTTATATTTAATTATTTTTATGATTATAAGGGAAATGTGTCTCATTTATTTAATTTATACCATACGTGTTAATAACCTACCATTATCATGTCAGAGGTGGGATTCAAGTGTAATTCTATCCTTTTGGCCATGATCAGTGAGTAGTGCCCGAACTATAGGAGTTCTCACTGGAACCTCATGGACACATACGCATATTAGAGAGTCTAATGAATAGAAATGAGGGTCTTAGGTGTAACTGTCTAGATAATGTATCACCATATCATAGTGAAAAATATGATAATATACATACTTCAACGAATAACTATAAACACCGTTGTACATGGAAGGAAAAAAATAAATAAATAAGAAACCAAATGCATCATCTAGAGAACCATACATACACACTGACCACCCACTGAGCTGACAACATATATACAAAATTAATATAAAAATAAAATAAACTTAATAGAGGTCCTATTAAACATTTTATTCTCACCTACACACAATACCGATTTCCATATGAGGCATCCTTAACCAATAATAAACTTCATGCATAATCCCAATCTAACCTATGATTAGTCAACGATTGTTCAATATATACGAGTCATGGCCACCTGATGAGGGAGTGATTATAAATCAAAAGGGAACCACAAATGTGGCCTCATGCATTACCATTAATACATTTTATACAAGTGATATTCATTGAAAATAAATACACCTTTAATTGTACAAAAAAATACATTCAATCCTCACGTTAATCCACTGAGCCCATGATCAACACAATACCTTTTTATCCAATATTGACAGGTCTATATGAACATCACACAACCATGACTACTAAAGTCAGGCCGATAACCATTTACTAGGAAGAAGTCACATTAAATCTTATCCAGTAACCAAGAGAAGAATCCAAATATTGTATTCAAGGTATTGTAGCCCCTATAACCCATCAATATCAATAGAACATGTCTGAGGCATCCCAAATCATGTATCATTTTAATCCAAGGATCATGTATAAGGAATTCCAAATCATAGAACACCCAAATTTTAAGAGTGTATCGTGGTCATTAGAAAACATAGGACATATGAGTCTAAGATGTTAATCATGGATACTAAAACAATATAACATCGGAATCCCAATATCATATTTTGGGTAATCCAAACCATTCCCATAATCTATATAAAAGGGTAATATCCCCTTACCCTTTTATATAGAAAAAATAAACGGTAGTCTAATCTCATCAATATACGATAGGGAATTACCTTCTAGAGAATAAAATTCACATAGTTTATCATTCAGAACAAATGATTGATTATAAAGAATCCCAAACTAAAAATTAATCTGAATCCTGGGACAATGTCCAAGGGATTACAAAACAAGTATGTTGGCTATCTGGTAGGGTATCATCCCTTACCAAGATTTGTAGGATGTTGTTTAAGGTAATCCAAAATCATCTAGAAACTAATGGGAATTCAAAAGTAGGAAATAAAGTGACGTCACATTATGTATGATGTATAGATATTAATAGGATGTCATAGGAATTTGTGTTACATTAGTAAATCTTAGTGGGTAGTACTTCCTGGCCAAGTCCTCGTATATAAAATATTGTGATGGGATTCCATCCTTCTCGATTCATTACAAAAACCAATGGTTGACCAAAACGTTGATTAATTATCACTATTTTTATCAAAATGGGTTTATATGTTTTATTTAGGTTATAATGGGAAACCTGAAATCAACTCAACCAATTTTCCACACATCCTTGATGGGGGCATCCCTTTCATGTGGCACCCAATGGGATCCCCAATTTCACATAATACCATGACACATTTCATGGGTTCTTTTATCTAAGACACAACACTTGGATTGACTCCCATCACTCAATAGTAATATAGTCCCTCAATATCATTATAGTCATCATATATCCAGACTAGGAATAAAAGCTTTCCCATATAGGGGTCACATTAGGGTGGTTTCCTTAAGACCATAATTGTTTTCGATCTACCCTATATCTTTCCTCACACCCAAACTATGCACAAAACTCCACTATATATACCCAAAAATGTACGTCACATCTCAGTGGGGGTGGAACCTCACCCCATAGTTATCTCACTATCCCATAAGATTGAGATAATATCATGTTTTTCACAAGAAAAAACCATATGTAATCAATGTAAAATTGTGACCCGTCACTACATAGTGGTCTCTATAGGGTCTTTCACTAAGACCACTACATTCATTTAATTCATTCACACACCTATAGGGTACAATATTACCAAGGAAAAATGCCATAGTAAGGGAATCTACCATTTTTGGGTGAGGAAACCATGAAAATTCACAAGGTTCCATCACAGCAAATGGATCTTTGTTCAACATAGTCATTGGAATTTAATTTTAACTATAAAATACATCTAGTTTTTAATGTTGAACATTAATTTCTGGTGGGAACATATTTTAATCGCATAAATATAATTCATAATGTCATAATTGAATGTTCTAGAAACTACCAACATCAATTTGTAGTTATTATATTTTAATGAATAACCCAACAACTCTCACATATCCCAAACCAAGTCCATTATCCATCATCAAAACACTCGAGGTCTAAATTTAATCATAATATCCAAAAATTAATTAAAATAAGATTATGTTAAATTATATATTTCATTTAAAATAATTCCAATTTTTTTAATTATAGTTCAATTAGGTATAATAAATGTAATTTTAATTTAAAACATTGTCTCAACAAAACCACAACAACCTACTCATGGGGTTTCCATAACACACTCTCGACACCTTGTAAAAAAAATCCCTAACACAATACATTGACTAACAATCTAATTTTATTTAATTAATATAAAAACCTTTTGAAATTTTAATTAATGATATACCTTTACTGAAATTTGAAATATCTATAAGAAATAATATCATGACATCCTCTATTCATGTTATGAAAATCCCCATCATTATCAGCCAGTTCCACCATGCTAGGGTGGAATCAGAACCAAGAACCTAAAACAAAGAATTTAATTCAAATGTATGGTAAGTTAATGCAATAATGGAGTCTACTTAACGTAATTACATATTGAAAACCTAAATAAGTCAAACCAAAATCACCATAATTTTAATGAAATGGATGGATGGTGTTGGTAATCAGTAATCTTGGGTGTGTGTCAGAGAGATTATAAAAAGCGTTATCCACACCAAAAATTAACTGGGGAAGTAATAATTATCCTTATTTCATTATTCCTCTCGGTAAACCAAAACGTTTTTTTAACCATGTGACCATCACTATATATGGAAAAAATTATATAATTGTTAGGCCCATTGGTATTACAAACTGTGAGCTAGCCATACAAAATTTCAATGATTTCATTTACAAATTATTACATTGCTTTTCTACAACCTGGAACGAACCAGGAACCAAGCACCAAACAAAGATTAATATAAAAATGTTACTCTATAAGCTAAACGAATTTAATATAAACAATACACCAACTCTCTCATAATGTTGTTCAATTTAAAAAAAGTAATATAAAATCAACCTATTCTCTTTGTACTATATAGTTTATTCTAACCCATGTAGAAAAAAATGAACCTTGGAAAAAAACACATAAAAAATTCCATAATTTTACCTGCATCTCTTGAAACAAACTCATAATCCTAAGTAACATCACCATCCTCAAATACTAACCCAAAAAACATCAATAATAAATAAAAATCATGGATTATTTGTATATATAATTATTTTATAAAACAACACTCTATAATTACGAAATTCTCACACTTCTACTAAATTTCATAATTCAAAAAGGAGAAGGTGTTTATAACCTCCCCACCCGTATAATTCTATTGTATGAGAAGTTATGGTGTTGTTAAACAATTAAACTATTCCAACATAGGGGGTAATTACCACAAGATCATAGTGCTATGTCTTTAAATTCTAAACACACTTTATCTGTGCATCTCTAAACATAGGGTGTTCAACTCACCAAATCTCAATCAACCAATCATTACCACCACAAAAAAACAATAATTATTATTACCCACACCCAAATAACAAAATAAAGTAAGGTTTCATCTAATAAATTTTCTATAAACTTATGGAACATCAGACTATAGATAATAGATTATAAGGTATAATTATGATACAAAATGATCCCCACCATCAGAATGACAATTCAAAATACAATTCCTATGATACATTGGACCCCTCATTAAATTTTCCAACTGACTACACCTAATTATATCTAATATCACTGGTTATATATCCTTTAGAAATACCATCTGAGAAAATAGAATCTTCATCCAATGATGTGATTCCAAGATACTTTCTAATGAAGAATTAATAATCAAAAACTACACTTGATCACCCATATACCCCCACTGATGTCTAAATCACACTCTTAGGGAAATTCCATTGATTCATCACCATCTAACCAAAACTACCACCACACCCTCACCTTAATAACTATTGAACCATAAATCATAAACACCCTAAAATATCATAAAACTAATATTGATTATAGTTCCAATGCTCTGATGCCATCTAATATTTTTATGAATCCTCAATCTAGTTTCAAACATGTAAACTTATATAGTTGTATTTATCTTATCTCCTACATCCCAATGATAGATTATTCATACAATGACCAATCTCATCACACTGATGACTCTTCAAACATAAGGTCGCGCAATTATGGACTATGATTTGTCCATTACCACATGTTGTGACCTGATGTGGCTATATTTCTCATACCAAATCACTAAAAATTATATTAAAAAACACATAATTAGGACTCATCCGGAATAAAATATATTGCATTAAATTAAATTCAATAATTACCTAAGTCACACCATCTAGTGTCCATGAGTTAGCTCCCCTTAAAATGTATTTCATTATTCCACTCCTACCGTTCATCCCTATCATTATATATCATTAAATTTTTCTTTATTATCCTAAGATATACTCATACTTTCTTAGGAAATACATTTCTTAGAAAAATCCCAGATTGACCATGTCACTACACCTTAATCTATTTCTAACATCACCCTCACATTAAGGGAAATGTCACATTTCACCACATCATCGATAAAAAACCCCATAACATTCAATCCAAATTATAAGTACCTTGAACACTAAATATAAAATAACATAAATGGAACCACATGAAAATAGAATGGACATTATCGATCTTATATAAACCCAATATATTCACAATCCCATGTCACCTAGTCATATAACTAGACTCACTATGCCATGAAAATCACTACATTGAATCTATAATCATGTGGATAAATAGATTATCATTCCCCACAATCTATCAATATAATATATCCAAAAATCACTCTCTGTTCACTTATTCAATATTAGGATTTTTTCTTCTTTTATGTTTTATAAATTGATCACCCACGGTCCATAAATCGTTCAAAAATAATAGATGTCCATCCATTCTATTTGACTATCACACTCATAAATACATCCAAAATAAATTGGGATAAAAGTCACACTAATACTATCCTCAAAACCATGCCCTGATTACCTGGGGACCATATACCAATGTTATTGATCTCAAATGTCCATAGAACCTCCATTCTAGTAAACATGCAGGGTAGCATCTCACACAACCAAAGAATCTATCCATGATTCAATTCTCTATAAATCACTCACTAAATCAATATAACCACACTCTCTTGGGATACACTTTTATATCATATATCATGTATTCCATATTATTTATATTAGGAATATTCCAGGATGCATCTCAATACTCTAGGGTCAATCACCTAACTCACATGTCATATCAGACATTACTCACTACTCAAGGTAAAAAGATCTATATTCCCATAATAAATATCTCTTTGAAACCCTCATAATAAAACAACTACTTAGGGTTTCTCATCTATTCACACCCTTATCCTTAATCAAAAATTTACCCACAAAACCACTAGGTAGATAATTCTCATGGGGAATCTAAATAATGGAATACACTATCAATAGTCTATAAAATCTTGTGAATCCTCACTAACCCTCCCTAAATGGGATCCACCCCTTGAGGGTTTCTATATAATTAGTCATCATATAATCATATAAAAAATCACCCTACCAACACTCATGTTTTGTGTGCCACAATAAAATAGTTTGATTAGATAGAATACAACCATGTATTTTTTTTTGGAAAACACGTTATAGTTCAATCATGAAACATTAAATAAATATAAATATTTCATTTTAGAACAAGAAATTGGGAATCGTATCCTTGTACCAAAATACTAGTTGTTACAATATAGCCCATATAGTAAGGGATTGCATAATCATTGGTAAGGAACATCCAACTATCGAACCACATGATCTATCATCTGAAAAAACATATACTGCAGTGTAGTTGAGTATAACTACCCCATAATATTATATAATAAAACACCATATTAGACGAATTTGATCCTTTAATCTATTATAATCACATCATTAGTGATATAAATCACAAAAAAGTATAATAATGTCATCTGAACCCTTTGTACCAAATATTATGAATGTATAAAACATATTTCCATTAGACTAAGATATAAAAATCCATAAACGAAAAACCATAAGTACTAATTCATAAGTGCATAATTCTAGGTGTAATCATAAAAATATACCATTAATAATGAGTAAAATAAATTTTAAGCCCCTGATAATGTGAAATCCATTTCAATAAGGGTGTTCATGATTCATGAGTCTTATATCCATTATAATTTGTAATACATTCTTATATAAATTTTATTTCATTTCCCATATTATAAGACAATATTAAAATATTATATAGTCTATTATATAATTCACATAAAAGATCTCATAAAACTTTTAATAAACCAATTATAGGCTTCATACACTAACTAGTTCTCAAATGAGAGGATTATCTACTAGGACCTCATGCATTCCCCCCAATATGTCAGAGGCTACCGATTAGTAATGAGAGTTTAAGTTGTAACCTTGGGGATACTATACAGCTATATCAATGTCTAAAATGTCATTAAAAATAACCACTATCATCTATGACCTATAAAAATAAAATTTTGTGGAATAAAATGATTGTAATATATATATATATAATTACATGTATTAGAAACAGAATCATACTGACACACCACCGGCCCATCGGGCTAATAAAATATAATAAGAATAAATATGATAATAAAATAATTTCATATTAGGATATAATTCATCTCAAAGACTCATCATATGATAATATATGATCCAATAAGAGATATATAACTCAAAAAATAATATTTGGGTCTCTTCTTTATAAGAACCAACATTCAGTGAAGTCATAATTGCTAAACAAGTGGCATGGATGATCGTGTGGGGTGTGAGTACAAAATAGGTTGGAAGTAAAAAAAATAAACCCACATATAGATATTTATATAGTGTCTAAATATGATAGGATCAAAAAATATATATAGTTATAGATGTTTAAATAAAAAACCACTTATGATCCTCATAATTATCCATTAAACCAAGGAACAACCCAAACCTACTTTACCCTTTATTGGTGTGTCGCTAATAATATCACACAAATATTTCAACAAAGTTTACTCCCATGGCTAATTACTAAGATGAAGTAATAGGAAATCATTTCTAGTAACTGATATATGATTCTAAAGACTGTTTCTATGGAATTTAAAACACTATTACCCTCCAAAACCCATGTAACATATCTAATACATTCAATGCCATGTCTCATCCAACATAAAAGAGTAATCCATGAAATTCCAAGCCATACCAGATTTGAATCATAACAGTGTATCCTAAGAATGACAAATATTCTTACATCTACATCCATAGAACATATTCTAATAATTTCCACCCTTATAATATTTAAATCATGGGAGTGTATCCTATGAATTTAAAACCATACCCATATGCCACATGGGGGCCACACCCCATAACCTGATTCCATGATACTTTTCTAAGCACATACAATCTCATCTTAAAATTAATTGTATTCCCCTAATTGTAAAAAATGACATAGTAGCATATCTAGATCTATGGCGTTTTTATTCAAATTCCAAAACAAGTAATCCTTATGAATCTCAAGGCAATTTCCATGGAATTCAAAACCACACATTTTGTAGAAGAGGTTTCATCCTCTATCCTGATTATAAGGAACTAATCCCTGTAAATTTAATATCATCTAGAAAATCAAAGGATTACCTAAATAGGGAACAATGTTACTTTATAAAATGATGGCTATATATTTGGATCATATTCTAAGAATACATGAATACCAATAAATCTATGTTGGATATACATGAATAATTAATTATCCCATGTAACATGTGTTTGATGGTAAATCCCAATCCATATAGCATCCTAGGACCTATGATCAGATTCTCACAACCTAAATTGCCACAAAATATTTTTATTATTGGAGTCCCATGAAGGAGTTGGCCTTATGAACATTCCCTTTTTCAATCCCCCAAAGTTCTATCCATAGACCCACTCTTTCCACCAAACCCCATGGGGTATACACACCTAGGTGCATCATATCTCTGTTAGGGAGGACACTCAACCTATTGAAATCATAGTAACCAAATGAAACTAGAGTATGTCGAGGTTCTCACCTAGTTAATCTATATACTATCCACATAAAATTATCACTCACCTCTACCTAGAAGTCTCTATGGGATACTAAAATATGGACACTTAATTCACTCAATTATTTAACAACCTTATAGGTTTTACGTGAAATAATTCACAATTACATAATCAATTTCTTGTCCATCATTGTCTAATGAAATCATTCCAGTGCATGTGGGTCCTTCATAACCATTGTCACATTGATAATTTCATAAATAGACATTTATTTTTAATTAAAAATACAAATAATTATTAAATATCAAATACTATATATAGATAAAAAATATATGAAGCACAATAATAAAATGTAAAATTTAAAAATTACAAATGAAAGGAACCACTTACCTCAATTTAGATTCATCATCATTTAAACAACAACCCAATAAATCTCACCAGATCTCATCCAAGTCCAATGTATATCATCCAAACACCCATGGAACTAACTCTATTTATAACATCTAATAATTAATTTAAATAAAACAATAATTAATTATATATATTATTTATATCAATTGATATTTTATTTTCAATTTATTAGAAATTGGTATAACACCAAAAAATTCATCTGAATCCCTCATTTCACCGAAAGAGCATCCAACCACTCATGGGATATACATGATGGACTCCATCACCCAACCATCAAAAATAAATGACACAAAACATTGGCTAAACATTTAATTATATTTTATTTAATCGAAAAAACTAATAAAAATATAAATGGTGATGTAAAATTACCAAAATTGAATGATATGATATCAAGACATCATCTAAGAATAGAATTGAGGAATTTCTAAGAACACCATAATCATTATCATATGATTACATTATGATTTAGTGGAATTAAAACCAAAACCTATAAAAAGATGTGAAATCATTTGAAGGTAAAGGAAAATCATTAACTGAGGCTAGTGAAAAGACATATATATACCTAAAAACTAAAGAAATTTCACTAAAAATAACCTAAATCAAATGGAATATAAAAATTTGAGAGGGGGATTAGTTGGATAGGGTGTGAGAATAAGGGATATTAAGGATTAATATTGGAAAAATGGTTTTAAAAAATACGTTCCATCAATGAATAATAGAACTGGACTCATTTACAAATTTTATTATGATTTTTTTCAGCTTAATGCCAATCATTCATAATGAAAAAAACAAATAAAATTCAAAAATAAGGCCATGTCCAAATGGTTTACTCTATAATCCTTTTGGTTTCTTCCAAACCATGTTCTAACCATTAGAAAACCATTCAATTTTGGGAACTGACTAAAAATATCCTTTACTCTTGGTGTTACATATGGTTTCACCAAAAACGTTTACACAAAACCATGACCCCTATAAAAAATCCCCTAAAATACATATGAAATTTTCTCCAAATATCCCATGACTTGAATGAGTACACAATATAGATCATTGGATTAAAAAACATTATATAAATTCATCAATAGGAGAACCAAATATTGAATTATAAATCATCATAACAACTTAAAAAATTAAATTTTCCCCTAAATTTCTAAATAATCACATTACCGCAGAATTTCAAAATTCATATAGAGTGATGTGTAAAATCACGTATTCCTCTCACCTTCCCTATTATCCTGAGAGTGGATCCTTGTGATGATAAATTAGTGTTATGTTTTAGATTAGAATTAATTTTAGATTTAGGGTGGTCTCTGATGTCATGATATGGAGCAGATTGCATAGTATTGGTAGTGAAATAGTGAAATTAACGCCTCACCTGTGATGAAAATGTTGGATAAAAATATATTAAATGATGATTTTGCACCCCTATAATTTAACATAAGGTCATTGAAAACATAATAGGCATATTGAATTGAAAATTTCAATAATTTCATGATATAAACAATATGGTTGTATATAAATTTATTTAATTACCTAAATTTTATTATTAATTATTGGTAATATCTATGGTTCCCTAATTTTTTTCTATGATGTTGTTGTTGATAATTAATTTCTCTTTTATTAAACTTTTTACATAGTCTGATTGTGAGTTAAACTAAAAAATAAAAAATATTTTATTTATTTAATAGTCATGTTTCAATGATTGCATGTAATGATTTCATGCTTGATAAACCATATTATCCTATAGTTTTGAATTCCATAAAATTTATAGGTAGTAAACACTCATGATATATAGAATTTTTAGGAAATCATGTATAAGGAATCTATATTATAAGAAAAAAAAAGTTTAATAATTTTTTAATATTTGTGTTTACCTTAATTAATTCCATGTTTTTATACTGAATGAATCCATTATAGATATGAATTATTTTTTCTTATTTATTTAAAAAAATTATAGCAAGAGTTACATTTGTCTTATGATATATTATATTCAATTTTTATAAATTATTTATAATACTATATTTTGAATGTTTCTCTCTATAGTTGTTTGAATATGACCTTAATTCTTAGTGATAACTAATTGATATTGAATCTTTTACTTTAATATACTCATTTATCCCTCTTTCAAGTTTGATTTACAATTTTATATTACATAATATTTATGTGTCACCCATTGAAATTTAATTATAAATCCATTTTTATTTGTTGAAAAAGTTAAAATAAAGTGTAAAAGTAAAGAGAAATTATAATAGTGTTTGTGTTATTATAAATACTAAATGTAGATCTCTTATTTTAAGAAGCATGTTTAAACATAGAGAATTTATTTAAATTATTATAAAATAAGTAGTTTTCACATTCCAATAAATGGTTATGTGTTGATCATGATGCGCATATAATTTGGACATAAAAAAATATACCATTTATAAAATTTGAAATAGTTTCATTAGTTATAATAAAATTAAAGGACATTTAGTTTGATAATATAAAACATGATGAATGATGTAATATCTTTTCATGTTCTTTATTCACATTTCAGAATTAGGGCAGAGAATATTATTTGGGTGAAGGTTATAGAGACTCCTCTAAAATGTAATTTTAAGAACTTTTTTAGTTATTTAAGAATTTGTTTTTTTCTGATAAATTACTCAATGTTTAAATATATTACACTTATATAACATTGAATAATTAGTAATTTAATAATATAATATAAGTTAATATTAGGTCATTCTATTGGATTCTATTCCATTTTGTTAAAATTAGCATGAAGTGATTATTTTCATTGACGTTATATATTGTTGTGATTATCTGTAAAAACTGCGATTATATTATTGGAATCACCGTCTATAAAAGTATTATAATTTAAAAAATTTAATGAATCAATTGTGTGAGTTATTGATTTACCATGATGATTCTTTTATATAATATAACTAATTAATATCACAGAATATTTAAAGAAGGATATATTGAATTTTTTTCAATGATGAAAATTAATGTTAATTTATTTTGGTTAGATTGGTTTGAATTTAATTTCTTATTAGACTCTGTACGTGGATTTTGTGTCTATTTTAGTGGTTAGTGAGTATTTATGCATGGTTGATATTATTGTTGGTTCCATGGTAAACCAAATGATATGTTGATGGTACATGAGAGGTGTTATGTTTTTTTCATGGATATAGAGGGATTCTTGTAATTATATTTTTTTTATGAAGGTTGGATAGTGTATTCATGATGTAGGTGGTTTGGTTTTTGGTCCACATGAAGTGTGAGGTGTATAAAATAGTGTGGAAGGATAGTATATGTGTTGATGTGATTCCTATGAAATTATTTCTACTTATATAATAGTGATTTAATTTTTAAGGTTTATACTAACTTTATTATTATTTTATTGAATGATATTTCATTAAACCATAATTGATATGTTTGGAATGGGAAATAGAAACAGGAACTATGGGATATATAATTGTTAAATATTAATCAATAATAATTAATGATGTTATACGGTGGAAAATTAAGCCATACGGTTGAGGAATGGTTAAAATATATTTAACACTCCATTAGTTACTAAATAATCCTAATCAATCCTGAGCTATTGTAGTTGTTTTATAAATTTCAAAGGTAGATCAATGATGATGGGAGTTATAGTGAGTTGAACTAGAAAAAATTATACAATATAATTTTTTAGAATTATTCAAGATAGTATTTTGTCACTTCTGTAGATAGGTGACCAAATGAAAGATGTTGAAAATATTTATAAGGTGGTTGAGAGGACTCATAGCATTTGAAATTGTTACATAGAACACATTAATAATTTTCTACATATTTTACATATTCCAAGTGAAAGACATGATATTTAATGTCTTTATTTAGGAAGGATATATAGTGAAATATGATGGATTTTTAGTTGATGCCTTAGAAGGAAGTCATACTTTTAGTGGTGAACATAAATAAATGTTTACCCAAGATAGGGGATTTTGAGGAAAAACCTTATTGACCCAATCATTATAAATTATATTTTTCTTGATTTAATGTGTGCTATATTATATTGTATTTTATTATACGCTTACAAAACATAAAAATCAAAAAAAAATAATTATTAATGTAAATCATTATATTATATGAAAAATATGACCATTACAGTTACAATTATTACAATGTGTAAAAAAATATGAAATTATAATGGTAGAATTGGTAAATTCGGATCATCTATATCTACTAGAATTGTCACTCCCAAAGAAATATATAAAAAAGAATCAAAATATTTTTAATCAAATAAACATTTTTTAAAATGAAAATATTGATCCTCAGGAGGATTCATAGTGAATTAACTATAAATGAATGAAGTGGTATTAATAATAGATTGTACTACTGTTGAAATAGTAATATGATTGTATGAAACAATAATTCGATCATCAGGAATAAAACCCTAATATTTCGATAAATAATTTAAATATAATATAATAAAACAAATTATAAATAATATTAATCATGATTTATTTAAATGTATATAAATATTTCAAATAAATAAAATAAATACTAATACTAAAACAACAAAAATGTTATAATCATGTTTTTTAATAACGTTTTATTAAATGTATTTTGTAAAAATATTTACTTTTATTTTAAAAATTAATAATAATAATTTTCTTAATTTTTTGAAAAATAAATTTTATTTTTAGAATCAGCACATCAAAATTATCTATGGTGAATTTTTTTTTAATTTTTTAATATTTAATAATTATTCCTGAATAGTAAAAAAGCATTTTTTCAAAATATGTATGGTTTATCACATAAAAATTATATAACAATGACTGAATTAATATTTCATTGGTCATATTAGTGAAAATACGTTTAATAATTTTAATATGTTAGATAAATTAATAAAAAAAATTCTTAAACCCAAAAAGTAATTTCCAAACTCTCATGTTGTAACGTTTCCCTTTAAATAATTTTTTTTTTCAATTTTCTCAATTATTTTTGACTAAACAAAGAAATTTGAACTTTGTGGTTTTTGAGAGTCCTAATATGATGATATTTATTCAATATAATTTATATTTTCAAAAATATCAAAAATTTTATTTTTACCTTGGATATAATATTATATTTATTATTTTAACTTAAAAATAACCCTCTTCAAAACTATAAATCCTCATCTCTCTCACCTTAGAAAACTACTTCAGCCTCACTATATAAAGCCAATAGTCTTCCAAAAATTTATATCTGAATCAAAATATATTATTTAGGGATGTTTTGGAGTCACGCAACTTCATTAATTCATGGATTTTAGTGTGGTAGAAAAGAAGTAAGACTAATAATGGGAGCCAGAAATGTGATGAAATAAATCAGGATTTATGTTAAGGGAGTTATTAAAAAGAAATATATCAAACCACAAGGGGTAATAATCTAGCATAATAGGGGTTGAGAAAAAAAATTATGTCTATTGAATAAAACCAAAATTCCAACCATTGGGTGGAATCCACTAATGTTTCGCTCATTTCTGTTATCTGTAGCTACCATATGATGATCTGAATCATCTCGAGCTCAATAACTATACATCCCACCCCCTATCCGTATTTATCATTATCCACCTTGATCAAATAATTATTTTGAGGGATGATGGAATCTAATAGGGGGCCTTACTTGAGAATCCAAGTGAGAATAGAATAAATGATAGGGGAAAGAAATGGACGAAAATTAAAAGAAAAAGAAATGGTGGAATGGCCTTGAGCCAGATGCCTAAACAAATATTGTAACATGAATGTGATAAAATCCATATATTGAACTCGATTATATATTTGGGATCTCAATCCAATAATCCATTGACATGTTATCATCAAAAAAATATGTGCGAATAAATTAATATTCAATTTTTAAAATATATAATACTAATTATTTCATAAAAATTAGTTTATAATTCCACCAAAAACCATTACTAGGGTAAAAGCTTATTCAAATTATTTTTGAGTGGATTTAATTTTTTTTTACATCATCTTGTTGGGGAAAATTATGATTTTCCTCATACAAGCATTTGAATGGAATGGAATAAAATTTTTGTTCAAATTTACTAAATGGAAAAATATAGGTCCTTACACAAGGTGCCACCCAAAGGGATCTATTACAAATTAAATAACATTTATGGTGGATTTGGATTTATGTATTTGTGATTTATCACCAGTGTCACATAGTATGAGTTATTATTTACTTCTTCCTTCATTTTTTTCCATTTTAATTAATTCTTTCATACCTGACTAGAAATTTTTGGATGATTTTCATTATTTAGGGTTTATATTTTTGGTATTTTTGGTTTTATATGATTTAAACCATAATAGGATACATATTCTAATGGATTCATGGAAGGAGTTATGATTCCCCCACCTAGGTAGGTTTTTTCAATCCTATTGTTTTTTTAAATTCCTTCATTGGCTGATGTTTTAAAAGTGTTTTTGAACTAAATTAATGATGTATTTGATAAATAGTTTTTTATTATCAATAAATCTACTTATTTTATGGTTTATTTATTTTCTTAAAAATGGGTGAATTTTTTAGATCATTTATTCATTGTTTTTATCTTAATTTTTAGTCATTCATAGTGTTTGATAAAATTATAATTGTATGTTAATATAATAAAAAAGATTGGGTCATGGAAATTAAGTCACATTTTAATTTAAAAAGACTATTGTTCATTATTTAAAATGGTTTCCATATTGAAAGACACATTACGTTATATTAAAATTAATCTTCCTTGTTTATGAGGATTTTCCTTGAATTTATAACATGGACCCCTTTTTGAATAAATCAACAATTTTTTTAAAAAAGTTATTTAAATTTTAATTAACACCCCTATTTTATTGAAATAAGAGTTTTCATCCTCTATGATTGATGTTACTTGGAGAATAATTTTTTAAATTGGTCCAGTGATTCTTTAACATTGATTTTGTATTTCTACAATTTTACATTTTTTCAAAGATTTATTTTTGAAAGGATTCTCCAAATTTGATAAAATTGAATTTTTTATGGTAAAATATTTCATTTACAATAGAATTAGGTTCTTATTATAATTTTTTGAAAAAAATTATTTCAAAACAATATCATTTTCATGTATAAATAGATGAACTATTTGGAACATTGTTTGATGTCGTTAGGTCAAATAGTTTTTTACACCGTAATTGAGTCCCATTTTTTTATTTTATATTATTTTGGTAGTTGTTATATTTTTGTAAATTATAATTCATGGTTATTTGGATTATATATGTGTTCATTATTTAAGGGGGTATGATGAATATAAATGTATTTGATGGTTTTTTATAACTTATGGATTGTGTTTCTATCTAGAAATCGACCTTTATTTTGTTGTGTACACACCTGTTTTCTATGAGATTATGCATATTTGGATACTTAGTGGGTATTCGAGGAAACATGACTATGATAGTTAGTGGTTAAAAAATGAAGAGTATCCCCTAGTAAAATTTTAAGAGATAGTTACCCGATTCTCCTTGATGAGATGATATGATATTGATTCATGGGGTGAGTTGTGTGACTGTTAACATGATAGAAGTTGTTTCCACTATTTCACATCTAGTACTTTTTCCATTACTCAATAGATTTTTAATCCTCATAGGTATCCCATTCTTTAAATTTTCATAAAATATTTCTAATCAAGTTGATTCTATATTGTTTCGAGTTTACATTGGTGTGTTGGTTATTTAAGATTAAAAATAATTGTTGTTATAAGGATTTCGTAGTGTAATTATTTCCATTTCTATGGAACTTCAATATTTTTAATTTTTTCCATAAATTTTTTACTCATGTTGAGTGTATGTTTGTTTAATGTACTAAAAATTGAATATAGGAAAATTCATTAAATGAAATCCATTTTAAATATTTCTTTTAAAGATATTTTACACTAGGTGAGTGTTTGTTTTTGAAAAGATTATTTTTAATTGAATAAAAACATTGAGTTTTTTTTATTTTTGGAAATGAAATTTTTTTTAGTAGGTAATGAATATTGATTTAAATGTAATTACAAAAGTATGTCCCATTTCTGGAATAATTGTTAAATGCTGTTATATGGGGAAAATGAGATAAGGTATTATTGTCATATTTCCATTTTGCTGAAAAAATAATTGGAAACCTATTTTCTATTACTTATAAACCAATGAAATTAGTTTCTCTATTAAATGAATTAAATATACTCATGGTAGTATCATAATAAAAATTCTCTCACACTCTACAAACTAATCATTGTAGGTATATAAAATTTATTTATTTTATAGGTTCCCAGGGTATGGCTTACAGGTTGGTTTCTACTACTCTCTTTGGGGAAATTGGTGATCTTTAGGTCATAGTGGTCACATTAGAGTCCTGTGGGGATGGTTGATTTTTCCCTAGATTTGGGTTGATTTGTTTTTTTATACGTCACATTGACCTCTCCAACCATATATATTTTCCTATTTTTTCATTATTATGGGTTCATAATATCATCGTATAATATTAGACTTCTTTATAAAGACATACAATTTTTAAAAAATATTTTTTATTTATGTTTATCGGTGTTATTAAAATTTTGGTTGGTCTTTATTTTTATATCTTTTTATTTTTTTCAAGTGTGAATAATATATAGATCTGTTGTGTGGTGTTCTTGGATGGAAGAATTTTTTTACCTTTTTATGGGGTGAAATCATCCCAACACATTCAATTCTGACACCCTGGTGCTTTTCCTAGCCTAGGAAAATTACGAATGCACATTTACAGTTATGGTGTAGTAGATTAAGTGATGTATTCTATAATTACATTAAGAATAATTAAAAATGGAATCAGTGGTATCTTTTGATTTGTTGGTTGACAAAAGAAATGATTTATTTTTTTCGGAGCTTTAGTGGTGGGTGGGGAAGAGTTCATGGATTTATCTTACTCATGAAAGATACCAATATTCAATTGGGTTTTTTGAGTTTTATTTTCAATTTTCAGGATTTATAGTGGATAATTCAAGAGAATATTGTTTACTTTGGTAGCTACTCTGAATTATATGAAAATCTCGAAAGATATCATGGTAAAATACAAGTTTAATAGTGCTGTTGGAGACAATAAAAACGGTGAACATAGAATTACCATTGTGTATCATAGCCTTTTTAGTTCATTTACACTATTTTGGAGATCCTCTAGTGGCCCTGTCATGGTTGTCACACATATTGAACAATTATGCAGCCAAACAATATATAGTAGGAATTTTTATTTGTTATCCCACCTTTGATGATTTAAATTTTTTTATGATAAATTATTAGTTCACTAATTAAATGATTATTTTATTGTTTTATATATTTTTTGAAAAATTTAAAAAAGGGGGGGTTTCATAGGTATTTTTATGTCTTTAAAACCATGTTTTTTGTTCTTGGGTTGCATTAGTGATTTTTCTTTCACCACTAAAAAAGTGATTTCAGTGGATAAAATGATTTTGGGATGTAATGGTTTTCAAACAAATAATTTTATAGCTGTTATGATGGATGTATTTATTGAAATGGTTTTATTATGGTGAATGATTTAAAAAAAACATTCTTTAATTTAAATGTTATTTTTTTGAGAGTTTATTGTTAAAGATAAATAGATTTTCATGAAATGAGTTTATTCATTATGTGGGATTGAAATATTTATAGTTTTGAGATTATATAATTAAATTTTATTATTTTAAAAATGTGGTTTTTTATATGGAAATAATTCATTGTTAGTTTCTTTTGAAATGGGTTTATAATGGCACATTGTGTGGTTGTTTGATTTTTATTTGTTAATCTCTTATTTTTGAACTTGGGATGGTTTTATTTAATATAGAATTGTAATGAAGTTTTAGAATTTTACCTCTATAAATGAATCAATAATCCAAGAAAGGAATATCTCATTTAGTAGTTCAAGTTATCCATGTAATGTATTCCTCATATTAGAGTATTCAAAGAATATGGATGGAGTGGCAGGGCCATATTATTCTAGACACATGGATTATGAATTATTTTTTCAAAATATAAATAATAAATTGTTTTGTTGGGACTAGGGGTTATATGAGGTGGCATAGTAAATATTTAAGGTCAATGAAATATTTTTGTTATTTTTAACTCCTAAATCATCTTGGGTGTTGTTCACCAGTACTTAATTTGAATGATTGATATTGTATTAGTAGAATCAAACTATCCATACCCACTCATTTTATGTTTTTTGAGATATTTAAGGGATAAAATTTTGAAGATGTTTAAAGCATGTAATAATGTATGTCAATGGGGATAAAATTTTTGAGTGTTCATTAAGAATATATGTTGGTGAAAGACTAGGTTCGATGACTCATTGATCCCATTCCTTTTTCTCATGAGTTGGATAATAATTATTGAAATAAAGATTGTATTATTTCTTGATTCCTTAAAATATATTTTCTTTTAGTTTTGTTACATTCTAAACAGAAAAACTTGTGTGATGTGTTATTAAATTCCATTATCTCTATGTCTTTAGTATCATGCATCCTATGGATAATTTTTCTTCAACCCTACCTTATATTGGTAAAAGATAACTAACTATGGGTGAGAATAACTACGTTTTGTGACTCTAGTTTTGGATGTCTATGAATATTAGACCATATTGTCAAATATCCCGAAATTCTTTTCATCAATTTGGCTATTCTGGAAATATTTAGTGGTTTTCTTGTTGAACAGATAACAAATGAAAAAGTCCCACACCCAAATTTTGTTTGGTAAGTGGTTTACAATGTTTCTTCCTTGCGAGATATAGAATCTATTTTCAGATTTAGGAATTCTCTCACTTATAGGATATTTTTTTTAAAACATGTTCAACTTATTTTATACACCACATATATTTTATTATGATGTATAATATATATTCTGACTAATTTTATTATTCATTCAGGTTTTTGTGATTTATTTTTGTTCATACATCATAGATTTTGGTTCTGGTTTTCATTTATTTTAGTGTGGAATAATGTTTTTAAGGGAATTCATTGGAATGTATATGTTGCGGCATGTGGTAACATGGGATAAAAAATTTATTTCTTGGTAAAGCACGGGAGATTCTAAGTTGGGATATTATTTTGGTATCACTGAGAGTTGGTGTTTCCTGAGTTTAGAAAAGTTTAATCTCTGTTTATTTTATTGACCCAAATTATGATCCAGGTAAACATGTGTTTAATTATGTTAATGATGGGGTTTATTAAATAGTTTTTAGTGAATGTTATCATAGTGATCATAGTTTTTTGTTGAGGTTATTCTTCTTTTAGTTTTTAGAGCTTATAGATTGTGTCTGTTGGATCAGGAATGTTTGGTGAAGATCATTATTTTGGTTTTTTACCTTCTTCATTTATAAATTGGAGATTAATTATAATTTTAAGGGTTATATAAAGATTGTATTCATGTATTTAAATTGTGTGTGGGACTTTTTTCATATTTTTTGGGCTGTGACATGTCATTTCTTGTAGTACTTGTGACCACATAGTTATAGAGGTGTTTTTGTTATAGTTTTATCCCTTGGAATGGTTTTAGACATAGAAATCAGGTTTGTATATTATAGGTGTGTTTTTTTGAATTTTTTTGTTCAAATCGGGCAAGAGGATTTGTTCTACTAAAAAAATCTTTTTGAGGAATCTAAATTTAGAAATTGCGTTCCCTTATGAATAGTAAATAGTAAATTGTTTTGTGTGGGTATCCCTGTGAGTTAGATACTTGTGTACATTGATATTGAATTGAATTATATAATTTGGTATTTTGGTCAGATCTATTATATTTTTTTGTACTAAAAAACTTCTTTTACATATGATCTCTACTACATTCTAGGGTAATAAAGTGGCATTGCAGATAAATTTATGACACCCTATATTTTGTTTTCTTGTTTATGTGGTTGATTTCTCTCTTGAGTTAGTTTTTTTGTGGACATGAAATATTTATTCTTTTCCAATATTTTTAGTGATACATGATAAGGATCATGGTATTGGAAATTGTTTAGTAGAATTTATGTTACCAGATAGCTTTTGGAATGGGATGGCCATATGTTCTATGCACCTCTTCGAAACCCTATGACACAACAATATTCCATGATTGTGTTCGATATTTTTTTAACATATTATTAATTATTTAATCCTCCATATTCCTTCCAATTTTATTTTCATTATCCCAATAGACGACAAAGATGCTCTCTTTCACTTTCAATCATCAATAAGAATGATTTAGAGTTATTTTTTGGGTAATTGTTCACCTAGATGAAAATATATTTTCTCCTATTTTCATATTCCATAGTTTACATAACGTTTTATTCATTATCACAAACCCCATTGTCCTTGGATGTATGATTTTTTTCAGGGTTCTATATTTTGGTGTTTTTGGTTTTTAGAATTTTTTAGGCAGAGAAAGATAACTATTCTTGTGGGTTCAGTCAAATGAAACTTTATTACACGACATGAGGTATGTGTTTCCAATCCATTTATTTTTTAAAGAGCTAATTAGATTCTTGATAATTTAAAAGTGAATTTAAACAAAATTAATGATTTATATAATACTAAGCATTATGTCACTAGTGGTTCTCTATTTTTTGTTATTTTTCTTCCATTGGAAATAATGGGTGAATTGTTTTGTTTAATATAACATTGTATTTAATTGGTGTTTTATGAATTCATGTGGTTCGATAAAATTCCATTGACCAATTTCTATATGAAATTTGTTACAATGAATGTTTTTTAAATAGGATTAATGAATATATACATTTTTTGGTTAAAGTGGATTCGTTTTTAATAGGTATTCATTTCTTTTAAATAGTAGTGTCCTTATTTATAAATGGATTTCCATGTTTTTATAACAAGGATGCCTTTTTTTAAAATCTAAAATTATATTAAAAATCATTGTGTCTATTATTATGTCCCTTATTGTTTAA
Source organism: Viscum album (assembly GCA_963277665.1). Taxonomy (NCBI): domain Eukaryota; kingdom Viridiplantae; phylum Streptophyta; class Magnoliopsida; order Santalales; family Viscaceae; genus Viscum; species Viscum album. The sequence continues at coordinate 1,336,914,023 of OY728132.1, read as the reverse complement.
TTACATCAGGGGTGTATTTTATCTTTGTTTTAATGTTTTGGGTGGAGACTTTTGTTAATTGGGAATGTCAATATTTGATATTGTTTATCCATTTTTCAAATTTTACATATTTTTAAAGGGTTTTTTTTTTTGAAAAAAGATTTCCCAAATACGTTAATATTGATTTTTTTGAGTCTATGTGTGATTTACCTTGGAATAGAGTTTTGATTATAAATGGTTTCAAAAAAATTGGTTTTTGATGGTAATTATTTTCATGTATAAAGTGAAGGATCGGTTGGCTCCATGCATTTTTTCAAATGATCAATTAATTTTTGACACTATTTGATCCTAATGGTTATCTTTATTTATGATTTTCTCTATTTTTTTGAGTTATATGAATTGAGATTAATGTTCACGAGGTTCAAATAGGGTTTCATTACTGATCAAATTTTTTTGGAGGTGGAATGTATTGGATTATTTTGTTTTATTTCAATTAGGATATGTGATTTTCATGGATTTTACATGGGTTTTGTGTAGTAACAACATCATTATCAATAAAATGAGGAACACATGGTTACTATGAGTGGAGTAAAGGGTTTACAAATATTCTATTTGAGAATATCATATTTCCTTAAATCTTCTAGTTTAATGATCTAACCTATCTAATAGGTTCTCTTTAACAATACTAGTTGAGAGTGATACATGGGATGCGTTTGGTGACCATTAAATTGTATTTTGTTGGTTTAGATTTATAATTTCCAGTACATTCTCTATTAGTCCAATGGTTTTTCCTTATTATAATTATTCTATGTTATATCTTATTATATTTTATAGAGATGTGTGTTGTTAATCTCTTACTTAGTTCCAAATTTGATGTCTTGGACTTTAAAATTAAGAAGCTATTATTTTCAATTATTTCATTTTTTTATTATTTTAATTTCTTTATTAAAATTCATGCATTTTAATGTTATTTTTCCCTTATATTATTCAAATATAGAGTGTGAGCGAGTGTTTCATTTTGATGTAGTAAATTTGATAGTAGGTATAAATATAATATATGTAAAATGATAATATCAAAAATATTTGAAATTTATTGAACGTTTTTTATTAAGGTATTGTTTTCAATTAAATTAGAAGGTTAGAATCATTCTTTTGGAAATGCAATTTTTTTAAATATTTAATGTTTTCATTTTGTAATGTAATTACCTTAATAAATTTATATTGAGCCATGTTCTTTAAATGGTGTTTTTTTTAATATGATATATGGTATTGTTTTCTTATTTAAATTATTTTAGGAAAATAATGTGGTAACAAATTTTTTTATTACGCATAAACTATTGAAATTGGTATTTTATAAAATAAATGTAATAGAAAAATGGTGGTATCCTAAATTCATTTTTGAATATAACCTATATACTCACATTACAGGGAAAGTAGTCTTCATGTTTTCTATTGGTTCCTAGGTCATTGTTTGTAGGTTAATTAGTACCACTCTCAATGGAGAAGCTAGTCATCCTTGGATTATAGTGGAAACATCAGAGTGATGTGGAGATGTTGGGATAATATCCAATTTTGGTTGAATTTGTTTATAGTCATGTAGGATATTAGACTCCCCAACCTCCCTATTATTTTTTTGTTCTTGAAAATGATTTATATAAAAATTTCCTCTTTTATATGTAAAAATAAGGATGGATTTTTTTGTATTTCTTATATATATTATAATATGATTTTTTTTATATGGGCGTTTTTAATTTTCATGGTCATCTAATGTAATCTGAGATAATGATGGTTTCATATCTGGGACTATTGTTTATACTAGTGCCTTTTTAGAGTGAAATCATTCCCACACATTCACTTTTAATACCATGGTGCAAGTCACTAGCCTAGGGAGATTAGGTATACACCTCATGCCTCATGCAGGAACATATAATGTTTCATGTTAGGGAATCCCATGTCATTTTAGTATGGAAACATTGGTTATTTCTTTTTTAAAAATATATTTGTCCTTTTTGGAAGTTATCCTTTTAAACATATTCAAAAAAGATGGAAAACGTGTTTTAATATTGTCCTAAATTGCATAAATATTTTATAACATAATTATAACAAGAAAATAATACTACATAATAAAATATGATTCATTAAATCATCTCTAATATATTATATAAACACTAAATGATCGTTGAATTACTAAATTTTCCCTTCATAAACCCTAATTCATTGGAATTCCCCAATATATTTAATGCCATTGGTGTGTGAACCTCTAAGACCTTATCTTTATAATGGTGAATATTAATCACTAACTTGATGTGATTTTTAGAAAAAAAAATAAAGGATAATAATGAAATAATTTTTATCCATATCTATATAAATCTATGATGACCATGCATTAGGAAATATAACATCATTATCTCACAATATCTCAAAATGAAGGATGCATACTAATTTCATCAACCAAACATAATTTATTTTTTCTTATAACATATTTACTGGATGGACTAAGTTTTTTTACTCTGGAAATATATTTTATAAATGTACTACCATCATGGTCAACTAATCCATAAATATCAATTCCTAAAAAATGAGAAAACATGCCACGATCATTCAATCAATGCCATACCACCAATGACATTCTTTATTCATGAAATGGCACGAAAAAAAATTTATGGTTTTGATATCACATAAATGTAGATGATAAATTGATATAAATGAACAATTATCTCATATCATTAGACTAGAAAATATTATTCTTCATAAAAAATATAATTAATGATGAAAAATGGGTTTATCCAGTTGGTGAGTCTGTTTTCATTATCTCCGATGATATATATAGACCATAGAAAATATGAAAAATATTATTAACATTATATGATTAGGTTACAATTATAACTAAAAAAATATTCCATTTTGATATGACATGAAATATACAGACAATAATATATATATTACTCATAAAAAAGATGTGATACAATCATGGGAATGGAAACACATGAATATATAAAACCATATACAAGTGATGGTAATTAAAATTCAATTAAATAGTGTTTCTTAGGGAACATACTTTCATAACATTCTAACATAAAAAAGAACCAAATAATACTAACTCTCAATACAACAGACTTCTCATGAGAATCAAGTTTCTATAAGGATATTTTTATAGTGTGGGAGACTTTCACATTATAATCATTGGCCAATATATAGAGTATAACTTCACCTCTCTATATGGGTGAAACTTAAAAAGAATATTATTTTTTTATCTTTTGTGAGATGGGATCTTTAAAAATTAACTCATCTAAACTCACATAATAACATACTGTAATATGGTTCACATGTCTTGGTACAACAACAATAACTAAGATAGTGTTTTATATCTACACTAATTATATATTGGTATTAGAAACCAGTATATACTAAGGTTTTCCATTATAATTGGTATTCATGGATTTAATTGAAATTCTATATTTCACATCACCGATATTTATAGAAATAATAAATATAAATACAAATTTATATCAATATATATTATCAGGATGATTGCATTTGCGTACTCACTCATTATTAGATCCAAATATTCTCCATATAGTTTAAAAAATTTATTTTAAATTATCATGTACATCATTATATATTTCCAAACATTATAATATAGATATTTTGGATCATCTTAGTATATTCATACTATTGTTAAGTTAATCGATCCATCAATCCAAGTACATAAAATGGTGTACATGATATATCACACTTTTGAGGCATAAAATTTTCAATTTAATTTTTTAACCTCTGCTCTATTTTCAATGAAATTTTATTGTGGAAATAATTCCTTGTAACACTAGAAATAATACACTCATAAAATTTTCAATATTATAAATTTTTATTAAAATTTCATTATGTTTACATTGATGTAGATTAGGCAACACCTTATATCTATATCCATAGTTTTTTATCCATATAATATATCCTCTTTTTTCAATGCATTTCATAATGATGAATTGATATAACCATTTATTAACTAAATATATTTCATGAAATTAAAGTTCCATATATAATTTTTCCTTTGAAAATAAAACAAGGAAAATAATATATAAAATACAAAAAAAATTTAAACACATAACTCAATTTTTTTCTTAAAAAAGTCAAATTCTATTTGGGTCCCATGAAAAAAATATTACATCATCATGATTCCTGATTCAATCCATAAAATGATATTTAAATATTTCACACATTATATAAATACCTCATTTTTTCATATAGAAATTGTGAACCAACATCCCATTTAGAAAAATAATTACAACATCCCTTTCAAATAATGAATTATCCAGAAAATATGATATTATAAGTAATATTCTGATGGATTTTTTCTTCATGTATTGTAATAGTGTCTCTTTACAGTCATTTAATTTCCTTTTTATGAAATTTTTTATTATATATACCACTTTATAGGTAATTAATTTACCATACATGTCATGTTATTTCTATAAAATCCATTAACAACCAACATAGTTTACATTACCTTGAAGGTCTTTAAAAATAATACATTATTATGTCTATGTGCACATCCTATATAAAATTCATAGATTTATTCCATTTATAATCCACATTTTCAAATACTAAATTCATATTGGATAGATGTTTATTATCCTAAATTGGAAATGTGTTCCATTACATAGTGATAATAAAACTATATTTATCTATCTCTTTAACCACACTACTAGAACTATGCAGTACTTGTTTCACATGAACATCTCTAACTCCACTATCTCTTATAGAGATGGTTCCTATATGAACTCTTATGCATATGGAGAAAAAAAAATTTGAATTCAATATTTATCCTACTATTTCTGTTATAAATGTGGTCCCTTCCATAGTATATTGAATATCTCCCCAAATTCACTTTTCTATCTGATGAGTTATAATGTATATGTCCATTAATGTTATTATGATAAAATATAAAGATGAAAATTGTTTTTTGAGATGTTGGTTTTTCACTAGGTGTAGTCTCCATGAAATCCTTACATCTCCATACATGTTTGTGTGGGAGAATAGGTTTCTTTGATTACTACATATTATATAGAATCCCATCAATGGATTTTGTTGGTCATTAGATATGATTATATTATATTGTAATGATAAATATCTATAAAAGGATAATTATAGTGGAATAACTCATCATCAATATAACTATTTCATGAAACATATGATTCCTTGATCTACATGCACTATTATTTGAGGATTAAAATGAGTAATGTGTTGGGAGATAGTTCTGAACTCCATCAACTAATCTATGAATAAATTGTTGTTATATAATCTATTTCATATTAGGAAAATATTTTTTATATTATCAGGTATATGATTATTTAATTAGTTATTATATTCTATATACATCTTAATTGAATCTTAAATATTCCTAATTAAGTAGATATTTCAATGCATACTAAATCCTTGGTAGAATTTTTGATGTAATAAAAACCACCCATTCCTTTACGAAATATTTACCAAATACATTAGTATGATTTTATTCTAATAGTTCTATATCACTTTCTCTCTTCTCAGTTATAGGTTATTTGGTAATTATTCCTTGTAATCAAACGTGACATACAACCAGGGGTTTTGATCAATAAAATCAAAATAACTTACATGGTGTATTTTTTGTAAACTATTTTCAATAACATGACGATGCCTATAGTTTCACTACTGGGTTGAATATATTTCATTATTGATTTATTTGTCATTAATTCCCACCACTATTTGTAATCTTCAATAATATAAACTGCGTTGTCAATATTTTCCATTCCATAACATATGTTATAACTATAAAAATGATATTTTTTATTACCAAATTTTGAATAAAATTAAATATTTTCTTTACTAAAAACTAATTATATGTTTTATATCATAGATGTTAAAAAATAAAAATATTTATTAAAATAACCAAACCACTAGGGAATGTAATATGAAATTCTACAACATCCAATTAAAATTATATTTCCCAATTTTCAACACATATATGCACCTAAACAATAGGTATCTTCTATAATTTATTTTATATATGTATTTAAATATAAATATTTTAGCCACATGATGTTTCAGAAACAAAAATTACATTAATAGAAAGGTTATATTCAATAGAGCATATACCTAATGTTGATTATTCCCCTTACATCATTTACCTATCCATTAATTTATCCTTAATATGTCCCATCTTTAAAAATAATTATTATACCAGTTCATACTCACTCCTCCCCCAATGCATCATTGGCTTCTTATATGGGATTATTTAAATTTAATTAGCTTATGATTATCATTTCCCTTCCCCCTGTAGTTCACCATAATAACTGGAGATTTGGTATCATTTATATCATTATCTTTCTAGTGATCTCACTCTATGAGATCTAAGAGTGACCACTTCATTTTATTTATATTACAAATAAAAATTAATTTTGAGATGCTAGGAAATAATGAGGATATAGTGAAATCATTTTTTTGTTCTTAGATCACGTTGAACCCAAGAGACTATAGTGTTTCAATGCATCAAATAATTTCGAGTACATGAGGTCCAACTAGAGCCCCCTCTCTCAGCCATCACATTTACAGAGTTCAAGATATCTCTTATCATTTTTTCTGATCTCTATCATAGTATAACTATTTTTGATTTGATATATGCATGTAGGAAAATTTTTCCTTCTGAATATATTACTAGACATAGATTATTAAATGAGGTATTTAGAATTTGGATCTTTTTCCGTAAACTTCATATACTTATCTTCACCCACCCTTCATTCTCTCTGAGTGGTCATTGTTTTATATTAGTATTCCAGTACATAAACATCCTATCATAATATTACACCCATGTTGTTATACTAATCCTTGATGTTATATAAATCCATGATATTTTATTTTCCATTATTAATCATATTGAAATCGATTTTGAAGTGTTAGAAAATTGACCAATAAAATGTAAATTTAGAATATTATCACATTATATATTTTCCAAAAGAACATAACTTATCTTTTAGTTATCTATTATCTACCTCTATTTTATCAAACATTAGTATCCATAAACCACTACATTTAAAATTTAGAGTCACTTGAAAATTAGAGTGTAACGGATTCTTTGAAACCTCTCCTGATAATATAAGATATAGAAACAACACTACCCAATGAGTTTCATGTTATTATTTTTGTTTACCAACTATATTGGCTAAAAACACATTGATCTAGTTAGTTAAGTCCAATAATCTAAAAATAATCACCTTTATTTACCAAATATATTCCCTATAATGATTCATTGGGATTGATATGGATATTTATTTTTAGAAATCATTAGTTATGTTTACCCAAATCTCCCATAAGAACACATCAATTCTAGGGAACACCATCAATAATGGATGATGAGAACCCCATACTTATGGTTTTGTTGTCATTTATGCTCTGGAAGGACTTTTACTGAATATTTAATCGAATATCATTAAATTATTATAGGTGAATGAAATAAATTTTTATTTGACATGATTTTATATGATATCACACTCACGACTAAACAATTATTAAATGTTAATAATTCTCCTTGAAATTATTATTTTTTATATTCACATACCTGTCAACTTTACTTGTATTTTTATTTTATAATCATAAGGATAAATTTAATTGTGAAATATTTAGAGGAACAATTAATGGTATATTAAGAGATTTTGTCTATTGGATGATCCATCATGACAATAATGGATCAAATAATATACTAAGGATTACATAGAGACATTTCTTGACCAATTCTATAGTGCTTATCAAACAGGCATGAATTGAATTGTTTGATTAAATGAAAATTATTTACATGACTTGTGTCTATGATATTTCACACAATATTTACAATTTATGCTCACACACAGGTAATTGGAACTTGAGATTTAATTTGAAAATACATTTTTTATTAAAAAGTAATACATGATTTAATTAAATAAAATTAATGTTAATACAACCAGGAATACCAAGATAAATATATTATTTGGGAATTAGGAACATTTCATTATAACTTTAACCATGAATTGCAACACATTTAACGAAAACATCTTTAACAAGATTGAGGTTAAATCTTATTTAGATAACCTAGGGAAATTCATAAGAAATGGTTGAGACATAAATCCCTAGAAGGGAATATAAATGGAATTACATGAATATAATAATAAATGTTAATAAATAGATATCAAAGAGGCCAAAAAAACATGTATAATAAAGCATGATATATGAAGATAATCATAATATAGGAAATGTTGAAACAACCTAAAAACTACATTATAATTCAAGGCTAAACCACCATGACTCCATGGTGGAAAAAGTCCATTAAAATAATTAGGTATACCCATTTACCAACATTACATATCATGATACTTAACATTACCCAATTCATTGTAGTTCAATATAATTCTAGTCTCACCCATCACATTCATTTCATTATCAGGATTATGTGTCCCATATAGATCATAAAACATGTATTCATTCATCTTCATTATTTATTACTTGATCAAAAAGTGTGAAATAAATAAATATAAGTGTCTAATAAATACGTATATGTCTATAAAATTGAAAACCCTTGATAGGAAATGGGTACAATATTCACAACACAATGGGCTTGGAATAGAAAATAACAGTGGAAATTCAGCAACATAATGATGAACAAAAAATTCATAAAATGGGCTGATTAGAGATAAATGTGTATCTCATAATTTTTAAATAAACATTAAAGTAATATATACATGGAAGTAAATTTCCAAATATTTATAAATATAAATGTAATGAATACTATAATAAATATGTTTGAAGAAAAAGTGAAAGGAAATGATGCTTATGAAATTTCGACATGGAAGCAACTGTACATGGGAGGGGTTAAATACAGATAAACAGGTATCTCATAATTTATAAATAATAATATTAGTGTTGGGGGAGGTGTGAAATTTTACCCCGTCATTAGTAATTGAAAACAAAATGGTGTAACAAGATAAAGAAACATGCTAAATATGAGAAAGGAATGAATCCTTACAATAATTTGATGCTCCAAAATCTTTAATAAGGGCTTCATGAGAGATTCTCATGCCTTGAGAGAATTCTAGTGGGTGGAGGGTTGAGTAAGGGGATGCTACATGGATTTTTAGTGAAGATAAGTGGGCTATTGGGAGGGTCTATATAGGAAATGAGAGGAATCGTTTTAATATTTAGGATCTGGACTCTAAAAAATAAAATATTCAAAACCAAAAACCTTACCATATATTTTTCCTATGCCTTCTACAAAAGAGGATATTTTTTTTATTTTTTTCCCAAATTCACTAAATGGTTAGAATAATTTCCTTGATTAAGTTTTGGTGAGTCACACATTTAAATAATTGAATTTAAATTTTTAAAACATATAAAATATTTTAGACGATTCATAATGGCATTATAAAAGTAATCAAATAATCATAAAATCCCGTTATTATAACGGGGACCATATATTTTTCTAATTATACCAATTATAGTATTTATTAAAACATTTTTTTGTCATTATGATTTCATAAAACACACCGTCTATTTATACAGTATTTCATTTTTACCAAAAAAATTTGAATGGCTCAGAAAATTTTAAAAAAAGAACAATTAGATAATTTTGATGTATTGGTTTCAAAACAAATATATAATTTAACTAATTAATTTTCATAACATTTAAATTTTCAATTTTAGAATAATATTTTACATTTATAATAATATTAATAGTTCTTTTTACAATAATAGTTTTTGAAGCATTTTTAAATGTTCATTTCACTTCATAAATATTTTATGACCATTTATAATTAATAAATACAATTTTATAATAATTTTGTTAAATAAAATTTATTTCTAAAATACAATAATTCATAAAAATAAATCCCTTAACTGAAATTTAATATTAACCAAAATTACAATTTTTTTTCATTGATTCAAAATAAAAAACTTTTATAAAGTAATAATAAAAATGAATAAAAATTAATTATTTTATAAAACATACATATTCATAACATTATGGCCTTTATACATATCTCTTTATTACATCATTATACTTTCGAAGAGTACGGTTCAAAACCGAGAGGCTTTCATGGGGCCGATCGCTGAATGGTTTGTGTCACGATCTCAATGACATTGAAATTATCTAGTAAATAGATCCACTCATGATCACATTAGTGGATCTCATCTTGGAATTGATCAAAGTAAAGACTATATATTCTATCTCCCCCATATGATGTGATAAAGTTTCTTGATAGGTCATGAATTTACAAGTTGGAGCTATCAATTCCTTTTTCTAACTAAATTGGATTTGTTAAAATCCATATATTTATAAGTATTATATGATCACGGTTCAACAGATATATTTACAACTATAATATTACAATCAGTATTTTAAATCAAAATATATATTTATAGAAGGTTATGACTTTCTATAACCATATTACATAATAATATATTTAATTAAATCACAAAGGAAAATCGGTTATAATAGTTAGTGTAGTTAGAATCTTCGACCCTTGATAAATTTAGCCCTAAAAATATTCATTTAAACCACTTATAAAAATATTGGGTAATTTTGTCTCATCACTTCCTATGGTTCCCATGTTTCTTCTACAAACTTTTTATTTATCCATATCACTTTGAAAAGGTTCATTGTATAATTTTCTAGAACATCTCCTCTATGATCAAAGATCTTCACTGGCTTCTCCTCCTTGAAAAGATCATTCTATAATGGAACCACCTATGGATTGAGTACATGTGAGGGGCTAGGTATGTACTTCCTCAAGAGTGATACATGGAATAAACCATGAACTCAAGATAGGATAGGGGAAGTGTAAGTTGATAAGTCACTACTCTAATGAGATCATTGATATCAAAGTGGTCAATGTATATTGGACTAAGGTTTCCATTATTCCCAAATATCATTAGGTTCTTCCATAGAAATATTTTTTGGAATACAATATCTCCAATATCAAACCTAGGTATCAAATGTTATTTTCATCATTCCTCTTTTTTCTAAAACTGTACGTCGTTTATGTGTAGCTGAATTGTCTAAACCTTTTACACCATTTCCTCAACTATTTTAGGACCTATCAGTTTTTTTTCCTAACATCATCCTAGTATGTAGGTGTTTTGCACCACTTTTTATAAAGGGATTCATAGGGATCCATTTGAATTCTTGATTGTAAACTGTTGTTGTATGAGAAATCTACCAGAGGAATATATTGATCCCATCCTCCTTTGAGGTATATTGAAAATGATCTCAACATGTCCTCAAGTGTCTGGATATTTCTCTTTGATTGGTCCTCAGTTTGACTGTGATATTTCAGGATTAAGTTCAAATCAGTGTTAAGATAATGTTGAATACTTTTCCATAATTTGTATGTGAATCTTAGATCTCGATCAAATATAATTGAACGTGGTACCTCATGCATCCTTTCCACTTCTCTGATGTATATCCACACATGTAGATCCAATTAAAATTCATACTGTATCATAATAAAATATGTAATCTTTATAAGAAGGTCCACAAAATCCCATATATCATTATTCCCTCTTCATGTATTTGGAATATTAGTGACAATGTTCAGGGCGATGTTTTCATATTTCCATATAGGTATGGAAAATGGTTGCATCATCCCCTTGGATTTTTTACTTTCCTCAATCACTTTCTATCATACAAGATATAGTGATATTTATTTTGAGATCCCCTTCTTCATATTTTACCACCAAAATTTTTCTCAAAGATCTCAATACATCTTTGTTCTTCTTGGGTGGATGGAGATGGATGAGCAATGTGAATCATCCAATAGCTCCTTCTTCAATTCTGGATTTGATGGTATATATATTCATGACTGAAATATTATTACATGCTCATCACTAACATTGAACCCTGAGGATTTAATTTTCAGAATATCTTCCACATTTTTATAAACTCTAATATAAACTCTTTTATCCTTCCTTAAACTCTTTAGATTAGATTGTTAAGAAATAATTGGTGAAAGGATTAATGATGTTTCTTCCATTCTGATTCCCATATCCATTATTTCATGATATAATATGATCTAATCTCCCATGTTTCTCATCAATGACAGAATTGATGGATGATTACTATTTAGAGCATCAGCCCCATTATTAAATTCCCTATGATGGTAGTGAATTGAGAAGTCGTGGTCTTTGATCAGCTTTATCGTTATTTATTGGAACATATTCATCTCTTTTTGTGTGAATATATAATTGAAACTTATGTGATCTGTATATATTTCACACTTCTCCCCAAATAGATAATTCTACCAAATTTTTTAATCAACATTAACAACATCCATCTCCAGATCATGTTTTAGGTAGTTATGTTCATGAAAATTCAATTGTCTCAAACCTTATGAAATTAAATTTTCATTTTTCATCAACACATTTCTCTTGTCATTTTTTGACGAATCACTAAATTCCATGAAAAAAAGATCTCCCCTTATGGGTTGTGTTAGAACAAGCATATTGGTAGGGCTCTTTTTCAACTCCTTAAATATTATATCACAATTATTATTCCAAATAAACATTACAATAATAAGAGTTATCTTGGTAATATGGTCATAAAATCATTATAAATTTCTGAAAAATCAAGGAAAATATCCTGATAACCCAATAAAACTATGGATATCTATCATAGATTTTATCGTCATACATCTGTAAATTGCTTCTGCTTTTGAAGGGTCTGTAAATATTCCATTTTTTATGACGATATGCCCCTAGAATGGGACATACATTAAAATTAACCTACACATGATGTAATTTTCATATAGATTCTCCTTTATTAAGGTCTTCATCTTTGTTTTCGAATTCTCCTCATACCCCTTCTTTATTTTTTATTATATTATAGTATCATCAATAAAAACAACCACCAATTTCTTTTGGTAATCCCAAAATATTTGTTTTTTCATTTTGAAGACAATTTCTAGTGATTTAGTGAGTCCAAATGGAATCACTATGAACTCATAGTTCTCGTACCTTGTATGAAACGTAGTCTTAGTGAAATCCACCCACTTCACCCTAACTTGGTAATATCTCATCCACATATCAACTTCAGAGAATTATTGTGCTCCACATAGCTAATCAAAAAAGTAATCTATTCGAGGAATAAGATATTTTTATTTATCATGTTCTTTTTTAGCTCATGATAATCGATGAAAAGGCACAATGTCCTATCCATTTTTTTGATAAAGAGTATTGTTTCACCCCATGGTGATGCAATTAGTCATATAAATTTTCTATCCAGATTCTCCTATAGTTGATTCATCATCTTGTCAAGTTCCAAAATAGCCATTATAGATAGATCCATGGAAAATAGCACTTCTCTAGTTATAATATCTATTTAAAATTCAACATCTCATCTAGGAGGAAGATAAGAAATGTCCTCAAGAAACACATCAGTGTATTTCTTCATAATGGGAATGTATTCAAGGATGAAATTGTCCTTATACACAATAATTTGACAAATATACTCTTTCTCATAGAGAAGTAATATCCATGCTTCAGATGATGGTGTTAAAGAAGATTCATCCACCTCTTTACACTTATACAGAATCAGGGGTCGATTCACATTTCTACTATTTTTTTCATGATCATATAAATTTAGGTTGGCTCTCTATAAGGAAATATAATCCCTTCCCAGGATTTCATTTAATTCCTACAAAGGGAGTATGAAATGGTTAGCCAGGAATTTTAGTCCATAAAATTTGATAGGGGAGGATTTATATACAAATGATGAAATAACTTACCATTTTCCCGTTTTCTCTAACATCTATAATTCCATGATTTTATGTTGTGTTTTTATATTTATACTAATGTTTCATGATATGAATGAATCTATAGAACCATAATCAAAATGTACATTTGTAATTATTGAGTTAATAACTAGCGTACCACTCAACACATAATTTTTATGGTTCACTTCTGTGGTATAGATCGCAATATCTCTCCCTTTCTTCCTTATAGGTTGTTTGTTTTTTCAAAAACCCTTTACATATTGCATTGATTTTCAATAGGAGATGGTTCCTTTCAAATGTACAATGAAAAATATTATGATGGTATACCATAGAATTCCATTCCTCCTTCACAGTACCACATGTCTCCTACCAGCAACCATTGGCTAGCTACCCTTCATTCCCACCACTAAATAATTTCCTCATCGGCTTCAATAATTTTTTTGGTTGATTATTTCCACAACATTGGAAAGTGTGATGTTGAAATTTCATGCCACCATTATATCTCTTTTTCTAACTATCATAATTAATCTTTACTTTTCACTTGTAATCCATGCGATACCCCTGATATTTTCCAATGTCCATTTAAAATTTGTGGGAAAATTGTAAAATCTACTCCTAGCTATCAAAGTCACTGATCGCTCTGTATTTCTGTATTATATTTTTTATACCACCAAATAATCAACCATACTTATACTCGAGGGTAAAGAAAATGCTGGAGGCATATCATACATTCTTGGTGAAGGTTTCCACATACTCTCTGAAATATTTGTCTCCTTTTTCATGATGTACGGAAAAACCTTTCCATTTTAAGCTGGAGTGTGAATAGAAAATATTTATTGAAAAATATTATACATAAATACTTCTAAAACAATTTATTGATCTCTTCCTCTAGCATTTTATTTTTTCTCAAAATGCACAATTGATTAGATTCACATTCTATATGATAAACATCTAGTAGAACCAACTCATTTTGAGAACATTTAATGATGGAGATGATCTTTTAAATGCAGTTAATTCACTATTTCATGATTAAGGGATCAAATGAACCATTTATAGTTGGATCCCTTTGACACATTATGATCATGATTGTGGATTGTTCCATCTTAGGGGGGTTCAGATGTTCCTTCTGATATAGGTGTGTATTCTTAACCTCAGTCAGCTAAGAGAGTATCGTCATAATGTGTGTGATTCCTGCTCCCATCAGTTTGGTTATCTCATTAGGGGAAGTTATCATATCTCTCTTCACATTAATTTCTTAAATTATTCCACATATTTCTCAATATTAGATATAATAAAATTTAAATTAGGATGAGTATATTTATCATTCAATCACATAAATTGGATTTTAGTGATAGAAAATATATAACATATAACATACATGTATTTCCTTAACTCATGGATTTCCAAGATTCTATATTTGTTATCAATGATCTGTTTCCTATGATATACTATTATTGGAATTTTTTAAACTACCATAGTAACAGTTAATAATAATATTTCGAATTACAAAATCATATCCCCCATGAATTTCAAATCATGTTTGTAGTGTGGATCGTCATCATGTAACATGTTACCCCTAGTGAGGATTGCAACACCTTGTAAGTGTTTTTAGTCCTAGGTACATCTATTCCATGAGCATATCCACTAGTAGTATCCTTATAGTGTTTTATTTTTTTGATAACCCAATATCTCTATAATTGATAATATTTTTGGCATATTTTCTAATACATATACATATCTATAAGGATTTTTCTAGAGTTTCATAATCCAAATTCAAAAAATAACTAAACCTTTCCTATGATATCATCTATACCAAATATTTTATTTATTACCCATTAAAACATTATTTAATAGCTTAAAATTACACAAAATACAACCCAAAATATCGATATACATAGTGTATTTAAAAATAATGTACAATGCATCACAACTTTAAAAATGAATTACGACATCTTTGTTGAGAACTTATTTAACATGGTTGAGTTTAAAACCACATTGGATAATGTGGGGAAATACATAAGAAATAGGTGAGACATAAATCCCAGTATGGGAATAAATATGGAATAATGTGAAGATAATAATACATGATAGAAAGGGGATATCAATGAAGCAAAAAAGAACATGAATAATAAGGCATGATCTATCAAGAAAATCATAACATGGAAAATGTGGAATCAAATTAAAACATTGTGTCATAGGTAAAGGATAAACCTCCAAGAGGTCATGGTGGAAAATGATCTATAAAAAAATCTGGTACCCCAATATCCCAGCATGATGTATCATGATACAAAACATTACATAATATATTTGAGTTTAATATCATTATAAGCACACTCATCTCTTTCATTACACTATCATGCTTAAGTATCCCACATATATAATTAAAATGTATTCATTCATCATCATAATTTATTCCACGATAAAAGAGAGTAAAATAAATACATATATGTCCCAAATAAAAAGTTATTTATGCATAAAAGTGAACACTCTTGATAGGAAATGGGTACCGTATTCACTACCCAATTTGTTTGGCATGTAAAATCGTGGTGAAAATTTTGTAGCAAAACTGCATTACTTAAAAATTCACAAAATTGGTAGATAAGAAAAAAATTGGACCCGAATAAATTTTATATGAAGTGGAATGTAATATGGAAATTGGAGTACATTTCCACATATATATAATTTGAAAATTCAGTCATTCGATAATAAATAAAATTGATGAAAAAGAGAAAGGAAAAGATGCTTAAAATTATCAACATGCTATTGGGTATACATGGACAAGATTACTAAGGGAGAAATGAATAACTAATAATTTAGGCATAATATGGGATGTATGAGGTATGAGTGAAATAATACCACATAATTATTAATTGAAAATAAAAGAGCATAACCAGATAAAAACATTAATACAGATGAGAAAGCAAAGAACCCTTACTTGAATATGTGGCTCCAAAAGAATGAAAAAGGGGATTCTTGAGAGCTTGAGGAATCTTGTGATGATTATAGTGAGGGTAGGTAAGAATAAAGGTTTTGATACATGTATTTTAGGTGAATAGAAAATGGATATTGGGTTGGGTTATATATGATATTAGAGTGATAACTATATTATTTAGGTTTTGGACTCTACAAAATAAAATTATCAAAATAGAAAACATTCCCATGGGTTCTAATAAAGAGGAGTGTTCTTCATTGTTTTATTGGGAAATGTTTTGAAAAAATTTAAATAATTCCCTTTAATATGTGTATGTTAGTCACACATTTAAATAAATTAATTTAATACTCTATTGTATATTAAATACTTTTGAGGATTCAAAAAGGAATTATTAGTTAATGAATACAAAATCTAATTATTTTATGTAGAAAACATATATTTGACTATGCATACCTATTATATTATTTATTATGTCATTTTTTTATAATTATGACGTCATAAACACATAGTATATTTATATGGTAATTAATTATACCAAAACAAATCTCACGTATTAGAAAATTATAGAGAATCACAAATGGATAATTTTAAAATTCATTTTCAAAAAATACTATTTACATTAACTATTTTTTTAATATTTTAATTTTCACTTTCAATATATGATTCATCATTTATTGGAAAGTGCTGGGTTTTTGACAACAATAGTTTTCAAACCCATATAAAAAGTGAATTTCAATTCATAAAAATGATAAGACCATTAATATTTAATAAAATTAAATTAATAATATCATTTTATTAAAATTCTATTTATTTCAAAAATTTATTAATTAATTGAAATAAATTCCTTAATTTAATTGGAATATTTTCGGAAAATTCGATTTCTGTTTAATCGAATCAAAATCAAAATCATTTATAAAGTAACAATAAAAAGGATTATAAATTTCTTATTCTATAAAAAATAAATATTCAAATAATTATGATCATGATATATATCTCTTTATTACACTATCATACACCCAAATAGTATGTTGTGAAACAATAAGGATTCCTTGGAGATTTTTGTTGAAAATGTATTGGGATGTTATATTGATGGGCTTCAACAACCCCAATAAACGGTTTCACTCTGGCTTAATTTTTCAGATCTAAACATGGGATTGTTTAACAGATAATCCCATAGATGTTAACTCCCATGAAATCTATAATGAATGGGCTTCAATGATTATTAATCTATTGGTTGAGGCCATCACTTCCTTTTTCTAGGTCAATTTTGTTTTCTAAAACCCTTATATTTAAACTAATAATGTGATCATTATTTAACATATATATTAACAATGGAAATATTCTTTTCATTCTTTTAAATCCAAAAATATTACTAGGTAAGTGCAATTTTTTCAATAATCATTTTACATAATATCAAATTTAAATAAATCACAATGGGAAACTTAATTTAAAATGATTCTTTTCATTACATTTATAAATTAAATTTTACCAATAAATTGTGGGCGCATAAGAAATTTTAAATTTGAAGAGGGTGGGGCCATGTGTAGATGATTAAGAAAATAATTAATTATTACATTTAAAAGAAAAAATATTATAAAAAATTAATATATTTAACCAAACTTTAATTGGTTGTTCTTAGATCATGGGATATAAACCTAGAATAATATTTCATAAGAAAATATAAAAATATAACTTAAAGAAAATTTATTTCAATAAACTATAATTAAAAACACTTTTAATCAAATATCGATAAATAACATAAAACATGAATTTTATTTAATAATGTTCTAAAATTAAAATTATTTTTTCTAAATTTTTATGTTCTAATTGAACTTAAAATAGGATAACATATGGAATCTAAGTACATGGTGGTTGTGGTGGAACAAGGTGGGTTGGGTGTGGCTCACCTCGGCAAGAGTTGTGTTGAGCCAACCAAATGGATGTCAGGTGATGACCAATTTTAATCCCAAAGGATGTAAACAAACTTGCTAATAAGGGTTCGTCTTTTAATATTCATATGTAAAAACATTATGTTTAATATATGATGTGTCAACATAGTTGTTGGTGGTGAATTCCAACTGCAAAATAAATGGTGGAGTGTTTTTTCAATATAAAAAAATATTGTTTTTTCTTTCTGTTTGAATTATCCATAGTAGGTGTGAAACCAACCAATCACCTAATTGATGATTTATATTATTGTGTTTATATTCACCATTTATTGAACTGTACCTATAAAAAACTAACCCAATATGACCGGACATGTCCTCCAACTTGGCTCACCACATAGCCAGCAAGGCATTCTTGATCCATAAAAAGAAAATGAATAAAAATAAATAAAGGTTCATCTGGGATGATACGACAACAACCCTAGAAATAATAAAACCTATACCAAAAATTAATATCACCTCTATGTGACCAATGGACTCTAAAAACATCCTAAAGAACCAATAAATGACCTAAGAATGAGGTAACCAATTTTTTCACAACATTAATCCTATTCGAATCATAATATTTGCACACACACACATAGACGAGTGTATGCTCATTGGCCTATTAGGATCTCACTAAGAAGTCTATGCAATTTACAATATAAAATAATTAATATATTATTTTTTATAATACAATAAAAATTAGTTTTTATGGATAACATGTATGTAGTGATATAAAATAGAATATTATCAATTTTAAGAATAAAGAAATAATATTTAAACAAAAGTAGTGGATTCAGAAAATAAAATATTATTTGAAACCCTTATGAAGGAAATTTATTTTAAATGTAACACAAAATAAAACCATTCAACACTCATTTAAAAAAAATTAAAACAACATAAATTTTGTCTCATTTTAATCAAACTTCCCAAAATCAATATTTAAATCTATTTTTGAAGAGATGAAAACCCATAATTATTAAAAACACATTAACCAAATGCATTACTATATCAATAGACCACAACCATGATAAACATGGAAATTGTTCTATATGAAAATAAATATATGGGGATATATACTGATGATATAAATGTTCTACATAAACCACTAATATAATAATATGTTTCATTGGATCTCCGTATGTCCTAATGTAATATTACACTAATATAACATAATTATTTGAGGCCAAATATAACCCAATGGTTCAAAAAAATATTAATAAAGCACGTAGATATCCTTCATTTGAATCGTCAATGGTACATCCCATATAAACTTATCTCATTCTAGATGAGACACAATCCTATATGTTCTTTGAACTAGTGAAACAAAAATCACGGTCTGACACCTAGTCACTGAGGTTCACATGTTCAATCAAAAGTACGCATGAGAAAAACAATCATGTTAATATCAAAATATATATTAATAAATCATAAATTATAAATCACTTTCTCATAAAACACCATTTTAAAAAATAAACCCTTTTGATATTATATAATCATGAAATAATATTAAATTTCCTTGAATTAAAAAATTCTATAATATGTATATCAAAAGGAGAGATAGTGAGGCTCTAAAAATCATATTTCAATTTTTTAAAATGTTCTAGATGATACATTAATTAAATCCTTCTTGATTTAACCACCAATTTTTATTTCTCATAAATTCGATTTTCAAACAACCTTATAATATAATTTTCAAAGAACCGACTTTTAAACTAAATTTTTTTTTTGAAAACCAATTTTGTTTTATTAAAAAGAAAAAAGGGCATATTCCATATATTTGACAACAAAATTGTTTAAAATTTCATCATATATATTTTCTAAATTGGTTATAATTAAAAAAAATGTCTAAATTCATATAGTTAATATAATCCCATAAATAAAAACATTAATTTCAAGATTACAATTCATGAAATAAATTTATAAATCTATAAAAAATAACATAAATAGATATAATTTCACAAAAAAGGAATTTATTACCCTTAATAACTTCATTAGATGTAAAATAAATTAATTATATAGAATAATATACCTCAACTAGAGTGGAATAAATTCAAAATATGATTCCTTTTATGATTAACGGAATACCATTAAATGAGTCACCATACACATGTTATAAACTTCCAAACCCCTGGGTTATTATATACCCCAACAATTAATATATTAAAAAAATGATTATGTGATTAGGGTATATGAGTACCCAAGATAAATAAAATATGGAATACGGGTTAATAGGAATGTGGAAGGAACGATTTAAGGATTTAACTTGACAAACCACATTTCACCTTCAAGGGAAAGATAGAAAATAAAGAGGAAGAAGGACGTTCGCCCCTTCATCGCTAGGGGGACATTGGCGTAATGTAAGGGGATGGAATGGAATTTAAAATAGGGTTAAATAAGGTGGTTTAAAAGTTATAATTTCAAACATAATAATATAAAATATTCATCATGGAATGTTTAGGGTTATAATAATTTGGAAGCCCTATTCATAGACTCCTATAGTATGGTCTCAACACCAAAACAAATGGATTCCTAATGTGGAATAGGGGTTGAATCCCAGAAAATCCAACATATGGTTAACCCTTTTTGGCTTGAATATTTTATTCCTCTCTAAACCCCATCAAAAAAACAGGAAAAGATTTGATATGTGGAACACATTGATCTAGAAGACCAAAACCCCTCTGGATAGACATTAATATTGATGTCCCATGCCTATGGTTTAGCGTATTACAATACTAGTCCATAAATCAATGAGACCTAAAGATGAAATTAAAAAACCTAAAAAATATTAGAAACTCCATGAGAATAAAATATTTCCCAAAAAATTAATAAAAAAAGAAATCATGACACTAGTGTAATCCCTAAAGATCCAAATTATTATTACATTTAAATAAGATGATTTTCTCGATAGATTTCTCAATAGAAAATAAAAAACAAAAATTGAACATTGATACAATTAATAAATAAATAATATTTTATTATTACTATTAAAAAATATCCATTTAATTAGTGGGAATAAAAAGGAATAAACATTATTGAAATATATTCATAAAAAAGAAACACTATCATAAATAAGTATTATATTCAATTAGTTTCACTAATATATCTATTAAAATGATATATTTTTAGTAATATATTTAAATAAGTCCATTTTTTATGATTGGAATTTTTATTTGAGGAAAAATATGATCAATAATGATAAATTATTTCTAATATTAAAAATTGGTTAAAAAAGTTATTAATTGATATGAAATTATAATAATGATACTGAATATTTTAAAATGTCATTTTATGACATTATTTTTAATTATTTTTTTTGATTTTTTTCAAAAAAAATTAATTTGAAATATTATAATTATTATTCTATAATATAGGAAAAAATACATTTAGAATAAATAAATTATATTTAGAATAAATTTTAGGACTTTTTAAAAAATATATTTATCATAAATAATTTTTTTTAGAGTAATATTTTTAATGATTTTGTCAACATGTATGATTATAATGTATTTTTCAAAAACATCTCATAAATAAATATATTTTATTTGGAAATAATATTATGCATTTTAATTCCAATATACCATATTTTCTATGTATCATTTGTAAATATTATATGAATTAATTTTGTGACTAGTCACTGAGACAGAGTTTGATTCTGAGGCCCGCTGTGCCCAGAACAATTGTTTGAAATATATTAAAATATTAAATAGCACACACACACATTTTTTCTTGAAAAAGTGGAAAAAAATCTAAATAGTTTCTCAGATCATAAATCTAATTGCACATTTATGTTAAGAGAAATGAAATTACTGTAGAGGAAAGATAACATTGGTAGGCATGGGTCAAGTGTAAAAAGTAGCCATGAATGTTTATAATGAATAAAAAAATTGATAATTTATTTTATTTTCCATTTCATCAATGCAGTAATAATATTTGATTTTTAATAAACAATTATTCAAGGATCCATGGTCAGGCTCATAACGATAGAATTCCCTAGAGGCTCTGGAAAGGAATGCTTAAAGATTTCTCTTGGCGGGTGAGGATAGAATCGTGGGTGGAAGATTGAAAAATTCCACTCATGATGGATCACACTAGCGACAATCGATCTTCAACCGTGAGTGATCCTTTTCCCGGTTTGGGTGCATTATTTCATTTTTTATTCCCCATTCATGAATTCAATGATGAATGTAGACCACTCGGCAAGTACATGGAAGGTATACATATATGGGGAGGAGTAAATAGGTTACCTACATGACATGTACTGTACCACACAACATGGGATGAACTGGATACATAGGATACCCCATACACTTTTACAGGGGAAATGTTACATGGGATTGCACTATGAACTGACACATGACCAAATCACATGGGTGGACCCAGGATGTTAGGATATGATGTGTGAATCCTTCTACATGTCATGTACTAATCTTTTACAAAACAGTTTCTAAATACATGATCCATTATACACAATATGTACCTAGGGTCACGGGACATGGCGTGTGACCCTAATATATTCCATGTACCCCTTTCTAAATGCATTGATTCTTTCTTCCTCTCTATCTTAGACATATTTATTTAGTTTTCTTTCTATTAATAATTATACTTGAAGGTATATAAGATCGTTTCCTACTCAGATGATTATGATCACTTCAGTTTTTCTATGTAGTTAGAGTTCATGAATCCCCTGAGAGGTATGAAGTAGGATCCTCTATTTATTCTTCATTCCCTTGGTAGAGTGTTAGGTATTGAAATAAACATGATAACCATGCATCTATCCTCTACTTGGAACTTTAACATATATTGAGTTGTTTCCATCAGCACATGGCCCTAGGTGTGGTCCTCATCTGTGTATCATATCTCTCTTTAGATCTATCAGTGTATCTATCTCATGATGTTTCCCGATGAATAATACCTCTCAAACGGGCATCTTCAGTGCTATTGGATTCAAGAGTGTGTTCTCCCAATTGAGTGGTTTGTAGAATATTCGAGCATAATCCCCACAGTTGTTATGAAGTATCAATGAATTAACTCTAGATTGGGCCTCCTGGATTGAGTATATCTAGATATACTAATATGTGTATAGACATATACATGTTTAGTGATTGCTATACATTCATTAGTTATATTGTTTTTTTCTTTAATTGTGTCTTAATCAGTATTTTTATACTCAAACCTACATAATATTTTCTCTAATGTGTCGTATCCCATGCAGACAATCAACCTTTTAATGAATTCCAAGGAGAACCATGATCGGAAAAAGAATTGGGTGATCAGGTAGGCTGAGGTGTTCATACGGCTACATGTAGCAGTCCTAGTACCTTTTTTGTACGTGGAAGTTGTTTTTTATAGACTCCTTTAAGTGGGCTTGTATTCTTCCATGGTTTATTTTACATATATTACTTTTCTATCATACTCTCTTGGTTTAGATATGGTGGAATTTATGAATTTTTTACATAGTGGATTTTATATTTCATCATTTTGTGGGCCTGGAGATCAGTTCATGTGTACATTTACATTGGAAATTTTTACCATGTTAGTGATGTAGTTAATTGGTTCTTGTCAGTAGGCCAATGCCTATTTAAGGAAAACATTGGGGACTCATCAAAGGAGCACCACTATGGCTGGTCATGATTGAGTGGTCTCATAGGTGGTTGATTCTTCCATTGGACTGAGAGTCTATGAGATTGGTTTGGTGAAACTGTTTGAACTATTTCAAGTCAGTTTTCAGGCCAAGGATTGCAGTGTTTGTGTGGGTGGATAACAGATCCATACACCAAGATGCTGATAACCTGTATTTCGAATCGATACATGGTAACACTGGTTTTATGGGAAATAATTTGACATGTATCATATATGAATGGTTTTTGGTTTCAATGTCCTTCATAATTCTTCTCTCCTGATTTACTCATTAACTATGGTATATCTTGTTTTCTTACATGTTACCTAAATGACACATTCTAGCTAGGATTCATAATCCTGAACACAATTATGGGTGCCATAGAGATGTGGTTTTGATAAAGAGGATAGTTCCCCATATTTCACCGCGATGTTGGGGAAAAAGTAATTCAAGAACATTTAGATAAGCACATGGTACAGATAGTACCAATAGACGAGGAATGCAGGATGAGTTCACTCTATGAGTTTTAGTGACAGAGAGCCCTTAGGTTTCGAGGTCAGCCCAACCATCTGGTGGATGAGGACTAGATTTAGGTGGTGACCCTAGCTTTTGGTTTCGTCCAGACACTAGAAATTCATATGATGGTTCTGGATACGAGACATCTAAGAGGCTCAATAGGGAAATGGTGGAGTTTGGACACCCATACTCATGATGATGTGACCCTACCTTGGACATAGTCTAAGAATATCATTAGAGATATGTTCCCATAGGCCTTGTTGATAGTTGTGTATATGCAAGAGCTTATTCACCTCCAACAAGGTATCATTACAATGGATAATTGTTCATCCAGGTTCAACAGCCGTTTTAGATACTCTATAGATATAGTTAGAGATCAGTACATTATGTCTTGGACCATCGAGCAAGGTTTATGTAGAGATGTATGATCCATCATTTTCCCTCTATGAATTATGACTTTTAACGTGGCGCTTGAACAAGATTTGGTAGTTGAAACCTTCATGGATGAAAAGACACAACTGATGATATTTACCAGTGGATGATCAAGAGTAGAGACCTCAGCAGTAACGAGCCGACATTATTCTTCAGGACCAGGGCATTGGAAATGTTTCTGTAGGAGGTCCCATGCAGGAGTATCTATAGTTCAAGGATCACATGGTGGGTCTAATCATCCTAGAGAGGGGTGGTTCCATTCATGGGTTGGAAGTGGATATCTCTCTAGATATTGTCTAAATCTCGATGTTGCTGAAAAGAAGACTATGGATGGACCACTATGGTAGAGACAATAATGGGATTAGAAGGTCCATTAGGGCATCGATCATGGAAGATAAGTTGTAGGTGGTCAATATTTGGACTTATTACCAACACAAACCCATTGAGGTCCACGGTATACAAATGGAGCTGGAAGATAGGGGTGGGGATAACTACATGCAGTCGAGGCATATGACCTAAGAGTTCTAGCAATGATATAAGGTATGATCTTTATATTTTCTACTTTTGATGTTGTACTGATAGACATAGGTCTAGTCATTACTTTCTTTCTACATATCTTTTTCAAAACCTAGAGATGCCTATTGAACATTTGATTCAACCCTTATGCTTGGATACACATATTGTAGAAGACTTGATGATCACACATCTATGAAGAGTGTTGCATTGTTCATTTCTTGATGCCTAACATGTATACAAGTGAAGGGTGAGAACGAGGTTCCATCGGGTTTAGATCAACCCCTTGGGGTGTCATAATGGTAGTGGGATGGGATATCGATTTAATTAATTATAGTTTTACTGCACATGTCTAGTTGGCATGATGCCATCTGGGTGATCGTTGACAAACTCAAAAAGTCATCCCACATCCTAGCTATCCCAGAATAGAGTTCAATAGAGGGATTGGGATGCCTCTACATGAAAGAGATAATTTGAATCCTCAGAGTACCGTTGTAAATAGTTTGAAATTATGATGGTTGTTTCAAATAATGATTATGTGTAGGATGTAGGAGG
Organism: Viscum album; assembly: GCA_963277665.1. Taxonomy (NCBI): domain Eukaryota; kingdom Viridiplantae; phylum Streptophyta; class Magnoliopsida; order Santalales; family Viscaceae; genus Viscum; species Viscum album. Next base: position 1,336,887,785 of record OY728132.1, on the reverse strand, counting down.
AATTTGGTACCCAGTTCTACTACAACATATTGTTTCACTCAAATATATACAACCAGATAGATCAGGCCATTCAGGTTCTATAAGACTTGTTGTGGTCTTTCATGTTAATATTCATCCATATTTAGTATTATCACCTTCCACTGGTAGATATTTCATAAAATTATAGCTACTAATCAACAATTGGAATGGAATCATTGTAGGATTTGTATTAGAAGCCCTACAAGTCACCATTTAGTTGCACTGACCTAGTAGAGTCATCACTCATGTTCTAGGAGTCGGTAAAAGATACTATAGAGAAGGTGTAGATCATACAAGATCTAATGAAGACTACATAGAGAAATCAAATTTATTATGCATAAAGGAGATAATGTCCTTTGGAGTTCAAGGAAGAGTCTACGTTTTCCTAAGAGTTTCCCCTCGATGTGGATTATAAATATTTTGCTGGGGATGCAAGTTATATCTGTGGGTTATCATTCCTTTTCAGATACTTCATAGAGTAGGTGATTTGTCATATCACATAGATCTACCCCCATAGTTGAACTGTGTACATGGCCTCTTCAACATGTCACTGTAGAGGAGGTACGTGCATGACCCATCACACATCATCGACTGGGGAGAGCTGGACACCAAGGAGAGAATGACATTTTTTGAGTACCTAATGGATATCCAAGAATGGTATGAGAGGATCCTTAATGGGTATTAGAATTATTTGTGCATGTTCAGTGGAAGTATGGGATTCTATATGATAGAACATGGGAGAGAAATTATCAAATTCATGCATAGTACCCATATCTTTTTGAGTATACATTATTTTAGTTTTTGGTGTGTGTAATTACCCAATGTGGGGATAATTTAATGTCCTATATTTTCCCTGAATTATTTTTAAATAGTATTTGGATTAATTTCTAGAGTAGGAACCGATACGACTTGCGATTCCAAGGCCCAGTGTGCACTGAACAATTTTTTGAATAATATTTTAAAATTAAATATCAACTGCAAACAGTTTTCCTAGAAAAGTGAAATAACTAAAAAAAAGTTTCCCAGATCAAAAACTTGAGGGAGAAATTTAATTATATGAGTGGGATTACCCTAGGCGCATCCAGAATTTGGTTAGAGTGGGACAACTATAAAATGTATTGATAAGAATTTTTAATGAACAAAATAATTTGAGATTTTATTTTGTTTTTCTATTTTTTCGAATAAATGAGAAAACTACACTTTTTATTTTTTCGTAAACTTTTAGGCATGGATGTTGTGTTATGCTCATAACCCTAGAATTCCTTAGAAGCTTTGTAGACTAAACCCTAAAGATTTCTATTGATAGGAGATGGATGATATGTTGATTAAAAATTGATGAACATCATTCTAGACATATCTTGCAAGATAAATCAATCTCTAATATCAAGTGATCCAACATCAAGGTAGGATGTGTTATTTAGGATTTCCTTCCATATTCATGAATTCTATGATTAAATCAGACCAAATAATAGACATGTTGATCAGAAGTTAATTCATTCATCGTGTGATGGGATATACATTGCGGGATTTAAAAGGATTGATTATAGAGATATTTTTTTATTTTTGATATTTCTTATGGGAACCGATTGAGGCCAGAATTAACATCATCTAAGGTTCATTTCTCACATTCATTCATTGTGAATTTTCTCTTCCTACATTTTTCTACGTGTTCTTCATTGTTCAACAGTTTTGGAACGAAAGATTATTTTAGCTTTGTTTTAGGGTGCATTATCCCAAATTGGAGATCCAACATATAGAAAACCTAACATAGTTGTGATGGTGACTGAAATAGACTATGAGAAGTTATTAGTCAGAAATAATTCATCAGGTGAAATTCTTCGGATTTTATTTAATAAATATTTTGAGCTGATTGAATGCCAGAAACCCCTTGTTTGGGTGTTAGGGTTGCGATACGAACCTCGATCATTATTTTTGAGGTTAACTAAGAATTAGAGGAGAACCCAATGATCAGTTGAGGTGCACTGGATGAAAAATTAATGATTTTTTGGAAAATCAATAACACAAAATGTGTATCCCCATGTATACAGTGTGTTTTCATCATATGACTACTCGGCATGTATATGGAAAGTACATAGACACGGGGTGGAGTACGCGGGTAACCTACACAGCATGTACTACACCCAACAACATGGCCTGAACCTAATAGAAGGACTAATCTAGGTATATGTACATGGGAATGTTTTCACAGGTTGAAACCATGCACTGGAACACGACTAGAGAACATGGGTGGGGCCCAGATGGAAGTAAATGGCATGTGTCTCCTTCTACACACTGGGTACCCATTTTCTACATGACATGCACAAAAGAGATAGGCTGTTGTTCATGGGCAGTACCCAGGTTGATGGGACATGGAGTACATGTCGTGTAACCCCTTTCTACATGGATGGATTTTATTATCATTCATATCAATGAAATGATTTGTTAGGGTTGTTTCCCTTTATCGTTTTCCTAGAAGGTAGGTACAAACATATCCTACTCATAGGACTATGAACCCTTTAAGAGAAATTTATGGATAGTGTTGTTCAATACCTATAGAGTACCATTGTGGTATACACTATTTATTATTATTTCCCTAGGTAGAGTCTTTAGTATTGATGTGAAAAACATTACAGGGTTCCAATACTCCACTTAGTTGGTTAATCGATATTGTGTTGTTGGTATCACACCATAGAAATGGATGTGATCATCATATGTGTTTCATTTATCTCTTCATATTTGTAATCATATCTCTCTCATGATGGTTCCTAAAAAATAATACATTTTGGATGAACATCATCAGTGCTATCAGACTCAAGAGTATCTTCTCCCAGAAGAGTGCATTGTGGAATATTCGATCATAATACATAGTGTTTGTACGCGGTAGTCATTACATGCCTCTAGAATTAATGTCTTGGATTTAGTATATCATGATATTCTTATATGTGTTGTAGAAATGTTATTGTGTAGATCAGATTTTCATTTCCATTGTTATATTTCATTGTTATTTTGGGGTGTCCTGCTGATTATTGTTATACTCACACCTACATAGTCTTTTCCTACATGTGTCATGTCCTATGAATATGAGAAACATTTATATGATTTCATAGATAGAATGGTACAGTATGGGGCTTTGTGAGATCAGGTAGGCGGAGGTGTTCCAATGACTAGTGACAGCAATCCTAATACCTTCTGTTTACATGCAAGAATTTAGGTTTACAAACTATTTTGGTGGGATTTTATTCTGGCATGATTTACTTTACAAGATTTTATTTTATATTGTACTCTATTGGTTGGTATATAGTGGTATGCATGCCTTATTAACATAGTGTATTTCACATTTTAGCATTTTTTGGGCATGGATATGTGTGTGTGTGTGTAGGTATATAAGAAATGGCTCCCATGTTAGTGATATGTCTACTAGATGCTAGTCACAAGCCCTAGTACTATTATAGGCGGGCTTGGTTATTCGTGACATGGGATCCATTGGGACAGTTCTCGACATCAATATTTTCATTCAAAATATAAATATTTTGCGTAGCATTTTTATTACAAAATTAATATGTTTGTTTAGTAAAAAAATCCCTTCCCTATTTTCATTGATTTCTATATTTTAATGGTGATATTAATATTTGGGATGGTTTGAAATAATAATATAGTTTATTTAATATATTTTATTTTCAAAAAATACATGAAAAATGATAATTTTAATATCTATGGTTTATAAATAAATTTTATTTCTTAAGAACATACTTTTTTCTAAAAAGTTTTCTTATTTTTTGTTATAATGTTAAAATTTAATTTTAAAACCCATAGAAGTTTTTTCATATATCTTATTACAAATTCTAAAATCAAAGTCATTAATTTTGGGAAATTGTTCGTCATAATATTTTTCATTAATATTATTTACTATGGTTAATAAATTATTAACAAGGTAAAACTAAATTGGTTTAAAATTTAAAAATTGAAAACAAAAAAAACATTTAAACACAAAGTTGTCTCTGTAATGAGTTTACGTGGTTATTGTTTCCCCAAAATCACATTTGCATATTTTCATCCATTTTTGGTCCATTTATCTTTAAATAGTAACATAAAATTATTGAAAATTTAAATGGTTCCACAAAAATTGACCATGTCTTGACATATAAAATTTTAATACTCCTTCCACTATAAGTCTCTCCTTACATTATAATTTATCCTTAAAATTATTTCTATTTCCCCACCTAGAATCCACCCGTGTTCAAATTATTCTCGATGACATTATATAACTTGATATGTTTATATCAAATGTGATTTCTAATAAAAAATCAACTACCCAATGTTCGTATTATCAACTATATAGTTTTTCTTCTTAATCATAATCATTATTAATTATTATATCCAAAATATTTTTTTATATTAGTTACAATTATATATATTAAAATTACTATATTATTTTCATTATGATTTTCTGTTCATTAATCCCATCCATTAATAAAAAATAAATCATCAGTCGCGCATACGTATGGACTACCTCAAAAAGAGAAATAAAAATCATTTCTCATTACCATAAATATTTATGGTTACTAGAATGTTTCATGAGAAATTTTATTTTTATAACAAAATTATCTTTATTTAATGAAAAGTTGATGAACCTATTAATTATAGGATTACCAAAATATTATTGTTAATACAATCATTTTTAATTATACAACTAAGTGGGGAATGTTATATTTTTTCTATATAATAATTGTATATAAATTTTCTTCTATTATAAATATTTCAAATTAGGATATAACACTATAATGAACAATTAATAAGATAATTATTTTCATGGTATAATGACACTTTAACTAAATCCCTTATTGATAATCCATTATTCATTTAAGGTTTATGTTTGGTTCAGTTTTGAATCATACATGAAGAATAAAATAAATTTAATTCAAGGATGACTATGAGAAAATAATTTCCCACATATTATGATATAAATATTTAAATATTTGATTTTGTTTCTTTGTAAAATTATATCAACATTAAACACATTAATTATGATATACCATTATGATCGCTAAGAATCACCAAAATATGATCATCTCAAATTTTATCTTCATAGTTCACTACCAAAACAGAAGTGAAATGAACTTATAAAATTATTAAATAACTCATAATATCTAATACCATGACTTATATGATCTAGTAGTGATTTAATTTTTAATAATAATATAAACCAACTCTTCTTTTATTAACATCTTCATAGTGAAAATGACTACTTTTCCATGGGGTTATAAAGATGTACAAAATAACTTATATATATAACTATTAATTATTAGTATAAGTGTTTAAATATATTAATAATATTCTAGGTTATTTATTTATTTAAAATCATTTAATTATTTAAGATATTAAGTGAATGTATAAAATTATAAAGACTAAGTTAATGGTTAGTAATATCTAATACTAGTCTTTGAGAATTTTCTAATTAATATATATTCAATTATGTGGTCTATATAATACCAATTCGATATATTGTATCGTGAATAATCATTTAATAATCTTATTTTACGTTCAATTATAGTCCCTGTATTTCCATGTATTTTAATAAAAATTTCACTCAATTCATATGGGACTTCTTGGTCTCAATTCTGATTATTTGAGACATGTTATACATTATACACCATGTTCTATTTGTATAGTGCTAAATTTATTTACTTTCTCATGAAGGATATATATTATGTTTCCTTGTATTTCAGTTTATGTTCATGTGAAATTAGTTACTATTAATCATATTTCTAAAGATTTAGTTGTTTCATAGTAGTAAATATTTTTTGTAACTCAACTTTCATTCATTGAGTTTTGTTCATTCTCATGAATTTATTTCATATATGTTTACTAAATTATCCCATTTTAAAAGATAATGTCGTGTTATCTAATTGTTTTTTGGGGATGGAAGTTCATTCCATATAAAACATTTGAAAAATATTTTTCACTTTTTGGGCAATATAATATTTATACCTCCCTTATTGTTCATTCTAGATGAAATATGATAATTTCATTAAATTATTTCCTTAACTGTATATGAATTTTCATATATTATTTGAATAAACATTTTACATGATTCATATTATATGATATTCACCTAGAAAGATTATTATTCAATTTTATACAAGGAATGGTATTTTTTTCGGTGATTTTTTATTCCAATACAACTGGTTTTGACATGTATACTACGTATTGATTATCCATCCACCATCTTCCATTCGATAGGATATGATCATGTGGTTCCTTAAATTAATCATGGGTAATTTTATCATTACATATATTTCTATTACAATATGGATGATTATTTAAATGTTTACAATATATTTTTTAACCATACACCATCTACATTTGTATTATTTATGATAATATTATCCCTTTATATATATGAGAAAAATTATCAGGGTTTCTTATAATTTCAAATAACATTGATGATTATTGTAAATTTTTATTATGATTTTTTTATTCATTTTCACATTTTATGAAATAATTAGAATTAAAAAAGTTAATAATAGTGCTTGACATTATATATCACCTCAATGAATTGACTAGTATCATGCGACAAGGTAGCATGGTTTTTGGTATACACCTCTCCCTATATAAGTATCATTTTTCAGAAATATGCATTGAAATTATGTTTTTATGTAAAAATTATATATTCAGTCAATATGATATTATTATTATTTATATCCAATATTTTATTTAATATCATTAATATAGAATAATCTATATCATAGTTGAATAAGTAATTATATATATTACTTATTCCAACAATATTACATATACCATGCTTATTTGTTTGAGGTATTCAGATATATGATTCCCTTACTAAGAAATATATATTTTAAATAATGTATGATTATTAAGAAAGATGAATTCTCTAAAAAGATTAAGTTTTGATGATAATGAATAAAATAATATTACATGTCTTATATGTCAAAAATATTACACAAAACATTGGTAGATATTCAGAAATGGATACGTAAATGCAATAATTACAGAGATAAATGTTATCAGCCGAACAAGTTTATGAGAATGAGATATTATAAAATATATATTTCATTAATATGAAATGATTTGGCCATTACGAGACTAATGTACTAATCCAAGCACCAACAAGGAAATATTCATGAATAATCATAAAAATAAGGAATACGCTATGGAACAAATATTATTGATGTAGATAGTGAGTTTTCAATGTATATATTTTAGAGTCATATGCCATATAAGTTTTCACTAGCTAATAAAATGTGAATTTTTCGATAAAATACATAGAGTAATGATTTTCATATAATGAATTTTCTAGGTCTTTAGGATGTTATTTTATACATATCTATTTCATATTCATATAGTTTAATTTTATGTGAAACTTATAATGGTACATCTCTCTTTATAAAGTGATAATAATATTTTTTTCATATAGATTAATCTCATTCCACATCCTAGATATATCCATGTTTATCTAGTGATGTATTGTTAATTGTGAGTTTTCCATTGACCTTATTATGATTTAGTATGTGAGTTTGAACTACATTTATGGGTGGGTGGGGGATCTGACACCCTTAGATCATAATATATTATTATATTTAAATAATCCAATGTGTTCTATAAAATTATCCACATATAGTAAAAAACCTAAAAGAAACCATGATATATTTAGATAAAAAAATAATGTTTAACAACTATTATTAAAAACTATTAATTAAATTATCATGAATGAGTAGGAGTAACTTCTTCATGGGATATATATAAAAATAAAATAAATTATAATTTAAAAATTATTTATTGATATTTATTTTCCCTAAAATGATTAGTAATATAATTTATTGTTTAAAAAAGTATTATTCTATAAAGGTACATTTTTATGCGATATAAATTTAAATATCAATAAATATATGATTAGTGATGATATATTATAGTTGATATTAATAAATGGTTAACACCAATTTAGTTGTAAAAGGATATTGAATAATAATAATAATAACCCTTAATGAAAGTACATTGATCACAGTATCCTGGAGATGGTGTCTTACATTATTATATTAGCACTAGATATATGATTCAAATTCAAAAGAACTAAATAGTTTAGTATTATTGAATATATATAGATACATAAACGACACCCTTATTATATTCTTAAAAAATAAAAATAATATTTTATCTTTAACTAATTTAATGATATCTTCTTGATATGAAATTTTATTAAAGAAAAAATAAAAACAATACAGGAAATAATACAAACAAGAAACACCAAAAAACCATAATGTATGGTTATGGGGAAAAGGAAAAAAAACCAAATCAACAAAAAACACCCACTGAAATAGGGTGGAAACCAGAATGCAAGAAAGAGTTTATGTATAAGGAATCCCCCAACAGAAGGCTTCAGGACACCCTCTGTATAAGCATCATCACTTCATCAGAAAATACTCCATAAACCAATCAACGAAGGCACCTACGATCCCCCAGCAAAGGCAGCAAACAACTTCTTAGGATCATGCACTTCTCCCATGATATAATCAAGATTCTAATAATAGCAACAAAGCAAACCACTCCATGCCGACACTCCATAATGGAAGACCTGAAAAAATCTGCATCAAAAAAACCATTATAGAAAAAACAGAGAACAGAAGGCCTCCTACATCATACAATTAGAAAAAATATAAGCAAACCACTCCAAAGATGAATAACGAATAAAAATAAACAAAAAAACCCCAAATAAATAAATCAGAACACAAGTATGTAAAAACCATAAAAAACATCCTCAAACAGAGAGAAGAGACCTCTTACATAATTCTAAAAATGGGAGAATTTTCAAAATCCTTTTTAGGAAAAGGAAGGAGATAATCAAGAACCCGATCATACCAAACAAAGTCAACTCCATAAACACCCTTATTTTCTAGGACATCCGCAACAGAATTGGATTCCCTATTAGTGTGAGTGATAATATGATTCAATGAAAATAGAGTCTCCAAAAAATTAATCCAATGATTAGTTAGCTTTTATGACAAGTGAGAAAGTCCCAACCTCAGGGAAGAAACGACAATAGAATAATCACTTTCAATGCATAAATTATCCCCGCCATGCTACATATCTAGATCCACAACAACGATAATGCCAAGAATTTCAGTCTCATGTGAAGAGGAAAATCGAAAAGTACCATTAAAACAACCAAGGACATCCCCTTTATGATTTCCGAAAATAGCACCATAACCAGAAAACCATGGATTACCCCTAAAAGAACCATCCGAATTAACTTTTAACCAACCAAATAGAGGTTCCTTAAAAAGAACATATAAAGTACCACACAGAGGCCTGGTGTTTTCCTTAACACCTATCCGCTTTAGAATGGACAAATCATGAACCGAGTTGAAGCAAAAAATGCTTCCTAGGAATATCAAAATTACACATAACAACATTAATGACTGATAAAACCCCACTTACCGAGAAGGAAAAACTATCATTAATCACTTTATTACGAGCAAACCAAATAAAATGAAGGATTTCAGTAGCATCGACCCTAAAAAGATCCATCAATTGAGTAAAACACGAAATAGAATGCCAGCCTTGAAGGAAATGATGAATTGAAGACATATCGGGCATATGGATTTCAGAAATATCATAAACAGCCTACCACCTTAAAGAGAAATTAACAAAACTAGGAAAAAAGTGATCAATATCTTTCCTTTGTAGATGACAAAACACACATGAAGAATAGATAGATATGCCACATTTTTTTAAGGAAACAATCAGTAGGAAGCTTCCCATGAGCTGGCCTCCAGTAAAATGTAGTCTGAGAAGGACTAATAAAGTTCATTTGAAGATCCCTCATCAACTAACATCCTAAATTGAAAGATAGATAATGACTATAATAATTTTTAGAAGCCAGCAGGCTATTTATTGTAGTTTCCCAAGACCAAAATCCTCTCTGTTAGAGAAGTAGTAACTATTGATAATAGTAAAAATATGATTAGAGAGACCCCCATATTATCAAGATGATATTTAATCATACCATCCAAATCAACATTAAAATAATCATTCATCAAGGAATCAGCTCGGGGACAACCAATACAGTTGGCCTTCCAAAAAGAAAAAGACGAGTTCCTTGAAACAAGCCATCTGGCATGAGAGTCAATGGAAGAAAAAAATTAATAAAAATCCGGCCAAACAGAAGAATCCATATGATTAAAAACCCCATTCTTGAGCCTATCCTTGAATTTATTAAGGAGAAATTCTAGAGACTCAGAATTACTATTAACCAGCCTCTAAATGAATGAAGCCTGTAAATAATCATTAAACACCTTATGATTTTTAAAACAAAGACCAACAGCATCATAGGGTTTACAAAAATTATTCCAAGAGACTATAGCTAACTTCCTCTAAAAAATATTACCAATACAAATAAAATATGTAATAGAAACATTAATTTTCATGATGAGAGATATCAGCCACTTATAGACCATGAATAAATAAAAAAACATAGAAATGATTATCGCCTTAACCATGCTAACACAACCAGCCATATAGAGGGACATACCCTTCCAGGTAGCAAGATGCCTATTGATTTTACAATGAATATCAAAAAAATAACAAGCCTTAGGTTGCCCCCAAAATATAGGAACATCCAAAATATGTAAAGGAAAAAGCACCTTCATGAATACCCAAATCCCTGATAATGCCCGTCTTCCTAGAAATAGGAAAATTCCTACCAAAATTAAAAAAGGACTTATTCCAACTAATATCTTGCCCAGAGACTTTTTTATAATTCAAAAGGGCACGCTTAATATTTTTAATATTCCTCTTATCCCATTCAGTGAATAAAATAATATCATCAACATACATCAAGTGAGTGGGAGAAACAAAACCTCTACCTGCATTAATAGACTTCATTTTCCCATTTCCAGCCATAATAGAAAGTAATATAGTAAGATAATATTATAAGGCATAGAAATTATCAAAAATTTTCTATTTGGAAGCAAATTCTATTTACTAAATATCTTGTGTACATTCTTAATCTATAGATAATGTCATAGTGAAACCCAAAGAATATAAATAACTGAGTAATTACTAAACTAAATGATTTTTATTGGATTAAATGATCTTAGATATCATATTATCTATACTGTGAAGTCCTTATAGAAGACAGTTTAATCATTATAAGTAAAACACATTTGATTTGGCCAAATTATTCATCTCATGAGACTATCAATGCATTGAGGGGAAATATATAACTAGAAACCATTTATGTCTACGGTTACAATGAATTAATCATATATATATAAATGATATATTTACTAAAATAATAAATATGACTTGTCAATAAATATCTATATTGAGTAAAATATATGTATTTAACATTTATTCCCATGTTAATCAAATAAAATTCAATGAAAACAATATATATAAAAGGTTTCTTGTATTCAGAAATAATAATAGCAATTTTAAATGAACTATGGATATTTAATGTAAAAAATTACTTAATTATTATAATTAATAAAAGGGTCATTATAAGCACCATAGAAAAGGAATTTGGTAAAATATGCCTCAATAAAGTGAAATTGAGATGAATCCCCTTACCTCACACTTCATTTTTTTGTGTACATGAATTTACTACTTTTATAATGGTTAAATCATGTTATTAAATTATAAAAGAATGACTTTCTTACTTACGATATCTAATATGATAATATTATCACCCATTTTTTAATAATATTTCATTATTACCCTTGTTTCATGTGAAAAGAACTTCATTTTCCTATGCATGTTTAGTCATGTAAGTACTTTTTATTTTTATTAGGATAAATTTCCTTTATATAAATAATTATAATAAGTTAATAGATATAATTTTAATTCATTATATATATTTTTACATGCATCATTTAATGTTGAAAATTTGAAAATGAATCCAATCGTGTCGTGGATATGGTTGGTGTTATATACAGATGACTGATGGTATCATTCCCCTAATGGGTGAAATGGTAAATCAGTTTATTTTATATTAATTTTTAATGAATAAATTTAATTTTTTAATTTATCATATATATCAATTATTTCTATCATTATAACCATTTTTTAATGTGGCGGAGAAAAAAATTACACCACTGTGTGGCAGCTGTAATCCCTACGTAGGCAAGCGCGGGGATAACATTTTCTATTAGATGTGTAAAAGGAGGAAAATGGATGCCCAGTAATCAATGTAAAATATAAGGATATGGACAATATAGGATTTATTAATTTATAATTTAAAAAAATTAATATTAATAATATATGAACATTAATGAGTTTGATAACACAATTACCACTTATTCGGTGGACTTCCATTAGACCTATTATTAACAGATGTAAGGATGGTAATTTTGGAACACCATGACCCCCATAACATGGATAAGGATTTTGGTAAAATATATTAGTTGTTTTTTTATCTATATAGTTCAATGTGTTGTGAAAACGTTAGGGTAGAAGTGCCCTTTTATAATTGAGTTGAGGGGAACTCTAGTAATTTCTCAAAATGTTAAAATATTTTAAGGCTATTATATTTCAGGAGTGTTCAAAATGAAATATAAATTAATAGGGGAAGAAATATTCGACCATATCTTATCCCATTTGGATGCATTAATTTTTCTTAATAATTTAACAAGATATTATACTAAAGAAATATGAATACTATAAATTTGATACTAATCATTACTATGAAATTAAAATGATCAGTAAAATGTTAAAAATTAAAATTACTTTTCTATTATATCTTATACATGTTATATTTGTTTATATAATTCATGTCACATCATTATTATTTTAAATTATTTTTATTTTATTTGATTTTATAACCTTAATTTAATTTTCAATTATTATAATAATTATTATATCATATATTTGTAAGCATTTATGTAATTTTTTTATTACCTAAAAAATAAAAAAATCCATGAATAATATAAATATTTTATAAATAAATAATGAATTTATAGTTGAATATATCTTTGGTAAAACAATATATTAATATTTTATAATAATTAAAAACAACAGTAACTACAGTTTGACTTTCATTATAAAATAAAATATTATAAGGTACGTAATGTGAATAATTTGGATTCAAAAAGGCTCTCAATTATAAAAATTATGATTATGGTGGAAAATCTCTCATCCTTTAAGATTTAGTCAACTTTTTGGTCATATAATGTTTATTTAAATTTTAATTAAAGTCATTGTTTTGTTTTTTCTTCTTCTTGCACAACTATTTTGTCCGAATTTCATTAGAATTAATGTTAATTATATAATATATGAAAATTATAAATAAATTTCTATCATAAATATAAATTAATTATAATGAATATAATACTTCAAATTTTACAATTATGTAAATTTACTCATATTCATATCAGGACTACATAATAATTTTTTTTAATTTTACATTTATTTAATTGATCAATAATTTGGACAATATTCATGTTATATAACTATAAAATTAAAAACAATGTGTCAAAATAATCATAAAGACATTATATGTTACAAAAATTTTGTTACAATACAACTTAGAACTAAATTACTATAACAACCATGCTCATTATTATACACTGAAACATGATTTATTACATTTACATGCATTTAAGAAAACTGTAAGGATTTAGAGGTCCAATGTCATGGGAAATTAGGATCATTACATCACAATATAGAACATACAACACAACATCTTTATTGAAAATTTTTGTTACATGACCACAACATTCATTCATATTTAGCATTGCCTGTGAGAATTTGAGGAAATGATTAAGAATAGAGTGAGCTATAAATCCCATTAAGGGAGTAAACACTGAATAACATGAATAATATAACACATGAAAGGTACAAGGTATATCAATGGAGAACGAGAGTAAAATGAGCATAAAGGCATGATATAGCATGATAATCATAATAAGAAAATGTGGATAAAACATTTAACATGATATTAGCAGGAGTCAAGGCTCATTGAACATAGAGCATGAGTATACCCTCATTTCACTAGAATTATAACGGGTAAAGCATAATTGCACATAACATATCATGATACTACTATTCACCCAATTCATTGGAGTGTTATCAGGTTGCACCCTTCTAAATCTTTTCATTTCTTGAATAAGGGTGCCACATAGACAATACAACATGGATTCATTAAACATCCAAATTTATTCCATGATAAAGGTGGAATTCATAAATGGAACCGTTTGATAAATAATTAAATGTCCATAAAGGTGAATACCCTTGATAGAGAAATGTTAATGGTATTCCCTACACAATGACATTGGATTAGAGAATCGTTGTGCAATAACTGTGTGACATAAGAATTCATAAAAATGGTTGATTAGAGAGAATGGGTTATATCATCATATTTAAATTTAATGGATATTAAGGGGGTCATATATATATATATATATTTCCTAATATATGTAACGTAATTTGGATACATAATTTAAATGTATTTCATTATTTTAAATGAGAAGAGAGAAATTCCATACGGAATTTTGGCATGGTAATTGTTGTGTATTGGAGGAATTAATGAGAGATAAAGAAATAACTCATCATTCAATCATATTGAGTAAAGAATGGGGGTCGTAATAAATCATACCCCAAATTTTTTAATGGAAAATAAAATGAAAAAACTACATAATGAAATTTGGAAAAAATGGGAAAGGATGAAATCCTTACAAGGAAGTGTGAAACCAAAGGCTTGGGAGAGGCTTCTAGGGATCTTTGGGATCCTTGGTGGGGTTCGAGAGAGATTATGGATTGGTTTTTCCAACATACAATGGGTTTTAGAGAAGATAAGTTGTATGTTGGTGGGTTTATAAAGGAAAAGTGGGGGAATTCTATATTATTTAGGTTTTTGACACCACACATTAAACTAATCAAAACCACAAACCATACAATGGGTTTTTCCAATGGTTTTTAAACATTGTTTTATCCAATTTTTATTGGAAAATTTTATTTTATATGGAAAATGGAAAAATATATTAAAATATTTAGCTTCCTTATGTGGAGGTGAGTCACACTCCCAAAGAAAATCATATTAAATTGTTAAAACAGTTTATAAGTCTTGGAGGGTCTACTAAGGCACTGTAAATTAAATAAAACAAATATAAAGTCAAATTATTTTAAATTTAAAATATATATTTTCCAAAAATCCCATTTATAGAATTTTATTACATCCTTATTGTGTCATTAGGATGTCATAAATCACATTATATATTTAAACGATATTTAATTTTTATCCAAAAACATGTCTGTCTCAGAATATTAGGAAAAAATCAAAATTTGATAATTTCGATATCATGAATCAAAAAAATTAATCATTTAATCTAAATAATTTTTTAAATATAATAATTGTCACATTTAAAATAAAAATAGACATTTATAAAAAATTATGGGTTTATATAAAAAGAATTTTCAAATATTAATAAAAATAACAGTTGTACTCATAAAAATTATATGATAGGTTATTTTTTATAAAAATTAATATAGTAAATATATTTTATTAAAATATTCTTTAACTCAAAAATCTATTAATTCATCAAAATAGATTTCTTAATTGAATAAACTAAAAATATAATTTTTTTCTTTCAAAATTATTTTCAAAGTAACAATAATAAAATTATTGAATATTATTTATTCTATACAATGATAATGCACATGATAATAGTATTAGGGTATTATTACATAACACCTTATAATAGCCGCATAAGACCTAATGGTGAGGTTATAGATGGTGACATACTATAAGGGTGACTTGGATTACATTTCTCTGGTGGTAATCTCTATCAACTTCCACTTCTATGGTAGGGAGTTCTGTTCAAGATAAACATGATGAAGCTCGGCTTGGAATTTTTCATAGTCGAGGGCCAGTGACATAACCTCCTTTCCAAGCTCTGACCAGTGGGCTACATATGGAGAAATTATTTTAGATGAGGTCATCACATCCTTTGTATGAGTAAATTTAATTTCTTAAAACCCTAAATTTATACTAATCATGTTATCAATGTCTAACGGATATATTATAAACAATAAAAATTCATAACAGTATTTTAAAAATTCTATAATATAATATCAAGGATATGCATATATCTTATAAGAAAATTTACATAATAATACATTTAATCATACAAGGATTAATTTTATTTATTAAAAGCTTGGTTTGTTATAATCTTCCCCCCTTACGATATTTCACCATCGAAATTCTCTTTTCTCACCTTAAAAAAGTTATGGGGATATCTACATCATCACTTCTTTTGGTTCCCATGATTCTTCTTCAAACTGGTGGTTTCTCCACAACACATTGACGAGGGGCACAATCTTATTTCAAAGAACATTTTCCATATAATCTGAGATCATCACCATCTTCTCATCATAAGAGAGGTCATTCTCCAATGGTACCACCTATGGATTGAGTAAATGTGATGGGTTAGGTATGTACTCCCTCAAGAGTGATACATTGAATACATAATGTACTTGAGACTAGTTTGGTGGGAGTTCTAGTCTATAGGCCATTTCTCTAATGTGACCAAGGATATCAAAAGGGCCGATGTACCTTGGAATATTCTCTCCCTTATTCCCAAATATCATCACTCTCTTCCATAGTGTTATGTAGAGGAATACCAGGTCTCCGACATCAAACTCCTTGGGATCATCTACGATTATCAACATAGCACTTATGTAGAATATGAGCAGCTTTAATGTGCTTTTGGATTGTCTTAATCTTCTCCACGCTTTATTCAATCATTTTTTGGACCTAATATTTTATGGTCCCCAACAACATCATAACATACATATGTTCTGCAAATCTTCCCATAAATGGATTTATAAGGACCAATTTGGAAGCATGAGTGGAAACTATTACTGTAAGAGAACTCAAACAAATGAATATATTGATCCCATCCTCTATTAAAGTACATTGAGAATGCTCTCAACATGTTATCAGGTGTTTGGATAGTCCGCTTTGATTGGAAATTAGTTTGAGGATGATAAGTTGTACTGATGTTCAGCTCAGTTTTCATAACAAGTTGATGAATCTTCCAAATAAAGAGGTGAATCGTGGATCATTATAAGATAAAATCGATAGTGGTACTCCATGAATACTTACAACTTCTATGATATATATTTTTTCCAGTTGATCCAATATTAAATCCTATCGAATTGCAATAAATTGTGAAGTCTTTGTTAGAGGTTCCAAAACAACCTAGATAGCATTGTTTCCTTTGGATATCTTTATATGTCGGCTGACAATGTCCATGGGGATGTGCTCGCATTTCTATATTGGTATGGGTAATGGTTTCATCATCCCCTTAGACATCTTCCTCTCATACTTCACATTCTGACTTACCAGACACTTGGATGATTACTCAACATTCTTGTTCTTTATGTTATCCCACCAATAAAGCTCTTAGAGATCTTGATACATATTTTTGTTTCCTAGATGGATGGAGAAATTTGAACTATGTGCATCATCAAAAAGTTCATTCCTTAACTCCAGAGTTGATGGAACACATAGTATTGACCAAAATCTCATAATTCATTTTTCATTAACATTGAAATCTATAGACATCCCTTTTTTTATAGTTTCCACTTTCTTAAGAATTCCCACATCATCCTTTAGAGCATCCTTTATCCTTTACAAAAGATAAGGTTATGCAATCATCTGTGAAAGGATTTACGTTGTTCCCTTATTTAGGATTTTTCATTTACATCTTCATCAAATCTAAGAAGATTTTGAACTTTTCAATTCTCATCAATGATAGAACTGCTAGTTCCATTCTACATAGAGCATCTGCCACCTTGTTCAGATTCCCAGGGTGGTAATGGATTGAGCAGTTGTAGTCTTTGATATGCTCTAACCATATTCATTGGAACATATTCAACTCTCTATATGTGAATATAATTGGGGATTTTGTTGTCCGTATATATTTCAAACTTCTCCCAAAAGTGAAAATGTCACCAAATTTTTAATGTGAAGACCAATGCAGCCAACTATAGATCATGTGTTAGATATTTTTTTCATGAAATTTAAATTACACTAAAGCATATGTAATGAAATTTTAATTATTCATCAACTAATATCATGGTCCCTTCTTCAAAGAATCAATGAATACTATAAAAAGATATCCACATGTGGGTAATGTGAGAAGGGGAGCAGTGATAAGCCTCTTTTTCAACTTCTTGGTGCTTTCTTCACATTCGTCACTCAAAGAAAACATGAATCCCTTTCTGGTTAGCTTGGTAAGATGGTTTGACAATCGTGAAAAATTTCCCACAAATCAGTAATAATATCCATCTAATTCCAGGAATATATGAATATTCGTCACCAATGACGGCCTTGTCCATCCCTAAATTGAAGCTATCTTGGATGGATCAACATATATCCCATTTCTTCAGATTATATGACACAAGAATGAGACTTCATTAAAAAATAACTCACACCTTATATAATTTTCATAGAGCTTATCCTTTCACATTTTCTCTAGTACAGTGCATAAATGATGCTCATGTCCACCTTGGTTTTGGAGTATATTAGAATATCATCTATAAGGACTGCTGAAAATAAGTTGAGGTATTATATAAAGACCCTATTCATCAACTCCATGAATATTTTTGTAGCATTAGTGAGTCAGAAAGACATTACTATGGATTCATACACTACTGGAAGTTAAATCTATATCCACATTTTGAAACCGTGGCTATAAGCCAAAAAACCGTGGTTATAGGTTATAGGCATGGTTCATTGGTTCATGGCTGGTTTTGGTGTGGCTATAGGGAAATACCTATAGAGACAGTTTGAAACTGTGCCTAGAGGCCTATATCCACAGTTCAAACCGTGGCAATAAGCCTATTTCAACTATTTGAAACTGTGGCCATGTCCATTTTTTCACGGTTTGAAACCACCGTATAACATTATTACACATAGGGACTATTGGAATAGTTCAAAACCTTGTCTCTATGGATATATTTGTAGTTTAAAACTATGGAAATAGGTCTACATCCTGGGTATAAAACCTTGGCTATAGGTCTTACCATTTCATAAAAAACACCCCCATGCCCCCCCCCAACACCCATGGACCCCCATGCCCCCCTGAACAAACCCCTACCAAACCCCCTAGAAAGCCACCTCGTACCCCCTTGGACACCCTGGACAACCCCCTTCCACCCCCGGGATAGACCACTTACTCCCCCTCAATATCCCCCTTGCACCCCCTTGAATACCCCCCCCCCCCCCCGCACCACAATGCCCCTAGACAGCCCCCTTTCAGTCCCCTAGATAGCCCCCTTTCATAGCTTGAATACCCCCTGCACTCTCGTGCCCCCCATGGACATCACCATTGCAGCCCCTGAACAACCCCCTTTCACCCCCTACATTCCCCC
Organism: Viscum album; assembly: GCA_963277665.1. Lineage (NCBI taxonomy): Eukaryota > Viridiplantae > Streptophyta > Magnoliopsida > Santalales > Viscaceae > Viscum > Viscum album. The sequence continues at coordinate 1,336,868,378 of OY728132.1, read as the reverse complement.
TTACACCCCCTTGAACACCCCCACCCCCATTCCCCCCATCCAAGACACCCCATGCACAATCATGCCCATTACACCCTCACCTGGGCACCCAACCTCACACCCCCTAGACGGCCCCCTTTCCCCCCGTAAACACCCCTATCACCCCCTTTTCGTAGCCCATCCCCCAGGACATCCCCCTAGCACCACATTTAACACCCCCTTGCACCCCCTTTAGTATCCCACCACCCTTGAACCCCTTTGAACCCCATTGAACACCCCTACAGAAGTCCACCCCCTTCAAAGCCCCCTCGATAGCCCTCACCCCCCCCATAGACACCCCTCCGCTGGACACCCCCTCCCACCTGGACACCCCCACTCTTTTGGACACCCCATGTACATCCCCCACCCCCCAACTTGGACCCCCTCTCTCTTAGACTCCCACTGGACTCTTCCCACCTCTTGGACACGCCCTTAGTGACGCACCCTCCTGAATTGCTACCCCCCTTGCAACCCCTGTACAACCACCTTGTACACCCCCTGTCCCATGCCCTTGAACCCCCCCCCCCCATCATTGACAACCCTCCCTCCTAGACACCCCCACCCCTCATGGACACCCTCTCATAGACACCCCCCTACACCCCCATGGACTGCCCCCTTAAACACCACCTTGCAACCCATGACACCAATTCCCCTTTCCACCCCCTCCATCCTATACACCCCCCTTGCACCCCCTTAAACACCCCCTTTCACCCCCACCCCCTATAGTAGCCCACTCTCCTGGATATCCCCCTTGAACACCCCCTTTAACCCCGACCCCCATAGTAGCCTACCACCCTGCAAAGGCCTTGACCCCCCTGGACACCGTCCTCCGACCTAGACACCCTATCCCCCCTGAACACCCCCCCCCCCCCCACACACACTTCTGTAACCCCCCCCCCCCCACCCCAAACACCCCCTTGCACCCCCCAGGACACCCCCCTTAAACATCCCCTCTATGTTTCAAACCCAACCTATATCTATATGGAAATTGGAAAAAATAACTATCATTGTTTAATAGGTTTACTAAGAATGGTTTGAAAATATGACTCCTTATGAGGGATTATGGATTGTATCTCAAATTCATCTAACTTCATACATATTGGTGAATCCAATATGGTGGAAGACTTAGCAAACCGTTTGGCACAATTTTGTGGATCCTAGCTTTATATCTATTACCATTCCAACAAATTTATCTATAAAAGGAGGAATAACCATAACATAATTCACTACATGAGGCATTACCTATCATGTTCCATGTTAACCATGCTCAGTTCCATTTTACTCATTCAATTCATTATGTTAACCTAGCACCCCCCTCCCCTGGACAACCCCCTACAAACCCATCCCCCCTTTCACACCCCCACCCTCCTGGACACCCCCTACCACCTGCCCACTCACCCCTTGTACCCCTACCCTTACCCCTTTCACCACCCCTACCCCCTCTATCTAGCACACCCCCTATACCCTACCCCTACCCCTTGAAAAGGAACATAGCACAACCCCCTTCAATGCACACCCATTGGACCCCACTGCACCCATCCCCCTTTCACCCCTACCCCCTCCCCCCAGAACACCCTCTACCCCCTCACCCTGCACACTTCCATGCCCCCTTCCCTAAAACACCTCCCCTCCCCCCCACCCCAAAAAATTGCACACCCCCTATTCCCACCCACTGCACCCTACCATACGCATTTCAAAAAACCCTACACATCCTCATCACACCACTTGGACCCCCCCCCCCCCCCCCCGCACCCCTGCCCCCAGCACACTCCCTACCCACCCCATGCACTCCCCAAAACCCTTGAAAAAAGACCCAACACCCCTATGATATCCTGATTTTTTGGTCCTTGGAAGAGGTATTGTATGTGACGTTTTCTGATAAGACTTGTTTAGATTAGCAGTTGAGTAGTGGTGTATGGTATGCCAAAGTAACCATGTATAGGAAGTCATAGGGCGGGGAGAACACTATTTACTATCACTGGCTAGCATAGATGATCTATGGTGATCAGAGAGTCAGTGGAAATGGATATTTAATATTATAATTTAGGGATAAGCAGGTTGGCCACATCTAGTCTTTGCATTTAGTGATGGATAGACCATGGGAAACAAATACTAGGTGTTTGGTTTATATGTTCAATGATAGTATTACTCTAATGGTGGGGAGAATCATATCCATTTTGGGTGATTGAACCACATGTCATATGGGTCGTTGTTCTAGTGTGGCTGATCATTGAATGATTGAGGTGAAAAAGTGATGCTAGTCTGTGAAAAGATCCTAAATATTCTATTTCCTTGGGTAATACTAGATCTGAATTTCAGTTGTGGTGTTGACTGGAGTTAGTGAATAGGAATTGGGTTCAGGTTTCTTTTTGAGTGATATGAGGGTGAATCACGTTAGATATGAGTTAATTCTTAGAGTGGGAGCATGATGGAGGCTGAAAATATTGGGGATCCAACCATGAAATTACACTGGGAGTCAGGGATCAGACTTATGTGTAGGAATTATATGATCTCATGATTCCTGAAGACATGAAGTCATTTTTTCTAGGAGATGGGATAAGACATCAGTAGGTGAAACCATGAAATTTCAGAAAAATTCATTAAGAGGAGAACAAACATGTGTTTTTCATGGGGTTGGATGTAGTGAGCCAAAAACTGCATTGAGATCATTTTTCAAAATCATATTACCCAGTGGATATACTATTGGAAGATCATTCCAATTTTGAAATTCATATGGTTATGAGCACTATGATGTTTAGTTATAATTCATGATAAAATTAGTATGTTTGGTATAATGACAAGATTTAGGATGAATCATTTGATGACACAGAGGAGTTTCAACCTATATACTTATGTAGTGGGAGGCCTCTTGGTGTTAGCATTTGTATTGAGTGACTGGCTCGACTTCTGGTGAAAAGTGTGCCTTGATGTTTAGATTTTTGTAAAAGAAACATGTTTAGAATTTTGAGATGGAGAATAGTGAGTTCTTAGGGAATTGACAACTGTAATAGTTTATCATATATGATTTGATGTATTCTAAGGCTTCTCGTTTATGATAAGTGTTATGGTGGAGGGTTTATAATACTCAATAGGTTTCCAATTCATTATTTTTTTGAGGAAATTTTTGTTTTTAATATTAATCATGGGTTATTTCAAAAATTGTAATTTGGATAGGAAATTTAAACATAAGATGTTCTTAAATGGTAATTTTGGATTTGGTTTTAGTCCCATGATGGAACCTCTGAGGTTTAGGTGGATGTTTGTGGAGGTTCATGGTGAAAAATAACTAAAATTTAATATACTTTATCCTTTCATGTTGTGACCCATCAGGATTATGCCTTTAATGGGTTTGGTTGATGTGTGGACCCCATATCTCAAACATTTCTTGATGTGAACCTCAGTTGAAGCCATGAAATTCCCAAGAGTAGGGATTAATGGTGTGGTACCCCTGGTCACACCGTGAATCATGGCTATGTGGATTTATTTATATATGTTAAATTTATTCCTTTTCTGGATCAAGTATTTTATAGTGATGTTACTAAAGAAAGTGTCAGGTTTTCATGCCCGGTTGATTGTGTTTGATGAAATGAAGACAAGGATTTTCATTATTTTTTAGACTTTTTTGAGAATTCTCAGTTCATGTTTTCTCAAATTAAGGGCACTTTCATCCCTAAGGTGAAGAAAATTTCATTTTCTACTATTGAGTTGGTAGAAACATTCTACTAGACCACATTGAAGGCTTCAAGAAATCAGGAAAACAGGTGAAAAATTCATTTCATAGAACCCCAGAAAATTTTAAATCATATACACATTATATAATAATGAATTATTTAAAAAAAAATATTCAAGAAATTATATAATTCATATTAAAGGGTTCGGAAGAGGGAACTTACCACATCCTCAAGGCGTACTGCTTTTAATGATGATAAATTGAATCCTCATTTTTTCCGCTAGCACGCATATGAAACTTCACACATATATAAGGATAGTTAGCCCCTCTGTATATATTTTCATGGCCAAATATGCACAAGGGGGTCCTTATATACATGTTTATATTTTCATATTTCCCTTTACACCTACACATGTATGCATTATATATATATATATATAAGAACACCTATCCCCAATATATATATTCTTACTACCATGAGTAAATATATATAAAGGGGGAACATATATATTTATATTCCTTCCAATTCATAAACATTTAATCCTTCATCAACAGTGACTTGAATCCACCTCAACAAAATCCAAACAGCACTACATAAATTTTAATAACCCAAAAATCACAAATTCCATATTTAAAATTTAGACATAGAATAAAAATATAATTAACCTTTGACAAATATGATATAAAACACATTTTCATTGATGGTGGTGGATAGAACCATCCTCATCAGGAGAAACCACCTATAATAAAATAGTGTAAAAATGATATATTATGACTTCTTATATATATGTGATCAATGTGTCAACTGTACATGATAAATAATACATGAATCCATAACCAACAATTAACAAATAATATTCAGATTGATATGAACTTCCCAATACTAAATAAAATGATCATTAATAAACCTCTTAATTTTTCAAACATCACCTTCAATTGAAACACTTAGGAGGTGTTTGGTTATAATTGGACATTTACCAATTTCTCTTAAGTCATTTCAAAAGTGGAGTTCAAGTCACCATGAATAAGTAACTATTTATTTCATTCCATCCATTTAAACTTTAGAAAGGATGAATAACCAGTACATATTTCACTACATGATGCATTAACACTCATGTAACAAGTTAACAATTTTTTTGTTCCATTTAACTCACTAAATTCATTAAAAGATGGAAATTCCATTTATAAGATCAAAGGGGGGTCACATAGTGGTGACTTGGTCATTATAGCACTTTTCTACTTGGTTAATTCCATCGTAAAATTCTAATGGCACTAAAATGGTGTTTTGGTTCAAAAAAACATTTTTCTAAAAAGAGGGAAACCCCCTTTAGGGATATAAAAATTGTCATGTATGATGTGTGCTTTATGACTAACAATGACATAAAGTATATAGGAAATATCATTGCAATAATGTCAACAAACAATATAGGCATAAACGACCACTATAAGTTTTCACAGACAACACTCCTCCATTGGGAGGATTTTATTAAAAAAACTGACTTGTTTATCAAACAAAACTATTATCTTAACTAACACATGATCAATAATTCCAATATAATATAAACAAGAACAATTTAAAAGATACATAAATGAAATTTAAAACAATATTTAATTATATTGGGTAAGAAAGCAACCCAACCTCAATGGATTCAAGCCACACTCAACGCTTGACATTTTTATAAGTGACAACTCTAAGCCTCCTCATCCATCTTCCAGGCATATTCACCTTTGCATATAAATAGGTATTCCCTAACCCCTATGTACGTGTCTGCATGGCCATGATCACACCCAAGAGGATATTTATATATATGCTCACATGCATCAGCCCATTATAACCCATACATGTTTGGATTTTCCATATATATACATAAGAACACCTAGACCATTATATCTAATCGTGCTATGATGGGAGGATATACATATAACAGGAGAACATATTATATACATTCTTACATATACATACGCGGTGAGTCGCCTTTGACTCTGGTGGCTCAAAACTGCCTCAATTATCATCAACATGCTATAATAAAATTACTAAGGGATCTAAAATTACAAAAAAGACAATTATAAACTAAGATACATCTATGAATGAAGGAAAAACTCACCTTAAACCATTAGAGGTGAACTAAATCGGCCTGAACCACTTCCCCTTCGGCGACAGTTTCCGTAACACACAGGAACATGTCCTGAGAGAGTTCAAAAAAATTCCAGTGATCTGATGAATTCTCAATAATTGAACATAAAAATGGAATTGTGAGGAACATTATTAATGGGAACGAGAATAATAGTACAGGTGATGATGGACAATTTTTTTATTTAAATGAATGAATAATAATTTCCAGGTGCATACCATTGAGGTTTCATCCAGTCTATGTAATCGAATTCATGAATAGTAAAACTCAACTATTGTAATATGTGGATCCAATTCTGACATGCACATGGTAAGAATTAAAAGATACCATAAAACTAATTAGTATTTTTATATCTATAAAAAATATATATGCAAAATAGCATGCACAAATTGGGTGCATCCTACATGAATCAAGATGCATTACTATAAGGATTATGTGGTTGGATAAAATGTTATAATTCTCCTATAATATATCAACCACCACAACCATAGAAAATAATTCTCTTATTAAAAAATTCATGAACTCATAGAGAGTCAATTTTAATCATATACAAGAATAAAATATTGATATTTTCTACCTAAAACATATCAGTTTCATTACATCAATGACAAAAATAAGCCTCAATAATATTGAATTTCACTCTACATGAAATATCCAATCAATATAACCCCACCAATACACCATCACATTGAATCAGTATCACTCTAGTACATGAGTTACATCAAGTGAAAAAAATAATATTTTATATGAATTCCAATCACCCCTGCACCGTCCCCCCCACCCTACACCTTCCAACCCCCACCCCCACCCACCCCCACAGGCCCACCTACCCCAATCAACCCTGCATCAGCACCCCCTCCCCCTACACCAATCCCCCATCCACCAGTCCCCCACCACACACCCCCTGCACCAACACCCCTTCCCCCTCCCCCAGAACCCCTCCCCCTTGAATCACCCTGACACCATCCCCCAATCTTTATATAATAACTTCCGGAAAAATCAAAAACATAAGCACATCCATGAAAAACTATGAAAATATAATTTTCCATTAATATACATATATAACTATAACATTAAGTGATAAATAGACATTACAATTAGTTAAGAAGAAGAAGCAGGGGTGGTTATACATAATTTATTCTAAGATGGGATTTTATTTCTTACATTGGTCATAATTTCATATATTTTAAGAAAGTAAAACTATTGCAAAAAAAGAAGTATAAATGTGGAGTAGAATGATCTCATAGAAAAGATAAAAAATTCCATGATGTGATGGGTATAATAAGGTAGGATAATAGAATATCTTTATAAAAATTTGGTTTCTAAACAAAAGGAATATAATGTGGAAAAATATGGCTATCTTAAATATAGAAACACCTTAAAGAATATAATATAAGTCTATGAAAATTCCGTGGATATTCAAGTTGAACCATCTAAGGATTATGAGAAAATCAGCTCCATGAAAAAGGTAAATTTTTTTTCAAAATTATCATGTGATACTAAATGTGTTTCCTTTCATTATAAAAACTATGAAATAAAATTTGAATATTTTTTGGATGATAAATGGTGTAACAAATTTTCCCATATGGATGACATGAGAATAAAAAAACCACATGGAAATAGGAAAATAAAGGGTGGATAATTCCTTGAAAGCAAAAAGATTTTTATAAAGAAAATCATCAATATAATGGAAGATCATGTTTTAAGGGATATTTATATTGTTGTAGAAGTTTTGTGTATAAATATTTTGAGTAGTGGTATAACATGTCATTTTACTTGAACTAGGATGAAAAAAGTTGGAGCAGACCTAAGAAGAATAGAATTAGTTGCATTAGAGGTAGGAATACTCTTAGTAAGAAAAAATTACAACCCAAAGATACTACTAGAAGTGTATCTCCTCTTTATTCCCATTCAATTTATATGTACGTTATTATGGGTAATTAAGGAAAACAAATGGGTAGATGGATGGAAGTTTTATTATTTGTGTATAAAAATAATGAGGCATCCTTTATATAATGCCACTAATGTATGATTTTCTGTGATGAAGAAAGTGAGGCCATCCCTTAAGTGGTTAAAAGCGTAAATTAAGATTTTTAATAATGAAAATCTGTAGAAAATATCAAAATCTAGAAAACCTAATTCTAATTGGTCATTGAGGTTATATTGAACAACCCAAATATTAATTTGTATATTGGAATCATGTGATCATTAATATATGTACTTCATTGACCACTTTGTTTATAAACTCAATTTTCTATAAAGTTGTTTGCCTCGTATACATATAGTTAAACATCTATTGTTTGTTTTCCAAGAATATAATGTGATATTATCCTTTTCTCACAAGTGGATAATTTTGGGACTTTTAATATATGGAGGAGAATATGATTTATTGATGGGAGTGATCTACATCCAAAAACACTATCAGTGAGTTCTAAAAATACACTCCCACTAACCCTATAGCCATTTTGTAAATCTAAATCTAGGGGTACAAAACTTCAGATCCCACATTTTCCCCAAGAACATGTCTAACACAACTAGAAGGCCAATAAAAGAAAAAATCATATTAATATCAGGTCCAAATTATGATCAAGTAACATCCAAAAGTTATCATCTTATTTCTAGTACCAGAGCAAGAAAAATCCACAACAATATTTAGTATAAGGTATAAAACACTATTCAATCAAAATCATGAACAAAACATTACAAAAATATAAAAAACATGAACATATTTCCTAACTCTAGTTTTTAAGGTTACACCGAAAGACACCAATGACTAAATATGAATTGACCCTCTTAGGGTTAACAAAACATTGGGCACCCATGGTCTACTAGATCACGTCTATCAATTCCTGATCCAATATAGATAGGGAAACATCATCTGTCGACTCTGAAAACTAACCCATTCATGATCATCACCACTCCTACAAGGGAATCATCAAGAAACCCCACATCCATAGGAAAGTCCTCAATGTTTTCTTAGACCGATCTCAAACCTAATCTCTGGGACACCTAGTCATAACCATCAACCTATGGTGTCGGCCCAGCCTAAATATTCCAATTGGATTAAACCTCCAGTAAGAAGTTCCAAAACTTTAATAACTCAAACCCCAAGAAATTGATCCAAACAATCCAGAAACATCGAAAATATTATTTTTTCCTACCTTCTGAGAGATTTGAAATCACCTAAAGCTATAACCCTTGGACAATCCAAGGAATTTTCAAAGGAACATAAAAAAGAATCCCATTGGAATTACTTGTGGAAAGCTGTCCAAAAAATGTACAACCCCCACATAGGTCTCACACCACACCTCCATTTGAAAAAAATATTAAACTAAATCCGTTATAAAAAAAACTCTCTATACACTACTCACTTTGAGGGTTCTAGATAAAAAAACATAACGGGAACCTCCCATTTAACCCGGACTAAAACAAACCATCTCACAAAAGGCCTCTAACAACTTGAGGGTTCTAACACGACACCCCACATAGAAAGAACCATGTATATGCCCCTCATAAGTCCATACTCAAATCCCATGGAAATATATATATCCATATTTCACCCCTTTCCAACCCTTATTCATCACATAAGAGCATGTGAGGTTTTCTCTCGAACCAAAAATCAAGAGATAGGGTTTATGAACAAAACCCCTTTGTGAGATGTCCGAGACCCTCACTTATCAAAGATGACCCACAAAGGTTCTCAAGGGGATCCAATAAAACCAATAGTAATTTAATAACTAAATAAATTAAAAAACAAATATTGATTAGGGAGATATAACAAATATAGAACACGAATCCTACCTTGTGATGAAAATGCTAATGTTTAAAACCTGATCCTATTATCGAATAGCATCCCATGAACATATCTCTTTCCATGAAATAGAAAAAAAAATTAAAAAAATTATAATTATTTATTTTAATAAATCAAAATCAGAATAAATTCATAAATGATAATTGTGGAGATTCCATATTCGAGAACCACAACCAACTTCCTAAAAGATGCATAAAATATACCCCTTATGTTAATCTAAGAAAACCCCATTACATGAACCAATTGATTACCAGGAAATTACAATAAATTTAATGGAAAATTCAAAATAGTCTCATTAGGCCTCATACCATCTCTAAAATGATGAGTGATGGCATGTGTTCTGCATCACGAGATATATCATCTCTATGCCACAATAAAGAACCACGATTTCTGGTCAATTCCATCATGTTATGGTGGAATGGACACTAAAAATTATAATGGGAAACATTAATATTAGAGAAAATAAATTATGTGTAATAATGATGGTAATAGATTAAGATTCTTACCTCAAATCGCCCTGTTGGAGGTACACTGGAGAAGGAGGTGGGGAGGAATCCTCATAGCAGCATCATTAAGGATATGAGGTGACCACATGGAGATGGTTAGGTCATGTTAGTGATGAGGTGTGCTGGTAGTGCAAGAGCCGCATCTACAAGGAGGCATTAGAACTGAATTGGAGCCAGTAGGGAGGTTTCTGGCTATGTCAAAGCTGAAGGGGGAGGAGGAATCGTGAGGGGAGGAGGAATACCGAGGGGGTGATGGAAGGGGGGATGGTGAGGGAGGAGGAGAGAAGGAGGAATCTAGTGGAGAGTAGGGGAGGAGGAATGGTGAGGATGGAGAGGGAAGGGGAATGGAAATGACGGCGAGGGAGGAGGAATCACGATGTGGGAGGGAGGAGTTTTGGTAGGGAGAAGTTGCGGGAGGGGGAGGAATCGTGATGCCGGTGGGAGAATTTGTGGGAGGGGGAGGAAAGCCCGATCAAAATAAAATTTAGATAACCTATTGACAAACCCATCTATTTGTTTGTGGATATATCTTACATATTTCAACTGATCATTTAAACATTAGATATAGATCCATATCTATAGATCATTTTTCTATCAGTGATCGTGCTCTTTCCTTGTATGAAAAGTAGTCTTGGGGATATCCTCCTTCACCCTTACTTGTTAATAACCCTACTAATGATCCGCCATGGAGAATTATTTTTCTTTATGTATCCCATCGAACTAGTCATCAATTTGTGGTTGAGGATACTTATTCATTATCTTTATTTTTATGAGGTCACGATAATAAATTCAAAGGAACACTGACCCATCCTTCTTCTTAACAATGAGGAGTGGTGCACCCCATAGTGAATCCCTTGGGCATATAAACCCTTTATATAGATTCTCCTATAGATGTTTCTTTAGATATTAATGATCTGTAACAAACTTTCTATATGGATTCTTGGATATTGGTAATTCCCTATGTATAAGACTAATCAATAATTAAACATCTCTTTTATGAGGAAGACCATGAAGTTTCTTAGGAAACACTTCAGTTAATTCCCTCACAATAGGCTTTCCTTTAAGGATGGTTTCTTCCTTATAATCGGTCATATGAGCAAGATATGAATGCTCATAGAGAATTAATATACATGCTTAAGATGATGTTTCTTAAGAAGGTTCATCCACCTACTTTCACCAATATATATTCAAGTGTAGATTATCCATATGGAGTGTGATTTCCTACTCACGGAAACTTATGTTGGATATATATAGAGAAAAAAATCCATTCCATGAATTTCATTAAATTTCCACTAGAGGGAGTATGATGAGATTTTATAGGATTTTCAACCCACAAATTATGATAGGGGAGGAGTTATATTAATGAGATATAATGATTGCCCCATTTTCCATTCTCAATTACATCTCTACTTCTCAGATTTTTGGGGATGTTGGGATTGTTCTACAAAACATTCAGTATTTAAAATAATGCATATAACAATAATAAAAAAATTAAATTCATTATTCTAGATTAAATAACTAGCATACCTATAACCACATTGTTGTCGGTGTTTTCTTCGGCTGTAGGGATGGGAAAAGATCTCCCCTGATTCCTTCTAGGTTGTTGGTTTCCTCTGAAAACACTTGGCTAGGGAATTGGTTTGAAAAGTTCCCTGGTTTGGTGGAATTGAAACAATGGATAGCGATTTGAGCGAATAACGGAGTGTTCCACTCCTCTTTCATAGTAGTTGGTTTTTCATGTTGGTAGTTTATAGCGAGATTCCCTTCTCTTCCACACCAAAATCATTTCCTCATCCCCTTTAGGAAATTTCCAGGATGCTTCTTTCTGCACCTTTGGAAAGTGAGGTGATTGAATTTCATAGCTTCATTGGATTTTTCCATTGGACCACTAGAGTTAATGTCCACATTATGATTCATATCCCCATGATACCCCTAAGATTTACTGATCTACATTTCAAATTTTAGGGTACATCAGACAATTTCTATATAGCAATCAATGTCACGGATCGCAAAGACTTTCCGTAAGCTATGTTTTATCCCACCAAAGAAGTGGTCAAACATGCATATGGGGGTAACGACAAAGACATAGGCATATCATGAAAGCCTTGTAATCTATTCTTCATATGCTCTGATGGATTTATCAACTTTTTTCTTGAGGTCATGGTAGTCCCTTTCCATATTATGTTGAAGGATGTGCAGAAAATATTTATAAAAAAACATTTTCTGAAAAACCTTCCATTCCAATGCCTTGATATCTTCTATAGGCTTTGTATTTTTGATCAATGTCCACTATTGATCTGCTTCACTCTCCAAATGATTAGTAACCAGAAAAACCTATTATTTTACAGATCATTGAAGGGTGTAGATGACCATTTCAATGGATTTGATACATTGTTAGACGATTGAGGGATTAGTTGATCCATTAGAACTTGGATTACATTCCTTAATGAAGGTCTAGATTGGGACTTTTTCATTCTTAGGGGGGGTTGAACATTCCTCTTAAACCATGTTTCTATCAAAAACATGATTTATCTGAGAATGTATAGGGAATGATTTTGTGATTCCATCTCCCATTGGATTTGGCATCTCATTAGAAAATTTATCACATTGATCTTCATAATAGTTGTTTTCCCGAGTCCTCCTATTACCAACAATTGGATGGAATAAAATGAATGTTATGGGAAACACATAGAGGGTAATCCAAATTCAAAAAGGGATAACTTTTAAATATCATCCATTTCCTTAACTTATGAATTTATAGGCCTAAATCTATGTCATCCATGATCTACTTCCCAACAAATATTCATAGGGGAATTTTTTGTTCCATTAATAATGGTTCAAAATAAGATCATGAATTAACAAAATCAAATCACCTAGGAGTGTCGAAACCAAGAGTGCAGAAGGGGCCATTGTCGTGCACTAGTTTCTATGCGAGTATAGCTCAATGTAGTGCTTATCGGTTTCCCCATAGATACATTTGTACCAAAGATGCCTGTACTTTTTCATATCTAGACAGGGATGCATTGTTTTGATAAACCACATACTCAATAATCACCAAAATTTGGAGATTTATTAATTATACTGAGTCTTATCCCTAAGGCTTTAACTAGGATTATCTAATCATAATCCCCAAAATTACTAAATATATCATTTGATACCAACTATAAAAACCATGCTCTTTATTACACAATTAACCTTGATTTGTTATATAATAATTCACTTAATACAACTCTAATGGTAGAAAGGTCTAGTGTATATGGAAATTATGAATATTACATAAAAATTTATAATATAATACACTACATCTTTATTGAAAAATTATTTTACATGACCACAATATTCCTTCGTACATATCATTGTGTGGGATAACCTGATGGCATTCATACGAAAAGGGTGATCTATAATGTCCATTAGGGGAGTAATCATGGAATTAAAATAATAATATAGTACATAGTAGGAAACATTCAAATCAATGGTGAATAAGAAAAATATGTACATAAAGGCATTATATAGCACGATTGTCATAACATGGATATGTGGCTACAAAATTTAACCTGATATTAGCATGAGAAAATGCTCATTTCACATGATGAATGTTTAAAACTTCATTGCTAATGAATTATAATTATTAAATCATCATTTCACATAATGTGTCATGATATCAATCTTTACCCAATGCATTGGAGCACTATCAGGTCCCACCCTTCTTAATCATTCCATTTCATGCATAAGTGTGTTATATAGACCATACAACATGGATTCATTAAACATAATAATTTATTCTAAAATAAAGGAATGTAGAATTAATAAATTAAACTATTTAATCAATAAGTGAATTTTCTTAAAGGTGAATACCCTTGATAGTGAAATGGGCATGTAATTCACTACACAATGACTTTGGCTTGGAGAATCACATTGCAACAATGGGGCGAAATAAGAATTCATAAAAATAGTTGATGAGAGAGAAATGAGTATCTCATCATGTGTACATGAAATGGAGATTAATGGGGTCATATAGATACATATACAAACATATTTAATGGAATTTAGATGCATAATTTTAAATAATTTCTTGAATGTAAATGAGGAGAGTGAAATTCCTTATGGAATTTTGGCATGGTAATGGGTGTGAATGGGAGATGTTAATGAGAGATAATGAGGTCTCTCATCATTGAAACATGAGAAGGGAAGTATCAGGGAGGTTATAAATCATAACCCAAAATTTTTAATTTAAAATGAATGGATATAACAACATAATGATATTTGGACTAAATTGAGAACGAAAAAAGTCCATTATTGGAAGTGTGATCCCAAAGGCATGGGAAAGTCTTTAGAGAGGATTATAGGGAGATTAGGGAGCCTTGGGGGATTATAGAGAGATGAGGAAGGGGTTGGTCGAGCTCCAAAGGTTTTGAGTGATGAGAAGTGGAAACTTGTTTGCGTTTATATAGGAAAAGGGGGAAAATTCGTTATTATTTCTGTTTTGGACACTACATATTAAAATATTCAAAACAAAAATCCATTCCCTGAATTTTTCCCATGATTTTTTCCAATTTGGAGTTACCGAAATAGCTTTGAGGCCTTCTTTTAAATTGATATTTGATAGCCCCCCATTCAAGGGATGAGGGGGAACCCTTACAAGGCCCGTTGTCATAGAGATTACATGACCCATAGGTCATAGGAAATATATACGCTTTAAATACATGGAACTGATTCTCCCTAGCTTCATAAATGTGATGTTAGCTCTCCACCTTCCCATGTCTAGCTTAGCTAGGCCTCCCGTGCAATCATAGGCGTGTTCTGATGGCATGTGTCATACCATGTCATTCAGACAAATCTTCTTAAGCTTCTGATATGGTGAATGTTCCTGAATTGAATCCTCATCTAGATTATCTTCCATGTAGAGCCTTCCTAGTATTTAAGCATAATATATAGTGGTCCAAAGTCTTTGAGGTGTCCTGAAGGCCTTAAGGTGGCTCGAAGGCCTTGAGGTGGCCCAAAAGCCTTACTGTCTCGATGGCCTTTGGTGGCCGAAAAGCCTTGGATGTCCTGAGGCCCAAACTAGTGGCCCGAAATCCCAATAAAATTAATATTACTATCTAATACAGTAGCTTCTATAGTAGCTTCTACAATGCCCACTACAGTAACCCAGAAATACGTATCCACCCAGTTTTAAACTCAAGCCACTAAGATGAACCTGTCGAGTCCCCACCAACTGGGTTGAGGCTCCTGTGCTTCCAATATGGAGTGGGAAACATTATTTTATATGGAAAATGGTAGAACATATTAAAATATTAGGCTTTCTTATTTGTTGGTGAGTCACACTCTAAAAGAATACATATTAAATTGCTAAAATGTTTTACAAGTCTTGGAGGTTTCACCAAGTCATTGTAAAATATATCAAACAAATCTAAAATCACATTATTTTAAAGGTAAAACACATATTGGAAAAAAATCCCATTTATTGTATTCTATAAAACTACTATTGGTTCATTATGATGTCATAAACCACAATATATATTTAAACGGTATTTAATTTTTAGGCAAAAATTTTACATTCTACGAAAATTATGAAAAATTCACCATTTGATAATGTGGACGTCCAAAATCCAAAAATAGTATTCATTTTATCCAAATAATTATTTAAATATTTCAATTATCACTTTAGAACCCATCATTTATAAAAAAATTCATGGGTTTTGACAAAAAATCATTCAAATATTAATAAATATTACAATTGTATTCATAAAAATTACACAATAATTTATATTTATAAAATAAAATTTAGTAATAATATTTTATTAAAAAATTATTTAATTAAAAAATAAATTACCTCATAAAAATTGTTTTTTTAATTTAATATTGACTAGAAATACTATTTCTTCTTTAATTAATATTTAAAATGTAAAAATAATAAAATTAATGTATATTATTTTTTCTATAAAAAAATAATACACATAATCATAGTGTTAGAGTTTTAGTTACATAACCCCTTATAACATTTGCATAAGACCTAGGGGTGATATGAGGGATGGTGACAGACTCTTGGGGTGGTTCAGATAACATTACCTAGGTGGTAATCTCTACCAACATCCATTTTTCCCATAGGAGGCTCTGTCCAATATTAATTCGTTGAAGCTTAGCTTGGGATTGGTCAAGAGTGAAGCTAAATGATGATACATCCATTACGAGCTCCACTAAATGGGATTTGTATGGAGAAATTCTATTGGATGAGGCCGTCACTTCCTTTGTCTAAGTAAATTGTATTTTTTATAGGTCTATATTTATACTAATCATGCGATCAATGTTCAATGACTATATTTTCAATTCTAATAATTATTAAAGGTATTTTAAAAATTCAAATACATAAATCCAAGTAAGTGAATATGTATTATATTAGAATTTTACAAAATAAGACACTTAATCAGATAAAGTTGAATTATCATTAAAAAAATATTGGGTCCTTAAAATTATTTTATATAATGAAACAAATTTTAACTTCATAACATTGTGAAAGCATTGTGTTGACACTAAAAATGATTTTTATGAGTATCGTGATGTAATTTACTTTTTATATGTTATCAAATATTTTTGTATGATATTTGAATTTTATTTTCATACAAGAGTATTTAAATGTTTTTAATAAATTCTTTTATCATTGTTATGTTTTTATGGTATCATAAATGGTATCATATTTTATACAAAACAATAATTCATTATTATTAACCAAAAAATTAACATTGTAAACAAATTCTAAAAATTTCAACATAGACTAAT
Source organism: Viscum album (assembly GCA_963277665.1). NCBI lineage: Eukaryota > Viridiplantae > Streptophyta > Magnoliopsida > Santalales > Viscaceae > Viscum > Viscum album. The sequence continues at coordinate 1,336,851,464 of OY728132.1, read as the reverse complement.
GTTGATCTGATTTTTTAAAATATTTTTTAAATTTTTACAAATATATTTTTTTAAACTTATAGAAAATTATTATAATATATACTGATAAAAGGTGAAAAAATATTTGTTGAATAAGATGTATTTCTGACGAAAAAATGAATTTTCTATAAAATTATGTGTCTATTTCAGAAGAGGAAATAAATTAGAACATAATCTATATTTCATAATATATTTATCCATATTATCTCCCATAAATTTAATGGATTATTTGTAAAAAATATATTATTTAAGAGTATATTGAGGTTCGTTTAATATTAATGTTGTATGAAAGGTAAGATATCCATGAAATGCAATTTATTTTAGAAGAGACATACCAAAAATTATTAGTATGTAATATTCATCACTACATATATAAAAAATCCATCATACATTTAATTAAAATTACCTTTTAAATATTCGGGGGGTGGTTCTTCTTCATAACATCCTCATTCTCCCACATTGTATCTTTCATTTTATGTTTTCTTCAAAGAACCATTACCAACCGTGTAATATGATTCCAAAATACATTCTCTCTAGTGTCATGAATCAAAATTGACTCTTCATAGTTAAAAAATAAGGTTCATGGTCTATTTATTCATAGGAATTTACATGTGTTGTGTCTATAATATACTTTCATTACAATGATATGTGGAATAGATCATGAAATTTTGAGAGATATAGTGGCAATGCTAATCGGTAAGCTATAGATCCAAATTTTTAATTAATTTTGAATGTTTAGATGTAAATAGGGATCATATTTTATTTATTACCAAACCATATCACAACTTCCATGAAGATACATTCATAAATAAATGAACTCAAACTAGAAATTCCAAATCATTCATCCATTTTTCAGCATAACTCTATTTCCAACATTGAGTTTCTTGAACATTATCATAGATAGTCATCACATTTTAATGGAGTCTCTTCAAAATATTCTGGGTGTATAATCTTCATTTCACTAACTTCATCCCAAATTGTTTCTGTGGGACATCTCTTGACATATATTTCTTCATATGGTTCGGTTTAAATACTTGAAAAAAAAGAATTTATTATAGGAAATCAATACCAAAGGTAAATATTGATCTCACATGTCGTGGATGTAAAGTGTGCATGATCTCAACATGCATTAGAGTGTTTGAATAGTAATTTAGAACTATCCTTTGGTTTTAGGATTGTAGGTGTTTCTCAAATGAATCTTAGTATCTTAGGCCTTCTGATGAATCTTCAAAAACAATGATATAAAATGAAGTTCTCAGTCAGACCCAATCGATTGAGGTGAACAATTAAGTCTTTAAAATTCCATAATATAGAGTTCTTATCAGGTCTCTAGAGGTAAATCTTCTCTTAATTCATGAAAATGGTACTATCTGGAAAGGAAATCAACAATAACCCATTTTATATCAGTCTTTTTGGGGGAATGTGGTATTCCTATTATGAGGTCGGTTGTAATTTCATCCCACATAAACATAGAAATAGGTAAAAGTTTATTGAATCATATTTGATGTTTTCTCAAAGAATCCACTTGTTAAAAAATTAGGCATCATGAAAAATAGTAAAATATTTTTCTTTCATATTATCAAATTAAAAATGTTCCTTCATATCTCTATAAATCTTGGAACAATGAGGTTTTTGGAGAAATTTTATATTCGAGTATGAAACTATAAATACATTATTAGATCATTTTTTCATGCAACTGATATCCTTATTCAAAATTTTAAATAACAATCATTACAATAAAAACCTTCTAGTTTTCCATCATTCAAAATGTTAATTTTATTACAAACATTCTCATCATCAGATTGAGATCTTTTTATATTTTCCAACAAAGATGGTTTCAAAATCATTTTACAAATGAGTGTTATATTCCATTTCATAATAATTAACATAACCATATATATTAAATCAATGATCATAGGATCTGTCTCAATCCTTTATTCAGTGATAAGCCCATGGTCTTTCCTACTTAATGAATCAACTACCTTTTGTCATGGGTGGTAGTGTATTGAGAAGTAAAAATATTTGTGTCACTTGAACCATATTATTTTCCTTTTGTTGAGTTATTTACATGTGAATATGTATTTAAAATTATTTTAGTCTATATATATATAACATACATCAAGATAAATATAATGTATCTACATATTCAGATAAAGTATTATGTATGCTAACACAAGATCAATAGTTAGATGATTTTGTTCCAGAGTTTTCAAGTCATTGGATGAATATGAAATAACATTATTATTTTTCATAAGGACAGAACCCATTTATTTTCACTATGCATAATTATATATCATAAACCTATAATTTTTTTGATGAAAAATTAAAAATCAGATCATTGAACAAATTTATGTTAATTTATTAAAAATATTCTACACGTTTTATAAATAAAACTTCACCTTTTTTCATATGAGTTAGGTTATCAGGTTAGCAAATCTAAGAGAAATTTGAATGGAACTCAAATTGTATCCTAGACATCCAATGAACCTATATACCTAGACTATGTTCATTGGTGTGGGAAATTCTTGGGATCCCTTTATATTCAATAAATATATTGATACTTCATATGAAAATATGTCCCAGAAAAGAAATTTCACAAATCTAGAAATCAAACTTGATAAATTTAATATATAACTATTTCCTTATCAGATTCTCAAGAATGATTCACACATTATTATTAGGGTCTTAATAGCTTTTAAAATAGAAATTAATATCATTAATTAATACCAAAATAAAATCACCTATATATACCTTAAATATTTTCTTCATTTGATTAATAGAAACCAAGTTTTCATTGGTCACTAGAAGTGGAATTACTATATTATTTTAATGCTTATAACTCATCTAAAAAGATTTATTTGGAATTTAATCCGTATTTACATGAAATTTATTATATCCAAAATGAAATTAACTCTACCAAAATATTTAGATCCATGAATGAAGTAAAATTAATCATTAATGTGAGGCAACTGATACTTTTCAGTTATCATAACAGAAATGATATCTCTATAATTAATGTAAAAACTACTGGATCTATATTTCTTATTAACAAATAGACATTGAAATACCCATGGAGAAACACTAGGGAGTGTAAATATCTTATTACTCAACCCCTCTAGTTGTGTTTTCAGCTCCACTTATTCCACAATTTCCATTCTATAGTTATTATTTTATATCAGTTTTTTTATCAAGGGTTGAGTAAATGGAAAACTAAACATCATGCTCTTAGGAGTGTCCATATATTTCCTCAAGAGATACATCAATGTATTATTGCAATATAGGTATGTAATTATTTTGAATAATACAATATTCATCCCAAGATGTTGTTTTATATTCCTCCTATAGAATTTTATTCAATTGAGCTACTGGTGGTGGATCCAGATAAGAATTGGATGATGATGTTTTTGATTAAAAGATAATGAGTTATATATATTCCTCACAAATAATAATTTCTTTCTTATTGAATTAAGGTTTCACAAAATATTATAAACTATATTCTATAACATGTATTTTTTCAAATTTTACCACAGTTATGATGATACTATCAGCCAATAAAGCACACTTATGTGTCATAATGGGTAATAATTGACACATAATTTGTGTAGTAAAAATTACATATATATTTGTGAGTAAAATGATTTTTTTAAATCAGAAGATAAATATATAATTTTTTGTAAGACTTTTTACCTATAAAATAGTGTAATTATTCGGAATGAAAAAAAGAATTTGGTTAATTTTAAGATAAGATTAATGTATTTACCACCTCATCATTGGGTACATCTACCTCACCTATTCTTTTTCCATAAGCTTGGTCATATCCCCTATGACTCTTATGTGGTTGATTCTTTTGGCTCATGGGACATTGGATAGAGAAAGTCCTATTTTTTATATTTAGAGCATGTTATATTAGTATCTTCTTTCCCATTAAAATTATGAGATAGAAAACCCTTTACTTCTCACTTAGAACACACTCTTCTGCCATTAAACTATTTCCCAAGATGTGTCTTCCCACAATTTCGACAATATCAAAAACACCTCATTTAATTATTCTTATTTGGTTCATTAAATTTATCATGGTTATTTATCAAAATTTTATTATATTTATATCATTTTTATAAATAAAATATTCAAAACATCATCAATATTTGGATGGTTAATAACACAATTTCATTATATAATGAAATGTTTTGGAAACTACATAGTTTAAGAGTTTTGGATTATGTCCTTAAAATAAATTATCAATTTTTGTCTATAAATTGGTATGTAATTTGTTTCATACCAATATAGTCTTGTAAAGGTATCCTCATACTTAGAAACACTGTCTTCAAAAATTTTCATTATAGTAATAAATTTTCTCTTAATTTAAATTAGATAATCATGAGTGAATTTTCGTAATAAAATATATATTAAATGTCCCCATTTCATATGTCATATTTCATAATACTCATTAGTATTCTAGATAAACTTCATCCATTGATCTGAATATCACTTCAGAGAGTATAATTCTAGTACAAAGTTTCATTTTCATTGTATACCAATGTTAGAAATATCATTTCCAGGGACATGATCCAATTCACAACTACATATAATCTAGTTTTCCGACATAAATATAGGGGTTTATTCTACATAAAATATTTCAACATATTTATATCTTTTCATGACTCATTATGTTTCTCCATTCGAGCAAGGTTATTCATCATAACGTAAGTATGAAATCCAAATATGGTATTAATATTATTAGCTCCAACAACTACTATGTTGAATTTCATAGTGGGGAAACCGCTTCCTTATCTTTATGAATGTATTACCTTCCTTTAATTAGGATCCATCAATAAATAATGGCACATACCGACTTATACCTTAACTATAACGAGTGTTGATCCAAAAAATAAAATTTCTCTAATGGTGAATGTTTTTAGATACTAAATATATTATTATAGTTAACACTTTGGTTATGATTATTTTAAAATTTAGATCCATTGGATTCTACTAATCTTTCCTCTAGTACCGACTATAAGGACCCTCACCCCAGTATTATAAATATGGTGCCTTGCATTATTAAAATCTAACTAGAAAAAATATTCAAATCCTAAAGGATTGAATAATTTGATATTATTGAAGAAATCGATACATACATAATATTGTATTACATTGGTAGTTAAAAATACAAAATAATGTAATATTAATCCTTCAACTAGATAAATTATATCTCCATCATAACCTATGAATAGGAATGAAAAATAGGGGTTAGCTCAAATGTTTAGTAAGGGTTAAATACAATGAATGTTAGCTTCGATCAATAAATCATATATAGTATAGCATGATAAATAACATAATTATCATTACATTAAATGAAATAACATATATATCCATAGAGGAAAAGGTATTGAAATTATGTAAATTTAAATAATTGGAAACCAAATCCATTTAAAAAAACATATATACTATCTGACTCCATAGATAATATCATACTGAAAAAGTCGATAAAAAGTATCATAGTTCTCACTAAAGTAAATTCCTTCTATTTGATTTCATGATATCAACATCATGATATATACACTTTCATGATAATTCATAATATTGTTTAATCATTATAGGTAAAACCAATATAATTTGGATAACTTATTCTCCTCATGAGACAGTTAATTGATTGAGGGGATATATATAACCAGGATCCACCTATGTATGCATGTCTAAAAAATTTCTAATATATCAAAAGGACTAATTTATTTATTAATGAAGAAATAATAATCAATAAATATCTTTAATGATTAAAAGATTCATATTTATCATTATTTCCTCAAATAATCAAATTTCTTTCAATGTGAACATTATTGGTAAAATTTTATAAAAATTAGGAAATAATCATATCTATGACACATGAAATATGAATATTTTTTGAATTATTCAATGAATTGTGATCATAATAAAATTGGTAAGTATGTAGACCAGAGAAAAAGTATTATGTTCATTAAAATATGACTTAATGAAGTGAAATTGAGACAAACTACCTTACCTCACACATCCTTTTTGTTGTACATTTAATAACCTCCATTATAGTGGTTTAAATTAATTTAAAAATTTAAACCATAACCAAATTTTATATTTATCATATCCTATATGATCATATTGTCACCTTCTTGTTAATAATATTTCATTGTAACCCTAATTTCGAGTGTTTAATGAATCACTTTCCTAGGCATTGTTTCCATGTAAGTACATTTTATTATGCATATGATATAGTTCCATAATCTCCATAATTATATTATGTTCATAGGTATCATATTAATTAATTTTATGCATTTTTATAATTATTATTTTTCGGTGAACATTGAAAATGAATCGCATCGCATCGGAGAGATGGTAGGCCTTAGGTATGTGTAATCGACATTATCATTCCCTTAATGGGTGAAACTGTATGGAATAGTATTGTATATTAATTTTTTAATAATATATATCATTTAAAAATGATCATATATATCCATTATTTTCATCATTTTACCCATCTAATTAAATCATTACGAGAAAAATTACAACTTGGTGTTGAGGCAATAATTCGTACGTACGCACGTTTGGTGCTTTCATTTTCAATATGATGGGTAAAATAAGGAATATAGTTTTTAAATAATATTGATAACATCTATTGTTATTAGTAATAATATATTTATTACATTATCATGGAAACAACTCATTAGTTGTATGAAGAAGAAGAAATGAACATGAATGTGTTGGTAAACACAATTACTTCTTTTTCAGTGGACATCCTTTAGACCTCTTCTCAATGGATCAAAGGATTTTCTTTTTTAAAGAAAAACAGCTCTATAACATGGAGAAGTATTTGAGGAAGAGATATTTCTTGGGTTTGGTTGATCCCTATGGATAATAGTGTTGTTAAGATGGGAGGAAGGAGGTTCCCTTTTAAAATTGAGGCAATGTACATTTAAATATTTTTCAAAATATATAAATATAGTTACTAAATAAATGATATAAGGACATAAAATGTGATATAATTGAATAGGGTAATTCGATTTAGATCATTTATTATACCATTTCTTCCTTTAAATATTTTTTTGGGTTTTTAAATAATTTATTAACATATTATATTCATGGGATATCATTGTTATCAAATTTGATAATATTCATTACTATGACTTTGAAAGCAACAAAACTGCATTTAACATTATAAATTAATTTTTATTATTTATTATATAATTCATTTTTTATAGCTAAATCTTATATCTTCATAATTATATCAAATCATTTTTATATTAATATTTTTAATTACATTTATTTAATTTTACATTAATTTAATAAATAGTACATCATCAACGTGTAGAAATTTAAGGTATTCATTTGTTCCCTGAAACTAAAAAACAATTATTAATGAAGAAGATAAATATTTTCCATTTAAAAGGACTATTTAAAGTAAAATATATATTCTAGAGATATATATATATTAAAAAGTTATAGAAATTGAAATACATATTGTGAATAGTTGGATATTCTTTTAAATAAAATATTTCAAGAGACTTAATGTCATGGAAGTGGATTTTAAAGGTACTAAATTAGAAAAAATGATGAATGGGGTTGAAACAAACTCATACATTAAGGTTTTTTACTTACTTTAGTGTCATTTAATTGTTTTTATAATTTTAACGAAAATAGTTTTTATATATTTTTCTTTTACATGCACAAGAAATGTGACATTTTTGAAAAAGAATTACTGATAATTATATCATATTAAAACTTTATATATAAATTTACAACATAAAAATAAATTATTTATTCTGAATATTTTCATTTATATTTGTAAATTATGTAACTTTAATGGTATACATATAAAAAATGATTTGATTTGGTAATTTGACTTATCTTTCCTATTAGCAGGTGTGGCCCAAGAATTTTGATAAGATTCAAGGTATATAACCCTAAAATTAGAAAATAATAGTAAGAATCATATTAAATAAATAAAATTTAATAAAAATTTCATGGATGGACCTCATACCTGTTTATTATTATATATAAGGCACCAAATTTAAATTTTCCAACATTGTGCAGGTGCTACATCAGCACTGAAAATGATTTTTATAATTATCATAAAATAATTTATATTTTATATTTTTTTGGATGTTTTCTGTACAATATTTGTATTGTATTATCATACATGAGTCATTAAATTTTTTTAATGAATTTTTATATCATAGTTATGTTATGGAGATATCAAAATTGATACCTTATTTCATAAAAACTGTATTTTTTACAATTCACCAAAAATATATTGATTTTAGAAAATTATAATAATTAAACCATTGATTAATACTAATATGTTGTTTTTCAAAAAAAGTTTATTTTTCCAAATATATTTTCAAGAAAATCCAGAAATTTAATATAATATTTATTCATAAAATGAAATATAATTTTTTTATTAAGATGTATTTATGAAGAATTAAATGAAATTACATGAAACTATGTGCCTATTTACCAAGAATAAATAAATATAAAATTGATATATATTACATTATATTGTTAATACTATTCATTACAAAAAATTTCTATGTTATTTTACAAAACTAATAATATTTATTTATATATGGTGGTTCCTTTAATCCTAGTGTTGTGTGTATTGTATGTTATTGATGAAATTTAATTTATTAAGAAGAGACATATCATAAAAACATGAGGTGATATACTTAATATTTGCAAAGTTCATTTTTGAATAACATGATTTTCATTATATTTTATGATTTCATTAAATAAGTGAATGTATAATTATTATAATTATAATTTGACATAATGGAAAATAATTTTAGATTTAGAAAAAAAAATATTATCTAATGATTAAATGTTGGGTTATTTTAAAAAAAATCATGATTTTAATTTGATAAAATTTGTGTTTGAAGATATTTTTTTTGAATTTATCCTTATATAGATATATCCTATAAAATTTGAAAACCTTTTATAGAATACAATAGAAATTTAATAAATAAAAATAATCATTTTAATATACTACTTGAGCATATAAATTATATGTTAAATTTTTTTATAACTAATAATAATTATAGGGGTCCCCTTGAGCTCAAATCTTATGTTGGACCCCCGGAATCCCAAACAAGGGAGGGGTGAATCATGGTTTAAACTTTTTCCCACAAAGTGATGGATCTTATTCACAATTTGGTAGGTACTCATTAAACCTATATGATATATATGATCAGTAATAAGACATTCACAATCAAATAGACAACACGCATTAATTTTAGATGGTTCAAAACTATGGTATATGTCTAATGATCATACACCGCTAGTGTGTCGGTCGTACCTAATTCCACTAATTTTCACTAGTTGAGGATTATAGATGCTCGGTCATAGTCACTTTGTTCCTGGTAAACTACCTTTACAATATTTTAATGATATCTCACTATGTCACTAGGAACACTTTTGTTGACTCCCCTTAGCCCACTGCCTTCTGTGAAGTCTTACTTAGTAATTCGAATTGAAGGTCTTTTCATTGAATTGGCATTACAATCTCAGTTCTACACTTATAACGGGACACTACATGCACCATAGACCTGAGTTGATGAATTCAGACATCCCTACTCACATAAACGTGATAATCAATATTTTTTTTGTGAATCTCGCTCCTTCATGAAACACACATGACTTTGTGGAACAAACTTCCTCCACGAAGATCACTTGCCTTCATAGAATTAACTATCTTCGCGAATCTCATGGAGTCAACATGGATTACTGCATCATCGAAAAGTAACTTTTAAAAAATCATCGAACATCAGTCAAGACATATAATATTTTCTGGATTCTCAATCTCTCAGAGAAATCCAAATTCATGAAGCTCCCATGCCTTCCTGAAATAAGTTCATTTCGAGATTATCCTTTAAAAACTAATTTTAATGAAGTGGGGCTATCCTCATATTTGTAGCCTTCGATGTTCGCTCCACCACCTCTAGCGTGTTTTGTAGATCTATCAAAAACATCTTTTTGGTTCACCTCTTTTCAAGAAGAACCATACAAATATTCTGCTTTCAATGCTTATTGTAATGACATATCTTTTTATCAAAACCTTTCGCGACACTTGTGTTAATCTTTGAGATTTTTGTGAATGACCACTATGATCCATTTTTTTAATCATAGGTAACAATATCTCCAGTTGTGATACCTATCATAATTGTAGATCACACCTTTATAATTCATTAATCCTTCATGAAACATAACTTGTGAATCCCATCATCGTGAAACACTGGCCTTTTGTTTATTTTCATAATGCCTTCTAGAAGGCCCTCCCTTATTCACTGAAATCTATCCTTTAAATTTTTGACACCAATAAATTTGGAAATACCTAGAAATGAAGAGTCCATTAATACTATTCTCATCTTAAAATATAATATCTCATTCAATACAAGTTTCATGATATTCCAAGATAGGATTGTCTACTATAACTGACCATACGTCATTCATAGAAAATAACATCCCTGGTTCCAAAAATCTCTCACTTTGGGTTTCTTGGAAATCTATAGATAAATTCAATGAAGAACCAGCTGCAATCAAAACCTGATATGAAATTAATAATACAGCCAACACTCTAAGTCTACATAAGAAAATAAGAGTGTAGTAAACAAGAGGGGAAGCTTGATTTGGGTTCTCTTGTTTTTTAATTCTTAAGGATGTCCAATATATTCGCTAACCCTATCATAGAATCATTACCTACCCTAAACAATTTCTCATAACATTGAATTCTCATTATCACCGTTTCCACAATTTCCTCATTCTTCTATAACCTGAAAAAAAATTCACCCTCCTCCTTTGTACCATTGAACCGTTGAATTTATCAATTATCCCCCATTTGTAATAAACCCAATGAGCCATATTTTTACTTTTATAACTCAAAAAATATTCTTCCTAGATCGAATATCCCTCATAAACCTGTATTATAATATTAAATTGACTATAACTGTTATTTAAATTTGGGAGAGGGTAAATTTCATGACCTCCTCATGCATTGGGAGGTGGATGAACACTGAGGTTCAACTAATGCTTCTTGAACAAAGGTTTTGAAAATGGATTGGTTTGTATGTCAACCACTTGATCATCAATCCCACCATAATCCAATTTAACCATTCCTTGTTCATCTTCTTCCATGATGAATTGATATCTAATTTCAATGTGGTTCATATTAAATTGATGGACATGATTCCTCCTTAGATCAATTGTGTTATTATTATCATAGTGAATCACAATTTGTGGTTTCACCTCATCTAAAATATCAATTAGCTATTGCTTCATCGATATTATCATAGTAAATGCATTTTTACCAATATATATTCTACCTCAGTAGTAATAATAGAAGTATTTTCCAATTTCTTGCTTAACCATCCCAGAAATGTCTTCCGAATAAGGAATGATCCACCACTTGGTGGAATTTATATCAATAAAATCTCTAGACAAATCAACATCAAAAAATGATAACAGTTCACAATCTATTCATTTAGAAATGTATAAGCCACAATTTTGAGTACCTTGAATATATCTCATGATTATTTTCTCTACAACCATATGTTATTATTTCAAATTACATTGAAATTGAGCCACCAAGAATGTTGAAAAGACATTATCTGTCCATGTCATAGTAAATTATAGTAATCATGAAATGATTATCTTGTATATTTTGGGATATACAGTTGTCATATCATCATGATTTCCTAGTTTTTTTCCAACCGAAATCGGAATCAATATTGGTATGGAGTCATATATATTCAATTTCTTTAGTAGCTCTCATACATACATTTCCTTAAAAATGAATGTGTGATCCTTCTTCTAAATCACCGAAAAACACAAAAAATAAATGAGTTCCTCCATCATAAATATTACAAATTCTAATTTAACGTTATTAGTGAATTTATCCACTAATCCCTAGGTCTTGTGACGAAATATATTATCATCTATGTACACCAGCATCATGAACTGATCATTCTGAGAATTCATAACCCAGAGACTTTGATCTACTCCTCTTTTAATCTCCATCATCTTTAAATAATAATCCCATCCAGAGTACCACACCTATGGTGCCGACATTAAACCATGGAGTTCCTTCTTTAATCTACAAACCTCCATCCCATCATTATCAATAATAAAACCAATTGGTTATTCTATGTAGACTTATTCTTCAAGATCAAAATTTAAGAATATTTTCTTCAAATCCATTTTACACTCTTTATACCCTCTATGGATTTCCATGGAATGAAGTACCTTCACTGACTTTAGTCTAGAAACTATAGAAATTTTTTCATCAACATCGACGACTTCAATCTGTGAATATCCTATACACAACAATAACACCTTATTTATAATCACATTACCATGCTCATAAAATTTATTCTAAAAAATATACTTCACACCTATAAAATTTTGATTTTTGGGTATCTTAACTAGATCCTATGTTTGGTTCTTTTCGGTCTGATCCGACTCTTCATTTATGGATTAATCCATGATACATCCTTTTCATATTTTTCAAATTAGGATGGTTACCAAACTTATAAGAGTACATGTTGTTCATTATTCCTCATTCTCCATGTTTATGTTGGTTTATTTCAATCCCCAATGATGTTAGATTGATAAATTTATGCTCTATGATTTTTACTTTGAGGTTTAGAAGAATTTTATTCATATATAATTTATTCTTCTTCATCCTCTTTTGAGTAAACAACATATTGTGACCATTGAATGTTTTCAATCCTTCCAATACATCTTCATTTGAATCTATTCCATGTCTATTATGTTCTACATCTTCAATCACACCATCACAAGATCCACTTATAGTATTTGTGGTATTAAATTTAATTATCTTATCATCACTACATTTAATGAAAATCAGGACACTTATTGAAACATTTAATGCTATGATATTCATTGAATATCTGAGGAATATTTCTTCATCCCCTATATCACAATAATTTCCATGGTTTCCTTCTTTGTTTATAATAAAGAATTTACTTCTGAAAACACATAAATACTTCAAATGTGGATTCCATCCATGAAACAACTCATATAATGTCTTGGTTTCACACATATATATCCATGTTTGATTTTGAATATACATTTTAGCTTGAATTTCCTCTTTCCTATAATTTCCAAGGATATGATTCTCAGTCAACATAGTTCTTGCCATATTGTCCACCTATCTATTCAAGCATTAATCAACCCCATTTTCCTATGGGGTTCTCACTACATCCATATCATGTTGTATTCAATGGTTCTCTAAGAAATTTTCTAAAATAATGGATGTGTATTCCTCCCCATTATCAGAACTCAAGAACTTCAATTGTCCATCCTTTATTTGTCACCATGATTCAGTGATATGTTTTCATGTAATCATGCACATTTTTTTTCTTGTGTATAACCATAACAAATTTTTTTATCTCTAATAATTAATTAAAATATTTAAGTACCTTTATACCTAATTTACAACAACAATTATCAGACTGCATATGTCTATATAGATGATATCAAGAATATTTGATGCCCATTTCTTTTTTGGATGATATGAACTACATACCAACTTTTCTCGGATGAAAAAATAACAAGTATTATCTTTTTCAGGCTTCATATTAGGGATATCCATGACTATCATAATCATAGATATATTTTCCAAGACATGTTTATAAATGTGCCCAACATCCCATGCCACAAGTCATTTTCTTCTTCAATAGTGAAGTTGAAAGTATTCTATCGATCAACCTAATATAAGTTGCCATCTGTTTTGAAATGATAAACGGGAGAGTTTAGTGTCTTACCTTTTATATTGTACCCATTTTTATTTAATTCCAATATAAGTCTTGATTCATAAAGTTGACTCTCACAAAGGAAATTTTGATGCAAACCATCAACATATAGAACTTCAGTTTTTTTATGCTCAACATTTTCAAGTTCAGTACTTCCACTTCATTTGTTCTTTAAAAGACAATCATTTCGGAAAATTATTGTTGCATAAAACATTTTTTGACATTATTTAATAATTATTCATTTCCTTTCAATTTGGGACAAACATCCATTTTTGAGGATTCATGTTCTATTGCTCATTGTAGCTTTGAGGGATACTTCTATAAGGTTGGTAATTTCAATTTTGCCCATTCCATCCATGAAATATTAGGTTGAGTGATGGATAAATATGACCTTTCATATATCTATTACATTTTTTTAGGATCTTTATACTCATACTATTCTCCCATATAAGAAAACATGTTTACCGGAGATACACTATTTGGTTGATGAGTGGTGACTTTTCTCTGAGTTCTGTATAATGTGTTCATGTCATTCCTCTTCCTATAATAAACAACCTTATTCCTAAAGTTAGAACAAATAAAACAATATACCATGAAATTTTTTCTTCTATATGAAGTATTATATGAATTGGTACTCTATTTTTAGCTTCTTATATCTTCCCCATTCAAATAGCTACTTGATTCATCACAGTCTGTCATGGTATAGCCTAGATAGCCACTGAATTAGCATTTCATAAGGGAAAATGTATTCTCATTTATATTTCTCTTTATTTATCCTTAATTAGGAATGTATTTTTTCTAACAATCATTTTTGTATTTCTATGGATATCTTTTATTTCTCCATTCAGTTTGAATTGAGGGTTTCTATTTCATCACATCAGGTGACTTTTCACTATGTCCAACTTTTAGCATTCCTTTATTTTGACCCATTTTATTTATAGTGTTTGATGGTTCAACATAAAAATCAATTCCACTATTTCCCATGAATGTAAGTCCTTGATCATCAAAATCTTTTAAACTCTATTGAAACCACGCTTTTCTCTCTCAAGCAACATAGAATCTCTGGATTTTCCACACAATATCTTCTTCCTTTCTTATTTTTAATTTGATTCACATTTTAGATTACTAATATGAGTAAAGACCTGTTCGTAGAGTCCCTCAATAGTCTTGGAAATATCCTTTAGTGTGAAATTAAGGACATTGGTGACCATTTCCTATTTTTTAATTCAATGATTTAGTTTACGACGACATCTATGATTTCAAGGGTTGTTGATTGAACATTTAAAACTTCTTCTAGTCATTCAATTTTAGATTCACGTTGATCAACATATCCTTATTATTATTCCACAAGTACACTAGTATTTTTGCATCTATTTATTTTATTCTCAATAATAATATTGTAATCCTTAAGATGTAACTTTATATCAGCATCAATAGTTAACTGATGATGTTTGGCATTATCTTTTGATGGTTCTAACTTCTCAATGGTATCCATCATAGACGCTTGGTTTCTAGATTTAAAATATGTTCCTTTTTCCTAAATAAATTCATTATAATCGTTATATTATTCATAGAAAAAATATTTTTCTATAGTTTATTTCTAGATTTGATGTTGACATTTTGAGAAAGCCACTATTGAGGCTTATAAAAGATTCTAGTTTCAACTTCATCATCATTAAGCTTCTTTGAGAACTGAGAAGCTATGTTCTCAAATCTCCCATTATTAAAACATTCCAAGGGTGTGTTTCCTTCAAATATCCATTTTCTTATCTTCAATTTCCTGGAAAAAGTGAAATAATATCTCTTTCCTCATTATCTTTATTGACTATATGTCCTAAAATTTCTATTTTACCCTTGTATTTTAATGTAATTTCATTACTAACATGTGTTTTTATATCTTCTAGATTTACTCTAATTTCATATGCCATTAGATTTCTTGTTAGGTCATTGAGAGAAATTTTAGAAAGATCCATTTCATCAAGGGTAGACACATTTAGGTTGTATTGAGTTGTATGACTTAAAAAAATTATCTTCATGTTATCAATGGATTTTATTTCATCCATAAAAAATCTGATTTCTCTTACTACGTTAGTAGTTCGATTTAATAAGGAATATGCACTATCATCTGGATTCATCTTCAGATCGTCAAACCTATTATGCAATATTTGTAGTTTCACCGCTTTTACATTGTTGTCTCCTTCAAACATATTTTCCAATTTTTCCCACATATAAATTTATGAATTATATATCATCACCTTTAGAAAGATATGATCAGAAAGTGCAATAGTGGGAGCTTTCTGTGCTTTAGCATTTTCATCAATCATTTTCATTTCTGTATCAGTCATTAAAAGCCCCATTGGATCTGTGACTTTTATTCCTTCTGTGGTTGAAAAAAGGGAATCCATTCCAAAATATCATATATTAGATCTCATATTATTCATTCAAATCAAAATGTTTATCCTATAAAATAAGGACACACCCCCAACATTTAGTAACTCTCCGTCTCATGTATGTTAGAAAAATTTAACACCACCAACCTGCCTATGATTCCTCTTATAGGACCCTAGCACACCTTGAGAGGTATGGGGTTAATCAGGGTGTCATATGTTTCTCACAAATTGATCGATCTAGTTCTCAAATTGGTAGGAACATGTTAAACATATATGATGGATATGATCTATAATAAAACATTCACATGGAGAGAGATGGAAAACATCAATTTCACATTGTTCACCACTAAGGGATTTATCCAAGGAGAATATGTCGATAGTATGTTGTTCATAACT
This sequence comes from Viscum album, assembly GCA_963277665.1. Taxonomy (NCBI): domain Eukaryota; kingdom Viridiplantae; phylum Streptophyta; class Magnoliopsida; order Santalales; family Viscaceae; genus Viscum; species Viscum album. The sequence goes on along the minus strand of OY728132.1, from coordinate 1,336,834,870 downwards.
ATGTCCACTAATATTCACTATTTTTGGATTAAAAATGTTGGGTCACAATCACTCTCTACAGGAACATTTCTTTTATTTTATTTTTAGGATAGCTCACTGTGTCCCTTGGAACACTTCCGTTGACTCACCCTAATCTATTACATTGGGTGATGTCTTACCTAGTGTACCTAATTTAATGTATATTCAATGAATACACATTCATGTATTTTTCCATGACTTAACATATGAATTTGATTGCACCATAGACCTCAGTTGATGTACTCAAAAATCCGTGAACACCTAAACCTGATAATCAATATTTCATTTTGTGAAGCTCCTTCATGAATCTCACTCAACTATGAAGCATCCCTACCTTCACAGATCAAACTTCCTTAACGAAGCTCACTTTTCACCGTATAACTAATTATCTTTACAAAGATCACTGAGTCAGCACAAAAATACCCCATCACTGTGAAGTAACCTTTAAACAAAATCATTGATCATCATTCAATCCTTATAATCTTTTCTCAATGCTCATTCTCGTATAGAAATCCAGATTTGTGAATCTCCCTTTACATTTTGAAATAATATTATCTCTAGATTATCCTTGAAAAACACATTTTAATGTAGTGGGGGTATCCTCTTATTTATAGGCTCGACTATTCATGAATCTCTACAATATCCTGTATGTTTTTTGGATACATTAAAAACATCTTCATTGTGCACCTCTCTTAGCGAGGCACAAGGTAAATTTTCCATTTACAATGCTCATCGTAATCATGTATCATTATATAAAAACATTGTGTGGTGCTCATATTAATTGTTGAGGTTTCGGTAATGACCATGAAGCTCAAATTCTCATAATCACGGAGAACACTGTCTCCATTCATGATGTCCATAATAATCGTGGAGCACACTATCAAAATTATTTAATCCTTCGTGAAACAGAAATAGTGAATCCCATCTTAGAAAAACATATTAATTTTCCATATTTTAATGATTTCTTCTAGAAATACCACATTTTCCATCGAAATTCATCCTCTAAATTTTGGATCCAAAAATTTTCCAAACACTATGAAATGACACAACCGTCATAATGTTCCCATCATAAACTATAAGATCCCTTTCCTTGAAATATCCCTAATATTCTATGTGAGTATTGACAATAAATTCATACCATACTCCATTTCTAGAACAGAATAACCCTGGTTCCAACATTAGTGGCTCAAAAATGTAAATAAAAATTGTGGTTTTTAAATATTTCAAGGCACATATAATACTCAATCAGTTATATAATTTCATGTTAACATCTAAAACTCCTTAAACTAACCCCCCTATTTAATGGGATAGTTATAAAATACTTCTTCATGTCTATATATTTGAGGAACTACAAATTAAATTTTTCTACATTAGAGAAGGAAATTCTCCCAAGTCACAGCTGATTTCCAATCTCGTGGATCCCAAACATCATGGACTTAAAAATGAAGGAAAATTTAGTCCAATCCAAATTATTCTCTAATTTTTAAATATTTCAGTGTAAATTTCTATAATAACCCCCTCCATCTCTAGGTCAAATGAAATTTCCATCTCAAAAACATTACATATGCAAGACATATCTTCTACAAGATGAAATATGATGATTACTTCATGTCATGTAGGTACAATATTTCTCATTGAAGAACTATTAGTGTTTATTGTTATGTAACCTGAAATTGGAGGTTTCAAAAAAATAGGAATAAAACAAAAAAATTCCTATTAATTCCCAATATATTGTAAATATACATCTTATTGATGGATCTTTCATCAAAATAAATATTCAAAGAAGTGCCCATATTGAAGTATGAGAGCATGATTCTCACTTATACATTTATATTAATCGATTGACCATAATGATTAAATTTTGTTTAAAATATTTTTTTACCATACCTATTCTACATAATCCCTTTAATGGTTCTTTAAAAAATCAAATTCTTCCTATAAGATTCTTCATTTTGGTAGTAAAAATGTTTATTTATAGTGTATTCCCACTAATTTATATAGTTTTTAAATGATACCAACCTAAATATTGAAAAATGTTTTATAATGTTCTTCTGAGAAATCGATCCCACTTCCCTGTCACATAAACTACATCTAGAATAGAAATAAATACAAACCGTCTTACACATATCACTAGTTTTGAGAGTTTTTTGAGGTTCCGTCTACTTGGGAATGTAATTAAGGGGACAAATTAATGGTTTAAATATGTAATTATGAAAATAAATAGTTTTGGGTGGTCCACCCAAATTGTTGATATAATAGAGATTTCATTTTAGACTACCATGTCCAGATGGTTTTAAAAAAACTATTTCATTCATAGGAATGAAAGGGTATGAAATAATAGAACCCTTAAATCAGACGGAAGATGATCTAATAGGGTAAATTTTTATTATTTAATTTATATAAATATATATATTCCATAAATATAAAAATGGATATGTTTAGTTAAATATTGAAATGACCAATTATCCTTCCATAAAATAATATCAGAGTTGAGTTATAGAAACCACCTATATTCATTTATTATAATATCATAATATTTCTTCATGGGATATCAGATATAAGAGTATATGTAGAAACATTTCATTTTATAATGTCCAATACAAATTAAACAATTAAAAAATATATTTCTATTTGAATCTGAATGGATTAACTAGATATATTGGGATTAAAGAACCTCGATGAATAAAGACGGGTTTTTGATTATCATCTCTTCATCTTGCATGGGCTTTCAAAAATTACTTAATTTAATAGTGAAAATAGCCTTCAAAAATATTATTCAACCCCAAATAAAATCTAAGAAGAAATTTTCAAAAGTTTTAATCAAACATTTATTTCACTTCAAAATGATAATATAATAATAATGGCTATCAATGGAATGATCTTCACACGATAGAACCTTTAATTGATAATAAGGGAGATTGCTTTCTAGTATCCAAGTTTATCCATAATATTATCATATATGGGATGCTAATGAGAAACTATATACCCTCTATAGACCCATAGAATTCTTAAATTTGTGAAATGAAGGAAAATTTAAAAAATATATTGAATACTCTTTTTTAGACTCATTTTTTGATTAAAATTATATATAAAAGAACATATCATATGTTCCATCTGATTTGATTATTAGAACAAAAAAAATAATCTACAATAAATTATTTTGTAGATTTAACATTCTTTATCAAACACTAAATAAATATAATGATAACATCAATATAAATAGGTTTGATGGAGATATTATCCCTTTACAACGTTATTTTTCTTAAGAGATCTGTTATCTTCAATAATAAGAATATACATACATATATAATAATATGTTGTACTAATGAGGACATAAAAAACAGGTCACCCTACCTTATAACACTAGAGCAATTAAAATATCCTTTTGTAATTACATTAAGAAAATTTAATATTATAATATATTTTTATAAAGTGATGATCATAATACAAATAAACTTAATAAAACCAAACCTCAGTAAATTAGTAATGAAAAAATAATAATTAATGGAATAAAAGTATTTTCTAACATTAATCATTATATAAATGACTTCATACCTTCTAGTATTCCTATTTAGAATAATAAAATTAGAGGCATCAAGAAGATAGTCCTTTATTTTCATACCATTGATAAACTATATTGATTGGTGGAAACCACATTTCCAATAATAGTAGAGAGGATGGTTGTAATAATCTTACTAAAATTTTTATAGGCTATGTTTTCTTGAGAAATAGATCAATATGTATTGTGATTTTTAGCTACATAATTTATAGAGATAAGGATTTGGAATTCTGAGATTATCAATTTAGGTAAGATTTCATTCCCAAAAAATGATATTAGTCATATTTCTGAGATAAACATGAATAATATTCCAATATTCTCAGAGAAATAAACTAGTGAAACCATCAAGGCTTGGATAGCATCATGGATTAAGAAAAAAATTATTTGACTTAATCTCAACCATGTTAGGTAGTTCAGTGATAATCTCATTATTCTGATTTTCAATCACTTTTGGAATTATATCCCTAAATATTCTATTATATACATAACTCTCATTATTTAATAACTACATGAAATATTGAGTAGTGTAATCAATGATATCCTTCCTCCCAATAATGATCTCATTTCTATTTTTAATTGTGCAATATATTTAGATTCCTTATAATCCTTCATAATGTTATTGAAGAAATAAGTATTTTTATCACCCTCTTTTACCCATTTACTCTTGAAAAATTCCTTATAAATAGTCGCTATCTTATAAATATTTTCCTTGAGTTTTATCAACATCTCTACCTCCCTATTGAAGTGATTCAAATCAAAATTCTAACATTTCCTATTTTAAGTAGATTGTTTTCACATTTATAAACATATAATGTTCCCTTCCATACCAGTTTATAATTTTTCCCCAAGCCCTTACATATATTTTAAGAAACATGAGTTTGGTAAACATAGAGTAAAAAACATCATATCATGTATTTTTTTCCCAACCCTCATTAGTGACACCGCTTCAATATGGGTTCTTGACCTAAAAATAATGAAATATAAAAGTTGTGGTATCTCTATGATTCTTATAAAAATACTGGTCATTATGAGATGATGATCAAATTTATTCTTCAAATGGGTTATAAACAATGCTTTTTCCCACTAATAGAGATCAATAAAATTAGAAAATTAATAATCATGGTTATTAAAAAAGAATATATTCAAAACCATTATATAGCAAGTGAATATATCTCCAAGAATGGATAAATCTACGAATTCATTTAAATCAATACATTCTATGAATCCCCAATTAGAAATGTGAATATTTGTTTCCCCATGTCTCATGAGATCCCAGAACATCAGTAAAGTCACCAGGAAACACCCATGGACATTGAATATTAATATTGAGATTTATTATCCCAACTCATAATATCCTTATACCCTTATATTTATAATGGTTTTAAATAATTTTCCAAAAACATTTTCTCCCATACAATACAATTATTATAGCGATCATTTTTTTGATTTTTTGGAATGGAGAAAATATGCATTCCTTACTAGAGACAAAACCAAAATGTGTTTCCACAAGAAAGTTAGAATATTAATACCAATAATATTTCATCATATATTATTTAATTTTTATCATTTAATGATGCTATGTTTAGCGATATCAACTAATATACCAATAATGGATGAGTTATTATTCAATAAAATCCCCTTTACAGTAATAAATGTGGTCATATTTAGATGCCATTTGAAATTACGAAAAAAAATATTCATTTATTATATTTCTTAGATTTTGAACCTTGGAAGCATATGAATATCTTCAAGGAGCTTCTTTCCTACTTAAAATTACACTTTGCGGACCAGTCCCTATAGAAACAAGGTTATCCATTGGATCTTCTCCCTCAACTGTGCTTGTATGATTACCTCAATAGAGCCACATCATTTTCATGAATGACCCCAACTAAGGATTGGGATTGATTGCCTTTTTCAAGATGAGTAACATTGATGTACCACTTGTGATTAAAATACGTAGATCTAAATTTAGTTCAAAAATCATTGGAATGATCTTTTGGAGGCTCCATTTTAATATATTACTCTTCAGATAGCATATCCCATTACTTCCCTACCATGGATTTATCACTTTCATGATTATTCATTTAAAATAGAGGTGGTGAAAATTTAATAAAACCTAAGGCCCCCCATTCCTTTCCACCCCTATTATTGGCTGAATACTCAGAAATAAGGGGAATTTTATTAGAACAATCAACATTTATTCATTTTCATATCACAGGAATGATAGCCTATGGGCCTTATATTATCATGGATCTACAACAATGTTGAGGACCTGTGACTATTTATATCTAGAATCAATAATTTTAAAATAGATAATCTTTTTCCCCAATACCATTTTAAAAATAAAAATCTTGATATCGTCGGACCCATGATTTTTCACAATTGATATAATGCTGTACTAAATTCATATGAAATTTCATCATCAATATTATTTCCAAAATCCAAGAGGGTGATTTTGTTTTTTTAGGCTTCAAGAGATCAACATAGACCATTATACTTTCAAAATATACATATTTACCATCAATAGTATTCTCATGCATCTTTATGGGGTGCCAATATAAGATGTAGTGTCATTTACTAAATGTGTATGATAGAATACCAAGATATGACCTAGAATAAAAATGTACATCTAAGCATTACCATGCATATGATTATTATGATTAAAATCTATTTCTCATTATGTGATACTGAAAACACTAGTATTTAAATTAGAGAAACTAATCTCCCATTTAATAGATTTATGATATTTAGATTCAAAAATGATATGGAAGTAATCATTTCCAATTGAAATGATTTTCTAATTTTAAAAGACATAGATATGAGGGAGATTCAATTTTAAATTATATAATTTCATTGGAGTATCACAATTTTCCCAGATGATATTCCTAATGAGATAATACATAAAAACATGAAGTCTCCTATAATTTATCCTAATTATCCTTGATGAAGAATACATCATCCTTATTTTTTTAATCTGTACACTAAATATAGGCATTCATAAAATAACATCCTTATGTATTGGCACCATTTTACCATACCATAGTGAAATAATTGTCCTTTTGGTGTTGCATTTGGGACTTCTAGTCATCCTCATGAACTAAACAAGGATCCATGAGGGAGAAATCATCATTCATAAATTTAATTGAAACATTTAATAAGGGTTCCAAATATCATAACATAAATCCATTTCAATATCCATGTGAGAGAGCTCCATATGAATCAATCTGTATCAGAATTGAATTAAATTGTTAGTTTCCTAAAAAAATTTATTTTTTTAAATCATGTATCTGTAATGTGGGATCGGGTATTGAAATATTATGAATCCTCATAATATATTTTTATTTCTAAAAAATAAAATACGTCATGGGACGTGAGAATTTTAATATCCATGGATTACTAATAATTTTTTCCTTAAAAGGACATTTATTTCTAAAAGCTATTTTTACGTGTTATGTGTGCCAATCCTAAAATTAACATTTCCAAATAGTATACTATTTTTGATAAAAAAAATTATAAGTTATAAAATTATAAGTCCCAAATTATTTAAGCGTTTCATTTTTTATTATTTTATTAATATTAATTTCTTATTTTTGAATAAAATTATCAAGGTGAAAGTAAATTGGGGTAAACGTTTAAATTTAAATATATAAAAAATCAAAGTTGTATCCTAAAGGATTTTTTTAGGATATTTTAGACCAACAATAACTTTTCACTATTCATTTTACATTTTAGATCCAATTTCCAAGGAATCAGAACATTGAATGGTTGGAAATGTTAAAGTTGACTCAAAATGATCCCTTCTATTCACTTATAAAATGTAACACTTCCAATAAGTTTTAACTCACCTTAACATATAATATATCCTTGAAAATATACTATTTTTATTCTCCATGAACCCTATAAAATGTTGAAATTATTATATTCCCCATTAATTTTCATATGGCCTTCATTTCCAAGGATAATTCCAAGGGAAATACAAGTAGCCAATGTGTGTATTATCAATTATAGATAATTGTTTATTAATTATAATCATTCAAATTTATTCATTAAATGATATAATAATATTTATATTACTTACATACAATAATGATATTATATTTTGGGTATTATCATTTCTTATTAATCTATCCCATCCATGATGAAATGAAAATTGACATTCATGTGAACGTGCAAACACCCCCCACCAAAAGAAACAAAATCCATTTTCACTACCATGTATAATTTAAGGTTCCATGAATAGATTAATGATGAAATATTATTTTTATTATATAATTATGGTTTTGGTATGACGTATTGGTAGTCATGTAAACTAAATGATCAATAACATAGTATTATTAACTCAATGATTTAGAACATGAAAACTAGGGGGAAATTGATCACTTTTTTTGAAAGGAATGAATTTGTATAAAATATAATATCATTATAGTAATTTTAAATTCTAAAATTTTACAAAAATAAAAAATAATTTTGATCATTCTATTTTTTGTATACTGATTTTACAACTAATCCACCTTCTAACAAAACATACTAGACATGTGACATGATGGGATTTGTATCATGGGATTGCTTATTTCAATGATATATAGAAAATAAAGTGGAGGGTATCTAATGCCTTTAAGGAATCCATATATTTTACAGATGATTTATTTTAGATAGAAGTTTTTGAAATGAGCTTGATGTGGTATTTTAGATCTCCTATTTGTTGTTCATATCTCATTGATACTGATTTGAGGGGTGTTTCACATTCATATGATTGTAATAACTCTTTTTAATGCTCGACTCATTTCCATTACTTTCTAAATAATATTTTAAGACTGGTGAATCTATGAATTTCTTGGTATACCGACATTTCAATTTGTAATTAGCCAAACACAATTCGTTTATTAAGAATCACTGCAACGTGATCATTGTTGATTTCATCTTTGTGGTTAATGACAAAAAGAGACATGAAATGATATTATTTATTTGTAGAATATCAAGTAATATCTATTATATAAAATTAGTTGATATAAAAGTGATGGAATATGAAAAATTAGATACAAACATGTCTTTTATGAAACTAGTTCAAATAGAAAGTAATTACATATAGATTATGTGGAAAATTAATAAAAACTCGCTAATATATATATATATATAATGAGTATAAATAATTATAAATAATTTTCTTATGTATGTTTTTAATTATCATAATTAAATTATTCACTACATTTTGTGTAAGTTTCTAATGTACAAGGATCGACGTAAGGATTTTTCATCTAAAATTCCACTCTATAAGACATGATTCTTATTCTACAACAAGTTTTATTTATTTGTTGTATATACTACCAATTATATATATTATAAATAGAATTAAAATGAAATATTGTTATTTCATGAATAAATTTAGGACATATAATTCAAGGAATTGTTATTAAAAGTATACTTATGTTGTATCGGTCGCTAATTTAGGGGTCGCTAATTTATATTTCTCCACCAATAAAGATCATTTTTAACTCAACATTCATTTATTATGTCCTAATCATTATAATAAAATTGTTCCAAATCATGTGTCTTATAATGAGGCATTAAAAACATGTTTTAATTTATGGAAATATGCATCATTTCAGTTAGACATTACCATTATTAATATTCATGTTTTTATTTACGATAATGGATATAATTTTCTCTTAGTTATAGTTGATTATGAAATTATTTAGATTATTTATTCATTAAATATTATGTATACCATGATTGTGAAAATGAAACCATCAATTATATAGTTTCCTTAATGAGGTTTTTAGATTCCCCCATTTTTTATTTTTCCATTCACTAGGTTATGATGAAATGAATTTCATGTTAGATATTTTGAAATATATCATGTGTGGATGATTTTTTGGGGATATATTGATGTCATATCATGAGTAAACTAGATTCTTATATAGTAGAAATTTTTTTGTTACATGATAATGACCCGAGATTTGTTAGTTTGTGATTTTTTTTAAATCTATAATGTATAATGACATAAATTTTACTTTGGATCTATGTGATGAAATTATCATTATTTATTTTCTAATTAACACTTGCTACATCTAGGAGTTCATAACTAGTATTTAAACATGTTTGTAGAGAATGAGTCTTTGGAAACGAGAACAATATTGCATGGCCATGGAATCACATCAAGGGTGATACAATTCACCCAACAATTAAACCTTATTCCACTATAAATCTAGTGGTAAGAAAATAAGGAAATGAAAAAAATAACCTATAATCCTCAAATCCTGATGCATGTGGGTTAGGAAAATAAAGAAATGGTCTGGTTGGAGATGGAGCACCAGAAAACAAACATAAATCATAAAAAATTGGAACTCTACAATCATCTTAATAAATATATAATAATTCAAAAAGAAACCAACAGACCATAGAGACTTGATACCAATAAAAATTCTATCCACCATTTCAAAATATTATTAAATTATACATTAATGGAAAAACCTTCTATAAGGGGACTAATAACTCAAGAAAAAACACATATATCAAACAAAAGAGATGATTAAACCTTATACCAAGAAAAATAAACCATATAAAAATGGAAAAAATAAAACCCAGGACAAAACACCTTAATAAGAACAGATCATTCAAAATATAATCCCATGAAATAATAAATATGGCACAAATCACAAAAAGAAACATCAAGAAACAACTCTTGTAATTAAACATCACAAAGATAAATTAGAACCATAGAAAGAAAAATCCATCTCACGGTGAAATCAAAAAAACAAAAAACACACATGACCAATCACATAAATAAGAACTATTATAGGTTACTAAAGAATTATCCCATGGGTTCCCAATTCATTATCATCAAAAAACAACTCTAAACACAATAAATATCACAAATAAATACCATATTAAACACTTTATAAAAACAAAAAATAAATACAACAATAAAATTTATATAAATCTACAATAATTGATCTAGAGATACCAAAAATAATAATTTAGTATAATCTATCCAAAAATATTAACCAAAATCATTAATCAATTATGTATCCAGAAGATAAAACCATAAAATACTAGATAAAATTATAAAAACCTCCAAACCTTACTAAAAATGATAATTATTCACAAAATCCAACTTATATATCCTTAAATTATGGCCTTGGAGGCCAAAACCATGATAGGTACTCAGATATTTTAGATAGATGTGTCCCGAGTGCATTAGAACTTCACACTATAATGATATGATTGGTATCTTATTACTATTTGGATACTCATGGTATGAATATGACTCAATCTCATCAAAAATCACATGTATTGGTATTGTGTGGCTTTTAATCCACACGTAATAGGAATCCTTTATTAACACAATGTATAAATGAGGCATTACCCATCACTAGTTTCCAAGACTGATAATTAGTCAACTATAAGACACTCTCAAACACCTCTTGAATTGATTGTTGAAAATAACTATATTGAATTGATTTAATTACTAGGATAAGACCCCGCAACAATGAAACCGTATTTCAGGGGATCATTAAAGACTAATTCATGAATAAAAACCCCAAAAAACCGTGAATGAATCAACAAAATATTTCAACATTTTATCACTATGATGAATGATCAAAAACTCAAAGGATTTCTTCACCTTGATGTTCTAATGATAGAAAACACTAAACAAATTTTAACTTGTAAAAATCCAAATAAATTCCCCCAAAAAACACAAGTAATTCCTTGACCCCAGTAACCTAGAGCCAGTTCATTGTTTTAATACATTAGCAATACTACAAGGAATCATGTCCCTAAGTACTAATCAATTTGGCTATCTTGGAAATTATATTACATACATGAACATTAAATTTCAATTTATAAAATAATATTATTTATAGAAAAACAATTAATAACTTCATTATTCCCATAGATTAACCTAATATATCAATCATAAAAAACTTATTGCAATCCTTGGAAAATAAAACAAACATAATGGGTGAGCTCATATGCTCAGTAACGATAAATAATATTGCGAAAGTTATCAAAAAAAAGCATTAACATTCCAGGAAATGAAAAAAACTACAAAAAACACTTTTATAAAATTATATTTATTATTATATGAAAATAATAATTCTATTAATTACATTTAAACATTCACTTGGAATATTTACTAGTTGAATATTCACATGTAAAATCAATTATGAATCTCATAAGGAGGGATTGCATAATGTCAGACATCATAATCACTTCGTCAAGGCATTTTTCCATGACCATACACAAATATTCTACCAAGGTCTTGTTCCAAGACAATAGTTTTCCTTATTAGACCTACCAATATATACATGGTCTATAAGGGTCCCCGCCGGTCAAATACTATGTCCAATACATTCCTCATATGAAAAAGGTAAAACCTAACATAGACACTCATATTAAAACTTTTATATGAAATATTAACACTTTATCTATAAAACATGAATGGAATTAAAATAACAGATCTATAGACAAAAATATCATAAACCCCTCAACACAATGTGGAAGATTGTATCATAATAAATAAATATCAATTAATCATAAAATCCTTTAAACGATATTGACATAGATGAAAATAATCTAATAAAATAATTAAAACTTTTTCAGTGAAATATACCATTTTTACTTTGAAAGCATTAAATGTATCAATATTTATAAAAGAAGAAATTTATAGACAAATTTTCAATCTATGTGTCCCATAAATCTTTGAAACTATTGAAATGAATAAAAATTGTAAAACATTTCTATCTATATAAATAAATTGTTTGAACCTTCTTGAAAACATGGAAATTAATGTGGAGGGATTGTATGTATAAATATTTATAACATTTATAATGATTTCTTGTTTAAATAGTCCCTTAATTTAAACGTTAAAAATATTCCTTTTGAAACATTTTTATGAAACTTGGTCATGAATGATAAATATGTCCCAGTAAACCTTAATACATAACCATTCTCAGATAATGATGAGATTTCAAAATTAACCTTTACCATAGGTCGGACACTCTCCATACACATCTGAAACACCAGTATAAGGTTTTTACAAACATACTATTATCTTATATCTTAATCATAAAAATATTTTTGATATCATATATATTTCATTTATGTCCTTATAATACCCTTTTATTAACAATTCCTTATTAATGCAACATTTTGGGTAATAATCACATTGTTTATCGTACATGTTATAACTTCTAAATCTTGATATTATTACACAGATCATGATCTAATTACTTTAATAATGTATAATATGATTTATATATCATATATATTCATAATATAAATGTATATAATAGTTATATATGTGAAATGGAATACACAGTTCATGGAGGGGGTAGGTCGTACGTGCACATGAACATTGTTTCCATTTTATTATTGTATTGAATGGACGAAAGTGAATAAAATTTATGCACACACACACACAGATATATATATATATCATTATTAAAATATCATTATTAGTTCATATGATTATTCATAATATATATATTTTTACTATCATTCTTGGAAGTGGAAGGTGGAAGACGAGTCTCATCTCGTCATGGAGATGGTAAGCCATATGTACGCACGAGCGACGGTATCATTTCATTAATGGTCTAATTGAATATAATTGGATGTAATATGAATTGTAAAAAAATAATATAATGTTATATTTATTATTTATGTCATTTATATTCATCATCATACTAGTCAAAATAAAGTGTAGATGAAAAACAGTCTACACCACGACGTAGAGACGACAAGTTGTACGTACGCACATTTGGTGATATTTTTTACATAAGATAGGTAAAAAGATGAATATGGTTGTCCCATAACCATAAAAAAATCTCTGAATATATTATATACTAGGGATATTACTTTATTGTGGTAAATGTTTGGGAAGTGGATGGAGAAGAGGAAAATAACATTGAAAGAGGGGATAACACGATTACCTCTTATTTAGGTGTCTCCATTGGATTTGCATAAAAGGACTCCATAAGTCTCTTTTAGTATTAAAGGGTAGACTATATAATGAATTTAGGGACGTTTTTATGTGGTTTTGGTAGGCGTTGGCCAAGCCACACATCGTTGGAGGTGTGACTAAAAGTTAAGGAGAAGTGCCCCTTTATAGGATAGTAGAGGGGCACTATAGGAATGTCTTGAAAAATTAATTATCATTAATTGATTTTCGGTTTATAATGGTGACAAAAGTACATTATTTTGAGGATAAAATGAATTTTGTTCGAAATACTCTAAACCAATAGGTTTTATAAAATTTTAGTTCATGAATTTAACATTATCATTTCGGATTTAACCCTTAGTTAAATTTGTTAACTCTTACCATTTATTATTTTATTTTTATACTATATGTTTAATATAGTCACTATAAATTGATAAGTGAACCTCAAGTGGATAATTAATGAAATTATTTACACTATATATTTTATTTTATTGCATATTATATTTTCATGACTATTATAAGATTTAGTAAAAATGTGTTGGTTTTAAAAATTCATTTCTATCATTTTTGACACTATTTAGTAATTGATTTTTCATAAGTCAAAACAACATGTTTAATTCAAAAAAAATTAATCAACTAAAATATAATATGTCATAGAAATCTAAAAAAAATCTTTTATTTCTTAAAAATGTTATCATTAAATTTATTTAAATATTTTTAATATCATTTATTTTAATATTTCATTAATAAGGTAATAATTGCATAGTCATTATGTCATATAAAATTTTATTTCTTTAATCTCTAAAATTATAAATAAATTTCCATGATATAGAAAATCCTTTTATCATTATAATTACATTTTATAGGCTAATATATTATTTTATAAACCAAATTAAAATTGTTTTAGATTGGATATACATGTTTATGTTATATTTTCCTTTTCTTAAAATTAAAAAATATATAAGGTCATTATCACACCCAAGTGGCACCCAAATGCCATATATTCAACCTAATGATTTTTTTGGTCACATATGACTCATAAAATATGATTAGGTTACATGATAGAGTAGTTTTATATTATTATAATAATATTTTTACCTTTATTTACATGATTTACTCTTCAAACATGGTAAATAAAAATAATTATTGAAGTTAATATTCATAATTCCCAAAAATAAAAGGTAACTACTTAAAAAAACTGGACCTCATGATTCCAAATATGGTATCTATTTTTCTAAATTCAGAACAATTAATTGAAAGAATGTAATTTTAAATTTAATCCTGTTGTCAAATCTAGAAAGCGGGTTTTTTAACAAGTAAAAACTATTAGAAGATTAACATTTTTTTGTCCAATTTTGATATGAAATTTCTTCCAACATCCAAAATTGGGTTAAATTATAAAAACATAATCTAATTAAACTTTAAATCAAATTTAAAGGATAATATTACTATACAAATAAATTAGGTGAAATTATAGATTTCATTTAAAATGTAGAATTTTTCACCATTCATTAAAATATGAATGTTATCATAAAAACACTTATAAATTTATCCAAATTAAAATTTTAATTTAAAATAATAATGAATAATTTCATTAGTTAAAATTAAATATATAAAAGTTTAACATATTGTATTTAAAAATTGTTCTATGTTAAAAGGCAGAAAAACAACATTTTTTGAAAAATAATTATTTTATCTGAAAAATAAATTTCTCCTCATATTATGTCCAATAAATACATAGGATGAATTTTAAAATAACATGGAATATATTAAATTAAAATTTGGTTAATAATATTCATAAACACATTTTAAATGGTTAGCTTGATTGGTCATGGTGGGATCGAACTCAATATTGTGTATAGTTCAAGATATTGAATGATTAAGAAGATGCATACTGTTGAGGCATAGGGGGTTACATTTCCCCATCCTTCAATAAATTTCATCCTCACAATAAGAACTCATTATCAAAAACAATGGGGTGGACATTTGTAAATTTATTTATTGAAAACCCACATCCAAAATCGATTAATGAGACCGCCATTTCAAAATAATGAAAAGGAAGAATGAAGGTCACCATATATAATATATAATGCCATTCCGTATAAGAAAATATGGATCTAGAAGAAAAAACTAATAATCATGTTCTAAAGGAGACCGATAGGGAACATGATATGAAAAAGTTTTATGACCATAAATGTATAAATCTGTGATGATCCAAGGGGCCATTTGATTCATCACAAAATAATGTAATAGTAAATCATTTTCGGTTTTATGATATTTTACCTAGAGTTTATGAATTAATTGAATTCGTAGACTATGAACATAAGGAAGCATACTTAATTTACAGATATAGTTTCATATGTAAACTAATTCATACCATAAACTCATCATTTACTTTAAATAATTATAAAACTAAAAAAATATTAATTTTATATTAATTTTATAAGGTTACAAATATAAAATTATACCATTTAAATAAAGAAACATTTTTTTTCTAATAAGGGACATCATTTAGGCCAATGGTAGGTGATAATTCCTTGTCGCAATTATATTGTGGGATCTATTCCCATAGCCTTGTCTGACACTATGGGTTTTCAACAGACTTGTTTACTGTCTGTTTTCCTAAACTCTATTATAATAACATTCTTTAAAAATGATCTTAATAAAACTTAAACAATACTATCCAATTTTCAACATAATACATTCCAACCTTTAGAGTTATCCAATATACTACTTTCCAAACACTGTCTAAATTTTCTCTAAATTTCCAAAATCAATGTTGACATTAGATTCCTAGAACAACATAATGTTTCTCTTTTTTCTCAAATAATGAATATAGGATTACCTTAAACATATTAAATTATTAAGGAAACAGAATGTAATTCAGTACAAACCTTATATATATCAAATTCTTCAATTAACCAGAATATAATTCTTTAATAAAAATACATAAATTCATTAATTATTCAACATTGACCTTAGTAACAACAAAATTATGACCTTGATCCATTTTCTTCTTATGATCCATATTTACTTGTATCATTGGAAAATAATTTGCATAATGTTCCATATCATTACAATTATAGAATTATACAGTTTCTTTATTTCCCCTATAATCATGATCCTAGTGAGCTTTTTCCACATTTATAACAAACTCTTATTCCTTTTAGGAAGGTTCCTAGGTGTTCCCACACACAATTATCATATAAAGGGAAATCATTATTCCTTGTTTTAACAGTATCTATCTCTTTCTCCATAGTTCTATTATTATGTTTCATTACTTTAATTTCTTATGACATAGAGAATTCATTTTCCATCTTTATATCACATAAGACTATATCATATTATGATGGGATAGATTGTGAGACTAGTTCCCATCAAATGAATAGTTTTAACCCATTTAATAATCTATCAATCTAACTTCTTGAGTAACATATATATTCTATATCATTCCTTGATAACCTTGTGAAGTTAGATGCATACTTCACAATATTTTCATCCTCCATTGCCTCAGTCTCAGAAATTACCTTTCCATATAAACTAACTGTTCATGAGGAAAGTATTTTTCTAGGAAAGTTTCTTTATACTCTCTCTATTCAATATTTCCTATTTCTTTATCCTATTTCATGTATTGAATTAATGATCACTATGGATCCAAATATCCTAAGAGACGGTAAACTTCCATGACAACTATCTCCCTTTCATTATTTCTCAATGAAATAAATATTTTCACTAAGTAAATTATATATTTCTCATCCAAAAATGGATTTATAGTTTCACTGAATGTTGGAGATTATTGTATCATGATGTTTTCTAACATTGATCATCTTCACTGTGGATCTAGGTACTTTATATGGGTAGGGTTTTTATTCATCACCTATGTTAGCTATCATAGTACAACTATATTCTACTCAGAACAAGTTGTATCACCGACTCCATTATAATTATCTTCTATAGGAGGGAATTCCATACATTGATTACATGAATTGATATGGTTAACATTTCTTCTTCTATTAACCATTTATAAATAATGAAATATACTATGTTATGTTATGAATCATAATGAATAATTCAAAAATTTTAAAATACATATCATAAATTGAAAAATTTATTCATATCTAATCCATAATCATAAAAATGGCTCTTTTGAGGATGAATTTACTCATTAATAATACAAAATGGATTGTAAAGAAAATAGTAATTATCCTAGTAATATCCCCTAGGAGTGTCTAAACAGGTGTGAATTAGGCACATTGTTGTGTATGAAGTTACCCCTGGGCAAGTCCGAAACACCTTGTCAGAGTTTTCACACCTAGGTGCATCTGATCCAGAACCACGTCCACTTTTAGTATCCCCTCATGGATGTATTCCATGGAATATTCACATAATCATAACTTTACCAAAATTCATTAGGGTCCTTATATACTTATCTTCAATGACTATATTATGGGTATGATCCCTAATCTTTGTTTTTAAATCTATTTCCAAAGGTGTTACTAAATATCACATAATACCAACAGTAACACGCCGAGCCCAGTAAACAAGATCCGGTGCATTATTTTAATACATTGGTACAATTAGAAGGAATTATGTCCCAAAGGACTGATGAATTTATCTATCTTGGAAAATAGGATACATACCTGAACATAACATTACAATTTATGACATAAAATATATCATAAATAGACCATTAAGAATTCCATTATTCACCAAGATTAACCCCACATATGAATCATAATACATATCATGGCATCTTGGTAATATAAAACATAATAATGGAGTGATATCAAATGCTCAGTAAGGATAAATAATATAGCAGAAGCTATCACAAATAAGCATTAATTTTTAAGGAAAGGTTCAAAACTAAAACAAAATCCGTTGAAAATATTATATTGAGCACAATATCATCAGAATAAATTAAATAATTCCATTTAAGCATACACATGGATATTATACTATTTTAATAATCACATGTAAAATCAATAACTAATCTCATAATGAGGGAATGAAAAATTTCAGACATCATAACCACTATGTAATGTCAATGTGCCATGAAAATACAGAAATATTATTCCATGGACTTATGCTAAGACACTAGTTTATCTGATGATAATTACTGATGCATTGAGTGGCTATAGAGGCCCTTGCACATCACTTACTAATTATAATACGTTCCTTATATGAAAAGTGTGAAACATAACATAAACAATCATATTAAAATAATCATAAAAAATGTTAATAATTTAACCATAAACCATTAATGGTATTAAAATATCACATTGATAGTCAAGCATATCATAAAAACATTAATATAATTTGGATGATTATTTAAAAACAAATAAATATCAATTAAGAATGAAATCAAATAAAGTATGTTGATATAGATACAAAAAATATAATATGATCATTAAATATTTTTCAGAGAAATATCCCTTTTTTACATTGAAAACATTAAAATTCACAAAATTTATAAAGAATACATTTAAAAGGAATTTTTGAAAAAAAATTCATGTACCACATTGAATGTTTTGAAAGGAATTATCATTTTAAATCACTTCTGTATATATAAATAAATCATTATGACCTTTTTGAAAACATAGAATTTAAAAAACAGGGTTTCAAAGTATAAATATTTAAAAAATTTATAATGATGGTTTCGGTAATGTATCCCTTACATAAAACCTTAAAAATATTCCATTTTAATTTTTTTAGAAACATGGACATGGATGGTTAATAGTTCTTAGTAGACACTTAAACATAAACAATGTTTATTAATAATGTGATTTCGAAATTAAACCATACCTTGGGTCAGATACTCTCCATACATCTACAAAACACCTATAGAGTGATTTTAAACATATTAATAACATATGTAATAATAATAATAATATTTATTATATCATATCTTATTCTTTTATGACATTATATTAGACGTTTATTAACAATTCCTTTTAAATGAATCATTTTAGGTAATAATTTCTTTGATTATCGTATGTGTTTTTACTTGTTATTCTTGATCATTTTAATTAGATAATGATTTAATTACATAATTAATATATAATATTATATATATTTTAGATATATTAATAATAAAAATATATATAATAGATAGATATATGAAATAGAATACACCATTCATGGAGATAGTAGGCCGTACGTACACATTAACGTTATTTCAGTTTTCCTATTATACTAAATAGATGTAATTGAACTGAATATAAGTGTATATATATATATATATTATTCTAGTGTCCTTATTATTTCATATAATTATTCATAATATATTTTTTTATAATCATTCATGGATGGTGAATGTGGAAGATGAGTCTCATCGCGTCTTAGAGATGGTTAGTCATATGTACACTCGAGCGAAAATTTCATTTACTTACTAGTTTAATGTTATAATATTAGATTGACTAGGAATTTCAAATAAATAATATGTTCTTATATTTATAATTTAATTCATTTATATTCATAATTATACCATTCAAAATAATGTATACATGAAAAATAGTTTACACCACTGTGTGGAGACGGTAAGTTGTATGTACGCACACATGGTGATATTGTTTTTCATAGGAATAGTAAAAGGAGGAATTCTATTTTACCATAATTAGAAAAACTCATTATCATATATTATACTTCGGGGTTCTAATTTTATTATGGTAACTATATAGGAACATTATGTAAATAAATAAAATAACTTTTAAAGTAGGGTTTAAACGATTATCTCTTCTTTAGGTGTCTCCTTTTGATTTTCATAAAAGAACTCTATATGTTCATTTTTATCCAAAATGGTGGACTATAAGAATAAATTAGAGATTATGGGATGGGGTTTGGGTAGGTGTTGGTCGATCCAAATGTTTTTGGATGGGTGAATAAAAGAGAAGAAGAAGTTCCCTTTTACAAGAGAGGTGAGCGGCACTTTAGGAAAGTAATGAAATATTATTTTATAATAAAATGATATTAGATTTATAATGGCTCAAAAGTGATTTATTTATAGGATAATGTGATTATGGGTAAAAATACTGTCATCCAAAAGGTTTTGAGATGTTTAGTCCATGAATTTTCCCTTATCTTTTGGCTTTAACCCCTAGTTAAATAAGTTAACTCTTACCACTTCTTTTTAGATTTTTATACTATATGGTTAATATAGTTACTATAAACACAAAATAACTTCACGTGGATCAATAATGAAATTTTTTATGATATATAAGTCATTTTAGAAAATATTAGGTTTTTATGACTATTATATAGTTTAATAAAATAGTTTCAATTTTAAAAATTCATTTATATCAATTTTGACATTATTTAGTAATTGATTTTTTAAAAGTAATAACAACATTATTCCTTAAAAAATATTTAAATTAATGATAGTATGTCATAATCATCCCTAAAATTCTTGAATATCATAAAAATGTTCAAATTAAATTTATTTTAATAATTATAATATCATTTATTTGAATGTTTTATTAATAAGGTAGTCACCACATCATCATTGTGTCACAAATAAATTTATTTATTTAATGTCAAAAAAATTTAAATAAAAAAACCATGATGTAGGAAATATTATTAGATTTCTAATGAATATTTATATTCCAAAATATACTTTTTATAAAACAAATTAAAATTGTTTTAGTTATGAGATACATGCCTATGTTATATTTTCTTTTTTCATTAAATTATAAATTATAAAGGGTAATTATCACACCCAAGTGGCACCAAAATTCCAAAAATTTGGAAGAAGTATTTTTTTGGTGGTATATCAATAATAAAATAAAATTAGGACATGTGTTAGTGTAGTTTTATATATTTATAACATTATTTTTACCTTTATTTACCCGATTTACCTTTTAACAATAGTTAAAAAAAATTAATACTGAAGTTACTATTCAAAATGATTAAAAATAAAAGATAACTATTTCCAAAATATGGAAATTTTGATTCCAAATATGGAATCCATTAATTTAAATTTAAGAAACATAATTCGATGATATTAATTTAATATTAATTATTTTAGTCAAAACTAGAATGTTGGATTTTATGAAGTAAAAATTATCAAAATATTTCCATATGTTTATGTCCAATTCCAATGTGAAATAACTTCCAAGAAATAAAATTAGATTATTTGATAAAACAATAATTCAATTAAACTTTAAAATAAATAAAAAGGTCAATTTATGTAAAAAAATTAATTATATGAAAAGGTTGTTTTGAGTTAAAGTGTTGTATTCTCACTATTCATTAAAATATGAATGTTATAAAAACCACTATAAATTTATATAGAATAAATTTTTATGACCCTATTTTAAATAATAAATTTATTTTTTCAGATTTAATATACAAAATTTTCCAATATTGGATTAAAAAATTGTACTCCATTAAAATGTGGAAAAAACCATTTTTTAAAAAATACCTCTTTTATCTTAGAAATTGAATATGTCATTATATTTTGTCTCATAAACACATAAGATAAAATAAAAAATTTAATGTAATATATAAAATTCGAAATTCTGTTACTACTATTCATAACAGCATTTTAAACGGCTAGTTAGATAGGTCATGGTGTGCTCGAACTCTGTGTTTTGTGTAGCACAATCTATTGAATTATTAAGAGGAAGAAAACTGTGGAATCTTGGTGTGTTAAAACATAGATAGAAATATTAACTACAACCAAAATCATATTAGTCCAATAGGAAAACTCATGGAATCAATCACTACTGATATCATAGGTTTTCTGGGAGAATTGAGGATATTGTCAATCCTTTTTTCCCACTCAATATCTTCAGCCAAACTTTTATCTCTATAAACAAAATGTTGATATAGATTCATGAAATCTGATTCCAGGACCAAATGTAAAAATAACATATGTACCCACCTCTCTATTTAGAGTTCATATAGAGTTTGAAACTCAAGTGAAAATCTTTTAGAGACAATAAGATTCTTTTGAGAGCATAATCCTTTGATATGGTACATCGTCATCATTTATATACCACTATCGGAGGTATTTTGTAAATAACCCAAGATAAGAACCATAATCAATTAATTATTAATTATTTAAACTAGTGTCACCATTCAATATTAAGGTACTAATATACGAATATGGATCCACCAAAATAGAATAAATAATTTACCCACAATAAAAACATATATTAATTAAATTTCTAAATTTTAAATTGTCATACATGAAACAATATTTACCAAGAAATACATTCGGAAAATTAATATCCATTTATCATTTAATAAAAAAAATCATGGTAATATGATTTATTCCCTTTTAAAATTACCAATAAATCTAAAAAAATCATAATAGTATAAGGTAAATTTTTTAGTCCATAGATCTACGATAAAATGTTAACAATATCCCCACCTTTATTTAAAAAAATAACGAACAACATAATGAAATAAACCACTTTTTAAATTTTTTCAATAGAAAAATATTATATTTTCCAAAAAAACCAATCCAAATGGGTTAATCAAACTTTCTTCTGAAGTTCACATTTTCGATAATAAAAACAAATAATTGAGAATAATAAAAACATATAATCACATAACAAAAAAACAAATTTTATTAAAATAATTACACCACCATAACCATCATAAATTCAACTAAGGAAAGTGGAGAGAACTTTAGGGGAAATTTATAATCGTCTGAGGTGAATGAAATAATTTTTGTAAGTATGTACATATGTTCATGGTTTTATAACATTTTTTGGTGGTGTAAAACCCCATTATTTTATATTTATTTCTCTATAAATTAACTTGAGGAATTTTATATCATTCATTATATGTGACCTGAAGTATAACATAACAGTTATATTGTGATATTATAATTCCTAGCCATTAAATTTGTAGGTTCGATTAATAATACAAAATTTACGAAAAAATGTATAAATTTTTTTTAATAAGGCATATTTATATATTAATTCATGACTAATTAGTACTCAATTTTTAGTGAAGTGATTTTTTTCTTCAAAAAAATTAATTAAATATATTTTTTATTCCATTTTACTGAAAATTTAATTATAACTAATCTATATCATTTTTAAAAAATTTATTTATTGGAATGAATTTTATTTTTTAAATCATCATTTAAATTTTATCTTTGGGTGATTTTTCAGGAATATTTCTAAAAAAATTATTTTTTATGAATAATAAGAAATACTGGTATTTGTAAAACTATCATTTCTTTTCATTAAATAAATTTATTAAAAGGTTAATTTTTTATTATTATTTCTTAAAATAAATAATCCACCATTATTATGAATAATATAAATAATTAAATAAAATTTCATATTAATCATTCTTTTGGTATAAGTTCATTTCTGTAATGAAAAACACAATTTTCAAAAAAAATATTCACAATTGGGTAATGTATCATTATCTCGGTAAATTAAATTAATATATTTTTAAAAAAATTTAATTAAATTTATATATTATATATTAATTTTTTTTTGTAATTTCTTTGATATATATTATATGGAATGTAATGGTGATAAATTTAGTATCATTCTTAAAAATTACTTTTTTTAAATAACCGTTTTCAATGAATTTTCACACTTTTTTTACAATAAAATCCCAATATTATACAAATTTAATTTGGTAAAATAGATTCTATATTTTTAATACTAATATATAATATTTTAATAGGTTCAATGTACTTTTTCTCAAGTCTGAATTGTAAAAATAGTAAAATTTAGTTATTATGATTAAAGTTAAATCAATTTTACTTTGGCAGTTATTCCAATAAATAAGTGTAGGATTCTCCTTGAACATGAATAATTATTATTTTCATAAAATTTAAAAATCCTTATATTTTCATAACTTATAATACTGATCCATTTTTATACAATTTCACTTGTAATTGACCTTATAATGATAAATTGTTTTATGTAATTCCTTTTTGTGCCACTCCCCTCACTTATAAAAGGGATGTAGTATCCTCACTTAGTAAAAAATTGGAACTCCATATCCTAGCCAAGAACTAAACTAAAAAACCCTAGATTCCATAATTTAATCATATTTAAATATATCATTTTATAATACTAATCATTCAATGCCTATGGTGTAAGATAAAGGAGGTCCCTAAAAGAAGAGGTATAAATCCTAAAGAGAATATTTCAATTTTATTCCTTCTTACACATCTTATAAAACATTTTTTTAATCAAAAAATGGTTAGTAAGTTTTAATATATATAATGAGATATTATTGTGATTAAATCAAAACTATTTACCACCTATACTCCACCAAATGTGAAATATGTTTATCACTAGTCCATATGTCTGGAATACAGCCTCAACATAGTGATGTGATTCATATTCCATTTAAGTCTATCATGGGTAGTTATTATTAATGATTTATTCTATATATATGTATATAATATTTATGAAATAATAAAAATTATATAATGGTGAATTATTATTTTCGATTTCATTATATTCATCCATTGAAAAGTGGATAACATCAGTCATGTGTTTGTATGGACTACCATATCCCCAGAGTGATGTATTTGATTTATTATTACTAATATATATTAATTATTATATAATTATATATATTGATTAAATATTATATTTATGAGATTATTAAAATTATGGATAATATGGAACCTTGATCAATGCGGAAGAGTCTTAACTGACTTATTGAAACATACATGTGAAAATAGTTATCACCCAGAAACGAGGATTTTGATAATGATTTATTACCATTAAAAAGTATTAAAGTTCTATAAGTTGATCATATATGATATTATAAGTGTTTAAATGGAGTAATTATATAATTATAAATTATTTATACAAGATTTTATAGAAATTAAGAATCAATTAAGACATATGATAAGGGTTTAACATCTCAATATTTTTTCGTTGAGACTTATTTGTTGTTATGAACATATTTATGATTATGAGGTTTATATATAACCAATTTGACATTTCATATCATAGATAAATCTTAAATAATTGTATTAAAGATATAATTCAATATATTTCACCCATATGGTTTTTATTGGAATGCTACCAATGTGGTAACAATATATCCTGAGAAATTTTTCTTTTTAGGAAATTTGTTTTCTTATACACATATCTTCTTTTAAATGGTGTGTATACTTGTATTTTAACATTTTCTATCATAAACATCCCTTTTCCATGGTATTTAATGATTCCTTTTATACTATTTCAAAAATGGGGCTAATGATTCAAAATTTACTAAAGCAATAAGGGTTTTATGATACCATATCTCTTTTTTACTCAAATTGAGTAGGATTATTTTTATAATCATTAAATTATATGATATATCTATGAAAAATATTATATACTTTCTTAAAATATATTTTTCTAGATATTTCATGTTTTACTTTACTTTTAAACTCTTTATTCACTAATGAGGTCAAATAAATGTTTAAAATGACAACCCAATTTATTTCTCTCTTCGATCATCAATATTATCCTTCCGTATTCATATTTTATTTTAAAAAAAATTATAAAGTTGTTTTAACCATTTCCAAATTATTATAGAGACATTTTAAAACATTTTTAAATTTATATAAATATTTTATAATGAACTATAATGTTGTTTTTTGAACAACATAAATATGTATTTTTTTACCAAAAATGTTAAAAGAGTCATTATTTCAATGTAAACCACAAGATTGGATTTTATCACTATCATGATTAATATTTTATTTTAGGATTGATTTTTATGTTTCCAAGGTTCATTAAAAATTAATTTATTACATTAATATGTTGTTTTCTATTTTAAAAATTTTATATTTATATTAAACAATAATTATCCTTAATATATTTTCTCTAGACATCTTTATGATATTTTAATATATAATAACATCCATTGAAGTTTCTTATGTTTTAGAAGGAAAATTATCCCACATTACCATATTTTTAATATGGATTGTTTATTATTTTTAAGTTGAAATATTTATGAACCCCATTTTCATCTCCACAAGGTTATGTTATGATGAAATGATATAAACATCAATGATCTTATGGTATACATATTAATTGATTTTTATTCATTGACTTGTGGGACTGTAATTTAATTCTAACGAATTTGGTAAAGATTAATGGTTTATAATATAAAAGGGTACAATAGAGGCTATCTATATAATGAATGAGGGTACAGAAAATGTTATCCCATTCCCAAACCATGTACATGGGTGGTTAGCTGAAGCCTAATATATGTTGAATGTGTTGGTGGATATCCTTGACATAGTACTTCAATGACTATGGATAAGACACACTTTATTCCACTCTTTTTTAAGAGTATCTTTTTTCAATGTTATTATATAGTGGTTAATGATATTTTATTCATTTCTTATTCATGTCTTATGAACCTCCATTCATTAGGTGATGAATCCATATTATTTTAAACGAATTATAGAAAATTAATTTAGAATGTTAATATAATTTTCTCATGTCATTGTAATCATGATATTCTAATATATAGTCATTGGTTGATATCTCCCTTATTTACAAGTAATATGTACCTATGTTCACCCTTTATTATATTTTATTTTACCTATAATAATATTAATTATTTTATGTTTTATTTGACTATAAAGGGATCCAATAATGATGAAATTAGTAGGAGATTATATAAATCATTAATACACCACTTGTTTATGTAACCATATTTCCAAATGCAATAATACAATATGATACTAAAATGGATCATAATATCATGTAGTAAATATTAATTAATTAATACATATTACATATGTATTTAATGTTTGGGAAAATAAAGGTGGGCCAGGCACTTACCAATCAATCGTATATGTGAAGTCATTAATACCATTATCATAGAATCTAAAGAGTTTACTAGAAAACAAACTATAAATGCATAGATCTATTCCTTCTTCATTTATAACCCAAAAATTAAATTGAACTCCAAAAATCACATTCATATCTCATAGGGTATTTAACTATCATATTTATACATAAAAATAAAAAAACAAAAGTGATGAAAATAATCAAAATATATGGATTATATATTGAATTTCAAAAGAAACCAAATCATCCAAATGGGATATAACATTATAGAATCTCATCAAAAATACCTTTCAAGACCTAAAAACCATGCATCCATCAAATAAAATTAATCCCAAATAAAAAGGAGATATTTTGAAGAACAAAATCCTTTCATGAACAAAGGCATTGAAAACATTTTAAATAAACTAGATCATGATGAGATGATGTGTCACCCAACCCAACTCACCACATAACCTAGAGGGTGTTCCCAATTCCAATGGGTTGATAAATAATAATTTGGAATCTGGGAAAATTGGTTCGGAATGTTTCACACTCAAATTCGAGAAAAAATATATTGCATAGTTTCTGGGAATTTAGAACTAAT
Source organism: Viscum album (assembly GCA_963277665.1). Taxonomy (NCBI): domain Eukaryota; kingdom Viridiplantae; phylum Streptophyta; class Magnoliopsida; order Santalales; family Viscaceae; genus Viscum; species Viscum album. Next base: position 1,336,806,989 of record OY728132.1, on the reverse strand, counting down.
GATCCATATGTTGGACATATATAAGAAATTATATAATAATAACCAAGTAGAACAAAAACAATAATTCCTATCAATGTATGCTAAAACTCATTTATACTCATTCAAAAATCATCCCAAAAATTACTCAACCATGTAAAACAAAAAAATAAATACCAATAAATGAATTACCCTCTTTTCTTAAAAAACAAAAAATTATAAATTAAAAACCAAATACAAACTACTAAATCACCTCCCTATGTCCCATGTCCAGTTAAGACATCCCAAATCATCTGTTTAACGCCTAAGAATGTGATAAATAAACTAAAAAATGAATGGATCCTATATTAAAATAAGTTTTTCATAAATGAAGACGTGTTCTTATACAAGGTGTGATCCAAGAGGACTAGTATGTTCTCCCCATAGAGTCTATGGAATTGATTACATATTATAATTAATATGTTCTAGTTTAATATAAATTATAATGTAATGTTATTATTTTCAATAGGGAATTAATGAAATAAAAAAATCTCATTTTAATGAATGAAAAATTAAATTTTTAAAAAAACAACTAGAGTATCCCAAAAATAGAAAAATTATTTAAAATAAAAATGAGAGAATTTTAATTATAAAGTCATATAAATGAATCATTTATTCCTTCATCATGAAAAAGTTTCTATAAAATAAACAAATATATTTTTTATTATTAAAAAAACTTCCAATATCCACCTTTTAATCCATTTTTTATACTACAACCTAAAATTAAGGATTAAAATAATAATAAGGTAAAATCCACTATATCTAGGGAATAAATCATAGATAAATAAGTTAATTTTATTGAATTAAAAGAAGAACATGGGAAAATATAGGACTGAAGGAAATCCATTATTTAAATGACCAATCAAAGACAAATTGTTATAGAAACTCCATATATTAAATTTTTTTAAAACTATAATTATATATAAAAATAAATTATTGAATTATATCTTATGCTTCATTTAAATTATTATAAACAATAGCAAAAATACCACACATGCATCATTGGGGGCATTCCCAACTTATCCCTCTATCATTTTAGAGGGGATATTAACCCCTAAGTTCTATGAACATGTCTAGCCTAAATCAAAGTATACTACTTAGATACCTAGGTTATAATGAAAAATAATAATATTTAGGTGAGAGAACGTCAATTATTTATCATTATATGCCTCAAGTAATCATAAACCATGAATATATCACACCTCAATCACCCCATCATGAAACAATACCTTTTCAAACCATATAATCATCATATAATTCTCAATATTACATAAACTATAATGAATATTAAAAGAGAAACCAATTTTGGGTCTCTCGGGTTTCAAGTAATTATTCTAAAAACATTCTCACAACATATTGAGGAAATATGCCTCAAGATTCAAATACATTTTCTCATCTAATAAATTTGAATTTCAAATGGTATTTTAAAACCATTTTTAAAGAACACGTATTTAAAAACATTAAATTATTTAAAACATGGTTACCTAATGTTAAATGTAAAAAATAGGACCAATTCCCTACATTTGAATTCAAAACCAATTAATATTGGAAAAGGATTTTGATAAAATTCTTGTTATGAAAATCAATTTAATTTAATTGAGATACAAGATTTATATATAAGAATTATTTTACAAGATTCAAATTCATGTTTTTTTAACTTAGGAAAAATTTAATTAATATATATAATTTCATAAAATTATAATTTTTCATCCTCAATCACATTACGAAATTTAAAATAATTCAAAAAAATTGAAACATCAACCCCAATATGAGTGGAATCTAGTCAAAATATCTTTTATTCTTCATAAAACACAAAAAAATAAAAAAATACACCCTCTAAAAGACCTAAATGATTAAAAACCCTGGTTATAAAAAAATCATAAACATCAAATAACACGTTCATAATTATTAATTTATTATATAAAATTGAAACCTAAGGAAAAATTGAAGTGGGAATATGATATAAGGGAAATACGGAATGAAGGAAGTATTTATTTTGAGAAATCACTTTAATCATTGAGGTAAGGATAATAAATTATGGTTATGAAATAGGATCTCCCCTTGAGATCCATATGTATCTCCCCTATGAAAAATAAGATGCGAATGAGAGTAATATAGTGTTAAAGAGATATGAGAAAATATCGAATTTTATACTTTTATAAAATCATGGCAACATGCACCATGTTGTGGCCAATGTAACCTACATATGAATCTGATGATGCCATGGTTTTTTAGAAACACACCCTTCATATAAGCCATATGGTACTATTTTTAAACTATTTTTTTCAAATTGTAACGGTAATTAAATTTCATTTAGATATAAGTCATAAAATATATGAATTATAAATAACAACACTTTATTATTTCATAAGTGGAACATTAAAAAAAATACAACAAACTATGTATTTTCCCCCATTTAATTATACTGACCTTGATTAAAAATAAATTATTGAATTTTTATATATAAATTGAGTACAATAGATATAAAATAATAAAATCTAAATGTCTTGAAAATCCCATAGATTATCATAAACCATGGGGATCAAAAATTGCCAAAAATCCTATAATAATGATTATAAACATTAATGGAGACAAAATTATGTAAATTTTATAATATGACATAAGAACAGTCCCTTTATAATTGATAGATGATTGAACAAATGATTTAATAAGTATATATACATAGGAACGAAATCTGGTCTATGCAAAAACGACCATACAAAATATACTAGTTGAAAATAAGATCATTAAAAACATGTCCATTGGTGATATAACAAATAGGTATACTGATGTCATGTATTGTTAATTCATAAATTTAATATAACGCAACCCAAAATATAATATTAACATATTATATTATATTTATTTATTTATTTATTTATTTCATGTATTAATATTAATAATTCTCTTTAAATTTTATATGATGTGTATATAAAATTTATGTAAATATCTTATCATCAATTGAGTTATACAAATTAATTTTAGAATATGAATAATTTTTTTAATGGTATAGGGGAAATATTATTGTTTGAAATGTCTACAAAGTTCTTTGAGAATTTAAGAATAGTGTGGGAGAAGTTTGGTGTTACTCTTTTCAAAATATATTGGTTTGGGTTACTGCACTGGTGGTAGATCTATTGTCCCTTATCCCAAGTTATAGGATAAATACCTCGATTATGGGGTTTCCTATAGAAATCTCTTACAATAAAGGAGGAAAAGGGTCTTTGTAAGGGAACTAGGTAAAATAAAGACCTATAAGATCTCCCTTCAAATAAAAATTGGATGGGTGTTGTATATATGGTGAAATAAGAGGGGTATCCTTAGGTGTGATGACTAAGGGTTAGTGATCCATATATTTACTGCCTTCTGATATCTAGAATATTCCACTAGGGTTTAGAAATGTTTACTGCACATTGGGTTATTTTTGTAAAATTTATATAATAGTCCCACTGATGTGTTTGAATCATACTCTAAAATTTTATTTAGTGTCCTATAAAACATTAAAAATATACCATGGTCATTTAACATACAATACTAAGGGGTAACAGATTCTCATGTGACACGATATGGAGGTTTTCTACAAATTGAAGGAATGGAACTTTGTGGGGGACAACCTTTCCAGTTAAGGGGCCTCGAATGACATCATGATCAAATATCATTGAATTTGGTCACTTCCAAATTATTTTAATTTCCTCCCATGTAGTGTATAAATTTGGATACATTACTTCACCACAATCTGAAATTTTGTAATTCTTGAATAAAAATAAACTTTTATGTGAGTTTCAAATTAGTATTTAGTATAAAATTAATAAATCATTTTTTTACCAAATAATCATTTGTTAATTATTTTATATATTATCCTAATAGAATAAATTGAATACTTAAAAAAATACATATTATATAATATATTTAAATAATTAATATAATAAATTTATTTAGAATAATATTAAGAATATTTAATTTTTTAAAACGTCATTTCTTTTATAAAAGAATTTTTTATTTATGTCATGTATTTTAAATTAAAATATAGATATATAATTTTTATAATTTGAATTAGAAATATTTAATTGAATTTTTCAATTTAGAGCATCAAAATTTACATAGTATTTAATTTTTTGTTTTTCTAAAAGGAATATTTTTAGAAGTAAAATGGGGTTCTTGTGAAAATAATTTTTTTTGTGATTTTATCTTGTTGTAAGTGAATCCAAAAATATATAAAAAACATGTATGTAATAAAATATGTATTTTCAGAATAAAATATAAAATTTTCAAATATTATTTACATTTATAAATCATTTTCACATTTATTTCGAACAAATAAAAATGTTAATATTGATATAACTATTTTAGTATTTTATTATAATTATTTGTTTTGATTGTTTAATTTTTTTTCATCATGCCTTAAATAGAACATATATTTTACTTATTGTATAATAAATCAATTTATTTCATCAAAATAATTATCTATGAGAATATTATATTTTATAATATAATTTATACATAATATCACACATTTCCTAAAAACCATTTCTATATGTTATGAATGTTTATTTTAAAATTATCATTACAATGTTATAATTGCTTGTGGTTATATAATTTATGAATTTGAAATAAAAATTATTAAACTAGGTACAATTTAAGGCATTACTATTTTTCATTAATATTAATCACTAAGAATTAAATATAATTACTTCAGTATTTGAAAAATAGGGTACAAGTAATATATTTTAAGGAAATCATAAAAACACTATAAATTGTTTTCAATATGAGTGTTTGAGGAGAATGTTTACCATGACGTAGACCAACAAGTCCTAGAGAAAGCCTACCTCAATTCCGCCTCCAAAATTCTAGAGGATGAAAACTAGTGCTGAGTAGGCATATCACACACATGATAAACTTTAAACAAATGTAGATGTACACACACACATATGCACGACCATAAAATTAAAAATTAATACTCATTTGAGAAAAAAATATCTATACATTTATGATACCTCAATCAGATTATGAAAATAATGTAATAAAATCAATAAATGGGTCAAATACAAGCCTAACATAAAATAAATTGATTCCAACCTAATTCAAGGATGAGGAATAAAATCAAATTCAACGACTGAGAAAACACCTTGGTCTATCAAGATTGAGATATGCACCAAATACAGTTTTTCATCCTAGGACACCATCAAATGGGACAACGTCTACATAAGATAAGACACATGGGGATAGTGCCTATGTAGGATTCAATATAAAAATACCTAGTAGGGGATCATGAATAAACTCACAACAAATCATACAGAATAGTCATATCATCACAATAATATACCAATCAATGCATAAACGGAAAAACTCATATATACTTATGAAGGAAAACATGATTCCATGTGGTCATAACTAAACTGGAAGCTATAATATTTTTCATGATTAAATGATCCTTCCCTTATAATACACTCCTTTACACATGCTATCATTTGATACACATATCCATGATGTCAGGATCATCGATTCATGTTAATGAAAATGTCACAAGACTATGAGGACATGAGACTCAGATGGGGGATCACACCTAATTCCTTTGGGGGACACCATGAACCCAATTTTGATCAACCCTATATGTACAGGATTGTACTCCTATTATACTAAGAACCCTATAAAAATTGATTTCTAAATATAGTATCAACTCTCTTGTCATTATAGTCATGTAGATTCCAAGAACCCCACCTAAGGTAAAAAAATATATTGGATCACACTCTCCTCTAATAGAAGGACACCAAAAACCCTATTTTAGACACATCATATTGAGGGGATCATAATTCAAATATGTGGTTGTAAGGGTACATTGTACCATTTAAGGGATGGATAAGGGGAATTGACTTATTAAATAGTTTTCTATACTGAAGAAATGAAGTTCCCTAAACACATTCAAAAGGAGGTACATAGAATGTATAAGGGGCACATGGCATGATCGTCCCACCCTTGGTTAGAACATGTGGTTATTCCTCAAAATACATGTAAATCATAAAATATATTGAATTTATTAACAGTAAAAAAAATTTAGAGATCACCAATCATTTTTCTAGTGTCTTCTGGTCATTCCCATGTACATCGGACCTTATCTGTGTACTCTGGACAAGTCTGTGTACCCTGGTTGTGTCCCTATACTCGAGCCATGTTTTTGCCTTTGCATCCTATGATTTACACACTATTATTTAAATAATGTATCATATAGTGTGTGATAGGGTTAGGCATTCTACGATATTTATATTTCCAAGGAAACCCTTGGGTCGTAGCCGAGGGGGTCCCATATGATCTGTAACACTTGATTACATGTTGTGTATACTGGGATTCACTAGATCCCTTAGTTTCCTCCTACGAATCATCATTTATTTCACCTTTTTTTCATAACTCGCTAGAAAACAAATATTTAGGGCTATCTATCCTTCTCATTTCCTGAGATCATGATTATGCGATTCAAATAAACTCTAAAATTTCCCACATGTACCATTAGTTTCCAAAATGTCGAAATAAATATATGAATAGTTACTTAAAATCCATGTTTGACCACCTCATATCATCATTCATCATCATATTACCTTTATCACACCATCGATAACATACCACACCCATGTCTCAGATCCATTGTGTTGATGAATACTCACATAATAACCAAATGTCATGTAATCTTTGTACCATTGGCCAATGAAAATTTCCATGTTTAATGTGTGAATAAGTTTGTGATAAATCCATAAACTATAAAATGTGAAGATTGAATTTTGACCTATATTAATTCATCCTCGTTCTACAATCGTAGATTTAGACTAATAAAGATATATAAAATCAATGAGCTAAATAAATAAATATATGAAATATATTTTCACAAATGAATCAATTCGTGTTCATAGAAAAGATACTAACATATATTGGATAAGTAATTGGTTGAAATTTATCAAATCAAACATCCTACAACAATTTCAATCAATTATTAAATAATGAGTATTATTTTTTGTTGTTATTAGAGAGGTATCCATTTTTAGTCGCACATCAATAAATTATCCATGAGTTGATAATCATTCTCCAAAGGAAGCTACTCAAATTCCACTTTTCAAATCACCAGTTTTATGAAGATACCCCATGAAATGTTCCATAGTATTAAACATATAAACATAAAACATATATTAAAAATTATTTAATTAATTAATTTATTCATTTAATTCATTTAAAAATCATCCCATGGTCACTCCCACCATAAATGTTTTTTTTGTTCTGGGGTTATATAATTCATATGGTAAAACATATTCTATGAACTCAATAACATCATAATATTTATTTTTTTAGACTGCATTTATAATTTATTTAACCTTTCCCAAAAACCTAAAAATGAGTGAATTTAAATATTTAATATATTACTAAAATAAATTCATTGAACACTACTCCTCAAAATTTTACACAATCATAGTTCCTAGAAATGAAATGAATCCATATAATATCAAAAATAATACATGGAAGAATTAGTATTGTCAAATTCTACCCATCATAGTAATTTTTTTTGAAAAATTGGGAAAATTGCTCTATGAGTTTGATATAGTGGGATTTCATTTGGGTCTTGAACACCCATATGAACTTCTAATGATTCATGTGTTTCCATCAAACACGCACTTGAGGAACCGATCTTCCATGAAGGATCCTCTCATGTCTATTCATGATATCCACCGGGTACTCATCAAAATTATATCTATCCTTGTATCTATATCACCCCAGTCGATATCCTAAAATGTTCATGCACATACCTCCTTTGATGAGAAATGTGGATAATTTCATGCACCTAATCTTTCTGTATTTTCAAAACTATGTGGTATTCCACCTCAAAAACTCTATTTTGTATCTTGAAAGGGATAATAAATCTCATAGATTAATTACCACCTCTTCCAAATCGTTGAAATCAATGTCACGGTGAGACCCTCAGGGACAAATTGTATCCCTCCATAAACTCTAAAGGGCTCATTCATCATTCCACATAATAAAATTATGGCTCTATGAAGTCCTCATAGTAAAATATATGATCATAACCTTTTCTTTACTCACTCATATAAACTCTACGCCCATTAGTTCAATCTCTCCTAAATCAGTACAACAATGTAGTGACCTATTGGTTTACCCATATAAGGACTTAAATGGTTCCATATAAATGATTTAACAATATATTTTTCTATACAGAAACACCACCATGTGTAGGTGATCTACCATACTATGGCCAAAATCCAAAATTCATGTTCACAACCTATCCTCCATGACCTGAATGATCTACTCTGTCAAGACATCAATCTTGGGTGAAACGTCTGTCCTTAAGTAACTATGTCCAAAAGGAATCCTTTCTTATTATCCAAAATCATGATTCAAAGTGAGAAACATGTTCTTAGATGATCATTTAGGGAATTTAATTGACATGGAAAATCAGATGCATGTACAAGTTCACATTTCCTTCTACTAAACTCTTCTCCTAAGTGGTTATGGAGTGAGATGACATGATGAGTTCGTCCACGATCAACTAGACAGAATCATATCCCCTAAATTTACATGGTATTCCTATCACTATTTCCATAGATGTACCCTATGAATTCCAATCTATCACCTCAAGGGGTTGAAATTTTCCGACTGGAACTGAGTGACCACCTATCACTTACTAATTATTGAGGAAACGAGAGACAAGTTCCACACCACAAAGCTTCATGAATGGCCACAAAAATTAACATCATAGTTCATGGGACCCATTTAACAGACTAGGATGTAGCTTCCAATTATATGTATTAATCTCATGCATCACCTCCTCTCATAACATCAGTATTATAATTGGCTATAATCTGAAAATGATATAATTCTCTCCACCTTTAGAGTATTCATCAGGAGCACATCTGGGGGATAACTAAGTACCTAACATATAATAGTTAGTATATCCACACTAATAATACTTGAAATGTTTTAAAAGAGATGGGGGTTACAACTGTCAACTACATATATGGGTAACCGACCTTTTCCACCAAGGAAAACTGTAATGAGGCTAATTGTTCTGGCACCTCATACAAAAATGTAGAACATGATCTCATAATGGGAGAATCTTCATCAACATTACTCTTCAAAATATTTTAGAAAATTTAAAATCCATAGTTCTATAGGAACTATATATATTATCTATCTCAAGTTTAGATCCTTCTCAGATATTATATATTTCAGATTCTTGTTATCAGAGTAGATGATAAACTACTTTTCTATCATTTTTTGGTGCCACATATTTAGTGTGAAGACTGACACTACTAAATAAGATTCATGGGTCTTGATTTTCTAATCATTTTGTCTCAAATGACATAAATCATAGTTAAAAACTTCTTCCCTCTACATCAAAACACAACCAATCCTAGACCTTGATTCATTGCGAAAAACTATGTACTAGAAAAAACCCTCCACTTCTAATCACATGATGGGAGTGATTTTGAACCTCTACATAAAATCTTTAAATAAATGCTATAACCTTTCATAAATATTAAATGATACATAATTATTTTCAAATCTATCATGGGTGATGCTGATTTTCAGAAACCATGTTCAAGCCTCTGATATTACTCTTCCAACCCAACGAATCTATGCACCTCGGTAACACACTTTGTTGGCTCCCAAACTTGAATAGCATCATCAATTTCAAGGTATACTACCACTTTTAAACTAAGGTGTTGTGTCCAAGTAAGTGGAACTCTTGAATCAAAAACTAAAATTTCAAGAGAATTCCATAAATATGGTACTTTCTAATTGTTTCTTACACCATAATAAAATTTCATGTGTTCTCTTCCATATAAAATTATTGAAACAACATACTATCGATGAAGACCACAAAAGAAAGGTCTAAGAAAGTATTAAATTGTCATTTCATGTTTCCCATAAGAATAGATGAGGAATTAATCATGTCAAACCGAATCACCAATGATTCATATTGACTTTATTGTATTAGGAATAGCATATTTGGTATATCATCATACTCAACTCATAGTTGGTGATAGAATCTTCTAAGTTAAATCATAGAGAACTATCATGCCACTATCAATTGATAAAATATTTCATTGATCCTCGGTAGTGGATACTTATATTTCATGGTGAATTGGATAAATCACCAGTATTCTATATATAACCTCAAGATGTAATCCACCTGATTGGTGAAGAACACTAGGGATACCGAGGGGAAACACTAGTTCTCACAAATCCATTCTCTTATAATTCCTATAATTTCATCCCCACCACCCTCTACTCTTCGATATCCATCTGATATATTGGTGTGGATATCAGTGATATCCCAATGAGTAATTCCTTATTGAAGTTAATCTCTCAGTGGGGATTTAATTCAAGAAACTTCTCTTGGAAATATGTTCTCTTACATTGCCACCACTATAAGAAATTGATAGAGCACAACATCCATAGCTCCAATACTAATTCCATCCAACTGGTGTGTAATCAAATGCTCTCTCCTAAGCTTACTCTGATCTTGCTCCAATAGTTTTTCTATTCACCCAAGAACAGAAATCTCATCCCATAATTTTGTAAACAATGCATCATCATTGTAAAATAGTCAATATCTTCATGAAATATGGATAGTCAGTTCATACATAGGATTATTTCATAAGTCATCATCTTTATTATGAAGTGATCCCCAAAAAAACTTACACCTCCATACAACATTTTTCACTATTAGAAAAAGTCATCAATCATTGATTTACCTCTAATTAGAGTCTACAATCATAATGATTGATCCAAAATCTCATGTATACACCCAAAGTCTCAAACTAGAGAAGTGTATATAATTTAATGTCTCACACGAATGTTTATCAATACTAAAAATAAGGCAGAACGAACATAGATCATACCTTGTACCATCCCAAGGGTCGTGGGTTCATATTCATCCATAGCCCATAAAATTCCCCATCCATAGTCACTAGCTCCTTTTTCCTAGAAAAGACCACATGGGGTGTTAGTGATAATAGGTCAAACCATATACCTCTTCCCACTAACCTACCGAACCCCAACCACATCCAGTACCCAGAAAAAACACATATCCTACCTCTTTCTTAGACTAAAACAATCCCTCGCTCATCTTCAGGTCATCTATAAAATGTCTTGGAAAATCCCATAACAAATGTCCCTGACCATCGCAGGAGAATAATCACCTCTTTCTTGTCCGATTTTAGCTATATAGAAATACATGTACTACTAATCCCTTATCCCAAGATCATCTAATGAGTCAATTGTCACACCCCAACAACTACAACCTTCATTGGATACCTTTAACTAAGGTCTCAACTCTTGGTTTGCCACCACCAGCACCCACTATGAGTGCATTATATACTAGGAATCTCTTCAACACTAAGGCTTGTAATAGCACACCTACATCGATGGGAGTTTATAGAGATATAACTAAAGTCCTCTTATCCTAACATTATCCATGTTCAATGGTCAATTCTATGAAGATTGTGTTGTGCACTATAACTATGGAGTATAAATAGTTATTAATTACCCTCAATGAAGAGACAACTAATTTAAAATTTAAATCCTATCGATATATTTTATGCACATTGATCAAACAAGGATTGTAATAGTTCAGTGTCTTCGGAAACTCGAAACATAATCTTTCTATCATGTTGAATGATCTTCAACATCTCCCATAAAGATATTCCCCTTTTTTTCTTACCTAAAACATTTCGTTATATCCTGGGAAAAGAAAATATATAAAGGTGATCTCAAATTATTAGTAAGGGTTAAAATAGAGAACATAAAACAATCCATAGAAATTTGAATGTAAAAACATGAGAATAAAATCTAAACATCAAAATCTTGAGCAATGACATAAAAAATTGTAGTATTAAAGGAATAAATCATAAAAGAACATTAATCATGATATAATTTCAGGGTAATAAAACTTTTAATTGTGGAAAAACATTAAACACATGATATGATTTCCATAACATACAAGGCATTGCTACTGAGGCCATATTAGTGGACAAAGTCCCTTTCTGAATCGAGTTCACTCCTCGTTCCAGTCCTATAACACTGAACCGGATTAACATAACATTCTAGCAATATCTATATCATGAGATATAAATCTTTACCCAATACATTGTAGGGAGATATAGGTCCCACCCATCACATAATGAAATCATTCTTACGTGTGCCACAATATAAACATAAATCATTCATCATAACCCAAAGAATAAAATGGGTTTCGTAAACATCATACCATCATAACAAAATCCATATAGAAATTTTGATATAATTTCATCATAATAAAAGTGAAACCATGTAAATAATAGAGAAATTATACTTGAAACATACACATATGAAATAATTCCATCTTATATGGAAAATGGTTTTGATAAATCACTTGAAATGAATTCTTGAGGAAAATATCCTTTCTTTTTCGAAATCGTTTTCTTTTCACAAAATGCCATGCAATTTTAAATGAAATGTATTTTGTTGAAAATATTCATTAAATCTTGTAGAGTAAGCTTCATGAAAATAAGGCGTTATGAAACCGTAAAAATATTTTCTTTCCGTATAAGTTTAAAAAAATATTCTTCTCGTACTTTTGCAGGAAAAGTCAAAAAAATTACCTCGTAACATAAACAAAAGAAAGTTTCCTTATATACCATGTAGTAAAAGTCAAAAAATGGGTAAAAGGGACTTTAAAAATACATGAAACAATTTTTATAAAATAGGGACATGGATGATAAATATAACCCCAGTAAATATTTACATATATGCAATCTCAGATAAAAATGACATTGAAAAATTATCCCTTACCTTAGGTCCGATAAGCTTTGTACGTATCCGAAACTCTTGTATAATGATTTAAATAATGTCATTGACTTATTATAGAATCATATTCATTGTTATGATATCATATATGGTTCAATTATGACTTTATATTACCTGTTCTTTTGTAAATTCCATGTTAAAGTAGCATTTTGGGTAAAATCGTTTTAATTATCATACGTGTTTAGACTTGTTTATAATGATATTATTATTACTTATATCATGATTTTATTACTTATAGAATTTAAATAATGATTTATATATCATATATATTCAGTATATATATATATACACATCATAGATAGATAATTGAAATGAAATACACCGTTCATGGAGACGGTAGGCCGTACGTATGCATGAATGTTGTTTTCTTTCACTAATTGACTGGAATGGAAGTATGTAGATGACATATATATGAATCCAGTAGCTTAATTATGTCATATATTTCATTATTATTCATTATATATACTTTATAATCATTGTTAAATGGTTATCATGGAGAATGTATCTCATCGCGTCGTGGAGATAGTAATCCGTACGTTCGCACGAGTGATGATATCATTCCCATAATTGTTGAATAGAATTGTATTGGATGATATAATATCTCAGAATATGTCTGATTTTATAATAACTATATATAGTTATTATTTACACCATTATACCCATCCATGTAAGGTGGTGGTGGAAAAACAGATTACAACACGGCGTGGAGACGGTATTCCGTACGTACGCACGTGCGATGATTTCATTTGCCGTAGGATGGATAGAAGGTGAAATGGGGTTGTTTCTTATTTATATTAACATATCACTATATTAATGATACTGATGTTATTACTTTATAATGATACAACTAAATAATAAGATGTTTAAGAAGAAAAAAAACTTGAAAGAATCGGTAGAAGTGATTACCTCTTCTTCGACACACCTCTTTTATGCTTCTTCTTAGGGCACTAGAGTTGGTATTTTGAGAATTCAATAACCTCTATAATGTTTATAGGAATGTTTAAAAGGTAGATGGTCAGTTTTTGGCCGACATTTAAGGCTCAAAATTGTGTAAAAAGAAGAGGGAGGAGGTGCCCTTTTATAAGGGAGGAGAGGGGCACCTTAGAAAAAACTTACAATATTATTTTATAATAAAGTCATATTCAGTTTATAATAGCTCCAAATTGATTTATTTAGAAGATAAAGTGGGGATTCTTAGAATTAACCTCAAACAATAGGATTTAGACATGTTTAGGTTTCTATTTTATCCTTATCATTTAGATTTTACTCTATGTTAAATAATTTGACTTTTACCATGTCTTCTAGTTTTCTTACACTATATGGTTAATAAACCTACTATAACAAGGAAAACGAACCCAAAGTGGTTCATTATTAATATATATAACCATATCTAAGTCATTTGGACGAAACTTTGATTTTTAGGAATAGAATAACAATTTATAATATAATATTTGTTTTAAAAACTATTTTATTCCAATTTTGACACTATTTTGTAATTTATTTTTTTGAAAATAATTAAAGCATTATAAGTTTGAAAAAAGTTAAATGAATGAATAATAACATGTCATATTAACCTAAAATATTAGTAGTATTTATAAAAAGTCTCAAATTACATTTATTTGGGTATTTATAACATCAATTATGTTAATATTTCATTAATACGGTAATTACTGCATCATCATTGTGTCATAAATAAATTAAAATTTTTAATGTCCAAAATTTATAAATAAAAAACCATTATTTAGGAAATATTTTTAGATTTATAATGAATATTTATATTCGAATCTATCTTCTGTATAACCCTATATTAAAATTTTTTTACTTATTAAACATTGATTTTAACTATTTTAACTATTGTTTAAATAAAATAATAATAAATGTCCTAATCTAATCCAAGTGACCTAAAGGGTAGTATTTTATTCCTAAGGTTTTTTTCGGTCGAATTACACTTATCCAATAAAATTATGACATGTGTTAGGGTAATAATAATATCATTTTTACCCTTAATTACAATATTTACTTTTAACCGTGGTAAATAAAAGTAAAAAGTTACTATTCACCAAAAATTATGTTTATCTTATTGAACCACATTTTACTCTATGATATTAATTGTGTCTCTATGATTTTCTAAATTCCACTCACAGAAACGGTAAAATTACTTTTTATGTAAATTTTCAAATTCTCCTAGGAGGTGGGTAAAAGACAGTGAAAAGTTCAATAAAATTTTATATATCTAAAATTATTATAAAATGACTCCAATTAATTACATTGAAATTATATAGGAATTATGTATCATTTTTTATCTAAAATACATTTCAATAAAATAAATAATTATTTAAATAAAAAGCCTATTTTTAAATAGTAACCCAGTGTTTTCTTTATTCATCAAAAATTGAAAGTGTTCAGAAAAATACCAAAAATTTACCCTAGGATAATTTTGATATTCCAAATCCAAAAATGAAGTCCATTTTGAAAGATAAAGTTTATAAAATTTTAAAAAGTGGGTATTACTATTCATAACGGCTAATTTATATAATATATAGTTGTTTTGTGAAACCTGGTATTGTGTACAACACATGCTATCGAGGAAGTTCGTGATTGAATATAATGCAAACCAAGTCACGTTTGTGTGTAGTGAAATCTCTGTTTGGCGTTGCGTATAAAATAATCAAAACTTATTTAATATATACCTTAAAAAATATATATATTTAATGTTGTGTAGAATAATTTCCACAAAACGAATGTGATATTTTGTGTAACACGAGCCAAGAAGAGTGTTGTGTATACTGCAAGCTAATACGATGTTGCATATAGTACAAGCTCATCTGGTTGTTGTGTATAATAGAAGAAATATAATAAATTAAAAATAATATATCTCATAAAATCTCGGAGTGTTACATTCTACCCCCCTTAAAATGAATTTATCCCTTGAAATTCGTCGGGGTTATAAATGGTTTTCTACTTGAAAGTTTATTTCATAGAAACCCACATCGTAAAAAGGAATACTAAATCATCAGTTTAAAAAGGAACATTAGAAACATAACAAATACCCATAGTAACTCATCACTAGGTTTCCATAAAGGATAACATAGGTGAAAATATGGATATGGAAGAAAATTATATCCATCAGGGTCTGATGTAGAGTGGTAGAGAACATGGCTATGAAAAATCCAACAATCAGAAAGCGATAAATTTGTGATGATCTAAGGTACCATCTGATTAATCAGATATGAGGGAACTAGGGAAACATTTTTGGTTTTCAATATCATTTCCCTAATGTTAAAGAATTTTTGAATTAAAATAAATACTTAATTGATTTTGGTACAACCTCACTATTGTTTGTGCCTTGAACAATTTCCACATAATCTTTTAAAGAAATGAAGTTGAATTTTTCTTCAGATGATGCGATAGAATGATAGGTCATTCCCTCTGTCTCAAACAAAAGGATAACAAAAGTACTTAAATATACATAAGTCCATCTATAGTGAGATTAATCGTATATGGTTCCTAAAATGGACTTATACTTCATATACCATACCGTTTAATATTAAAAAAACTAGTTTCTACTAACTAGGGTCTTCATGTAGGCCAGTGGTAGGCGATAAAGGCATGTCTCTCTTTGGTTGTGGGTTTGATTCCCACAGCCTTGTCCGATGCGACGGGTTGTCTCCCATCTTAAGGGTTTTCCTTTTTCTAAAACAATACTATTATAAAATTATAGAAATACTAACAAAACACAAGTTATATCCAATAATAATACTATCTGATGTCCAACGTAATCCATTCCAATATTTAGGCTTATCAAAAATACATATGTCCAATCTCATAGTCTAAGGAAAACAATTACATGAAAGGTCACATAACAAGAACGTTAATACCATCATTTATCCCCCATATATCATAAGATATATCTTGTTGGTCACATTCCAAACATGTGAATACCTTAATCATGTATTCTCTTGAAACATGAGTACCCATTGAACCTTAGTGAAAACATGAATGTTGTCAAAAGGTAACTCTTTCACTATACCAAAATCCCAAAATTTTGTATACTCAAACAATGATATTACTTTGTCCTTATAACAGTCATGATCTCATTAATACTATCAAACATCTCACTATCTCATTATTCTTTCATTAGGCACTTATCATCTACCTTCCAAAAATATTTGAATAACCTTTCATGTTTACCAGTACCATTCATCATATACTTTCAAATACTCAAGGAAAGACAACAGTGTAACAATCCTTATATTTTTCTCTATTCCATAGTACCATACATTATTCTTGATTAACATACAATTATTCCACTACCTTCTTAAACCACTAACTGAGCTTCTTCATTTCTTTCATCTCATATATCATTCCTAGTCTCTTCATCATCATCCACATAAATACTACTTATATGACCATGATGATTCTCTTTATGGGATTTTCCCTTAGAGAATTGGTTTTAATAATAACTGTACATTCCACATTTAAAACATTTAACCATTGTTGATGTATTCGCAAAACCATTACCCTTTCCCATGGCGTGAACTGAACCTTTTTCTTTACAATTATTGGCTTTCTGTCCTTCAATTCCACACCCAAAGTATCTTCCAGTTCCTTTGAAACATTCTCCCTGGTGCCTCTACCCACATGATTTAAATGGGGGAAATTGAAATTTCATTCCTCTATAATCGTCATGAAACTCCATCTTTCTCTTATTAGATGAGTCGGGAAACTTACCAAATTTTATATTATTGATCATATTGGGAGATTTTTGATTAGGAATAATAATGATATGTGGACATCCAGATCCAATTACATTTGGTTGCTCATGAAGAATATCATTCCATTGTCCATCATATCCTCCATTATCATGAATCTTCATATTTCCATACATTTTATAAAACACAAAAAAATAGTGCGAGAGGAAAAAATCATAATCAATGGGGAGTACCTTCAATATCTAACATCTTGGGTTTAATTATATGATCATTACCGAAATCCTAGGACTATGACCTATAGATATACTTAACCTTAGGGACATCTCCACACATACGATTGAAATATCTCTAGGGATCTCACTAAAGTTGTCCCATCCTAGTTTCCAAAGGTAGACTAAAACTTTCCTCTGATACCAACTGTAGATGCCCAAATATTGGGTTACATGGACATTACATTACTATTGCGGAATACTTAATACATAACAAAAACCAATACACAAGCATAGAAATAGTTTACTGTCTTTGGAAACATGGAACATAACCTTCTAATTATGGTGAAAGAACTTCAACATCTCCCATAAAGATCTTCCCCTTTTGTTTTCTTACCAAAAACCATTAATTATATCCTGGGGAAAAGAAAACATATAAAGGGTGAGATAAAATTCTCAGTAAGGGTAAACATAGAAAACATAACACAATCCATAGACATTTGAATGTAAAAACATGAGCATAAAATCTAAACATCAAAATCTTGAGAAATGACATAAAACATTGTTGTACAAAAGGCATAGATCATAAAAGAACAATAGTCATGATAGAATATCATGGGAATAAAACTAGTAATTGTGGAAAAACATTAAGCACATGATATGATTTCCATAATAGCCAAGGCATTGCTACCGAGACCATCTTAGTGGACAAAGTCCCTTTCTGAATCGAGTTCACTCCTCGTCCCAGTCCTCTAACACTAAACCAGATTAACTTACCATTCCTACCATGTCTATCTCATGAGATATCAATATTTACCCAATTCATTGGAGGGAAATATAGGTCCCACAAATCCCTTAATGAAATCATTCTTACGTGTGCCACAACAAAAACATAAATCCTTCATCATAACCCAAAGAATAATATGGGTTTCATAAACATCATCCCATAATAAGATAATCCATATAAAAAAATGTATATCATTTTATCATAATAAAAGTGATACCATGTAATTCATAGAGACATTATACTTGAAACATACACATATGAAATAATGTCATCTTATATGGAAAATGATTTTGATAAAACACATGAAATGAATTCTTGAGAAAAATATCCTTTCATTTTCAAAATCTTTCTATTTTCACAAAATGAAATGAAATTTTAATAGAAAAGTATTTTTTTGAAAATAGACATTAAATCTTGTTGATTAAGCTTCATGAAAATAAGGCATTATGAAACCGTAAAAATCCTTTCTTTCCGTATAAGTTAAAAAACATTCTTCTCGTACTTTTTCCAGAAAAGTCAAAAAATTACATCATAACGTAAACATAATAAAGATTCCTTACATACCATGTAGTAAAAGTCAAAAAATGGGTAAAAAGGACTTTAAAAATACATGAAACCATTTTTAGAAAATATAGACATGGATGATAAATATAACCCTAGAAAATACATACGCATAAGCAATCTCGGATAAAAATGAGATTGAAAATTTTTACTTTACCTTAGGTCCGATATGTTTATTACGTATCCGAACATCCTATATAATGGTTTAAATAATGTCATTGATTTATTACAGAATCATATTTATTGTTATGATATCATATATGGTTCACTTATTACTTTATATTACCCATTCTTTTGTAAATTACATGCTAAAGCATCGTTTTGGGTAAAATCGTTTTATTTATCGTACGTGTTTGGACATGTTCTTTTTTATATAATTATTACTTATATCATGATTGAATTAAATCCAGAATGTAAATAATGATTTATATATCATATATATTTATTAGATATATATATTTAGAAAATAGATAGATAAATGAAATGAAATACACCATTCATGGAGATGGTAGGCCGTACGTGTGCATGAATGCTGTTTTCTTTTCCTTATTGACGTGAATGGAAGTAAGTAGATGACATATATATAAATACAGTATCTTCATTTTGTCATATATTTCTTTATTATTCAATATATATACTTTATAATCATTCTTGAATGGTTATCATGGAGAATGTATCTTATAGCGTCGTGGAGGCGACAATCCGTACGTACGCACAAGCGATGATATCTTTCCCATAATTATTGAATATAATTAGGGTGGATGATATAATTTATCAGAATAAGTATGATGTTATAATAACTATATATACTTATTCTTTACACCATTATACCCATCCATTTAATGGGGTGGTGGAAAATTAGATTACACCACGGCGTGGAGACAGTATTTCGTACGTACGCACGCGCATTGATTTCATTTTCCGTAGGATGGATAGAAGGTGAAATGGGGTTATTTAATATTTATAGTAACATATAGGTATATAAATGATACTAATTTCATTACTTTATAATTAAACAACTAAAGAAGAAGAAGTTGAACAAGAAACAAAACTTGAAAGAATCGGTAGAAGTGATTACCTCTTCTTCAACAAACCGCTTTTAAGCATCATCATAGGGCACTAGAGTTGGACTTTTGAGAAGACCATAACCTCTATATTGTTTATAGGAAAGTTGAGAAGGAAAATGGGTAGGGTTTGGCCGATATTTAGGGCTCAGAATTGTTTTAAAAGAATAGGGAGGAGGTGCCCTTTTATAAGAGAGGAGAGAGGCACCTTAGGAAAAACATACAATATTATTTTATTATAATGTCATATTCGGTTTCTAAAAGCTAAAAATTGATTTATTTCGATGATAAAGTGGGGATGGGTCTAAATCCTCTCAATAAATAGGTTTTATACTTGTCTATGTGACTATTTTATCCTTATCATTTAGATTTAACTCTAAGTTAAATAATTTAACTTTTATAGTGTCTTCTTGTTTTCTTACACTATATGGTTATTAAACGTACTATAACAAGCCAAAAGAACCCCAATTGGTTCATTATTAATATATATAACATTATCTAAGTCATTTGGATAACCCTTAGATTTTTAGGAATAGAATAACAAATTAATAATATAATATTTGTTTTAAAAACTATTTTATGTCAATTTTGACACTATTTTGGAATTGATTTTTGTGAAAATCATTAAAGCATGATAAGTTCAAAAACGTTAATTTAATAAATAATAACATTTAATAATAAACTAATAAATTAGTGGAATTTATAAAAAATCTCAAATTACATTTATTTGGATATTTATAACATCAATTATGTTAATATTTCATTAATAAGGTAATTACTGCATCATCATTGTATCATAAATAAAATTTATTATTTAATGTCTAAAAATTATAAATAAAATACCATTATGTATGAAATCTTTTTATATTTCTAATGAATATTTATAGTCGAATTTATCTTACGTATAATCCTATATTAATAATTTTTTAGTTATTAAACATTGATTTTAGCTATTTTAACTATTCTTTAAATAAAATAATAATAAATGTCCTAATCGAATCCAAGTGGACCTAAAGGGTAATATTTTATTCCTAAGGTTTTTTTGGTCAAATTACACTTATCCAATAGAATTAGGATATGTTTTAGGGTAATAATAATAACATTTTTACCCTTAATTACCCTATATTACTTTTAACCGTGGTAAATAAAAGTAAAAAGCTACTATTCACAAAAAAAATTATTTTTCTCTTATTGAACCACATTTTACTCCTTCATATTAACCGTGTCTCTAGGATTTTCGAAATTCTACTCACATAAGTGGTAAAATTATGTTTTATGTAAATTTTCAAATTCTCATAGGAGGTGGGTAAAAGACGGAGAAATGTTCAATAAAATTTTCATATATCTAAAATTATTATAAAATTACTCCAGTGAATTACATTGAACATATATAGGTATTATGTATCATTTTTGAGCCAAAATAAATTGAAATAAAATAATTAATTATTTAAATAAAAAGTATGTTTTTAAATAGTAACAATGTGTTTTCCTTATTCATCAAAAATTGAAAGTGTTCATAAAAATACCAAAAATTAACCCTAGGATAATTTTGATATTCCAAATCCAAAAATGAAGTCCATTTTGAAAGATAAAATTAATAAGATTTCAAATAGTTCATATTACTATTCATAACGGCTAATTTATATAATACATCGGTGTTTAGTGAAACCTGGTATTGCGTACAACACACGCTATAGTACCATACATTATTCTTGATAAACATAAAATCATTCCACTACCTTCTTAGACCACTGAATGAGATTTTTCATTTCTTTCATATCATATATCATTTTTAGTCTCTTCATCATCATCCACATAAATAATAACTATATGACCTTGCTGATTCTCTTTATGAGATTATCCCTTAGATCATTGGTTTGTATAATAACCGTACATTCCACATTTAAAACATTTAACCGTTGTTGATGTCATTGCAAAACCATTATCCTTGTCCATGGTGTTAACTTAACCTTTTCCTTTACAATTATTGTCTTTGTGTCCTTCTTTTCCACACCCAAATCATCTTCGATTTCCTTTGAAACATTCTCCCTGATGCCTCTACCCACGTGATTTACATGAGGGAAATTGAAATTTATTTCCTCGATGATCGTCATGAAACTCCATCTTTCTCTTATTTCTTGATTTGGGAAACTTTCCAATATTTAGATTATTGATCATATTAAGAGATTGAGGATTAGGAATAATAACAATATGCGGACTTCCAGATCCAATTTCATTCGGTTTCTCATGAAGAATAGCATTCCATTGTCCATCATATCCTCCATTATCTTGAATCTTCCTATTTCCATCAATTTTCTAAAACCCAAAAAAAATAGTATGAGAGGAAAAAATCAAAATCAAGGGGAAGTACCATCAATATCTAACCTCTCAGGTTTAATTCTATGATCATTACTGTAATTCTAGGACTATAACCTATAGTTATAATTAACCTTAGGGACATCCCCGGAGATACCATAGAAATATCTCTAGGGATCTCACTAATGTTTTCCCATGCTAGTTTCCAAAGGATGACTAAACCTTTCCCATGATACTAGCTGTAGAGGCCCAAATCTTGGCGTACATGGACATTACATTACTTTTGTGGAATACTTAATACATAACAAAAACCAATACACAAGCACATTAATAGTTTAGTGTCTTTGGAAACTCGGAACATAATCTTCTAATCATAGTGAAAGATCTTCAACATATCCCATAATGATCTTCCCCTTTTTTTTCTACCAAAAAGCTTTCTTTATATCCTGGGGAAAAGAAACATATAAATGGTGAGCTCAAATACTAAATAAGGGTAAACATAGTGAACATAAAACAATCCATAGACATTTGAATGTAAAAACATGAGCATAAAATCTAAAAATCAAAATCTTGAGCAATGACATTAAACATTGCAGTACAAAAGGCACAGATCATAAGAGAACATTAATCATGATAGAATAGCATGGCAATAAAACTAGTAATTGTCAAAAAACATTAATCACGTGATATGATTTCCATAGCAGTCAAGCCATTGCTACCGAGACCATCTTAGTGGACAAAGTCCCTTTCTGAATCGAGTTCACTCCCAGTTCTAGTCCTATAATACTGAACTAGATTAACTTAACATTCCAGAAATGTCTCTCTCATGAGATATAAATCTTTACCCAATGCATTGGAGGGAGATATATGTCCCACCCTTCACATAATGAAATCATTCTTTCGTGTGCCACAACATAAACATAAATCATTCATCATAACCTAAAAAATAAAATGTGTTTCATAAACATCATCCCATTATAACATAATCAATATAACAAATAGATATAATTTCATCAGAAAAAAATTAAAACCATGTAAATCATAGAGATATTATACTTGAAACATACACATATGAAATAATGCCATCTTATATGGAAAATGGTTTTGATAAAACACTTGAAATGAATTCTTGAGGAAAATATCCGTTCTTTTTCAAAATCATTTTCTTCCCGCAAAATGTCATTCAATTTTAATAGAAAATTATTTTTTTAAATATTCATTAAATATTGTAGAGTATGCTTCATGAAAATAAGGCGTTATGAAACCGTAAAATTCTTTTCATTCCGTATAAGTTAAAAAAACATTCTTCTCGTACTTTTTCTGGAATAGTCAAAAAATTACCTCGTAACGTAAACAAAAGAATAATTATGTACATACCATGTAGTAAAAGTCAAAAAATGGGTAAAAAGGACTAAAAATACATGATATCATTTTTAGAAAACAGAGACATGGATGACAAATATAACCCCTGTAAATAATTACATATAAGCAATCTCGGATAAAAATGAGATTGAAAAATTATCCCTTACCTTAGGTCTGATATGATTCGTATGTATCCGAACCTCCTGTATAATTATTTAAATAATGTCATTAACCTATTACAGAATCATATTAATTGTTATGATATCATATGTGGTTCACTTATTACTTTATATTTCCCGTTCTTTTGTAAATTAGATGTTAAAGTAATGTTTTGGGTAAAATCGTTTTATTTATCGTACGTGTTTGGACTTGGTGTTCTTGATATTATTATTACTTATATCATGATTTATTTACATCCATAATGTAAATCATGATTTATATATAATATATATTCCGTGTATATATATATATACATGATAGATAGATAAATGAAATGAAATACACCGTTTATGGAGACCGTAGGCTGTACATATGCATGAACAATGTTTTCTTTTCCTTATTAATGTGAATGGAAGTAATTAGATGACATATATATAAATAAAGTTGCTTCATTATGTCATATATTCATTTATTATTCATTATATATACTTTATAATCATTCTTGAATGGTTATCATGGAGAATGTATCTCATCGCGTTGTAGAGTTGGTAATCTGTACGTATGCACAAGAGATGATATCATTCCCATAATTATTGAATAGAATTGAGTGGATGATATAATAGTTCATAATATGTATGATTTTATAATAACTATATATAGTTATTCTTTAAACCATTATACCCATCCATGTAAGGGTGTGGTGGAAAAACAGATTACACCATGGCGTGGAGACGGTATTCCGTACGTACGAACGCGCGGTGATTTATTTTTCCGTAGGATAGATAGAAGGTTAAATGGGGTTGTTTAGTATTTATAGTAACATATCAGTATATTAATGATACTTATTTTATTACTTTATAATTAAAAAACTAAAGAAAAATAAGTTCAATAAGAAATAAAACTTGAAAGAATCGGTAGAAGTGATTACCTCTTCTTCGACGAACCTCTTTTATGCTTCTTCATAGGGAACTAGAGTTGGTCTTTTGAGAAGAGAAGAACCTCTATAATGTTTATAGGAAATTTGAGAAGGGATATGGGCAGTGGTTGGCCGAGAATGAAGGCTCAAAATTGTTTTAAGAGAAGTGGGAGGAGGTGCCCTGTTATAAGGGAGGAGAGAGGCACCTTAAGAAAAAACTTACAATATTATTTTATTATAAAGTCATATCCGGTTTATAATAGTTCAAAATTTATTTATTTAGATGATAAAGTGGGGAAGGGTAGAAATCTTCTCAAACAATAGGTTTTAGACATGTTTAGGTTACTATTTTATCTTTATCATTTAGATTTAACTCTAAGTAAAAAAATTTAACTTTTACTGTGTCTTCTTGTTTTATTACACTATATGGTTAATAAACATACTATAAAAAGCCAAACGAACCCAAAGCGGTTCATTATTAATTTATATTACCTTATCTAAGTCTTTTTTCAAGACCATATATTTTTAGGAATAGAATAACAATTAATAATATAATATTTTTTTTAAAATCTATTTTATGTCAATTTTGACACTATTTTGTAATTCATTTTTGGAAAATAATTATATCATGATATGTTTGAAATAAGTTAATTGAATCAATAATAACATGTCATATTAACCTAAAATTTATTGGAATTTATAAAATGTCTCAAATTACATTTATTTGGGTACTTATAATATCAATTATGTTAATATTTCATTAATAAGGTAATTACAACATCTTCATTGTATCATAAATAAATTAAATTATTTAATATCTAAAATTTATAAATAAAATAACATTATGTAGAAATCTTATTTTCTTTCTAATTAATATTTATAGTCGAATTTATCTTATGTATAACCCTATATTAAATAATATTTAGTTATTAAACATTGATTTTAAATGTTTTAACTATTCTTTAAATAAAATAACAATAAATGTCCTAATCTAATACAAGTGGACCTAAAGGGTAATATTTTATTCCTAAGGTTGTTTTTGGTCCAATTAAACTTATCCAATAGAATTAGGACATGTGTTAGGGTAATAATAAAAACATTTTTACACTTAATTACCCTATTTACTTTTAATCGTGGTAAATAAAAGTAAAAAGTCACTATTCACCAAAAATTATGTTTATCTTATTGAACCACATTTTACCCCTTGATATAAACTATGACTCTCAGATTTTCGAAATTCCACTCACAGAAGCGGATAAATTATTTTTTATGTAAATTTTTAAATTCTCCTACGAGGTGCGTAAAAGACGGTGAAAAGTTCAATAAAATTTTTATAAACCTAAAATTATTATAAAATGAATCCAATGAATTACATTTAATATATATAGGTATTATGTATCATTTATGAACTAAAATAAATTTGAATAAAATAAATAATTATTTAAATAAAAAATCTGTTTTTTAATAGTAACCCAGTGTTTTCTCTATTCATCAAAATTTGAAAGTGTTCAGAAAAATACCAAAAATTCACTATAGGATAATTATGATATTACAAATCCAAAAATGATGTCCATTTTCAAAGATAAAATTTATAATTTTTAAAAAATTGGGTATTACAATTCATAACGGCTAGTTTATATAATATATCGTTGATTAGTGAAACCCGGTATTGAATACAACACACGCTATTGGGGAAGGTCGTGATTGCATGTAATGCAATCCATGTCAGGGCTGCTTATAGGGAATGATTCATTTGGTGTTTTGTATAACATAATCAAAACTTATTTAATTTATACATTAAAAAACTATATATTTAATGTTTCATAGAATAATTTCCACAAAACTAATTTGAAATTGTGTGTAACACGAGCCAAGAATAGTGTTGCGTATACTGCAAGCTAAAACGGTGTTGCTTATAGTGCAACCTAATCTTAGTGTAGTGTATAATAGAATAAATCAATGAAATTAAAAATAACATATCTCATAAAATCTCTGGGTGTTACAAAGAATCTATATTTGTAATAACATCTTATCTATAGGTGTTTTCATAAGAAGGAAAAATTGAGTGACTGCCTCTATCCAATCTTCCTACTCCTATGGATCGGTATCACCCCAAAACATAATTGGTCACTTCCTGTTGAAGTCATAAAGTGCCCTCTTCCTATAGGAATAATTTTCAAGATCTTTTATTCCTAGATGTTACTCAACAGTTAGTGGATTAGCTTGTAAACAACATGGAGTTACTATTTCTAGTATCATCCCCATTAATAAGGCCTTGTCACATGGAGGATTATCCACCAAATCACATAGTTGGATCCTAGATTCTTGTCTTCATAGTGGAATCCGGAAATAAAAAGACATATACAATAGTCATAGAGTATATTTGGGGAGTTGAGTCAAAAAGAAAATGGAAACCCACAAAATTTATATATGATACACGTACCAATGTTTTCCATGTAACAAAATCATATATGTTTTTAATTGATAGGTAGGTGATCAAATTCATATTGTATCGGTACATTTTCTAATGTACGAACACATGAAACAATGACCTAAATTATAAACTCAATGTATTGAAAAAATTTTCCCCAAATAAATCTCATTGACTCTGTTTGTAATGTAGATCCTCAACCTTGATATCACCCTATGATGACCTTGCCCAATGGGGATTGAACAATGAGTAACCCAATCTTGGCTCCAATAGGAACGGGGTTTGGAACCTTCATGATGTGGGCATATCACATGCATGAGACAAATTATCCTAATATAACTACACAAAAAAACATATTTACAAGCCTTAAATAGTACCCATCCAACCCAAGGAATCTATTTCCCTTAGTAACACACTATGTTGGATCCCAATAATTAATCACCATATACTTTTCCAAGTATACTTCCACTCCTACATCTGAGATGATGTGTCCTAAGAAGTGGAGCTCTCGAATCCAAAAATAAAATTTTAATATATTTCAACAAATATTGTTCCCTTAGAGTGTTTCCATGACCATAATCTATTTTTTATGTTCTCCACTACATATGATTTATAAACATAGTGAGAAATGATGAAGACCATACAAAAATGGTATAATAAACTATGAAAGATTCATTTCATGGGTACCATGAAAGTAGCTGGGGAATTCCTCACACTGAATAGTATCACCAACTACTCATATTGACTGTAGCGTCAACTAAATCATGTATTTGGTATATCTACATTATATACTGGTATCTAGTGATGGACTGATCTGAGTTCAATATTAAAGAACCATCATGCCCCTCCCAACGGATAAAACAGTTCTTTGATCCATGGTAATGGATACTTATAATTCATGATCACGTGGAAAAATCCACAGTAGTTCACACATAACCCCATGATAAAATCCACCTTCATGGTAAACAACACTAGGGCTACCAATGGGGAACATTTGGTCTCAAAAATCCATTCCCTTATAAGTCCTATGATTTCACCCTCACATCACTATTCACTTCCATAAGCATATGAAATGTTGGTGAAGATATCAACGACATCCTAGGGAGAAATTCAATACATAAGTCAAGCTCTAAGTTTGGAGGTAATCTATGAACATCTTATAGGGAATAAATCCTCATACATAGTCACCAACATTAAAAACATCTAGGGCACAACATCTATAGCTCTATGAGTCATTCCATCAAACTGATGCATAATCGGATGCAATTTCATATGTCTAAGACCATCCTGCTCCACCAAATTTTCCTTTTCACCCGTAAAATAAAATAGTATCCCATTATTGTGGAATTACCACAAACACATCCTAAAATAGTAAACCAAGGAATTAACTATGGGTAGTCAGTCCATACTTGGGATCAAGTCATAAGGAATCATCAATACTGAGAAAATATCCTAGAAAAAACTCACACCTCCATGCGTCATGTTGCACTATCAGCAGAAGTGTGAAATCATCGAGTCACCTCCTTTTAGAGTCTCGAAGCAAAAGGATATATCAAAATTCTCAATGGGTCAAACTAAATAGAGGATATATTTTATTGAGTTGAACGACTATCTATCAATATGGAAAATAATGTATAAAGAACACATATCATACCTTGTATCATCCCTAGAGTCTTTGGGTCATAGGCCTCAATATCTTATAACATTCATCATCCTTTTCCACCAGCTTATTTAACATAGAATATACTATTTGGGGGGGGGGGGTTATAGGTAAAACTTTCTAATCACTTCTACTACCCTATCAACCCTTGTACAATATCCCCTTCTAGGAAGAACATCTATCTTCGACCTCTATCATTGCCTCAAAAATCAATTTGTTGTCTCATGGTCAATCATAAAATGGGTCAAACAATCCCATACTAGATGTGCCCGACCATCGCAGGAGAAACATCGCTTTCCATAGGCGGATTTGTGCTATCCAACGATCTATGTACTATAGATTCCACATTCCAGGATCATCTAGGGATGCATCAAGCACTCCCAGACCCCTAAAACATCTATTGACTTCCACCTAATGAGGTATCAACTCTTTGGTTACGACTACCAGCACCCACCTTCAGTGCCTTCTCTGTCAGGAAGCTGTCAACCACAAAGGCCTACAAAACCACGCCAACATAAGTGGGAATGTAGAGATATATCACGGACAGCCTAATATCATATCATAATACATATTCATTAGAACATTCAATGAATAATTTGATTTTCACAATATCTATGTTGTATCTCGAGATATAAGTAAACCTCACTAAATAGTCCTGTAATGTCAAATTTCATAGAACAAGATATATACCATATTTTATGCATATTGATCTCAACATGAGTGGATAAAAATACACCCTAGATAGTCAATAAATTTTTTACCTGTGGAGACTTGTCTCATTGTTTGTTTGAGTTTCTCAACTCCACCATCATCCAAAAGATCCCGAAAGAAGACCGTAGAAAATGAACAACATCCTATCTATAGGTATTCTCACAAGAAAAAAAATAGAGTTACTAGGTTTGTCTAATCCAAATGATGTTATGGATTTTTCACTCAATGAAACCCAGGGGTCCCTGCCATTTGAAGACATGCAGTTCACTCACCCTGTGTGAATCATTTGTTGGCACATTCAGTTAAAGATACTACTAAACAAGTGCTGATATATCTTTCCAACATCATGAAGTTGGTAACTCAAGTAAAAAATCATTTACTAAGTCTCTTCACTTAGAGAATCGTCATTTGTGTCACATAGTGGGATCCTAGATGGATGTCTTCTTGGAGGCATCTTAAAATAAAAAATATAAACAATAGTCAATGTGTATATATGGGGATATTACACAATAAGAAAATATAAAATGAAAAATATTCCTATATGATGCATGAAACATTTTTTTCCATGAAACAAATGTCTATATGAATTTATTTGATACGTTGGAGATCCGATTTAGAGTGTATGGATTTTTTGTTCCCTCCACCAACACTTGAAACGATGTCCTTATATTTGAACTCGAAATAGTCACAAACAATTCAACAAATTATTCTCATTGGATCTATTGGTAATTTACAACATCACCCTTGATATCACCTTATGATGACCGGGCCCAATGGGGCATATAGCACGAGTTACCCAATCCTGCCTCTAATAGGGAATGGGCTTGAAACAAGTGTGAATTGGGCATACCACACACATGAGATCAATTATCCTAATATACATGTACACACAGTAACATCTACAAGAATATAACACACTGAAAGATAGAATAATTGATACTATTTCAATTATATATCTATGATCCAATAATCATAATATGAAAATAAAATATTGAAAGCGATAAAGGGTAAAAATATAAACCTAAAAAAATACAATGATTCTAACATGGTCTAAGGGATACAAATATGGTAATATTAATCCACCAAAAATACACAATGATCTATAAATATTTAGGTATCCTCCATACATTCCCTATAATCTAATGAAAACCTAAAATGGGTCATTATCTGCCTAAGAAAACACACATGCTGAAATGGACCATGTATGGTTGAGAATAATACCACACAATAGGACCCAAAAAAAACACTGTGAATCAAGAACATTTATCTCATAAAAATGATATATAATCCTAGAGTCACAAACGAACTACTAAACATACTATTTTTATAGAAGCAATTATCGTTCCAATATAATCCAATCCAGAAACCATGATATCACCATAGTCACTAATCTATGATGACATGATCATCCAACACCATTCATGAAATATCACTGCTCTGTAAGGAACATATACACAGATTTTGGATCACACACATGAACGTTGGGGGACACCACTACCCTAATCTATAGAAACCTCTTATGTAGGGGTTAATACATCAATTAATCCATAAGATCCAATAAAATTTAATTATATATGGAGTATAAATGAAATTTTCATAGTGGTCATGTTGATTCCTAAATCCCTACGTAGTGTATAAAATGATAGATGAACACAATTCGGTCTCACAGAAGGAAACACTAATCATTATATAAGAATCATCCTCTAGAGGGGATCAAAATCCATATATTTGGATGATATCAACACCATATCATCAAGGTAATAACCAAAGGAAACATATTCAACCCCTATGGGTCCATATTGAAGAATTCAAGGGCTTTAAACAGTCTCAATGGGGTTTCAAAACGCCTATTGGGCTACATTGTGTATCCATCCATACCTTAGATTGACTATCTTATACTACCAAAAACAAAAAAATAATATCAATATGAAAATTGAGTAGGAATAGTACATGAAATTTAAATATCTCATGACACTCTTCCAAGGATTTATTGTCACCACCATGTATGTTAGACCATGTCTTTGTACTCAGTCCTTGTTTGTGTACTCTGGTTGTGTATGTGTACTCTGGCTATGTCCATTCCCATGTAACATTATTTTTAAATAGTATTCCACATAGAATGTATTTCGTGGTGAATAAAGGTTTGCATGGAGTGTGATACTTATCTTTCTATGGAAACCCTATTATCACAACCATGAGGGTTCCAAATGAAGCATAATGATGGATTACATGTCTTCTTACATGGTATTTTATAGATCCACTAGTTTCCTCCTCAGCTTTATCTAAAAGGTCAGTATCAATGCCAAACTCCCTAGAAAACATATATATATGGTTGGCCGACCTTCCCATAACCAAATATTTGTATTTAGGGCTTCCAATCCATTATAGAAATGACCACACATAGTTTCTATAGTGGTTTCGTTGAATCTAGGTTTAATAGAAAATCCAAACACATTCTAATCCACCTTATATCAACCTCTATCATTATCATACCTAGATTATACCCTCGATCATCCATCACACCCAAATTACTGATACATTACACTGAATAAATCTTGTGTAGTGATGAAATATTGTCTAATATTCAAACCACATGTCCAAGAGAATGTTCACAATGAATGTACAAATAAAAGAGGGATAAATCAATAATTCATAGGTTTTGGAGAACAAAAATTGGCCTTTGTTCACTATAAATAATTTTTTTTCATATATTTGGATGGAAAAAGAGGGATAAATATAAATGAACAATATAAATCCATAAATTAAATCTATTGTCTATGATTGAAAAAATTCTTGGTCATAGAATTGATCTATTTAGACTAGTACAATAGAACAAGTATAAATTGTAGAATTCAATCATGATAAAATGATTTTGATTAATAAATGGTGATTATTTATTCTTTTTTTTGTTGTTGATGAGATCATGAGGTTTCTTCACACACAGATTGATTATCCCAAAGCTGGTCTTTATTCACCAATCGAAGATCCTCCAAATATACATATAAAATCACTAGTTTCATGAATATAACTATATAATTATTACATAGATTCATTTATATAGATGGAATATTGTTCATGGAAATGAATTGAACTAATTTATTCAATTAATTAATATAAACATCCTTCCATAACCGCACCCATTATGAATTCCAGATAAGATCCAAGGATATATTGCAGTTACGGTAAAACCTGGTATCTGATCTCAATTACAATCAAAAAATTCTGATCCCATACACTTTTTAGAAGTTATTTCACTTTTACATGAAATCTTTTAGCAAATAAATTTAAAATATTAAAAAAATTAGTTATTGAAAAAATGAGATACAAAATCTCACACAACCCAATCACCTAAATCCAAAAATAATTAATATAATATCCAATAATAATACTTGAAAAAATAATAGAAAATATTGTAATGAAATACACACACATAACCTATTCAACATTACATTTTCAAGAAATAGATATTTCAGTAATATCCCACTTTTTTTAAGATATATGGGTTTCTTCAAAAACTACCCTTACCATCGCTTAAAAAAGTGTAAAAATTCCACCACATCCAGAAAAACATCTCCCTTATATTTATTATTTAAAATACTTCACAATAAACCTATTATAAACCTATACAAGTTTAAAATGATTATGTTAATAATTTGAAAACATAATTCCTTCATTTCTAATGATAATTACAAAGAAAATTCAAATCTTTGAGGTGAGTATAACCATCAACATTGATTTTTTTTTAATTATATTCATTCAAATTAAATATAGAAACACTCTTATATTGATAATAGTATCACTAATATTATAAAATTTTACAATATTATCTGAATTATCATTATCTTTTCATCAATCCCATCAATTAAGAAAAAATTAATTTTCATTTGTGTGTACTTTTAAAACATCTCCACAATGTGAAATGAAATTTATTTTTCATCACCACCCATAATTTATGTATCAAAAAATATATTTAATTGTGAATTAAAATTCATATTATATCATTAACATAATTTTTTTATCATCTAGACAACCTATAAATGATATGATCAATAAGAGACCATAATTAATTACATCATTTCAAATAATCTCACAATGAGTAAAATATTTTATAAAAATTATATAACATTTTTATATTCATTTATTATTATTGTAGGTCCTTTATAATTATATTTTATAAAACTAATAAACAAAAAAGATATCTCATTATTTTGATATCTCACAGGAACTCATTATTTTAATTTGAGGCATAAATTCTTTCTTAGGTTTTTTAAACAAATTTAGATATGGGTTTGCCTCCCATCCCATATACCATTATTTTATTAAATAAAATAAGAGTATAACTAAAAAAGAAAAATGGTGGAAAATTTAACATTTACAAAAAACAACTTGAAAACGCAAAGATAGACATCTCACCCATAAATATAATGTGTACTAGGAAGAAATAAACAGAAAATTAAAACTAATATAATAACAATATCATAGTGAAAATGGGACTACGATCATCCACTAACAAAAACCAAAATACAACATGATCCAAAGACACCTATGTTGTATAGTCCTAAGAACCACCATAAAAAGCTCCATCCTCAAACACCACATTTCATTATTACAGTATCATAATGAATCTTCCCTGAAATAAGATACCATTCTCTTTACTCTTTCATGATATAGAAAATAAAGAAATTCATAAAATATCCCATGTAAGGCATGAGTATGAAACAATAGGTAATCTGTATTAAATTCCCAACACACACTAATAGTATAATAACCAGTTGAAAAATTTTATATAAAATATTTGAAAAACAATTCTATAGTTTATACATTGTTATAAGTGAAATCATTACGATAAAAACCCATAAACATCATATTACAATCCACTAATTCTGGTCATAACAATTACCCTATTAATAAATAAACACACTCAAGCTTGGTGTAAATAATTTATAGTGGTACATTATTTAAATTTTTCATCCCGCATTTCTGTTGGTAAATCATGATTTCACTCCATCCCAAATTGAACTCAAATAAACATAATTTTTCCAAATTCAATGATAAATAATTTTATATAAAACAAGACTTCTTTTGATAGAATTTCAATCATTATTTTTTATAGGTAAAAACAACACCAGAATATTAAAAAAATAATTCTAAAATAATATCCAATGAGGTTTTCCAAAATCCTTAAAATTTACCGTATTTTAAAAATAAAAAACAAAATACTTTATTTAATATATCACACAACAATTCCATGAAACACATATGAAAAAAAACTTAAATACAACTATCAATTTATGTTCTATAACATCTAGAGATGGGAGAGAATCCACCTACATCATAATGGGTATTGAAAAGGAATAATGAAGCTAATAACATACTAATCTTGGTTAATTATTCCTTCTCTTTGATAAATGTAACATGATATCCTCAAGATTTACCTCATTATGAACTAATATATCTATAAAATATTATTTATATGGATTTAAGTTAAAGGAGAAGTGGATATCTAAGAAGAATATGGAAGAGGAAAACCTTTCATTTATTTTAGATATCTAACACTTTTTCATTCAATAATATTTTCTTGTGCGAAAATTTATTTTTTTGGTAGAAAAATAAAGGATATGATTTTGAAACCATAAATGAATATGCTAAAAATGAGGGCCTCTAGTATTTATTTTGAATATAGAAAAATGTTTCCCAAAATTATGTATCCATCACATGGTTAGTACACATAGTTTTTCAAAACATTTACATTATAATGTATAATATCTTGAGTTTTGTATAGTTTTGGTCAAATTATCTATGCCATAACATTTGGAAAACTGTTTGAAAACCATGAAGTGATATAGTCTAATGTATACACCCTCCCATGGTTGCCTCAAATGGTTTGAAAAATCAAGCACCAACCATGATATTGTCTCTATCATCTAATACATTGTTTCTCCTATAATTTCCATAGTTCTGATAAATAATTATCCAACCATTCACCTGGAATTTTATTCCTAGAATCACGATACACAGTTTCCTAATGATAGTGAATTTTTTCCCTAATAGTCGTTAAAACATGAAACCTTTGAAATACTTGAAAAAAATTAAAACTATCAATACATAATCAAAACTATATCAATGTGTTACATAAATTGAAAAAATGAAATAAACGTGTAAACAACCAATAATTTAGGGCGTTATATTCTCCCAATCATTGATTTCATATCCCTAGAATGTGGGATGTTGATGTTGTTTAGAAAGAGAATATTAAAAAACTATATCATTCCCTTTTTGAATTCCCAAATTCTTTATAAAATATTAACATGATACTATAAAATCCCAAACTAACTGATGATTTTGCCATGAAATATATTCTATTTTTTAATCATAAATCTATATAGGCACATGAATCAATAAAGTATTTTTTTAAGATCCACATGGTCCCATAAAATTACATTGTCAGGATAAATCTAGTTATTCCTCAGTAGTGATAAATGAAACATATTTTGAATAAAACTAATCCTTTTATGTAAAGTTAGTTGATAAACCACATCATTAACTTATAGAATAATATTAGAAATGATAATGTCCTTAAGAGGCAATTTTCCATACATACAAAATTCATGATTCCCTAATCTTAAATTGACACTAATGAAAACATGATCACCCATATAAAATGATAAAAATCTTGGAATATGATACACATTTGATTTATGTTTACTCCAATCTTTCACCATTCTGTTTCTGTTCATCTTTATCTTCTGTGACTTTCATTTACAAGGATAAGTCTGAGAAGTGATGTGTTACCTATTCCCTCACAATAAATAGGATAATGATAAAGACATCATAACAATTATATGAATGGATACATATGTATAAATGGATAAAAGATTATAATTTTATGAGAACTACAGTAATGGTATATTATCATCAAATTAGATTCTAGAATCCCTGATATAGTCTCTAAAAACGTAATCCATCATTTTTATTGTTTGTTTGGATTGACCCTCCATTTTAGGATGTTACACTATGATCGTGGATAACTATATTCCAAGGTAATTTAGTAAGAAATTCCATAACTATGATGTAAAACTTGGGTCTCAGTCTAACATATTTTAAATTCTAATTGATTGCGTCTTTACTACAACTTGAATATAGTGTTTGGAAAATACTTCCACCATGTTGCATTCATGAATATGGATGAAGTACGATGACATCGTAATATTTTCCATAAACATACTTATTGAATCATGTTATAAAAACATTTTATAAGTTCCTATAACAACGTCAATAGATATTTTATATCATTTCTACCTTAAAATTAATAAATAATATATTATAATAGACTCTTTTTAGTACTCCTCCTTGAACATTTGATATGTGAGGCATCTCAAGAAAAACTCCACCATATTTATTTTCAGGATTTCCGACAAAAAAAAATTTCTAAGGGCCTTATACATAATCTTGATTCTAGGTTAAATAGAACATATTGAATGATGGTATGTACAAGGAAAACATTAATGATAAATTGGAGTAACCACAATCTAATCTATAAAAAACATCACATATCTCCGATCATGCTACAATCCATCAATGTTCTCCCCACTATTTATTTTTTCCCCATGAGTAAAAATTTAGGATGAAGTGTCTAAAAAACCTTAAACATGTCATCTAAATCAATAAAAAGATAAATAGGAAAAAAATAACAACATCATCTTTCTCAACATAATCTACATGCATATAAACTTTAACTGAAATTGGTTTTCATTGATCAAAATCCTCTATTTCCAATAGCTTATTTAAATTTTTAATCAATGAATCATATATGGAATTAACTTTACCCGTTATAAATCATGTTTAAGCCAAACAAACATATATACTCACCCCAACAATGTTTACTTATATTCAAACCCTTTTGTGTGAAAATGTTCATCAAGGGATTATGATATATGAAAACTATGAATTTATCACCCAAATTTTTATGATGATATGTATACAAGGCTTGGAATATAATAAATAATTCCAAATATTATGTCAGGTATTTCATCTAATGAACCCATAGCTATCATTTTTTATGAGGTACAATATGTCACCCTTTAGGAGAACACATCCAAAACTAGATCTAGATGTATCATAAAAGTGAACATATAATTTTTTTGACTCTTTATATATTAGTGTATGTACTGATGTAAGTTAATCCTTATGTTCTAAAAATATTTCTGGTATCCATTAACTCATTAGAATGGAAATCCATTCCTTTTTGAAGCATTCATCGTTGATGAAATGCATGAAAAATCACAAAAAACACTGTAATATATTTCATAGTCATTGAAATTTTATATCTAAAAAATGATCTTCTAAGGAATATAATAGATAATAGATTCTAACATTTCAAGATCTAGAGAAACTCTACTTTTTGATATTATAAGGAAAAGGAAAGATAACTCTTGTATATAGAAATCATACTTTGAAATCATAGTATAATGTTGTTTATGTAAGATTCCCAAATATATTCTTACTTGTTTCTCATGATCAAACATAGTCCAATAATACAACAACATATCATTAATATAAATACTCTAAAAATAATTCAATATAAAATTCGAAAATAAAATTTTTCAATTCCATAAACATTGCAATTTCCTTAAAAATACCATAAGGATCAACCACATATTCCTAATGGCCATAACAGCCCCATATATCTATTTTTCAATACATCAATCCAACCCCAGGGTTAGTGATGCTATAATCATAAATCTATCAAATAGAACCATGAGTGTCCCCTTCATTTAATATGAATGTTATTAAATCATGTAAGAGGATGATGATACTTTATCAAAACATGGTTGTGATTATAGTAATCCATAAAAGTCTTAGAGTTCAATCCACCTTCTTTAAAAGAATAATGGGTACATACCATTAAGGCATTACCAGTTGATTAAAACCTCTTTATTTCGACTATTCTAGTTGAACCCTTAATTCCAAGAATTTTATTGTCTTCATCCAATAACATGAAAATTAAATATGACTAGTCTGTTGAAGGATAACAATAAAAAAATTTCATCTCCTTCAGGTTAAAACCTTGTAAAATTATCAAAAAATGCATCCAGAAATTGTTTAGTAATTGTAGTAAAATCCCTTTCTTCGATGTCATAACAAATTAAAAAGTTACAACTATTAACATATAATATATTGACTCATCCATTCATACCACTTATATTTTCCTACGTGCATTCACATCCCAATATTTTTTTTAAAGATATTCTTATCACCATTATAATATGTTAAACTAAAAATCCTGGCATAATAGTAGATTTATTACTTGAAGTATGTCAACCAATCCATTACTGAAATTAGGTCATAGATATCCATCTCAAGAACTAATAAATCCCATGAAAATTAACCCCCAATGATCATTATAGAACATTCTAAACAACTAATGGCTTGGAACTCCTATGTTTCTATTAGTGTTTCCGGATTCAAGATACAAGGAAGCGTCTAAACATTTAAAACCAGCTGTTCTAAAAAATGAGTAGTGATAAAAATAATGTGGGGTTCCCTAGTATCAACAAAATATTTTATAAGTGAGTGTTTCAAAATATTCTTACCTAAGAAAATCAAAGGTCTAGATCGATCCTTTATAATCATATACTTAGAGCCATAAATATTCTTACTAGATCCTCCATGGTTCCTTTTTCCTTACTAGGATCTCAAAACCAGAGGCTCCTTAGTGTTTCTAGAATCCCCTTCTCTCATTCAGTTATAAGGAATAGAGTAATTTTGATATCATTTTCCTATAAGAGGATATGATTTATTAGAAACATGATATGTATTCAAAAATTATGACATAATAGATTTGTTAAAATAATTATTGAGATTTCCCATATGATTACAGTTAATACAGTAACTATATTTTCTATAATTACACTTGATATTATCAATTGACCCGCAATAAGAACACATAGTTTTACTATAGGATTGTGGATAAATATTAACTGATACTGTGGTAAAATTTAAATATATCCCACAACCTTGTATGTATGTGTTCCTTTTCCATAGATTTCCTATATTTTTGTTCCTATTTAATCCCATATAGATAATCATTATCCCCCTTGTTTTATTTCTATAGGTATATATATATATATATCTTTTCTCTATTATGAATCTATTTACCATCTTTATATAAATCATAAAATAAATTTAAAATCATATATTGAATTTTAGGTTGTTTCCCAGAATCAAATATACATTCAATAAAGTATTCAAAAAAATAATTTCTACGGAAATGTTGAAAATGTACATAAACATAGTTTCGTTCACTATCATAGATAGATTATATTTATTCAGGATGAAGAAATTTATTATTTGTAGGATCTTGAATTTGAGAGTATAAAATTATTTATTGAAAAATTCTTCATACCCCCCCCCCACATAATTAATTAGATCAATTTATCATTGACCACTTAATTTTTCAATGGGACTGTAATATCCTATACCATATAAGTTTCTAATAAAACATTCGTCTCAAATAGTGTACCATGAAATTTAAAGGCATGATTCATTATATTCAGCTATACAATCACATTTTCCGACACCTAATCACTCATGAAAAATTGGTGGATTCTTTTGGGTTTCAATGTTATAAAATTATACTCATGTAATTATATTTAAGCCAAATCACCACATAACCTCCCATTAACCATTTTATGTTCATCATTTTGTCGGTTTGACTATATAATTAATAACCCAAGGAATTAATATCATCCTTGAATGTGTAAACTTAATTACAACAATAAAATGAAATAAATATTCACATAATTACTTTTTTATGTTTTTTGATGGTTATATGAACATTCAACTCATTACCCATTGTTGGTTAAGAATCTATAATATAAACTTATTATCAAATTGAATCTTCCATGATAATAAATGAAATAATTATGAATTGAAATTAGAACTTAAAATTTAATTATAATTCAATTTATATACTAGATTTAGGAATATTTTATTGAGGTCATTTGGAAGATAAACAAATACCAATACATAACTTATGGAACTACTATTTTTTAATGGATGGGGTGGAAGCCACATTTATTATTTAAAGCAAAGTCCTCTTTCAAATTGGCTAGTGGGAGACCCATTACATTGCCCGACGACCCAAGACCAAGTGGTTTGAATACAAGGCCCTAAAGCCCGTTTTTTTGCCCAAAGGGTCCTTTGGTGAATAGTATAGCTATAGTACCTGTGCTGCTACAGTACAACCACCACTACTATTCGTGCTACAGTTCCTCCGCCGCTACAGAGAAACTGTCGCTACAGTCTGTCGTCGCTATAGTCTTTCGCCGCTACAGTACTGTCACAGTCAATACATCAGTGATGCTATAGTACCTGGAAATTCATCCCTAGTCGGATTTGATCCTGGGTCTTTTGGATGCCAAGCAGGAGCCTTTACCACTTGGGTACAAGCTCGTTGGCCATCCTATGAAACTACTATAAAATTTAATGTTTTTAA
Organism: Viscum album; assembly: GCA_963277665.1. Taxonomy (NCBI): domain Eukaryota; kingdom Viridiplantae; phylum Streptophyta; class Magnoliopsida; order Santalales; family Viscaceae; genus Viscum; species Viscum album. The sequence continues at coordinate 1,336,765,743 of OY728132.1, read as the reverse complement.
CTAATGATGTGGGAAAATGGATAAGTAATAGTATATATATGTGTGTGTTTGTGGAATTATAATCAATTAGTGATATTAATGTTTATAGATATTAATATGGTTATTTATTTTGTAAATAGTAAATTGAATTTAATTACTCAGTACATTTCAAGTAAGTGCATAAGAAATAAGGACTAAACCAAAGGTTTGTGCTAGCTCAATTTTCATCCATTATGATAAAAACATTCGTTTTAAACTCTATTATTAAATGACTGATTTATTCTACATAATGATTAAATTTGTTTAAATTTACTATTTAATTTTTTCAGTGTTGAAATTTTTCGTTATGACTCATTGTAAACTTACAATTTCCTCAAATATTATCCATCTTCTAAAATGTGTTGTCTGAAAATTCATCTCATTTATATTTTTATAATTATGAATCAAATTCATTTATATGGTTTATATTAGTCTTATTTGAGTTATAATAACAATAAATAACATTATTTAATTGTAATTGAAGGCCAACTTAATGATCATTATTTAAATGGGGTTTTATTTATATACTCTCCATGTTGTAGGGGTTTTTATTGAATCTAATCTATTTCGTGGATTATAATAACACCACATAGAATATAATATTTCATGGTTAGATTATCCTACCATGTGATGATTTTATATTTAATTTATATATTAATTTCTAGGGAAAATATATTTTACAATGAAATCTTTTTCCCTAATGAATCTTATATTCTATTAAGAATAATTACCATCGCATTTAGTGCATTTTCTTCTTAGTATTCATCTTTATTCATTTCAATAATACCATCTATTCCCAAGGGGAAACTAAAATTTTTTATCTCAAGTTATCAATATATTCTTCTACATTCATTTTAAGATAAATGATTTTTTTATTACTCTTTTATGATGTGGGTTATTGATAAAGTTATTTCACGAAACTCAAAAGAATTAATATCTATTCAAAATAAAATATTTTTTATTCACATCACATTTTTTATAACATCAATTATATATTTTCAAATTCCTATAAATTATTAATATTTTATTAACATAATTGGTTAAAAAATTACTTCACCTTATCAAAATTGACTTTTCAACCTGACTATAACATCTTCTCTTAATTGAAATTAAAATTTATTTTTATGTATTTTAGTATTTCACGGCCAATGTCATATTTTACTTTTAATTCTTAAGTTATTTTGAATTTATAATTCATTATTCACTTTCTAAATATTCATTTTAAATCTCTTTTTAATGAAATTTAATTTTTTGTATCAACCATTTATATTCTTCATGACAATTTTGGTGATAGCATCTTAATGTGTTGATAATATTTTTTTTCCATGGGTTATTTATAATTTGATGTGAGAAACCCATTCTCATTCATAGGGTTTTTTTAGAATATGTTGAATGGTTGATGACTTCTTGAGATCAATTGTATATATGATGATTTTTGGGGTCAAATATCACCCTCCAATGAATTTTTTAATGATTTTTATATATCGAAAATAGTATATTAAGGGAAAGAATTTTGTTTTCCAAGTATAAAATTCATGGAAATTTTTTTTATTCAAAACATGAAGTGGGTAATTCTCTTGGTCATTACATGATGAGTGGAGATATTGTTTTGTCACAACATATTGTGTTGGAAACATATTTTTTGAAAACATATTGTGTGGGAATGTTTTTAATTCCCAATTTAAAACAAGGAAATTATTTTTATTCACAATATTAGGACTATTTTTTTCTTCAGAACATAATGCATCATATTTTTTTGGTTCACAAAATGAAGAAGGGGTATTTTTTATTTCAGAACATAAAGATTTGAAAAAAAAATTGATAAAATTATTTTAATTTGAATATGAATTTATCTATTCCAAATTTATTTGATTTATATATTTTGAGGCAATGTTGAATTTCAATTACAACTTCTTAGGATTATGGTCTATGGGTCATGTTTATTGTCTCATTTTTCTTCTCTTGTATCCCATGGTTTATGTTTCCTCTTTTGAGATTTCATGTCTTACTATAATGAAATATAATAAAATATTATAGTTACATGTTATTGTAATAATATATTTCTCCTTTATTCTTGTTTTCTCATATTTGTAACATCATATCCTTGATAAAATGTTTAATTTTTTCCCCTACTTAGTATTCAAGATCAAAAATTTCATCTGTTTCTTTCCTAAGTTTATAGATATGACAATAGTAAAATATATTTCTCGAATTGCAGCAAGTGTTGTAATAATGTATAGAAATTTTCACAATAAACATAAAAATTATTATTATTTAGATTATTTTCAATGAAAAAATTCCTTCTATTCCTTGGTTTGAGACAATATTTGTGAGGAGTATTATTTAAAACATGGAATGTTTTTTTAAGTATTTTTTCTACGGTAACCATATCTGGTATCCTAATAGAATTTAGTTATTCTTCATGATTGTTCTAGTTATATTGGGGATTAATATTAGACAGATAGTGAAAACCCTAGGGATATATCTAAGGGAAAATATAAGTATATATTAAAATCATTACATTTTGCTTACGTTTTTATTATGTTGTCTTCCTTGGAAGGATATCACAATTTGGATATTGTAATGTGGATATGGATATAAAACAGATACCCTGTCCATAATAACCTAAAAAATGGTTTGGTTGAGAATTCACTAAATCATTATTGTTACTCAAGATGACTGGGCCTAATACTACACACCTTACTAGAAACTCATTGGGGATACACAGAGGTTGATCCCATGCTATTTGTGAAGCATAATGATTTATTTATTTATATGTAAATTTTATGGATTATGTTGAGAAGTGTAGGTTAACCAAACATAATTTATACACTGTTAAACTAAGATCGATATAGTTTTAACTAAAGGAACAATTTACTAGCATTATATTTTAAATAAACAAGTTGTTTTATGTATGAATTTATTTTATAACTATTATAAATTCTCTAGGATGTTATTTATTAATCAATTATGTTAACCCTTTTAGTTTTAGTAATACTTGAATCTAGAAGGATCTGTTGTTAATATGTATAATATGGAGATCACCTAAATGAACAACTAATGAGAATGGTATTCGGAATGAGAATCCTTGTGATTATGAAAAACCATATATCCTGAAATATTATTAAAAATGTGAACATATTGGTTTTTATAAACACATGAAAGAAGATATACATGAAATCTTATAAAATATGCAATGATATATATTATTAGGGAAAAAATATTAAATTTGTAATAAAGGGATAATATAGAAACGAAAAACAAAGTAAATTGCTTCAAATGGGTGGAAGATAATTTTCTTGTGTAATTTGGGGGCCATCAAGAATATAAATGTTGATTAAAAATTAAGGGTTCAGATGTCACAATTGAAATAAATAGAGTTCATTCTAAATTACCATTAAGAATTTAATGTCTTATGTGTGGGGAAATTGAAAGTTATCTAAGTCAGTTTCCTAATAAAAGGACGAACTAGGATGATGAGATTCACCAAACTCAATGAAGAAGTTGATAATGAATAAGTATTCAAGAATTACTCCTCATGTAGATCCTTTTATTTAAGGTACACATGCCCTATAATACTATACTATTTATGTATTTTTTTTTAAATTTTATTCTAATAAATATTATATATCTAAGAAGGTTTATATGATCACTAAATTTCCATATCAATTACATGATTATGGTAGAAATATAATTATGTTATTATAATTATATTCTATTATTTGTAAATGTGATTGTTTGATGTTGAAATATTATTATCCAAAATTTAGAGAACATTAATGTGATTTTTGTGATGGATTAGGTCCCTGGACATTGAGTAAAAATATTTAAAGTATGGAAAATGTATATAGTTTTAACTTGTTATATTTTATAAATTAATGGATTATTATAAATTCCCTCTCTATAATAATTATATAATATGGGTCTTGATATCAAATAATGGTAGGATCATTTATCAAATTGGAGGGGGAAAACTGAATATTAAGGATACTCCTATTCTAGGGAAATATAAATGTTTCTCTAATTTATTAAGATGATATCTCTCTATAAATTATATCTTTAGTTATCTCTATAATTTTGATGACTTTAAAAATTATTTTTATATGAAATTGTTAAAATTGTGAGGATTTGATTTATTTGGGGGGGAGATGTAATGACACTAGTTTTTAGGAAGCTTGTAATTTTTTGAAAACATATGTTATTAATTAGAATCTATATTTTTTAATATATCTTAATGGAATTGAATTTTATTATAAACTAAGTAATAAATTATATTAATTAAAATAAAAGAATAATTATTCTTCTATTAGTGGAATATTAATTTAAATGTAAATATATATAATTATTTGAAATCATGGATTATTATTCACCATGGATAAAATTAATCCATATAATGTCCATCAATAAATAGGGAACAATATGAAAGAAAAATAAAAACTAGTAAAATACTTGGATCATCTCCAATATTAAAGATCACCATGGACCAAACGAATTCTATAATGTGGAAGATCAACATGAAAGGAGAAAACATTATGAAAAATATATAATATGAAATAATAAATATTCCTTATGTAGTGAGAGTGATATGAATGAATAATTTATTATGTATATATATATATATGAAAGAAACATTTATGTCTCAAATATATTTGTTCAAAATATGTTTTTTAAATATGGGTATTGGTCATATATCAAATAGGAATACCGATGTTTTGTATTATTTTGTTGTTAATTTAAAACAATATAAATCATAGAATTTAATTAAAAGATTATATATATAAATATATTATGTCTATGTAATAGTAAATTAGTAATATATTATATGATGTATAGGTAAAATTCAAAAAAATATTTCAATATAGGTAGAGTGGTAGATTTATATTTCAGTGTCTAAATTTTCAATTTTAATGGTATTTTTCATTACTTATTTAATATATAATAATTTTTTTCATTTAACCATTTTAATAGGTATTTTATATTTTATACTAATAGAGTTAATTTAGTTATTTGAATATATAATTTTAAATGAACTAATATATTAAAATCATTTAATGTAGAAATTTATATGAAATGATATAATGAATAGTTATCATTATAAAATATATTTTATTTAAATAAAAGGAGTTTTAATTTATATTTGAATTTTATATTAAAAAATAAATTTTTCAATATTTAGATTCCATATTAGAAAAAACAAATATTATTTTGGGATTTAAAACTTCTATATTTTCATAGTATAAATTTTAGTTTTTCTAAAAATGTGGAATTCTAGATGAAAAATATTATTTCTTTGAAATTTATAATTATTTTGATTTTGTTCTTATGCATGATTAAAATTGAATATTAAAAAAACACCAAAGTAAAAAAAAATACGAATTCATGAAATAAATTTATGAATTTTAAAATATTCATTGAAATAGTAAATCCAATGACCGTTATTTTTATAACTAATTAAAATGTTGTATTATGAAAAAAAATCAATATTTTCTTCTGATTAAGTTTTTTGATTCTAAAATAGGACTTTTTTTCTTTTAATGACACCTATATTTTATTTAATTTATTAAAAAACATATTTTTTCATAAAAGTATGTATCTACGATAATTTTATCATGTATATTTTTTTCCATCATAATTACACTCTTTTCGTATGAACTCTTTTTACACATTATGTTCATTTATTTTAAAATTAATATATAAAACCCATATAACTTTTGTTTTTAGAATGTCTTAAAAAATAAAAAATTTAAATTAATTAGTTACTAGTTCGAATCGTAATTTTTTTAATTTATTGAAATTACTATGGTCAAAAAATTATTCCCATGGAAAAAAGTAAATTATGTTAAAAGTTAAAAAGACAAAATAAAATGCTAAAACATATAGTTTCTCTCCAAAATGAGTGTATAATAGTTATGTTGACAGAAAACAATAACCCTCAACCTCATTCCATTCCAAAAAAAAGATCTTCGAATACTAACATTACATTATACAAAATACAATGGTTACTTACAAAATTCACCTTTAATTAAATTATAAATGGGTAACAAAATATCCAATTAAATACTCACATATCCATCAAATTTTTTATTTAAATTTAGAAAACCTAATCCTCCTAAAACTTCATACCATATTTAAAAGAATATTGTATCGGTTAGATAGAATATGTAATTAATTTCAAAGGAGAATTCCAAGAAATGTTCATGACTCCAACTTGATTTTTATCCACTAAATATCAGTTCATCATAATTTATTTCATTGAAATTTATTATAGATGTACTAATATAATATTATTATTATTAATAAATTTCTCTAATGTTACTTTATTAATTTTACTATCATTATCTATTCGCATATCCCTTCCATTAGGAAAAAACAATATCATTCTTGATAAGGGACTACCACCACTACGAGAAATTAAATCAAAATTTAACACCACCTAACAATGATTGTTCATAGAATATATTTATTGAGAAAAATATTATTTTATGATATCAAAATATATTTGGTATAGAAATTTATAGAACAAATTAATTATATGATCAATATAGAGTCATCGTTAATTTTATCATTTTAGACATGCATGTTAAGAGAAAAATCATTTATTCAAATTATGATATATTTTCATATCCCTTAATTCATCATAAAATTTCATTATAATTCTAATATATAAACCTAATAAATAAAATTTGATATCATTACTCCAAATGTGTAATGATATTGAATTTTAATCCCTTAATTTACATCAATTAATCATGGTTTGTTCATGTTTTCACCAGTTTGAAAACCTATATAAATTGTGTTTTAAATTTATATCATAGATGGAAATGAGAAACTAATTATTGTCATAATATTATTTAAATATATAAATACATAATTTATTTTTATTCAGGTATGGTTATCTGGATGTTAAAAAAACTAATTAATTAGACACCCTTTATTATTAAAGAATCACAAATATAATATTTTATATATTTAATCTTCTTGGATAAAAAGTGATACACTCAAGAAGGGAAAATAAAAAATTGATATAAAATTATAATTCATTAAATATTGAAATATTAATGACTTGGTAATCATTAACTTTTTGAAAATAGTAGATACAAACATTTTTATTTCAAAACTACTAATACCCATTATATTTGTAAACACTATATGTGGGAAAATTTGTAAAAAATAACTACTATATATATATATATATTTGTATGTGTGTGGAATTATTTACAATTAGGGGTATTATTGAATATAATTATAATCTTTTTTCATTATTATTTTGCTAATAATCATCATTAAATCATTCATGATGTTTGGTGCATGTGTATAATGAATCATGAAACAGTTAAAGGATTATGTTAACTCAATTTTCTTCTACTGAGTCACAAACATTCATATTGAACTCTGATTTTCAATGTATGATTTATTCAAGCTAATTAAATATTATATATATTTACTCTTTAATTAATATGTGTTTAAAATTATTCATTATGATGAAATTATAAAATTACACTTCACTCAATGATTATACTTCGGGTGAGGGTTTTCATCTCAAAATTCTTGTATTTGAGACATGTTTTTGTAATATATACCAGTAGTCATTTAAAGTACATATATAATTAACATTTGAGGTATGATATCATAAAATAACTTTTATTCATTCTAATTAATGTCAAAAATTATTCTCTCCCTCTAATGTATTTATATTTAAATTCTCTCCCAGTTGCAAGGGGTTTTCCTGGATAAAATATCATTATTTGATCGTAATCACTCCACTTCATTTATAATCAATCAATAATGATTTAAACTACCACAAAATGAAGTTATTTTTATATCCATATTATTTTTTGGGGAAATCGTATTTTAATATGATTTATTCATCCATTATGTAACTATTATTTTGTTTAGGATAATTTCCACCTCGTTTAATGGATTTATTCATTCCATATCTCTATCTTTTACATCCCTCAAATTTTCTCAATTACCTAGTTGAAAATAATTTCTTTATCTCTAGTGAATCTTATATTCCTCTCTATTAATTCTAAATCTATTTTTTGTATTCTTAATCTTCTCTGATGTGGGATTTTAAAAAAATTATTCTGAAACATTAAAATAGTTTTCAATCATTTAATCATAAATTGTTTTATCTTCAACTAAAAGATATATTATTATATTTTTTTATCCATTAAAATATTAATTATTGAATATTATTTCATTAATGTAATTTTTTCAAAAATTTTAACATTATCATTTCATAAATTACTTTTCAAGCTGATTGAAATTTAATTTAATTAGGTAAGTATTAATGACCTCTTTGGAAACCATTTTATTATTTCACATAAATTTTCTAATTTATCACTAATGGAATAAATCCATAGGATTTTATTTTTATTGAATAAACACATAATTGTACTTATGAAGTAATTTTTATCTGAATGAGTTTTATGTATTAACCAGTGAGAATCTTGATGTTAATTTATTTGATATCGTCTTGAAGTGTCGTAAAACCAACTTTTTTAGGGTTCATTTTAATATGATAAAAGAAACACTTTTTTATCATTATTCTTCTGTAAATGTTGAATAATTTATGCCTTATTGAACTCATAGATATGGATGATGATGATTGGAATCCTATATTTCCCTCCAATGCATTGGATATAGATTTATATATCATAAAATTAGGATCTTATGTATTGGAATATTAATTTTTCACAATACGAACAATGAATAGTTTTCATATTTACTGCCAGCATCTTGGGAATTTTATTCAAAAAATTAAGCCTGTTATTTTTTTTCAAAACATTAAGAATAGTAATTTTATATATTCACAACTTAATGTATGTAAATTTTTATTTTTCACAGGGAGCACCGCAACTTGATCTTTCCTCGGCAGAGCTTAATTGTGTAACAGATCTATGAAACCTTATGTTGGTGGGTCGGTTTCATCATAAACGCCCTCCGGTTGACGACATTGATCAGTTTATCATTAATTCATGGAATCGTCATGTGTGTTCGGTAGTCGGCTTACTCGATAGGAAGCATCTGATGATCTTGTTTGAGACAGAAGATGACCTAATTACTGCCTGGTCCTGTTCCCCTCGAATCTGCAATGGCGATTCCTTTTGTCTTCTTTGATGGAGTTTTGACTTCCACATGAGACGTGACCACTCAACGATAGAGATTTGGGTGAGTCTTCCAAGTCTCCCTCTCTCCTTTCAAAACCCCTCTATTTTGTGTTCCATTGGAAACTTGATTGGCCGATATCTATGCTCTGATCATTAGATGGAGGTTGTCTATCATCCCATTTGTCCATGGATTTTTGTTGAAGTTTATGTCGTGAGGTCTCCTCTTAATTGGGTTTAGATTACATATGGGATGGGATTTCGGTGGAAGCAGGATGAAAAATTTGAGTCTTAGATGTCATTTTGTGTAGGATGTGGTCGTCCTGGACATGCTGATTCGGTTTGGCGAAGTAAATGTCTGGTTGGGGATTCATCGTGGGTTTTGAGATTGGGTAGTGCAGGTTCTATCCCATTTAATTCAGCTTTTCCGGTGGTGAAAAAGACGTCTGGGAATTTTGAGTCACAGCGTGATGAGGGTGCTCAAGGTCTTGTTTCCTCCTCTGCACATGCAGTGCATGTTTCTCAGGTTGCTGGGCTTCAAGCTGTGGGAAGCTAAGGTCCTGATCCCAAATTGTAGAGGAATTTTCAGAAGGATGTGTAAGAGAGGCCAAAGGACCCAACTGTTAGGAAGATTTTTGAACATTTAAAGTGTGATCTTGATATTCCTACTACAATAACAGAGGAAAAAATGGATTCATGTTATGGACGGAAAGAGGTTGTGACTGATCAACAGATGGACTTAGTTGCTTCTGAAAAAACGGTGGTGGATACCTGTACTGAGGAGTAGACTGGGAAGGAGGATACTGATGGAGGAATGTCAATCATGGTCTCCACTAGAAATCATTTTCTGAAATTGGCTCAAGTAAAGGATGATGATTAAAGGCAGGAGAATGGCCTACTCCAGGCTGATCGCAACTCTGATGGTGCTGCAATTGGAAATATTGTTAGGCTAGATTTTGTGGAGCAACCACAATGTCTTGCCATGATTGAGTATAACAATCGAGATCAGAAAGAATGGGGATTGATGTATTAAGAAGCGAAAGTCCCGGGAATGTGGGGTGATATTTCTGATATTGAAATGGAATATGAGAGTGGTATGGTCCAAATTTCTTATAGAGACGTGGATAAGGGTGTGGGGACGAAGCAATGTAATGTGTATAAGTGTTTACCTTGGGTCATAATAGATGACCCTTACCGTGGAATCATATAGAAAGGTCTCTGATCAACAATTCAAGTGTTCGTAATATGGAAGAGGGGTTGACCCCAATCAAATTTCCTTGAATGAAGACCCCTTTAGAATGTGCAGTTTTCTCATTTCTAGACAACCTTTATATACTTTCCCTACTTTTGGGATATAAAGAACCCTAATTGGGTTAACCAATGAACATAGAGGCTACCCCATATGGTGTGACCACCCTATATTGCATCAAGACCTTCTACATCAAAGGCCTACAACATCTCAGGACCTCTCAAAACATACAAAACAACAATATAATAATAAAAAATTTCTGAGAACATAAAATAGGAAAAATTTAATTAATTACTAATTAAATAGTGATAGAGTGGGGTTATAGTACAAACTGGTGAATATTCCACCATTTTTATTTTTTATTAAATTAAATTAAACTTATTCCATGAAAAAAATATACATCATTATTTGAAATCCTATTTCTGGTTATTAGATCATTGATCGGTAAATTTTTATTTAGATTTGGAACATATGAACATTGTATATATTATGTCTATAAAAAATTAATTTATATTATTTCTTAATTAGTCACAAAATATCTCGGATAGTAATTGTTGGTACTACATGAATATAGAACGAATGTATGTATTGGTAATTAAATGTTTAAACTAGGTTCAATGTCTAGACTACATCTCTAGTGAGACAAAACCCACTTATCAACCTAAGGATATTGTGTAATGTAAATAATAATTTAAAAACAAAATTAAAATCTAATACCTAAATGGAAACCAGAAGTCATTTAACATTGATCAAACATGTGTTTTTCTTATTCTCTGTGATTTTAATTTGAGGATATTAGATATTACAACCTATCGATCATACTGATTAAAAGTAAAAAAATCATGATTTTTTACCTTCAAAATCATGGTTCTAGCATGAATAATCAATGTTTCTTATGAGGTTGACTAGGTCAAGGAATATAAAATTATAAAACATAAAAAATAGATAAATCTATTCATGGAAATTCCTTTTCATTCACTCTATATATAATGTGAGAGATATTATGAAGTGAGATTAGTTTAGAAAATGGTTTCATCCAACATTTTTTGTCCTATTTATTAAATACCATGGTACATACTTCTATAAATTTCAGATAAATAATTAATGAAATAAAACATCCATGAATACCAAAAATTTCAATAAAGGATACAAAATACATACTGTAAATGTCGTGTATATTTTATCGCAAACATATGATATCAATGTTATGTTACATGATAAAATATGAGTTATTAACAACAATCATATAACAGCAATAAAATACTAAAAACTATGTAAAAATAAATTATTCATTTGTAAAATTTTTTCATTTCTATTCACTTATTAACACTTAAATACAAAGAGTTAAACATTTTAGGAAATGTTATCATAAACACTTATATTATTAATATTAATATTATTTTGTTAGGAATATGTATAAATTACACAACCGCACCATGGGACCCACTGCATCTTAAACACCACTCCAATATAATATTACAATATTTTGTTGATCTTTATGTGGGGCCATTTTGGTACTAAACTCGATAGTGTTGAATATTAATCATAGAAAATGAGTGGTGTATAGAAACACATCATGTCCCATAAGGAGTCGTGTTTTTTGTAAAAGCAATAACAATTTCCTTAGATCATCCCCTATTCCATATAATCTATTCATCTCATGATATCTTATAAATCAGAATGAATAATCATGTAACCATCCAAAAATGGTTTACTTATCAATTTAATGACATCAATTTACGAAAATACATTCTTTTATGGATAAAAGGGATTAGATAAAGTTCCTACAATCCTAGTCAACTAAGAATGAGATGTCTCTTCCAATATGTAAGTGAAAAATCAAGTTTTTCTCACTCAATCAATGTCATAACACCATTGATTCAATTGATATGATCTACATTAACACAAAATTAATGCCTTTGTTTTCATCATGCCTCAATGTAAATGATAAAATCATAGAATTTGATAAGGATCTAAACTCTAAAGACTAATAAAAATGATCATATATAGGAATATCCATTGTCACCCAAAAAATATTGTTTTCATATTGTCTAATATCTCCTCCTGATCTGTCATACTCAAGATCACCAAGTGAAAACATCATGCGATTCATTATTAATGATTTTAATCCCATGGTGACATATAACCTAATATAATATGTGTTCATTCGGTATGGTGCATGTAGACTATAAAATAAATATTTAAGAATACTATCATATTATATTGAGAATCTCACTATCTAGGAATTTTAATAAACTTTTCAAACAATAGATAATGTGAAGAAATTAATAAATGAAAACACATACATAAGGCGTGTTATAATCATGATGAATAATTGAAACACATTCATATATATAACTATATGCATTTGATGGTCATCAAAATTACATCATGGATTTGGGTCTTGGGAACCCACTCTAAAAACATATTATTGGATTGGATTTTGGAATTTATTGAGGAATTGGATAATGTTAATTGTTGGTAAACTGGTTCCATAATAAACATACTATATCCATTAAATGGTAAATAGAGTGGTTGGGATGTATTGAAAATGTGAATTTATTTAATTTTTTAGATTTATTCTAAAATTGATTCCAAATTATTATTAATGATTATTTGTATTTTAATATATTGATATTATTTATTTGGTATGGAGGATATGATGTTTTAATGAAGGGTGATGGGTATAGATTTTATGGAATTAAAAATATTAATATAGGTATATTTAGACATTGTGGAATGTGTTAATGTTTATTTCTAATATACATGATATGCATGATTGTGTGGTTGTGGTGTGGATGTATAGTGGGGTCCATGCATGGAATATGTAAGGAGTTATGTTGGTGACATTGTTTACAACGCCTTACTATAAAGACGAGGAAATGGATTCATGAATGTAAGTGGGTGTGTAAAAATAAGGTTGAGGGTAGGTGTTTTTTCTCTTTAATGATTAAAATACCACCTTGATATTTTATTATATATTTGTTTTTAAATAAATTTAATTTGATTGATAGATTTATGTACACATACCATAAGACTAAATGAACCATAATATAGTATACCATTATAAAATATCACTTGAATTAGTGTCATTATCAAAAATATAATCTTTATAAAATATATGGAAAATGTTCTTTTATAAATTATACTAAATAATTAATTATTTATTAATAATTATTGAATTTCTAGTAATGTGATTTTATGAATTAAAAATATGTTTCCATCAAAAAATTATTAATATTTAAGCATGTATATTATAATTAATTTCTATAACTTTTAGAAATTATATTTTTATAAAATTATTATTATGTTCTAAATCCCCACATCTAATTTCCCATAATTTGGATATTTGGGATTCTGCTAAAATGACAAAATTTTCAGTGAATGGTAAAAAGATCATTCTTTTTATAAAATGTTTGAGTAAATTTAAATTTAAATTAAAAATATATTTATAATTTTATAAAAAAAATAAAAATTAATATTTATTAATAAATTATATAATTAAATAAATTAATATCCTACTTATAGATGATTTTATTTTGAAGTTAATTTTGGCCAGAAAACACATTATTATAGAAAAACATTTTTGTGTTCACTGTTTTTTTATCTTATTAAATTAGATAAATAATTATTGATAAATTTTTTTAATAAAATATATCGATCATATATTCAATTAAAAAATTAATATTAATTTTCTATTTTTAATTGGGAATAATATATATTTAAACTAATTTTTATGCTTACAAATGTTTTTTTCCAGAATGAGTTTTCATTGGGTTTTTCCTCCTATTTAAAATTACATTCTTACACATATATAAATATAATTTTTTAAAATATTTTTTTCCATATTTTGAATAATCTAATTAATATAATATAATATAATATTTATGAATTAATATTTTTCATCATGAATAGTAAAACATGTAACATTTTGTACCATTATGAAACTTAAAATGGGTTTACTTGGGTGTTAATCCAAGGTATAATGGTAATATTAATACTTAAAACTTTTTTAAATAATATTTTATTGAAACTATTCTACCATATATAATTTAATATTTTAATATTAGTCATTTTGATGAATTTTGTTGTGTTTGATGTTTTCATATTCTCATCTTTTGGAAAATTTCAAAACAGACATATCCCTCCCATATAAATTCATATTACATATCCCCCATTTATCACACGTAATGATATTCATATATCATCCAATGCCTACCCTAATACCATAATAACATCAAAAAAATTCTTGGAGTTCATTTTTTGATCATAATACCCTTCATTTAAGGCTGAAGGTGTGTGTTAGAGGCGTTCTCTTAACGAAGAGGAATTACTCCTAAATGAGTACTTTTAGTTTTATTTCTCTTTAATCCACATACAATTATATGAAATACAATACAATATAATTAATTAATTATATTAAATTTTTTTAATTATCATTATGATTACGGATTAACCATTTTCAACCTCTATTCCATGAAATGGGAAATGAAGAGTATCGCTCATTCGTACATGTGGACAACAGCCTCCACGTAGTGATATGAATCATTTCTCATCACTGTAATTCATGGTTTGTTTTTATGATGGATTTAATATTTATATTTTATATCTATAAAATAATTATTCTTATATTATTATAATATATTATCTATATTTTTACCTTAACATATGTTGGAAGATGATAACATAGTTCATGTCTACATGTAGAATACCACCTCTATGAAGTGATGTGATTTTTTCCCATTTCTATTTTAAATAGAAGGTAATAAGGGAATGGATATTGAATATATATATATATATATTATTCCAATGATTCTTTAAATTGTATTTAATTTTTTTATCTTCCCTTCATTCCATCCATCGGAATGTGGAATCCTCGCATGCACAAATGTACATACGACCGTCTCCACAAAGTGTTGTAATTAATTTTTCATCACCACAATATATTTTATCAATTTAAATATGATGTATAATTATTTTAAATTTTACTTGATTATTATTTTTAAAAATATTTTACCATTTCCAAGGATAAACTACTTGATTCAGCAAATCGAAATACACATGGGAAGCGATAAATTTTCCCTAAAGATACTAATTCTAATGAATAAATAGTCAATAAAAATATATATATAAATAATATTGGAATGATAAATAAAAATTTATGTATTGTTCTATTTTTTAAATATATTTATAATAAATTGATTTTTATTATAATGTATATCTGAATGAATATAAAAGAAGGCAATACATGTGGAATTATATTAATGTTACACTACAATTTATTTTGTGATTTTTTATGTTAAATTCAATTTGAGGGTAATTTTTTAGATCATATCCACTAAACAAAATGAAATTTATTCATTTCTAATATATTTCATGTTTATATAAAATTTTACCATTTATATTTGTTTGGTATATAGAAATATCATTAATTTTTTTAAATAAAATAAATTATATTTCCTCTTTGGTCAAAGAACTATTTCCTCTTTTTGCATACACTTCAAAATTGTTTTATGAAATTATTTATTATACTTCAAATATTTTGAAAATTTTATTTTCAATTACATTGACATTCTTTTTAAATGATTGAAATTGAATACTTTTGATGATCTGTTCCCAAATAAACGTTTCTTACGTCCTACAATGGTGTGGAATGAATTTTTTATCTTAATGTATAAAAGATAAATAAATGTTCCCACCATTATTACAATTAAATTCATTAATTATTACTTTATAACATTACATGAATCATTTAAATGTAAATTATTTCCTATAATATTTGAGGTTTTTTTATATTTTAGGTATGATATTTCAAAATAAAAATGGATTACTCCTCAGGAAATATTTCTATGATCCTTTAAAGGGATCTTAATAAATGATTCATAATTTGATGTTAATTATGTTGGGTTAGGGATATAGTTTTATTATATCATCACTATTTGTTCTCTTAATGATTTATTATTAGGATGATTAAATATCGTTGAATCCAATTTTTTCCATGGCTTATTCTAGTTTCATATCCATAGTTATATGCGTGAAAGTGTTTTCATGTCTATATGTTTATTCATGGAAATGGTTTTAATTTACAAAATATTAATTGTGAACCACATTTCAAGTCTATAAGTTAATGTAATGACTCTATATCACTTCCTTTACTGGATGAGTGAACCTATAACTATTTATACTTGTTCATAATGTTTTTTAATAATTTTTACATAACTATATTAATGATATAGTCTCAGTGATCATGATAATTTATTGATTATTTGTCACACATATGACTTATGTACATTATTATAAAAAATAATTATTTAATTATTTAATATTAATAATATTTAAATGACTCGGTATGAATATTGTAATTTATAATCTTGTTCTCAAACCCTTATTCTTATCGTATGTCCACTTATGATTAGTTATTTTGATATATTATGTTTACCCTTACTAAGAATATAACCTCACACTTTCTTGTATTTATTTTTCTTACATAATACAGAATGATCTTATGTAGGATTTTTATATTAATTATAATTTGTGAGAAGAACGTTGTGGGTGTGGTTGAATTTATTTCACAAATATTTGTTATTATTTATCTACTATCCAAATACCCTAAACCATTATGGAACACATGTGTTTATTATTATGAAATGTAAAGAACATTAATCTAAAATTATGTAATATTAATGTGTGAAATGATCGGGTCATCTTAGTTTGAATTAGAATAGGTTTGAGTTAATTAATAGATACTATTATTAGAGAACCTCAGTGAAACAAATAAATAAAATAAGATGTACATGATAATACGATATAGTTTTGGTAAGGTAAAGATTATGTGATTTTCTAATAAATACATTCATCTAAGATACTCCCTGTGGAATTGTTTTTTTCATAAATGAATCTATGAATTATTATCCTAAATAGAGTTTCACTTGTATGTCTCAATCATAATTTTGGTGCGTAGTTAATAGACTATTATCACACACCTGTACTAACAGTCCATAGGGATATTATTGGGTAGATACACATTTTATTTATTTAACTTTATGAAGGATTTTAGTAGATGATTACGTTCAGTAACTATAGCTAAACCTATGGTTTCATTGATTGAAAATAAATTTTCATAGTCAATACATCATAGAAATGGTTTCTCATGATCATGTGATTAATCACAATGATATTGTTTCTCACACAGGGTATTTTATATTTATTAAAATGTTAAAACTATGAGGATTCCGGATAAATATGAAATTGATATGAAATTATATTAATTTCATCACGTCATACCAAATTAAATAGGATCTATACTCTAAAATATAGTCTTTACACCTCATCAAATAAATTGTCATGTGATTAAAAATAATATCATTTGTGGATTTCATGAGAGGAATAATAAGATAAAAAAGAAATTTCCATAGGATTTTAGTGGTTGATGACCATATATGAAAAAATATTCATCTTCACACATGTCATGTTTTTTGGAATAAGCATTGAGGGAAATGTTATAAAGGAATGATAATTTATTTTATGTTTTTAATAGATGGTTTAGAGTAATTTATTTTCATGGAAACATAATGTATTTGATAGAGGGAAATGAAGTACATCATAATGTATCATTTATAATTAAATGTCATAAATATAGATAACATGATTGTTATCTGATTAGACACATAAATAATAGTTCTCACTCCTAGACAAAGGATGGGTCAGTGATATATTAATCACTGAAGTGGGTCATAATGGTTAAGCAACACATATCTCCATAGTGATATATATCAGGTTACATTTTGTAATAATTCACCCTAAGAAAAACTTATTAGTCATCATTTTGTGGAATTTGAGGTGATTATTTTCATTAAAATTATCTATCTGCAAATATAAAATTAAATTTTTCGGAATATAGAAATACAATTTTATATTTTGAGTCAACTTATGATTTTATTTTAATTTGATGATGAAAATGAATTAAAAATTTGAATGACTCCAATTATATGGTTCTTACTACCTTTTAATGAGGTATAGTTATCTCGAATGATGAGGATAACTCCAATACTGATGATATGCCTATTTTTTTGTATTACGAATATGTATTTCATAAATACATTTCTAGACCTCCTATGATTCATGAAGTTTAGTTTTCAAAAAAACTCTTTGAAAGTGATATACTTATTTCTATGATTTCATATAGAATGGCCTCAATTGATTTTTAGGAATTGAATAATTAAATCTAAAAGAATCTATAAAAGTTATTTGCATTACATATTATATCCCGATGGGGTCAACTTTGTCAATTTATAAGGAATAATGATGGGTCAGTGTGTCTTTTAAATGATTATCAGGAATAAAAAAGATCATTATTATGAAACAATATCCTCTAACATGTATTTATTATTTGTCAGATCAATTAGGAGACGTTTGATATCTTTCCTAGATTGATCTTTGATATCAACACCACCAATTAGGGGTCAATGTAACATCTCTAAATATAGTCAAATAGATTGTGTGTTGATTTTATTAAATTTTCAAAAAATAAATGGAACATATCAAAATTTATTTACTATTTTATTAGCCTTTAATAACTAAGTACATTTATTATTACCTTATTAAAATATAAATAAAACACAAAAAATATCCAACTAAAATATTCTATATCCCTGAAACTCAATCAATGTTTTTTCTTTGAATACTTAGTAAAGGAATAAAGAATAACATTTTGATCAAATGATCATTAGGGGTCATGTATTGGGGAAGCTAGCATGAGTGAATAAGTAATAATAATATTTAAAGGTAGATAACTAATAACAAAATCTATTTTATAAAAATAATTATCATAGACTTAATCCTTGAATAATGTAAATAGACAAATATCATGGCTAATAATTTCTATATTTTTAATGATGTAAATTCATAATATTATAAATCATGATCTCAAAAATTATAAAATATTTTATTTAAAGAAACTGAACCAATATTGTTTAATTGATGGGTGGGTATATAATAAAAACCCATTTACTATTTTTGGATAATAGGTTTATCTAATGTGGTTTATCGATGCATTTATGGGACAAATAAAACATGGCCCCACCCATCATAGCATCCCTAATGATGTCGTTTCATATTAAATGATAAAATTATTCCATAAAAATTATTCCATATTAATAAATATATTTAATGATAGAGGATATGAAATAGAAATATTTCCTGATTAATTAGAATAATATTCATAGTAAAACATCATATGTTGATATTCTATATATTTTATGAATTAATATTAAAATGAAATAAATAATATTTAAATTTAAGAGAAAATAAATTTCAAAGGAAAATTTATTTTATGAAAATGAATGTTCCAAGGTAAAGGCAATGAACACAATATTAATAAGAGATAAATTGATTTGAAATATAGTTTTTTTATAAAATTCATATAATTTAAAGAATCAATGAAAATTAAAAAAATACGTTTTCAAGAAATACTTTTTATTAGAAACCATTAAATATAGTTATACGAATAATAATATCATAAATCAATAATGGTAGTGGGTTAGAGTGTTAACTTTGTGTACATTAAAAAGAACTAATATCATTCCATTTTATTTTTTGGATTAATGTAAAAAATGACACTATAATTAAAATTTATAAATAAACATTTTAAACAACTAAAAAACTCACGGATATTGTATAATATCATTAATCAATAATTTGGAAAAATAAAATACCTATAAAACAATTTTGAAAAATATTTACATGCTAAAAATTTATACCCAATCAAATACAGAAATAAGATTACTTTTTATTTTAAAATTTATTCAGTCAATTAAATTGAGAAAATATATTCCATGATATATGAAAATAATAAAAATATAGAAATATCAAATAGATGAGGATAAATTTTTTTAATTGATAGTATATAATATTTTATCAATATAAAATTTAATCAACCCCCGAAAAATGAGATTGTAAAATAATTTCATACCACTTTGGTAAATTCTAAATTTAAACAACTCAAAGGAGTAACATGAAATGAAACATTAATCCTAAAGAATAAATTAATTAATTAATGTTCATCACATCAACTAATTGTATATTCACCTCTTAAAAATAAATAAGTGAATGATAACAAATATTAGTTAATTGAGTAGAAATTGATACAAAATACAATATATAATGATTACTCATTATTAAAAATTATTTAAAAAATTATATAATGGATTAAAACGTGATTTAATTTTAAAAAATAACCATATTAATATTTATAAAAACATATGTGTTCCACCTATAACTTCTTATCAACTGTTTATCAAAAATGTTTCATTATTCTTATTGTCTTTGGTGTTAACAACTTAGTTTTCTCATGTATGTTTCATAACACATGTTCTAGTTTTTTATAAGATATAGATTAAAAATATATACAATTATATTAAAGAAATAAATATCTAATTTATTTATTTATTAAATTTTTATAATCGTTCATGAATGTTTTACATGCAAAATGAATCACATTTCTTCATGGAGAAGTTATTTCACACATACGCATGATACATTCCATCATTTATTGATTGATTAAAGGGTTATGTTGTATACGATATATAACATTTTAAAAAAACATTTTTTATTGAATTATATTTCCCTTTTTTATTTCATATTAATATCCATGTGAGTCTGTGATGGAAACTAATTTACATTTGTTTGTGAGGTTGTATTCTATCATACACCGAAGTGGTGATTTTATTTCCAATTTGATGGAGTAATAGATGGATTAATATTATTCCATAAACCTATCAAAATAAAAATAATGTGATTTTCTCCAGTTAGTAAATTGATTTGTAGGATATAATTGAAGGTGGTAAATGAGTTAGTGGAACCATATTTCCTCATTATATTGTTACCTTCTATTCGATAGACCCTAACTGGATGCCTTCCTAAAGATTATAGGGTTTAACATATGGAAATACCAGCACCTATAGTATCACAACCCATTCAAGTGGGGGTCATTCTGCGACTCCCCATGCCAGCCTCAAATAGTCTTGGGGCATGTGACTAGCACTGAGTAGGCATATTACATACCTGGGAGGAATTGACTATGTACCTATACACATACACACATCTCCAATAATAAAAATAAGGAAAAGTAATAAACCACTAAGGAATAAAATTCATGCATACAACTAAACCCAACCAAAATAGTAAAATAGAAGTAATGTGCAGAATGTAAACTGGGTTATAATGAATGCCAACCAAAAGAAAGAGTCTAAAAACTACATAGTCCAACCTATAAGCAAGAAAAATGTATTGGGACTGATCCACATAGTCCTAGAAACAGATCAACCTGTAAGGAACTCAAAAACATCAGGCGGGTCCTGGCCCACCCTAAACATCGTAAAAGGTCCGCTCGTGTGCAAAAGACACAACATGTGTGGGAAAAGCCCGTCCATGGGTGAGTATAACAAAACTCATTAGAGAACCCCAAAAACCAAAATTTAATAAACAATTTAAATTTATAGTCAACTCTACACTGTATATGTCTACTGAACATGTAGCAATAGAAACCCATCTAGATATACTGAATACCCAGACTAGTAGTCTGCAATTAAAGCATGCCCACTATGGGGAATTAGTTCGAAGATTCCAAAAATCACTTGTCTGGGAGAACTCACTCCATGAGTCTTATATAACGGATGTTATTTTTAGAGAAGTATTGTTCATCAAGAAAATACATGAGAGTGGTATATTCAATGATTGATATGAAGGGAGAAAAGATATACTCATTCTGGGAGAACACACATCTGAATGGGAAAAGATCATGAAACATGGATGAGGATCACTGACAAGGAATTATAGGATACCACAATTCATCTTGATTCACCAGATATGTATAAGATTGATGTCCTATAGGATTAATCATATCTATAACATACTCTACCAAGGGTCAAGAATTGATAAGGGATCTAGCTCCAGGCCTCTCGTAGGGATACCTGACTATATCTCGAAGTTTCCTACTAAAGCAATCATACTCTTTTGGATGGAAACAATACGTGAATTTCAGGGGAACAAGAAAATGGGATCTAAACCAAACGAAACCTATCGAATGAATGGTAGACAATAAGATCAAGACACATACAGAAATGTTCACAGTGTCTAAAAAGGACACATGTCGTATATTATTACCTTGTGTACTTCCTGTGTATAACGACACGTGTTGAAGGAATGTTATCTAAAAACATATATACATGTTCTGTTGTAAGGATCACACAGTGTGTCTATGTATTAAGGGTCCACTCCATGTATGCTGGCCTTGTGCCCCTACATTTCTTCAACCTATGTATCCTAGACCATGTACCGGTACACAAGGTGTTTTGTGTGTACGGCCATGTCTGGCCATGTGGTGGAGTAAAAGTAGTGTACAACACCCCTTTTTCCATGTATCTCATGAGATACACTTTGGGTATGCGTAATGACCCACATGTTGTGTGACAATGGTCAGACACCTTGTATACGCCTCTAGTTTCCCAGAAGTCCAACCGCCACGTGGGGGGGCCATATGACATGTTCTCCCATAAACACGCCTTTTCCTTTACTATGTGTATTGAGGAAACCCTAGTCACCACTATCCAGGTCCCACGGTGCGTGTTCTTCTGAATATTCATCATGTTCATTGGGAGATTGCATAAATCATTGTTCTTTGTTACCGTTCCCCATTGCTCCTCTGGTCTTTCATTCAGCCATCTGATTTCCTCCCAACTCAAGATTCTAGTTCACCCTGACAATTCAAGGTCCTCTACATAGTTTTTGGGCCTCTGATCGGCCCCATGAATGAGTCTCTCTCCTCCTGCATGAAGAATACTCAAAGAACGAACCTCTTTAACCTATGATGATTCCTCGTCCACCATTGTTGTCGCACCTCTGCTTGGTCTTTGCGATGTATGATCTTTAGTTTGGGATCATTGCATTGAGAGATAGATTTTCAACTATCTATTGTTCATCATCCAGCGAATAATACAAAGAATTCGGGGCCAAGGTGGAATAATTTAAATAAACAAAATGAGGAACGAACCTCCACCATCATTTTTCATAGTGTTGATTTGATCCCGTTAGTAGTATTAAACAAGGAAAATTAATATCGAAATTCATACATGGATTAATTCCCCCTAAATAACCCAATAGAAACCCTCCCACAAGAACACTCAATCTATATATCAACCTATTTGTGTGTCGATTTTTATTCATCATTTAATCTAATAATGAGGAATAACTAAATCAAAATAGAAACCCCTACATCGATTCAATTGGGGTAAGATCTCCACATCATGCACATTGGAGAGTTTTGTCGAATTCCAAGTTGCATCGATCGATTTCTAGGACACCGTCCGCCAATAGGTTCTCCTCCACTACTCTAACAGTAGCCTCAACTCTCAATGTTATGCGACTAACCCTACAAATTTTCCATAAGAAGGTATTTAAATTTTTAAAACTAGTTCATTGATTCATTAATCATTTTAAAATAAAATAAATTATTTATTTATTTTATTACCTCTGAAACGTCCAAAAATAACTTTTTCAGCTGACACATGCCAAACAACATTAGTCCCCACCTAAGCCAATGTAATTGCTCTCAACCCAACATTTCCATTAGATTTATGATTCAAGCATCCATTTAAAAGTCATTCCAATTTTTTTAGAAAAACACTCTCGCACGCTGTTTAAATTTTTTTATTTCCGACATTTATTCTTGGAACCCCAGGCCTCATAATTGCACTCCTTTACAAAGATAGTTCTTTTAATTAATCCATATAATATTTAAAACAATACATAAAAAATTTGAGACATTACATTCTCCCCGCGTTAGTGAATTACGTCACAGAAATCAAAATAAAAGGGGTTTCTAAAAAAGATGATAGTATTGGGCACAAATCTGCGCCTCCTGCTCCCACATGCTCTTTTGATGATTCTGATATTGCCACCATACATGCACCAAGGGAATATCTCACCCACAAAGCATCATGTCATATCGATCCACATCCTCCACCGAGTACTCTATGAATGTCACTCCATCCTCAATTCCCATTTATCTTCGTCGATGACGTGTGATGGATCGTTCATGTACCTATTCAACTACGAGGCATGGAAGATTCCATGTACTCGGTGAAACTAAGGTGGTAGAGCTAGGTGGTATGCCACCTCACGAATTCTGTGATGTATCCGAAAAGGGCTAATTAACCTCATAGAGAACATGTTTCCCCGTCCAAATATCTATAACCCTCATCTAGGTGAGACCTGAAGGAAGACATGATCTTCATCCTCAATCTCTAGATGACTCCTATATATTTCAGCATAAAACTTTCACCAACTCGGTACATTAACCATCCTATCATGAATGACCTTCGCATTCTCAGTAGAATATTGCACTAGTTTTGGACCCAAGAGTTTTGACTCTTCGTGGTCGGTCCAAAAATGCAGTGACCGGTTCGGTTTCCCGTGTAAGGCCTCGAATGGTGTTATGCCAATGGTTGAGTGGTAGATGTTACTGTACGCAAACTCAACCAGAGGTTTGTGGTCCTACCAATTGTGACTAAATTCCATGATTTGGGCCCGCAATATATCTTCCAAAACCTGAATTGTCCTGTCAATCAAACCATCATTCTAAGGATGGAATGTTGTGCTCAAGCATATCTGATTTCCAAAAGCCTCCTTCAGTCACTTTCACAACTTGGATGTGAAGTGCGCATTTCGAACCAATATTATTATTGAATGGAATACATGAAGACAAACTATCTATTGCATATAGATATTGCCAAGATCCTTACGGAAGTCTTCTCACAGATAGCTAAGATGTGGTAAAATTGGTGAGTCAGTAAATGATCACCTAGATGGAATCATGTTTATTGGATGTTCGTGGTAAACTCATCAGGAAGTCCACCGATATTCCATACCACCTCCACTCCCGCACTTCCAAGGGCGTGAGCTAACCCTACTGGAACCTAGTGCTTAGTCTTCACCTAATGGAACATAAGGTATAAATAATGAACTCTGCTACTACCATATTCATACCTATCCAACAGAACTGATGTCATAGTTCCTGGTACATTTTTGATACTCTATGACATAAAACCAACCTAGATATATGAAACATTGTTAAAAACTCCTCTCCCAATGCCACTAGTATAACTGTGCTCCCTCTAAAAAGAAATACATGGTCCCCACCTCAGTAATATCTATCAGGAGCATGTCATGTGGATAACTATGCATGTAAAGTCATGTAGTCGACATCCCCAAGTTGTGCCTCTGTCACGCACTGTATGAGTGGAGTGGTGACCACCATCGATAGGAGATAAACTACATCATCTCCATCCATGAACGATCATTTTATCAGGGGCAACTGCTCTGACGCCTTTCTTAGCAACTGTGAACTCGATCTCTTACTGAGATAATCTACCACATCTTTCCGCTTACCATATGTATAGATGATCTTGAATTCATAATCTTGGAGGAAATCTAGCCATATAATTTTTTGTATATTCAGATTCTTCTTTGAGAAGATGTAATGAAGGCTCTTGTGGTCAGAGTAGATGATTAAACATTCACCCATAAAGTAGTGTGGCCACATCATCAATTTGAAGACTACCACTGCCAATTAAAAATCATGGTGTGCATAGTTATGATCATGTGGCAATAGTTGGTGTTAACCATAAGAAATCACTACCATATTCTACATTATGACATAGCCAATCCTGGTTGCTAATGCATCATAGAAAAATATTTACTCGAAACCCTCTTCTAAAAATCTCAAAATTGTCGTGTTCATCAAACTCTGCCCTCACAACTAGAAATCAAGCTAGCACTTCTCCATCCATACAAAAGGATTCCACTTCAAGGTCAAACATGTCATTAGTGTTAATATACGAGAGTGGTAAGGGATAAATCTCTAGTAGTATCCTACCAGCCCAAGAAATCTCTACACCTCTGTACCACTCCATGGTGTCTCCCATGCTAGCACCACCTCAACCTTGGCTAGGTCCCCTACGACTTCATCTTTTGATATTACATGTCCCAAAAAATGGAACTCATGTATCCATAACTGGAACTTTGAGATCTTCCCATAAATTTGGTGCTCACGTAGTATGTCTAGAACCATCTGTAGGTGTCTTATGTGACCCTCCTCGGACTCCGAGTATGAAAGTATGTCATTGATGAAGACCACGATGAACCGGTCTAGGTTCTTCTAGAAGATCTGGTTCATAAGTCCAATGAACACTATGGGGGAATTCATCATTCCGAAGGGAATCACCATGTACTCGTATTGACTAATGAGGAATTGGAAACTAGTTTTGGTATATCCTCATCCCATACTTCTAACTGGTGGTAACCCAATTGAATGTCAACATTTGAGAACCATGTCACCCCTATCAACATATCGAATTGGTCATCACTCCATGGTAGTGGATACATGTCCTTCACTGTTACCTGATTCAGTCCCCGATAATCCACAAAAAACATCAAACTATCATCTACCGTATTAACAAATAGAAGGGCTTCCCATGGTGAAACACTATGTCTTACTAATCTCTTACTCTACAAATCCTTTAACTACACCCTGAACTCGTGAAGCTCAATGGGAGCCATCTGATACGCTTGTGAGGATATCAGTGTCATCACAAGGTGTAAGTCGATGCAGAAGTCAATCTCCGAGCAAGGAGTTAATCCAAGAACATCTTATGCAACGAGGTCCTCACTATCCACCATTACTATTGGTAATTAGAATCTCATGACATCTACAACACCGAGGGTAATGTTATCCAACTCAATATTGATCGGATGCACCCTCCAATTCATGATCCTATTCTAGGCTGCATGGGTTTCCTTTTCAATAACAAAGGAAAACCTTATCCCATCACTTTGAACACACCTCAATCTTCTCTTAGAGAAGTAAATCTATGCGTGGACTAAAGATGTCTAGTACATACTATGAATTACCTCATAATGCCACGACAGTACCACCAAGAGGTTCCAATCGAAACTCTGGAATTCAAGAGAAAGATAACACATTCTTCAATGATGCATGATGATCATGTCTCCTCTCGTAGGTGTATCCATGTTCAATGGTTAAGTCAAAATCTATACCAAAATCTCATGGTTTATCACGAGACATGTAGTGAGGAAAAAATGACTGGAACCTCTATCTATGAGTATGGAAGCTAAGGTAGAAAAGACATAGATCGTACCTTGGATCATTTATGGAGTCCTAGGGTCATGCACTTCAACCACATTCATTTTCCTAACCCCAATACCCAAACTCCTTTATCCTAGTAAAGACCTCCTAGGAGTAGTGATGGAAGTAGATTAATGTGTCTTCCACCACCTACAGCTCCCCCTAGTCCTCTTCCATGTCCATCACATGTTGGGTTTTCCTTATCTACTCTCTGCCTCTGCCTCAGTGGTCCATCCACTGACTCCCACTCAGTAGCTCAACGGGTTAGAAAATATCTAGTGATATGACCTCTACCATCACATTATTAGTATTGCCTCTCTCTAGGCTGACTTGATCTAGCCTGAGAGGCATGGATTATCAGTCCCCTATCCTAGTTCCTCATGTTATGTCTCCCATGTCCGGATCCCTGTGCCTGAGATTGGCTCCCTACTGCTGAGGTCTACGCACCTTTCTTCCAGCTACGGACTACCACTGGATATCTCTCTTCTACGAAGAAGCTCTCGATAACCAAGGCTCTCTCAAGCACTC
This sequence comes from Viscum album, assembly GCA_963277665.1. Lineage (NCBI taxonomy): Eukaryota > Viridiplantae > Streptophyta > Magnoliopsida > Santalales > Viscaceae > Viscum > Viscum album. Next base: position 1,336,737,638 of record OY728132.1, on the reverse strand, counting down.
CAGCTTAAGTATAAATTCATAGATTCATAGCAACAGCATTGATGTCCTACCATTGACCTCACTCGAAGGTCCTATATCTGAAGTACTAACCCCTGGCCATATCCATCGATTACCTTGCGAGGTTGGTGAATGTATATGAATATTCCTCCACCATCAAAATTCCCTGGTGGAGCTGAAGAACCTCCTGGATATGCACTTCTCTCAGCGTAACCAGAAAGAAATCATCTACAAAGTGTTGCATGAACTTCATCCCTGAATGAGTCTCCTCATCATGATTCAACGTGGCCAAACTCCACCATCGTCATATTGTACCCTTAAGAATACCCGTACCTATGGACACCATCTGGTCTTCTAGTGTTCTCACTAGATGGAAAACATTGGTCATTGCCTCAAGCTTTTCCTCATCCACCTGAGGGATGGGAACATATCATAACATGTGGGGTCTCTATCTCTAATACTCATGTAGCATTCTTATCCTACACTCCTCCTTTATCAGTACTATAGGTACCATATGATTTTCCACTTGTGTTGGTAAAACAAGTTCCGAACATTGATGTAATAGTTGGGGAAATAGTCCTTTAATTGAAGCCTCATCACTGAGGGGGTCATCCTTGTGATCGAGCTTCCGAATACTAGTAGGTATGTGTCCCGGAGGATTCTTTTAATGAAATAAGATGTACCATGATCAACGAGTATATCGAGATAATTGTCCCAAAGGACATGGAAAACACCATCCACTTGTATATGATACATTTACCATTATATTATTTCCCCAAAAATATTGTCTTCATCTACAAAGAAAAAAAGAAGGTTATCAGTGTCCTGGTGTATGGATTTGTCAGCCGCACACACCAACACTAGATTCATTGGCCAGAAAGATGAACTCAGAATGCAAGATAATGTTTTCCAAAACCAATTTCATAGACTCTTGGTCCTAATTTAGAACTGACCAACTCTGATACAACTTCTTCCCAGCCTGTCCTAGTGGGGCCCATGCCGCGATGCCCCATGCTCGCCCCTAAATGGCCAGGGGCTAGTGACTTGCACTGAATAGTCATATCACTATCATGGGTGGCTTGCCTATGTACCTGCACACACACACATCTCCAAGCCCACAAATGTTGAAAATAAAAAACCGTTAAGTAATAAAATGCATGAATACAACTAAAACCTACAAACCGAGTACAACAAATGTAATGTGAGAAAAGTAAACTAGTCCAGAATACAATCCCACCAAAAGAAATAGTCTAAAACCTACTAACTCTAACCTATATATAAGAAAGACATACTCAGACTGATGCCCAGAGCTATAGGAACATGTCCGCCTTCAAGGAACTCATAAAGCTCAGTTTATTCCAGGTTCACCCAGGACTCAGTCAAATGGCCGCTCATATCCAAAAGACACAACATGTGTGGGAAATGACTTTGTTGGGGTGAGTATAACAATACCCAGAAGGGGACCCCGAAAACCACAAATAAATATACAAAGTAAAGGTATTGTAATGTCTACACAGAATATATATACTAACCATATTTTAAGTAAAACACATCCAAACATACATGATCCCCAAATGTGTATTATACAATGAACACATTCCCACACTAGGGATTCAGTTCAAAGATTACACAAATCACTCTTCCAGGATAAATCTCTCTATGGGTTTGATAGATTGGATGAAGTCTATCCGAGAAGTACAGTTCATTAAGAAAACCCATGAGAATGATAGATGAACAAATAGATCTAAAGAAAGAAAAAATACACTCTTTTGGAAAGAACACACTCTTGAGTAGGGAATGATCACAATACAAGGATGAGGATCACTGCCAGGGTCTTGGAGGGTATCACGACTCATCCAGATTCACCTACTTATTTGAGGATTAGCATCCTGTAGGATTTTTCATGCCGATAGCTGACTCTAAATAGGGTAATGAATGGGGATATTCTCTTCTTCCAGGCCTCTTGAAAGGATACTTGACTCTATCTCAGAATGTCATGCTGAAGTGATCATACTCTTGTAGAGGAAAACAATACCGGACCTTCAAGGGAACGAGAAATGGGGCACAAACCCAAACAAAACCTATCAAAGGAACAGTGGACATGAAGATCAAGGCACATACAGAAAGGAACACAACACATATAAAGTTCACACGATGTGTCATATGACCCTGAGTACTACTCGAGTACAACAACCTGTATTAAAGGCATGTCATGTAATAATGTACATACATGGTGTGTAGGAAGGATCAGACATTGTGTCTATGTATCTGGGGTATGCTCTATGTATGCTTTCTATATAACTGAACATATCTTTAATCTATGTGTCCTAGACTGTGTACCAGTACACGTATTGGTCCACATATCCGAATGCAATGGCCGTGTGGTTGGGTACAAGCCTTATACTCCACCCCGTGTCTTTATATATCCAAATATACACTCTTAGACCACTTACGGACCCACACACCATGTAACAATGGTCACACATAGTGTTTATGCCTCATGTCTCCCATAACTCAGGCCGCCACAGGGTGGGGTCCCCACGTCATTCCCTCCTAGAAGCATGTCAAGTCTTTTTTCATGTGTAGTGTAGAAACCCTAGTCACTGCAATTATGGTCCCAAGGGGTGTGTTCGTTGAAATACATACCATGTTCATCGGTATTTTACATAGATAAATTTTCTTCATTGCCAGGCCCCAGTGCTCCTCTAGTCATTATCTAGCCATCTGATTGTCTTGAAGCTCATGATTCTTGGTCACCACGACACCTAAAGTTAGTTTCCTTTGGTTTCGGGCCCCAAATCGGACCCAAGAATGATTATTGATACTCCAACACGATGATCTCTTGAAGAATGATCCTCCTTGATCCGAGATAATTTTTTTCTACCATAAATGTGAAACCTCTTTTAGGTTGTTGGAATGTCCAATGTCCAGTATGGGATTGTTGTATTGCGAAATGGATTCACCATTATTAAATGTTTGTCACCCAACAAAGAACACGAAGAACGTGGAGAAAGGAGGAAGAATTTAATTAATCAAATTGAGGAGCAAACCTATACTGTCATTCGTTATGTCGTTGATTTTCTGATGTTTGTAGGATTAAAATGGGAAAATAAAAATAGAAATTCTTGCAAAGATTAATTCAACCAAAATAACCCAATAAAAAACCCTCCCGTAGTAATGCCCGATCTGCAGATCAGCCTTTTTGTGGGTTTATCATTGTTCATAGTTTAATCAAAGAACGAAGAAGAACTAAATCAAAATAACAAACCCCTACCTCGATTCAATTAGAGGAAGATCTCCACATCTTAGTCATTGGGGAGGCCTGTCGAATTTTGAGGTGATTAGATTGATTGCTCTGATGTGGTCTGTCAACATGTTCTCCTCCACTAATCCAATGGAAGTCAACAATTCATAGGGTTATAAATCTAAGCCTTTTTAATTTCCATAAGAAGATATTTAAAGAGGTAAAACTAGGTTTTCATGTTAATAAAAGTTTTAAAATAAAATAAACGATTTAATTATTTTTATTTCCTTTAAAATGTCCAAAAAATAACCTTCGCAACCGAACTGCACAGAACAATGTTAGGCCCCACCTATGAAAATGTTTCTACTATGAATGGAATGGTTCCCATGGATTTCTGATTTTTGAATATATTGAAATTTTATTCCAGTTTTTCATGAAAACCACTCACACATGCTGTTTAAAAGGTTTATTTATTTCAAACATTTATTCTGGGAACCTCAGGCCTTGGAATCGTAAACTGTTATAAATCATGGACACGTAAGAACTCTATATAATATTTAAATATTATACATGAAAAATATGATACATTATATATATAATAAATATAATGATGTTCTAAAGATATTTATTTATGGAATGGTCAAGATAAATTGCTCAGTAGGTGTGAATAAGTGATGGGAGGATGTGGAATTTTATAATTGAGGCAAATGGAACACTTGTAACATTTCAACTTTTTTAAAATAAAATTATGACTCATTCTAAGGGAAATGAATTAAAATGAATCCATTTATAATTTTCTATGAATAATATTCAGTTACAAACAACCAATGGTCCTTAACGATGTTTTTAGGTTATTATAACTCTTATCTTTTTAAATTAAACCCTTTAATCCTATTTTGATCTTAACAGTGGTAACCAATTTTTATTGATACTAATATTCATTATAACCAAAAATTAAGATAATCATATTTAATAATATTAATTATTGTTATTAAATATATTAATTCTATTTTTTTAAACTAAATTCACAAAAGTATAAGAATTTAATCTATAAATAACCCTGCAAAACATGATGATGAAATGTGTTTTCCTGAAATACTTTTTAAAGCATTTGAAGATCTTTTATTAATTATAAAACTAGTAATCATAATTATATGGATTTAAATTCATGTCATAGGATATATTAACTATATTTTTTTAAAATAATTCATTATAAATGATTATTTTAATTAAATATACCCGAAAGACATTATGCACTTTAAAAAAAATTCTAAATAATATCCCTTTTACCACCAAAATGATATTATCATTATTTCTGTCAATTTAATAATAAATATGTGGTAAATTTAATTTTTAATAAAAACTTGTTACATGAATATGGATGGATAGTTAAACTTTTTTTGAATTAATTATACAATCATAAATCTAAGGGAAAATTTCAAAAAATCATTTTAATCTTTTTCTAACCTAGAATGTTTAAAATCAATGTTCATCATATCAAATTAGAATTTGTATTCCATGAAACATTAAAATGTGAATCGTATTATATCTTAATTAAAATATAACATTCACTTAATAAAATTGAAGATCAGATCGTTCCTTAATACCTTCTCAAAAAAAATGATCCTTTATATTTTCATGAATATTACTTTTTAAACAAATGATATCCTTCATAACATCTTATGGTTACAATGATGTTTCATCTATTTTATAAATTTTTCAAAACACATTTACAATTCTAGTAATCAAATTCCGGAAAAAAATATTATTTAATTTTAATAATATGTATAAGAACATAACAGTAAGATATATCATGTTTTAATTATATTTCAATAGTTGTGAGAACATGAATTATGTCTAACATTTCGGTTCATAACAAGTAGATATAGAACACATGTTGTATGTTAGAGAGGCTCAGAAGGATTTCTAAGTGGTAATCTTTAGCTATAATTATTTACATAATCTAAAATGTTCTGAAGTAGATGGGGCCTAGTTTTCATTTCTTACCAGATCTGATAATGACAGTACATGGATATAATTTTAAGAAAACATTATCTCTCACATAAAATTCCAAATCATTTATTCGGTTATTTGTAGAAACTATTTTAATTATTTTTTATCTTTATTATGTGTATGTATTGTATTTTCCTTTTTTTCTCCTCAAAAAGATATAGGAATAAAAACATCATGTCAACAACATTATACAAAAATTATAGAGTATAAAATCACTTGATATATAATTCTTAATATGCTACCATTTAAATACTTGAATGAAAAATTTTATTATGGGAATACACTAAAAAAGTTATATACTTGATAACATAAACATTTTATGTCAATTGAAAATTTCATCAACATTTATTATAATTTTGGAAAAATAATTTGTAACTATCAATCAAATTGAGGGTCATAGGTGGGGATCAAATGAATCATGATACCAAAAAAACATTATAATTTACCAAACTTTTACCTAAATAAAAGGGAATTATTAGATAAATTGAATGATTTTTAGTACGATGTTTTACAAAATTTTTAATATAGTGCATTATGAAGTGATAAAGAAGATAATATTCTTAGATTATAATGAAATGATTATATTAGAAAATGTGATGATTATGGAACTGTATTTCATCTTTAATAGTTGGGTTTTATGGAAATACAAATAAAATATCCACAGTAATGTCATCCCATTTCAATGTATAAATACATATATTTCTCATGAATCCAATATAATTCTCCGCATAGTCTTCACATCTTAAATAAAAATCCATCTTCAAAACTAAAAATAATTCCCATTTCATATTTTTTAAATGGTTGTATTCGAAGCCTAAATTTATTAATAAGGCAAAGACCTCTTTTATTATGGGTAGAGGGGGACCCATTATATAGCCTGAGGGTCCAAGGCCAAGTGGCCTGAAACAAGGCCGGAAATCCCATTTTTTGGCCCAAAGGACCCCTTAGTGAATAGTACAGCTATAGTACTCATTGTCCTATAGTAACTGCTACAGTACCACCACCACTATAGTCCGGCTATAGTACCGCCACCACTACGGTCTACTACACTGCCTCCGCTACTACAATTTAACCAATGCTACAGTTCCACCACTACTACAGTACTACTATAGTGCCCTACTACTATAGCAACAGTGCCCCTGAATTTAGTCCCTACATGAATTTGATCCTGGGTCTTTTGGATGCGAAGAAAGAGCATGTACCACTTGGGTACAAGCCCGTTGGTAGTCCAATTTCATATTATGCCATAAAAAATATTCATTCCAATCCATATACAATGTTGTACTATATTGGTGTATTGATAATTCCGATCTATGAGAGTCATCCAATAATTCCATTTTTATCTCATGTAATTTCATAACACATAACCTCTGTCCAAATTTCATAATGATATCTTTATATATAAAGAATTTCAATTTCCCATTATTCATGACATAAATTTTATATTGAAATTTTTCTTCATCATGATGTGAAATTGATTGTTAATTTCTAATATGGAAGGTGTTAAATTTCTCAAATATTGAGTGATTATTCTCCTTTCTTAATATTTTTCTTTACCCATACTCATTTAAAACACATACAGAATATCCCTATCAATCCTCATTTTGTTCTGGTCTCCATGATCATTTATTAATAACTTAGCTGTGACTTTTTTTCCTTCCCTTGGTGGAAATATATTGATAAATCCTAATACTATAGTTGTTCAAGCCATCTCCTTTTCATCCTGTAGGTCATTTGTTTTTGGAAATATGTATTTTAAAATATTAGGATATATGTAAATATAAAATATATTTCAATAGGTAAAATTTATATATATGTTCAACAAGAATATTATATCTTCCAAATAATGATCATGGGTAACATAGTTATGTTAACGAGTCTTTAAACTCCTTTGTGCAGAGACAATAATATTAGTCATTCTGTATAAGGTAACTAACATATACCCTCTTTTGTGAAACAATTTATATCAAAAATCCATATTTTTATGACGGTAGAGTCAAAATTAGTGCTTTTTAAATTCTTCTCTTGAATTCTTCAAATCATTCTTTGAATTCTTTATACATGTAAACATAATTCCTTTATGTGTCTGATTAGATAAAGGGTTCGAAATTTTTTCAATATTTTGAAGAGGTTACTAATATGAACCATCCAAACTAATTAAATTACATATCATGACTATGTTTATTGATGTATTAATTTATTTAACTAGATTTATGCTACATATTATCAACAAACATTTCATTATTTGGGAGAATATAGTTCGAAAAAGAAATTTTCTAAAGAAATATTTCACAATTGCTAAATATCCCATATAACTGATTTTATATAATAGGTTCAACAATGTTCCACAATTTATTTTCATGGACATTGCATGTTTTAGAGTACAAAAATATATCATCAATAAATTCCACAGTAAACATTTTGAGATATTACATGAATTATGTGTTCAGTAGATCTATAAAAACGATAGGTTCATTATCTAATACCAAAAGAAATACTGTAAAATCATAATTTAATTACCTTATTACAACTATTTTTTTCAATATCTTCTATTATTCACAATTTATAATTCCTAAAATAATTTTTATTCATTGAAAATTAGCCTGGTCCCTGAAGTTAATCAAATGATTCATCAATTCCAAGTAGATGATATTTGATAATTATTTTTATAACAATTATTTCTCCATAATCGGTGCATAATGTAACAACCTAGGTAAATTTAGAATAAATCAGTAATTATATTTTTATTATATATATATTCATTATTAAAATATTATGTAGATTTTGGCCAAAATAGAAAAGGGGTATTTATAACCAAATTTGATGTATAGGAATTGTATGGTACAATTTAAAAGATTTGATTCTTAATCATATTATATTAATTTTAGAAAATGAATTTAATTTTGTAAAGGTTAATTTAAAAATCACCTAATGATTAATTTTTTATACTTTTCAGAAAATAAATAATTTTAAATAAATGATGAAAATAAAATTTTTATTAAAAATTATATTTTCATTTAATGTATTTATAATATAAAATTATATTTTCTTTTATTTTAAAATTGTTATTAGTTATTTTTGAAAAAAAACTATTTAATTCCAATTGAATTAATATTAATCTTTAATTTAGTATGAAAACATTTTTAGTCATCAAATACTCAATTTTCTAAAAAACTGTTTTTCATGTTCTGTCGACATATCATTAAACTAAATTCAATACATTTTATGTTTTTAATTTCAAAAATTTTAGTTTATATTTTGAATTAGTGGATCCAAATTTTTTAAATTGTCCCATTTTATATATTTAAAATATGAATAGTAATATGATAAATTTTTCTACCACTCCAAATTATAAATCAAGCAATTAAAGATAAAAATATAAATAAAATACTATAAATGAAACTAACATTTGAATAAAAAATTTTATATGAGTATATATCGTCCATATTAACAAAAATATCAAATATATGGAAATTTTTTCATTTTTATTTTTTTATGACATTTATAATATTTTATTTATGGAAATTTCAAAAATGTTACAGCCTTGATTTTAATAATTAATATTTGTAGAAAGAAGATAACTAGAGGTTATTTTTTCTTATAAATATAGTTTTGATATATAAATGATTTATCTTCTTCGTGGTAATTTATTTTAAATTTCATGTGATGAAATATTTGACTTAAATTCTTACACATTGCTGACATAATAATTATTCAACTAATAAGAAAAACTAAAATTAATCTTGTTAAAAATATTAAAAGTTGTATAATTTGAATGAAATATTGTTCCCCGTTAATTTTATTGAAGTAAATTAAATTTATATGATTTTATAAAATATTTTATTTGAATTTGTTTTATGGGGTGTTATAATGGTCAATGTAAATGAATAATACCAAAATTGACTATATTGATATTTTTCTAAAATAATATTTTATTAAATTCTTGGAAATTACTAAAAATTATTTATTATTCATTTTTTAGTATAGAATTTATATTATCAACTAGGTCCAGATATGTTTCTTTTTTCATTTAATGGTAGATACATTGACCATCATTGAGTAAAAACCATTGTTGGCACGGTAAGTGTGAAAAGGGTTAACGAGGTTAACATAAAGAAAGGTAAGTATCGGACCAAAAATTGAAAATATATTACTATAAAAGATGATTTAGACTAATAATCATCATATAATATAATATTATAAATTTTTATCCATATGAAAATCACAACATATATATAATTATTTAATACTTTTATGAATTACAAAACTCGTCTCCCTTCAATTATAATAGGACACCAATTAATCCCATTTAATCACACTTTGAATCCAATTTGGTTAACCAAATATCTACCCATATACACTACTAAAATTACTACCCATGATATAGAGGATTTATTTTGGACACAATACCAATCTTAAAGGTATTAATTAGTTAATAAAAGATATATTCCAAAGAAGAAGTATAATTTTAAACCACATGATTTTGTAGTATTACACTATACAATGATATCTAATACAATTAAACAATGCTAAAATAATTACAGAAGTATATAAAATATTCTTCTACTTTATTATATCAATTAAATAGCCTCTATCCATCTCATCTTCAATTAAATAGGATGCTTACCCATCATTAATGTGTACGGTGGACCACCACCTAGAGAACCAATGTAAATAATTTTCTATAATACACTCTCACATATGAATTAGAAGGATTGATTGGATATATATATATATATATATTATATTATTTAAATATTTATCATTATTAAAATATAATATACCAATTACCTTCGAACATTTCCATTCAATGAAAATTGGTACACCGTTCGTGCATACATGTGGATTACCATCTCAACGAAGCAATGTGATTCATTTTTCATCACCATACACCATGATGATATATATATATATGTGTGTGTTTATTTTAATAAATAATATTATATTTATCATATTATAATAAATAATGAAAGATAATATATTACTTATCTTCATTACATAAAGATCGTCAATAAATGGAAGTGTTACTCATGCGTATGAATGACCTATAGTCTTCCTAATTGTAACATAGTTTCTTTTTCATAAACTTATATAAAGGTTGGAAATAAAAATATGATGGATTTATAAAATTTATATTTATTATTTATTATTATAATGTATATAATGGAATAATGATCAATTTGGCCGTTTTCAACTAACAGAAATAATTTTAGGAATATTAATCGAATATCATCAAAACATATTATGTGTTCATAAATGATAAAGTATTTGTTTTAAAATGGAAATAATTAGAAAATGTTTACAATAAAAAATAATATGGTTCAAAAGTAATTTTATAATTAACATTATTTTATTATTATGAATTATAAACAACATACGTGTAGATTCAAACACAATGTACATGAATTTCTTTAAAAAAATCCTCATTTGAAATTTTCCTGGAAACCCTATTTCATTAATGTCTATATTTTTAAAATTATATTATTGCTGAATTTATATGGAAATAAAATAAATATAAAAGGCATTTTTTTATTTTTTACAATATTTTATTCAAAATTAATATTTTTATGGAATTTTTGACTATCCCTAAAATTAAAAAATGAATATTTTATTTTATCGACTAAGAAGAAAATGGACTTTCACACATCCATAACTATTATTTTATTTTCATATACCTTTATAAGATTCCTGTTCTTATTAAATGAAAAATATTATTTCCCTATATTATGATAATTTTTTTAAAGGGTTTTGAAATTTAATGGATTTTTAAATATATTTAAATTTATTTTATGGGTAAAATGAATATTTTTATGAGTCTAATATTGAACATTGAAGGATTTTACGGGTTGTGAATTTTTTACAGTTAATGGGAATTATTATGATGTTGGGTTTTTCCATTATAAACTGAGGAATAGTGGCCAAGTTATTGACCAATGATCGGTGGCTACATGATAAACAAAAAATAGGTGGGTTCATGATAGAAATCATATGCATTGGGAAAAAAATGTCGACCATTTGGTTATTCCACTTGTTAGAGTGATTGTATGAGTGATAAGTAAATGATGTCCAGTGGAACCTAAATTTTTTTTCTCTGATTTTTTTTTGTTTTTTAAAACAATCATATTATTTCTCAATGTATATTAATGACAATATTTTTAATCGAATTTATTTGATACTTTTTTTTGGGTAAATAGATAAAGTAATTTAAAATATATTATGATGTTTGGAGGATCTAAAAGAAAACTTTTGAGTTTAATTATTCGTTTTGTATTTCTTATGAACTATTTTTTAATGACTTGGTTACATTAGGTGATTTCATTTTTAAGAATCATTTTACTTTTTATGTAATGTGTATTTAAAAAAATTCATATTATTATCGTTTTTTAAGGGGAAATAGTTTCATTCTCTATTATTGTGTTTTATAGTGAGTTTTATTTTTCAAACAACATATTAAAATTTATTTTACAATGTTTATGGGTGGGTATGAAAAATTAAAATGATAATTTGAATTTTTTGATGAATTTTTATGAAAATAAATCATGGTTTTCTATAAATTTTTTATATTGTGTAAAAATGGTTACAAATAGAAGTGTCCTCTTTTTAATATATAAAATTACTATTTAAGGGTTACAACCTAAATATCTAAAAAAATAAAAAAAATATATCAATTGAAATGAACGGAAATGAAAATAAATCTTAAAACACTACAAAATGTAAATTTTAATTCATGGTCCTTAGAGTTGAAATAATAATTTTTTTATATTACATTAGGGGTTGGGATAATGATTATATAATACCCATAATATATTTTACAATATGGTTATGTTTAATTTATATTAAATTTAAATATTAATATGTTGCTTCATCTATGGACAGTTTTTTTTCACAATAGTTATTTGTAGAGAGAATAATGAAGTTAATGCATTAAGGCTCAGAGTGGATGATATCCATTTGGAACAGAAATCAAGAATGGTTGCAATTAGAACATTTATTTTTTCTATAATAGGTCAGTTGATGTATGATATAAATTATGGTGTTATCTATCACGATCTAACATTGTTCATCCAAGAATAGGTTGCCCAAACTGATTTGTTACATCACCCGAAGGGAGTTCCCGATCCACATGGGCATGAAACTTCTTCCAGGCATCAATAGATCTTGAAAAGGAATCATTTTTTCAGAAAAATAATAAATAAATTGATCAGCAGAATTAAACCAAACAACCCAATATATAAATAGTACCAACTAAACATCTTATACATAATGTTGAAAGGTACAACCACTATACAATAAAACAAATCGAACAAGATGTACACACAATCTCTATGTGACCCTGTAGGTCACTCTACAACAAAAAGATCAATCATCACCCAAGGTAATCAAACTCATGATAGAAAACCTACACCCAGTTCTAAAAACAAGAAGAAATAATAAGCATCAATATTGAATCTTTGTAGGATGGCCCGATAATATATACCAATACACTTTATTTAAAATAAAAGAAATATAAACATGATGTTTGAACTAAAATATAAAAAATTATGTTTTTCTACATATTTTACATACAAAAATGTACATCCCATTTCACTACATAATTTCAAAACATGTTTCATTCCATTAGTTATATGATAATATTTTCAAGGGGAAGGTGATTACATTATTTCAAATGGAACAAGAGAGTATGAAAAAAAATTTAATTTAATATTTTTCATTAAACAGTGGATGTGAACTCATCATTTCCAAATAAAACACCACACAATGAGGAAACAATGATAACCACATAATAAGGGAAATGTAAATTAATATATAAGTATCTTAATCATCGCTATAAGAAGCTAAGTGCTAATAGCCATGGGCGACCCTAAGAGATCGTGAATAATCTAGAACATACTAATACCTGAGACCCATTATAATGACCCATGATTGATGTACAGGGACATTACATTTCTTTGGTGGAATACTTAATACATGAAAAAAACCAAAAACCAAGATTGATGTACATAGACATTACATTTATTTTGTGGAATACTAAATACATGACACAGACCGACACCCAAGACTGTAATTGTTTAGTTTATTTGGAAACAAGGAACATAATAATCTAACTTGGTTAAATATCTTTAATATATCCCATGATGATCTTCTCCGTTCTTTCCAACCTAAAACATTTTCTTTATATCCATTGGAAATGAAAACCTAAAAAGGATGAGTTGAAATGCTTGTTAAGGGTAAATATGGAGAACATAAAACACACCATAAACATAAGAATGTAAAAACCTAAACATAAAGATTAAATATCATAATCATGAGTCATAAAATAAAACATGGTAATTCATAAGGAATAGATCATAATAAAACATTAACCCTGATAACATATATTTGGAATAAAACATAAATTTTTGGAAAATAATATAGCACATAATATGATTTCTATAGTATCCAAGGCATTTTTTCAAAGACCATAATAGTGGAAAAATTCCATTACTAACTGATTTTACATGTCATTCTGTCCATTTATTACGAAACCAGGTTTTCATGTCATTTGAGCCCTATATTATTGAACTGTATTTAAATTACAATAAAGTATTTTTTATCTCATGATATATAAATATTTAACAAATACATTTTTGGGAGATATAGTCCCCACCCCTCTCATAATGAAATCATTCTTCCATGTTCCACAGAAACATAAATTATTTATCATAGCATAACCAATAATATAAAATGGTTTTATTAAACATCATTACGTCGAAATACATATAAAATAAAAGGATTTCCTTTCAATAATTCTATCAAAAAACAAGAAAAATATGTTATAATATGGATAGAAACATAACCCAATCTCATCTTAGATGGAAAATGTTAATGAGAAAACACATAAACTTAATTGTTGAGGAAAATATCTTTTCTTTTTAAGAAATGTTTTTTTTTCTCAAAATGCCACTCCATTTAAAAAAACTAATTTAGTTAAAAATAATCATGAAATCTTATTGAGTAAGCTTAATGGAAATAATGTTCCATGAAATCATAAAAGTCCATTCATGTCATATAAGTTAAAAAAATCATTCTCGTCGTACTTTTTCCAGAGAGTCAACAAGTGCCTCATATGGTAAACACAAGAAAGGATCCTTCCATACCATGTAGTAAAAGTCCAAAATGGGTAAAAATTACTTTAAAAATTCTTAGAATAATATTTAAAATTTTATGTTATCATTTTTAGAAAATATGGACATGGCTGATAAATATATCCCTTGTGAATACTTATGTATAAACAATCTCGGATAAAATGAGATTGAAAAATTATTCCATACATTGAACGTTTCATTAGTTGATGGTGCGTTCACCTCATGTATAATTATTAAAAAATTATTAAATTATACGTTGACCATATCAATATATATGTTATTATATATGATCCTATTATACCATTTTGTTAATAGTATTTCAATTTTACCATTATTTCAGGTGTTAACTGCTTCATTTTCCCATTCATGTTTTGACATGTATGTCATGTTTGTTATGCATAGGATGTATATTATTCCTCAAATTAAGTTGATAATTATTATTTCAACACATCGTATAAATTTTATAATCATTCTGGAATTATTAATGTGGTGAAAAAATCTCTATGCATCATGGAGACGATAGGCCGTATGTATGCTCGAGCGACGATATCATTTACTTGGGGGTTAAATGATATGTAATTGGATGTTATATTAGTTATAAAAAATCATTATAATTTTATATTCATTATTTAAATCCGTTATAATAATCATTATGACCATCCTAACAAAGTATTTTGGAATATAATATTACCCCACGGTGTGGAGACTGTAAGCCGTATGTATACACGCGTGGTGATATTATTATTCGTAGGATGGAAGAAATAAGGAAAAATGGTGTCCCATAATTATAATTAAATCCAAGAATTTATAATATACTAGATTTATTACTTTATTGTCGAATAAACATAGAAATAGGAAGTAGAAGAACAAAAGAAATTGAATTGAATTGGTTAAGCATTTACATCTTCTTCATTGGACTTTCATTTAATCTCTACTTAGGGACAGTAGAGATATACTATTTTGATAACTAGGACCTCCATTAGTTAACTAATATTGTTTATAGGATAATTTTGTAGGGTCTTTTCTATTTATAAGTATCAATGAGGTGTGAAGAAATGTGGGGGAGATGCCTTTTTAAAAGAGAGGAGAGGGGCACTTTAGGAAACTCTCAAAATACTAAAATATAATAAGACTATTTTATATCTAAATAAATAAAAAAAGACCATAAATGAAATTTATAATACATCCTAGACCATTTATTATCCCCTTGTGAATATTTAATATTTTTTTATTTTTAAATAATTAATAATAAATTAATTCATTAAGATATTATTATTTTTAAATTAAATACTTTTCATTTTTTTACATAAAATACATTAAGAAAAAGTGGGACATTGAATATATTTCATTCAAACAACTATAATATATCTTCTAGATACTTTCCATTTGTTATGAAGATTAACTAATCCAAAAAATAACAAAATTAATATCATTAAAATCATTCATTATATTTTTATGTTAATTGAATAAGTGTTGTTTAAGAATTGAAAAGACTTTTAAGGTAATTATATAAATTATAAAAATAAAAAAAATTATATAATTAATATGGTTTCATTTATATAAAAATATACATATATATTCTATCATATCTTGATTTTGGCCTAATGGGGACACATAAAAGATATTAAAATACAAGATAGTGATATTTGTAACTATCATTGATTTAAATAATATATAGTTTACTTTCATGTAAATGTGTCCATTAAACAACTAAAAATATATCGTATTGTGATAATTATTGAATATTATTCAGCGAAAAAATATGTATTTGTTTTGGTTTTATTTTAACCTAATAATAATGATTTACCCTTAATTAATTCCCTTAACTCTTACTACAACAAGATGTATTTTTTATTTACTATGTGTTAATATAGTCACTCTAAAATGTCATAGGATCCATAAATGGAGAATTTATGACATACTTAACTTCATCCCAATTAGTTGGACTAATTATATAGTTTTTTTAATTTTATTTAATTTAATAAAATATTTTTTATTTTAAAATAGTAATAGTGTCAATTTTGACAATATTCATTAGTTGTATTTTTATAAATATCATAAAATAGAGATGTGTTTGAACAGACTCAATTAAACTATAAATAACCTATCAAATTCATTCATAAAATTAGTTTTTGACATTAATTCACTCAAATTATATTTATTCTAATATTTTTAATGTCTTATATTTGATATTTCGATTAATAATATAATTTCTACATCACTATTTAGTCATCATTAGTTATAATTATATAATATTTAATAAATTTAAATTAATTTCTAGGATGTAATTAATTATATTATCTTTCCATATACTACATATAGTAAATTTTATTCCCTAGTAATCCTTAAATTAAAATTAATATACTTATATAAAATGATAGTGTGACATTTTGTCACATTCATTAATTTTTTTATATTCTTGTTATATTCATGGTAAAGTGGATATTATTTGATTCAATTTAGTATCATAGATTATAAGTGCATAAATTATTCATAGAATATTATTTTTATATGTTTTAAAGTAATTTTATAATATTATTTTTACCTTTAATTACCCGATTTACCGTCAACCATGGTAAAAAAATAATTACTAAATATATTGTTCATAATGTTCAAAAATAAATGTAACATAGTTACATAATTTGGTCTTACTGATTACAAATATGGAATCCATTTTTCATAATTCCAAAAAAAAATAAGCATAAATTAATTTAAAATAAATTACTATTACTAAAACCAAAAAGCTTGTTTTTAGGAAGTAAAAACTTATCAAAAAATGTTATGTGTTTCTATCCAATTGAAAGGTGAAATTAAATTCAACAACCAAAATTGTATTAAATGAAAATATATATTATACAATTAAACATTAAAACTTATTAAAAAGATAATATAAAAATATAAATAAATTAGATGAAAAGATAGTTTTGGATTAAAATGCATTATTTTTCACAATTCAATTAAATATGAAATTTATTAGAAAAAAACAAAAAATTCAACAAAAGTAAATTTTTTATGATCCTCTTCAAATTAAGAAGTTTATTTTGTCTAATATAATATATAAATTTGTTAAAAACTAAATTTAAAATTGATGCATCATCAAAAGGTGGAAAACTGCATTTTTTGAAAAAAACTTCTTTTTTATAAAAAAAATTGAATTTGTTATTATATTATGTTTAGAAAATACATAATATGAATATTAATGTCATTAAAAATTTAAAATGTGATTAATAAAATTAAAAATTTCAAGTTTATATCCCATTAGATAGTAATATTTAAATAATATATCATTGTTTAGTGAAACATAGTATTACCTATGACGCAAGTTATCATGGAAGGCTATTTTTGTGTGTAACAAAAAAAATAATGTTTCATATACTGAAAGATAATGTAGTGTTGTGTATAGTGCATTCTAAGATTGGTGTAGCGTACTACTCAATACATCAAAAAAATTAAAAAGAATCTGTCTCAGAAAATCTCAAGTTGTCCCATTCTACCTCCCTTAAAATGTATTTCTCCCATGAAATTAGTTGGTGTTATAAATGATTTACTACATTAAAGTTTCTTTCATGGAAACCCACATCGTTAAAAGGAATACTAAGACTTCATTTTAAAAAAGAATTTTTGAAACAGAATGGTTACCCAAATTAACTCATTACTAGGTTTCCAAATAAGAGAACATAGCGTAGATGTGAAAACTTGGACATGGAAGATAAATATAACCACATATTGTTTATGGATAGTGATATAGAATAAGGTCTGGAGAAAGTTAACTTCCAAATATCTATAAATCTGGGATGATTTAAGAGACCATTTGATTTATCGGATATAAATGTACTATGATAACATTTCTGGTTTCAATATCCTTTTCCTAAAGTTGATGAATTTTTTCTTGAGAATAAATACGTAATTTATTTAAGAACAGTATCACATTTAATTATTCCCTAATCAATTTCAACATAATATCTAAATTAATAAAATTATTTTGAATTTCTCATTCGTGATGTTTTAGCAGATCATGTGGTTGAATGGTATATCATTCCATCTATCTAAACAAAAAGTGTAGAAAAAGTTATAAAATATGAAAAATAACACCTGTAGTGAGATAATACATTTATATAACAAACATCAACCGGAATATAATTTATTCTATCTATAAATAGATAACATTACAATCCTTCCAAAAACTGAAAATACTAATATTAGAAATAGGTGAACTAAATCTAATTAACATTGGTCTCCCACAACTCATTTGGTAGATCTTGGTTGTCACATTCCAAAGATTTGAATACTGTATCCATGTATTCCCTTGAAACATGGTAATGAAAGGAATTACCCTTGAACTATATTGAAAACATGAATTATGTAAAAATTAACTCTTTTCACACACCAAAAATAACAAAAATTATATATTCTCGAACCATGATATCACTATTAAACATCACACTATCTCTATATCCCTTTATTATGTGCATATCAAGTGCTTTCCAAAAATATTCCAATCACTTTTCATGGTTACAGGTACCATATAATTATGGGAAACCACAATGGACAAACAAATAAATATTTCAATATTCTATAATACAATAAAAGAGATCCTACTACACTATTTTGTAATCCCATTACATAAACACATAATCATTCGACATCTCTGTTTTTATACACAACATCACTAATAGCGATCACATGTGATTTGATATTGTCTTTAGATTTAGGATTCTATTTATATCAATCATCATTAACCCTATGATTAGGGAATTGGTAAGCATATTCCCCATTTCATTACACTTATAGCATTGAAGTGTAAGAAGTGCATTATCCATAGTCTTTTCTCAATTCACATCATTCAAAACATTTTTCCCATTACTTCCACACTCACCTGATCGATGACCTTATTTTCCACACTAGAAACATTTTCTAGTCCCAGTTAGAGAATATCTCCCATGCTTTTTTCAAACCTCAAGCAAAAGGAAACAATCATATTCTTTTAACTATTATTTTGTGATATTCCTTTGATCTCCATATTTCATTTCCTCTCAAAACAATGAGATTGATAAGTAACACCAACATCCATTTCTAACTTGATATCAAAATGAAAAATATCTTCATAGATACTAAAGTATCTCATTGCTAATTCCCTCCAAAGACATGGTTTTATTCCACTGAAGAATCGATGAACTTTACATTCAAGTTGGATGATAAATCCAGAATTATACCTTGAAAGTCTTATAAAATTTTCTTCTTATATACCAATGGATTAATAATCCTTTTTATTAACCTCAAGGAACTACTTTTCTATCTTTTTTCAAAGAATATGAGGGAATTATTTATTGAAAAACATGTTAATGAATTCATCCTATTCCATTGATTTAATTTCATCTAGCTTCATTGTATTGATAATTAGTGACAACCACTGGTCTAGTTCACCTTCTAAACAACGAATATCCAAAAGAAATATTTCATGTTCTGAACAGTGAATGATGGAAAATATCATTTCAATAGTACTTATCTATTTTTCAGCAACAAGTGGATTAGAAGATGTAATGAAAAAAGTTGGTTGTTGCCTCATGAAAGACACAACAGAATGTTGTTCCCTCCTCTACTCATTTAGAAGTCTAAAATTATTCATATCTTGTTTAAGTATAGAAATAAGAATTTTCATTCCATCTCCCATAACATTTAGTTTTTTTGGAGGACAAACATTGCATTTCCCAGTGCATTGATCATTAACACAGTTCCTTCGGATTCCATCCATCATCTAAAACCCAGAACAATACTGAGAGAGGAAAACATCGTACTATGAAAACAATATAATCAAGGGAGAGTACTTTCAATCACTAAAAACATAGGATTAATCCTAGGTTATTCATGATAATTACAAGAATTATAGGACTATAACCTATAGTTTGACATACCCTTAAGGACATCCCTAGACATTCCACAGAAATATATTTAGGGATCTCACTAAAGTTTTTGCATCCTAGTTTTCAAAGGATAACTAAAATTTCCTCTGATACCATACATATTGACCCAAGATTGAGGTACATGAACATTAATTTTTTTTTGTGGAATACTTAATATATGAAACAAACCGTCGCCCAATTTTGTATCAGTTTAGTGCCTTTGGAAACATGGAACATAATATTCTAAATTGGTGAGAGATCTTCAATATCTCCCATAAACATATTCCCTTTTTCCTACATAAAGCCATTATTTATATCCTGGGAAAAAGAGAACACAAAAAGTGTGAGTTTAAATTCTTAGTAATGGTAAACATGGAGAACATAAAACAAACCATAGAGATAATAATGTAAAACATGAACATAATGTTTAAATTTCATAATCATGAGTCATTAATTAAATCGTGGTAGTTCGTAAGGCATGGATCATAAAGGAACATTAACCATGATAAAATATCATTCACATAAAACATGGAATTGTTGAAAAAAAATAATCGCATAATATGATATCCATATTATCCAAGACATTGTGTCATAGACAATCATTGTGGACAAAGTTCATTACTGTATCGGGTTTATATGTTGTTCCTGCCATGTATTACAGAACCATGTTAACTTGTTGTTCCAGCCCTATATTACTAAACTATATTAACATTTTATTCTAGTCATGTTTATCTCATGATATATAAATCATTACCCATTGAATTTTCAGGATATATAGGTCCCACCCACTCATAATAAAATTATTATTACATGTTCCACAAAAACATAAATAATTCATTATAGCATAACCTATGAAATAAAGTGGGTTTCTTAAACATCATTCCATCATAATCCATATAAAATAAATGGATTTCATAATAACAAATACATCATAAAAACAATAAAAAAATTAAAAATAGGGATAGAAATATATCTTTATGTCATCATATGTATAAAATACTTTTTATAAAACACTTGAACTTAATTCTTAAGAAAAATATCTTATCTTTTTTAGAAATGATTTTTTTCTCAAAATGAAACCCCATTTTAAAAGAAAATAATTTTGCTGAAAATAATCATGAAATAAGGTAGAGGATGCTTCATGAAAATAAGGTGTCATGAAATCGTAAAAATCCATTCTTCAATGTAATTTAAAAAATACATTCTCCTTGTTCTTTTGCTGGAAAGTCAAAAAGTACCCCATATGGTAAAAAAAAAAAATTTTCCTTCAATACATTGTAGTAAAAGTAAAAAATGAGTAAATATGGATTTAAATATTCATATAAGAATAATAAACATTTTATGATAATATTTTTTGAAAATATGGACACAGATGATAAATATATCCCAAGTAAATACTTATTTATAAACAATTTTGGATAAAAATGAGATTCTAAAATTATCCCTTACCTTTGAATTTTTGTTAGGTGATGGTCTGGTCAAATCCTATATAATGGTTGAATCATGTTATTAAAGTATACCATGACTATATCCATATTTATGATATCATATAAGATCCAATTATTTTATTTTATAATAGTATTTAAATATTACAGTTATTTTAGGTGTTAACTACTTCATTTTCCCATTCATATTATTCCATGTAAGTCATTTATGTTAGGCATAGGATGTATTTTATTCATTAAATTACGTTCATAATTATTTTTTTCCTCATCATTTGAATTTTATAATCATTCTTGAATTGTAAACATGGAGAACGAATCTCTTCGCGTCATAGAGACGGTAGGTTGTACGTATGCACGAACGACGATATCATTCTCTTGATTGTTAAATGTGACATAATTGGATGGTATATTAGTTAAAAAAATTATTATCATGATATATTAATTATTTAAATCTAGTATAATCAACATTATACCAATCCTTATAAATAATTTTTTAATTACAAATTACACCACCGTGTGGATGCAATAATCTATATGTACACACACATGGTGATATTGTTATTCATAGGATATATAAAAATAGGTATAATGTTGTCCTATAATTATAATAACATCCCTTGATGTATAATATACTGGATTTAATTTTCTATTATGGAATCAACATAGAAATAATAAGTAGAAGATGAAAATAAATTAAATTGAATTGGTAAAGTAATTACCTCCTCTTCATTAGGATTCCTTTGGATCTCATCTTACGGTCACATGGGATGGACTTTTTGGAAAACCTATGTCATGATCCATCCCCTAGGGTCTGTGCTATGACTACCCCAAGACCACCTTTCATAGGCAAGGGGCTGGTGACTATCTCGCAAAGGCATATTCCCAAAAACGTGAGGGCATTGCCTTTAACTTGTATAGACACATGGTCAGAGAACACAATAGGGGAAAAATGTGAAGTAAACTACCGTAGTAAAAGAGTGTTAAAAGTAACACGGGACCAGAATATAGACCCAACTGTAAGAGTACAATTAAAAATGAAATAAAAATACAACTGGAAAAGGTAAAATAGTTACTGGGTCGTCCTCCGAGGATCCTACCTAAAGGGTAGGTAAAGATCGGCTCCTCAGTTCTCCTCATCTACCTGTCTCTTTCATGTACCGCCAAGTCCTATCTTCTTCAAGCCTCAACCTAGCTACTCATCATATTCACAAGACACAACAAGGTGGGGTAATTCCCATGCAAGGTTGAGAATAACTATAATCAGTATGGACCCTGAGACCCCTATGGTTTCCTATAGTTCCCCAAAGAAAAAGCACGAGGTAACACCATGAAGGTAAAGTACCACACAGTTATAGTACCACATAGAATAACCTCAATAACAACAAAAAAAATAAAGACATCTCATACCATGATTTATTTTAGAGGTAGTAACAAGTAACATCCCAATCCACATCGTCTAATGCCACAGCTGCAGGATAAATCCTCCTCTATCGAGTACAGTGGGTCTGCCGTGTCACATAGATGTGCTTCCCATTTACCTCGAACTGCTGAGGTACTCCTCTCCATCATGTATCATGGGTCTTTCAGGCTACACCGAGCCACCCTCCACTAATGTGGCCTTGATAAGGTACTCCTCCCCATAACATACCATGGTCGCTCCCCACCGTGGCCTGCTGATGTACTCCTCCCCTTCGCGTACCATGGTCGTAAAGTCCCTTCGAGTCGAAATGTTATCAGTCATCTGGTCTCATCAAGTCATAGATTTCTGTACGTAGTGTTCTTTGGAGAACCACTCCCAAAGACATCAGTCGTATCTCAACCAGTATGAAGTCTCACAAAGAAGTAACTGGATGATCTTCCATGTCATATAGGTTCCAATGCAGCAGACAACGCGTCAATCGGGTGCCCGGTCTTTGCGTTATTGGCATTTCAGTGCCGAGGGCTCGGTTAGATTTGGATGTGATCCAACCCATCCATACTATAGGTTTTATCAAAACTCTAATGTAGTAAGGAAAATTGAATGTCTTGCACCAAGGGTCCCAATGCCGCATATGGTTCGTCAAACGGGTTTCTGGTTCTCATGTTAAGGTCCATTGAGTGTTTTTGGCCCCGGTTGGGGTATGTGTCATGTCCGACCAGGTCGGACCGACCCGGCCTAACCTGGTCTGGGCTACACCGAGGTGAAATCAGACCAATGGGCTGATGTCTGGTTCAGCTCGTAAGATGGGCGGCCCACAATGGTGGCCTCTCCAGAATAGGGTGGCCCACAAGTGGCAGCATGGCCCGCGTGGGGTGGTGGCTCGCTAGGAGGCAGCTCAACCCAAGGGCAGAGTCTCGGTCCGAGGGAGGCGGTTTGTTCCAAGGGAAGCGACCCCGCTCAAGGGTGGTGGCCCTCTCCAAGGGCGGCGGCCCAATCAGAGGGCGGGGGCCCCGTCCGAGGGCGGTGACCCGGCTTGAGGGCGGTGACCTTCTCCGAGGGCGGCGTCCCGGTCCTAGGGAAGATGCCCAGTCTAAGGGCTGCATCTCACACTAAGGGTAGGGGCCTGGTTCAAGGGTGGTTTCCCAGTCCAAGGGCGGTGTCCCGGTGGGAGGGTATCATCTTAGCGGGAGAGTGGCGGCCCGGTCCAAGGGTGATGACCCGACACGAGGGTTTTGTCCCGGCTCAAGGGTGGTGGCCTGCTCCAAGGAAGGCGACCACATGGGAGGGCGGAGGCCCGGTCCGATGGTGGCGGCCCTGTTCGGTCCAACGTGGGGGGGGGGGGGTGTGACCCCCCAGTCTCCCGGATTCCTGAATGGCCCAATGGTTGTTTGTTTGCGAGGCGGCGGCGCCACTCGGTCACCATGGAACTAACTAGAGGCGAGGTTGGCCTCTACTATGGCTTCAGTAGCAGCTTCCATTCACCAGCGGTGCAGCAGTCGCGCTCCCTCCCATCTCTTTGTCAGTCGTCGGGTTGGATGCCTCCTCCATTCACTATGGTTGAAAAGCTATGGCCTTCCTCTTGGGACGTCTGTCGACGTGATCGAGGCCTTCCAAGGAGGTGCAAGGATAGCAAGATAGTAGAGGGTTTGGGCCTGGTTTGTTAGGCTTGCGCCCTCCGCATTAGATCATATTATGGAGGATATTAATAGAGTTCAATATATTCACATGAATTTGAAACTAGAATCAAACCCCCTACATAAAAATGTTAGAGGAACATTTGTGCTTGAATTTGGATCATTTTCTTCGTTCTCGCGATAGGTTCCCAAAACACCACTCAAACATTGCCCTTTGGTTCGGTGTCGATAGTCACCTCTTGCTGGGTCGGCTTCATCATCTAAGGGTCTAGCGTAGTGGTGTTTCTTCTGCGCTTCACTGCTTAGTGATGCTCTCTAATACCCCTTCCCTATCTCCATATACATATAATAGAGGGATGGTAGGTAATGGTGTGGGGAAATAATAGGGCTTAATAATTAAGAATCTTCCCAATTTCCCCAACATCATCGTTACATGAGTTGGCTAGTCACACCATGTAATGGCTGGACACACTGCTGACCCCACCAGTTAATTGGTCTGTTGGAGGTTTATGAAATATAATAACAAAATTATTTTATTTCACTTAATTTAAAAAAATCACAAAACGTAACTTTTTCTCTAGACCTACTACTGCCAAAGTAAATCCTCCCTAAAGCGAATCTCGTCTTTTCGGATTCAACTGTGCTCCCATATTTTTAATCCGAGAAATAGTTTAAAAGATAGAAAATTCTACTCTTGCATTTCCTGAACGTACCCGAAAAAATGTTCATAAATTCATTCAGGGAACATTGGGCCTCATAATCATGCATCGTCAATTTTTTCAGTCTCTTAATAATTATATATAATCAAAAAAATTACATCGAAAATTCCATGGTTTTACATTCTCCCCACCATCGTGCTTTTTTTACCAGAAAGCGGCAACATAGACTAAGGAAAAAAATGGTGGTACTGAGCCCTAATTTGAGGCTCTCGATCCCATGTTCTCTCTTCAAGGTTCTTGTGCTGCAAGTGAATGTGCACCAGAGGTATAGACTACCCACAAAGGACCCACTTATGACGATCCTCAATCTCTTGTGGAACCTTCGAAAACGTTGCCCCACTGTCAATGTATATCTATCCATGTTCGATGACATGAGATGGGTCATTCACGTATCTTCTCACCTAGGATATGTGGAACACGTCATGCACCCTCTCAAAATTTGGTGGTAGTGGAAAGTAGTATGTCACCTCGCCTATCCTCCGATATTTTAGAAAAGGCCTGATAAAACATGGTGATAACTTGCTGCCTCATCCAAATCACCCTTGTCCCCATTGAGGAGAGACTCAAAAAAAATGTGTCCCCCTTCTGTAACTCCAAAGGTCTGTATTTTCTATTAGTATATGACTTCTATATGATCTGGTGTAGTTTTTATCCACTCCTGGATGATCTTCACCTTCTCTATGGTAGCATGTACTAACTCTAGACTCATAAGTGCCGACTCCCCTAGGTCTATACAGCATTTGGTTGATCTGCAAGGTTGGCAGAATAGGGCCTCAAATGGTGCCATACTAATGGTGGAGTGGTATCTATTTTTGTAAGCGATCTCCACCAAGGGAAAGTGATCCTCCCAACTGCGGCCAAAATCTAGGACGCATTCACGAAGAATTTCCTCTAGCGTCTAAGTGGTTTGAAAACTCTGACCAATCGTCTAAGGATGAAAGGTTGTTCTCAAATGCAGTTTAGTCCTGAAATCCTCTTGTAATCTCTTCTACAACCAGGATGTAAAACCTACATCATGGTCCGAGACGATCATCGATGGAACCTCATGAAGTCACATGATCTTCTATACATAGAGGAGTCCCAAGCCCTCTACTGGTCCATGCTCTCGGATAGGTAATAAGTGGGACGACTTGGTTAGTTGGTTAATGATCACCCATATAAAATCATGTACCCTTAATGTACATGGAATACCTGTCATAAAGTACATGGATATCCCATCCCACTTCCACTCCAGCACCCCTAGTGGAAAAGATAAGCCTACTGGTACCTAATTCTTGGCCTTCACTTGCTGAAAAGTGAGGCATCATGGAACAAAGTCTGCTATAGCCTTCATTATACCTGGTCACCAGTGCTAACACTGGAGGTCCTAGAACATCTTTACCACACCCTGATGTACCGCCAGAGGGGACGTATATAAATCCCTCAACACCTCCTCACGTAGCCTCCCTGGTACCATGATACATCCTTTGATGAGGATGACGTTCTCCCCACCTTCATAAAATCATAGAGGTGCCTGCACTGAGGCTATCTAAGCACATCGAGCCTCGACGTCAATGTCCCCATGATGTGCCTCCCTAAATTTCTGAAAGAGTGGGGTGTGATAGTTATAGACTGTAGGTATGTTTCTCTATCTATATCCCCAAAAGATATCTACAATGTGGAAAGCTGCTCTATCACCTAACTCAGCAACTACTGACCTGACCTTCTACTGAGTGCATATGCTACCATGTTACCCTTCCAAGGACTATAGACTATCTCTTTTTCATAGTCCTGGAGGAACTCTATCCATCACTGCTATCTTAGGTTCAGGTCCTTCTGAGAGAAGATATTCCTCAGACTCTTGTGATACGATTAGACTATAAAATGTTTACCCATCATGTAATGTTGCCACATCTTCCAGGAAAAGACCGCTGATTCTAACTCCAGGTCATGGGTACTGTAGTTTTGCTCATTTTGTCTCAGATTTCATCAACCATAAGTGATCACTCTTTGCTCCTGCATCCGGACACATCCATGCTCAGTCCATGATGAATTGCAGTAGACTACATACCCAACACCATATTCGGGCAGCCTCAAGATGGGGGCACTCATCAGTCTCGGCCTCAGCTCCTGGAAACTTTGTTGGAATCTCTATGTCCACAGTAATGGTTTCCCATTCTTTGTCAATGCGGAAAAGGGTTATATAACTCTAGAAAATTCATGCACGAATCTCTAGTTGTATCCAACCAACCCTAGTAAAATCTACACCTTTATCACTATCTTGGGTTCCTCCAAAGCAAGACCAACCTCTATCTTCACTAAATCTATAGAAACTCTAGCATCTGTGATAACGTGTCCAAAAAAGTGGACCTCTCGTATCCAGAAATGGAACTTCTAGAGTTTTCCAAAAATCTGGTGCTCTCGAAGTGTAACCAGAACTATCTATAGATGATAGGGATTCTCTTCCTTTGTCGCTGAGTATATCAAGATTTCATCGAAGAACATCACCATGAAGTGATCGAGGTATGGCTAAAAGATCATGTTCATGAGTCCCATGAACACTTCTGGGGCATTCGTCATGCCGAAAGGCATAACCAACAACTCATAATGGCCATACCGACATCTGAAGGTCATCTTTTGCACATCCTCATCTCATATCCAATGCTAATGATAGCCTAATCAGAGGTCTATCTCCGAAAACCAGTGAGCTCCCAAAAGCTGATCGAAAAGATCAAAAATTATCAGGAGTGGGTACATATTCTTAACGGTCACCTGGTCCAACCACCGATAGTCCAAAAAGAGTCCCAAACTCCCATATTCCTTCATGGAGAACAAAATCAAGGCTTCATATAGAGAAAAACTAGGTCTTATGAACCCCTTTCCATGCAAGTCCTCCAACTGTACACGTAACTCACGATCCTCTAAGAGATCCATATGATATTATAGTGTAGATATTGTTGTCTTCCTAGGGTACAAGTCGATGTAAAAGTATAAATCTTTTCATGGTGGTAGTCCTTGAACATCATCAGGAAAGAAATCAGCAATCTAGTCCACCACTACTATATAGCTTGGACTCTCAAAATCAACTGCTCGGTGGTTAAGGCTTGTCAACTGATGAGTCATTGGATGCACCCTCTTCTGGGTAAGTATATCCTATGTTGGAAAGGTTCGCATCTCTCTGGTGAAGTAAATCCTTGTCCAATCAGTGTAGACACACTGCACTTTTTTCCCAATACAGTCAATCTGAGCATGGACTGTGGATAACCAGTCCATACCAAAGATGACCTCTTAAGAACTCGATGCTACTACAAAGAGATCCCAGCTGAATCTTTCACCTCCTAGTGTAATATCACACTGGTGGAACCAGTTTATAATCATTGAATCTAATCTTGTATGAGTCTCTAGATATATTGAATGAGCCGAAGCCTCCACAAAAATCTCCAAGATCCGAATGAGGGTCATGGAAATAAAAGAGTGAATTGCACTTGTGTCTATAAGTATTGCATCTAAGGTGTAGTAGACACATAGTGTACCTCTATTCATCTCCGGAGCACCGTGGTCATTGGCCTCAGCTTCCTAGAGTTGAGCTCGTTCATGTCCTCTGGCTCCCTTTGGTCGGGGTGGACCACCTGGAGGTGGTGGCGGTAGAATATCGAAATGCCTCCCACTGCTGACTACACGACCCGCTCCTCTACCAGGTTCACCACCCTATAGACCTCGTCACTCAAACTTCTGAATTTACCTCCGTGTTCCCTCAACCATATACTGGTCATCGGTATGGCGGTTCTGGCAATCATGAGCCATATGACCATGTCCACTGCATGTGTAACACTACATGTCGATCACCCGTCTTACTCTACCTTGTGTGCCTCACACCTCTGACCCTGTGTCCTGAGTCCGTCTACCAGAAGGTCTAGTCTACTTGGTACTCTATGTCATCTGCCTACTGCCTATTGTAGATTACTCAGCTACCTGTCATATGATGGTAACTCTCATTGTCTGTACCAGCTCTACTAGTAAGTTCTCCACAAAAGGTGCTCTCTCATGCACTACAGCCTACGTCGGAATGCTGAGAAAATACCTGTGATGCTCTGATCTCCCATCGGAGACCTTGATCAAAGGTTCCAGCCCTGAAGAAAGGGTCATGTACCATGTCAGTGGAGAAGCAGGAGAGATGAGTGAACCGTCCCGAGAACTAGGCCACTATCATGCCACCCTACTGTAGGTACAACAACTACTGTATAAGAAAAGAGTGTAAGGTTGTGGGGATGAACTCTACCCTGAAAAGGCCATCGAAGTAATCCTAGATGAGGGTCACCTCATCATGTATCTGGAGAATCTGTCTCTACCATCTCATTACTGCTACCTGAAAAAGGCAGGCTTCCAGGATCACCATAAAATCTGCATGTGTCCCAACTAAGCGGAAAACTCTAGCCATAGCCTCCAAGCAGTCCTCAACCACCTACTGGTCCATCTCACTTCGGAAACATGGAGGCCTCTACTGCTGGAACTCATGTAATTCACTTAGTTGTTGTGCAACCTCTACTGCTGGGGCTAGTGGAAATAGTTTTCCAACGGGCAGTGGTGTTGTAGGTACACCACCCTAAGGTTCCAATGCCATAAGGGGGCCCAATATCGACGCCACATCACTCGGTGGGTCGTCATCACGCACACTCATAAGGTACCTGGGTTGCTATCTTCATGGAGGCATCCTGAAATGAAATAGCTGTTCCATTGTAAATAATTATACCTGGTGGGAGGACTCAGGAAAACAAAAGGAAGACTTTTCCAAACACACAGAATTAGTGTTTTCGTGCGCTGAGTCAGAAATCAAAACCTAGGGTCCTAGTGTACGGATACACCGGCCACCACACCAACACTAGACTTCACGAACTGAAAACCACTCTCAATACACTTAACACTATTGGAACATAGAAAATATCAGAGTCCTGGTTCTTTAGTAGAACCAACTTCTCTGACACCACTTTTTCATGACCCGTCCCCGTGAGCCTGTTATGTGACTACCCCAGGCCCGCCTTCCAAAGGCCAAGTGCTGGCGACTAGCATAGAAAGGCGTATTCCCTAAAACGATTTTGAATTTCCATTAACATATACAAGCACACGGTCCACGGACACAACAAGAATCCATTGTGAAGTAAACTACTATAGTAAAAGAGTGAAGAAAGTAAAAATGGACTGGAATACAAACCCAATTGTAAGAGTACAAGTACAAATGAAAGAACAATACAACAAAATAAGGGAAAAATAGCTATTGGGTCATCCTATATGGATCCTACCTAAAGGGTAGGTACAGATCAAATCCTCATCACTCCAAATCCACCTTCCTTCCCCACATACTGCCTAGTCCTACCTCTCTCAAGCCTCAACCCAACTACACGTCATCTCACAAGACAGAACAAGGTGAGGGAAAAGCCCATGCAGGGGTGAGTATAATGATACATAGTAGGGAACCCAAGACCTTGAAGTTCTCCTAGAGTTCCACAAATCAAAACCATAGGGTAACATCGTGAAGGTAAAGTGCCACACAGGTAAAGTACCACATAACATTACCTCAGACACAAGTACAAAGTAAAGATATCTCACACCATGATTGTTTCTAGGGGTAATAACAAGTAACATCCTCAGTCACATCGTTGAATACCTCGGCTACTGGAGAAATCCTCCTCTATCGAGTACAGTGGGCCTGCCGCATCACATAGAGGCACTTCCCACTAACCTTGAATTACAGAGGTACTCCTCCCCATAGTGTACCGTGGGTCTGTAGAATCACACAAAGTTACCCACCCACAATGTGGCCTACTTTGATACTCCTACCAATAACATACTGCATATACTAACCACCATGGAATGTTGAGGTACTCCTCCCCATCGTGAACTATGGCCATTAAGTCACATAAAATTAAAAAAGTCAGATGTCATTAGGTCGCAGCCAGTCACAGTTTTCCATACATAGTGTGCTTGGGAGAACCACTCCCCAAGCCATAATTCATATCTCAACCAGGAATAAGTCTCACAATGAAGTATCTTGATGACCCTCCATGTCATATGGGTTCCAACGCAATAGACAATGCGTCAATCTAATGCCCGGTCTGTGCGTTATTGGCATTTCAGTGTCGAGGGCCCAGTTAGATTCGGATATGATCCAACCCAGCCATACACCATGTTTCTCTGAAACTCTAATGGAGTAAGGAAAAATAATAGTCTCTCTATTAGGGTCCCAATGCCACATACGGTTCGTCAAACACTCATTTAATTCTCATGTTAATGTCATTTGAGTGTATTGGGGCCCGGTCGGTCCCGGTCTGATCGACTCGGCCCGACCCAGTTTGGGGCTGGGTCGAGGTGAACACGACCCACTGGGCCAATGTCTGGTATGACCTGCAAGAGGGGGAGCCCGCAAGGGCGGCCCGGCCAGAATAAGGTGGCCGCCCTACCCGAGGGAAGTGACCCACTGGGGTAACGGCCCGACCCGTGGAAGGATGCCTGCTGGGACGGCGGCCCGGTCTGAGGACCGTGGCCCGGTCCGAGGGTGGCGGCCCAGATTGATAGCAGTGGCTATTTCTGAGTGTGGAAGCCATGTCTGAGGGAGGATGTCGGGACTGAGGGAGGCGGTCTGCTACGCGGTCCGTGACCCATTGGGAGGGCAGCGGCCCGGAGGGAAAGTAGCGACCCGGTCCGAGGGAGGCACCCTGGTGTGAGGGTGGGGGCCCAGCTTGATGCCAGCAGACTGATGGTAGGGTCAAGGCTTGCTCCGAGGGTGGTGGCCTGGTTTGAGGTCGACGACCCGGTCTGAGGGCAACGACCCTATCCGAGGGTGACGACCCAGTCTGAGGGGGCAGCCTGGTTCGGTGCGACATAGGGGGGTATAACCCCCAGTCACCGGGATTCCCAAACGGCCTGGAGGAAATTCAGGTTTTGATCCAACCCATCCATACTACATGTTTATTCGAATCTATAATGGAGTAATGAAAAATGATCGCCTTGCTCCAAGGGTCCCAACACTGCATACGGTTCTTCAAACGGGTGTACGGTTCTCAAGTTGAAGTCCTTTGAGTGTTTCTAGGCCCGGATGGGGTCCATGTCTGGTATGACACAGCCTAACCCAGTCTGGGATATGCCAAGGAGAACTCGTCCCACTAGGCTGATGTCCGGTTTGGCTTGCAAGAGGTGCTTCCTGCAAGGGTGGTCTGGCCAGAATAAGACGACCGAAAAGTGGCGTCCCGACTCACATGGGGAGGCGGCTCACTGGGCGGCGGCCCGACCTGAGGGTGGAGGCTCGGTCTAAGGGCGGGGGCTCATTGTAGGTGGATATACTTGGTAGCTTTCCTCACATGATGAAATCAAAAACTCCATAACACTCCCAGCCACCCTAACTTGGAAAAAACTGAGGTAAAAATCTCAATGCAACAAAACCAAATATATCCACCTACAATGGGCCACAGGCTAGTGCATAAACTAGCCAGTATAGTAATGGGTCATAGAAAAGTCCCTCACAATGTTGTGTTCCCTTGACTCATATATAATGGGTTTGAGCCAACAGATGCTAACCGAGCATACAATCACAAAAAGATAATAATAATAATCCAACAACAAGCATCACCCTGAGCCTCCCTAATGACTAGTCTCATGCCACAGAACAAATATAACACAATTATTATGTACCGAGGATATATAATATGGATCACAAAGATACCATAGCATTTAAATCCCATCTATTATACGTAGATAAATAATTTGAATCATCTAAAGGATGGTTTCATAATCAGCACCTTCACCATTTTTACAATGTTATGAAATGGGGATTTTTGTGTTTTTACAAACCAAAATTCATCAAATATACATATAAACCTTTGAAAAAAGGTTTAAAATAAAATTATCCATTTCAATATCATTTAAAAAAACCTATAAAATTTTTATATCACACATTAAAGCCAAGAAAATTTTTATAAATATTCCAGTCATGCCTCGACCGGTGATACATATTATATAACGATAAAATGGAATACATTTTCTTTTATAAAAACCAAAAACATGGAAAACTCATACATAGAACCCCTAAAATAATTTCTCATATTTATAATACATTTTCAAACCCAAACCACGCATTTTATATCACAAATAACCCATAAAATCTAACCGACAATTTAATCAAACATTTGGTGTGCAAAATATCACAAAAAATAAATATTTATTAAAAAAAGCACAAACCACTACTTTTCAGAAAAAAATTATATCCAATGATTATATAATTATATTTAGAATGAAAATAAGGATTAAAAATCATGAAATCAATGATCCATATACATTAAAAGAAAGAGTAGGGAAACCAACCTCGAATCCATGTAACCAACAATGCGTAGCAGAAATCACTCAACAGCAGTTCCAAACCGAAAGGTTAATGAAAAGGAAAACTAAATGAATAAAATACGCAACATAAATCAAGGAGAAAACAAAACCATTGGTTTACATGAACATGGGAGACAAGAAACTCAAGAAGAAATGGATGAATAAGGAAGAGGGACAAGGGAGGAGATGGTAACCTTTAGAGATCTTTCACAAACCATGAAGAAATCCACTGGGAATCACCCAATAATGAGATGGTAGGCATGTGGAAAAAAGGAGAGACCTCTAATGGTCAAAGAATCCAATTTGGGGAGGAAGAGAGAGTTTCTGGGTTAAAATCCTAAAATGGTAAAAAATTTAAAATGATGAAATTTTAGATATGGGAAAATCACCCGATTGGGATACATGGTTTACAAAACCATGTGCCCACTTTGTACTATCCACTTAAAGTAAAAATATCATCCTCATGGCCAACCCACTTGATTTACCATACCATGTTCATATAGTGTTTTAGGTTCTACTTGAACCCACCACCTACCTCAATGGTACCTAGGTTTGGCTGCACGTTTTACCAAACCATGCACCGATAGTGGGGTGGGTTATATCCGAGGCGTAAACTTAATGCACAGTTACCTGGGTTCAGCCACACGTTTTACCAAACCATGCACTAATTGAGCAAAGGTCACTACAAAAAAAAAATTCTTAATTTTCCCTAAAAAATATCTAATGAACTAATGGTCAAACACATATTAAAAACTAGAATAATAAACACTTAAAAATTGAAACCCATCATATATGGAACTTGAGATATAGACCAAGATTCCCAAAAATATGGTACCTATGATAATACTTGATAAAAAGTGTGGGAACATTCAACCTCCCATTAACAATTTCTACCCCTAGAAAGCCATAACATTCTCAAGATTTTTGGTCAATGACTAAGGATTCCATAACAACATAATCCAGCCTCTTGTACAACGAACAATAAATCCCCTAACAACATAGCTTATTTCTATTTCTAAAATAGAACAAAAAACCTATACCACTTCTCGATAATCAATGAGAAGGATCAATCTATTTCACCTGAAACCATTCTGTGAATAATACCATTGGGACTTATCTTAAGAGCCCCAAAACCAACCCAACCCCATGAGCATACACAAAATAATATGATTCCAGTGATAGCTGGAATTAATTTCCCACCATTAAGAAAAAACATGCACCTGGAAATATATTAAAAGAAAAATCAGTGAGACCCACAATGGGTCTTCCCAACCTTAAAAAAACAAACACCACTCAATCCAAAATTCACCATGAGTTGAGACCGGTCCTTTCCCTCATAGGATAACCAAAACCCTTCCTTCTCTGCTGACCAACCAAGACTAAGAAGAACCAAACAAGAGAATTTAATCAACCCACATCTGAATAGAGTGTACAAGAACTGATCCCACACTCCCTAAAACCCCAATATTCTTAAAAATTCATCGGCTTAATTTTGGGACCTATGGATGGAGATTTAATGATTAGAGCATTGGTTGCATCATTTTGAGTAATCTATATTCCAAACCAAGAACATACATCACCAGATTAGATAAAAAGAAAACCCAAAAATTTCTAAAATGAAACCCGCAAATCCATTTAAAACAAGAGTTCGTTGAAAGACTCTATTCATCCATTACATTTAAAAAACCAAAACATCACCAGCAGAATGACCATAAAAACCCACTCAAATCGGTGGAAACATACAAAAAATGAATATAAATTATTTTTCCAACTACACATCACATATGATAGTTTTCTTCTTGATTCATTATAACAATGCACAAAAAACTACTACAAGTTACCCATACGTCCACAATCATGGTAGGGTTTTGGAGTACAAGGACATGATAGATTCATGTGGATTTATTTTCCACAATGATAACACCATAGTATCTCATGTCTATAAGTGGTTGATGAATGACAACATGACCTTTTTATTCCACAACGAGCTCCAATAGCTTCTAGTTTCTTTCCAACTTCTTCTGTATAATTTTTCCTACCACTTACCAT
This sequence comes from Viscum album, assembly GCA_963277665.1. Lineage (NCBI taxonomy): Eukaryota > Viridiplantae > Streptophyta > Magnoliopsida > Santalales > Viscaceae > Viscum > Viscum album. The sequence continues at coordinate 1,336,701,746 of OY728132.1, read as the reverse complement.
GATTGAAGGAAGAAGGACTACCTCTGACACACCTACGATCATGGCTTCTAAATGGATAAATTTTTTCACCACACCGACATAAGAGAATGGAATGAGATCTAATGACTTCATCTGCAAATGGAGATGAAGGCAAACCTTGAAACATAAAGTATTTCATGGACTATCCCCAACATAATCTTGAATGAATAGAACTAGGTCCAAAAATTTAAAGTTATTGTCCAACACCAATCTATCTCCATGATATAAGAAACACATATCCATCCCCCTTTTCAACCTTTATTTATCATAAATATATTGATTAATGAATGATTCCTTCAATAACTCCAATATAAGTTCTTTATAAGGGTTTTTCTAAGATACCAACATCCAAAACTTCTAGGGAGAACCTTCAAGGATGAATGTTGAAAACATAACCTTAAATGAATCTATAAACTCAATTAGTCTAATGTTATTTTTAGTGATTAGCATCAAATCTTCCACTTTGATAGTATCCTCTTGGTCTAATAAGAGGGCTGGATTCATCTTTCGAAACTCAAAAACAAAATCATTAGGTTGATTGACTAGAAATTCTGCTAACAGGGAATTACACGTAGCTCCACTATGATCAAAAATCGAAAATCCATGGGGACAGTCAATGAATACATAAAACTCATGAACTAAATTAAGGAAAACTCAAAAAAATTATCCTCAAGAACAACACCTCATAGGAGAAAAGTTTTGAATATAGGAAAACAAGCCACTATTATTCATCCAAACATTCTATCTGAAAACAACTTTTATTTAAAACAAACCTGGTCGGTAGAATGATCTCAATTGGTATTCCATAGAGTCTCACTCACATGAACAGTTTTCATTCCACCCTAAGAACCCATCAACCATTCCATGTTGTTCATCCTTCTACATTTCCATATACCACCATGAATGTGAGTACCCGTGAGAACACTAAGGCTAAAACAAAACATTTTTATTATCCAAAAAAATCATTTATTTAAATTCAAAAATTATTAATCTTACAAATGAAAACTAACCACTGAGATAAAAAACATTTTTATATTACACACATTAAACCATTTTACCAGGATTGATAATGAAATCCAATAGATATCAATCAAAAATCCTTTTTTCTTACAGTTAAAAAAATCTTGTTTCATCGTTAATTATTTGGTAAAAAACTCACCCCTTTTAATTTTAAAAAAAAATTCAAAAACAAAAATCTATTTTCAATAAAATCTAAGTCTTGTTTATAAATACTTAATTTAATTGAATCATTTTAATTTTACACCCATGTGGTCATTAATTAAAAACTCATTTTTTTAAATTCTTCCACAAGGTTATTTTGGAAAATTATATTTTCATACATTCCAAAATCCCTACCATTAACATTAAACCCCCATTTTTATAAATGAAATACAATGCTTTTCAAATAAAAATTACAAAATTCAATGAGGAATAAAAGAAACTCATAAGAGGGGACTATTTTAGAAAGGTTACTTGTCTATATGGTTGGAGACCATATTCCAAACACAACACCAATATATATATCCTTATAAGACCATTCCCTAAGCTCCACATGGATTTACAGGCCATATGATATCACAGATACTATTATCCCAACTGCCCTTTTCATATAGCAATCACCGACCAATCCTTAAAAACTGAAGAAAAAACAAAACTGGACTTCCCCAAGAAACATGGGGATCAAAATTAGAAGGATTTCATTAAACCATTCCTAATACTACCTATTAAGTCTTGAAAACTATACTCCATCTACCTTGACATCCCCAACTAACAAAGGGCACTCTGAAAAGAAAGGTCCTATAAGATCCTACCTCATTAAATATAATTTTTTCACAAAAAAACATGGTCAACCATGAACTGGTCAACAAATCTGATTAATGGGATGGGCTGGAGGGTGTTCCCGATCCCCATATTCTAGATACTATTGATTGGCATCAATAATGTAAACAAAGGAAATGATTTCACCCAAAACATAAATAAACTCAAAATTAAAAAAGAAAACAAAAAACCCAATATATAAACAGTACGAAACTAAAAATGTTTTACATAAGGCTGAAAGGTACAATAAGAAGTATAAAATTACTACATGATCTCCATGTTATCTTATGCGTCACTCTCTAATATATAGATCAACCATTGTCCAAAGAAATCAATATCAAGTGAGAAAACCTACACCCAAGGATAAAAATAATAATAAACTATTGGTGTGAGTATTAAAACTTAGTAAGTTAGACTGATAAGCTATTCCCAATGAACTTCCTATAAAATGAAATAAATATCATCTTCCAGTTTTAACTAAAATATATAAAAGTAAGATTTTCTACACATTTTACATGAAACAAAGTACAAACCATTTCGATAATTCATTTCAAAACTCAGATCATTATATTAGGGATATGATAACATTTTCATGGGGAATGTAATTATTTAGTTTTAAATGGAAAACGTGAGTATTGATCACTTTTTTTAAAAAACTATTTTCCAGAATAATATTGGAAGCGATCTCATCACATTACATGAAAACATCACAAAATGCGAACACTATAATAAACACATAACAATGGAAATATAAATAAACATACATGTATCTCAATCATCAATACAGGAAGATAATTTATAATAGACATGGGTAATCCTTGGAAATCGTGAACAATCCAAAACATACTAATATAAATGACCCATTCCCAGTAGCATGCATTAAATTATGAAATACAAAATTCCCTAACACTCATACCCACCCTAACTCAGTACAGATTGCAGGGAATGTTCCATATTAGTAAAACAAAATATATCCACCTACTATGATCTATTTTCTAGTGCATTATCTTACCTATTAATATGTCATTCGCAGAAAATTATCTCACCATGATAGTTTGCAATTTACCATGAATAAATTAGGTGATCCTACCGATTCTTGACAAGTATCCAATTAAATGAATATAATAATAATAATAATCTAAGAACAGGGCTCATCCCTAGTCACCATAAGGACTGATATCATTCCATAGAACAAATAGAACACAAATATCACATTTCAAGTATCTCTAATAATGGTTTGTAATGATTGAACAGTCTGTAAATCTCATCCATTAAGCATAAACAAGTCATGTGAATCATCCAATGTAGGATTTCATAATAAACACCTTCACCATTTTTACATAGTTTCCAAAATCTCATTTATGCATTTTTTCTAAACCAACATTCATCGAAGATAAAAATCCACTAATCATAAACGGCTTGAACACTCCATTTTCCATTTATAATTCATTTAAAAACCCTTTTAATAATTTTACATCACACTTTCAATCCAAGAAAATTTTTATAAAAATGAAAATTAGGCCACTAACTAAAAATACGTTCCAAATCACTAAAAAACAAATAAAAATTCTTTTATAAAAACCTAAACCAAATGGGAAACACATAAAAACCAATAAATTATTTCAAATGTTTCCAATATATTTTAAATCCCAAAACATGCATTTTATATAACAAATAACCCATACAAAGAGAACTGTACATTTAATCAAACACTTGGTGTTTGAAATATAACATAACAACACTATTTATCACAAAAACAAAGTAAACCCAACTTTTTTCACACCAAAAAAAATTATCCAAGGTTCATATAATGAAATTTAGAATGTAAATAAGTTTGGAAAATCATGAAATCATATATTCTAATATTATGATGGAATGTACATGGGAAACCAACATCGAATCCATGGTTAACCAACAACGCACACCTGAAATCACTTCATGAGGGTTCCAAAACCCTAGGTCTAAAAGTGGTAACCCTAAATAAAAAATCCCTAACCTAAATCATATAATAAACCAAAAACTAGGTATATATGACCATGGGAGATGATAAACTCAAGAATAAATGGATATAGAAGGAAGATGGAGAAGAGAGAAGAGGGTTTCCATGAGAGATCTGGCCCAGAGAATAATAAAATCTACTTGGTATCACCCTAGATAGATGTGGGAGGAATGAGGAAGAAGGGAGAGATCCTATGGTCAAACAAGATGAATGTTGGTGGAAGATATTGTTTTTTAGTTAAAATCCTTAGTGGGAAAAATAAAAAAAATCAATAAATTTTTGATATGGCCAACTCGCAATGTTTGGCCACACAGTTTACTAAATCGTGCACCAATCATGGATTAATCACGACTCATGATAATATCGAACGCATGACCAACCTCCGCGGTTTAACATACCATTCACAATATATGTTTTAGGTTCTACCCAAACCCACCACCTTCTATATGGGTACCTCATTTCGGCCACATGATTTACCAAACATTGTGTCGACCATGTGGTAGGTTCTCTATAAGGCCTAAAAATTCCCTATAATTACCTAGTATTGGCCAAATTGTTAAAAAACCATCTGCTAACCATACTCAGGTAACATTAATGCCAAATTTAATATATTTTATCGAAAATCTCTCAAACGAACTGAAGGTGAACCACGGAGTAAAAACAATACTATGAATTTCTTAAAAACCGAATCCCCATCACACCTAAAACATGAGAGAAGGAAGATATTCCCAATGCACTAGAACAGAAGACAAGACATGAAAAACTATGTTTTATAGTATCCATTCAAGAAAAAATATCTATAATATATTAACATCTTACAAATGAAAATATTTAGGAGAGAATACCCTCTATAATACAGGGGATCTATTGTACTAGATGTAGATAAAGAATGGGTTAATGATTTAGAGAATATATTCTATGTATTAGGTTATGCAGAGCATCCAATGGAATGTCATAATATATATATTTTTAATTTTTAATCTTATCAATGGGGGAAAATAGTTATGAATATATAAGAAAGAAAATATATCGATTGCGTGGAATGTGATGACTTTATGAATTATGTATTTGATAAATACTTTCCAACGTATTTTTAACATAGGATGGAAAATATGGCAATGTAATTGAGAGAAAAATGGAAATATTTTAATTCTAATTAAGAAGGAAAATTCACCTATTTGTAATGTTTAGTTGTAAATTTTATTTGGGTTTATGATTGAAAAGTTAATCGATTTTACTCTGTATTGAAGACATGATATCCAAAATAATTGGTTTCCCCTATGTCTAGCATTCTTGGAATCTTTTTTTATGTGATGAGAGATTAAAAATTGTGTTTTTTATGATCATTCATTTCATTAAAACAAGTACATGAATTTTTTTGGATGGATGGAAATGGGGAATCATTTATCAAATAAATATTTAGGTAATAAAATTAGGTTCCAATCATCATATAAGTGTTGTAAAAACACCTTGGTGAATGTATTATGAAATATAGGATGTCATGTCAATGTTTAATATTTTGGTATATTTCCCATCACTACTAGTAAAATGATTGGTAAATAATGAAAAGATAATTGTATGACTCTCATATTGCAATGAGTTGGGACTGTATACCAACAAGTGCATGATGTAAATAAATCAAAAAAGGAATAATCAATATTGAAAATAAAATATGATTAGATAATTATTTTTATAATAACATAGTTGATATTGGGACTTCAAATAAATTGGTGATAGGTATATTACAGATTTATTCAATGTATTACAAAAACTTGTTTCACTATGGACCTTGACATTCATTCATTTTTTATAAATTTTTTAGTAAAATAACAATATCACCTAGTGATGTTATGATATATTTTTTGTCAAATAACATGTGGAAATGTTACAGAAACATATATTAATAAGAATAATTATATTTTTATTAGTGGAATGGTATTTCTTATAGATATTGTCGAACATTACAAGTTAGAGTTTGATAAAAAAATTTGTATGGATTAAAATTTACATTATCCTGATGAGATAAAAATAGGATTCAAGATTATATTTTTAAATGATTCCATATCTTTAATAACATGTAGAAAATCTAGTAGATTGATTACAAATGATAGTAAAGTTTATTTTGCACATGTTACTCGAAAGAATGAAACATTCTTGATTACTTATATCCCAGTTGTTTATAAATTTATGGATGTTATTTAAAATTATATAAGGCATGTTATTAATGATTGAGTGGGTGAGATTACTATTTAATTAGTACACGATGATAATATTATTTCAAAAACAATTTAAAATGAATCATGAAAAACATTTTGATTTAAAATGAAAAATGTATGATTTTCTAGGAAATGGATATATATGTCCAAATAGATAACCATGGGGTGAACCTTTCAAACTTGTAGAGGAGAAGGATGGTTCCACGGGCCTTTTCATTGATGATAATAAATTGAAAATAATCACTTTTCAGAATATGTATCATTTTATTCACATCGATGATTTCATTGATCATAATTAGGCATTACAATACTTTTCAAATATTGATCAAAAGGTATGGTTCCATCAATTGATGGTTAATAATGTAAAAATTATAATGCTTTTTATTTGAATGGGATATAGCCACTATTAATTTTTTGTTATTCTCGTTTGTTTTTCTATAGATCCATCTATATTTATGGATCTAATTAAAATATTCTTATAAGATCTATTGGATAAGATTTTGTTTTTTTATTGTTCATATATTAGAAAATTATAAATTTCAGGAGGAGAATGAAAGAAATATATGGATTGTTGTAAATACCTTATCTAAAAAGATTATATATTGAAAATTTACAATGTGGAATTTCAATGGGAAAATATTTATTTCATTATTTATATTGTTTAAAATTATGGAGATAATATTTACTCTACTTAAAATAAAGATGTTGGTGAGTGGCTAGGACTAAAAAATGTCATTTATATTTATAATTCAATTAGATTTAAACCAAAATAAAAATTGTTACTTGAAAATTTTTCAAAGTTTTTCAATCCAAAAAATATTTCAAATTGATAATTATTTAAATTCATCTTGATAAATTAATGTTATGATTTTATTCTAGAAGTAAATATTTTATTGGCCAATTATTTAATTTAGGTTGTACCATCTTTAAAGGGATATTTTATTAATCTACAGAAATTATTCTTTGAAGAGAAGTGTTTTTACCTAATGTAGAACTATTATGGTATTTCTTATTCTTTAAAAAAATAGAAGTGTTATGAGTTAAATTTTTTTAAAAATGATATAGAATTTGATGATATGGTTTTTTTATTTGAAAGGTTTAATGAATTATTTACATGAAGTAAAGTGAAAAATATATACTTATCAAAATATATTGGAATATATATTCTCTTAGAAAGAGTTGATCAAGGGAAGGGAAGAAGGTTAAAACTAATAAAGGATTATGATTACCCGATCCATTACCATCCAACAAAATCATTCAATATATATGATGCTTTGAGTGAGAAAACAATCTTTACTAACCATGTATCATTTAGAATAGGAACCATTCATTAGGGATTTGATGAATATTTTCCATGAAGTTATGGATACCAGAACATCCTCTATTTGTTTAATGTGTTAATATAGTCATATCAATAATAAATAACTAAGGAATATTATAAGATTGATCATGTTTTATAGGAAAAAGTTGAATTGGTTAAAACTGGTAAGTTAAATCAATTGAATTTTGTTAAATAATGATTTATAATATTTGGGAAGTTATTTTTTCTCTTTGTTTCATAGTAATGGAGAAAGTTTTTGAGTAAATCTCATGGTTACATATTTTCGATTAACAATTTTTTCACAATGATATATAGGGACCTTCATGAGTTTCACTATTGAGATGGAATAAAATGATATGTTTCCTATATTAAGATGATGTGTTTGACATGATAACAGATTAAAGGTGAATTAAAATTACAAAAGTGGATAACATATCCTTTTTAGTTCTAGAGTTAAAATACGAATACATATCCATATATTTAATAATGGGATTACCAAATACATCTTGAGGTAATAATTCAATTTTTCTATTGATAAATTAAATTAATATATGAATTTCATTCCCATTCAAGATAGAATATCATTGGACTATAATTTTTGATAGTATATAAAAAAGAATTTTAGATTTCAAGGAATTCATCTCTTTATTTTATCCAACCCTAATCCCATGTTCACATAACTGTTTTGGGAAGGGATTCTGAAGTGAATGGGAACTAAATTAAATTTTCGTACAATGTTTCAACCTCGATTTGGTGGATAGATTGAGTGACCAATTTATATCATAAAATAAATTATTCCTTATTATTAAATGTATTACTGGGTAATTTTCTATCGAAATCTTTAATTAGATTAATTTTTTTACAATTTCCATTTTCATTAAAGTATATATATGGATCTCATTGAAACATTATATAGGAAGATAATTCAGACTCTATATTTTTGGGATTAAGTAGGTAGGTGGAAGTATATGGGACCATAATTGGTAGAGGAAATGGTTTAGAATGTGAACATAATTCAAAAACATATTAGGAAAGGTGAGATAATAATTATAATTTATGCGGATAACCATAGGAAAGATCATTCATTGAAGGAGGGTGGTCATGTTTTTATTAAATTATCCCCATAGAAATGTTTTGTAGGTTATGGTAAAAATAAGAAGATACATCTACAGTTTATTGAAACATATTGAATAAAATATAATGTTGGAATAGTTTCTAATAAATAATCCTAGCCTCTAGGATTATACTTTGTATATAATGTTTTTCATGTTTCCTTGTAATGAATGGTTGGTTTATTTTCATCTCAAGTTTTGAGCTCTGAGATAGATCAATCGCAATGACCCAACCCTATTTATCCAGAGTCAGTTCTTTATTACATAACATTGGAATGATCAGAAGACATCATGTCTCAAAAGGCCGATTAGTTTAGTAGCCATGGAAGTATTGTATACATACATAAGTTTTACATTAATTCCTGAAATAAAAAAACAACATTGTGTCCCCTTTGAACACACTCATAACCCGTAGCCTATCCTTGTAGGTTAGTTATAATATACGTTTTCATATCCAAGGAAAAATAAAACATACAAAGGTGTGATCTCAGATTGTCAGTTAGGATAACAATATAGAGGAAACATTCATAAATTAACATAAGCATTTATAGTAGTTTATAAGAATAAAAAACAAGACTTTTAATCTTAAACATTAGCATAATCTGGAAAATATAAATCAAATAATTCTATTTACTAATTCTCATGGATATTCTACTCGTTTAATAATCACATATAATATGAATATCTAATTTCATAATGATGGAATGCATAATGTTGTACATCATAACCTCATATTCAAGACCTCGTTCCAAGACTACAAACAATATTTTATCAAGGCCTTGTGCCAAAACACTAGTTTGTCTCATGAGACCTACCAATGCATCGAGGAGCTGGAGCGGGCTCCAGGCATCACTTACTAAGTCCAATGAATTCCTCATATGGAAAGGTTGAAACATAATATGTACATTCATATTAAATATAGAATATAAAATGTCAATACTTTAACAATAACCCATGAAAGGTATAAAAATAGTATATCCATTGTCAAACATATCACAAACCCTTCAACACAATATGGAATATTTTATCATAATAAATCAACTTTAAAAAAACATAAAATCCAATGAAAGATGTTAACATAGATGAAATCAATCCAAATACTATTTGACTAAAATATCTATTTCCACATTGGATTCATTTAAAAATAATGTAATTATAAAAGAAAACATTCATTTTTAAAATATTATTAAAAAAAATTTAAGGTAAACTTAGAAGGTTTTATAATGGATGAAAATAGACGCACCCTCTGTATAAGTTAAAAAACATTCATTCCATAATTTTTCTAAATGGTCATAAAGTACCTTTTTGGAAAGAAACGTAATAATTCCTATTAAACCATTTTATAAAATTTAAAATAAGGGTATAAATGAATTTAACACATATTCTAGTAAATAGTAAAAATGTTTTGAAATAAATTTTTAAGAAACACGGATGAAAATGATAAAGAGTTCCCAGTAGATACTTACATACGAATACATCCGATAATAAAGAGATTGTAAAATTAACACCTACTTTGAATTATTACTTAGTCAAGGGTACGTTAACCTCATTTATAGTGGATAAATAAATTATACAAGAATCCACAAACATAAATTTGATATTATATATGATCCTCAAATATTTATTGTTAATAATATTTCAGTAGTACCATTATTTCAATTGTTTAATAATTCATTTTACTTTATATGTTATGTTACATAGTCATGTTTATTAGGGATAGGATATATTTTAGTCACATCTAGAATGATATTAAGTTATTTACACATTATTTTTATTCATCAAATGAAAATTACTCTCAAATGGTTACGATGGGGAATGAAATCCTACCGGGTCATGGACACAGTGAGTCGTACGTAAGAACGAACGATAATGTAATTCTATTAGTGAATAAATTGAATGTAATTGAATGGTAGGTTACTTATACAGAAAAATTGATATGTTATATTTATTATTTAGATCAATTATACTCTTTATTATACACATCCAAATACTGAAGTGTTGAATAACAAACTACACCATGATGTGGAGATGATAAGCCGTACTTACGTGCGTATGATGAATTTTTCATTCATAGGATGGATAAATAATTAATGTGGATGTACCATATTTATAATAACATATAAGTATGTAGAATTTATTGGAGTTGTAATTTTATTATGGAAACAACAAAGAAAGAGGATGTGGAAGAAGAAAATAACTTGGAATAGGTGAAGAAATAATTACCTCTTCTTTGGGTGTTTTCTGTTATTGGAACAAAATGGATTTATAGGATGGGTTTCTAATCAATGTACGACATATTATTTAAATTTAGTGTTTTTGGGTGGAGATTTTAGTAGGGTTTGTCGAAGCCTAATGGATATTGTGGTATGAATTTGAGAGAGGTGTAAGTACCCTTTTATAAGAGAGGTGTAGGTCACTTTAGAAAAATCATGAAATATTATTTTATTAAAAAAAATTTATATTTATAATTGCTCCAAATGGATTTAATTCAAGGATAAGGTAGGTATGGGTCTAGAACCTTGAATAAAATAGGTTATAGTATTGTTTAGGTCACCATATTAACCTTATCTTTTAGTTTTAACTCTTAGTTAAATAGTTTATCTTTTATCATGTCTTCTTGTATTATTATAATAAATGGTTAATAAAATTACTATAAAATACTTGAGATCCCCAACTGGTTCACTATTAACAGATATAGCGTTATTTAAGTCCTTCAGACTAGCCTAAAATTTTCAGGTATATTATATCATTTAATAAAATAGTATTTTTTTTAAACACATTTATGTCCATTTGACACTATTTAGTATTTAGATTTTGTGAATGTCATTACACCTTTATCACTTCGAAAAAATTTATATAATCTTCCCTATCATCTCATATTAACCTAAAAAAATCGTGGAATGCATCAAAAGTCCAAATTAACAAGTATTTTAATATTTATAATATCATTTATTTTAATATTTCATTAATAAAGTAATTACAACATCATCATGGGGTGCTAAATTAATTAATTATTAAATTTATAAAAATTATAAATAATAAACCATTATGTATGAAGTATATTTCTATTTATATTGAATATTTATAGTCATATTTATCTTATTTATAAACTGATATAAAAATGGTTTAGTTAATAATATTTGAATTTAACATTATTAACTCTTCTTTAAATAAAATAATAATAAATGTCTTAATATAATCCATGTGGATAAAAAAGTATAATATTTTATTCCTAAGCATGATTTCTGTTGAAATACACTTATCCAATATAATTAAGACTTGTGTTTTGAAAATTATAATATCATTTTTACATTTAATTACCATATTTACATTTAATTGTGGTAAATAAAATGTAAAAGTTATTATTCAAAAAAAAATTCATCCTATTAAATAACATTTTACTTACTTATGTAAACCATGTCTCTCAGATTTTTGAAATTCAATTCATATAAGAGGTGAAATTACGTTTTATATAAATTTTCAAATGTGCCTTGAAGGTGGGTAAAGGACGTTAAATAGTTCAAAAAAATTATATCTAATCTTATTATAAAATGACTCCAATAAATATCATTCATATAATATAGATATTATGTATCTATTTTGACTTTAAAATAAATTTCTAATAATAAATAACCATTTAAATAAAAAAATTTTCTTAAACAATAATATAGTTTTTTTCACTATTAATCAAAAATTAAAAGTTTTCATATAAATACCAAAAATTCACCATAAACTATTTTTTATATTAAAATTCAAAAAATGAAGTCCATTTTAAAAAATAAAATTTATAAAATTTTGAAAATTGGGTATTACTATTCATAACCTCTTTTTAAACGTCTAATTTGATAGGTCGTCGTGTGCTAAAACTCGAAGTTGCATACAACGCAAGCTATTGAATTATTCTAAGAAAAGACTACCATGGAAGGTTGGGGTGTTACATTCTACCCTCATTAAAATAATTTTATCCTTGAAATTTCTAGATTATTACTTCATAAAGTGATTCGGGTGGTTCTTCATCATATTTTCCTTAGGTTCCCATGTTGACTCTTACATTTTATTGTTTCTCCAAAGAACATTTACCAGACGAGTCGTCCAATTTCAAAACACTTGTTCTCTGATATCAAGAATCTTGACATGCTCTTCAAAATAAGACATATCAGGGTCTAGTTCTACTTCATCATTGGTGTGTACATGCATTGGTTCATACATGTATTTTCTCAACAGTGATATGAGAAAAACCACAAGAAATTTGGAGACACATGGCAGCATTGCCAAACGGTAAGCTAAAACTCCAATTCATTCTAGAATTTTGAAAGGTTCTATATACTTGGGACTTAATTTAACCTTAATAACAAATTTAATAACACCCTTCCATGGATATACTTTCAATATAACATGATATCCTACTTGAAATTTAAAATCCTTCCTTCGGTTATCGGCATAGCTCTTTTTCCTACATTGAGATACTTGGATGTGGGTTTGGATAATATTCACCTCTTCTATTGTTTCCCCAATATGTTATGGGCCTAAAAGTTTTCTTTCTCCAAAATCATCCTAAAATTTTGGTGGGGGACATCTCTATCCATATAATGCTTCATATGGTGCCATCTGAATACTTGAATGAAAGATATTGTGATAGGAAAATTCTACCAGATGTAATTTTGATCCCACATACCTTGAATGTCAAGTGAAAGAGATCTCAACATGTTTTGTATGGTTTGAATAGTCTGTTCTGAATGTCCATCAGTTTGAGGGTGCTAGATAGTTCTCAAATGAAGTTTAGTATCTGGGTATTTCTGAATACTTTTCCATAATCATGATGTAAAATGGGGATCGTGATCAGAAACAATCGATAGGGTTACACCATGAAGTTTTAAAACATCATTAATATATTGTCTGGTTAAACATTCCAGTGGTAAATCGTCTCTTATAGGAAGAAAATATGATGAATTAGTAAGATGATCAACGATGACCCATATTACATTATTCCATCTAGGAGTCTTTTTTAGCCCCATGACAGTGTCAATAATATCACCCCATTTCCACTCAGGTATGGGGAGAGGTTGAATGACTCCCCTAAGATATTGTCTTCTATCCTTCACCTATTGAAAAACTATATATAATGACACATAATCAGAAGTCTCACTCTTCATGTTTTCCCACCAAAAATGTTCCTTCCCATATCTATACATTTTAGTGCTATCAGGATATATAGTGAAATTGGAGCTTTGAGAATCATCCATCATTTCCCGTTTTAGATTAGGTGTATCGTGAACACAAATTATATTTCAAAATTTCAAAATTCCATCTTCATATATTATGTCGATCAATCTCCCATCATCCAAATCATTAATATTCTTTTTAAAATCCTCTTCATCAGTCTGAGAACATTTTATCATTTCTAGTAATGATGGATTGACAACCATTTGAAAATGTATCGATGTTTCACCTTCCAGGATTATTCCCATGTCCATCATTACTAGACCCATGAACATAGAATCAATTTAAACTTTTATCTTATTTATAACTCTATGATCATTTATTCTAAAAGAATGTGCCACCTTATTTTCTTTCCCAGGGTGGTAGTGTATAGTGAAATCCTAATCCTTGTGTAGTTTGAGACATCTCCTTTGGCCCATGATGGGTTCTTTCTATGAGAAAATATACTTCAAACTCTTATGATCATTATATATTTCACATTTTTTATCATAGAGATAGTGTCTCTATATCTTCAGAGTAATGATTATAGCCACTAACTAAAGATCCATAGTGGGATATCATTGTTCATGAATTATTATCTACATTAATTTATATGCGATAACTCTATCATTCTGCATAAGGACACAACCAAGTCCTCTCTTTGAAGCATCACTAAAAATAACAAACCCATAATTCCACGATGGTAGGGTCTAGATAGGATCATTGAGTAGTATTATCTTCATTTCCTCAAATCATAATTCACAGTCCTTTGTCTAAAAAAATTTAACCACTTTATGTGTGAGCTTGGTTAATGGGTTATCCAATCATGAAAAAGTATAGATGAAACACAGAAAATAAATTGCTAAACCAATAAACCTGCGTACCTCAGTTATACACATTAGTGCTGAAAATTCTTGGATTGCTCTTGTCTTTAAATGATCAACAAAGATTCCATCCTTAGAGACAATATGGATGAGTAAGGAAATATGATGAAGCCAGAATTCAAACATTCTAAACATTCCATATAATTCGTTTCTTCTAATGCCTTTAGAATTGTGAACAAGTCATTTTCATGATCTTCATAGCTTTTTGATTATACCAAGATAACATCAATAAATACACCTAAAAATTCATCATGAAATTCTATGAAAACTCTATTCATTATATCCATGAAAATAAATGATGAAATAGTCTTTCCAAAAGGCATTACTATAAACTCGTAATTCTAATATTTGGTTTGAAATGTTGTATTTGGAATGTCTTAATTATTCACACACAAATGATGATATCTAGATCAACGATAAATATTTCAAAATATTGATCTTTATGTAGTTGATCCATTAAATAATCAATGGGAGGTATGAGATTCTTGTTCTTTATAGTTATAGCATTGATCTCCATGTAGTCAATTCTCAACCTCATAGATCCATCATTTTTCTTAACAAAAAGAACAAGGGATCTCCATGGGGAAACACTAAGGAAAATAAATCCTTTATTACTCAACATATCTAGTGGTTTCTCTAGTTCCACTAATTCCATAGTGTCCATACTATAGGGGTCTTCGATATGGTTCTTGAATATAGATTAAAATTAATGGAAAACTCAATTTATAATTTTGGAGTATTTCCAGGTAAATCCTCTGGAAACACATAAACATATTATTTCACAATAGGTACATCCTCTATTTGACCATACTTTTCCTCGCTCATAGTTATTTCGCTCCCTTACTCCACAATAATTGAATTTATTAGAGCTACAGTGGGTGGATCTAGATAAGAATCATATGGTGATGTTTCTTCTCTAAAGATAAGGTATTCCTTATCATCATAAAAAATTGTAACCTCATTCTTATAATAAATATTCGCATCATGGGGTGAAAGCTAATCAATTCCAAGATTTAAATCAAATTCAATCATGGGTACGACAATGATATCAGTAGATAAAGCACATTTATATGCTATAATGGTAACAGATTTAAAAAACATCATTGCAATGATACTTCCAATATGAGTTTTGACTAAAAATTTCCTTGTTAATAAAATTGGAAATATCTAATTTCTTGTAAAAATGGGAAGATATGAAATAATGTGATGATCTCCAATAAAATAATACATTGGATGAAATGGAAGAAACGATTAATGTACCTTCCACCATGTCATTCAGAACTTCAACCTCTACAGTTGTGATCGCATATGATTGGCCTATCTCCCAAGGCCTTTTCTAAGGTAGTTTTCCTTGACTCTTAGGACATTTATTTTAATAATTACACATTTCTATACAATTTTTTCATTGAACATTGACAACAAATTTTTTCCCTATGCAATCACAAGATTGGTGTCCTTTTTCTAAACACTTATTACAAACACCCTTCCCTTTTAGGTATAAACCTTGGTGTTTCTTCCTACATTTACTACAGGATGGAAATTCAACATATCCCTTCTTCCCCTAATTTCCATTTCTAGAGTGTTCAATAGATCTCATCTTCTATTGTTTTTCTTTAACTTCATAAGACATAGTGAATTCATTTTTTGTCTTCATAACACATGATTCTATATCTTCATACAATAAAAGGATTTTGAGACTAATGCGTGATGGAGAAATGGTTTTAACCAATCAAATAATCGATCAATATTACTGATTAGGTTATGTATATAATCTATAACATTCCTCATTAACATTGTAATGTTAGCCTCATACTTTGTTGCATTCTCATCCTCCTTTTTCCACAGACTCAGAAATTTCCTTTACATATCCACTCGATAATCTTGGGGAAATTATTTTTCAATGATAAGCTCTTTAAACTCCCTCCATTCCATATTTTATACTTCATCGTCTTCTTTTGTGTTTTTAACCAATGGGAACCATTGATTTGTTTTTCCTATGACGCGATAAACTGCTATGACAACATTTTCCATTTTTCTACTCCCCAATGAATGAAATATCTTCTCTAAGGAACTTATCAAATTATCTGCTACAAATGGTTTTTAGTCCGATTTACTATTGGTGGTTATTGACTCATGAAGTGGTCTATCATTGATCCTCCATGTAGTGGATCGTGGAGCTTCATACGGGTATGGTTTTGATTCATTACATGAACAAGTTGTCCCAGTATGGTTATAAGTTGTTCAGCACCTGTTGCATCACCAGCCCCACTATAATTATATTGAGTAGGAGGGGAATCCCTACATAGATTACGTTCATTGATACTATTTCCATTTCTTCTGTTAGGTTCCATTTCTAAATAATGGTATACCCTATACTTTTTTATGAATTATGACACATTATTCCAAACTAGTAAATTACATGACATAAATATTTTATTCACATAATCCATAATCATAAAAAAAATATTTATTTGAAGAAGTATGTACTTATAAATACTTTGTAATGGTTTCTAATGAAAATGTAAATTATCCTAAGCATATCACATGGGAGTGTCTTAACCAGGAGTGCATCAAGGCCTGTTGTCATGCACCAGTTCCAATTTTAGTCTAGCTCAAAGTAGTGTTTTTGGGTTTTACCCCTAGATACATCTGTTCTAGAGCCGCCTCTACCTGCTCGTATCGTGATAGAGATTTATTTCTTAGAAAATTCCCAAAATCTCTACATTACCATGTTATAAGATGTTATTCTATACTAATCCTCAGAGATTATCTTAGGGTAATGTTCTCTAATTAGAGTTTTCCTAAATATAGTTTCTATGGTTTTAGCAAAACCTCCTTTTGATATAAACTGTAATTCCCCAACCCTAGTTACCAAGAGTCGGTTCATTATTAAAAATCATTGGCATAATCACATGAGTTAATGTCTCGAAAGAATAATTAGTTTAGTAGCCTTTGATGTAATAGATTCATTTATAATATTTACATTGCATAATGAAATAAAAAACAACAACATTGTGTCCCCTTTGATAAATCTCATATCCCTTAGCCTATCCCTACTGGTTAGTCATAATATATTTTTTCACATCCGAGGAAAAATAAATAATATAAAGGGGTGATCATTGATGCTCAGTAAGGATAACAATATAGCAGATATGTTTATAAATATGCATAAAAATTTAAGGCAACGAATAAGACTAAAAATGATAATTTCAAACATAAACATCAATATAATATTTCAAATATAAATCAAATAATTTAATTTACTTATTCAAATGGTTATTCTTCTAGTCAAATAATCACATGTAATATCAATAGCTAATTTTATAATGATAGAATGCATAATACCGGACATCATAACCACATAGTCAAGGCCCCGTTCCATGACTAAAAATATTATTTTGTCAAGGCCTTGTTCTAAAACATTAGTTTTTATAATGATACCAACCAATGCATTGAGGATCTATATCGTGCTCCATCTATAACATACTAAGTCCATTGTATTCCTCATATAAAAATGTTGAAACATAATATACACATTAATATCAAAACTAGAATATAAAATGTAAATACATTAACCATAAACCATGAATTGTATAAAAATAGAACATCCACATTCAAATATATCAAAAAATATTCAATACATTATGGAAGATTGTATCATAATAAATCAACTTCAAACAAACGTAAAATCCAACCACTGACGTTGACATAGATGAAATCAATCAAAAAACAATTTGAGAAAAATATCTATTTCATCATTATATTAATTTAAAAGATACGTCGTTATAAAAGAAAAAATTTATATTTATAATATTCTTATAATGTTTTAAGGGAAGCTACAACGGTGTTATAAAAGCAGAAAATAGCTACACCTGCCATATAAGTTAAAAAAATTCATTCCTTTATTTGTTGAAAAGGTCATAAAGTACCTTGTTTGGAAAGCGATAGAAAGATTCCTTTAAAACCATATTACAAAAATTTAAAGAAGGGTATAAATGAATTTAACCCATAGTCTACTAGAGAGAAATAATGTTTTGTAATACATTTTTAAGAAATGTGGATGTGAATGATAAAGATGTCCCAGTAGATACTTATATACAAACAACCTCGGATAATAAACAGATTGTAAAATTAATCCTTACCTTGTACTCTTCCTTAGTAGAGGGTATGTTAACCTCCTGAATAATAGAAAAATAAATTTTATTAAATTTTAAATTAATCCAGATACATAAATATGATATCATATATGATCATCTAATATTACTTTATTAATAATATCTCAGTAGTATCATTGTTTCAGTTGTTAATTCATACATTTTCCATTATGTGTTTTTTAAGTATTCATATTTATTATGGATAAGATATATTTGATTCATATACAGAATGATATTATGTTATTTAAATATTATTTTTAATCAAGAAGAGAAAATTATTCTCGAATGGTTACGTTGGGGAATTAAATCTCATTGCGTCATGGAGACGGTAAGTCATATGTACACATGAGCGAAAATATCATTATATTAGTGGGGAAATAATATGTAATTGGATGGTATATTATATATACATAATAATTAACATGTTATATTTATTAATTAAATCAATTATACTCATTATTATTCCCTTCCCAATAATGAAATGTTGAATAACATACTACACCATGACGTGGAGATGGTAAGTCGTACATATGCACGTATGGTGAGATTATCATTCATAGGAAGGATATAGTTACTAATAATGTTGTAACGTATTTATAATAACATATCCATATTTGTATGATACTGTAGTTATTATTTTATTATGTAAAAAACAAAGAAAGAGGAAGTGCTAGAAGAAATGAACATAAAAGAGGCGATGAAATAATTACCTCTACTTCAGGTGTTTCCTTTTGATTTGAATAAAAGGACTCCATAGGATGGATTTATGATCAATCTAATGCCATTAAATTTATGTGAGGGTATTTTTGAAGATAATTGAGTAGATTTTGGTCAATCCAAATGGCAATGGATTTCTGAATTTCAGATAAGGAGAAATAACCTTTTATAAGAGAGGTGAGGGTCACTTTAGGAAAAGCATGAAATATTATTTTATTATAAAGTTATTTTTGGTTTCTAATATCTCAAAATGGATATATTTCAAAACAATGGTGGGAGTGGGTCTAAATCCTCTCAGAAAATATGTTTTATACAAGTTTATGCCACTATATTAACCTTATCTTTTAGTTTTAACTATTAGAAAATACTTTATCTTTTACCATTTACTCTTCTATTATTTTAATAAATGGTTAATATACTTAGTATAAAAATCCATGAGACACCCAAGTGGTCCTTTATTGATATATATGACCTTATATAAGTCTTTTGGCCAAACCATTTATTTTTTTAGAATAATTTATCATTTAATAAAATAGTATTTGTTTTCAAAACACTTTTATGTCAATTTGATACTATTTAGTTTTTGGCTTTTTTTGAAATTCATAAAAACTGTATCACTTTGAAAAAAAATATTTTATGGACCCTAAAATGTCACATTAACCTATAAATTTCGTGAAATGCATCAAAACACTCAATTTACACTGATTTTAATATTTATAATATCAATTATTTTAATCTTTCATTAATAAAGTAATTATTGTATCATCATTGTGTCATAAATAAGTTTAAATATTTAATGTATAAAAATTAGAAATAAAATACCATGATATATTAAATATTATTATATTTCTAAATAATATTTATAGTCAAATTTCTCTTATGTATGAACCTATATTAAAAACGGTTTATTTAATAAAATTTGAATTTGACACTTTTTACATGTCTTTAAATAAACTAATAATAAATATTCTAATCTAATAAAAGTGCATCAAAAAGATTCATATTTTATTCCTAAGTATTATTTATATCGAGATAAACTTATACAATTAAATTAGGACATGTGTTAGGGTAATTATAATATCATTTTAACCTTTAATTACCCTATTTACGTTTTAACCATTGTAAATAAAATACCAAAGATACTATTCATCAAAAATTATTTTCATCATATTGAACCAAATATTGCCTAATAATTTCAAATGTGTATGTCCGATTTTTTAAATTTAATTCACAAAAGCTGAAAAATTACATTTTATGCAAATTTTCCAACGTGCCTAGAAGGTGGGTAAAAGAAGTTAAAAAATTCAATAAAATTTTATATATATATATTACTGTTATAAAATGACTCCAATGAATTACATTGGACTAATATAAATATTATTTACCTATTTTTACATTAAAATAAAGTAAAATTAAAAATAATAATATAAATTAAAAGTCAGTTTTACCCATTAACAGTGCTTTTCACTATTCATCAAAAATTAAATGTTTTCAGAAAAATATTAAAAATTTACCGTAAGCTAATTTTGATATTACAAATCAAAAAATGAAGTCCATTTTGAAAAACATAATTTATAAAATTTCACAATTTCGGTATTCCTATTCATAACTTCTTTTAAAATGGCTAGTATGATTGGTCGTGGTGTTCTAGAACTCGAAGTTGCGTACAACACAAGCTATTTCATTATTCAAAGATAAGTGTACCGTGGAAGCATGGGGTGTTACATGAATTGGAATATAACCTTTTTTATGAGGAATAACTTAGTATTAATCTTGTACATATATATCATGTATTTCAGAATAAAATAATTTAGTGGGTTATGGTTTCCTGAAAAAACAATGTGGTTAAATAAGCTACATGGAAATATGAAAATGCAATGAGGGAAAGGTGTCCTACATGTTTAAATAATGAATAAAATGGTGATGAAATGGTCTCAAAAAATGGTAAGAATGTAACAACCTATGTAATGTTATAAAATATCATTCACTGTTTTAATATAACTGAGTTTTATTTAATATAAAAATATTCTGTAATTTTTCAGTCAAAAGGAAACATATTTATTTCTAACAAAATTGGATCTGTTGACATCATATGGTTTTATTTAAAAGATTAATTTAAAAATACTATAATTTTAATTTTATAATTTTAATTTCTTTTTTTACTATGAATATGAAAATTATCTTAGGGTAAATTATTCATAATTTTTTGAAAATAATGGCTTGTGAATAAGTAGTGAAAACACTGATTTTTATTGAAATTTTTATTTTCTTTTAATCTATATAAAAATTAAAAATATATTTTTCATTAGTTTTAAAATATAATTAGATAATTTTTATTATTAAATATTAAATTATTATAATTATAAATAATTTTAATCTTTTATTGAGTATAATAGATTATATATATATAAAGTCATTTCTTTGGAGAACAAAAATTCATCACATTTTTGAGTTTTATTTTAAATTTACCCCTTCTACTTCAGTGATTTTTAATTTTGATAACTGGATTACATAATATAAATTTGTGATTTCATATTTATTATGTATTCACATTTTATAGTTTTTCAAAATTAATAAGATCATTAGTAACTTTTTAACACAATAATGGGTAAATTGGGTAATTAACGTTAAAAATAAAATGATATGGAATAAAAAATGACCCAATTTTTTAATTGATTTTTTTTCATTAGTATATATAATCCATATTCATCCATTGGTGACATATATAGAGTTTTTATTTCATTCATAAGTTATTATGACCATTATAATATTTTATATAAAGAAAATTAAAAAATGAGAAACACTTGTCTTTAAAAACAAAAATACATTTACCCTATGGATAAATATATGTTATATTTTATTATAAGTAATACATTCAAATATAAATTATTTATATTCGTCATTGGAATTTTTTAAATTTTTTAGTGAAAATATAATTACACCAAATACTAATAAAACCCCTATATAATAATGATTAAATTAATGGAAAAATAAAAAATTATATTAAAAATATTAAATGTAATATAATTTAAATTAATTAGTGTTACCCATGTATTTTAATTTGCAATAAAGTAAAATGGTAACGATGTTTTAAAATGGTTTATTTTGATTTCATTTTTTCCTTTGTGTTGTAAAAATTAATTTAAATGAACTTTTATAAAATAGACATTATTGATATTTTATGAAATTAATATATTAATAAATGATATAAAATTTCTAAAAACACTATATTTTTTCAAATTATTTTTATATTATTGAAAATATTAATCATGGTCTATTCATGAGACTTTTTAAATTTATGCTAACTATTATGACACTCAATAAGTAAAACAACTTGTTATCATGGAATGTGTGAAAGGGTTAATAGGGGTTGGGGAGGATGATTAAAGAAAAACGATAAGGTAAAAACTAGGACACAACATCAAAAAAAATTACTGGATGATAGTATTTATACTCATATTAATATTATCTATCGACAATATGAATTTGGTGTGTTTTTTACACCATTATTATTTTATATTAATATATTATTTTTAGAAAAGCCAAAGATGCCATTTCATCTACTATAAAAGGGTACTACTTCTCATTTACTAAATATTCAAACCCCATTTTAATTTTCAATTATCAACATAAATTATTTCCTAAAATCCCTAATAATGTTATAAATTCCATATTTTTGGTATAATACCAATATTATATATCATAGGGTGTTAATAAAAGGATATGTTTTAAAGAAGAGGAATAATTGTAAATTGTAATTTTTATATTATTTCTGTTTCTAGCTCCTTCAAATATTATTCAAAAGTGATAAAATAATAATAAAGTAAGTATTATCCATATTATTAAAAGTTATTGTCATATTTTCATAACCTATATCTATATCCTCTTCCATAAAATTGGAAATGAACCCGTCATTCATGTGTATGGTGGACTGTCACCTAACGAACTATTATAATTTGTTTTCCATAATCATCATCATTCATGGATACATTATAATGATATAAATAATTTTCACAGATGATATTAATGAAATATTTAACTTTATGAAAATATAATATATTATCTTCCTTCTTACCATTCAATTCCCTTAAAATGATTACATAATTCATGCGTACATGCAGACTACTACCTCCACGAGGTGAAGTGATGTATTTTTCATAGCCATGTCATATAGGTGATGTATATAAATATATATAAGTATATTCAAATAATTAATACTATATTTATGAAATAATTATCATTATATAAAAAAAATACTTACCTTATTATAATGATGATCGTTAAAAAATGGACACATTACTCATTCGTATATATGGCCTACCATGTGCATGATTATGGCGTAGTCCATTCTATGAATAAATATTTAATGTTTGGAATTAAAATTATAATTGATTTATAAAAGGATATTTATTTTGTGATTATTATTCTATAGATGATGTAATATTACCTCCTTACCTTTAGTCAACCTACCAATGTCAATTTTGACTTATGAACTAAATATCACTAAAACATCAAAAGTATGCATAAATGATTATGTAATTTTTATGACATTGTAATACATGATATGGAAGGAATAATAAACATGAAAAAGGTTCTCAAAAATTAAATAACTAATATAATATTATTATTTTCAAATATAAATAACATATGTAAAGATTCTAACTCAATGGAAAGGGACATTTTTTAAATAATTAAACTGTTAATGTTTTCAATACTACTTGTGCCAATAATGCCCAATTGTTAAAAAAAAAATATTTTACATATGTATTAATTTTTAAATAAATGAATTATAAAGGATAATTTATTTATTTTTTTAATTTTCTTTAATGTATGTCAAAACGAATCCTTTTAAAGGATTTTTTTACCTTCATTAAAAAATACTGAATGAATGTTCAATTTTATTTTATATGGAAACAATAACTTTTCAAACTTCTGTAATCGATATTTGATTTTTGGATTCCATTATAATATTCCTTGATTTATTCAAATAAAAATCATATTTCCTTATATTCTGGTAATATTTATAATATATTTTCAATTGTAATGTATATGTAAATGATTAAAATTATTTATATTGGGTGAAAAAATATTTTTATGATTATAATGTTAGGAATTGAAATATTTTATAAGGTTTTGTTATGTTATGGTTCATGGGAATTGATATAATGATGTTTGTTTCTATTATAAACTGCAGATGTGTTGTTATGTTTTCAACTAATGAAGGTTCGTTCCATTATTATCCATTAATGGTGGGTCAATGATAGTGCTCAAATGCATAAGGTATGGAAGTCGACAATATGGTTATTGAATTTGTAAATGAGATTATAAGACTAATAATGAAATTATCTACCATGTAGCCTTCATTTTTAACCTATTATTTCAATTTTTTAAGAATAATTATATTTCTCAGCTCAATATAATGTTCTCATGATTAAAATAAAATGTATTATTCTCCTTATGGGTAAAAATTATAACATTATCAATTAATTATTATGATTTATTCATGATTTCAAGGAAACCATATGAGATTAATTTTGGATTTAAAATTGCATAAGAAATTTATGATGGAAATATTAGTGAAGAGAATGTGATTTCATGGATGAGAAGATTATTCTTTTGATCCTAATATTTATTCTGAAATATGAATATGTTTACAATAATGAAAGGACTAATAATTACATTCTTTATTTTTTATCACTTTCTGAGATTTTTTAGTTCATACACATTTAAAAACATCTCATATGGTTTAATGATGACTATGGGATATGAATATTTCAAGATGAATGTGGTGAATATTTTTAATTAATCAAAATTATGTTTTTTAGAGTTATATATAGTGAAAAAATGGATACAATGTAGAAATGTAGTGTTTTTAATATAAGGGATTAATATATAAAAATTAATACCTTTCTATTAAAAAATATAAACCAAATATAATTTTTGGTATGAATGTAAATTTCATCATGTCAGCATGCATTAAAATATGTGATGTTTAAATCTAGGACCTTATATGTAGTCTCATAGGCCAATCAATCTTCTTAAGGAAAAGAATAGGGGATCCCTGAGGTGACACACTTGGGTATATAAATCCCTTATCACACAACTTCTCTAGTTGTGTATTCATATCCACTAACTACAATGTGTTCAGTCCATAGGTACTCTATGTTATAGGGCTTTAATTAGAGATTAAATTAATAGAAAACTCTACTTCATGCTCTGTTGGATGTTTAGTTAATTCCTCAACAGAAAATAAATGTATTGTTATAAAATATGTACATTCTAGATATTAATATTTCATTCTTCATCCTAATATTAGGTCCATTATTATTTCATAGTAATAACATTTATTATAGATACTGGTGGTGGATCTAGACATGAACCATATGATGATTTACCCCTATAAAGATAAGGGTATTCACATCTCCATTAATAATCAAAATTTCATTCTCCTTTTCATAATATTTAATTTTATATTTTAATGGACAATATATATGAAATATTTCATCAAATTATATCATGTGTATAAAAATTATTTTTTTGAATTTAGTATGTTAATTTGTTTAAGTGTAATTTAGAAAGTCTTCCTTTTTGGAGTGATATTTCAATAAATATTCTTAATAAAAACTACCACGTTACTATGGAAGTGAATGAACTAATTTTAATAAATGACATAAAAGTGTTCGAGGATCCTGAATAAAAAATAATTATATAAATATGAGGACATATTTTATGTACTTTCTCCCACATCTCTATGAAATTTAACCTCAACTGTAGTGACTTCATTACCTATATTTTACCCGTTTTCCTTTTCGGTATGATGTTTTATTGGTGATTAGTACACTGATTTGAATAATACCCAATTTCATTAATAATAAATAACATTATATCAAGGGTCTATTTATTTTAATAACATTTATTTTTCCATATGACACTTTTATAATTATATATTAAAAACTCCCATGAAATCCCATCATTTTTCTGTTTGTTTCATTCCAAAATTATCACATTATTAAAAATGATTCAATTTATTCTCCTTTAACATGTTCCATTTTTTATTATTTTCATCCAATTTATTGTTTTCTTTATTTCCCCCTATGATATAGTTTTTATAAAATTACTACACTATTTTGATGGATAATATTAATTTTTCAATACATGGTGATTATTTTGGGAAACTACTGCCCTTTAGAGGCATAAAATAATACCTTAAAAGAAATAATAAATTTAATTTTCCATATTTTTATGTAATTGATATCAAACATATATGGCCTTTTAAAGGTATCATCATTCTCTAAAACATGTTATTATTCCTTTTTCATTATGTTGAGGAACTTTCTATTCATTTGAATTCATTGAACATGATGTAAATATTTCTCAAATACTGCTTCATTAAATGATATCCATTCTATGTATAACACATCACCTTCATCTGATGTAATTAGGGCCAATGAACCGTTTTAATCAGTATCAACATTATGAAAATATAGAGCCAATTTAAAATTTTTGGTTTATTCATATCCAAAGTCCCATAATATCATTTCAATTTATATAATCCATTGCTCAGATACCATTTGATTAATAGTTCCACTAAATTTTGGATGCTTTTGTGAGATGGAATGATCTAATATAGGTGTATCATGTCATGAAACAACATATTTCTCCATATGCGAAATGTTATTAGTCATTAACTAGGTTAGATTCCCTAATATATTTTTGATCTTCACACCTTCAACATCATTTGTATTTGATTTATCAATAGGGAAATTTATATAATGTCCATAAGTATTGATACAATTCATTATTCCAT
The DNA here is from genome assembly GCA_963277665.1 of Viscum album. Taxonomy (NCBI): domain Eukaryota; kingdom Viridiplantae; phylum Streptophyta; class Magnoliopsida; order Santalales; family Viscaceae; genus Viscum; species Viscum album. The sequence goes on along the minus strand of OY728132.1, from coordinate 1,336,674,501 downwards.
GGTCCATTAATAAAAAAATAGAATACAGTGGATATTCTCATAAAATTATTATTTTTATATCAAAATATATAATTACAAATCTTTCATAACACTTATCATAAATTCAATGTTATTACATTTATAATATCATAATCATTATGTAAGTTTCTTTGGGAATATTTTTAAATCATGAAAATATTTTCAAATGTTTCATAACAGTTTCTAATGAAAATGTTAATTAACCCAATCATATCATAAATGGTTTCAAACCATGTTTATAAGAAGGGATGATTTACTATACACTATAATGATAGATAATTTGTTTTTGACCAATCATTTTCAAAGTTACTACCCAAATATGAATCTATGAAAAAACCATGTCCACTTGAAATATCAGGATATAGACATATTTCTAGGAAAACAATGTTACCTCTACCTTACCTATTTTTTTGATATTTTTTTATAAGTATAAATAACCTCAATTTTTTTCAACAGGTAAGGTTTCCAAATCGATTTTTCCCAAATATAGTTCCCATGATTTCTACTAAACATGATCTAATACTAACTATCACAACCCAAAAAGAAGTAGAGGATGGTTGGTGTCTTCATTATTAATTTATCATAGGATACAAGGTATCATATCACCAAGGATAAATTAATTTTGTATTATAAATGAACCTTATACAAACATTCTTCCTTTATTACATTGATAATAAAATATAAAATATGAAAAAAACTGTTATTTACCCATGAAACTCATTCGATGTTTTCATCATCATAAACATCAGAGTTAAAAAATAGGGCTAATATCTAATTTATAGTATGTATTATGTAAAATATATGGTGTCTAGAGTAAATAAGGAATAATCAATATAGAATGGTGTATAACTAAAAAACATATCATTTAATCATTATCTTGGGTGTGAAATCAATCAATGGATGATATTAATTCTATAATCTCACTTATAATAATATATCAATTCTTAATGAAGAAAATTCATTATATTTAATTTCATGATCTCATAAATCATGATATAACTTCTATCAAAACCTTTTATCATGAATGTGAAATCCATGGGTATGTATACATCGAATGCCCCTTTAATATTTTTGGCTAACTGGTTTTCTTCATGATACTTATCGATTCATCAAGGGGAAATCTATAATCGAGGCCAACCCATCATTTCATGTCCAATGAATTTATCATATATTGAATGATTAATTTTATTCACAAACAATATTCCCTATTGAAAAATATCCATATTCATTAAAGGACTCAAATATTAATATTTCCCTAGTCAATAAAATTACATTCATAAGAAAACACTATATGAGGTAGTGATAAAAGTTTTATGCAATAATAATATCCAATATACATTAAATATGTATGTCGAACTAAAATTGAAAGAATAATGAATGTTTATCTCAACAAAATTAATGTTTCATCAGAATGTTAACAACCGTAGAATTAATATGCAATTGAATGAATAAAAATATATCATTTTAATAAATTAAAATAATAATTTTGAATAAAATAAAATAGAAGAAAAAAATAAAATAAGTTTTAATTAAATAATTTTCCTGGAAACCCATAATAATATTATAAAATTAACAAAATATTAGAAAACGGTTATGGTAATGAGAATGTTAACTAATGTTTTATATGTTAAGTAAAAAAAACATTAATTTTTATATTTTAAAAATAATGTAAAAAATGAACCATTCAGAAAAATTATTAATATTAGATTAAAACCTTTTAATAATTAACATATAAAAAAATTTCATTAACTATTCATTTCTGTAAATAAAATGTTCTTTTGAAAAAAAAATTAGAAAATTGTAGACAGGGAAGAAAAATATGCTCGGTAAAACTAAAAAATAAGATCATATTTAATTGTAAACAATTATTTGGTTGATTTAAGTGAGAAAGGTAGTAAAATCTGGATGAGAATATGGTATATCTATAAATATCTAGATGATAATAAAATATATGGTTTTTATCATTTTAATATTATTAGATTCATTTTATAAAAATTAATGCATCACTATAAAAAAGGCAACATAAAATTAATTCTAACTTATTTGGTTACTTTGAAATTTAAGAAAAATAAATGGGTAATATGAAATGAGTATTGAATAATTATTAATAAAAATATATTAATTTTAAATATGTCAAAGGGGATTTATTTTTATCACAAAAAATTAAATAGTTGAATAATACCGAATATGTCACAAAAGAGATGAAATTGACACCAAATCACTTTCCTCATGTTTACAGTTTTTGAACACGCTATAACATCTAGTATAATAAATTAAAACTTTATATTAAATTATAAAATGATCATATTAATATTTTTAATTTAATAAATGATCACTTATATCTTCTTAGTACACATTCATGGATAATATTTCATTATTATTATTTCTCTAGGTGTTAACTACATAGTTTTCTCAAATAGTTTCATCATGTATTCATTAATTATTTCCAAAATTATATAAAATCATGATATATATAATAATATTATTGTTTTAAATATCATATTTTTATATTAGATACATTTTAAGAATTATTTTTTTTAGTAAGTTATGGGAATGAATCACATTGCTTTGTGAGGATGGTAGGTAGCGTGTATACACGAAAAACATTATCATTTTATAATGGGATAAAGGTTATGAAAGTATATTATATATTAAATTTAATAAATAAATATTATTTCATATGTTTCATATTTATCCATTGGACCCCTTATTATGACTATACATGTCAGTCAGTTATGGAAATAAAATTACATCGGTTCATAAAGTGGCAGTCTTCCATAAATAGAGTGATAGGATTTCTTCCCATTTTATGATTGAAGAAATGAATAAATTTTATTTCATCAATATAATTACATCATATTATCTGTTAGATAAAATTTTTCACATATTAATTTTAGGACATAATTTAACTTTGTAATAAAATAAATAAAAAAGAATGTGCTTCATTAAGATGATTACCTTCCATTGGAGAAGCCACCTTTTGATATCTTATTAACAACCCCAGGGTATATTTTATAGGAATAGAATAATCTAATAAATGTAGATAAGGATGTTGGTGATATATTCTTTAGGGGTTAGTAGACATAAATGGATCAATATGTTAGAATAAGTGAGGGCATGAGGTGCCCTATTAAAATTGATGTGACAAACACACTTGAAACTTTTTAATTTGTTCAAAATATTATAAAGAAATTTTCAGGGAAATAATATCTTTGAAATTACTCATATTATAATCTGATATGGGTTATGTTTCATTAATAAAAACAAAAGTTTATAAAAAAAATTCATAGTTTATTTTAACAATTTAATTTTCATATTAACCGCTAGTTGACTTGTTTTGACCTTAACCATAGTAACCAATTTTTTATTTTTTTTCTCATCATCCTGAACAAATATTATATTGAAATTATTACCTAATATTTATTATTGTTATTACAAATATTTTATGAATTTTATGAAAATAAATTTATAGAATTATATGAATTTAATTTAATAATAAACTCCCAAAACATGATAAAATGAACCGTTTGAAGGAAATAAATTAATGAAACATAAAATGACCATACATTAACTATTTTACAAGTATTAACAACTTTATATATTTAAATTCATATAGTTATATATATTATTAAATCACTTCATTTATGTCATTAATTAATAAATATTATTTTAATTAATTAAATGGGAATGACATTATGTATTTAAAAGTAGTATTTAAAAAAAATACACTTTTTACCTCCAAACTATTATATAAGTATTTCAATTTAATTTGTAATAAATAAATGGTTAATTATATATATTCTTACACATCATTATAAATAAAATTTGTAATAGTTAAAAATATATATTTTAATCTCATTTCTAATGTAGAATTTCAAAAACTCTTTCAAGGATGATTTTGACTTAATATGATCAAAATTGATATTCTTTCTATCAAATTATAATTTTTGTGACATGAAATATACAAATTTTCATTATATTATAGTTTTAATAATATATATTGTTCTCTTAATATAATTGAATCTTGGGTGTTTTAGTTAAGAAGAAGGATAAACCCAAGGCAACCTTCAGTATGAGTTATAATCATGATGATTTTATAGTAATGACATTAATATTTACTAATTATACTATTATTTTCCATGATTTAATGAATATATTTTTTTTAAATATCACCATGATAAATTTATGGTAGTCTTTATTTATGATATTCGTATATATTTCAAGATAATGTAATATCATAAATCTTATTTGATGCATTCATTTAAAACCTTGAAAAAAGAAGATATATATAAAAAAAATTAAGATTGTGTAAATTATGGGTTGATAATGATTTATTTCAAGGATATATAATCAATATGAGGGTATATTGGTGTATCCTTCAATAAAAAAAATGTTATTTATTTGTAGACCAAACTAACCATGGTAAATGTGACTCATATTTTTATTTGGTTAGATTGATAATACAATCTATTTGTTATGGATTTTTCAGGGATATCAAATTCTATTTCCAAATAGAAATTAATGGAAGTCAATTTCATCTAGGAATATGAATGTATGTAAAATTTGTAGTAACTAAACAGAGGTATATTCTTTGCACTAGTTCTCACTATACCCTTCTAGGGAAAAGGGTTTCTATCTACATGATACATAAAAGAAGAAACATGATTAATATTCATCAATAGTGACATGACAATAGATTATACTAATCTTGAATTTAGAATTCCTTTTAAAATTTAGTTTATTCATAATTTGGAGTTGGTAATAGTATTTTTTTCATTTCATGTAGGGATTCATTATCTTTATATTGGATTTTCTTATATATATATTTACTAATCATAAAATCATGAAATATATATTAACATTGAAATAGTTTAGTATGTTCCAAAGGAAATGGTTGTGGCTAATTAATTATTATGATTTCTCAATACACTACCACCCTATGAAAGATAATAAGGTGGATAATTATACATGTCCAAAAAACCAATCAGATTTTCCATTATAATGATTGGAATGAATCGAATATATATTTATTTCCAGTTGATAGGTATTTAAATCATGATGTAAGGGGTATATCATATCATTCCAAGAAGAATACTCAACCATCAATCCATATGAATAATAAATAGGAACATATGGATGATGTAGAAAAACGGAATATGGTGAGATGTGTTATTGGGTTCATCCATGGGTTTGATGAATAATAATGTTTGGGAAAAATATATGTGTCATATCAGTAACAAACTATAAGATAGAGATGATAGATGAAGCTCATATATCACTATTCCCACTCTATCGTGGAACTATAAATATATATATAGATAAAAAACAATATTTGTGGAGTGAATTCATGAAATGATATAATTCTTTGAATATATATATATTTATGATCTTTTATAATGATAATTATAAGTGATAAATGTATAAAGTTATGTTACATCCACTACCCATACAATAATATAAATGGAAAACATAACCGTATATTTCATCGTTGTGCTGCCCAAAACTACTAATTAGAAAAAATATGTTTTCGTTCTATTTAATAATCATAAAAATTTTATTTACATCAAACCATATTTCCCCATTTAACAACTATAATGGATGCATTTTAATGAAGTGGTAATGTTTCTTGGGGTATCAAATTATATTGTCTCTAATCGTGAATTGAATATTACATTATTATTCTGTGGAAGACAATAGTGGGATCAGGATTAAATGTTGAGTTTTCGTACTACATATAATCCTTTTATAGAGGGTCTATCTAATAATTATGTTCAATATCTAGAATAAATGTTATTATCTTTGTCTAAGGATTTCAAATTTGGCTTGAATCGACACCTTCCATTGGTGGAATTATCATATGAAAGCTAATTTCACATGAAAATATTGATAGATCATTAAGAATCCATCGATGGTAGTAAGATCCATTCTAAAATTACAAAGATAAATTTTTAAATACCTATATATTTGGATCTAAACTAACTAATAAAATTGAATATAAGGATAGAGTTATTTTGTAGCACATCTCAGTAGCTCAGAGTCTATATAAAATTTATGTTGACATTTTTTTATTGAAATATAGTGTTTTATGTTTTTGAGAATAAATTACTATAATTTTATACATATAAAAATATTAAGAGATTTTATAATAATGTAATGTTTATCTCTTGACATGTCATCTCTTTTGAGATTCAATATCAGGTTGGGAATGATTCTTATCTTGTGAAGCTTCTGTCGAACCTCTCTCAAGTTCACGATGTGTTCCTCGTATGTTTCCAAAGGAAGTAGATACCTAATCATATATATGTGTTAAACATAGAGTTTATAACACTATTTTTATATTACTTACGAAGGAAACTATTATAAATCTATGATTTAATAGATTATGTTTGAAAAAATATGATTACAATCTTGGTTAATGTTATTTTAGGAATCAGAAATTCAAAGAAGTAACATGGGAACTTGGGGATATGGTAAAATATAGCTATACAAATTTATTTTTATTAGAGTGATGGAATTTGGAGGATGAAATTAATTAGGGTGGGTAGAATTTACCACCCTAAGTTTTCATGATATATTTCTTCTTAGATAAAATTAATTTTTTGATAACTTTTTATATATACATCCCTATGTCTAAATTAACAGTAATATACTAAACTATTATAACATATATATTAAATAAATTTCAGGAATATAAATATAAAAATTAAATAAATATGTAAAAAGTATTATATAATGAAATTAAAATTATTAATTTGTAAAAAATGGGTACTAAATTTTCAGTAAACCCATTTTATACTTTAAAAATATTTTCTCATCAAAAAATGGATTTCATTATATTTTATACACGATTTTTATAAGTTTTTTCTAAATTTTTTATAAAATATATATTATAACTTTTATATCATTTTTGAAAGAGTAATATCAAAAATATCTTAAGAAGAAATATTGATTTTTATGGAAAGAATAATTTTCTCTATGAATAGTGATAAATATATATTTTTGTAAAAACTATAATTTATTTTCAAGTAAAAATTTAGTTATGTTATGAAATTTATATTCATTCTACTATAAAAACATTTAATTTTAAAAAAATTTGTTAATTACATATTATTAATTATTATAGGTAATTTTTATATAAGTTCAGTTTTTATCTGGAAAACACATTTTCCAAAATATTTTTTTTGAACAATGTTTTTTATCATAATAAAATAATTGAATGATTATTTTTTTTGTTTTTAATATATTTTATATATTTTAGGTTCTTGGCTGTTTAATAACATTAAGTGCACAAAAACTACACACACATCACGGAAAGGCAGGTCATTGCCCCCCAAGGGATAGACCACCCATCAAGCCTTATTTATTCATTACATAGCTCAATGTCCCAGTGGGCATGAAGAACATTACATGGACCAAAGTGAAAGAAGCATGCCCAATGTCCTATTTCATAATCACACTTGCGTCATTGTTCCCCCTTATTCATGAAATAGTCACCACTTACCTACATTATGCCAACATCACTTCCTGCATGTGTCATGCATCTATCACTGTCTACCAAGGAAAATTCACTCCCACCTGGATTTCAACCTAGTTCTGATGGAAAATCATTGGTATCCTCTACCACTAAGTCAAACCCAAATGAAAAAATAAAAGTACACTAGTTTATCAGGCCTAAGGGGTTACAAGGTATGATCGGGTCATCACCCACAACAATATACCTTTATATGATTCCACAACCATATTCCCAATTGTAACAGTAGTTGGGCTTTTGTTCTCGTTCCTAGAAAGGTACAGGGTTCAATGAGTGATTTTCATAGGCATCTTAGGTATTCCCATAGTGAGGACTCGAACCCATAACCATTGTGATAGACTCCACAGCTGCAATAAACTCACCAATGCACCATGAGAAAAAGTAAATTAGGTTTTTTTGGCACAACGGGTTATAAGGTATATAAGGGATATCACCCACCAATAAGATCCATTTTTGTAATTCCCCAACCATAGGCCCATGTGTAACATCACCTAGACTTTCAATCCATTTTCCATCTGGGTATATTGGTCTATTTATATCATCTCTATCCCATATAAAAGGAGATAACATATTTTAAATTACTTACACTTCATGAGACTTATATTAAATCCATGATTTACCATGTTCCATTCCTAAAATACCTCCCCATTTCATGGAGATCCAACTCGGATCTGAATCACATCCGTTTCAGGGTTCATGTTTAAGACATATAATGTCTCTTAACAAAGAGGTATAACTCTTACCAACTACATTAAATTGTATTTATTTAATTACCACCTTTAAATATATGATATACCATTCTATAATAAGTAACTAGTCATCTGAAATATAAATAATTGTCATTATAATTATGGATCAACCATTTTTACATTTTTTATCAAATGATAAATGAAATGTGTTTGTCATGGGTATATGAGAAACACCACCACCACAAAACTATATGATTCATTTTCATTAAAATTATTCATGGGTTTTATTTTTTTTGGATATAATATTTACATATAATATTTCAGAAATCAATTTTATTCTTTATTTTTTTGTCTTATATGTTTTTATGTATGTATACACTAGAATGTGGAAAAATTGTGTGTGAATAAGGGAGGAAGACCTCCTCCACCAAGAAATGTGATCGTTTTTAATTTCAAATTTACATGTATTGAAATAAAAATATTTTTAATGAATTTATTATATATGTCCTATGTCTAAATTATTTTTGAATGATTTTTTTATTTATCTTTCTTTCATTCTTACCATTAAAAGTTGAAACATCACTTGTTTGTATGTATAGATATTGTATCCACACAATGATGTAATTTAATTTTCATTACCACGTTATGTTTATTATTAAAAATATCAATATAATAAATAAGTATAAATATTATTTAATTCAAAAAACTATATATATGAATGAAAAAGAATAAAGTTAAAGTACTAGGACAATCGAATCATAAATTACATAAAAAATGAGTATTTTTATCCCAAATGATCATTTTAAAGAGGAATATGATATTAAAATGATATTTGGATATAATAATGGAAAGATATATTATATTTTATAGAATAATATGGTTATGGAATATATATATATATATATATATATATATATATATATGTAAAATAGTTTATAGGTTACTTAAACATGTATAAAGAATGGTTGGAGTTAAGGTAAGGGATTTATGATACAATGTCATTTCTATTCTAGATTATCTACACTCAATTTATAATAATGGAAATTATATAGATCATATAATAAAAAAATTATTGTAATATTTTATTTTAGGATTTTTTATGTGTTAGAATAATTTTCATGTATTTTTTTCTTAAAATGATCTTGAAAATGTTTTTAAGGAATAGTTGAACTAATTTACTCGTTTTTTGATGAACATTTTCCTCCATGTCCATACTCATCAAAACTATTTTATCAATGTTATTACATATAATTAAAATGTGTTATAAATTTCATTATCAATACCATTTAATTTAATTTAAATTGTTTAAAAATTAATCTTTTTGATGATTTTTTAATCAGATCAAGTCATTTGAATTTCAATAATGTTGTTATATGAAATATTTTCTTCAAGATATAGAAAATGATTTGGTATTACAACCATAATGACTATTAAATTATTCAACAGTTTCATTAAATGTTTCTATGATACTTTTAAATGTAATTGTTTTAATAGTGTTATATTAATTAACTTCTAAAAAGTGATTTCAAAAATAAAATGATAATTTATTCTATAAACTTCATGTGACCATTAAAAAAATTAAATTTTTGATAAAATAATGTGATTTTACTTATACATCATTGGGACTATGATTTTATGATACCATCTGTAATATTTCCTTCGATGTTTTATATTTATGATGATGAAATATCTACAAAACCCATTTTATTTTCCATGGGAGATGATATAATTAAATGACAAATACATTCATGATCATGAATCATACATATGAATAAAATATGATAATGTTATGGGTGGGTCATTTATGTCCCTCCAATTCCTTATGTACAAATGAAATTTTTTTGAAATATTAATGTTATATGTGAACTAGATTAAATTTTTCACATCATTTTTTGTTGTCTTAGTTTCATTTAAATAATTATATCCATAGAATTCTCATTAATTTTCATTATTTAATGAATTTAACTAGTTTTATTATAATTTATATAATTCATGGACTTGTTTTCTTGTCCATAAGTTATGTGAGAACCTACCTTTAGGTCCTTAACATAGTGTGTGAACCTTTTATTGTTTATATATTTTCTAAATGTTAAAATAATATGATTTTTCCATATTCCTATTTTGATGTTATAATATCATTTGTCATGATAGAATATTGATGATTCCAGAAAAAACATGACATATATATTTTATTATGAAAAATCGATTTTCAACAAATTATGATTATTGTTATCTAAATGATTTGGTATGATTATTGTATGTTTTTCTCATGTTATCATTACATTATTCTAATCTTATTCAAAATCATGAACATTATATAATATTTCTTATGTTTACCCTTAAAGATCATTTGAAGTCACCCTTTCTATAGTTTATATTACCCAGGTTATGAAGTAATTTTTTAAATTTCATATGTTTATAAACTGTAAATTATGATTACAACGTTATGGGAGATGATGGAGATAATTCATTAATTATTTTAATTATATTTATTATCTTTTAAGATAGTAAATTATTAAAAATCATGAGAACTTAGTATTAAATTTTTTTATAGATATTCATATAAAATAAAAACGTATTATTGTATTATGTTCTTTGGTAAATAAATTAATAGTTCCCTAATTATGCGTAGATGGTAATGTTAGAATGTATTCTGATGTCGTTTAGATATGTGGTGGTAAAGAATTTCACAGTGGAATTTTTCTTTTGGCATAATGTCTATGGTATATAGACTAAAAATATAGTGTTTGGATATCTGATAATGGATAAATTTTCACCCATACCATTGGTGGTAGGGAGATGATTCTCTAGACCCATCCACACCTATAATTCAACTATGATCATTTCTCCCTTTCTCAAACCTATATTTTCTCCCTATGATTTATTTTATCTGGTTAATAATGAAAGTTCTTGATCTACATGATAGTGCACCTTATAAATACTTATCGATGATGGGGTTAACATAATATTTGAATTTCATTGTTCTAAACATGGTGTCTCACATCAGAAATATAGTACCTTCTATGGATAATTTTTACTTGTTAGTTTTTTGAACATGGGTGTTATAAGAACATGTGACTGTTTGACTCCTTGACGAACATCATATAATGATCAATTTCTCTCCTTGGAAGACCATATTTTTGTGTGTTCTAGTGATCCTCAAAAAATAAATAGATGAAACTTCTATCATTTTCACACAATATATGATTTTTATATGATAGAAGAGTCTCATTCCATCAATATTTGGGTAGGATTCCATGAACACCTATTACAATTCCAATATCCTTAAATTATACATATACTTGTAAATATGTTATGACTTTTTCTATGTTCTGATAGTATAATTATCTCATTTTTTCATCTGATCCATTTAAGTATATATGTGGATGTTGATTTTTCAAGGACACGGGCTGAGTGGGTTTTGATTACTGCTTAAAAAAATAGGTGCAAAAAAGATGTGATCATCAAATAATGGGTTGATCATTTACTATTGTGTAGAAACCTGGGTCACCAGTATTTTTCATTCCACAATGTAGTCATATAGAGGGGTTTGAACCACTGATGGGGAATTATTATTGATATATCCATGAATTTGATTAGTTAGGGAATAATGGAATTATTTATGATAATCTCATAAATAAAGTGGAATGGTCTATAAATGATCTAGAGATTGTTGAAATTTTCAGTCACATGAAGCATGAATTAGTTAATAACATGTTGAAATTGTGGGACCCATATGATATATGGGTATGATGGGGTTTGTTTTTCTTAATACTTGAGTATCAGTTTGAATCCTTTAACTCAGGTTGGGGATGGGTTAAAATGAAGATATCACGATCTATAGGTGGCAATTTAATAGACAATTTTGGGGAAGAGTTTAGGTGAAACTGATTAAGATATTTCACAGTAGGTTACACAAGTTAATATATTTTATTGAATTATTTAAGATAATAGGTCAAGTCAAATGGAGAACATGTTTAGTATCAATGTTAGTAAACTCATAGAAGGTTTAGAGACAGTGGTGTCTACTTAAAACAAAGTAGGTTCCTAGTAGGAGAAGAATGACAATGTATGGTAGGGGATATATGGGGAAGCGTATGATGAATAAATTCCCAATCATTTATTAGGGGATAATTATAGAGGAAAAAATAACAAGGCATTATATGACTTGAGAATGAAAAAGGATTATAATACCAGTCGTGATTCAGGTAGTTACATTTTCACTAAATAGATGTAATGCAATGGGTGCAAGGAATACTCATATATGCCAAATCTAAAAGAGATCAGGTCTATTTCAAAACTAGACCAAATGAGATGGATAGTTTGGCTGTAGTATTGTTCATTTTTAGGGAATCAATAAATAAGTAGATCTTGGTAATAGTGAGGCCATGCCATTCATGGTTGTCCAAATCAAGGGTGTCTTGATTGGTCAATAGATGGAGATAGTGTGGTGGATTCAATAAATGGGAAACCATTGGAGATTATTATACATTGAGAGGAATAAATGGAGGAGGATGATATTTTTATTAATTGCACACTAGAGAAGTTTGGAATTTTGATGAAAACAATCATAATTATTGATAATAATTGTGAGTAGAGTTTACATATTAATATGAATGACTTTATATAGATAAGATGGTTTATTGAAGGAATAATAAATATAGAGGAGTAATTGAAAACAAGGGACATAATTTATTTTCACTTTTAAAACCGTATAATTTATGATCCAAATTATTGGTAAACACTCTCTCCTAGAAATTAAATAGGGATAATTTATCAAAAATTAGTAAGGTCTTTTTCAATTATTTTTTGGTATATTATTCTATTTCATTTTTCATTGTAGAACCTATGTGGTTTGTCAAATTATTCCTTAAATGTGTTTTGATAATAAAAATTATATTTTTCAATATATGTAATGATTGGATGTGTGGTGGTGTAATATTATTGATCTAGGGATCTTGTTGTTTATTTCTAAAGTTCTAGATTAGAGAGTGAGGTTTTTTCTTTCTGAATTTCCACCTGTTATAGGTGGAAGGACTCTATTGATATGGATGTATGATGTTAATTTTTCCCATTTCCATTATATTATTTTCATAATGTTCATAGTTTTGATCATATTTCTCATCTATTAATTATTTATGTGGTAATTAGACTCTTGGTTGTATAGGGAATTTGTTATGAATTATTCTTAGGAAAAATAGTGGATATTTTTGTGGGAATATAAAATATTTTTCAAAAATTAGAATGATTAAGGATCTTAGTGATTATCTTCCTTATACATATTTTGTTTCAATATGTTCTTATGTTTTTTATTTGATATCGATATTTATTTTTCATTTCTATTAATTTCTCATGGATAGTTAATTTTATTTAAAGGATGATCCTACTGGTTACTTAAATGTTCTCTCACCTTTAGAGTGTTGTTTTTTTTTGTGTAGTCTAATAGTGATAACACCATATATTATGGTATCGAGGATATATTTTTTAGACGATTTAGTGTCATAGGATCCCATATTTTGTTATATATTTTTTTAAATATTTCACATATAAATAAAATTTGGGTTGTGGGTTTAATTTAATAAATATAAATTAATGATTTTGATTGGATTTAAAATTGTATTATTTACAATACAAGGCGTGTAATTCCTCCCATTTTTTCCATTTATAAATTTAGTGATAGAATTCAAGTAATGAAAATTTGGAGGAGGGATTTGGGGGTCACTCTCATATTTAGTTCTTATATAGCTGGGGTTTCTAAAGGGGGAGGTTCATGAAAATGTTGAATATTTCTTACTTACATAATTCTTGATCTTATTCTCCTTACCATGATTATATTATAAATTCATATTCCTTGATAAAATCTATACATCTGTTTTGGAACATGTTAGATCATTTTACATGAATAATACTTTAATCTATTATGACCAGTTTATATATCAAACTTTCCTTCATATTAAATATTCCACCAAATTAGTAATTCAAATATTACCACTACTAACTATAATTCATTATAAAGTTAAATTTTATTCATTGGAAATTAATTGAAATGATTAACGAGGTATGATATTTTCAATTTCAATATGTACAGAAAACAAAAAATTCATTAATGAATCTATATATATAAAAAATACTTCTCCACAATAGGATAATTTGAATACATGTGGATTGACCAATCTTCTTTTAAGCTCACTAAAACTATCTTTACATTCCTTTATCAAGAGTATCATGAATCATTTCATGTTATTGTTGTTTTTATTTTTAAAAATCATAATGTATTCTATATAGTGGGTCAATTAAAAAGTTTTACTCAATGATATAAATGAATATTTGATATAGTGGTTTTCCAGTCTTATTCATAAATCCCCACTATTTTGGAAGGACTGACTGATTTATCCTCCTAAATATTTAGAAAAAAATAATGAAACCATATATAGATGTAATTGAAAGTTTCTATCAATATAATACAATTTCACTATTACTATGTTCTTTGAATAGTAATTATCAATTCATCATATTCAAACATGGTCAGGAAATATTTGAGAATATCTTTTATAAATAACAAAAAAAATAGATCGAGGAAATATCTAATGATGATATTCCTCAAAACCATAAATATATTTTTTGGATTTATGTTTCCACAAGGAAATAAAATTAATTTATAGTTTTTATCATATATGAAATAATATCTAAGAAACCCACTATTTTCACACTTAATTTATAGTATTTGGATATATGGTTTATCATTGAGAAATTAAGAGAACCTCTTAGTTTATTGAACAATTCATTCATACATGGTAAATAATATTTTTTCATGATCATGATTTTTTTATGTTCGTGATCCATCCAACGGACCTTTGGCCTTCAAATATTTAATTATTTTTATAAGCCATCTTTAATGGGAAAAAGGGGGAAATCTTCATAGAAATCATGGGTATAATACAAATCAAACCTGAAAGACAAGAAAATAAAAACTGGACTGAAAACATGGACTACCCTCCCCAATATTTAAACATGATGGGGTTGTTATATAGTCAGTTAAGAAAAGAAAATATATATTATTTTATGGGTATAATAATAATAAAATAATATATTTTTTTTGTTTAGAGATGTATATAAATAATATCTATTACCATGTTATTCTTGTTATAATTATTTACTAAAACTATTGGTCAAATATTGTGTATTTAAAAATATTATTAAGAGTTAAAAACCATATGATAATGAGAATGAATCAAAATATGTTCTAAATTAAAAACATTTATTTCAATCAATTAGATTATATGCTCAACCTATATCAATTTTGATAAATCCATGATTTACCAATGTTATATATTGTTAGGTTTAATAATATAACCCAAAAATAGATAAAGAAATTTATAGAAACTATTTATACATAAACATAGAATAAATATTGAATAAATATTTATACATTAATATAAACGAAATATCATAACAAATTATATCTGTAGAACTTATAGGTTCAGTGTCTTCATTGATTTTATACATAACCATTTCATTTGAAAATAATTATTCAACATCCCCCGTAAAAATATTCTATATATAATGCCCTTATGGACTTGTCTATCATAATACGCATTCCTTTTATAGAGTACCAAGGTTGAGATTTATATTATGAAAGGTGTATGATAACATTATCTAGGCATCCTAAAAATTGATGTTAGAAATCATGATCATAAGAGGAATCATAAGATAAATCTAATTCACCCCATTGTTATATATAATGACATGTTACTATTTGAAATTAATAAATATTGGAATGAATAGGTTATATTTTAGATCAGTTCCATGTATTTCGTCACATAGTGGATGCACATTTCCCTTAACATAGTGTACTAGGATAAACACCCACATCCCATAGCATGAAATTTCATTAGAAAATAGTATTACCCAATGCATTTTTGGGAAAAATAATTATGTTCCATTGTATAACATGATTTTTAAGCACAAATATGTGAGCCACCTGATTATGATTATAAGAATAAATCAAAAATATAATAAATACAATATGAAAAATAAATTAGAATCATGAAATTATTCATACAAAATAAATAAAACATCTAAATAATTAATGTGGGTGATTTCACTAAAATGTTATTATAGTGAAACATAACACACATTTGTGGATATTGAAATTAATGTAAAAAGTCAAGTTAATCTTAAAAATATTTTATAATATAAGATAAAATATAAATCATATTTTTAATGGATATTATTTAATAAATAATTTATTATGAATATGTTGTTATTGTTAAAAAATTACAATAAAAAATATTGAAAATGGAAAAGGTATCTATCATAATGAAACCTCACAATAGAAATTTTTAAATTTAAGAAAATTTCAATATTAAATAAACATAATAAATAAATAAAATTGTATTGAATTGTAGACACTAAAACTAATGGATATATTGGGGAACATGATGTTGTATGAAAAATATTTCAATAGAAATGAAGTGATAATAAAAATTCAATTTCAAAAATTTCATTTCGGGCGAATTCCAAATCAATGATAGAGGAAATGGAAATAATAAATTAGAGATCCAAAGATAATTAAATGAGAATGAAAATTATTTTTTTGATATATATCATCTTTATGGAATTATAGAAATTTATAATCTCACATTTGATGAAGAACAAAGAGAGAAACTAATTCCATTAAACATAACTCCAATTAAAGAAACATAACATTATTTATAGAAAAATAAAAAACAATTAATAACTTATATGAAAATTCTATTCATGTATATTGACATTTATAATATTCACTAATATTCATTTATTTCATATATTATAGGCGGTTATTATTTATTTTCGCCGTTATATTTTTGTATTTTTTAGTGTTTTTAATTAATTTTAAAATTGTGATGTCGATAATAATTATTTATTAATGATTTCATGATATAAAAAATAATGAAGGTGGTGAAATCATATTTTCGAAATAATTTATGAAATATCAATTTTATTAGAAGATTTTTAAAGTATGGTTTATATTAATAGAAATCATGATGGTGTTATTTTGGGTATTTTTACGGAGAACAATGAGTTACAATATATTTATCATTCATTATTATTTAAACTATATATTTACTAAATCAAAAAAAATACTCACTAATATCATATATTGCAATAAATTCTGTTTCGAAACTCATCCATGGTGGAAACTACAAATTTTGTATAACATCAATATTTTGATTTGTTGAACTAACATAATCAATAATATTATCTTGTATAGGTCATGTGTGACTATAAAGTAATATAATAGTAATATATTTTTTGTAGAAAAAAATGATGAAAAAATAAAATAATTAGTATGGGGAATGATTTTTGAAAATAGTGGAGATTATAATGACATTATAAGAGACAAAAAAGAACAATATATTGTATATTAGGAATCACACTTTATCATAATATCTTCATTTGGAATGTAGTATTTTGGATCCCTTAATAGAAAAATTAAATTCCAAAAATTTAATAAAAAATTATTATTGGGAATTTGGGTTCACTTAATATTGAAAATAGAATGAAATTCTTCATTTGATGTGGGATGAGGATGGGACCTTTTTGTGCATGTTTGAGTGGAATTTCAACAAATACAAATTCCCAAATGATTATAATTGTCCATTTTAATAGTAAAATGGATCCAAAGTGGGAAGATATTGGATATGATTCCATAGTTACTTAATAAAATTAATTATCATTTAAATATATTGATATTTTATTCACTTATACCTCAATTGAACCCGTTTTCCTCATTTCTTCGTATGAAGTGTAAGAAAATATTTTAGTTTGGTAACATATTTTTCAAAAAAACAATTATATTATTCTTATATCCAAATTTTAAATTTAATATTGAATATATTTAATCAATTTTATTAGATTAAATTTATTAAATTCATAAAAACTATTTTTAATATAATAAATCATTACATAAAATATTATTTTCTTAAAAATATCATTTTCAACATAAAATGATTTATTTATTATTTATAACATAATTTTGATCATTAAATATGAGTATCCATCCATAAAATATTGTGTATTATTTTGTTTATATTCATGAAATAAATATATTAGATTTTATCAATTATATAGTTTAGTGTTTTGGGGAATTAGGTTATTAATCTAACATAAAAATCTGTATATTATGAAGTAGATACATCCACTCAATATCTATTTGACCCAAAATATAATTTTTTTTATAATGAAACACATTTTTATTTCCAAAATAATGATCATGACTCCCTACATTACTAGTTATTTTGACTTAATCAACCTTCATCTTAGTGTAAACATTTAAAAACATTGGATGAGAACCAAAACCTTAGTAACAGACATATGAAAAGAAACAAATATTGTAGTTATTCCAATAGAAGACAATGTGACCATAAAGGAGTGATTTAGTATTACATAATCTATATTGAGATAAAATAATTATTTAGTTATAGATTATATCAAATTTAGTACCATAATATTCAAATAAAACAATTAATAAAAAACATAAAGTCATTATAATATTTTTGTGGATATCTTTTGGAAATAGAAGAATCGTTGATTTTGTTTCAAAAAATACACATTTTTTACCTAAAAGGGAGAAATCACTTCTTTTAAAAAAAATACCATTATTTATCCTTATGAAAACTAATTATTTTATCTAAATTCTGATTTTTATGCATGAAAAGGTCGGGTAGTGAAATTGTGAAGTCATTTTTGTATAACCCTTAAAATTATAATCACAAATGAAAAAACGCACTTGGTAAATTATAATAATCACTTTAGAGAAAGATATAATTGGTTTACTACGTCCCATTATCCAATTCATTGAATAGATATATCAGGATTACCCTTCATCATGAGCTACACTAGGAACACACATCATCATTAAAAATTCCCCAAAACCTTAACATATTTATCACAAAAGAAATCATACATTTCCATCATGAAACTAGTAAATATAATATCCTCACCATTAATGAAAACATTTTTATATGTTAAAATATCCACTCCATTTTAAATCCCTTTTGAAAATACCCATACAAAAGGAAATTATGGTCTTTATTTGAAAAAAAATGAAATCTTATAAACAATTAAAAATATCATGTAAAGTTTTATGTAGTGGAGAACTCCATTGTCATTATACAAGGTAAAATAAAACATATTTTTTCCTTCTATAATAATAGTCAAAACATTTCATATAAAATATATTAAAAAACACCTTTAGAAACACATCAAAAGAGAGTAAAAATTTACATATAATGTTTTTAAAATTTCATTTATTCCGAAATAAATACATATAGAAAAGATTGTCAAATAATGTGAACATAGAAGAATATTATTTTGAAAATAAATCATTTAAAACTTGAAATGATGTTTTTAAAGAAAAGTTTAACTTTCCTTCAGTATGAGTTGTCATGTACAGTCATTATAATTCTGATTAATAAACTTATCCTAAATATTTAATTTTATAAGAAAATTTTCCCCTTTTTCTTTATGTTTTAATTAATAAATATTCATATTAAATTAATTATTAACAATGTCTACATTAGATTTTATGATGATACTCAACACATATTTCTAAAATGTGTTTGGTGAGTTGATTATGGTTAAATATGAAACTATTTATAGTGATCCAAGCCTTATAAAATTATTATTGAATGATTTTACTCACAATTAACAGTCAAATACAAACCAAAAAGTTTTATGTCGATTGTCTTTAGAAGAATAGGTACATAATTGTAAAACATAAAACAATAATCGAAACAAATTTTATTTAATCTCCAATGTGAGATCATAACATCCATTAATATATTACATCTAAATAGGATGACTTATGAAATACATGAACAAATGGATGAGCTAAACAACTATATGGGATTAAACATTGGAAATAAAGCGAAACACATGAGTTATAAGGCATGAAATGGTAACATAAAATGCATGGACCAAAATTATTCCTATGTAATCGTATTCCATAGAAAATGGAATAATATGATCATGTAAACATATGAATGTGCCAGCAACATATGAAATGACATAAACATGAGTCGAGGAAAAGAGCCAAGACTATATCCCACAGTGAAAGAAGTCCCATGATGTATTAGGTTTAATATCTTATCTTATACATGACATCTCATGAGTCCAAACATTACCCAATGCACCAGAGCACTATCTTTGTGCACCATCACAACATGATCATACATATGTGTTCTGCATGAGTAATCCAACATATGGTAAAAACACAATGGTTTCCTATGGAAATAAATGGTGATCCTAATCATGCCATATGTAATAACCGTAGAGTGTTTTATAACAGTGCACAAGAAAGAATGGATTAAAATAATACATGAACATTCCTTATGGAAAATATGTATAAGACATGATAAAAGTTTTCAACATGATGTGAAAACATACAAATTGAGAGTTTACGAAAATTTTGAAATGAGCCACTTTAGTGTGGTTTATGGTAAAATATGAAATACAACTAATTTACCCTATGAAATTTATCATGGTAATCTCCAGAGACTCTATTTATTATTTCCATAAAAATTACAGGAGCATTACTGAGCCTAAAGGGAATTACTATGAAATCATACTTTTCATATATTTTATAAAATCTAGTGTTGGGAATATTTTCAATCCTCAACATTAATTGGTGACATGAATACTTAAGGTTGGTTTTAGGTAAATACTTGGCCCCATTTAGTTGATCGAACAAGTCATGTATTTATAGAATCGATTATTGTTCATTATCATGATTTTTTTGATCTCACGGTAATCTTTGTATAGAAGCATTTATTAATATTTCCTTGGTAAGAGGACTGGATTACCATACGATGAAGCACTCATGCTATGATATAGTGTCCCAGATCCTCATGTAACTACTTATTCTATTATTTTAACACAATATCTTCTCTTCTGTAAGGAATCATTGATATAGGTAGGGATCTGAGAATAATTTCAATGAAGAACTCAACCTATCTTTCATGAGGATGAATTGAAAACACATTAGGGAACACATAAGTGTAGTCTCTCACAATGGGAATTTATTAGACAATCATTCTCTCATTTATTTAAATAATTTGAACAAGGAATGATTGGTCATAAGGAAATAATATCCATATTTGATATTATAATTCTAAAATGGATCCATCATCCTTCTTACACTTGTACAGAATTAGAGGATTCCTTGATATGTTCGTCATGATATATATTTTCTGACATTTTATGTTGACTTTTTATAAAGATAGTAAATTCATGCCCAATATAGAATCAAACTCCACTGAGTAAATAAAATATTTGATAGGCGGTTCTATCTATAAAATTTAATAAGGGAGGAGTAATATTCATTGGATCTAGTAATTGACCCATTTTGTTTTCTCATAGAAAACTCAACCTCCATATTTTGATGTGTGTTTGAGTTGTTCTACTAAACATGCATAATATGAATGAATGAATAAAACCAAATTCAAATAGTAATTTAAATATTCATGAATGAATATCATGCATAACTATCACCCCATCATTTTTAGGTTCCACCTCAATAGTAGTGATAGAATATTCCCATCCATGGTGACATGGAATTTTTTGTTTATTTCCTCTAGAATCCCATAGATTAAGGAATGGGATCACATAATGCCTATGGTGTTTTATATTGAAACACTTCACTACATACTGAGTGATGACCTAAACGTTCCTTTATTCTTCTATATTTATGGGATAATTCATATCCATTTGTTAAAAATTATTTTAATATCTCTCTCTTAACATTTTAGAAATATCTTAGTTCCAATTAGATTGTTCCAATGATTCTTCATCCCACATTCTGGACAAGTGTGATGTTTTTTTAATCTTACTAATGAGATTTATTTGTTGATCCTACCATATTAAACTCTATTTTCTCTCATTATTAACCAATCCTATGATACCATTGAGTGTCTCCAATATCTATCTCAACCATAATGGTACAATAAACAATCTCTTAATAGCCATCAAAGTCTTGAATCACCAATGATTTTAATAGATTCAACCATTGTCCTCTATAGAATATATCATTATCTACATTATTATTCATTATATGTCAAAGAAATATTTTGAAATCCTTTTTTGTCTCATATTCCTTGATAAAATCATATTCTTATTTCATTTTTTAGAGTAACTCTCTTTCTATCTTATGAAATAGTGTTTGGAAAATATATTTATTGAAAACTATTTTCTTGAATCCTCCCCAATCCGTAAAATCTATTTCCACCATGTATTTTTTTTGATCAATTTCCACCAATGATCAGCTTCCCCAAAACACAATATACCATCGGCATGAATTTCCCTTATTCTAATCACTGGAGGAGATAAAATATATTTTCAAGAGAGTAAATCCATTTTTATATGATGAGGGGATTATAATATCATCTATATATATGAGGTATTTTTCCCATATAGGATTTGATAAATGCTTTATCTGTCTTATGAGAAATAAGGTATTGAACATGACTAAGGTTTTTATTCATAACATCAGCTATTTGTTTACTATTTTCATGATGTTTTGAGGTCATTTACCCATCATATTTTGTTTTTTATTAGGAAAATAGTCAAATTTCTAATCACATAGATTTTTGGAACATGTTCTCTTACATTAATCCATTAAATAAGAAAAGTTAATTAAAATTAGAGGGATTTAATACATATCTAATAAGAAAATAATAAGTGGTCATTGAACATAGAAGGATAAAATTATAAATGAATTATATATCCTAACATGTGATTATATATGTTTTAATCTAGGATGTCCATAGTCATAGAACTATACATGGGGTTCATTATAAAGTGTACTAGTCTTAATCTATAAAAAAAAGATAGTGCATTGATACCAACTATAGATACCATATCCTTTTTCACAAATTATTACATGATTTTAATCATAATTATCTGTAAAATACAAACCAAGGATAGGATAGTCTAAAATATTTGGAGGACTAGGTACATACTTATAAATAATAAAATTGAAATATTTTTTTGGTTTAATAAATAAATTCTTATTCTAAATTCCATTGATATGTTACATCTACATAGGTTAACCTATGGAATACATGAAAAATAGAGGAGATAAAAAGATCAGAAAGGTTATAAACATGGGAATAAAAAATAACCCATGATTTATAAGGCATAAAATTATATTATAAAAGGCATTACACATGAATAATATTATGTAATAAAATAACATAGAACATTGAATCATATCATCATGGAAATAAAGGATTGTGGTAGAAGCAAATAACTTTACATAAACATGAGTTGATGATAACAAAAATGACTATTTGACATGGCTCACAATGTCCTCAAATGGATTTAGTCTATTTTTTAATCCTATATATGACATATCTAGATACTGAACATTCCCATTGTATTAGAGATCTATCTAAGTGAACCCATCATATCATGGTCATGCATATGAGTGACATATTAAAATTAAAACATCATGTAAAAAGGTAATGCTTGATCATAGAATGAAACAGGAATCATAATAACGTCATATTAAATAACCAAAGAGTGTTTCATAATTTTTCCCAACAAAGAATATATTTTAATAATATATGAAAATTAATAACGAAAAATAGGCATATAATATTATAAATTTTCTCCAAATTAATGCAAAGTGTGAAAAAAAAATTATTTAAGAAACTTTTGAAAATATTCACATTAGTGTAGTTTAAGAGAAAATATTAAAGATTCTATAAAAAGGAAAAATGAATATTTGATTACAAAAAACTAGAAAGGAACTAAGATATTTTTTCATGATTAAATTATTTATTTTATTAAAATAATTGTTGATGAAAAATATTATGGAGTTTACTTATAAATGGTTAAAAATTATAAAGTTCCCTTTAATCAGGCATTCTTACCGAGTGTAATTAAAAAGGAAATCTTTTAAAAAATGTACATTCCTATTAGAGAATGATGAATTGATATCGATATATTTGTTTGGAACACATAAAAAAATTTAAAGACATGAAAATTCCATATATATATATATATATTTAAATTACTTTTTATTTTTACATGTCTGCGAAAATTTACGACGTGTTATTCCGAGGCCCGGTGTGCTCAGAAAAAATTTCTGAATTTTTTTAAGTTACATTCATTAAACATGTTTGTGGAATTTTCTATCATTTGAACAGGTGGTCGGAATAAAAATCTATGTGCACCCTTGAATCTACAGTGTCGAGATTCTCTTATGGGAAGATTCACATCAACCATAGTTGCTCTGGAGAAAAATTTTGTTCTTGGTCTTCTTAAAGATTAACAAAATAACATGTAATTGGTACATTATATTATTTTTCTCTAATGGATGATCAGCGGTGGTGGAAATGGTGACTTTTCACGCCATTTAATGGAATGGCTCATAAACTGCATAACTCCAGCGTTGTGAATTAAAAGAGATTCATTAATTCATTTAATGAACCTCATTAATTCCTCAACACGTTACCCACAATTCCCACTCCAATTTAAA
Organism: Viscum album; assembly: GCA_963277665.1. NCBI lineage: Eukaryota > Viridiplantae > Streptophyta > Magnoliopsida > Santalales > Viscaceae > Viscum > Viscum album. The sequence goes on along the minus strand of OY728132.1, from coordinate 1,336,649,741 downwards.
TGATGCTCCGGGTGGGGTTTTGGCATGGCTTCTCCAAGTGAGGAAACTCTGGAGAAATCCAACGGTAACCTTCACCTGAGGGATGACATCAGATTCTGCAATTGGTGACGAGCACCACCGAATCATGAACCGACGACAATGACGAATGAGGTTCTATTGACGTCGCCAACTGATGTCTCATCCTGGTAGGGGGTTTATGATTGGTTTTGGTTTAACATTTATAATATTAGTTTTTTTAATCTTTATTATTAGATAAATATTATCCCACATGTTATCATGTTAACGCAGATGGTGTGTTCCGAACAAACAAGGATCAGACCCTACATCGCTTCATTCATGTTGTGTTCTTCAGGGAAAACTTTCCTCAATTTTGACGGTAGTGAAATAAAAAGGGTTTTGATGTCATGGCAGTAGTCCGGGAGGATCTTAGGAAAAGAAGACACCAAGAACAGACCACCAGAGCACGTTCGGTGACCCATAGAAAGAATTATCGTCACGCCATAGCGACTACAGCGGCGATGGCTGGAGGAGGCATGTGGACACCAAATGCGGGTGGTGGGATAGCGGCACGCCATTGCGCGGCGCGGTGGCCAGAGGCGGCCGGCCTAAGCCGACCTCCTGAGAAAAGGGCAGCGCATGCAGGATCCACCAGTGGTAGCAACTGCGGCCAGCGGGTTGTGGCAGGAGGGTGCAGCGTGGGCCATGGTAGGAGGGGGCAGTGCGGCCCCGCACCACGCAGCATCAGCTAAAGACCGATTGACCATCTGGTCGACTATTTCATGGGGTGGGGCAGCTCCCCACCGACTAGATGAAATGGCCCCATATTTATGAGGCCAGCTTGGAAACATGTTCTGCCTTAAGGTGGACTGGACATGGCACGTGACCCAATGAGACATCATGGGTGGGACCATCCCCACCTGGATGGTCGGCCCAACCGTTGTTCGGGCCCATGAACCAACCAGGACAACCACGATGGGCTAGAATCAGGGAACTAGGCCAACCCCAATGGGCCGGACCTGGGCGGGGTAATGTATACCCTGGGACCCGTTGGGTCAGGATGGGTTGACCGAGTCAGACAAGACCTAAACCCAACCGGCCCTCGAATAAAGAAACTCCCACAACTAACGAACTAGGTTTCCATTTGACATTAAATCAGTGGAGTTGGGGACCATTTTGGGAACAGGTCCCTTTGTAATATTTTGACTTCCACGACCGACCTGGGCTGGACTGAGCTGTGATCACAGCCGTTTCACGAAAAGGTGTTTAACTAACTGACCGAGCGTCCGATCGACATGTTGTTTGTATCATATGTACCCTTGTAACAAGGTGGTCCTTTAGATTTACTCTATGTAATATTTTAGGGAGTTTTATGTGTGACCTGGGTTGGATCAAACATTAATCTAGTCGGGAACTTTTTACAAAAGTGCCCATATCTCACAGACTGGGCGTCTGATCGATGCGCCTTCTGTCACATTGGGACCCCTATGATAGGGAGGTCCCTTAAGAATGATTTTTGTGGGACTCCTTACTGGTTGAAATATGACTTCTAGCTTGAGTAGTACAGTCTTACGTAGATCAGTCGTTCTTCGTGTGGGAATCTAGTGGCTGGATATGAAATGAAGAAAAAGAGCGAGCAATACGGGTCCACATTTGAAAATCCAGAGTGGAATTATCTCTTTGTACGACTAATCATCCTACCTCTATACTAGCGACCACTACTGGTCAGCACCAGTGACCAATACAGGTCAGTACCAGGGACCAATATGGGTCTGCACTAGCGACCAATATGGGTCAGCACTAGCAACCAATAAGGGTCAGCACTAGGGACCAATATGGGTCAGCACCAGGGACCAATACAGGTCACCTCCAGAAACCAATATGGTCAGCACCAACGACCAATACAGGTCAGCACCAATGACCAATACGGGTTAGCATCTAGCGACCAATTCGGGTCAGCAGAGAGTGAACTATACAGGTCAACAGTAGAGTTACTATGGATAGGATGATCTGGCATTATGACTAGTCATCCCTATCCCGGTAACCTCGATGTGATACTATAAGAGTGATTTGACTCTTTTTCTTTGTGATTCATGATTTAGATCATGCATGTGATATTACCTTTGTGGCATTTCTTGTGATTTTTTCCTTTTCAGATTACTGAGAGAGCTTCGGAGGTCTCGAGGTCCCCTTCTGAGTTGTTATACTCACCCCTGCATGGCATCTTCCCAGACGAGTGTGTCTGGTGATGACTACTGATGATCTAAGACAGACATTTGAGGTTTGGTAATTAGAGGAGCTTAGTGTGATGGGAGTATTTTAGATCCTCTTCATTGAATTCAGACATACAGCTACTACCCTCCAGGTAGAGATCCAGGGTAGATGTGGCAGCTGTTTAATTCCTTTTCAGGATGAAGGGTTTGTATTCTGGCCTACTGTTTTCAGTTTACAGATTTTCTTGTGTTTGTACTTTACTCTCATGGTTATAACTTACTTTTTTTGGGCTTTTACTTCAGTTTCACTTTTGAGTGTGTACATATCTCTAATTCAATATCTTCCATATTTTGGAAAGTCCTTTAGGTTCTTGTCAATAACTCTTAGCCTATGGAATGTGGGCATGGGTTAGTCACATATGGGCCATGTGGGATAGGTCAGGACAAAGAGGTATCAATGGGTGATTGGTTTTACCCCAATAACTAAGAGTATACTTTTAATGAGGTAAAGGATTTAAGTGTCTTGAGCTCAGTTTCAGTACACGGAGTCTAGTGTTGGTGCAGTGGCCAATGTATCCATACTCTAGGACCCTGAATTCTATTTTTCAAATTGGTACATGAAAACACTGGTTGGTAGTGTTTAAAAAAAATCTTGATCATTCTTGAGTGAGCTCACCAGGTATAACTTCTTAACCGTGGCGCATCTGTTACTTATAGGATGCCTCCATGAAGATAACCAGCCAGGATTCCAATTATAGATCGTTACAATGGCCCACTGAGTTATAAGGCATCGGTACGTGGACCACTCATAGTGATGGAACCTTCAGGTGGTGTACTAGTACACCACCACCCATTGGAAAGACGATACTACCAGACGATCATGCACATCGTCTGAGTGGATTTCATGAGTTCTAGATTCACAGGCCTATAAGGTTTCGATTCAAGATAGTCCCCCAAGTAGTAGAGGACTAGATTCAGGTGGTTTTGGGGGTATTTTTCTTAGTAGATACACCCTCCGAGAAGATGGTGATCTTAGCTGCTAGTCTTCAGGGATTTGTAGGACAATGGTTGAAATCGAAGCTCAAGGTGCAAGAGGTTATGACCCACACCTGTCCGTACATTGAGATCCTTTTCAGGGCAGAGTTCATGCCAAATACACTAATCTATGTGCATATTCTGGAGCTACTACATCTATAGTAGGGAAGCCCGACTGTGGCTTAGTACTCGGTGAGATTTACTGACATCTCTCGATAGTCCACTGACATTGTACGTGACCCTTACATCAGGGCCCAAACCATTGAGCAGGGGCTCCAATGAGAGATCAGAGCTATGATAGTTTCTATTAGAATCCTAACACAAGCTAGTGTACTAGGGTGATCTTTGATGATGGATAGCTTCCTTGGTGAGCATGCACCAATAGTGAGAGCCCCTACTGGATGATAGGTAGAAAAACTCATCTGCAGCTAGCAGTAGACAAACGAAACAGAATCCCAAGTGAGCTAGACCTTCTGGAGAGAGACCCCAGGACACAGGGTCTGAGGTGTGAGGCTTGAGAGGTTTAGGGAGAAACCATTAGGGTTATGAACTATTTTCCATGTAGTTTACAGGGTCACAAAGCTTGTGACTCTCTGACCCCCCATGCGGATGATCGATAGATGGTGGAAGGACCACAGAGGCAGCGACTACGGTAGGAGCATGAGTGTCATCCATGTGAAAGATGAGGTAGGGGAGTAGGACTTTTAGTGGGAGGTGGTTGGGGTCACCAGGCTCTACCACTAACACCCCCGGATAGTCCACCACGGGATCAAAGAGTATGAGGATAGGGAAATTCCCATCTACAAGCAGTAGATTCTCATGATTCATACATTCCTGAGATGATACGAGGTAAAATCTGTATCTTCTCTACTTTAGCAGATATTCTTATCAGCACATGTTCTATCCATTCTTTCCTTGCCAAAGAAATAGTTTGGGACTCTGAGATCCTGACTGATCTTTTATATCGACCTTTGTGTTTAAATACTCCTACGGGACGAGGTTCAGTAGTCACACACTAGTGATGATAGTGTGATCTTACTCTCAAATCAGATAATTTTACATGGGATCTTTTCGTAGCGGCATTGAAGCCCTATATCATCATTCTAGGCATGGAATGTCTATCATCATTTCATGCACAGATTGAAAGCTTGAGATGTATAGTGAGATGTACGTGTAGAGATGGAGGAGATTTTTCCTTTGTTGGTGATAAGGAAAACAGAGAAACACGAGATGGTCTTGTGCTTAGTAGGGTGCATCAGATTACATAATAGATAGATTGCATGTCCTTTGACAAGGTGGATAAGGCTAGTACACTGTTCCTAGTAGTGGTGGTCATGCATGAGTAATTCATTCTAGAAGATGTCCTAGGACTACCTCCTCGTAGAGAGGTAGACTTTTACATTGACTTGTACAGAAGAACAACACCGATATCTACACCATCATATCATATGGACCCAACTGATCTCCGGGAGCTAAGGGTATTTTTTTAGGACTTTTGGAGGTAGGTATTTTTAAGGCCCAATGTATCTCTATGGTAATTCTCGGTTTTGTTATCCAAGAAAGAAGATGGATTTTTGAGGCTATACATGGACTTCTAGTGCCTAAACCAGGTGATCGTGAAGAACAAGTATCCTCTACAAGGGATTGATGATCTGTTTGATCAGTTGAATGGAGGGAATTAGTTTTCAAATATAGACCCCAGATGAGACTATCACCAGCTTAGGGTACGAGACAAGGTCATACCAAAGACATCCATCATATGTCGGTATGGCCGTTATGAGTTCTTGGTGATTCCTTTCAGTGTAATCTACACTCTATAGTGTTCATGGGGATTATGAACATGATATCCTATCTATACCTAGAAATGCTTCATGGGGGTCTTCATCAACGACATCTTGGTTTACATAGTGTTTGAGTAAGAGCATGTTATATACTTGAAGATAGTTTTGGACACACTATTGGAGAACCGTTTATATGGGAAGCTCTTGAAGTGTGAGTTCTGGATACGAAATATCCACTTCTTTGGAAACATCATTTATGAGGCTAGAGTTGTCGTGGATCTATTGAAGATCAAGGAATTACTTGCTCAGGATCCACCCAGGAGTGTTACAGAGGTGCGTAGCATCCTTGGATTAGTAGGATACTATCAGAGGTCCGTACAAAATTTCTCCAGAGTAGCATCACATATGACTACCTTGAAAAATAAGGGGAAACCCTTCTTATGGTTAGAGAAATTCCAGAATATGTTTCAACAGTTGAGACAAATCTTTACTAGTTCTCCCATCCTGATGTTTTTGGAGGAGGGCACTGACTATGTGGTTTGTTGTAATGCATCAGGTACCATATTCATTTTTGTCCTCATGCTGGATGATACAGTAAATTCATATGGCTTATAATATTTGAGGCCTCATGAGAAGAATTATGCAACTCATGAAAAGGAGTTGGTAGTATTAGTCTTCACAATGAAGATGTGGTGGCACTAATTGATGGGTGAGGAGTTCATTTTTCACTCTGACCACAAGATTCACAAATATAACTTCACACAGAAATATTTGATGTTGAGACATCGATGTTGGATAGAGTTCCTCTACTATTATGAATTTGAGATAGTCTATACTCCTGTGAAGGGTAACATAGTGGTAGAGGAACATAGTCGGATGTTGAGTTTGCAGCTACTGAACAAGGCTTCAGAGTAGTTAGCCTTGTATCAGATAACCTACATGGATAGAGATGAGATAGTCTACCTACAGTAAATGGTAGTTTCCCCTCCACTCCATCATCGACTTAGGGAGGTGAAAATCAGAGATAGCAGTTGCGAGGCTACATGTGCTCAGATATCCTCAATCTATGAACCTAATAGATATTCTTTAGGTGTGGATCATGCTATCATTTTTCGAGGATGTACAGTCATACTAGTGGTGCAACGAGAGGAGGAGTTGTGGGTGTTTCATACATCCCCCTTAGAAGTACATCCAAGCGTGATGAAGTTGAATCAGAACCTCTGGCGTCAGTACTGGTTTCCAGGGTTGAAAGAAGTTATAGCAGAGTTTGTTTTTAGATTCTTCACTTACCAGCAATTGAAGGCTAATAACCAGGTACCACCAGGCTTGACCCAAACCCTAGAGATACTAGAGTAGAAGTGTTAAGAGATATCAATGGAATTAGTGATTGGGTTACCACGTATGTCTAGAGGTAATGATACCATCTGGGTGATCATTGATCGACTCGCCAAGTCATCCTACTTCCTTGTTATTCAAGAGAAAGATTCGGTAGAGAGCTTGGGGCGTCTCTACGTTTAGAAGATCATGAAACATCATGGTGTGCCTTCGATGAAAGTCCTAGAACATGATGCATGCTTCACATCCAAGTTGTTGATATGATTGCAGAAGGATTTCAGGACTCAGCTTCGCTTGAGCACAACTTTTCACCCGCAGACAAATGGTTAGACTAAGCAGACTATCCAAACCATTGGGGAAATGCTTTATGCATGTGTCCTAGATTTTTTTCACAGTTGGGAGGATAGCCTACCATTGGTGGAGTTCACGTACAACAATAGCTATCACCCCACCATTGGTATGTACCCTTTTGAGGCGTTGTACGAACGACCATGAAGATCACCCTTGGGTTGGACGGATCCAGGAGAGACAACACTCATGGGCCTAGAGATCGTACATTCTACCTCTGCGAAGGTGTAGGTCACCTGAGAGTGGATAAAGACTACATAGAGCTGAAAGAAGTGCTATGCTAATAGGTGATGAAGACCATTAGAGTTCCAGGAGGGTGACCTCGTATTCTTTCGAGTCTCCCCTCGAAGGGGACTATGGAGATTTTTCCAAGGTGAAAAACTCTCATAGAGGTTTATTGGACCATTCCTGATACGTCAGATGATTCTAAATGTGGGGTACAACTTGGAAATACCACCGTAGTTAGAGAGGGTGCACAACGCCTTTGGTGTATCCCAGCTATAGAGATATGTGCATGACCCAGCGCACTTCATTGACCTTGGTGAGCTGGAGATTAACTAAATAATGACTTTTGAAGAGTACCCGATGAAGATAGAGGGTCAATATGAGTGGATCCTTCATTGGTAGTCGATACCTATGGTGTATATTTCGTGGTAGCATGGAAACATCTAGGAGAGCACATGGGATCAAGAGGCTCATATGTGTTCCCAATACACCTCTTTGTTTGTGTAACCATGTTTGGACTTTGGGGATGTAAATCCCCAAGGTGGGGAGAATATAAAAACCAAAAAAATTCTTGTTAATTTTATTTAAATTACATGGGATTTTTAGAAGATTGAGAAAATTTACAGTGCATGATTTCGTGGCCCGGTTTACCCAAAATGAATTTCTAATTTTTTTTAGGTGCGTTCAGAAAATGAACGGGCGATGTTTTCTAACTTTTGAACTGGTTATCGGATTAAAAATATGAGGGCACCATTGAATCCGTAACACTATGATTTTCTTAATAGAAGCTTCACTTTGACCATAGTTGGTCGGGAGAAAAAGTTAGTTTTTTGACTTTTTAAAGAATAATAATATAACATGTGATTGCTATTTTATTTTATTTTTCACAAATGGATGAACGATGGTGGAAGGACTGGATAATTTTCAATCCATTTAATGACTTGATTTATAAACAGTGAAACTACATTGTTGTGAATTGAAAGAGGTTGATTAATTCATTTAAGGAACCTCAGTAAGCCTTCAACACATTACTCATCTTTCTCCCTACTATTTAAATGGAGCTCAGGTTGGGGCTTTGGTATGGCTTCTCAAAACGTGCAAACTCTGGAAAAGTCCTGCACTGACATCCACCTAGTGGACAAGACTGGATTCTGTAAGTAGTGATGAGCCCCACCGAATCACGAACCGACAACAATGATGAAGGAGGTTATGTCGATCGTTGTCAGGGGATGTCTCGTCCAGGTAGGGGTTTTATGTTTGGTTTTGGTTTAACATTATTGAAATGAGTTCATTTAATCATTAATGTTAGATATATATTATCCCACTTGTTATCATGTTAATGTGGAGGTCATAGTCTGAACAAACAAGGCTCTGACCCTTCACCGCTTTGTTTATTTTTCGTTCATTGAGGATGGATTTCATAAATTTTGACGGCAACCCAAGACATGGGGTCACGATATAATGATGGTAGTCTAGGAGGCTCATAGGCACATATGCCACCATGAATGGACCACCAGATCATGTCTGGTGGCCCGTTGAAAGAATCACTGGTGCACCCTACGGATGGTGGCTGGAGGAGGCCTGCAACAACCGAACGCTCATGGTGGGAAGGCGGCGAGTCGTCGCGTACTGTGGAGGCCAGAGGCTACCAGCCCGAGTCGGCCGCATGGGAGAAGGTCGGCACCCGTAGGTGTTGCTGATGGCAGGAGTCGCTTCCAACGGGCTGCGTTAGGCATGTGCGGCGTGGCCCCGCACCACGCCACATCTTCTGAAGACTGTTCGACCATCTCACCAATTGTTTCATGTGGTGGGGCAGCGCCCCACCCATCGTATGAAATGGCCATGCATCCATGGGACCAGCTATGAAACACGGTCTGACTTCAAGTGGGTGTGGGCCAGCCGAACGGTCCGGACCTGCCCTGGGGGCCGGGCTGGACTGGCGACCCAACGAGCCAGTGTGAGTGGGCCAAACATAGGGAACTAGGCCGACCCTAATGGGCCAGACCTGGGCAGGGTCAGGTTAACCCTGGGATGCAATGCGTCAGGCCGGCCTGACCGATTTGGACTGTACCAAGAACCAAACAGCCCCCAAATAAATAAATTCATTTATCTGATGAACTGGGTGTATGTTTAACACGCTCGTGCTAACTCGTATTTTAGTAACACCCCCTTACATGAAATAGGGCCAATTCCATTGACCGCAGGTTAGCAGTATAGTTACTATGGATAGGATGATTTGGCTTTATGACTAGTCATCCTTATCCCAGTAACCATGAAGTTATACCATAAGAGTGAGCAATCTCTTTTGCTTTGTGCTTCATGATTTAGATCATGCATGTGATATTACATTTGTGGTATTTCTTACGATTTTTTCATTCGTGGATTACTGAGAGACCTTCAGGGGTCTCTAGGTCTCCTACTAAGTTTTTATATTCACCCCTGCACGGGTCTACCAACACGTGTGTGTCTAGTGAAGACTATTGACTCTCTTAGGTAAACTGTGGAGGTTTAGTACTAGGTGGAACTTGGTGCAATGGGAGCAGTCAATATCCTCTTCTTCAACTTCATATATATAGCTACTACCCTCTCGGTAGAGCTCCAGGGTAGATGCGATAGTTGTTTACTTTTTTTTCAGTTTCTAGGTCTTGTATTCCAGCCCACTATTTACAGTATTCAGTTGTACTTGTGGTTGTACATTAATCTAGTGCTTATAAATAACTTTTGTTGTTTTATTACTTCAGTTTCCCTTTTTGAGTGTGTACTGATCTCTATGTAAATTCCTTCCCTGTCTGGGAAAATCATTCATGTGCTAGTAAACAAACCCTTGCCTATGAAAGGCGGGCTTGGGGTAGTCACGTCCGAGCCCTGCGGGATGGGTCCTGAAAATAAAAGTTGAATAAGTATATATTAATAGTGAATAAAAACATTGGTGTGGTTATGCAGAAAGTATAACCCGAAGGAAAAAATATAGGGTTGGAGAGAATCCCTTATATTATTACAGAAAGAGTTATGCACTTGCACTTAAAGTCCAGTGTAGTAAAATTTTATTCATTAATAATTTAATTATGAACATATTCAACATATTTCTGATTTATTATAATTTTATTAAGTTTATTTATGATCATTTATATGTTTATAGTATTTAACGCTTTTGTTCCATGTGTGTTCATTTCAATATTTTATTATTGGTTCTCTTTAGTTCAATTATGGGAGTTCATGTCAAATTGAAGAAAAACTAAATAAGTGGAATTATATGATAATTATTCGCCCAAAAAATTTAAAACATTCAATATATCATTTTCACTTTCGAGTATGAGTATTATTCAACAGATAGAACATTGATGACAAATGTTTACATTGTTTTGTCATTTTTTAGATCATTACAAACTATATATGATTTTATATTTAATATTATTCATATATATATTTATTCCAATACATGAAATGAATTAATTTATACATTTTAAAATAATTTTAACCATTATAATTATTTTATTATCATCCATGAAGGATTTTATGGAAAATGTAAATGAATTTCCCACAAAGGCGGTGAATCGACATGTCTCAGATGATTTTTTAATATTTAGAATAAATAAATAAGATAATAGACATTATGATGTATATTTAATTGACATAATTATATTCCATTATAAATAATATATTGGAGTTATAATTCTATTTTGGATATGTTAGTTTAGGGTAGTGTAAGAAATGATAGAAATTAAAATAGAAATAAAGAGTATTTTACCTCTTGAATGTCATCACCTTAAGGACCTGATTAGGGAACTTCGGTTTGGTCTTATGGTGAAAACAGAAAAACAAAGAATTAATGAAGATTTTTAGAAGAGTTATTATGAAAAATTAATCAAACTCCAAATATTATATGGTGTGACAAGAATTGGTGTGGAGGGGTTTTATTTATAGTGGGAGGGGAATGGTGTTTTTTATTTTTTTAATTCATTTTTTATTATTTTATACATACACTATCAATAGTAATGACTCTTGTCACTAGGTATAGTTATTAGTGCATTTTTATTAATCATCGGTGATTACATCAACCATTACTCATTAAGTCGTGTATTTGGATTAAAATGTTAAATACAATAAATTATCAACATTTACTATGCATAAAAATTCTAATATTATTGAGAAATACTAAAAACCTCCCCCGTCAATTTTTTAATGATTATATGTTGAAACATTAATTCATTTTACTGAAATAATTTTTGAAATATTAACATTAAACTTTTGATTAAAATTTTTATTTAATAAAAAAATTACGATGGTATTATTATAACCGATTTTATAATACGTTGAAAAAATAATTAAGCTCTCAAAAAATTATATTTTAATCATAATACAAAAACATATTAATTTATTAACCAATATATAAAAATTAATTTTCCTTGAAATAAATATATTAATTATACAATTATATAAAAAATTACATTTCACAAATTACCAAAAGTTGCATTATCATTTTAAATTTGTTTGACCTATTCCATGATATAAATATATACTATTTTTATTTATAAGATGCATAATTTTTTTATAAATTCATATGGATGGTTACTATTCTATTGGTCAAGTAACTATTCTAAATAGACAAATTACTATTCTAAAGGCATGGTTATTATTCCATCGGTATAGGTTCAATAATTTCTATAAATACTAATTATTTCATTCTTAATTTATGAGAACATTGTTTTTATTAGGGTTTCTATTGGATATATGTGTTTTATACTATATGTCATAAACATTAAAATGGAAATTACATTCATAAAATTTTGGGGTGATGCATTATTTCATTATATCCAAAATAAAAAATGTAAAATAATTATGGTTATTTTACATCAGTTGTAATTTCAAGACTATCAATGAAATATGGTTATAAAAAATAAACAATGTAATAATTATGGAGAGTGTATGCCTTACGTATTGATGTGAAATATTTGAATTTTTCAATGATCATGATGGAATGAAGTTACTTATTATTTTATATTTTTATAATTATTATTATAACATTAATAACTAGTTATTTCATTAAATTAAATTATATATTTACACTATGTTGAATGGTAATGAAAAATAAATCACATTGGTTCATGGAGGTGGTAATCCACTTGTATACATGAATGACGTTATCATTTTTATATAGATTTAAAGGTAATAAATTATATTATATTTTATATTTAAATAAATTTATATATGTCATTGAAATAATAAATATATACAAAATCCATCATTATAACCTATCATGAAAGGAGGTGATGGAAAATGATTTACATCGGTTCACGACACTGTTGTCCGCAGTATACTTTAATGATCTCTTGATTTCCAATTTGATGGAAGAGGATATGGAAATTGGTTATTACGTAAAAATAAAAACATTCTTATACTTATGTAATTATCTCATCATTATTGAATTATTTTTTTAGGTAAAAGATAAAATAAAATAAAAACATCCAATTGAAATCTACACCACTTATTCCAAAAACTATATTTACATTTCACCTTAAGTCCTCTATGTTTAGTATTATGCACAAAATTAGTCCACTTTAACAAGGGAGATATTTTTTAGGGATTTGATTAAATATTTGTAGAAATAGTAGACTAAAACATTGAGAAAAATAAAGTATTGGTGGTGCCATTTTATAAGTGGGGGAAGTAACATACATGTTGTTATCCATAATAATAAATTATATATATATATATCACAAACATGTAATGTGGGATAAAGGATGAAAATTTCATAAATAATATGTTAAAGGGTCTAAATATACTCACAATATAAATATTAGTAAATATTTGGATACATATTAAACCATATCTTCAAGTTATATTACATTTAATACATTTTATAATTAATTATGGTAATGTAAATATTTTCTCTGAAAACATAATTATATGAAAAAAATAAAAGAGTCGATATAATTTTATTTTGAATTGATGATTTAAAATTTATAATTCATTATATCATTTTCAATTTATAAATATCAAAGATATTCTATTCATATTAATACACATAATTCCTTAAAAATAGTTTTGGGGAAAACAACAAATTTATACGTAAAAATCTTATTACCTTGAAATCAAGTAAAAAATTGGATTCAGAATTTTATTTTGGCTATGTAATAAATAGAGAAATGTTTTATGATATTTTCAAAAGAAGAAAAAAAATATTCATAAAATAATAATGTTAAATTCAAAGTCCCAAAAATAGATTTTAATTTGAATAAAATACAACTAATATTCTATAAATTCATGCTTCAGTTCCAAATTTCAAAATATTTTCTGAGAATAAATTAATTATCTCAATAAGTAAATATTTTTTTGAAAAACATTGATATAATTGGATAAATTCAAGTATTTACATAATTCTAACACTCAGTTTTATATATTAACACTTGATAAACCTACTTTAACCTTAACTCTGGTAACAATTATTACGAGTTTTACTATTCCATATATAAAAAATGATGTTGACCTTATTAAGTTACAGAAATTGTGATGATTAAAAAAATGAAATCCATTTTATCAAATTAAATTAACAAATGTGTATGAATATAATTTAAAACCATTCTAAAAAACATTATGAAATTTTTTTCAGACAAATAAATTAATAAGTTTGAAAAATATTTATAACAAGATCAAATAGAATTTTGATACCAAAAAAGATTATTTTATTAAAATTAATTTAATGGAAGCAATTGAATGTTAAAACTATTCCAAAATAGAATTATTTTTTATGAATATGTTCAATTAAAAGATAGTTTACAATAACAACTATTATTCTTAACTATTCACTAAAAAATCAATCCGCAAAAAAATACAAAAAAAATACTGAAATATAATACTCATATGATTATTTATCAAAATATGTAATTTTATTCAAAATAAATATATAAAAAGGGATGGAAATAATTATAATTCTAAATAATAAATAATAAAAATTATTTTTTAAAATAACATATTTTTAAAGAAAATAATGAAATTACAATAAATTGAATGCTTATTTAATAAAAATTAATCAATTATTTTTGTATTAATATAACCATTACATATATTTGAAAGTATGGTTATTAAAATTCATACCTTTTGATATAATAGTTAGGTTATAATAGACATATATAAATGCTAATATTTTTTGGATCGTTCATATTTGGTGTTTCTTGTCTTCTAAATTCTTGAATATTGTGTCTGTATTTTGAAATCACATGGTGTTACATAAAATTAATTTTAATTCATTTAAATTTATTATAATAAATATTTTTTTAGATGACATAATCTGATTTAGAGGAATTAATCCATTAAATAAGGATATACAATACATAATAAAATTATGTTTAAAAATAAAAGGTATTCTGTTAGTCTAGGATCATTATATTTTAAACCATGTAGTAACATAATTATTCATTGGATGTTATTCCTATATTTGAAAAATAATTAATTTAATATTCTGAATCTATTTGTAAAATTGTTTCTTAACAGTTATAAAATGTAATTAATAATACATTATCTTATATGAAATAATTTTATTTAAATAATAGGTAATTGCAATAATAATATAGTTTCATTTTTATTCACTTATTTCTAATTTCTAATTATTTAATTATAAAATATATTATTATTAAAAACATTTTTTACTTCCAATTATAAATTATATAATATATCTACTTTGAAATTGTATAGGCAAAACTATATATCCAATGAATATATAAAACAACCATATCACAGTCAAATTTATTATTTTGTTCCAATATATTTCCTCACATACACATCTAAGATAAATTCATACCCTTTTCATGTTTTACTATCAAAATGACTAATGTATTTATTATTTTTTACATTCCATAAATTGTTTTGATTTTTGGTATGATCTTCAATGAAAATCATGTGTATGAAGATCCCATGTTTGTGGAATTATAAATTACTCATGGTTTTATTCCTCTTTTGATTTGGTTGTGTATGAGTCATAATTAATTAACATGATGTCTTAATGTTTATCATGTATTATAATATTTAAAATTAATAAAATATATCATGGTTTTTTTCAAAAGATGTTTCTTATTAATGAATAGTTATTCAACGAAAGAATTGAATGAAAATGAAGGTTGTTAAAACATTTAACAATTGGTTTTTTTATTTTTAATGAGAAATCTCGTATAAAAAATATGAAAAACAAATCAATGGTTAATATGATAAATTAATGAATAAATTTTATCCCCACTAATAAATGTGGGTATGTGTATAAAATCTCTCTATTTCAACAAGATAACCCATATAAATTAAAAATATACTCTTTCTCTCCTCCAAGAACATACATCCTAATATGTGTAAATATGGTATCTCATTCATGGTAAAATTTTAAAATTAGAAAAAAAAATTATGGATGTATTGTTTTCATGAAAATTCAATGTAAAATAAAACAAAATATTAATTGATGATTGATTTTTTTTGATTTCATACTTTTACAGATATTAGGATGCTTAGTTTTTTTTTACTTTCTATGAAAAAATCATTCCATAGACATAAAAATAGTTTATTATCCAAATAAACATATAAAACATTTTAAATCACGTATTCCTTGATTCATTATTCATTAGGACATTAGTTATAATTAAATAATTAAATTCTATTTTAATTAATTGAAAATATTCAACTATTTTATTTCTAGGATGATTTAACCTAGAAAAAATACTGTCATGAATTTATATAGATTATTACTACACATCAAAGGTGAAATAATATATATATATATATATATATATATTAATGAATCTTGTATATGTGTTATACACTGGATGAGTCTATCTAAATAATTTATAAAATTACCTGATAATCCTAATATGACTATAATTGATGAAGAAGAAATATGATGATGTTTTTTTGTAAAATAATTCCATTATAATTAATTTTTTGGGTGAAGAAATGCACACTATTTTCATTTTTTCCAAATTAAATATAATTTATTCACTCAATTTATCCATCATAATTTTTTTAGAATATATGTTAATGTGAATATACACATAACCTTCTTCATAACTTCAATAACATCATAACATTATATGAATTCTATATGCATGTTTCACAAAACATATAGTTATTCTAATATTCATTTTCATTATAATTTGGAATAAAATATTTGATGTAGTTATGTATTTTATTTGATGAAAATATATGATTATTGTTTTACATAAATATCTACCCTTAGGGCCTAGCCTAGAGGAAAAGTTACCTATGGGGTATTGGGGAGGCCTCTAGTTTGATTCTTCCTGGCTTCCTACATGTGTGTGTTTTTTTGTATCTTTTTATCTTTCTACTTACAATTCCATAATATATGTAGTATCTCATAATCCATTATTTTTAATGTTTTTACTGTGAAGAGTCAAATCATTGAAAAACTCAAGCATCTATTTAATCACACTTTTACGAAATCAATTGGTTTTTTACATGAAATTAATAGGTCATTAATTTACATTTCTCATCTTCACACAACCATGGTACATTAATTTTTAGCACACACAATCAATATTTTAAATTTCACAACTCCATTATTCTTGTAGTGTATGACTGATCATGAAAAGGAATATCTAGTCATTTTGTTCAGTACATCAATGTGTTCCTACTCAAGATAAAAATGTAGAACTAAACCAATCAGATATGATATATTTCACATCACATCTATCATGTTTGGCAATTTTTATTATTTTAAACCTTTTAATATGTTATATTATCATTAATTATAGATTTTAGATATATAATACTTTTGAGTTGTTAATATTCAATTCCCAGATAGAATTTTTGTTTTCTGACAAAATTATAACAATAACAATGAATCACCATAGCCATTAAAGCATTATTGTTGGTGAAATCCAAAATTATTTCAATTTTTTTTAATATTAATCAATACTCAATTAATAGAATACATTATAATTATAAAAAATATAACTTCAAATATATAATTTTTTAAATAGAAAAATAAATCATATTTATTTTTTTAAATTTGTCATAATGTAATAATCACATTACATAACTATTTAATATAATAAATTCCTAAACGTATAAAATATGTTATTCGTAAATGTTTAAAATCATTTATATAAAAAATAATATAAATACATCGTAATGGTTTTTTTGAATATATGAAACTATTGTAAATTTATAAAATGATTATATAATTGTACATATAATTTAGAGCCATAAAACTATAAAAACAAATATTTATTTTAGAGATGTATATAAAATATTTTCACATTTTAAAACGATATGGTTTTATAAAATGCATATTCTCATATAAATTATAATTACTATAAATAAATTTTTTCTATTATTTAAAATTAAATATTTTATCAAATTATATAAGTATATATAATTTATAAAATAATATATATTTTAAAAATGTAAAAAATATTTATAATTTTATATAAATATGTAATATCATATAAATGTTCAAAAATATATATATTTTAAAATAATACCTAATACATATAAGTGTACAGAATTTATCAAATTTTATACTATTCTAAAACTATAAATTTGTGGAAGTATAATTATTAAAAGTTATATTTTTGATGTTATAAATGTATAAGAGTATTAGTAAGATTCTATAAAGACAATGGAATATTGTACTAAATTAACGTATATATAAATTCGTAATGGTGTATAAAAGTATACAAACATATAAAATAATGTAAAATTTATAATCAAATGAATATTTTTTCAAGTGTATATTTTTTAAAATTGTATATAAAACTATAAAATTATATTAAATTATAGACTAAACATATTTTACATAAATAGAATGTTTTATAAAATTAATGATGTAAAAATATATAATAGTATAAAAATCTATAAATATAAAAAATAATAAAGATAAAATAAATTGAAAATATATATATATTTAAATTACATAATTGAAATATAACATTCAATAGAATTAATAAAAGTACATATATAAACAAAATGTTTTCATATAATTTAAATTTAAAAATGTATACCATCATAAATTTTACATTTGTATTCTTTAATATCTATAAATTAATAAAATTATTGACTAATATTAAAGAACCCAAATTAAATTCCAAATTCTCAATCCCAAATACCACCCATTATCTAAAAAATAATTTAGATAACAATAATTAATAATTAAAAGTACTATTAGACACCAAAACACTATTTAAGAAAAATGGTGCTATAAATAAAATTTTCTACAATGAAACATAGTAATTATAGTTTAAAACTATTCTAAAATGATGTGGATAATGTGGGATCTAGTAATAAAATGTAGATTTTGTAAAGGAAAGGTGATAATTAAATAGTATGGTTTGACCAAAATTATACTTGATAGTACAGTAATAGTAAGTTAAATCTATAGGAAGAGATTAGTTGGGTGATATTATCATAGAAAAATGGTGTATCATTAAGAGGGTGTCTTAGAGGACAATGGAAGAGGGAATGAAATGAGGATTATCAAAAATATTAAATATATTTAATTCCATTATTACAGTTTATAAAACCATAATAGAAGGACTTCTAATATTATGATGAAATGAAAACCACAATAGTAAGTAACATAGTAACAATTTTATATAAAACCATATCTACATGACATAAATTATTACAATTTTATATAATCCATGATAATTAATCCCAATTATCATTACTATAAAATCATTCCTAATAGATCCATATAGGTAGAAAAAAATATTACTATAAAAAAGATGATAATTTTATATCGGTCATATATTATTTAGATGTAAGACAAAATAAATCATTGATTGTAATCCATTTAATAACATCCCTAAATGATTAATAAGGAAGAACATAGAATATTAGAAAAGAAAGGTAACATGGAATTAATTTTCTGAAACCTATAATACATGACTACATGGCTAGGGGAATTGTGAAATTAATGAATATACCCATGAATAGAATAATTTCATGTGATACCAACTTTTTTAAGAGAGTGGATCATAAAAAATCATCATTTCAATATTTTAGGGGATTTTCAGTGTTTTTAAGAGGCCTTTGGATTCTATGGGAAGTTGATGTATCTAAATGTTTGCAAAAAAAACTCACACATAAAAAATAAAAAAAAAATTAGAAATTTTATGGGTTCTTATAGTGAAGAATCATTATCAGAAATAAATTATATAATCCCTTCAACGCATTAGAATAGGATTGTAATGATTCCACAAAACTACCTTTCATTAATAAAATCCATCACGTAAGAGGTGAAATACTCATGAAATCTATTATTTCAATAATATATACCTTTACTAAAACCCACCTGAAGGGGGTCCATTTTGATACCTCCCCCTAGAATAAACATTATGATAGAGTCGATAGGTCATGGGACCTATATCCTATTAATTTAGATCTAGTCAATTGAACCCCATATGCACAAACTACTTTGTGGCCTTTTTTATCCAATCACATTACAATAACAAGGGATTTGAAGATCAGGTGTATTCCACTCACAAGACTTTTATTGATGAAGGGTCAAATATAACATGTTGAAGAACCACACACGTAATTGTTTATTCCTATTAGTATCTTGTAATCAATTTATAAGAGCCACTCTATCCTTTATTGTCTCTCCTGGTTGAAGGAAGTTTTCTTACCACATGAAATTAATTATGATGGATTTTTCCTACCACCTAATATTTTATGATGAAATAAAAACTATATAGGTTTTAATTTACATTAAAATAATATAGATATTTTACCACTTTGAGTTTAAATCCTAATACACTGACGCTGTTATCATCCCACCTAGTCCATAAGGGTTTGTATCTACAATGTTATATCAACTTCTTATTTATCTTGAATCCTTTCAAAGAATACCCATTGAATCCTACGTTGTGAGACCCCTTAATGGAAATCCACCATCATGTGATGATAATCATAGTACCAATATCTCTTATGTGATGATTATAATAGTATTCCCACCCTGATATGTATAGAATAATAGGATAAAAACCCATTATGTGGAAACCATAATAGGACCACCCACCATTATGTGATGAAAATAAGTTTACTCATTATTTATATATGTAATATGAAGAAGATTCCATATATGTTGAGAAAAGGATGAAAAAAATACTTATGAATTATAAAATCATTATTCCTTTATGTGATATGAACACGATTCCTTATTTTATAGGCATGGTATTACTCTTGTGATAGGAATCAGATGCTTCATGTGATGGTAATGAAATGAATTATGTGTTAACAACAAGATGAATTATGTTATAGACATAAAATTACTTTTGTGATGAGAAATATATTCCTTTTTGTTGATAGATGGATCCCTCTAGTGATGAGAATATGATTCCATTATAAAGACCCAACAATAAAACCTTATATATACTTGAGTTATAAGTAAATATTTATTTTTTAAAACATCAAGGATCATTACATTTTAGAGTTTTAGAGAATTATATTAGAGATTTTACATTATAATCCTAACTATTATGTAGTGGACTTTCCACTCAAGATCCATTTTTCTATGATATATTAATTTTAAAAACAATTGTGATTTATTTATATAAAAAATCATCAGGATTTTCAACATGACTTTATCATTATTCCTAAGGATCCTTAAAACATCTGAAAGAAATTGAAGAGAAGGGATGATAAAAAAACATCATTAAGGGACATATATAAAATATATAGGAAACCCTTTACTACATTTTAATTACGTTAGATTATATAAAATTGTTTTTCTTTAACATAATAAACATTGAGCTCAAAAAATCATTTACATACACATTAAATTAGCTTTACTAAAAAAAAATATTTTCATAATATTATTTATATGTAAACATAATGATAAAATCATAATATTTAGGATTTATTAAACAAATGAAAACCCATGGAAACATTTTCTTAAAAATAATAAATGTTACCCTTAATGAAAATAGTCATTCTTTAAAAAAATGGATCATTATCATACAATATTGAATCAAAATATTTACATGAAAATTCATTAAAAATACTATAAATGTGATTTAGGTTAAATGGGAAATCACACTTATAAAACCGTTACATGAATCCATACAAATAGAATAACCTGCCTAGTAAATTCCAATATAATCAGTCAGAGATCCTAATCATAACCCAATGCATTTGAGAGTTATATCAGGATAACCCATTATCATAAATAACTTTATGTGACTATTAATTAAATAAATCACAAATAATTTTGAATTTATTTGGTAAATTATTATAAATTATTTTATTTCATTAATAAGAATAATTTCTTAAGAGAGTTACATAAAAATAAAGATAAAAATAATTTTATTAGAAAAATGTTTTAAAAAATTTGTAAATGAATGGGAAATTAGATATTCATTTGAAAAAAATAAAAATATGAATATGAAACCTCACAAATAATAAAATCTATCATGTTTGAAAATTTTTCTCATACCTTATATGTGAATTAAAATCTTCTAATCACTTTTCTGTAAATATATAAAAAATACCCATTTGAAAAAAAAATATTCCTATGTGAAAACACTCATAAATAATGTCAAACGTGTTTTAAAATATCATAGACAATAAATTTTTAAAAAAACATGAGATATTTTTAATAACATTGATGTGGAAGAGTAGTATAATGCAAACTCTAAATCTTTTATAATATCATTTTAATAAAAAACAATTACAAATTGGTACCTTTTGAACTAATGAAACCTTGATAGAAATTATATGGAATAGGTTTTAATGGAAAAATATTTTTTTATAGGAAATATTAAATAATAATATAAGGTATCTTAAATATTAGACAATTTTTTTTAGTGAAACTACCACAAGTCTCAATGAAATGGAATTTAGACTACAAATCCCTTACCTTAAATATTATCAATCATTTTACATGGTTTACACCAGCATAATACTACTATCTTCGTTATTTAAATTAGTAATAATTTTTTTATTTACATTTCATTATGATTAATTTTTAATATCATTTCTGACCTTATTTAATTAGATAGCTGATCAATTAAACATATATCATATGTTTTGAGGGACTTCAGTTCATAATTTCAAAATAACTTTAGTGTGTTGGCTATTGTCAAGGAGTTTGTTTTTAAATAATATATTGAATCTTAATCCTGAAATAAATATCATTTATATACATAAAATATAATTTTAGAATGATATGTAAAATCAATACATGAAAATTAATTTGAAACATGTTGTTGAGGTGTTAGTCAATATATATGCATGGAAAAATTTATCATTTAATAGTGGTTGGGTTGATTAGAAAATATATGGTTTATATTTATTGAAGATTTATAATTTTTTCATAAATATCTAATATAATAAAAAATATATATCTTAATAACCATCCTTTAGTGTTTTTGATGAAAAACGAAACTCATCGCTTTGTGGTGGTGGTAATCCACACATATTCTCTCTCATTGTTTTCAATTCCCATTGGAATTAAAAGAAGATGAAAACTGGTTGAGAATTTAACATAAAAAATCATAGTATATTGAATATAATGATGTTAATATATTAAAATGAAAAGGTTTTCTGATGGAGTTAGAAGAACAAATAATGATATAGAAGTTAGTTAATAGTTATTCCATCTTCATTAGAAAATATCATTTCGATAGTTTTTAATTACATTGGGGAAAAGGTTTTTGATCAAAATAATTGATTAGTAATTGGAGAATTTAATTTTATAGTGGTATTTTGATAAATTATATTGGATAAAATTTTAATATTTTTTCTTTTTTTAATGGTTGAAACATTCCCCTTTTTATTTTAAAAAATCTATTCTGTTATATTAAATATAATTCCATTAAGGGTCATTAATGTACATTTTAATAAACTAATGGTATAAAAACTATCATGGGATAAAATTTTAGATAGTATTATACCCTCGATTTTTCTTACTATGTTTTTTATTTTTCTTATATAAATTAATAAAAAAAATTCCTAAAAAACACTTAAAGTAATTTTTCTTTTTATCATTTTATCTTCACAGTAAAAATATCATGAAACCAAAAACAATTCGAACATGATCAGTTATAATTTCATATATAATTCTTAAATATATATATAATTATTGTGATATATAAAAGAAACTAAATATTATTATTTATTTATATGAATAATAATTTTCTTAATTTTTATTTACTTTTCCTAGGTGATACGCCATCGTAGTGTAAAGGTTTGAGAAAATTACACAAATTTTAAATATAAAAACTGAATTATTAACATATTAATTTATTTTAATTAAACATTAATATTTAAACTAATTAAATAATTATATTTACTCACTTCTATTTCATGAAAATTTATTTAATATGTAATTTTTATTTTTTTTTCTCCTTTTACAATAACTACACCATGATTTTAATAAGTTTATTATCATACAACTAAACAATTCATAAATATTTTTTCATATCATAAATAACATGTCCAATTATAAAATCATGTTGACAATAGTATTATCCCTTCTAATATATTATCTATATGACACAAAATTTTACATTCTCAAAGATGCACATGTACTATGTCCACACTGAATACAAAATTCATATTCCTCATGAAATAAATTCTAATTCTTATGTAATAAATTTATTTTTTATGATATGTTAATTATATTATAATAAATCCTTCATTCTATAGGTTTCTTAAATTGATATGTCATTTTAATTTCATTGAAATATCGTAAAATATGCCATATTTAATAAAAACATTATATTTTTACTATTCAATAAAAAGATTAATATTTTTGAAAAACAATAAAAAATCAACTTAAGAAAATTTTGAAAATTTAGATTTAAATATAATAAACATATTTTGAAAATTGAATTTCATAAAGTGTAAAAATTTATTTCTAATACCAAGTCATAAAATTCCATTAAAATTCTAACGTCCCAAATCTGGATTCCTCCGAACTGCTGCCCCATACCTGTTTGGCCACATAGCCTACTGTACATTTTCCCAAATGCCAAAGGCTACCAACAAGAAGTAAGGGCCTTAGGTGTGATGGTGGGGAAACTAAGCCCCCATTGACTTATTGTAGCATAATGGAATAAATACTAACACAATATAGGAACACAGTAAATTCCATACAACTAAAACAAATAACATATGATTGATAATAAGATAACCATAATTCATAGAATACAAAAGATGAAGCTTCCTATCACATGTTCTAAGAAATAAGCCAAAACAAGAACATTGTAGTAATACATAATATATATCTCAAAATAAATAAATAAGTCATAATAGACATGGAATCACTACAAGACTCGTCTCTATCCAATGATCTCATATTCATATACAGCATATCAGGTACCTATAGCTGGGTGCTTTCCCTCACAAACACCTGCAATCATATAATCTGTTTGGGACCAGAAGCTTTTCCAAAATAGGGTATGAGACTAAATCCCAGTTGGTATACCGTCATGGTCTGTGCTAATTTTCCTCTGGATATATATAATATGTAATGTACAATAACGAAATAAGTAAATAGTATGTACTCAAAAGTAACCATAACAGATGTCTCAGAATACAATGTAGTCCTGTTTGGGTGAAGTTCGAATCAAAGCTTTTGATTTGGCTTGGAAGACACATCATTAGTAATTTCAATTCATTATTCAATTTATAAATGAGTCTGAACGGACATCCTAAAATTTAATTCAAGTACCACTCCTGGTGTGTTCATCCCAAACCATATAACCATGGTATAACATAACACCAAAGAGAATGAAAACTAGCTATATAATAATTTTAGGAGTCAATCATGGTCAAAACCATGTATATAATCATTTCAGCATGTTCCAGGTTTAAAACCCAATATACAAGCATATCATCATGTAATGGGGCCAAAAATACTGTATAATCATTTCAACATGAAAAAAACACATGTATATAACACTATTATGTGGTTAACAACATAAACTCACAAGGACATAAAATCATTCAATTAACCAATTCAATTTTAAATAACTGATAAAATTAAATCAAATCCATTCACATAGGATTCCTAATACAAATGGCTAAACATTGGTCATCTAAGGGAACACACACCCATGGGGTGGCCTTCATTCAAGGATAACAGTCTCAAAAATTCCTTATAATCATTTAATCAATTACATAATAAATATTTGGTAACATCATATGTCAAAATTCAATTTGGTAACACATGAATATGGATACATGGAACTCTGGAATATATAATCAAGTCAAAAATAAATGAAAAGCACAATACAACCTACCTCATACTCATATAACTCTCTTCGTCCTGTGTTGGGATTTGATTCGAACTAGAATAGAGTAGATCTACAAAAAGAGAAAAAACACTCATCCTTTGATAAATAAATAAAGAGAAGAAATCAGTAATAAAGTCTCACGTGGAATAGATTAATAAAATGGAGGATTATAGTGGATCCAGTGGTGTTTAAACTTGATATTTTACAACAAATTGGGAGCCAAACCCTCATTCGGCATTTCTATGCATGATGTACATCAGGAAGAAGTCATTTTTTTCCATTTGATATAGAATGAAACTACTAAATGATTTAATAAAAAAATTAAATGGCATGTACTTGAAACTACATATTTTTTTCTGTATATTTTCTAGCCAGACCACTATATGGACATGTACTGGGATTACATGGGGTGTAGACCCCCCCCCCCATACATTCCGCGTACATAAAAGTACACAGCATGTAGGCCCCAGTTCGGTCGTGTAATAGGCCTACATCTAGGTCTTGAACACTTTTACCCCATTATAATAATTATATATTGAAAAAGAAGTATATGTACCTTAATAGAAGAAATTTATTCTTACAAACTCCCCCTTAAAGCAATTAGTCCCCGAATTTCCCTTCCAAGTGTGATGAAAAACTATCTGATAACATCTCTGGCCACTGTGATCGTATGTCGGCCTCCCTCTTCCAAGTCTCATCTGGAACTCAGCTATGCTTTCATAGCACCCATATCAATGGAACATACTATCCAAATAGAACCATGTTATGAAAAACAATAGGAATTTGGTGCTCCTCAAATTACACATCTTCACAAAACTCCACTTCCTTGGGATTAAAGGTGTTTGACGGGTCCGAAATTTAATGTTTCAACTAAGAAATGTGGAAGACATTGTTCAAATCCCTATACCTCTAAGGTAACTACAATTTATAGGCATATGACCTGACCCTCTCTAAAATCTATAATGGATCGACGTTTATCGGCAAAAACATACATTGTCTCTGGATCCACTTGTGTCCCATCCTCATTACAGAAACTATGAAAACTCGATTCCTAACCTCGAACTCCAATGGTCATCTAAGGTGATCGACATAATATTTCTGATGAGACGGTTTAGTAGTCATCTGCTTCTGATTCAGCTGGACCTACTCAGTGGTCTCCTTGACAAGATGAGGTGCCAATATCGCTACCTCTCTGGCTTCCAGCCAATGCATGGGTGATTGAATGGTTTATCGTACAAAGCCTCATATGGCTTCATCTGAATAGTATCCTGGAAGATATTTTTGTATGCGAACTTAATATGGGGTATGTGTATCTACCAAGAACCCTGAAAATATATGATGCATGCCTGAACCATGTCCTCCAGCACTAGAATTGTGTGCTCTAACTGTCCATCTGTCTTGGTGTGGTAATCTATGCTCAAAAGAACCTTTGTACCAAAATCTATCTATAGACTTTTCCAAAAAAGAGTAGTAAAATGGGAATCCTTATCTAAAACTATAGAATGAGGAATCCCACATAGTCATACAATCTCTCAAATGTACAACCTTCCAAGATAATTAACATTGAAGGTCTCCTCAATCGGTAGTAAATGTGAAACCTTAGTAAGCCCCTGAACCACAACCCATACTACATCATTACTTCAGTGAGACCTCAGTAAACCTGTCATGAAATACATTGCAATGTAATTCCATTTCCACTCGCTAATGGGACTCTAATCTAAAATTCATACATGTCTATGGAGTTTTACATTCACCTAATAATAGGTGGAACATCTCATTACAAAACCAGCAATGTAACTCTTCATATATGGCCACCAGTACGAATGATGTAAATCCCAATACATCTTGGTGAAACCTAGATTCACTACCAAAACTGAAGCATGGAAAACCTGTATTAGCTCCTCATGCATGTATGTTGACACACATTTGTGACCATGTAACTGTAGTACCTCATCCTTTCCAATTATCCAACCATGAGGGGGTCCTCACCTATAACACTCTCTCAAAGAACTATGCCATTATAATCCAATAGGAGCATAATCCACAATTTGTATAGTATTCCAGAGGTAAAAACTAAGGATTTAAGAAAAGTAGGCCCCTTCCTATCATGTACATCTAGATGTCTATCATAGAACAATGTCATCAACTACCACTCGATACCTGCCTACTTTACTGCCTTTATCTAAGTCCTTCTGCTCAGTGCAACATCCACTCCATTGTCTTTCCCAGGAATGTAGGGAAGCTCAAAGTCAAAATATTGAAGGTATTCCACCCACCATTACTGCCTTAAGTTTAGATCACACTGAGTAAAGATGCACTTGATACTTTTTTGATCTGTGTACACCAAAAAATGCTCCCAAAATATGTAATGTATCTAACAGTATATGGAATTAAAAACTAAGGCTATCGTGAGATTATGTATCATGTAGTTCTTCACATGTTCCCTCAACTACCGAGAATCATATGCAACAACTTGATCCCCCTTCATAAGCACAACTCCCAGCATGATACATGATGCATCTCAATACACAATATACCTCATTGCATGATCTAAAAAAATTAGTATTAGTGTTGATGTTAATATCCCTTTCATCTCTTTGATGGTTGTCTTGCAAGAATCTTACCCTATGTACTTCATCCCCTTCCTTTTCAAGCTGGTCATCTATGATGCTAAGGGTGAGAAGGCCTGTATAAAATGACTATAGTAAACATCCAACCCTTGAAAACTCGACACCTCAAAGACATTCTTGGGATTCTCCTAGGTAACTACTGCTATCACCTTCTTTGGGTTAACTGATACTTCTTCCTCTGAGATGATGTGACCTAGGAAGTCAATTAGATCCATCCAAAAGATACACTATGAGATCTTATTGTATAAATGATGCTCTCTATGTGTATTAAGAGAGATCTCATGATGATTGGAATGGTATTGTTAATTTTCAGAATACTCCAAGATTTCATCCACAGAAACCAAAAAAATCAATTTTGGATGGAACAATCGGTTAACCAATGCCATGAAAACTGTTGTCGGGTTTGTAAGACTGAAAAACATAACCAGATACTCATATTTCCCATAACTTTTATGAAAGGAATTATGAGGTATGTCTATAGGTCGAACAAGCACCTGGTGATATCCCGATCTCAAGTAAATCTTCGAGAACACTCAAGATCCACAATGTAGATCAAACAAGTCATCTATTCATGCAGAAGGATTTTGGGTTTTACCTATCAATTAGTTCAACTTTTGATAGTCCACACATATCCTAAGGGTACCATATAGATTTTTTGGGAAAGGACTAGAGAACCCCACCGAGAAGTACTGGGACTAATAAACCCCTTCTCCTAAAAGTTCCCTAGGTGTTTCTTTAGCTCTTTCAACTCCATCAAAACTATCCATTAATGAGTAATGGATACGGGTGACACTCTTGTACTAGCTCGATAGAGAACTCTACCTCTATTACCGAAGGTATACCTGAAAGGACATTAGAAAATGTAACACCCTGATATTTTTTGATATATATTATTTTTAATTTCTTTGATGTCTTGTGTTTAAGCTACACCAAGATTATAATGTAGTACACTCAACTCCATATTAGATAGCGGTATACGTAACACTATTTTTGTATTCTGTTACACATAATTTTATGTTCTTTTTATAGAATTAATTTTACGCAACAATGATTCTAGATTTTGTTCAATGTATAAATGAACTATGTTTAGATTATGTTATATGAAACAAAAAAGGAATCTTGAACTACATGCTACACTAACGTGGCGTACATTACACGCAAGAGTGATCTTCCTCGACAACTTGCATTGTAATTGATACTGAGTTTCACTAATCAACAATATATTATTAAAATATTATTATTTAATGTGATATAAACAAGATGTAATGAATATTATTAACCACATTTGGAATTTTATATAACATTAGAATTCATCTTAAATAATTTATAGAACATGGTATGAGAACAAAAAACAATTTTTTCAAATAAAAGTAGTATTTTTCAAAAAAAAAATGATGTTCTACCACATTTTAATGGAACACCCAATTCTATGTTTTGAATTTGGAAAAATGGATTCCATATTTAGAATCAGGATGTCAAATTTGTTTAAATAGGTAACTTTTATTTTTAGACATTATGTATAGTAACATCATTAAATATTTAATTTACTATGGTTAAAAGGTAAATCTGGTAAATAAGGGTAAAAAATAATATTATAAAAATATTAAATCACCCTAAAATGTTTCCTAACCATATTTAATGATACATGTACAAACATGGTCATCCTTGGGTTTATTTTGGGACCCTACAGAGCCACTTGTAAGTGAAAATGACATTTAATTAATTTTGATTTAATTTTAAGGAAAATATAACCAAAACATACATCTTTTACTAAAACAATTTTATATGTGGTTATATAAGTGATATAATTGACTATAAATATTCATAAGAAATATATAAATACTTTCTATATAAATATATATTATTTGTAATTTTTGGACAATAAATAGAAAAATTTATTTATGACACAAGGATGATGCAGTTATTGCTTCCTTAATAAAGTATTCAAGTAAATGAATTTTTAAATATTAAAAAAATGTAATTTAGTAATTTTTAAGTCATAATATTGACACATTACCTTATATTTAATGCTTTATTTTCATAGGAATAAGGTTTTTATGAACTTTTAAAAAGCCATGTATGAATAGTGTCCAAAATTGCCACAATACATATCTTAAAACATTAAATATTTTGTTAAATGATTTTTAAATTCTAAAAAACCTAATATTTGTTCAAATGGTTAATATAAGTCAAAATATGTCATAAAGAATTTTTTTGGGTAATTTTATATGATATGGTAATTACATTAATGCACAATGTGTAAATAACATGATATCACAGTAAGATTAAAAAGGGTAAGAGAAAGGTAAAACAAAAAAGATAAGTAAAAAATATTAAAAACTAGTCAAAACATTATTATATGATATTTATTCTAACCAAAGTCATATTATCTTAGAATTAAATATTTTTCGGACCATTTTATGTTGAAATTGAATTTATAATAAATTAATATTTTTGAACATTTTTAAAGTGCCCCTCTTCTCTATTATAAAAAGTTACATCCTCCCTCCCCTATTCACTCAATTTTGAGTCTTCAAGATTGGACAACCCCTAATAATTTATCTTCTCAACTTCTCTAGTCATATTCTAGAGGTTCTGGTCTTCTCAAAATACCAACACTAGTGCCCCAAGAATAATTTTAAAGGAAGCGTGTCGAGGAAGAGGTAATCTCTTCTACCAATTCATTCAAATTTATTTCTTCTTATCCTTCCTCTTATTTAGATGTTTCATAATAAAGTAATAAAATCAGAATACATAATATATGGATATGTTATTATAAATATTAAACAAACCTATTTCGAATTCTATTCATCATACGAAAAACAAAATCATTGTGCGTGCGTAAGTACGACTTACCTTCTCCACGCAGTGGTGTAATCTTTTTTTCACCACCACCATACATGAATGGGTATAATTGTTTAAATAATAACTATATAAAATAATTATAAATGATACTAATTTTGAGATATTATACACCATCCACTTCAATATCGTTCAACAAATTTGGGAACAATATCTTTGCTCGTGCGTACGTACAACTTACCATCTCCACGACGCAATGAGATTCATTCTCAATTTTAAACATTCAAGATTGATTATAAAGTATATATAATTAATAATTGTGAAATATAGGACATAATAATGCCACTAAATTTATGTATATATATATATGTCATTTACTTACTTTCATCCAATTAAATAAGGAAACAAAAACAGCGTTCATACATCCGTACTGCCTACCGTCTCCATGAACGGTGTATTCCATATCATTTATCAATATATTATCTATATATATATACTGAATATAATATATATATATATATCATGTTTTAAATTCTTGTATTAAGTAAATCATGATCTATGTAATCATATGTACAATAATAAGTCTGAACACGTATGATTATTACCCAAAACGTTACTTTAACATGGAATTGCTAAATGAACAGGTAATATAATGTCATATGTGAAACATATATGATATCATAAATATTATTATGATTATTTTAAAAGTTAATAATATGGTTAAACCCACAATACAGGATTTTTGGACACATACAGAACAAATTAGATATATGGTAAGGGATAATTTTTCAACCATGTATTTATCTGAGGCTGTTCAGACATAAGTATTTATTGGGGATATATTCATCATCCATGTAAATGTTTTAAAAAAATCAGAAAATTTTAACTATTATTCTATGTGTGTTAAAATTTATTTTTACCTATTTATGACTTTTACTAAACGGTAAAAAGTAAGAGGAGAATGTTTTTCATACCTTATAAATCATTAACTGACTTTTATTCATTCTTAATGAATTATTTCCATGAATATTCCATTAAAGTATTTCATGATTATTTTCAATTAGATTCATTTCTTGTCAAATTTCAACACATTTTGAGAAAATAAAACGTTTTTGATGAAAAAGGGTATTTTTCACTGGAACTAAGTTCGAGTGTTTTATCAAAATTATTTTCCATCTATGATGACACAATTAAATTGGGTTATGTTTACATTGATATTATTTCTATGATATGATTTAGTTAATAATGGAATGATATTTCATATGGATTGTGTTATGTTGGA
Source organism: Viscum album (assembly GCA_963277665.1). Taxonomy (NCBI): domain Eukaryota; kingdom Viridiplantae; phylum Streptophyta; class Magnoliopsida; order Santalales; family Viscaceae; genus Viscum; species Viscum album. Next base: position 1,336,617,854 of record OY728132.1, on the reverse strand, counting down.
ATAATATTTAAGAAACCCATTTTATTTCTTGGGTTATGCTATGATGAATGATTTATATTTTTTGGATCATATAAGAATGAATTCATTATGAGATGGTTGGGACCTATATCTCCCTCCAATGAATTGGGAAATGACTTATATCACATGAGATAGACATGAATGGAATGGTAGGTGTATCTGGTTTAGTAATACAAGGCGGGAACGACATGTAAACATGGATTAGTAATGGACTTTTCCCATTATGATGGTATTGGGTACATTTCCTTGGATACTATTGAAATAATATTATGTTCTTATTGGTTTTCCAAAATTACATGTTTTATTTCCATGTTATTTTATCATGATCAATGTTCCTTTATGATCTACACCGTAAATACAAACAAGATTAATTTCATGACCCATGATTTTAATGTTTAAACTTTTTGTTCATGTTTTTACGTTCAAAATATATATGGATTGTTTTATTTTTTACATTTTTATCCTTACTGAGCCTTTGAGATCACCGTTTTTATGTTTACTTTTCCATAGGATATGATGAATGGTTTTAGGTAGGAAATCAAAAGGGAAGATCTTTATGGGAGATGATTAATATCGTTCACCCTGACTAGAATAAAATGTTACATGTTTCCAAAGTCTCTAAACTAGACAGTCTTTGGGAATCTGTTTGTGTAATGTATTATGAATTCTTTAAAAGAAATTTAATTTCTATGTATGCCAAGATTGGGTCTCTTTAGTTGGTATAAGAGCTAAGGTTTAATCAACCATTTGAAACTATGATGTGAAAAATTGAATGAGCTTCCTTGAGATATTTCTATGGTATGTATAGGGATGAAACAAAGGTTACGTATAGCTATAGGATACATTCAATGAATTATGGTAACCATAATAAATAATCTTGGATTAAACTAATGATGTCAGATATTGAAAGTAATCCCCCATGAATATTTTGTTTTCCTAGTCTTATTTTTCCTCTCACACGATTCTTTTTGGGTTTTAGAAAATGGATGGAATCCTAAAAGAAGCGTTTCATTGATCAGTGCACTAGTAAATCCAATGATGGTCCTCTTGAACAACCAAGTGTTTTGGGAGATGGAGTAAAAATATCTATTTCTGTACTTACCCAAGCTATGAGTCATTATGGACATCCAAATGAGTAGAGAAGGGAACAACATTCTATTGAGTCCTTCATGAGGCAATGTACACCTTCTTTCTGTGGGTCTTCTGATCCAGTTGTTATTGAACAACGGATCATCACTATTGAAAAGATATTTTCCAGACTTCATTATTTGAAACATGGAAAAGTAAATTTGGTTGTCTATTATTTAAAAGGTGACTTAGATTAGTGGAAGACTCTAATTAAGAATACAAGGCAACAATATGAAATTGAATCCATGGAATGGGATGAGTTCATGAACATATTTTTCAATAATTACTTCCCCTCATATACTTTGAAAAAAATTGTAAAAGGAGTTCCTCGAGCTTAAGAAAATGTATGAGGAATTTGTTGGTACTGTAAAAACATGAATCTTCTTTTCAGGTATGCTTTCCTTTTTATGGTGTTTTTGAGGAAAAAGAGGAGTTTTCTGGAAATGGTTTTAGTACATTTCATTTACTTTATAAGTACACATCGTGTACTCGATTACAGTAGGTAGCTAGGTGTTGGTCGTGTCATGGCCCTGCAAACGGTCATTTGTGGGGACCTGTATACCACCTAATCCAGTGGCTGGTGAAGGAAAGTACTCTCCATGTACTAATAAAGTACATTCAATGTACTTTCTTTTCTTTTATTAAACATATAGGGGTCACGTCTGACGGACAAAAACACCTCTTTCTTGGCCTACTTCATCTGAGAGTGTTCATACGACCACGATTCTTCCCCGAGCCCCCGATCGAGCATCCTTTATCTAAATTGACTATCGTTGATTGCATTGGGATCACCTCGGTAAGCTCTTCCTTATCCTCAATCATCATCTCTAGATTCCTCCTATTTCACAAGTTATATTCTATTGATTTTTTTGAGTGTTTTTATAGATCTATAGAATTCTTGGGTAATTCAAGGCATGAGGTCCATGTATAATGATCCTACAACACTGAGGTTGGTGTTTTTTTACTTTTTGTTGAAATTATTTGAGTCATATGTGAAAAATTTTCCAATTCCATTAATCAGGGTATTGTATGTTTATGGTTTTAGCCATTTTAATTGCTTGTTATACTTGTATGCTTGAGTTGAGGTTAATTGAATGTGAATAGGGTACATTTCTATGTTGTGGAAGTGTTTTCCCTAGAATTTTATTTTTATGACTATTTGGTCTTATATAGCCTATCAGGCTGCCTTGTTTGTTTCCTATGCCAAGTATTGTAGGATGGAGTGGGTGTTTATCTGACATTACATTGAGCAGTAGACTGGTTAACCAAGTAGTTCTTGTGGTTTACATTCGCTGTATTGTATTGGTATGATTGTTTGACTTACACAAGGCAGTGAGAACATGGTGTAGTGGACCAAAGAGAGAATAGACATAAGGGATTCTCTATAGTGTCTGTTATTTTTGGTTATAATGTGATACCATAGGTGAAATTGACGTAAGTTATTCCTCAGAGTGTATGTAGTTCCTCGACGTGGGAAATATGGGGAATGTGATGTATATTCATCCCTAGAGTTCCTTTTAGTTATAGATTAGAGCCTATAGGGGGAATTGATAGTGAGTGCTTCCCTAGAGAGTCTATACTAAAGCTGAACGAGAGTGGTTAGACTCTATGTACTTCCCAGCGGGTGGCTTCTGTTTTCTAGGTATGACCAGGGATGATTAGGCCATGAGTACATCCCATAGGGTAACCAGTTTGTGATTATCTATTTACGTGCTATGTGGAACTGAATTATTTGAAACTGTGGAATTGTTTACTTTTGAGTACTTCCTTGTTTAATGCTTCCATTCTTGTTAATTTCCTGCCATATCTATTCACGGACTATTAGGCACATATCTTGTGGTGTTTTCCTACTGGGATTTAGTCTCACACATATTTTCGGTCATGCTTTTGCACCCAAACAGATTATATTTTTGTAGGTATAGATAATGGAAAACTCCATTCTACTTCAGGTACTTGACTTCTTTGGAGCTTGAGAGCATGGGACCAAGCATTGGCTTGCGATGCTGTGGAGTTGTTTACTTCTTTTCTTGTACTTTGTTTTAGTAATATATTTTAGCATTGGGACTACTTTGGTTGTTTTACCTAGACTTATGTATCATGAATCATTATATATGTGCTCTAATGGTTTATTTCTTCAGTATTCCGCTATTTCTTTTTGAATGGTAAAATTACGTCTTCTGATATTGCTTTGTGTTTTACTTCCACTCAATTACTTTGCCAATGAGGGAATCGTTATCCCACTATCACATCCATGTCCCTCGCTACATTCCGACAGCCTCTAGCATTTGGGGAAATGAGCTAGAGGCAATGTGACCAAGTGGGTACGGGGCATCTCTTGACAGCTTCCAGAACCTGGATGTTACAAAGTGGTATCAGAGGGATTATTTTCTTCTTGATATACTATTTGAAGCCTATAATCAAGGATAGGACGGATATAGGTACTTGGTAATAAGTTGTTCTTGGGAGTTTCTAAATCATGTATAGGGGAAATCCAATTTACCTTGTTTATTTCAATTTTCTAGTTTTTCAATTTTACGGTTGATTTTGTTTCACCGTTGGGTGATTCACATGCCTTTTGATGTTATTTTTGATATTCTTGATGTTTTATTTCTATTGCAACCTGATGAGATGAGGGTATGCCATCTTATGAATCATATAAGAACTTTCTAGGAATCACATGACATGCATTCTTGTCATGCCATTTAGGGTGCATTTGGGATTTCATGTTGTTTTGATTGATGTTGTGAAATATATGCATGATATTGTGATAGATGCCCTAATAAATTACCCGTTCTTTGATAGGGTATTGATTATGTAAGGTTTTTTTTTTGAATTAACTCTTATCATTGGTTATTGAGGTGTTATGGTCCCTCATGGATTATAATTTGGAAGATCATGGCCTTTTTTTCTAGTATATGACACGTAGGAGATTCCAAGATTTGATTTGTAGTTATTATGGGCCCTCACAGATTAGAATTTTTCACTTTAATGTTCATTTCAATGCTTTCTGGGCTTCCGGAGTAGTTTTTGAGGCTTACTGTCTAGAATAACCTAGAATACACGCCATGTAGTTTTGAATACATGCCATCTGTTCTTATATTCGTGAAGAAACCGTTTTCATTATGTACACACTGTGTACTCTATTTACACGTTTTGTAGTCTCTAACCATGGTGTTGGTCATGTGGGAAGAGGCACAGGGTTGGAATAATTTTTGGTGGGACATGTCATGTACTGAACGTACACACAGTGTGTTTAAACCATGTGTATGCCCATTTAAATAATGACACGGATTGATAAAAACATAATCAATACACACTGTGTCAGTCCAAAACACACCATGTAGTGTAATCCCTAGAATCTGGTCGTGTATATAACTACATGAGTCTGTTGAAATCCATTAGTTCATGCTCTTTCCATCGAGAACATGTCGGGTAGTGCGAGCTATGTATCTGGTCATGTCACTAACATCATAGGTCGGTGAAGCTCATTTAGTACACGCCATTCCTAGCACAAACACGCCATGTAGTCTTGTTCTAGGAGAACAGTGTAGCAAATTCGTATAGAAGGAATTGCGTAGGGGAAGAGGATTCAAGTACATGTCGTGTTTTAGGACCACACATCGTGTGTTTGGGGAGTTACACGACCAGTTTTGGAAGAAGTACACATCATATGAAAGGTTTAATGGAACACACCTTGTAGTTATGTATGCATGCCATGTAGCCATGTTTTGTAAAACATTAGTGCTTTCTTTCTCCTTCTAAATTCATACCCTTCCAGTTTTCAGTCCTTGATAATCTTGATCAAAGGTGTGTGTTTGACCTTGTAGATTAATTCCACTGAGACATCCTCCGGTTGTACACCAGTCACAGGTAAATGATCAGACATTGGAATTGCATGATAAAGGACTTCCAGCTGATCCTCTAGTTGTGCCAGTCTTGGCAAGAACTGTCATTTCAGACACCGGTGTTGATGCATAGTTCCGAGAGGGCTTTAGGAGGTTTATGAAAACCTTCCAAGGAGTACCGTATAATGCGTCTTCTATATAAGTGTTGATCTGGATCTTTCAACAGTGGAATCCTCCCACATTCATTGGGGAAGGAGACCCCAGGTTGTAGAGTCATGGTTATAAGTCATGCTTTCTATCTTCAAGCATCTGGAGATGTCTCCATATAGGAGGGTCGATCTTGCTACATACATTCTTCTGGTCTCTACCAAGAGATGGTGGGATGTGATCTCATAGGTGGGATGCCTGCAGGTTATCGTGTGGAACAAGTTATAGCATTCCTTTTCTGATTACTTCTACCCAGAGACAGTGAGGGATGATCGAGCCTGAGAGTTTATGAGTCTGGAGTAGGGTACTCATTCCATTATGGAGTATTCTTATCGCTTCTCTAAGTTACAGTGTTTCACGCCTATTCCAAGAGGTGTTGAGTTATTTCTGGCAAGAATGATTGAGGATGGTCTGAGGCATGACATCCGATCTCAGGTGAATATCTTCAGGTTGACTTCTATCACTTCTATCGTCAAACATGCATTGATCAAAGAGCGTAATCTGAGGTATTCTGGAGTTGTGAGCTAGGTCTGTTCGACATCCGAAGTTACTATCCCTTCTACTGACAGCAGGAAGTGCCATAGGGGTTCTTCTAACAGTGATAGAGATAGGTTAGACACTTCCTCTAGTAGTCACGGGGTGTGCTACCCGTGCAGGAAGAGCGGGCATACGAGGCCAAATTTCACGAAAGACCCAATGGAGTGCCGATCTTGGGAAAAAATGGGCCATATTCTATGTTTCTATCGGTTCTTCTCACCGACAGCTGGTGACATAGGTTCTCCAATGACTTTTAATCCAGGAGCAGCACCGCCAGTTTCTCACTAGTTCAGGAACTAGAGTTTTACTTGTTGTTCAAGCCTAGGTGGAGGTCGTGGCCATGGTAGTCATTAGCTAAAATTTCAATGACAACATGGTGGATTATCTCAGTGTGGTCAGGCAGGGTCACAAGGCTGCAGTATAGGCCAGATATTTGTAGTGTAGAAGACCAAGCAAGAGAAGGACCTCTAACCCTCTATAGTTCAAGGTATGATTCTAGTTTCCTCAATTTTACCTTTCTCACTTTTCTAAATAGGGGCTTCCCGTAGATTTATATATGTTTTTGTTGTGGGGATCCTTGGGATTTGTATCTTTTCTTCTGCTGATTTCTGGACGCTAGACACTCTATTGGGGAATGGAATGACTATTGTATGGTAGTGCAAGGAGTTCCCTCTAGAGGATGGTGGGTGTCACATTTTATGGTACTTTTATGTCATGATTATGAAATGTTATGATGTCATTCACGGAAAGGATTGGTTAGTTCCCTTCTACGATTTTGTTGACTACTATCGACGTAGAGTGAGTTTCACATCACAAGAGGGAAGATCATTTTTTCATAAGGGCGAATGGGATGTCCAGGGGAGAAGAGCAGGACCTGAGCATCATTAGTTGGTAAAAGTTATTGCCCATATTACTAGTCTATGTAAAGATTACCAAAGAACTTCACAGTTGTGATTTCCTCTAGTGGTGGATTATTTTAGGGATGTCCTTCCAGATGACTTTTTAGGTTTTCCTCTGGAGAAATAGGTATACATTTCCATAGAGCTCATTCCAGGAGCGACACCAGTGTCCATTATTTCTTATAGGATGGCTACACCAGAGTTACAGGAGCTCAAGAAGTAGTTGGAGGAGTTGCAAGAAAATGGTTTCATCTGACCCAGTACTTCTCCTTGATGTTTTCCTATCCTTTTTGTGAAGAAAAAATAAGTAACCCTCAGTCTTTTGTGGATTATTGGAAGCTGAATCAATTGATGGTTAATAACTGATACCCTTTGCTGAGGATTGATGATCGATTTGATCATCTTTGAGGAGGCCGGGTGTTCCAAAGATTGACTTGAGATCCGGTTATCATCATTTGCACTTTAGACCATCTGATATAACTCTTATAGTGTCTCGTAGAAGGTATGGTCTATAGGAGTATGTAGTTCTATCATTCGGTCTCACAAACGCACCTACAGTTTTCATGGCACTGATTAACTGAGTGTTCCATCCATACATGGATTATTTTGTCGTAGTATTCAAGGATGATATATTGGTGTAATCTCACACTCTACATGACCTTGATGCACATCTGGGGATCATTTTGAGTACAATGAGAGAGCATCAGTTATATGTTATGCTCTAAAAATACCACTTTTGGATGAAAACAATACAATTCTAGGGTCACGTTATCTGAGAGATAAGAGTATCCGTGGACCAAGAGAATATGAGAGCAGGAGTTTCCATGGTGAAGCTGAAGAATGTCTTTGAAGTGAGAAGTTGTCTATGGCTGGCTAGATAATATAGGTGTTTCATTCAAGACATTCCACGCTTAGTAGAGCCATTGACAGGCCTAACTAAGAAGGGAGTGAAGTACTTGTGGACAGATTCTTGTGATTCAACCTTTCCGGAGTTGAATGGGTGGTTGACATTAGCACCGATACTAGTATTTCCGGATCCAGGAAAGTGATAAACTATTTATTGTGATGCTTCAGTATCGATCTGGAAGTAGTGCTTATGCAGGGAGAAGGAGTCGTTGCATATGGGTCTCTACAGTTGAGACCACATGAGCGGATTTACCCGACGCATGATCATGAGTTGGAAGCAGTTTTTCATTCCATACGTAGTTGGAGACATTATTTTCTAGGAGGGAATTTTGTGATTTTTACTGACAAAAAAATTCTTAAGTACATCTTCACTCAGTGTGACAAAATTTGAGACAACGAAAGTCGGTTGAGTACCTTCAGTCCTTTGACTTCGATCTTGCCTACACGCCTGGGAAAGGCAACGTCGTGGCTAATGTGGGGAGCATGAGGACTCAGATATAGGAAATTTATGAGGCCAGTAGTGAGTGGAAACTTATGGATCTTTTCTCTGAGATGCATTTGGATATGCACAACAGACAGTGGCAGACGTTTCTTTCTTCTGATGTTGTTACCTCTTCTCTTCTTGACCGAGTGCAGATGAGGCAGCCATCAAATTCTAAATGCCTAATCCTTCATAAGAGCATGTCAGGAGGGGACCCTATTCTTAGATGGACCATAGGCGAGGATGAGATCTTTCATTTCCAGGGGCGTGTATGGGTGTCAGTAGACATAATCGAGGAGTTGATGCAGGACCATCATTACTCCATTTAGGCAGTTCATCCTGGTGTCACCCGTCTGTATCGTGATCTACACCATTATTATTGGTGGCCAGGTATGAAGAAAGATATTGTTGGGTTTTTCACAAGGAGTTCCACCTGTCAGTAGGTGAAGGTAGAGCATCAACCACCATCGGGGCTTTTGCAGCCATTTCCCATTCCTGAGTGGAAGTGTTATGATGTCGTGATGGATTTCGTTATAGGTTAACTAAGGTCACCTTGAAGTAATGATGTTTTATGTGTTTTCATTTATATACACACGACGGTTTCTCACTTCTTGAAGATCATGGATACCTTCAGTGTTGATGAGCTAGGATGGTTATACATCGACGAGATAGTACGTCTACAAGGAGTTCCACACACCATTGTTTCAGATAGGGATGCCAGTTTTACTTCTCAAGTCTAAAAGGGGTTACATAAGGATTTGGAAACATAGTTACATTTGAGTATATCATACCACCCTCAGACAGATGGCTAGTCTTAGCATGCAATTTAGGTGCTTTAGGACTTGTTGTGAGCATGCATCCTTGATTTTCAAGGTTCTTGTGAGAAGCACTTACCTCTTATGGATTTTTCATACAACAATAGTTTTCAACCAAATATTCAGATGGAACCTTATGAGGCTTTATACGGTAACCCATGTCGATCACCCTTATGTTTGCTGGAGGCAGGAGAGGCAGCTGTACTGGGACGTCTTCTTGTCCAGGAGAAAATAGAGGAGATAGAGTTGATTATGAAGAGGAAGGCTACTACACAATCATGACAGAAGTCTTATGCTGATTAGTAGAGATAACCTCTGGAGTTCGAGGTTCGGGATCAGGTTTTCTTGAATGTCACACCAAGGATGGGGAACAAGAGGATTAGGTGACAAGGAGTGATTTTTCCAAGGTAGGTTGGGTTGTTTGAGGTTTTGGAGAGACTCAAGATGATTGCCTATATCCTGTTGTTACCTCAAAGGTATTAGGATATGCATGATGTCTTTCACGTTTCTTAGATTCAACATTACTTCACAGACCCTTCTCACATTTTTCAACCTGATGAGGTTGATTTAGAGGATGACCCCTTGGTTGTGGAGCATCCTATCTTGACTGTTGATCAGAGTATAAAGGTTCTCCATGGATGGTATGTTCCTCTGGTACAAGTGCTATAGAAGCACATGTGATTACAGGACGAGACTTGGGAGAGTGAGACCGATGTACGATCGTAGTGGCTGGAGTTGTTCGAGGATTTATCTCCTACGCCGCCTTGCTCGAAAAATTCAGGGACGAATTTCATTAAGGGGGGAAGATTATAAGAACCCAGATCTTCTTTTCAGGTATTTTTTCCTTTTTCTTGTGTTTTTGTGGAAAAAGATGATTTTATTAGAAATTTCTTATGTACATGTCGTGTAATTTATAAGTAGACATCATGTACTTGGTTACCGTAGGTATCTGAGTACTATATGTTTCAGGTCCATGCACACGGCCGTGTGTAGCGACCTAGAAACCGCCTAATGTGGGGGCCGGTGAATCCTAGTACATTTAGTATACTTCTAATGTACACACCATGTAATTTTTTCCATTAAACATATCGCGGTCATGTATGATGGACAGAAACACCCTGTTCTCAACCTAGTTCTTCTGATAGCTTCCTTATAGCCACAATTCTTCTCTGATCACCCGATCGAGCATCCGTTCTCCGAATCAACCGTCATCGATTTATTGGGATCTCCTTGGTAAACTATTCCTTCTCCTAGAGCTTCATTTCCTAATTCATCCTTTTTCTAGAGTTATCATCGGATGAGATTTTGGAGCATTTTTGTAGATCTATGTTGTTCTTGGGAAACTCAAGGCATGAGGTTCACATAGAACAAGCCTGCAACACCAAGGTATGTGGTTTGTTCCTTTCTGTTGAAATTTATTGAGTTATATGTGCAAAATTTCCCAATAACCATGATCCGGGTATTGCGTGTTTTTGATTATATCCCTTCTAATTTCTTACTATGCTTGTATGCTTGAGTAGAGGTTAATTGAATGTGAATAGGGTTAATTGATATTCTTTGGGAGTGTTTTGCCATTCATGTTTTGTTTATGACCGTTTGGTCTTCTTTATCCTGTAATGTTGCCTTGTTTGTTTCCCATGCATAGTATTGTAGGATAGAGAGGTTGTTTATCTGACATGCCGTTGATCTATTGACTGGTTATCCAAGTAGTTCTTGTGGTTTACATTGGCCATATTGAATTTCTATGCTTGTTTGACTTTCACATGGTCGTGAGAACCTGGTGTAGTGGACCATATGGATAATAGTCGAAACGGCTTCTATAGAGGGTCTGTTATCTTTTGTTACAATGTGAGACCATAGGGGGAATTTATGTAAGTTCATCCTTATAGTGTCATTAGTTCCTCAACACAGGACACAGGGGGAATGTGTCGTATGTACTTCCTCGGAGCACCTTTTAGTTACCAATACGAGACTATAGGGGGAATGTATGGAGAGTACTTTCCCAGAGAGTCTATACAAAAGATAAACTAGAGGGGTTAGACTATGTGTACTTCCCTGATGGTTGCTTGGGTTTTCTATGTAGGAATAGAGGGGATTAGAAAATGATTAAATCCTAGAGGGTTACCTGTTTGTGATTATCTATTTACTTGCTATGTGGAACTGAATGATTTGAAACTGTGGAATTGTTTACTTTTTAGTTCTTCCTTGTTCACTACTTCCTTTATTTCTTATTTCCTGCCATATGTATTCAATGACTGTTAGGCACAGATCTCGTGGTGGTTTCCTACAGGGATTTAGTCTCACACCCTGTTTGGGTCAGTCTTTTGGGCCCAAACAGATTATATTGTTGCAGGTATGATAAGGGAAATCTCCCTTCTACTTCCGGTAATTGAATGCTTTGGATCCTGAGAGCATGGGACCATGCTTTGGCTTACGATGTTGTGGAGTTTTTTACTGCTTTTCTTGTACTTTGGTTTAGTATTTTATTTTAGAATTGTGACTTGTTTGGCTGTTTTTCCTAGACTTATGAATCATGCATCATTATATATGTGTTCCAGCTGTTTATTTCATCAGTCATATGTTGTTTTATTGTTTGGTAATATTACTAGTTCTGCTATTGCTTTGTGTTTCACATCTTCTGTGTTACTCTAACAATGAGGGCATAGTTTCTACACTATCACACCCAATGCCCTCATTGCAAGTCAGAAGCCTATGGAATTTAGGGAAATGTTCTTGAGTCCATGAGAACAACTTGGTATAGGGAATCTATGGTCGACTTCAAGAACTAGGACGTTACAGGTACATACGAGGAAATTTTTACATGATGTGCAAGGTATGCTTCCTGATTTATCATCCATGTTGAATTTAAATTTTATCAAATCTTCAGTGTCTTAAAACTGAGTCTTTGAGGGGAAATAACTATAAGAGACTTCAATATATAAGAAGTTATTATTCATTTTTTAATCATGGTAGAACTAGAAGTTGGTGTTATATATCCATATAATGTTTTTTACAAGAAACAGAAGATGGAGTTCAAGGGAAATTCTCAAAACAATGGTGAAAAGAAGATAAATGTTTTTTATGCTCAATGTGTTGAAAGAAGCATGGTAGATATTTTCTTAAACGGACTAGAAAATGTTTCATTTGTGGATAAGAAGGAAATAGAGTTGTTGAGTGCTGAAGTAATAAGAAAAATGATTATAATGATGTGAACAGATAAATTACTTCTGAGAATGCACCATCAATACTTCCATTCTAGAAATTCAATTAAATGGGGCATTATGCTAACCAATTCCCAAATCTAAGGGTTAATTATGATGATCGTCAAAAAATACCTCTTAAAGACAAAGATGAAGGTAAATCACATGTGATCACTATTGGAGATGTTTAGTATGACAACGAAGTGGTTTAATGATTAAGTGTTTGTGTTATGGGATTCCAAAATAGTTTTGTTGAATCTCATTTATAGTATTTTGGTATCTTGGAATATCTATGCATTAGTCTATTGTAGTTTTCCATAATTATAGGATACTTGTAACTATGAAATGAGATTGAAGTATTTTTTTAAAATAACATGATATGTACATAAAGAAAGGATAAAGAGATAAAGAGATGTTTAATAGTATTAATGATCTCATGGCTAATAAAAGGAGAAAGTAATATCATGGAATTTTTTGTTTCTGGAAGGAGTTAATTTTGACAGATTTTATGTTTTCACTAATGTTCTATGGAAATTAATGTCACTACCATGTCTGAAGGGAATATATGAATGAGGTATTCACATGTTTGGAATGTGACAACCAAGAACTTCCAATTAAGATATTGGAGACAAATGTTAAGTTGATTTAGGTACCTCATTCAAAAATTTTATTTTTTATTTTTTTTAAAGGATTGTAATTTTATCCATTTGTGGATAGTAGATGTTATTTTCTGTTCTATATTTGTTAGATTAATGTATTATCTCACTATAGGTGGACTTATGCATATTTGATTACCTGTGCAAACCTTTTTATTAAGGTGGATGGAAGGACCTATCATTCTATCAGATGATCTGCAAACACTTTACAAATGACATATTCAACTTCATAAATTTAAATTATAGATAATGTAGAAATTGGTCAAGGCATGAACAACGATGATATTGTACTAAAATCAAGTTAATATTTCTTCTCATGTTCTTCATATTTATAAAAAGTACTTTGAAAACAAAATAATTTTATCCTTGTAATTTCTTATTCGATGAATCAGATGGTCCCTTAAATAAACGCAAATTTACGGCTTTCTGGTCGTTAACATTCTCCAAATATTATTCTCTATCACTATACATCAGAACAAGATGGTTAGATTTCTCTTCCATATAAATCTTTTCACTTCCCACATATGTTATCATATTTAGAATCCCTAGGATGAGTTACTTTGGGTAACCATTATGTTTCTAACATTCCTTTTTAAAATTATGTTTTATTATTCCTTTTTACTGTGAGGGTTTTTATAAATGAAACATTCTTGTAGGAAACCATTAATATCCTTGATGAATTTTAAGGTAAAATTCAATTTAAGGGGGGTGGAATGTTACACCTCAATATTTTATGAGATAGATTATTTTTACTTTTTTTGATGTCTTGTGTTTTACGCTACCACAAGATTATATTTAACTATAATCAACATCGTATTAGCTTGCACTATACGAAACAATATTCTTGTGTTATGTTGCACACAATTTTAAGTTCTTTCCATAGAATTCATTTTACACAACATATTGTATCAATTATGTTCAATGTATATATGTACCAATTTTGGATTATGATATATGAAACACCAAAGGAAGATTTCACTACATGATACTCTGACTTGGCGTGTGTTACACACAAGATCCACCTTCCTCGATAGCTTTCGTTGTATGCGATACTGAGTTTCACTAAACAATGATTTATAATTAAAATATTATTATTTAATGGGATATAAAATAGCCTTTTTGAATAGTATTAACCAAATTTTAAATTTTAGTCAACATTTAAATTATTGATAAACATTTTCTAGAACATGGTATGAGAACAAAAATCAATTTATCGCATAAAAGAAGTATTCTTCAAAAAATGCAGTTTTTCTGCCTTTTAATAGAGAAAAAATTTCAAATATAGTTTTGACACATTTATAAGTTAAATATGAAAAAATAAACTTCTTATTTAGAAATGGGAAATCAAAATATACTTTGGGTCAATTTTTGGTATATTTCTGATTAAGTTAGTTTTTTAAATGAATAGCGAAAAATACTGCATTTTAAGTCAAAAATGCATTTTCATCTAATTTATTTATATAGTTTTATTATACTTTTAATTGGTTTTAAAGTTTAATTAGATTATATTTTTACCATTTAATATATTTTTTAATTATAAGATATTTAACTCTTAAATTGGACATAAACAGATGTCAATCTTTTTGTAGTTTTTACTCTTAAAAAACATGCTTTTTGGTTTTGACAACGAGAATTAACATTAAACTAATTTCTTCCAATTATGTGTTTTGAATTTTAAAAAATGGATTCAATATTTGGAATCAGGAGGCCCAAATTTTGTAAATATGTAACTTTTATTTTTATACATTATGAATAGTTACTTCAATAAATATTTTATTTACCATGATTAAAGGGTAAATCTGGTAAATAAGGGTAAAAAATAATATTATAATAAAATTAAATAACCATAACACATATACTAAACCTATTTGATGATACATGTATAACCATGGGCATCCTTGGGATGTTTTGTGATCCCATGGAGCCACTTTTATGTTAAAATGACATTTAATTACATTTAATTTATGGTCAAGGAAAAGATAACCTAAACATACATATTTTACTAAAAAAATTATATGAGGTTATATAAGTGATAACATATAATATAAATAGTAATTATAAATACAAAAATATTTTCTACATCATGATATTTTATTTTTAATTTTTGTACATTAAATAAATAAATTTAATTAAGACATAAATATGGTACAATGATTTCGTCATAAATAAAAGATTCAAATAAATGAATTTATTAATATTAAACCAAATGTAATTTTGTTATTTTGATGTCATTAACGAAGTTTTTGGATGATACTGACATACTATCTTTGAGGTAATGCCTTTGTTTTGAAGGAATAATGTTGTTATGAATTTTTTAAAAAGTCATGTATGAATTGTGTCCAAAATTGACACAATTCATAACCTAAAACGAAAAATATTTTATTAAATGATTTTAAATTCCTAAAAATATAAAATTATGAAAAATGGTTAATATAAGTCCATATATGTCCGGAATAACTATATGTGGGTTTTTTATCATGATAAGGTACTTACATTAACCGACAATTTGTAAATAACATGATATAACAGTTGGATTAAAATGCGTAAAAGAATGGTAAAATAAAAAAGATAGGAATAAAAAATATTAAAAACTAGTCAAAAAATAATTTTATGATATTTATTAGAATTCAAAGTATCTTATATTAGAATAAAATAAGTTTTGGACCATTTTAAGTTGAAATTTTATTTATAATAAATGAATATTGTGGAACATTTCTAATGTGCTCCTCTTCACTCTTATAAAAAAGGCACCTCTCCCTATATTTTTCACTACATTTTGAGCCTTCAAGATCAGCCAACCCCTTTCCATTTATATTATCAACTTCTCTATTATCATTCTAATGTATTTTATCTTCTCAATAGTCCAGTTCTAGTGGCCTAAGAAGAAATTTAATGGAGGCACGTCGAGGAAGAGGTTATCTCTTCTACCGATTCATTCAAATTTAATTCTTCTTCTACTTCCACTCAATTAGTTGATTCATTATAATGTAATTACATATGTATAAATAATATTCTGATATATTATTACAAATATTAAACAACCCTATTTCACCTTTTATCGATCTTACAGAAAACGAAATCACAGCGCGTACGTGCGTACAGCTTACCGTCTCCATGCTGTGGTGTAATTTGTTTTTCACCACCACCTTACATGGATGGGTATAATCGAAGAAATAATAAAAATATATTATTATTATAACATGATACTAATTATTATATATTATACACCATACACTTCAATACATTTCAACTACTATAGGAAGGATATCATCGCTCGTGCGTAGGAATGACTTACCATCTCCACAAAGCAATAAGATTGATTCTCCATGTAAACCATTCAAGAAAGATTATATATTATATAAAATAAATAATAATTAAATATATGAAATAATAATTCTACTTTTTTATGTTTATATATATATATTTTTATTTATTTCATTTACTTACTTCCATCCAATTCAATAAGGAAATGAAAACAACATTCACGCTTAAGTATGACCTACCATCTCCATGAATTATTTATTCCATTTAATTTATCAATATTATATATATATATATAGTGATTATAATATATATATATATATATATCATGTTTTAAATTATTGATGTATTTAAATCATGATCTAAGTAATCATATGAAGAATAACAAGTCCAAACACGTACAATTATTACCCAAAACATTGCATTAACGTGAAATTGGAAAATGAGCGGGTAATATAATGTCATAAGTGAATGATATACGATATAATTTATATTATTATGGTTATTTTACAAGTAAATAATATGTTGGGTCTCACTATACAATAGTTTCGGACACATATGGAACAAATCAGACCTACTGTAATGGATAAAATTGCAATGTCGTATTTATCCGTGATTGTTTATATGTAAGTATTTTATGGGAATATAATTATCATCCATGAATATTTTTAAAAAAATTCACAATATGTTTAATATTATTCTATGTGTGTTTAAATTCATTTTTACCCATTCATGAATTTTACGACTTGGTATGGAAGGAATCTTTCGCTTTTTACCATATGAGGTATATTATGACTTTCCCTGAAAAAGTACGAGGAGAATTTTTTTCTTAATTTATAAGGAATGAACTGATTTATGTTATTTCTTAATTCATTATTTCCATGAATATTAATTTACAATATTTCACGTTTATCTTAAATTAAATACTTTAATTTTAAAATTTCAATACATTTTCAGAAAATAAAACATTTTTGAAGAAGAAAGGATGTTTTCCTCAGGAAATAAGTTCATGTATTTAATAAAAAAATCCCATCTAAGATGAAACTATTAAATAAAGTTATGTTTCTATCCCTATTATTACTATTATTATATATCATTGACGATGAAATGATCTTTTATATGGATTATGTTATGATGTAATGATATTTAAGAAACCCATTTTACTTATTAGGTTATGCTATGATGAATGATTTATTTTTTGTGGAACATGTAATAATGATTTCATTATGTGATGTGTGGGACCTATATCTCCTTCCAATGAATTGTGGAATGAATTATATCTCATGATATATACATGACTGAATTGATGGGTAAATTTGGTTCAGTAATACATGGCTGGAATGGAAAGTAAAAATGTTTGATTAATGGACTTTGTCCCCTATGATGGTCTTAGAAACAATTCATTGGCTACTATAGAAATCATATTATGTTCTTAATGGGTTTACATAATTATATGTTTTATTCCCATTCTATTCTATGATGATTAATGTTCGAATATGATCTATGCCTTATGTGCTACCATGATTTATTTCATGACTTAATATTTTGATGTTTAAATATTATTTTCATGTTTTTACATTCAAATGTATATGGTTTGTTTTATTTTCTCCATGTATACCCTTACTGATCATTTGAGCTCACCCTTTTTATGTTTATTATCCCCAGGATGTATAGAAAGGTTTTAGGTAGGAAAAAAGTGTAAGATATTCATAAGAGATGTTGAAGATCTTTCACCATGATTACATGATTATGTTTGGAGTTTCCAAATACACTAAAATAATATAGTCTTTGGGAATATGTTTGTGTAATGTATTAATAATTCTAAAAAAGAAATGAAATTCCCATGTACGGAAATCATGGGTCTCTATAGTTTTTATTAGATCGAAGGGTTACTCATCCATTGGAAACATGGACGTAAAACACTGTAGTGAGATCGATATAGATATTTCTATGGTATGTCTAGGGATGTAAAAAAGGATAAGTATATATATAGGTTACAGTATGTGAATTATGGTAACAATCATAAATAAGCTATGATTATACCTATGATGTCAGATATTGAAAGTAATCCCCCTTGATTTTTTTGTTTTACTAGTATGTTTTTTGCCTCTAACACTATTCCTTTTGGGTTTTACACTATGGATGGAACCCGAAAGAACTATTTTAATGATCTGTGCACTAAGAAATGTAATGATTGTCCTCTTGAAAAACTAAATGTTCTGGGAGATGGAGTGAAAAATTCTTATTTCTATATGTAAAAAAGCTATAAATCATTCTATACTTCCAAATGATTAGATAAGAGCGCAAAAATCTATTGAGTCCTTCATTAGGCATATATCACCATCTTTCAGTGGGTCTTCTGATCCACTTTTTTCTGAACAATGGTCCAATGCTATTGAAAATATAATTTCCATCATTCAATGTTTGGAACATAATAAATTCATTTTGGCAGCCTATTATTTATAAGGTTAAGTAGACTAGTGGTGTACTCTATTTAGGAATTTAAGACAGCAACATGGAATTGAATCTGTGGAATGGGATGAGTTCAAGAACTTATTTTTCCATAATAACTTCCCTCATATTTTATGAAAAAATATGGGAAATGAGTTCCATGAGCATAACCAAAATTATGATGAATATATTGGTACATATAAGGAAAATTTTACAAGACTTTCAAGGTATGCTTCTGGCTATATCATCCAACATGAAAGTAAAGTTTATCGATTCTTCAGTGTCTTAAAACTGAGACTTATAAAGGAATTGGATATAAGAGACTTCAAAAGGTATGAAGAGATTCTGTGTTGTGATTTCAAGGTAGAACTGTATGTTGGTGTTACATGTCCATATCATGGTTTTGACAAGAAATGAATGATGTAGATCAAGGTAAAATATCATAACAATGATGAAAAGAAGATAATTGTTTTCTTATGCTCAATGTGTGGAAAGAAGCATAGTGTAGATTGTCCTAAAGGTACTAGAAAATGTTTCAAGTGTGGAAAATAAGTTCATTGAGTAGTTGAGTGCCAAAGTAATGGGAAAAATGTTTCTAATGATGTGAATAGAGAAAAGACTACTGAGAACGGACCACCAACACATTAATGCTACATGTGCAAGGAAATAGAGAATTATGATACCCATAACCCAAATCCAAGGGTTACTGATGACGATCAACACCAACAAACTCTTAAATCCAGAGATAAATGCAAATCACATGTGATCACTATTGGAGATGTTGTGTATGACAATGAAGTGGTGGAATGATTAAGTGTTTCTGTAATGGGATTCCAAAATAGTTTTGTGGAATCTCATTTATAGTATTATGGAATCTTGGAATATCTATATATTGTTCCATTATGGTATTCAATAATTATAGTGTACCGGTAACCATGCAAAGTGGTTGAAATATTTTTGGAAATCCAATGATATGCACTTAATAAAGGTATTAAGAGATAATGATATGTTTAATAGTATTAATTACCTTATGATTGATAAATGTACAATGTGATATCATGGTATTTGTGGTATGCTGATGGGGTTAATTTTGATAGAGTGTATGTTTTCGCAAAGTTTCTATGGAAATTCTTTTCATTACAATGTTATAAGACAATACATGAATGAGGTATTTGCATGTTTGGAATGTGACAAAAAAGTATATTCAAATGATATATGGGATTCAAATGTTAAGTTGATTTAGATTACCTCTTTCTAAAGATTTATATTTTTTTTGAAAGATTTTAATGTCATCCATTTATGAATTATATAAGTAATTTTCTATTTTATGTTTTTTAAATTAATGTATTGTCTCACTATAGGAGGACTTATTAATATTTGATTACCTTTGTTATAATTTTTATTGAGACAGATGGAATGACCTATCATTCTATCGCATGATCTGTTAATACTTTACGAATGAAAAAATAAACTGTATTTCACTATATTAGAGATGAAGTGGAAATTGGTCAAGGCATGACCAATGATGATATTTTACTAAAATCAAGTATGTATTTATTCCCATGTTCTTCATATTTAGGAAAAGTATCTTCAAATCCAAAAAATTCTATCCTATTACTTCCTTCTTTGATGAATCATATGGTCCCTTAAATCATCACAGATTTATGTCATTCTGGTAGTTAACTTTCTCCAAACCTTATTCTCTATCAATTTTATTCAAAACATGATGGTTAGATTTATCTTCCAGGTCCATGTTATCAATTCCCACCTGTGTTATCCTATATAGAAAACAATTTATGAGTTACATTGGGTAACCATTATGTATCTAACATTCATTTTTAAAAATAAGATATAGTATTCCTTTTAATGATGTGGGTTTATTTGAAAGAAACTTTCAAGTAGAAACCCATTTATAACCCAAATGAATTTTAAGGGAAAATCATTTTAAGGGGGGTAGAATGTAACACCCAGATATTTTATGAGATTGATTATTTTTAATTTCATTGATTTATTGTGTTTTACGTTACACTAAGATTATATTACGATATATACAACACTGTATTAGCTTGAAGTATACGCAAGATTATTCTATTATTGTGTTGCAATCAATTTTAAGTTCTTTGGATTGAATTCATTTCACACAATACTGAGTATTGATTTTGTTCAACATATAAATGAACCATGTTGTATTACGTCATACACAACACCATAAGAATCATACACTACACTCAACACTGACTTGGCTTGCGTTACACGCAAGAGCCACATTCATCGATAACTTTCAGTGAACCTGATACCGGGTTTCACTAAACAATAATATATTGTCAAAATATTATTATTTAATGGGATATAAACTAGCCTTTATCAATAGTAATAACAAAGTTTTAAATTTTATATAACATTTGAATTAATCTCACAAATTTTCTAGAACATTGTATGAGAACAAAAATCAATTTTTTGGAAAAAAGATGTATTTTTTCAATACTAATGTTTTACCACCTTTTAATAGAGAAACCATTTTAAAAATATTTTTTGACACTTGAATATATTAAATGTGAAATATTAAACTTTTTATTTAGAAGTGGGACATAAAAATTTAATTTGGTTAATTTTTTGGTATTTTTCTGATAAACTTCATTTTTAATGAATAGTGAAAAATACTGCATTTTTAGTAAAATCTATTTTTTCATCTAATTTATTTATATAGTTAGTTTATACTTTTAATATGTTTTAAAGTTTAATTGGATTATATTTTAACTATATAATCCAATTTTGGTCATTATAGGTAATTTCACTCTTAATTTGGACAGAAACACTTGTCAATCTTTTGTGGTTGTCACTTCTTATAAAACGCTTTTTCGTTTTGAGAGTGGGAATTAATTATAAAGTAATTTCGGCCAATTATGTGTTTTAATTTGGAAAAATGGATTTTATATTTGGAATTAGGTGGTCCAAATTGTGTAAATATATAACTTTTATTTTTAGACATTATGAATAGTAACTTCAGAAAATATTTTATTTACCATGGTTAAAGGGTAAATCTGATTAATTAGGGTAATAAATAATATAATAGTAATATTAAATTACCCTAAGACATTTTCTAACCCTATTGGATGATAAATTAATGACTCTGGTCATCCTTGGGTCGATTTTGGGACCTAATAGAGCCACTTGTAAGTTAAAATGACATTTAATTACTTTTAATTTAGGGTTAAGGAAAATATAACCTAAACACACATCTTTTACTAAAAAAATATATGGGGTTATATAAGTGTTCAATTCAACAAAAAATAGTCATTAGAAAGATATAAATATTTTCTACATCATGATATATTATTTTTATTTTTTTGACCTTAAATAAATAAATTTAATTATGACATAGTGATGATGCATTGATTTCTTCATTAATAAAGGATTCAAATAAATGAATTTATAAATATTAGAACAAATTTAATTTGGTTATTATAATTTCATCCATGAATTTCCAGTATTACATTGAAATATTATTTTTTATTTAATTTCTTATTTTCGAAGGAATTAGGTTGTTATGAATTTTTTTAAAAAATAAATTTTGAATAGTGTCCAAAATTGACAGAGTTCGTAACCTAAAAGATAAAATATTTTATTAAATGATTTTAAATTTCTAAAAATATAATATTCATACAAATGGTTAATATGTGTCAAAATATGTCATAAATAACTTTTTTTGGTTCTTTTGACATTATATGGTTATTAAATTAACCCGCAATGTGTAAATAACATGATATCACGGTAAGATTAAAAAAGGTAAAAGAAGGATAAAACTAAAAAGTTAAAGAAAAAATTATTAAAAAAATGTCAAAAATTTATTGTATGATGGTTATTAAAACCAAAATCATCTTATCTTATAATTTAATAACTTTTGGACCTTTATAAGTCAAAATTAAATATATAATAAATTAATATTTTTGAAGTTTCCTAAAGTGCCCCTCTCATCTCTTATAAAAAAGGTCACATCCTCCCTCTTCTCTTTAATATTTTTTGAGACTTCAAGCTTGGACATCCCATGAAAAATTTTCTTATAAACTTCTCTAGTTACATTCTAGAGATTCTGGTCTTCTCAAAAGACAAACTCTAGTTCCCTAAGAGAAAATTTAAAAGATGCACACCGAGGAAGATGTAATCTCTTCTTCTGATTCATTCATATTTATTTCATTTTCTACTTCCTATTATTTATTTGATTCATTGTAAAGTAATAACATCAGTATCACTAATATACTAATATGTTATTACATATATATTACAACCCTATTTCACCTTCTATCTATCCTATGGAAAATGAAATCACAGCGCGTACGTACATACGACATACAGTCTCCACGCCGTGGTGTAAAATATTTTTCACCTCCACCTTAAATGGAAGAGTATAATGGTAGAAATAATAACTATATATTATTATTATAACATTATAATAATTCTGAGATATTATACACCATCCACTTTAACACAGTTCAACAACTATGATAACGATATCATCGCTCGTACGACTTACCCTCTTCACGACGCGATTAGATTCATTCTCCTTGTTAACCATTCAATAATAATTATAATGTATTTATAATAAATAATCATGAAATATTTGAAATAATCATTCTTCTAGATTTAACTATATATATATTTCATTTACTTACTTCAATCAAAATCTACTAGGAAATGAAAATAGCATTAATTCGTACGTATAGCCTATCGTCTCCATGAATGGTGTATTCCATTTCATTTATCAATATATTATATATATATATGTATATACTGAATATATATGATGTATATGAATCATGTTACATTACTTGGAATTATGTAAATCATGATCTAAGTAATGATATGTAGAATAATAATTCCAAACATGTACGATTATTACCCAAAACGTTACATTAACATGGAATTGACAAATTAAAAGGTAATATAAAATCGTAAGTGTATCTTATATGATATCTTAAAAATTATTATGGTTTTTTTTAAGTTAATAATATTTTTAAACCCACTAAATAAGAGTTTTAGGCATATATTAAACAAATCAAACCTAAGGTAAGGGATAATTTTGCAATCTCATATATATCTGAGATTGTTTAAAAGTAAGTATTTACTAGGGATATATTTATCATCCATGTCAATGTTTTCTAATATTTTTTTCACAAAATGATTAATAATATTCTATGTGTTTTTTATGTAATTTTCAACCATTTTTTACGTTTACTACATGGTAGGGAAGGAATATCACTTATGTTTACCATATGAGGTATTTTTTTGACTTTTCTAGAAAAAGGTTGAGGAGAATTTTTTTCTTAACATATACCGAATGAACTAATTTTTATTATTTTTTAACACATTATTTCCATGAATCAACCTTTACAATATTTCATGTTTATTATCAATTAAATTATTTTCTATTAAAATTTTACGACAACTTTAGAAAAGAAATCACTTTTGAATAAGAATGGATATTTTACTCAGAACATTGTTTAAGTGTTTTATCAAAATTATTTTCCATCTAAGATGACACTCTTAGAAAGGGTTCTGTTTCTATCCATATTATTACTATGATTTTATTTATTTAATGATGGAATTTTCTTTTATATGGATTATGTTATAATGAAATGATATTTAATAAACCCATTTTATTTCATGGGTTATTCTATGATGAATGATATAAGATTTGTGTAATATGTAAGAATGATTTTATTATGAGATGGTTGGGACCTATATCTCCCTCCAATACCTTAGTTAAATATTTATATCTCATGAGATATACCTGACCGGAACCTCTTGTAAATATGGTTCAGTAATACATGGCTGGAATTGCACATAAACCCTGTTCAGTAATGGAATTTATCAAATATGATGGTATTGGACACAATTCCATGGAAACTATGGAAGTCATATTTTGTGCATAATTTCTTTCAACAATGCCATGTTTTATTCCCATGTTATTTTATCAAGATTAATGTTCCATTATGATATACGCCTTACATACTTCCAAGATTTATTTCAAGACTCGTGATTTTGATGTTTAAACATTATGTTCTTGTTTTTACATTCATATGTATGTGGTTTGTTTTATTTTCTCCATGTTTACCCTTATTGATCATTTGAGCTCAGCCTTTTTAAGTTTACTTTTCCCCAAGATATGAATAAAGGTTTTAGGTAGGAAAAAAAGTGGATGATCATTACATATGATTTTGAATATCATTAACCATGATTATAAGAATATGTTCTGAGTTTCCAAAGACACAATATAATATGGTCATTGGGAATCTCATTGGGTAATCTATAAAGTACTTCAAAAAAGAAATATAATGTCTATGTACGTCAAGAATGGGTATATATAGGAATGATACCCCTTAATTGGTCAACCACTAGAAAAAAATCCATTAGACGTGTTCTATGGTCATCCAAATATAAACTGGAAAAATGTACTATCATCCAACTCACCCAACAATGCTCTGGTCCATCTCAGATAGCCGTGAAATCCCACTTTCAATTGGGTAAAACTGATCTGCCCCTGGGGACATGAAACGCAACCTATAAAGATAGAAATCAACAAAGGCTTGGAAAGACAATAGTTAATCCATACCACGGATGACAATAAATCCTATCATGTCCATGACATAGAGATCCCAAACAATGTAACACCATCCAATCTCAACAGGTCACTCCTTCCACTATCACACACCTACCATTCTAATCCCTAGTTTTGTGTCTAGTTTCATAATGTCATCTGAAGTGAAAACACTAAGACTGAGGATTCTCAAAACAGGATAAGATATAAAACTATGGGAAGCCATTGTATCAAAAAAGTGATGAAGCTAAAATGGATGCGACTAGAATAGTAACTCTAATAGTATATCTTCTAGGATATTTCTCTTGTTGGGTCTGCTGCACTGCAAAATTCTAGCATGCACTGTGGCCCAATGAGACAGCCTGGATGCCTTGAGCTGATCCATGATATTGTCCGTAAAAATATTGAGTCTGGCAACCAGGACCACAACAACCACCTCGTCCTTAGCAACCAGCCGTATTCCACCTCCTCAATTGGTGAGAGGCTCATGGACCTACTCTGGAATGTAGAGTATTTACAAATACTCTATAACTAGTCATTGATGGAACATCCAATAGAATTCCAATAGATATACCATCATTCCAAAAGCTCTATATTACACTAGGTTCATTGGGAAATTAGGATTCATGTTCCAAGAATTTCCACACTGGTAGAATCTCACCTGGATACATTAATAAATTCAATGAGTACAAGATTCAGCATGAGTAAGATAAAATTGATGATTTTTCTACCAGTTGAGAAAGTACCATATCTAGGTGTCGAACCACCCTGGCTCTCACCTCCATATTCCCTATGATTTTACTCAGTAATTAGTGCCTGGTTTACCGTTGTAGATATAGTTCACAGATGAAAGATTTTCACTAGTGATTGTATGTTACACCTAATACCATCCACAAATTGCCTAGCCTATGAAATTTTTTCACCCATAAGAACATGTGTGAAGCGCGGATGTTTTTTCAAAAGAGCTATGCAGTCTATAAAATATACATAACCATGCTCTATATGCATTAAATCATGAAATTTTTCAGCCTCAATGTATCAGTATAGAAATAGTCCTAGAAGACTCTCCTGAAGTCTTCCTAAGGAATATCTTGACGATTACCCATCTGAGTAACCACATTCCACCATTTCTTTTCAGAATCACGTAGCATATAAGTTGTGAGATTTAACATTCTCTTAAGAGGAGTGTCTAGATGATTAAAGATATATACCATGGCCTCTAGCTAGGAATCTGGTTCCCGAATCCCCCCATCCCTAGAAAATGTGGGAGGATACTGCTACTCGAACACTCTAGTCAGCCCAGCCATAGAAGTGGAATGATGTGGATCTCTCTAGAAGTCTGCATAATACACGTGAACTGGTTACAAAACAGTGTAATAGCACCTGCTTCAAGAGAAACCACTGGTTATGCAACTGGTATAACTGGAGGGTCCACTAGATTCCCATGGCCTACCTCCTCTGGGGGTATAAACATATTTAATCTTCTAGCGTATTACTAGGGGTTTTCATAGAGGCATGAATCTATAGGGTTAAGCACACGGCTGAGTTCAATATCAGCGAGGATCAAATTTCAAGAGCATAATAACTAAAGATGAAAAGAAAACCAACAATGTAAGGAAAAAGAGTTCTCGGAGTGTAGAAACCTTACACGACACGTAAACTTAAGCTCTCACATGGGTGTGTTCCTCCGCCAAACTTTTAATTTTAACATCAAGGGATCTAGATGTGTAAGATTGAAATAGGGAGTGTACTCAAGTTTACTCTCCTAATCATGTACTATTACATTTCTACATCCACACGGTGTCTGCCTATATGAAACTACATGGGGTGTACCTAATGCACACAACGTGTTCTACTCATACCACAATTTCATGTGTTCTACCTCACACGGATAGAAACATAGTCAAAAACCACATGGTGTGTCCTTAGAGTACATGACATGTACTTAATGTGTTCTTTTATTCATGAACAGATGAATACATAGTGTGTGTTTATATTATCACATGTTTCGTTGTCTAGGATTTCAGATAGTAAGCCTTAGAAACATCCCCAGAAACCCATCTATTTAAAAGTAAAGGAATGGTGTGCCAAATTTCGATATGTTGGGGGAAATACTCCCCATGAATCAAATCATGGAATCCACATATATCACATAACAACACAATCTATATCCCACAACTTAAACCGGATCAAATAAATTCCTATCTAAGGGGTGTTATACTTCTCATGTACAAAGGATTGTAATCCATCCTATTCAACCATAACATATACCAATACACTTATCATAATAGAAGTCATATCTGTCACGATATCTATCACAACATCCTGCATATGTAGCACAACATCTATCACTATAGCATGAAATCAGTAATTCTCTATAAATGACATGGAAAAAATGCATGGCATGTGATTTCTATAATGTTCCAATATGATTCATTAAATGGAATACCCTCATCTCATCGGATTGCAACAAAATATAACAACAATGCTATCACTAATAACAACACAAAACAAGTGTGTCAACAAAAGGTGAAATCAAATCAATTTCAATATCTCATAATCCAAAAATCACAATTTCAATTCGAGGTAATTTTTTGTTTCCCAATACACAGGGTAGCAACATCCAGTCACAATTAATTACAAAACTCCATTTCCTTCTTATCCTATTCTAATGTCACCATAAATTAAGACAAACCATAAATGAAACCTCCTATGATACCACTTTATAATGTCCCATATCCGGATGCCACTCAACTGGTGCCACTTACCCGGTTCGCTCCATGTCCTCAAGTGAATTTCCTTAAATGCCAGAGTCTGCCGACTTTTAGTGAGGGCCTAATTTTTGATAGTGGGGAAACTATTCCCTCGTTAAAGAGTGTAACCTAGTGTAATAATAAATAATAAAAAATTTGATGCATTAAATACCATAAAACTAAAACAAACAATGGAATAATGATAATAAGATAGACAAAAGTCATAACATACAAAAGATGATTCTCCCCTTCACATATTCTAAGAAATCATCAAAAACATGTACACTACGTTAGTACAAAATATATGTCTCAAAAGTGAAAAATAAACAAGAAGAGTCTAGGTAGTATGGCAAGCCTCGGGTCAGTCTAATGCTCTACAAATACTATGAATAATTTCATGTACCTATAGTATGGTGTTTTCCATGATCAAAACATACCATCAAATAATCTATTTGGGCCCAAAAGCATGACCGAAATAGGGAGTGTGACTAAATCCCTGTATGAAACCACCCATGGTCTATACCATGTTCCGGTGGATATTTATAATTCTACGTGCACAATAGTGAAAGGAGTAATTATTAGATACCCAGATGTATGAATAATTTATGTCTCATAAGACAATGTAATCATGTATGGTTGAAGACTAAATCTTATCTTATGATTTCTCTTGGAAGATGCGTCATTTATACAATTCATTTCATTATTCAATTTATAACAATGTCTGGTCTGGACATCCTAAAGTGGAATTCAAGTATCACTCCTAGTGTGTTTAACCGAAACCATATAACCATGTTATAACATAACTCTAAAATGAATCAAAACTAACTATATGAGCATTTGAAAAGTCGATCAAGGTCAAAACCCGGTATATAATCATTTCAGTATGTTCTAGTGTTAAGAACTCGGTATATAAGCAATTCACCATGTATTTGTGCCAATACCAGTTGATAATAACTTCATCATGAAAACAACACATGTAACATACACTATTACATGGTTAATAACATAAACTTGTAATGGAATAAAATCTTTAAATTAACCAATTCCATTTTATGTAACTGATAAATAGATATCAATTGAATTCCCATGAGAATCCTAGGCCAAATGGCTAATTATTCGTCATCCAAGGGACAAATTCACCCACGAGGTGGCCCTCAATAAAAGATAATAATATAAAAAATTTCTTATAATAATTTAATCAATTACCTAATCAACATTAGGTCACAACATAAGTCAATATTCATTTAAGTGACACCCGAAAATGGGTGTGTGCAAATCCGGCATATATAATCAACTCGACAAACAATTAATAGAATAAGACCACCTTTCTCATACTCATACGACTCTCTTCATCTATAGTTGGGATTTAATTTGACCAATAATGGAGTATATCTACAAAAAGAGAATACCCACTCAACCTTTGAACACTTAATTGATAAATAAAAATACGAATAAAGCCTAATGTGGAATAGCTTACTCACCTAGAGGATTCCAACGGATCGAATGGTGTTCAAATTAGAGATCGGATGACGAATCTAGAGCCAAACCCTCGTTCAGATTTTATGGGCATGCCTTACATCGAAAAGAAGTTGTTTCTATCCACCTTACATAAAATTATGCTACTTCTTGATTTAATAAAAAAATGTACACAAAATGTACTTGAAACTACACATCATACTCATACAATTTATATCCAGAACATTACATGGTTGTGTACTAGGATTTCATGGAGTGTATCCCTCCTTACACATCATGTACCTAAAATTTCACGGTGTGTAGGCCCCAGTCAAATCATGTAATAGGCCTACATGAATCTCTTGACCACTTTTACCACATTTTCATATGTATAAATAGAAAAGGAAAATAAGTACCTTCAAATAATAACTGGGTTCTTATAAAAACTATTTTTGAAGAAATAAAATTTCAAAATATTGAAATGACCATATTCATATTCATTTCCTAATAAATATAATAAAATGAATGTTAAGTCATTAAATTTAATATTTCATTTAATTATTTCATTTTATTTATTTATCAATACTAATAAATATAATCTATAATGATTAATTTATATTAAACATTTATAATTAGTTTTATTAGAAATAACCATTTTATCGTCCAAATATTTTATCATTATTTCAACCAAATTGAATTTAAATATACCAAATAACTAAATATATAACAAATATATATATATATATATAAATATTATATGAAAAATCTATGTTTTCAATCACTAAATATGTAATGATTATATTTTAAATTCCTATATATTTCCATACAATTTTTACTATAATTTATTTATTATATCCTCTCTTATTAGGTCTATTATGTTCCTAATTAGTTTTCTTCTTTCCATAGTTGCAGTTGGGGTCATAATATTCTTGGAGAACCATATGTATGTTGCTTTCTAGTTTTCTATGCATATTTGTGATTACATTTATAGAACATTTACTTTTCTTCATATCATTTCAAATTACTAACCCATGAAGTATTAGTGTTTATATTTAATTAAAATATTATATTTCAATAAAAGTACCATAATTAATTTTTTTACTGTTGTGAGTATCACAATATATCAAACATAATAATTAAAAACGAAATTCTAAAATTATTTGGTGTTAAAACCATCAAGGATAGCATGAGGAAGATAAAACAACCTTCTAGACTATATTTGAATGTTATACTCATCTGTCCCTATTATGATGAGCATATGGATACTTTATATAATCACATGTGGAAGATATAACATCATCCCACATAACTATCATATTCAAATAAATTCCAAATACAGTCATCTGCATCAAACATATGGTGTTCACCCAACCAAGATAGAAAGTGAATTAATTAAATGATTCAATCATATAAATGGAATCAAGAATGAGACTCTGGATAATTCCATTAATCTATATGGGATACCTAGATATGAAATATATATTTTAATTCAGGTGATATATCCTCCCATCCTCGCATTACAAATAAGGTTCCATCATCATCACCCAACTGGGGACTGGATACTCAACTTTTTAATATAGGAATTAAGTGCTACAGTCATGACCATCTCAGCGAAATATAATGTAATTGTCCTTATGTAGAAGGATATAGAGAATTAGGGTGAAGGAATTGATAATACAATCTCCATAAATAATTATAGGATGCATAATGTTTTCCCACGATTCAGTAATAGATATGTTAATCCATACTTGAATCCATTCTCCTTCAATTGTTTGAGGAAAATTAATGTTTGGATCAATGAGCATAGATTATTTATTCATAGTTAGTTTTGACTATTATAGAATGAAAAATATTGGGGTTTGCATGATTAGTTATACATCCACTAAAAAGTGTTCAGGGGGAAATAAATTTTACCATGATGATGTTCAAACATTTCACACCCACATAAAGTTATTATGTACACTAATATTGTAGAAATGAATCCTACATCAGCTACAGTTACCAGGATCCCTCACACCCATTCATCAATGTATTTTGTATACTAGTATTTTATAAACACCAATGTTGAAATAAAACATCATTCCTACCATATAGAGATCTTTGGATGATCTAATAGCCATTATAACATGCCAACACCACTAGTATCAGTGATTTTGTAGATGGAAAGAACCCTATATCCCCAATTATAACATCTTAGGACTCTGTCTCTGAAGAGTTTTTATTCCACCTATCTATACACTGAGGATGTATGGGACAATAAAGGAATAACATCCCCGATTTCATCGAGAGATACAACCATGGGGAATTCAAGAAACTAAAATTTCCATCAATAAATAGTGACAATTATAGTTTCGAAATAATTTTAGATCACTCTTATACCAGATAACCTATTATAGACCACATGGTTCCTCTGTTAGGGGTACATCACCATCCCTTTTCCATGATAATCCACTCCCAAATAATTGTTGGCCACTACCATCATGGCCTTAACCATTATGAGATTAGAACATGACATTAGATTAGGATAATGATCCCAAATATCATCCATGAATTTCTAGTTGACTATCAAAGTAATTTATGTCACTATTAGATATCATGAAGGTCTACCCCATGATGAAGAAATGTATCTCATAGAGTTAATCCCATGGTTGATGTGACTTCCATCCATTGAAGAGGCCCTATATGAGACATTAATGACAATTCTCATTAAAATTAAATCAAGGAAATATTAATAATTACACTTAGGGGTCCACAATTCTTGTATTAGAAGTATCACATAATTATTTAGTGGATGATATCCCCCAATATCCAAAAATATTGAACCATATATATTTATGATGGTATATTATTTATCCACCAAGAGGACCAAAAGTTGAAAAAACCAGATAGAATGATGGTTTTTATCATATATACTATGGTATAAAAGATCCCAAAGTCCCCATATAAATATCATTGTCTAGAGGATATATTTTTTCATTATAATAGGTGTCTATAGATCTAACCTAATTCAATCGGTATCCTTCCCCTCTAATACTAAATTGAATATTGGTGGAATGCCTTGATTTTACCTACAATTTAGATATAAGGAACGGTGTATTATTTATTCACAAATATAAAACTATTTTTAGAAATGCTTTGAATTAGGGTTGTCATCCCCATGATGATACTATTGAAGTAGTATACACCTCATTAGGACAACTTTTCTATTCATGTTAGGATAACCATGATGATGGGTCTTCTACCTCGGCAGGTCATTAAATGGGAAGATCATCATCACATCCTCCTAATTAATCCTATTAGAATTGTGTTTAAGACTACTATGATGGACTTAATATGTAATTTTTTGATACTGGGGATTAAATCAAGAACATATTAATGGATCTAGACATTGAACAGATTCCATCGTGTCATTGAAATAGTGAACCCTTTACTTATACATCCCAGAGTGTATTGATTTAGACCATGTAATGTAGCTTTAAAGTTTTTGTGGGTGATGATAAATATTCTGAATATATTTTTGTCTATTATCTTAAATTCTCCAACTACAAACCATCCCTTGAGTTGTAGCATCTAATAATTGACCTTGATGTTCCCTTGAGGACACAACACCGTAAATGTACTAGATTTGGATAAAAATTCAGGTCAATATTAATTGAATGTTTCATTCCACCATTTTTTTCATTGAATCGGAATCTATCCATGTGTTTGAAATAGTATTTTGATGATATTATTCCCATCATTTCACTTATATTTTATGTTGATGCATATTTAATAATAATATTACGTCTAATGGAGTTAGAAACACTTCAAAACTAACCACCAGCATAGTAAATATCACCATAGTCATTCGACATACTAAAATACAGTGTGATAATTGCGATTATGTATGTTATTATGTTTTTTACTAGAGGAATAGAAACAAAACATGAACACATATATATTTTTTCACATTAATCGGTAAATATAGGCCATGGGTTTCCAGAATCCAATAATAATATCACTCCAATAAAATTTCAAGACCCTATATGAAGTAATAGGAATACTATATCCATCTAGAATTATTCAAACAAATGATAAAATATTTTTGGATAAAAAGATCAGTACATTTCTATATGTTCTTAAGGTTCTTACGTAGTATAGTTCCAAAATCCTTGGAAGATACCATCAAGATCCAGGGGTTTTCATGATTTCTCCATCACACCTCCCATTGATCCTCAACTATTGACAACCTTTGAGTGATCATCATGTATTAAGGAAGGCATTCACAAATTCTTGAGACATATTTTATAATTCCTCATGGATTCATATTTTTTCTATTAATGAGGATTTTTAAAACTAGACCACAATTGGTCCCCTGCATGAGAAATTTGACTACTAACAATGATAAACTATTTGAAATCCTACTATGATGAGGTGATAAGTATTCTTCCAACACATCTAAAATCCATTAGGGCTCATTTTGATTTAGTAAAATAGATAAGGAATTTATACCTTTAGTTGGTGGACCATAATTTCATACTAACATTTTTTGTAAACCAGCATGGGAATCCTTTAATCACATAGGTAATGAACATAAATACCTCAAACACTCTTCCTTATAATTCATGTTAACAATGGAATCCCCATATAATTAGGAGGAGACAAAAATCTTGTTCTTGGATAAGCCACTAGGAACACCTATATTTATCTTATATATAAATCTAGAACAATGATCAATCACCAAATGGAATATTCTATATATATAATTACTACAATATTTGAGCTCTATCATGTATTGGATTAATGTCACTCACATATAAAATAGAGAAAATTGAGAGAGAGAAAACATAGTGTACTTCATCACTTAGGGTAACAATTTAATTAACTCACTCAACAACCATATACCACTAAAATATGTATTGGGGATGTTCATCATGAACACACCTCATGATATGGTCCAAAATTTTGTATTCTTAATGTCCACATGTATATTTTAATAGTTTAGAGAAAGGTAACATTATCTTGTGTAATACATGAAACATACTAACAAAATGCTTCATACAACACCTCCCAAAACCAAACAAAAATTTTAGCATAGTAGAGACACAATGATTAATATAAAATATGGTTCCTTAATCACTTTGGTATCAGGTGGATTGAAAAAAATCCTTGTTGGGAATAAGATCATACATAAAATTTTATTTAGTAATAATAAGTGAATGGTTTTTATATCCTTTGATCATATTAATATGTTAAACTCATTAAAGATTAGAATGTTCTTATCTTTATCATATTTTCCATGGAGAAGTAAATTCATTAGTTTATTTATATGAGGATATTGTATTTATATGACTTAATATATTATCCCAAATTTAATCCCTCCACTAGTTAAATGGATATATCATTAGGAAAATATTGTTTTCATGTTTTTTTCTAGAAATTATTTGATCCAGTAATATTGGTGTTTTATGAACCGTAAGAGATTATTACTTTCATTAATAATATTTCAAATTATGAGGAAGGTACTTTAGACACACAGGGAGAAATGAGATTTGGGGAATAGATATTAATCGAAGTGATAAATAAAAAGAAATCCTATCAGCCCATTGGATAATCCATTATTTGATGAATTATCTTGAACACTCCCTATGTTCATAATCTAATCTAGTGAAATTTCTAGATTTACAAACCTCTTATTATTAAATATTTCAGTTCTAAAAATTCAATGGATACAAATATATCCTTATAATGAAAATATTAGTTTATAATATCATAGACTTCATGAAATATATATGGGAGGATACTCCATAGTCGAACATGATCTTGAAGAATCATTTAATGATGAGAAATAATTTCAACTACGAATTTTGTTAGACTAATAAAACTCTGTGTTGATCCATTGATTAAGCATTCATGTTGGATCCTTTGGGATACCCCACTAGTTCTCTACATCTAAGTAGTCCCACTCCTTATCTAAGAAAAATAGTAGAGTCTAGATCTTAAACAATAATTGATTCTATCTGAGACAAAAATGAATGCATTACTTCAGTATAATCAAGATAATCCAGCTATAACAACATCCACAATTACATCTTCACATCCCATTTGATTTTTGGATATCATAGTTATTTCATGACCATCCTATCACATGAAAAATTTTACAGGTGAAAATAATTCACCCATCCCCCATCTATTTGGGTAATCCATGTTTCTTACTTGGGAATGCCCCATTGGGATAAAAAACATTCCCCTATCATGGATGTACGATGTGATAAGAAACCTCACCAGTGTCCCAATAATCTCTCATTCTTTATTGAACTATACCTACAAAAAAAGAATTTTGACGGACTCATATATGGGTTATATAACCCTTAGAGTTAGTGGCTATTGTGTTTTCCAATAAATACAATTTTTATTAGAAGTCATGCATGATGAGTGGAAGGTCATCATGTCCATTTATAATAAGATTTTTGTAGAATAGTAATATTTTAAAAAAATCCCACTATATCCTAGAAGAGAGATCAATATTATCAATTTTCATTGATTCAAGATAAAGAGTAGATCTTATACAATTTTATACATACATAGACACTCTACTAGCTGGGACTGAGAGGCTGATAATTCACCAAAAATCTAATGATTCATGGGTATGATAGGAGAGAAAATAAAAACTGGATAAGATCAAAATAAAGGACTAGTTCTATGATTTGGTTTCCAATAATAATTTAAATATAGTTTTACAAAGAAATAATTTAAATCATTTACTGGGATATTTATAGCTTCACCTGTATGTAATCACCCATTTATCATATCACTAGTTCCTTAAATACTATCTCAATAATCAAAAATTTGTGTTCTTTGGTGACAAAACCCACATTCATTGATGTGAAACTCGTTAGAATGATCATGGATATTATGAATGTATTAAAATGACCCATTGGATGAAGAATATGAGCACATCAACAAGTATACTTCTTTGACATCCCCCATTGAGAACCCTTGAGATGACATGAATAGTCGCTTTCTACTATTAATCATTCATCTTAATGTGACACATTTGGGCCACAAAAAACATTTTGTTATATAATCTAAATGCATTTCTCTCATATTAGATACCATGTTCAAGATGTTTATAGAAATCCAATACATGATAATTAAACTCTTAGTATACGTGGGAATGTTTTCCCAATTACTATTAATAAAAAATCCACCAAGTATATCATAGAGAGAGGTGATAACCTGTTGATGATAAATTGAGCCATTGTGAATTGATATATTGAGTGTAAAAAATATAAAAATTATATAAAAATGTTTTGGAACAAAAACATCAATAAATGTGGTTTCTATATAATGGGAGGGTTATATAGTTTCTTTTAGGGATTATTTCCCTAAAAATAATGATGATGATAATATACATCCTATAACAAAGGATTTATCTTCTGTATTGAGCCCTCAAGATTACATTTTGGAAGAACTAGATAAATCCCCTTATATATATAAAAGAGTATCTACCACCATTGATGAGTTAATATATATACGAACCAGTATAATGAAATTCAATTATAACATTTGTTAGAGTGAGAATACATTTTATTGAAAAATATAAGTTTTGTGAATTTTTGAATTGACACGATGAAATATTATTTATGTAAATAGGATGATATTTGTGGTATTTATTATGAGGTCATCATCATCCATTTGTTTCTTCTTATTATCCCTCATGGATATAATTAGTCACCTGGAAGTATAAAACCATCATATAGTTCAATGGCTGATGTGGAAATCAATATGCTGATCAAATCTATCTTCTTCAGTCGAATCCAATACCTCATGCATCACAATTTAACTTGAGAATTTCATAAACTAGGTTCTCAATAATTCTTTTGGTATGTCATTGAGGGTTTTCTACATTCCCATAGGTTAACAACTAGTTTTAGGGAACTAAATATACGTACATTAGATTTATTTTTCTATATTAAACAATAAAAAATAATGGAATGTCCACCTTGAAATCTAGTATGACCATTTACTTATTTTAAACAATACACCACAGAAATAAGTTGATTATTATAAGTAAAAAACAAAATTAAGGATTACCATGAAAACATATCAAATAAGTGTAAAAATGATAAAAATCATATAATATATACCAACAATAATGAAACTAAATAGTAATTAAAAATCCATTAAAAAAAATGAAAAAGGGGGGGCTATAGAAGAGGTTCAAACATGGAATTATACAATAAAAGAACAAAAGGAATCCAAAAATAAATAAGGAACATCATACCATATAAATGAATTTTGTGATGAAACATCACTTATTATATCTGAAAGGACCAAAACAACATCCAATAACCAAATTACCCATAAAATTGGATTCCGACGAAACTAAAAAATGATAACATGATAAAAAATCACAGAAGGTATAATCCCCACACTCTATGCATAAAAATTAAAATTAAAACTAATTTCATTATTGTTTTAAAATAGAATACAATGTAAACATTATATTTCCACAAAAAACAATAAATATAATTCTTAATTTATAAATAAACATAATAAAATGATTAATGTATGAATTTCAGAATGTTCTAGTATTTAATAATCATCAAAGAGGATAAATCACTTTCCATGATGAAAAACATTAATAAATACATTTAAAAACACCCACAATCAATGAAATAAGACCAATAATTTTAAAACTATTCAATTAGAAATAAGAAAACCTCATTTATCATTTACAAGATAAGAATACGAATGGAAACATTAGTAGAGAACCGATTATAAAATAATCATTAAATATCCATCATTGAAATGGAAGTTTCATAACCATCATAGAAAAATGAAAACAAAAAAAAATTGGTATTCTTTGGAGGTCTGGGGAACTCTCTAAAATTACTATATATTGTCAATCATATTAGTATTCTGGAATAAACTCAATTACCAAAAAAATTGATATTACCCTACATGGCATATTTGAGTGGTAAAATTCCTCGAGAAGATAAATGTCATACATGGGGGAACTGACTGAGTAGAGATATGACCTAGTGTTTCATATTGTCCAATACATTCCATTTAGATATTCTCGGTCCCTGATGAATTTTAAAATTTAGTTGATCTATAAAATATTTAAAAGTAAATATTACACTAGAAAAGAACCACAAAACACTCTCACCTCTAAACACCCCTCACAAAATGGACCACATTTTCTTGAAGAAAAACTATATCAAAAAATAAATCTTATAATAGTAAATATACATTATATTTTATTTAAATAAATGGTGAACACTCCAAGGGACTTCCATATTATGAAAACCATTCTACAAGATCACTACCTACCCTTTGAAATTCCATTTTTGAAATAAATTTGTAAAATAGTTATGGAATAGTAACTCACATAATCGTACTCAAAGTAATTCAACCAATAAATAAAATAAGTGGAAAATTATATCTTTTAAAGAAAAATTATCACCCTTATATAAATCAAATTATTTTAGAAATACCATCTCAGGCATTTAAAATAATTACCAACTTTTCCTTATTTAAATAAAAATATGTTTTGACTATATAAATGTGGGGAAACAAACATCCTTAAAAAATAATCATTACATTCACTTATTGTAATGGTAAAATTTTTCAATTCAATAATTAAAATATTCATGAAATCAATGAACATAAATTTAATGGTTAAAGAATGGGGAATCCTATATCAAACATTTGAACATCACAAATTATGATAGAAACATTCAACAACAATGCATAGAGAACCCTTATATGAATATATGGTACACTAGAAGAGAGAAACCCCCAAAAAATAAATTCCATGAAAGATCCTAGTTTACAAATACTGAACTAG
Organism: Viscum album; assembly: GCA_963277665.1. Taxonomy (NCBI): domain Eukaryota; kingdom Viridiplantae; phylum Streptophyta; class Magnoliopsida; order Santalales; family Viscaceae; genus Viscum; species Viscum album. The sequence goes on along the minus strand of OY728132.1, from coordinate 1,336,578,812 downwards.
AGAAATTCCATGGATAATGAAGTGGGTAAAAAATAATAGAGAAGGATTATAGGAGTTTACTTCAAGAAATATGAATGAAATTTAGAATAAATCCATGGATAATAACTATAGATAAGAGCTAAATGAGACGGATAGGTATCTTAGTATAAGTAGATGAAGTGGGAGGAGAGTAAAGGGGGAAGTTTTGAAATTAAATTTTGAAAATTGATAATTTCAAATTCTAATAATTCCTAGTTATATCACATGATTATCTCACATTTCACTATTTTTTTACAATACACACATGATTCACCTGACATGCCTTGAAAAAACCACCCAAGTTTTCCCAAATATTTTTGAAATCATGGTCCAACCATGATACCATTAATACAATTCATTTTAGGTTTTTTGGGGTTAAGACAAATAGTTTTTACAAACTATGCACAAACCATTTTTCAAGATATAAACCCCTTTTATTAATAAATTTAAAAAAAAAATCCTATACCTCGAGATAAAGGAAAATGTTAAATAAATAAATTAAATAACCCAATTTTCTAGGGAATGAAATATATTCCACCAGAAACATTTCTACTCCTTGAAATACATTACCGAATTAATATATAAAATGATAAAAAGGATTAAAATCCTCATTCACAACTCAATTCCAAATACCATGGAACACCACTATATCAAAAATTATAAAAATCCTCACACTAAATAAATAAATACTACAATAAAACTAAACCACATGTACCAAATAACATAATATATTATTTCTAGTTCACCATAAATAATCAATAATACAATGTAAAATCATGTTACAAAAAACCAATTTTTTAAATACAAAACAAAACGTAAATGTTTACAAATTATATTACCAAATATGGATAATGGAAAATTGACTGAAATAAAGTCCAATAGTATTTTTAGGTCATGAAAAAAAATCACCTCAGTTAATCGTAATACACTTCATCAAGTAATTCACTATGAAACAAAAAATGAAATAGTCATACATATTGTTATCCCATCTATTTTAGAATTCCAACAATTCATTGTTTATCTATGTAACAAAGATATACCCATGAACAAATAAATTAAATAAAATCATTTCTATAATATAAGACTCAAAAAATGATGAATGGTTCATAAGGTAATTCAACAAAACCTAAAAAATATATTAATTTATTCAATAAATTATCACATTCTTTTTAGTACCAAAATAATCTTGTAAAACCATAAAATTTAATCAAATTAAAAATATGAGTAGTTATTATTCCTCAAATGAGAACAATTATGGTAAAAAAATATTGATTTGGAAATATAAAGTTCAAAATGACTATATCATGAACATGACACAACATGATCAACATGGGTTACATACTTGGTTTAAAAGAGAATATCCTGGGACCTCACTCTATGAAAAATCTCTTAGTAAACCAAATAAAATAATGATAACATACAAGTTAACTTAGTTACCCTAACTAAAAACCCAATACATACCCTAGAGAACCTCCTAAAAAAATAAGCTCATCGCCGTGCTAACATCCCATTAAAAAAAATCAACAGAACTGATATATTTGAATAGAACCATTTAAAGAATACATGTTACCTCAATAATGTCAATGAGAATACCCAATTAATACATCACTACAAAATTTTCATCAAAATAAATAAAATTGATAAAATGGACTAAAAGATAACATTAAAAAGGAAACAATTACAATACCATTAAGTCTCACCTAGATAGTGTATAAAAATACCCATAAGGCCAAATATCCAATATTACTCCATACGGTTCTGATGTATACATGAAATAACTCAAACATGAAAATGTCAATTCACTTTTCCAAATTCAAATAAAACGATACAATCATAGTCTATGTGAAAAACAACAAATATAGAAGACAACATGAATAATTTAAACAATGAAAGTATATATTTTTAAAAAATATTATTTATTGAAACCTTCAAAATATATTCAGTTAATTATATATTCTTTTAAATAATTTGAAATGAAATAAAAAAATGAAATGTTCAATGAGAAACTATATTAATAGTTAAGATTTCTACCTCTATAATATGGAGTTATCATTATAAACCACATACAATTTAAGACATTTACATCACACATGATACAAAACCACTCACATGAGACAAAATTCATTTCCAAATGAACGAATAAATATATTTTAATTTAATTTTTTTTAAACAATACAATTTTAAAAAAACCCAACATGGAATGAATATTATATTTTTTATATTATTTATGAACACGTAATTTTAAAATGAAACATATGCTAATGAAATCCGACATTATTTATATAACTTAGTGAAATCAATTTGAAATGACTTTTTGAATTAGAATTATTAAAAAAATGACCTATCTCCATGATTAAATCAACCATGTTAGAAAATAATTTTCCTCAAGGTGGGAATATTTTCACAAATAAATAATGAAATTCCCTTATATATTTAAATAATTTCATCAAATGTATAACTTTTTCCACTAGAAATTAAATATGGGTGTTTTTAAAATTATAATTTCAAAGAAATCCTATTTTTATAAAATCTATATTAAAAAATAAAATCCATATTGTAAAAAAAATATATAATTTTTTTCAAATCACTCTGTAATGTAATATTTTGTTATCTTTAGGATTCAAAACAGTCAAAATATAATTTTTTAAAACATTCTAATATCAAATTCCTTATTTTTATTCACATTATTTTTATAAATCTATATAATTAATTAATTATAACATTTCAAAATTTTCAATTTTTATTAACAAAACAGTCATGAGTCCATGGTTCCTTTAAAATTCACATTATTAAAAAATATTTTTTAAAAACATTTTTAAAATAATAAATTTACATGAACCATGGGATGTTTAAGAAATAATATATGATTTCATTTAAAACATTTCACATGCATATTTTTATATTCAGAACCCTTTTTCAAATCCATAAAATTTCTTATAACATTTGAAAATTATAATTCATCAAATTCATTTCTATGATCAACCCAATGGATTTAGTTTTAAAATTAAAATTTTAATTCCCACAATTACCAATATTAATAATAAAAAACCCTAATTGGACCTAAAAATATTGAATAATGATTTATAAAATTTACAAACTCAAGAATCCAAGCAAAAATATTTTTAAAAGTCACATTTTTTCGTTGGTTGACATGATGGTTTTTCAAATTTGGTGTTATCCATGTTAGACACACTGGGAGCCTCTTAAGCCTAGATATATATCCATAAAACTTGTTTTAAATAATTAATTGTATATATTCTCTCCGTGATTCATAAAAAATCATGTAAAATATTTTATTTTCTCAAAATACACATTTAATCTCAATGAAAATCGCAATCTCACAAATAAAGATAAAAAACCATCGATGTAATTCAATACTGATGATTCAATTTGAGTTTAACACGGCCCAAAAATCTCCTAAAACTCAAGAATTATATCTTAATATGGTTATCAGGGACTAGATAAAAACCTATCACTTAATTCCAAAAATCATCTCTTTGTACTACCATACATCAAAAAATAAAAAGATGGAATTAATACTATTTTTTACCAACCAACCCATGGAATTATTATTCCAAGTTCAAGTAAAGGTTTGTGGTATGGGCTAAAGCTGTTCAGGATCCCTATAGTCAAGAATGAAATGTTATGGAACCTAATATACACATATAGGAAAGAATTTTCTTGAAAAAAAATAAAAAATCTAAATTCTACTGAGATGTTTTGAATATACATTACATATGTAGGAAGGTTATAAAATATAAATAGGAAGCACCAATAAATAAATAAATCCAAATGAATGATATACAAGAAAAAATAATCATAAATTATGAAAATATAAATAACAATATGATACATGACTATATCTATAAAAGTAAATTTAAACATAACTGAAAGAAAAGTAAAATATCTTTAGATGTGATATATATATGGAATGATTCATTAGAAGAATAAAATTAAACCAAAAGGATCCAAAATGACCCTATCCACATTTAATGTGAAGAATTATCACATTCCACCTCTATTATAACAAAATCAATATCCAATAACAATATTTTTTACCTAATAAGCACATGATAAACATGTAAAATGATAGGTGTGAGTAAAAAATCCCAGTTTATTTCCTCTACACACCCCACACATAAACATTAAAATTAAAATCCCATTAATTCTAGTTTTGAATAAAATTACTATGTATTATTAAAAAATTAACCAAAAACCAATTGTATATATCCATAATTTAAGGGTATACACTTTTAAAAAGAGAATGTCTGTTTTTAAAAATAAATCATTCTTTTAAAACCTTTTAAGGGGAGAACCAAATTTCTATATGGAAACCCATTTAACATCCTTCATTTCAAAAATACCCACATTTCAATGAAAACGTGATGATTCCATAAAGTACAAAAATAATAGTCTTTAAAAGTCATAAAGCCCCTAAACATATCATTGGTAAAGCTAAAATATAGAAACACCCTATTAAAAATTGAAGAAAAAAATCAAAAGTCTCGAAGACCATACTAGGGAATGAGATTTTATTAAAAATGGGAAAAGGAAATGGGGATAAGATCAGTATGACTTAAACTCAAGAAATAACCACCCATACAAGAAAACATTCATTTATATTCATCATATTTGAGTCAAAAATGTAAGCTATAGTCAAATAGAGATAAGGATAATTAGTGGGGAGGATAGGAAAGGGCCAATGGTTTAGACATGTAAGAGAAATATAATTAATTTTATCATTTTAAAGAACCCGTTCATATGAAATAGTTGTTTCACCATTCAAAAATATATAGAAAAATTAATTTCCCTTCAAAATACACACATATGTAGAACTTCATGGTTTGGAAGAACTATTTATCTAACCACATTCCATCTATATGGTCATTTATTCAATTTACTACATATATTGTCGAGTTATTTAAAAAAATGAGGGGCATTTCCCAGATCATGTGATATGTTTCGTACCCCAATTTCATCCCAAATTCATTTAATTTTTAATTCAATGTTTTTGGAATAGATAATGATAAATATGTAAATAAAATCATAATGGGTATAAGGACATATAATGACTATGTGTTAAGATTAAAATATCATATTTCGGAAGAAAAATGGGGAAATTGAAACTCTATTAACTTCAAAGATTTCAATTTTCCATACTCAAAGGTTGAATTCCATATAATTGTAACATTATTGTTGATCAATATATAATTTATATTTCATAACCTCTATTTCATGGATGGTTTCATTAAACACAAAAAAATCTAGATGGACATCAAAGATAGAGAGGTGACTCTATTTAGGGTATCATAGGGAACATATTATTATTCTATTATTCCCCCTTATTAAAGAAAACTATAAAAACACAATATTGTACCTCTAATCACATATTAAAGACCCTAATAAGAAGGATGCTATATTTTTAGGGATTTTGGTGGTAAATAAAACTATTTCAAGAAAAATCTCTTCCTTGAGAAGATCATCTCCCATTTTGGGATTCCCCTAATGCCATGTATATATGATGATAAAGTCTTCCTGGGATTCATGGATTTCATTGAAAACAATTAATAGGACAGTAATAATGTATTTATCTAATCTCAAATTTGAATAAAAAGGATCCACATACAAATGTGATATATAATTTAAATATTCATCTGATGAAATCAATCAGTTCACACTGTAACCAATATCTCTTATTCCACATTACATTTGGAGACTTTTGACCCTCTATACAAAAATCATGGAGAAATATTATAGTTCCATATTTTCATAGGGAAACAATGAGGGCTACCAAAATAGTTTATATTTCCACAATGAAATGATTGTTGACATTAAGTTATAATATCCTCCCATCAAGAAGGTTTTCCTTGTCATTATTTTTATGTCCTAGAAGCTATGGCAATTTTTATAGAACCATGAGTTAAATTTGGTCTCCCAAAATTACCCAACATTTTTAATTATGGAAGCTATAGATTTTAAATTATCTATTTCTTTAAGACATAATTTTTTTTATATAGTGTGATATATACTATGATGTACTAAAACGAACCGAAAAATATTATTTAGAAGTTAAAATATATTTATGGGATTGAGGAGTAAAAATAGATGTAATTGGATTATAGAATATATGTAGAAAAAAATTAGTATCCATGGTATATAATTTCTGAATTAAATTATTATAGCAAAATAATAAATAACACTTATGTGTTCTGGAATGTTTTAAGTTTATAAAAATTTATTCTTGAGTGAAACTAAATATATTATGGATAAAATATTTTGTTGAAATGAAAAATATATTAACACCTCCTATATTAGTAATTCAGATAAAATTTGAATAAAATAGTTATTATTTATAAAAATATTATTCATTTCATTTGAAAAACATTTCATTGTATTTTATGTTTTTATTGAATTATAGAATATAAATTTGATAAAATAAACATAATTTTTAGATTTGTTATTTTAATATTAATATAATATTTTTTTTTGGTTTTTTATGAAATAGTTGATTTTAGATTGAATTATGAAGGAATACAATTTTTAACAAAATGTAATCTTTTATAACGTTATCATTATATAAGAATTCCCTAGATGTTTATAAAACTAGTCCATTTTTAAATGAATTGTTTATGTAGTATTAATATAAAATTCTAAATACCATCATGAATTTATAAAACAATATTTATTATATTTATTAATTGATGTAATAATTTTAAAAAAACATGTTTCGAGTATTTTATTTTTTTAAAGTATTATTTTGTTAAAATATTTATTTGGATATCAAAAAAAATACTAATGAATATCTTCTATTCCATAGAATGAAAATTAATATCATGAAAATACAATCCATTAAAAAATTAAACAACACATAAATTTTATTCTTAAAAATACTTTTTTTCTAACTAGTTCTATGCATTACATGAACTAATGATTATATCACTTTTTAATACACATCAAATTTTAAACACTTTACAAATGATTCTATATTTTAAATTAGTTGGAATAAAAAATTCTATAAAACCAATTTTTTGGGCATCTGTATTAAATTGCCTATGTAAAAATTACTTCCCATGGTAAAATTTGAAATAGTAAAAGTAATAAATCAAGGGTTAAAGGGATTTTAAAATTTAAAAAAAAATTATTATAATTGAGTTTTTGATATATTATTTATATTATTCCTTCCCACACTGAATTATTTTCTATTTTTTTTAAATGTGACATATGAGAATAGTTCACTATTTATATGAATATAATATATTCATAAAATTTCAGTCTCACAACATATAAAAGGGACCTCAAAAAACCACTTCTATAAAAATCATGTAATTCAGTTTCCTCCTAAATATCTACCCATTGTGCATCCTTTATTATCCTATTCCTTTTATATAATCCTCTTGACATAATAAATTGTCTTAGGACCCCCATTTTCCTACACTACCTCCCTCCAAGGATTATAATGTTGAAATAGAGGAATAAATATCCCATATGTAATATAATGATGATAATAAATGTCAAAAATTATAATATACCTTCTTTCCCTCTCATTCTTCAAGGAATTAAAATAAAAACCTTGTGTTGTGCGGATTTTCTCCTCCATGAGTAATTTATCTTATTTTTATTTAAATTTATTTACAATTTAATGAAACCATGTAAAATGTGATTTAGAATATTTAATATATATTTTTAATTTAATTCTATTCTTTTTATAATTAAATCGTTTGAAAAATAAATAATTTTCAATATCATAATCCTCCATTAATTAATGTATGTTCCTGTTTGGGTCGGCCTAATCACCTACATAATTGATGAAATGAAAAAATATTATTGATGAAGACTGGAAACTAATTACTGATTATATATGATATAAATAATTAAATAATTATTATTTTTGGAAATGTAACATTAATATTATAAACATTATATAACATACCAGAATTCATTTATTGAAAATCACAGAAACATGCTTTTCACTAATTTCACATACAAGAACATTAACAAAAAATATCATTGAATGAAATTGTAAACTTTTAAAATAAAATAAAACATCAATTAAATTACCTTATATTATCTATTACTGATTAATATAGAGCGATTAATAAACAAAATGATGACAATTTCAAATCCAATTCCAAAAAATGAAGAGTATACACGCCCAAAAATAAAAACAGTTAATAACTAACTAATATACATGTTGAGAAAAATTATAAATCAAGTATATAAATCATTATTGATATGAATAATTTTATGAAATAAGATATTTGATATATATTTTCATTATACGTGAACATATAATTCATTCCACTATGTATGGACAAATGATAAGTGTTTCTTATCAAAAAGCTTCTTCCAATTAGACATATTTTCTTTTTATACACTATGGTTTATTTAAAATGATGTATGATATTCCCATTTAATATTTTTTATAATTATCTTATCACGATTCGTGATATTTAATGTTTCATTTGAAATAATATAGTTTAATTGGGTTTAATATTAATTTAATTTGATCCATAACTAGTTTCTCAACTAAAATGTTTTCTCATTTATTGATAAATTCTCTACATGATTATGATATTCCAGGAAAAAATTTCCTTTCAATTCCACTTATAAATTTTATTTTATTTTATTTCAATGATATTTACTTTATTTTATCAATATTATATTCCATGATAAAATAACCTCTCAAATAAATATTTATATTTTTAAAAGAATAACTTTCATTATTTCTAATGGATATTTTTTGTGTCCATATTTTCTTTATAAATAATTTAATACTTTATAATTGGAAACATAATTCTGTTTTACCTCATGTAAACTTAATAATTCATTTTTTTCATATTTATAAATCTTTCTTTTAAAAAAATAACCAACATGTTTTTGAAGGAAAATTATAAAAGGTCTATATATAATGTTAGATGATGATTTATTGATCCTCAATGTTTATAACATCATGTTTTGTAAATGTATTGTTGATTCAGGTGGAGTTTATTCATAAAACATATAGATTTTAAATTTTTATTTAAAAAATTTGTGGATGATCATTGGGTGGATTTTTTTTACCCAATTGATATTTGGAATTTATTTTAATAGGAGAAAATATGATGGTGAATATCTTTTTGATGTACCAAATGATAATTTGTGAATCCATTGAATTTTATTATTTGATATTTTGGAAAATAAGTTGTTTCAATATAGGGGTTTTATTATGATGAAACATGAGAATTATTTTTCCTGAAAAAAATATTTTTGACTATGTTTAATGAAAATAAGGGACCTTGAAGCTACCAAATGAAAATATTCAATGAGGTCTTAAGACAATGTTTTTTGATTGAGGGGATCTAGAAAAAGAAACTCTAGACAAATAGAAACCAGATATAGATTATCCAAATAAAGAAACCCTATGTGTAGACTTACAACAAAAATGATTTATTATTTTAAATTGCATATGGATATGTTCTCATAGATAATAATTACATGATGAAGTTATTTCACTAGTTAGGATATGATATCCTACATGTTTACAATCTTTAATGATTATAATGATATTAATATGAATGTTCAATGACTCAATATTCCTAAATTAATGATTATGAATCAAGAAAAAAATTTAAGAGGAAATTATGATAATTGAAATTGATAATTAATGAAGATATTATGAAGTTTTTTTAATCCAATTTTTTAGAGTCCTTAAACGTAGGAAAAATAATAATTTTTTGAGTAGAAAATCTAAATTTATAGATCACAATTATTGAATATTTTTTATAAGATATATGAGTATATAAAATAAATTGGGATCTTTGGGAAGTGGGTTTTCCTACTGTTATTGGGAGATATTTTTTTGTGAGATCCATGATGTTAAACTTTAGTGTTTCTTCTCATCCAAAGTATCATGAAATAAAATTTAGACAATAAATTTTAAAATGTTTTGAAAATAATAGACCTTTTTCATTACAAAAAATTATTTAAAGGTTGTTTTGCAAGTATAAGAGGACAGTTTAATATATATATATATAGTATTACCTTAACATCACAATTATTGAGGAAGAAGTCAATTGTTTAAGAGATTTTTTATTTATTGGTGGAGGAAAATTCTGTAACAGGTGAAAATCTAAATTCTAGGGGAAATTGTAATTTCCTCCCTTCATCATTTGGTTAAATTAATGATTCTTTCCATACTCACTTTTTTAAATGTGATAAATCATAGTTTAAAATATTGGGATCCAGTGATCTAAAAAATGTAATTAGTAGGTACCAAAACTGGGAATGAGAATTTTAAAAACTATGTTTCTTGAATATATTTATCTTATAATTTGATATGGGTGAATTTGAGTTACAAAGTGGAGAATATTAATGCCCTAATAAGTTGACGGTTTTATTTAAATGTGATTGAAATTATAAAATGATCTACACCATTTGAAACCCCCTTATCTATAGTTGTACATAAGTAGCCACCACAATTAGTTTTATTGTGAGGTTACCACTACATGTCAGTTTGATGATGTATTGATAAATAAAAATTAGTTAATTCTATTTTATATATTACTTTATATGAAAATAACTCTCATGTATTCATGAATAAGATGATACCATATCCTATATTACTTATTCTGGAAGTGGTAGATATAACAGCCATTGGTTTTCCACATGGAAAAACATATTCACCCCTAAATTTCAATGATAGTATCAATATGGAAGATGATTAAAAGGATGAAATAACTATTTTAATGCCTCTTATTTATGAATAATTCACAAAGGTGTTGGGAATTCAAATGTATAGGGATATTTCAATTGAACCATAAATCATTAATGAGAATATTTACTATGTGAATGAATCAAAAAAACAAATCTTGAGAAGTTAATTTCATTATATTAAAATAGAAGAGGATAATGATACTACTGAATATTTAACAAGGTTGTATTAAATTTTGATTTCCTAGACCCATAAATATAGATCTGATTTTACGAACATACACTTTAATACCCACTCTGATTTTAGCTGTACAATAATAAATATAACCATCCATTATTAAAAAAATAATTAATGATTACATAAATCTATTTAATCTCATAGATCCTGTTTTGGTTTAGTTATTTAGATAAATAAGTCACACAATAAACTAACAAATCCCATGTTTATTTTCAAAAATCTATTTTTTTAAAATATATGATACCAAATAATCCATAAAGCTTCTTTAATATCTTAAATAAATTATTTTACAAGTAATATCATTCATAAAAGTTCATATATTAAACATTTATTCATAAATTGGGTAAAATTAAACCAAATAAGGGTTCATTTGAAATTATATAAAGGTATAAAAATAACTGAAGAAGGAATGACAAATACATGGAATATATATTATGGTAGTGACAGGTAAAAAAATTAATCCATATTCAAAATTATACATAGAGAATGTATAACCATGAACAATACATGAAAATAAGGATATCAATAACACTAATCTCATAATGATTAAATGAATAATTCATAAAATAATCAACCTATTGAAATGGAATTCTTCAAAGAATAAATACTTGTCTTGGATACCACATCTAGAACATCTTACTGAATCTGGAAGGTATATAAATAATACTCAAATATATTTTTCTAATTATACCCATTGATTCAGAAAGGGATTTTTTTATTCATACCCACACCCTCCACAGGATTATATATAATTCATTCACTGTATGAGTCAACAATAATTTCTTTACTATTACATAAGTATGCTCTTATAGAATAAAAACATGGATATCCATATAATGAATAAATTTGAATATAAACACTTCCCCTACCTTGTTTTTTACTAAATAATCAACCATAAAAACAATAATTTTTTCCATTTTATTAAAAGGAAAAACATGATCATAAATATCATTAAGGAAGAAGGTGTATGGATAAAAAAATACATAGTCAACTTTCCAATAATCTTTAATCTTTGAATAACAATATATAAAATTGTAATACTTTTCCATAATTCATAAAAATATTATCCTTTTTATGTGAACATGATCTAATATAAATTATGTCTAATGTGACGTTAACAACGTATAAGTAAATGGCTATACAGATAAGTCAATACTCAAATAATAAAATCATAATCCATCTAGGAAATAAAGGTGGATGGTTGTAAAAGAACACAACCCCAGAAGTTGGGTATATTAATTAATGTGTTTATGTGTTTCGAATGTATGTACCTAAAAAAATTAGAGAAAACCACATAATATAATAAAATGGACGATCATATTCAACACAATTTATAGTTTAAAATAAACCATCATAACTCAATGAATGAATATTGAGTTACAAAAAATCATAATTAGTGGAAAAATTTAATAAATATCCACATGAAAAAGCAAATATGATTTTATTATTAAATATAAATAAATATAAGATTCATTATAATGCTATATCCATGGAATAGAATACCCTATTCAAATAAAATATGGTGATAAAGATATATTATGTCTCCAGGAATTTGGATTGAGACCATTAAAATCGCTACCAATTTAGAGACTTTGAAATAGAAAACTCGTGAAAGAGAGATCATGAAATTGAAAATAATATATTAGTATTAATTAAATATTAATATCATTTTATCTAAATTACATATTTTATACACCAAAGAAAATAAAATTAGTTTCATAATACCAAACACACGTCAAAGAGATGTATTTGTGATGAAAACCCTTACCCCTTGTCCTGACTTATAAAAAAATACAGTAACCTCCTTTATAAAAAACATAGATAATTAAATCCATTTATTAAGAACCAATTTATTATATATTTCATTAATATTATTCTAAAATATTTATTATCAATATGAAATCATATGATTTCTTAAAATCATTGTTTACAATTTTGATCATTTAGACTAGATCCATAATAGTGGAATCATATTCATTCTTATTAAAAAAATTCATAATTAAAATGTTATTAATGTTATTTCTAGGGATTATTTATAAAAATATAAGATTTTTATGAATTAGTCTTATTAGTGTTTTGTCATTATCCATGATATTTTAATCAATAAAAAGCATGTCTTGGTGATTATTGTAAAACAAAGCATCTATTATTAATTGGTTAGTTAAAAGTCCATATAACCTATTAATAAAAATTCATTATTTGAACATTTAGATAATATAAAACCAATAATTATTTTTCAATATTAATTCATGAAATAAATTAATAGTTTTTTCAATTAGATGGTTAAACCTACAAAAATATGAAATCACATATATTTAGTGAATGATTATGTGGATGTATTGTAGAGGTATCATTGTACTATACTAATAATGATACAATTTAATTTTTTATAGTGTGATATATAACGATTTAAAGGAAATAAAATATTTATTATTCCAACCAAAACATTAACGATTTTATAAAAATTATATTTATCCTCTATTCCCACCCTTGGATCCATCCTTTTATGTTGTTTAAGGAAAGTAATTCATGTTGAGTCATGGATGAGGTAGTCCACACAATGCATGAACGATAATTTATTTATGTAAATGTACAATGAAAATGAATGAACAATGATGATAACATTAATATAGTTAAATTAAATTATATTAATATAATAATCTCATTATATTAATGATACTAATAACATTTTACAATTATTAATACAATAAATTTTAAACATGATAATTATAGAGAAAAGATATGTAGTTGATGTTACTCAGGTCAGAGTGTTGATATTTCCTTGATAATACCCTTATAAATTAAAGCCTTATGAAAAATAATAGTGTCCTGAATATTTTTATAGTGGAATTGTCTTATAGGAGGAGAACATCTTAAGAGTTTCAAGAGTAAGTTTTAAATAATGGTGTGGATTTAGGTGGTTCAGGTGACTCCCTATTATATATGAAAGAAGAGTAGTTATTGGAGAAACCCTTGCATTTTTTACAATTTTTGGTTACTATTCACATTTCCATAGACAAAAAATGGAAAAGATATGAGATTAAAATGAGTTTATGTCCAAAAATTTTATTTTGAGACAATATTGTGTGTTTTAAGGATGTTTTTGAATATTTTATTTTTTCCCAAATTTACTTCTAACATGGTAATTAATTTCTAAAATAAGTAATTATTTTTATTGAAAATTTTTTTTATTGAATAGTGTAATTAATTTGATACCAATAATTTAAAATCATAAAATAGTTTTTTTTTAAATATTAATATATGTTTATAATAAATATTCTTAATCGCGGGAAAATTATTTTTAGGGAAATAATATTTTTATGAGTTTAACTTATATTTTTTATATTTTTAAATAAATTTGAATAGTTATAAAAATGTTTTCTGTAGATTTATAAGCACATATTCTAGTGTAAAATGTATATTTTTTCTCTAAATTGATATTATTTTAAATATATTATTTTAATAATTTTGTGGTCGTTTTTATATAGTGTTAATGTGGAAAAATTACATGTTTTATGATATCTATAATATTTGAATAAAAATTGATCTTAGCAGAAAAATCTCAAATATCCACACTATGTTATTTTTTAGGAATTTAAAAATGAATTATTTTTATTAATATAAAATTAAATAATTTTGAATTCTATTTTTGTATAAAATCATATAATATTATTAAAAATTGTTAAATTGAAACATTGACAATTTCCAATATTAAGTTTTATTATTGTTATTTAATATTATTAATCAACTAAATTGGTGTTAACTAACTGTAATTATCAATCATAATATATCCTCGATAATATGGTTCTTTAAATAAAAAATCATATTTTTTCAAGGATTTTTTTTTGAACAATTGTTTTTTAAAAAATAAGTTATTTTATTATATGTTTTATGGAAACTAGTTTAATTTCATTCATATTGTAACTACAATATGTTTTAGATATACATATAATTCATTATGTTCTTACTCTTTTTCATTCCTTCTAATTCAGCGGTAAATTTTTTAATGGTTATACTTAAATATTTATATTTTATCTAAATATATAATGTTTTTATTTACGTTTATTTATTTATTTGGAGAACGATGTTGGAAAAATTTAGTTATTTAATGGTTATAATATATTATAATTTTATGTGGTAAAACCATCCCCACATATATATATATATATATATATATATATATTATCCTATCCATTTGAATCATAATATCAATGTAATTATAATAGAGAACTTAAAATTAAACATATATCACTTGATGGTTATGGGATTATTTAAGAACATGGAATGAGATTTATCTATACAAAAAACTATTATATGTTCTTAATAGAGGTAGATAAACCATTTCATGTTTAACATAAAATTATAATAAGGTTTTTAGATATAAATCCCTAAGAAATGTCTTTCAAAAAATAATTAAAATTTTTTATATGATAATAATACAACTATGGGTTTTTTATTTATAACAATATTTCTAGTAGTTGGATAAATTTCAAAATACATAGGACACTATAAAATAAAGTGCGAAAACCCAGTACCTAATTTTTTAGTATTAGTTTCATTGGATTATAATTGTTCATATTGTTTTTGGAAACAATATCCCACAGAGGTCTTTATATTAGGATATTCTAAAAAAAATTGTATCATCCCTCATTCCCTTAAAATTTTTATTTTGAATACCTTAAACTCTATAAGTAAAACATATACCAATCACTTAATGTTAATGTTCTCTTTTTTCTTCCAACATTTTTTATATATAAGGGATTTCATATTTTTTTCATTAATATCTTCACCAGTTTTTCATTTAAGAGAGTCCATGTTTATGTTACTTTGTGTGTTTGGGACATAAACATTTTTCACATTGCTCTTAGTATTTTCTAATAGCCAGTTTGTAATAGTCACATTTTTATTATGAAATATCCAATAATATTGGTATTTTAATTGATGTAATATTTTCACATTCCATTACACACACAGTTCATTATACTTTATTCCATTACCAAAACCAAAAGTGTTAACTAGATTGATGATCATTATAAGTGAGTTATCATAGATAATCACTTAGAAATTTTCCCTGATATGTCTCAATTTATGATAATATCATGTTATCTTATAGTTCATTTAACTTGACTTGTTCAAAACATAATTCATCATATATCACTCTCTTATTAACATATATCATTCTTGATTCATAATTGGTTCCTTTGAGTCAAATTTTATCAAACTTGTTGACCATATACATAAAATATTGATCCCAAATTACAATGAAAATTCTTAAAATACTGTATTACCATCAATTATTTATATATATTCTCTCATGATCTAAATTTTTCACCTTAAAAATATCAATTATTCCTAATATAATATAACCATGTATGTATATACCCAGATCAGTTACTATTAATAGAATACCTTTACAATATCCTATATGAATCATATAGACATTAAGACACAAAAAGATAATATATTCCTATTGAAATAAGTCTTATCATTAAAAATCAAATTCTATTAACCTCTAGTTCATATTGTCACACACTAATTAAAAAATATACTAATCCAAAATATGAGATAAAAATCTCAGAAAATATCATGATTTAATTTTTGACTATAAGGATAGAAATTATTACTTGACATATATCAACAAAATCAAACCATCCTTTATTATCTTAATCTCATGTTTATTTTAAAATTAAGAGTTATACATACCATAATCACGTGTTCTTAAATAATTATCGCAAAATAAGGACCCATTAATGAAATAAATTTTCTTGATTACTAATAATATATAATATAGTTTTCTATGAAATTAAAGATATTATACTAAAGAAAAATCTTTATAGGTTTTCAAATATAACTCAAATAAAATTTTGACATATACCACCATATCAATTATATATATGAATTCATTAATTAAAATATCTATGTGTGTCAATAATTTGATTGTATTATTACATCAGACTCATTATGATATTCAAGACTAGGATTCTCAACTTCTCTATAAGAATAGGTATATATTAAAATCCCTAACCATATATGTAACCTACCAAATTTGGTTATAAGTAAAATTGGTTTCTAAATACAAACTTTTCTCATATTAATTTCCATGATCTTGTTTCAATAAAAAAAATTTTAAATGGTTTTGATAACTTCAAAAACATGAATATGAAATCATAAATCAGAATAATCTATTCAGTATAACACAATTTTTTTAACATCTGATACTTTTAGATAATCTTATGACATTATTTTTTCAACCCATGGATATCTATATTCATTTAATATGTTATATTTCATTTCATAATTAGTGAAAACAATTCTTAAATTCTTTATAATTGTTCATAATGAGAATATGATTAACTAATGAAGATCCTCTATGGGTGTCAAACAAGGTGTTCATTTCATCATTTTGTCATGAACAAGGTGATGTTCATGTTAATACAAAACCTTCTCTTCTCTAGGCTAAAACATCTTGGTTCATCTATTTTAGATCCTTCATCCACATTTATTTTCAAAATGTGGATCTATTTTTATAGAAAACCACATAGAAAAAGTTTTTCAAAACATCCTGATGTGATCCAATACATCAAAATACTCTTATGGTTTTCATTGAATGTTTCTTATCCTAATCCACAAATTAAATGTCCATTTTTTCAATTATAGTATTTTATATACTTATACATAAGGGTTATCTATTATGATCACTCATAACTTATCATCCCTTAAAATATCCACTAGAATAATCATAACGTCAAAACTAATCCTTCCATTTTATATAAATGTGGTTCCAAGTAAATGTAACCACCATTGTAGTTCCATAAACACATGCATTACATACTCCCTTTGATACCCTATCTAACATCCTAGATTTAAACATCCATAAGAAATCAATAATGATTAATTTCATATCATAAATCTCATGTATCTATTCAGGTTTAGATATTTAGAGAAATAAAGAACATTATAATATAATGAATCACATGATCATTGTATCAAAGAAGAATATTTATTCGTAACAATTATGAATTTAATAAATGAAATTTCCCTTATTATAATTATGTTATATGTTATAAAACACATACATAGAATATGGAACCCAATAAAAACATTATTCTAATATTTGAATAATGAAACAAGTTGTATTTATAAAACTATAGAACCTATACTGATTGTATAATAACCAAACCATTCGAATAGTAATATGACCATTGGGAATAGTAATCCTTCCAATAGATTAGTAAAATCACCAAATAATGTAAGAATAATATTCTGGTATCCTATAAATGAAAATAAGTTATAATTAAATCATAGTTGTTAACACTACTTAAGAATACAAAAAAAAGATCATGAGGATCGCTGTGATATTTTAAAATCCCAAGGGGGAGTTCGAAGAAATTCAAAGGAAAGCTAAATCCACCAAACCTATGTGCTTCCAATCTATGAGACAGACCTACATGGATATACTACACGACATATTGATGTGTCTGAGCAACATGGAAACAAAATTTGGTTTTCTTTATGTGGGGTACCTGTACGGGGGACCTGGACGAAAAAAACATCCTTCGACTCGGACCATCCATGCCTATAAATAGAGCCCTTGGGCTCCATATTTTCAAGACTGAAAAAAGATGAAAGATTCTCTAAAGCTCCCATTACATAGATCTTTTGACAAGATCCCTCAAATTTTCTTAGGTAGCTCTCCAAAACATGAGATAGTATATAATTGAACATGATAAGAATGTTTTGAAAGTCTTTCATAATTTTTACATATGCTTGGTTCCCCTATGTGAAATAAATTCTTCAGTCATCATAAACATCTGTGTAGTATACCTGTGCAGCATACCTGCACGACACACCTGCACAGCATACCTATGCAAGGCACCTATGTGGGGTTCCTACGTGATAGATCATGGTATAAATCCTATATACCCACTCATGTACCCTTTTCAAAGCCACTTGTGGAAGGATATCCCCTCCCTCGGATCCCATACCTGAAAGGGACAATTTAGAAGTCTCCACCAAAACCTCCTGACTTATCAAACCATTGGGAAAGGCACATCAGTGTGTCTCCTATTTGGGTTTTTATTTCATTAGTCAGATGTCTCCCACATTTTTTTCAAAATGGGATTAGGATTCATGGAATTTCTGTGGGTTTGTATATCCACAGTCACTTCGATATTTCGCCCAAGAACAGTAATGGGAAGTTCTTGGTTTGGGGATGGTTTTGGGTTTTGGCCTCTCCTTTCTCAAAGAGACAACCCATAACATTAGGTCTCTAGTAGGGATGGTACGGTTAACACTTTTCATTCCACACAAGCATATGAGAAGTCTCCCTCCCCTATCAAGATCAATTTTAGGGAAACCATCCTACTGTAATCACCCAGATTTTCTTGCAGAAGGTAGCATCATCGTTCCTCCTATCTTATTTTGTTCCAAAGACTAGAGGGGAGATGGGAACATTGACTTGTGTTACCCTTTCCCTCTCCCATTAGGATTTATCACCATGAAAATCCATCTTGGTATAATCCCCTAACCTTCATTCCTTCCTCCTTCCATTGGACCAGTGTCCAATGTGAAGAGAACGTAGGCAATTTTCATCACCTCACCCTCTTCTTGGGTCAACTCAGCCTTGTCCTCCTTGGCCAGCATAGGTGTGTGTTCCCTCTTTCACAAGAGGAGGAGGAAAAGTGAATGTGTTTTTGTTGAATCATTGAATTCCACTTATTTCTCACACCGATCGTGTCTCGCATGGGCTTAGATATTTTTCATGGTTGTAACATTTTCACAATTGAATGAACTACAAGAACTCTAATTCCCAACATAATCAGGGTACATATGAAGCTTTCTCATTGCCCGAGCTCACTAGATATCCTTTTCAGGAATCCAACCCTAATTCCATTAATCTAGGAATCCTCCTTAGAAATAAGCCCCAAATTAAACCCCCAAATAAACAAGGCATCCTTTTCAGTATGTAATATGAAACTCATTTATCTCAAAGGATTATACTCGCCTATGAGATTTATTGATCTATGTGGGTTTTTATTCCCATATATATGGGATACATAGGAATATTCTTTGAGGTTCAAACTAGATACCTTAAATCCTCCCTGTTCTCCTTGGGCCATATTCCCAAAAAAGTCTGATCCTACTTAGAAATCCATATCATTTCCATGTTCCTTAAAAGGTATGATGTGTTCCATTCAGTGGCACTAAAATATGATGGTTCTGATTCCTTTAATGAGGATACATAGGTAGACCATTTTTTGGGCCTGATCCCAAGATCAAACCAAACCATTGTCTCCCTAGATAACAGTAAATTCTAGAGTTCCCCACTAAGTGGATTAAAAATCAGTATCATCATAATGATGATTAAAAGAATCATGAAATAGTATATTAGAGGTTACCATTGATATAGAACCTTGAAAACATACTGATGATTCTAAATTTTTCTCATGTTAATAAGTTATTGCAAATTCCAAGGGAAACTTATTTCATATATGGTAAATTATAAGGATTCTTGAAAATATCATAAGTTTATAAAGAGTGTCCTGGAGTAGACAATAATCCCCCCTAAAAGGGTGTGATTAGTCCGACCTCCCATCCTATTGACCAATGTACATTACTAAGTATCATAATGTTAGAACTTAACGAAATCCTGCCTTTGGAAAGAAGGTCCCCTTTTGATAAAGAACTATTGGAAGTTTCCAGTTCCATAAATAAATCCAATAGAAACCACCTAGAAATAGTGATTCTTCAAACTAGAACACACATTTCAAGGAACTACGAAACAAAAATGGTGAACCCAACTTGAATCCATAACCAAGTCAATAATGTTACCCACTTATTAGGCCCCTATCAAATTGATAAATTTATGCTATACAAAGGAATAAATCACACATTTATCCATCTAAAAAGATGTTTCATTAATGGAGTTTGTTGTTGTTTCATGTTTTTTTCAAAATTCACTTCACTCCAAAATGGAATTCTTTAACATGAGATCTGGGAACCTTCCAACTACTGCTCAACCTGAAGCCCCATCCATGGGAAGGACTTCATCACCAAGCTAGTGTCTTCAACACTAGGTCTCTATTGTGCTGATAAAGGAATATCGCAAGCATGGTACAATCCCGACATTGGAAGCTGCTCGGAAGGCCCTCCAGATCAATAACAATACTCGATCATCCGACAAACGATGACCAATGATCATGAAGTAGACCGTTCCAACAACCATCTTTAACCATTTCGGGTCCTTATCCCTGGAAGTAAACAATCAATACTTCCAATACAATAGGGAGGTGTATCAATAGGTCACTCAGGTCCTCAATTCAATAATGCATAGATCTATCCTGAGGACTCCCACCAATAATCACCGCCAGCAGAATCGTGCAGTACTGAACCCCCAACATCATGGGGGGTTTCCTCTAGATGTTTGGCCTAGGTCTCTAAGACCTGGGAATGCAAGATGAACTGTCAGGGGAAACATCCAATCAACAGGGAGCAAATTCTTACCTTTAATCCTTCTGGAGAATCCCATCAACCTAACTTGATGGAAAACAATTAACATTCACATACACCCGTCCATCCAAATTTTGCTACTCAGTAGACTCATCTGGAACCAACACACCAATCCCACCAGAAAAATCTAGGGGAGTATAGTGAGCAGGAAAATACAACTGTTTACAATTTATCAACCAGAAGAAGGCATTCATGAGGGCATCAAGAGAATCATGCTAATCTAATGTGGTGTCAACTGGTAAAAAAGAACATACACCTGTTTACAATCACCAATTATTTCAATGGTATTATCTACCATTATTGATGGAACTATGTCTACCATACTTGATGGGAAACTACAAGAATGCTCTTACAGCTATAAATGTTGATCAACTCTCCCAACAATCTTGTTTGGTAGCACCAAGAGAAGTTAGTTGGAAAGCTCTGACGACAAATCTAGGGCAGACCCAACTCTCTACCCCAATGCATGAGAACTGTCAATACCCATTGAAAAAAAAGTGGATTAGGAGATGGCAGATACACCTACTCTAGATACGTAATGGAAATATATTCCTATTCAATCTGATGAAGTCACCAATCATATCATATCAACGGTGAAAGGGAATATTCAAATTCCTGCCCATATTCTTGAAGTATGCTAGGATATTATAACAACTAATTTAGAAGTAACAGGGGAACAGACTCATAAATATGTCCCCACGCATGGGATTACACATCAACATGCCATCCCAGAGCAGATACACACCTCTATTCTAGTCTAGGAGGCTCATGGGGAATACTCCCTCATCTCATAGGGACAACAAAATCGAGAACATACACCCTTTCTAATTGAAGGCAATCGGTCTGTTTCAGTAACCACTCCAAAGAAGGCACATACACATTCCCATGATAACCACTTTTCCAGAATGTATCCCCAACTATGTATAAGAGAACATCCAAGTATAACTATCACCAAGAACTATTAGAAAATATAGATTCAAGTTGTGATTTGTCTCCTCTTAATGCTAGAGTTATTGAAGCCCTCATACATTTATCTACTGCAGCTCATGATCCTATCCTTTAATGAACAAATTATGGGATTGGTAGTAGTAATTCTGAAGTTCCCCATTATACACTTCATCATGAAGTCTTTCTTCATGAATATTCAGTCAATCCAAAGCTGCTATCTCTAGATGAGAGCCATGAGAACCCTCAGTGTGGCCAGAAAACTAAGGAGAAAGAGGATTCATCCCATGTTGAAATCCACCATGGTGATCCTCACCATGATGGCATTCGCTGTGAAAGTCCTTTCTTTGGTAGTATTTCACATTGTCAAGAAAATTATATAATTGACAATGTAGATACAATAAATCCCTCCTATCTTGAAGCACTTGCTAACACAAGGCCAGTCAAGTCTAATGCCTTATCATTAACAGGTGAAACACATTCTCAACCAGAAGACATCATAGGGGAACATTCATTCTCCGAGCCTCCCTTGGGTGTTTTATCTTTGAATATAGGGCATCAACATTGGTCAGATCAAGTAGAAAGACCTCTACTGAAAGATGATGAAGATTTTTTAAACCTAAGAAAATAATTGGCTAAAAGAGAAATACAAGTCATGTTCTGGACATTGTAAAATTCACAGTACAACATTCTAGAATTGGTTATAGAACATTTTATTCATGTTATCCACCACATATTTTGGAAAACACTTCGTCATTTGAAAACCAATGTATTACCTTATAATGAATTTCAAAATCTGGTAAAGGAAATAGAGAGGTCGAAATACCAAATTGAATTGGCGTCTCTCTCAGTTTCCCAACATCCAATGGATAAAAACAGCAAAGAACCCTTCAGTGTGTATGCCGCAATGCTCTAAAGAGGCTAAACTAGTTAATTTATGATTCCCCATCTAGTGTTCGTATCAGGGGATGGGGTGCACATGGATCATTGCATTTCACTGCACCCCCCAATCAGCAAAGTCCTCCAAAAGAGGTCTCATTCATGTTATTTCCCACAGTCATCCACAATTAATATATTTTGTATGTAATTGAAAGTACGCTCAAGAACAGGCATCATAAAGCTCTCATCAGAGTCTAGACCAAAGAAAAGAAGTTATTGAGTAACTTTTACATCAAGCATCTGAGAATATTCATTAGGTGTCCCACTTAGAGGATGTCTTCAATAAGATAACTAAAATTTCTAAGATAGAAAAGTGATATTTTGAAATATGTGATTTGAGTGGTTCTTGTATAAATCACCTAGAAAATTTATGAACCAAAATTCACAAAATCAAAAGAGTAATTGCATGAATTTTAGCCATAGCAGTTCAAGAATCACCCCATCTTGCAAGGCTGAGGGATCATTTAATTCAACCACCTAATTCATTAAACAATGTTCATAGATTTGAAGAAGAAGAACAGGAACAACCCTAGCTTGTAGGGCTGGGAGATTTTTCACATCTATAATCCCCTCTTCAATGGGAGTCAGTTTTCTCCCGATTTGGGATGAATTCACAAGGAGAGCGTATAACTAAACACTCCAAGGATTCCCTTTAGGTTAATATCAGCCAAATAGTTCACAGTATTTCATCATATATGATAATAGAGTCTCATGGAAGATACAAAGAGAGAAAATCTCACAAAAATACTGACATAATTCCATCAAAGCATTATGCGTCAGTGAATTTCATTAATACGACTACAGAATATCCTCTAGAAAATGATTCCAGCTCAAGGGAATCATTAGATGGAGTTCTTTTCCATAATACAGTACACACTAAGGAAAATGAAGACGGTTTTCATGCCCAAAATCAGAGGATTACCCAAAATCTAGGTATGCATTCAAATAACCAACTCCCACCCCTCTAAAACGCATCTAAAAATGGGACGGAAAATGTCAGATTGAATCTCACTTTTACACTAGATAAGTTCAATATTTTTCTCTTGAAGAATGATTTTCATGGGAATAATACATAAATAAGTAGATGAAACGACTTAATACAGGGTTACTAATATGCAGCATTTCGGCTACACATACTCCCCAGGGAGTTCCTCAAACTGAAAATCTAATAGGATCTCCTCAGAAAAGAGTATTTTTAGTGACAACAGATGCCAAAAATGAATTCCCTCTACTGGGTACACAATCAAGGAAACATAAAATGCATATTTAAAGTCATATTCCCATGGGTTATCTAAGGAAAATATTAGCACCACAATCAGTGGTTTTGTCGGTTGTTGCACCAGCTCAAGCTCATGTGGCTATACCCGCACAGGTTCCAGCTCATATGGATATTCCCCAAATTTTCATGAACAAAATTGAGGCATTAACGACTCAGTTGATGCTATGGTGGACCGATGTGCACCATTTCAGCCGGAAAAGAGAGCTTACCCTGAATGGGTGTATGCAAATTCCTCCCCCACCGAATTTTTTCAATACCACATTCCCTATATTTAATGGTTCTGGAGATCTAGAACATCACTTAACACGTTTTGTTCCTCTTTGGGATCCCATGATGGGAACTACTCAAAAAAAGGAATCAGTAAACCATAGGTGTTTTGTGCATTCATTACCAGGACCAACTTTGGTTTGGTACAAAAGTTTATAATATCAATGAATTGCTGGATGGGAAGATCATTGTCAAAAATTCCTTCATCAATTTAGCTCAATGCTACATAAGATGACAATTTTTTATCATAATAATTTTATGGAATGTGATAATGAAAGAGTTGTAGAATTCATTTCATGATGGAAAGGATTAACATATTACTTAATTCTAGCACTCCCTCAAGAAGAGTTGTTGCCAATTTCTGTGGCAAATATATGTGATGAGTTACAGACACAATTATTCCATGTAAAATACATAGTAGGGTTTCAAGACCTTACTTCAAATGATCAATAGTTTGAATACTCTATAATAGAAACTATGTCTAAAACTCGTCTAATTCCATCAGTTCGGGGGAGGAGGATAGGAATGGTAAAATATGCTACAGTTACACTCATGTAGGAACCTGTACCTGCTTATACATCAAGAGATTCATCATATCGAAGGGCTCCGCCCCCTGAGCATCAGCAGCAATGACTACATCATCAGGATGACCAAAGACATCAAAGGCTGAAATAGTTTGAGATATTAAAGAATAAATTTTATTCTTTCCAGAATGAACAGGTTCCTAGTTACTTCATCTCAACTTTGGAAAACAATTTGGTTCATTTTCCAAGGCTGAGGAAACCAAATAAATAAGGAGATGAGGATCTTCTGAATTATTGTCCCTTTCACTAGATGTTATGGTATCTCATCCCAGAATGTTTTGTTTTTAATGAACTCTTGAAAAATATAGTAGATTCTAGACAAGTAAAACTGAAAAGTTCGTTAGATCAAGTAGCATGTGTTTCTGCTATAGATCCAGAGGAAGAAGGTGAATGACAGGAAGTCAAAAGTAAAAATGGGAAGAAATATAATGATTGGATAATTAGAAAAACGATCAATATAACTCACACCATCATACAAACACTATTTAAACAAATGATTGTGTCTTCCTCCACTTCCTTCATAGTAAAACCGCCATCATCAATAGTCTATTCCTCATAAAAGCAAATTAATCATAAGGACAAGGAGAATCCAGATGAATATGATCTCACGTTTAGTCCAAAGTTGTCCTTGAAATTAGAAGATTTCATGCCATATGTTTCAAAAGAATATGAACCACCCCACCAAACGACACTATTAGAATTAACCTGTCAATTAGAATCTCTATTGGATGTTGAATTGATCTTTGGTTCTATCCATGTTATCCATTTAACGGATCCTTGTGCCCTTTGTGATTCTGATTATAATGAGCCATGATTCCTTGTACATAATTGGGGATCTAGTGTAAGAGGCCAGGGGCAAGGATACAGTTGAAGAAGTGGGAATTCTAGAAACCACCATTTTAACTCTACCCTTGCTCGAACCATATATGCGACAAAAACTCGTTGAAGAGGCCTTCTGTGAGCTCAATAAGAAAAAGGAGTTTCTTCCATGCAAGATAGGTTCAGTTTTGACGCAATTATCTTGGAAGACCGATTAAAAGTCATACTATATTCCTCTCATCATGAGAATTGATCTAATAAATCTAATCTACCATCTCCAAGACTAATTTTAGTTCCTCCTCCGACACAGAGTATGTCAACATCAGATGCATCAACTTTCAAAAAAACTGAATAACCACATTTTCTTAATGGAAAATGCAGACCTTTGGACCAAAAGTATGATGTCTTGAAAAAAATTTCCCAACTACCTACCATGTTATCATGTCTGGATTCATTTAATATGTCAAAAGATCTTCAATAAGCACTCATTTATGCTTTGTCAAGTCCACAAGAGTTAGAAACCGAAGTTGTTGCGGTAGAGGTTTACCGTATAGAGAATGATCCTACAAAATGTTAGGCAGTCATATATTTTAAAGATGAATATTAAGATGATGTTGTACATGGATATATTAGACCCTTGTATTTGTCTAGAAAATTCGATGATGTAGATATCTAACAAGTGTTCATTAGTAATCTCTCCAGAGTCAACATCATTCACGTTCTTACACATCATCGATTGGGCCAGACTAAATCCGATTTATCTCCTTCAAATTTAATGTTCCAAGGATATGACCAGAATGAACAAGAACCTCTAGAAACAATTACACTCAGAAAATAGTTTGAAGATATTTTTTCTAATTCATATTTAATTATTGTTTGTCATGACATGTCCTTCAACATTTTACTTATAAATCCTTGGTTGAATCAACATGCAACCATATATTCGTCATACCACTAATGTCTTAATTACTATTTCAATGGCCAAATCGGAAAATTGTATTGTGACAAGGCTCCATTTAAAACATGTAAATCTCAATATATTATGGCGGAGTGTTATCACACAAAAGGAATGAATTAAATGAAAAAAGAAATAAATAGAGTTAATGCTCCAAATTGACTCGAAAAATCCCCCGAAAATCCATTCATAAATTTGAGTACATATTATGTGCTACCCATCAATCAAATTGAAAGGGTAAAACCAAACCCAGGAATTCGACCAATTACTTCCATAATTTCAATTATGGCAACTGATCCTGAGATCATGGGAGAGATTTATGAATCACCAAGTAGTGATGGAAGCCAAAATAGAGATGTTTTCATTTAATCTGTTGAATTAAAAAAATTCTATTTCATAAATCAGTGAATATGAAATTTTATAAAATCATGAGAAATACAATGAAGTTGATTCCCAATCCATCATCTCCTCTTTATTACTCCCATTAAGATACTTCATCATCAATAGGGTCAGATATTGTGGCTTCTTCTTCAGGATACTCAAATACTGACTCTTCCACAAACATTGTATGTTTTTCATCATCATCTACTATGCATGTAGAAATAGAATAGGTGATTTTTATTGATTATGAAGTGGAAGATCTGTGGATTCTTCATCTATAATTTGAGGAAGGTGTCTCCACCACTGAGGATGAGATCAGAGAAATAAATCTGGGTAAAAAATAAGATACACGCACCACTCTAATAAGTGTGTCTATGAACTATGAAGAGAAAGTGGTGTATACTTTATTTCTAAATCAACATAGACATATATTTTCATGGAATTATACAGAAATTCTACATCTTAATCCTGATGTCTCCACCCCTCATTAGGGTCTTCCTGAAGAACATCGTGGATTCAAGCTAGCATTAAGAAAAACACACCCAACTCATGCCTCTAAAATTAAAGTACATTTTGGTAAGATTATAAAGAATAACATTTTCATGGAATTTAAATATCCAAAATGGCTAGCCAACATTCTTCCAGTGAAAAAGAATAATGAGAAAATTAGAGTTTTCTTTTATTTCAGATATCTTAAAAGACATTTTCCTAAAGATGATTTTCTATTCTCGATTACCAAACTTTTGATTGATGGAACGACTGTATATGAAGATCTTTACTTCATGGATGGATACTCTAGATATAATCACATATTTACAGCCCTAGAGGGTGAATAATATAAACCCTTCAGAGCCCCTCAAGGTGTGTTTTTCTATCGGGTAATGCCCTTCGGCTTAAAGAATGCAGGCACAACATACCAACATGTCATGCACCATATCATCAAACACTTCTTAGGGAAATGTGTTGAATGTTATGTGGATGATTTGATGGTCAAAACTAGACAAAGTTCCAATCAATAGGCTAATTTGGGGACCGTAGTCCATAAACTTCGGCAATATAGTTTAAAGATGAACCCCTTGAAATGTGATTTCAAGGTAACCTTGTGAATGTTTCTTGGATTCATTTTATGCCATCGTAGTATCTAAGTTGATCCTGAGAAACCAAACTAAATCCTTGGTATGTAACCTCCTAAAAATTTTAAATAATTAAAAGGACTCCAAGAACAATTGGCCTCTAATTGGATCTTTATTACCAATTCAATAGGAAAGTGTTTTCCCTTCACCAGATTAATAAAGAAGGGAGTCACTTATCAATAGACTGAAGACTACCAAGAAGAATTTGATACCCTCAAGAAATATATCATCATTCCACCGGTATTTATGTGACCTGTTGAAGGAAGACCTCTTATTCTTTCTGTGACAGCTTTAGAGCAATCACTAAGTTCTTTCCTCGCCAAAAATAATGATGATGGGAATAAAAACAACCAAAACTATATTAGTTAAACTATGAATGATGTGGAAACTTGGTATTAAAGTATTGAAAAGTTCTGTATAGAATTAATATTTGTAGTTCATAAATTGAGGCACTACCTACAACATCTTGAAGTCTAATTGGTATCTCACAATAACCCACTCAAATTTATCCTCAGCCATCCTAGGCATATATGGTTTTTGGCAGGGTGGGCAGTTATTTTGATATAGTTTGATATTCATTTTATTCCTAAAAAGTCATTAAAAGGCCAAGCTATGGTTGAATTCCTTGCTGAGCATCCAACTATAGAGGATACATCATTAAATACTGAGCATCTTGATGAAGATGTATTCTCTATTCAAGAAAATTTCCAAACATGGGAAATGTACATGATGGTGCTTTCAGAAGTCCACCACAAAAGACAATGGAAAACCCTATACTCAACAAAGTTGGGTTAGGAATTTTTCTTATCTATCCAGAAAGGGAATTTTTTCATCATTCCTTCCTATTATCGGAAGGCGGAACCAACAATGAGGAAGAGTATCAAGATCTCATTGCTGGTTTGGAATCATAACTTCAGGTGAAAATGAATCACTTGAAGGTAAAGGGTGATTTAGAATTGTTAATCAGGAAAATAAATGGGGAATATTATATCAGAAAAGAATATTTAATCCCTTTTTGTGATTATGTCAGAGAGTTAATGGCTGAATTTTCCATAGATCTGGCATTTTATTATGTCCCGCAATCAAAAAATTCCTAAAAAGATGCACTTGTTAATGTAGCTATAGCCTTGGCAGATCCAAATCAGGATAAGACAATCATTATCATAGACCATGGTCAAGTGGTCTCACATTTTTTGAATCCAGAATGGAGGAAATTAATGAAATTAGCCCTATTTCTGAGCCATATGATCATACCACAGGATAGAGAACATCCATCATGGAATATCGTTAAAATGGAGTACTTCCATCAAATAGGGCTGAAAAAAGAATTGATCCAGTGATGAGCACAAAATTTTACACATTATGATAGACCAGACCACCAAAAGATCCTCCACAAGAGAGCCTTTGATGGAATCCTTTTCAGATGTATTCATGGAGAAGAGACTGCGACTATCATGAAAGAAGTACATTCTGAAGCTTGTTGTGCCCACCAGTCTGGGCACAGACTCTCTAATCAGATCCAAAGGCTTGGAATATTTTAGCCTTCAATGATGCAGGATTCCACAGATTTCACTATGAAATATCATCCCTACCAAGGGCATGCCATCTCCATTCATCAACCCTCGGAGTTTCTACATATAGCTAAATATTTCTGGCCATTTTCTACAAGAGAATGGATATAGTAGGGCCTTATCCTCCATCCACAACTAAGCAGTTCAAGTATATCCTTACTACTAATATCTTATTTTCTAAATAGGCTGAGGAAATACCTCTCAAATAAGTCAGATCAAAAATCATTGTTAGATTTTTCAAAACTAACATCATCACCAGATTTGGTGTCCCTTCTACTGTATTGACGGACAATGGCACCAATTTTTGTTCTGTTGAGGTAAAAAAAATTATAAAGATCAAAATATCAATTCCATCCATTCATCTCGCTATCAGGAAGTGGCCAATGGATAGATAGAGGCCTTAAACAAGACCTTATCAAATATACTCCAAAATATGGTGGATAAATATAAAAAATCATGGCCTGAAAAACTACTGAATGATTTATGGAATTATTGGACAACTACTCGTACTTCCACCCAAGCAACTCCTTATTCATTGGTATATGGAATCAGGGACGTTTTTTCAATTGAAATGTAATTTCCTTCACTCAGAGTTGCAATCTGTGATCTTTTTTCGATTGATGAGAGGTCTCAGAAATAGTTCAATGCGATAGAACAGTTAGACAAGAAAATATTGCATACTCTGCATCATATATAAGTCTATTAGAATAGAGTAACATGAAATTTTAATAAGAAATTTCACCTATGTTCATTTCATCAAGGATAATTGGTATTGGTCCTTTGGACTCCAATGATACCACAGAAGCAACCTCCAAATATTGAGTCAAAGTGGGAAGGACCTTATTCTATACATATGGTCTACTAAAATGGAGCTTTTTCCTTAATCTCAATGGATGGAGACCTCATTACAACTACAAAAAATGAGGTAATTTTTAAGAAATTCTTTGTGTAATTGCGTAGATAATTTGTCCTAGCTGTAAGACAAAAAAATACAAAGTATAAAGTCCTTGTGTCAATACATTAAACTACATAACAACCATTAATTTCCATTCTTTATGATGTTAAAATGCATAGAAATATTTTCCTTTTCGCATGATGTTAAACTTCTTGAATCCATTTTTCCTTATTACATGTCATTAAACTCTACAATTAACATATTCTATTCTTGACATTAGGAGCTTATATAAGCAAGCATCATTGACGTCATTGCTACTCCTTAGTGTTACATGAGTCCCTCTCTTCCTTATTCTAGAGTCAAATCTGCATAGGGACCATGTTTAATGAACCATGTATGACATGATTCTCATATTCAATGAGATACATAGAGATGCTTAAATCTCTAATTTAGGCCCATCTATAGTCACAAAATCTTCTTATTTTATTTTCTTTTTTGTATATGAATCAGATCTATACATAGTGTTTTTATAAGATATATGATTTGTTCCATATACCTTTTTATGTATTAAGATTAACCATTCTCTCAGAACATGTCAAAATCTCCAATTATATATGTCAAATGCGATAGGATTGAGGGATGATTGTTTTATAGAAATATGTACGGCTTGATTATCATAAATTTGAGATATGTAGAGATGCCTAGATCTCCAATATTAGGCCCATACACTACAAAAAACCCCTTTATTCCTTATAAAATAATCATACCTGCATAGAGAATGTTTTAAGAATTATATATGACATGACTCTTTCCCTCAGTGAGACATATAGTGACACTTGGGTTTTATCCCATAGTCTAGCTACAACATGTATTTCTTTTCACATCGGTTCAATAATGTCCTCACTGCATGAATTAAAGCTCCATAGTATATTATCCCTACTGCATGACATAAAACTACATAGTATAATGCCCTCACTGCATAACATAAAACTGCATGAGTACAAATTTCTAGTCGCGTGACTTAAAACTGCACATCTTAATACTAATTCAGTGGAAACAAAGAAAGTCTCCATTTTACCTATGAGTTGAATATATGTAAAAGACATTGAACTACTGTCCAATATTGGTTCAAATATTTCTAATATGCATTGGGTGTAACCCCTTCCATATTTCACACTCTTAATCTTGAATAATTCTAGATCTTCATAATCATTCTTACAGTTTTTGCGGACAGAATTTCTAATACCAGAGAGCTCATTTTATTGACTATCTTGTACATCTCCATAGGTTGCCTTGAATAATTTTCCTACATAATGGGCATGTCAACCAAAAGATTCCACTATTTGGATATGAAATATATGCCCCATTTGGCTTTGGATAACATACCCCCATAACAGGTTTCTCAAATAATGGTAACTTCATTCATGGTTATAGTAACTTTGTCCCCTTCAGACATTGATGATAATATATAAGAATCTGTATTTTAAAACAGTCATTCAAGTATACTTGTCCCATTATCTTTCTATCAATCAGAATGTTTTAAGACCATGGTTTACATATTTCCCTCACTATGTGTTCAATGCCATATGAGGTAACGTTGGAATCACTTGGTCATATATCACATATTGTTTCCATTTCTGGTCCTAGTTGTATGACCTAAAACTACAGACACCATATCTCCTAAATTTGGATCAGACCTTCAAAAGATTCATATTCCTCCGATTCTTTGGAAATAATTTTTGGAAATACCCTCTCCATTTTCATGTAACTTTCACCATAATCCAAACTCTATACTTCAGAAAATTTGAATCTCCATAAGATTTCTTCTTCTTTTAGCAATATAAAGTCAAACTTCAAAGAGCTATTTTGCTTGACTATGCATTACATGCCCATAGGCTACCTTGCATGAGTTGCCTACATAATAGGCATTCAGCCAGAACATGCCATTATTTGGATATAAAAAATATGCCCTAGTTGTCCCTGCATAACACAAACCCCACTATAGGTTTGTCAAATAATGGTAACTTCGTTCTTGGATGATACTTCCTATAATGCTTTTATCACTTTTCTTATATAATCATTTAGATTATAAAACTATTAAATTATAGTTTACAATTTTCCATTCCATACCTGGACATGGTACTGTATTTATAAACAAATTATCTATAACTTTGAAGATTTTTATACCTTTGGTCATTGCTAAAGACCTTAAATTTAATCCATACAATGTACTCACTGCATGACTTAAAACTACACAATACAAATTTCATCATTGTAAGACTTAAAACTACACAATATGATAACAGAAATTCCCCTTTTTGATAAATTTTAACCATTCATTATACACCAAATTTGTGTATATTTGGTTTTCCTATTCATGAAATGGGTTTGTATAAAATAGCCCTTTCATTATTAAAATTAATTTCTTTGGAAAAACCTCCCACTGTGGTCTTGAGTCACCCAAATCATATTTTCCTCTATCTATCAGAAGTAAAATGTTAAATTCCTAAGAGCTCTTTTTCATGACAATGTAGAATGTGCACTTAGGTGTCCTTGAGTAAGTTTCCTACATAATTGGAATGTAAGTAAAAAGATGTCATTATTTCCCTATGTAGCATATTCCCTAGTTAGACCTACATAACACAACCTCCATAACAGGTTTGTCAAATAATGGTAACATCATTCTTGGAAGGGACTCCCCTTATATTGATAACAGTTTTGAATTTGGCGGCCATAAAAATCATGGCCCAAGATTCCCTATAGAAATTTTTAAATAATATTAATGAAATTCCTGTCTATAGAGTCTTGTTTAGGAAATAATTTCAATATTTATAGTCAAAGATATTCAACCATAAATATTAGCCCTTTATAGTATAACATGCACGACTCTAAACTTCCCACAACAAAATACTTGGTACTCATTAGATTGAGAACCCGCAAAGGGCACTCTGAAAAAAATTTGAGTCCCTGCTCACTAAATGTACATTTTTTATGATTTAGGTAATGTTGAGCAACAAAAAAATGAAAATATACAAAAATATTGTGGTTTTCCATATAACCCTAGAAAAAAGAAAATTATGTTCATTATGCCCATTGGCATAATAAGGAAATTCTGAGCAATACATTCTTGTCATTATAATAATGATTGTTTAACATCAAGGTTTGATGATTTAAAAAAATGCCATTACCATCATTACCTTTAATATTTCAATCATGGAAATAGAAGTTAAGACATTTATGATAGAAGGAAAATTTTCTTTCATTCATATGGAATCAGAGGGCCATACACAAAATAGAGCCTCTCTATCGTGTTTCAAAATAAACTATCAACATGAATTTTCATTTGTTGAACAGCTTCATGAGCCCTATCAGCTACCGGTAGAAGTTGAGATAACTGAGCAACTCCAGCCTCCTCGGCCTGAAAAACAACTTTTTTCGTAGGGAAAATTGCATTTATCCCCTATAATTGGGTTTCTCCCAATGTAAAGTTCAATTTATATAGTTTTTTTGAATGATATAAAGTTGTTGTTTAGGATATAATGACTCCTTTGTGGCTTCTTTGATTTTTTCATTGATTTTGATCGAATTCTTATTAAGATCTTCCTATACCTAATCTACTACAGCTTAGAATCCCATAATATTGATAAGTCATTTTGGAGTTTTCAAAATCTTACCACATCGTATGCTCCTTCTCCCGTCGACAAATTGTCTCTTTCATTGCGTCATAAATTGGTCAATAACTGAATCCACCCAATCTTAGTACACGAAATAATGCTGGGAGTCTGAAAAAATGATACAAAAGTTCATCTAAAGGCTTCTCAGCAATTATGCTTTAGTTATTTCTCCATGTATTCTTATGTGCCATTCCAAGTGCATATTGCATGTCTATGTCTGAATCAGAGTCACTACCATGAGGTAAAATGTATTCTTCAAATAGATCCCTTAAAGAGCTACCTTGTTCTATATCTCTTAGAATAGTAGAAGCTTCACCTTCTACTATTGTTTGAACCATCATGGTAGATTCACCTTCTGACCTAACTCTGGAAGATGATAACCCAAAACGATGAATCAAGGTCATTGTTAGTTTCATAAAAATGGAAGAAACAGATATGATCCAGATAGCTGATTATATTTACCTAATAATAAGTTAGCTACTAGATTGGATTCATCCCCAATATTCTCAACTTTAGTAGTTTGAGCAGATGTTTCTTGAGGAGGGGCACTTTCCTGAGTTTTCCCAATAATCGTATTTGAAGACTCTGGATAATCTCTTGATGGAGGATCCTCTAGAATAATTTCTCTAGTTCCAACAGAAGGATAGAGTGTAATACCCCATACATGAAGAGCCCTAGCAATATTTTCTATAGATAAAGCTACATAAGCTGAACTTTGATGTAAAAAGCAAGTAAAAAAGAACTATTTTTTATGGAATATTTAATAATCAGGGATTATGTCCTTGAAATTTCTCATGAAAATCCCTAAAATCCATGATGGAACCTAGAATATCATTATTTGGATTATGGGCTTCCATCATTTCAGTGTTTGTGGCTTGGAATGTAATAGCATTCTCACCATTTATGGTATCCAACAAATGTTGGTTATTTCCCAAATTGGATATGTTGACATTCTGTTATGTGGGATCTTCTATTGGTACAACAATATCAGGTCTTTCTATGTTTGGGACAACATCAGTATTTAACTTAGATTTCCCTCGGTCCTCATTCCATTCTTTTGGAGAAATAATAATATCAGCATTGATTAATTCATGATCTGCTGGAAAAGGAAAATGAGGATTTCCTTTAATCTCTACATGGATTTTCTCACACTCAGTAGATCCAGGAGCGGGTATAGATGAATATTTTGATGATTTATCCACTAATATAGCATATTCATCAACATAAACCTGGGTTTAGGCTAGGGATTCATAATCTGGTCTTGAAAGAATCAGCTCTTAATACCTTGAGAGAGGAGGGAGGTGGAGATCCTACAAGAAGATAAATGTGATTTCTAATGTTTATTGAGAAAATTATAAATACCCTTAGGATAGTAAAAATTCTTACCCCTTTGGCATATATTTTTGGCCATTTTCATTACTCTCTTATGTTTCATTTCATGTGATTGGGGAGAAATCAAACCACTCTAATTGGAAGACGAAACATGAGGTAATGGCTGAGGATTATCCATCATTATTACCCCAGTAATGATTCTCACTCCTGGAGAATTTTCTGGAGACCTGGGAGGATCATTTAATGTGTTAATAGGTGAGCTTATAGAACCATGCTATGGTGATTCATGAACTAGTCCAGATCTTCTTTCTCTACATTCAAGATGCACAAATACATTTTAATCATGATTAATGATGATAAATGATAAAGAAGAATTGAGAAAAAAGAAGTTGAAAATACATTCTCACTATTAACATAAATATCTCATTCCTCTTCAGGGTTAATAATTACCCCATTGTGTATTCCTAACTCCATCATGTGGGATACTCGTTTAGAGATAGGAATTTGTTCATTAGTTTCATATATGAAGGCTCCAACTCCATAATGTACTCTTGTACTTCAGCTAGGTTAGTATCTGTATTGTAATCATTAGGTACTTTAATTTCACCAACATTCGATTTTCAAAGGCCTTGTTGGAGGAATACCCATGCATCCCTACGTTCTCCTGTCAAGCTCTCCCAAAAGTGAATTGCTGGTGGTCTAACATAATTAAATCTAAGTATTGTTGACTGTGGAGGAGATTCAACACCTTCTGATCGGTGAGCCTCTTCAGGCATCCCTTCTTCTTCAAGAAGTTCAGTAGGTGGAACATGAATCTCTTTTTTATAGCGGTGACTAGATCACCTTGGAGTCTTAGGTGTTGCTTCCCTAGCCTTGTCCATTCCAGTGTACCTCAAGCGAGGATGTTTTGAAGGATCTAAAACCTCTAAAACTTCTACATCATCTCTGGAATTATACATTTTACCATAATTTCCATGTTCAATAGTCGTTGTAGCGGCCACTCAATATATTCTTTTTTCCAAATCCCCTTGAGTATATGAAGAAGCCAAACCTTTGGAATATCCATTTTTTCAACCCGATTGATTCATCTGATAGAGGCAATGTAATCGACAAATTGGATTCCTCTAAAGCCATTAGAATCTATAATTGCCTCGCTACAATTGGGTGTTTCTAATGTCAAGCATACATCGGTGGAAAAGTGTTTTATTGTTAAAGACATCTGAACAGATGAGAAAACCTATAAGGGACGTAAGCCTCATAGATACATTCACCATCAATCCTGGTCAATAATACGCCATCCCTGAATACCATCATATAATATCTCAGCTCATAATTAACTTCTTTAACATCATCGATTAATGTTTCAGTTGGTGGGTTACCAAAAGGAAAGAACCTGAATTACCTTGAGACATAAAATGCCATTTTCACCACATCAGGTCTCAAATTTAGTGGTTGAATACCAAAAACATTCTGTAAAAATGGGGTTAATCGACCATTGGGAACTCTAACTGCATTCAACACTTATTATGATGAAAAATGTGGTGTAATCCATCCCCACAACACCTAGAGTGTCCTTGAAATTATAAATGGAGCCTTTCCACTGTATAAATGCAGTAAGAGATAGTAAATTCATTACAATAAAGGGGTTTCTAACCCAATATACTTCCTTTCTAACAATTTATCTATAATGAAAAAATTCAATGGCCTTATACTACCTTCGAACTCATGGACTAGAAGCATGTAAATTCTTAGACACATGGCTAGGAAGGAGGCTATGTGTATCTTTTCATAAATATTAGACTTTACTTTGTAGCCCCAGTATAATAGTCTACTATCTCCAACATATGCCAATTTGTGCATGCACTACCCCAGTTATCAGTAGAAGGACAAACTATAGGATGTCCCCAATTGGGAAATTTCTCTATTGTTGATTATAAAAAGGCATCCATCCACACCTTTTCATGAATATATTTCTTTTCTTTGGGTAAGTTCTTTGATATTTTGAATAGTTCATGAGACAATGGTGGTGTTCTGGTAGAATCACCCCAGGTTGTATCTGGTTGAATAAACTCATCAAACATTTCCCTGAGAATTGGAACCCTAGTTATTTGGTAGATATCCCACAAACTAATATAAACTTTTCTATGGGTCTAGTGGAAGGATTTCATTTGTGGACTCCATCAGCTCAGTAAATCAAGAATGAAATAATTTTTTTAATCTTATGTTTGTCCCATCCAGATAGATTCATAAACATAGACATCTGATAAATCTTTCCTAAATTCTTCACATGTTTGGTGAACCCAAAATTCTCACACCCATTCAGGTTGCACACGTCCTCTAGAACGAGAATCCCAGTCATCTATCCAACCATTAGACTGATATGTATGAGAATCCCAAAATGTTGAATCCAAGAAATGTGGCCATGGCTCGACAAAATGATCCTTCATATCAGGAATACAGCCTCTATGATGTAGAATGCAACCAATAGGGACTATTCCTTCATGTACTGGCACCCCCCTTGAACTAATATTCTTGCAGATGTAGTTGGAGTATTGAAGAAACTAATTCATTGGGATTTTCTTATAAATAGATGGAACATGGGAATCTTGCCAAAGCCCAGGCCCATACAGAGGTAAGTAAGAACTTTTTGGATAATCACCTAGATACAGAATTAAACCTTTCCATAGTCCAAGATGCATGATTTCAACAACTCATAATAGTATGGTTTAACGATCTTCATCATTTTGTTTTGACGAGCCTTATATTATTCAATATGGGTCATTAAATGAGCCATTTTTTCTACAAAAGAATAACCAAACATTGCCTATTAGGTTGGAATTTTAACATAATTTTAAACTTATGGAAAAAAGGGAAATTAGAAATTTGGAAAAGGACACAATTCGTGTAGGTCCTTCGATGAGCTCCATCGTGTGGTACATTCGACAAGGTCCCTTTTTGTAGGTCTTTTGACAAGGGTCCTAGTGCAACTCCTTCAACAAAGTATTTCAGTGTAGCTCCATCAATCAATTAGATCCACCTTGAGAAAATTTCAAAGAAACTATGTGAGAGCACAACACATTGAGGCTTTTCAAAGGAGATACACAATGATTGACGAGAAAATTTGAAGGCAAGGGTGAAGAAAATACAAAAGGATCAAACCAGTTTATATCCCTCCAAGGACCTATGTGATAGGCTTGCGTGACATGCATGCACGACATCAATCTGCACTGTACCTCTGTGAAGTAGCTCGATGAAAACCCTGCATTGTGCATAAAATGTACTAATAGCCTTTTCCTCACAGGATTACCTCGAGAGTTAACGCTCTTTCTAATCAGATTCAATCCTGAGGGGGGGAGGCTTTTGTTGACACTACATAAGAATACAAAAAAACAAGATCATGAGGATCACTATGATATTTCAAAACCCAAGTCAGAGTTCGATTAAATTCAATGGAAAGATAAATCCACCAAATATCTGTGTGGCCAAGCTATACAACAAACCTGGATAGCCAAGCTATGTAGCCGACCTATGTGGATGAGCTATGCGGTTGTAAAATTTCGATTTCGCTGCACTATGTACCTATAGGGAGGACCTGCACAGAAAAATCTCCCTTCGACCAGGCCCATTCGTGCCTATAAGTAGTCCCCTTGGGCTCCCCATTTCAGGACTGGAAAATGTTGAAAGACTCTATGAATCTCCCATTTCATAGATCCTTTTCCTAGATACCACAAATTGTCTCGGGTAGTTCTCTAAAACATGAGGGAAGAGATAATTAAACAGGATAAGCATGTTTTGAAATTCTATCATAATTTTTAGATATGATTGGTTCCCCTATGTGAAATAAATTCTTCATTCATTATAGACATATTAATGGTGTACCTATGCGGAATACCTGCACGACATACCTGTGCAACATACCTACACGAGGAACTTACGCGAGACACATTTTCAGAGTACATACGCAGCCAATCTTGTTATAAAGCCTTCATACCAACTCAAGTACCATTTTCAAATCCACTAATGGCTGTGTACATCTTCCCATGGTTCCCTTACCTGAAAGGGACTATGTTATAGCTTCCACCAAAACCTATAGACTTATCAAACCTTTGGGAATGGAACATCAACATGTCTCTTATTTGGGTTTGTATTTCCACCATCATATGTCTCCCACATTTGTTTCAAAATGGTGTTTGGATTCATGGAATTTCTATGTGGTTGTATTTTCAAAGTCACATGGACTTTTCTCCTCATAACAGTGATGGGAAGTTCCCAATTTGGGGAAGGTTCTGGGTCTAGGCCTCTCCTTTATCATAGGGACGACCCAGAACCCCATGTCTCTCGTAGAGAAGGTAAAGTTCACACATTGTTTTCCATGAAAGCTTTGGATATGTATCCCTCTCTTACCAGAATGAATATTAGGGAAACCATCCTAGTGTAAGCCCCTATCTTTTCATGCAGGAGGTTATATCATCACTCCTCCTCTCTTCTTCGGTGCCAAACACCAGAGGGGTGATGGGAATAGGGATTTTTCTAACCCTTTCCCTCTCTCGTTGGTCTTTGTCACCATGGTCAACCATCCTAGTGTAAGCCCATAACATTCATCCATTCCTCCTTCCACTGTACCCTTGTCTAGTGTGAAGAGAATAAGGGAATGTCTCGTCACCTCACCCTCTTCTTAGGTCAACTCAACCTAGTACACCTTGTCCTCCATAGGTGTGTGTGCCCTCTTTCACCAGAGTGGAATGAAAAGTGAATGTGTTTTTGTTGACTCTATTACATCCTCTAGTTTCTCACACTGAGCATGACTCATGTGGTCATAGATATTTTTTATGGTCACAACATTTACACGATATAATAAACTACGAGAACTCTAATTGCCACCATAATTGGGATACGTAGGAAGCCTTCTCATGGCCCGACCTCACTAGATATCCTCTTCAGGAATCTAACACTAATTCCATTATTCTGGGTATCCTCTTTAGTAATAAGCCCCCAATTAAACCCCCAAATCATTAATGCATCATTTTCAAGAAGTAATCCCACACTCATTTTTCTCAAAGGACAATACTCCCCTATAAGATTTTTCAAAATACATGGGCTTTGATTCCCATATATATGGGATACGTAGGAATCCTTATTGAGGTTCAATCCCAATACCTTAAATCAACCATGTTATCCTTGGGCCATATTCCCAACAGGGTGTGATCTTACTTGGAAACCCATATCCATTCCATGTCCTTGGGTTGCTTTATCATAAGTATCACACTATGTTTTGACTAAGCACCTTCTGCTTCGATGTATATACCTCATAATATTAAACTGTATGGCTAATTCCTTATCACATGACATTAAAAAGTATGACGAGTCCCATTCAGTGGCACTAAACTATGAGGGTTCTAATTCCTTTCACAAGGATACGTAGGTAGCCCATTTTATGGGCACGATCCCAAGATCAAACCAATCCTTCATCT
Source organism: Viscum album (assembly GCA_963277665.1). Classification (NCBI taxonomy): domain Eukaryota; kingdom Viridiplantae; phylum Streptophyta; class Magnoliopsida; order Santalales; family Viscaceae; genus Viscum; species Viscum album. The sequence goes on along the minus strand of OY728132.1, from coordinate 1,336,537,113 downwards.
CCCTGGATGACAATAAATTCTTGAGTGCCCCACTGAGTGGCTTAAAACCCATTATCATCAAAATGATGATTAAAATAATCTTGATATATTATATTAGAGGATACCATTGATAGAGAACCTCGAATACGTATTGATTATTCTAAATTTTACAGATGTTATTAAGTGATTGGAAATTCAAAGGGAAACATATGTAATACATGGTAAATTAATAAGGATTAATGAAAATATCTTAAATTTATAAAGAGAGTACTTGAGTAGAGACTAATTCCACCCAAAAGGGTGTGATAAGTCTGACCTCCCATCCTCTCGACCAAGGTACATTCCAAGATATCATAAAGATCAAACTTAACAAACTCCTACCTTTATAATGCAGGCCCCCATTGGATAAATAACTGTTGGAAGTTTCTGGTTCCATAAATAAATTCAATGGAAACCACCCGAATACAGTGATTCTTAAAACTAGAACACAGGTTTCAAGGAACTTTGTTACAATATTATATGTGAATAAATGTTTCAAAAATGATAAATATGTGTTGGGAATTTTGTAAAACATAAATTTTTATTTACGATTTTATAATTAAGATAATTATTTAAAAGAATATTTATTTTCAGAAATTATTTTCATTTTTTAATAATATGTTTTATTATAATTATCATATATTTTTATGATAAATAAAAATAATTCAAAGCGTCAAAAAATTGATAATAATAATAAAATGATTATTTTTTAAATAAATGATAATTTTATAAAATAAATAAATTTCTCATATTTATATAATTATTTTTATAAATTGAATTCTATTTCATAAATCTACATGTAGAAAAAAAATTATGTTGAATTTTGGGAATTTATATAAAATAGTTGAATTTTTGGTGAATAGTGAAATACATCAATTTTTGGAACAAACTAAATACATGAGATTTTGAGTCATGGATGATTTATGGAAAATATAAGCACCATAATATATATATATATATAACTGTTTATTTAATATATATAGTTATATGCATCAATAAATTTTATATTCTTATGCAATAATAAGAAAATAATGAATATAATAATAAAAAATATCGCTCTTATATCCCTATAAATACCACCACTCACCACTGATTCTCCTCAAACCTTATAATCCATGAATCTTTCCAAAATTATACCCAATTACCTTTCCAATAGTATTTATAATTTAAATTATCTAATTGAAATATAAAAAACCAAACACAATTACCTTAATGAGGTTCTCATGAAGAAGATATTCAATAGGTAATATCCTCATTTGTAATCATTTAATTTTTTTCTTTTCTTATTCTATCCCCAGTTCCCCTATTCAAAGAGGTATGATATCTCCAGTATAATATATATAATTTATTTTTATTATTTCAATTTAATATCCATTTTAAATCATCTTCTCTTATCCTTTTAATTTAAAAATTAAAAAATTATCTTTGATGTGTCGATTCAATGCCTTTGTAGATGATTAGATTTCATTCTAAATTACCACCTCCATGTTTCACGATCCATCCTGGAGTGGTTTGTTTTGAAAATCCTCGGGCTCGCCTCCAATAGTCCTAGGGCAGGTGACTAGGACCGAGTAGACATATCACTAACACGGGAGGAATTTCCTATGAAATTGTATACACACAAACATCTCCAAAACCACAAATGTTGAAATATAGTACAATATGTAATCCATGAATTCAATTCACTATGGTTAACACAACCAGAGTAAAATAGTACAGTTATGAAAAAAAGGGTGACCTAGGCTAGAATACAATCCCACCCATAAGAAAGACTATGTAAAACATTTACTAAAGCTCATCTACAGCAATACCTACCAAAAGGGTAGGTGAGAGTAAGCTTCCGGAAGCTTTAGGAGTACGCCTCTCTTTTCGGATATCACTGGGCACCACCAGGTCCAGGACAACCTATTTCATCATTAAAACATTGGCCGTTTGCACAAGAAATGACATGTGTGGGTAAACAATGTGCAGGGGTGAGTAAAATAGTACTCAGTAGGATTCCCCAAAACCATAAATTAATGTGCGCAAAGAAAAGTACAAGAGATGTATTTTCATCTCACACATGTATACATCTATGACACAAAAAGAAATCTTATCATACAGAGTCCAAAAAAACCCAGTATCAATGAGACACTTAGTCCTAATGAGACAATCAGTACCGATGAGACACTTAGTCCCTGTGAGACACTTAGTCCCAAGATGTCAGGTATCCTCAAGGACACATAATATTAAAGTCACCTAGTATTTAGGTAAAATAGTATATGTGTCACATCCAACCATAGGATTAAGTTTGTAGTGCTCTTGTTCCACTAGAACCAACTCCTCAAGCCTAAGGTCATAAGTAAACTTCCACAAAATCAGCTTGGAATATATCAAATGTACCACATCATCAGGAGCTTCCCAACATTGAAAAAAAACTCATCAAACATGCATATGGTTTGTCTGATTTGGGTATTGTAGAAAAATGTGGGTTTTGGGTCTGATTTTGGTCTCACTCGGTCAGACCGACCGGACCCACCGGGTCGACCCAAACCGCTAGGTCTGGCCCTCCACAACAAGACAGGCCTTCCCAATGTTGTTCGATTCGGCGGCCTCTATCACTTCCTCCCACGACTCTCTACCGTGATTTTTCCCACTGTTACGGTCCAGTTGGACTACTGGTTATTGTTGTTGTCATCCTCCATGTCAGCATTCGTCTTCCTGGTCTGGCCACAACCCTAATCAGATGCCACCTCTGTTGTTGGCTTCCCCACTGGCGGCCTCCTATCACTGTGATATACCTAGAAATTCTAAGGCTGATTTACACCATCGTCATCCAGGATCCTTCCCCAGATCATTATTCCAAATTAATAACAAGAAAAATGAAAATAGGGGAGAAGGTGAAGCACTAGAACACCCAAAGTGGATGGATTTAGGCCTTGTTCATGTGAGACTCTATCACTCTACATTAGAATTAATGAACAATGGGTAAAACAACATCATCGCTAGGCATGGATAATTCCCAAATCAAACCCCCCAACATAAAACACATACCTCAATAATGAAAAACCCATAGATCATTTTGTTCTTGGGTAGATCAGTATTCATCTTTTTAATGAAAGAATATGAAGAAAATCACATAGAAAATAAGCCCCTACCATGAAAAGGATCTTTTGGAGCAAATAATTTCATCATTTATGGAGATCCATCCACGAATTTCCCTGACCCTTCATTCTTCGGTGCTTTATCCAAGATCTAATCTCCAAATAATCATCACCTGTGAGAGATATTCCTTATCTTTACTCATGGAAAATGTATTTCACTATGGTAGTTCTCCTGTGTTATGAATTCTAACGGTGGTCCCTGCTTATGATTAATTGACAAAATGTGTTAATGTGTTTCAGTGTTTTAAACATTTTTCAGCATTTCCACGATGTTGCATTACAGTGTCACTGAGTTTCCACATCACAGTGTAGTTGAGTCACTACATAATGTTAAAGAAATTAAATAAAAAAATTTATTTATATTTTGTTTTTCCATTAAAACATAAATATATTAACTTTCAAATTTCTCTTATGACGACTGACGTTAGGCATCACCTTAGGTTAACTAATTGTTCGGAGCTCAACGGTGCCCTCAGATTTTCAATTGGTCACTAGTTTGGATGTTACTAAAACCACACACACACTCATTTTTAATTCACTTAAAACTCGTTCAAGCTGTTATTTCAGCCGCCCAGGGCCTTAGGATCAAATTTATTCTCAGCGCTTGGTTTTTAAACAATCCAATATAATTTTAAAAAAAAATATATTAATAATCTATGAAATTTAATTCTCCCCACCTTAGGGAATTATGTCCCTGAAGTCCAAAACATTGGATAAAAAATGGGTAAACTAAGCCTGAATCTAAACCTCCATCTCCCACGTGCTCTCCATAAGTTTCCTTTACATCCACAAAATTCTCACTAGATAATCGATCACCCATAGTGGGACCTATCTTCTAGATCCTTATCTATACAAGGATCTCTGCAAAATTCACCCCGACATCAACATCCAGCTCACCCCATTCAATGACTTGTGATGGGTCTTGTACGTATCTCCTCATTTGGGATATGTGAATGACATCTTTCACCCACTCTAACAGTGGAGGTAGATCAAATGGCATGCCACCAGTCCCACTCTATGCAGTATCTGAAAAGTTCTGATAAACCTCGAAGATAACTTTCTATCCCAGACATATCATTTTTCCCATGCTGAGGACATACTTGAAAGAACACATGGTATCCCTCCTCAAAATCCTTGGGTCTCTGTCACATATCAGTATAGAAATTTTGATGGATTTTTTCCATCTACATATACTTTTGGAGGACCACAACCTTCTCCATAGTAGCCTGCACCGAAACCGAGCCCATTAGTGATGACTCTTCTAGGGAAGTCCAAAAAAGTGGAGACATACATGGTCTCTTGTACAAGTCATAAATCGGTTCCTTGCCAATGGTGGAGTGGAATCTTTTATTTTATGGAAACATGAACAGAGGTAGGTTATCCTCCCAAATTCAACCAAAATCAATCATGAAAGCATGAAATATATCCTCTAGGACTTGAATTATTTGCACTTTCTAGACAATTGTCTGCAGGTGGAATGTTATACTCAAGCATAGATGAGTCCCAAACACCTCTTAATATCACTTCCACAATAGAGACTTGATGAGTTCATCACGATCTGATACTACCATAGATGTGACTCCATGGAGTTGAACTATCTCTTATACATAGAGGCATCATAAGTTCTCTACTTATCCTTGATCTAGAATGGGTAGGAAGTGGGCCGACGTGGTGAGTAGTTCAATCATCAACCAGATGGTATCGTGTCCCCCATATGTATGTGGAAAATCTGTCATGAGGTCCATCAATATTCCATACCACTTCCACTCTGGAAACTCATTTTGCTATGCCAATCCTGTTGGATCCTAATTTTCTACTGTTATCGTAATGACCCAAACTTTTCGAATAGTATATTAACTTGTTCTTAACAATTTAATAGAGATGTTAATTGTTAATGCAGAAAGAGGAGTCGATGGATTCATCCAGTAGACTCGTACCTTATGAAGTCCACTTATCAGAGCTTGGGATGGAGGTGTCATATTTGGGCTTCCCTTTGGACCAAGCCCAAGCTGAACTTCAACGTGTCAAGCTTGAACGGAAACGCCTGTGGGAGAAGTTCAAGTTATTAGAGATTACTACTAGGGAAATGTTATCTGAGCCTCCCTCGGATTCTCTCACCATAGCACACCTTACACTTAGGTCATATGCTGGTGTTATAAGGGGCTATGTGACGAGACCGTAGCTTCTATGTGTAATCCTTTGGGATGAATAAATTGAAATTTCCTCCTTTAGTGAAGTTTGTGAAATTTAAAATGTCCGGATAATTTTAGGATGTATTTTATTGATGAATTTTGAAAAAAAAGGATATTTTAAAATATTTGTGTAAACCTTAAATAATTAATGATGTGTAATGATTTTAAAAAAATGGTCTTCTGTACAAGTGTTCAGTGAGGAATATGGAGTCTAATAAGATCAACTTAATTTATAATGAATAGTAAATTATGAAGAGTTATTGTACGCTTAGGATCAGTGATGTGACCAAATGGATTTGTAATCTCACTTAAAGAATGTTTTAATATAATTTAGACACCTTGATTAAGTAATGTGATTCAATAAAATGGGTAAATAACAGTTTCATAAATTATTAGTCAAGTATTAGTTTTTTCGGATGAATAGTGTTTTTTAATTTAAAATTAAAGTAAAAATAATTAGAAATTTATTTTTATAAAATGGACTTTATTTTTGATCTCATAGCATCGATATTATGTTATGGTAATTTTTCGGGATTTTCCTGAAAAAAATGAATTTTTGGTGAATAGTGTTTTTATTTAGAAATTAAATTAAAAATATTTAGAAAATTATTTCTATAAAATGGATTTCATATTTTTAATCATATAATCGATAATTTGTTAAGGTGAAATTCTGAGATTTTTCTGTGAAAGTTGAATTTTTCGATGAATAGTGAAAATACAGTTTTAGGGTTTCAGTATGTTTAATAAAATCATAACTATGGAATGATGATGTCATGAGATATTTTAAGGGTTGGCCGACCAATGGTGATGAATTATTGTTTGTGGTGTCCCAAGTTTCCAATAACATGGGAAAATACCATGGGAAAGCCCATGGTTTTTCCAATACCACCAATGAGGTGTCCCTTGCCCCTTAATGCCTTTTCCCCTCACTTTCCCTATAAAATACCAAGCCATACTCTAATAAATTCGACTTAAAACTCATCCTCAACGATGTTCTGGTCCCCTTACCACCCAAGGAGTCCTTCCAAGGTTCCCCCAAGCCCTCAAGGTCCCAACCTTTGAGTTTTAAGAGTTACGTTTAAGGTAAGGGATCCGACCTCTCTCTTTCTTTTTAAGTACTCTCTTTTTTGTCATATCTTTTATGCTCCATGTTTTTATGTTGGAGGATGTTATTTTATATTAATTATACATTCCTTTTCATGTTAATATGATGAGATACCCCATATTTCTCTCATAAATTCGTTTTATGAATGTTTATGTGGCGCCGTTAGGCTGCAGAATTTTTAAGAGATTCTTCAACCCTTCTCGTTTTTCAAGTTCTATTTTCATGTCATGTCTTTCACGTACTTTTTATTATGTTGGGGTATGATATCTATATCTATCATAGTGAAATTTTATTTTCATATTATGAGTGACCCACTCTTTTTCTCATCAATTCGTTTTACGAATTATTAATTGGCGTCGTTAGGCTGCTGAATTTTTAAGGGATTCTTTCACCTTTCTCATTTTTCAAAGTTCTACATTCATGTCAATTATTTCAAGTTCCTTTTTATTATATTGGGGTATGATATCTATATATATCATACTTAACTTTTATTTTCATATGATGAGAGACCCTATTTTATCTCTTCAATTCATTTATGTTGAAGTTTAAGTGATGCTGTTAGGCTGTCGAATTTTCATAATAGAAATCTTATTTTTTCCTTCCTTTCATGTTTTCATTTCATATAGTATGTCTTTCAAATTTCATCACCATGTTCTTAAATACTGTATATTCTGTTCCCCTACTGTTTTATGGAACATTTATGAGTGGGTGACACATTTCCCCTCTCTTTTCAATGTATTCTAAAACCACGTAACATAGACATTATGCTACAGAATTTCCATCTCAAAATGTCTCTCTTTTTCTAAAGTTCTTTTATTTTATTAAGTGAATACTCAAAGATCTATCTTCTGTAGGGGTATTCACATATATAACAAGTTTTTCTATTTTGAATTCATGTATTTACATAAATGAATCCCACCTTCTTTTTTGGGTATTAAAGTGACACAAAGATCATGTCTTTAAAGTAGTTTTTAAAACGTTATGATTATGAAATGAAACCCATCTGTTTTATGCAATATGGGTTGTTTATGAAATTATTGATGATGATATATATGTCACTCACAAGATGATAAATAAAAATTTAATGGTGTGCCCAGATAGCTCTCCAATTCATTGGGTAGAGACTTAATCTCTAGAGATGACCATTTAGACTGATACCTTGGTAAATAACCTTGGTAATTTTTATTGACACCTTGGGGATGGACCTTGGTGAAATGGAAATAATTGTCTTTTTAAAATGTTGTAGCCACATATTCAAGTTTTGAAAAACGTTATTTTTATTATGATATGCCTCATGTTTTCTTTCTCATGCCTTAAAGTTCTTTTCATGACCTTATTGAAGTATCTCATGTTCACATGTAAAATGTTTCTATTGTTTCCCTTACTGGGCCTTCTGCTCACCTTTTCTTTTGATGTATGTCCCCAGGTTATTATATGCAGTAATTAACCTAGGATGAACTTAAGAAGAAGCCTTTCAAGTGTTTAAGAATATTTTTTTATGTTTTTCTCTTATATTATGTTCCTAGTTTCCAAGACACTAAGCATTAAAGATCCTCAGTTTTGTGTAATGTGATGAAAGTTTAAGTTATAAAAAGGCGGGATGCCATAGTTGGTATCAAAGTATGGTCTAGTTATTTGTGGAAATTAGGATATAAAAACATTAGGAATAACCCTATAGAAAAGTTTAAATATAGGAAAAACTTCTTAATATTTTGGTAAGTATTGAGTAAGTGGTTTATCAATCAAATACATCCCTTTCTGGATACGAGCATGTAGAGGCGGCTCTAGCACAGATGTACATAGGGGTAAAACCCGAAAACACAGCTTTGAGCTAGACTCGAACGGGAAGTGGTGCATGATAACATGACTTGCTGCACTATTGGTTATGACACTCCTAGGGGATATGTTTGGTTAATCACAATCTTTTTATGAGTCATTATGAAGGAATTATAGAGAAATGTAATTGTAAAGAATGAAGTCTTATTTAAAAGATTCATAAATGAAATAAGTTTCTCACTAAGGTATTATTCATTTAGAAAATGGCGGGCAATAGGAGAAACCGTGTAGATGGTGACCGCAATGCACCATGTGCTGACGACCCTCCAATGGGAGCCGGAATGGAATCATTCATGCGAATGATGAAGCAACTGACTCAAGTTATGAGTAATAACTTGAATCAAGCTGGGAGGCCAATCTCACCATGAAGGAAAAAACACTCTGTTGAGTCCTTCATGCATCAATGACCACCATTATTCAGTGGATCTACTAAACCATTGGATGTGGAACAATGGATAAGTACCACTGAAAAGTTCTTTTCTGTGCTTCATTATTTAGAACAAGAAAAAGTCACCCTTTCTGTTTACCACCTAGAGGGAGAAGCTGATCAGTGGTGGTCACTGATCAAAAACACGAAGCCACAAGGATAGATGGAATCTATGGAGTGGGAAGAGTTCTGGGTAATATTTTTAATAATTATTTCCCTCATTCCATGAGAAAAATAATGGATAAAGAGTTTCTCGAGTTGAAGCAGAAGGAGAAAGAATCTGTCTGAAGCTATGAGATGAAATTCACCCGACATTAATGATATACCTCTAGATTTTTCATAGATCCAAGTGGGAAGGTTGAAGGATTTTTCAGTGGACTTAGACCTCATCTGCAGAAGAAACTAGCCTACTGGGACTATGATAGCTATGAGGAGATCGTGCGGAGTGCAATGAAAGTCGAGAAAGAGTTTGGTGAGACAATGTGGTCTCATAAATCAAATCACAAGAAGATATCGTTGGAGCCCAGTCTAGGGAAGACTTTTGATCATGGAAGAGGTAGAAAGAAAATGCAACTTACTACATGCGATAAATGTGGGATGAAGAATTTGGGGCACTGCTTGATCGGAAGTGGGAAGTGCTACAAGTGTGGAAGAGAAGGCCATATTGCTCGGAATTGTCATAGAGAGGTGAAGCCTCAACTTCCTAACACTAATGACAGAGGGAAGATGGTTCCAGCCCTACCCGAAGTCAAATTCTTCAAGTGTGGAAAGCTTGGGCACTTTGCTAATCACTGTCCAAATCCGAGGGTAGTGGAGGCGAATCACCATCAACCTCAGCAAAGGCCAAGGGAGAAAGGTCATGATTTTTATATCACAAAAACTAATGTTGAGGTTCTGAACGATGTGGTAGCAGGTACTCTTGTTGTCCTTTCAAAACTAGCAAGTACTTGTTTTGTTTCTTTTTCTATGCATTCCTTTATTTCCTCAAAGTTTGCAAAGAATATAGAATCAATCCCCGAACTTCTTGAGGTAGAATTGTTAGTCAAGACGCCATGTGGGATTATCCATGAATGAACAGTGTATAGAGACTCTAGTGTTTACTTTAGTGAGCACAATATTATCGCAAATCTAGTAGTCATTCCCATGTTGTAATTCGACGTTATACTAGGGATGGACTGACTCTCAAAGTATAATGCTATGATCAAATGCAAAAGTAAGGAAATCTCAATAGTCTTGAATGAACGACCTACAATTATCTTCCATGGGGAGATATCCCGAACTGATCCCTATCTAGAAGCACCTCCTATAGCTTTCTTTATAGAGTTAATCAGTGATGATGAAGAAGGAAAGGGGAGTATACAAATAGAAGATGTTCCGATTGTTCAGGAATACATGGATGTATTTCCTGAGGAGTTACCTAGACCTCCCCCAGAAAGAGAGGTAGAGTTCTCAATTTAACTCATACCTGGATCTCAACCGATATCAAAGACCTCATATAGAATGGAAAATGTGGAGCTAGAATAGTTAAAGAAACAACTATAAGACTTGTTGGAGAAGGGGTTTATCCGACCGAGTGTGTCTCCTTGGGCAGCACCAGTTCTATTTGTAAAGAAGAAGGATGGATCAATGCGGCTATGAATTGATTATAGAGAACTGAATGAGATAATAGTGAAGAACAGATACCCTATTCCATGAATTGATGATTTATCTGACCAACTTCGTGGAGCTCAATTCTTCTCCAAGATTGACCTTTGATCTGGTTATCATCAACTAAGGGTGAAGAAGGAAGATATTCCAATGACTGTCTTCCGATCAAGATATGGGCATTATGAGTTTACTGTTATGCCCTTCGGCTTGACTAATGATACTGTTATTTTCATGGATTTGATGAATAGAGTCTTTAAGGACTACCTTGATAACTTTTTGGTAGTGTTTATTGATGATATTTTGATATATTCAAAAATTCATGAGGAGCACGAAGATCAACTGAGGGTTATTTTGACAACCATGTGGAAGGAGAGGCTCTTTGGAAAGTTCAGCAAGTGTGAGTTTTGGTTACAACAAGTGGCTTTCTTGGGGCACATCGTAACCAATGAAGGAATCTCATTTGACCCTGTAAAGACAATGGTTGTGGAGGAGATTCCTCAACCCACAATAGTAACTGAGATTCGTAGTTTCCTTGGTTTAGTGGGATATTATAGGAGGTTTGTGAAAAACATTTCACGGCTTTCTAATTCACTAACCATGTTGACTCGAAAAGGGGTTAGGTTCATCTGAACAACGGAATGCGAGGAAAGTTTCCAAGAGCTGAAGAAGTGATTGGTTATAGAACTTGTGTTAACACTACCCTCTATCAGAAAAGGATTCGTTATTTTTAGCAATGCATCTCTGAAAGGGCTTGGGTGCGTCCTCATGAAAAATTACAAGGTAATTTCTTATGCATCTCGACAGTTGAAGATTCATGAGAAGAATTATCCTACGCATGATCTAGAGCTAGTGGCAGTTGTTTTTTCTCTAAAGATATGGAGGAACTATCATTATAGGGAGAAATGTGATATATTCACTGACCACTAAAGTTTAAAGTAAATTTTCACACATAAAGAATTGAACATGAGACAAATGAGATGGTTGGAGCTTATTAAAGACTATGATTGTTCAATTCATTATCGCCCTAGAATAGAAAACAAAGTTTCGGATGCGTTAAGAAGAAAATATCATGTTGTTCTGGCAACGATGAGGATCCTCGGAGATCCCTTGATTAAAGATCTATTAAAACTGGACATGGGAATTCCAAGGGAAGGGACATCATCAACCTTATCCCAAATGATTTCTCAACCTTCACTACTAGGGAAGATCAAGAAGGCTAAAAAAAGATCCTTTGCTGCAGGAGAAGTTTGAGGTTGTAATGGATGGGATGTTCCCTGATTTCAATATTGATCAAGAAGGTGTATTGAAATTTTGTACAAGCCTATATGTTCCATCTAGTCTGGAGATAAAGAAAAAACTGATGGATGAAGCTCATAGCTCTACTTTCTCTATACATCTGAGAAGCACTAAAATTTATAGAGACCTTCATGATCATTATTGGTGGGATAACATGAAGAGGGATATTGCTAATTACACTACAAGGTGCCTCGTGTGTCAACGAGTAAAGGCAGAACGACAAATTTCTAAGGGGGTATTACAACTGCTATCCATACAAGTATGAAAGTGGAATAATATCATATGGAAATTGTAATTGGTCTCCCAAAAACATCCAAAGGAAATAATGTGATATGGGTTATTTTGTACCGTCTCACCAAGACCTCCCATTTTATCTCTATTGGGAATATTTCTCTCTGGATCAACCTTCCAAGATATACCTAAAGGAAGTGGTAAGGCTACATGGGGTACCACTATCCATCGTGTCTGATCATGATCCAAGATTCAAATTAAAATTCTGGAGAAGTCTTCAACATGCTCTGAATACTGAATTGAATTTTAGTACGGCCTATCATCCTCAAACGGATGGCCAATATGAAAGGACTATTCAGACACTCGAAGACATGCTGATATTATGCTCAATGGAATTTAATGGTGGATGGGATCAACACCTACCATTAGTTGAGGTCACCTATAACAACGGCTTCCATTCGAGTATTCAGATGGCACCCTATGAAGCTCTGTATGGAAAGCGATGTAGAACTCCTACTTGTTGGGATGAAGCTGGTGAGAGAAAGCTTCTTGGGCCTGATCTTGTGCAATAGATGACGGAACCGGTTCATGCCATCCAACAACACATAATGGCTGCTCAGAGTTGGCAGAAGAGCTATGTTGACAACCGTTGAAGAGACTTGGAGTTTTGTGTTGGCGACAAAGTCTTCCTTCTAATTTCTCCATGGAATAGAGTCATGCGGTTTGGGAAGAAAGGGAAGCTCAGCCCTAGGTACATTGGCCCCTATGAAATCCTTGATCGCATAGGAGCAGTGGCCTATCGTCTAGAACTTCCACCGAACCTAGCTCAGGTTCACGATGTCTTCCGTGTATCTCTCTTGAGGATGTACATACCCGACCCTTCGCATGTACTGAACCTTAAGGTGGTACAACTACAACATGACCTCTCTTATGAGGAGCAGCCAGTGGAGATCATAAACCGTAGAGACAAGGTTCTACGGAACAAGACTACCCACCTTGTGAAAGTGTTGTGGAGGAACCATAAGTATGAAGAAGAGACTTGTGAGCCTAAGGAAACCATGAAGAAAAAGTACCCTCACCTTTTCGACTATGCCTCATGTATAAAATTTCGGGGACGAAATTTCTTAAGTAGGAAGAATGTAATGACCCAAACCTTTTTAATTTTATATTAACTTGCTCTTAACAATTTAATAGAGATGTTAATTGTTAATATAGAAAGAGAAGTCGATGGCTTCATCTAGTAGACTTGAACCTTATGAATCCCACATATCAGATCTTGGGAAGGAGGTGGCATCTTTGGGATTCGCTTTGGACCAAGCCCAAGCCAAACTCTAGCGTGTCAAGATTGAACGGAAACGCATATGGGAGAAGTTCAAGTTAGTAGAGATTACTACTAGGGCAATGTTTTCTAAGCCTCCCTCAGATTCTCTCACCGTAGCACACCTTACACTTAGGTCATATGATGGTGTTATAAGAGGCTATGTGACGAGACCGTAGCTTCCTTGTGTAATCCTTTGGGATGAATAAATTGAAATTTCCTCCTTTAGTCAAGTTTGTGATAAGTTCAAATATCCGGATAATTTTAGGATGTATTTTATTGATGAATTTTGAAAAAAATGGATATTTTAAAATATTTATGTAAACCTTAAATAATTAATGATATGTAATGATTTTCAAAATATGGTCTTCTACAAAAGTGTTCAGTAAGGAATTTGGAGTCTAATAAGATCAACGTAATTTTTTATGAATAGTAAATTATGAATAGTGATTTTACGCTTAGGATTAGTTACGTTACCAAATGGATTATTAATCTCACTTAATGAATTTTTTAATATAATTTAGACACCTTGATTAAGTAATGTGATTCAATAAAATGGGTAAATAACGGTTTCATAAATTATTACTCAAGTAATAGTTTTTTGGGGTGAATAGTGTTTTTTAATTAAAAATTAAATTTAAAATAATTAGAAAATTATTTTTATAAAATGGATTTTATTTTTGAACTCGGAGCATTGATATTATGTTATGGTAATTTTTGAGGATTTTTCTGAAAAAAATGAATTTTCGGTGAATAGTGTATTTATTTAAAAATTAAATTAAAAATATTTAGAAAATTATTTTTATAAAATGGTGTTTATATTTGCAATCAGAGCATCGATATATGGTTAAGGTGTAATTTTGGGATTTTTCTGAGAAAGGAAAATTTTTGATGAATAGTGAAAATATAGTTTTAGGGTGTCGGTATGTTTAATAACATCATAATTGTGTCATGATGATGTCATGAGATATTTTAAGGGTATGCCGACCAAAGGTGATGAATTATTGTATGATGTGTCCTGAGTGGCCAATACCATGGGCAAATACCATGGGTAAGCCCATGGTTTTGCCAATACCACCAATGAGGTATCCCTTGGCCATTAATGCCTTGTCCCCTCACTTTCCCTATAAATACCAAGCCATACTCTCATCCATTCGACTCCAAACTCATCCTCAACGATGTTCTTGTCTCCTTACCTTCCAAGGAGTCCTTCCAAGGTTCCCTAAGCCATCAAGGTCCCAACCTTTGAGTTTTAAGAGTTACGTTTAAGGATAGGGATCCGACCTCTCCCTTTCTTTTCAAGTACTCTCTTTTATGTCATATCTTTTATGCTCCATGTTCTTATGTTAGAGGATGCTCTTTTATATTAATTATAATTTAATTTTCATGTATATATGATTAGAGACCCCCCCCCCCTTTCTCTCATCAATTCTTTTTAACAATGTTTAAGTGGCCCCGTTAGGCTGCCGAATTTTTAAGAGACTCCTCCACCCTTCTCGTTTTTTCAAGTTCTATTTTCATGTCAAGTATTTCAAGTCCTTTTTTATTATGTTAGGGTATGATCTATATATCTATCATAATGAACTATTATGTTCATATGATTATATACCCCCTCTTTCTCTCATCAATTCGATTTAAGAATGTTTAAGTGGCGCCATTAGGCTGCCGAATTTTTAAGGGATTCTTTCACCTTTTTCATTTTTCAAAGTTCTACATTCATGTCAATTCTTTCAAGTTCCTTTTTATTATGTTGGGTTATGATCTATATATATATAATACTAAAATTTTATGTTCATATGATGAGAGACCCTATTTTATCTAGTCAATTCATTTTTGTTGAAGTTTAAGTTACGTCCTTAGGCTGCCGAATGTTCATAAGAGAAATTTTATTTTTGTATTCCTTTCATGTTCTTCATTTCATAGGGTATGTCTTTCAAATTTCATTACAATTTTCTTAAATACTTTATATTCTGTTTCCCTACTGTTTTATGGATCATTTATGAGTGGTTGACCCATGTCCCCTCTCTTTTCAATGTTTTCTAAAACCTCATAACATAGTTGTTATACTGCAGAATTTTCGTCTCAAAATGTCTCTCTTTTTCTAAAGTTCTTTTATTTTATTAAGTGAAAACTCAAAGATCTATCTTTTATAAGGGTATTCACATATATACCATGTTTTTCTATTTTTAATTTCAGGATTTAAATACATGAGGACCACCTTCTTTTTTGTGGGTATTAAAGTGACACAAAGATCATGTCTTTAAAACAGTTTATAAAACATTATGATTACGAAATGAAACCCATTTCATTTATGCTATATGGGTTTTTTATTAAATGATTTATGATGATATATGTGGCTCACATGATTATAAATAAAAATTTAAGGGTGCGCCTTGATAGCACTACAATGCATTGGGTAAAGACTTAATCTCTAGAGATGACCATTTAGACTGATACCTTGGTGAATAACCTTGGTAATTTTTATTGACACCTTGGGGATGGACCTTTGGGAAACAGAAATGATTGTCTTTGTAAAATGTTGTAGCCACATCTTCAAGTTATGAAAAATGTTATTTTTATTATGATATGCCTCATGATTTCTTTCTCATGCCATAAAGTTCTTTTCATGACCTTATTGAAGTATCTCAAGTTCACATGTAAAATGTTTCTCTTATTTACCTTACTGGGCATTCTTCTCACCCTTTATTTTGATGTATGTCCCCAGGTTATGATATGCAGTAATTAAACTATGATGAGCTTAATGAGAAGCCGTTCAAGTGTTTAAGAAGAATGTTTTATGTTTTTTTCATGCATTATGTTCCTAGTTTCCAAGACACTAAGCGTTAAAGATCCTCAGTTTTGTGAAATGTAATGAAAGTTTATGTTATAAAAAGGTGGGATTCCACTATTATCGTTCAAATGTGAGGCACTAGGAAATGAACTCTACCACTAAATTCTTCATCACTGGCCACTAGAAATTATGTCGAAGGACTTAGTACATCTTTTCCACACCTAGATGTACCACCAAATGGGATGTGTGAAATTCCCTCATAACCTCCTCTTGTACGGTCACAAGTATAACAGTGAACCCTCTAGAAAAGGAATTCATGATCCCCACCTATTAAATATCCATCAACGGAATGACCTATGGATAACTGAGCACATTGTGTCACATAGTCGACATCCCATTGTGTTTCCTAACTAAATTGATGTATGATTGGCGGAGTGAGAACCATGAAATAGAGGTAAGATTCTCTATTACCATCTACAAAGAATAAATACATCGTGGATAACTTCCCTAATGCCTTACTCACCAACCGCAAGACGGATATCCTACTGAGTGTGTCCCACACCATGTTCTCATTTACTAGAGTATAGACTATATCGATGTTATAATTGTGAAGGAACTCTAGGAACCTCTTATGTCTCATGTTCACATCCTTATGATAAAATATATGCATAGACTTATGTGGTCTGAGTAAATTATAAACCACTTGACCATATGGTAGTTCTTCCATATCTTCAATGTGAAGACTACCGCATGCAACTCTAGATCGTGGGTTGCATAGTTCTGGTCATGTGGTCTCAACTGTAGTGAACCATAGTCAACCACCACTTTCCCCTACATTAGGACAAAACCAATCCTGGTCCCTGATGTGTTTCAAAACATCATGTACTTGTACCCAGCTCTCGAAATCTTATGATGGAAATGCTTTTGAAACTCTTCCTTAGCTGCTGAAACCTCCCATGGAACTTCTTTTTCCTTGTGAAATGTATCTCCATTCATGTCATCACTTTCATGGATTCTTATACTCTGGGAAATTCCGGCTCGAACCTCCAATTGTACCTAGCCATGCCAAGGAAACATTGCACATCAGTAACATTATTTGGTGGATCCCAAGAAATCCCCACCACAAACTTCCCCAGATCGACTTCAAATCCAACCTCCAAAATTGACATGTCCCAGAAAGTGGACCCCCAAAATAAAGAACTGACACTTCTATAGATTCCAATAAAAATGGTTCTCTCCTAGTGTATCCATAACCATCCTCAAGTGTGTCCTGTTCTCCCTTCATACACCAAGTACAATGGGATGTCATCAATGAAGACCATAACGAACCATTCATGGTATGGTTGTAAGATCCTTTTCATGAGTCCCATTATTATTGCATGGGAGTTGGTCACATCGAAAGAAATCACCAAGTACACGTTGTGGCTATACCAACATCTGAGGGCTATCTTCAGTATATCATCATCTAATAGATGAAGCAGATTAAAGCCAAACCTGAGGTCTATCTTAAAGAACGACCTCACTCCCTTCAGTTGATCGAAGAGGTCTCCAATTATCAATAGTGGATATTTTTTATTCATAGTCACCTATTTTAGGCGTGGAATTCCATGCACATCCTTAAGCTCTCTTCTACCTTCTTGGTAAATAATATAAGGTCCTCCTATGGTGAAACATTGTCCCTCACAAATCCATTACTCACCAAGTCCTATAGTTGTATTCTCTTCTCATGAACCTCTACTAGATCCATCAAATATGCTAGTGGGTATATTGGTTCCACCTTGGGGTATATGTCAATGTAGAAGACAACCTATCTGTGAGGAGGTAATCTTGGAACATCCTTGGGGAAGATTACCTCATATTCTTCCACCACTGCAAGAAATGGAGGAATCCTCTCATCCACTACACTGAGGGAAATAATAGCTAACTAGTGAGTAATCATCTACACCCTTCTATAATAATGCCCATTCTACATTTCATGTGTTTCTTTTTTACTGGTAATGGAGAACCTGGTCCCATCTCAACAGACACACCTCACTCTATGCCTAAAATAATCAATATGAAAATGGACTATAGATAATCATTCCATACCCATAATGATGCAATAAGATCTCAATTCTACTACAAGGAGATCCCATCTGAAGCTCTTTCCTCTAATTGTAATCTCATACTTCTATCACCAGTGTGTTCTCATCGAATCCCCTCCCTTAAGATTATCAAATTATAAGGATCGAGTAAATGGATCAACCTAAATCTCTGAGCTGAAAACAAGGTCTATGGAATATAAAGTGTGACTAAAACATGTTTCTATATAAACTGTATCTAGGCTAGAGAAGACACAAATCGTAACACTACTCAACTCTAGCGCCTCAGGATCATAAGCCTCTATGGCCTAAAGCTAGGCCTGCCCCTATCCACAATTTTCTATAGCCCATGGTGGACCACATGGGAGTGGTGGTGGTATTATGTCAAACCTCCTCCTCTTCCTAGGTGGTCCTGCAACCATATTATGATTTCTTATGTGGAGATTCGGGCAGTCACGAGCCAAGTTTCCTTGACTGTGACACATGTAGTGCAACCTATCCATCACCTGACTCCCTATACCCTTGGTTCATCATACTACCGACCATGTGTCATAGACTTTTCCACTAGAGAAAATGACCTCTTCCGTCCCCACATCTACCGTTAACTACCCACTTCCGACAATTTAGCTATCTGGTATATGGTGGTATCTCCCACTAACTAGCGCCTACTCTTCTAGAAATCTCTCCATGAGCAGAGCTCACTCTAGTAACCCAACATCAGTTACTATGCTATGGGATATCATCAATTCTTTTATCTCCCTCCATATACCACACTCAAAGGTATGATCGCTGAAGAATAAGTCTCACACCATGATTGTGGAGTAATGAGATAAGTCTGTGAATCTCTCCATGTACTCTGCTACCATTTGGATTCCCTACTCATGGGGCATGAGCTCCTATATAAGTACTGAGTGTAATGTAGAAAGGATGAAATCCTCCTTGAAGAGTCTCTCAATGTCTTCCCAAGAGAGGTTCATATCATCATGAATCTGTATCACTATGATCTATCACCGTCCCACCAAACCCTGAAGAAGTCTCACGACTAATACTCTCATATATTTGGGTGGTTTTCTCACAAGTAGGAAGAGGCATGTGACCACCTCCAGCCAATCCACATCTTGCTAGGGGTCAGTCTGACCCCTAAACTTGGGAGGCCTCTGTCTATTGAACTTAATTAATGCATTGAAAATGTGTGCATCCTCTACCAATATTTTTGAATGAAAACTCTAATTGAAAAGTGGTGGTATCACTGGTACACCACATGTTGGTTCTATCTTCGGTATTGGTCCCTATACTAACGCCTCATCACTTGGTGTACCATCCTTATTGCCACACAATAGAATCCTGGCCGAATTTCAGTGGGGAGGAATCCTGAAATATATCAGGATGAACCAAAATCAATATAATATACCAACATATCTGACATAAGAAGGACATGAGGACACACTCAAATATCATATATGATGCATGTACCATTAATTTCCCTACAACCAGTTTTTTCATGTATTGAGTTGGAAAGTAGGTGTATATAGTCCTTGTGTATGGATACGTCGACCGCAACTCCAACACTAGAGTCCCTGGATAGAAATCAAAACACGAAACACATAAAATTGTTTCCCTAAAGTGATCTCATAGACTCCCAGTCCCAAAGTGGAACCGAACCAGCTCTAATACCACTCTATCAAACCCCATCCCAGAGGGGTCTGTGTTGCGAGTCCATATTCCTTCCTCTAATAGTCTAAGGGCTGTTCACTAGTACTGAGTGGGAATATCACTAACATGGGTTGTGTTTTCTATGTACCTATATGTTTACACACATCCCCAATCCCAAAAATTCAAAAAATGTAAAATACTAAGTAATCCACACATGAAATACACATAAGAAAACAAAACTTGAGTGGAATAGAAAAGTAAAGTGCAAGAGGGTGACCCGAGAAAGAATACAAGCCCACTAAAAAGAAAGAGCCTCTAACACAAGTATTAATGATACTACATGGTAAACTACACCTAAAGTATAGGTTAAGGGAAGATTCTTATATCCATAGTATTATACTTCATTTGTCTGATCTCATTGGGAACCACCTGGTCCTATACATCCTAAGTCTCTATCAAATCATCGGTCTTCCGCACAAGACATGAAACATGTAGACAAAGCATATGTAGGGGTGAGTAAAATAGAACATAGTGGGATTCCATTAAACCACAATAGAAATACCACAAATAAAATAACACCTGATTTATTCTCATATCACCCTGGTATAAATCTATGACACTTAAATCAAGATTAACAAACCTTTTCCACAAAATAACTATTATAGATGAGACACTTAGTCGCGATGAGACATTAATAATGATGAGGAACATAGTCCCAGGGAGACAATTAGTCCTAGTGGGTCAGGTAGACTCAAAGTCATGTATTCTTTATGTCACATTGTATTAAGGTCACATAGTCTTTGCCTCACAAACTTCCACATGATTGTGTTCGTCGTGCGCATTCACTAAAAGAGCCTACTCATCAAGCACGTGATCATAATTTTAACATCTAAAAAAACCCACTTATAGAATCTCAAAAAGAATTCCCCATTAAGAGGGTCCCAACTGAGAAAAAATCTCATCAAATAGACACACATTTTTGGAAGTTATGGGAGTTTATATAAAAAGAGGCCCGTTTGGCCTTTGTCTGGATTCACCAAACCTAGGGTCTGCTGACCCAACCCACCAGGCACCGATCGCTTGTTGTTTCCCATCCCTCCAGATGCAAGATGGTTCAGTCCATCTTGATGTATTTAATTCCATTTCCTGCCTCAACAACACAACCGACAACCAAGTCGGCCGCCCCTCCTGCAAAAAGTCCACAGGACCAAGTGCCAGCTGGAGGATACGGCGCCCTACCACGTCACTGGTCTGAACCACCATAACCATCTCTATTCACAACACTATTCACCACCCAAAACCATGTCATCTCCACCTGCAGCTCCCTACCAGGGGTTGTCCCACCACTGCAGTCTTGTTGGACCACAGGTTACCACCGCTGTCAGCCACCATGCTAGCGGCCATCCGCCTTTCCCAGCCACACTGTTGGGCCGATGCCGCCTCTGCTGTCGGCCTCACCACTAGCGTCCACATCTCACCACACTCCACCTGGAATGGTCGGAGCTGGCTTACACCACCATTATCCCAAATCCTACTCTATATTGTTCCACCTAATGAAGAATGAGGAGAAAAAATAGGGGTGAAGGTGATGCACAAGAACACCCAAAGTGGATGGATCTATGACTTGCTTTTGTCAGTCTTGATCCATCCACATTATAATTGATGAAAATTAGGTAAACCTAAATCAAATATAATCATGGATAATTCATAAATCAAATCCCCAACAGAACACCTATCCTGTAAGAAATAATCAACCAATGGATCAAACTATTCATTGGTTGATCCTAATTGATAATTTTAAATCATGAATGGGAAGAAAATCACACAGAAAATAATCCCCCTAACTGGAAAGAGGATCTACAAGAGGTGGTAATTTCTTCATTTTTGGCAATCTTTCAATGAACATCCTTGATCCTTTATTCATCGGTGCTAGATCTGAGCTCCAATATCTAAATCAATGTTGTCAACGAGAGATCATCCTTCTCTTTCCTCAGTGAAAATTCAGGGCTCTATTGAATTTTTTTCAGTGTTATAAATTCTACTGCTTGTCCCTACCTCTGATTAATAGTGGAGATGCATTAACACCTTTGAACTTTTTAAATGCATTTCAGTGTTTTCATGACGCATCATTGCAATGTCGCTAAGTAATTGTGTCGCAGTGCTGATGAGTCACTATTTAACATTGAGGAAATAAATTAAAATAACTTTTAATGTATATTTTATTTTTCTATTAAAATATCTACAATTTAGATTTTACAACCCACACGCACTGGTCGATTTAAGGCCTCACCTGAGGTAAACTCACTATTCGCAGCTCAATGGTACCCTTAGATTTTTGATCTGGGCACTAATTTAGAAGTTACTAAAACAACAAAACTGAACTATTTTTAATAAACATAAAAGTAGTTATAAAATCTATTTAGGGCACCTCGGTTCTACGAATTATTTTCCATCTCAGTTCCTGGTCTCGAAATAATCCCTTTTAATTTTAATAAAATTTTACATGGAAAATATAGAACATTTAATCAAGACTGATCATAAAAACACAATTATGGTTTAACAATATTTTAATATTCTTGTTATTATTTTTAAATATTCTAGAACAAATTTATATATTATAATTTTTAATAAAATGAAATTATCTAATAATGGATGGAAAAATATCCAAAATAAACTAAAAAATTCTCTTTAAAACATTTTCTAGAGAATCATCCCCATGTCAAAATGAAAAATGATATATAAGACTCTTTAAACTTATATAATTTCATTAATAACAAATAATTTCAATATGGTGAATTATTATCATTTTTCCTGAACATCCATAGTTATAAACGGATGAACTGATAATAAAAACCCATAAAATGAACACTCCTATAATAATGAAATTGAACTCAATAACTCATAAAAATGGACATAAATGAACATAATATAACTATTATAAATAAAATAAATATATAAGAGGTTTTAAATTATTAATTAATTTATCTAATTTTATTATCCAAGATATTAAATTGAATAAATTCTTCAGACATAAGGTAAGGGGACTCTCAAACCAAACCCCTTTTCTTGGGGTTATACCCCTTAAGTGCAAAATCTCAGTATGAATATTCTGTTAATGTTATGTAAATATAATTTCATTGTTCTATAATATTATTTTTTAGGATACACATGTTTTCAAATGGGTTTTATGAAAAATATATAGATTTTCCTAAAAAACTATTTTTTATGATATACATAGTACTCATCTTGATATGGTTTATTATTCACTCAACATTGATGATTCGTATAACAAGTATGCATTTTCTTCTTTTTCATTTGGAAAACACAATGTTTATTCATGAATGTATACCTTATGAAATTATTATTAAAATCATTCCATTTCCTAGTATGTTTATGAATACGATTGTTATAAATTCTATGTGTCATTCATGTTTATGGAAATGTCATAATGTGACAGTCAGGGTCAGAATAAAATAGTCATCTAATGCGTTGGGTAATACGATATATCTAATGAGATAATGTGAAATATGAATGAATGTGATGCTATCTTTTTTCACATTAATGATTATATGGTAATTCACATATGTTATGTGTGAACATGATTCTATATTTGTTCACAACAATATGTGATTTTTGACCACTAAGGCATGATGTTTAGCTTTTAAGAGTTACACAATCCATTACAATATCAAATACTTCCAATCTTGATTACGAAGATGATATTATGCTTATGGTATGATGATTTTGATTATTCCCACCCATGTTATATTGTTTTATTTTCTTTATTTATCCTCTTAAGGTGATTTTATCACACATAATTCATTGATGTATATCCTCGGGTGAGTACTTATAATAAGGATAATGTGATATTTTAAGAAAAATAATCAAGGATTTAAATAAATGTTTAGTTTTTATTATGTTCAAATTATGTATAGTCCTAATATTCCCAAGATAATAAACCTTTAGACCATTTATTGTAATGAATTTATGTTTTTTATCATTAAAATGTTTTAATAGACATATTAAAAATGTAGGGTATCTGTAGTTGGTATCAGATCATGGTTAAGTTAATTTAGGAATTATTATTTGTAAACAATTGTGAAAGTTGTTAGGATAAGACTAAGTATATATAAACATCCAGGAGGATCCATTTTAAAATAAATTTTAACATTGGAATCCCAAATGATATGCCTTTGAAGTTAATACCACAAAATAATAAATAATATATTCATGATTTATTGACATATGTTTCTTTCAAACCTTTTATATTTTTGAATTTATTAAGAAACGAGATAAACCAGGTCAAAAACATGTGTGATTGACAATATAGTGATTTCCCAAATGACATCACAAATTCCATCGGAGGGGGAGTTCATAACATCATGGAAATTATTACCCAATTGTTTCAGGAAATGAATACTATCATTAACCATGTGGAACTTCTACCTTCCCATAAGATGAAGAAAATTTCCATTGAGCCCTTTATGTAGCAATGACCACTAATGATTAGTGGATCTTCTAATCCACTAATCATATAATTTTTTTTCAACTCAATTGGGATTATTTTTAAAATTCTTCACTATTATAAGAGGGATAAGGTGACTCTATACACTTATCATTTAGATTTATAGTCCGATGGAGGGTAGTGTTGATTATGAATAATATGATAAGGGATGAAATTGCAATCTTGTAGTTGGAAATAATTAACAAAATATTTAGTAACAAGTATAGCCATCGATACCGTCATATAAATATGGATGGATAATTCATAGAGTTGGATCCAAAGGAAGGTGAATATGTTATGTTTTATGAAGAAAATTTAACAAGGATTTCATTTTACACCTCATGATTTGTAATCAATAATGATATCAAAGTAGATAATTTTTTTAATGGTTTAAAATCTCACCATAAAAATGCCCATGTTATTTGAGTCATTTTGAGTCACTAATAACTTTGTTAATGTTCTATAAAATTGGAGTTAGAGTTTTGAGAATTATCCCATGAATATGGAGATATGAAATAAAATATGGTGTTTTAAGTTGGAGGATCTAATGTCAGGTAAGAATGAAAGATCAAGGACTCACATGGCAAAAATGTGGGAAGAATAATCCTAGTAACAACCTCAATTGGATATAGAAAGTCTACAAGTGTGGTAGATAATTCCACCAAGATAATTAATGTCTAAGAGGAAAAAAGAAGCTAGCCAATGTGATCGAGTAAAGGAAAGATCCACCCATGGTTCAATGATTTATTTATATGAATCAAGGGCGCTGTGCAATCTAGTGAACTAAACCTCCACCCATTCAGGGTAACCAGATTAATTTACCACTGAATCCAAAGGATGAAGGGAAATTTTATTCCATCACTACTAATGAATTGGTGAAAGAAAAATATGTCATGCAAGGTACACTTCCTATTCACCAAAGAATTGAAATGGTCTAATTTCATTATGGTCAAATTTATTCCTTTGTATAATAAATGTTTCATATAATTATTGAATTCCAAACAAAATACTTTGAAGTAGATGAATCCATTAAATTACCTAGTGGTGTGATCATTGCAACCAAAGTGTTAGACTCCTCTCATATTGGAGTATGTGTGTATATTCTTCCCTCGTATATATTAATACATTCATGGTGTAATTTGATGTTGTACTAGGCATAGATTGTCTTTCATTATATAGTTCACTTATAAATAGTGGGATAAAGGAAATATATTATAATATTTTGATTCATCCCATGATCCTCTAAAAATTAAAGGAATACAATGAATCACCTTTGGAAAATCCATCAATGGTGCAGGTATTAACACCCTAGGAAGAATCATACCTCACTCAAATGGTTTAGTCAATGTAAGGTTTCAACCTTAAAAATAACCATTGTGAGGGAATACACAAATGTATTTCCTGATAAATTACATGGACTACCCCCCCCCCCCCCACTGCATGAGGTAGAGTTATTAATATTGTTCATGCCTGGATAAAATCATATCTCAAAATATCCACATTGGTTAACCCCGATTGAACTGGAGAAATATAAGTAGCAACTGCAAAAGAATTTGAAGAAAGGGTTAATATTCCCTAGTCAATTGCCTTGGGGTACAAAAATTATATTTTTATAGAAAATATATGAATCAATGAGTTTTTTTATTGATTACCATTAGTTTAATAAGATCACCATAATTAACATGTTTCAGCTTCCAAGTATTGATAACTTGTTCAATCTACACTAAACTGTCCATTGGTTTTCAAAGGTTGATCTTTGTTATTTATATCAATAACTAATGTTGATGAATAAAAACATTTAGAATAATTTTTTTGTACAAGTTATGGGAATTATGTTTTACTAGTGATTCCCTTCACTCTTAATAATTCCCATACAGTCTTCATGAATTTGATGAATAATGTCTTTAGAAACTACCATGACCAATTTGTGGTAGTTTTTATTGAAGATAATAACATATACTCCATGATAAAGGAGAAACATGACTAACATCTAAATATTGTGATGGTAACATTAAAGAAGGATAAATTGTATGCCATTTTAACAAGTGAGACTTATGAATAGACAATGTCACATTGTTTGGGCATGTGATCAAAAGTGATAGAATTGATGGGGGACCATAAAAAGCAAAGGCAATTGATTAATGGACTAGAGAAACTAGTGTCATGGAAATCTATTGTTTTCTTGGACCTCCTATGCATATCCAAAATTATCTAAAGAACTTATTACAATTTTATAACCCAAAAACTATGTTAACCTAGAATGAGGTAATGTATGTATAAACATGAGAATGCATGGGGAGATACTTGTAACTTATGAATAGGATAATCACTAAACCGGTACTCACAATACCAATATTTAGAGAGGTTTTATGATATACAATAATGCATTGAATAAATTACTCAGTTGTGTAGTCATGAAGAATGATAATGTTATAGCTTATTCCATATAGAAGATGATTATCCATGAGAAGAACTACCTGATTTATGATTTGGAGCTAGAAGATGCAATATTTTCCTTTAAAACTTGGAAACACTACCTCTATGGTGAGAAGTGTAAGATATATACTAAACACAATAATATAACGTGTATATTCAAATTAAAGGATCACATCATGCATCAATGTTTATGGATAAAGCTAATAAAAGACAATATTTACTCTATTCATTACCATTTGGGAAAGGCGAACAAGCTAGTTGATGTTGTTAGTAGAAAATAAATTTCTAATTTTTCCATGATGTGGATTGAGAAAATTCTCATCTTCATGGATATGAAATTGTCAGATTTGGATATCAATATAGAAGGTAATACATCATTTCAATTCGAAAATGATCCCACAACCATGTTTCCATGAGAAGATCAAGGAGTCACAAGGGGATAATCTGTATAAAAATATTATGGTGAAAATGGTATTAGAAGAGAATATACAAGAGTTATATATTGATGATGATGGTTTGATTCAGTTCAGAACTAGTCTTTTTGTTCCATCATCACTTAAGATAAATAAAGAGATACTAGATAATGAACATTTCTCCTCATTATCTATCTATCCTGGAAGTACCAGAACATACCATGATTTTTAAAACATTTCAAGAGGTAAAAAAATATAAAGAGATGAATATTAGAAATCATGGTGTTGGTATATCAGTAAGTTAATTTAGTGTGACATTAGTATACGGTGATGATGAATCTATTATGTATACCCAAATGGAATCAGTATAATATCTCTATGGAATATTTTATTGGTCTCCCAAAAACATCCAAAGTGAACAATGACATATATGTTTTGGTGGATAGACTCAAATTGACATCCCACATCACTACTATTCAAGAATATTTCTCACATGAAAAACGTTCCAAGATATATGTGAAGGATGTGGTGAGGCTGCTTGGGGTTCTACTTTTAATAATATTTAATCAATATGTATGGTTTTAGTCTATATTTTGGTGAATTCATCAACATTATTTGAGTAGTGAATTTAATTTCAACATGCCATATCATCCCCAAATAGATGCCCAATATGAAAGAACTATTTAGATGCTTGAGTACATTATAAGAGACTACTCAATGTAATTAATAGGTGGATGGGATCCTCATCTCATATTAGTTGATTTCTCATATAACAACCCCTTCCACATGAGTATTCAAATGGATGCATATTAAGATCTATATTATAAGTGATGTTGATCACAAAATTCATTGGACAATGTTGGTGAATGAATGATAATTAGACTTGATCTAGTTATCTGGATGATAGAGAAGGTTCATGCCATCCAAAAACATATCAAATCTGATCAAAATTATAAGAAGAGATGTGCTGAAAACTATCAAACAGACTTTTAGTTTGATGTTAGATACAAGTCTTCCTTCGAATATCACCATTAAAGAGAGTCGTCCGGTTGGGAAAGAAAGGTAATCCTAGACCAGGGTACATTTTCCCATTTGAAATCCTTGATCTCATAGGAGTAGTATCCAATTGGATTTCACATTCAACAAAGATGGATAAAGTTCACCACATGTTCCATGTACCTCTTATGAGGAATTAAATACCTAAAACCTCATATGTGCTAAATCCGGAAGTGTTTCAATTTGAGAATGGACTCTCATATGAAGAGAAACTAGTGAAGATCTTAGACATCATAGCTAAACTCCTATGAAACAAGATGACTCTCTTTGTCAATATTTTTTGGAGGAATCAAATGTATGAATAGGATACATGGGAACTAGATGAAGAGATGAAGAAGATATTCCCTCACCTATTTTAACCTTGGTTTTTAAAAAAAATGTTTCGAGGGTGATATTCCAAAAAGGGGGAAAGAATGTAATGACCCATAATTTTTTCCCTAAAATTTTCTTCCTTATAATTATGTAATATTGTTTAAAAACATATCTACGAGTAGATAACCCAATAATAAAAAACAATTAATATAATTTATGAATTAATTAAATAAAATTTATAGAAATTGAGGAACCTATACCATAGTAATAGTAACATGAATTTTAGAACAATAATAAAGAAATTAGGATTAGTAATCCAAACCATATAATAGTAACCACACATATGAATGTATAAAAAAATTTATCAATCTTTTAAATGAATATATGATATAATTATAACATTTTATTAGTATATAATTTTTTTACCATGATAAATTAAGTGTTTCTATTTCTATAAATAAGAATTTTTATTTAAAATTTTATAATTAATATAATGACATAAAATAAAATATGTTTTCATAACATATATTAAAATATATATATTATGTTTTATAATAATTAAATGATAATTTTGTGAGACCATATTTGAATTTTCAATTTGTAAAAAATTGATTATGATATTAAAATTGTTATTTTTTGAATAAATGATGATTTTAAATAAAAATTAAAATTTTCATATATAGTAAACTATTTTCAAAAAAATGGAGTCTATTTATGAAGTCTATATATCAAAAACTATTCTAGTAATTTTTGATATTTTTTTAAAATAGTAGAATTTTTTTGAATAATGAAATTTAGTAATTTACAGTATAATATAAATACATGAATTTTTGAGTCATGGATGATGTGTGGGAGATGTAGGAACACTAATCTAGAACATTCAATCATTCTTTATTATATATATTGATTGGGATACATAATATTTATATTTTGGTGTAAAATTAATATAATAAATAATATAATAATAAAAAATACGCATCCCCCCAATAAATGATGACCCTCCATACCTATTCTGATCACTCTTTCCAAGCTATGAATCATGTATAAAATATATCCAATTCCCTTCTGAAGCCTCTTCTTAGTATCCTGGGGATTCTTGTCTCAAAAAAAGACCAACCCCAAGTTCCTTATGGAGGTTCACATGGAGAAGACATTCAAGGGTAAAATCTTCTTTTGTTCCCTTTTAATTTATTTTATTTTCACATTATGTCCTATTATCAACTATAAAAAGAAGAATTATAAATCCCTTATCATATATTTACTATAATTTTATTTTGTTAATGAAATATCCATCATAAATCTTGTTCTCATATTATTTATTCTAAAAATGGAAACATCATCTATGATGTGTCAACACATGTTTACAATTTACATTACCACCTTAAATCCATTCCAAAAAACCATTATTTTGGTTAAAAAAATATTTTAATGTTAATATTACAACTTCTATAATTTTTTGAATCTAATTTATAATCATAATATTTAATAAAACAAAATTATATTGGGATGTATGAATGAACCTCGAAAATAAACTATAAAATCATCATTAATATTTTATCTAATGAATCATCATCATATAAAAAATGATATATAAGACCAGTTAAACATATGAAATTACATTAATATGATTTAATTTCAATTATGGAAAATAATTATCATTTTACAATATCTTTTATACTTGTATTCACGTCAACTAATCGTGATATCCAAGAAAACAAACACTCCCAAAATTACGAAATTGAAAAATGTAAGACATAAAAATGGCCATAAAAACACAATAAAATTATAATAATTCATATAAATGTATATGAGGTTAAATATGTATTAATAAATTAATATATTTTTATTATCCAATATATTAATGATAATGAGGGATTCAGACATAAGGTAAAGGGATTCTCTAACCCAACTTAGTTTCCCTGTATTATACCCTATTCATTCAAAATCTCAGTAAGGATATTCCATTAATATAACCTAAATATAATTTTCTTATTCCTACATTTTATTTTATATGATATAAATATCCCCAAAATTGTTTTATGGGAAAAAAATATATTTCCCAAAATAACTAATCTTTCTAAAACACATCTTGACTCCTCTTGAGATGTTTTCTTCTTCACTTAGGATTAATTATCCTTATACAATGGTTTTTGTAATTTTTTTCATTTGGAAACAACAAAAATGATTTATGAATTTATTCATTATAAAATATTTATTACATCCATTAAATTCTATGGGTAATTCAATATCTTGGATTGTTATATGTTCAATGTGGCATTCATGATTTTTTAAATGTTACGATGTGATGGATTGGCCCGAAAATTTATATCCCTTGAGTGTATTGGGTAATGTGATTTACCTCATGAGATAATGTGAAATATGTGTGAACATGATGCTATCTTTTTTCATATTTATTATTTTAGGGATATTAATATATGTTATTTTGGAGACTGATGTTATCTTTATACAAAATTATGTGTACTATTTGACTACTAAGACATGATGTTTCATTTATATACATTTCCATATTCAATGAATTTATATAATAATTATCATCCTGATTATGAAGATGAAACTATGATTTGATTATAGTGAGTATTATTAATCTCACTAATGTTATATTATTCATGTTCTTTAGTTATCCTATTTTTGGACTATTGTGAGACCCATTTTTTGATGTAAATCCTTTGGTGATTACTTCTACTAAGTATAACATGGGAATTTAAAGATAAATATTGTGGATTTAAACTAATGTTTATGTTTTATTATGTTAAAATTATGTATTTTCTAAACTTTACAAAGATATAAAACCTTTGGATATTGGATTGAATAATTTTTATGTTGTTTATCTTCAAAAATTATGTAACAGTCATGTAAGAAAAATTAAGGTCACTATATTTATATTTTATACAAAACAACTACGTATATAATGTGTCATCAGTATCTCCAATATATTATTTCACAAATGATATCATTATAAATGTGTCACATATAGTTATGTTCTTCATAACTGGGTGAAATGTAAACAATTTAAGAGGTGAACTCAAATTCCTATTAAAGGAAACATATTATTCAATCAATCATGGAATAAATATTATTGAATTAATAGTGAAATAACATGAATAAAAAATCAACTTGGAACCTATATCAAGAGATATCCATGAAAATAAATTATATAATCCATATAAATAATAATAATCTTAAACTAATGGAATTAATAATGATCAACATAAAAAACTATAATCAAGACCTTGTTCTAAGAAAAATTTCTTTTTATTGAGAATATAGTCATTGTATCTTTCTAAATTGTCTTGGAATACTCCAAATACAAATACCAGTTTAGTATCATGGAAATAGTTGATTCCTTGAGGGGATATATTATTATGAGCCCCATCCATTAGTTTATTAAATCCAATCCAATGACCATAAGAGTAAGTATGATTTTAATACATTTTTATAAGGAATATTTAACTAAATAAAACACATTTCCCTCTATAATAGAAAATATAGAATATAAAAAAGTGATAAACCAAAATTGAATGTCAATAATACTCATGAATTTAAATAATTTTTTACCATTTCGATATAAGTTAAAAAATTAACAAAAAAAATACGAAGTAAGAAGGTGGAAAAATATAATATAAAAACTCAACATTATAATTATCAAACATATTGAAAAAAAATAAAAATGAATGCCAATAAATTTAACCTTATTAATATAATAACATTCATTATTAGTGAAAATAATCCAATATAAATTTATTTAAATGTTTTGTTAATTATATATAAGGAAACAAGTATAAATATAATAAAAATAATGTGATAACATAATCATATATCATTCAGAGGAAGATAATATGTGGTAGTAAAAGGACAGATCCCAAGGAATAAGGATTCTTCGCCAATGGGTTTGATCAGTAGGAATATATTTCCCTATAAAACAATTATGGAACAAAACAATTGTTGTGTTTAATGCACCAAACCTACAATAAAAAATTTCAAATAACGATCATAAATAAATAGACTAAAATTAAGTAACCAAAAATACTCACTAGTAGGAAAACAACTAAATCAATTTGTCCTTGAATAAGGTAACATTATATAGAGAGAAAATTTTAATTACTAAAATTATTGTTATTAATTTATATAAACAGATATTGAATAAAACCTTGAAAATAAACATGTTTTATAAAATCTATTCTATCTCAATGAACCAAAATAGTGGCTAAGAAATCCATTAAGAATTTATAATCATAGGAATCAACACCCCATGAAATAGAGAGATTGAATGTGAACATCGTAAACAATATATAAAATATTTTTATTTTTATAATATCTCAAATAGAAATTATATACACCATATAAAAAAATTTGGTTTGGAATACAAAACATATCTCAAAGAGAGTAATTGAGTTGAATTCTCTGAACACATGTCCAAAATTCCACAATAATACATTATCCTCACCTATCGCATAAATATATATCTTATAAAATTAATTCATAATATTTATTATATATATTTAATAAATAATCACTGTAAACAGTATTTGTCTACCTGAATCATTTAATTTCCTTATCGAATTTTTATAGTTTTGATCATTAAGACCATTTTTACAATACCTATATCGATATTCATTTTTCATGAAAACAATTTCATTACTTTGTCATTAATCATGCTGTTAGGGATGATTTATAATCATTTATTATTTTTTTAAATTACTTTTTTGAGTGTTTTAGTATTTATCCTTGAAGATGTAACCGATATCAAGCATGATTCGACAATTCTTTATAATCAAAACATTTTTTTAATTTAATAATGAAATTTTGATATAAAATATAGAGAACGAAAATAAAATTCTATTTAGAAATTTATATCATATTATTCCCATAATTATGCTCCCATTTTCATTCTTGATATGAATTCATATTATATTTCAATTAGGTGGAAAAACTGACCTAAACATGAACATACCATGGTTTAGTGAATGATTATATATTGTTTTTGTTTTTCTATAAATTTATTATATGAATAATGAACTTATTTAGTGATCCGTTTTTTGATATGTGATAATTTTCATAAAGTAGATAAATAATTAATGTATATGAATTGATTAGACAGTTTTAATAATATATTATCCTCTTAGTATACCTATTTTGAATGACCAATGTAACAATAGACATTAGTTTATTATATAATTAAATGTTTATAAAACCTTTCACAATAAAACAAAAATTAAACCATAAAATTATTGTTTATCATTTAGTACCATCATTATATCTAAACATTCTATTTGGTGAAGGGAAAATGAAACACATTGCATCATTAAAGGTGTTGGTTGTACAATACACAAATGATAATTATGTGTCTACCTGAATGGGATGTATGAATAAATATTGATTATAAACATAATATAATAAAAATCTGTATATAAGTTATACTAATATATTAATATCAGTGTTTCTAGAATAAATTTTATAGAATATAATATAAGAGAAAAGATAAGTATTTGATAATACTCTTGTGGGGTACTTAAATTTTACATAGACTTATCCTTGGAAACAAAGTACTTATGCTAAATAATGGTGACTATACTATTAATAAATTGTAATAAGACTCTAATATTAGATAATGTTCAGGTTTTAAAATCATAAATTAGATGGAAATTTGTGTGAGGATGTAATAAATGTGTCACCCTTTTATAAGTTAATAGAACATTAGTGTTGCAAGTAACTCTTACTTATTCAATAATGTAATGTTAATATTAAATTTTTAAAGTATATAAAATGTACATATCGTTGGGGGAATATTTTTTTTTGAAAAAACCTCATCCTATCCTTTTAATTGAATATTTTAGTGTATTAAAGGTTTTTTCGATGTTTTAATTTTTCATATAATACAC
Source organism: Viscum album (assembly GCA_963277665.1). Lineage (NCBI taxonomy): Eukaryota > Viridiplantae > Streptophyta > Magnoliopsida > Santalales > Viscaceae > Viscum > Viscum album. The sequence goes on along the minus strand of OY728132.1, from coordinate 1,336,502,754 downwards.
TTTTACCTGTTTACATAATTTCTAAAGATAGTAAATAATTTTAATGAAAAATATGATATTAATTTTTTTTGTGATTTATATTTATAATTTATAATTTAAAAATATTTTTTTAAATAAAATATCAAATGTTATGAAAGGATAATATTAAAATCAATACACATAATCTAGTAAAACTGTTTTTTTGGAAATATTTTTTTTTTAGAATTATATATATAAATAATATGAAATTATATTTTATATATATATTATTGATATAAATTTATTTACTAAAATAATAAATGATATTATTCTTTTAAGAAAATTAAAAATTGAATCTTTTTTAAAAAATACTTGATTGAATGAAAATATTTAAAATATATTTTATACTAATGTATAGTATTAGTCAGTTATAAAAAAATCGTTACTTAAGTATTATATGTTCATGTAATATTTTAACATTGAAAATATTATTCCTAAAATTTATATTTAAATATTTAATTGGTTTTATATGTTTCTTTTTCATTCTCATATAAGGATAAAATCATAAAAAATTCAGGTTTTCTTAAAACTATAATTTTCAATTAAAACCTAACCATTTTAGAAAAAGATAAAAAATTAATAATAAGTGAACTTTTATATTATTCCAAACATGATTTCTTGTTTATTAACATTATATTCATAATTTTATAAACAAAATTGATGAAATCATAAAATATAATTGAAAACCTATTTAATTTAGAAAATGAAATTTTCAAATATTAAACATTATTATTCTTATTTCCTATAATTTTCTAATATAATTGACATTAAAAACTAATAATATCAAACATAATTTATCATTAATAATATGTTTCATGAACTAGAAATACATATTTCATTAAAGAAAATTTCATAGAAAAATTATATACTATTTAATAAATTATTCTATTAGTCATTTTACGTAAACTAATTTCTTTTCCTTGAAATTAAATCATGAAATTATTTTATATATATATATATTTAGTATTGATATTAATCATATTTATTCCCACTAATTCAATATATTTATTTTTCATCATTATATATAGATATTTATATCTTATCTAAATATAACATGGATTTAGTTATGAATGATGATGTATATGGATTATGAAATCAAACACATTGTCTTATTAATATTTAATTAATCATTATAAAATCAGGTTGTTATAAAAAAGTCATTAAGAGTTGTGGTTTTGGGGAATCTTTTTTAAATTAAACTATTTTTCATGAAATGATGACAAATTTTCCTGGTATATTTGATCCAAGTATATTTTATATGAATGGTATGGAAACAATTTATCACGATTTAATTCAAAAAATTCTCATTAAAAATGAAATATGGAAATATTTGGTCTTTAATAATAAGAATAATGAGGAAAATACCATTTAAAAAATGAAGATATATAAGATTTTAGTTGAAGAAGTGTGATCAAACATATCGAAGTATGCATCTATAGATGATGAATAATATTCCCAAGTGATAGATTAATATCAAAATACATGGAGATAGTAATATAATGTTAATGGGATAACATCCTCTAAAATGATTTATGTGGGGGAGAAAGTGGCAACATCTCTTATAACATCTTGATAAATAAATGTGTTATGTTTGGAGATGAATAAAAAATGAATTAACCTTTAAAGAAGAATTGGGGTAAAAATTATTTATAAGTAAAACAATAAAAGGAGGAAAAAATATGATATTATGAAATATTTAGAAGGAGAATGATTATTTAACTAATATGGAAATTAATCTGATTAATTTAATTCATCAAATAAAGATGTTCTGGAAATTATCACATACATCATCGACTATCTCTACCAGCATGAAAATAATGTTGTACTGAATAGGGAGAATGTTTAGAAACAAAGAGAGGAACTTTTTGGATATATGAAATTGAAGGTTTCTCAAGAAGAGCCCTAAACTCAAGAAGGATTCTGGGACGATTAGAAGGAAGATATGAAGCAACTATTTCCTAAATAGAAATAAGTATTTCTCGATAAAATTAAATCACTTAATGATAAGGGGGGATAATAAAAAATTATATTAATATAAAATGATTTTATACATTCCATGAAGGAATAAGACATTATATGGACTCAATGAAGATATCATTAAGCTAAAAATCCTTAGAAATAATGAATAGATATTTCATTTCAATAAAAAATAAGTATAACACCAATCACCATGAATATTCATATAAGACAAAAGTTGAAAATGCTTAATGTTAACCTATAAATTAAATAACTTATAATATTATTTCAACAAATTATAAATGTTCAATGACAATACAAGGGACTATATGGATTAAAAAGGTTAGTCAAAAAATTAATTCCTTTAGAAAAATAATTTTTTCATCTCTCAAATCACTAATATTCAATGAAAATGTAATATGTAAGGGAGATATTATATTATACAATAAAAAAATTATTTCAATCAACCAACATAAAATAGTGTGAGATCATAATTTAATTGGTATTGTTAGAATTGTACAGAATTCAGGTATAATGAATATAAAAATTTGTATAACATGTCACTCCCTTTGTAGGGTATATGTATGTGGGGATAAAAACATGAAGGATGTAGATATATGTGAATAGTAATTGTAACATGATGGGATTTCGTGAATTTTTATTTTTGAGTTAATTTAATCTTTTTGATATTTTTATTTTCAAGAATTATATAATATTTTTTTATATGAAGAAAATATGTTTTTATTTTTAAAAAATAATATAATAATACAATACAGAAAACATAAATTTTAGTTTGTGCTACACGCAACAAAGACTTGTCTTATGTTACATGGGACATTGATTTTCTACAAAACTACATTTTATTATTAAAATTTATTATATAGGATAGTTATATCACAGTTGTTAAACCTAGTGATATTAATTTTAATAACTATAATTTAAATAGTAAAAAACATATTGGTAATAATGAATAAAAATTTTTAGTAATGTTTTTATATGATTGAAAATTATATTTTTTTAAAAGAACTACTAATTTTCCCTTCTGTGAGAAAAAATATAATTAATTTTATACAATTTTAGAAATTTTATATGATAAAAAATGTCATTTGTTAATTCAAAATGTCATCATAATCTAATGGTGAATTTTTTGGTTTTTTCAAAAAGAAAACATCACTTTTATGAACAGTGAAAATAGTGAATTTTAATTAAGAACAAGTTTTTCAACAAATTTATTTAAATATGAAAATAGTATTTTTTGTCTGTTCTAAAGTAAAAAAATATAATTTATACATATATTAATATAATTTATTTCATTGGAATCGTTTTTTATATTGAATTTAGATATAAAATCTTAATAAAATTTTGAACATTATCACTTTAGGAATCTGCTTTCTCACCCCGTCTGCATGATTGACATTAATATTAATTTTTCTATTTATTGGAATTCAATTTTAAAAAAATGTAGCCTAATAGTTTTAATCAGTATGATATTTATACTCTCACAAGGTCAAAATAATTTTTGATAAGAAAATAAAGTGATTGAAATTAATTATAATGATTAAGGTAAAATTAAGCCTAACAAAGGACTAAACCTTAAATATAAGGGATACAATAACCTAAAAACTTTTTTAAAATCCATTTCCTGCACATATTTATACTATATCCCTTCATGGTTATGATTTTATTATTTAATGAGATATTATTCAATTAAATTTCCCAATTTAATATGTTATGTAATGAAAATGATAAAAAATGGATTAAAAATATAATTTTGAAAGATAAATGTGTTATGTTTATTATAAGTATTTATTATTTATTACCCAATATGAATTGGTTACATTAAACACTTAACAAATTCTAACGTATGGATTATTTAGTTAATAATTAAATAAAATAAAATATGCCCAAAACATTACATGTAAAGTCAAAGTAATAAATAATTGTGTTAATGACTTTATAATGTTACAAAGATTTCAACTGAATATATTTTCATTCCAATTTTATTCTGACATTTTTTTATAATTAATATTATATAAATAATATCAAAATTGAAAATAATGTTATTATACAATAAAATAAAATTTATCAAATCATTTAAATTTATTAAAAATCATACCTTATTGAAATTTAATTTTAAGTGTTAAAAAATATAAAACATGGCTTATTTTTTGGACTAAATGAACATTTATAATGAATGTATATGCCCCAAAATATTAATAACATTGTTAGCATGGTTCTGGTTAAAGTAGTGTTTGTGCGTGGTAATGCGCTAGTTATAAAATTAATTTCCAAAAAACAGGGTATTTTTTATTTTTAAGGTAGAAATCATATATGTAATTAATTTTTTCTCTATTTTCATGAAAATTTGAAATTAAATTAGTCTTTTTGGTTGAATTACATTGGTCATAAAACTAGATACTTAAATGAAAAGGAAAATTAAAAATATAAAGAAACCGAATGACTAAGGAAAAAAAATTAAAAAAATTAACTTCATTTTGTGTGGTGGTGATTTGGTTTGACTATAAATTATCATTAATCCATTATTTTTTCATTTTGGGTTTACATAAGGTAGTAGAGTCCTCCCATTAGCGTTTACCATTTAGTATTTACAAGAAATAAACTCTTATTCCACTATAAAAAGGCACACACCCCTATATATTCTTCAAACAAATCAAAACACATAGGTTCATCCATGATCTGTGTAATTAAATTCACAAAATCCCTTCGTTACTATTTTAACCATATATTTGGGTATAAGTCAAACCATGTAATTCTTTTGATGAAAAACAAAATGATCTATCCAAAGTAGAGGTATCGTCCTTCCTGAACCTTTTTCTTTTATTTATTTTCTCCCTAAACTCAATTATTCTTATTCAATGATTACATAAAACCCTATGTATCATAAATTTATTGATATTAATTCCCAAAAATGGGATATACCTTCACTTACATGTATTTCTATATAATAGGTAAGGAATTTATAGTTTTTGAGTACAGTGAACTACTGCCTCATGAAACAATGTTGTTCATTTTTTCTTTACCACCTCTCATGGATGGAAATTATCATTTGAACTCTATTTTTAGGATATATATGATATTCATGACATATTTTTTTTTAATTATTATATAACACATTCTGTCATGATTTCCATTTTTTAAATATAATAATTACTCTTGGGGAACTGTGGACCCCCACCTCTTTAAAGCAATATGATTCATTCACAGTCTAAATGCACTATATTATGGATGGGTTCATTGAAATTAAATGATATATATTAAATTATAATTCTATTTTAATTATTATATATTTATTTATTTTAATTTATTTCTATCAATTTGACAATAAAATGGTAACATCATTCATATGTACGTACGACCTAACATCTCCATGAACGGTGTACTCCATTTCATATTTCAATATTTTTTAGATTATTATAAGAAAATTTTTAATGAATATATATTATTTTCATACCATTTTGGATATTAATTAATTCATGATATAATTATGAGGGCCAAAAATATATCAAATTAAGATACATGTAAGAAAAGTAAAGAGGATATTACCTAAAGCATGACTTTAACGTCGAATTGTTAACACGTGGGTAATAAATGGTAATAATAAAACTATATATGGTATTTTATATAATAATATGGTGAATTAAAATAATTATAATAAAATTATATATATTATATAGGATGTTTTTTTGAGTACGGTGAGAGTTAAGTAATAAGGGATGGTAACTTCATCTCAGTTTTTATTTCTATGATATACATGTGTTATTCACTACTCCTTTATTTTGTGTGGTGTTATTAATAACCATGTATGTATTCTGTGAGTATTATAAATAAATTTCATGAAACCTATATATCCAATTTCTTATTTATATTTCATGAGTGTTTACTTCCCAAAATTTACCATATCTGTAATATAGTTTTGTCTCAAATTGCCTTCTTTGAGACATATGTTTTGATATACATCATATTATTTAAGGAGTTACATATAATTAATTTTTATAGGTTATATAATGAATTTAATTCTTTTCATTATATCCTAATCCTCACATAAATTCATTATCTTGCATGGGGATCATAATTCAAAGTTATCAAGTTGTAATAGTGTATTGAAACAATTTCATGTTCTATTAAGATTGCGGATGATTATGCCTCAATTACAGAATTATTATGATCCATATCTCATATAATTCCATAAAATTTTTTATCCTATTGTAATTTATGTTATTATTAGTTATTTGTACCATTTTTTCAAACTTTTTTAGATAATATGATCAAGAATGTTTTTAAAGAATATATGACTTTTCCACTCTATTCTATTGTAAATCTATGTTTCATCAAAACCATGATTTGTAAAAAAACTGAAAAAATAATCTACTATTATATTATGATATTAAATATATATTTTTAACCATTTTTCAACTTTTGAAAAAATGTTATATTAAAAATTAAAATGTTTGTCATTTTTTATTTGAGGCACATTTCTATACATTTTATGGTGAAAAAGGAATGTCCAGTGTGTATAAATTTACCAATAGTTATGACCATCATTCACATTAAGATAAATTTATATAATTAAAAATATGTTTCTTTAAAACAAATTTTTTTTCATATTACTCTCTAATTTATGTGTGTTTATGTGGTTTTTAATTAAAAAAATTGAGATGTTTTATTTTTAAAAAGTGACTTAAAATATTTTCAAAACATCATTTATAAGTTTTCAAAGGGTTTCTTTCAAAGAAAATGATTTCAAGGATTTTGAAGTTTATTAAATAATTTTTCAAATTATTTTCCCGGAAAAAGGATTTAAAAAATATTTCATGTCTTGTTTCAATATTTTAAAGTATTATTAAATAAAACGATATTCAATTTTTTTAGAATTCTTTTATAAGTGTTCAGTGGAAATTTTTTTCAAATTTATATCAAGCCTTCATACTATGTTTTAAATATATTTTCAAATAAAATGGAATTCCATGTGATATAACTCCTTCATTATAGTATTACATGTTTTTTCAAAGAAAATAGTATTAACAATTCTTTATATTTTAAAAACATTTTTTTAGAAAATAGTCAATATTTTACACAAGAATAGATTTAAAGGGTTCCATCCAAATTATTTTCCATATAAGATGACATTAATTTTGATACTCCATCCTTTATGTTAAATTATCCAAAGGTTTTATTCATATTCATTATCTAAATGGGTAATATTATTATTTCAATGTGTTAATGAGACCCATTTCTATTTCACGGATTATGTGTACATGAAACTTATTCCTCTTCGATGAGTTTTATACTTAATAAAAAAGACTCTTTTCATGGGTTATGGTTTAATGAAATTATTTTGAAACCTATAATTTTACATTGGTTAATATATTATAAAATATTTATTACACCCATTTCATTTCAAGGGTTATTATAGGATGTTTATAAAATAGATTAGTTTTTGTGGATCCTATTATAATGATTGTTTTATTCACCTTTGGAACATGTATAATTGATTTTGATATAGGATGGGTGGACCTATATCTCCTCATAATGAATTGGGTAAATATTTATTACTCATATGATAATGGTTGGATTCAAATTGATGGGATTCATCCACTATGTAAAGATGGGGACACTTGGTCCCTTACACGGAATGGACTACAACTGGGGATAGTGGAGTGTCCCACCCAGTATGTATAGTCTCTGTGAATATTATAATATGGGGAAACATGATATACAATGGTTATATAGGTAATCCCAATTCACTATCAGATGATGGGGAAACCTAATCCCTTATAAAGAAAGGACTATGACTGGGGATGGTGGTTTGTCTCTCCCTATAGGTGTAGTCCCCTTGATAATCCATGATAAGTTTTAGCAATGTGCCTTGGCTTATAAAAAATGATATTATATTTTTATGTATAATCCACAAGTCCATGACTTATTCTTATGTAATGATTTTAGGGACTATTACATTTCTCACTAAATGATTTATTCCTAATAAACAACTAATATTTATTCGATTATTTTTGTTTATGATGTTTGATATACAATATATGATATTTTAATGCCATGATAACATTATCATACCCTTTTGTTCTTGTTTAGGCTTACTTGTCCAAATTTTTTACCCTTACTCAGAATATGGGATCACCCATTTTTATGTTTCCATCCCCATGTTATGAAAAATTGTATTAAGTATGATATTTCTAAGAAGGGTTATAGTAATGAAGAACCTGGTGGGAGATAATATAGCTCACTTATTTACTAGTGTTTATGTTATAATGTTTTCAAAGGAACAAAACTAATATGGTCTTTGGGAGACTATTTGGGTACTATTTTATGTATTTTGAAAAAATGATGTAATCTCTATTTATTTTAATACTGGGTTGTTATTTTCCATATAAGAGAAAAATTTTAGTCAACCTTTGGAAAATGGGATTTGAAAACATTAGTGACATCTCTAAAGATGTTTCTTAGGATATGTATAAGTATGTATCTAATGATATTTTTAGGGTTAATGAAATGTATTGGAAAATTTAATGAAGTGTCAGTAAAGGATATGGTGAGTGATTTCCTTAACATAAATCCATATCTATATATTAAAAGAGGTCGTGGTTCAAAAAGAAATGAACCTACGGGTAAAATCTCATACAACGTGTGTCGGGCCTAACTCAATTATAACCTGGTGCATGAAAAGGTTCCTTAATATGTACCTGGTTTGACTCTCAGGAGGAATATTATTTTTGAATTCATGAACTATTTATGAATCATCATTAAGGATTTATATAAAATGTGAGTATGAATAACCTATGTTAAACCTGAAGTTTTATAGATTAAAAGAGTATGTGTGATGATTTAGACATTTTTTAGGTGAATTTTTAGGATTATTAGGTTTTCAAAAATGATAAATGTTTCTCATAGTGTTATTTATTATTTTAATAAATAATAGGTACTAGAAGGAACTATGTTAACATTGAACGTTTTAGATGTGGAAAATAGGGGCATGTTGGAAATCAATTTTCTAAGTGTAAATATTTTGAATATAAACATGAACTTCCATGTGTGTGAGTTATACTTATGAATATATAGAGACCACAATAAACATGTCAATTGTATGGGATGTTATTCTATTATCATTTACATTAAACATGAGAAGTGTGATTATATTGATTTTTAGGAACCTTATGACATGATTCTTCTTTTTTATCCTAGTAAATGTTTATTAAGGGACAAGATGATATAGTATGATTAATGGATTAAGGATAATGTTGGATAATATGAGTGTTTATGTTTTGGAATTAAATGGCTATGATATATGAATCATGAAATATATATGTATTTTTAGTATATGTTTTTCAATACTTATTTTAATGGACATGTTGAATTGTGTTGGTGCAGTATAATAGTGATTTCATATAATAGTGATATTTTGATTAAGGTATGGTTCCCTTTAATTTATTTATGATGTTGAGAGAATCATGATTGTATAAAGATCGGTTGGACTGTACTAATTACCTCAAAATTATTAATGCATTTTTTGAAAATTTATTCTATGGTTTCATGTATTATGTTTAAAAAACTACAAATTTAATAAATATGTCCATAAATATTTGGAAAAAGGAATCATTCAGGTTTTAAAAAAGAATATATAGCAATCTAGGTTATTTCCATGTTTTAAGAGAATATATGATGAGGGAATTCACATGTTTGTAATGTGACAACCAATAGATACTTTTTGACATATATGGGGAAATGATATACAAATTTTGGGACTTTCTTTATAAATTTTTAGATTTTCATCATTATAATGGGTTATAAGGATACCCATTTAGAGAAAGATTATATTAATCTTCCCATAAAGTGTTTATTTATTGACGTTTTCATTGAAAACCATAATTAAAATGTTATTAATGGATTAGGCATATTTCAAGGACTTCCATAATATCAATACTGAAATTTTTATGAATGTTTTTTTAGAAAAGGACATCATGTATATTGATTGAGAACCCATCAATTATGGAAAGACCGTGATAAATTAACATGTGACCGAAGAACAATAAGGGATTCATGACTACAACTAGCCAACATGATGGTCTAGTTAATGTTAAATTTTTATTTTCATTAGTTAATAAAACTGAAGAATATATATTAACAATGAAACACTAGGTTTACTCATAATGTTTATAGATTAATTTAGTAACCATAACAACTTTGAAGAATAGTTCATGAAAAAAATTTATACTTTTTAATGTTTTATGGGCCTGAAGATCTAATTAAAGTGTATCTTTGTGCTTCAGGATTCAAAGATCATTTTTGAATATCCATTTCATGAATTAATTAATGATTTATAAATAGTTCTAAGAATAACTGATGGATAATAATTTTTTTTAAATAAAAATATCAAGAAATTATATTTCCTTATATTCTTTCTTAATTAAAACAATTACTCAACATTATAAAAATGATCAAAAAGAATTGTCATGATAACATAATTTTTATGAAAAAATGTACTTTTAAATCCTAAATTATTTACTACATTCAATCCCTCAAATTACCATTGATAATTTACTTTTTTGTGTTTGATTACCTCAATCAATACTTAAAAATATTTACGTGTTTCCTCCAATTCCAAACATTCACTTGACACTATTATTGTCCCATGCTGAATCATAGTTATGAATTATATTGGGTAACTGTTATTGTTAAAAAATTCAATTTTTATAGAATTATATAGTGTTCATTTTTACAATGTGTAAATATAAGAATGTAACATTAATGTATTAAACCTTCAATATCCTAGATAATTATTTTTAAAAAAATCATTTTCAGGGTGAGTAGAATGTAACACACCGAGATTTTGCGAATTATTATTTTTTTCATTAATTTTAACTTTATGATAATTTAATTTTACTAAAACATTAATTATAGTCTTATATTTAATAGAACAATGTTTTTCTTGCACAACACCATGTAAATATTACACTATGCACACCAAAAATTTTATCTTGTGTTACATGAAACACTAACTTGGCTTGCGTGATAGATGACATTAAGTTTCTAGAAAAAAAAATTTTGTTATTGGAATTATTTAAATAGTAAAAATATATTATAAAAGTTTAGAATAATTATATTAATATTAGTAACAAATTTTAAAATATTATAATACACATTGATAATAAGACATTCAATTTTTTAGTGTAGTCATTATATTTGTTAAAATAACATTTTCTTAAAAGAAATTCTCTTTATGTCCTTATGTGAACAATAGTAAAATAAATTTCCAACACTTTTCGAATTTTATTTTTATATAATAAATATCATTTGTGATTTCATAATTTCGAAATAATCAATGGGTGAATTTTTTGCGATTTTATGAGAAACATCATTTTTTGATGAATAGTTAAAAATAATGAAATTTTATTTTAAAAAATCATGTAATTTATTTATATAGTAAAATTATATATTAAGTTTGTATTAAAGTCAAAATAGATGACATATATATATATATATTAATCCAATTTAGGACAATAGAATCATGTTTATGTTGAATTGAGATTTCAAAATCATAAAGAACTTCTGAACATTCTCATATTAAACACCTGCTTTCTCGCCACGTATGAAGGATTGACATTAAACATAATTTTTTTTCTTCAATGAATTTAATCTAGAAAAATGTAAATAAATGTTTTAATTAATAATGATACTTATATTCTAACAATATCAACACAATCTTTGGAAAAAAATATTTTGGTTAGTGATTAAAATTAATTATAATAATTAAGTTAAAAATAAGTTTATTAAGGGACTAAACCATAAACAATAGGGAAAAATGTACTATATAATTTTATAATATCCATTATCTTACCATGTCTATGTTTACATTTATGGTTCCAAAATTATGATTTAATGGGATAATATTCAACAAAAGTGAAATATTTCATAAATTATGTATGGAAAATGACAAAAAGGGAACTTTTCATACCTTTAACATTTATAAAATATTAGGGTATGAAAAAATAAAAATATATTCATATATATATATCCTTTTTAATGATATAGGATTTATTGTTTTCGTAATTATTTAACATTACTTCATACATACGAATTAGATTCCTTAAATTCTTAACAAATGCTAACACATTGATTATTTAGTTATTAATAAAATAAAATAAAAGACACTAAAATAATTAAAATTAAAGTAAATTTAATGAATTATTATGTAGATTAATATATCATGTTACAAATATGTGAAATTTATATGTATAAATTTAAATATTTTTTTGATATTTTATTAAATTAATATGAAATAAATAATGTCAAAATTCAAATTAAAGTAATTTTCCTAGAGATTATATGTTAATAAAAGATTTAAAATTAATATAAAACATAACATATTCCATGTTATTTTTATGTTTTAATAAATAGAAATTAAAATTTACATATGGACCAAATTATCTTTAATAATTAACATATATACCCAAAAAATTAAAAACATTATTACCATAGTTTGGGATAAAGCACTACTTTTTCATGTTAAATGTGCTTGTTTTAAAATTAATTTCTAACACAAATGAGATTTATATTTTATAAATTGCATAACTAATTTATAATTCAGAGGAATATATTTTCTAAAAAACCAAAACATAATTTAATCTTCATTTAAATATTACATAGGGTCAAAATAACTAAAATGAATAATTTAAAGAAACAAAATTACTAAGGAACAAATTATAAAAATGCACTAATTTTTGTGTGGTGGATAACTTTGTTGACCATAAATTCACATTACTCAATTATTTTAATATTTTTAATTATCATGAGGTAACATAAACCTCCCACAATTTCTTGACTTTTGGTTTTTACAACAATTTCATTCAACCTCCACTATAAAATGGCACTCATGCTTCCCCCTTCTTCAAACCTCTGAAACTACATTAGTTAGGAGAATATCTTATAGTATCACTTCCGAATATTCTTCCCTTACTAATTGAATCATAAATTTGGTCAAAAAACCATCCAGGTAATCCCTTTTGTGAAATTCATAAAGAGTTACCCATGATAGAGGTAACACCATTACTCAAGATCCTTTTAATTATTTCTGTTCTCTACCATATCAATTATTCATATTATATTCTTACATAAATCCATCAATTTAAAAAACATACTGATAAAATTTAATAAATGGGTTAGGTGTAAAATTACACATGCTTCCATATAATGGGTAACAAACATACCATTTTTGTGTATATTGAAATATCTCCACCCAAACTAATTTTTTTCATTTTTTCCTGGACAACCTATGGTGGATGAAAATTATGTTAGAAAATCAATTTTTTATGATAAGTATTACCATAATTGTTTTATTATTTTTCTATTATTAATATATAACACATAACTTCATGGTTTTTAGTTCATGTAAATATGAAAATTTTTCTTTGGGAAGGGCGGACTACCGCCTCCTCAAAGCGATGTGATTCATTTACACACTATATGTAAATTATTATGGTTGGTTTAAGAGAAATTTTTTGATACATATGATATTATTATGAAACTTGAATAATTTTATATATATTTCATTTAATTTTATTTTTTAATACAAAAATAAAATGGAAACAATGTTCATGCTTACAGATTTCTTAACCTCTCCATGAATTGTGTACTCCATTCCATCCATCTATATTTTATGTATTATCATAAATTAAGATATATTGAATAATTTTTTTTATATAATGGATGAAATTATGGGAATAATTATATGATAATTATTATAAAAAAATATAACAACTTAAGACAAATTTAATAAAAACAAAGTGAATATTACTTGAAGCATAACCTTAACATGGAATAGTTAAAAAAAGTGATATAAATTCATCATGAAAACATATATGGTATTATATAAAATAAAATTATTTTTTAAAGGATTTTTAATTGACATATATATAATAAAAAATAGTTTTGTATGAATACTATGAGGGTTAATATGTATGGTATGGGAACTCTATCTTGTATTTTATTTCTATGAGATACATGTTTTATTCAACATACATGTCTTTTTTATGATGCATATACTTCACATAGAATTATTATATCTTTATTATAATAAAATTTGTTTTTCATTAACTATAAAATTGATCAAATATAATTCATGGGGTTTTACTATTAAAAAGTTACCATATTAGTAAGAGAGTTTTGTCCCGATTTTCTATCTTTGAGACACATGTTTTGTTATACACAATATTGTTTTACAAGGTGTATATAATGAAATTTGAAATTTTATATAATGAATATATTATTTTCATGATATCCTATGATTCATTTAATTTCATTTTATTACGTGGGTATCATGATTCAAGGTTATCATGTTGTAATAGTTTATTTAATAAATCTCATATTTTATTGAGATTATTTATGTTATTACTCCATTAATGAATTCTTATAATCTGTATATCAATAAATATCGGGAAATTTATTCACATCTCGTTATTACTTATATATTCATGTATTGGTGAAATTTATTCAATATTTGGTACATTATATGATCAATAATGAGTTTTTAAGAATGTTTGACTTTACCTATCTCTTCGGTCTATAATCTGTCTTCCATAAAAACATTTTTTTAGAAAAGTATTTTGAGAAATATGTTAATATTCTCCTATGATCATTAAAATAATTTATACCAAATTCAAAACTTTTAAACAATTAGTGTTTTTAAATTAATATTCTTTAATTTTTCTATTCAAGACACTTTTCTTAACTTTTCATTGTCAAAAATGAATGTTGTGCATGTACAAATTTTCTCAAGGTCATGCCTATCCTTCCATTGAAGCTTGCATTGCATTATTTAAATTTAATTTTTTAAAAAATAAATATTATTTCTATTATTATGGAAATTATTTTTTTAATTGGGTTTTAATGAATATGTTTTTCTAAAATAGTTTCTAAAATATTTGTTTATATGATTCACAAAAAAATCCTTTATAAGCCTTCAAAACGTATTTTCAAAGAAACTGATTTCAATTATTCAGATGATTCATTTATATGTATTCAAATTATTATCAATGAAAATGTTTTTTAGAATTATTTCAAGAATTATTTCTTTGGTTCTAATGTATTCTCAAAATAAATGTTTTCCAAATTTATTTCATGATTATTTTATATGATTTGAAGCCTTATTCCTATGTTATTGAATAAAAATAAATGAAAAATTTGTTCTTAATTGTTTTGATCCTTCATCATATATTTTCAAATTATTTTAAATGAAAAAGGTTTTCCATTGGATTTATGTATTAAAATATTTTTTTAAGAAGTTAAGTTTTTTATGAAATGTCTTTGAAATGATATTTCCCATTTATTTTACATATAAGATGACATCCATTTTTTTAGTCATTACTTTTTTGAAATGATCAGAAGTCTACATTAATATTATTTATTTAAATGTTTTATTGATTTCATGATGTTTGTGAGACCCATTTCTATTACATGGGTTATATTATTATGAAATTGATTCCTTTTCCATGATTATTATGGTTATGAATCCCAATTATTCACATGGGATATGATTTGATGAAATGATTATGAAAACTATCTTTTTCCATAGGTTAAGATATGATTACATGTTTTTGACATCATTTTATTTCTTGGTTTTTTGAATGGATGTTTATGAAACCAATATTATATTATGGTTCATGATATGATGATATTTTTATTATCTTGTGGCACAAGTATGAATGATTTTGTTATGATATGGGTGGGACATATATATCTCTCCAATGAATTGGGTCAAGATTTATATATCATTAGATAAATATGGGAATCAATTTAATTGGATTGATCCACTCTTAAAAGATATGGAAACCTTGTCCCTTACAAGTAAAGGACTGTGAGGGGTGGTGGTGGGTCCCACCCAATAGAAATTTACCCCATGAATATAGGAAGGTGAGGAAACCTAAATCACAATGAGAAGAATCAGAATCCTAATCAAATATGTGAATATGGAGAATCTCGGTCCCTTATAAGGAAATCACTATGACTGGGAATGTTGGTTTTTCCGTCTAGTTGGTGTATTCCCCATGAAATGCCCTGATCAGTTCAAGAAATGAATCTTTACATATATGTAATTATATTAAATGTTTATGTGTGTTTTACAATGATATGTCTTATTCCTATGTTATTCTTTCATGGAAAAATTTATTGTTTCTCTTAATATTCATTTTTTATGAACTACAATGCTTTGTGCCATTACATATGTTTTTTATCTTGGATAAGCATGGTCAGACCTTCTAATGTTATGATCATGTTTTCATACACCTATTATCATGTTTATAATTACATATATCCAATCAATACCTTTATTCAGCACCTGATCTCTCCCATTTTTATGTATCCTTCCACAGGTTATGAGTATTAGTATTAGTAATGATGTGTCTAAGAAGGGTTCTAATCAAGATGAACCTAGTTGAAGGTAATGTAGCAGACTTTGGTACCATTGTTTATATAACTATATTTCGAAAGGTACTAAACTAATAGGGTATTTTGGAGTCAAATGGTGTAATGTTTTAGGAATTTTTAGGAAAATATATAATTTCTACGTATGCTAAGACTTCATGTAAATATTTATAATAATGTTCAGAACATGAAAAATGCTTGTAAGATGAACAGATGGATGTTAAATATTATAAATGGAAAGATTATTTTGAATGTCTTAATGAGGAGTGTCGGAGAACTGATTAATATATTCATAATTCAGAAGAATGTATTTCTAAACAACATATACAAGGTCAAAAAAAATTAAATAAAAGGAAATTCATAAAGGTATGACTGATGAAAAGTCATTATATGATGATGTTTCTCTAAAATATAGAAAAAAGATGAATCATTAAATTCAATAAAATGGTAGTTCTTCTAATATTATAGGAGATATATATATCTTAAAATAAATAAAATAATATGATGACCTATTTGTTACATTTTTTAATGAATATTGTTTCAAAATAAAATTCCTTTTTATATAAGAAACTGATTTATGAAAGCTAATGTCCAAATATATTTTTTATTAACGGACATAAAAAAATTTCTTTGTGTCACCCAACATTGGGATGATGTGAATGAATCTATATTCAAACTTTTATATAATATTATAAAACATTAAGAATATTGTAATATTATTACCAATGGTGACAAAACTAGTTGTAATGTGTTTCAACTCGATGACAAAATGTAACTATTTTTATTTGAGTACTTATTTTGAAAATTAATTTTACCACATTATTCATTCAAATATTAGTGAAAAAAATATAATAAAAAAATTTTGATGTAATTTTTTAGATATTTTTATCAACATAATATGAAAAGAGATATTATATGTGGAAAATATGAAAAGGAATGAATTGTGATTCAATGTTATCAGAAGGTATAGATACAATCGACACAACCTCTTGAAGTTTTCCAAAATGAATTATATGGACTAGTGTGATTTCATTCGACCAAAAATGATTTATATCTCATAACCTACATTGATAAATTTTCCCAGATGACTATGGTAATGTATAAAAAATACAAATATGTGGTTAGAGAGTCGTTAAAAATATTCTATAAGGAGGTATATAAGGAACAATTATTAAATATGTAGAAATTTATAACATAACCTAGAAAAAAGTTCACTTATTACTCTTTTGAATTCTATTTTTCAAGTTATTGTTTTAGGAATTAATACATTTCTCCAAACACTCCACAAAATAATGGAGTATAAGTGAGAATGATCTGAATTCTAGTTGAAATTTTAGGATATATTTTTTTGGTGTATAAACACTAAAAATATTTCTAGATTGGATTAATTTGTAGGTAATTTCAGGTTCTAAATAGATTTTTTCTATGAATTAAAAAAAACACCCTATAATTTTTCATGCAAATAATTTCCTACTATTAAATACATTATGTTATGTGAGATTCCCTTATTGATGATGATAAAAATTAAAATTATAAGATAATTTGAGGATATTCATGAGGAAATAATTTTACGAGGGGTATAAAATAATAATATAAGGTACATTTACTTGTGTAAATGATCACACCAAATTGTAGAATCATGGGATGTTATTGTTAGTAAAGATAAATTCAATGAATAAAATGAAGGATATATTTGATGTAAAATTGTATCTGAATAAATATTAATACCTTATGAATGATATAATATTAAAATTTAAATATGTGAATAGGGGTAAAAAACACCATTATTTCCATTGTTGAGAAAGAAATTAATGAAAATAAAAACTATAGAATATAGAAGATACTAATTTTTTTGGTCAAACCATTATTATTGGAAGAAGTGAAGATAAAATTTATATGATAAGGAAAGTAATAATGGATAATTATACAACACACCTTTTTAAAATATAAAAATGATTATTTAGAATGGATTTGAAAATTTATACGTGGGATGTTATTCCAAAACTAAATTAAAAAAATATTATAGGATCTAAATGGATATTCCAAAATAATAATGATAAAATGGGAGAGGTTTTAATAAATAAATCCATGAACATATTTGAAGGTTATAAATTGGTTTAGAGTTTTTCATTTAAGGAATCATTCACCCATTTTTTAGGCCTTGGAATTTTGTTAATGTTATGATAAATGATGGCTTATAGAAGATAAAATGTTTATTAGAGGGTTGTCAAGTAAGAATTATTAAATGGGGGAAGTTAAGGAAGAAGTATATATTGAGAAACTAAATGTTTTATTTCTCGATAAAATTGAAAGCAATATTTAAATTATGAATAAATATGTGTCTTTGTAGATGTTGTCTCCATGAGCCTGGTTTTTAATTTATTATTATTTCATAAATAGAATAAATAATTCTTGAAGAAATGATGAAAAAAATAAATATGTATAGGTAACGGGATAATAAACATTGATTGATATATTTCTTCTTAATGTAAAAATCATAATTTATGATAAAAAAATAATTATTAAAATTTATTTTAACGTATGAAGTGCTTCATTGACAGTTTTATGCTTGGAGAAAAGAAATTGTTTCCCAAGCTATAGTTCATGAAATCTAACATCTGTATTATAATTTATCATGAAAATTTTTCTATTGATTTATTAATTAATTTTTTTGTGGAGGATCCAAAATGGATTTCAGAACCTCTTATTGTTGGTATGATTTTGTATAATGATTAATTTTCAAAAGGGTGAAATATAAGTGTTTATGGCGAGTTGATTGAGAGTATATTATGTTTTATAGAATCTTGAAATGAATGTTTATTTATAGTGACATATTCTACAAGATATTACTGTGATCCAATGGAATATCATATGTTGGTTTCAAAAATAATTATGAGATATATTAATGTTACACTCAACTATTGTTTTATGTAAAAAATAATCAAGAAGTTAAAAAATATTGGGATTATATAAATATATTTTGTCAGAGTATACAATGATTAAAAGATCCCGTTGGAGGAAAATTTTTAATTGAATAAAAGATGTGTATACTTGAACAAAAATAAATAGATCATTGTGACATTATATATAAATAAATCAGATTATGTGGTTATTCTATACACATGTACTCAAATTATGTGGTTATTGTCACTACTAGAATATTTGATTGAAAAAGTTGAAAATTTATAGAAAATTTTCTCTAATAGTAAGACTGAAATTGACCCCTCAAAAAAATTTATAACATTCACAATGAAATAAAATTTATATAATATATCATTTTTTGAGAGAACATTATTCTTCAAGAGAATTCAATAAATTATATTTTCGAACTGAGGATTAAATTGTTGATATATTCACCAAATATTTTTTAATGGAAATATTTTTGTCCCTAAGACCAACACTTCATGCTCAACCTACCCTTTCTAATTAACAAAATAAATGAATTACCCCTAAATTTTATTGGATTCAATTATAGAATTTGGAGTAGTAGTCTATAAATATTCTTCATTCTTCCATTAATATGAATTTGTAAATATTTTAAAACTATACAAGGGTCTTATATGATTCTGAAGTTATTATTGTTTCAAAAAATTGGGAGAATTTGAATGGTGAATTTAATGTGGCTCAGTATATTGAAATTTATTAATAAAACATTCCACTAAGAGATTTAATTATCTCAAAAAAAATTATAATAGTGTGGTTTGTAGATAATTTTCATTTAAAAAGAATATATTTTGATATATATTTTGAAAAAAGACTTATTATAATGTTTAAAAAAATCCAGAGGTGATGATTAATGAACCTATAGTTTTTTCACCCTGTTTTGTTTTTTGTTAACCTGAAAATGTGTTCTTGATCTTTTTATCTGTATAAATTTTTATGGATACTATTTTGAAAATATAAATCATACAAATTTTTATATGGGTATATTTAAAAGTACTAGATATAAATTCATACAATTATTTAAATATCCTCATTTTTCCTATCATCATTATTACTAAATATAATTATAATTCTGGAAGATTTATTTCATAAAACTACAAGATAAATATTTTTTATTGGAGATTATTGTAGATGTTTAATATAGGTAAATTTTTTCTTTTATAAAATTTACATTTGATATATTATAAAAAAAATAACAAATCATGGTGATTTCAATAATTTTTTGGATGATCATTAATTAATCCATCAAATGGAGTGTTTTAGGAATGTGGAAAAATTTTGGGATTGCATAGATATGTTTATGGATGGAGAGATATGATCATGAGTATTCTAGAAATATTTTAATGATATTAATTTTTAGATATAATACACATTAAAGATACTATACAAATAAAAACATTGATTTTATCAAAAAATTGGCTTTTAATAGATTTCTTTTGGATAATGAAGCTCCAAATGAGGTGGTACTAGATAAAGAAGATCCATACAAATAATAACTACACATAGAATTTCTAGATAAATTAGATCAAATGAATATATATCATATGGATAGTGTCTCAAAAATATGAACCAAATAAGGATGTTCGTACAACATTTTGAACAGTGGGGATTATATGTTTTTAATCTATAAAGATTTTGAAAATGTTAAACATGATGTTCAATGACCCGATATTCAGGAAGGAATGATCAAAATTGTAGTTTGTATTTATTGAGGTAATTAAGATAATTGATAATAATATTTGAGGATTTTATTTTTATTTCAGTTAACTATGTTTTGTTTAGAGCCTTTTAAGTCATTCAAATTAAGAATGAGTTGAAAATGAAATTAAAATTTGGAATTTGTGCTTGCTTTTTCATTTTAATATGATATATGAGTATATAGAGGGGAGTAAACTTATTGATACCTCTATTTTCCTACTTTTATGAACATAGATTGTTTTCTATTATTCTAACAATAAATAATCATAGTTATTGTTTGATCAAATTTTTATATAGAATATTCAAGATGGATATTTTTTATATATTAAGAAATCAAATGATTATATTCATGAAACAATGTTTTGGAAGGTTGATTTGTTGTGTAGAATTTGAATATTTTATATATTTATATATACTCAAAGTAAGATCTTTGTTATTTCTATGGAAGACACTTGTTGAAGAATTCATTATTTTATTGGAAGTTGATACATTTGTAACAAGTGATAACCATCATTAATGGGTCAAGTATGATTCCCTCCCACCATTATTATGGATAAAGGGTGATTCCTTAAAAACACACATTTTTTATATATGATAGATATTAGATAAGAAACTATATATCTGGTGATTTTCTAAACAAAAATAGAGTGTATATCCAAATAGGGACTCGAAATTTTAACAAATTTTTCATTATATTTATATTTTTATTCATTACTTATGGGTAAGGTTTATTTATAATGTTGAGTGGATCAATACAGTAAAAAGTGGAATGGGATTATTCTATGTGATGAAAATTTATAAAAACCCCCTTATAAACCCCCCCTTTTTCAATGTTTCTACATGCATAGACACTTCATCGTCACTTTTCATGTGTGTTTTAAACAAATATATTTGGAAAAAATTAACTGAAATTCTATCCTTCAAAAATAAAATGTTTTAAATTTCATCAAACATTTATTTTGAATACCATTATGTTTTTTAAATGATATTATTTTTATTTTTTCTCAAATTTAAAGGTAGTCACTATTTTAACACACCATTGTAAAAACAACTTTTGAATATTTCTCATTACATCAAATTTTTATAATAATATATCAAATTATTTTCAAAATTTATTAATATGTTTTTCTTCCTTGTGAACATATTATTCCACCATAATTTAATTATACTGAAAAAAATCCACAATATGACTTCATAGTTTCTCAATGAATTTGATACTCTATAACTGTTTTATAGAAAAAATGTTATAAAAATATCAAGGATATTTCTTAATTACAATGTTATTGTTCTAAAACTCCTAAAAATATTTTGGAATCCATGCCATTTATATTTGACCCATCATATGCTTGATTGTGGACATTATTTAAATGATATCATACACCTTATTTCATGTGATGGATTACTGAATATTATTTTATATCATATAAAATATCAAAAACTAGACTTCTCTTTCAAAATATGTCTGTGTTATAGGTATGATTTTTCTTCTAATTATTCTCATTGGTGAACACTTTATATTTTCTTATATTGATTAAATGGTGTTCACATATATTATATACATTAATTGATTAGGGAAATTATTTATGTTAAAATATTCTAATTACTCTATATGGACTTATTTTGAGGGATTCTTATGTAAAAATCTATTCAATTTATTGATTAGGTAATTATTGAAAATAAATATACATTTTTCACTGTTTATTTTTTGGATAAGTTAATAAAATTCCCAATATATTTTTTAACCATAAACCTTCTTTCATTGTCTACCTTATGATTGTGTTATCCCATTTATTCAATATGGATGTCCATTTATTCCAAAGTAAAGTTTACTGTATATTATATTTTCTAGTTTATTCATTCTTATATATGATGAATGCATTAGAAATATTTAATGATGGGTGGGTCCTCATATAGATGTTCCCTTGATGAATCAAAATGCATCATGAGAAGAATATGATTGATTATTTTGGTGTATTCCTACCCAAAATAAAATATTTCTTAAACATATGGCCATGTGGGTAATTTCATGATGTATAAGATCAGGATGTCTTGGCTTAGGGAATGGAATTATATATCCAACATTATGAATTTAATCCTAATGGAACCATTTTTTTGTTAACTGTGGTATCTTTTAATTTCCATTGTTCATCATGAATTAAATTTTATTCTATTATGGAATTATTTTTTTATCTATTGAAATCATTTTATTTATGATCATCTTATACACACTTATGGTGTTTGACTATTATCTATAATATTTAGACTTACTGAGCATTTGATATCACCCATTCATATAATTTCTATTTCCCATGGTTATTAATAAATGGGTTACTTTTTATCTTTATTAGAGAATTAATTCGGTGGGGGGTTATTTGGGGGATAATGAAGTCATATTATGGATGATTAGTTTCATATTTAATTTAGAAAATATCCATTTATTGATAAAGGCATGGGGTTTTTCTATTTAATTTTTTTCTTAACACCCTAAAAATACAGACCCAAAATGTAATTAAAATGTATTTAAAACAATATTTTTCTACCATAATGAAATATTTGATGGTTTATTTTCATTTTATTTGGTTCAATTCTACGGTGTTATGTTAAAATAGGGTAAATTATTACAAGATTCTAGATGTACATGTCTAGGGTTCTTAGAGTTGGTATGAAAGGGGTTTAGATAACATTATAGGAAAAGATGATAATTGGGAATAATTAAATGGTTAATATGTCACGGTTGATGATGATTTAAAAGGTATAAATAGTTTAGGTTAACTAAGTAAATATTGAATATTTTATGTGTTAGGTAAACACATCATTAGAAAAACCCCTATGTTTAGACTATGGGATAAGATAATAGAATATTGTAAAAGTATATATTTTGTGATTCTGATAGCAATTGCATCCCTTTCTAGATACAATGGGTGTTTTAATGTTATATAATATATGTATCTTGGGGTAATAACTCTAGAAAGAGAATAATGTTTATTGACATGACCATCCCCTAGTGCACGAAAAAGAAATCTAACTTCAAAATCGGTTTGACACTCGCATGGGATATTCTTTGGTCAATCAAATCCTCATTTCAAACTATCAGAAAATGTTTGGGTAATATGTTAACAAAATATTTTAGAGTAAATTAATAATAAATTACCATGGGTAACCAAATACTGAACAAAAAGGGTCTTACGTTAACCCAAAATTATCATATATTAAAAATAAAGTTTTCATGGGGGAATACATATTCAAATTGATGTTTTCTTATTCAAATTTTGGATATTATAATAAATATTTTTAATTTTTAAGATTTTGAAATTAAATTCTAAAGATGAATCATATAATGTTATATATATAGAAACCATAATATCTTATAATCAAATAAAGAAGAATATATAAATTTTTTTAATATTCCTATACACCTATCATGATTGAAAAGATGTTTTTATCAGTCTATTATATGGTTGTGAGATTAAGGTCCTAATAAAAATAAAATCATGATAATCCAAGATATTTTCATTAGTAAGTGTAAATTAATGATATAATTATGGTATAATCTAATATTTATGAGGAATATATGAATCCTTTTCTAATTTTACTTCAACTTTGTTTCTTTAATGTTTTGAAAACATATATTAAATAGTAACATAACCATGAAAATTAATTGTATTAAAAACATATATTTTTAGAATAACTATTAAATAACACTTTATTGGGGGATGAATAACTGTTATGTTTAATAAATTCATTGTGTTGATTGTAAAGAACCCATCCACAATATCCCAGAGCTAGTGACTTCTTTTTAACATTGGAGAAACATACATGGTACTATATAAAAATGAATGTAATAGTTTATTATTATTTCTAAAATAGATTCATACCTTATTACATTTTAATACACAAACTATAACATAATTTTTCTTGAATAATAACATTATTCACTCTAGAATATCCTAGTATAAAATTCAAAATAAACTTATTGGATTTTTAGGAAAGGAAACTAATATTGGTGATCTACAATATCCACTAAGGGTTAAGTAAATTATAAGTTATCATGAGTAAATTAATAATATTCAATAAGTAATAATTAAAATTTTCTGGTAAATATCTGAACAGAATATCTATTTTATAAATAACTAGACAATCATGATTAGATAAGTAATAATCCATATGGAAGGGTAAATAACTAAAAATATTTTTCATTTAAATAATATAAATTTATAAAATATATAAGGACTAGTAAATATGGATAGGTAAATATCTTAACAAACATTCATTAAATCGATAGAATGACTATCAGTATTAGATAATTCAAAATTTATATGGTAAGGTAAATAACTGAAAAACATCACATTTGATCAATAAAATAAAAATTAAAGGCATTAATAGATTATATTATTGAGAAAATGTGATGAAAATAAAATTTAAATTCTTGATAAAAGATATGATTTTTTATTTGAATTCATGATCATTTGAATCATGATACCTATTCTCCCATGACCATCATAGTAAAATTTAAAATTTAAAGTTAGATATAAAACACAATCCCATTTAGCTTAGGATATCCAAAAAATTCATCTTTTGGGACTAATAATTCATCAAGGGTTATTTATAACCAGATCCCACTCGTGTCTTCATGTACGAAGCATTACTCATATGTGGAATGATATTTTTAATTCATGAACAATGTTCCTTATCAATAATGTTTTTTATTGAGTAAGGAATACAAAATAACTATAATTTCCATAGTCAATCATATATCTCTACAAGTAAATTAATATATGAAAAAAATTTATATGTTTTATATTAAAATTATATTAATGATAAATTATATATATTTATCTTAAATATAAATTCTAATGATCACATGAATTGTAAATATTTAACAGGAACATTAATTATTAAAATAGTATTCAAATAAGATAATGTCACTAGTTTACTAGGATAAACTGATCATAAAATATGTTGGGAAATAATAAATATGGTATCAATATAAGATATTCCTAGTGTATCAAATGTACAATAATGGTTTTATGTCATTTATTAATACAAATACAATTGAAATGATATAAAAAAATGTTTAGGAAAACAATATTTTCTATAAATTTTCTAAATAAAAAATTCTCATAGATATTTTGGAATAATATTTTATGAAAACATAGATTGAATATTATAATTAAATTTTTAATACATTGAGTTATCTTGATGGTGTGAAATTCATTACATTTCAAGCATGTTACAACAAATATTTTTTTCACATATTTATTAAATCTAAATGGGCCATATTTGGAAAATGACATGATGATTCCTTCCAAAAGAAATTTTTAAAACTAAAAAAAGTGTATAAATTTAATTATAAAATATTTGAGGAAATTTTAATAATTTTTTAAATTTTGTTAGAAAACATGGTTTTCTAAGGATATGATTTTCAACTGAAATGATATAAAAATTCATATTATCATAAATACATTTTCTCATAAATTTTAAGTACCAATGATAAAAAAAATGCCAGTATTATATAAAAACATCATGAAAAAATATACTCAAATAAAATTATAGGTTACTATTATCCAAATATTTTATATAATTTAAATTCAGACATAAACAATGTAACGACCCAAAGTTTTTCAATGGAAAATTCCCTTCTTAAATCTATGTCATAAAAACACAAAAAAAACAAACTACTAAGGGATAAGTGACCTTTAAATATAATTTTGTCACCCCTATGTTTGGAATTTTAAAAATCTAACATACAGGGTTGGGTTCAAGATAGTTTTTGGAGTCTAATGAAACAAAAATAATTTTTGGTGAATAGTAACCTACCCTTATGAATAGTAATATGAACCTTATGAATAGTAAATAAGAGTAACATTACATATGAATAATAAAATAAAATTTAGACATCTTAGAAAGTGACAATTTGACCTCAATAAACATTTTTGGTATTTTATAAGTCATAAATAATTAATTTTAATTAATTAATTAATTCAAAAGAATATTTATTCCCCTAGAGTGTATTAATAAAGTATTAAATCAATAGTTTTTAGATAATTTTATAAGACCCTAAGTAATTTTTGAAAGAACTGCAAAATCAGTTTAAATTTTAAAAACTGTTTTTTTAAGTAAATTATGATTTTAATTAAATATTAAATTAATAATATTTAGAAAATTATTTTTGAAAAATGGACATCATTTTTGGATTCTACACGTTGTAAAATGGTAGGGGTAAATTTTTGGGTTTATTCTGAAATACTTCAATTTTCGGGTGAATAGTAAAAAATACAGTTTTTTGCATAATCGGTGTACACTAAATTGCATCATTAATGATGTAATGATGACATAAACATTATAGAACTTTAGTTTCGGCCAAGAAATATTAAATTTTATAAATTGTTCCTTGAAATACAATAGATCCAATTGTCAAACCTAAAAAGAACTTTCCAAAGCCTAAAGTCAAAAGGTGATTTCTTTAAGTGTCTTTTTCTCTTCCTTTCACTTTCCTTTTAATAAATTAATGAATTCGACTTATAAAGATAAGTTAAACCCTAAAAAGAATTTTATTATATTAATATATGATTTAGGATGTCCAAAAACTACTATTACAAGTCTAACTTGTGATACATTATTTTATTTAATATTTTATGCCAAAAACACCTCCCTCCTCATTTATAAATAAGCCCTCCCCCTTCTCTTGCCAAACGACACCTCTAAAGCTTCAAGAATTGTCTAATCTCTTCCTAATAATCTCCCCTAGCCCCTCCCCCACGTCTAAGAGCTCCTGGTCTCATTAATAGACCAATCTTAGGCCCGTAAGGAGGTTCTTAAGAGGAGGATTCTAAAGATAATTTCTCTCCCTCTTCTCCTTTAATTTCCTTTCAAGTTCAAGTTCCTTTCTTGATCTCTCCCTACCTATCATCATCCAAACTGTTTTGTAACTCCTGTATTATACATATAATGTAATCTTATGATTCTAATGTTATATTATATCACCCCTCACCCTTTCCCTCTTCCTTTTATTTTATTAAAGAGAACGTTGTTCATGTGGTGATAATTTATCAGCTTCAAAAACAACATGCTCTCTTATTCCATTTATACCTTCAATCTGGTCATTAAACCATTTTTATGGTTGAACCAAAAATTTTTATATGTATTTTTTTCTATTTTATGTTCTGGAAATAATCTATGGCCATACTAATAAGTGAAAAGTTAAAATGAGTTGGTTGGGATCCAAAAACCGCTCAAATTAGCCCAAATAATCTTCATTTAATTCTTATCTAATGATTCGTCCACATGGATCTAATATAATTCATTTTAAAATCATTAAAGCTTTTGTAATATCATTAATAACATGTAATATCATTTCTGTATGTTTACCCATGATCTACCCATACATCAATTTAAGAATACAAGTGGACCGCTCAAGAAAACCATGAAAACGAACATCCCCGATCAATGTTTTCAAACTCTATAAGTCATCCAATGGAACATAATATGAAATAATGAAACCATAATGAACCATATTAATGTATAAAAGGTTATGTAATTTCTAATTAATGAATATAATGTCATTATACAGGACATTAAAGAGAAGGAGGAATTCGAGTACAAGGTAAGGGGAAATCTCGAACCCAATTTTCTTCCTTTGGGTTCTCCCACTTTCACTCCATTTTTTATGGGGTTACTCTTCAAAGAACATTTTTTAATAATTTACTTGACTTTTCTGGGATATACATTTTTGTCACTGGTTTTTATGTCCATCAAAATGTTTTCCAAAAGAACTCTTCTTTCAAGATCTCATCTTTCACCTCTCATTCACGGTTGATGGTTTTTATATCAAGTATGTTGTTCCCTCTTTCTTTTGGGAACCCAAAGCTTATGAATGTGATATTATGAGATGAAACCCATTCCTTTCCATGGGTTATTTACATACATGTTTGATATGTGTTCTATGTGGCAAGCATGATAATGATAATGTTATGATGTGATGGGTGCGCCCAGAATTATATAGCGCAATATGAATGTTTAAATGTGACGGGTGTGCCCGGAATTATATAGCACTCCAATGAATTGGGTAAAGTGATGAATCTCATGATTAAATGTGAAATGATGTGTGAAAATTATGCTAGCTTTGTTCACAAGTATGTGTGGTAGTTAACCACTAAGACATGATGTTTCATTTTTATGCTTTGCCACATTTCAAGATTATTGTTTATACTCCTCTCATGTTCAAGATCTTCTTCCTATGTCATGATTATGCTCAACCCATGCTATATTGTTCTTATCTATCCTCTTACTGGGCTTTTAGCTCACCCCATTTGATATATATCCTCAGGTGGCTACATGTACTAAGGAGAGGTCAAGTGCTACTAATAAGCTATAGAAGAAGAGATTAAAAGAATTTTTATGCATGATGTTGTACTTGTTATGTGTTGTCCTAGTTTTCCCAAGACACTAAACCTCTGGATCCTCCATGTGTAATACTATTATGTTGTTTGTCTTTGAAATGATGTGATAGTAATGTAAGAAAATGTCGGGTTGCTATAGTTGGTATCAGAGGAAAGGTTTAGTTAATTTGGGAATTAGGATTAGTGAACCCTAAAGAAAACCTCTAGCATGAGACTAAGTACAAATATGCACAAAAGGATATTTACCTTGGGATCCCATATGTTATGTTTTTTGTATAATTGTTTAAAAGGATAAGTTATTCATGACTTGTTTACTTATGTTTTGTTCTAACATTTTCTATTTTAGAAAATGGTGGGAACCAGGAGAAATCAGGCCAACAACTCTTGCGAAGGCCAATGCAACGATTGCCCGAACGACATCCCCAATGATTTTGGAGGTGGAGTTCAAATCTTAATGGAGATGCTTACCCAATTATCCCGTGTTATGAATAATAATCATAGTAATGGGGAACGTCCTCCTTCACCAAAGAGGGAGCAGCTAGATATCGAATGTTTTATGCAGCAACGACCACCGACGTTTTGTGGATCTTCTGATCCATTAGTTGCAGAACAGTGGGTCAACTCCATGGAGAAGATCTTTTCTATTCTTCACTGTTCTGAGACAGAGAAGGTGACTCTAGACGTTTATCGTCTAGATGGAGAAGCTGATCAATGGTGGGCTTTGATTAAGAACACCAAGCCAAGGGATGAAATTGAAGAGATGGAATGGGAAGACTTTAAGATAATGTTTCTTAATAAGTAATTCACGCGAACTCTTCGCACGAAGATGGAGAGAGAATTCATAGAGCTCAAGAAAAAAGAAGGAGAATCTGTCACAAACTATGAAGAAAATTTCACAAGGCTTGCAAGGTAGGCTTCAGGTTTTGTTATCAACAATGATAGAAAAATTGATAGATTCTTTAGTGGATTAAAACCACATCTTCAAAAAGATCTTGCAATTCGAGACTTTGGCAGTTATGAAGAAGTTGTTCGGTTTGCTCTCAAGGTGGATATGGAGTTTGGAGAATGGTCCCATGGCTATGGTGATAAGAAAAGAAAGATGGAGTTTCAAACTGGTGGATCTAGTGATAAAGATGGGAAAAAAACACAACGACCCACTTGCCAAAAATGTTGGAAGTTGCACAATGGGAACTGCCTCAAAGGGACGGGGAAATTCTTCAAGTGTGGGAAAGAAGGACACCTAGCTCACGAGTGTCGAAGAGACATGAAAAGGAAGGATAATGTAGCCGATGAAAGGAGAGAACCACTCATGTTTCAATGCTACAACTATGAGGAGCTAGGGAACTATTCAAACCAGTGCACTAAACCTCGAGCTCTCGAGGGTAATCAGTGCCAACAACCACCAAAGCCAAAGGAACAAGGGAAGGCTTATTCCATCACCACTGCGGAGGTGGAACATGATAATGAAGTCGTACAAGGTACACTTCCTATTCACTCAAGAATGGAAAAATTCTTATTTGATTCTGGTTCTACACATTCCTTTATATCTTGCAAGTTTGATAGAACTATAGAATCAAAGCCCCGAAACCTTGAAGTAGAGATATCTATAAAAACACCAAGTGGTGAAATCATTGCAACCCAAGTGTTTGATTCTTCTCCTGTTGACGTATGTGGGATGATTCTTCCAGAAAATCTCGTAATACTTCCCTTGGTGGAATTCGACACTATAATGGTAATGGATTGGCTCTCGTTATATAGAGAACATATCAACTATCGGGAAAAGGAAATATATTTTCATATTCCGAACCATCCCATGCTCCTCTACAAATGCAAGGAAGATCATGAATCTCCTTTGAGAAATCCTTAAATGGTTTGGGTGATGATTCCCTATGAAGAAGCATACCTCGCCCAAATGTTTGAGTCGAAGGAAAGTTCCAACCTTGAAGAAATTCCCATCATAACGGAATACAGCGTTGTATTTCCCGAAGAGTTACCCGGAATTCCCCCGGATCGTGAGGTAGAGTTCTCAATTGAACTCATACCCGGAGCTACTCCTATCTCAAAGTGCCCCTATAGGATGGCTCCTATCGAACTGGAGGATTAAATTAAGCAGCTGCAAGAGCATCTCTACAAAGGGTTCATACACCCTAGTGCATCACCTTGGGGTGCGCCAGTGCTCTTTGTAAAGAAGAAGGATGGAATCATGCAGCTGTGTATCGATTATCGGGAACTCAACAGGATCACCATAAAGAACAAGTATCCTATCCTAAGGATTGATGACTTTTTCGATCAGTTAAGAGGAGCTCAATACTTCTAAAAGGTGGATCTTTATTCTGGATATCATCAAGTAAAAGTGAAGAAGGAAGATATTCAGAAGACTGCCTTCCGTACAAGGTATGGGCACTATGATTTTTTGGTGATGCCCTTCGGACATACTGATGCCCCTGCAATCTTCATGGATTTGATGAATAGATTCTTTAGACATTACCTCAACAAATTTGTGGTAGTCTTTATTGATGATATTCTCATTTACTCCAAGAGTAAGGAGGAACATGAAGAACATCTAAGACTTGTGTTGGCGACATTGAGAAAGGAGAAGTTGTACGCCAAGTTCAGTAAGTGTGACTTTTGGATGAATCAAGTCACGTTCTTGGGACATGTGATCACAAGCGAGGGAATTTCTGTGGACCCTTCAAAGACAAAGGCAATTGATGAATGGACCAGGCCCTCTAGTGTCACAGAAAACTGTAGTTTTCTTGGATTAGCTGGGTACTACCGACGTTTTTTGAGAAACTTCTCACGATTGTCAAGCCCTCTAACTAAGTTAACAAGGAAAGGGGTAAAGTATGTATGGACGAAAGAATGTGAGGGAAGCTTCAAGGAGCTAAATAGAAGGCTAATCACTGCACCTGTACTCACACTACCGAAAAGAGGATAAATTTTTGTGATATACAGTGATGCCTCAAAGAGAGGCTTGGGTGGTGTACTCATGCAGAATGATAATGTGATAGCCTACGCCTCATGATAGTAGAAGATCCATGAGCAGAACTACACGACGCATGATATAGAGCTGGCAGCCGTGATTTTTGCCTTGAAAATCTGGTGGCACTACCTTTGTGGTGAGAAGTGTGACATATACACCGACCACAAGAGCCTAAAGTATATATTCACACAAAAGGAGCTTAACATGCGTCAAAGGAGATGGTTAGAGCTAATCAAGGATTAAGATTTCTCTATTCACTATCATCCTGGAAATGCGAACAATGTAGCTGATGCCCTAAGCAGGAAAGAACCTGCTACTCTATCCATGTTGAGGATTGAGAAAGACCCTATCTTCTTGGATATGAAAAGGATGGATTTGGGAATCGTAAGGGCAGGGGATACATCCTACCTTGCCCAAATGATTGCCAAACCATCCATCCAACAGAAGATTAAGGAAGCACAAAGGGATGATGTAGAGATACAAAAGAGGGTGAATGCAGTAAAGGAAGGGAAGCTGCACGAGTTCCATATCGACAATGATGGGGTGATTCGGTTTGGAACGCGGCTTTGTGTGCCGTCATCACCCGGAATAAAGAAGGAGCTATTGGATAATGAACATAGCTCAACTTTCTCTATTCATCCTGGAAGTACCAAGATGTATCGTGATCTCCAAGAACACTTTTGGTGGGATAACATGAAGAAGGAGATTGCGGAATATATATCAAGGTGCATAGTATGTCAGAAAGTTAAAGATGAGTGGAAAACGTCCAAACGTATGATGCAGTCATTGCCTATACCCATGTGGAAATGGGAAAATGTTACTATGGACTTTGTCACGGGTTTCTCAAAGATGTCAAGAGGAAATAATGAGATATGGGTTGTGGTTGACCGACTCACCAAGACTGCCCATTTTATCGCTATTCGGGAAGACCTCTCACTTGAACAACTTGCTGGGATATATGTGAAGGAAGTAGTGAGATCGCACGGTGTTCCGCTATCGATTGTCTCTGACCATGATCCAAGGTTCACTTCTAAATTCTGGAGAAGCATTCAACATGCTTTGAGTACTGAATTAAATTTCAGCACGGCCTATCACCCCCAAACTGATGGCCAGTCTGAAAGGACTATTCAGACACTTGAAGATATGCTAAGATCCTGCTCTCTTGAATTCAAAGGTGATTGGGATCAGCATATCCCATTGGTTGAGTTCTCATACAACAATAGCTTCCACTCGAGTATTCAGATGGCACCATATGAAGCTCTTTATGGGAAGCAATGTAGAACTCCAACCTGTTGGGATGAAGTTGGAGAACGAAAACTACTTAGTCCCGATCTTGTTCAAGAGATGACAGAGAAGGTTCAAGTCATCCAGAAACATATCAAAGCTGCACAAAGTCGGCAAAAGAGCTATGCTGACAATCTTTGAAGGGACTTGGAGTTCGACGTTGGAGATAAAGTCTTCCTTCGAATATCTCCATGGAAGAGAGTCATGCGATTCAGGGAGAAAGGGAAGCTAAGCCCAAGGTACATTGGCCCCTTTGAGATCCTTGATCGTATAGGAGCCGTGGCCTACCGTCTGGAACTTCCACCAAATATGGCTCAAGTTCATAATGTGTTTCACGTATCACTACTGAGGAAGTACATTCCAGACCCCTCACATGTACTAAACTCAGAGGTGGTAATGTTGGAGGATGATCTCTCATATGAGGAGCAACCGGTAAAAATTCTGAACTGAAGTGATAAGGTTCTACGCAACAAGACAACCCACCATGTCAAAGTGTTGTGGATGAACCAAAAGTTTGAGGAAGCAACTTGGGAACCGTAAGAGGCAATGAAGGAGAAGTACCCTCACCTATTTGTGTAAAGTGAAATTTCGGGGGCGAAATTTCATAAGGGGGGAAGAATGTAACGACCCAAATTTTTTCAATGAAAAATTACCTTCTTATATCTATGTCATAAAAACACAAAAAAATGAACTACTAAATGATAAGTGACCATTAAATATAATTTTTTCACCCCTATGTTTGGAATTTTAAAAATCCAACATACATGGTTGTGTTCAAGATAGTTTTTGGAGTCTAATAAAACAAAAATAATTTTTGGTGAATAGTAACCTACCCTTATGAATAGTAATATGAACCTTATGAATAGTAAATAAGAGTAACATTACCTATGAATAATAAAATAAAATTTAGACATCTTAAAAAGTGACAATTTGACCTCAATAAACGTTTTTGGTATTTTATAAGTCATAAATAATTAATATTAATTAATTAATTAATTTAAAAGAATATTTATTCCCCTGGAATGTATTCATAAAGTATTAAATCAATAGTTTTTAGATAATTTTATAAGACCCTATGTAATTTTTGAAAGAACTGCAAAATCAATTTTTAGTTTAAAAACTGTTTTTTTGAGTAAATTATGATTTTAATTAAATATTAAATTAATAATATTTAGAAAATTATTTTTGAAAAATGGACATCATTTTTGGGATTCTACATGTCGAAAAATGATAGGGGTAAATTTTTGGGTTTATTCTGAAATACATCAATTTTTGGGTGAATAGTAAAAAATACAGTTTTTCGCATAATCGGTGTACACTAAATTGAATCATTAGTGATGTAATGATGACATAAACATTATAGAACTTTATTTTAGGTCAAAACATATTAAATTTCATAAATTTTTACTTGAAATACAATAGATCCAATTGTCAAACCTAAAAAGAAATTTCCAAATCCTAAAGTCAAAAGGTGATTTCTTTAAGTGTCTTTTTCTCTTCCTTTCACTTTCCTTTTAATAAATTAATGAATTCGACTTATAAAGAAGAGTTAAACACTAAAACTAATTTTATTATATTAATATATGATTTAGGATGTCCAAAAACTACTATTACAAGTCTAACTTGTGATACATTATTTTATTTAATATTTTATGCCAAAAACACCTCCCTCCTCATGTATAAAGAAGCCCTCACACTTCTCATGCCAAACCACACCTCTCAAGCTTCAAGAATTGCCTAATCTCTGACCAATCATCTCCCCTATCCCCTCCCCCACGTCTAAGAGCTCCTGGTCCCATTAAAAGACCAATCTTAGGCACTTAAGGAGGTTCTTAAGATGATGATTCTAAAGGTAATTTCTCTCCCTCTTCTCCTTTAATTTCCTTTCAAGTTCAAGTTCCTTTCTTGATCTCTCCCTACCTATATTCATCCAAACTATTTTTTAACTCCATTATTATACATATAATTTAATCTTATGATTCTAATGGTATATTATATCACCCCTCACCCTTTCCCTCTTCCTTTTATTTTATTAAAGAGAACGTTGTTCATGT
The DNA here is from genome assembly GCA_963277665.1 of Viscum album. Classification (NCBI taxonomy): domain Eukaryota; kingdom Viridiplantae; phylum Streptophyta; class Magnoliopsida; order Santalales; family Viscaceae; genus Viscum; species Viscum album. The sequence goes on along the minus strand of OY728132.1, from coordinate 1,336,466,971 downwards.
GGTGATAATTTATCACCTTCAAAAACAACATGCTCTCTTCTTCCATTTATACCTTCAATCTGGTCATGAAACCATTTTTATGGTTGAACCAGAATTTTTTATATGTATTATGTTCTATTTTAAGTTCTGTAAATAACCTATGGCCATACTACTAACTGAAAAGTTAAAATGAGTTGGTTGTGATCCATAAACCGCTCAAATTAGCCCAAATAATCTTCATTTAATTCTTATCTAATGATTCATCCACATGGATCTAATATAATTCATTTTAAAATCATTAAAGCTTCTGTAATATCATTAATAAAATGTAATATCATTTCTGTATGTTTACCCATGATCTACCCATACATCAATTTAAGAATACAAGTGGACCTCTCAAGAAAACCATGAAAACGAACATCCACGATCAATGTTTTCAAACTCTATAAGTCATCCAAAGGAACATAATATGAAATAATGAAACCAGAATGAACCATATTAATGTATAAAAGGTTCTGGAATTTCTAATTAATGAATATAATGTCATTATACAGGACATTAAAGAGAAGGATGCATTCGAGTACAAGGTAAGGGGAAATCTCGATCCCAATTTTCTTCCTTCGGGTTCTCCCGCTTTCACTCCATTTCTGATGTGGTTACTCTTCAAAGAACATTTTTTCATCATTTACATGAATTTTCTGGGATATACATGTTTTTCACTGGTTTTTATGTCCATCAAAATGTTTTCCAAAAGAACTCTTCTTTCAAGATCTCACCTTTCACCTCTCATTCAAGGTTGATGGTTTTTATATCAAGTATGTTGTTCCATCTTTCTTTTGGGAACCCAAAGCTTAGGAATGTGTTGTTATGAGATGAACCTCATTCCTTTCGATGGGTTATTTACGTAAATTTTTTATATGTGTTCTATGTGGCAAGCATGATAATGATAATGTTATGATGTGACGGGTGCGCCCCGAATTATATAGCATAATATGAATGTTTAAATGTGACGGGTGCGCCCGGAATTATATAGCGCTCCAATGCATTGGGTAAAGTGATTTATCTCATGAGTAAATGTGAAATTATGTGTGAACATAATGTTAGATTTGTTCACAAGTATGTGTGGTAGTTAACCACTAAGACATGATGTTTCATTTTTATGCTTTGCCACATTTCAAGTTTATTGTTTATACTCCTCTCATGTTCAAGATCTTCTTCCTATGTCATGATTATGCTCACCCCATGCTATATTGTTCTTATCTATCCTCTTACTGGGATTTTAGCTCACCCCTTTTGATGTATATCCTCAGGTGGCTACATGTACTAAGGAGAGGACAAGTGTTACTAAGAAGCTATAGAAGAAGAGATTAAATGAATTTTTATGCTTGATGTTGTACTTGTTATGTGTAGTCCTAGTTTGCCCAAGACACTAATCCTCTGGATCCTCCATGTGTAATACTATTATGTTGTTTGTCTTTGAAATGATGTAACAGTAATGTAAGAAAATGTCGGGTCGCTATAAACAATCCTCATAAAAGGGAGGTAGTGAAATAAACCCTCACAATTATGATAATGTTGAACTAATGATTAATTAATAAATAAATTATGCATTTCAAATATAAAAACACATAATGAATTTCAAATAGAACAGAAGATAATAAAAATTATATACACACCCAATCCTATAACATTGATGACAATGGATATGTAATATAACCCAATGAAAAGAAATTGAGTTATAATGTTTTTTTCCACGTCAAATTTTAAGTCAATTATCCTTAGAGGAAAAAATAAAAATTAACATGTTAAAATACCATGATGTGTTAATTAATCATGATATTACATGTAAAATTTTAAATGTTTATACAATATAAGCTGATTTAGGATCCTACTAATAACATGTGGCTCAATGAATGAATGATATGATGGTGACCATTATATCATGATTCTTTTTTGATTTACAAGATTGAATATCATGTATAATTGTTCTAATAATGTTATTAATTTATCCTAGAACCATATATTAATATATAATATAATATATTATCCTCTTATATCCTTTTTCCACATTATGATAATGAAATTTTATTATTTTAATTATTTCTCGTGTTAATTGCATTGCTTTCTCATACATGTTTTTTTAATATTCTAATTCGTAACTAGAGGATATAGATCCATAATATAAATAATTATTTTATTTTAATAAATATCATATTTAATAATTATACAGATTTTTATAATAATTTTTAAATTATGTGAATAGAAAATTATTTGAAACGTTTTCTGGAGATAGTAGGCCATACATATGCATGAGCGACAATATCATTACATTAACGAGTGAGAGAGTAAATAATTAAGTGGTATATTAATATTAAAGAATAAATATAATTCCTTATATATCAAATATAATAATTAAATATATCCATATTTCCTTACATTTATAGAGTAAGTGAAAAACAATCTGCATCGCTTCGTAAGGCAGTGGTAATCTATACACACGAGTGACATTATCATATTTTAGAAAACATAAAAATAAATAATATATAAGTTATGTTATAATTATATAAGAATAATAATTCCATAAATATTATATAAATGTATTAAATTCATCATCATTTCCATCATTTAATGTTTTTTATCGAAAATGAATTACATCAGTTCTTGAGGACTTGATTTTCGGTACAAATGATCAACAGTTTCATTTCTTGTTTGATGGAAAAGTGTATAGATTTATGTCACTAACATGACATAATAATATAAAATTATATATTATATAATAATGTTATTATATAATCATGGTTTTATAATATTAAAATTATATGGAATAAGAATCAACATAAAAAATATTTTTTAAAAATGGTACCTATTTTTTGGACTAAATCTATAGGTTTGAACAAAAATCATTCCCCAGATGAATATATGAAAAAATATATAGAATATTTGGAAGGGAGAAATATGTAATCTAGGAATGTATTTTATTATCCATTTTTCCTTGGATGTGTCCTGATTGATGGATTGGTGGTGGCCTTTTATAAGTGGGGGAGACTTAACACATAGAATTTTTGAAATGAATCAATTACACCAATGCTTTCATGATGACCAAATCATCCAAATTGTTTCATTATAAAAAAAATAGGTTATAAGAAATATATATAGATATAGAACATTCATTTGACATGTTTTATGTAATTTTTATCCCTTATTCACTTGGATCAACCACGCGTTAAACTCTTTTTTACCTTAACCATGACAATTTTATTTTAATTCTTCTATTTTTCAATAGGGGAAAAATTCTGTTAAAATTATTATATAATATGAAAAATTATTATTTAAAACATTAAATTAGAATTTTACTATTCAATTCACATAAGTTGAAGAACCCAATTAAAAATTATTCCCACCGATGTGAAATAAGGGGGGTTTCCAAATAAACTATTCTCATAAGTATATAAGGATTTGATATAAAAACTAAATATAAAATTGATTACACTAACCTAAGTTGTATCTAAGAAAATATAATTGAAAAATATATATTTAAAATTCTATTTCATAAATAATATTACTTTTTACATAATTCATAAAAATGATAATTTTTAATAAAAATCATTATTTTCACTATTCCTCAACAAATGAAAATTTTCAGAAATATATAAAAAGTCACGAAAATATAATATTTACTGATTATTTAAAATATTATATTATTTATTCATTAATATTTTCCAAATTTGGTAATATTAAATCTTAATGCTTTTCTACTGAGTGACTAATGTACCTTTTAGAGAAAATATATTTTTCTTGAAAATATTTCATTTTCATTTAAGAATTTTGTATTTTAATTTATAGTCAATAGATAACGAATTAAAATGTTTGAAAAATATATTTTCCTAAATTATATACTGAAATTCATTTAATCCAACTTAAAATCTATGTTATGACACTAACTTTTTAAATAAAAATTTTCAATAGAGTTTTTTGTTTCATTTAAACCAAATGTTTCATGCGTCAGAAACAATTAAAGAGATTGAATTTATATAAAATTAAATATATAATATAATATTAGGATAATGAATTATATTCACTATCAAATAATTTCATCCACTTAATTTAAAATTTAACTTGATAATCAAGGGTATAACAGTTGAAAATACCATTATATCAAAACCCAAATCGTAAAAATGTTAATAAAACATCCCATTAAAAGTGGGAAAGGGAAATATGAAATTACATATATGATATCTCAAGACTGTTTTTCAAATTGAAGAACATAGGTTGGAATTAGTGGTATGGGCATGGAATAAAATTGTAAAAAATAGAGAGAGTGATAAAGATCATTTATCAAAAGAATGTTATTGTCAATAGAAAGTTAAGGAAATCTACACAATAAATATATGATGATTTAAAATTCCAAAAGATTCATCATATATTAATTTAATTTGAAAAAAAATCATGATATGTTTCCTAGTTTTATGAATTATTTTACTATATAATATTATATATAATAGTATTTAATTGATACATTTCTATTTCATTTGCACATTTTAATCATTTGATTATACTTTGTCAAATTTCTACTTCATCTATTACTATGATAAATGAACATCCAAAGTGAATATTTATACATGAAGCCCAAAAAAAATTCAATAGATCATAATTTTCATTAAAGATTGAAAATTCTTTCCACCTATTTTTACAAACATTCAAAAGCATAAATAGTTATCACTTGTTATTAATCTAAAATCCAAAATAGTAACATCAATGGTTTATCATTAATATTCATTCATCAAGTCATTTAAGTAAATAGTTTACATATTAATTAGAACATCACATATGATATTTGATGTTACTAAACCTGTAATGTCCTTCGTTTTCAGGTTCGTTCCCTACGGAAATTGCTAAATGAAAATTATTATCACCCGGTATGTGGGTAGTCCATAAAAAACATATTGTTTTTATGTTTCATAAAATTGCTAAATATTGTTGACACATGATTACTAAAACATCAAAGATAAGTTAATGACGAAAGTTTACGAATACCTTTAAAATTAAGTCCAAACCAATTATAAGAATTCTTCATAAAATATCTTTTTAATATATTAAACTAGTTGGTTGTATTCCTAAAAAAATTTCCCAAAAAAATTTCCTCAATAATGTTATATTCCTACCATTTTTTCAAATGGGGTGTTTAAGACTTTGATATTTTGATCAACCATAAACACTTAAATAGCTGATGGAATCAACAACACTAAAGTTAATGAATACATATATTATTGAAACTTTCAACCCAATTCTTACTTTCTTGATGATTCTTATATACAAAATATCATTGGTAAATAAAATATATAATTTAATTCTTGAATACCAGTACATAAGTACACAAACTATTTTAGTTCACCATATCTCATTTCTTGGTATAGGGTGTAACTGTTTAGAAATGGAATTCACTAATATGACTCATAGGGTACCCCAAATGTATGACAAAATTCTATAAATGGATCCTTAGGATGAAATTTATTTCTTCATATTTTAATATTTATTTTTCATTTGTAAATAACTACTTTATACACTTCTTTTACATACATAAGGCATTTCCCATTCATAGGTGCCTCTTTCCACATTTATTACATGGAGGATATCATGAATTTTTTCCTTCATGGTTTCCACCACTCAAGATCTTAGTGAACTCCATATTTTTCATATATGGTGTTTTTGAAAGATGGTTATTTTATATTTTGATAATAAAATTTTAGGACAAATTATTTGGAATAAAAAAATATATTTACCTCCTTTCATTATCCAGTATGGTATCTCATTTTCACCACATTTTCCTTTATATTAAATGTTAAAATTATTAAATCCATCAAATTAAACCAAAAGGGATAGTGTGAGAAATAATAATCATTCTAGGAAAGCCATATAATATTGATGAATCTTTTATAGGATGTCTAAATCAGGCCACCATCATTTCAATCTATGACACCAGAAATTTATACTATCTCATTCATTTTCGTTGTCAACTAAATTCATTCATATTTGTATTTAGAGAAAATGAAAATTATTCAATACATATTCCACCTAAGTGTAAAAATAGGTACTATGTAAGGACTATTTTAATGTACATGTTGATACACAGTTCAATCCCGACATGATGTTTTTGATGTTATTACACCAGGGTATATAATTTCTAGAACCACATCCACATGCAGTATATGGAATGGGATGTATTTCTTAAAAAATCCACATAATATCTAATTTTCAAATAATTGATATGTTCTTATATAAATATCCTTAGATTATATCATTATTTTATTTTCCCTAATCATTTTTTTCATAAATCCATTTCCAACGGATTCTACTAAATAATATATGATACCAACTATAATTTCCTCGACCATAGTATCACAAAAATCATGTCTGCTTTATTAAATTCTCATAATATACAGGGAATAGCATCCCAAGGGACCAAATAGTTTAGTTGACTTGGTAAACTAGACACATACATGATTCCCATATTACATATGATTAAAATAAATAGAACATTTTTTTTGAGAATATAATTATTTCCTCTAGTATTCAATTGAATAGAATTCATTATACACATCATGAATTCATATAAAGTAAAATAAAATAACATTGGGCTAATATTATTAGTATTGGTTAAGTAAATAATAATCTATCATGAGTAAAGGATGAATAATCAATAAGTACAAACCAATATTGAAAAGTAAATATTTTAAAACAAATTTCATTTAATCTATAACTTGTGTATCATTACTAGATAAGGAATAATAAAAGTGTAATTTTTATTAACTGAAAACAAATTTTATAGGAATAACATGTCTATCATGAATAAATAAGTCTGAATCAGTAATTCATGGTAAAGATATTAACAGAAAATCAATTTGATCGAAATCATGAAAATCATGATTAGATAAGTTATATTCAATAGGATTGGTAAACAAATAAAAACAAATTCAATTCAAAAAATAAATATAGAATGAAATGAATCTATATATGATATCATTATGAAAATACCATTCATAATGATAAATCAATTCTTGATGAGGGAAATATATATTTGTTGGACGTCATGATCTCATTATTCATGATACCCCTATAGTCAATACCTTTCAAAATATAGTTTAAAAATAAATTATAGGTACAAACTTGATTAATTATTAACAATTGATTGTCCAATAATTTTTCACATGTCACTAAATATACATTTAGTAGTAATAAATAATTATGCTACACCAATATCTACATGCCCAAATATTTCATCATGTAATAGTATGTATCCTCTTGATCGGTTACTTTTCATGTTTTGGGGGTTTAAAGAGTTCATAGGAGGCTTGGAAAATGTATTGAGAGGTTTAGTCATTAAAGGCTAGGAAAATACGGGATTTAATTCCATGTAACATAATAACATGATGTGAAACACTACTTCATCACATGTCTTGGAGATGTTACATAGTTTATTATTTTTTTGTTTGATAAATAAAAAAAAATCTATAGGTGATGAGTTTTTCAATAAAGAGAAAACCCTTTGTATTACACGACGTGAAAGGGTATTACATGTCGTGTAATACCTTTATCTTGGGTAGATTTAATAATTATTTTCAAAAGAACCATTATTTATTTAATTGTGGTTTTCTTTTCCTCTTATTCTAAACTAACCCCAGTAACCCCGAGGAATCATTAAAACCCTACTTATCCTTCTATGATCTATCAATCTGAGTGGTTGTTTGTTGTTGATCCAGGATTGACCCATACTGAGTTTTATCCTCTTTCTCAATCATTTCTTCTTGTTATTTTCCCAGTATTTTATATCGTGGTCTGGGTAGTCTTGAATTGAATGTATGAGAACCATTTTGTTAATATTCTTGTTTGTAATAGGTTGAACTGTGTTTCTAGTAATGCAGTTGTCACTTTCAGGCACTCTTCTTCACCATACAGTGCACAGAAGAGTTGAAAATATTCTTTATATAGGGTTTTCCTTTATTTGTATTTTATTGTGCATCATGTGGGAGGGATCTAATTTTTATTTCTTTTCGATAATAGTTTTTACACATTAATGAATAATAATAACATAATAAAGGAACTGGAAGTGGTAGAGGGATCTGATGCACATTTCTTTCTATGATATTGTTGTGATTTTGTGAACTATATGGGAAAATCTCCCCACTAAAAATCATTGTCTTGTGTGGTCCTTAGTAGGAACTAAAAAAGTTGTGTGTTGGTTGATTCTAGTTTAACCCTTTTATATAAAAATTTTTATAACATGTATACTGAAAAATAAATTTTTTCCCTATGATTACCCATTTTTTTAAAAACCCGTGAATTAACGAAATGGAATTAGATAAGGGAAGCCTTGTGAAATATGGAATTATTTTATTATATTGTATGTGGGGTTATGTTTTGTGTGGGATAGTGTGGTTGTGTGTGCGGGTAAGATGGACTGTGAAGTGGCTGTGTGGTGATGTGTGGATATTCTTTACATTGTATTGTGGTACATTTAGGAAGTAATGGTGTGTGTTGTGGATTGGATTGGATGGTGTGGTGCATGAACTTGTAGAAGATACATCGACCTGAACATGTAATGTAATATCAGTTTGAGAGATTGAATGATTTTTTAATGGAAGAGAAGTGGTGTGCATCGAAGTTCTAATAGTGGTGTGAGGTGATGTGTTTTTGTGTTTCAAGTTGTGTGATGTTCATGGTTGTTTCTTGGATAGTAATGGAATAAATAAATAAAAATTTGCTAATAATTTTTTAAACTGTTTTGGTTCGGTTTTGTTAATGGAATCAATAAACCATTTGTGAATAAATACTGTTAATGGATTTTTTATGTTAATTGTATATTTAAGGGAGGTTGTGGTTTTATGTGTGGTGATATGCAATTAAAGGTAGAAGCAAAGTTGGAAGTTTTGTGAGATGGTTGTTTATTGTGAACCCATAGGTTGGGCATGAGTATTTGGTATCATATATGTATATACTCTTACATTCCCTTGTTAATTCTATATGCACCCTACCTTATTAGAGACCTACATATCGACCACCCTCATCATCAAGGTGGAGGGTGTCTTTCCCAAACATCTTGGTGGGAGTACGGATGATTGGAAACATGGTCTTCCCTAATCCATCTTATCGGCGGTGATAGCCCAAGGTTCTTTGGGTAGGATGTGTTTTATGAGCCTCGTGTATTTGTAGTCGAGTTTTTCATTCCAATGTGTATTCATTATAAGATAATTCTTGATTTCTTAGGCGTATTAGAGATGAGATTATTTGATATTTTCCAAGTGACTTCAAGATGTGATTAGTTTTTCATTCGTATGTTTCCTTAGAATGGGATGATTTGTGATTTCCTAGGTATCATTGGAATGGGATGGGATGTGTTATGTGTCCCACATGTCTACATGCGATATGTGGTGTGGTATGTGGCATAGGTGTCTGCCGGTAGGATGTGGCGTGGTATGTGGCCAAGGTGTCTGAGGGCAGGATGTGATATGGTATGTGGATGAAGTGTCTACCCGAGGGATATGATGTGGCTCGTGGACCAGGTGATTGGATGAGGTGTGGTTGTGGGGCCCATGTTTGTGTGAGTAGGTTATGACATGTTACCTTTTGAAAAGGAGGGTGCACGAGAACGTTTTTCATTATTCAAGAGCAGATAAACCCGGGGAAAGTGGTGTGGGGTACCAAAATTATTAGTGCTCATACAATATTACTTTACATGAATTATGGTGCACGGTGATCATGCCTTGGTGAGTGTGGAATGGATAGTCTGTTTTTTTAGGTGCTTTTTTTATTTTGATTATTTCTCATAGGGGCATTAGTATGTCCCCTTTCACGTGTGATTGATAGACTTTGGTTTTCTAACTGATTATATAGGTATACTCACCATGTTTATAAAACTGATTACAAGTTTCCAAGAGGAAACTACGGACTATACTAGACCTTACTAGATTGAATCTTAATAGTTTTTGTGTTGCTTAATAGCTTTACTTTTGTTATTTACTATGAGTTTTTATTGCACTCGAAACAGTTTTGCTATAAACATGCATTTGTGATAGAGTTTTGATTTTCCTATTTATGTATATATTTATATATCTTAGAGATTCATTGGAATGAAATATCATATCCTTGGATAATTTTTTCCTAAAAATGGAAATACCACCCATTTTTTGAGATTCTATACCCTCAGTTCTATTTGGCACCCTTGGGCTTACAGGCGGTAGGACATTGGGGTAATTATCTCACATTCATCTTTGAAATCCTAGAAATCGTATCTTTGGAGGGAGGGGATTTTGACAGATTGGTATCAGAGGAAATGGTTGAGATATAGAATTGAGTTTGGAGTTTGGAATAATGAGTATTTAATGGGTTGGTATGAAAATAGTGTCAGACTTTCTTTTTACAAGACAAATTCCAGGGAATACCGGCTAGGACATTGGATTTTAGTCCCCCCCCCCTTGTGGCCCAATGTAAGGACTATGATCAAACCAAGCAACCATGTGAGGCTACACCAATTTTGGGGTAGATAACCTATGAAATTACATGCATCATAATGACTTTTTTTCTTGTTTAAATTGTTTGTTTTTGTATATAGGGAATGAATTGCAAAAAAATGAGTCAAAATGAGTTAAAATTAATCCTAAAAAATTCCATACTATTTGTCTTACAAATTCCTTATTTAACATTAATTTATAGAACCTGGTCGTCGTCTACTTGTTTCATAGGATATTGGGGATCAGTAGGCTGATCTAGTTGGTTGATGGACGGATGATCCATTGGAAAAGGATGACAAGTGATAGAAAATTTTAAAAGATTTCTAGTCTAATTCCTTGGTAAAGTATAGGGGAATTGTTTCAAACATTGAGATATAGATCTAAATCTTGGATCTTGAGATCACCATAATCTTGATATAGTACCTAATATATTATTGGGTTCATTTGGTGGTTATCCAGATGTGAGGAGTTGTGTGTTAGTGGTGGACACTTTACCTAGGGGTTTATAAGGAGGTTGAAATTTGGTGGGTTTATTTCTAAAATGATTTCAGATCATAATTCCTTTCATCGACCAAGAAGGCTGAAAAGATGTATGATTTACTCTCCCTCCAATATAAAATAATTTCATTACAAGAGTTGGGGATCATGTTTAAGGATCCCCTTCATTATTCCCCCTGATCTCTTTCCAAAGGAGGAGTCTAGGGAAATACATCTTGAGGTGGAACCCTATCAATCGATAGAGTATGTTGTTATTCCCTTTATGTTTGCAACATATCTTGAGGTCTAGAAAACAGAGGACTCAATCGAGAAGTGTCCATCATGAGGTGGTTTACCAAAATAGGGGAGCTAGTACTATTCATTAAGGGGCATGGGAACTAGTGGTTGGTCTCAGGCAACCTGACCTTCAACATTTTACCTGAATGGAGTCGACCCCAGAAGATTCCTTTTCAACCATATAGTCCTAGTGCATTTTCTATGGGCTAGGGGATGAGGTATTTCTTCTATTTATTCCTCGAACATCATCATAATCAGTGTACAGTAACTGTTTGAGCTTGGTATGTTTTAGGTTTAATGGTTGATAACCATCCTCATTAGTAGTTAATAGTTAGTCTATTTCTACAGTAGGGATAGTAGCCTCATGCTCAATCAATAGGCGATGGAATAGGTAGGGTCCATCATCTGGATGTCCCTCAGGGACCATGAACATGGTATGGATTGAAGGGTAGTCATCATCAGAGGGGAAGAGGAGATGGGTTGGTTAGTTGCACACAATAGAGGTAGCATCACCAGAAACACAAAATAATGATAGAGTTATGATCAGTTCTTTTACCCTTGCTTTTTCTTTTTATGATTTTGGAGATTCTCACTCCTTTATCACACCCACATTATCCCATGCTCTAAAGATAAACATAGAGCCTTTTCATGTCCCTGCTGTTGTGTATGCCAGTCAGAGGTCAGACCAACTTTTTTTATTTTTGTGCCTGTCGAGGATGTAGACTTATTATAGGACTTCATCAGTCATGTTGGGATCTTTTCAGGATACAAATATAGTCGTATTCTTTCATTCTCGGCATCGACTATTTTTATTCTATCCATTCCATTATTGAATAGTTCAAGATGATATTAGTGTTTTCATATATTGATTGATGAAATTTTGTTTTCAATGGTGAGAGGATTTGTTGGATGGATATTTGGAATATATATCCTCTTCTTTACTTGTTGGGTAATATTTTAGTCCAATAAATAAATGTTGGGATAATGTAGGTTCCTAGAGTTGGTGTGGATTTCCTTGATGTTTTTCCCATGAATTTTGTGAGGCTACCTCGTTGAGGTGATGTTAACTTAAAGATAAACCTATCTCTTAGTGCTTTTCTAATTTTGAGGTCTCCTATAGGATTACACCATTATAGTTGCAGAACATAGGGATTTAGATATATTATCTAATGAATAAGGGATTTATCTGACCCAGTATGTCACCATGGGGTGCTCCGGTATTTTTTACAAAGAATACGGATGGTTGTCTACGGTTGTACATAGACTACCATAGGTTGAATTAGGAGACGTTCATCAACAATTTCCCTCTTCCAATGATGGTGGATCATTTTAACCTGCTATGAGGGGGAATTCAGTTTTCTAAGATTGATCTATGGTCTGGATACTACCAGTAGTTGGTGAAGGAGGGAGATATCATAATGAATACTTTCAAGTGCAGGTATGGGTTACATGAGTATTTAGTCATGATGATTGGTTGTTTTATATTCACATACATGATCGTGGGGATTATGAACTCCATTTTTTGACTTCATGGACCGGTTAGACTTTGTTTTCATCGATGACAACTTCATCTAGTCAATTTCAGAGGGGGAGCATGTCGAGCATCATAGAATTTTTTTATGGTTCCTCAAAACAACCAAATCTATAGAATTGTTTCCAACTATACCATTTGGACCCAAGATGTGCATTTACCTGGGCATGTGGTTTCAGATAAGGGTGTTTTATTGGACCTGTTGAAATTCAAAACTATTTTTTATTGGATGGTACCAAAAAAATGTGGCATAGGTTTGTAGTTTTTTTGGTCTCAGAAGATATAATAAGAAGTTTGTGATTAATTTAAATTTATATGAAGCCTTATATACAACTTTTTCAAGGAAAGACCAAGAATTTGTGGGGAGTGAGATGTTCCAGGAAGTGTTCGGTTATCTTAAGGGGATGTTGGTTAGTGAACAAAGGGTGCAATTTACATAGGAAGGGGTTATGTTTGAGGTGTTTTGTGATTCTTCCTATATAGTATTGGGTTGAATATTTATTTAGTATTTATAAATAATAACATATGGGTCTAGGAAGTTACATCCCCATGAGTATAACTATTCTACCCATGATCTAAATATAGAATCATTCATGTTTTCACTGAAGTTGTGGTGGAATTACCTCCTTGAGTATCCCATTGTGGTGTTTACAGGTCACAGGAGCTTGAGGAATATCTTTTCCACATGATATATGAACTTGTGGAAGTGAAGGTGTGTGGAGATTCATCAAGGCTGTGACTTTACGATATCTTACTCATTAGTAAAGTGGAATTTTGTGTGAGATGATTTGTGTAAAAAGTCAAAGAATTAGGTTGTTTGGGAATCTGAAGATGGTTGGAGAGTGATGGGGGAGTTAGAGTCCTTATACATAGATGTAAGAACATATGGTGGTGGAGGATTTTTATTTAAGATAATAATTTATTATTCTATGATGCAGTAGGTGGAGGATTCTCGATGGGTAGACACCAAGATAGAGGTGTTGCATGATCGTGTTGGCCATGGTGTTGATATCAAGGGATGGTTGGAGGATGGTCATTAGTGGATGTTTTTCCACAGAATTTTTTTATTCCTATAGTAGTGCATGATGGGGTCCTTTGTGGGTTTCATATTTCACCTTTATTGGTACATCCTAGAGATTATAAAGAGTATTGTGGCTTGAGAATGTAGTTTTGGTGTCTTAGGATGTTGTGGGTAGTGCAGAAGGTTGTGGAAAGGTTCTTAATTTCCAATCTGGTGATGGATGATTATCATGGTCCCAGTGGTTTTTTTACAACACCTATATTTTCCCAAGTTTAAGTGGGAAGATATCTAAATTAATATCATCATAGGGTCACTGAGATATCAAGGAGGTTGGGATGATATCTGAATAGCGGTGGATTGGTTGACAAAACTGGCCCATTTCATAGCGATTGGGCAATTGGGAGAAGTGGATTCTTGGGATAAGAGGTATGTTGATGAGGTGATACATTTTCATTTAGTTATGAGGACCATTACCTATGATTGAGACACATGTTTTAACTTTTGAGTCTTGAGGTGATGTAAGAATGCTTTTAGCACCATGTTATGACTCATCACTACCATCCACCCTCAGACAGATGGGAAGATAGAAAATATTGTCCAAACACTGGAAGATTTTTTGTGAGAATTTTTCTTGGAATTTGGTGGATTTGGAATAAGGCACTTAACCTTAAAATGGTTTTCTTATGCTAACAACTGCCACTATCAAATTATCATGGCTGTGTTTGATGATTTATATGGAACACCATGTTGTTCACCCCTATTCAAGATAGAGGTTTAGGAGGTAGCTATAATTTTTCCCGAGATAGTTTATAGCATGAAAGAAAAGGTTAATCTCATTCATGATAGGATAAAAGTAGTATAGGACTAGAATAAGTCATATTCCAATTGTAGGAGTCCCTTGGATTTTAGTGTTGGGGACCACAGTTTCATAAATTTATCCCCTCGACGTGGGTAGATGAGTTTTGGAAAAAGCATTAAACTATCTCCCACATTCGTTGGACACTTTGAGGCATTGGGGAGAGTTGGTAAGGTGGAATTCCAGTTCGAATTTTAACTAGATATGGATTGGATCCATGATATGTTCAATGCCTCTCCACATTAATCAAAGATAAAAACTGAGTAAATGAATTGAAAGGGACAAAGGGATATGATGGGCATGGATGTCGGTGGTCCATACGGTCTAATTTGTGAACTATACGGTCTAATTTGTTTACTAAAAATCATGGATGTCGGTGGTCCATTGATGCACACTAAACAAGTTTCATGTTGGTTGATTCATGTTGAACACTTGAATTTGAAAATTTGTTAATTACATACACATGGATGATAAAATGATTCCCAATGATTACAAATTTTCAATGAAACCCCCTAAATTAATTTGTGGAATTAAATAAGGGATGCCTCATAAGATATGAAGTTGTGTTATTCCTTTGTATGTTTGTTGATGTGTTGTGTAAGATAGTATAGTTGTGTGTGTTGGTCAAATGGAATGTGAAGTGGATATGTTGTTATTTGTGGATATGATCTTGTTTGTGTTTTGGTATATTCATGAAGCACATATGTGTGATGTGGGTTGGTTTGGTAGTGTGGTGGATGAACATGTAGACAATACATAAACCTGGCTATATAATAGAATCCCAGGTTGAGTGATTTATTGATTGTGGAATGAATGAGATGTGTTTCATATTTGGGCTATGATAAGGCTATGAAGTTATGTGTTTTAGTGTTTCTTATTGTGTGATGTTTCTAGTAGTTTCCTAGATCGTAGTCAAATAAATGAATAAATAATTGTTTAATAATGTTTGGAACTATCATGGGATTGTTTGGTTAACATAATGAATAGTTGTTAATAATGAATGGTAATGGATTCTTTAAGTTGGTTGGAAATTTATGGGAGGTTGTTGCTTCATGTGTGGTGTTGTGCATTTAGAATAAGCGGTAATGTTTGCAGTGTTGTGAGTTGGTTTTTTGTTGAGAACCCATAGGTTGGGATTGACTGTTTGGTATCATAAATTTATATACTTATATTTTCCATTTTTATTTCTATAAGCACCCCACCCTAGTTTATCACTACATTTAAAACACCCCCATCATCACTAGAGAAGTTGTCTTTCCCAAACATCCTGATGGGAGGATGAATTGCTAGCCATCCCCTCTTCCCTTCTTCCTCTTCTAGGTAGTGATAGCCAAAGATTCTTTAGGTAGGATACGGTTTGTGAGTCCCAAGTGTGTTTGGCTGAGTTATGATTTCCCAAGTTTCTTTAGGATAAGATATTTTATTCTTTACTAGGTTTATTCAAGATCAGATGATTTTTGAATTCTTATTTGTCTTTTGGATGAGATGAGATTTTTTCCAAGGTGAGTTGTGATTTCCCATGTACCTTAGGGGTGGGATATGATGTAGTATGTGGTACATGTTTTTGTCAGTGGGATGTGATGTACTATGTGTCCCATGGGTCATCAGGTGGGATGTGTTGTGGATCCTGGCCTAGGTGATGGGGTAAGGTGTAGTTTTAGGGCCTAGATGTGTGTTCATGGGTTTTGACATGGTTCCTTCAGAAGAGGTTTGAGAACGATGATGTTTTCAATTAGGAAATAGTTGCTAAACCAATGAGAAGTGGGGAGGGGTACCCAAATCATCATTTTTATTACCATATTACATTAAATGTCTTGTGTTACATAGTGATCATGCCTCGGTGATGATAGAATGGCTAGTATACCTTGTTAGGCGTTGTTTGGTTCATCTATTTTCATTACATTGGAATTAGTATATTCCCTTTAATGTATGTAGGGGATTATTTGGTTTTCCTAATTAGTATATCTTTATACACACCCTAAAAATATAAATCTTCTTTTACGTTTCTAGGAGGACCTTGTAGATGGTGTTCGAAATTAGTAGCTTAGATCTTGATAATTTTTGTGGCGCTTCTTTGCTTTACTTTTTTGTATTATCTTAGAATTTTTATTGAACTTGTAACAATTTTATTTTAAGAATGCAACAGGAATAGAAGTAATTTTTTATTATATATAGATATATGTGGTATTTTTTGGGATAAACCATCTTATCTCCCAATATTTCTTTTCCTAAAAAGGGAAATTCCTTCCATTTTGTGAGATTTAATACCCTTGGTTCTTGTCACCACCCTATGGCCAATTGGAAGTGAGACTCAGGGGTCATTATCTCCATTTCTTCATTGCCATCATAGGTGGGGTATCTTTGGAGGGAGTGGGTCATGACACCTCATATATCTATTGAGTGATTTACTTCATTACCAATATGACTTATCATCAAATATATGTATAGAGTAAGGAATATATATTTAATATAATTTTATTAGTCAATCATATAACATCTAATGTAAAATAACATATGTTGAAATTATAAATGGTTAATGTAATAAGTATATCCCTGATAATGTATAGGGATATTTAAGGGAAATTTAATGTCCAATGATTATAGGAATGTAAATATTTCATGGGAAAATTAATGAATGAAAACATTTTCATGAAAGATATTGTCAGAAATTTTATGTGTCTTATTGATCATAAATATCAGACAAACTTGGCACATTCAGAGCTTTTGGTGCATCATGAAATGGACATAAATAACACTAGTGTTTCTAGAACCACTAGGGTTTACTTTTTTGATATCGATAGTCTACATAAAGACTCGATATTTTTTAGAACAATATATTCTTAGTATAGTTTTCTTTTCCGTCTAGTACGTATTCAAACAGAATAAATCCCAAATGGTTTTATTAGTCTTATATATTTGGTTTATCACATGACTTTTTATATTATGGATTTTTACACACATAATTAGTTTACTTATTTCTTATTGATAACTGATATATTATGATATTTAGTTAATATGTTATGACTTTATAGAAAACTATTGAAAGTTAAAATATATGTTCATTTGAAAAACATTCCTTATAAAATTGAATTTTATAGATAGAACTTGTGAATTATTGATATTAGAACTTGTATAGATTCAATGGTGATATATTACAAGGATATATGCTCACACAAATCATTTTAATTTTTTCAGATGTTGAACTTATTATGTAGGAATCAGGGAAATAAATGGGAACATATAACTTACGAGGTTCACTTTTCAACTATATTCTTCATAGTGGGATGGTTTCGTGATGACAAATGGGCACATTTAGACTTGTTTGGCTTAGTCATTCTTATCATTATAGTTTGGCCTTCATGGAATGAATATGTATTTTCAGGGATAAATGTTAAATTCTTACACATTTTAATTTCTTTTTATTAATTTTTACATGTGTCATGTTGATCTTCTATTTATATCACCATGTGTTGGAAGACCTTGGGTAACTGGTCTAGTTGACCTGCACTGGTTAGTAACAATAAGGGGCAATGTCTGACCACCTAATTAAGAAATTCTATAAAATGACATCCTGGATGAATATGAGAATTTATTTAATGGTAAAATATTATATTAATGATTAAATTATTACACTTTATAAATGTAAACATCAATATTATAACCATTAATTATGATACAACCATTTTTTTTGTTATAATTTTGAGAAATATTCTTAAGACTAATTTTTTTCTATAAGGACTATATGCAAAAATATTGTATAATTAAATTAAAAAATTATAAACTATTATAAATCAACAATTATAGTAAATTACAATATCTATGAATGATGAACTTTTGGATATCAATAATGAACAACATTAAGACTATGAAACAAGTTCAAAACAATTAAGAATACTCACAACTGACATTTAAAATACATAAAAAAAAATTATTAAACATATCAATAATTATTATAAATAAATTATATAAAATTTTATGTATATTAACAAGGTTCTAAAATTTATTATTAACTTATATTTTTTCTTAAATTGGAATATAGAATTCATTTTACTAATTGGGAAAACAATGTAAGGGGTTCTAATCTCAAATTTTCACCTTTCGGAAATATTTTAACATTTCACACAATGATTTCATTATAATGGTGTATCTAATACCCATTTAATGTTTTTTATTTAAATATTATTATTAATGATATTTAATGTTTCATTTAAAATCATATCCTTCATGGGGTTTCTTTATAAATTTTAATTGAGTCGTAACAGATTTCAATAGTCAAATCCATTATCTTGAAGTTATAAATTCTCAATATTATTTTGATTTTCAAATATCCTTTTTCAGTATTATTTTTATTATTCAATGGAATTTTATATTTTTATTTAGGAAAATTAATTTACTTTATTTTAATAATATTCCCCGACAAAATAATTTTTCAAATAAAATATAGATTTTTAAAATTACAACACTCATTCTTTTCAAATTATCTTTTCCACCATGTCACTATTTTCTAACAAGACAATGTTCTTCTTTATAATTACATACGTAATTAAATATTATGTTATGTTACCTTCATATTTTTTATCGAAACTTTTAAAAAAAAATTATACAATTTATATGATGCATATTTTCAATAATAAATTTTTTAAAAATTATATTTGATCCTCTATATTTTTAATATAAAATTTTTTATCTTTTACCCCTCGATAATTTTGATAATTTTTTTGGATTTTTAAAGAATCAATTATTGATGGTTGTTTAATAAGAAAATTAAATAAATTCAGTTATACTTTCTGAAGATAAATTTTTAATGGGACATGTAACTTTGTCTTTCTTATAATAATGATATAAATGTTTTTTATGATATATTTGATTTTTTTTCATCCAAGTGAAAATAAAGTTCATAACATATTTTCAATATATAAAACCAGGATCTATATAGTATAATGGTTTCACAATGATATTATAAATCTTCGATATATAATAAATGTTTTCAAAATCCCAAGGATATTTCATATTTACAAATTCTTCCATCAGAACTCATAAAAATGGTTCTTCATCCAAGTCATTTATCTTTGACATGTATTCTACATAATTGATGAAATATTCCAAATAATAAATTAAACCATATTTGTATGGTTGCCTTATGTAATAGTATTTTCTATCAGATAAAGTATCCATCTCAACCTTTGACTTTATAAATAATCTTCTACTATATAAATTAATTTTCATCCAATGCATTCCCTTAATGAACACTCTAAATTTAGATATTTTGATAGAAGTATGTTTATATTGATTCCATAAATTAATTTTCTATTAAAATTAGAGAATTTACTAAAAATGAATTACTTTATATGTTCTACATTGACGGACACATACATTGTAAGATATTCTATATATTGATTAAAGAAATGTTAAAAATATATAAATTTTTTATTTAAAAATATATATTTCTTGATTACTAAATATAGTTTATTATCTATTGACTAAAATTATAACATATTTTTCTAGATTTCTTCTCTCCATGTTATCCCATTTTTTCAGAATGAATTGATGTTTCATATGCTTGTATCATAGTACGGATGATTATGGATTTTGAATTCAAGTCACTTATGCATTGTTTTATATAGTTTTTTCATTCCTTAATATATTGAAAGAATTGGACATAGATATAAATGGGTGGGGTATAACATATATTGTCTCAAGTTGTATTGATATGTGTCACAAGATAATATATCTTGGATATTTTAGTGTATCCATTTCCAAAAAAAATATTTCATTGACATAGTGCCTTGATGATAATATCATTATGTAAAATATCATAGTGTCTTAACATAGGAAATAGAATTAAATATATAATAGTATTCATTTCATCACTATGTTACCATTTATTATTATCTATTTCATTTATTAATTTCTAATATAATGGATATAAAACACTTTCAATTTTTTCTGTTAATAACTTATTTTGGGTAATCTATTCCTACCGTATTATTTATTCTCATATTATGCTAACTTATGATATTTGTTCATCATATCTTATGTATATCCTTAAATAGTGTTTGATCTCACCCCTTACTATAATTTTATTCCCCATGTTATGATGATATTTATTCTACATTAAAACTAAATGAGAGTAGCATGTGTACTGTATTTTTTTCTAGGATGTTCATGACTTATTATACACTTATTTTTTTCTTATAAATGAAAATAAACATATCCATTTTATTATAAAGGAAAATGATTTATTTATAAATTTTTTCCCTAAATCTCTAAAATTTTAAAACTAAAATTTTAATTAAATGTATGAGTCTCAATATTTTTTGATGATATTGTAATTATTTATTATTATAATTGGGTCACATTATTTCCTTTCAAATTTTTTATATAAATATGGTGTATTATCGCATCAGATTATAGTAAAATGGGTTTGGGGAATTACGTTCATCCAAAATAAATCTATTTTTTGGGGATATTAGCTTGGTGTTCACTGATCCTTGTAAAATTTTACATTAGGTTCATCTATAAAAAACAACAATAGAAACCCCATTTTGATATTTACTACATGATCTTCTAACACTTGAAGATTTACCCTTTGAAATTGATTTTCCATATGAGACAATTATCTCCATTTATGAAGAAGAATAATCTTATAATATGAAATTTGATTGTGCCTCTAAAATATTTATTATGTATATGATGAACAAAACTATAATCAAATAGTAAATCCTTTGAGTTTTTTATCCCTACCTGAAATGGAATCACACCATACTAATTATTAATTATAGAGGTATTTGTGAGTAATTATGTTGAATAAAAATACATTATTAGATTTCTTTATCAAGACCTTGGGATCCATGTCTTTCTGATTCAAATTAATAGAGAATATAATTTATTTATCAGTTAAATAAATTTTTATTATTTTTTTATGAATTAGAACTGTGCCCCATTAATTGAGTGCACATGTGTGTTTATGTCTATATTTACATTCTGAACAAGGGTTTTATAAGACCGTCAGTCCCATAAATAATTGGTGTATACCCTCGAAAAATATGATTATCCATAGTTTGTCTAGACTAAAAATATTGTAATTCATGTTGAACATTTGAGAGTGATAACCCATTACCTTGATGTGGATGTATAAGAATTGAATCAACAAGGTGGTGAATTTTCATAGAAGGGACCATTCACATTACTTTTGTGAAACACAAAATTATTTTATATTATTTTTCACTTAATGTAAATTTAGTCACATTGATTGCTTACGGTGGATGCAACACCGAGCCAACACGAACCCCAAAAAATTATTACTACTATATATTCATTACATTATATTTTATGAATAGTAGAAACTATATAATGAAATATATTATTTTCATACAAATATTTAATGTAATAATTAATTATTTGTGAATAATATCTTGAGTTTTAGTAATTTATTTTTATTCTTCAACAATATGTTTTCATCGAAAATAGTTTTCATTATTTTTATGAGTAAATATTATAAATAATATATAGAAAATAAAAAAATATCTTATAATAGTTATATAATTATTGAAATAATATTATTAAAATTATTGTATTATTATTTTATTAGATTTTTTTAAATATATTGGGTTTTAAATAAATAGTGAAAAATAATGATTTTAGAAAAAATATCATTTTTCATTATATTTTAAACTCCCTTTATTGTTATCATTTGGTATAAACAAAACAAATATAATCTTTAGTTATATATAATCTAGTTACATAAATTTTAAATAATCCTTATACATTTTTAGGTATAAATACATTTTTGGGCTTAATGATCACATTTTCCTAGAAAACAGTTTTTTGTTATGCTTTTCCAGTTTAATTTTAAATTTATTTATGGAAATGATATGGAAAAAAATTAATCTTTACTATATATTTTCAATAAGTGGTTCCAATTTTAGTAAATAGGTCTTTTATATTGGTCATAATGATTTGTAACCATAATTATTTTTGTTACCATGTCAAATGGTAAATCACATAATGATGTGTACAAATAATATTCTTATGATTGTAAAATGAACCAAACTATTATAAAAATATTATTTTATGATTAATTTTCATCAATTATCATTAAATTATCACTTATATGATAATTTATTAACATTTGGATGATATTATTACCTTTATAATATTTTATTTAATTGAAATTCAATGACGACAGATTTAGATTTTATATAACTATAGAATTTTTTATATGGGATTATTTAGAGGATATGTTTGAATATAAATATTATTTCTAAATAAAAAATACTTCTGTACTTAATGATTAATTATTTTTAATTTTTAGTGAAAATATAATTCCCTTAAATTCTTACAGAACACTAATGAAACAATTATTCAATTAATGAAAAAATGTAATGAATGATATTAAAATTAATAAATGTAATATAATTACAATTAATTAAGGTCATACAGAAAAATTATATACGTATATTACATATTAAGTATGTATTAAAAAGTTTTTTTCAATATTATTTTTTTTCTTCATATTATTATAGTCAATGTAATAAATCGTGTTAGAATTGGAAATATTGATATACAATGAATATAATATTTTATTAAATGTTCTATAAAATCATTAGAATATGAACTAATAAAAAAGGGAATAATATTGGGCCACAAAATCATACCATGTGCATTTATAGGTCAATATAATGTATTTGGATCTAGAATAGTCTTACCAATTTTAATATTTTGAGAAATTCCAAAAGTGCCCCTCACTACAATTATAAAAGGGTATCTCCTACCTTCTCTTATTTACATTACCATGAGCCATCTAGATAAACTAAAATATATAAATAACTCTTCTAAATATCATTATCTATGTATTTTTTATTATGATTCTTCCTTAAGACCAACCCTGGGTTTCATAATAGAAGATATAAAGTCACTCTTTCATAGAAGAGGTAATCGTCTTTTCTGACTCTCTCAAAATTATATATTATTATTAATCTAATAAATGTGTTATTTTCATAATAAATTGTTATATATATTATAATATATACACATATATTTTTTTTTTATGATAGAAATATATTTCACCTTTAGTCCATAATATAAAAATTAAATCACCCCATGTGCATATGTACAACATATTATCTCTATGTAGTGTTACATTTTTTCATTCATCGCCACTTTATTTGGATTATTATAATGATGGAAATAAGTGAATATATAGAGTAATTTTGACATTATATTATTCATATAAATTTATAATATCATCCACTACATTACCATTTTACCCTATAATGGAGTGATATCTTCGCTCCTGCATACGTGCAACATACCATCTCCAGAGCGTGATGTAATTCATTTTCCATATTCAAAATTAAATAATGGTTATAAAATTTTATTTAAAAACTAAATATTCTGTTTATTACATTATTACAACTCTTGAGATGATGGATATTTTTCATATTCAATATAACTAGGGTATTAATGAAAAAAATAATGACAAAACAAATAATTTAACACCTCAAAAAATGAAAATAATGAAATATAAACAATGAATGTGTGGTAAAATGTTATAAAAATATTAAATAATGTATTATAAAAATGAATATGGTTCTTGAGGATATAAATAAATTTTTCAATAACATTATACTATATATTAATGAATTTCTAAATAACGGGTCGTGTGAGGTTACAGAATTTGTCTCAATTTCACTTCACTGAGGCATATTTTTATATCATGCACTAAATTTATTTTTTATGGTTTATATACTACCCATTTGATTTATTTATGATCATTATGAATTTAAATATACATTTATTTTAAATATATATTTTTTATATTTTATATGGTTACTTACAAATCTATATAACACTTTTACATATGGTGATTAATTTTTAAGATATTTAAATAACTATATCAATAAATTTAAATCATTATATTTTATTCAATGTAGATATTTTATATATGTCAATTTGATTTTTCAATTAAATTGATCTTCTATAAATTTGAGGAATTTATTTTACATGTAGTGATGGTTTTGGTTTCAAATTATATAGCCTCTTGATGCATCAATTGGTCTCATAAGAAATATAAAATGGAAAAAATTAATGGGTTTTACCCATAATGATAAAATTTCCTTTAAAAAGGTACTGATTATAAGATCCCAAATATTTTAATGTATGTTTATCTTTATGTTTTGGTTTGGCCCCTCTTTTTTGGATAAATTATTATTTCCCAAAGTTCATGTGAAGGATCAAGGGTGTTCTAGGGGTTCAGGTCGAAAGAAGAAGAAAAAGTGTGTTCCTAGGAACATTACACAGTTTGCACACAGTTAGTGCAAACTTTGTGGAGCATCCTAGGTAACCGTGCAGCCATGGCCAGAGCCTTACAAACTATTGGCACATGGTTAAGAAAATTTTAAATAATACCCATGAAACCATATGAAGGGGTGATTTCCAAGCAGTAGCTTCCACATAGTTTTCAAGTTATTCTGAAAATCATGCGGCCGAGAAAAGATGAAAATTTTATAAAATATCAAATTCTGGATTTTAAACCCCAACACAAGATTTTCCTCTATTCTTCCCCTCTAAAAACAAGTAACTAACATAGATGATCCAAGATTCCATGAGGGTTTTTTCCTTAGATTATTGGCCATTTTGGATATCTTTGGTGGCGGATCGAAGCACCAAATAAGTCTAATCCACTCCTCTTTTCTCTTTTTCGAATTAGGGTTTGTGGTTTCTCCCATATTCTTCTGAATATCTAAATACATATGTTTTCCATTGGATCCTAGTATGTCTCTTCCAGGGGTTCTTGAATACAGATCAAAGGATATGGTTGAGATTTCTTTCATATTTGGATTCGAGGTAGGTGTTCTACTAGTATTCTCCCATAGTTTTAGGCAGTTTTTGTACATGGATGTTTGTGTTCTTGATTTCCCCTTTTTATTGTTCTTCGTTACATTGATGAATTTGATAGAAAATGGTGTATATGTGACCAATTCCAACCCTCACGATTCCCCTGGGATGCATAGAGGTTGGCATTTCTATTTTAGGGCCACTAATGGGGTGCACTAGATTTTTCGGACATTGAAAATGGTAGGGTTAAATAGAGGGTTGTCGAGTTATTATTTAGAATCCATGTAGAACATGTGTGAATGGATTATTAATTGTAACTGGAATGATAATATATATTCTTAGGGAGATAAGCCATAAGGTTTTGTTTGGCATGACATGGAAAAAAGCAGTTTTGGTCAAATGGAATTATGTCAATTATTTATCAAATTGTGGCTATAAATGCCTATGGGGGGTTTGTGTATATTAAATGGTAAAATTTTAATTGGAAAAAATAATGATGAAAAAAATATATGTTAATGAGATTTAATAAGGGAATGGATGAATTTGTTGAATGGACCAATACATGACGATTAGGTGGTACACCAAAATGGTAGAATGCGATAAAGGGATTGAGTCATGTGATTTGGGAATCATACATGAAATTCATAAGTAGTTAAATTATTGTGAAATGTTAAATGGGCCAAATGGGTTAATGAATAGTAAATGATGAATTTGGATAAAATAAATGGGTTGTTGAATACACCTAGTGGGTTAAGGCAGGGGAATGGGAATTTGGATAAATGGATATGAATTTTAATTGGAAAATGTGTTAATGGGTTATGTAATACTATTAAATCCCATGTTGTTTTCTATGCATTGTGAATGAGGATTTCCAATGGTATTGGTTATATTATGTTGTGTTGTGGTATGGTTGTGGTGATTTATAAAAATACATGGGCCCATGGCTTTGTAGTGTATAGTATTGGCTTAAGGTTCTACGCCCACGGGTTGAGTTATAGGCCGAGGCTCTAAAATCCACTCCAAAATGCATGGGTTATTGAAGGAGATAGAGGCTCTATTCCCCTAACGGTTTCATTCAACACAGACATAGGCTTCGAGGTGGGGATAATGGTTTGATGTGAAATATGTGTCCCTAGTAAGATCGGGACTAGATTGGATTTCCCTATTCTTTGTTATTGATTTCTTTAGACCCTTATGTAGATGATATTTTTGCATAAACCATGGGACATGTTATTAATACGGCTTCTACAAATAAGATGGTATAAGAAATGGAATTATGATAAATGCTAGTCATAAATTAAATGAACATTCATAACTAATGGAACCTGAATTTTCCATTTCTAACTTACCTTTAATTTTGTACATGCTTGCACTATCTATTAGACTTGATATTTTGTAGACATCGTTGGTGGTGGCCTGCTGAGTTTTGTACTCAAACCCTACTCGGACCACTGTTGGGTACCCGAGAAGATCTCTTGGTTGCAGGTCTGGAGTAGAGTAGAGTTCCTACTATGAGATATTGATTTGGGCTTGGGATGTACATGGAGAAGGACCTGAACATAGAGTTGGGACCTTTTGGGAGTTTTGGTCGTTGTTGTATTTTGGTATTTTCATAACTTTAACTATTAGTATTTCAGGACATTATTGTATTTGATTTGTGGTTTGTGCCCCTTTTTGGAAATCATTAGGTTATCCATGTTTATGGGTTATTCAAATTGTTTCAGATAAATATATTGTGTTTTGTTGTTTCGTACTCTGGTTAAGAGGGTATAGTCTCTCCATGTGGCTTAATAGACCCTCACCACTTGTCAGCAACCTATGGAATATATGGAGGTGCGCTTGACATCATGTAGAGACCCAGCTCGGGGCACCAGATTAGTGGTTCCTTGGCAGGGGATGTTACAAAGTCATATTAGAGGAGTTATTTTTCTCTTTCATAGTGTTGGGGATGGTAGACAAGAGATCAGGATACACCATTCCTTGGTAATAAGCTCATTCTTGGGAGTATCTCATCCATGTATGAGGAAAAACCCAAGAAACCCAAGGTGGTAATTGTTTTTCTTGATGTCTATTGTTATAGTTGAATGATATTTCACCATTGGTTGATGCACATGTTGTGTTATTTAACTGATTTATGATATTTTTCTCATGGATGAAATTGCATGAGGTTGTGCATTCAAGTATTGTTTTAGGCATCTAGTGATATAGGCGGCACAAATAATTATAGATACACACATGGGATGGGTGTGCGGGGTATAGAGAGTAGAATGCATTATAATTATAAATAAATCTGAAGGAAATAATGTCTAATAATGGTTAGGTATGTGGGTTAATGAAAATAATTCCGATGAATTTATAAGAAATGTTGTGTATAAAGAAAGCTTATGAATGGGTTAAAGATTTGGGTTGTGATAAATCGTAATAGTTGTTTTGGTTTCTAAAAGATAAATGGTTTCATAATGATGGTAAAATTATTAATGAATTTTTCCAAATGAAAGGTTTAAATGAGTTAAAATGAGTTTTTGAACATATTGGGAAATTGGAAATGTGCCTAAAGGGAAAGTATTTTGTAGTAAAAGAAGAATTGGTTTGAATATGTGTTTACAAAAGACTTGTGATTAAGTAAATTGGTTACCCCATGTTGACCATGACCTGTGGTCGGGATGATATAGGGTAGTGTTTTAAGGGGGATGAGGACCATTGGGATAGAGTGTGAGGAATGGGTTATTTAAGGTTTCTAGTGTTATACCTTTTTTCATCTATGGTTAAATCATGTCAGTCATTCTTCAAATAATTGAGTGAATGATAATATTAAAAATGATAATTTTTGAGTTCCATAGTGGTTATACCATTTTTTGTTAGTGGACCTTTACATGTGTTGGTTGGGGCAGTGAGAGTGATCGAGTTTGAGACTTTTGATTTGGATTGTGAGGCCTTTCCGTCTATGATATGGCCTAGGTGGTGTGTATAAGAAACCCTTCGTAGGGTTGTGGCCTCTGGGTTGTGAGGAATTGTTTGGTAATGTGAGTGAGATAAATCTCATGGTTCATGACCATACGAGGTACATGATGGACCCTAGGATGGTGACTGGGTCTTGGTGACATTGTGAGTAGAAATGTTACGAGTAGTGTCTTGAATCCCATGGAGGATGTTTTGATCGTAGTGCTGATGAATGTGTATACCCTTGGCAGGGAACCTAGAGGTGATGGATGTTAGTGTGATAGGCATAGTGTGCATTATAATGGGAGTAACTATTCCATTCATGAGCATTTCTTTGTTCATGTCATGACAATAATGGTTTAGAGAGATAGAACCAATGGATTTATTAGTTGTGACTCTATTCTAGGGAGTTAGTAACATTAAACAATTAAGGTGATCGAAAGGAGAGGTGATATGGGTTATCTAGTGATTTTGGGTTTGTCTTGCAAATGTATATGTTTTTGACCTTGAGAGTGGAACTCATGGTGTCGTATGGTGTTGATTTGGCCTAGAGGGCTAAGTGAAAATGTTGAGGGTTGGAAGTACTACTCGAGTTATGGTTATGCATTGATAGTTCCAACAAAGCAAGGGTTACCATGTGGGAGGTTGGCCCAATGAATTAGGTACCTCAAAATATGAAGCATGAGATATGAATTAGAGGTGGTGTCAACGCATACCAAGTACCACCATGTTTTAGTAAATGGTATAGTTATACCCGGTTCTTTCGTAAGGGCACCCATGTGATCATGATAGGAAATAAGGTTTGTTTTGAAGGATTGTATCATATGGATGCCTGACACACCTATTTAGATGAGGATTAATGAAGGTCTCAATGTTTTTTTGAGTAGAAAAGCCAAGGGAGGATGAAGTGTGGTTATATGATTTCTCTCGATGGTGACATTGTGGTGAGGGTGGTCACATGGCTAAACTAGTTAATATGAATGGGTTGGTTGTTGGCTGAGATTCAGAGACCGCCTCAGGGATGATGACACTGACTAACCAATACACATGGTTAGGTATGTAAGAATATGTTGTGTTATATGCATGTTACGGTTGTTTTGTGAGATATCATTGGTTTTATTGTTGTGGAAGATTATTTTGCTTCAGTTGTTAGCCGTCAGGGATGCAATATAAGAATTCAGGCAGTGTGGAAGAAGTAAAGAAACATGAAATTTTCTCTTATTACTGTTTGGTGATTTGGTTGTGGATAAATTGTTAAACATGGCTGGAAATCACACCTGAGTTGTTAGGGATAAGTGTTGATGAGATGCGTTCAGAAGGGGGATCCTGAGTTCTTTCTAGGTCATGGTGTCCCATAGTTCGACATCAAAAATAGATAATTTAGTGGTGGTGTTCTTCAAAAACTTTATAGAATTCCTCGACTAGTGACTAGCATGCCCAACATCTTGACATTATCCCATGTATGTTGAAAAGCTATGGTTCATGGCAATAGACATGAAGGTGTTTGGTTGGATGATGGAAATCATGGAGTTTACGTGCATGGGAGCGGTATATGTTGTGCTTGATGATGGAATGTGAACCCTCTATGGTTTTGGGTGAGGTCCTCAGGATGGACCAAATGTCAAAAAACATCATGGGTTCTATTCGTGGAAGATGAGAATGGGCACTGGATGACATTTTTTTTCCTGTTTTAGGAAAAATATGTATGGCCATGTGTAAGTTCGGGGTTCGGTTTTTGATTGGGTATAAGATGCAGTAGTTGGAATCCCTCTTAAGAGAAGTTGTAACAACCTTCCTATGGTCGGGTGTGATGATTCGGTCTTAGATGTGGAGAGGGGAACATCATGTTTATGTGGTGGCACCAATATGCCAAGGACGTACTTGTATAGTGTATGTTAGGACCCTCAGAGAGTCATTATGGGACATGGATGTCGTGACATGCAAAGGATGAATATCGACGACGATATGGAGGGTGATAGCTCCATGATGACGGAGTCCTATCAGATTTTAGTAAATGACCATAGTGGGTGTTTGGGATGATAATGATAGACCTCAAGTTAGTAAGAACCTTGGAAAGGTGAGAAAAAGGGTAGTATACCATTAGAGGAAGGTGGGTGTCAAAGGAAAATCAAGTTGAAGGTGGTCTAACATGAGTTGGTAAACGTGAATGGGTGTGGTGAGGGTGACACGCCTCTAGGTTCCAGATGTAATGGAAAGTGCCTTCTGAAATGAAGTTGTAATTGAGTGAGGTCATGTTTATCTAATTCCTCGGATGAATATTGTAAGAGTGTACCCTCGAATGGTTTAGATGGTGCAGCTAGATTCCAATGTAGGGTAATGCCCTGTGGATTCATGGGTGCGGTGAGTATGAATATTCTAGGCAATGGGAAGGTTGGGTTCTGATCTTCTGGTCCTTCGAGGATGGAGGAGGTGCCAAGTAACCCAAAATAGTGGAGAAAATCATAAAAGATAAATGGTTCATTGATGACGTGATCAGAATTTCAGGTTGGGAGGAATCAAGTGGTTACTGTTTGGGTAATTTTTCCCTGATAGAGAGCCCTGGAATTAGTTTAGTTGGATGAGTACCTGGGTGTTTTGGGTGGAGTTTGGTTGTACAGTTATAGAGTGAAATATTTGGAAAATGTTTTTGGAAGGATTGTGTTTTTTCTATAAGTGATACCATGATTGTCACTATTATATTTGGGTGAACAAGAAAATGAAACCAAGTGATTTGGGTCATGGGATTTGTAGAGGATTGGGCTGATGTGGTGATGGTTGGTATCCTCTATGATGATGTGATGTTGTGTGCGTTGAATTTTTCATTTATAGGGAGTCAGGAACTTTTGTCTATGTTTTCCCCGTGAAGTTCTAGTGGTTCGGTGAGGTTGGATAGGAAGAATCCTTGAGGAGTTGTCAGTTCATGTTGTGGTCAGGACTTGTGAGATAAGTCTCCACCCTTGATACATTGTCAGTGGGCCTTGTGATGTGCAGCCAGAAACTATAAGAATGGAATGGATAGGAAGGCCTTGTGGCACAATCCCTTGTTGTGGATGTTAAGGATGCTCAGAAGAGCAGCTTGAGGACATTCCATTATAAGGTTGGGAGGTTTTATGATCCTAGATATTTTAAGGTATGTTTTTATTTAAGTTTTGGTTTGTCCACTCCTTTTTGGGATAAATTAGTGTTTCCCAATGTTTTAGTGATGTCTTGGGGTGTTTTGGGGATTCGGGTTGAAAGAGGTAGAAAAAGGGCATTTCTGGTCACGTTTCATGGTTATTTCAAACCATGTGGAGCATCGTATGTAACCATCCGTCCATGGAAAGAGCCTTACGTATGGTTGGCATACAGTTAAATAAACTGTGAAGAATCCCAATGAAGCCGTGTGAAGGGGGTGATTTATGGTCAGTATCTTCTGTACGGTTTGGAAAACCAGGCGGGTAAACCGTGAGACCCAGAAGAGTTGGAAAATTTTCAAAAATTACCAATACGGGTTTTATACCCCAACTTGTGATTTTCCTCCATTCTTCCCCTCTCAACCATAGTGATTAAATTGGACGACCCAAGCTTCCAGTATGTGTTTCTCCTTCGATTCTTGTCCGTTTTGGATGATGTTGGTTGCGGATCGAAGCACTAGGTAAGTCAAACCATCTCCTCCCTTCTCTTTTTTGGATTAGGGCTTGTGGTTTCTCCAATATTATAATAAAGCTCTAAACCCCATTTATTTTTCAGTGTAACCTATGATGGGGCTTTAAGGGGTGCTTTAATTCAGATCAAAGGTTTTTGTTAATAGTGTGTTCATATTTGGATTCGAGGTAGGTGGTCTACAAGTATTTTCCCATAGTTTTATGTTGGGTTTCCACATGGATGTTTGTGTTCTTGTTTTCACCTTTTGGTGTTCTAGGTTCGGTTGAGTCATTTGATAAAAATATGTGTCTATGTGACTAGTTTCAACCCTCACGATCACCGTGGGATGCATAAGGGGTGACTTGACCATACAAGGGCCACCCATGGGGTGCGGCAGCTTTTTTGGACATTGAAAATGGTAGGGTTAAACGAAGGGTTGTTGAGTGATTATGTAGAACCCATGTGAAAAATGTGTTAAGTGTGGATTAAATGTATATGTAATGATAATAGAGATTCCTAGGGTGATAATGCATAAGGGGTTGTTTGGAATGACATGGAAATGAGAAATTTTGGTCGAATAGGATTATGCCAATTTTTTAACAAATTATGGATCGAAATTCCTAAGCGAGTTAGTTCATATTAAATGGTAAACATGTAATTGGAAAATGGAATGAATAAGGGGAGATTTGTTAATGAGATATAATAAGGGAATATATGAATTTGTTGAATGTGTCAATACATGATGATTAGGTGGTACACCTAAATGGCTGAATGCAATAAAGGGATTCTGTCATGCGATAAGAGAACTGTAGTTGAAATGCATAAGTGGGTAAATTCTTGTGAAATTATAAATGGGATAAATAGGTTAAAAAATACTAAATGATGAATTTGGATAAGGAATAGGTGTTGTTGAATACACCTAATGGGTTAAGGCATGGAAATGGGAATTTGGATAAATGGATATGAACTGTAATTGAAAAATGTGTCAATGGGTTATGGCATAATATTAATTCCCTTATTTTTTTCTATGCATTTTCAATTATGATTTCCAATGGAATTGATTATGTTAGGTTTCTTTGTGTTATTTTTGTGGTGATTGAAAAATAAGAATGTGCACATGACATGGTAGTGTGGGGTATTGACTTGTGGTTCTACGCCAACGGGTCGAGTTATAAGCTGAGGTTCTAAACTCCAACCCAAAATGCACAGGTTGGGGAAGGGGATAGTGGCTATATTCTCCTAACGGTTTCATTCCGCCAAGACTAAGGCTTCATGGTGAGGATAATGGTTTGATGTGATATATGTGTCCCTTATAAGATATAGACTGGGTTGATTTCCCCTATTCTTTGTGATTGATTTCTTTAGACCCGTGTGCAGATTATATTTATGCATAACACATGGAACATGCGATTAATATGACTTTTGTAATGAATATGGTATAAGAAATGGATTTGGGATAAATTATATACATTAATTAAATGAAAATTTTTAACTAATGGATCCTGAAATTTCCCTTTCTTACTTAACTTTCATTTTGTACAGGAATACACAATCTATTAGACTGGATATTTTGTAGACAGTATTGGTGGTGGCCTACTGATTTTTGTACATACACCCTGCTTTGGCCGCTGTTGGGTACCCGAGAAGATCTCTTGGTTGTAGGTACAAAAAAGGGTAGAGGCCATACTATGAAATGTTGAGTTGGGCTTGGGATGTACATGGAGAAGGACCCGGAATTATAGTCGGGACCCATTTTGAGTTTTTGAAATTTCATTATTTTGGGTTTTTTCACTTGCATTATTAGTATGGCATGACATTATTGTATTTGATTTGTGGTGTGTACCCCTTCATGGGAATAATTTTCTTAATCATGTTTATTGGATATTCATATTTTTTCAACTATTTATATTGTGTTCTATTGTGTCTTACTATTGTAAAGAGAGTATAGTTTCCCCATGTGTCTTATTAGACCCTCGCTACTAGTCGGCAACATCTGGCATACAAGGAGGCTTTCTTAAGGTCATGTTGCTACCCTGATCAAGGCACTAGATTAGTGGGTCCTATGTCGGGGACGTTGCATTGATAGAATAGATACCATGATGTCCCATATCCAGTTATACACTATTATTCATTTATCACTTTAAAAATTCGGTTCTTATTATATAAGATATTTTTAATGTTATATTATCTATAGATTCATATTGTGAACAAGATATTGATTAAATAGAATTTTTTTCAAATTATTTACCTTTACATAATTATTATGCAATATCCTCTCATAAATTAGTAGTTACTGATTAAACTTCATGTGAGTTAAGTTATTTTACTTTCTATATTTATTTTATTTTATATATTTTTGATTCATGATAACTTCTGTTGTACGCATGTCCTTATAGGGAATTTGATATCAACCTACATAGGTTTTCATTCACCCAGAATATGATATATGAATCTTTAAAAAGGATTCATAATTAAGATTACATTAATTTTATTTATCAATGTTTAATTAAAAATATAATAAGTGTACCATGAATGTTTCTAGTTCATTGAGATTACAAAACTATCTAGTCCTTCTAGTTGTGATTCATATTATTTAGTACCAATGTAATAATGTAACCATAGTCTCTTTGAAACTTGAGTTTTGTCTAATTTTGGGTTTATGTGAGGAAGTTTAGTAGAATCCATGGGAATGAGATATCAAAATTAAAATATCTAACATAAAATATCTGATAATTTATTTAAGTATTTCATAATTTTTATTATTTTTCATATTTTATTTTATAGATCATTATTCAATGTAATTTTGAGATAACTCACTGTGTTCCATTATTTAATGATGGATCTTAATAGATGAAAGAAAATAAATACATGTGTTCAATGTAAGGGTTTCCCTAATTAGTAATCTAATATAGCTAGTAGTATTAGAAAGGAAAAGATCAGGGAATTATTCATGTATCTTAATACGGGTTTGATGAATAACATTTCTACAATATAATATCTTGTTATCCCATAGCATAATAATTATATGTTGTATCACTTCATGAAAAATATGAACCCGTCATTTAGTGGTACTACTAATAATGAGGTAGTTGTGTAATGGACTAATTCCCTTGAAGAGATTTTACAATCCTTGGGATGAAATTAAAGGGAATAGTTTTCTCTCATGGTGTTTTCCTTTATAGGTGATACTGATCAATGGTGGTAATTGATCCCAAATACTAATGAAGAAGAAGAAATAGTACATATGGAGTGGATATATTTTAATGTAATATTATTTGATTACTATTTCCCCCATTAACAATGAACTATAGTGATGAGAATGATCCTTACACTTAAAGAAAAAAGGAAGAACAATGTGTTACACAGTATGAGGATATCTTTTCTCGGAATTACAAGTATGCTAAAGAATATATATGTAATCCATAGTGGATGACTGAGAATTTTTATAAAATACTTAAACCAAACTGTTAAAGGGAACTGGATTACTAAACTTTTCATAATTTTATGTAATTATACACTTTTAAATCAAAAAAGGTGAAACAATTTTCTATATCCTATATATTAAAAAATCATTAGAAGAAGAGGATGGATGTGAACTATGAGAAAAGTAAAGAACTACATAATAAAAAGTTATTTATGTGATTTGAATCTTGTAAAAGTTGATGGATGAAACATCTATAAATTTAATGAATGGAACATATGTTTGTTACATGTGTGGAGACAGTGGCCATATGAGTCATGAATTCAGGGGGAAGAAAAACCATATAATATCTAGTGATTCAACTACAATGTAATGGTTCATCATTCAAACCAGTTTCCCAACCATTAAGGGAATATATTGTATCAGTGGATAAGGGGATATGGCCATGCTTCTTAAAAAACTATAGATGAGGTAGATGGTTTCATTGATATTTTTGTATCATCCAGTTTTCCCAATGAGTTATTTTATTTTGGATCAATGTATTCTTTCATATATGATGTGTTTCCTAATAAATTTATTCATTTACTATCCATATTATGAATGGAATTTATATTCAAAACTCTTAGTGGAATTATCACTACAACAATGATGTGTCATACCGTTCCCATTATGAAACATAAACATGCACTATTTTCTGACCATTTTTCATAGCTAGGGTTGATGTTGATATAATTCATGGTATGGAATGGATTTCTATGTATGATACAAAAACAATCGTTCATAGAAATGTAAATAGAAATTTTTGATGAAGTGGAACTACTTATCTTTA
This sequence comes from Viscum album, assembly GCA_963277665.1. Lineage (NCBI taxonomy): Eukaryota > Viridiplantae > Streptophyta > Magnoliopsida > Santalales > Viscaceae > Viscum > Viscum album. Next base: position 1,336,430,652 of record OY728132.1, on the reverse strand, counting down.
GGGAAGAGTCTTCATCATCCCAATAATTTAATGATCCATATCTAATAGCTTTTAAGAATGAGATTCCTGGTAGGGAAGATATGGGAGATGGGAAATGTAATCTCATAATTGATGATATTACTATTGAATAGGAATTCATTTATGTATTTTAGGAAGATTATTGGATGAATAGTAGAGAATGAGGTTGATTTTTCCATTGTTTTAATCCCCGATGATAGGTCTATATCAATTAATCCATGTAGAATGTACACTGCAGAATAAGTGGATTTGATGAAACAAATAGAGGAAATGAGTGTTAAGGAATTTATTCATCATATTCTATCACCCTAAGGATCCCATTTTCAAATTATAGGTAATATCTGTCTATATAAATATATATGATGTTCATGGATTATTGGTAAATAAATGATAATTCAATTAGGGAAAAGTATCCACTACCTCACATTGAACATTTATTCAATCAAATTCATGGTGGTTAGTATTTTTACAAGATTTACCTTGATTATGTGTATCATAAATTGTTATTAAATAAAATTTTTTGGAATACATCATTTAAAACGAGGTATCAAAATTATGAGTTTAGTGTAATTCCATTTGGACACATGATTGCACCATCTATTATCATAGATCAAATAGACAATTAATTCAAGGAATATATTGGTAATTTTTTGTGTTATTTATTGATATTATCATGTATTATTCTAAACACTATGGGGACCATGAGAATCAATTGTGTTTCATTCCTAATAATCTAATAAAGGAAGAGTTATATGAAAAAAAATCAAGAGTGAATTCAATATTTAGGAAACTTATTTTCTTCAAAATATTGTCACTAAGGTTGGAATATAAATTGATCCAATGAATTTAAAGGAAATACATGAATGGACTACACAATCAATCATGACCATGGTATATAGTTTCATTTGTTTGAAAGGTTACTATTTGTGATTTATTCATAATTTTTCCTGATTTTATATTACATTAAATGAGCTCGGCCATAAAGTAAAAATGTTTATATAGATAATGGAATGTGAATAGTTCTTTGATGAATGGAATAGTAGAATAGTCAGTGATGTGATTTTGAACCTACCATCATGGAAAAGTTTCTTTGGGATATACAGTGATGCATCAATGAAAATACTGGTTGTATCTATATCAAAAATGAAAATGTTATTTCATATGCAACATGGAAGTTGTAGACTCATGAAAATAATTATCCAACTCATGGTCTTGAGTTAGTATCTATTGTCTTTTCTCTATTAATATGGAGAAAAAATCCATGGTGTGAAAAATGTAAGATATAAATGGATAAAAAGTGTTTTAAATTCATCTTCACTTGAAAATAATGCAACATAAGTCAAAGTTTATTTCTTGAGTTACTCAATAATTATGATTACACAATACACTACCACTGAAGAAATATAAATAATTTATATGATGAATTATGTAGGAATGAACAAGGATTTATTATCAAAATGAGGATTTATAGATATCATATGTTCATGGAGTTAATAAATATGGATATGATAATTATTAAATAAGGAGAGACACCACAATATTTTTAAATGATTATGAATCCACATATGTTGGAAAAGGTAAAAATATCTCAGTATGAAGGTGAGACTTTTTAAAATAAAATTATATATGTGAATGATATAAAATTGGATGGATTTATTTTTTAGGATTGGATTTTGAAATTTGGAAATAGGTTATGTTTTCCATAAATACGTGATTTGAAAATGGAACTACCATATGATTATTATTGAGTAAATTTCCCTTTACACCATTTTAATACCATGATTTATAGGGAACTAAAGGAATTATTTTTGTGGGATAATATGAAGAATGAAATTTTTGACTATGTATTAATATGCCTAGTTTTTTCAGTATGTGAAGGTTGGGAGCCATCATCATTGAAGAGTTATGAAACCTCTTGATATACATGTTTTGAAACTATATGAAATTACGATGGAATCTTTCATAAGACTAACAATAAATCCAAGAAGGTAAGATGTGATCTGGGTTATTATTAAAACCCTTACAAAAACATCACATCTTCTTTCTATAAGAGAATACTTACCTCTGTAGTGCATAGAATGAATCTATATTAATTACATTATAAGACTTCATGGTCTACCTCTATCGATTGTATCTGATTGGGATCTCTATTTTATAAAAAAATTCAAGAAGTATTTTTAGAAGGTTCTTGCCATGACCCACATCCCTCAAAAGATACCATAATGAGATGAGAGAGATAATGACCCCCTGAGTCCTACCTCTAGTAGTCCCCAAGTTGGCGACTAGAACCAAGGGTGTCAAAATCTCACAATATGGGAGCAATTACCAATTATAATTTTAAATAAGATCGTGTGAGAGAATGAATCATCCTCAAAAACTCCACAAAATAATATAAAATAGAAATCCAAAAACAATACCACATGCCTGATAAATGTATAAGAGATTCAAAAATAGTAATGTCTCCAAAGTAAGTACCCAAATGTAAGGATAATTAAGATACATAGAAATTTTTCCCAAGAATCGAGATAGAAATTCCCAACACGGTCCATGTCATCCTTCTGGAAAACTGAAAATAGTTTTATATATGTTAGGTGAGAATACACGTATACTTATTAAGAAATATAAATTACCTCTCTCACATGTGAATGAAGAATACTAATACCCCTATGTGAAAAATGTAGAACTAAATGACACCTAAGTATACTATCCAACACCAACCACACCAAGGCACACTCACCAAGTAACACAAGTGAAGTAATATAATATGTTATAAAGAACATTTATGATAGGGTACACTGCATGACATTCCCACTTGAATGCATATATCATTGAATGTGATACATTCTAGTGCTCTCATCCCATCAATATACCACATCACATCCTTCTCGCACACATATAGACCACAAAAAACACCCCCCCCCCCATACACATGGGCCACACAACACATCCTGCATGCACACACCTAAGCCTCATAAGACATCACTTCACATGTCATCCCGATGAAAACTCAAAATTCACATCAAAACTCATCCTGAAGACACCTAGTTAGTAAAAAACCTCTCTTGAAAACCCTTGAGATATCACATCTCACCTGAACACAACAAGGCCACAAAACACCCTTCACAAAAAAACATGGGCTATCAAAAAATCTATACAAAGCAATAACAACCCTCTGACTATCATAACTTGTTCCAGATATACCTCATCTAGATGAGAGAGTATAATATATCAGGTATATAGAATATGTAATCCTCACTGAATGTTGGAAAAAACACCCCCATGTGACTATGTGAGTGTTCATCACATAGTGGTAAACATGTGTGGAATGTGTATAGAAATCACAAGAATGTGAAAATATATGTATAGAATCAAAATCTCCATCCTAACCTATGGGTTCAAAGAAAAATGAAACCATCTCACAAAAATATCACTTTGGATTCCACCTCTAAATTAATTTATTATTTTTTGCAATAATCATTTCATACAGTGAAGAGACATGATAAATTAAATTAGATTCACATTCCCTATACTCTAAACTCCCATTAATTTCATTATTAATCATCAACCACATATAAAAACCCCACTATAATTAAAAATTCATAAACCAATTTCATCTCATTATCCAAACCAACCCAACCCAAGTCACTCCAATCATTGATAAAAAAAATTAATTATTCCATCACTACACAAGAAACTGTCAGGAATGACACACATCAAGAAATACAATAACGGTCTATCGTATCCATCCAAGGGATGAAGGGCCTCAATAAATTAACACACTTAACATTAAATAAACATTTCCTAATAACCCCTAGATAAAGGGAGATGATTTTAAATTGTCATCAATGAAAGGAATCTAAGTATTTACCAACAAAAACTCTATTATCCTTCTTCAAAATCATCCACATAGTTCATCATGTTAACAAAACAAGTCCCCAACTCAAAACCACATCCTTAAACACATTAATCCATAACCAAATTATGTATCCTCATTGCATAATCACACCATACCCATCACATCCCCACTATAAAACAACATGTCATCTGGTTCTCCCACAGACATCAACCACATCAATTCCACACATCACATCACATAATGTTCCATGTAAAAACATGTGTTCATATTTAATAAGTCATCCTTTATTTAGTTCCACATGATAAATTTCTTGTTATCATATAAACTGTATTATCCTGAGGAATCCATTAGTTCACCGAATATACATGGTTAACCAATTTTAATATAGGTGTGTTCAAAAAAACAAACAAAATTCATTACAAAAACTATACTGTTTCCATAAAATGATCCCCAATGACCATAATTTTCAAGTTGTAGTTCACCCATACAAATCACAAAATCAAAAAAAAATGATAACACTACAGGTTCTTATATCATTTTTCCCATCCCCTGCATATTTATTCTTAAACAAAATATATTATCTTAGTTAATTAAGAATAAACAATCTTCACAAGGGAAAAAATATATACCCTTCACACATGATTCACAATTTTGAAAGACGAAGAAAATCCTATCTAGAATAGGATCGATCGACAATTCCTGGTTGAGAAAATTATAGGAGTTTATGTATAGAAGGTGACTCTCTAAGGAATCACAAATCAATATTAGAAAACTATCCATGGAACAAGCCTTTGGGGAAATTTTCTCACATGAAAAAGGATAAGTTGTGGATGAAGGGTAGGGTATCTCAACTTTTGGAATATCATATCTGATTCTACAGAAATTAAAGGCAGTTGAATATTTCCAATAAAGGCTGATCAGACCAAGACCATGCGTTTTATCCCTTTAAAATCCTCTAAACCCTTAGAAAAAAACAAGATATAATTTATGGCATTTGAATCGGATCCAAAGCATTCTTAATTTGGCCTTAAATTCATTTTATTTCAAAGAATGAGGTCAAAATGAAAAAAACTGCAAGAAATGGAAACACAACTCTAGATGTACCACCAGTGAGACACTGTTAGATGATGCACCATTGGATGAGTAACCATCAGTAAAACACATCCATATGAGTTACCCTGGCCATGGCACCGTCATGATGAATAGTCTTCCACTGTCAGTGAGTCACTTCCAAGAGAGACACCACCAGGGAAAACATTACCAGATGGTATACCGCCAGGGTGACCTACCACTAGGCATGAGGCACCACCATATGAGGAACCACTAGTCAAGAGACCTCTAGGGAATGACACTTCTATATAGCCACCATTGCGGTGAGACAATACCATCAAGCCACTTCCATGCTGATACATGACCAGTGAGCCACTACCAGAGTGACACACCACCAGCGACCCACTTCCAGGGTGAGACACCACTAGAAATCTACCGCTAGGGTGAGAGACTGTAGACAATCCACCACTAGGGTGAGGAATCATAGGGAGGAGGAATAGTTGACATGATGAACCATTTTAATGTTTATAAAATCTGGTTGTTTTTCCATGTGTTGAAAATAGGCACCTTGATTACCTATGACACATCAAATGCCTGATTTCCCCTAAAGTAATTTACTAGAAAGGTCCATGACATTACATCTGATACCAATCATAAAATTATTGTCCTATTGAATTACAATCCAATCTATAGGGAAATAAGGAAGGGTCTGGGAAACCATCCCTCGAGAAATCACTCAAGGATCTCATGACACATGAAACATTTCTATCCTTTAAACATGTAAAAGTTCAACCACAAATCAACTTGTGTTTTTCTAAAGTTGGATTTAAAACCTCTAAACCTAAGAACATCTCCTCTAACATCTGATAAACAGGACTTATCATCATTTTTATTATCATGTTAAACAAAATTACCGTAAAACGCATTTTCAAAACCATAACAATACACACAATTCAAACACCTAAATCAAGGAATTTCATCTTCTGTGTCAACATATTATCGACTCTAGCTAGAATAAACTCACCTACATGGGTTTAATTGCATCATAGTTAATTAAACTTGATTATGAATCCGGTCATTCCCTTTTCATATGTTCAAAATTTATCACACATTAAAACCCAAGGTAAAACATCTAAAATCATAATCAACAAGATTCACACATCACATCACAAAGAAAATTAGAATAAGGAAAAAATCAAAACAACTCTGGGTATTGGGTACACATCGTCATCTCTTTCTCCCAAGTACTCTCCTCTTTTCCACCTTACCTCCACAACACATGAACCAATGGAATGGTCCATCAATACAACACATTCTCTAGATGATCCTAGATCTCAACAAACCTCTCTAAAAATTTCACATCTACCTCGATAACCAACTCTCCCCATTCAATAACATGGGATTCATCGTGAAGATACAAACAATGTCGAGTGATTTTAAAGACAACATGGATTATCTCTAATCATGGTGGTAGCATAAACCAATATTCCACCTCGACAAATCACCCAATCACCTCAAAGGAATCAACGTACCTATGATAAACATTACTTCCTATGATAACCCTCTATTTCCCATGTCGAGGGGAAACCATTAAAACCACATGGTCTCCATCCTCAAACTCCAAGTTCCTCCTTCTATGATTGACATAAGACTTATATCGATATTTCACTAATTTTATCCTCTCACAAACAATAAAAAAATATATATCATCCTCCACACCACATCGGTTCCACAAAAAACTATCTCCCCAACATTCATCTAGTACAATGATGAAAAACACAGTATCCCATAAAAAACCTCAAATGGGGGCATGAAAATGGAAGAGTGAGAGATATTATTGTAAGAAAAATCCACCAAAGGTAGGTGTCAAATACAAGATTCACCAAAGTAAATGAATCACATTTTTAGTATATCCTCTAACATCAAGATAGTTGGTTTTTTCTTCCAATATGAATAAGGGTGCAAAGTAGTGCTGAGGTGTAGATGAGTTCCAAAATCATGTTAAAAAACCCTTCAGTCACATGAGGTATTCCATGCTTCCTGATCTAAGACAATGGACCAAATAACTCTATGAAACTACACCACCTCATCGACATACATCCTATCCAATGCATCCACTAAGAATGACTCTGGGATCACTAATAAGTGAGATGATTTCATCACCTGATCCAAAATCACCTAGGTAGCATCATAACCTCACTGATATCTGGGTAGCACTATGATGAAATATATAGAGATGTCATCACATTTCTACAAGGGAAAATCCAAGGGCTAAAACAAACTAATAGGAACATGTTTCATGAACATTACTTCTTAGAAAACCAATAAATTCACCACAAACTCTACAACATACCATTTCATCCGGAACCACCAAAACTACATCCTTAATTCCTGGTACATAATGTAATATATTGGTTGTACCACCAAAGGTGATCTATTGAACATAGGAAGAACATTTACATTCATATCCACCATAACAAGAAACATTCCCTGAAACGAACATTCAGTTTTTCCACCCTCCCACCATCCATCTGGAGAATCACCATGGAAAACAAGGTCGTGCATCTTCTCTGCCTATGAGTCCCCCCAATGTGACTCTTATACCTGCTATATTAGATATGAAAAAACTTTCATCATAAACAATAAACCATTACCACCCTCAACTACTATATCTAAGAACAATGTTTCAAACTCCTCCATCACTCTAAATGTATTTGTAGATTCAAAATAAAACTCCTTCTATGAGTTCCTTCATAAATATTTGGCCATGAAATTTACCTTTCCGAAGGAACAAGAGGTCTCAAAATCATAGTCTTGAAGAAAATCCATCCACCTACACTATTATAGATTCATGTCATGGTGGGGAAAGATATACTTTAAACATTTATGATTCATGAAGACCACAAAGACCCCCCCCCCCCCCCAATGAGGTAATGTTGGGACAAATTCAGTGCGAACACAATAGATGTTGGTTCCATATTATGGGTGTTATTTTTACATTTTTGCGGTTGTAAAATCCTAGACACATAATTGATCACAACTCTCTACTACATCAACATGAATCCCAAACCCAGATTGGATGCATCACAAAACACCCCAAACCATACCCCTTCCTAAGGAAACCAGAGCATTGTAGCACTAAAAACCTCCGCCTTTAGGTAATCAAATGCAAAATTACATTGATCAATCCAAAAAATATCCTAGTATTTCTTAGTCAAAATTTTCAACAGTGAAGAAGCTTGATAGAAATCAAGAACGAACCTCCGATAATAGCATATAAGGAGAAGAAAATTGTGAACTACTTCTGTGTTCTTAGCTGACACTTGAGAAATAATGACTTCAACCTTCGATAGTTCTACATCCCCACACTGATGAGACAAAGCATGGCCAATGAAATGAATCCATTATTTTGAAAATTTTCAATTGGGAAAATTTCCATAGATATGGTGGCGTCGAATAACATGCATGATAGTTTTGAGATTCTTGGAGTGATCCTCCTATGACTCCGAGTATATTCAGATATCATTGAAGAATATGACATCAATATGATCCATGAACTCACAAAAAAAATATTATTGTATCCCCATGAACATGGCTGGTGTTCTAGTAACACCAACATCATGACTACAAACTCCAAGTTCCCAAACACTCATCTAAAGTAAGTCTTCGTTATATCACTATCTTTCACTCGCAACTATTGGTATCCATACCATAGGTCGATATTAGAAAACAAAATCTCCCCTATTAGTAGGCCGATATAATCATCTAGCCTCATAAGAGGGAAGAGATTTTTTATCGTCAATTGATTTAACATTCGGTAGTCAATACAAAAACCCATACCACTGTCTTCAGTTATTGAGAACAACACTGGTGCACCTCATGGTGATGCATTGTGCTAGATAAAACCATTCGACATCAGATCATAAATCAAAATCCTCAAATCCCCCAACTCATAAGGTGTCATCTGATAAAGATCCATTAAATTTAGAGAAGTATTGGGGTTCAAGTATATCTCATACTCAACATCACATTGAGGGTTACCATCACAACCTCTAGAAAGAAAATATAAAGGATCTCCCCCAAAAACCCAGTGATCCTCTTCCATTTCTTCATCCAAAATTTCCACCAATAACTATACCAACAAGGAAAGAAGTGGACTTACATGTTTGATATCATCCTGGGAACTATGGTCACAAAGGAAAACAACATAATGATCGTAGAGATACAAAAACTAGGCGCTTTTCTATAATTATTCAATAACAATGCCTATGGAATAAAACCACTCGATTCTAAGGATGAAATCGTTTGTATGAATCTGTAGAATGAAAATATCTCCACGGTACTAATTTAGTCTCATCATTAATCTGAACCTCGACACACATCAAACTAGATGGTCTGGTCTCTAACTAACATACTAAACACTAGGTCCACAGGAAGCTACTCTATGTTTGGTCCCAAACCATGGTCTAGATAAGGAGATTTAGAGGAGTGTGAATCTCTTGTATCAATCTAGGAAAAAACAAGGGTAATAAAAAACTAATTTTACCTCTAAAAATCATTATCCCCTTTAGAACTATTTCCTTCAAGGAGTGAAACTGACCATGACATGCTCCGCTATCTCTCTTCAGAAAACCACATCCATGTCCATGCTTGGGTCATAGTCCCAGAACATGAGGAATATCCTAAGGTCAGCCTCTACCTATTCTGTATCACCTCGATAGAGCAATAGGCAGTTGCCCCTACTAAAAAAACGGTCTCACATGAAAACAATTTTAGGCTGGCACTAAACCTATCATCCTCCACCAAAATAAGATTAGGGAATTACAGGGCATTGGAACTAGTGATGACCCTGAACCCCAAAAATAGAACATACATTCACAATACTCTGAGGAAAATAATGGAAACCACTGGTACCAGGAGTCCAGAAAGGAAACTGTTGTGTTCGACTCTCTTCCCGTCAAAACATTTAAGGTCCTAGTGCCTTAGATCTTCCACTAATAACTCTTCCTCCCATATTGTTCTCATATCTACCCTCTTAAAATAGACCTCCTCATGAGTGAATTTGTTTGATCACCACTACCTTCATTTGTACCCCAAAATACATTGTAAACAAAAAATGTGTAACAACATACTAGATGGAAGAATGAAGTGGTCCCTCAAGAAATCTCACATGAGACCCCTCCTATAGAAATAAATCTATGACAAAATACCAGTGGTCCTTTAGAATGATTCCCAGCACCCTCACTTACATACTCCCTTACTGAAGGGAGAGTAGCTCTTGTCTCTTCTCTGAGTTCTTGGTTGATGAAAGGAACTCTTCCCAAGACTACATATAGATGTCATACCACAAACGATTCACCTTGTTCTCCTCTCTTAGAAACAATGTCCTCCACTTATGTGTAGCACCCAACATCTGACTGACTACCAAATGGAACCAGTATTCTATCGAGGCCTAGATCAATCTAAAAGCGATCCCAAACAACTCCATCTAGATATATTTCTTGATATCTGAATCATTTTACCCATACTTCCACAAATCATACCACTATAAAGTGTACGATATATTCTACCAGTGATCATCCACCTCAATAGGATCAACCATATAATGATCAGTCATATAATCCTACTGAATCCCAACTACCTAAGCCACACACGGATGATGACCATGAGCCATAGAATAAAAGAAAAAAAAGTATTTCCTAAGGATAATTAGTATAAAACTTTTAATAATATTTATTAAAATTCATATTAACCTTCCCAATACACATAAATTCAAAAAGGAACTCAATCCATTACGATTCATATACCTCTCCAAGGTCTCTACCCTGCAAGCGGTTCCATCTCACTAGGATGTCAAATAATCTCAGTGACCTTGCACTGGATCACTAGGAGCCCTTAAATTCCATGTTCTGGCATGTTTCCCTAGCCTATGTCATGAACAAAGGTCAACTAGCACAATTTACATACCACTCCATGAAATACTCATTATGCCTAACTCAAAACTGAAACCTATCTCTCAACCATCTTCTCGGATACCACTCAGTTAGGACCCCCTCCCTCCAAAGATACTACAATGAGGGGAGAGAGATAATAAACCTGAAGATCTACCTTTAGTAGGACCTGGGTTGCAAACTAGCTCCAAGGGTGTAACAATCTCACAATATTGGAGGAATTACCCTTTATAATTGTAAATAATATTAGGAGATAGAAGGAATCATCCAGAAAAAACTCCATGAAATAATATAAAAGAGAAATCCAAAAAGCCACCCCTCATGCATCAAAAAAGTAGAAATGATACAAAAACAGTAAAGTCTGCAAATTAAGTACCAAAACATAAAGATAAATAGGGAAATAACAATTTTCCCAAGGCTTGAGCTAGTAATTCCCATCACAATCCATGTAATCCTCTTAGTAGCCTAAAAATAGTTTTATATAAGTAGGGTGAGCGTACAATTATAATCAGTAGGAAATATAAAGTCTCTCATGCACATGTGGATGAAGTATATTAATTTCACTAGGAGAAATAGAAGAACCAAATATAACCTAAACAAGTATACTAACCAAACCCAACTTTAGAAAGGGATGCTCAGCGAGTAACCAAGTCAACTAATATAATATGTTATAAAGCACATTTATGATAGGGTACCTGCAGAACTATCCCACTAGTATGACACTATCTCCCAACGTTTTATGAATGACTAGCAAGCATAATCTTGGAGATGTGGGGACACTAGTGGAATAAATTAGTGGTGTTTTTCCTTTCCTTATGTAAAGTTGAACTTATTTATGTATCTTGTTTCCAATAATAATAAACTACTTGGTTCTTCAGGATTCATATTCCGTGTGTGTATGCCAACGTAATCAAATAAGGCACCAACTCTGGGAAACTGGGGTTGGGTCCTTATAGTTGGTATCAGAGGAAGTTTAGTAGAATACTTAGAAACTTGATGTATAAAACGTAGAATTAGGGATGAGTCCCTAAGTTAGTATTTGAGGATATACATACAATAATGTTTTGGTATTTTGGTAAGGAATATATTATGTGGATCTTTCAAGCAATACATCTTTTTCTGGATATGAGCTGGTAGAGGAGGCTCTGGAACAGATGTATCTAGGTGTAAAACTTAAAAAAACACCTCTTTGAGCTAGACTCAAACAGGAATTGGTGCACGAAAACAGTCATGGCTGCAATCTTGGTTACGACACTCCCATGGGATATGCTTAGGTTAATTCACATTTTCTTTACAAGCCATTATGTAGGATTGAAATGTAAAATATTCCTCAAAGAAACCATATTTGTGAATATGGGATCATCAATGTGTAGGAACTCAATTTTTTTGAGTATTTTTCAGTTAAGATTATACATAATGATTCATAACATAATCTAGTGTATGACATTATCTAGATATGGCACATAGTGGATGGAATGGAAATCACACGAATGCACATGTCCCCTATAGGGATTTTCCTCTGACGCATGATAATGATGTTGGATCTAGTGTTATGACTGTTGTTGAGCAACTCATAAATATACTGGAAAAACTTTCTCAGGTTATGAATAATAACCTTACCCATATGGAGCATCCGGATCCACCACGTGGAGGAGCCATGTGAGATCACTTTATGCGACAACAGCCTCCATCATTCAACGGGACTACAAACCCATTTGTACCAGAGTATTGGATGTGTTCCCTTGAAAAGATATTTCTCTCCTTGGGATGTAATGAAATAGATAAGGTTTTCATGGTAGTATATCATTTATTGGGAGATTCAGATAAGTGGTGGTCATTAATCAAAACACAAAGGAGGAGGAAGAGATATAAGGGATGGAATGGAGGGATTTTTCGGAAATCTTCTTAGAAAAATATTTCCCTTGTGAGAATCAAGCAGATATGGAGATAAAATTCTTGAATCTGAGGCAGAAGAAAATCATAATGTTGAAAGGTATGAATCTAACTTCACAAGATTAGCAAGATATTTTGTAGACTACATACGAAATCCAAGGAGAAAAATTGATCGATTCTTTGATGGCCAAAACCCATTCCTCTAGAAGGCACTGGTCTCCCAATGATTTTCATCATATGAGGATATAAATTCATGTGCCATCAAGATAGAAAAATAATTCTCTAAGTCTTATGACTTTAAGGAAAAACAAGAAAATAAGAGGGCTACTGAAAACCCAGGGAAAGGAAATAAGGAAACGGGGAAGAAGGTAAGAGTTTAATTTTCACCATGTGACAATTGTGGAAGGAAACACAATGGTGAGTGAATAAAAGGAAATGGAGTATGATACAAATGTGGTTAGAGAGGCCATATTGCTGGTGATTTAAAGGGGGAGAAGGAATCCAATGATGTTCGATGCTATAGTTTTCAGGAGATGGGACACTATGCTAATGATTGTCCAAAACGTCAAGGAAATATGCAACAAAAAAGGCCATGGGATCAAATAAAATCTTATGCAATCACAACTGCAGAGGATGAAGTTCCCAATGACGTGGTGGTCGGTAATTTAATTGTTTCCTCAAGTTTATCCAATGATTAATTTGATTCAAGATCATTGAATTGTTTCATATCTCCCCAGTTTTCTAAGAAAATTAGATATTGCCAAATTTTTTTAACAAAAGATTTGTCAGTCAAAACTCCTAAGAAAAGTATCATTGCTACAATTTTCTTTGAATTAGATCCCATTAAGGAATATAAATGTTCTTTATATGATTATATTATCATTATACCCATGATTTAATTTGATATAATCCTCGGTATTTATTGGATTTCAGACTATGATGCAAAAATTTATTGTAAGAAGAAGGAGGTTACGATTTTTGATGATGTTGATAAAGAACACCTAATCTTTAGAGAAGAATCGTCACCCCCTGATTCTTATCTAGATCCACCCCCAGTATCTCAACTAAATTCAATTATTGGGGAGGAAGAGAATTATATAACTGTGGGTGAGGAAAGGAATGTTAAAATAGAGGATTTACCTATTGTGAGTGAATATGTTGATGTGTTTCCCAAAGATTTACCTGGTCATCCTCTAGAATGAGAAATTGAGTTTTCCATTGATTTAATTCCTGGTTCAAAGCCCATATTGAAGAACACTTATTGAATGGCCACTGTGGAATTAGTGGAACTAAAGAAACAAGTAGAGTAATTGAGTAATAAGGGATTTATTCACCCTAGTGTTTCTCCATAGGGAGCCCCTGTACTTTTTGTTAAGAAGAAATATTGATCTATGAGGTTATGTATTGACTACAGGGTGATCAATGCTATAACAATAAAGAACAAGTATCCTCTACCTCACATTGATGATTTATTTGACCTTCTGCATGTATATCAATACTTTTCGAGATTGATCTTCGATATGGATATCATCAGTTGCATGTGAGGAAGTAATATATTCCAATGATAGTATTTTAGACCAGGTATAGGCGTTACGAGTTTACAGTAATGCCTTTTGGATTGACTAATGCAACCTCTGTCTTCATGGATCCAATGAATACAGTTTTCAAGAAATATCTTGATGATTTTTTAGTGGTATTTATTGATGATATATTGGTATACTCCAATAGACATGAAGATCATGAAAATAAATTGCACATTATCCTGAAGACTCTTAGAAGACATGAATTATATGGGTTTTTTAGCAAATGTGAATAATGGCATCATGAGTTTTCTTTTCTTGGACATATTTTCTCTAAGGATGGAATCCTAGTTGATCCTGTAAAGAAAATGTCAATCCATGATTGGCCCACACCAACAAACATAACTGAGGTATGCAATTTTATTGGCTTAGCAGGTTATTATCGGTGTTTCGTGCAGAATTTTGCCCGACTGGCTAACCCGCTAACGAAGCTCACACGTAAAGAGGTTAAATTTGTTTAGACAGAAGATTTTGAATAATGCTTCTAAGAACTAAAGAGAAGACTAGTCAATGCTCCTATATTGACTCTACCATCGGGGAATGATGGGTTTTTTATTTATAGTGATGTGTTAAATAAAGGGCTTGGTTGTGTCCTTATGCAAAATGATAAGGTTATTTCTTATGCATCTCGACGACTAAAAATTCATTAGAAAAACTATCCTTCTCATGATCATGAGTTAGCTACTGTAATATTTTCTTTGAAGATATGGATATATTATCTCTATGGTGAAAAATGTGAGATTTATATTGATCAAAAGAGTTTGAATTATATTTTCTCACATAAATAACTCAACATGAGGAAAAGTAGATGGCTTTAACTACTCAAGGATTATGATTGCATGATACACTACCACCCGGGGAAGGCAAATAAGGTGGAAGATTCCTTGATCAGAAAAGATCATGGAGTTTTTAGCAAGGTGATAGTTGAAAGGGATCCTATTTTCATGGATCTAGTAAAGATGGATATGGGAATAACCTTGGAAGGTGAAACATCAATTCTTTTTCAAATGGTTGCCAAACCATCTTCATTAGAAAGGATAAAAAATTATTAGGCTAATGATGGGGAGTTTCAAAACAAGATTAATGGTGTGAATGATGGGATATTAAGTGACTTCGTATATGAAAATAGAATTTTAAAATTTGGGAAGAGACTTTGTGTTCCCGATATACCTAATTTAAAAAGGATATTATTGGATGATTCTCATAGTTCCAATTTCTCTATACACCCTTGAAGCACTACGATGTATAGAGATTTGAAGGAACATTTTTGGTGGGACAAAATGAAGAGGGAGATTGCTGATTTTGTGTCATGATGTATGGATTGTCAACAAGTGAAAGCTAGAAGGCAACAGCCTGGAAGAGTATTGCAACCTCTTCCCATACCTAAGTGTAAATGGGATAATATCACGATCGAATTTTTCATGGGAATACCAAAGACTCCTAGAAGTAATGATGCAATATGTCTCATTGTTGATCTTCTTACCAAGTCCGCACATTTCCTTGCTATAAGAGAAGATCTACCACTTGAACGTCTAGAAAAACTATATGTTAATAAGGTTGTGAGACATCATGAAGTACCCCTATCGATTGTTTCTAATTTTGAACCACATTTTAGATGAAGATTCTGGAAAATTCTTCAAATGTCCCTAGATAATGATCTTCGTTTGATCACTTCATACCACCCACAAACTGATAGACAATCAGAACGGACAACTCAAACATTGGAAGACATATTGAGGTCTTGTTCACTTTATTTTCAAGGCATGTGGGATCAGTATATACCTCTTGTAAAATTTTCCTACAACAATAGCTTCTATTCATGTATACAGATGGAACCCTATGAAGAATTATATGGGAGATGATTCCATACACCAACTTGCTGGTATGATGTTGGTGAAAGAAAGCTCGTGGGCCCAGAACTTGTTTAATAAACAATGGAAAAGGTGAGGATTATCCAGAACCATATCAAAATAGCTCAAAGTAAACAAAAGAGCTATGCAGATAACCGAAGGAAGGATTTGGAGTTTCAAGAAGGTGATAACATTTTTTTAAAGGTATCTCCATGGAAGTGTATTATACTATTCGCTAAGAAGGGAAAATTAAGTCCCAGGTACATCAGACCTTTTTAAATTATGTTCTGAATTGGAGTCGTAGCTTACCGTTTGGCAATGCCGCCAAGTCTCTCCAAGGTTCACAATGTGTTCCACGTGTCAATGTTAAGAAAGTACATTCCAAACCCAACACATGTACTCACTTATGAAGAAGTGGAACTTGAGCCCGATATATCTTACTGTGAAGACCCTATCAAGATTCTTGATACTAGAGAACAAGAATTGAGAAATTGGACGACTCGACTGGTAAATGTTCTATGGAGGATCCATAAGATGGAGGAAGTGACATGGGAGCCTAAGGACCTTATTTTAAATACATACCCGAATCATTTTTGGTAATATTCTATGAATTTTGAGGAAAATTTTTTTTGTAAGGATGGGATAATGTAACACCCCATGGTTTTGAAAATAAATATAGAATGTAATTTTATAAACACAAATTTGCCTCTTCTATGTTTTTAATATTAAAAAATAGTCATCTAGAGTTGTGTTCAGTAAGTCATTTGGAGTCTGATAGAACAAACTTGATTTTTGGTAACTATTATCATAAACTTATGAATATTAATATGAATAGTAATATGCACCTTGAATAGAAAAATTATAATATTATTTTATTTTCTTAAGGCAATACGATAATGGGATTTTAATTAATTTTTCAATGTCCCATAAAACTAATTGCACTTCAATATTGTTATTTTTCGAATTAACTATGATTTTATTTAAAAATTAAATTAATAATATTTAGAAAATTATTTTGGAAAAATGGATTTAACTTTTTAATTCTACACGTCAAAAAATGGTAGGGGGAATTTTTGGGATTTTTCTGAAATTCTATAATTTTTTATGAATACTAAAATATGATAAAATACCGTATATAAAAATTATCAGTTAAATACACTAATTATGACATCATATGTGATGGAAGTCCACTTGGTTCGAACTCACATGCCATTATTACAATTAGGGGTCACATTAAACAATACTATTGGTTGTCTTGAGGGAAATAGTAAAATAATTAATTGAATATTCAAAATTTACTCCTCTCTTCCACTATAAAAACCCCTCACCACTCCCTCTTCTCTTCACTCCTCTAAGCCTTAAAGTTCTTCAATTTTCTGAAAAATAACCCTTCCTTAGTCTCTCCCCACATTCTAGAAGCTTTTTTTCTTGCCTAAAGGCCAAAACCCCTTCCCTTAAGGAGTTTCTCAAGGAGGTTATTTCAAGAGGTAAGTACCATTCATTTTCATTTGGTTACATTTCAATTTATCTTCTTTTGTTATCCTCTCCTCACCTCCTATGTCCAAATGATCTTGATAACTCCAGTAACATCTATATACTGGATTTATATCATGTGAATGGAATAATCATCATAAATATTCTTACTCCCTCGCTTTTATTTTATAAACAAAATAGACATCCACGAGGTTCCGATTTATAACCTCTATGGATGACGAAGTTTCGTTCTTAAATTTCTTCAACATTACTGGTCATTAAACCATATTCATGGTTGAACCATACTATTATATATGTTTTATCACCTAATTAATATTCATGAACCAGAATATGTACATATAATTAAGTTATATGACAAAACTAGTTCGTAATATTCTAAATACCGCCAAATAATAGAGGTTGTGGTCATCTAACGATTCATTCTCATTCCATGTAACCAATTTATAGAAATGGACATTGAAAATTATCGATGTTCATAAATAATATTTAATTTAAATTCTTGAGATTTACACCCATTCCACTTCATTACGTAAAAGCAAGTGAACCGAATATGAAAATAAAGGAAACGAACACTCCAGAATGACAAAATTCAATACAATAACTTGTCAATAGAGACATAAATGAACTAACCAGAATTATGGTAAAATAAATAAATGTATAACAGGTTCTGAAATAAGTTATTAACAAGTATAATTTCATATTCCATGAGCTTATGTACAAGATTGGAACACTTTTGGAGTTAAGGTAAGGGTTTTTCCACCCGAACTTCCTTTTTCATTCGAGACACTTTCAATGTCTAATTACCTCAATGAAATTATTAATTATTGTTATGTACTCATCATATATTCTGTGTGAGTATCATATATATGTGTAAATACTATAAAACATCCTTATTTTATGGATAGTTACACATTTTTAATGGAACTTTCAAAGTGGTTTCCAAAATAAAAGCCCTATCCAAGGGAATCTCCCAAATTCTTACCTATTTTCCAGGGAACTCTATGATCTGTTTTTGGAAACCGTTACCTTTATAAAATCACTCATTTTATTATGAAAATACTATCTTACCTAACTTCTGGTTTTATACAATGATTTTTCCAAAAGAACTCTTCTTTTCAAAATAAAAGACTATTTATCTCAAGAATTGCTTAATGATTTTATAAGAGTGTTTTCATCTAATTCAACACTATTGTTGATTCCATGGTATTATTGGGTTTTATAATTTATGAATTCATCTACCATATTTTATTTTACGGTTTATGACTAACTCTATTGTGGATACACTGTCCTAAAACCATTCACCATATTATTCCGAATGGATAGTGTTTATGTTCAATAATCGGTGAAAGTGTGTTACATTTCATATGATAGTTTCAATATGAATGTATATGTAGTTCATGTTTATCCCCTATCATATGAGGAATGAATTGGACTTATTATGTGATGGTTTGGGCCCTCTATAGCCCCTCGATGCATCACTAGCTCTCATGAGACAACTAGATGATGAATTGGTCGATGCCTTTCCCAATGTGGTATGGATTTTGGCCGAGGCCTTAATCATTAGACGTATTGTCCGCGGCCTTGAAAAAATGTTTCAGAATGTCCATAATTATTCATTCCATCATTATGTGTTCAGATATTGATATTTCATGTGGTTATTAAACTAGTAGAATACCCATGATTATGTTTTATTATGGAATTATTTACTCAGCTCATATTCCTTCCATAATGTGTTCAAGTTTATTATTAAAAGCATGTGTTTTCAATTAATCACCAATTATAATGTTTATATTATCCACCGTTGTGTTGCCTACTCTTACTGAGCATTTTATCTTACCCCTTTCTTATGTTTCATTTTCTCCGGACTTGAAGAATTATTTTATAAATGACGTGCAATCATAATCTAGGATATGTGATGACTCTAGTGGAATAAATTGGTGTTGTTTTTCCTTTCCTTGTGTAAATTTGAACTTATGTATGTCTCTTGTTTCCAATAATACTAAACTACTTCGTCCTCCGGGATTCATATTCCTTTTATGTATTCCAACACAATCAAATAAGGCACCAACTCAGGGCAACTAGGGTCGGGTCCTTACAAAGTATTATGGGTAAATTATAGCCCAAGGATAAACCTAAGATGAAGTAAAAATATGAAGTATTTTCCTATTTAGGTTTTATTGAAAACCATATTTAAAATGATATTTAGTTATTAACCTTATTTTAACTATGTCTATTATGTTTTTTTGGATAATATGTTAATGTAGTTTTAGTTTTGGACAAATTATATGTTAGGTGACAACAAGTCAATTCTTGCAAGGCCACAAGTCTTGAACCCATGAGTGAAATACGATAAGGGTTTTAAGCCTACAATTGGACTATGTGATGTCGTAGTTTATGTGTAATTATTTAAACAATTTGATGAATAAATATAAATGATGAACCAATAGGGTAAAATTTTATTTTTAGAGACTAATATGATACCTATATTGATGTTGGAGAATAGTTATAAACAAATAGTTAGTCTTTCCACACTTTTATAGTCCTGGTCATCAATTAAATCTATCAGTGCTTTATGGATCAATGATAATTTTTTATAACTATTTCTTGATGTAAGGTATGAATTAGAATTTTATGTAAGCACAAAAAAGATTAAATATTTCATATGAAATTTAAAATTATCAAGAAAGTATATTTCCTAATATCCATAGGTAGTAAAAAAATTAGTCAACATTAGGAAAATCATCAACAAACTGAGTTGTCATGATTCCTTAATTGCTGATGAACTGATGGTCTACTAAATCGTCACATATTTATGGAATTAAGGCCCTATAAATTACATTAATCATTAAATTGTTTTTTATTGATGACCTGAATCTCCTCTATAAATATATACTCATTTCCTCTAATGTTGTATCTCTACATTCCACTGATCTTCTCCAACATAGAGATCAAGTTATATGTTATCTCATGTGACCAATGTACTTCACATTATTTATCTTATATAGAATATTTTACAGACCCTTCTAATAATGTGGGATATAAAAATATGAAATATCAGACAACCAATCACCAATATTGTGCTTAAATTGTAAGGACACAATTTAATTGAGGTGGGGATAATGTGACAACACAAATATCTAGAGTAAGAATATTGAATTCATCAGCATGTATGACATAAAACACAAAACATGAAATGGGATATAATATTCCAATAATTTATAATATAATTAATATTTTAAATGAAATAAATATATTTTATATATTTTAATGCACACAACACTGAGTTGGATTTCATCGCACGCCTGAGAGACTTTCCACAACAGCATGCGTTACACGCAAGACTGAGTTTCACTAAATTACAATATATTATAATGATATTATTATTTAATATAATAATACAGAACCTAGATGTTAATATTAGAGGTTACGAATATTAATAACAAACTTATTAAAATATTTGGTTAACACAAATATAAAATGAATTTATAGGTTACAAATTAATTATAAATGAAAATATAAACCAATTGAATATAAAGGAAATATTATTCTTTTTATGCACACAAAGGAATTTTGACTGAATAAATTCAATTAATTACCATTAGATAATGATATTAATGAAATATATAGGTTATAAATTCAATAAAATATTTTTTATAATCATCTAATTGATTCTATTGACATAATATAATAATATTCTCAATTTTATATATAAAAACCTATATTTGTATTAAGGCACTTTTACAGAATTTTAATAGAGAACCTATTATAAATCCAATTTTTTCACATTCATGAATATTATTTGTCTAAATAAAAGTCTTATTTGAAATTGAATCATAAAAATTATCAATGGACATATTTTTTGGTAATTTATTTGAAGATTCATTTTTTAATGAAATAATGAAAAATACAGATATTTAATTCAAAAATGCTTTTTTTAATTGATTTATAAGTATAAATTATTTTTATATGGGTTTAATGTTTAATAATATAAAATTTTTATCAATTAAACCTTTTTAGGTCATTTGAATCACATTAAATTGGAAATTGACTATAAAAACATGGAAAACTTTTGGATGTTTTTACATTAAAAACCTACAATGTCGTACAATCTTTGAGATTAAATTTAAATTAATTTATACCACTAATGTGTTTGGAATTTTCAAATATGGATTACATATTTATAATCTGAATCTTTTATAATTTATAATTTGTTCAACTTAGTTTATGACCAAAAATATTACATAAAGTAATTAAAATTAATTACTACAATTAAGGTTTAATTAAGCTTAATAAGGGACAAAACCTTAAACATATGTCCTAAAACAACCTATAAACATGTAAAAAAATATTAGATTTCCATATTTAGTCCCTATACTACATTGGGAATAATTCTCACTAGTATTGATCCACATTCAACTAAAAAATGTATGTCGGGCTCCATCCTTTTAAAATATGACAGGGGTTCCACTCATCCTCCATTATCAAAGAACTATTTTCCTCCAAAAAACTCACACCTCTCAAGACACTTTAGGTCAGCCAATATCTACCATATTCACACCCAATATCCCTCCCATGTAAAGAACCATATTTTTCTATGTAATTTTTTATAATTACATTGAAATATTACGAGTTAGCGAAAATTTACGGTGTGTGATTCCGATGCAGGGAGTGCCCAGAATGAATTTCTCAATATTTTTTAAGGTACGTTCATAAAAATCTAGAGCGGCATTTTGTAAATTTTGACCCGGAGCTCAGAATTGAAATTTGATGAAACCGTTGAACTCACAGTGCCAATATTTTTTTTAAAGAGACCTTCATCTCGACAGCTGTAGATTGAGGGTGGAAGTTAGTTTTTCAGATTTTTGTGGGAGAATTGAAAAATAAAATAAATAACTTTTTATTTTTCTTTCTTGAAACCCCTCATTTTAATCTTAGTGGTGGGGACCACAAAAGGGTGGTTGAGAATTTAATGCTGAGCATAAAATTCCCGGTTACACAAAAAGTTGTAACCACAATTTCCTTCAATTAATGGGATTCATTAATTCTAAAAATTATCCAATCAACTTTATAATTAAGAGTTTTATTAAAACTTATTAAAGTTTTTTTTTTCATTGGCGAAAGGGAGAGGAGGTTTTTTATGGAGAATTCTCAAAGGAAGAACATCCTCTAACGAAGAACATTCTATGGATCAAGAACGAGGACGAAGCTCAAGGTCGGATTGGGTGCATGTTGAGGGAGCACAGAACTTCAACGTCATCATCTTTTCCCCCATTCCATCTCCAAAAAACGAACGAGCTAGGGAAGTGTTTATATTGTTCTAAGTGATTTTACATTGATTCAAATCTTATTGATCCGCCTACTATCGATCTAATGCGGAGGGTGCAGTCCAATCAAACATGGCTCGATCCCTCCACTCCCTCTATGTTGACATGGTTTTCACGGGTGGATCAATGGTTGAGCAGAATCTGACCACAATGTCGTTGATCGATGCCGGCAGGGTATGGGTGGCAGTCGGCACACCGGTCGACCGCGATGACGGCGGCGGCGCAACTGCCCTACCGAAGGAAGCTCTAGACTGTCGTCCGCGGTGGAGGAAGGTAGAAACCGGAACCCTAGATGGCCATGTGGAATGGGGGAGGCGCACATCCACGCCGCCATCTAAGGAGAAGGTCGTGGATATCGAGTTGCAGCGGCGCACTAGGGCAGTCGGCAACCGGCCTGCCGCGAGAGGACAGCAGCATTGTCGTGCCACTGGATGGAACTGTTGTCCTGCCACATCATGCCATGTAGAACCTTCTTAGGTGGGTCCCGCATGCTAGTAGACCTAACGGTCCATTAGACCGTTCGAAAATTCGGGGGGCGCCTCCCCCTGTGTGGCTAGGATGGGCCCCGCCACAATAGACTACACCCGGCCGGGAGGACCGCACCTAGACAAGTGGACTACACCCCAATGAGCGGGCCACGCCCAGTGGCCAGGCTACCCACTTTGCAAGCCGGTCTGGACCCAGGTCGGGTTGAGTCGGGTCGAGCCAACCGGGTCGGATCGGACCCGGGCCTATCAGGACTCAGATATGAATTTTTGCCATATCTTGAGAACCGATCATCCGAATGACATGATGTTTGACGTGTTAGAACCCTTAGGATGAGATGGTCCTTTTGAGATACTCCAAGTAACTTTTGGAGATAGTTGGAGTTTGGTCGGGTTGGATCGTTCTCGAATCCGAATGGGACCTCGGCACTAAAATTCGTAAATCTTGCAGACCAGGTGCTCATTTGATGAATTGTTTGCAGCATTGGGACCCTTAGAAAGAGACAATCCTTTTGACTTAATCCATTAGAGTTTCAGAGAAACTTGGAGTTTGGTCGGGTTGGATCGCACCCTAATCCAACTAGGCCCTTTGTACTAAAATGCCTATAACTTAGAGACCGGTCATCTGGTTGATGGGTCATCTGTTGCGTTGAATCCCTTACTATATGGCGGTCCTTTGGGTTAATACATTATGGATATTAGTGGCGGTAGAGGTACGACCAGTATTTCGAGGGGAATATTCTACGGAGCTCAAGAACACCGAGGGATAGGAATCCTGTGGCTAGCTATAATGTGATGAAGGAACATTGATCTTGTGTGTGTCAGCGCTCAGAGATCCTGTGTGGGATATCTTCGGATCCTGTGTGGGTCATCACTCAACGATCCTCTATGGGTCAACACATACCGATCCAGTGTGGGTCATTTCCAGATCCTGTGTGGGTCATCTCTGATCCTATGTGTGTCATCTTTGATCCTGTGTGGATCAACAGCATAGCTTCTCGATGAAGTAAGATGATCTAGCAATATAGCTAATCATCTATACTTGCATACTTAAGTTATACCTGGTGTGATCTGAGTTCCTACCTTTGTGGTACACTTCTTTTTTATGATTCCTTGGTGGTATTATACTGTGTGGAATTACCTCTGTGGTACTTACCTTTGTGGTACACTCTTGTGTGGTGATACCATTGTGGTATTCTTCTGTGTGGAATTACCTTTGTGGTACTTACCTTCATGGTATTCCTTCCTTTGTGGAACATTTGTACTTTTGGGTAAGGATTTTGGATTTGCATTTCCTCATGATCAAGATGGTTATACATGATAACTAATGTATATGTGTGGGCATATTCCTAAGTAAGTTTGATTTTTTCTTCGTGCTTTGTAATTGTGGCCTTACTTTTTGGTTTATCCTTTGTGGATTCAGAGAGACCTTTGGGGTTCTCAGGGTCCCTACTGATTATCGTTATACTCACCCCTGTAGGGGCTACACCCACACCTTTTTGTGTCTTGTGCATATGATGGACAATGCTGACTACGGATAAGGGTACCAGGACTGGAGGCTGCTCGGAGGTGGACCATAGATGAGGCATACCATAGATAAGACCATTATAGAGCTATACATACCCTTTATGTAGGTTCCTTGGCGGGTGTTCATAGGAGATATTTCCAGTTTTACTTGTTCTTTCCTGTTAGGCTCGTATTCTGGGCCCCTTTACATTCATTATACACCATGTTTACAATATAGTTTACTTTATGCTTTTATCGTGTTGTGCGCTTGGTTTGTGTGAGTTTACAGGTTTAAACGCAATGCCTTCCCAGATTTAGGAATATTCCTTTCTGGTGCTAGTCGTTATCCCCTGACCTATTGAAGGTGGGCTTGGGGTGGTCAGGGCACAGGCCTCGGGGGATTGGTCATGAGAAATTTCTATCAAAGTTAGCGTAGTTCTTCCCATGTTGTCTCAGCTATCGAGAACCATATGTGATCACTGCTCGCTCCTGTATTAGGACACATCCAAGCCCGTTCCCTGAAGGTCTTCATCTATAACATCTTGATATACTCAGCATCAAAGGAGGAGCATTTCTATCATCTGCAGATAGTTTTGGATACACTACGAGAGCACAAGCTTTATGCTAAGCTCTTTAAGTTCTAGTTCTGGATACGAGAGGTACACTTTTTGAGACACATTATCTCAGAGGATGGAGATGCATTAGATCCAGTGAAGACTATGGCTGTTATTTCTAGGGAGCCACCTAGGAGTGCGACAGAGGTATGGAGTTTCCTGGGTTTGGCCAGTTACTACCGAAGGTTTATTCCGGACTTTTCCAGTGTTGCAGAACCCTTATAAGTGTTGATGAAGAAGGTGTAACCCTTCGTGTGGTCAGAGAGATTCCAGCGGAGTTTCCAGAAGTTGAGGCAGAGACTGACGAGTGCCCCCATATTGAGGGTGCCGGAGGAGGGCGTTGGATATGTCGTCTACTACGATGCATCAGGGACCGGGCTTGGATGTGTCTTGATGTTGGAGAGAGAAGTGATCAATTATGGTTCTCGACAGATTAGGCAACATGAGTAGATTTAGGCTACATTTGATACCAATTTGTCACGACCCTTCCCCTAGGTCCCGTTCCGTGACTACCCCAAGCCTGCCTTCTATATGCCAGAGGCTATTCACTTGCACAGGAAAGCCATATCCCTTAAATGGGAAGGCATTGCATTTTTAACCAGTATAGACACACAGTCCAAGAACACAAAAAGAAGCAACCACACAGACTAGAACGCAATAAGATGCAACCACATGGTAAACTTCTATAGTAAAAGTGTGTTCAAAATAAAAAGGGGACGGAATGCAAGACCAACTATAAAAGTACAAGTATGAATGGAAGTACAATCCAACTGAAAGAAAAATTAAAATAGCTATTAGGTCGTCCTCCGAGGTTCCTACCTATAAGGTAGGTACAGATCACCTCCTCAGCACTCCACGTTTTTCAGTCTCCTCTACATCACGTCACGCTGAATGGTCCACCTCCAAGAACCATCTTGTCCAAGCTCCCTCATCCTCGATCAATGTTTTACATCATCTGCACTAGACCCAAAAAGGGATGGGCGAAGCCCGTGAAGGGGTGAGTATAATATTACTCAGTAGGGACCTCAAGATCCCCATAGGTCTCCTAGAGTTCCACAAAGGAATAAACACAAAGAAATACATAAAATCTACAATGTTATATTCCCATACATATACCTATGTTATCAGGATTTACTCATCTCATAAATGAGGTAAGGACACCACATAGGTAACACCACGAAGGTAGAAGTACCACACAGGTAACACCATGAAGATAACACCATGAAGGTAACTCCATGAAGGTAGAAGTACCACACAGGTAACACCACAAAGATATAAGTACCACACATGTAACACCACGAAGACAATACCACAATAGAAGAAGTACCAAAAAAATTTAAACCATGATGATAGAAGTACCACACAAGTAACACCATGAAGATAGAAGTACCACAGAGGTAACACCATGATGATAGAAGTACCACATAGGTAACACAATGAAGATGATACCATAATGGTAGAAGTACCACATTGGTAACACCACAAAGATAGAACTGCCACATAGGTAACACCATGAAGATACAAGTACCACACAGGTAACACCACGAAGACGATACCACAAAGGTTTAAGTACCACACAAGTAACACCACGAAGCTAGAAGTACCACACAGGTAACACCACAGAAGAGAATACCACAAAGGCATCATCACATAGAAGTGTACCACAAAGGTAAGTACTCATCTCACACCAAGTATAACTTATGTTAGGAAGTATATATGACTAGTTATATTGCGAGATCATCTTACTACGTCAAGAAGCTCTGATGTTGACCCACAAATGATCGAAGATGGCCCACAAAAGATCTTGGGATAACCCATAGAGGATCAATATGCACTGAACAACATATGATCGCTAAGCGCTAACCCACATAGGATATGAAGATGACCCACACAGGATCTCAAGATTCTTTAAGTATAGCCAGTCAGAGGGGTCTCGCACTGAGAAAGCTTATTCCAGAAGGTTCCACTCCTCAAGACATCATTCAATACTTCATCTACCACGAAGTACCACGAAGAAGCATAAAGAAGGTCTGTCATGTCAAATGGGACCCAACACGATAGATGATGCATCAATCAGATGCCCGGTTCTGTGAGTTATTAGTGTTTTTGTTTCGAGGGCCTGCTTGTATTCGGGTTCGATCCAACATGTATATACAAAAACATTATCCAAAACTCATGTAGAGTATACCAAAAGAACCGTCTAGATCCATGGATCCCAACACCATAGTCGGTTCATCAAATGGATGGATAGTTCTCATGATATGGACAAAAAGGCATATCTGGGTCCAGATATGCCCGAGTCCAGTCTGACCCGGTCCGACTCGGCCTGATCAATCAACTCCCTCTTTGTAGATGTTTTATTTGTAGGCAGATCGACAGTTTATTATAACCCGATCAAGATGCCGACGACGGGCACCGGCAGGGTATGGGTGGCGGCGAACACATCGGCCGACTGCGATGACGGTGGAAGCACAACCGCCCCACCGAAGGAAGCTGCGCCCCGTTGGCTGTAGTGAAGGAAGGGAGTGGCCAACACCCCGGCAAGCCATTTGGAGCTGGGGAGGCATGTGTTCGTGCCACCAAGTGAGCAGGAAGCCACAACTATCAAGTCGTCATGGTGCACCAGGGCCATCGGCAACCGGCCGGCGCGGGAGGACAGCAGCATCGTCGCGCCGCTGGAAAGAGGGAACCGGTCAGCCGCGTCATAATGAACAGGACCCGCTTGGATGAGTCCCGCATTCCAGTAAACTGAACAGTCCATTTAACTGAAAATAAAACTAGGGGTCACCTTCCCCCAGTGCGGCTAGGGCAGGCCCCGCTATGGCAGACCGCACCCAGCTGGGAGGACAGAACCCAGCCGGGCGGACCGCACCAAGCTGATCAGGTAGCCCCAATGGGCCGCTACGATTGGGTCTTGCCTAGAGGGTCGGGCCACCCCCTTTGTTGTATGGGCCGGGTCATCCCGACCGAGTCAGACCGCGCCCCGGCTTATCTGGACCCAAATATGCCTTTTTTCCCATATCCTGAGAACCGATAGTTCATTTGAAGAACCTTCTACAGTGCCAGAATCCTTGGATTGAGGCAGTCCTTTTGGTATAATCCACTTGAGTTTGGGATAAAGTTTGCCTATGACCGGGTTGGATCGATCATGTATCCAACCGGGCCCTCAGAACAGAAATTCTAATAACTCACAGACCGGGCATCCGATTGATGCGTTGTCTGTCTTGTTGGGTGCCATATGACCTGAAAAAAACTTTGTGATACTTCTTCATGGGAAATACTATAAGTGGAAGTATTTAATGATGGATTTATGAGATGAACCTTCTGAAATCAAGCTTGCATATTGTGGGAACCATTTGGCTATATGTACATGAAGAATCTTCAGATCCTATGTGAGTCATCTTTGGATCCTATGTGGGTGAGTGCTCAGCGATCCTATGTGGGTCACCATATACTGATCATGTTTGGTTCTTCTCCAGATCCTATGTGGGTCATCTTCGTTCCTATGTGGGTCATCTTTGATCCTGTGTGGGTCAACAATAGAGCTTCTCAATGAAGTTAGATGATCTAGAAATACAACTAATCATCTATACTTCCGTACATAGGTTATACTAGCTATGATCTGAGTCTTTACCTTTGTGGTACACTTATGTGTGATGATTCATTTGTAGTATTCTTCTGTGTGGTTTTACCTATGTGTTACATACCTTTGTGGTACACTCTTATGTGGTGATACCTTTGTGGTATTCTTATGTGTGGCATTACATTTTTGGTACTTATCTTCGTGGTATTCATTCCTTCATGGAATAATTGTACTTTTGGATAAATAGTTGGACTTTGTGTTTCCTCATGATCGAGATGGGTATACCAGGTAAATTAGGTATATTTATGGGCATTTACCTAATTAAGTTTGATTGTTGCTTCGTGCTTTGTAATTTTGGTCTTACTTTTTGGTTTATCCTTTGTGGATTCAGTGAGACCTTTGGGAGTCTCAGGGTCCCAACTGAGTATTGTTATACTCACCCCTACACGGGCTACGCTTGAACCTTGCTATGTCTTGTGTAGATGATGGACAACACTGACTGAGGATGAGGGTACCAGGACAGGAGGCTGCTCGTAGGTGGAACTTAAACGAGTCACACCATATAGAAGAACGTTCGAGAGCTGTACCTACCCTTTATGTAGGATCCTTGGCGGGAGTTCATGGGAGTTATTTCCAGTTTTACTTGTACTTTCTAGTTGGGATTGTATTCCGTCCCCCTTTACATTCTATATACTCCCTGTTTAATATATAGTTTACTTTGTGTTGGTATCTTTTTGTGTGCTTGTTTTGTGTGATATTATAGGTTTAAAGTCAATGCCTTCCCAGTTTTAGGTATATGGCTTTCTGGTGCTAGTCTCCAGCCCCGGGTCTATGGAAGGCAGGCTTGGGGTAGTCACGGCACGATCCATGGGGGATAGGTCGTGGAAAATCGGTATCAGAGGAGTCGGTTCTACTGAAGTACTAGGACTATGATATTTTCTATGTAGAAATAGTTATAAGTGTAATGAGTGTGGTTTTGAGTTTAGGGAATCCAGTGTTGGGGTAGCGGCCGACATATCCATACACGAGGACCATGAAATCTGATTTCTGACTCAGTGCATGAAAACATTGATTGCATGTGTGTTTTTGAACATTGTTCTTTTTGGTCTCTTTGAGTCAGCTCACCAGTTATAACTTATTGACTGTGGTGCACCTGTTTCTTTTAGGATGCATCCATGCAGAAAGCCATCCAGGGTTCTAGGTAGAGTACCCGATGAGATCCCACTAAGAAAAGAGGCTTCGGTTCAGGGCCCCCTTTCGGCTATTGTACCATCGAGTGGTGTACCAACAACACCACTACCCATTAAAATGTTGATGGCACTAGCTCCAGCATTAGAGGGTGCATTCCAATTCAGCGTGTTTCACGAGTTTCAATACCAGAGGCCACAGATGCTCAGGGGAGAGACATATCCACATGCATCTAAGGACTAGATGGAGGCCGTAGTTAGAGTTTTTAAACTGGTAGGGACACCGTCTGATCTCATGGTGATCCTTTCCCCCAATATTCTTTAGGCAGCAGCAGGCAGATGGTGGAGCTTGATGTTCTGGGTTCACGATGAGGTCACTCTCATTTGGGCAGACTTAGAGAGCCTTTTCAGGGTGGAGTTTGTCCCAATGACCTTACGCTCTGTGCGTATACAAGATCTTATCCACCTACAGCAGGGCAGCATGACCATGGCTCGGTATTCAGCGAAGTTCACCGACCACTCATGCTACTCCACTAGCATGGTGTTGGACCCATTCATTAGGCCCTGAACCTTTAATCTGGGGCTCAAACGGGAGATTAGAGCTTCAATAACTTCTCGCAGTATCCCGACATAGGAAGGGGTGCTAGAGAGATCACTCTTAGTGGAGATATTCCTTTCTATGAAGTCATCGGCAGCGAGACTCACCATCGAGCATCACATAGTAGAGGCATCTGTAGTTGGCAGTAGGCAGATGACACAATGGTCTAATAGGACCATACCTATAGGTGGATGAATGCAGGATACAGGTTCAGTCATGTAGGGCTCTCAAAATGATAGTTCTGGATCCTAGATGTTCACTTCCAGGGACATGTCATCTCAGAGGCTGGAGTTTTGGTGGATCTAGTGAAGATTGTGGTTTTTATAGCATGGGAGCCACCTAGGAGTGTGACAGAGGTATGAAGTTTCCTGGGTTTGGTCAGTTACTACCAAAGATTTGTTCCTGACTTTTCCAGAGTTTTAGAACCCTTATTAGTGTTGAAGAATAAGGGGAAACCCTTCGTGTGGTCAGAGATATGCCAACGGAGTATTTAGGAGATGAGTCAGAGACTGGAGAGTTCCCACATCTTGAGGCTACCAGAGGAGAGAATTGGGTATGTCGTCTACTGATACGCATCAGGGACTGATCTTGGATGTGTCTTGATAAAGGAGTGAGCAGTTATCACGTATAGTTCAAGATATCTCAGACAACTTGAGCATAAATATGCTACCCATGACCTGGAGTAAGCAGCAGTTGTCTTCACATTTACGATGTGGAAACACTACTTGATGGAATAATGTTTTACAGTAAACTCTGATCACACGAGTCTTGTGTATATATTCTCTTAGATGGACCTGAACCTGAAACAACGACATTGGCTTGCATTCCTCCAGGACTATAACTCTGAGAAAGTCTATACTCTTGGGAAGGGGAACGTATTAGCGGATGAACAAAGTAGGAGATCTGGTATACAATTGTTGAGTGATCCAATGAATCAGCTATCCGCTTTTCAAATATCCTACATGGATCGAGATAGAGTAGCTTATCTTTATCCTCTGACAGTCACTCCCCCACTCCTTCAGCGAGTCAGGAAGGAACGGCTTGGGGACACAGACAATGATGTATGACTTGCTCAGATATCCACTGGATAGGTACCTGATGGATTTTATGAAGGTGGGGAGAACTTCATCCTCTTTAAAAGGTGTATTACGGTACCAGTGGTGATACGAGAGGAAGTGTTGAGTGATTTTTATATATCCACTCTAGATTTACATCCAAGAGTGGAAAATATATATCAGGACCTTCGGCGTCAGCACTGGTGGCCAGGAATGTAGAAAGTAGTGGAAAGGTTTGTCACATGTTTCCCCACTTGTCAGCAAGTAAAGGATGAGCATCAGGTCACAGCAAGCATAGTTCATCCACTAGAGGTGCCAGAGTAGAAGTGGGATGGAATTTACATGGAATTTGTGAAAGGACTTCCACGCACGTCTAGGGGACATGATTCTATATGGGTGATCGTTGACCGACTCACCATGTTGGCCCACTTCATACCTATTAGAAATTAGGGATCATTAGAGGGCTTGGGATTCCTCTATGTACGAAATATTTTAGGACTTCATAGAGTTACATCAAGGATTGTATCTGACCATGATGAACGTTTTATTTCCCGGCTATGGAAGGGATTTCAAGAGGAGTTCGGGACTCAGCTTCGATTGGGCACTTCCTTTCATCCCCAGATGGATGGTTAGACAGAGTGGACCATTCAGACCCCTGAAGAAATGATGCGTTCTTGCATCCTTGATTTTAATCTTAGTTGGGAGGATCATTTTCCCTTATTGGAGTTCATGTAAAACAATAGTTATCACTCCACCATCAGTGTGGCACCATTTGAGGCTTTGTACAGTCGGCCTTGCAGAACACCTCTGTGCTGGACTGACCCCGGGGAGTCTGCACTCATGGGACCAGAGATGGTACGGGCTACCCTAGAAAAGGTGTAGATCACCCAGGTGTGGATGAAGACTACACAGAGCGGGCAGAAATATTATGTTGATAGGATACAAATACTTTAGGACTTTGAGGATGGTGACCATGTCTTTCTATGGGTCTCACCACGATGAGGTTTGCAGATATTTGGCCAGGGAGACATTTTATCTCTAAGGTTCATCAGACCCTTTTAGGTCCTCAGAATATTTGGTGAGGTGGCATACCACTTATCTCTTCCCCCTCAGTTGCACCGGGTGCATGACGTTTTCCATGTATCCCAGCTAAGGAGATACGTTAATGATCCTTCACACATCATTGACTGAGGAAAACTGAACATTGACGATGGGGAGACTTTTTCAAAGGTTCTAGTAGAGATTGAGGATCAACATGAGAGATTCGAACGTGGGCGATCAATACCTCTAGTGCGTGTTCATTGGCAGCATTGGAAAATCTATGAGAGCACATGGGAGTAGGAGACTCAGACTCATGCATAGTACCGCCACTTGTTTTCCTAGTTTGTGTCGTGGATTTCGGGGACCCAAAGCCCTGAGGTGGGAAGAATGTAAAGACCTGTATTTTTTCATTTTATTGTCATTAATTATATAGAAATATTAAGATTCTAAAAAAACTGACGGCGGTGATTCTGAGTCCCGGAGTCCTTGAAATGAATTTTTTAACTTTTTTAGGTACGTTCAACAAACGCGCGAGCAGAGTTTTGTAACATTTGAACCAGAGATCGGAATTAAAATCTGAGGACACTATTTAACATGCAGCGCCGATATTCTATTAAGGAGAACTTCACCTAGAATATAGTAGATTAATGGTGGAAGTTAGTTTTCTGAATTTTCATGGGATAATTTAAAAATAAAATAAATAACTTTTAATTTTTTTTCTTGAAACCCCTCAATTGGTTGGAGTAGATGACTCAAGAGGGGGGTCCATTGAGTATCCATATAAATTTATGTTAAAAATGGTTCATTAAAATAGAATCCACATATTAAAATAATAATCAATGTTAGTATATAGTGAATTTATAAAAGTCATGAAAGTTTAATAAGTTTCTCAGAAGATTGATTAGTACTCAACTTTACTTATCTAATATTATCAAAACTTTTGAAACTAATCTACAGATTCAAAATAGATATAAACACTTGTCAAACTATCTATAAAATTTCATTTTATATTAATGTGAGAAATACATAATAGATAAAAATATAAGACAAATAGTACAAAGGATAATACAAGAGGTTCAGTCACATGTGGAGACTTAGTCCTCTTCACTTGGTGATCACCTTCCACTAAGAAGTTTATATTAATAAACTTTTGATCCACGCCATGGATCGGGGTTTACAACATCACACAAGGTCTTCCAGGTCACACTAGACCTCTAGCACAGTTATTTGTGGGAAATAACTAATAACCAGATTGCACAGCATCTCTTCCACAGTTCTATCATAGGATAAAAGAGTAAAAAGGGATTGAGAGTGCGGATATTTTGGTATCCTCCAGTTATGCTCAGGAGATAGTGTGTGTGATGCAAACATATATACTCACTGCTCAAATAGTAACCACAAGATCTCAACAAAGTTATGAAATAAGAATAGTGTTTAGAAGTCTCTCTATATTGTGAAGTAAAGCTCTAGACTCAATAGATGTAGAGAAAATGATATTTGAGTCCTCTTCTGAAAGATGGATTCAGAATAGAGTGTCTGAGCTTCTTTAATCTTGCTTCCAGGTGTGAAAAGTTTCAACTCTTCATTTGTGAGGGTGTTCTGCAAGATTCAATATGTTTTTTCTTGTAAAACTTCTTATGAGCTCAAGCTTTTAGTTCCTCTATTTTCAATAATGTTTATTCACTCAGTCTGTTTTTCAGTGTATTTTTCGAACTCTTCCACTGTCTTTTAAGTTGATGTTGAAGTCCTTTTATACTTCATGGTCCACTAGGCATGATGTTCGCCTCACGTGAAGGTACCTCATACTATCTACAAATAGTTCTACAGAAAACATTAAATAATTTCAGAAACATTAATTTGTTTAAATATGACTGATAGAAACAAATTTGATTTAATAAAAGAAAAATAGTTCTTTATGACTATCAGTGAGTCATTTTCATCGATCAGTCTTCCTCGGTCTATTAGCATTAGTATTTCATCTTCAGTGTGCTATCATCTGTCTATCATCTTTGGTGAGTTAACATCGGTCTGTCTTCTTTGGTGTATTAGCATCGGTCTGTCGAAAATCGATTTGTCGAAAATCGGTGTGTCGAACATCTGTGTGTCGAGCATCGGTGTTTCAAACATAGTTGAGTCAAACATCAGTGTGTCAAACATTGGTGTGTCAAACATCAGTGTGTCTAAGATCAATGTTTCGAAGAGCGGTTTTTCAAACATCGATATGTTGAACATTGGGGTGTCGAACATCAGTTCATTGTAAGGAAATCAAAAAAGCCTATGTAGAGCCTATCTTACACATAACATTACACGACTATGTGACATCCAAAAAATACATGTAAAAATACACTTGTAAACATATGGATTTATAAATATAAGTTATTTCCTTAATAAATTATATTGTTCTCTATGATATAATTGATTTAGTTATAGATATTAAATGG
Source organism: Viscum album (assembly GCA_963277665.1). NCBI lineage: Eukaryota > Viridiplantae > Streptophyta > Magnoliopsida > Santalales > Viscaceae > Viscum > Viscum album. The sequence goes on along the minus strand of OY728132.1, from coordinate 1,336,395,126 downwards.
AATTAAAGAGTAGAATCTGTAGACAGACATTATTTGTGATTATGAAAACAACCATATCATATAGGTTCTAACAATCTCCCCATTTTTGATAATAAAAAATTATGGCGTACATACAAATATAAGGAATCAAAAATAAGTGGGCATAACATACAAAATTGAGTCAGATTTTGAAATATAACTAAAACCTTCCCATGTTTGAGGTTTTAAAACAATGTTCATACTCAATAAAAGGATTATGATGAGGACATACCATGTGTCCTATACCCGAAATGCTTCCCCATAGATTAATAATGTATGCATTATGCCTTTTCATATATAAATAATATATTCCTTTTACCTTTTCTCCCCCTTTTGGGATTAGAAAAAAATTATAAAAGAAGAGGATAAATATCATAAAATAATGACACCATAAAGATTTCCATTAAGATGCAGAAAAGTGAAAGACAAAAAAATAGATCAAATCTCTATAAAAAAATTACAATTCATAACTACGGGTTTGGATTATGAGGGGATTTTCATTTATCTAAAGGATCTTAAGAATGATGAAGAAGGTTTGGAAGTGGAATAGGATAGAGGTGGTCTAAAGATAACACCAGGAAGGACAACGGATCTAGGTACATTTTTTGCAAGTCTATTCCTTCTTTCTCACATCACACGACAGTGAGTTTTCTCTATAATGATCGGTAGAATCTTGGAAAGAGCCTAAGAGACGGCCATTGGAGCAGGAGGCTGAGAGGCAGTACCAATGGAATCTGTAGGAGGGACCACAATGGATTCATCTTAGACATTCAGAAATGGCTTAAGGAGATTTATGAAATCATTAATGATTTCACCACCATATTTCATTGCTTTCTCAAAGTCATCCTTATTATCCATGAATTTACTTTTAAAATGGGTAAACTACTTCAATTGAGTAACTTTATTCTTCAAGGCTTAAGTGACAAAAGGTATTATGATATTATCTTCTTGAAACATGGAGCTATTTATGAGGTTATTCTTGGAGTAAATCATAGTAAATTTCTTATCCACCTTTTTTCTAATATCTTTCTAAGCAGAAGAGACTTCATTGTTGCACTACCTAACCACATTGTACACGAGTTCTGTATTTTGATGAAACTTTTCATGAGTTTCTTTATCTGAAACACTCTGAAGGGGTTGGAGTTCATCTCTCATAACAACTATGAGAGACACCAAATCAACAACATCACCTTTCCCACTTCTAGAACTAGATGGGCCAGTTAACATTTTTTCAAGCTCCTATTTTAGCTTCTTCAGATCCACACTGAGTAGACGAGTCACCAAGTTCCTATGAACTTCCATAACACCACAGAAGGAGGTATTGAAGTCAAAGGTTAAGGAATTTAACTCATTTATCATATTTATTAATTCTTCTCTCGACAATCTATTGTGCATAATAATGGTATCTGCAGTGGTAATGAGATTCCGTTGAATCTCTTGGATCACTATTCTTCCAATCTTCACTGCATCAGTATCTGAAATACATATTGAAGTGGAGGCTTCACTTGTAGATCCAAATGAGACTATCACTGAGTCACATATATCATTTTTTTATTGTTCCAAATCATTATTAATGACATAGTCACTGGGTACGATCTGTGCTACTAGCTCTAGTACTGCAGGAGCAACTTGTGGAACAAGAGAAATAGGTTCTGGTTCATCTTGGACTTGTGGAACAGGAGGAGGAGGCACCCTCTCTTCATTAGAGTCATACACCAAACCAAAAAGAATGTATCCTATATCATTATTCCACTCTCTAGTATAGGTTCATTCTCTTGGCTCAACAGTATCAATCATGTTCATTCTTCCCTAACGATCAGGAACAACATCATATTTATCAACTTCTCCATCTAGTCCACTATCCATAACAACATTTCTTGGTACAGGAATGTTTCCCTCGGAATTCAGGGTTGACCTCCTGGATGCGAGATTCAAACGTTCTGATCGGTTTCTAGCGGGTTTGTTCGTAGAACTGGAAACATCCAATGATTCCACATCCATTTGGACCTACTTTCCAAATGTAGGCACTCATTAGCTTGTGGAATGATGAGGCTTAGGAATTTGCATTGGTCGAGAGGATGGGAGGTCAGACTCATCACACCTTTTTTAGGGGAATTATTGTCTATTTCGGGACTCTCTTTATAGATTTAAGTTATGTTCGTGAATCCTTATTACATTTCCAAGTATAAAATGAGCTTTCCTTCAGTTTAACAATCAATGATTAAATATGTAAGAAATTTAGAGAATATTTTATATGTATTCGAGGTTCTTTATCAATAGGGAATCATCTATATTTATTTAGAGATTCTTGGTCAATGGTATCCTTCAAAACATTTATATAAAAGTATCTTGGTCATTATGATGACTAGGCTAGTTTTAAAGCCACTCAGTGGGGCACTTGAAGTTTATTGTCATTCAGAAAGACATGAATTATTTCAGAGTTGGGATCGAACCCATCAATGGGATACCTACGTATCCTTTGTTTCGAAAAAGGAATCAGAACCCACGTAGTTCGAGTAAGGGAGTATGACGTTTATGATTGATGGATCAAAGAAGGATGTCATAATTACTTTTACACTCTAAGCTCACGTGAGTCATTCTCGGTGTGAGAAACAAGAGGTATTGGTAAAAATTAGACAATTGTTCCATGAAAGATGCAATCATAAGAAATGGTTTGGGGCTTATGTATGTATGACTACCCAGATAGATGAAGGTTTAGGAATTACTTTTAGGGAGAAAATACAGGAACATGGTCCATAAAGTTATATGTGCTTCCTGGAGATTTGAATACTCTAACTTGGGACTTATTCCTGAAAAGGAAACCCCAAATTAAAAGAGGATTGATAACTGGGTTTTACTCCTGAGAAGGAATCCTAGATCAAACGAAAATTAGGACTGGTTAAAGAGAAATTAAGGGACTTGGGGCTTACTCATAAAGAGGATGCCCATAATTATGACTGGGACTTATTCCTGAAAAGGAGGCCCAGGTTAGGGGACTTGGGGCTTACTCTTGAAAAGGAAGCCCAAGATTATGACTGGGACTTATTCCTGAAAAGGAGACCCAGGTTAAGGGATTATGTTTTGGAGCTTACTCCTGAGGATGATGCCCAAATTTGGGAATTTTAAGAATTTAGGGCTTACTCTTGAAAAGGATGCCCAAGTTTGGAGGACTTAGGACTAGGGATTATTCCTGAAAAAGGAGACCCAGGTTAAGGATTCTCTCATCTTAAAGGATAAGGTTGAATGAATGAACTCTCAATCTTTAGTGACATAAGGATATTTAAATCACTAGGTTTTGAGAGATATTCCACAGAATTCCTTTCAGATAAGGAAGTCAAATCAAGAAATCATTCCATAAATGGCTTTGAAGAGTGTCTTGAAGACTGAATCTTGAAAATGAAGTATAATGGCTTAAGAGGGGTGAAATGGGCAAGAAAGGAACCCAAAAAGGAAGGGGCGCGCAAGTCTTGGAAGGCGTGCAGGTACTGCGGCGGCGAGCAAGTATTGGTCGCACAGGTATACCTACGCGACATGTTGAGAACCTGCGCGATATTCAACAAGAATTTGATATACTTGAGTGACTCCTCATTAGAGCCTTTATAATCCTTTTGAGGTTCTTCCAAAAAAGGGACGCGCAAGTTCTATCAAAGGAATAAAGAGGCGCGCAAGTGTGACCACTTCCCTTAAGGGTTGACCACTCAGGCGCGCAAGTGTTGATGAGTTTCAACACTTAGGCTTTACTCCCTCCCTTTAGATCTTCCGTTCTAGGTAAGAAATTACCTTAGAAGTGTTCCGGAAGCTTTGAGAAGAGACTTGGGCGTCGGGAGCTTCAATCCGAGTTTCTGAAAAAAAAATCCTCTCAAATGGGGGGCCCATAGGGTCTATTTATAGGTAGGAGAAGACCCTGGGTGGTTACCGGGCGGTTATCAACGAGGTCGCGCAAGTCATTTGTGTGCCAAGTTGCGTCGCGCAAGTCCACTTGCGCGACCATGAAGGAACTTGTGCGGCCTAGTGGAAAACTTTTCCTTGTTCATCCCTTTGTCAATTTTTGATGTTTTCTTCAAAGGTTGAATCACTTTGTGCTCATATATTCCCCTTTTCTGATCATTAGATTCTGTGATGAAAGGAGCGTCAACAAAAGTCCCCCCTCAGAGTTGGATCCGGAGAGAAATGAGGATTTGAATCTGAGGAAATCGAATACATTCAAAGGAAAAGGGGGTGTGCAAGTCTTCAGGGCACAGAGGGCGGCGCGCAAGTGCACATCGCGCAGGGATACGGCCCTCGGTCATGCAGGGTCCAGCGCGCAGGGTCCTGACCGCGTCTATAAATAGAGGTCCTCACTTCCGTACAAGCATCCAGATTTCTGGACTTCATACCTTTGAGCTCTCGCCACGCAGGTCACCTTAGCCGCGCAGGTTGCTCTGTTTTCTAGTGTTTTCCTTGATGTTGCGCTACTGTGAATGCATTAGTACTTGCGCGGTTTATACTTGCGCGTCAAAAACTAGCGCAGCACACGAATACTTGTGCGCCATTTTTTAGATTTGTGCGCCTTAATGCCTTACCCATTTTTTCGAAATCATTCACAAATTTTATGAAAAAATAAACCCATTTAAGATTTTAATTTATTCAACTTTTGGGCAGATTCAATGGCTCCTAAGGGAATTGTAACGGCTGATGAACTGACTAGCAAGAGAATTGATGACATGATGAACATCATTGGCCATGATTACTATGATATCTGCAACAGCACTCTCCCATATTTGGCTAAGTACATGAAGAAATATCATCCTAATTTTCCACAGAGCATCTACCTGTCTCTATGTGGTCATGGTCACCTGCAAGAAGTCAATGTTCCAGATGCAAAGAACTATACACCTGAAATGCAGCTGCGCTTCTACTCCTTCATTTCAGTTATGTTGTGAATTAAGAGCAACAAAAATGGTGTGAACTTTCAAATTCTTCCTTCATGTTATTTCCTTGCAGATATGAAAATGGAAAACCCATGGGCTGAAATGTTTTCCACTACCGGTTGGTGAAGAGAAGACAAACATGGCATTAGATCAATATCTGAAAAGAGTGCGCTCTCCAAATGGCTCTTTACTTCCAATGCTCCATTCTCAAATCCATGTATCCATCTTCCATTTCTCTTGGACAGAAACAGAGTCATTGTTTGATCAGCAGATAATTTTCTCAAACCGCACTCAAGAACATCCTTTTACAATTGTTCCAAGAAGAGATAGTATCACTGCATCTCTTATTGTATCCAGTTGAATGAATGAATTCCAGGTGGTTTCTGATGAAGTTCGGGATGCCGTAAATCAAATGAAGTGTTATGTTGAAAGCCTCTTGTAATTCTTGAAAAAGAGAAGAGACTCCAGTCTGTGCATGTCCTTATAACTCTTGTGCATCAATGAAAAACACTTTCACTTTCACTTATTTGTACCTGCATTCTTTCACTACCTGCTTCAAATTTACTTAAGAAAATGGGCTTAGTAAGCATAGTTTGATTTTTGCTAGGATTATTAAAAATAACCCTACAAACATTGAACCTTTTAATTGCTCAATATTACCTAAATCATACAGAATGTATGTTTAGTGAGCTGGAACTTGACTTTTATTCAGAGTTCCTTTGTATTTTGTGGGCAATTTAAAGTCATGCATGCCAGACATAAAGGGGATAATGTTTAAGGTCGAAATAGATTTGACCAAAATGGATTAAAATTGATTCAATTCCTTGACAATTTTTCTGAAAACATATTACCATACTCAAGTATGAGAGAAAATATGTAAACTATGACTTAAGAATATTTGAATCTGAGGAATGATATGAAAAATATCTAAAAGGCATTAGAAGAAGTAGTTTCTAAGAATGAAGTTACTATTATTTAACAAAACCCGTTAGGGGGTTGAATTCTGCAGGGCCACCTAAGGGCATTGGCTGCATGGTCAAATAAATAGCATCTTTCAGCTGACAAGTTTTTTATGTGGACTGTTTATGCAAGGCCACCTATGGGCACGTGTTGCATAGTCAGGAAAAAGAACTCTCAGAAATTTAGTTTCCTAGTGCTAAAAGCCAGTGAAAGTTTATGGAGATTCAAATTTTCTAAAGTATAGAGTTTGTTGTGTAGAAAGAGATACTTGAATATGGAGAAGATATTTTCAGACAAGATTATCAAAGAACTGGATGAATATCACTCCTATGAAGGTCTGACCCAAACTTAGGGAAGAAGAATAAACCATATACTTGAATACTTTCAGATCATGAAAAAGGATATGGGAAAAATATGTTAAGGATGGCTATTTTTTTGCAGATCCCTACATACTGTTGTTTAAGACAAATAAGGACAAAAGAGGCATTCTTCCCAAGAATGAAGTTACCATCATTTAACAAACCCGTTAGGGGGTTGAATTATGCAGGGCCACCTAAGGCCATTGGCTGCATAGTTAAATAAAATAGTATCTTTTGGATAACAAGTCTGTTATGTGGACTGTTTATGCAAGGCCACCTATGGGCACGTACTGCATAGTCAGGCAAAATAATTCTCAGAAGTTTGACATTTTTGTGACTAAAAGTCGTGAAAAGGGTTATGAATATCTGAAAATATTTAAGGTTAGGATTATAACACATAAAGATGGGAATTGTCCAATGTATATAGAGATACATAGGTTAATGATAACCATAATCATGTTGTGGCTGGGTCCTGAATTGAAATGTTGGACTTCACTACGTATCTCATAAGAATGAGAATCAAGCCATACGTAGTTCTTGAAATGCAGTTTAACTTCGTGCAGGACGAAAATATGAGAGATCTTAGTTTAGGGTCATAGAGTTCGTACCATAATAATGAATACACAGTGTGTGTTTTCATGAGGACTTTTCAGCCAAGGGACTGAAAGTGAAATTTGGGGTTAGGCCCAAAATGACTTGGGGCTGGATTCGAGGGATACTCGAACATTCCTATGTATCCCATAAGGATGGGAATCAATCCCACGTAGTTCTAGAACTACCCTTTGTACAAATTTAGTTCGTACATGTGAAGGGTGAAAGGGGACTTTAGTGCAATGATGGTTTAACCCGAGAAAAAAAGTTTAGGCATTACCATGTATGCACGTAGTCTTTTGAAATGAAACATGATTGAAAAAATCAATGTCAATAATATTTCTCTCTCAAATGAGGAAATCAAAGAGTATTGTAGTTTATTGTCGTACCGGAAAAAAGTGTTGCATAGTTTAACATCATATAATAAGGACAAAAGTGAATCAATGTAAATATATTGATTCTAGGGGCGGTTTCACGAATCAACATCATTAGAGATAGTGGTGAACCGATGTGAAGAGATTGTTTTTGGGCTTGAACCTTGGGAGGTTTCCTACATACCCAGCCTGGAGGGAAAGGATAAAAGTCCGTGTAGTTCAATTAAAGAATTAATTAATGTTCAAGTTGTTCTTGGTGACAACGATCTAAATAAAAAATGTTGTTGGGACATATACATGGTTAGCGGCCCAAAGAGAGTGTTACGGTTGAGGTTTTCTCTAAGCTCACGTGAGTCATACTCTGTGTGATAAACAAGAGGTAACAACAACCTTAACGATGCATAGTTTAATGTCATGTAGGACATATAAAGGGACTATGCAGTTTAAAGTCTTGCAGTTAGGACTATTGGTGCTGCACAGTTTAGTGTCATGTTGCGGGGACATAATACAGTTTAATGTCTGTAGGACATATCAATGACTTTCTATACAGTTTAGCATCATATAGTTAGGACGGTGGGGACAATACAATTTAACGTCATGTTGGACAAAAAAGGGGGACTGTGCAGTTTAATGTCATGCAGTAAGGACAAAAATAACACACCATTTACGTGATGTTGGACGCATTGGGGATTTATTTCACAGTTTAACGTCATGTTGGACGAAAGTTCAAATAGTTTAAGGTCATATGCATGGACCGTGGATGGTGCAGTTTAATGTCATGCTGGACGGTGGTGTAGTTTAAGGTCATACAGGACCTTTGATGATTATATAGTTTAACGTCTTGCTGGACGTAAGGTACTTTTATACAGTTTAACGTCTTTCTGGACATCACAGTTTAACATCTTGCTGGATGTAAGGGACTTGCAAATAGTTTAGGTTCTTATGCATGGACCGTTGATGATGCAGTTTAAGGTTATACTGGACCATTTAGGGAACTTTTTCACAGTTTAACGTCGTGTGGGATGAAGTTGCAGTTTAAGGTCATACATGACCATTTCTGTATAGTTTAACGTCATATAGCAAGGACGAACTGGTTCTGCACAGTTTAGTGTCATGTTGCGGGGACATCTTGTGAATAGTTTAAGGTCATACTGGACCAAGGAGGAGTTTAAGGTCATACTGGACCATTGCTGTATAGTTTAACATCATATAGCAAGGACGAACTGGTGCCGCACAGTTTAGTGTCATGTTGCGGGGACATTGAAGGTGACACAGTTTAACGTCATGTTGGACGTATGTGCAAATAGTTTAGGGTCATATGCTTAGATTGTTGCTGTATAGTTTTACGTCATATAGCAAGGAAGAACTGGTGCCGCACAGTTTAGTGTCATGTTGCGGGGACATCTTGTGAATACTTTGTATTTTATACAAAATATTTCTTCAAAAATCTGGCATTAGTTGGAGTAGTAATGAGTTCTCCATCCATCGAGATTAATGAATAAGCTCCATTGGAGTAGACCCTATGTATTGAATAAGGACCTTCACATTTTGGCACAAGCTTGGGAGGTTTATTTCCTGGTATCATTGGAGTTCTGAGAACTAATACCAATTCTCCCTGAATGAATGAATGAAGACGAACTTTTTTGTTAAAAGCTCGTGTTATTCGATTCTGATAGATTTCCAAGTGGTGCAAAGTGCACAATATTTTCGCATCTAACCATTCCAATTCATTCAATCGCTTTTGGGATTGCTCATCTGTAAATAACTGATCACAAATGGCTACTCTGAGTGAGGGAAATTGAAATTCAATTGGCAAGACTGCTTCTGTTCCATATACCAACGAATATGGAGTTGACCGCGTTGCATTGCGGGTGGTAGTCCGATAAGCCCATAAAGCATGAAAGAGTTTATCAGGCCATGACCTCTTATCTTTATCCACCATCTTTTGCAGTATATTTGAAAGAGTCTTGTTAAAGGCTTCTATTTGGCCATTGGCTGCCGCATGATACCGAGATGAATGGTTGGATTTAATGTTGTATTCTTGATACAATTTCTTCACCTCAGAAGAACAGAAGTTGGTGTCGTTGTCCATCAATATGTCATGAGGGACACCAAATCTAGTAATGATGTTATACTTGATGAAGCTAACAATGCATTTAGAACTGACTTCTTTGAGAGGTACTACCTCTTCCCATTTGGAAAAGAAATCAGTAGCAGTAAGAATGTACTTAAACTACTTGGTCATAGCTGAAGGGTAAGGTCCCACCACATCCATTCCCCATGTGGCAAATGGCCATGAGTATTTAGCTGTATGAAGCAACTCTGGAGGTTGATGAATGAATTTGGCATGTACTTGACATGAATGAAACTTCTTTGTGAAATCAACACAATCTTGTATCATTGAAGGCCAAAAGTATCCAAGCCTTCGAATTTGATCAGATAATCTATGTCCAGACTGGTGGGCACCACAGACTCCTGCTTGCACTTCTTTCATGATATATGTTGTCTCTTCACCATCAATGCATCTGAAGAGAACTCCATCAAAACCACGTTTGTAGAGAATTTTCTCTAGGTGGTTTGGACCATCATAAAGAGTAAAATTGACCACACGTCGCCAGATTTGTTCTTTCTCGGCTCTATCAGGTGGAAGTGTTCCATTTTGAAGGTATTCCCTGATAGGTGACATCCATCCTGTAGTATGACCATACAGTTCAGGAATGGGACTAATTTCATTAATTTCCTCTGTTCTGGCTTGAACATAAGGTGAAATTGCATGACGGTGGGCCATACTGATGGTTGTCTCATCCCGATTTGGATCTGCTAGAGCTGTGGATATATTAGCCAGTGCATCAGCTTGAGAATTTTGTGATCTTGGGACATAAGAAAATGTCGGTTCTGAAGGGAATTCCGCCATTAACTTTCTGACATAATCATACAAAGGGATTAACTCTTCTTTTCTGATGTCATAATCCCCATTGACTTGTTTTATTACCAGTTCTGAATCACCTTTCACCTTTAAGTGATTCACTTGTGCTTGATGTGCTAACTCCATGCCTGTGATAAGAGCGTGGTATTCAGCTTCATTATTGGTACCACCTTCCCACAATAAAAAGGAATAAGGTAACAATGCCTTATCAAGAGAAATGAGTACAATTCCTAAACCAACGTTGTTGAACTTAGGATTTTACATTTTCTTCCCTGTTGGAATTCTGGAGGCACCATCAAAATACATTTCCCATGTTTGAGGACACTCTTGAATAGAAAAAACATCCTCATCAGGGAGTTCAATATCTGAAGACGTGTCTTCCACTGAAGGATGTTCATCCAGGAAATCAGTCAGAGCTTGGCCCTTTATTGCCTTTTGAGATACATACTGAATGTCGAACTGCTGCAAAATAACTGCCCACCTTGCTAGACGTCCTGTAAGCATTGGATGACTAATGATGAATTTGAGAAGATTATTGCGAGATACCAATTGGACCTCGTGATGCTTCAGGTAGTTTCTCAGTTTCTGAACTTCAATGATTAATGCTAGGCAGCACTTCTCAATACGTGAATACTGGGTTTATGCTTCAAGCATAGTTCTACTAAGATAGTAGAGGCTATTTTCATTCCCAGCATCATTCTTTTGAGCGATAAAGGCACCCAATGATCGCTCTAGAGCTGTCACATAGAGGATAAGTGGTCTACCTTCAACAGGTGGAATGAGTAATTGTGGACTCAAGAGGTATTTCTTGAGAACATCAAACGCTTCTTGACATTCTTCAGTCCACTGGTAAGTGAATCCTTTTTTCAATAATTTGGTAAAGGGTAAACTTGTGCCAGCCAAATTGGCGATGAAACTCCGAATATAGGCTAAGTGTCCTTGAAGTCCTCCTAATTCTTTCAAATTATAAGGAGGTGACATACCAAGGATTGATTTGGTCTTCTAAGGATCGACTTCAATACCACGATGGCGTACAACAAAGTCGAGGAATTTTTCTGAGCTACCCCAAAAGCACATTTTAAGGGGTTCATCTTCAAATTATGTTGTCGATGCTTGTGGAATATGACTTCCAAATCAGCCAAGTGATTATAACTTTTTTTGGATTTAACCACCAAATCATCTACATATCATTCAACAAACATCCCTAAGAAAGGTTTGAAGATACAATGCATGGTGCGTTGATATGTTGCACCTGCATTCTTTAAACCAAAGGGAATCACCCAGTAACAAAACACGCCTTGAGGGGCTCTGAAGGATGTAGATTCCTCATCTTCTGGGGCCATTCGGATCTGATTATATCCGGAATATCCATCCGTGAAGGAAAGTACTTCATAGCCAGTGGTTGCATTAATTAAGAGTTCGGTAATCGGAACTGGGAAATCATCTTTAGGACAATACCAATTAAGATCTCTAAAATCGATGCAAACCCTAATTTGTCCGTTCTTCTTCTTTACAAGGACAATACTAGCCAACCACTTGGGATACTGAACTTCTCTGACAAAGTTAGCTTTGATCAGCTTATCCACTTCAGCTTCAATTTTGGAAGCATAAGTTGGGTGTGTTCTTCTCGCGGCTTGCTTAAATCTTCAATGTTCTTTTGGTAAACCCAAATGATGAGTAGCAATATCAGGATCAAGCCTAGGCATTTCTGTATAGTTCCAAGTGAAAATATCTTTATTTTTCTTTAGAAAATAAATACACATCTCTTTCTCTTCAAGGGTCATGGCCGCACTAATAAAAGTGGGGCGTGGATCTTTCTCTGTCCCTAGATTTATTTCTCTGAGTTCATCCACAGTGGTAGAGATACCTTCTTCAAATGCTAGAGGAGCATCTCTAAGAACATCCTCTTTTTCTTCATCATGTGCTATTTCTTCTATTTATACTTGAATAGTAGATGACAAAACGAAATTTTCATGATCAGAAGAGATGTCAAAATTTGCACATTTTGAAGAAGAAGCTTCCATTTCCGACCCTATTGATGATAAAGGGCCTTCTTTGGGAAATAAAGAGGAGATGATGGATTTAGAATTGACATCATTATTCACCTCCGATGTTGCTATAACTTCTTCTGGCCTGATTGGCGAAGTATAAACCTGTTGGATTTTAGCAGATGAAATGAAGACATCACCACTTGTGCTTTCATCACTGTTTGGTAGGTTACCAATTTCTCCCATGTTGTCTGGATCAATTGTCGTAATTGACATTATGGATCTTTCCATAAGAGTATTTTGATTTGGGCCTATTTTGTCAATTTTACTGATAGGTAACACATAATCGGTACTCACATGTGTAATTGGATTTATTGTAATTTTCTCCAAACCATATGGAGCATTAACTTTGATAATTTCCTTCATTGTAGATTTTTCTCTTCCCTTCATGTGATAAAATTCTGCCTCAATGTATTGAACTCAAATGTCTTGAACGGGGTCTTATCACTATACAATGTTCCAACTTGACCATTGAAACAGTATTTGAGACATTGATGGTATGATGAAGGAATAGCTGCATGCTGATGTCTCCAGGTTCTTCCAAGCAAGACGTTGAAAGCTGAGTCTTGATCAACAATCACGAAATCCGAATTGGATATAAGATCTCCAAACTGAGTTCTGAGTGTAACTTCGCCCAGTGGTTCTTGTTCATTTTTATCAAATCCTTGTAACATCATGGTAGAAGGAGATAAATCAGATTCTGTGAGACCCAATCGACGAAGTGTATGAATGGGCATGAGGTTGACTCCTGAACCATTGTCAATGAAAGCTCTTCGGATATCTACACCATTGACTTTTCCAAATAAGTACAAAGGTTTTATGTGCCCATGCACAACATCATCTTCATCTTTATCAGTAAAATATATCACTGCATGGCATTCTGCAGGATTATTCTCTATGTGATAGACTTCAGCTGCAGCAATTTCAGCTTCAAACTCCTGAGGACTTGACAAAGCTTCGATGAGTACTTCCCGAAGATCTTTTGACAGATTCAAAGCATCCAAAATTGATAACTTGGCTGGTACTTGGGCCAAGTGTTTCAATATATCATAATTTTGATCTAGAGGTCTGCGTTTCCCAACAGGAATATGCGGTTTAGCAGGTACCTTGGAAGCAGATGCTTTGGAAGCTAATGCATCTTGTATTGGGATAGAAGTTGGGAATATCCTTGGTTTTGGAAGATTACACCGATTATATCCATTTACTTGCTGAGATAAATAAGATGTAACCTTCAATCGGTCTTCTAAAATAACTGTGCCAAGACTGAGTTGACTATTGGCAGAAGAACTTGCTTGTTATTTTTTAGCTCGTTGAAGGGCTCTACCACGAGTTTCTGCTGCATAAACAGTGCTAGAAGGGGTAGAATTGGAGTAGTGGCTTCGAAAATATCCACGCCTTCCCCTGTATCCTGAACCTCTGGAACATCCTTGGATTCCCTTATTTGATACAAGGAATTTAGGCTCATCAAAATTGAAATTACGACTGGAATACGGATCTGTTAATTGAATCATATTAACAGAACCGAAGATTAACTCTTCGTCTAATAAAGACTCTGCCTGACTAGCCTGTTTAGGCTGTTCCGTTTGATGAGGCGGTACTCATGATTTTGAATTAGATGGCATAAAGTCTGCCAGAGTCAAAGACAATTTAGGCTTTGACACATACTCATCTTCTTCTGATTCTTTTTTCTTCTTTGAATCAACCCGTTTCTTTGAGGATTTTCCCTCTAACGAAGAGGGTTTTACCGCAATATTCATTGCAGAAGACACAATTGGTTTCTTTAATTGTGTTCCCAAAATGGCATGAGTCCGGTTGATTGTCTTTCTGACCATCCAATCATCATACTTCTGTGCATTTCTTCTTTTGACTTCTTTCCATTCACCTTCCTCCTCTAGAACTATAACATTAACACATGCTATCTGAGTCAAAGAACCTTTCAACTTGACTTGTCCCAAGTTGACCATCTTTTACAGGAGGTCTTTAAAGAAAAAACACTCCTAGATGGGATGCCCCAACATTTGATGAAAGGGACAATAATTGGGACAGTCTTCATCTCCTTCCTTGTTTGGCGTCTTGGGCACTGGTAATTGAACCAAATTATTTTTCCAGAGCTGAAATGAAGTAACCAGGAACTTGCTCATTTCGGAAAGAGTATGTTTTACTCTTCAAATCCTCAAATTGTTTTCGTCGTTGATCTCTTTGATCATTTGGACGAAACGGCCTTTGGTGTTGGCATTCAGGAGGTGGAGCTCTTTGAGAAGATGAAGGTTTTGAAGTATAAATAGGTACATGTGCTTGTTTAAGCATAACTATAGCATTTTCTGCTTTACCCATTCTCCTTCCTGGAGCTGATGGAATTACACGAGATTTAACCTTAGCCTGTATAAGGGAATCTTCAATCTGCTGAGCGATTGAAGTAAGGTCTCGAAACCCTCCTGTGTATTTCACAGGGATCAATGGCGTGCGTAATTCGTCACGCAAATTTTCCACACAGATTGGCAACAGCTCTTCCCGAGGGAGTGCTAAACTCAGGGAATACGTTAATCCCTTCCAGCGAGAAATGAAATCAGAGACTCTTTCATTCTCCCTTTGCTTGCAGTTTGTAACATCGAAAACTGTCGTTTTTGGCAAAGTTGAGCTGAACTGAAGAAGGAATTTTTGATGAAGATCCTCCCATCCGATGATTGACTGGGATTGCAAGCTTGTATACCAGACAAAATCTGGTCCTTGCAAAGTTCTCACGAACCATCTGAGTTTCACTACTTCTTGCTGCTCTAGAGTTCCCATCATAGGATCGCAACAAGACACGTAATGCGTCAAATGTTGTTCAGGGTCGCCTGATCCATTTAAAGTAGGGAAAACCGGGTTTCCAAAACTAGATGGAGGAGAAATTGAATCTACCCATTCAGGGTAAACTTTCTTTTCTGGTTGAACTTGCGCCTGTTTCCCTTCCATAGTTTCTAACCGAGCTGTTAATGACTCAATAGTAGTTATTAACTTTTGAGAAACATCAGGTTGAATTTGGTTTTGGGTAGGTGCAATGAATGGAGCTTGGACAGACGTGGTGATTGGGGCTGCAACTAATGGTAGCACTGCCAACCGTTGTTGAATTTGACCTGTAGGATTAGACCTCTGAGGGTGTACTGATAAAGGAGGATATTCTTAATCCATCTCAGTAGTTACAACAAATTCCTTTGGTTGTCGGACTTCTGCATTCTTTAGAGGAAGACTACTCTGAAGTAGTTCTGCATTCAACCTTCTTAATTCTTTCAGTTCTTCCTCTTTTTGTGCAAACCTTTGCTCTAGCGAGAGTGATTCACCTTCTCTAGAGAAAGGATATGTAACCTGATTCTTTCCCCTTCATTTGTTGGATGCTTTTTGGAGAGAAGGAAGTGGATTACCTAGGTTCTGAGTAATCCTTTGACTTCGTGTACGCACACCTTCTTCATTTGTATTGGTGCGTACATTTTCTTGAGCAGGACGCTCTTCATCTGAGTCCCCTGAGTGAGTCTCCTATAGTGGATTAGCAACAACGGTATTGATGAAATTAATTGATGTATAATGCATCGCATCCCTTCTATCAACATTTCTGTGATATTGTCTTCTTTCATGTCTTTGATGAGACATTGCCTTTTGTTGATTTAATCTTTTAGGAACTTCTTGACGAGCTATAACTTGGAGGGAATCTCCTGATAATTTGGCTCTTTGTTCCTCTTGGGGATTCTTCCCCAATCGAGAAAAGACCGATATTCTCTGAGAAGGGGATTAATGATTTGGAGGAGTCCCCAGTCTCGAGAACTGGGGATCTTCCTGCTGCTTCCGCTCAACTCCCCGAATCCCATTTGTTGACTCTGAGGGTTGGGTTAAAGGAGTCCCCAATCTGACAAGATGGGGTGGCTCTTGACATGCTATGTCTGATACCTTCTTAAAATATCACTTGATCTTGTGAATCTTAGTTCGGAAATTAGCTGGATGCATTTTCCTGTATCCACTTTTATCACCTGGTTCAACATACCGTTGGATGATTTCCGAAACTTCTGTCATTTGATGATGTGTTTGCTCTATACGAGAGGCTTGTGCAATATTCTCGCCTGCTTGATGTAGGAGTAATTCAACAACTTGTTCTCTATATGATTGATTTTGAGAGGAACTAGTTAAAGCTTGTTCTTGAGCAAGCTTTTGATTATGAACAAAGACCATTGACTGTGGCCGGCCATGGGCAATAACATTGCATGAGACCATTTTCGGCGGGCTTTGCAGAATGGAAAGCACTGTGAAATTTAGTGCTCCGTGAACACCCCATCCTCTGATATGAACACCAGATGGAGCATTGGAAATTAACTGATGCAATTTTCTTAGTGCGCCAAGGCATGAACGTTGAAGGGTTCTCTGTTGCTTTTCAGCCTTCAGAAACCGAGAGACTGATAGAGATTCCAAATCAATCTGACGTTGTAGCCCTTCTATTATCTTAAGATGATTTTCATATTCATCATAAGATAATAACTTCTTCTTCAATTGACAAAGAGTTTTCCATATGTTGAGACGAATATCATGGACTCCATCTTCCGTCAACATCTTTGGAATGTCATACTGGGAGTCAGCCAAAGGCCAAAACATGACTTGTACTTCACTTTTCGCCAGTTTTTTCCTCATGTTCAGCATTTCCTCTTTATCATTAAATGAAGATTCTTCTACCTGTTTTGACCAGAGTTGGTGTTTCCTTGTTCCTTCATCAGATTCAACAAGATTGGTAGAGAGATCATTGATCAAACTAGAAGATGCATGACTTAGGGGTGGTTCGGAGAATGACCTACACCCTGGGTTATCTTATGATTGAGAAAGTATTTCACTTGTTAGTGATAAAGCATCAGACATGACTGGTTTCGCATTTGCAAGTGCCTCAAGATAAGAGGGATTTCTCGGCACTACATTGTCCACTAGAGTATTTCCCAGGCAATGTGAATCACTACTGTGGAGAGGACTTTCGCAGCGAAATTCATCATCATGGGGAGGACCACCATAATGGGTTACAGCAAAAGATGAGATCTCTTGCTTCTTGGTCTTCTGACTACACAGAGGGTTCCTGTGGCTCTAATCTGAAGAAGAAAATTCAAGATTGGCCGAATTTTCATGAAGCAAGCCTTTATGAGGATGTGTCTGTTAAAGAATTTCTGAATTAATGTTCCCGTTATTGGGAACTAAGGGAGTAGAATCTTGAATTCCAATAGAAAAATGTTTGAGGGCTTCAAGAACTCCAGCATCGAGCAAAGCCTTGTTGCAGATTGGCCTTTGATCTCCAGACCACTACAGGAAAAATGAGCAATTGCGACGGGTTATTTGCGACGAGAATAGCTCCCGTCGCAAATAGTCCTGTTAAAAACTTATTTGCGACGGGGGTATTTACCCGTCGCAAATAAGGAGGCTATTGCGACGGGATTGCTTTCCCCGTCGCAAAAGAACTGGTGCACGTTGCGCGCCAAATCACGGGAAAACTATTTGCGACGGGGGAATATTCCCGTCGCAAATAACCGGCGGCGGTAAAAGGTATTTGCGATGGGAATATTCCCCCATCGCAAATAGTATGTCGGCAGGTGGTTATTTGCGATGGGTCCCGTCGCAAATAACTATTTACCCGTTGAACGTAATAAATGTCGGCTAAGGTATTTGCGACAGGTCCCGTCGCAAATAATCTAACCTATAAATACCCCCATCCGTTTTTTTCAAAACATTCTCAAATTCCATCTTCTTCTTCTCTCAAAGTTATATTTATAAAGTTCATTTTTTCTTCAGTTTAATTTTTTTCTCCGGAGCTGATATTAAAGTTTTGAAGAACGATCAGAGCGGATCAATTTTTAAGGTATTTATGTTCAATTTAATTTAATATTTATTTTTAATTTTTTATTAGTTTCAATTATTTTTAATTAGTTGTAATTTAATTATGTTTATATTGTTTTATTACTTAATAAATTTAAATTATTAGTATTGTTCATAGTTAATGGTAATTAGGAATAATTAGTAATAATTTTTAATAATTAAGAATAAATATTAATAATTAGTAATAAATACCAATAATTAGGGATAATAACATTATTACATTATTATTCTATTTTATTATTAATATTAAAATAATACAATTTTTTATATATATACAGTTCTCTTTTCATCTGTGTGTTTGCTGTCTTCATATGTATTATTTGTATGTGGAGATAGAAAACGCACAGATGAAAGGAGAATTGTATATAAATTAGAAAATTATATTATTTTAATAGTAATTATAAAATATACTAATAATGTTATTATTTGTAATTATTGGTAATTCTTCCTAATTATTAGTAATTATTCATTTAATTACTAATAATTAGGAACAATTACCAATAATTATCAATAATTAGGAATAATTAGTAATAATTACAAATAATTAGTAATAATTACCAATAATTAGTAATAATTACCAATAATTAGTAATAATTACCAATAATTAGTAATAATTACCAATAATTAGTAATAATTACCAATAATTAGTAATAATTACCAATAATTAGTAATAATTACCAATAAGTAGTAATAATTATCAATAATTACCAATAATTAGTAATAATTAGTATTAATTACCAATAATTAGTATTAATTACCAATAATTAGTATTAATTACCAATAATTAGTATTAATTACCAATAATTAGTAATAATTACCAATAATTAGTAATAATTACCAATAATTAGTAATAATTACCAATAATTAGTAATAATTACCAATAATTAGTAATAATTACCGGTAAATAGTAATAATTAGTAATAATTAGTAATAATTAGGAATAATTACCAATAATTAGTAATAATTCGTAATAATTACTAATAATTAGTAATAATTAGTAATAATTAGTAATAATTACCAATAATTAGTAATAATTAGTAATAATTAGTAATAATTAGTAATAATTGCCAATAATTAGTAATAATTAGTGATAATTAGTAATAATTAGTAATAATTACCAATAATTAGGAATAATTACCAATAATTATTAATAATTAGTAATAATTAGTATTAATTACCAATAATTAGTAATAATTACCAATAATTAGTAACAATTACCAATAATTACCAATGATTACCAATGATTAGTAATAATTATCAATAATTACCAATAATTGGTAATAATTAATAATAATTACCAATAATTAGGAATAATTGGTAATAATTAATAATAATTACCAATAATTAGTAATAATTATTAATAATTATTAATAATTAGTAATAATTACCAATAATTAGTATTAATTACCAATAATTGGTAATAATTACCAATAATTGGTAATAATTAACAATAATTACCAATAATTAGTAATAATTAGTAATAATTAGTAATAATTAGTATTAATTACCAATAATTAGTAATAATTAGTATTAATTACCAATAATTAGTAATAATTACCAATAATTAGTAATAATTACCAATAATTAGTAATAATTACCAATAATTAGTAATAATTACCAATAATTAGTAATAATTACCAATAATTAGCAATAATTGGTAATAATTAGCAATAATTACCAATAATTAGTAATAATTACCAATAATTACCAATAATTACCAATAATTACCAATTATTATTATTTATTACCAATAATTAGTATTAATTACCAATAATTAGGAACAATTACCAATAATTATCAATAATTAGGAATAATTATTAATAATTACCAATAATTAGTAATAATTACCAATAATTAGTAATAATTACCAATAATTAGTAATAATTACCAATAATTAGTAATAATTACCAATAATTAGTAATAATTACCAATAATTAGTATTAATTACCAATAATTAGTATTAATTACCAATAATTAGTAATAATTAGTAATAATTACCAATAATTAGTAATAATTAGTAATAATTACCAATAATTAGTATTAATTACCAATAATTAGTATTAATTACCAATAATTAGTATTAATTACCAATAATTAGTATTAATTACCAAAAATTAGTATTAATTACCAATAATTAGTATTAATTACCAATAATTACAAATAATTAGTAATAATTACCAATAATTAGGAATAATTACCAATAATTAGGAATAATTACCAATAATTAGTAATAATTACCAATAATTAGTAATAATTACCAATAATTAGTAATAATTACCAATAATTAGTAATAATTACCAATAATTCGTAATAATTACCAATAATTAGTAATAATTACCAATAATTAGTAATAATTACCAATAATTAGTAATAATTACCAATAATTAGTAATAATTACCAATAATTAGTAATAATTAGTATTAATTACCAATAATTAGTATTAATTACCAATAATTAGTAATAATTACCAATAATTAGTAATAATTAGTAATAATTAGCAATAATTACCAATAATTAGTAATAATTACCAATAATTAACAATAATTATCTATAATTACCAATAATTAGTATTAATTACCAAGAATTAGTATTAATTACCAATAATTAGTATTAATTACCAATAATTAGTATTAATTACCAATAATTAGTAATAATTACCAATAATTAGTAATAATTACCAATAATTAGTAATAATTACCAATAATTAGTAATAATTACCAATAATTAGTAATAATTACCAATAATTAGTAATAATTAACAATAATTAGATATAATTAACAATAATTAGTAATAATTACCAATAATTAGTATTAATTACCAATAATTTGTATTAATTACCAATAATTAGTAATAATTACCAGTAATTAGTAATAATTAGTAATAATTACCAATAATGAGTAATAATTAGTAATAATTATCAATAATTAGTAATAATTAGTAATAATTACCAATAATTAGTACATTATTTGTATATTTTATTATTAATATTAAAATAATATAATTTTCTATATTATATACAATTCTCTTTTCAGCTGTGTGTTTTCTGTCTCCACATGTAATATTCGCATTCATTTTCAAAATTATCAACCTACTCGCCAATGGAGAGGCGAAAGTGAATGTAAATATTACATGTGGAGACAGAATGTTAAACACACAGATGAAAGGAGAATTGTATATAATATAAAAAATTATGTTATTTTAATATTAATAATAAAATATACTAATAATGTAATAATGTTATTATTATATAATTAATGTTTATGAAAAAATTATATTAGTATTATTAAAATAATAAAAAATCAATATAATATTAAAATTATCAATATTTGTAACATGTTTTGCTTTATTCTCAATATATTCAATCTTTACTTGAGTGTTTTTTCTAACAAATTATTCAAAACCAGTAATGCTTTTATATTTTATAGAGAAATATGGAACAACGAGGTCGTCAACAATCATTATTAGGTGACCGCATATGGATAAATCAACGTAGAAATCCAAACGGTTCTGGTTTAAATCCAGTATTTGTTGAGGGTGTGGAGACTTTTTTATCATTTGCGGCATCAAATTCAGAATTTGTTTCAGAAGGAAAAATAAAATGCCCTTGCAGAAAATGTGCATTGAGAACGTTTGACACGTTTGACAAAGTGGGAGAACATCTCTTGCATTTTGGTTTTCAACCAGATTATGTTTTTTGGTATCAACACGGTGAACGCAGTTCCAGAGCAGGTGATACCAACTTGATTCTGGATCCATCCCGGTTTCAAGATTTAGTACATGATGTTGCAGGTTCATCTGTTCAACATACAGAAACTCCGGCTGATATAGCTTCAAATCCTGAGTTGGCACCGTCTGAATTTTATGAGTTGTTGAAATCTGTTGAGGATGCATTATATCTTGGCTGCAAGATGAGCAAATTAGAAGCAGTTGCAAAATTTATGGCTATCAAATCAGATAACGGAATGTCAAACACCTGTTTTGACCAGATATTTTCTTTGCTGAAAACACTGTTACCAGAAAGAAATGTTTTACCTGCAAATTACTATGAGAGTAAGAGGCTGGTTCGAAATTTGGGACTTACTTGTCAGAAGATTCATGCATGTTCAAATGACTGCATTTTATATTCTGGGGAAAATGAGTTGTTGGATAGTTGTCCTACATGTGGGCAACTGAGATATAAAGAAGGACAACACGGGAAGTCTGGTTTGATTCCTGTAAAACAGTTGAGATATTTTCCTCTTACATCCAGACTTCAGCGTTTATTCATGTCTATGAATAGAGCGACAATGATGTCATGGCATAAAGAGAATATTTCAACCGATAAAAGCTTGAATCATCCAGCCGATGGTGATTCATGGAAACATTTTGATAGAGTGCATCCATCCTTTGCTTTAGAAGCTAGAAATGTTCGACTGGGCCTTTCCACTGATGGTTTCTGTCTGTTTGGATCTCATGGTAGTCAATATTCATGTTGGCCTGTTTTTTTAACTCCGTACAATTTACCTCCATGGATGTTGATGAAGGAGCCATATATCTTTTTGACTTTACTAATTCAAGACATCCGAAGAAAAATATTGATGTTTATTTGAAGCCATTGATTGATGAATTAAATTTATTGTGGAGTAATGGTGTCAGTACATATGATGTTGCAACGAAACAGAATTTCATACTGAGAGCAGCATTGATGTGGACAATAAGTGACTTCCCGGCTTATGGGATGTTATCTAGCTGGAGTACACATGGTCAGAAATCATGTCCTTACTGTATGGGAGAGAACAAAGCATTTATGCTCATTCATGGAAAGAAACCTTGTTATTTTGACTATCATCGCAGATTTCTTCCAGCTGATCATCCTTTTCACAGAAACAGATCTCATTTCAGAAAACGAACAGTTGAAAGGGATGGACCTCCAAAAATGCTATCTGGTTCGGAGTTAAAATCAGATGTATTTTCATTACCCCCTATCACTTTTGGTCCCACAATAAACCAACAGAAAATTTCTGGTTTTGGGAAAGAACACAATTGGATTAAACGTAGCATATTTTGGGATTTTCCATATTGGTCTGATCTGTTAATCCGACACATGTTAGATGTCATGCATATTGAGAAGAACTGTTTTGATAATTTGTTTCATACAGTTTTGGATATGCCAGGAAAGAGCAAAGACAATGTAAATGCACGTTTAGATCTTGCCCAAATTTGCAGGCGTCCGGAATTGGAACTATTTGAGAATGTCAGAACAGAAAGGTTACTGAAACGAAAATCAGCTTATACACTGTCTAAAGAAAAACTGGTAACATAAATTCTTTATCTTTTTGCAACTCATTCAATGTATAGTTTACTATATTGATAATTATTTCACAAATTTTCAGGTGTCTCGACATGCTGATAAAATTGACAAACGGCTGTGTGTATTGAGTAACCCACCTTCCAAACTTGTTAAAACTTATAATGCATATGTGGTGAATGGATTTCGATTCCACACACATGCATATGGGGAATCGAAAAAAACAATGAACAGTGGAGTTAGCTTGAGAGGATCTCATCATCGAGAAAATGAAGTTGACTTTTATGGAATACTTGATGAAATCATTGAACTCTGTTATCTTGGACAACATTACATAACCATGTTCAAATGTCGGTGGTTGGATACAGAGAGAGGCGTGCGTGTTCATCCGACTCATGGAATCATCGATATTAAATGTAAAAGTGTTCTCGCAGTAAATGAACCATTCTTATTGGCTCAACAGGCATATCAAGTTTATTACGCAAAGTACTGTGCAACATCAAGAGAATTGACTGATTGGTGGAGTGTAATAAAAATCAAAATTCGAGACAATCAGTTTAGTCAAAGTGAATGTTCTTTCACTGATGTGCAAAGAATTGAAGTTTTTCAAGAGAGTACTCAAAATCAATCTTTTTTACAAAGAGACATGAGTATCGATGACGACACCCCACATTTAAGGGTCGGTGATGACGATGATGTTAATGATGTCACTTATGAATTTGAAATGGTAAGAGATGAAGCAACTGTAACTCGAATGGATATCGATGATGTTGAGGAGGAATATGAAGATGACATTGACATATATGAAGATGATGATGAATATGAACACTGATAGCATTTCATGGTATTTATATACAATCATAATATGTATATATGTATATATAATAGTAATTATCAATTATTTGCTAACATTAATATTTTCTGTTTCAGATGGACGACGCCACATTTCGTGAGTTGGCGGATGCTGACCTGACTTTCGATGCGGATGAGTTACTGACAGATGACCCTCAGCCTGCAGGCGCTCTAGGGAGTACGCGAAGGGGGCGCGGTCTTGCACGATTGATGATTCCTAACCCCGTCCCCGAGCGACGTCCACGTCTTGGGTTTGATCCACGCACACGGAGGTGTGATAACATGTGTGATAACCTGTGGATTTGACTAAGATTTTATTAATCTATTCACATAATAAATGTTTATTATTTTTTCAGTTTTCCGCATATAGCAGTCGGACAGGGCAGCGCTATTTTGCGCAACTATTTTCTCTCAGCCGTGGACCACATGGGAGCAGATTCCCATTGATGTGCAGCATTCCATGTTCGGCCATTGGTTGGTACGTACGTAAATAAATAATTTTTATTTTGAAAATTATTTCATTTATAACTTTATATTTTCATTTATTTGTAGGGTTTATGGTATCCGATCGAGGATACCATGCGTGACGCCATCCACGAGGCATGGGAGGTGGCCATGTGTGATCGCCTTCGTCAGTTTTTGCACAATTTAAGAAAAGATGCGATGAAGAAAGCAGGAGTGTCAGATTTTGACGAGTCATGTAGAGCACACCGACCAGAGTATATTTCATCCCATGTATGGGATGGATTATGTGCGCACTGGTTGAGTGGTGCCTTTCAGAGGAGATCATCGGTGCAGAGGCAGAATCGGGGGAGACAAAAGGTGACTTATTGAGTTGGGAGTCGTTCTTTCAGTACTCATAGACAGCATTTGGTACGTACATTATTTATAAATATTTTATATAACTATAAATATTAACAGTTTATTTTTTATTCTTATAGGCTATCGAGCACCCCGATATTACAGAGTACGACGTATATCGAAGGATGTATAGTGATCCTACTACTGGGGAGCTCAGAGGTGATCGTCAGCATCACATCGTGGTCAGTATTATTTGTTTTCAAGTTTAAAAATTAACTGCATATAATATATTCACAATTTTAATTTTAAATTGCAACTATAGGAGTCATATGAGGCCGCATCGTCACAGGCCCGGCCTGAGAGTCAGGCCGAGTCATCAGATCAGACCACTGCCCGTCAGTTTGATGAAGCGGCATGGATGCAGGCCACCCAGTATGCCTTTGAGAAGGGCCGGGTAGTTGGTATCGGCTCTCGACTGACTCCCGGAGATTATTATGGCAGTGCTGCGATGTCGGCATCCAGCTCGAGAGGAGCTCGTGCATCTTCTTCTACTACACAGTATGAGGATCAGTTGCGATCTCAGACTGCACAGATAGAGAGTCTCTGACAGGAGCAGGAGCAGATGCGTCAGCAGCATGAGGAGGAGCGTCGACGCCAGCAGCAGCTGTACGAGGAGCAGACGAGTCGGTGGCAGCAGCAGCATTAGGAGCAGATGGAGTACATGTGCCGACTCACTCATGCTTTAGGGATGGAGTTTCCTCCACCACCATCTGCAGATCCCCCACCTCCCCCCTCCTTCAGATTAGAGATTGTACTTATGTTATAAAATTTGTGAAATGAAATTATTATTATTTTTCTATTCGTAGTTTCTGTCTCATTATAAAATATTAATAATATTATATTTTTAAATAACAATATTAATATGAATAATAATATTATTTATATTTTATAATATTAAATTTTATATATATATTAAAATTTTATAATATTATAATTTAATTATATTTTTTGTAATACTTGAATTATTTTAATATTTGAATGTAAAATAATTCTATTATTTTTATATTAATTAAATCATTTATTAATATTTTATTATTTTTTATTTTTGAATTATAATTCTATTATTATTATATTAATTAAAATAATTTATTAATAATTTATTATTTTTATTTTTGAATTATAATTCTATTATTATATTAATGAAAATAATTTATTAATAACTTATTTTTTTAATTTTTTTTATAGTATTTGCGACGGGATACTATGCCCGTCGCAAATACTAGTATTATTAATAGTTTTTTATTTTTTTAAAAAAATAGTTTTTGCGACGGGATACTATGCTCGTCGCAACTACTAGTATTATTAATAGTTTTTTAGTTTTTTTTAAAAATAGTTTTTGTGACGGTACCGTCGCAAAAGGTATTTGCGACGGGCCCGTCGCAAAAACTATTTGAAAAGTTTTTTACAAAAATACGGAGTACTATTTGCGATGGGGAGAATGACCGTCGCAAAAAACCGCTATAGCGACGGGCCCATTGCAAATAAGTGTTGTTGCGACGCCATTTTCAGCAACGGGCTATTTGCGACGGGCCCCCGTCGCAAAAATCCATTAGCGACGGGATACCGTCGCAAATGCCCCGTCGCAAATGCCCGCTTTTCTAGTAGTGGACTGTGCTGGGCGGATCTTTTTCTTAGATTCCTTATTACTCACTTTGGAACCCACTTGTTGATGAAAGTGGTTACTCTGAGCAGGTGTATATGACTGATCAGGAAAGATGGTCAGGTTAGGCTGACGATCTCCACTCAAATTAGGTGTATGTGTCTAACTTGGTTGTCCGTATGATATGGGGTAGTATGCCCCATAACCCTCTTGGACTGGAACAGATGTGTGTGTCTGTTCCGGAGTGAATCGTTAATGTGTCACTCCACTGCTAGGGATAGATTTATGTGTCTATCCCTGAGATGATGCTGAAGCTGTTATGATATCCTAGAAAGCATCCAGAATATGAGCAGGAATTTTCTTCTGCTCTTTCACCATTGGAAAAATATGTTTGGTGACTTCAGCTGCCAGAACGGGGATATACGTCCATTCCGGGCTTGGAGTATGTGTATGTGCATGCTCCTATCCTCCTTTTCTTATCAGTGAATCCTGACAATACTCAACTGTGGAGGCAGAGAGTTGAGTCTGCCTCCTGTTTGTCGTCGGAGCTTTCCGACTGACTTCTCTGTGTGCTACCAAGAGAGACTGTTGGTAGGCTTGATTAGTACTAGCAGGTGTATGTGCCTGCTGATTACACTTCGCCAAACGCGGTTGACGAGATCCATCGTATGTAGTCAGGTGAGCCTGCTGACTAACTGATGATGTATAAGCAGGTTTATGTTCCTGCCTATAGTACTGCGCCGGAATTGCCTAGCGGGATTGGCGTGATGCTGCCAGACAAGTCTGCTGGACAGCGGAATTAAAACGGACAGGTGTGTGTGCCTGCTCGTTGTCCGCCCCCAAGATAGGTTGGTGGACTTCTCCGGAGATGGCAGGGATGAAAACCTACCCATTATTAACTGGATTCCGTCTCTGGCGGTTTGTCTTGCCTGCTCGGGTTCGAGGAACCTGAGCTGAATGGCTGGAGCCGGTACCCTCATCATGTTGAGGGCGCACTGCTGCACGAGTCTGGCGGCGATTGTTGATGGGGGCCCTCGGGAAGGACTCCTATCTTTTTGAATTAAGGCCCTGAGGGACCTGCTCATTCACTTCCTCGGAGTAAGGGAGCAAATGGAAATTGCGTTCTGGGGATAATGACCCGAAGAGGTTGGAGATGGTAGTCAGCACCGCCTGCCTCTTGATCACTAGTCGTCATTGTCCGAACGACCTGTGTGAGTTGTTCACTTGGAGGGCCTGTCAGGCAGCCTCCAAAGTTGGGATTGTACCATGTTGACGGTACTCCTTAACCAGTGCATTTGATATCCAGTGTTGAAGACGATGAGTAGGTGATGTCATCCTCAGAGCGGATGACGATCCTGTAGGAATAGCAGTAGTGGTATTTGCAGCAGTAGTATTCAAAGATGTGAATTTGAGAGAAGTCATTATGGAAATATAGAAGATCTTGGAAAAGAGTGCATGTTTGATATAACAGACGTAATCAAGATAAAATTCAGCTACTTCATCCTTTGGATGAGCACACATGTCAATGATTGTTTTTCTTAGCCCTCTTATTGAGTTTTAAATAGGGGCTTAACAAATAGGTAAAACATCATTTTAACTTGGTTAAGGATTCACGTCGGGTTCACCATTTTTTGTTTCCCTCAGAATTTGGGGATGACCTCCTGGATGGGAGATTCAAATGTTCCGATCGGGTTCTAGCGGGTTTGTTCGTAGAACCGGAAACATCCAATGATTCCATATCCATTTGGACCTACTTTCCAAAGGTAGGCGCTCATTAGCTTGTGGACTGATGAGGCTTAGGAATATGCATTGGTCGAGAGGATGGGAGGTCGGACTCATCACACCTTTTTTAGGGGAATTATTGTCTATTCCAGGACTCTCTTTATAGATTTAAGTTATGTTCGTGAATCCTTATTACATTACCAAGTATAAAATGATCTTTCCTTCAGTTTAACAATCAATGATTAAATATGTAATAAATTTAGAGAATCTTTTATATGTATTCGAGGTTCTTCATCAATAGAGAATCATCTATATTTATTTAGAGAATCTTTGTCAATGGTATCCTTCAAAACATTTATATAAAAGTATCTTGGTCATTATGATGACAAGGCTAGTTTTAAAGCCACTCAGTGGGGCACTTGAAGTTTATTGTCATTCAGAAGGACATGGATTATTTCAGAGTTGGGATCGAACCCATAAATGGGCTACCTACATATCCTTTGTCTTGGAAAAGGAATCAGAACCCACGTAGTTCGAGTAAGGGAGTATGACGTTTATGATTGATGGCTCAAAGAAGGATGTCATAGTTACTTTTACACTCTAAGCTCACGTGAGTTATGCTCGGTGTGAGAAACAAGAGGTATTAGTAAAAATTAGACAATTGTTCCATGAAAGATGCAATCATAAGAAATGGTTTGGGGCCTATGTATGTATGACTTCCCAGATAGATGAAGGTTTAGGATTTACTTTTAGGGAGAAAATCCAGGAACATGGTCCATAAAGGTATATGTGATTCATGGAGATTTGAATACTCTAACTTGGGACTTATTCCTGAAAAGGAAAACCAAAATTAGGAGAGGATTGATAATTGGGTTTTACACCTGAGAAGGAATCCCAGATCAAACTAAAATTAGGACTGGTTAAAGAGAAATTAAGGGACTTGGGGCTTAATCCTAAAGAGGATGCCCATAATTATGACTGGGAATTATTCCTGAAAAGGAGGCCCAGGTTAGGGGACTTGGGGCTTACTCTTGAAAAGGAAGCCCAAGATTATGACTGGGACTTATTCCTGAAAAGGAGACCCAGGTTAAGGGATTAAGGTTTGGGGCTTACTCCTGAGGAGGATGCCCAGATTTGGGAATTTTAAGAATTTGGGGCTTACTTCTGAAAAGGATTCCCAAGTTTGGAGGACTTAGGACTGGGGATTATTCTTGAAAAAGGAGACCCAAGTTAAGGATTCTCTCATCTTAAAGTATGAGGTTGAATGAATTAACTCTCAATCTTTAGTGACATAAGGATATTTAAATCACTAGGTTTTTAGAGATATTCCACAGAATTCCTTTCAGATAAGGAACTCAAATCAAGAAATCATGCCATAAATGGATTTGAAGAGTGTCTTGAAGACTGAATCATGAAAAGGACGTATAATGGCTTAAGAGGGGTGAAATGGGAAAGAAAGGCACCCAAAAAGGAAGGGGCTTGCAAGTCTTGGAAGGTGCACAGGTACTGCGGCAGCGTGCAAGTATTGGTCGCGCAGGTATACCTGCGCGACATGTTGAGAACTTGCGCGATATTAAACCAGCATTTGAAATACTTTAGCGACTCCTCATTAGAGCCTTTAGAATCCTCTTGAGGTTCTTCCAAAAAAGGGACGCGTAATTTCTATGGAAGGAATAAAGCGGCGCGCAAGTGTGACCACTTCCCTTGAGGGTTGACCACTCAGGCGCGCAAGTGTTGATGAGTTTCAACACTTAGGATTTACTCCCTCCCTTTAGATCTTCCGTTCTAGGTACGAAATTACCTTAGAAGTGTTCTGGAAGCTTTAAGAAGAGACTTGGGCGTCGGGAGCTTCAATCCGAGTTTCTGGAAAAAAAATCCTCTCGAATGGGGGGCCCACATGGTCTATTTATAGGCAGGAGAAGACCCCGGGCGGTTACCGGGCAGTTATCAATGAGGTCGCGCAAGTCATTTTTGCACCAAGATGCATCGCGCAAGTCCACTTGCGTGACCATGAAGGAACTTGCGCGACCTATGGGAAAAGTTTTCCTTGTTCATCCCTTTGTCAATTTTTGATGTTTTCTTCAATGGTTGAATCACTTTGTGCTCATATATTCCCCTTTTCCGATCTTTAGATTCTGTGACGAAAGGAGCGTCAACAAGGAACCAACTGAACTTCAGGTTCTGCATGATATGCAGCCACTTAAACTTCTCCAGGCACTTTCTCAATTTGTGGTAATTGATCCTTAGCTTATTCCTCATGTCCACCATCCATAAGATCATTCAATTCCAGAATTATTTATTTATTTTCATCATTAGGATTGGGTGATATATCCTCATGTTCAGCGTATCTATGATCAATATCCTCTTGTTCAACATGGTCAACACCATCACCAGCTTCATGTATAGATTCCTCATTGGATTTTTCCACCACTTTTTGTCCCACTTTTAAGGAATCATTTACATTATCATCATTTACCCATCATCATCATCATCATCATCATAATTAGACTCCTAGTCTGATTTATTTACATATCCATCAACTCCAGTAACCTCGGTCTCTTCCTTGTCCTCATCTCCTAATGAAGGTTCTCTAGAGGGTAAGTCAAAAGGTGGACTGGCAAGTCCATAAGACATATCTTTTGGACTTTAAGAATATTAGGATCACTCCTATCATCATAAAGAGATCCGCATTCCCTTTAAATTTTGCCTTTAGCTTACTCGTTGGAATAAACATGTTATTCTCCTAGTTTGAGGCATGGATCAACCTGCTCCTTTTGTCTGGTAGGATGGTTAACTAGATTTAAATCCTCATACATCATTTCCTCATCACCTACCCAACATTTCTTCCATGGGTTCCAGAACATCTTCATCCATTTACAAATATCTTTTTTAAGACAGTAACCACTGCATGTATTTATCACTTCATCTCCATCTTCCACACAACCTTACCTTTTTACATGGAAGAGATCATCCTCAGATAGTATAAACATTTTTCTTTCTTAGATGGATTTATTAAAGAAGATACATGCACCATTACATACCTACACATGTTCAATTTTATATCATGTTTCAACAGATAGATCAGGAATACATCCTGATACTTCATAGTAGATAAATATCCCTTTCATGGGAATATTTTATGTTGAATAAAATTAAAAAAATAATCTTACTTCCCCTTAAAACTCACATGAAATAGTCCTTCTAGATTCTCCATTTATATTCATCTCATTCATAGCATTCTCATAAGAGAATAAATTAGAAGAAGGAGAAATATTACCTGGATAATCAGCACGGACACCTTCATGAGGCATCTCCAAGAACTCATCCCATTCCTTATATGAAAAAGATACTTCCTTTCCCTTTACTACTGACTTCATTCTGGCTGCCTTAGCATCATCCAGAGATATCTTCAAATGTTGATAGAATTCATGCACTAGGTGGTGATAATAAGGTCTTTCATTATTAGAAAACCTGCTCAGCCACCCTTGAGATACTAGTACTTTTAATAAAAATGACTTTCTTGACAGAAGACACTTAGCAGACAATTCATTTTCTGCCTTAACCACTCAGTTTTCTAATCATGGTTTTGCAGTACCACTGGACTCCCATTCCAGATGCTCAACAGACGGTGATTTTCTCGTATCTTCTATAACATGCTTGGTCCTTTCCATGTAGAGGATTCAGATTCCAAAAGAGTTAAGGACATGGGTCAAGAGGAAGAGCGACAAGGGTAGAACGATTTACAGTAGTGGGAAGGTGAAACATTGGGATGGATTGAACTAAATATATCATTTTGGGATTGGAAATCATAAAACATAAAATATAAACACAACAACAAAAATACCAAACAATGTCTTTTTATTTAAAATAGGCAGAATTACAAAAGAGTCATTAAAAACATCGGTGTTATTGAATTGGTTTTATATGATCGGTTTTAGGGATTGGTTTCACAAGATCAGTTTCAAGATATTGGTTTCACAAGATCGGTTTCACATGATCGATTTCAGGAGATCATTTTCACAATATCGGTTTCATGACATTGGTTTTAAAAGATTGGTTTCACAAGATCGGTTTTAGGAGATCAGTTTCAGAAGATCAGTTTTATGAGATCAGTTTCAAGAGATTTGTTTCAAGAGATCAGTTTCAAGAGATTTGTTTCAAGAGATCAGTTTCAAGAGATTTTTTTCAAGAGATCAGCTTCAGGATTTTGGTTTCACGAGATCATTTTCAGGAGATCAGTTTCAAGAAATCAGTTTCTGGAAATCATACAGATTTATCATTATAGTTCATGTCTAATATAATTCATTCTCTCAGAATTTATGGTTTTAGTGAATATATCATCAAGTTGATGTTCAGTCCTAATAAATTCAAGAGTTATATCTCCTTTTGATAATGATCTCTCAAAAAGTGATGTCTTACATCAATATGCTTTGTTCTGGAATGAGAAATTGGATTCTTAGAAATGTTAATAGCACTTGTGTTGTCACAGTTTATGGGGATATGTTTGAATTGAAATCCATATTCTAATAAGGTGTGTTTCATCCACAAAATTTGTGCACAACAACTACCAACAGCAATGTATTCTACATCAGCAGTTGATAATGAAACTAAATTTTTATTTTTACTACACCAAGATATTAGTGATTTTCCCAAAAAGGTTACATGTTCCATAGGTACTCTTTCTATCTAACTTACATCCACCAAAATCAGCATCTGAATTTCTATCTAAATCAAAATGTTGTCCTTTAGTATAGAACATTCCTAAGTAAGTTGTATATTTGAGGTATTTGAACATTATTTTAACAACATTTAAATGTGACTGTTTTGGATTTTCTTGAAATATTCCACACATACACACATTGAACATAATATATGGCCTACTAGCAGTTAATTATAGAAAACTCCCAATCATTCTTCTGTAATCAGTCTAATCAGATGATTTTCCATTTTCATCAAGGTCTAACTTACATGTAGAAATCATAGGGGTTTCACTAATCTTAATTCTATCAAAGCCATATCTTTTCAAATTATCTTTAGTGTACTTACTTTGATTTGAAATAATACCTTCTTTATTTTGAAATATTTGAAATCCACAAAAATATTTATGTTCACCCATTAAACTCATTTTAAACTCACAGTGCATTATGTTTGAAAAATCATTACATAAAGAGTTTTTAGAAGATCCAAAGATAATATCATCTACATATATTTGGGATATTAGAACTTCTTTTGAAATTATTTTTATAAATAATGTAGGATCATTGAGTCCTTTTGTAATGCCTTTATAAATAATAAAGTTACTCAACCATTCATACCAAGATCCTGGAGCTTGTTTCAAACCATATAAATCTTTCGATAATTTGAACACATGATTTGGAGAAGGTGAATTTTTAAAACCTTGGGGTTTTTCAACAAAAAAATATTCAATTATATAACCATTTAAGAATACAAATTTTACATACATTTGATAATGTTTAAAATCAAAGTGTGCGGCATAGGAAAGTAAGATCCAAATTGCCTCAAGTCTAGCTACTCATGCAAAGGTCTTTTCATAATCAATTCCCACTTATTTATTATATCCTTGTTCAACTAGTCTATCTTTATTTCTAATTATATTTCCAACATCATCTACTTTATTTCTAAACACCCATTTGGTTTATATGGTCAAAGTATCCTTCTGTCTAATTACAAGTTTCCAAACTTTACTTCATTCAAACTGATTAAGTTCTTCTTGCATGGACCTTACCCAAAATTCATCATTGATTAAATCATTGATATTTTTTGGTTCAATCTGTGACAATAATGCTTTATGTTCAACCTGGTTCTTCATGGAAGCTCTCGTTTGTGTTCCTCTTTCTAAATCTATAAAAACAGCATCTAAGGGATGATTCTTAAGGTTCTTGGTTGGTTTAGAGAAGGTATGACTTGATATTTCATATTGGTCAGGTTGATCTAGTTTACTATTTTTAGGATCTAGAGAATTTTCTGAATTGGATGATTTCACAGATTCCTTCATTTGATGATTTGATTTTTTATCATTAATGTCCATATTGGACATATCCCCTTAAATATTTTCTAGTGTGGTCTTGGGATCATAT
Organism: Viscum album; assembly: GCA_963277665.1. Classification (NCBI taxonomy): domain Eukaryota; kingdom Viridiplantae; phylum Streptophyta; class Magnoliopsida; order Santalales; family Viscaceae; genus Viscum; species Viscum album. The sequence goes on along the minus strand of OY728132.1, from coordinate 1,336,360,646 downwards.
GGATCTGCTTCATCAAACATAATGTGTAGATATTCCTCCACACATTTTTTTTCTTATTAAAGACATTATAGGCTTTGATTTATGTAAAATATCCATGAAATATTATTTCATCACTTTTGGAGGCAAATTTATCTAAATTATCTTTAGTTTTCAGAATATAAACTTTACATCCAAATACTTTAAAATAAACTAATTTGGGTTTCCTATTTTTCCAAAACTCGTAAGGAGTTTTCTTAAGGATGGGTTTGATTAAGACTCTGTTTATTATGTAACAAGATGTATTAACAGCATCAACTCTGAAATAAATGGGTATATCATATTCATTAAGAATAGTCCGAGGAATATCATGTGTGGTTATTTTTTTTATTCTACCACCCCATTCTGTTGAGGCTTACTAGGAGCAGAGAAGTTATGATTATAGCCATTTTGTGAGAAACAAGTTTCAAAATATTGATTTTAAAACTCACAGCCATGATCACTTCTTAAGGATTTAATCTTAAAACCACTTATATTTTCTACAGACCAAGCATACATGGTAAAATGTGAACAAGTTTCACTTTTATGAGCTAGGAAAAAGGTCCATGTGTACCTAGAGAAATCATCTACATGAACATAAAAAAATTTATTCCCATTGAGATATGAAACTCTATATCATCCAAACAATTCCTTGTGAACCAACTCGAGAGGTTGATAAGTAGTAACTTCTTTCTATGGTTTCAAAGAGATTTTATGATGCTTTACTTTTTACAAGGATTACAGACCTTATTGTTTGGAAACACTAATTTGGGTAAATCTATAACTAATCCTTTTCTAGTTATATTTATAAGAGTGTGTATATTACAATGTCCTAGTTTTCTATAAAAGAGACAAGACTCTTTTTGAAAGGCATTTAGACAAGAGACATTCTGTGAGGCTAGTGTGTCTCTATTTATAGCATATACATTATCATTTCTAAAAGCAGTAAATACTAAATTATTCTTGGCATCAAAAACATGGAATGCATCATTTTTAAATTTAACATTAAATATATCATCACACCATTTAAATATATTGATCAGGTTATACTTTAATCCATCAACATACAATACTTTAGAAAATTAAATAGAGTTAGGGTTACCAATCTGGCCTGGGGTGATGATATTTCTTTTACCATTGTCAAAAAATATGAAATTTCCTCCATCAATCTTGATAAGACTTTTAAAGCATGAAACATCCCCTGTCATATGTCCCAAATAGCCACTTTCCAATTACCATATCTTTTTACAGAATCATTTTAGGCACATTACCTATAAAATAGTTTAACCAAGAAACGACTATGGTACCCATATTTTTTTGGGTCCACATACATTATAAAGATAATCTTTAGGTACCCACCACTGTCTTATGGGTTTCCAATATGCAGAATATAGAGTGTTTGAAAAATAAACTCTGTTTTGTCCTGAAGATTTGGATACTGTAAATGAATTTGTCGAAATTTAATTTTCTTTACAATTCTAGTTTTTGAAAAAGGTAGAAGATTTTCTAGATTTGGTTACAAAATGTGATTTGGATAAATTCCTTTGTTCTGGTTGATATCCTATCCCATAAGTATAATTAGGAGCTATTTGATTTCCAATAATTTGAGTAAGAGTATTTTTCCCATTAATAAACTTTTCTATGTGTTTATTTAATTACTCATTATACATTTTTAACTCATTGTTCTCCTTGAGTTGTTGAGCATTATTTTTCCTTTTTTCAGTTATAAGTTTGAAATTAGAAGTCACACTAAAAGAATGTAGTTTATTCAAACATTTATACTTATCTTTAACTCATTACATGTTTCTTCTAACATATTACAACATTCTAAAAATTAATCACTTTTAATATTCTCTGACTCAATTTACGAATAATAAGAATTATGTAAAGGAGAGTCTATGGTTACCTCAGTTGTGTTTTTCATAAAACACATATTATCCACATAATATTTCTCATTTTGAGAAGATCCATATTCACTTGATCTATCCTCGGTGGCACTTCAGGTGGCCTTCATTGCTTTCTTATACCATCTATCATTATTTTCAGACATTTTCTTGTATTTCATATTTAGACAGTCAACCTTGTCATGTCCTTTACATTTATATTCATAGAAAATGATCTATTTGGGTTTCTCATTTTTCTTCCAATCCTTTTTCCAATTTCCCTTGTTATCATACATTCCTTCATAATTTTGATTTTTGAAAAAATTATTTTTCATATTGAAATTCTTAAATAATCTAGCCAACTAGGCCATTTTTTCATCATTGTCTGAAGATACTTCATCACTGCATGATCTTTCAAAGGCAACTTGAACTTTCCCTTTGTCTTTACATTTAGAATCATTTGTCTTAATTGATACAGAATTTCATTTTAGTTCACCCACTTCTTGATTTACCTTTAATTACTCTTCATACATCATTAATTTCTCAATCAATTCCTTCACTGGCATCTTATCAATATCAAATGATTCTTTAATAGACACAGATGTTCCACACCATCGTTCTGGTAAGCATCACAGAATCTGCATGATCTTCTCTTTGGTTGTTACTTCTCTTCCTATGGAAATCATGGTATTCACAATTTCATTGAACATGAGATACAAATCATAAATTGACTCATCAGGATTCATTCTGAAGTTTTAATATTTAATAGTATAAGTATTTAATCACATTTCTTTAACATTAGATTTTCCTTCATGAGAAATAGATTGAGTGTCCCAAATTCCATGTGCAGTTTTACAAGCAGAGATATAGTTATACTCTTAATCATTTAGTGCATATTACAGAGCATTCATTTCTTTATAATTATTGTTATAGTCAGTCTTGGTAGATTCATCCAAAAATTTTCTATTAGTTCACAGAATTTCATATTTACATTCCATAGAAGGCCAGATTTCAAATCCCATGCTTTTTAGGTGTATTTTCATTTTAATCTTCCACTGAGCATAATTAGTTCCATTAAATAAAGGTGGTATACTGGTAACAACCCCTTCTAGTCTATTTTCCATGATACTGATTGTAGAAGAATGTTAAAGAGATGAAAATTTAGAAATAATAGAAATTTTGATATCTTTGAAATACAACTATTATCATAGTTGACATGATTATAAAGACTAACAATAACTTTCAAAAATCATTTGATGCCAAACGTTGGCGGGAGAAGATGATTCAAGAGGGGGGGAAATGAGAATCTATAAAAATTTCTGTTAAAAAATGGTTTTTTAAAATAGAGTCCCCTTTTAAAATAATAATCAACATCAGTTTGTAGTGAATTTATAAAAGGTGTGAAAGTTTATTTAGTTTCTCAAATTATTGATTTGTTCTTAGTTTTACAAATCTAAGTTTAGAAAAACTTTTGAAGTTAATCTACTAATTCAATACATATATAAACACTTTCTAAACTAACTATGAATGTTTAGTTTATCTTAATGTGAGAAATACATAACAGATAAAAATATTAGACAAACAACACAACAGTTAAAACAAGAGGTTCAGTCTCAAGTTGAGACTTAGTCCTCTTCACTTGGTGATCACCTACCACCACGAAGTTTATATAAATAAACTTTTGAGGCACACCCTAAATCGGGGTTCACAACAACACACAGGTCTATCCTGGTCACACTTGACCTCTACCATAGTTATTTGGGGGAAAACACTAATTACCAAATCACACAGGATCTTTTCCACGGTTTTATCATGGGATACCAGATTAAATAAAGATTGAGAGTGAGGATATTTTGGTATCCTCTAGCTATTCTCATGAAATAGTTTGTCTGATACAGACAGATATACAGACACCTAAAATAGTAAACAAAAGATCACAACAGAGTTATGAAATAAGAATAGGGTTTAGAAATCACTCAGTGTTGTTCAGTAAATCTCTGGACTCAATGGATGTAGAGAAAATGGTATTTGAGTCCTCTTATGATAGTTGGCTTCAGAACAGAGTGTCATAGTTTCTTGTAATCTTGCTTAGAGGTGTGAAAAGGTTCAGATCTTATTTTTTGATGATGTTCAGCAAGCTTCTGTAGGTTATTTATTGTAAAAATTATTGTAAGCTCAAGCTTCGAGTTCATCTATTTACAATATTGTGTATTTGCTCAGTTTGATTTTTAGTGTATTTTTCGAACTCTTCCACGGTCTTTTAAGTTGAGGTTGAAGTCCTTTTATACTTCAAGGTCCACTAGGCATGAAGATCCTCATACGTGCATGTACCTCATACTGTCTATATATAGTCCTACAAATAACATTTAATAATATCAGAAACATTAATTTTTCAAAATATGACTGTTAGAAATAAATTTTAATTATTAAAAGAGAAACAATTATTTATGACTATTGGTGAGTCATTTTCATCGGTATGTCTTCTTTAGTCGGTTAACATCGGTGTGTAATATTCGGTGTGTTAGCATCGGTTTTTCAAACATCGTTGTGTCGTACATCGGTATGTCAAATATCAGTATGTCGAACATCGGTGTGTCGAACATCAGTTTGTCGAACATCAGTGTGTCGAACATCGGTGTGTCCAACATCAGTGTGTCAAAAATTGGTGTGTCGAACATTGGTTCATTGCTAAGAAATCTAAAAAGCCTATGATGATCATGTAATACACATAACATTGCACAACTAAGTGACATCCAAAAAATGGAAGTAAAAATACATGTGTAAACATATGGATTTATAAATATAAGTTATTTCCTTATTAAATTATATTGTTCAGTATCATATAATTGATTTACATAGAGATTTTAAATGACATGAAAGATTAGAATCTGTAGTTAGACATTATTTTTGATAATGAAAACTAACATAACATAGAGGGTACAACACCCACATTTGAATCTTAGAGGTGGGGACCACTCAAGGATGGTCGGATATTTTATATTGAGCATTAAATTCCAAGTTACACAAAAATGTGTAACTACAATTTCATTCAATTAATGGGATTAATTAATTCAAAAAATTAATGAATCAACTTGATAATTAATAGTTTTATTAACCCTTCTTGAGGGTTGTTTTTGTGTTGGAGAAATGGAGAGGAGCATTTTTCTGGAGAATTAACAAAATAAGAACATCCTCCAATGAATAACATTCTTCAGATCAAGAATGAGGACGAAGCTCGAGCTCGGATCGGGAGCATGTTATGGGAGCGATGAACGTCGAAGTCTTAATCTTTTTTCCCACACCATCTCCAACAAATGAGCGACATAGGAAAGTGCTTATATTGTTCATTATGGTTTTACCTTGATTAAAATCCTCTCGAGCCACCTAATATTGATCTAATGCGGAGGGTGTGGGATAATGAAACATGGCTTGATCCCTCCTCTCCCTCTATGTTGACGTGTTCTTCATGGGTGGATCAACGATTGAACGGAACCCAACCGCGATGTTGGCGACTGACGCTGGCAGGGTATGGGTGGTGGGAGACACATCTACCGGCAGCGATGACGGTGGTGGTGAAACCTTGCCACCGAAGGAAGTCGCGGCCTGTCGGCCGGGGCGGAGGATGGTGGCGGCCTGCACCCCGGCCAACCGCGTGGAACCGGGGTGGCTGGCGTCCGCACCGCCGGCTGAGGAGGAGGTCGTAGTTATTGAGCCTTGGTGGAACACCAGGGCAGCTGGAAACCGATAGGTCGTGGTAGGACTACAATGCCATCGCATTGCTAGATGGAGCGTGCTAGCCGGAACTGCCGGTCGGCCGCGTCACGCCGAGAAGGACCCCCACTGGCGGGTCCTGCGTGCCAGCAGACCGAATGGTCCATTGGAAAATTTGGAAAATCAGGGGGTTCCTCTCCTTGGTGTTTCTAGGGTGGGCCCCTCTAAGATGAAGCACCCCCTATCGAGCGAACTGCACCCAGCTTGGCGGACCGCACCCAGCCGAGCGGGTCGCGCCCAGTGGGCCGCACCGGCCGCACCGTGCCCAGCGGGCCATGCCCAGCTGGTCGGGCCACCACCATTGCATGTCGAGCTTGACCCGCATTTGTCTGGGTCGATCTGAACTGGTTCCGGTTGGCCCCGGCCAGGTCGGACCAGACTCATGCCTATCTGGACCCAGATATGCCTTTTGGCCATATCCTGAGAACCAGGCGTCCATTTGAGGAACCGTCTGTGGCGCCAGAATCCTTCAATCAAGATGTACTTTTTTATAATCCACTTGAGTTTTGGATAGATTTGGAGTATATATGGTTTGTATCAAACCTGAATCTAAACGGGCCCTCGGAATGGAAATGCTAATAACTCACAAACCGGGCATCTGATTAACGCGTGGTCTATCGCATTAGGTCTCATATGACATGATAGACCTTCCTGTAACTTCTTCATGGGATTTCGGGGCTGTTGATGTGTTGACTGGTGGACTAAGGACCAAAACCTTCCAGAATCAATATTTCTTAGTGTAAGAACCATGTGGTTGGTTGTACCTGAAGAATCATAAGATCTTGTTTGGGTCAGCGCTCAGCGATCCTCTGTGGGTCCGCACATATTGATTCTGTCTGGGTCATCTCTAGATCCTATTTGGGTCATCTTCGATCATGTGTGGGTCATCTTCGATCCTGTGTGGGTCTATAGCAGAGCTACTCAGCTAAGTAATATGATCTAGAAATACAACTAATCATATATACTATAGTACTTAAGTTATATCTAATTATGAGCCGAGTCTTTTACATATGTGGTACTTCAATCTTTGTTGTGTTACATGTTTAGTACTTCTATCTTCACGGCGTTACCTTTGTGGCACTTATATCATCATGGTGTTACCTATGTGGTACTTCTATCTTCATGATGTTTCATGTGTGGTACATCTACCTTTGTGGAATCATCTTCGTGGTGTTACCTATGTGGTACTTATATCTTTGTGGTGTTACCTATGTGGTACTTCTGTCTTCATAGTGTTTACTATGTGTTACATCTATCTTCATTGTGTTACCTATGTGTTACTTCTACCTTTGTGGTATTATCTTCATGGTGTTACATGTGTGGTACTTCTATCGTTGTGTTGTTACCTATGTGGTACTTCTACCTTCATTGAGTTACCATCGTGGTGTAATCATCATGGTGTTACCTGTGTGGTACTTCTACCTATGTGGTGTCCTTCCCTCATGTATGATATGAGTATATCTTGATAACTTAGGTATATGTATGGGAATATACCAATGTAGATTTGATGTATTGGTTTGTGTTTTTTCCTTTGTGGAACTCTAGGAGACCTACGGAGGTCTTGGGGTCCCTACTGAGTATTATTATACTCACCGATTCACGGGTGTCTCCCACACCTTTTTGTGTCTGGTGCAGATAACGTACATCATTGATCAAGGCTGAGGGAGCTAGGACCAGATGATGTTCGGAAGTGGACCATTCAGTGTGACGTAACACAGAAGATACTAACGTGCGTGGATTGCTGAGGAGGTGATCCGTACCTACCCCACAAATAGAAACATTGGAGGACGACATAATAGTTGTTTTCCTTTTTCTTTCAGATTTATTATACATACATTCGTACTTGTACTTTTATTGTTGGGCTTGTATGTCGGTCCCTTTTTTCTTTCAGCACTCTTTTACTACAATAGTTTACCTTGTGGTTCAATCTTATTGCATTCTAGTCTATATGGATGATTCTTGTTGTGTTCTTGAACAATGTGTATGTACAAGTTAAAAAGAAAATTCCTTCCCATTTAAGGGATATGCCCTTCTGGTGCTAGTCTCCAGCCCATGGCCTATGGAAGGCGGGCTTGGGGTTGTCACGGCACAGGCCCCAAGGGATGGGTCTTGATAAAGACTGTAAAGTACAAGTAAAAATGGAAACAAAGTACAACTGAATGAAAAAGGAAAAAAAACTACTAGTCTATCCTATGGGGTCCCTACATGTGGGGTAGGTACAAATCATATAGCATCCCGCATTTTTATAACATAATCTTTCATGACATTACACAAAACTGAGGATCTTTAAGGTTTAGTGTCTTTGAAACCTGGAACATAATACATGAAAACAACATAAAACATTCTTCTTAAAAACTTTAATGGATTCTCCTTAAGTTCATCCTAGGTTCATTACTGCATCTCATAACCTGGGGACATACATCAAAAGAAAGGGTGAGCAGAAGGCCCAGTAAGGGAACAAGAGAATCATTTAACATGTGAACTTGAGATACATCAACTATGTCATGAAAAAGAACTTTATGGAATGAGAAAGAAATCATGTGGCATATCGTAATAAAAATAAAATTTTTCATAACTTTAAAATGTGGCTACATCATTTAACATAGAAAATCATGAACATATCACCAAGGTCCATCCCTAAGGTGTCATTTGAAAATTACCAAGGTTATTCACCAAGATATCGTGAAAATTGTAATCTCTAGTGGTTACATCATTACCCAATACATTGGAGCGCTATCAGGGTGAACCCTTAAATTTGCCTTTATTATCATGTGAGACACATATATCATCATAAAAAATTTCATAAATAACCCATATATTATACAAGAAATGGGTTTCATTTCATAATCATAACGTTTTAAAAACTACTTTAAAGACTTGATCTTTACGTCACATTAAACCCACGGAAAGGGAAAGCAGGTTTCATTTGTGTAAATCCCCGAATTTAAAATAGAACATTTAGATATATATATATGTTAATACCACAGTATAAATAAGTTCTTTGAGTATTAACTTAATAATATAATATAATTTTGAGAAAAAGATAGAGGCATTTTGAGACGAAAATTCTGCAGCACAACGGCTACGTTACAGGGTTTTAGAAAACGCAGAAAAGAGAGGGGACATGGGTCAAACATTATTATATGACACATAAAACTGTATAGGGAAATAATATAATATATTTAAGAACATTTTAATGAAATTTGAAAATATACCATATGAAATGAAGAACAAGAAAGGAAGAAAAAAAATAAGATTTCTCTTATGAAAACTCGGCAGCCTAATGGCGTCACATAAACTTCAACCAAAAATTAATTGATGAGATCAAATAGGGTCTCTCATAATATGAACATAAAAGAACAGTATGATAGATATATAGATCATACCCTAACATAATAAAAAGGGACTTGCAAGACTTGACATGGAATTAGAACTTTGAAAAAGGAGAAAGGTGAAAGAACCACTTAAAAATTCGGCAGCCTAATGGCGCCACTTAAAACATCAAAATACTGAACTGAAGAGATAAAATGGGGTCTCTCATCATATGATCATAAAATATCAAATGGTTTCTCTCATCATATGATCATAAAATATCAAATGGGGTCTATGTCATACTTCTCTCTTCGTGGGGTTACCTTTGGGGATTTTTCTGAAAAAATGAATTTTTGGTGAATAGTGTATTTATTTAAAAATTAAATTAAAAACATTTAAAAAATTATTTCTATAAAATGGAGTTCATTTTTTTAATCAGAGCATAGATATTTGGTTGAGGTGAAATTTTGGGATTTTTCTGAGAAAGTTGAATTTTTAGCAAATAGTAAAAATACAGTTTTAGGGTTTCAGTATGTTTAATGACATCATAACTTTGTCATGATCGTTTCATGAGATATTTTATGGGTTGGACGACAAAAGGTGATGAATTATTGTATTGGGGGCCCCATTTGGCCTAACTTCATGGGAAATATCTTGTAAGAGCACATGGTTTTGAAAAACCCACTTATGAGGTGTCCCTTGGCCATTAATGCCTTGTCCCCTCACTTTCCCTATAAATACCAAGCCATTATCTCATCCTTTGGACTCCAAAATCATTATCAACTAATTTCTGGTCTCCTTACATCCCAAGGAGTCCTCCCAAGGTTCCCCCAAGCCCAAAAGGTCCAAACCATGGAGTTTTAAGAGTTGCGTTTTAAGGTAAGGGATCCGACCCCTCTCTTTCTTTTCAAGTGATATCTTTTAAGTCATTTCTTTTATGATCCATGTTATTTTTATGGGGGATGTTATTTTATATTCCTATTACATACCTTTTCATGTTCATATAATTAGAGATCCCCTCTTACTCTCATTATTTCGTTTTATGAATGTTTAAGTGGCACCGTTAGGCTGCCGAAATTTTTGTAACAGATTCTTTCTCCCTTCTCATTTTTCAAGATCTATTTTCAGGTAAACTCTTTCAAGTTACTTTTTATTATGTGGGGGTATGATCTTTATATCTATCATACGGATATTTTATGATCATATTATGGGAGACCCCATTTTATCTCTTTAGTTAAGTATTTTGAAGTTTTAAGTGGCGCCGTTAGGCGGCCTAATTTTTAAGTGGTTCTTTCACCTTTCTCCTTTTTCAAAGATCTAATAGCATTTCAAGTCTTGAAAGTACCTTTTTATTATGTTGGGGTATGATCTATATATCTATCATATTGATATTTTATGATCATATGATGAGATACCCCATTTTATCTCTTAATTTCAGTATTTTGAAGTTTTAAGTGGCGCCGTTAGGATGCTGAATATTTAAGTGGTTCTTTCACCTTTCTCCTTTTTCAAAGTTCTAATTCCATGTCAAGTCTTGTAAGTACCTTTTTATTATGTTGGGATATGATCTCTATATCTATCATACTGATCTTTTATGTTTATATGATGAGAGACCCTATTTGATCTCATCAATTCATTTTTGGTTGAAGTTTATGTGACGCCGTTAGACTGCTGAGTTTTCATAAGAGAAATCTTATTTTTTTATTCCTTTCATGTTCTTCATTTCATATGGTATATTTTCAAATTTCATTAAAATATATGAAATCGTTATTTAACCATTTTATTGAATCACATTACTAAATCAAGGTGCCTAGATTATATTAATACTTTATGTAAGTGAGATTACTAATCCATTTGGTCACATTACTAATCCTAAGCATAAAATCACTATTCATAATTTAATATTCATCAAAAATTATGTTGATCTTATTAGACTATAAATTTCATACTGAACATAATTGTAGAAGACCATTTTTTGAAAATCATTACACATTTTTAATTATTTAAGGTTTACATAAACATTTTTAAAATATCTTTTTTCTAAAATTCATCAAAAATATGCATACTATATTTATCCGGTCATTAGAAAATTCATAAACTTTATTATAAGAAGAAATCAAAATTTTTATTTAAAAAAAGGATTACGCAAGGCAGTTATGGTCTCCTTACATAGCCCTTTATCACACCAGCATAGGACCTAAGTGTAAGGTGTGCTAAGGTGAGAGAATCCGAGGGAGGCTCGGCCAACATCGCACAAGTAGTAATTTCTATTAGTTGGAACTTCTCGCGAAGTCGATTCCATTTTAACTTCAAATGTTGAAGTTCGGCTTGGGTTTGGTCTAGAGCAAAGCCTTGTGGTGCTACCTCCTTACCAAGTTCTGTTAGATGGGCTTCTATTGGTCCAAGACTACTGGGTGAGGCCATCAAATATTCTTTCTATATTAATAAACCAAGATTACTTGTATTTAGAGACAATAATCAAAATGTTTAGTTTCCAGTGATCATATTGACCAATGGTCATATAACAGTCAAAAACCCAACGGTCTCATTTTAATTATACTCATGTTATCAAATGAAACATTTTTTTTGAGTATAAAAAAATAAAAATAAAATGACACACAAAATTAGGAAACAAGATTTATTCAAAATTTCCGGTCGTTAGAGATCACCTCCTCCGCACTCCACCTTTGTCAGTCTCCTTCGTGTCACGTCAAGTCTAATGGTCCACTTCTGAACACTGTCAAGTCCTAGCTCCCTGAGCCTTGATCAACATTGTACATAGTCTGAACCTGACACAATAAGGTGTGGGCGAAGACCGTGCATAGGTGTGTATAACAATACTCAGTAGGGACCCCAAGACCCCAGTAGGTCTCCTGGAGTTCCAAAACATAAAAACCACAAACCAAGACATCTACTCTACTTAGGTATATGCCCATACATATACCTAAGTTGTCAAGATATACTAATCTCATACATGAGGGAAGGTAACCTCATGAGTAACACCATGAAGGTATAAGCACCACATATGTAACACCATTGAGATAAGACCACGATGGTAACTCCACAACGGTAGAAGTATCGCAAGGGTAACACCACAATGATAGAAGTACCACACAAGTTACACCACGAAGACAATACCAAAATGGTATAAGTACCACATAGGTAACACCACGAAGATAGAAGTACCATACATGTAACCCCACAAATATAGAAGTACCCCAAAGGTAACAACACGAAGATAGAAGTACCACACAGGTAACACCATGAAGATGAACCACAAAGGTAGATGTACCACAAAGGTAACCCCACGAAGAGAGAAGTATGATAGAGGTAACACAATGAAGATAGAAGTACCACACAGGTAACACCCCAAAGATAGAAGTACCATACAGATAACACCACAAATATTGAAGTACCACACAGGTAAAAGACTCATCTCACAAACATGTATAACTAATGTTTGGAAGTATGGATGATTAGCTGTATTTCTAGATCATATAACTCCATCGAGAAGCTATGTTGTTGACCCAAACACGATCAAAGATGGACCACACAGGATCGAAGATGACTCTCATATGATCAGGAGATGACCCACACATGATCGGTATGCGCTGAGCCCTACAGGGTCGCTGAGCGCTGACACGCACAATATTCGAAGATGCCCTACAAAGAATCTAAATATTCTTCAAGTACATCCAGCCACAGGGTTCCCGCACAAATCAAGATTGATTCCGGAAGGTTTCACTCCTCAATCCATTCGTCGATGCTTCAACTTCCGTGAAGTCCCATGAATAAGTATCATAAAGGTCCATAATGTCATATTAGACCCAACGTGATAGAAGACGCGTCAATCCGACGCCCGGTCTGTGAGTTAATAGTGTTGTCATTCTATGGGCCCAGTTGGATTCGGGTTCGATCCAACTCGGCCATACTCCATGTTTATCCAAAACTCAAGTAGATTATACCAAAATGACATTATCAATCTTAAGATTCTGGCACCGCAAGATGGTTCATCAAACAGATACCTGGTTCTCAAGATATGGATGAAAAGGCGTATCTGGGTTCAGATAGACTTAGGTATGGTCCGACCCGGTCAGACTGACCTGGCATGGGCCGACCCGAAGCAGTTCGGGTCGAACCGGCCTAACCCGGGCCCGGCCTAGCCCGCAAAGGGGGTGGCCCGACCCACAAAGGGGGCGGCCCACTTGAAACATCCCGCTCGGTTGGGTGCGGCCAACCCAGCTGGGTGCGGTCCGCCATGGTGGGGCCCTCTTTATCCATACCAGGGGGAGGCCCCCCCACCACCACCACCCAAATTTCCAAATGGTCCAATAGACAGTTCAGTCTGCTGGCACGCAGGACCCACCAGATCGGGTCCTGTTTGGCGTGACGCGGTCAGTCGGTGGTTCGGGCTGGCTCCCTCCTTCCATTGGTGTGATGGCGCCATTTTCCTCCCGCGGCTGGCCAGTTGTCGGCCGCCATCCCACAATAGTTCTGGCCTCCTCCTCATCCAGCGGCACGAAAGTGTGCCACTGTGATTCCACGCGGTCGGCTGGGGGTGCCGATCAACCCCATCCACCACCGTGACTGAAGGGACACAGCTTCCTTCAGTGGTGTGGTTGTGTCGCTGCCATCATCATGGTAGACCGGTGTTCCTGGTACCGCCCATACCTTTTCGGTGTCGGTCGCTAGTGTCGTGGTCGGGTTTCGTGGAACTGTCGACCCGCCCGCGAAGAACACGTCAACATAGAGGGAGTAGAGGGATCAAGTCGTGTTTGTTTGGCCCACACCCTCTATGTTAGATAAATATCTGGTGTTTCAAGAGGATTTTAATCAATGTAATACCATGAATAAAAATATAAACACTTACCTACCTCATTCATTTGTTGGAGATGGTGTGGGAAAAAAGATGATGACCTTCAAAGCTCCCACAACACGCTCCCGATCCAAGATCAAGCATCGTCCTCGTTCTTGATCTAGAGAATGTTTTTCATTTGAGGATTTTATTCCTTCGAGAATTCTCCAACAAAATCCTCATCTCACATTCTCCAACAAAAAAAACAACCCTCAAGAAAAGTTAATAAAACTATTAATTAACATGTTCATTTATTAATTTTTAGAATTAATGAATCCAATTAATTAAAAGAAGTTGTGGTTAAACATTTTTGTGTAACCAGGCATTTAATGCTCAGCATTAAATGCCCGACCACCCGCATGTGGTCCCCATGTAACGCCCCGACCCCAGTTACCTAGATTCGGTTTATTATTACATAACATTTTCATGATCACAAGAATGATCAAATCTCGAAAGACCGATTAGTTTAGTAGCCTTGGAAACACAAGATATATTCATAATGTTTTACATTACATCAAAAAAATGAAAACTACAACAACATAGTCTCCATATTCCACACTCTTATCCCCTAATACTATCCATGCAGGTCATTCATAATTTACTTCTTCACATCCTGGGAAAAATAAAACACAGAAAAGGAGTGAGCTCAAATGCCCAGTAAGGAAAACAATATAGCAGAAACTTTCATAAATAAGAATAAACATTTTAGGAAATGTATAACTAAAACGAAAGACTTTTAAACTTGAACATCAACATAGTATTGAAAAAATAAAATGAAATAATTCCATTTACTTATTCACATGGATATTATACTAATAGAATAATCACATGCAATATCAATAACCACTTTCATAATGATGGAATGTATAATGCCAGACTATCATAACTACATAGCAAAGGCCTCGTGCCAAGACTACAAATAAGATTTTTCCAAGGCCTTATTCCAAGACACTAGATTGTCTCATGAGACCTACCGATGCATCAAGGAGATATAGCGAGCTCCACTTGTCACATATTAAGTCCAATGCATTCCTCATATGAACAGGTTTAAACATAACATAAACATTCATATTAAAACTAGAATAAAAATTTTAAATACTTTCATCATAAACCATGAATGGTATAAAAATAACACATCCAAAGTCAAACATATCAGAAAACCATCAATACAATATGGAAGTATTGTATCATAATAAATCAACTCCAAAGAAACTTAAAATCCATCAAAGTATGTTGACATAGATGAATCAAAACTCTTTTTAAAGAAATATCTCTTTCTATTTTGAAATCATTTAAGAGTCATATATTTTTAAATTAAAACATTTTCATTGAAAATATTCTTATAAGCTTGTAAGGGAATCTTTAACGATTTTATAATGGCAGAAAATAGCCGCACCCACCGTATAAGTTAAAAATACATTCTTACCTTAATTCTGTCGAAAAGATTAAAAAGAACCTTGTTTGGAAAACGATAGAAAGATTCCTTTATAAACCTCTTATAAAAACTCAAACAAGGGTATATATGACTTTAACCCATATTATTGTAAATAGTAAAAACATTTTGAAAAACATTTTTAAGAAACATCGATGTGGATGATAATGAAATCCTAGTAGATTATTACGTATAAACAACCTCGGATAATGAAGAGATTGCGAAATAAACCCTTACCTTGTAATTTTCTTTGGTTGGGGGTAGGTTAACCTAATATATAATGGTGAAATAATTGTTATTAAATTATAAAAGAATAATATACATTAATATGATATCATATATGATCTTTTAGCATTGATTTGTTAATAATATCGTAGTATTATCGTTGTTTCGGGTGTTAACTTACTCATTTTCTTTTATATGTTTTGTTATGTAAGACGTGATTGTCATGGATAGGTTGTATCATATTCATATAAAGAATGATATTAAGTCCTTAAAAATTATTTTTAATCATCAAATGAGAATTATACATGAATGGATACAATGTAGAATGAATCTCATCGCGTTCGTGGAGACGGTAGTCCGTACGTACGCACGAGACAAAATATCATTTTTTGATATTAAAATAATATATAATTGGATGGTATATCATATATACCGAATCATTATCATGTTATATTTTTTATTTACATGAATTACAAATCATTATTATACACATCCAAATAATAATATATTGAATAACAATTACACCACGACATGGAGACAGTAAGCCGTACGTACGCACGTATGGTGACATGTCATTCATAGGATAGATAGACTAATGAATATGGTTGTACCATATTTATAATAATATTACAGTATATAGGAGATACTGGATTTATTATTTTAGAATGGGAATAACAAAGAACGAAGAAGTTGAAGACGAAATGAATTTGAAAAAGGGTGGTGAAAACATTACCTCTTCTTCGGGTTCTTCTTTTTGATTTGATCAAAAGGGGCCCTTAGGTTGTCTTTATGATCAAACTAAGGCCTCTAGGTTGTATTGAGGAAAATTGAGAGAGTATTTGGGCAGGGTTTTGATGAACCAAAAGGCTTTTAATGTGTGAATTAATGAAGAAGGGGGAGTGCCCTTTTATAAGAGGGGTGAGGGACATCTTTGGAAAAGCTAGAAATATTATTTTATAATAAATTCATATTCGGTTTCTAATAGCTCAAAAGTGTATTATATAAAATTTAAGGTGGGGATAGGTATAAAATCACTCAACCAATAGAATTTAGACAGGTTTGGGTCATTATATTAACCTTATCCTTTAGTTTTAACTCTTAGTTAATTAGTTTGACCCTTACCATGTAACATTGTATTTTTATAATATATAGTTAATAAACATACAATATACCTACAAGAGATCCCCAAGTGGTCCATCAATGATACAAATATCATGATATAAGTCTCTTGTATGAACCTTAGATTTTTAGGAATTGAATATCAATTAATAATATAATATTTGTTTTAAAAACTCTTTTATGTCAATTTTGACACTATTTAGAAAATTGATTTTTTTGAAAATTATAACAGAATTATTTTTTCGAAAAAAGTTAATTAAATCAAACCTAACATGTCATATTAACAATTAAAATTAGTTTAATTCATATGAAGTCTCAAATTATATTTATTTGGGTATTTATAATATCAAATATTTTAATTTTTTACTATTATGGAAATTACTGCATCATCATTGTGTCATAAATAAATTAACTTATTTTATTTATAAAAATTATAAATAATATATAATTATGTAGGAAATCTTTTTATATTTCTAATTAATATATACAATCTAATTTATCTTATGTATAACCATATATTAGAAATGTTTTAGTAAATAAACTTTGATTTTAACTCTTTTAACTCTTCTTGGAATTAAATAATAATAAATGTCCTAATCTAATCCAAGTGGACCTAAATGATAATATTTTATTCCTAAGTTCGTTTATGGTCGAGATACACTTGTCCAATAGAATTAGGACATGTGTTAGGGTAATATTAATATCATTTTTACCCTTACTTAAACTATTTACTTTTAACCGTGGTAAATAAAAGTAAAAAGTTACTATTCACCAAAAATTATTTTCATCTCATTGAACCACATTTTACTCCTTGATATTATCTGTGTCTCTCGGATTTTTGAAATTCCACTCACAGAAGCGGTAAAATTCAGTTTTATGAAAAATTCAGTTTTTAACTACCACTTAGTTGTTTCACTATTCATCAAAAAATGAAGTTTTTCAGAAAAAAACCAAAAATTCACCCTAGGATAATTTCCATATTCCGAATCCAAAAATAAATTCCATTTTGAAAAATAAAATTTATAAATTCAAAAAGTAGGTATTACTATTCATAACGGCTAGTTTGATTGGTTGTGGTGTGTTAGAACTCGATATCGCATACAACACACGCTATTGCATTATTCAAAGAGAAGTGTACCATAGAAGCTTGGGGTGTTTCATTCTCCCCACCTTAGAATAATTTCATCCTTGAAATTTATAGAATACTACCACATGAAAAGACTCGGGTGGTTCTTCATCATAAGTTCCTCGGGTTCCCACGTTTCCTCTTCCATCGTATGGTTTCTCAACAAGACTTTTACCAGACGCGTCATCCGGTTTCTCAGTACTTGTTCTCTCATTTCAAGAATCCTGACAGGATCTTCGCAATAAGACAGATCGGGTTCCAATTATAATTCCTCATAGGTGAGTACATGCGTTGAGTCAGGCATGTATTTCTTCAACAGAGATACGTGGAACATATCGTGAACTTTGAAGAGACTTGGCGGCATTTCCAATCGGTAAGATACAGCCCCAATTCGTTCCTGAATTTCAAAATGTCCGATGTACCTGGGACTCAATTTACCTTTCTTACCAAAACGTATGACTCCCTTCCATGGAGATACCTTCAGGAAAACATGATCACAAACTTGAAATTTCAAATCCTTCCTTCGATTATCTGCATAGATCTTCTGCCTACTTTGAGCTTCTTGGATGTGATTTTGGATTACCTTCACCTTTTACATCATTTACTCCACCAGTTCTAGGCCTAGAAGTTTTCTTTCACCAACATCATCCCAATAGGTTGGTGTGCGACATCTATTTCTGTATAACGCTTTATATGGTTCCTTCTGAATACTTGAATGGAAGCTATTGTTATAGGAAAATTCTACCAGAGGTAAATATTGATCCCACATAACCTGAAAGTCAAGTGAGCAGGATATCAACATGTCTTCTAAAGATTGAATAGTTCGTTCTGATTGTCCATATATTTGAGGGTGGTAGGCAGTGCTGAAATGAAGTTCAGTATCCAATGCTTTCTGAATACTTTTCCAGAATCTTGAAGTAAAACGGGGATCACGATCCGAAACAATCGATAGGGGTACTCCTTGAAGTCTCACAACTTCATTAATGTATATTCTTTATAGTCGTTCAAGTGGTAAATCTTCACTTATAGCAAGAAAATGTGCTGACTTGGTAATCCGATCAACAATGACCCATATTCCATCGTTCCTTCTGGGAGTATTTGGTAGCCCCATAACAATGTCCATCATAATACTGTCTCATTTCCACTCCGGTATGGGAAGAGGTTGCATGACTCCTCCAGGATGTTGCCTTCCAGCTTTCACTTGTTGACAAACCATACATCTTGATACCAAATCAGCAATCTTCCTCTTTATTTTGTCCCACCAAAAATGTTACTTCAAATATCTATAAATTTTGGTGCTCCCAGGTTGTATAGAGAAATTGGAACTATGAGCATCATCCAACAATTCCCTTTTTAGATCAGGTATATCGGGAACACAAATTCTCTTCCCAAATTTCAAAATTCCTTCTTTATATACAAAGTCTCTCAATCTCCCATCACTCACAGCTTTAATCTTCTTTTGAAATTCTTCATCATCGGTCTGAGAACTCTTAATCCTTTCTAGTAAAGATGGTTTGGCAACCATTTGAAAAAGCATTTATGTTTCACCTTCCATGGCTATTCCCATGTCCATCTTCACTAGATCCATGAAAATTGGATCCCGTTCAATTCTCATATTGTTCAAAACTCCATGGTCTTTTCTGCTCAAAGCATCTTCCAACTTGTTTTCCTTCCCCGAGGGGTAGTGTATCGTGCAATCATCATCCTTGAGTAATTCAAGTCATCTGTTTTGCCTTATGTTGTGTTCTTTTTGTGAGAAAATATACATCAAACTCTTGTGATCAGTATAAATCTCACATTTTTCACCATAAAGGTAGTTCCTCCATATCTTCAAAGAAAAGATCATAGATGCTAACATGAGATCATGCGTAGGATAGTTTTGTTCATGAATTTTCAACTATCGTGATGCATAGGCAATAACACTATCATTCTGCATAAGGACACAACCAAATCCTTTCTTCGATGCATCACTATAAATAACGAACCCATCATTCATCGATGGTAGAGTAAATATAGAAGAATTGACTAATCTTATCTTCAGATCTTCAAAACATTCTTCACACTCTTTTGTCCAAACAATTTTAACCCCTTTACGTGTGAGCTTTGTTAATGGGTTAGCCAACTGGGAAAAATTCTGGATGAAACGTCGATAATAACCTGCTAAACCAATAAAACTATGTACCTCAGTTATACTCATAGGTGCTGTCCATTCTTGGATTGCCTTGGTCTTAGAAGGATCAACAGAGATTCCATCTTTATAGACAATATGGCTAAGGAAATAAATCTCTTGAAGCCAAAATTCACAATTGCTAAACATCCCATATAATTCATGTCTTCTCAGAGTCTTCAGGATAATTCGTAAATGATTTTCATGATCTTCATAGTTTTTGGAGTATACCAATATATCATCAATAAATACCACCACAAATTCATTGAGATATTCCTTGAAAACTATATTCATCAGATCCATGAATACATAGGGTGCATTAGTCAATACAAAAGGCATTACTGTAAACTCGTAATGCCCGTACCTGGTTCGAAATGTTGTCTTCAGAATGTCTTCCTTCATCACACACAACTGAAGGTATCCAGATCAAAGGTCAATATTTGAAAAGTATTTAGCTCCAAGCAGTTGGTCAAATAAATCATCAATGCGAGGTAGGGGATACTTTTTCTTCGTTGTTATAGCATTGATCTCCTTGTAGTCGATACATAACATCATAGATCCATCTTTCTTTTTAACAAAAAGAACAGGGCCTCCCCATGGAGAAACAGTAGGGAGAATAAATCCCTTATTACTCAATTCCTTTAGTTGTTTCTTCAGTTCAACTAATTCTATAGTGGGCATTCTATAAGGGGTCTTCGATATAGGCCTTGATCCAGGAATTAAATCAATGGAAAACTAAACTTCTCATTCTGGAGAATGTCCAGGTAAATCTTGCGGAAACACATCTATATATTCTTTCACAATAGGTACATCCGCTATTTGAACATTCCATTCCTCACCCATAGTCATTTCATTCTCTTCCTCCCTAATAATTGAATTTACTTGAGCTACTGGGGGTGGATCTATAAAAGAATTTGGTGGCGACGATTCTACTCTAAAGATAAGGTGTTCCTTATCATCATCATCAATAATCATAACCTCTATCTTCTTACAATAAATCTTCACATCATGGTCTGAAATCCAATCCATACTAAGGATTATATCAAACTCAATCATAGGTATGACAATGAGATCAGTGGATAAAGAACATTTATGTGCTCTAATGGGGACTAATTCACAAAAGATTTTTGCAATGATACTTCCCTTAGGATTTTTAACTGACAACTCCCTTGTTAAATCAAATTGGAAATATCTAATTTTCTTAGCAAACTGGGAAGATATGAAACAATGTGATGATCCAGAATCAAATAATGCATTTTCTAAACTTGAGGAAACCATTAAATTACCTGCCACTACATCTTTCGGAGATTCTACCTCCGTAGTAGTGATAGCATAAGATTGGCCTTGATCCCTTGGCCTTTTCTGAGGTAAGTTCCCCTGACGCTTTGGACATTCATTTGCATAATGTCCCATCTACCTACAATTGTAGCATTGGACATCGGTAGCTTCCTTATTCCCCTTGCAATCACGATCTTGGAGGCCTTTTTCACCACACTTGTAACAGACTCTCGTTCCTTTTAAGCAAGTACCAGGGTGTTTCTTCCCACATTTACTGTAGGATAGATATTCAACTTTTCCCTTCTTCCCTTTATTTCCATTCCCAGATTGATCAGCAGATCTCTTCTTCTCTTGCTTTGCTTTAAAGTCATATGACTTAGAGAATTCTTTCTCTGTCTTGATAGCACATGATACAATGTCTTCGTATGAAGAGAAGGATTGTGAGACTAATTTTCGATGTAGAAATGGTTTTAACCCATCACAGAAATGATCAATATTACTTCTTGGGTTACATATATAATATCTAGAATACCTTGATAACCTTGTAAAGTTAGCCTCATACTTTGCGACATTCTCATCCTCTTTTTTTCTTAGACTCAGAATTTGTCTTTCCATATCTTCTCGATGGTCACGAGTAAAGTATTTTTCTAAAAATAGATATTTGAAATCCCCCATTCCATATTTGATACTTCATCATCTTCCTTCATGTTTTTAATCAATGACCACCATTGATCAATATCTTTAGTTAGGCGGTAAACTTCCATGATAACTTTTTCCCTTTCACTACTTCCGAAAGCCTGAAATATTTTCTCTAGGGAACTTTTACATAGCTCAGCTACTAATGTATTTGTACACCCATTGAATGTTTGTGGTTTCTATCTCCTGAACCGATCTAACATTGATCCTCCACGTTGTGGATCAGGATGCTTCATACGGGTTAGGTTATTATTCATAACCTAAGTGAGTTGTTCCAGTATGGTGATTAGTTCATCAGCACCAGTTGCATCACCAGCCCCACTATAATTATCTTGAGCAGGAGGGAAATCCCTACATGGAGTGCGTGCATTGATACGTTTTCCATTTCTTCCACTAGGAACCATTTCTAAATAGTCGAATAAACTAGATCAGTTTATGAATTAAAATACATCATTCCATACTTATAAAACACTTAACATAAATTGAACTATTTATGGATATAATCCATAATCATAAAAATGTTTTCATTGAAAAATTATATACTCATAAACCCTTCATAATGATTTGTAAAGAAAATTAGAGTTATCCTAAGCATATCCCCCGGGAGTGTAGTAACCAAGAGTGCAGCAAGGCCCGTTGTTGTGCACCAGTTCCCATTCGAGTCTATCTCAAAGCGGTGTTTTTAGGTTTTATCCCTAGGTACATCTCTGCCAAAGCCGCCTCTATCTTCTCGTATCCAGACAGGGATGTATTTCTCAGAAAACTCACAAAATCTCTACAATACCAAAATTATAGGAATTTCTTCTATACTAATCCTCAAAGTCCATCTTAAATCTATGTGCTCTAATTATATTTTATCTAAATCTACCTTCCAAGGTTTGAACTAAACTTCCTCTGATACCAACTGTAATTCCCCGACCCTAGTTACCCAAAGTCGGTGTATTATTACATAACATTGGCATGATCACAAGAAAGATCAAATCTCAAAAGACCGATTAGTTTAGTAGACTTGGAAACACTAGATATATTCATAAAGTTTAACATTACATCATAAAAATGAAAACTACAACAACATAGTCTCCATATTCCACGCTCTTATCCCCTCATATTATCCCTACAAGTCATTCATAATTTACTTCTTCACATCCTGGGAAAAATAAAACATAAAAAAGTGGTGAGCTCAAATGCCCAGTAAGGATAACAATATAGCAGAAACATTCATAAATAAGAATAAACATTTAAGGCAATGTATAACTAGAACAAAAGCCTTTTGAACATTAACTTCAACATAGTATGGAAAAAATAAAATGAAATAATGCCATTTACTTATTCACATAGATGTTCAACTAGTCGAATAACCACATGCAATATCAATAACCACTTTCATAATGATGTAATTCATAATGTCATACTATCATAACCACATAACCAAGGCCTTGTGCCAAGACTACAAATATGATTTTTCCAAGGCCTTATGCCAAGACACTAGTTTGTCTCATGAGACCTACCGATGCATCGAGTAGCTATAGCGGGCTCCAACCGTCACATATTAAGTCCAATGTATTCCTTATATGAAGAGGTTTAAACATAACATAAACATTCGTATTAAAACTGGCATATGAAATGTCAATACATTCTTCATAAAGTATGAATGGTATAAAAATAATACATCCACAGTCAAACATATCACAAAACCATCAATACAATATGGAAGTATTGTATGATAATAAATAAACTCCAAATAAACTTAAAATCCATCAAAGGATGTTGACATAGATGAAATAAAAACTCTTTTTAAAGAAATATCTCTTTCTATTTTGAAATAATTTAAGAGTAATATATTTATAAAATAAAACATTTTCTTTGAAAATTTTCTTATAAGCTTGTAAGGGAAGCTTCATCGATTTTATAACGGTGGAAAATAGTCGTACCCGCCGTATAAGTTAAAAAAACATTATTACCTTAATTCTGTCGAAAAGGTTAAAAACCACCTTGTTTGAAAAATGACGGAAAGATTCCTTTATAAACCTCTTATAAAAAGTAAAAAAAGGGTATAAATGACTTTAACCCATATTCTTGTAAATAGTAAAAATGTTTTGAAATACATTTTGAAGAGACATGGATGTGGATGATAACGAAATCCCAAAAGATTATTATGTATAAACAACCTCAGATAATGAAGGGATTGCGAAATAAACCCTTACCTTGTACTTTTACTTGGTTGGAGGTAGGTTAAACTCCTGTATAATGGTGAAATAATTGTTATTAAATTATACAAGAATCATATACATTAATATGATATCATATATGATCTTTTAACATTGATTTGTTGATAATATCTTAGTATTATCATTGTTTCGGGTGTTAACTTACTTGTTTTATTTTATATGTTTTGTTACGTAAGCTGTGTTTGTCATGGATAGGTTGTATTTTATTAATATACAGAATGGTATCAAGTCCTTAGACATTATTTTTAATCATAAAATAAGAATTATACTTGAATGGATATGATGGAGAAGGAATCTCATCGTGTTCATGGTGACGGTAGTCCGTACGTACGCACGAGCGAAAATATCATTCTTTTGATATTAAAATAATATATAATTTGATGGTATATCATATATACATAATCATTATAATGTTATATTTAATATTTATATGAATTAAAAATCATTATTATACCCATCCAAATAATAATATATTGAATAACAATTACACCACGACGTGGGGATGGTAAGTCACACGTACGCACGTATGGTGACATGTCATTCAAAGGATGTATAGAATACTGAATATGGTTTTACCATATTTATATTAATATTATAGTATATAATAGATACTGGATTCATTATTTTAGAATGGGAATAACAAATAAAGATGAAGTTGAAGAAGAAATGAATTTGAAAAAGGGTGGTGAAAACATTACCTCTTCTTCGGGTTCTTCCATTTGATTTGATCAAAATGGCTACATAGGTTGGCTTTATGATCAAACTAAGCCCTCTATGTTTTAGTGAGAGATGTTTAGAGAGTATTTGGGCAGTGTTTGGCCGAACCAAAAGGCTTTGAATTTGTGAATTACATAGAAGGGGTAGTTCCCTTTTATAAGAGCGGTGAGAGGCACCTTTGGAAAAGCTAGAAATATTATTTTATAATAAATTCATATTCGGTTTCTAATGGCTCCAAAGTGGATTAGTTAAAGGTTAAGGTGGGGATGTGTTTAAAACCACTCAGACAGTAGAATTTAGATAGGTTTGGTTCATTATAGTAACCTTATCTTTTAGTTTTAACTCTTAGTTAATTAGTTTGACACTTACCATGTCACTTTGTATTTTTATAATATATAGTTAATAAACATACTATATACCTCCAAGATACCCTCATGTGGTCCATTAATGATACACATATCATGATATAAGTCTCTTGGCCGAACCATAGATTTGTATGAATTGAATATAAATTAATAATATAATATTTGTTTTAAAAACTCTTTTATGTCAATTTTGACACTATTTGGAAAATTGATTTTTGTGAAAATCATAACAGAATGATTAATTCAAAAAAAAGTTTATTAAATCAATACTTACATGTCATATTAACCTATAAAATTATTTTAATTCATAAAAAGTCTCATATTATATTTATTTGGGTATTTATAATATCAATTATTTTAATTTTTCACTATTATCGTAATTACTGCATCATCATTGTGTCATAAATAAATTAAATTATTTAATTTGTAAAAATTATAAATAAAATATAATTATGTAGGAAATCGTCTTAGATTTCTAATTATTTTTTACAATCGAATTTATCTTATTTATAACCCTATATTAAAAATATTTTAGTAAATAAACTTTGATTTTTTATCTTTTAACTCTTCTTTGAATTAAATAATAATAAATGTCCTAATCTAATCCAAGTGGACCTAAATGATAATATTTTATTCCTAAGGTTTTTTTGGTCGACATACACTTTTCCAATAGAATTATGACATGTGTTATGATAATATTATTATCATTTTTACCCTTAATTACCCTATTTACTTTTAACCGTGGTAAATAAAAGTAAAAAGTTACTATTTACCAAAAATTATTTTCATCTCATTGAACCACATTTTACCCGTTGATATTAACCGTGTCCCTTGGATTTTCGAAATTCCACTCACAGAAGTGGTAAAATTAAGTTTTATGAAAAATTCAGTTTTTAACTACCACTTAGTGGTTTCACTATTCATCAAAAAATGATGTTTTTCAGAAAAAAACCAAAAATTCACCCTAGGCTAATTTCGATATTCTGAATCCAAAAATGAAGTCCATTTTGAAAAATAAAAATTACAAATTTCAAAAAGTGGGTATTATTATTCATAACGGCTAGTTTTATTGGTTGTCTTGTGTTAGAACTCGATGTTGCGTACAATACACGCTATTGCATTATTCAAATATAAGCATACCATAGAATCTTGGGGTGTTACACCCCACCTCTAGTATTCAAATGATTGGTTTCAAGAAAGATAAATAAAAAGTTATTTATTTTATTTTTCAATTCTCCCATGAAAATCCAAAAAACTAACTTCGCCCATTGACCTACAGCAGTCGAGGTGAAGGTCTCCTTAAGAGAATATCGGCACTGCGAGTTCAACGATGTCCTCAGATTTCAATTCTTAGCTCTGGTTCAAAAGCTACAAAATACCTCTCACGTGTTTGCGGAACATACCTAAAAAAGTTGACAATTTCATTATGGGCACTCTGGGCCTCAGAATCACACGCCATGAATTTTTGCAAACTCATAATATTATCTTATAATTAATAAAATTATATAGATGAATCTGGGTCTTTACATTCTCCATGCCTTAGGGATTTGTGTCCCCGAAAGGCCAATGAGTGCTGACAGCCTAGGGTCAGTCTAGCACAGCGGTGATCTGCAAGGCCGACCATACAAATCCTTAAATGGTTCCATGCCAATGGTGGGGTGATAGATGTATTTATATGTGAACTCCACCAAGGGAAAGTGATCTTCCCAGCTGCGGTCGAAATCATGGACGCATGCATGCAACATGTCCTCAAGGGTCTGAATGGTCTGCTTTGTTTGACCATCCATCTGAGGATGAAAGGCGGTGCTCAATCGAAGCTGAGTCCTGAACGCCTCCTCCAACCCCTACCATACCCGGGAAGAAAAACATGCATCATGATCAGATACAATCATTGAAGGAACTCCATGAAGTCGTACAATCTTTTGTACGTAGAGGCATCCCAAGCCCTCTACTGATCCCTACTCTCTGATTGGTAGGAAGTGGGCCGAATTGTTGAGTCAGTCAATGATCATCCTAATAGAATCATGTCATTTGGACGTGCATGGAAGCCCTGTCACAATGTCCATGGAAATTCCATCCCACTTCCACTCAAGCACCTATAATGGCTGAACTAAGACAACTAGGACTTGATGCTCTACCTTCACTTTCTGACAAGTGAGGCACCATGTGACAAACCCTTCCCCTACATTCTTCATTCATGGCCACCAATGTTGACGTCGATGGTCCTAGTATATGTTTTACCCTCTTAGATGTACCGCTTGAGGGGGCATATGAAAGTCCCTCAACACTACCTCTCATAGCACCACAGGTACCATAGTATGCCCTCTGAAGTGGTTGACGTGCTCCCCAGCTTCAGAAAATAAATCAGGTGCATTTCCTGCAGATATCAGAGCATGTCGTGCCTCATAGTTAGTGTCCCCATGTAACACCCCAAAAATTTTATTGTATGTTTCTCTTAAATAAATTCTATTAATCACTGTGTTCTATTGAAACAACACTAGGTTATTTAGGATATAGTCAATATCTGGCCATTAAATATAAATTTTTCACTTTTATGTTTTGAATTACGAAAAATGATCATCTAGAGTTTTAATCAGTAAGCCATTTGGACTTTGATAGAACAAACATGATTTTTGGTGAATAGTAACATACCCTTATGAATAATAATATGAATAGTAATATGACCATTATGAATAGTAAATAATAATATTATTTTATTTTCTTAAGGAATTAATATAATTAGATCTTAATTAGTTTTTCAATGAGAAATAAAACTAATTGCACCTTTATGATTGTTATTTTTTGAATTAAATATGAATTTATTTAAAAGTAAAATTAATTAAATTTATAAAATAATTTTGAAAATTTGATTTCATTTTTCAATTCTACACCTTGAAAAATGGTTAGGTTAAATTTTTGGTATTTTTTTAAAATTCTATAATTTTTTATGAATGGTGAAATACGATAAAATACCGTATATACAAATTATCAGTTAAATACACTATTTATGACATCATAAGTGATTTTAGGCCACTTGGTTCGAACTAACATTCACTTATTACTATTAGGGGTTAAATGAAACAACACTATTTGTTGTAGGGAGGGAAATAATAAAATAAAGAATTAAATATTCAAAATTTACCCCTCTCCTCCACTATAAAAATCCCTCACCACTCCCTCTTCTCTTCACTTCTCTAAGCCCTGAAGCTCCTCAAAGTTCTGCCCAAATACCCTTCCATAGTCACTACCCACGACCAGGAACCTCTTGGTCTTTCAAAAATAACAAAATCCATTCCCTTAAGGAGGTTCTCAAGGAATTTATTTCTAGAGTTAAAACACCTTTCTTTTTCTTTTAGTTTCATTTGAATTTATCTTCATTTGTTATCCTCTCCTCACCTCCTCTGTCCAAATGATCATGATAACTCTAGTATCATCAATATACTGGATTTATATAATGCTACTGGAAGAACCCTCATCAATATCTTACTCCCTCCTTTTTAATTTTATAAACAAAATCAACGTCTATGAGGTTCCAATTTATAGCCTTCGTGGATGACGAAGTTTCGTTCTTCAATCGTTCCTTAATTACTTGTCATGAAACCATATTTATGGTTGAACCAAGTCATAATATATGTATTTTATCTTGATTAATGTTCTGAAATCTTTACACATACATAATATGGAATAAAAATACAAAACAAGTTTATTGAGTACAAAACTGCCAAGCCAAATTCAGGCGTTTATTTTTAACTCATCGAATGAATCATCTTCATGGTATATAACCAGAATCATTATAAGATAATTTATATCTCATTAACTTCAAAAATAATTTATCTTAACAATTATGTATGTTTAACTATATTTCAATCCAACTTCCATTCATGAATACAAGTAAACAAATCATGAAACCAAGTAAGAAAATGTTTCCAAAACATAAAATTGATTCTCTTAACCCATAAAAAAGTCCATTAATGAGAATAATAAGGTTATAACATATCAATTAAATTTTTATTAGGTTATTTAGTTATTAATTAATGAATCTAAATTTTATTATTCTTGTCATTATGAACAATCAATAACACCTTCGAGCATAAGGTAAAGGATCCTCTCTCTCGCTTTTGATTAAGAATATCCCCTTTGTTGTGCCCTTTTATTTTTAATTCCTACTGATGTGGTATGTTTTTTCACCTCCCCCATACTCCCATTATGACATATAAATAATGTAATACCCCTTTACCTCTCATTAATCCCTCAAAATAATGCTCGTTACCATACCAAAATGTTTGTAAGGGGTTTCTCATCTCCCTTTCATTTCCGTGAGATTTTCATTATTCACCGCTTATTTCTTGTATGTTTTATATGTGTACTTATATTTGATATATAATAACATGATTCTCTTTATATTCATGTTATTAAATGATTCATTTTAGGGTTATTAAATTCTGGTCATATGATTCGACCGATTACATTGTGGTACGAGACTTTGTCCCAACTACTATTTTGTTGTAACTAACTTTGTATTGTGCACCTAATAATCCTTATGTGGTGTAACTACTACCCATTTGAGATAGATTTTAATTTTAAATTATGTTTTTATTAAATATCCATAATCTCATATCATGGATATGTTTGTTGTCTAAACAACATACCATTTTACATACGGTGTTTATTTGGATTATGGAAGTATTGATAAATCTGTATACTCTACTCTATACGGATACTGATAAGGAATATGTCTCTTTTATTGAATCAATGTATAAAGAATGATTTGGACATACAGTGGAAGGTGGGATCCTCTATATGACCCTCGATGCATCGATAGGTCTCATGAGACAAATCATTTTGGCGACAAACCCTTCAAGTTTGTTTCCAAAAATTTGATGGGTTTCTACCGATAAAGCTAAACCGTTTTCATGGTATTATGGTTCATGTGTTAGATAAATGATGTAAAATTAATAATCATTCTATTGATTCATTATCACTTATTATTTTCCATGAGTTTTTCACTGTAACAAAATCTATGGATGCAGTTTCATTATTAGATTCTTAATGGCGTGAGTTTTTCTTTTATCCACCATTCCATATTGATTATGTCAGATTGATTATGATTCACTTATTATTGTATTCATGCTTCCACTATTGTAACCCTTACTAAGAATTTGAGCTCACCCCTTTCATTTTTTACTTCCTACATGTGACAAAGAGGAGATCATTTATTGAGCTCTTGTGGATGTTGTTTGTAGTTTTCATTATGTATTGTATTTTGCAAACTTTTCCAATGTAATTTGTGTAACATCTATGTATCTAGTTTCTTTAAGACTACTATACTGGTTGTTCCTTTGGGATTTCCATTCCTTCTAACCATTCCAATATCACATGTAATGCACCGGCTATATCCTAGAGTGGTCGGGGTGTTACACCCCAAGATGTGCCTCCCTAACTCGCTGAATGAGTGGGGGAGTGACTATTAGAGACTGAATATAAGCTACTCCATCTCGATCCATGTAGGATATCCGAAAAGCGGATAGCTACTCCGTTTCCTCACTCACCAACTGTAGACCAGATCTCATACTGAGTGCATCCACAACTACGTTCCCCTTCCCAGGATTATAGACTATCTCGAAGTCATAGCCATGGAAGAACTCAAGCCAACATCATTGTCTCATATTCAGGTCCTTCTAAGATAAGATATAGTAGAATCTCTTTTGATCAGAGTAGACTGTAAAATGTTTGCCCATAAAGTAGTGTCGCAACATCTTCAAGAGAAAGACAAATGCTTCTAACTCCAGGTCATGGTTAAAGTAGTTCTGCTCATGCTATCTCAACTGTCAAGAACCATAAGAAATCACTACTCGCTCCTGAATCAGAACACATTCAATACCATTCCCTGATGTGTCGCAATAGATGATGTACCCAAAAATCACCTCTGGTAGCCTTAAGATGGGGGTACTCTTCAGTCACTTCCTCAGGTCCTGGAAATTCCACTGGCATATCTCCGAAAACATGAAGGGTTTCCACCTCTTCATCAAAATTGATAGGGGTGCTGCCACTTTGTAAAAGTTAGGTACAACCCTCTGATAGTATCCAGCCAATCCCAGGAAACATCATACCTCTGTCACACTCCTGGGTGGATACCAAGAAAGCTCAGCCTCATTCTTCACTGGATCCACCGCAACTCCAACCTTCGAGATGACGTGTCCCAGGAAGTTATCCTCTAGGATCTAAAACTGGCACTTCGAGAGTTTACCATAAATCGAGTTCTCTCGAAGTTTGTCCAGAACTATCTGCAGATGATAGGCATGCTCCTCCTCTGTAGTTGAGTATATAAAGATGTCGTCGATGAAGAATACCACAACGTGATTGAGGTATGAATGTAATATTCTTTTCATGAGTCCCATGAACCCCACTGGGGTGTTTTTCATTCTTAATGGCATAACCAAGAACTCATAATGGCCATACCGACATCTGGAGGTCGTCTTCAGCACATTCTTGTCTCATACCTTGAGCTAGTGATACCCTGGTCTAGGGTCTATCTTTGAAAAACATTGTGATCCCTTAAGAAGATCAAAGAGACCATCAATCCTCGGTAGTGTGTACTTTTTCTTCATGGTCTCCTGGTTCAGTAGTCGATAGTGGACACAGAGTATCAAACTCCCATCCGCCTTCTTGGTGAACAAAATCGAGGCTACCCAAAGAGCAACACTGGGCTTAATGAACCCCATGCTCTTCAATTCCTCTAGCTATACTCGTATCTCTCAATGCTCCAGAGAAGCCATCTGATGTGCTGGAGTAGATATCAATGTCGTCTCAGGGTACAAGTCGATATAAAATTCCATCTCTCTATGAGGATGTAGACCCTAAACATCATCTGGGAAAACATCAACATAATTGTCCACCACTAAAGGATAGCTTGGACACTCACCATCAACTGGTTTGAGGGTAATGTTATCCAACTGATGTGTAATTGGTTGCAAACTCCTCCAGGTAAGTCCATCCAGTGCTGCAAAGGTTCCCTTTTTGCCAGTGAGGGAAAACCTTGTCCCATCCTTGTGGACACACTGCGCTTTGTGCCTAATACGGTCAATCTGAGCATGGACTATAGATAACCAGTCCATACCCAAGATGACATCGAAAGGCCTCGATGCTGCTACTAGAATATCACAGCCAAAGCTCTAACCTCCTATAGTAAACTCACACTACTGGAAGAAGTGTGGAATCGTTGAAACCTCCTCCTTAGAAGTCTCTAGCTATAAGTATTGAGCCAACAGCTCCAACATATTCTCCGAGCTCCGAACAAGGGCATTGGAAATAAAAGAGTGATAGGAACTTGTGTCTATAAGTGCTACAGCTAAGGTGTAGGAGACATATATCGTACCTCGTATCATCTTCAGAGTGTCATGGTCATAGGCCTCAGCTGCATGGATATGAAATCATCCCAGTCCACCTGCTCCATGTGGTCAGGGTAGACTAACTTGAGGTGGCGGTGGTAGACCCTCAAATCTCCACCCACCACCTGCTGCCCAGCTAGCTCCTCTTCCATGTCTTCCTACTACATGCGGACCTCCTCAATCAAATATTCATCACTACCTAGGTAGTCCCTCGACTGGCTGCTGGTCGTCCGTACGTCGGGTCAGGTAGTCGTGAGCCATATGACCCTGCCCGACGTAAGAGTAACACTATCTGCTTCTCGCCTTTCCTTCTCTATCTCGAGAACCCCACATGACCGGCCCTGTATCCTATGATCGTCCACCTATATTTCTGGTCCTCTTGGACATCCTCGTCATCTGTCTTCTACCATATAGAGATGATTCTGCTATGTCGCGTCTGATGGTGGGTCTCGCTGCTAGTGACTACTCAAAAAGAAAGCTCTCCACTAAGAGGGCTCGCTCTAACACCCCTGCCTGTGTTGGGATACTGAGAGAAATCATCGAGACTCTAATATCGTGTATGATCCCCTACTCGAAGGTACAGGCCTTAAAGATAGGGTCCTGCACCATGTTAGTGGAGTAGAGCGAGAGGTCGGTGAACCTCACTGAGTACTGAGCCATGACCATGCTTCCATGATGCAGGTGGAGAATCTCCTATATTTGCATAGAGCATAAGGTCACTGGGGAGAACTCCACCTTGAAAATTCTTTTGAAGTCTGCCCAGATGAGATTGATCACATTGTGAACCTAGAGCATCAAGCTCCACCATCTGTCCACTGTTTTCTTAAGAAGACTGGCAGCAAGGATCACCATGAGATCATCTGGTGTTCCTACCAACTGAAAATATCAAACTATGTCCTCCAGCCTGTCCTTAGCTACCTTTGGATCCATCTCTCCCCAGAACCTCGGTGTCCACTGGCGCTAAAACTCATGCAACACACTCAAGCAGTGTGTACCCTCTACTGTTGGATCTAGTTGCATCGGCTGCTCAACGGGTAGTGGTGCGGTTGGTACACCACCCGATGGTATAACCGTCGAAAGGGGGCCCTACACCAAATCCTCGTCGCCCGGTGGCCAACCATCACGTACTCTACCTGAAACCTGGGCTAGCTATCTGTGTGGAGGTATCCTGAAAGAAACAGGTGAGCCATGGTCAATAATTTATACCTATGGAGTTGAATCAAATAGAAAGAAAAGAAAACCTTTCAGAAATAGACATCCAATTGATGTTTTCATGCACTGAGTCAGAAATCAGAATTCAGGGTCCTCGTGTATGGATATGTCAACCACCACAAGAAAACTGGATTCTCCAAACTGAAAACAAAAGTCATCACACATAACACTATTGCCACACAGAAAAGACCAGAGTCCTTGTTCTTTAGTAGAACCGACTCATCTGAAACCAATTTGTAATGACCCATCCCCTCGGTCTAGTGTCATGCTAGCCCAAGCCCTCCTTCCATATGCCAGGTGCTAGCGACTATCACCAGAAAGGAATATGTCTAAAATCATGAATTCATTTCCTTTAAACCTATAAATTCACACAAACCAAACACACTGTATGTTACCAGCACAAACTAAACTATATAGTAAACAGGGTGTATATAGAATGTAAAGGGGGCTGGAATACATGCCCAATTGAAAAGTACAAGTAAAAATTGAAAAATCTCCTTTGAACACTAGCCAAGGATTCTACCTAAAGGGTAGGTATATCTCTTGAATGGTCGTCTCTACAGTATGCCTCATCTAAGGTCCACCTCTGAGAATCCTCATGTCCTGGTACCCTCGTCCTCAGTTAGCATTGTTCGTCGTCTGTACACGACACATCAAGGTGCGGGCATAGCCTGTGTAGGGGTGAGTATAATGATACTCAGTAGGAACTCCGAGACCCCAAAACATCTCTCTGAATCCATAAAGGATATACCCCAAAGTGAGACGACAATTACAAAGCACGAAGCTACAATCAACCCTACTTAGGTATATTCCCATACATATACCTATGTTATCAAGTATACCCATCTCAATCGTGAGGAAACACAAAGCCCAACTCTTTATCCAAAAGTACAACTATTCCACGAAGCAATGAATACCACAAAGGTAAGTATCTCAATGGTAATGCCACATAGAAGAATACCAAAAAGGTATCACCACATAGGAGTGTAACACAAAGTTAAGTACCACAAAGGAAACACCACACAGAAGAATACCACAAAGGAATCATCCCACATAAGTATACCACAAAGGTAAGGACTCATCTCACACCAGCTATAACTTATGTGTAGAAGTATTGATGATTAGATGTATTTCTAGATAATCTTACTTCATTGAGAAGGTCTACTGTTTACCCACACAGGATCAAAGATAACCCACACATGATCGAAATGACCCACACAAGATATAGAGATGACCCTCAAAAGATCGGTATGCACTGACCCACACAGGATCGCTGAGCACTGATCCACAAAGGATCCATAGATTACCCACATAGGATCAGCATATTGTTCAAGTATAGCCAGCCACTGGGTTTCCACACAACGAAATCATGATTCTGTAAGGTTCTGCTCCTCAAGCCACCAGTCAATACTTTAACTTCCATGAAGTCCCCCAAAAGAAGTATCACAAAGGTCCGTCATTTCAAATGAGACCCAACGCGATAGACGATGCATCAATCAGACTCCTGGTCTATGAGTTATTAGCGTTCATGTTCCGAAGGCCCGGACGGATTCGGGTTTGATCCAACCCGACCATATTCTAACTTTATCTAAAATTCAAGTAGAGTATACCAAAAGGACTTTCTCGATCCAAGAAATCCGGTGTCATAGACGGTTCATCAAACAGATGCTCGATTCTCATGATATGGGAAAAAAGTTTTACCTGGGTTCAGATAGGCTCGGGTCTGGCCCAACCCAGTCAGACCAACCCTTCCCGACCCATCCTGGGCCAACATGACCCAATTTGGGTTAACCCGGCCCGTCCCAGGTTTGACCCAGACCACTCAGCGCAGCCTGATCGGTGCGGCCCACTCGGCTGGGTACGGTCCACTCGGCTGGGTGGATTCTGTCATGGCGGGGCCCACCCTAGCCTTACCAGGGCGACCCCCCCCCCCAATTTTCTGAACGGACCAACGGACTGTTTGGTCTTCTGGCAAGTGGGACCTACTGTAGCGGGTCCTACTCGACATGAAGCGGCCTGCCGACGGATCCGGCCAGCTCCCTCCTTCCAGCTGTGTGATGACGTTGTTGTCCTCCCATGGCCGATCAGTTTTTACCTACCCTAGTGCAACACCACGGCTCGATAGATGCGTTCTCCTCCTTAATTGGCGGTGCAGACACACCCTATTCCACGCAGCTGGCCAGGGTTCCAACCGCCACTTACCTCTGTCGCGGCTGACGGGCCGCTACTTCCTTTAGCGGTGCAGTTGTGCTGCCACCGTTATCACAAACAGCTATTGAGTTGGCCGTTACCCATACCCTACTGTCATCGTTCGCCGGTGTCGTGGTCGGGTTCCACTCAACCGCCGATCCGCCCACAAAGAACACATCATCATAGAGGGTGCGGAGGGATCTGGCTATGTTTATTTGGCTAGCACCCTCTGTGTTTGATCGAAAGCAGGTGGTTCCAGATAATTTAAATCAACGTAAAACCAGGAAGAACAATATAAACACTTCCCTACCGCGTTCGTTTATTGGTGATGGAATGGGGAAAAATGTGAAGATGTCGACATTCGTTTCTCCCGCAACATGCTCCCGATCTGTGCTCGAGTGTCGTCCTCATTCTTGATCCAGAGAATTCTTTTCATTAGGGGATGTTTTTCCTTCAATAATTCTCTAGTAAAAGCCCCCTCTCCCTTTTTCCAATGGAAATACAACCCTCAAGAAGAGTTAATAAAACTCTAAATTAACAATTTGATTCATTAATTTATAGATTTAATGAATCCCATTAATTGAAGGAAATTGGGGTTACACATTTTTGTGTAATGAGATATTTAATTCTCAGAATTAAATGTCTGACCACCTATATGTGGTTCCCACCTCTATGATTCAAATGAGAGGTTTCAAGAAAGAAAAATAAAAAGTTATTTATTTTAATTTTCAATTCTCCCACGTAAATCTGAAAAACAAATTTCCCCCTGTGACCTACTTTCATCTAGGTGAAGGTCTCCTTAAGTGAATATAAGAATTGTGAGTTCAATGATATCCTCAGAATTCACTTCCGAGCAGCGGTTCAAAAGTTACAAAACGCCGGTAGTGCGTTTTCTAGACGTACATAAACAAATGTTTAGAAATTAATTCCGGGCACTCAAGGCCTTGTAATCACACGCCATCAAATTTTATGAACATGTAATATTTCCATATAATTAAAAAAATACATGGAAAAATCAAGGTCATTGCATTCTCCCCATGTCAAGGCTTTGAATCCCGGAAAGACACAACACAAACTAGGGAAGCAAGTGGCGGTACTATGCATGAATCTGATCCTCCCTCTCCCATGTGCTTTCTTGGAGGATCCTGTGATGCCGAAAAATGCGCATTAGAGGTGTCGATCAGCCACATAGGACTCTCTCATGTTGATCCTCATTCTATACATGAACCTCTAAAAAATCTATCCCTATCTTTGATGTCCAGTTCACCCCAGTGAATGATGTGTGAAGGATCTTGTACGTATCTCTCCAGTTCGGATACTTGGAAAATGCCATGCACCCAGTGCAACTAAGGGGGAAGAGATAAGTCATATGCCACCTCACCAACTCTACTGAGGACTTGAAAGGGTCCAATGAACCTCGGAGATAACTTACTACCCCGGCCAAATCTCCACAAACCTTGTCAAGGTGAGACCCAAAAAAAGACATGGTCACCATCCTCAAACTCCAGAGGTCTTCGTCTCCGATCAGCATATGATTTCTGCCTACTATGTGAGGTATTCATCTGCTCCGGGATGATCTGAACCTTCTTTATGGTAGCTCATACCATCTCTAGTCCCATGAGTGCTGACTCCCTGGGGTCAGTCCAGCATAGAGGTGATCTGTAAGGCTAACCATACAAAGCCTATAATGGTTCCATACCGATGGTGGAGTGATAGCTGATGTTCTACGTGAACTCAACCAAGGGAAAGTGATCCTCCCAGCTGTGGCCAAAATCAAGGATGCAAGCAAACACCATTTCTTCAATGGTATGATTGTTCTACTCTGTCTGACCAACCGTATGAGGATGAATGGTGGTGCTCGATCAATGCTGAGTCCCAGATGCCTCCTACAACCCCTTCCATAGACGAGAAGTAAAACATGCATCATGATCAGAGACAATCGTCGAAGACACTAGGAGAATCCATACAATCTCACGTACATTGAGGTATCACATTCCCTCTACTGATCCCTTCACTCTAATAGGTAGGAAGTGGGCCGACTTGGTGATTGGTCAAAGATCACCTAGATAGAATCATGTCCCCCAGATGTGTGTGGACTTCCTGTCACAAATTCCATGGAAATTGCATCC
This sequence comes from Viscum album, assembly GCA_963277665.1. Classification (NCBI taxonomy): domain Eukaryota; kingdom Viridiplantae; phylum Streptophyta; class Magnoliopsida; order Santalales; family Viscaceae; genus Viscum; species Viscum album. The sequence goes on along the minus strand of OY728132.1, from coordinate 1,336,322,538 downwards.
CACTTCCACTCTGGCACCTCTAGTGACTGAACTAAGCCTGTTGGGACCTGATGCTTTGCCTTCACTTGGTGACAAGTGAGGCACTGTGTGACAAAATCTACAATTGTTTTTCTTCATTCTCGGTCACCAATACTAAGGCCGAAGGTCATGGAAAATCGTTTCCACTCCTAGATGTACCACTAGAGGGTACGTATGGAACTCCATCAACACTTCCTTTCGTAGCACCACCAGTACCATAGTACGCCCTCTAAAAAGGATTACGTACTCCCCACCTTCAGAAAATCAATCAGGTGCCTGTCCTATGGATATCTGATCACGTCGTGCCTCAAACTATATGTCCCCAAGCTAAGTCACCCTAACTCACTGATGGAGTGGGGGAGTGAATATTAGAGACAAGAAGATAAGCTTCTTCATCTTGATCCCCATAAGATATCCACAAAGCGGATAGCTTCTCTGTGGCCTCACTCAACAACTATATACCAAATCTTCTACTGAGTGCATATGCTACTACATTTACCTTCCCAAGAGTATTGACTATCTCGAAGTCAATGTCTTGGAGGAACTCAAACCAACATCATTGTCTCAGGTTCAGTTTCTTCTGAGAGAAGATATACCTGATACTCTTGTGATCAGAGTAGACTGTAAAACATTCACCCATCATGTAGTTTCACCACTTCTTCAAGGAGAAGATCACTACTGGTAACTCTAGGTCATTGTTAGCATAGTTATACTCATTTTCCTCAGCCGTCAAGAACCGTAAGAAATCACTGCTTGGTCCTACATCAAGAAACATCCACGCTTGGTCCCTGATGCATCACAGTAGACGAAACACCCAACACCTTCCTTCGGTGTCCTCAAGATGGGAGAACTCATCAGTATCTGCCTCACCTCCTAGAAACTTCATTGTCATCTCTTCGAGCACAAAAAGGTTTTCCCTTTCTTTATCAATATAGATAAGGGTGCCGCATCTCTGGAGAATTCATGCACATAACTTCTGTAGTAATTGGCCAAACCCAGGAAACTTCGTACCTCCGTCATACTCCTGGGTGGTTCCCAAGAAATCACAACCTCAATCTTCGCTGGATCTACTAAAACTCCATCCTTTGAGATGACGTGTCCTAGGAAGTGAACCTATTAGATCCAGAACTGGCACTTCAAGAGATTACCATAAAGATGTTTCTCTCGGAGTGTGTCCCAAACTATCTACAGATGATAGGCATGCTCCTCCTCTAAATCTGAGTATATTCAGATGTCGTCAACTAAGTCTACCAAAAAGCGATTGAGGTATGGATGGAATATTCTTTTCATGAGTCCCATGAACACCGCGGGGTCGTTGGTCACACCGAATGTCATAACCAAGAACTCATAATGTCCATACCGACATCTGAAGGCCATCTTCTGCACATTCTCATCTCGTACCCAGATCTGGTGATAGCCCGATCTGAGGTCTGTCTACGAAAACCATCATGCTCCCTTCAGTTGATCAAAGAAATCATTAATCCTCCGTAGTGGTTATTTGTTCTTCATTGTCACTTGGTTTAGGCACAAATAATTGAAACAGAGTCTCAAACTCTTATTCTCCTTCTTGGCGAACAAAATCAGGGCTGCCCAAGGAGAAACACAGGGCCTAATGAACCCCTTCCTCTACAAGTCCTCTAGTTGTACTCGCAGCTCTCAAAGCATCGTGGGATCTATACGATATGCTGGTGTATATATCTGTGTCTTCTCAGGGTAAAAGATGATATAAAATTTCACCTCTCTACAAGGAGGTAGACCCGGAACATCATCTGGGAAAACATCAGTGTACTGGTCCACCACTATAGGATAACTCAGACCCTCAACATCAACTGGTCTTAGGGAAAGGCATGCCAACTAATGTATGATCGACTGCACCCTCCTCGGGGTAAGTCCTTCCTAGGATGCAATGGTTCCCTTCTCACCAGTGAAGGAAAACCATGTCCCATTCTCGTGGACACACCACACTTTGTGCATAATATAGTCTATCTGAGTATGGACTGTAGATAAATAGTCCATACCCAAGATGACGTTTTAAGGACTCAACGACGCTACTAGTAGATCCCAGTTTAAGCTCCCGCCTCCTAGAGTAAGCTCAATAAAGAATGCTGCCTTTTTATCACATAAACATTCATTAAATTTTACAAAATTGAGGATCTTTAAGGTTTAGTGTCTTGGAAACCAGGAACTTAAAACATGAAAACATAAAACATTATTGTTAAAAACTTGAAAGGCTTCTCCTCATGTTCATCCTAGGTTCATTACTGAATCTCAAACCTGGGGACATACATCAAAAGAAAGGGTGAGTAGAAGGCCCAGTAAGGGAAATAAGGTGAAACATTTAACATGTGAACTTGGGATACATCAATAATGTTTTGAAAAGAACTTTAAGGCATGAGAAAGAAATCAGGAGATATATCATAATAAAAATAAAATTTTTCATAACTTGAAGATGTTTTTACAAAATTTAATATTGAAAATCATTTCATTTCACCAAGGTCCATCCCTAAGGTTTCATTAAAAATTACCAAGGTATCAGTCTAAAATGTCATCTCTAGAGATTAAGTCTTTACCCAATGCATTGGAGCGCTATCTGGGCGCACCCTTGACATGTCTTTATTATCAAGTGAGCACTATATATAATCATCAATAATTTCATAAAATACCCATATAGCATAAAATAAATGGGTTTCATTTCATAATCATAACATTTTAAAAACTGCTTTAAAGACCTGATCTTTATGTCACTTTAAACCCACGGAAAAGGGAATGCGGGTTTCATATATGTAAATCCCATAATTTAAAATAGAAAATTTTGATATATATGTGAATACCCCTGTATAAATAAGAGCTTTGAGTATTCAATTAATAACATAAAATAATTTTGAGATAATGAGGGAGGCATTTTGAGACGAAAACTATGCAGCATAACGTCTATGATACATGGTTTAAGAAAACATTGAAAAGAGAGGGGACATGGGTCACCCACTCAAAAATGATACATAAAACAGTAGGGGAACAGAATATATAGTTTTTAAGAACATGGTAATCAAATTTTAATGATATACCATATGAAAAGAAGAACTTTAAAGGAAGACAAAAATAAGATTTCTTTTATAAGAATTCGGCAGCCTAACGGCGTCTCTTAAAACTTCCAAAAATGGATTGAAGAGATAAAATAGGGTCTCTCATAATATGAACATAAATGATCAGTATGATAGATATAGAGATCATACCCCAACATAATAAAATGTAACTTGAAATACTTGACATGAAAATAGATCTTGAAAACGAGAAGGGTGAAAGAACTCCTTAGAAATTCGGTAGCCTAACAGCGCCACTTAAACTTCAACAAAAATGATTTGATGAGATCAAATAGGGTCTCTCATCATATGAACATAAAATATCTATATGATATATTTAGATATCATACCCCAACATAATAAGAAGGAACTTTCAAGACTTAACATGGAATTAGAACTTTGAAAAAGGAGAAAGGTGAAAGAACCACTTAAAATTCGGCAGCCTAACGACGCCACGTAAAACTTCAAAATATTGAATTGAAGAGATCAAATGGGGACTCTCATAATATGATCATAAAATATAATTATGATAGATATATAGATAATACCCCAACATAATAAAAAGGAACTTGAAATACTTGACAAGAAAATAGAACTTGAAAATGAGAAGGGTGAAAGAATCCATTACAAATATTTCGGCAGCCTAACGGTGCCACATAAACATTCATAAAATGAAATGATGAGAGTAAGAGAGGGTCTCTCATCATATGAACATAAAAAAGGAAAGTATAATTCATATAAAATAAAATCCTCCAACATAAGAACATGGATCATAAAAGAAATGACCTAAAAGAGATCACTTGAAAAGAAAGAGAGGGGTCGGATCCCTTACCTTAAAACGTAACTCTTAAAACTAAAAGGTTGGGACCTTGAGGGCTTGGGGGCACCTTGGGAAGACTACTTAAGAGGTAATGTGACCAGAAATTTGTTGGGGGAGACTGGGGAGTCGAAATGGATGAGAGGGTGGCTTGGTATTTATAGGGAAAGTGAGGGGACAAGGCATTAATGGCCAAGGGACACCTCCAAAGTGGTTTTCTCAAAACCATGTGCTCTCCCATGGTATTTCCCATGGAGTTAGGCCACATGCCCCCCATCCAAAAATTCATCACCTTTGGTCGTCCAACCCATAAAATATCTCATGACATTTTCCTGACACAATTATGATGTCATTAAACATACTGAAACCCTAAAACTGTATTTTTACTATTCACTTAAAATTCAACTTTCTCAGAAAAATCCCAAAATTTCACCTTAACCAAATATCAATGCTCTAATTTCAAAAATGAACTCCATTTTATTAAAATAATTTTATAAATATTTTTAATTTATTTATTTAAATAAATACACTATTTACCGAAAATTCATTTTTTTTCAGAAAAATCCCCAAAAATTACCTTAACACAATATCGATGCTCTGAGTTCAAAAATGAAATCCATTTTATAAAAATAATTTTTTAAATATTTTTAATTTAATTTTTAATTAAAAACACTATTCACCTGAAAAAACTAATACTAGAAAAATAATTTATGAAACCGTTATTTAACCATTTTATTGAATCCAATTACTTAATCAAGGTGCCTAGATTATATTTGTACTTTCATTAAGTGAGATTACTAATCCATTTGGTCACATTACTAATCCTAAGAATAAAATCACAATTCATAATTTACTATTCATCAAAAATCAAGTTGATCTTACTAGACTCTAAATTTCGTACTGAACATAATTGTAGGAGATGATTATTCGAAAATCATTACACATTTTTAATTATTTAAGGTTTACATAAACATTTTTAAAATATTCTTTTTCTAAAATTCATCAAAAATATGCATACTATATTTATCTGGTCATTTGAAAATTCATAAACTTCATCATAAGAAGAAATCCCAATTTTTATTTAAAACAAAGGATTACACAAGACAGTTACGGTCTCCTTACATAGCCACTTATCACACCAGCATAGGACCTAAGTGTAAGGTGTGCTAAGGTGAGAGAATCTAAGGGAGGCTCGGCCAACATCACACGAGTAGTAATTTCTATCAGTTTGAACTTGTCGCCAAGGCGATTCCGTTCTAGCTTCACACGATGAAGTTCAGCTTGGGTTTGGTCCAGAGCAAAGCCCAGTGGTGCTACCTCCTTCCCAAGTTCTGTTAGATGGGCTTCGATCGGTCCAAGACTACTGGGTGATGCCATTGAATCTTCTTTCTATAATAATTATCCAAGATTAATTGTATTTAGATACAATAATCTAAATGTTTAGTTTACAGCGGTCATATTGACCAATGGTCATATAACAGTCAAAACCCAACGGTCTCACTTCAATTATACTCATGTTATCAAATGAAACATTTTTTTGAGTATAAAAATAAAATAATATAAAACTTAAAATTAGGAAACAAGATTTATTCAAAATTTCAAGTCATTACAATCTTCCCCCTTAAGAAATTGTGTCCTCTCAATTCTTAAAATTGGGTTTTGAAATTTCATTGAAAGTCCTACATCGGAAAAGGAGTCAGTAAAACTATTACTTTAAAATAATGAAAGGGAAGTACAAATGTCACCCGAGTTAACCCACAATAAGATTCCATATAGGAAAACATGGACATGGAGGAGAAAACAAAGGGTCATGTTCTGAGGGAGAGTGATAGAAAACATGATTAAGAGAAATTTAACCATAAGAAAATCCCAAACTTATGATGTGTGTAAACAGTCTTTGATTACCTAGTAGTAAACGTAAACCAACAACGTTTTTTTACGTTCTTTTTCATAATTTTGAGGAATTCATTTACTACATAGAACAAAAACATAATAAAATATACCTACCTTCATGTATAGTTTCACCCTTTAATAAGTTTCTACCAAAACTAATATTTTCTCCAAACAATGAGCATTCAAAACTACTTGGTCTCATCAAAACACAAGAATAATCTTCCAGAGAATCCCATAATCCACAAAAGATTAACTATCTATTTCTTCTGTCTTTAAACATTATCCCAAAAATTGAAAGGGTAAGGTAAAACAACTCTTCAAAAAGAAAGAATCCCATAGGAATGGAAACTACATTTAAATCTTCAAAGTTCCATGGTACTACCCAAAGTTCATCATAGACCATTCCATAAATAAGGATCTTTAAAATTCCGCAAAATAAACCAAACTATGATTGAAACCCAAATACCGGAGGGATTTGATAACAAGTCTTCCAAAATAGACTTTATTGTTCATCTCCAAACAACTTCAACCACTCCTAACATCTTATAACAAAAGTATCTAACCTAAATATATTTTATCCAAGATAGGTTAATCATTCCCATAAGTAACCTAAATTAATATTTTTCCACCTTAAATTCATCGATTATTCAAAATATAAGTCAACCTTACTTCTCAATGAAAATACCATAGTAATCTATTTACCTTGATCATATAGGGTCCCCAAAATAGTTAACGTCTTCCAAAATAATAATCATCTTTTAATACCCTAATCATTTTTGTCATATTAATATTTAAATCGTCACATTTCCTATCACATTGGTTGTTGGGACATGTTTTTCCATTTCCCGCCATTAACTATGAAAAGAAAGTACAATTAGGGGCTTAAATACTTTGCCAATAATAATTAAAAGGAACTTAAAGCATATAAGGATAACTTGTAGAAGAAAATTATACCCTAACTTGTGATCCCCTAGGTTTCCATCTAGTTTATCCATGATCATATATTCTTATGTGAATCTTTATTTTATTTTATCTTTGTTCCTTTAACTATAGTTCATACTAATCTTATGAATTTACCAAAGCATATCCCCTGGGAGTGTCGTAACCAAGATTGCAACAAGGCCCGTTTTTGTGTACCAGTTCCCGTTCGAGTATAGCTCAAAACGGTGTTTTTGGGTTTTACCCCTATGTACATCTGTGCCCGAGCCACCTCTACCTGCTCGTATCCAGACAGGGATGTATTTTCTTGGCAACCCCTTACTCAATACTCACCAAAATACCAGGAAGATTTCCTATATTTAAAATTTTCTATAGGTTTCTTCCTAAAGTTTTCATATCCTAATTTCACAAATAACTAAACCATCCTTTGATACCAACTATAGAATCCCTCCTTTTTATCACATAAACTTTCATTACATTTTACAAAACTGAAGATCTTTAAGGTTTAGTGTCTTAGAAACCAGGAACTTAAAACATGAAAACATAAAACATTCTTGTTAAACATGTGAAAGTATTATCCTCATATTCATCCTAGGGTCATTACTGCATCTCAATCCTAGGGACATACATCAAAAGAAAGGGTGAGCAGAAGGCCCAGTAAGGGAAACAAGGGGAAACATTTAACATGTGAACTTGGGATACATCAACAATGTCATGAAAAGAACTTTAAGGCATGAGAAAGCAATTATGAGATATATCATTATAAAAATAACATTTTTCATAACTTGAAGATGTGGCTAAAACATTTAATACTGGAAATCATTTCATTTCACCAAGGTCCATCCCCACGGTGTCATTAAAAATTACCATGTTTATTCACCAAGGTATCAGTCTAAAAAGTCATCTCTAGAGATTAAGTCTTTACCCAATGCATTGGAGCACTATCTAGGCGCACCCTTGACATGTCCTTATTATAATGTGATAAACATATATCATCATAAATCATTTCATAAACAACCCACATAGCATAAAAGAATGGGTTTCATTTCATAATCACAACGTTTTAAAAACTGCTTTAAAGACATGATCTTTATATCACTTTAAACCCACAGAAAAGGGAAAGCTGGTTTCATGTATGTAAATACCAGAATTTAAAATAGAACATTTTGATATATATGTGAATACACCTATATAAATAAGAGCTTTGAGTATTAACTTAATAACATAAAATAATTTTGAGATAATGAGGGAAGCATTTTGAGACGAAAACTATTCAGCATAACGTCTACGATACATGGTTTTAGAAAACATTGAAAAGAGAGGGGACATGGGTCACCCACTCAAAAATGATACATAAAACAGTAGGGGAACAGAATATATAGTATTTAAGAACATGGTAATGATATTTTAATGATATACCATATGAAACGAAGAACTTGAAAGGAAGACAAAAATAAGATTTCTCCTATGAGAATTCGACAGCCTAATGGCGTCACTTAAAACTTCCAAAAAATGGATTGACGAGATCAAATAGGGTCTCTCATAATATGAAAATAAATGATCAGTATGATAGATATAGAGATCATACCCCAACATAATAAAAAGTAACTTGAAAGACTTGACATGAAAGTAGATCTTGAAAACGAGAAGGGTGAAAGAACCCCTTAGAAATTCGGTAGCCTAACGGCGCCCCTTAAACATAAAAAAAATGATTTGATAAGATCAAATAGGGCCTCTCATCATATGAACATAAAAGATAAGTATGATATATTTATAGATCATACCCTAACATAATAAAAAGTAACTTTCAAGAATTGACATGGAATTAGAACTTTCAGAAAGGAGAAAGGTGAAAGAACCACTTAAAATTCGGCTGCCTAACGACCCCACTTAAAACAACAAAATACTGAATTGAAGAGATCAAATAGGGTATCTCATAATATGATCATAAAAGATCAATATGATAGATATAGATATCATACCCCAACATAATAAAAAGGAACTTGAAACACTTGACAAGAAAATATAACTTGAAAATGAGAAGGGTGAAAGAATCCGTTATAAATATTTCGGCAACCTAACGGCGCCACGTAAACATTCATAAAATGAAATGATGAGAGTAAGAGGGGGTCTCTCATCATATGAATATATAAAGAACCGTATAATTAATATAAAAGAACATCCTCTAACATAAGAACATGGATCATAAAAGAAATGACATAAAATAGATCACTTGAAAAGAAAGGGAGGGGTCGGATCCCTTACCTTAAAATGTAACTCTTAAAACTCAAAGGTTGGGACCTTGAGGGCTTTGGAGCACCTTGGGAGGACTTCTTGGGAGGTAATGATACCACAACATAGTTTTGGGAGAGTGTGGAGTCGAAATGGATGGGAGGGTGGATTGGTATTTATAGGGAAAGTGAGTGGACAATGCATTAATGGCCAAGGGACATCTCAAAAGTCGTTTTCTCAAAACCATGTGCTCTCCCATGGTATTTCCCATTGAGTTAGGCCACATGGGGCCCCCCATACAATAATTCATCACCTTTGGTCGGCCAAACCATATAATATCTCATGAAATCATCATGACACAATTATGATGTCATTAAACATACCGAAACCCTAAAACTGTATTTTTACAATTCACTGAAAATTCAACTTTCACAGAAAAATCCCAAAATTTCACCTTAACCAAATATCAATTCTCTAATTTCAAAAATGAACTCCATTTTATAAAAATAATTTTCTAAATATTTTTAATTTATTTTTGTAAATAAATACACTATTCACAGAAAATTCATTTTTTTCAGAAAAATCCCCAAAAATTACCTTAACATGATATCGATGCTCTAAGTTCAAAAATGAAATCCATTTTATAAAAATAATTTTCTAAATATTTTTAATTTTATTTTTAATTAAAAAACACTATTCACCTGAAAAAACTAATACTAGAATAATAATTTATGAAACCATTATTTAACCATTTTATTGAATCACATTACTTAATCAAGGTGCCTAGATTATATTAATACTTTTATTAAGTGAGATTACTAATCTATTTGGTCACATTACTAATCCTAAGCAAAAAATCACTATTCATAATTTACTATTCAGAAAAAATCAAGTTGATCTTATTAGACTGTAAATTTCGTACTGAACATAATTGTAGAAGACAATTTTTCGAAAATCATTACACATTTTTAATTATTTAAGGTTTACATAAACATTTTTCAAGTATCCTTTTTCTAAAATTCATCAAAATATGCGTACTATATTTATCCGGTCATTTGAAAATTCATAAACATCATCATAAGAATAAATACCAATTTTTATTTAAAACAAAGGATTACACAAGGCAGTTACGGTCTCCTTACATAGCCGCTTATCACACCAGAATAGGACCTAAGTGTAAGGTGTGCTAAGGTGAGAGAATCTGAGGGAGGCTCGGTCAACATCGCACGAGTAGTAATTTCTATCAGTTTGAACTTCCCGCAAAGGAGATTCTGTTCTAGCTTCACACGATGAAGTTCAGATTGGGTTTGGTCCAGAGCAAAGCCCAGTGGTGCTACCTCCTTCCCAAGTTCTGTTAGATGGGCTTCGATCGGTCCAAGACTACTGGATGAGGCCATCGAATCTTCTTTCTATAATAATTATCCAAGATTACTTGTATTTATATTAAATAATCAAAACGTTTAGTTTACAGTGGTCATATTGACCAATGGTCATATAACAGTCAAAACCCAACGGTCTCATTTTAATTAAACTCATCTTATCAAATGAAACATTTTTTTTGAGTATAAAAATAAAATAAAATAACACTTAAAATTAGGAAATAAGATTTATTCAAAATTTTGGGTCATTACACTGAAACTGCCAGCACAAGTGTTTAATCGTCAAACCCTATCCCGAAGGAGTCTCTAGTCAAAATGATCGAGCCAATGGCTCCACCAGAATCTTCGAGCTCCGAATGAGGGTAGTGGTAACAAAAGAGTTACTTGAACTTGTTTCTATAAGTACATCAACTAAGATGGAGTAGAAAAAGATCATACCTTGTATCAACTCCGAAGTCCCATTATCATAGGACACATCTACCTGGGGATGAGTTCATCCCTGTCCACCTTCTCCCTATAGTTAAGGTGGACCACATGGAGGTGGTGGTGGTAGAACCTCGAATCACAACATGTTTCCTGCTGCATGGTCAGCTCCTCTGCCACGTCCGCCTCCTGCCTGCAGACCTCCTCGATCGAATCTTTATCACTAACCAAGTGGTCCCTCAACTATCTTCTAGTCATCCGTATGACGGTTCGGGCAGTCACAAGCCATATAACCCTTCCTGCCGCATGAGTAAAATAGTTCGCTCCTCGCATATCATGCTCTATCTCAAGAGCCCCGCACAACCGATCTTGTATCCTGTGTTCGTCCACCTATTGGTATGTTCCTCTTAGACCTCAGCATCATCTGTCTACTACCATCTATAGATTACTCTGCTACGTGACATCCGGTGGTGGGCCTCGCTGCCGGTGACTACTCATCAAGGAATCTCTCCACTAAGAGTGCTCTCTCTAACACCCCTGCATGTGTCAGGATAATGAGAGAAAACATTGAAGCTCCAATATCCCATATGATCCCCTGCTCATAGGTCAGGACCCTAAAAAATGGTCTTACACTGTGTCACTAGAGTAGCATGAGTGGTCAGTGAACCACACAGAATACTGATCCACTATCATGCTGCCCTGATATATGTGGAGAATCTCTTGTATATGCATAAAGTTTAGGGTCGATGGGATGAACTCTGCCTTGAAAATGCTCTCGAAGTCTGTCCATATGAGGGTGACCTCATCGTGAACCTGGGGAATCAAGATCTACCATCTTCTCACTGCTACCTGAAGAAGACTGGTAGTAAGGATGACCATGAGATCATCTGGTGCCCCTAAAAGTAAAAAAACTCTAACTATGGCCTCCATCCAGCCCTCAGCTTCCTATGGATCCATCTCTCCCTGGAACCTCAGAGGCCTCGGGCGTTAAAATCGTGAAACATGCTCAATTGGTGTGCAACCTCTTCTACTGGAGATGGTGGCATCGACTTCCCAATGGGTAGTGGTGTTGCTGGTACACCAACCGATGGTACAATTGCCTTAAGGGGGCCATGTACCGAAGCCTCGTCGCTCGATGGGCTATCATCGCATACTCTACCTGGAACCCTGGCTGGTAGTTTGCATGGTGGAATCCTGAAAGAAACAAGTGTTCCATGGTCAATAAGTTATAACTGTTGAGTTGACTCAAAGAGACCAAAAATAAAAGTTCTCAGAAACACACACGCAATCAATGTTTTCGTGCACTGAGTCGTAAATCTGAAGTCAGGGTCCTCTTGTATGGATATGTCGGCCGCCACACCAACACTAGATTCCCCAAACTAAAAACCACACTCATCACACTTAACACTATTTCCACACAGAAAATATCAGAGTCCTAGTTATTCGGTAGAACCGACTCCTCTATTATCAATTTTTCATGACCCGTCCCCCGAGGCACATGCTGTGACTACCCCAAGCCCGCCTTCCATAGTCTATGGGATTGCGACTAGAACCGGAATGGAATATCCCTAAAACCAAGAATACATTGTCTTTAAACCTAAAAACTCACACAAACCAAGCACACTGCAAGATAAAAGAACAAAGTAAACTATATAGTAAACAGGGTGTTTACAAAATGTAAAGGGGGTCGGAATACAACCCCAAATGGAAAGTACAAGTAAAACTAGAAACAACTCCTGTTAACACCCGCCTAGGATCCTACCTGATGGGTAGGTACAGCTCTCAAATGGTCATCACTGAGGTACACCTCGTCTAAGGTCCATCATTGAGAAGTCTCTAGTCTGGGTACCCTTATCCTCAGTCAGCACTGTTTGTTGTCTGCACCAGACACAGCAAGGTGCTGGCGTAGCCTATGTAGGGGTGAGTATAACGATACTCATTAGGGACTCTAAGACCCCCAAAGGTCTCTCTGAATCAAAAAAGTATAAACCAAAATGTAATACCACAATTACAAAGAATGAAACAAAAATCAACCATACATAGGTACATGCCCCTACATATACTTAATTTATCAAGTATACCCATCTCGATCATGAGGAAACACAAAACCCAACCCTTTAGCCAAAAGTACAGTTGTTCCACAAAATAAATAATTACATGAATGTGAGTACCACAAAGGTAATGCCATAAAGAAGAATACCAAAAGGCATCAATACACATGAGCGTACCATAATGGTAAGTACCACCAAGGTAATTCCCCACAGAATAATACACCAAAGGAATCATCAGCCAGAAGTGTCCCACAAAGGTATGAGCTCAGTTCACACCAGGTATAACTTATGTATGGAAGCCTAAATGATTAGTGGTATTACTAGATCATATTACTTCATCAAGAAAATATGTTGTTGAACCACATAGGATCAAAGATGACCCACATAGGATCGAAGATGACCCACCCAGGATCTGGAGATGACCCACACAAGATCTAAAGATGACCCACACTGGATTGGTATGCGCTGACCCACACAGGATCGCTAAGCGCTGACCCACATAGGATCCAAAGATGGCCCACACATGATTTGAAGATTCTTCAAGTACAGCCAGCCACAGGGTTCCCGCACAATGAAAACCTGATTCTGAAATCTTCCACTTCTCAATCCATCAGTCAATACTTCAACTTCCACGATGTCCAATGAAGAAGTATCATGAAGTTCTGTCATGTCATATTGGACCCAACGCGACAGATGGCGCGTCAATCGGATGCCCGATCTCAGAGTTATTATGTTACCGTTCTGAGGGCCCAGTTGGATTTGGGTTCAATCCAACTCATTTGTACTCTAACTTTATCCAAAACTCATATGGAGTATACCAAAATGACCATCTCGATCCATATATTTTGGCACCATACAAGGTTCTTCAAACAGACACAAAATTCTCAAGATATGACCAAAAAGGTGTGTCTAGGTCCAGATTGGTTCGGGTCCGTCCCTTCCCGCAAAGGGGGTGGTCCGGCCTACTGGGCGCGGCCTGCTCGGTGCAGTAAACTTGGATGGTTGTGGTGCATCCACCTGGATGCGGTCCGCCGTGGTGGGGTTATCCTTAACCGCACTGGGGGGAGCCCCCCCCAGTTTTCCAAACGGTCCAACAGACCATTCAGTTTGCTGGAACACGAGACCCGCCGTAGTGGGTCCTACTTGGTGTGATGGTTCCGATCAGGGGTTCTGGCCAGCTCCCTCCTTCCAGCGGTGAGATGGAACCAATATCCCCCCGCTATTGGCTGGTAGTCGACCGCCCAAGTGTGCTTCCACCACTCGATAGCGGCGACCTCCTCCTCAGCCGGTAGCTCGGATGTGCGCTGCCCCGGTTCCACACTGTCGGTCGGGGTGTTGGCCACCTCATTTCTCCACTGCAGCCGATGGGCTATGGATTCCTTCGGCGGCGCGGTTGCACCACCATCGTCATCGCGGCCCGCCGGTGTGCCGGCTGCCGCCCATACCCTATCGGCATCATGGTCAGTTTCCACTAATGTAAAGTCCCAGATTTCTCTATGTAATTTTTTTTAATTATATGGAAATATTATGAGTCTGCGAAAATGGCTGGTAGGTGATTCAGAGGCCCGGAGATCCCAGAATTAATTTATGAACTTTTTTGTGTACATTCAGAAAATGCTCGAGCGATAGTTTGTAACTTTTGTACTGGATCTCGGAATTAAAATTTGAGGACACCGTTGAACTCACATCACCAATATTCTCTTAAGGAGACCTTCACCTCGACCGCGGTAGGTCGAGGGGGGAAGTTAGTTTTTTGGATTTTCATGGGGAAATTGAAAATTAAAATAAATAAAATTTTAATTTAATTTCTTGAAACCCCTCATTTGAATCTTAGAGGTGGGGAGCACATGATGGTGGTCGGTAATTTAATACTGAGCATTAAATGCCCGGTTTTAAAAAAATGTGTAACCACAATTTCCTTCAATTAATGGGAATCATTAATTCTGAAAATTAATGAATCAACTTGTTAATTACAAGTATAATTAACTCTTCTTGATGGTTGTTTTTCTATTGGTGAAAGGGAGAGGAGCCTTTTCCTGGAGAATTCTAGAAGGAAGAACATCCTCTAGTGAAGAAAATTATTTTGATAAAGAATAAGGATGATGATCGAGCTCAGATTGGGAGCATGTTTTGGGAGTGACGAACGTCGACATCTTCATCTTTTTCCCCATGGCAACTCCAACAAATGAATGAGTTATGAAAGTGATTATATTTTTCTTCATGGTTTTACGTTGATTCAAATCCTATTGAACCACTAGCTATCAATCTAACGTAGAGGGTGTGGGCTAATCAAGCACAGCCTGATCCCTCCGCTCCCTCTAGGATGACGTGTTCTTCATGGGTGGATCAATGGTTGAGTAGAGCCTGACCACGACATCAGTGACCGGTGCCAGTAGGGTATGGGCGGAAGCCGGCACACCGGCCAACCATGATGACAGTGGTGCCACAACTACACCGTTGAAGGAAGATGTGGCCCGTCGACATCAGCAGAGGATGGTGGCGGCCGTCACCCCGATCGGCCACGTGGAACTGGGGCGGCACACGTCCACGCTACCGACTGAGGAGGAGGTCACAGATATCGATCCGTTGTGTCACACTAGGGTGGCTAGAAA
Source organism: Viscum album (assembly GCA_963277665.1). Classification (NCBI taxonomy): domain Eukaryota; kingdom Viridiplantae; phylum Streptophyta; class Magnoliopsida; order Santalales; family Viscaceae; genus Viscum; species Viscum album. The sequence continues at coordinate 1,336,307,094 of OY728132.1, read as the reverse complement.
CTAGCCGACCATGGGAGGACAGCGGCGCTATCATTCCACTGGAAGAAGGGAGCTAACCGGAACCGCCAACTGACTGCGTCACGCCGAGAAGGACCCGCTCCGTTGGGTCCTGCATGGAATTCGGCCAAATGGTCCATTGTATTGTTCGGAAAATAGGGGGACCTCCCCCCAGTGCGGCTAGGGTGGGCCCCGCCACGATGGACCGCACCTAACCAGGTAGACTGCACCCTGTCTAGTGGACCGCACCCTTTGCAGGTTAGGCCGGACCCGGGTCGGGCCGAGTCGGTCCGACCGGGTCGGACAAGACCTGTGCATATCGGGGCCCAAATACGCATTTTTTGCCATACCTTGAGAACATGGAATCCATTTGACAAACCCTCTACAGTGCCAGAATACTTGGATCGAGACAGTCCTTTTGGTATACTCCACGTGAGTTTGGGATAATGTTGGAGTATGGAAGGTTTGGATCGAACTTGAATCCAACCAGGCCCTCGGAACAGAAATGCTAATAACTCATAGACAGGGTGTCTGATTGATGTGTCGTCTATCACGTTGGGTCCAATATAACATTAAGGACCGTTATGATACTTCTTCATGGGAATTCATGGAATTTGAAGTATTTACTGATGGATTGAGGAGCAGGACCTTCTAGAATCAAGCTTGCTTAGTGCAGGAACCCTGTGGCTGCCAGTACTTGAAGAATATTTAGATCCTGTGTGGGTCATCTTCGGGTCCTGTGTGGGTTAGCAATCAAAAATCCTATGGGGGTTAGTGCATAATTATATTTTGTGGGTCATCTCCATATCCTCTGTGGGTCATCTTTGATCCTATGTGGGTCATCTTTGATTATGTGTGGGTCAACAGTAGAGCTTCTCGGCGAAATAATATGATCTAGAAATAAAACTAATCATATATACTTCCGTAGTTATGTTATACCTGGTATGAGTGAGTCCTTACCTTTTTGGTACACTTCTGTTTGATAATTCTTTTGTGGCATTATTTTTTTTGGTGTTATCATTTTGGTACGTACCTTTGTGGTACACTCCTATTTGGTGATACCTTTTTGTTATTGTTTGTTGGGGTGTTACCTTTGTGGTACTTACCTTCGTGGTATTCCTTCCTTTATGGAACAGTTGTAATTTTGGAAAAAGAGTTGGGCTTTGTGTTTCTGCATGATTGAGATGGGTATACTTGATAACTTAGGTATATTTTTGGGCATATACCTATGTTGGGTTGATTATTTCTTCGTTCATTGTAATTGTGGTCATAGTTTGTGGTTTATCCGTTGTGGATTCAGAGATACTTTTAGTGGTATCAGGGTCCCTACTGAGTATCATTATAATCACCCCTACATGGGTTATTCCCGCACCTTGATATGACTTGTATAGATGACGGACATCGCTGACTGATTATGAGGGTACTAGGACTAGAGGCTACTTGTAGGTGGGCTTTAGACGAGGCACACAACAGATATGACCATTCAAGAGTTGTACCTACTCTTATGAAAGGATCCTTGGCTGGTGTTCATATGAGTAGTTTTCAGTTTTACTCGTAATTTCCTATTGGGCTTGTATTTCGGCCCCTTTACATACTCTACACACTCATTTTACTATATAATTTACCATGTGATTTTATCTTAATTTGTTCTTGTATTTCATGAGTTGCATGTGAAAAAGGAAATTCCTTATAGGTTTTAGGGATATGCCTTTCTAGTGATGGTCTTCATCCCCTGCCCTATGAAAGGTGGGCTTGGGGTAGTTATGACATGGGCCCTAGGGACGGGTCGTGGAAAATTGGTATCAGGGGAGTCAGTTCTACCGAATAACTTATAATGTGCTCTTTTCTATGTGTCCATAGTGTTTTGGGTGATGAGTGTGGTTTTGAGTTTGGTGAATTTAGTGTTGTTGTGGTGGAAGATCTATCCATACACAAGGACCCTAACTTCTGATTTCCAACTCAGTGCAGGAAAACAGTAATTGTATGTGTGTTTCTAAAAAGTTTTCTTTTTGGTCTCATTGAGTCATCTCACTAGGTATAACTTATTGACCGTACTACACCTATTTATTTCAAGATGCCTTCACATAGATAGGTATCTAGGGTTCTAGGTAGAGTATGTAATGATAGTCCACCAAGCCATGAGGCTTCGCTACAAGGCCCACATTCGGCAGTTTTACCATCGGGTGGTGTACCAACAGCACCACTACCTGCTTGGCAGCAAATACCACCAAATCTAGCAGGAGAGGGTGTAGGCTGTTTGAGCGTGTTGCATGCATTTCATCTCCAGAGGTGACCGATGTTCTAGGGAGGGTCAGATCCACAGGCAGCTGAGGACTGGCCGAAGGCCGTAGTTTGAGTTCTTTGACTAGTAGGGGAACCAGCTGATCTCATGGTGATCCTTACCACCAGTCTTATTCAGGAAGCATCAGGGAGATGGTGGATCTTGATGCTCCGGGTTCATGAAGAGGTCACTCTCCTCGGGGCAGACCTCAAGAGCCTTTTCAGGCTAGAGTTCATCCCATCGACCTTACACTCTATCTTTATACATAATCTTCTCCACCTACAACATGGTAGAATGATCATGTATCAGTATTCAATGAGGATCACCAATATCTTATGCTATTCCACTAACATGGTGTAGAACCATTTCTTCAGGGCCCAGACCTTTGAGCAAGGACTCAGACGGGAGATTAGAGATTTGATAATTTCTCCCAGCATCCTGACGCAAGAAAGGGTGTTAGAGTGAGCACTCTAAGTGGATACTTTCTTGGTTGAGTTGTCACAAGTAGCGAGACCCACCATCGGACGTCACATAGAAGAGTCATCTACAGCTAGAAATAGACAGATGATGTTGAGGTCAAAGAGGGATAGACCTACAAGTGAAGATTGCAGGATATAGGGTCATTCGTGCGGGTCACTCGAGACAGAGCAGGACATGCAAGGAGAAGAAAATGTTACTCAGGAAGCAGGTAGGGTCATATGGTTCTCGATTTCCCAAACCACCATAAGGATGACCAGTAGACGGTCGATAGACAGCCTAGGCAGAGGTGAAGATTCGATCATGGAGGTCCGCAGGTAGGAGGTAGATGTGGCAGAGGAGTAGGTCATGCAACAGGCGGTGTGTGACGATTTGAGGTTCTACTACCACCACCTCCAGGTGCTCCACCCCACCCATAGGGAGCATGTGGGCAAGGACGAGCTCTACTCCAGGAAGCTGAGGCCTATGAACACGACACTCCGAAGATGATATGAGGTACGATCTATGTCTACTCCACCTTAGATATAGTACTTATAGACACAGGTTCCAGTCACTCTTTTATTACCACTTCTCTTGTTCAGAGCTCAAATATTCTGGTGGAGCCATTGGCTCAATCCTTATGGCTAGAGACTCCTAAGAGAGCGGATTCCATGATTACACACTGGTGCCAGTAGTGTGAGATTACTCTTGGAGGTGAGAGCTTCAGCTGGGATCTTCTAGTAGCATCGTCGAGGCCTTAAGATGGCATCTTGGTTATAGACTGGTTATCTACAGTCCAAGATTAGATCAAATATTTTATGCACAATGTGCGGTGTTCCCAGGAGTATGGGACAAGTTTTTCCTTCACTGGCGAGAAGGAAACCTTTGCAGCATAGAATGGACATACCTGGAGGAGGGTGCAGATGATCACACATCAGCTGGCTAGCCTTACCCTCGAAGTGGTGGATGTTGACTATTTGAGTTATCATGTAGTGGTGGATCAATATACTAATGTTTTTTCAAATGATGTTCCGGGTCTACCCCCTTGTAGACATGTAGACTTTTATATCGAATTGTACCCCAGGAAAACAAAAATATCAAGAACAACATAACGGATGGCTCCCGCGGAGCCTCAAGAGCTGCGAGTATAGTTGGAGTTCTTGCAGAGAAAGGGGTTAATTAGGCCCAGTGTTTCTCCTTGGGCAGCCCCGATTTTGTTCACCAAGAAGGTGGATGGGAGTTTGAGACTCTATGTGAACTATTGGTGCATGAACTAGGTGAACATGAAGATCAAGAACCCACTACCAAGGAATGACGATCTCTTTGATCTGCTGAAAGGAGCATGGTGGTTTTCGAAGACAGACCTCAGATCATGCTATCACCAACTCAGGGTACCAGATGAGGATGAGAATAAGATGACATTCAGATGTCGGTATGACCATTATGAGTTCTTTGTTATGCCATTCAACATCACATATGACCCAGCAGTGTTCATGGGATTAATGAACAAGATCTTCCAGCCATACCTCAATTGCTTTGTCGTAGTCTTCATTGATGACATCCTGATATAATCAACTATAGAGTATGAGCATGCCTATCATCTAATGATAGTTCTGGATACACTCAGAGATCCCCATCTTTGTGGTAAACTTTTAAAGTGATAATTCTGGAAACGAGGGGTCCAATTTCTTGGAAACGTTATCTCGGAGGCTAGAGTTGCAGTGGTTCCAGCAAAGATTGAGGGTGTGCTTTCTTGGGATCCACCCATGAGTGTGACGAGGATGTAGAGTTTTTTGGGTTTGGCTGGTTACTACCGTAGGTGTTTTCCTAACTTTTCCATAGTTACGACACCCTTATCAGTGTTAACTAAGAAGGGACAACCCTTTGTGTGGGTGGAGAGATACTAGGAGAGTTTTGAGGAGATGAGACTGAGACTGGTGAGTGAACCCTTCTTGAGTCTACTAGAGGAGGGTGTTGGGTACATAGTCTACTGCTATTCATCAAGGACTAGGCTCAGATATGTCCTGATTCAGGATTTATTTGTGATCGTGTTTGGTTCTTGACAGCTGAGACTACATGAGTAGAACTATTCCACCCATGATCTGGAGTTAGTAGCAGTGGTCTTCACCATGAAGATGTGGCGAAATTACATGATGAGTGAACATTTTATAGTCTTCTCTGATCACAATAGTCTCAGGTATACCTTCTCTCTGAAGGACATAAACCTGTGATAGTGAAGTTGGATTGAGTTCCTCTATGACTATGACTTTGAGATAGACTATACTCTTGGGAAGGGGAATGTAGTAGCATATGCTCTCATCAAGGGATCTGGTATACAGTTGTTGAGTGAGGAAACATAGCGGCTAGCCTCTATGCGGATATACTACGTGGATCAATATGAAGTAGCTTATCTTCAGTCTCTAATAGTCACTCCCCCACTCCTTTATCGAGTCATGGAGGCGCAACATAGGGGCACTTACTGCGAGGCACGACATGCTCAGATATCCACAAGATAGGCATCTGATGGATTTTATGAAGGTGGGGAGCACATCATCCTCTTCAGAGGGTGTACTATGGAACTGGTGGCACTACGAGAGGATTTTTTGAGGGAGATCCATACGTCCCCTCGAACTGTACATCTAGGATTGGAAAAGATGTACCAGGACCGTTGGCGTCAGCACTGGTGGCTTGGAATGAAGAAAGTAGTGGCAGAGTTTGTCACAAGGTGCCTCACTTGTCCACAAGTTTAGGAAGAGCATCAGATCCTAGATGGGAAGATATGTACATGATCCTTCACACATAATTGACTAGGGCGAACTGGAAATGATTATTGAGTGTATTTTTTAAAGGTTCCATTAAAGATTGAGGATCCACATGATAGAGTCCTATGTGGGCGATCGATACCAATGGTGCACGTTCGTTGGCAGCATGTGAACACCAAGAGATCACATTAGAGTGGGAGGCTTAGATTAATGCACAATACCCCCACTTTTAATCTAGTTTGTGTTGTGGCTTTCGGGGATGGAAGAGGAGAATGTAAAGACCCATATTTTTCCATGTAATTTTATTAATTATATGAAAATATTATGAGTCCATGGAAATTAATGGAGCGTGATTCCGAGGCCCATAGTGCTCAGAATGAATTTATGAACTTTTTTAGGTACGTTGAGAAAACGCATGAGTGTCATTTTGTTACTTTTGTACCGGAGCATGAAATTGAAATCTGAGGACACCGTTGAACTCGCAGAACCAATATTCGCTTAATGAGAACTTCACCTCGACCGTAGAAGGATGATGTTGGAAGTTAGTTTTTCATATTTTTGTGAGAGAATTGAAAAATAAAATAAATATATTTTTATTTTTATTTCATGAACCCCTCATTTGAATCTTATAGGTGGGGAATACACAAGGGTTTTCGGGCATTTATTTCTTTGAATTAAATGCCCCATTACACAAAAATGTGTAACAAAAATTTCCTTCAATTAATGGGATTCATTATTCAAAAAATTAATGAATCAACTTGTTAATTAAGGGATTAATTAACTCTTCTTGAGGGTTCTTTTTCCGTTGGAGAAATGAAGAGATGGTTTTTATTGGAGAATTCTCTAAGGAAGAACATCCTCAAATGAAGAACATTCCCTGGATCAAGAACATGGATGATGCTCAAGCTCGGATCGAGAGTGTGTTGCAGGAGAGACGAACGTTGAAGTCTTCATCTTTTTTCCCATGCCATCTCCAACAAACGAACGAGGTAGGTTTGTGTTTATATTTTTCTTCATGGTTTTACATTGATTCAAATCCTCTTGAACCACCTCATATCAATCTAACGTGGAGGGTACGGGCGAAAGAAGAACGACATAATTCCTCTGCTCCCTCTATGTTTCCATGTTCTGCATGGTTGGATCAACAGTTGAGCGGAACCTGACCACGATGTTGGCGACCGACGCCAGCAGGGAATGGGCGGCAGCCTGCACACTGGCCAGCTGCGATGATGGAAGTGGTGCAACTGCGCAGCCGAAGGAAGCCGCATCCCGTCAGTTGCAGTAGAGGAAGGTCATGGCTGGAACCCCGGTCGGCTGCGTGGAAGCTGGGTGGTGTGAATTCATGCCGCCGGCTAAGGAGGAGGACGTGGCTATCGAGTCGTGGAGGCACACCAGGGCGACTGGCAATCGGCTGGTTGCGTGGGGACAGCGGTGCCGTCACGCCACTAGAAGGAGGAAGGCGGTCAGCCGCGTGACGACGAGCAGGACCTGCTCCGATGGGTCCTACATACGAGAAGAATGAACGTTCTATTGGATCATTCAGAAAACCAGGGGTCCTCCCCCCAGTGTTTCTACAGTGGGCCCCGCCATGGCAGACCGTACCTAGCCGGGCGTACCACAACCAACCGGGAAAACCACACCCAACCGGGAGGAACGCACCAATCGGACCACGCTTAGTGGGACTCTTTGACAGGGCCACACACAACTAACCGGGCCTCCCCCTTTACAGCCTAGGCCACACCTGGGTTGGGCCAGGTCGGACCAGACCCGTGCCTATCTGGACCCAAAAACACCTTTTGGGTAGTATCTTGAGAATTGGGCGTCCGTTTGATGAACCGTCTAGAGAGCTGGAATCCTTGGAACCAAACTGTTCTTTTGGTATACTATACATGAGTTTTGGATAATGTTGGAGTACAACCAAGTTGGATGTAACTCGAATCCAACCGGGCCCTCGGAATGGAAATGCTAATAACTCACACAACGGGCATCCAACAGACGCGTCGTCTGTCGTATTGGGTCCCATATGACATGAAAGACCTTAGTTATACTTATTTGTGGGACTTTGTGGTAGTTGAGGTATTGAATAATGACTTGAGGAGCAGAACCTTTCAGAATCAAGATTTCTTAATGAGGGAACCCTGTGGCGAGATGTACTTGAAGAATCATCAGATCTTTTGTGGTTCATATTCGGATCCTTTTTGGGTTAGCGCTCAGCGATCCTATATGTTCAGCGCATAGAGAAACTATGTGGGTCATCTCCATATCCTGTGTGGGCCATCTTTGATACTCTGTGGGTCATATTCGATCCTGTGTGGGTCATTAGTAGAGCTTCTCAACGAAGTAAGATGATCTATAAATACTACTAATCATATATACTTCTGTACATAAGTTATACCTGGTGTGAGAGGAGTCCATACCTTTGTGGTACACTTCAATGTGATGATCCCTTTGTGGTATTCTTCTGTGTGGCATTAACTTTTGGGTACTTACCTTTGTGGTACACTCTTGTGTTGTGATACCATTGTGGTATTATTCTGTGTGGAATTACCTTCACGGTACTTACCTTCATGGTATTCCATCCTTCATGGAATTTTTGTTCATTTGGAAAAATAGTTGGGTATTTTGTTACCTCATGATCGAGATTGGTATACTTGATAACTTAGGTATATGTATGGGAATATACCTATGTAGGGTTTATTATTTCTTTGTGCTTCGTATTTGTGGTCTTAAATTGTGGTTCATCCTTTGTGGATTCAGAGAGACCTTCGGGGGTCTCAGGGTCTCTACTTAGTATCATTATACTCAACCCTGCATGGGCTACGCCCGCACCTTGCTATGTCTTGTGCAGACGAAAAAAAATGCTGACTAGGGATGAGGGTACCAGGACTGGAGGCTGCTCGGAGATGGACCTTAGATGAGGCTTTCCACAGAGACAACCATTAGATAGTTTTACCAACCCTTCAAGAGGATCTTTGGATGATGTTCATAGGAGCTATTTTTAGTTTTACATGTACATTCCAGTTGGGCTTGTATTCCGACCCCATTATTTACTGTACACACACTTTTTACTATATAGTTTACCTTGTGATTTTATCATGCTTTGTGCTTGTATTATCTGAGTTGTAGGTTAAAAAGGAAATTCCTTCTCAGTTTTAGGGATATGACTTTCCAGTGCTAGTCGCTAGCCTCTGGCCTATGGAAGGTGGGCTTGGGGTAGTCACAGCATGGGCCCCGGGGGATGGGTCGTGATTGCAGATCACCTATATGATAGAATGACCCCAAAGAGTCAGCACTCATGGGACTGGAGATGGTACGGGCTACCACAGAGAAGGTGCAGAACATCTAGGAGCGGAAGAAGACTGCACAGAGCGGGAAGAAATCTTGTGCTAACAGGAGACAGAGACCTCATGAGTTTGAGTATGGGGACCATGTATTAATAAGGGCCTCACCTCGATGAGGTTTGCAGATATTTCGTAGGGGTGGCATGTTATCTCTTAGGTTTATCGGACCCTATCAGGTCCTCATCAGAGTTGGCGAGGTGGCATACCGCTTAACTCTTCCCCCTCAGTTGCACTGAGTGAATGACGTTTTCTACATATCCCGGCTGAGGAGATACCTACATGATCCTTCACACATCATTGATGGGGAAAACCAGAATAGACGATGGGGAGACTTTTTTAAATGTTCCAGTAGAGATTGAGGATTGACATGAGAGAGTCCTAAATGGGATATCGATACCTCTAGTGCGCGTTTGTTTGAAGCACGAGAACTTCCAGGAGAGCACATGGGAGCGTGAGGATTATATTTTTGCATAGTACCCCCACTCTTTTCCCTAGTTTGTGTTTCGGATTTAGGGGATGTAAAGCCCTGGGGTTTGGAGAATTTAAAGACCCAGATTTTTCCATATAATATTTTATATTATATAAAAATATAACGAGTCCGCGAAAACTGATGGTGCGTGATTCTGAGGCCCAATGTGCCCGAAATGATTTTTTTATCTTTTTAGGTACATTTAGCAAACACGCGGGTGGTGTTTTGTAACTTTTGAACTGGAGCTTTGAATTAAAATCTGAGGACACTGTTGGACTCGCAGGGTTGAGATTTTCTTAAGGAGACCTTCACCTCGACAGTAGTAGGTCGAGGGTGAATGTTAGTTTTTAGATTTTTGTGGGAGAATTGAAAAATAAAATAAATTACTTTTTATTATTATTTCCTGAAACCCCTCATTTGAATCTTAGAGGAGGGGACTACCCACGGGTGGTTGGGAATTTAATGCTGAGAATTAAATTACCAGTAACACAAAAAATGTGTGACCACAATTTCTTTCAATTAATGGGATTCATTAATTATAAAAGTTAATGATTCAAAATTTTTATAAATATTTTTATTAATAATTCTTGAGGGTTGTTTTTACTTTTGATAATGGGAGAGGATGATTGTTTTGGAGAATTCTCAAAAAAAAGAACATCCTCCAACGAAGAATATTCTCTAAATCATGAATGAGGATGATGCTCGAGCTCGAATCAGGAGCGTTTTGCGGGTGCGACGAATGTCGACGTCTTCACCATTTTCCCCATGCCATATCCAACAAATGAACAATTTAGGGAAGTGTTTATATTATTATTTGTTGTTTTATGTTGATTCAAATCCTTTTAAACCACTTTCTATCGATTTAACATGGAGGGTGCGGGCAAAAAAAACTTGGTCTGATCCCTCTTCTCCCTCTAAGTTGTCGTGTTCGTCATGGGGGGATCAACAATTGAGCGGAACCTGATCCCGATGCTAGTAACCATTGCTGGATGGGTATGGGCAGTGGCCGACACACCGGACAGCCGTGATGATAGCAGCGGCGCAACCGCGCCGCAGAAGGAAGCGACAGCCCGTCGACATCGGCGGAGGAAGGTGGTGCCTGACACCCCGGCCGACCACTTGGAATCCGGGAAGTGCACATTCATGCCGCTGGCTAAAGAAGAGGCCAAAAATATTGAGTTGTGGAGGTCGGAAACCAGCCAGCCATGGGAGAATAGTGGCACCGTCATGACACTGGAAGGAGGGAGCCAGCCGTAACAGCCGTCCAGCCACGTCACACAGAGCAGGACCTGCTCCAGCGAGCCCCATGTGCTAGCGCTCTGCTCCTAGCCGAGCACACCACACATAGTTGATTGGTAAACGTCGAGTGGTCTATACTGAGCGGGCCCCTCTGACAGGAACATGCCCAGTGGTATGCGCCCTATGGTCTGGGCCACCCCCTTTGCGGGCTGGGCCAGACCCGGGTCGTGCCGGGTCGGGCCCAGATACTCCTTTTTGGCCATATCATGAGAACCGAACATTCATTTGACGAACTGTCTACAACACTGGAATCCCTGGATTGATAAGGTACTTTTGATACAATCCATATGAGTTTTTGATAATATTGGAGTATCACTGGGTTGGATCGAACCTGAATCCAATCGGGCCCTCAGAACGGAAATGCTAATAACTCACAGATCGAGCATCTGATAGACTCTCCCTCAGTCGCTTTGGGTCTCATATGACATGATGGGTCTTTGTGATACTTATTCATTGGAATTAATGGTAGTTTAAGTATTTATTGGTGTCTTGTGGAAAGGATCCTTTTGGAATCATGCTCACTTAGTGCGGGAACCCTTTGGCTGGTTGTACTTGAAGAGTCATCAGATCCAATGTGGGTCATCTTTGGATCCTGTGTGGGTTAGCACTTAGTGATCTTGTGTGGGTCAGTGCATATCGATCCTCTGGGGGTCATCTCTAGATCCTGTGTAGGTAATCTTCAATACTGTGTGGGTAATCTTTGATCCTGTGTGGGTCAGTGCATATCGATCCTCTGGGGGTCATCTCTAGATCCTGTGTAGGTAATCTTCAATACTGTGTGGGTAATCTTTGATCCTGTGTGGGTCACCAGTAAAGATTCTCGACGAAGTAAGATGATCTTGCAATATATCTAATCACTTATACTTCAGTACTTAAGTTATACCTGGAGTGAGCTGAGTCATTACCTTTGTGGTAAAATTATGTGTGATGAATCCTTTCTGGTATTATTTTGTGTGTCGTTACCTTTGGGGTACTTACCTTTGTGATACTCTCCCATGTGGTTATAACTTTTTGGTATTCTTCTATGTGGCATTACATTTGTGGTACTTACCTTCATTGTATTCCTTCCTTCGAGGAACAGCTGAACTTTTGGCTAAAGAGATGGGCTTTGTGTTTCCTCATGACCATGATGGGTATACTTGATAACTTAGGTATATGTATGGTCATATACCTAAGTAGGGTTGATTGTAACTTCGTGCTTTGTAATTGTGGTCTTACTTTGTGGTTTATCTTTGTGGATTAAGAGAGACCTTTGGGGGTCTCAGGGTCCCTACTGAGTATCATTATACTTACCCCTACACAGGCTATTCCCACACCTTTTTGTGTCATGTGTAGATGATTGACAATACTAACTAAGGATGCAGGTACCAGGACTGAAGGCTGCTCGAAGGTGGACCGTAGACGAGGCATACCCTAGAGACGACTATTCGAGAGATGTACCTGCCAATCAGGTATGATCCTTGGTAGCTGTTCATAGGATCTCTTTCCAGTTTTACTTGTACATTCCAGTTGTTCTTGTATTCCGGACCCTTTATATTTAGTATACACCATGTTTACTATATATTTTACTTTGTTCTTATATCTTGTTGTGTGCTTGGTTTGTGTGAGTTTATAGGTCTAAAGGAAATGCCTTCCCAGATTTAGGGATATTCATTTATTATTCTATTTTCTATCCCATGGCCTATGGAAGGTGGGCATGGGGTAGTCATGGCATGGGCCCGTAGGATGGGTCGTGACAAATTATTATCAGGGTAGTCGATTCTACAAAAGAACATAGACTCTGATCTTTTCTGTGTGGAAATAGTGTTAAGTGTGATGAGTGTGGTTCTTTAGTTTGGGGAATCCAGTGTTGGTTCGACAACCGGTGTATCCATACACAAAGACCCTAACATCTGATTTCTGACTCAGTGCACAAAAACACTGATTGTATGTGTTTATGAAAGGATTTTTTTTCTGTCTCTTTGAGTCATCTCACCAGGTATAATTTATTAAATGTGTCTCACCTGTTTCATTCAGGATACCTCCACATAGACAACCATCTAGGGTTCCAGGTAGAGTATGTGATGATAGCCCACCGAGCGAAGAGGCTTCGGTATAGGGCCCCCTTTCAGCAGTTGTACCATCAGGTGGTGTACCAGCAGCACCACTACCATTGGGAATCCAATGCCACCAGCTCCAATAGTAGACGGTGCACACCGCTTGAGCAAATCTCATGATTTTCAATGCCCGAGGACACTGAGGTTCTGAAGATAGATGGATCCACAGACAATTTATGACTTAATGAAGGCCTTATTTATAGTTTTTCAAATGCTAGGGACAGAAGGTGATCTCACGATGATCCTTGCCACCAGTATTCTATAGGAAGCAGTGGGAAGATGTTGGAGCTTGATGCTCTAGGTTCACGACGAGGTTTCTCTCATCTGGTCTGACTTTAAGAGCATTTCCTGGGTAGAGTTCATCATTGTGACCTTATTCTCTATGGGTATACATAAACTTCTCCCCCTACAGCAGGGCAGCATGACCATGGATAAGTATTCATGGAGGTTCACCCACTTCTCTCGCAACTCTGCTGACATGTTGTGTGACCCTTCTTCAGGGACCAGACCTTCATGTAGGGGATCAGACGGGAGATTATGGCTTCAATGATTTATCTCAGTATCCAGACACAGGCGGGGTGTCAGAGAGAGGACACTTAGTGGAGAGCTTCCTTGTAGAGCACTCACCGACAACAAGACCCACCACCAGACATCATGTAACAGAGTCATCTGCAACTGGTAGTAGACAGAGGACACAGAGGTATAAGAGGTCCAGACATATAGGTGGACGACCAACGGATATAGGGTCGATCTTGTGGGGCTCTCGAGATAGAGTAGGACAGGCAAGGAGCAGACAGTGTTACTCGTGTGGCGGACATAATCAAATGACTTAGGACTGCCTGAACCTCTATACAGACGACCAACAAACAGTCTAGGGAACACTAGGGTAGAGAAGAAGATTCTATCGAGGAGGTATATAAGTCAAGGGTATATGTGGCAGAGGAGCGGGCTATGCAGTAGGTGTTGGGAAGCGATTGGATGTTCTACCGCCGCCACCTCCATGTGGTCCACCCCAACCACTATGACCATTTGGACAAGGACGAGCTCCGATCGAGGTAGCTGAGGCCTAAGACCATGACACTCTAGAGATGATATGAGGTACAATATTTGTCTACATAACCTTAGATATATTACTTATAAACCTATGTTTCAGTCACTCTTTTATTGCCACTTCCCTCGTTCGGAGCTCGGAGATTCTGGTGGAGTCGTTGCCTCGATCCATATGGCTAAAGACTCATATGGGGGAGGTTTCGATGATTACAAACTGGTGTCGATAGTGTGATCTTACTCTAGGAGGCAAGGGCTTCGGTGGGATCTTCTAGTAGCAGTGTCGAGGCCTTAAGATGTCATCATGGGTATGGACTGTGTATCTATAGTCCATGCTCAGATCGACTATATTAGACACAAAGTGCAGTGTGTTCGCGAGGATGGGGTGGGGTTTTCCTTTACCGGATAGAAGGGAACCTTTTCAGCATAGGATGGACATGCCTCGAGGAGGGTTCATCCAATAACACATTAGTTGGCTAGCCTTACCCTCGTAGTGGTTGATATTGAGGGTTTGAGATATCCTGTAGTGGTGGAACAATACGCTGATGTTTTCCCTGATGATGTTCCGGGTCTACCTCCTCATAGAGAGGTGGACTTTTATATCGACTTGTACCCTAGGAAGACACTGATATCTACACCAGCATATCGGATGGATCCCATGGAGCTTCAAGAGCAGCGAGTATAGCTAGAGGACTTTCATAGAGAGGGGTTCATTAGGCCCAGTGCATCTCCTTGGGAAGCCCCGATTTTGTTTTCCAATAAGGAGGATGAGAGTTTGAGACTCTGTGTGGACTATCAGCACCTGAACCAGGTGATCATCAAGAAAAATACACATTTCTGAGGATTGATTAACTATTTCATCATCAGAATGGAGCACGATGGTTTTTGAAGATAGAACCTAGATCAGGTTATCACCAGCTTAGGGTAGGAGATGAGTAAGTGGAGAAGATGGCCTTAAGATGTCGGTATGGCCAATATGAGTTCTTGGTAATTATATTTGTCAGGACCAATTCCCCAATGGTGTTCATGGGAGTCATTAACAAAATCATCCAGTCATACATTGACCACATTGTGGTAGTCTTCATCGAAGACATCCTGATATACTCAACTACAGAAGAGGAGCATGCCTATCAACGATAGATAGTTCTAGAAACACTCTGAGAGCACCAGCATTATGGTAAACTCTTGAAGTTCTAGTTCTAGATCCGAGAGGTGCACTTTCTATGACACATCATCTCGGATGATGGAGTGGTGGTGGATGCAACGAAGATTGAGTCTGTCCTTTCTTAGGAGCCACCCAGGAGTGTGACGAAGGTATGAAGTTTCCTGGGTTTGGTCGGTTACTACCAGAGGTTTTTGCATGACTTTTCTAGAGTTCTCGCACCATTTTTATCATTGAAGAAGAAGGGGAAACCCTTTTTGTGGTTGGAGAGATTCCATTAAAGCTTCCAGGAGTTGAGGCAGAGCCTGAAAAGTTCCCCCATGTTGAGTCTACTAGAGGAGGATGTTGGGTATGTCTTCTAATGTGATGCATCAGAGACTAAGATTAGATGTGTCCTGATGTATGAATGAGGAGTGATCGCTTATGGTTCTTGACAGTTCAGAAAAAATGAGAAGAACTACACTACCCATGAACAAGAGTTAGTAGTAGTGGTCTTCTCCTTGAATATGTGGCGACACTACTTGATGGGATAATGTTTTACAGTTTACTCTGATCACAAGAGTCTCATGTATATATTCTCTCAGAAGGACCTGAACCTGGGACATCGACATTGGCTTGAGTTCTTCTAGGATGATGATTTTGAGATAGTCCTTACTCTTGGGAAGGGGAATGTAATAGCGGATGTACTCAGTAAAAGATCTGGTATACAGTTGTTGGGTGAGGAAATAGAGTAGCTAGAGGCTTTTCAAATATCCTACATGGTTCTGGATGGAGTAGCTTTTCTTCAGTCTCTGATAGTCACTCCCCCACTCCTTCAGTGAGTCAGGGAGGTGAAACTTGGGGACACTGACTACGATGTATGACATGCTCATATATCTACAGGACCGGTACCTGATAGATTTTCTGAAGGTGGGGAGCACGTCATCCTCTTGAGAGGGCATACTATTTTATCAATGGCGCTATGAGAGGAAGTTTTGGGGGACTTACATAACTCCCCTCTAGAGGTACATCCATGAGTAGAAAAGATGTAACAGAACCATAGACATCCACACTGGTGGCCAGGAATGAAGAAAGAAGTGGCAGAGTTTTTCATAAGGTGCCTCACTTGTCAGCAAGTAAAGGCAGAGCATCAGGTCCTAGAAGGCTTAGTTCAACCACTAAAGGTGCCAGAGTGGAAACATGATGGAATTTCCGTGGACATTGGGACAGGAATTCCACGCACGTCTAGGGGACATGATTCTATCTGTTTGATCGTTGACTGGCTCACCATGTAAGCCCACTTCCTACCTATCAGAGAGTAAGGATTAGTAGAGGGATTAAGACACCTCTATGTATGGTAGATTATACGGATTCATTGTAACACCCCAAGATTTCATAGTGTGTTATTTCTTCAAAATAATTCAATAACTTGCACTACACGCAACACCGAGTTCAATCACACCATGACTTACAAAAAAAGCCATTAAAAGAGGTCATGAATAGCATTAACTAAATTTTTAACTTTATATAATCCTTAGAATTTTAGAATCCATATTATGAGTTTCTTAGTCATAATGCAAGAACAAATTCATTTTCAGTATTGCACTTTTATCAACTTTTAATAGTGAAACCTTTTTAAATACAATATTTTAAAATTTTTGACTAAATGGGGACATCAAAAAATTTAAAATGAAACATCCCAAGCTTACACGGTACGCTTTCCTTTGAATAAAACAGTAGCGTGTGTTGTACGCAACTTCGAGTTTTAACACACACCACAACCGATCAAACTAGCCGTTATGAATAGTAATACCTAATTTTCGAAATTATATATATTTTATATTTCAAAATTGACTTCATTTTTGGATTCGGAATATCAAATTTATCCTAAGGTGAAATTTTGGTACTTTTCGGATAACTTTAATATTTTGATGAATAGTGAAAATTACTAAATTTTAATTAAAAACAACTTTTTTAATCAAAATAATTAATAGTGATAAATTATGAATTTGAGTGGTTTTAAAGTATATTTAGAATATATTTTTACAATTTAATATAATGTTGGTCATTGGACATAATTTTACAATTAAACTGAACATAAACAAGTGTCAATCTTTTGATAGTTATTATCTCTTAAAAACACACTTTTTGTTTTGACAGCGGGAATTAATTTTAAATTAATTTCTGCCACTTCTGTGTTTTGAATTTAGAAAAATGGATTCCATATTTGGAATCAGTATGTCCAAATTTTGTAAATAGGTAAATTTTATTTTTAGACATTTTGAATAATTACTGTGGTAAATATTTTATTTACCATGGTTAAGGGTAAATCTGGTAAATAAGGGTTAAAAATTAATATTATAATAATACTAAATTACCCTAAAATGTGTCCTAGCATTATTGGTTGATACATTGTCGACCATAGGCATCTTTGGGTCGATTTGGGGACCCCATGGTGCCACTTGTTGGTGATAGGGACACATTATTTTAATTAAGTTAAAATGAATACAAAAATGACACAAGCATATATCTTTTAGAAAAACAATTATTACATAGGGTTATATATGTTGGATTTTAGATTATAAATATTCATTAGAAAGATACAAAGATTTTATACATAATGATATTTTATTTATAATTTTTAGACATTAAATAATTTATTTTATTTAAGAAACAATGATGATGCAGTAATTACTAAAATAGTAAAAAATTAAATTAATTGATATTATAAATACCCAAATAAATATAATATGAAACTTTTAATGAATTAAACTAATTTTATAGGATAATATGATATATTAGGATTGATTTAATTGACTTTTTTCGAAGTAATCAATCTATTATGAGTTTCACAAAAATCAACTATTGAATAGTGTCAAAATTGACATAAAAGAGTTCTTAAAACAAATATTATATTATTAATTGATATTAAATTCCTAAAAATCTAAGGTTCGGCCAAGAGACTGATATCATGATAGGTTCATCATTAATGGACCACTTGGGTGTCGCTTGGATGTATATAGTAAGTTTATTAACCATATTATATAAAAATACAAAGAGACATTGTAAAAGTGAAACTAATTAACTTAGAGTTAATACTTAAAGATAAGGTTAATATAAGTACCTAAACCTGTCTAAATTCTATTGGTTGAGTTGTTTTCGACCCATACCCACCTTAACCTTTGAATAATAAACTTTGGATCCATTATAAACCGAATATGAATTTATTATAAATTAATATTTCTAGCTTTTCCAAAGGTTCCCCTCACCCCTCTTATAAAAGGGCACTCCTCCTTCTCATTTCTTCACACATTCAAAGCCTTTTGGTTTGGCCAAAATCTACCCGAATACTCTCCCAACTTACCTCACTACAACCTAGAGGCCTTAGTTTGATCAGAAAGCCAACTTAAGGAGCCCTTTTGATCAAATCAAAAGGAGGAAACCGAAGAAGAGGTAATGATTTCACCACCCTTTTCCAAGTTCCTTCTTCTTCCACTTCTTCTTACTTTGTTGTTACCATTCAAAAATAATAATTCCAGTATCATATATATACTGTGATGTTATTATAAATATGGTACAACAATATTCAGTATTCTATCCACCGTTTGAATAACATGTCACCATACGTTCGTACATACGGCTTACCGTCTCCACGTCGTGGTGTAATTGTTATTCAATATATTATTATTTGGATGGGTATAATAATGATGTGTAACTCATGTAAATAATAAATATAACATGTTAGTGATTCTTTATATATGATATACCATCCATTTATATATTATTTTAATATCAAAATAATGATATTGTTGCTCGTGCGTACGTACGGACTACCGTCTCCACGAACGCGATGAGATTTCTTCTCCATCATATCCATTCAAGTATAATTATCATTTTATGATTTAAAAATGATGTTTATGGACTTGACGTCATTCTGGATATGAATAATATACAACCTATCCATTACAAACATGTCTTACGTAATAAAACATATAAAAGAAAACGAGTAAGTTAACACCCAAAACAACGATAATACTAAGACATTATTAGAAAAGAAAAGTTAAAAGATCAAATATGATATCATATTAATATATATGATTCTTGTATAATTTAATAACAATTATTTCAATATTATACAGGAGGTCAACCTACCCCAACCAAGTAAAAGTAAAAGGTAAGGGATTTTATTATCTCGCTTTCAATTCCGTGAGATTTCCATTGTTCGCCACTAAATTATTGAAAGTGGTGTGTTGTGTACTGCCATTTGATATATATTATGATGATTCTCTTTATATTCATGATATTCTGTAAATCATTTGGTGGTTATTAACTTTTGTCCATACGACTCAGTTGATTAACATGGTAAGGGGTTTTCATCTCACTCTTTATTTCTGTGAGATTCATGACATATTTCCACTATTATCTTTTGTGTGGTGTATGTAATGCCCATAATTGTATTCTTTGTGTAATACAATTTACCTTATGTGTATTTACATTTTCATTGTATGATACCTCTTTCATGGGTTGTATGTTTCATAAGTTACCAAATCGATAAGGGTTTACTTCACAATCTCTTTAATATCCGAGGTTGTTTTTACATAAGTATCTAAAGGGACATATTTACTATCCATGTACATATTTCATAAAAGAGTTTTCAAAGGGATTCTTTCTAAGGGAACTTTTACTAAAACATCATTTTAAATGTTTTAAATATTTATTCTTCTAAATCATTCTCATTTATGTCCATGTTTTCAAAATGGTTTGTAAGGATTTATTTATATGAAAATGAATGTTTTAAAAGTGTTAATTCCATTCAAAAGTTTCAAAGTTGTATGGGACACTTTGATTCAAAAATGTATTTAAATGCCTTAATTTCTAAATTGTGTAACATTAAAATGTTTTCATGAAAAAGGGATATTTCTCTCAATAATTTTTAAAAAACATTTTCATCTATGTCAACATCCTTTGATGGATTTTAAGATTATTTGAAGTTGATTTATTATGATATAAAACTTCCATATTGTAATGAAGTTTTGTGATATGTTTGACTGTATATGTGTCATTTATATAGAATTCATGGTTTATGAGTAAAGTATTGACATTTCGTATGCTAGTTCCAATAAGAATGTTTATGTTATATTTCAACCTTTACTTCATATGAATGTGTTGGAAAAGTATGTTCCAGGTTGGGGACTGGTTAAAGTAAGCCCTCCAGGTTGGGGACTGGTAAAAGTAAGCCCTCCAGGTTAGGGACTGGTAAAAGTAAGCCCTCCAGTTTGGTCTCCGGTTATTATAGGCACTCAGGGTTGGTGTCCGGTTATTAGAGGCACTCCGGGTTGGTGTCCGGTTATTAGAGGCACTCCGGGTTGGGTTCCAGTTACAGTTAGCCCCAAGGTCTTGGGACGAGGCCTTGAAAAGAAATTAAAGTTTATCATTATGCATTCCATCATAATGAAAGTGGTTAGTGATTTTTCATGTGATTATTCGATTAGTAGAATATCCATGTGAATGAGTAAATGGCATTATTTCATTTTATTTATGCCATACAAAGTTGAAAGTTCAAGTTTGAAAGGCTGTTGTTTTAGTTATACATTGCCTTAAATGTTTATTCTTATTTATGAAAGTTTCCGCTATATTGTTATCCTTACTGGGAATTTGAGCTCACCCCTTTTCTATGTTTTATTTTTCCCAGGAAGTGAAGAAGTAAGTTATGAATGACCTGGAGGGATATTATGAGGGGATAATAGTGTGGTCTGTGGAGACATTATGTTGTTGTAGTAGTTTTTCATTTTATGATGTAATGTAAAACTTATGAATATATCTAGTGTTTCCAAGGCTACTAAACCAATCGGTCTTTCGAGATTTGATCTTTCTTGTGATCATGCCAATGTTATGTAATAATGCACCGACTTTGGGTAACTCGGGTCGGGGCGTTACAGTTTGTATCAGAGGAAGTTTAGTACAAACATTGGAAGCTAGATTTAGATAAACTCTGATTAGAGAACGTAGACCTAAGATGAACTTTGAGGATTAGTATAGAAGAACTTCCTAGAATTTTGGTATTGTAGAGATTTTGTGAGTTTTCCGAGCAATACAACCCTGGCTGGATACGAGCAGGTAGAGGCGGCTCTGGCACAGATGTACCTAGGGGTAAAACCCGAAAACACCGCTTTGAGCTAGACTCGAACAGGAACTGGTGCACGACAACGGGCCTTGCTGCACTCTTGGTTACGACACTCCCGAGGGATATGCTTAGGATAATTCTCATTTTCTTTAAAAACCATTATGAAGGTTTTATCAGTATATACATCCTCAAAGGAGACATTTTTATGATTATGGATTATATCCATAAATAGTTCAATTTATGTTAAGTGTTTTATAAGTATGGGATTATGTATTTTGATTCATAAACTGATCTAGTTTATGCCATTGTTTAGAAATGGCGCCCAGTAGAAGGAATGAGAACTCCAGAAATGCACATGATTCAAAGAGAAGGAAGGATCATATCTTTCATGGTCTTAAGCAAGAATTTATAAGAGAAATAGTCTCCCATGTATTATCATCATATGAATAAATAATATCATGTGTTGATAAGATAAGTAAAGAGTTTACTGAGTCCTATGGCATTGAAGGGAAGCAAGAGAAGAAAAGGATGGAAGAGAGAAAGATGGATAAAGGGAAGAGGGAAAAGAATAATTTTCCCATATGTGGTAATTGTGGAATGAAACACCCTGGAACTTGACTGAAAGGAATGGGAGTTTGTTATAAGTGTGGAGGAAAAGGGCACAAAGTATGTGACTGCAAGGGTAAGAAAATGGTTTCAAATGTACAATGCTTCATTTGCAAGGAGTTTGGACACTACGCGATCCTATGTACCAGTCATCAGACTATGCCGCAAATGATGTTATTGGATAAGAATCTAGTTATGATACTACCACAGATGAAGAGGAATGATTAGAGTTCTTATGTTGATTATGTCAATTGAGTGTTGTATCAACAATGTACTTGTTATAATAATTATGGAGTATATAAGGATTGTACTGCAGTACTATTTCATTAAGGACTTGAGATTGTGTGGAACAAAGAAAAGTGACTCAATAGCAGGATAAATTTTTGGAAAATATATGGTTGAGAGAATGATAAATCATAATATAGTTTTGATACTGAGGTAGTGATTTTGGAATAATATGTGATTGTTTTGGATAAATTATATTGGATATTCTTGACAACCTTGGAACTGATTAATGATTTGTATATTCCATCATTGTTGGGGTTTAAAACATTTTTGGATTAATGAAGTATATCCAGCATTCTATATGGAATAAGGGAACATGAATGTAATCAATAAGGAATATGGTAATACATGATGAAGGTATTCATATGCTATTATGGGGTAAAAAGGATCTATATTATGTTTACCTTCCTTATAAATGTTGGACTGTGAGTTTGGACAGAAGTATTTCGGATAGTTATAGTTTGGATTGTTTTGGATTTCCATAAAAGGACAACCCGGAGGTCGGGAAGCAACCCGTCGCGTCCGGCAAGGCTGCGAGACTTGAACCCGCAACCGAAGGGCGACAAGGGTGTATCACCTACCACTGGCCCACGAGATGTCCTGGATTAAATAATGTAGTTTTTTTAAAAGATATGGTATATGAATTATAAATTCATTTATTTTGGAACCCTGTACGAATAGTATAAATAGAAATTTTCTTTACGTTCTATTGTCTTTTAGAGTGAAAGATGAGTTTGTGGTAGAAATTTATTAATGGATAAAACTCTAATTATAATGTAAGTATATCTCCTTATGATCTTATCCAATCTCATAAATAAATTCCTCAACATTAATAATAGGAACTTAGAACAAAAATGTTGTCCTAGATGGTACCTTAAATCATCACTAATTTATGGCTTTGGGATTGTTGGCCTTTTCATAGCCATGTTCTCTACCACTCTCCATCAGATAATTGATGGTTAGATTTCTCTTCCATATCCATATTTTCCTACATGGAACCCTAGTATGTGTTATTTTCGGTAATCTTCATACTTTCCACTCTTTATTTTAAATAGAGGCCTCATTAATTCATTTGTCGATGTGGGATTTCAACTAAGATATTTTGAAACGTCAAAAATGTGTTATCCCAATACCCTATATTTTGTTGAACCGATGGTACTTCAAATCATCATAGATTGATGAGTTTAAGGACCTCAATTTTATACTTGTTTTTGATTGATGACCTCAATCACTACCTATAAATATTTACGTTTTTCCTCCAATTATATGTCTCTAATTGCCACCAATGTTCTCCTAATCAAGATCATAATTTGGTGGTGACCCTTTCATTTCTCTTTTCCTCATATTAAGACTAAATTTTAGTAACCCAATTTCCGATGTGGGTTTCCCCACAAATATATTTTCTATTTTCAACCTTTTATTTTCTAAGAACAATTTCAAATTTCGAGGACGCAATTTATTGAAGGAGGGGAGAATGTAACACCCCAAGATTTCATAGTGTGTTATTTCTTCAAAATAATTCAATAACTTGCACTACACGCAACACCGAGTTCAATCACAGCATGACTTACAAAAAAAAAGCCATTAAAAGAGGTCATGAATAGCATTAACTACATTTTTAACTTTATATAATCCTTATAATTTTAGAATCCATATTATGAGTTTCTTAGTCATAATGCAAGAACAGATTCATTTTCAGTATTGCACTTTTATCAACTTTTAATAGTGAAACCTTTTTAAATACAATATTTTAAACTTTTTGACTAAATGGGGACATCAAAAAATTTAAAATGAAACATCCCAAGCTTACACGGTACGCTTTCCTTTGAATAAAACAGTAGCGTGTGTTGTACGCAACTTCGAGTTTTAACACACACCACAACCGATCAAACTAGCCGTTATGAATAGTAATACCTAATTTTTGAAATTATATATATTTTATATTTCAAAATGGACATCATTTTTGGATTCGGAATATCTAATTTAGCCTAAGGTGAAATTTTGGTACTTTTTGGATAACTTTAATATTTTGATGAATAGTGAAAAGTACTAAATTTTAATCAAAAACAACTTTTTTAATCAAAATAATTAATAGTGATAAATTATGAATTTGAGTGGTTTTAAAGTATATTTAGAATATATTTTTACAATTTAATATAATTTTGGTCATTGTACATAATTTTACAATTAAACCGAACATAAACAAGTGTCAATCTTTTGATAGTTATTATCTCTTAAAAACACGCTTTTTGTTTTGACAGCGGGAATTAATTTTAAATTAATTTCTGACACTTCTGGGTTTTGAATTTAGAAAAATGGATTCCATATTTGGAATCAGGATGTCCAAATTGTGTAAATAGGTAACTTTTATTTTTAGACATTTTGAATAATTACTGTGGTAAATATTTTATTTACCATGGTTAAGGGTAAATCTGGTAAATAAGGGTTAAGAAATAATATTATAATAATAATAATTACCCTAAGAAGTGTCCTAGCCTTATTGGTTGATACATTTTCGACCATAGGCATCTTTGGGTCGATTTGGGGACCCCATGGTGCCACTGGTAGGTGATAGGGACACTTTATTTTAATTAAGTTAAAATGAATACAAAAATGACATAAGCATATATCTTTTAGAAAAAAAATTATTATATAGGGTTATATATGTTGGATTTTAGATTATAAATATTCATTAGAAAGATAAAAAGATTTCCTACATAATGCTATTTTATTTATAATTTTTAGACATTAAATAATTTATTTATTTATGAAACAATAATGATGCAGTAATTACTAAAATAGTGAAAAATTAAATTAATTGATATTATAAATACCCAAATAAATATAATATGAAACTTTTAATGAATTAAACTAATTTTATTGGATAATATGATATATTAGGATTGATTTAATTGACTTTCTTAGAAGTAATCAATCTATTATGAGTTTCACAAAAATAAACTATTGAATAGTGTCAAAATTGACATAAAAGAGTTCTTAAAACAAATATTATATTATTAATTGATATTAAATTCCTAAAAATCTAAGGTTCGGCCAAGAGACTGATATCATGATAGGTTCATCATTAATGGACCACTTGGGGGTCTCTTGGATGTATATAGTATGTTTATTAACCATATTATATAAAAATACAAAGAGACATTGTAAAAGTGAAATAAATTAACTTAGAGTTAATCCTTAAAGATAAGTTTAATATAAGTACCCAAACCTGTCTAAATTCTATTGGTTGAGTTGTTTTCGACCCATCCCACCTTAACATTTTAATAATCAACTTTGTAACCATTAGACACCGAATATGAATTTATTATAAATTAATATTTCTAGCTTTTCCAAAGGTGCCCCTCACCCCTCTTATAAAAGGGCACTCCTCCTTCTCATTTCTTCACACCTTCAAAGCCTTTGGGTTCGGCCAAAAACTGCTCAAATACTCTCCCAACTTCACTCACTACAACCTAGAGGCCTTATTTTGATCAGAAATACAACTTAAGGAGCCCTTTTGATCAAATCAAAAGGAGGAAACCGAAGAAGAGGTAATGATTTCACCACCCTTTTCCAAGTTCCTTCTTCTTCCACTTCTTCTTACTTTGTTGTTACCATTCTAAAATAATAACTCCAGTATCATATATATACTGTGATGTAATTATAAATATGGTACAACCATATTCAGTATTCTATCCACCCTTTGAATAACATGTCACCATACGTGCGTACGTACGGCTTACCGTCTCCACGTCGTGGTGTAATTGTTATTCAATATATTATTATTTGGATGGGTATAATAATGATGTGTAACTCATGTAAATAATAAATATAACATGTTAGTGATTCTGTATATATGATATACCATCCATTTATATATTATTTTAATATCAAAATAATGATATTGTCGCTCGTGCGTACGTACGGACTACCGTCTCCACGAACGCGATGAGATTCATTCTCCATCATATCCATTCAAGTATAATTATAATTTTCTGATTTAAAAATGATGTTTAAGGACTTGATGTCATTCTGGATATGAATAATATTAAACCTATCCATTACAAACATGTCTTACGTAATAAAACATATAAAAGAAAATGAGTAAGTTAACACCCAAAACAACGATAATACTAAGACATTATTAACAAAGCAAAGTTAAAAGATCATATATGATATCATATTAATATATATGATTCTTGAATAATTTAATAACAATTATTTCAATATTATACAGGAGGTTAACCTACCCCAACCAAGTAAAAGTACAAGGTAAGGGATTTTATTATCTCACTTTCAATTCCGTGAGATTTCCATTGTTCGCTACTAAATTATTGAAAGTGGTGTATTGTGTACTGCCATTTGATATATATTATCATGATTATCTTTATATTCATGATATTCTGTAAATAATTTGGTGGTTATTAACTTTTGTCCATACGACTCAGTTGATTAACGTGGTAAGGGGTTTTCATCTCACTCTTTATTTCCGTGAGATTCATGCCATATTTCCACTATTATCTTTTGTGTGGTGTATGTACTGCCCATAATTGTATTCTTTGTGTAATACACTTTACCTTATGTGTATTTACATTTTCATTGTATGATACCTCTTTCATGGGTTGTATGTTTCATAAGTTACCAAATCGATAAGGGTTTACTTCACAATCTCTTTAATATCCGAGGTTATTTTTACGTAAGTATCTACAGGGACATATTTACTATCCATGTCCATATTTCATAAAAGAGTTTTCAAAGGGATTCTTTCTAAGGGAGCTTTTACTAAAACATCATTTTAAATGTTTTAAATATTTATTCTTCTAAATCATTCTCATTTATGTCCATGTTTTCAAAATGGTTTGTAAGGATTTATTTATATGAAAATGAATGTTTTAAAAGTGTTAATTCCATTCAAAAGTTTCAAAGTGGTATGGGACACTTTGATTCAAAAATGTATTTAAATGCCTTACTTTCTAAATTGGGTAACATTAAAATGTTTTCATGAAAAAGGGATATTTCTCTCAATAATTTTTAAAAAACATTTTCATCTATGTCAACATCCTTTGATGGATTTTAAGATTATTTGATGTTGATTGATTATGATATAAAACATCCATATTGTAATGAAGTTTTGTGATATTTTTGACTGTAGATGTGTCATTTATATAGAATTCATGGTTTATGAGTAAAGTATTGACATTTCGTATGCTAGTTCCAATAAGAATGTTTATGTTATATTTCAACCTTTACATCATATGAATGTTTTGGACAAGTATGTTCCAGGTTGGGGACTGGTTAAAGTAAGCCCTCCAGGTTGGGGACTGGTAAAAGAAAGCCCTCCAGGTCAGGGACTGGTAAAAGTAAACCCTACGGTTTGGTCTCCGGTTATTAGAGGCACTCCGGGTTGGTGTCCGGTTATTAGAGGCACTCCGGGTTGGTGTACGATTATTAGAGGCACTCCGGGTTGGGTTCCGGTTACAGTTAGTCCCAAGGTCTTGGGACGAGGCCTTGAAAAGAAATTAAAGTTTAGCATTATGCATTCCATCATTATGAAAGTGTTTAGTGATTTTGGATGTGATTATTCGATTAGTAGAATATCCATGTGAATGAGTAAATGGCATTATTTCATTTTATTTATGCCATACAAAGTTGAAAGTTCAAGTTTTAAAGGCTGTTGTTTTAGTTATACATTGCCTTAAATGTTTATTCTTATTTATGAAAGTTTCCGCTATATTGTTATCCTTACTGGGAATTTGAGCTCACCCCTTTTCTATGTTTTATTTTTCCCAGGAAGTGAAGAAGTAAGTTATGAATGACCTGCAGGGATATTATGAGGGGATAATAGTGTGGTCTTTGGAGACATTATGTTGTTGTAGTAGATTTTCATTTTATGATGTAATGTAAAACTTATGAATATATCTAGTGTTTCCAAGGCTACTAAACCAATCGGTCTTTCGAGATTTGATCTTTCTTGTGATCATGCCAATGTTATGTAATAAAACACCGACTCTGGGTAACTCGGGTCGGGGCGTTACATTCATGGAGTGGATATGATGATTGTCTCTGATCGTGATGCAAATTTTACTTCCCGGATATGGAAGGGGTTGTAGGAGGCGTTCAAGACTCAGCATCAATTGAGAAATGCCTTTTCTTCCTCAGACGGATGGTCAGATAGAGCAGACCATTAAGAACCTTGAGGACATGATGAGTGGTTTCATCCTTGATTTCAACCACAGTGGGGAGGATCACTTTCCCATGGTGGAGTTCACATACCACAACATCTATTACTCCATCATCGGTATGTCACCATTTGAGGCTTTGTATGGTTGCCCTTGCAGATCACCGCTATGTTGGACTAACCCTAGGGAGTCAGCACACATGGGACCAGAGATGGTATTGGCTACCACAAATAAGGTGTTGATCATCCAGGAGTAGATGAAGACTGCATATAGTAGGAAGAAATATTATGCTGATAGTAGACAGAGAACTCTGGAGTTCGAGGATGGTGACCATCTCTTTCTATGGGTCTCACCTTGATGAGGATTGCAGAGATTTTTCTGGGGCCGCAAGTTATCTCTGAGGTTCACTAGACCTTTTCAGGTCCTCAGTAGAGTTGGCAAGGTGGCATACCGCTTAGCTCTTTCCCCTCAGTTTCACCGGGTGCATGACGTTTTCCACGTATCCCAGCTGAGGAGATACGTACATGATCCTTCGCACATCATTGAATTGGGTGAACTGGACATCGACGATGGGGAGACTTTTTCAAAGGTTCAAGTAGAGATTGACAATCGACAGGAGAGAGTCCTATGTGGTCTATTGATACCTATGGTGTATGTTTGTTGGAATCACGAGATCCTCTAGGAGAGGACATGGGAACAGGAAGCTCATATTCCTACAAAATACCCCCAATTGTTTCCCTAGTTTGGGTTGTGGATTTTGTGAATCCAAAGCCCTGATGTGGAGAGAATGTAAAGAAACATATTTCATCATGAATTTTTTTTAATTATAATAAAATATTATGAGTCCATGAAAATTGACAGTGCGTGATTTCGAGGCCCAGAGTGCCCAAATAGAATTTGTGATCTTTTTTTTAAGTATGTTCAGGAAATGTGCCAGTGACATTTTGTAACTTTTAAAATGGAGCTCGAAATTGAAATCTGAGGGCACCGTTGAACTCGCAGTGCAAATATTCACTTAAGGAGACCTTCACCTCAACTGTTGTAGGTCGAGGGTGGAAGTTGGATTTTTGTATTTTTGTGGGAGAATTGAAAATTAAAATAAATAACATTTTATTTTTCTTTCTTGAATCCACTCATTTGAATCTTAGAGGGGGGGGCACATGATGCTGGTCGGGCATTTAATACTAAGCATTAAATGCCCTGTTACACAAAAATGTGTAACCACAATTTTTCTTTAATTAATGGGATTCATTAATTATAAAATATTAATGAATCAACTTGTTATTTTAGAGTTTTATTAACTCTTCTTGAGGGTTGTTTTTCAGTTGGTGAAAGAGAGGAGGATCTTTCAGGACAATTCTCGATGGAAGAACATCATCCCACTAAGAACATTCTCCAGATCAAGAATGAGGACGATGCTCGAGCTCGGATCGAGAGGGTGTTGCGGGAGCGATGAATGTAGACACTTTTATCTTTTTTCCCCATGCCATATCCAAAAAAAGAACGAGGTACGGAAGTTTTTATATTGTTTTTCATGGTTTTATGTCAATTCAAATCCTCTTGAACCACCTGTTATCGACCTAACATGGAGGGTACGGTCCAAACAAACATGGCTCGATCCCTGTGCTCCCTCTATGTTGACGTTTTCTTAATGGGTATATTGACGGTTCAACAGAACCCAACCACAAAAACGATGATTGGCGCCGGCTGGGTAAGAGAGAAGGTCGGCACAACGGCCAGTAGCGATGGCGACGGCGGTGAAACACACTACCAAAGTAAGCTGCGGCCCGTCGGCTGTGGTGGAGGAAGGTGGCAGCCGACACCCCGGACGACTGCGTGGAATTGGGACGGCGTGCGTCCACACAACTAGCTAAGGAGGAGGCCGCGAGTATCGATCCACAATGGTGAACTATGGTGGCCGACAACCGGCCAGCCGTGGGGGGATATCGGTTCTATCACACCACTATAAGGATGGATCCGGTCGGAACCGCCGGCCAGAACCTTCAGCCAGCCACATCACGCCGAGCATGACCCGCTCCAGTGGTTCCCACGTTTTAGTAGACCAAATGGTCTATTTTAACATTCATAACATATAGGGGTGGTGGGAGGGGGGTGCCACCCCCCAGTGCGGCTTGGGCAGGCCCCACCACAGCAAACCGCCCCTAACCGGGTGAACTGCAACCAGCCGATCGGGCCACACCTAGCTTGCTGGGCCACCACCATTGTAGGCTAGGCTGGACCCAGATTGGGTCATGCCGGACTGACCAGGTCAGACCAGACCCAGGCTTACCTGGACCCATATACGCCTTTTAGGCCATATCGTGAGAACTGGGCGTCCGTTTGATGAACCGTCTCCAGCACCGGAATCCGTGGATTGAGACGGTCCTTTTGGAATACACCATTTCAGTTTTGGAAAATGTTAGAGTATGAATGGGTTGAATGGAACCCGAATCCATCCTGGCCCTAGGAAATAAAATGCTAATAACTCACAGACCGAGTGTCCAATTGATGTGTTGTTTATCATGTTGGTACCCATATGACATGAAAGACCTTCATGATACATATTCATGGGACTTTGTGGTAGTTTAAGTATTTAATGATGGCTTGAGGAGAAGAACCTTACAGAATTAAGCTTGCTTATTGAGAGAACCCTCTGGCTAGCTGTACTTGAAGAGTCATTAGATCCAGTCTGGGTCACCATCGGATCCAGTGTGGGTCAGGGCTCAACGATCCTATGTGGGTCAGCGCATACCAATCCTGTGTGGGTCATCACCAGATCCTGTGTGGTTCGTCTTTGATTCTGTTTGGGTCATCTTTGATCCTTTGTGGGTCAACATCAGAGCTTTTCAACAAAGTTAGATGATCTAGCAATACAGAAAATCATTTATACTTCTGTACATAAGTTATACGTAGAGTGAGATGAGTCATTACCTTTATGGAACACTACTACATGATAATTCCTTCGTGGTATTTTTTTATGTGTCATTACTTATTTGGTACTTACCCTTGTGGTACACTCCTGTGTGGTGATACCTTTGTGATATTTTTCTGTGTGGAATTACATTTGTGGTACTTACCTTCATGGTATTCATTCCTTCGGGGAATATTTGTACTTCTGGAAAAATTGTTAGGCTTTGTGATTCCTCATGATCGATATGGTTATACTTGATAACTTAGGTATATGTATGGGAATATACCTATGTAGGGTAGATTGTTTTTTGGTGAAATTTAATTGTGGTATTACATTGTGGTTTATAATTTGTGGATTCAGAGAGACTTTTGGAGGTCTCGGGGTCCCTAATGAGTATCATTATAGTCACCCCTTCATGGACCATGATGGAACCTTGTTGTGTCCTGTGCAGACGACGCACATCGCTGACTGAGGAAGAGGGTACCAGGATAGGAGGCTGCTCAAAGGAGGACCTTAGACGAGACATACTGCAGAGATGACCGTTTGAGAGCTGTACCTACCCTTTATGTAGTATCCTTAGCGGGTGTTTACAATATTTTCTTCCAGTTTTTCTTGTAATTTCCAGCTGGGCTTGTATTACATCCCCCTTTACATTCTGTATACACCCTATTTACTATATAGTTTTATTTGTGCTTGTATCTTATTGTATGCTTCGTTTGTGTGTGTTTAAAGGTTTAAATGAAATGCCTTTTCGGTTTTAGGGTTATGCCTTTACTATTCTAGTCCCCAGCCGCTGCCCTATGGAAGGCAGGCTTGGGGTTGTCACGACACGGGCCCTGGGGGACGGGTTGTGACAAATTGGTATCAGAGTAGTTGGTTTTACCGATGAATAAGGACTATGATATTTTCTATGTGGAAATAGTGTTATGTGTGATGAGTGTGGTTTTCAATTTGGGGAATCCAGTTTTGGTGTGGCGGCTGATGCATCCATACACGAGGACCCTGACTTCTGATTTCTGACTTAGTGCATGAAAACACCGAATACATGCGTGTTTCTGAAAATTTTTCTTTTCGGTCTCTTTGAGTCAGCTCACCGGGTATAACTTATTGACCATGGCGCACCTGTTTCTTTGAGGATGCCTCCACACAGACAGCCAGTCAGGGTTCCAAGTAGAGTACGTGATGACTGTCCACCGAGCAATTAGGCTTCGGTCCAAGTCCCCCTTTCAATAGTTGTATCATCGGGTGGTGTATGCGCAACAACACTACCAATTGCGCAGCCGATGCCACCTGCTCTAGCAGTAGAGGGTTCACACCTCTTGAGTGCATTGCATGAGTTTTAGCGCTAGAGGCCACCGAGGTTATGGAGAGACATGGATCCACAAGAAGCTAAGGAATTAATGGAGGCCGTAGTTAGAGTTTTTAGACTGGTAGGGACATGAGCTGATCTCATGGTGATCCTTGCCACCAGTCATCTTCGGGTATCAGTGGGAAGATGGTTGGGATTAATTCTCCATGTTCATGATGAGGTCACTCTCATATGGGCGGACATTGAGAGCCTTTTCAGGGTATATTTTGTCCCAGCTACCATACACTCTGTGCAAATATAGGAGCTTCACCACCTACAGTAGGGTAGCATGATCGTGGCTCAGTATTCAGTGAGGTTCACTAACCTCTCGCGCTACTCCACTATCATGGTGTGGGGACCTTTCATCAAGGCCTGAACCTTTGAAAAGAGGCTCATATGAGAGATTATATATTCGATGATTTCTCTCAGTATCCTGGCACAGGCGGGGGTGTTAGAGTGAGAAATCATAGTGGATAGCTTCCTTGTTGCGTAGTCACCGACTGCGAGACCCACCACCAGACATTGCGTAGAATAGTCATCAGAAGATGGCAGCAGACAGATGATGCAGAGGTCCAAGAGGACCCGACCAAGAGGTGGATGACCAAAATATAGAGGATCGGTTGTACGGGTCTCTCGAGACATAGCAGGATAGTTGAGGAGCAGATAGTGTTACTCATGCAGCGGGTAGGGCCATATGGCTCGCGACTGCCCGACATGCCATACAGATGGCCAGTAGATAGTCGAGGGACCACCTAGGAAGAGATTAAGATTCGATTGAGGAGGTCCGCAAGTAAGAGGCATACATGGAGGAGGACCTGGCCATGCAGTATGAGATGGGTGACAATTCCAGGTTCTACCACCACCACCTCCAGGTGGTCCACCCCGACCATAGGGAGCAGGTGGATAGGGACGACCTCAGCTCTAGGAAGATGAGGCCTATGACTACAGCACTCCATAGATGATATGAGGTATGATCTAAATCTAATCCACCTTAGATGCAGTACTTATTGACATAGGTGCCAATCTCTCTTTTATTCCCACTTCCCTCGTTTGGAACTCAGAGAATCTGGTGGATCTGTTGGCTCGATCATTATGGATAGAAACTCCTAAGGGAGTGGGTTCGATGATTACACACTAGTGTCGATAGTGTGAGCTTAATCTAAGAGGTGAGAGCTTCGACTGGGGTCTTCTAGTAGCGGTGTCAAGGCCTTTCGACATAATCTTGTGTATGGACTGGTTATCTACATTCCATGCTCATATCGACTGTATTAGGCGCAATGTGTGGTGTGTCCGTGAGGATGGGACAAGTATTTCCATCACCAGCGGGAAGAGAACCTATACAGCAAAGGATGGACTTACCCGGAGGAGGTTGCAATAGATCACACATCAATTGGCCGACCTTACCCTCAGAACAGTTGATGTTGAGGGTCCGAGCCATCCTGTAGTGGTGGACCAGTATGGTGATGTTATCCCTGATGATGTTCTGGGTCTACCTCCTCGCAGATAGGTTGACTTTTATATTGAAATGTAACCCGAGACAACACTGATATCTACACCATCATATTTGATGGCTCTTGTGGTGCTTCAAGAGCTAAGAGTATAGTTAGAGTACTTTCATAGAAAGGGGTTCATTAGGCCCAATGTTTCTCCTTAGGCATCCCCAATTTGGTTCTCCAAGATGGAGGATGGGGGGTTTGAGACTCTGTGTCGACTATCACCACATGAACCATGTGACCGTGAAGAACAGGTACCCACTTCTGGGGATTGATGTTCTCTTTGATCAGCTAAAGAGAGCGCATTGGTTTTTGAAGATAGACCTCAGTTCAGGCTATCACCAGCTCCGGGTACGAGATGGGGATGTTTAGAAGATGACTTTCAGATGTGGGTATTGCCATTACAAGTTCTTTGTTATTCCATTCGGCATGACCAACCCCCTAGTGGTGTCCATGGGATGCATGAACAGAATCTTCCAGCCATACCTCAATCTCTTTGTTGTAGTATTCATCGATGACATCATGTATACTCAGATACAGAGGAAGAGTATGCCTATCATCTTCAGATAGTTCTGGACACACTCAGAGAGAACCAACATTATGGTAAAATCTTTAAGTGCTAGTTTAGGATCTGATAGGTTTAATTCCTGGGATACTTCATCTCGGAGGTTGGAGTTGTGGTGGATCCAGCAAAGATTGAGGTTGTGATTGCTTGGGAGCCACCAAGGAGTGTGAAGAAGGTTCAAATTTTCCTGGGTATGTCCAGTTACTAAAGAAGGTCTGTGCCTAACTTTTCTATATTTGAGGAACCCTTATATGCATTAACGGATAATGTGAAACCCTTCCTGTGGATGAGGAGATGCCCGTAGAGTTTTCAGGAGCTAAGGAAGAGACTGTAACGACCCAAACATTCTTTAATGGAAATTCCCTTGATCTAATTAATTGTTTATTATGGTTATATAAAATGTGAACTTCATTAGTTTTATGTTTTTTGATTTTAATATACCGTTATGAATTGTGACCATTCCAAATATATCCATTTAATAGTGATGACGTGATTATTATAAATATAGGGCCTTAACAAATCCAATTTACTCAGAAAAATGAAGTGATGGACTCATCCAGTAGACTTTACCCATACGAAGCCCATTTGTTGATGCTCCTAAAGGAGGTGGAATCATTGGGCTCCTCTCTTTACCAATCCCAAGCTGATCTTGAACATGTTAATCTTGAGAGGAACCGACTACGATAGAAGTTGAAGTTAATAGAGATTACCACCTGAGCGATGTTATCCGAGCCACCCCAAGTGTCTGTAACCATAACACACCTTACACATCGGTCTCATGCGGGTGTTATAAGGTGTTTTGTAACAATACCCAAGCACTATGACTTTGTACATTATTTCTGTATAAATAATGTGCATTCATTTTATTATTGTTATTTTGTAAATAGTTTTTAAAGAACAAATTGTATTTTTAGTTAATATTCAACGAAGAAATCTATTTCAATGAATTAATGGATTTTGGAATTAAATAATATTTTAATAAAATATTATTATAATTAAATTAATTTTTATTAAATATAAATTATCATATAATTTTATGAATGCAATTATAATTTTTATTAAGGTTTAAAAGGTGTTTTTTTCAAAGCCCCTGTATTTTTGATAAATGTTGGTTTATATTTTAAAAGTAAAAAATTTACATATTTATAAAATTATTTAGATAAAATGAATATTATTTTTGGAATCAGGATGTAAAAATTATCCAACGGTGAATTTTTCATAATTTTCTGAGACAGTCGAATCTTTGGGAAAAAATTAAATACCATTTAAATATATAATGTGTTTTATGACTCCATAATGACACAATAGTGATGTAATAAAATAATATAAACATTATGTTCGGCCAATATATGTTTTACCATTTAAATAATTTGATTTTGGGTATGTTTGATTTATTTTACAAATCATTAGTAGACCCTTCAAGGCTTATAAAACATTTTGTCTGTTTAAATTGTTTTCCTAGAGAGTGCGACTCACCTCTACATAATAAACCCTATTATTTTAATAAATTCTTCCACCGGCCCTATAAAATATTCTTCTCCACTCCCCTCGGGAAAAAAACCATGGGAAAAACCATGAGATGGTATGTGGTTTTTATTAGTTTAATGTGAGGTGGCCCAAACATAAATAATAAACAATTCCCTCTTTTTTCCTATATAAACACACCTAATCTCCCACTTCCTCTAAACTCAAATAATTTTGAGTTCAACCATCCCTACCCTCTCCTCTCTAGAATTCTCTCAAAGTTCCCCATGCTCCCAATAAGCCTATCTCAATCCTCTCTCAGGCCTTTGGGATCACACTTCCAAGTTAGGGATTTCTTTTTTCTCATTTTTGTCCAATTTTATTTAAGTTGTTATAACCTTTTTTCAATTAAAAATGTTGGGGTATGATTTATCACCTCCCCCATACTGTCTTATTTATTTTTGGATGATGGTAGACCCATTTCACTCTCATTAATGTCTCCCATGTACACTCGTTAGCATGCCAAAATTCCGTGAGGAATTTATCTCTCCTCTTTTACATCCAAGTAATTTTTTTTTGTATTATGCATCTAAATTCCATTAAATTTGTTAGTACATGTTTCTATATGACACCCTTACTGTCCATTTCATGTATATATTATGAGACACCCTCTTCTCTCTCATCAACCATTTTCATTTATCCTTCATTCACGCTGTTATGCTGCCGATATTGCACCGTGTTTTTCCAAGCCAAGATCATTGTGTAGTGAATACCATACCCATGTTTTTTTCAAGGGTTTTTAACATTAGAAACATATAAATATTGAATATTACTTTCACTTATTTATTCCACATTACATAATCATGGAATAACTTATGATTTTGATGGATTCCATGTTATATGATCCATGTGAAACACTTATGCATGAAATGAAATGTTTAATAAGGGTGTTCCCTGATAGCGCTCCAATGAATTGGATAAAGTATATTATCATGATACATCATGTGTAATGGGTGTTGACTTATGCTAATTCATGTGCAACGAGGTTTTACTCATGCTTCTTGTGCAATGAGGGTTTACTCATGCTCCATGTGCAATGAGCCTTGGCTCATGCTAATTCGATGTTAGGTGTTGTTGCCACATTTCCATGTTATGATTATCATTCTATATCATGACATTATGTTCCTGTTTCTCTCATGATCCATTGATATTCATATTTTCTAACGCGTATTGTATCCTCATGTTATTCCATGTTTATTCTCTTATTGGGCATTATATCTCACCCTTTACTTATTCATGTCCTCAAATTATCCCATGCAATGCTAAGTACAAGGGAATATAGTGGTCATGTAAAGGAAGTTTTCAATAAAGATGTTGTATTTCATGTTTTAAGTTGTTATGTAATGATCCTATGCCCCAAAGACACTAGGCCTCTCAATATTTCGTGTTGTATCAAGTGAAGATTTTATGTAATAAATCTGGTTTAAGTGTGTAATAAAGAGCCTGGGTCTTATAGTTGGAATCAGAGGATAGGTTTATTTATTTTTGGGATTAGGATTAGAAAAAACTAGTGAAGACATAGAGATAAGAATAAGTATAATAATAAAATACCTAAGTATTGGTGAGTATTGAGTTAGTGGTTTATCACAAAAATACATTTCTATCTGGATATACGCAGGTAGAGGTGGCTCTGGCATAGATGTATCCTAGGGGTAAAACCCGAAAACACCACTTTGAGCTAGACTCGAACAAGAACTCATGCACAACAATATGAATTGCTGAACACTTGGTTATGACACTCCCGTGAGACATTCTTTGGTAAATTCACAAGCTTAGTCTGAACACTTATTAAGGGAATTAAAATTTTTTCCCTAAAAATATATTATAGAAAGTAGATTATGAATAACGTAGATTAAAGCCTATGGATTCATAAGTTATGGAAATAAAAGTTATTTATAAGTCATCTGTTTTTTCCTTGGATTACCCTTTATGTGTTACACCTAACTTTACTTTTATTCTAGCTAATGACCGGTAATATGAAGACTTGGTCTAACATCCGATGTGAAGATCAATGTGATGATTGTGCTAATGAGATTCGCAATCCGATGGGAGAGGTAATCGCAAACTTTTTCACGCTTCTCTTTTAGATAACTCAAGCTTTGAATAGAAACATGGGTCAAGAGGAACATTCAATCCCCCTAAGAAAGAACAAGTCTCTATCGAGTGTTTCAGGAGACAAATTCCTCTGACTTTTAATGGATCATCTGATCCCTCAATTGCAGAAAAATGGATCAACTCCATTGAAAAGATCATCTCCGTCCTTCAATGTCTTGAACAAGAGAACGTTCTTCTGGTAGCTTATTGTATTGAGGGTGAAGCTGTACAATGGGTGACGTTGATCAAAAATACAAATCCTGAGGAGGAGATCGAGGCATTGGAATGGAAGGATTTCTGGAATATTTTTTTTGATAAATATTTTCCATGAACCCTCCGACTTAAGATGGAAAGGGACTTCCTTACCCTCAAGCAGAAAGAAGATGAATTTGTCGAAGTGTTTGAGGAAAACTTCACATGTCTTTCATGATACGCCTCTGGATTTCTCATTACCCTCGAATGCAAGGTTTCCCGCTTCTTTGGTGGGATGAAACCTTGCCTACAGAAAGCGCTGGTGATCCATGACTTCAACAGCTATGAGGAAATTGTTTGATGTTCCCTCAATGTCGAAATTGAGATTAGAGAATCTAATGGGTATCATGGGGATAAGAAGCCTAAGGTAGACATTAATTCTATTGGTCCGATGGATATATCCAATGGTGCTATGAAGATTCAACACCCCACCTTCCAAAGGTGCAGAATGAAGCACCCCGTAAATTGCATGAAGGGGACAAGGAAATGCTTTAGGAGTGGAAGAGAAGGGAACCTAGCTGTTAACTGCTAGAAAGAAAAACACACGGCTGTAATAGAGGATAGGAACACTCTGTTTGAACATCAACATTTTGTACATTTCTAATACTGCAAAGAACCAAGGCATATTGCAAATTATTGCCCGAATCCAAGGGTTTTTGGAGGCAGCCAACAACCTTAAAGGTAGAACGGGAGAGCTTTTTCCATCACTACTGCCGAAGTGAACCCCAAAAACGAAGTGGTGACACGTATGCTAGTTATTCATTAAAGAATAGCGAGCGTACTTTTTGATTCAGGTTCTACGCATTCTTTTATATCCCAAAAGATTAGTAGAACAATCCCAAAACCACGAAAAATCATTAAAGTAAAGATGTCGGTGAGTACGGAAAATGGTGAAATCATTGCATCCCATGAATATTACTCATCCCCTCTCTTAATCTATGGATTGTGTTTCCCAGCGAACCTCATCATACTCCATCTGTTGGCATGTATTGGTTTTCCTTATATAGAGCCAACATAAATTGATGTAAGAGGGAAATCACTCTCCATGTGGAGAATTGACCCCCCCGATTCTATACAATTGAAAGGAGGAAGATGAATCTTATTTAGCTTGATCATCTCAAATGTGGATATTACTTCCCTATGAGCATGAATATCTAGCTCATATGATTGAGTATAAGGAGGAAACCATTCTGGAAGACATGACTATTATGAGGGAATTTTCTAATGTGTTTCCCAAGGAATTGTCTGGTCTTCCTCCTAGAAGATATGTTGAATTCTCAATTGATCTTATACCTGGGGAATTACCAATATCCAAGACTCTGTATAGAATGTCTGTTGTAGAGGATTAGGAGATGAAGAAAAAACTACAGAAGAATCTAGATAAATGGTTTATACGCCCATGTGCATCACCATGGGGAGCACCAGTCCTCTTCATCGATAAGAAGGATGGGTCAATGCACCTTTGCATAGATTATCGTGAGCTTAACAAAATCACGATAAAGAAGAAATATCATCTCCCATGAATTGATGACTTGTTAAATCAGCTGTGTGGAGCTCAATACTTCTCCAAGGTGGATTTGCGGTCGGGATATTATCATGTAAGGGTGAATAAAGAAGATATCTCTAAGACTGCTTTTCCTACATGATACGTGCACTATGAATTCTGAGTAATGCCTTTGGGACTCAATATTTCACTATAAATCTTCATGGAATTGATGAATAATGAATTTAGGTATTACCTCGACAAATTTTTATTATTCTTTATTGGTGATATTCTGATATACTCCAAAACCAAGGAGGATTGTGAGAAGCATCTAAGAACAGTACTAGAGACCTTGCGGAAGGATAATATCAATGAAAAGTACAGAAAGTGTGAGTTTTGGTTGGAGGAGTTCTCATTTTTGGGCCATATCATCACAAGAAATGGGATATCTATGGATCCCTCTAAAACATATGCAATTGAAGGATGGTCAAGACCAACATCAGTAATAGATATCCCTAGCATCTTGGGGTAAACTGGATATTATCTATGATTTGTGAGAAATTTATCCTGATTATCCAACACTCTTACCAAGCTAACATGGAAGGGAGTAAAGTTTATTTGGATTGATGAATGTGAAGAAAGTTTAAAGGAGTTAAAAAAGGAGGCTTATCACTATGACCATTCTCACTTTACACACAAGTGGAGATCTTCTCATGGTATTCAGTGATGCATTGAAGAAGGGCATGGGTTGTGTGTTGATGCAAAATGACAAAGTCATTTCCTATACTTCAAGGAAATTGAATGTTCATGATCATAATTATCCATCACATGATTTGGAGTTAGCTATGGAGATATTCACTTTAAAAATTTGGTGGCATTATCTCTTTGGGGAGGAGTCTGAAATATATACGGACCACAAAAGCCTCAAGTATATATTCACATAGAAATAGTTGAACATGCACCAATGAAGATGGTTAGAGTTGATCAAAGACTATGACTGTACAATTTATTACCAACCTGGGAAAGTGAACAAGGTGGCAGATGCTCTAAGTAGGAAGGACCCGAAGATTCTATCATTGATGAGAATTGAGAAGGATCCAATCACTTTAGACTTGATGAAAATTGACAAGGGAATCATAAAGAAGGGAACATAATCAATCCCTTCACAAATGATTTTTTAACCGTCTCTTCTGGAATGTTTAAAGGATGCTCAAAATGATTATGTGGGAATTCAGAAGAAATTCAAAACCATCAGAAAAGTTAAATCCTCAGAGTTCAACGTTAATAATGAAGGAATTGTGAGATTTGGGAAATGACTATGTGTTCCATCAAGTCCAGAGATGAAGAAGGAACTTTTGGATGATGCACATAGTTCAAATTTCTCTATTCACCTAGGAAACACAATGATGTATCGAGATCTCTGAGAGCATTATTGGTGGAATAATATAAAGAAGGAGATCACTTAGTATACATCCAAGTTCCTTGTGTGTCATCAAGTGAAGTCAGAGAGGAAGAAGTCTAAGGGGATGATGCAACCATTTCTCAAACCTGCATGGAAATGGGATAACATCACCATGGAATTTGTCATTGGACTTCTGAAGACATCAAAAGGAAACAATAAAATATGGGTTGTTGTGGATCGTCTTACAAAGTCTGCACACTTTATTACAATTTGGGAGGATTTCTAATTGGATCAACTGGCATAGATATACATCATGGAAGTGGTAAGGCTGCATGGAGTACCACTATCTATTGTATCCGATCAAGATCCAAGATTCACCTCTATGTTTTGAAAGAGTCTTCAACCTGCTTTTGATACTGAACTGAACATTAGTATGGCCTATTATCCTCAAAATGATGGACAATCTGAGCGAACTATTTAGACTTTGGAGGATATGCTAAGATCATGTTCTACGGACTTCAATGGAGGATGGAACCAATATCTTCTACAGGTTGAATTCTCCTACAATAACAGTTTCCACTCAAGCATCTAAATGGAACCTTATTAAGGCATGTATGTGAAGAGGTGTAGAAAAATGGCATGTTGGGATGAAGTCAGTGAACATAAGATTCTAGGACCAGAAATGGTTGAAGAAATGTTGGATAAGGTGAAAACCATTCAACAACATATCCAGGCAGCCCAGAGATGACATAAGAGTTATACAAATAACCATTGATAAGGCCTTTAGTTTATTGTTAGAGACATGTTATTTCTACGTATTTATCCATGTAATAAGTTCTTGAGGTTTGGAAAGAATGGGAAGTTAAGTCTTTAGGTACATTGGCCCCTTCGAGGTTCTTGATCTTGTTGGGGCTGTGGCCTATCGACTAGCACTTCCACCTACTATGGCCAAAATAAATGATGTATTTCATGAATCCCTCTTAAGGAAGTACATACCAGACCCTTCATATGTACTCTCTTCAGAGGTAGAATAGTTAGAGGATGATTTTTCTAATGAGGAGTAACCAGTGAAGATCTTAGATTGTAGAGAAAAAGATCTAAGAAATAATAAAATTCCCCTCATCAAGGTTTTGTTGAGAAACCAAAAGCTAAAAGAAGAGACTTGGGAATCAGAGGAAGTGATGAAGCAGAGTTACCCACATTTGTTTTTGAGTGGGAAAAGATAATTTCGAGGGCGAAATTTCTTAAGGGGGATGACTGTAAGGACCCAAACATTTATTAATAGAAATTCATCTTCATCTAATTAAATGTTTTTTTATGGATTTATAAAATGTGAAATTCATGGGTTTCATGTTTCTGAATTTTAAAATACCGTTTTGAATTTTGACCATTGCTAATATTGCCATTTAAAATTGATCACATGATTATTATAAATATAGGGCCTTAACAAATACAATTTACTCAGACAAAGGAAGCGATGGCCTCGTATAGTTGACTTGCCCCATATGAAGCCAATTTGTAAGAGCTCGGAAAGGAGGTGTCTTCATTGGGCTTGTCTCTTGACCAAGCCCATGCCAAGCTAGAACATGTTAAGATTGACCGGAACCGACTACGGAAGAAGTGGAAGTTAATAGAGATTACCACCTGAGAGATGTTATCTGAGCCAGCCCAAGGGTTTGTCATCATCACACACCTTACCATTCTATCTTATGCGGGTGTTATAAGGGGTTATGTAACATGCGCCTAGAACTATGACTACATAAATTATTTTTTTATAAATAATGTGCATTCATTTTATTATTGTTACTTTTTAAATAGGTTTTAAACAAGAATTAATATTTTTAGTTAATATTAAACTAAGAAATATATTTCTAGGAATTAATGGAATTTTGAATTAAATAATATTTTAAAAAAATATTATTATAATTCAATGAAATTATATTATATATAAATTATCATATAATTTTACGAATGAAGTTGTAATTTTTATTAAGGTTTGAAAGCTGTTTTTGTCAAAACCCCAAGAATTTTCTATAAATTTTTGTTTATATATTAAAAGTAAAAATTCACATATTTATAAAAAAATTTAGATAAAATGAATATTAATTTTTGAATCTGGTCATTGAAATTATCCAACGGTGAATTTTTCATAATTTTCTGAGACAACCAAATTTTTGTATAAATTAAATACCGTTTAAATATATTATATGATTTATGACATAATAATGACCCAATAGTGAGGTAATGAAATAATATAATCATTATGTTCGGCCAATATATTTTTTAGCATTAATATAATGTAATTTTTAATTTTTTTGATTTATTTTACCAAGCTTTAGTGGACCCTTTAAGGCTTATAAAACATTTTTCCTTTTTAAATTGTCTTCCTTAAGAGTGTGACACACCTCCATATAAGAGACCCAATTATTTTAAGACATTAGGCCATTTTACCTATAAAATATTGTTTTTCACTCCCCTTTGGAAAAAAACATAGGAAAAAACAATGGGATGGTTTCTTTTTTTGATTAGTTTAATGAGAGGTGTCCCAAGCCTAAATAATAAAGAATTCCCTCTCCTTTCCTACATAAACCAACACAACCTCCCACTTCCTCTTCACTCAATGAAATTGGAGTTATACCATCCCATTCCCTCTCCTCTCTAGAATCCTCCCAAGGTGGCCCAATCTCCCATGAAGCCTCTCCTAAGCCTTTGGGATCACATTTCCAAGTAAGGGATTTCT
This sequence comes from Viscum album, assembly GCA_963277665.1. Taxonomy (NCBI): domain Eukaryota; kingdom Viridiplantae; phylum Streptophyta; class Magnoliopsida; order Santalales; family Viscaceae; genus Viscum; species Viscum album. The sequence continues at coordinate 1,336,263,199 of OY728132.1, read as the reverse complement.
TCCTTTCTCATTTTTGTCCAATTTTCTTCAAGTTTTTATGCCTTTTTTCAATTAAAAATGTTTGTGTATGATTTCTCACCTCCCCCATACTATCCTATTTATGATTGGATGATTGGATACCCCTTTATCTCTCATTAATTCATCCCATATACACCCATTACCATACCAAAATTCTGTGAGGGATTTCTCTCTCCTCTTTTAAATCCAAGTAATTGTTTTGTATTGTGCATCTAAATTTCATTAAATTTGATGGGACATGTATCTATATGACCCCATTACTTTACATTTCATGTATATATTATGATACACCATTTTATCTCTCATCAACCATTTTCATGAATCATTATGTCACGTCTTTATGCTGCTGATATTGCACCGCGTTTTTCCATGCCAAGATCATTGTGTAGTGAATACCATACCCATCTCTCTATCAAGGGTATTCACCTTTATACCCATATACATATTGAATGGTAATTTAATATATTAATTCCACATTAATTAATAATGGAATGACTTATGATGTTGGTTGATTCCATGTTATATGATCCATGAGGCACACTTATGCATGAAATTAAATGTTTAAGAAGGGTGCACCCTGATAGTGCTCTAATGCATTGGATAAAGTATGGTATCACGATATGTAATGTGAAATGGGTTTGGACTCATGATAATTTAAGTGAAATGAGGTTTTACTCGTGATTCATGTGCAATTTGGGTTTACTCATGCTCCTTGTGCAATGAGCCTTGGATCATGCTAATTCCATGTTAAGTGTTGTTGCCACATTTTTAGGTTATGATTATCATGCTTTATCATGACTTTATGTTAATGTTTCTATTTTTCTCCATTGATAAGACTATTTTCTAACATGTATTTTATTCCTCATGTTATTCCATGTTTATTCCCTTACTGGGCTTTATTGCTCACCCATTTCTTATGCATGTCCTCAGGTTATCCCATGCAATGTTAAATATGAGGGAATATTTTGGTCATGTAAATGAAGATTTCAATAATGATGTTGTATTTCATGTTTTATGTTTTTATGTAATGTTCTTATGCTCTAGAGACAGGATAAATCTCGTTCTTTGGTGTTGTATCAAGTGATTTTTTTTGTAATAAATCAGGTTTAAGTATGTAATTAAGAGTAGGGTTGTTATAGAGACAGACGACTACCCCCATATTGAGGCTACTGGAGGAGGGCATTGGGTACGTCATCTACTATGATGCATCAAGGACCGGGCTTAGATGTGTCCTAATGCATGAGCGAGTAATGATCACTTATGGTTATCGACGGCTGAGACAACATAAGGAGAAATATGCTACACATGACCAGGAGTTAGCAATAGTGGTCTTCACCATGAGGATGTGGAAACACTACTTAATTGACGAATGTTTTACAATATACTCTGATCACAGGAGTCTTGGGTATATCTTCTTTCAGAAGGACCTAAACCTAAAATAGTGACGTTGGCTTGAGTGCCTCCAAGACTATGACATTGAGATAGTCTATACTCCTGGGAAGGGGAATGTAGTAGCAGATTAACAAAGCAGGAGATCTAGTATACAATTGCTGAGTGAGGCAACAACGTAGTTAGCTGCTTTGCGGATATCCTATATGGATCGAGATGGAGCAGCTTATCTTCAGTCTCTGACAGACACTCTGCCACTCAATCAGCGAGTTAGGGAGGTTCAGCTTGGGGACGCTGACTACGAGGCACCACGTGCTCAAATATCCACAGGACAAGCACCTGATGGATTTTCTAAAGGTGGGGAGCACGTCTGTAACACCCGAGACTTTTATGTTATATAAATCATCAAAGGAATCTTTCTCTACACACAACACTTGCTTGGCTTTCTTTACACGAAATCGCAAACTTCCTCGATAGCTTGCGTCGTACGCAATACCGAGTTTCACTAAACAATGATATGCTATTAAAATATTATTAAAACTAGCCGTTATGAATAGTAATAACCACTTTTTGAAATTTTATAAATTTTATTTTTCAAAATGGACTTCATTTTTGGATTCAGAATATCGAAATTAGCCTAGGGTGAAATTTTGGTATTTTTCTAAAAACTTTCAATTTTTGATGAATAGTGAAACCACTAACTAGTAGTTAAAAAACTAATTTTTTCATAAAACATAATTTTATCGCTTCTGTGAGGGGAATTTCAAAAATCCGAGAGACACGGTTGATGTCATTAAGTAAAATGTGGTTCAATGAGATGAAAATAATTTTTTGGTGAATAGTAACTTTTTACTTTTTTTATGACGGTTAGAAGTAAATAGGGTAATTAAGAGTAAAAATGATATTATTATTACCCTAAAACATGTCCTAATTCTATTGGATAAGTTTAATTAGACCAAAAACAAACTTGGGAATAAAATATGACCATTTAGGCCCACTTGGATTAGATTAGGACATTTATTATTAATTTTTTTAAAGAAGGGTTAAAATAGTTAAAATCAAAGTTTCATAACTAAATAATTTTTAATATATTGTTATACATAAGATAAATTAGACTATAAATATTCATTAGAAAGATAAAAATATTTCCTACATAATTATATTTTATTTTTAATTTTTATACATTAAATAATTTAATTTATTTATGACACAAAGATGATGCAGTAATTATCTTATTAATGAAATATTGACATAATTGATGTTATAAACACAAAAATAAATGTAATTTTATACTTTTTATGAATTCCAATAATTTTCTAGGTTAAAATTACATGTTAGTAATTTTTTAATTAACTTTTTTGGAACTAATCATTCTTTTATGAGTTTCACAAAAATCAATTACTAAATAGTGTCAAAATTGACATAAAATAGTTTTTAAAACAAATATTGTATTAGTAATTGTTATTTTATTCCTAAAAATCTAAGGTTCGGAAGAATGACTTAGATAAGGTTATATATATTAATAATAAAAAACTTTGGGTTTTTTTGGCTGCTTATAGTAAGTTTATTAACCTTATAGTATAAGAACACAAGAAGACACGGTAAAAGTAAAATTATTTAATTTAATGGTAAATCTAAATGATAAGGATAAAATAGGAACCAAAACATGTTTAAATTATAAATTATTAGAGGATTTAGACCCATACCCACCTTAGCTTCGAAATATATCAATTTGGAGCTATTTAAAACCGAAATTGACTTTATAATAAAATAATATTTTTAGTTTTCCCAAAGGAGCCCCTCTCCTCCCTTATAAAAGGGAACCTCCTCCTCCTCTTCCTCACACCACATTGAGCCTTCAAGCTCGGATAAACCCTGCCAATTCCTCCTCTACAATTCCCTAGAGACATCCTAGAGGTCCTTGTATTCTTCAAAGACCAATTTTAGTGCCATAAAAGAAGGTCTCAAAGAAGCACTTCAAAGAAGAGGTAATGTCCATTACCGATTCTTTCATCTTTATTTCTTCTTCCACTTCTTCTTATTTAGTTGTTTCATTATGAAGCAATAACATCAGTATCACTCATATACTTATATGTTATTATAAGTATGAAACAACCCTATTTAACCATCTATCCATCCTACGGAAAAAGAAATCACCGCGCGTGCGTACGTATGGAATACCGTCTCCACGTTATGGTGTAATTTATTTTCCACCACCACCATACTTGGATGGGTATAATGGTGTAAATAATGACTATATATGACTATTATAAATTGATACTGATTCTGAAATTGTATACATACACTCCAATACAATTCCATGATCATAGGAACGATATCATCACTCGTGCGTACGTACAGAATACCGTCTCCACGATGTGATGCGACTCGTTCTACATGATCTTCATTTCATAATGATTATATAAATTAATTTAATGAATTAATATGATATATATTACACTAATACCATTCTGTAAATGAGTTATCGATAACCTAAAGAGAAGAATAAGAATTTATTTGACAAAACACGCATAAGAACAAAAAGTTATAAACACCCGAATAACAAGTAGCAATGAAATATTACTACTAAGAAGCTAAGAATATGACCATATATGATATCATAAAAATAATCATGATTATGGAATAAGTCAATAAAATTATTTAAATCATTATACAGGAGGTTCAGACACTTACGAATAAAAACCGGCCTAAGGTAAGGGAAATATCACAATCTCATTTTTATCCGAGATTGCTTATACATTGGTATTTACTGGGGTGTATTTTATCATCCACATCCATGTTTACTCAATATGTAATATTATTTCCATGTACCTACAATTTTTTAAATCCAATTTTACCCTTCGTTAGGTTTTTAGTAAAAGATATGAAAGTAATCGTTTGTCGTTTTTCATATGAGGTACTTTTTGACTTTTCCGACAAAAGTACGAAAAAAATGTTTTTTTAACTTATACGGCATGAATGGATTTTTAAAACATTATATCCAAGAATCTTCCTTTACAAGTTTTCATGTTTATTTTTAATCAACTTCTCTTAGTTTAGAATTGTATGACATGTTAAGAAAGGAAAAGTGTTTTTGAAGTAGAAAGGATATTTTCCTCATGAATGGAGTTCAAGTGTTTTATCAAAATTGTTTTCCATATAAGATAATATAGGGTTATGTTTATATACCTATCATTACATGGATTTTATTATGTTGTGATGGAAATATTTTTATTAATTCCATTATCTTATATGAATTGTTTTATGATGTCATGTTGTTTAATAATACCATTTTTACTACATGGGTTATGCAATGATGTATAATTTATGATTTTGTGGCACACATAAGAATGGTATCATTATGATATGGGTGGGACCTATATCTCCATTCAATGCATTGGGTAAAGATTTTATATCTCATGAGATAGACATGGCTGGAACGATAGGTTATACCGGTTCAGTGAAACGGGACTGAAACAAGGAGTGAAATCGGTTCAGAAATGGAATTTGTCCACTAAGATAGTCTTGGCAATGAGTCTTGAATACTAAGAAATGATTCTCTATGATTATGTGTGTATGCCACAAAGTTTCATGTTTTATTTTATGATTATTGGGATCACATTTCACTACTATGATTTATCCCATGTTATGAAATTATGATCTCTTTTGCAGGTTAAGATTTCCAAAAGTAATGTGCTTATGTATATGATGTGATTGATATTTCTTTTGTTTACCCTTACTGATCATTTGAGCTCACCCTTTTGTGTGTTTTATTTCCCCAGGTCAGGAAGAAGGTTGTTAAGTAGAATATGCTAAAAAGGGACTCTAGATACGATGAAATAAATGGGAGACAAAGTAGATGCTTTATGAACCAGTTGTTTATGTTTCCCAGTTTCTAAAGACACTATACCTATACGGTCCTTTCTTGGGTTTTTTATATGTTGTAATAAGTGTTCTTAAATTCTGATTTAATAACAATGTATGTAAAATATGGGTCGTTATAACGTCATCCTCTTCAAAGGGCATACTATGGTACCAGTGGTGCTATGAGAGGAAGTGTTGTGGGAGTTCCATACATACCTTCTAGTTTTACATCCAGTAGTGGAAAAGATATACCAAGACCTTCAGTATCAGCACTGGTGGATGTGAGTGAAGAATCTAGTGGAAACGTTTGTCACACTATGCCTCACTTTTTAGCAAGTGAAGGTAGATTATCAGGTCCCATAAGGCTTCGTTCAGCCACTCCAGGTGCCAGAGTGGAAGTGGGATGGAATTTCCATGGAATATTTGACAATACATCCACGCACGTCCAAGTGACATGATTATATTTGGGTGATCATTGACCGAATCAGCAAGTTAGCCCACATCCTACCTATCAGAGAGCAGGGATCAATAGAGGGCTTGTGACGCCTCTACCTATGGGATATTTTACGGCTTCATGGAGTGAATTTGACAATTTTCTCCGATTGTGATGCATGTTTAACTTCCCAGATATGGAAGTGGTTACAGGAGGCCTTTGGGACACATCATCCATTGAATACTGCCTTTCATACTCGGAGAGATTGGCAGACAGATCAGACCATTTAGACCATTGAGGACATGCTATGTTCTTGCACCCTTGATTTCGGTCGCAGTAGATAGGATCACTTTCCCTTGGTGGAGTTTTCGTAAAACAACAGATATCACTCCACCATCTGTATGGAACTATTAGAGGATTTATACGGTTGGGCTTACAGATCACCTATGTGCTGGAATGACCCCGATGAGTGAGCACTCATGGGATAAGAGATGGTATGAGATACCACGAAGAAGGTACAGATCATCCAGGAGTGGATGAAGACAACACAGAGCTGGCATAAATCTTATGCTAACAGAAGACAGAGACCTCTGAAGTTTGAAGATGGTGACCATGTCTTTCTACGGGTGTCACCTCGATGAGGTTTGTGTAGATTTGGCTAGGGATTCAAGTTATCTACGAGGATCATCATACCCTTTAAGGTCCTCAGTAGATTTGGTGAGGTTGTATACCGCTTATCTCTTCCCCTTCAGTTGCACCGGGTGCATGACATTTTCCATGTATCCTAGCTGAGGAGGAAAGTACATGATCCTTTGCACATTATTGACTGGGGAGAACTGGACATTGACGATGTGGAAACTTTGTTAGAGGTTCCAGTAGAGATTGAGGATCGATAGGAAAGATTCCTACATGGGAAATTGATACCTCTGGTGGGTGTTTGTTGGCATCACAGGAACCTCCAAAAGAGCACAGGGGAGCGGGAGGCCAAGATTCGTTCACAATACCCCCACTCATTTCCCAAGTTTGTTTTGTGTTTTTCTGGGATTCAAAGCCATGAGGTGGGGAGAATTTAAAGACCCAGATTTTTCAATGTATGTTTTTTAATTATATGAAATTTTACGAGTTAGCGAAAATTGATGACACGTGATTCTGAGGCCTGGAGTGTTCGAAATGATTTTATGATATTTTTTGGTATGTTCATCAAACGTGCGGGAGGCATTTTGTAAATTTTAAACCAGAGCTAAGAATTGAAATCTGAGGACACCATTGTAGTCGTTACGCTGATATTCACTTAAAGAGACCATCACCTCGACCATAGTAGGTCGAGGCCGTAAGTTAGTTTTTTGGATTTTCATGGGAGAATTGAAAAATAAAATATTTTTTTTTGTTTTTCACACTTTAAACCCCTAATTTGAATCATAGAGGTGGGGACCACATGGGGGTGGTTTGACATTTAATTTTTAGCCTTAAATTCCCTGTTACACAAAAATTTGTAACCATAATTTCCTTCAATTAATGGGATTCATTAATTCTAAAAATTAATGGATTAACTTGTAAATTAAGAGTTTTATTAACTCTTCTTGAGGGTAGTTTTTCAATTGGTGAAAGAGATAGGAGGATTTTTCTAGAGAATTATCGAAGGAAGAACATCCACTAATGAAGAAAATTCTCTAGATCATGAACGCAGATGATGCTCGAGCTCGGATCAAGAGTGTGTTGACGGAATGATGAACGTCGACGTATTCATCTTTTTTCCAATGCCATCTCCATCAAATGAATGAGGCAGGAAAGTGTTTATGTTGTTCTTCATGGTTTTACATTAATTAAAATCCTCTTGAACAACCTATTGTCCATCTAATGCGGAGGGTGCGGGCCAAACAAACACCGCCTGATCCCTCCACTCCCTCTATGTTGACGTGTTCATGATGGGTGGATTGACTGTTGAACGGAACCCGACCAAAACGCCAGTGTATGACACTAGAAAGGTTTGGGAGGTGGTTGACACACTTGTCATTTGCAATGATAGCAGCAACACTACCACACCGGCGAAGGAAGTTGTGGCCCGTCGGCCCTCATAGAGGAAGGTGGCGGCTGGCACCCCGGCCATCCATGTGGAATCGGGGTGGCACATGTCCTCGCCGCCGGTTGAGGAAGACACCCCGACTATCAAGCCGCGGCAGCGTAGAAGGGTGGTCAGAAACTAGCCGGCCACTGGAGGACAGAGGCGCCGTCACGCCGTTGGATTGAGGGAGTTAGCCAAAACAACTGGCCGGTCACGTCACGTTGAGAAGGACCCGCTTCGGTGGGTCCTGAATGCCAACATACTAAATGGTCCATTGGAAAACTTGAAAAACGGCAGGGGGGCTCCCCCTGGTGTGGCTTGGGCGGGCCCCCCCATGGAGGACCGCACCTAGCCGAGTGGACCGCACGCAGCAGAGTGGGCCACACCGAGTGGGCCACAACGAGTGAGCCGTCCGACCGGGCCACGCCGCCCCCTTTGTGGGCCAGGCCAGACCCTAGTCGGGCCAGGTCGACCCGAACTGGGTCAGTTTTTTCCAGGTTGGCCGATCGGGTCAGACCAGACCAGGGCCTATCTACACCCACATACGCCTTTTCGGCCATTTCATGAGAACTGGGCATCCGTTTGATGAACCATCTATGGAGCCAAAATCCTTGGACAGAGATGGTCCATTTGGTATACTCCAATTGAGTTTTGGATAATTTTGGAGTACAGTTGGGTTGGATTGAACCCAAATCTTACTAAGCCCTCAGAACGGAAACACTATTAACTCACAGACTGGCCATCTGATTGATGCATCATCTATCGTGTTGGGTCCCATATGACGTGACGAAACAACGTGATAATACTTCATGTAACTACATGTATGTTGAGGTATTGAATTTTGTATTGAGGAGTGTAACCTTCCGAAATCAAGCTTTCTTAGTACGGGATCCCTATGGATGGCTGTACTTGAAGAATCTTCAGATCCTATGTGGTTCAACGCTCTGCAATCCAGTGTGGTACATCACATACCGATTTTTTGTGGGTCATCTCCAGATCCTATGTGGTTCATCTTCAATCCTGTGTGGGTAATCTTTAATCCTGTTTGGGTCAACAACATAGCTTCTATACGAAGTAAGATGATCTATTAATATAGATAATCATCTATACATCCGTAGTTCAATTATACCTAGGGTGAGCTGAGTCCTTACCTTTATGGTACACTTCTGTGTGATGATGCCTTTGTGGTATTCTTATGTGTATCGTTACCTTTTTGGTACTCACCTTTGTGGTACACTCTTGTGTGGTGATACCTTTGTGGTATTCTTCTGTGAGGTGTTACCTTTGTGGTACTTACCTTTGTGGTATTCCTTACTTCATGGAACAGTTGTAATTTTGGATAAAGAGTTGGGATTTTTGTTTCCTCATGATCGATATGGTTATACTTGAAAAAAAGGTATATGTATGGGCATATACCAATGTACGGTTGATTGTTTCTTCATGCTTTGTAATTGGGTTCTTACTTTGTGGTTTATCCTTTGTGGATTCATAAATACCTTCGGGGGTCTCTGGTTCCTTACTGAGTATCTTTTTACTCACCCCTTCATGGGCTACACATGCACCATGATGTGTCGTGTACAGACGATGAAAAACACTAACTGAGGTCGAGGGTACCAAGACTGGAGGCTACTCAGAGGTGGAAATTAGACACGGCGTACTGCAGAGATGACTGCTCGAGAGCTGTACCTACCCTTCAGGCATGATCCTTGGGGGGTGTTAATAGGATTTATTTCAAGTTTTACTTTACTTTCCAGTTGGGATTGTATTCCGGACCACTTTACATTCGGTATACACCCTGTTTACTATATAGTTTACTTTGTTCTTGTATCTTATTGTGTGAATGGTTTGTGTGAGTTTATTGGTTTAAAGGAAATTCCTTCCCAGTTTTAGTGTTATTCTTTTCCGGTGCTAGTCGCCAGCCCCTGGCCTATGGAAGACAGGTTTGAGGTAGTAACGACATGGGCCCCGGGGAATGGGTTATGGAAAATTGGTATCATAGGAGTTGGTTTTTCCAAAGAACTAGGACACTGATCTTTTCTCAGTTGAAATAGTGTTATGTGTGATGAGTGTCCTTTTTTGTTTGGGGAATCCAGTGTTGGTGCAGCGGCCGATGTATCCATACATGAGCACCATGGCTTCTGAATTCCAACTCACAGCATGAAAACACTGATTGCATGTGTGTTTCTGAAAATATTTCTTTTTGTTCTCTCTGAGTTAGATCACCAGGTATAACTTATTGATCGTGGCACACCTATTTCTTTTAGGATGCCTCCACACAGATAGCCAGCTAGGGTTCTAGGTAGAGTACGTGATGAAAGCCCCTCGAGAGTTAAGGCATCGATGTTGGGCCCTATTTCAGATGTTGTACCATCGGGTGGTGTTCTAGAAGCACCACTACCCATTGGGCAGTTGATGCCACTAGCTCCAGTAGTAGAGGGTGCACGCCGCTTGAGAAAATTGCATGAGTTTCAGTGCCAGAGGCCATTGAGGTTCGGGGGAGAGAGGTATCTACAGGAAGCTAAGGACTGGATGGAGTCCATTGTTAGAGTTTTTGGACTGGTAGGGACACTAGCTGATCTCATGGTGATCCTTGCTTCCAGTCTTCTTTAGGCATCAATGGGAAGATGGTGGAGCTTGATGATACTGGTTGATGATGAGGTCACTCTCATCTTGGCGGACTTCGAGATCCTTTTCATGGTAGATTTCATCCCACTGACCTTATGTTCTCTGAGTATACATGAGCTTCTCCACCTGTAGTAGCGTAGGATGGCTATGGCTCGGTGTTCAGCGAGGATCACCAACCTCTCGCACTACTATGCTAACATGGTGTGGGACCCTTTCTTCTGGTCTCAAAACATTGAACAGGGGATCAGCGGGAATATTAGAGCTTTGAGGATTTCTCTTAGTATCCAGAAGTAGGCAGGGGTGTTAGAGCTAGTACTCTTTGTGGAGAGATTCTTTACTGAGCAGACACCAGCAGCGAGACCCACCACCGAACATCACGTAGCAGAGTCCTCTACAACTATCAGTTGACAGGTGACGTAGAGGTCCAAGAGGGCCATAACTATAGGTGGAAATCTGTAGGATACATGGTCTCTCATGTGGGACTCTCATGATAGAGTAGGATAGGCGAGGAGTAAATAGTAATACTCGTGCGGCGGGTAGGGTAATATGGAACGTGACTGGCTGACCCCACTTACCGACGACCAGCAGATAGGTTGAGGGATTTCCTAGGAAGAGACCAAGATTTGATTGAGGAGGTCTGCCGACAGGAGGTGGATGTGGTAGAGGAGTTGGTCGTGCAGCAGGTGGTGGGAAAACATTGCAATGAAAAATCCAGGTCTTCACATTCTCCCCACCTCAGGGCTTTGCGTCCCCAAAAGCCAAAACACAAACTATGGAAACAAGTGGGGATACTGTGCACAAATTTGAGCCTCCCACTCTCATGTCCTCTCTTAAAGGTTCCCATGCTGCCAAAGAACACACACCATAGGTATTAATCGCCTATGTAGGACTCTCTTCTGTCGATCCTCAATCTCTAATGGAACCTCCAAAACAGTTTCTCCATCGTCAATATCTAGTTCTCCCTATACAATGATGTGTGAAGGATCATGTATGTATCTTCTTAGCAGAGATACGTGGAAAACATTATGATCCTGGTGCAACTGATTGGGAAGAGATAAGCAGTATGCCACCTCGGTAACTCTTCTGAAGAACTGAAAGGGACCGATGAACCTCATATATAACTTTCCACCCCAGCCAAATCTATGCAAACCTCATCGAGGTGAGACCCATCGAAAAACATGGTCACCATCCTCGAACTCCATATGTCTCTATCTCCTATCAGCATAATATTTATGTCTTCGATGTACAGTCTTCATTTGCTCCTACATGATATGATCCTTCTCTACGGTAGCCCATACCATCTCCAGTCCCATGAGTGTTGACTCCATGGGGACAGTCCATCATAGAGGTGATCTGCAAAGGAGACTATACAAAGCCTAAAATGGTTCCATACCGATGGGGGAGTGATAGATATTGTTGTATGTGAACTCCACTAAGGGAAATTCATCCTCCCAGCCATCGCCGAAATCAAAGATTCAAGCACACAACATGTCCTCAAGGGTTTGAATGGTCCACTCTGTCTGACCTTCCGTTTGAGGATGAGCGATGGTTCTCAATTGAAGCTGAGTCTCGAACGCCTACAACAACCCCATCCATAGTCGGGAAGTAAAACATGCATCATGATCGTAGAAAATCATCTAAGTCACTCCATGAATCCATACAATCTCCCATATGTAGAGGTCTCCCAAACCCTCTACTGATCCCTGCTCTCTGATAGGTAGGAAGTGGGCCGACTTGGTGAGTCAGTCAACGATCACCCAAATATAATCATGTCCCCTAGATGTGCATGGATGTACTTTCACAAATTCCTTGGAAATTTCATCCCACTTCCACGCTGGCACCTCTCGTGACTGAACTAATCCTATTGGGACCTGATGCTATGCCTTCATTTGTTGAAAAGTGAGGAACCATGTGACAAACTTTTCCACTACTTTCTTCATTCCCGGAACCAGTGTTGATGTCAAAGGTCCTGGTACATCATTTCCACTCTTGGATGTACCGCTAGATGGGATTTATGGAATTCCATCCACACTTCCTCTCATAGCACCACTGGTACCATAGTACGCCCTTTGAAGAGGATTATGTGTCCCCACCTTAAGAAAATCCATCAAGTAGTTATCCTATGGATATCTGAGAATGTCATTCCTTATAGTCAGTGTCCCCAAGTTGCACCTCCCTAACTCACTAAAAGAGTGGGGGAGTGACTGTCAGAGGCTGATGATAAGATTCTCCATATCAATCCATTTAGGATATCTACAAAGTGGCTAGCTGCTCTATTTCCTCACTCAGCAGCTCTATACCAGATCTCCTGCTGAGTGCATCTGATACTATGTTCCCCTTCGTAAGAGTATAGACTTTATCAAAGTCATAGTCTTAGTGTAAATCATGCCAACATTGATTTCTTAAGTTATGGTCCTTTTATGAGAAGATATACCTAAGAATCTTGTGATCAGAGTAGACTAAAAAACATTCAACCCTCAAGAAGTATCGCCACATATTCCAGGAGAAGACCACTGCTGCTAACTCCAGGTCATTGGTAGCATAGTTATTCACATGATGTCTTAGCTGTCGAGAACAATAAGCGATTATTTATCGCTCCTGCATCAAGACACATGAAAGCATGGTCCCTGATGCTCTGCAGTAGACGACGTACCAAACTCCCTCCTCTGGTATCCTCAATATGGGGGCACTCTTCAGTCTCTGTCTCAGCTACTGGAAACTTTGTTGGAATCTCTCAAACCACCTGGAGGGTTTTCCTTTCTTCTTCAATGTTGATAAGGCTTCCACAACTCGAGAAAGTTCAGGCACAAAACTCCGGTAGTAACCAGACAAACCTCGGAAACTTTGTACCTCTGTCACACTCTTGGGTGGATCCCATGAAAGTGTAGTCTCAATCTTCATAAGATCCACTGAAACTCTAGCATCCAAGATGGAAAGTCCCAGGAATTGAACCTCTCAGATCCAAAACTGGCACATCAAGATTTTACCATAATGTTGGTGCTCTCAGAGTGTGTTCAGAACTATCTGCAGATGATAGGAATGATCCTCCTCTATAGATGATTATATTAGGATGTCATTGACGAAGACTACCACAAACCGATCGGGGTATGGCTGGAAGATTCTGTTCATGAGTCCCATGAACACCGCTATGGAGTTGGTCACGCCAAATGGAATAACCGAAAACTTATAATGGACATACCAACTTCTGAATACCATATTCTACACATCCTCATATTGTATCATGAGTTGGTGATAGCCTGATATGAGGTCTATCTTTGAAAACCACTGTTATCCTTTCAGCTGATCAAAGTGATTATCAATCCTCGGTAGTGGGTACTTGTTCTTCACAGTCACCTAGTTCTGGAACCGATAGTTCACACAGAGTATCATACTCCCATATTCCTTCTTGATGAACAAAATCAAGGCTGCCCAAGGAGAAAAACTTGGCCTAATGAACCCATTTCTTTGAAAGTCCTATTGCTATTCTCATAGCCCTCAAAGCTTCGTGGGAGCCATCCGATAAGATGTTGTAGATATCAGTGTCATCCTGGGGTATAAGTCGATATAAAAGTCCACCTCTCTGCGAGGAGGTAGACTCATAACATCATTTTGGAAAACATCTGCATACTGGTCCACCACTATAGGATAGCTCATTCCCTCAACATCAACAACTCTGAGGGTAAGGATAGCCAAAAGATGTGTGATCGGGTGAACCCTCTTTTGGGTAAGTCCATCCTATGCTGCAAAGGTTCCCTTCTTGTTGGGTAAGGAAAACATTGTCCCATCCTCGCAGACACACCACACTTTGTGCCTAATATGTCCGATCTGATCATGGACTGTAGATAACTAGTACATACCCAAGATGATGTCGTAAGGCCTCAACGCCGCTACTATAATATCCCAGCTGGAGCTCTCACCTCCTAGAGTTAGCTCAAACTGCCGGCACCAGTGTGTAGTTGTCGAACCCTATCCCGTAGGAGTCTCTAGACGTAAGATCGAGCCAACGACTCCACTGGAATATCTGAGCTCCGAATGAGGGCAATGGAAGCAAAAGAGTGACTGGAACTTGTGTCTATAAGTACTGCAACTAAGGTGGAGTAGACATAGATCGTACCTCGTATCATCTCTAGAGTTTTGTGGTTGTAGGGCTCATTTTTATGGAGATGATATCATCCATGTCAACCTTCTCCATGTGGTTTGGGGGGGGGGGACCTGGAGGTGGTGCGCGGTGATTCGAGTTTCTACCTCCACCACCTCTAGGTGGTCCACCCCGACCAAAGGGTGTAGGTGGACATAGACGAGCTATGATCTGGGAAGGTGAGGCCTATGACCACGACACTCCAGAGATGATATGAGGTAGGATCTATGTCTACTCCACCTGAGCTGCAGTACTTATAAACATAGGTTCCAGTCAATCTTTTATTTCCATTTCCCTCATTCAGAGATCATAGATTCAGGTGGACGTTGGCTCAATCCTTACAGCTAGCGACTCTTACGGGAGAGGGTTCGACGATTACACAATGGTTCCGACAGTGAGAGATTACTCTTATAGGTAAGAGCTCTGACTGTGATCTTATAGTAGCGTCGTCGATGCCTTACGATATCATCTTGGGTATGGACATGATCTCTACAGTCCATGCTCAGATCGTCTATATTAGGCACAAAGTGTGGTTTGTCTACGAGGATGGGACAGGGTTTTCCTTCACGAGTGAGAATGGAATATTTGTAGCACATGATGGACTTACCCGAAAGAGGGTTCATCCAATCACACATAAGTTGGATAGCCTTACCCTTGGACCAGTTGATGTTGAGGGTACAAGCTATCCTGTAATGGTCGACCAGTATGCTGATGTTTTCCCCGATGATGTTCTGGGTATATCTTTTTATAGAGTGGTGGACTTTTATATCAACTTGTACATCGGGAGAGAACTGATATCTACATAATCATATCAGATGGATCCTGTGGAGCATAGAGAGCTGTTAGTACAACTAGTGGACTTGTACAGAAAGAGGTTAATTTGGCCCAGTGTTTCTCCTTGGGCAGCCTTGATTGTTTTCACCAAGAAGGTGGATGGGAGTTTGAATCTCTTAGTAGACTATCGGTGCCTGAACCAGGTGACCATGAAGAACAAGTACACACTACCAAGGATTGATAATCTCATTGATCAGATGAAGGGAGCAAGGTGGTTTTTGAAGATAGACCTCAGATTAGGCTATCACCAGCTTAGGGTACGAGATGAGGATGTGCAGAAGGCGACCTTCATATGTCAGTATGGATATTATGAGTTCTTGGTTATGCCATTCGGCATGACCAACACCCCAACGGTGTTCATGGGACTCATGGAATGAATCTTTCAGCTGTACCACGATTGCATTGTTGTAGTCTTCATCGACGACATCCTGATATACTCAACTACAGAGGAAGAGCATGCCTATCATCTGTAGATAGTTCTGGACACACTCCAAGAGCACCAGCTTTATGGTAAAGTCTCTAAGTTCATTTCTAGATCCAAGAGGTTCACTTTATGGTACACTTCATCTCGGAGGCTAGAGTTATGGTGGATCCATTGATGATTGAGGCTGTAATTTCTTGGGAGAATCCTAGGATTGTGACATAGGTATGGAGTTACATGGGTTTGGACGGTTACTACCGGAGGTTTGTGCCTGAATTTTCTAGAGTTTTGGCACCCTTATTAGTGTTGACGAGGAAGGGGAAACCTTTTGAGTGGTCCAAGAGATGCCACAAAGTTTCCAAGAGATGAGGTAGAGACTGACGAGTTCCCCCATCTAGAGGAAACTAGTGGAGGGCATTGGGTATGTTGTCTACTAAGACGCATCAGGGACCAGTCTTGGATGTGTCATGATACAGGAGCGAGAAGTGATCACTTATGGTTATCGATAGTTGAGACAACATGAGCAGAACTATGCTAACCATGACATGTAGTTAGTAGCAGTTGTCTTCATCTTGAAGATGTGGTGACACTACATGATGGGAGAACTTTTTACAGTATACTCTGATCACAGGAGTCTCATATATATCTTTTCTTAGAAGAACCTGAACCTGAGATAGTGATGTGGGCTTTAATTTCTTGAGGACTATGACTTCGTGATAGTCTATACTCTTAGGAAGGGGAACGTAGTAGCGGAGTAGCTCAGCAGGAGATCTAGTATATAGTTTTTGAGTGAGGCAACAAAGTAGCGAGCCACTTTACGGATATCCTACATGGATCAAGATGGAGAAGCTTATTTTCAATATCTAACAATCACTCCCCATATCCTTCATTGAGTTAGGGAGGCGCAACTTTGGGACACTAACTGCAAGGCACGATGTGCTTAAATATCCACTGGACATGCATCTAATGGATTTTATGAAGGTGGGGAGAATTTCATCCTCTTCAGAGGGAGTACTATGGTACCAGTGTCACTACAAAAGGATGTGCTAAGGGAGTTCTATATGTCCCCTCTAGCGGTATATCCAAGAGTGGTAATGGTGTGCGAGGACCTTCAGCATCATCACTAGTGGCCGAGAATTAAGAAAGAAATGGTAGAGTTTTTCACACGATGCATCACTTATCAGAAAGTGAATGTAGAGAATCAGGTCCCAGCAGGCTTAGTTCAGCCACTAGATGTGCCAGAGTGATAGTGGGATGGAATTTCCAGGGACATTGGGACATGACTTCCATGCACGTCTAGTGGACATGATTTTATCTGGGTGATCGTTCACCGACTCACAAAGTCGTCCCACTTCCTACCTATCAGAGCAGAAAATTCAGACCCTTGAGGACATGCTGCGTACCTGCGTCCTTGATTTCGACCGCATCTAGGAGGATCACTTTCCTTTGGTGGAGTTCACGTACAACACCAACTATCATTCCACCATTAATATGGCACCATTTAAGTTTTTGTACGATCGGACTTGCAGATCACCTTTGGGTTGGACTGACCCCAGGGAGTCCGTACTCATGGGACATGAGAAGGTATGGGCTACCACAAAGAATGTGAAGATCATCTAGGATCAGATGAAGACTACACAAAGCAGGCATAAATGTTATGCTGACAGGAGACAGAGACCTCTGGAGTTCAAAGATGGTGACCATGTCTTTCTATGGGTCTCACCTCGATGTGGTTTGCAGAGATTTGGTCGGGGCAGTAAGTTATCTATGAGGTTCATCAGACCCTTTTAGGTCCTCATTAGAGTTGGTGAGGTGGCATACCACTTATCTCTTCCCCCATAGTTGCACCGGGTGCATGACATTTTCCATGTACCCCAGCTGAGGAGATACATACATGATCCTTCTCACATCATTTACTGGGGTGAACTGGACATTGATGATGGGGAGACTTGTCGGAGGTTCCAAAAGATTTTTCTCATCGATAGGATGGAGTCCTACATGGGTGATCGATACCTCTAGTGTGCCTTCATTTGTAGCACGAGAATCTCTAGGAGAGCACATGGGAGCGGGAGGCTCAGATTCATGCACAGTACCCCCCCCCACTTGTATCCATAGTTTAGGTAGTGTCTTTCAGGGATGCAAAGCCCTAAGGTGGGGAGAATGTAAAGAACATGATTTTTACATGTAATTTTTAAATTTTATGTA
Organism: Viscum album; assembly: GCA_963277665.1. Classification (NCBI taxonomy): domain Eukaryota; kingdom Viridiplantae; phylum Streptophyta; class Magnoliopsida; order Santalales; family Viscaceae; genus Viscum; species Viscum album. Next base: position 1,336,245,210 of record OY728132.1, on the reverse strand, counting down.
AATATTAAGAGTCCTCAAAAATTGACGACACGTGATTTCGAGGCCCGGATAGCCCAGAATGAATTTATGAACTTTTTTAGGGACTTTCAGCAGATGCATGAGCAACATTTTGTATCTTTTGAACTAGAGCATGGAATTGAAATCTGATGACACTGTTGAAATTGCAGTGTCGATATTCGTTTAAGGATACCTTCTCCTTAGCCGCATTAGGCTGAGGGTGGAACTTAGTTTTTCAGATTTTCATGGGAGAATAGAAAAATAAAATAAATATATTTTTCTTTTTCATTTTTGAAACCCCTCATTTGAATCTTAGATGCGGGGACCACATGAAAGTCATCGGGCATTAATTACTGATCATTAAATGGCTGGTAAAACAAAAATGTGTATCCAAAATTTCCTTGAATTAATAGGATTTATTAATTTAAAAAATTAATGAATCAACTTGTTAATAAAGAGTTTTATTATCTATTCTTGAGGGTAGTTTTTCCATTGGAGAAAGGGAGAGGAGGCTTTTTCTGAAGAATTCTCGAAGGAAGAACATCCTCCAAAAAAGAACATTCTCTGGATCAAGAACAAGGATAATGCTCGATCTTAGATTAGGAGTGTGTTGCGGGAGTGACGGACATCGATGTATTCATTTTTTCCCTACACTATCTCCAAAAAATGAACAAGGTAAGGAAGTTTTTATATTGTTCTTCGTGGTATTACATTGATTAAAATCCTCTTCAACCACCTACTATCAATCTAATACGGATGGTGAATGATAAAAAAACACAACCGATCCCCCCACTCCCTTTATGTTGACGTGTTCTTTGTGGGTGGATCGATGGTTGAGCGGAACCTGACCACGACGCCGATGACCAAAGCTAGAAGGGTATGTGTGGCAGCCGGAATGCAGGGAAAATGTCGTGGAGGAAGGCGGTGGCTGGCACCCTGGCTGGCTGTGTGGAACTGGGGTAGTGTGCGTCCGCACCGCCGGCTGTGGATGAGGTCGCAACTATTGAGTCATGGAGGCACACCATGGTGGATGGGAACTGGCCAGCCTTGGGAGAAAAGCAGAGCCATCGTGCCGTTTAAGGGAGAGAGCTGGATGAAACTGCCGGCTAGCTGGAACCATCAAACGGCCGCATCACACCGAGTAGGAAACACTCTGGTGGGTCCATCGTGCCTGTAGACCGAATGGTCTGTTGGACTGTATGGAAAACCGGGGGGGGGGGGGGGTGCTCCCCTAGTGCAGCTAGGGCGGGCACCACCACGGCGGACTGCACCCAGCCAAGCAGGTTGGGACACCCCCTTTGTGGGTAGGGACAAACCCAGGTCAGTCCGATTCGATCTGGACTAGGTCGGGTCAGCCCAGTTCGGGTCGATTCGACCAGACTCGGGCCTATTTGAACCCATATATGCCTTTTTGGCCGTATCTTGAGAACCATGCCTCCATTTGACGAACCGTTTGTGGTGCATGAATCCATGGTACGAGGTGGTCCTTTTGGAATAATCAAATTGAGTTTTTGATAATGTTGGAGTACAGTCGGGTTGGATCCGACCCGAATATAACCAGGCCCTTAGAATAGAAACAGTAATAAATCATAGACTGGATGTCCGATTGACACGATGTTTATCGCATTGGGTTCCATATGACATGACAGACCTTCGTGATACTTATTCGTGGAAATTTTTGGTAGTTTAAGTATTTAATTATGGATTGGGGAGCAGAACCTTCTAGAATCAATCATGATTAGTGTGGGAACCCTGTGGATGGCTGTACTTGAAGAATCTTCAAATCCTGTGTGGGTCATCTTCAGATCCTATGTGGGTCAGCGCTCAACGATATTGTGTGGGTCAGCGCATACCAATCTTGTGTGGGTCACCTCCAGATTCTGTGTGGGTCATCTTTAATACTTTGTGGGTAAACAACATATCTTCTCGATGAAGTAAGATTATCTTGCAATATAGCTAATCATATGTACATTCGTACTAAAGTTATACCTGGTGTGAGTTGAGTTCTTACCTTTGTGGTACACTTCTTTGTGATGATGCCTTTGAGTTATTATTCTGTGTGGAGTTACCTTTGTGGTACTTACCTTTTTGGTACACTCTTGTGTGGTGATACCATTGTGGTATTTTTCTGTGTGGTGTTACCTTTTTGGTACTAACCTTCGTGGTATTCCTTCCATCGCTGAACTGTTGTATGTTTGGATAAAGATATTGTCTTTGTGTTTCCTCATGATCGTGATGGGTATACCTGATAACTTAGGTATATGTATGGGTATATACCTAAGTACGGTGGATTTTTGCTTCGTGATTTGTAATTTTCATCACACTTTGTGGATTATCCTTTGTGGATTCAGAGAGAACTTCAGGGGTCTTGGGGTCCCGACTGAGTATCATTTCACTCACCCCTACATAGGCTTTGCCCGCACCTTACTGTGTATTGTACAGATGACTTACATCGCTGACAGAGGAAGAGGGTGCCAGGACTTGAGGCTTCACATAGGTGGACCTTAGACGTGGCTTACCGTAGAGATGACTATTCGAGATCTGTACCTACCCATCAAGAAGGATCCTTGGCAGGTGTTCAAATGAGTTGTTTCCAGTTTTACTAATACATTCCAGTTGGTATTTTATTCTGGCCCCCTTTAAATTTTGTATACACCGCGTTTACTATATAGTTTACTTTGTACTTTTATCTTGTTGTGTTCTTGGTTTGTGTGTGTTTATAGGTTTAAAGGCAATACCTTCCCTGTTTATGGGATATGCCTTTCTGATGCTAGTCGCCAGCCCCTGGCCTATAGAATGCAGGATTGTGATAGTCACGGCACAAGCACTGAGGGATGGGTCATGAAAAATTGGTATCATATGAGTTGGTTTTACCAAAGAACTAATACTCTAATATTTTCTATGTGGAAATAATGTTAAGTGTGATGAGTATGGATTTCAATTTGGGGAATCCAATGTTTGTGTGGCGTCCGATGTTTCCAAACACGATGACCCTGACTTCTGATTTCTGACTCAGTGCATGAAAACACTGATTGTGTGAGTGTTTCTGAAAAGTTTTCTTTTCGGTCTCTTTGAGTCATCTCAATAGGTATAACTTATTCACCGTGGTGCACCTGTTTCTTTCAGGATTCCTCCACGTAGACAGCCAGCCGGGGTTCCTAGTAGAGTACGTGATGACAGCCCAATGAGCAATGAGGCTTTGGTAGAGGGCCCCCTTTCAGCAGTTGTACCATTGGCTGGTGTACCAGCAGTACCACTACATGTTGGGCAGCCAATGCCACCAGCTTCAGTAGAAGAGGGTTCACACCACTTGAGGTCGTTGAACGAGTTTCATCGCCAGAGGCCACTAAGGTTATGGGGAGAGACAGATCCACAAGTATCTAAGGACTGGCTGAAGGTCATAGTTGTATTTTTTCGTCTGTTAGGGACACCAGCTGATCTCATGGCGATCCTTGCCACCAGTCTTCTTCAAAAAGAAGTGATCAGATGGTGGTGTTTGATTCTCTAGGTTCACAATGAGGTCACTCTAATCTGGGTGGACTTTAAGATCCTTTTCAGGGTAGAGTTCATCCCAGCGACCTTACTTTCAGTGCGTATATAGGAGCTTCTCCACCTGCACTAGGGGATCATGACAATGGAACATTATTCAGCGAGGTTCACCGACCTCTCACACTACTCAACTAACATGTTGTGGGACCCTTTCTTCAGGGACTAGACCTTCGAGTAGGGGGTTAGACGAGAGATTAGAGTTTCAATGATTTCTCTCAGTATCTCGATATAAGAGGGAGTGTTAGAGAGATCACTCTCAATGGAGAGACTCCCCACTGAGCAGTCACTGGCATCGAGACCCACCACCGGACGTCATGTAGTAGAGTCATCTACATCTTGTAGTAGACAAATGACACAGAGGTCCCAAGAGAACCAGACCTACAGGTGGACGACCACAGGATACTTGGTCAGTAGTGCTGGGCTCTCAAGACAGAGCAGGATAAGTGTGGAGCATACAATGTTACTTGTGTGGCGGGAAGGGTGATATGGTTTTCTACTTCCCGACCCGCCATATGGATGACCAACAGAAAGTCGTGGGACCGCCCGGGTAGAGATGAGGATTTAATCAATGAGGTTCGTAGGATGGAGGCAGAAGTGGCAGAGGAGATGGTCGTGCAACAGAATATGGGTGACGATTCGAGGTTCTACCACCACCACCTCTAAGTGGTCCACCCCGACCACAAGGAGTAGGTGGAAATTGATGAAATCGGCTTCAAAAAGATGAGGCATATGACCACTACAATTCAAAGATGATACGAGGTAAGATCTGTGTCTACTATACTATAGCAGTTGTTCTTATAGACACAAGTTCCAGTCACTCTTTTATTGCCACTACCGTCGTTCGGATCTTAGAGATTCTCGTGGAGATGTTGCCTCGATCCTTATCTCTAGATACTCATTTGGGAGAGGGTTCGATGATTTCACATTGGTTTCAAAAGTGTTAGCTTACTCTAGGAGTCGAGAGCTTCGGCTGGGATCTTTTAGCAGTGCTGTCGAGGCGTTATGATGTCGTCATGGGTATGGAATGGTTATCTACAGTCCATGATCAGATCGTCTGTATTTGGTACAAAGTGCTATGTGTCCGCGAGGATGGGACAAGGTTTTCCTTCACCAGCAAGAAGGTAAAATTTGAAGCAATCAATGGACTTACTCATGGAAGGGTGCAGACGATCACACATCAGATGGCTATCCTTACCCTCAGAGTGGTTAATGTTGAGGCTCTGAGCTATCCTATAGTGGTGGAACAATACGCTGATGTTTTACCTAATGAATATTGGGGTCAACCTACTCACAGAGAGGTGGACATTTATATCGACTTGTACCCCTAGAGGACACTGATATCTACACTATCATATCGGATGGCTTCCACGGAGCTTTGATAGCTATGACTACAACTAGAGGAATTGCAGAGTAAGGGGTTCATTAGGCCCAGTGTCTCTCCTTGGGCAGCCACGATTTTTTTCGGCAAGAAGGGAGATGGGTATTTGAGATTTTGTGTGGACTATCGAAGACTAAAACAGGTGAAAATGAAGAACAAGTACCCACTACTGAGGATTTCCTATCTCTTTGGTCAGGTGAAGGGATCATAATGGTTTTCATATATAGACCATAGATCAGGCTATCACCAGCTCATGGTACGAGACGAGGATGTGCAGAAGATGACCTTCAGATGTCGGTATGGCCATTAAGATTTATTGCTTATGCCCTTCGGTGTGACCAATGCCCAAACAAAGTTCATGGGACTCATGAACAGAATCTTCCAACCATACCACGATCACTTTTTGGTAGTATTCATCGACGACATCCTTATATACTCAGCTATAGAGGAGTAGCATGCCTATCATCTGTAGATTGTTATGGACACACTATGAGAGCACCATATTTATGGAAAACTCTCGAAGTTCCAGTAATAGATCAAAGTGGTTCACTTCCTGGGACACGTCATCTCAGAGGCTGAAGTTGAGGAGGATCTAGTGAATATTGAGGATGTGCTTGCTTGGTAGCCCTCCTGGAGTGTGGCAGAGGTACATAGTTTCTTGGGGTTGGATGGTTACTACCAAAGGTGTGTGCCTATGTTTTCTAGAGATGTGTCACCCTTTATATGCATTGAAGAAGAAGGGGAAACCCTTTTTATGGTTGGAGAGATACTAGCGGAGTTTTTAGGAGAAGAAGCAGAGACAGATGAGTTTCCCCATCTTGAGACTACTAGAGAAGGGTGTTGGGTATGTCATCTATTGTGATGCATCAGGGACTGGGCATGGATGTGTCCTGATGTAGGAGCGAGCAGTGATCACTTATGGTTCTTGATAGCTAAGACAACATAACCAGAACAAAAATACCCATGACCTAAAGTTTTCAGCAGTGGTCTTGGACTTGAGTATGTGGTGACACTACTTGATGGGTGAATGTTTTATAGTCTACTGTGATCACAAGAGTCTCAGGTATATCTTCTCTTAGAAGGGCCTGAACCTGAGACAATGACATAGGCTTGAGTTCCTCCAGGACTATGACTTTGAGATAGTCTATACTACTCGGAAGTGTAATGTTGTAGTGGATACAATCAGCAAGATATCCGGTATACAAATGTTGAGTGTGGAAAAAGAGTAGCTATCCACTTTGTAGATATCCTATGTGGATCAAGATGGAGAAGATTATCTGCAGTATCTGAAGGTCACTCCCCCACTCCTTCAGCGAGTTAGGGAGGTGCAACATGGGGACACTGACTGTGAGGCATGATGTGCTCAGATATCCATAGGACAAGAACCGGATGGATTTGATGAAGGTGGGGAGAAAATCATCCTCCTTAGAGGGTATACAATGGTACCAGTGGTGCTACGAGAGGAAGTGTTGAGGGAGTTACATATGTCCCTTCTAGCGGAACAATCAGGAGTGGCAAAGATGTACCAGGAACTTCAGAAACAACATTGGTGGCCAAGAATGAAGAAATTTGTGGCAGAGTCTGTCACAAAGTGCCTCAATTGTAAGTAAGTGAAGGTAGAGCATCAGGTCTCAACAATCTTAATTTATCCAATAGAGGTTCCAGAGTAGAAGTGGTATGGAATTTCCATAGACTTTGTGATAGGACTTCCACACATGTCTAAGGGACATGATTCTATCTGGGTGATCGTTGACCGATTCACAATGTTAGCCTACTTCTTACCTATATGAGAGCAGGGATCAGTAGAGGGCTTGGGATGCCTCTACATATGGGAGATTGTATGGCTTCATGGAGTGCCTTTGATGATTGTCTCTGATCATGATGTACATTTTACTTCATAGCTACAGAAGGGATTGCAGCATGCGTTTGGGACTCAGCTTCGATTGAGCACCACCTTTCATCCTCAGATGGATGGTCAGACATAGAAGACCATTTAGACCCTTGAGGACATGCTGCATACATGAGTCCTTGATTTTGGCCAAAAATGGGAGGATCAATTTCCCTTGGGGGAGTTCGTGTACAACAACAGCTATAACTCCATCATTGGTATGGCACCATTCGAGGCTTTGTACGGTCAGCCTTCGATATCACCATTTTGCTGGACTGACCCCAGGGAGTCAGCTATCATGGGACAAGATATGGTTTGGGATACCATGGAAAAGGTGCATATCATCCTGGAGGGGATGAAGAATGCATATAGTTGGCATAAATCTTATGCTGATTGGAGACGGATACCTCTGGAGTTCGAGGATTGGGACCCTAGCTTTCTACGGGTCTCACTTCAATGATGTTTTCGGACATTTGGCTAGAGAAGTAAGTTATCTCCGAGGTTGATCAGACCCTTTCAGGTCCTCATCAGATATGGCGAGGTGGTGTACCTCTTATCTCTTCACCCTCAGTTGCACTAGGTGCATGATGTTTTCCACATATCTTATCTGAGGAGATATGTACATGATCTTTTCACATCATTGACTGGGGAGAACTGGACATCGATGATGGGGTGACTTTTTCAGATGTTCTAGTAGAGATTGACGATCAACAGGAGAGATTCCTACGTGGGTGATCGATAAATCTGGTGTGCGTTCGTTGGAAGAACGAGAACCTCCGGAGAGAAAATGGGAGCGGGAGGCTCATATTCATGCACAATAACCCAACTTGTTTCCCTAGATTGTGTTGTGTCTTTCTGAGATGCAAATCCCTAAGGTGGGGAGAATGTAAAGACCCAGATTTATCCATGTATTTTTTTTAATTTACATTGAAATATTATGAGTCTGTTAAAATTGATGGCGCATGATTCCATGGCCTGGAGTTCCTGGAATGAATTTCTGAATGTTTTTAGGTACGTTCAGCAAACATGCAAGCGGTGTTTTGTAACTTTTGAACTCGAGCTCCGAATTGAAATCTGAGGACACCATAGAACTCACAATTCCAATATTCACATAATGAGACCTTCACCTCGACCATTGCGGGGCGAGGGTGGAATTTGGTTTTTCAAATTTTCATGGGAGAATTGAAAAATACAATAAATAAAATTTTATTTTTCTTTCTTGAAACCCATCATTTGAATCTTAGATGTTGGGAACACACAAGGGTGGTCGGGCATTTAATTCTAAGAATTAAATGCCCAGTTAAACAAAAATGTGTAACCATAATTTCCTTTAATTAATGTGATTCGTTAATTATAAAAATTAATGAATCAACTTGTCAATTAATTGTTTTATTAACTCTTAATGAGGGTTATTTTTCCATTGAGAAAAGGGGTAGAATGCTTTTGTTGGATAATTTTCGAAAGAAGAAAATCCTCCAACGAAGAGAATTCTCCGGATCAAGAATGAGGATGCCGCTCAAGCTCAAATCGGGAGCGTGTTTCCGGAGCGATGAATGTCGACGTCTTTATATTTTTTCCCATGCCATCTCCAACGAAAGAAAGTGGTAGGGAAGTGTTTATATTGTTATTCATGGTTTTATGTTGATTCAAATCATCTTGAACCACCTGCTATCGATCTAACACGGAGGTTTCGGGCCAAAAAGACACGATCTGATCCCTCTGCTCTTTCAATGTTGATGTGTTCTTCATGGGTGGATTGACGGTTGAGAGGAACCCGACCACGATGCCAGCGACCGACACCGGTAGGGTATGGGTGGAGGTTGGCACAGAGGTAGACCGTGATGATGGCGGTGGTCGGCACCCCGGTCAGCCGTGGCTATCGAGCCGCGGAGGTGCACAAGGGTGGTTGGCAATCAGCCATCCATGAGAGGAAAGTGCTTCCCTCACGCCACTGGAAGGAGGGAGTCGGACGAAACCGCCAACGGGCCGTGTCATGCTGATCATGACCCACTCCGGTGGGTCCCACGTGCCAGCTTACCGAACGGTCTGTTGGACTGTTTGGAAAACCGGGGGGGGGTTCCCCCTGTGCGGCTAGGGTGGGCCCCTCCATAGCATCCTACCCCTAGCCAGGCGGACCGCACCCAGTCAAGCAGGCCGTACCGAGCGGGCCGCCCCGAGTTGGCTAGGCCATCGCCTTTGTGGGTCGGGCGAAACCCGGGTCAGTCCGACCGGGTCGTACGGGACCCATGCCTATATTGACCTAGATACACCTTTTGGAAACATCCTAAGAACCATGCGCCCATTTAATGAAATGTCTGTGGCATTGGAATCCATGGATCGAGACAGTCCATTTGGTATACTCCACTTGTGTTCTGGAAAAAGTTGGAGTATGGCTGGGTTGGATAGAACCTTAATCCAACTGGGCCCTCAGAAAAAAATGCTAATAACTCATAGATGATGCTTCTGATTGATGTGACTTCTATCACATTGGGTCCCATATGATATGACGTAACTTCATGATACTTATTCATAAGACTTCATGGAAATTGAAGAATTGACTGATGGCTTGAGGAGAGGAATCTTATGGAATCATGATTTCTTAGTGTGGGAACCCTGTGGATGGATGCACTTGAAGAATATTCAGATCCTGTTTGGGTCATCTTTGGATCATGTGTGGGTCAGCGCTCAGTGATCCTTTGTGGGTTAGAACATACCGATCCAGTGTGGGTCATCTCCAGATCATGTGGGGGTCATCTTTGATCCTGTGTGGGACAATAGCAGAGCTTATCATGAAGTAAGATGATCTTTCAATACAGATAATCATCTATACATAGATACTTAAGTTATACCTATTTTGAGAAGATTCATTACCTTTTTGGTAAACTTCTGTGTGATGATGACTTTTTGGTATTATTCTATGTGGAGCTACCTTTGTGGTACTTAACGTTTTCGTACACTCCTGTGTGGTGATACCTTTTTTGGTATTCTTCTATGTGGTGCTACCTTTATGGTACTTACCTTTGTGGAATTCCTTCCTTCATGGAACAGTTGTACTTTTTGTTAAAGGGTTGGGCTTTGTGTTTTTTCATTATCGAGATGGGTATACTTGATAACTTTGGTATATGTATGGGTATATACTTAATTAGGGTCGATTGTTGCTTCGTGCATTGTAATTGTGGTCTTACAATGTGATTTATACTTTTGGGATTTAGAGAAACCTTTGGGGGTCTCGGGGTCCCTATAGAGTATTTTTATACTCACCCCTGCACGGGCTATGCCCGAACCTTGTTGTGACATGTGTAGACGACGGACATCGCTAACTAAGGACGAGGGTACCAAGACTAGAGGCTGCTTGGAGGTGGACCTTAGATGAGGCGTACAACAGAGATGAATGTTTGAAAGTTGTACCTATCCTTCAGGTAGGATGCTTTGTAGGTGTTCACAGGAGTAGTTTCCAATTTTACTTGTACTTTCCAATTGGTCTTGTATTTTATCCGACTTTACATTGTTTATACAACATGTTTACTATATTGTTTACATTATGCTTCTATCATGCTAGGTTCTTGGTTTTTCTGAGTTTATTGGTTTAATGGAAATTCTTTCACGGTTTTAGGGATATGCCTTTCCGGTGCTAGTCGCCAGCCCTTGGCCTATGGAAGGAAGGCTCGGGTTAGTCACGGCTCAAGCCCCATGGGATGAGTTGTGACGAATTGGCTTCTGTTCATAAGTCCCATGAACACCGCTAGGGCCTTGGTCACGCCGAATGGCATAACCGAGAACTCATAATGGCCATAATAACAACTTAAGGTCGTCATATGCACATCCTCGTCTTGTACCCGAAGCTGGTGATAGCCTGATGTGAGGTCTATCTTTGAAAACCACCTTGCTCCCTTCAGATGATCAAAGAGAACATCAATCCTCGGTAGTGGGTACTTGTTCTTGATGGTCACCTGGTTCAGGCACCGATAGTCCACATAGAGTATCAAACTCCAATTCTCCTTCCTGGTGAACAAATCCAGGGATGCCTATGGAGAAACACTGGGCCTAATAAACCCCTTGGTCTGCAAGTCCTCTAGCTATACTCGCAGCTCTCGAAGCTCCATGGGGGCTATTCGATATTCGGGTGTAGATACCAGTACTGTCCTGGGGTTCATGTCGATATATAATTCCACCTCTTTGAGAGGAGGTAGACCTAGAACATCATCATGGAAAAAATCAGTGTACTGGTTCACCACTACAGGATAGATCAGACCCTCAACATCAACTGCTCCAAGGGTAAGGCTATCCCACTAATGTGTGATAGGCTTCAACCTCATCTAGGTAAATCCATCCTGTGATTCAAAGGCTCTCTTCTCATCGGTGAAGGAAAACCTTGTCCCATCCTCGCAAACACACCACACTTTGTGCCTAATACATTCGATCTGATCATGGATTGTAGATAACCAATCCATTCCCAAGATGACATCATAAGGCCTCGATGCTAGTAATAGAAGATCATAGACGAAGCTATAACCTCATATAGTAAGCTCACACTACCGAAACCAGTGTGAAATCATAAAACCCCCTCCCGTAGGAGTATCTAACTGTAAGTATCGATCCAAAGGATATACTAGAATCTCTGAGATCCGAACAATGGTAGTGGCAATAATAGAGTGACTCACATTTGTTTCTATAAGTACTCTAGCTAAGGTGGAGTTGACACAGATCGTACCTCGTATCATCTCCGGAGTGTCGTGGTCATAGGCCTCAGCTACCTAGAGCTGAGCTCATCCCTGTCCACCTACTCCCTATGGTTGGGGTGATTCCAGCGGAGTTTTCAAGATGTGAGGCAGAGAATGACAAGTTTCCCCATCTTGAGGCCACTAGAGGAAGGAATTGGGTACGTCATCTACTGAAACGCATCAGAGACTGAGTTTGGACATGTCTTGATGCACGAGCGAGCAGTGATCGCTTGTTGTTCTCGATATCTGAGACAACATGAGAAGAACTATGCCACCCATTACCTGGAGTTAGCAACATTAGTCTTCTCCTTGAAGATGTGGTGACACTACTTGATGGGAGAACATTTTATTGTCTACTATGATCTCAAGAGTCTCAGGTATATCTTATCTCAGAAGGACCTAAACCTGAGACAATGACATTGGCTTGAGTTCCTCTTGGACTATGACTTCGAGATAGTCTATACTCCTGGGAAGGGGAATGTAGTAGAATATGCACTCAGTAGAATATCTAGTATACAGTTACTGAGTGAGGAAACAGAGCAGCTAGCTGCTTTCCAAATATCCTGCATGGATTGAGATTTAGCAGCTTATATTTAGTCTCTGACAGTCAGTCCCCCACTCCTTTAGTGAGTTTGAGAGGCGCAGCTTGGGGACAATGACAGTGAGGCACAACGTGCTCAGATATCCACAGGACAGGCATCTGATAGATTTTCTGAAGGTGGGGAGCATGTCATCCACTTCAGAGGTCGTACTATGGTACCAGTGTCGCTACGAGAGGAAGTGTTGATGGATTTCCGTACATCCTCTCTATCGGTACATCCATGAGTGGTAAAGATGTACTAGGACCTTCAGTGTCAGCACTGGTGGCTGTGAATAAAGAAATTAGTGGCATACTTTGTCACACGATGCCTCATTTGTCAGCAAGTAAAGGTAGTGCATCAGGTCCCAGAACTCTTAGTTAAGCCACTAGAGGTTCTAGAGTGGAAGTGGGATGGAATTTCTATAGACTTTGGGACAAAAATTCCATGCACATCCATGGGACATGAATCTATCTGGGTGATCATAGACCGACTCACCATGTGGGCCCACTTCCTTCCTATCAGAGAGAAGAGATCAGTAGAGGGCTTGGGATGATTCTACATACGGGAGATTGTACGACTTCATGGAGTGCTTTTGACGATTTTCTCTAATCGTGAAGCACGTTTTACTTCTCGGCTATGGAATGGGTTTTAGTAGGCATTCAAGACTTAGCATTGATTGAGCACCACCTTTCATCCTCATACGGATCATCAGATAGAGCAGAACATTCAGACCCTTGAGGATATGCAATGTGTTTGCATCCTTGATTTCATCCACAGTTGGGAGGATCCCTTTCTCTTGGTGGATTTTGCGTACAACAAAGCTATCACTCCACCATCGGTATGGAACCATTCAAGTCTTTTGCGGCTGGCCTTGCAGATCATCTCTGTACTGGACTGACCCTGGGGAGTCATCACTCATGTGACCAGAGATGGTATGACCTACCATAGAGAAGGTGCAGATCATCCAGGAGTAGACGAAGACTGCACAAAGAAAGTAGAAATCATATGATGATAGGAGAAAGAGACCTCTGGAGTTCAAGGATGGTGACCATGTCTATCTATGGGTCTCACCACGATGAGGTTTGCTATGATTTGTTTGGGGTAACAAGTTATCACTAAGGTTCATCAGACCCTTTCAAGTCCCCACTAGAGTTGGAGAGGTGGAATACCGCTTAGCTCTTCCCCCCCCAGTTTCACTGGGTGCGTGACGTTTTCCACATATCCCAACCGAGGAGATTTGTACATGATTCTTTGCACATCATTGACTGAGGCGAATTGGACATTGATGTTGGGGAATCTTTTTTAGAGGTTCTAGTAGAGATTGAGGATCAACAGGAGAGAGTCGTACATGGGAGATCGATACCTCTAGTGCACATTCGTTGGCAGCACAGGAACCTCCAGGAGATAACATGGGAGTGGGAGGCTCAAATTCGTGCACAGTACCCCCACTTATTTCCCTAGTTTGTGTTGTTTCTTTCGGGGACACAAAGCCCTCATGTGGGGAGAATGTAAAGAACCAAGTGTTTCGATGTAATTTTATTAATTATATGGAAATATTAAGAGTCTCTAAAAATTGACAGCGCGTGATTCCGTGGCATAGAGTTCCCAGAATGAATTTATGAACTTTTTTTTAGAAGCGTTCATCAAACTCATGAGCGAAGTTTTGTAACTTTTGATCCATAGCTCAGAATTGAAATATGAGAACACCGTTGTACTCATAGTGCCGGTATTCTCTTAAGGAGATCATCACCTTGACCACAATAGGTCGTGGGTGGAAGTTATTTTTTCATATTTTCATGGGAGAATTGAAAAATAAAATAAATAACATTTTAATTTTATTTCTTGAAACCCATCATTTGAAACATAGAGGTAGGGACCACACAAGGGTGGTCGTGCATTTAATGATGATAATTTAATGCCCGGTTGCACAAAAATGTTCAACCACAATTTTCTTCAATTAATGGGATTAATTAATTCTAATAATTAATGAATCAATATGTTAATTAAGAGTTTTATTAACTCCTTTTGAGGGTTTTTTTCCGTTGGTGAAAGGGAGAGGAGGTTTTTGCTGGAGAATTCTCAAAGGAAGAACATCCTCTAGAAAAGAACATTTTCCAGATCCTGAATGAGGATGACGCTCGAGCTCAGATAGTTAGCATGTTGCGGGAGTGACAAACCTCGATGTCTTTATCTTTTTTCCTATGCCATCTCCAACAATGGAACAAGGTGGGGAAATGATTATAATTTTCTTCATGAATTTACATTGATTCAAATCTTCTTGAACCACCTGCTATAAATATAATGTGGAGGGTGTGGGCCAAACAAACATGACCTGATCCCTCCACCCCATCTATTTTAATGTTCTCTTTACAGGCAGATCAACGGTTGATCGGAACCTGACCACGACACCGGCAACCAACACTGATAGAGTTTGGGTCGCGGTCGGCACACCGGCCGAATGCGATGACGGCGACGATGCAACCACACTGCCGAAGGAAGCCACGACCCGTCTTCTATGACAGAGGAAGGTGGTGGCCAGCACCCCAGTTAGCCATGGGGAATCAAGGCAGCGCACATCAATACCACCAGTTGAAGAGGAGGTCATGGCTAATGAGTCACGGCGGCGCACCATGGTGGCTGGCAACCGGCTGGCCGTGGGAGGACAATGACACTCTCACGCCGATGGAAAGAGGGAGCCGACCAAAACTGTAGGCTGACCACGTAACACTAATCATGACCCATTCCGGTGGGTCCCGTGTACTAGTAGACCGAATGGTCCATTGAATAGTTCGAAAAATCAGGAGGGATCCTTCCCTTGATTTGGCTAGGGCAGGCCCCACAAAGGCGGACGAAACACAGCCAGGCGGACCACACCCAGGTAGGCGGACCGCACCCAGCTGGGCGGACTGCACCTAACCAGGCCGACTGCACCTAGCCGACCGGGCCTCACTGAGTAGGCCATGCCCAGTGGGCCGGGCCGGACCTAGGCCTATCTGAGCCCAGACACACCTTTTTGGCCATATCATGAGAACAGTGCGTTCGTTTGATGAACCGTCTGTGGAGACAGAATCCCTTGATCGAGACGGTACTTTTTATATACTCCACTTGAGTTTAGGATAAAGTTAGAGTATTGCTTGGTTGGATTGAACATGAATCCAACCGGGCCCTCAGAATTGAAATGCTAATAACTCATAGACCGAGCATCCGATTGACGCGCTGTTTGTCGTGTTGGGTCCCATATGACATGAAAGACCTTCATGATACTTCTTCGTGGGAATTTGTTGCAGTTTAAGTATTGAATTATGGTTTTAGGAGAGTGACCATCCAAAATCAAGCCTTCTTAGTGCGGGAACCCTATGGATGGCTGTACTGGAAGAATCTTCAGATCCGTTGTGGGTCATCTTTGGATCCTGTATGGATCAGCCCTTAGAGATACTGTGTGGGTCAGTGCATACCGATCATGTGTGGGTAATCTCTAGATCTTTTTTGGGACATATCTAATCCTATTTGAATCATCTTCGATCCAGTGTGTGTCAACAACAGATCTTCTCGACGAAGTAAGATGATCTAGCAATATAGCTAATCATCTATGCTTCCCTACTTATGTTATACCTGGTCTGAGATGAGTCCTTACCTTTGTGGTACACTTCTGTGTGATGATTCTTTTGTGTTATTCTTTTGTGTGGCATTACCTTTTTGGTACTTACCTTTGTGGTACACTCCTGTGTGGTGATACCATTGTGGTATTCTTCTGTGTAGCATTACCTTTGTGGTACTTAACTTTATGGTATTCCTTCCTTCATGGAACAGTTGTACTTTTGGATAAAGTGATTGGATTTGTGTTTTCTCATGATAGAGATGGTTATAATCGACAACTAAGGTATATGTATGGTCATATACCTAAGTAGGGTTGATTTCTTATTATTGCTTTGTAATTATAGTCTTAATTTTTGGTTTATCATTTTTGGATTTAGGGGGACCTTTGTGGGTCTTGGGGTCCCTACAAAGTATTGTTATACTCAACGCTTCACGGGCTACACCCTCACCTTGATGTGTCCTGGGAAGATGATGGATAAAACTGACTGAGGACGAGGGTAACAGAACTGTAGGCTACTTGGAGGTTAAACATAGATGGGGTGTACCGCAAGGATGATCGTTCAAGAGCTGTATGTACCCTTCAGGTAGGATCCTTTGCGGGTGTTCATAGGAGTTGTTTCCAGTTTTACTTGTACTTTCTAGTTGGGCTTGTATTCCGGTCCCCTATACATTATGTATACACACAATTTACTGTATAGTTTACATTGTGATTATATCTTTCTATGGGCTTGGTTTGTGTTAGCTTATAGGTTTAAAGGCAATGGATTTCCGGTTTTAGGGATATGCCTTTTTGGTGCTAGTCGCTAGCCCTTGCTCTATTGTTGGCGGGATTGGGGTGGTCATGACACGGGCCTCAGGGGACAGTATTGAAAAACTGTATGTGGTGCCAGAATCCTTGGATCGAGACATTCATTTTGGTATAATCCACTTGAGTTTTGGATAAAATTGGAGTACGACTGGGTTGGATTGAACCAAAATCCAACTGGGCCCTTGGAACAGAAACACCAGTAACTCATAGATCGGAGATCCGATTGATGTGATGTCTTTTGAATTGGGTCCCATATGACATGACAGACCTTGATGATACTTATTCATGGGAATTCATGGTAGTTGAAGTATTTACTGATGGATTTAAGAGGGGAACCATCCAGAATCAAGCTTGATTAGTGAAGAAGCCCTGTGGACTATAGGCACCTGAACCAGGTGACCTTGAAGAACATATACCCACTACTATGGATTGACGATCTCTTTGATCATCTGAAGGGGTTCCAGGAGGCATTCAGGACACAAATTTGATTTAGCACCAGTTTTCATCCTAAGAGGGATGGTCAGACAGAGCGGAAAACTCAATCCCTTGAGGACATACTGCGTGCTTGCGTATTTGATTTCGGCCGCAGCTGGGAGGATCACTTTCCCTTGGTGGAGTTCACGTACAAAAACATCTATCACTCCACCATCAGTATGGCACCATTTGAGGCTTTGTACGGTCGACCTTGTAGATTACCTTTGTGCTAAAATGACCTCGGGGAGTCAACACTCATAGGACCGGAGATAGTACGAGCTACCACAGAGAAGGTGCAGATCATCCAGGAGTGGATGAAGGCTGGACAGAGAAGGCAGAAATCTTATTATGATAGGAGACAAAGACCTCTGGAGTACGAGGATGGTGACCATGTCTTTCTATGGGTCTCACCTGAACGACGTTTGCAGAGATTTGGTCGGGGCGTAAGTTATCTCCACGGTTCATCGGACCCTTTCATGTCCTCAGCAAAGTTGGTGAGGTGGCATACCACTTTGCACTTCCCCCTCAGTTGCACTGGGTGCATGATGTTTTCCATGTATCCCAGTTGATGAGACATTTACATGATCATTCACACATCATTGACTGGGGAAAACTGGACATCATCGAAGGGGAAACTTTTTCAAAGGTTCTAGTTGATATTGAGGATCATAATGAGAGAGTCCTACGTGGGTGATCGATACCTCTAGTGCGCATTCATTGGCATCATGGGAACCTCCAGGAGAGCACATAGGAGAGATAGGCTTAGATTCATGAGCAGTACCCCCACTTGATTCCCTAGTTTGGGTTGTGGCTTTTGGGGATGCAAAGCCCTGAGGTGGGGAGAATGTAAAGACCCGTAGATTCCATTTTATTTTTTTAATTATATAGAAATATTACGAGTCTGTGAAAAGTGATGGCGTGTGATTACAAGGCTCAGAGGGCCCTAAATGAATTTATGAACTTTTTTTAGGAACATTCAACAAACATCTGAGGGGAATTTTCTAACTTTTGAACCAGATCTTGGAATTTAAATCCAAAGACACCATTGAACTCACAACGCTGATATTCTATTAAAGAGACCTTCTCCTCGACTGCAATAGGTCTAGGGTGTAAGTTAGTTTTTTATATTTTTGTGGGAGAATTGAATAAAAAAATTAATATCATTTTATTTTTCTTTCTTGAAACCCCTAATTTTAATCATAGAGGTGGGGACGACACGAGGGTGGTCGGGAATTTAAGGCTGAGCATTAAATGCTCCATTACAAAAAAATGTGTAACTACAATTTCCTTCAATTAATGGGATTCATTAATTCTAAAACTTAATGAATAAAATTTTTAATTAAGAGTTTTATTAAAACTTATTGAGGGTTGTTTTTCCATTGGTGAAAGGGAGTGAGGCTTTTTTTGGGGAATTCTCTAAGCAAGAATATCCTCCGATGAAGAACATTCTCTAGATCAAAAATGAGGATGACAGATGAGCTTAGATCGGGAGCATGTTGTGGGAGAGACAAATGTTGATGTCTTCATGTTTTTCATCATGTCATCTCCAACAAAAAAATGAGGTAGGGAAGTGTTTATATTGTTCTTTATGGTTTTACATTGATTAAAATCCTCTTGAACCACCTGTTATTGATATAAGGCGGAGGGTGTGGGCCAAACCAACACGACCTAATCCCTCTGTCCCCCTATATTGATGTGTTCTTCACGGGAGGATCGACGGTTGATCGGAACCTGAAAACAACACCGATGACCGATGCCAGCAGGGTATGGGTGGCGATTGGCACACCAATCGGCCACGATGATGGTAGTGGTGCAATTGCGCCGCCGAAGGAAGTCGTGGTCGGTCGTGGCGGAGGAAGGTGGCGGCCGGCACCCCAGACGACCGCATGGAATCGGTGTAGCGCACATCGGTGTCACAATCTGAGGTGGACGCTGTAGATATTGAGTCACAACGGTGGACTAGGGTGGCCAACAACTAGTCAGACGTGGGAGGATAGCGACACCGTCGCGCCGCTGGAAGGAGTGAGCCGGATGGAATTGTCTGACGACGGCATCACGCCGAGTAGGATCTGCACCATTGGGTTATGTGTGCCAGATAACTGAACGTTCCATTGGACCATTTGGAAAACCGGGGGGGGGGGGGGGGTGGACCGCACCCAACTGGATGGACAACACCCAATCGAGCGGGATATACTGAGCGGGCCATGCCCAACGGGCCGCTCCGACCAGGTCGTGCGCAGTGGGTCAGGCTACCCCCGTTGCAGGCCAAGCCTAACTCGAGTCTACCCAAACTGGGTCAGGTCGTCCTAGGCTGGGTCGGGCCGAGTCGGACCGACCGGGTTGGACAGGACCCGGGCCTATCATGGCCCAAATAAGCCTTTTTGCCCATATCTTGAGAACTAGCTGTTCGATTGACGTGGCGTTTGTCGTATTAGAACCCTTAGGACGAGGCGGTTTTTTTGAGATAATAAATGTGAATTTTGGAGAAATTTGTAGTTCGGTTGGGTTGGATCGTACTCAAATCAAACTAGGCCCTCAGCACTAAAATGCCTATAGCTTACAGACTGGGTGCAAGTTTTGACGAAACATCTGTGGAATTTGGGCCCTTGGACTGGAACAATCCTTCAGACATAATCCATTAGAGTTTTGGAGAATCATGGAGATCGACTAGGTTGGATCGCACCCAAATCCAACAAGGCCCTCGGTACTAAAATGCCTATAACTTACAGACCGTGCGTCCAGTTGACTTGCATACTATTTCCTTGGAACCCTTACAACATGGCTTTCCTTTGGGTTACTCATTTGTGAAACCTAGTGGCAATTGAGGAATTAGAAGTATCTCGAGGGGAAGATTCTACGGAGCTCGAGCACACCGACTATGAGGAATACTGTGGATGGATGTAATGTGAAAAAAGAACATCGATCCTCTGTGGGTCAACACTCATTGATCCAGTGTGGGTCAGTGCATACCAATCCTATGTGGGTTAGATCCTGTGTGTGTTAGCGCTCAGCGATCCTATGTGGGTTAGCTCATACTGATCATGTGTGGGTCATAGGGCGGTTGTTATCTATCGATCCTGTGTGGGTTATAAGCTGTTCTATTTAATAGAATAAGATGATTTTTCCTTACGACTAATCATCTATACCGGATTGTGAGCTGAGTCCCTTACCAGTGTGGTACTTATACATTAGTGGTATTGCCTTTGTGGTGTTACCTATCTGTTACATCTATCTTTGTGGTGTTACCTGTGTGATACTTCTACCTTTGTTGTATCGTCTTCATGGTGTTACCTGTGTTGTAATTCTACCTTTGTGGTGTTACCTATGTGGTGTCCTTCCCTCATGTATGAGATGAGTATATATTGATAACTTAGGTATATGTATGGGAATTTACCTAAGTAGTGTTGATGACTTTCTTTGAGGTTTCTTCCTTTGTGTAACTCTAGGAGACCTATGGGGGCCTTGGGGTCCCTACTGAGTATTGTTATACTCTCCCCTTCACGATATTTTCCTGCACCTTATTGTGCCTGGTGCAAACGACATACAACATTGATCGAAGATGAGGGATCTAGGACTGGACAGTGCATGGAGTTGGACCATTTGGCGTGACGTGACGCGGAGAAGACTGACGGACGTGGAGTGCTGAGGAGGAGATCTGTACCTACACTATAGGTAGGAACCTCATAGGACAACCTAGTATCTATTTTCCTTTTCCTTCCACCACTAATTTACTACAAAAATTTCTTTGTGGTTGCATCTTGTTGTGTTATTAGACTGTGTGTCTGTACAAGTTAAAAAGGCAATGCCTCCCCATTTAAGGGATGCACCTTTTCAGTGCAAGTCGCGAGCCCCTGTCCTATGGAAGGCAGGCTTGGGGTAGTCATGACACAGGCCCCAAGGGATGT
Source organism: Viscum album (assembly GCA_963277665.1). Classification (NCBI taxonomy): domain Eukaryota; kingdom Viridiplantae; phylum Streptophyta; class Magnoliopsida; order Santalales; family Viscaceae; genus Viscum; species Viscum album. The sequence goes on along the minus strand of OY728132.1, from coordinate 1,336,224,312 downwards.
GTCTTGACATCCCTTGTTACTTTCAGCCTTACTTTTGGTAAAAAATAAATCAATGAATCCTCTTGGTTCAAACCAATAGGAGTTACATGATTAAGAGAAAACATCATTCCTAAATATCTTTAATTTTATTTCCATTCTCAACTCCCCAAAATATTATTATTACATTGTTATATATAAAAAGGTTGTCCCCAGTATAATAGTATGTATTTTTGTTATGGTTTTGACCAGAACACATACACACCTGCATCTAATGTGTAATGAACATATTGTTTACGTTTACGACGAACTACTGCCTCAAAAAATGATGATTGATCATTTTTCATTTACCACATATCAAGATAGAAATTATGATGGTGAATCTAGGTATATATGATATTTATATTATTTATTATTTATGTAATCTTCTATAATTATTTTACAACACATATCTTTATACTTTACATTTTGTGTAAAAATGATAACATCGATTGTGGAAGTGTGGTCTACCGCCCCCTCAAAGTGATGTGATTCAATCAAACTATAAATAGAATGTGTAAAGGATGATATTAATTAAAAATATGTGACATAAAAAACATATATATGATATTAATAACAAAATTAACTTTCTATAAATAATATATACATATATATATATATATATCATTTTATTATTTACCATTTCACACACATAAAAAGTGATAACGTCATATGTGGATGTGTTGGCTACCACCTCCTCAAGAAAATATGATTACTTTTACATCAAAATAATACCATAAATAAGTATATATGACTAAATAAAATGGTATTTATGATACAATTATCATTATAGAATGATATAGTGTAACATAACTTCTTTCTATAATGATCATTGAAAAATGCGAATGTTACTTAGGCATATCTATGGCCTACCATCTCAAATATTGTAACATTGATTCCTATTTTGTAACCATATATAATTATTGACATTTACTGTATAATTAATGAGTAATTTTTATAATTATTTCATGATTATTATTTGGGATATGTTATATAATGACCCGTTTGACCATAGTGACCTACCAATGTCATTTTTGACACATAAACTGAATTTGGTCAAAACACCCGATATAAAATTAACTGTTTAAATAGTTTTGTAAACCTGGATAAAATGTGAAATAAATGAAATTATAAAAATGAAAATATTTATTAAGAAAGTATAAATTTTACATAGTTTAATTATACCAGAAGTTAAAGGATGTTCTCCCTAAAAGAAACTCAATGTAAGGGAATCTTGTCCCATTTTAATTTCGTGAGGAATACATAATTGTTGCACACCTAATTTCATATATATGGTGTACAAAATTCCATAGTTGAAGTTAATATCATGAATAAATATTTATTCATGATATTTTGAGTTTCAATTGGAAGAATTTATTTTAGGGGATATGAGATAATAGTTACCAAGTTGAATAGAATTTCATATATCAATTTCTTTGTATTGAGTTATATTAGTTCTTCATTGACATTAATATTATAAGATTATGTGTGTAATAAAATTTTAATATCTATTTTTTTTTATTTTCATTTATCATATGTGGATTTATATTTTATACACATAATTTAATGATTGATTGATTTTTTAATTTTATATTGTATAATTTTCAATCATTTATTTCACAATATCATTTTAATGGATATTGTTAGTACAGGAATTTCAACTTGACGAAATTATTTGATACTTTTTAAAAAAAATTAATTTTTTAACTATGTTTCTTAATGACCATTATCTAGTTTTATTACCATTATCCCACTCTTTGGTACTCATGATTTTTTAAAATGTTTTTAATAAAACCCCACATCATTTCTCTCTTTAGTTGGAGAACCTATTTTCCCCAAAAATCCAATATTTATTAAAATTATTTCAAAAATAATATAATACTTTTAAAAATTATTTTGTATAGTAATTTTTACCCTTTTTTTCTTTTGCCAATGTTTTCAAAGCAATATTTTTGTCTCTTTTTTAGTGAGGCATTTTCTAACCTTTTTATTATACAAAATAATATTCTTTTTACCATCTATGGAATGTACATATTTAACCTCATACATTTTGGAGAAGATTCCTTTTCATGTTTAAAAGGTTAATTTTTAAAATTTTATGATTATTATTTTTCATTATTTCAATTCATATATAAGGAATTTCATATCAATTTACATTATATTGAGACTTATTAGTAATTATCCACCAATTAGGTTTTATTTTGTGAATATACTTCCTTTTGACATGTTATATCATGAATCTCCTTACTCTCATTATATTACAACTTTTATTTAAATATTATTCGTTTATGCTTATAATGATTTAAATGTTTCAATGTTGAATGGGACACTTTGGAATGTTTAATGATTATTCACCTCAAGAATTTACATAATTATTATCTTTGAAATATCACTTCCTTTTGTTATTGTTAACTTTTTCTTCAAACAATAACTTTATTATATTCATTTTTCAACAGAAATTTACTTGAATATCAATATTCATAGAAAATGGAAATTATTAATGGATAAACCATATACCATATTACATATGGTGTTTACTTTGAAATTTGTATGATTAACTGGGGGATTATTGGTAAATTTATATTTATCATTCAATACTGTTATTTGATATGAAATATTATCTAGTTAGGTTATGAAATATGAAGAAGGATTTGGACATGTAATGAGAGATGGACTCCAGAATTTATATAGATCCTCAATCCATCAACAGGTTCTCATGAGTAAAATAAATTGGGAAAATTAGACAGGTTTCTATCCATTAATTTAAACTGCCTTGTGAAATGTCTTGACGGTACAGGTTTTCTTGTGCCTCAGATATGTCTTCCATTAAGAATGAATTTTCCTCAAATAGTTTTAGTTATTATTCATTCATGAGATTTTTTTCGAGATATCTATGGATATATTAAATTAATGTTCATTTATTATATGGAATGTGTTTCAGTTTCTTACCTTTTCATATTAATTTTGCTTTATATAGTTATTTTAATAGAATGTGTTATCGGTTATTTACCTTTCCAAGTTAATTTTTCCTCATTGATTCATTCTTGATTTTGATTTATATACACTTGCTGAGGATTTGAGGTCACCCTTTTTATGTTTAATTTCTCTAGGTCATGAAGAATATATGTTGGAATAATATTTCAAGGATGAAATTTTTCAAATTTATAATGTATCATGTTTGTTTTTTCTATTTACCCATGAATTATGGGAATATTGAATGTAACATTTAATTTCTAGAATACTAAACTAATTATTATTATAGGATTTGATTCCCTATAATTTTTATAATGTAATAAAATAAGGCACTAAATTCGAGATTTCGAGTTTTGGGTGCTACATCATTAACCTTATTTCTATCAATATCCTAATTGAAATAGATACAATGTTCATGCATTCGTACAATTTACCAATTCCAAGAATGGTGTTTTGAATATAATAATTTTATATTATAACTATTATTATAACAAAAATATAATAAATATACATGATATTTATATCATTAGTTACATTATAGTAATCATTATATTAGTATAAGTACCAAATAAATAATAAATTAAGACACATTTGGGGAACAAATAGGATATTACCCGAAGTAAAACCTTATTGTACATTTTTTACAAGCTAGTAATATAAATTAATAATCAAACCATTCAAGGTAGGATATTTATGAATATGTTTCTATGATATATATATAATAAAATTATATTTATTATATATGAGTCTGGATTGTGTATAACGAGTGTGAAGAAACAATGTAATTGAATTTCATCCCACTTTTTATTTATGTGAGATATATGCTTTATTCACCACCGATTCCTTTTGTATGGTGTGTATACTACCCATGAATGTACTCTATGATTCTTGTACTTGATATTATGGGTATTTACATATCAATTTGATGATATATCTATCTTTTGAAATATTTTTCAAAAGTTACCAAATTACTAATGTAATTTTATATTAATTTTCCTTCTATAGACAAATGAAATGTTATACAACTATATTTTTGGATGAAGCTTATATACATTCTTTGAGATGCTATATTATTAATATCCTTCTTTTCATGATATATTAAGCTTCATATAACTTCACTTGTATCACTAATCATTCTATAGGGGCCCATTTAGTGACTACCTAAACCCGCTTACAATAGGCTTGGTGTTGGAAACTAACACCGAGTATGAATATCCCACAAAAGGGAGGAATTTTCCTATGTACCTGTAGACATGTACACAATTTTCTTGCCCAAAATGATGAAATTCAAAAACACTACGTAGACAATGAATTAATATAATAAGTACGATAGTAGGAAACTAAAATGTAAATAGGGCCAGAATACAAGCCCACCAAATAAAGAGTATGGAAAAGTAAATACATAATTTCATTATACTCATCCAAAGAAAATCCTACCTGAAGGATAGGTGTTGAAAAACAGTTTGACGCCATACAAGTAAACCTCATTTGTCTAATAGAACTCATAACAACCTGGTCATTGTTCACCTAGAACTCTGTCAAAGCATTGATCGTCTGCACATGACATGATACATTCAGGAAAATCCCGTTCATGGGTGAGTAAAACTATACTACTATGACATCCTGAAACCAAAAAGGAATACCACTAAGAGATACATAAAGTACACCACAAAGAACTAAAAAAATTATAGAACAAATAAATATGCATAATATACCACAAATAAATACCCGATATACCATAAAAGAAACAGATTAAATATAGTTAGCTCACACAGGTATAAGTATATTACATGAAAAGTACGATTATTTGACATAGTCTACAGAACACCCAGTATTTGTAACCCACATAGTGTAGATACCCCAATGTGTTTCGATAACACATGATGTGTTGATAACACATAGTGTGTTTATAACACATGGATTTTTGATAATTTATGCATCCCCCAAGTCACGTAGTCACTAAGTCACAACAACTAAGTCACAACCAGCCACGGGATTCGGGTCATAGCGCACCTGTACAGAGAGAACCAACACCTCAAACCATTAGGTCATATTAAAATTTCCAAATTAACCCACAAAGAGTTTCTCATAATGATATTCTCATCTAAAGGGTCTCAGTTCCTCAAATGTCTCATCAAACGGACACACAGTTTGAATGTTATGACTGTTTTACTAAAAGGGACTACCTTGGTCTGGTCTAGGTCTGTTCCTACACACTGGACCCGACCAGACACATTGGATGACCCAACCCGACCTAGTACAACCCAACCTAGCTTAAACCAACTCAGACAGTCACATGCTGGTCATTTTAGCTTTCCATATATAGTCTATCCCGACCACATACCTCCCACTGATGTGATGCCATGTCACATTTCATGCTGTTGACCCACCTTATCTACCTAGTCCTATGACCTTACCACTGTTTATGGGTTTCTCCGATGTGGCACCGATCTGCGTGCTAGATCTTTTTGGATACATCGTAAACAACCCAATGTCTTTCCATGGCCCCCGATATTTGTTGCGCCCTCCTTCAACAATCCACTCCCTCCAGCCATGTCGGCCTCGATGCGGCCACCTACCGCACTCCACCTCTACCAACCACTCCACTAATGGCTTCTCCCAAGCACTCTTCCTAGACAGATCCCACTGGGATGTATCCTTCCATCCTTACTGATCACTGTGCTAATGTCCTGCCATCCTCCCCTTCTGATATGCATAGAATGAAAAGTGTCTCACCTCCACTGTTACGTGTTTATGGTGTTGTGGGGGACTCCGATCTTTAGTATCAGTTTGTTTCACTATGACTCAAAATAAATATAATCATTTTTCTAATACAATCATGAATAATTTGAATTATACAAAGAATATAGGAAAATAGAGGTGCACAAAATCACATGAATGATGGATCTTGTACTTTGTTCATGTTGGCCTCAATTCATCATTTTTAGAATGATTAACGATGAATGGTAATGAGAATCACAATGATTTATCACCCGTTAACCCAACAATATAACCATCCCACAAGAATGAAAAAACCTTAGATCAAACTATTCAATGGTTGGTCTATATTATTCATTGGATCTAAGAAGGGGAAAGGAAATCAAAATGCGATCAAATGACCTACCTAGGGTTTGGATCAGTCATTGTCGAGGGGCGAAGCTATTTTGTTTTCATTCATTGATCTGTTGCTCTGAGATCCAAGATCTGATCACTAATCCATTTTCACTAATTCTTGATCCTCCAGCATTGGTTAGAGGTATCTCCTTATCTACATTTCATAGGAATTCTATGGTTATGACTATAACTCTGGATTCTATGAAAAAGTTCTTTAAAAAAATACCCTCGTTGCATCACAATAAAATATTTTTATTAAATTTTTTATTATTGGTATATCCAAAAACATTCTTTTTTATGTACCATTTTGAAAGATGATAACCCCCCTAAGGTAAATATGTTGTTTTAAACAAAATGGTTCCCTTATATTTCAGGTCCAGGCACTCATTTAGATGTAATTCAGTTTTAATGAAAAACTTTTGGCACATTTTCTTAAGAACGTAACATTTTTCATCAACTTGTCCTGGGCACTCTGAGCCTTAGAATCACATGTTGTCTCCGCAAATGATCTCAGAATTTTCCCAATTAATTTATAAAAATAAAATAGTGAAAATTCAATTCATTAAATTCTCCCCACCTTAATGATTTAAATCCTTGAAAGCCAAAACAAGTGCTACCGAACAAAAAGGTTATGGTAATAAGCATGAATCTGAGCCTCCTGCTTGCAAGATATCCCTGGGATATTCCCATAATAACACCGAATTCCCACTAAAGTAATCGACCTCCCAAGAAATATCCACTCATATCGGTCCTCGATCTGCACTATGTAATCTACAAATGTTTACCCATTTTCAATGTTCATCTTTCCCTAGTTGATGACATGTGATGGATCTTTCATGTACCTCGTTAGTTGTGATATGTGGAAGACACCACACACCCATTTCAAATATGGAGGTAGAGCTAGATTTTACTCCACCTCACCAACTCTACTCTGAATCTGAAAAGAAGTGATGTACCTATGATATAAATTTCCACCCCGTCCAAATCTCTACAATCCTCATTGAGGTGGGACTCGAAGAAACACACGGTCTCCAAACTCAAAATACAAGGTCCTACTTCTCCTATCAGCATATATATTTTTCCAGATCTATGAAATCCTCATCATGTAATGAATAATCTCCACCCACTCGGTGGTATCCCACAACAACTTTGGCCCCATGAGTGATGACTCTACTATGTCGGTCCAGTAAAGTGGTGACTTACATGGTAATCTATACAAAGACTCAAATGGAACCATTCCAAAGGTGGAGTGGTAGCTATTATTGTATGAAAACTCCACATGTGGTAGGTGATCCACCTAAATGTATCCAACGTATAGGTTGCAAGAACATATAATTTCCTCTAGAACCTAAATAGTCCCCTCTATATGTCCACTTTTATGTGGATGAAACACAGTACTCAAGAGAAAATGAGTCCCAAATGCCTCCTGCATTTCCATCCAAAATTGGGATTTGAAACGAACATCACAATATGAAACAATCATCGATGAAACTCCATGAAGCTTAAATCTCTCTTACACGTATTGGAATCCCAAGATCTCTAATGAACTCTTCTCACAGATCGATATGAAGCGGGAAGACATGGAAAGTCCATCAACGATCACCCAGATAATATTATGACCCCTGGATGTGCATAGTAAATCCCCCACGAAGTCCATCGATATACCATACCACTTCCACACTAGCACCTTAAGTTGTTGGGTCATGCTTGCTTGAACTTAGTGATAAGCCTACACATTCTAAAAACACAAGGTCTCGATAAACAAACTATACCACTGCCTTTTTCATCCCTGGCCTGCAGAAATGATGTCGGAGGTCTTGGTACATCTTTCTCACACCTAGAAGTGCCGCAAAAGGGGATGTGTGGAACTCCCTCAGATTCTCCTCTCATAATTACACTGGTTAAACTATGCTCCCTCTAAAAAGAATTATGTGCTCCCCACCCATTGAATATCCATGAAGGGCATGCCCAATGGAGAATTAAGCATGTTGGGCCTCACTATCGATATCCCCAAGTATTACATAACTATGTTACTATAAGAGTGGAGGGGTGACAACCATTGACTGGAGGTATGCTACTCCATCTCCATCCACAATGAATATCTACAATGTGGCCAAATACCCTAACGACTCACTAAGAAACTGAAAGTTGGATCCCTTACTGAGAGCATCCACCACTACCTTCCCCTTCCCAGGAGTATAGACAATATAAATGTCATAGTACTCGATAAAATCTAACTATCTCCTCTACCTCATGTTTATATCTTTCTGATTGAACATATACTTGTGACTATTATGGTCAGAGTAGACAATAAAAAGCTCTCCCATCAGGTAGTGTCTCCACATCTTCAATGCAAAGACTACCGCTGCTAACTCAAGATCATTGGTCATGTATTTCTTCTCATGCTGTCTCAAATGTCAAGAGCCATTGGAAATTACTACTTTCCCCTTCAATTAGGAAATAATCACAATTAGTCCTGGATGCATTGCAGAACACTACATACCTGACACCCTCCTCCAGTAATTTCAATACGAGAGTGCTTTTCAACCTTTACCTCATCTCCTAAAAGCACTAATATAACTTTTCTGTCCACATGAAAGGCTTCCACATTCTTGTAAAAGACATCAAGGGTTATTATACTCTGAAAAAATGGGTAAAAACCTCTAATAGTACCCAACCAATAATATGAAAATTTTTACCTTGGTACCAATATTCGATGGATCCCAAGAAAGAATTGTGTTAATGTTTATCAGATCAACTACAACTCCAGCCTCTAAAATGTCATGTCCTAGAATGTGAACCTATCAAAACTAGACCTGAATGATCATGAGAGTCCCATAAAGTTATTTCTCTCAATGTGTGTCCAGGTCCATCCTCAAGTGTATCCCGTGGTCCTCCTCATACATTTAGTACACTAGGATGTCAATAACAAGGACCACCACAAAACAATCTATGTAAGGCTAGAATATCACGTTTAAGAGTCCCATGAACACTATTTCTAAATTATTCATGCCGAACGACATCAACATGTACTTTTTGTGGTCTTACTAACATCTGAAGGATATCATTGGTACATATTCATCATATACATGATGTTGGTGACAGCCTAACCAGATTTCTATCTTGGAGAACCAACTCGATCCCTATAGTTGATCGGAAAGTATTTCAATCCTACGTAATGGATACATGTTCATTACAATCACCTGAGTTTGGAACCAGAAGTCCAAACATGATCAAAAACTCTTGTTTTCCTTCTTGGAAAACAAAACTGGGTCGCCTAGGGTAAAATACTCGGTCTCATAAAGCACTTACCTAGTATATCCTCCAGTAATACCGTATACTCATGATTCTCTAACAGATCCATAAAATATGTTGGTGTACATATTCATGTTGTTCGAGGGTATAAATTAGTGCATAAGCCTACATCCCTTAAGTGCGGTAATGTAGGGACATCCTTAGGAAAGAGGTCCTCATACTCCACCATCACTATTGAAAACGGTTGACTTATATCATCCACTACACTGAGGGTGTCACTATAAAAATGATTCTTTATCACTTGATCCATCCTATGAGTAATTCCATTATAAGTTCCATGCTTTTCCTTTTCACAAACATAGGAAACACTCGTCCCATTAGTGCATACACACTACACTATGTCCTGAAAATATTCAATCAAAGCGTGGACTGTAGATAACCAATCTGTTCAATGAATAGAGCCATAAGGCCACAACGTCTCTACCTAAGTATCCCAACTAAAACTATCACATACCAAAGTAAGGTCACACTATTGGTACCAATGTGTGGTCATTGAATCCCCTATCATAGGAGTCTCTAAACATAATGGTCAAGTCTATAGTTCAACCAGAATCCCTGAGTCTCGAAAAAGGGTTATGGTAAGAAATGAATAACTGGAACATGTGTCTACCAAAACTACATGTAGGGTGGAAGAGACATAGATCAATCCTCTATTCATCCATAGAGCACTGGATTTATAAGCCTCCATCACCTGCAACTGTCATCATCCCTATCCTTGAGGGACCACCTAGGGGTGGTGGTGGTAATGCATCAAACCTCCACCAAAATCATGTTTCTCTAACTTATACTCTTCTAAATATTCCGCTTTATGAACCACATTTATCAATCCTACTCTTATGTCTTAGTGGTCCCCTGACCATCTCTTAATCAATAGTATGACGTGTCAAGCAATATAATGCTAGATGTCCATGACTATCGCACAAGTAACACATCTTGTCCTTTAACGGACTATCTCTACCCTAGGATCCCTACATCACTGATCATATTTCTTATAGTAATCTCTTGATGTACATGACCCACTTGGGTCCCTGCATTGGCTTTCAACTACCTACTACCGAAGGATCAGCTCCCATGTTCCTTCTTGTATCTCCCACAATTGGCATCTACTCCGCCAAAAATATATTTAATATGAGATATATCTAGTATCCCATTTTATGTAGGGATGCTAAGGGATATCATGGATTCGTTATTATCCCTTTATATCCCCTTCTCTAAGTTATGAGCCTGAAATAATGGGTCTCGCACCATATTTTTGAAGTAGTGATAATAATCCGTAAACCCCGCTGAGTACTCCGCCACAATCTAGTTGCAAAACAGCAGATGGAAGAGCTCCTATATGCACACTGAGAATAACGTAGCAAGGAAGAAAAAATATATGAAGAGTCACTCAAATTATTCCTAATATTGAGTCATATCATCTAGTGTCTTGGTAACTAATCTCCAACATCACTACACTGGTCCAATGAAGAAGACTTGTGGGTAGGAATTCCATCTGGTTGGCAGGTGACCTCACAAAGCGCAAGACCTGTGTGTCTTACTCCATCCAACACTAAACTAACTCGGGGCACAAATCAACACTAAATACGAGAGTTAACTACCTATAGAACTCACACAATTAACTCAGCCTATGTGCATCCCTAACCAGTAGTGCTGGTACTAACTGCTGCTCGACAGATGGTGGTATCATTGGTCACCCACATTGAGGTTTTATCTTAGGTGTAGGGAGTATCTATGGTACATTCTGTGATACTAACACGTCCTCTCTAGATGAATCATCTTTATGATCATGAAACCGAATCCTAGATGGATATCTATGGGGAGTTATCCTGAAATAGATCATGATGGTACATAGTCAATAGAGTATACCTGGTGAGCTAACTCAAGAAAGACATGTGAACATAACTAAATCCAATATGATGTATGTACTATTAATTTTTCCTGGAAACAAGTGTTTTCATATAATTAAGTGGAAATAATGTGTCTAGAGTCCTTAAGTATGGATTCCTCAGCCGCTACACCAACACTGGTTTCCCGAGCCTGAAATCCAAACTCGAAACAGATAACAATATTTCCCCAAACAAAACTCACTATATCCTAGATCATATGTAGAACCAATCCACATTAAAACCAATATGACATGACCCATCATAGATTGTTCTATGCCATGGCTGCCCACGCCCGCTTGCAACAATCCTAGGGCTGGTGACTAGTACTGGGTAGGTAGATCCCACAAATGTGTGGAATTTTTCTAAGTACATGTACACCTGAACACAATATCCATGCAAAAAATTCTAAAATGTAAAACCAATGAGTATAAAATGCTTGAATACAATAGGATTCCAACCACAGAGTACAATGGTAGGAAACTAAAATGTAGACAGGGCCAGAATAAAATCCTAGTAAAGAAAGAGTCTAAAAATGTAAATAAACAAGTTGTTGAAATGCATCCACATAAAACCCTACCGAAAGGGTAGTTGTAGGATAGATGACTGCTGCCATAGGAGAACACCTTGTATGACTAGACACTCTAACCACCACTGGGTCCTAGTCTACCTAGAACATTGTCAAAGTGTTTATCTTAATACACAAGACTTGACACATGTGGGAAAAGCCCGTGCAAGGGTGGGTAAAACAATACTCAATAGGAAACCCTAAAAACGCATTGGAATAACACTATGAGATACAAAAATTACACCACAAAGATATAAATTAGATATAAGACAACATAATACATGAAATATACCACAATGAAACACATGGAGTATACTCACGAACAAATTCATGGTATACCAAAAAGGAAACACACGATGTATAGTTGTATCACATAGGTATAAGTCTATAGCATTAAAATAAGGATTATCAGACATAGTCCATAGAACACCCAATATTAGTAACACAAGGATTGTCGATATCACACGTAGTGTCGATAACACATGGAGTGTCGATAACACATGGGGTGATGATAACACACAGCATGTCAATAACACGCAGAGTGTCGATAAGTCATATATTCCACATGTCACATAGTCACCAATTGTCATAGTCCCCAATTCACATCCACCATGTAACATCCAACCACAGGATTCCTCTCATAGTTTTATTGTACTAGGAGAACCTACTGCTCAAGCCATTAGGTATTATTTCAACTTCTACAAAAAATCACTTAGTGTATCTCAAAAGTATTGTATCATTAGAGGGATCCCAATGCCGAAAACCGCTCATCAAACACACGGTCTGAATGTTAAGGTTGTTTTACTGAAAAGGTGCAACCTGGGTCCAATCCGAGCGCCCGACCTAAACTGACCACGTTTGGTATGGACATGTCCATTTGAACCAACCCAGTCCAATCTAGTCTGGTCCAACCCAAACCAACCTATTGGGCCACCAGAGAAGCCCGACACCTATAGTCTGAAATGCCTCATGCGTGCCAGTTCAGTGTTTCACACAAACTCTTATCCTATTGTGTACCACCCATTGATGGGGAGTAGTCCTGCATATCACATTTTCAGACCACCTTCTCATTCTAGTTCTATTGCCTCACCACTATCATAGGTTCCTACAACACAAAACCGAGTTGCATCCTTTCTCACCGTTGCAGACACAGTTAACATCACAGACTCCAACCGCGACCTTCTCTCTCTTTCCACATCATCAATGACGTGGCCTCCATCCGCGATTCGCCTTCACCAACTACCTTGTAGATGAACTCTTTTTTACACTTCTCCAATACCGACCACACCAAGCCAAATCCTTCCAGAGTCTCTAGCCACTGTCTCCACTGCTTCTTGTCCACCGTCATACCCTCATGCTCCACATGGAGTAAAAAGTACCACTTCTCCACTTTCACAACTCCACAGTGTCCTAGGGTGTTCATATCTTTGGTCTTGAGTTATTGCACCAAGAATCAAAGGCAGAAAAATCTATCCACGCATACAACCAAGATGAACACAATGAACATGAAGAATAAGGGAAAAGGAGGAGGCCAAAAGAACATGAAGGACAGATCATGTCCTTTGTTCATGCCATCCTCGATTCATCCTTTTTAGAAGGATTAATGAATAATGATATAAATATTCAAAAAGATCAATCTCCCATTAACCCCACAATTTAACCATCCTGTAAAAACTATTGAACCCTAGATTATACTGTTCGTCGGTTGGTCAGTGTTTTTCATTAGACCTAAGAAGGGGAATATAAATCACAAAGAGATTAAACACCCAACCTAGTTTTTGGATTTATCATTGATGAAGGGTGAAGTTGCATCATCATCATTCATCAATCCCTAAATCTTTGATCCATGATCTGATCTCCAATCCTTCAACTCTGAGTCTTCATCTGCTAGTTTTTTTGTAGAGGGATCCTACTCCAATTTTCATTGGAATTACTGTTTTATTACAATAACATTGAATTCTATGAAACTAATCATATAATAAAATAAACCTATATTGTGTCATAATAAAAATATTTTTATTCAATATTTTATTACAGATACGTCCACAATCTAACTTTTATTTGTGGACCATGCCAGATGATGTTAGGACCCACATATAAACATTTTGATGTTCTGAATACAATAGTCGCCTTTGATTTCTGATCTAGGAACCCATTTTGAATTCATTTACATCTAAAGAAAAACATCTCGTGTGTTTTATTAAAAATTGATCATTTTTCTTCGACTAGTCCCAGACACATTTGACCTCTAAATCACATGCCATCATAGTGCCATGTCTTGGAATATTCACAATTAATATTAAAAAAATACTAGAGAAAATATCAATCATTAAAATTTTCTTACATGGGTATTATGGTTCAAATTTACTATGTGTAAAGATTGTATTGAAACAATCACATATTCTTTCAAAATTGATTATGTTTTTGCTTTCTTTGATGAAACATTTTGATCCACCTCATAGGGACATTTACAATATTCCTTCTATTATAGTCAATCCAAATTTTTTAATTTATTTGTACCATTTTTATAGTTATGGGTATATAAGATAGGTAATAACCTTTTTTAGGAAATTCTAACATTACTCTATCAGAGATTAGAAATCTATGTTCTTTCAAAACCATTTTTTTCTAAAAACATTTCAAAAATGTTTTCATGATTTTTTATAAGATTTTAAAGTAATTTTTTTCAACTTGTTTTCAAGATTCTTTTTAAATATTTTGATAAGAAATTTTTTGGGAAATTATTTTTAAGACTTCATTCTAGGTTCTAAATGTATTTTTAAAGAAAATGGTTTCCAAAAGGTTTTATGTTATAAAAATAATTTTTCAAAAAAAAGAAAGGATATATTCATCAAGAAATATTTCTAGAATACCTTTAAAAATTATTTCCTTTTTATGATGACATTCATTAGAACTACTCATCCATTTCTATGTAAATTACTCAATGTATCCATTTATATTAATTCTTTTAATGGTTCATGTTTTGATGGGATGATATTTATGAAACATGTTTCTATTTCATGAGATATATGTTTATGTAACTTGTTTCCCTTTCATGGATTATATGCTAATGAAACCCATATCCATTCATGGTTTATTCATCATTAAATGTTTATAAAAACTATATTTTTTTCACATGTTAAGATAGGAAAACTTTTTTATGACACCCATTTCATTTAATGGTTTGTGATATAATTGTTTATGATTTTATGGAACATGTATGTATGATTTTACTATGAGATGGGTGAGACAGATACCTCAATCCAATGCATTTCTTAAAGATTAATATCCCATGAGAATGAGTAATATGGTCTTGTGAATTAACCTTCACTAAACATATTAACATGGGAGCAAACCATATCTACCAATATGGTTTGAGGAGTGAAATCATGCTACTTAGATGGCTATGGGTGTGAAACATGACTACCAAGATGGTATGAGGAGTGAACCAATACTATCAAGATGGTATTGACAGTGATTCCCTTGATACTATGGAAATTATATTATATACCTATGTGTATTCCCTAATTTCATATTGTATTTATGTGTTATACCTTTATGACATGTGTTTTTATTTACTTATGATTCAAGTCTTATGAAACTGACATCAGTTATTCCATGAATCATGTTTTTGATCATATGATATACATGGATTTATATTCCAATATTATGATCATGTTCCCATACCCTTATACTCATTCATATGATTACATGTCTCCCTTGTTCACCATTACAGAGCATCTCATG
Source organism: Viscum album (assembly GCA_963277665.1). NCBI lineage: Eukaryota > Viridiplantae > Streptophyta > Magnoliopsida > Santalales > Viscaceae > Viscum > Viscum album. The sequence goes on along the minus strand of OY728132.1, from coordinate 1,336,208,697 downwards.
TCACCCCTTTTTATGTTTCTTTCCCATGTTTATGACTATATGTATTATGTATGTTGTGTCTATTGATGGACTTAGTCATGAAGAACACAGTGGTAGATAATGTATCTCACATATATACCGGTGTTGATGATTCCATTTTTTCAATGGCACTAGACTAATATGGTATTTAAGAACCTCTTTGTATAATGTTTTATATATTCCTCAAATGTAGTGTAATTTTATTGTATTAAACCATAAGGTCTCTATATTTGGTATTGGGGAAATGTTTTAGTTATCCTTTTGATGTTAGTATTAGAAAACATTAGTATTAATGATAAAGACATGTTTAGGGATAAGGAAAAGTATAGGAAAATGTCCCTGAATTTTGGTTATGGATGGAGAGAGTGGTTTCCTACAAATATATCTATGTATGGATATAACATGTGGGTGTTTCTATATATAATATGTACATGGGGTCACAAATCTGAAAATATGTTCTGGTCCAAACTCAGGGTAATCTTGTACATGAAAACAGACCATGCTGCAAGCATAGTTTGACACTCTTCTGGGATATTCTTTGGGGAATTCACAAACTCTTCACAAACCATCATGAAGGATTTAAAATTATGTTGGATATTAATAACCTAATATGAACCTATAGTGTCATAGTTTATAGTGGGTGTCAAGATTTGAATATCCTATATGTGATTATTTTCATAACTATGCAGATTTCTACTTTGATAAGTAATGACATCACTATGATATTGGTTTTAGTCAATGGTGGAAACCAGAAGAAACTAAAGTGATGTTGAATGTGATGGTTGATTTTATAATGATTTTGAAAGTGGTATTATCACTAGATTTATAGATATATTAATCATTCCTAATCAGTTTGCATTGAGCATGATTAAAAACATGTACCTCAGAAAACTATTGGACTCCCCGAGATAGATAAATAAGGAGATATCTAAGAATTTTCTTAATGTAAGCCTTTGAGGAAAGAGGATTTAGTTTACTTTTTGTCAAGAATGTGGAAATAATCACATGTGTTAATGTATTAGAAGAACAAGAATGTGTTTTCAATGTGGAAAATAAGGACACAATAAATGTGAACGAAAGGGGAAAATGAAGAGTTTGGTTAACAAAATGGATGAGAATATTGGACACCATAAGACATAATTTATGATTAAGGGTTTTGTGTATGGAATAAATGGTCATTATGCAACTTTATGTCCCAAGATAAATGATCTGAATGAAAATCAAAAAGATGGTGTGTGTAAAGGTTATATTTTTTATAATGATGAGACTACATATGAAATGTAGAAGGAAAGAGATATAAAAAAAATAAGATGAGTTAGACATCTTATATATTGTGGATGAAGTGGAATAACATATATTTTTATGTATTTGGTATTCAATAATTATTTTATATTAATGGTAAAATAAATCCAAATTGTCAAGTTAATTTTTTTCTCTAAGGATTTAAAATATTATGTTTCTGATGAAATAGAAAATTAATTTAATTCAAAGGTGATTCCCATGGAAAACATATGATTAAGGGAAAGATATCACTTAATATGTTCTTTATGTTATGATAACGCTTTTTGGATAATTTTATGTTAGATATATGTAAATTGGATGGTATTGATTACCTAGAACAAATTATGGACATGTGGAAAAGTAGTTTGTGCTATCATGGATGAAGTTCACAAATTTTTTGATTTGAGGAATATATCCAGTAATCATTGGAATAAGGAATAATTCATGTTTTTCAAAAGTATTTATAGTAATTCATGTTATTACCATGTTACAAGTAAATACACGATGCAAGTATTCCCATGTGTGGAATGTGACAACCATGTGATAATTTTTGATATACGGGGGATCAATGCTAAGTTGATTAAATGAATTTCGTTATAAAGTTTTGGATTTTCATACTTTAAATGGGTTATAAGGTTAACCATTTATGGTGATATTGTGTTAAAAATCTAGTGAAGTGTTTGAGGTTAATTAATTATCTCACCGCACAAGGATTTATACATATTGGATAACATATTCAAAAAAAATTATTGGTGATAACTGATGAAAAATGGGATGTCATATCATGTTTCACATGATCTATTTTTTACTTCATGAAAGAAAAATTCACCATATTATTTAGAGAATGATGTGAAGTGGATGAAGGAATAACAAAGGGTGTGTTTTTCCTGAAATCATTCAACCATATTGTTTCATGAAATTTATTCAACTTTAAGAAAAAGAATATGGGAACCAACAATATTATCCTACTACCTTTGTTTCTGATGAATCATATTATCTCTTTGATAATAAAAAATTTAGGGACTTGTTATTTTTAACATTCTCATAAACAAGTTTTACATCAAAATCCTCCCTAATTTGAAAGATAGGTTTCTCTTCAATGTCCATGTTTTCACATTCCACATATGTTATCCTACATAAAAGCCCAACTATGTGTTATTGTGGGAAAAAATTATAGTTCTAAAATTAATTTTTAAAGGTTATTATGGTGTTAATTTTTATGATTTGGGTTTTTATTAAATGAACATAAAAGTATCAATCCTTGAAAAAACAAGATATATTTTGTGGGGGAAATTAGCTTTAAGGGGGTTAGAATGTAACACCCCAAGTTTTTATGGAACTTTTTTCAAATAAGTGAATTTTTATTTATTTATTTAATTTAAATAATTCTAATATTGATTTTATATTGATCCTAATTGAATTTTTCTACATGAAACATCGACATGGAATTAATTATACACATCATTGAGCTTCAATAAAACATCATTTTCTTGTTATAATTATTTAAATGAAATTATTATAACCTATATAGTAAATATAGTAATATGAATATCAATAAATAATTTTTATATATTATTTGTAATAGTTTCAGAATAATAATAAATATTGATAGTGAAATATATAATTTTTTTAATGTCTTTATATGTTTTAAAATAATATTTTCTTAAAGAAAGTTGTTTTTGATGTCCTTTTGTGAACAATAATAAAATCAAATTTGGATAGTAATAAAAATTTAATTTCATAAAATGAACTTAATTTTTTTTCATAATATTGAAATTATATTATGGTTAATTTTTGGTATTTTCCTGAGAAACTTCTTTTTTTGGTGAATAGTAGATATTATAGCAATTTGGTTACAAAAAAAAAATTCCATTTAAATATTGATAAGGGTCAAATTAAATTTTAAATTGGGTTTTAAGGTAAAAATTAATAAATTATTAATATATTAATTTAATTTATCCGATTTGAATCATTTTTATACTGAAATTAGATATAACAAATTATTTAACTTTTTGAATGTTTTAACTTTAAATTCCCGCTTTCTTGCAATGTTGCGAGATTAGCATTAAAATTAATGTTCACACATCAATGAAATGAATTTTGGAAAAAAGACATAATATATTGTAACAAGTGTTATATTTTTATTCCAATAATATCAACTTATTTTTTTTACCAAAACTATTACTAAATGAGATTAAAATTAATAATAATGATTAAGGTATGATTAAGCTTAATTGGGGAAAAAACCATATTCTTAAGGAAAAAAAATGAGATTTAAACTTATCAAAAATCACTTAGATTCAATTATTTAAACAATAACCCCTCTTAGATAGATTTATATGGGTTATTTGGATTCTATTAAATGGAATTTATCTATATAAATGGTTATGAAAGGAAAAGGGAAAAACGATCTTTCCTTATCATTAATATTTATAAAATAGTGATTTGTGTAATAATAATAATATTTTAGGTTATACATATAATTTTGAAAGGTAAAAGGGTAATTGTTTTCATAATAATTGTTCAATAATTTTTAGATGTGATTTATTTAATTAAAATTCTTATGAAATGAAAATGTAGTGATTATATAGATAAAATAAATAATACTATAAATGTTAATGGAAAAGTAAATTTTTAGAATTATTGTCAAAAATTATATTTCAATATTAACATTTAATTTTAAAAATATATAAAATCTATATATTTTATTTAAAATATTGTGTTTATATTTTAAAATTTTAATTAAGTAAATAATATCAAAATTTACATTATTGTTATTTTACGACAAATGCTATTTCAATAAATGATTTAAAACTAATAAAAACACTATATAATATAATTTCATCTGTAGGGATTAAAAAAATATTAAATATGGTCTATTAATGGACCAAATGTCTCTTATAATTAAAATATTGACACATAGATTGTAAAAATAGTGTTTCCACTGTTCAGGTTTAAGCAGTGTTATGTGCGTCACATGCGCCTGTTTTAAAATTAATTTCCCAAAAAAACAAGATATTTTTTATGTAAATTTTGAATCATACTTATAATTCAGTGCCTTTATATTTTATAATAAGTGTCACTTTATTGTAATCATAATTTTTAAACTACATAGGTTCGAAAACTAGATACTTTAATAAAACCCAAAAAATGAAATATGGGAATCATAGAAGATAGGGAACCAAATTATTAAAATGAAAATATTTTTAGGGGATTTAGATATTCATCTACCATATGTTAACAATAATAAATTATATTTCTTAGTCACATTAGTTTATGGAGACCTCCCATTATTGAAAACCTTTTGGTATTTATAAGAGTTCCACTCCCCCACCACAATAAAAAGGAAAGCACTGTACCTGTTCTTCAAACCTCTAAAGCAACTATGGTGGTGCCATGATCATACGAATACACTTAAAAAATTCCCTAAATTACTCCTATAATCCTTTCCTCGGGAAGAAAATAATCCATGGAAGACTTTTGGCATAAATCGAAAGGGGTTACGTGACTAAGAGGTGACAACGTCTCTCAATCTCCTTTTTTTTATTTTTTTTCCTACCCCTCCATCATCTTCATTCTGTTATTATATAAAAATAAAAGTATCTAAAATATAATTATATTTTTTATGGTAATGTTTTTAACTACACACACACACACCTCTATCTAATGCGTAACGAACATACTGATTATGTGTATAACAAACTATCGCCTCACAAAAGGATGATTGTTCATTTATATATACCACCTCTCATGGTGGAAATTATGATGGATAATATATTTATATATGTTATATATTATATTTATTATTTCACAAATCTTCATTAATTTTTTTAAAACACAGATATTAATTCTTTCCATTTGGGTTAAATGCAATAATTTCATTTGAGGAAGTGTGGACTACGACCCCTCAAAGCGATGTGATTCGTTCACACATTACATACAATAAATTAAAGAAGGGTTTAGGTAACATATGTGATATATATGATATAATCATGAAGTTTTATTATTTATATTTATATATATATATTTAATTTACCATATTTCATTCAATATTATCATAAAAATGGAAACATCATTCATGCATACGTTCGACTTACAATCTCCATGAATAGTGTATTCCATTCTATAATTAAATATTCAATATATTATTATAACACTCATATAAAGAATATAAATGATATTTATATCATTATTTTAAATCCCTAAATTATTATATATGTATAAGTATCAATGATATAACAAATTAAGTCACATGAGAGGAGAAATGAAGGTATTAACTGAAGTGAATCCATAGCATAGAATTGTTATCAAGTGGGTGATTTAAAGACATAATAAAACCATAAAAGGTTCTATATATAATAATATTGTTATATTAAGTATTCATAATAATATAATATTAAATATATAGCATGTATGAATCAGTACAATGAGAGTTATGATACAAGGTAAGAGAAGTTCATCTCATTTTATTATTATTGTGAGATAAACACATTATTCACCACCCATTAATCTTGTGTGGTGTGTATACTATCAAATTATTTATTTTATTATTATTATAATTAAAAATGTGTTTATTTACTAATCCAATTTATGATATTTCTTCCATTGAATTTATATGTCATATTTTACCAAATCGGTAATGTAATTTTCTCTCAATTTTTCATTGTTTGAGACACCTTCCATATTATGCACTTATATATTTCCTTGAGGGGTATATCCTGCATTTGAATTTATGTATAATTAATATCATTTTTTCATGATATATTAAGCTTAATTTAATTTCATTTTCTTACAAGGGGAGTGCGGTTCAAATTTACCAAGTTGTACGAGTTTACTGGAATAATTTCATCACACTTTTTGATTTATATGTTTGTGATTCCTTTTATGGAATATTATGATCCATATATTAATCACATTCATAAATTTTTTATATTCTCGTTATTCTAGATTTATTCATGTATTGGTACAATTTTATACTCCTTGGTACATATGATAAGTAAGATGATGTTTTTATAAAATCCTTACTTTACTATATCTTCGATAAAAAATCTATGTTTGTTCAAAACCATGTTTTTTAAAAAAAATTCAAAAAAAATCAATATTTATTATATTTTTTCAATATAAATGGTTATAAAAATGGGTTTTAATCCTTATATAAGTTTTTTTAAAATGATTTTTACAGAAAATTGTTTTCAAAATATTTTATATTTTAAAAAACCTTTTTTTAACAGATAACATTCTCAAGAAATATTTCTAAAATATATTCAAAACATATTTATAATGTAAGATGACATTAATTAGAATAACTATTTCTATTATAGAGAAATTATTCTGTTTATACATTCATATTATTTCTCTCATATTTCAATTTTTTGATTGAATGATGTTTATAAATCCTGTTTCTCTTCCACGAGTTATATGTTTATGAAACCCGTGGATTCTTCATGGGTTATACGCTTATGATTACCTCTTCCTTACAAAGGTTATTCACTGAAGAAAAGATTATGAAAACATTATTTTTCCATAGGATAATATATGATTACATGTTTATGACCACCATTTTATTTCCTTGTTAATTATATAATTGTTTATGATTTTTTAGAACATGCATTTATGATCTTATTATGAGTTGGTTGGGTCCTATATCCCCCTATAATGTGTTAGTTAAAGAATTATATCTAATGAGATAAAAAATTTTGTCAATGAAAATAACTTTGACTACTAAGATGGAATATGAGTGAATCATTACTACAAAGATGGTATGATGAGTGAACTCATGCTACTAAGATTCCCATGGGAGATTACCATGACTACTAATATGGTACTAGAAGTTAACCCATACTACCAATATGGTCATGGATGTTATGACTTGGATATAATGGAAATCATATTAATATATTATGTGTCTTCCACAATTAATTGTTTTACTTCTTTGTTATTCATTCATGGATTATATTACTTATTTACATATTTTTGTTGTCTTATTAAAGTACAATAATTATTACATGATTCATGTTTATGATCTTATTATATTAAAGGATTAATATTCTAATGTTATGATCATATTCTCAAACCCTTATACTAATGGTTATGATTACATGTCTCCCTTATTTAACTTTGATGAGTATATAATCTCATCACTTTTTTTGGTTATCTCCCCAAGTTATGAAGATATTTAAAATTTAGTACATGTCTAATGAGGTTTCTTATCATGAAGTACATATTGGATGATAATTTATCTCACTTGTGGAATGGTGTTTATGTTTCCATGATTCCAAAGGTGATAGACTAATATGGTCTTTGGGAATATGTTTGTAAAATGTTATAAGTATTCTAAAACAATTATATAATATTAAGTTAGAAAAATATAGGGTCGCTATAGATATTGTATAATTAAGTAAATTTTAGTAGATTATAATACATTATGATATTTTAAGTATAATTTATCCCTAAAAACAATTTTGAAGAAAACTATTTCTCCTTGAGTTTTGGTAGATTTATGTTATATTAAATTCTTATAATTTTCTATTTACAAGGGTTAAAATCATATTTTATATTGTGAATAAGTGGGTCTAAATTTAGTAAAAAAGACCCTTTTATTTTTTTTATAATGCATAGTAACCTTGGTAATTTTTATTTCCACGGTAAATTTTAAATCGTGTAATTAAGGGTATAAATAATATGACATGGGCTATAAAAGGACCCAAAAAATTTAAAAAATATTATCATATGAGTAATTTCAATAAAAAATAATTATAGGTTATGTTTACTTACCATTTATGGATATTTCAATGATATTGTGACCTTTATAATTTTTTATTTAACGAAATGAAAAAGATTTAACAATCATATTTTTAATAACTATAAAATTTTTAATATAAGGTTATCCAGAGGTTATGTTTGAATATAAATAATTTTTTTAAAGATAAAATAATTAACTTTATCATCATAAGTTATATTCAGTTTGTTTTGAATAAAAACTACAAATAATTCTTACACATCGTTGATGAGGTAATTATTCAAATAAGTAAAAAATAAAATAAATTATATCTAAAATGATAAATGTAATACACTTTTACTGAATTAGGGTGATAAATAACTTTTATTGATTAATATAATATATTACGGATGTATTTATTTTTTTTCAAATTTATCTTGTAGATTGGGTATTATTAAAGTCAAAGTAATGAATAGTGTCAAAATTAACAAGAATGATATATCATTAATATAATATTTTATTAACTGATATAAGAAATCGAAAAATATTAAATAATAGAAATTGGAATATGAAATGGTCTAAAAGTCATCCCCCCAAAATTTATTGGAAATATTTTAGCATTTCGATCTAGAATAGTCACTTAAGTTTTTTAATATTTTGACACATTTCATAGGTAACCCTCATGTAAATTATAAAAGGGAACCTCATTCCATCACTTATTTACACCACATCGAGCCATCAACATTGAGAAGTCTTTGAAAATTTGTATTTCAACTATCTTAACTTATTTTCTCAGGATTCTTGTCTTTCCAAAAGACCTACACTAGGTCCCTTTTGAGAATTTATAAAGGAGATCCTTAGTATAAGTGGTAATCATCTATACCAACTCATTAAAAAATCTATATTCTTCTAGTTACTATTCCTATATTGTTTCTATCATAAATTAATAACTATATTATCCTATTTATATTTATATTTTATTATGTTTATGATACTATCTTATTCTACTATTTAACTATCATAAGAAAAATAATAGCACCGCATGTGTGTTTTTATGACTTACCATCTCTGCGTAGTGGCGTAATTTGTTTATTCACTACTTTACATAGATAGATATAATGATGAAATAATATATAGATAAGATAAATATGTAATTATATTTATAGCGTAAAATTAATATATAATAAAAATATTTAATGTTTCGCCCATTAATGTAATGATATCATATCTCATGCTTACATGTGGCCAACCATCCCCTGACTCGATGTGATTCACATTCTAGGTGAATCCTTCAAGAATATTTATAAAAATTTATTTAATAGATAAATATGATATTTATAACATTTATATCATCGATAGTCTATGGATCAATATCCTATGAAAAATAATTGTGACATTCATGAATCAAATATGAAAAGATAAAGAAATTAACACCCTGAACAATGAAAACAGTGAAATAGTATTAATGAATGTCTGGTAAATGTTCGAAAAGGATAAAATAAGTATTTATAAACATTAATATGGGGTTGGAATAAATATATAACATTCCTAAAACCACTATACAAATGGTTAAATCATGACCAATTAATGGAATGTATGAGATAAGGGAATTCACCTCAATTTCACTTAACTAATGAATATTTTAATATTATGAACCTAATTTAGTTTCTACAGTGTATATAATACCCAATTTATTTATTTATTATCATAATTCTTTGAATGTTACTTATCTATTAAATATCTGTATTCTTATAACATGGATATGACTATTTCCTATGATGAATACCATTTCTAAAAACATTGATTACAATGAATTTTATTTGAATAAATTTCAAAATAATGTTAAATAAAAATAATTCACTCAATATTTAAATTTTTTTACATGGAATATTAAATAATTTTATCATTTTATCATTTTAATATATCAGTAATATGTGGAAATTTATATAATGGGTGGGTATCAGAATTATATTTACCCTCGAGGTATCAGTTGGACACATAAGAAAAATATGTTGGCCAAAAGAAATGTGTTTCTACGGGTAATGATTAAAATATATTTTGAAACGTCATCAAAGTACAAATATCATGATTTCTAAGATCATGGAATTCAATATTATTAATTTACATCATTATGAATTCATTTATTATTATCCATCATATTTTCACTATGATATTATCCAGGGATTTAAATTGTTCATACGTTATTGTTTAAATGGAAATTATTATAATATTTACATTTCTATAATTATTATACCTTATCCTCTCATTATAGAATATATATGGATTAAATAGAATTGTTTTTGTTTATTTACCTTACCATATTGATTATGTTTCATTTATTATTCATTCCTGATTGATTCTTTTGTATGCATATCTTGATGCATCATTTAAGCTCAACCAAGTTATGTTTTATTTTCTCTATAACATAAAGAAATAATTTTTGAATAAGTCCATTAATGAATATTATTTTCATTTTTTAGGATATCTATTTAATTATGGAAGTAATAATAATACCATGTATATATCTTGTTCTTCATGATTACAGAACTATTTAGTCCTTTGGGATATGACTCCTTGTATCTAAAACTAATGTAATATTGTAGCCACTGACTCATGTATACCAGTGTTGGGGTAGTAAAACTATGACTATATAATCATACGACTAGATGACTACCTTGGTTTGGTACATTGACCATTTGATGTATCCATCATATCAGGACGGATGAGTAAAGACCAATATGCTGGTAGTGAATTTCACTCTAATTGACTATAATAACTCTGAAAATATCCTTTTAAATGGAAAATTTATGAAATCAACACCACCATAAAAGGAAATATAAATTATCCCATACATGATTGTGTTTCATGTTGTGGATTCTATTTCTCCTAGTACATGATTAAATATCTCCCAATAGATCAGAATATTGGGAAACTTCTATTCCACCCTGAGTTATAACAATATATAATTCTCCAAAGGGTGGCATGCATGGGAGATTTACACCAACATAATTATTTAAACATTATATCCTCAAAAAACCACCCATTATTATCATCCTTATGTTATGTTTGGAGTTGATGTCATGGGTTCCAACCCATTAGAGAATATCAAACAATTAAAATTTATTCCAGCAATTGATGACTTTCTATTAAACTTGGATGATTTATTATGATATAAGTGGTTAAGTGTAGGAACATGATTTAATTTATCAAATATTAAGTCAAAATTAGTTTGGAATCCTTTACACAAATTTCATTGGTAGTGGAACCAAATTTATAGCATCTTGGTTAATGAAGGTCTATCTAATGTACGAAATATGGCTTAGCTGTACCCACTTCATTCACCTAGTATAAAATCAACATATTAAGGAATTGAATAATTTACTCTCTAATATTATAGTGAATATAATGAATTATGACGATAAGTTATATACTTAGTCTCAGAAATTATTAATCAAAACATTGGACAATGTATCAGACTTCCACCCAAGTAACTTTTTTCTGTATAGTGTATGGAATTGAATTAAAGATGCCCATAAATATCTAGTCATCAACACTCCGGAAACCATATACTACTAGTGTATATATTATTAGAGGTCATATATCTATATAGATAAAATGAAAACCCTATAGGAATGTGAGATCTATATTCATATGAATTATGAGGTCCATTGGAATTGATGGGCTTGAAAATTCAATAAGAATATACAGCATGACTAATTCATCCTTGGTGATTTTGTATGGGATTTGAAAATTCTAGTAACATAGAGGAAATATCAACCTAATATAATTCCCAAGTGAGAAGGCTTCATTAGTATGAATAATTTCCACACCAATGGTGTGTATTTTTTGATAACCATTGTAGAGGATCACATTTCATATTCATCCAATATAGGGTTTCTCAAAAAATTATTCTTATGTAATACAACCCAATTGTCATAAAATCATGAATTTATAAAAGATAAAATGTTTGAATAATTACATGAAATTAAATTACATAGAAGAAAATTCTGGAAACACAATGTTAAATAGAATGTAATAACTTTAAGATTATTAACTTTTAATTACATAACATATCACAACCCCCACACATCTGTAAACATCATGATCATTTTTCTTTGATAAATTTACATAAACAATTTATCAAATATCATTTTATATTATTAATAAACTGTAAAACTAGGAAAATGTAATATCTATAGTGGATTCCTCTAATTATTGAGACAGACAACTACTACCCCAACCCTAAGAACATTGCGTATATTTATTCTTATCTCTGGAGATACATAGTAAGACCAACATTTCTTATCTTAGTTCCAAAAATAGGTTTGATTTTTATTAAATCCTATACATTAGGCCACATAATTATATTTTTTATCCCACTTAATGAATCAGATCATGGATGATTCCCCCATTCAACATTCGCATACATAAGAGAGGGATAATGTCTGTATAATAATAACTAGTTGTGGATTTCTTCTTATTTCATATGATATTTTGTTATTTAAGGGCATCTTATCCTAGGCCCAACCATAAATTTATAGTATCCACCATAGAATTATTGAATTTGATTCCCTATTGGGTTACCATTATATCCATGACATTGAGAAATTACTATTATTCAATGAGATGATATGAGTTACATTACCATAAACATTGATAACTTGTCCAAGTATCATGACCATAAAAATAGTACATTGATCCTTGAAACTATATGTACTATAAAGTTGGCCCCAAATAACATCAGGTATACATTTCCCCTATTATTTTAAATGGTATATGATAGATATTACCCACGATTCAAGTATTCAGAAAGCATATTCTATGATTATTTCCTTGAGGTGATTTATATTGGTACGGGTCTACTAATTTACATTACATTTACCTTGGATTATTCTATATAGACCATGTAACTACTATAGCCCATTGTTTATCTTCTATTAGACTCAATTGAACCCTCATGGAACTGGTGTGATGATCCAAAAAATGGTAAAAATACTACTATATTATCTATAAGACCATAAAACATATGAATTTATTGTTTCCACCGGTTCATAATAACTAATCCAATCTCACACTTATTTTTATTTAGGTCATTCCCATTCCCAAACTAATATTCCCCATTGACATTCTTAATTCCTAGAGGTATATCCCCTAGAGTAGTAGAACACAAACTGAGAATCAAATCTTCCATTAAATTTTTACATTTTATCTTCTGGTATTTAATTATCACAACCACGAAATTCTATGTCTAACACCCTCAATCGTTGGTAAAAACTCAGGTTCCCATTTTGGACCACCTCTTGTCCGGGGTACACATCTTGAGGGAATATTCTTTATTAAAAACATGATGCAATACTTTTTTAAAATATTTCATGTATTCATCCTCGTCCTTTTTACCTCTATCCCACATAGTATGGTATTTGATTACACACGTAAGAATGTATATCATGGGATTCATGTAGATTATATACCCCTTATTCCTAATTATAACTCCTAGATCTATAGTTTATCATCTACCATCTCTTTATTACTCAATGGAGTTTTACCACCCTTAATGTTACCCCACACCATCCATACATCTCTGCACCTTTGTCGGATGATTCAATATTGATGAATAATGTTTCACTAGTTCCCCCTATTTTTAGAATGTTTTTCATAGTGTTTGATGTGAAATTGTGATGCTGATCCATATAGACCTTCTATATGGTCATTGAATTTTTTTCATCAAATATTAACTATTTTTTCAAAAACATAGTGTGAATCACATGGCCATGGGGGTTTGGGTTGATTTTTCCCCAGAGGATTCAAGAACAAGATAGTTATAAGAATTTATCAAACATCAGTACATGTTTCATAAGTTTAAACAACATAAACTACATTAATCCTAGATAAAAGTAATTAAACTATATAACACCCATAAATTCTAGATGGATGAATTTAAACTACATAACTGTCATCATTATTTTCATGTGATGATAAAATTCAAGGTTTATATCCTCATCAGATGATTTTAAATGTCTCTTATATATTTATTATTGTATTATGGTAAACTATAGAAAACTATACAAATCACATACCATTAAGCTTCATTATTCTTTGGTCCTCATGGAATATGAAAAAGAATTTTTTTCAATCACCTATCACATATTCCTCGAGGAATATGTATGGAATGATTAATATACGGTATTGGAAAACCAAAAAATTAACCTCAGTTCCCAATTTTTCATTGGGGATGAGTCAAATACAACTTCAGTCTTGGTTTTATCCCCAATTCACTCACATGGATATTCATTCATTCCCCTTATATATACATGATTCAAATGAATACGGAAAATTTTATAAAGATTAGTACATACCAATTAATCCTTATTTAATTTAATTCATAGTGGTATATAGATCTCCTAAATCATACCTAATTGAGAAAATAATTTATCAAAATCTCATATAGTTCAACACATTGTGGTTACATTTTTTGAAAACAAACCATGAGGGTGGTACCCTCCAAGGAGAGTCTAAGAAATACAATAATAAAAAATAATATTTATGGGAAAACCATTATGACCATAGTCTCCAACACCCTAATAGACTAAGCATAATAAAAATAGTATATGTGAATATATATTTAATGGTATATGTCATTGATTTATTTACAATTAATTTTACATATATAATTTCCTTATTAATATAAAAAATATCATTTTCCATGGTTTGAATTGCTATACTACCTGTAAATAATGGTTCAATATCCATAACATAAAACTAGATATCTATTCCCAATTAATGTTATAATACTTTATGTATTTGTTACTATGAAATATGATCTATATTACATCAAATAGTGGGCCTCCTTTCGGTATAAGAATTATGAAATTAAATTCCACGCATCATTCTTATGGGATATTTATATTTTCATTCTAGTAACAAATTCATGTAGTCTATTACGTTCCCTATTTATATATAAACCTAATCATTCATTTTACAATGATGTAATACTATAATATCTAGAACCCCTATGGTAATATCTATATGTATGATGAATAATATCCCTCATTGATTCAAAATTTATGAACATAAACTCTACAGACTCATGTATCTTAATGATCCCCAACCCAGGACATGAACGAACCACATTAATGTTTCTCTTATTTGGTTTTCCTTTAATTCTCAAAAAATACATACATTAATACAATCCTTCCATCGATTTTTATATACACTCCCCATATGGTCAATACATGATGTTGTGTCATAAATAGTTACTAAACTCTTTCTAAGAATCACACCCTCTTTCTTAAGAAAACATTGGGTCCCCTGATATAAATATCTCAAAAATTTTCTATTTCAAAATGATTCCCCCTTAGTTAACATTAATGTCACTTTCCCTAGACTTCGGAACTAATTCCTATCATTCTTATATATCCTCATGGAGACTATAATCATCCAAAAAGAGTCACCTCAATTTATTTCAATGAATCAATTCCCAAGCTTCAATTCAAATATGATCCCGGGTAGATGTTATGGAGGAAACATTTTAGATGATAATGTAATGGAACTCTCAATTCAGATATGTTTATTATAGATATAATCTAAATATTTGAACCCATTTATAATACTATGAATGTTTAAAAAATAAACCAAATATTTCATAATGGTTATATACACATTTTATTCCCTTCATCTATATAATCATACCCATTTCCTCATAGTTTAAATATTCCCACACTCCTCTTTTCTCAAGTTTAAAACCAACACCTCTTTTAGGATCATTAAATATTTTTAATTTTCACCTACTTGATACAAACATCATCACACGTTTCTTCAAGATATTTACTCTGAAATTTTTACCAAATAAGATCCATAAATGTGACATGATATCCTTTAATATAAAACAATTTATGTTATTTTTAATTTCTTATATTGATTTAGAAACACTTAGGATTTCTTATTATAGTTTTTATATAAATAAAATGATTGAACCATGATGAAAATCATAAAATAGGAAGTACAAAAGGATGAATTTTTATTACATAGGAATAAATTAAGAAGGTGGGTTATCCATATGATAAATCATCTCATTTGATATATAGTTTTTTATATAAATTTACAAACCATTAGGTCATAATTTTATTCTATCCTTTGTTATAATGATTCAAAATACTTCTATAACATGGTTATATCATCCATTTTATTCACCACCTGTGGATACCCCACAATCATTTACATGTAGAGAGTTTCTTATTGGTCCCCATACATAACCACATAAGAACTGTCATGGCCTTGATCATGAATATCTATAACCTATAGAGTCTTAACGCATGTGACTTAATCCTCCCTCCCTAATGCTAAATCATGTATTTTTTTATCCACCACATTCTACTATGAAATGTTCTTATTAAGAAAACTATAGTGTCATTATTGCATGATCCATGAAAATTACTTTTGTTGAGTCAAAACATTGAATATCAAATCAATTTTTATCCACTAAAACTACATGGGCCTTTATATGGAAGATGTGATAATAAACCCCACTAGTTTTATTAATAAGGGTCTTTTTCATCAATTTCATCCATATGTGATGGATCCCCCCACGTGTATCATCATGTAATCCTATTGAGAGATTGGATCATGTAAGTATTTATTTATAACTAATGTGATGGAAGATCTAAAATCATTTGAATTAGGTCATTTAGTAAATAAATTATCATAACAGTCTATCTGGATGGTGATAGGACCCCCCATGATGATTGGAATCCGAATGCACAACACCATGGGATACAATTTCCAAAAATATATAGATTAGTTCAGGATATGGTACCAAAAACATGAAGGGATGTGGAATTATTATTTTCCATCCATTTAAATTATTATCATATTATAAAACCCCTCTAATAGAAAATTATCTACCTTGTTCTCTTAGCACTACTAGTTGGCCATACAAACCAGCTAATTAAGGGCCAATGCACTGGAGGCAAGCACTAAAATAGAGGATCCATCTTCATTAGTGGGAATGATAGATCTCACCACTTATGTTATCATAAATTAGTATTCTTGAACATTTATAAAATTATATGAATTCAACATTTTTTAATAATGAATAAATTTTACTTGGGTGAATATGGTTCATGTTTTACCATTATGTGCTCATATAGGAGAATAATTATCCATTATGAACACTATATGTCATTGATGGGTTATTAAAACTTCGTAGTTTTGGGAGTAGTACCCCATATACACCTTGAAAATCAAGTGTTTTGTGTTTAATTCCCACGTTTCTAGGACAATCGAGAGTATCTCATTTTACCAATAAAAAATATTCTCTATAGGTTTCTATGATTTTTTCCTCACCTATATATTCCTATGTATGCGAGGAAATATGAAATAATATCACTTAATATATAGTTGTCACACCAAAGCTCCATAGGGATCGAGAGTTCCTAGATCATGTTTTATTTATCTATAATATTTTGTATGTGGTGACCTCTTGGAATCTAAAGAGGATTCCGGAATGTATTCATCACTTCTTCCATGATAAATCTTTACTAGACACCCTAATGTCTATATCATTGACCATCCCAATACCCTATGAGCCTTTATAGGATTTCTCATGTAATAATTACTATACCTGATCATTTATTAACACGTGTTGATAATAGGAATGTGATATATCCTATAGCTTTGTTATATAGTATATAATTTCAAATTGAGTATATAGAAGAATGATTTTGTAATTCCCAAGGAAGAGTTTGAGTGTCCCATTAATTTAATACTTCACCTACAACTGTCATCACATAAATATAATCCAAAAGTATCCCCCCATTTTTTATGACATAGGGAACGCCATATCCACATGTTCTTATTTTATATCATGCACACACTTCCATGGATCCATTATATAGATAGAAATTTAATCCATAGGATATTCATCAGGCTTCCAATCACTCTTCCCCAGGGGTAATTATCATACAGTTATTCTCATTCCATTGGTCTTGTATTTTAACTCCTCACCATTAAAAATTAAATAAATAGGATCCTTTATCCTTAGATATAGAGTTTTTATACACGAAAAATATTTTCATCCCTACCTCCCATGTACGTTTGATAGTTCATATCTCTATCATTGGTTCTATTGATATTTTATTAGGATACATTTTTATCAAAATCCTAAAATAATCCTTGATAAATCCAATAATTCTTCCAACCCTTAGTAGTATGACTTCCCTACCAATTCGTTCATGGATCTACATTTAGTATAATTGAAAGATAATAATCAGATGATGCTCATAGAGAATAATTTTCTCAAATAGTGTCATTTGAAACTGGACACAAAAGAATTATCATATGCATTATAATTCCTTGTATGGTTCATTGTTTACTGTTTCATAGATATATGAAACAAAAATCATTATTTTGAAGGTAATCATATTTTACTTATCATAAAAAATTCCTCAACTATTTTCCATAATGAACCATATTATAATGGTGAACATTTTCAATTTTATCTTATTAGGAGGTCAGTTCATGTCAACTGACCTCATTCTATCAATCACCAAATGATTATTCATAGTGATGTTGAGTAGTACTGTATTGATGTATAACTCTTATGGATAACTTATTTTTTATAATAATACCCATTTAAATTCATATCATACCTTCTAAGGAGGATCTAGAATGTTATATAATGACTTATAGGCCTATCCTTGTAGCTAATGTGTCCCGATATATCATACAGAATTTCTATGAATGCGAAAAATATATTTTCCTTGAAATTATGAACCAACTCTACTTGAATGATTATGGTGTTCAGTATCACCCTTATGTGATAATAAATAGTCTATAATATCTAACCACAATGTAATTATTCAAGTCCTCATTAGATAATTATATATGGGGACTATAGAGGGTTCATATTGGAACCCAACAAAACAAAATAGAACTATTCCAACAGGAACTAATATGAGATGTGTTTCCATTGTTAATTTAGACATATGAACTATATCATCATCCTCAAAATCATACTCTCAATCATTTCAATGAATATATTAAAAAAAATTAAATCATCCATATGGATTTATTTTTTGGTTCCCTCAACTTTTGAACCCCAAATTCTACAACACATCATTTTTCTAATATGGATTCTGATGAATGTCCCACCACCTCTTTTCTATTAGATGTAAAACCTCATATATGTAATGGAGAATGGGGATCCTTATATTCATGTGATGGTCAAAAATAATGGTCTTGACATCTCCATATGTAATGAGAATATGTTTTTGTTAGGAAACCACACACTCATTAATTATGAAATTAGGTCCAAGTGGAGCTCAAAATTTTATTGCATTGTTCATACCACCTATTACCACCATATTATATAAAATAAATCATCAAAATTGTCAAAATTACATAATCCCAGGTATGGATATTCCTAATCATCCATGATGTTCTCTTTTACATGAATAAACCACACCAAAATCCATCCATGTTAGCCTTCAATGATGATATCCTGATACATGATGGTTTAGTATGGGAGAGATTGTTCAGTAAGTTGTTCTCTATATTAGACTATATGAGTTTAGTTTTAAAAGATATAGGACATAGTTGTGTTGTGATGTTAAACACTATATCTATTGGTGGAAATGTTTCACAATATCTTCTATATTAAGTTTTAATAAAAATCATCATGGGAGGTGAATTAGGATTCTATGATCATCATGTTGCCCATAAATATGAGTTCACACAGTGGAAAACATTCAAAAGTTAGTTATTAACCTTTTTCAAGTCACAGAAGGTTAAGTTTCATCCTATGTTGTGGTTCACATAATGTGATATCCCTAATAATGAGGTTATTTTATATTTCTCCCTATGTGTAGTAGAAATATGAGCCTCACAAGAATACATATCATCTTTCTATTGAAAATATGAATAAATATGTTATGTTACTCAAATAATTCCCTAAAAGTATATATTTCATGATAAACATCATCATATGAATGGGTTCATTTGAATAAATATTGAATTGTGCTTCATGGAATGTCACAGATATGTTTTAATGCTTGTTTCTTTTATGAATGTGAATAATAATAAAATCTAAATATGTTTTTTTTTGGATATCATGAAATGATATGAGTTGTAATAAAAAATAATCATCACACATTTTATATTGTGTAGGTGGACCCTTGTATGGTCATCCCACCTATATCATGTTAAAGATGTGATTAGAGTTGTTATAAATTATAGGATGAAATGTCACAATATCCATTATTTCAACATATTTTCATCCTCCACTCACTCATCAAATTCAATTCTGTTAGTTAATATTTTCATTTATAGAAATATTTTTACAAAGGATCTAAGTGTAAGAATAAACAAAAATTTATATTTTTTGTAAAACCCATATTACAAGACTATGTACCTAGAGTAACATCTTATGTCTTGAAGTAACATGTATGTGCATGTATTCAATTATATTACCATTTCTATGTGCATTAATCCTATAAATACCTCTAAATTTTCCATTATGGTGTATTTTTAGGTTTATCGGATGTTATTTTGATTCTTGGGGGTTGTTGAAGCATCTCATTTTTAACATCTCTAATTTCAATTCCTCTTAAAAACTAAATTGAAGAAAAAATTACATGGAGTCAATATTGTAGGAATCATTATGTGAATCACCCAACACTAGACACTCAATTCATTATAAAATTATTAAATGTTTTCATCACAAAAAAAATTGCATGTTTAACACCCTTTAAAAGGTGGATAATGCGTCTAATAAGACATGGGTTAATTAAACATCTATATTTCATGAATCCCACACCAATATGGCCCATTTGATATATTCTATATGAATAAAAAATTAACAATAATTGATATATCATTTTAAATACATCTACATATTACAATTTTTTTTTTAAAAACCCATACACATAGGTAAAATTCTGCAATTTCCTATCAAAGTACATTTCACAATACACGGGATGGATAACACATGTTTAAACCCCACACACATAATCTTTTCAAGTATATTCTATAAAACCTGTATAATCCCACTAGAAATAATGAAGTGTAAATACATTATTTTATTTGTAGAACATATTCTATTCAAACACAACATACCAAGGTGTACATTTATTTTCTAGTTCTCATGTAGAGGTAGAATAAATTTATTTCTATATATGAGGTGAAAATGAATAGAATTTCAATATAAAATTTGGTTTTTGTTATGAAAAATGATAAGAAAATGAAGATAGTAATTAATGTTTTAAAACTACATCATTGAGTATCCATAGATATCATGGAAATTTTTTTTAAATGACGTTGACATTTTCGTAAACTACTGATATTGTTTATAGAATGATTACATGGGCAATGAGACAATAAAAAAATTACGGTTTATTATACTATAGAATCAATGATAATGTAAATGGTAGGAATAATATCAGATGAACATATCATTGGGTGGTTTAATACATTATTTATTTTGTTGATAGAACATGGAAGTTGTCCAGGGTTTTCCCAGTTAAATATAATCATATTTAATCTATCATTAACATAAAATTCACATGACATAATTTTTTTTGTTTTTTTTAATAAAAATATTTAATATTTTTGTATTTTTAAAAGATAAATTTAAATTAAATTGAAAATAATTCAATAAAAAATTATTCTATATAATGAAGCAACATAATAAATGAAGGTTAGAGTAAATTTATTAGTGATGTGGTTTTTTACGTGATATATTTTATTATTTAATGTTTTGTAAAATTCAAATTGAAGATTCATTAATGAAACCTCATTAATGAGTTACATTTATTCAAAAATTTTTTGTGGAGTTTGGTATTCCTAGGAAACCGCTTTCGCATCACAAACCCTAACTCCCCTAATATCCAATTAGTATAACACCATAATTGAGAATTAAATTCCTAAATGACCCAACCCTAACATATTTTATATTATCCCATCAGGTTTCTTGAATGGAATTGTATGAAATGTTTATGTAATAGACGTGAGGTTAAGAAATATTTAAATGAAAAGGGATAAATTTCATATTATTGTTTGGGTTGAAACCATTTTTTTAGAACTTCTCTCTTTTTTACCGAAAATAGGATTGAACCATTACTAATTTAAAGTTAAATAACATTGAAGTCCATAAAACCTTGTCAATGGAAAAGCCTCAGGGTAGTCAATTTCTATTGCAATGTTAATGTGAAAATTGAATATGATAGGAGAGAGTGATATATAAATTATGATTGGAAGAAAGATTCAGATTGAGAAGAAGATATGGAAAATTTGAAACAATTTTAAAAATTAGATGGATGTGATTATATATAAAGACATGAAATACTGAAAAAATAGATATGAAAACCTAAACCAGTAGTTTCCCATTTCTACAACACAACACTAGACACTTGGGAATTTTTTTATTCCACCATCTACCCATCCCTCTTTTTATAGGATTTAAACTCACCCTTGACATCATTAATTTAATCATAAATGGGTAATTTGTATCAACAAGCATAATGTAGAGTTTACAGGGGGTAATGAAAATAAAATCATCAACAATAGATGGTTTTTGGGCCACATGAAAACCTTTCACATCGTACAAGGTAATTTTATTCCATTATATGTTCATAGTTAAACCATATTAATTTTTATAGTCTAAAATTACATCAATAAGAATGTCTAGGGGGAATCATGGTGTGAAAAACATGTGTTACACCATTAAAAATATTGGATAGCTCTATAATGATGTTTCTTATACCTTTATTTCTTATTCTCAGTTCTCCAAATCATTATACATAATAAACTACTAATTTATATAATAAATGATAATTTTACAATAACTTTGGATCCCTTGGAACCTCTATATTTAGTCTGGAAATCATGATTATTTTTTCACTTGTTCCATTTCATGGGGAATCATCTTAAAATAGATCACATCATTTTTTAGCTGTTTTTTTCATTTTCATATATCCAACCAATAATTTTAAAAATACTAAAATATTAGAAATATTATTCATTTAATTTGTAAAATAATTAATTTTATATAAAAAATGACATATATAGTTTGGTTATATCAATTCCCCACC
This sequence comes from Viscum album, assembly GCA_963277665.1. Taxonomy (NCBI): domain Eukaryota; kingdom Viridiplantae; phylum Streptophyta; class Magnoliopsida; order Santalales; family Viscaceae; genus Viscum; species Viscum album. Next base: position 1,336,185,597 of record OY728132.1, on the reverse strand, counting down.
ACCTGGATATTTATTTTCCTTAAGCATTAATTCTTAATAACATTAAAGCAAACTGTTCATTCTATGAATATTTAATTGTCAAATGTAACATATTCCAATTTTTTTCAATGTAAAATAAAAATTCCATTTTCACATAATAAAAATTCATCCAGATCCTCATTTTGTAAAGAAATAAATCCAAACATGTATTATTCTTTCCCACTTTCAAAATAACTACCCACTTCCCACTTCATTCATTAATATCTCAATTAAATATTAATACGCATGCCAATTTCAGTCTAACACACATTGAATTATTCTTAATCATCTCCCATGGTAAAAAATGTAATGGAGTTATGTCCATACCTGAATAAAACGTAACCTAATATATTCATTCAAGACATTTAACATCTACACTGCATAAAGAAATGAAACAAAATTAATCATAAGGGATTTTTATTAAGGTTGAAAAAACTCTGGGGCTTAAGGTTTGTAGGATAATTGATTTAAAAAATTATACATAAAAAAGGAGTTTTGAAACTTTGGCATAAGGAATTATATAAAAAATTTACTCATTGAATTACTTTAGAAAAAATATCATATCCCAACACCCACAACTCAATGTGGGAACATGATTCGAGGAATAATAATGAATGATTCACTCACCCTTGTTTTTTTTACTATTTTTTCCCTTTTTATAATTTTTACATAAGAAAAACCACACATCGAACACCTAAGCTCATTTGATTATATTCCTTGGTCTATTGATAGTCATTTTTTTCCCCTTAAGGCACAACCAATATTTTTCTATTTTTTACATTTTTTTATTTTTTATAATGATAGGTGAAGAATAAAATACAATGAATGATAAATGGTCCAACCAAAAATATCATGAAACCCCCTAGTAGAATATCCTCAATGTAGAAAATCCTCATCAACTATGGAAGACCATTCCACACATATAGTATTTTTAATATCATGAAATATACAATGGATAGTGTGGGAAGGGATATAATAGGATTGTAAAGTGGGTTTCTTCCTACCATTCTCATTAATGTTTTCTATGGTAAAAATAAGTATTGATTTCTTGGTGGGATTAATAATAAAATTGATAAATGATAAAAATTCCACAATAATGTTAAAATAAATTTTGTAATGTCATTACATTGATAAGATTAAAAGAATATTCTTATAGAGAACACTTCTTAGCCTCTCAAACTATATATTATAGATAAAAATGGGATATAATAGTTCATAAATTTTCACATGGATGAGAATATTTGATTTTGGATAATTAGAAAAATAAATTCACATAACCAATAAACCAATGCAGATAAATATCAAAAATAAAATAATGCTTAATCATGGGAATATTTTTAATTAAAAATAATAATTTTTTCCAAAAAACAAAGATTTTACAAATTATTCAACATGTTCTAAACCTTATTCCTTAATTTTACCATTTAACTCATCTCGTAATGTCAATAATGAAAACTAAAATATGGGGATAAATTAAATAAATCATTGAAACTCATAGACCCCATGGAAATAATTCTTCAGTCTAGGTTTTGAAGGATATATTTGAAAAAATTATTTTTGTAGTATTTTTATGATATAAATTATATTTTATGGAAAAATATTGTAATTATAAGAATATTTATCATTTTTTAGGGTGATCAATGTGAAAAACACAACCTCTGTTTCCTCCTACCGCTTATGTAATTGTTTTGTTAGGCCTATAAAAATTAATCATCAAAGTGAAAAGACTATATAAATTTAAATATAAAATAAAAAGCAATAGGGATTCATCTATGTAACTAATTACTATAATATTATTTGAAAAATTAAATTCCATAAATGAATATAAAATGATATAAATATTATTATAATCACCCATGTAGACATTTGATTTTGAATACCACTAGATGGACAGTACCAACAGTCATCCATAATCCATTGGTGGGTGGATTTTCATCGATTTTAATCACCACATGTTGTTTGTAAAATCATTAAAATATTAATTCTTATTTCAAAGGACACATTGGATAAGTTACACTTGATCCACCTATATCATAATGAGTAATTGATTTCATTTCTAGGGAAGGATGATGTATGAATACTCATTCTTTATTGCTACTTATGAAACCACTTCATCACTACCTAATGGATGCCAAAAGTTTAATGCATTATAAGTATAGTAAAAGGGAAAGTTATAATTTATTTATATTTGAATGAAAATTAAATTTGAATAATTTATAAAAAAAATTTCACCTCTACTATTAACAACTTAAGACTTGGTCTCTTTGAGAAAGTCCACATGTTTCGCTTTATGGGATTCATCTGGTAAAAGATAAATATGTTGATAAGATCCAAATGTTCCACATTAAGCCCTTCATATTTTTATTCATCTTCCATTATGAAATAAAATGAGTCATAAAAAATTTGAGAGTTATACTCAATGGAGCGTATATAAAATTATAAATTATAGGTTTAAAGAAAAGATCATCTCCCAAAGGTGGTTGAACATTAATTTATTAATTACTATAAAGAGAAACTAAAATTTTATTTTAATAGGGGGAGGCCTTTCATGACCCCTCCCCCCAATGTGTACCCCTCCTAGGATGAAAAATAGAGATTGGAGATGGTGATAGACTTAGTCCCACCACCAATTGGACCTGGGTTGGTGACTAGCACTGAAGTTAAATAAAATACATGTTGGAGGCATTACCCTCTAAGAGAACATTAATAAGAGATATCTAATAAGGATACATCAATCAACCCATTCACATACCTATATATATAATTAAATATCAAGAGAAAAAAATAAACTCTATAGAGTACTATAAAAATATAATTGTGAAATTTAAAGTACCAAAAAGGTAAAGACGACACTTACCACAAATCCCAAACAACTCCAAAATAACCAAAAGCTAGTAGTACCAAGCATTGTCTCCATTTGTATCCTGTTATCCTAAAAAATAGTCCATATGTGCACATGGGGTGAATAATAGTATACTTAGTAGGATCCTCCCTAGATCCTCTCATGAAAAAGATAATGAAAGGTTGTTAATCATAGTGAACAATAGTGAAACTCACTCATCACCTAAATAGGTATACATAGTTCCCATCCTAACAATGGATAATTCTCAAAATGCATCACATACTGTGGAGAAAATAGTATAATAATGAAAAATCAAGGGTACCCAACTACCACTTCCAAACTATTATTCTGCTCTACCCCAACGTCGCATGTCTTCAGCTATCAGTCTCAAAAATATGCCATCCAGAAGACACTCAAGAAAGGAATCAGAACATGTACCTCATCCATAACATCATCTCATCAACAATTCAATTTATAAAAACAATTTAGTTTCCAAGATCCATGAAATCTCAAATATCATTTACTACACATATGTTATTATACCTAGAGCTATGATTTCTCATACACAGAGTATGGTCCTCAAGAAATCATACCCTAGACAAATGATAAATATAATAATCGTTTATAAACCATATCCTGTATTAAATGTGTGTGAAATAGTCTCAAGACATTTCAACCCTCTAAAAATACAATGGTAGGCTAACCATTATGGGTAATATAATAACAAACTACTAAGAGAATATTGCAGGGCCAAAGGGGTTAGCCAACAATCCATCCCCTCACCATGATATTTATGGAAAACATCCCCCTAAAGTCCACTAGGAGTCAGTTACCCTAACCAACATGGGTGAGGTAACACATAAAATCACAGAATACACATGATATAATATAGCTCACAACCACAATATAAGCATATCCTGGTAATTGAATTAGCTACAACTAATGCTGATCATACTCCCCACTACCACTACTAAGACTAGATATCCAAGAATCACAAATGAATTTAAAAGAGATGAATTAATTACATTGTTTATTTTTATAATTTTATTATTTTTTTAAAAATTACATGCACTTTAATTATCCATTAACAATATTCTATATTAAATTACATTAATCATGAAAGTAAAAATGATTCCTCTTGGAAAAATCCATAAAGAGTACACGGTTTCTCAATATTAACGTCTGTTATATTTTTCATTCAATAAAAACCAAACCCATGAGTTAATAATTAAAAATTCAATATTAGAATCATTTAGTAAATGAGCTCTGATTAGAAAACTATCCTAATCTACCACCAATAGTAAATAAGAAACTAGGTACACCCAATTGCCTCAAATAGTTGGGAAAGGAATGTTGATAAACAATTTAACCAACCATCGTCAATTTAACAAATTCATAAGAAATAATAACATATCTCAACATCATATCAATGGTTATGACCAACATTAACCCACTACACCATCTATGGTACCACCACGAACAACCAAAATTATATCTAGATGCACCTCACCATCATAGGAATCAACTACTTCCAAATTAATCAGGCCTCCCCACAAACATCACATCAACCATGCTTAGTTCATATCCCATCTTGGGAATCCTTATCCATATCACATCACATAATTAATCTCACATCTAGTGAAGATCACAAAATTAGCTGGAAACAAACATGTATATCCAATAAGAAATTCTAGGCCCAAAAACAAGTCATTAAGCATTCAGATAGAAATGTGCACTCTTGGATCCAACATAAGGAACTCTACCTTCTCAAGAAAATGAAAAACTATTAATATATATTTATCTCTATTACACAACTGGTTCTTATTCCATATTAAATGAAATTATTTATTTCCTCGATTCCCACTATAGTAAACCAAAGGCATGAAACTATAACAAGTAATCAAATGATTAAACATGCTCTCCATAATTGAACTAGTTTTATCATACTGTGGGAAGTACCATTCTAATTTTACATTCAATTTTATTATTATCAACAAGAATAACAAATAATTATATTAGTTTTAGATCCCTATAAAAATTGTGCCTTGAAACCATTATATTTTCTTGAAATTACTAAAACACTGGGTTCATTACAAAATGCATCTATATATGTTAGTAATAAAAATAGTTAATTAAATATAGATTTAATTTCAATATAAATTTAAAAATTATTCCCTAATAATAAGAACATTCTAATACTAATAACATTGATATTAGGTTATCTATATTGTCAAGAGGAAAACATATATCACACTATAAATCTGTAACATTGACATGTGATCCCTATGAGATTATTTAATAACATGGTTCAATAATTATTATGTAAGATACATTTCCATCCAAATGGATAACTATTATTACTTTAATATATAGTGTAAATAAACACATAAAAATGAATCTACTACCTCAAAGGCATTAACTTTATTCAAACGAGAACATATCAATATCCTAGATCTTGATCAGCTCTCCTATTAGAAGATTAATCCCTCTAAGGATGTCGGGGAACAATCACACAAACAAAAAACTAATAAATATCAATTAAAAACATGGTGACGATCCATAATCTTAGCATAATATGAATAATGAGGATCCTAGTTGATGACCCACCATCAAACATGTGGTGAGTGTATTCTTGGCCTTGAAAAATCTATAATTCTATCCATGAACTACAAATATATGATTTGAAACACTTACATGCCATGTATTCCCCCTAAATCTAAATTTTAAAGATCAAACACATCTAGTACCACCACATTCCACATTCGAGCATCACACGTATCAGAAAAATGAAAAGGGTCAAACTTCATGTATATGTCCCTTACATTACTTACCACTCAATAAATTATCATCCATGTGAATCTAGAATCCAATAAATATAGAAAATGAAATAGGTTTATCTGAAAACCAGCAGAAGATATACTGATCAAGTATCTCATCATCTATAGAGCTTAACCACCTCATTAGAGGAACCATGTGAAACCACACAAATAAAAATACTAAATCTCAAACACTTTACCTGGTGAGGTACCTATAAAATGAGTGTAAATACACAACAAGGAATAATAGGAAACTGATTTATAAAAAAATTAACATCCATAAGAGATTAATATTACCCAGTAAAGATAAACATCAAATAGATCCAGGTACTGAGTTTTCATCAGGGACTCACATTTATAGGCACCATCCTTCAATCCACAACACCACCACAATACCTAAACCAAAGGTATATCATACCAACAACCTGTTCAAAAAATTCATATGGATGTCATGGATCTCTATAGCACTCTCCTTAAAGTACACAACATCGTCAACATTGATCTCACCCCAATTGATGACATAACAATATTTATGAAGATTATAATAGAGCTTCAACATGAGAAGATATCATCTATCAAGATCATATATGTGGGAGGTTCAATTTGATATTCCACATCTCAAGTCCATCACAATTGGGAAAGTAAAGGTCGGTTGTACAAAGATTAAAATAAAGCTATACCAATGATGTCTTGGACATTATTTTTCTAATAAAATTTGGAAATGGTCAGATGTATCATACAAAAACATAAAAAATCTAGGAAATAATGGACCAACATGTCTACAAGGGTCTAGACGGTGAACTCATTATGACCGTCCATCTGCATATTAAAAGAAGTACAATTATAAAAGTAAGATACAAAATCAAGAAAGATACCTCTCCACACTATGGAGGTTAAAAAAGGATCCTGACCAGAGATGATCACCCACAGTACACAATGGAGTCATTCCACCTCCTCCAGATACTACCTTGATAAAAATATTCTGATCATGAATCCCCGGTCACTATAAAGTGGACGATTTCATCAAATGATCAACAATCATCCACACAACATCATTTTACCCACAATCATTACATAAACTGATAAATAACACTGTATCGATATCCTCCCACTTCCTATAGGGATTATATAATAGTTGTAAAAACTATTGAGAAAATGGTTATCATACTTCACCTTCGGGAAGACTAAAAATTGAGAAATAAACATTGCAACGACAAGCATCAACCCAGGACACAAAAATGATCTATCAATGCTCGATACATATTGTTTCTTTCCATGATGTAAAAAAGGATAAATATGTAACTCAAGGAGAATAATCTAATCCATCATTATGGGGAAGAAAAAGTCTTACATGGAACAACACCTCGTGTTTTCTATCCATAGACTAACCATTAGAGGCATCACCATAAACAACTCAAACCCTCTAGACCTCCAACTTATAATCCCCCAATTGGGACTCCTCCACCAGATGAAGGCACCATCATCTAGAGTATATAAACTCTACCTATAGCCTCCCACAAATCTAGATGCATCATTGAGAGTTCTTATATCACTCTTTATGAATCTTAGAATTCATGGATGTGATAACTACATGTCTTCTCTCTCATAACATTAACAAAAAATTTTGATTTCATAGTGTATATGAAATATAGAAGTCATGTCACGAACCGAATCGGGTCGCCATCCGAACCGACGCCCGACTCGGCCCGCGACAAGGCCCGAAGGGCGTTCCCTATCCCCACGGGCTGTCACAAGTGCCCGGGTATCAAAATAAACCTTGGGAACGATTTACCCGAGTGACTAAATGTAAAACATTCAACCAAGTAAAAGTAGAAGTGACAGTCAACAACCATTTCACCAATACAGGTTTTTAGACAAAGTAGTCAAAACTCACACAAGACTAAAAATAAGGTTACTACAACCAACCTAGGGGCTGCAGCTCGATGTGAGAACACTGCCTCCAAGTCACCACCAAAATGTCACGTAGTCAGTCCAGCTAACAACCTGAACCACTGCCTCCAAAAGCCGGCCCCTTACCTGTATCAGAAGTAAACAGATCTACTTACACCCAAAGGTGTAAGTAGGGTGTGAGCAATCTCCCAGCAGGATATCACCAAGCAAGATTCCACGCACAAGTATAAAGAGAAAATCCATTTGCAATGCGGTATAAAGTAAAAGGTGCAAAAATAAATAAAAGATTTTCACAAAATTCTTTCAAAGAAAAACGGTTCAAGTCACATACCAGAGTGAAATTCAAATGGTATAAATATCGCGGATCAGTGTGCGCACAAGTATCAGTAGCACCAGAGGATGGGAATGCCCGAAGGATACTAGTAACAGTGGGACCCTAGGACATCGTGTCTCAATGAAACGTGGCTTAGATGGCCACGACCCTCAGAAAACGTGGCTTAGAAGGCCACGACCCTCAGAACACGTGGCTTAGAAGGCCACGACCCTCAGATATCATATGTTTAGTTAGTGTTGCAATCGTCAAACCTGCCAGTGAAGCTGGGTCGAGTCATCTCCGAACTACCAGCTCACTAGTCCTAGTCCACCCACCTAATACCCAGGCTTCCCTCCTTGTGCTCTCCCAATTCAGAAAAAAACACCTGCCATATCACCCGCACACTGATATTCTTTCTTTTGAAAATACCACACTCACACCATAGCATTTCAAAACATAGTATGTATTGCAAGTACGCTAAATAAAACCAGTAGCACAATTTTAAAATAAACAACATCTTTTTTTCTTTTCTTCAATCAGGTAAACCAAAACAGTACTTTTAAAACTTGCTGATAACTATTTTAAAAGAGAGAGAAAGAAAGACATTCAAAGTTTTAACTAGGTCCAAGTAATAAACACATGACATTTTTTTAATAAGGGGAAAAAGTTCATAGTATGGAAACAGGGGATAAAACATTTGATTAACTAGGAGTGCAAGTAAAGGATTATAAACCCATACTTGAGTGCGGAACCACCTACCTCAAACAGCGCGGAAAAGGAAACGACGCAAGACTCCAGTTGCGCCGCGGTCGCACCGTCTTGAGCCGTCAACCAGGTCCTAAAAACAGCATAACGCTCAACGATTTTAGAAAAAATTTTTTTAACATAATAATAATGATGATAATAACAATTATACAAGAATAATAATAATAATAATAATAATAATAATAATAATAATAGAATAATAATAATAATATAAGAGCAATAGAAATAATAATAGAAATAATAATAATAATTATAAATAATAGTAATAATAATAATAATAATATTAATGATAATAATAGCGTAATAATAATTATAATAATACGATAATAATAATAATAATAATAATAATAATAGAATAATATTAATAATAATATTGTTATTTACATAATTATAATAATAATATATTAATATTTATAATAATAACTAACATATTAATAATAATAAAAAAAGAGAACAAAATGTATTATTAAATAAGTTAAGATAATTAACTAAAATGAATAAAAAGAAAAAGAAAGAAAACCTGTGCGGAGGAGGCCAAACAGGGCGCCGGAACAGAGAAGAAGAGGATGAAAAAGAAAGGGAAGAAGAAGGAGAGAAGAGGAAGAGGAGAAGAAGAAGAAGAGAAGGAGGAGAAGAGGAGAAGAAGAAGAAGAGAAGAAGAGAAGAAGAGAAATAGAGGAAGGGGAGAAGGAGATGAGGCAGGGGTTGCGCCGGCTGGGGTGCAAGGGGAGCAGCAGGTCAGCCGAGGTGGAGGCGGAGGAAGAAGAAGAAGAAGAGGAGAAGAAGAAGAAAAGAAAGAAGAGGAAGAAGGGAAGAAGAAGAGAAGAAGAAGATAAGAAGGAGGAGAGGAAGAGCGGCAGAGGCGGCTGGCCGAGGAGCAGAGGTGGTGCGCGACATTGGCTGGGCAAACCAGAGGCTACTATGGGTTGGCTAGTGCTGGACAAGGAGAAAAAGAAGAAGGCCGGTCGAGCGAGAGGCTGCTGGGTAGCGGGTGCATAGCAGGGAAAGCCGGGAAGCAGCAGGCGGAGGGCTTCGGCTGGGCAAGGGGAATAACAGGGAAGTCGACGGCTCGGGCAGGGCGATGGAAGGAGGGCCGGTGCGAGGCAGGCTGGCGCAAGGTCGTTGGAGGTAGTAGGGAGGACGGACAAACGGGAGGAGCACCAGAGGAGGCGGTCGCGGTCTCGACAGAGCGGGAGAAACAACGGGGGCAAGGAGAAGGAAGAAAAAAAAGAAAACGGGGGGAAAGAGGAAAACGTGGGGAAGGTGGCGGCTAGGGTTTCAGGAGGGGGAAAAAAATTAAGCAACAAACTAATATAAATTAATAATAATATTATCAAACAATAATAATATGATACCAACATTAATACAAATAACATAATAATCAATAATAATAGTAATACTATTAGCATTAATAATAATAACAAAAACACTATAATAATTAAAAATAATAATAATAATAATAATAATAATAACAATATTAATAATATAACAATAACGATAACATAATAACCAATAAAACCATAATAATGATTTACCGGTTATTTAACGTTCGAGCATCGACACCACGTGCCAAGCGACGTGAAGCCAACGCACACATATCAGCGCACTTAAAAATAAATAAACTTTATCCCGCTTGCTTGTGCCTTGCGCGCTCACCAAGCGACGCAAGGCCAACGCGCATTTGTGAGCGCCACAACGGAGGCCTCTTGTCGATTCAGTCGACACTTCAACCAGGCAATTAAATAAATCGGCGATTAATTTATGAAATAAAAATTTAAAATTTAGATGCATACCTCAAAAGAAAGTCTGGGCATGACAAGTCATAATCCTTTATTAATTCCATCCACAATCATTTATTTAAGGAATTTCATCATGGTAGTATACATACCATATTCTCTTATTGTTATTTAAGAACAAAAAAATAAATTTTGATGAGGTAATGTTTCCACTAATTAAAATAAAACAAATATTCCACACATTCATGATCATGTGTGGAGCAATTACACAAATGGGAGGAGTAATTGATCAGACCCATAAGAAAAAATAGCTTCTACTACATTAGAACACAACCCAACCCAAGATGTAAAGCATCATAGTGTACCTAAAACTAGTTTGGATCTACTTTAAAAGAAAGGACTGGAATGATGAAAAACTTCTCCACAAAATATTTATTGGATGCTTGACACTATTATGTATAAAATAATTCCTAGACCTTTATGGTCGAGGATATTATAATAGTTGAACATTGATTGAAATTGGTTTCGAGTCTCCTGTAATAGCCTAAAAGAATAAGGAACCTCTATAACTACTCCATTGCCTAAGGGTCTACCGAGAAAAAAATAACTATATCTTCAAAGGATCCAAAACAAATATTAATTGGGAAAAAACAATCCATAATAAATATACTTCAAGAAACATAAAATCAGGATTCCAAAACTTCAAAAACAACATCTCATGGTAAAGAACTCTTTAAGAAACATGTATATTCTCTATATTCTCCTCCTTAGACATGGAGTATAAAATTATTTTGTCAATGAAAACCAAAAAATAATTATCTATAAAATATCCAAAGACTTTATCCATCAACCGATGATGATGGATAGAAAATTTTTCACACAGAAAAGCATCACAATGAACTTGTAATGAACATGATGATAATGAAAAGAAGTCATTAGAATATCCACATACTTCTACCATATCTGATGATATCCTTACCCTAAATTGATCTTTGAGAACCAAATTACTCCCATAAACATATAAAATATATCATCAACACATAAAAGAGGGTAAAGTATCATCAACATCACCCAGATCAAGTGACGTTATTCAATACAAATCTGAAAACTCCCATTAGATTTATTCATGAACCAAACAGGTGCCTCCCAATGATACACACATGGCTGAAAAAATCTAGTTGAAATAGATCCTCGAGATATAATTAGAGCTATCAGAACATATATGGATCCATACTATATGAATACATACTGAAAAGATATTATACTTTATCTATCTTTATTCCATATTCGGTTTATTTTTGAGGGGGTAACACTAAAACCATATCTAGAAAGGATTCTTGGTGATCTTCTACAACCCTTGGAAAGACTAACTACTGATCCCCTGACAAGATCTGTAATATCATGTATATTAAATAACGTATTGATATAACATGTTTCTAACCCATCCAGGGATATCAATTACTAAAAAACAATCATGGATTTCTATTAGAGTTATAAAAAACTATTATCCTCATGAAATCAATGATAGTCTGCACCAAATACAATAAATCAATGTTTAGGACGATGTCATATGTATGTTTCTGTAAACATAGGAAATATACCATAGAGTAATTATAACCATGTAGTAGATTACTATCTATATATACTTTATTGATGTTTTCATGAACACCAATAGGAATAGTGAATGAAAAAGAAATTGGAAGCCTCAAAATAAGGATGAGGGAATGTGATATAAATGATTGTCTTACTATAAATAAAACAAAAACTTCACCAATGAAGAATACAAGAAAATGTTGTAGGGATCGATGTCTAGATTTCCTAGTTCTAAAAACTCTAGTGAATATAGCTGAACACAACCTACTACACATCCCATTGGATCCTACTGAACACCACCACTAGAATCAAGTTATTCTCTCAGAGGATGAGGGGTGTGTTAGGGATTTACATTTCCTTCCCCAACTTCACTATGCTAATGCTTAACTATAACAACCTACTCTTAATTCCTAGGTTGAAACTACCTTAGTACAGAAACCTAAAGTAGAACACATGGAACATGATGACCTCCCAGAAAGGTTAGCCACTCTTACCTCTATAGACCTTGGTCTCTATAACAAAAAAACAAGTTTGATCCCATGGTATAGATCTGTGATCCACCACCCTTAGATAAATAGGATGATAATGACTAGGACCTATCACCAAACTAATTGAAAGATATTATTTCAAGGAAATCATTATCCCTGGAACATAACTCTACTTCGAAAGGAATCCTGATGACTCCCCTCTAATAATGATCTGATTCTAGCCAGATTCCTCTCAAGACAATATAAACTTCCAGCACTTACAGATATATCATCCACTTAAATAGGGAGTCATAGCACTGGATCACTGAATGGAAGGACTCCATGAAATTAGATTCCTTGGATACCTAATATAGTAATAGGCCTGAATAAAATCCTTGAAGGGTTATAAAATAGATCCCAAACTCTATCTTGTTAGAACTCAATTATTTATGGGTAAGAAGCTCATGAAGACTCTCTGCCCATTCAGTCAAATATATATACAATAATATGAACTAATCTTGGAATTTCTCCCATTATTCTAAAAAATCCACTCGATCAATAATTAATATAAACCACTACCACAACAATACTTCATATAGAATCATCACAACCAATAAAACTCATTTGTCCTTTGGAGAACACATCAAACTAAAATCAATATCTACATTTTACAACCAGTCTACAATTAATGAATCAGAAATGGAGCCCTCATAATTTTATAGACACTCATATAGAAACTGTTATAGTGTACTACTCCATGTATCATCATTATTTACCTCCAACCTGTGGTGATCTACTACCACATCCAGCAAAACATCTTCGACAGAAACCTAATAACAATGTCAACCTGGATCCATTCATGAAAAAGAACAAATATTTAGAGATCCTAAACATAGAATATGTAATATTTACCATTTATTAATTAATTATTTTATTATCATGTTATATTTTTAACCAATAAAATTCTCTACCCATTCCAGACATAGGTACAAAGAAGATTTATACATTTTTGTGTCCTGGGTATATACCATGGAACTAGTATCACATAATTTAGTAGGCTCAGTAACCTTAATGGTATGTGTATTAGATAAAAATGGGCCTTATATAACTATTTCTCATCCAGGCTCTAATTTTATCATTATTTACTATACATAGTTGACAATTTCTTCACAACTAGACTATGCAATCACACATGTTCCTAACTCCAAACTCTCAAATATCCCTCAACATTATCCTCTAATAACACTCCACTATTCCCACCCAAATGTTTACCACTTATGGGACAAAATTTAGACAATATAGATGATGACTGTATATGTCCTAACATTGGAATTCCCTTGGATAATGACTAGTACTTAGGGTATAATAAACATACATGTGAGATGCATTACCCACTATAAGAATATGTGGAAAAGAGTGAAAAGATAGATACAACTATAAACAACTACTAAAACACACACACACACACACACATATATATAATTCAACCTAAGTTAAATTAGGAAATGAAATGAACTAATATAACTACTGAAAGGGAAACTACTAATTCCATAAATCTAGAAACAACAATATCTACAAATCCCCCAAAAATCTCGTAAAACCATGAGCTTGTCACATGCAGCATGATCTCCAACCCGATTCAGCTAACCTAAAAACCTATTTATATATATGTCAAGTGAAAATAACTATACCCTCACTTGTATAACCTCTAGATCCACTCGTGTAAAATGAAATTAAATCATGCTAAATAATGGTGAATGATTGTGAGACCAACTGATCACTTAAACATGTATACTGAGTTCTTTGCCTCAACATGGATAAATATCACCATCTATCACATAGAGTAGATAATATATTATAATAATTAACCATCAAGAGTACCTTTCTCCATCCTCCCCACTAGTTTTCCTATTTTCTCCAACATTAAACATCTCGATCTATCTATCTATAAAATAATCCACCCCAAAGACACATGGGAAAGGCCTCACAACAAGCACCTCTTGTATCACATAATGACATCATTCCATCCACATATCATATACAATAACAATGTACTTTCCTTTATCCTCCACATCATGTATATCATATATCTTACATAAGGTATTATACTTCATGTCATCACATCCCATACATCTAATAATTACCTCAAGAAATTATATCCTACCATCATTATACCTAAATTAGTACCTCAGATATTATATCAGATAATACAAGTGTGTGAAATAAACACAATCTCTCACATACCTCTAATAAAATATGGTTAAACTAACTATCATTCATACAATCACATGTAACTACCAAAATAAGAGCATGGTTCCATAGGGGGTATTTAGGTATTCATTGTCCAACTATGATTTTGGGGAAAAACACCCTCCTATAGTCTAATGGGGGTTAGTAACCTTAACAAACATGGGTGGGGAAGTGTATGAAATCATATATTATAGAAAATATACTATAGATCATAACCATACTATAAGAATAACACAGTCTTAGACTCAACTGGATCTAATGTTGATCAGACTCACAATAACCACTCCTAAGAAAAAATATCTTATAAGTACCCATAATTTGAAAATAGGTACGTTAAGTAAATATCTTTTTTTTATCATTTCATATAATTAATTAAATTATTACCTATTAATTAACCATTATCATCATTCCAATTTATATTATATAAATCATTGAATTAATGTATATTCCCTCCCATAATAATCCAAACCCAGACCCTGATTTATCAAGATTACTATCTTTTAGCATTTTCATTACATAAACACCAACCCTGAGGGTTGGAAGTTATTCATTAATTATTATCATCATTAGATAAACACGATAGTCTTGGAAAACTATTTTATTCAACCACAAAGAGGAAATATGCAACCAAGCATACCCAATAACCACAAGCTATGGGGAATAGAATGAAAATATAAAAGACACACGACCAACAACCATTTAAAAAATTCATAAGTTATTATCGATGATCTCAACCTCACATTAATGAGTAAGACTATATTAAACCCATTCCATCATCAATGTTTCCATCCCTAGCTCCTAGATGCATATCCATATGCATCTCTCCATTAGAAGAGTAAACTTCTAACACATCATCAAGGTCTCCCCACCCACATCATTTCTGTTATCCTAGGGTCATCCATCCCAGTCTCATAATACATATAGAACTTACGAACCTATATCACATCGCTGAGTGAATCTCACATACGGATAAAATTGAAAAGTAGAAATAAAAAATAATAATATTTAATAAAGAGATATAAGACCTAAAATATTGTGTCCATCTTTGACACAGAAATGATCTATCATGGATCCAACATGAAGAAATTTTACTTCTGATGAAAATGGGATATTTAGGATCTATAAATTATCTTTATCACACAACCTATTCTAATTCCATCATAATTTAAAAAATTAATTTATTTCATTTTAGATATGGGAAATCTAAGGCATCAAGATAAAATAAAATATCATAATATTAAACCTTCCCTCTAGAATTAAACTAGTTTCATCAAAATGTCAGAAGATTCATTTTCATTTAGCTTTATTTTCCATTGTGATCAAAAAGAATAAACATGATTCTCCTTTTTTAGGAACTCAAATTAAACATTACTCTTGTATCATCATTATTATCATAAAATTATAGAAAAAATGATTAATTACACCAACCTCTTATTTTATTCATAAGAAAATTAGCCAATTAATTCCATGTTGCATAATTTATAACTTTCAAAAATTAACTACAAGAATAACTACATTATAACAAGAATTTAATAGATATAAAACTATCTATAAAATTAGAAGGTAAATTATTGTCTGTATATAAAGAATAAAATTGAAATGCAATCTATATCCCAAAATCTATTAATTTTGTTCCGTAATTATCAGGTTAATTCCATTATCATCCATAGAGATGAATTATACTAATTTTATGATTTAATTTAAACAAATAAAGAATCATTGAATCACATTCCTTAATGTTGTCAATGATATTCTAAAGATAATGGAACAACATCATAGATCTTGATCACATATCCTGAAGGATTTTTTATCCCTCAAATGTTTCCACAACAAAACCGAACTGGTAGTCAACATTGAAAAACTACATTAGAAACATGGAGATGATTCACTATATCATGGTAAGAAGAGACCCCATGGACCAAATTAATGAATCATGATAAAACTGGAATAATGTGACTTGGATCACTATAGATAGAATGAGTGAATCTAGGAATGAATACCCATAGATGGAATTCCAAAACACCTTAAGAGAGTGTCATTAGATTTCCTAGAAGTTGAGAGTTCTGTTGGGGTTTAGAAGAATGTCGAGGTTTTGTGGCCTTGATAGGTGAACTATATAGTTTATTAAAATACTATGAATCCCTTTCATGTTGTATAAATGTTTCAATTTAGATATCCCAAAAAAGACACCTAGAATCTTTTATTCTTGAATAGCTATTCATTCTCTAACACCTCATCAACTGGCCTCAAACAATTAAATAACATCTATAAATCTATGAATTGCATCTCACATATGTTGTGAACTATTAATATGTAATGTGAAAAAATTACAAACCATATATTTTTCATGCTTCTATAATTTTTAGTCAAACACCTCTAGAACCACTCTAAGCCTCCAATGAGAACCATGAGCCTTTTATACATTGAAAGGGATGGTATTAATGGATACAATACATTACAAGATAGTTAACCAAGCTCCTACACTAGTTAAGTTTATTTATTCTATTCAAGATCAGGTTACTCCTAGGATGCATGGAAATATGTTTTTATCTGTTTTATTTTACTCCCCAAGTCATAATGTGTGTGTCTCGTATATTGTATATAGTCTATTAAATAATTTTTAAAAACATCCTCTAGGTGTTGTATCTTTAATTACTCCATCCATTCATAATATGGGAAGTTCATATACATCATGAAAAATATGAAATTTTAATGTGTTTGGTTTTTTTGACTATTTTTGTTGTTTAAAAAGAAATTATTTTTTAAAAAAATTGTAAAAAAAGAAATAATGATTAGAAGGCCACTTGGCTTCCTATAAGTGGTTCCAATTTTGACGATCCAATAATTGGTCATTATAAAAGAATATAAATTTTCATAATATAGAAAATGGGCTAAAAATTGTTATCTCACTTAAATATCATCTTATTTCAGAAATTAGTAACTTCAAATTCACATATCCTAATTTATTTTATGAAAATTTTTATTAACATAAAAAAACGTCTGTTATCATAAAAAGAAAAATTTAAAAGATTTTACATAAAATTTAATGCATATGCTACAGAATAAATGTATGCTAGATGAACGTTCTTGGTCCTTTTGTTTGGATACATGAGTGAATTCAATATTTATTATTTGTTAAAAATCCATATGATAATTCATAAGTGAGATATAATTAATAATTTTATTTTATCAGTGAATTTTTGAATGCCTTGGAAACCACATTGGTACACCCAACCCCATTTCCTCCAATATCCCATTTTTAAAACACCTCAACCAAGAATGAAATTCTTAAAATACCCATCTCTATTATATCCTATTTCATCTCTTTGGGTAATCTCAAAACCACCATATAAAGACTATAAAAGAGAGAAGGGATGAAAATAAGTAAATAAAATAAAATGGATTAATTTGAGATCCATTCTATTATTGATGATAACCACAATTGTGAACTTATATCCCATTATCCATAAACATGAAACAATATTTTATAATTTAATGGTTAATAATTATGCATTACATGAAATGTCTTCCAAAGAGAAGCTTCGAGTTAGTCCCTTTCTATCGAAAACTAAACTAGATAACTATTAAAGATATGAGAGAGGGGGAGAGAGAGACAGAATTGGAAATTAGTAGTGGAAGTGAGTTTGAGATTTATATTGATATATATTTGGAAGATGGGAATAAGTTTAATTGAACAAATTAATTAGATTATATGGAAATAAAATAATTAAAAAGATAAAATTAAAAAAAACCTAGAGCAATAATATCCCCATTTCACATTGAAGTGGTATATCGTCGGGAACTAATTCCTTAATCCATCCCTCTAGACATCTATTTATAGGCTTCAATCCCACCCCACATATCACTAAATATATCATAAATAGGCCTTTTGCATCACATGTTATTATGGGGAATTAAAAGGGTTTATGTGAAATAAATTCGTCAAACAATGTATGTTTATAAGCATCATGAAACATTATTTTACTTTATAAAAGGGGTTTTCAGAATGTATTATGTTTGATGAAGATCCATGTAACTATTTACGGCTGAAAAGTTTAACCATAAGAATGCTGATAGTGGGCCCCACAACATGAACCATTTGTTTCATGATGTGTCCAATGTGGGATAGCTCCAAATTAATATTTTTCATAATTTACATCAATATTCTCACTTATCTACGAAATAGTACATCGTAAGTGGCTGAATTTCAATGTAAATCATCAATTTCCCAAAATTTCTTCTCTCTTTCCATCAGCATATTCATTTTTTCTCCTCCGAGTCTGGCCATTATGTATCTTTTGTCATGGGACAACATCTTAATGTTGAATCCATATATTTTATATTTTTTAATCCTTTAATTTAACCAAAAAAAATTAACGAAATGCTTAAATAATGTAATAATTAATCATTTAATGTGTATAAAGTGTACATTATTTTAGAATAAACAATAATAATTAGTTTTTCTCGTGACCCAACAACACTCATGTTAATGATATGGTAAGAAGAGCCTATAGAACATCCTTATTGGATTTACGAAATTATTAATTTGACGAAATGGAGGGAATCATATTCTAAAATATAGAATGGGTATGAAATAATTACATAATATAGTGATTGAATGGAAGGTTTCACACAAAGAATAAAACAAGGATCAATGATTCATTTGAATAGATCATGGGAACTATGCATATTAGTCAACTAAACTACATGTATTTGTATATAATTTTTGTCAATAAAAAATAATCCAAAAGATAAAGGAAGGTAATATTCCTTTACCACATTACATGTGGATAAAAAATGGTTTTCTAGAAGGCACCACAATATAAACTCTCAAATTTAAAAGGATTTATTCAATTTTTTTTATCATTTTATTAATTTATAAAATGTGTGTTTTCTAGATATATTTAACCACCTATCAGATACCATGATGTAATTATATCTAAAGACAAGAATTTGTGAGATTATAAAATCCCATGTTATTTAATTTTATTCATTTATAATTTATGGAATTATTCTTCCAACAAATGACATAATTCTTCCTTCAAAAGAATTTTTCGGGATTGTATTCTTGAACTAGATCTATTTCTATAAGTCTTCAATAAAATTATTATAAAAATGAAATATTTTTTCCTTGCCTAAATCATCTAGGGATTATATAAAAATTTTATGTATATTTTGAATATACATTAGAAACTCTCACACGTTTACAAATATTTAAACGCATTAAAGAGGAATATCATTCAAAAATACTTGATAAAAGGGAAATATGAACCATACAAACAGGTGAAGGGAATGATTAATGGACATCAATAGAGGTTAGGCCCAAATTATTAAATTGGTTGCGTTCATGTATAACTATATTTTTTACTCTTGAATTTACAATCTCTAATATTTTGTACCATATGTGAAGTGATGTATAACTCAAATGTGTTAGGATACAATTTCTAGTATTTAATCATGTATACAAATTCCCACACATGACACCCATTATATGAATATATTTAAAAGTAAATGTTCATGGATGAAGTTGGTTAATTAAATTGGATCTTACAAAATGTTGTGTAGGATAAGACATAAAAGGTTTAAATGATACATCAATATATTAAAGAAACTTAGTTTTGAAATAATTCATAACATAAAAACTTTTATGTACACATAGTGTTTAATTATAAAGATAAATGTTCCATTAAAATATATTACTAGAAGATATTATTTCAATTTTTAATGAACGAAATGATCAACCAAAAGTATAATTTCCCCTTAAAAAACTTTAAACACATATGAGTATGGTACTATCAACTTACACTTCTATAAAACATGAATCAATTATATAATGTGTTTAAAATATGATTTAATACTATTCATACTATTAATTTATCACATGTACTGAATTTAGATGTGAAAAAAATGGATAATGACCTCCCATATGAAGATAATTAATTGAAGAGAACAAACTATAAGTCCATGACAGAATTTAGTAGGTCCAAAAAAAATTTATGTTGCATTTCATAAACCACATTCCTAATGATCTGTGAAGGGAACTTGAGGAATCAATAAAAGTTATTTACCCCATATATTCTAGTGAGATGATAAAAATAAAAACTTATTGGGGAAATATTTCTAAATGGGGGAAGGATTTAATGGCTTTAACATTTGAATTAGATAATTTACACTCATAAAAAAATTTATATGAAATTATTGTAAAATTAATAGTTTAAATCACATTAACCAAATAATAATATAAATAAAAATTTTATTCAATCAATATGTAATATAAAATATTATTTTAAAATAATTTTTATATATTTAACACTACTAAGATTTTGTAACAAAAGAAAATAAATAAAATATTTTGATTTTGAATATATATATATATATATATTTTATTCTCTTAAAAATATAACATCAATGAATAATAAAATTAAAATAACATATAATATTAAAAAATAGTATCCCTATTAAAATGATGTAGGGAACCAAGAAATTAATTTAATATAGTGATGAATTAATAAAAAGTTGTATTTTCTTGTATTTATGAAGACAATATTATTTCTGAAATAGAAAAGAGATTTTTAGAATAATTAATTATCCATTAAAATAGTAAAATGAACATCAGGATATTAAAAAGGAAAATATATAATATATACCATGAATATAATACATGAATAAAAACATTAATATTCGTGAAAAAATGTAAATATGTTATATTAATGAATGAAAGTCTTTATATATATATTTAGACATGTATTATTTATAATAATAATATATATCTGAAAATAATTTTTATAAAATTAATGATTTTTTTTGATTCAAACTATTATAATTATCAAAAAATTACTTCACTACATGTTTATAAGAAACATGATTTTTTGAGTGAATAACAAAATTTTTAAAGATACTATATGCATTATGATATTATATTTATATAAAAATGACATAAATAAATTTGGAATTTTATTCCCCAACATTGTAAATTTTATAGGATAGGTCATATATTTTAAAAATAATGAATCCAATTTCTATACAATAAAATTAATTTATAATTCTTTAAAAGACAATAAATTTCATTAGAAATATATTTGTTATTTTTTGTTCCATTCCATTGAAAAAGAAAATAAATTTTGGGCTGTAAGGGATTAAATTAACTAGAAACACATATTTCTAATTTAATACTATTATTTTTCTTGACTTCAAGAAGTATTTCGTGTAATTGTTTATAAATAATATGTGACCAATTATTTTATACCCAAACCCAATCCCAATAAATATATATAATCCCACTCACTCCCATAGAAACATGCTTCCAAAATTTACTATGTTGACCAAAATTTTAGAAATTCCATATTTTTAAGCATTCATGTATTCATGAAAATGTTCGCAAAACTTTTTAATTCAATAATTCAAGGATTTAAGATCTTTGGAAGTAGATAAACACCAATGTTTATGTAACATTCTTTATTATTTCCACATTTTTATTTTTTTCTCTTATTAAAATTTCATATAAAAAAAATATAAATGTATATGAATATATCTAATGATGATATAAATGTTATTATGTTATTTTAAAATTATAATAAAATAATTACAATATATATATGAATTACCTCTCCCACTCTTTTACCACATCCCTTTAAGGGTCGATTTTACGTCATTTTAAGATATTATGAATTCTGTATTTATCGTGACATTTGATCATGTTTATTAGGGAATTTTTTTTAATTATGATACCTTATATTTATTATAATCTATTTATAAAATATATATTATATATCTCAATAAATTTTTTGACGCGTCTCATTAATGATCAGTTATACCATCTTCGGGGATGTTGCCAACTCATTTCTTATTGATGCCTTTAAGGATTGTTACCGTAGGTTATATAAAATATTTAAATATTTGTGTTTGTGTGTATTTTTTAGGTATTATTAATAATATTGGGGAAATTATAAAAATGTAAAAATACTTATTATCTATACTTTTTTATTGATAGTAAAAAAGGATAGATTCAAACAATCACATTATCATAACATTGTGTCTTTAAAAAAAGTTTATAAATAATATCCCATGACATTAAATTATATATATTATCATAATTTAACATTAAATAACTATATAATAATATTTTAATAAACATTATATTTATATATATGAGGTGTATTTGTGATGAAAAAAATAAGATATAATATTCGGGGGCTATCAAACTCTTACCTTTGAAATTAAGAGTGTACCTCTCTCTCCGACTCTTTTACCCATATGCATACTGTAATTTTTTTAAGCCTTATTACTTCATTTATTATTATTTTATTGATTTATTTCTTCTAGTTATATGTATATTTTTATTTCTATAGGCACATTTCTGACAAAGAAACAATTATTTTTATAATGAAATTATTTTCAAAGACCAATTTTAATTCCTCATTCATTATTTCTTCGTATCTTAAAATACTATTCCGATTTTCATTATATATCATAAAAATGAAAATAATATATAATAAAATCCTTTACTAATCTAGTTACCATTATATTTTTTCCATCCTAGGCATGCTTACTTGACCAGGCATGTGGCCAGGAATTCATTATGTGAAATAGTGGAGGGACCCCCATTCTGAGATAACTAGAACCACTTATCTTGCATATGTTTTCAAATTTCAAGACCATGAATCCTTTTTGTTTGATGCAATGATATAAGGTCTTGAACTCCATTATTATACTCTCAAACATACATTTAAAAAGTAGTTTATTCTTCCTTAATGTACAATACCTTTTGTGTGGACACCTAGCATGGGGTCCCGCATCCCCAACCACTTCCAATAAATACCATGACTTATCTTCCATCAAGACTCAAGGGAGATTGATGGATGGGAAATAGATAATAGAAAGACTAAGGAACAAAATTAACCACCCCGTGGTTTTAAAATTTAATCTCTATTTAGGGGTAAAATGGTACTCAATCTAGGGAAGGATAATTATGGTAGGAAATGGGCCATAATCCCCACCCACACACATGTTCACCATAGGAGCATACGTCCTCCATCACTATTGTTTGAGACTTATCTAGATAAATTTATCTCATCTACTGGATTTTCACACATGATGATATTAGAAATAGGAACTATATATGGTATATTACTCAGATTCCCCATGTACATAATAAAATTCAAGAATTGTGCATTGGTTACATCACATGTCTTAAAAATGGGATTGGTATTCTTGTAATGTATCGAAGATCACCCTATTTACATATATAGATGAGGTACACCTAAAATAACATTACCACCACCATTTTACAAGGTAGAAACTCTAAATATGTTAGGAATAGATCCACTCTATAAACCATCAGGCTCGAACAATGATATATTTAAAACTAGCATGCACACCTTGGATCCTAGATTCCCTTGATAAAATGATGCTCTATGAAATCATAACATATAGTTGGATCTCTATATGTAAATGAAATCATTTATTCCTCTAATGATGTGGATCCTTATTGGGAATACACCTAAGAGGTTTCTTTAATCCGGATGGTGGATTTATTCTCCACCCAACATGTCGAGATGGATATGGAATCCTTCATGTAGTAATCCTCTCTTCATTCACTCTATAATTCATACTATATTTTTCACTATATTTTTTAACATATATTATAATAAAATAAATTATGAAGATGGGAGGATGTGGTTTTTATTTTGGAATGATAACCAAGATGTTTTCGTTGATAATTTCATTAACAATGAATCCCCAATGAGATAAGGATATAGAAGGGTCCTTATGATTCTCAAATGTGTAAGCCTTTTACAAAACCAGTAACCCCTACCCATAATATATGGATAATTATAATTTATCTCTTGTTTCTCATAATTAACATGATATATGTGGGAATTTAGATATGTATTAATATTCATATGTGATATATTAAAATGACTAAATGATCTTCCTTCCTATGTGTGAGCCCCAAAGACTAAATTTTCTTCCCTAGAATGTGTTATATTAAAAATGAAGACGTATATGGTAGCCTAATATGCATAATACCCACTCAATTACTTTAAATTATATACATACTAAAAAAGAGTCCCCTGGAGAACAATGATAAATAGTGCGGTTCACATCCTAGTTTTAAAAAATCAAACTACAAAAAAACCTTATCGCACGATGTTAGTCATTGTGGTTCGGTCTTGTCACAAGACAATAATATATATTATTCAAACAATGTGGGATTTTATTTCTATATCTCTAGGTTAATTATGAAACATACATGAATTTCAAACCTATAATCATAAATATTCTATTCATGCTCACTAGGACATGCCTAATAGGATAACCTCCTCACCCGTAGGGCTTTATTCAACAGTATTTTAGGATTGAGAAACGTATTTGATTGAGACAATCCTCATAGGGACACATCCATTGTGAAATGCACACATAGTTGTTGATACATATTTCCTTCAAGGTTTACTATAAAGTGTATCTCATGTGCAATCCTTACACCAAACATTTATTGGAATCTATTTGTTATCCTTCCATAACACATGATTTTAAACAACACATACTAGTACTTTTGAAAGTACTATGAAATATTTAACAAGAATCATTATGTGGAACCAAACTAAATGGGTTATAATACCATTTTCAAGGTTATATAGGAATCCCATTTTTTAGATCAATCTGGACACCAAAAATATCTATCGCCTTCTAGGATGATGGTAAAATATATATAACCCAACATCATTGGTTTGACCCATTTTAACCTATTAATGAGATACAATATATAATAAGAATACAATTATGGAGAGATTTTGATATATACATATGGATTCATCAATTGATAACCTCTGACACATACATATGTTCACGTTAATGGGATACCAATGATATATAATTTTTTTTAAAGAATCATATTCTCATTGAAAATTACTTATGTGAGGGTAATTGTTCATACACTTTGATTTGTTAAATATTAAAAAACATGAATGAAATATAAAATATTGACTTGGAGTATTCAATATTCACCCTCATTATGGTGTGATGAGATTGAACTCTCATTCTTTCAACCAATTTTTTTTCAAGGAATCATTGGTTAGATACAACAAATAATTCCTACCTTTGTAAAATATTTATATAGAGACATATCATAACATACATGAGAATCCATTGGTTTTTTTAGTTCCATGAATAAAATATTTCAGAAATAATCCAAATTGGAGTGGGGACTCGATGCGAATATGGTTTAGTAATAGACTACCCTATCAATCAAGTTACAGTCTTCCCAATATTAGGTAATTTAAATGGTGAACATGATATGATTAATTTAACAACCCAATGAAATTATTTTTCCCATATGTTATAACATATTAATTCATGTGTTAAAAAAACAATATTGGTGAACCTAATGTGAATAGTTCACCTCTAAAAATGACTTGTTGAATATAAACCTACTATCAATTCTTATTTATGATTTATTATTCTTGGATTTTCTTACCAAAGGTACTATTTATAAGATCTATATTCAATTCCAATATATCGATTCGTCATCAAGAATGTATTATGGTTCTTCATCTACCATGAGAGAAACAACCCGCATAAATAGAAGGAAAAAATCACTTTCTAGGTGTCTCTATCACTTGGAGAGAAATGAAATTATAAGTGACTAACATTGGGATGGAACTATCCCATCCCTAGAGACCATATATAAGGGTTTAAAAACTCCATGTACTTCAATATTATCCTCTTCGAGGATATACCCAATGGAAATATTAACACCTATCACCACCACCAACCAATTTGGCAGCCTATCCCTAGATCAGGAAAAATTATACCTTCCTTTTCCTATTAAGGTGGAATAAAAAGTCAACCAAGACATTGATTTTTGATCAGGGGTCTCCTAGGAGAGCTCCTAACATCCTCTGCAACAATCACCATGTAACCGCCAACCGTTATCTTCCAATTGAGGATGTGGGCTAATCGATCACTCCACCTTACCATTAGACATGGAAATAATGGAAATATGACTAGGCATGAAAATATAGTAACCCTAGGAAGAAGGAAAGAATTCTTGTTCCCAATAAAGAATCCAGCTCACATTATATAATGGTAATCAACACATGGGAACATATGTCTCTTCACATATAATAAGTGTACATGAATATTCTGGTATAATTGAAATCTTAAGAGAATATTCTCACCCTCATGCACAATGACCATCTAAATTTCCTTCTAGAATGAAATTGAAAATAGTGGGAATATATTCCCACTTAAATTGAAGATGACTTCTAGGATATCCTGGTGACAGTAAATGAGTATGAAAGTATGATTTCTCAAATTCTTTTGAGAAAAAAACCTTTTATGGAAGATATAGAGGATATTAGATGATATATTATAGAAATCACATAGGATTAAGTACATATATAAATTTAAACCATAAGATTAGTTTATGAACATGGTCATCAAGACCAAATAAGTCATATAATGGACATGATTAGTTTTTGAATACATTCTTTCTCTCATGCATGATGATTATCAACATATTCTATTAAACGGTGAGGCCATGTGTTGAGATCACACAACCATCCTGATTGTGGTGTGTGGATATGTTTTGGAAACTATTATAGGGTAGGTTCATATTCGTATAGATGATCAATGATACCACCTAAAAACTTCTTAAAACAAATTTACACATTTCTACCTAGACAAAAAGGATCCATTAGCGTATTCTGGTGGAACATAAGGAAAATTCTCAAATTCTGACCCAATGTTAAGGGGCATATCAATCATATAATGAAATAATGCATGGAATACATGATTAGACTCATATTTTTAGATATTATCAATTTTAATAAGGTAGTATCTAAAAGTTGATCGCAACATTGGTGGACATAAACCTAAAATCAAGAACATATTCCTATACTTTTCAGTGCAAATACTCATGAGGGCATGTGATTCCTTTCTATGGTGTCCTTAGACTAATCCAATTCCTCATCAAAATGTTAGAGGATTGTCTACTATATAGGTCCTACCTACAATAAAATGATTAGTAGTGCTGGTGGACCTCCTAGAGCACATTCAATGAAGTTCCTCTTAATAACCTATTATAGGTCGATCAAGAATACCCTCTTAATATTGTTAGTTATGACAGTACTCCATGTATTGAAATGGAAATATGGGTACTCCTCTATCTAGTACACTGACTTGCTACTATGAAGGTCCTCCCTAAAGTAATAGTCTATCATGAAAAAATTTACTCTAACTATTGAATCAACCTTGGGAGTGCCTTTATACTAAGAAGAACATGAAAGATCACAGTTTATCAAGCCCATGACCTCAACGAACACTCATGGAAAACAACCTTTACTAGTAAAGGGGAACCCAACCATATCTAATAAAATATATCAAAATAAAACATGATATTATAATTATGTGGATTCCATTTCCCCTATATATAGTGAAAATGGAATGGATATGTGGAATAAATCGGTATAGGAAATCCTCCTAAATATTATTCATCTCCTATTTACTCAATATTATGAAATCCAAAATTATTTGATTGAAGAATTCCTGACTTACATATTCCAGAACCAAGAGGTGAATATTCACTATCTAATTTTCAAGATCCTCTCTTATCAAATATATGATTTTTTCTCACCGGGATGTGAACAATTTTTGTTAGAAATTATACTATGCTACTTTCTTCATGGAATGGAAACTGAGGTTAGAAAAGCAATGTGAGATCATACAGTGTTCTTGCATACATATTATAACATTATTATGAAAAATAATTTTTGATGCACCAATATATATATATGGATATATAGTTGGGGAGCATAGAGATTATTGAACTTCACTTCATCCTTCGATCAAAAAAGTCTCTAAATATAATATCCTACAATGCAGTTACAGAAGAGAAGGCCATGTGTTAGAATAACATGTGTATTATTTGGAAAAACCCCTCCCTTATCTGGGTAACATTAGTGGTTTGATTGAATTGTGAATAATGTTGGTAAATTCTTCAACTAGGCCTCCAAAAAGGAAATTAAAATGTAGAAAATTAGAAAACAAAAACATCCACCCATCTATAATCTCTTTGTTTCATGGATCAAACCATAGAGTATAACCACTAAACCTGATTTATTGTTATGTGAAAATGATAAGAATCATGAATATTGAATTGGAATGTTTTGTGGAAACTACAAATAATAAAATCTATACTTTAGTGATAGCGATGATTTTACCCCCACTATAACCGCTAGGGTTATAAAACCTTAGCTGGTTAAGAATATAACAACATCATCTCAATGAAAATCCTATCCCACCAGTTTAGGGTAATTTTTAAAACCTCCTCCATCCATGGGGTAAAAAAAACTGTTGTGGGTTTCAAATATATCATCATTGTGAATATTTAAACCCCATACCATGGGGATGGGATATTGTTTACAAACACAACAACCACTAGAATTATCATGTCTTAAATAGGGTCAAAATGAGTTGTTGGTAGCTCCATATCACTCCCAAACCAAAATTCTTGATGAATTATTATCATATCCTATATGAAATTCAATATTTTCAATGCATGTTAGTGAGTTCAATTATCCAATTAACTAGCCATTAATACTGCCACATGACATAACACTATTATTTGGTAGGGGTAGATACATATTCATTTAGTTTATGTTTTACTAAAAAATATTAGTACAATTATAATACTATTATAATACGTTAAAAAATATAACCATCTAATAGTGTATTGAATGGATTTATAAAAAAATAAACAAAAAAATAAGTTGTTTAGTTCAATTTAGATTCCAAATTATCCTATTTTTAAAAAATATATATATACTAGATATGAATTAATTTACAGGGATCTACAGTTTTCTCCCATATCTTGTGTCCATTGAGGTACCTATCATATTTTGTCCACTTTTCCACACGGTGGTGATTAGATTTTCCTCCATCATTTCCTCTAATGGTGACATATTTCTTTTATGAATTTATTATCATTACTTATATAGTGCTTTATTGGTTTGGTATCCCCATTATGTTGTGATTTACAAATTTTTATACTCTATTTCTCGTATTTCCCCAACAGGATTCCCTATCTTCAGACCCTCATTCCATTGTAACATCCTTAAGGTTCTAGGGATTGATCTAGTATTGGCCTCAAAAAGAGTTTCATTATTTCATTCAATTGGGTTGGAATTCATCAAAGAGTAATTCTTCAATTCCATTCCATCTCAGGTCTTGACCATCTCAGTTACCCACTCTTGTGACATCACTTTATTTTTTTGAGTATCCTATCTGAATGTGGTGTTGGATTGATCCTCGACCTGAGAGTATTTTCTCATCTTATTTTACCTGTAGAGGGACATGGATATCTTTTTCGATTATATTGGTGGGTCTAGAGTGAAACCATACATTTATCTACGATGCATGATGATGGTTGGAAATATGATGGTTTGAATTTCCATAAGATGGTCTCAAATATAATAATGAATTACCATATTTGTTTCAAAAATGTATAAATGGATGGATTATGATTGTATTTTCATGATTATTTTATTATAATGTTTAGTAGTGATGTTTTATAGTAGATTAAATGAATTCGGTTACTATTTCTCTTTTGTAGGGAATTATGGTTCTAGTGACTAGGATGATATTCCTTTTTTTGCGGTTATTGTAGTTTTTAATTTGACGGATTTTTTATTATAAAGAATTTAATATTGTAACAACCCCTAACTTAGCATCATTTTAAATTTCCTTTTTGGGTGATGGATGTGATTTAGAGGGTCCATGATGGGGTTTAATGTTTGTTGGAGGTGTTGGAGAGATGTTGTAGAGAATTCACATCCTGAAAGGTTTCCATGACATGAATTGGTGTTTCAAAGCATGCCTCACTTGTTGGATCATGACCTGCATGCAGTTTATGGGAACTCATAAAATAAATTTATATTGTTAATGGTGAATTATTTTCATGTAATTAAATCAGGTTGAGGTGGCACAACTAATTTTGGATGTCGAGAATTTTTGGAAACCTTTGGATTCAATTCCATCAGTGGGTTACACAATGTTAAACCCATTGGATCCAAGTTTTATTATGACCATATCTACTGATAATATATCATTGATCCACTCTTCCTTCACTCATTTTTTGGATGAAACCCATATGACTTCATAGGATAATCCATCCATTGTCCTTTAGATTTGATTCAATGGGTTCTAATAGTTGTTTGTTGTAGGTTTACAATGACTTCTTATCCATTCATAATGTTTTATATTAGTTCATATCTTAAGAAGAAATTGTGGTCTTGTTCCTCTGGTTTGGGTTGTGAGCTGTTCATTTAAGATTTAGGTGGTGTTTCATATTACAATATTTGTGTTTTAGGTAGACCTGTGGGTTTCGTGAGTGTTTGTGGTTTTGAAGAGGTCTTTTATCACCCTACTATTCACAAAGAGTTGGAAAAACCTTTTTAATGAATGGAATCTATAGTTTCTCAATTTTGTGTATTAGGTTGAAGTTTTTCACTCCTTTTAATCTATGGGTGTTATTTTTTTATTGATTAATTAATCATAAATAATTTTATAACTTCAATAAAAGGGGGAATGGATAATGATTCACATCATTTACTACTTTTACATTAGTGTAGTATTTGGATTGTGCTGGTATAATGAATCACCACAAATTGTGTTCATTGGGGATTTATTTTCACTGCATTGATATGTGATTCAGAAAACTAATTGTGTGGTTTTTTTGACATCAAACTAAAAATGTAAATTTTATTATAATGTATTTTGGATAAAAATATTGGTTCACTTGGATTTTTTCTTTGTGTGAAAACAACCCTAAAATAAAGTGAAATGTTAGAAAAATCCCTTTTTTTTAATATATAAAATGATCTCTGATGTGTTGTGATGTGTGAACCTGATGTGGGAAAACATTATCTAGATGAAATGTAGTGTGGGGTAGTGTGTGGTTGTTTAGTTGTTATTTTATGGCATTGAGGTGATGGCTATTTGGTTTTGTTTTTGTGAAGGCAAGATGACTGTTTTTTTTTGCCATGCTTTTGGGGTATTGAGGTGATGGTTTGGTTGAGAGTTCTTATGGGGTGATGAAGCGATGGTTTTATATTAATGTTGAAATGATTTTGATGTGTTTTTTTGATAGATTCCCTTCTAGTGATGGAATTATTGGTTAATAATGTTTTAAATATTTGGGTTTTGGTTTAGATAATGTGATAGAAATGAATAATGAAAAAAAATAAATGATTGGATATGCAGTTAAAAAAATTCTTCTTAATAATGAAAAATGGATTGGACATTTTAATTGGTTATAAGTTAGATATGTTAATTATGATTTATATTTTGTTATTCAGTTAGTGTTTTATGAAAACGGTTGGTGTAGTGAGTTGGTTAGTGATTTTTTCATAACCTATAGGTTGTGATTATGTGTGGATTGATTATAAATACATATATATTTATTTGATTTATTTATTTACTATACCCATGTAAAAAATTATGAGTTCAACCTCAAATATTAACATGTATTTTTTTTTCCAAAATCACGGTGATAATGATAGATGGATGGATACATGATTTTTATCTCTCTCTTTCAGGAAAGTGGATATTCAAAGGTTGTTGTGGCCAAATCACTATTAGTGCACTAGGTTATGGCCCTGATGTCTTTAGGATGGATGTGATATGATCGTGAAGGGGGGGGGGGGGTCTGGTGGGGTCTTCCATGGTAGGACAAGGGAACAAGTTTGTTGTACTTAATGTTCATGATACCCTGATAATTTGTTTATGATAGTGGTTTTGATGTGGTGTCCCATGTGTTATTAGGTGAGATGAAATCTGACCATGTTGTAGGGAGGTCCCTTAGGTGTTAGTGGGAATGATGTGATGAGACAGTTTTGTGGGAGGTGGAATGTGTTATTCAGAAGAGATGTGAGCTCTAAGATATATGGCATTGTGGTGTTGGAGTTAATTATTAGTGTGAATGTGGTGTATGTTACCATTTATCGATATTATCCTTATTATTTTATTATACTAAATTTTCTTTTATTTTTGGAGTGTGAGTTAGTGATTTTGGCATTGGTAGTTGACCAATATATGCCCTTTTGGTTCTACATTTTTCAGTGGTAGGTCTCGAGCACTATGAACGTTGATATTTTGACTATTGGAGATTCAACCTCAGTAATTTACCTTATGGCCTTCTAGTTCCAATGGTTTCCATTATTTACTCATAGATATTAGGATAGTGTGTTTGATATGGGGTTTATGTACATCATTATGATTAGTTGAAATTGGTTCATTGGTATCATCTTGGCTGAGGTGGTCGGTTTCAATAATATTGTGAACATCGTTTTCTTGTACCGTCATTTCAGTAGTAGGGGTAGTAGAATTATTCTCCACTGAGGGTACATGGAGTTGGTAGAGGCTCAATATATAATTATATTCATGTTCTTGGACCATTACCAGAGTTTTGTTGTGGAGTATTTTGTCAATATATTTTTCGAGGAGATGAGCATAGTTAGTCAAATGTATGGGAGGTAGAAGAGAAATAGGGTCCAAATATTATTTTAACTAAGCTCAATTTATCATATAACCTCTTTATTTCCCTATATGATTCATGATATTGTCCCTCCCTTATTACACCTTCTCTATTCCATGCATTAGGACTATATTTGGAAAGTATTTACATTCCCATGGTGTTGAACATTCCATTCAAGGGCCACATGATATTGTTTGATGTGTCTGAGGGGTGTAGACTGATAATGGGGCCACATAAGCTATGTTGGGATATTTTATTACTATAGATTCATCCATAAAATTTCATTCATGGAATTTATCGCTTGTATTATCTAAATTCTATTAAATACTATTTTTGGTGGATATTCACATTATAGGATATAGATGTCCAACATGTAGTTTTTCATTTATGAGAGGGGTTGTTAGTTGGGAAATTGGTGTGTGTAATACTTTATTTATTTAAAGGATTTTTTTTGAGGAATTACTTTATTTTTGAAAAATAAAGGCTCCACTGTTTGTTGGGAATGTTGTGGATGTTTTCCCAAGGAGTTTTTGATGCTACCCACTCAACGTGATGTTGATTTGGGAATATTCTTGCTTCTTGGTGCTTCCCCAATTTGGAGTGAACCTTGATGGTGGGAACCATCTATGTTGGGGGAGTTGATGGTTAATGTAGATGATCTAATATAGAAGTTTTTTATCTGAATTAGAGTGTCACCATCGAGGTTCTATAGTTTTATTCACTAAGGAAGAAGAAGCTAAAATATGGTTGTGTATAGACTACCAAAGGTTAAATTAGGTGATAATCAAGAACTATGGAACTCTTTTGAGTATAGGTGGTCTTTTTTACAGCTAATAGGGGAGATTTAGTTTTCAATAATGGATCTTTGGTAAAGATATCACTTGTTAACGGTAAAAGATGGTGCTGTCACAGTGCATTACTTTAGATTCAGATATATTTACTTTATGTTTCTATCCACGCAATCCATTGTTACAAATGAACTAGTTGTATTCATGGGGATTATTAAATCATTGTTATGTGGGTTCTAAGACCAGATCATCATCATATTAATTTATGATTTCTTAATCTACTCAAAGATAGTGGATGAGTATGTCGAGAATATAATAGCTATTTTACAGGTCCTTCAACACTACCAACATTATGGAATGTAAAATAATTGTGAGTTATGGACTAAATATATGCTTGTGGTGTCTCACCAGGGTTTTGTAGTGGACTCATCAAACATGAATGATGTCATTTCATGGGATTCAACCATGAACGTGGAAGAGGATTTTAATATTCATTGTCTTGCATACTATTATTATAGGTTTTTACCTTCTCCCAAGTATTATCCCAATTGACACTATTGAATAGGAAATACCAATTTATGTGTGGACTAATAAGTATTAATCATAATTTAGTTTGATGAAGGATAATTTGGTTAGTGATCATTTTCTTCAGTTTCTTGAGGAGGGTGTGTTGTTTGAGGTGTTTTGTAATTCATCCCAATTGGGATTAGGATGCATGTTTATTAATTAGAGGGAAGTAATAACTAATGGGTTTATGTAGTTACATCCCCTTGAGCATAACTATGCATATCATGATCTGTAGATATCCACATCTTACTTTTCATTGGACTTATGGAATCATTACCTCATTGGAGAGAACTCTATAGTCTTCTTGGATATCAAGAGTTTTTGGTATATCATTTCTCAACACGATCTTCATTTGAGAAAATGGAGGTGGATTAAATCTCTTTGTGATTATGATTTTGTTATTTTTTACACTACCAGATTGGGGAATGTTGTGTCCATCTCTTTGAGTATGTTTTCAGAGAGTGGTGTTGTTCAAGAGCCTGAGGTTGTTTGGAGATATATAGTGTAGTTGAAAGCCTTGCACTTTGATTCTATGGTGTATGATGATATGGGATATTTTTATATTTTGGTGTAGTATTATCTAATTCAAAAGGTGGATGAGTCTTAGTAGTAAGATGTAGAGGAAGATGTGATGTAGGATTTTCATGACCACAGTGATTCACTAGAGTGATTGTTAGAACCATATGTCAATTTTTTGGGTGGTTTTATATTCTGATTATGATACATGATAGAGTCCATCAGGATTTTCAATGATCACCCATGGAATTAAGAATTGGTGTATCTAATATATACCATGTCTTGAGGATTCAATTTTAGGGGCTTATGATGAAAAATGATGTTGTATATTTTGTGGTAACTTGGTTTGTTTTCCAAAAGGTAAATGATGGAGATTGTGTTACAACTAGTATTTTACATCCTTTGGATGTTATCAAGTAGAAATGGTATGATATCTCAATGGATATCAACATAAGGATAATTTTATCTCAGATTAGTTTGGTTGATAACTTGTTGATCATGGATAATTTGATGATGCCTTCCCACTTAATAGAAATGAAGGAGTTGGGAATAATGGATGTGTTGGCTGTGAATAAAATGGATTAGGCAGTGTGGTTTCATGGTATTCAATGGATCATTTTGTTATATCGGGACACATTTTTACCTCATGACT
This sequence comes from Viscum album, assembly GCA_963277665.1. Taxonomy (NCBI): domain Eukaryota; kingdom Viridiplantae; phylum Streptophyta; class Magnoliopsida; order Santalales; family Viscaceae; genus Viscum; species Viscum album. Next base: position 1,336,149,828 of record OY728132.1, on the reverse strand, counting down.
TCATTGGGTATTTTAAAATGAATTTGGATCTTATTTATGCCTTATAAATACATTCCACCCATAAATAGATGGGAAGATAGAGTAGACTATCAATATGTTGGAAGATATATTGTGGGAAGCCTTCATAGACTTCATAAAATCATTGGTAGAACATTTGAACATGGTTTATTTTTATTATATTAACAGCTATTACTCATCACCAATAATGGACCTGTTTGCTGCATTTATAGGAAACCATGCCATTCTATATTATATTGGACGATGTTTGGGGATTAAAGAGATATTTGTCCTAATGTAGTAAAGATAATGACTTAAATGGATAAGTTTATTGGAGAACGGATAAAATCATCACATGAATAGACTAATTATAATGCTGATCGTAGGAGGAGTCCCATGTATTTTGAGTTTAGGGACTATTTGTTCATAAATGTACCCCTCAATATGGGGAACACTTGGTTGGTCTGGGTAATATTTCTCCAAGGTTTGATGGGACCTTTGAGGTGATGGGGTGAGTTGGTGATGTGGTGTATCAGTTGGAATTTCAACTTCATTTAGTGGGGATCCATGAAATTTACCATAACTCTCTGCTTCATCGATAAATTCATGATAACTCCCATGTCACCGAATAGGGAGACTTTCATATTGAGAATAAAGTGATGTTTGTGGAGAGGCCATTAGAGATCCATGATTACTATGATAATGTGCTACAAGGATTGAAAATTCCCAGGAATCGCGTGTTCTAGAGGCATGGTGTACTAGAGGAGAGTACTTGGGTGTGAGATCCAAAAATGTATTCTCAATACCTAGTGCAATTTTGTGGTTTTCATTTATTTTCTCTATTTTAATTATTACGTGATGTTTTTATCCTTCTATGTGGTGATATTTTTCATTTTCTTATTTTTATGATTTGTGATAATGTTTCAAACTATATATAGGGGATGTCTTGATTCCTAATCAAGATGCATTAACTATGATGTAAATAAACACATATGGGTGAGTCAGTTCAAACAAAAGTAGATATTATCTTAATATAAAGGTTGGAATTCCTAATTCATGTGTTTTGGGAAGATGAATATGTTAGTTATAGAATTTTTTTTTGTTTTGGAATTGTAGAAGATGTGATGGTTTTGTGGAAGTGAAATTTTGTAAAAGGAGGTGGTTTTTGGCTATTCATTATGTTGTGTGTCCATTTGGTTTTGTTTTTTTGGATGATGGATTCATTGATTACGAACAAGATCCTTGGGAGTTATCTCATGGGTTGGTTGTTCAAACCCCATTCCTTTTATGTTTTCTTATGGATTCTTGAGGGAGAGAAACATTTGAAAGTTATCTTATGTAATGTCTCATTCATTCCTGACCCATTACATTGTGGGTTTTTGGTGTTTGGGGTGTTTTAGAGGAGTTGTGATGAGGTTTTTTGGTGGGTGTAGGTGGAGTAGAGAAGTATTAAGAAATTCATGTCATTATAGGTTTAAACAGTGTGAAATGATGTTTCATTGATTTTATAACTGGTTGAATACTTGTATGTGGATAAGGTGGAACCTGTGAAATGAATTCACATTTTGAATGGCGAATTCATGATGAGTAATTAAATATGGTCTAGGTTATAGTATATTTAAAAGGAGATTGGAATTTGTTGGAGTGTTGTGGACTTTATATCAATAATGGATTAAAGGACATGAATCCATAGGTATTTAGTTTATTTTATAACCCACTCACCCGATCCTTTTTAATTCAGCCTTTATTCATTCTCTCTCATTTTGGAGGAACTGTAAGTTCCTTTATTGAATATTCCATCCCTTTTTCTCCATCATCAATTATATGTGTTCTTGTGGTCATTTTTGGTGATATGAAATTAGTGTTTCTCCTTTCCACATTTTATTTAGTCACTATTCTATTGGGGAATTGTTGAGGAAATTTTCTTTGGTTTGTTTTGTGAGATGGGTGGCATTTTTTCAACCCATTATGAGGTGTAGTTTGATCTATGTGTTTTGTGTATTGTTGGGTATTTCATTGTCCCTTCATTTCCCAAGCAGTGCATAGTGAGTTGGGAATTCTTCTTTGATGTAGGGAATGTCTCATTTCATTCTATTTTGTATAATGTGGGAAGGGTTTAAACTTTTTAATCAATGGACGGTGGTTTATACTAGGTTAATTAGTGAAAAATAAATTTTTTTATTTGAAATTGAAGGGAAAAAGGAATGATTCATATTCTTTATTTATTTGAAATTTTTGTTACATTTTGATTTAACAGGATAAGTTCGCCAATAATAATTTTGGTTTTTTATAGATTTTTTAATATACTTTTATTTATGTTAAGGAACCCATGTTGTGTGGTTATTGTGAATTAGACCTAAAAATGGAAACTGCATACCACTCATATTTGGTTAATAAAATGGCTTCCCCTAGATCTAAATATTGTGTGATTAGACAAAAAAAATTAATTTAAATGTATTTAAACCCCCTTTGTTAAATCTATAACATGTTTTATTGACATGTTGTGATGTGTTTCCATGTTGTGGGGTGTAAATAAGTGGTTGTAATGTAGTTTGGGGGCTTGCGTGATAGTTGGCCTTGATATTGGTATGGAGATGTGTTTTTGGTTTGGTGGCCCTTTTGGGCAGCAAAGTGATGGTTTGGTTGGCCATAATTTAGGGGTGGGGACACAATTGTTTTTTTTGTGATTTTGTGGTGGAGAAGTAATTATTTGATGGAGATACAAATATTATTGTTAGGTGTGGTTTAATTTATCTATATTACATTCCAATGATGGAATAAATTTTTATAATGTTTTTTATGGCTAGGGTTTTGTTTGGATAATTTGACAGAAAGTAATAAGTAAAAAAAAATTAATGGGATTTGTTGTTAAATCTGGTTGATGTGTAATAATGAAATAACTAGGTCCGATAATGGAATTGGTTTGGAATGAAAGATGTGGTATGTGGTTTGTGCATTGTTATGTATTTATTATTGGTAGTGAAAGTGGTAATTCTATGAGTTGGATAATGTTTTGTTGTGAACCCATGGGATTAGATTGTCTGTCGCATGTATATATATATACTTATATATAACTTTTTATTTATATATACACACTACCCATGTCATACAATTGGTGCCAAGACCTATATATTCCCATGGAAGGTGTTTTATCCATCATCATGGTGATGAATATGGATGGATTTATACAATTTTTTTCTGCTCCCTCTTCAGTGATATTAGATTTTACCAAGCAATGTTTTATGGAGGTCTGTTAGTGCACTAGGTGATGGCCTAGATGTCGTCAGGGGTGGAAGTGATATGACCATAATATGGGGTAGATTATTGAGGGGTTTGTGCATAGTAAGAGGAGGGTACGAGTTTGATGTCCCATATGTTCTCTATTCCTTACAACTATTTTTACGACAATGGTTATGATGTGGTGGATTAGGTGTCTCTAAATGAGATGAGATGTGAACATGGTGTGTGTTAGGGTCTTGGGTGTCTACGAGAAAGATGTGATATGTCTGTATTTTGGGGTATGATTAGGTGTATTTCAGAATAGATTGGTGTTCAAGGACATACGACGTCTGGGAGTGAGAATGTAAAAATAATAGGAATTTGGTGTGTTGTACACTTTATTGATATTCATAATATATTGATATTATACATGGAATTAATTATTTTATGAGCATGTATTAGTGTGGTTCAGTTTGATAGTTAACTTGTTTAGGTGTTATTAGTTATGTTGTTTGGTCACTGGTGAATTATGATACTTATTTCGGATGTTTAAGAGAGACTTTAGTATTATTATGAAGTATAAGGGTATTCTATCCGTATGTTTATTAACTAATATTCTGGCTTCTATAAGGATTACATGGATCGTGATACGAAGCACAAGATCAGACCTGTTTTGGATTGTTTTTGTATTTCTTCTTTAACATTTAGTTCATGTATAATCTTTTGGAAAATTTTATCTATACCAATTACTTTTATACATGAATTGTGGAATAGTTTTGGGATGATTTTTATATTATAAAATTGATTTCATTATGGTTTATTCAACTTATCTCCCAAACATATATTATTATATAGGGCAGTGTCTCCAATTCCATGAGGTTTTAATAACCACTTTTCAGGTCACCCACCCTGGAAAACAGGATTTATGACTCATTGGTCGTTATATCTCTTCCCTCATTGATTTATCCTTAGAGGGATATGTTCATGAAATATATAATTGGATTATTTTGATTTTGGGTCTTTTAATAATTCCACTCTATTGGAAATAATTCAAACATTTTGTCTTCAAAATAGATGGGTTTCATTCTACCTTAGTATTGGGGTTTTAGTGGTTTATTGGTAGATCATTTATTCACATTATTTATATAGGTAGGTTCTTTGTAGGTTTTTCTTTTCAATTAATGATCGAGTCTCTTAAATTTTAGATGTATCACTTATCTTTTTGTTTCATTGAAGAATAATTTTAGTATTGGTGAATTAAAGTCAATGTGGGAATTTTGTAACTGATGTTATTGTGCTGCCATTGATTTGTGAAGGATTTTTTTTCAAATGATCATAACATAAACATCATTATCAAAATATTTTTAAAAATTTAAAATTAATATATGCAATTATGGAAACCTATGTCAAATTTATCTTTACTGTTGTTTTAATATAGTTTTATTTGGTTTTTTTCTTTTGGTGAGTAGGGTTGTTATAAATTTATACATTTTTATGTGCATTGAAGTAATCCATAAAGTGGTGATTTTGTAATTGAAACATGGGATTAGAAATAATAATGATTTCTATAATTATTGGATAATAATTTTAATGCGATTTCTATATAATAATTAACAAAGTTACATAGTATTACATTCAACCAACTACAAAAATAAATATTTTTTTTTGTAAATTTTCAAATAAGTAAACATTGAGTTAGGGTTTAGATCATTCAATAAATGAATTAAGAATGAAAAATAGGAAATTATGTTAACTTTAGAAACATATGTAGCTCAAGTCGACCGGTGTTATTTCGGGTGGATCCAGAATCAAACAGAAAAACATAATGGTCTATAAAATCATCACCCCCACCAAAATTAAAAAAATAATCCCTATTTATTTTTTCATTTTATTCATTTAATTTGAGTAGTTTTTCTAACCCCTAGCATTTAGATAATGTTTGGTAAGGACAGACAGAGATTCCCTCAAGGTAAACATGTGTAGATCAAAACTCGTGTAGCATTTGATAGTGAATATATAACCCCAAAAAGACCAAATTACAAAATAACCCAACAAGGAAGGGATAATAGGACTAAGCATGATATATATCTGGAATGGGAATATGGAGAAGGTCTCAATGTACCCTTTTAAGAGGATATACACCCCATAGATTCATGATATTACATAGATGATGATGAAATTATCTTACTACCCAATATGAATCAATGAATTTCATTGTGGCCACCATGGTTGAAAACTCACAAAAAGACACAAAAAACATGAATGAAAATAAAAAAAAATCATTAGAAACAAGTTGCATTGAAATATAGATTTAGTCCATGATTAAAATAATCAATAGAATCCATGGAATCCTTCACTTCTAAATAGGTTCTTTCCATCCCCTCGATTCCATTATAATAAATATTAAGGTAATGTGTGGCTACATATAACTCAATAGTAATAGAGGATGAATTATTCTATATAAGAGATAAGGTAATGTTTTACGATAATGAGATATTATATCATAGGAAAATAAATTAGGATGTACTTTGGGAAAATATTATCACCGGATATTAGCTTTATGGATAAGTGATATCATCTCATCCCACTCATCAAGAGGGGAATAAACAACCCAAAGTAACAAAATATGAGAATTATGTGTTATATAGATCCAAAATTCCTATATATTTATCTTTTTTAATTAAGATAGATCATGAGTCTTGTCCACTATAGTAGCCACATCCCTAGAATCAGCAAAATCAACTAGTCCGGGTGTGATCTTGAAGTGAGTGGCCAATTGATGCAAGATGAATTCATAATGATTCACCAATTACTCACACCATAGGAATGATTAAAGAGAAGTTCCCTCAAGAAATACTCTATAGTATTAAATATCATACCACTCAATTAGAGGGTGTGGATGAGTGGTTTTCTCTTGTATAGATGAAAAGGAAACAATATATTCAATGGGTGGATGCCCCTCATCCTTAACTCTATATTATAAATCTAGTATTCCAACCCTTTAAAGTAATAGTTGATCTAGATAAGTTTCTCTAACATTTCATGTCCTTCTATGGCCCCATGATAGGTCGATGGGACTAGGAAGTTTCAGGATAACTATGGTTTTTGGTAAAACTATTTGTGGGATCATCATTCTTATAGTATATTAGATTACAAATAGGTTCTATAGTACTATATAATGACCATTTCCAAGTGTACTATTTCCAATTTATCTATATTATAATGAAACAATTTATTGGCATGTGGAATTGTAAACAATATGAAAATGAGAGGGTCTCAAAATTTATTAATAGATGGAAAGGCTTGGAATCTAACATAATATCCCTGTCCCAAAAGAGTATGTATTTTTAATTTTTATATAAAATCTAAATAATGAATTACTAAAACTGATGATACCTTTTGAAAATATGATTCTTTTCTGAGAGTTTGAAAACATTACATAATTTGTAGAGGATTATCTTTAGTGAAAATTGTCATGAATATGGCCCATGCCCATAGAATAAGCGAAATAGTCAATAAAGGTAGACATTATTTCAATTAAACAAATACTACAATTTTTTTTTGAGGATCCTTAGTATTCCACAAATCACTTATCACCACCCGTTTAATGACTTTAAAAAAAGACCACCTCAATCCCGATGTAATGTATGATCAAGGCCACATAGAATATGAGGATAGAAGAAACCTATAATTTTCTATAGGAGCAACATCTTATTTATTTCACAATAGATATCAAAAGTAATCTCCACCTGGTATCTGATCCTAAGAGAACCGATATTCTGCGTCTCAATTATCATCCACACTAACACCATTACAATATAGGTTGGGATGAAATATCAAGGATTTATTCATCTTCAATGATATCATACTTAAAATAGTTTATTTGAGATATGTAGTTTAAGGAAGTCCTCAAGATAAGTTCCCCACATGTTCACCATCCATTCAGAGCGGCAGGACGTGGAAGCTTGTTTAGCTACTAGATGAATTTTAAGATAGTGTGTTGGTCTCAAAAAATTCTCCAAGAAAAATTAATAAACTAATAGTGTCATTGGATACTATTGAATTATTCAAAGAGATTTCATCAGACCCATCCATTAGAGGTTGATAAAAAAATGAAACAAAATATAGAGTAGGAAGAATAATTTGATCAAACTCCCAAACTGGCCTAGGCAATTAACGATTTCCTACCATCATCATTCATAGTAGATGAATTGTATTTCCTAATATAATTATCAATAATTGAATATTAACTTTATGATTCTATTAATTTCATTCAGATTGTAGAAAAAATATCTGATGATAAATATTAATATGAACTAGAGTTCCTCCTACTGAATCATGGTTCATAAGGTTTAAGACATAAAAGAAAATGGAAAAGGGCAGCTAAAATCATATAAACCTCCATTATTCCATCCACATCCCCACTAATTCCACATATATTTATGAAACATGTTTCCAAGAACTATATAGGCACATGTAGAGCATGGAGAAATCCATGAATCCTTAAAGATTCATTAAAATCCAATTTTCATAGAAGACTATGTGATCAGTGAGAAACTATCTGATTAGCATAGATGAGTGGGTAAACCTACTAGCTTTAACATATCAGTGAAATTGATACTTTGAAATATATCGAAGAACCGAATATATCTATATCCTTTATGTTATATGATAAGGATAAACCCATTTTGGGAAGCATAGAACAATATTGAAGAAGTATGACATCATGAAATAGTTATTGAATATCCAAACTATGTTCTAAATCATATATTATTCAGAAAATTCAATGTATCTTAGGGAGAAACTGTTGAGGAACATCACAAACACATGTAGTTTGAGAGAATTCAATTCATGGTTACATTATAACCAAGTATCTTCAGGAAATCATGTTTTTTTGAAGTCTCAAATTTACAATGGCTTTTGGATTAATCTTATCCTAGTAGGAAATATCAAGTGTTTAGGGTATATTGGTAATGATTCCCCCTATATGTTTACCATTTAGGGGTATGAAAAGGGGGATAAAACCCCCTCTAAAATATCATTCTCAAAAACCTCTTTAAAGACCTGGTGTCTAATTTTGATTTCATTTTTATTCACAAGGATAAAAAATATAAGGATCTATATTGATGAACATGGATTCATATCCATGCCATAATATCATTATCATTACATCAATTAGAAATGTACTCAATCAATAGAAAGGTTTGAATTATGTGTGTCATTAACATCCCCTTTGAGTATAATGAATCCCATTACACTAATGTAATTTCCTATAATATATAAGGAATGTATATTAGAGATTTGGACGATACATTAGTTTTTACTCCAAATAGTTTCAAAAAAACCCCTTTATACCGCTGAATATTTCTTGAAAATGATTCTACAGTTCCTATACACCGAGTAGAGAGAACTTATCCTTCCCTAGAGATCTATCACACTTCAAAATACAAGGATTTTATATATGGTAACATATTCTTGATCAAGATAAGCTGTTAAGACATGGATTATAATAGTTTTAGAGAACCTTAGGGGATGATGATTTATAATAGTCCTAAAAAACATCATATAGTACATGTTTCATCCAAAGGTCTTGATAAAACTTGAATACTTGAATTTGATTATCCTATATGTGCATTGAATATACAGATCATTCGATTCCATTCTAAAATAGGAAAATAATACCAGGAACAAAAATATCCTCATCTATCTAAGAAGAATAATGATATATACTGACAATAGATATTTTTATTTCAAAATAAACTACTTTTATCCTATATTATTAGTGAAAAATATGATATAATACTAACAACACCACATAGTTCTCCTAACCTCATGAATCTACCAACACAATTACATCATTAACCACCCGAAATAAACCATGTGTACATCCCAGTGGGTGGTAATATTGTAATACTATGATATTTAATTATTATTGTATAATTTAATCAAAAGGTGATAATGATTCCATTTCTTTTAAAAACTCCTTCCATTTAAGATAATGATGTTAACTATGGATCTTATTGATTAGGAGGTTCTCCAATCCCACGAAACTCCCCAAATGTTGGAGGTGTGTTTTTTAGGATCTTCTGGATGTCTGAATTGGAAGGAATAAAAATCTTTATTCTCAATGAGGGTTTTATGATATTTATATTTTTCTCCTTAACCAAGTTTATTTAACCTTATTATTTCTTTCCATATAATGGTTGTACAAATCTTGAGGAATAATACCAAATGTTATTATGATCTTAGAAATTTACCCATAGCTACAGATAACCTATTTAAATGTTAATGGTTATTGAAAACAATAATGACCGAAAATTCATTCAATAAAATTTCCCATATTAGTTTCATTTTATATATAATTAATCATATATAACCACATAAAAAACACAATATAATCATTATAAATGAATAATAAAATAAATGAGAGGTGTTTTTAGATGATAAAAAACCTCTAATAATGAAAGAGTAACTTGACCTTAGGAATAGTAATATTAACTATAGGAATAGTAAATCATCTTGATGAATAGTAAATCACCCATGAGGGTATAAAAAAATTTAGGAATCTCATAATTGAATGTATGATATAATTATATCAGAGTAAAAGTAAGTGAATATTTAAAAAAAAAATTAAGTTTTGGTATTTTATATATAATATACATTTAATTAGAATTTAATAATTAATAAATTATATAAATGAAAATTCATTTTCATAAAATTGATTCTTAAATAGATATTTTTTTGTCTTCTGATTTTTGGATAATTTTATGACAACTTAGTTAATTTTTGAAAGTGTTGTAAAATCAATTTTGAATTTAATATCTGTATTTTTCAAGTAAATAATTATTATATTTTAATATAATTTTTCACATATTTAGAAAAATATTTTCATAAAAATGAGTCAATTTTATAATTCTACATGTTTGAAATGGTTAGGGTGAATATTTTTTTTTTTAATACATGAATTTTTAGTGAATATAAAATATTGTAATTTTCTGTATAAATATACTATAAGCTACATACAATATTTATGGAGTCATGGATAATGTATTCACACTTTGATCAAACTAACATGATGTTATTTATATTTTTTTGACAATAATCCAATATATTTATTGTCCTGATCTAAATAATAAAATAATGAATTAGATATTCAAAAATCACTCCTCTCCACCACTATAAAACCAACACCTCACTCCCTCTTCCACTCACTAATCTAATCCATGATCATTGTCAATGTTCTACCATAAAACACTTCCCTTTTATCTTCTCATGTGTAGGATCTCTTGGTCTTTCCAAAAGACCAAAACCCCTTCCCCTAGGGTGGTTCTCAAGGAAGTTTTTTGAAGATCCAAAATCATCTTCGTTTTCCTTTGGGTTTCTTTTCATGTTCTTTCTTTTATTAGTCTCTCCTAACACCATATGAACAAATTATCATGATAAAATAAGTATCATATTTATATATTTGAATGATATAATTTTAATTTAATATTCATCCTCAAACAACTATCTCTCTCTCACTTTTGTTTTAAAAATGTGATTATCATCTGGGAGGTGCTGAGTTACAACCTTCATGGATGATAAACATTTGTTCTACAATATCTACTTCAAAGATGGTCATGATACTATTTTTTTATGGTTAAAAAAGTCTATAATATATGTATTATTATCCATTTCATGTTATTAAACAATTATATATACACAATATTAATTTATAAATCCAAATGATTTTATTATGATCAATAACCACCATAATAATGAAAGCGATTATCACTAAATGTTTTATATAATGATTCATAGCCATAAAATATAAGAAAATGATATATATAACCATTTAAACTTATTTATATTCATTAAATTCATATACATTCAATTCTAGATATTTATATCATTTCCACCTGAAGTACCAGACTCATATACAATTATACCGATCAAGAAACCCAAGGAAATGAATGATCCCATGAAATAAAATTGTATATTATAACTCAAAAAAAAGCCATGAATGAACATAATAAAATAATCAAAAATAAAATACATATATATAATGCCTTTAATTAATAAATTAATATATTTAATTTGATTATCCAGGATGTTAAGAACAAGTGCAGAACTTATTCATACAAAAGGTAAGGGTTTGTACACGAAGATCCATTTTCATTCAATTTACTCATTTTATCTCTTTACCACAAGGAAATTATTAATTATTAATAAGTAATCATCATAAATTCTATGAAAATGTTATATATAAATGACCAAATCATAAACCTTCTTTATTTTATCAAGGCATACATGTTTTAAAAGGTTCGTTCTCAAATTATTTCTGATAAACAAGAATGATTCAAGGGAACCTCTACAATTATTTCCTCTTTTCATTTTAACTATATAATATATTTTATTCCACCATTATTTCTATAAAAGAAATAATTTTTTTTTATAAAAACCACATTATTTCACTTTTCATATTATAAAAATATTATTCCACAAGAACTCTTCTTTTCAATGTAAAAGAGTCTTTATATCAAAATTACACAATGCCATTTAAAAGTATTTCCATCAATTTCTACACATTTGTATAGAAATGGACCTAGATGCTCCCCTTATAGATCAGATCCAGCTTTGTGTACAAGATAGCTTTGACTTGTGTCAGTCCCTTGTTTACCCAGCCATGTTGTGCTTCTACTCCTTTGGCCATCTCTAAGGGAACTCTCTTCTTGTCTGTAGGAGGAAGAGTCAGGCGGAGTCTGGAAAGTATGTATTGCCCGCTCTAGCCTTCTATACTTCATTGGCTCCATCCATGAGGATTGGGCTCGTCTTGGCCACATCCTTGTTAGGTTATGGTGGTGATGTTTCCCCTTGATTCGACTCCTTGGACATGGAGGTGTTCAGGGTGGCCTGGAGTCTCTGGATCCAGTGGAATGTTCGTCTCAGGTTGTTACTGAGGCTTCCTACATGGCCATGGTCCCCTACTACGCACCGGGTTTCCCCAGCTCCTCTAGCCCATTGCAGTCATTCTTCAACTTTTCGTGGGGCAATGAAGGTTCAGCTCTCCTAGGACTTCCTCATACTTTCATCCTCTCATCCATGAGGCAAGATCTCCTAGGGTAGTGGCCTCCTTCCATGCACCGCCTTCACTAGAGGAGGCTCCCTCATTGGAACATTTTCCTATGGGCTCTCCTAGGGCCAGACAATCTAGTTCTTCCCCATTTCTTCTGCCTTCTCCGGCTCCTCCCCATTTTGAGGGCTCTACCGAGGCAGGCTTTGGGGCTTCTACCTCAGTCTATCCCTCCAACTAGTCTACTACTCCTGCATGGTCTTCCCCTATCGTGGCCCCTACATCACCCCATGCATCCTTCATATCTAGGCCCATCATTTGGCACTCTTGTACTCTTTTACTCACCCCCATCATCCCCTCACTTGGATTTTATAGGGGCCAGGACTATATCCCACTTTAAACTTCGGAGGAAGTCCTCTTCTAGCACAGCAGCCATGATTCCTGGGGCCAGTGTCAGGACCATTTTGTTTTAATTTTATCCTTATTTATCTAGAATTCTCATGGCATGGGAGCCTAGGTAAAATCATATTTTATCGTCAGTGAATTATATTCCAAAAAATCTCATTGGTTCTCGTGTTGGAACCTAAAAATATAACATCAAGATTGCGGAGTTTGCTCGCAAGATAAGGATGTGTGGTTTCCTACAAGATGGACATCCCATTTCCTCCATTTGGATATTAAGGAATGCAGCCATCAGAGTGTGCTTGGTTCTACCATCTGATCAGTTAATAAGTATGTTGATTAGGGATAGTTTACAAACATTATTCTTATCATTTGTTCATGTTAGTTGTGACATCCGAGACTGAGAACGTCTGTGGCGCGATCTGAAGGCCTTCGACCCCGGTAAGCTCCCCTAGTTTCTGAGGGGGGGGGGGGGGACATCAACATGGTGTCATAACCCATCGAGAAGAAAGGTAGGGGCCATTTCTCCAATGCTCTATCCTAGAGTTAAACCAATTTATGTCTCACAAAGGGCTGCTGGACATGGTGTTTTCTGGGAGATGTTTCACATGGTGAACCAACTAGAGAGGTCCTCATCACACCTGGTGAAGGCTGGACCACTTCCTGGCCAATGTCCATGCTATCTCCACCTTCCAGAATGTGAAGGTGTCTCACTTGTTCTATAGCTTATTGGACAACAAACCTCTCATATTTGAAATTCTACCTGGTCGGGTTAAGAGTTTTTCCATGAAATTCTCTCCCCTCTGGGTCAGTTACCTTGATTTTTTGGACACTTTCAGTTCCTAATGGAATAGTTTCATGTCTGGAAATCCTTGGGAAATTCTACAGAATAAATTAAGTCTCCTCCAAGAGGATCTTCGGGTGTGGGATAGTGCCTAGCCTCTGCCTATGTGCGATTTGGATGGGTTTAAGTCAGAGATCGATCACCTGGAGTAAAGCTTGGAAGTGACATGGAATGAGGAGCTGTTCGGGGATTTGGGCACAAAGAAAGATGCTCTAGTGGAAATGCTCCTCAAAGAGGAGCACGTGGCCCAAGATGAATCGAGAGTAAGTTGGATTCTAGAGGGGGACTACAACCCTGAATTTTTTCATGAATTCATCTAGGAAATACAAAGGTAAGAAAGAACCAATTTTTGGTTGGAGTATGGTTCTTATACAGATGAACAAGACATTTTGGGTGGCTTAGCGGAGGATATCTTCAGAAGTTTTCTTTCTAGACCTAATACCACGATGCTCGAGGGGCACCCATAAGGACATGAACACCTCACATATGTCATTACAAGGGTGCAGTCTAATTAAGACAACACCCTACTTGAGTCCTTACCATAGGAGGATGAAATTCTTCGGGCTGCTATGAACTTGAACCTAGACAGCGCCTCGGGCCCGGATCGATTCCCATGATCCATTTACCATGCTTATTGGAGCGTGATCAAGGATTATGTAGTTCTATCTATTCAAAAATTATTTGGAGTGGGTAAACTTCCTCGAGATTCCAGTTCCACCACTATGGTCCTCATGAAAAGGTCAATGATACCTCCCTACTCCACCATTATCGCCCCGTGAGCATGTTCAATTTTTTTACAAGAGCCTCGCCTCAATTCTTAACAATAGACTTAGCCCCTATCTTAATCATTGTGTCTCCTTTTAGCATCATGGCTTTGTTAAACATAGGTCCATTCAGGGGGTGATTGTGCTCTCCCAGGAGGGCATCACAAGATTAAACATGCAAGTACATGAATCAAACATGGTGGTAAAGATGAACATGGATAAGGCCTACAAGAGAGTGGATGGGGTGTTCATCATCAATGTTCTGATAGGTATGGGCCTATCTTCAGGGGTGGTGGATCTGATCTTTCACTGCTTTAGTTCTCCATGGATGGAAGTACGTTTCATGGGCTGAAACTATGGTTTCTTCAAGTATATCTATGGTATGGGGCAAGGGGATCCTCTCTCACCAACCATTTTTTTTCTTGAACAGGATGTCCTCGGTCGTCTTATCAATAAGGATATCTTTCATGGATCCATCAGGACCTATCAGTGCATCCCCAATCCAAGGATTATCTCATATCTGATGTTTTCGGACAATTCTATCATTTTTATGAATGTAGGTATGTGGTCTGTTCATGGGTTTAAAAAAATCCTTGAAGACTATTACTGATGGAGTGGGCAGGTTTTCAATCACACCAAGAGCACCTTCTATGTCCCAAAGAGGTTCTTGGACTATAGGGTGGCCTCCTTGAGCTTGCTACTTTGCATACGGTAGGGCTCTTTCTCCAAGGATTATCTTGGTGGCCTAATCTCCCATGGCAGGACTCATATCCTCCACTTTGATAAAATTTTTGGAGGATGACCAGGAGGATTTTGAACAGGAAGAACCAATTCCTATATTTCAGATGTAGGATCACCCTGGGAAACTATGTCGTATCTTCTATACCCTGCCATTCACTCATGACATCCCAGGTTTCAAAGGGGGTGATCAATAAGATCGATTCCATTCTCTCCTCCTTCATTTGGGATGCTCACAATGAGTGGTGGAATCATTGGGAAGCTTAGGTTAGGCTGGCTAAGCCAGTTCAGGAAGGGAGCATTGGTGTCAAGAGAATCTCTGACACACTTCAAGGCATTCATGCGAAGTTGGCATGGGAGGAATTTGAGGGGCACACGTTCTAGGGTAAGTTCATGGCTACCTAGCTCAATGGCTGGGGGAACAAACTTATTTCATGTCAGTCATCACATAGTATAGTTGTTCTCTCCCACATGCTCTCCCTATAACACTTTTCCAGATTGATTGTGGTGGTGGGGGACATCTTCTTATGGCACAAAAATTGGGATGGATCTATTCTGGGGTTCCGAGGATGCCCCAGCACCCAAATCATGTTCAAGGAGGCGAGAAGTAACCCGGTGTCCATAAGTGCGGTGATGGATAGCTCGTAGCACCATGCCTTTGATCTGATCAACCCCTCAGATGATCTAGATTGTTGTGTCCTCAATGCATTATCTTTGGGTATGTTCTCCTATAAATATTACAGGAGGGTACATTCTAGTGCGGACCATCATGACCCATGGGGATCGACTGTGTGGGTTCAAGATGTCCCTGTGAAATGAAATTTTTTTCTCTTTCGCATCAAGAACAGGGCATTGGATATGGATGCCAGCGTGAAGCATTCAGGCATCAACCTGGCCTCTTGTTGTCAAGGATGAAAGGTTCCCTGGGGGGAAAAATCTACCCACCTCTTCTTCAGTAGTGACTGGGCATGCCAGGTGTGGTGGAATTTTGGCAACTTCAAGGGCTTCTCGGTCGCGGTGATGAGGGACATCATCTTTCTCAACCATTGGCTCCATGGTGCCGGGGAAGGTGTCCCATAGAGGAATGATGATTCCATGATCCTCATATCTAGATACTGGTTCATTTGGTTGGCTAGTAACAAATCAAGTTATGAGTGGATTTAGTGCTCTGGTAGAACCATGGTGGCTGGGACCAGTTTTCTACTACTTGACCTAGCTTGATCATGAAACAAGTGGCATGAGGACCCCTCTATTCACTTTATTCAAGAATAAATCCCTGAGCAGAGCCCTCCCATGGTTGGTCACTGGGTCAAATGATATCCTCTCCCACTCAGACTGAAGCTCCTCTTTTATGGATCTTTCTCCTAAGATAACATGTAGGGCGGCGGTGTGGTTCAGGACCCCAAAGGGCATGTCATCCTTGCCTTTTCTGCTCACTTTGGCAGGGGCCATTCCCTCATCGTAGAGGACATTACCATGCTAATTGGTCTACAACTCTGTCGGCAGTAGGTTATCACCCTTGGCACAATTGTGAAAAATTATCTCATCCTCCACAACTACATGCATTGTAAATGCAGAACCACCTAGTTGGTTACCTATATTCTAAAGATATGTAGGAACATTTTCAACAGTGACACTATCTTTTTGAACATGGGGTGGGAGGGGAAAAATTTGAGGATTATCTATCCTTGATGGCAGTAAAAGGCCCCAGTGTGTTTTCTCTTACGAAGGTGCTTTCCTTTCCCCCGGAAGGGAGTAACCTGACCAGAGGGGATGCCCTTAGCCTGCATTATTTTAGACCCCCTTAACTCCCCCTCCCTTATGGTATCCTCATTGGCACATTTTTTCTTGTTACTTTCATGTCCCTAAAAATAAAATGATGATGATTATGGTATGGTTGGTGAAAGTTATTTACATTGCATATGTATAAAATGTTTATGTTTAACCCCATTCATATTATGAATTCATTGGACATAAAAATTATTTTATGGGGCCCACTATAGCCCCTCGATGCATCATCAGGTCATATGAGAGAAAATAGAATTTGGTTTTATTGAGGCCTTTCCCTAGTATTTTCAAACATCTTGGCCAACACATAAACAATATTTTTCAGATTTCTCACATTATATATTCTCACAATATGATATTAGTAATTGATAAATGATGTGATTATTCAATTAGTATAATACCAATGGTTATGTTTTATTCTCCTATTTTCATTTATATGTATTTATTTTATCAACTTTCATTCCTTCCATAGTGTGTTTAGGTGTATTTTTAAAGGAATTTGTTTATAGTTGTTCACCATGAATAATGGTATTGATTATGATAACTTCAACTGCATTACAAACCATTACTGAGCACTGAGATCACCCCTTTCTATTGTTTTATTTATTCCCAGGATTCGAATATGAATGTTATGAATGAATTGTAGGGATAACCTAAGAGTTATGGATGATTCCAATATAATTTCAACATTGTGTTTCATTTAATGTTATAATGTAAAACATATGTTTCATATATTTTTCCAAAACTACTAAACTGTTTTCATTTGAGATATAAATTTCTCGTAAACATTCCAATGTGATAGAATAATTCACATACTCCTTGAAACTGGGTCCAAGAGTTATAGTTGTTATCAGAAGATGTTTAGTAGAAATCATGGAAAAAAATTTAGAAAATGAGGATTATAAAAAAAACTCTAAGATAGACATTGAGAATAAGTATACTATAACACCCTAGAATTTCGATAAGGTATATATTATGTAAATATTTTTATAAAATACATCCTTGTATGGATACTACAAGTTGATGTGGTTCTGGCATGTATTCACCAAGGAGTATCAAATCCAACAAGTTTTTTTGGGTGTCACTCGGAGTAACTTGGTACCCAACAACGGGCCTTACTATGCACCTGGTATGACACCCATGGGGGATATTCCTATATAATTCACATTTTCATTATAAACCATTATGATTGATTTAAATTTCAATATTTTCTCATGGAAACCATGCTTATGATAATGAGATTAGACATGAATAAAATTTCAATTTATGTTAATTGTTTTTCTAGTTTTATATTATAAATTATGATTCATAAAATAATTTATTGTATGCCATTATATAGAAATGGTTCTTAGTGGAAAGAATGGAATCCTCATGAATACATGTATCTCATGTAGGTATTTCCCACCTATGAAAGATAATGATGTTGGTTCTAGAGATGAAACTGGTGCTGAGAGACTTATAAAAATACATGGATAGCTTACTCAAGTTATGAAAAATAACCTTACCCATATGGAGTGTCTTGATCCACAACATGGAAGCACAATGTTATAATACTATATGCGGAAATATCATCCATCATTCAATGGGACTATGAACCCATTTGTACAGAGTAGTGGTTAATTTGGTTAGGGATGATATTTCCTGCCTTATGATGTGATGAAAGGGAGAAGGTTTTCTGGAATGTTTATAAACTATTGGGATTTGTGGATCAGTGGTGGTCGTTATTTATAAAAAAAAGAGGAATAAGAAATAGATTAACTTTAATGGAGTTACTAAGAAATAATTTTAGAAAAATATTTTCCTTGGGAACAATGAACAAATATGGAGAGGAAATTATTTTTTCTAAAAAAAGTTGATGAAAATATTGAAAAACAATGAATCCTATTTTACAAGGATAACAAGGCATGTTGCGGACTACAAATGTAATCCAAGGAACAAGATTGATCAATTATTTGATGGTTTAAAACCATTACTCCAAAGGGCACTAGTCTCCTGGACATTTTTATCATAGGAAGATATAGTCTCATTTGATATCAAGGCATAGAAAAAATTCAATAAGCTATATGAATTTAAGGAAAAGATAGAAAAGAAGAGGGCAGATGAGGAAAGAATGGATAAATGGGTGAATAAAAAGAGGATTCTTCCAACATGTGATACATGTGGAAAGAAACACCCTAGAGCCTATATAAAAGGAAAATGTTTCTGTCAGAAATTTAGGGAAAGAGGCTACTAGTCTCGTTATTTCAAGGGATGTTAATAAGATACCAATGATCAATGATACAATCCTAACAATATGAGACATTTTCTAATGATTCTCTAAAGAGTCAATGAAGCATCCCCCATATAAGGTCATGGGAGAAAGTCCAAGCTTATGCGATCACAACTGCTAATGATTAAGTTCCTAATGACATAGTGTTATGTACATTAATCATTCCTTCAAACTTATCCACTGCATTATTTGATTCTACATTTTCATGTTCATTCAAATCATCCTAGATTTCTAGGAAAATAATACATTTCCAATTTGATTTAATAATGTATTTTTTAGTCAAACACCTATGGTATGTATCATTGTAACAAATATGTGTCCTTCAATCCCTCTTAAGACCCATAAATGTGCTTTAGTTTAGGACCTTATCATCATACTGATGATTTACTTTGATATAATTCTTGGTATAAGTTTTCCTCCATGTTATGATGTGAAACTCTATTTCAAGAAGAAAGAAGTTACTAATTTTTACATTGACGTTTAATCCCTCATCTTTAGAGAATAATCCTTGTCATTTGATTCTTATCTTGATCCACCCCAGTATAACTAATTAATTCTATTCATGGGGTGGAAGATAAAACAATATATATGAGTTAGGAAATAAATTTTCAAATTTAGGATGTTCTTATTGTGAATGAATATTTTGATATATTCCTAGAGAATTTACCTGGACATCCTATGGAGTTGGAAATTGAGTCTTCAAATGGTCAAATTCCTAGTTCAAGGCTTATATCAATGACCACTAATATAGTAGACATGGTGGAATTAGTATAGATAAAGAAAAAACTAGAGTAATTGAGTGATAAGGGATTTATCCACTATATGGTTTCTCTATGGGGACCTCTTGTTATTTTTGTTAATAAGAAAGATAGGTCTATGAGGTTGTGTATTGACTATAGAGAGATAAACTATATTACGATAATGAATATGTATCCTCTTCCTCACATTGACGATTTATTTTATCAACTTCATGGAGCCCAATATTTTTTTTGAATATTGACCTCTGATCTGGATATCATCAGTTACATGTAAGGAAGAAAAATATTCCAAGTATATAGAATTTTCAACCAGGTATGGGAATAATTTGTCTATAGTAATTCCTTATAGATTAACTAATGGATCCTATATCTTCATGGATATAATGAATATAGTTTTTAAGGAATATCATGAGAAATTAGTTGTGGTAATTATTAACGATTACTTGGTATGATCCAAAAGCTACAAAGGACATGTGAATCACTTGGGCATTACTCTGAATACTCTTAGAAGACATGAGTTAAATGGGAAGCTTAACAAGTGTGAATTATAGATTCAAATAGTTTCGTTTCATATCCATATTGACTTTATGAACGAAATAACAGTGTATCTTGCAAGGAAAAAGGATGTTCAAGAATGACCTACACTAACGAACGTAACCAAGGTACATAATTTTATTGGTTTAACAACATATTATTGGAGTTTCGTTGAGAACATCTCTTGATTAGAGGAACTATTAACCAAGAATAATCATAAAGGGGATATGTTTTAATAGAAAAAAGAATATGAAGAATGTTTTGATGAATTAATGATGAGGTAGTGAATTCCCAAATATTGACTCTACCATCGAGAAATGGTGGATTTGTGATTTATAGTGATGAATCAAAGAAAGTACTTGGATATGTACTTATGGATAATTATAGAGTTATTTCATATGCATTAATGTAGTTAAATATTCATGAATAGAACAATCCAGCTGATGATCTTGAGATAACAGTTGTAATATTTTCTCTAAAGATACGAAGATAGTATCTCTATAGGGAAATATGATAGATATATACTGATCACAAGAGATGGAAATAAATATTCTAGTAGAAATAAATTAACATGAGGCAAAAGAGATGTATTGAGATACATAAGAATTATGATTATACCATATAGTACCTTCTAGGGATGGAAAATAAGGTGGAAGATTCATTAAGTAAGAAGGATCATGGAAATATAAACAACATTAGGATTGAAAAGTAACCATTGTACATAGATCTGGTGAGGACGAATATGGGAATTATCAAAGAATATGAAACATCATTACTCTATCAATTGGTCTCCCAATCATTTTTATTATAAAATATTCAAAGTTATCTACCTAATAAAGAGAATATTCAAAAGAAAATTAATGTTTTGAATGATGGGAAGTTGGAAGACATTGTGTATGAAGATGAAATTATAAAATTTGGGAGGCTACACTGTGTTCTCTCTATAAATGACATAATATGAGTTTTATCAGAAAATTCCCAAAGCTAAAATTTATCCATACACCCTATTAGAACTATGATGTGAAGTTATTTAAAAGAATGTTTATGGTGGGACAACATGATGTGTGAAATTGCTGATTATATATCAAGTTGTTTAGTCTATCAATAGGTGAAGGCTGAATGAAAAAAATTTATAAGAGTCCTGAAACCACTACCAATTACTATATGGAAATTGAATGATATAACCATGTTTTTTATCAATACATTTACAGAAACTCCATGAAGAAATAATTCAATATGGGTAATTGCTGATCAACATACCAAATCAACACATTTCCTCACAATAAGGGAGAATTTCTCACTGGTGTGCCTTGAATGATTTTTTTAAATGGAGTTTTAAGGCTTCAAGGAGGACCTATCTCAATTGTGTTTGATAATGATCCACAATTTACATTAAAATTCAATAAATGTTTCCAAAATCCATTGGATACTAAGCTTCATTTGAGTACTACATATCATCCTCAAACGGACGGGTATCCAGAAAGGACGATCCAAACATTATAAGACATATTGACATCATGATCACTTGATTTTAAAGGAATGTGGGATTAGTTTTTACCTTCGTTATTGTTTTCCAACAGTAATAGTTTCCAGTGTAGTATTCCAATATAACCATATGATTTATTGTATGGATATAGATTTCATACACCAACATGTTGGCATGATGTTGGTGAATGGAATTTTATAGGCCCAGATCTTGTAGAGGAAATAATTGAGAAGGTAAAGTCTATTCAAACACATATCAAAGAAGTTCAAAAAAAGAGTTATGCTAACAATAGAAGGAATGATTTTTAATTTCAAGTGGGAGATAATGTTTTCTTAAAAATATATCCATGGAACGATTTTATAATATTTGGAAGGAAATCGAAATTGTTCCCCAGGTACATTGGTCTTTTTGAAATTTGGAAAGTGTATGATATGTGGATTATCATTTGGTGATGCCAACTATCCTTTATAAAGTTCATGATCTGTTACACATCTCATTGTTGACAAATTACATGCCATTCCCAACACATGTAATCACTTTGGAAGGCATCAAATTGGAATTTCACTTACCTTACTCTGAAGTGCCTAACTGAATTATAGACACTAAAGAGAAGGTGTTGAGGAATCAGATGACACGTTTGGTTATGGTACGTTGGAAAAAATAATGAAATTGAAGAGGCAATGTGGGATCTTGAGAAGATTATGATTAAGAACTACCCAAATCTTCTTTTGAGGTGTCATTTTATAAATTTTTAGGATGAAATTTTTGTAGTAGGGGAGAATGTGACGAACAAAAATCTATCAATTATATTTCCCTTTTTATGTTTATTTTATATAGTATGGGTCATATAAATCCACATAGAGAAGAAAATAGAATATTTTTTAATAAAGAATTAATGAAATAAGAGGTATTTCTAGAATACAGGGAAACTATATTTATGAAATAGTAACTTACCCTTATGAATTTTAATATTAACCTTATGAATAGTATATAGGACTAATGAATAGTAAACTCACCCGTGAAAGTATAAATAAATTTTTTGAATCACATAAGTGGAAGTATTATATAATTATATCGTAGTAAAAGCATGTAAATGTATTTAAAATATATATTTAACTGTAAGTATTTTCATAAGTCATAGATATTTAATTAAAATTTTTTAATAAATAAAATATTTAAAATAAAAATTTCTTTCATAAAAAACTATTCATAAATAAATATTTTGTTGGCTTATGATGTTAGGTTAATTTTATATGACCTTTGTTAATTTTTTAAGGTTTAGCAAAATCAAATTTATCATTAAATTTTTTTTTTCTTGTAAATAATGATTTTATTGAAAAATTAAATTTTAAATATTTAGAAATTATTTTGATAAAATGGAGTCTATTTGTTACATCTACAAATTATAAAATTGTTAGGTAGATTTTTTTTGGATTTTTCTGAAACACATGAATTTTTAGTGAATAGTAAAATACGATAATTTATAATATAAATACATAATAAGCTAAATACACTATTACTGAAGTCGTGGATGATGTATTCACCCTTGTTTAGATCTCACATAAACATACTACTATTTTTTAACAAGAATCAACACTATTTCTTTTCTTGAGAAAAATTATGAAATAATGAATAAGATATTTCCCACTCCTCCACTGTAAAACCCACCCCTCACTCCCTCTTATCTTGACTCCTCTAAGCCTTGAATATTGTCAACGTTCTACCTAAATAATCTTCAATAGTATCTTACCACATCAATGAGCTCTTTTTATTTCCAAAAGAAAAAAACCCCATCCATTAAGGAGGTTCTCATGGAGGATTATTCCAGTGGTAAAATCCTCTTCCTTTTCCTTTTTGTTTCTTTCATGTTCTTAATTTTATTAGTATATCATCACATCCTATTTCAAATGATCATCTTAACTTTTGTATCATCTATATACTAGAATGAGATCATGTTAATGTAATATCTATTCTCAAAATACTTTAAATTTTTCATTTTTTTAAGAACGAAATAATTGTTAGGGTGATTCTGATTTACAACCTTTGTGGATGATTAACTTTCGTACTCAAATTGCTTCTTAAAATTTGGTCATGATACCATTTTTATGGTTGAAATAAAAAGTAATATTTTTATTATAACCCACTTAATTTAGTTAAACTAGTATAAATACATAATACTAATTAATAAATCAAAATGAGTTTGTTATGATCAATAATCCTCATAAGAATGAAAATGAATATCATAAAATGTGTTATTTAATGATTCATAATTATAAAATATAACTAAATGATATATATATAAATTTAAAATTATTTATGTTTATTAATAACATTTAAATTCAAATATATATAATTATAACCCTTTAACATAAATTTCCATACTCATATACAAGTATACTGATCGGGAATGCCAAGGAAACGAACGCTACAATGTAATAAAATTGTATATTATAACACATCAAAAAGGCCATAAATGAATATAATAAAATTATTCCATTAAAAACATGTATATAATTTATTTAATTAATTTATTAATGTATTTAGTTATTTTATCTAGGACGTTAAGGTCACGTGCATAACTCATTCAGACATAAGGTGAGGGTTTCAACATAAACCTCAATTTTCTTTCAGGTTACTCATTTTTTACCCCAATGAAATACATAATTATTATTTTTTAATCATAAAAAATTCTATTTTAATGTTATATATATATATATATAACAATCATAATTATTCTTCATTTTATGAGGTGTTACATGTTTTAAAAGGAACTTCCTCAAATTCTTCTTAATAAACAAGCATGATTCAAGGGAACTTCTCAAATTCTTTCCTCTTTCTAAGTGAATTATATTATCTATTTTAATAAATCATTATTTTTCAAAAATAATTCATTTTATTATGAAAAAAATTGTCTTCCACTTCTAGTGTTATACATATATTTTTTCAAAATAACTCTTCTTCGAAAAGTAAAAGAGTATTTCTCTCAAAATTACTCAAAGATCACATATGATTATTTTCATCTATTTCAACACACTTGTTGATTCTTATGTTTAACCAAGATTATTACATTATGATATTATATACCATGTATAATTTATTTGTTTATGATCATTTTTACCATGGTTGTGATATCTTGATTCCATTACCCACATTACTCAGAATAGTTTATAATCTTGTTTACATGATGGGGAAAGTTATTTTCATTGAGTATGTATTTGATGTCTATGTTTAATCCCATTTATATGAAGAAATTATTGAACAAAAAACCTTATGTGTGGGGCCCACTATATCCCTTCAATGAATCCTAAGGTCTCATGAGACAAAACTAAATTCAGTTTCGGTTGAGGCCTTACCCTAATATTTTTAGATGTCTTCGCTGAGGCCTTAACAATATGTTTCAGATGCCTGATATTATGTATTCCCAAATTATGACATTAATAATTGATAAACCATGAGATTATTAGACTAGTATAGTATCAATGTTTTTGATTCATTTTCCAATTATCATTTAGATGGATTCATTTTATTATCTTTTATTACTCACTTATAATATTCAAGTCTATTTTTAATGGCATGTGTTTGTAGTTGTTCAGATTTCCTAGTGTTTATGAATATGATAACATCCACTAAATTACATACCCTTACTGAGCATTTGAAGTAACCCCTTTATTATGTTTTATTTTTTCACAGGATTCAAAGATGAATATTATGATTGACTTGAAGGGATAACCTAGGAGGTTGGGATGGTTATAATATAAAACTTATGATTGTATATGGATTTCAAAAACTACTAAACTATTTAGTCTTTTAGGATAAAAATTTATTATAATATTCTAAATTTGATAAAATAATGCATTTACTCCGAGAAACTAGGGTTAGGGAATTAAAAAAACTAGTGATTAAATACATCAATTGTGAGTATGTCCTTATGAAGGAAAAGGTGGACCCTATCACCATCTATATGAGGGGACTGATGGAATAATTCCATTTTGATCATACAATAAATCATACCAACCACCCAAATAATTCTTTTTCTAATTTGTAAGACAAGGAATGAACATCCATGTCCATGCCTATCTAAGATGAGATAGTCATTCACTTTCAAACCATATGTTAGTTTTATCAATCTTTATCTTTGAAATGAATGAAATTAATAGGGATATAATTTCAACGATGTCGTATAACATAACTTTCTCATTAACTAATATCATTTATATATGGATGATTCCTTTTATGAAATACCTCTAAAATAGTATCCTTACATTATAGTATTAAAAGAATGAAAAAATATCATTCTTGGAATAAAACTACACCATTTTAGAATATCTGGAATGAAACTAAATTCCTCTTTAAATGGTGTTTGAATGTTTTCCTCCTTAGATACATTGAATAAGTATATATATTTTATTCCATGTATAATTTCCATATAGGCTCCTATAGTGCTCATCGTCTAGGAACAAGGATCACACACCCAATTAAGAGTCTTGGATATTTTTTTCCAAGGATGAAACCATATTATGTGGAATTACATAGAAAGTGTCATTTTTATAAAATACATACCAATCCAATCAATAATACCATAGAGTTATTACATACTATAGAATAATAATTAACATTTTTTGTGTGGGAAATGGATGTCAGGAGGAAATATCTCAAAGTCACTACAATGAAATTATATACTCACTTCCACAAAATTCCTTTTCAAATGGGCTGAGGTCATACCATAATATAAATAGAGAATAATAATTTCATTGAAGTCATGATTTCTAATATCATTAGAATATTTGGTATACCACATAAAATATTGATACAACATCACACCAACTTCTATTTATCCCTGAATAAAACGTTTTATCGTGATTATAATATTGAGTCGAACCTTTTTTTCTAGTTAAATTTAGTGGAAAATTAAAACATAAAGGATCTAAATAAGACTATATCAAATATATTCCAAATAATGGTAGATAAATATATGAAATATATGAAATAAATTTTTTTTCATTCCTTGGGGGACAATCATTACATTACTCATAATTCTACACTAGTGAACCTACACAATTTATTATTTTAAAGAAAGGTGTTTTATCCCATAAAATTTCAAATGTAGTCAGTTTGAATTGATATATAAAGTAAACTATAAGAAGAAAAACTATCTAATTGGTGATTTGATGAGATATAATTACTAGATAAAAAGAGGATACATACAATTCATAATCTATAATTCCACCAAGACTGAATGGGGAGATCCATCGATAATAAATTCTTCCTCTACTGGTTCATTTATCTGTAACATATATTTGTTATTAGATCATTGATTATACCATGGAATAAGCCTCAAAATTTTGTACCAAATTGGTAAGGTGATTTTAAATTCATAAGTTCTATTCCAAGGGATCTTAATCATTAATCATAATGGAAGATAAATTGATCACACCCCCTACTAATGTGCTTTTTCATACAAAATAATATTTATAGTTAATTTTTAGGTTCTATTTCCTACTGATAAGAAATTAAAATATGTATAACCCTTGTACATAACATATAACATTAAATAATGAGTTCATTTTCCTTTTTAATTGACATAAAACTATTCTACAACATCCCAATTATATGGTGTTAACCTAAATGTTTTTTGTCCATGTTGTACAGACAATAACTATATGAAATCACAGTTATCATCACATGACAAGGAAATTACACACAGATTAGTCAAACCATTATGGACATAAAATAAATTACCCCATAAATCAATCTTTCATGAATATAAAATGGAAAAAGTGGACCATTCCCTATACACAATCTCTTCCCTTCATGATAGCATGATCAATGTAAAATCCTTTGGTACACAACCCATTATTTCTATAGTGTAGAAATTCATTTATACCTTTCATATGATTATGATATATGAAAGGAATATTTATATACAATAACTATTTATGGATTTATCACTATTGATACATGATACGTATTGACACCTAGATCTCTTATCCAAGGCTCTAATAAAATTTTCAACATAAAGAGGTCATCCTCAATATACAGGTCAGAAAGATACTGGGGTATTTTTAATTAAAATCTATTTTTTGGATTAATTAATATTACAATAATAGATGTGGTAATTCAAGACCAAATATCCTTGTCCATGAAAAATGTATCAGCTGTATATAATGCATCTCTCAAAACATGTGATCTTCAACATTATAGGTAACTTCTGTGATCTAGTTTTTTGTTGTTTCCTATTATTTAATGATAAGTATTGTCACAAAAATATCCTACTAATGGGCCGATTGAAATTTCCATTAACAAAAAACCTACATATATATATATGAATAATATTTATGAATGGGATTTAATTTCATGAAGTATATGGTGATTCTAGAACATTATATCATAGTCACATCCACAAGTTAAAATACAATATTTCACTATAGTAATTTATCTCTTCCAATTTTATCTATATTTTATTTATATTACTATACTAAATAGAAATAAATGTCTATATCATTTTACATGAACATGATTCTTGTATAGGAAACTATATAATATTTCCTATATCCTATGTATAAGCTTGATCTATGTTGGTTTCTTCACCATTGATTTATTCATTAATAAATATTATTTGAAAATGGCCCCACCATGAAGCAGATTGATCTATATGGGGGAAAATATTTGAAATATGTGTGGACTAATATATATTGGAACATGATATGTAGTGGTTCGAAATCTTATTTTCAATCCCTATACAAAAATTCTATCTATTAAAATTCCCCATATCCTATGCATTAGACCTTTCAGGGAAGATACTTTTAGGAACCTACTATAAGAAAGACAATGCCTGGAAATTCCTCCATTCTAGTATTGGTTTCATACCAGAAAAAAAATTAACCATTTCTAACTAATGGAATTTGGAGACCCTGTTGCATAATGTTAAACTACATGAAAATTTGGCCCTTTTCATATGAAGTTAAACTACATGAATTATTATTAGACTTTATATAGTATTAAACACTATAAAATCAGAGTCCTTACCACATAAAATTAATCAAACTGTTATTATAAAAACATTTATAGTGTTGAAAAAAACCATTATCTATTACCATTCCTCTCTAATTGTCCTCCATAGCCTAATTTTGTTCAACTAAGGATTGGGATTCCCATCAAATTTTTTAAAACTATTATTCTATAAATATGAAATTGTATATTAATTGTACTGAATTAAGGTTAAACATTCATGTATATCAATAAAAAATATACTAAAATGAATTGGATACTAATGTTGGAACATCATACATGCCCCGATATGGATTTTCATATACTCCCACATTTTGGTCAATCAACCAAAAGAATATCATATTGAATAAAGGGACCTCTATTATCCATATTATCTAACAATATCGTAGAAGAATACATCATTCCAATTTATTCTATGGTAGTAACTTATGTTCCTATCCCAAATCATCGCACATGACTTGAGAACCATATTTCAGGATTTACTGCATCCTCATCCCCTATTCAAAAAATATATTTGAGTAACCTCATCCATAGGAATCAAAATTACGTTATTGGTCACTCGTTCTATTTTCCTTGGTATTTTTATAATGATATTAAAAAATGTTATATTTGGTCTACTGGTTATATCCCAAATTCATGTGCAACATGATAGAATATTTATTTCCTTATACTCTTTCCCAAGATGGCTTAGATTAAAAGAACCTGTACTAGTAGTAAATGATACATATGGACTATCTAGTAAAAAACTACAAATAAAACATGATAAAAATTTGAATTTATACCTACTAATACCTAATAATTAAATTCATAAGAAAAATTTATCTCATAAATATAAATAGCATAAAGCTTATTGGGCTCACTATATAGACCATGTTGAAGCTGTTACAGGCTATTTAGACACCCATGTCCTTAGAAAATTTTCATAATAGGTTTATCCAATCCCTCCACCTTGGTAAATATTTTACTATACATAGAAAAAAACATTAAGGTTACCAAACCAATCTTTTAATAGAATTATCTCTATAACTATCTTCATTTCTATTTTTTGTGAGTCTTGAAAAAAAATTCATGGCTTTCAATAATGAGAATAATCGACTATGAGGGACACTAATTCTATATTTTCATAGATTACCTGATATGACTCTATCACGACCCGACCCTACCTGGGCTCGCGCCGCAACTACCCCAAGCCCGCCTCCATAGGCCAGGGGATGGCGACTAGTGCCGAAGGCACAACAACTCGGGGAGGCCTTTGCCTATGTACTAGTACACACACACGCAGCACACTCAATGCAAAAGTGTAGAGTAAAAGGAAGAACAAGTAGAGTAAAAAGGAAAACTGCTATATGTATAAACCACATATGTGCATCGACCTCTAAACAGTACAAAGTAAAAGCTGTAATGAAAAGGGGAAAAACACGCGCCCAACCAAAAAGTGCCACAACCTGGAAATAGGTAAACAAAAAGAAATAGCTGACGGGTCTCCCACGTGGAACCCGACCACGACCACTGCATGCGGTCCAGGCTCCCAAGCTCATACGCTCCACTAAAGCCACGCTCCACCTGTACGTTGTCCGCAAGGGCACACCAAGTGCGGGCAAAGCCCAAGCAGGGGTGAGTATAAAAATACTCAGTAGGATACCCCGAAGGCTCGAGGGAGCAACAAATGAGGTACCAAAGGGTGAGTAGTAGAGCGAATAGGGAAACTAAAGGAGTCCAACCAAGTGTGCAGTAAAGAGTAACAGAAGAGAGTTCATATCAACCCAACAAGAGGAAAGAAGGTAGAATCGTCGAGACACAAGGAGCTGGAAATGGTGATAAGATGAACTTCTCGTCAAGTCTTCGCTACCTATAGTAGGAGAGTAGACTCATCCAACCATGAGAAGCTAGACATGAAAAGCACGTGGCATACCCCGCGCGTCTTCGCCTCTCCTGAAAGTAGAGTAGCCAAAACCCAATGAGTTGGTACTCGTACGAGGTATATACATATATATGATCTTCCAAGAAGCCTGACCAAGACCGTAAGGGGATCTCCGTCCCGTAGCTCAGCCCCAGAAAACGAGTCTCCAATAGTCCCATAAGTAACACCATCGATGCCCAGCATCCCACACGTCTACCCCAAACCGCAAGCCAAGGGCTCAATCACCACACCTCGAAACTATCTGCTTTGGGTGGCACTGACTCACCCACACAGTTTTAGATCGCGTCACAAGAATGCGTCTCAGTGGGGAATGTGCCCCTCGTACTTGGGAGTTCTAGGGAAAGTCAAACCACACCTCGTCACTGCCCCGCAGTCTAGAGGTCTTCTCAAAGCCAAGGTCGTCACCACACTGACTCGTAACCAGGGGTCCCGCTCGGTAATCACGGAGGAAACCCACAGACTAGCCTAGTAGAAAGGACTGAGCCTGGAATGCCAACAGGTGTCCCACTGCCTAGCCCTACTGGATGGAAATTCTTAACCAGATATCGGGTGACCCACTGCCAGGCCCTGCTGGAGGGAAACCATAAGACATCATCAGGCGACCCACTGCCCAGCCCCGGTGGAGGGTAGACCATAACACATCATCAGGTGACCCACTGCCTAGCCCCGCTAGAGGGTAGACCTGGAATAAGTCGACAGGCGACCCACTGCCCAGCTGTGCTGGAGGGTAGACCTGGAACTAGATGACGGGCGACTCATTGCACAGTCGCGCTGAAGGGTAGGCCCTAAAAGGTCATCGGGTGACCCACTGCCCAGTCTCTACTGGAGGGTAGACCCTAATAGCGTCGGGTGACCCACTTCCCAGTCTCTGCTGGAGGGTAGACCCTAATAGCGTCGGGTGACCCACTGCCCATTCTCTGCTGGAGGGTAGACCCTAATAGCGTCGAGTGACCCACTGCCCAGTCTCTGCTGGAGGGTAAACCCGAAGAAGTCGATGAGTAACCAACTGCCCAGCCCCGCTGGAGGGTAAAACACAGAACTGCTCTGTCCATCTCTACTGGAGGGTACACCACTGGCCAACTGAACACGGAGTGGGTGTCGCGCAACCCCCCAACTCTAGAGCAACTATCCCAAAAGAGTTTTAGTTAATGTTCCATCACTGGGTGCCACTAGCACCGTTACTGGCTGATCCATCGAGAACGAAACTAGGGGGAGACCACTCAACCATGCTGGTCAACAAACGAGCACAAAGGCAGGGGGAAAACTCCACCCTGCTGGTCAAACAATCACACAGAGGGACCCTCAACGTTGTGAGAGGTCAAAGTACGCAAAGCAGGTCACGAAATGCATGTGGGGCCCACACGATGTGTGGCCCCAAGTCAACCCCAACTGAGTGCACAATCATCCTTAGGTACAATCAACCACATGTACCTCTAAGCGCTCCCATATACTCCCAGAGTATACCTCGTTCCAGCCCCAAGGCTATCGTGCACACGACACCCAGCATCAACACGAAGGCGTGACGTAACAACTCCACCTCAAAGGCCCAGGCACGGCCAACCACATCTCGTGAACCATTAACACTCTCCCAAGAGTGCGCGATCACACGCCAAGGGTCCGCTACAAACAAGGTAGGACGAACCACCACTAGAGCACCTTCCATGATTCCACATTCATCAAGATCGTGAAAGAGGCTTCTCACAACCAAGAGGATTGCACCGTTGTAATACTCGTGGAAAAACACGTGAGATCGACTACTTACTCTCCTCAAATGGATATCCGACGAAAAAATTCACCAACAACACCTCACGCTCGTATGACATCCTGTGATCCCGAGCCTCGGCCCCGAAAACAGTCAGGCACATCGCACCATTGCGATCCCCTCGGAAAAACATGTCAAAAGCACTACTCACTTGAGTGCAATAGATATCCTGAGAAAAAGATGCATTCTGGCGCACCGTACACGAGCGGTGCTTCGTGGGACCCACATCCCGGTCCTGAAACTCAACGAACGAATCACACCATTGCGACCCTCTTGAAAAAGAACGCAAGATGTACTATTCACATGTCCAAAATGGTCGCTCGGTGATAAAGATGGAAAACCACCATCGACGCCCAAACGGCCCTGGAGGGGCCCGCACCATTGTGTGGAATTACAGAGGGCAGACTTCCCCAACGCGATGCCCTCGAAAAAAAACCCAACATCGACTGCTCGCCCGCCCCGAACTGACGTCCGAGGAAAATGTTGCTAAAAGCTACATGCAGCTCAAAAGATGGGTCGTGGGTCCCACATGTCAACTCATTCTTCAGTGCCCGAAACCACCCTAGAATGCTTTGACCTGGTGCCAGGGTCCCAACGCCGCTGACGGTGCTTAAAACGGACGTCGGATGCGTCCGCGCCATCCAAAACAAGAATCTTGGGGAATACGCTCGTCCACTTAAGGACATGCCGTGCCTCCGCGGCCCCTAGTTTCAGGAATTAAAAATTCCAAAAACTATTTCTATACATTCCCCTTGACTGAAGGTCTGCACGACTGCTGACGGCGTGAAAAACGGAGGCCCGTAGCGAAAGCTACGGGCGTTAGAAATTGAAAGGGGGCACTCTCTTGGGCCGGACCGGCCCGGATCGGCCGGTCCGCCCACAGCCGGCTGGCGGCCCGGCCGTGGCCCCCCCCACCTCCCGGCCTTGACGGTCGGTATCCCCCTTTCCGCAGCGACCCGCGACATGCGGGTCGCGGTCGCGCCGCACGGGGTCACACACCCTGCGGCCCCTCCTCCTTCGCGCTACGCCGAGGCCGCCGCACGGAACACCGCCGCCCGCCGTCTCACCCAGGGAGCCCCGCCACTTCACCCGCTGCCACTCTCCGTCGCCCCCAGTGTCGCTCCCGGATGGAGTCTCCGCCGCCGCCACCTCCTCGGACCGAAGCCGCGCCGCCCTGGGAACCTGCCGGACCGCCGAAAATCGCCAGAAATCGCCGGGACAACCCAAAATTCCCGCAACATTCGACGATCAACCCCGAATTCCTACAAGCTCGGAATTTGATTCCAAAATATGCGTTGGAAAGATAAAAATGAATACTACGCATCTATGGGATTTATTTGAAGGTTTAACATAAAATTTACATATAAAATTGAACTCAAAGGGGGGTTCGGAAATTAAAACGCAAAACGCATAACCCTACCTCGTGGGCGTTTCCCGGAGCTTCGCCGCTAAAACGCTGCCTTTCCGGAGCCGCCTCGCCAGAGGTGCATCGCTGAAGGTGGAGGAGAAGAGGGAGAGGAGGGTATTCCAGGGGGAAAGGGGAAGGAGAAGAGGGAGGTGGGTGTGTTAAGCGTTTAAATTGAAAATGCTTAACCACCCACCCACCCGTCGGCCCGAACCCGAACTCCCGACGGGGTTGCGGTTAAGCCTCTCTTAGGGTAAAAACCAACTCATGAGCACAACAAAGGTCTTGTAATTTTAATCCGAGACCCCGTTTAAAAGTTATAAAACTCAACGCCCGAGGGAACCAAATTATGAAAACGCCCCTGGGGCCATTTTTCACAAACGGGCCGCGCCCGCAAAACTTACACCCCTCCTAGGGTAAACGCCACGCTCCAAACTCAACGGTGCCCTCATTTTTCCAAACCGAGCCACCGTTTAAGAGATACTAGCGTTTCTCCATTAAACGAATTAATTAATTTATTTAACCCGTTTAACATTCCAGAAGCGGGTGAGGGGTCCAAACATCCCGCGTCGACAAGTTTTATATGAATTCCTAGGGTAAAAACCCCATTCCGGACCTATCCGTACACTCAGATCTCTGATCTGATGCACTGTTTAGGAGTTATACCATTTATTTGGTGTTTCCAGTGTGAACGCACTGAAAATTAAATTCCGGCCACTCCGGGCCTCGGAATCGCACGCCGTCTGAAGGCGCTGCTCTAGAATATCATCAAGAATATTCCAAAGTCATTCACAGTGAAAATAGGGTTCTTACATCATTCCCTACTTCCGGATTTTCATCCCCGAAAAGAAAAACTAAGGAGAAACACAGGGTACTAAGCCCACAACCGGCTTTCTCACACCTAGAAGAACCCACGCACAGCTCTGCATCACCGAACAAAGACCAAAAGATTGATCTGTTCACAATAGATTGGCCCTTTCTGATGTCGTGCACCCACTCCAGACTTTGGGGTTAAGGAAAGGTGGTAGGGTACCTCGCCATCCCTTTTCATGGTCTCAAATGGCCCGAAGGCCCTCAGGGGTAGCTCACCTCCCCAAACGAACCTCTACGTCGCACGCCGCGACTGGAATCACCGCCCGCACCTGAAACAAGTCCCGATGATTCCCTCCTTCAGAAAATCCAGATGGTGAAACACCCTAGTATATCTGTTCATGCAAGATTTCACAGTCAATGTCTGGCAACCAAGACTCTCTTACACGCTCAGAGAGAGAAGGAGTCAACACCATCGACTAAATAGAAAAAGGTCCTACGCCTTTTACCTTACCAACATAGGGATACACCGACCCCCTGTGTCACCCTGGTAACTCCTCAAACAAGGAGAAAGGAGAAAATAATTTCACACGCATAGCCTAACAATTCTACTGCAAAAAGTAGAAGAGTCTTAAGGGGTACCCCTCACCATCCCATGCTCTGCAGGATCGTAGACATCCAAAGCTCGCAGCTGTCTGTGGTCCTAACCGTTAGCTCCCGAAGCCTGACATGGACCGCCTAGTGGTGATGGGGAGATCCCTTAAAGTCATCCCCCACTACTAGCTCCTCCCGCTCCTCTGCTAGCACCACCTCTCTGGGTACTACTATGATCACGGTGTTGCCTCTGTCGTGGTGGTACACCAGCTGCCTTCCTGAAGCTCTCCGCAAATCGGGTCAGCAGTCTCATGCCAAGTGACCTCGCCCATCACAAGCATAGCACCAACTCCCCAGGCTGCACTGGTGCCCTCCGGCTCCACTGTAGTGTATGACCATAGCCCGGAATCAACTCACGGAAGGGCATCCTCGACTGAGGCCCTGTACCATTTCGTCAGAGTGGTATACGACCACATCTCCAAAACCGACAGTGGAAAGGCCACCTGCGTCGAGGTCCTGTCCTCCAGTGCCTGCTCCCTATGGAAGACATCTCGGATCTGCCACGAACAATGCCACTACCAACTGAAAAATGTGATAGGAAGCTCTCTGTCACCAATGCCTTCTCTAGCACCCCGACATATGTGGAAATTCCCAAGGGTACTATGACAATATGAATCTATCGGCGAAGACCCTGCTCAAACTTCCGTGCTCGAAGGTTGTCGTCATGGACCAAGTTCGGGTAAAAGTGTGAACGGTCTGTGAAACTAGACGCGTACTCGACCACCATAATCCCTCCCTACTGAAACTGCAAGAGCTCCTAAATCCGAATGGAACGCAAGAAGGAGGGGAAAAACTCCTCTCGAAACAACAACTGGAAGACGTCCCACGAAAGAGACGATTTGTCAAGAAACCGAGTCACTAGACTCCACAACGCCGAGCTGCTCCACAAAAAGGGGTGGCTGCCAAATCCACTCTCTGATCTGTCGGCGT
Source organism: Viscum album (assembly GCA_963277665.1). Classification (NCBI taxonomy): domain Eukaryota; kingdom Viridiplantae; phylum Streptophyta; class Magnoliopsida; order Santalales; family Viscaceae; genus Viscum; species Viscum album. Next base: position 1,336,113,487 of record OY728132.1, on the reverse strand, counting down.
CTGCACAAGCCTGAAGAGACTAACCATGGTCTTTAAACAACCCTCTGCTGCCTGAGGGTCTAGCTCACCACTGAACCTCTATGGTCTCTGCCACTAGAACTCACGGAGCGCGCTAAACTTGTGCTCAAGCTCAGCCTACACTACTGAAACTGTCTTCTGATCAATAGGTGGGGATACTGCTACCGGCCCACTCGGAGAAAGGAACTCGCATGATGGGTTCTAGACTGTGGCCTCGTAGCTCATAGGGTCGTCGTCACGAACCAAAGCTGGTATCCTGGCTGGCTGTATTCGCAGAGACATCCTGAATATCATCAAGGAGTGTTGCGGTCAGATAAGCATATATGTATATACCAAAACCACGATGGGGATCTGACTCAAGAAGGACAGTAAAAGACTCAATTCTATGTGATGCACAAACAAATTTCCTTGCAACAAGTGTCTCAGCATGCCGAGTCGACAAGTGGGTTATCAGGGTCCTGGTGAATGGATACGTCGGCCGCCGCACTATCACTGGACTTCGTGGCCTATGAGATGCCGTCGAGACACGTTAACACTGTTGCCCTAAATCCCAACCAATTCCTCTTTTATGGACGTCTGCACAACGTCCCAAGGAACGAACCACCTATGATACCACTTTGTCACGACCCGACCCTACCCGGGCTCGCGCCACAACTACCCCATGCCCACCTTCATAGGACAGGGGCTGGCGACCAGCGCCGAAGGAACAACAACTCGGGGAGGCCTTTGCCTAAGTACCTGTACACACACACACAACACACTCAATGCAAAAGTGAAGAGTAAAAGGAAGATAAATTAGAGTAAAAAGGAAAACCGCTATATGTATAAACCACAGATGTGCATCGAACTCTAAACAGTACAAAGTACAATCTAAAAAGAAATGGGAAAAAACACGCGCATAACCAAAAAGTGCCACAACCCGGCAACAGGTAAACAAAAAGAAACAGCTGACGAGTCTCCCACTTAGAACCCGACCACGACCACCGCACGCGGTCCAAGCTCCCAAGCTCCTATGATCCACTGAAGCCACGCTCCACCTGTCTGTCATCTGCAAGGGCACACCAAGTGTGGGAAAAGCCCAAGCAGGGGTGAGTATAAAAATACTCAGTAGGATACCCCAAAGGCTCGAGGGAGCAACAAAGGAGGTACCGAAGGGTGAGCAGTAGAGCGAACAGGGAAAGTAAAGGAGTCCAACCAAGGGTGCAGTAAAGAGTAACAGCAGAGAGTCCAGCTCAACCCAACAAGAGGAAAGAAGGTAGAATCGTCCAGACACAAGGAGATGGGAATGGTGATAAGATGAACTTCTCGTCGAGTCTTCGCTACCTATAGTAGGAGAGTAGACTCATCCAACCACGAGAAGCTAGACACGGAAATCACGTGGCATACCCTGCACGTCTTCGCCTCTCCTTGAAGGAGAGTAGCCAAAACCCAAGGAGTGGGTACTCGTACGAGGTATATATATATATATGCTCTTCCAAGAAGCCCGAACAAGACTGTAAGGAGATCTCCGTCCCATAGCTTAGCCTAAGAAAATGAGTCTCCATAAGTCCTAGAAGTAACACCATAGATGCCCAGCATCCCACACGTCTACCCCGAACCGCAAGCCAAGGGCTCAATCACCACACCTCGACACTATCTGTTTTGGGAGGCACTGACTCGCCTGCACAGTTTTAGATCGCGTCACAAGAACGTGTCTCGGTGGGGAAAGTTCCCCTCGTACTTGGGATTTCTAGGGAAAGTCAAACCACGCCTCATCACTGCCCCACAGTCGAGAGGTCTTCTCAAAGCCAAGTTCATCACAACACTGACCCGTAACCAGGGGTCCCGCTCCGGTAATCACGGAGGAAAGCCATAGACTAGCCTAGTAGAAAGGACTGAGCCCGGAATGCCAACAGGTGTCCCACTGCCCAGCCCTGCTGGAGGGAAATTCTTAACCAGATATCGGGTGACCCACTGCCCAGCCCTGCTGGAGGGTAAACCATAAGACATCATCAGGAGACAAACTGCCCAGCCCCACTGGAGGGTAGACAATAACACATCATCACGCGACCCACTGCCCAGCCCTGCTGGAGGGTAGACCTGGAATAAGTCGACAGGTGACCCACTACCCAGCCGTGCAGGAGGGTAGACCTGGAACTAGATGACGGCCGACCCACTGCCCAGTCGCGCTGAAGGGTAGACCCTAAGAGGTCGTTGGGTGACCCACTTCCTAGTATCTACTGAAGGGTAGACCCTAATAGCGTCGGGTGACCCACTGCCCAGTATCTGCTGGAGGGTAGACCCTAATAGCATCGGGTGACCCACTGCTCATTCTCTGCTGGAGGGTAGACCCTAATAGCATCGGGTGACCCACTGCCCAGTCTCTACTGGAGGGTAAACCCAAAGAAGTTGATGAGTAACCCACTTCCCAACCCCTACTGGAGGGTAAAACTCAGAACTACTCTGGCCATCTCTACTGGAGGGTACACCACTGGCCAACGGAACACGGAGTGGGTATCACGCAACCACCCAACTCCAGAGCAACTCTCCCAAAAGAGTTTCGGCGCCTGTTCCATCACGGGGTGCCACTAGTACCGCTACTGGCTGATCCATCGAGAACGAAACCAGGGGAGACCACTCAACCCTGCAGGTCAACAAAAGAGAATAGTGGTAGAGGAAAACTCCACCCTGCTGGTCAAACAATCACACAGAGGGACCCTCTACATTGCGAGAGGTCAAAGTACGCAAAGCAGATCACGACACGCACGTGGGGTCCACATGACGTGGGGCCCACACGGCGTGTGGCCCCAAGTCAACCCCAACTGAGCACACAAATATCCTCAGGGAAACAAAACCACATGTACCTCCAAGCACTCCCGTATACTCCTAGAGTATACCTCGTTCCAGCCCTAAGGCTATCGTGCACACGGCACCCAGCGTCAACGCGAAGGCGTGACGTAACAACTCCACCCCAAAGGCCCAGGCACGGCAAGCCACATCTTGTGAACCATTTACACTCTCCCAAAAGTGCGCGATCACATGCTAAGGGTCTGCTACAAACAAGGTAGGACGAACCACCACTAGAGAACCTTCCATGCTTCCACATTCAACAAGATCGTGTAAGAGGCTATGCACAACCAAACTGATCACACCATTGTAATCCTCGCAAAAAACAAGCGAGATCGACTACTTACTCGCCTCAAACGGATATCGGACGAAAAAATTCACCAGCACCGCCTCACGCCCATACGTCGTCCCGCGATCCCGAGCCTTGGCCCCAAAAACAGTCGGGCACATCGCAGCATTGCGATCCCCTCGGAAAAACATGTGAAAAGCACTAATCAATTGAGTGCAACGGATATCCGGAGAAAAAGATGCATTCTGGCACACCGTACAGGAGCGGTGCTTTGTGGGACCCAAATCCCGGTCCCGAAACTCAACGAACGGATTGCATCGTTTCGATCCTTCTGAAAAAGCACACAAGATAGACTATTCACTTATCCAAAAAGGTCTCCCGGTGATAAAGATGGAAACCCACCGTCGACACCCAAATGGAATTCGAGGGGCCCACACCATCGTGCGAAATTACAGCAGGCAGACTGCGCTAACGCGATGCCCTCAGTAAAACACCCAACATCGACTGCTCGCACGCCCCGAACGGACGTCCGTGCAAAAAGTCTCTAAAAGCTGCACGCAGCTCAAAAGACGGGTTGTGGGTCCCATGCCTCAACTCTGGTGTCATCGCCCGAAACCACCTTGGAATGCTTCTCCCTGGCGCCAGGGTCCCAATGCCGCTGATGGTGCTTAAAACGGACATCGGATGCGTCCGTGTCGTCCAAAACAAGACTCTCGGGGAATACGCTCGTCCACTTAAGGACTTGTCGCACCTCCGCGTCACCTCGTTTCAGGAATTAAAAATTCCCAAAACCAGTTCTAAACATTCCCCTCGACGCAAGGTCTGCGCTGCCGCTGACGGCGCAAAAAACGGGCACCCGTAGCGAAAGCTACGGGTGTCAGAAATTCAAAGGGGTAGTCCCTTGGGCCGGACCGGCCCGGACCGGCCAGTCCTCCCACAACCGGCCCGCGGGTCCGGTTCAAGCCGTCGTGGCCAGGTGGCCGCGGACCACCACCACCGACCAGCCTTGATGGCCGATCTCCCCCTTTTTGCAGTGACCCACGACACGCGGGTCGCGGTCGCGCCGCACGGGGTCGCGCACCCCGCGACCCCTCCTCCTTCGCGCTACGCCGGTGCCGCCGCACGGAACCCCGCCGCCCGCCGTCTCACCCAGGGAGCCCCGCCGCGTCGCCCACTTCCACTCTCCGTCGCCCTCAGCGTCACTGCCGGATGGATTCCCCGCCACCACCTCCTCCTCGGACCGAAGCCGCGCCGCCCTGGGAACCCGCTGGACCGCCAGAAATCGCCGGAAATCACCGGGACAACCCAGAATTCTCGCAACCATCAACGATCAACCCCGAACTCCTCCAAGCTCGGAATTTGATTCTGAAATATGCATTGGAAAGATAAAAATGTATACTAAGCATCTATGGGATATATTTGAAGGTTTAACATAAAATAGACACATAAAAACGAACTCAAAGGGGGGGTTTCGGAAATTAAAACTCAAAACGCATAACCCTACCTCGTGGGCATTTCTCGGAGCTTCGCCGCCGAACCACCGCCTTTTCGGAGCCGCCTTGCCAGAGGCGCATCGCCGAAGGTGGAGGAGGATAGGGAGAGGAGGGGCTTCTAGGGGGAATGGGGAAGGAGAAGAGGGAGGTGGGTTTGTTAAGCGTTTAAATAGAAAACGCTTAACCACCCGCCCATCGGCCCGAACCCGAACTCCCGACGGGCTCGCGGTTAACCCTCCCTTAGTGTAAACACCACATCCTGAGCACAATGGTGGTCATGGAATTTTAATCCGATAACCCGTTCAAAAGTTATAAAACTCAACGCCCGAGGGCACCAAATTACGAAAACGCCCGTGGGTCCATTTCTTACAGACGGGCCACGCCCGCAAAACTTACTCCCCTCCTATGGTAAACGGAACGCAGTGAACTCAACAGTGCCCTCATTTTTCCAATCCGAGCCACTGTTTAAGAGATACTAGCGTTTCTCCATTAAATGTATTAATTAATTTATTTAATCCATTTAACGTTCCAGAAGCGGGAGAGGGGTCCAAACATCCCGCATCGACAAGTTTTATGTAATTCCTAGGGTAAAAACCCCATTCCGGACCCATCCATACACATTGATCTCTGATCTGAAGCACCGTTTAGGAGTTATACCATTTATTTGGTGCTTCCAGTGTGAACGCAATGAAAATTAAATTCCGGCCACTCTGGGCCTCGGAATCGCACGCCGTCTGACGGCACTGCTCTGGAATATCATCAAGAATATTCCAAAGTCTTTCACAGCGAAAACCGGGTTCTTAATGACTCTATATATGATCCCACGTGTTAGGTTTTCAACTAAAAAAATCTCTTCTATCTGTTGTCTAATCTATGTATTCCCTAAAAATATCATAATGAAACTGGTTATTTGAATTTTGTTCAAGATTCAAACTTTTTGTACCAATACCATTTATCATCCTTCAGTCAAACACACTGAGATTTGATTTACATAATCAATAACCCAACAATCCATGTGGATTCTCTATACATGATTTTACTCAACACTATTCCATTCTTATTCTCATGGTATGATTGTAAAATTTTATTTCTAATCCTTTATCCCACCCCATATAAGCCAAAATTCCAAATTTCATAATTCCAAGAACTATAAACCTAAACAACATCCATGTTTCCATAATTAAATACAAATCTATAATATTAGTCTCTAATTCATTTCAGTTTTTCTTCTCATGTGAGATATGTAGTATACCTTATTTCTTGGCCAACGATATTCCAACTTAAACCGAAGATTTTATTGTTATGAAACTCATAACATTAAAATTACCAAATAATTTTTTGACACCCCATGTAACATTATTGGTAAGTTTGTTTTAATTAATAATTTCTGGATTTGTATTTATATTTTGTTACTTTTTATATGAGTATTCTTATTTCTATATTATTTTGAGAGGAGAATGATTAAAATTCAAAATTATTATTAATTGTGCTGTAACCGTTTCAATGGGCCTTCAATTTTTAAAGATACATTATTCACAGAATATTTAATATTTTAATATAATAAAAAGATAAAAAATGACAATGAAGGGTATTATGTATATCTGGGGTGAGTTAAATGGTTCTTATAAACTGTGTGGAACCCTAAGAGAAAACAAGTTGCCTATTTTTTTTGATATAGTATCTCCCTTATAATTGGAATATGTTTTGTCATACATTGTGGTAAAACCATCTACCATGATGAGGTTTTAAGATTTTTGTGTATTTACCATATAAAACATTAAAATTTATGTGTTTTAACCCATTTATTTTTCTATGAATCATTCGATTTCATGGGATCCCTTAGGATAGCTTTGACTTCCTCCTTCCCTAAATCACTACAATTATTTAGTGATTTTCAATAGTTTTGATGTGAGTTCTTCCTATCTTTATTCCACCTCCCTATATTTTATATTTATTTTTCATTACACTATGAACCATATATCTATCTCAAACAATATAAGGGTTTTGAGTGGATCTAAATTTGATTTTTTTTGTTTCTAGGGTTTTGGATGTTGTTTCTATTCCTCAAGGTGGGGTCTCCATGGAAGGTGAAATGTTTTAGAGAATTTTAGCTTCATTATCATCCCATTGAGGTAGGTGTTACTATAAAATTGTTTCCTTTTATAATACAATATGTGATTATTCTTTTAAAATTCTATTTTTTAAAAATGAATGACAATATGTGATATCTCCTTGGTGATGTGAAACTATTTATTTGTGTATTGACTTTGGAAATAATGGGTATTAATTTTCATTCCATGTTTTCAAAATTGAAAAGGAATTTATTAAGTTTCTACACTTGTGTAAAATTAGTGTATGGATTTTATAAATATTTTCCATGTTGGGAATACTGTTTTTAACTATATATTGTTTTTAATGTATAAAAAATTGAGATAAACATAATTTAATTTAGAATAAATGTGATAACTTCTAAATGGTTTTTAATGGGGTAATTTAATGTATTTAAAATGGGGATTTTAAATGTGTGTGAGGATTTCCTCTTTTGAATACTTAAATATGGATTTTATTAACTGGTTTTATGGAAAACCGATCACCTTTAAGTATTTTTTTCAAATTTCAATGAAATTAACCATCTGTAGGGGTGACATTGAAATGTTTTTGAAATTTATATAATTTATATAATTTTCAAACTAGTGATTTTAAATGAATTTAATGAAATTTGAATGGTATTGAAATCTTGATCCATGTTTTGGTGTTAATGAACTGGTTAGAATTTTGGTTTTATCAAAATGGTTGATAGGAGATGGCCCTTGATTTGCCCTTATTTGTATACACCTTGTGTGGGTTAATTTATAATTATGTTTTTTTGTGATCCCATTGTGTGGGAATTTGTTTTTTTTATGGGTTCATGTTATATTTTTACAAGTATATTCTTAAATGGGTGTTAGTTATGGTGGATCAATTTGTGTTATACATGGCTTGTTTGGGATATGCCAAAAATCCATTGTATTAGTTTTTTGAACCCATATACTAGGTGTGATAATAGATAACTATTAAATTATAGAGTCACACACATCTAATGAACCCTAATAAATGAGAAAAAAGGAAATATGGGGTGCTACATTCCGAAAAGGCTGGTGCAAGCTACCTGGATGGGTTTTTGTGAGGATGCAATCTAAACTGGCTTATTGGCCCATTTTAGGGTAATCATAGACATCTGAACATTAGGGATCCTAGAGAAGGTTACCTAATAAAATTTATTACATGTTGATTGGTTTTTGATTTTGTGGAGATCTATCTACTATTTGTTTGTATCATATCCTCCGATATCATTATTATATGTCATTTATTCTTTATTTTTTATTGTATTGTAATTGTGTTGTTTCCTACTTATTACTACTTTCCCATGTGGGTGTGTTGATTTGTAATACATTGAAAAAAATATTTTTCAATTATTATTAGAATTCCTATTGGAATTAAAGACTATTCTGTGTGTATTTAAAGTAGATTTAAAATTTGTTGTCTAGTTTTTAGGTGAATTTGGCTAGAAAAATGTTTTTAAATTAACCATATAATTTTTTATAAAACAAATGGTTTTTATGAGAAATTATATCACTTTTTTTATATTGAAAATTTATTTTTTTGATAGAGTTTTTCTTAAATATTCTATTTATTTTATGAAAATAAATAAGAGTGTTTTGAAAGATGATTATGAACAGGTTTGGTTTCTCATATGGGATTATAGAAAAATAAAGTTTCATTTTTTTAAACACCATTGATGAAATTATTTTTGAAAAATATTCCATAGTATATATGGGATTTACAAACTTACTAGTTTTTTTAGATCATTAATCTACATTTTAGGTTCTATGTTATAGTTGGATTACCATTATTTCATCATGAATGGCATGAAGTGAGTTTGGTGGTTGTGGAAAATAAGTGGTTTCATGGAGATGGTTTGTGAGCAACTCGAGTTAGTTTATGTTATTTTTTCAATAGTTACTGTTTTTTATGAATTCCTAGCTATATCTTTTTGTTTGATTATGTATATATAAATAGATTTTATTATTGTAGTTGGTTATTAATTTTTTGAAAATTATTTTTATTTTACATTCTTAATTTATTCATATTATTCTATAAATTATCTCTCATTTGGTTAATGTAATTCCTAAATAGTTATCTATGATTTCTAGGAACTAGTTCCCAGCCCATGGGGATCGAAAACCCCTTTCCGGACTTGTGGTGACTTCATAGTGTTTCTAGGTATGATGTCAGTCTAAGCCAACACGTTACAAAATGGTATCAATATTTTAGGTTATCCTATAATAGGAGCCCAAGAATCATGTGTAGAAATTGATATATGGATATTTCATGGCAGAAAAGGTGATTATGGTTATTAGTTCATATGAGTTAATGGTGGAGGGCATCTAGGAAACTCATTCTCATCCTAAACATGTAGCAGTCCAAGGAATTGGGGTACGATTTTTTAATTCTGGTTTTCTCAATTTTATTCTATGGATTTTTATGTTTTGATACCCTTTTATTATAAAAGATAAATTTAGAATACCCTTTGGTAATGGGATGAAAATGAATGAGATTTTGATTAGTGTGGTTAGCTGAAATTACATGGGAAACATTTGGGTTTCCAGGTCATTATACATTCCTCCTTTATAAAGTGTGTCACTCAGTTGGTACATGGTTTTTGAAACCATGTGACGAGTGAATGCAAAACACTATTTCTTCATTGACTTAAATTTATGGAATCCTATTAATTCATAATTTCCAATAAAGTTATTTTTTATTAGATATTTAATGTGGTGTGTTTTGGTACTTCCTTTTATGTGGTTCTAATCAACCTTGATTGAATTCAAGTGTAGTGATAGTTTTTGAAAAGTTCAGAAAACATCATTTTGGAGAAGGAAAGGGTCTTGGGAAGTTTTCATTTGTGAAATATTTTATAAATTTTTTGTTTCCATTTTGAGGTTTGGAAAATTTAATTTTTCAAAAAAGGAGAAATTATTTTTGAAATATCATTGGATATATTTTAAAATAGGGAAAAAATATTATAATTTCATTATTGGATGCTTGGTTTTCAATAATAAATAAAATATTGAAAAATCAATAAAAAATAACTTTTTTTTGGAAATGTGTGTTCTCCCAATGTTGTTTTTTTATATTTTGTAGGTTTTGTTTTAAGAATATATCATGGGGGATTGTTATTTAAATAATTTTTTTGTGATTATTTTTCCATTTTTGATGGATTTTTTTTATATGGATTCATAAACTATTATGTGACCATTTTTCGGGATTAAGGAATTAATTTTGTATGTTATTGTCTTATGTTGATGTTGTCAAAGGAAAATGATAAAAAATCTTCAATATTAATAGTATGTACCCAGACTCTGAATATATGGGTAAAAATTGAACCATTGGGTGCTCAGATATCATCTTAGACTTCTTATATAGGAATACTCGTTTTTTGGGTGGTTTTTAAGAGGAGGTTTAGGTAGTATAATGGTTGAGAGATATTTAAATGACCCCAAACTCTCTTGAAATTATTAAAGCTTCACTGGTAAGAGTTTTGAGAATTTTCCCTTTGGTTTATAGATATGGGTTCTATGATCCCTTTCACATGAAATTTTCCAGTGGATCATCCAGATATTTTGATATTGGATATATTCTGAAGATCACGAGGCTTTGTGAGGGTGATTGATATGTGAGAGAGTGTATAGATCACATTTAGAATTTTGTTATCATTTCTCTAAATCTAATGGTCAGTGATGATGATAAATAATGTTTCCTTGGAGGTGGTAAGTGTTGGTTTGAGTAGTTAACTCAAGAGGGAAGGGGTGAATTGAGTAACTATATAAAAATTTCTGTTTAAAATATATTATTTTTACAAACAATGTTTTCCCCAAAAATAAATACAGCCCAGTTAATCAAGGTTATACTGTTATAAGAGTTTGAATGTTTAAACAACTTCTTAGAAGATTGATTAATTCTCATTAATCTTAGTTGGTATTATTAAAATTACTTTTGAAGTTATCATACTAAGACAAATCAGATATAACTTCTTTCCAAGACTAACTATCAAATTGAAATTAGTGTTTTTATGGATTATGTTGTAAATCAGTAAAATAGAGTAGACTAAATTTAAATAGCACAACAGATATAAAACAAGTGGTCCAGTCTCAAGTCGAGACATAATCCACTCCACTTAGTGATCACCTTTCACCAAGCTGTTTATATAAATAAACTCTTATCCACACCCTGGATCGGGGTTAACAATAGTACATGGACTCTCTAGGCCATGCAGGGACCTCATCCATAGTTTTTGTGGGTAAAAAAATAATGACCAGGCCACACAGGGACTTCTTCCACTGTTGTCATTGGTAAACAATGGTAAATAATTTGGTGTGAGGTATTTGAAATCCTCTAATTCAGCACAAAAGTTAGTGTGTGTGTAAAATATACAGAGTACACACACTACTCAAAATTAAAATAAGGAAATCACTGAGAGAGAGTAGATATGAGTTCAGAATGTTCTAGTGATTAGAAGTGCAGCTTTGGACTCCTCGGATAAGACATAAATTCTTCTGAGTCCTTCTCTAGTTTTTGTGTTGAAAATAGAGTGTTGTGATTCAACTTGTGTTCTCCACGAGCTTTGATAATGTAAGGATGTTCTATGGATTCCAGTTTACTTCGTGTGTTCTTCATCAAGGTCAAATTTCATGCATGTTAAAGTGATTTCTTTGTAAATATTCAAAAATATGTTCTTCATGGTTATGCTCACACGCTTGTTTCCTGTTCAGTATAGCGCTCCGTTGTCATTGGGCACTCTCCACTCTTTATTTTCGAATGCATGGGTTTTGGCTGATAGGTTTCATGTGCTTCTTACCTCGTACCTCGTACTATGTATATAAAGAAACATTAATTATTATCAATGCATTAAATGAAAAAAATATTACTGTTAAACATTAAATTGAAATATGACAAAATAGTTTAAGAAACAGTGTCACAGTAAGTTATGTTAACAATGTATTCTTCATGGTATGTCCTTGTCATAGATTCTCCTTAACAGTGTCTCCTTCATGGTGTCTCCTTGTCCCAATGTATCATTGTCATGGTGTCTCCTTCATAGTGTCTCATTGTCACATTGTCTTGCTTACGGTTTCTGGCTTCTGGTGCCTTGCTCATAGTTTCTGGATTCCCAATGCCTTGATGAATGTGTCTTGCTAACTACATCTGGAACATAGGAAAACAGAGTGTCTGGATTATGGTGTCTGTTTGTAGTGTCTTGCCGCATGGTGTCAGGTTTACTGTGTCATGGTGTCTCATGGTCACGATGTCTCATTTGTCACGGTGTCTAATACTTAGTCTTCACGGTGTCAGGCTTAATGTGTTCTTTTTCACGGTGTCTGTGTCTTGCTCACAGTGTCTGACTTACTATGTCAAGCTTCACGGTGTCTTGTACTTAGGCAAGAAACTGTATTCAGACATATACAGTAATATTCATAAAATGAATTGAGCTTAGCCATTATCAAGTATGAGATAACTTGAAATATAAATACACATGATTGATAATATTTTTTAGAATTGTCATCATTAATAAGATTTGAAATTATTATTGAGATTTGGGATCAATAAAACATGATTAATAAATGAGGAGTCCAACAATCTCTCCCTTTTTTATGATCACAAATCAAGTACAGTTAAAGGGTAAATTGAATGCAGTTATAGAGAAAATAACAAATAGAATAACAGATAACTTCTCACTTTTTCTCCTCCTTTTGGGATTATCAAAAAGTTGAAAGAAGAGAGGGAAAATAGTGCATATGGAATTAACATTGTTCAGAAGACAACATACAGTAGAAATACAAAAAATCAATGACATCCCTATCAAAAATAGAAATCAATGGTCTTTTTCAGGTATTGGCCTTCTCATTGACTTTATCATTAGAATAAGAGGAATCCATAAGGGCAGTTTCTGATGTAGAAGAAGGCAGAGAGGTGGTAGATAGAGATGGTAAAGGGAGACCTTCTAAGTCTTAGGGAGACAATGTTGGAGTAGTAAAAGATCTTGGCCATTTCTGGTCAAGAATGATAGGCCTGATATGACTAAGAGCCTGGCCAACATACATGGATGTTGAAGCTAAGGCAGAAGTGAAATTAGGTAATCCAGGTCTGATAGAAGTAGCCGATGGAGAAAAAATTGTTGTGCTTTGAACATGAAGATACGATCTCAAAAGTTTAATGAAGTCTGCAATAATCTCTCCTCCATACTGTATGAAATTTTCAAAATCATCTTTATTTTCAATGAACTTTTCCAAGAATCTGGTAAACTTGGTCAACTTCTGGACATGGTTTTTGAAGGCTTCGGTTACAGGATGAATTCTCAGATTCTCTACAAGTTATTTGAAGTGGTTGGTCATATCAGTCTTGGAGAAAATATGGTTGAAATAGAATTCCACTTTCTTAGAGATCTCATGTCGGGCATCATTTGCAATCTTTCAGTGAATTTGAACCAGGTCCGGAACTATATAACTATTCTTGATAACTTTAGATAAATAATCCGTATCAAAGACACTTAAAACATTCTAAATCTCTTCCTTGACTATAGATCTGATCAGAGAACTATCCAATGGAGTAGAGGTTTGACCAGAGGTATGAGAAGCATTGACTGCTATGGATAGAGACTTGAGCTGATTTTGTACCATTTTAAGACAGCCAATATATTCATCTGTGAGCTTATTAAGGTTCTCCACAAACTGTTTAATGTGTTGCAACATGTGTTTGTGCCTTTCTCCAATATTTTCATCAAAGGACAACAGGTACGGGTGAATCTGAGAGACAACATCTTGAGGAATTTGAGACACATAAGGTTCTAGATAGGAAACAACAGGTTCTGATCTTGAATGAAATTCTCTATGTTAGTCTTCAACCATGCTTTTCAGAGTTGAAACTTCATTACTGAGAAACTTCTTTTCAACCCTTACTTCTTGAATTTCATGAATCATCTTGGGTTGAATGTGCTAGATAATCTTTTCTAAAAGCGGCGAGGCATGTTCCTGACTCAATTTGGTCACAAGATGAGGTTGAGAGGCCATAAGTTTCTCAACTACGGCTATGATAGTGTCTCCAAAGACTTTAAAATAATCTTTAATGACAAAATAATTTTGTTCAGGTAATGGTGCAGGTGCAGAAAGTGGTATACGTGAAATCTCAAGTTGAGGTTTAGGTTGAGTTTCAGGTTCAGGTGCAAGGTATGTGACAGATTTCAGTTGAAACAAAGATGAAAGATCAATCCCAGTGGCAGTAACCTGTTGATATTTACTCACATCATAAAAAATAGAGAATTTATAATGAGTTTCCACCAAATATGATTCAGTTGGTTGAGATGCTTCAATAGACTCATCTTCACCAGTCTCAAGATTTTGAGGTTCCACCCCCTCAATAAGTGCTTCCTTTTCAAGACCATGATGCTCAAGTACTTTTTCTAAATCCACGAGTTCAACTCTAATTTCCTCAGACATTTCTTGCCTAGCCAACCTAAAGACTATCTCCATTCTCTCTTCAGCAGAGGGTATTATCTCAGGAACAAATTCTTCCACATGAGGGTCATACATATTAGCTTCTTGGATAACATGGAGTTATTTTTGAGTTGCTTCTTGCACAGTACGGATTTCCACTACTACAGCCTCTTCCATGGATTTCTACTCAAATTCTAGGACAACTAATTCTCTTGCAGCCTCAGATTTGATTTCTAGATTAACAACAGCTTTAGTGGTAGGAGGTTCTTTTCCCAGAACAACAGGAGGAACAACAGTCCTTTCATTCTCAATAAAAAATTCTTCCCTATGAGATATATCAGCCTCTTCTCTTTGTGGTACTTCAGCTGCCTCTTCCTCTTCTTCTTCATCTTTTGAATAATCAACATCTTTATCTGGTTCCAAACTAGGAACAGAAATTTCCTTTGGCCATGTTGGATAATTCACATGATTATTCTTATCATAAATCTTATCATTATCTTCAACCTATTCCTTCTTCCAGGAGTTCCAGTTTATATTTATCCTCTTAATGGTAGGTTAAGATAAACTATATTCAAAATCCATAAGTACTTATTCATTGGGTCCAACTACTCCTTTTTCATCAAGCATTGCTGAAATCAGCCTAGAGTTAAATAGAGAGGTTGATTTGGATGTGACCTTGATCAATTCACACATATGGTGAATGATGTATTTCCACAGATTGATTTTGTGTCCATTCTTCATAAGATGAATCAATAACACATCTTGGTACTTAAAGATATCAAAGTCACATTTCCTCAGGCTAATCAGATTTTGAACAAATTTAAACAACATCCTTGTCTCTCGATCAAGTATAGTAGCTTTGGCCCTTCTCTTGGTTCCATTTCCAGTTAGGGTTTCCATTATATTTTCCAGGTCAAAGAAATCAGTTGTAGGTGGTGGAGATCTCTGATAATCATCACAAATTCCTTCATGAGGAATCCTAAGGCATGTAGCTCAGATCCTTGAATAGAATGAGCAGCTTTGTCTATTGACCCAACTCCTCACAACATATATTTCACCTAATTCAAAAGAAAACTATACATACTGATAAAACTAAGCTACAAACCTCAGATAAATAGGTCTATCATTCCTTGAGAACCATTCAATCCAGCCTTGTTCAATTAGAACTTTTAAAACCAGAGACTTGTTAGACAAAAGCCACTCAGTGCCAAGTTCTTTTTTAGGAACGATAGTGCGATTTACCGGGTTTGGATTCAAGGGTCCTTCGAGCGCCAGCTTCGGTGCTGTCTTCTTTTTCTTTGAGCTGCGCTTCTCAGGTGTGGAGGAAGATGGAAGATTCATACTTGGAATTCACTGAAGCTCGAGAGAGAGATAGAGAGAGAGAGGGTTAAATGTTTGAAAGGGTTCGGAAAGAGTGAGTAAGAGAAGGTCCGGGTGAAGAACCGAGTGAAACCCTTTTGTTTTATCATTTAGGAATGTCATAAGTCACAAAAATAAAAATGTGGGAATGTAAAAGAGGTGAAAAAATAATTACTATGATAAAAGTTAAAATAAAATCATAAATAATTTTCACCGTAAGACCGTGAATATTTGTTACAGAGCGATGGTAAATGGTCGTCACGGTGAGATAGTCAGTGGTCATCACAGTGAGACAGTGAATGGTCTGTTCTGTCACAGTGAGATAATAAGTAAACAATTCGGTCAAGGTGAGGATGTAAATGACAGACCGTGAATAGAAAGTGCTAACACTGAGACGATAAATATGAGAGAAAATAACTGAGAAATAGTTAACATGAAACAGTAAAGTAAAATATAGTAAAAGATTAAACAGTAAGACCAGTAAGATATCTATTTGTGATTGATCATGCCAATATCTTGTATTATGTAATCTATTCTCTCATAATTTAATGGTTTATTGAATATATCTGCAAGTTGATATTTAGTACTAATGAATTCCAAAGTGATATCACCTTTTTGGTAATGATCTCTCAAAAATTGAAGTCTTACATCACTATGTTTTGTCCTTTAATGTGAAATAGGATTTTTTGAAATGTTAATAGCACTTGTGTTGTCACAATTTATTGGTACATGTCTGAATTGATATCCATAATCTAGTAAAGTATGTTTTATCCCCAAAATTTGTGCACAACAGGTGCCAGTAGCTATGTATTCAGCTTCTGCAGTAGATAATGCAACAAAATTTTGTTTCTTACTAACCATGATACTAGTGACTTGCCTAAAAGGTGACATGTTTCAGAGGTGCTCTTTTTATCTAACTTACAACCATCGAAGTCTACATCAAAATAACTAACTAGTTCAAATGATTGTTCTTTAGGATAAAACAACCCTAAATTGTGTGTAAGCTTGAGGTATTTGAAATTTATCTTTATAGAATTTAAATGATATTCTTTAGGATTTTCTTGAAAACGAGCACACATACACACACTAAACATAATTTCATGATGACTAGCTGTTGAGTAGAGTAAACATATAATCATTCCTATATAAGTGGTTTGATCAATAGATTTTCCATCTTCATCAAGATCCAACTTATAGGTGGAACTCATGGGGGTGTCACTACTTTTAGTTATATCCAATCCAAAACGTTTTAGAAGATCTCAATTGTATTTACATTTATTTAAAATAATTACATCATTATTTTAAAAGATTTTAAATCCAAGAAATAATTTTAGTTCACCCATTAAGCTCATTTCAAATTCGTTTTGCATAATTTTAGAAAAAACAATACATAATGAATTTTTTGAAGATCCAAAAATAATATCATCAACAAAGATTTGAACAACTAAAACATCATTAGAAATTCGTTTTATAAAGAGGTTAGGATCAGCTCTTCCTTTTGTAAAACCATTGGAAATTAGAAAAGTACTTAATCTATCATACCAAGCTCTTGGAGCTTGTTTTAAACCATATAATGCTTTTGATAGTTTAAAAATATGATTTGGAAAATTAGGGTTTGTAAATTTAAGGGGTTGTTCAACAAAAACATCCTTAGCTATATACCCATTTAACAATGCACTCTTAACATCCATTTGATATAGTTTGAAATTTAGATGTGCAGCATAAGCAAGGAGAATTATATTGGCTTTATGTCTGGATACTGGAGAAAAATTATCCTCATAGTCAATTCCTTCTTCTTGACTATATCCTTGTGCAACTAATCTAGCCTTATTCCTAACTATATTTCCAGATTTATCTACCTTATTTTTAGACACCAATTTAGTTCCTACAACAAAAGTGTCCTTGGGTCTCTCAACAATTTTCCAAACTTTATTTCTTTCAAATAGTTTGAGTTCTTTTTTCATACAAATTACACAAAATTCATCACTTATAGCATCATCAATGTTTTTAGGTTCAAGTTGTGACAAGATGGCTTTATGCTCAACCTGATTTCTAAGAGAAGCTCTATTTTCTGTTCCTTTCTCTAAGTCTCCTACAAAGAATCTAAGGGTTAGTTTTTAATAGTTCTATCCTTTCTAGAAAAATAGAGACTAGTGAATTCAGGTTCATCAACAGATTTATGTTCATTATGACTTGATTGCACAAAATTTCTAGAATTGGAAGTCTTCACAGATTCTTTCACAGATGTATTTTAGTATTTTGAGTTGATGTTTATATTTGATACATCATCCTCTAGATTTTCTAGGATGGTCCTAGGCTCATGTGGATTGTTTCATCAAACATGATATAGACAGATTCTTCCACACATTTAGTTCACTTATTTAGTACTCTATAAGCTTTTCTTGAAATTGAATAACCTAGGAAAAATCCTTCATCACTTTTGGATGAAATTTTTTCAAGATTATCCTTAGTGTTGAGAATAATGACTTTGCAACCAAAAAATCTAAAGTAATTAACCTTAGGATTTTTATTGTTCCAGAGATCATATGGGGTCTTCTTGAGAATTGGTATAATCAATACTCTATTGATTATGTATCATTTTGTATTAACAGCTTCATCCCAAAAGTAAATAGGTAGGTAATATTCACTAAGCATTGTTCTATCAATTTCTTGCAGGGTTCTATTTATTCTTTCTAGAACACCATTCGCTGAGGTGTTCTTGGGGTAGAGAAATTTTGATTATAACCATTTTGTGAGCAAAAGGATTCAAACTATGGATTTTCAAACTCACGGCCATGATCACTTCTTAAAGATTTAATTTTAAGTCCACTAAGATTTTCTACAGACTTGGCATACTTAGTAAAATAAGAACAAGATTCACTTTTGTGAGCTATGAAGAAGGTCCAGCTATAACTAGAGAAATCATCTACTAGAATATAAACATAGTGGTTCCCATTTAAACTATAAATTCTAGATGGTCCAAAAAATCCATTTGAACCAATTTAAGAGGTTGAGAATTTGAAACTTATTTCGTTATTTTGAAAGAGATTTTGTGTTTTATCCCTTTTTACAGGGATTACACAATTTGTCATTTGGAAACTCAAGTTTGGTTATGTCTTTAACTAGGCCTTTTCTAGTTAACTTTCTAAGGGAGTGAACATTAAAGTGTCCTATTATCCTATTATAGAGCCATGATTCAATATGAAATACACTTAAGCATGAATCATTTTGAGAGGCTAAGGAATCTAAATTAACAGAATAAACATTTTCATTCCTAGATACAGAAAATACTAATTCACCTTTAGAATTAAAGACATTACATGCATCATTTTTAAATTTAACATGGTATCCATCATCACATAATTGTGATATACCATGAAAATTATATTTTAAGCCATTAACAAATAGTACTTGAGAAATTAGAATCGAATCAGAGTTACCAATCTGGACTAAGACAATGATCTTCCCCTTTTCATTGTCACCGAATGTTACATGTCCTCCATCTACTTTTACCAGGTTCTTGAATCATGAGTAGTCTCTTGTCATGTGCCTTGAACACCCACTATCCAAGTACCACAAAATTGTGCAGGATCTCTTGAAGCAGCTTTCCGACAATTTGATCAAGAAAAGACAAGTTTGGTACCCATACTTGTTTGGGTCCAGTAACATTAGAAATAAGTGCTTTAGGTACCAATATTTGTTTCATAGGTTTATTATAGAAATTAAGAAAAGTATTTGAAAAATAAACTCTATTTGGTCCAAAAAAAACATGAAACAGTAGAATATGCATCATGACTCGAGCTAGTGGAGCTATGTCCAGAACTGGGAACAAAATTGTATGTCCTAGACTTCGAAACAAAACTTTTTTCTTCCAAGGTTTCTTTTACCAGGTTGATAACCAATCCCAGTATTATATTTATGAGCAATTTGTTTTTCTAGCATTTGGGTAAGGGTATTTTTACCATTAGTAAACTTTTCTAAGTCACTTTTTAATTGATCATTAGATATTTTTAGTTCAATGTTTTGTTTGAGTAGTTGTGGATTTTTCTCTTTTTCAGTAGTAAGTTCAGATTTAACAGTCACATTGAGAGCATGTTGTTTCTTCAATGATTTATATTTATCCTTTAATTCATTGCATGTCTCTTAAAGAATGTTTCAATATTCATAAATTTCTTCATTGGTCATATTTTCAGAGTCACTTTTCTCTTCAGAATAATATGAGTTTTGTACAGAAGAGTTAAGTGTTACCTCAGATGTGTTTGTCATAAAACACAGATTGGATTTGTTAGCATGTTCATCATGTGATGTGTCTGAGTCACTTTTACTATCCTCAGAGGCACTCCAGGTTGCCTTCATTGCCTTTTTTTTACTTCTTGTACTTATCCTCATATTTCTTCTTGTACTTGAGCTTTGGACAGTCAGCCTTTATATGTCCATTGCGCTTACATTCATAGCACACAATCTCATCAGTTTTGTCACTTCTCTTCTTGTACTTTTTCTAGTTTCCTTTTGGATCATACATTCCCTTGAAGTTAGGATTTTTCAATGGGTTATTCTTTTTATAAAATCATTAGAATCTTCTAGCCAGTTGAGCCATATTCTTATCACTATCTGGTGATGATTTTTCCGTAGTATAAATTTCTCTAGAAGCTTCTATTTTTCCTTTGAATTTGTGCTTTGAGAAGGTGGTCTAGAATGCTACAGATTTCCCCTTTTGACCATCCTCATCTTCTTTGTTGACTTTCAGCTCTTCCTCATACATCATCTATTTTACAATGAGTTCTTTTACAGGTAGCTTGCTGATGTCACATGATTCTCTAATAGAGACAGAGGTTCCCCTCCATCTATCAGGTAAACACATAAGGATTCTCATGATCTGTTTATTGGCAGTGACTTCTCTTCCAAGAGTGATCATTGTGTTAGAAATCTCATTGAACCTGAGATATATTTCTGAAATAGGCTCATTAGGTTTCATTTTAATATTATCATATTTTATAGTATAATTATTAAGTCTCATTTCCTTTACACTATATTTTCCATCATGTGAGACAGACAAGGTATCCTAAATTTCATGGGGTGTTTTACAAGATGAATTCCTATTAAATATTTCATCTCCTACGGAATATTACAAGGCTTTCATACCTTTGAAATTTTTATTCTAAGAAAGTTTTGTCAGTTCATACCATGTAATTCTATCAGTCACATGATGTTTGTATTCATCTATAATGGATGACCATATTTAAAAACTCATACTCTCTAGATGTATTTTCTTTTTAATTTTCCATTTGAACATATTTTTTTCCATTAAAGAATGGTGGTCTATTAGTTGAAGCACCTTCCAATCTATTTTCCATACTAACAAATTACTTTCAAAGAGTTTGAGAATTTGAATTAACATAAATTTACAGATCTTTAGTATACAACTACAATCACAGTTGAGTAAGATTACACAAAGTTATAATAAAGAATCCTTTGGTACCAAATGTTGGACGGTGTAGTTAACTAAAGAGGGGAGATGTGAATTGAGTAACTATATACAAATTTCTGTTTAAAAGATATTAGTTTTACAAATAATGATTTCCCCAAAAATAAATACAGCCCTGTTAATCAAGGTTATAAAGTTATAAGAGTTTGACTGTTTAAACGACTTCGTAGAAGAATGATTAATTCTCAGTAATCTTAATTTTTATTATTAAAAATACTTTTGATGTTATACAACTAAGACAAATCAGATATAACTTATTTCCAAGACCAACTGTCGAATTATATTTAGTGTTTTTTGGGATTATGCAGTAAAGCAGTAAAATAGAGTAGACTAAATTTCAATAGCAAAACAGATATAAAAAAAGTGGTTTAGTCTCAAGACGAGACCTAATCCACTCCACTTGGTGATCACCTACCACTATGAAGATTATATAAATAAACTCTTATCCACACCCTAGATCGGGGTTAACAATAGTACATGGACTATCCAGGCCAGGCAGGGAAAACTTACACAGTTTTCGTGGTAAAAAAAATAATGACCAGGCCACACATAGACCTATTCCATAGTTTTTGTGGGTAAACAAGGGTAAAGAATTTTGTGTGAGGATTTTTAAATCTTCTAGTTCGAAACAAGAGTCAGTGTGTGTGTAAAATATATAGAGTACACACACTGCTCAAAAGTAAAATAAGCAAATCACTGAGAGAGAGAGTAGATATGAATTTTGAATTGTCTTGTGATTAGAAGTGCATCTATGGACTCATTAGATAAGAAAAAAATGCTTCTGAGTCCTTCTCTGGTTTTTGTGTTGAAAAAACAGAGTTTCTCGATTCATCTTGTGTTCTTCATGAGCTTTGATAATGTAAGGATGTTCTATGGATTCCAGTGCACTTCGTGTTTTCATCAGCGAGGCTGGATTTCATGCATGTGAATGTGCTTTATTTGAAAATATTTCAAAAATATGTTCTTCTTGGTCGTGCTCACACGCTTGTTTCCTATTCAGTATCGCGCTCCGTTGTCGTTGGGCACTCTCCACTCTTTATTTTAGAATGCATGGATTTTTTCCAACATGTTCCATGTGCTTCGTACCTCGTACCTCATACTATGTCAACAAAGAAACATTAATTATTGTCAGTGCATTAAAGGCATCAAATATGATCATTAAACATTAAACTGAAAGGTGACAACATAGTTTAAGAGACATGTCACAGTAAGTTATGAAAACATTGTCTTCTTCATTGTATCTCCTTGACATGGTGTCTCCTTCACTTTGTCTCCATCACAATGTCTCCTTTCCACAATGTCTCCATGTCACGGTGTCTCCTTCACAGTGTCTCATTGTCACTGTGTCTTGCTTATGGTTTCTGTCTTCCAGTGCCTTGCTCATAGTTTCTAGATTCACGGTGTCTTGATGACTATGTCTTGCTAACTATGTCTGACACTTAGGCAAATAGAGCATCTGGATTACGGTGTCTGTTCTCAGTGTCTTTCTTCACGGTGTCTGGCTTATTGTGTCACAGTGTCACACGGTCATAGTGTCTCATTGGTCACGGTGTGTGAGACTTAGGATTCATAGTGTCAGGCTTACCGTGTTCTTGTTCATGGTGTTTGTGTCTTGTTCACATTTTCTGACTTACTGTGTCAAGATTCACGGTGTCTTCTACTTAGGCAAGAAAATGTATTCAGAATTAAACAGTAATATGAATAAAATGAATTGATCTTAGCCATTATCAAGTATGATATAACTTGAAACATAAACACACATGATTGAAGATATTTGTGACATTTGTGATCATTAATAAAATTTGTAATTATTATTGAGATATGTGATCATTAAAACATGATTAATACATGAGGAGTCCAAAATTAAGTGTTTGGAGATGCATTAGTTACGTATGACATGTACTGAAAGTGAAATGGTTTCATGGATAACCCGATTAGTGAGTATAAGAATAAGTACGATCAACAAATGGACAAGAAGGTCTGTATAATAAAAATAAGAGACATATCATGTTCTTCTACTATTGTTCTCTATAGAATGATAATCCATCAATTTTTAATTCTCATATGTATTTTATATTTGTAGACATTCGGTTCATCTTATCATGTTTTATAAGATTGGTTTTTGGAAGATGCCTCTACTTTTTCTCTTTAAGGAAGGGTTATTTGTTTTTTGGACCTTTCCTTTATTGGTTATAAAGTTGTTTTTGAATATCCAACAATGGTTTTTAGATCTTGTTGATGAATCTATTTATTGATGTTTTGATGGATTGTTTTAATTATATTTAATGAAATTAAGTGATTATTTTTGGAATTATACCCACTCTCCCACCGTCTTGGGTGCTCTGTGGTTGGATGGAAGAAACTCCCTTGTAGCCTCATTATCTTGTAGAACCTTTCTATAGAGTTTTTTTCAATATTCTTTTCCTATTGATATTTCTAGATGTTTTTTTGGGACATGACAGAGGCCTTGGTTGTATTATAGGGCACATAGGGTGTGAAATACAACCATTGGGTTTTGTATACTAGATATTCCTTGCATGTATCCATTTTATATTCACCATGTGAGGGTGATACAGTTTTTTATAGGTTATCTATGCGTGTTGTGACCCAAGTAGAAAGATCATGGAATTTTTTGAAGCTTCTTTTGGTTGATATTTTTTTATCTGGTTTCTTTCTTTTTCAAGGTTGTTTCCCTTAGTAATTTTTCTCTTATTAATTCATGACATAAGAAATATAAATGTGGGGGAGAAATTTTTGGTTACCCCAAGATTCATTGAACTCCTAATTTCAATTTCTAATACCAGTTTCATTAGGAGACATTTGGGAATATTGTGGTTTATTGGTTTGATAATTTTGAGTATTTTGGGTTGATGGTTTTATATTTAAATCACATTTTGTTGGTGTTTTAGTTTGGATATTCTTGGACTTTCTATCTTATTTTTTATTTTCCCTTTGACTACATGCTTTTTTGTGGAAAAGTTTGAAATTTTGGGGAGTTTCTGATACCCCAGTTGTCAAAATATTTTTTATTTTCTATTATTGTAAATCAACTAGATTGGTTTTGTGTCTTGGTTGGTTTCATGGATAAAATTCATGATTTTGGAGGATTTTGGGAGGAGAAAATGTATCCCATAAGAATATTCACAATAGTGTGGTCTATATGCTTATGGGCCTATCATTTTGATAAATCCATTTTCCATGGATTCTTCATGGCTTGAAAAATTGTGGAGAGCTCCCTCATGAACCTGTAATTTTTTATGAGATTTTGGGGCGAGGTGCCTAGTTTCTCGAACCATGAGTAACCCAATGAAAAATTATTCTGCTTAAAATATCTTGGTGACATAGCTCCCTCATGGTTATAAAATTTTTGTGTCATGTTATGGTACTACATTTTTAGGGTGTTTCTTATTTTATCCATTCCTAATTTAAGGGGATGTACCTTCCATTTCATTCCATATGAATTTCATGACCACTTGGGTGCCATCAAGAGAGCTCAACATTCATCCCCCCTTTAATCATGGTCCTTAATTTGAAATTTCCAAGAGTACTGAGGTGATTTCTTCCTCTATTCTTCCCTTATCTATCTATTATATCATGTTTTGGGATTCCCCCATGAAACCTTGATCACTCATGGATCATTTTATATTTTTTAGTGGATGTAATATTTCTTTTTTTAGTTTTATTGTATTTAGGATTTGATTTATATTCCTATAGATGTGTTCATCATTGAAGATGGCAGTTTTGGAGGGTATAATTCTTGTTTGCATCTCTATGAAGTATGTGTTACTATGAAATCGTTTCCTTTTTGAATTAAAGTTGTTGTTATTCATTAAAAAATTTAATTTTATAAATTTTCAACTATATATGCTTGGTTATGAGAAATTATTCCTTCATACTATGATCAAGGAATAAATTGTTTTTTATTTTAATTCCTCATTTTCCTATTAAAATTTAATTTTTAAAGGTTTTATGTTTAATGAACGGAAATTTTATAAATAAAATTCACCTTTTGATCTAATTTAAAGTATTATTATGTAATATGGTTATAGAAAACACATTCACTTATTTTGTTTTAATATATCATATTTAATTTAAATGACTGTTAAACCTAATTATCGTTGAAAATATTTAAATAAATTATGATCACATTATTATTATAAATGTAGGGTTTTAACAAATCTATGTGAAAAAAGAAAAAGGAATTGATGAAATCAAACAGCAGGGTTATACCCTATGAAGCCCATTTATCTGGGCATCTGAGGGAGGTATCATCTTGGTATTTTCCCTTGACTGTGATTAAGATGAGATCTAGCATCTTATGTATGAGAGAAATAGTTTACAAGAGAAGTTCAAGCTCATCGAGATCACAGATAAAACAATGTACGTCAAACCACCTGATGAAAGTCTCACTGTCGTGCAGACTAATTTTACAAGTTTTTTCTATTGTATTGAAGTAATATGTATAAATACTCTAGTAATATTATTATGTATATTTTATATAATAATTAATATATTTTCATTTTATTGTTTTTACTTCAGAAATGATTTTGATAAAATAAAAAAGAAATATTATTATTGGGTAATATTTAAATTCAATAAAATTATTTATTTTCATGGATTAATATATTTTTGAAGTAAATAAAATTTTGATAAAACATTATTATTAAATAATTTTCATCAAATATAACTGATCATATTATTTTTGAAAAGTCAAATCTAATGTTTATAAGGGTTTAAAAAGTGTTCTTTTTAAAATCCCATGTTTTCTCAGTAAATGTCAATATTTATTTAAAATGTGTATATTCACATGTTTATAATGTTATTGAGATAAAAAAAATCTAATTTTTCGAATTATAATATTAAAATTATACAATGGTGAATTTTTCATTATATTATGAGATAATTGAATTTTTGGGTTAAAATTAAATACTGTAAAAATATACAGTGTTTATTATGAAGTTATAAGGACCAAAAAGTGATGTAATAAATATTATAAATTTGATACATTAACAAATGTAATCTTTCTCTTTAAAATAGTGTTACTTATGTTAATTTTATTATTTTTAATGTCAATTCATTAAAAACCTTATATATTTTGAGGTTTTAAAAACATTTCATTAAATGTATGAAACAGTACATAAGAATGGTTATTATTTTATTATGTTTTTCCAGTTTACTTATAAAATAAAAAATACTCCTTTGCTTTGTATGTAACCATGGGAAAAATAATTGAATGTTTTGTGTTTTTGGTTATTTTATTATTTAATGTCCAAAACATATGGATGAGAAATGATAAAGAATTCCCTAGTCATTTCATATATAACCCCAAAATGTACCCAACTAATATTTAATAAAAGTACATATAGCACATCCTTACCCATCCATACCCTCTATAGAGTCCTCCCACTATGACCTTGAGATCTTAATTAGCCCCTCCCAAGAATTTAGATTCACACACTCAATGATTTTATCCTCTCCATCTATTATTTATTGAGTTTTTTATTGTCTAATGATTTCTGTTTCAATTAAAAATGTTGGTATAGGTCTTTACGTGACCCTATTACTGTCCATTTGATGTAAAAAAATATTAGACACCCATTTACCTCTCATCAAATTATTTTATTAAATTTTATGTGATGTCATAATTTGATTGATATTTCACCACATTTTCCTTGATAAAACAATATTTTAGTGAACACAGTACCCATTTCCAATCAAGGGTGTTCAATATTATATGCTTATAATTAATTTGAATTGTACATACATTTTTTATTCTACTATACATTATCATGTATTAAAATATGATAATGAATTATTGCATATTCTATAATTTACATGTCACACATAAGAATGAGAATGAAATGAAAGTGATTGGTGTGCCTGTAATTATATAACACTCCAATGCATTGGTTAATGTTTAGTCCCATAGGAGGTTATGTTGGGATAGAGAGTGAACTTAATTCATTTTTGGGATTTTCTATCAAGTCTTCTTGTAATTTATCCTTGACATGTGTTCATGAAGTAGTGTTTTTAGTTGTTTCCACATTTCCTAGTCTTCCATTATGAGTATCATGATTTATCATGTCACATTATTAGTGCTAATAATTCTTACTTTGTTTATGCCCCTCTGATATTGATATTTTCAAACATGTATTTTTATCTTCATTTTATTCCATGTTTATTCACTTACTAGGTTTTATAGATCACCCCATTCTTATGTATGTCCCTAGATTATCCCATGAATTTTTTAGTTTGAGCATGTTAATAATGTTTTCAATGATGATGATCACATCACAATTTTAAATTATTATGTAATGTACTTCATTCCCAAGGAAACTAGACTTATCGATATTTTGGGTGGTATTGTGCCTAATATTATCTGATAAATCAAGTATTAATGTGAAATAAAGAGTAGGGTTGTTATAGTTTTTTTCAAAGGAAATGTTCAGTAATTTGTGGGACTAGGATTTTAAAAATATTAAGAATAAGTTAGGGATATGGAAAAGTATAAATAAACATCCCTAAATTTTGTTAATTATAGATTAAGTGTATTCTAAAAAACAACCTTTTCTAGATAATACATGTTGATGTTGTTCTAGAAAAGATATTCCTAGTGGTAATACCTGAAAACACTATGTTCAGTGAGACTCAACTAGGAACTATTGAATGAAAATGTGTCTTTCTTGAAATTTAATTTTAAATAAATGTGGGATATGATTCAGTAAATTCATAACCTCCTTAAAAACCATAATTATGGGATAAAATACTAATATGAAAATAATTTTATGAAATAGATAATGGCTAACACAGATGGAAGCCTATAAATCTATAAGATAAGGAAATACAATTAAATTCTAAGTTATATCTTTAATGTCCATGGATTCATATTTATGTCTTTAAGAGTATAAATATACACATACAAAATTTTTCGCTTATCCTATAAAATAGCAATAAATAAGATTAATCATGTAATGAATCAATATGACATGCAATGTGATTACTTCCTCTAATGAGACTCCCAACCCAATGGGAGTGGAAATTTCAAACATTGGGATGATACTCTATTAGATAACTAAAGTTAAAAATAGAGACCTAGATCTAGAGGAGCTCCCAAATCCCTTATGCATTATAAAGATAAAATTTAGGGCTTTATGTGATAATTTCTGATCATTATAAATGAATCATTGTATTTTTTAATTGTGGAAGAACTAATCATATCCATAGAGAATATCTTCTCCATCCATCAATATTCCAAAAAATGAAGATCCAACTAGATGTTAATTTTATGGAGGGAGAACCTGACCATTGGTGGACTTTGGTAATGAAAATAAATCTTTAAAAAGATATAAAGGTGAGGGGGTGGAGTATATTTTGGAAAATGTTTTCCAATTGATATTTTACACAAACTCTATAACATAAAATAGAAATCAATTTCATTTCTATCATGAAAAAGAAGAGGAATATATTGGAGAGTATAAGGAAAAAACAAAAAAACTATCATGATACAGCTCTATATTTTTTTTACTCTGGAATTCAAGGGTGACCACATCATTGGTGGGAAAAAACCTAGTCTACGAAAATTGATGGAAATATAATACATTGATAATAATGAGAATATTATTTAAGGTTCTCTCAATGTTGAAATATAGATTGGAAAATATCAATGGTATCATGTAAAGATAAAGTGAAAAGTGGATTTTAATTATGTAGATCAAATGGAGAAAGCTAATAGCACCACTAAATTTCAACATCTCACTTTCCAACGGTGTAGAATGAATCGCCCAATAAATTCCCTATGGGGATTGGGAAATTATTTAGGTGTGAGAATGAAAAGATACATACTAATGATTATAGATATTATAAACCCACTATTGTGTTGGAGGAGAGGAATTATCCAGTTCAACCATAGTGCATTTTTCATTTCCTCAACATCATATAATTTGGGTACTTTTTAAGCCAATAGACAAAAGAAAATGGTTTTTGAAGACAACCAATAGCCTCTAAGGAAGCAAGGGAGATCTTTTTACATACTAATAGATAAGGTGGATCCCGAAAAAAATTTGTGATAGGTACACTAGTTATTTGGTAAATAATTGATAACATACATTTTTTCTGTATCAACATATTCTTTCATATCACAAATGTTTGTAATAAATTTTTGAAAACCACCACAAATCATGGATTTAGAGCTATCAGTGAAAACAGAAAATGGGTAAATTATGAATATTGTGTATATAACACCTCCCCATTAAAAATTTGTGGATTGAAAATCCCAGAAAACCTTTTTATACTCCCTTTATTGATATTTTATGCAATTCGTGGCCTTAATTTTCTTTCCCTATATATAGCCAAAATAAATTACCATGAGGAGTAAATCACTCTTTGTATAATAAATTGAACCCTCATTATGTACAATTAATGTTTGGAGAATGTATCTTATTTAGCACCAAAATCTCAATCATGGATACTATTTCCCTACAGCAAATCATATCTAGCTGAAATGATTGAGTGTAGGGAAAATATCATCATTAAATAAATGCCTATTTTGAGGGAATATGAAAATGTGTGTCTCAATAAATTATGTGTCTTCCCCATAGTCAAGAGATTTATTTTCAATCAATCCTATTCCTATGGAACTTACATTATCCAAGACTCCATATGGAATGACTATTTTGGAACAAGTGTATTTGAATAAATAACTAATGAATAATATAAATAAAGTTTTTTTATGAACAAGTGCTTTACCATGTGGTGCACCATACCTCTTCATCAAGATGAAGGATGGTTCAATGCACATTTTCAAATATTATCATTATATCAACAAGATCATGATACATAAAATGTATCCTCTTCCATGGATTGGTAATTTGTCTGATCTGCTATGAGGAGAAAAATACTTATCAAATGTGGATCTACATTTGGGATATTACCAAGTTATTGTGACGAAGGAGGATATCCCTAAGATAGGTTTTCGTATAATTTATTGGTACTATGAGTTCATTGTAATTTCATTCAGACTCACTATTGATCTATCAATCCTTATACAGTTGATCAATAGGGTCGGTAGATATTACCTCAAAAAAATTATGATAGCCTTTATAGTTGATATTCTAATATTCTCCAAAACCATGGAGGATCATGAGAAGAATCTATGAAATGTTATAATGAACTCGCGGAAGGAGAATCTAAATTACAAATAAATAAAATGATAGTTTTCATTGTTTTATGTCTCATTCTCTTTGAATAACATTCCATGAAATGGGGTATATGTGGACTCTTAAAAAATAAGAGTAACTGAAGGATTAGGGAGGAAAAATTTATTATAGATATACATAGTTTCTTGTGATTATCTGGGTATTATCGTCGATTGGTGAGAAATTTCCCAAAATTTTATAACCCTCTAAATAAGATAACTTGAATGGGATATGAGTGTCTCTATAATAATAAATGTGATTACTATATCAATGAGGTGAAAAGGTGGATTATTATTTCATCTTCACATACAGTTCCCATAAGTGGAGAAATTTTAGCAGTATTCAAAGATTCTTATATGAATGGATTGGGTTTTTTTAAATAAACTTGTAAAAGTGATAGATTATTCTTTAAGGGGGTTAAAATTTTAAGAAAAAACTAAAAAATAATGACATGCAGTTCACTACATTGATCATCACTTTGAAAATATGGTTTCATTTTCTATTTAGGGAAACATCTGAAATATATATGAATCAGAAAAGACTCATGTATATATTCACATAGAAATAGAAAATTATGTGTTGGTGAATATCATTAGAGTTGATCAATGAATATGTCTTCTCAAATCACTACCATCCTAGGAAATTAAAAAAAGTTGAAGATTCTCTATGTATAAAAGATATTACCAATTTATGATTTATAATAATTGAGAAGGATTTGATCTTATTATATTTGAAGAGGATGGACATGGGAATCATATTAAAAAGAAAATCATATATCCTTTCACAAATGATTACTCATCCATCCCTTCTATATAGATTAATGGATTCTCAATGTAATGATATGGAATTATAAAAGAAAGTGAAAACTTTAATAGATAATAAATCATCTGACATAAATGTTATTGAAGATGGATTTTTGGAATTGGGGTCTGAAGTTTTGTACCATCAAATACTCTTTTAGAGAAAGATATGTTGGATGATGTTAATAGAGTGAACTTTTCGATACATTAGGGGAGAACAAAGATGTATTGAGATCTTTTATAGAATTATTGGTTGGAAAAAATGAAGAAAAATATCACTAAATATGAATCAAGATGTTTTTTATTCTAGAAACTTATCATGGAATGGAGAAAATCTAAGGGGATGATAGAAAAGTTACCCATGCCTATATGAAACTGGGATTCAATAATAATGTAAATTTTCACTAGACTTTTGAAGAAATCAATTGGATGTAATTATATACGGTTTTTGGTGGATCATCTTACAAAGACCCCGCACATCATTTCTATTTGAAAGTACTTCTCATTAGATCATCTTATAATGATATACACTAGAGAATTGTGATGCTCTATAGAACACTATTATCAATTTTATTCCATTATGATACAAAATTTTCCTCCATGTTTTGGAGAGTCAAAAAAAATCTCTAAATACTAATTTGAATATTAGCATGACTTATCACCCTCAAACTAGAATCAGGTCTGAGAAAACTATCAAGATACTCAGGGGAATATTGACTACATGATCAATTGACTGTAACAAAGGATGTGATTAACATCTTCCCTTAGTTGATTTCTCATAGAATAACAGCTTCAACTAATGTAACAAAATAGATCCCTATGAATCCATTTACAAGAAAAGGTGTAGAACACCTACATGATAGGATGAGGATAGGGTACCAAAATTTCTTGCCCCTAAAATGGCCTTGTAAAGGGTTGAAAATATTATAATAATTTAGTGGTACATCGAGGATTCCTAGACTCAATTAAAGAACTATGATGACAACTATCAATGAGACCTATAGCTTGATGTTTGATATATGTTTTTCCTATAAATATCTCCATGGAATAAGGTCGTTATATTTGAAAATAAATGAAATCATAGTCTAAGATAAAATGGTCCCATTGAGATCCTTGATCACATGAGAGTGGTGGACTTTTTACTATAACTACTACCTATGAAATATTTGGTACACGATGTATTACTTGTATCCCTATTAAGGCTTTACATACTAGAATTCTTACATGTACACAATATAGAGGTGGTACCAATGGAGAATGACCATTTCTATGAGTAGAAGTCGGTGAAGATCATATATTATATAGACAATGTTCTATGGAATAAATAAATAATCCTAGTAGAAGTGGTAATAAGTAACCACAAGTTAGAAGTAGAAACATGTGAACATAATGATGTGAGGAAATATAATTAATCAAATATGTTTTAGTGTGGGAAAATAATTTTTTGGGAGAAATTTATTAAGGGAGGAAAATTGTAATGAGCTCAACTATTGTAAATAAAATTGCACTTTTGATTTAATTAAATGTCTGATTATGTAACATGAATATAGAAAACACATGGAGTTAATTGGTTTTATTATATACTATAGTATTTTAATTACATTTATTCCTTATTTCGATTGATAATATAGTCATTGAACAGTGATCATAAGATTAGTATAAATGATGGATTTTAGAAAATCCAATTAAGACAGAAAAATGAAGTGATGAACTCAACTAGAAGGATCATAACATAATAATTCCATTTATTTGAGATTCCAAAGTAGAAATAATCTCTATGATTTTTAGTTTTCCAAGCCTATGTTGTGATCTATGAAAATAAGCATGAGTGAAATCGTTTACAAGATAATTTCAATCTCATCAAGATCATGACCCAAACCCTGTACATTGAACCACAACATGAATGTATCACCATCGTGCAACTTAATATTATGAAAGCTTATGGTAAATTGAAAGGAAATGTATCAATACATTATTAATAAGAAGATTTTAATTTTATATATTAATTAATATATTCTCATTTTGTTATTATTACATTATCAATGAATTTTATACAATAAGAAACAATATTTTCTTATAATATTAAAATTCAATTAAATAATTTATTTTCATAAATAATAATTTTTTAAAAATAAATCATAATTTAATACAATATGATTATTAAATAATTTTTATCAGATATAAATGATCATAAAATTGTTATAATGGTTTGAAAACTATTCATATTAAAAAAATGTAGTATTCGATAATACATGCTGATAATCATTTGAAAAGGGTAAATGGAAATATATAGAAAACTATTTATAAAGTAGTAATATTATTTTTGGTGTTATAAAATCAAAATTATCCTATTGATAATTTTTATTAATTTTTTGAAATAATAGTTTTTTTAATAATTAAATACACTATAAATTTACGGTGTGTATTCTGACATCATACTGACTCCAAAGTGATGTCATAAATACTATAAAATACATCCAAGAACAAATATATGTTTTCCCTTTCAAATCATGTTATTTTTATTTTTATTTAATTATTTTTTTAAATCCATTATGAATACACCAAAACCAATATAAAATTTGTAGTTTATAAAATGATTTCATTAATAAAATGGCTCACATCCATAAAAGAAAGAATAATATTTTTTATGTTTGGCCATTTAAATTATAAATTAATGTAAAAAAATACCCATTTTCATAAACCATTGTCAAAAACAATGGGAAGGTGTTTGGTGTTGGTAATTTTATTATACATAGTCCAAAACCAAAGTTTGAGAAATGATAAAGAATTCCCCATACATTTCTTATATAAAACCACATATGCTACAATTTATCTTCCCTCATAATCCAAGGATCACATCATTAAAATAAGCTTCATCATCCACATTCCTCCCATGGTTTACTAAGCTCTTAATAAGCCCCTACCAATCATTTGGAGTCACAAACTCAAGAAAGGGATCATCACCTTCTATCTTTTATTCTAGATTCATTATCATCTTTTTCCTTCTATTTCCAATTCCTAATGTTGGGATATGTATATAAAAATCCCTATTATTTTCCATATGAGGTCCAAATAATGATATACCCCTTTCTCTCTAATAAACCCATTAAATGAAGATTTAATGGACATTTGTATACTGTCAAAATTTCACTGTAATTTTAAATTCTAAAACAATTTGGTAGTGAATACATTACCAATTTCTTATTTAGGGTGTTTAACAATATACACAAATATCTATTTAAAAAGTAAAATACATTTATATATTCTATAATACATGATCACGGAAAAAAATATAATGATGAATGAATCCTTGTTGTAGGATTGATGTGGTGTGCTAAATCATGATAATGAAATGAAAGTCATGAGTGTTCTTGGAATAATATACTACACTAATGAATGGGGTAATATTTACTCTCACGAGTCATCCAATTAGGACAGGGAGTGAACTGAATTCCTATATGGGACTATTTCCAAATTTATTTCTTGGTTTTTTTCCTTGATCTATGTTTATGATGATTTTTTCTATTATTTCCACATTTCCCATGCTGCCTTTATGATTATAATCAAATATCATGTCTCATTGTACATGTTTTTTTTTATTCTTACTCATTTTATGCCCCACTAATATTCATATTTTCTAATATATATTCATCACATTATGTTATTCCATGTTTATCTCTTTACTGGGCTTCATATCTCACACCATTCTTATGTATCTACCCTGGTCATCCCATTGAGGTTTAAGTGTGATCATGTTAAATATGTTTTCAATAAATATGATCTATATCCTATTTTTAATTGATATGTAATGTATCTAGTTTCCAAATACACTATATTTATTGATTATATGTGTTGTATTGAGATATGTATTATGTAATCACTCATGTATTAATGTGAAATAAGGAGAATGTTTTTTATATTATTCATTTCATCAATGAACCTTTGGATTTTTGAAATGATTTCCATATTGTGAATTGGGTTTTTACCTTGTTTTTTGTTTTAATCGATAAAAAATGAATTAAAGGGAGTTTGGGTTTGAAATATTTTTGACCTCTAAATTCATTATAGGGTTTCATTAATGTTCCTAAAATGGTGACTGGAAATGTCTCTATGTGTTTTCCCTTAGGAAAATACCAATATGGCTTGTTTAATTTTTTTATGGAAAATGAATAGCTTTGGGATTGTTTTCACTTTCAAAGAGGGGATCCATTTCATAATGTTGAAATTAATTTTTTTAAGGGTTTTTTATTTTTATCATTTTCATAATGGTGATTAGAAATATAATTTTTATATGTGAATGGGATTGGAACCGTCAACCTTGTTTTGTTATTAAATTCCTTAATGGAACATTGGTAATGTTGAAATGGTTTATATGAGATGTACCTTGATTTCCCGTTGTTTTTATACCGATATCTATGGGATCATGATGATTATCTGATGTTAGGGATCCCCTTGTATAGTAGTATTATTTTTATGATATGGGTGCATGTTATATTTTTATAGGTCTCTTCTCCATTGGGTTTTAGGGGAAATGGTAGTTATAGTGCTTCCATTTCTATTCGACATGACTAGCTTGTGACATAAATAACTTCATTTGAATCAATTATGGGAACTAGGACACTAGGTTTGATTCTATATATCTATTACAATAGGGATCCTCACACTAACAGTGGCCCCATTGGTTTGGAAAAAAGTATATATGTGGTCTTCCATTCCAAGATTGATGGTGAAAGCTACATGAATGTGTTTTTTATACGATGAAATGTATATTTGGAAGGTTGGTCCATTTATGAGAGTCTAGGACTTCCCCACATTAGATATAATTGGGTATATCCCATGACATACTTGAATTCTAAATTCATGGTTAATTATTGAGGATAGTTTGACATATCACTGTTTTGTACCAGTTCCTCTTATTTTATTATTTTTGATCCATTATTGTTTATGTCGATTTTATTTTGTTTTAGTTGGTTCCATATTATTGAGATTTACCCATGTGTTTTTTTTTGATAACAATTATTTTTCATAGATTTTTGGAAACTATTATGGAATTAAATACTCTTTCACGGGTATTTAATGTGGATTTCAAAATGGGTGTTTAGTATTTTCGGTGGCATTGGTCAATTTAATGTTTTCTAATTGAATATTTTTGATTTGTATAAAACCAACAGGTAACATTAAAATGTCATATTGGTGTATGGGATTTTTGGATAATTTTTTTAAAAATATCATTATTTTCAAAACATGCATGTTTGGTTTTGGAAGAAAAAGTTGAATGTTTTGAAATGTGGTTATGGGCATGATTTGTTTATCATATTTCATTCAAGGAAAACCTATTTTATTTTTAATTTTCAAACTATATTTTATAAAGTTCCTTATGAAACATATGTAATATTTTCAGTGGGTTGTGGTAGCCTTATAGGATTTTTAATTAATTCCAAATAATTATAGGTTCCTGGTTCTTGTTTGATTCCATTTTTAACATCATGGATATTATGAAATGGGTGGGGTAATGTTGAGAAACATGTGATTGAAAGGGTATAGTTCCATCATAGTTGATGTTGTTCAGTGTTATTTTTTATTTAGAATTTATTTATTATTTATGTCTTTCAATGTCATTGTTTTGGAATATGTTTATGTATAATGTTTGGTTCATTATATATTAATATGACTTGTTTTGAAAGTATTTTTATATTAGATCTATGAATTTATTCATATTCTTCTTTAATTTTTATTTTATATGAATGAAATCATTCCCCAAGGGATTCCTGTGAATCCCGTGAATTTGTTTCTAGCATATATGTAATGAGAACACCCTTCATGACTTATGGGGAATTTGTTTGCATACTACATAGTATGAAATCCTTGGATCCTTTATTACACAGGTGGCATGGTATCATTCATACTTAACACCCATAAATGGTGTTAAAATAAAAATTCATGTACCTAGCATCATGTCCATCCCTATATATTTCCTAGGAAGATGTTATGGTAGTAAAATAAAAGACAAGATTCTTGTGGGGACAACTATATGATCCAAAAACAATTATTGATATGATTGATAGGTCTCTATACTAGTAAATGGTTAGTCCAATACCTATCAATAACACTCTAACCCTAAGTAACCATTTATAATAAAAATTCATAATCATGTTCAAAATAGACCAACTCTAGTGTATTAATGATGATGTCAATACATGAACCCATCCATGAACCTCTTCCAAATCATAATTAAATATTAATTTGAAGATGGACCAAATCTCAATTTTTTTAATATTTTTATATCTATACTTATCCATAGAACAATGCCAATATGAATTCATCGTCTAAATTTGTATAGACCAAATATAGTGTAACAATGAGGGTGATTATACCTACACCCATCCATGAGCTATTAACTAAATTAATTCATCATCAATTTACAAATATAACAGCCCTACTATATTAGTGATGGTGTTTATACCTTTACCAATATATGAAACACACCGAGAATGATTTTTTATCAATTTCAGATCCATAAATCAATATTATATTAGTTATGGTGTTTATACATATACGCATCCATGAGACAAAACCAGGATAACACTTCATGAGGCTATGGTACTTATGATTTGGTTTGGATTATTCATAATTAAATTTAGATCCACTCATCAAAATGAGTCATTGGATATTGAGTGATCAAAATAATTCATGAAATGAATATTTCAAAATGACATAGAAAATGTCAAAATTAATTTACATTGATAACTTTTAAAAAAGGGAAGAAATCATATATAGGGTCAGAGTCAATTTAAAAAATTTTAAACAATGATATTATTATAGCATAGATTTTATGAAAATTTAAATCTCATCAATTCAGGGTCATACTCCATCTACAGTGTCCAAATCTCATATACCACCATAGAATATTCATATTTAGAAAGATGAAACCTTACAACAATAATAATATCTTAATTATCATTATTATTATACATTTTTGGAATCCTTTAATACTCTAGAAAATTGTATTTTTCAATATTAACATCTCAAAGAATATTCCCTACATTGAAAACCTTTCCATTATTTAAGCATTACTCTTCTACAGTTTCTTATATACATTGAGACTCGTGTTCATACTCCACAACCTAGAGAGTGGTAGATTGTTCTATTAAAATACCCCTAATAATATTTTTCTATGATTCTTTCCCCCATTATCAATGTAATACAATATCTTTCATTGTTTCTTGTGTACTTAGATACTCATCATTATCGAATCATAGAGTAAAGAATTACTAGGATTGATAATGTATTTAGCCTCTATGATTCTTGAAGAATGTCTGACAAACAATATCAGGAATTCTTTTCCACACCTATGACCACTATCCTTGTAATAATTATGAATCATATAGGTCTAACTTAGAATATACTACTTGTAAGGGTATATAGGCTGAGACTGAATCCAACAGAGAAATACTTGTCAAAAAATCTATCCAAGAGTAAGACATGGAGAAAATATATTCCCTCATAACTTTACCTAGTTCAAGTTCTTACGAAAAAATAAATTAAAACTAATTGGATTGTGATGGTATCACTAATATTTGAAAACATAAAGGTTTTAGTTATATAATTCTAAAAATAAATCGACCCCTTGATGAATGTTATTAGTTATTACACTTACTGATTAAAATAGATGTATCAATAGTGACCTCCACACTATGTGTAATGACTAAACTAATTTTTTATTGAGGAATTTATTTCATACCTAGAGTTGTGTGGAATAAACCTTAGAGAAAATTAACCCCTTAAAAATATCTCTCTAACATGGTTGTATTGATACCATAGCAAAGAATGCATTTATTTTAAAAAATTTGTATAAGTTAAACAATATATATCACAAATAATAAAAAAATAAAAAGAAAAAATTAATAGCGTATTTATGGAATATCTAAAAAATATTCCTATTTAAAAGCCCTTATGAAAAATTTTACCTATTTTATCAACACTAGAATCCATCACATAGATATTATAGTTTATAATTAATTTCACAACTAAGGGGAATTAAAACCTAAGAAATGGATGGGATCAAATTCTCAGTTTGGGTAACTATAAGAGATAATAATTGTTTTCTTATGTAAAATAAGATGTTCATATGGGAATAATCAACATATATAAGAAAATTCAAACACAATAAAGAATAAAAAACATGAAATATGAAATGGGACAACATTATAAATGAATCAAATGAGTTTGATAAAACGATTCCATAAAAATTATCTATGATATATTAACATTGTCATGAGAATATGTATAAAACAACGAAGAATCTTCCAACATTCACACTAAAATTTTTAAAGGGATTATTACATTCATGAGCTAGATCATCAGGTACCCCAATTATGAGTAACTAAAATGTAATCCTCAATATATACATCCTGAGATATAAACTTTAAACCAATATATTAGAGGGTGATATAGGAACCAACCCATCATAATCCATAGTTATGAGTTCCACAAGAAATAAATCACTCATCACATCAAAATTTACCCATAGAAATAAAAAAATATTTAGAAAACATTCTATATAAAAAAAATTAAATTTTATAGAATATATAACACATTGAAATAAAATTTGTTTCTTCAACACTCTATAATGAACACAATGAATGAAAATTGGGTTTCATATGGATTAACATGTGGAAACCATTAAAAAATCATCAATAATCATATCATGATTAACAAATGAAAAAAATGGGCATCTAATAACATCACGAAATATTCTAGGAATATATGATTGAATAATGATAATAAAGATTATTGGATTTATTCCATATAGAAAAAGGGTATAAAATTAAGTTAATAATTTCCTCAAATTATTTAATAAATGAAATATTTTGAACAATATTTTTTTAAATGAATCCAAAACAGTGTATTCATAATGAAAATAAATCGGGTAAAATTTTAGGGTCTTACATAGTGTAATATTAGGCTAGAAAATGGCAGTGATGGATCTTTCCTCCCATGTAGAATAATATTAAAAGGTCATATAGAGAAATTATGTGTATGGTTACATTATAATAATAACCTTATTCGTGAATAATGTATGTAAACAGATGTTGGTTTACAAGAAAACTACTTCTAGGATAATTTGGAAAAATCACATCATAAATAAGAAACCTTGATAAATATATAAAAATTTTAGATAAAAATATATTGCAATTAATTTAAATTATGATTTTATTTTATAAAACAATTAATTATTATAAAAAAGTATCATATAAAATAAAAATGATTATAGAATGATGTTTTATCATAAGAAATTTTTAATGTAGAATATTTTAACAGTTTTCTCAAAAAAACCCATATACAAAATGATAAAAATTTATTTTAAAATTTATAAGTATGTAATGTTGTTTAAAATGACCCCAATGAATTATTTATTTATATATTAGAAAATTTTGTAAAATAATAAAATGAATTTAGATATGTAAAAATGAATGTTCCCAATTAGAAAAAAGAGATATGGTTAATTTTACTTATAATAAACACATCATGTAATATGATAATCACTTGTAAAAGAAATATCGAGTTTACATATTTTTTCCAATGAATATACAATTTAATTATGAGAACATAATATATTATATTAATTTACCACATGTATTATTATTTAAAAAAAATCATTATTTGAGAATTATATTGGAAACAAACCCCCTAATGTTTGAGTAACATTTTGATCAAAACCACTTTCAAGGTGTCTATATTTTGAATCAATAGAAATTTGAATAATTTAAATGAAATAGATCATAATATCCCATGAATATGCTAAATTATATTAATTAGTTTTTTATTTTATCATATTAAATATTTTAGGTTACACATTATAAAATATGTATCATTAAATTAAATATCATAGAAAGAACCACATATCATTATTCCCAATAAGTCAATAGTGACATAAACAACTATAAAATAGACATAACCATCATAATATACTATTTAATAAATATATTAATAATCATTAACCTCTCATATACTTCATTTATTTTCAATTATTATAATTTTATTTCTTATTTATCACTTATTTTTTCCATATATTGTTATAACATTCAGTTGTTTATATCATAAAAAATCATGAAGTTTAGATTTATTCTATATAATTTATTCAAATATCATCCTTAATATATCATTGAATATATAAAAATTCATTTTTTAAATGATTACTTCAGTCCTATTTTCATTACATGAATGGTAGGAATGTGGTTTGTGAAAATAAAAATTGTAATGAACTAGTTTTCAATGTGGTTAATGATCAAAAGATAATACATTAATAAGTAATATGTATATTAAAAAAACTATTCCAGAATCATTATAAATTTCATAATATATCATTATTACATTGTATTACCACTATATTACATCTCATACTCATTTATCAAATAATTATTCTAACATCATTTATATATGATATTAAATCAACCCAAATGGTAACATTTTTATTCAGTGAGTATGGGGATGTATTAAGATTATGATAATGTAAAATACGAAGAAACATAAGTGTGTAATAAT
Source organism: Viscum album (assembly GCA_963277665.1). Taxonomy (NCBI): domain Eukaryota; kingdom Viridiplantae; phylum Streptophyta; class Magnoliopsida; order Santalales; family Viscaceae; genus Viscum; species Viscum album. The sequence continues at coordinate 1,336,071,948 of OY728132.1, read as the reverse complement.
CATAATAAATCCCCATTAAATAAATTCTAGGAAAAACTAACTATGTACGATGAAGAAAAAATAATAGCATTTCTCATGCAGGGGGTAGTCCCCAAGTTGGCACAAACAAATATTTGGTTTTTCTTAATAAATGGTATAGATGAAAAGATAATGAAAATATCATTAATATAATAAAATGATAGTTTATAAATTATACTAAAATCATAATGTAAGTGTTAATATAATAATTATTAAGGATTATATTTTTGAATAAAAGATAACTAGATGACAATACTCACATTGGGGACTAGTGTTTTGGTAATGTCCTAGTCCATTCCATGAAATGAAATTGTCCTATTTGAGCCTATCTCACATAGTTTTGATATCCTGGGGATCTGACCATGATAATTACCTATGAAAAGGCCTCATTATGGGATATGTATCCACACCACCTTATAAAGGGTTGGTTCGTTCACACGCTCCTTCTCTGTGAAATTTCTATAATCCCACCTCCTTATAATGGAAAAAATCATCGCTGGATAAAAAAGAATATTGGATCAGATACCATTTGTAAAGGCCCAATCTAGCCCACGATCATGTTATTTCACTTTTTGGGCCTATCCCACATGGTTATTCTTCCACTATCCCCTGACTGTCAGGAAACCCCTAGGAAAATGCCTCATAATGGGAGATGTATCCACACCACCTTATAAAGGAGTGATTTGGAAAATGATTAAAAAGGATGTTTTATGATACTTTATTATTGTTCCATTATGTTTTGTTTTAAATATTTTAACCATTCAATGATTAAAGGTGAATAAATAAAATTTCCAAAAAATGGAATTGTAGACGGTTCCCTTGGTTTAAACCCTTATGAATGGGTATCTTGAGTTATTATTTTTTAGATTCCTTTAAATGGAAACCTGAGTGTTTTACATAGGCCTTATTACTTTTTAGAAATGTCATAGGCAGTTGGTTCTTGATCCTAGTTGCTTTTTTGTGGGAATGACCTAGATATAGAGTTTTTTTTTCTTCTGTCATGGATGAGCCCACGGTAGGTAGCACAACTTCATCTTAAATGCCTCTCTAAATATCATGAGATTTATAACACTTGGTTTCGTTTGGGTGTCATTATCCCTTGGTCATTTAGTTTTGAAATGAAACATGTAAGAACCAAGTCCATCTTATGAGGTAATAGTTTCTTCATTTTTCTTTTCCATTGAGTTGTTTTTGAGAAAACTAGGATAAATGAAAAATGTTATGTTTTAGTAGAACATTCCATGTAATCCTATGTACACATTTTGTGGTCTATCCATGTAGTATAGGAATACATGGTTTGTGCTTTTATTGGCCAGTATGAGAAGAAAAATATCATTCATGTTGTGTACATCCTAGTAAAATTCAAGTAGTCATGTTGGTAAAGGTCGGTGTGGGACGTGGTAAGTAATTCGGTGAATTTTTGAACTGTAAAATTATATAAACACCACGTATAATAACTTACATGTCGTGTACTACTAATATTTGGATTTAAATGGGAAGTACCCTCATTTTATATTCTTCATAATAGAAGATCTGCTAGGTGATGAACCTGGAGCCGCATGGGTTGATTCTTCACCCGTTACATCATTTGGAACCTGATTCAAGTGCCATCAGTCTCCTTAGATTCCTCTCGGTAAGAAATTCCTTCTATGTGAGCCGTTATTGATGAAATCTATTATTGAGAATGTTATTCGAGGTTGAATGATTTACCACATTTTTAGTTCTATGCAGTTCTAGACTAATTCAAGGGACAATATAAGATTATATCAGTTATACAACATCGAGGTTGGTGGTCTTGTGCCTTTCGTTAAATGTTAAGTTGATTATGTGTGCCAAAATGGTGTGAGACCATTTATAAGTATTGTTTTTCTCTATAATTGAAACGTGTAGATTCCCATTGATGTTTTGGAATTTTTTTATATGAAAGTGAAGCATGAGATTACTGATTGTTTGATATAGGGACACCCCATGGGTTCATTTACTATGGTTAGAAGTTTGGAAAGAATGAATTTGAGGCTTGTGAATGTTTTCCATTTTCGGGGTTGATTACAATGATATATTTTATATGAATTTCCCACATGAGTTGTTATGATTAAAACCATTTAATAGTTTAGTTTTCATGTGTTTGCTACTATGTAAATTTCCCACGTGAGTTTTCATGTTTAATGCCATGTGATAGTTTAATTAACAAGTGTTGTTATTGAAATGAAATGATAAACGATTAAAAGAGGTAATTAGCTATGAGAGATCCATTATCTCGGTTAAATGAAAAGGTTGTGATCATGTGACTCGTTTCACCTTTCTTACCTTGGGAGAACCATTTTCTCAGTTAAAAGAAGATGGATGGACTCAAGAGGTTAATTACCTAAGGGTTTTATAAAGCCAAAGTTTAGGTGGTCAGTATCACTGAGTCTTTTTTGTAAATGTCGAGAGAATCCTTGGTCCATTGAAGGATACCTAGTATGGGCTCCATTGGCAACTGAACAAATGATTAAATGATTAAATTCTGATAATCATAATTGTGAAATGGTTATGTCATGTGTTGAAGGTCTAATTGGTATGGGGGGTCGACGGGCATAGGCCAGAATTTGAGACCTTAGTTCACAAAACATGTTAAAATGAAATGGAATGACATCTGATTTGTCTACCAAGGAAAGAAACAATCTTGGATTCAATCATCACTTTTTATCTAGATGATCTTCAGAGATATCTGTTCTATTTAATTCTATATAGGGGTATGTTAGGTTAAGCTATAATCTAAAGATAGTCATACATAAATGAAACATAACTATTAGAGAACATAAAAAGAATAAATGGATAGTTTACATCAGTACTTCCTAGTTGTTTTCTTTTACTTATATTGCATATATTAAATAACTTTTAGGCGCAAATATTTGGTGGTTTCCTACTAGGATTAGTCTCACATCTTTTTTGGGCCATGCTTTTGGGCCCAAACAGATTATGTGATTGTGGGTGTTGACAACAGAAAGCGACCTTATATATGTACTTGATTGCTACTTATGAGAAGGAGAGCATAAGATCAAGACAAGGCTTATGATACTTCTATGTTTTATTTCTCTTTCTATACTTGTATTTTATTTGTATCTGAATGTAGTGTATCTTGTTTTGGCTAATTTCTCAAAACATATAACATGCTGCATTATCATTTTTATGGTTGAGACTTGGATATTTATCTATCAGATTTCCGCTGTTTGTTTGAGTCGTATACTATCTACTACTTCTCCTACTATATTTTTTTGTATTCCACTGTGTTATTCTCTACCAACGAGGTAATAGTTTCCCCACTATCTCACCCAAGTCCCTCGCTACTAGTCACCAACCTCTGAGGTTTGGGAAAATTCACTTGGTGCCATGTGGCCAACTGGTCCGGCTATCGATTTAGTGGTAAGTCGGATCGAGACATCACAATGTGGCATTAGACAATTTATTTATTCTTTAACTTACTATTTAGAGCCAGTGGATAGGATAAAAAGGAAAACACGAATAGGTAATAAAATATTCATGGGAGTAGCTAACCCATGTATAGGGAAAAGATGAATTACCTCGAATGAATTGTTATTTTATCTGGTTTTACTGTTGTACGGATTTCACCAATGGGTGACACACTTGATTTTTATTATTACTATTGAAACAATTGTGGGATCTATTTTAGATTCAACCTAATTGGATGATGTTATTCCATTTCAAGCATCATATTGGCACTTGTTAGAATCAAATTCCATGAATTATTCTATTCCATCTAGATGCATTAGTTTCTGCATGTTGTTCAGATAGATGAAGTGATAGCTAAGCATATTTTTGTGATAAGTGTATTGTTATGTGATATGGGTTGGATCGAATGGATGTCATAATTTAGTTCATGAGGTGTATGGGTCCTCTTGGACTGAAATTTGGTAGATCAGGATGCATTTTTTAACTATATTTGTACTATAATATGTTCTTCTTTGGTGCCAAAAATTGATACATGTGGTGTATAGCCCCTTACAGATCGGAATTTGGCATCTCGCTGGTTGGTTTTCTCCATAATAGGATTTTTCTCGGAAATATGGAGTTTTCTTCATGAAAAATTGAATCTACACCACGTGTAGTCGAGCCTAACATGTCATGCATTCTTCCTATTCAGGGAAGAATGTGTTCTATGTTTTAAGAAGAACACATTGTGCAACTTATGTACACATTGTATAATTCTTAAATAGTGTTACTGGTCATGTGAGAAGAGACACGAGGATGGGAAAACTTTGATAGAACACACCCTGTATAAGATAATACATGTTTTATAGTAGTTAACTGGCTTAACAGAATGCGTGAGGGGGAACACGTGTTATTAGACATTTAGTAGTAAACGTTGTTTATTTTGTAGTAAAAATTGTATATTATTCCACTGTGTACCTGTCCATGTGACTAACAACACAGGTGGATTAAAACATATTTGTACATGCTGTGTGGAGAGTGAACTCTTCATGTAGTCTTACACCGATTGAACCGTGTAGTTCTAGCCATGTGGATGTACCTGGGCATGACAGAAAACTCATGTTCATGTTGTGTCTCTTGGGGAACACATTATGCTTAATGGGTGATACATGACCATGTTATACTGATGTACATGCCCATGTAAATTCCTATAAGGACATTCCATGTAAGGTTTAATATAGGCAGAGTAATCCTATTTTGAAATACTTGAGTGCATTTCCTTATCTGTCCCACTTTGAACATCTGATTTGAATTTTTCTCTTTATAAAAGCTGTGACGAGGTTTGTGTGATGGAATTTACATCATAATTCCTCCACAATTACCTCAGGTAGTGTGCCAGGAGAGTGGCAGTGAGTATACACTAGCAGTTGTAGGCCATCGGCTACCGATGGATCTTCTAGTTGTGCAAACTGCAGCACCAACCAATATACTAGATGCGGGTGCAGAAACATAGTTCCAAGAAGGTTTTTTGAGTTTCATACATACCTTCTAGGGATCACCGCATGCTACCACATCTGTGGAAGAGATGACATGTATCTTCCAACAGCCACATCAGGCTACTATTTCAAGGGATGGTGGACCATGGGGTGCAAAATCATGGCTGGAATTAGTGATGACTATCTTTGAGCATGTTTAGACGCCTCCTGATAGGTGGGTTAAGCCTGCAACTTATATACTATGTGATTCTTCCATGTGGTGGTGGAATTCTACCACACAGACTAAGCACCATCGGGACATATCTTGGGGAGACATCGAGACTTTCTTCTTTGACTACTTCTTTCCTGAGACCCTCAGGGCCGATCGAGCCCAATAGTTCACGAATCTAGAGTAGGGTACTATGTTCGTGATGGACTATTCTACCCCCTTCACAGAGATTCAATGATTTTCACATATTCTGATGGGTAACCAGGCTTTGAGAGGTATGAGATTTGAGGATGGTCTTCGATATGACATCTGATCTTAAGTGAAAATTTTCCAATTTCCATCTCTACAGTCCATTTTGCATCAGGAAATGATTACTGAGAGAAACCTACTAGAATTTAGGGGTGTGATCTAGGGAGGTTCGACACTGAGATCTAGTACTAACTCGACCAGAAGAAGAATCATCTAGTGGAGTTTTCTCACAGGAATATGAGAAGTCATAATGTATTTTATGGTATCCAGGTGAGGTTATATATGTGTGGAATAGTTGGGCATACTAGACCATGGTGACCAATGGACCCAGTTGAGTACCGAGCTTGCTGAAGGATGGGCCATCTACCGCTCTTCTGTAGGATATTTCTACCTATGGCTAGTGAGAGAGGTTCTCTATAGACTCCACATGCAGGAGCATGGTCAGTAGCTTCTCCCTAGTTTGGAAACTAGAATACATCGGGGTGTGAAAACAAAGGCGGTGGGCATGTCTGTGGTAGCCATGCCCTAGGATCTCTGCGAAAAATAGGGTGGGTCATCTCAGGGTAGCTAGGTTGTGTCATATGTCCATGGTACATGTTAGACATATGCAGTGGAACAGACCCATATGAGAAAGATCTCGGACCTTATACTATCAGATTTACTATTCTAGTTTACTCTATTTTATCTTCTACACTTTTGGATATTGGATCATCTCAGAGTTTGATATGTGTGCCTGTTGTGGAGAGACTTGGGCTTTGTGTTTATACTTCTAAGAATGTTATGAAGCAATACACTGCACTATGGATTAAAATGACAGGTGCACATCTTTGAAAGGATTTCCCCATTGAGATTAGTAGATTTCACTTCTTTTGGGATCTCTACATCTTAGAGATGATGGGGTTGGACGTCATCTTCATAATTAATTGGATGGTATATTATTAGGACATTATTGACTACTATCACCTTAGGGTGATTTTTACATCACTAGAGGGTGGGTATTTTCTATACAAGGTAGAATTGAATGTCTAGGTGAGCCAACAGAGATCTGAGAATTGTGGCTTTGGTGGAAAAACAACCCATATTGAGAGTTTATATCTAGATGGTCAGGGAATAAGTCTGGAAGACTTTCCTCCAACGGCTGATTGATTCAATGATTTTTTCCCAGATGACTTCTTAGGATTACCTCATATTAGAGAGGGGGAGGAAACTATCTAGCTAGTTCCAGGAGCTCCAACAATATCCATTCCTCCTTACATGATGGATACAATTGATTTTCAAGAGCTCAAGAGGCAGATGGATTATCTAGAAGCTAAGTGTTTTATCAGACACAGTACTTTTCTAGGGGGTTCATCAGTCCTTTTCAGGAAAAAGGAAGATGGTACCCTTAGGCAATGTGTGGACTATCAAAAACTAAATTAGTTGATAGTTAAAAATCGATATCCCTTACCATGGATGAATGACCTATTTGATAATATTCGAGGAGATCGAGTGTAATAAAAGATTGATTTGATCTTAAGATATCCCTAGGTATGTGCTCGGCCCACAGACATACCTTATACATCCTTTCGTAGTAGTTAATATCTTTATGAGTACTTGGTTATGCCATTTTGTCTCACAAAAGTGCCAGCAGTTTTCATGGAATTGATGGACCGAGTGTTCAATCCTTACCTAGATTCCTTTGGGATGGTTTTCGTGTACGATATCTTGCTGTATTGTAAAAATTAACATGACCATGCCCAAAAACGAGATATTGTTTTTCATACATTGAGAGTGAATTAGTTATATGATAAGATCTCAAAATTCCACTTATGGATGAATCTGATTCACTTCTTGGGTAACATAATATCAGAAACTGGAGTATCAGTGGACTGAGAGAAGGTGATAGTAGTAGTTACCCAGGATTATACCTAGAACATTTTTTAGGGGCAGAGTTTCTAGGGGATATTTTGTCAGTACATGCATTTTATATAGGAATTATCATTCTTAGAGCTGTTACGATAACAATATTGACTATGAAAGGAGTTTAGTTTTAATGGTCATATTTTTTTGATGTAAGATTTAAAGAGATGAAGCAACCTTTAAATTCAGCACCGATACTTATATTTACGGATCTAAGAAAGAGTTACACTGTGTACTGTGATGAATCCACTATTGGGTTGGGAGTAGTGGCTATATAGGGGGATCGAGTTGTTTCATACATGTCTTGACAGTTGAGACTGCATGAGAAGAATTACCCGATGCATGATCTGGAGTTGGCTAATGTTGTCCATGATTTGCAATGATGGATACATTATTTATTGGGAGATAATTTTGTTGTGTTAACATACCAAAAAAGTATCAAACACATCTTCACTCAGCATGATTCGAATCTGTGATAGTGACGGTGGGTGGAAAACCTTCTGTATTTTGACTATGAGATTTCCTTTGAGGTTGGAAAATGTAATACAGTGGAAGACGCACTGAGCAATAGGACTCCGATACAAGCAGTGCAGGAGAATAGTGGTGAGTTGAAGGTTATTGATTTGTTCTATGAGATTATTTATAGGTGAAAAATAGTCCAGGATAGACTTATCTTTCAACTTTGGATATTACCTCTACCCTATTAGATTGGTTGAGGATGAGGTAGCTATCAGATTCTGAAGTCCTAGCTCTACGGGAGAGTGTGGCAGTTGAGGAACCTCCTCCTATATAGAAGATAGGTGAGGATAATGTTCTACATGTCCATGGACATGTCTGGGTTCTAGGGGATATATGCGAGGAGATGATGTGGTAGTTTCATGCTTCATCTTGGGAATTTCATCCCATAGTAACCAAGATGTACTATGACTTGCGTCGTCAATACTAGTGGCTAGGAATGAAGAGAGAAGTATTTGGTGTTGTAATGATGTGTTACACCTATCATCATGTTAAGGCAGAACATCAACGGTCAGATATACTTTTACTACAGCTATCCATTCCTAAGTGGAAATGGGATAATTTCACAATGGATTTCGTGACGAGGTTACCAAGGTCTCCTAGAGGCAATGATTATTAGTGGGTTGTAGTTGACAGTCTTACGAAGGTCACACACTTTTTTCCGATCAAAGATGCTTTTGGCGTTGATGATCTCTAAAATCTATATATTCAATAGGTGGTATGACTTCACGGTGTTCCTCGTTCTATCATTTTAGCGTGCAATTTACATCATGTTTCTAGAATAGTTTTGATAGGGAACTGGGCACACTAGGGCTTCTGAGCACAACATAACCTCCTCAGACTGATGTCTAGTCAGAGCGTATGATTTAGGTGCTAGTTGATATGTTTCATTAATATGTTCTAGACTTTGTGGGATCTTGGGAGAAACATATACCCCTGGTTGAGTTATCCTATTATAAAATCTTTCGGGAAATTATTCACAAGTTTCCATATGAGGCTTTTTACAGTAGGACATTCCGATATCCTCTATGCTAGGTGGAGGTAGGAGAGGTAGTTGTGTTGGGTCCTCGTCTGGTCCTGGAGACTTCTGAGGAGTTTCACATGATTTAGAATAATATGGATACTACATAGTTTCATCTGAAATGTTTTGTTGATTGCCGCAGATGACATTCAGAGTTCGAGGAAGATGATTGAGTTGTCCTATGTGTCGCACCAAGATTATGAAACAACAGGATTATGAGTTGGGTATGCTCTCACCGTGATATGTTAGACCATTTGATATTCTACAATGAGTCAGGTCGGTTTCCTACCGGTTATTGTTTCTTTAGAGGAATCGTTCCTTGCAAGATGTCTTCTACATATATCAGTTGTGACACTATCAATCAGACTTGTCTCACATTTTTCAACCCATGGAGGTAAAGCTAAAGGTTTCTGCTTCCATTGAGAATCATCCAATTAATATAGTTTATAAAATCATGGTGGTTATTCGAGGCTAGTTAGTTCCTCTCGAATTTGTGATATGTCAAGATGACCAAGTACAAGACGAGACTTTGGAGAGGGAGGCTGACATACATGCTCAATGTTCGAAGTTATTATTCGATATTAGTTTATCTCCCTTGGAAGGGAAATTCAAGGACAAATTTATTTAAGGGGGGATGTTTGTAAGAACTCTATTCTTTTTATGAGGTATGGGTTTCTTCTTTTTCTTTTCCTTTGAGTTGTTTTTCAGAAAACAATGAAAACTAGAAAAATGTTTTATTATAGTAGAACACATCATGTAATCGTAGGCAAGCCTCATGTGGTATGTCCTTGTAGGATATAGATACATAGTGTTTTTTTTGACCTGGAAGAGAATAAAAATCCACAACACACTATGTACTTCCTAGTACATGATGTGTAGCCATGTCATCAAGCTTGGTGCAAGATGTGTAAAGTATGTCGGCAAATTTATTAATATTATGTTGATATACGTGCCCTATATACTAACTTACATGCTGTGTACTACTAAAATTCATCAGAAAATGGGAAGTGGTCTCATTTTCCCTTCTTCTAGACAAAATATTCACCAAGTGAAGAACCAGGAGCCGTGATAGTTGATTCTTCTACTGTTTCATCATTTGAAACCAACATCAAGTGCCATCAGTCTCATTGGATTCCTCTCAGAAAGATATTTATTCCCCTTGATCCATTATTGATTATTTCTACTCTTGGGAAAGTAATTCAAGGATGAATGATTTACCTCTTTTCATAGATCTACATCATTCTAGACTGTAACGCCCCAACCCCAATTACCTAGAGTCAGTGCATTATTACATAACATTGACATGATATAAGGAAATCTTGTCTCAAATGACCGATCAGTTTAGTAGACTTGGAAATACTAGATACATTCATAAGTTTTACATTAAATTATAAAATGAAAAACGACAACAACATTGTTTCCATAGAACACACTCGTATCCCCTCAGACTATCCCTGCAGGTCAGTCATAAAATACTTCTTTTCATCCTGGGAAAAATAAATCATACAAGGGGGCGAGCTCAGATGCTCAGTAAGGATAACAATATAGCAAAAACTTTCATAAATAAGTACAAACATTTAAGGAAATGTATAAGACTAAAACAAAAACCTTTTAAACTTGAACTTCATTATAATATGTAAAATATAAAATAAAAGAATTCCAATTACATATTCACATGGATATTCTACTAGTAGAATAATCAAATAAAATATCAATAGCCACATTCATAATGATGGAATGCATAATGCCAAACTTCATAACTATATAGCCAATTACGTGTGCCAAGACTAAAAATAAGAGTTTGTCAAGGCCTTGTACCAAGACACGAGTTTGTCTCATGAGACCTACTGATGGATCATAGATCTATAGAGATCTACACCCATCACTTACTAAGTCCAATGCACTACACATATGAAAAGTTTTAAACAAAACATAAACATTCAATATAAAAATGGAATACGAAATGATAATAATTTATCAATAAACCATGAATGGGGTAATAATAACACATTCACAGTAAAAAATATCACAAAACATTCGATACAATATGGAATTATTGTATCATAATAAATAAACCTCAAATAAGCTTAAAATCCATAGAAGGATGTTGACATAGATGAAATCAAAACCTTTTTTAGAGAAATATTTCATTTTATTTTGAAATCATTTAAAAGTCACATAATTATAAAGAAAAAATTTATTTTGAAAATATTCTTATAAGAATGTAAGGGATACTTTGACGATGTTATAATGGTGGAAAATAGGTTCCCCCACTTTATAAGTTAAAAAAACATTCTTACCTTAATTTGGTCAAAAGGTCATAATTTACCTTATCTAGAAAACAATAGAAAGATTCCTTTCAAGACATATAAGGTCAAATGATGGTATTAATGAATATAACCCATTTTATATTAAATAGTAAAAATGTTTTGAAATACATTTTTAAGAATCATGATGTGGATGATAAAGAGGTCATATTTGATAATTATGTATAAACCTCCTCAGAAAATGAAGAGATTGTGAAATTAACCATAGCTTGTACTTTTTCTTGGTAGATGGTACATTAACCTCTTTTATAATAGGTAAATCATTATTATGAAATTATTCAATAACTATATACACAAATATGATATCATATATTATCTTGTAATATTTCTATATTAATGATATTTCAGTAGTATCATCGTTTCAGGTGTTAACTGATTCGTTTTCCTTTATATGATTTATTACGTAAGTGATGTTTGTTGTGGATATGATGTATCTTATTCATATTCTTATTTATATGTAGTCTTTACAAATTATTTTTAATCATCAAATTAAAATTTTTCTTGAATTGATATGATGGGGAATGAATCTCATCCCGTTCGTGGAGACGGTAATCCTTACGTACTCATGAGCGACAATATCATTCTTTTGATATCAAAATCATATATAATTGGATAGTATATTATATACAGAATAATTTTCAAGTTATATTTATTATTCTCATCATTTATACTCATTATTATACCCATCTAAATGATGATGTGTTTGAATAAAAAACTACACCATGACGTGGAGACGGTAAGTCGTACGTACGCACGTATGGAGACATGTCATTCATAGGATGGATCAAATAATGAATATAGTGGTACCATTTTTATAATAACATCAATGTATATATAATATATGGTATTTATGATTTTATAATGGAAACATCCAAGAAAGAGGAAGTGGAAGAAGAAAAGAACTTGAAAGAGGTGAGGAAATATTACCTCTTCTTCGGGTCCATCCTTTCGATTTGATCAAAAGGGCTCCTTAGGTTGGATTTATAACTAAATAATGCCTCTATAATGATTTTAGGAAAGTTTAGAGTATATTTAGGAAGGGGTTGTCTGAGCTAAATGGCTTGGGATATGTTAAATTTAGAGAAGGGGAAGTTCTCTTTTATAATAGGGGTGAGTGGCACCTTAGGAAAAGATTGAAATATTTTTTTATAATAAACTCATTTTCGGTTTCTAATGTCTCCAAAATGATTTATTTAGAGTCTAAGTTTGGGATGAGTCGAAAACCACTCAACAAATATGTTTTAGATAGTTTTGGGTCACTATATTAACCTTATCTTGTAGATTTAACTCTAAGATAATTAGTTTGAAATTTACCAGGTCTCTTTGTATTTTTATATTATATTATTAATAAACATACTATAAACATCTAATAGAACATAAAGTGGTTAATTAATTACATATATAATATTATTTAAGACCTTTGGCCAAACCATATATTTTTATGTATAGAATATCAATTAATAATATAAAATTAGTTTTAAAAACTCTTTTAGGTCAATTTTGACACTATTTGCTATTTTTTTGTTAAATTCATAAATGCATTATTAATTATAAAAAAATTCATTTAATCAATACTAAAAAGTAACATTAAAATAGAAAATTTGACGATGTCATCAAAACATTCAAATTATATTTATTTTAACGTCTATAATACCATTTATTCGATTCTATCATTAATAAAGAAAATAGTGCATCATCATTGTGTCATAGAGAAATTTAATTATTCAATGTCTAAAAATTATAAATAAAATACCATTATGTAGGAAATGTTTTTATCTTTATAATTAACATTTATAGTCTAAGATATAAGATATATAAACCTATTTAAACATTGTTTTACTAAAAGAAATATGTTTATGTCATTTTTGTATTTACTTTAACTTAATTAATATAAAGTGTCATTATCACTTAAAAGTGGCTCCATGTGGTCCCAAAATTGACCCAAGTATTCCCACGGTCGAAAATGTATCATCCAATAGGTTTAGAACATGTTTTAGGATAATTTAATATTATTATAATATTATTTTGTTTACCCTTATTTGATGGATTAACCCTTTAACCATGGTAAAAAAAATATTTACCGAAATAATTATTCAAAATGTCTACAAATAAAAGTTTCATATTTAAACAATTTGGAACTCCTGATTATAAATATGGAATACATTTTTTTAAATTCAAAACATAGAATTTATAGAAGTTAATATAAAATTAATTCCTGTTATCCAAACAAAAAGCGAGTTTTTAAGAAATAATAACTATCAAAACATTGACAGTTGTTTATGTCCAGTTTAAATGTTAAATTACGTCCAATGACCAACATTAGATTAAATGGTAAAAATATAATCTAATTATACTTAAATACCAATAATAGTATAATTTTTAGCTATAAATTATTTTGATTTAGTAATTTGTTTTTAAATAAAATTTTTTATTTTTCACAATTCATAAGAATCTGAATGTTTTTAAAAAAATACAAAAAAATTACCCAAAGGTAATTTTGATATTCCAAACCCAAAAATGAATTCCATTTTGAAAGATAAAATTGATAAAATTTTAAAGGCTGGGTATTACAATTCATAATGGCTTGTTTGATTGGTCGTGATGTGTTAGAATCTTGAAGTTGCGTACAACACAAGCTATTACATTATTGAAAGGGAAACATATTGTATAAGCTTGTGGTGTTACATTCTCCCCTCCTTAAAATAATTCCGTCCTCGAAATTTTAATAATATTACTGCATAAAAAGATTCTGGTATTTCTTCATCATAAGTTCCTCGGTTTCCCACATTGCCTCTTCCATCTTATGGTTTCTCCATACAACATTTACCAGACGAGTTGTCCGGTTTCTCAAAACATGTTCTCTTGTATAATGATCCTTGACATGATCTTCGCAATAAGACAGATCGTGTTCCTGTTATAGTTCCTCATAGGTAAGTACATGTGTTAGGCCAGTCTTGTATTTTCTAAACAGAGATATGTGGAACACATCATGAACTTTGGAGAGACCTGGCGGCATTTCCAAACAGTAAGCTACAGCCCTAATGCATTCTAGGATTTCTAAAGGTCGGATGTACCTGGGACAAAATTTACCTTTCGTACCGAAACGTATGAAACCCTTCCATGGAGATACCTTCAAGAAAACATGACCTTCTACCAAAAATTCCAAATCCTTCCTTTGGTTGTCATCATATCTCTTCTTACTAATTTGAGCTGCTTTGATGCGGGTTTGTATTACCATCACCTTTTCCATATTTTCTTCAACAATTTATAGGCCCATGAGTTTTCTTTCACCAACATCATCCCAACAGGTTGGTGTGCGACATCTATTTCCATATAACGCTTCATATGGTGCCATCTGAATACTTGAATGGAATCTATTATTATAGTAAAATTCTACCAGAGGTAAATATTGATCCCACATACCTTGAAAGTAATGTGAGAAAGATCTCAACATGACTTCTATGGTTTCAATATACCGTTCTGATTTTCCACCAGTTTGAGGGTGTTAGGCAGTGATTAAAAAAATTTCAGTATCTACTAATTTTTGAAGACTTTTACTAAATCTTGATGTAAAACCAGGATCATGATCAGAAAAAATTAATAGGGGTACTCCAAGAAGTCTTAAAACTTCATTAATATACAGTCTTGCTAAATTTGTAAGTGGTAAATCCTCTCTTATAGCATGAAAATGTGCTGACTTGGTAAGACGATCAACAATGACACATATTATTTTGTTCCGTCTAAGAGTCTTTGGTAGTCCCATGATAAAGTCCATTGTAATATTATCCCATTTCCACTCAGGTATGGGAAGAGGTTGCATGACTCCTCTAGGCTGTTGCCTTTCAGCTTTCACTTGTTGAAAAACCATACATCTTGACAGAAAATCAGCAATCTCACACTTCATGTTGTCCCACCAAAAATGTTCCTTCAAATCTCTATACATTTTTGTGATCCCATGGTGTATAGAGAAATTTAGGCTATGATAATCATCCAATAATTCTCATTTTAGATCAGTTATATTGGGAACACAATGTCTCTTCCCAAATTTCAAAATTCCATCTTCATATACGAAGTCACTCAATCTCCCGATATTTATAGCTTTAATCTTCTTTTGAAACTCTTCATCATAAGCCTGTGAACTTTTTATCATTTCTAGTAAAGATGGTTGGGAAACCATTTGAAAAATAATTGATGTTTCACATTCTAGGGTTATTCCTATATCCCTCTTTACTAGATCCATGTATATAGGATCCTTTTTAACTCTCATCTTTTTCAAAACATTATAATTTTATCTACTCAAAGCATCTACCACCTTATTTTCCTTCCCCGAGTTATAGTGTATATTGCAATAATAATCCTTGATTAGTTCAAGCCATCGACTTTGCCTCATGTTGAGTTCTTTTTGTGAGAAAATATACTTCAAACTCTTGTGATCAGTATAAATCACACATTTTTCACCATATAGATAGTGTCTCCATATCTTCAAAGAAAATATTATAGCTACTAACATAAGATCATGAGTAGGATAGTTTTGTTCATGAATTTTTAGCTATCGTGATGCATAATCAATAACCCTATCATTCTACATAAGGACACAACTGAGCCCTTTATTTGATGCATCACTATAAATAAGAAATCTGACATTCCCCGATGGTAGAGTCAATATAGGAGCATTGAATAATCTTCTATTCAATTCTTCAAAACATTATTCACACTATTTTTTCCAAATAAAATTTAACCCCTTCATGAGCGCTCTTGGTTTATGGGTTTTCCAATCAAGAAAAAATTTGTACTAAACTTCGATAATTACCTGCTAAACCAATAAAAATGCGTACCTCAGTTATACTTATCAGTGTTTTACATTCTTTGATTTCCATGTTCTTTTAAGGATCAACAAATATCCCATCGTTAGTGAAAATATGGCCAAGAAAAATAAATCTTCTGAAGCCATAATTCTCACTTAATAAACTTCCCATATAAC
Organism: Viscum album; assembly: GCA_963277665.1. Lineage (NCBI taxonomy): Eukaryota > Viridiplantae > Streptophyta > Magnoliopsida > Santalales > Viscaceae > Viscum > Viscum album. Next base: position 1,336,055,801 of record OY728132.1, on the reverse strand, counting down.
TCATTTCTTCTAAGAGTCTTCAGGACAACACGCATGTGATTTTCATGATCTTCATAGATTTTGGATTATACCAAGATATCATCAATAAATACCACTACAAAGTCATCATGATATTCCTTGAAAAACATATTCATTATATCCATGAAGATATCGGGTGAATTAGTCAATCCAAAAGGAATTACTGTAAACTTGTAATGCTCGTACGTGGTTTGAAATGCTATCTTCAGAATGTCTTCCTTCTTCATGTACAACTGATTGTATCAAGATCGAAGGTCAATATTTGAAAAATATTGAGCTCCATGAAGTTGGTCAAGTAATTCACCAATTCCAGGTCAGGGATACTTTTTCTTTACTGTTATAGCATTGGTCTCCCAGTAGTCAATGCACAACCTCATAGATCCATCTTTATTATTAACAAAAAGGTTAGGGGCTCCCCATGGAGAAACACTAGGGTGAATAAATCCCTTATTACTCAATTCCCCTAGTAGTTTATTCAGTTCCACTAATTCCACAGTGGCTATTATATAAGGGGTCTTCGATATGGGCCTTGAACCAGGAATTAAATCAATGGAAAACATAATTTCTTGTTCTGGGGGATGTCCAGGTAAATCTTCTAGAAATACATCAACATATTCTTTCACAATACGTACATATAATATTTGAACATTATTTTCCTCACCCATGGTTATTTTATTCTCTTCATCACCAATAATTGAATGTAGCTGAGCAACTAGGGGCGGATCTACATAAGAATTAAGTGGTGACGATTCTGCTCTAAAGATTAGGTGTTATTTATCATCACCCTCATAAATAGTAACCTCATTATTCTTACAATAAATTTTTCCATCATGGTCTGAAAGCCAATCCATACTAAGTATTATATCAAATTAAATCATGGGTATGACGAAGAGATCAGCAGATAATGAATATTTATATTCCCTAATGGGGACTGATTCCCAATACATTATTGCAAAGATACATCCCTTATGAGTTTTGATTGACAACTCCCATGTTAAATAAAATTTGAAATATCTAATTTTCTTACAAAACTGGGAAGATATTAAATGATGTAATGAACCAGAATCAAATAATGCATTTTCTAAACTTGAGGATGCCATTAAAATACCTACCACCACGTCTTTCAGAGCATCAACCTTAGCAGTAGTGATAGAATAAGCTTCGCCTTGATCCCTTGGCCTTTTCTGAGATAAGATTCCTTGGAACTTATGACATTCAATTTCATAATGACCTTTTTCTCTATAATTGTATCATTTATCATTGACATCCTCTTTCTTCCCCTTGTAATCACGAGCTTAGTGGCCTTTTCACCACACTTGTAACAGACTCCCATTCCCTTCAGGAAAGTACCAGGGTGTTTCTTCCCACATTTACTGCAATATGGATATTAAACATTTCCCTTCTTCCCCTAATTTTGATTTCCAGAGTGTTCGAAAAATCTCTTCTTCTCTTGATTTTCTTTAAAGTCGTAAGACTTAGAGAATTACTTTTCTATCTTGATAGCACATGATACAATATCTTCGTACGACGAGAAGGATGTTGAGACTAATTCTCGAGGGAGAAATGTTTATAACCCATAAAAGAAATGATCAATATTATATCTCGGGTTATGTATATAATCTGCATCATCCCTTGCTAACCATGTAATGTTAGCTTAATACTTTGTGACATTCTCATCCTCCTTTTTCCTCAAACTCAGAAATTTCCTTTCCATATATTCTTGATGGTGACAAGGAAATTATTTTTCTAAGAAAATTTCTTTAAACTTTATCCATTATATATTTGATATTTCATCACCTTACTTTGTGTTTTGAATCAATGACCACCATTGATCAGCATCTCCAGTGAGATGGTAAACTACCATGAAAACGTTTTCTTTTTCAATACTCCCCATGCTGTAGAGTACTTTATCTAAGGAATTTATCCATTACTCAACCACTAATGGATTTGTACTGCCATTGAATGTTGATGGTAGCTTCCTCTTGAATTGATCTAACATTGATCCTCCACGATGTGGAGTAGTGTGCTCCATATGGGCAAGGTTATTATTCATAACTGGAGTGATTTGTCCCAGTATGGTGATAAGATGATCAGCACCAGTTGCTTCACCAACTACACAATAATTATCTTGAGTAGGAGGGTAATCCCTACATGTATTATGTGCATTGATATGGTTTTCATTCCTTCCACTTGGAACCATTTCTAAACAAAGGCATAAACTAGATTAGTGTATAAATCGAAATACATAATTTCAATTTTATGAAACACTTAAAATAAACTGAACAGTTTATGTATATAATCTATAATCATAAAAATGTTTTTTTGATGATGTATATACTCATAAACCCTTCATAATTCATTGTAATGAAAATGAGAATTTTTCCAAGAATATCCCCAGAGAGTGTCATAACCAAGAGTGTAGTAAGGCCCGGTGTCGTACACCAGTTCCCATTCGAGTCTTGCTCAAAGTGGTGTTTTTGGGTTTTACCCCTAGGTACATCTGTGCCAGAGCTACCTCTACCTGCTCGTATCCAGATAGGGATGTATTTCACGGAAACTCACAAAATCTCTACAATACCAAAATTCTAGAAAGTTCTTCTATACTAATCCTTAATGTCTATCTTAGGGTAATGTGATCTAATCAGAGTTTATCTAAATCCAGTTTCTAACGTTTGTACTAAACTTCTTCTAATACCAACTATAATTCCCCGAACCCAGTTACCCAGAGTTGGTGCATTGTTACATAATATTGGCATGATACAAGGAAATCATGTCTCGAATGACCGATCAATTTAGTAGACTTGGAAATACCAGATTCATTCATATGTTTTACAGTATGTTATAAAATGAAAAACTACAACAACATTGTTTCCATAGAACACACTCATAACCCCTCAGACTATTCCCACAAGTTAGTTATAAAATAATTCTTCGCATCTAGGGAAATATAAAACATAGAAAGGGGTGAGCTTAGATGCTCAGTAAGAATAATAATATAACAGAAAATTTCATAAATAAGTATAAACGTTTAAGGAAATGTATAAGACTAAAAAACCATTTAAACATGAACTTCAGCATAATATGGAAAAGGTAAAATCAAATAATGTCAATTACTTATTCACATGGATATTCTACTAGCTGAATAATCACATACAATATCAATAGCCACTTTAATAATTATGTTATAATTATTATTTTCATCATTTATACTTATAATTATACCCATCCAAATGATGAAGTGTTTGAATGACAAACTACACCACGACGTGGAGATGGTAAGTCGTACGTAGGCACGTATGGGGACATGTAATTCATGGGATGGATAAAATAATGAATATGGTTGTAACATTTTTATAATAACATCATAGCATATAGAATATACTGGATTAAATATTTTATAATGGAAACAACAAAGAAAGAGGAAGGGGAAGAAGAAAATAACTTGAAAGAGGTGATTAAATATTTACCTCTTTTTGGGGTTCTTCCTTTTTATTTGATCATAAGGGCTCCATAGGATTCCTTTCTGACTAAAGGGAGGCATCTAGAATTAAGGGATGATAGTTTATAGGATATTTGGGTAGGGTTTGGACGAGCCAAATGGATTTGAAGGTGTGAAATTAAGAGAAGGGGATAACATTTTCCATCTAGTGCTTAATACACAATATGACGAGTTCACTCTTGAGATAAATAGTGAAACTATCATGATGGAAATAGATAAAGATACTGAGGGGATAGTTGAATATGAATATCCTACTTGGACAATAAATAATTTACTGATATTACAAATAATTTCACACCAGAATGTGGATGCACACTAAAAAACAGAAATCAGAAATACAGCTGAGAATTCTGTTCCTCATTGCAATACAGCTACCCCAAGGAAGACACTGCCATTTGATGATTCCCAAAAGAAAGAGCTCATAAGATATGTTAGGAATAATGTTTTTGAAATTGTTGTAAAAGGGTGCCTCACCCCTAAGAATAAACCAAAATGAGGATTATATTCTGGAACGTCATGGGATTAGCCAATCCTAGCACTCTATGTTCCCTTAGGCTGCTGGTGGTTAAGTATAAACCTGAAGTTATTGGGATTTCTGAACCTAAAACCAAGGGATCCATATCTTCTAACACTCTTTATGGACATAGTAATTCTCTTCTAGGCCCTGTAGAGGATAATTATTGAGATAAATTATGTATTCATGTTCATAATAGTGTTAACAACCCTGTTATTCTTTCAGTGGACAAGAAGATTATTAAGTGCAGGTTTATTATCTCTGGTTATAATACCATGTGTTCTTTTTCTATGCCTCTAATTATTATTATACTTTAGGATCTCTCTGGAAGAACATCTTGAGCTTGTCCACTTCCATCTCTGATGCTTGGGTGGTTAAGGGTGATTTCAATGACATCTTACATGTAGATGAAAGGCTTGGGAATGCTCCTAGTGTCATGTCAATGAATGATTTAAAATCCTATATCGATGAATCAAATATAACTGAGATTAATATGTTTGGGGATAAATACACTTGGTATAGAAAATATCAAAAACACATGAGAGCTAGTAGGATTGATCAAGCCATTGTTAATGAGGACATGTTTGATAGACGAAAAACCATTTATTGTGTCACTCTAGAAAGGAACAACTCAGATCATCATCCAATTATGACAAACGTTATTGAGAAAGGTGAAATACATCATCTACCCTTTAGGTTGAACAATGGTTGGAGCACAATCCCAGAATACTCTAAACTTGTCAGGGACACTTGGGCCACTACAAATTTAATTAATAAGCTGATAGCTTCTATTCTAAAGCATCGACCTCTCAAGTTGAAACTCATGAAATGGACTAAGAACAGGTTCAACACTTTGGATCATGATATAAATGATCTTGAAAACACTTTACATGAAATACACCAATCAAAAACCATCAATGAATTCTCTAATAAAGATTATCAAGAGGCTATTGTTTCCCTAGAATTGAACAATATGCTGGTTCTTAGAGACAACATTAATAAATAACTTCTTAATGTACGATGGATTACACATAGAGACAAAAATACCAAATTCTATAATGTTCTTAAAATATCCAAAAGGGTTAGCAGACCTATATCTCTTCTGATGGATGGGGATGTTATCATGGATGATAGACAAAGACTCTTAGAGCATATTGTCTCTTTTAATAAAACACTCCTCAATGGTCCCAGTACTACTAATCAAATAATGGAAGATATTATTCTGAAACTTGTCACTGAAGCTGATAACACCCTCCTTACACAAATTCCTATTATTATTGAAATCAAAGAGGCAAGGATGGGGCATCAAAAATGAATCTCTCTAGGACAAGGTGGTTTCACCAATCATTTGGTTCAATTTTATTGGGATGATATTCAAATTGATGTTTGAATAATTTTTGAAACATTTTTTCACTGATGGCTCTCACACTCATGGCCTCAATGCTAAATTCATTGTCTTAATTCATAAGGTTGAGAATGAAGTTGACATTAGTCAGTTCATGCTAGTTTCTCTGATAAATACTATACATAGGATCATTACTAAAATCCTGCCCAATCGGATTTCTCACATCTCTGATAAAATCATCTCATGGAAACAATATGGATATGTTAAAGGAAGGAGGTTACAAGACTATCTTTTTACAGCATCAGAATGCATCAATCATCATTAGAAGAAAAAAATAGGAGGGAATATTTCTCTTAAACTGGATATTAGGAAAGCCTTTGACACTATTTACATGAGTTTTATTTGTCGTGTTTTGCAAGTGTTTGGTTTTCACACCACTTTTCTACAATGGATTTATATGCTTCTCAGCTCAGATCACATATCCATCCTTATTAATGGACCACCAGAAGGTTATTTCAAGTGCTTAAGAGGTGTGAGGCAGGGAGACCCTCTCTCTGCTATTATCTTTACTCTAGAAGAGGACTATCTTAGTAGAATTATTACTCACAAAGTTGACAAATGAGAAACCAAATAAATTGGAGAATCCAGAGGTATTTATTCCCTATCTCACTTTCTTTTTGTGGATGACATTATTCTCTTCACTCAAGGGGACAGGAGGAAAATTCAAAAAATCAAAAAAGCTCTTTTACATTAGGAAAATGTCTCTGTACAAAAATTCAAATAGAGAAAATCTTTTATCTATTTTTGGAAATATATTGATGTTACAAGGAAGTAGCGCATGATGCACGATCTTGGAATAAGAGAGGGGTCAATGCCTTTTATTTACATTGGTGTCCCTATGTTCCTAGGACGACCTCATTCCTCCAACTTTAATGAGGTGGTGAGTGGGGTCAAAAGAACCCTCTCTACTTGGAAAGGAATGCCCCTATCAATGGAGGGAAGGATTTTCCTTGTTAAGCATGTGAATATCTCAAAATTGGTATACTCCTTCATGGTGTATCAATGGCCTGTCTCCATCATAAAAACTCTCAACTCTCTTATGATGAATTTTATGTGGAGTGGTAGCATTCTGGAATAAAAATTCATTGTTTCAACCTTGAAGAAATTTTTCTTACCACACGAGCTAGAGGGATTGGGAATTAAAAACATTTAAATCTTTAATCAATCCCTACAAGCTCAATTTATTTGGAGACTGATTAACGTCAAATTTGACTCCCTTAGTTTTCATAGAGATAAATTTATAGGAAAAATCCTTAAAGGGAAGATTACACATATGCATTTCTCAATATGGACAAGTCTTAGAAAGACTTTCCAAAGGATTTATATGCATTCACATTGGCTGGTCAGTGATAATTCATCACTGAAATTCTAGAAGGATAATTGGATAGGCTCTCCTTTGTTTGATAATATTGATAATATTGATTTTGATATTGATTATAATGCCTCCATACAAGCCCAACTTCAACAGATCAAATCCCTGCCATCTCAAATTGCAAGAAAGTCTCAAATTATGACTTCTTAAAAACTGATGATATGATTATATGGGAACCAAAAAAATGGGATTTTGGATTCCAAGGTTTTTTATAATCACCTAATGCCATGTACTAGACATTGGCTTCTGAATTGTACCAAACAATGTATCCAACATTCCTCCTTTATACCTTTGTGGTGCCTCCAACTGGGAAAGCCTCTAGTTGGCAATATTCTATAGACGGTGGGAATCTCCTTGTTCTCTAGGTGCTCAATGTGTCACCAACATAGGTATGATATCAACCATTTATTTCTGTCCTAAAAGACGGCTTCATCCCTCTGGACATCAGTCTTCAATATATTCGATGTTCATCTACTCCAGGTCTAGTATTTTTTTGACCTTAACCTATTCATTTTAGTAGTTCCTCTATCAAAATGGATTCACATTATTTTCCTAGTTTCTTGTGTGGAGACCATATACACTATTTGGATGGGTAGGAACAAGTGTCGACATGAAAATTATAGGTTTAATCACAATTCTACTCTCTCAAAAATTCTATTGGCAATGCTAATGGCTAACAAATTACATTTTGTGCATTGTGATAACACAATTAGAGACTTTGTTGTCTAGAAGAGATTGCAACTACAAGGTAATTATCTAAATCCACTATGCACCTTTGAAGTCTTCTGGACTACTTATTTTGTAGGATGGATCAAATGCAACTCGGATGGTGCCTCGCGAGGCATCCCCAAACCTGCTAGATATAACATTGCCTTCAAGGATTATAATAGTGATTTTGTTGAAGGGATTTTTGGTTCTTGTGGACAGGTTACTGATCCGGAAGAAGAAATGATATCTCTTATCACTGTAGTGGATGTGGCTCAGAAAAACAATTGGGATAGAATATGGTTTGAAAGCGACTCATCAACAATCGTCCAAGAAGTCAGAATGAGGGAAATTCATTTTGATTGGAGACTCACATCTAAATGGAATAAATGCCTTGATATCATTGCTTCAAAGTAATACATCATAACTCATGTTGATCATGAAGCCAATCATATTACTAATATCCTTGTTAACATGGGGATTTCCACGCACTCTCGAACTCATATTTCCATCATCACAGATGATTTTATCACTATTTTTCTAAGAGATAAAAGTAAATTTCCTACCTATAGACTCTTGTATGTTTTTATTTTATTTTCTCTTTAATGAATCTTTTCTGCTTTATCTTTTGAAAAAAAAACATCGATTGGGTTGGAATTTTATGAAACCCTTGTGTAATGTCATTGGATGTGGGGGAACATCAATTGATAATCCTGAACAATCACATGATTCCATGGGTGGTAAAGGCTTGGTGATCTATTAATCACGATGCATCAGTAGGTGGAGCTAAACTTCTTGCAAGAGAAGATAACCATTAGTGGTTTGACTAATCATCTTGGTAAAATTATAATCCTCTTAGTGTAATCTTTATTGAGGGATAATCATTTCCCTTATCTTTACATCATCCTTGATTCAGTAAGAGTGATTCAGTATTAAACTATGCTATAGCATTAAATTCTCTTGGGATTATTATGAGGTTTTTTTATTGGTGTGTAATGCTAGACATGTAGTATTATCATGGCTTGGTTAGTCTTGAGTGTTTCCTAAATTCTCATATAGGAATTACATGAATGAACTCTAGGATACCAATCATTTCCCTTTGACATGATCGCTATAAGGATACCATTTTGGGCTCATCCAATTACCTTTTTTGGATATCTTGGCCTTTTACCAAATTATTTTTTCAAAAGAATTGAGTATAGACTATGTTGGGTTAGTTCTTTACACTCCATTCATTCCAATCCTAGGTTATCCTAGACTTGTTGTTGGTCTTTTTTATTCTTAAATCAATAAATATCCTCAGAAGTTAGAAATGGAATTTAGTGGACATGTTCATGGTTAATGTGAGATACTTTGTTAGAATCCATCGAATTTCAGTTTGTAAAATGCCATATATCTATGTTGAGTGTCTTGTTGAATGTTTATCCATAATGGCTCGACATTTCTACATTTTCTCAATGTAAAAATTGGGTAAATACCATATTTGATCACATTATCAGATATAGATGAGTGTGGTTTGGGTCATCAAATAATTTTAATGAGAAGTAGGATCGACTTTGTCTTTGATGTCTAAGGGGAATTGACCACATTAACTATTTCAAAATAATGAGAGAAGTGTTTCCATAATGATTAAAGGTATATGTTGAAAGGAAATTTTAATGGTTGAAATTCATGACTTGAAATTGGACCTCTTAAATGTTAAAGCCTATGGTGGGAGCACCATTGGACATATGTTTAATGAGATGATGATGTAATCATGTATTTTGATAAACAATATGGATTAAGTGTTGTATCTCTATACTTGTCGGAAAATGAACGTTGTTATGCATCATAATGAATTAATTTTCACATGACTAATAAATTATTAGAGGTGCATTAGGAATTTTTAAATGAAACGTGATAGTTTGAGAAATACTTCATTACCCTTGAAGGTCAGGTGATGTTTTTTTTGTTCTGAAAGGCTTCTTGGGGACAATAAGATCAAATGTGGGGATGTTTTAACATCAAAAATTTTTAACTACATGAAAAATAAAATAATTTTTATTCACTCAATGGGAATTTTATAAAACTAAACTTTATAACTTTTTTTGAGAGTTGGAACACTATGATGAGTTTTTTAAGCAATTTATATTAGTGGAAATTAAAACTAAAATTAAAACGAAAATGAAAATAAATTATAATATATTAAATGAAAAAAATGAATAAAAATTATTTATTTTAATGATAATAATAAAAATGTTACTAATTTTATTGTTATATTTGTTATTATTATAATTTTTTTTGTTTTTTTTGAGACCCACAAGGGGTATACCCCTCCTTCTCCTCCTTATACCCAGTGCGCAACACCCCATGGTTTAACACCCTTATGTTTCACTAGAACCTTCCTCCTATCCTCTATGTAGTGATATCATCCTCCCTCTCCACCAGTACATGTCCATCCTTATCCTTTGGGCCCCCTTTGAGCCGTGCGACACCACTTCCCCTTATCCCACCATGTGTGTAGTGATACCATTTGGTTAAACCCCATAGTGGATTCCCTTCTCTTCACGGCCTCCTCAAGTGCATCATTTTTCACCTAGGATTCACATGATTTCACATTGATCCTTCTAGGTATGTCATTCTTCCACATCTCTTTCCATGGTTGGATAATTTTGGGTATCCTTCTCCAAATTTCCATTTTGTAGAAACTCTAAGATAAGTATTAATCTGATTTTCATTTTCTATCTGGTTTTAGTGTATGAGGTGTGTCTCTCGGGACCTATTAGGGAGTCATTGGTATTTTCCACTGAAGGCAAGCTGTTTTCGACCAATTCTGATCGTCTTTGACACTAATGGTAAGGTTTATCTTCTGATACCTAGTATATCCTAAATTAATTTTTTTCTCTTTTATTGTTTTTGTGTTATTTTAAAATTTATTATGTTTTGTCTTGGACCCTACCGTGGGGTTTAGAGTTGATAGATTCTTTTATAACTTACATTCATATACATAGGTAGGTATGTACTTATATGTTGCATCCACTGTTATGTGTGTATTCACCCATGGTAGTGAATATATATTTATGTGGCTAGGTTTTCTTATATATATATATAATACATATATAGGTTAGTGGAGATGGGTGTATGCATATATTCATATATTTGTGGATCCACTTGAACATATTCATATGACATGAAAATTGGTGCATAGGGGCAAGGTGTCCATATATATATGTGAAAGTGAATAAGCTCAGTTGGGATAACAACTAACTCTAGTTAGAAATAATCTACAACCAAAGTGTTCTTCTAGGTTCCTCCCAGTAGTGGGATCCCTTTCATTCCCATTTTTCTATTTGATAATACATTAATTAATTATTTGTGCATTCATTCATCTTTTAATTAATTCTTTTATATCTATGGTGGTTTTTCTAAAATTCATTCCTTAGTGAATTAGAAGTAATTATAAAACAAGATAAATAATTTTTTGATAATCAATGTAATGATTATATAATAAAACTTAACAATTTGATGTGCACTATCATTATTCTAGAAAGTATTTATATTTATGACATAGTTAGTTATGGTTTGATTTTTTATATCTATTTACTTATTCATTATTGTTATGTCGCATTTTAGTATTTCCCCACTTGAATAATGTGAATTGATTCTCCATGAACAATTAAATTAATGGTATGAATTAAATGGAATTAGAGCTAGTGTCAATTAGATGTGCCAATGAATATGAAGGGACCATAAAGGGGTGGATTATCAAAATCCCACATAAAAGGTGGAGGAGTATGAAGAACCCCTTTATAAGGTATTCTGGATTCCTCTCCCATCATTATGTCTTTATCCGGGGGATTCCTAAGAGCCACAACCCTAGGAAAAAAATTGTTTGGGCTAGGACCAAAATAGAAAATATCATGATCATGGGATGGACTAGGACGTTATATTTTTCTTTGGAATTTTTATTTTGAATAAAGGATTATAAAAATTAATAGTGACCATGAGTTTCTTAAAGACAGTGAGGGTTACAGAAAAATTAATGAGATAATGTTTTAGGATGACATTTTTAGGATTGGTGAGCCTTGATGTGGTGGAAGTATGACCTATTTATTAGTTAATATAAGGGTAGTTTTTGAGGTAAGAATTATATTTTCTATAAAGTAATGTTTATATTCAAAAGTGAATTGAATAGAAAATGAAGAAATTGGAGTATAATTGGTTTATGTTCTATATTCTCCTCAAGAATTTTTTTTTGAGACAATATAGATATTGTTTTATCCTTTTTCAATTTATGTTATACCATTTTATCTAATTTACTTTGTCCATGGAACTTAATATTTAACCCTTTCAATTATTATTAGTGAAAGAATTGACACAGTAAAATTTATCCAATTTTATAATTCTAATTTAAAATTTGTAATTCATTTTTTTGAATAAAATGTATAAGGGTTTGGAATGATAATTTTAAAATAAATTCACATAAAACATAAAAACATTTCTTTAAAAAATGGTTTTATTAAGATTAAAAATTTGTTTACTACAATATATTATCATAGACAATGTTTTTTTACATATATTGGGTTTTTATAAAAAAAGTGTGGTTACCTTTAAAATCAACACAATAATAAATTTTAAAATAAAACAATTAATTATAAGACAAGACAACAAACCATTTTTTAAAATTAAAATTCTCATTTAGTTCTAAACACATTAGGATTCATAAGTTCAGAAAATTATTTAGAATGCATAATTTCATTCTTGATGTAAATATTTTATTACTTAAATTATTTATAATCGTCTGTGATACTCTTAAATAATTATAACTCCATAAAAATTATAGTTTTCAAAGAAATATTATTTTGGAAAAAAAATCATTTTTAGAAAAAACTAATAAATTAATAATATGGTAAAATTTTCATAATAATGAAAAAAATGATGTTTTTTTATTAAATATCAATTTTAAAATTAAATATACAGTTTTTAAATGAAAATAAAAAATATAAGGAAAATTTTTCTTTTTTGAAAAATGATGTTTTCCAACATTAATTGTCATTAAGGTTATTTCATATCCATTAATAATTTAATTGATTTTAATATATTATTTTAAATAAAATAATATATTAAAAATATTTAATTTAATCAATTATTTCAAAATATACTATTTGTAAAAAAAATCTTTGATGAAATAAAAATATCACATTTATACTAATTACACTTTAACCAACACATTTAAAATTATTTGTTAATATTTTATATTATATTTTTACTACACCACAAATATTAATAACTTTATTTGAAATTTATCGCATCATATTTTAATCATATTACTGACATCTATATGTTATATATATATATATATATTTATTTATTTATATTATTTTGATAATAATATTTTGTTTCATTGTTTGGATATATGAACAATGACTATATTTTGAATGACCATATTTACAATTAGCCTAATTTCAATAGCCCAATTTCATATATATATATATATAAGCACTTTCTATATCATTCATTTATTCCATCACTAATTTTGAAGGTATTTTTATTATTTCATGTTGTATATTTTTTTTTGTGATTTTGGTGATCTTAATGGTCGGAGTTGATCTAGTGGATTTGAATGCTGTGAGGATTTTATTCCTTTCTATCTACAATAGCTTGTTGTTATATTCATATTTAATTAATGTATTGTATCTTATTTGGGTAACAATTCAAGGTGTGAAATGATATGTTTTATGTTTTTTTAACGTTCCACATATGAATTGATAAAGAACATTATGTTTTAATTTAAATATGGTATGAATTATTTCCAAACCAATTTAAATTCCAATTAAAAAATGGAAAACATTTATTTAATTATAAACATATAATTTAGGGAGAGAATATTTTTTTGGACTACATGGTGTATTAAATTCTCCCCCTTAAAAAATTGTTTCATTAAAATTTTATTTATAACATCCTAATGAAAATATATAATGGAAACTAAATTTTATATATGAAATATGATACAATTTCAAGGGATATATAAACCAAAAAATAGGTAACATATCTCTTTCCTCAAATAGGTATATAATTGATATCTAATTTTTCTTCATGTATTTGGGATATGATTCTTCCATTATTTATTATCATGACACACATTTTTGTAATATTCCTCTAGAGTGAGTTTATTTATATCCATAACCTACTTGAATATCATTGGTTAATATGAAATGTGTTCCCTCACTCCAAATTATTTTCCTCTATGTGGATGGAAAAACCCCATCACTAAATTTGTGTTAAATTTATCTAAAGGAAGGATAATATGATTTCAACAAGAAACATTTCTAAACAAATAACATTATAAAAAAATAATAATAACTATGTAATATTTATTAAGAATAAAAATGATATGATTTTTTATTTAATTATAATATAAATCATATTATATACACTAGAGTTCCTATAATCAAGTTCAAATAAATCATCTACAGCTCTGGATTAGAGGGTATGAGTATGTGGAATGTTAGGATTTACCTCAGGTGTAATTCCTAGATATGTATTCCATTTTCTCATGGTATTATAGGTTGGTAATGTTATTCATCTTGATTATTTCTTAGATTAGAGCATTAACATGGATAATGACTTAGGTCCCCCACATAATTCATTGAATTACTAATAGTATCTATGGATTAACTCTATTTCTTTCTATTTTGGAAACCAAACTCTTCATTTCTTAATTGAATTTTGATCCTTAATTCCCACAATTTCCATATGTAATGTATCCTCTTAACTAGTTGAGATTATTTCCTTGTGGGCTGTTCTAGCAAATTTAACATGTAAAATGTTAAATATTACATCAATGATTTTCTCTATTATATATATTTTCACAATACACCATATATATCTTCCTCAATGATTATTTTAGTCTTAATAAGTTAATTTTTATGATAATAATTCAAAATAGTTGTTTTAGAGTAATCACAAGATCTGTTTGTCAAGCACGTATCCCATTAGATTCTTTATGGGGATAATATCTGGATTTTCCTTGTTTCCATTAATAAATTTTATATATTATGATTTAACCAGTAATAAATCCAAAAATTTAATTTTTATGGATTAGAACAATATAATTATTATTTTATGATAATTACAAGATGAATTGATCCTCAAAATATTCTATTATTATACTAGTTTCTATTTCAACCTAATCAATTATTGGTTTAATCTACGTTTCCTTAGTTTCAGATATCTTACACATCATATCAAAATTCTTTGACATAATAAATCCTTTCTAATAGATTATAAATATAATTTTATAAACCAAACAACATCACATTTGATATTCAAACCATGGGTGTATTTTGGTTTCTTTGTTGTTGACCTAGTGGTGACGGGGTTAGTACCCCAAAAGAACATTCTAACATTATTACGCCTAGGAAAATAAATGATATAGACATTATCTAATTGTAGTATTCATGAATTGAAATTATTTCTAGAAATCAATTCAATTTCTACATTAGTAAATTTTAATGTTTTTATCCTATACTTACACATATCTATTAGAATTATACCTTGGTATTTTACTATTGATCTATCACCTAGAGCCACAAAATAACTAAACTAATAATAATAAATAACTGAAAAATTCTGTAATACTTACTATATTTACCAATGATAGACATTATTTTATTTTAAAAAAATTATAGATTTTAAACATTACATCTTCTAAATAATCACACAATCTCAGGAATAGATGGTACAATGTCATTGAATACTACCTACACAATAAACTTATTTTAAAACCATTGTGAGCATTTCGCTATATTAATCTACAATAGACAACCTCATATAGTAATAATATATTATACTCATCTTTAAGACCTAGGTAAAAATAAATATAAGAAAGGGGTTATCATATATTCCTAGTAAGGGTAGAAATATAATATCATATAAGAAGATAATATTTTCATATGGGTATAATCCGGATAAATAATAAATTTTTTCGCATATAAATCAAAGATCATAAAGCATGTAATATATATATTACAAGGAAGGATAAAATACATAAATCTAAAGAGTTTAGAAACATTCATTAATAATCATGATCCATGAGAGAATGACATTTTAATAATAGTAATCATAAAACTATGGAACACCATTAAAATTTTGAAGGCACACATTAGAGTTGACCTTTCTTTCATGAGCCATACTATCTGTTCTCAAAATTAAGAGAAACTAAAATTTAGTTGAGATTAATAAACTCATGAGATATAAGTACTAAACCAAAGTATTGGATGGTTATAATAGACCACAAACATCATCATCCATACATTTTTCCACTTCAAATCTATCAACTATCACATTAAAGATTACCTATGAAAATCTAATGGGTTTCATAAGACATTGTAAATGAAAATAAATTTACTTTATTCCATAAATAACCCATGGATAGAATATGGGTTCCATTAGACATGAATAAATTAACCCATGACATAAAAATGGGTCTCATATGGATTCAAATAAGGAAATGCATAATAATTCCACTATTAGTCAAATCATGATAAACACGTTGAATGTAAATAAATAACAATGATATTAATTACCATTATAGGTAAATACAATTCAATAATGAAAATTAATCATATATTTTTTATTACATATATATAAATGTTATACTATAAATTCAATAATTTCCCAAAATCAATCATTATATGAAATTTAAATCAACACTATTCATTCATCAGAATTAAAAAATTATTATTCATCAATGAATAGAATTGATTGAAATTTTAAGATCATATATAGTGAATAGTTTGTAAATTCACTGACCCCAATTTCCAGGAGGTGATGCCTTACTTAATTACATTTTAATTGATTCAAGACATGAATCCCAGAGAACTAATCAGTTTATCAAAATATTTGAATATAGATAAATAAATTTACACTAAATTACATCTTGAAATGAAATATGAAAAAACACTCCATTGGAAACACCCATAAACTCCTAGATTATCCCTATATGTCATTTATAATATACAACATAGAATCATATGTAAAAATATCACATAATAAAGAGGTTATATCAGATACTCAATAATGGTATATAATACTATGAAAACTAATACAAATAATATAGAATGGTTAATGTCTAAAACCACATGCCATTAGAACATAATCTTGAGAATAATATAGATATACAAAATGCTGAATATATAATGTCTTATAAATAATCACATGAGAATGAATTCTAACCATAGATATTATTATAGTCTAATATTAAAATAGATTATAATTTTATATTATCAAAATTAAGTAATTAATAATTCTTGAGATCATAACGATAAAGGCCTAGGCAAACCTTTCAGAAAATAAATTGTTAATCCCTCTGCCAAAACCAAATATGTTTTGTCACATGATACATATCGATGCATACAGGGGAGATAGAGGGCCCCACCTATCAGTTTACAAGTCCAAGTCATTCCTAATATTAAAGGGGTTAATCATTAATAACATATAAATATGAGATGTAAATACCTTTCCCAATCAATAAATATAACCACTAACAATTTGAGTCGTATGGTGAATGGTATCAGGATAGAACATCCACAGTCCAACCTATCATTAATAATTTTATAAAATATTTTTCATGATAATAATAATATAAAAATCTCAATTAATCATATAATTGAACAAATGTGTTGAAATATTTTAAAATATATTAATACAATTACTGTGGAATTATTGAGATAAATACCACTTTTACTTTTCAAAGAAGAGATATTTTGGAAAAATAATTTTTATATTAAATAATTGTCTATATAAAAAAATTAATGAAACAATTATAGTTTTTTAATAAAATTTTTCTTACATTAGAAAAAATAAATTTTCTTAAAAAAATAATTTCTATGGAACTTGAAAATGGGTAAGAAATCAAGATATTACATTTAATCGGGCATGCGTATTGTGAATAATTTAGAGGGGGACCTTATAGAACATGTATTTCCAAAAAAATATGAAATTTTCCAGGTAAATGAGTTTGGAACATATATACTGAATTTATAATATGCATATTAAAATAATGAATAATTAAATTTGGGTAAAGATAGGGAAATCAAAATGAGAATGAAAAATGGTGGTTTGAGGAGATTCTTAACCATAGGTCTGAAAGTGTTATACATTTGAAAATAATATCATAGATAATAAAATTAAATGAATTAATTTCATAATTAATAACAATTTATAAATTTATTTTATTTAATATAATTTTATTATGTTCATTTATAGTTTTCTGGATTTGTTATATGATACAATTTTACTATTTAGAAGAATTCTTTTCTTGGTTTTTATAGTCAGTTTACTTGTATATGAGTATAGAATTTCATGTCAAATAGGAATAGATAAATGTAATCGAATATATATGTTATTAATGATAGTAGATAATATAACATGGTAATTTACGTAATATTATCACATGGGGAGAGGATGAGTCACTGGATAATTAATTAGTAAAAAACATTTACATTATTTCGGCAGTTTTTCTCTCATCACAAACTAGTTCTGTTTTATTAAATATCCCAATGTATAGATGATGTTATTGAAAATTAAATAGTATATAGTAAATATTTTATTATTTTATTTAACAATATAAAAGGTTTTATGACCTTAATTTAAATCATTAATGGGAATTCAAAACTCTACATACTTGAATGCGAATAATGACCACATCATGAATGATGTTTTAATTTTTTCAACAAAAGGATAATGAACAGAATTGATGAGGTATTATTACTTAAAGACAAAGAAATTATAATATACAAAATATAATTTTGATGACCTGTCACATTGGTATAGGTATATGAAGAGATGATAAAGAAATAAAATGACTTTAAAATACATTAAATGAAAAAGAATGATGATTTTTCCGGTTGAGTTTCTCCTCCTTGAGAACCTACTTTGGGTAAAGGGATTGGTGTTTTGACAAATCCAAGGGCTCCTAGAAGTGGGGTAGGGGATTTGAAAGTGTATTGGGTAGAAATCGGCCAAGGTTCGATGCCTGGAAGATGTAAGGAGAAGTGGTGGTGAGGGTGGTATTTATATTGAAGGAGTGGGGTGTTTTTTGATATATTATTCATTTCATTGTTATTTTATCTCATGACTATGAATCATTTTATAATTACCACGAAATATATAAAAATAATTAATGGTATTTTAGATTATAGATCTTACATCAGTGAAGTCTCAATTAACAGTGAAATTTACTTATAATGGATTTATTCTGTAAATTATCATTTCTTATTCTTCACCAAAATTTAATGTATTTTAGAAAAATACAAATAATTAAACCAAACCATTATTTGATAGGGATAATTCATAAATGGGATTTATTTTTAAAAAAACAAAATTATAAATTTCAAAACATTATTTATTAATTAGAAACAACATTTATTTTAAAAATAACAGTTTAATATTATTACAGATTTTATGACACATTCAAAAATTAACTAAGGTCTCATAAAATTATCATATAATCAAAAGGAAATAAAATATGAATATATTAATCCATTTAATGAATATAAATTATATTAAAAATAATAATATTAAATAAAAAGTTTAGATTAATTATTTATTAAATATGGAAATATCAACACATGATTTACCATTTTTAAACTATTTATATACTTATTCCAATATATATATATATATATATATATTATTTTATATGGTAACCAAATTTTATTTATAAATTCATAGGTGAGGGTACTTTTATATTAGTCAATATATTATTCCTAAGGGTTACATTACTATTCCAAAGGTTATGTTACAAATCCATTTGTATAGGTTCTTTAACATATAGAAATTCATATTATTTTATTCATTATTAATTTAAACTATTTATATTGTGTTGAATAAGTGATTTTACATGATTTATACTATATCAAATAATTATAAGAAGGGAAATTTCATTAATATGATTCTGGGTCATCACGTTCTCCCCTCTTATAAAAATATCATCCTCAAAAGTTTCAGAATATCACCTTATAAAAAGATTTTGGTAGTTCATAAACATAATATCCTATAGTTACCACATCTCCTCTTTAAATTTTGGTTTTTTTTAAATGTAACTTAACCGATAGGGACATCTGATTCCTGAACATCTACTCTCAAGTGTCTAGAATATGGATAGTCTCTTCCCAATAAGATAAATTAGGATCTAATTCTATTACTTCAAAAGTGAGAACATGGGAAGGATTGGGAATGTATTTCATTAAAAAGGAGATATGGAACACATCATGATCTTTGAAAAGGATATGTGTAATTTCAAAATGATAAGCTCCAGCTCCAATCATCTCTATGTTTTCAAAAGGTCCAATGTACTTGGGGAGTAGTTTTCATTTCATTCTAAATCTCATAACACCCTTCCATGGAGATACTTTTAGAAAAACCTAATCTCCCCAAAAAAATTATAAATCCTCACTTCAATTATTATCATACCTCTTTTTTCAAATTTTAGATTCTTTATATGGGTTTGAATATTCTTTTCCTTTTCTATTGATTCGTCCACAATATATAGAACTACAGTCTTCCTTTAAACAACATCATCCCATCAAGTTGTGTATGAAATCTCCTTCCATGCTATGGTTCATATGGTACCATTTAAAAACATGAATGAAAACTATTATTATAGTAAAGATCTAAAAAAGGTAAATACTAATCACACTTACCTTTAAAGTGAAGTTATCATGATCACAACAAGACTTATAATGTTTGAATTATCCATTCATATTTTTTGTTGGTTTGAGGAAGATAAAAAGTACTCAGATGAAGTTCAGTATCCAATAATTTTTGAATAATTTTCCAGAATTTCAATTTAAATTGTGGATCATGATTAGAATAAATTTATATTGGTGCTATATAATGTCATAAAAATTCATTAATATAGAATTTTATAAGGTAATCTACTTGAAAATAATCCCTTATTACAAAGAAATGTGTTTTTTGTATGATGATCAACAATTACCCATCTGCATCATTCCATCATGGAGTCCTTAGTAATATAGTGAGAGTATCCATAGTAATTTTATCTCATTTCCACATACGAATAGTCATAGCTTGCATGAAACCTCTATGATTTTTTCTTTCATCCTTCACTAGTTGATTAAATGAACATCTTGATACATAATCACAAATTTGAGAATCATATTATCCCACTATAAAAATTCCATCAAATATCATTATATATTTGGGATACTAGGGTGTATAGAGAAATTTGAGCAATGGGAATCACCCAGTTACTCCCTCTTTTGCTCAGTTATTTTAGGATGACATTACATTTTCCCAAAGTTCATAATTCTATACATGTACATGAAGTCTATAAACTTCCCATCTTTTACAACATTATTTTTACATTGAAAATTCAGAGCACAGTCCAGAGAAATTTCAATCCATTCCAATTAATATAGTTGTACAACATATTGAAAATGTAATGATGTTCTAAGTTAATTGATAATTCTCATATCCTTATTTTATAGATCTACGTACATAAGATCGTTATCAATCCTCATTTTTATGAAAACTCCATGATTATTCATGATCAATGCATCTTCTACCTTATTTTACTTCCTTGGTTGGTAGTGTATTGAAAAATCATAATTCTTTAGCAGCTCGAGCCATTAAATTTTCTTCATGTTGAGTTATTTCTACGAGAATATATATTTCAAACACTTGTGATTTGTATATATTTCGTATCATTCACCATAGTGATAATGTCTCCATTTTTTTCATAGAAAATATTATAGATTCTAACACAAGATCACGATTTGAATAGTTTTATTCATTTTTTTTAACTGTCATGATGCATATAAAATAAATATATTTTTCTTTATAAGGTCACAACCAATTCCTTTATTGGATACATTATTATGAATAAAAAATCCACCATTTCTTAATGGTAGAGTCGAGATATGAGCATTCACAAATCACTTATTCATTTATTCAAAAAATTCATGACATTATTTTTTCCATACTAACCTATCCCCTTTATGAGTAAGCTTTGTTAATGCATTAGCTAAATAGAAAAATTCAGCATGAAACAACAATAGTAACCTACTAAACCAATAAAACTACGTACATCAGTTATGTTCTTGGAGTAGGCCATTCTTGAACTACCTTTATGTTTTTAGCCTAGACTATGATTCTATCCGCGGTGATCGATATCCAAGAAAATATATTGTTTGATGCCAGAATTCCCACATTCTGAACTTCACATACAACTATTTTCTTCTGAGAGTTTCTAGAACAACCCTTATGTGGTTCTCATAGTCCTCATAGATTTTGAAAAATGACAAGATATCATCAATAAATACAACACCAAAATCATCATGATATTCCATGAACACTCTATTAATTATATCCATAAAAATAGGTGATTCATTAGGCAGTACAAATGGAATTATTGTAAACTCATAATGTCCATACATAGTTCAAAACGTTTTCTTTGGAATATATTCCTTCCCCATAATCAATTGATGATATCCAGATCGAAGGTCAATATCTGAAAAATATTTAGCTCTGTGAAGTTGATCAAAAAAATCATCAATGTGAGGTAGAGGATAATTTTTCATTATTGTAATAGAAATGATTTCTCTATAATCAATTCATAGCATCAGGGATCCATCTTTATTCATGACAAAGAGAATAGGGGATCCAAATTAAGAATAACTTGTGAGAATAAATTTCTTATTACTCAATTCTTCTAGTTTTTTCATCAAATATAAGAAATATACAATGGCCACTCTATAAATAGTAATTTATATATGTATTGTACCAAGAATTAAATAATTAAAGAAGTCAAATACCCTACCTGGAGGATTTCAAGGTAAATCCTCTAGAAGTATATCAATATATTCTTAAAAAATAGGCACTCGATCAATTTTATTACTTATTTCCTCATCTATAGATTGGGTTTGAGATTCCTCCCCAAGAATATCATTTTTAATATATATTAGAGGTGGGTCTAGATTCGAATTAAATGATGATGGTTCTACTCTAATGATAAGGGATGCTACATCATCATCACCAATAATAATGTCCTTATTTTTGAAATATATTTTTACATCATATTTTGAAATATTAAAAATTATGAGGATTATATTAAGGTAAATCATTGGTACGATGACATGGCCATCAAATAATTCACGTTTATATGTTATAAAGGGGTCAGACTGACACATCCTTTTTTCATTGATACTTACCTAATGAGTTTCAATTGAAATATATTTTATTAAATCACAGGTGAAATATGTATATATCTTGGAAAACAAGATAGATATAAATGAATGGGATGATCCAAAATCAAATAATTCATTGCTAATGATTGATGAATTGATTAATGTACCTTCCACCACATCAATAGGAACATAAACCTTCATATTTTTTTATCACATAAGATTGGACTTTCTCCTTTGGAAATTTCTGGGGAATGTTTCCTTGACATTTAGGGAATTCATTTATACAGTGTCCCATATCCCAACAATTATGGAATATAACCTTTGTAGATTATTTCATTCCAAAAAATCACATATTTTGTGGGCTTTTATCCATACTTTTATAGAATATTTATCATTTTACATAGGCACCTAAGTGTTTCCTTTCACAAGTATCAAATTATAGAAAATTAAAATTTTTATTATTCCCTTTATATATTGTTTCCTGTACCAACCACTTATTTTCATGTTTTCTATTATATTCATAAGTCATAGAGAATTATTTCCCATTATTTATTGCACATTAGAATATATCAACATGTAATAAGAAATATTGGTTAACTACTGCCCATCGTAGGAATGGTTTTAAACCATAAAATAATTGAACATATTTATCCTTGGTTTAACTTAATTATTTATGGTATGCCTATATAAAATTGTAATGTTGGGTTCATACTTCATAGAATTCCCATCATATTTTGATTTAGAATCAATAATTTCCTCTCCATATAAACTCATTGTTCACAAGGAAAACAATTTACTAGGAAAATTTACATAAAATAAGTCCTTCCCAATTTTTTTATTTATTCCTCCTCATTTTTTATTAAATGTCCACCATTGATCAAAATATCCTAATAAATGATAATCCAAAATGATAAACATATACCATTCGTTAACTCCCCAACTGAGAAATATGTTATCTAGGTAAATTATCCACTACTCCACAACAGATGGGTTTATAGTCCCATTAAATAATTGAGGCTATTTTCATTTAAATTGGTCTAAATTTCTCATCCACATTGTGGAAAAATATGACTTATATAGGTAAGGTTATTATACATATCCTAAGTAAGCTATCCTATTAGAATAAAAATCTTTGCAGCACCAGTCACATCTCAAGTACCAATATCATTATATTTTATAAGAGGGCAATCCCTACATGGGATACAATCATTGATAAAGTATCAATTCCCTCCACTAAGAACCATTTAAAAATAAATTAATAACATAAATTAGGCTATGAACCATAATTCATAATATAGAACTATAAAAACAGATTTTATAAATTGAAATTTTATGGATAACTAATCACATAATCAAAAACATTGTTTTTTTGGGGACATATTAACTTTTAAATCCTTCATAATGGTTTGTAAAGAAAATGTGAATTATCCTAAGAATATCCTCTAGGAGTGTTAAAAAATGTGTTCTGTAAGGCCCATTATTATGTAATACGTTACCTCAAGTTAGGCTCAGGACACCTTAATGGAGTTTTTACCCCTAGTTACATATATTCCAAGAACCATTTCCACTTATAGTATCCAAATAGGGATTCATTTCTAGGAATACCAACATAATCTATACCTTACCAAAATTTAATGATGTTCTTATATTATTATACTCAATGAATATATTAGGGTTATGTTCCCTAATATATTTATTCAAAATATTTTTTCTATGTTTTGAACTATACAAGGCATGATTCAAACTATAAAGAACCCAATCCCATTAACATACAGTTGGTGCCTTTATTTCATTAGCATATATACATGACATGAATCCCAAAGGACAGATAATTGTAGATATTTTGGAATCTATATTACATACATGAACACTACATTAAATCATGAAATTTAATACAACTGACAATATCCATTGTAATCAATCATGAACAAATAGATTATCCATACAAGTCATTCAAAATATACATCTTCACATCTTGGAAAAAAATGTAACATAAGAAATGGGTGTCCAAAAGTTTCATTAAGGGCATGTAATATAGTTGAAACTAAAATAAACAACATGTCATGGTGAATGACTAAAAACTCATTTCATTAGAACATAATCATGAGAATAATATGAAAAGAATAAAAGTATAATAAATAATCACATGAAAATGAAGATTAAACATGGATATAATACTCATTGAATATTCTAATGTATTATCAATTACTAAACTCAAAATGTTGGAATGCATAATTCCATTCTCCATAAATATACCATAGAGGCTTCGACCAAGATATATGAAAATAAATGGTTACGGCCTCAGATAAAACTACATATGCTTTCTCTCATGAGACCTACTAAAGCATCGAGGTGTCATAGTGGGCACTAAATATCACATAATATGTATGAATCACTCCTCATATGAATGGTGACAAGAACAATAAAAATATACATATGAAACAAATATAACTTTCCCAAATAT
Source organism: Viscum album (assembly GCA_963277665.1). NCBI lineage: Eukaryota > Viridiplantae > Streptophyta > Magnoliopsida > Santalales > Viscaceae > Viscum > Viscum album. The sequence goes on along the minus strand of OY728132.1, from coordinate 1,336,030,633 downwards.
GTAAACATATTCAATAACAATTTTGAGTAGTATGGTGAATGGTATCAAGATAGTACATCTGTAGTAAAATTGGTCATAAACTATTTAATTAAATATTTTAAATTAAAACCATAGGATATCAATATCAATAAATCATATAAATCAATATAGGTGTTAATGTATTTGAAAATACCCTAATAAAATCATTCAGTAATTCATTTCACAAATACCCCATTTTACTTTTCAAAGAAGATTTTTTTTTGGAAAAGTCATTTGTAATTGATATTATTGTATGCATAAAAATATAAAAGAACCAAACTAGTTTTAATGAGAGAATTATTTAGTTAATAAAAATAAATTTTCCTTAAAATAAATTATTTATTGTACTTGAAAACATGTAATCAATCAAGACGTTCCCTTTAAATGGTCTTCCATATGAGGAATAATTCAGAATGATACTTGTAAAAAAGTTTTTCTTATAAATATTTTGAAATTATCTAGATACATGAGTTTGGAATATATAGACATAATTTAGAATAACTATATGAAAATAATTAATAATTAAATTAGTGTAAAGGGAGTGAAAGAAAAACCCAAATGAAAAATGAAGGTTCGGGTAGAATCCTTACTTTATTTATGATAGTGTTCTCTTCTTGACCTTAATGTCCTGGATAATAATATTGAATCCATTAATTAATTAATTTTGTAAAATTTTTATAGGTATTTAATTTAATATAATTATATTATGTTTATATATTTTCTTTTTATGAGTTATGTGATACAATTTTATCTTTCATGAGCATTCATATCTTTGTTTCCTGATCAGTTTATTTGTATATGAATATATAGGTTAACATAAAATGGAAATAGATATATAGAATTGAAGTTATATGTTATTAATGAACATACATAAGATTAAATGGTTACATAAGTCATTTGGTTATTTGGGTTGAGGCTGAATCATTGGATAAGATTCTAGTGATAATCGTTTAGATTATTTTGGCTGTTTCTTGATCTTTACAAACTAGTTTTTTTATTAATTAAAATCGTGTATATATATTGGTTTTATAATATTAATTATAATGTAATAAATATTTTATAGTCTTTTTTAACCATAAAAATGGTTCTATTAACATCAATGAATGAATTGACTGAAATTGAAAACACTTCGTTCTTGAATGATCTAAATCAACACATCATGAACAATGTTTGCATTTTTAGAACAAAAGGAGAGGCATGATAATTGATGATGGATTATTACCGCAATATAATAAAATTCATGAATATATAATATAATTTATATTCCATGTCACATTGGGATAGGGATGTGAGTAGAAAATAATTAAATAAATCACATGAAAAGGAATTAATAGAACAAGAATGTGGTTTTCACCACTTCATTTTAACCTCCTTGAGAACCCTTAAAGTGAAAATAATCAAGTCTTTTAAAGTGAAAAATGACTCCATGACATGGGTAGGGGATTTAAAATAGTATTGGGAATAAATTTTTAAATGAAAAAATCTTTGAAGGTGTGAGGAGAAGGGCTGGTGAGGGGTGGTATTTATAGTGTTGGATATATGTGTTTTTTGAATATATTTTCTTATTTGATTATTATTTTTTCTCAATACAACATATAGTTTGAGAATTATCACTAAATATGTTGATATAAATAAGTTATATATGAGATTATGGTTCTTATATGAGTAATGAATCAAGTAATAGTTTATATAACTAATCATGTATTGATACCTTAAATTATCGTATTTTATTCTTCACAAAAATTAAAGTATTTTAGATGAATTAAAAAAACATTAGCTAAATTTTTCCTAAAATCTAGAATATAAAAATTGAATTTATTTTATAAAAATAATATTTTATGTGATCCAAATAAATTTTCATTAAATACATCATTTATTCAAAAAATAATCATGTAAATATTATAACTGATTTTATGACACTTTCAAAAATTAATTAAGGTCCATAAAATTATCCTATAATAAAAATTCCAAAAAATATTAAAATATGATTTTGTTGAACATTAATTTTCTTATAAATAATTATAATAATCATATAATTTTATTTAAATAATTATTAATTATAAAAAATACCAACACTTTATTTTTCATTTTTAAATATTTATTTACAAATTATATGATATAGATAATTCATATTTTTACTTATAAGATACCCAAATTTTTTTCTTACATTCATATGTGAGGTTACTATTATGTTGCAGGTTTATTATTTCAAAGGGTCACATTACTATTCTGAAGGTTAATTTATTATTCTTTTGGTATAGGTTTTTTAACTTTTTGAAATACCTCTTATTTCATTCATTCATTAGTTTTAATGTTTTTATTGTGTAATATATTTCATTTGACATAATTTATACTATATTAAATAATTATGATTGAAGATTCTTTATTGATATAATTATAGATCGTTACATGATTTTTTAGACAATGTTATTTGTAGATGATTCATCCCAGAACAAATTAAATTATGTTGGTAATCTAGATAAATGTGGTAGATGGTTACATTAGAAGAATAAAATTGATTGACTAATGTGTATCAAAGTATCTATATTTAGATGGAAACCATTTTTAGGTTCATTTGAGAAATTAATTTAAATAAAATAAAATCAATGTTATTTCTAAAAAAATTAGATATAAATAATTATAAATAATGAAAATATTTATTTAACATAGAAAAACATTAAATTATATAATATTAGTGTAATATATAAAATGATAAATATGTAATAAATTGATGTTCACATAAAATTTTTAAAAAAGACATTAATTTTACTGTTCGATGAAAATGTAAAATTTAAAAAAATTTCAAATTTCTAGTCAAACATATATAAAAAATTAAAATTGAAAAAATTGAATTCAATCAATTAGTATGGTATAGATAAAAAATATTCAATATCATCCCATGAATTAGGACATTGAAATTTTAGGTTCCTACCTAAAAATTTTAGATAATATCAATTTCACTATCATGAAATACTTCATGTAAAATATAATTCAATAGGAAATGAGATTTATAGTGAAAATATAAATCCCATTGAATTTAATATGAAATAATGAGGTGTTTTATAGAAACTAAAAATTTTAAAATTGGATTATATTTCAAAAAGAATTTCAATTTTAAAATAATATTGTCATGAAAACCTATCAGTTTGTGTAACATTTTGATGAAAAGGAATTTCATGTGGTTATATTATGAATAGTTTATTATTTATAGTAACTATGTGATATTTATCTTAAAATATCATGTTTAGGGAAAAAATTAATAGAATGTAATTGAAGCATATTAAATATATCATGGTGGTCATTAAGAAATAACATTGAAATGTTAAATATGAGACAATAAACCCCTTACCGTTATTATATCTTAGTGGAATACGATATAAAAACTTTTGGAAAGACAAAAATTTAATAATATTATATTTTATAAACTATTTCATAAAACTTACCCTCTTATATAAATTATTATTTATAAATATATCGGTTACTGATTAATTATTTCTATCATCAGTTATAAGAACAATCATTTTTTTATTTCATACATATTTCAGGAACATGGGATAGATTATCATGAAGTGTATTAATTTTAAGAATTAATTAATAATTCAATATGTAATATTCATTTTTTGCAATGATTACTTATATCCCATTTTTATTAGTTAAAGGACATGAATATCCCTTGTGGATATTGAAATCACAATGAACAAATTTTTGACTTGTTTAATGTGGGAAAAGAGATATATTAATAGATATTTTAAATACTAATAACACAGATGTAGAATAAATTTAAACATATTAGATATATAAAAATTAAATTTTATTAAATTCATATGACAACCAATTATAATTTTTGAAATAATAGTTATAAAACTGTTTATGTTGGTTGTTCAATTGATCGAGATACTGATTAAATTAATTCTATAAACCATAACTTATTTTCCATGAATATTGAGGAATTTTATTGTGTGTAGTGGTGAAAATTCACGCCTACGCATGAACAATAATTTCATTTTTATTAATGGGTTGGATAGATTAATGGATAATGATAATGAAATTAGTATAATAAATTTAAAATATGAAAATTATACTAATATCATTATATTAACATATCTATAAAAAAGTATACTAAATTTAATTAAAAATAAAAACTATGTATTTCAAAATACACATGTTATAGACTTTATTTTTCCTTTGAATTCATCATATAAATGAAATATGTATTCTAAATATTAGTTATAAAAATATTTTAATTGTGGAATAATGTTCTAGTTGGTTAATTTTTTGATATTTTAAAGATGGAATTATATGAATATGAGTGTCTTGAAGTGGTGTTAGTGTTACCCTTATATAAAAGAGGATAATAGTTGTTTTAGAAATTATGATAACATTTTCTATAATTTAATGTATCTATTTAATGTTCAATGGATCAAAAATGAACAAAATTGGATAGAGAGTGTCTTTGGGATAATATTATCTTCATATAATCATTTATTTGATAACTTATGTTATTATTATGTGTTTTCCTTTCATATTTTTAAAATTTAAACTAATTTACTTTAACCATGGTATTAAATTTTTTATGTTATTAATTAGTATTAATGAATAAAAAAAGATTGGAAATATTAAAAATAATATGAACATTACTATATTAAAATTTTAAATTATATTACTAAATAAGTTTTTATTATTTTTAATGAAAATTTTAATATAAAAACAGATTAAATTTATAAAAGTAGGAAAATTGTGTTATTATGTTTAATAATATATATAAAATATAATATTATCATATATTTATTTTTTCGAAAAAAATGGGTCATTATAAAAAATGTTAGGTGTTTTGATGTGTAACGAATTTGGGAATTACACCTTCAAAACACAAAATTAGATGAATAGACTAAAAAACTATTTTTGGAAGTTTCATTCTAATTTAGACCAATAAATATTTAACATTGGAATTATATGTTCAAAAAATTTATATTAATTGATAATTTTATTCCTTAAATACATAATTGTTATATTAAATTATTTTTTATCTACTATGATATAGTTACGTAATTATATAATGATAAAAATTATATTTTATTAAAAAAATTTGAACTTTCTGATTGGAAATAAAATTATTTTTATAAAACTAAAAATGAAACACTATTAAAATGATGTTATCCTAAATCCATAAATGAAATTGTTTTTTCATAATTTAAATTATATTATATTTAAATTTATTTTTAAAATAATGTAAAAAATATAAATAGAATATTCTTTTATAGAAAATGAAATTTTTAAACATTAAGTGTTCTTGATATTATTTCATATAAATTTATAATCTAATAATTGTGTATATATTAGTTCATATATAATAATATTTTAAAATTTTCTTGTTTATTTAATTATAATATATTATATAATTTTCAAAAAATCATTTCTGAATAAAAATAAATACTACCTTTATAATAAAAACTCATTACTAAATACTAGTAATATTATTTATTAATATTATATAATTTGTTTCACCACTAAATTTGGGTTTAAATAAGTTTTTGAATTTTATGATATCATATTTTATTTATAATATTATAATATTATATAATTTATAAATAAATATATTTATAATATTATAATCGCATATTTTTATTCCAATCTGAGTAATATTCTTTTAAATTTACTACATATAAATACCTGACTTCAGTAGACCTTTTTGAAATATAATCAATCACCATATTTTCAATTACCACATCTGATTTATATATATATTTACAAAATCATTCATTCATTCCACTCTCCCTTCTTAATGAATATTTCTTATTTATTGTAATAGATTGAGTATAATTCTTTCTCATTTAATGATGATCTAAGGCATTATATGTTTTGTCTGAATATTTGGATCCTCAAGGATAGTGATGATATAGAATATTTATGAGTCCTAAAAATGTAATTAATTTTTATCCATAGTCTAATATTTATTTATATACATTTAATGGATGTATTTTTTTCATGGTGAGTAATAATAAATGGTGTGAAATATTTAGTATTATGTTCCATTTTTGTAACATTCCTCTTTTAAAGGAATAAGGTTTTCTTATTATTAATTAGTATCTTGAATAACTTATTTCCTATTAAATCGCAATTTCCATATTAAAATAGTAAAAAATAATTTAAAGTTACATAAATAATGTTTTTGTAATAAATATGATTCAATATTTTATGGCCATTATAGGATGCATTTTGAGAATCCTCTATAATGGCTACATATGAATGTAGTATTAGTCACCACTAATGAAGACTAATTTTAGAAGGGAACATAATGGTAGTATAATTCCCTAACCTATTATATGGTTGTGATTAATGAATTAAAAACTGTAAAGTCCCGACATGGGTTCCACATACTACTTTCCTAATTCGGTTCACTACATGACCTCAGGGTCACCTCCACATATGCTAGTGGTTGTATACATACCTCAAGGGTCTAAAATCCATAATGCGGATACTATACCCTCTTTATTAAAGTATCTCAATAGTGGAAATAAATAAGAAGAACTAGATTATATAGCCATAAAAAGAACAATAAAAATATCACAAGATGACCAAATTATGAAATAAATTACCTAAAACTATAATGAGGATATGTCATCCAAATACATTTTAAGTATCAATATGAAAGGAAAAAAATACAGTTAGAACTTCTAATCTTGTCAACAATCCATGAATGTTTCCCTCTACCAATATCCATCCTGATTCAACCATATAGCACAAAGTCTTTTACCTTATTTTGTCCTTTAAACAAGAATTTTATTCAAGTATTGATCAGCCTACCTGATTATGGCATGAGTACAACTTAGTAGACCACCTCTAATGGTGTCTAAAATAAGATCCATTTAAAATATAGTGTAAAATTTTACAAATAATAAATATCAGAAATAAATAAAATAGTTTACATTTATTCAATTACTCTTTATTACAACTCATGAACCCATGGGTTACTGAGGAAACCCGAACTGTCAATAATTACTTCAACCCATTCTAGAGTGTGTATTATCCCTCTGAGATATTATATATCAGAATTAAAATTCTCCCATTCATTATATCAATTCATATTTGAATGGAATGGTTATAATCCAATATCTCAATTCACATATGAATGTCATTGTTACCATTCATTTTATAAATTCACATATTCATTCAATTGTTACCATTTATTGTCTCAATTTACATATTAATTTCATTATTACTATTCATTTTTTCAATTCACATCTGAATGACATTATTACTATTAGTTAATAAATTCACATTTGAATTACATTATTACCATTACCTATCTAAATTAACAAATGAATACCATTATTACCATTTATTGTATCAATTCATATATTAATGACATTATTAGCATTCATTGTCTCAATTGTCAAATAAATTAACAATTACCATTCATTATCTCAATTCAAATATATAAAAATATTTCAATATCATAATTTTCACAATATCACAACATCATAAATTTATCAATTCACCAAAAAATTAATAAAATTCATCAATTTCATATTCAAATAATTACATTAAATAATTAAATGGTTATTTAAACTCATCAATTATATTAATTAATTATCTAATTAATTAATCAAGATCTAAAATCCCAATATACACATAGTTAATTCAAAAATTTATTTATTCAATTAAATATATTTAATATACAAAATTTCACTATCCATTAAATAATTTACTCAAAAAAGTAATTAATTAAATTTATGGAACAATATTTCAAACAATATATATCTATTCTAAAATTACACAGACCTTATTGAAATCAAGTCTTTGGGATTTTAATTATAGACCACCTACCTCAATTCAATGAGAAATGATCACCAATGGAAATCCCCACATTGAAATAGAATAATGATGATGAAAAATATCTAGAATGGATACCTAAAAACAAAGATCCAATAATCCTAGAACTATAGCCAATATTCCTAGATATACATCGTAAAAATTTCAGCAGCATCCATAACTAGAAATGGAAGATATGATTGAGAATAAGTAAACCAAATGTAATAATATTGTATTGTTCAGTGGTGTGAATAGCTTATATCATCCCTTCAAATCATAAAAGAACATAGTTTGGTAGCCCTATGCTTTAATCTAAGAGACTCAACAAATGAGATAATACTCTAATGGTCGATATTGGGATTACTAAATGTTAAAATGGATAGTTCATGGATTTTAAATATAATTTTTAGGTTAATTAAAATGTCATTCTTGGTTTCCTAGGTAGGTAGCACAATTTTCTAGGCCATGTGCCTTAAATGTGTGCCTCTTATGGGGGGGATATCTAGTAAATTATACCAAAGTTTGAAAAATAGTGATCCATATGTGTGAATCCATTATGGATTCAATCACATGATATAACGGGTCAGGCTGCACGGTTTGGAAAACTTATGGTCCAACAACACACATTCCCTCTTCTTTCTAACTTTCTCAGTTTTCATCCAAATGCACCCGAAGGTACAACCTAAATAAAAATTACTCAACAAAGGAAAAAAGTTTATTTAATAAATCCCCATGACACATAAATAAATAGTCTGGATTTTATAATCGTAAACTCTAAACGGTAAAATAAGATGTTGATATCCAAGATATCTTTCTCTAGAAATGAACTTGATGAAACAGTTGTAGACACATTTGGATCATGGCCCAAAATTTTTACATGTTGGATTAAAGTATTAATACACCCTTTAAGAGAAACATTTACAAGGATATTAATTTCTTTATTTTGAGGTACTGATGTTATCAAAACAAAAGGAGTGAGTCTATTGTATAGGGAAATCACAACATTATGAAAAAGTCAACGAAAATTAAAATGAGATACCATCCATTTTTTCCCTATTTTGGAAAGGACACATTATGGTTTAGTGGAAATAAGATATTCAATCATGAAAAGAATATATAATTTATACCTAAATTTCAATATTCATATTCAAAATTTAAAATAGAAATTTTCCAAATCCACAAATTCAAAATTTGAAATCCTAAGTCTACACATTGGTCACTCCCGAAAAAAATACACTGAAGTTGTGAGATCTCGAATAGCAATCTCCCTAGATCTTCCCCTTGAGACAATGGAGATGATTGGTAGTTTCAACATCATAAATTAGAACCCACCATCTAATTAACACATCGAGGATTTGTGAATTATTTTTTAAATTAATTTATCTTTTTGATGTTTTATATTTCACGTGACATTGGAAATTGTTCTTTATATGTATATATATATATATTAAAACACTAAGTCAAACAGTCCATTCTCATACACCATAATTTTACTATGGAACTTGAAATAACAAATTTTTCTACGCTACATTAAATTCCAACTTGGCTTGCTCTACTTACAACATCAGCTTGGTGTATCTTACACACAACATCATTGTTTCTATGATACATCATTTTGTTGTTATAATTTTTTTAAAAGGAAATTAATAACCTAGAAATTACACATTGTTATATGAATGATAATAACTAATTTTCAAATATTATTTACAATTGTTTTATATAGATGAAACATATTGGTAGTGAAAGATATGTTTTTTTGGTAATTCCCTTCTATGTTTAAAAAACCATTTTCCAGAGTAAAACGATTTTTATAATAAAATTAATTTTAGATAAATTTACAAATTGAATTTGTTAAAATAAACATCATTTTTGAATTATTATTTCAAAATTATCTTATGGATAGTTTTGGAATTTTTCTAAGAAATATCATTTTTTGATGAACAGGGAAAATTTTTACTTTTTAGTTAAAAAGAAATTTTATTTTAAATAATTATTAATGATAAATTATATTTTAAATTAGTTTTAATGGAAAATTAGATAAATTATACTTATAATAATGATATTTAGGTCATTTGAATCAATTTCACTTTGATATTTAATATAAATACGTAATAAATTGTTGGCCTTATATCTATTTCAAAAAACCCATAATCTCATCTTGTATATGGGATTGGAATTAATATTAAATATTCCACTCCTATGAATTGAATTTAGAAAAACTAAAATATACAATAGTAATTATGATAATATTTAGTGTCTATTATGGGAAACTTTTATTACCAAAAATATTATTAAAAGTGAATAAAATTAATCAAAATGGTTGAGGATAAATTATGCTTAATTAGGGACTAAACCATAACCTTAGGGGTACAAATCACCTAGAAACATGTAAAAATCCAATTTTCTAGACATATTTTGGACATAAAACTTAAATTTTTTTGTTATGTCTTTATTTAGTAAATAACATGTGTATATCTAACTTGTTTTCAAAAATTCCAAGTGAGTCCTTTCATTTTCCTATGAAGGCCACCACATCTCCCACCTCCTCACACCTAACAAACATATTAGGAATGAAATGTATCTTCCTAAATACGCTTCCCAAAATCCCTCAATTACTTCCATAATACTTCCCTTGGGTAAAAGATATTCTATGGAATCCTTTTGGAATAATCCAAAAAGAGTTACCTGATTATGATGTAACATCCTCTCTTAAGTCCTTTCTTTCATTTTCCTTTCCAACCAAGACAACTATATCTATTCTATTATTATATAAAATAAACTGTATCCTAAATATAATAAAATGTTTTTATTTAACATTTTCATCCTACACTTATGAACACCTCAATCTAATGGGTAACAAATATATTATTTCGCTGTATATCAAACTACTACCTTACAAAATGATGATTGTTAATTTTTACATTAACACCTATCATGGTGGAAATTTTGATGGAAAATTAGTTTATATATTATATATATATAATATAATGTATTTATTATTCTATATTTTTTATTTATAATATATATTTATTCTTTCTATCTTATGTAAATAAGATAACATCGTTTGAGGAAGTTTGGGCTACCTCACCCTAAAAGTGATATGATTCGTTCAAACACTATATGGAATATATTATGGATGGTGTTTATTTGTTATATATGATATAAATGATATCATAAATCTAATTTAATAATGATATATATATATTCATATACTTTATTTTCATTATTTATTTAAATACCATAATAAAAACAAAACCAACATTCATGCGTACATACGACTGACCATCTCCATGAGCGGTGTATTCCATTGTGTAATTATATATTATAGAGATTATTATAATACACATATAATGTATATATTTGATTTTTATATCATATTTTACATTCATTAAATAATTATACTAATTATAATCACCAAAAAATTACAAATTAAGACACATGCAATGAATAATGTCAATATTACCTGAAGTGAAACCTTAACATAGTATATTTAACTAGTGGGTAAGATGAAGATGTAATAAAACAATATATTGTATTAGATATAATAATATCATTTTTAAAACATGTATAATAAATTTATATTTATTATAGAGGTGTTTTTAATGAGTATGAAAAGAGTCAGGATATAAGGTATGTGGATTTCATCTAACTTTTTTTATCCATGAAATACAAGATATGATTTCCATTATTTAATTTTGTGTGATGTATATTAATACCATGATTTTATTGTATTTATATAATAAATTAAATAACATTTCCTTTTTATGATATTTCTTTCATGGGGTATAAGTTTAGAAATATACCAAATCATTGAATCATTTTTTTCTCAATTTCCCTTCTTTGAGACTTAATATTTGTTATGCCCCTAAATTATATTTTGATGTGTATATAAATAAATTTTACCTGATAGATAATTAATTTCCTTATTTTAATTATATTTAATGCTTTATGAAATATCATCTTCTTATAGGTAGAGTTTGATAATAATTTACCACATTATAATAGTTTATTGAGGCAATCTTATCACTTTTCAGTATTGTTTTTGTCAATGCTTCCTTTATTGATTTTTTATAATCCATATCACAATGAAAATAATGAAATTTCTGATCATAGATTTATTAGTTATTTATTCATATATTTTTACCATTTCTTCCACTCTTTTATACATAAGATAGTTAATAATGTTTTTGAATAAATATTGACTTTACCCTATATTCGGTCGGAACTCTATGTCACATCAAAACTATGTTCTCAAAAAAGGGTTTCTAGTTTATTATACAAATATCCTATGATCATTAAAATAAATTTTTAAATTTTTTATCTTTTTTTAAGTGATAATTCTTGTTTCTTTCTAAATAGTCCATTTTTATCACATTTAGGCCATGGAAAAGGAATGTTCTTTTTACCTTGTACGACATGTATGAATTTATCCACCATCAATAAATTTTATATGTTTTTTAAATCCATTTTTCCTTTATAGTTTGTGACTTAGGTGTAATGGTAACAAAGCCTGTATGTTTTTCAACATGTTATACAAGGGTTATGATATGATTGTTTATTATTTTGTGGATCATATATTTATGATTTCACATTGAGATGAGTGAGACAAATATTTACCTCCAATGAATTAGGTAATGAATTATATATCATGAGATAGAAATAGATTGTATGTGAAACGAACATAGTTTAGTATTACTGGGATATAATGGGAAATAATCTTGATTTAGTAATACATGGCTGGAAGAAGGATTGAATTCGGTTTCCTAATACGTGGCTGGAATGAGGGGTGAACTCAATTCTGTAATACAGAGCTGGGTTGAGGGTTGAAATTATTTCAGTAATACACAGTTGGAACGAAGTGTAAACCTATTTCAATAAAGGACATTTTCCACTGATATGGTTTTATCATCTATGTCATGAATACTATGGAAATAATTATATATGCTTATGTGTCTTCCTTAATTCAATGTTTTATTCTTGTGTTACGATTTCATATATTATTTTCATTACATCTTTAAGATTCATACCTTATGGACTAACATTATGTATACCATGATTCTTGTCTATGATATTTGATATGCAGTGTATAACATCATATTTTCATAATCATGTTATCATAGCCTTATGTTAAGGATTGTTCTTACATATCCCCCTTTTTAACCCTTTCTAAGAATATTATCTCTCCAATTTCTTATGATTCCTTTTCCGAGTTTAAGAAGAAAGGTTTTTGGGATTAATAATAAAGTTGGAGATATTTATGGAAGATATTGATGACCTTTCACCATGATAGATTATATAGTTTACATGGTTCCAAATAAACTAAACCACTAAATTCCTCAGGCATATATTGTTCTAATGTACCGAATATTCATATAAAATGGTTAAATATCTATGTATGTTAAGCATGGGTCGCTATAGTTGGTATCAAAGGAAATGTTGAGTTAAAATTTTGAAACTATTATGATTTAATCATTATTGAGATCCCTAGTAATATTTATAATGATTCTTCTAGGTTTGTCTGTGAGGAAAATTATAAGGATACGTTAGCAATGAATAAAATTTCGTAGAATTTTGGTAAAGGATATAGTGAGTATTTTCATAGAAATACATCAATGTCTAGATACTCCAAGTGGATGTGGATCTGGAAAAAATGTACCTAGGGGTAACAATTCCAAAATTATTTTCTGGTCCTGACTCAGGGTAATCTGGTACACATCAATGGGCCTTATTACACTACATGTTTTGAACATTAGGTGGATATGATTTGGGATTAAATAATATATTCATGAACCATATTTAATTATTTGAATATAATTTGTATATGAATTAACCTAGGTTGAAGCTATGGTGTCATAGATTAAAGAAGGTGTGATGACCTTGACATCATTTAAGTAAGTGTTTTCCTGACTATGTGGTTTTATTATTTGATGAGTAATGCTCACACTTTTCCTCTAGTTTTAGTCAATGGTGTGAACTATAAGGAACTAGATTAACATATAATGTGATGGATAATTTCTTTATGAGTATTCAAGTGGGATAGTCACTTGAGTGAGAGATATTGTGATCATGCCTATTTTGTTTTCATAGAACATGATTAACAAAGTATACCTTCACTAATTCTAGGACTTCCCATCGAATAGAAAGATAGAGTTCACTAATATTTATGGTAATGGATACAATGTATAATGGATGATCCAGTTTCTTCTGATTCATGAATATGGAAGGAATCACCTATGTGGGTGCCATAGAAGAAATATAAGATGTTTTGACTGTGGTGAAGAAGGAAAAAATATCAAGTTACGGTAAGGAAAAAATGAAGAGTTCAATTAGAAAAATGGATGAGAATATTGTCCTCACTAAGACATCATCTATGCTTAAGTGTTTAAAAATAAGAATAAATGGTCATTATGCAACTCAATATCCCAAGAGGAATGCTCATGATGATAATCAGTAAGGTGGTACAAGTAACAGTTACATTACTAACGATGAAGAGAATATAAATGAAATGTTAATTGATAGTGGTATTGTGTAACAATATGAGGTAGAATTGCTATTGAAATAATGATGAAATGGGATAATAATGGTTTAATGTATTTTAATTGGATATGAATGTTATATGAATGGAGAAATATATGATGATTATTCAATTTTTGTTTTTCACTATTTATTTACAAGAACACATTGAATAGTTATGATGGAATACAAAAGTGATATAACATAATGGTGATGTCCATGGAAAACACATGATTAATGGAATGATAATCCTTAATATGTTCCTCATGTTTTGTTAATGTTTCTTGGATAAAGATATGCAGTATTCGAATAAGTAAATTGGAAGGTAGTTATTACGTTGGAACTAATTAAGATAATGTTGAAAAGTAGTTCCTCTTTTGATAGATTAATTTTAAAACATATTGGTTTTATAGAATATATCAAGTAATATATGGAATAAGGAATCATGCATGTTTTTTACAGGGATTTATGTTAATTCAGGTCATTACCAAGTTCCAAGAGAATTTACCATGAGGATATTCAAATGTTTGGAATGTGACCACCAAGAGCTAGTTTGTGATATAAGGGGGATCAATGTTATGCTAGTTTTATGACATTATTTCTATGGTTTTGTATTTTCATATTTTAGGAGGGTTATATGGTTATCCATTAATGAAATTTTTATGTTAAATATTCGAGGAAGTATTTATGTACTGTCCTTTTATTGAAAACCTTTTCTAAATGGATATTTTATGAATAAACTTATTTCAAGGATGTCCATAATATTTTGGGAATTATATTAAAATAGTTTAATAAAAGGACACCATGTATGTAGAGTGATAGAAAATCTGATCCAGAAAGGTCATGAGTCTTTAACTTACATCTAAAGGATGATAAGGGTTCCACACCTACAACTGGCCTACACAATTTCTTGGTTAATGTATAATTTTTTTTCATGAATAATTTTTTTTTGAAACATCTGTGTTACTTTTTCTGTTTAGAAGATCAATGTATTGACCCTATTAATTTTTAAGAATATTTATAGATAAATAATTATATATTTAATACTTTTAGAAGCCTTATGATCTTCTAAAATTGAATTTTCTCACTTTTGGCATAAAAGATAATTTATTAAAATTAATTACATGAAGTATTTGATGAATTAGAAATTGATAAATCCATAAATAAATATTGAAATTTTGTTTATAGAATATATCAAGTAAGTATATTTATTTATATTATTTTTCAATAAATTAATTATAAAATGTTAGGATACTTATTAAATGAAAATGTGTTTTCCTAATACCTTAATTTTTTTAAAGGGATGGCCTTTTAAATCATTACAGATAAATAATCTTGAGGCCTTAAACATTTCTTTGATCATTGACTTGTTTTTTATTGATGACCTCAATCACTCCATATAAATATTTACTCTTTTTATGAATTTATAATATTAACTCCTAACCAATGTTCTCATATGTTGAAACCCGGTTAGGTGAACATTTGGGAAACCGTTATGGTTCCATTATTCCCTTTTAAGCAAAATTTTAGAATCTGTTTTTACGGTGTGAGTTTTTATGAATGAAACATTCAAGTTTTAAACCACTGATAATCCAAATAAATTTCAATTGATAAATTCATTTTAAGGATGGTATAATGTAACACTGTGATATTTATTGAATTATTATTTTAGAACTAATTTTTGTTTTTGATATTTTACAATTCACATCACACTAGAAATAGTTATATATATATATATATATTAAAAAACTATGTCAAAAATTCCATTCACATGGAACCGAGTTGTATTTTTCCACATTAAATAGGGACATTGCTTTTTCTATAAATAATACCAACTTAGATTTCACTACCCACAATAATAACTTGGCTTACGTTACACGCAACACCGATTTTTCTATAAAAAACATTTTATTGTTATATATATTTTAAAATAAAATAATTATGTACTATTAAATAAAAAAAGTTACATGAATAGTAATAATTAATTTTCAAATATTATTTACAATATTTTAATATATAAAATGTACTGACAATGAATGATATTATTTGTGGTAAATCTATTATATATATAATAACACCATTTTCTCGAATGAAAATATTTTAATAATAAAATAAATTTTAGAACCATTTAAAAATTTAATTTGATATAATAAAATATAATTTATAATTTATAATTTCTAAACTATCTATGGGTGAATTTTTAGTATTTTTCTGAAAAAACAACATTTTTTATGATAAGTGAATAATTCTTCTTTTATGTTAAAAACTACCTTTTCATTTAAATTATTATTAATGTTAAATTATATTTTATGTTTGTTTTAGGGTCCCATTAGATCAATTATATATATATTAATACAATTTAGGTCTTTATAATAATTTTATATTTTAAATTTAACATTAAAGATAATAAACTTAGGAAATTCTTTCCACATTAAAAACAAGTCATTTTGCTTCGTCTGTGGGATTAACATTAATTTAAATTTATCTTCTTCTATGAATTAAATTTAAAAAATCCCAAAATAAAAAATTGTCATCAGTATAATATTTAGAGTCTAATAACATCTTATTATTTTTTCCAAAAATATTATTAAAATGATTAATATTAATAACAATGATTAATGTGAAATTAAGCTTAATTAGGGATTAAACCTTAGTCTCAGGGGCCCAAATGACATAGAAACTTTTCCAAAACCCAATTTCTAGAAAGTATTAATCCATAAAACTTAAATTATTTATTTGGGATTCTTTTGTGACTTTTTTCAGTAATACCATGTGTAAACATAACTAATTTTTAAAAATTCCATGTGATTCATTTTCCTTCCCTATAAAATGCCGCCACCACTCCTACATCCTCACGCCACTCAAACCTCATAGGTTACAAAAATATATTCCCAATAAAATTACCAAAATCACTCCCTTACACTTATAAACCTTCCCTTTGGCATAATGATATCCAAGTAAGCCATTGGCATAAACAAAAATGAGTTTCCCAATTAAGAGGAAACATCTTCTATCATGTCTTTTCTATTATTTTCCATATCCACCCCATCAAACTCTCTTTATTCAATACATATATGAAAAAACATATATCCTATATATACTATGATGTTTTTTAGTAAATTTTTTTGACATTTACTTACACACATCTTTATCTAATAGATAATAAACGTACTGTTTCTATGTACGGTGAACTAGTGCCTCCCAAGATGATGATTTCTCATGTTTACATTACCACCTATCATGGTAGAAATTATGATGGAAAATATATTTATATATGATATATATTATATTTCTAATGTATTTATTTTTCTATAATTTTTATTGATAACATAACTTTATACTTTCTATATTATATAAATATGATAATCTCTAATGAGGTACCGCGGACTAGCGTCCCCTCAAATCAATATTATTCGCTCATACACTACATAGAACATATTTAGGATGGGATTTAGGGACAATATATGAAATATGTGAAATAATAAAGTGACTTTAAAATTTATATAAATATACTCATATATTTCATTCTCTTTCTTTCTTTCAATAAGATAATTAAAATTGATATAGTGTTCTTGTGTACGTATGACATACCATCTTTATGAATGGTGTATTCCATTTTGTACATATATTTTCTGTATATTGTTATAATACACAAATAATTTATATAAATGATATTTATATCATTTTTTACCTTATATAAATCATTATATATGGTATAAGGACAAAATATATAACAAAATAAGACACATGCGAAGAATAAAGAGAATATTACCCGAAGTGAAACCTTAACATACTATTGTTAAAAGAATGTAATATAAGGTATTAATCACACCATATATGGTAATATATATAATAATATGGTTTTATAAGATGTATTTAATAAATTTATATTGTATATATATGTGTTTTGGATGAGTATGATGAGATCCAAGACACAAGGTAATAGGATTTCATCTCACTTTTTATTTCTATGAGATACATGCTATTTTCTTCAATCCTTCATTTTGTGTGGTGTATAAAATTACAATGATTTTTTTCAATGCACCTTATACAAAAATCATATATCAATTTTATTATATTAATTTCATGTGGTATATTTTCCAATATTTACCAAATTGTTGAAATAATTTTGTTTCAATTTTCATTATTTTTTACCATTGTTTTGTTATAAACCTAAATTCTATTTTGAGGTGTATATACATCAATTTTGAATTTTATAAAATGAATTTACATATTTTACTAATATTTTGAGCTTCATTAAATATAATTTTTTTCATGGAGAGTATGATCCCATGTTACCATGTTATAATAGTTTATTGAGATAATATCATATCTTTTTAAATATTGTTTATGTTTATTCTTCCATTAATGAAATATTAGAGTCAATATCTCAATAAAATTAATTAATTTTATACTCCTAGTGTTATTAAAATTTATTCATATCCATTAACCATTTATTCCACTCGTTGGTATATAATATAGTTAATAATGAGTTTTTATTAAATAATATGTTTACCCTCTCTTCGGTCAACAATCTATGTTCCTTCAAAACCATGTTTTCTAAAAATGGTTTCCAAGAATATTCTAATAATATCCACTAATCATTAAAATTAATTTTGACCTATTTCTCCTTATCCTATGTTTTCAACGGAATCTTCTTGTCACTTCCCAAATGAAGTAATTTATTACACTATTATAATGAAAAAGTAATATTTGTTTTACCTCACACAACTTGTATGGATTTATCCACAATGAATATATTGAAGATATATTTTCATGATTAAAAGTTATTTTTTCAAAAATATAAAAGGATGTTTTCAAAAAAATGGACTTCAAAATTATTTAATGCTTGTTTTATATATTTTCATGGATTTTTTTTCAAAATGATGTCACGCCTCATTTATATTTTTTCGAAGTTTTTTCAATGATTTTTTTTCAAAACATTTTCACCCTTCATTCATATATTTTAAAGTAAAAAGGTTTTCAAAATATTTTCAATAATTACTTATAGGTTTTCCAAGTGTTTTCAAAGAAAACGGTTTCTATAATGTTTTGAATCATATTTTATTTGTTTTTAGGGTAAATGGTTTTCAAAATAATTTCATGTATCCTTCATAAATTTACAATGTAATATAAAAAAATTATTTTCAAATGGTTTTATGAATTAAAAATACTTATTCAAAGAATAAATTTAGTTTTTCTTAAGAAATTTTTTTAAAAGATATTTCAAAATTATTTTTCATACAAGATGAAATCTATTAATGTTACTCAATCCCTTTTCAGAAATTACTTGTAGGTTACATTAATATTTATTTTATGAATGGTTTATGCCTATTTTCATGGTCTTTTGAAAACCAATTTCACATTAAGGGGTTATATTGTTTTGAAATCTATTTATATATCATGGGATATATGTTTATGAAATATATTTCTCTAAAATATTATTATTTAAATGAAATGGTTATGGAACCATTAAATTTTTCCATTGTTTTTTATATGTTTATAAGTTTATGATACCCATTTCAATTAATGGGTTATGATATGATTGTTTTTTATTTTATGGAACATTTATGTATGATTTATCTATGAGACAGGTGGGACCAACATCTCCCTCCAATGCATTGGGTAATGATTTATATCTCATGATATAGACATGGATGTAATGATAAATGAACTTCATTCAGTAATACATTGCTGGAATGGTAAATGAACTCAGTTCTATAATACAAGGCTAGAACGAGAAGTGAAGTTGGTTCAATATTACAAAGATGGAATGATGGGTAAACTCAGTTTAGTAATATAGGTCTAGAACTAGGGGGACTTGGTTCAGTAATAAAGGGCTAGAATAGGGTGTGAACCCTATTCAGTAATGGACTTTTTCTCTAGTATGGTCTTAAAATCAGTGACATGACAACTATGGAAATAATTATATATGCTTATGTGTATTCCACAATGCCACATTTTATTCCTATGTTAAGATTTTATGGATTATTTTTTTTCTATAATATTCGTTACTTATGAACAAGAAATATTAACGCCACGATTCATGTATATAATATTTGATATACAGGGTATGAAATTTTATTTTCATTGTCATTCTATCATACCCTTGTGCTTATGATTATTCTTAAATTTATCCATTTTTACCCATACTGATCATTTTATCTAACCTGTTTCTTATGATTTATATTCACATCTTATTAAGAAATTCTTTAAGTAGGTGTAATAAAAGAGGAGATCCATATCAGAAATGTGGACAATATTTCCCCAAGATATAATATTTTTTTTGAAATTTTTTGGAGGCACTAAACAATTACAGTCCTCAGGCATGTGATATTATGATGTACAAAATATAGATATAAAATGGTGTAATATCCATGAATTTTAATACTTAGTCTACATAATTTACCTTCACATAGTAACAATCCATATAAACCGTCACTGATGACATGAGGGATGAAACACCAAATAAAATTAATCATGCAATTTACTTCAAAATAACTAACTAAAATAATAATAACATTCCACAACCAAAGGATAAAACATTTTACAGATTTATCAAAAAAAATTCACGAAACCCTCTTCTAAATAGAATCACATTTTATAGACCCACATCATGGACATAACTATTGTAAACAGACATCAACACTGAAGTGAAAAGCAAAAAAGAATGGAAATCATTCAACCATGGTCATGCATGGAACACCATTGAATACCGACAGACATATTCCAAAAAGTATTTGTTACTACCACTCTATATTGAACTAAGAGAGAGGTAGTGTAATTTGAGTTCATAGAATATATTTTAGAATCCAATTGATATAAAAAACAAAAACATACTATCATTGGCACCACCAACACAACCCTTCCGAATAAAAACCATGAAAAATAACCACATGAAAAATAACTAAAACATCACCTCTGAGCATATCTATCACTGAAAAGGGGGAAAATAGTATCCTTCATCCCTATAGTGACAGATGACCATCTCTAGACAATAAAACCCATATTTCATAGAATCTCCATGAAATAAAAAACATCCAGGGTGATTCATAGCCATCACTGGAGTATTGAACCCATCCATCCAGGATCCTACATAAAAACTTCACCTTTTATGGTTATTATCATTGTATATACATGAATATTGTATCCACCATACTAGAGTGGCGAAAACCCATCACTAGACCATCATAAAAAACCATGAACATTGAGTGAAATCATCATCATCGATGATGAACACTATAATCCATCTAATACAAAGAGTTCCAATGATTTAATAGAACCATGAAACCTTATTTTAGAGTTTCATCATGAGAACATAACTTGATATAGAGATACAAGGACACTGAGAGAGTCTAGATAAATGTAAAAGGAAGGATGAAGAAGATGAAAAATATTGTTAGGGAGGGGGAAGATACATGAGAGGAAGCTTGTGGACCTAATACTATAAATAAAATACATAAAAAATGTAGGAAAAGTTGGAGAGGTTATATAAAGTACATAATAGAATAAAATTTATTTAAAAAAAACAGATAAAAAAATTATTAATAGTTAAAATTAAACATATCTTCCAAAGAAAGATGGTTTTCCAATTTCCGTAAATTTTCCCACCATTTTATCATTTTAGGAGAAATCTCCCTTTGAAGAGCTACTATTGGGGTTGTTTGAAACACTCAATAAATATTGTATATGATATTTTTGTTATAATCCATCAAACCATGGGGCCGGCCTCTTTAAATTACAAAAATATTTGTATCATCTCTAAATAAATCTGATAAAGCCTTCAAACTATATATAGGATACAAAATAGGGGGTGAGAAACATTTTGATTCCAACATAATAAATATATGTAATCTAGAATTAGATGAGCACTGGTGAAAAATATCATACATTATTGGTTATACCCTTCCCACCTATTCAAGAGAAGAATATTGGTTTTCATTATCATCTCCGTAATCTGATTCCATCCCTAATTACAAATCATGGCATTTTTTCTAATGGATGATACTCTCTATATAATGAATGAAATCTTAAAAATCCATGAGGTAAGCCACCACTTCATGAGGTTGATTTTGATTGGAAATTTTTTGAAGGTTTATTAAATGATAAAAAAAGTATATGATCTAAACTAATTGTATTGTATTTAAAGAATATAATATGGATAGTTTCTCATAATATGAATGTCATTCCCTATTGTATTATTAGGACATGGCATTCGAAGGAACAAAGGAGAGGGTAGATGACCCACTCACATTAGTGGAATTTCATGGAGTTTTAATTCATATCATAGAATTTGGTGGGATTATTCTCCCTATGACGTAACTCTATTCATTATCCTCTTCAAGATAGTATACCAATGTGAAATTATGTATCTTTTTCTTTTCACTATACAAGATAGTTTTGGGCTTCTTCACCTGATTAAATTGTAGAACAATTAAAAATGTTCACTGTAGTCACAAACTGTCCATCTAGGTATTACTAGATATAAGACTCCACATAATTTTCCATTAATCATATGGATGATTACTATATGATATGCTCACTTCTATACATATTTCCTCCCTATCCAATAGTAAATAAAATTTTCATACCACCACCAGGTTTGTTACAGAATATACCCTCTAAGGTGTGCTATGTCATTTCTTATTGAGAGAACAAAACTATAAACCAAATCTACCAGGGGAATACCATTCACATATATCATTCCTTCTAATAATGGAACCCCGGACTCCTTCTCAGCAGGTTATAATGAAACCATGTTCTTTATGGATCCCAATTTATTTATCAACTATGGTTCAAATGGATGATCTATACGGTCAGTAGAAATAATTATCATAGTAATTTATCTAAATTAAATATCATGCTCATTTAAAGAACATGACTTATTTATACAAATTATATAGGGGTAAGGAAAATAAATACCACTAGGAATCTATATGGAGTTGATGAAATCATAAACACTAATGTTTTCCAATATTGATTCCTATAGTATGTAGAAAGGGATAATAACTCTGAATTATTCCTTCCCTCTATAAACATTCCATTTTTTCATGTATATCTAGGACAAGGATACTATTTTTAAATTTTGTTCAACTAAATATTTATCATTTTAGGTTCATGATGAAGGATTTGGTTCTCACCATACCATGCTCAGATGATAGGAATTGGACCTCTAGTATGATAGGCTAATAAGTGATATGGAACCAACAGTTCTCATGAATAAAGGAATACATAAGGCCTTTGAGGTGTCAAATCATACTTATATAAAATTATGAACTAGTTGGACCATACATCAAAAGGAAATATTTCCTTGGAATGAAGGTAGTATCCCATTAGACAGTTTACCAATGAATTTGACTACTTAGCGATCAAGGAACTTGTTTTTGTATTCTCCCAAGAGACTATTAGTGGAAATAATTCTCTATAAAAATTTCTAAGAATGGAGATATACATTTCATATATATATACATAAATAATATTATGACCAATCCATTTAGTAGGGGGAATTTATTATGTTCTACACTCCATATAGTGAAAAATCATGATATTAGATACTTACTATTATGATAAATAGATTGAGATACCAGATGGATTCGTAAAATCATTCAACCTTATCATTAGTCTCAAACTATATATATCACAAAAACAACCAAAAAACCCTAATCTATACCAAATGGCTCCATCAAATCTATTTTTTAATCATAAACTCCAAAAAATTCTTTACTATAGTGATAAACATCTAACAATATTTCTATAGTTGAGGGATTTTGGTTCCTCTATCTAACACCCCTCAATTAAAGAAAAAAGGGTTGTATCCCACTATAATGTAATCATGAAGATCAATTACACATATTATGTTTCCCGATGGTGAAATATTATTACATGGAACACATTAATGATTATTAACCCAACTAATGGGGTGGTTTCTATTTTGTGGTGCAGGAATTAGGGAATCACATAATAGAATAATCCCATATAGTGGTAACCTATCTGATAAGTTTAATTTCATATAATAATCCCATATAGTTTGATATAATTTGATTCTTTGAGAAAAAATCATGATGATAGACATGCTTGACACTCTTGATTATTTATTTTGACCATACAAACACCACCCTGTCATGTTGATCTTCTCTTTGAGTTTTTTCTCCATAAAAGATGGGGCATGATTTAGGATAATAATATTTAATGTATTTTCAATGTAAAAATGTTTAGTAAAACATAACAACGAAATTTAAATTTCCCACAACTATGAAAATCATCAATGATTGCAGTATCTCAAATTACATCACTTAGAGACACCCAGAATAGTTAGGACAAATGATGGGTATGTGAATTTACAAAAAACTATCTATTGAAAATAGTTATGAGGATAATAGTTATGTTGGAATGAGTATTTAGATTTTTTAGGCACAAAAGGTATTGAGAATAATATTAGGTGGTGGGTATATTTTTTTGAGTCCCATCTACATAATAACATAAAAAAATAGAGGGCGGTGAGAAAAAAAAATTATACACCATATTTTTAAGGTTATGGAATCAAACATTCTGGATGCCTTGGAAAACCATCTAACACCTCATGTAGACCATGTGATAGTTATACAAGTGACCTTTGTTAAAACCGGTTCGCCTTCATTCTAATAAATATGGGTACACAATGTGGGAATCTATTAACACACTTTAGAGTTTGGGTCAAGCAGCACCAAAAAAATTTCTAATGAAATTCCCATAGGCAATATCATTGAAGAATCACGTGTAGTCCTGTGACATGGAATGTGATTTTATCCAAATAAGTGTGAACAACAAAGTGGGTTTCCTAGTGAAACACCATTTATGTATCCACTTTAATTATATGTGTTCCATTGTTAGTTGTCCAAATATATTTATATTTCTTCTCATACAACACCGACTTCAATCATATGACTTCCATATTGATCAAAAACACAGTCTAGAACTGGATATTCAAAATAGTGGTGGTTTCCATTAGATAAAAACTGAACCTCACTTATCTTCCATATGTGGAGGACCTAAGATACCTTAAATCCAAGGTGTGTGATTTGTTGAAGGGGGTTCCTAAATACTATTTCTAAACTCTTGTTCTTCCTCACCATAGAGTTAAATTCTCCCTTCATGTATAATACCTAAGAATAGACACTGACCAAGAGATCCATGGACCCCAAAATTTTCTTATAGAAACCTAAGATACTATTACATTAAGACCTCTAGGTGACTGATGGATTGATAATATAGATTGTATATTTAATGAAACCAAGGAACCCACCAATAGATATAAATGTAATCTATATTTAGGTGAACCAATGTTGGAGAACAACTATGGGAAGATTAAGGAAGGGGAATTAACTAATATATTTCCTCCCATTCATGGTAATCTCACTCACATACCTACACCCCCTCTATTGTGCTAGAATTCACTATAAATATTAGACTCTTATAGGGGATGTGTGACAAAAGGATAAGAAAAATAGTCCTTAATAATCATACAATGCCTAGAAATCCCATGAATATAATAAAAATAATTTTTTTCAATTTTTTTCAATTATTACCCTCAAAATGATATTGTTACCCCGACAACTTTATCACTCTCATCCCAACCTTGTTTTCATGTGAGGGAATGATGAAAAAAATTTATCACCCCATTTTTCTCTAGCTAAAACCCTAAACAAAATTTTGGAATGAATCCTCCCATGAATCCATTAGAACCATAATATCATGGATTTTACAATAGAATTCACCCATTACATCATCTATTCCATTGATAAAAAGAGGCTTTGGGTCATTTCCCATAATTGGTGGAATCCTTAGGGGAACTAAATTCAAGGATTCAATTTATAATGGGGGAATATATTGGGTAAACACTAGAGTGGTCTCTCCCATATTGATGGTGCATTTATTTTCTATCCCATAGGTTTTTTACTATAGGAAATATGTACAAGAGTAATCCCACGGTCAATATTATAAGATTCCATACTCCTAGTTACTCTATATTCCATACCATGTCCTTGCCTATAAATTTTTTAGTTATACAGATGGATGTGGTTACACTTTTTTCAGGAGATCCAATATATTCTCAATGATTATTCTATCAATAATAAATCACTAATTATGTAAGGAAAAAGAAAGATCCTTAGGTAGCCTTAGTGTGTATTCCTAGTTTAATCATAATGTCATGATCTCATTAAATACACTAGATCCTCCATTAAATCCCATTTATAACACTAATCACGACTCATGATAGTTTAGATATATGGGTTGATCATTATACTATCCTCACTAAAATTAATCCTTGGGCCTCCTTCCAGGTTTATTCCCCATTAACTATATTCTCTTTTCCCCAAAGAGATATATTCTTGATGCAGATTTTCCAGTATCCCTATTGTTCATAATACCCATTCAATTATATATTTTCATATCTTTCATTATTCTTATTTTCCATAAAATTGGTGTCATATTATTTAGCCAACATCCAAGATGAATGAAAATAAACTGGAATACAACATCCTTACTATATGATGTCAAGCTATATTTTACAGTCTTGTAGCACGACGTTAAACTATTGCATTCAGACTATATGTGATTTTATTCCTATTTGTGTGGGACACATAGGATTCATCTATAATGGTCACAGCCAATATCATAAATATAATGTTCACCCCATCAAGTTATCATCAATAGAATCGCCTCATTACCTACAAATTTATATTCCACAATGGTGCCTCATTATATAACCATAAATGACTTATATAATTAATAGTTATCACCCTCTTAGGGAAATATACCTTGCAAGATATTCCCATCATTATTGGAACATATTCCCTTTAATGTCTACCAAAATAGGACACTAATGCATACTTCCCACACTAACAATTTATATATATCTTTTAAGTACTAAACCATGCACTATAAAGATAAAATAGTTGGTTTGATCCTTAAAAGATGGCTCTAAATGGTATAATGGTCCATGTTTTGTAGAACTAAACTGCATGGGTACTTACTATTTTTTAAGGATGTATATGAAACCCATTTAATGGGATCAATCCCTTCACCACAAATAATATCCACCATCTTAGACAATGATAAACTACAGAGCACCTGTTTGAGTGTATTTAATCAATTATTACATAAATACCATCCCAGTTAACAATTAATAAAATAATGATGGAGAAACTAAAATATATATATATGGTTTCATCAACATTAAACCCTTGATACATATAAATGTTCACATTTATAAAATCACACTGATATGTATAATAATTATCATCAGAATATTCTAATAAGTAATTTCTATCACGAGGGTAACCCATCATATTCTAGGATAGGTAAAAGGTTCATGAATATGACATACCTATGTAATATATTCATAATGTAGAAAATAATTCCCAAAAATATGGTTTAATGAGCCGAACCTCCCATCCTATTGAACAATATGAGTTCTCATGCATCATTTCTGAGAGAAAATAATGACCATCTACCATTGGAATGAAAATATAGACATACAAATATTTACATGGATATGTGATCTATTTAGTGTTTCATGTTCAACGAATAAATCCTATTAAATTCTATTTAAAATAATAGTTCTGCCCCAAAGAAAAGATTATGAAACCACAACCAGCCCCTATAAAAAATGAATCAAACCACCATTTCTTAATTCTATTCATAGTTCTCAATATTATTTAAGAAAGAGATATCTATATTGGAGATAAATACATTGTTAGTATGGTATATGAATTAGAATATTTATTATTGGATAACTGTATGTTTTAAGTGTTTAATAATAATAGGTTTTTGATGTTGTTGAAAGGAAAAATATTCATTTACTCCTAAAATACATTAATATTGATTAATTCCATTTATTTAAATTTTCTTATTACCCCTCCCTTAGTTTATGTCTTTTAAATAAATAGGGAGAAGAGTTTGAGAACCCTATATCTAAAAAATTTAGTGAAATTTGGATAAAGATGTTTTAGGTGCATTTCTATATGCTGTTTGTGGGACGATATAAATTTCCATGGAACCCAGTCATGTGATAAATACAACCTTATAATGTTAACATTGCAATTGAATGATATTGTTAATTATATTCAAGTATTGAATAGAATTTGTTAAAGGTAATTTTATCTTCGATATATAATGATCATGTGTATCTCATTAGGAACTATTTTTTATCATTTAATAATTTCTATATAATGTATTTTATATCTACTAATTATTCTATTCAATTTTCTTTCACAGAAAATGGACTATAATTTTCATTGATATTATAGGGACAGTGCCAATGATTTTCAATATGAAATTTAAAATTATAGCTATGAGATGAGTTCTTATGTTTATTATAGTGTTATCCATTATTTATCCTACTATAACAGAATCTTATATTATGTCACATATATATAATTTGGTGTTTACAATTTTAAATAATAAATTTTTTAATAATATTTTATTTGGAATATTTTATCACAATAGGAAACATCATCTTATTTTGAATGAATTATGATAGAATCTTGAGGTTTTTATGTTCATCCATTAGTTAATATATGTGGTGGGAACTAATTTCAATTATCTTTTAAGTATATTTTTTCCAATTTAATGGTTCATGATTGTTTTATATGACCAATTTTTTATTTAAATTTTTCCCATATGGTTATTATAGATAAATATATAACTATAATAGTTTTATTTTTCACTTTAAGAATTTAATTATTAATATATTTATTTTTTAGCTATATTTGAACCATATTTTTTCAAGGCTAATAAACATTGAATTTTAATCCATTTGAATAATTTGTTTAGTATTCATTTTATTATCTTAGTCTGTTCTATGATAGATGAGGATCATGAAAAATATCATTTTTTTGAGTTTCATAAAGAATAATAGTGTTTTTATAATATTTCAATTGTATTATTATATAAAATTAAATTTCCTTTCCTATGTCAATTAGGTTCTAATTTTTAAATAGTAGTAATGACAATGAAGGATAATAAGATTATTTCATAGAACTCAACAAATAAAGATTATAATTTTTGGAAATTATTAATCATGAATACATTTAATTGGATGTTCATAACTAGATTTTTTTAAGATTTATAATACTTTATTACCATTAACAAAAATTGGTGACGATTTTTATGATAAAAGAATATTATGACTCAAAATGAAATTTGGTAGAATTTTATGAGTACATTATAATTTAATTTTCTTTATTTGGGTATACATTATGAATTATATTCTAGTAAATTATTAATGGGATATGTGTGTTTTTGTTGATGTTAAATGGGTCAATATTTTATTATGGGTCATGAATTTTATGTTCTCATGAAAATATATATTTTATCCATTTTATTTAGCCTATTTTTGTTGTGTATCAGTCAAAATTATGACACATTACACTCCTCGAGGATTATTGTTAATCATTATAGATGATAAATGATTTATATTATAAATAGTACCAATAGGATTTTAATTTTAAATAAGGAATAAGTGTGTAATTTATTATATATTTTATTGTCAATATGTCATATACTAATAGAAAAATAATTTATTAACTAACTCAATGAGTATTATGTCATGTGATTTTATTTATCAACATTTTAATGGGGAAGGGATTTTTATTGAGTTACTAGATTTATTACATATTGGTATTATGATGATTAATGGGAGATAACAATGTTATATGTTTTTTAACACCATTGTTGATAGGATTGCTAGAGGAGACATTGTTTAATGATCCTTGGGTCATGGTGTGGAATGATTACATACTAAAATGTAATTATTTTTATGATATTGTATTGGAAAAATATTTTCCACATTTTTATAGTGAACGTTTATCAATGTATGTAAGTTATCTTTATCATTTATTTTCCCTTTTATTTTTTTTGTGAAATTCTGAGAGGTAGATTATTTATTATCACTATATATATGGTTATAGAGGATTTATATCATGGCTCTTATCACTAAAATTCATAAATAATATAATAATGATTCATAGGTAACTGATTCATTCGATATTGACATTATGAATTCGATATATTTTGTTGACAATATGATTCAATATTAGGATTTCAAAAATATGTTACCCTCTCTATTGATGTATTATTATTATTTTTGAATACAAATCAAAAAAATTTATGATATAAATATTTTAATATATATTTTTTCATTTTTAGGATGAATAGGTTGTTAATTTTTTTAAGAATATATTCAACTTAGAAAACCTTATGTAGAAATTTGAGAATTAGGATAATCTCATTTTTATGGAACATTTAGGTAAAAAAAATAATGTAAAAGGATGTGATGTTAGTTATTTCAATGGAATGTATTTGATTTCATGATGAAGAATTCATTGAATAAAGATATGGTTACCCCTCATGATTCATGTCATCGGGTGGTAAATCCCCATAATTTGATCACATATCCATTTCACTTGTGAGAACTAAAAACCTCACATTGAGTTTCATATAGCTACCATTATCCATGGTCAAAAGAGAGATGAAAATATTCTTACAGTATTATCATAATATAAACTAATAAAATTCGTGGGGGTATAAATTCTATTATTTTTTATCCTAATACAAGAGTCACCTGTGACCCTTACACCAATATTTTGAATTCTGGTTTTTAAAGAGAACATAAATCCCCCATGGTGTGACTGAGGTCCATAACTAATATGGACATGTTGATATAATGTATTAAAAAAATTATATAGTTCACCTCATAAAAATATATCGAAAATTTATAAATAGATTATGATAAATATGGATTATTATAGATTGGTAGGCATCTATACAAAGTTATTGAGTCATTATTTGGAAGAAAAAAAATTTCATTTTCAATGCCCTGGATGATATCATGTCATAGATTTCAAATGATTAATTTTTCTAATAAATTTTTATATTGAATCCCATTAATGGTGTTTTTGGTATTATACTATTTTCATTTTTGGGTTCCCGCCTAACCCATTGACGTTGGTTTTCAAAAAACCATAGTAAATTGACTCTAAGGGAAGGATAAAAATATAAATTTGTTGGTCTTTGAAAGAAAAAATTTAGAGTTCCATTCAATTATAGATGACATTCTTATAGACTGATGATATTTTTTTATATTTCATTAGTTCTTAGTATATAAGGTTAATAATAAAATTTGATTGAATTGAAATGTTTATTTATTTATGTATTAAATAATTTTAAATTCATTTATTATAAATTAACCATGTGAGATATATCATGGTTACATGCATGGATTAATTAATGTAACTTGAGGGAATATATTTTTCTTATTTTGACATTTATATTAGTCTAATATATGGATTTATAAAGAATTTTGGAATTATAAATCCAATAAATGTTAGATAAAATTTAATACCATCTCATGTCATGTTTTTATAGAAATAATTCACTCACTCTATCATTTTATTTATTTTAAATTGGTATCATAAATATTTTCTCAATATTCTCTAATGAGTATTTTTGCTGTAATTGTAATGTTGTAGAAGATTGAGTGGCATATACATAGGAAAACCAAATTAATTTATGGTTAATAGAATTAAAGTATAATAGGTCACCATGTAATTGAAATAGGAGACTAAGTATTCAAATATTTTTATAATTTAGGTGAAGTTTTCATTATAGTTTTTTATATTGGGTAAACAATTAATGATTTAATAAGATAAATATTTTAATGATAAATTAAAAATAAGTAAATTTTAATATGATATTGGTGAATATATATTCAACATGAATATTATTAATTATTAAACATTAAATTATAGAGGAATATAATAGAAAATATAAAATACACCAAATGAATTATAAAAACTGATGAGAATTTTATTCAAGGATAATAAAATTTGTTATAATTTTATTATGGTGGAATATTTTATTATGATATTGAATTTTAAAATAATTTAATGATGGAAAATGATTATGGTATGTTTTAAATGAGGAATTGTATTGTGTAATTTTATTATGTGTAGTGTATTTATTATTATTTTTCTCAGTGCTTTTTTTAATAAATAATTCACGATTTTTGAAATTCCTTATGTGGTGATAATTTTTTACCACATTTAATAGAAAGAATTTTAATTTATCATGTGATAATGTAATTTTTTTTAAAATTATTCCCATGATGAAATAATACAATAAAATGAAGAGGTAATTTATTGAAAGGGGTTTGGTAATGGATTGTGAGTTTCATCCCATATACAAGTTGAAGTGGAATTTTACATTATTTGTTGCATGAGGGTGGTGAATTTTTGGCATGATCCATGTCCCATATTTAAAGGGATCATGTCATATCCATATTTTTGATGATACACCCTCTTTTAACCTTCATTCATTTATATATTGTATAAAAAATATTATAGATTTTGTTTTTGGTGATGATGATGTATATGTATTTTAAATGATCTTGGATTAACCCATAACATGTGATTATAAGGATGTTTAAATGTTTAATGACTTGTGAATAACGAAATTTTGTTGATATAAATAGGAAAAATATTATAGAACCTCTTCTGACCAAAAAGAATATAAATTTTATATGATTGGTGATTTTAGGTCTAAAATATTGATTATAGTATTTCCTCACACATTGTTGTATGAATAAATGAAATATAAATTTACTCTTTTTAATATATTTATATCTATATGGTTGGTTTTCTAATGTAAGTGGTATTATATATGGTAGGGGTTCTAAAACCATTTATGATGGTTGAGGAAAAATTGATTATGATGTGTCTCCCTTTAAGTAGTTTTTTGTAAAATTTTGTGTTTCATTTATATAAGTAATGATGAAACAATGATGTTAACTCTAGTTTTGGCGGATAGAATCTATATAGCTTGACACCCTAAATCAATGTTAGTCCCTATTAATGGATAGCTACACAACCGTTCTGATTTTGTTGATAAATTAAGTAGTATAGATAATCAATGGTTGTGTAAATAAATAATTATTTAGGGTACCAAAAGATAGATAATTACCTAACCATTAATTTATCGTGGTCATAATTGGACATCGAAAAGGCTATTTTTGGGAGGTAGAGTCCCTTCAACAAGGAATTTCGTTAAAAAGTAAAAATTCTTATGCATATAAGACTAATGAAAATTTTTATATTATCATGATATCTCTAAAAAGAATGTCAGAGAAGATATAATTAACTATTTATATTATTGGAAATAATATTGTGGAGATAGGTGATGTAGTATTTTATATGTAGTTTGGGACCTGAGGCACGAGACCAATGTGGATTAATGGTTTCATAGTATATATTTTGATACCTGAGAAATTATATTAATAAATAAGTTTATTTTCATAAAAAGATATATATTATAAATCACTAATAAATATTTACAAATACTGCTATATATTTAAATGAAGAATATAAAAGAATGAAATATAGTATGAGTATAAAGTAAATGTATCATGAAATTTATTCTATAATAAACACCATTGTTATTACTGCTACATTACAAAATAAATTAAATACAAGACACATATGTAGATATTAATTGATCTAAACATGAGAAATATTATTATGTACATTGTAATGAACAAAATTATACAAATTAATCATAAATATAACAATATTTAATTATGAAAATTGATGATATAAATATTATAATGTGATTATTATAATTAGTGTATATTAAAAGGGTAATTACCTGATTTAAATAGTTTTGAATAAAGAAACCATGTCAGCGAATAGTATGAATATACATTCAAATGCAATTTAATCCTAACTTTTGAATGATGTAGCATCATTATATTTTTCCCTAGATGAGAGTAAAAAAAACATAAAAATTGAGGTTTAATAAAAATTTCCTATAAAATAAGTTCATGTTTGTGTGAATCACTACATGCTAAATTTTATTCAAACCAACCAGTTAATGTTACATCATTTCACATAGTACAATTATGTATTATGGGTTTTTAAGATTATGATTTTTACTATAGGAAAATTATAATATCTATTAATTATTTTTTAATGAAATTATTTTTACTCTAATTGTAATTTATATTATTGATTAAGAATATTTATAAGAAAATTTTCATATTATTGAAGGATGACTTTTTGAAAATGGATTACATATTCCAATAGATGATGGAAGAGTTGTGTATGGGGTTCAATGTGGTAGTTTTTTATATAACAATAAGGTGTTATAAAAGTGATGAAATATTGTGGAATGATTCAAATTTGACATCATTTATATGGAATCATGTCAAAATTCACCAAATATAGTTATATTTTCCTATTATTATCACTTACCATCATATAGGATTATTAAATATTGTTATAGGTAACGATACGGTGTGGTGGGTGACTTGTGGCAATGTGATGATAAAATATTTAAAACAGTTTTCAATGAGATTCCACACATAAAACCTAAAAATATAGAATAACTATTCATATTTAACGTCAAAAATTATTCATTCCCTCGATTGAATGATGTCTTATGGATTCCCTCCCACTAATAACCCTTTAATATTTATGAGTTTGGTTGCATATTAGGGTGGTCTATATGTGAAGAAAACTTAGAGATGTATGAGTTTTATTTAACCCTTGTATCCTTATATATCTTAATTACCAATAGAGTAATATATATATATATATATATATATATATATATATATATCATCCTTTCAAAATACCATCAATAAAAATAATTTTTTATTTAATGGATTTTTTATAATGGTTGTATTTTATTAATAGTTGGGCTCTCTCTAATAAGTGATGATGGAGATATTTCTAGTGGATCATATACTAGGACAAAGGTGGATAAAACACTCTCTTGGAATATGTTCCCAATTTTCATCAAATCAGACTAAATTTCAGGTTTCTAGTAAATGATTTTTTATATTCCAAATACATATAAATTTTTAATTTTCCCATGTCCATTATTCCTTAGGACCTTTTCCTAATGGTGGGGCACTAATATGGAAATTTAGACGAAATGATGGGGTTTCTTGTAAACACCATGAATACAGGAGGCCAAATCAACAAATAAATGATATTTATTTATTTTCATGAAATCTATGGTATATTTAAGAGTGTTATGGGAAATCAATCTCAACAAAAATACTGGTCACCCTTGTGTGTAATTTATTTATTTAGATAATATTTTTGTAGAAAAATGTATATGTGAGACTTTCTCTATCATTTACTTATTTAGTAGATTATTATATGTTTTAATGAAATGGGGTTAGGGATTTGGACATTAAATTATTTAATCTAATTGGAAGTATAATAAAAATTTGGTGGAAGTTTTTAGCCAATCCAGGATATCCCGTTGGTGGGTGTGTCTATATATCCCTCCAATGTAAATAAAAATTAATGTATTTGGAAAATATTTACTTATTAGTATCCATTGAGGTGGAAGGATTTGTGGAGTTTGTATTAACATCATGAAATTGGATTCATATATATCCATATGAATGGAATCATATCTTTTATTGTTCATCTCCATTTAATGAGACACATTATACCTTTTGAAGTAGTTTTACCAGAATAGTTTGGTGATTTTTAAGGTCATGCGACCCTAAAAATTTTGTGTCTTTTATGTTCATACATTAAGATGAAATTAAATTTAGATTAATGAAATATTGAATGCACAACATTGTAAAATATAACCAAGAATTTTTTCCTTTGTTACATATTTAGGGGAGGCTCTTTTTGGTTTGATATTATACATATAGGAAATCCATTTATACACTTATCTCACTATATGGACAAAAATTGATAACCTAAGGCTTTAGAGATAGATAAAATGGTTCTATGTATAATGTTTTATAATATTAATATTAGAAAAGTTCAATATTTTTCTAATGTATTGAGATCATAATTATCAATGGTATGGAAGAATGATTATATTTTGAGGACTCAAATAGTATTTATGGAAAACTATAAATTTTTATAATATCAAAGGAATAAATGAACAAAAATTTTCACATCGACAGGTGAAATGAACTAGTCATGAATATTGTGTAAATATAGAATGGACCTAGGGATCATAGAAATTATTGTAGTTTAATAAGCGAATAAGTGTGTTAGTGAGTTCTTTGGGTTGGTTAGAGTGAATTAGTTCATTTTTGAACATGTGGGAGCCTAGGATGAATAGGGAACTCTAATTTATTTTGGATGGATGTTTGTATATCATCACTAATATAACATTGTTATTGTAGTTAAAAATCAATAAAATTTTATTTCATAATGTAGGTTAAACTGAAAAAGTCTTACTTGAAATAGATTATTGTAAATTGGGAGGGAAATACTTCAAGAAAATATCCTTCTATAAAAAAAATCAATTATTATTCTTGTGGATAGGTTAACAATGATTCATGGAGTTTTATGGAAAGCCACTATAAAAATAATATGATTTCTTATCCCTATATTAAATATTTATAGAAGACCCTTGATAAATGCATTATGTGAATATGAGTGTTTAGGTTTCACATAGAGGATTAATTATTGAAATATTATTATATGGGGTGTTTCCTTCCATTTTAGACATAGATATAATTTTTACCTTAGTGATGTTTTCCTAAAATATTATTTCATGTACGTTTATGTAGAAAATGATATGTTTTATCAAATTATATCCCTTTGATTGTCTAAATTTTTTTAAAATACAGAATAAGAGGACTATTTATTCAAAATATCTTATGGTTAAAGGATAATTATATTAATCCAATCGGGCCCCAAAATTTCTCTATAGCTAAATAATGTTCCATCCCTTAATAAAAAAATGTATGTGTCATATCAAATATTACACATAAAAAAATATCTAGGTTGTGATCCCTTTTAATTGGTAGTCCCCATTAATTCCATGTAGAAATAAAGGAGAAAATATGATTACAAATTAATGTCATTAGGGAACCATATAATAGTTGAATGAGAATAAGAAGATATTATTCTATTCGTGAATTTTATGTACCACTACATATGTTTCCCATATATTATTAATATCTTCTTATTCATATAATTATTCGATGGTCTCCATTCACCAATTAAAAAATGTGTATCACTGATTATGAGTTTCCTACTGTTATTCTGTTTGATATTTGATATAGTGTTTTCAATACGTTTCATGTGTTAACTAACATTTAATAGAATTCAATCTACATGAAACCAAATGTACCAAATTCATTGAAATATGGAGGACATACAAATAAGTTTTTGATTTTTAAATATATGGAAGTTGAAATGTCACAGATACCTCTATAAAAAGGGGATAAATTGGTTATAGGTAACTCAAAAATCATCCAAGTCAATGGTACACTTATCAGATGACATATTTCTTTAATATAAATACTTATGTATAATATAATTTCACATAATAAATATGTCTAACCACAAACACATATATTATTATATAATATTGAATTTAGATTCCCACTATGTTGAAAATTTTATATTTTGACCACAAACCATATAAAAAAATCATAAAATGTTTATTTTTTAAATTTAATACATATTCAATTATTGAATGAAATATTTTTGTATATTTGTAATGAAATGAATTATTATGTTTCATATATCCCATTAAACTAAAAAAATATAGATAATAGATGTGAAATCATCTTAAATACTTTTGATTACTCACTATTTTAGTTTAGAACAAAGAATGGGATTCTTACATGTCTCCTAAACTTGAGTTGTAACAATATCTGATATCTATAAAAATATTATTCCATTATTTCAAACATCATGATATTATATTAATACCCATGTTGGACTAATACAAGAATTTTTTTTATAACCTCTATATATCTCTTCAAGGGAAAAAACTCCCATAGATTAACCTATATCATAATAATGTTACTAGAATATCACACATGTTATACCATTACTTAATAACTATAGGTAGTTGAGATAAAATTAAATTTACACCCATTAGGTATTAATGGAAATTATCTCCAATTTTAAGAATATATTGGTGTTTGGAAGATCCCATAATGGGATCATTAACCTTTAGGAATTTTCTACGATGAATGATCCTGGGCCTTTTGAGTTCATTATATATTTTTAGATTTTTATTAATATATGCGAGTCGTCAAATTATAACAAGATGTTTGGGTCTTAAAATTCATGACCTATTCCTAAAATAATAACCTATTAAAATTTATTTTACAAAGGTTTTAATAAATTAATACCATTAATATATTACATGGGGAGATTTAGATTAATTCATGGGACATAAAAAAATTGGTAGTGTATAAATCCTTTAGAAAATATATAATAAATTTATCTTGTTAGGTAATTTTTGGGAATATACATATCAAAACACACATCTAATGAGGGACATACTGATGGATTATTTGAGATACTTTGAATAGAACTTCATGTTTATTTAGTCATCCCATTTAGTGAATGGATAGTTTCCTTCTTATAGCCACATGGTTTAACTATATAGATAATTATACTGAAAACATATCATTTTTAATGGACCTGTATT
This sequence comes from Viscum album, assembly GCA_963277665.1. Classification (NCBI taxonomy): domain Eukaryota; kingdom Viridiplantae; phylum Streptophyta; class Magnoliopsida; order Santalales; family Viscaceae; genus Viscum; species Viscum album. Next base: position 1,335,991,819 of record OY728132.1, on the reverse strand, counting down.
ATTCATGGGTTATATTAGAATATTTTTAATGTGATATAATATAAAACAAGGGGATATAATACTTAATAATGGGCGGATAAAAAAACATATTGGATGGTTTCATGAATATTCTTTTAGAATCAATATATTATCCCAATTAGAGATTCCCATTTAGCATTCAGAACATGCACCTTTGTCGTAGATGGGGTTGTAGCATATGATGACGTATCAATCTAGATAAGTTGGTTTTTTCCAACATTTAACATATCCTAGGAAATAAGAAATATGTAGTGACCCTATATCCAATAAGACTTTTGATAAAATTCATTCATCGATATGTCAAAGATATTTTTGATACTATTAGTTTTAAAATACTATTTTAATTCCTTATAATATATTTTTTCCAATAACACATAACAACACTACTCTATAGGTAAAATTTTTAATATCTGTGGGGGTCGTTAATATATCAAATAATCATTATCATTTAATGTTTTTACTTATAAAGTTTCTTCTGGGATTATTCTTGAAAAATTAGATTCTACTTGAAGTTAATTTTATTTTATTATTTATATTGGGTGGATTTGTCATTGAATACTTTGATGAACTGATAATTTATATACCCTATAAAAATTATTATTCACATAAAAGTTTTGGTTTCTATAGGGATCATCTCTACTACAATATATTTCAGTTCATGATGGACATCAACCTACAACCAATGAATATTTTTATTGATGATAGAAGATTAGGATAAAAATCATAGAATCACTAAACTTATTAGATCCACTCTACTAAACATAATGAGGGATAATTCCCAGGATCTGATAGAACACTATCCAAATGGAATGCTATGAAGGATAGTCTAATGTGTGTAAAAATAGATTTTCTAGTCGGGAATGTTTTTTATAGAGGCCCAGGATTATCATACAAAAATATCAAATATTTTTAGATGTATATTCATGACATTACACAAACATATGTCTGATGATCATAATGGTGTTGTTCCATTGTAAACTAGAAACATATTCTTTGTATTTCCAGCGATATATAAAATATGTCCTTAAAAATTATTCTAACATAGTACTCCTCATAAGAAAACAATACCTAAACCATTTTTCATAACATGGGGATGGGAAAAAAAGAAAATTTGATCTCAGAAAATTAATAAGGTTAAATATATGTGATATCAATCTATTATCATATGAAATCATATGGTAAACATAGGGGTATGCAATCATGAACATAAATTAAAATTTTCATACCCAAACTATTATAAAACATAAAAATGTGTCATGGAATAAAAAATTATAGCTTTCGAAAAACATGTCCCATAAGATTGAGAGGTCATCATAAATCAAATTTAAACCATAAAATATTGTCATAAAAGTTTTTCAACACTATAAATGTTGAAAAATATTTTACATTTCATTGCTAGATAACAAGACCATCAACATAGTGCATTAGAACACATCACCTATTTTCCATTTTGGATTAGGACGTAGTAGTTTCCTATAATTTGTAACACCATAAAATTATAAAATATGACCATTGTATTAAAATATATATGCAACACGAATCACAATGTTTATCTCGTGCTACATATAATACCGAGCCTGCCTTGTGTTGAACATAACAGCAAGTTTAAACAAAATGTGAAATATTATTAAAATACTATTATCTAATAAAATATTTAGAACCTAACCATTAAAATAATTGATATTCATATTAATAAATAAAATAGGTATATAGTTTGTTTATTATAAATAAACTAAATAAATTTAAAATTAAAAGAAATATTTTATTAAAAAAATATATTTTTACAATGGAAATATTGGTCACACTTGTTGATCATAATTTAAAATTAAATTATAAAAAATTCATAAAAATAATTTTTGATAATTAAAATCATTTTCTCAAATATTTATTTAAAAATTTCATCTTTATTAATATTTTTAATTATTTTTGAAATATTTAATTTTTTGATTAATAATTATAAATAATAAATTTTCATTAAGAAGCTTTAAAAACAAATTATTTTTAAATGAAGATTATATTACGAATTATAATTAAAAAAAATTAGTTCAATTATATGTCAATTAATCCAATTTATTTCATTATAATCATTTTCCATTTTTATTTTGATTACAAACGTGATAAACATTTGAGCATTTTATTTTTGAAAACCTGCTTCTAATCTTGTCAATGAGATTAATTTTAAATTTGTTTTCAATTATGTATATATATTTTGAATGAGGGATTCAATATTTTAAATCATAAATATATATAGTTTTTGATAATTTCAACATATATTCTGATGAAAATTAATAGCGCAAACAAAAAATTTAAATACCACTATTTTGGTGACAATGTATTTAAGAGTGTGTTAAACTAAAATGAGAATGGTTGAAAGTTACCCAAAAAAATACAACAACCATTTTATGGAAATATTTAGACATTTTCTATTCTTGGTTAGAAAATTCCCAATTTGGAGTATTTTTTCATGAAAAAAACGTGGGTATGATTGAATATTATTAAAATATTACATTTGTGCCACTCACCTCACTTATAAATGGCCACCACTATCCTTTCATATTCACACATCAAAACTATTTTTTAGATAATATATTCCAAAATTAATTTCCAAATACCATCAACTCATCAATGAATCCATTTTTGGGCATAAATCCATTCTAGATTGGGTTTTGGCGAAAACCAAAGGAGGACACCCGAAGAAAATGTAATGTTATTCAAAGAAATGGTTTATTTTCTTTCAACCTCCACATCCTTAAATAATTTTTATGGATTTATTATGTTATATAAATAGTATAATCCATATAATTATATTTTATAATAATAAGGGAATGGCATACAACTATTCCTACTAATATCAAATGGGTTACAAAATCATCAATTATGTGTAAGGTAGACTTCAACCTCTTGAATTGATTTCATTAAAATTTCCATTACCATCACTCACAGTTGGGTATTATCATAGATATAAATTATAAATATTATATTTATAAAATATTTATACCTTTTTACTAATTATATCATTTATAACTCTTTTACCTTCAATTCTCTAGGGTTTATGATAATGCCGCTTGTGTGTACATCGGACTACTACCTCAAAACATGATGTCATTCATTTTACACTGACTATTTAAAAGAAATGTAATAAGAATAAATATAATGAATATATATTATATATAATAATTAATTATTATATTCATTAATATTTATCATTCTTAAAAATTAATATGTTATTTTATTTTTTAAAAAGAAAAAAGATGATATCGTTCATGTGCTTATGTACTACCGCATTCACATAGCAATGTGACTCTTTTTATAACCACACCACATCGATAATTTATATAACCATATTCAATGAAATAATATTTTATATATGATATTAATATCACTAAGTAATGATATAATATATCTTACCTCTTTTCTATATTCATCATTGAAAAATGGAATGTTAATCATTTGTATGTATGATCCACCCTCTTCGTGATTGTAACATTGTCCATTTTTCAAAACCATATTTCATAATTGGTTTTATAAGAATAATTTATTTATAAATATTATAATTATGTTGTGGTTATTATTATATATATTATTTTACTTTATAATTATTTCTAAAACTGGATCTTTTAATATGAAACTCACTTGATAAAATATGGAAAATAAGATTCAAAACAATGAAAATAATAAAATGTTATTAATGGAACAAGAAATAAAATTTCATAAAAGGGTCATATATGTTGTTATATATATTAATATGATTATTATATAATATAATATAAATTAGAATACCATTATAAAGGATATTAAATCACCCTCACCCAAAAGGAAGTTTAAGGTAAGGGATTTTATCTCAATTTAATTTCATTACAGAACAATTGTATGTTATGCACCAATTTCATTTATATAGTGAAATAAAACCCCTTTTACATTTAATATCATTATTAATTAGTAATTCAATGACTTTTTAGTTTCAATTTGAATAATTACATTTAATGGAACATGAAATATGAGTTTCCATGTGCAAAAGAATCTGATTACTCAATTTCTTTTCAATGTTTTATATTACCTCTTCATCATCAATGTTATTCTAGGATTAAGTGTGTAATTAATTACATTTTTTTTTGAAAATTTTATACAAGGATTTACATTTTTTACATATTTTATTTATTATTTATTTCTCACTTCAATATCCTGATATTTTCGAGGGTTTATTTCTGAATATCCCTTCAATCAAGATTATTAACAATTGAATTTCTAATGAAAGAAATAATTTGATAATTTTATAACAAACCATTTTATTTTATTATCCTGTATTTAATCATGAATATTTCATTTAATAGTACCATTTCTCAAGTTTTCACATAAAATAATTTAGAAAATATTTTAAGAAAAATTTACTTCATTTAATTCTTATGTCAAAAATATTTTATCTTTCAAACAAATGTTTAAAAAAAATTAAATTTTTTACTAGTTTTCAATTATTTTTAATGGAAATTTTTACCCATTTGGTAGTTATTCAATGAATTATATATCTTTGAACAAGATGTTTTTTATAAAAACAAATTTGTTAAAATGTAATGTTCTTTTTTACTTATATGACAAGAATAAAATTACCTATCATCATTTGTCTGATAATTAATTTACATTTATACAAGGACTATTTTTTAAGATCAATTTAGTTCCTAGTATTCTGGAAATTCATATTTTTAAAAGTGAATTCCAAAGAAAAGTATATGAAAAATAATTATGTTTTAAATGTTATTTTCAAAATGAAAAGGATATTTTTTTCAATAATATTTTAATGGAAATTTTAATGGAATTTATTTTCATAAATGAAAAAACCATTTATTCATACTCTAATTGGTATATATTGGTATTGATACCATATTTATTAATCCTCTGACTGGTCTGTCATCACATTCAATAATGGAGGTTTTAATATTCACATCCTTGATTCATTTATTATTTAACATAATTACCTTCAAATTTTCTATTTCTTATGAACATTGGAAATTAGATTTCCATTAAATATCCATATTATTTTTCAATTATTTTCTAATTTCATAAACAAAATATCATTTATAAATATGGTGTTAAACATTGATTATCATTTTTTTAATCTAGATAAATATTTATATTTTAGAATATTATTCTCAATATAATTATTTGATGATAAGGAACATTATTTATGAATTAACTCAATTGTTAAATATATTAAGAACGATTTAGAAATTCAAGACATAGGTGTGGCCTAGATATAGATATCCTAACAATGAGTTTTTATCTCATGAGGTGATTTAGAATGCTTACATGAAATTGGTTATCCGTACCCAATGAGTTTTTAACCAGTACTTTTAAACTTTCTTTTGAAAGGTATTGACAATAGAAGTATAATTATTCTCAATATCATGGAGTCTAATAATTAGAATTACATTCATTAATAATTTAGTTATAATTATCCATGAGGACTTTTAAATGATATTATCTCTAGAAGCATTTAATTTTTGAGTTATCCACTAAATTGAATATGTTTTCGATTATTTACCATTCAATATTTTTTATTCGTTATCCATTTATGATAGTCATTTTATTGATTGAATGGAAAGTTTTTTATAGTTTTTACCATTAGAAATTGATAAATATATATAACTTTATGATTTAAATTATCTCTAGATTCACTTAATTCATAGTTTAATATTTTAAGGGACTTGGTGTTAAGTGACTTGGGTGAGTCATGGCATCCTTTTACCCTGAATGGGAGCATACTTTTAATCCTAAGACTCTGGAAATGAAGGAGGAAAAACCCCATGAGGAATTTACTTCTACGCATGATACAACTGAGAAATCCAAAGGAATATCTTTCCTCATGGAACTCAAATGCGTGGATCTTATCAAGTTATCAAATTCAAAATCGCCTTTGTGAAAAAATCTTGATGATAGAGGATTTTCACTCAAGGTTGATCCTAAAGAGGTCTAGTAAAGTTTCCCAATGTGCAAGTTCTCAGTTATAGGACATATCTATTACATAAAAGGTGATATAACATATTATTACTCTGATTTTAAACTTCACATAGCTCATTGTAGGTTTTGTTTTGAACTAAAAGCTCATACCCTTAGGGAAGGGCTATATTCACATACTACATACCTCCCATGATGAATTAGATTTAGTCTGGAGAGTAGGTAACATTCAAATCAAACTTGGTATTCGTTATCTCTATGATTGGGATTATAATTTCTATCTTCACACTCATAAGAACAATACTTCCCAGATATGGGTTAGATTTCATGGCCTAAATTGGTATTTTTAGCACTCGAAAATTTTAAATAAAATATCCTCTTGCATTGGCACACCCCTTAAGATATATCAGTGAACAATGAATGGTGAGCAACACCTCTTGGATAGAGTGATGATAGAATTGAATTTAGAATCTAAAATCCCACAGAGTATCTCCTTCAATGCATATGACTATAGAATAGAAGTTATAATTGAGTATGAGTGTAAGCCCCCATTTTGAGACCATTGTATGATTATAGGATACTATTTTTTAAATTGCATAGTGGTGAAGAAACAAGCCGCCCAACCAATTGATTCTAAATGGACTGAAATTTGAAAACTGAAGAAGGGCCAAAGTTCTACCCTTGATAAACTAGATCCCTCCATGAGAAAAATTAAAAAATGGGTGAAAAATTCAAAGAATTTGAATACCAATGGTAATAATGGGCGAAACGCTTTGGAATAATTAGTCAAAGAATATGATCAAGCAGCTGAAGAACACTGCATTATTGACCAATCAGAATATGTTATTATGAAGATCATTAAACAGTCTCAATTTGAGCTAGAAACTGTGTGGAATGAGTTACACATGAAGGCTACTAGCTCCACCAAGAAGACCCTTGACTCGTCATATACTCTTAATGATCTTAAAGGAAACAACCACACCTCATGTTATCCCTATTGGTTTGGGTGACCAGTGTGCTGGTATCCCACTGCACACAGCTAATAAGGGTGGAGGCCCCTATCTTTCGCAGGATTGGTTCAACTATACAACTTTACAAGCTAGTAATAACACTAGTTCTACTATTATTTTAGTGATACAACCCACTATTAAACAAGTCATTTTCCCTGCTTTTCCTGAGGTCACATGAAGTACACTTATTTCAGTATCAGGAGCAGATAGTAACTCACAATCAACGAAACTCTATGAAGTCACCCACTAAAATTTAATTACAGACACTACCTTACAAGGAATTGACATAAGTTCAGGTTCTTACAATTGCTGAGGTTAATGAGAATTCCTCTATCATTTCTCCTAAAATTTATCCTATTGTTACTAGGAGTAAATAGGGAATGATATCCCATCCAAACTCAACAAAATCCCCAAAAAGATCTTCGAGGAGGCAGGGCTCAGGAAAAAAGAGAAAGGGGGATCTAAACCCAAAAACATGTTCTAATGAAAATTTTGTTTCGGAATTGTTAGGGCTATCCGAACCCGGACACATTTATTATTTAGAAAATATTTATTAACACTCATCATCCTAAAGTTTTTTCAATTTATGAACCTAATATATGTTTCTCCTCTCATTTTTCACTTCTGATTTTACTATTGACCACTCCCATATTTTTTTCTTTCATATATTCCTAAAATAGTTACCAAGACAGAAGTCAACTTTGGAATGACCTCCCTTACTTAGGAAATTGTATTCTTGACCCTTGGTTTGTCATTAGTGACTTTAATGAAATAATTTCTCTAAGTGAGAAAATGGGACCAACTCACTCCACTATATCTTCAAGGGAGATTAAATCTTCTTATTGAGGACAACACCCTTGTTGAAATTAATCTTATCGGTGCCAAGTATATGTGGTATAAAAGGAATTATAACAAGGTGGTGGCTTCAAATTTAGACAGTGGTTTAAAAAATGACATAGATCTGGATAAGTGGAACACCATCTCTAGTACAACCCTCACAAAACTAAACATTGACCACTATCCAATGCTGATCAATCTCTCTATCAATCACCAGAAGCTAGTTTTACCTTCAGATTCATCAACACATGGTCTTCTAACCCCGATTTTTAACATTATTAATCATTCATGGGCTACCATGGATCATTAAAATGATTATTTGGCTTGTAACACTAAAGAAAAAAATCTCAAATTGATCCTTAATGGTTGGTGTAGTACCAATTCGACGAAAAATGATAAAGACATTCTGCATTTGGAAGAAGAACATACCCAACTTCAATAAATCACTACTCACACCAATTTTTTCCCTGATCCGCAACATTAAATAAATATTACTATGAAACATACATCTTTGAAAATCTTCAAAGATAACATAATAAAACAAATTTTCCAAACCAAGTGGATCACTGATGGTGATAAACACTAAATTCTATAACTCCCTTCCAAGAATCAGGAATGCTTATAGACCTCTTGATTTCTTGAGAGAGGGGGACAACCTCTTTGATAATGAGAATAACATTTCCAATCATGTACTCTCTTATTTTGAAAATATATTCAATGGTGAAACCTCTATCAAGGACCTTTTTCCTGATGTCATCCTGGTTATGGTCAATAGTATGGATAACTCTTTTCCTAATAGCATCCCACTTGATCATGAGATCAAAGGCACTGTCTTTAGCTTAAATCACTATAGTGATCCATGACCTAATGGTTTTAAAAATGGGGTTTATCAAAAATTTAGGGATTTCGTTCCAACTAATGTTTTCAGGCATGTTTGTCATTTATTTTCTTATGGTATTCTCCCTCATGGATTGAATGCCTAGTTTCTATCCTTGACTCACAAAGTGGATAATTCCGTAGAAATATATCTATTCATGCCCATTAGTTTAATCAATACCCTTTATAAAATTATCACCAAACTTATTGCCAATAGAATTTCTTATATTATTATTTAAATTATTTCATGGAATCAATTTGGCTTTGTTAAGGGTAGGTACATTCAAGATTGTATTTGCCTTTCCTATAAATGCTCTAACCTTTTAAATAAAACCAGTACTAGAGGAAATATTTACATTAATCTTGATATCTAGAAGGCCTTCAATACCATGTATTGGATTTTATTTTCATGTTTCTTCAAAAATTAGGGTTTAATGATTCATTTATCAGTTGAATTAAAACTGTTTTCAACTCATCAAACATATCCATTCTTGTTAATGGATCTCATAAGGGTTATTTCAATTTCACTAAAGGTTCCAAAAAAAGTGACCCTCTCTCTACCATTCGTTTTTCAATTGCGGAAGATTACATTAGAATATTGATCACTCGCCTTGTAAAAAAAACAAGATTAAGCTGATTAAGGCTTCTAGGATTTTGAATGTTCCCACACACCTTTTACATGTAGATGATATTATTATGTTTTTACAAGGGGATAAATGGAATATTAAAAATATCAAATGATCCCTCTCAAACTATGATGATATTTATGGTCAAATAATTAATTGGGAAAAATCCTTTATCTTTTTTGGGAAAATTATTCCTGCTAATAGAAAATCCAATATTATTGCTAATTTAGGTATTGAAGAAGGTTTCCTTCCCCTCGCCTATCTTGGTGTTCCCGTATTTTGGGGCCAACCAAAATCCTGTTACTTTTCTACTACTGTTGACCAAATCCATCCCCAACTATCATCTTGGAATGGAAAATCTCTCTCTATGGCCGGTATGATTTGTCTTGTCAAATCCATGATTTTTTTTAAAATGGTATACTCATTGATGGTTTATAATTGGCCTTCTAGTATTCTTAAAAAAATTATAATTTCCATCAAAAAAATTTTTAGGAGTGGAATCACACATGAAAGGAAACTGGTTACTATTCCATGGTATAATTTTTTAAAACCTATGTATAAGGGTGGCCTTGGTATAAAAAATCTCAAACTCTTTGATGATGCCTTACAATCCAGACTCACATGGAATATTATTCATAAAAACTCTGACTCCATTGCATTCATTAAAAATAGATTTCTTGAAAAAATGAAGAAGGGTAATTTGAATCACATGAGATCTTCCATTTGTACTTCCAATAGAATGCATTTTCAAACATCTTGTCTAACTCTAGGTGGATTGTGATCAGAGACTCTTCCATGAATTTTTGGTTGAAAAAATGTTCTAGTGATCCTCTTAATTCTATGATTCACCCTAACCAAACTCTTGATAGAACTAACCATACTATCAAGGAGGTCATTATCTCTCAAAGACTTAATTTTCCCGATAGTAACCATCATGTCATTAACAACTACCCTTTTCCAACATTGATGATTTTTTAGTATGGGAACCTGCTCATAATAGAATTATCGATATTTTTTTACAATCATAGTCTTTTTAATTCTATAGACACAGTTATTTGGATAAAAAATTGATATATTATTGTTAAAACCTTTAATACTCACTCTGATTTGGCATATTACTCATAAGAGGACTCCCACTAACCCTTGCTTTCAGTCTTTTGGGATCCAATTTTGATCTATATGTCATTTTTGTAACTAGCATCGTGAAGATATTAACCATCTTTTTCTATCTTGTGTTACTTCTACTATTTTTTGGAATTATGTGCTTGATATTTTTTAGTGAATATTGTTAATTATTGATTAAAACACTCTCTATTACAACATTGTGTGGATATTGAAGCCTCTCTGCAAATCAAGAACCTTTTTTTACTGCTATTGCAGAACTCCTGCATGTTCTTTGGTATGACATGAATGCTATTATTAAGAACAACTACTCACTTGGCTTACATGAAGGTCGGATGCAGATCCTCATTGCTATTAAGGAAGTTTCTTCGATATAAAATGGAGTTTGAAACAACATAGTGAAGGTCTTTGGGATTCTGCGTCTGATTGGGGTTAATAGTTTTTATCCTCAACCTAGATGAACTTTTGAAGTGTTTAGGAAAGCTTCTCCCCCAGGATGGATCAAAGTTAATATTGAAGGTGTTTTTAAAAGCAACCGGGGACCTTCATGTTGTAGCTCCATTTTTAGAAATCACATTGGGAAGATTATTGGATGATTTTATAGATCTTGTGGCATCTCCTCGGCATTGGTGGCTAAAATGATGAGCATGATTTATGATGTCTTGTTCACCATGCAAAATGGTTGGAACACCATCTAGATTCAATGTGACTCAATTAAAATCCAACAGGCCTTTTGGAATAGTGTGACGCTCCTCGTGTAGACTCTTACAACATGCTGGATGGACTATCTTCATTCACTCATGGACATCAACTACGTTATTATGCATTCCTTTCGTGAAGTGATCAAGGTTGCAGATAGTCTTGCAATCATGGGAGTCAACCATGTCACGACGTGGTTGGAGGAACATCTAGTTGATTTACTACCCCTTTATGATAGATATTGTAAATGATTTTCATCTTTTAGACTCTTGTAATTCCTTGTTTTAATAATAAATTTTATGCATTTCTCTTTGACCAAGGCAGCAACTTTTAAAAAAATTGATATGGAAGAATACTATTGATAGAATAATTATATTATTGAAAACAAATTGATTTAATTTTTTACTTCAAATGTAATATAGGATTCAGGTATGTATATATTTTTCAAAATTCCATAACTATTTGGTCATTTGGGATGTGATTCCTTATATATCATGAAAATGTAATAAATAAAACACTAGCTTCGAGCTTCTTGGTGTGGGGTCTCTATAGTTGGTTTGAATGAAATTTTATTAGAAGCCTTGGGAACATGATTTATGTATACATATATTATAAAGATAACCCAATAGTAGAATTATAGTGTATGTATAGAAGAACATTCAATAGTTTTGTTAATGAAGTGATTATGTTTTTTCTCAGAGAAATATATACCAATATAGATTTTACTAAATGATGTGGTTCTGGATTAAATTTACCTAGGGGTAATAACTCAAAAAAGGAAATATTTGGCTTGACCTCAATGTTACCCAGTAGTAGACAATGGGCCACTATTCTAACTTGGTTTGATGCCCCTAGGGGAAATTCTTTGGATAATTCATGTTTTTTTCAAATAATTAAATGTTATTTGAATATATAATTATAATTAATTTTTTAGGATAATTATATAGTGAGATAGATTGAAAAGAAGGTATCCCAATGGAATAAGAAAATTATTTATGTGTGGAAAGTAAGGGAATAAATAAAAAATTTATTTTGAGAAATGAATAGTATTATGGATGCAAATAAATCTCATCATAGGGATCTATTAATAGTTCATTGTATTAAATGTGTAAAACCTGGGAATTATCCAAGTCAATTACCTATTCCAATGTAGAAACCCTAAATCATGTAATTATCTATATAGAAGTAAAATGGATTAAGTATTTATGTATTACAATTCACGAATTAAATTTTAGATGTATATTACCACTGTTATTTTAGTTATAATAATGAGTCTTCTAAAGACAATGTTAAATTTTATAATAATATATGTCTTAATTAACATAAGGATTATGTATATCAGCATGGGTTTTGACTTTATGGTTGATCATAATTTCAAATTCATTAACACGTTATTTAAAAATTTGGGTGGTAGGAATATAAGATGAGAAAGGAAAATAATTTGAAACAATTTATTTGAATATAACTCATTGGATGATTTTATATTTTTGTGTAAATGTTATTTTTTGGAATAGTTCCATTACATTTTATAGAAAATAATTTAGAATTATTGATTACCATTGGGGTAAATATGATAAAAAATGACATTGTTGTTAGATTCAAATAAGTTTGTAAGACTTTCTGGAGAAAGGGTTTTATTGATAACCATAGTTAAAAGGTAATTTAATGAGTAATTTTATGTCTAGTTTTTCCATAATATTTTTTTAGAGAATTATTGTAATTATAATAATATTTTTTATAAAATGGAAATCCCACATAGTGGGTGATAACCCATCACATAATGAAATGTTATGTGGCTTGAACAAATGACCAAAGTATGGAAAGGGTTTAAAACCTATCAGTGACCTAATTGATATCTAGGGTAATATATCATTGTTTTTAGTTAAATTATTTTAATAAAAATTTTATTCAATGTTGTTTCATTTATGTTTTAATGATTAATTTATTATATTGAATAATTTTTGAAAACCATATTAGGTTTGGAAAATAGTTATAGATAGATAAAAATACTTGTAACTATTTTATAGATCTTATATTTTTGTGAAATTGAGTGATTTTGGCCAAAACAATTCATTTTTGACACTCATTTTTTAGAGCATGGGGTGAAATGTATGTTTATCAAGGAACAATAAAAGGATAAAAGCGTTCTTATGAAATATAAATGAATCATGTAAGTATATTTATTCATATCTGTTGATAGTAAAATATTTCAGGAAAATTATGAAAATGATATTGAAATGGAAATTCGATCCTATAAAATTCATGTTTGATAAATTAAGTATTCTTTTAAATCATCACATATTTATGTTTTTGATGTCCTATACATTACATTATTCAATAACTTTCTTGTGACCAATGACCTCAATCACTGTTTATAATTATTTATTATTTTCATTCATTTCCATATCTTCACATTACAACAATTTTATACTAGTCTTAATCGTAGTTATGTGTTATTCAATATTACCTTGGTACACCCCTTTCCCTCTAATTAAGATGATGATTTAATAACTATTTTTACGATGTGGGATTCAAACAATTTTTTCCCCAAGTTCACACCCTTTATTAACAAGATCATGCTATAATTTTGAGGATGAAATATATGTAGGGAATAAGAATAACCAAAAATTATTAAAATATTAACATTATATTTGATTTGATATGAGACATAAAACAATGAGTTTGCCTATAATTAAACACAACATTGTGTTTAGCTTCCATTACACTCAACATAGAGTTAAAAGAAAGTGAAATATTATGAAAAAATATTATATAATATAATATATATAAAATATCCATTAACTGATGGAAATGAATATTCCTGATTAAAATATAAAAAATTTGGTGAACTATAGATTTGAAATAATATAAGAACCATTTAAAATAAAATAGAAAATTTCTCCCAAAAAAATTATTTCTAAAAGGAAGGATTAGTAACCCTTTCCACACCAAATTTAAAATTAAATTTTACCACCTTACTAAAATCATTTCATAATATTAACAACATTTTTGAAATCATAATATCAGAACTATCTTAGGGTGAATTTTCATAATTTCTATAAAATATTTCATTTTTCCCTGAATTGGGAAAATTAATGAATTTTAATTTTAATTTTTATTTTCAATTAAGTATTATATAATGATAAATTAAATTTTGAATTATTTTTAAAGTAAAAATAGATCAATTATATATCATTTAATCAAATCTAGTTAATTGGAATTATTTTTATATTGTATTTTAAGATAAAAACATGGTAAACCATTGAATAATTTCTATTTTAAAACCAATTTATCGCCACGTATCTGAGATTAGTTTCAAATAAATTTTTTCAAATAATGTTAATTGAATTTGAAAAAAAAATTATTAAATTTTGAATTATAATTATTTGATAAAAATTAATTACCACCTTTAAAGTAAAAATTTATTTACCATGGTGTTAAACTAAAAAGATTTGGGGGGGAAATGACCCACCAACAAGTCCGACACCCATGGGATGGATTTATATTAGCCTTATATCTTTTAGGATGGAAAAATGACATTTTTTTACTTTTTAAATGTTAGAAAAGTTAATATGATAGAATATTATAAAAAATTTCCTGTTTTTCCACAAACCTAACTAAATAAGGATATCCCATATCCTTTGTTCTTCACACATTCTCACCCTTTTTGATTAGCCATTTCTTTCCTGAATGACTTTAAAAATTCTATAAAATCATATGATAACCATTATTTTTTTTATAAATTCATCGTTGGATGCAATTCGTGAAAACTATTAGAGGATACCCAAAGAAGAGTTATCATTTTACAATGATAATTATAATTTTATTCATTCTTTCACCTCTTTAAGTTATTATCAGAAAATTATTTTTATTATAGAATAAATATATTCAGTATACTAATATCTTTTTATAGTATTTTCATGTCCTACAACCATTTCTACTTCCATCAAATTCGTCACAAAATCACCATTCGTGTGTACGACAGAGTACCTCTACACAAACTGATGTCATTTGTTTTTCCAATACCACATTTCATAATTTGGATTACTGATTGACATAATATATATATATATATATATATATGATATTTGTATCATAAATTTGAATCTATAGTCCTTATATCATATATTACTTTTTTTACTTTCTACTTTTTATGGGATATGATACTGTCTCTCGAAGGTATGGTAGACTACCACCTCACAAAGTGATTTGACTCATTTTCACTAACCAATTATAAGGAATATAATAAAGATAATTTAAATTAATATATTTAATATCTATGAAAAAAAATTATTGATGATATATTTTTTATTCTGAAAATATAATACATCATTTTTTTAAACTAAAAATTGATAACATCGTTCATGTACATGTGGACTACCACCTTTAAAAAGTGATGTAACTCTCTTTTCATAACCACGCCACATGGATGATATATATAAGTATAGTTTAAAAAATAATATGGCATAAATGATTTTATTATTATTCAATATTGTTAAAATATTACTTAACTCCTTTCCAAATGATCATTGAACAATTAAAATGTTACTCATTCGTACGTATGGCCTATAGTCACCATGATAGTAACATAGTCCATTTTTCATAACCCTATTTAATTATTTATTTTAAAATTATATTATATATATAAATATGATAAAATTTTCGTTTATTTTTCAGATTATAGAAAAATATTCTTAGTACAATAATGATATCATTAATGAAGAAACACGCTTGAGAAAATAAGGTAATTATCACTTGAAATGAAATAAATAGTAATGAAATATTTTTAAACAAATGGGTGATAAGTTGTTATAAAAGGATGATATATTATATTATTAATATAAATATTGTTCTGCTATAAAATGATAACATACTTAAATCCATTATACAGGATTATAAATAATGTTTAACCAAAAGGAAGTGTGGCATAAGTGATTACGTCTCAATTTCCCTTATTTGATTCATATTTGTATGTTATTTCACAAATTTATAATATATAGTCAATATACTAACCCATTTACATGTAATATAATAATACCTTAATATTTCATCATATTTCATATTGAAAATTTTAATTATTACATCTAATTGAATTTGAATTCAGATATACCAAGTGGTAAAGAATTTCATAACTCAATTTCTTTTCATTGGGTTATATAACTTCTTCCACATCATTGATATTATAAGATTATGTTTTTAATTAAATTTTTTAATTGGGATTTAAATTTGATATAATTAATAGATTCTTTGGTTAATTCTAACTGCAACTTTTTGATCTTTCAAGGGTTTATTTAACAATCCCATTTTAATCGGGATTGTATATATTATATTTTGAATTCAAGAAAATTATTTTTCTAATTTTGTAATAAAAGATTTAATTTTTTTATAATATTATTATTCAAGAAATTTTAAAGTAATATTTCCATTTTAACATTAATTATTAGTAAAAACAATTGATGAAATAATTTAATATCGAACATCATTTCTATCTCTTGTTGGAATTATTTTTTATTCAAAACCATGTTTTTTAAATTTGATTACAAATTCATTTAGTATTATCTTATCATTATAAAGTAAATTTTCATCATTCTTTACTTCTTACAATGTGTTTTTAAAGGAATGTCATTGTAAATTCTGAGCAAGGCTCCTTTATAAATAGATTACAGTGTAAAGGGAATTTATTTTATAATGTGTATAGTACGTAAAAAATTACCCACCTCCATTTATTTTAAGATTACATTGCCCATTTTCAAGGAATTTTTCAATGAATTTTTTTATAATATTCTATAAATTCATATTTTTTAAAAGAAAAATACAAATAAAATGAGTCTGAAAATGTTTTATATTTTAGAACTTATTTAAAAATGAAAATAATATTTTACTCAGGAATAATTTTAATTATTTTATGGTATTTTAATTTTTATATGAAATTTTTTATTATTATTACTGTAATGTATATATAATGTATTTATACTATCCTTATTATTTCTTTGGATGGTTTATAATCATTTTGATAATGTAAATTACTTACATTGAATTCCTTTATTAATTTTTATACTCAATAACTTTATCATTAAATGTTAACATTCCTCTGATCATTGGACATTAAATATCCCCTAAATATTTAAATTATTCATTAAAGATAAGTTTATTTTTAATATAGTATATAATTTCTATATATTGTATTTTATATTTAAATCCATTTTCTCATCTGGGGAAATATTGATAAATCTGTTTTCATTACACAATATAGGTATTTGATGATAAAGAACAATTTTTATGAATTAAGTAGATTATTAGATATCTAAGGAATTATTAGAACATTTAAGTAATAGTTTGGTCTTGGTTTTATATATCCCCTTGATTAATCAGTAGTCACATTTGGTGAATCACTAAGCTATAATGAAATTAGTTGGCTACACATACTAGGTTTATACCAAGAAGTTATAAACTACCTTGTCAACATTATTGATATTAGAGGTTCCATGATTCCTGAGATAATTTCATCCTATAATTAATCATTTACTTAATTAATAATTAATTTACAATTTAATTTATATTTTCATAATGATATTATCATTGGATACATTTAATTCTCAGTTATTGACTAAACGAAACGTGTTTTTAGTTATATACCTTACCATATTTGTTACTCCATATCATGCTATGATAGTTATTCTATTGACTAAATGGAATATTTTTTAGTTTTTCACCGTTCTATATTGATTATTATCCATGAAAGTTTCACATTGATATTATCTCTGAATAATCTTCCTTCTCATTTTATTTATTATGTGGTGTTTCTATTGAGTTATTTAAATTGAATCACCAATTATTCATATTGATTAATTACAAATTCCTTAGTAATTAACCCTTAATGATAATTTGAGATTGCACTAATTTTTTCTCTTTCTTCAGAATCCCATAATTTTTCTAGAAACATATGAAATAACATCCTTGAAGTAATTTTGATATTATTTAAAAAAAATGTAATTTTTTTTAAAATATAATATGGTAATCATGATTGTAGCTATTTTACTAATACATGAAATAAATTCAGTCATTCTAGATACTATTCATTGTATATCATTCTGGATTAATAATAATAACACTAGATCAGGGTTTCCAATGTTGTCTTTTCTACATAGTGTATCAGGATGCATATGTTTCCCACAGTAAATCAATCTCATTGACTCATTTCCTATTGATATCTCCATATATATAAAGATTTATTTCATGAATTAGAGGGAGAAATAGGTCCCACCCATTTTTTATAACTTAATATAATTACCAACCATAGTTATAATAGAAATATCGTGACACATTCGAAATCATACATATGTGTTCTACAATGTCATAAAAGGGTAATCATATTATAACACATTAATAGATTTTGGTTTAATAAATATCTCATCATAAAATAACACGTGTAAAGGAAATTTTTTTCTTAGTCATGTTATCATCTCATCAAATAAGAACTCATGGAAAAGGAAGTGGGTTTCATAATCAATTTATAATGGTATAACCCGTAGAGGAAAAATATGTTCCATAAACATTGTTCCATCATAAAAATAAACCATCATGGTGATGATTATGAATATTTCCTTGTATCATATCCCCTATAATGAATATAATACATCAATATATGTAATTTTAGATAGAAAATTAATTTGAAATATTACATGGAATAGTTTTTGAGGAAAATGAAATTTCTATATTGAATATGTCTTTTTAAATCATCAAAAACAATGAAATTAATTTTCATGGAAAATAACCGTGTAAATATATATATTTTGATTTAAAATAATATACCAATTTATTGAAATAAAATTATTTTTAAATTTTAAAATAATTTTTAAAAACATAAAAAAATTCCAAATCATTTTCATTGAGTGTAACCATTTAAATATATAATGAAATATTTAAAAAAAATTAGTGTCCATGATAGAATTAAATATATTTTAGGGAATATAAATTAAACCAATTAATCCTTTATAATTTTCATTAAAATCCAAATGAGACTTCTTTGAAAAACAACATGAACATTACATTAAATGTTTTTTTAAATATTTACACATGTATAAAATTTTATTTAATAAATCATTTGAATAATTTTACAAACATTTTTGAAATCATTTTTTTAAAACATAGTTCTTGAGGAATAATATATTTTTACCTAAATGATAAATATATATGATTTTTCATCAAAATGTTATTTTGATCAATTGAGGAAATAAAATAGGGGGAATGAATTGAGAATATAAATTTTCATGAAATAACCAGTTGATAAGAATTTTAATTAGATTACTGATTTATGGATCATAATATTTTATGATTGAAAACATTATCATAAAAAATCATGATCAATGATGATATTCAATCATAGAGTCCTTGCCACGAGGGCAACATTAATTTAAAATAACCATAAAGGATAAACATTAAATAAAATAAACATATACTGATAATAAAAAAATAAATAAATTACATGTATAAGGGGTTATATAAAAAACTCAAAAAAAATATTGGTTTGCAACATAACATATATCTCATGGAAGTAAAATTGATACAAATATCCACTACGAATTTAGTAAATTATGAGACATAAACCAAATAAAATTCAGATACTATTATAGATGGGTATATTCGAAAAAATTTATGTATATAAATTATAGTATACATTCAGTTTTAGTAATTAAAAAACATAAATTAAACATGAGGTGAATTTGATATGTGTCTCGTTGAAGTAAAAAGGTGAGACAAAATTCACTTACCTTAAGTATTGGATTGCATTATACACTTTAAAACAACATTTATATGAAATTTTATTTTATTATGAATATATTACATAACCATACATATATATATATAATTCCATACCTAACTTAATTAAGACTTTTTATTACATGTTTATTAGCAATTCCATGTTAATGTTATGTTTTGGGTAGTAATAACATTATTTGTCATGTATGTTTTGATTTAATATTTTTGTTCCAATTACACTGATTCGGGTTAGGTAATATAAATAAATTTATAATTTTAAAAAATGTCATACATATTGATTATATAATGTTTTATAGTGATCCATAATATTTAGAGATAGAAATTGAAATGCACCATTAATGGAGATGGTAGGTCGGGTGTACCCATGAACGTTGTTTCCATTTTCTCGTTGGATTAAAAAAATAAAGGGACAAGATATACTAAAATTATATAATAATAATTAAATCACATATTTATTTTATAAATTTTTAAATATATCTTCAAAAATATCTATTTAATGTGTAAACATAAATGAAAAAAATTGCTTTGCGAGTTGGTAGTATGAGGATCACAGAAGAGACATTATATATCTACCATGGAATAGAAAGTAACTAGATATATGTGATGTCATAATTTAATAATTATATTACTGTCATAAATATAATACTAATATGTTAAATCCATCCTTATATCCATCCATGGATGGTGGTGATGGAAAATTAACTACATCTTCTCTTGAGGTGGAACTACTCTGTACAATCAATCCCCAGTTTCCTTTTCCCTAGGAAGGAAGTAGAGATTCATATTGGTTATTAAATAAAAATAATATCATATATTTATATATTATATTGTTTTTACTATATTTTAGGTGTTAATACATAACATATAGTGGAAAAAGATGAAATAAAACCAAGGATCATAGTGAATCCTATTACCCTTTCTTAGAAGAACCTCATTTGTAACTCTTATTATATTTCCCAGTGTTGGTCTTTTGGGATGGAAAATTATCAATAACATGGAAAACCCTTTTTTGTAGGAATATTTTTATGTGTTGTATGACCTATACTGATATATGTGTGTAATTGAGTGAGGGGCATTAGTTTACATTTATAAATAGATGAAAGTAATCAACATAGAAACTACCTACGTATTTCCCAAAATAATGCAAAATAAAAAAGTAATTCAAAATAAGAAATCAAAAATGTAATTATATTAGCTAATCCTATGGATAATATAGATATATTTCTATATGATATGATTTTTATAATATTTATAGTCTCTTAACCATTATCTTATTAGTCTAACCCCCAATAAATCTTCATAGAAAATTATCAAAAAATACTCTGAGATAATTTTTACATGATTAGTTAAAATATTAATTTTATTTTATAAAATAAAATTTCTAGAAATTTCAAAAATTAATTATAAATTATGTTTTTAAAATGAGACACAACTATTTTTTAGAAAAATATAGTTTAAGTGTAAAATTGGTTTTATTATTATCTATTAGTGATAAAACACAAAGAGAAATATTAATAATTTCATGGGATACATAATATATTTAAATTTGAATGAAATCATTCAAAAATGATTTTAAGAAAAAATTAGTTTCAATAAAACATCATTGTGATAATATAATTTAATTTTAAAAAAATATTCCTTTTATTTATAAATGGTTTTAATTTTCATTTCTAATTATATTTTCACATAGGAATTAATCATACATATTTTTAAAAAACCATTTATTTTCATAATTTAGATAATAATATTAATAAGCTCCCTTAAAATTAATATGTGATAACTATTAAATTAATTAATAATATTTTAATATTATGTCAAATTTCATTTAAACTCAATGTTACAGGTAACTAATTTAAAACATAGTGTTACATGTATCCCAAAAGTTTGAAATGATTAAATTAAATTGAAATATTAATTCATAAAAATTATATCTATTATATTCTACACCCTAAAAAGAAATTTATGCCCTGAAATTATTCAATTTAGTACTAGAAAGGGGGATAATTCTACCACATAACAGCCCAAGTTCCCATGTAGCTTCCTCAAGCTTGGGTTTTTGTCACAAAATATTGACTTGGTGATTTTTCTTTTTACATAGTAATTTATCTCCATGATTTTGAATATTAATGAAATTTTCAATATAACAAATATCATTCCCCAATGGTAAAACCTATATGATTATTACATTTAAAGGATTATGGATAGACTTCCTAAATAGATGTACATGTAATACATCACAAAGAATATAGAGGTTTGATAGACGCACCATATAGTAAGCTACAATTATGATATGATCATTTCTTTAAAAATGTATGATATACCAAGGGTTTATCAGTCCTTTTTATTGTAATCCTAATATCATCCATTGGTTATCCTTCAATCTATTTCCATGTCATATCCTACTATATAAAATGAATATGATATTTTTATACATGAAGATATAATGGATAAAAATATCCATAACAGGATGATAAATCATTCCTTATTTGTCAAGATATAAAAAATAGTTATAACTAGTTATAAAATATGGATAAATCAATATTTCTTGAAGGAATTCATAAATGAATAAAATTAAATCAAAACATAAACATAATCAATTTCATAAATGGTTAACCTTATGACCATTCCAAAATATTAAAATACCAATCATTAGAAGGAAGGTCAACACATTTCATTATTGAACTTATCATTAATCTCTCAAACTACATGAATATTATCATAATTGTCACTTACCAAAAATGTGAACACATTCATCATGAATTATCTTTAAACATGGTCATTACATGAACCATCAAAAAATAATATTGAAAACATACATTATTCATTATTCCATAAATAAAGAAATTGTGGATATATTTCATAAATCCAAAAATGATTTAAAATCCAAAAATGATAGTATAATGTAACTTTTCAACAAATCCTTAATAATTTATAAGGTAATTAGTCCTATCCAATTTAATTTTTTTCATATCAATGTTATATTTTTTCAATCATCATTAACTACACATTAGGTGAATATGGAGGTCTATATTTCTATTAATAATGTATTTTCATGAAAAATATAACATTACAATTATATCAGTTTTATAGGTCATTAGTTCCTTTGAACACATTCTTGAATGTCCTAAATTAAAAATTGATATTATAAATCCTTATATATTTCATTATTCTAGAATTACAACACATAAAAACAACAAAAATTATACCTCATTCTAAAACCATTAAGTAGGATTATTCATCTTATTTTGTAACAACACATTCCATTCTAATGTCATTTGTAGTATCATTACCATTAACAATAAAAACATACTTGTACCACCTATATTACCATATTCTTGAGTTTTCCCCTATGAAATTAGTTTGAATAATTTTCATACTTTTTACATATATAACATTCAACCATTGATGATTTATTAGGTAAAACATTAGTCTCATCCATTATGTCAACTAAAATATAAATTTTTCATTAGAAATTTATTAGTATGTGTACTTCTTCTCCACTCTTCATAAATATTATGCTTTCATTTGATACCATCAATAATGGGATTCTTACAAAATTATTGACAAATATGGAATAAATCCTTTTTCTCCATGGTATCCACCACCCAAAATCTCAATGCAAACTATCCTTATTTTCATTGGTTCATCAACGATTTTGTTAAGGATGAAGTTGTTAATCATATATCATGATATCTAACTAGGAATAATGACAATATCCTTCACTCTAGACATTATCCCACTTGTTTTCGAATAAAAATATCCTCTATAAATTTCAATATTAATCCAGTTCCTTCTAGTTCTAAAAATTGATTAAAGCCAAAAATACTATTGTGTGTAACAAGAATCATAGTGGGGAACCACATTGTCATGAGAAATCATTTATAGGATATCAAATTCCTGAAACCCAATTTCAACCGTTGAAACCATAGTATTAACACATTTCCTTCATGATTATTATTTTATCCATTCATGATGGTTTGTATAGTGTTTTTTATTTTCAAATGAATATCACCCAAGTGTGTCAAACGAGGGTGGAAGCCAGGACCATTTCCATTCACTAAGTCATGATCAAGTCCATATGAATACATCCTTCTTGAATTTATTACCCATATATACCTATATTTTATAGCCACATTCACTTATAGAATCTATACATGTATGTACTTTTTGGATACCCATTTCTAGATCCTTTAACAATATTCTTGGATATTTTCTTATACATAGAATAATCCATAGACTTATAATTACAGATATCTCATTACATATCCCAAAACATATATTATAGAATATCAATTGGGATATCAAAATTATTTTTCAGATCATAATATTCAAATATTAACTAATCCTTTCCTATAATACCATTTATAGAGCCCATGTCTTTTCATACAGAAGTATCAAAAAATATGTGATTATTCATTAAGGTTATAAAATATATGGTCGAGGATCCTAATTGTCTTATATCATTAGACACTTGAAGTAGAATATTCATATTTCCTGAAATATCTTTAACATTACCCAAAAATATTTTCTCACATATTACTCCTTCTATGAATACTATACATAAATCATTTTTCATAATCAGGGGAAGGGAACATAATAAATTCTATGCTCTAATTCTTAGTAGGGGTAATCATAAGATATTTCAACATTTGAAAATACGAAAGAGTAAGATAATCATATGATTATGTGATCATGATCACACATTAAAAAGTTTTTACCCATCCCATCATAGTTTATAAACATGATTAATAGAATAATTCATTATTCTTTCTATAAACATGGCATATAAGAGGGAAAAATCATCACAAATCAGTCCTAAACCATAATAAAATGTAATAAAATTGATGTTTCATTATAAATATTAAAACAATTTCATATCTCATGGTTATATACCATAACCCTAAACACATTGGGGAAGAAATCAACACCTATTTCCCACAGTCGATCTAGACACACATTGTCACGACCCGTCCCCCGTCACTACAGAAAAATGCATATTTAGCGGCATTCTTTTTGTTTCGCGGCGGTTTAAACCGCTACTAAATCAATTGGCGGTAGTTTTGAAAAATCGCCGCTAAATTGTGCATCGGGAAACTATTCGCGACGGTTTTCAAAACCGTCGTAGAACGTTTTGCAGTGGTTTTTTAGAGGCCGTTTTTTGAATTATTATTATTTAATTATTATTTATTAATTTAATTATTAATTTATTAATTAATTAATTTATTTATTTATTTCGTATTTATTTTATTTATTTCATATTTAATTTATGTATTTTAATTATTTTGTTTCTATTTTATTTATCTTATTTTATTTATCTTATTTATTTATTTATTTCGTATTTATTTTATTTATTGCGTATTTATTTTATTTATTTAATTAATTTAATTTAATTTATTAGTTAATTAATTAATTAATTTTTTTTATATTTATTTTATTTATTTCGTATTAATTTTATTTATTTCGTAATAATTTTATATATTTATTTTATTGATTTATTTTATTTATTTATTTATTTTATTAATTTAATTTAATTTATAAATTGATTGATTGATTTATTTATTTATTTGTTTATTCGGTATTTATTTTATTTATTTTATATTTATTTCATTTATTTTATTTATTTCGTATTTATTTTATTTATTTTGTATTTATTTAGAATACATTTTATTTATTTAATATTTATATATTTTATTTATTTATATTATTTATATTATTTATTTACTTCGTATTTATTTTATTTATTTATTTCATATTTATGTTATTTATTTTGTATTTATTTTATTTATTTCGTATTAATTTTATACATTTCGTATTTATTTTTTTTATTTCATATTTACTTTATTTATTTGGTATTTATTTTATTTATTTGGTAATTATTTTATTTTATTCATATTACATTATTTACTTTATCCATGCATGCACATGCCCATGCACATGCTCGGGCAATATAATGAAATACTGCGTTTGGTGAGATTTGAACCCCTAACCTCTTGCATATTTTTCAATGACTTAACAACTCCAGCAAGCTCCTTATGTGGTTAATAAACAAAATTTAATATACTTATATATACTAATTGAAAAAACAAATAATACATTACTAATAGATATAAACTCAATAATAATTAAACAATAAGCAATAATTAATAATTAATAAGTAATAAGTAATAATTAATAATTTTTTATTTATTATTTATTTACTATTTATTATAATAAATAGCAAATAAATTATAATAATATTTACATAAATTATAAAATTAGGAAATTAAAATAATAAAATAATTAAATTACGAAATTAAAATATTAATATAGTAAAATAATAATACAATAAATAATAAACAATAAAACGTAAATAATAAACAATAAACAATAAACAATAAACAATAAATAATAATTAATAAATATTAAATAATAAATAAATAATAAATAGTAAACAATAAACAATAAATAATAAATAATAAATAATAAGTAATTATAATAAATAATAATAAACAAATAATAATTAATAACTAATAATTAATAAATAAGGAAGATAATAATAATAAATAATAAAGAACAAACAATAAATAATAAAAATTAATTAATAATAAATAACGCATAATAAATAATAAATGAGAAATAAATAATAATAATAATAAATAAATAACAAATAATAAATAAATACAAATAAATAAATAATAAATAATAAATTAAGAAATAAATAATAAATAACAAATAAAAAACAATAAACAATAAACAATAAACAATAAACAATAAATAATAATTAATAAGTAATAATAAATAGTAATAAAAAATAAAAAATAAAAAATAAAAAATAAAAAATAAAAAATAATAAATAAAAAATAAAAAATAATAAACAATAAATAATAAACAAACAACAATAAATAATAAATGATAATAAATAATAATTAAAAAATAATAAGTAATAAATAATAAATAATCATAAATAATAAATAATAAACAATAAATAATAATAAATAATAAAAAATAAACAACAAATAATAATAAATAACAAATAATAAATAATAATAAATATTAAATAATAATAAACAAATAATAAATAATAAATAATAAATAATAAATAATAAATAATAAACAATAAATAGTAAAAAATATATAATAATAAATAACATATAATAAATAATAATAAATAATAAATAATTAATAATTAATAATTAATAAATACTAAATACTAACATAAATAATAATACATAATAAAAAATACATAATAAATTAATTATAATGAATAAATACAAATAATAAATCATAAATAATAAATAATAATTATAATAAATAACACATAATTAATAATTATAAATAAATAAATAGTAAATAAAAAATAAAAAATATTAAATATTAAATAATAAATAATAAATAATAAACAACAATAAAGAATAGATAATAATAAATAGATTATAAATAATAAATAATTATAAATAATAATAATAAATAATAATAATAAATAATAAAAATAAATATTAAATAATAAATAATAATATATAATATATAATATATAATATATTAATAATAAAAATAATAAATAATATAAAATAAATAATAAATAATAAATATATATAATATATATAATAAATAATAAATAGTAAATAATAAATAAATATAAATAATAAATAATAAATAACCATTAAATAATAATAATAATAATAATAATATTTTATTATTAACAATAATATATAATAAATAATAAATAAATATAAATAATATATAATAAATAACCAGTAACAAATAACAAATAATAGATAATAAATTAATTAATTTATATTATAAATACTAAATAATAAATAATAAATGAAACACATGAAAAGTAAGAAAATGTGTGATAAGGGATGAAAAATCATGAAAACGCATGAAAACTGATGAAGAAGCATGAAGAAGAAAGCATTAGAAAGCATGAGAACGCATGAAAACTCATGAAAACTTTGGAAAACTCATTACGAATTCAACATAATCATCATAATAACCCACAGAAAACCATTGATAAAGATAACAAGTCATGGAAACAAAAATAAAAAGTAATAAATGGAGCAACCGTTAATACCAGTCAAAACGGTCATAAAGTGCCAAAAACATTGGACTCACATTAACAGAGATAACTTATGATCTGAGAGTCCGTTCCAGATCTGCGACCAGTCAAATCAAAGATCCTGACACGTTCTTCAACCGGATAGGTGAAAAAGACTGAATGGACTGGCAAATCGGAAGTTACGACCATTTAAAAAAAGATGAAGGGGGACGGTTCCTAGAAACGAAGCATCAAAAAACATAACAAACCTGATACCCACTAAAAAGGCCATAAATTATGATCCAGAATTCCATGTGGGTGTCGCGGCTAGTCCAACTGAAGCTCATGGAATTAAATATGATCTGGTAGGTCAAGGAGTCTGAACTGACATGCGGATCGAAAGTTAGGTCTGTTTGAAGACAAGTTCGACGGGACACCGGTGATGGAAATGAGTTTTTGGAATCCTTCAGAGGTGTTTTTTTGTGATGAAAAACACAAAATAATCTTGCTTCTATCTAACCGGTGCATATCACTCTTCGTTGGCTTCGATTTGATATGCGGTAGAGCCCAGAAGGACACCTGGAGTGAATGTTATGGACATTTGAAGTTGGAGAAATTTTTTCAACTTTCTTATAACTCTCTTATATTTCACACCTTAGACTGTCTAACAGTTTTTATTATAATTTCCTCTAAATCATTTCCTGGGCTTCGATTTTACCTGTAGTGGCGCTCCAACCGATGCCCGATTCAAAAGTTGTGGTCATTTTAGTGATTTCAGGGTTTCTCATGTTTTTTTATTTTTTCTTTTCATTTCATGGTGGTTTTACCCAAACCACCACTATTTTGCGGGCGGTTTTTAAGAAAACCGACGCTAATCCTTGAAAAAAATAAAAAATAAAATAAAAAAAATTAACACATTTCACAGTAGTTTTTAAACCGCCGTGAAAAAACCACCGCCAAACACCCATTTTCCTGTAGTATGTGGCCCGTGTCATGACTACCTAAAACCCGCTTTCCATGGGCTAGGGGCTAGTGACTAGCACTAAAGGCGTATTCCCTAAAACTGGGATGGCATTGCCTTTATAACCTGTTAGCACACACAACCAAAAACATAGCAAGATATGAACTCAAGTAAACTGAATAGTAAACATAGTTAGTGCAGTAAGTAAAAGGGGTCAGAATACTAGCCCAACTGGAAGATACAAGAAACTGATAGTTCAAGTAAACTGCAACAGATCCTATGAACACCCTCTGAGGATCCTACTTAAAGGGTAGTTGCAACTCTTGATCGGTCCTCTCTACGGTACGCCTCATCTAAGGTCCACCTTTGAGCTACCTCCAGTCCTGGTACTCTCATCCTGAGTTAGTTTTGTCTTTTGGTTGCACCAAACACAATGATGTGTGGGCATATCCTATGAAGGGGTGAGTATAACGATACTCATTAGGGCCCCCAAGACCATCAAGGTCTCACAAAATCCACAAAGAATATACCACAAAGAATGAAATCAACTGACAACCCTACTTAGGTATATGCCCATACATATACCTAAGTTATCAAGTATACCCATCTCAATCATGGGGTAACACATAGTCCAAATCAAAAACCCAAAGATCAACCATTCCACAAAGGAAGGAACATCATGAAGGTAAGTACCACATATGTATGCCACACAGAAGAATATCACAAGGCTACTGACTTAGCTCACACCAGCTATTTTTTTGGTACAGTAGTAGAGATGATTTGATGTAACTAATGAATCATCTTACTCTTTTAAGAGGTAGACCCAAAAAGGATCCCTAATCATCCTCAGACCCATTGAGGATCGTAGTACATTGTTAGACCGACACAGTATCCTAGTACCTCGTCAGTGCATTGTTAGTCGTGGTGTGGCTGTCCATCATGGCTGGTCGGATGGCCAACCATCCTCTCTGTGCGGCATCATTGTGCGCCGCACCTTTGCTGGTAGTTTTTTCGGTCAGTTGATGTCTATTTTCCCCCATCGAAAGTAGCAGTCTTCTTCCATCACGAAGAACACACCAATAACGAATAATAGTGGAGGTGTGGGGACATGTTTTTTGGCCCGCACCCTTCGCGTTATAGTGGTAGAAAGCATCTCAACAAAAACCTTGAACGAAGAATGTCAAACTCTACAACCCCCGACAATGATTATTCCCAAATCCACAGAAAACAAATCATCTACGGATCAACAAGTTAGAGAGTTGATCCGTGTTCTTTGTTTGGAAAGGAAGAACATAGGAGTCCATAATCACACACACAAAAAAACCGTACCTCAGAGATTTGTTGATGGAGGTCGTGAGGAAGGATACAATATCATTGGGGATAGACGGATGTCATTGACATCAGCGTTTCCTCAATTGTTAGTTCGTTGACGTTGAATATGTTCCTCTTTGGAAAAAGTGTTCTTCGTTGGGGAGCGTGTTCTTCGTTGGAGAACACGTTCTTTGTTGGAGTGAATATTCTTCCAAAATTTCTTCTCTCCCAATTCCACCAAAAAGTTAAAATAGAAAACTTATTAATTTATGTTTATAAAATTATAATGGTTGGCACAATTAATTTATGGCCCAATTTATTGTACCATGTTTGATAAATTAATTGGCCCAATTAATGAATTGTGTTGGAAAAATTTAAATTACGGGAGTTGAGAGGTTTTCTCTCATTGAAGGGGTTCAGGTGGTCCCTTACTCTAAATTCAAATTGGGGGTTTTAGGCTCAGTGGTCCCCACCTCTATAACATACATGTTGAGGTTTTAGTTCAGGTGGTTCGCACATTTAAACCATCCATATAGGAGGTTTCAACAAAAATGAAATGAAAAGAAAAGAAAATTTTATTTTATTTTATTTCTATTTTCATGAAAAACCCAAAATTATATCATTCACCCTTGACCTACTGTCGTCAAGATGAAAGTCTCCTTAAGCGAATATCAGTGCCGCGAGTTCAACGGTGTCCTCATATTTCAATTATTAGCATCTGTTCATAAGTTAGAAAAAACCCGCTCACACGTTTAGTATGCATACCAGAAAAAAAGTTCAGAAATTCATTCTGGGCACTCTGGGCCTCCGAATCACGTGTCGTTAAATTTCATGAACTTGTAAAATTTCCCTTTAAATAAAAAAATTACATGTATTTTTTGTGTCTTTATATTCTCCCCACCTGTAAGTTCCCATGCTTCTAAAAACACACTTGAGAGGGATCGACAACCCATGGAGGACTCACTCTTGTCTATCCTCAATCTCATCTGGAACCTTCGTAAAAGTCGCCCAATCGTCGATGTCTAGATCTCCATGGTCGATGATGTGGGAAGAGTCATGCCCGTATATCCTCAGCTGGGATACGTGGATGACGTTGTGCACCTGGTGCATCTGAGGTGGAAGAGCTAAGCGGTAATCCAACTTACCAACTCTGTTAAATACCTAAAAGTGTCTAATGAACCTCAAGGATAACATGATGCCTCGTCCAAATCTTCGAAAAAATCATTGGGGTGAGACCCATAGAAATACGTGGTCACCATCCTCGAACTTTAGAGGTCTAAGTCTCCTTTTGGTATAAGAATTATTCCTACTATGTGCAGTCTTCATCCAATCCTGGATGATCTGCACTTTCTCTATGGTAGCCTGTACCATCTCTGGTCCCACTAGTGCTGACTCCCCTAGGTTAGTCCAACACAAAGGTGATCTCCTGGGTCGCCCGGACAATGCCTCAAAAGGTTCCATCCCAATGGTGGAGTGATAGATGTTGTTGTATGAAAACTCCACCAAATGAAAGTGATCCTCCTAGCTACGACTAAAGTCAAGGATGCAATCACGCAACATGTCCTCGAGGATCTGAATGGTATGCTCAGTCTGCCCAGTCATCTGAGGATGGAAGGCGATGTTCAAACGAAGCTGCCTCCCGAAAGCCTCATACAACCCCTTCCATAACCAGGAAGTAAAACATGCCTCACGATCGGAGATGATCATCGAGGGTACTCCATGTATCCGCACAATCTCTTTCATATAAAGGCCTCCCTAGCTCTCTACTGATCTTTTCTCTTTGATCAGTATGAAGTTGGCCAACGTGGTGAGTCGGTAGACGGTCACCCAAATCAATTCCTGACCCCTGGATTTATGTGGGTGTTCTGTCATGAAGTTCATGGATATCCTGTCCCGCTTCTACTCTAGGACTTCTAAAGAAAGAACCATGTGTACTGGTACCTGATGATCCGACATCAATTACTGACAAATGAGGTACCGAGAGACAAACTCTGCAACTACTTTCATTATTCCGGGCCACCAGTGCTGTTGTCGGAGATCCTGATACATCGTCACCAGTCCCTGATGTATGGTTAAAGGGGAAGTGTGTAACCCCCTCATCACTTCTTTATGAAGTGATACTAGTGCCATGGTGCATCCTCTAAAGAGGCTGACGTGCTCCCCAACTTCAGAAAATCAATCAAGTGCCTGTCCTGTGGATATCTAAGCACGTCGAGTCTCGTAGTCAGCATCCCCAAGCTGTGCCTCCCGGACTCGCTGAAGAGGTGTGGGAGTGACTATAAGAGAATGAAGAAAAGCTGCTCCATCCCGATCCACAATGGATATCTGCAAAGAAGCCAACTGCTCTGTCGCCTCACCTATTAGCGGTATACCAGACCTCCAGCTGAGTGCATTTTCTACAACGTTCCCCTTCCCAAGAGTATAGAGTATCTCGATGTCATATTCATAGAGGAACTCCAGCCAATGTTAATATCTAATGTTAAGTTCCATCTGAGATAAGATATACCTAAGGCTCTTGTGATTCGAGTAGACTGTAAAAAATTCAACCATCAGATACTATCGTCACATATTCAAGGTGAAGACCACTAATTAAAAGTCTAAGTCCCCGGGTAGCATACTTCTTCTCATGGCTTCTTATCTATCGAGAACCATATGCAATCACTTCTCACTCCTTCATCAGGACATATCCAAGCCCAATCCCTAATTCATCACAGTAGAAAACGTACCCTACACCCTCTTCCAGAAGCCTCATGATGGGGCACTAGTCAGCCTCCGCCTCAGCTCTTAAAAATGGTGCTGGTGTCTCTCCAACCACACAAAGGGTTTCCCCTTCTTCATCAACGCTGATAAAGGTTTTGTAACTCTGGAGAAATCTATCACAAACCTCCAGTAGTATCTAGCCATACCCAAGAAAACTCTATACCTCCATCACACTCCTGGGTGGCTCCCATGCAAGTACTGCCTCAATCTTCGTTGGATCCACTCCAACTCTAGCCTCCAAAATGACATTCCCCAAAAAGTTAACCACTCAGATCCAAAACTGGCACTTCGAGAGCATAGCATAAAGCTGGTGATCTCGAAGTGTGTCCAGTACTACCTGTAAATGATAGGAATGCTCATCCTCAGTAGACGAGTAAATCATAATGCCGTTGATGAATAATACTACAAAGCGATCACGGTATGGCTGAAAGTTCCTGTTCATGAGTCCCATGAACACTACTGGAGCATTGGTTACACCAAATGGCATAACCAATAACTCATAATGGTTGTACCAACATATAAAACATCCTAATCTCGTACACTGAGATGGTGATAGCCTGATCTAAGGTCTACCTTTGAGAACCACCATACTCCCATCAGCTGATTAAATAGGTCATCAATCGTTGGAAGTGGGTACTTGTTCTTCACGGTCAACTTGTTCACATGTCGATAGTCAACAAAATGTATCAAGCTCTCATCTGCCATCTTGAAAAATAAAATCAAAGCTTCCCAAGGTGAAACACTAGGCTGGATGAATCCCTTCCCCTGTAATTCCTCTAGCTGTACCCGCAACTCACGAATCTCAGCAAGAGCCATCTGATATTCTGGTGTAGATATCGGTGTCGTCCCAGGGTATATGTCAATGTAAAATTCCACCTCTCTATGAGGAGGTAGACCCGAAACATCATCAGGGAAGACATCCTCATACTGGTCCACCACTACAAGATAACTCGGACTCTCCACATCAACTGCTCCGATGGTAAGTCTAGCCAACTGATTAGTGATCGGTTGCACTCTACTCCGGATAACTCCATCCTATGCTGCAAAGGATCCCTTCTCACTAATGAAGGTAAACCTGGTCCCATTCATGTGAACACACCACACTTTGTGCCTAATATAGTCAATCTGATCATGGACTATAGATAACCAGTCTATAACCAAAATGACATCATAAGGCCTCGATGCCATTACTAAGAGATCCCAGCCGAAGATCTCTCCTCCTAGAGTAAGCTCACACTATTATCACCAGTGCATAATCGTCAGATCTACTCCTGTAAAAGTCTCCTGACGTAAGGATTGAGCCAAATACTCTTTCAAAATATCCGAGCTCCGAACGAGGGTAGTGGAAATAAAAGAATGACCGAAAACTATGTCTATAAGTACTGCAGCTAAGGTGGAGTAGACACAGATCGTACCTTGTATCATCTTTGGAGTGCCACGGTCGTAGGCCTCAACTACCTGGATCTATGCTTGCCCCTGTCCTCCGGCTCCCTATGGTCGGGATGGACCACCTGGTGGTGGTGGCGGTAACATCTCAAATCGTCGCCCACCGCCAGCTTCATGGCCAGCTCCTCTACAATGTTTGCCTACTCCCTGCAGACCTCCTCTATAGAAACTCTGTCTCTACCTAGGAGGTCCTTCAACCATCTACTAATCATTCATATGGCAGGTCAGACAGTCACATTACATGTGACCCTACCCACCGCATGCATAACACAGCCCGTTCCTGGCACGACTTTCTCTGCCTCGGGTGCCCCGCACAGCCGACCCTGAATCCTACAGTTGTCCACCTTTAGGTCTGGTCCTTTTGGACCTCTGTGACATCTGTCTTCTGCCAGCTGTAGAAGAATTTTCTATCAGATGTTGAGTGGTGGGTCTCGTTGCTGGTGATTTCTCAACAAGGAAACTCTCCACTAAGAGGGCTCTCTCTAACACCCCCGCATGCGTCAAGATACTAAGAGAAATCATCAAACCCCTGATCTCTCGCCTGATCCCCTACTCGAAAGTCTAGGCCATAAAGAATGGGTCCTGAACCATTTCAGTGGAGTAGCATGAGAGGTCAGTGAACCTCGCTGAGTACTGAGTTATAGTCATGCTACCCTACTGAAGATGAATAATCTCTTATATGCGTACTGCGCAAAGAGTCACTGGGAAAAACTCTGCCCAAAACAGGCTCTCGATGTCTGCCCAGAGAAGCTTCACCTCATCATGAACTTGGAGCATCAAGCTCCACCATCGGCCTAATCCTACCTGTAAAAGACTGTCGACAAGGATCACCATGAGATCAGTTGGGGTCCCTTCCAGTCAGAAATCACTCACTACGGCCTCTATCCAATCCTCATCCACCTGTGGGTCCATCACTCCCATGAACCTGGGTGGCCTCTAGCACTGGAATTTGTGCAACACACTCAAGTGGCGTGCATCCTCTGCTGCTAAGGTCGGTGGCATTGGTGGCCCAATGGATAATGGAACCGTTGGTGCCTCGACTGAAATATGGCCCTACACCGAGGCCTCATCAATTGGTGGGATATCATTTGTACAACTCTCAGAACCCTAGCTGGCTATCGACATGGAGGAATACTAAAAACAACAGGTTCTCCATGGTCAAAAAATTATACCAGGTGAGCTGACTCAAAATATCACAAAGAAAACATCTAAACACACACACACGCACAATCATTTTTTTCATGCATTGAGTCATAAATCAGAAGTTAGGGTCCCGGTGTATGGATACGTCGACCACCGCAACAACACTAGTTTCCCAAAACTGATAACCATAATCACTACACTTAATACTATTTCCATTAAAAAGAAATATCAGAATCCTATTTTATACGGTTGAACTGAATCCTCTGATACCAATTTGTCACAACCCGTCCCCCGGGGCCCGTTCTGTGACTACCCCAAGCCCGTCTTCCATAGGCTAGGGGGTGTCAACTATCACTGAAGGCGTATTCCCTATATCTTAGAAGGAACTAACTTTATATCCTATAAGAACATGAAACCAAGAACACCAAAAGATATGAAATGAAGTAAACTAAATAGTAAATAGTGAGTGCAGTAAGTAAAAGGATCCATAATTCAAGCCCAATTGGAAAGTACAAAAAACTGAAGGTAAAGGTAAACTAGAATATCTCTTGTGAACACCTTCCAAGGATCCTACTTGATGGGTAGGTACATCTCTCGATCGGTCATCTTTGCGGTATGCCTCGTATAATGTCCACCTCCGAGCAACCTATAGTCCTGGTACTTTCTTCCTCAGTCAGCGATGACCATCGTCTGCACAAAAGAAAACGAAGTGCGGGAATAGCCTGTGAAGGGGTGAGTATTACGATACTCAGTAGGGACCCTAAGATCCTCAAGGTCTCACAAAATCCCCAAAAGATATACCACAAAGCATTAAATCAACTGACAACCTGACTTAGGTATATGCCCATACATATACCTATGTTATCAAGTATACCCATGTCAATCACGAGGTAACACAAAGTCCAACTCAAATTTCCAACTCTAAACCGTTAAAAAAAGGAAGGAACACAACTAATGTAAGTACCACACAAGTATTCCCCACAAAACATTTCCAAAGAGGTACTGACATAGCTAACACCTGGTATTTCATAGGTATAGTAGTAGAGATGATTAGATGTAACTACAGAATCATCTTACTCTGCTAAGAGGCAGACCCACGAAGGATCCCTAATCATCATCAGACCCATGGAGGATTGTAGTACATTGTCAGACCCACAAAATATCCTACTACCTCGTCAGTTCGTCGTCAGACCCAAGCAAGTTCCTAGTACATCGCCATTACATCGTCAGACACACATAGGATCTCTAGGTGCTGACCGACAATGGATTGCTCAGTGCTGACCCACATAGGATGGCTCGGTGCTAACCCACATAGGATTTCTCAGTGTCGACCCACATAGGATCACTAGGTGCTGACCCACACAGGATTACTCGGTGCTGACCGAGATAGGATCACTAATTGTGGACCCACACAGGATCACTATTCATTCATCACCTCAAAGCCAGCTACTCAGTTCCCGCACTAAGTTTTATCATCTTTGAGAGAGTCCCCTCCTCAAGAAATTGTTCGATACTCAAACTGGCAAAAAATCCCATGAAGAAGTATCCCAAAGGACCGCTACGTCTTAGGGGTCTCAACGTAATAGACGATGCATCAATCAGACGCCTGATCTTTATGTTATTAGCCTTTTAGTCCCGAGGTCCTAGTTGGATTCATGCTCGATCCAACATGATTGTATCAAAAAATAATCCAAATATCAAGTGGGGTATACCAAAGGGACCGTCCAGCTCCAAGGTTTACAGCACCGTTGACGATTCATCAAACGGACATCGGGTGCCAATGTTATGGCCAAAAGAGCGTAAATGGGTCGAAGATGGCCCGAGTATGGTCCGATCTGGTCGGACCAACCTGGCCTGGGCCGACCAAACCTGTTTCAGGTTGACCCGACCCACTGGTTCCGGCCTGTATTGGGCGGCAGCCCACGGTGCTATGTGGGGGCCACAGGAAATCAACGACGGCGCGAGGTCACCGGGGGCCGCGAGGGCGGCACGGAGGTCGTGGGGCCACGAGGGCGGTGTGAGGCCGCATGGGGGGGGGGGGTGGCATGGAGGCTGTGGGGCCGTGGGGGCCATGGAGACCATGCGGGGGGGGGGGGGGTGTGGTGACCACTAGGGCAACGAAGGAGGTGGGGGCCGTGAGGCCACAGGGAGGAGAGGGGCCGTAGAGGACACGAGTCTATAGTGTCGGAGAGGGCCGTAGTGCGGTGGTCCGCCGGGGCTGACCAGATGGCCAGCCGTCCTCTCTGTGCGGCACGGTCATGCGTCGCACCTTCACTGGTGGTTGGTTCAGTCGGCCACTATCCGTTCTCCACCGTGGTGCGTAGCTATCTTCTTCCATCGTGAAGAAGACACAAATAAAGAAGAATGGTGGAGGGGTCAGGCCATGTTTGTTCATCCAACACCTTCTGTGTTAGAGCGGTATCAAGAGGCACAAAAAAAACCTTGAATGAAGAACATGAAACTCTACAACCCCCGGAAATGTGTATTTCCAACCTCGTAGAAAAGAAATCATCCGTTTATCAACTAGTTAGAGAGTTGATTTGTGTTCTTTTTTTGGAAGGGAAGAACATGGGAATCCATAATCACAAATAATAAAAACCGTACCTCAGAGATTTCTGGATGGAGGTCATGAGGAAGGAGACGATGTAGTTGGGGATAGAAGGATTTCGGTGATGTCGGTGTTTCCTTGATTTTCGGTTCTTTGTCATTGAAGTCGTTCCTTCTTGGCGAGAGCATTCTTCTTTGGGGAGCACTTTCTGCATTGGAGAACGCAATCTTCGTTGGAGAGAATAATCCTCCAATAGTTCTCCTCTCCCAATTCAACCAAAAATTGAAAATAGCCAACTTATTAATTTAATTTTATCAAATTAAAATGGTTGGAAATATTAATTATTAGCATAATTAATTGTCCCACGATGGCAAAATTAATTTCCCCAATTAATGAATTGTGTTGGAAAAATTTAATTTAGGGGATTTGAGATGTTTTCTTTCATTAAAGGGGTTCGGGTGGGCCCGCCTCTAAATTCAAAATGCAGGTTTTAGGCTCAGTGGTCACCACCTCCATAACATACATGTGCAAGGTTTTGGTTCAGGTTGTCCCCACTTTTAAACCATCCACATGGGAGGCTTCAACAAAAAAGAAAAGAAAAGAATATTTTATTATTTTTTTTAATCAACGAAAAACCCAAAATTATATCTTTCACCCTCGACCTACTGTTGTCGAGGTGAATGTCTCCTTAAGAGAATATCGGTGCCACGAGTTCAACGGGGTCTTCAGATTTCAATTCAGAGCACCTGTTCAAATGTTTGGAAAACCCTCTTTCACATTTACTAAACATACCTGAAAAAATGATCAGAAATTCATTCTGGGCTCTCCGGGCCTCGGAATCATGCACTATCAATTTTCACGTACTTGTAAAATTCCAATTTAATTAAAAAAAATTAAATGTAATTTCCATGTGTTTCCACACATCTTTCCCACAGTGGATCGGTATATACCTATTTCCCACACTGGATCAATTCCATATATTTTTTTCCCAATGTTATGTAATGATATACAATGTTTTACCCATTGAATTAGAGGGATATATAGTTCACATCTATCTAGGATATAATGTAACCACTCTAATTGATTATAACATTTCCATTTTCATTTGTTATAACGTAACAAGAATCATGCATTTGAAATCATACATATGTTTTAAAAAATACAATATAACATTTATCATATTAGATCCCATGAAAATAAATGATTTTATAATCATCTTATCATAACATATTCTGAAAATGAAATAGTTTTCATAATCAATTATTCATTTTTTAAAAGCATAACTCATAATTAAATAAGAGGGTTTCAGAAATATTTCCTCAAGGTAGAAAGCAGTAAGGGGAAATTAGTTTCATTAATATATTCTAATAATAAATATAAACCATTTATACAGAAAATTTGAATGGTTTTCTTGTATCATATTCCAAGTAATGTATACTTTACACAATTGTATGTCATTATATATAGGATTTTTTGAATTATAACTTGGATTATTTTTTAAAGAAAATAGACGTTCCAATTTGAAAAATAAATTTAATATAAAGAAATATTTTCAAAATCAAATTATTTTAAAATAAAATTGGAAACATATAAAAAATCATTAAAAATAATATAAATCATTTATCGAGGAAAATAGTATATCCATATGTAATTTTTTTTAAAAAATAAAAAATAATTAAAATATTTTTAATTAAAAATAAACATTGAAACATATAAATTAAGATTTTATGATTTTTTTGGCCACGATGAATGAAAACACCATTAATGTCGTACACTTTAAAATAAAAAATACTTTTTTCATTTTCTATAAATGAAAAGTAGACATTTTTTTGGAAAAAATGTAGATTACATTCAAAAATTATTCTGAAAAATAAAAAATGGGTACAATTATATTTAATAAATATTTTTTAGAATGTTATAGAATTTTTAAAAAATAATTTATAAGATATTGTGTTTGAAATAAATGGATTTCTACATGAGAGATAATTAAAGTCAATTTTTTCTAAAAAACTTATTCACACTCTTAAGTACATAAATTGAGGGAAATGAAGGGAAAGTATATATTCTCGTGAAATAAACATAGGAGGGAAAATTAATGATTCTATTGAAATATGTTTCATAATAATATATAATCAAATACATTATAATAATAAATCATGATAAATGATGATATTGTAACATAAAATCATTACCACTTTAGTAACATTGAATTGTAATGCACAAAGAGGAATTAAATTAAATATGATATAAAATATCACAAAAAATAAATAAATTCATCATAATTTATTTCAATTGGTTTTTATATATACTTCATAAAGGAAATTTGGTTCCTAATATATCATATGTCTCAAGGATGGAAAATTGAGAAAAAATCCACTACCAATTTCACAACATTTGAACCATAAAAACTATGAAGGAGTAAAATTTAAATGGATATGAAAATAAAATAAATTGTGGCTATGAATAATAAAATTCATTTATGGTAATAATATACATCACATAATATATATTGATAGTTATTATGGAATTTGTATTTTAAAATTTAAAATTGAGTTGAAAATCCTATACCTTAAGTCTCAACATCCATAATACACATTCACAAATCCAATATAACAAATATATGTTTATTATAAATATATTATAGATTGAAAAGTATATATATTAAACCATTTATTATTTACTTATATCATTTTATTAACCTTTTTTGAATAATTCAATTTTAAAGTCATATTTTTGGAAATAACTGCATGGTTTATCATGTATGATTGGATTTTTTATTTTTGGTCTTCTTGCATCAATCATGGTTCCATAATATCCATAATTTTTATTTTGAAATAAATATTATATATATTAATTATAAATATTTTTTTAAATCCATAAGAGTTAGTGATATATAAGTAAATATATTATTCATATATATAATGGTTTGTACATATGCTTTCATGTTGTTTCCATTTTCTCAGTGAAATAAAAAAATAATGATAGATATTATATTTAAATTAAATATCCATTAATGTTTCATATATATCATTTATATTAATTAAAATGTTTCCTTACCACCCTCAAAGTAAATCATAATAGAAAATGAATCACATCACCTCGCGGGGAAGATGTCCGGCCTATACATTATTGATATTACTATACCCCTATGAAATATAAAATAAGAATGTATCTATGATATAATAATAAAATAAAAATATAAATATAAAAAATATTTTTTAAATATGTAAAATAAAACATTATATTTATCCTTTAAATTTCTTTGTACTAAATGAACTACATCAGTTCGCAATGTAGTATTCCACCGTACACATAATAAATTATTTTGTTTCCCATTTGATGGAAGTGTAGATGGATATTGGTTATTACATTAACATGATAACATATCATTATTTTATGGATAATATGTTTATAATATTTTAATTTTTATGTATTACTTTTTAGTGGAAAAAATAATAAATAGAAATAAAGTGCTTAGAGAAGAAAATTACCTTCTCTTAGAATCACCTCCTTCGTATCTCTTATAAAGGACCCCTTGTGTTTGTATTTTGTTATGTCACAATATAGATTGGGTTCCCTAGTAACCTCATAACCAAGCCATACCTGACATATCTCGAAGGGCATTCTTGATCCCCATGGGTTGGTGACTAGAACCCGACATCATACAACATGCAAGTGGTAACTATATTTTCCACTAATAATGCAGAAGTAAAAAATGAAAGCCAATATCCCTATCAATGGAAAACTCTATTGTGAGTAAAATTAATATACTAAAACAAGGAATAAAATTTCAAATTACTACAACCAAAATCTCCAATATCAGAAAATAGCTCCCAAGGTCCCTAAGGATACGACTCACCAAAACCATAGTTCAACAGCTCAATCCACCTCAAAGAGATATGTTCCTTTTTTTCAAACCTGAAAAATGAATTTCCACAAATGCCCGAATCCAAAAGTATGGTTTGACCCTAAGCCTAGTAGGATATCACCAAAGATTCCATAACAGATTCCACAAATAGATTATCTAAATAAAACCATGAAATTTTTCAACGTAAAAAGGTTGGGAAAATCAAAATATTATTTTTACAAACCATAATATAAATTTTTAAAATGATGGAGGGATACTTTTAAAGAACATGATTTACTTTACAAGGGATAGAAAATTTCTAAAATATTGACTTAAGTAAAATATTTATCTAAAATAGTTTATATAAATTCATAATATATTTCATGCAGTTCAAACAACATTTTCATACATTAATATATCAAATATAAATAAACAAGAGAGCAACATGGACATATTCTAGATGATATGATGTTATAAACCATCTATAGGATTCCACACCCTCTATATCAGCACAACTAAATGTGTATACTGACATCCCACTAACACATTCCAGAGGCAACTTGTCACCCTTCAATTGGGGATGTGACATGCCACAAGTATGTTATTGAATGTTGAGATAGAATAGTGTGAATCCAAATAACACACCAATTACCTGAGGCTTGTATGATATTTTATATGATGGGAAAATTATTTCATGATTGCTTGAAATACAATAAATTCAAAATCTCCCATTTAAAAAATTCCAATTTCTTTCCATTTAAAACCATAACAGGTTTTATTCAAAAACATGCCTCTTTCACTAGATAAAACCACTGGGTTTATATCAAATCATTTTTATCCATTTTCGTGAGTTTGAAATCCCTTCAAACCAAATTCCATCTGTTCCATAATTCATTTTCACAATTAAAATCAGAAAATTAATTTAAAACATTTCCTTCAAGTCCTCAATTTATATTTAACAATTTAAATTAACCAATTTCCACAAACCTACCAAATTCAATGAAATTGGGTGTTTTATATATTTTGTTACAAACCCATTTCAAATATCTCAATTCATTAGTATTGGGTTTTATCAATTAAATTGAAAGCATTTTTAGGAAATTTAATTTAAATCGGCAATTGAAAAAAATAGAGAGAAACAATGGTAATAAAATTGGAAAAGATAGGATGGAACCACAAACCCCAAAGCTCATGTCGCACCAGGACACAACAGAGTTCACCATCAAGAAAAACAAAAAACTACAACAAAGTCCCTAGAACCAAATCCCCACATCTTAGTATTGATCCTTATCAAAACACAATATGTTGTAAGAAGTGAGGAAACCCACAAACCATGAGGATGAATGCCTGTCGTACCATGACCAATGATGGAAATGCTTCTGGAATGTGATCTCACAACAAATATACAAGTAACCAAGAAAAAAAATACAACTTAGTACAATAGATCCAACACAAAAAATCTAGGGAGATACTGTGATTGTAAAGACCCGTAAATCTCAAGGATTTTTTTTTTCATAAATTCTTTGGGATTTTACGAGTACTTAGTTTCTGACGGCACCTGATTCCGAGGCCCCGTGTGACCAGAATCAATTTCCTATGTTTAGCTCGGGTATGTTCAGTGAACGAATGAGTCAGTTCATCTATAATTTTAACTGGTTCTTGGAATCGAAATCTGAGGGCACCAATGAAACCACAACGGCGTTTATTGCTTAAGGGGACCTTTCTCGAAGGTGCATTTTCTCGGGAGGATTTGTTAAAAATTGAGGATTAAATGTGATGTAAATAAAATTGTTTACAATTTTATGTCTCTTTCTAAGTGGTTATATCCTAGGTGTGGGAGTTGGGGTGGGACCCACTGGTTGCTAACTACCCTTGAGAGGATAAAGGTGATGTGGGGCCCACACAAGCCCTAACTCTTCACTTTACATTAACTCCTCTAACACCCCCCTCTTAAATTTGGTAACTATTCTTAACATGTTAAACCCCTCCTATAAGTGGGTGACTCTTCCTCTCCCCACTCTCTCAATTTTTTTTAATGCTAGCCAACTCA
This sequence comes from Viscum album, assembly GCA_963277665.1. Lineage (NCBI taxonomy): Eukaryota > Viridiplantae > Streptophyta > Magnoliopsida > Santalales > Viscaceae > Viscum > Viscum album. The sequence goes on along the minus strand of OY728132.1, from coordinate 1,335,947,818 downwards.
CACTTAATTAATAATTTGAATTAAGTGTTTGTTTTTTTTCAAAATTTGAAATGCTTGGATTTATTAAATAAAATAAGGAAGGAATTTATTTTATTTTTGTTTGGCATTTGTGGTGTTATGAGAAAGGAGGAGAATGTTTCTTTATCAAAGAACATCAGTCCTTCCACGAAGAATGACTCAGTGACCCTGGCTTCTCCATCCCCTTCCTCCTCCATGACATGAGAGGAGACACCGACATGGGATTTCTCCATTGACGTGAAATCATCTTCTTCTCTCCGTGATAAAAGAGAAGATGACATTTCATCAGGTGCACACCGTCGATGACAGAAATTACGCTATATTTTGTGGCATTTGACAACCGCTAATTACTTTGCGAGGTAGGTGTTATTTACGTTCATGATTAATTTAACGTTCTTCGGTAATTAAATTGGCCGCTTGTTATTGACATAATGGGAGGAGATCAGACCGCACAAACATGACCGATCCCCCTCCCCTTTTATTTGTTGATCCTCGTTGAACTTTGTGGAGAAGGCGGCATTGTGATGTTGCATAGCTCGGGAACAAAGGGAATCATGGCTGGAGCGGGCCACAACAGAGATGCGCGGCGCCGTCGCGCCATGCTTGTGAAACCGAAGGAGGCCGCGACCAGGAGCGGGCTGCGGTGCCGTCGTGCTGTGCCGAAAATTCAAGGGGGCCACGGGCGGGGTGGTCTTCAGCAGGGGCGGTTGGGCTCAGCCGGCCACTGATGCTCCGGGAGGCAGGACCCCGAAGATTCCCACGACAACCTAACCGGCCGGCCATAATGGCTTGTTGTTTTCCAGAATCACCGGGGGTTGAAACCCCCGGCAGCGCGTAGGGAGGACCCCACCAGGGGCCGCCGTATCAGAATCAAGGGGGAAGTGCCCCCCTTTGTACCCCTCTTGGCCACAAGATGATCCGCGGGGGTATTGGGCTGGGCCGGACCCAGGACCCGGGATAGGTCGACCCGGTTCGGCCGACCCAGGGGGTATTTGGCTGGGTCAGACCGGGCCCAAACCCCATATTTTCAGACAGATTCGTTCAAACGCCCATATCTTGGGCTATGGATCTCCGATCGATGCACCATCAGTTGAATTGGGTTCCTTGGATTGAGATGTTCCTTTTGGTATATTACACTAAAGCTTTCAGTAAAGTTTGTGTGTGGTCGGTTTGGTTCAAACCCAAAACCAACCGGGCCATTGGAGCAGAAATGCTTATAACATAACGACCGGATGTCCGAATGACGTGTCGTCAGTTACGTTGAATTAATCTTAGTAATATGGTTATTTTAGCTTACTACACTGGAGGTTTGGACTCAGCTCGAGTACAGTCTGGTTGGTTTTAGCTTAGAAAACAACCGGGCCCCTGGAATGAAACAACCAATAACTCTTAGACCGGGCGTCCGATTGACGTGCTGTCGGTCCCGTTGAGGTCATATTGACCAGACGGATGTTTGTGATACATCAACTCTAGACTTCGTGAGAATTGATGAATTGAACCCCTTGGCTCGTGGAGCGGACCCTCCCAGAATCGAGCATGCTATGTGTGGGAACCCTAGTGTTGGCTATGATTGCGACGACGATGGCGACTGTACTTGGATCATACGTGGGATCAGCAGTGAGGACGACTGTACATGGATACTCTGTGGGTTCGGCAGTGATGACGACTGTACCTAGATCCTTCGTGGGTTCGACATCGATGGTTACTATACTTGGATCCTACGTGGGTCCGGCAGCGACAACATCTGTACTTGGATCCTATGTGGGTTCGTCAGATGAGATGATTCAGAGGCTACTTCAATCGTCTCCACCTCTCTTCGCGAGTAGTATACCTATGTGAGTTGAGTCTTTACATACAATCATTATCTTCGATATGATTGTCTTCATTTCCTATGTGGATTGGGTTGTACTTTGCTATCTGGACTGAGATGGTCTTTCCTTTGTGGATTGGGTGGAAATTTGGCTCGGGAGTTGGAGCCGAACTGGAATTTTTGACTTAGGTATATGTTTGGGCATATACTGAAGTAGTGTTGGTTGATACTTCACATTTTTATCTTTCCTTTGTGGTTATCCTTTGTGGAATCCGGGAGGCCTTCGGGGGTCTTGGGGTCTCTACTGAGTATCGTATACTCACCCCTGCATGGGCTATTCCCGCACTACATTGTGTTGGTTGCAGACGATGGAGATCACTGATCGTGGTTGAGGCATGATGAGCGGGACGGTATACGGTGGTGGACTATCAGGTGGGACGTACACAGAGTGGATGGATGGACTCGAGGAGCCGATGAGACTATCTGTACTCACCCTTCAGGTGGGAGTTTTGGAGGACGTCTTTGTGGTTGCTTCTTTTACTTTTCAGCTATTGCACATTCTTTTCTCAGTTGTACTTTATTTCAGTTGGGTTTGTATACTGGCCCATTTACTTTCCAGCACTTATTTTTTTACTCATTTTACATAGTGTTTACTTCATCTGGTGTACTCTGTGGTGTTTTTTTCTTATATAAATGGAATTCCTTCCCTTTTATCGGGATTTACGCCTTTGGTGCTAGTCGACAGCCCCTGGCCAATGGAAGGCAGGCTTGGGGTAGACACAGGACGGGCCCTGATGACGGGTCGTGACAAATTGGTATCATAGGATTCAGTTCTACCGCAAATCATGGGACTCTAATATTTTATCCAATGTGAAGCAATAGTGTTAAGGGTATTGAGTGCGGTTTTTAGTCAAGGGAGTCCAGTGTTGGTGCGGCGGCCGGCGTATCCATACACCATGACCCTGACTTCTGATTTCCGACTTAGTGCACGAAAACATTGATTTCATGTGTGTTTCAAAGTTTTCATTGGGATTACCTGTGTCAAATCACCAGGTATACTGTGTTAACTATGGCACACCTTTTTCTTTTTAGGATGGCTCCATGATGACAGCCAGCTAGGGTTCTAAGCTTTGAGTGAGATGGAATCCCACCGAGCAACGCGGCCTCGGTGCAGGGCCCCATTACAGCGGTGGCACTGAAGGTACCTCTACCCGCCGAGCCACTGATGCCACCAGCCCCATCAGATGAGAGTTCACGTCACCTTAGTGCACTTTATGAGTTTCAGCGTCAGAGGCCACCCAGGTTCCGCGGAGTGACAGACCCTCAGGTAGCCGAGGATTGGCTGGAGGTTGTTTTCTGAGTCTTCAGGTTTATAGGGACACCAGCAGATCTTATGGTGATCCTTGCGGTGAGTCTCCTGCACGCAGAAACATGTAGATAGTGGAGCCTAATGCTCCAGGTGCACAACGAGGCATCTCTTATTTAGAAGGACTTCGAGAGCATCTTTTTCTCAAAGTTCGTTCCAGCCACCCTCCGTACGGTGCTCATCCAGGAGTTACTACAATTGCAACAGGGCAACATGACATTAGCCTAGTACTCGACGAGATTTACCGACCTCTCGCGCTATTCCACTAACATGGTATGAGACCCATTATTTTGGGTCCGGACCATCAAGTAGGGACTGAGGCATCAGATCAGGACGTCGATGATCTCCCTCAGTATTCTGACGCAGGTGGGAGTACTAGAGAGAGCCCTTCTTATAGAGAGATTTCTTGTTTATCCTACACCAGTAGCGAGACCTACCGCAGGGAGGCACGTATCAAAGTCTTCTGCAGGTGGTAGTCGACAGATGTCACAGGGGTCCAAGTGGACTAGACCATCAGGTGGGCGACCTCAAGATACCGGTTTGGAGGTTTGAGGAACACGTAGTAGAGCCTGTCACACGAGAGGCAAATAGTGCTATGCATGTGGCGGGCAGGGCCACATGGCTCGTGACTGCCCGACCCACCACGCAGAAGAGCAACAGACAGTTGAGATACCACCCAGGAAGAGGTAGAGGTTCGACTGTGATGGTCCGTAGGGAGTAGGCAGACGAGGTAGAGGATTTGGACGAGCAGTAGGTGGTGGACGATGCTTCGTGGCTCTACCACCACCACCACCAGGAGGTCCACCCCGACCATAGAGAGCTGGTGGGCAGAGGCATGCTCAGCTTCAAGCAGTGGAGTCCTACGACCATGTCGCACCTGAGATGATTCAAGGTACTATCTGTGTCTACTCCACCTTTTCTACAGTTCTTATAGACACAGGAGCGAGTCATTCTTTCATTGCCGCTTCCGTTGTTTGGATCTAGGAGATTCTGACGGAGCCGTTGGCTCGATCCTTATGGCTAGAGACTCCTACGTAAGAAGACTCGATGACTACACACTGGTGCCGGTAGTGTGAGCTTAATCTAGGAGGTGAGAGCTTCAGCTGGGATCTTCTTGTAGCGGCGACGAGGCCTTATGATGTCATCTGGGGAATGGATTGGATATCTACGGTCCATGGTCAGATCAACTGTATTAGGCGCATAGTGCAGTGTGTCCACACAGATGGGAGTAGGTTCACCTTTACCAGCAAGACGGGGGCCTTTGCAGCACAGGATATACTTACGTAGAGAAGAGGACATCCAATCACCCATCAGTTGGCTAGTCACATCCTAGGAGCAGCTGACGTGCGGAGTTCATGTTTTCCAGTTGTGGTGGATCGGTATGCGGATGTTTTTCCTGATGATGTTCTAGGACCACCTCCTCGTAGAGAGGTAGACTTCCATATTGACATGTACCCTGGGATAGACCCGATATCTACACCAGCATATTGGATGGCTCCCACTGAGCTTTGTGAGCTGCGGGTACAGCTGGAGGACTTTCATGGCAAGGGATTCATCCGACCTTGTGTTTCACCCAGGGCATTCCTGATATTTTTTTCCAAGAAGGCAGATGTGAGCTTATGACTGTGTGTCGATTACCGTCTCCTGGACCAGGTGTCCGTGAAGAACAAGTATCCACTTCCGAGGATTGACGTCATCTTTAATCAACTCAAGGGAGCATGATGGTTCTCTAAGATAGTCCTCAGGTCAAGCTATCATCAGCTCAGAGTTTGAGACAAGGGTTTGTAGAAGATGGACTTCAGGTGTAGGTATGGCCACTACGAGTTCTTATTTATGCCTTTTTGGTGTAACCAACACTCCAGAAGTGTTCATGAGTCTCATGAACAGGATCTTCCAGCCTTACCTTGATCGATTTTTCGTGGTCTTCATCGACGAAATATTGATTTACTCGACTACCGAGGAGGAGCACACCTACCACTTAGCGGGTTGTACTGGATGCACTCCAATAGCACCAGCATTATGGTAAACTCTCGATGTGTAAATTCTAGATTTGGGAGGTCCACATCTTGGGGCATGTTGTCTCTAAGGAAGGAGATACAGTAAATCCTGTGAAGATCGAGGAAGTGCTAGCTTGGGAGCCACCCAGGAGCGTGACAGAGGTGAGAAGTTTCTTAGGTCTGGCTAGGTACTATTTGAGATTTGTGCCAGACATCTCCCGAGTTTCAGCAGCACTTTCAGCTTTGATGAAGAAGGGGAAACCCTTCGTGTGGTCAGATAGATGTCATCACATCTTCTAGGATCTGAGATAGAGATTGACTAGTGCACCCACGTTGAGGCTACCGGAGGAGGGAGTATGGTACATAGTTTACTGCGATGCATCAAGGATCAGACTCGGGTGTGTCCTGATGCAAGAGTGGGAAGTGATCGCCTATGGTTCATGATAGTTTAGGCAACACGAGCAGAACTACGCTACCCATGACATGGAGTTAGCAGTAGTAGTCTTTGCGTTGAATATGTGGCGGCACTATCTGATGGGCGAGCGTGTTACAGTCTACTCTAACCACTAGACTCTCAGGTACATCTTCTTGCAGAAGGACCTAAACCTGAGACAATGGAGATGGCTCGAGTTCCTCCCGGACTATGACTTTGAGATAGTCTATAATCTTGGGAAGGGGAACATAGTAGCTGATGCTCTCAGCAGGAGGTCGGGCATTCATCTACTTAGAGTGGCGGCGGTGCAACTAGCCGCGTTGCATATATCAATCATGGATAGAGATAGGGTAGCCTTTCTATAGTCACTCACAGTCACTCCACCACTTCTTCAGTGGGTCAGAGAGGCACATCGTGGGGACGATGACTATGAGACGCGACGTGAAAAAATATCCATAGGAAATACATGTGATGGATTATCTGTTGGAGGAGATCAGGCCGTCCTTTTCAGAGGACGTTCCATGGTACCAGTTACATTACAGGAGGAAGTGATGAGATATTTTCACACTTCCCCATTTTCGGTACATCCAGGAGTAGCGAAGATGTACCAGGATCTCAGAAAACAACACCGGTGGCCAGGTATGAGGATGGATGGGGAAAGTTCATTTCACGATGTCTCACCTGCTAGCAGGTAAAGGCAGAGCACCAGGTACCAGCAAGCTTGGTACAACCCTTGGAGGTCCCGGAGTGGAAGTGGGATGAGATATATTTGTATTTCGTGATAGGGATTACACGTACTTCCAGAGGTCACGACTCCATCAGGGTGATCGTAGACCGACTCACCATGCCGGCTCACTTCTTACGCATCAGAGAGCAGGGCTCAGTGGAGAGCATGGGAAGCCTCTACATTCAGGAGATAGTAGGACTTCATGGTGTTCCATCGATGATCATCTCCGATCAAGATTCTTGCTTTACTTCCTGGCTTTGGAAGGGGTTGTAGGAGGCATTTGGGATGCAGCTATGCCTGAGCGTCATCTTTCACCATCAGACGGATGGTCAGATGGAGAGACCATTTAGACTCTCGAGGACATGCTTCGTGCATGTGTTCTTGACTTAGGTCGTAGCTGGGAGGATCACCTACCCTTTGTGGAGATTGCCTACAACAACAGCTACCACTCCACCATCAGGATGGAACCATATGAGGAATTTTACGGCCGACCTTACAGATCACCTATGTGCTGGACAAACCCTAGGGAGTCAGCACTTGTAGGACCAGAGATGGTCTAAGCCATGATGGAGAATGTTCAGATCATCAAGGAGTGGATGAGGACTGTTCAGAGCCGACTGAAGACCTATGCTGACAAGAGGTGGAGACCACTAGAGTTCGAGGATGGAGACCACGTTTTCTTAGGGGTCTCACCTCGACGTGGATTACAGAGATTTGGTCAGGGCGAAAAGTTATCTCCGTACATCATCGAACCATTCCAGGTTATCAGCAAGATAGGTGAGGTGGATTATCACCTGGCTCTTCCACCTCAGTTTCACCGAGTGCATGACGTCTTCCACGTATCTCAGATGAGAAGATACATGCACGACCCAATGCATATCATTGATCATGGGGAGCCGGATATCGATGATGGGGTGAATTTTGCGGAGGTCCCGGTGGAGATCGAGGATCGACAGGAGCGGGTCCTATGTGGATGGTCGATTCCTCTAGTGCACATCAGGTGGCAGCACGAGAACCTCCAGGAGAGCACATGAGAGAGGGAGGCTCAGATGCATGCTTAGTACCCTCAATTGTTCCCCTATTTTGTGATATATCTTTATGGGGACGTAAAGCCTTGAGGTGGGAGTAATGTAAAGACCCGTAAATTTCAAGGAAATTTTTTTTCTTAAATTGTTTGGGATTTTACGAGTACACAGTTACTGATGGCACCTGATTCCGAGTCCCGGTGTGCCCGGAATCAATTTCCGAATTTTAGCTCGGGTTCGTTTAGTGAAAAAACGAGCAGGTTTTTCTATCTTTTGAACCGGTGGTCGGAATCAAAATTCAAGGGTACGGATGAAACCGCAGCAGTGGTAATTTCTTAAAAAGACCTTTTTCGAATTTGTGTTTTCTTGGGATGATTTGTTAAAAATTAAGGATTAAATGTGATGTAAATAAAATCGTTTACAATTTTATTTCTTTTTCTAAGTGGTTATATCCAAGGTGTTGGAGTTGGGGTAGGACCCACTGGTTGTTAACTACCCTTGAGAGGATAAAGGTGAGGTGGGGTCTACATGAGCCCTATCTCTTCACTTTCCTTTAACTCCTCTAACCCCCTCTTAAAGTTGATAACTCTTGTTAACATGTTAGACCCCTCCTTTAAGTGGGAGAATCTTCATCTCCCCACTCTCTCAATTTTTATAATGCTAGCCAACTCACACTTAATTAATAATTGGAATTCAGTGTTTGTTTTTTTTAAAAATTTTAAATGCTTGGATTTAGTAAATAAAATAAGGAAGGGACTTATTTTATTTATTTTTTGGTATTTTTGGTGTTAAGAGAAAGGAGAAGAAAGTTTCTTTATCGAATAACATCAATCCTTTGGTGATGAACGACTCAGTGACCCCTGCTTCTCCATCCCCTTCCTCCTTCGCGACATGAGAGAAGACACTGATGCGGGAGTTCTCCAATGACGCACAATCATCTTCTTCTCTCTGTGATAAAAGTGAAGATGACGTTTCATCGGGTGCACACCATCGACGATGGAAACAATGACATATTTTGCGTTGCTTGACTACCATGATTTACTTTGTGAGGTAGGGGTTATTTACATTCATGATTAATTTAACATTCTTCGTTAATTAAATTGGCCGATTGTTATCGACATAACGGGAGGATATCAGACCGCACAAACACAGACGATCCTCCTGCCCTTTTATTTGTTGATCCTCATAGAACATTGTGGAGAAGGGGGTGTGGTGCCATTTCACAATGTGGGAATGAAGGGAACCGCGGCCGGAGTGGGTCGCGATGGTGGTGCGCGGCGGCATCGCGCCACGCCTGTGAAACCGAAGGAGGCCACGACAAAGAGCGGGAAATGGCCTGGAGCGGGCCGCGGGGAAGGAGCGCGGCACCGTCGCGCAGCGCCGGAACTTCAAGGGGGTCGCAGCCGGGGCGGGCCACGGCAGAGGGCCACGGTGCCGTCAAGCCGTGCTGGTCGGACAAGGGTCACGGCGGTCTTCAGTAGGGGCAGCCGGGCTCAGCCGACCGCTGTCACTCCGGGAGGCGGGACCCCGAAGGGTCCCGCGGTTGGTCAACCGGCTGGCCATAATCACTGGCCATTTTCTAGAAAAACCAGGGTTAAAACCCCTCAGACAGTGCATAGGGGGGACCCCACCAGGGGCCGCCATTTCGTAATCAAGGAGGCGGAGCCCCCCTTTGCACCTCGCTCGGCTGTGAGCCGAGCCGCGGACGACCGCCGAGCCGTGCCGCAGGCCGCTCCTGGCCATAGGCTAGGCCACACCTAACTGGGTCAGGTCGCACCCAAATGGGATAGACCCGGACCCGGAACAGGTCGTCCTAGTTCGGCCGACCAAGGTGGTATTGGGCCGGGACGGACTGGGCCCAAACCCCCTATTTTCGGTCAGATTTGTTAAAATGCCCATATCTTGGGCTAAAGACCTTTGATCGATGAAATGTCAATTGCGTTGGGATCCTTTGAACGAGACAGTCGTTTTGGTATATTACACTCAAGATTTTGGTAAAGTTTGGGTATAGCCGGGTTGGGTTGAACCCGAAACCAACCGCGCCCTTGGAGCAGAAACAATTATAACTTAACAACCGGACGTCTGAATGACATGCCGTCAGTTACGTTGAATTCCTCTTAGTGAGATGGTTTTTCTGGATTACTTCTCCTTAGTTTTTTATGCAGTTGGTGTACGGTCAGGTTGGTTTTAGCTCAGAAACCAACCGGGCCCCTGGAACGAAAAGGCCAATAACTCTCAGATCGTGCGTCCTATTGACGTGCCACTTGTCGCGTTGATTTCCTATTGACGAGATAAAAGTTTTTGATACATCAAATCTGGACTTCATGATAGTTGATGTATCGAACCCATTGGATCATGGAGCGGACCCTCTCAGAATCGAGTGTGCTGTGTGCGGGAACCCTAGAGCTGGTTGCAGCTGCGACGACGATGGCGAGTGTACTTGGATCCTACGTCTGTTCGGCAGGGTGGATGACTGTATTTGGATCCTCTGTGGGTTCGTCAGCGATGATGACTATACTTGGATCCTACGTGGGTTCGACAATGATGGTTACTGTACTTGGATTCTATATGGGTCCGGGAGTGACGACATTGTACTTGGATCATATGTGGGTTCGGTAGAGGAGATGATTCAGAGGCTACATCAATCGTCTCCACCACTCTTCTTGAGTAGTATACCTGTGTGAGCTGAGTCTGGACTTACAATCATTATAATAGATATGATTGTCGTGCTTTCTTCTGTGGAATGGGTTGTACATTCCTGTGTGGACTGAGATGCACTTTCCAGTGTGGACTGGGTTGAACTTTGGCTCGGGAGTTGGCGCAGAACTGGAATTGTTGACTTAGGTATATGTATGGGAATATACCAAAGAAGTTTTGGTTGATACTTCGTATTTGTATCTTTGCTTTGTGGATATCCATTGTGGATTTTGGGAGGCTTTCACGGGTCTTGGGGTCCCTTATGAGTATTGTATTCTCACCCCTGTACGGGCTATGCCCGCACTACGTTGTGTTGGTTGCAGACGACGAACATCGCTGATCGTGGTTGAGGCTTGAGGAGCAGGACGGTATACGGTGGTGGAATATCAAGTGGGACGTACACAGAGTGGACGGATGGACACGAGGAGCCGACGAGACTATCTGTACTCACCCTTTAGGGGGGTGTTCCGGAGGACGTCTTGGTGGTTGATCTTTTACTTTTCACCTATTGCACTTTCTTTTCTCAGTTGTACTGTACTTCAGTTGGGTTTGTATACTGGCCCATTTAATATCCAGCACTTTCATTTGTACTCTGTTTACATTCTTTTTTACTTCATATTGTGTACTCTGTGGTGTTTGTTTTCATATATAAAATCAATGCTCTCCCTTTTATTGGGATTTACTCCTTTGGTGCTAGTCGCCAGCCCCTGGCCTATGGATGGTGGGCTTGGGGTAGTCACGACATGGGGCCCGAGGATGGGTCATGATAGTGATCAACCGCAATGAAGAACCAGGAAGAAAAATTACCCAAATAGATGCACTGCAGACGCAATGATGATCCAATGTCGATCGAATCGATCTAGAAAGAGGGGTGCCTCTGAAGAAATCCATGGTAGGGTTTTGGTTCAAGATCATTGAGGTTTTGAAATAAAAAATATATAGTAAAAAAATCCAAACTTGTGACTTAAAGGTAGGTGCATGCAGGGTCACAATGTGTACCTCAAGTACACAACATGTAGTCTACACTGGATAAGTTACGCCAAAATACCCATCGCCTCAGGTAACAAACTAACATTTTTTCCAGTCATATCATGTTGGATTCATTCATGATGTGTACCTCGGATACATGATGGATACAATAGGTATGCGACACATACATTCTCCACAACCAGCAAGAAAACCTAAAGACCACTTCAGAGGACATTAAACCAAAAGGAAACATAGAAGAAGGGAAAACATAATAATTAAATATAATAGGATGTTAAAACCTCCCCACCATAAAAACATTCATCTCCCAAAAATTGAATGAAGAAGCTTCCTTGACAATGTGATGAGGCCACTACTCCTTCATCAGTTCCTCGTGCTCCAACATCTGGTGACTATGAGATCCATGCTGCCATAGCATACGAACCAACAACATCCTCCTCCTAGAAAATACGTTGGCCTTAGAATCAACTATCCTGACTGGTCTATCAGTCAAATATAAATCAAGTTCGGTCTCAAGATCAGTCCATATCAAATCATGAGATGGATTAGAAAGATACTTTCTCAGATATGACACATGGAAGACATTATGTTTCGACATTAGCTACGGTGGATCTTCAAAAGGGTACACAACCTTCCCCAATTTATCAAATAACTCAGAAGGCACCTCAATGGGAGGGATGAGCTTCCATTACCCACCATGTCGTAGATGACCCAACCAGGGTAAAACCATTAAGAATGCCTGATCCCCAATGGAAAACCCTAATGGTCTACGAAGTCGATCTACATAAGACATATATTGGATATGTTCTATCAAAATATTCTAATGAATCAGAAGAATAATAGTTGTTGTCTCTTTCACAAAGTATTGTCCTGCCTAGTAATTTTCACCCACCTATGTCCAACACAATGGAGATTGACAAGGCCATCCAAATAAGACCTCAAAAAGTTCCATTTTGATTGTGGACTGCTAACTTCTACTATATGAAACTCAACCAGCACTATGTGATCATCCAAATCCCTGCTGATGTCAAGAACATAGGTGTAAATCATATCCTCTAGATTTTGTATAGATCTTTCTATCATGGAATCCTTCTTCGGATAGTAGTTCATGCTCAAATGGATATAAGATACCAATGACTCCATAAGGCCTCTTCAAAATAGAGAAGTAAACTAAGGATCTCAATAAAACACTATAGTATTTGGAACTCTATGAAAACTAAAAATCTCTTTCACATAGAGACTTCCCAACTCCTCAACCTTGGTTTTATCTTTAATTAGTATAAAGTGATCTGAAATGGTTACCCTGTCAATCACAACCCAAATAGAAATATTTTTTCATAGGGCACATGGAAACTGAACCTCAATTTCTGTGAACACATCATCCCACATCTATGTATGGACTGGAAGTGGTTGAAGTAATCCCAAACATTACTGGTGCTCAGATTTCACTTGCTAGAAGATATAGATACGAGACACAAGCTCACCAATTTCCCATATCATACCCAGCCACCATAGTTTCCACCACATATCATAGAACATATTTTTGGCCCACAGGTGGACTGCCCACAAGGAATTATTCAAATCTATTATCACAACCTTCATTATAGATAAAATCAAAACTAATTGGTTTTGATAACATAGAACACCCTCTTTTGTGAATGACTGCATGGAAATTGTCTCCCCACCATAAATGGCATCAATAATTCAACATAACTCATCATCTAGATATTGATCATGAATAATCAACTTGAGACTGGATGATTTCAACTGGGCACTGGATAAAGAAACCTTATCCCCTTTATCTTGAAATCCAATATGCAACAATGCAAAGAGAGCCTTAAAATTCCACTTGTATGAGTATCCTTTTACTTTCTCGGTTAGAATTTTCCCACTCAACACATCTATGATGACATTCCCTTTCACTGGGCTATAGGAGATGTCAAAGTCAAAAAGCTTTTGGTACTCCACCCAACGCCTCTTGAAAATATTCAAATATTTTTTAGAGAAGATATAAGTCAATTTTTGTGGACTGAATACACCGTAACACTTTATACATAAAGGTTGTACCGCTAACTCTTAAGTGTGTTCAACACTACTATATGTTCCAGGTCATGTGTAGGATAATTATTCTCATGTGAACCAAGCTAATGAGACTTATATTTTAGAGACCCTAAGATTGACGTACGTGGACATTACATTACTTTTGTGGAATACTTAATACATAACAAAAACAGACACATAAAGACCGTAATAGTTTAGTGTCTTTGGAAACATGGAACATAATCTTCTAATCATAGTGAAAGATCTTCAAAATCTCCCATAAAGATCTTCCACTTTTTGTTTCCTGAACTAAAACCTTTATTTTGATCCTGGGGAAAATAAAACATAAAAATTGTGAGCTCAAATGCTCAGTAAGGGTAAGCATGAATAAAATAAAACATACCATATACATTGGAACTAAAAACATGAACATAATGCTTAAACATTAAAATCTTGAGCAACTACATAAAACATGGAAGTACATAAGGCATAGATAATAATGGAACATAAACCATGATAAAATAGCATGGGAATAAAACATGTAATTGTGGCATCCGTTAAGCACATATAATGATTTCCATAGTAGCCAAGGCATTGCTGCCAAGACCATCTTAGTGGACAAAGTCCCATTCTGAATCGAGTTCACTCTTCGTTTCAGTGCTGTAACACTGAACCAGATTAACTTACCGTTCAATCCATGTCTATCTCATGAGATATAAAATCTTTACCCAATGCATTGGAGGGAGATATAGGTCCCACCCATCTCATAATGAAATCATTCTTACTTGTGCCACAAAAAAACATACATCATTCATAATAACCAAATAAACAAATTAGGTTTCATAAACATCATTCCATCATCACATAATCCATATAAAAGAAATGGATATCATTTTATAATAGGAAAAGTGAAACCATTTAAATCATAGAGACATGATACTGGAAACATACACATATGAAATAATGTCATCTTAGATGAAAAATCGTTTTGATAAAATACTTGAAATGAATTTTTGAGGAAAATATCCTTTCTTCTTCAAAATCAATTTCTTTTCACAAAACGTCATGTAATTTTAAAAGAAAGTGATTTTGTTGAAAACAGTAATAAAATATTTTTGAGGAATTTTCATGAAAATAAGGCTTTATAAAACCGTAAAAACCCTTTCATGCCGTATAAGTTAAAAAAATATTCTTCTCGTACTTTTGTCAGAAAAGTAAAAAGTACCTCGTAACGTAAAAAAAGAAATATTCCTTAAATATCATGTAGTAAAAGTTAAAAATGGGTAAAAAGAAATTTATACATACATGAAAACACTTTTATAAAACATGGACATGGATGATAGAAATAACCCCAGTAAATACTTATGAATATGCAATCTCAGATAAAAATGAGATTTGCAAAATTAACCCTTACCTTATGTCCGATATGCTTCGTATGTATCCGAACCTATTGTATAATGATTTAAATAGTGTAATTGACTTATTAAATAATCATATTCATTGTTATGATATCATATATGGTTCACTTATGACTTTATATTACCTGTTCTTTTGTAAATTCAATGTTAAAGAGTGTTTTGTGTAAAATCGTTTCATTTGTCATCCTCGTTTTGACTTATAATTTTTCATATGATTACTTAGATCATGATTAAATAATTCCAGAATATAAAACATGATTTATATATAATATATATTCAGAATATACATATATATAATCGATCGATAAATGGAAAGAAATACATCGTTCATGGAGACGGTAGGCCGTACGTATGCATGAACGCTGTTTTTGTTTCCTTATTGGGTTGAATGGAATTAAGTAGATGACATACATATATACATAAATCCAGTAGCTTTATAATGTCATATATTTCATTATTATTGCTTATATATACTTTTTAATCATTCTTAAATGGTTAACATGGAGAATGAATCTCATCGTGTCGTGGAGACGGTAGTCCGTACGTACGCACGAGCGATAATATCATTTACATAATTATTGAATTGAATTGGAGTGGATGATAAAATATATCATAATCAGTATGATGTTATAATAACTATGTATAGTTATTCTTTACACCATTATACCCATCCATGTAAGGTGTTGGTGGAAGAACAGATTACACCACGGCGTGGAGATTGTATTCCGTACGTACGCACGCGCGATGATTTCATTTTCCGTAGGATTGATAGATTATGAAATAGGGTTATTTAATACATATAATAACATATCAGTATATGATTGATACTTATGTTATTACTTCATAATGAAACAACCTAATAAGAAGAAGTGGAAGAAGAAATAAAGTTGAAAGAATCGGTAACAGACATTACCTCTTCTTTGAAGCGCCTCTTTGAGATCTCCTTTTAGGGAACTAAAATTGGTCTTTGAGGAACACCAGAACCTATAAGTTGTTTTTAGGGAAGTGGAGAAGATAATTTGGCATGGGTTGGCTGAGCTTTTATGATCAATGTAGTGTGAGGAAGAGAGGGAGGAGGTTCCCTTTTATAAGGGAGGAGAGGGGCTCCTTTGGAATAACAAAAAATATTATTTTATTATAAAGTAAAATTAGGTTTTAAATAGCTCAAAATTGATTTATTTAGAAGATAAGGTGGATATGTGTCGAAATAAGCTCATCCAATACAATTTAGACAAGTTTATGTTCCTATATTAACCTTATCTTTTAGTTTTAACTCTTTGATAATTAGATTGACATTTACCATGTCACTTTGTATTTTTATATTATATAGTTAATAAACATACAATATACATCTAAGATACCCCCAAGTGGTCCATTAATGATACAACTATCATGATATAAGTACCTTGGCTGAACCTTAGATTTTTAGGAATATAATAACAATTAATAATATAATATTTGTTTTAAAAACTATTTTATGTCAATTTTGACACTATTTGGTAATTGATTTTTTTGAAACTCATAAAAGCATGATTAGTTCGAAACAAGTTAATTCAATTACTAATAACATGTCATATTCACCGATAAAATTAGTGTAATTCATAAAAAGTCTCAAATTACATTTATTTGGGTATTTATAACATCAATTATGTCAATATTTCATTAATAAAAAAATTACTGCATCATATTTGTGTCATAAATAAATTAAATTATTTAATGTCTAAAAATTAAAACTAAAATACCATTATGTAGGAAATCTTTTTAGATTTCTAATGAATATTTATAGTCGAATTTATCTTATGTATAAACCTATATTAAAAATGATATACTTATTAAACATTGATTTTAACTATTTTGACCCTTCTTTAAATAAATTAATAATAAATGTCCTAATCTAATCCAAGTGGTCCTAAATGGTCATATTTTATTCCTAAGGTTGTTTTTGGTAGAATTAAACTTATCAAATAGAATTAGGACATGTGTTAGGGTAATAATAATATCATTTTTACCCTTAATTATCCTATTTACTTTTAACCGTGGTTAAAAAAGTAAAAAGTTACTATTCACCAAAAATTATTTTCATCTCATTGAACCACATTTTACTTACTGAAATCAACCGTGTGTATCGGATTTTTGAAATTCCACTCACAGAAGCGGTAAAATTTTGTTTTATGAAAAAATCATTTTTTTAACTACCACTTAGTGGTTTCACTATTCATCAAAAAATGAAAGTTTCCAGAAAAATACCAAAATTTAGGCCTAAGATATATTTGATATTATGAACTGAAAAATGATGTCTATTTTACCAAATTCAAAACATATCAGTTTCATTACTTAATTTAAAAATTAATTCCCGCCGTCAAAACAGATAGCGTGTTCTTAAGAGATAATAACTATCAAAAGATTGAGACTTGTTTATGTCTGGTTTAAATGTGAAATTACATCCAATGACCAACATTGTATTAAATTGTAAAAATATATTCTAAATATACTTTAAACCCACTCAAATTAATAATTTATCACTATTAATTATTTTGATTAAAAAGTTTGTTTTTAATTTAAATTTAGTAATTTTCACTATTAATCAGAAAATGAAAGTTATCCGAAAAGTACCAAAATTTCACCCTAATCTAATTTCGATATTATGAATCCAAAAATGAAGACCATTTTGAGAAATAAAATTTACAAAATTTCAAAAAGTGGTTATTACTAATCCTAATGACTAGTTTTAATAATATTTTAATAGCATATCGTTGTTTAGTGAAACACGGTGTTGCATACTACACGCACTATCGAGGAAGGTCGCAATTGCATGTAATGCAATGCAAGTCAAGGATGCGTGTTGTGAAAGCTCCTTTTGGTGTAGCATACAACACAAGACATTAATTAAAAATAATATTTTTTATAAAATCTCGGGGTGTTACATTCTACCACCTTTAAAATGAATTTCTCCCTCGAAATTCGTCGGGGTTATAAATTGTTTACTACTCAAAAGTTTCTTTAATAGAAACCCACATCGTAAAAAGGAATACCAAAACCAATGTTTAAAAACAACAGTATGAAATGTAACTGTTACCCAAATAAACTAATCACTGGGTTTCCACAAAGATGAAAATATGGATATGGAAGAGAAATCTAACCATCATGTTCTGATGGAGAGTGGTAGAGAACATGGCTATGGAAAATCCAGCAATCAAAAATCCATAGATTTGTGATGATCTATGGTACCATCTGATTCATCGGATATAAGGGCACTAGGACAACATTTTTGGTTTTCAAGATCATTTCCCTAAACTTGATGAATTAAAAGAAATACTTACATGATTTTGGTACAATCTCACTGTTGTTAGTTAATTGAACAATTTCCACTTCATCCCTTAATGAAAAGAAGTTGAATTTGTTATTTGTCATGTGTTAGCAGACCATGTGATAAAATGATGGGTCATTCCATCTATCTCAAACAAAAGGTTATAAAAGTTATCAAAAATACCTAAGTCCGTCTATAGCAAGATTAATCATATATAGTTTCTAAAATGGACAGATACTTCATATATCATACTGCTTAATATAATAAAACTAGTTTCTACTAAACAGGGACTTCCTGTAGGCCAGTGGTATGCGATAAAGGCCAGTCGCACTTTGGTTTTGGGTTCGATTCCCACAGCCTTGTCCGACGCGATGGGCTGTCGCCCATCCTGCAGGTTTTCCTTTTTCTAAAGCTATATTACTATAAAATACCATCAATAATATCGAAAAAAGTTTTATCCTTAAACAATACTAACTTATGTCCAACATAATCCATTCCAATATTTAGCTTTATCTAAAATACTTCGGTCCAAGCTCATAGTATAAAGAAAATGATTACATGAAATGTCACATAACAATCACGTGAATGCCATCATTTATCCCCAATATATCATAAGATATATCTTGTTGGTCAAATTACAAACATCTGAATACATTAATCATGTATTCTCTTGATGAATGAATACCCATTAATTGAACCATAGTGAAATAATGAATGCAGTTAAAAGTTAACACTTTCCACATACCAAATTCCTCAATATTCTATATACTCAAACCATGATATCACTTAGTCCTTATATCAATCATGAGCTCACGAATACTTTCAAACATTTCATTTTCTCCTTATCCCTTCAATATGCGCATATCATCTGCTTTCCAAAATATTTGAATCACTTTTCATGGTTACCAGTACCTTAAAATTATTGAAAACCACAATAGAATAATACAAAAATATTCTAATACACAATAAAAGTACCTCAACAACATTATTCTTGAATACCAATACATAAACACTTCAATCTATCATCTTCAGTTATTTTCCTGGAATAAGTCCTTCCTTGATTTAGAAGTAACTTTTTAGGTTAGGGCATTGAGTTGGGTAATGCCCATGTTCTCCACAAATAATAAATTGAACTATATAAAAGTCTGTCACTCTATGACCCTTTTATCCACACAGACAACATCAGTCCCTCCATTTGAGGTATTCCTCAAGGTTCTTCTTACCTTCTTACGAAATCTCAATCTTCCTTTCTTTATGCTCCTCAACATGCGAACATGCATAATAGTCTATCTTCCTCTTCTTTGATGAATTAGGAATACCACTAAATTTCACCTTGTTAATCATATATTGCGATGACTGATTCAGCATAATCACAATACCTTTCTCTCTAGGAATTACACAATTTTTTTGCTCACAGTCACCAATTTGTCCATTGGATTCAATGTTAACCGAATTCCTTCTGGTTCCCTCCATTAACTAAAACACAAAAAGAATTCTATGAGAGGAAAAAATCATGCTAGAGAAAACAACATAGTAAAGTGGGAGTACCCTCAATATCTAACATCTTAGTTTAAATTCTATGATCGTTAGTGCAATTCATGGACTATAACCTATACTTATACTTAACCTTAGGGACATCCCTAGACATACCTTAGAAATATCTCTAGGGATCTCACTAACATGTTCGCATCCTAGTTTCCAAAGGTTGACTAAACTTTTCCTCTGATACCAACTGTAGAGACCCTAAGCTTGACGTACATAGAAATTACATTACTTTTGTGGAATACTTAATACATAACAAAAATAGACACACAAGGACCGTAATAGTTTAGTGTCTTTGGAAACTTGGAACGTAATCTTCTAATCCTGGTGAAAGATCTTCAACATCTCCCATAAAGATCTTCCACTTTTTGTTTCCTGACCTAAAACATTTCTTTTGATCCTAGGGGAAAATAAAACATAAAAAGGGTGAGATCAAATGCTCAGTAAGGGTAAGCATATATAAAATAAAACATACCATATACATTGGAACGAAAAACATGAACATAATGTTTAAACATTAATATCTTGAGCAACGACATAAAACATGGAAGTACATAAGGCATAGATCATAATGGAACATAAACCATGATAAAATATCATGGGAATAAAACATGTAATTTTGGCATCCATTAAGCACATGTAATGATTTCCATAGTAGCCAAGGCATTACTGCCAAGACCATCTTAGTGGACAAAGTCCCATTCTGAATTGATTTCACTTCTTGTTTCAGTCCTGTAACACTGAACTGGATTAACTTACCGTTCTAGACATGTCTATCTCATGAGATATAAAATCTTCACCCAATGCATTGGAGGGAGATATAGGTCCCACCCATCTCATAATTAAATCATTCTTACTTGTGCCACAAAAAAAAACATACATCATTCATAATAACCCAATAAACAAATTTGGTTTCATAAACATCATTCCATCATCACATAATCCATATAAAATAAATGGATATCATTTCATAATAAGAAAAGTGAAACCATTTAAATCATAGAGACATGTTACTTGAAACATACACATATGAAATAATGTCATCTTAGATGAAAAATGGTTTTGATAAAATACCTGAAATGAATTCTTGAGGAAAATATCCTTTCTTTTTCAAAATCAATTTCTTTTCACAAAACGTCATGCAATTTTAAAAGAAAAATATTTTTCTGAAAATAGTAATGAAATATTTTGGAGGAATCTTTATGAAAATAAGGCTTTATAAAACTGTAAAAACCCTTTCATGCCGTATAAGTTAAAAAAACATTCTTCTCGTACTTTTGTCGGAAAAGTCAAAAAGTACCTCAAAACGTAAACAAAAGAAATGTTCCTTACATACCATGTAGTAAAAGTCAAAAATTGGTAAAAAGTACTTTAAACATACATGAAAACACTTTTATAAAACATGGACATGGATGATAGAAATAACCCTAGTAAATACTTACGAATATGCAATCTCGGATAAAAATGAGATTTGAAAAATTATCCCTTACCTTATGTCCGATATGCATCGTATGTATATGAACCTCCTTTATAATGATTTAAATAGTGTCATTGACTTATTACAGAATCATATTCATTGTTATGATATCATATATGGTTCACTTATGACTTTATATTACACGTTCTTTTGTAAATTCCACGTGAAAGACTGTTTTGGGTAAAATCGTTTCATTTGTCGTCTGTGTTTTGACTTGTAATTATTCATATGATTAATTAGATCACGATTACATAATTCCATAATATAAAACATGATTTATATATAATATATATTCAGAATATACATATATATAATAGATCGATAAATGGAAAGAAATACACCGTTCATGGAGACGGTAGGCCGTACGTACGCATGAACGCTGTTTTCGTTTCCTTATTGAGTTGAATGGAATTAAGTAGATGAAATACATATATACATAAATCCAGTAGCATTATAATGTTATATATTTCATTATTATTGCTTATATATACTTTATAATCATTCTTAAATGGTTTACATGGAGAATGAATCTCATCTCGTCGTGGAGACGGTAGTCCGTACGTACGCACGAGCGATGATATCGTTTCCAAAATTATTGAATTGAATTGGAGTGGATGATACAATATATCATAATCAGTATTATGTTATAATAACTATGTATAGTTATTTTTTACACCATTATACCCATCCATGTAAGGTGTTGGTGGAAAAACAGATTACACCACGGCGTGGAGACGGTATTCCGTACGTACGCACGCGCGGTGATTTCGTTTTACGTAGGATGGATAGATTGTGAAATAGGGTT
This sequence comes from Viscum album, assembly GCA_963277665.1. Classification (NCBI taxonomy): domain Eukaryota; kingdom Viridiplantae; phylum Streptophyta; class Magnoliopsida; order Santalales; family Viscaceae; genus Viscum; species Viscum album. The sequence goes on along the minus strand of OY728132.1, from coordinate 1,335,926,169 downwards.
GTTTCATAATTATAATAACATATAAGTGTATGATTGATACTGATGTTATTACTTCATAATGAAACAACCCAAGAAGAAGAAGTGGAAGAAGAAATAAAGTTGAAAGAATCGGTAACTGACATTAACTCTTCATTGAAGCGCCTCTTTGAGATCTCCTTTTAGGGCACTAAAATTGGTCTTTGAGGAAGACCATAACCTCAGGGATGTTTCTAGGGAAGTGGAGAAGATAATTTGGCAGGGTTTGTCCGAGATTGAAGGCACAAAGTGGTGTGAGGAAGAGAGGGAGGACGTTCCCTTTTATAAGGGAGGAGAGGGGCACCTTTGGAATAACAAAAAATATTATTTTATTATAAAGCCAAATTCGGTTTTAAATAGCTCCAAATTGATTTATTTCAAAGCTAATGTGGGTATGGGTCGAAATAATCTCATACAATAGAATTTAGACATGTTTATGTTTCTATATTAACCTTCTCTTTTAGTTTTAACTCTTAGTTAATTAGATTGACATTTACCATGTCACTTTGTATTTTTATATTATATAGTTAATAAACTTACCATATACATCCAAGAGACACCCAAGTGGTCCATTTATGATACACCTATCATGATATAAGTACCTTGTCCTCACCTCAGATTTTTAGAAATATAATAACAATTAATAATATAATATATATTTAAAAACTATTTTATGTCAATTTTTACACTATTTGGTAATTTATTTTTTTGTAACTCATATAAGAATGATTATTTCGAACCATGTTAATTAAATTACTAATAACATGTCATATTAACCTAGAAAAGTAGTGTAATTCATAAAAAGTCTCAAATTACATTTATTTTGGTATGTATAACATCAATTATATCAATATTTCATTAATAAAATAATTACTACATCATATTTTTGTCATAAATAAATTAAATTAATTAATGTCTAAAAATTAACAATATAATACAATTATGTAGGAAATCGTTTTAGCTTTCTAATGAATATTTATAGTTGAATTTATCTTATGTTTAACCATATATTAAAAATGATATACTTATTAAACTTTGATTTTAACTATTTTAACCCTTCTTTAAATAAATTAATAATAAATGTTCTAATCTAATCCAAGTGGGCCTAAATGGTCATATTTTCTTCCTAAGGTTGTTTTTGGTCGAATTACACTTATCCAATAGAATTAGGACATGTGTTTGGGTAATTATAAGATCATTTTTACCCTTAATTACCCTATTTACTTTTAACCGTGGTAAAAAAGTAAAAAGTTACTATTCACCAAATATTATTTTGATCTCATTGAATAAAATTTTACTTACTGACATCAACCATGTCTATCGGATTTTTGAAATTCCACTCACAGAAGCGGTAAAATTAAGTTTTATGAAAAATTCTTTTTTTTAACTACCACTTAGTGGTTTCACTATTCATCAAAAAATGAAAGTTTCCAGAAAAATACCAAAAATTAGGCCTAAGCTATATTTGATTTTATGAACTGAAAAATGATGTCTATTTTACCAAATTCAAAACATATCAGTTTCATTACTTAATTTAAAAATTAATTCCCGTTGTCAAAACAAATAGAGTGTTCTTAAGAGATAATAACTATCAAAAGATTGACACTTGTTTATGTCTGGTTTAAATGTGAAATTACATCCAATGACCTACATTGTATTAAATTGTAAAAATATATTCTAAATATACTTTAAAACCACTAAAATTAATAATTTATCACTATTAATTATTTCGATTAAAAATGATCTTTTTAATTAAAATTTAGTAATTTTTACTATTCATCAGAAAATGAAAGTTATCCGAAAAGCACCAAAATTTCACCCTAAGCTAATTTCGATCTTCCAAATCCAAAAATGAAGTCCATTTTAAAAAATAAAATTTTCAAAATTTCAAAAAGTTGTTATTAATATTCATAACGACTAGTTTTAATAATATTTTAATAGCATATCGTTGTTTAGTGAAACTCAGTATTGCGTACTACACGCACTATCGAGGAAGGTCGTGATTGCGTGTAATGCAAGGCAAGTCAAGGATGCATGTTGTGCAAGCTCTTTATGGTGTAGCTTACAACACAAGACATTAATTAAAAATAATATTTTTCATAAAATTCCGGGGTGTTACATATATGCTACTATATGATCACTTTTCATAAGAACACATCCCAAACATGAACCTGTTGCACTATAAAAAACCACCTAATCCAACCTGGATTCTGGAAGAGTCAATACCAGCATAGTATCCAATAAATGATTCATCTTGATATAATAACTCATACATTTATCATTCCATGCAAACATTACCCCCTTTCAATTCAGAGAAGGCATCAAGGAAGTGAGTTTCGAGAAGTCTTTCACGAACCTATGGTAATATCATGATTATCCCATGAAGTATCATATCTCAAAGACAATATGTGGTTCTTCCGAAGTCATGACAGCCTTAACATTCTTTATATCAACTAATATAACCTATTTAGACACCACATTTCCTAGTAATTTCACCTCCCAAATCCAAAAATCACACTATGAAAGCATGAAATAAATGTGGTGATTTCTCAGCAAACATAGAAATTTACCAAGGTGTTGCACATGATCCTCCTCAGACATGGATTAGAAAATAATTTCCTCAAAAAAATCTAAAACAAAAATATCTAGATACTCAGGAAAAATATACTTTATTAAAACCATTAAAACTGTAGGATAATTTGCTAAACCAATTCAAATAACAAGGTACTCATAGTAGTTATACCTACACTAAAAGGATTTTTTTTGAATGTAAGATTATTTTATCCATAATAGATGGTAACCAAATCAAAGCTCAATCTTTGAAAAAAACTTTTCCCCTTTAAGTTTATCAAACAGATCATCAATCCTTGTAAATTAATATTTTTTCTTTATTATAACATGATTGATATTTCTATAATTAACACATTGGGGAAGAGAACAACCAGAATTCTAATAGAAAAGAACTTGTGCTTCCTATGGTGACACACACCAGTGTGTAAATCCTTTCTCAGTAAGATCATCCAATTAGAACTTAATCTCATTCAATTTAGTTGGATCCATTTGGTAAGACAGAATAGATTCTGGTTGAGTTCAAGGAATTAAGACAATATAAAACTCAACCTCTCGCACTAGTGGTAGACTAGAGAAATACAAAGGAAACACATCTGATATCTCAATGATGACATGAGGGAGATAACCACCCATTGAATACCACTCAAGATAAATAAAAACACTTATATAACTTTCTCCAATTCTAGATAGAAGGTCCTTCTCTGCTCAACTTTGGGTCCCAATGCTCGTGGTAAATAATAGGCACACCACTAGGTGTAGTAAAGTAGACCCCTTGAATATAATAATAAATTATGTAATTATTGGAAACCATCCAGTCCATACAGAATATACCATTAATATATTTCATATCAAGAACCATAAAACTTCATTCTAGCTTGGTATCTGATATAGGGAAGACACAATAAAGACATTAGAGACCGTACTCTCTCTTATTACCAAGGGTCGTAGTAATATACATTGAACAATATATTTTCTCTATAAAAATATTAATAAGAATAATTAAATAGGATGAGATAAAGTAGTGAGATGCAATGGTATTAAAAAAAATGATTCAATAATGAAGATTATATAGTAATAGTACTTCTCATAGTCGTTGGACCCTTGTCTGCTTCCTCTAGAGACTCTTCCACTATGTGAAGAATCATTGTTCTAAATGCCTATTTATGAAACCCTTTGGACCATGAAGAATTTGGTTTCCACATATTTTTAAGGAGAGATGATTATCTTATCCCACTATGTAGATAAGAGAAATGATGGAATAATATCAGTAAGTGTCTTGAACATCCACAAGAACAGTAGTCCATAGGTACTTTAGTGAAAACCCTATTAGAATTTCATAGCTTTCCACACTAATATAAAACCAATGGACTTCCTCATGGAGCTCTAGGAGTTTTGAATTGACTCATTCATTGAGAACCATCACCAAAATCATCATGCTTCTATTTTCCATTAAAGGAACCAATGATGCCACTAGAAGTAAAATGAACACTCATCAACCCTAAATTCCAAGCCAGGTCTAACTCAAACAACATTTCCCTCTCTAGAATATCATCATACATGGTAAGAGTCATCATGATGACTTGATAACAGATATTTGATTGTAGTCCCAATTCAAACAATCGATCCTTCATCCTCTCGTTATATACATTATCCAAAAAAAATTCACCAGCTCCGAAAATAGATTTGAATACTTAGTCAAGGTTCTATCATCCTGCTCAAGCTTGATGAACTCTACAACCCTATATAACGCCATTTAATCTGTGTATAATTAGTTGGTGAAAAGAACCATGAATTCATTCAAATATAATCCCTCATGTTTCCCTACCATCACAATGGTATCCCACCATCTCTTACTTGGTCCTTCCAGCATGAAGGTGTCACACTTCACCTTGATCATGTCAGTTTTATCCATTAACTCAAACAAACAATCTATATTTCTTAACCATTCCATACCATGTGGAGGGTTAGTGGAGAACTTAATGACTAGTTGTATTAAGTGAAGGAACTCTTGAGGGTGATTATGAAGAAAATACCCCCATAGGATCGACTATTTTAACCTGAGCGTAAATTGGAGGCGGTGCCTATCCTAGAGCATGGATAGTGTGAAAAATCACCTCAACTACGTTCAGGTAATCCTTAGGATATTCTTAATAAGTTTCCACAGTATCCTCTCCCTATAACTAATTCACACTTCTTCTTGGAGGCATTATATTACACAATATCATCATGGAATAATGTTGAACCTCAATATATTGTGAATTTGTCATGAACCAACTTGTCTTCTACAGTAACCTGATTACCATGTTGGCCTTGACGTAGCCTGAAGGGCATTCTCGATCCCCAAGGGTTGGGGACTAGTAACTAGAATCATACATCCTACAAGTTGGAATTTTTTTCACTAACAATACTGAATTAAAAATAGAATAAAAATTTTTATATCCAACAAAAAATCCAATAGGATTAAATGTACTAGAATAAAACAAGACATTAAAGAACAATATACTACAGCCAGAAGAAATAAAATGGGAAAACAACACCCAAGGTCTTTAAGGACACTACTCACCCAGACCATGGTTTGGTAGTTAGATCCACCTCTAAGAGATTAATTCCTTTTTCTCTAAATTGGGAGAATAATGACTACAAACACCTGAAGGGAAAAAGTAGTGTGTAATCCTATGCTCAATAGGAAACCACAAAATATTACCAAAAAGAATTCAAAATTAGATTATCCCTTGAAAAGATTTCAAACTTTAAAGGTAAAGAGGTTTGGAAAATCAAAAGGAAATTTAAACAAAACAAGCTACACGTTTTCAAAATGATGGAGAGATACTATTAAATAAAAAACATTACATTACAAGATATGGAATATTTAAAAAAATTCTTATGTAAGGAATTTATATGAATCAAATTATATATAGTCAGAATTCAAGTAAAGTAATTCAAACAACATTGGAATACATTTATATATCAAATATAAATAAACAAGAAAGAAACATGGTCATCTACCAAAAGGTATGATAATATTAATCACTTATATGGTTCCACACTCTCTAAGTGGAAACGGAAAAATTAGTATACTCACATCAGGGATGTGACCCAACATAGGTATGTTATAGAATGTTTTCATTGTGTAGAGTGCATCCAAATAAATCACCCACTACCTAAGGCTACCATGTTCTCTTTAATGATTGGAAATTTATTATAAGACTTATTAAAATAAAACAAATCCCATTATATCATTTAAAAAATTCAAAATTTTTTCCTTTTAAAACCAAAATAGGTTTTATTCAAAATCATGCCTATTTCACAAGATAAAACAAAACATTTTCTATGAAATCATTTAATGTAATTTTTAAGAGTTTTAAATATGATAAAAAACAATTCCATCCATTCCATAATTCACTTTCACCATTATATTAAAAATATTAATAAAAAAAATTCAATCAAATCCAAAATTTAAATTCAACTATTTAAATCAACCTATTTCTAAAAACCGAACCCAATTAAATTGAACTGGGGGGGGGTACGAATTTAATGCCAAAACCATTCTAAATCTCCGAATTCTTCAAAATGGGGTTTTATCAAATTAATTGAATGAAACATTATGAAATTGTATTTAAATTAGCATTTGAAATAAATCAATCAATACAATGGTAGTCAAATTTTCCAAATCAGGACCAACCCACCTACACCAATGCTCGGGTACATGACTTGTAGACTACGATTGATAATTTACCCTGAAAAATCCATCACCTCAAGTAAAAATACTAACATTTTTTAGTCTCATCATGAATGCCTCACCACTATATGTACCTAAAGTACACAACTTGTTCCTACTCTACAACCTATTTAAAAACCATAATACCACTTCTATGGACTCTAAAACAAAAGGGAACTTTGAAAAATTTAAATCATAAATGATCTAGGAAACTAGATGTTACATGGGAAGAATAATTATATAGAACATGGATAATGATGTTGGGGTGGTATAATGGAAGGATTTGGACAAGATACTTGGCTTCAGATGTGTAAATAAGTAAAGGGTGGTGGCCTTTTATGAGTGGGAGAAATGAACCCACCTGGAAATTTCAAAAAAGATTCAAAAATAATAATGTAATTAATAAGAAAAAAATTGAAAAATTACCATATAATATAACTTGAGAAGTTTAATATTGAAATATATAACTACAATAATAATTTTACAAGTATTATTGGCATTTTAACCCATATCTTCTTAGTTTAAACTCTTATAAACTAACTTCTACCTTAACCTTGGTAAATAATTTTTATTGTTTTTACTATTCTGATAGAAAAATATTATGTTTAAATTATCATAAAATATAAATTTTTTCATTCCAAATAAGGAATCCATGTTTTCAAAATTCCATTCAAATAAGTAAAAAAAATTAATTTATTATTAAACCCTCAACCGTGACAAGAATGTGGTTTTCGAAATAGAAAATTTCAAATCATTAAAATATATATATCATAAGTTAAGAATAAATTTAATTATATGGAATTAAAGTGATAAAAAAATTTAATTATTCTTTTTTACTTTTAAAACTATATTCACATAATTATTATGTTTTAAAATGAATTTATAGAAATGATAATTCTTAGAAATCATTTTTTTTCAATTTTCATAAAATAATTTGTCTTCATTAATAATTAAAAAAGAATCACCTTAATATAATTTGGATATTATTATTAAGAAAATTAAATTTTCCTTGTCAAATAGTTTTTCTTAAATTGTAATAAATTAATTATAAATGATTTTTTCAAAAGGCAATAAATTTTTTTGATATATTATTTTTTAAGAATAAAATTGTATTTTTATCTAATATATTATATAGTGAACACATAATAAAAATGTTTAACAATTAATAGAATTTAAACTATAAAAAATTTATTAAAATCATCTAATAATATTGAGTTATTTAACTTATTGATATAAAAATTATTTCCTATGCCCTAAAATAGTTTTTTATAAACAATATTCCTTTTATTTTTAAGAGGTTTTTATTTTAACTTTTAAATAATTTTTCACCAAAGAAATCATTATAAATATTTTTCTTAAACCATATTTTTTTATTTAGTTAATCATATTCATAGACTCCTTTTCTATATCAAGGTTAAAATTATCATATTAAATAACAATATTTTAATATAATGTCACATTTCATTTAAACTCGGTGTTTCATGTAACATAGTATAAATTCAATGTTTCATGTAAAGAAAAATATTAAAAACTTAAATTTAATTTAGTAATTATTTTACATAATAATGGGTTGTGATATTATTATAGATTTTTTTTAAAACATGTTTTAGAGATTGAGGAGTGTCTAGATAAAAATATCATAAAATAATCCACTTATTCATATATATTGGCTTATCTTTATGAAAATATTTTATAGGCATTTTTGGATATGTATATCATTTGAAATACACAAACAAGATATATGTAAATTTTACTAAGATGGATGGTCTTTCAGGGAAAATTTCCTATTTTATATTCAGTAAATCATATTCACATGGGTTAAGAAAATGTTGGTTCAAATTTACCATTATGATGAATCCAGTATATATGTGGCTTCCAATATAACCTATTGCATATGGGATTCTACTATAGAATACATTTCACTAAATATAATTTCATATTAAGTGCATGAAACTCCAATATAACCTCCATATGCTTAATTTTAGTATAAACCCATGATATTCATCGTTAAATGTTCTATCAATTATTTTTTGAAGTACCCTAGGAACAAAACACAAAAATATATAATGTATGGGTACCATGATATAGCCCTTGGTACTCACAATATGTTTGATGCTCTGTATTTAATGAATTTAATTTTGATATAAATATATTGGAATGATATCTAATTTTCTATGTAATATGATTCATGTTATTGTATTTGGATCTCTATTTCTTCCTAAAACACCAGTCACCGCATAATGATGTTACTAACACCCCTTTAGTAAATACTAATTCTCATGATATTATTGTAGATTGAATGGTTAGTGAGTAACCTTATTGGAAGCAATTATTAATTTAGAACTTTTGTGATCCAAATTGAGTATAAAATTATTAGAAATTTTTGATATCTTAGGACTTTATATATGGTAACACATATTTTTTAGTTTCATTATATACATATTAGTTTCCTTAATGATATATTGAGGTCTGTTTGGGTTAGTTTTCTCTTACATTTTTCCTTGGATAATTCCTCAACACCCATCAACACTATCAAGGAATTGTTTTCTAGGGATTAATTATGTTTTTTAGCTAGTGTCTTGAAGAAAAAAATTATACATTTTAACATGAATTTTACTAAATGATATTAAATTTAATGAAAATGAAATATTAGGTGGTCCACTTTTAAATTATGTTATGAATTAATATAATTTGGATAGATTCCAAGAAGATATTTTTTTGAGGTAACATATCAATAATTGTATCTTTTAAATTATGTGTCTAATTTAAAATAATTAAACTAGGACTCAAAATTATGTAAAATATATAGTGTAATATAGTGTATATGGTTTGATTTTTGTGGTAAATATAGAAAATCACAGGTTTTTCACTATGAAAAATAGAATATTTTTTTCAACAAAAAAAATTATGACGAGTGTCAACATAATGTTCGATAATAACTTGAAATTATATTGGGTGTCAATATAATATTATGTTGTGGAAACTAAAATGATTAATAATGAACATATTAATAGTTAAGACTATGTAGAATATAAACTCATATGCACACTCCTTAATTACCCAATGCATTCAATGTGATGTAACTGAATTTTTGGGTTATATCCTTAATGGATATCCCTAGACACTTTGTCTCCCCACATAGTGGATTTTTCCTAGAGACACTATGTGCTCTGTGTGATTTCAAAGACCCACATTTTTCTTCAACACCTACTAAAATAATGTCATGGGGTATTTATATAAATTAGTGTATTTTTTTGTACTTTGAAACTAATAATGTTTTATAAATATATTTTAAATTATATGTTTTATGAATTATAAATTAATTTTTTTTTTCTATAATACAATATGAAATTTAAATATTTTATTCCCTTGTTTTCAAAATATATAAAAGTTTTTATTATTCAGCTATTTGTCAAAAATATTCATGATTTCTTTTTTTATAATATAAATGTGGGGTATGATTTAATTTTTTTGACAAATTAATTTTAGGAGATTGATCCAATAATTATATTCTAGCTGTGAATATAGAATATTTTTTTATTCATGTACCATAACATCCATTTATTTTAGATTTATAGGCATTAATATAGTCGTTTAATATAATATATTCATATTAGGTGTTATTGATTTTCGGAACATAATTCTATCATTAGTATAGTCTCCCAATAGAGAGGGAATTTGGGTGGGACTACCCACTTTCCAAGAGGCCAATTCATTATTCTAGAAATTTAATGGGATTATATATCTATGAATCATAGATTAATCATATGTAGATTTACAATATAATATAACCTTATATATTTCCCATAAATTTTAACTTAAATTAACTGTTAGATTCATCTGTATTGGTATAAATTTATTTTGATTCTATTTTTGGGAGAGTAATAGGAACATGTAGGTTGTGTAAGGTGTTACACAATAAGGCGGTGTTAAAAAAACATTTGTAAATAGAATATGGATTTTAATACTAAATAATTATAATTATTTGTCAAAAATGAAAAAAATATATAAATATAAGGAATATATGAAATGATATAGTGAGAAATTTCATATACATATGATGTATATTAAATTATTAACGCTTTCATAGTGAAACACAAACTTTATATGTGTGAGATTCTATTTAATGAGTAACTTTTTATGACCTCAATCATTAGTTATGGGTAGCATTATTGGTTACGATCCAATTAATTTTATTATTTAATGATGACATATAATATGTTGAAACTATTAGAAAGTTGCATTATTTATGAGGGTTTATTTGGGTTACACTATATTGGACACCCAAACTATTAGAATGATAATGGGATAACATTATGTTAATACATTTAATAGATTAAGAAAATGACTCTATATACTAAACATTCCAATAGTCATATATGATATGATTGAAATTTTTTTGGGTACAATATATACCCATTTATTATTTATGTACTTGAAATAGTGTATGTCATTATAGAATATGGATCTTGTATCAAAAAATGGATATGAAGTACATTTTCATCATTTTTAGGTAGAGAATAATCATTAAGAATAATTGATAAAAATACATGATACATGATACTTAGATATAGATATGTGTAGATAATAGGTTATTGATAATTTCATGATATTCATGTTCAGAACATTTATAGGTTTTACCTATAGAAAAATTAGATATTGGTATTATAGGTTATTAATTGTTCATAAAAAACATAATTTAGAGCATCATAATGTGAATTTTATATAGCTTAATTCCACTAACTGTAAATCATCATTATTAAGTACCATGTGGAATGATTCCTTTTTTATGATAAAGACATTGTCTGGGATAAGAGGTAAATAATGATTTTTAAGCACACATTCATGTTGGTAATTGAAAAACACTTTCTTTATTTGAGGTTAGAATGTATTCTCTTAATTTACCAATTAGCTGAATATTGGAGTTGGATTATTTTTTTTATAGTCCAACCATAAGGATAAATTTTATTTTTCTATCATGTTTGAAAAAGAAGGGATTTTACTTCCCTATAAAGAACAACATGTTTTCTATAAGTAATAATAAATATTTTATGACATGTGGAATGTTGTGAATGGTTAATATATTATATATATGGATAGTAATATATATATAATTTTGAAATTTAAGGATATGGTTGATTATATTCCCACCTACATTTGTAATTGTCTCTCTAGACATATAAATTATGAATTTATCAAAAAACTCTACATAAATGGATTATTTGAACCATTCTAAAAAAATAGTATTGAATATTTTTTTAAATATAATTTTAAAAATAATATATTAGATAAAAATATTAATGGGATAGTTGATGATTGGATCCCAAAAATAGTTATGTATTTAAACAAATTAGTACACAATAAATTTGAAATATTAGGTACATCACTTCCATTATGGATGATTTATTTTGTAAATTTTATTCTATTGATACACATTTATAAAGAATTTAAAAATTTCAATGAACTTGTGAATGATATATTTAATCTACCTTTAAAATATATTAATATATTTTTCATGGATTGGGGTGGTGAATATTTGACCATGTATTTCATTTCTCGTATTGGGGATTGTGGGATTTTCCACAACTAATATCTCGTAGAAAAGAATAATGTAATTGTGTGTCAGATACGAGGAATTTTACCTTATTGAAATTGGTTTCATCATTGATATGTAAATATGACCATCCTATTCCATTATAGTGGTATGTGCTATAAAATTTCAATTTTTCATATTCCATATAAAGAAATCATAAAGTTAGAAGATGATATATATGCTGTAAAATGAACCATTATACATATTATGAATATTTGGGGATGTGAAAAATTCATATAAAACTTTTATTCAAATAATAATTAATAAAGGTATCAAAAAAATTATTTATTATCTTATGGAAATAGTAGTATATTATTTTTATAATAATAAATAAAAAAAAGTCTTTCTCCAACTCTACATTTTTTTCTAATAAAGAAACCATAACTCAAGGAGTTAGTGGAAGGAATTTTTAATAAGATGAAGTTTAAGAACAAAAAACATTAAATGATTTATATATGTATTTTTGTCGTGTATTTAAAAGTGTTGGTGAAGCATAATTGTCTCTTGATACAAAAAATCTCTATGGTTGGGTAAAACTCATCAATAAATTAAGAGATATGTATTTATACTATCTAATGATGATGAGTTAATCATAATATGATATAAAACAATAAAAAACCTAGTTTTCTTAGACGGTTCGAACATCATGAAATGGTTCAATTCCATGGAATCTAAAATTAAATCGTTGTATACTAACCATGTTTTGGGAAAGGTGGATGCACCAAGAGGTATGATACAAATGGGGTACATGTTTGTTTTTTATAAGAAAAATTCCATTGATGGTGTATTTTCTACAATTTAAATTTTTTTGGATATAATAGTTTATAATAAAATTTTATGGTATTGAATATAATGAAACATGTTCACAATTATTAATGATATCGTCGATTCAGATATTTCCCTCTAATGTAACTTACATTTATTTTGTGGTATAATAGTGGGATATGAAAACCACTATCTATAATAAGAATTTATTTGATGATATATATATGTGAAACCCAATGGGTTTGATGTTCCAAATGATACTATGATAATATTTCTTCTATAATGGTTCATTTTATGATTAAAGTAATATTCTTGTAGTTGGAATATCATATTTTATGATTCACTCAAAGAGTTTGGTTTTATAAATAATTTTGATATATCTAATGTATACAAAATAATTAGTGGGATTGTTTTTGTTTTTATGTACATTTATGTAGATGACATAATGTTTATTATAATTGGAATCTTATAACATCACTCCATTAATACAGGCTTCGATTAGTGTTGCCTGATGAAATACATTAGTGATGTTACCTACATACTAGGTATGCAGATATATAGAGATAGATCTCAAATAATTGTTGAAATCATTCAAAAAAAAATAAAGTTGTAACGTGATAAAATATTTAATGAATTTTATATCTATGAATATATTTTGGTATGTATTGTTTGAATTAATATTCATAAGATCCATAATACTTATAAGGTGTTAAATATGATAGATTTAATTCCCTATGAATCTTCTATTGGATTGAGGTTTTATAACATGTTTTGTAATCTACAAGATATTTTCTATTCACTTATAATTACTACTATATTACTATTAAATCATTTTTAGAGTAACTAATCTGATTTGAATAACAATTGTAGGTATTTGAGAAGGATTAATAATATATTCTTCACCTTTGGAGAAAATAATGAGCTATGAATATAGGGTTAAACATGACAATGTTTCAAATATGACCTAGATGAATTAAATCTTAATATTATTTGTTATTTTTAATAATAGGTGGAGTTTTTTTATTAATACTCTTCTTTAACAGTCTCAATAGAGATATATATTAAATAGTAAGGATACAAAACTATGTAATATTTTGTAAAGGAAGGTGTTTCTATCATGAAAATCATTTACGAAATAGAGTTTTTTTAAATCATTGAGGGTCAAATATTTCACTATTCTGATAATATTAAATATATTTATCAAAATAAGGAACCGTAATTTCATAAATGGACTAAAAACAGTCTATTAAAATAATACCTAAATATATATTTTATTGAGAGGGGTGATATCAGGGCCTATTAGGTGGTTATTTGTAAAAATACCTAGGGAAATAATAATGAAATAGTTAGTGAAACTGAATAATGATGATCATGTATAGTCTACATATATATGAAAATAAATATATTGATGCAATGGTCTCATAATGTATCATATTTTTTTAACAATGGAAACCCCCATTTATCAATCCTTAATGTAAGATATATTTGACTTTACATGAATAGTGAAATGATAACACCCCTTATGTGTATGAATTTGAGTAGTCAATAGTCAATGATCATGGTTATGTTTTATTATTGGTGATGATAAATTAATAATAGCGTGAGATTTAGACTATTAGATTATAAATTGAGAAATATTATTTGAAAAAACCCACTAAGGATGTTCAACATAATGTTATATTGTCAATGATATACTTCGTGGTGAGTGATTATAATAAATTCTTCTTTCTTGATTCCAATATTATAATAATGATGAAAACTGTCATACATTATTTCTTTTATATAAAATTTAAATTGTATCTTAGATAATTCAGGTGGGATGGGAATGTTGTTGACCATTTCATCTATAGGAGCACAACCATGATATGATTTTTTCACTTGAATGAAAAATAATGAAATAATTAACATATTTAATTAGAATGAGGAAATTCATTAAAAATATTAATAGATTTAGATGATATATTTATTGGTACATGGTTTAGTGGAATCTGATGTGGTTAGCCAAAATTAGAATGATATATGATTTATACGTCCATATAATCATTATTTGTCAAAAAAATAAGAATATATTTGATGGAATATAATATATTTTCATTTTTAAATGGATAACATTCACTTGATGTATTGGGAAAAGGGATTATAAATTCATGAACTTGATGAATATGATACATGTTGAGTGGGACCTATTAAAATGTGATATCAGTAAGATTGGTAGAGATCTTATAGGGCCATGTAGTTTCCCATGTGGTGCTGACACATCTGTAGAAGATGGTCCTTACTTATCTCTATGAAATAGGGATTTATTATATATTTTTGAGGATGATATGGTCTGAATTGTCACAAAAATGATCCTTTATGTAAGGATTTATATTTTGATCAAGTGTTTTTTATAAAATGAAGATATATTGATAAAACTACATTCAAATGGATTTTTGGATGCATTCAAGATGATTGATGATGTTGTGTATAAATTTTTTAAGGGATTAATATTTTTTATCTGCTATATTATATAAATATGATTTCTATAACTTAATGATACATTTTTAAAAAACTATAACTATTAAAACCTATGAATATTGGTTTCCAATATAACTCAGTGTGTATAAAATGTTACATCACTTTATTTTTCTTGAAATATATGTTCTTCCATAGTGGGTGGTACAACCACATCACTGCTATGTGGTCTATATCATCTTCAATTCCATTACATGGGTCATTAATTTAATCACACATTATTAATTGATGTGATCAATTATAAATCTCCCATATAATGTTATTTATATGTTCCATGAGATAACACAAGATACTCACAGTATGACTAACAGTCTCCATACCGTAAAGTTCAATCATAGGTCTATAATGTTTTAGGATATCATATCTATTTGAGTAGTTTATTTCATGTGAACATATAGGGGTCTCTCATCCATAACACAAAATTTCTATTCAAACAATGAAATCTCTATAACCCCTTCAGTGTATGGGAATCATCATCTTACAATGATGGATACAAAGGATAATTTACCAACTCGGAATAATGGAAGAATTATTTTATACATTTTTAATCTCACTAGATTGAACATAAAAGAGTAAATGATATATTAATAGATAAATTTGGTATTCTTTTTGTTTTGGACATTTTATTTTCATGTAATTTTCATTCTATGATTCTAGATATGGAAAAGTTTTTTTAAAAATTTCCTCTCTTATAAATCATGGAATTATTCCCTAAAACCCAAAATTTACTATACTGAGTTCGTCTCTAAGGATAACCATGGATTTTTATATAATGATTTATAATAAATAAACCTACTAGATGGGATGAATCCTTAAATATCAATGTTAAAATCTAAAAATACTCTATTGGATACATTTTATTCATGTTTGAATCATGGGGTTTCAGATTAAAAAAATGCATTTTATAATTAATACTAGTATAAAGATCTTGCAATCATTACCCAGACACGACTAATAAAAATTCGATTCCTGGAATATATTTTGTGTTGTATAATCCATGGAATGGGTGATGGGTATTCTAACAATGAAACACATCATTCAATAATTTCAACGGTGATCATGGTCAATGGAATATTGGAGTTTGGATTAGTAAATATCATCAAGTATAGATTCATGTATGTCTGAAATTGTACGAAAAATATAATTTATTTATGTATGGTAAGATTAAAGGAAAATATTTTTCTTAGACTAATAACCATTTTTTAAGATGGAACAACTCAATCATTAATTAAAATCATGGAAGTTATAAATAATTTCATGATAGGTGTATAATAATTTTAATTTTTTCAAGTAGTAAAGTCTATATATTTATAACAAATATGATACAAATCGACAAGAAAGACACTATGTAGGAATCCATTTATTTTCTAGTTGATGCCTCCCATTATTTCCTGACCATATCGTAGTATCTACTAGAGATATAATATGACACAATATTTTATTTCTCAATAAAAATTTGGATTCATTTTTTTTATTTGAGAGTAGGTCTTACTTATATATACCATTTCTCTTAGTTTTTAACTTGTAACATCAATTTTCTATTAAATTAATTTCTCGTCATTTTATGTGACTTAAACTGATGAAATATTTTATTGATGTT
Source organism: Viscum album (assembly GCA_963277665.1). Lineage (NCBI taxonomy): Eukaryota > Viridiplantae > Streptophyta > Magnoliopsida > Santalales > Viscaceae > Viscum > Viscum album. The sequence goes on along the minus strand of OY728132.1, from coordinate 1,335,909,393 downwards.
AAATTTCAAAAATAATTGGACCACCAAAAAAATTTATACATAATATCATTTAAATGTATATCAAAAGAAAAATTAAAATTAAAATTTACCAATCTGAGTGTTTAGGATGATGTATTCTTGTAAATCTAAATCATAAGTACACATTTTTTATGAAATAGACAACGAAAAAATTAGAATTTTATTACATTTTCCCTCAAATGAATATTGGCTACATGGATATGTAGTTATTCATCTATTACAATAACATAAGTATATATTATAAATGAATGAAAAATTTCGTATTTAATTACTACTAACCATTTTATCATGGTTTAATTTAGGCATGATGAATATACAGTGTATCTTCCATGTCATGAACTAGAAAAGAGTTTCATCCAAGCTAACACCCAAACCATTATGTGTAATGGATTGAAGGGTGTTCCTAATCCCCATGGCATGGAAACCAATGATTGGGTATCAAAAATAATATTTTTTAAAGATTTCCCAAATAAACATGTCCATAAAAAATAAACAAAAAACATCCCAAAACTAATAATCATAACCAGTCAGTGTACCACAATTTTGAGATTCAATATTTACATTATTGAAAAATACCCAAAAATCACAATTGAATTGGAACAAAAAAACCTCCCAGAAACTACAATGAAATAATATAAGAATCACCCCCAAGTCACCACCACTGACACCAACCTGAAGTGGAATACTAGCAACCTGATCCACCTTCACCACCATGAAACTGGTTGCCTCTATCTAGGTTATAAATATAAAAGTCTAGATACACCATAAGGTGTATGTAGGGTTTGATTAAAAACCCAGTAGGATGACACTCAATGAAATATTTCATGATATAAAATTAGAAAAAATGTCAATATGCACATTTCCACAGTATAATTTGAGAAAATGATATGAAAATATTTTTTAGGATAATTGTTTTAAGGAAAACATTTCTCATAGAAAAATTATTGAAATGAAAATATACATAGGGCTCATTGTATACTAATGGTTATCACCACATCACATAAGAATCAGTACACAAGAGAGAATCATGGGAAATCACTATTGTTAATCTATCACTAATGGGACCCTATAAACATCATATATTGGTGATCAAAATCCTCCACCCAATACCAATTGTTTTATTATGCACAAGTCACTAGAGGGGAACACATCCGATGGTATAGTGGTCTCTAAATTGTAAGAAAGCACCAAAATCATTCATTTTCATGATCCAATAGATATGATATCATCCCATTGTCTAGTGGTCTCTGATCATATCACATGTTTAGTTAGTGTTTTAGTCGTCAATCTAGGTATATGAATCCAAGCCTGATTCGCTTCTGAATAAACTAGTATACTTGATCTTGTTTGCCCAAATAGACATATAGGTTTTAATATGTTCTAAAATTCCATTATACATATCACATAAATAATCATAGTCAAATGAAAATTCAAAGCATTAAAATAAAACAATGAAATCCCCACTTTAACAATTCACATTAACACATTGATTAAATATCATATAGAATAGACTACATTCCAAAAAAATCACTTTATATATTTCACACACAAAAAACCATTTGGAAACAAATTTAGAATCAATTTTCTAAAAAATACACCCATTCAGAAGCACAAAAAGAAGACAGTATAAGAAATCCAACATATTCACAGGAAAATCAGATTTTAAATTCATACTCACACCAAATACCTTTATTAAACTACCTCAAATCACTTTGAAAATCCAAAATCACATTTAAGGTGAACAAAAATATAACCAAAATCAAATAAAAATTCATTACTTTTATAAAACCAACATTCAACACATTTTGACCTTTCAAACCCATTGAAAAAACATTTCGCACCATTCACATATGGAATAAATCACATTCAATGAGCACCATAATGAAACACACATAAAATATAACCAATTTCTATTACAAACCCAACATTAGTCACATATTAACCATTAAAACCTTTGTAAAAATATTTCACACCACACCAAAAAAACATAGAATGCATTTATAATAATGAAATCCAAAATCATCTACTAATGTAAATTCATTGAACCACCTACATCACACATGAAAATTCCAAAAACCTATTCAAAACTTGAAACACACCACCACTATACCTTATAAAGGCAAGATTTAACAAAAACACATCTTGTTTTCACAACATAACATATGATTCTACCCTCATTATGTCAAATAATCCACTAGAAAATAGTAACTAAAGTATAATGGAAGAGAAACCCTAGAAGAAGGGAGAAATCATGAGAGAAGAGGCGTACATGATGAGTTTGATAAGATACCACAACAAAACAACCACATAATTGGTGGTCCAGTAGAGTAAGGTGGAGAGGGTGAAATTCCTAGGGTAATTTATATATAATGGGAGTGAAATATGGGAAATATGGTTAAAATAGAAAAGGTAAAGAAGGTAATTTTACTATTTTTGATGACTTGGATAGGGAATAGGGTTAGCCTTCTGGGATTTAAATTGTAACACCCCAGGTAAATAAAGAATATGACATTTTCTTATTTATCCAAATTTGTGAATCAAACATTAATATTACGTTAAAGGGGATGCTATGCTCGATGGCGTACCCAATACGCAACAACGAGTTTTTGGGAATCTTACATTGCACTCTAATAATAAAATAATATTATTTTAAATGGTAGTTAACATGTAGCCGTTGTGTTGGCGGGAATGGATAGAAATAACAAAAATATTATTGTATATGTTTTTTTTAAATGTTTTTACATTTATCCAATAAAAGATAAAGGCATAAAATACGGAAATAATTCAATTTTAGGCGTATATGCCCCAGTTTTCACTAAAGGTTCACTTATCGTCTTTTGATGGAGAACCGTCATTAAATATAGTTTTTTTCACTCTTATACATCATTTTGGACATAATAAAACTCTTCTTAATAATTGGTACATCAAAATTTACTTTGTGCAAAATTTTGGTATCTTTCTGATAAAGTTCATTTTTTTAATGAATAGTGTAAAATGTTGTATTTTAATTCAAAACCTCTTTTTAATATAATTTATTTATATGATTAGATTATCTTTTTAATTGGTTTTAAAGTGAAATTAGAATATATTTTTACCATTAAATCCAATAGTGGTCTTTGGAATTAATTTCACTTTGAAATCAGACTTAAACCAGTGTCAATCTTTTGATACTTAATGTTTCATAAAAACACGCTATTTGCTCTGACAGCGGGAATTAATTATTAAATTAATTAATGTGACTTATATGTTTTGAATTTTGTAAAATAGAAATCATTTTTGAATTTGGAATATCAAATATAGATTAGGGTGAATTTTTGGGATTTTTCTGAAAAACATCAATTTTTGATGAATAGCGACACCACTAAGTGGTACTTATAAAAACTGATTTTCCGTTTAAATGAAATTTTTCCATCTTTGTGTTTTTAATTTCAAAAATCTGACATACATGGTTTTAATTAATAAGTAAAATGTGGTTCAATGGGATAAAAATATTTTTTTTGGTGAATAGTAACTTATTAAGTTTCTAATCGCGATTAGAGGTAATTAGTGTAGTTTAAGGTAAAAATAAAGTTTTAATAATATGAAATGAATTTGACACATGTCCTAACCTCATTGGATGTGTAATGGCAGACCAATACAATCCATGGGTCAACTTGGGGACCCCATGGAGCCACTTTGGTTGGGAAATGACAAAAATAACTTTTTATTTTATGAAAAAGTAAAAATGACACGAACATGATATGTTTTACAAAAACAATTTTTAAGTGGGGTTATACAAGTCAGAGTTTTTATTATAAATATTAATTGGAAAGATAAAAATATTTCCTACATCATAGTAATTTCTTTATAATTTTTAGACATTAAATAAATTAAATTATTTATGACATCATAATGATGCAGCGATGACATCATTATCTGACGATTTAAATAAAATGAAACGATAATGTAAACTCTATGACCTACACATGTCCAAAACTTATTGGATGGGTGGATTTAGAACCCTTATAACCTTATCCACGAATTATATCAATGTGGGACCTTTTAAAACCGAAACACATTTTCAAATAAAGTAATATTTCTTACTTTCCAAAAGTACCCCTCCTCTCCTCTTATAAAAGGCCCCCACCTCTACCTCATTTCACACACTCCTCAAGCCTTTGGCTCGGCCAACCAATGCCCATTTTGTCTCTCCACATCCCTCTACTCATCCTAGAGGATTACCTTTGGGAAGAATCCTTTCAAAGGAAGCCTTTAGGCTCAAATCAAAAGGAGTTACACTTTTAAAGGAAATTCATTCTCTCATGTTCATTTGTTTTATTTTTGCTTCTCCAACCCCCTAAACTCTTTTTATATAATTCTTTTGTAACAACACCAGTATCTTAAATATACTAGGATTTTGTTATAAGATTTATTCGAGCTACACTCTCACACAACTACATCAAATGGTTAAAGAACATACGGTTTCCGTGGATGGAAAAATTCTGCCTCTCGAAACGATGATTGTTCAATACTCATTTAACACCTTCAAAGGTGGCCATTATGATGTCACTATTTTTATATATGATTTATAATATGTTTATGTTTTACTTTAGATTCTGTATTTTTCATTTGTGGCTTACCTTTATGGCTTCCATTAAGGGTATACGCGATATCTTCATTTAAGGAAGTGCGGACTACCGCCCCCTCAAAGTGATTTGATTTGTAATTACCATATGTGGTACGTATAAAGGGTATATTTAATGTTATTATATATGAAACCATACTGGAATTAAAATACTATTATGTATCATTATGTTTTAATTCCATTAAATATGAAATAAAAATGGAAGTATCTTTCATGCGTACGTACGGCTTACCGTCTCCATGAACGATACATTTCATTTCTTGTCTCAAAATATTATGTACTATTATAAGTACATATATATAATGGATATATATGATGTATGATACATCTAAATGATTAATATAAATATGGAATTAAAATATAGATACCTTTCATATAGTTTTAATTCCATTAATACGACATAGAAATGAAAGCAGCGTTCATGCGTACGTACGGCTTACCGTCTCTATGAACGGTGCATTTCATTTCTTTCCTCTAAATGATTATGTGATATTATAAATACATGTATATTCTGGATATGTATTACATATATGATATCCAAATCAGGAATGTAATTTTGGATATAAAGAACCTTTGACCACACGAACAGCATGTAATTGTAAGAAGTCCACTTTCGACTTAAGAACCAAATATCGACAAAACAATCATTATTAACTTAATGATTACATAATGTTTATAACATGGAAATAAGTGATATAAAAGGAATAATAATCTTGAAAATGGTTCTTAATCAAGTAGAAATTAACTCAAGTTTATTATTCAGGACGTTAAAGGATGATCGAGTCAAGTCGGACCCGAGGTAAGGGATCCTACTCCTCTCTTTCTTTTTAAGTACACACTTTTATGTCATTCCTTTTAAAGCTCATATTTCTTGTTATTGGTATGATCATTTATATTACACTTACTGTAATTTTTATGTCCATGTGATGAGAGACCCTATTTTTTCTCATCAATCCATTTTGGAAGTTTTGAGTGGCGTCGTTAGGCTGCCGAACTTTCGTAAGAGATCTAACCTCTCTCTTTCTTTTTAAGTACTATCCTTTATGTCACTTCTTTTAAGCTCCTATTTGTAATGTTGGGGGATGTTATTTTATATTCCTCTTTCTGTACATTTTATTGTAATGTGATGAGATACCCTATTTGATCTCATCAATTCATATTCAGAAGTTTTATGTGGCGCCGTTAGGCTGCCGAGTTTTTGAAAGGGATTTTTCATCTCACTTTTATTCCCATGACATTTGTGCTACATTTTCCACAAATTCCATTGAGTGGTGTATGTACTGCCCATTATTATACTCTTTGTGTAATATACTTTCGTTTATGAGTATTTACATCAATGATCTATTGTCCTTCTTTCATGGGGTGTATGTTTTGAAAGATACCCAAGTCGGTAAGGGAACCTTTCACCCTCCTTTTTTTAAAAGACTTCTTTTGTTGGGTCTTTTAATTTACATATTGTTATGTTGGGATACTTTCTCATATATACTTATTGATGTAAATTTTATTTCCAAGTGATGAGATACACTTTTTTATCTCTCATCAACTCATTTTGATGTGATGCCGTTAGGCTGTCAAGGGAACTTTTTAACCCAATTTCGATTTCTTTGGGTTAAACATGTAGTCATTGAATATGTCATCCATTGAATATGTGTGAATGACCTTTTATTGTTTTAAACTTAATATCCACTTATATTGGGTGTATTTATATTTTTCACACATATTTTTGAGATTTATTTTTCCTTAATTTAAGGATACCTTCTTTATAAGGGATTTCATCACATTTGACATTTCTATTGAGGGTTTATTGTTGTTATGCACTAATTCACTATTATATGGTTTATATACTGTCCTTTGGAGTATTATCTCATGAATCCATTTATTCTCATGATATTATAAAGTTCTGACTAAATGTTATTCCTCAATTATTGTATTCAAGTGTCTCTAATTTTGGTAAAACCCCTTTAACCGAAATATCATTTTAAATGTTTTAATTATTTGTTCTTATTAATATCCATGTTTTCAAAATGGTTTTAAGGATTTATTTATATGGATATTAATGGTTAAAAAATTTTAGCTTCAAGGTGGTATGGGACACTTTGATTCAAAAATCTCTTTATTAAATGTTTTAAATGGTTTTGGAAATGGTTTCTATTTTGGATTCATTATTTCAATATACTAAAATGTTATATTGTGATTGAAATGTGGAAATGTTATGTTTCCTTTATGAATGTTTTATGTGATACATTTATGTTATGGTTCCTAGGCATTGTTATGAGAACGGGTGGTTCCGTGATAAACTAATGGCGGGTGAGCCCGATATAGCTCTGCAATGCATTGGGTAACGTGAAGGAGTGAAACGTTAAGGTTTCTCCGAAGAGATTTAGGGAATATACTGTGATGGGTATTCCAAACGTAACCAAGATGGTTACTCCCTACGTAAGAACGTTATGAATGCCTCAAGTTACCTTTATGTCTTATGATTTCTATGATTTATTCATGGTTTGATGAGGTATGTTAAAGTGCCTTTGTTTTATGGGTAAAGAATGATTTCATTCTTATGTATATATGAACTCATGTTTCCTTTCCATATTTTTATAACTCTTACTGAGATTTTTATGCTCATCCCAAGTTTTTGAAATGTTTTTCATAGGTCAAGGGAAAGGTACATGATGTGATGATAGTGTCAAGGATGTGTCAAGAAAGAATCCGTGTTATATTTTAAATATGTTCCCGTTGATGGGAAGAATGAATATTGTCTTTTATGTAACCACTTTGTTTAAATGAGGAATGTAATGCAAGTTTCATGATATAATTCTCTAAAACTCTAAACCTGAAAAGATCCTCAATGGGTAATCTTGTAATAACTCAAGATTAAGTAAGGTTTAAGGCTGGGGCCTTATAGTTGGTATCAAAGGTCGGTTTAGATAACTTTAGAGGTTAGGGTATTCTTTAAGCATAAGTGACATTACCATAATGGTTAGGATTTCAAAAAGAGTCCTAGTTTTAGATAAAGTGAATGAGTAAGTATATCTTAGTGTTTACCTTCCTCATTAGTACATTATGGTTTTGTTGATATACTCACACTGACATTTCTATTTTAAGTGAATGGATGGATCTAGCAGAAACCAAAGAGACAACAGGTTTGAAGGAAGCTGTGGTGGTTCTCTGATTAAGATACTACATAAAATGGGGGATTCAATGGGGAAACTCGTGGTTGTTCTAAACAAACTATCAAGGAGTCATGATCAACCACTTGAACCTTGGTATGTTCTGTAATACATCATGTACAAGATGACCAATCGATATGGAAGTTCAGGTAATAGAGTTTATATGATCCTCATTTTTTAGGTAATTATGGGTTACTCTATGATATGATGGAAAATGAAAGGAATGAGATAAACATGAGGTTAAAATATGTTATGATTATTCTTGAATATTTTATCTCATTTTGGGGAATTTTTTAAGAATTATATAGTTTTGGGAAAAGGACAACACGCAGACCATTTGACAACCCGTCGTGTCGGACAAAGCTGCGGGAATCGAACCCACAACCAAAGTGCGACTAGTATTTATCGCCTACCACTGGACTACGTGAAGTCCCTGGTTAGTTTGACTGATTCTTTTTAGTTATATGATTTTATTAATTAAGAGTAAGTTGATTTTGGGTTATTTATGAAAATGATTAACCTATCATGGAGGATATGGGATTAGGTTAATTACTTTTCAATACGAGACTTTAGGAGCAACTGATATTGTTTGGCGATAAATGTTACGATTTAACTTGGAAGACTATGTGACTAAATCCTTCAAATATTTGGGTTTCAATCTTATATTGGTTTACTTTGAAGAATTTTATGGACAAATTGTTTATCGGATGGTCCTCTTTGAACTTTGGGTTTTGTTGGACAAATTTTTGAGATTAAGCATAGATTTTCTTTTTAATGGGTTATCCTTTTCTGGATTATCTGATCTTGTAGTAACATTTTTGGTTTTGGTTTTGGTTAAAGCCTGAAGTCATGGGATGTATATAGTTTTCTTTTGTGGATTAGGTGATTCTCTAGAAGTTGATTATAGTACTCTTAATGTGAACAAGTCTCCCTAAATACTCATCTTTTGGAAAAAATATGAGTTTGATTAAGGAATCTAGTAAAAGTTGAAAGTCAACATGATAAGTGATTATGTTTCCTTATGAATAAATTCCTCAATAAAAAGTAACTTAAAATTTTTTTTGTCTATAAACTTTTCCTACTGGGGAATCGAATACCGTTTAACCCATCACAAGTTTGTGATTTTCTTGTGGTTAACTTTCTCCTAAACATGTTTTCTATCACTCTCCATCAGAACATGACCCTTTGTTTTTTCCTCCATGTCCATATTTTCATACTTGGAATCCTAGTATGGGTTAACTCGGGTGACCTATGTGCTTATATTTCTTTACTTTAAAGTGATTGTTTTACCGACTCTTGTTCCGATGTGGGACTTTCAAGGATGTTTCCAAGCTCAATTTTAAAAAAATTGCGAGGACGCAATTCCCAAAAGGGGGGAAGGATGTAACACACCAGGTAAATAAAGAATATGACATTTTATTATTTATCCAAATCTGTGAATAAAACATTAATATTACTTTAAAGGGGATGCTATGCTCGATGGCGTACCCAATACGCAACAACGAGTTTTTGGGAATCTTACATTGCACTCTAATAATAAAATAATATTATTTTAAATGGTAGTTAACATGTAGCCGTTGTGTTGGCGGGAATGGATAGAAATAACTAAAATATGATTGTATATGTTTTTTTAAATGTTTTTACATTTATCCAATAATAGATAAAGGCATAAAATACGGAAATAATTCAATTTTAGGCGTATATGCCCCAGTTTTCACTAAAGGTTCACTTATCGTCTTTTGATGGAGAACCGTCATTAAATATAGTTTTGTTCACTCTTATACATCCTTTTGGACCTAATAAAAATCTTCTTAATAATTGGTACATCAAAATTTACTTTGTGCAAAATTTTGTTATCTTTCTGATAAAGTTCCTTTTTTAATGAATAGTGTTAAATGTTGTATTTTAATTCAAAACCTCTTTTTAATCTAATTTATTTATATGATTAGATTATCTCTTTGAATTGGTTTTAAAGTGAAATTAGAATATATTTTTACCATTAAATCCAATAGTGGTCGTTGGAATTAATTTCACTTTGAAATCAGACTTAAACCAGTGTCAATCTTTTGATACTTAATGTTTCATAAAAACACGCTATTTGCTCTGACAGTGGGAATTAATTATTAATTTAATTAATGTGACTTATATGTTTTAAATTTTTTAATATAGACTTAATTTTTGAATATGGAATATCAAATATATCTTAGGGTGAAGTTTTGGGATTTTTCTGAAAAACATCAATTTTTGATGAATAGTGACACCACTAAGTGGTACTTATAAAAACTGATTTTCCGTTTAAATGAAATTTTGCCATATTTGTGTTTTGAATTTCAAAAATCCGACATACATGGTTTTCATTAAGAAGTAAAATGTGGTTCAATGGGATAAATTTTTTTTTGGTGAATAGTAACTTATTATGTTTTTAATCGCGATTAGATGTAATTAGTGTGGTTTAAGGTAAAAATAAGGTTTAAATAATATTAAATGAACTTGACACATGTAATAAACTCATTGGATGTGTAATGGACGACCAAGACAAGCCATGGGTCAACTTGGGGACCCCATGGAGCCACTTTGGTTGGGAAATGACATAAATAACTTTTTATTTAATGTAAAAGTAAAAATGACACAAAAATGATATGTTTTACAAAAAAAACATTTAAGTGGGGTTATACAAGTCAGATTTTTTATTATAAATAGTAATTGGAAATCTAAAAAGATTTCCTACATCATAGCAATTTGTTTATAATTTTTAGACATTATATAAATTAAATTATTTATGACATCATAATGATGCAGTGATGACATCATTATCTGACGATTTAAATAAAATGAAAAGATAATGTAAACTCTATGACCTAAACATGTCCAAAACTTATTAGATGGGTGGATTTAGAACCCTTATCACCTTATCCACGAATTATATCAATTTGGGACCTTTTAAAACCGAAACACATTTTCAAATAAAGTAATATTTCTTACTTTCCAAAAGTGCCCCTCCTCCCCTCTTATAAAAGGCCCCCACCTCTACCTCATTTCACACACTCCTCAAGCCTTTGGCTAGGCCAACCCCTGCCCATTTTGTCTCTCCACATCCCTATCCTCATCCTAGAGTATTCCCTTTGGGCATAATCCTTTCAAGGTAAGACTTTAGGCTCAAATCAAAAGGAGTAACACTTTTAAAGGTAATTTATTCTCTCATGTTCATTTGTTTTATTTTTGCTTCTCCAACCCCCTAAACTCTTTATATATAATTATTTTGTAACAAAAACAGTATCTTCAATATACTAGGATGTTTTTATAAGATTTATTCGAGCTACACTCTCACACAACTACATCAAATGGTTAAAGAACATACGGTTTCCGTGGATGGAAAAATTCTGCCTCTCGAAACGATGATTGTTCAATACTCATTTAACACCTTCAAAGGTGGACATTATGATGTCACTATTATTATATATGATATATAATATGTTTATGTTTTACTTTAGATTCTGTATTTTTCATTTGTGGCTTACCTTTATGGCTTCCATTATGGGTATACGCGATATCTTCATTTAAGGAAGTGCGGACTACCGCCCCCTCAAAGTGATTTGATTCGTTATTACCATATGTGGTACGTATAAAGGGTATATTTAATGATATTATATATGATACCATACTGGAATTAAAATACTATTATGTATCATTATGTTTTAATTCCATTAAATATGAAATAGAAATGGAAGTAGCGTTCATGCGTACGTACGGCTTACCGTCTCCATGAACGGTACATTTCATTTCTTATCTCAAAATATTATGTACTATTATAAGTACATATATATAATGGATATATGTGATGTATGATACATCTAAATGATTAATATAAATATGGAATTAAAATATACATACCTTTCATATAGTTTAAATTCCATTAATACGACATAGAAATGAAAGCAGCGTTCATGCGTACGTACGACTTACCGTCTCCATGAACGGTGCATTTCATTTATTTCCTATAAATGATTATGTGATATTATAAATAAATGTATATTCTGGATATATATGAAATATATGATATCCAAATCAGGAATGTCATTTTGGATATAAATAACCTTTGACCACACGAACAACATGTAATTGTAAGAAGTCCACTTTCGACTTAAGAACCAAATATCGACAAAACAATCATTATTAATTTAATGATTATATAATGTTTATAACATGGAAATAAGTGATATAAAAATAATAATAAGCTTGAAAAAGGTTTTTAATCAAGTATAAATTAACTCAAGTTTATTATTCAGGACGTTAAAGGATGATCGAGTCAAGTCGGACCCGAGGTAAGGGATCCTACTCCTCTCTTTCTTTTTAAGTACACACTTTTATGTCATTCCTTTTAAAGCTCATATTTCTTGTTATTGGGATGATATTTTATATTACACTTACTGTAATTTTTATTTCCATGTGATGAGAGACCATATTCTTTCTCATCAATCCATTTTGGATGTTTTGAGTGGCGCCGTTAGGCTGCCGAACTTTCGTAAGAGATCTAACCTCTCTCTTTCTTTTTAAGTACTCTCCTTTATGTCACTTATTTTAAGCTCTTATTTGTAATGTTGGGGGATGTTATTTTATATTCCTCTTTCTGTACATTTTATTGTAATGTGATGAGATACCCTATTTGATCTCATCAATTCATATTCAGATGTTTTATGTGGCGCCGTTAGGCTGCCGAGTTTTCGTAAGAGATTTTTCATCTCACTTTTATTCCCGTGAGATTTATGCTACATTTGCCACAAATTCCATTGAGTGGTGTATGTACTGCCCATTATTCTACCCTTTGTGTAATATACGTTCGTCTATGAGTATTTACATCAATGATCTATTGTCCTTCTTTCATGGGTTGTATGTTTCGAAAGATACACAAGTCGGTAAGGGAACCTTTCACCCTCCTTTTTTTTAAAAGACTTCTTTTGTTGGGTCTTTTAATTTACATATTGTTATGTCGGTATATGTTCTCATATATACTTATTGATGTAAATTTTATTTCCAAGTCATGAGTTACACTTTTTTATCTCTCATCAACTCATTTTGATGTGATGCCGTTAGGCTGTCAAGGGAACTTTTTAACCCAATTTCGATTTCTTTGGGTTCAACATGTAGTCATTGAATATGTCATCCATTGAATATGTGTGAATGACCTTTTATTGTTTTACACATAATATTGACTTATATTGGGTGTATTTATATTTGTCACACATATTTTTGAGATTGATTTGCTCTTAATTTAAGGATACCTTCTTTATAAGGGATTTCATCACATTTGACATTTATATTGAGGGTTTATTGTTGTTATGCACCAATTCACTATTATATGGTGTATATACTGTCCTTTGGAGTATTATATCATGAATCCATTTATTCTCATGATATTATAAAGTTCTGACTAAATTTTATTCCTCAATTATTGTATTCAAGTGTCTCTAATTTTGGTAAAACCCCTTTAACCGAAATATCATTTTAAATGTTTTAATTATTTGTTCTTATTAATATCCATGTTTTCAAAATGGTTTTAAGGATTTATTTATATGGATATTAATGTTTAAAAATTTTAAGCTTCAATGTGGTATGGGACACTTTGATTCAAAAATCTCTTTATTAAATGTTTTAAATGGTTTTGGAAATGGTTTCTATTTTGGATTCATTATTTCAATATACTAAAATGTTATATTGTGATTGAAATGTGGAAATGTTATGTTTCCTTTATGCATGTTTTATGTGATACATTTATGTTATGGTTCTTGGGCATTGTTATGAGAATGGGTGGTTCCGTGATAAACTAAGGGCGGGTGAGCCCGATATAGCTCTCCAATGCATTGGGTAACGCGAAGGAGTGAAACGTTATGGTTTCTCCGAAGAGATTTAGGGAATATACTGTGATGGGTATTCCAAACGTAACCAAGAGGGTTACTCCCTACGTAAGAACGTTATGAATGCCTCAATTTACCTTTATGTCTTATGATTTCTATGATTTATTCATGGTTTGATGAGGTATGTTAAAGTGCCTTTGTTTTATGGGTAAAGTATGATTCCATTCTTATGTATATATGAACTCATGTTTCCTTTCCATATATTTATAACTCTTACTGAGCTTTTTATGCTCATCCCAAGTTTTTGAAATGTTTTTCACAGGTCAAGGGAAAGGTACATGATGTGATGATAGTGTCAAGGATGTGTCAAGAAAAAATCCGTGTTATATTTTAAATATGTTCCCGTTGATGGAAAAAATGAATACTGTCTTTTATGTAACCACTTTGTTTAAATGTGGAATGTATGCAAGTTTCATGATCTAATTCTCTAAAACTCTAAACCTGAAAAGATCCTCAATGGGTAATCTTGTAATAACTCAAGATTAAGTAAGGTTTAAGGCTGGGGCCTTATAGAAATCCCATTTGAAAACTGTGTGTTTATCTCTATCTTGGAGAAACCCGACCATATGCATAGAGAAGTGTTCATAGTTTCCCTTATCCATGCGCTAAAAATTCACCACCTTCTGGGAAGCCCAAAATGACTGTTTTTAACAAAATCTCATTGGGAAACCCAAGGGTAAATAAAATACCATAAATTAACTAAATAATACCTCAACGGATCATGCCTGTGATAATTATACCACCCATGAAAACATTACACTCTCATAAAGTAAACATGATGCTTGATCCAAGAAGAAAATTGATATTCCTATTCAAACCAAGACTTCTACTCCCATTCCTTATTATCATCACTAGAAAGATACTAATGAACATGGAACAATAAAATATACATCCCATGAATCACTCTTTCATTATAATGAACATTTTTTAATGTCTGCTCAAAGACTAAAAATCTAGAACAAATTACAACTCCTCCAAATTCAGCACAATGGACAGATATAGTTTATATACTTTCACCTGAGAGAGTTATAAATGACATTAATTGATGTCAAATAGGTTGTTAAAATATGATATGTATTCAACCTTATCAATATACTTGGTAATCTCCAAATGTCCAACATAACATTACATTATCTTCCATTTCTAACATAAATGAAAATGACCATAGTGAGTTCCCACTTTCAAAAACACCCAATCAAACATAGAAAACTACAAATATCATCTATTTGACATAATATTTATGGTGGATCTAGGATATAAAAAAGTACTATCTAACTAACTTGACATTGTCATATGTTTCCAACAAAAGGTTTTGTCCCAACAATAGGGTCTCTCCCACCTATGTCCAACATAATAGATACCAACACGTCTAACCATAAATCACATAATATTGAGCCATTTAAGTCAAGGGATGTAAGAAAAAAGTTATGTGTGAACTCAACCAATCCCAAATTGATATCCAACATTCCACCAAAATAAATCACTCATGCCCAGAGTAAGTCTTCCCAAATTTGATTTTCCCACTCCGTTTAACAATCTATTTTCCGATTGTATGATGTACTCAACTTGACCTATGACCCCATATCCTTATGAAGGACTTCCCAAAAATGTGAGTTAAAACATGGGTCATAATCTTTAACAATTTTTAAAAGAACTCCATGATGCCTCACATCCTCCTAGACATACCACCGACCCATCTCATCCACATTGGATAAGTGATTGATTGGAATGAAAAGGGCCGAATTATTTAGACATTCAATCACTACCCAAATCACTACTACAAACACGGCCTTTATCAGCACTAAAAATGGCATGTATCAGCGCTAGAAAAGTGCTGATAAAGCCAGCATAGATAAAGGGGGGTCCCCTTTATCAGCGCTTTTTTTAGCGCTGATAAAGGGGTCCTATATCAGTGCTTCCTTTATCAGCACTTTCATTTTAGCGCTGATAAAGGACCCTTTTATCAGTGCTTTTAAAAAAGCACATATAAAAGTTAAAAAAATTTAAAAAAATTTAAAAAAATTTAAAAATACTGCCAATCGGGGGGGGGGGGGGGGCTTTTATAGGGCTTGAACCCCCCCCCCTTTTACAGTGCTTTTCGGCCCCTATACAACACCCCACACACCCCACGCACCGCCCTCCACCCTATAACATCGCTTGCTCCAATATTCCCCATGTGCGTGCACCCCTGCCTCCACCAGGATTTGAACTCGAGACCTCCCCCCTACGCGCCTAAGCCCTTACCACTACTCTATTTTGATTTGGTTTCCAATTCATGATATCTATATATATATATATTTATATATTTAGTTATATTTATTCGTATAGTAATATATATTTATATTAATATATATATATAGTTATCTTATAATATATAGTTATATAGTTATAATAATATATATATACTAATATTAATATATATATAGCGGTATTAATATATATCTATATCTATATATATATATATTTAGTTATATTTATTCATATAGTAATATATATTTATATTAATATATATATATATAGTTATATTAACATATATATAGTTATATTAACATATATGTAGTTATATGAATATATATGAATATATATTTATATAGTTATATTAATATATATATAGTGTTATTAATATATATATTTATAGTGATATTAATATATATATTTATAGTAATACTAATATATATATATGTAGTTATATTAATATATATATAGTTATTAAATTAATATATATATAGTTAGATTAATATATATATAGTTAGATTAATATATAGTTATATAAATATTCATATATTGGTATTTTAAATAAAATGGATGTTAGTTATTATTTAGATAAAGGTAATATATTTTATATGTAAATATATTTTACTATTTATATTTATAATTAAATTTTTACGTGTGAATATTTAAAAAATATGAATATATTGTTATATATTTTATTATAAATAGCAGTGCATTATAAAAAACGATGAAATTTCAAAGAAATAATATCAATATGAATGTAATACCTTGGAATAAATTCATAACCCACCAAAAAAATCCAATAATACCCCCTTAAACGAGGGTGAAAATCCACAAAATGTTAAAAAATCGGGGTACCCCGACTAAAAACTCAGTTTCAGAGGCCATCTGGGCCTCTTTTGGCCTCGAAAATCGCTTGACTGGGGTCCCCCAGAGTCACAATGATGTAGAGCTCGTCGTAGGCTTCGATTTTATTTGTGGTAGAGCTCAAACGGACACCCGGATCAAAAGTTATGGTCGTTTGAAGTTTGAGTTGCGTTTTCAACATATTTTGGATCTTTTTTTTAATTTTTTTAGTCCTCAAATTGTTATTAAATGACTATTAATCCATAATGATTATCAAAATATTAATTAAAAATATTTTTTTAATTTTTTAAGAAGTCATTTTCACTAAATGTCTTATATATTAAGTATAATAAGTGTAAATGTACATTTATACTTATCTAAAATATATTTAAAAATTATATATTATATTTATATAACAATATAACTATATTTATATATTAATATATTAATATATGTTATTTTTTTTTGAAGCCGACCCTTTATCAGTGCTAAAAAAAGCTTTGATAAAGGCCCCCCTTTATCAGCGCTACTAAGCAAGCGCTGATAAAGGGGGGCCCTTTATCAGCGCTACTAAGGGAGCACTGATAAAGGGGGGCCTTTTATCAGTGCTACTAAGCGAGCACTGATAAAGGCACCCTTTATCAGCGGTTTTTTGAGCGCTGATAAAGGGACCCCCCTTTATCAGTGCTTTTTCGTTAGTGCTGATAAAGGGGGGCGCGGCGAAAAACTGTTTTTGTGGTAGTTAATGGAATTATTCCCCATGGTGTATGAGGTATGATAGTAATAAAGTCAATTATGATCTCTTCCCACTTCTAGAAAAGAATGGGTAGTGGATGAAAAAATTCATAGTGCCATTTTTGATCAACATTATCCCACTGACATGTATAACACTCTGAAACAACGTAAGATTTTTTCCTTCCTTATACTTGGTCACAAGAACATAATATGAATTTCATAAAACATCATTTTATAACCAAGGTGAGTGGCCCATTTACACTAGAGACTATCATGCATTACCACCTTCTTTAACAATAATAGAACAACAAAATGACCCTTTAAGAAAAAAAACACCCTCAAGAAGAGATGACTACTTGTAGGGAACCTCCCCACCACTAAGGAACTACATAGAATGTTGGAACAAATAATAACCTAGATTATCTTTTCAATCAACTATGTAAGCAAAGGTGTCAGTACAACACTAACGAAGAATGAACATCCACTATTCCTGTAGGTCTCTAGGTGCATTTGAGCAGTGGTTCCCATGAAAGTCCACTCATAACTATAACCGTTCAATGCCTTTACTTGGTTATTCCAACCCAAAGCATATTCCACAAAATTACATTTTACTAGTGTGTAAAAAATATCAAAATCAAACACATGAAGTTACTCAACTTGATGATGTTACATTAAATTCAAATCTTTTTGGGAGAAAATGTATGCTAAACTCTCATGGTTTGAATAAACTATAAAATTAACCCAAAAAATATAGTGTTCCAATATATTCAAGTAATGCATCATCAATTCTATGTATAGGTCATTGGTTGGGTTGTACTTTCCTCGTGGTATGAATTAGCACATACCATAAGCCACTATATGGTCATCCTGAATTAGTACTTAACCAACACCCATAACTAAGAAATCACAATAGACCACATCCCTTTCCATATAACAAAAAAAATAAAAATAGTTGTTGTGGTCAACTGATTACTAATCTACTCAAAGGGATCATTAAACTATGAAATCCATACAAAATTAACCACTTTTTGTGTTAGTGTTTTAATGGGAGATGAAATCCAAGTGATGTTGCAAACAAACCACCTGTAATACCTTTGATGTCCTAAAATAATTCTTATCTAGATAAAATATTTCAACCACCCCCATGAAATCTCTGCACATATCTTCTTAGGGTCCACCAAAACCCATCGTTAAGAGATCACATGAATGAGAAACATAACCTCTGTGATCCAGAATGCTCATTTAGAAAACTTCACATAGAGACAATGATCCAAAAGGGATAACAAACCAATTCTAAAATTCCACTCCCAATCCTACCCAGTCTTGCAATATACACGGATTTCATCCATGAATACCATGGAAATGGAAACGAGATACTGGTGTAAATTTTTTTCATGAGTTCCATAATGACCACTATAAAATTTTTTAACCTAAAAGGCATGACCAAATACTCCAAATGGTTATAACCTCTTTAGAATTTTATTTTCCAAACATCAACCTATCAAAAAATAACTTGGTGATACCAAAAATTCATGTAGATCATAGAGAACCACCTTGTCATCTTAATATGATCAAAAGTTTCATCAATACGGGGAAAATGGTATATGTTCTTAATCGATACCTTATTCATCTTCTGGTAACCAATGCACAACCATAGATATCCATTAGTTCCTCACAAATAGAAATAGGATAGCCCAAGGTGAGACACTAGAGTAAATCAATCCTTTAGATACAAAATCATCAATAAGTACCTCTTATTCCATCAACTAGATGTGGGTCATGCGGTATAAGGTAATAGTTATCAACTGTGATACCACTACCAACTCGATGGGGAACTCTATATCCTGCTCCAGAGGAACACCTAAGAAATTATTTGGAAAAACCTCTAGAATATCATATACTATATGAGTTAATATAGTTTGAAGAACACTATCATAATACTCAAAAATGTGCAACTAGATCTGATAAACAAGGTTTCCCAATTCTGGATGTAGAGGTCCATCACATCATGGCTGTGGATTAAATTAACCCTTAAAACCCCGAGTACTTCCATTAGTTTCCACAAAAATCACATTCAAAAGATAACAATCGATATGCTGTGGGAAATAGTCCAAAAAATATATACAAAATATAATGTCAATTAGTCACATTCCCAAAACATGAAAACTCCAATCCCACTCGACCCATGACATGATGACTGAAAAAGACAAACACCAAAAACCCTACTCTTGATACATAGCAAGAGGTGTTACCAACTCCATCAAAGATAACATAAACTCATTTGGTAAAATTTTCATATCAAAAATTTAAGAAGAATTAAATTAAATGGAAGAACCCATATGAAATAGTATAGAAGATATAAACAATGAAACAATAATACTACCCTGAATTATCATAGGCCTTGCATTCGATTCAACTATTTCTCCATCCACTACATGATGTTTACTTGTCTCTATCTAATACTGATAACAACCTCTAGGTTTGTATTTTCTATGAACTAACTCTTCCTTGAAAAAGATACATCCCTACCACCACGACCTTCAAACCATGAACCCACTTCCCTAGACGGTTCTATTCAGGCTAACATCCCTTTAAGTGATATAGATCATTTTCCATTATTATATGTACTATCCACATTTTATGAATACTAAGTGTTCATAATTGATCTTAACCTATGGTAAGGTGTGGGTGTACATGAACAAAATGGATTCATGATCCATTCATTATCACACTAATTGATAATGACGGGCTAAACATTGACCACCACAGATGAAGATAATTAGGAAAGAGGGCCTGAACTACCCCCTCCCTTCATCCCCTACTCATTCTAATTTCTCTTCTTCTCATATGAACTGCTTGTTCCTATTTTTAACACTACTTCATAGAAACCATACATTCTTTTATGATCAATTTCTACCTTCATGGAATGATCTACCACATAAATATAGGTTTTGAAAATTAACTGGAAACCCAATGATTGGATTTACAAGCACTACCCAATATCAAACTTTTGAGCCTTAAACAGCTCATTGGATATGATCTCGGGTTCATACCAAACCATTTCTTCAATGTTGTTACCATACTACATCATAGTGTGGTCTCCCTATAAAATCACTACATACTCTTATGAACTAGGAAAAGAAAATACATATTATTGAAGTTGAAAATGAAATCCTTCAACTCATTGGCTCATTATTTCCATAATTCACAACTAAGTCCCACCACAATCAATTGGGACTATCCAGCATGAATAAACACATTTCTCACTAACCTCCTAATGAGTATCAATAAGCTCAAGAATTTACTTTTTTCTCAAGTTACTCCTCTTAATTCATAGGTTACGTGATACCTTGAAAAATAATTAGGGATATTCTTGAAGATCTCTTGATATTATCCATTTCAAGGACCAGTTTCATCTTTCCTAACCTGAGAAAGACTATACCCCACTACTTGGCCCAAATCATGAAGAACCCAAACAAATACATTCACTATCATTTGACCAATTATTGAGGGGGAAATATCTATGACCTCTTCCCATGGGTTTAGAGGATGTCTCTATGAAGAAATTTTTTCTATAACAATAAATTACAACACATAATAAGCCATCATTTCAACCATTAGTGCATGTTATGAAAATTTTCAACAACAAAAAAATTTCAAACAATTCCATGAATTAAAAAATAATCAAAACCATCCTAAAAATTTAACCAACCAAACCACACCATAATCACCCAGTGTCTTTATAAAATTTATATCCTATATGTATCACCTTGAGGAGAAGTCATGAAAAACTCCAACAACCCACGGAGACTCAGGTCTTCTCATGAATCATTTTGAAAAGACACTCCACTCAAAAAAAATTTCATACTATACAATCCTGCCTCTAGTATATCCAGACTCTACCTAAATAAAATAACACAAAAAGAGTGTGACCTTCTCTGATGCCATCTTTTCATGAACCAACCCACATTTTCATCCAACCCGATACCCGACACGATTTGTAGCATGGTCTGAAGGACATTCCCAATCCCCATGGTTTGGAAACCAGTTAATAGGTATCAATAATACTCTTTTGGAATGATTTCACCCACTAATATATCCAAGAATAAAAAAACATCACATAATTAATAATCAAAAACAGTTATGGTACAACAACTTCTAGATTCGATGTTTTCAATATTAAAATAAAGAAAAATACCAAAATAGAATGGGGAAAAATAATCATAATAACCCCTATAAAACCATAAAGTTGTCATCCTCAAGCCACCACCACTAAAACCTGTATATAGCAGAACACTAACAAGCTGATCAATGACCACCACGAGACCCGTATTTCCATTATCTAGGTAATACATAAAAAATTCTACATACACCCAAATGTGTATGTAGTATTTGAGGAAAAGACTAATAGGTTTCCACTCAAGAAAAATTTCATGCTATAACATAAGAAGAAAAATCATTATTCAAACTTCCATAATAAACATTAAATAATTTTTAAGAACCCATTTTTTGGAAAATCCATATGAAGAAAAAATTTCCCAAAGAAACTTCCGGGAAATTAATATGTACAAATAGATCATAATATACAGAAAATTAGAACCACATCACATAATAATTCATTCACAAGATAGAAAAATAAGAAATACCTATAGGTAATGTAGAACTCGTGGGGCCCTAGAATCAACATACCTTAGTGATAAAAATCCTCCATCAAATACATATATTTTTATCATGAACATACCACTAGAGGGGAATGTATACCAAGGTCTAGTGGTCTCTAAATCACAAGATAATACCAACATTTCTCTTGTGAACTGGACACTAGAGGGGATACCATCACATGTTCTACAAGTCATTGATCACATCACATGTTTAGTTAGAATTGTAATTGCCAATTCTGCTGCAAGAATCTTGGCCTCAAACACTTATGACTCAACTAGTATACTAGTTATAGTCCACACACCTAAATACCTAGTATTCCCTTCTTGATCAAATTTCATTTCATATATCAAATAAATTATCACTTTTTAATATACATTACATGCATCAAAATACCATTATGAAATCATTGATTTAACAATTCACATTGATCCATCAATCAAATCTCACATTAAAACAATTATTTTCTATAAGAAAAAAATATTTCATTTTTGAAAAACAAAAAACCAATTTGAAATAAATTCCACACCTCTTTAAAATCATAAGAAACCCATTTGGAAATGAAATAAGAATATTTCATATCAAATCCATCCATTTCTATGAAAAAATGAATTTTCAAATTTTTACTCACACTAAAACCAATTTATAACATTCCACACATCACATTCATAATCAACAAAAACATTTAAGGTAAAAAGGTTTCTTATATGAGAAAATACATTTATTTTAGAAAAACATCTTTCAAGACATACTCACCTTTTAATTCCATTGAATACACATTTCTCACCTTTCACAGAAGGCATAAAGAATATTAATGAAGCACCAAAATAAAACACAGAGGCATGATAACCAATTTTATTTATAAAACTATTTTCCTAATATATGCTGCTTAAAAAAATTTGTAATGATATTTTTTCTAAAAATAATAATTGATATAACACATTTATGAATCCAAGAAACAATTCCAAAAACATATAATAATTTAATGATAACGAACCACCTGGATCACACTTGTAACTTATGAAGTAGGCGTGAAACCAAACTCACACTACCACATACCCTATAAAGTCATGATCGAACAAAAAACATATTGATTTCACCTCATACAAAAAATTTCCGACCCTCATGAAGTCTAATAACACACATGAAAATAAGAACTCATGATGGTGGGAATGTAAACCCTTGAAAAGGGAGAAATCAAGATAAATGAGACTCACATGATGATTATTTGATGTTACCTTTCGAAAACCACCTCAATGTTGAATATACATAGAGAATGTAGGAGAGGGTGAGGAACCTATGGTGAGGAACCCAGAATGGGGGAAAGAGGGAGAAATATGGTTAAAATCGAAGAGGGTGGGATGTTAATTTTGAACTTTTTAACAACATAGTTAGGTTATATGGTTATCCTATACAGTTATTCAAACTATCCATCAAACATGAGTCCATAAATATAGAATAGATGAATTTATCATGGTGATCCAAAATTGTTTGAAATTCTTTGGAAAACCAATGTGGTTGCCTCTTCCCAGGGGGAACCCAGCCACACTCTCAAATGGGGAAGGGAACAAGTTTTTCTCTTACCATATGCCAGTAGTGTTCCTCTTGTTGGCAAGCCCAAAACTGACATTTT
The DNA here is from genome assembly GCA_963277665.1 of Viscum album. NCBI lineage: Eukaryota > Viridiplantae > Streptophyta > Magnoliopsida > Santalales > Viscaceae > Viscum > Viscum album. The sequence continues at coordinate 1,335,885,567 of OY728132.1, read as the reverse complement.
TCACAAAAAACCTCAATAGTATCCCCAAGGGTCTGTATAATACCCAAAATAAAAAATATAATACCTAAAAATAAAATCATATATGTTACATGACATCACTACAAACCATGGTTGGACCGTTTTTGAATGGTATATTGAATAATAAAATACAATCAAAACCATGATTATTGTTTTTTGGGTGTTCAAGTGTTCAAAAAGGAACCAGTACAAGGAAATAATAGCATTATTATTTTTAGAACATTATAAACCAAAATTTGAAAATATAAAAATACACTTAATTTTTCCACGATCCACACACATAGTGTGAAATTTTTTACTTCTTTCAGGTCTAATTTTTAATTCTATAAAAAATTGATTCCATTTATTAATTATCAATGTTTTAAAAAAAATTGGAAGGAAAAGGTCTAATGAGTGGAAACATGGAAATTTATTTTGTGAACCTCTATGGGTTCCCATATTTAAAATATATTTTTTATCATTATTTTTAATTTTCAATATTTTACACTAATTTCCACAAAAAAGTACTCCAATGTTGAAACTCAAATTTTATCAAAGCCAACCTTTGAAAATTTTGAAACATTACAATACAGTGTACCTTTATTTTGGTAGTTTAAGGCAATTAAAAATGAAACATGATAGTGAATATATTGTTCTTGGTTTTATAGGATGATAATGAACTGGGATACCTATGTAATGATAAAAGAAAAAATGAAACAATGGGAATGAATAGCCCAAATATAGTATATATGGAATCACATAAAATTTTTATGTGATTACTAACAATGGTTATCAGAATGAAGTGAGAAACTATTTATGGGATTTCAACTATGTCAAATGTATATCTATAGACAAAAATAATATAGCTTTGACAAAATGTGTGGATTCCTTTCAACAAATGACAATAACTAACCTCACAAGAATGAGGTGTCTGGTGATGATATAAAATTACTCTAGTGGGGAAATGTGCATACTATTTTAGTTATATATAAAATTCAAAACCATCATAATGTTTATAAACATGTTTTTATAGTTGGTTCCCTATATTTAAAATTAATAACATATGATTATATTTTTTATTAATAATTTTCCTTACCAAATTATGATCATTCCTTCATAATCAATTTATATGTGATAAGGCACTTAGAGTATATGTCACATAGAAAGAAAATAGTATATCCCTTATATGATTATAATTTAGAGATAAAATGATAGTATTCATGAATATAGTTATATCTCAAAATTATATTTCATGATTAGACAGAGATGACATATGCTTTCACAAGGACGAGGCTCATAAGAAAATGAGACACCGTCCCATGGTGTTTTCCCTTGTTAATTTCTAATAAAATAGGTTATATTAAAGAAAACACTAATATGAAATCCAAATTCTCATGAGTCATTGGTTGTTCCTATCTATGAATGTATCGACTGATCTATGAAAATTTTGATTATCAGAAACATATATCATAGATCATGCACATTGATATTTTTATGAATACTATGATGACATATGTTCACGATGAATTATGATACATTGGGTTCATCAAGGGAGATATTTCATTAATGGATAATTCAAGAAACGATTTATACCTTATGTGCCTTGATGGAAGATAACATCCAATTCCCTTAGATGGGAATGGAAATGAAAACATAATTTGTTGTCCATTGTGTTTGGTGGGAGAGTTAAGTTCTAGATTGTCATAGAATGAGAAAAAAATCATATAGTTTGATAGAACCAGCATGGAACCCTCGTGAGTATAGATATTATGATAAAAGTATTATATTACAAGGTAAACATTATTTGGATGTTGGATGATGCTGTGATAATCACCTCTTTCTTCTTGGGTGTCTTAATATGTTGCAAGAAGCTAACCTTGGAATTTAAGCAGTTAAGCCTAATTCCTCTTATAAAGAGGCCTATAGGGCCACACTCTAATTTTATCTACAATATCAGTTAAATTATATTTTTAAATTTCAATGTCTTGAAAATATAGTATAATATATAGGTTTGGATAATCACTAGAATTAAATGATGAGTTATTTTCACGAATAAGTTAGTAAAATAATAATCATAAAAATATTTTTTTTGAATGTTTAGGGAATATTATATTTATTGTATTTATAAATGAATAATATAACGATTTTTTTATAATATAAATAGGCATTACTAAAGGATTTGTCAATATCGGCAATGGAATGTGTACTATGATTAATGGTATGATTTGAAATGGAATAAATTCCATTTATTTATATTCTTAAATCATTGTGTATTTTAATATATTTAGAATAATAATAGTATTATTATTATTTTACATGGGTTCATATACGAATTATTTTGTAGGAAAGGCTCCATTAAGTGACTTTGAAACCCTAAACCAACCATAATAAATATCAAACAATATCATTTTCTATAATCACACTTATTGAGAACAACAAATAGAGTGAGAATCTATCAATAAATCTCCATAGATGAATATACCGAGAATTATCATCTCCTATACTCCTAAAATATAATAAGGTAACATTAATGTGTTCATTCACCTTAATGATAATTCTACTTCCCTCATTTGGGAGCATCAAAATCAATTAGGATTGATCATAATATCAGAAAAATATTCTATAGAAAAGTGTAGAGTTTGCAGTTCATGTGTCGATCACTACTGGAGAGATTGTACACATTGATCTTGTAATATAATGAGGGTATGAAGTGATAAAAGAAACCAAATCATCAATAAATAGATAATAACAAGTTGAGGCAATTTTATATATCACTATAAATTAACAGTAATTTACATGTGAATACTATCACTTTTGGTTCATGAATTTTCATCATTCATGTAATCTAATGTTTTCAATTTTTAATGAAATTATTTTCCAAGGGTAGTTGTTTTTATCCAAATAAATACCTTAGGATGATATGGAAATGAAATCAGATAGAATTTCATTTCACCTGAAACTTAAATGTGGTATCCTTTCAGTCACATGCTTAATTTTATTTATTTATTATTTGTTAATTGTTTTCTTGAGTTTGCATATTATTTTACATATATCGACACCTTTTAATATATAAGATCATTTCATCATCTCTTATTAATGATCAATAACATAATATGAAAATTTTTGACAATAAATAATGAAGAAATATCTCAAAAAATCTATATATTGCTGTAAAAGGATTTTCCTATTAAATGCCTATGAACACGATATGTAATCCTTAATTAAACATAATGTAATGGTGTTATCACATCCATATATCGGGATAATGTTTGATATATTTTAGGTAATCTGATCTAATATCCCAAAATATAGGATCAACAAATATATCTTCACTGATGAGGACATGACATATTGAACTACACATAGTGTGAATAATGTACAAAATGTGTAGTCCCTATATTCTCACTACCTAGTACATGGGATGCCCCAACATGTTTTGTAGTGGATACAAAATTGAAGGATTGATGACTTTAGTGACTCTAAGGCCACAAAAATCTTATTCCAAGAAAAAATCAAGTACGATGAAATCTCCCGTAGTGGGAAACACACCCATTTCCATGGTGTGTGATACAGACATGTGCAGAAGAGAGAACAGTCAATGTATTATAGTATATGATATTTAGTATTCTATAGAGAGTTTGAACTATTTTTCTAGATGATAATATACAAAAAATAAAAAATTTTATTAACATGTATTCTATTTTTTAAATATTTTATATTAAGAACGATAGATTCAGATTAATAATTATATATTATATCAATTTCCATGTTATAATTTAGGATAAGCACAAAAATTCTCCAAAAAATACACCAGTACAGTTCATTAATTTTAAATGAAATTATTGTTTATTTAAAAGTATAGATGATGATGACTGTAGGATGTTTATAATTAATTAAGATAAATTGAATAAATAGAATTAATTCATGATGCATTATCTTAAATAATAAATATAATTAATTAAAAACAAACTTTACCAATGTTTTCCAATTACATGATGTGTGGATGATCGAGTGATTAGATAATACATTGTATGTCATTGGTATATTTCAAAATATTTTTACTATATTGAAATTTATCGCCTTCGTGTCATCCCTACCCATATTATGTAAGGGTTTTCATGACCATGGATTAATATATGTAATCCCATTTTATCCAATTCATTGGATCATATCACATGCACGTTAGTAGAAGATTATGTAATGTTAGATATTCAAAGGTAGAGGAGGTGGTCTGAGTCATGGAGCTATGGAAAAAATACTCGAGGTGTGGAATAGGATCCTAGGATGAATTATAAAACATGAACCTAGATATAGTTAAAATATTTTTTACTATAGTGTTGAGGGTAAGTTAATCATCTACTATATCTAATAACCATTATATTATCTCATGATCAGGAATTTTATATTATATCAGTCAGTTTCATGGTTAATAATTTATGTATTTCGATGTTTCGGGATCAAATAATAAATTACTTAACAAACATTCAAGTTGGAATAAAATAAAATTGGTTTATGCATATATTTTAACAAAAATGGTTAATCACCTATGTAAAATTCACATAATATTAAAAATGCATATGATAGGATAAAATTGGGTTTTATGAATATGAATATAAATACTACAACTAAAATATTATGTTCGTATAACCTTCTAATACATACTTTTTAAATGAAATCATTGTAAAATGTTCTTGAAAACCCCAAATATGGATGCATTCCATTATAGTTGAACTCTTTGCATGATTTTTTTTGGTTTGACTTAACTTAATTCACAAATAATGTTGAGAAACCATGTAAAGTCCCGAAAATTTTATGTAATTTTTTTAATTAATGGAATTATTTCGAGACTGTAAAATCTGACGGCGCGCGATTCCGAGCCCTGGAGTGCCAAGAATGATCTATCGAAGTTTGGTTGAGTTTTAATTAGAACTTGTAAGCCATTTTCCTGAAAAATTTGAATAACTCTTAAATGGTAACACAGAATAGAAATCCGAGGGCACCGTTACGTTCAAGATAGCAGTTTTACCCTAAGCGTGGCTTATGTTAAGTCGGTCTGGGCCTCCTATGAGAAAACCCATAAATGGCCTAATCGTAAAAAAAATAATTAAATAAATTATTTTATTTTTCAAATGATTATAACTCACAAACGGTATCTCGGATTAAAAAACTGAGACCACTACTGAACTAATGAGGGAATGCTTAATTTATGAAGATACTAACTTTGGCCGGCCCAGGCCACCAGTGAATGTTAGTTTTTGTCCTTAAATAAAATAATTAATTCACAATTATTTTATTGTAAAATCCATACCTTTTAAATGGTAATGTGGATTGGAAATCCGAGAGTACCGTTGGGTTAGTTGGGGTGTTTTTCAACTATCCAGAGTCTATCCTCGACTGGTGCGGGTCGAGGGTGACTGATAATAATTTTAGGAAATTTTTTTCAGGTACGTTAGGTAAACCTGTGAGCGGCATTTTCAAACTTTTTAACCGGTGCTCAGAATTGAAATCTTAGGGCCCTGTTGAACTCGTAGCACCGATATTATCGTAAGGATACCTTCACCTAGACCGTAGTGATTCGAGGGTGGAAGTTATCTTTTCACATATTTGAGATGGAATAATATAAAATAAAATTTGTGTCACATTTTATTATATTTGTTAAAACCTCCTACATGTGGATGTTGAGAAGTGGGGACCACCAGACCTAAACCTCCCATGAGAGGTTATGATGGTGGGGACCACCCGAACTAACATTCCATGAGATGTTATGATGGTGGGGACCACAAGAGGCTTGAAACCTCTTGATCACCCCTCATAAGTGTGAGAAACCTCTTGGACACCCTTCATCCTTAATTGTGCCAACCCATCAAATAATTAATTATGCCCACCTATGTAATTATTTATCCCAATTTGAAATTATGCAAACATATTATATAGTGTTGGATAATTTATTTTTGGTGGAATTGGGGTGAAACTCTTGGAAAAAGGGAGAAACTTGGAGCCTTGGGAGAAAGATCTTCAATGAAAAACACCATCGAAGAATGTTATTCGGAAATCACGGAAGGGGACGACGTACGATCCATTCATCAAAGCGTGGTTTCAGAAGCAATGATCACTGGCACCCCCTCTATCTTCTATGACTTCTTTACCGCAACCTCTGTCGACGAATCAAATGTGATAGGGGTTTATTTATGAGTGATTTAATATCCCCATGTTCTTTCCTTCTAAAAAAACATACACGGATCAACTCTCAATTTTAGATTGATCCACTAATTTTTTTCATTAGTGGGGTTGAGAATGAATAATTGTGGGTGCTCGAATGGAGTTAGTTTGAATTAAATTTCCCTTTCCTGTTCTTGATATTCTTGTGATTTAAGTATAATAGCCACTTGTTACCGCTCTAATGTGGAGAGTGCGAGCAAAACAAACATGGCATGTCCTATCTGTAATTCTTGTGTTGAATTGTGGTGTTCTTCACGATGGTGGAGGATGGAGACCAATCACGAAGGGGAACGAGAATGGCGGTCGACACCACTACTGGTCATGAAAAAGGAAACGGTGCAACGATTCCACTCTGCGGCCACCGCCGCCCCGGCCGAACCTCGCCACCCTGACCGTACCGCCATCGCGGCCTCGCTGCACCACCCTTGTCGAGCCACCTCACGGCCTTGCACAGCTGCCCCGTGGCCGGCCGTGCCACTACGGCCTCCAACGGCCCTCCATGGAGCCCCTATGGCCTCTGCACCATGGCAGCCTCCGTGACCCCTGCGACCCCTCGTGGCCCTCAAAGGTTGGACCGCCAGACCGGGCCGCCCGTGCAAGACAGGCCAGAGCCAGCGGACTGGGCCAGGCCCAACGGGTCTGGCCTGGCCGACCCGAACCGGGTCGGCCCCTGCCAGTTTGGTTGAAGTTGATCCAACCGAGTCTGATCGGATCCAAGCCCACAACGGCCCATTTACTTCCTTTTGGACATAACTTTGGAACCAGACATCCTTTTGACAAACCGTCGGCGGTGCTGGGAATATTGGAGAATGATGGTTCCTTTGAGTATACTGCACTGGAGTTTTGGATTAAGATGGGGGGTATTCAGGTTGGATCCAGCACGAATCCAACTGGGCCCCCAAGAATAAAAGGATAATAACTCACAAACTAGGCGTCCGATTGACGCTCCCTCTGTTGCGTTGAGACCCCTGTGATGTGGCAGACCATGAGATGATTTTTTGTGGGACTTCGTGGAAGTTAGAGTATCAACAAGTAGCTTGTGGAGTGGATCCTCCCAGAGAAGAGCGAGCATAGTACGGGGACCTAGTAACTAGCTGAGACTTGATGACTGCTGACCATTTCGACTCAGAGTGGCTTGACCGGCCCAGTTGGAATCTCCTCTGTGTGATGCGGGAGACCCATGATGGGGAGCGCCTCTATTTGTTGTGATAGACCCATGGTACTTGATAGGAGGAGTACTTCAGTAGGCTATGAGGGGGAGAACCTCTATGTGACATGGTAGACCCACTGTAGTCGATAGGTGGAGTACCTCATCAAGTCACGAGGGGGAGTGCATATGTGTGACGTGGAAGTCCCACAGTGGGGAGCGCCTCTATGTGATGCGATATACCTACAATACTCAACATGATGAGTACCCCAACAGTCCAAGGTTAGTGGGAAGTACCTATATGTGACGTGGCAGTCCCACTATACTCGATAGTGGAGGGGTTCTCTAGCAGCTGAAGTGTCCGATGATGTGACTGGGGATGTTACTTGTTACTACCCCAAGAATAAATCCTGGTGTGAGCTGAGTCAGTGAATTTATGTTTTCCTCATGATTGAGATGAATTACATGAAAACTATGGTATATGTATTGGCACATACCTAAGTAGGGTTATCTGTTGATTTCATACTATGTGGTTTATCTATGGTGGATTTTTTGTGACCTTGAGGGTCTCAAGGTCTCTACTGAGTATTTTTATACTCACCCCTGCATGGGATATGCCCTCACCTTGTAGTGTTGGATGCAGATGAAAGATAACGCTGACTGAGGATGAGAGTACCCTGACTAGTCGGTTCCCAAAGGTGGACCATACGGCGTGTCGATACTCATAGGATATGGGTGGACGTGGAGTGCTGAGAATGTCATTTGTACCTACCCTTCAGGTAGGATCTCAGTGGATGACCTAGTAGCTACCATTATTTTTCTTCAATTGTATTGTATTTCAGTTGTACTTGTTCTATTACTATTGGTCTTGTATTCTGACCCCTTTTTACTTTCAACAATCTTTTTACTACATAGTTGACTTGCATTCATATATTTCTTTGTGCTTGGTTGCGTGTGTTTACAGTTTATAATGAAGATTCCTTCCCGGTTTTAGGGAATACTCCTTTAGTGCTTCTCTCCAGCCCCTAGCCAATGAAAGGCGAGATTGGGGTAGTCACGGCACGAGCCCTGGGGGACGGGTCATGAAAAGCCAAGAATGATGTTGTGTAACCACAATTAAATAGTTGATAAAATCATTGACCAAGATTTCAGTATTTTCTAGTCCACTCAATGGATCAAGGAACTACATGTTAATTCAGTTGGAAGGTTACACCAACCTAAAACACAAAAAATAACTTTTCAGGCCCTTGTATGGGTCATTAAAAGTGTAATATTGATCCTTTCCACTCTAATATGTATGATATTAGATATTCCTATACTAATGGTAAGGGAAATTATGTTTCATGGAAATTATGGGGCTTAAATTGAATTTAAATAAATTTTTTTAAATTAATTAATTTTTTGTAATCAAGAATGTACTATATAAATGCTATTACTTTTTATAAATGAAAAACAAAATAGACATAAAAATATAAAAGGGATAAATACTGCATAAGGATAACCTTCTCAGTATAAATAATTTTGAGAAATGATATACGATCTTACACATTATACCATGGGATGAATGGAAATTAAATGTACTGGAAACCACCCACTCCAAGTTACATTCAAAAAAGGATAACCAGGAAGAAGAATCACACTAATTGAAAAATTAGGACAATGTAATGGATATCCATAGGTTTATTCAATTATCCATGTCCAAAAATTTTTTATAGTATTTTGGGGATAATAATTTTTATAGCATTATTTCAAAACATTGATATCTCAATAATGATATGGAGAGATTAGAGAGGTATGAGATCTCCAATAATATATTCATGTGAAATCATGGACAGTGAGATCTTGTTAAGAAATATTTGGTCTAGTTGATTAGACACATAGAGGTACCAAGGATATTGGGTTTTAATACACCATATGAACTGCACATAAATCTCATTCTATCCACTTTACTTGAAAAATATGATGTTTTATTGTGAATTTTAATATGTGAACCTATCAAAAGACATATTTAAAATTTCTTTATCTTATTTCATGGGACGAAAAAGAAATGGGGAATGAAAATCACACAATTGTTATGATGTATATGAAAATAATGGTCAAGGAAGAGTAATAAAAAAATCTTGCCAATTCTATGGTTTTGGAACACCATGTTTCAATGAACCAGATCTATAAGAAATGAAAATAACAATATGAAAAAAATCATGTGGTAATGAGGGACATTAAGAGGTCAATCGAATCAAGCTAGAAAAGAAAAGGGAAACTTTTTTTCTATTCATTATTGATTGGTACATTTTTATATCTACTTATTTTGTATTAGAAACTTAATGTGATCCCCACATATATATCCAAATAAAGGTACCATGTAGATTTTGGATAGTTGAAATGGTAGAGGAAGATCTATAGGCTTCCATTGGAGATGGGATGAAATCTATATCAATTGGAGATTACTATATCACATTTCCAATATAATTTATTTTTGTTTTAATGAATTTTAATTATGTTTATAGTGTTACCATGAACATCATTTTATTTATTTATTATAAAAAAATGAATTTATTTTTATATTTTGAAATATGTGTCAATATTTTTATAAAGATAACATATATTATGTTATGACTTAGTTAAATTGTTTCTTTAGGTATTAAATTATGAAAAAAACATAGGTAATTGAAAATAAAACAAACTCACGTGACTCATGTAACACCAAATTGTGGGATCACAATCACGGTCACATAAGTTATAAAATATTTACAATGCTCAATCAAGATTGTTATTTTGACTCTCTAATGATTAATCCACTTAAAATATGTGATTAATGTTTACAATAAATAGATAACCAGCCCACCATTTTATGATAAAGGGGAAAGGTCCACATATCTTCAATAATTGGTACACGTTGATGTATGAGGACCTTTTAAAATTAAATCTATATGAATATTATAATACATTACTACATTTACTGATGAAATGAAATTATATGGTTATATCTAATAGATGAGGTACAAGTCCGAATACTATCAGAAGTCCGTGAATGAGGCTAATAATATTCATGTTAACAAGATATTGAACCATAGATCAGATAAAGTAGTTTAATATTATAACCTATTCTTTATCCAAATTCTAATGGTGTATTGGATTATATCTCCACTCATATTACATTAGACACCATTATGGAATTGTGGTTTTGAAAGTAGTATCCATACACTTCTATATATGGTATGGTTGATAACAAGTCACTCAAAACATCCATTATCATTTTTGCAAAATAAATTATATAAAACATTATACATACTAAACTGAGTACTAGCCATAGTGAAAAATAAATTTCCCTTTTGTGTTATAGAGAGGAATAAACCATGATTTGTCCCATATTAGTTAATGGGGTTGTGAGGAGTCTAGTAAGGGTAGAAAAAGAAAAAAAATTGGCACCCCAAGGAATGATGTGAATATTTATATTGTATCCCAAGGAAACATGATGATATGATCTATAAAAACCTTGAGAAAATAAAGTAACCATCATAATAAATTATGTATTTCTTATGTTGGAGAACATCCTCATTTATTATAGTGTGGGAAAGATTGTATTAGATTATATTGATGCTCAAGATATATAATAGTTGTTATAGAAATAGATTCCAACTATTCCAATAGAGGAAGACATTTCTTGAAAGAGATATAATAAATTGTAGTGATTGAGATGTAATAGAACTAGAGAGATATGGTTCTCCAGTCCTAATGATGGTGACACATTGTTGGTTGATAATGATTAATTTAATTGAAAAAAGGGGATGTAGAGATCTGAAAAGCTATAATATGGAAAGATTCCATGAATTGTAAGATGAATTCCATGTGTTAAAAACATGTTTGGGTTTAGATTTATCCACTAATTGATTTAAAAACATTCGGTGGAAAAGTGTATTCTAGAGTAAAAAGAACATATAAGATAAATTAAATACCTATAATGAATGAATAATGGATAAAGGGTTTAAAAAACATCAAGGAATTGACTATGATAAAACCTTTTATCCAGTTTCCATATTTAAATCCATCATTATTTTTACTACCATAGAAAGAAACCATGCCTTTGTGAATTTGAATATGGATGTCAAAAATTCAATCCTTAGAATATATACATTGGAGGTTGGGTATATAACAGACCCATATAAGGTTTTAACATCAGTAAATTAAACAAATTCATGAATGTTATAGAGATCCATTTATGGATTTAAACAAATATCTTGGTCATTGAAAATTTAGAAAGAAGAAGAAATTAATGATTTTTTAATATTAAAAATGAATGTGAATCATGTATATACGATAATTTTAGTGGGATTGTATTTGTTATCATTGTATTATATGTGGATTTAATATTACTAATTTGAAATGATATACCATCATTATATGAGGTTATGTATGGGTGAAAAAATTATTCTCCCAAAAGGTCATATGGGAAGTGACCTAAATTCTAGGGATCAAGATAATGAGTGAAGGATCAAAATGAAACATGGGATAAGTCAATGTATATACATTAAATAGAAAATAAAGAGGATCAGTGTCGAACAATCCAATATTGTATTGGTTCTAGTTTCACATGGTATATATCATTCCATGATAATATTTTATTATACACAATAATAGAGAGAGATAATAAATAAGAGCCCATAATATTCTATAATAGGATATATCATGTGAGGAATGTTATATTTGTGGATTTATGATTTCAATTCATTGATCATGGTAGTAATATATAAATAATATATTGGTAAACAAAATTAGACTAATGTTAATTATATCCCTAACTATATGAGGTTAACTAAGGATATGTTCATTGTGTATAGAGGTGATGATGAGCTAGTTAACATGTGTTGTTTTAGTTCTATCTTTATGACTAATCAGAATTATTTGATAGAATATTTTGGATATTTATTTTGTCTCAACGTAGGATTTGTGAGATGGAAGAGTACAAAGAGTCTTTCTTTTATTGATTATATAGAATATTCAACCAATATTTTGACATCTGAATTGGCCAATTAAGTACATTCGATTCATAACATTTTCCAAGAGGATAATGTTGTACCGATCAAAGTAGTTCATATCATAGTTTTCTATCATAAAAATATACTATTGGATATCACTTGAAATTCAAGGACACATCAATGGAAAATGAAAATAATTTATAATTTTATCTCATGAGGGATTTTTCTCAACGAGTTGAAGTTGAGGTGAGGTGAGTATCCATGGAGAGATAGATGGAGGAAAACTTGAGGAAGGTATTATATCAATAAAGAAATGATTATAATGTGTGGGTGAGTGGAATGAACATTTTTTAGTTGGATATAGTGAAGGTAGGATTCTATTTATGTTTGTACCCTATAACTGAATTTCTAAATGCCTGATTACATGTTTTATTAATAAATTTTTCTTATGACATCATGATTTTTACACTGTATGATTTTTTTTATAATTACCTAAGAATATATGTGACATTATATGTTTAATTAATTTCCCCAATATAATGAAAACCATGAGGATCCATAATATTAATCGCAAATATTTTTCTATTTCCAGGTGGTATTGTTTGATGGGACATAAACGTTACAAGCTATCAGGGGTAGAAGGATCAAAAAACACAAAGACACCATCTCATGTAGTTATCCCATTATATTCACTATGATTGGAGGTTATTAATACCGACCCTTTAATAGGGAATACACATTCCAATGTTTCATTGAATGTTTATATCATGAGATTTTTGTATTGATCAATGAAGTTGAAATTTTAAATAATGGATATCAAGAATCTTTTAATTTGATGTATTGGTGAAAACCATGATGATATATGTTTTATTTGAAGTAGGTTACATTTTTTATGTCAGGAGTGATATTAAATTAATGGATAAAATAGGAAATTATTTATACCTACTTCCCCATAATGAAAAATAATATATCTGACCCTTTTATGGGAACTGAACTTAATACAAAAATACATTGAATTTTTTTTTGGTAGATGAGTTCAATTTTAAAAAGTTAAATTATGAAACAACGATAATGTAGGATGATTGGAATGTCAAGATTTCATCATTATTATAGATATTCTGATAAAATCATTATATCACATAGTAAGAAATCATTGGATTTTGGATGTCATTATGATGTCAATTTGTATGTCTGCAGGTTCCATGGAATGTTATAAGACTCTATCTATGAAATTTAGAAGTTTATAACAATTTACACTAAGAGGCCTACAATTTCACACACTATGTGAATATTAAAACATAGATACATTTTATTATTTAATTTTATTTGATTTAATATATAATATATTTTTTGGGATTTTTTGATCACCATAATTTAGATATATGTTAATCAAAAGAATTGGTGTGTTAAATAATAACATATATCTATTTTAGTTATTTTGAGAATATAATATTTATTATATTTATGGATGCGTAATTCATTGATATTTATTTATTATATAAATATTCATTATTCATGGGATGAAAATTGTTGATGTGGGATTGGGGACATAGAATAATGGTCAAATTACAAAAGATATAAATATTATTTATTTATTTTCTTAAAGCATTGGACATGTCAAGAAATTAATACAAATAAATTTATTATTATTTTTGGAATGGAGGTCAAGTAAGAATTCATAATATGCAAAGAAGAATGTGTGTGATTTTGAAACCATAATCTTGAATTAACAAATATCTATTTATATCATTTTTCATAACAACACATTTAGTGCACAATAGAGAGAGTCATGCTATATAAATCCCTAGAGAAATTTTAAGTAATCTAGACTAATCTTACCCCTAGTAAATGAATTCAATGATAAAAGATCAATGATTTATTCAACATTAAGAAGAATTCTTTTGTGATCTACCATGAGCAATGTAATAAATTAAGATCATCTATGCCAGAACCAAAAGATTCTAAAATTACATCCAATGAGTGTTGGGAATGTGTGGGACATCACTAATAGGATTTTAGACCTTCATCCTAGATGTTAATGATGGTACGATAGGATATAAACTATTATATAAATTAAAAATTGAGAATAAAATGGTTAGAAACTTCAATATCTCATCGTAAATCAGTTATAAATCAAATGAGAAGAACTATCCCTTTTGGAACTAAAATTTTACTCATTCGATTAATATTTTATTTTCATTGAAATTTATTATATTATCCACTTTGATAATAGTTAAAAAAATTAATACTAAATTTCAACTTTTCCATTTCATCTATGATTCCCTCACAACACCTACAATCTACAAGGGTGACAAAGGAATGATTATTTGAATTGGGGGTCTTATTTATAAAATATATATAGCTTGATATTAACTATGATGGAACTGATATAGATAACTATAAGTGATATAAATTTCAAAAACTATTTTATGGTTCATGATTTAGATGTGTTTTAATATACCTATATTGGTGATGAAGGATGAAATAAATTTTAAGTTGATTTTTTTAATTGTTATATAATTAAATGAGAATATTTAGTATAGGATAACCTCATAAAATATTCAAATGATAGGCTTGTTAAAATAATGTGATAAATTTATACTATGGATTTCCATTGAAAACATTTTATTAACAATGATAACCTTAATGTTTTTAATAGAATATTACATTAGAGGATAAACTGCCATGTAAAAATGCATACATCTTGTTGGTTGTTGTTTGGAAATACATGGAGAACATATGTCAAAAAAATTTCAACTGGGCTTCTTGGGATAAATTATAGTGAATACCAAAAATCATATAAGGATTATGGTGATTCAGATATTGTTGGATCCATTTATGTGACATGAAAAGGATGTTTTTAAATGGATTTTGGAACACTCTTTTTCAAAAGTGACCAAAATTATATTATCACAATGAATTGAATGGTGATGGAAAATGATAAGGATTAGTGGAAGGTTACATGATAGATTGTACTTTCACTAGTATATATTAGTAGATAAATATAATAATTCCATATAGAGATCTTGTATCTAAAATAATCACCTAAAATAAGTTAATTGGATAATATTGCTTATGAAAGAAGTTTCCATTTAGTTATATGGGAATAAGGATGAAAATAGAATTTATGGATGGGCCTGAGAAAATAGATTTATGAATTTCTATGAATAAAACAATAAAAAAATAAATCCAAAATATTTCTATAGAGATACCTCGGAACTAATATATATAATGTGTAAAAGGGGAACAAAATATTTCTACCCAAATGAAAGGATAATTAATGATACTCTAGGAAAATTATTATAGGACGAAACACTAAGATTTAATGGAGAATAAGAATTAATGAAATTTTAATCTTACACCATGATAAATGATATAGGTATCAATATATATATATATATAACATTTCCATGAACAAATCAGTAAACAATTCTATGATTTTTAAGGTTTATTATTAGATTTCGATTATTTTAAATAGGGAATGAGATGTTAAAAATAAGTTACCTCATTAAGAGAGAAATGTGGTAGGCTAATGTTAGATTGTTAAGGTCTTAGCACCAATGTTAAATAAGTGTTAAGGTATAGATGATGGATTTTGGTGGGGATAATGATATATGGTTTGGAAATCAGGATTTATTAATTAAAAACAATATAAAAGGAACATAAAATTAATAGAAAATTGTGTCATTATGTGATTTCATCCTTCTTGGATTTTGTGTATAACCTAACATGGATTGGGACACTATACCCTAGGAACTCATATATATAATATGATCCAAAAAAGGGGACATGATCCAATGTGGTTGACCTATCCATGTAGTTTATAGATATTAAAGACTAATGTATTGACCACTGATTTTAATATATGTTTTTTTCTTCTTATGTAATACTTGTTTGATAGCTTTATCCAAAAAAAAAAAACCCATGATATGTTTATATTGTTAAAAACATGGATGTTTAATTTCTATTTATAAATAGGATTCAAAAAATTAAAAAATATATAATTATTTATATATTTATAAATGATATTTCATATAAGTAAATGTATATTATCATTATGTTATAGAATATCTATGTATTCACTACTATTTTTATTGAAGAAAACAATGAATATTACTTTTCAATGAAAATATTAATAAACTATAGTATTGATTGATTTATTTTATATTTATTAGTATTATCTGAATTATGAATAAGAATAACTATAATTTTTAAAAATAAATTCTCTTATAAGAACCTTCTCTCATTGTATGTTCTGATTTTAATTAAAATATAAATTTAAAAATATTAAAAATTATATTTGAATATTAAATTTTATTCTTTGATTTATAATTGCATTTTGATTAATAATATTATTTTATTTCTAAAACAATTTGGTTTTAGGTGAATTGTGAAAAAATCCCATTTTTTCAAATACTTGTCAGTTTTTTGCAATATTATACAAGACTCCATGAATATTTTTCAGTGATTTTAAATATAAAAAGAAATATATTATAAATATAAATTAACAATTTTAAAAAGTTATATTAATATTTAAAAAACATTTAACATCATATAAATTTTAGTATATTTTTTTAACAAAAACTGTTTTTCATCTGTTTTTTCAAATAAAATTTTGACAAGGTTGAAATAGATTCTAATCCGATTTTAATAATGCATAAATAATTATTGAATAATAATAATAATAATATATAATATAGGCATTAAAACTGAAACACCGATCATGAAAAAGCATATACCAAAATAATATTTTTCTCCAAAAATGGGTTTTTACGCATTATCTTGGATAATAATGAAAATATTTTTTATAATTTAAATAAAATTATACATTATAAAATCATTTGGTTCTTAAAAATCATAATATTAATATTATAAAGTAA
This sequence comes from Viscum album, assembly GCA_963277665.1. NCBI lineage: Eukaryota > Viridiplantae > Streptophyta > Magnoliopsida > Santalales > Viscaceae > Viscum > Viscum album. Next base: position 1,335,868,348 of record OY728132.1, on the reverse strand, counting down.
TTAAATTATTTCATTTTTCTATTAATATCAGTTATTTTAATATTGGGGTTACCACTACAATGGTAAATTTGAAGAAGATGGTTTAACCCCTGAATAAGTGGCTTGAACACGCGAACATAATTTTAATATTGATTGGTGGAAATAATATATGACCTATATTTATCCCCAAACCATTATTGAATTTTTTTTGTACATTTGTTCTTGAATAATAGATTGATATCACTATGAAGTATTGTATTTTTAGCAAAAAATCATTTTCATTAGTTATAAATGGAGACCGATTTCTTCCAATTTTTCTACCCACTAAAAAGACATTCATAACCCAAAAACAAACTTCATTATCTTCTCAAAAATATCCAAATTCCCTTTAATATATGTTCACACAAAAATATCAAGCTAAAAATTTGTAAGGTGTTTTATAGTGGAGAACTTCTAAAGGAAAGGTAATATTCTCAACCCAAATTTTCAAAGTTACTTTCCTCCTGTACACCCCCATGTAAAATTTTTCAATATAGATGTGAGAAAAAAATAAATATTACTATGATTATTTTTAATTAATCTAATGGAAAATTTATTTTATACATTCATCTAAAATGATTAAAAATGGAATGCATCGTCATGTATCTGTCTGTACTACCACCTCCAGGAACAATATAATCAATTTTTCATCACACAATTAATAATTAAGTTAAAAGGTTATTTAAATAACAAATATTTTATTTTTGAAACTATTAATTTTTTAAAATATAATATATTAAATTATAAAAAATATAAAAAATATTATAATAACTTTCACCACCCAAAATGGACCATTTGGGCACCTTACATAAATTGTATTCTTTATGTTATCCTTTGAAACTATATAAGTATTTACCAAATTTAATAACATAGTACATGAAACTATACAATTATAGATAAAATTTTGTTAATTTAAAATTTCTTTTACAATAGTCAAAAAATAGAAGTTTTTGTGAAGATATTAATCAAAAAACACCGTGTAACAGATATAATTCGAAACCATATTAAAAATACATAAATAATGGTATAAAATGGCATTCAACAGGTTAATATATGTGAATATGTTTTATAGATGTACATTAAATTGACTAAAATTAATTATTTTAGACTTCAAGTGAATGATTAGAATGCATTCAAAAACTTATTAGTTTTCATATCGAATTCACTTAATTGAGATATTTTTTATTGTTTTTCATAAATATTATATCTATATGGTTCTATATACTACCCAATTTTATAAAAAAATAATACATGATTTAAATAATTATATATATATATATATATTAATCTTACATTTACTTTTGATTCATAATTTACTATTTTCATAAGTGTTTCATCTGTAAATTTCTATTTTGACACATATTTTTTTATACATCTAATTTATTTCAAATGTTGTGTATAATTTGAAATAGAAATATAATATCATTAGTTATATATATTTAAATTATTTTTACATAAACATTAATATCTATTTCTCTTAAAGGTTATTTATTGGAATGTTTCTTAAACCATAAGGGATCCTTCTCAATCACCCACCATTGAGGAATACAGTGATAATATGAAATAATATTTTTTTATGGTACATATACATCCCCAATAAATTTAAATATTATATTTGAATTATATCATAAGAAACTAATTAATATTTCTTATCATGATTTTTGTAGGACAAATTTTATGTCTTCCGAAATATATAGGTGTCTATCATAACTCTATTTGAATTATTATATAACAATATTTCTCCATGAATTTCATATTTCATTTCATATGGTATACTATATATCCTTAATAGAAGATCAATTTTAATTCATTTATTCCTTTCCAATGTGTTATAATCCTATTAAAATATGAATCATGTTAATAATGATTCCTATTAATTTAAATAATGGTTGATCCACATAGTCTATTTTTTTCCTTCACAAAAATGTTCAACTTATTAGATTGAAACTTAATGAAGTCTTGTCACATGAAAAAACTCATACTTACCTTATAATATTTTTTACAAAAAATTTAACTATTACCATCGGGAATTTTATCAATGATGTTTTAAAACATAAAAAATGATATTTTATACCTCCCCGTGACTTGACGGTTACAGATTATCATTTTTTTCCTCCATTTTTTCATTATTATTCAAATGTAACTATTCTATTTTACATACAATTACCTTATATATATAACTAGTTGAATATCATTTTCATATTTTTGGTTATAAGAGTTTGTATTTTCCTTCTAAATTTGAAAATTTTGTAAATCCAATTTAAGAGAACATTCTTCTTTCAGATCTAATGAAAAGTATCACACCCACATTTTTTAGAAATAATGGGAACCTTCCAAAATACCTTATTATTTTATGGAGAACCATATTGGATCAATTTTTGTTTTATATAAAATCATATGAACTTTATTTCATTAAAATAAAAACTACATTTTTATGAAAATTTCACCAAATTCATTCAAATTCATTATTTATTAACTATATATTTGTCATGAATATTATACCTCCATTTTCCATGACTAGGTTTCTTTTTTATTATTAGTTAGAAATATGATTTAATTTATTCTTCTCTATGGAATATATATGATATGACCTTTATTTATTCTTTAATACCAGATTGTAAAACCCACTTTCTTCTAATGGGATTTATCATGCTTATGTTTTTTTGGTGCTTCTATTTACAATTATGGAATACATAAGATTATACACATTATGTTAGTGGTTATCTTAGGTTATGATTTTTCGTTCCATTATACGCCTCCAATGTAATAGTTTATGTTAATTTCCAATGATATGCCATGTATGGTGGAACAAAGGTTAGAATAAACACTCATTGTATGGTTCATAAGAGGTTATAATAAGAACACTATGTTATTATAGAGGTCAGCTGGAACATATGATTATTATAATAGACTTTATATTATATTATTTTCCATGAATGTTATCATTTAGTTATGATTATGAAATAATTATTTATGATTCTTCCGTATTCTTATGATTCTTTGATCTTCTACTTCCATTTCATTACTCAACACTTTGATTGTTATAATAATTTTTTTATATAATGTCATGCCTCTTGGATATAATGTTATGATTTACTATAATGTATATTCTTCTATCCAGATATTGATATTATAAATTCTCTAATTTATTCTACATATGATATCTTATATAGCTATAGAAGATATATTGTCATTAGGATCACATCGTGGATTATTAAATAAACACTAGTAGAAATAATATCTTTCATATCAGTTTTATTGAAGATCAAGATTTTATTTCTATCCAATGTCAACAAAGATGATATTATAATGGATAATTTTAATGTTTATTTTTAAATAAATTTCAAACATTTATTTTTATGGATTTCGATGTCAGTTATCAAGAAAAAATGGTAGTAAAAAGTAAAAAAATTAAACATAAAACATTAATTTTCGTAGATAACATATGTTATAAGTAAATTAAATGTTAGATAACAAAATAAATTACATTGATTGTATAATATATTTTGAGGATTTTGATGTTTGTTATAAAAATATCCAATTTTAAAAGTCAAAAAATGTAATCACTCGATCTAAGTTTTCTAGATAACAGATGTTGAATGTACATTCCATGTTTTCTATTTTGATAACTAATGTAGAAGGCATGATTTATATATTTTAATATTCATTATTTAGAATAATTTATTAGAACAAAACAAGAAAAATATGATTATAAAAATAACAAAGTGTACGTGAATAAATAAAAATAAAATCAAAGCTTTGGTATAATTTCATTTCTCTAGTGTTTTCCTTCAAATAAATATGTTTACTCATATGCCATTCAATTTTAAGGAAAAACATATATGAAATCCATAATAGAGGATAATAAGAGAATGGAAAAACTATCAAGTAAATATTAAGTTATAGAATCATTATTTTAAATGAATTATAAGAACCCTCAATTTTCATAAAAAATTAAATCATCTCACATATTTATAATGTATAAAACCAACAATAAATATTATCAAAGGTTAGAAAAAATATCATGTTCAAATCGCTGAATCAATAATTAATGAAACTATTTTGTGAATAGAATAATAATAGATTAAAATTATTGAATGACAGTTTATGGGAAGTTAAATAATTAATGGAAACAATGTTAGGTGGTAGTATAGTATAATTTTGTCTAGATTCTGAAAATTGTAATGACACAACAAAAAAGGTGAATATTATATTTCAAACATAATAAATTATATTTTCCACATAGATTATATATATATTATGATAAAAATTATATCACTTAATTTTTTAACATTTTTTTTAAAAAATTAACATTAAAATTCTTTGCTGCATGACCTAAATTTCCAACTGAATTGTGTTTTTGGTCTGACTTCTAATGGCCTAAGGTGTGCCTCCTGGTATACCAAAGGCTTCTAAATGGTAGAGTGGCTGTAATGGATTGATAATTGAAAGACTATATCTTCATAAAATATTATAATAATAGTTATAGAAGATATAAATTACATGTGGTAGACAGTAGGACTTAACTGACTTGAACCAGACCCACTAAAGGCAGAAGCATAGCTAGTAACATATAATAGCTGATGTAATATAGATACTCAACAATATAAATAATTAAACAAACCAATTAAATAATTTATTGATACGAATTCATCTATAACATGTCACAAAATAATATATATATATATATATATATATAAGGGGTCACCAATATCTAACCACAATATAAACACATATATATAAATATCATGCTGAAATAGAAAGGGAAACTCAAAAGGAAACTATATATGGGTTAAGATCCAATGGTCCTTGTCCTTCCATCCCATGAAAAATAGCCACAATGATCTACCTATTGAGGCCAAACCTCTATCAAAATGAAAAATCATAATTTATACACAAGTCTCAAAGAACCATATAGGTTCAGAGAATGACGCTCAGTACGGTACCACTCACATCTACACACCATGAATTTTTGAATTAGTCGGTGTATTCTAATAATAAACAATGAATTATGTTCAAAAAATTTAAATAACATAAGCCTTTCGTGTTCTCAAGGGACACTTGGGAGTTACCACATACCATAAATAATGATATAATTTTTTGTAGGGAGGAGACTTATCCAATATATCAGGTCAAACTCTGATAGATATCATCCTAACTGGACCATTCTGTTCCATCTCAAAGAATTCACTAGAACCTCATGCCAACAAATAACTTGTTTCCAATAAAATTCATATACATCTCAAAAGAATTATCAAACAATAAAAAAAAATTCCATCAAACCCCCCTTTGAAATAATTGTTAGGATCAAGGCTCAACGTCTAGAGTAACAATGATAACTACCCTCAAAGTAAAATCACAATCAGCAAAAACTAAAAAATCCCATGGAATGGAGTTACCCATACACTAAAATATGTTTTTTCCCAACAACATCAAATACGGATCACCTCAACCCCCAATTGATGGCTACAACACTATCACATTATGTCTCACCATCATCCTTGTGGCTTTATATGACATGATCCACCATAAAATAACATAATTAACACTATAGTGGGACTCTACCCGCACATGTGGTAAAAAAACCTCCTGATAGAGTGAACTATTCTGCACATGAATCTAATAGTTCTATATCCAATCACGGGTGAGGGGAAATCACAAAGAAGTACCTAATACACCCCATTCCCGACACCTCATTCCCATGAGGCCACATCTCTGATGAATGATGACTATACCATTCATGATCACATTCCATTCCCTCAACCTAACCCCTTGATATCACAACAGATGGCTGAACCATCCAACCAATGGTCAACACCACCCATATTCTGTAGGTCAAGACCATCCCAACAATCACAACACCTTAGTTCCATATGGCCATTTCATATCATCATCGGTCCAGGCCAATCATGATCCCATGGACCTCATGTGTAAATTAAACACTTTACATATATATATATATATATATTACTTAAAAGGATTTTAATAAATTAAAATAAAAATAACCAGCACACTCATCCTCACTACGCAAGTGTTTGATGATCTCTCACCCAGCCTCGCATATAGAATAAGGTGAGGGAATTCCCAAACACATCCCATATAATCAATTTTATTATTTTAATACACAACATATGAAATATGGGGTCTCTCTCAGTCAACATAATAGAGAGAAAATATCTCCCTCCGAACGCTCATGAAAAATCAATGAAAATTATGCACCACCAACCTTAGTTTCATAGATGTAGGCATGTTTGTTATCAATATATAACATCAAATGATTTGGAAGAAAACAGAGTATCCATTGAGAACCCTGAAAATTGAAAATAATGTCTCAGACTTATTTAGTTGTAATGAAATTGAGAGAAAGGAAGAAATGAGGCATGAATGAGGAGTGGAATACTGAGACATATCCAATGCATCAAATGCCTTGATAAATGGAGTTTGAATGAAGATATGGGATTGAAATCAATGTGAGAAGTAAAACAGGCACCCCCATTGTTGTATTTCAAATTTAAAAGAGAATATAGGAGAATTATTAGATTAACAAGAGGAAGGAATATTGGTAAACTCACATGTTTAATAATCCTCATAGTTAGCCTGAATGGTTTGATAATCATGTAAAAACCGTGTAGGAAACAATTTTGACGTAATGCCTAAATGGAACTACCCATGCAGCTTGTGCACGATTATCCCTAACTATTCACAAACTATAAAAAATACCACTATAAAAACTGTATACTTGAATGCATGACCGTACAACCCAACCATTACGGTTTTGAAAACTATGTGATAGTACAAAATTGGGTGGTATCATTTTCTCTATGTAGCCCCACACAATTTACACAAACTTTGTGCCTCAAACCGCAACTTACCAAAATAGTTCCTTTGGTCCACTTATGCACCCAAAAACCTTTAGTACACCTGAGGAAATTTACAATCCTCTAAAACTATTAAGAAAAGACATATGGTTGATAAAAAACTCAAAATTATGTTCCGATGATCAGAAATGAAATTATCATACCCTTCGATTCCAAATATTCAAAAAGGGAGAGAATTTCACTCCGCTCGAAAAACCGAGGATGTTACATTCTCAGAACCATACCATAGCTCATCCCCATGCTATTAAAAAAATCCTGTTTATGGTACCAAACGCATATATCTCTTTAAAATTTACCTAAACTACCTCAGTCACAAGAGAACTAGTACACTACTTCAAGGGGATCCCCACCTTAATGATGACCTACCAGGTTCAAATTCAGACCCAAATATGAAACAAAATTATGGTCCCCTGAAAATCATAAGAATCAAATGTCCCCCTAGGATGCATCATCACTCCATCACACCATTTGGAACTCCTGTTTCATTACTAAAACCCTTAATAATCCCACACAACATCATTGCTTGCCTAATTCCCATGTGATACATGGAACCAACGAGGTGTCACATCTAAACAGATGCTAAAATTTTTCGGTGCCTCACACCTTAATCAAGTACCACACCATAATGATTCCACTATTCCAGTTATTCTTTTTTAACCGACATATCCATGATGCATTAAGGCTAATGGACCACAATAATCACACATACAATGAAGCTTACTTTTGAAACCATGTTATATTCACAACACACACATATATATATATATATAACTCACCCAAGGTAGTTAAAACATACTAACTACCATCTATTTAGCTTATTTACATATCTCATTAACCTCGTTCAGTCGAAAATGACATTCATAAATGGGAAATTATAATGAAAAACAACGAAACAAGGATACACCCAGGATGTACCTCTCACCACCATCGACTCACAAGCCTGATCTAACTATGGATGCTCAACGTCGTGCACTTAGACAGAAGTCCAACTACTTCAAGCCTGAATTACCAATTTTTTTGCACCATCCATCAGCCACTAACCTCATTAATGGTTTCCAGTGCATTTTTAGTGTCCTCCTTGAATTGTTGAATCTCATAAACCATTACCTGTTACTACTACCAGTCTAATATCATATCCCTGAGACTACCACGGTCTCTAACTATGGGATTTCCTAGAAGGCTTCCTACATAACATCTAATTAGGCCCACCCTATCCACATTCCCAAAACTCTATTGGATGCTACTCACACTGATTATATCAAAGTCTTGAATATGAAAACTAAAAATAAACTATTGAAGATCAATTCAATGGTGGTTTGATCAATTCATTGGACCAACCGCCCTATTAAAACTCATCCCAAACTCACTTCTCTCTATCTGGGGTGTCACAAACGAATCCCCCTAAAGTTATAACCTAAATTGAGTGTGACATATCCATCAACTTTAACACCACAATGAGATCATTGTTCCCAACCAATGAGAATAAGGAGAACAAAAATAGGTTTACTTTCAAATGAATTGTGTGTCGAAAACCATACTCAAAATAGCTCACTATTGAGGTTTCGTCGCTCACCATTTCAATTGAAAATAGAGAAAGTTAAGAAAATTTCACTACATAGTCCATTACAGACATGTCACACTACTGATGGGTCAATAACTTACATTCTCTCTCCACCCTCATCATCTATAGGATGAAGTGTTCGAAAAACCTAACCTCAATGTCCTTCTGTGGTAGTCCCTTGTGTCTTCATACCTAAACCTACACTTACCACCAGTTCTTTTCTAGACCTATACGAATTTAGATCTCCCACTACTCCCACCTCCCTAGAGGTTTCCTTAGATTCTCGAATATCATCTGCATCAACTTGATCCAATTCATATCCACCTATGGACCACCATAAATATAAGAATGATGCATCTCTATCAAGTTAAAACTCCTGAGTAAGATACTCATTCAAATATTGTCTTCTATGAAAACCAATTTGAATACCATGGATAACATGTACCATGATGTTTTTGAGATGCTAATCCATCCATGACCCAAAAGTGGCCAGATCTGGTGGTTGGCCTGCCTCCACATGAACTTGTTCCTATTCCTAAGCTTCTACTAACTCTGCCTATCCCTTATGGATCTCTAACCTCTCATGCTTATACAACCCCACATCCTCACATTATAGATGCTCCATAAGAGCCCTCCAAGGTGGAGACCCACTAAATTTAACACCCTAACCCCAGAAGCCCAGAGTTGGTTCATTATTACATATCATTGGCATGATCATAAAAGATCAAGTCTTGAAAGACTGATTAGTTTAGTAGCCCTGGAAGTACTAGATACATACATAAGTCTTACATTACATGATAATGTGAAAAACTACAACAACATAGTCTCCATAGTACACACTCATTTCCCCTCAGACTATCCCTACAGGTTAGTCATAAAATACTTCTTCACATCATGGGAAAAATAAATCATAGAATGGGGTGAGCTCATGTTCTCAGTAAAGATAACAATATATCTGAAACTTTCATAAATAAGAATAAACATTTAAGGTGATGTATAACTAAAAAAATCCTTTTAAACATGTTCTTCATCATAATATGGAAAAAATGTAATGAAATAATTCCATTTACTTATTCACATGGATATTCTACTAGTTGAATAATCCCATGCAATATCAATAACCTCTTTCATAATGATGGAATGCATAATGCCAGATTATCATAACCACATAGTCAAGGCCTTATGCCAAGACTAACAAAAAGATTTTGTCAAGGCCTTGTGCCAAGACAATAGTTTTTCTCATGAGACATTTTGATGTATCGAGGAGCTATAGCGGGCTCCAACCGTCACTTACTAAGTCCAATGCATTAATCATATGAAAATTTTGACACATAACATAAACAGTCGTATTAAAACTGGCATACAAAATGTCAATAATTTATCCACAAACAATGAATGGTATAAAAACAACACATCTACAATAAAATATAACTCATTCAATATAATATGGAAGATTTTATTGTAACAGATTAACCTCAATATATTCTAATGAAGGATATTTACATGATGAAAATAATTATCAAAACTATTTGAGAAAAATATCCTCCATTTTCATTGAAACATTTAAAAGTCTCACTATTTATTAAGAAGCTGTATAAAATAGATTGTTGAATCACTGTGTCCCATACCACTTTGAAAATTTTAAAATTAATTTTAATTTCAAAACATTAATTTCCATATAAATAAAACCTTAAAACCATTTTTTAAACATGGTAATTAATGAGAAAGATTTATAATAATAAATCTTTAAAGGATTTTAAAAATGATATTTTTGTTAGAGTTACTAACCAAAAGAGAGTCACTTGAAGAAAAATAATTGAGGTAATAAAAACTTTGTAATATAATGAGAATAAAGGGATTCATGATATACTATGTCAAAGTAAATTGTATACCTCATATAAAAGTGATTTTGTGTATAAAAACAAAGAAGTCTCAATGGAATGTAAATTGAGATGAAACCTCTTATAAAGACCATATCCTTAGGTTACAGATAAATCAAAGACATAATTATGTGTGAAAAATATAAATACAATCAATATTATTGGATATTTAGTGTAAATCAACCATAATACATTCACACATATTCTTGTCAAAACAACACCACTGAATTCGATATTTAACTCACCAAATAGAGATTGAGTAAAAATTACTCTTATCAAGATCATATCGATGACTTGAGAATTTATCAATGGAGTGATTATGTGTATCAAAAGCATATACATAGAAAGGGGAGTGGAAATTATTACATTATCAAATGAATAGGGATTCCACACATAATCATGGTTCAAAATAATCAATGAAGTATGCGTAAATCCAAATGAGTGGAAATTGAAATTTCAAATTCCCTTATCGATTTGGTAACTTATGAAACATACACCCAAGAAATTAGGATCATAAAATGATGATGTAAATATCTATATATGAAAGTATATTACAAAATTAATACAATAATGGGAAGTATACATACCAGATGCAATAAATAAGTGGTGAACATTGGAAATATCACGGAATTAAAAGTGAGAATAGAAACCCCTTACTTTGTAATTTTTCCTTGGTCGAGGGTAGGATAACCTCCTATATAATGGTGAAATAATTGTTATTAAATTATTCAATAATAATATACATTAATATGATATCCTATATGATCTTTTAACATTTCTTTGTTAATAATATCTTAGTATTATCGTCGTTTTTGGTGTTAACAGATTCAATTTCCTTTATATTCTTTGTTATGTGAGTCATATGTGTTATGGATGGGATGTATCTTATTTATATACATAATGATATCATGTCTCTAAACATTATTTTTAATCATAAAATGAAATTTATTTTTGAATGGATACGATGGGGAATGAATCTCATCACGTTCGTGGAGAAGGTAATCCATACGTACGCACTAGTGACAATATCATTCTTTTGATATTAAAATAATATATAATTGGACAGTATATCATATATGAATAATAATTATCATGTTATATTTATTATTTAAATCAATTACACGTCATTATTGTACGGATCCAAATAATAATGTATTGAATAACAATTACACCACGACGTGGAGACGGTAGTCCGTACGTACGCACGTATGGTGACATGTCATCGAAAGGATGGATAGAATAATGAATATGGATGTATAATATTCATAATAACATCAAATTATATAGAATATACATGAGTTATTATTTTATAATGGAAATAAGAAAGAATGAGGAAGTGGAAGAAGAAAGGAACTTGAAAGAGGTGGGGAGATATTTCCTTCTTCTTCGGGTTCTTCCTTTTGATTTGATCAAAAGGGCTCCTTAAGTAGGATTTCTGACTAAAGGAATACTTTTAGGATTAAGTGAGATAATTTTATACGATATTTGAGTAGGGTTTGGCCGAGCCAAAAGGATTTTAAGGTGTGAATTTGCAAGAAGGGGGGGGGGGGTGCCCTTTTATAAGAGGGGTGAGGGGCACCTTTGGAAAAGCTAGAAATATTATTGTATAATAAATTGATTTTCGGTTTCTAATGGATCAAAAAATGGATTGTTTAAAGGATACGATTGATATGGCTCAAAAACCACTCAACCAATAGGTTTTACAATGTTTTGGTTCACTATATTAACTTTATCATTTAGATTTAACTCTTAGTTAAATAGTTTTACATTTTCTATGTCTCTTTGTATTTTTATATTATATGGTTAATAAACATACTATATACATAAAATAGAACCCCAAGTGGTTAATTAATGATACACCTATCATATAATAAGTCCTTTGGCAAAACATTTGATTTTTAGAAATATAATATCAATTAATAATATAATATTTGTTTTAAAAACTCTTTTATATCAACTTTGACACTATTTGGTATTTTGTTTATGCTAATTTCATAATAACATTCTTACGTCTAAAACAATTCATATAACCAACACAAATATGTCATATTAACCTATAAGATTAGTATAATTCATATAACATCTCAAATTACATTTATTTGGATATTTATAATATAAATTAGTTTAATATTGAATTAATTAGGTAATTACTACATCACCATTGTGTCATAAATAAATTAAATTATCTAATGTCTAAAAATTATAAATAAAATACCATTATGTAGGGAATATTTTTATATTTCTAATGAATATTTACAATAGAATTTATCTTATGCATAACCCTATATTAAAAGTTTTTCGTTATTAAACTTTGATTTAAACTCTTTTAACTCTTCTTTGAATTAAATAATAATAAATGTACTAATCTAATACAAGTGGACCAAAGAGGATCATATTTTATTCCTAAGGTTGTTTCTGGTCGAACTATACTTATCCAATAGAATTATCACATGTGTTAGGGTAATAATAATATCATTTTTACCGTTTATTTCCCTATTTACTTTTAACCGTGGAAAATAAAAGTAAAACGTTACTATTCACCAAAAAATATTTTTATCTTATTAAACCCCATTTCACTCCTTGATATTAACCGCGTCTCTTTTGTTTTTGAAATTCCACAAACGAATGTGGTAAAATTATGTTTTATGCGAATTTGCAAATTCTTCTAGGAGGTGGGTAAAAGAACGTGAAAAGTTCAATAAAATATTTATATATCTAAAATTATTATAAACTGACTCCAATGAATTTCATGGAACTTATATAGGTATTATGTTTTTAATTTTATCTAAAATAAATTTTAATATAAAAAAATAATTATTTAGATAAAAATTCAGTTTTAAACTATAACTCAGTGTTTTTCACTATTCATCAAAAATTTAAAGTTTTCATAAAAATACCAAAAATTCACTCTAAGATAATTTCTATATTCTGAATCCAAAAATGAAGTCCATTTTAAAAGATAAAATTTATAAAATTTCAAAAAGTGGGTATTACTATTCATAACGGCTAGTTTGATTGGTTGTGGTGTGTTAGAATTCGAAGTTGAATACAAAACATGCTACTGTATTTTTCTAAGAGAAGCGTACCGTGGAAGCTTGGGGTGTTACATTCTTCCCTCCTTCAATAATTTTTGTCGTCTCAATTTTTAAAATTGGTATTGGGAACATAATTGAAAGTCCCACATTAGAAAAAGAGTGAATAAAACTATAACTTTAAAAGAAAGAAAGAGAAGTTCAAAGGTCACCTGAGATAACCCATACTAGGATTCCATGTAAGAAAAACATGCTTATGGAAGATAAAAAAAGTGTCATGTTCTGATGAAGAGGGATAGAAAACATGATCAGGAGAAAGTTAACAACAAGAAAACCACAAACTTGTGATGGGACAAACGGTCATTAGTTTCCCTGTAAGAAATTTTAACTAACAACATTTTTTTAAGTTACATTTCATAAAGGTTAGGAATTTATTTATGAGATTGACCAAGAACATAATGAGATATAACAACTTTTTATGTAGAGATTCATTCATTAATAAATTTCTCATACTAACTCGTTTTTTTAAACGATGAGTATTCAAGATGACTTGGTCACACCAGAAGAGCTAGAATCAACTTCTAGAGAACCACATGATTCATAAAGAATAAAATACATATTTACCTTGTCTTTAGAGATTAATCAAAACCAAAACGGTTAATACAAGATCATATGATCCCTCAAAAATGATATTCCTTTAGAGAAAGAAACACTAATCTTAATTTCTAAAATTAAACCAACAATACCCCAAAGTGAAATAAATACCATTCAACAAACAATTGTCCTTAAAATCTTTCAATATAATCCAAGCTAACATTGAAACCCAAAACATAGAAGAATTTGATTATGTAGTATTCAAAATTAAATTTTATCTCCAAATGACATAAACTAAACTTAAAGTCACATACTTAAATGTAATTCACCTATTCACATATTCTCTATTATAGGTTAATCATTTACATAAATAACCCAAATCACTATAAATCCACAATAAATACATAGATAAAATCCACCATTACTCCTCAAATGAAATCCCATAGTATTCTATTTTCCATGGGTATATAGTGTTCCCAACAAAGATAACACCTACCAAAATAACATTTATCACTTAATCACCAAATAATTTTCCTATAATAATGGTATTCATTTGATGATACATTATATCCCAATTCAATATATTATTGATCAATAAAATAATTTAACTAAAAATAATTAGTCACACTAACTAGGGACTTCACGTAGTCCAGTGGTAGGCAATAAATCCCAATCTCACTTTGGTTGTGGGTTCGATTCCCACAGCTTTTTCTGATGCGACAGGTTGTCACACAGTCTAAGTGTTGTCATTTTTCCAAAACTATAATTTATAAAATTACCAAAATGAGGTAAATCCCTCAAAATAACTGTAACATAATATAACCACAAATGTTATCTCATACCTTGCATTTTCATCCAAAAATATAATAACTTGTAATTCCTCAAACTCAATAATCATATATAACCAAATGGTTACTTATAACTATTTCCACAAGAGAAAAGATAAGTCTTCCTAAAATATCATTTTTACATGACAAACAGGAGAGTTACAAATACAAGAGAAAATTATTCCAATGTAATATCATCAACAGGAGCACTAATACTTTTAAACATTTATCCAACCATTTATTTCAACATAGCTTTTTCTTTGACCTAGAAAATATCCTATAGAATAGGGAATTAACTCGGGTAATGGCCAGGTCCCATACATTTATGGAAATTGACTGTAAATTGATTCTTGGGACCATATTTTTTTTTCCATAGTACTCTTCATTTTGCCTTGGCAATTATTCACTTTATGTCCTTTTTTCCCACACGTAAAGCATTTCTTTGTTTCATTGAGACACTTTATTGGGTGTCTCCTTCCACATTTCCTACATGATGGACATTGAAGATTCATTTCTCTATGGTCCCCACTACTGAAGCTCCTATCATTCATCACCTTTCTCTTCTTTGTTGTGTCTGGGAGTTGGTTAGTATATATGTTGATGATCATATTTTTGGAAAATTGATTAGGCATGAACACAATATATTTTACACCTATCAACATTCCATTTTGTTGGTCATTTCCCCCACTATTCCCACCTTGTACATCATTCTCATAGTTACTATGACTTCCTTGGAATCCATCCATTGAATAAAACCAGAAATTATTGTGTGAGTAATAGTAGTCATAAAATACTTTAAGGAATATCATGAAATCATATTTCAATTTGAAAAACCTTAGGATTAACAATGGTCATTTATTCTTATCTTATATTAAAATAAATTAAATCAGTTTGTAAAGAAAATGTAAATTATCTTATGCATTTTTCCTGGGTGTATCGTAACCAAGAGTGCAGCAAGGCTCATTGTCATTCACCAGTTCCCATTCAAGTCTAGATCAAAGTGGTGTTTTTGGGTTCTACCCCTAGGTACATCTACGACAGAGCCACCTCTACCTTCTCATATCCATATAGGGATATATTACTTTGAAAACTCACAAAATCACTACAATATAAAATTTTTAGGAAGTTCCTCTATACTAATCCTCAAAGTCTATCTTAGGTCGATCTTCTCTAATCAAAGTTTATCTAAATCTAGTTCCCATGGTTTGTACTAAACATACTTTGATTAAAACTGTAGCGCCCCGACCCCAGAAGCCTAGAGTCGATGCATTTTTACGTATCATTGGCATGATCAGAAAAGATCAAGTCTCGAAAGACCGATTAGTTTAGTAGACATGGAATTACTAAATAAATTCATAATTCTTACTTTACACGATAAAGTGATAGACTACAACAACATAGTCTCCATAGTCTACACTAATATCCCTTTAGACTACCTCTATAGGTCTGTTGTAAAATACTTCTTAACATCCTGGAAAAAATATAACATCGAAAGGGGTGAGCTTAGATGATCAGTAAGGATAACAATATAGCAGAAACTTTCAAAAAAAAGAATAAAAATTTATGGAGATGTATAACTAAAACAAAAGCCTTTTAAACTTGAACTTAAACATAATATTACAAAAATGAAATGAAATAAGGCCATTTACTTATTCAAATGGAAATTCTACTAGTCAAATAATCACATGCAATATAAATAACATCTTTCATAATGATGGAATGCATAATGACAGACTATCATAACCACATAGTCAAGACCTTTGGAAAAGAAAAATAATAAGATTTTGTCCCAGCCTTATGCCAAGACACTAGTTTGTCTCCTAAGACCTACTGATTCATCTAGGATATATAGAATGCTCCACCCCACACTTAATAAGTCTAATGCATTCGTCATATGAAAATTTTGACACATAACATAAACCTTCGTATTAAAACTAGCATTTGAAATATCAATAATTTATCCTCAAACCTTGAATGGAACAAAAAGAGCACATCCATAGTCAAACATAACTCATGAAATACAATATAGAAGATTGTATTGTAACATATTAACCTCAATCGAGAATAATGAAGTATATTAAACATAAATGAAAATAATCATCAGAACTATTTGAGAGAAATATCACCCTTTTTCTTTAAAACATTTAAAAGTCTCACTATTTGTCAAATAGTTGTATAAAATAGATTTTTGAATCAAAGTGTCTCATACCACTATGAAACTTTTAATATTAATTTTAATTTTAAAACATTGATGTCCATATAAATAAAACCTTAGAACCATTTTTAAAACATAGACATTAATGAGAAATATTTAGAATAATAAATCATTAAAACAATTTAAAAATGATATTTTTGTTAGAGTTCCTAACTAAAAGAGAGACGCATGAATACAAATAATTGAGGTAATAAAAACCTTTTAATAGAATGAGAATAAAGGGATTCATGATATACTATGTCAAAGTACATTATATACACCATATAAAAGTGATTTTGTGTATAACAACAAAGAAGTCTCAGTGGAATGTAAATTGAGATGAATCCTCTTATAAAGACGGTATCCTTAGGTTAAAGATAAATCAAAGACATAATTATGTGTGAAAAATATAAATACCCTCAATATGATTGGATATTCAGTTTAAATCAACTAAAGGACATTCATACATATTCTTGTAAAAACAACACCAATGAATTGGATATTTAACTCAACAAATGGAGATTGAGTTAAAATTACTCTTATCAAGTTCATATCGATGACTTGAGAATTTATCTATGGAGTTATTATGTGTATCAATAGTATATCCACAGAAAGGGTAGTGGAAATTATGACATATGAAAATGAATAGTGCTTCCACAAATAAACCTGGAGTAAAATAATCAATGAAGTATTCGTAAGGCCGAATGAGTAGAAATTGAAATTTCTAATTCCCTTATCAATTTGGTTACTTACGAAACATACACCCATGAAATAAGGATAATAAAATGATGATGTAAATTTCCACATATTAACCTATATTACACAATAAATTCAATCACGAGCAGTACACACACCACATGCAATAAAAAAGTTGTGAATAATGGAAATATCATGGAATTAAAAGTGATATAAGAAACCCATAAATTTGAAATTTTTCCTTTGTCGAGGGTAGTTTAACCTCTTGTGTAATGGTTAAATAATTTTTATTCAATTATACATGAATCATATACATTAATATGATATCATATATGATCTTTTAACATTTTTTTGTTTGTAATTTCTTAATATTATCGCCGTTTCGGGTGTTAAAAGATTCATTTTCCTTTGTATTCTTTGTTATGTGAGTGAGATGTGTTATGTATGGGATGTATCTTATACATATACATAATAATATCGTGTCTCTAACCATTATTTTTAATCATCTAATTATATTTAGTCTTTAATGGATACGATGGGGAATGAATCTCATCGCGTTCGTGGAGACGGTAATCCGTACGTACGCACAAGTGACAAAATCATTCCTTTGATATTAAAATAATATATAATTGGATGGTATATAATATATTCATAATAATTATCATTTTATATTTTTTATTTACATCAATTACACAACATTATTATACACATCGAAATAAAAATGTATTGAATAACAATTACACCACGATGTGGAGATGGTAGTCCGTGCGTACGCCTGTAAGGTGACATATCATTCCAAGGATGGATAGAATTATGAATATGGTTGTACCATATTCATAATAACATCATATTATATATAATATTATGGATTTTCTATTTTATAATGGAAAATAAAATGAAAGAGGAAGTGGAAGAAGAAAGGAACTTGAAAGATGTGGTGAGATATTTACCTCTTTTTTGGGTTCTTCTTTTTTATTTGACCAAAAGGGATTTTTAAGTTGTGTTTATGACTAAAAGAAGTCCTATAGGATGAATATATGGAAGCTGAGAGGATATATGAGTAGGGTTTGTGCGATCCAAAAGGCTTTGATGGTGTGAATTATAGAGAAGGGGGAGTGCCCTTTTCTAAGAGGGGCGAGGGGCACCTTAGGAAAAACTAGGAATATTATTTTATAATAAAATAATTTTCAATATCTAATGGATCAGAAATGGATAATTTAATTTCTAAGGTGGGTATGGGTCGAAAACCACTCAACCAATCTGTTTTAGACAGGTTTTGGGTGACTATATTAACTTTATCTTTTAGATTTAACTCTTAGTTAAATAGTTTGACATTTAGCATGTCTCTTTGTTTTTTTATATTATATGGTTAATAAACTTCCTATATACATCCAAGAGAACCCCAAGTGATTAATTAATGATACAACTATCATTATATAAGTCCTTTCTCCGAACCATATATTTTTAGAACTATAATATCAATTAATAATATAATATTTTTTTTAAAATAACTCTTTTATGTCAATTTTGACACAATTTGGTATTTTGTTTTTTCTAAATTCATAATAGCATTATTCCTTCGAAAAAAATTCATCCAACCAACCCTAATATGTCATATTAGAATATAAAATTAGTGTAATTCATAAAAAGTTTTAAATTACATATATTTGGATATTTATAATATCAATTATTTTAATATTTCATTAATTAGGTAATTACTACATCACCATTGTGTCATACATAAATGAAATTATTTAATGTCTAAAAATTAAAAATAAAATACCATTATGTAGGAAATCTTTTTAAATTTCTAATTAATATTTATAATTGAATTTATCTTATAGATAACCGTATATTAAATTTTTTTTAGTTATTAAACATTGATTTTAACTCTTTTGACTCTTTTCGGAATTAAATAATAATAAATATCCTAATCTAATCCAAGTGGACCAAAGAGGTTCATATTTTCTTCCTAAGGTACATTTCGGACGAAATATACTTATCTAACAAAATTATTACATGTGTTAGGGTAATAATAATAACATTTTTACCCTTAATTACTCTATTTCCTTTTAACCGTGCTAAAAATGGTAAAAAGTTACTATTCACCAAAAAAATATGTTTATCTTATTGAACCACATTTTACTCCTTGATATTAACTGTGTCTCTCAAATTTTTGAAATTCCACAAATAGAAGTGGTCAAATTATATTTTATGTTAATTTTTAAATTCTCTTAAGAGGTGGGTAAAAGACGGTGAAAACTTCAATAAAATATTTATATATCTAAAATTATTATAAACTATCTCTAATGAATTACATTGAACATATATATGTATCATGTATCTATTTTTACGTAAAATAATTTGAAATAAAATAAATAATTATTTAAATAAAAATTTTCTTTTAAAATATAACAAAGTGTTTTTCACTATTCATAAAAAATTGAATGTTTTGAGAAAAATAACAAAAATTTACCCTAACCTAATTTTGATATTATGAATACAAAAATGAAGTCCATTTTGAATGATAAAATTTATAAAATTTCAAAAAGTGGGTATTACTATTCATGATGGCTAGTTTGATTGGTTGTGGTGTGTTAGAACTCGAATTTGCGTACAACACATGCTGGTGTATTATTCAAAGAAAAGCGTACCGTGGAACTTTGGGGTGTTACACTAAATACCATTAACATGTTCATTAAGTCCATATAACGTACATATATATAAAAGATAAGGAATGTTGTAACAAGTAGTACCATCTCACTACCCATACCCATCCTAATCATTACCATGCCTCATGGAATATCAGCCTCAAAAACACCATACCCACCTATACAAGATCCAATTATCAAATATTCCCCATGACATGACCATCCTCATGAACTATGTCACCTCAATTTGATGTCCATGTGACCCAACATGGTGATAAACATCACCCCAAAAACCCATAAATTCTTGTCTCTCATAAAATCCAAGACCATGAATAGAAGTAACATGTGTCATAAGAACACAAATATATGAAAATTAGAACATCTTATGTTCCTCTGTAAAAACATAAACTTATAAAGAAATATTAACAAACACACATGACCATATCGTGCCAAGGATCCAATATTTTCTTCCTTTGCCAACCTTTTCAAGGATCACATATCATAAAAGGTAAAAATTTACATTCTAAGTGAACCAATTAAGGTGGAAAAAATAAACTGTCAGATGATATAAAAAGAAAACCAATTCCCAGCCCTTGTAATATGGTCTTTCCCCCATGCAAGAGGCTACATAAACCCTAAAACAATCTGTTAACACAGTTCCCACAACATGAAAATATTCAATATACCAAAACCCAAATATTAATACAAAAAAAAGGTTAAATAAACACCTTTTATACCATTTGTAGAATCCTAACCCAGTTAGCCACCCGAACAGTGCTTCTAGGTTGAGAGATATGGTCCTCATTTTTACCTCCCTGTATGCCAAAGATGAAATTATAGAAGAAAGTGTTTAATTGGGTGACTATGGGGAGACTATAACCTATGAGAGTAATATAATATTGGTTCGAGTAATATTATGTAACATGATGTGATAGAAAAGTCTCACCATACTTGAACAAGACCCACCAAATAATGAAGAATTGCTAATAACATACAATATAAAAGGAAATAAACAACATTTGTAGCAGAATTAAGTAAACAAGACAAACATTCATTTAATGGTAATCATGCATCCATAATAGGGAATACAAAACAATATCCATAAGGGGTCTATAATTGCTAAAAAATATATATACATATCTATAGAACACTGAAACAAAAATGAAAAATGAAAATGAAACTCTTGTTGAGGAAGAACCAATGGTCTCCTTCCTTCCATCCAATTCCTAATAGCCATTATGGTCAATGTTCAGATCCCATGACTTTACCTAAAAACAAAAGAATAAATTCTAAGCATATAAGAAATGGGACGTCTAGGGTGGGAGAATGAGTCATGTTAGTGTACCACCTATATGTGTGTACCTTACATTTGTGATTAATCAAGTGTATAATAATAATAAATATTGAAGGCAGTGCATGGAATTTAAATAAGACAAGATTCCCTGGTGATCAACATCAATGAGGAAGCTATCACCTACCTCAGAAAATTATAGAATTCCAAATAGGAGAGGATCATAAACCAATAGAACTGGAAATACCCTAATAGATATCAATCCTGGTGAACCCTCAGGGTGAACCTCGAATAATTCACTATAATCTTAATCAAATTGACACCTCAAGTCAAAGAAAAGTCATCGACATCCCAAAGGCATGGATGAAACATTAGAAAACAGGTCCCTTAGACCCCTGCGCAAAAGAACCCTTCAGCTCAATGCTAGAAACATGGAGGCACACCAATATTTATCCTAAAATAAAATCATCATCGGTCCAACGAAATAAATCACAAGGAATGATGATTCCCATCCTCAAAAATATGTCTTGGCCCAACAACCTCAAATAAAATGAACTTCATCCCCATGTGGCATCCTCAACATTGTCACCCGATGGACCCTCACTATCCCCATGGTTTTCACTATAAATAGATCCCAAAAATTTACTTACGATGCACTTCTGGGGGCCCCTACCCATATGAGTGCAGAAAACCACCTCATCACTAATTCATCATATGTGCACATGAATCCATCAGTGCTTTTCCCAATCAAGAATTAGTGGATTTTATAAAAATAGTCCATAATATAGACCAACCCTATAACTTTGTGGCCCTACGACCACGTCACTCATATCTCATGGCTATTCCATCTAGGATCATAGATCATGCACTCAATCTGACGATAATGCAGCCTCATCCAATGAAAGAGTTTCCAAACTGTTGGTGAAAACTTCCCAAATACCCCAAGCCAATCCCATCCCAAAAATCACATCACCTCCATTCTATATGGATATCAGTATCTCAACATTGTGCCATGCCTTCCATGATCCCATGGTCATAATTAGTACATCACAAGCCTTATGTATATATATATATAAATAACAACAATTAAATTAAAATAAATTAATTCAAAATAAACAACACACCCAATCTGAATACCAATGTGGTGGACTACCTCTAACCCATCCTCGAACATATAATAAGGTGAGATAATGAACAAAGGAATCCCATATGGCCAATTTAATTTATTTAAAACAAACCATATGAATTGCAGGGTATCTCCCATTTGGCACAATGATGCGTTAAAATTCATTCCCCTAAAAAACATGTTAAATATCAAATAAATGATTTCACCACTTACCTCGGAGTTGTAGAAGTTGGAACATATGATATATAACTCTTACTTCATCCAATTTAGAAGAAATCAGAGTTTCGGTCGAACACCTTGAAACAGGAAAAAATGAAAAACTTATCAATCAATGAGGTAAGAGGAGGGAAAAAATAAGGCATGTGTGAGGAGGGTAGAGATGTCTAAAAGAAGTACATTTCTTCCAAAGGTATTTTACACTCTATCCTAACAATGATGATTTCAATTTTTCATTTTCTTTAATGTTGAAAATGTACTATAGTGGTATTCATAATGTTTTAAAAATGTCGTTTCAATGAGTAATTTGAAGTTACATGGTCTAAAAACACATGAATATCATGTTTTGATGTAATATTTGATTCCCATAATATTATGTTGCATTATACATTATAATTTATGATATAAATTAATTGGGTACTGATTATTTTTCAAATCCATATCCACTAATATTATAGTCCTAGTGAATTTTCCAATCCTGAATAAAGAGGTTGTAGTCATATTATGTGTATTAGATATGTTCATCCCAAAATAATTCTTTTATATAATGGTCCACCAAATGGTTTACTTTTTTAGATAGGTTCCACTATATAGTCTGATCCATTAAGGATTGATTTACCCAATTAAACTTTGTATGAATATATATAAAGGTTGAATCTAGAATATAATTCAGCAAGATGTTTGTCTTACAGAATCAAATATATTTGTATATTCTATTGAATTCTATACTGATTACCTATATTATATTGATAGCATCGTTCTCGAAAATTCTCATCAAAGGATACGATGTATGGGCAATGTAATTTTTGGAAGCGATGTTTTAAGAACAAAAAACACATAATAGGATGAAGATCACCATTACATTTTAAATAATAGTGATGATATTGATCAATATGTCTAATCCCACAAAGAAATTAATATACATTTTAATACACAAAGGGTGTGTTGATAGAAATCAATTACATATACTCCATATTTTATAAGATATTTCTGATCTCATATTCATAATGATTTCTAAAAAATATGCATTCAATTATAGAATAAATTTGACGGCTAGGTAGGTGACCAAATGAAAATGTTATATCTTATAGTGGTTTTTTATTTAATGGTTATATGTTATATATAAAAGAAAAAAATCTTATGTACAAAGAAAAAAACAGAGTTATTCATATTTCATATGTGATTCACAAATCAAGTTCCATTGACAGAAATCCAATTTATGAAAATATGTCATATTTCAATATCATCCAATAGATACATGTATTGAATTATACACCATTTAATGTGATTATTTTTAATGAAAATGGGCTTAAAATAGTATTTTAGTAAAATATGAAATAATATTATTCATGAATATGACTTTTAGTATAGAAGGGGGAAATAATGAGTCCATCACAATAGAATAAAAAGTAGTGAAACTATTTTATTTATCATATAGAGTGAAAAAGAATTGGACTATTTTTAAGATGAAGACAAAAACAACTGTTGGTTCACATGAAAATTCAATCATGGTTGAACCCTTCATTTGGAGACAATAATAATCTCATGGAGGTCCTAATGTATTATAAGTTATATACATTATATGGGACCACATAAATGGTATTTGGATTCCTAAAAGAGGAACCAAATCACATCAACCTTTGATGAAAATAATGACATTTCAATGATAAGATTAATGTGTTTTTAATATAATATTTTTTCTATATAATACAATGTTTTCTGAAATGTATTGAAAAAATATAAATTAAATATTTGACTACAAATTCCACCAATGAATTATGTACATGATGGTGTTTCAATTCTTAGGTATGAATAGACAGTTGATGCAAAAACTAAAAAAAATTATTGGGGATCAACAACATGTTGTTGAAAGAAACAAGACTGATGTAGAATTACTATATTGGAGAATAATATCAAGGCAACATGCAAGAGTATAATATTTTAATTTGGTGAAATCAATGAGGCCAACATGTTTACCCCAACAAGTCAATGTTACTTAGTTATAATGGGGTCACATAGAGAAATAACATGACAATTGATAAAGATTCATGGAACCAAGACCATCCCGTAATTAAGTAAACCCTTTGGGAAGATATTAATGTAATGATATGATACACATTCCCTGATGTACTGAAAAAATTTATAACTAAACCATGATTTAGTTTTTATTATCCACTGAAGAGATCATTTATTTTATAAGATTTATGTAATAAATATGTCTTAATAGCTAATATAAAATACCATAGAGTCTTTCATACACTCATTACTATGTTTCATTTTAGGTATGTGGAAGGGAATGTAAATCCCAACCCACCAGGTACATATGCACACATTATTATGTATGGAACATGGAATGATTTCATAAGTTATCATGATGATAAATCATTTCAGGTGAATTATATTTTATAATATATTTGTTGACATTACTATTTTTCAGCAATTGGATTCAAAGTTGTTAGTTTATGAAATAAAAAATGAGTAATGATAATAAAAAATGTTCATAAAACCAATGTACCCTTATTGAATTGTAATGATGGGGACTAAATCAATAGAGAATAAAAGTGTATTTATTATAGATATGAAATAAATGTATTTTTTTTATATAATAGATCAAATATTAAATTGATCATAGGGTGATTGATAAATCAAAATCTAAAACCACTTCCATCCCACATCATGTTCTAGGGATTGTGGCTCGTGTAAATTAAAAGGGTTTAATACTTGATGAAAACCAAAAATTAGTATGATTAATATGTCTATGTATGATGTAATGGTAATTTTTTATACATTATAACATCGTTACATAAAAATATCTATTTCATTTTATATGTTTTAGATGGTCTAGACACAAGAATCAGTAGTGACCATACCTAAATAAAAACATATTTTAGTAGCATTAATGTGCCCAAATCAATATGGTCATGGTATATGTGAAGGTTTTGGAGTGTCAATATGAAAATATTTCAAGAAATCAAAACCTCTAGAAGATACATATCAAATTTTGAAAGGTTTTTTGATTAAAATTTATTCTCTTCATGATATTATTGTTAATTTTAGTCTAGAAAACCAATTTATGTTAAAGGATCGAAGATAATTAGAATTGGAAATATTATCATCAAAAAAAATATCAAATTACCTCACTAACATGAGGTTATTCCATCCCCTAAATGACATACCTTTAAAGAGGTAATAATGTTTTTCATTACTCTTTCACATTAATGTAAATCAAACAATAACTAAAATGTTTATATTAATAAAATTACTTGAGGTAACGACGTATGAGATTAATATCTATCAAAACCCAAACACTACCTTATTGTGATGGGAACAATGTATAAAATATGGGGAGACAAGATGTAGAATATATAACTCCCAAAATACCATATTAGATTGGGGATTTGAGCAATATAGGATATGATCATTGAGTTTCTCATCCCACTTTATTATCCATACATTAAAATGGCCAATTATGTTATTGTAACATTCATAGAATGACTAAATAATCTTATAAAGATACATGAAGTATGTAATAAACATGTTTTTAAAAATTAAAAACACATAACTGAAGATGAGTAATGTTCTAATGTGAGGGTTTCTATTATATATTGATAAATGATGAGAAAATGGAATTTTATATTAAGATTATATAGTGAATCAACCAAGAAAACAAATTGGTATTCTGGGGGACCCTTCTCCCTTCAAGTTCATCTACATCATCTATTATATTTACAACATCATTAATACACCACACTAAAATATAAATATGTGTCCTATATTCAAAATGAAGATGAAAATTTTGGAACTATCATAATAAATATAGTTTTTCTATATAGTATAAATTATATTTTCATGTTTTAATGGTTGAGATTCTACGTTTTAAATACATATAAAAAAGTACATTTACAATATTATTCTTTCAGAAAAATGATCTAATATGTTCATTAATGATAATAACTATTACAATTTTCCATAGGATTTTATATTACAATTTTAGAAATAGAAACCTCTAAAAAGCATGAGTTAGATTCATTAATATCTATATCATTAATGTAGATAAAATTTATTTGTATTCCAACAAAATTAATATTAAAAAGATGAGATAAACGAGAGTTTTAAGAATAAAATAATAGATGAGAGACTCTTTTTTAGGCATAAAACACATGGGTAAAACTCTACAATCTAACCATTTAAATTAATTTTTTATTCATATTATAACCCATTAGTTTTTAAACAAAAACCACATGTTCATCATATTAAATTCAGATACCCAAAATATTTATTTATTTTGATCCAATGAAACTATTTTCATTAAAATAACCACATATTATGTGTATTAATATTTTATAATGAACATCAATCTATATTTTATAAATAAAAATTGAATTTGAAGTTCCCTTTGGTTCTTTAACATGAATTTTGTTATGAAAGGGAGATCTCTAAATATAGGCCCAAATATGGTACGAGTAAGTGGATAAAAATTAGAAGAGTACATATTACATCAAATAGAAAATGATTATGGTATATATAGAAATATTAACAATCAAAAAATATTTCAAAAAAATTAATTATTTTTGTTAATGTGTTTGCATTGTATGATACTAGATTGGAAAAACTATTGTCGATATTATGATGGAAAATTTAAATAAGATTACATATAATATCAAAATACTAGAGTAAATAATTTTTAATTTTTGAATATAATTATATTTTTATTAAAAATATTTTTTAAATGTTTTATTGTCAATATTTTATGAGTACAAACATGATTTCCCACAACCTATGTACTCAAGAAAAATGCAATTTTTTTTAATATGAGTGGGTAGTGTAAATGGTGTCATAATGTTTTCTAACATCAAATTTAAGTGATTACCTAATGTAGATGTTATCTATTATAGGATAAAACCTTAGAGATACATTTTGGATGGGAATCATTAGTATCAAAATAATTATACATTATTTTTTATATTTTTATCAAGGAGATGTACAATAGACATAATTGAGTTATTTTCAAATGAATGGAATGAATACATGGGTTAAGATTATATACACATATAATGAAACCATGACATTTTGATAATTATATAGCAAATTTTTCCATAATATTATCAAATTTAATATTTAATATCATGATAATTTTTATTTTATCGTATTTTTTAAATTTATAAATTTTTTCAAAAATTACTTCTCATGATCAAAATAAATAAACAATTTAGAATGATTTAATACTTTTGGAAAATGATTCATATATAATTTCTGATAGTTTAAAATTGGACTCACATAAATCTAACAATTTATGTGGTTGATGTGAATCATAGTACATGTTTTAAACACAAAAGTGTCATTTTATTATAAAATACGTGTCACATAAACAAAACTGAGAAAACAAGATTGGATTATTATCACACATTCATAAAATAATCCATAACTCATTTATTATATATATGAATCAATCACACATAATTTTAAAACGCGATGTGGTTAGTGTGAATTTAAGTGTACGTTTTCAATATAAATGTGTTTTTTTAATGTGTGTATCATATGCTCAAAACTAAGAATAAACTATTTTCATTAATATTTGAAAAAAATTCATAATTTATTTTTCATGTTAAGAAATTGACCACAGACCAATATGACACATGATGTGGTCGACATGAATAAAATTACATTTTTTTAATATATCAGTTATTTATGTTAAAACCCATTTTACAAATGAAAAATTGAGAATATGTGATTAAATTGTTTTTAATGTTAGTAAAATGATTCATAATTTATTTGTGACATGTATGAATAGACCACATGTCAATATGACACCTAATGCGGTCGGTATGACCCAATGTATGTTCTTCCAATATAAAATTGTAATTTTAGGATAAAATGTCTGTCTTATGATCAAAACCAATCAAATAATCTCATATTGTTTTAAAATTTTAGGACAAAAAATACACATTTTTTTAGATATAATAATTTGTCGTACACTATTCCAACTCATGATGTGGTAGGTATGGGTTAGCATACTTTTTTTATAAACAAGTTCCATTATAGTTTCAAACACATATAACATTTTCAAACCATGAATAATAGCTTATATTATTTGAAAAATTAGAGAACATGGTTGAAAATTTATTTTTAACATCTATCAATTTACTACACAACAATATGACACTAGATGTCTCAATATATATTGTAGTATGCTTTTTTAAAATAAAAGATCAATTATAGTTTAAAACATATGTCACCTCACCAAAATAAATAATAATAGCTTCAATTATTTTCCGCCATTCGTGAAATGATCAATTATTCATTTTAAACATGTAGGAATCAACTAAATCTCAATCAAAAACCAGATATGGTTTGTATTACTCAATGTGTGTGTTTTTAGTATTACATTTCCATATTATATTAAAATATTTTTCACATATCCCAATTAATAGAAAATATCCCATTATTTTTTTTAAACTTTACAAAAAATTTATATATTTAATTTATCACCTGTCTAAATTGGCTAAAATAAAATTTTCCATGTGATTTGGTCGGTATGACTCATAGTGCGTGTTTTCAATTTCAAAGGGCCATTTTAGATTAAAACCCATGGAACATCACCAAACATAATAAAATGAGCTTTCATTGTTTTTATTCATTAGTAATATGATCCATATTTCATGTATCACATAAGGGAATTTAGTAAATGATAATTTATCTCATTATTTGGTTTATATGACTTGAATTACATCTTCTCAATAGAAGATTCATTTTAGATTAACACATATCACATATCCAAAATAGATCAAAAGATCTTGGATTGTTTTTATACATAAATAAAATGATTCATAATTAATTTTTAATGTGTAGGAATCACATGAAGATCAATATGATACCAAATGTTGTCTTTATGACTCAATGTGCATGTGTACAATATAAAATTTTCATTTCGGTTTAAAATTAATTTCACATTTCAAAAACCAAACAAACAATATATTATTTTTAACAAAAATATGAAAATTATCATTATTGATATGTTTGAATTGACCTCACATTAATATGACATCATATGTGGTTAGTATGACTCAAAGTGCATGTTTTTAAGGTAAAACATTAATTTTACTTTAAAACACATGTCACATCACCAAAATCGGTAAAATGAACATTTGTTATTTTCAATCATTTAGAAAATGTTTCAGAATTCATTTTTAACATTTATGCATTGACTGTACATAAATAAATCTTCTAATGTGATCATTGTAACTAAATGTGAGTGTTTTCAATAGGAAAGTTTCATTTTTGTTAAATAAACATGTCACATCACCAAAGCTAGAAAAAAGTTCTCAAACTGTTCTCAAACATTAAGTAAATAGTACATAATTCATTTGTGACAAATAGAAATCGGTCAAACATCAATATGACACATGATGTTGTTGTAATGAATCCATATTTTTGTATTCTCACTAATACTAAGCATCCTTTAAAAATGCTAGAATTGGCCTTTATCAGTTCTAAAAAGAGCTAATAATATAAGTGTTGGTAAAGGTCCAATGTTCTTATAGTCCCTAAAAAACTACTAAAGGCCCCCTTTAATAGATCTAAAAAATGTACTGATAAAAAGACCTTTAATAAAGCTAAAAAATAACTATTAATGACCCCATTTATTAGTTATTTTTAGCAATGTCAAAGGGTGAATTTAACAATTATTTTGTTGTGCTGATAAAGGCATCGTTGTTAATGGGATTAACAAAACAATTCCACGCCCCACCACCCCTTTATCTATGATTCCCCCCCACCCCACCCCTTTTAAGCACTTCTCCCTTTTACACTCTCCCACGCGCACCCTTCCTCTATCGATATTTGAACCCCATACCTCCAGCATATACATCAATGCCTTTTGAAGTCTACCTATACTATTTTGTTTAATATTTTATGATATATCTATATATTTATTTATATTTCATTACATTTTTTCCATATATTTATATTTGTGTTTATATATATGTTAATATATTAATAAATATATTTTATATGTAAATATATTAAATTATTTATTAATAAGATTATATTTTTAGGTGTGAATGTGTAAAAATATGCATAAATTGTTATATATTTGATTATAAATAACAATACATTTTGAAAACTGATAAATTTTTAAATCCATAATATCAATATGAATGTCATAATAATAATGAAATTCAATCCTCATTGAAAAAGGAAAAAACAACCCCGTTAAATGGGGAAACAAATCCGTCGAATGTAGAAAATAGGGGTACCTCGACTAAAAACACATTTGTGGAGGCCTTTATGGCCTTTGTTTACTCAAAAAATGTTATTAAGAATAAAACTCAGTCCCTAAGCCATAGAACTTGTTGCAGGCTTTGATTTGTGGTGTAGTAGAGCCCAAATAGACACTCGGATAAAAATTTATGTATATTTGATGTTTGAGTTACTTTTTTAACTTATTTTAGATCATTTTTTAATTTTTTAATTTCTTTCACCTTCAAATTGATTTTAAATGACTATTACTCTGTATTAATAAGAAAAATATTACTTAAAAATATATTTTTAGTTATTTTATAATTCATTTTTACTAAATATCTTATATCTTACGTGTAAATTCCTATTTACATTATCTAAAAAATATTTTAATAAATATATATTATATTAATATTAATATTAAAATTTGTATATATTAATTTATTATTTTTAATGAAATATAATTTTTTAATGTATTATTTTATCTACGCTTGTAAAAAAGCACTCATAAAATCCCCCCTTTAACAGATATTTTTAGAACTATTAAGGATGCCATTTAATGATGATTATTTAGTGCTAACAAAGGAGGTCTTTAACAACTTTTTAATCTAGTGTTGTTAAATATATAGAATTGGATATTCCCATTTTTGAAGTAGTTTCTTTAAAAGGGTTCCATATTAGTTTAAAACATTTATTCCATCACCAAAACCAAAAAAATATCTTAGATTGTTCTCAATTTTTTTGAAAATGATCCATAATTAAATTTTAATGTGTAGGAATTGACCACATTCCAAACTGAAAATTGATGTGATCAATATGGATTCAATTATGTGATTTCAATATAATAATTCCATTTTATTTTATAATGAACCCCATATTAAAAACTAATAAAATGATCTCATATTATTTTTCAAACATTAGTAAAATGGTCCATAATTAGTTTGTGACATGTAGGAAATAACCACACATCAATTAGAGACCTGATGTGGTCAGTATGACTATAAATGAATATTTGAAACATAAAAGTGTCATTTTAGTTCAAACCATGATTCAAATAGGTAAAAATAACTAATTTAGTTTAGATTTTATTTTCCAAATTCAATACAATTATCTATAATTCATTATATATTTATAATAACTGAACACACATCAAATAGACACTTGAGGTGACTAATATAATAGGAAGTGAATGTTTTTAATAGAAATGATCACTTTTAGGTTAAAACAAATTTCATATCAATAAAACTAAAAAATGAGATTGGGTTGTATTTAAATATTAGTACAGTGGTTGATAATTTATTTTTCAGAAGAAATAATTGACCATACATCAATATGAATGATTATGTGGTTGATATTACAAGAAGTGTTTCTTTTCAATATATAAGTTCCATTTTAGTTTAAAAGAGAAATCAAACCTCCAAAAACAGTATAACAAGATTGTATTATTTTTAGAAATTTTTCAAAAGTTACATATTTCATTTTTTAGATGTACAGATTGATTGCACAAAAATTATATACTTTTTGTGACTGATATGACTGAAATTATGTTTTTTCACTAAAAATGTGTACTTTTATTATAAAAAACATGTCACTATCCTAAACCATAAAAATGTTCATTTATTATTTCCAAATTCTATGAAAATGGAAATAATTCATTTTTTAAATATAGAAATTGAATTTGTTTGAATCGAACACATGCTATTTTTCATATGACTCATAGTGTGTGTTCTCAATATATAAGTTTCTTTATAGTTTAAATGCATCATAACATCTCTAAAACTATGAAAATTAGCATAGATTATTTTTACGTAATTTTATCTTCTATTTCTTGATCGATTTCCTTATCATATGTTCATGATGTATATTTAGTTAATTTTCATAAAGATAATTACTAAATAAAATCATGAAAAGTTGTGAAGTTGAAGGCCACTTCTAAAAAAAGTCATATTGAATTCTAACCCATCCATAGTGAGTTTTTTATAACTATAGATGATGTTCTACTCAAGATTATCTTCTTTTAAGAACAATAAGAAATGGTGTGACATGTATAAATGAATCACAACTCAATTTGACACATGATTTGCCCAGTATGACTCAAAGTATATGTTTTTAGTTTAAATGTGAAATTTTTTTATAATTTATTTCATTCTAGTATTACTAACATAAGGATAATTCTTCTATACATGTTAATTATTTTTCTTGCCGAGGGTTGGTTTTTCATTAACATATAGCATGACCATGGGTCAGGGAAATAAAAAGAAACATCAATGGATTTGAATGTCTGTAATAATTTCTACTTTCTCATTTAATTATAAAAAACGATGTTTGAAATGTATATAATATGTTTTTTTTATATATTTTATTTCAAGAAAATTGTTTATTTTCTACTGTATTTACTCATTTCTCTAATATAGCGTAGTTTATAATTGTATCGTTCTACTCCAGTATAACAATTTTCTAGTAATAATAATGTTATAATAATGGGAAACTTTATCAGTGCTAAATAAAATTAATGATAAAGGGGGTCATTTATCAGTGCTTAGTTTAGCACTGATAAATTTTTTCTTTATACGTGATCTTCTGGTGCTCAAAAAGGCTTGTGGCTTTGTATTTTATAATTGATATGATTTCAATAATTTATTTCATTAAAAAAGACAATATTAAAGAATTTAAAGGACTTATTCTTAGTATTTAATGAATTCTAGTATTTATGTAATATCATTTTGAATATAATAGTAAGACTTGTGTTCAATAAATTTTAGGGGAATGCGATGACGATCACATGTTGTTCAGTTAACATTCATGTGACATGGAATTTATTCAATATAGTTTATAGTCTTAAAAACGACTCTATTTGTGTTTATTTTAGTTTCATGAAATGTGTGACTTGAGGAAGGATATGAAAATCATTTATTGATGAAACATGAATTTGTGGGAGGAATGAATTTATGTAAAAATTTAGTAATTATGTAGTATGATCTATTAATGTTGTATATGGGTATAATAAAAGGCACCTTGAATATCTTTTTCTATATCAGGTGATTTTATCCAAGAATTGTCAATGTTATCATGGATAAAACCAATTCCCCTTCATTAAATTAGTAGTGGAAACCATAATTGTTTAATTATTGTGTTATAATGTTTTAATCTACTTCATGATTTGAAATTTTTTATAGATTTCTTCCCTCATTAATTTGTAATTAATAATTTAATATTTGATATTCTTCATCACATATGAGCTCATGAAAAATTACAATTTGATGGGAGTTCAATTTCACATCAATCAAAAATAGTAATTTAAAACCAAACAGTGCTAAAATCATGTCACATTGGTGGAATAATAAAATGTAGTGTGATATTTTAAAACAAAATATAACATTTCTCAATACAATAATTTTTATAATTGTCCTCCAATTTCTAGTGGATATTGGATAAATTATTATTTAATTACTCAAAAATACCATTCATCACTTCATTATAGCTGAATGAGTCATTTAACTAGTTATAATCGTAATATAAATTCATCACTTTGAAGGCATAAAAACGGGTTCCATTATATGAAAAAATTTGTTAGGTAAGTACAAATCCAATAATGTTAATGTAATTCACAAAATCTATCATAGTAATATTTTAAAAAAATATTTAAGGGTTTATATTCAAAAAAAAATTATTAGTAATACATTATTAAAATGAATGAAAGTGACCTAGAAAACATTATATAGAGGGAAGGAACCAATAAAATATTTACTCAAATGAAAATATACTATAGTAGAATGTTTTCTAAAACAAAACTTGTGGTTGATAAATGAAATTGGCATGTGTATGACATGTTTAACTCATTATGGTGACTTATATTAAATTATGTATAATATAAATCATTAATTAACAAACTCTTTTGACTAGGTTAAAGTGGTTAGACCCCATTTAATGAGTACTAAATAAACATTTTTGGACATACTACATGATAGTAAGGTGTTTCTTCCTTTAACACATCTGAACAGGACCCCATTAAAGTACCACTTCTTTTGATATTTAATGTATGTTTTGTATGATTTAGGGAAAACTATCGTCTCCAATTAAGAAATATTTAATTTTATTATTCCATGATTTTCTAGATTCCCATTAAAATTATTTTACAATATAATAGATTTCTTGTTTTTATTATTTCATTTGACGGAGTTTACGACTAATCATAATCTATATTTTTAGCATATTCATTAATTTAATCAAAAAAATTTCTATTATATTTAATGTATACTGATTGGTGTGTGAAATGAATAATTTTCTCATCGTAATTTGGGTTAATAAGGGTGGCAGATGGGTTATCCATTCAATCCTCATGAACATTTTGGTAATATGGAATGTTAGATGACTATGGTTCTAGAAATAAAATTATGAAATCAACTCTATACATCAATAGATAGGGTAATCATATCCTATATTATAGTGGATTATTATCTATTGATTTAATTTTTTTCCAACATAGAGTATCCCATAATGATTTATCATGTAGCTTGTTTCTATTATAAAAATTACAATCCAAAAATGATATCCTAGAACTCCACATCATTATTAATATATCATTCCAAGAGGAGGAAAGATTAGAAAAAAATTTCATCTGTTAAAAAAATGAAGATAATACCCAAATCAACAAGATTATAAATTTTTTCATATATCCTAATCCAAGTCATACTTGATATATTACAATCAAAGTACATTTTCCATGAATACGATGTTACAAAGGCAAAGAAAATTTCTTCATCGAGGTGGTTTGTGTCTATTCGCTACTTCTGTTTGGAAGTATGTGATGAAAATAAATTCTCAAGTCCAAATCCGTTGATAGGAATCTAGGATATATATTAAATATGGAATTATTAAACGATTATAGGATATTTTATTAATTTTCTCATTAACGCACGGTAATATAATTTATATTTTAAGTGACCCACATAGGAGATCTTGTTGGTTTCAGGATGTTTTAGATAATGGAAAACCCTCAATAAGATAAATAAAAGATAGTGTTAATTATTTTTTCTGAGGATGTATTAATATTCCTATTCATTAATAAATATATTGATATAATATTTATTATTTTCATTGATTGAGTCATTATTTATAAAAGGAGGAAAAAAGTGATGTCTCCATAGTTACCACATATAGGATGAGGTCCATACCCCTTAATTAGTGGCATAAAAATTAGAGGGTTAAAATTATATTTCATATAGTCAAAAAAATACATTTACAAATCTTCATCATAATTACAAGAAATTCAATTACTAATTAATTTCAGAAAGTATTAGCATCATGAACATAGTTTTTTTATTAAATGACTAAATTATGGGCCAGAATCATCTATTTTCCTCAACTCAATAAGGGTTTGTGGAGTGGGAATAACATATATTTCATTAGTTGTTATAGGTTCTGTAAGGTTACCACGATGAATGTCTGTGAAACAAATATGTATTCCAACTATCGATGCAAACAAGAATTTTACCTTTTTAATCATTAAAATATTCTTCTACAGTTTAGAAAATAAAAACTGAAATACAAAAAGGTGATAAATACCCTAATGATACATGAATACAAAATAATTTACATAACATTCCTTTATTTAATATAAAAATTTCCTAATGATACGGTGAATGAAATTATGCTAGGTATCCCCATCATTAAAAATTATTACTATCTTATTTGGTCATAATGTACCCCTTTTGTTTATTAAAGGCTAAGACATCATTATCATTATGATCCATTCAAATATGATTCTGGATTGTGTACACATCAATGAATGTTATTAATTTTAAAAAAAAATTACATTAAGAAAAAAATTACTTGATTGGTATTGATAAATCATATATTGGAATATAGTTGTTTGAATCACTGAAATAAATTTAAACAAACATTTTAAATCTGTATTTCTCAATGAAGAAAAAACATGAAACACATTTGGGTGATTGGACCTCAAAAATATACATTACCTTGGCCAAATTTTCAACATCATATTCAAATATAGATCCTTGAGTAAGATTCATCAGTTTGATGGAAATATTCTAACGACTCTATTTAGATGGTAATCTTATGTGGTGGACAGCTACAAGAAGGATGTGTCCCAAAATATTTCATTATAATTCCAATAATGTACAACTTAATTCTTTTTGGGAAAAGATACACATTTCTCATATTATTCATGATTAATGGATGCAAGAATAATTTTAGGACACATATCTTATAATGAATCATATTTTTATAAATGGAATTTTCATTCCTATAATTATGTAATGTACTATAAAGCACATATATCACATAGGGAAACTAGGAAAGAATTTTTGTCATAAATGAGGGGTGATGAATTACCCAGAAACAAAACTAAAAATAATTTAAAATATAACAATGTCTGGAAAATATAAAATAAGACCATAAGAAGTGGAAAATTTAGATCAGCTCGATCAACCGTAATGCCCATAGTCATGAACAAGATGTTGAAATAAAACATAATGTTCATAATAAATTATTCATTTTGATGATGAATATATAAGAACCATGAGAGAAAATACATTTTAATGAATAATGAATGGTATATGAGGTATTTATAGGATGTATGAAACCTATACGACTATTATATGTCTGAAAATTCGATTAGTTAGAATAATATTGATATAGTAATCTAACCCTTAAGAATAGTAGTATTACCATTTCAATGAAATCAACTATGGATGTGTAAAATAATATTTAGGTGTCTTATAAAAGGAAAATATGATATATTTATATCATGGTACATGTAAATTCTTTTTTTAAAAATGATAATTTTTGTTTTGGTATTTTTGTAAAACCAAAATGTTTTAATGGTATAATTATAATGAATATAATAATTTAATGTAAAAATTACATTTCTAAAAAGGATTAATAAAATAATATTACATTTTACAATAATGGATGGGTGATTTAATGAGACCCTACAAAATTTTTCAAGGAGTTTGAAAACTAATCGAAATATTTAAATGTTTGTTTTTTTCAAATATATTAGGATTTCATTTGAAAATTAAATTCCTCATATTCAGAAAATTAATTTCATAATAAGGATTTCACTTTTAAATTCTACTCATCAAAAAATGTTTTGTGTAAATTTTTGGTATATTTCTAAAGAGTTTAATTTTTGGTAAATAATGAAATATAATATTTTATGTTATAAGATAAATATGTGTGTTTTTTAATAATGGATTATGCAAGAACCCATTATTTTGGGATAGAATTCACTACTTTCTCTATTATTACAAGAATCAACACTATTCAAATTAATGATCCAATATAATTATCTAATGGACATAATAAAAAAACACCCCTCTCTGGCACTTATAGATACCAACCCTCACAATCCCTTCTCTTCACACCTTATAATCATTGAATAATTAACAATATCTACAAAAAAAATATACTCCACAACCTTATTCATGTATATGTTTTTCTAGTATCACCAAAATACAAATTTCATGTTTCTTAAGGGGTCCTTCGAAGAGATGATATTCAAGAGGTGACATTCATAAACAGTATCATTTAAATTATTTTCTTCTCCAACCATGTCCCTACATCCTTCTTACAGAATAGAATAATTACTCCAATGTAATGTATATACGCATGGAAGGATTAAATTATAATTACTTCAAATAAAATGAAACTAGTTGAGAGTTGAAAAATGACCAAAATAAACAAAAAAAGTTTCATCAATTATTTGTCCAATGTATCATCCACATGTCAAAAAACAAAATGATATATGGGACCATTTCAATATATAAAAGTTAATTAATACCATTTTATTTCATATATGAAGTTTAATTCATATTTTATATGGACTCTGATAAGAATATATAATTAATCCAACCATGAAACCATGAAACTATGTCTCCCAAAAATAATAAATTAAAATTTCGAAATTAAAAAAATTGTGAAAAATGACCTTAATAAAATTATAATAAATGATATATATATATATATATATGGTTATAGGTTTTATAATTAATTGATCTAGTTTTATTATCATGAACTTTATGTTCATGTTCAGAATAAATTTGAAAATAACGCCTGTGATCTCTCCAGAATACATTATTTTCATTTGGTTATGATTGCTCTCTATTTACCTAAATCTATCAATTTATTCTTTATCTATACCTTTTTATATTCTATATATAGATTTACAAATTATATACCCATTTCCTTAACGATTCACTAATGGGTATATATTTTTCTAGTGGTTCACATATTATATTCTTCCTAAAATATTATTAATTGGAACTTTTCTATTTGCCTTTCCACTTTTTATGTACAACTAAAAAAATATCTAAAAACGATTTTTTTTAAATAATAATTATTAATTAGAAATCCATTTTATTTTACTTCATGTTTAATTATGTTCTAACCCCCATTAAATAATATTTATTATTTTCTTTATACCATACATTATAGGTTTATTTTAAACGTGATATCTGACTATTCTTCATGTAATTCCTTCAAATGGATATCATTTTTCATGAAATGTTCTTAAAAATATTAATCAAATCATAAATACAGTAGTTCATGGTTAAAAATATTATATTCTATTTTTTATTCTTTATGGCATGAATATGAAACCCATTCCAATACTTGAGTGATCCTTTTTTTATTCCATATGTTTGATTTTACTATGTGGAAAAAATATGGATGTAAAATTTGTTATGTGTGTTCCCATATAGAAATATAAATAATTAGGTAATATTTTTTAACATGATATTTTATTTATGGAATTACGAAATAAACCTTATACATTATGGGGCTTCGTCCACCATGTGACACTACCCTTCCAGTTTTTCTTGACTCGTGATTATGTTATGTAATATGTTTCTACAATATTCCAATATTTCTATGTTCATTTGGTATCTTGTTCTGTATATTATGCACACATATGTTTATTCTTGACCCATTAGTTTTATGTTGTCATGTTATGCCTTCTCACTCTTATTTTATACTTTATTCCCATGTTTATTCCTTTACTAGGATTTTTAGTAGGTCAATTTTGCCTATGTATTCTCAAGGTTTTCCTATGAAGTTCTAGGATCTTAAAGGTATTAAGGAGAACATTATGTATATTAAAAAAATATTCTTTATTCTAGCCTCACATTGTCTTATATAGTACATAGTCTCTAAAATACACTTGTATGTTTGATCATTGGTTTTTATTTAATGGTTATTTCTGTTAAAATCCATGTAACAATATGTGTAAATGGATTGGGTACCTAAATGTAGAATCCAAAAAATATATATATATATTTTTGGCATTAGGATAAGAAAACATTAGTTAGAACCATGGGGATGTGTATCTGAATATGAAACAAGTCCATGAATATTATTTACTGAAACAGTGAGAATAACAGGTTAGGATATAATTTTTATTTTTAATATATTCCTTATAATATGATAGTTTTCTTTTTATATACTCATTATATATGAATTCAATACTAGTGATTTTAGTTTTATTTTTTTACTAGTTTGAAATATTAGAACCAATGTTTACTAATAATGTCATTGGAAATTTGATGATTTCCCATATAAGATTGCAAACCTAATGGGAGAGAGATCTTGTAACCTCATGATAGTATTGGCACAACTGAATCATGTTATGGATAATAACATGATTCATGTGGAATTACCCACTAGTCTTACAAATGAACAAGATGCATATGAATTATGATAAAAAGTCCCACAACATTAGTTGACCTTCTGATCTCCGCTTCATATAATAAAAGATTAACTCTACTAAAACATGTTATATATTTCTCCAATTATCAGAATAAGAGAATGACATGCTGATAACCTATCATTTTATGGGGAAACTGATTAGTGGTAGACACTAATCATGAACATTAATTATAAATAGGAAATTGAATCCACAGAATATAAAAGACTCAAGAATATATTTTTCAATAAATATTTAACCAAGAGAGGTAGTTCCTCGAACTGATGAAAAAGGATGATGATTTTATTAGGTATTATGAGGAAAAATTTACAATTCATTCACAATATTCCTATATCATCGTTATTAACACTGAAATCAATGTGTATATCATATTTAGTGGATTAAAGATGATTATGTAAAAATCCATATCGATTCAAGATTTTTTCATTCATAATATAATTTTTTATTATGGACATATGGTTCTGATGAATATTTGATACTCTTAGGGGTCTCATGTTATCAGAGTAAAAAAGAGTAAAATGGAGTTTCATATTAGAGGATTAACTGATATATCTTATCATGGAATTAAAAACCAACACACAAAATTTACAATCTATAGTAAGAATCATATCAGGAACTATATAAAGGGTGCTTGGATATTTTTCAAATTTTGAAAATTAGGAATATCATGAAAATCATCATTGAAGTGGTATGAAAAATAACCTAAATATGGATTATTAAAGGACTATTTTGATCAGAACTCATACTACAATAACGTTTTTCAACTAAAAATAACAATTATTTATGTAATCCAATTCCCTATGAAAATGGTTTTTGGAGACAATCAATGAGAACAGCCTCTAGGGACTACAAATATATGAAGGGTATATTTATAAATAATACTATGGTGGATCCTGAAAATTATTTGGGGATCATTGCACTGATTATTAATTCAATAATAGTAAGTATATTATTTGATTATTTTTCTTTGAATTATTTCATATCTTTTTGGATTTTTAGAACTATTCAAACACCACCTCAACATATGGGAGTAGAACAATACATAAGTTATAATGGAGAAATTTCTTCATATAAAGTATTTACCTATTTCCAATTCAATTTTTGTGGACTAATCATCCTAGAAATATCATCTTATACACTTTTGTATAATTTGATGCTATTTTTGGAATGGATTGGTTGTATTTATATAATTACAACATCAAATATTAGGATACAGTGTTCACTATTCACCACCTGAGTCATCCTCTTAGTCTATATGAATGTAAAGTGAATGATAAATCTCATTTAGAAAAATTATATAAATTATGGATATTACTATCTTATGAGATAACATATCTGACTATAATGATTGATAAAAATTATAGAATCATGATTGAATACATTCCCATTGTGAGGGACTACATGGATGTGTTCCCTAGTGAATTGAATAAACATACTTAAGACTAAGATCTTGAGTTAGAAATTGAACATATAGCTGGATTTAAACCCATATCAACTACCCCTTACAGGATTGGCAACATTGAGTTGGTACAAATGAAGATGCAGTTATATGACTGTATGGAAAATGGTTTTCTATTTCTGATATCTTTACTATCTGGTGAAATGGTCCGATTCATCATGAATAAGGATACATCAACACACATCTTCATTGACTATAGTGAGGTCAATAAAATCATGATAAAGAACATTTATCCCCTTCCACTGGTAAAATAATTCCTTGATCAATTATGAAGTCCCATGTATTTCTCTAAGGGGGAAATTTGGTTAAGATGTCACCAATTAATGGTGAAGACGGAAGACATCCCCAAGAGTGCCTTTAAAATGAGGTCTGAACACAATTAATTCATAGTTATTCCTTTAGAATCAATAATTGTCTATAAATTTTCATTTAAATAATTAATAGATCCATTATAGATTACATTGAAAAATATGTGTTAGAATTTATATATAATATTTTGATAAACTAAAATAGAAATAGGTGGATAAATAGTGTTTAAATACTATGAAAAATACCTTCATAAGGGATAAAAAATATTAAATTCATTGTAAAAGTGTGTTAGGTTGGGTGGAATTAATATAATTTTGGAATGTTATCTCCAAAAAGTGATATACAATAACCAATCTAAGATAAAATAAATTGATGAGTGGCCTAGGTTAGCATTATTAATAGAGAGACATAGTATTGAAATTCTAGATGGGTATTATTAGCTATTATGGAGAAACTTCTAATGGAAATAAATCCCACTAATAAAGATGAATCCAAAAGTAGAAATACTTTTATTGACTAAAGAATGTGGATAGTTCTCCAAATATGTAAAAAATAGTCTTATTACAACACTTTTACTTAAAATACCCAAATGTTGGGAACTCTTATTCGTATATAAAGACACTTAAAATCACGGATTAGGTTATTTAATGATTAAAAATGATAAAGCGATAGACTACAAATCAAAGAAGTTGAATGTTCATGAGAAAAAATAACCCACCCATGATCTAGAGATGATGGCTATGATTATTTAATTCAAAATATAGTGTCATTATCTATAGTGGAGAAATTAATACTAGAAAATGACCCAATATCCATCGTGTTCAAAAACCCATGGGTATAGGTCAACCCGATATCAATAGTTTTCCAAAACTATTAGTATTTTTATTTGGCGGGAACCTATACCCACCGTTTTGGATAAAAGTTGAAAAAATGTAGAAATTTCAACCTATTCCCAAGGATCTTTAAAAATATTGGTATGAATATTTTTATTCAAGACCTGTAGCCATGATTCTCCAAGAATTTGGGGAATAGGTCATGTATACACCCATAGTTTCAGAAAAATGTGGGAATATCTTTTCAATACAATGGAGAGATTTTTTCCCCATGGGATGGAAACAATTCACGGGAACACTTATTACCATGGTTTTACACAAATATCCATTTTTAGATAAATATATTTTATTAAATATATATTTATACACCTATAAGCTAATGTGGTGTTTTTTTATGCACATGAATCATATACTTGTGGTCCAGGGATCGAAACCCATGGAAGGAAATTTTTAAAATTCCATACTCATAGTTCTGAAACTGTGGTTATATAGTTAATTCCACTATCGTATAAACATATTCCAATGGTTCATATCCATGGGTATATAAATTATAAATATCGGTTATATCTCAGAGCTATAATGATTCATTAATATTCAATGGTTTTGAAAAACATGGGTATAGATTATAACTTTGATTTTAGGGGCTACACCAACAGTATTAAACTGTGGGTCTAGGTAGATTTTCTAGTAGTGAATGTGAGTTACATAATAATCAATTATTATTAAAATATGTATTCATATATAAAGAGATTAATATTTTAATAGTAATATAGTTAGATCCCATCAAATATTATAAATACTCAATCTACTACCTTCCTGGTATAGTGAATAATGTGTTAGATTATCTATGTAGAAATGATACAAAAACATTATCGATGATGAAAATAGACAATGATATAATATGTTTAGACATTAAATGGATTGACATGGGAGTCACAATGGATTGAACATCATCATACATTTATCAAAATATTTTTCAACCATCCCATTTAGGGAATATAAACAATGCTCAAGGAGATGATTTTGAAATTCCAAATAAAGTGGAAGCTATTAGAATTGGGAAATCCCTATAGTTCAATATTTATGGGGATTTAGTCCTATTATTTGTTATATTAATTTGTATACAATCAAATATTGAGATAATGAGTTAAATTTGGGTTGATGTACATAGCTCAACCTTCTCTATCCACCTAGGGAAAAAAAGATCAATCATGATCTTAAA
The DNA here is from genome assembly GCA_963277665.1 of Viscum album. Taxonomy (NCBI): domain Eukaryota; kingdom Viridiplantae; phylum Streptophyta; class Magnoliopsida; order Santalales; family Viscaceae; genus Viscum; species Viscum album. Next base: position 1,335,823,599 of record OY728132.1, on the reverse strand, counting down.
AAGAACTATTAGTGTGATAATATGTATAAGGATATCACATATATACCTAAATGTTCCTACTATATTAAACAGTTATGGGTTAAGGGAAAAAAATAAGGAGATGGTGCAACCATTACCCATATCTTCTTGAAAATGGTACTACATCACTATGGAAATTGGCACTGGTCTTCCGAAGACATCTACTGTAAATAATGATATATAGGTTATTATTGATTATGTTACAAAGACTTATCACATAATTTAAATTTTTAGAGGAATTAACACTCAATCAAATTGAATGGATCTGCATTAGAGAAATGTGGAGGCTCTATGGAGTACTGTTATCTATTATATTTGATTAGGATCCATGATTAATCTCCAATACCTAGAAGAGTCCCAAAAATTATCTAAAAACTTCACCAATATTAATTATGACATATAACCTTAAATCATATCCCAAAAATGAGTGTAAAAATTAGAAACAAAAATAAATGTTGAGATCATTTTCATGGAACTTCAAATAAGGATGGGACCAACATCTGCCATGGTTCTAGTTCTCTTAAAGTAATAGTTTTCACTCATGCATCAAAATTTCCCCCAATTAATCCCGTTATGGGAAAATCTTCCGAACAACTACATTATTTCATGAAGGTGGAGAACACAAGATACTAGGACCAGAATAGGTTGGTGAAATGGGATAAAAGGTCAAGACCCTTCAAAAAAACATCGGTCCTACTCATTATTGACAGAAGAGATACAATGATTATTTTCAATTATTAATGGAGTTTTCAGTTAGAGATATGGTATTCCTATATATATATACATGAGAAATATCCATAAGATTTAGGAGGAAGGGAAATATATGTCCTAGGTACATTGGCCCCTTTTTGATCCTTGATCCCTTCGATAATATGACAAACTAACTAGTTCCTCCACCAACCATGTATCAATTACATGATGTACTCCACTTATCTCTTTGAAGGACATACATATGAAAAAACTCAGAAGTAAATAATTTAGTGGTAGCAAAATCGGTAAATGATAACTCTTATGAGGAGAAGCTTGTGAAGATCAAGGACCGTAGTGATAAGGTTATTTGGATTAAAACGACTCACAATGTCAATGTACTATGGGGGAACCATAAATATAAAGAGGTGATATTGGAACCAATGGATTACTTGAAACTAAATTACACTCACCTATTTTCTCCATGATTTGTAAAACACAATTTTAATGGATAAATTTTTTAATGGTTGTAGAATTTAATGACCTATAATTTTATCAATGTAATTTTCCATCTTATAATTATGTCCTATAGTATAAAGCTCATATATCACATAGAGAATCACAAAAAAACATTAATCTCATTAATTAATTGTGGAACATTATTAATCAACTAAAAAATATTAATTCCAAATATCAAAATTGGAAAATTAATAAAAAACAAGAAAATGAGTATTTAAAAATTTCCAAATCCTAAATCCACTGGAATGACAGGACACAAGAACATTGTCATATAAATAAAACATATTTTTTGTAATGAAATATTAATTTTTATGATAAAATTATTAAAACTAAGAAATATTTTTAATATAATGAATATTTAATAAAATTATAGTTGATAATATGTTGTATCAAACTCATATGAACATTATAAAATCTAATAGTTGGAATAGTTATCTAATTGTTGGAATATTTACCTACCTATTAGAATAGTAATCAGACCATTAGGAATAATAATTTTATAGTTAGAATACTATACTCACGTATAGAATTTTCCAATAATATTTATATATCTTATATTTTAAAAAAGATATATTTATATCACGGTTCATGTAAATAAATTTTTTTGGTTTTATTAAATATGTATTGGTATTTTTATAAAACAAAAATATTTTAATAGAAATTTTATAATGAATATAATTATATTAAAAAATATATATTTTCATAAAATGGAATCATAAATTAATGTTTTGTTTAATAATAATGGTAAGAATATTTTTATGAGATCATACCCCATTTTCCAATTGGTGAGAAAAACTAATAAAATATTAAAAAAAAATTATTAAATTCAGATTTTATTTTAATATTAAATACCTCCAATTTAGAAAAATATTTTCCCAAAATGGATTTCATGTTTATAATATAAATATTGAATTAAATTAAGGTAATTAATTTTGTATTTCTGTAAAATTGGTTAATTTTTGGTGAATAGTTAAATCATGTAATTTATGGTATTTAACATTATAATCCAAATACATCATCGTTTGAGTCATGTATGAAGTATGTTCCCATTACATATAACTCACATCAATTAGTTACTATAAATATTCATAATAATCAACACTATTGATAGTCTTGAGCCAAAATAATTAACTAATGAATATAATATTCAATAAAAACCGTCTCCTCCACATATAATTACCTCACCTTTGTACCCCTTCCACTCACACATTCTAAGCCACGATGTTGAATAAATATCCATGAAAAATGCTCCTCACTACTCCTCCCCACATCCACGTTCTTCTTGTCCAACCAAAAAGACAATTTTGAGATCTGTTTGGGGTACTTCAAAGAGGCAAAACTGAAGAGGTAACATTCTCAAATGGCCTATTTTGAATTCATTTTTTCTCCTACTTAAATGAACGCTACATTATAAATAAAAATATTTATAAATAAAATATAATTTATATTTAATACTTTTATATTCATAATTAAATATCTTCTATACAAAAATTCTCTCATATCTTCTTATTGAATGAAAATGAACACATTGTCAATATTATTTCTTTTAACTGTCTTCAAAGATGATGATTTTTTATTTTCCACTAATTCCCTCATTGAAAAATTAATTTTAATCATAATTGAATAAAATTAATTTTTTATTTATATTATATTTAACTTCATATTATTTAAATAGTATATTCAAATTTAATTAAATAAAATAATACAAGTTGGAGAAGGCCTGTAATATTTCTAGAATCAACTAAGGATCTATAATTGACATTTTAATAGTGAATAATATAAAAATATTAAAAAATTGTATATGGGACCATTTATAAATATTTATGTTCATGATTACATTCATATCACTTCTATATTATTATTCCCTTTTGAACTAATCATCTATATGTAAATGTATGTGATCTGATCCCAACCCTATGAAAAGAACTCTCTCAAAACACTGAAATTGAACATTATAAATCCTCGAAATACACATATATATATATATATATACTTTTTAAAATTATAATAAATCAAATATTGATTAAAAATGTTATTAATTAAGAGAGTGATGAATCTAATTTCCTTATTTTGAACATTCAGTACATGTTCAGAACATATTTAGACATAAGGAAATGGATCTCCCTACACCACCCTATTTTTTAGAGTTACTCTTTATATCTATTTACCTCTATATGTCTCTTAATTATTATTATATAATTAATTTCTATTTTATATATTTTTCTCAAATGTATATACTCATTTTATATAACCTTTCATTCATGGGAATATATGTGTTTTTATGGTTGTTATCTTATATTTTGATGAATATCTATATAAAAGGAACTTATATATTTTATTTTTTTCTTTTAATATAATACTAGTGAAATGTTTTAAAACATTATTTTTTTAAAAAATAATTATTATATGGAAATAAATTTTATTTCACATCTTGTTTTATGAAAATTATTATCCTCCTATACCTATTAAAAGATCTTTACTCTATGACTAAATCCCGTTTTGATATATATATTTCAAAAGTTGGTTCTATAGTATTTGCCTCGAAATTCCATCACATGGATACAATTATTCATGAACCTCATTTATGAATGTACAATAATTCTTAAATATATTTTTCATATATACTATTTGGATATTTTACTTTTTTATGCTTTATGAAATGAATATGGAACCCATTTATTACCATGGGTTATCCTCATTTTTTCCTTATGTTTTATTTATTTATGTATAACACATATTAATTTAAATTTCATGATGTGTGAACATAGATTGTTGTCCAATGACCTGGGTATTTTTTTATAATGATATGTTTTTATGGTATTATGGAGTAAACCTGATTCAATATGATACTATTTCTACCATGTGATATCATCTTGGTTGTAATCCTTGACTCATATTTATGTTGCGTAATATATTTATTCCAATTTCATTTATTTACATGATAATATGATTAAAAATTCTATATTTTATTCCTTCAAATTTTTATTCATGAGAAAATACTTTTATGTTATCATGGTATGCCTTTTGACTCCTACGATATTCTTTATTCCCATGTTTGTTTTGTTTCATTGATTTTTAGCTCACCTATTTTATATACTTATTCCACAGGTTATCCAATGCTCTAATCAGAGCTCATATAGAGTGATGAGATCATTATGCATAATAATAAAATGTTTTCTTATTCAATTTTCATGTTGTATAATTATGGAAGAAGTATTCCAATGATAGTATCCTTTTTTATCATTGTTTATTTTAAGTATATTTATGTTTAATTTCTTGTAAATATATGTTTATGATGATTGGGTCACTATACACCTTTTTCGGTTACTAAATTCTAATTCCTCAATACAATGATAGTCGTCCAAAACCTTATTTTAATAATTTTTAATAATCACAATGTTCTTTATCCTCATTTTCAAGAATAGTTATAAAGATACTAATATCTTAAGATTCATGATGTGGTATAAAGGAATTATTTCCAACATTGAGTTCACACTTTCTTGACCAGTGACAAGGTTTATGAATCCAAACAAATAAAATGTTAATTGAACGAATAATGCATAGTTTATGTGTTCCTCTCAGATGAAATATCTCTATAAAATGAAACTATTTTAAAATATTCAGTATGTATCATTAAATAACATGATTATAATGTGTCACAGAAAAATGACATTATTATAGGAGGATTCCATGGGAATATATACATATATTGATGGATATGGTTAATAAAAAGTATTTTATTTTACATCATATGTGAGGATTTGGTTTTTGGTATATTACAAAGGTCATAAATAGTATGTGAATTCTAAAATTAGTTACTGTTGATTCGATTAGATTAATAGGAAAAATGAAATCATTACCTGTAAAATTACATTAGTGATCAGTTTCAATTCTATCTAGTTGGAGGTATCAGTTGGTGTTATAAAATTATTTAATATATACTTCCCCAAACTTTTGTTTTACAATTTATTGATGTATATGGAATTTAAGATTATGTTATAATGGCCTATTTTTTCATGGGATATTAATAGACATGTTTATGTTAATCCTATTTCTCAAAATTATAATAACCATGAAAAATTATGTAAGATGTTGGGAAAATGTACTTCTCACTTTTTTATCTGACCACTCTCTATATAGTTCATATAAAAAAGAATATGGAAATAAAACTACTGCCTCTCCCTAAAAGGGGTATGTATGTGACCTTTCACCTTTATGTCAAATTCCACACCCCTTCTCCCCTGTCTCAAACCCCACCCTTGTCCACCCCTTTCATAGAATCAATATTTTTTCTAAATTCCTCTATCTTTCTTTAAGTATCTATAGTACCCATATTTGTAATAGATTGCACATATGAATATCCTAAATTGATCCTTTTTTATATTGATTCTTAAATATTTAATTGACCATAAATTGATGATTTTGTTATATTTATCATTTCTACTTGAGGTTCATAAGAGTACACAATCATAAGTATAATATAATACATAAAAAATCCTAATTTTCTTTAAAAATGAATGAGACATGATTACTACCTATTCTAGGGAAATTTTATCTTCCATTAAATTTAATTTCTCTCATTTAGGTTAGTCTTATGAGTTACATATACATCATGATCCCTCAACCATAGCATTATGGGAACACTTTCATGGATGGCCTCTTCGTATCCAAAAAACATAAATTATATTTATACTAGGTAAAATTTTATATCAAAATTTTTTTTGTTAAAAAATACTACTGGTTATAATTTTAATCCTATTACCCCTCACATATGCGTTGAAAATGATTTATCAAAAACCACAGTGGATTTTTTTTAGATTGAGGTGGGTGAAGAGTTCTGATACAAGGATCCAGTTCTCTTCATGTTATAGTTTGAATACAATTCAAATTTATATCCTATAAGACACTATCATATAAATTTACTATTTGGTCTCAAAATAAATAATGATGAAAATTACGTTGAACACTCTAATACATTGAGTGAGACACTGAGTTTTCGTATAAAAATATATTCATCGATTTCAGTTATACTAGAGCGGATGAGAGTGAACGAAACCAATAATAAAAATGATGTTGGGGTGGAATTAAGTTATAAAATCCTTAATGAATCACACAATTTTAAATTCCCCATGATTGTTACAAAAAACTCTTACTCTAATTTTTTTTAATTTTGGATAATGTAGTGTATTGTCTAGGTAATGTAGTGACTGATCCAACTACTAGAAACTACTAGTATCTGAGTCCTTACTATTGGATCCCTATGATTAATTAAGATCTTATAGTATCTAATGTTCCTTATTAAATACATTATTATATTTTGGACCAGATGTATGTGTCTATAACACAATTCCATAGAAGTATACATTTCATTTCCAAACAATCTAAACAATGTATGATCTTAATTTTTGAGACATTAAATCATTTTGAGGGGTTAAAGGATCCATCCTTGGAAAAGGATAATGAGGGATGGTTAACTTTTAAGAATAATAGGGTGAAAAATAGGTTCATTTTACAATTATATATAAAAAAGGGGAAATAAGGTTTCCAATGATGCTAAAAAAGGCTCTGGGGGTCTATCATAGTAATCTTTAGAATATATATAAATGTTTAGGTGGAGGAATATTATCATACAGAATCTAGTATGATTAAAGGATGATTTGATTTTGAAAATTATTGAGTCATCATAGAAAAGAAAATAAATAAATAAAATAGTATTCAATACATCAAAAACCAAATAGGGAACTCTTTTCTAGTGAACTCCTTGGGAAAAGGGATATGAACAGAATTTTGGTGTGGGGGATTGAGTAAGAAATATTTCTTGATCCTGGTCACACTGGACTGTCTGAAGAGCATACTAAGGATAGTAATAGGTATCCTCATCTATAGAATAATGGAATCAAGGAAAAAATTTAATATTTAGAGGATAATGCTTTTCAAAGAATTTCATTCCCACAATAATTCAACGAATCGATGAAATTAACATATGGTAAATTCCTAAATGATTATAGGAATAAAATAGTCTGTAAATTCTAATATATAGTTATTTTTAATAAAAGGATATTAAAAAATAAATAATATAAGGTACAATCATCGAATCAATGTGGAATTGGATAGATGGATCTAGAAACAACTTCTTGTTATCTTTTTATATTTCAACCCTCATCCTAATCATTTGATTGATTTTGTAGTGGTTGACCTATTGAGGGATATAGGATGTTGGGTATCATCTCCATGATAGTATGATGATGTTGTGCTATGGGTTGTTTTGTCACAACTGATATCATCTGTTTTCTTTCCATCACTATTCCAAAGTAGGTATGGCTAGGGGTCTGTGATTTTTGGTTAATTTGTGCCATATTTGATTTGTTTTATGTGTTTTTGTATATTAAACATTTATTATCATTATTATCATAAACAAATTATACATGATCACATCATGTGAGGACTCATTGGTGTTTTCCATCTGAGTCTTGTTATCACACATTACATGGAAAATTTTGGTTCACTTTTAAATTTCATGGGAGTAATAGTGAAGGAAAAAGGAACAACTGTTGGAATATGAGAAAATAAGTATGGATCTTATAGTGGGAGAGAGTTACATATAGTGATCCTCAATTTATTTATTGGTTAATTTATCTTATTTCATTACATTACATTATATTTTATTCAACATTGGGATATCAACATTATATGGAATTAATTCCATCATTATTATACTATATGATTACTCTGATGACAAAGGTTTATAGATTATTTTTAGATAATATTTTTTTTGTAATTACATGTTACAATTAGTATAGTCACTAAACATTCAGACTTGGAACCTCACTTCTTGTTAGTAGCCTCTTGCATATGAGGAGGCATGCTTGAGGTCAGGCGGAGTTCTAATTTTGACATATAGGTTTACAGTATGGGTTTTTCAATGTTTTATCAGATCACCATGATTTATAAAATTTTATTTTATTATTCATTGATTTGGTAAAGGATAGATTAATGATAGGATAGTTAGGAATTTTGAAAGGGACTATTTTAGTGTCTGGAAATCAATTTTTTAAACCTAAGAGTTTCCATAAAATTAGGAATTAGGATTTTCTATCACCATTGATTATAAAAAACCTAGGATATTCAATGATGTTAATTTGTTAGTGGTAAAATTTTTGGTGAATTCATGCACCTTGGTTAGGCACATCAGTTGAAATGTCAAATATATATAATTGCCATTGTTCTTTATTGTGTATATTTAGGGAACATTATTTGGGTTTATGCAATCATTTTGGGATAATTTCATTGACTCAGTGATATATATATATATATATATATATATTTATATTCCTATAAATTCTTTGTGATATATCTTAACTAGAATTTATTAGTAGATATATGCATGATATACTATTTGTATATAAAAGATGATAGAAACTATCATACATGGAAAGAGACAAGGGTTAGTTCAAGGAGGATAAAAACATAGGTTATGGGTAGACTCATAAAAAATCATTTTTTAATCCAATAGAATGTCTATGACAAAATGTATTCCTAATTTTCCTTATGTTGGATAATATTTCACCTCTTATATTTTTGGTGGGATCATAAACTCACCTGGGTACACCAAAACCTATTCCATCACCTACCCTAGTGGCGTAGGTAGTGGTTCCTTACAAACTAAAAGTAAAATCCTTGGTGGACTACAGCATAAAATACATCTATATCATCCCATATCCTTTCAAAAAACCAGTAGTCTATATGATACTAATGATTAGGTGGAAACCGTGGAGATAATATTCTTCCAAATAGTTTATATATTCAATAGGAATGTCAATTTGGAAAAATTAATGCTAAAGGGACTGAATAATAATTTTTTGGGTGTTTTGGGTCTGGTTGAAGAATGATAGGGTATCAACTGGTAAGCCTTCAAGGAAGTTTTTTGGAGAATTGTTCCCTATCATAAAGAATATCAGTCAAACTTAAGAGATCATAGAGTTACAATAATCCTCTAGAAAGATATTATAATAATCTATTCTCTTTACAAAGACTCTTTTTTCAACACTTATGGATGGTAATGAGACATAGAAGGAAAGGAATTTATAAATTTGAATCTAATGATTCCATAGAAAATATGTATCAATATTTGATTTTGTTGCATACTAATAATTTCTAAGGTATTACCAAACCATTGAGATACTTTTAGAGGATGGAGGATTATATGGTGTTTTTCACTCCTTCACTACAGTGATGGGTGGACCTCCTATTGATACTATGAGTTCCTCTCCTGATGTAATCAATTGGAAGGATAAAGAAAGGAAAAAATTAAATGGCTTTCATATGACCTAGTGATCAATCTCTTTTGTTCCTTATAGAGCTGATTTTCCATATTTCAACATTGGGATTTTTTAAGACAATACATGGGTGTGACCAAACCCAAAGAGTTAGTTTTATTAGTGTGGCATGTAAAGATTTTACTAGCATATTTGTGCTATAAATTTTTCTAAGAGATGGATACAGTCTCTACCAGTGAACTATAGTTCAGGGAGGTTCTCTCAGTAGCCTACCCATACTTGAAACGCACCTCAGGGACATGGTCTTAATGATGAGTTTGGATGTGTTTATACTGTGGATTTGATTCTATAAGAGAGTGGAGAGTGTCCATTTACAATTAGAGGTATGGTTTTTACCACATTATCTATGTATACTTATTTATTTCATAATGACAAGACCCATTCCTTTATATCAACATAATTAGTTTATGGACATGACATTATGGTTACGTTATCATATGAACCAATCCCTCCTAAAACACTACTAGAAATAAAAGTATTCCACCTACCAAAATTCATAAAATTACATATGTTTATTACTGGTTATAGAAATCTATATGAATTTATGATATTGGAGATGAAATCCTTCAATGTAATTCATGGGAGGGACTAGATTCCATGATTCAAATATCACATCAAATATTATTGGAGGCATGCTTAGTTCACTTATCCAAAGGGTGACAAGTTCATAATGATGGGAAAATGGGAACTGGGTGTAGCCATAGTTAGACCATACTAATGTAATCTGAGAAATATCACAACATAAAACGTAGGAATGCATCTCTCTATAGAATTAGTTACATCTCTTCCATCATATCCTCTATTCATTGATCTCTATTAAGATGCATTTTCTTTTTAATCATCAAACATACTCAAAAAAGCTGTTTATTTTGAGATTGAGATCAGAGCAGGTACAAATAACATTTATATACCCCTTTATTACATTGAACCAATAATGATGAATTAGATCAAGGTGAATTTACACGATTTGGAGTTTAAAGTATTTATCGGTACGTGTATTTCACCGTGGGGTTCACCTATATTTTTTAAAAAGAAGCAAGATAGTAGTCATTGAATATAAATTGATTACAAAATGATGAACCGGGTGATGGTGAATAACTAATATATTTTTCCAAGAATTTATGATCTTTTCAATAAGATATGTGGATACCCTTGGTTCTCTAAGATAGGCCATCAATCATTCTATCATCAGTTATGATTTATAGATGTGTACATTCTGAATATAGAATTTTGATACAGGTTGTATTACCCAAATCCCATAAGATTAGAACCAATACATTATTTTATTAAATTGGCATGATAAAATAGAATAATATCCTAAAGGACCGATAAAAATAATTTTTTTTTAATAGTATATTACATACATGATACCCATAGTACATCGGAAAAATAAAAAATACTAACATGACACATAATAACATGACATAAACAACATCTTTGAAACCAATCAAGAGGTTTCCAATTAATAAATTTGGGAATGGAAACATAATATAGGTGAGATATAACATTTAGTATGATTTATATGAAATAATAATAATAGAAGTAAAGTTAGTAAGGAATGTAAATTATGGAAAGGTAAATAATCTAAAAAACACATGCCATCAATAAACATTGAAAGAATATGCAACCATACATTTTTCCATACTAAAAATATCTTGGGAAGTAATAATTGTTTATTGAATTTATATAATTATTATTTAGTAATAGTCATGTGTTTGGAACATAAACCATTATACCATTAAGACAGTTTATGTTTGTGGGTATAAACCCATCTGATTCTATGTGGAATCAAACACAAAGTATTTGCTCCTAACTATTTTGTCTCATGAGACTTCTTGAAACATCGACATGGTATAGTGGGACATGCATTTCATTGATTGTCAAAATAATTCTTCATAGATAGATTTAGTTCTGAAAAAATATGTGTATTAAGTATCTGTATTGAGAAGAGTATATGGATTCATCAATATTTCTCCAACTACAGTAATATTCAAATAAAAACACTGCAGACAAAATGGTTAATGAAAATGAAAATAATAATATCTATGATAAAAGAATTGGGATATTTAATATCAATATAATTTCAAATGAATAATTATCTAAAATGGTATTTGGATACACCACACTAGAATTATTAGGTGACCAATACCAAGTAAGTCTCCATGAAATGGAAATTGAGACAATGTCCCTTACCGTAATTCCCACTTAATTTTGTCACATTTACGCCTTCTGAACAACCAAATTATGTTTATTAAAATATTTATGTATTAGTAGATTATAGTAATCAATATAACTATTTAATAATTATAATAATTTGAATATATTTCAGAGTTTGTGATGATTAAAATTTATGTATTTTATATCTAGTTTTATATAAAAATATCCAGTTTTGTGACAATTTTTTAAATTTTATCTAAATGTAAATTATACATTAATATAATTAATTAAATAATTATATAATTCATATAATTATATTTTTATGTATTATATATAGTTTATAACATCCACCTTTGAGGATGATTTTTTGTGTTTTCCATGAAATGCCTCTATAGATGGTTGACCGACCATTGATGGGGCAATGACGAGAGAGTGGAAAAAAGATGTTTTAAAATTTTATATATAGTAGAATTATACTTAAAGTTGATTATAATAATTAATATATAGTTATGTTACTGCTTAATTAATTCTTGTAATGATTGGTTGTCGAAAATAAATAGGAATCTTAACAATAAGAAAAAAAGTGGCATTCAGAAGCATTCATTTGCTTGGTTTTAATGATAGATTGTATTATTTATAAATAATATTTTTCATGTAAAATGTGTATAATTTACTAGAATATCAATTATTAATGAAAATAAATATTTTTTAATGGTTGTATATATAATTTTTTATATGGTATTAGGATATTCCATTAGATAATATTTTAGTGATAATTGCTTACATTATTTTTGTGTTTTTTCCATCATTACGCACTAGTTTTATTTAATTAATTAATACTATGCATATAATAATTCCAAAACATTCCATAGGATTTAATATGTATCATATAATCTTCTTAAACTATAAAAATGGTTCAATGACTAGCCTTTAATGATAAATTTTAGAACCAAAATCTGTCGTCCACGAAACATGTAAATTTGAACCTTGGGGATGATGATTTCATTTTTTTAAATTAAGGGAGAGAGAAAGGATCTTGATGAAAGATATTACATTACCATGATTTCACTAATGTATATAGTTTATAATATAGATATCATTATAATTTTGATGTATGTGGTTAGGAAAGGATAAGAAATCACAAAGGAAATTGAATGCAAATTAAATGAAAAGATATAGAATTTACCTCTTGAACTATTGTAACACCTGAGACTTGTATGAGAAATGTTTTGTTTTTATGTTATATAAATCATCAAAGGAATATTTCACTACACACAACACTAGCTTTACTTTCTTTACATGCAATCGTGGCCTTCCTTGATAGCTTGCGTTGTACGCAATACTGAGTTTCACTAAACAATGATATACTTTTAAAATATTACTAAACTAGCCGTTATGAATAGTAATGCCCACTTTTTGAAATTTTGTAAATTTTTTTTTCATAATGGACTTCATTTTTGGATTCGGAATATCGAAATTAGCCTAGGGTGAAATTTTCGTATTTTTCTGAAAACTTTCAATTTTTGATGAATAGTTAAAACACTAGGTTACTATTTAAAAACCGACTTTTTATTTAAATAATTATTTATTTTATTTAAATTTATTTTAGGTTAAAATTGATACATAATACCTATATAAGTTCAATTCAATTCATTGGAGTCAAATTATAATAATTTTAGATATATAAAAATTTTATTGAACTTTTTACCGACTTTTACCCACCTCCTAGGAGAATTTTCAAATTTACATAAAACATAATTTTTCCGCTAATGTGAGTGGAATTTCAAAAATCCTAGAGACACAGTTAATATCAAGGACTAAAATTTGGTTCAATAAGATGAAATTTTTTTTGGGTGAATAGTAACTTTTTTCTTTTTTTTACCACGGTTAGAAGTAAATAGGGAAATTAAGGGTCAAAATGTTATTATTATTACCCTAACACATGTCCTAATTCAATTGGATAAGTTTAATTCGACCAAAAACAACATTAGCAATAAAATATTATCATTTAGGCCCACTTGTATTAGATTAGGACATTTATTATTAATTTATTTAAAGAAGGGATAAAATAGTTAAAATCAAATTTTAATAACTAAATCATTTTCAATATAGTGATATACATAAGATAAATTCGACTATAAATATTAATTGAAAATCTAAAAAGATTTCATACATAATGGTATTTTATTTTTACTTTTTAGACAGTAAATAACTTAATTTATTTATGACACAATGATGATGTAGTAATTATCTTATTAATGAAATATTGAAATAATTGATGTTATAAATAACCAAATAAATGTAATTTGAGACTTTTTATGAATTAAAATAATTGTATATATTAATATGACATGTAAGTATTGATTTAATTAACATTGTTATAACTAATATTTTTGTTATGATTTTCACAAAAATGAATTACCAAATAGTGTCAAAATTGACATAAAATAGTTTTTAAAACAAATATTATATTATTAATTGTTATTTTATTCTGAAAAATCTAAGGTTTGGCCGAATGACTTAGATAAGGTTATATATATTAATAATAGAAAACTTGGGTTTCTTTTGTCTTGTTATAGTAAGTTTTTTAACCTTATAGTGTAAGAAAACAAGAAGATACGGTAAAAGTTAAATTATCTAACCTAAAGTTAAATCTAAATGATAAGGATAAAATAGATACCTAAACTTGTCTAAATTCTATTGGATGAGAGTATTTCGACCCATCCCCACCTTATCTTCGAAATAAATCAAATTGGAGCAATTTAAAACCGAATATGACTTTATAACAAAATAGTATTTTTAGTTTTTCCTAAGGTGCCCCTCTCCTGCCTTATAAAAGAAACCTCCCCCCTCTCTTCCTCACACCACTTTGAACCTTCATGCTCGGCCAACCCCTGACAAATTATCTTATCCACTTCCATAGAAACATCATAGAGGTCTTGGTATTCTTCAAAGACCAATGTTAGTGCCCTAAGAGGAGGTCTCAAAGAGGTGCTTCAAAGAAGAGCTAATGTCCGTTACCGATTCTTTCAACTTTATTTCTTCTTCCACTTCTTCTTCTTTAGTTGTTTCATTATGAAGTAATAACATCAGTATCAACTATATACTGATATGTTATTATAAGTATGAAACAACCCTATTTCACCATCTATCCATCCTACAGAAATAGAAATTACTGCGCGTGCGTACGTACGGAATATCATCTCCACGCCGTGGTGTAATCTATTTTCCACCACCACCTTACATGGATGGGTATAATGGTGTAAATAATAACTATATATAATTATTTTAAAGTGATATTGATTCTGAAATAGTGTACATACACTCCAATACAATTCCACCATCATGGGAACGATATAATCGCTCGTGCGTACGTACAGAATACCGTCTCCACAATGTGATGAGACTCATTCATCATGATATTCATTGCATAGTGATTATATAAATTAATTTAATGAATTAATATGATATATATTAAACTAATAAAATTATGGAAATGAGGTATCTATAACCTAAAGATAAGAATAAGAATTTATTCGAAAAAACACGCATAGGAACAAAAAGTAATAAACACCCGAATAACAAGTAGCAATGAAATATTACTAATAAGAAGCTAAGAATATGGCCATATATGATATCATAACCATGCGTATGATTATGAAATAAGTCAATGACATTATTTAAATCATTATACATGAGTTTCGGACACTTACGATGCAAATCGGACCGAAGGTAAGGGAAAATATCACAATCTCATTTTTATCCGAGATTGTTTATACTTTGGTATTTACTGGGGTGTATTTTATCATCCACATCCATGTTTCCTCCATATGTAATATTATTTACATCCACCTACAATTTTTTAAATATAATTTTACCCTTTGGTGAATTTTTAGTAAATGATATGAAAGGAAGCTTTTGTCGTTTTTCGTATGAGGTACTTTTTGACTTTTCTGAAAAAAGTACAAGAAGAATGTTTTTTTAAATTATACTGCATGAATGGATTTTTAAAACATAATTTCCAAGTAGCTTCCTTTACATGTTTTCATGTTTATTTTTAATCAACTTCTTTTAGTTTAAAATTGTATGACATGTTAAGAAAGGAAAAATGTTTTTGAAGTAGAAAGGATATTTTTCTCAAGAATGGAGTTCAAGTGTTTTATCCAAATTATTTTCCATCTAAGATAAAATATGTTTCTATTTATATACTTATTATTACATTGATTTGATTATGTTGTGATGGAATTATTTTTTTGAATTCCTTTATCTTATATGAATTGTTTTATGATCTCACGATTTTTAAGAATCCCATTTTTATTCCATGTGTTATGCAAATGATTTATGATTTTGTGGAACACATAAGAATGGTATCATTATGAGATGGGTGGGACCTATATATCCCTCCAATATATTGGTTAATGATTTATATCTCATGAGATAGACATGGGTAGAATGGCAGGTTAAACTGGTTCAGTGAAATAGGACTGAAACGAGTAGTGAACTCAGTTCAGAAATGGACTTTGTCCCCTAAGATAGTCTTGGTAATGATTCTTGACTACTAAGAAATGATTCTCTATGATTATGTGTGTATGTCAAAAAGTTTTATGTTTTAATTTATGATTATTGGGATTACATTTCAATACTATGATTTATCCCATGTTATGTAATTATGATCTATTTTGGAGGTAAAGATTTCCAAAATGTTATGTTCTTATGATTATGATATGATTGATATTTCTTTTGTTTACCCTTACTGAGCATTTGAGATCACCCTTTTTTATGTTTTCATTACCCAGGTCAGGAAGAAGGATATTAAGTAAGATATGCCAAAAGGGACTCTAGATATGATGAAATAAATGGGAGACAATGTAGATTCTTTATGAACCAGTTGTTTATGTTTCCAAATTTCTAAAGACACTATACCTATACGGTCCTTTCCTAGTTTTGTAATATGTTGTAACAAGTGTGCCTCAATTCTGAAGTAATAACAATGCATGTAAAGTATGGGTCGTTATAGTTGGTATTAGAGGAAAGGTATAGTAAACCTTTGGAAACTAGGATGTGAAAGCCGTTGTAAGAACCCTAAGGATAAGTCTAAGCATAGAACACAATATTAGTGTTTTAGAAATGGCCATTAAAACCCTATGATAAGACCTTAAGTGTGAAATTTTATTCTTGATTATGTGTTTTTCCTATTATAATTAATGTTTCTCACACTATTCTTCTTGGTTTTAGTCAATGGTTGGAACCCGAAGGAATCATGTTAATGCAGAATACGATGGGCAATGCAATGATTGTCCCCCTAAGCAACAGAACGTTATGGGAGCTGGAATGAAAAATCTTGTAGCCATGCTCACACAACTTTCTCATGCTATAAATCATGCTATAATTCCATACGAGCAAAGGAAGGAGCAACATTCTATTGAATCCTTCATGAGGCAGCGTCCACCTTCATTCAGAAGGTCTTCTGATCCATTAGTGGCTGACCAATGGATCAGTACCACTAAAATGGTATTTTCAGTTCTTCAATGTTATGAACATGATAAAGTCATCTTAGAAGTGTATCGTTTGGAAGGAGATGCTGATCAATGGTGGAATCTTATTAAGAATACGAGGCAAAGGGATGAAATTGAGTCCATGGAATGGGACGAGTTCAAGAACTTATTTTTCAATAAGTACGTCCCTCGTATTCTCCGAACAAAGATGGAGAAGGAATTTCTTGAACTAAAGAAAAAGGATAATGAATCTGTTGGTACCTACGAAGAAAATTTTACAAGACTTTCAAGGTATGCGTCTGGTATTATTATCCAACCTGAGAGTAAGATCGATCGATTCTTTAGTGGTATAAAACCAATTCTTCGAAAGGAGTTGGCCATAAGGGACCTCAATAGCTATGAGGAAATCGTTCGATGTGCTCTCAAGGTTGACATGGAGATTGGAGTAACCCATCAATCATATGGGTTTCATAAGAAGAAGAAAATGGAATTCAAAGGAAAATCTAAACAGCACACTGAAAAGAAGATGAGTTTTCCCTTATGCTCATAGTGTGGAAAGAAACACAGAGGAAATTGTCTTAAGGGGATAATAAAATGTTATAAGTGTGGAAAAGAAGGTCATTGGGAAATTGAATGTCGAAATAATGGGAAAAAGATGTCTAATGATGCAAACAAAGGAAGGGATACTTATAATGAACCTACTACCCTTCAATGTTTCAAGTTCAAGGAGATGGGGAATTATGCCAATAAATGCCCAAATCCAAGGGTTGATGATGATGATCGAGGTCAACATACTCTAAAGGCCAAATACAAAGGAAAGTCACATGCAATATCTATCAGCGATGTGGAGTACGATAACGAAGTGGTGAAAGGTACACTTACCATCCACTCTAAAGTAGAAAATGTTTTATTTGATTTTGGAACCACCCACTCTTTTATTTATAAATAATTTTCTAAGGGTATCACCATATTACCTCAACAATTAGATGTTCAGTTATCTGTGACAACCCCTAATGGAACAACAGTCACTTCAAAAGTTTATAATTCTTCTCCAATTGAAGTTTGTGGGAAAGTACTTCCTACAAATCTTGTGATCCTTCCTATAGTGTAATTTGATGTGATTCTTGGCATGGATTGGCTTTCTTTATATGGAGATTATATCAATTTCCAAAGAAGGGAAGTCACATATCATATTCCAGATCAATCTATGATTGTCTATCGATGCAAGGATGAACATAACCTTCCAGTGGAAATTTATTCCATTTTATGGGTTTTGATTCCACTAAATGAATGTTATTTATCTCAAATTATTGGTGAGAAACTCATGATTAATAATATTCCAATTGTACGGAGGTTTGACGATGTCTTTCCAGAGGAATTTCTGGGTCTTCCACCAAATCGTGAAGTTGAGTTTTCAATAAAACTCATACCGGGTGCATTGCCTATTTCAAATACACCTTATAGAATTGCCCCAATTGAGTTGTAGGAATTGAAGAAGAAACTCCAAGAGAATCTTGATAAAGGATTCATACGCCCTAGTGCATCACCTTGGGGAGAACCTATTCTGTTTGTTAAGAAGAAAGATGTATCAATGAGACTCTGAATTGATTATCGAGAACTTAACAAGAACACGATCAAGAACAAATATCCTCTCCCGTGCATTGATGACTTATTTGACCAACTACGTGGAGCTCAATACTTTTCCAAGATTGATCTTCATTCAGGATACCATCAATTAAGGGTCAAAAGAGGGGATATACCAAATACATCTTTCCGTACAAGGTATGGAAACTATGAATTTATAGTGATGCCATTTGGTCTTACTAATGCCCCTACTATCTTCATGGATCTGATGAATACAGTCTTTAGATACTATCTTGATCTGTTTGTGGTAGTCTTTATAAACAATATTCTCGTCTATTCAAAGTGCAAGGAATAACATGAAGATCTCTTGAGAATTATATTGAAGACCCTGAGAAAGGAGAAGCTTTATGCCAAATTTACCAACTGTGAATTTTGGCTTCAAAAAGTTGCATTTTTGGGTCACATAATCTCAAAAGAGGGGATATCTGTGGATCTAGAAAAAACAGAGGTTATCAAAAGATGGTCGAGTCCAACAACAGTAACCGAGATCTGAAGTTTTCTTGGTTTTGATAGATATTATCGACGTTTTGTAAAATATTTTTCACCATTATCTATTCCAGTCACCATGTTGACTCAAAAAGGAGTTATGTTCGTGTGGATGGAGGAATGTGAAGAGAATTTCAAGGAGTTGAAAATAAGGTTATCCAGTGCACCTGTACTCACACTTCCTTGTAGTGGAGAAAGGTTTGTGATCTATAGTGATGCATCCAAGAAGGGACTTTGGTGTGTTCTTATGAAAAATTATATGGTGATAGCTTATGCCTCACAACAGTTGAAAATCCATGAGAAAAATTACACAACTCATAATTTGGAGTTAGCTGCGGTAATCATGGCATTAAAGATTTAGAGGCATTATCTTTATGGAGAAAGGTGTGATATTTATACTGATCATAAATGTTTAAAGTATATTTTCACACAAAAGGAGATGAATCTGCGCCAAAGAAGATGGTTGGAGCTGATTAAGGATTACGATTGCTCAATTCATTACCACCATGGGAAAGCAAACAAGGTGGCAGATGCATTAAGTCTAAAAGACCATGCTAGCTTATCCATAATGAGGATCACAAAATATCCAATATTTATGGATTTACAAAGGATGGATCTTGGAATTATAATGGAAGGGGGAAATCGTATCTTTCTCAAATTAATGTTCAACCATATATACATGTGAAGATTAAAGAGGCACAGAAATGAGATGTATAGTTACAAAAAAAGGTGAGAAATGTTCCTGAATTCAACCTTGATTGTGATGGGATAATAAAATTCAGGAATCGGGTTTGTGTTCCTCCCATCCTAGAATTAAAGAAGGAGCTACTGGATGAGGCTCATAGTTCTTCATTCTCTACTCATCCTAGAAGCACGAAGATGTTCAGGGAACTGAAATAGTACTTCTTTTGGGATGGCATGAAAAGAGATGCTGCTGAATATGTTCTCGATGCTTGGTTTGTCAGCAAGGTAAAGCTGAGAGACAGAAGTCTAAGGGGATGTTACAACCATTACCCATACCTAAATGGAAATGGGAAAACATCACTATGGACTTTGTCACCGGAATTCCTAAAACATCAAAAGGAAATAATGCTATCTGGGTCATATTTGATCGTCTTACAAATTCAGCACAATTCATTGCTATTAGATAGGATTTCTCTCTGGATCATCTTTCCAAGATATATGTGAAGGAAGTGGTAAGATTTCATCGAGTACCACTTTCTATTATATCTGATCGGGATCCGAGATTTACCTCAATGTTCTGGCGAAGTCTTCAGCATACTCTGGATACAGAGTTGAGTTTCAGCACTGCTTATCATCCTCAGACAGACAGTCAGTCTGAGAGAACAATTCAAACTCTATAAGATATGTTGAGAGCTTTCTCTATAGATTTCAAAGGTGGTTGGGATCAACACCTACCTTTGGTGTAATTCTCTTATAATAATAGCTTTCACTCTAATATTCAGATGGCTCCTTATGAAGATCTCTATGGAAAGAAATGCAGGACTCCAACTTGATGGGATGATGTTCGGGAAAGAAAGATATTTGGACCTGATCTTGTTGATGAGATGGCTGAAAAGGTCAGATCTATTCAACAACACATAAGAGCATCTCAGAGTCGACAAAAAAATTATGTCGATAACCGAAGAAAAGACCTAGAGATTGAAGTGGGTGATATAGTGTTCTTACGAATATCTCCTTGGAAGAGAGTAATGAAATTTGGAAAGTAGGAAAAGTTGAGCCCTAGGTATATCGGTCCTTTCGAAATACTGAATCCTATTGGGAAGGTAGATTATCGATTGGAGCTTCCACCGAATCTCTCCCAAGTTCACGATGTGTTCCATGTATCTCTCCTGAGAAAGTACATACCTGATCCTTCACATGTACTCAGTTAAGAAGTGGTACCGCTGGAATAAGATCTTTCTTATAAAGAACAGACGATAGAGATTCTGGATCGTAGCAAAAAAGTTCTACGGAACAAGACCACTCGCTTGGTGAAAGTTTTATGGAGGAACCACCAATTAGAAGAAGCTACATGGGAGCTTGAGGATATAATGGGGTAGAGGTATCCTCATCTATTTGTTACAAAGTGACGAATTTCGAGGGAGAAATTCATTTTAAGGGGGGTAGAATGTAACACCTGAGACATTTATGAGAAATATTTTGTTTTTATGTTATATAAATCAACAAAGTAATCTTTCACTACATCCAACACTAGCTTGACTTGCTTTACATGCAATCACAACCTTCCTCGATAGCTTGCATCGTACGCAATACCGAGTTTCACTAAAAAACGATATGCAATTAAAATATTACTAAACTAGCAGTTATGAATAGTAATACCCACTTTTTAAAATTTTGTAAATTTTATTTTTCATAATGGACTTCATTTTTGTTTTAGGAATATCGAAATTAGCCTAGGGTGAAATTTTCGTATTTTTCTGAAAACTTTCAATTTTTGATGAATAGTGAAAACACTGGGTTACTATTTAAAAACCGACTTTTTATTTAAATAATTATTTATTTATTTAAATTTATTTTAGGTAAAAATTGATACATAAAACCTATATACGTTCAATTCAATTCATTGGAGTCATTTTATAATAATATCAGATATATAAAAAATTTATTGAACTTTTCACCGTCTTTTACCCACCTCCTAGGAGAATTTGCAAATTTACATAAAACTTAATTTTACCGCTTCTGTGAGTGGAATTTCAAAAATCCGAGAGACACGGTTAATATAAAGGACTAAAATGTGGTTCAATGAGATGAAAATAATTTTTGGTGAATAGTAACGTTTTACTTTTTTTACCACGTTTAAAAGTAAATAGGGAAATTAAGGGTAAAAATGTTATTATTATAACCTAACACATGTCCTAATTCTATTGGATAAGTTTAATTCGACCAAAAACAACATTATGAATAAAATATTATCATTTAGTCCCACTTGGATTAGAGTAGTACAATTATTATTAATTTATTTAATGAAGGGATAAAATAGTTAAAACCAAAGTTTAATAACTAATTAATTTTTAATATAGGGTTATACATAAGATAAATTGAACTATAAATATTCATTAGAAATCTAAAAATATTTCCTACATAATGGTATTTGATTTTTAATTTTTAGAAAATAAATAATTTAATTTATTTATGACACAATGATGATGCAGTAATTATCTTGTTAATGAAATATTGACATAATTGATGTTATAAATACCCAAATAAATGTAATTTGAGACTTTTTATGAATTAAAATAATTTTCTAAGTTAACATGAAATGTTAGTATTGATTTAATTAACTTTTTTCTAACTAATATTTTTGTTATTATTTTCACTAAAATCAATTACCAAATTGTGTCAAAATTGACATAAAATAGTTTTTAAAACAAATATTATATTATTAATTGTTATTTTATTCCTAAAAATATAAGGTTCGACCAAATTAATTATATAAGGTTATATATATTAATAATAAACAACTTACGGTTCGTTTTGCTTGTTATAGTATGTTTATTAACCTTATATTGTAAGAAAACAATAACACACAGTAAAAGTTAAATTATCTAACTTAAAGTTTAATCTAAATGATAAGGTTAAAATATATAACAAAACTTGCCTAAATTTTATTGGATGAGAGTATTTAGACCCATCCCCACCTTATTATTGAAATAAATCAATTTGGAGCTATTAAAAACCGAATATGACTTTATAATAAAATATTATTTTTAGTTTTTCTTAAGGTGCCCCTCTCCTCCCTTATAAAAGGGCACCTCCTCCCTCTCTTCCTCACACCACTTTGAGCCTTCAAGCTCCACCAAACCCTACCAAATTCTCTTCTCCACTTCCCTAGAAACATCCTATAGGTCCCGGTATTCTTCAAAGAACAATTTTAGTGCCCTAAGAGGAGGTCTCAAAGAGGCGCTTCAAAGAAGAGGTAATGTCTGTTACTGATTCTTTCAACTTTATTTCTTCTTCCATGTCTTATTATTTAGTTGTTTAATTATTAAGTAATAACATCAGTATAACTCATATACTGATATTTTATTATAAGTATGAAACAACCCTATTTCACCATCTATCCATCCTAGGTAAAACGAAATCACCACGCGTGCGTACGTACAGAATACCGTCTCCACGCCGTGTTGCAATCTATTTTCCACCGCCACTTTACTTGGATGGGTATAATGGTGTAAATAATAACTATATATGATTATTTTAAAGTGATATTGATTCTGAAATAGTATACATAAACTCCAATATAATTCCACGATCATGGGAATGATATCATCGCTCGTGCGTACGTACGGAATACCATCTCCACGATGTGATGTGACTCGTTCTACATGATCTTCATTGCATAATGATTATATAAATTAATTGAATGAATGAATATGATAAATATATTACACTAATACCATTCTGGAAATTATGTATCTATGACCTAAAGAGAAGAATAAGAATTTATTCGACAAAACACGCATACGAACAAAAAGTAATAAACACCCGAATAACAAGTAGCAATGAAATATTACTAATAAGAAGCTAAGAATATGGCCATATATGATATCATAACAATGAGTATGATCTGGAATAATTCAATGGCATTATTTAAATCATTATACAGGTGTTTCAGACACTTACAAAGCAAATCAGACCTAAGGAAAGGGAAAATATCACAATCTCATTTTTATCCGAGATTGTTTATACTTTGGTTTTTACTGGGGTATATTTTATCATCCACAACCATGTTTCCTCTATATGTAATATTATTTCCATCCACCTACAATTTTTTAAATCCAATTTTAACCTTTGTTGAGTTTTTAGTAAAAGATATGAAAGAAATCTTTTGGCGTTTTTCGTACGAGGTACTTTTTGACTTTTCCGAAAAAAGTACGAGAAGAATGTTTTTTTAACTTATACAACATGAATGGAAATTTAAAACATTATTTCCAAGAAGCTTCCTTTAAAATTTTTCAAGTTTATTTTTAATCAGATTCTTTTAGATTAAAATTTTATGACATGTTATGAAAGGAAAAATGTTTTTGAAGTAGAAAAAATATTTTCCTCAAGAATGGAGTTCAAGTGTTTTATCTAAATTATTTTCCATCTATGATAAAATAGGTTTCTATTTCTATCCCTATTATTACATTTATTTTTTTATGTTGTGATGGAATTATTTTTATGAATTCCTTTATCTTATATGAATTTTTTTATGATGTCACGATGTTTAGGAGTCCCAGTTTTATTACATGGATTATACAATGATGTATGGTTTATGATTTTGTGGCACACATAATAATGGTATCATTATGAGATGGGTGGGACCTATATCTCCCTCCAATGCATTGGGTAAAGATTTATATCTCATGAGATAGACATGGCTGGAACGACAGGTTAAACTGGATCAGTGAAACAAGACTGAAACGATGAGTGAACTCGGTTCAGAAATGGACTTTGTCCGCTAATATAGTCTTGTAAGTGAGTCTTGACTACTAAGAAATGATTATCTATGATTATGTATGTATGCCACAAAGTTTTATGTTTTATGTTATGATTATTGGGATTACATTTCACTACTATGATTTATCCCATGTTATGAAATTATGATCTCTTTTGCAGGTTAAGATTTCCAAAATGTTATGTTCTTATGAATATGATGTGATTGATATTACTTTTGTTTACCCTTACTGAGAATTTGAGCTCACCCTTTTGTATGTTTTCTTTCCCCAGGTCAGGAAGAAGGTATTAAGTGGGATATGCCAAAAGGGACTCTAGATATGATGAAATAAATGGGAGACATTGTAGATGCTTTATGAACCAGTTGTTTATGTTTCGTTGTTTCCAAAGACACTATACATATACGGTCATTTACTGGTTTTGTTATATGTTGTAACAAGTGTGATTCAATTCTGAAGTAATAAAAATGAATGTAAAGTATGGGTCGTTATAATTATCCTCTTTGAGTGCCACATTAAGGGAACATATATTTTTATATTTTTGATAAAAATAGATCCTAGATGTAGGGGTGTGAATAGGAATGAATCTTCTAGAAGAATTAGGACAATAATCATGGCTTATTGGTGATAAGAGAAGAGGTGTTGAGGGGTAGTATTTATAGCGGAGAAGAGGGGTGTTTTTTGAATATTTTATTCATTTGTTTATTGTTTTTTCTCAAGACTATGAATAGATTGAGAATTATAAACCAATATGTTAAAATAATTTAATAGTGTTCTAGATTATTGGATTACACCATCCATACAGAACCTATTACTCAATAAATCAAGTAATTGACATTTGTTATAAATTATCATTGTAACTCCCCGACCCTAGTTACCTAGAGTCGGTGCATTATTACATAACATCGGCATGATCACGAGAAAGATCAAGTCTCGAAAGACCGATTAGTTTAGTAGCCTTGGAATTACTAGATACATCCATAAATTTTTACATTACATCATAAAAAACATCTTGTCTTCATATCCCCTCATACTATCCCTGTAGGTCATTCATAAATTACTTCTTCATAATCCTGGGAAAAATAAAACATTGAAAGGGGTGAGCTCAGATGCTCAGTAAGGATAACATTATAGAAGAAGCTTTCATAAATAAGCATAAACACTTAAGGCAATTTATAACTAAAACAAAAGCCTTTTAAACATGAACTTCAGCATAAAATGGAAAAGGTAAAATGAAATAATGCCATTTACTTACTCACATGGATATTCTACTAGTCTAATGATCACATGCAATATCAATGTCCACTTTCATAATGTTGGAATGCATAATGCCAGACTATCATAACCACATAGCCAAGGCCTTGTGCCAAGACTACAAAGAAGATTTTGTCAAGGCCTTGTGCCAAGACACTAGTTTGTCTCATGAGACCTACCGATGCATCGAGGAGCTATAGAGGGCTCCACCCGTCACTTATTAAGTCCAATGAATTCCTCATATGAACATGTTTAAACATAACATAAACATTCATATTAAAACTAGCATACGAAATGTCAATACTTTTACCACAAATCATGAATGGTATAAAAACAGCGCATCCACAGTCAAACATCACTCATTTGATACAATATGGAAGATTTTATTTTATCACATTAACCTCAATCAAGAATAATGAACGATGTTGACATAAATGAAAATAATCATCAATACTATTTGATAGAATTATCCCCCTTTTCTTGAAAACATTTAAAAGTCACACTATTTGTCAAGAAGCCATTTAAAAGTAGATTTTTGAATCAAAGTGTCCCATACCACTTTGAAACTTTTTAAAAGGAGTTTTAATTTCTAAAACATTAATGTCCATATAAATAAATCCTTAAAACCATTTTTAAAACATGTACATTAATGAGCAAGATTTAGAAGAATATGTCTTTAAAACATTTAAAAATGGTATTTTAGTTAGAGATTCTAACCAAAAGAGACACTTGAATACAAATAATTGAGGTAATAAAAACTTTGTAATATCATGAGAATAAAGGGATTCATGATATACTATGTCAAAGTACATTATATACACCACATAAAAGTTATTTGGTGTATATCAACAAGAAGTCTCAATGGAATGTAAATTGAGATGAAATCTCTCATAAAGGCTATATCCTTAGGTTAAGGATAAATCAACGACATAATTATGTGTGAAAAATATAAATACACTAAATATGATTGGATATTTAGTATAAAACAATCAAAGGATATTCACACATATTCTTGTAAAAACAACACCAACGAATTGGATGTTTAACTCAACAAATGGTGAATGAGTTAAAATTACTCTTATCAAATTCATATCAATGACTTGAGAATTAACAATGAGTGATTATGTGTATTAAACTTATATCCACAGGAAGGGGAGTGGAAATTATGACATAATCAAATGAATAGTGATTCCACGCATAATCATGGAGTAATATAATCAATGAAATATGCGTAAAGCCAAATGAGTGGGAATTAAAATCTCAAATTCCCTTACCGATTAGGTAACATACGAAACATACACCCATGAAAGAAGTATCATACCATGATGATGTAAATACCCATAAATTAAAGTATATTACACAATGAATACAATCATGGGCAGTACACATACACCACATGCTATAATTAAGTGGTGATCAATGGAAATCTCACGAAATTAAAAGTGAGATAAGAAACCCCTTACCACGTTAATCAACTGAGTCGTATGGCCAAAAGTTAATAACCACCAAATGATTTACAGAATAACATGAATAGAAATAGAATCATGAATATATATCAAATGACAGTAAACAATACACCACTTTCAATAATTTAGTGGCGAAAAATGGAAATCTCACGGAATTGAAAGTGAGATAAGAAAATCCCTTACCACGTTAATCAACTGAGTCGTATGGACAAAAGTTAATAACCACCAAATTATTTACAGAATAACATGAATATAAATAGAATCATGAATATATATCAAATGCCAGTAAACAATACACCACTTTCAATAATTTAGTTGCGAAAAATGGAAATCTCACGGAATTGAAAGTGAGATAAGAAAATCCCTTACCACGTTAATCAACTGAGTCGTATGGACAAAAGTTAATAACCACCAAATGATTTACAGAATAAAATGAATATAAATATAATCATGAATATATATCAAATGGCAGTACACAATACACCACTTTCAATAATTTAGTGGCGAAAAATGGAAATCTCACGGAATTGAAAGTGAGATAAGAAAATCCCTTACTTTGTACTTTTTCCTTGGTCGATGGTAGGTTTACCTCCTGTATAATGGTGAAATAATTGTTATTGAATTATAAAAGAATCATTTACTTTAATATGATATCATATATGATCTTTTAACATTGATTTGTTAATAATATCTTAGAATTATCGTCATTTCAGGTGTTAACGGGTTCATTTTACTTTATATTCTTTGTTATGTGAGCCATATTCGTTATTAATGGGATGTATGTTATTCATATCCAGAATGATATCAATTACTTAGATACTATTTTTAAATCGTCAAATGATAATTATACTTTAATGGATATGATGGACAATGAATCTCATCGCGTTCGTGGAGACGGTAGTCCGTACATACGCACGAGCGACAATATCATTCTTTTGATATTAAAATAATATATAATTGGATTTTATATCATATATACAGAATAATTATCATGTTATATTTATTATTTACATGAGTTACACATCATTATTATACCCATCCAAATAATAATATATTGAATAACAATTACACCACGACGTGGAGACGGTAAGCCGTACGTACGCACGTATGGTGACATGTTATTCAAAGGATGGATAGAATACTGAATATGGTTGTACCATATTTATAATAACATCACAGTATATATATGATACTGGAGTTATTATTTTATAATGGAAATAACAAAGAAAGAGGAAGTGGAAGAAGAAAGGAACATGAAAAGGGGTGGTGAAAACATTACCTCTTCTTCGGGTTCTTCCTTTTGATTTGATCAAAAGGGCTCCTTAGGGTCGCTTTTTGATCAAATTAAGGCCTCTAGGTTGTAGTGATAGAAGTTGAGATAGTATTTGGGCAGGGTTTGGCCGAACCAAAGGGCTTTGAAGGTGTGAAGAAATGAGAAGGAGGAGTGCCCGTTTATAAGAGGGGTGAGGGGCACCTTTGGAAAAGCTAGAGATATTAGTTTATAATAAATTTATATTCGGTTTCCAATGGCTCCAAAGTTGACTATTCAAAGGTTAAGGTGGGGATGGGTCCAAAACAACTCAACCAATAGAATTTATACAGGTTTGGGTACTTATATTAACATTATCTTTAAGTATTAACTCTAAGTTAATTAGTTTTACTTTTACAATGTCTCTTTGTATTTTTATATTATATGGTTAATAAACTTACCATATAAATACAAGCGACCCCCAAGTGGTCCATTAATGATACACCTATCATGATATAAGTCTCTTGGCCGAACCGTAGATTTTTAAGAATTTAATATCAATTAATAACATAATATTTGTTTTAAAAACTCTTTTATGTCAATTTTGACACTATTCAAAAGTTGATTTTTATGAAACTCATAACAGATTGATTACTTCGAAAAAAGTATATTAAATCAATACTAATATATTATATTATCCTAGAAAAGTATTTTAATTCATTAAAAGTTTCATATTATATTTATTTGGGTATTTTTAATATCAATTATTTTGATTTTTCACTATTATAGTAATTACTGCATCATCATTGTGTCATAAATAAATTACATTATTTAATGTCTAAAAATTACAAATAAAATATAATTATGTATGAAATCGTTTTATCTTTCTAAGGAATATTTATAATCTAAAATCCAACATATATAACCCTCTGTAACAATTGTTTTGTTAAAAGATATATGCTTGTGTCATTTTTGTATTTATTTTAACTTAATTAAAATAAAGTGTCATTATCACTTACAAGTGGATCCATGGGGTCCAAAAATAGACCCAAAGATGCCCATGGTCGACCATGTATCAACCAATAGGGTTAAGACACGTTTTAGGGTAATTTAGTATTATTATAATATTATTTTTTAACCCTTATTTACCGGATTTACCCTTAACCATGGTAAATAAAATATTTACAGCAGTGATTATTCAAAATGTCTAAAAATAAAAGTTACCTATTTAAACAATTTGAACATCCTGATTCCAAATATGGAATCCATTTTTCTAAATTAAAAACACAGAAGTGGCAGAAATTAATTTAAAATTAATTCCCGTTGTCAAAACAAAAAGCGTGTTTGTAAGAGATAATAACTATCAAAATATTGACACTTGTTTCTGTTCGGTTTAATTGTAAAATTATGTCCAATGACCAAAATTATATTAAATGGTAAAAATATATTCTAAATATACTTTAAAACAACTCAAATTCCTAATTTATCACTATTAATTATTTTGATTAAAAAAGTTGTTTTTAATTAAAATTTAGTAATTTTCACTATTCATCAAAATATGAATGTTATCCAAAAAGTACCAAAATTTCACCCTAGGCTAATTTCAATATTACGAATCCAAAAATGAAGTCCATTTTGAGAGATAGAATTTATAAAATCTCAAAAAGTATGTATTACTATTCATAACGGCTAGTTTGATTGGTTATGGTGTGTTAAAATCTCGAAGTTGTGTACAATGCACGCCATTGCATTATTTGAAAGGGAACATAACGTGGAAACTTGGGGTGTTACATTCTCCCCTCCTTCAATAAATTGCGTCCTCGCAATTTTTAAAATTTTTCTTGGGAATATAATGGAAAGTCCCACATCGGAAAAAGAGCCAATAAAACTATCACTTTAAAATAAAGAAAGAGAGGTATAAGGGTCATCCAAGATAACCCATACTAGGATTCCATGTAAGAAAACATGGATATGGATGATAAACTAAGTGTCAAGTTCTGATGGAGAGGGATAGAAATCATGATCAGGAGAAAGTTAACAATGAGAAAACCACAAACTTGTGTTGGGACAAACGACCATTAGTCTCCTAGTAGGAAAGTAAACGGACAACATTTTTTTAAAGTTACATTACATAAGGAAGAGGAATTCATTTATGATATTGACTAAGAACATTATGATATATACTTACATTTTAAGTAAATTTTTATTCTTTAATAAATTTCCACCACTAACTCAATTTTTTTTAAACGATGAGTATTCAAGAAGACTTGGTCACACTGGAAGAGCTAGAATAAACTTCTATAGAATCACATGATCCATGCAGGATAAACCATATATTTACATTGTCTTTGAAGATTAATCAAAACCAAAATGGTTAGTGAATGATCTAATGATCCCCCAAAAGGATATTCATTGAGATAAATATACACTAATCTTAATTTCTAAAATTAAACCAACAATACCCCAAAGTTAAATAGATACCATTCAATAACCAATTGTCCTTAAAATCCTTGAATATAATCCAAACTAATATTAAAACCCAAATCATAGAAGAATTTGATTATGTAGTCTCCCATATTACATTGTATCTCCAAATTACATCAAATACTCTTAAAGTCACATACTTAAAAGTAATTAACATCATCACATATTCTCTGTTATAGGTTAATAATTTCCATAAATAACCCAAATAACTATAAATCAACAATAAAAACGTAGATAAAAATCCACCATTACTCTACAAATGAAACCCCATTGTATTCTATTTTCCTTGGGCATATAGTGTTTCCAACAAAGCGAACATCTTCCAAAATAACATTTATCACTTAATCACCGAATCATTTTCCTATACCAAGGGTATTCATTTGATAAGACATAAGAACCCAAATCATCTTATTATTGATCAATAAAATCATTTAACAAAAAAAATAGTCGCATTAACCAGGGACTTCACGTAGTCCAGTGGTAGGCGATAAATCGCAATCGCACTTTGGTTGTGGGTTCTATTCCCACAGCTTTGTCCGACGCGACGGGTTGTCACACGGTCTTCGTGTTGTCCTTTTTCAAAAACTATATTTTACAATATTACCAAAATGAGATAAATTCCTCAAAATAACATAATTTAATCAAAAATGTTATATCATACTTTGCATTTTTATCCCAAATTATAATAACGTATAATTTTCTCAAACCCCAATGATCAAATAAAACCAAATGGTTATTTATACCTATATCCACAAGAGAAGAGACAATTATTCTTTAAATATCATTCTCACATTGCAAACTGCGGGGTTACAAATACAAGAGAAAATTATTCCAAAGTACCCATCCACAAGGAGTGCTAATAATTTTTAAGTTTTTCTCCAACCATTTATTTCCACATATCTTCTTCTTTGACCAAGAAAATATCCTATAGAATAGGACATTCACTCGGGTAATGTCCAGGTCCCCTACATTTATGGCAAATGACTGTAAATGGACTCTTGGGACCATTTTTATCTTCTTCCATAGTACTCTTCATTTTTCTTCAGCAATTCTTCACTTTATGTCCTTCCTTCCCGCACGTAAAACATTTCATTGTCCCATTGAGACACTTTCCTGGGTGTCTCTTTCCACATTTCCTGCATGATGAAAATTGATGTTTCTTTTCTCCATGGTCTCCATTGCTGGAAATCTTATCATTTATCACCTTTCTCTTCCTTGTTGAGTCTGGGAGTTGGTTAATATATATGTTGTTGATCATATTTTTGGAAAACTGATTTGGCATAAAGACGATATCTTTTACGCCTATCAACATTCCATTTTGTTGCTCATTTCCACCACTGTTCCCACCTTGTACATCATTCTCAAAGTCACTATGACTTTCTTGGAATCTAGCCATTGACTAAAACCAGAAAGCATTGTGTGAGTAATAGTAGTCGTAAAATCATTTAGAGATTAAAATGTCACCATATTCTCAATTTGAAACATATTAGGATTAACTAAGGTCATTTACTCTCATCTTATGTATATATTACTTAAATCGGTTTGTAAAGAAAATGTAAATTATCCTAAGCATATCCCCCGGGAGTGTCGTAACCAAGAGTGCAGCAAGGCCTGTTGTCGTGCACCAGTTCCTGTTCGAGTCTAGCTCAAAGCGGTGTTTTCGGGTTTTACCCCTAGGTACATCTGTGCCAGAGCTGCCTCTACCTGCT
Organism: Viscum album; assembly: GCA_963277665.1. Taxonomy (NCBI): domain Eukaryota; kingdom Viridiplantae; phylum Streptophyta; class Magnoliopsida; order Santalales; family Viscaceae; genus Viscum; species Viscum album. The sequence continues at coordinate 1,335,790,633 of OY728132.1, read as the reverse complement.
CGTATCCAGACAGGGATGTATTGCTCGGAAAACTCACAAAATCTCTACAATACCAAAATTCTCAGAAGTTCTTTTATACAAATCCTCAAAGTTCATCTTAGGTCGACGTGCTCTAATCAGAGTTTATCTAAATCTATCTTCCAAGGTTTGTACTAAACTTCCTCTGATACCAACTGTAACGATCCAACCCAAGTTACCTAGAGTCGGTGCATTATTACATAACATTGGCATGATCACGAGAAAGATCAAGTCTTGAAAGACCGATTAGTTTAGTAGCCATGGAATAACTAGATACATCCATAAATTTTTACATTACATCATAAAAAAAACATCTTGTCTTCATATCCCCTCATACTATCCCTGTAGGTCATTCATAAATTACTTCTTCATAATCCTGGGAAAAATAAAACATTGAAAGGGGTGAGCTCAGATGCTCAGTAAGGATAACATTATAGCAGAAGCTTTCATAAATAAGCATAAACACTTAAGGCAATTTATAACTAAAACAAAAGCCTTTTAAACTTGAACTTCAGCATAAAATGGCAAAGGTAAAATGAAATAATGCCATTTACTTACTCACATGGATATTCTACTTGTCGAATGATCGCATGCAATATCAATATCCACTTTCATCATGTTGGAATGCATAATGCCAGACTATCATAACCACATAGCCAAGGCCTTGTGCCAAGACTACAAATAAGATTTTGTCAAGGCCTTGTGCCAAGACACTAGTTTGTCTCATGAGACCTACAGATGCATCGAGGAGATATAGCGGGCTCCACCCGTCACTTATTAAGTCCAATGCATTCCTCATATGAACATGTTTAAACATAACATAAACATTCGTATTAAAACTAGCATACGAAATGTCAATACTTTTACCCCAAACCATGAATGGTATAAAAACAGCGCATCCACAGTCAAACATGACTCATTTGATACAATATGGAACATTGTATTGTATCACATTAACCACAATCAAGAATAATGAATGATGTTGACATAAATGAAAATAATCATCAAAACTATTTGATAGAATTATCCCCCTTTTCTTGAAAACATTTAAAAGTCACACTATTTGTCAAGAAGCCATTTAAAAGTAGATTTTTGAATCAAAGTGTCCCATACCACTTTGAAACTTTTTAAAAGGAGTTTTAATTTCTAAAACTTTAATGTCCATATAAATAAATCCTTAAAACCATTTTTAAAACATGGACATTAATGAGCAAGATTTATAAGAATAAGTCTTTAAAACATTTAAAAATGGTATTTTAGTTAGAGATTCTAACCAAAAGAGACACTTGAATACAAATAATTGAGGTAATCAAAACTTTGTAATATCATGAGAATAAAGGGATTCATGATATACAATGTCAAAGTACATTATATACACCACATAAAAGTGATTTGGAGTATATCAACAATGAAGTCTCAATGGAATGTAAATTGAGATGAAATCTCTCATAAAGGTCGTATCCTTAGGTTAAGGATAAATCAACGACATAATTATGTGTGAAAAATATAAATACACTAAATATGATTGGATATTTAGTATAAAACAATCAAAGGATATTCACACATATTCTTGTAAAAACAACACCAACGAATTGGATGTTTAACTCAACAAATGGTGAATGAGTTAAATTTACTCTTATCAAATTCTTATCAATGACTTGAGAATTACCAATGAGTGATTATGTGTATCAAACTTATATCCACAGGAAGGGGAGTGGAAATTATTACATAATCAAATGAATAGTGATTCCACACATAATCATGGAGTAATATAATCAATGAAATATGCGTAAAACCAAATGAGTGGGAATTAAAATCTCAAATTCCCTTACTGATTAGGTAACATACGAAACATACACCCATGAAAGAAGTATCATACCATGATGATGTAAATACCCATAAATTAAAGTATATTACACAATGAATACAATCATGGGCAGTACACATACACCACATGCAATAATTAAGTGGTGATCAATGGAAATCTCATGAAATTAAAAGTGAGATAAGAAACCCCTTACCACGTTAATCAACTGAGTCGTATGGACAAAAGTTAATAACCACCAAATGATTTACAGAATAACATGAATATAAATAGAATCATGAATATATATCAAATGGAAGTAAACAATACACCACTTTCAATAATTTAGTGGCGAAAAATGGAAATCTCACGGAATTGAAAGTGAGATAAGAAAATCCCTTACCACGTTAATCAACTGAGTCGTATGGCCAAAAGTTAATAACCACCAAATGATTTACAGAATAACATGAATATAAATATAATCATGAATATATATCAAATGGAAGTAAACAATACACCACTTTCAATAATTTAGTGGCGAAAAATGGAAATCTCACGGAATTGAAAGTGAGATAAGAAAATCCCTTACCACGTTAATCAACTGAGTCGTTTGGCCAAAAGTTAATAACCACCAAATTATTTACATAATAACATGAATATAAATAGAATCACGAATATATATCAAATGGCAGTACACAATACACCACTTTCAATAATTTAGTGGCGAAAAATGGAAATCTCACGTAATTGAAAGTGAGATAAGAAAATCCCTTACTTTGTACTTTTTCCTTGGTCGATAGTAGGTTTACCACCTGTATAATGGTGAAATAATTGTTATTGAATTATACAAGAATCATTTACTTTAATATGATATCATATATGATCTTTTAACATTGATTTGTTAATAATATCTTAGAATTATCGTCATTTCGGGTGTTAACGGGTTCATTTTACTTTATATTCTTTGTTATGTGAGCCATATTCGTTATTAATGGGATGTATATTATTAATATCCAGGATGATATCAAGTCCTTAGATACTATTTTTAAATCATCAAATGATAATTATACTTTAATGGATATGATGGACAATGAATCTCATCGCGTTCGTGGAGACGGTAGTCCGTACATACGCACGAGCGACAATATCATTCTTTTGATATTAAAATAATATATAATTGGATTTTATATCATATATACAGAATCATTATCATGTTATATTTATTATTCTCATGAGTTACACATCATTATTATACCCATCCAAATAATAATATATTGAATAACAATTACACCACGACGTGGAGACGGTAAGCCGTACGTACGCACGTATGGTGACATGTTATTCAAAGGATGGATAGAATACTGAATATTGTTGTACCATATTTATAATAACATCACAGTATATGTATGATACTAAAGTTATTATTTTATAATGGAAATAACAATGAAAGAGGAAGTGGAAGAAGAAAGGAACTTGAAAAGGGGTGGTGAAAACATTACCTCTTCTTCGGGTTCTTCCTTTTGATTTGATCAAAAGGGCTCCTTAGGTTGGCTTTCTGATCGAAATAAGGCCTCTAGGTTGTAGTGAGGGAAGTTGAGATAGTATTTGGGAAGGGTTTGGCCGAACCAAAGGGCTTTGAAGGTGTGAAGAAATGAGAAGGAGGAGTGCCCTTTTATAAGAGGGGTGAGGGGCACCTTTGGAAAAGCTAGAGATATTAGTTTATAATAAATTCATATTCGGTTTCCAATGGATCCAAAGTTGACTATTAAAAGGTTAAGGTGGGGATGGGTCTAAAACAACTCAAAAAATAGAATTTTTACAGGTATGGGTGCTTATATTAACCTTATCTTTAAGTATTAACTCTATGTTAATTAATTTTACTTTTACAATGTCTCTTTGTATTTTTATATTATATTGTTAATAAACTTACCATATACATACAAGAGACCACCAAGTGGTCCATTAATGATACACCTTTCATGATATAAGTCTCTTGGCCGAACCTTAGATTTTTAGGAATTTTATATCAATTAATAATATAATATTTGTTTTAAAAACTCTTTTATGTCAATTTTGACACTATTCAAAAGTTGATTTTTATGAAACTCATAACAGATTGATTACTTCGAATAAAGTCAATTAAATCAATAATAATATATCATATTATCCTAGAAAAGTATTTTAATTCATTAAAAGTTTTATATTATATTTATTTGCGTATTTTTAATATCAATTATTTTGCTTTTTCACTATTATAGTAATTACTGCATCATCATTGTGTCATAAATAAATTAAATTATTTAATGTCTAAAAATTATAAATAAAATATCATTATGTAGGAAATATTTTTATCTTTCTAATGAATATTTATAATCTAAAATCCAACATATATAACCCTCTGTAACAATTTTTTTGTTAAAAGATTTATGCTTGTGTCATTTTTGTATTTATTTTAACTTAATTAAAATAAACCGTAATTATCACTTACAAGTGGATCCATGGGGTCCCAAAATAGACCCAAATATGCCCATGGTCGACCATGTATCAACCAATAGGGTTAAGACACGTTTTAGGGTAATTTAGTATTATTATAATATTATTTTTTAACCCTTATTTACCGGATTTACCCTTAACCATGGTAAATAAAATATTTACCGCAGTAATTATTCAAAATGTCTAAAAGTAAAAGTTACCTATTTACACAATTTGAATATCCGGATTCCAAATATGGAATCCATTTTTCTAAATTCAAAACACAGAAGTGGCAGAAATTAATTTAAAATTAATTCCCGCTGTCAAAACAAAAAGCGTGTTTTTAAGAGATAATAACTATCAAAAGATTGACACTTGTTTATGTTCGGTTTAATTATAAAATTATGTCCAATGACCAAAATTATATTAAATGGTAAAAATATATTCTAAATATACTTTAAAAAACTCAAATTCCTAATTTATCACTATTAATTATTTTGATTTAAAAAGTTGTTTTTAATTAAAATGTAGTAATTTTAACTATTCATCAAAATATGAAAGTTATCCAAAAAGTACCAAAATTTCACCCTAGGCTAATTTCGATATTACAAATCCAAAAATGAAGTCCATTTTGAGAGATAGAATTTAAAAAATTTCAAAAAGTATGTATTACTATTCATAACGGCTAGTTTGATTGGTTATGGTGTGTTAAAATCTCGAAGTTGTGTACAATGCACACCATTGCATTATTCGAAAGGAAACATACCGAGGAAACTTGGGGTGTTACAATCATATTTTATTATTCACAATAAATTCAAGTATTTTTGAAAAATTCCAAAAATTCAAACTAACAATTTATAGAAATATAGAATCCAAAAACGAAATCCTTTTAATTTAAATCGTTTTCTAAATATGATAAATTTAATTTTTAATTAAAATCATTATTCACCTGAAAAATAAAGATTTTAAATTTGTTAATCATTTTATAACACTATGAAAAATTAACTAAGGTTTCCTAGAATTTTCCTACAATCATAATAAAACAAAATATTTACATAGGAATAAATTTTATGAAAACAACTATTCTTTTTAATCATTTAATTAATTATTAAACTAGAAAATAAATATTTATGAATTATAAAAATACAAACATTTAATCAAAAAAATTTCAAATATTTATTTACTAATACTATGATATAATTATATCATAATTTCATTTATAAGATGCATAAATATTTTTTATACTTTCATAGGTGTGGTTATTATTCATTTTTTAGTTTACTATTCATAAGGTTTATATTAAAATTCCTATATTCAATTTACTATTTCATTAGAATAGGTTCTTTAACATTTATAAATACCTATTACGTCATTCATTCTTCATTTATAAGGTTTATACTGTTTTATCTATGTGATTTAATATGATTTATACTAAATGAATTAATTTTTTGTGCATTGTAGACTATGAACATGATTGTAGTTATTTAAGAGGATACATACGATAAACTCATGGGGTGTTATATTCATCCCTCCTTAAGAAATTTCATCCTAGAATATTACATGTATATTTACCACTAAATTGATGTCGGAGGTTCCTCTTCATAATATCCTTGGGTTATAATATTCTTCATCCATAATATTGTTTCTTCGATGAATTTTTACTATCGAGTCATCTGATTCCTCAATACACTATCTCTAGTTCCAAAAATTTTGATAGGCTCTTCACAGTAAGATAAATCATGCTTCAGTTCCATTTCATATTGAGTGAGGTCATGCATTATGTCTGGCATGTACATCATTAAAAAAGATATCTGCAAAACATTGTGTACTTTAGAAAGGTTAAGTCGCATCAAAAAATGATAAACCACAACTCCAACTCTCACCAAAATTTAAAAAGGTCTAATGTACCTAGGGATCTGTTTTCCTTTCATTCAAAATCTTATAACACCATTTCCTGGAGATACATTCAAGAAGACTTGATCTGCCACATGAATCTCCATGTCATTCCATCAGTTATCATATAATATCTTTTGTACACTTTTTTCCACTTTCATTTCTGTTAAAAAAGAGTTAACCTTTGTCGTCATTTCCCCCACATGTTCTGGGCATACAATCTTCCTTTAATCATCTTCTGCCCAATAATTTGGTGTACAAAATCTATTTCCATACAACGTTTCATATGGTTCCCTCTAATTACCTGAATGGAAACTAGTGTGGTTGGAAAACTATAAAACATGAAATTATTGATCCCATATACCTTGAATATCATGTGATCAAGATCTCAAAATTTCTTATAATTTTTGGTTCATCCTTTCTAACTGGCCGTGAGTTTATGGTTGATAAGATGTACTCAAATGAAACTCAGTATTCAATTCTTTCTAATGGATTTTCAAAAACAAATTCCGTAAATCACGCATCTTGATTAAAAAAATCGATAGAGGACAACCATGATGTTTTACGACATCATTAATATAGATTCTTGTTAGGAACTCAAGTATTAAATCTTATATTATAGAAAAGAAATGTGTTCATTTTTCATGTTGATTGAATATTACTCATATTTCATTATTCCTCCTTGGTGTATTTGGTAGTCATGTGAAAAAGTCCTTCATAATAATATCCCACATACAAATAGGTATAGGTAGTTGTTTATTGACCCCTCTAGGTTTTTGTCTATCAACCTTCACTTGTTGACAAACCAATCACCATGAATCATAGTCAGAAATTTCTCGCTTCATATTATCCCACCAAAAATATTTCTATTGATCTATATACATCATAGTGCAACCCAGATGTGTAAAAAAAATTATCCATTAGCATAATCTAATAGTTATATTTTAGGACAAGGTATTGATGGAACACATAACCACTTTCCAAATTTCATAACTCCATCCTCGTATCCGAATTCTACAAATATTCCTGCTTTAATATTATTTTAAAGTTTCTCGTCATCAGATTGAGAGATTTTTATCTTCTCTAGTAAAGATGGTTTACCAATAATTTGAAAAATGGATGATGTTTCCCCTTCCTTAACAATTCTCATGACTATATTAAATAGATTTGTGAACATATGATCTATCTCAATCCCCATTTTTGTAAGGAGTCAACGATCTTTTCTACTTAATGCATCTGCTACCATATTTTCCATTCCTAGGTAGTAGTGTATTGAACAATCAAAATCTTTGAGTAAGTTGAGCCATTTGCTTTACCTCATGTTTAGTTCTTTCTGTATAAAATTGTATTGGAAAATCTTGTGATACGTGTGTATATATATAAATATATATATCACATATTTCACTAAAGAGATTGTGTATCTATATTTTTAGAGTAAAAATTATAGTTTCTAACTCATGATTAGGATTTAGATAATTTTGTTCACGTTTCTTTAACTACATTGATGCATATGAAATAAATTTATCATTTTTTCTAAGCACACAACCCAATCCATTCTTGATGCATCATTGTATATCACAAACCCATCATTTTTTGATAGAATATTCCAAATAAGAGAATTTACAAATCTTTTCTTCAATTATTCAAAACATTATGTACATTCTTTTTCCAATATGAACTTAACACCTTTACATGTGAGCTTGGTTAGTGGTTTAGAAAATTGGGAAAAACACTGTATTAAATACAGATGTTAACCTTCTAATCCAATAAAAATATGTACCATGGATACATTCAATTTCATTGGACATTATTTTATTTCTATAGTCTTCACGGTATCAACTGATATTTTATCCTTAAAGAAAACATGGTCGAGAAAAAAACTATTTGAATCTAGAATTCAAACATGATAAACATCACATATAAATCTTTTCATTTAAGAGATTCCAGAGCAACCTGAAAGTGGTTCTCATGGTCATTATATATTTTGTAATATATCAAAATATCATCAATAAATTGCTCAAATGAATCATCATGACATTCAATGAAAACACTGTTCATTATATCCATGAAAATAGAGGGTGAATTACTCTGTTCAAATGGAATTCCTCTAAAAATGCAATTTCCATACCCAGTTCAAAATGATGTCTTTGGAATATCTTCCCCCCTCAAACACAATTGGTTATAGACATATTGAAGTCAAATCTTCTATAAATATTGATCTCAATAACTTTTAAAAAATAAATAAATTAATCAAAATAGGGGATATTGGTTCTTTATTTTAATAGAACTAATTTCTCTATAGTCAATGCACAACCATATAGATATATATTTCTTCTTGACAAAGAGAATAAGGTCTTCCCATGGAGAAACATTTGGGAGAATAAATCCCTTTTCACTCAATTCCTCTAGTTGTTTCCTTATATCAACTAATTCTGAAGCTTCTATTCTATAGGATGCCTTTTATTTATTTTTTTCACAAGGAATTAAAAAAATAAATAACTCAACTTCCTACTCAGGAGGATGTCCAGGTAAAATCTTTAGGAAAACATCATTGTATTCTCTAACAATAAGTACATCTTTAATATTAAGATCCATCGATGATTATTTCTATTCCTCCACAAGAATTTCAATCAGCAGAGCTACTGGGGGTGAGGATATATAAGAACTAGATGATGAGGTTTCCACTCTAATGATAAGGGATTGTATGAATTTCTAACAAATTGTAACATCCTTATTCTTTAAATAATGTTTTGCATCATACTTTGAAATCCAGATCAGACCTAGTATTATATCTAATTAAATAATAGATATGATGATAAGATAAGTAACTAATGTAGGTTTATGTGTCATTAAGGGGACACAATAATACATATTTGAAGTAATGATACATCCATTTGGATTTTTTTCTTGACAACTCATTTATTAAATCAAAAGGTAAATGTCTTAATTTCATTGAAAACAGGAAAGAAATAAAATCATGTGATGGTCCAAAATCAAATAATGCATTTGATAAGTTTGAGAAAATGATTAAAGTACTTTCCACCACATCATCAGGAGCATCATCCTCTAAATTTGTGATTTCATAAACTTCTCCTTGCTCCTATATCCTTTTCTGATGCTAGTTTCCTTGATGCTTAAGACAATAAATTGGATATTATCCCAATTCTCTAAAATTATAGAATTGATCATCATTTACTTGTCTCCTATCCATTAATTCATTAGCCAAGTTTCCCTTTTTCTACACTTATAAAAAAACTCCCATTTTATTCAATAATTTTCTAGAATGATTCATTCCAATGTTTTCTAATAATGGGAATTACTTCATTACCTTAATCTTATTTGGTGCTTCACATTTTCCATTGTTATTATAATACATTTTCTTATCTTTATTTACCTTGATAAAATTTGATCTAGAAAATTCTTTATCCAATTTGATGGCAGATAACATAGTTTCATCATATGATGAAAATGATTGAGAAATGAGTTCCCTTAAGATACATGGATTAAGATGTTCAAAGAAATGATCAATATTGACTTCCAAATCACACACATAATCTATATAATACCAGACTAGTCTGGTGAATTTATCATCATAGTCTTCAACACTCACTTATTCATTTTTCATTAAGCTATGTAAATTCATCTTCATTTTTTTCAGTTTCTCGCGAGGGAAGTATTTTTCGAATAATGATCCTTAAAATTTTCTCTAATTATTCTATTTTATTTCATATTCATCCATGGTATTTCGGATCAATAAACACCATTGATCAGAATCTCCCTTAATAATATATACTACCACTAATACCTTTTCTATTTAATTGCATCACAATGAAATAAATATCATTCTAAGGGACTTCATCCACTACTCAAATGCCACCAAATTAGTAGCCCTAGAAAAATATTAGGGATTATGCCACATGAAACTATCCCACAGAGGTGTATTATGGTTATTCATCATAACCTAAGTAGGCTTTCCAAATATGGTCGTGATCTACTCAACTCCAACACTAGATGTGTCCACTTGAATGATAGGGAAATCCATTCATTTTTTGTGGGTATTGAATCTCTTTCTTCTATTAGGCGCTATCACTAAAAAGTGAAAAAATACTAAATTAGGTTGTGAATCATACTTCATAATTTTATAATAGAAAACCACATAGATTTATGAAAAATTAAATCATAGTCGTAAACATGGTTTAATTGAGAACATATTTATTTTTTAATCCTTAATAATGGGTTGTAAAGAAAATGTGAATTATCCTAAGAATATTTACTAGGACTATAAAATAAGGTTCATATTAGGGAATTTTTTCATGTACCATGTTACCCTAAGTCAGGCTTGGAATATCTTGTTAGAGTTGTTACTCTTAGGTGCAAATGAGCTAGAACCACATCCACCTGTAATATATGAACATGGTGGTATTTCAAGGAAGACCCACAGAGTTACTAGATTACTAAACATCTAGGTTGTTACTCTATGATTATCCTCAAACTATATATAAGTGTAATTTTTCCCAAAATTTGTTTTCAAAATGTAGTTTCCATTGTTTTTATTAAACATTCTCTGATTAACACTATAATTCCCTAACCCCAGCAGCCTAGAACCGGTGCATTATTTTATTACATTGGCATGATGACGAGGAATAAAATACTAATGTATGATTCTTTTAGAAATAATTTAAGACCAAATACCATACATGATATCCATAGTGCATTGGGAAAGATAGAGAATACAATCCTGAAATATAATAAAAAGAAATAAAAAAATCTTCGAAACTCATCCAAAGGCTTCCTCTTCATAACCTGGTGAATGTAACCAAAAAAAGGGTGAGCTCAAATTCTCTATAAGATATATTTGAAATACTCATAATAGATGTAATTTAAATAAGGAATATACATTATAGAAAGGATAATAATATGAAAAACACATCCTAACAATAAACTGGGAATGAAAACGTATCCATAAATTTTATCATAGTGAAAATCTCACGGAATGTAATAAATGAGGTTTGAATGAAGAAAATTATTATACAGTGGATTTAATTTATCTATAAAATGGAACATTTTACCGTCAAGATGTTTTATGTCTGTGTTTAGAAAACCTTTGGATTTTTTTGGAAATAAACATTAATGGTTTGTTGGCTACTATTTTGTCTCATGAGACCCATCAGTTCATCGATGGGCCATGTTGACCACTCCCATCACTGAAATTCAAAATATTTCTTCATAAATAGATTTAATTCATGAAAAATATGTATTTTTGATATCCATATTGAGTGGAGGATAAAGATTCATTAATATTTCCCCACCTAAAACAACATTCAAAATAAACACCGCATGTAAAATGGTGTGCGAAAAAAACAATAATCATATCCATGATATAAGAATATGGATATTTAATAAAAATATAATTTAAAAGGAAAAGATATCTAAAAGTGTCAATAGATACACCACATAAGAATTATTAGGTTGAAAATACCATGTATGTCTCAATGAAATGGAAATTGAGACAAAGTCCCTTACATTAATTCTTGATTAATTTTTTCATGTTTGCGCCTACAGAAAAACAATATTATATTTTCTTAATGACTGATCTAGAAGATAAATATATTCATTAATATAAATATTTATCAATTTTAATCATTTGATTATATTTCATAATTTCTATTGAGGAAAATTGAATCATTGGATATCATATTTTACAGAAAAAATCCAGTTCTGCAACACTTTTTTCTATTTTATCTAAATGTAATTTATAAATTAATATAATTAATTAATGAATTATATAATGAATAAAATTTTAAAATTTTGTATTATATATAGTTTATAACTTCCAATTTTGTGAATTTTTTTCTGTTTACATTGAAATGTATCCATAGGTGGTTGACTGACCATTGAAGAGACAGTAACAGAAGAGTGGGAAGAATGATTTTTAAAATATAATTTATTGTAATATGACACATGAAGTAAGTTAAAATAATTAATATATAGCCCACTTAATTAATAATTAGTTAATTTAATTATTTTTTGTGGAAAAATATTTAGGAAGTGTAACCTAAATGAAAAAATGGGGCTTCCGGAGCATTCATTTCCTTGGTTTTGATGATTTGTTCACATATTTATAAGTAATGATATTCAAGTAGACCGAGAATATTTATCCATAATTGGAAATATTACTACAAATAATAGTAAATATATATATATTGTTTATATGGTATGAGAATGGATGATATGATATAATATTAGTGATTATTATATATATTATTGTGGCATTTTTTCAATCATCACACACTAGTTTTGTTTAATTAATTAAAACTATGTATATAATTGTTCCAAAAAAATAATAGTATGTAATAAATATTTTATAAACTAGTTAAAACATAAAAATGGTTTCATGACCATATTTTAGGGATAAATTTAAGAATAAAAATCCATCATCCATGAAGGTTTTAAATTTCCACCTCACAGATGATGACTTCATTTTTAAAATAAAAGATAGAGAGAAATGAGTTCTATGAATGATACTTCATTTACATGATATAATTCAAGTATATATATTATAATGGATTTATCATGACCATTTTGATAGTTGAGTTTTATATATAATAAGAAATGAAAAAAAAATTATCAGAAATTAAAAAGAAAAAAAATAGGATTTGCCTCTTGGATTATCCTTTTGGAGTACCTCCTTATGAGTCCTTGGTTTGGTCTTTTGTTGAAACCAAGAGCTCTTGGGCATGGGTTATGGACTAAGAAATAGTGTTTTGTAGAATTTTTAAAATCTTCAAGGCATAGAGTTGTGAGGAGAAGTGCTAGTTAGGGGTGGTATTTTTTTATGGGGGAGAGGGGTGTTTTTTTTGAATATTTTATTGATTTGTTTATTATTTTGGATCAATACTATGAATAGAATCATAATTACCACCGAAATATATTAAAATAGTGATGTAGAGTTTGATATTATGGGCTTACATCTTCCATACATCACCTATGACTCAATAAATCCTATATTTTTCATTTATCAAAAATTATCATATTTTACTATTCACCAAAAATCCATGTATTTTAGAAAAATACCCACATTTAACCCTAACCATTTTTTGATGTGTACAATAAAAAATGAACTCCCTTTTATGAATTTTTTTTCTAAATATGAGAAAATTAATTTTTAATTGATATCATGACTTACATGAAAATTAATGATTTTATATTTATAAATCATTTTATAACACTCTGAAAATTTAACTAAGGTATCATAAAATTATCATACAATCATAATAAAAATAAATATTTAATTATAAATTCATTTTATGAAAATAATGTTTCTTTTAAATATTTTTATTAATTGTATGACTGTAATAATAAATTTATTACTTATAAAAATACCAACACATAAACAATAATTTTTAAAATATTTTTTTAAATTATACTATATTATAATTTTATCATACATTCATTTATAATGTGATTAAATTTTATTTATACTTTCATGGGTGTGGTTAATATTCATTTGTTTTACATATTATTCACAATGTTCATATTAATATTCCTTATTTCATGTTACTATTTCATCTGTATTGGTTCCTTAACTTCAAGAGAACACCCATAACTCATTAATTGTTCATTTATATGGTTTGTTTTGTGTTCTCTGGGTGATTTTATATGATATATACTAAATGAAACTATTTTTTGCGCAATGTAGTCTATCGAATGGATTGAAATTATTTAAGAGGATACACACTATAAAACCCTTTTGGGTTATACCATCATACATTATATGAGTATATAGTGATTCTATTCATGGTGACAAATGCACTTTCACTATTCATAGACTTTATAAATAATATCAGCCACCCATACATGTAATATATCATCATAGTATTTTTTTGATTACATACTCATCTATTTTATGATACAAGAGAAGTATACGAGGAAAATTGGGATAATTTTAGGTACAATTTGAGAACATCATATTTACTTATTTATTTTACAAACTGTGACTCTAGATTAGAGAGGTGAAGTTATATGGACATGTGGTTTCTGATATGAGTATATCTGTACACCTAATTAATGTTTAGGTGGTCATATCCTATACATGTCCATGTTACATATACGATATCATGAGATTTTAGTGTCATTAAGTTTTTGTTGAAAGTTTATTTAAGTATTCTCTTCACATTGAACACCCATGACTACATTAATGAAGTTGGTAGTGAAGTTCCAATGGTCATACTAGTGTAAATATTCATTCCTTCATTTAAAGAGAATTTTAATGGTAGCTCCAGTATTAACACTCACTATTCCTAGTATTTTTTATTTAGTGTAATATGATTCATTAATCTTTGGATATGATGAAGTGTTAATGTTGAGTGAATGCGTAGCATCCTAATGATCACTTTAGGTATGACCCCATAAGTAGAATAACCCTACACATGAACTGGATTAGGATGTTGTGTCCAAGCACATAAATATTTCTTACATGATATCTTTAGAGATATAGTAGCTGTGTAAATAGACATCAAGAGCCTTCATTATATATTCACAAAGATGGACCGTTACCTGAGACTGGTATTCTCATCCAAGTATCATAAGAGCATTGATTTTTAGATATAATGTCCACTTGTAAAATCTAATGTTTTTTAAATGATATTTTCCAAAATATGAATTCTCAATAAGATCTTGGTGACCATCCATCCAAGGAGCAGCAACGCATGATGATCTTATTGTCTTATTTGAGGATATGTGAGTCTAATCACCAATGTTCTCTAAATTGAGCTATATTGATATTCACATTTACTCATGTGGAATAGATAATGTTATGAAATGAGTTATACTAAGAGTGTACTTTGATAATGTAACATATATCTTGATGGAATTAGATACATTGGTGGTACCTAAGTGTTTATGATGTGATAATGGTCTGTTGAGGACTATTATTCCTTGTTTCCATTTGAGAGGATATGATGAGGGTTTAAAATACCTGTATATAGGAATTTATCCCTGAAAAAATGATTTTGTACCTTGAATTTTGGTGGTAGTTCAAGTGACCAGGGATGAAGAGAGACATTATAGGTTTTTTTCAATGCATTAGCTATCGTGGGTAATGGCCAATCACCTGTTTCCTAGATGGTTTATACGTCCACTTTTGATTCCCATTTGGATTTGGGAGGATGATACAATAGAGACTGTGTTGTGGAAAATCAGTACACTAGAGATCCATGATGTAGTTTTGGTGGTTATTGATTGGATGAATAATTTTTTAACTTTTTATTGATCATAGAGACATAATCAGTGGAGGAGATATGAAGCCTCTACATCTATGCGATATTATGCGTTCATGGACTTACCTTAATCATTATAAGATACATTGATTCATGTTTTACATCGTGGGTTGGTAGGGATTATAGAATTCCATAGTGACTCTGTTGATGTTTTGTATGTAATTCCATCGACAGCTAGATGGACTGCTCATGCATACAATAAACCCAATGGATGATATTATTTGAGCAGTCATGATATATTTAATTGGATATTGTAATGGTAACCTATAATGGGTTGATTTTTCATACTACAATAGTTATTAGGTATCTAATAAAATTTAACCTTACCAAGATCATTATTGTATGTTATGTATTTCACTGCTCTATTGACATGAGGCTGGTGATGTAGATGCTGTGAAGATTAACATGGTTTAGAAGATCCCAAATAGGGTGTAGCTAATTTAAAATATGTTAACCACTACTCAGAGAAGAAATATATCTTAGGCTGACCATAGAATTATACCTTTGGAGTTATATATGGGTGATAGGGTTTTCTTTAGAGTGAATCATCAGTTATAGAACTAATGTATAAAGAAGAAGGGATGTATAACACCATGTTTTGTAAGAACGTTTGAGATCACTAAATAGATAATTGTAGTGGTGTAAAATTTGGATCTTTGTTCTAAAAATGAGGTATGCATGAAGTGTAAAATTTTACATAACTATTGTTGTACATAACTAACCCTTCACATGTTATATATTTTGAGTAATTTGATCTATATCCTGAGTCATTATTTGAACAAAATTTGGTATAGATAATAGAGTGCAGTGGGAAAGTTCCATGAATGAAAATGGTAACACATGTCAAAAATCATTAGCGACATGGGTGGATCCAAGAGGAGACAAGGTATTGAGAGGAACACATTCTATCATAGTGGATCAAGTTATTCAGACAAGACCATATAGATAATCCATGAGGATGATATGTCCTCTTAAGGGTAGAATTATAAATCCCTATTATGCCTATTGATTTACCAAATGAAAATATCTTTTTTGATGTAAAAGTTACATCGAAGATACTGAAATATTTATACCGTAATAAATTATATTACATTGTAATTTGAGTGACATAGATAGTTTCACATATTAGTTATTCGTACTCATATGTTATAATAGTTGGAATAGTCGATGCCATGGTTTTTTCTTCAAAACATTGTCTATTAGAAAATTACAATTCCTATTACAATACTGAATCAAGATAATCCCTTACATAATTAAATAGAGTGGTCACACAATTATCCAATGCTAGTTCAACCTTTTTTAATACCCTTCAAATACCTAATATCCTTATTTTAATTAAATAGAGTTCTAGAATCTCAAAAATACCAAATACAATACCTACCTCACTATAAAAAATAGTTAGATATTCTTCCTACAAAAGGGCCACATCGTGCACTGTAGATTCCACCCTGAACCACTTTTCATTAACTAAGTATTCCATTAATCATTAGTAAAATCATAGCATGACTTGGATAGATCTTATTCTATAAGACCAAACTTAATTCCAAAATAATTTTGACTTATTTATGACACTTTATGTTCATCATTAACTTTGTAAGTAGCAAGACTTACTTCTTACACTATAATTCCACCCGTAACACATTAAGTAGATCACTCATATAGTGTCCATGTGTATTTTGTCTTGAACATATAGATGTTTTCTCTATTCCATTAGTCTTTATTCCCTTGTTTTAATAGAATCTATGATGTTATATTTTATAGGATCAAGGACTCCATAACATGTGATTTTTTGGTTGGTGTGAAAGCGTGGTTTAGGTGACAAATTATTTGATGAACATTAAACATTCAATATTAAAATCAATATTATATAGATCCTCATTCTAAAAAAATTTACATTATATAACTTTTTTAGAATACATTAAAATTATACATGAAGATGCAAAAAGACCATACTAGTCTAGTGCCTTTGAAATCATGGAATACATAAGTGAGATACATTATCTATCACTATGTTCATCAAGACTAGAACACATCTTAGACACCTATAACATAATACACATCTTCATAACCATGGAAAGGAATCATAAAATGTGGTGATCTCAAATTCATAGTAATGATAAACATGGGAGACATGTAAACATAAACATGAGAATAAGGGTATAAGAATGTGATCATGAAAATAGAAAATCATACCCCGCACATAAATGATCATGACATAAAGATTATATGATCATAAGACATGAATCAAAATTAACTAAAGAGCATAGTGCAAGAAATATAATATTGTAATATGACATGGAATTTTGAAAAAACATAAGAATATAATGATTTCCATATTATCCAAGGCGTCACTTCCAAGACCATTTTAGCAGACCAAGTCATTTACTAAACTAGGTTAACACCCATTCCAGTCCTATATTACGGAACTAATAAACCCTTATTCTTTCCGTTTGTTTCCAAATAGAGTAATACCTTATTTGAGACCTTTATTTATGAACTAAGTAAACTCTCATTCGAGCCTTGTCTATCTCATGATATATAAATATTTACCCAATGCATTGGAGGGAGATATAGTTCCCACTCATCAAATAATGACATCATACAAACATGGGAAAAAGATCATAAATAACCATATCATAACCCATGAAATGTAATGGGTATTATAAACATTTAAACATATCACAACATATAAATAGAGATAGGTTTAATAATCATTTAATCATAAACATAACTAATGAAAAGAATCGGGATTCAAAATCATGTAACTCATGAAAGAGATACATGTTTCATAACATTATTACATCAAAACATAATCCATTTAGTGAAATAATATGAATAGAGACATTGAATAATTTCCCATAAAGGCATGATTGATACCAATTGATGTTATATTTGATGGGAAATAATTTTGAGGGATCTTTTAAAAAAACACTTTTTGAAGTAAATATCCGGTGTTTTTTAAAAATTGATAATATTATATAAAACCATTAAAAAATATATTTCCTTGAAAATATGTTTTAAAACTTATAAATCATTCATTTAAAACAATATAACATTTTTAAAGTCCATTTTCCCTTTAGAATTATTTTCAAGGATATTTTGAAAACTTTTTTGGAAACATTTTTGAAATACTTTGAAAAATGGTTTTACTAATACAATAGATATCTGATAAAAGATATAGCTAGTCAGATTTTACTAAAAGAATATATTATATACAATAGAGTGGAAAAATTGAAAAAAAGTGGATATCTTTAAAAAACCAAGGATAAGGAAACCCATGAATCATACTCTACATCAAAGAAAAGAAAATTACATGAATCATAATACATAATGAAACAAAGAATATTAATTATAAAACATGTAAAAAGAAATTACATACACCATTATGAAGAGTTTAGGGGCATAACAAAACATGAGGCTCAAAGAAGGAAAATTGAGACAAAACTGTTTTACCAATTTGGTATCTTTTGAATGTTAAACCTCATGAAAGAAAAATAATAGAATGGATATAACGACCCATACTTTACATACATTTTTAATACTTCGAAATTGAAGCACACTTATTACAACATATGACAAAACCACGAAGGACCGTATAGGTATAGTGTCTTTAGAAACTGGGAAACATAAACAATTGGTTAATAAATCTTCTACAGTGTCTCCCATTTATTTCATCATATCTAGGGTCCCTTTTAGAATATTCTACTTAATATCCATCTTCCTGACCTGGGGAAAAGAAAACATAAAAGGGTGAGCTCAAATGCTCAGAAAGGGCAAATAAAGGAAATAAAAATCATGTCATATCTTTATGAAAATCAAAACCTGCAAAAGAGATCATAATATCTTAACATGGAATAAATCATAGAAATGAAAATGAGATCCCCATAATCATAACATAAAACTTGAAACTTTGTGGCATGCACACATAATCATGGAAAATCATTTCTTGTTAGTCATGACTCATTGCCAAGACTATCTTAGTGGACAAAGTCCCTTTCTGAACCGAGTTCACTCCTCGTTTCAGTCCTGTTTCACTGAACCGAAATAACCTTCCGTTCCAGCCATGTCTATCTCATGAGATATAAATCTTTACCCAATGCATTGGAGGGAGATATATGTCCCACCCATCTTATAATGAATCATTTCTTATGTGTGCCACATAATCATAAAACATACATTATCGCATAACACATGTAACAAAAATGGGATTCTTGAAACATCATGACATCATAAATCAATTCATATAAGAAAAAGGAATTCATAAAAATAATTCCATCACAACATGATCAAATCAATGTAATAATATGGATAAAAACAGAACCCTTTATCATCTTAGATGGAAAATAATTTTCATAAAACACTTGAACTCCATTCTTGAGGAAAATATCCTTTCTTCTTTAAAAATACTTTTCTTTTCTTAACATGTCATGCAATTATAAACTAAAAGAAGTTGATTAAAAATAAACTTGAAAACTTGTAAAGTAAGCTTCTTGGAAATATTTTTTTAAAAATCCATTCATGCCGTATAAGTTAAAAAAACATTCTTCGTACTTTTGTCAGAAAAGTCAAAAAAGTACCTCGTACGGAAAAACGACAAAAGATTCCTTTCATATTCTTTACTAAAAACTCACCTAAGGGTAAAATTGGATTTAAACTATTGCAAGTGGATGGAAACAATATTACATATTGATGGAACATGGATGTGGATGATAAAATACACCCCAGTAAATACTTACGAATAAACAATCTCGGATAAAAATGAGATTATGATATTTCCCTTAACTTAGGTCCGATTTGCTTTGTTCGTGTCCGAAGCTCCTGTATAATGGTTTAAATAATGTTATTGACTTATTCCAGAATCATACATATTGATATGATATCATATATGGTCATATTATTAGCTTCTTGTTAGTAATATTTCATTGTTACTTGTTACTCGGGTCTTTATAACTTTTTGTTCTTATGCGTGTTTTGTCGAATAAATTCTTATTCTTATCTTTAGGTTATAGATAATTCATTTCCAGAATGGTATTAGTGTAGTATATACCATATTCATTCATTCAATTCATTTATATAATCATTATGAAATGAAGATCATGTAGAACGAGTCGCATCACATCGTGGAGACGGTATTCCGTACGTACGCACGAGTGATGATATCGTTCCTATGATCGTGGAATTGTATTGGAGTATATATATATTATTTCAGTATCAATATTACTTCATAATAATAATATATAATTACTCATTACACCATTATACCCATCCTTGTAAGGTGATGGTGGAAAATAGATTACACCACGGCGTGGAGACGGTATTCCGTACGTACGCACGCGCGGTGATTTCATTTTTCCGTAGGATGGATAGAAGGGAATTAGGGTTGTTTCATATTTATAATAACATATCAGTATGTAAGTAATACTGATGTTATTACTTTATCATGAAACAACTAAAGAATAAGAAGTTGAAGAAGAAAGAAATTGAAAAGATCGGTAATGGATATTACCTCTTCTTTGGAACGCCTCTTTGAATCCCCCACTTAAGGAACTAAGATTGGTCTTTGGAGAAGACCAGGACCTCTAGGATTATTCTAGGTAAGTGGAGAGGAGAAAATGACAGGGGTTGGCCGAGCTTGAGTGCTCAAATTGGTGTGAGGAGGAGGGGGAGGAGGTGCCCTTTTATAAGGGAGGAGAGGGGCACCTTAGGAATATCTCAAAATATTATTTTATATTAAAGTCAAAATCGGTTTATAATGGTTCCAACGGGTCTTATTTCGAAGCTAAAGTGGGGAAGGGTCGGAATCCTATCAACCAATAGAACTTAGACAAGTTTAGGGTATTATTTTAACCTTATCAATTAGATTTAACTCTAAGTTAATTAATTTAACTTTTACCGTGTCTTTTTGTTTTCTTTCACTATATGGTTAATACACTTACTATAACATGCCAAACGAACCCCAAATTGTTTATTATTAATATATATATCTTTATCTAAGTCATTTGGCCGAACCTTAGATTTTTAGGAATAAAATAACAATTAATAATATAATATTTTATTTAAAAACTATTTTGTGACAATTTTGACACTATTTGATATATGATTTTTTTTGAAAATCATAACAGAATTATATGTTCGAACAAAGTTGATTAAATCAACACTAATATATCATAGTAACCTAGAAAATTAGTGGAATTCATAAAAAGTCTTAAATTACATTTATTTTGGTATTTATATTATCAATTATGTCAATATTTCTTTAATAAGATAATTACTGCATCATCTTTGTGTCATATATAAATTAACTTTTTTGATGTCTAAAAATTACAAATAAAATACCATCATGTAGGAAATCTTTTTAGCTTTCTAATGAATATTTACAATCGAATTTATCTTATGTATAACCCTATATTAAAAATTATTTACTTATTAAACTTTGATTTTAACTATTTTAACCCTTCTTTAAATAAATTAATAATAAATGTCCTAATCTAATCCAAGTGGGCCTAAATGGTCATATTTTATTCCTAAGTTTGTTTTTGGTCGAATTACACTTGTCCAATAGAATTAGGACATGTGTTAGGGTAATATTAATATCATATTTACCATTAGTTACCCTATTTACTATTAACCGCGGTAAAAATAGTAAAAAGTTACTATTCACCAAAAAATTATTTTCATCTCATTGAACCACATTTTAGTCCTTGATATTAACTGTGTCTCTCGGATTTTTGAAATTCCATTCACAAAAGCGGTAAAATTAAGTTTTATGCAAAATTCAGTTTTTAACCTACCACTTAGTGGTTTCACTATTCATCAAAAATTGAAAGCTTTCAGAAAAATACCAAAATTTCACCCTAGGCTAATTTCGATATTCTGAGTCCAAAAATGAAGTCCATTTTGAAAAATAAAATTTATAAAATTTTAAAAAGTGGTTATTACTATTCATAACGGCTAGTTTTAATAGCATATTGTTGTTTAGTGAAACTCGGTATTGCGTACGACGCAAGCTATCGAGGAAGGTCGCGATTGCTTGCAAAGCAAGCCAAGCAAGTGTTGTGTAGAAAAAGATTCCTTTGATGGTTTATATAACATAAAAGTCTCGGGTGTTACATTCTACCCCCCTTAAAAAGAATTTCGCCCTCGAAATTCGTCACTTTGTAACAAACAAATGAGGATACTTCTCCCTCATCATATCCTCAAGATCCCATGTAGCTTCTTCAAGTTGGTGGTTCCTCCATAAAACTTTCACCAAGCGAGTGGTCTTGTTTCGTAGGACTTTTTTCGCTACGATCCAGAATCAAATAAAACATTTGCTACTTTAGAGTGGATGCTAAGTGTACCTTTCACCACATCGTTATCGTACTCCACATCGCTGATAGAAATTGCATGTGACTTTCCTTTGTCTTTAGCCTTAAGAGTTTGTTGACGTCGACCATCATCATCAACCCTTGGATTTGGGCATTGATTGACATAATGCCCCATCTCCTTGCACTTGAAACATTGAAGTGTAGTAGGTTCATTCTGTGTATCCCTTCCTTTGTTTGCATCATTAGACATCTTCTTCCCATTATCACGGCATTCAAATGCCTGATGACCTTCCTTTCCACATTTAAAACATTTACTTGTCCCTTTAAGACAACTCCCTCCATGTTTCTTTCCACACATTGAGCATAAGGGAAAGTTCATCTTCTTTTCCGTGTGCTCTTTAGATTTTTCTTTGAATTCCATCTTCCTCTTCTTATCAAACCCATGTGACTGATGGGTTACTCCAATCTCCATATCGACTTTGAGAGCACATCGAACGATTTCCTCGTAGCTATTGAAGTCCCTTATGGCTAACGCCCTTCGAAGACTTGGTTTTAAGCCACTAAAGATTCGATCGATATTACTCTCAGGTTGGATAATAATACCAGAAGCGTACCTTGCAAGTCTTGTAAAATTTGCTTCATAGGTACTAACAGATTCATCATCCCTTTGCTTCAGTTCAAGGAACTCTTTCTCCATCTTTGTTCGGAGAATACGAGGGAAGTACTTATTGAAAAATAAGTTCTTGAACTCGTCCCATTCCATAGACTCAATTTCATCCCTTTGCCTCGTATTCTTAACAAGATTCCACCATTGATCCGCATCTCCTTCCAAACGATACACTGCTAGGATGACTTTATCATGCTCATAACATTGAAGAACTGAAAATATCTTTTTAGTAGTACTAATCCATTGTTCAGCAACTAATGGATCAGTAGACCCGCTGAAAGAAGGTGGACGCTGCCTCATGAAGGATTCAACAGAATGTTGCTCCCTCCTTTGCTCGTTTGGAAATCCTGCATGATTCATAGCTTGAGAAAGTTGTGTGAGCATGGCTACAAGATTTTGCATTCCAGCTCCCATATCGTTTGGTTGCTCAGGGGGACAATCATTGCATTGCCCATCGCATTCCGCATTAACACGGTTCCTTCGGGTTCCAGCCATTGACTAAAACCAAGAAGAATAGTGTGAGCAACACTAATTATAATAGGAAACCACATAATTCAAGAATAAAATTTTCATACTTATGGTCTTATCCTAGGTTATTCATGGCCATTTCTAATATTGTGTTCTATGCTTAGACTTATCCTTGGGGTTCTTACTAAGGCTTTCACATCCTAGTTTCCAAAGGTTGACTATACCTTTCCTCTGATACCAACTGTAGCGGTCTAGAATTACTTCCAGTGGACTACAATTGATACCTATCAGGGCACTCCATGGGCGGCTACACCCCCTGGGTGGGACACACCACCATCCCCAGTGGCAGCCATTTCCTCATGAAGCCCTTGGGCGGAGAGCCATGCTTCGTCCAACGCTCACATGTGAGAGTTCCCAAGGATCGGATACATTCCTACCTCCTTTGCCTCTGATACCAACTATAACGACCCATACTTTACATACATTGTTAATACTTCGAAATTGAAGCACACTTATTACAACATATGACAAAACCACAAAGGACCGTATAGGTATAGTGTCTTTAGAAACTTGAAACATAAACAACTGGTTCATAAATCTTCTACAGTGTCTCCCATTTATTTCATCATATCTAGGGTCCCTTTTAGCATATTCTACTTAATATCCATCTTCCTGACCTGGGGAAAAGAAAACATAAAAGGGTGAGCTCAAATGCTCAGCAAGGGAAAATAAAGGAAATAAAAATCATGTCATATCTTTATGAAAATCAAAACCTGCAAAAGAGATCATAATATCTTAACATGGAATAAATCATAGAAATGAAAATGAGATCCCCATAATCATAACATAAAACTTGAAACTTTGTGGCATGCACACATAATCATGGAAAATCATTTCTTGTTAGTCATGACTCATTTCCAAGACTATCTTAGTGGACAAAGTCCCTTTCTGAACCGAGTTCACTCCTCGTTTCGGTCCTGTTTCACTGAACCGAAATAACCTTCCGTTCCAGCCATGTCTATCTCATGAGATATAAATCTTTACCCAATGCATTGGAGGGAGATATAGGTCCCACCCATCTTATAATGAATCCTTTCTTATGTGTGCCACATAATCATAAAACATACATCATCGCATAACACATGTAACAAAAATGGGATTCTTGAAACATCATGACATCATAAATCAATTCATATAAGAAAAAGGAATTCATAAAAATAATTCCATCACAACATGATCAAATCAATGTAATAATATGGATAAAAACAGAACCCTTTATAATCTTAGATGGAAAATAATTTTGATAAAACACTTGAACTCCATTCTTGAGGAAAATATCCTTTCTTCTTTAAAAATACTTTTCTTTTCTTAACATGTCATGCAATTATAAAATAAAAGAAGTTGATTAAAAATAAACTTGAAAACTTGTAAAGGAAGCTTCTTGGAAATAATGTTTTAAAAATCCATTCATGCCGTATAAGTTAAAAAAACATTCTTCGTACTTTTGTCGGAAAAGTCAAAAAAGTACCTCGTACGGAAAAACGACAAAAGATTCCTTTCATATTCTTTACTAAAAACTCACCTAAGGGTAAAATTGGATTTAAACTATTGCAAGTGGATGGAAACAATATTACATATTGAGGGAACATGGATGTGGATGATAAAATACACCCCAGTAAATACTTACGAATAAACAATCTCGGATAAAAATGAGATTGTGATATGTCCCTTACCTTAGGTCCGATTTGCTTTGTTCGTGTCCGAAGCTCCTGTATAATGGTTTAAATAATGTTATTGACTTATTCCAGAATCATACATATTGATATGATATCATATATGGTCATATTATTAGCTTCTTGTTAGTAATATTTCATTGTTACTTGTTACTCGGGTCTTTATAACTTTTTGTTCTTATGCGTGTTTTTTCGAATAAATTCTTATTCTTATCTTTAGGTTATAGATAATTCATTTCCAGAATGGTATTAGTGTAGTATATACCATATTCATTAATTCAATTCATTTATATAATCATTATGAAATGAAGATCATGTAGAACGAGTCGCATCACATCGTGGAGACGGTATTCCGTACGTACGCACGAGTGATGATATCGTTCCTATGATCGTGGAATTGTATTGGAGTTTATATATATTATTTCAGTATCAATATTACTTCATAATAATCATATATAGTTACTCATTACACCATTATACCCATCCTTGTAAGGTGATGGTGGAAAATAGAATACACCACGGCGTGGAGACGGTATTCCGTACGTACGCACGCGCGGTGATTTCATTTTTCCGTAGGATGGATAGAAGGTGAATTAGGGTTGTTTCATATTTATAATAACATATCAGTATGTAAGTAATACTGATGTTATTACTTTATCATGAAACAACTAAAGAATAAGAAGTTGAAGAAGAAAGAAATTGAAAAGATCGGTAATGGATATTACCTCTTCTTTGGAACGCCTCTTTGAATCCCCCACTTAAGGAACTAAGATTGGTCTTTGGAGAAGACCAGGACCTCTAGGATTATTCTAGGGAAGTGGAGAGGAGAAAATGGCAGGGGTTGGCCGAGCTTGAGTGCTCAAATTGATGTGAGGAGGAGGGGGAGGAGGTGCCCTTTTATAAGGGAGGAGAGGGGCACCTTAGGAATATCTCAAAATATTATTTTCTATTAAAGTCAAAATCGGTTTATAATGGTTCCAACGGGTCTTATTTCGAAGCTAAAGTGGGGAAGGGTCGAAATCCTATCAACCAATAGGACTTAGACAAGTTTAGGGTATTATTTTAACCTTATCAATTAGATTTAACTCTAAGTTAATTAATTTAACTTTTACCGTGTCTTTTTGTTTTCTTTCACTATATGGTTAATACACTTACTATAACATGCCAAACGAACCCCAAATTGTTTATTATTAATATATATATCTTTATCTAAGTCATTTGGCCGAACCTTAGATTTTTAAGAATAAAATAACAATTAATAATATTTTATTTTATTTAAAAACTATTTTGTGTCAATTTTGACACTATTTGATATATGATTTTTTTGAAAATCATAACAGAATTATATGTTCGAACCAAGTTGATTAAATAAACACTAATATATCATAGTAACCTAGAAAATTAGTGTAATTCATAAAAAGTCTTAAATTACATTTATTGTGGTATTTATATTATCAATTATGTCAATATTTCATTAATAAGATAATTACTGCATCATCTTTGTGTCATATATAAATTAACTTATTTGATGTCTAAAAATTACAAATAAAATACCATCATGTATGAAATCTTTTTAGCTTTCTAATGAATATTTACAATCGAATTTATCTTATGTATAACCCTATATTAAAAATTATTTACTTATTAAACCTTGATTTTAACTATTTTAACCCTTCTTTAAATAAATTAATAATAAATGTCCTAATCTAATCCAAGTGGGCCTAAATGGTCATATTTTATTCCTAAGTTTGTTTTTGGTCAAATTACACTTGTCCAATAGAATTAGGACATGTGTTATGGTAATATTAATATCATATTTACCCTTAGTTACCCTATTTACTATTAACCGCGGTAAAAATAGTAAAAAGTTACTATTCACCAAAAAATTATTTTCATCTCATTAAACCACATTTTAGTCCTTGATATTAACCGTGTCTCTCGGATTTTTGAAATTCCATTCACAGAAGCGGTAAAATTAAGTTTTATGCAAAATTCAGTTTTTAACCTACCACTTAGTGGTTTCACTATTCATAAAAAATTGAAAGTTTTCAGAAAAATACCAAAATTTCACCCTAGGCTAATTTCGATATTCTGAGTCCAAAAATGAAGTCCATTTTGAAAAATAAAATTTATAAAATTTTAAAAAGTGGTTATTACTATTCATAACGGCTAGTTTTAATAGCATATTGTTGTTTAGTGAAACTCGGTATTGCGTACGACGCAAGCTATCGAGGAAGGTCGCGATTGCGTGCAAAGCAAGCCAAGCAAGTGTTGTGTAGAAAAAGATTCCTTTGATGGTTTATATAACATAAAAGTCTCAGGTGTTACAATGGATATGTGAATACACTTATATTTAATTATAAATAACATATAATTAAATCATGGGTATAAAATACACCAGAAAAAAGGAAAAAGTGGATACCATATCATGTATCTCACAAAAATTAAATGTTAGATTAAATTCCCCGGACCTTCTATCTTGAATATCTCCATAATCATACAATATTCTAGTATAATAAATATATGTTTATTATACATACTTTTCAGGATAATATTCATATATATATATTAACATATATGATTTTTATTATGACATTATTTTACCCGCTTGTAAATGATCCTATGTTAAGTTTTCACTTGAGGTAATATTCTCATTATTCTTCACATGTGTCTTAATTTGTTATATCATTGATCCTTATACTTATATCATGATTACATAATTTTTAACATGATATAAATATCAGGTATATATATTATATGTATATTATAATAATAAATATCATAATGAGGTACATAATGGAATACATAATTTCATGGAGACAGTATGTTGTACGTACACATGAACATTGTTTCCCATTTGTTATTGTTGTATTGAATGAATGTATGTAAATTAAATATGTATATATATATATATATATATTATATAAGAACCAATATATCACATATATCATATTGGTTCATTAAACCCATCCTTACTACATTTTATGTGGTGTGTGGATGAATCGCATTGCTTTGAAGGGCGGTAGTCCACATTTCCTCAAACGAGATTATCGTAATAACACCAAGTGGAAGGTAAAAAGTGGTGTGTTTTAAAAGTAATATTGAATATTATAGACATAATAAATATAATATATTTCACATATAAATATATTTTCTTCATAATGGTCACCATGATTGGTGGTGAAGAAGAATTTAACAGGCATCGTTTCATGGGGAAGTAGTTCTCCATATACAGAAATAGTATGTTCCACATCCATTAGATGGAGGTGTATGTATTTTTAGGCAAGAAAATTTTCATAAAAAACACTAATATATGGAGGATAATTGTGTTTCCAAACAATAATGGAATAAATATAGTGGAGGGGTAGAGAATTTATATAATGTAAAGGAGCTTGAGAGAAGATGTTACCTCTTAATTGGGTAAATCCTTTTGGATTATACCAAATGGCTTCCTTGAAAATATTTATTCCTAAAGGGAGGCCACGATGTAGAAGGGGGTATTTTTGGGAGCCTACATTGGTAGATATTTGATGAACATAAATGGTTTGATAGGTGTGAGTAATTGGTATAAGTGGTGGCCTTTTATATTGAGGGAAAATGACTCCTATGGAATTTTTAGAAACAATTTAGGTGTGCACATGTTATTACCTAAAAAACATATACCAACCAACCAAAATCAAGAATTTGATTTTTATGTACGAGATATGGTCATCCAATGGGTGTTGTAAAAGAGTCTAGGTCATTTGGGAAATTAATTTTAAGGTTTTATCTCCAATTAAGCTCATTTTAGCCTTAACTGTTGTGAATAATTTTAATCACTTTTACAAATAATTTTTATAATAAATTAATAAGGTCTAATTAAACACTAAATATTAGACCGAATAGAATTTTTTATGTCATATTTTTGAAATTCACATCATATAAGCAGAAAAATTAAGATTATTGTTAATGTGACAGACTGAACGAAATAACAGGGTTTTAAAGTAAGAAAACATTCAAAAGTTTGTAAAACATTTATATCCAGTTTAAAAGATAATTTGATTATAATGAATTATATTTTATAAATATTTGTAATATTTATCTATTTTTAATATAAAAAATATTTACATTTTTTTTATCATAAATAATTAATAAGACAAAAATGTATTTTTTAACTAAAAACAGTATTTTTCACTATTAATCAATAAATGTTGTTTTTCTAAAAAACCCAAAAAATCACCACAAACTAATTTCAATGTACTAAATTAAAAAAAGAAGTTCATTTTATCAAATTAAATTTCTATATTTTTATACAATTACTTTTATTATTATAAGTGTTTTATTCGATAAAACAGTGTTTAAAAAAAGGGATTTACCAAAAATCAGAACTTTTATTATCAACACGTGTTATTAATATAAAAAAAGTATAAAAAATATTTGAGAAGTATTTATTACTATTCATATAACTATGTTAAATGTGTAGGTTATAATTAAATTATTTAAATAATTAATACAATAAAAATAGATGCTTTGTAGAAGCTTAGGGGTGTTTGTATTGTACGCCAACTCAGTGTTGCGTGCATCGTACATCAAGTAAGTGTTTTATGTGACGTACACAAAGATAATGATTACTTTTAAAAGGAATATTTGTTTTAATTAATTTCAATATATAAATGAAAATTTAAATTTATTTGAAAAAAAATATGTCTATAAAAATATGGGGTGTTACATTCTACCCCCCCCCCCCCACTAAAATGAATTTCTCCCTCAAAATTCAACACTCAGGAAAAACAAGTGAAGATACATCTACTTTATAATATCTAAAATTTCACATGTATCTTATTATCTTCATGATATCCCACCAGAAGTTTTATTTCAAGTCCCTATTCATCTTCATACTTATAGTATGAAAAGGCAATGAAGAACTGTGTGCTTTCTTTAAAACATCATTCTTTAAGTCTTGCATGGAATGAACACATACACAGTTATTAAAATGTATCTTCCATCCAGATAAAGATTAAACTCATAAACTTTATGGAACTTCTTTTTTAACTCTTCATATTCCATTTGTGCCTCATTAATCTTAACTTGGGTAGATGTTTTAACATTCAGTTGAGAAGGATAAGATTTTTTATGTTCCCTCAGGTCTTCTAGAACAATCCATTGGAAATCCAAAAATATTGGATCTTTTTTTATCCCTATAATAGATATGCTAGTATGATCTTTTCAACTTAATGCATTGTCCAACTAGTTCACATTCTTTAGGTGGTAATGTATTGAGAAATCATAATCCTTTAACAAAAATAAAAATCGTCCCCAGTGCATATTCTACTTCACCTATGTGAATGTATATTTCAGACATCTATGTTTGGTAAATATATCACACTTTTCCCCCGCAAAGATAATTCCTCTATATCATTAATGAAAATATTACAACTACTAAGTCCAAATCATTATTTGGCCATTTTTTCTCAACAATATTAAATTTTCATGAGTCATAGACTATAAACATGTTATTTTTTATAATAACACATCCTAATACCTTCTTGTATGCATCACTATAGATTAATAACATGTTTCCTATAATGGGTATTCTATGAACAGTTTCACTAACCAACCTTTTCTTTAATTCCAAAACATTTTACTCGCATTCATCTATCCAGATGAACTTAACACCCTTATAAGTTAACTTGTTCATTGTATTATACAGTAATGATAAATTCTACTCAAACCGTCAATAATATCTAGCTAAACTAAGAAAACTTCGGATCTCAGTCACATTGGTTGGTATATGACAGATTTCAATCACCTCTGTCTTGGATTGATATACTACTATACATTCTCTTAAGATTATGTGAGCCCAAATTTAATCCATTTGTATCTAAAATTTATAATTTGTAAAATTTTCAAATAACATCTCCTTCATTAGGGTATTCAGTAAAATTCTCAAGTGATCATTATGCTCTTTCTGTCTATTTTAATAAATAAGAATAACATCTATAAAGTCTACCAAAAAATGGTTTAGGTAATCTCTAAATACTCTATCCATTAAATCCATTAAGATAGTTGAGGAATTATATTGACCTAAATAAATCACTACATATTCCTATTGACCATAATTTCTACAGAATGTCGTCTTAGTTATAACATTTTTATTGACCCTCAATTGATGATATCAAGAATTAAGGTCAATCATGGAAGATTATTGAGATCCACTTAGATGATCAAACAAGTCATCAATATGGGGAATAAGATACTAGTTCTTGATTGTGATCTTGTTCAAATCCTGATAATAAATGTAGAGTCACATCAATCCATCATTTTTTTTACAAAAAATCATTTCCCCCCAAGGTGACACAGTTTGCCAAATGAATCCCTTATCAATGTTTTCATGGAGTTACTTCTTCAATTATTACAACTCAATCGGGCCCATTCATTAATAAATCTTTGAAATTGTGGTGGAACCATGTATAAGTTATATTAATAACTCAAATTCATGTTTTAGTGGAAGAATATGAATCTCTTCTATAAAGACATCAAACAAAGGCTGAAAAATATGCATATCATCGATGTAAATATTCTCCCAAACCATTTGAGATAAAAATACTTTTGAATGAGAATTAATACCCATGAACTATATGTAATCTCCATACGGAGATATGGCTTATCGTTAACTTTAGGAATGATCATAGGAGGGTTTGAAATATCGAACGTAACATCCCTTTTATGATAATTAATCTGGGAAATTTGTAGAGAAAGTCAATATATGAATAGGATTATATCAAATTAGACTAAAGGAAGAATGAAATGATTTTTAGAAAGTACATTCCCACAAACTTATACGAGATAGAATCATAGACTTGAGATGCAATCATCATACCATTAAAGTTTTTCACTTATAATTCCACCTTTAATTATTTTGTAGGAATATTAACACCCTTATAAAATTCATAAGTTATGAAAGAGTGGCAAGATCAAGAATCAAATATGACATTAGTAGTTCTAGATTGGATATTAAGTGTACCTTTCATTATGTTGTTATCACACACTCCTTCATAAAGAGAAATTGTTTGAGATTTCTTCATTTCCCTTGGCTTAAGAGGCCTCTAACGTCGATCATCATCACCTAACCTTGGGTTTGGGATAGGGTTAGAGAAATTCCCACACTCCTTAAACATGTAGCAGTGAACTTTGGGAGGTTCATTTTGTGCCGATTTTTATCCAATTACATTTTGAGAAAACTTCATCACGTCACCACAGAAATCAATTTCCCAATGGCCTTAACTTCCATACATTAAACTTTCATTAGAGACACTAATTAAATTTCCTCCATGCTTATTCATACAGTTGGATCATTAAGAAAATTTCATCTTATTTTCTCCTTGATTTTTAGAGTTTCCTTTAAACACCTTCATCATCTTCTTTCCAAACACATGGGATTGATATGTGACTTATACTTCCATTTCGTCTTATATTTCACAATGTAAAATCTCATCATAGATACTACTATATCTTTTGGAAAAAACCCTTCTTATTCTTTTCTTTAATCCACTAAAGAACCTATAATCCTTACTTTTTGGTTGGATGAATATTCTTGAGGTGTAACATGGAAGTCTCATGAAATTATCCTTGTAGGTTAAAAAAGACTCATCATCCCATTACTTCAACTCAAGGAAATCCTTCTCAGTAATGGTATGATGAATTTAAAGAATGTAATTGTTGAAAAATAAGTCATTGGACTTGTCCAAAACCAGAGATTCAATATCATCATGCTTCCTTGTACTCTTGATTAGATTCCACCATTGATCTGCATCACCTTTTAACCGGTAAACAGCAAGAATGACCTTTACATGATTTATACACTGATGAATATAGAATATATTTCTAGTGGTACTAATCAATTATTCAAAAAAAGGGGGATCAAGAGACCCGCTCAATGAAGGTTGGATTGGACACCTGTAAGGCACCACAATATTTATTTCCTTCCTATACTCATTTGGATGTCCACCATGATTCCTAGCTTCATAAATATGTGTGAGCATAAAAATGAGGGTTTTCATTATAGCTCCCATAGAATTTCGTTTCATAAGAGGAAAATCATTTCATTGTAAATCACATTCTCTGTTAACGTGATTCCTTCGGGTTTCAGCCACTAACTAGAACCAAAAGCAAAGAGTAAGTAATAGTTATCATAATGGGGAACCACATAATCAAGAAAAACAACATGTAATATGTATAACATATGACACGTTACTTAATCTATGAAACATTAGTTTTATCCTTGGTTATTAATAGTCAACTTTGGTTCAAATCCATCATAATGGTTCATAAAGAGTCTGTAAAATATAAAATAATATCCCCGAGGTGTGTCAATCCAGGTGTTCCACAAGGCCTAATATCATGTACTAGATTACCCTGAATCAAGCTCATAAATTTTTTTCGATGTTTTTAACCGTAGGTAAATCTATGTCAAAGTCACATAAACTTGTAGTATCAAAACTGGGATGTATTTCTAGGAAACCACTCACTACATCCTTCACCAATATTCTAGTACATTTTTTATTCTTTGACTCATCCTTATACATATCCTTATACTTGTTATTATTGTTATCACCAAATGTTTCTCTACCAAGTTTCTGATGGATAACTAAAATTTTCCTATGATACCAACTATAGATACCCTCTCTTTACAAACAATAAAACTACAAAAATTTTACGGAATTATTTAAAATTATACCAAAAAAATAGAAGAAGATTGTACTTGTCCAGTTTTGTTGGTAATATATAATGCAGAAACACTAATATATAAGTTGGCTAAATTTTCTCCCACTATGTTCATATTCACTAGCACCCTTCTTTTACAACTCAAAAATAATACATTTCTTCACAACCCAAGGAAGGAAAAAAATGGTGATCTAAAAATGCTCAATAAGGGTAAACAAGGGAGACATGAAAGAATCAACATGAGCATAAGGGTATGAGAATGTGATCATGAAAATATAAGATCATACCCTTTATATCAAATATCATGTCTTAAACATTGGAAGATCAAAATATATGAATCATAATTAAATACAAATCATAGGACATAAATGCATAACATAGGAATAAGACAAGGAATTTTGTTAACACATAGGCATATAATGATTTCCATAGTGTAAAAGGAGTCACACGAAGAATATATTGGTGGAAAATGTCCATAATTGAACCAGGTGAACCCCTGTTCCAGCCTTATATTACTGAACTATATAAAACCTTATTCAAGACTTTTATTAAGTAACCAAGTAAACCCTCATTCTAGCCTAATATTACTAAGCTCATTAATCCCTCATTCCATTCCTGTCTATCTCATGATATATAAACCTTTACCCAATGCATTGGAGGGTGATATAAGACCCACCCATCACATAAGTAAATCATACAAACATGTTCCACAAGATCATAAATGAATATATCATATCTCATGAAATGAAATTGGTATCATAAATATATAAACATATTATAACCTATGGGAAGATACAGGTTCATAATCACTTCATCAAAATCATAATCTAGGAAAATAAGTTGTTTTCAAAATCATATAACACATGAAAGAGAAATGGCCTTCAAATCATTATTCCATCAAAACAAAATCCATTTAGAGAAAGAACATGGATCTAAATGTTGAATAATTTGTTAGAAATTAATTATTTTAAAAAATGGATGTTATCTTATATGGGATATAATTTTTGAGATATCTTATAAAAAATACTTCTTTAGGAAGATATCCTTTATTCTTTGATAATGATTTTGATTTCATAAAATAGTTTGAAAAACCATATCATTGAAAAAATCTTTGAACACTCATAAAGAATGCTCATAAAACAATTAAACCTTTATAAAATCCATTTTTCCATGTGAATTATCTTCAATTATATTTTAAAAACTTTTTTGAAAATGTTTTTTATTTTTTTTGAAAAAGGGGTTTTTATACAATTGATTTCCGACCGAAAATATTTGTTGTAAATTTTTACTAAAACATTATCTTCAGTACAAAAGTTTAAAAAAATGGTAATAATAGAATATTATATCTTTATAAAAACATATTATAAGTAAATTCATGAATATTATTGAATTATGGATCATAATATTTCATCAAAAGAAGCATAAACATAAACAATCTTAAAAAACAAGGAGATTGTCTCTATAAACTCTTATAATGTGGTGACTTGGAATCATACTCTCCATGAAAAAAAGGAAATTAAATGAAGATTAATACATAATTAATATAATTTTATTCAGGATAAAACATTTAAACTTGATTTCTACACACATCGAATAAGAGTTTACATGCATAAAAACCATGATTCTCAAATAAGGAAAATTGAGGCAAAAATGTTCTACTGATTTGGTAACATTTAAAGTTAAAAATCATGAAAGTAGGATCCTAAAATGGATATTTTAATACCCATAAATTTAATTATAATATTCATATAATTAAATCATGTTAATAACATACACCACACCAAAGAAAAGAGTGGTGAACATAGCTTATATCTCACAGAAATTAAAAGTGAGGTGAAATTCCCCTTACCTAATGCCTTGACTCTTTCTATTCTCGTACAATCATCCTATTAAATTAGTATAAGTTATTATAATTATTTTAAATAATAATATTATTATATATATAACCATTTATTCTTTTATTATGAAATTATATTTCCCACTTGTTGACAATTTTATGTGAAGGTTTCACTTTAGGCAATATTTGTTTTCTTCTTCAAATGTGTCTTAATTTGTAATATCGTTGATCCTTATACTTATATCATTATGATAGAATGTTGAAAATGATATAAATATAAGGTATATCTAGTATATTTATATTATAATGATTTATAGAATAATTATGTACATAATGAAATACATCGTTTCATGGAAATGGTATGTCGTATGTACGCATGTACCCTATTTTCCATTTTTATTGTCATATTGAAAGAATTCATGTAAATAGAATATGTATATATATTTATGTATATATATATAATTCTTAAAATAGATTCACTATATCTTATAATTTCACTATACTAATCATTAATACATTTTATGTGGAGTGTGAATGTATTACATCGCTTTAAGGGGACGATAGTCCACACTTCCTCAAAAGATATTATCATATTAACACCAAATGGAAGGTAAAAAATGTTTGTTGTAAAATTAATAAAAAAACATTAAAAATAAATATATATAATATATTACATAAAAATATTTTTTCTATAATAATGGTCACAATGATTTCTGTTAATGGTTAAATAAACAATCATAGATTTGTGAGGAAGTAGTTCGACGTACATAGAAACTGTATGTTCAACATCTATTTGATGGAGGTGTGTGTAAGTGTAGGTTAGAAACGTTGCATTAAAAAATTATATTATATTTATGATACTACTATTTTCACACAATAATTGAATAAATTAATGTAGGTTTTGGAGAAAGAAAATAATGGAAATGAGATTCAGATAAGAAGTTACCTCTTAATTGGGAAACTCCTTTTATTTTATACTAAAACGCTTCCTTGAGAGGCATTCATCCCAAAGGGAGGACTCAAGTAAGAATTGGTGATTTTGTGTAGGATAATTCTGTTGATATTGGATGAAAATAATTGGTTTGATATGTGCGAGTAATGGGTAGAGTTGGCGGCCTTTTATAGAGGGAGAAAATGGCTCACATGGAATTTTTAGAAACAAATTAGGTGTGAACATGATCTTACCTAAAAAAAGTCATACCAAACAAAAACACTAAATAATTTAATATTTATGGACTAAATATTGATATATAATGTTTTTGGACAATTTTATAGGTCACTTGGGCCATTAATATTAATGTTTAGTCCCTTATAATGCTTAATTTGGCATTAACTGTTGTGATTAATATTAATCACTTTTACTAGTAATTTTGGTCAAAATTTAACATGGTCTTATTAGAGTCTAAATATTAGACTGGATAAAATGGTTTATGTTACATTTTTTGAATTCATATCATAGAATACGAAAAATTATGATTACTGCTAATCTCGTAGAAGGAACGAAATAACGAGGTTTTAAAGTAGGAAAACGTTAAAAAGTTGTTATGATTTTATAATCACTTTTGATGTGAAATTGATTATAATGAATTAAATTTTATTAATATATGTAATATTTATCTAATTTTACCAGAAATAATATTTAAAATATCATTTATATTTAATAATTAATAATACAAAAAGAATGTTTCTAACTAAAAAGTAGTATTTGTCACTAATCATCAAAAAATGATGTTTCTCAAAAAAATACCAAAAATTCTACCTAAGATCATTTTGATAGTCTGAATTAAAAAATGAATTTTATTATAAAAAAATATATAAATGTTTCTAAAATTACCTTCATTATCTAAAGTGGCTCATTCAAGAAAATTATTTTTTAAATATAAAATGGACTTTACCAAAAATCATATCTTTTAATAGTAATATCTTTTATTTAAATAAAAAAATATAAAAAATATTTGGAAAGTAGTTAATGATATTCATAAAAATATTTTTAATGGATAGATTATTATTATATTATTTAAATAATTAAAACAATAAAGAGAGATGTTTTGTACAAGCAGGGTGTTGCGTATATCGTACGCCAAATGAGTGTCACATACATCATATGCCAAGTCTATGTTGCAGGTAACATACTCTAAGTAGGAGTTATATTTGAAACAAATCTTTAGTTTTTTATTTCATGATATATATCAAAATTTGAATATATTCCAAAAAATAGTTCCGTAAAAACTCGTGTTATTACAATTATGTAGTATATTGGTTACCTTATTGGGATCATTTTTAGAGTTTTCCCTATTATTTGATAACTTTGTTTCCATTTGATAACTTGATTGATTATGATTTCATGTGGTGGTAGCACATGATACCCTTTTTGATATTGATTCCATGAGTGATATTAGAGTATCTTGTTTTCATATTGATTTTTATCTCATGTATTTTGAAATATACTCATAATGACATGATGTTCCTTCTTGTGTTCTGAAACTTTATGAGTGGTAACAGTTTCTTGTAGGTTATGATTGGTATAGTAGATATCTAAATGGTTTTAGAGATTATACTGTTATGGGGGAGTGACCTTGATTTCAATGATGTAAATGATGGACCTCAGTATAGAGTATATGTATGTGGTGGCCATGTATTTGTGTAGAGGTTGTTCTCAAAGTAGTATTTATTATCTATGTGACATTAACCATGAGATAGTGTGTTTTGTGTGAGTAATAAATTATCCCATCTATAGGATTTAGGTGACATAGTCCTCCTGATGGGTAGATGACACTAGGTATTATCTCAATGAAAGCATGAGGAATCCGTATTGGGTATGTTTGGGTCACTAACCTCACCATCCATTATATATAGAATGAAGTAGAAATGGGTACAACCGATAGTTTTTGGTAGCTTGGTTAGTGAACAACAACTTGATTTTTAATTTTATGTTTATTACAATTTCCGTATTTATTATAATTATTTTCATAAACTCTTTAAACTTGATCACATTTGTATTGAAATCCTTAGGGGTGTCTTAATGAGTCTTTTAATCACACCCCACATAAAATTTTTGGTTCACATGTTGATTAAATGGTAGATCTAGTAAAGGGAAAGAGATCTATTGTGGATATAAAAGGACCATATAATGAAGTTGGTCGTGGATCAGAGTGGACAATGGTGTCCCAAATATTATTTAATTGTTTACTTATCTCATTTCATAATCATGTAATTATTTCCATAATGGGAGATTTAATTTATATTACATGCACTCAACATTCATTATTCCACAATATTACTATGAAAATTTGTGGTTTTATTTATTATTTATCTATTATTAATATTCAAGGACAATATGCAGAGGGAATAGTCTCTAAACTACAAGTCTTAGACACTAAATTCTAGTCAGAAAACACATGTATTTAGGGAGGTGCACAGGAGGTCATGTGGCATCCAAACTCATACCCAGAGGATTCAGTTGAGGTGATACAAAAGTATGATTATGATATATACCATAAATATTCACTGATATTATTCTAATGGATTCCACCAAATCCCCTTTCTCCTCAATGAAATATGGATTCCCTTCATTATTATAATACCCATTGATGGAAGACTACAATCCCCAACATTGTAAAATTTTGATCTTCCTATTTATTTTTGGAACTATTTAGACTTTGACTAATACTTTATTTATCTCATATATATGAGTTGGGATTATTTTTAGGGTTAGTTATCCAGGGTAACATTATATTGTGTATATTATATTTCATCTATATGTATTGTATGGTTTAGTATATTCTTGTAATGTAGACTTTAATGTCATGTATTCTATGGATACTCCCAATTTGAGATCACAAACCTCCTTTATGGAGGCAAATTCCCCCCAACCCAATAGTCAAGTGAGGTAAATATATTTTTAATAAAATATTATCACTCCACTTTCATAATTTCTAGATAATATTCTTCCATGATTTTTTAATGCACTCTTTGTCTATTTTGGATTAGTTATATCTATTATAGTGTGTTTATATTCTTATATAGGACTTCATTGTCTCATATTTTTTACAAGATTTAATTTTATTATAGTTTTAAAAAAAGAATGTGGATAAATCTATCATTTTGAGTGTTTTTATTTTATCCCTCATATCAAAAAGGATTTTTTAGATTAAATAAATAGAAATAATTACTCATGTATCTATTGAATGTATTACGGAATTGAAATTATAGGTAACCTTGATGAGATGGATTTTTTTAGGTTATGTATGGTGAAATACAAAAAATTTCCCATGCTCTAATACATATTTAAAAATAATACAATAGAATTATATGGTGAAGAAACTTGAAATCATTCAATTAATATTACCATAGGTTATAACATGTTTGGAGGGTTTGGGGGTTTCATGCCACTAGTACATCACCCAAATTAAGATAATAGAACTACGCATTTTATGTC
Source organism: Viscum album (assembly GCA_963277665.1). NCBI lineage: Eukaryota > Viridiplantae > Streptophyta > Magnoliopsida > Santalales > Viscaceae > Viscum > Viscum album. Next base: position 1,335,750,015 of record OY728132.1, on the reverse strand, counting down.
TTGAGGTGGCCAAAAAATATATCAAATAGAATTTATCATTATTTAAAGTGATAAAATTATTTCAGTTGATTTACATGAATAGAGGTTATATATTTTTCCTTTCATGATTCCTATAATTTTATATTAAAAGTTACTTATATAAAATTTACATGATTTAATTTAAATAAAACAAATTCCTAAAAATATGATGACAAAAACATCATCTTCCTATTAAAATGGTTCTTAGGATTGTTTAGACCACATAGGTTATATTTTCACTGCATTACTAATTGAGGTATAATCATTCATAGAGTTCCTATATACCTATAAGGTTTCTCTCTCTAACAAGTTATCTAATGATGATCATTACCACTTCTCACCCATTAATTGGGAAGGGATATTTTTATTTGATGGGAGTTTACATATGGTAAAATTTATTTTGTTTTCATGTCCCACCAGGTATGCTGTATTATTTGATATGATTGTTACAATGGAATAAAATTTGTTTTAATGGTATGTATTCTCCCAATGAAGAATATAAAAATAAATACCATGTAAATTCCATCAATGTTTATAGAATTATTTATCAGTAGAAATGTTAGAATATCCAATATTATCCATTTTCACTATTTTTATGTGGAGAACCACTTTTGTTGAGGCTTTTTTATTTTTCTTCAGGGGAAAGTCAATATTAATTTTTCTACTTGATCATCTTTTAATAGAAATCCATTCATTTTTACATGATAATTTATATTATAGGGTGGAGATTATCCTTGGATGGTTGATTGATCACCATGTATATTACCTCCATAGTGGATGATTTTTTTCGGATTTTCATAAGGATCACCTCTACATAATATTATTTCATGATTACCATTTGAAGGACCTACATTGTTTTTGATCATTAAGTATTAATAATGGGGAGGGCCATCAAATTAGATGATTTTTTAACATGGTAATCACTAGTTTTTTATTAATATAATTCTATTATGGAGATGAACTCTACTTCTACAAATTTTTTTTTGTCGAAAGGGAATAAAAACTGGATTAATGGAGATATCCTCTATGAATTCTCTATATAGCTAACTATAGAGAGGATATACAAGGATAACGGTAATGAGTTTGATGGGAATAAATCAAAAAATAGAATTATGGGAAGGACCTCCATGAAGTGGATTACAGGGATTAACTTCATAGGTACCCTGAAATAGTTGAATACATGGAGGCCCTTTACTAGGAATGATTTGTTGATTTTTAACATGGGTAAGAAATTTATGGTCAGAAGATAGGATTTCATAGGGAGTTCCACCATGGTGAGTTCCCTTGGGCGGATATCCATAACTTCTTAGTATGAAATTTCTGGGAGAAAATTTATAATAGTGAAATTTTTACCCTGATAATGATGGATTATTTGGGATAATGCATGGTTCCTTGGAAAAATATTGACTTAATAGAGATGCTGATTTTTAATTTCCATAGTCTACCATTAAGACATGACTATTAGTTTGAGGGTTGATATTAGAATCTCAGGTGTGAACCTTATCATGATAATATGCTGCCTATGGACCTTGTAAGGCCATATATATAAGTTTTATTGTCTAGATAATAAGAAAACTAACATCATACCTAATAATTTCTTGAGTGTTTTTTCGATGAACAATGATTATGATGACCATAATTAGTGTAAAGTATTATAGACCTTATTTATATTATCATCAATACATTGTGTATGTATTCAAATTATTTCATATGATAAATAAAATGATTATTGTCCCACATTATGAATTGAATCCAAATGTCTTTTTATTTTATGAGGGTGTATCCATCACAATATTAAACAATTGTCGATTGGAAGGTCAATCAAACTTCTTCATCTCTATACATTCACATACTATCATCGATAAGAGAACAATAAAATTGGTTAAATATTAACTTCTAATGAAATTTTCCACATAATGTTGTATATTCACATATTGTGATAGTATTTCATATTTTTAGAGTTGTGGTGGTTAATAGAGTAATTCCTCGTGTTTAGTTACTGATTCGCATAAACGAATGTATCCCTATATATTTAACCAAACTTAATTATTAATTTAATTCATTATGGTAAATTTGTCGAGTATACCATTTTTATATTATGTGAGAAAAAAATATGAAAATTACCAATTAAAAAAAATAAAAAAATGAAAAACATGACCAATTGATGTATTTAATATATAGTTGTTTCAAGTTTATATTTACCATTCTCTATTTCTTATATTCCTAAATCAATAATTTTATGTGCACAATTTATAATATTGGTTGGTAAAAAAATAAATTAGTGGTGTTGATGTTGTTTTTTGTGTAACCCAATATCATGGTAGGTTGACTCATCCCCATGATTTATATTGTATTATAGTTTGGGAATCTCATATTTATTTTGGAAATGTTTCTCATATATCTCCTATTACCAGTACATGTTAACATTTTAATGAGATAGGTCAATTGAAACCATTAATAAATGAGAACACTCAATATATAAGAGTTTCACAACCATTTACATAATTATTTAATTCTCATATAGAATAAATTAATATAGGTGAACAGTTTAAGTTTTATTAATATTTGTGTAATTGTAATGTGTTTCTGAATTTTTATTAATCCCATAAACGTTTATTCCATTATATCCAATTACTGAAAATTAGAAACCATGTTTTTTCATTTCATTTTTAAATCATTCATCATATGGTCACATGAGAAAGAACATTCTGATTCATTTTATGTTCATTGAACTATGTAAAATGATATTCCTTTTATGGTTAAGTATCTATGACCCATTTTAAGTAGTTCAAATTCATGAAGAATAGACTGCTAGTTTAAGAATGCCTAAAACAATTATGGCATATAAAAATTGTCAACATTTTATATTTGGGGAATAAAAAAGTTAAATAGTTTTTTTATATTGTGTAGTTACTATTTAAAAAAAATTAATAATTGGAATATTGAGAGACGTAATAACCTATTTTTAGAAACTAGGATGATTATGTTATGAAATAGAATGTCAAACTTATTACCTATCAGTATTGATATTAATTATCAAGGGAATAAATAATAATTTATATTCATTGTCCCATAGTGGTTATGGAATGAAACCAAGTATATTGTTATTATCAATGGACATCATTAGAAAAAATTGGAACATATATATTCTCAATGATACATTCATGAATATTTGGTGTCTATGGGAGAGGCCTTGAAAAATGAAAGAATCATAGGTTCATCCAAAACATATGGTCATTAAAATTTTCATTCTATTTGATAGAGTTAAATGGGTTTAATTGATTGAATCTGGGTGAGTATGACAAATGGGGAACTAAGGTTTAGTTTGGAAAGCCAGAGGAGCTTCACATTGAGATAACATGAGTGAAATTATTAAAAATCTGAGAACAAATCATTCATGAAACATTTCACCTTCCATTATATCATTATTAATGATGAAAAATTATATAGACACATTCCAATAAATCAATAAATATCTATTTGGTGATGATTTAGGTTTAATGTAATTGGATGTGTCTCAAATAGGGTGTATAATATTATGGATAGTTATCACGTATGTTCTACATTATAGATAATCTTTATAGAGAATTCAGGAAAGTCCCTTGACCAGGAAATTATATTGATATGTATAAAGGGGTTTCATAAGGAGGATACATGAACTTGTTAATCATACATGGGAGTTTTCCTCTATTAGTAAATATAAATTTTTTTAGTATACCTAATGTTATTCTTACTCATATTTTCTTTTATAATGGATTTTTTTCAAAACAATTTTATTTAATAATATTTACACTATCATGGATCCTTTAAAAAAAACGTTTGTGTTATGTGGTATTTTTATAGAAAAACACAAATAGTTCATGGTCTCTTAAATTTATGGAAGGGGGTTACATTAATGTTCATCATAGGTATAATTTAATTCTGTCATCGGATAAATGAGAAAAATAACCCAATAAACTACATGTTTCCTAAAAATAATCTTTAGATAATTCTCATAAATATCTCTCAAGAAATATAAAATCTAATTGAATTTATTGGATATCCTACATTTAAAAAAATCATTTATAACTACCATATAAGTTACATGTGGCCACAGAAAAATATTATTCCATGATAACATAATATGGGGAACAAAGTTAATTTATCATATCCTATTAATATCATTTTATCAATTAATATAGTATAAATCCTCATTATTAATTTATAAAAATATTTATCCTAACATTAAATTATTCTCCCGATCCAATATTTGGTTCTTAACACATATTTTCCATATATTTTAATGTTACTATAGTGACAATATGTGAATTAAAAACCGTTATTATATATTGTGTGGTTTCAAAAAATCCTTGGAATCCCACCATTAAAAATCTTTAGATTTAATTTCCATAACATGTTCGTTATCAAAATGGTTTTATTACCCCAAAAAACAATTTTATATTGATAAAATGAAATGAGTATAGGTATAAAAACGTTGTTTACGAAATTAATTTCAATAAGATTCAATGTAATTATCATAGATATCCTTATTAATTAATTGACTGAGGAAATTAGTTGAGATTCTTATATAATAATTTTTTTATAATTGAATTTCTCATTAGACAAGATAAATTTAGAAATTATTCTATTTATATATCATCCAGTCATGATCAATATTCCATGAATTACCAATTCTCTTTTTGTATACAATAGAATGTATAGGGATTTTCTATGATGGGCAGTGTTAAGATTTATATTTCCCCTTAATTAACTTGTTGATATCATGGTAAAATTATGAAAGGGTAAAAATTAAATAAAACCCCATTAAATATAATGTCCAAGAAGAAGGATTATATGGTTTTCTATGTTCTCTAAAGTACTGCATTTTCTATTTTTCCATAATAATGAGATCTTTTATTTTTTGTCCATATTCTTATATATTTACATTTTAATTTATATAAATTTAATTTTTTATATTCATATATTATTATTATATCATTATTTTTCATTCCATTATTATGTTATGCTAGAATCCACTATTGGATCTCCCATACTCTTAGTTTTGACTGGCCATTTTATTAAGTTTCACATTATACAAAATGTTGTAGAGGAATATGTTGTAAGATAACCTCTATAGATTGATCTAAGAAATAATACTTTTTACTAAAATTAGTGTGATTCTTTTTAATCTATATAATAATTTTCATTTTATTAAGGAATATTTTGTAATATGGGTGTTTATTAGGCATGATAATCTGAGGTTTGATGAGTGAGGTATTGATATTATAAAAATATTCATTATATTAATATTACACAAATATAGATTTTCTAAAATAGAGTATGAAATTAAAAATAGAGTCTTGGATCATAAATTTTAGAATATGATTGATTTCGAAATTTAGGGTGTACCCTAGGTACAGTATAACGTTTTTCGGTTCTAGATGTATGGCAGAGACTTCTGTTGGTGGTTTTATTTAATGAAATTACTAATTTAATTATTCATTTATTTTACTAAATGATCTAACCTAGAAAAACCTCTACAAGATCCTTATTATTACAATTTTCAAGGTTTACCCTCATAAACCCTAGGAGGATTTGAATGGATCTCTGATCATTCTTGATTGGTGGACAGAATTATAGGCCAAAAGGTGATTATATTGAGGTCTATTTAGAGGCATAAAAGGTAACATGACTTCTCCTATAGTTGAAAAATAAATTACTCACCAACGAACGATCTATAATTAATGTAGGAATCATCGATTGTGTTGTCCCCCATCTTGATTAAATTAGTAAAAAATATTTATTATATTATTTTAATTTGTTATTATTTGATCCATCACATGTGCATTGAATATGAATAATATTTTCAAATTAAATTGATATTTGTGATTCAATGTTATCACCCTATATATCTAATTTTCATGATTTTTGATCAAGATCCCTTAGACATCGATTGTAAAAAAATTGTTTTGTTTCATTTCCCCAATCTGATTTTCATGTTCTTTATCAATAGTCCACAGTGTCACAATTCGACATTAGTCGGGAGGGTTCGAACATTACCAAACCCCCAGATTCATGTTTGTTGTTTTCATGATGAATGAAATGGTTCTTTGTGGATATATCATGATTGATTGTCGATGTTTTTTCATGGATATAGGATATTTGGTGGAAATAAATGATATGAAACACATAGGATGAGCAGTGGGATTCAAATGGATGTTTAAATTTTTTTCCAACAATTAGAGACCATGAAACGATGACCAAGGATATTTTCCTTTCATCTCGGGTGGTAAAAAATGAGATACATGGTATCAATGTCGGATATCGAAAATCGTTTGAAGGAAATTTATGATCTAAAAAATTATAGACTACATGTTGTATCACCAATATTAACACAAGACTTGTATCCCTTGATACTATAATAGTACTATTTTATGAAGATTTATATATCAAACAACATATGGCTGAAAAAAATTCCTTTTGACTATTCTTGGGTTCCCATGTTTTGTTCCATCCGAAAAAAACCAAAGACCTCATGAAGTCAGAAACTAAATGTACTGTGGGGTATACATGCCTGGAATAGTATATGGGTATGACCAAGTACACAGACATGGATGTGGTCATGGTCTAACGTACACAGTAAACACTAGTTACACATGGGTAGGCCCCGAGTACTTCAGACACACTGTGTAGAACCTATACATTATATGTAGTATTAATGCCTTCCCAATACATGTAATACCGCCGAGATCCATGTAATTTTTTGGAAAATTAAAATGGATTATTTTGGGACTAGGATCTGAGACAGCACGTAATTCCAAGGCCCCGAGTATCCGAAATGTTTTTTGGAACTATTTTTGAGGTTTATTAAATAAACATGTGAGTGGGTTTTCTATCTTTTAAACCAGTGCCCAGGAAAAAAAATCCAAGGTAATAGTTAAACACAAAGTGTCGGGATTTTCCTAAAAAAGGAATAATATTGGCCAGCTTGTGCCAACAGTGGAAAGTTGTTTTGGCCATAAATAAAATAATTGAGTAATTATTCTATCATATTAAAATATTTATTACTCATAAATAGTAACACGGATTGGAAATCAGCGAGTACCATGGAGCTTGTGAGTGTGTGTTTCCCTTCGGTGAAGTTTAACCTCGACCAACATGAGCTACTGGTGAAAGTTAATTTTTGGACATTTCAGAAGAAAAAATAAATAACTTAAATAGTTATTTTAATTGTTTTCCTCATCGTTGAGAAGTGGAACGTCAGCACTACGGTGCAGCAAATAGGCGATGGTGAATATCATTAATTACCCTTATTTATGAGTCAGTTTAATGATTCCTTAACACAACCTAATATAAATTTTGATTATATTTTAATCAACCAATATCCTAAAAAGAAATGCAGGATGGTTGGCACAATCCTAGAATTGATATAAGGATTTGGTGGATGGTAACGACAAATGACGGAGGGTACGTACTCCAATGTTGAAAGATGGTGAATCAAATGATGGCGAAGACAACCTTGGACAGTGGATTCGGAATTAAAGATCCACGGATGACAGTGAACAATCATCCTCAAGAAATAAATTTTCCTAGGTAGGGGATTTTATTCTAAATGAATTACCATTTTTCCTAGTTATTTCTTATAAATGATGAACATGGGTTAACTCACAATCAGGTTAACTAGATGATCAACCATTCTTGAAAGATTTTTAAATATGCTGGATAAAAATGGGATATTAAATCATAGTGATTTATAATTTTATATGCTTTGTGTTTCCGCTAATGGGAACAAATTTGAGCAGATGCGGACATAGGCTAGTTTGTTCCATTTGGGTGTTTGTGTGTTCTTCGAGACTGAACCCTCGAATCGATGGTGGGGATTCCTTGAGGCTGTAGAATGGATTACTATGATCCTAGAATCTTGATGGAGTAGATTGTTTCAGAATCGGACCATCGTAGCGGACTCGGGGCCACAACACGCGTGGCACACGGTCCACACAAGACCATGTGAGGATGACTTGGCCAGCCCTTGGCTGGGTGTGTGACACTATAATATTGTGGAATGATGTTTTGGAATAGTTGAGGGTTGTGGCTCTATCGAGTTACATCAAACGAAGTAGGTCGTGGTGACCGCCACATCCCGGGTGGCTCTAACAGGCCCACACAATGCGTTTGGATGGAGGTGCAGGCCAGACCTGACATTGGGTCAAGCAGTTGGATGGCTTGGTATGGAAACATACTGGCCCTATTTTTTAGGCTAGACTGATGGGGTATGTCAGGCTGTTGGTCATCCCGATCAGGTAATGAACTGACCCTCTTGTTGCAGGTCGGCCCATAGGAAACATGGTCGTTGAACGACCCGACAGGCTAGACCCACGAACGAACCAGGCCGAGTCCATCAAGGACCAATTGACATGGCCTAGGGACCAGGCCAGACCAAACCCTACTAGGTTGGGTCAGGTTGTAAAAAATAGGTTGGTTTATACAGGTCCCTAGGTCCAGGATGGTCGGGTCGTTCAGACCTGGTCAAACTAGGCCCGACACGACCAGCCCCAGTTTTCTGAAAATCCAATAGCATTTAGAGAAGTCATTTGATTAATGCTCCATCTATTGAATTGGGGCCCTTGTGATGAGTTGGTCCATCGGGAATACTATAAGAGAGATTTTGTGGCATTGGAGATGTGATCAACAAATCAAGGAGTAGATTCTCCCATAATCAAGCCTGCTATGAGAAGGAATCCTATGGATGGCTGTCACGTGAATTATATGACAATCGGGTCTTAGTGATACAGCTGGCCAAGAGAGGACCAGATCATATAGATCTAGGTGGCCCAGAGATGAGTGGGTCTATGTGATCTAGCTAGGCCAAGAGATGAGTGGGTCTTAGTGATCCAACTTTCTCTGTGACAAGTGGGTCTAAGTGATCTAGTTGGCCCATGAAAGGACTAGATCATATTGAACCAAGTAGCCCATAGACTAGCAGCTCTAAGTGATTCATATGGACTTCAGTCAAGTAGGTCTATGTGATCTATCTAGACATAGGGATGAGTTGGTTTTAGTGATCTTGTTGGCCTAGGTGATGAGTGGGCCCAGATGATGAATCCCTCAGCTGTATAAATGTTCAGATTTACGACAAATAATTCTACTTCCTATACATTGAGTTATACCAACTGTGAGTGGTTTTAAATTGTGACCATGCTTTGTGGTTATACATTTAATTCATTCCATGGTGGATTGGGGTCCCTGTTGAGTATTTTGTTACTCACCCCTTCATGGTCTTCACCAGCACGTGTCGTGTCCTGTGTAGGCGATCAACGCTTCAAAAGAGACCTTGGTGGACAAAGACTAGGTGGTGCTTAGTGAGGTGGGATGGATGCCAAATATATCTAAAGCTACATTCAAATACCCTCAACCTACCCTTTAGGTAGGGTTCGAACAGAAGGATGGAGGAATTTGTACTTTCGTTTTTGGTTTTGGGCTTGTATTCTGGCCCCTTTTCCATATTTGTTTGTATTGTACAACAAGAGGTTGTCTTATTGAAAGTTGTGGTTTACATAGTGTTGACCCCCCCATAGTTTGAGCTTGGTTCATGTGTACATGTTTAAAATAAAATACCTTCCCTTTTTGGATATGTCTATTCGGTGCCAGTCATCAGCCCCTGGCATTCGGATGGTGGGATTGGGGTAGTCACGACACAACCCATGAGGAACAGGTCATAGAAATGTGGTATTAGAGAAGGTCAGTTCTACCAGAACAACTAAGAGTCTATAAATTTTTTCGGAGAAAAAATTTTAAGTGTTTTGAGTTCTCCTTTCAGGCTAGGGAGTCCAATGTTAGTGTAACAACCGATGTATCCTTACACCAAGTCCCCAAATTCTGTTTTCTGACTCAGTATTTAGAAAAATTGGTTTCATACATATTTGGATGGTTTTTCATGATCTTCAAAGTTAGAGTCATCTCACTAGGTATAATCTATTGACCATGGTTCATCTAGATCTCTTTCATCATGCCACCATGTAGAGATCTAGTCAGGATTCTAGTTTGTGACAACGAGGATTATCCACAGAGTAATGAGGCTTTGGTATAGGGATTGTTCCCTAATACAGAACCTTTGGGTAGTTCCCTAGAGATACCATCACCCATTGGTCATTATTTTCTACTGGTGCCACCAGAATAGGACGCACATAGGCTCAGTTCTTTAAATGAGTTCCAGCAAAAGAGACCTCCAATGTTTAGGGGAGAGGTGGATCCTATGTTTTCTTAAGATTTACTGGAGGTGATGATGTGATTCTTCTTCTTGGTGAGGATGGAACATGACCAGATATTGGTTCTAGCAGTAATCCTTATGCATGGATCGTTTAGGAGACGGTGTTTTTGGACTATCCTAACTCATGAGGAGGCGACCCTCAACAGGTCTGACATCGAGTGACTTTTTCAAGAAGGAGTTCTTCCATGTGATGTTGTGCTCAATGCGATACATGATTTTCTTCACTTACAGTAGGGTAGCCTGAGAGTGGCTGAGTACTCTGTGAGGTTAAAAGACCACTCTCATTACTATATAGCTATGGTGTGGGTCCCATTATTTGGGGACCATAACTTTGAGCTAGGACATTGATGAAGGAATGGGTAATTGATGATTTCCCTAAGCATCCCTATGAAGGGTGGGGTGCGAGAGTGATCTATACTAGTATAGTGATTCCTCACTGAGTAGGAACTAGTTGTGGGAGATGACGTCGGGTGATGGGTGGTTGAGTCATCCATGGCGAAAAGATAAAAGATGACACAGAGTTACAAACAAGCTAGACCTTTGGGTGGATAAATCTAGGACACAAAGTCGTTGGTACGAGGCAACCACAGTACCAGGAATTATTAGAAAATATGGTGGGTAGGGACACATGGCTCGTGACATCCAAACCCGCCACATAGATGATCAGAAAATATATAAAGGGACTCTAAGGTAGTGGTTTTGGTTTAAGAAATATGTTCTATAGGGTTGAATACATAGACATGATGTAGGAAGAGTGGCAGGATGTGGATGGAGGTTTGAGGTTCCACCACCACCACCCCTAGGTGGTCTACCATAGGCTCCAAGAGCTGGTGGACAAGTACGAGGCTAGCTTCAGATGATGGATTCCTATGACCATGATGAACTAGAGATGATTAAAGCTATGATCTATGTATACTCCACCTTAGATTTTTTTATTATTGAAATAGTTTCTAGTCAATCCTTCCATGCAATAGACCTTGTTCAATGCTCAGAGATTCTGGTGGAGCCACGGCTCAATTTTTACAGTTAGAGACTCCTAGAGGATGGTATTCGATGATTACACAATATTTTTGGTAGAGTGAGATTACTCTTGGTGGAGAGATATTTGGCTAATATCTCTTTGTAGCGGCGTCAAGGACTTATGATTTCATCTTTGGTATGGACTGGTTATCAACAGACTATGATCAGATCGACTGTTTTAGAGGGAACAGTTCAGTGTGTCTGCAGAAATGGGAACAAGTTTTCATTTTTCAGTGAGAAGGAAAATTGAGCAGTGTAGGAAGAAATCATATACAGGAGGTTGCAGTCGATTACTCATCAGTCAGCAAGAATGACCCTCGATGTAGTGAATGAGACGAGTCCACAGTTTCCTACAGTAGTGGATGAGTATGATGATGTCATTCAAGAGGATGTTCCAGGTCTACATCTGCATAGAGAGGTAGAATTATACATTTATATGTACCCTAGGATGACACCGACGTCTACACCTTCATATCTTATGGCTCTAGTAGAGCTTCGAGTTGCTAAGGGAATAGTTTGAGGACTTTAGTAGGAAGGGGATTGTGAGGCCCTACGTTTAACCATGGGTATCCCCAGTGTTGTTCTCCAAGAAGGAAGATGGAATCTTGATGCTATGGGAAGTCATCTGGCACCTAAACAAGGTTACCATGAAGAACAGGTATCCTCTAATGAGGATTGATGACCTCTTTGACCAGCTATAGGAGTAAATATGGTTCTCAAAGATAGACCTCAGATCAAACTATCACTACTATCAAGTTCAAGAGGATGACATCAACAAGATAGATATTAGATGTTTCTAGGACTGCTATGATTACGTAGTGATGTCATTTTTCCTAAAGAATTCCCCATTTGTGTTCATGGGACTCATGAATAGGATCATCAAATCGTACCATGATCGATTTGTAGTGGTCTTCATTGATGAAATCTTAGTGTATTCAACGTCATAGGAGGAGTACACAATACACTCGAGGATGGTTCTTGACACACTCCGAGATCACCACCATTACGATGAGCTATCTAAGTGTGAGTTCTAGATCTAAAAGGTTCACTTAGTAGTACATGTAATCTTAGAGGCTCGGGTTGTTGTGGAACTCGCAAAAATCATGGCGGTGCTTCCTTAGGAGTGTCCCCAGAGCATTGTCAAGGTCATAGGTTTCCTTGTGTTTTTTGTGTACTATCAGAGGTTTTTAACCAATTTTTTCAAGGTGGAAGCACCCCCAATGACGTTTAAGGGGAAGGGAAAACCCTTCAAGAGGACAGTAATATGCTATCATAACATCTAACATCTAAGGAAGATCTTTACATGTTCTCCCAACTTAAGGTTTCCAGTGGAGGGAACCAACCACAAGGTGTTTTTTGAGGCATCGGGAACTAGGATTGGTAGAGTGATGATGTTGGGGATGGCCATGATTGCTTATGGGTCATGACAGTTGTGAAAACATGAGTTTAAATATGTGACTCATGAACTTGAGTTTCTAGTAGTAGCCTTTGAACTGAAGATGTGGTGGCACTACCTCATGGGAAAACGATTCATATTCTACTCTGACCACAAGAGTATCAAGTATATCTATTATTATAAGGATATTGATTTGTGACATTAAAATTGGCGTGATTTCCATAAGGACTATAAATTTGAGATAGTATATAGTTCTGGTAATCGGAACGTGGTGGAATATGATCTCAACCTGAGATCGAGTTCCATACTACTGAATGAGGATTCAGAGCAGCTGCTTTTGCTTCAGATATCCTTTGTACATAGATTTGAGGCATCTTATCTTTAGTCAATGATAGTTTCCCTTCCACTATTACAGTGATTCAGGGAGGCGAAACAAGGAGATTCCACCTATGAGACTACACATCACATATTTCTTTAGGACAAGCTCTTGTGGGATTTTGATCAAGTGGGGAGTATGCCATCCTTTTTATAGGATGCACTATAGTACCGATGGAATTGTTGGATGAGGTGGTGAGGGAGTTCCATACATTCCCTTTAGTGGTACATCCATGTGTGGAAAAGATGTACCATTTCCTCTGACATCATTACTCATGGTTGGGAATAAAGATGGTGGTAGTGGAGTTTATCTCGAAATGCCTCATTTGTTAGTAGGTGAAGAATGAGAAACAGGTTTCAGTAGGTTTTATATAACCCATTGAGGTGCCAAATTGGATGTGGGATGGTATATTGGTGGAATTTTGGAAGGGTATACCATGTACGTCCATGGGAACAATACCATCTGGGTGGTTGTACACTGACTCATCAAGTCATCCCACTTCCTACTAATTCGAGAGAAAGGTCCAGCAGAGATCAGGTGATGCCTTATCATGGATGAGATAGTTCAACTCCCTGGATTCTACTCTATGATAATACTATATAATGATGAAAGATTTGCATCCCTGTTGTGGAAGGTATTGCAGGATTATTTTGGGACTCAACTGTTCTTGAGCATAGCCTTTCACCCACGGACTGATGGTCAGATGGAGCAGACCACACAGACCATGGAAGACATGATTCATTCTTGTGTCCATGATTTTTATCAAAGTTGGGAGGACCACCTACCACTAGTATATTTTTCATAGAACTATATCTACCACAACACCATACGTAGGTCATTGTTCGAGGCATTATACGGATGACCATGCAGGTCACCGATATGCTGGACAGACTTAGGGGAGTTAGCACTCAGGCATCCAGAGATGGTACAGGCTTCCAATGAGAAGGTGTAGGTCATTAGAGAGTGAATAAAGACTAAATAGAGATGACACATTTCCTCTGATGATAGGTGAAGAAGACCCCTAGAGTTCGAGGAGGGGGCCATGTATTCATATGAGTATCTGCTCGATGAGGGATACATTGATTTGGCCAGGGTAACAACTTATCACCAAGTTTCACAAGACATTTCCTTATACTGCATAGAGTGGGTGAGGTGGAAACCTGCTTGGATATTCCCCCATAGTTAGATAGGGTTCATCACATCTTCTATATATCCTAGATGAGGAGATATGTACACAAAACTTCTCATTTCATCAACCACTGAGAGTTGGATATTGACGACGGGGTGACATTTACAGAGTACCCAGAGTAAATAGAAGATCAATAGGAGATAATACTTCATGGACAGTCGATTATGCTAGTGCATGTCCATTAGAAGGACAAGAATCTCCAAGCGAGTACATGGGAGTGACAGGATCAGATCCATGCAATTTATGCCAATTTTATTATTAGCCTTTGTTTTGGATTAGGATATCATAAATCCTTAAAGGGTGAGTAATGTAATACCCTGAAATTCCATCTAATTTTTTTTAAATTAAATGGGATTCTTTCGAGAACAGGCTCGGAGATGACATGTAATTATGAGGCCCAGAGTGGATAGAACGTACTGTGGATCTATTTTTTAGGTTCATTAATTATACACGTAACTGGGAATATCTATCTTTTTTATCATTTTCCAAATAAAAAATATGATGGTACCATTAAACTGAAAGAATCATGATTCACCTAAAAGGGTCTAACATTGGTCGGTATGGTCCAATTGTGGAAAGTAGTTTTAGGCTATAAATAAAATAATTAAGTATTAATTTTTTTATTTTCAAATCGTAATAACTCCTAAATAGTAAACAGGATTAGAATTATGAGAGTACCATAGGGCACGCAAGGGCGTGTTTCCCATAGGCAGAGCTTATCCTCAACTGGTGCAGTCAAGGAAGAATGTTAATACTTGGACGTTTTGGAAGAAAAATAAAATAACTAAAAAAGCTATTTTAATTGTTTTCTTCAATCTTGAGTAGTGGTATGTCAGCGATGTGGTACAGTGATAATGAGACAACGAATCTCATTAATGAACTTCATTAATGAGTCGGCGTAACGGTGCTACTACACAACATAATATAAATTTTGATTCATGTATCTTTAATTAATAGCCTAACTGGAAATACAGGATTGTTTGAACAATCTTGGAATTTATCTAAGGCTTTTTTGGGTGGAGAAGATGAAGGGAAACCTCTCCGACGACGAATGCTTGAAAATAGGATGATGACGACAACACCATTGAATAGAGGATGCAGAATAAGAGATCAATTGATGAAGAATAGTCATCCTCGAGCAACCTATTTTCCCAAATAGGGGGTTTCATTCTAATTGAATTCTACCCTTTTCCCCATTCCTTATTTTAAATGATGAATGCGGGTTAACTCACAAAAAAATTAACATGTGGTTCGATCGATAATGTTGGATGGTTGAATATAGGAGATAAAAAAGGGGATATCTAATATTAGTGATTTATAATTGTATATGATTTTTGTTTCCGCTAACAGGAACAAATCCAAGCCAACACGAACAAATGCTGGTTTGTTTCACTTTGTTTTTCATGTGTTCATCGTGACTGAACCCTCGAATCGAGAATGAGGTCACCTCGAGGCTGTTGCAGGGATTGCGGTGATCCATGAAGAAAGGGGGCACAGGTGGTTTGACAATTGGACTACCATACTAGGATCTTTCATCCAAATAAGATACCACTGGTGTGCTGGTGTCAGCGAATGGCGACGGGGGATCATGGAGGTTGCTGCAGGAGGAAGGCAGTGTGCCCCATTGGCACACTGATTCATAAGAGGATAAAACCTTACAAGACATGGCAGTGTAACCTGGAGGTTCAATTCCAGTGCCTGGTTGGAGGAGTATCCTAACACACGCGTGACCCGCGGTCCACGTGGGATCGCATGCGGAGGACCCAGCTAGCCCCAGGTCGGTCACTTGACATCAACTGGCTAGGGATTGATTCCAAGATAGAGGGCAGGGATGCAGATCCATTGAGATACATCTACAAAATAGGTACATATCACTTTTCTTGTCTTTGGTAGATCTAACTGACCCGCCCAGTGGGTCGGGCTAGAGCTGCAGGCCGAACCTGGCATCGGGCCAGGCTGATAAAAAAACAAGGCCACTGGGTGGCCCAGTATGGGAAAGAATAGGCCTGTCAATTTCTAGACGGACTGGAAGACCAGGTCACTAGGTGACCCAGCAAGCTCGACACATGGTCGAACCAGGATGGGTTTATCAAGGGAGAATGGGCTTGGCCCAGTATCCAAGCAGGCTCGGGCAGACCCAAACCCAACTAGGTCAGGGTCTAGTCACTTGAACCATGTTGGGACTTGTGGGAACCCCGGGCTGAGTTGGTTGGTTTAGTCTTACATGGTAAGATAGGGCTCTGACACAACCAACCCCTTTTTACTAAAACACCAACATTTTTTAGACTGGGCATCTTATTGATGCACCTTCTACAATGTCAGGACACTTGTGATGATGCGATCCATTAGGAATAATCTGATTAATATTTAATGGTAGTAGAGATGTGACCTACATCTTGAAGATTATATTCTCCCTGAATGAAGTGTTTTTTGAGGAGGAATCCTGCTACATGATTTTACATGAAGTATATGGAGAGCGGGTCATAATGATCCAACTATCCAAGAGAGGGGCATGTCATAATGATCCAGTTATCCCAGAGATGAGCGAGTGTATGTGATCCTGATGGTCTAAGATATGAGTGGGTCATAGTGAGGTAATTAGCTTAGAGATGACCAGGATTATGTGATCATGTTGGCCTAAGAGATGATCAGGTATTAGTGATCCAGCTGGCCCAGATATGAGCTTTTCCAAGTGATCCACCTGGCTCAATGTAGAGTAGGTCTATTTGATCTAGCTAGACCTAGAGACAAGTGGGTCTCGGTGATCTAACTAGCCAAAGTGACGAGTGGTACCAGATGATGAATATCTTAGTAGTATTAATGTTCATCATTACGACTAATAATTATACTTCCAATATTTTGAGTCATATTTAGAGTGTTCTATTTTTCTTTATGATCATGCTTTGGGGGTTTTCATTGTGGTTATGCTTTGTGGTCCTTCCTTTGTGGATTGGTATCCCTACTGAGTATTGTGTTACTCACCCCTACAAGAGCTTTAGATGCACATGTCGTGTCCCATGCCGGTGATTGACACTTCGACAGAGACCTTGGTTGACCAGGACCTGATGGTGATCATTGAGATGGGATTTACTTCTACAACTATAGATAGATACACTCCACCTACCGTATTTTTAGGATTTGAGAAGATGGACCATGGAATTTGTACATTATTTTGTGGTTTTGGTCCTTTATTTTGGCCCCTTTTGCTTTTAAATTTTTCTTGTAATTCTTATAGATATATCAGTGAAATTTGTGGGATAATTAGTGTTTACCTTAATGTTGTTTGATCTTTGTGCATGTGTAAAAGTTTAAAGGAAAATGCCTTCCCTTTTGGGATATGCCTATTCAGTTCTAGTCCCCAGCCCCTTTCCTATGGAAGGTGGCCTAGGGGTATTCACGACACGGGTCACGGGGGAAAATTGTGACAATACATGTCTTGCGGAGAACAAGGCTACATGATATGGTGTGGCCACACACAATGTGGACCTAGTAGATGTCATGTATTCCCTATAGAAAATTCTTCCTCACTTTTCCCCTATGTTACTCAGATTTTGGCTCAAAAGTAGCCTATCTAGAGTGTTTGTTCACATTTAAAATGAGTGTTTCAATAATTGAGGCATAATATATATGATATTATATTTTTGAGCATGAAACAACCTTAGGAATTTTTTTTATTCTAATGATATGGGCCAGATCATTGAATAGATGTTGGGGTAGGACTCCCATATCACACAATGGTGTGGGTCCCCCATTATATTTATAGAGGTAGAGATGGAAATAACATAAAATGGGTGTGGTTACCCTATATATATATATTTTTACTCTCCCATAATCAAGTTGCGGTGGTGTGTGGGTCCTCTGTGGGTTCTGTGGGTCCCTCGACTATAGAGGGTAGTGCCAAAGACTGGGTCACTCCATATTTATTTATTTTAGGTTTCATTAGTTTTTGGTGATCATATAAGGTCTTTTAGAGCTTCATGAATACTCATTAACATTACATTGTTTGGGAGATGGAGATCTCATTTCTCTCTCTTTATAGATTCTATATTAGAATATATATCTATAATGGATTCTGTTTCCTTCTTGTTAGGGGTTGAGATGAACGTTTGTTGTATCTCCTTATCATTACTTTTAGATTTTAGGGTGTCATAATGGGTATATATATAATAACCCTTGCATGGTCTTTTCTTACATATTTCATGTATTATGTTGATTGTAGAGAGATTAGTGGTGACATTGGTGGAGCTTAGAGAATCATGTGTGCTTTGATCATGTGCGGAGGTTCGGACATGGTGATTTGGAGACATGATATATCTATTTTTATTTATAATATTTATCCATTTAGGTACATTGGCTCAGTTTGGGAATGTATTTTTTACCTTAATTTTCTTCTTTGCTTAATACTATGGTATTAAATTGTATTCCCTAAAGTTTATTACATGCATAATTTCCTCTACATTATATAGTGTTTATTATATTCTTCTAAACTATTTCATGGTATATTTTGGTGCCTGAATATTGGAAAATTTTGTAAATGATTGATATTTTATATGATTCCATATCATTGGATGTCACCAAACCCAAGAATATTCGATGTGGTATATGGGTTATTATCGATTGTCCTTCCACCAGTAAGGCAGACCCATGTGGCTTGAGTTATTAGATAGTAGTACTATAGTAGTTCATTCCTTGGGATGGTGTTTAAAATTTTCCCTGTATAGGGAATATGTTGGGATATAGGGAGTGGTATCAATGTTTCCCAAGTGTAGTTTTTTAATCTATAATCCCAGTGTTAGTGTGGGGGAAAATGTTTTTATTCCCCCAGATTTTAACTAATTTCTGGTCTAATCAACATACCATGACATAGGTTATCTTAAAAAATACTAAATTAATAATAAAATATTATGTTATTTCAGTTTCTTTCATGATTATTATCTCCATGTATATATTCTCATATGATCATGGTACATTATGATTACATTTAGGGTACCTCTACACATATAGCAATCTTGGTCGATGTTTATGTATTGAGAACACTATATGATGACTGATGATGAATTAGTTTTTGGGGTATATCATGAGTTGATTCCTTCAGGTGGTGAAGGAGGATCATCCCCACTTATCAAAATGTATATAATTCCAATAGTTCTTTATAATTATGCTCATAGTTTTAATGTGCACCCTGAGTTTAAGTGATAGATACACTTGAGGTTTCATGTGGGACTAGACACTCAGGACCCATAAGATTGTCTTAAGTTGGTGATCTATGTCCCCAGGTTCATTCATACCCAAATATTTCATTTGTTTGGGTTGGTAGGAATTATTTTATAGGGATGAGGTCCATGGTAGTGGATTCTAGTGACACAGACCTGTGACGGGGTGACTATCTCATGGTCGGATTTCTAAAATCCATTTCAAGATGATTAGTACCCCTCATTCATTTATGGATGTTACATAAGAGATATTCAGAATATGAATAAGGGGTTTAAAAAAAATTCTAGTTATGTTTAATGTTTTACTGAACTCACGCATCACTCCCTTGATATAGTTCAATATGGATTCTTCCAAAAAATGAATTTTGAGAAGGGTCATTATAGGGACATTCATGCAAGTGTGATCTACTTATTCCAGACATCATTTTCTAGATTGTCAGAGAATTATCTTTTAATGGAGATATTCATATTAGATGCATTCTTGGTGGTTAGATACAACAATGGGAATTATGTAGTCGATTCATCTATAGTGGGTTTCAGACATTAAGGTTTTTAGTTTCATTAGATGAGACATTCACATCCCAGAATCAAATAGGATTATCTTCTAATTAATGACAATGTATAGGACGCAATCATTATAGAGATATGAGGTTCTATGACTATTATGTGTGAGGAAAATTGGATAAAATTTTCCCAACCTGACATGTTGAGTAAGGATGGAAGAAATTGGATGGACCTCTATAGATGAGGAAACACCATGTTCAGGGATCTCCCAGACATGGCTAGGGAGACCCTCATAGAGGTAGATCTAAAAGAGGATCTAGAGGTATTCTATAGGGGGTATAAATTTTGTTTGGAATATTTTATGAGATAATACATCCACCACTACGACCATGTTTTCTACATCTGGATGTGGAAGCTGGAAGTTGGGGATATTGGTATTTGGAGGCCATTGAGTATTATGACTAGGAAACACATGAGATGATTCATGTTATGATATTTAATTATTCGAAACATTCATAAATAAAATTTAATATAACTGTGAGTTATTTCTTAGTATATTTATTCTTGATGTAATATTTATACCTTCTGGAGAAAATTTAGGCCAACTGCTTCATCAAGATGTTCCTACAGGGGTGCTTCTTCAATATCTTTTATATGAAGTTAGTGCGAGCTATCACTTAGTATAGATATATTATATTGGGACCTATTTGTATTATTGATGAATCCTTACGACTTCAACTTGGGTATAGGTTGGTTTTATTTGGTCTAGGCCCAAATTGACTATCATTACAGACGAAATAGATTCCAATGGAATTATTAGTTGAGAATCCACTTTGTGGGTGAGAGAGATCTCACTGGAAAGTGATTTGTTTTTTTGAGTATGAAGTTAAAACCCATCATCCATTAGTTGGTTAGTTTAGCCCTTAGAGAATCGGTCTCTTTATGAAACATAAATTTCATTGGTAGTGGAGGAAATTATAGATAGCATCTTTGATGATGTTTTGGGACTACCTCTGATGTTGGAGATAAACGTATAGTTTTTCCATCACCCTCATACCACGATGATATACTGAAAGGAAAGTTAGATTTACCATAATAATATTTCTATGTTGGGGTTTTATTAGAACTACATTTAAGAGAAAGGAATTATTAAACCTAGTGTGTCTCGTAGGAAGATCTAGTTTTATAATGAAATGGTGGATAGGATATTGGTTCATTCTATTAATTATCAACAGCTTAACTACATAATAATAAATAACAAGTTATCTTTTTTGAAAATCGAATACCAGTTCGACTAGAAACTAGGTACAAGTTGGTTTTAGAATCTCGACCTCATCTAAATCTAGTAAAAGTTTAGGGTACATAAGGCTTATATTCCACAGAAAGCATTCAGATGTCTCTAAAAACAATGAGATTAATATGTGAATCCATTCAATGGAAGAATTACTCCCTTTTTTATATCTATAATTATCAGGATATTTTATTCATACGTGGACTTATTATTTTTTGTCTTCATTGATGACACACTCATTAAGTATCTTCCATATGAGGAGCACATAGATCCCTTGAGATTGGTCTTAAACATAATTTAAGAGAACAAGATTTATAAAAATATCCTTATTTTCCATTTCTATATACATGATGTTCACTTTTTAGGGTATGTAAATTTGGAGTGTTGTCTAGTGGTTTACACTATAAAGATTAATGT
Organism: Viscum album; assembly: GCA_963277665.1. Lineage (NCBI taxonomy): Eukaryota > Viridiplantae > Streptophyta > Magnoliopsida > Santalales > Viscaceae > Viscum > Viscum album. Next base: position 1,335,728,345 of record OY728132.1, on the reverse strand, counting down.
GGTTATTTCTTGGGAGCCACCCAAGAGTGTGTCATTGGTGCAGATTTGTTTGACCTGGTGGTGTACTACATGAAATTCATGGTAGAATTGTCCATTGTAGAAGCCCCTTTAACCCACCTATCATGGAATTTGGTGCTATATAACTAGACTTTGCACTGTTAGAAAGCCTTTGAGGAGTTGAGGTTGAGTCTGACTCATGCTCATATGTTGAAACTACCATAGGATAGAATGAAGTATATAGTGTTTTCTAATTCCTCTCGCACATGGATTGGGTTCCTGTTGACACAAAAGAAGGATGTGATCACAAATTAGTCGACGAATTTTAGACCCTGCGATCAAAACTACACTACTCCCAACATGATGTTAGAAATGGTAGTTTTTTTCTTATTATTTGAGACACAATCTTCATTGAAATCATTTTATTATTACCTTATACCACTATAGTAATGGGTATATCTACACATAGTTATATCTTCCACTAAGACCACGTAATATGTTATACATACTAACATAATATGAATTTAATATGGTTTATACTACTATGAATGGAAGTTTGGAAGAAAATTACCTTAGCATGAAATCTCATATATGCTATTGGAGGACACATCTGAGCAATTGGATTTTTTGTAGCTAACACTGATGGAGAATATGGGTGTAGTTTTTTATCATTCAATGGATATAATTCCTATGATCCTTTATCATAATAGAGAATCCTAGTTGGGTGGCATGCAATGTAAGGTTCTATGTTTCTAGTATCCTTAGAAAATTCACCAGATGGATTCATTAATGGAGGTGAGCACATTATACTTTTATAAAGAAAGAAAATTTTTCTAGTCACATTGTGAGATGATTTAATGATGAAGTTTAAAAAATACTCTTTGGTAGTACATACCATATTGGAGAATATGTTAATGGATGTTTAGTAACATTTTTTTGGGTTATAATGAGGTGAAGCATAACCGAGTTAATTTCTTAATTTTTTACAACAAATAAAGTGAAGGATGAGAACCTAGTTATAATAAGTTGTAAAGAAGTCTCATGAGATCCAATATTAAATATGAAATGACATATCCATGGACTCTTTTATAGGTAATTTTTATATAACATGAGTCCATGATGCCATCTGGAAGAGAGTTGATTAATATACTTTTTTAGAGAACTTTTGTATAATCATGTGGTAGAGCTCAGTTGATAGTTTGGGAAAATTCAATGTGAACTTGATTATTTTATTCCATGAGGGCACCCATGAGAATTTTCTCTAACGATGATGTGTGGTTTTGATACCATATCTAGAGGTGCTTGTAGAAGGCCTTCAGAACCAAATTTACGATGAGTATATCATTTCACCCCCAAAAGGAATGGAATACGGAGCGGACTATATAGGTTTTGTGGGATATGCTCAAGGATTTTGTGTTGGAATATATTAAGATATGGGATGATCACTTTCCATTAGTATAGTTTTCTCATAATTAAAGCTGTCAATTTTTAGTCAACATGAAACCTTTTGAGGCACTATATGGGAGACCCATTAGGTTGAGCTTATGTTGGTCTGAAAATGGTGACACTTCTCCTGTTGGGATAGAGATGAGACAAGTTATGATAGAGATGGCTTATGTAATATATGATCACATTAAGATAGTGTAGTTATAATAAAAATCTTATAGAGATAATCATTATAGGAACATGGAGTTTGATTTTGGATATTGGGTTTTCCTTAGAATATTCCTATGATGTGGAATATAGAGATTTTTCTAGGGAGGTATGATATCCTCGAGGTTAATTATTCTATTAGAGATCATGAGAAGGTTTGGTGTGGTTTATTACCAATTTTTATGGACCCCATATATGTACACAGTGCATGGGATCCTCCATGTATCATAGACGAGGATATATGAGCATGATTCTACATATGTTATTGAATTGGGAGATCGGGACATTGAGGATGGATCCAACTTTGCATAGAACCCATTAGAGATCAATGATCATTACGAGATGATCCTATGAAGATTTACAATACTAATTCTTCTGGAATTGTGGAAACACATGATTCTAAAAATAGTGCTCCTTGGAGTGGGACAACCAAATGCACGCTCTGTATCCCCAATTTTTTTTTGAGGCTTTTTCTTTTGGGGGTGGAAATAATTTGGGAGATAATGAAGTGACTCTATTTTCCCCTTTAATAAATTTAAATAAATTAAGGTATATTTTCATATATAATCATGGATTCTATGGAGGATTCGGAGTCCCGGTTAGTACAATAATGATATTTTATAAAAATTAAAGTTATTAATTTGATTTATGCATAGTTTTCCAAAAATAATAGTATGACTCTAAAACAGAGTTTCAAATATGATATTTGAGAACACGATTTTTTTCCAAATGTGTGGTTCACCCTGGGAACGACCTACAGATGGTTTAATGTTGATATCTTGTTGAAGTATCCATTGGAGGGTGTGTTTATTATAAATTTTAATTAAATTAATTAATAATTTTACTAAATGAACATACCTAGAAAAATTCTCTATAATTAAATTCATATAATAATTATCTTATCTTATATACATAAACCCTATGAGGATATGAGAGTATCTCTATGAATTCTTCATTAGTGTATTTCATTATTGAACAACAGGTGTCTAGTTCAAGGTAGATCAAGAGGTAACGAATGCAAGGGGATGTCACCTTTAATGGAGAATGTATTATTCTCTAATGTGTGATTCATAATTGAGGTATGACTCATCAATTCAGGTTTTCAACCCTTGTATCAATTTTTTAATATGTATAGTATTGTCTCCTTTATATCAATGATTATTTCATCATATTCATGTGAATAATTTTTGAATAAAATTGTCTAATTCAATCAATTTAAATTCCCTATAATCAAATCATATATCCTACTTCTTTGATCTTTGATCAAGATAACTTGTCCAATGAAAGATATAAACTTGTTTTTTTCCTTTTCCCCTATATTTCCATCATGTACATCATCTTTTGGCCATGATTATGTGACTTGAAATTTCAAGGAAAGATTAATGAGTTATCAAACCCCTAGATTCATGGTTGTTGTATGAATGATGAATGGATTGGGTATTTAAAAATACGTCATGAAGGATTTTGGGTGATATGTTTCCTAGATCGAGGATCCAGATCGGTTATGGATGATACGATGCACATAGTACGAGTAGCCTGATTCATTTGGATGATCGTATTTCATTTTCCATTCATCAGAGCAAAAGAAACGAAGGTAAAATATGGTTTAATTAATGTTTAGGTGGTGAAATAGTATGATTTTTTTCTATGTGGTAGGATAAGAAAAATTCATAAGGTAATGTTTGGAACTAGAAAATTCATGATTACATGTTTTTGTATCCTAAATGAAAATATGGAAAATGTTCCTTAACTATGCCATTACTATTTCCATTGGAGTTATGAATCAATATCAATATGAACCATAGAAAATGATGTGCGGTGCTCCCAAGGTTCCTGATCCAAGAGATATTTTTCATATTCCTAGTGCCTCATGTGGCCCCACATGCTATATAATTAGAGAGTATGAATGAATGTGCTGGTACCTAGTCCTGACTGTTCACATTGTTATATCCATAGGCATGTGCTGAAGTACACAATAATGAACACTTGAATATGTGAAGTCCCTGGGTATTTATAAAATTCCATGTACCACCACTAAATTCTATTTAGTAATACATGGATTCCAAGCCATATTCGGATTCGAACATAGCCAGGTGAAAAGGTGGGGTCACAATCTAGGTGGATGCAAATACATGTCATGTCCTCCATATAGAAATTTCTTCTTCTAGTATATCCTACTTCAGGACTCGTATTTTAGGCCACTAATAGCTTATCCCATGTTGTTATGCATGTATAATGTGATGGTTTCATTAATTGTGTAATATAAGATATGAAGCTTGATGGTTAGGTTATATTGCTTCATCAGGAGAAGCTTGAAAGTGGAAGTCATTTCAGAAAGATCATTAGTTAGATGTCAGGGATTGAACACCCCAATCACACCAGGGTGAATTTCTCCTATACAATTTATACATATATTGATGGTACTCCCTAACATTGTGCATGTTTACTCTATATATGGAGTCGCAATCCCACATATTTGATCATTAGTGGTATATGGGTCCTCCACTTGTATTGTAGATCCATTGACTATGGGGAAAAATAGAGAGGAGGGGGCCCCTAAACATAGATTAGTGTGATGTGGTTTTTGGTCATGGGAATAAGAGATATACTTTTGGAGGTATTTGTAAAAAAATCAATTTTATTTAGGAAATGATATGGAGATACCCTTAATCTCTCTATTGGATTTAATTATAATCATTTATATTTTTGATGGATTTTATTTTCCACTAATAATGGTTTGATGTGACTTTATGTTATATCTATTTAAATTTCCCCTTTAGGTTTTCACGGAATCTTACTAGGTGTGTATAAAAATACCCCTTCATGAGATTTTCTGACACATATTGACTCCAATATATATGATAGAAAAATAAACTATGACTTTGGTGGATATTAGGGATACTTTAGGTGCATTGAACATGTATAGAGGAGGGTACATAGAGATCTAGAGCTGGGATCTCCTAGTTTTCACTTATAACATTCAATTTCATATAAGGAATTTATTTCTTCTTTCCATGCATTATTCACATTTATTTTACTCATTTATTTATTCTATGGTACTTTTTTGTATTCCATTGAGTTAATTGTATGTACGGGTGTATCTATATGTCACATTCATTATTATATTCTTCTATATTATTACATTGATATGATATGGAGTGTTATACATGTACATTAGAAAAAGGCCTACTGTTTTATATTATTACTTCATTAAACATTTCAATGTCCTTAAAACTAATAGTGGTGAGCTTAGGGTAGTATATGTTTGGACTTCTAAAAGGAAGGAAGATTCTCAGGGGTCAGGAAAAAACACAAATTAATTATTATTTATTGTGTACATGTTTTATTTTTCTGTAGAGTCTTTATAATATATTTCTAAATTTTTATCAGGGGATTGTTATATCATGTATTCTGATCATAATATGTCAAACAATTACAAAATCTAGGTGACAAGGGTTAGTGGGGTTATATTTTTTATCATAGAAATCATTAATTGAAACCATAAAAATAATATTAGATCAATATAGCCAAATAACATAGATTTTACAACAAAACAATTACTGAAATTATCCAGATAAAATGTTTACATGAATAGAATATCAAATTAATAGGATATTAATATTTGAAAACATTATATTTATATCATGACTTAGATACAATAATATTTTAATTTGAAAATAATATTAACTATTTATTAAATAATTATGAATTCTATAAGGAATATTGTCACGAACCAACTTGGGTACCCTGGTAACCCATTAATTGATCTGGTCATGATAAAGTCCATATGGCATTCTCGAACCCCCTGGGTCGATGAGTCGGACATTACAACTTAATAAGTGGATGTGGGAACAATTTTTTCACTAAAAATTTAGATGAAATGTAAAAAATATATTATGACTATAAAAAGAAACTCAACCGGGAGTCATGTTCGAGATGTAAAATATGCCTAAATAACCCCAATTACTTCTACCAAGTATAATATAAAGATCCAAAATAACTTCCCATTTCCCAACTCAGATGCACCAATCCAATTAAAAGGTTCAACAACTAAAACCACCATAGTTATATCCCATTCTTGTGATCAAAACATGATGTAGATAATTTAAAAATCTTTCAAGTTGTGTGTAGGGTGTGATCCAATGCCCAGTAGTATTTCACTAAAGGTCCCATATCATGTTGTCAATATCAAATTAAAAAATGTATTTTTAATTTTTTTAAAATGTTTTGGAATAGCAAAATCATATTTAAGAAATTATTAATTTACAATTGGAAATTTGGAAAAAAAAGTGAAATTAATTAATTAAATTTCAAATGATGGAAATACATTTGAAATAATGGAATTTATAATTAATAAAAGGATTACTTACACAAATTGAATATTTCACAAAATGGATTAAAAAAAATTTATATTAAAAAGTTTATATAAAGTCACAAGGAATGTAAAAAAAATAACAATTATAGTATATATATATTTTAAATAAAAAATAAGTGACCAACATGGTCATATGCCAAATATATAAGATAGTTCCAGGCTATTGGGTCTTGACACTATGAAATAGAAAATATATACATACGCCCCATTGGTCCTATGGAAAAGGGGACTTATTAGGATCTCCTAGGGGATATGTTGTGCCAATGTGGTGTTTTAGAACATTGTAAGTCATAATGTTACACCTAAAATAACTCACTTACAACTTAAGGCATGCATGTTCTCTAGTACAAAACAATGATGGCTTGTTTTTTTATGTTTACTTAAAATAAAATTAAATCCCTTTATTCAATTCAGATATTCCAATTTTCGCATTAAAAACCTTAATGAGATTTTAATAAAAAAAGGAATTTTCATAAAGATGAAACCCAAAGGTTTCCATAAAACCATTTTTAACCATTTTTATCAAATATGGATTTGAAATCAATTCATTCTATTTAATAAAAAAAATTCTCTTATTAAATTCAGAAATTTAATTTTTCTATCAAATTCCATAAATTTCAAAACAAACCACTATTTAAAGGGAATTTCAGATTATAAAAATATTCCTTAAAATTCAAAATTTAAATTAAAAAATTATAATATTACAATTAACCATAAATATAACCCTAATCTAATAGAATTGTGGGTTTTCATATTTCATGAAAAAAAACCATTTTCCATTAAAAATTCAATTGAATTGAATTGGGATTCTCAAAAACAAACAATTAAAATACATTTAATACAAAACAAAATTATTGAATTTAATTATAACAATTTAAATTAAAAAATTAATTTAGGGTTTATGTAAATTGAAAATTGTAATGGAACCAGCTACTTTGGGATAAAAAAATCTCAAATCAGAATTTCATAATAAGAAAAAACTAATGGATAATGATCCAAATTATGCTCTATGATTAGAACATTTATTTAAGTCCACGAAAATGGGTATTAGATCCAAATATCTAAAAGAGTACCTACACAACCATATATCGAATAAGAGAGATCATGGGAGAATGTGAATGTGAAAAGGAACTTACATGGTGAAGATCGAAGGAAATTGTTCAAGATTAGAGTAACATCAGGGAGGTATATAGGGTGCCAAAATTTATTCTTTAGAACTCTACAGATGGGATAAATTGGTTTTGATCAAAGGAGGACCATTGGGGACCTAACTGGAGGGTTTGATATTTTAAATAAAAATCATATTGATGAAAAACAAGTATTCATAGTATCTCTAGAAGAGGGACATGGTTCATTTAACATGTGTGAATGATGTGTAACTTTTTTATATTGTTCTCACTATTTTTACATAAATGGGGAATGGTTTGAAAAACCATGTTCAGGATGTGTAAATCCCATTATCATAAATTTCTTGTTTACTATAGTAGGGTGCACAGTTTAGAAAATCATGCACCACCCTTGTACCAACTATGAACTATGCTAGAAACATCGAAAATTTTCATAATTTCACCCAATTCATCCCCCCAAAACCCAAATAAATAATTTTAAAAAATATAGGATTGGGGATACCTAAAAACAATAACATGATGGTACAATTTCCCCATCTAAGAAACTTTCTTTCCTTATAAATCCTATGAAAAGTCATACCTTCCAAAATAAGAAGACACTAAACTCTCATAAGTACCTCCCTCTATTGCATCTCTTAAGAATTAGGATCATGATTCCATAGCATATAAATAAATGGTATCTTCCTCCCATGAAGTACCTTGGTTTTAGAATCAACTTTCATGACTTTTCTTTATATTATATATAAATCATGTTAAAATTAAAGATCACTCCAACTTAGAACATGATTTGGATTGTATAGATACATTCAAAGATAAGATACATGAAACATGATATGTATCAATGTCAATTTTGGTGATAGGTATAAACTAAATACAACATTCCCCACCTTCTCAACAACCTAAAAAGGTCCCACAAATTGAGGAGTAATATTATATTTCCACTCAAGTTGTCTATGTCCCAACCTAGGGGAAAATTTTAAGAACACCTACTCAAAAACTAGGAATTAAAAAGGTCAAAATAGATGATCATAATAAGTCTTATTTGGATCTATGATGTCAACATTATCTTACAAATTAACTTAATCTTTGATGTCATATCTTGGATCAAGCTCGTTTAATGAAAGTAACATTCACTAATATTCAACCAACACAACTTAGATTTACAAGGATGATAATAAAAGGCATCAAAGGAGTCATCTTGATAAAGTGCTGGTAAAAATTATTATATGAAAACCCAACTAGCCCGAATTTATCATCCCATGCTCCACCAATTCCTAGAACACAAGTAAAAAATCATATCCTAAATAATCTTAATGGATCCTTCTATCTTGACATCCAACTGTGGATGGTGTACCGTACTCAAACGAATGTGAGATCCCAATACCCTTGAAAGGCCTCTAAAAAAGGAAAAAATGAACTGAGGATCCCTATCAGAAACAATAGCATAAAGAACATCACAAAACCAAACAATCTAATTCAAATATAAATTTCCCAACTCTTTATCTTTGGTTGTTTCATGAATGAGTCTTTAGTGAGTTGATTTCATAAGCCGATCGATCACAACACTAATTGTATATTTTTTCTCTTGGTATGTGGAAACCTAACAAAAAATTCTATATAGATATCATCCCAAGTTCATATAGTAATTGGAATTAACTTATGAAAACATGAAGTTTTCTTGTGATTGGCCGTAACCAGTGACCACATATAATGTTGAGAGACACATTCAGAAATCCTCATCTCATACCTGACCTCTAGAACTATTGTCGCATGTCATATAACATCTTAATGGTTCTTGAGTTCACTTCCCAATGATAATTATTACAATTCCCCTTTACAACTTTCGTTACTGAAGACAGTACCACGAAAAGATTTTGATAGCATAGATTTCCCACTTTGGAGAATGGACACTAGGGCACTTTATCACCACCATAAAGAGAGTACCTAATACAAATAAACATGTCATAAATATGTTGATCCAAATGAATCAATTAAAGAATAAAGGATATCAATAGAATTTTGTCTAGGGAAACCTCTTCTCTTTTCTTATGAACTCCCATATGAAACTGTGAAAAGATAAACATCAAATTCCTCCCTCCTAAATATTCTTTCACTAACAAGATTATAAGTTTCCTCCTCAAATAATATTAAACAAGATTCCCTTTCCCCAGGGTCTATCTAATATTGAAATGGGAAGATTTTTAGTATTTTACCCAATGCCTCTAGTGAAGATTCAAATATTTTTGAGAGAATATATAACGGAATCTCTTTTATTCTAAATATTTAGTGATCTTTTCTCCGTAAAGGTAATTCCGAAAACTCTTAATCATGTGTATCACATAATCAATTTCATGGGAACGAGGTGGATAAATCTTTTCATCTAGCCTAAATAGATTATATCCATATGAGACAACATGATAACCTCATATATGATTTGTACCCAAGACTAAACCTAATGTGTCATAGAAAAATTAATACCCATACCCAGCATCTGGAAGAGTGAACTCGATCACAATAGTGCACATGTGTTTCATCTCAACAATGATATCATAACATCTTTAATTTTAAGAAAAAATTACTCCCTTTTGTGTTATGTTAGTCACTGGAGAATCCAACTTTGATAAGTCATTAAAAACTACTGAAAAGAACCTACTAGACCAAAAATGATAAGAAACTTGAAAACATTTTTTGGTTGTTTACATGTCATAACAGATTTCACCATTTCAGTAATAGCAGAAATACCCTATTATGACAACATGTGTCCCATGAATTTTAATTCCCAAATAGGGAAGTGAAAATTCCTAATATTATACTAAATTAGATGATTTCTAAATATATTTATAATTGTTATCAGATGATTCACATGGTCCTCCAGAAACCTAGAGTAAATCGGGATGTTATTCACAATGACTACCACAAATGTATCAAGATACTATTGGAAAATAAAATTCATTAAATACATGAAAACATAATGATCATGGGTTATACTAAAGGTCATAAACAGGTATTCAAAATAAACTTAAATGCTCTAAAAGTTGGTTTTATAAATGCCAAAAAATTTATCCTCAACTGAAGGTACTCGGTGCGAAGACCAATGTTCCAGATAAATATTTCCCAATTCAATTGTTGAAATAGATCATTAGTCCAGGGTAATATATACTTGTTCATTACCATAAGTAGAATAGTATTTTGGTAATCAACATAGAAGTGAGGTCAACCATCGTATTTTTCAGCAAAGTGAATCGGTGCTGCCCAAGATGAAACACATGGGTCTAATAATCCATTCTAAAGACGATCATCCAAATTGGACACCATGTCATTAAATTCATTTGGCTCCATAGAGTAAGAGGGAATATAAGCCATTTGATTACCTGGAATTATAGGTTGAAAACTAGATATGTCAGATGGAAACATATCGGGAAAGTTGATGATAACTCAAGAGAGTTCAACACCCAAATATTCCCCACTCTAAATCAAAACCAAGAACAAAAATTAATTTCCCCAAATCTGAATAAAATGTTCTAGCATTGCTCGGAATTGGGTCTCACTCTCCTTGAAATACACTAGTCACACCACTCATTGTTTTAAATAATAACTGTTGAAGATAACAATCAATCCATGATTTATTAGAATGTAGCAAATCCATCGGAATATGACATCAAGAGGTTTCATGTTGAGAATTAGAAAAATCCAAGAAAGATTGAAATATGATAGAAAGAAGACATAGGCGGGACTATGGAGACCCCACTCACTAATAATACAAAGGGACGTTGTAATATCTATAACAAAAGATAAATGTTTCATAGGATGATTAATAATATTAACGATGTTGGTTGAAATAAAAGAATAAGATGCACCAATATAGAATAGTGGAGTCACTAATGATGAGGATATAGTAATGGTATCTCTCATGGTCGCTGGACCCGTATTGGCTTCCTATGGAGACTCTTTCAATGGATAAAGTATCATAATTTTGGATTCTAATGGATGGAACCCTTTTATATGTGAAACATATGATTTCCCTGCACTTTTAAGAGGGTTTAATTATCCCTTTACACTAAATGGAGTATAATATACATGGAAGAATAAATGTAAGATCCCCAAGCATTTATAGCAGCCACATTTCGAGGGTGCCTTAGTGAAAACCATCTATAAATGTATTGAATTTCCACACTTGAAGAAAATCAATAGATATATTCTTGGAACTACAGGAGGTCAAAAATGACCCATATGTCGATAATTTCATCAAGATTCCCCACACTTCAACTTTACATTAGAAAAACTCACGAGACTACATGTAGAGAAACAAACACTCAATAACACAGAATTTCCAATTAGGTTCATTTCAACCATAATCACTTTATTGAGGAAATTAGTTTAATAAGGAATCTTCATCAAGAAAACCTGGGAATGAATATCCTGATGAATTACTAACTCAAGACTTCAAGCCATCATATTATCATTCGATGCATTCTCAAGTGATAAATTCATGATCTCATGAAAATAGTTTTCATACTCTGTCATGGTCCTGTCAGCATGATCGAGAATGATAAACTCAGTAGAATATGCCAAATACATTGAATCTGGAATGAACAGGTTTGTGAAAAGAACCTTGAATTATTTCCACTCTAATACATCATGTTTCTTCACCATCACCATCATCTCCCACCTTCTCCTTCTCATTCCTTACATCATGAATTTGGAACACTACACCTTGATTTCATTGTGTGTGTACAAAAACCCAATCATGTTCTTCATGATTTTGAACCATTCCTCCACCAATTTAGATTCATTGGATAATTTTAAAGGTTTTTCTTTTAGATAATGAACTATTGAGACCAAATCCTGATAACACACCTCTATGGTTCTATAACTGGTGTGTGAATAGAAACTGAAGGTGGTTCTTGTCCCACTGCTTGGATAATGCACACAATCACCTCAACTAGACTCAGATCTACAACCGAATTCACTCGCTGATCTTCAACACCATCTTAGTCCTGTAACTAATTCATTTGTATTCATGGAGATGTGATGATACACAACATCATTGGAAGGAAAGGAAGACATAAGGTTACACTAAAATATAGAATAAATGAACATTATTACTAATGAATATAAGTTACAACATTTGGATTTCAATACATACAAATAAAAATAGTAAAAATACTATAACTAATCTATAAGATTCCTTTACCTTTACACCTCTAGAGATATAAGGTTCATTTTACAGAGATCTACCTAGGAACTAAATCCCAAATACCTCCTATGTTTAGAAATGATTTCAGAATGAAAACTAAATTCAAGTCAACAAGTCCAAACAGATCCTATAATTCCACTTTTTCACAACTCACCCCGGGTACCCTACTAAATTGATAAGAGAGCTGGTCCTATGAGATCCTTAATGGCGTTCTCATTCCCCACATGTTAGAAACTAGTATAAGGAATCATATAAAATGGAACCGAAAACCATTTTCCCAATAACAATGCAGAAGAAAATGAATCCAAATAGTATGCATATCAAAATAAACTCCATTGTGAGTAATGTACCATAAGTCGAACAGGACTGAACAAGCCCAAGTACTACTACTTTTTACTATAAAAAATGGAAAAAATATGCCCAATCCCCAACTCATACACAACTCACCATGTCCATGGTTTAATAGCTTAAATCACCTCAAAGTGATTATGTTCTCATTCTCAAACCTGGATGGGGATAATATAAAACCACCCAATGGGACATTTAGGGTGCGATCCAAATTTTAGGAGGATATCACCAATGGTTTCATAATAGGATTCAAATGTCAAATTATACCAAAATGTGATTTTGTGTTTTAATTAAACAGTTTTGGCATAACAATTTCATAATTAAACAAATCATGATTTAAAATTTATAATATGAAATAACCTCACAATTCAATCCTTAGATTTATAATGATGGAAATACATTTCAAATGGTGTAATTTCCCATTAATAAAATGGTTATTTTTAAAAATGGTGAGTTTCAAAAAATGGAATAAATATTTTTTATATAAAATAGTTTATATAAATTCAAAGTGTGTATAAAATAGTTTAAAATAGTGGCTTATATTTATTACAAAAATAAACAAGTGAGAAACATGGTAAAATTCCCAATAGGTACAATAGATTGAGGATATTCTGATCTTACACTCTGAAACAGAAAATATACCGATACAAGCCTTTGGGCCTAAGGAAAAGGAGACTCATCATTATTTCCAATGGTATGTGATGTGTTGAAATGAAGATTTAGAACATTTTACATCATAATGTGCCTCAAATAATATATCACTAACTAGCAAAGGCATTCATGTCCTCTATAATAAAAAACAAAGGGTAATTTATTTGAAGTCTTCTTAAAATACAATTTAATCCCATTTTCCATTTATAATATACCAATTTTCCATTAAAAACCGAAAAATGTTTTTAAACAAACCGAATTTTTTCACAAATATGAAACCCTAAGGTTTCTATCAATCAATTTTAATTATTTTTAAAAAAAATAATGATTTGAAACCAACTCCTATAATTTCACAATGCACAATCACAAATGAAATTCAAAATTTTAATATTTCAATAAAATTTCATTAATTTCATAACAAACCCCCTTTCAATGGAATAATGGTTTTTCCAAATTTTTGAATAAATCCATTTTCCAAAATTTAATTGAAATAATATCATTTCAAATCAACAATTTAAATTAAAATATTTAGTTTTTACAAGTTAAAAAATTGAGGACAATATAGTGATTATCAAAATAATTAGGATAAAATAATTATTTTTTGTACCCATAAAATATTAGTATTTTAGGAAATTTCACTGGTCGTATTAATAATTACCTTTTAGTTATAAATTATTAATCAAATATTGAGAGACTGTTAATCATGAACACTACAAAAAATGAATGAAATTAGTGATCAAATATTAATAATTTAACGATAATCATATCATCCATTAATCTATTCAATTCCTTAATCACCATGGTAAACTCTTTGTAGAAGATGCTTTCAAATCATGGTTGAAATTTTAAAATAACAATTGATATATAAAAATAATCAAGTGATGAAATAGTAATTTCATTGAATGTATACCCAAATTTAACAAATATAGTATATTATTATAAATTATTTTATTCATTAATATAATTTTTTTAACAATAAATATAAAATACATTAGTAAATAACATTGATAACTAGAGATTGAAATAGATCCACTCGTATTCCAATGCGTTATATTACCAGATGTTCATGTGTTGTAAATTTAGTGAAAATCAATCATCACAACCCTTGACTACCTATACTAAAAGAAGGATGTCAAATAACACAAATAACCCCATATTTCAAATTTTTACACACCATATCAGCAACTCAAATACATTAAAATAAATTTAAATCTAGGAAACAAAACTACATAATGAAATAAAAGAAAACCTAAAATCAACATTCATTAGAAATGTTATTATATTCATAATGGGGAAATTATGTGGAATTCTATAAATACACAAGATTAATTATAATAACACTCAAATGAAGAAATATTTTGAATAATTTCATTATAGTGGACTAATTCTATAAAAATTTATTCCTCTATAATTAATTAGGATATACTATATACTAATTTGATTTCTGTTTTTATCGTCATCCCTCACCCTCATCTATAATAATCAAATCAATAATCCTTTATATAATTTCTTCATCCATTAAAATAGATCATCTAAATATAACCCCACTACTTATTTTAATTAACCTTTCTTCCATGATGTATTTCATCGATATAATTTTAGAGCGACTTTTTGAGAAACATATTTTTAGAGATTCCATTGAACAATTTAGACCGACCTCTGGTTTGATAAATTGAATGAACTAGTAGTTGTATTATTTTCACTCAAGATATGAATTATAAATGTATATAAAATTATTTTATCCCCTTATAAAGATTTTATTTTTGGTAAATGAAAATTTAGGGAATGAATATCTGGTAGCCATAAAAATTTCAGCATATTCCAAAAAATTAACACGTGAAGAATTTTTCTATAAAAAAAATTTGTATACTCATAATATAATAATGTTTCATATGTAGTACATATTTTTAATTCATATACTTTATTTCTTGAAATCCCCGTCGAAGTAATATTATAGCTAATACATTCATGAACTATTGCTTTTTTTAACATTTCCAAATAATTTTATCTTCAAGCGATCTCTTATAAATAAACAACATTTTCAATCATCGTGTTTCTGATGATATGGTAACTCAAGTTATTGTGCATCATTCTATGATAAAAAATATTTTTAGAGTGGAACATATGACTTCTATAATAAAAAACAACCCCATATTCATTATTTATTTTTAATTATTTTATATGTTTCATTTAAAAAACTATGTCCTTCCCAGAAAAGAGACACAAATTAGATTATAATGAAATGTTGAAGTATCAATTAAAAAATGTCAAACTATTAGTTATCTGAATTAGGAAATAATAGAACAAAATTTACCACTAAAAATAAATACTCCGTATGGTAAAAATTATAGCGTACATTACACTTTTAAGAACATAATCACATAAAACCCTGTCCATGAATTGATGATCATTTTCTATTGTAGATTTTTTTGATCTGGATAGGTTTAATATTCCAACCACATTAATTAGTACTATCTTACATGATATCATTCTAAACCTTTTTATGATCTCCAATACTTATCTTTTATATCATATCCCAAAGTTACAATAATGTTATACAATTTACTCGATATTCCCAATATTTTCTTGGCTTAGATGAGGTCCTTTATTTCAAACCATCCATAAATTATAAACATTATTTTCAAAAATATTATATTATATAGTCCAAAAAGAAACTCTTCATTGACACACAAAATAAATATAATAAATGTCTCATCATCCCATTACATTTTTTGAAAATAGTGATATGTATTACATCTATTAAAATCTTCCTCAAACATAAATGAAAATAATTTTCAATAGATTTAATATATATCTAATATTCCCTTCCACATAAGATAAATTTATCCATTCTTTTCACAACAGAGAACTTGTGTCCATGATTTATGATGCTTGATTCAATTAAATTATGATTTGAAGTAGTAATCAGATTTTTTTCGATTTCCCTTTTCCCTTAAGTATGTTCATTCATAACCCATGTTATGTTGAACATCAATGATGTAATTTATTTTTTAATATTTTACTCCCACAATTTTGTGTCATAGATTCTTTTCAATTATTCTAAACATTTGGATTCCCCTTTATTCATTAAGAGTACATATTTAATTTCTACACTAAAACACTAAACAGGTCCCTCAATATTGGTTGATCTCCATAACCAAATCATGTGATCAAAACCACATGACTCATTTCTATCTACTAATTAATAATCATTCGATAATCTCACCATCAAACCCCAAAAAGTTGATACTTTGACTCAAGCATCAGAATATCTAGAATTTTTTTCATCATCTATTAGAATTTATTTTGGGCATTAAATGCTTTCATCACTCACATATGATTTCTCTTTAAGTTTTGAACCTTTGGAAACAATAATTTGTCCAACCAATTCATTGAGAGTTTATAATCCATCAATATATTTCCCTATTATTTTTTTGAAATTCCATAGACATATTTAAATAAAGAGAATATATCTTCTTTTGATGAATTTTTGACTCCCATTATCCAATATGTGATATATAAATTTCACCTCTATATCCATTAAAATATTTATTTTGAGTTTTTTATCAAGTATATATATATATATGCGTTTTTTATTTAAATGTAACAGTGATAAAATATTAAATATATTAATATCATAAACTTATGGTGGTTTTCTAGACCATAAAATGTTCATGATGTACCAACATAATTGCTTATATGGGATATCTATTGATGAGATATGATATTATATTGGGTGCCTCTATGAAAATGTCATCATGTATTCCTGATTGTATCCTCACACTCTAATATTTACCTAATAATTTCGTGTTTATTATTTATAATACTTCACTCTACAATGGATATTTGGAACTATGTACGCATCATGTATTCCCATATTTTGATGGATGAACATGAAGTTGTTTCTAATATACCAACCACATTTTTTCCAACTTTCAAATTAGCATATAGACATATTCCCTCTATACAATGACATTAAACTAAATAAGCATAAAAAACATCATACATATTCTTCAAAAAGTAAATCCATTATTTTTAGTAGCATCATGAGTGTCTATAACAATTTAGAGTAATAATATTTAAAACTATATAGGGTATGGTCCCCAAAAATATGAATGGAATATTGAAACTTTAATATTATTAGGATTCTATACATCTAAATGAAAGGGAATTCATCTCTACTTTCACAAGACATAGAGTTTACACATTCCAATTTCTATTTGATTAAGCATCAAAATTGTATTTTTTGATCTAATGTTCATATTCTTCTCATTGAGGTGGTTAAACATACAATACCAAATATCCCAATATTCAAAAGTCATACATATAAAAACTATACCACCATTTCAATATTAGGTCATCTAAATAATTTAATCATTGTTCATTGGGATATTATCTTAGCCCCTATATTTAAATTCTATGCCCTATTTTAAAAACAATAATCATGTCCATTTTTGTGAAGATACAAAATTAAAATTATAGTTTTCCATAGTCTCAGGATGTGGAAAACAACTGATTGTTTCATGAATCCCATATTATATATTTTTATATTAACCTATCCTTTTCTAATATGATTATAGGACTAATTATACAATAGATAAATGATCTTAAAAACCCATGATATATAATTGACTATGCATCTTTGATCACAAGTTAAATGAAACATTTCTCTAGAATCAATCATGAAATATTATATTGAGTTGTTTGCAACCAAAATTTAATTGTTACTCCATTTGGGTAAAAAGAAATTGACTAAAAAAGTTCCAGAATATGTCAGGTGTAATGATTTCTTTGATAATAAGGAATTCTTGAAGCCGGGGGGCTCAAGCGAATAGTGAATTTGTGGCCTCGGAAGTTAGTAAAAGTCATCTATATCTGTGGGTAATTAATGAGCCTAATAACAATCCTTGCAAAATTCCTCTCTTATTCAAGAAAATGGACCTTCCACTATCTCTTTATGGGTTCCCCACTAATTCTCACTCCTCTTTTTATTGTAAGAAGCATATTTTGGTGGACGTTGATAGTATTATGCTGCAATGTATTACTACCAAAATCTCCTACTATGGGGTGGAGGTTTTGTTCATCTTTTTTTAATATAGAATGGATCCATTTGATCATATGGATTTATGGTGGTAGATGGATTCATTTTAGTGTGAAAATATCCCGTGGTGTGTGGGTGGTGAATTTAAATCAATTGTGGACTTATTAGAGAAAATATTCATTTATCTCATTTCAAATTGTTCCATGAAGGAATTTCTGGGGTTCATGGTGGCTGTAGGGCTACTTGACGTGGGGTTCAATGGATAAAAATAAACTTGGTGGAAAAATCATAGGGGTTCCAATTGTATTTGGAGTCGGTTGGACACGTGCATCATGAATATTTAAGGCATGGATTCCTTCTCATGGACCTCGGTTATCCACCTTCCACATTCTCTTTTAGATCACCAACCATTGAGTGTAGAACTCAATTGGGACATGGTGAGTTTCCAAGATTTCCATTACTCTAACATTTGGCATCAGGACAAGGACTTCATGCAAATTATGGGAGCTTCATGGAACTGTGGGGTGGATGAAATTTTAGGGTGCGACCTTGCCAAGCATATCAAAAATATCAAGGAGGATTTCTAATGATTTTTGGTCCAAAAACATAATTCCCCTACAATGGTGGATGTTATTCATGTTTGTATTAATTGATTTTAAGAGAATTTCTTGCATGCATGGGATGATAATTTCTTCACTATGATCTGAGATAAGCTATTTTCCCTTACGGAGAATCTTTTAGAAATTTAAAGTGTTTTCAAGCAATGATAGCATGTGAGATAGTAGAGAGAGGGATACTGCAATAGTGCTTTCATTCACGCTTGTGTAATGGAGAAGTGAATTATGTAAATCAATAGGACTATAGGAAATGGATCTTTCACATATGACGTAGAGACGGTGGGGTAGATGGTTGTGGAACACTTTAATGGTATTATGGATGAGGATATTGCATACAAATTTATTAGGGCCTCGGGATGTGGTGGGTGATGATGAATTCTTGGTATGTATACCTCATTTGGTGGGGGCTTCATAAAATTATTTTTTGACAATATTTCCTCAGCACGAAGTGGATAAGGGTGCGGTTTATTCAATGCCACATGATAGCACTACAAGACTGGATGTCTATAATGTTTCTTTCTATGTGGTTTCATGGAGTATTATTGGCCACCAAGTGGATAAGGTTGTTTGGGACTTCTTTTGTGAAAGCCCTCCAAAAATGAGTGTGTGTTTTACAAGGGTGGGGATTATTCCAATGTAAAAAGAGCCCACTAGCCTCAGCCACTACCAGGTGATATCCCTTTGTAATGATTCTTATAAGATCTTGGCATCCCATATTTCTAGAAGTGTTAGTGGGATCATTCTAGAACTTGTTTCAAGGGAGAAACATGGTTTTGTTAAATGTCGGAGCATTCATGGGGAAGTGGATATAGCTAGTGAACATGTTGTTGAAAAAAAAAAGAGATCAGTCGGTTAAAATGTTATTTTCCCAGTGGATATAGATAAGCCATAAGAAAAGATTGATTGGGAATTTATTATTCAAGTAATTCAGAAACTTGGATTTTAGGAGTGATTTTGTGACTTGTGTATTAGGTTATATTCTTCTCTTTGGATCTCCCTTTCCCTTATGGAATGTTTCTTTGGCTTCTTTAAGTTGGTTTGTGGTGTTCTCTAGGGGACCCTATTTCCCCATGTATTTTCATTTTGAATTCATATGCCTTATCTCGAAAACTTCACAGAAGTGTTGAGGTTGTTATTTGTTTCTGTATCTTAGTTGAGGTGGTTTGGAAGGTATCTCACACTTAATGTTCTCTAAAGATATTTTGATTGTTACGAACAGAATGTGGAGGTTGTTAGGAAACATCACGGAGTTCATGTCTACCTAGGGCCGCTTAAGTGGTAAGGTTGTTAGCTTATGAAATTCCAACTTTTTAATTTCCAAAAATAATCCCACAAGGAGATGTAGGTGGATTTAGGGAGTCCTGGGCTATCAACAGAGTCAGTATCAATTGATTTATATGGGTGTTCCAGTTTTTTGGGGTTATATAGAGAAGTGATTTGTTGAGGATATTATCAACCATCTTTAGAGGAGGATTTAAAATTATGAAATCATTTTTTTACCAATTGGAGGGAAGGTTAAACTAATAAACAATGTACTTATATCACAATTCATAACTTTTTTTATTATGAATTGTTTTAATGGTGTTGTGGGAATAATAGAGAAAACATTTAATGAGTTCTTATGGGATGCTATCCAAGAGGGTTATTCACACTAGGCTTCGTGGTCTTGGCTGTAATGGCCTGTGGATATTGGGGGATTGGGGCTTCGCGATCAGTTTTATACCATATCAGGCATGCAAGGGTGACTGGCCTGAGACATTTTTCTTATGGAATCACTTTGGTAATATTTCTTCAGATCATGGTAGAGTGAGAATGGTGATACTAATTAGGCATGTGGAACTCGATGCTTATGTCTGGTGAGGTCCATGTTCTCTCTCCTTGATGTTCTTCATGATTATTTTCTATGTATTATCAGGAAGAGAGAGGTCAACTTCTGGAATGTGAACTGGGTGAGAGAGAGATTGGTGTATCAAAGATGTCCTACTCCGGATATTTTGTTTTTAAAGGTGAGTTGGAAACATGATTTCATTTGATCAGTCCTCATAAATGATCAGTTGAAGGTGTTTGAGAGAATAATTTTTAACTATGAACTGGATTGTTGATTCTTCACAAGGTCAAGTATGGGGAGGATTATTTATCAATACTAGAGGAAGATGATGCATACCAAACATTCCCATGATGAGTGGTAATTTAAGGTGTGGTGTGGTGACATTACAAAAAAGATGAATTTTCTCATGTGGTGCATAGAGAACAAGGCCTTAATAATAGATGAAAACATCCAAGAGAAGGGAATTTATTTATAATATCATGGATTCTGTTGAGAGTATCTGAGGGTTGAGTCTTCTATGCATCTCTTCTTTCAGAGTAGCTGAGAAAAAAATACCTAGTCCTTCTTCTCTCCACATCCAAACATAATTAGTGAGCTTCATGAAAAAAATGGTTTCATGGAATCTTGGTTTCCGGTCATGGGAGGAGGGGTATGGAATTCATAAGGAGGGTTGTGATTCCCGCGTCCATTTTTTCTTGCTTTTGGGTAGGCATGCAATAATTATTAGCTACATATTCATTGATCATTATTGTTTCATCAGATAAGGCTTGGGGAGATAATCACTGATATTGGTCCACTACTAAAGGGCGACAGTTTTTATCCATGGTGTGAAACATTCTCAACATACCCCCTATGATTGGTCGGGGTGTTGGATGCTGGATCAAGGGGAAACCTCCTCTAAACAGCTTGAAATTGAATTTTGATAGTTCCCTGATGAAAGTAATGATCATAGGCTTGGGGTTCTTTTGGATCTATGGGGTTCAGTCCTATTGGGTTTCAGTTCCCTTTATGGACTGGGAAATTCCTTGGGGGGCGAGACATGAGAACTTATTTATAGGTAGTTAGTATGCAAGGGTCATGGTTTTAATTTATCTATGTTTTATTCCGAATTGTAAATCCAAGTGAGGTCTATCCAGGGGCATTTTGTGGTTCCCTAAGAGTGGGTTTATTTGGTTCAAAGATGCATGGTCGAGACTAATCACATGTGTATTGTTCATCACAGCTGGAGGGAGGAAACTTTTTCTGTTGATTCTCTCTCCAGCTTGGGAACACCAAAAGAGGACCTTGTGTTCTATGATATTCTGGGTTCTCTCTCATTGGAATTTAAGGTCTTTATCCATGTGGATTCCCTTAGATTTCATAATTTTCATCCCCCTTGAGGGGCCTCCATATGAAAATTGATTTTTTGTATGTAGGATCATTTTACATGAATAAAATAATTATTTGTGTCTGAGTAGTATTCATAGTGAAAATTGATCATCCAAAAGTCAACTTACCTTGATTAAGTATACTAGATATATAAAGTCAATGAAACCTACTAACCACACTATGTTGACCATATACACACATTAATATAAAATCATAAGATTTTAATAAAATTAATATTCATGAAATGTAAAAACATATATATTTAAAATAAAAACGTTATTACTACTCATTGTCCATGTTATCATACTCACAAAGCAAAAACATTAAGGATTAATTTTAATTTATTAAAAGCAAAAAAATATTACATTCAACTGAAAAAATATTTAGTAAGAATATATTTTTGAGTATTAAATATATATATATATATAACTATGATACATTGAATTATTGCATGATATGATTAACATGTTTATTTGGATATCATTTCCAACTAATCCCCCATCCTTTATCAGAAAACCATCTGGTTTACTAGTGCACATGACCTTCCCCTATTCACGGAGAGCCTCCATATAAAATGTACCTAATTTATTATAGAGACCGTATTAATCTTATATAAATGTATTTTTGAACATATAGAGTCTTAATTTGAGGTAATTATTTCCAGATAGTGTATTTAAACATCTCAACCACCATTTTATTTCATCAGTTGAAAAAACTAATAACATTACTACCATTGATGAAGGGATGAAAATCTATAATTGGTATATTGAGTCTAGTATCCTATAGAAAAACATATGTATAGTTAACATATATTTCGTGTTTGAAAATATATTAATTTAAAACTAGACATATCATCCTTATATTATCTCCCCAAAAGACATTAATGAATGATTTATTACATAGAAAACTGAGGGCTACATCGATAGAGACTAGGATATAACATGAGGTTCCAATTATAGATCTTGGTAGAATATGTCAAGTTTTAAATCCAATTATCATACCTATGGTGGATTTTTTAAAAAATATAGACATACTTGATATTAAATTTTATTGAAAGGATTAAATAAAAGGATAGTGGTGTTATAATTATTGATTCAATTATTAAATTATATGTATCAAGAGATGAATTTTAATTACATATTTAATTTCACAAACCAAACCATGGATCCCATATTAATGGAAATCATGCAAATGAAATGGATGAAATGAAATCCATGAAGTAGATGGAGTATCTGAGAATACATAGCATACCTACAATGTAAGATTATATTGAAATTATTATTTAAAAATAACCCAGATTTATCCTTAATGGAGGGGTTGAATTATCTATATTTATTTTCTATAATGGAAAAATATGTATTTCACAATATAAAATTTTTAAGTGGGATTAGTTGGATTTCTTATGAAATGGAAATATGAATGTACAAGGAATTAATTCATTACAGTGATCCATCAGTGGGAGAGAAGTTATAATTATTTTAGAAGAAAGATGTTCCAATGAGGATATTATTTAATTCCTAAATAATAAATTCTAATAATATAACAAATAGTCATCAATTCAAATTTATTGAAAAAATTTTTATCTACTTCAATGCACATAATACATTTTCTAGATTAATTTGTTTCATTTGCAGTAGTTAAAAGTTATGAAATATGATGTTGTAAAAAATAAATTTAAAATAAGTTTTGGTGATTATAAGTTCCATGTATCAGGTTTTAGGGTAACAAATACACCTTTAATGTTTATTTTTTAAATGAAAATATTATTCAACTATTATCATTATAATTTATTTGTTCTATTTTTAATCAAAATCTTGAGTAACATTAGAATTACGAGGAATAATAATCTCATTTGAAAAATTTTATCATTATTCTAATGAAAGGAATTAATTTGTGTAATTCGATAAATGTAAATTTCTTCTTAAGAAGTATCCATCATTGAAAATGTTTTATCCATGGACTTTATATCTTTTGATTATTTAAAAATTAATTTTATACATAATTTCCATGTCCCTGAAACATGACTGTAATATTTTTTCCTTGGATTCTATAGATTCAATTGTTTTTTCTTGAAAACATTATTTATTTTGGTAACTCATTGGCTGAGATAATATGTAGGGGTTTAAAATAAATTAGAAAAATGAATGTGCTGATATAATTATGGAATTAATGACAAGATTAAGAACTTCTATAATATTAACACTATCATATTATAATGAAACAACCTATATTTACAAAGACCCCATAATGAAACTACCAGGACATATTCTATTGAAAATGATAAAATGATGTGGTATTTGTCTTGATTATTGATAACCCATTAGATAATATATTTCAGTCATGTTTTTTTATGGAAAAATTCATCATTATAATAATTATTTATTGGCAGTATATCATTATAAAGAACATTCCTATATCTGCTAGCCACAATAGTTTTTTATATATTTTTTCTAAAAAAATCATTATGTGGAGAAATTTATGGGGGAGACTATTTAGGATATTAATATACTTTAATATAATAATAAATAAACTATTTTTGTTGATGTATTAATTATAAATATAGATAGATTATCATTTTTGATTAAATTATAGAATGATCTAATTATACATGATTTTCTATGAGTGATGATTGATATTATAATGGATAGGGATAAATCACAATTACTCAATATTATTAATGAAATATCATTATTGTATAGTATTAATACATCTATATTTGATGATGGTGTACTACTAAAAATGATATAGAAGACTTCAGAAATTAATGTTTTCATAAACATAATAATAGATAAAATGAAGGTTAATGTTATTGTAAGAGGCAATGTGGTCAACAATTACTAGGGGTTAAAATAGATATATTTAATGAGTATCATTGAATAAATATTTCTATAAATCATATTAGCACAAATATCTATAGGTTTATATTAAATAATATCTAATGAGAATTTATGAAGCAATAAAATGAAGACTATACTACCAGATTATTTCAATGAAACTATGTAAAGGAAGATATCCAACATCATATAGGGGTTATAATTTTTTAGTAATACTATAGTGTAAGAGAGATAATATTAAAATGGATTTCATCAATATGGTTCTTAATACACCCATGGGGAATAATTCAAAATGTGTTTTTCAATATTATTTTTCAAAGGAGGAATATTTATTTCAAATTAAAGAATATTTATATCCTAATCATCACTCTATGTTGTATATTGATTATCTGTAGACACTAAAATTTTATCCCTTTAAAATATAACCATATTTTGATCAAGAATTCAAATAAAAAGAGTAATGTAATATCTAGAAGGTTTCAATGTTATAAGTAAATAATAGAATAACCTAAGATCAAAAAATATATTAAAACTTATGATGAGTTATCTAGAAAATATTGGATATGATTAAGTGAATATCACTTTACCTATATGGATGTTTGGAAATGTATTTTACTCCTTAGTTTTCATACAATACAATTTACCTTCAAAATATTAAAATGAAACTATATGAAAACCTATTTAGAATGAGATGTTGTATTTTGACATATAGGGATGATGTTTGAGAACAAATGATATTTGGTGTTGTACTTGTTAAATTGAGAAAAAAATAAAACATCCATAAATAAGTATATCAAGTATACATAAATGAGATTGAAATTTTATGATGATAACCTGAGGAAGGATCTCAAATTCCAATATTTGGAAAACTTCATCCCTATGATATCTCAATATAATATGTTTTGATATTTGGGATGGATGGGAAGCAATGAATAATGTAAATTATTCAATTTAAATAATTATAGTAGATAGAATTTATGTTATATAATTTATTGATTAAACAAATCTATTTTAAAGTGCCTAAAATCCAATTTATATCACATAAAATAAAATATATATGAAAAATTTTACATGATCTTATGTTTTCTTGTATTCATTAATATCAAGAGAAATAAAATAATGGAAGTTCAGTTAAATAATTTATAAAAGATAATAAGTAAAAAATCATATGAATTTAAATCTTCAGGTTCTATGAATGAATTAAAAACTAGAGATCAAATAATTAGAACTATAAGATGTGATAACAAAGGCTTATCAATATTTATTCATTGATTAATTAATAATTTTATAATTGAAATTACTATAATAATTATTATAAAGTAACTAAAAACTGAATGAAATAATAATATATATATATTATGAAAATAAAATGTAGAAAAATTGAAAGATGCCAATTTTCTATTACCATTTCTATTCATAATAAAAAAAAATAAAAAACTAATGTTAATATAATGTAAAAGCCTCCAGGTTTGTGTTAACCAATAAATAACATGTCTATAATTAATAAAACAAAAATTAGGAAATTAAATAGAATTATGTTTTCATTTTAAAAGAACTATAAAATGAAATTTATTATTATGTATATTATATTAAATGAATTTATTTGATGTACTATTAAAAACTTTGATTGGTAATTGTTATTATTTATCTATTATAAAATAAACATTCAAATTATTTAATATTAATATGAATTATAAATGTAATTAATTTGTGTAAAAAAATTAACCATGGATTCAACACATATGTATATCCTTTGTTGAGAATATTTATGAATGTTTGTGAAGGTGGTAGAAAAAATATGATTTTACCTATACCAAAACCTTAAAGAACATCAATAACTGAGGTTGAAGTGAAATCATTCAGAATATAAGTACAGTAGAGTATATATAAAAAAATATGATTTTTTTATTGAATCACCCCATAAATATAAAATTGTTCAACACCATACATTTGAGTTTTTTAACATTAATTTTTATTTTGTGTGTCCCCAAATTACAATTGAATGTTTTTTTGTAAGACACCAAAAATATGGGTTGGAGTAGTGATATAATTTAAAAAATTAATATTATATAAGAAATATTGATGTAAAATTATTTTTCTTGTGATGTTTGGTATTTTTTAGGAAAAAAATATAGAAAATTAAATTATGGTGAAATATATTAAATATTACACCAAATACATTTTATTAACGCCTAATTAACCAAATATAATTAACATTGTATAATTTATTCATTAACCATTATAGTAAATCATTTTTAGTAATATATGGGATTCATTTCAATAATCATATCACTTTAGATAATAAAAAATTAGAATACTTAACACTTTATTCCTTGGGATTACTCCCACCAGACCTCTAAATTCTCACCCCCTCTACTTATTTTCACTCACAACTTTTTTTATCTTAATATAACTACCAAGGACTATAACTCATAGATAACTATTAAATTTTGAATATTTTGGTTAGATTTATTGGTTGTCTCTAGCATAAGAAGCATATGATAGTTAAGGGTCTTATTTCTCTTCCATAAAACATCATATAATAATATCATTTTAGTATGAATTAAAATTTATATTTTAATATTCACATGTTATTATTATATCAATTTAGTTATCTTCCATACGATATCATATAAAATTGTGGAACCATTTTGTACATAGAGTTCAATGTTCACAATGTGTTAGAATCTGAATATTTTCTAAAGAGACATGAAAATATTTATTTTGATAAGATAAATAAATATTATATATTCCATGTATTTTTGGAATTATTGATGTAATATTTCTAATTGGGGAAAAAAATTTCATATGAAATTTTGTTATATAGTCGGTGGATCCACTATAGAGTCTATATTAGATTAAACCTGATTACGAATCAATTTATCTACTTTAATTAATTCATAATACAATAGATAATTTCTAATAATTAAATAATATATCCATAGTTTATCTTAAATATGTCTCTCAAGTAATCCTAAATATATACGGGATTTGTCCAAGAAATTTATAGTTACTATTCATTTTATATACATGTTTTCAATTTTATATACATATTGATCATCATCATCATCAGTAAACATTAAGTGAAATTTCATATTATTCACTTAATATAGGTACTTATTTTATCATTCATAATCCTAGATTATTTATAATATGGGTTTTTAAACTCACTTATTCTATTTTCTTATAAAGGATAATCAGGTAAGATAAATTTCATTGAAGAACTATGCCATGTATTTTTCAAGTTTTAATTCATTAAAATTTAATAATGGGATTCCTATTTTATTTTAATATAAAAGGGAATAAATTATATATTTATATTTCGTGTGGGTCTTTGATTTGTAATACCCTTTACTGAATCAATAATTATCAAGTAACAACTATGATATGGTAATGGAAGAATACCACACGTTTTAATATAATGTATTCTCAAAATATTACATTGGTAGGTTTATGTTGTCCATCATTATGCCTGAATGGCTCGAAGGCCTTCATATTTATTAATTTTTTATAACCCCCCTTTGAAGGGATGAGGGGGAACCCTTATAAGGCCCGTAGGCTCAGAGAATACATGGCCCGTAGGTTTAGGAGATTACATGACCCAAAGGTCTTAGAAATTCAACCACAATATCTATAAGGAACTTCCCCTCCCTAGAATCTGCATCATGATAGTATCTCTCCACCTTCACATGGCTGTCTGGTTAATCTTCTCGTGCAAGTATAGAATGGTACCAATGGCATAGCCATATCCTCTCATTATGACATATCTATTTGACTCTGCTATGATGAGTGCACTTTCTCTTAATCCTCTTCTAGGGATGCTCCTTTTTTGTATTGTGTTAGGGGAAATTGCATGTGGCCCAAAGGCCTTGAGGTGGACCGATGGCCTTAAAGGTGGCTCGAAATCCCTACTTACCTGAAGGCCTGGGTGGCCTGAAATCCTTAAGGACACCAAGCACAAACCGGTGGCCCAAGGTGAATAGTTCCAACTGCTACAATACTAAACAATAACTCCTACAGTAACTACTATAGTACTGCTAAAATACCCACATAATGTACAGCTTTCTATAGTACTTGTACAATGTATATTCTGATACAGTACCCGCACAGTGTATAGTACTTCTACAGAAATTCTACTGTGTCTGCTATAGTACCCAGAAATATTCCTCTACATGGTTTTGAACATGGGTCTTGTGGATGCACTTAAAGATACCTCACCAACTGGGATGAGGCTCATTTTAAATCCAGCATTATTCATTCAAATAATTTCCATAATTTCATATCATTTATGGCTATCAAGATGAATATTTATTCACTTTATTTTTAAATGCATGGTTTCTTATATTTTTTAGTTTTTTATTTTTATACATTCAAATGAATAACTAATTCAACCCTATTTTTATTTCTTATTATGAAATTTTCATACCCAAGATATTCTATCCACTTATATGAGTATCATATCATCCATTTTTTTTGTATTGTGTCTCGTCAAATATTAAAATCATATATTATAAGTGATATTTTCCAAAAAACCCATCAAGGGATCATAAATTTTACTCAATAGATGTAATATATCATGTGATAATATAATTTTTATTTAAATATTCTCTTATATACTAGTAATCTTTATCTATTTTTATGAAAATTTATTAAATTTTATTAGCATTTAATATTTAATCCAGTTTCTCTCCATAATTATATTTGTGGTGCTTCAAGGACATTTTTTTACAATATTTAAATAATAAATGGGTGCATTATTTGATATATTCAGCTATGATCATGAATAATCTTTGGATAAATCATCTGGAAATACATATATTCTCAAGAAATTATTATATATATTATATTTTATATATGGAATAAAATTTTCATAAATTTTTATGAAGACTATATATATGGAAAATTGAGGTTTTCTATTGTTGAAATTTTAATTGTTCCATAAATGTGGTATGGTGGATTTGATTTGATTTACCAAATTTTTTTGCTATGTTTTTCCTTGTTTGAAATGAAATGTAGTCTATATATATTATTTATGTTCCAATTTTTTTATTTAATATATTTATGATGATGTGGAGAATTTTATCATGTTAAAAATGAATTCTACATGTGTGTGATTATATAATGGTGGAGATAGTCACAAACCCATTCCCATAGTAAAGTTAGATTATAGTGCCTCAACAAAATTTCATTATTGGCTAATGAAAAGAATCATTAGGGTTCTGTTTGGACTAAAAGAAATAGTAATATATTAGATTTATAAATTTTTATATTTCTAAGCTAAAAATGGGCTATAAAATGATATTGTACACGAATGGATTAGTGTATATGAGTAGAACCTAATTTAGGGTCTATATTTTAAAAAAAAAATTATAATTGACAATGATTAAATTATTTCACTAACATTGGCATTAATATTTATTTGGATAAAACTATACATTTTAGTATTGTATATAATAATTGATATTATATTTATTTTAATTTTGGATTCCTTCATAGAAAAAGGTTAAAAGTTGATTTTTTGATATGGGACCTGATATTTTTTTATATTTAATTAATGATATATAGGTTTATTAGATACAATGATTAATTTATATACATAAAAAAGGGATATAGGAATTGATGTTTTTTATTTTTTAATTGAATCTTAATTAAATTACTAATGAAAAAAATAAATATCATTTGTATGTGGAATAAATGGTTTGTATTTAGTGAAATCCAAAATATATATTTTATAATTGAATGATTGGTAATTTTTTTTTTGAAAATAGAAAAACATAAGTTAAAATTCATTATTTTTATGTATAAAAATAGGTATTTTATACCAAGGAGAAATTGGAGACAATGTCCACACATATATATTTTTAGTATCTCTTGTCAATTCAAATTTAATGATTATTCAAAATGATATATTTATTTATTTATTTATTTAAAAATAAATTATTTATTTAAGAGAACAACTTAATTATTATAATAAAAAAATAATTTATATGTAATCAATCATGTTATCTATTTAGATGTTTCATATGATTGAGTAATTATGAGAAGATAGTAAATTATTTGTCCTTGCATTTTATTTCATAGACATATTTAAGATGATATGAGTTTGATATATTTTTATACAAAATGAAAATGGATCATTCCATAAAATATTTGAAATACCTAAAAGATTTATATGAAACAAATATATATTACTGTATTAAGAACATAATTTATTAGATTTTGTTTGAATAATTCTAATCATACATACCGGGAAGAATTTTTCTCATCCAAAAATAAAATATATCAAATGTATTTTGTTATTAATATCATGAAAATATTAAATCATGTAAACATGTGGATAGAAAATTCTCCAATATGTACTAATGTAACAAGAGATTATTATAAAATTTTATAAGGGGATGTTCATGAATGAAATGTATAATAAATATCCATAATTTACACTATTCATAATGTATAGTGATAAATCATTGAATTCTTCATATGGAAAACTCATTTATTTAACCAGTATAGTGTATTGGGAGAAGGGAGTGAAATTTTTTTCCAATGATATTTGGTATATGGGGTCTATGAAAATTATACTACCTCATTCCAAAATTACAACCACACTAATTATTCTAGAATGAACATTCCTTTTCTTATATGAAATTTATAAATCATATAATCTTTTTTTTATTATATTAAATGATGTTTTTAATTTTTTATTTGTGTAATTCGGGCATGGGGGCACTCTTCTTGTTTTTATTAAGCATCGTCTTATGTTGGGTTCTGAACCCTCAATGTTAATTTTTAGCATCTATCATTTAATAAAATACAATTTATATAAAATGAATGAATTAATAGAATATAAGTTTCCATTCGTATGAGATGATAATATATTTTTATCATTTTTTGGGTTGGGAAGAATTATTAGATTAGTTGAAGATACAGTTCATGGTAATATCCAAGGTATATAATGTATTGGTTTTTCTGAATATTATAATTTTTTGAAAAATATTTTACATCATTTTTTCCATTGAATATTAAAAGGAATATTATTAATATGGATACATAATTTGGGACAATGATTAATAATAGTGAGATGGTAATAACTTGGACCATAATTTAGATCCATGATTTTGATCAAGTTAGAAAGGGATTCTCATTAATTATTAATCTTCCCACATGAATTTGTCATCATTTTTTTTATTTCTATTGATTGATTGTTCTTATTAAATGTGATTCTCATGGGTTATTTATTAAATATTGAATATTAAATAATTAAAAAAGTATTTGTAATGTTATATTTGGGCTAAAACAATCATAATTAAAGTAAGAATTTTGTTAAATTAATTTTTTGTTATAATCAAAATAAAATGATGATAGTGAAGTAAAATGTCTTCAAATGAAAATGAATATTTATTTTTTTATGATTTTAACAGTGGAAAAATATTTCTATGTAGACAGTAAAAAATTAAATTTATAATGAATTCCTTATCATAAGGTTTTTTATTAAAGTGAGACCGTCTTTATGAGTTATAATTTTTTGAAGGGAAGGTATATTTAAAAACTATACATTATATCATAGGTTGGGAAATTAATTATATTTTTTATGCTAATATTTGGTTTTTATTTGAGTATATAATTTTTTTTATATTTTATATTTTAATATGGTGAAAATTATTTTGAATCCATTCGTGTATTTGTAATTTAATTTAAGTGGTTGTAATTTTTCATCTAATTTCTTTAAAATATAATAAAAGTGTAGAAAATTTCTATTATATTTTCTATTTTTTATATATTTTATAATATATATTCCACTTTCAAAAATCATTATTTTATATTCTAATACAATTGGGGTAATTAAATTAAAATATTTAGTTTCATGAAATCAATAATACATCTTTTTTAGAAAACCACAAACATTGCAATTAAGAGATTGTCATGTGACCAATGAGTATAGGATTTTATGGAGAGAGAAAAATAATATAAAATGAAAAAGTGAAAGTTAAATATTTAAACCATGTTATATAATTCTTGGGTTCTAAAAATTAGGTAACATGTGATGAAAAATTATTACCCAATCTACACAAGGCAATACAAGTAACTTGTGTGAAATCTTAAAAATTCAAAAACATATCTAAATGGTAAAATCATTATGAATAGACAAAATGAATTTTTTTTATGAAACTAATGAAAATATAAATTTTATCTTAACCCCTATATAATTTTATAAGTTTTAAATTAATTCTAATATTGAGTAAAATATATTTATGTTATTTTTTAAAAAAATAAGAAATGTTTAATAGGGAGAAATTATTTATTTTTCTATGGGGTTTTCATAAAATGATTAAATTAAAAAGTCAAATTTTATATGGATTTAATTTTTTTTATATATGGAAAAATATAATTGTAATCATCTCTCAGGTGGAAATTTCAATAAAAATAGTTTGATGTCATTGGGGTAAGTAGTCTACATTCTTATATAAACTCTGTGAATAATATATCTTTCATTCATTGAGTAAACTTTATGAAAAAAAGATTATGAAAAAAGAAAAATTTTCCCTCAAAAACTTTTTTCATTCAAATTTTCACCCGGTTATGGGGTTAAATATCATTGAAAACAACACTATAATGAAAAAACCCAACAATAATCAAATTTGGATGGTAATATTCTTTTATTTATAACATATACATGAGAGATATATCTAACATAAATATTAAAATTTAGATATTTATATTCTTTATAGTAAATATGATGATTATAATTTTATTAATTCATACTATCTTGGTTACTAGATGTTCAATTGTTTTATTTTTCATTCTTTTTTAAAAACATTATCAAATAAAATTAATTTATAGTTTTCCTATATAGATCAATTTGGCCCAAAAATAATTCTAATTCATAATCCAATATCTATATTATTTTATATGTATGTGCATATATATATATATATATATATCTGTGTGTGTGTTTTTTATTTAACTACAATTCTTAGTTTATATACCACATCATAGTTTGATAAAAAAGGTTATTTAAATTTTGGTTAGCTATGTCACTTTTGAAGGGTTACATATAACATTTATCCATTTTACTATATTACTTATTCTAGTGGAGTGATGTTATTTTTTTCATGAAGCTATTTTATCAATAAGATTGATAATAATGATGTCTCTTAGAGTTTTCAGGTGAATGTGATCCACGATTTCTATATAAGTAACATAAATGAATGTGTTCATCCTTTTTTACTTGATGTTATTGTTTGCAAAATAATTTTATATCATGAAATTGTATATTTTCTCCTTTATAATTATATATATATATATATATTTAAAATAATTGTATCATTTTCATTAGTCATGTGTAAAACCAAGGGATAATGAAAACCTTTTCGTTGATGTTATCCATGATTTGTGTCCTATGTGAGGGTGATTTAAATATGTTCATAAACATACATAGTGGATAGTTTGTTTTGGGGGATTCAACCTGTCATAAATATGAAACCTAGCGAGTATGTGGATATAAATATAATTGCTGGTAGGATATTTTACTACATAAAAAATACAGGGCCAATAATGTAGTAAAGGTGGTCTCAGAATCATAAATATAAGGTTATGTTATGATTTATAAATGGAGAGAGTGGGGGGTTCCATGAGGGATACCTATAATAGATAAAATATATATTATATTTTACAATTTTAATATAATTATATATAATTAAATATGTATATAACCATGAATATATCAATATATTTTGAAAACAGGAATCCAAATATATAGTATACTCTTTAGTGAAATGTAGAAGGTTTTCATTTTCATGACTACATCAATTTCCCTTTAATATATTCATTAGTATGGGAAGATTTTCCATTTAATGTTTTAGATAAAATTAATAAATAAAGAGATATTATGGAATAAAAATTATTAGGTTGGGTGATAAATTATAATAATTAACTCATATAAAGGAATGATAAATTTATTTTGGTAAATTATGGACTATGATTTTCATTATATAAAAGTGGTTATTATTACAACACTATGCATTTTTATGATTGAAGTATTATAAACTAATTTTAATCATAAAGAATTAATAAGGGGATTCATTTGTAAAAAATGGATACAAATGTTATGGAATATATAATGGAATGTAATATTGGTGTTGGATTATGTCATGGATGAACATTGTATTAAGGATTATAATCTACTTTTAAAAATAATCATATAATTGATTAAATTTTGGATAGTTCAAAGAAAAATTTTGAGAATAATAAAAATAATATATATATATATATATTTGTGTGTCTGTTTGTGTGTGATTTTTATGTCACTAGAATTTTGAAGAAAATATTTTGGTTTTATGAATATGATTGTTGGATAAAAAGAATATAAAAAGACACATATATATCCTTTGAATATATAGAAGTAAACAAGGAAATAACTAGTCACCTATTACAATATTTTTTATAATCATTTTGGAAGAAATTATGAATATTTAAAAATAATAATTTAATGATTTTTTTAATGATAGTACCATTTTTCAGAATTAAAGGAATAAATTTTTAGTCTATTTATAAGTACACAATTTTAAAAGACTATGGATTACTAATCAAATTTTTGATATGTTACTTTATTTGAAAATGTATATTTTATAATTCATTTTATTTATAATAAAAATATTTTTTGGATAAGAACATTTAACCTGGTTAAAATTGAGAAAGATATTTATTGCTATATATAATGATGAAGGGGTTTTGAGAA
Organism: Viscum album; assembly: GCA_963277665.1. NCBI lineage: Eukaryota > Viridiplantae > Streptophyta > Magnoliopsida > Santalales > Viscaceae > Viscum > Viscum album. Next base: position 1,335,692,574 of record OY728132.1, on the reverse strand, counting down.
AGAAAAAAGTATTTTTCAAATTTTATTTTTGATAATAGGAAGACACAAAAAAATATTTGGGATGCCATTTTGTTTTATTTAAACAATTAATTGGTTTAGAAAATTAATAATAATATTAATAAATATATATTTAAGAGTAAGAGAAAATATTAATGAAATTTTTATAAAGTAAAATTATATACTATTGAATTCAAACCACATGTGTTTTAGTTTCAAATTAGTGTTCATGGAACGACATAACACTGTGTACATTTAATATCTGACATAGATTAAAAAAGTAATGAACATAATATTAAACATCCATTGGTATGACTCATTTTAGATAGACATGATTCTAAAATTTTGATATGAAGATCCCATTATGTAGAAATCACATCATGTTTGATAATATTTTTATCAAATCATATTAATAATCTATATTTACTAAAAGATTAGTTGAATAAAAATTCATTTTGACATATTTTTACCTATTATTTGTGATAATATAAATAATTTAATCCATTTATGATAATACAAAAAGACAACTATGAAGATACTAGATAATTTTAAGAAGATATATGTCCAATTATTATATTCTTATAGTAGAACAAGATACCCATTTTGATTAAATATATTTTTCATGCTAAATAGATTAAATTCTGTGTAAATTTAAATTTTATGAAAAAATAATTCAAGGAATTTTTTATAGATTTATAATATATAAAATAGAGTTATGTGAAAAAGATAGGTTAATTATTAATGTAATATTTTTAAAAAATATATAATGAAAAAAATATGTATTAATTTGTAGAGATCCATTATAAAAAAGTTATCTCTATATTTACATTTGTAATATAAAAGTAATGTTACATAACACTCTATCAAAACCCAAAAACCATAAATTAGTAGTTTCTTTGAACCCTAGAAAAATGAAAACATTTTTACACCATTAGAAACATTCTTCCATATTCTAAACCATCATCTAGAAATTTTATAAGACATTTTATTCTTCATACCACGGAGAAAAGAAGATACAGAAAGGGTGTAAGATATCATTCTCATTTCAAGTACACCCCTTTTGCATTTGCTCCCTTATTATAGAATTGGACTGTGTTTTATTTTTGTTAGGAAGTATTTGGAGTTGTCTATATCTACTGTAAAAAATCTTTTTGGGCTGGAAAACTGTCTACAAAAAAAATACACATCATGAAATGATATTACACATTGTGTAATAGATTTATCAGGATAATATAACTCAATGTGACATGTTTTTTGGAATAAAATATTAAAAATGATTACATGATGTTTAATAGAATTACACACTGTGTAATTATTTAAATGGTATATTAAAATGTTATATATGGCTCATTTTAGTTTGTTTTTCTTTTTTTCATCCTTCCTCATCTTATCCTACTGTAACTACTAGAATATTTGGAGTGATTTTTTCATCCCTGATCATTGAGTATTGGTGTTGGATTCCTCATAAACCCATTTTATCCACTTCCATCTCATTCCTCATTATTCTGAAGATGTGGTAGAAGCTTTGATAGTTGTTGGATCAGGGATTGATCTTGATACTAGGTTTCAGTCTAGACATCTTTTACCATTGTTGATTTGACCATCAGAAATCAATTGCGATTTTCTATTGGCGATCATTATTTATAAATTTTGTGGTATGTATTCTATTTTTCAAATATCACTTTCATGATTTTGATAACCTAAATTTAATTTTAGACCTTATTTTTTTATTAGCCATTGATTTCAAAAATTTGAATTAATTAACGTAGTATATTTGTTAAATAAGAAATTGTGAAATTGGGGATATTACAATTGTGGGTTTTATTAAATAATATTTTAACTAATTAATGATTATTTTTGTTATAATAAAATTTATTGAATCGATTAATTAATTGTTAAATTAATTAACTGGAGGAATGTAAGTAATTAATTATGGAATTAATTTATTATATTTATTTTGTCAATTGATTTTTGATTAAATTAATTGAATTGATATACTCAATTAATGGGTGAATTATTTTAAGGTATTATCATGATTAATTAATTGTCGAATTAATTAATGGAATAGATGTTACCAATTAATGGGTGGATTTATTGAATTTAATGTTATGATTAATTAATTAGTGGGTTAATCAATGGATTTATGTAACTATGAAATTGATTAATTTGGTTAATTAATTGACGTATTAATGAATTCTATATTTTGACACATTTTACATTGGGATATTATGATATATGCGTTGAATGTGTGTGGTACATGAACTAATTCTCCAAATATGAATATGTTTTAAATGTTCATGGGACAGGGATTGAGGTTGCAAATACCCATGTAAAATTGAGGTGTGGGACAAGGACATAGGCTCCAAGTAACCATGGGGTGTTAGAAAAAATTTTCTTTACCCATCAATTTGGCATTAGACTATGGTTTAATTTACTGGTGATAATGAATAAAATGAATGGGAAATTAATGCCCACTGTATTACAACATATTGTTAATTAAATGTGTGGAATGGTTCAGATACTAGCTTGAGCAGAATCATGTATTGAGGTTCATGTGTCCTTAGGAACCTGAGGGTTTACGTTGTTAAATAAGGAATAATTGATAATGTGATATCTTTATACTTTTGAATTATATTAATTTATTTATACAATCAGGAATCACTTGGGAGTTTGTTGTGTCTTTAATTTTGGGGTTTCATTTTGACACATGGAATGTAATTTAGAATGAAATGTATACTATTTAGTTTTAATATTGTATTATCTATTTTGGTTATATTGTGATACTGATATTTTCAATATTATGTTATATCTATTTGTTATTCTTATTTATTTAGTCTGATAAAATACTTTGATAATGAAGGTATAGTATCCAAACTATCTAAATTAGACGCTCATTGCTAATCGGTGGACTTTAGAATATAGCGAGGCATTCTTGAGGCCATGTGATAGAATGTATCAGGGAACTAGTGTGTGGATGCTAGGTCAGAACATTAAAAAGTGCTATTATAGGGATATTTAATTTTATTTTTCATTTTACATACTATTTGGGAATGGTATATAGAAGAATATAATGATTAGAGTCTTGGTTAAGAGCTCATTCTATGGAGAATATACCCTATATACGACTATAAAATCCATGTTCCCATGGTGGGATTGTTTTTCTCGATATTTTTTGTAACATTTGATGTTATTTCACCTTGGAGGATGCACTTATTTTGTGTTGTTATTATTGTTTCTATGATTTTATGATGATTGTATCATTGCCTTGAATGGAATGAAAATTGACTATGCATGAATCGTTTTAGGAAATCATGATTATTTAATGAAATTTATCTTCATAGGATTGGTTGGAAAATAGTTTTTGGGTATGAGGTTTAACATGATTTTTTTATTTCTTGTGGAATTTAATTCAAAATGATTCCTAATATGAATGTGAAATAGAAAATGATGCGTAGTGAGAGAAATTCAAATGGAAACAGCGTGTCTTGTTTTAAACATGAATAATAAAAATGTTTTTACCCTTTATTAACCATGACCTAGTTTTAGGAAGTTTAAGGGTTGTGATAGTGCCTCACAACTGACCATGTAGTGGGGAAATGGGGAGAAATACTTCTTATGGATTATTTTAATTTCCCATAAATTTGATACCATTTATATGGGTTTCCTAATGTCATTGTTTGGAATTATAGAGACATTATTCAATGACGATGATTTTTTAGAGAATGATATGAGGATATGGATGGAGATGATCTACCGGTAGTAGATCATCAGGCACTGAATGTTTTGGGTGAGGGAGATTGGGGGAATATCTAATAAAACATTTATCACATTATAAATATCATGGAAAGTCACCCAAAGTGGGTTATGAATGTTATGTATGAGACGATGATGTAATTTTAGTCAAAAAACCAAACCAATTTTAATGATGAGGGTGGACCTGATGTGGAATAATATTAGATTGATTCCATCCATAGCATACATGACCATTTATATACTCTTGGTGATAATAGGGTAAAGATGGTTGTATATATATTTTGACGATCAGCAATGTGTGGGTGGGATGTTCATACCCGTATAGGGCAGGAAGATAGGATGGCTTGGAAGAGTTTTAGAGGTGTTACTGGTACACTTTTATGTGAAGATTTTAAGATGAGAATGAGTAGATGAGTTCTTGTGGTTCACTTATGGGAGCATGTTTAGTACAAACATTGTGATTCACAATAAATATATGCAACACTTTTATCTAGTGCTGTAAAGGGATAAGATGGATAGGGAATGTGGTTTTCAATATGGGATCAAATATTAGATTATGTCACATGTTAACCTCAGTGAAATAAGTTTATTGAGTTGATGGATCAAGATCTCATAGCCATGGGTATCCAAAATGAGTCTTGGAGTGCATGAAAAATGGTTGTTGGTAGACGATTGTGAGGTATGTATTCAAAAGACAAGAAGATACACTTTTAAAAGGATATCTAGGGTGAGAGAAAAAATAGTGTCATGGGAGAAGGATCAATTACTCAGGATATTACCTGACTTCTTTTCCACCAGTGTGGTAGCCTGTGCCACTTTCGTAAACATTATCCTCGAGCATCGATGGAGTGCCAACCCTGCGGTAGGATGGGACATCTAAGAGGTTCTTCATGAACCCATGACAGAAAAATAATGATGGAGAAGAATGGTAGAATAATATTGTCGGAAGGGGAGATTTTATGCCTTATAAGTTTTGCAGTTGCGGTTCTGCTGTCTATGGTAGCAGAGGCTATGGAGGAGTTTCTTCAAGGAAAGAGACCCTATATCATCAGTGTAGTCCATCACATGGTACCCATACAACATTATAAGTAAGAGTGGTAAGATATTTTCATGAGTTGAATCATACTCATGCAGAAATTGAGGCTCGACCACCGATAGTGATAGGTACTCTCTTATTTGATACTTCTCCCTGTCTTTATAATATTTTGGAATAATTTTTGAATGATTTGAGACTGGTGGTAGAGTTAATGAGTTGGGTGTTGACAATAGATACGTCATTGGGAGTATAGTCAAGAGTCCTCTTCTTGGGAAGAGGGTGTTCTCTTGTGGTTGAGGAGTATCATTTTCTATGGGATCTATATATTCAAGAAATTTCATGATTCGGTCGAGTCATGGGAATAGACCAGTTATTAGTGTAATGATCAAAGATTTATTTTTACTATAGTAGAGTGACTTTTATATCTCTTGGGGGTGACTACTATGTTTAGTGTAGAGAGTGGGTAATTAAGGTTATCCATGTGGGATGAATCCACCATAAACTAGGAGAGCATACCCCCAAGGATGAATATATATTTCAGGATGACATAAGTGTGATGTAAAACTACTATTAGATTGGTTTCTGGATCTGTATTTTAATGACTTCTCATGGATTCCACTTTAATAAGGGTTTATCCATATGAGTATATCACATTGGGGTTGTATTGTTTATTTTATGAAGGATGACTAGACTCTATGTGTATCTGTTGATTATTTAAAGTTGAACCATATGAGTGTAATGAACATATATCATTTTCCACATATCGCGGACAGTTTTTACTGGTTAATGGAAGCTTTTGTATTCTAAAAGATCTACCTAAGATATGGGAATCATTAGTTGAGAGTAAGAAATTATAATATACCAAGTACTACATGAAATATAAGATATGTCCTTTATGAGTTCATTATAATACCATTTGGGTTGAAATATAAACCAGTAGTGTTAATGGACAAGATGAATAGAATCAACAATCCATGCTTGGATCGGTTTTTTGTTTTTCCATGGATGAGATCTTGGTGAACTCCAATACTCATGGTGATCATGCCCAATATCATAAAGTCATACTAAGTACACATTAAGGGAATCAAATATATTCCATGTTACCTAAGAATTAGTTTTTGATTGACTAGGTAAAAATTATGTGCCACATAATCTAAGAGGAAGTTGTGTTAGTTGGCCCTAGAAGGGCTAGGAATTTGTATGTTGGGACTATCATAGAAAAATTCATGATATCCATAGATTTATTTTGTTGGTAGGATATTATTAGATGTTTATAATGGAAATTATCTAATTGGAAGATCCACTATTGGGCTTTTCCAATAAGGGAATAATGTTTGAATGTATGAAAGCATGTGATAATTACTTCCAGGATCTAAAGAAGTGTTTTACATGGACTCCAATACTGATCCTAACTGAGTCATGTAAGGCTTATGCATGTTTTTTCTAATGCTTATGGGATCATATATGGATTATTTTTGATGAAGTGATGTCGATATGTGGCATATGAGTGTTGTTAGGTGAGGACACTAGACAAAAATCTAATTTTAGAACAACCTAAAGTTAGTTGTAGTCATTTATTACTTGACGTGTTAGTGTAATTATCTGTTCGATGAATAGTTTACTATGTATATGGATAATAAGAGCTTGAAGTATATATTTTCACAACGATACTTTAATATCTATGTCAATAGGTGGTTATTTTATTTTCTATCATTTGATTCTAATTTTTCCAATTTTCCTAGAAAGGGAAATAGTTTTTTGACACTTTAAATAGGAAAGGTTAGACCCATTCAGTACAAGATTCTAGTGATGAGTGGAATATTATGACCTTGATAGCTGATATGCATGGTGTGGTTCAAGATATTCAGGAGTAGATTACTCTCATATCAGTATCAGTGGAGTCTAAAATATTGATATGGATCAAATACAGTAAGTATGAGGATCTGGAATATTTAACAATGAGGGAAAGCATTGAAGGTGGGGGGTAACCTTCATAATAGACCATAGATGAGTATATGATCACGCATGTCAGGGATGATTCTTTTGCACCTAATTGTATAGAGGAGGGGTTAATGTGTGAATTTCATTCCTTAAAGTGGGCGGTGCATCTAGGTGTGACCAGAATGTACCATGAACAATGATGAAAATTCTGGTGGCTAGGCATGAAAAATGATGTAGCAGGGTTTGTGATTTAATGATGCACTTTTCAATAGGTGAAGGATATTCATCAACATCCTAGTGGTTTTATACATCCTTTTCCAATTCAGGAATGCAAATGGGATGACATTAATAGGGATTTTTTGGTAGTTCATCTGAGAATTCCTTGAAAGAATGAATCTATTTAGGTTGTTGTAAAGATTTTTAAATAGGTAGTACATTTCATTCCTATTAAATATACTTTAACGATGGTAAAATTGAGTGATTTATATGTTTTGGATACAGTACATCAACACAAGATTCCATTGACTATAATTTTAAACTGTGGCTCATGTTTTAATTCACACATCTTCAAGGGATTATAGAAGGTACTTAGTATACATGTTTTTCTAAGTATGAAATTCCACCCACATATAGATGGAAAGAAGAAGCATACAATAATGGGGTTATAGTATATAATTTGAGTGTGTGTTCAGGAATTTGGTGTGTTTTTAGAGAAGAATATATCTTTAGAAAAATTATTCTCTATAATTTATGGAGAAACGATACAAACGTCACCATATGGGGAACATTATGGCAGTCCATGTTGATCACCACTGTGCAGGGTGGAGGTAGGTGAGTGAGACTTGTTGTGACCAAGTGTAATTGAAGATACATCCCAGCAGAATAATCTTATTCTAACCCATATGGATATCACACAAAGTATATATAATTAATATTCAAATAGATGTCGATTACCCCTAGAGTTTACAAAGGGTGATCATGTATTCTTCTAGCTGTCCCCAATATAGGGGAACCAAAGGATACAAAGGTAGGTAAAGATGGTTTCCATGATTGTTGAACTATTTGACATTGTGGAATGAATTGAGATGGTGTCATACTGATTAGATCTTCCAAAAATATATATTGGTATGCATGACATTAAATGTTTTATAACATTAGAGGTATCGCCCTGATCCTTCTCATTTGATCGTTGTAGATAATTTTGAGCTTGAGAATGATGATTCCTTTTAGGAGCATCTGATACTTGTGTTGGATTGTGGTGAGAAATTGTAGTTGATAAAGGCAGTTCTAGTTTTTTGAGTATTTTGGAATCATGGTTGTGTTTAGGAGGAATCATGGGAGATATTAGAGGATATATAGGTTCTATGGATTGGCCTTTTTTTACTTCAATGTCTTAGATTTTCTTGGTAGTATATATTGAGTATAATGTATTATAAGGTGGGATGATGGAAAGGTCTCATTCTCCTTCCATGTGTGTCCCTTTTGAGTTTTCTCTATTATTCTATGTTTGGAAAGTATTATATTTTGGTTTGGATGAAATTATAGGTGGAAATATCCTTTAGGAAAAATATTTTTGGGACAAAGAAATGTTTGTAGAAAATATAAACACCATGTAATTATATTATGTTTTATGAAATAGTTTAATCGGAATTAAATCACCTTTAGAGAGAGGTTTCTCAACATAAACAATTAACAATAATTATATGATGTCTAATGGTATTAAACACTAAGTAATTCTCTAAGTTATAGATTAAAATTTTTATTATGTTCTATTTCAGTTCATTTACCTTCATGTAGCAATTATCCTCTATCTCTAGGGAAATATTTTCAATATTTTGAGCAATTTCTTCATCTCTGGTCCTTGAGAATTGGTGTTTCATACCTAGTCAACACTTTTTTTTACATTTTTTCCCTTTCATTCCTACATCTTTTGATGAGGTGTTGGAACCTTTGATATTAAAGGGTTTGTGGGATTATCATGCTAATATTTTTTGTTCTATATCACTTCTTCAATTAGACATCCATTCATCTTACCTCAATTGGGGTATTCTGTTGGATATTTTAAATCATAAATTTTTCGGTAGGTATTCTGTTATTGAAATTCCAAAGTCTTCATTTTTATTATGTGGATGTAAATATAGAATTTCTTTTGGATGGTTACCAAATGAGTTCCTAGATTTTAAATAACTAATTTGTTAGATTAATTAATTAAGGAATTATTAAATTTGGGTTTTTGGGATTATTGGTATTGACTAATTAATTGTTGAATTAATTAATCAATATTGTTCTAATTAGGAAGTTGACTGAATTAACTTATTTATTAATAAAATAATTAATTGTATGGATGTGGTCAATTAATTTTTGAATTAATAGAATGGATTAATATGATTAATTTATTGTGAATTAATTATTGTAATGGATGTAATCAAATAATGGGTTGATTAATTGAAGGGATTTCCGTGATTAATTAATTGTTGAATTAATTACTCAAATAGATGTAATCAATTAATAGATGGTTTAACTGAAGTGATTGTCCTGATAAAATAATTTTAAATTATCTAATTCATTAATGTGATTATGAAATTGTTGAATTTAGTTAATTAATTGATGAATTAATTAATTTTATATTGTGAAAAATGTAATATTGTAAATTTGTGATAAATGTGGAAAATTTATGTTGGACAAGGACTGTGTCTCCAAATACCCAGATGTGTTCAATGTGTGTGGTAATCAGATTGAGGCTCCAAATATCCATATATTTTTAATGTATGTGGGATAGAGATGGTGATTCCAAACAACCATTTGAGTTAAATGTGTGTGATATGGGGATTGATGCTCTAAAATATCATATGAGACTGTGAGTTGGGATAGGGACTGAGGATCCAAATACCCATATTAAATTGAGGTGTGGGAAGGGAATAGAGGCTCCAAATATCGACGATTTGTTATACATGATGTTCTATTCCTAATATAATTGAATTGGAATGTGTTTCTAATTATCCATGATAATGAATTGAAGTGAATGGATAATGAAATCCCAATTCATTATAATAAATTCTGAATTAAATTTTTGAAATATCTCATAATCTAACACAGTCTGAAGTAGGAATGGAAGTTCTTATGTCCTCAGGAACTCTGGGGTATATGTTGATAAATGATGACTAATAGATAATGTGATAACGAATTACATATATATTGTTATTATTTTTTATAGAATTCTATTCAATATTTTTGAAATTACTTTTTATAAATTATTAGTGGTGGTCTAATGAGTTGTACTCACAACCTACTCAGGATTCCCATTTGGTACATAAATAGAATTCATGTTTTCAGGATAGGATAAGTGAAATGGCCATATGATAGGTGGTTGATTTTGGTAAGAGCATGATGAGGGAAAAATATTTGGAATAGGGACCCCTTAGGGGTTGATAGTGTATTTAATTTTGGGATTCCATTTTAACACTAGGAACATACTTTTTTATGGCATGTAAACTACATAGTTTTGATACTGTAGTTCCATTTTTGGTCATCTTGATATATTTTTATTTCCTGGTTTTGTTGCATCTATTAGAAATTATTATTTATTTCTGTTTTTGACCTACTTAAATAAAGAAAGTATAGTCTCCCTAATATCGACATTTGGGCCACAAATGTAGTTTCCATCCTCTGGCATATGGGGAGGTGCACTTGAGGCCATGTTACTGATCGTCTCAGGAACCAGTGTGTTGAACATTAATCATGGAATTACAATGGTAAGGATCAATGTTTCACAATCATGAACATCAATAAATAAAGTGTCATAATCATAAAAATGGACTTTTTACCTGTTTCAACATGGAAATATTCCAACCTGTTAACAAATAAAATTCTAAGAATTGACAACTATCATTTCACTCAACCATTGTGAACATTATTTCTGACTAAATATTCACATAACATTTCTATCACATGAGATATACAAATTAAACAATGTATAAGAGGCATATATTGGTCTACAAATTCTTATGATCCATAAATATTTTTTTTATTTAAAAATTAATCATCACATTAGAAAATAACCCATAGAATGAAAAATGGGTTTCATGTTAACATCATTCCATACAGAACTCATGGATAAAAAATGGGCTTCATCTCATTATTAAATTTAATAAAATAAAATGACCTCATGTAGTCGATTTATTGATAAAAAATATGAAAACAAAAAATAACAATTCATAACAATATTAAATATAAATTGAATCATGAAATATGAATTCATTGAAATAATCATTTGGATATTGAGACGAATGTGGAAGATAAAAAATATGTATTTTTTTAATTATTTATAATTCAATTTAATAAAAAATTATAAATAAGATTAAAAAAAACTTTTCAGAATATACCAAATAAGCCTTAATGGAAAAGAAGATTCAATCAAACAATATAATATCAAAATATTTAAATATAAATTTTTTCATGAACATGTGGTTTGGAGTATAACTATTATTAAACATGAAAAGAATTGTATTTCAATAAATATAATTAAGTTGAAAAAGATGCATCATTTTAAGAGTTAATAAAACATATGTTGAAAAGGTTTAAATATATATATGGAAGATAATTTATCATTATATTTCAAAATTATAATTGGAAACATAAATGAGACAAAAATTTTGTACCTATAAGAAAATGATTTGTTATAAATGTTAAGGGGATATTATTTGAAATCCCTCATCATCTAAAAAAGTTCATCAGAGAATAATTCATTGATATTGAACATTATTTCCACATAAATTAGGAAGGAATAAATTATAATATCATCATATTTATAAGTATGAACAATGATTAAAATCAATTTTCAACAAAAGAATTATAACTCAATAAGAGTTAATTGAGTTACAAAAAAACATAAAACATTTGAAATTTTTGATTCAAAACCCTATGGGGAAGGAAATATAAATAGACATTAAATATCATGAGATATAATAGAATCATGATTCAAAAACAATAATGGTTAGTAGATACCCCATTCTGATGAATCTATGGTGTATAATTAGAAATATTTCTCCATGGGTGAAAATTAAGACATGAACCCCTTAGAAATTTATTAATTTTGGATTCAAAATAAATTAGAATCCGAAAAATAATATTTTTATATAATCCCTGTGACATATCTCATGACCTTTCCCCCAGGGCCTGTGTTGTGACCACCTCAAGCCTGCCTTCTATAGGCCAGAGGCAGGTGACTTGCACCAAAAAGGATAAATCCAAAAAGGGACGAAATTGCCTTTAAACCTGTACACACACTGCTAGGGAACACTGCACACAAGAAAAAAATATTAGAAAATGATAATTACATCCACCACTAAAAACCACCAGTGAGAGAAAAAGAAATTAATGAAAGTTAAAATGGGACAGTATACTAGCCCAACTGAAAGAGTAGTACTGAAAAACATAAAAAAAATCTCTAGAGATCATCCACTAAGGATCATACTTGATGGGTAAGTACAATTCTTCACTGCGGCTCACCATTTAAATTGGTCACCTCCATGCACAGTCTAGACCTCGCTCTCAAAATCCTCGGTCAAGATGTCTGTCATCTGCAGAAGACACAATAAGGCGTGGAAAAATCCTTGTCAGGAGTGAGTATAGCAATACTAAGTAGGGACCCTGAGACTCCCAAAGGTCTCTCGAAATTCCACAAGGAAAAAACCCAAATCACGGTCTCAATCATATAGGACAAAGTAAAAGACACCTCACACTAAGTATATAACATAGTTAATATCAACAAATATAATTACTCATAGAGCTAGATCATCTTATACTATCGAAAGGATTTTCTGCTGGACCATACATGGTCCCTAGGTTCTGACTTGAAGAAGATCGCTAGGTGATGAACCACAAAAGTTAGCTAGGTGCTAACCCATATAGATGGGTAGGTGTTGACACACAGAGGATCACTATGTACTGACCCACTGAGGATTACTAAGTTCTGACCAATAGAGGATCTCTATGTGCTGACCCATAGAGGATCGCTAAGTGCTGACCCCCAGAGGATCACTAAGTGCAGAATCATATAGTATCTCTATGTTCTGACCCACAGAGGATCAACATTCCTTCATCAAGTCACAGTCAGCCACAGGATAACCTCACATAGCATGCTTGATTTCTATAGGATCCACTCCTCAAGATAGTAGTCATATCTCCACTACCACAATGTCCCACATAGAAGTAACCCAAATGGCCATCTTTTCATAAGACATATAATGCGATAGACAGTGCATCAACTAGATGCTCGGTCTGTAAGATATAGGTAAAAAAGTAAATACGATATGGATGGATTTGAGATCGATCTATCCTAGCCATACTACAACTTCTACAACAACTCAATTGGAGTATCTCTAAAGGACCTCCTCATTGCAAGGGTCTTCACTCTATAGAAGGTGCATCAATCAGACGCTTGATTTGCATGTTACGTTAGTTTTAGTGAAATGGGGTGGTGCGTCTGCTATACCCACCTGGCGGTGCAAGTAGGGCACCGCCCCATCTCCCAAGAAGGATGTCATGATTCGGACATTTCACATCAAGCTGAGTAGCCCAAGAGGGATTCTTTATCCTCCACGCGGCATGTCTATGTCAGGTTCTCAACTAGGGAGGTCTTCCAGCTACAGTACTTGCCATTGTGGAACCTGTGGGCACCACTTTCTCCATGTGGCTAGCACCGCTAGTCACCGGGGCCACAACTGCTAGTGGTGCCGCCCCGGTGGCTCCTTCTGTGTGCCATTGGACATACCCTGATGGTCCGCTTTCCTTTTTGTTAGAGCCTAGGATCCTCTCAGGTCGCAGTCTTTACATTGAATCCTACGTAATCGCCTTGTAACCATGTTCCTCAATTTCCCATGAAGAACGCCCAACATCCATGATCTACAGAGGGTCTGGGCCTTGTTGGGATTGTCCTAGGCCCTACGTGTTAGCATGTTTTCAATGGGTTGATAATAATAATTATATAGAATAAGGAAAACCCTAAATGAAGACCCTACAACAACCTCTCACAAGAAAAAAACAAATCTCGGACCAACCCATTAGTTTATTGATCCGTGTTCATTGTGTTTTTTCATGAACGAAAAAGAAGAATTATTAACCACATAAATCCCTTACATGTATTTGGTGGAATCTGATGCAGAAAAAGGAAGGGATTTTACATTCGTTTTCATTCAACTTTCTTCGCCTCTTGTTGATCTCTAGTTCTATTCCTCCAACGATCGTCATTTTTTCACCATTCTTTGATAGAGAGGAAAGTCACTGACATCAAGTTAGAGGTTTCTCCAACAGTTTTGAATTATTTTTCCAATGGAATGAATAATAAAAAGAATTCATCCTTGATTTTTTGTTCATTAATGTGTTTCTTAATTGAATCATATTAATGAACCATTGAATAAAATAGTGTTTTAGTTTCATAACAAAAGTAACATGTCATTAAATGACTCACATTTAATGACTGCCATAACACTACTATTCCACCAACCATCATTCAATGGTTGACGAAGCATAAAATAAATAAAGTATTTATTTTATTATTGTTTCCCAAAATGTTCAAAAATTATCTTTTTTTGTCTGACCATTGTCAGTTAAAGTTATGATTCACCTATGAAAATCACAGCATTGAGAATTCCCTGGTTCCCTATAATTTTTAATCTATGCATTGGTTAAAAAGATAGAAAAACCTACTCACACATTTACTAAACGTACCTTAAAAGGTTCGAAAAAAAATTTCGTGCTCCCCGAGCCTCATAATCATGTGTCATTGAATTTTGCAGTCTCTTAATAATTCTATATAATTTAAAAAATAAGTATACTAAATTTACATGCCTTTAAATTCTCCCCACCTTATGGATTTATGTCCCAAAAATCCACAACAAATGGTATAAAAAAATGGGGGTATTAAGCATGAATATGAGCCTCCCACTACCATGTGCTCTCTTGGAGTTTCCTTTGTTTCCACCGATCTCGCATTAGATGGATCAACTTTCCACAAAGGACCTACTCTTGCTGATCCTATATCTCCACCGGGAACTCTGTAAATTTCTCCCCATATTTAATCATCAACTCTCTCTAGTCGATGACATACGATTGATCATGCACGTATCTCCTCAGCTATGACATGTGGAAAACATTATGCACCCAGTGCAACTATGGGGGCATAACTAGGTGGTACACCACCTCACTATCTTTACAGAGAATCTGGAAAGGTCTGATAACCTATGTAGATAGCTTGCCACCGTGGCCAAATATTTGCAATCCTCACCAGGGTGAGACCCAAAGGAAAACATGATCACCATCCCAAAACTACAAGGGTGTCCATATCTTGTTGGCATAAGACTTATGCCTGATTATTATAGTCTTCATTTTATCCTGGGTGATGTACACATTCTTAGTGGTGGCCCGTAAAAACTCTAGACCCATAAGTGATGACCCCCTATGTCTGCCCAGCATAGAGGTGATCTGTATGGTTGCTCGTTCAAATCCTCAAACAGTGCCATGTCGATGGTGGAGTGATATCTATTGTTTTATGTGAACTCCACTAGTGGCATGTGGTCCCCCCAACTATGGACAAAATCAATGATGCAGACACAAATAATATCCTAAAGTGTTTATATGGTCCGCTCCGTTTGACCATCTGTTTGAGTGTGAAAGATGGATCTCAAGCATAGCTAAGTATTGAACGCCTCCTCTAATCCATTCCGCAACCGGGATGTAAAAAAGCATCATGATATGAAATGATCATTGTTGGTACCTTGGGATGTCATACAATCTTCTAAACATTATAGGCATACCATGGTCTCTATTGATCCCTGCTTTTGGATGGGTAGAAAATGGGATGACATTGTGAGTTGGTCAATGATCATCCAGATAGGGTCTTGGCCCCTTCAAGTGCATGGTAACCGAGTCACAATGTCCATGGAGATACCATCCCACTTCTATTTTGATACCTCTAGTAGTTGTGCTAATCCTGCTTAAACCTGATGCTCGACCTTCACTTGCTGGCAAGTGAGGCATCTTGAAACAAACTCTACCACTACATTCTTCATCCCTGGCCATAAGTACTGACGTCAGTGGTCCTGGTACATATTCGCCACATCGGGATGTACAACCAAAGTGAATGTATGGAACTCATTCAACACCTCTTCCTAAAACATCACTCGTACCGTGGTGCGTCCAATACAAATAAGGACATGCTCCCCACCTATCAAAAATACATCAGGAGCCTATACTGAAGATATTTGGGCATATCGGGCCACACATTCAACATCCCCAAGTCGTGCCTCCCAAACTCACTGATGGAATGGGGGAGTGATAGTCAAATACTAGAGGTATGATACTTCATCACTATCAGTTATGGAAATCTACGAAGTGGTAAGTTTTTCTGTGGCATCACTCACCTATTGTAGACTCGACCCCCTGATATGTATGTCTTCTACTACATTTCCCTTCCTAGGTGTGTAAAATATCAAAAATTCATAGTCTTGGTTGAACTCTATATATCACAACTATCTTCAGTTCAGATATATTTGTGAGAAGATATACCTGAGACACTTGTGATCAGAGTAGATAGTAAATCATTCACCCATCAAGTATTTCTACTATATATTCAACGTAAATACCACATCTACTAACTCTAGTTCTTGGGTCACGTAGTTTTTCCCATGTTTCCTAAACTTTCGTGATCATTAGGCGATCACCACTCACTCATGAATCATTACACATCTCAATCTGGTCCCTGATGTGTCATAATAGACTACATACCCAACACCCTCTCCTAGTAGCCTCAAGATCGGGGCACTCGTCAGTCTCTTCCTAAGCTAAAAGAAACATTTCTCACATATCTCCATCCATAAAAATTGTTCTCCAATCATTGTAAAAGTTTAAAAGGGTGATGCTGCATAGGAAAAGTTGGCTAAAAATATCATGTAGTACCCTAAAAACCCCAGGAAACACCAAACCCCAATCACGCAATTGGGTGTCTCCCAACAATGAATTTCCCCTATCTTCACCAAATCCACTGAAACTTCATCCTCCGAGATGACGTGACCCAGAATGTGGACCTCCTGTGTCTAGAACTGGAACTTCGATAGCTTACCATATAGCTGGTGATCTCAGAGTTTATTCAGAACTATCTAAAGATGTGAGGCTCCCTCCTCCTCTGACACCGAGTATATCAAGATATCATCATGGAATACCACTATGAAGCGATCAAGGTAAGGCTGGAAGATCTTATTCATGAGTCCCATGAACACTGTTTGGGCATTGGTCATGCCGAAAGGCATCACTTGGGACTCATAGGGGTTATACTGGCATCTAAAGGTTGTTTTCGGTATATCCTCATCCCTCACACGAAGCTGTTGATAGCCAGATCTGAGGTCTATCTTCAAAAACCATCGTTCTACCATTAGCTGGTCGAAGATATCATCAATCCTCAGTAGAGTATACTTGTTCTTCATGGTTACCTGATTCAGGAATTGATAGTCAACGGAAGGCTTCATGCTCCCATCTGCCATCTTGGGGAACAAAATTGGTGTTTCCAATGGCGAAACACTGGGCCTTATGAACTGCACGTCCTCCAAATATACCCTCAACTCACAAAGCTCCACAAGAGCCATCCAATATGATGGTGTAGATATCTGTGTCATCCTAGTGTACATGTCAATGTATAAGTATACCTCTATATGAGAATGTAGTCCTATAACATCTTCAAGAAAGACAACTGCATACTAGTCCACCACTATAGGGTTTCATGGACTCCCCTCATTCACTACACCTAGGGTGAGGCTAGGCAATAGATATCTGATAAGTTTCACCATCCTCCTTGGAAGTCCATCTTATGCTGTAATGGATACCTTCATACCGGTGAAAGAAAATGTGGTCCCATCTTTACTAACACACCGTACTTTGCACCTAAATGTTTCTATCTTATCGTGGACTGTGGATAACAAGTCCATACCCAGGATAACATCGTAAGGCCTCGACATTGCTACTAGAAGGTCCCAGCCGAAGTTCTCACCTCCTCGAGTAATATCACATTGCTGACACCAGTTTGTAATCAATGAATCATCTTCTGTTGGAGTATCTAATCGTAAGGATTAATCCAACGGCTCTACAAAAACCTTCAAGCTCTGAATGAGAGTCATGGAAATGAAATGGTGACTGTAACCTGTGTCTATAAGAACTACTGCAAGGTTGGAGTAGACACATATCATACATCGAATCATCTATGGATCGTCGTGGTCATATGCCTCTACCGCCTAATGCTGAGATCGTCCATGTGCACTTGCTCCCTGAGGTCACGGTGGACCACTTGGTGGTGGTGGCAATAGTACCTCATACCATCGCCCACCGCCTACTACATAGTCTGCTCCTCTTCCACATCTAATACCTTCCAGACCTCCATACACAAACCTCTATCACTATCTCTGCAGTCCCTCAATAGCCTACTGGTCATCAACATGGGGAGTAGGACAGTCGTGAACCATGTCCCCCAATCTCTTGCAAGAGTAACAAACTATAGTCCCCAGATGACCTCCTCTACCTCGCGAGCTCTGCACATTCAACCCTACATCCTGGGAACATCCTACGAATTGCCTATCCCACGTGGGCCTCTACATCATCTTCTTATTTACCACAGTATGTGACTTGGTTGCATGTCGTCTGGTGGTAACTCTCACTATTGGTGCCTACTTGGCATGGAAACTCCCCCCCATTAGCACTCGTTCAAGCACTCCCTCATTTGTTGAATTGTTTATTTATTTCATTGATGCTCTGATCTCCTTCTAGAGTCCCTAATCCACGATCTAATCCCTAAAAAAGCATCTCATACCATGTTTGTGGAGTAGTGGGAAAGGTCACTGAATCTCGCCGAGTACTAGGCCACTGTCAGGATGCCCTGCTTTAAGTGCAGTAGCTCCTGAATCTGCACTGCGAATAATGTTGCTAATAAAAACTCCACCCTGAAGAGGCTCTCAAAGTCTAACCTGGAAAGAGTCATCTCCCTGACTGTCTGGAGAATTTGGCTCCACCATCTTCATGTTGTTCCCTGAAATATATTAGTATCTAGGACCACCATCTGGTCTGATGGTGTCTCAACCAAGAGGAAAACATGTGCCACAACCTCGAGCCAGTCTTCATCTGCATGTGGATCTATCTCAACTCGAAACTATAGAGTCCCTTGTCTATTGAACTCATGTAATACTCTTAGTTGGTGTCTGTTGTTCACTGGTTGGGCTGTTGGTAATTTCTTCCTTATGGTTGGTTGTTCCCAAAGGTGTTATCATTGTAAGAGGGCCATGCACCAAAGCCTCATCGGTCGGTGGGACATCATCATGATATTCCATTGGAATCCTATATGGTAGTCAATGTGGAGTCATCCTGTAAAGAAACAGATGTGGCAAGGTCAATAAGTTATATCGGGTGAGCTGACTCAAAAGAGATCAGAAGAAAAAATATCAATACACATGCAACTAGTGTTTTCGTGTACCTAATCAGAAAACAGAGTTCAATGACCTAGTGTATGGATACATCTATCGGCGCACCAACACTGGACTTTCTAGACTAAAATCTTATCTCAAGACACTTAACACTATTCCTCCAATAAAAATTACACTCTATATTCTTCTTCTAGAACTGACCGGTCCTCTGATACCACTTTGTCACAACCAATCCACTGGGGCCCGTGTCTTGACTAACATATGCCCGCCATCCATAAGAAAAAGGCTGGTGACTAGCACCAGAAAGGCTAAACCCAAAAAGGGAAGGCATTTCCTTTAATCATATACACACACAGATAGGGAAAACTACACACAAGAAAAACACAGCGAATACAGAAAAGTACAACCACCATTAGAAGCCATCACTGAGAGTAAAAGATAGTACTGAAAGTAAAAAGGGTCCAGTATACAAGCTCAAATGAAGAATAAGTACTGAAAAAACGAAAATCAAGCTCCAGATATTGTCCGCCAAGATCCTACCTGAAGGGTAGGTATAGCTCGTCACTGAGGTTCACTATGTAAATTTGTCACCACCTTGTACAGTCTAGCCCTGGCTCTCCAAAGCCTCAGTAAAGCTGTCTGTCATCTACACAAGACACAACAAGGTGTGGGTGAAGCCCGTGTAGGGGTGAGTATAACAATACTAAATAGGGGTACCATTACTTCTAAACGTATCTCAGAATTCCTTAAGCAAAAACCAAAAAGCAAAATATCTATCACAGATCACAAAGTAATATGTAGCTTACATGAGACATACAACTTAATTAATAGGGAATAAATGATTAGTCATAGAGATAGATCATCTTATTCTATCAAGAGGCTTTGCTACTATACCACTCAAGGTTTCTAGGTGCTGACCCACAGAGCATCTCTAGGTGATAACCCATAGAGGATCACTAGGTGTTGACCCACATAGGATCCCTATATGTTAAACCATAGAGGATCACTATGTTGTAACCCACAGAGGATAACTAGGTGTTGACCCAGAGATGATTTCAATGTGTTGACACATAGAGGATCCCTAAGTGTCAACACACAGAAGATCTCTATTTCTTCATCACGTCACAGCCATCCATTGGATTACCTACCATTGCATGATTGATTTTTGGAGGATGCACTCCTCAAACCACCATCTGTATCTCATCCTCCAATAAGACCAAAATATAAGTAACCCTAAAGGACCATCATGTCAGAGGGGTTTCAAAATTATAGATGATGCGCCAACTGGGTGCTCGGTCTGTAAGATATAGGTAAAAATATAAATATTGCACGATTTTATTTGAGACTGATCCAACCTAGTCATAATCCATATTCTACCAAAATTCATCTGGATTATACCAAAAGGACCACCTCATCACAAAGGTCCTCACACCATAGACGTCACATCAATAGGATTCCCAGTTTGTGAGTTACGTCATTTTCAGTGAAACAGGGCTGGTCGGGTCCTTGTCCGGTAGGGGTATGGCTTGGCCGGCCCAGCTAGCATTTGTCCGGCCCGACTGGTGGGTCCCCCTGAATGGCAGATCTGGCCCACCTAGAGAACTAGGCTAATGCGATGCAGGCTGGTTTTGCTGGACCAGACACGGTGCTTCCGGTTCACCTAGTTGGTGGCACTAGCAGGGTGTCGCCCCATCTCCCAAAACGGACAGCACAAGCGGACCGTTTCACGTCCATCCAAGTAGCCAAGAAGGCCCCTCCATCCTCCAAAAGGAACCTAAGGGATCCGCTTTCTCCATGCGGCCAGCACGGGCCGAACACCACCACACTGGTTGTGCAACACCCGCAACTCCTTCTGTGGGCCACCAGAGCTGCTCTGGTGGTCCATTTCTATTCTCATCTTCGCCTAAAAGCCTCTCAGGATGCCACCTCCCCTATGAATCCCACAGAATCACCATGACGCCATGTTTATAAGTCACCCATGAAGAAATATCAACATCCACAATTCGTTGAGGGTCTGATCATTGTTCGAATTGGGTCGCACCCTCCACATTATCATGTTAATAAGGGTTGATAATAATCATTATATAGAATAAGGAAAACCCAAAATCCAAACCCCAGAACAACCTCCCACAAGAACAAATGAATTGAGGAAAAACCTATTAGTCGGTTGATCCATGTTCATTGTAACTTTCATGAATGGAAAAGAGGAATTATTGAACACATAAATCCCCAACATGGAATCAGTGGAATAAATTCTGGAGAAAGGAAGGGATTCCACATTCGTTTCCGTTCGACATTCATCGATTCTTGTTGATCTCTAGATCGATTCGTCCAACAATAGTCATCCATTCACCATTATTTACTAGAGATGAAATTCATTAGCGTCACATCAAAGGTTTCTCCTACAGCTGTGAATTATTTTTCCAATGGTATGAAATGTAAAAATAATTCAACGTTGATGTAGTGTTCATTAGTGTGGTTCTTTTATAAACCATAATTAATGAACAATTAAATAAATGAGTGTTTTAGTTTCAAAAAAAGAAATGGGTCATTAAATGGATTTCATTTAATCATCAACATAACACTTTGGTTCTGCCAACTGTCTCTCAATGGTTGAAGAAAAATAAAATAACTCAATGAGTTGTTGTATTATTTAATTCTGAAATGTCAAAAAAATATCTTCTTCGTCTGAACCTTTCTGGTCAATGTTATGCTTCGCCTAAGAGAATCCCAGTGTAGGGAATTCAACATTTCCCACATATTTTTATCTGGAGTACCAGTTCAAAATATAGAAATACCCATTTGCATGTTTATTGAACATATTTTAAAAAAATTTCAGGAATTCGTTTTGGGCTCTCTGGGCCTCAGAATCACGTGTCGTCGAATTTCTCAGTCTCGAAATAATTCCATAAAACTTTAAAACATTATACATTATTTCAGTTTATTTACAACATAATTAATTTATTAATAAAATATAAAATATTTGTTATTATATAGAGCATAAAAATAATAAATTGTTTCATAACATTAAAACATGAATCAATTAAGAAACATTGCGATGAAAACGTCTTACCTTATATATTATCTTAGTCAAACATACTATAAAATCCAATATTAATAACAAAATAATGATATTAACTTACTAAATAATGTAAATATAAATATATTACCATTTTTAAATTTATTTTATGACCACCTATTAAAAGAAAATTACATGGTTATAACTAATTATCCACTATTAGCTATTCGAATGTTTGATTATTTTATTTATAAAAAAAATCATTTGAACATGATAGACGCCTTGTAACTAGAATAAAATTAAGCATTCCCAAAAATATTCATGATAAATAATGATTTTTTTCAATGATTTCTTAATTATCATTTTCCATAGGTGAAATTCATGGCAATGGCTTGTTAAGAAAATATATTTCATTTAACTAGTTTTTAAATGTTCAATTATTAAAATGTGCAGTATTAATAATTATATAAAATATTTATATCAAACATCCATAACCATTAATAATTCATAAATAAATAATTTCCAAGTTATATTTCCATTATATTGCAATCCTAAATCATTCATGTTATAAAAATTATGGAATCATTCACGAAGGTAGTAAAACCATCCCCAGTGAGAGGGACTTATAATGAATTAAGACACGAGGAATTGCATTAATATAACTATAATAAAACATTAAATTAAGATGAAAAAATTAACAAATATAACATAACACAATTAAAACTATTATTATAACAATTTATTATGGGTGGAGATGATAAATGGAATTCACTACTTATGGATAGAGTACTCTGCATGCACTCAAGATTAATGGTCTCATTTTACAAAGAGTGCACTGAATGATGGTATAGGGAAAATTAGCATTTAATAATAAAAATTGTGACCTTGAGGACATTATCATTCATAAATGTCAACCTTTTTTCTATCCATTATAGGTAGTCATGAAAAACTGACAATATCCGTTCATGAAAGAGAATGTCCACATCAACATAAGGTCAATGTTGTCTTTTTTTTATAGTGGTTGAAACTGAATGAATATATGTTTTCAATTAATTTAATTATACTTTTTATAATTATTTAATTATATTATTATGTTTATAGATGATTATGATAATAAAATTTTTGAATGAAACACTAACAATAAGTGGATACTCAATTTGAGGACTTGAATTTTCCCAAGGAATTCTCCTCTGTAAATCAAGGCCCTATGATATCTAATTTTTACCAGAGGATTATTTATGTGGAATGAGTTCAAACAATAATAATTGTGGATTTTTTAAGGAATATGAAATGGAAATAGTGAATATGATGGGGAGAAGTGAGGCCCTTTTTTAAGAGAATATGAGAGTAGTTATAGAAATTCCCTTGGAATTTCCAAAATTTTATTTCATTATTAGTGGTTCAAGGGAATAAAAATGGATAAATGTTGTATGGGGCAAATATTGGTTTATCCAAACCTAAAAAATAAATTTTTAAGAATTATTTTAACATGTTTTTACCTTTTAGCTTTATTAATATAATATTTTTAATTTTTAATTTTTTTATCATGCTAAAAAAATTTATAATTAGTAATTAAAGATAGTTCTCAAAATTATAATTTCAATTATAATATTATTTTATCCATAAAATTTTATATTTTAAAATAATTTTATCAGAAAATCTTTATGATGGTGAAGAAATTAAATTTTATGATAAAAAATATAATCATGAAAAAATATTTTTTAGAAAAAACACATTTTTAAACATAAATTTTTTTTAGTGTTAATGATTTTTTGTTATTCATTTCTATTATATAAATATATTTTGGAAAAAAAAATGTATGGTTACTTGAAACCAAACCAGAAATTGGTTTTTTACTTAAAAAACGTAGATTAAAATAAATTGTTTAAATTTTCTTTTTATTTATCCAGAATCTTAATTGAATTCATAATTATTTGACATAATATATCCAAGCTCCAATAATATCTTAAAATAATAAAAATCCTTCCTAAAATGTATATTTTATTAATTAAATGGTTATTTCACTTATAAATCATTATTATAGAATGTTAAACTATATAAATTGTAATATTCATTAAGAATGCATTTTTCAACTAAAAAAACATTTTAGGGAATATTAGAATGTTCATAATATGTAAATTTTGATATGAATAATTTTAAAATTAATTTTTTTAAAAAATTTCACGAATTAAAATTCATAGAAATTTATTACAATATAAAGGTATATAACATGATACCTCAAAAAAATATTGTTAAATTTAATTTGAATTAATTAAATGTTGTTTCAAGATATATTTATTAGATGGAAGATAATTTTTTTGGTACATTATATTCAAATATAAAATTGAAATAATTTCATTTTTATTATAGAATTTATAACTCCAAAAAGAACAAGTTATTACTATTTAAAATATTTTATATTGATAAGCCCATTTCATTATAAATATAACAATTACCCATTGATATCATAATAATTCCAATATAAAAACACCCTATAACATTCGTAAAAGTAATAAGTTTATGATAATTAGTATAGGAAGTTAGGGGTGGTGATTCAGCTATCATGGATTTTGTATTGATTTCTTCAATCCTTTTCCCAGAAATGAATTCCCTATAGATATTTCTATCCCAGTTCAAATTGGGATTCATCTTGAGAAAACCCCAATTATTCTACATATCTCATATGCTTACGAATATGGGGTTTATAAGGAGGACTCAAGATGCATGAGACTATAATTAATATTTATTATTGAGTTTTTAATTTCTTTACTCCTTTGTATACCCACCAATCAAACTAATATGTCTACAATGGTCATGGTTAAATTTTATTATTTTAATCTATATAGTTTTTTAGTCGGACGGTTCATGTGCCCTGATCCATTAATCTTATTACAAAATTATAGTAGAATATATGAGAAAATATTTAGTTGTTACATTTTACCCCCTTCTGAAAACTTCATCCTCGCAATTCTAATTATGGATAACCGATGAAGGTATATTGGTACATTATCAATTAATATATAACATATAGTGAGATAAAATATCTTACTCACTAAAACTAGATAAATAATCTTATCATTGCGTCAAATAACACTATACAATCTTATACCTAAAAATATACAATTCATAGTCATATATTATTATGAACAGTGTTCTCATAAAATTTCCTATATCTCTATGGAACAAAACTATAAAAAATAATGTATTCTTCCTAAAATAAATTTTATCACCAATCATAAGTTGATATTAAACTATAGTTCATAAAATCAAATAAATAACTATATGTACCCTAATCCTAAAATATGATTAAAATAAAAAGTATCATGAATCAAATATCATTTTCATGGTTATAAATAGTATCTTACTCATATATTTAAAAATAAATCAACACCTTATGACTTGAAAATAAATCATATATTAAACCTATGAGTTATCGATGCTCTTTCATCTATTTCTAAATATTTTCCTTTAAAGATATTTCCTTGACATTAAATAACTATTCCAGGTATCAATACTATTTAATAAAATTTTAAAAAATATTAAATCTAAATAACTAAATTAAAATCCTTATATGATTCGTATAATGGATAAAAAAATTATAAAACGGAAAGTATATCCCCCAAAAATTAAAATAAATAAAATAATAAATATTTAATTTCTATTAATATATTAGAAACCATAACATAAGTAATTATAAAAGGCTCATTTAATTAATATCATACTATGATTTAATCATTTATCTATGGTCCTATATTTGGATATAATTTATAGTGATTTATAGACACTCTCCCTGATCAGATTCATTTTTTATTCATGTTTCAATAAAAAACTAAAACAAATATGGTTACTAAAACAAGATATATTAATGTGTACACCTAAATAAAAACATTTTATATATAATGAAACCATTTTTTTAACTTATGATACTTTTGGTTCAACGAATGTATTTGTTAAATCATTATTTAGGATTTCATGGTAAATTTTCATATTAGGTTACCATCAACACATTTCTTGATAATCTGTTCAAATACATAAAAATGGTTTACAATGAACATGTGAATTATCTAAACAATATCACTCAATAATGTATATAGAGGTGTTCAATAAGACCAACTTTTCTTTTGGTCAGTCATGGTTGAATTAATACCAAATATTCTGTATTTATGGATATTACTCTTGGTAACATCTACTTCATAACAACATCCACCTTCCAGTATCCTGACATTGATTTCATTACTAGGATTACTATATAATATATACTTCACCAAAATGTTAGGTTGTTTTCCAACACATAAAATTCTATATAGGTTATTCAGTAGGATTTTTATTAACATAATCACAAGATGATTTGTATAATCTATATAAATAACTAAATCCATCATTGATATTAAATGAATCATCTTATGATGAACACTAAATTATATTATGAAAATGATTAAAAACATAGAAATACAATTACTTAATATTCTGAAAATACATTAAGACCATAATGTTTTATTTTTTTTATACAATAAATACAAAAAAAATTAACCCATTATGTACATTTTTCTATTTTATAAATCTTGTTCAATAATTTTCATAATACCCTGTATTCATTATAACCTATTGAATAGAAAAAATTGGCATGGGTGATTTCAAAAGATCGGTTAGGAAAAGACATTAATGGTGAATAAATTTTATATAATAAAAAAAGTGAATACATGAATAAGAATAATTATCTGGTTATAATAGAACATTAATCCCAAATTGTTTTATAAAAGAACAAAAGACAAAAATATTACATAAAATGATCTAATAATAACCATGGAATATGTAAACAAAAAATGAAGAAGAAATAACGATCCATGAATTATTGTTTAGAATCTGGAAATTTCCTAATCATAGGATTTCATATATTTAGGAACCTAGATACCCACCAACCTATTTTCATATAAGTCATTTAGTAGAGACGACCACCATCACACATACCCTTCTGAACAAAGACACTCAACTACCTATCCACATAAATTTACATATTATGTTATATAAACATTTAACCCATGGATTTGTGGGGGAAATTGGTCCCCCCATCTCATAATCCTTCCATATGTGTACCAATTTAAAAAAATCATCCCATAATAAAATAACAAATATAAAAAATGTATTCCATTACATCATCATTCCATATAGAACCCACGTAATAAAAAAAGAGTTTTATAACATTGTAAAATGGTATCAATGAGAATGTATTAATGTAATAGATAGATTTATATAAAAACATGAACACTAAAAGATGAATACATAAAAAGTTTAAATAAAAAATAGAATATTGAAAAATAAGTACATTGAAATAATCCAATAGATATTCAAATGAATCTAAACAGACATCATTATGTATTTCATTAAAAAATTTATAAATTTACTAAATGATGATGTTATAAAACACTTTAAAAGAATCTTTTAAAAATTATCATATATATTTTCATTTAAAAAAAATTGAATCGAAATAATTAATATCAAAATTATGAAAAGGGACATTTAATTTGTAATAAAAAGTGGGTTGGAGGATAAAATGATAGACACATAAAAATTAAAATTATTTTAATAAAAATACATCGGTTAAAAAAAGATCATTTTATAAGTTAAAAAATGTATTTTTAATTTTCCCAAATAGAAATATTGATGTTAATAAATCTTTATATTTTCAAATAAAATTGGGGAACATTGGTTTAATGGAAAATATGGGAATCAAGGAAAAGGATTTATTATAAATGATATGTTTTTATTATTTGAAATATCATGATTTATTAAAGTTAATCATATAATGAAGTTGGATATATAACTCATATACCCATTAATTAAATAGTTAATACATCATAATACCACTCTATGGATAATAATAAGCACCTTTTATCATAAATGTTCAATATAATAAATAAAAATCAATTAGAGGTAATCAAATTTTTAAAAGACCATTAAATATAAAATATCTTACTGTTCAAACCCTCATGGGAGAAACAAAATTAAAATGGTCATTTATTATCACTGAATATAAAATAATAAATATTCAAAAATATTAATGTGTAGTAAATACACAATCTAAAAGAAGCCATTGTGTTAATAAGAAATAAGTCTTAATGGGTGAAAATTGTGATAACTAACACTTATGAATTTAATAATTTTGTATTCAAAATTCATTTGATGTTTTCAAATAATATTTTTATATAAATACCAGGATTTAAAAAATGTAATGTGAAAAAATACACTATTATGTAGTATGTACATTATAGAAATAAAAAATTGGTGCATTACATTAAAACATGTCCCAATGAAGACAAATCGATACATAAATACATTAACTTATATCATAACATATCCAAATGCACACTAAACTCACTAATAATTAACCTTATTATCTATGTAACTTTTCTAATAGGTTAATTATTAATATATTACTTTTTTTATAGTTCATTTATGGTCATATATTACGAATATATTACCTCTTAATTAGTAACATTCCCAAATATGGTTCAATGATGTTTGGTTATTTATTTCATACAAACATCATGGTGATGGAAATGATTAACACTATATGGATTAAAATTAATCATTCCCATATTATTAAAGTTATATTAATAACATTGTTCAATT
The DNA here is from genome assembly GCA_963277665.1 of Viscum album. NCBI lineage: Eukaryota > Viridiplantae > Streptophyta > Magnoliopsida > Santalales > Viscaceae > Viscum > Viscum album. The sequence continues at coordinate 1,335,663,740 of OY728132.1, read as the reverse complement.
ATTTCACAATTATCATTCTATATAGGATAAAAACATGAATGTGGATTCTAAAGATTAGATATTATGGTGAACTTGTTTCAGCATATTAAATGATAAAAAGGATTAACTATAAAAAATATTTAAAATATAAATGTCACATTTTCATATAAATTATAAACTAATAAATTATAAATAAAATTTTTATTACAATTATATAACTTTCCCTAATCATTCATGATATAAACTTTTGGAAAAAAAAATTATGTAAGTGGAAAAAATGACTAAAACATGAGTTTGTCATAATGATTTAATGTGTATGGAATTTTAATTATATAATGATATTATAAATTTTAAATAATATTAATATAGATATTAAAATCATATAAGAATAATAAATCCATTAATGGATCCAACCAGAATGGTTAGTTATAAAAAATGATTGTTGTTTCTTTTTGTGTTTGTTGTTTTTTATAATACGGATAATAATCGCATTTATAAATGGATTGATGGAATGAGGTATATATAAAATTAATATTTCAAAATTTCAATTATTACATTAGAAAAGTTATCATTTTTATAATAGATAATTTTTACTAATCATGAGAGTTAATGGTGGAAAATGAACAACATCATTTTATGGTGGCAGTAGTTTAGAGGTACACACATTCAATATTGTTTTTTAATAGTGGATGAAATGTATGAAAAAAATTATTTAAATTAATATATTAATATAAAATTATAGTAATTAAAATTGTTTAATTATATAGATATATTAATATATTATTATTATAATAATATTGAATAACAAAAAAAATAAAATAAATTGATAGTTATTTTGGGGACATGATTTTTCTCTAGAAATTATCCATGGAAATGAAGTCATGTTGACTAATCATGTGTAATTTCTCAAGGAATTAAGAGTGTACACTTATACAATATATGTGTTATAGTATTCAAGGAAAATTCAGAGGAAATATTGTATAATGATGGTGTGGAAGTTATCTAATTTTAAAAGTTATGATAAACACACTTTTGGAAAAACCCATTCAATACTGGTAATTTATTTCACTATTATAGGGAAAAAATATTAAAAAGGTGAACTGGGTAAAATGGTTTATTTTTTGTCAAGACAAACCAAATCCATTCATTTGAAAACAATTTTTTAATATGTTTTTTCTTTTACAACTAGTATATGTTTTTTTTATCATTTTTCCTTTTTTATAGGTATAACTAAAATGTAGACATAGTAATTAATTTTAATGATAACAAATAAAATTGAACCTATTAAAAAATTGGAAATTTATTATATAAAGTTTAAAATAATTTTAGTATAAAAATTCCAAAAATAGTACAAAAATTTCTAAAAAAAACTTATGTATTCACTTATAAACCGTTTTTTGATAAAATGTATCTTTATGATTACAAATTTTGTAAAACTTAAAATTATTTTGGTTATTAATTTTCATTGAAAAAATTATTTATTATAAATGAAATTAAATTTATTATTCTTTAAATGGAATAATAAAAACATATTTTCATCTTAAAAATTCATGATACATAGAAACGACTTGAAATAGTTTTTTAGCAATGCAACATATGCATTTAGTTTTAAAAATAATGGACATATGATTTAAAATTATATATTATATTATAAAAAAATTATTATCTAAATATATATTTTATTAATTAAATTTATTTTAATATTTATATGCCATTCTTACAAAATTATAATATCATAGAAATAATTTTATCATAAAAACTATTTTTTTTTAAAAAGTATGTTGTTTAATAAATGACTCAAAAAATATACAATGTAAATTTTTATATGAAGTGTTAAAAAATTGATTTTATTAAATTAATTTAAAATTCTTAAAGAAATATAAATATATTACATTATAATATCGCAAGGTAAGGAATAATGATTTCTATAAAAATGTATTAATAATTATAATGTTAATGTATTCTTATTTATGGAAAATAAATATATAATAGATATAAGATAATGTATTTTTATGTATACTAAAATCATATATAAATGTTATATATGTTCATTTTAATATAGAAACTCATAACATAGAATATTGATGGTATTAACGATGAACTGAATTTTATATTTATATAATCATTCGATTCTATAGATAATAATTCCTTATTGATATCATACAATATTATTCAGACTAAACCCATTATAACATTTTCATAATATATGAGGTTAATATAATTGTTAGTGGCTATAGTGAGTGGTAATTTAGCTAGCATGGATCCCCCAGTGATTTTTACAATATTAATATTTCTTGGAAGATGATTTCACTAAAATTGTACTTATTGGACTTTGGTCTTAGTGAAAATATAGTCCCAATAATGCCACCTCATTCCCATGATTGGATAAATTGTCTTTATAAGGAATACTCAGACTTCTTTATTCCATATAATTTAATTTTTAAATTGAGTTTTTAATATTGTTTCCCCTTTTCACCATCAAAATTACCAACAATGTTTACAAATATCAAATTTATTGAACAATATCAATATTTTTAGTCTGATTTTATTTTTTTTCAAAAACATCAATAATATTATTAAATAAATTTTTGTATACACCAAAATCCGGGTTTGGTAGAAAACTAGTACTCGCTCGTGCAATAGCACGGTGATATAACAAAATTCTTAGTTTTTTCGTACGCACAATGATAAGGTTCAATGCTTATTTTTTAGAAGACAATAATATGTTTCAAAGTTAATAATGAACATGAATATTCAATATATTGAAATCACAAAATAATCATACTTATTATTGGAATAAAATTGGTCATAATATAGAGATTTCATGACATAGTGCTTTAAATAAAAATAAATTAAGTAAATCAGCATCAATCACATGAAAACACTTCTTTTATGACTTTAATTTCATAGCATCTTAATTAAAATAATACTACAAGTTTAATGAAGTTCATAAAGACATGTTACAAAATGCGAAGTATTCATGAGAGTTGATGATGAAGCGTTTCCCCACACCTGATTGTTGTCTTCACATTATAGTCCACCTACGCGAAAAAAATGAAAAATCAGAAAATGAGAAATCATTTTTACTGAAAATAAGGATATGTATGAAATTAAAAAAAATGGTCCCTAATGATAATAAAGATGAAATCACCCATGGAGTTTTGTACAATATAAATAAATGATAAAATTTTTATTTTAAGAAGATTAAGTAAATCATTCTGGATTGATTTTAAGAGTATAAAAATAATTTTATGCCATAATCATGGAGAAAAATTCCATAGTATCCAAGAAATGAAAATTTTAACTTCAAACATTCTCATATTCATTATTAAAGGACGTTTTTTTCACTATTATTTAGTGCCTAAGCACACACACTAAACAAATTCAATACAAAATAGAAGACAACCCATTCAACTGAGTTATGAAACTTACATGCACAAGAACGGGAGATGTTGATTAGCAGATTTGTCCTTTTGTCTAGAAAGAACAGAACACAGCCCATTCAACCGTTTTTTGTATGAAACATACTTCTGTCAAGATTTAGTGAAACCTGCTTCCATTGAACATTGAATTTAAAAAAATTATATGCTTATTATGAGAAATTAATAATGTTAAATGAATAATGTCAAATTAAGTTAAAAAATAAATGAATAATGTGAAATGAATAATGTGAAATGAATAATGTGAAATGAAGTTATTAATAAATAAAAAATGGAAACAAACCTATAGACAATTGAAGTAATATAAACATTAAAACATAAAAATGGCAACAAAACTTCCAAATGGAAATAATAGCAATGTTCATTTTAAGAAAATAAACATACCACATTAATTTACTGTAACCATCAAAATATATCTATGGAATGTTATTTCACCATTGTAATATAACTTATATACATTTTCAGTAGCAGAGACAAGTTTCAAAACAGTAACTGGAACCATGATTTTCAGTAGCATCAAATTTTTCGTTCTGCATCAAAATGGTGCAATAGATAATTAAATCTAAATGTGAGTAAATGACACATAGTATTATGAAAAAACAACCAGTGAATCTGGTGAACTGTGAAAAAACATGTCACATGCAATTGGGTATGATGTTCTACAATAATCAAACATGAAAAATCTACTGAAATAATAATTTCACTAAATAATAACGTGTAATCAGGAAATGGGAAATTTGAAACTTACAGATTACAGAACTTGCTTCCAGTATCATGGGAATATATCACAATCATTCAGTCAAGTTTGTCGATGAAGATCATTAAAATTATTTGATTTTAGCATAGAGTCTCAAGACATTGAGACATTGAGTTTGACAGCATCTTCAGTATCAAATTCAGTCAACAAATTTTCCTACATGAAGATATGATTATAATGAATGATCTACAATCAATGATGAAAACTCTAATCATTGAAGCAGAAATATAAAATTTTAAAATTTCCTATTCAGAAGAAGAAATTCATTAGTTTTATAATCATAGGTAGAAATGAAATGACATGAAGGAAATAAAATATTGAAAACATACTTTATAAATAAAAACAAAAATATTGGTTATGTGTTGTTTTTGGAAAGTGTTTCCAAACATACCCTTAACTTATTCATCAATACATGGAATTTTCATCTTGGTAAAATTAAAAACATTGATATACCAATACTTGTGGATTTATGTACCAAATGATCATAAGGGGAAGGGGCTAGTTCCAACATTGCTATAATATTTAATAATCCTTAGAAGGCCCCAAATGCCTCTCCTCTTGCAATATGGCAGGTACTATCTCTTCCATTTACAGACAAATCCTGCAACATAAATCAAACTTAAACAATGATGTGATGAAAGTAATAATAATTATTAAGAATAATATAGTTATAAGATTAATGTGAAAAATTCATTATGGGATAAAAAATATAGAAAACATCATTCAAATTTATTGAAAAATAAACTATTGTTTGAACAAACTTAGGTCAGTTATCATTATAAACATGATTCATTTTTGACAGAGCATTATTCATTTGACCAGAGAATGCTTGAAGTAGTAACAAAATATATTTTGGGTATGTAAACAACCTTCTAAATACAAACAAGAATAAGTTATGTAAGCTGTTTTTTGTAAATTGTTGTCAAACAGAACCTTACCTTCTTCATGCATACATGGCATTGTCATATTGCTCAAATTTGAGACATTGATATCACATGCATTAAAGACAATCTTGAAATAGGTCCTGAAATAATGAATAAAAATTTCTATGACATGCCGACTCTCTTGATGTAATGAAAATAAGAGTAGACCATTGTTCTGTTTAATATATTTTAAGAAAGAGGTAACATACCATTAATTATAAAAATAGTGGTGAATAAGAGTATACCAATGTTCTGTTTAATAAGAAATGAATCGTACATGCAAGAGGTAACATACCATTACCTATAAAAATAGTGGTGAATGAAAATAGAAAACACACACCTGACTGTTTAAATTATTTTTAGTTGTTTTAAAATACCCAATCATATATATGTACTTGAAATAAAGATTTCTCAAATTTAAATAATAAAAAAGATGATAATGACATCATCAAAAACCTATAGATATTTTAGTATAAAATTTCATTATTATTTACCTTACAGACTCTAAGTGAAACATTTCATAAATTTAAATAAGGAAGAAGATGAAACTCACATCCGTCAACAAAAAAAATAGATAGCCAGTCATCAAGTTTCCAAATTCAGGCGCTCCTTCATTCAGAACAGTATTTTTGTGAATGATACTGTTATACCATTTCACATGGAATCCAACTCTGGTTTTTCTGTGTCATAAACCCAAATGTTTTTCTGTTTTTAGTAATTCAACGTTAAGAACATTCTGTTTGATCCCTATACTGTAAATAATCTAAGATTTCTATGGTAATTCATGCCCATGAAATTCTATCATGACAACAAACTCATCCCAAGTTTCATTCAGACATGTTTGTAAACATTTCCATGAACATATTGTTATAGAATCAAAAATGAACATAAATGAAAACAAATTGTTCTGTTTAATATATGTTAAGAAAAATATACTAACTTCAAAAATATTCCTAAATAAACTAAATAGAATAAAACACATTCCAAAATATTTTCATAGAAAACTATATTGCAAGTAAGTCTTTATGAATAAATCGCTAAAGAATGGATGCACATTATAATCTTACAAAGAAAATGGTGAGATGTAGTTTAAAAATGTTTTCGAAACTGATATGGAATAGGAAATATGAATTTTCAGAGTGAACTAAATTCAGTTCATGGAATATATGAGAAAACACCTGTTTAGGTTAAGTGGTATTGAAATATAACTATACTCACTTTGTTTTTGGAGGTGATATATAAGCAGTAAATAGCCAGCCTTTGTAGAGAAGCCCTTTTTTAATTCAAAGATGTTGCCCCTCAACCCATCTTTATTCGGCATCTACGTGTTATTTCATCTTTTTTAAAAGACAACAGTGAGTTTTGAGGGAAAATAGGAAACATGTTATTTAAGTAAATATTAAGAGATCCATCCATATCAATTTTTTTTTATTAAAAATAGATAGCTGAAAAAAAACCTAACAAATCTCCAGCTCCATTTCTTTACACCCAGATCAAATAATATAATGTCAAACCATGTAAACATCAACTGTCATAATATTTCAGATCCACCATTCTAAAAAAACAATCCATCATAGAAGATAAGATAAAAATTGGAATGCAGTTTTGCAGAAATTGAAAGTTAATTAAGTGAAGAGACACCTCGTATCTGATATTGATCACTTCAATGGGTAAATTTATAGTCCTAGGAACATTGAGACAAAAGTCCCCTGACAAAGCTTCATCAAACAAGATCCTTGTACCCATATGAATGTAATGGGGATGCTCCAATCAATGGTGAAAAGCACAACTATTTTTCTATTTTTTCACAGTTAAACTTTAATCAAATAAGATGATTAAAAAATTTTCTTAATATGATAGAATATAAAGAAAGAATAAATATATAGTTGAAGAAATAGAAATATGAAAACATAGATATTGTGAATAAACAATGAAAGGGTAATATAACAATGTTTCAATGTAAGAAAACAAATAGATATTATGTCGTTTCCCAAAACAGGAAAAAAACCTAAATTACTGTTTTAGTACTACTGAATAGTATCAAAACAGATACACCAAACCAGATTGGCAACATCATAAGATAAGTCTGCAAGACTGTAGATGTTGTTAGGTAAATGTACAATATTCAGCCTCAAAAAACCCAAGGATCTGCAGTTAGTTGCTGCAATCTGTCCCCTTGTTGAATTTTTCAATTGTTGGAACGTCGAGGTGAGTACCATGACTTGATGATCCCGGGTTGTCATCAAATTTCTATAGATTATGTTGAGTTTTTTCTTCAATTGAAAAATCAGACAGTAGGTTTTTATACATGTAAAAAATGGCACATTAATATGTTGGTAACCATCATGGAGATGTGTAAATGGGGAAACAGTTTAAAATAGTGTCTAATAAGAATGATTGTCATTCGATAATTCTGGAAAATTTTAAATTGTAATTCCAGGAAAGATTTTTACTTGAGTAGATGAGACATCCGAGACTGATACAGCTAATCATGTGCTATCGTAAGAAGTAGAACACCTAGAATCATGATGTTTCTTTAAGGGAAAGTAGGAAAAAGTATTAGAGAAAGGTTTTTCAGGTTTTGGATTACAGTAATGGAAAACATGTAAATAAAATGCACCATCATATTTTCAATCCGAGTACCCAACTCTGAAGACCCAGTGCTTTGATCTGTCTGTGTTGTCAGAAAGACAACTAATAAGTTTGATATAAAAAGTGGTATAGTAAGTTGAGAGTAATGAAATTTATTACCTCTTTTTGGTTTAAGGGGTGACTAAATGTACGAACACAAATATAATTATCATAGATAGAAATAACTTTGTATCTATTCTGTTAAAATGAATGATAACAGTTTTGAATATTAAACGCAGTTACATCAATTGAGAATAAAAAATTATTTGACTTGAATAATTCCAACTGTTGAGGGAAACCAAACTCATCATCATTCTAATTTAAAAATGTAAACAAATATTAGTTGTTACATTGCAGTAATTATGTTTGATTTTATAAAGAAGTGATCCTACCTGTATTGGAGCAGTTCTTAAATTTTCATCTGTTTTATGTATGAACTACATAACTTTTTTGTCGAAGAGAACTACTAAAAATGAGACTGTCTTATCTGCAACCATGAGTTGTGCCCTAAATCTGTTCATTGTGTTTATAAGAATGCATAATTAGTGGAAGAAAGTGTATCCTATCGTTAGAACCGATTTTCAATTTCAGAATATTTAAAAATGATAGAGTTTCTGACCTTTCATAGGTAGTCTTAGGAGATAACTTGCATTTATGGCACTATAATTTTCCTTCTAATTCTTGAACTTTTTTCATGCAAGTGTCACAGGACTCATAAAACCAGCTGTGGGTGCTTTTAATTATTTGTATTGTTGCTGAAATTAAGCATCTTGTAGGCTAAAATAGATTGTGTATATCAACGAATTTTTAATAAAATAGAAAATAAGTTCAAAGTAACAATAACTAAAAAGTGACATATGAAAAGTAAGTACATAGTTATTACCTGTTCAATCTTTTTTACATAAAAAATTTATTTATTTTTATTCCAATATAGTACTTCTGTAGAAGGTTCTGGATTAGTTGATGGTGGACTATATAACTGGGATGGCACTATGAACCCAAACCTAGAGACATCCGGTGTTGGAAAAAAATTAACAGAATCATATAATTTGTTATAGAAATGAACAATGAATAATAGAGAACTAAATCTACTGACATATTAATAGTACATAGTTAATCTTTCTCTAAAAATCTCAACTTCTACAATGTCTAGGTTATACAAAATTTCTGTTTCTTGAATATTAGTTGTCACAATAACAGTTCCTGTAAATTATATGCAAACAATATTAGTCAACCTAAGGTTGAGGATACATATACAAAAACTGATGTACAAACACCAAATTGGTAAGTTGTGGACAGATACCATACTGCTTAATTTTTCAACTCGGACGAGTTGTAAGATCAAAATTTTAGGTGAGTTGTTCCAAATAAGCTGACATTTCAGTAGCATAATTGCCCCATAAGCTGCAGTGAACTTGCAGACCTCTGTGAGGTAAAAAACAACAGTATTTGTTAATGTCATATAAATTTTCCATGTAACAGTAATACAAATTTTAAATCACTTTTCATCCTCAAGAAGAATATGCGTCCGAAGGTTGGAATTTCCCATTGATTGAAGTGGATGAGAGTATCGCAGAAGCCCAATGATTTCTAAACCATAAAACAAAAAAATCATAACAATGCAGGGGAATTAGATTGAATTAGAAAACGACATCTTGATGACTATGTAAATATTGAATACAGAAGTATATCAATGCACTGTAACTGAATTATACCTATTAAGTTATCCTCTGGTACATTTCTGTGAGCAATATCATTAAATGAAGTGAAATTAAAACTGAATAGTGGGAGCTGTGCATCAGAAGGACGAAGAAATTTTGTTGACGAGAACAGAAATCGGCATGAATGTCGAGTTTCCAAGTAACAACCTTGATTTGGAGGAATCTGAAAGTTCTGAATGTAATAGCATAATCCTTCACACAAAAGATATTTTAACTTAGAGATATGTTGACGGTTCATAATTGAAAATTATAACTTAGTTCCCTGAAAAAAGTAAATATGTTGGTGGTTGTAATAGAGATATAATATTTGATAGAAGACATAGATGTAAATGAATATATTGCACTATAGTAAGTTAATAAAAATAAACTATTGTTAGAAACACTGACCTGTATATCTCCAAGTATGAAATTGATAGCGACGACATTATTAGATTTTTTTTATGAAGAATTGAACCACGTTTTCAACACACAAACATGTACCTTTAGAGTTTCATTTGACTCTGGTGAAATCTCACTTAATGGGTTATTGATCTGGATATAATTGTTTTATGCTATAAATTTATAATAAGTTTAGAAAGATTACTAAATCATAACATAAAGAAGAAATAGACTTACAGATACTACATTATATGAATAAATTAATAGATGAATAGTTAAATTAAATGGATACCTATGACAGGTTATCAAATATTTATTTGTAGACAATATTGTGTGTGAAATTAGTAGCTGGGTTATGGCTATCTTCAAATATTATTTTCAAACAATTCGGTGAGGTGACTCTAGAAACTGCCACATATAATTGACCATACGAGAAAACATGGCTGTGTAGAAATAACCCAACTGAAGAGAAAGATTGTCCTTGACTCTTATTAATAGTCATAGCATAACATAATATCAAAGGATATTGTCTTCTTTGTAATTTTAAAGGCCATCTAATATCATATTGTGTCATAGTTAATCTTGGAATGAATGCACTGTACCCTAAATTGCAGCCAGTTAAATTTTTTTCTCCAATGAAATGGTCTCCCAAATGTGTAATAATCATGAGAGTGCCATCACATAGACCAACTGATTGATCGAAATTTCTTAACAACATGACAAGTACACCAATCTTTAGACTAATTTTGTGCACTGCCAGACCGGAGATATTAATACCATTTAAAAACTCAGAGGTGTATATATTTTCTGGCCTATCAGAATCAAAACTCACATTGAAAACACTGTCATAGCTATAGTAGTCTTTGAATTCAGAATTTGTCAGAGAGAGCATGTAGTCATTGATATCTTGAACGACATCACGTGTTGGATCTAGAATCACTCTATCCTTTAGAAATCATACATCATCGTAATGATCTGTGAAAGTAGGATATGTGAAGTTTTCCATTGCTTCCAATGCATTATCAGTTAATTTTAGAAGATAATCTACTGGAATATGAATTATAGATTCACCATCATCAGGATGTCCTATGTTACCATCACCAATATCTATTACCCACTTTGAAAAGGTTTGTAACTCATCTGAATCATTATTTGCAGTCCCAGAATTCAATCTCATATTTTTTTAGAGTTAAAACTCTACATTGTTTCCAATGATATGAAGACTTAATACTTTCAAAAACAATATCATTTCTATTACCACCTGGTATCACTGGTAATATTTGACAGAAATATCCACCCAATTGAACTGTGATACCTCCAAACGGTAAATATGCATCATTGACATTTTGTGTTGTCATTATATATCTAAGAGTATAGTCTAGATCCTCAAAACAATACTTGTGAACCGTGGATGCCTCATCCCAATTAATACGTTTTGTAACATGTAATAGCTATGCTAACTCACTCTCTTGTTGAATATCGCAAACAGATTTCTCATTAAGAGAGATTGGAATACGAAATTTAGAATGTGTCATCCTGCCCCCAGGAAGAAGTAGTGATGCTATTCCACTTGAAGCTACTGCCAGAACAATACTTCCCTCTGACCATATCAAAGAATTCATTACTCCTTAGATAAATGTTTTACATGTCCCTCCGTATCCATGCAAGAAGAAGAAACCCCCACTCGCAGTTGATATTAAAGACAAAATTACATTTATCACATTATTTTGTTCAATGGTAAGCATACCCTGTAAATTTATGTAATAATTTCGATGACCGTCTTTGTTGTAGTTTAGTTCTTCCGTAAGTAATAGATTTTTAGTACTATCAATTACAAATTCAAAAACAGGAATTGGAGGAAAACACTGAAGAGATATACCGTTGCTTCGCAAAATGTTGTCTATTTATTGAAGAGCAAACATGTTCCTCTGATCATCACTATGTGTGAAGTCTAAAGAAAAGTTGAAACATATTTAAGGTCTGTATTAATGAAATGGTATGTATTGAATTACAAAAATGTAGAGTAAGTAAATAGATGTACGGGATAGCATGAAATGAAAAGGTAAATTTGTTGTGGAGGAATTATGTATATTACCATCGAAAGATGTCAATATACTGCTCAGAATTAGAAAGAGGGATGGTTCCTCATAAGTATTAAATAGAGAACTAAATTTAGAGTAAGTAAATAGCTGTATGGGATAGCATGAAATGAAAAGACAAAATTGCTATGGAGGAATTATTTATAGTACCATCGAAATATGTCAATATACTGATCATCATTAGAAAGAAGGGTGGTTCCTCAAAAGTATTAAAGATATAAATAACATATATTATGACTGAAAGTATCATTAAAATTCTGTAGAAATATTGTAGACATAAATTTTAACTGCATTACATACATATATCAGAACATTTCAATCATTCTTTGTACTGTGCTGAAATATAAAAAACAATATAAGTACGAAAGAAGTAGAACCATTCACTTGTAACATAGAAATGGACTGAAACATTGATAGTACATTACAGGGACTACTAAATCATTTGAACATAGAATTTATATCACATTCTAGAGAAACAAATGATTGTGCATTCACATTTTAGACATCATAATTAAAAATATTGGACAGACATGCAGTTTTTTCATAGAAATGTGCAGAAATATGTACAGAACATAACATGGAATAATGGATAACTCTATGAAGTGTGCAGAAACATACAGGCAGAATCATGTCATTTAGAGAACTGCAAATATATGAAGTTATTTATTGGATAAGAATGTATTACATAGACTGTATTTAAAGCATTATAGAATCATATATAACGGTTAATTATTAATCAAAAAAATGCGTGCAGATGCATTATACAGATAAGTAAATAAAAATGACAAGTTCTACACGGAACAGTTGAATGTAATTATATAATCCAGCTATAATCATGTCATTTAAAAGTATACAATAGTGTCAACCAAATGATTTGTGTTCACATGGGACATAACTGAAATAGAATAACCTAGTTAACAATTCACCAGGTATTACAGCATTAGAGAGATGGAATTTATAAAGTGACAGCTGGCAGATGCAATGATATCGTTAGTCATGTTTATTGGTTGAAAGAAGAATAAATAGATTTGTAGTAAAGACAGAAAGAAAACATTTAAATACTGATGTAGTAAGAATAAGTAGTAGATAAATTTCAATGTGTACCTTTCATTTTAAGCCTTTGTCTATGAGAATATAAGATATATTCATATAGAATATTGCAGGTCTCATTCCAAAAAATATCTGGGTGAGATATGTTATTTGAGATTAGCATGCTTGAAAATAGTCTCTTTAGACAGTGGCCCATTCCCCATGTTGAGACCTCTTTAATAGCATCAATGAATTCTTGGTCATCATCAAGTAGTCCCATTACAGAATAGGCCTCCCTAAAAGTTATATAAGTAATGTTGTTGATAGTTTTCAAATCATCATATGTTGTTGCACCACAAATCTTTGTTATTAGAATCCGCAGGTAGTGTAGCTCTCCAGTGGTAGGAGGCACATAGTAGAGTCGACCAATACTGAAACCTTGTTTTCGGGGATGCCATTTTTTTCCACACTACGGAAGACAAGCATAGTTGGGTATTCTGCATAAGTTAAGCTTCGACCTTTTGGGAATGTCAAATTTCATTTAAACCAAGACATGAACATTGTTTTAGCAACATTTAAATCAGTTAGGACAGCTTCAATTTTGTCATTATCTCTATACGTCACAGAATTTTGACCCGGTAAATGATAATGAAGTATCTCGACAGGTGGATATCTAAAATGTATATCATAAGAGAATATCTGCCAGGCAGCCTCACAAGGTGATATGTAGCGACAGTCATAATACATTGTTATCTCATCAACAGTGTTGTCTAATAAGCCTTTGGTGTTGCTTTCATATAGTGCTGTCGTTACACAATCATTTCCATTTCTTATATATTTAAAGAGATACTTTATAGAATATGACTAGTTGCATACTTCAATATTGAGATGGGCTTGATATTTTAGTAGCAAAACTAGATTGTATGGTACAACCAAACGATTTTCCAAATAAACTCCATTTTTATGGATTGTTCTGTTGTCATCCCTTCTACGATAGATGAAATAGCTGTCATCATTTACCGTTGTATCTCTGAAAAATTTCTTAGGAAAGTACTTAGATCATTTTTCCATTATTCATACAAGGAGAAGAATGTTTTCCATCACCACATGGGTCGTGGAGCATATAGTTTTTAACAGTTTCATGTAGCCTTGGTTAGGCATTTTTATTTGGAATCTCAGCGGACACCACTTTGTTAACATCTGATGGAGTGACAATTTTGTGTTCATGACAAAGAAACAATAAAATGTCGACATATGGAAAACCATGTTTCTGGAATTCAATGGTTCGAAAAACTGTAATGGAAAGAAAATAGAATACGTCTAGTTAGTATGAGATGATGTGAAAAGAATGATTAAGGTATACATACTGAATTATAAAAAATGATATTATAATGTAAACACATTAAACAATAAAAAATGAGCATACCTGCCCTCAATTTCCCAAATATACAATGTTCTCTTAAATCTTTTAGAAGATGTTTTACCTTTATATTAAATACTTGATATAGTAATTGTGGACAGTCAACAGGATGAAGATTCTTTTCTCGAACAAATTGACTGATTTCAGGCCACATTGGGTTACATGTAAATGTTAGTAACAAATCTGGATAACCTACCCAATTATATATTGACAATGCTTCTTGATAATTTTTAATCATATATCTTGGACCACCAGTAAAAGAAGAGGGAAAAATGATGTGTTTCCTTCAAGAGGAACCTTCTCGGTCACATCGAAGGAATACATCTTGAAATCCATTGTATAGGTCAACCCGCAGTCGCTTCTAGTTGAAACGAATATATGATATTCTCTGAGACTCAATCATTATGTAAGCATCGACAACAAATTGTTGCAGTAATCTTATGGAATGTAGCAAAGTGGATGCTTCAATGTCACGGAACTATAAGTGAAAAGAGAAGTATTCTCTCATTGTAACCTTTCATAGCTTCGCACTGGTTGTGAATGGAGTTGCGCGATGCATTACATTGTCAACATATCCATCCTGGACATGAGGGAAAATCAATGGATACTCTAATGGCAGATATAAAGGGTGAATCTCAACAATTCTTTGCAATGCACCACATTTGGTTTGAATGATGAAGTCACGTTCTTGGTTTAGGTCTTCAATATCACCAACAATTAGCTTGGAAATTTCAGATGTGGTTGGTAAGTTATGTGTAGCCTCATTTTTTTGTCTTCTTTTAAGAAGTCGAAGCTTTAAATTCGGTACATCTTCATGATTAAGGACATCTTTTTCTGATATGAATTGTTGAGCTAAAGCTTTGAATTCATGTAGTATCTATTGCAAATTCTCAACAATATGGAAGTTAATAATTGAGTGAAGAGTTTTTCCATCAAATCTAGAAGACAATTTTTTATCATAAATATTTAATGAAAAGTATGAGATTGATATTCATAGCATTGGATTTGATAATTACCTCATACTACTAACTCTATTCTGGCACTCATGTTCTGTGTCAAACACATAAAGTTGGGAAAACTTTGGGGGTTGTCCTTCTACCAGACACAAACTACCTATGCGATGGTAGTTTTGTCCATTTAGTCTGAATATAGTTGGGGCTCTACCATTGTTCAATGACCTATCAACCTTCCCACCCATAGACGTGAATTCCAACATAGAATTATAAAGATGCATATGTTCTTGGAAAGCTCATGCTTGGGATTAAGTTCTATTCAAAACTAACATCCGTATGAATGAAGGAGGTGAAGGGAGTAAATCCAAAGTAATCTTTCCCATCGAGCAGCATAGAACAAATCGTGGGGTTTGGTGGTTGCTACATTTCCTATTTCGCTCTTCATACCACATAGTAGACTTACAGTATTGGCATATATAAGTGGGGTCTCCAATATCGGAGTAACCTGATATATGGGAAAAAAGTATAAAAATTAAATACTCATTCTGCAGAGAAGATCAGCAAATAACATTTCATTAATGAGATTAATAATGCATGATTATTATAAACAAAAACCTGTGTTCTTCGCTTTGTCTAGTTCTATAGAGTTTCCTATAGAATTCGATGAAATGTAAATATGGTGTGTCCTAACCTGTATATTTATTACTAAGTAAAGATCAATTTGTTAGTCAACAAACCTGTGGTGTTTGCAGATGTGCTGACGAAATCAGTAATGTTTGAAGACGATGCTGAAAAATGTTTAGGGAAATATTGTTGAATAGAATATCACGTTCAATAAAGTGTAAGCATTTATAATAAAAAATGAAGAAATCTATATTAATGAAGAAAAAACTTATAACATACCTGTCATTGATGAATTAGTGTACTTTGGTGCAATCATATTTGGAAGACAGAAGCTATACATAGAGGACAGAGTAATAAATGAAATTTAATTCACATGTTTAGGTATATTTTAGGGTATAAATAATGCATACTCTGTCGAGTTGAGTACTACAGATTCAGTGAGACTATTGTCCACATTTAATAGACCTAAAGTAAAAATAGTGACTGAAGTGTTAGATCCCTTCTAATAAAACGGTTCATCCAATGTATGGTCATAAACGTTCACATACATCAGACTTACAGTAAGGTTTAGGGGTGAGGGTTTGATGTATTTGTTTCCGTTTGTTTTTTCCATCAGACAATGTT
Source organism: Viscum album (assembly GCA_963277665.1). Classification (NCBI taxonomy): domain Eukaryota; kingdom Viridiplantae; phylum Streptophyta; class Magnoliopsida; order Santalales; family Viscaceae; genus Viscum; species Viscum album. Next base: position 1,335,647,162 of record OY728132.1, on the reverse strand, counting down.
GACTCGATACGACATGAATTTAGTACTACGAAAAAAATAAGAAATCCATGATGAGAATTTTATGTTAGATGGAATCAGTAAGCATCGGCTTGAAATTCACACACAAAAATACCATTAACAGATAGAGGTGATAATGGTAATCGTCGGACTGTATGTACAATGTCAGTTGTTAAAACAGTATGACTAACTGGAGTACTGTTGCACACTGTAGCAGGCATTGGAGTGTGTAGAGTACACGATAGCATTTTTATTATAACAATCGACATGAAAATAATATAATGATTGAAACAGAGTTAGTAGTTAAGTTATTATAAAAAAACTACTCACAATTTTGTTGACGTTGTTGCATGAGTAGTCTTATGTGTATCCTTGAGTCTCTAGAGTTTGAAGGGGTATGCATGGTTGTGTTGGTTTTCTATTTATATAATTGTCATGGTGGCACGGTAAATATTTTATGAAGAGATGATAATTGAATATAAAATTCTTATCAATAGGCAGACAACAAAAATATTGAAGGTAATGTTTCAAACATTAATATGAACACAATAGACACGTAAATGATTCATAGAGCACAGATACATTAAAATACAAATATTTAATATAATTAGTATGTAATAGTAAACATAATGTAAAAAGAATGATTTTAAAGTACATTTATTAAGAAATACTTGTGTGACACGATTTGATTCCCTTAAGATGAAATATGCAAAAGGTTGTTGTCAAAGTAGTAGTATATTATGGCCGAGAAGTCTTGAGCTATATGTGTTGAGTTTCAATGAAGGAATGGAGCAAGGAAATATGTCACGTATCTGAATGTTGCCAACAACAAATAGCTATTATGGAACAGTACAGTGAAAGCCAATAAATATGTAATGACTACAAATTTCAGTGTCATCTGGAAATAATATTTAAATTTACTTGTAATGAAATAAATTACGCAATTAATGGTGAGTGGATAATAAAATTAGCAACTATCGTACAGTTCCTACCATATTAGTATCAAAATATAAGTCGTTGGTATATGTGGTTATATATTTCAGAATGTAGAGGCCTAATACTATATTGTTTGATAAAATGAGTAAAGTGGGGCAAAAAAATAGACCCAATCAAAGCACCTAAATGCCGGAAGTAAAACATGAAGTATGATGCATGGTATGTATGTGAGGTTATATATTGTAGAAATAATAGGCCTTATACCTTATTGGTTGATAATCTGTGAAAAGTGGGTCTAAAAACAGAGAGTCAATCAAAGCACCTAAATGCAGGAAGAAGAACTTGACGTATGAGGCAGGGTTGGTATTGAGTTAGTGTTACTACAATTGCAGGAAATATATCATATATGTAGTGAGAGGTGATAGAGAATACATTACATAGATAGTAGTAAACAGATGTGTACTGGTATGTTGCGGCAAACCAATTCCCGAAAGAACTCCTGATTCTACTCTCAATTGCAGTGAAAGGAAAATGCAATGAACATGAAGATGAAGAACGCGTCGCACTGCCTGGCCCCAGAAGCATTAACCTAGCGTTGTTTTATTCTGAAACAGATACCCTGAAAGTTAGAGATCCATGTTAAAATACATGGACATCGAAAGAAATAATTGAACTGCATTGAATGGCGGATCTGTACGAAGGACCTCTTAATCACGGGTTTACAGAAACCCTAGTCATGAGAACAGATAATCCACACTGGCAACTTTAGTGCATAACCTATGGATTTGTTATATGGAACAAAGACAAAACCTATTTGCGAGTTAAGAGAATATCCTCTGGATTTGTGATACAGAATAATGAGAAAATGTAGCCACAATTTTGTCAATGAATGGGTCGTCTACTCTTTGAATATCTGTGAGGCTAAGCCGGCAGACTTTTTTGAGACCGGACATGGTAACTCGGATGATGAAGCGAGAGGTGAAGTAGCTGCAGAGGAACACGGGGAATGGGCTGAGTGAATGGAAGTTGAGGAAACCCTAATGCCGGAGGATGCGAAGCAGGAGCAGCTGTAATGTTTTGTGTTCAGGTGGAGATAGTTTTGGAGGAGGGTCGCGAGCCGGGAGGGGTAAAATTTGGAAAGAAAAAAAAATAGGAGACGTGGTGTATTGTGGAGTGGACACGTCAGCTGGGAGGTACCCAAAATTAGAATGTATAGTAGATTTCATGATTCTATTTATGGGTTTTTAATGTATCCTTCACGAGAGTGATCATTTCATATTCTAATATTTCTTTGTATTTGTATAGTGGATATTAAACAACCCATGAATTCTATAACTAATTTAATATTATAATTTTTTTCAGTAACCGAGATAGAATAATAGATAATTTAAATTTGTTAAAGTTGAATAAAGTTATACTATGATAAATTTATGTAGATGATACACTTATATAATAGGAACACAAATACACTCTGATAATACAAGTTTAAGTTTCACATTAAGGAAGTTATTTAATCATATATGTTGTAACTATGGTAGAATAAATATTAAAATGCATCCATAAATAAACTAATATGATAAAATTTTTTTATATAATGTTTTATTTCATGATGAAAAATAATTTCTTATTAATATTCATGGGTTATATATGTTGTAATTCCCATTGGGCACTGGTATATTTCTTTACTAAGTGATTGTTAATCGTAAAATAAAATGTAAATTTTATGTGTTGTAGAATTAATATATAATTAGAATTTGGACACCTATTATTCTAATTGTTAGATGTATATGAAAAAATAATAATTATTTATAAACATATATTTTATTTTTTTGGTCTTATTTTTATATTTCAAAAATAAACAACTATGAGATGTCCCTTAATTTGATGATACAAGTAATTTTTTTGGAAAGTGAATCTTAGTACAAAAAAATGAAAAAATGGGTCTTTTTTTGATGGAAGATATATCCAAAACCAAGGAATATATACTAATAAAAACTTTTACAAATATATTTATGTACTTTAATAAATATTTTCTCTAGAGTATGACTTATATTTGTCCTTTTCTTAAATCATTGAATTCCCTAATAATTAATGGTTTTTGTGGAAAAATGTTTATAATAATTTAAATAAAATTTTTATAAAACTATTATTTTAATTGTTGAAATGTTTATTTAATTTTTGCATGATTGAATTATAGATAAATCAAAATGAATTATGCACATATAGGCTACTAGATTTTCTGTGGTATAAAAAATTGTGGATATGTATAGGCTTGTATAATAGTTCAATGGTGTTATTTATACAATCATTAAAATAATATATTAGAGAATGGATTTCGTATATATGAAATGGGTTTGAAGATTTCTATAAAATATTAATTGATTATATGTCAAGGAAAAACATCAACTCATGTTTTTTCCACATCATTATTATATAAAGGACTAGGTTTTTTAACACTCAAAGTATGTGTAATTTGTCCATTATTGTGTATATTTATGATATGACATGGTTTTCATTAGTTTTAGAGTGTTTTGAGGTGTTCTAGGTTGAAACAAATGTCGATATAGGGCACTAAATACATCACCACAATATGGTTTCTATCACAGAGGAGACCATGCTCTGATTTTTTGTGTTGTTTTTGGTGTTGTGTGTGGTCAGTTTATTCAAGATGAACTATGGGAAGAAAATGGCTATTTCACCGAGTGTGGGGATTTCGGATGATGCCTATGGAAAAAATGAAAAAATCCGGGAATGGGGTGGTGGTTATATTTTTTTTGTGCACAATAATGTAGAGTTGTTTAGGATAGTAGAATACAGGTAGGGTGGATACTCCATGACAAGAACCCCACCTTGTTATACCATTGTGGTTACCCATGGTGGGAGGGTCCACCTCTAGTCAACATTATATATGTGGGAAAGGATACCCTTTATAATAATACATAATACCATGACACAATACATGGTGGAGGACAAACACATTAATAAATTTAGAAACAATCACAATTTTGTTGGGAATACACATTCCACAATGAGATACCATGTGATAGATTTGTTGTTTCTCCCGACCATTCATTGAGTTATCTTGACTGCGATACTAGGTAATATTTTTTTTACTTGTGTACCATTAATGGTACTTATGTCTTGGGGTGAGTTTGGGTGAGGTCTATGAGAATCTTGGAGAAATATTGAATGTTCATGGTTAGCTCACGTTTTGAACAAACAATGCAGCTACCTAGGAGAAATTGTGCTATTTATGGTCTTTGGGGTAGTAGCTTCGACATGGTTAAAGCATGGTTTGTTCAAAATTAAGGATCTGCTCTTCTCCTGATAAGTGGATTTCATCCGATGATTTCTTTGTTATTTCCCATATCTTTACTTGATCTTGTTAGGTAAGATATCCTATAATTCCTTTGAGATAAACATTTATGCTAAGATCTAGGTCAATGATTTTTGATCTAGATCTAGATTTATGAAATCTTAATGTATTTGATCACAATTTTTGATTTTGGGATTTCGATCTGTAACTCATATCAACATCGTTGTGCTAATTGGATTTTAAGGATTTTTACTAGGAAAACATTCACCAATGAATCAAGGTAGGTGGTCAAAATCTAATCCACGTAGTTGTGGATTTGATATGTATATGTATGATTGTAGAATTTCTAGCATCCATTAGAAATTTATTTCCTTGAATTATGTAAATTAGATTTACCAATTGAGTTATTGATGTTTTTTTGAAATAAGTGATTAATTAGAAAATTAATCATACCATTAATGGGATTCTATATTAGATAATAAATTTTTGAAAATTTTTTAAACAAAATAGTGGTGGTAATCTAGATAATTAATTGGGGAATGAATCATGAGATGCCAAATTCGTCCAGTTCATATAAATAATTGTGAATTAATTATGTTCTTTGAGATTATGACCATGATATTTAATTGTGGGATTAATTATGATGATTTGTGATTTATGATGAGATTATTAATTAAGGGAAATTAATTATAGGAGATTATTTTTGGTGTTGGTTAATTAATTAATTAATTAACTAATGGGATTGATTCATTTAGCTAATTGTTGTGTTAACTAATGGTTTTGATGTATTTAAATAAATTTTGAATTAGTAGGGAAATTTATATGGATAAATAATTTGTGATGTAATTTTGGTTTATGAATGGGAACATGGTTATTCTAAATTGAGATTTAAAAATGGTAACATGGTTATCAAACATATGAGTAAATAGAATGGGAAAATGTTCATTCTAAATAGAGAAGTATACATGGTAACATTGTCATTATAATTATGAGTAAAGGGAATCAAAACATGGTAATTCTATTGAGGAGTAATCATGGTATCAATTTCATCTTACATATGTTTTTTATATTGGAAACATTATCAATTTTTCATATAAATGTGAAATTAATGAATTGAATTAATGACATGTTGAGTTATTGACCCACACAAAAATGTTTGAACTCTGACATGAGTTGAATCATCTACTAAGATATCAAAAAACATTTGAGAAAATGGGGGTTTGACTAGAAGCAGGTCTTATTATATGGTATTACCAAGCCAACCCTTAGGGATCTGGTACGATATGAAGTTTTTATTTAGGTATGGGTATCTATTGGAATACTAGAGTTAATTTAGTTAGATATGAATATTTGAAAATATGATAATCTGTTTATTATTGCATTATACGTATTTCCTTATAGAACTGCATGGACTATATTTTGACTGGAATTATTTTAGATGACGTTGGTTGTGCCAAACTGAATTTTACCCACACCATGTTTTGGCTCTCTGGTCTGTAACTAAATAGATTATAATATTCCAGATCTAGAAAAGGGAAAAGGCATGGGGATTGGTGGCTGATTCGGGATGGAGCTTGGAGGAAGGAACTTGAAATGGTTTGGAACCCAATTGAGATGTTGTAGTGTCTTAATTTTCAGTCTCACACTAGACACATGACACTTATATTGGTATACAATGCAGTCCCTTTTAGTTTAGTATTCTTTTCTCATTTGGTTATCAGGTGACATGATTATTTTTATGGTTATATATATGTTTCTTCTTTTGTTTATTTATTTATGATGGAATTTTACTCTAATAAATATGAGTATATTCTCCCTAGTAATGTATTACCAGACAGCTTCTTCTCATTGAAAACCTATAGAGTACGGGGAGGCATGCTTGAGGACATGTGGCAAACCGACTCGGGGCAGCATTGTGTGGCACCTGGGTGAGGACATTACAATGTGGTATCAGAGGCCCAGTTTTCTTTCTTCTTCTTTTGTATTACTATTTTTGTAACTTTGAATAGTTAGGGATTGGTAATGAGATCATTCTTATGAGTTCCAAACCCATATATGGGGGAAAACCCAAATACTCAGGGTGAGATTGTTGATATTGATGTATTCTATTATATTTTAAAATAATTTCACCTTAGGCAATGCACTTGTGTTGTGAAGTGATTATTGTTTCGGAGAATTTTGTTAAATAGTAATTCATGGCCTAGAATGAAACAAAAGTTGAGTCTATATGAATCATTTGAGGAACTCAAGTTAATTGTGGAATGAATCATTTTAAGCATGCAATGGAAAATTGTTTATGGGTAAGTTGTTGAACATGAACTTTTTTCCTTTTTTGTGAGATTAAAATGAAAAATGGTGCTAAACATGAATTGAAATGGGTTGTAAAAAATGATGTGAAGTGATAATAATTGGGTGTCTAAATGAAAACATGATTATGATAGTGTGTTTACCATGTTAACCAAAATATATGAGTAGGAAGGTTAAGGATAGTGTTAGTGAATTGGTTTGGACTATGTGGTGTGGTGGGGTAAAAAGAAAGGATTTGTTTCTTTTCCTATTTTATAAATGTTATAAGGTTTTGTTATGAGACCTGATACCCGATTTGGTATTTTTAGAGAGTATGCCTCCATGATGCTTGTGGAGGGGATGACTAAGGGACACACCTAGGAATGTTTTTATAGATAGTGGACATGAGAAACCGATCATTCCACATGAAGATGAAGGGGAGAAGTTTCGAGAGAACTTCTCTTGATTCATGAAATTCATGGAATGATACCCAGGGTGGGTTTTGAAAAGTATGTCTTAGTCAAAAATGGATTTTTAGTTTCATCACCCTATAACTTTTACTGTATAGGGCAGACCTAAGGGAGATGAATTTGGGTTGAGTCTATAGAGGCAAAACATGACCATTTGGAGAATCTGGATGATAGGAGGGTCACGTTATCAGCTTTAATGATATGGGGATTAGCTAATATCTAGTGGGACATTTAGCTGAGAACTAGATAGATTGATGGAATGTTATGGAAGTACTTCTTGGTTAGGTTCTTGGAACACTATTATCTGAAGATACTGAGATAAGAGAATGATTCTGAGTTCATGCATCTATCATAGGCGATCATGTTAGTGATGGACTATGTTGGACGCTATATAGATCTGTAGTAGTTTTCCCTAGCCTAAGTATGAGATGGGATATCAATGGAGAATCCTTTTCAGGATGGAATTATGTGTGATATTAATTCCCTAGTGAATATCTTCAGGGTAATTATGTTTATAGAAGTGGTAGATCAGTCAGTCATAGTTGAAGGGTACCTTAGAGAGGATTCATGTTCTAGAAAGTTATTAGTTACTCGATGACCAGTAGGTGAGTCTTATGTGAGTAGGAAGCACCATTATGAAAACATTAGCTAAAGTAATGGGAATCAGAGTATACAGACATGATGGTCGGTTGGACAGGATCTCACTTTGGTGATCTGTCATCCGTGTGGAAGGTTGGTACACTATCATCGACATTGTTCCAGACCACTAGTAGAGTGTCTATATTTCTTTATCATGGAACATCTATAGAAAATCTGCATGTCGCAGTGACAGACTAGTATTGAAAGATCATCCTATTAGAGATAGAGTATGGTAAGAGGCTCTTCTACACCATATCGTGCTAGTATTTGTACTTATACTTGTTGATCTTATATAGGTAGTTCAAATGGTGATTCTGGGAAGGGCTTTTCACATGTGCAGGGTGATGGTACTCAGGGGAGTCAAACAACATCACAAAGAAGAGGGGGATCACAGTTACATGCAGTACAACCTACACTTGTGGATAGTGAGGCTGGAATATAGATAGTGAGAGTTAATATTCTAGTATATTATACTTTAGAAATTTTTTTTTGATAATGGTGTATATCATTATTTTATATCAACCAAACTTGTTAATGGTTTAATCCTAACATTGGAGTTTGTGGTTAAGGTATTGAATACAGATACACCATTGAGAGTGATATCTTGACATATCTATCATTACAAGGGATGTTCACTAGATATCAAGGACTATCATTTCCTATGGTATTTCTATGTTCAAGATATGAAGGGATTTGACATTATCATGGGTATGGACTAGCTAGTCGCATACCAATCCCACATCAATTTTTACCATAGAAGAGTGATTGTTTTGTATCTCAAGGGTGACCAGTATATTCATCACGGGGAATGGGATATCTAGGAAAGCCAAGTAGGGATAATTACTCTATAATTCTGAGAGCTCACAACCCATGTTTCTAGTATTTTGATAGATTATGGGTGTGTTAGTCAAGATTTCCATCCACCAATAGTGAAAATATTTCCTAATATCTTTCTCGAAGACTTCTTAGAGTTACCACATGGTTGAGATGTGGAATTCACTATTGACCTCATACTAATAGATGATACAGTATCTATTCCACCATACAGAATTTCACCAGAAAAGCATTAATATCATAAAACTCAGTTGGAGGACTTGTTGGATAAGGGATTTCTTGTCCATGTATGGTGGGTGATTGGGTAAGGATCTTTCAGGAGGAAATTAGACGTGGTCCGGAACCCGATTGATGAGTCGCAGTGTCTTTATTTTTAGTTTCATTATATAAACCTAACACTTATATTAGTATTGATTGTTTTCCCTTTCAGTTGTGTACTGTTTTAACATTTATTTTTATTATAACAATAGTATTTTTCTGGCTATATATATTATTCATCGTTTGATTATTTATTTCCCCGATTATTTTAATCTAATAAATGAGGGATTTATATATCCATGATAATAATCTAAAAATAAATATAACAAAAATTATTGATTTCATAGTGATTAAATTCATTATTATAAGAATAAATACCCATATTAATACCTTATTTAATGAAACTATATTGATATTGGGAGAGGTATACACCATATCCAAATATGTTTTTCGCATGAAACTTGTTGATGCATCGATGAACCATATGATGTTTTGTGCCTCCCATTACATGATTAAATCCAATTGATTCACCACATGATACATAATTCATAATAAACATCTCCAATTTTCATTCATATATGAATAATAATATATATAATTAAAATATTAGATATTAAGTAAAAAATTATAATAATATCATAACCCATATATATATATATATATTCTTAATGGTCAAAAAATTCATAATAAACATGTCCGAGTAAACAATAATCTTGAGGATCAAAATCACAAAAATACAAATTTATCATAGTTCCATAATCAATAAGTGAAATAGATTTATATATAACAATCCTTTAGAATAACACCATATAGATCTAGGTGTATAGTTTCCATATCAAAATATTTAGGGAATCTTTAGTATCAACCTTCAATAAATGAAATAGAAATATAGTATTAACAAATTAAATGCATTGGAATAACATTTATAACTATTCATGGTGGATGTATTGAAAATAAAAAGTTGTGAAAGGTCATATATTTGATATAGAATTTTGTTACGTAATTCATAAGGAGAAATAAATTTTGTAACAGCTTGATATGTTTAAAGAAGAAAATTATTTTTCATACCTTGTGTGACATGAAACACCATTTCAAGATGAAATGATAACATCGAAAAATTTACAAATACCTTATTTTTTAAATATATTAAATATATTAAATATATTAAATATTTATCATTAAATATAAAAAATTTATCTTGCGTCACACACAACATTGCGTTTTTCTTGGATGATATGAAATAACGAGTTTAAATGAATAATCACATTTTACTAAAATAATAATATTTAATATGATGGTTATCAGCTATTTGATAAATTGGTGGGAATAAATAGTACTAACTAAATTATGAAATTTATATGGTTAAAACATTTAAAAACATATTCATTCCTAATATATTCTTTATATATAATATATTAATCATTTAAAAGAAAAATTAATGTATTCTGAAAAACTGTATTTTTTCAAAAATCCTGATTAGTCACTGTTTCCACACCTAATATAAATATAATTTTCATCACATTTTGAAAATTTATTTTATAAAAATATCTTTATTTATGAAATTATAATATCAAAAATTATCTTTGGTTAATTTTTTCTATTTTTATGAAATATTTTAATTTTCAATGAATATAGTAAAATACATAATTTTAATTAAAAAATTCCTCTGTGATTAAATTATTTATAAGTTAAAATTATATTATGAATTTTATTTATAGTTATATTAATTGGATAATATTTCAATTAATCAAATTTAGGTCATTGAAATCATTTTCATATTTATTTTTTTCTATAAAAACATTAAAAACTTGTGAAAATTATCTCTTTAAAATACCAATTATCATCACATATTTTGGGTTAATTTTAAATGAAAATTTTCACTTATGTTAATTGGTTTTGGAATAAAGTATTATATATTTTTATTCTAAATAAATGAAAATTTATAATCAGTATAAGATAATTTTTTTCCAAAATGAATACTTAAAATATAAAAAATTAATTACCATGGTGAAGTTAAAAAAGAATTCACATGGGGGTTAAAAATGATAATGGTTAAAATGAGAAAAAAGATGTATAAAAATTCTAGATGGGAAATATAATAGTTTTATATATTCTAGAGTATATAATAATCCATTTTTTAGGCTTGTGAAATGATAAAAATATGGGTATGAATGAATCTTTTTAAAAAAATACAAGTGGGCCACTCACCTCACTTATAAAAGGCCACCATCTCTCCTTTATTCATCACACCTTAAACCCCTTTTGGTTTTGAAAAAACATTCCCAAATAACTTCCCAAAAACCATACTATAATCCAAGAGGAATTAGTTTTGGATGCAATCTTTTCTTATGAAGGCTTTGTTTCAAATCTAAGGAGGATACCCAAAGAAGAGGTAATGTTCTTCAATCCGATATTTTATTTTATTTCTTCCCCTATCTCTGTAAATTATTATTAAATCTTAAATATATAGATATCACTTTTGTAATAATTTAATTATGTAAAAAATCCATTTTTATTAAATGGGTTTTGAAATCTTCATTCGTTTGTACAGAGGGATACCTCCTTACGAATCTCTGTTATTATTTTTCTCTATATTCTACACTCATTGTTAGTTATAATGATATATATATATATATTTGATATATATATAACATTATCAAACCTATTATGTCATTCTATCATATATAACTTTATTAATTTTCATTTTGTAGGGTTTATAATAAGATCACTCATGTGTAAGACAAATGGTCACCTCTCAATGTTATGTAATTCATGTTTCACTAAGACATTACTTGGAGGGTGATGTGGATAAATTTAGTGATTATGTATGATATAAATGATAAAATATATAATATTCCATATATATTTATCATTCTTATAAGAAATTATATATCATTTTCTTTAATAGCTTTTCAATAACTTAAATTTGAATATGTTGTTCGTGTAAGTGTAGAATACAACCTTCACAAAATGACACGGCTCTCTTTTAATCCCCAAAACAAATGGATGATATATATAAGTATATAATATTAGATTTATGATATATTTTTAATTCATTAAATATAAAATAATATTTACCACCTTTCTAATGTGATTATTGATAAATAAGAACAATATACATATGTATGTATAGCCTACAGTCTCTATGACTGTATGATACCTTAGTTCATAATTGGTTATAAAAGAGAAATTTTTGTAGAAATATGATAACTATTTCTAGATTATTATTATGGATATTAGGTAAATACCTTATATTTTCATGAATCAGATCATTCATTATGAAACATGCTTGATAAAATAAAGGAATATTAACACACACACAAAATAAAATTAACATATAAATAATAAAAAATGGGTGATAAGATGATATAAAAAGATAATATATTATATTATATATATTAATATGGTTTTTCTAAAAATATATATAATTTCAAAACCCACTATGTTAGGGGTAAAATCACATTCAACCAAAAGAATGTATGAGGTAAGGGATTCATTATCGAGTAAATTTCATTGAGGCATGTCTGTATGTCATCCACCAATTTCTCTAATATAGAGTATATAATTATTTTTTTACTACTAATACTATGATTTATAAATAATTCATTTAATTTTGAGTTAAAATCATAATTATTATATTTATGGGAATTGAAAATAAATGTAACCAAGTGGTAATGATTTTCATAACTGATTTTATTTTCATTACGTTATATTACTTCTTTGCCATATTTTATATTTCATGATTATGTTTTTTCTTTATTTTTTTATATTATATTTATTTACGGGGATTAAAATTTGATAATAATGATTTTTTAATAGTTAAATTCTCAATTCACCATCATTATCTTTTCAATTGTTTATTTTACAGTATCGTTTTAATTCTGATTATTTATACATGAATTTATATTGAATGAAATGATTTGATCACTGTATAATAAACCATTTAAATTTATTATACTCTGGTTATTTAGGATTTTTTCATGTAATAGTACTTTTTTCCCACTATTTATAAACAAAATAATAGATAATTATTTAATGAAATCTCAACTTCATTTCTCCCTTGGGTTTGAAATCCATTAAATTTTAACACCATATTTTTAAGAATGTTTTCAAAAATGTTATAATATTATTATATTATTTTTAAATGAAATTCAGTCACATTTTTAATTATTCCAAAAAAATGAAATATTATTATCATTTATAAACAAGTAATTTTTCTAAAAAATTTATAGTAAAAATGGAATGATATTTTTAATTTAAATTTTATATATTTTATTACCCATCATCATTTATTTAATTATTTCTTTTAATGTTTGAAAGGATTTTTTAATGAATATATTTTTTCTATTATCCTATAAATTATATGTTTTATAAGTTATTTCAAAAAAAAATTATGTTCAAAATAATTATTACTTTAAATTTTATTTTCCAAATGGAATGAATATTTTCATGATTAATGATTTTAAATATATTTTTATGGTATTTTTATTCATCATTGAAACACCAATTATTCTAACTCAAATTTGTATATATTGTCAAATATCATTCTTATTATTTCTCATGATGGTTTATGGTCATTTGGACAAAGTAATTTATTCAAATTAAATTCATTGATTAATATTTTTAGACAACAAATTTCAATAGAAATTTTCACTTTTATATGATCATTTGAAATTAAATTACCCCTAAATACATAAATTATTTATCATTTATTGTTTTATTTCTTAAAACATATTACATAGCTAATTAGGATGTTCTTTATTTGAAGTCATGTATTTATGTTTTGAAATATTGATAAATATTTATTCTTTACTCAATAGGGGTAATTGATGATAAGGCACATTGTCTATGAATTTAATCTATTATTTGATAAATAATGAATTATTTATAAATGAAATAAAAGGGTGGGGAAAATTATATATATCTCCTATATGTATTTATAGTCTCATGAATATAATAATTAAGATCCCATGAAATTAGTTAGACATACCCAATGGGTTTTCAAAAAGTAGTTTTAAATAGTCCTATAAAAGGTCTTCATAATACATGTATCATGATGAATGAGATCATATAATCCAATAATAAATCAATTAATTCATTAAAAATTTAGTAATAATTATCAATGATATTTTCAGAATTTTGTTATCACTAGATTAATTTCATTATTAGTTGTTGATTAAATAAACTATGTTTTCAGTTATTGACCATCCCCCATTGATAATGAATTATCCATTTATGGTAATAACATTATCTATTAAAATAAATGTGTTTTTTTATTTAAATTTACATATTGATTATTATTCATGGTATAATTTTATTTCAATTAGCTATGGATATACTTTCTTCTCAGTTTATTTATTATTGGCTTGTTGGTTTCCTTATTTAAAATCCATATCAATTATTCTTATTGATTCTTGATAGCTTCATCTATACATAAACCAAAATGATCATTTGAGGCAAATTTATTTTGTTCCTTTCTCATGAATCCATGAATTGTATTATGAATGATATGAAATAATATACTTGAGGAAATAATGATATTCTCAAAAAATTACATTGTGTATTCAATTGTATTATGGGAATGAGGTATGTCCATATTTTAACATGAATAATAAAATATTAGGTTGTTTGGGAATTAATTCATTATATTTTATGTCAATTATATAAAGTAGACATCGACTCTAGGCTACTAGGGCTGGGGGTTCTACATGGTGAATGGTTAAAAAATACATAATCATCCAAGAAACTATGAGGTATGTTGAGCCAATAAGGTTTCTATTGACTTTTCCATTTCACTACGTTTTCAAAATCATAGAGACATATTCCAAAGGAAAATTATCTTTCTATACGAATTATTTTCATAAGGAAAATTATCTTACTCTAAGAAATGTTTTAACCATACCTTGGTTATCTTTTCAAATTTGATGTCTTCTCAGAACCATGGCAAATTTATCACTAAAGGAAAAAAAATTATATCCTTATAAAAAACACCAGAGTTATACATTTTCACAAAACTACCACGACATACTATTTTCTTACTCCAAATTCTATGAAATTCATCCTTCAAATTATCTGAAATTCAGAGTCCCAATAATTGGAAATTAAGATTTAGAATTCTCTGAAATTTGGACTCTGAACTCTTTGAAATTTAGACTCTGAATTCTCTGAAATTCAAACTAGAAATTCTCTAAAATTCAGACTCGGAATTCCTTAGAATTGAGACTTTTATTTCCTTTGAATATAGACTCCTAATTCCTCAAAATTCAAACACAAAATTCCTTATAATTCATAATCTTAATTCCTCATAATTCAATCTATGAATTATTTATAAAACAGAATCCAAATAACCTTTTGTTTCTAGAATCTGATTGTTTATATGCTAAGATTATGAACTTTATTTTCCCTAGATTCTGAATTTTTAAGATTTGGATATGCTACTTCATTTTCAATCCAAATTTTTTTATTATAAAATGACATCATTCAATTTTTTTAAATAAACATCAGATGATTGAAAACTGTAGAGTTCCCTACAAAAATTAAGGAAAAAGATGACCATTGGGAGAGGGATCCGACCGTTGATGTTTTTCTGATAAAAAAGATCTAATTTAAATGAACTCATAATCTATCTATCGATCAATATATCATTCAATCTATCAAATGGGGATCCTAGAGATTAAATTATATGAAGTGATTTCTAGAAATAGATATACTATCGTGCCTTGTTCATCTTATGAACATATTGATCATTCATGAACATCTTATTCAGCATGCTTCATGCGACTCTAATTACTACTGTGTACAATCGTGGGATTCTGAGGATAGGAAGATAAAGGAGAAAACTACCTTAAAATTTAAGGGCTAGCATTGATAAAAACACAAACTCTGATATTTTTATTGATAGCCTACCATTGTGTGGGTAAGATGGACTTGATTGAAATTGTAAATCAAGGGAAATTTATCCATGGTTTTTGGATAACCTACTATTTGGATTAAGATATTTCCTACTTTTTTACATGATTTTTATTTCAAGTTTTCATTCCATTGTATATTATTAATGATTGAAAGTATAGATTTCTTATACGTTCTTGTACTTTTACTTACTCTAATAAATAAGATTCTATACACTTTATGGTTGGATTTTCTCTACAGAAATGGTTCTTAAGTTTCTTTTTCATATTCATATTTCCATACCATAAGAAAGTTTGTTGTATAGTTATTAACCAAAGAGGATTTTTGTATTTACCTTGTTTAACTTTGATAAAAATATTTTTACTTAATGCTAAAAACACAAGTTTTTAAATCTAGAATTCACCTCCCTCTTGTAATTGAGAATCTATACATTCTATTTTGTTCTGAATATTGATATCAGAGGAGGTCACTAAAATAATTATAATCACATATATGTTTTATTGCTCATGTTTTCCTCATTCTAAATTGTCATTCGTAACTTTTCTTGTTCATGTTTTACTTCTATATATTTATCTTTGTTTATAATATTGTTTTATTAAGTAGTTTTGTGGAAAAGTAATTTCTAATAGAATGGAATGCATGAATGGTGGTTCTATTGAAAACCTAAATCCTACCAAACCAACAATTTTTTATGGTATTGATTATGAATACTGGAGAGATAGAATGAATACTTTGGTTATTAACACTAGAGTAGACAATTTTTTATTGCTCACTAGAGACTAGAAAATATAATACAAGGAAGTGATCACCTTCACCAACTAGAAAAAACAAGAATAATAACTAAATTACAAGGTAAAAAATACTTTTTGTATTCTATGACTAGGAATATATATAGTAAAATATCTTCTAGTGAAGCTTCCAACTATATTTGGAACAAACTAGAAGTTACAAATTTTGGAACTTCTAAAGTGATAGAAACTATAAGATCTATGTTAATAGATGAATATCATAGATTCTTATTTCTTATTGAGAACCAATTTTTAATGTAAAACATATATTTATTACCATTGTAAACAGTCTTCAATCTATGGGAGATAAAAGTCTTGATGATAAAATTCTTTTGGATAAGATAATTAATATAATTCCCAATGAGTGGGAATCAAAAAGGACAGTTATTGATGAGAATAGAAAAGTAACCAACATTACTCATGATTTAGTAGGAAACAAAAATGAAGAGATATGATGATTTGAACAAAAAGAATAATGGTAATGGAAGCGTAGCATTATCTAGCACATCTAAATTTAAGTCTCCAAAATGGGTAACTAGATCTAAAGCAAAGAAATATATTGTTATATCTGAATCAATTAACAATGCTCATTTAGAGAATAAATTATTCATTCATGGTTAATGAATGAACAAGATTGTGGGAAATTAAAATTTCTAGTACAGATATAAGAAGAAATATAGGAAGGAAAAGAAGAATTCTAAATTAACCTATTATGAATGTAAAAGGGCTGGAAATATTAGACCAGAATATCCGATGCTTAAGTTAAAATAAAGGAAGGAAAAGCATTCTGAAAGAAATATAAAGAAGTATTAAATATCTAAGGCTAATAATGTCATGGAAAAAATGACACCTGGAGTTCAAGTTGTGGTGAATCTTTAGAATAGTCCTCTGAATATAAATCCTTTAGTAAGAAAAAATTGGGCCTTATAGCAATAGTACCTATTGAAAGTCATTGTCTTATGGATAAGGTATAAAATGTTGAATCCTTAACCAATATTTAATCAAATGATAATTTTTTTAATGAACAATATTATGAATCGTCAGATGATAAATCCTCCTCATCAAAAGATAATACCTTAAGTTCTTTTGAAAAAGTTTCTAGATTTTCTATACTTCTTGAGAATCAAAATTATAACATTAAAAAGAAGATAGAAAAATAAAATTCTATAATATCTATTTTAAAAAGGGAAATAATAGATATTTCAAAATATCTTGATCAAAGAATTTTTTATATTGAAAGTGTTTCTAAATAACTTATGGAAGTTAATTCTGAGAAGGATAAACTTTCTTAGGAGATTGAGATATTTATTTATATGAAAAATATTTTAGATAATAACCCACGTTATAATACTAATGACTTTAAGGATAAAAATTTAATCATCAAACTAAATTATGATATTTTATCATTACATAAAACAATAACAAATTTTACTTTATGAATGAGGGAATTGGATAAAATGTATTCACAACATCATTAAATTAAAGAATAGTTTTAGATATGGTTATACTCATTCAAAACTACTCTTTATTAATAATTATTTTTTTCCTCAAAAGTGCTCCCTTTTTTCTAAGTTTTAATGTGGGGCCATTGGGAGAAAATTGTTCATTAAATTAAACCCAATCTTTAGGATTTCATAATGCCTATTTTTCTATGAAAATGTGGATTCTGAAAATTTTACTTCTTAATATTTCTTGATCTAATTTTTTTTGTTCTGAAAGTCTAAAATATTTATTTTTTAAAAAATAAAGTTTCAACAACAATACATGGTACATGGATAGTGGATGTTCTCAGAATATGACTAGTAAACAATCATATTTGAAAATATTATGAAGACAAAAGGATGGAAGGAAACATTCTGAGATAATGCTCAGGGAGAAATTTTTTGTATATGTGACATTTTTTTTCTTGAAAAAAGAATTGATTTCAAATGTTTTATTTGTTAAAGGTCTTAAGTACAACTTAATTAGAATAATACAATTATTTGATGAAGGTTATCTTGTGAATTTTTGGAATGATAAATGATTAGTACAAAATTACAAGGAATATTTTATTCTTTCTTTCCATATGCATGAGAATGTTTACACACTAAACATAAATGACCATAAGGCCAAGACCTACCTTTCCTCAGTGCAATTGAAGATCAATATTGATTATGGAATAGAGGAATATGACAATGTACCCTTAGAAACCTATGAATTCAATTGATGAAATGACTTGTTAAGGATCTACCATATCTTAGATTTGATTCTTCAAAAGTTTGTGATCCTTTTTCAGTATGGAAAAAACATAAATCATGTTTTAAATCAATTGGCGAAGTCTCATCTTCTGATGCATTACAGTTAGTGCACATAAATCTTTTTGGACCAACATAATCTGGATGTATTGGAGGAAAATATTATGTATTTGTTTTAGATGATGATAATACAAAATTTATGTGGGTCTATTTTCTAACATGTAAAATGAATACTTTTCTCATTTTAAAACATTTAGTGCCCATGTTAAAAATGATAACAAAAATATATTGATAACTATTCAATGTGATCATGGAGGTGAATTTCCAAAATCATAATTTGAAATATTATATAGTAAGAGAGTAATTACTCATCACTTCTCATCCAAAAAACTCCTCAATGGAATGGTGTTGTTGATAGATGAAATAAAATTCATCAAGAAATAACTATAACCATGTTGAGTGACTATTATATTGTTAAACTCTTATGTGATGAAGCTGTTAGTACTACTTTTTATATTATAAATCGAGTTTTAATCAGGCCATTTCTTAACCAAATATCTAATTAATTGTGGACTAGTTAAAAACATGACTTTATTACTTCAATATTTTTATGATGAAATGTATTAATTCTGAATACTAAAGATAACGTACATAAATTCTCACCCAAATCCGATGAAAGAATTTTATAAGTCAATTATACTACTTCTTTGAATTATAGTGTTTTTATAAAAAATAATTGAACTGTTGAAGATACAGTGCATTTTTATTTTGATGAAACTAATTTTTTTTAAAACAACCCCAACCTACATCCTCACATGTGTTTTCAAAAAATTATTATCAACCATTGATACAATATTGTTCTAATAAGAAAAATACTGAAGAAAATGTTTCAGATGTATTTACCCTTGAAGATTTTCTACCTTATATTGATGAATAGGTTTTATAAAACCCAAATCAGTTGTTTCTTAAGAATCATCCTAGTGATAGTATCATTGGTGATGTAAATCAACCTATATGGACTAGATGTTCTTTAAGAAATGAAGTAAAACATCTATCATTCCTTTACCAATAAAAACAAAAAATCCCTGATGAATCTTTAGGTGATGATGATTGGATTAAAGCTATTCAAGACGAGCTAAATGAATTTGAAAGGAACAAAGTCTAGATCTTAGATGAAAGACTTAAAGAAACATCAGTAATTGTAGTAAAATGGGTCTCTAGAAATAAATGTGATGAAATTTGAATCATGTTAAGAAATAAAACTATATTAGTTGCTAAATACAAT
Source organism: Viscum album (assembly GCA_963277665.1). Taxonomy (NCBI): domain Eukaryota; kingdom Viridiplantae; phylum Streptophyta; class Magnoliopsida; order Santalales; family Viscaceae; genus Viscum; species Viscum album. Next base: position 1,335,627,210 of record OY728132.1, on the reverse strand, counting down.
AATCAACAATAATAAATAGACTATGAAGAAACCTATTCGACAACAGCTACACTCGAATATATTCCCATTTTACATACCTTTAGAGCATTATTTAATTTCATATTTTTTCAAATGGATGTGAAGTGTGATTTCCTTAAATGATATGTTCAATATGAATTTTATATTGAAAACCCTCCTTGATTTGAAGACACAAAATATCCTAAACAAGTTATTAAACTTACCAAAGCTTTATTTAGACTTAAACAAGCCCCTAGATCATGTTATGATAGACTTTGAAGATTTTTATTATAAAACAATTATGTTAAGGAAACTATTGATCCAACTCTTTTTATAAATAAAGATAAGAAAATATGTTTTTATTGTTAAAATATATGTTGATGGAATAATATTAGGATCAACTCGGATGTCTTTAACTGATTCATTTGTGAGTCACATGAAATATGAGTTTGAGATGAGTATGTTGGGTGAGTTAACATTTTTCCTTTGATTTCAAATTTATCAAATACTAGAAGGAAACTACATATATCAACATAAGTATACTAAATAACTTCTAAACAATTATGGATATGACAATAGTAAAGGTATAATCACTCTAATTGGTACCTCAAATACTCTAGATCTTGATGAATATGAGAAACTTGTAGATCATACATATTTTAGAGGTATGATGGGATGTTTACTATAGTTGATATATATTCATCTATACTTAATGTTTTCAGTTTTCTTATGAGAAAGATATCAATCTAATCTAAAGAATCTCATTTAAAATAATTGAAAATAATTTTTTTCTATTTAAAGGGTACCATGGATATAAGAATTATCAATTCTTCTAAAAATGATTTTGTTCTAAAATTTTTATCAAATACTGATTTTTGTGGATATAGAATGGATAGAAAAAGAACATTCATAACATGTCATTTCTTATAAGATTCGTTAGATTCTTGGTCATGCATGAAGAAACACTCAGTAGCACTTTCCAGTACAAAAGTTGAATATTTTTTAGTTAGAAGTTGTTCTGATCAAGTGTTGTGGTTACAATACACACTCATAGACTATGACATGAGTTTTACCAAAACAAAGATATTGTGTGATAACACGAGTGCCATTTACCTATGAAAAAACCCTACACATCACTCCCATGAAAAACACATAGATGTTAGGAACCACTTTCTTGTGGATGACAAAGTTAATGGAGATATCATTCTTAAATTTTTTCGAATGCAAGATCAAATTATTGATATTTTTACAAAATCATTACCATTCGATAGATTTGATTAAATTATACAAAATTTAGGAATGATAACTATAAGTTAATATTCTATTTTTACTTTTTATTGAAACCTATCTCCTTACATTAGGAAAATCCTTTTCATAAAGGTAGTACATCTATTATTTAACCAAATTTTTTTACTTAATTATCTTTTTGCGTATCCTAAATATTTCTTTTTTTCTATTATTAAGGGAAATAAAATTTCAAGAAACTAATATTTCCTTTACATAATAAATGTTTTCAAAATCTAATGTTCTTTAAGAAGAACATTTTTCATTACTAACAATTTTTTAAGTAATCAAGAATATATGTTTCCTTAAATTTTCGTAATTGTATTTTATTAAATGTTGGTATTTTTTTCTTATTTTATGAAAACTCTATCAGATTCACACTCCTTAAATCCGATTTTTCCTTAAAACCTAAAAAGATCATAATCTACCAAATCCTTCTTTGTTATTCATCTAAACAGTCAGACCAGATCATGATTATTTCAAATGTTGGGTCAAACCAAGAATACAAACCATCGCCTCAAATCATATATAAAGCCCCTATTACTTGTCCCACATAAATTTTCAAGACTTTTTGTGTCTATGATCAGCTTATCTTGAAATTTGTCGTTCAGTTTTACATGTTTTCTTATACTATGGATATCGCCTAAATATTCCTCGTAGAAACAGATGTCTTTATGCAATTAAATCAAGGATTGGAAAATATATCTAGAAAGGTTGGTTGAACCAAAATTCTTTTTTAAGTATTATTATTTGATTACGAATAATTTATAGATGAATATATGGGAGAGTATTTGTATTTCTATGCTAATGCCTTAATATATAGCTTATCATATCTTTCTTATTGAATTCTATGATACTATATGTTTTTACGTGGAAGGTGGAAGGGACATGTTTTCGTTCAAGATCTATGTGAAAACATATTATCTATCTTTTAATATGGAATAAAATATTCTAGTAATTATGTATGAAGGTGGGGAAATATTCTACACTCACAAGTTTCCAGATTAGTCGGGAAGATTTCAGAAGGAAAAGGAAATTGTGTTTCACTAACTCAAGTGAGTAATGTCGCCTAAGATCTACCACATTTCAAAACAATTTAGTATTTTATGATTGTGGGTAGAAGTTTTTCTTATTCCACGAAATGGAGACAAGGACTCCTTAAAGAAAAGTGATATCTTTATATTTATTTTTTTTGGTTAATCTTATAATGGTAATCCTAGTGAAGTAAATTATTCTAGTAATATCCAACATTATGAATGAAACCCTCAAGTATTATATAATAATGAATCTTTTTATCTTGGTGAAGTTCATAATGATTTTCTTAGAATAGTTTAAAATTACATGAATTTATAAATCTATATCCTTCAAGATCATGTTGATGAGTGATGATACCTTGAGGAGGATAAAAGTGAATTTCAATACCAAGTCAAGAGAGTTTTATGATCACTCTGAAAGTGAGATTGAAGATTCGGTTAAGAGAGAGGAATTAGGAGAAAATTCCATAAAAGATCAGACAAAGGGAAAAGAAAATAAACCGGAAACCAATGAAAAATCAACCATTCCAGAAACTCAGTCATCTCTTTCAAAGATTAAAAATGAAAAAACATTATCTGATGAAGTAGTAGTGAAATTGAGGGAATTTATGAATTACAAGAAAGAATGATATCAAAGATTTTGTCTAGATCTTACTGAGGAAAATGCATTAAAAATATAAACAAACGAAGAACTTGAAAGTAAAGACAAATAGAAGAAGTTGAAAGAGAAAATTTCTAATGCCAAAATCATTCTAGCACTTCTCAAGGATATTGAGAAAGCCTCTAAATAGTTTCATGTATCAGAATATTTTCTCCAAGAATTGGTAACAGTAGAAAATCAAAGAAAAAAATTTCAAATCTGGAACCTCTTACGAAAGAATAAATAGTTCAAGAATAGGTATCATAACGATAAAAATAGTTAGAAGAAGAGGAAAACAATGATGTTATTAAGAAAGTGGAAGAATATCATTTGAACAAAATTCCTTCAGACAAGCTTTCAATCCGAACTTCTCATATTGATTCAAAAAAATGTATCCTAGGTAAAAGAGGATGTTTGAAATGAAGAGGGTGATAAACATATCAATGATGTGATTAGAAACCATGATTTCATCAAACCTAATGATTTCAATGATGATTATATGACAGACGAGGTTGGTTAATATAAGATAGTCTAACTCTATGATTATGAGCATGAGTCTCTGAGGGATGATAATGTTATGTCCAAACTGTAAAAAGGGAAAACATGTGGTTGTTGATACTCCTAAGAAGGTTGTGATTGTCAAGGATAATAATGATGTTGGTAGATCATACAAGAGGAAATATAAAGAGATTGAAAAATAATCCTCTCTTGTAAGGGAATCAGATTCTAAATCCCCGTATATCATGGGTTATGATTTCTTTGTTCAGTATTTGAAGAAGTTAGCAAACAAAATAACATTGATCCCTAATATTTATTTGATATGTTAGATGATTCAACATTATTTCAATCAGAAGTAAAATTCATTAAGCATGGTTGTGGTAATTGTTGTCAAGATTAAGGAATATTTCAAAAAAATTCCAATCATTTATGATTCCTACAGAAGATCATGTAAATAAATAACTAAATGTTCTAAAAGAATGATTGAGGACAATAGAATCTTTGATGACTTCCATGATTTAGAAAAATATGCTTTTGATATGCCATATTATAGAATAAAAAATCATTCAACATGTTTTTTAAAAAATATGAATCATGAAAAAGTATCTAAAAATAAAGAGGATAAATAACTGAATGGGATCATAAATTCAGTTACATTAAATTTGAAGAGAGAAAGGGAGCTCAGGGAAGAGTTTCATGAAAAGTTCAATCAACAAGAAAATGTATAAAAGACTCATGTATAAATCTTAAAGTCTCAAGATGAAAAAAATCAAGGATATGAAAAATAAGAATAAATATTAGGATCATTTTCTCAAAAGTTTTGAGGAAGATCATAAAGAGATCATGATTTTAAAGGCTACCTTGAGGAAGATCATGCTAAAGGAAAATAGGGATGATTAATTTTCCTATCAATCTAATATTTTATTATATTTTATACCCTGTATCAATTTTTTCATATCATAATGAAAAAATTTATATCCTAAAATTGTTTATGTTTTTTATATTTAAAATCATTCAAGTACTATTTATTTCATTCTATCTATTAATTTTTTGAAAATTACAAATGGGGATAAATGAGTGATCAAAATAAGAAAAATTATAGAGAAGAGAACACCCTAATTAAGGGGGAGATTAAATAAGGGGGTATTCTTAAATTATATTTCCCTAAATAAGAAAATGACACTTCTATAAGGAATACAAGAATATTATCATTAAAGATTTCAAAACCTATAAGGGGGTTAGTCGTATTCAGCATAGTTCATATGTAATGGGAGATAATTTTTTATTTTATATTTCCAAATAAAATATCCCTAATATTCTTTTTTGAAAGGTTGTTTGTGCTATCCAAAAAGGATAAGATTGTTGAGTCAATAAGGTTCCCTTATTACTTTTCCATTTTTCTATGTTTTGAAAACCACAAACACATTTCCTAATGAAATTTATCATTATCTATGAATTATTTTCTTAAAGAAATTTTATTTCTCTAAGAAATATTTTACCATATGATTTTTTTTCTTTATCTTATTATTGTCTTCTCAAAACCAAGTCAAATTCATCACTAAATGAAAAATATTAGATCCTTATCAAAAAATTCAGAGTCATACAGTTTCTCAAAAATACAAAGTCCTACTATTTTTAGACGTTGATTTCTTTGATATTCAGACACTGAATTCTCTGAAATTGAGACTCTGAATTCTCTGAAATTAAGACTCTAAATTCCCTGAAATTAAGACTCTAAAATCCGTGAAATTCAGACTCATAATTCCTTGAAATTCAGACTCTGAATTATTTTAAATTTAGACTCTGAATTCCTCACAATTCAGACTCATAATTCCTCAAACATCAGACTCAGAATTCATCCTAATTCAGACTCTGAATTCCCCAAAATTAAGTGTCTCAATTCTATATAAAAAGGAATCCAAATATCTTTTTTTCAATAATTATATTGTTTATATGTTTATATTATGAATTCTATTTTCCCTTAAATTCCCGATTTTTCAGATTGGGCTAAGCAAACATCATTTTCCTTACACATGCTTTTATTATGAAACAGTGTCCTATAATTTTTTTAACTAACTGTTGGTTAAGTGACACATGTAAATATCCCTTTGAAATTTAAGGAAAAATATGACCATTGTAGGAGGGAGTCAACCATTGATATTTTCCCTATAAATAGGATCTCATTCAAATCATCTGATAATCCATCTATTGATCAATCTATCGATTAATATATTGGATGATGATCTTAGAGATTTCATGATTTGATGTGATTTCTAGAGAGATAAATACTCTCGTCCCTTTTACGTCTTATGAGAATCATGTTCAACCATGAAAATCTTGTTCATATTGATTTGTGCGACTGTGATTGTTACTACGTACAATGGAGAACATATGAGGATAGAAAGATATAGGTTCCTACTACCTTAATGTTTAAGGGAATATGGTGATAGTATGATAGATTATGATATACTTATCAAGGGAATACCCTGGTGTGGGTAAGATAGAATTTCTTGAATGTATAAATCAATGGACCTTTATCCAAGGTTGTTGGATATCCTACTCTTTGGGTTATAATATTTCCTACTTTTTTACTTGATTGTTGTTTCATGTTTTATTTCTATTTTATATTATTAAAGAAATAATGTATATCTTTCTTATAAATTCGTGTACTTTTACTTACTCTGATAAATATGATTCTATATACATTAAGTAAAAATCTTTCTCTGAGTAAACTATTCTTATGTTTCTTTTCTGGATTCATATTTCTGGACCCTAATCAATTTTTTTTTAATATTACTTAAATAAATAAGGTTTGTGAATTTACTTTGTTTAACATTATCAAAGATATAATTCCTTAAAGTTAAAGAGGAATGTTTTTAAATCAACAATTCACCCCCCCCCCCCCCGAAATCGTGTAATTGAGAATTTAAACATTCTATTTCAATCATACATGGAATTTTTATTTTAAAAGAAATTTATGCTTATCATTGAAATAGATTTAAGGTAGTGACTAAGGGGTACTTCCAAATTTTCATTTATTAGAAAAATATGGTAATTTAATTGAACATATTTAACTAGAAGGAGAACATAGAAATTATAATGAAATCATTTATTATGGTGTCTAAAGAATTTGTGAATATTCGAGATCATATACCATAAGAGAGTATTGTTGGGTGTGCAGTCTAAGTGCCACTCTTCATGTACTAGATTTATGGTTGATTCAATTCCCAAATAAGACATTTAATGGGTTGGTTACCCCTTCGTGAATATTTCCCACATCTTCATATACATGCTAATATCCGGGAATGGATATAATTTCTAGGAAAACCATACACTCTTTCCAAACCATTGATTTATAATTTTTAGGAAATATGATGGATTTAGAAAATGATTAAATGATAAGGAATATCATTTTAGATATATCAAATTGATGATAATTCCAAATAATTTCAATGATGGTGTTCTTAAAATAAATCTTTGTATTTTAAATTTTGAGGGGTTGAATAAGAAGCCTTATATCAACATAATAGCAATATAGAAAAAAGAATAGAATTTATATGGATAAATAGTCTCCAATTAATAACATATAAAATTACAGATAATCAATGAAACTAATTTCATGGTAATATTTGGAAATGATATCATGATAATATAATTTAAATTTATAATGAATGATATGGCTTAGAAACGATTACCATGCTAAGTGCCTCTGAATTATTGGGAGGACGCCTTATACTCTTAGGTACTCTTTGGGAGGGAATTAAATTCTAATATGGAAGGGAAATTCATGATACATTCTATTGGGTTGGAGTGGGATTAGGTATTGGGGTGATATTATTTTATTGGTAAAAAAGTGGTGCTTTATCATGGAATCAATTTTTTTATAAGGGGTGTGAATGTAATTACATGGGTGTTAGGTATGTTAGGTGAGTTCGGTGGAGAAATGGAAGGTGATACATGAATGTATGTAGTTAATATCTAAAATTTTTTATAAATGTTTTATGATACCATTTAATTATTAAATATTTGAGACAATTTATTTATCCATTTTTAGCAACACTAATCTTGATTAAAAATTAACCATGGTAATTAATTTTATTCTAATGCAATAAGATGGTCCCTATTATAAAAATTTTAACATTCTAAATCCAAATTTATAATCTATTTAGTATAATTCAACTTATAAATGTAATAAAATAAATTTTTATATTAATTCATAAGAAATAGGAAAATGTTTTTTTATAGAAACAGTTCTTTTTTAGGTAGTAATATTTTTATTCAAATTTAATATTAATTATTAATTTAATTTGGGTTTATATATTTATTAATAAGTACCATCACAATATTATAGTCATAATTTATAATATAACAATATTATTTTATTTATATTAAGTTTATATAACGCTTATAATATAAATCATTTCAAAACAATAATTTTACTTCAACCGTGGTAATTAAACAATAATATATTTGATTTATTTATGATTCCTAAAAATAATAATTCCCCTATTAAATATTTTTTCCAATTTATTGTAAATATAAATTACAGTTTACAATATAAAATTATTATTTATCGAGAAAATTAAATTTAATTTTGACCTGGGCACACGTAAAAACCATTTCTTGAGAAAAAGTGTAATTTTAAGCATAAAAATTTATCAATGATTATTATATTCACGAAATAAATTTTATTATTATAATAAAATAAATATTATGTGGAATTCAAAATAAATAAAAAAATAAGTTTTTAAATAATATTATTTATTTAAAATTATTAACAGAAAACATTTTCTTTTATTGAAAAGTATTATTTGTCTTCATAAGAAGTTAACAATTATTTTAAATATATAATCTTAATAATTAAAAAATGCATAGTTTTAAAACAAAATCACATATTTTACCATTTATTAAGATTTACAATATGAATTTTTTTAAAATAAATATAAAATTACTAATTTAAACTTTTAAATACACTAATGAATAAAGGTTCAATAGAGTGTCCATTATGTATTAGTTTATGATATGGTGTTTTCATACAAAGGTAGGGTCTCTTCTATTACATCCCCCACATAACTAATTTCATCACAAAAAATAGGATATATATCTTATATTGAAAAATGTGGATATTTAATTGTAATAAAATATTCAAGAACCCATGTTTCTGCTTCATGATTTTGAATTATCTATTAAACTTTCACAAATGAAGTTTTTGGATTCTAAAAAAATTACTCTGTTGTGTCATGAATCTGGATATGATATTCATTATAAGACAATTCAAAATCTAACAATATTACCTCATATTATATATTATTTTTTGTATCTATAAAGTAATTCCTCATTAACGAATCATGGAATATGACATGTACATTAGAAAGGCTATGCAGTATAGCCAATCAGAAATATATGGATGTAATTAGTTTTAGAATTTAAAATGGGAAAATTTACCTAGGGATTCACATTAAATATATAAAAATTATACAAATCCCTTTAATGGGGAAATATACTTGAATGCATGATCCCCCTTTAAATTACAAATCATTATTTTGTTTCAAAAAAATCTATTTTTTTATGAATACTTTAATATAATCATGACTCGTCGGTACATTTATTTTTGTATCCCTAAAAATCATTAGGCCCACAATATTTGTTTCTCCAACTTATTCGCAACATATTGGTGTAAAAACCCTCATCCAATTAAATGATTTATGTTATTCTATCTGAATTATATAATGGAACCTATTGTTGTAAGGAATTCCAACTATTGTCGATCCAGATCCCATGAACCATAGAAGTAAAGAGAACAAGATATAAACAAGTCTTCTAATGTTTCAAATGAAATTTAAGAATTATCATATGTTTAGGGGTTATAGGATGTGGAAAATTGTATCATGATGTTGAGATCCCAATGAACACTCTTCCAGATTATATATGTGATTCATGGTTTATAGTAAAATATTAATGACCGTGGGGTCTCGTGAAGACTTATGATATCCTAGATAAAAAGTCAATCATGTTTCTTATGGTGAAGATAATCTCTTAATATTATAAATATGATGTAATATTAAAAATGATTAATGATTAACCATATTCCATAATTTTTCAGGTAATCGTTTGGAGTCCGGTAATAATATCTATTTTAGTAGTGTCCCACTTCAACACAAATATTTATATATGTAGGAATATGTTTCATCACTCTCATATGATGTCTTATTTCAGCATATAATCACTATAATACTATTAATATGGACACATGGTCTGCAATTTCTCAATTAATACCCCCCCACTAGATATTTTATCATTATTTCATGTATATATTTATGCTATCATGGTATATAGAATTATTTTTCTATTTTATTCATCAAGAATTTATCTCTTCAACTCTGGTTTGGAAAGAACATATAACCTCATTCTAAATGGAATCACTCTATCTCAAAATATATATTCTCTCTCAATTTTTTATAACCTACGGATTCAATCATCCATTCTAAGACTGTATTATCCAGTAAAGACAACATTATCTTTATTAGTAAGGGCTTTTTAGTAATTTCCTAAAAGGTAAATGATGATTCCCATTTCCTATAAACTAAATATAAATATTTACTATATATTTATATATATGATCTTTATTAATCCTTACCATGGAAATAATTCTATGGTCCCTCCTACTGAATACATCATTCATATTTTTTTTCTTCCCAAGGTGGTTGTTTATCAAGGAATAATAGCCCTTGAGGAGTTCAAGTAATCTTCTTTTCATCAGGTTGATTTACATATGAGGGAAGAGATACATTAATATTTTATGGTGTATATATACATATATCTAATATATTGGTATAGAGGTTGTGGGTCAATATCTTCAAAGAAATGATTATGGATTCTTATTCTTGGTCAAGAGTTTGATAGTACTATTCATGGATTTAAAATTAGATTGATATATAAGTTATCACCCACTAAATCTTCAAAAGGACACAACCACATCCTTCCTTCGATGCATCACTATATATTATAAATACTTATTTACATGATGACAAATATAATACTAGTACATTATCCATTCCCATCTTTGTATCTTCAAAACATTCCAAACATTCCCTTGTACATGGGAATTTAATACATTTATTTATTAACAGGGTTATTGGGATGGTAAACTGAGAAAACGATAAATAAAATACGGATAGTAACAGACTTATGCAATAAAATAATGTTTCTTCGTTGTATTTTTTTGTGTAGGAAATTCATTTATCGAATTTTTATTATAAAGGTCAAAATATATCCCATCCACGGATAAAATATTTCCCAGGAAGGAAACTACATTGAAAAAAAATTAACACTTAAACATTTGCCATATAATTTTGTTTTCTTTAGGGTCACTGTATTAATTTTCAAATAACCCTAATGTTCTTCATTTAACATAGATTATATCATGATATCATCACTAAATACCAATAAAATGTTATCAGGATAATAGTTAAATACTCTATTCATTATATCCTTCAATATTTATAGAGAATTAGTTAATCCAAAAGGAATTACAATAAATAAAAAATGTATATACATTGTTTGAAATATAATATTCATAATATCATCCTTCTTCACCTTTAAGTGATAATAACATGGAAAAAGATTCATCATTGACTTTCATTGGGATCCTCCAATAGATAAAATATGTAATTAATTCATTTTAAATGACAGTTATTCATTATAGTAATAGAATTTATCATCATATAGTCATTAAAAACATTATATGTCCAAAATTATTTTTAATGAATAAAAAGGGGATCCCCCTGATAAAACACTAGGGTATATAAATCCATTATAATATAACCCCTGAAAAAATTTATTCAACTCCACTAACACCACTAGTTCCATTTTTTATAGATTTTTTGATATCGGGCTTGCATCAATAATGAGTTCAATGTAGAACTCATCTTCATGTTTTGGTAGATGACAAGGTAATTAATTTTGAAATAAATATCTAAAGTAATATACTATGTTTATATACTATATTATTGGAATATATTATTTATCCATAATTCATCTATTGTCTTCCAATCTTCCAAAGTCTTCATTATAGATAGTTATAGTCGGATGATCTAGACATGTTTTAGAAGTGTATAAATATCCTCTAAAGACAAGGGATTCCATGTCACCTACTTGAATCATAATATCCTTCAAATGTAAATAATTTTTCTTTTAATTTTACTATGAGAACCAGTCCATAAAAAGGATTATATCAATTTAATGAAAAGGAATACAAATAGAGTTTTAAAATAAAGTATTCATATGCATCATAATTGGAACATAATAAGATAAAATTACTTATATATGATGTTCACTATCTAACTCAATAGATAGCTCCCTTACTAGGGTTATATGGAAATTTTAAATTTTTTAAGAAAAAATAAAAGATATAATAGACTATGAATATCTAGAATCAAATGAAACATTGGCTAAATTTTAGTTTAAAGTCAATATACATCCCATAACATCATTATTAGAATCAAATTCAGTTTTCATAATCACATAAGATTGGAATTCTCTATGTTAAATAACACATTTAATTTTTTTCATTGGTTGAAAAAACACCCCATGTTATTATAGTTTTATAATTAAACATCAAATTATATTACATTTCCATTGAATTAAACAGCCTTTTGGTATTCTTCTCAACACTTAAAAAACTGTATTAAAATTTCTATAATACTCATTGGGTTTCTTCAAACATTTATCAAATTTTAAGAATCATATCAGTCCTTTCATCCCATTTACTCAATATTCATATAATGATTTTAGCCTATCATATTTTTCTTTTTATTTCCCATAAATACATACATCCATAATAATTTATTTAATATATTAATTTCTATTGAGAATATATCCTAATCTAAAGAAATTATATAAGATACCAACACCTTTCTTTGGATTGAGATTATCACATTAGAGAAACTATTAATAATTATTTTTATCATATATACATTTTCATTAGGATGTTTTGATAACCCGATAATGTTATCCTCATACTCAATAATTTTTTTCTCCCCATTCATCTAATATTGATGAACTTCCATTCTATTTCTACACTTTTCACCTGACTAAAATATATTTTGTAGAATCCCTCACTTAAATTTACCAATTCTAAGTACATTATATCATCTTCCACTTTATTTTTTAATATTAGTGACAAAAATTTTTCCATATCTCCCTTACAATGATATATTTACATATTGATTCATTACATAACAATACATCCCAAAATGAGAAGTATCCTATATAGGGACATGGTCCATTGCTCATGTTTTAAAGGATTAGTAGCTCCACTAGATGTTGTATGTCATTGTAACATGAAGTGGTCTAATATTTTAACAAAAATTTACATATAATAAGGTCACTTTAATATGAAAATATTATCTATTATATCCTGGTTCAAATACCGTAACATTGTTATGATAAGAATAGACTCAACTCTAGAATTATTTTCTATCTTAGGAGGAAACATTAATACATTACCTATGGGTTTTGGTAAGGTACCAATTCCAACCCTTAGTAACTATATCAACACATAAAATTAGATCATGATATTTTATTTTTAAATAAAATTAATATTTTGATTTATATAATATTATCATTGAAATAAAGAGGGGTTTTCATAGTAATTTTGCAATCTAACAAGTATAATATAAATAGAGTCTACAAGGTTTATTTTAATGAAACTCCAATACCGACTTTAATAACCAAAAATATAGTAACCCATAGAAGATATTTATATTACATTAATGATAAAATGATAAATTATTTCATCTATGATCTAATGGATTAGTTGTCTTAGAAGACTATATACATACATAAATTACCCTTGAAAACATAGGATACATCCTGAACACATGTTGAGAATAGTATTATCCATTCCATGATGTCCTAAGAATGTTACATGCATTTCTCTATTATGTTTCCTAGGTAAATGTAAAAATATATTAATGATCTCAGATGCTCAATATGTATAAGGTTATAGTGGAAGTTATCATAACATCCACATTTCACAAATCATATAAAATGAATAAATTAAAAACATCAATATATAATCAAATAATGTTTGTTTCGTTCAATATCCATAATAAATAAATATATAATTAAAAAAATTAATGATATAATATTGATATAATGCATAATTTTGGAACCAAAATCATGTGGTCAATGACTTGTTACATGAAACAATATATATCTCGGGGAGTGGAAAAATTAAAATCCCAATATATTTTGTCTCCTAAGACATGTGGATGAATTGAGCAGCTATATAAACCATGGCCCCACCCAAACCATTATTAATACCAATGAATTGAATATATTATAACATGAATAAATCAATTGAAAATAAAATTTAATGATAACAATCTATATAATAATAATAACATATATAACATGAATACATTTTCCATGATAAAATGGTTTAACATTATTAAAAACCATCTAGAAAAAGAAGTTTTATGGTTAAACCATACATTATCAAAATGGATGAGTAATCAATGGAAAATATATACAATTAACAAACATTTGTATTTTAAATAGTCCCCTAATAAATAAGTAGAGTATGTTCCATTTTATGGATTCCTAGAACTGCCACCATATAGGGAAAGTGGTATATGAATAAGTAAATAATTCCCTTAATTATTTGATATATGGAATCTTAGTGAACACCATTAAATCAATGAAATGGAAAATAGTTTACTCAAAAATAAAAATAATTAGTGGAAAATTCATATATATTCATAGTGAATGGTTATACAAGAAATTTTTTGTGATGGGTCATATATTTTACTAAAAGGATTTTAATATACTCAATATAGAGAAATAAATTGGATGGACAAATAATATATAATCATCATTGAATTCATGGGGAATTAATGATGTAATATCATTTTAAATTTTCAAAAGAATGAAGATAATATACTGTATATGGATATATTATGAGTATTGCATTATTAATTGAGGATAAGAATTTAGTTCAATAGTTTTCACTTATATGAGTATATACCAATGGTAAAGAAATTATTCATTCAATTTTACAAATATCATGTGAATATTCATAATCATATCCCATAGGAGTGTATAGAAAAGTATGATTTCATATTCCCACCCTTCACACATAATTGTGGTGTTTGAGTCATTGGTACAACCAACCCTTGTTGTAGTGACTACTCCTTGGTATATATGTGTCATATCTACATTCTCTAGATATAATCATGACGTGAATTTCACTTTAAGAAAACCATATATGATATAATAACCATTGTTTTGGATTTTTGAGAAATATGAATGAATAATAACATTATTAAATTTGAGGAAATATCATTGTTGATTTATAAAATTGGGGAAATTTATATATAATTAAAAAAATAATGACATTAAAATTGATTTTTTTGTAATTTAAAATGAAAGTGGAAGAATTAGAACCACTATGTCGTTACAATAATGATATAAGAAAAAGGATAAACTAAGATAGGACAATTAGTATCTCATTAAAAACATATAACATAAGTGATAATACCATAAAATTATTATCCACTTAATATTTTTGAAAGGTTTTAGGAAAAAAAAATTTCAATTAAAAATGAAAGAGAAGTATTGGAAGACTTTACTTGCTAAGAAGTTTCATAATGATTGGGAGGACATGTCAGAACCACATAATATTCATAAAAGGGATGTACAGAAGGAGAGTGAATATAAATTCATTATAAATTCCATTTCTGTGGAGTGGGATGATTCAATGGGTGGGTGGGAGCATCATTTATAAGTGAAAAGGATGGATTTTTTTATAGAAACCATTCTCCGATAATGGGAAAGAATGTAATCCCAAGGGTGTTATGTGGGATAGGCGTGTTGGAGGAGTTAGGTCAATAAATGATAGGTGAAATATTTTGGTCTGAATTTCATACATAAAAATTACTTATCAATGGTGTAAGAGACCTTTAAATTTTTAATATTTTATGAATCTTCATTTTAAATTACTTCCCATTGTTAATCTCAAAAAAAATTAACTATATTAGTTATTTTGTAACCATAAAATATGAAGATCACTATTTAACAATTTTGACATTATTACTCCAAATTAGTCTATAATTAATCTAATAAAACATTTAAATGTTATAAAATAATATTCTCAATGAAAAAACATAAGATATAGGAAAATCTATTATTATCGTAAAAATTCTTTTTTATATATTAATTAGTTATTATAATTATTTATTACTAATTATAAATTAAATGTGTTTTTGTATATTTCATTACATTTTTGTGGATAATAATTGCGACCTAATTTTATATATAATAGAATAGTTTTATTTTCATGAAATCTAGATAACTACTATAAAATTATTATTTTTGAAAATGTTGATTCTACTTTTATCATTGTAATTGTTCTTTATTATAAGTAATTTATTTCTAATTTCTAAAAAATAATTTCATTTTTTAAATAATTTAGACTTACTAAATATATATTTAAATTCCATTTCAACATATAAAAATAATATATGATGGGAAAATTAAATATTATTTTTATATTACTACCCACAAAACCCATTTTTAAAAATAATGTATTTTTTAGCCAAAAACTTATGTTTTGGAATAAATTATCATTTATTTTGAATTTAATTATACAAATTGTATTATTATTAAAAATTGAAAATAATTTGGCTTCCAAATATATAAAAAAACTTAATTTTATGAATAAAAAAATAAATTTAAAAGAGTTGAAAAATTATTTTGTTTGAAAGTTTTAATTTTTTTATTGAAATGATAAATATTAGAATTATAACATTATAATAGTATTTTAAAATTGTATGTTTTTACTCTATCAACGCATATTTTACCATTCAAATTGTTTTATAAAGATTTTGTACTTTCAAATTTAAATAAAAGTAACAGTTCTCATAAAAGATGTATTTTTTAATATTCATTTAAAAATGAACTATTTTCAAAAAATAAAAAAAATTAACATCATATTATAGATTTTTTATTAGTTATAATATGTTGCTTATTTTTTAAAAAATAAAATATATGATTCAGAAAATAAACATTTTCAAATAATGATGAATAAAAAAAATTAGTGTAAACATTGTGTGTTAGATCAAAATATTGTATTTTCCATGTTTTATAAGGTCTCATGTATTACATCTTGGTTTTAAATTATTTTTGTGTAAAATGGAATCAAAATAATGTTGTGGTATTATCTCAATTTTAATTTATAAAAGGTGAAATTTTGGTGATTTGGTTTTATAATTATTTATTTTCATGTGTGAAATCTTTTGAATATTTGTGGGGTTGAAAAGGGTTGGGGTGTATTCAAAATGAATATTTATAATGCCTTACTGGTTTGGACTTCATTATCAATGTTGCAACTGACCTAATATTTTATTGGATAGGGTTAGTGCATTTTCTTGTTATAGCTCCATAAGAATTTTAGTTTACACATTGTTACTGGTACAAGATTTAAGGGATTATTGGATATTAACTACTATGTAATGACTTAGGTCTAGTGAAAGGGGATACAATCTTGATTTATTAAATTAAAAGATCCTCTCTTAGGAGGTTGATTCATTTCTCGGGTGTCTGAGTTCCTTTCATGGGTTTTTAAGATAATGTTTTTTTTATTTCATGAAAATAATTTATTTTAAAATGGAAGGAATATTGTTTTCATAATTATCTACATTATTTTATAAGTTTAATTTATTTTATTTTAATTCTCTATTTCGTTAAATAATCTATGATATAAAATGTCATTATTTATATAGAATTATTTTTATATCTTTATAGATGTTCATACACGGTTATTATACTCACCCAAAATATAAGAATCATAGAAAATATGTAGATTTTGGCCATCATGATATAGGTAAGTAAAGAATATTTATCTTTTTAGTGGATCATGTTGAAGTGGTTTCCTTGGGTTTAGGATTTGGTAGCTTTGAGGTTATATTATTATAGATCATGTGTCAGTTCCCTATTGGAAAATTTTTCTTCCATTTGAGTCTTTTGTCTTGTTGTATAATTTGGATATAATGTATCATGTTTTTACTCTGATTATGATTATTTTGGTTATATATTGGACGTTGATCTATTTTTATTCATGAATTATATTTTATATATTTTCATGGAATTTTTTGTAGGAGGTGGTCATGTATAGAAGGTTAAACCTCGAGTAAAGATATTTTATACCTTTCAAATTCATCTATATCCTTTCATTTCTGGGGTATTCACTAAAGCCCAGTGGCATTCTATTCCATTCCAATCTAATGGGATGTTGTTGGAATATTAAAATTTTATTAGTTTGGTATAGCTCATCATTTGCAATAGTAGTCATAGAGATTAGATGTTTTAAAACATTAAATGTTGATTATAAAAGTCAATATTTATCAAATTTCTAAAAAACATCATGATACAAGGATAGTTCGTGTATGAAATTTGTTTTTTGACACTATATATGTGTCCTAACAACATTGTTTTGGTTTATTATGATTGGATTTGATAAATATTCTTTAGAAAAGAGACTTCACCCTAGGATTTTATCATTCATATGGTGTTTTATTGATTATGAACTAGTAAATATTGACATGATAATTTTTTTGTGGGAAATGGTAGTTTATGAATGTTAATGAAATTGAGAGTTAATATTAAATGGTTTTAATAACAAGTTTAATATGGTTTGGGTTTGGGATTTTTTCTAATTCATACTATCATTGAGTTCAGTTTAGGACTTGGTTTTTTAAATAAATATAACCTCTATATTCAATTAGAATATAAACTAGTAATTAATATAATTATATTTATCTTATTTAATTATAATTGGAATACATTATATTTGAAGATGATTTTAATTTTTTAAAATGTTTCTGCATATATATATTTACTTATTTTTCTTCTTTCCTACTAAATGATTGTTAGAATTTCAATACTATAAGGATCCTTTAAACATGATACAGTTCATTTTTCAGGCTTATATATTATAAGAGATTAAGAAATTCAATGTTTTAATTTACATTTAATTATTTTAATGTTTGGATCAAGTTAAATGTAATTAGATAATACTGAATTCATGATGTTTTTAAATTTTGGATTTTTTGAATTTGATGTCAAAATAAATAATAAAAATTGTATTTTTATTCCTCATTATAAATAAAATTTGTGAAGGATATCATGTATAATGAGTACCATACAATGTAAATGGGATAAATGATAAAGGGAAATATTATTTTAATGTTTATTTATTGTTAAGAGTTTTTATATTTTCAGATTACTAGTCAATATAACATGTTGATAACTATGACCTACTGACCTTGATTTCATATTTTTTGTTAATTGTTCCCAATTTAGTGGTAACAAAATAGTTCCAATAAATCATTTATATTGAAAAATCATGAAAGAAAAAATAATTATAAGGTAAGAATAATAAAAATTTATTTCTAGGTAGTTGAAAATTAATTAACATGCATCAATGTTTTTTGAACATGGAATATGAATTATTTAAATTAATGTATATAGTGGATCAAGAGTATAAAATTAATATGTTAACTTCATCACTATTGTGAAATGATTGGTATATATTTTTCAACTGTATATTATTCATGTTTATATTATCATTATTTTAAACTAATGTTATTTATTTTTTAAGGCATTGTTTTAATAAATTTTTATTACAATTAAATTATTGTGTTTGTATGTTTCAGTGTAAAAATTATGAGTCATTTCATGCTAGTATTTTGAAAAGATTTTATAAAAAGGTACATTTTCATGTAGTTTTACCGGCAAAAAATTCTAGAATGGTTTTAACAATGTTTAAGAAAATCATTATATGAATTCAATAGTGTTTAGTAAAAAATCTAAAATCATAATACAAACTCTAGAACCCTACGTATTTGTTTCGTTGAATGTTGTATTTGGGAGAATGTATAGGTTGAATCCCTATTATAGGTATCACTAATGGGAAGTATTGAGTCACTATTTTTAGGAAAGGTATTGTTGGATATCTTTTTGGGTGAATTATTGTGTTCTTTTTTTTATACTAGTTATACTAGTTTTGATAATAGTTATTGATGTCTTAATATCCATATTTTGTGGGATGGGATGTTTTATGTTGTTATATTATAGACATGAGAACTAAAAGGATGAAATATGGAGTTCATACTGAATTGTTGTATATGGGGATGATAATTATGACACCTTTCATGTAATGGGATATCATGGGGATTATATAGGTCACCATGATTAATAACTTTTTCTGTGATATAGTTTTAGTGGGAATTATTTTCTTTATAAATAGAAATCATGGGTATTACCTTAGGATTGTAGGGGATCCTAGAATTTAATGATATATTTATTTCAATTCTTTCAAGTAACTCTCACATAATTAGATGAGGTTGTTCATATTTTCAAAATGGATGGTAAATAAATCTAGATGAATTGAAGAATTTATCAATAGACTTCAGATCTACATCAATCCAATAAAAAATGAAACTACGTGAAATTTATGTCATGTATTTTAAATTCAGAATCTAGGGTCACTTTTTTGGGTAAAATCTACCAAGTTTTAGATTCTTGGTTATGCATGGTTCCTCAGAATTTGTATAATGATGAGTAACATACTTTTTTATTTTATAAGATATTATTTAGTACATGGTAATCACTCTAGATTTATAAATACAGTATATTTATATTATCATGGTATAATGGTATTATTTATATATACCTTGAGTAATATTACCCTCTATTATTAATTTGTTATTTCTAGTTCCATGATAATGTTTTTAGACCAGGTTTTATGGAAATACATGGGGTGTGCCAATATAATGCTAATCATGATTTAATGGATTATGAAAATGGATTAATTAAAGAATATGAAAATTATCAATAACTGATACTATAAATTTTGTTAAATAATGGGTTATGAAAATGGTTGATAAATGTGTTATGAATGTGGATCCTTGATATGTATATTATACATGTGTTATTTTTTAATGACATTAACATTTATTTTTGGGTCAATAAATACCAAACCAAATACCCAATGTGTTTTAGAGTGCTTCTCTTGGACCCTCACAATATATATATATTTAGTTTCATGTGATCACATAGTGGTGTTATATGGATTGTTGCTTCAAATAACAAAGGAGTGCAGGACTACTTCTCAAGGCCCCTATTTTATTTATGTGAAATTGAAATTAAATTAATAATGAGATTACATGAAATAATAAAATGTTTGATTTATATGGTGTATGGTTTAAACTCCAGCACAAGCCAAAGAAGGTATGATTCATTCAGGTTTCATCACAAACCAAGGGTCCCATGTGGTAAATTACTTAATATTAAATGTGAAAACATATTAATTTATCATTTTTTATATTATTTATACAAAAAAAGACACTATTTTTAATATATATTACTTTATACATAATTGTTGGTGTCCTAATATGTTTTAATCACACCATACTCAGGTTTCCTGATTGATACCCCAATAAACTTATTGTTCGTATGACTGGATAAGGGAAAGATCCATTTGTTAGATAGTTGGGTTGGGACTAGGGATAGAACATGGATAAGGGAATAA
Source organism: Viscum album (assembly GCA_963277665.1). NCBI lineage: Eukaryota > Viridiplantae > Streptophyta > Magnoliopsida > Santalales > Viscaceae > Viscum > Viscum album. Next base: position 1,335,606,164 of record OY728132.1, on the reverse strand, counting down.
TACATGATGTTAGAACCCATTTTGGAGTTTTCATAGTGTATTTATATTGGGTTTGAAATTCAAACATGACACTTATATATAGATACATATCCAATGCATTGGATTATGGTCATCTTTTCCTCTTTTAAATTCATTATTTTATTTTGGATGATTATTGATAAGGTAATTTTATTGGATGTTGTATATTATCATTGGGATATTTTATATTAGTTTCTAATAGATGTTATTCCTTGATAATGTGGTTTTAGTCTCCCTACATTAAATATTATGTAAACTCTATTAGTAGGCAGACTATAGCGTAAGGGTTAGTGTGGAAGAGGACATGTAACGATCTAATTAGGGTAACAAATATGTGACCCATAGGTCATGGCGCCACAAAGTGGAGTCAGACAGTTTTGTTTTCTTTTTTGTTGTATTACTATTTTTTCTATGGTGGAAAATGGACTACAATGATTCATGCCTTAGTCACGAGCTCCAATATTGGAGTAGATTAACCATGTGTGGGGGAAAGCCCAAGTACCTAGGGTGGGATTTCATTACATGATCATTTCCATTAAAGTTAAATGTTATTTCACCTTGGGTGATAGACTTTTTTTAATGTTATTATTTTCATTATATTTTCCCCATGGCCCCCATGGAACAAGAGTTGAGTATACATGTATAACTCAAGGAACTCATGATTTTATGTAACATTCATCATTTTAGGTACACAAAGATCATAAGGATTCATGTGAGTTGTTTAAATGAAATTGTTTCCCCTTCATGTGTAATATATACATTTGTGGTGCATAATGATTAATTTAAATGGTCAAAATAATTATAAATGTGGTAGTGTGAAATTGATAAATGGTTTCTAATAAAAAACATTTGATTTATCGAAAGTTTTTTAACAATGTTAACCATGAACTATGTGAGGGAAGTTCATGGGTATTGATAATGCTTTGGTTTTTACCATTTGGTAGATTATGGGGATGTGTTTTTATAAAAATATCTAAATAACTCTTATATAAATTTCAAGATATCATGTTATGTTTCCTAATAAGTGTGATTTTAATTATAGAGGCATGCCTCCGTGAAGATTATTTTTGATAGGATGATAGGAGGACATGGATGTAAATGATCCTCCAACAGTGGGACCATAGGATCTTATAGTTGTGAGTCAAATACAATGAGAGTATTTCCTTGGCATATTATCTCACTTAATGAGATTTATGGAAGAAGTCATAGGTTATACTATGTGAAAGATGTCTGACCCGACATGGAATTTCCAGTAGCAGCACCATCTGACAATCACTATAGAGGGTGGACCTGACGAAGATATGTTTTTATTGAGTTTATCCAAATAATTATTTCCCATTTAGATACTCTTATGATTCGAGTATTTAAAGTGATTAAAAATCTTGTATATGGATTAGTGAATAGATGGTAGGATACTTAAACATGGGATGAGTTGATTGAGAACTTGATGTTTAATGTCTTTCAAGATAAGTTCATAGAATAGATTTACCAATATATTCTCAAGGATAAGAGAGACTCAAATTTATATTGTAGACCTAGGGAAGTATGTCTACTATGGACTATTTAGGTCAATTCACTAGTTTTAATCACATATACTATCATTATTATGAGACATGGCTCTTATAGATAAACATTTATAGAAGGGAAATAAATTTTAGATTATAACCTTTATTTACATATTATGATGGAAGAAGTTTACTGAGGTGGTGAATAATTCTCAAATTTCTTAGTGTAACATAAAGGGGGATAACTGTGTAATATAGGTGGTTTATGATGGATAACTAGGAGTTATTTCTTATGAGAGTAGGATGTGTTTCTATTAGAATGAGAACCAAGGAAATGGAAAACATAATAGGTGGGGATAAATATCAGTTACTCAAATCATTAACCACGTATACTAAAATCATTATGGTTGGTCAATTACATTAATTTTTATTGTCAACAATAACTAGTGGAGTGTTGAGCCTATGTAATGATGTGTCACTTATAGAGGTATTGAAGAAATCCTCGATCAATCGGATGTAAAGGTGGAGCTATAAAAACCAAAGTATTGGAATGGGTATTAAATAATATATCATTCAGGTAGTTGGAGTTATTTTGGACATGGTGGTTGAGGTGGTAGAAATGGTACATCTGGGATATAGCACCCTTATCAGTAGAGCAGTATAGCTCAAGATACTCACATAGAAGCTATGGGAAAGGTTATATGACTATTACATACAGTTTGTCCAGCACTTGTGGATAGTGAGGTTCGACGTTGATTTTTCTGGGGTAAATGGGGACTTGAATCGGTCACCCGATACATGCCCTCAAAAAATTTACTAAATCAAAATGGTTATACATTTTTTTCATGAGGTGAAAATAACTTACACCAAAACAAATAGAAAAAGAAAGATACATGATGATAAAATAGAAACTACTCACTCAATAACCAGAGGACTCATGCAGCAATCATGGGATTCATTGCAAAATAGAAGTAAACCGTGCCTTTGCAGTCCAAGCAGTACTCTTCCATCACAGCACCATGATGTTTAACAATATACATCCATCTTACAATATGATTTTCAACAAGTAGATAATCCATAAGTAAGGAAGAAACCAAGAGAAAATAGGTAGTAAACCCATCAAGAACAGAGCAGATAAACAGATAAAAAATCTGAGTTGTTCAGAAGAAATGATGTTTAACTAAAACCTGTGAAGGTAAATCCAATTATCCAAATAGAATCCTGGTATAACAATGAAGAATCTAACAAGATTCATAATAGTCAGATAGAGCATCTCAAAAAATCCAAACAAAAACTGAACAACAGGAGGAAGAAGTCATGAAGAGTAGAACACACTGCATGCCAGAGCTACATTTTAGAAAAGTCCCAAAGGCTATCAGAATAAAACAGAACATATGCATCAGAAGAAACATGCCCCACTGATCTTCATACAAACTTCTCAAAGAAATCAGGAACCAAAAATAATTTCCATGTTATTTCCTTAAAATTTTTGTTCGGATCTTTCTCAAATTCCTCAACCACTCTAATAAACATCCTCTTTCTAATATCGAGATAAGCATCATCAATCATTTCATCATTTTTGTATTTTCAAAAGGTAGTATTTTCATTTTCCATTAACCAGGAGTCAAGTTCCTTTGAAAAATTTTGTTCCTCTTCATACTGATAGGAATCCCGATATTCAGGATCAATTTCATCATCTTCACTTGAGGAATTATCTAAGTCAGAACAATCAGAAGATTGTAGGGATTCAGGTAGTGTTTCAATAGGGGAAGGATGTGGAGGAACCTCAAAATCCATACATTTGGCAGCTACTGATCTTGTGATAATAGTTAATTCATAATTGATGTTGTCTCTATGTTTCCTAGTTTTCCTAGGATTTGGACTGACGAAACCATCAGAGTCAACAATGGCTTTTTTCCCTTTCCAATCGTTTAGATGAAAATACCCTTCCACTTGAGTGATCTTATCAACATCCTCCTGAAAAGAATCATCAGGTTCCAGCTGTAAAACCTCATTAGTCTCATGACCAACTTTGTTAATCACATGACTGTCAGGTATGGAGACCTCCTCGTGGTATGAGGGCTGACATTTTCACAAGGATGAACTAGTTGATGGTTTGGGTTATTCTTGGTGATCAGGGTGAAATTATTCTTCATGGGGATTCACATCTGGTCAGTAGTTAACACTTTGAGAGAAGTCTTTTCAACCCACATTGATTTGAAATGTGGATGTGGGGGAGGTTGATGTATTTTAATCCCACATCTTTTAGTAGAATGGCCAATTTTAAATCATTTCTTACAAAAAACCGGAGCATTCTCAAACACTGCATTCTATATAAATCCATACTCCCCATTTTGTATCCAAAATATCAAGGGAATTTCATGAGAAATATCAATTTCTATTCATATCCTCACTACTGAAGGGCGTGTCAAGTTTTGTGTAGCATTATTAATTTTTAGAGGCTAACCGAATATCCAAGCAAAAGAGAATAAAGTATTCTGTTTGAATAGATGCAAAGGAAGACCCGAGAATCCAAGCCAAACTGCGACAATGGGGGGTTCAACATCAAAATCAAAAGATGGCGACTATTTGAATACTTTCATGAAATAACCCCGAAAATACCATGAACCTCGAGTCCAAAATCTATAGTAGTCATTATCTAGGGAAAACAGAAACATAACGTGTAATGAATTCAAAATCCTGATTCGAAAGTTTGTAAATCCAATGCTTTCCAATGTTTTGTGAAGATAAGCCAATGAGGGACGATGTTTTTAGAATTTACCAATTAATGCAAATCAAAGGCCCATAGAATGGAGATGTACCTCTTCCGGTGATAATGAAATTACTGTTAATCATCGATGCTGATAATATTTTGGAAATATGGATTCGGAGGTCCTGGTTTCCTTAGAAAGAGGTTAACCGGCAACAACGTCTGTAAAGGATCTCGCTTCTTGGTTCCCATCGCGCGCTAGGGTTTCTTCTAAGATTTCTCTCAGGTGGCGTCTCTCATGAAAAATTCATCATCTATTTAGGATCTACATTAATGGTCATAAGTACTATTCTCATATCTTCTATTGATTATAGTGCTTGATTGGATATGCAAGCCTTACATTATTTTATATATTTTCATCTTGTAAATTATTTGAGTCTAATGGTGCAGTTTCTTGTTAGAATTAGAAAAATCAACACACTATTGGGAGTATGATTAAGGGATGTCTATTTATGAATGGGTTTTTCCCTCGAGGTTGGTGAGTAATATTTTCTATCAGATAATTAGGTACATTACATGTCATTTTTTTAATTTCTTTTGAGTATGGAATTGTTGTTATCATACCGATGCTACATCAATTTTTGCTATAGGATAGGGACCTTTAGGCCTCCAAAGGGTGAAAATTATGTTCATCATGGGCAAAGGTATATATAATCTAGTTTTTCAAGGCCAATATGTCAGAAAATACGCTTTCTCGGCACTCAGGCTTCATGTCTTTTACTGGATGATAGGGGTGTTTAAAACTTTGTATATCCACCCATAGAGGAACACTTCTGGGACATGGTTTTTAAATACTTATCTAGGATTCCACTAAAGAGATACATTGAGATTATAACTAATCTCATGATTGGTACAAGGCCGATTTACAATCAACATTATCAAATAGAACTAATATAGCATCAGTAACATAATAATCAACTAGAAGAAATTGTTGCAACATGATTAATCTTCCTGGGTAACTTTCGTTGGGGTTCTATGGTTTTTTTATTTGATTCCTTTCACGATTTTGTGTATGTATGTTTATTATCAGATGTTGAAGCGCATTATAGTGAATAATTGGTATCCACTTACACATATTGACAATATATTAGAATATTATAGTGGATCTTTTGATATCTTTATGACTGAATTAAGATTTTAGTATCATCAATTGATGGTTACACCTATTTATATACGATGTACTACTTTAAGATATAGGTGTATCCTATAAGATTTCTAAGTGATTCTATTTGGACTATATAATTATACAACTATGTTTATGTCCTTGATGAATTAATTCTATCTCTCATACCCAGATCAACTTGAGGTTATTTTCATAGATGAAATATTTGTGTACTCCAAGACTCATGATAGTCACTTACAACATCTTAACATCATTCTGATTGGAATGAGAGATAATTAGATATATTAAAATCAATCCATGTGTCAATTCTGAAATAGCATAGTAAATTTCTTGGGTCACAAAATCTATGAGGAAGGATTGTTAGGGGTCCCATTTAAAGTTCAGGTATGAGTTAATTAGGATAATTCCCAGAATTATTTTGATATAATAAGCTTTTTGGGTTTATCATGTTATTATGGGAGGTTTATCCACAACTTTTACCATTTTCCTACAAGAAGTTTAGGCTTATCCTAGAAGGGTAGAAAATTTGAATGGTCTATAGAACACATGAATACTTGCTAGTAGTTATAATTACATTTTACATTTGCACTATTATTTTTCCTACCTAATCCAGGTGAGAATTATACCATGTTTGTGATGCATCCGGTTAGGAATTTCAGTAGTTTTGATGCAAGGGTATTGAAATTTGGTATCTGGGTCATGACAGTAGTGACCACATGAATGATATTAATCTATTATTTTTATCAATTTAGCGGTGAAGGTATATTCCTAAAATTATTGGTGGAAATACCTATTGGAAGAAACTTTTACTATGTATACCAACCACAAAAGTTTAAAATAAATCATTTCACACCAGGATATTAACCTCCAAAAGAAAATATGGGTTTAGTATATATAGTATTTTGAGTTTAATCCATCATATAAACATAGAAAAGAAAGCATTTTTTGAGGTATTGAGAAGGAAGGAACAATCTCTAAAAGTTTTGATGTCTAGTTCTATATGGAAGATGAAGACCATGTTGACTAAGATTCATATTGAGGTTCAAGAGGGATAATATAATATGTCTATCATATCCTTATTAGTTGAATCCACACTTCTGTACCTGGTCATTGAGATGAAGTATACGAATCTGACGTTTTAACCATGAGGTAGATCCTTGAAGGTGGGTAAATATCTTATGATATGACTAAAGATAAGGATGAGTTCATCTATTTATGGAACCATGTTTTTTTATACATGTATGAAAGAGGAGATAATGAATGAGTTTAAAAAATTAAATTGGGTAGTGCATCCTTATTCGAAAAAATGGAATATGATCTATGTTGAAAATATTGGTGATCTGGCATGAAAAAAGGATATTATTGGTTTCATGACATGACGCTACATCGATCAGCCAATGTAGGATGAGAATCAATCACCTGGTAGTTTGTTACAGTTTTTCTCCATTCCATAAATGAAGTGGGATGAAATTACCATGGAAATTGTTGTGGGTTTTTTTATTATCCCACAAAATATTGATTCAAATTGGTAGATTTTGGACGGGTTATAAAACAAATCCCATTTCATATCTATCCAGGAGAATTCTACCATTCATAATATGGGTGAGATATTTGTTTAGAAGATAGTCTATTTTCTCTGGGAGTCATGGATTATAGTTTTATACATTGACTGATGTTTTACATCATGATTTTGGAAGAGGTTATAGAATTCATTGGGTACCCAGTTGTTCCTGAGTATGACTTTAAACCTATAGACAGATGAAAAATCAGATCATCTTATCTAAGTGCTAAATGATATGCTTAGAGAATGAATGACCAATATTGGGGGTCCTGTAATAATCACATAGTAGAAATTGAGTTATCCTATAATAGTATTTATTAGTAAACTATTCATATGGTACCATAAAGGGTACTTTAATGTATGCCATGAAGATCACCTCAATGTTGGATGGAGGTGGGTGAGTTAGAGTAGTTGCAACCATGTCATGTACATGAAACGTGAGATTATGTTCTATTTATTAATAAATAAATAAATAAATATATTGATTAGAAAAGGAATAATTCATAAGATGACTACCATTTCTGACCTATTGAGTTTACAGAGGGAGATCATGTCTTCCATTTGGATCTATCGATATTGTGTCACCTCAACATTCAAAGTCAGGGAATGCAATTTCCCTTATTTTTTTTATAATTTGAAATTGAATAGAGGATAGGACTATTGGAATATTGATTCGAAATTCCAAAAAGTTGTTGTCAAATTCATGATGCTTTTCATGTTTCACAGCTTCTTCAGTGTCAACCCAACCTTTTTCAGGTGATCTATGTTGATTATTTTAAGCTTATTCCTAATGAACCCTTGGAGGAGAATTTGATTTGTGGTGTGGTTCATAGTGAGTATGTTTTGTGGGGAAATATTTAGAAAATGATCAAAGAATGGTGGAAACATCGATGTGTTTAGGAAGAAACATGGGTGTGGGGAACAGATATGATTGCTCTGTGGTCTGAAATTTTTAACATAGAGTCATTGTGATGCTTTGGAGTACAACATGAGGACGAACTATTCTTTGATGGAGATATTGTAATAACATGATCTTTATAAAGATACAATATCCTCATTCAATATTACTATTTTTTTATTTTTTATTAAAAAAAATTAATCATGGTTTATTTGGGTGAATTTGGAGATATTTGGAATCACATGGGACTATTCATGTTTGGGCTTGATTAGGGGATACCATGAGGTTTTACCTTAGAACATGTGTGGCCACCTTCACTAAACCGCGGACCATACAAAAGTGGGGTTTTTTTGGTTGGATCAAAAAATTTCAAACTACATGAAACCTAGGAGAAACCATGAACCCCATTATGAGGTGTTTATATTTAATGCACATCATTTGGAAAACAATGTTTCTTCATAGACGAAATCGTCCACTCGCAATTTTAAACAATAATTTATTATGAAAAATTTCTGAACCAACCAATTTTTAATCCCACTAACCACCACTAAACCTAATAAAATTTACAATGATTTTGGAGGTTTTAGAGAGGATTAAAATTCTCTTCAAACCCCTTCCATGGATAATAGAATATCTAGGGGAAATATTTGACACCTCTAATATATGTGATCTCTTCCCTGTTTGGGTTCTTCACTCTCACGTATTTATTTCCCCCTGAGAAAGAAATGAATTTTATATTTATTTCTTATGGGTTAGAATTTTTTTTGATTAGTCTAGTTTCATTGGATCTTGGTCCAAGTTGATGATCATATATCTCCTCCATCAATGAGATTTCTATATTTCTATGCCAAATTGAGGGTAATATATTGGGGAGATTTCATCAACAGTCCTGAGGTAGGTGGCCTGATTTCATTTTCCCATAGTCCAAATTATGATTTAAGGTATGTGATTTTGTAATTCTATTTCAATATTGGAAAATTTAATTTTAATTTTATTAATAAATTACTCTCCCTTATGAATGTGAGACCATCCATATATCATATTAGACACGTTGTAGATATTATATTGGGTTTGATGTAAACCCATGGGGTTTTGTAGTATAATTGAAATGATGATTTGTTGGATTAAAAATTAGTTGGTTAACAAATTATGTAAATGGTTAATTAATGAAACTTATAAGGTTGAATAACTGGTTTTGAAAATATTCAATATGTGGGTTATGAATGCGAAACCTATATATATATATATATGATATTTTTAATATTTTTGAATGATGTGAAAATTGGGATTTTCATCAGGGAATGATGATCAAGAAATACACATGGTTCTAAACTACTACTCTAGGCACCCAAGATATACGTATTTATTTTCATGTGATCACTAAGATGTAGGACATGGTATACTACTTGTAGTTACAATATGGTGTCAGACCGCTGCTCAATCCCCCAATGTATATAAGAGAAATTGGAATAAATTGATAAAATAAATCCCATGAATGAATCATCAATAATATTTCTATGGTGTATAGTTTAGACTTCGGCATCAGCCAAAGAAGGTACGATTGGATTGAGTGTCATCTTAAACCCAAGAAGATATGTGGTTAATTAACAAATTTTTAATGCACAAACTATTTACTTTTTCATTTGAACATTATAACATATAAAAATGCATAGTCTTTCATAGACTGGGTTTTTTATTTAGGATCCATCAGTGGCGGCCTACTAATTTTTACTCACAACCTACCCAAAAAGCCTTTTTTGTATCCTATTAGAACTCATGTTTGAAGGGAATGATAATTGAAATTTTCCTATTTTAAATGGATGATATGGGATTCAGGATGGATCATAGATGAGGGAACCATACAAGATGTCAGGACATATTTGGATGTTTTTAGTGTGAATTTATATTGGGTTTGAATTTAACACCTGACACTTATAGGGAAAGAAATATATATTTCTTCCTCTTATAGTCATATTTTCGTGTTTTGGGTTTGTCATCTGATGTTGTATGGTTAATAATTATGTTGTTATCTTATTTAATTTTTATTATCATTTAACTATAGTTTATTTTTTTATGCTATCGCGTTCCATTGGTAATAAGGGTATTGTGTCACCACATTTCTTATAGACCATTTCTACTAGTCATCATCCTATGGAAAATGTGGAGGTTTTCCACAGGTCATGTAATGATTAGTCATGGGAAAATGAAATGGGACACTCAGGTCTAGATTTAATTGTATTAAGATGAAAAAATAAATTATTTTAAAAAAGATAATAATTATTATTTCAAAATAAATATAATAAGTGAAACATGGGATAACATTCCATTAATTATTCATTTTTAAATTTTTAAAATCATTTTTTTAAAAATTTAAAAAAACCATGGTTTTGGACGAAAATGGATTTTCGACCAAATATAGAAATAAAGACATTTTTTTATAAAAATAATTTTCTCAATAATTCTAAGTACCAAAAAGAGTAGAAATGGAACTATTAATTTAATATTTAATGACTAAATATAGGATTTGTAAATATATTATATTTGATATAGAAATAAAATGTTATTCCCCTAAGTAATTTTTAATCATAAACAATCCCGAATAAGTGTGAGATTGTGAAATAAACACTTACCACTTCTGAAATATTTGAATAATAATTCCCGTGGAAGAGATAACATAAAATTAAACATTAAAACCACAAAATATAAATATATTCATGACATATCATGTCCATAGGGGTAGTATATTTACTACACAATGAAATTAGATTTGAATTTGGAATATGTATCAAGGATGTAAAAGTTAGATGAGAAACCGTTATCTCTTGTTCAAATTCATTATTATACATGTGAAAATAATTTATAATGAATATAGGATAAGTTTACATATCTTATAAAACCATTATAATATATATCATTCAATATATTATTAACTTAGACTATGTTATCCCCCATTAATTGACAATTATTTTTCAAAATAAATCCTTCAGGTTATAATTACTTCGCTTTTCAAGTGTGTTTTGATTCAATAATTTTGATACACTTAATTTGATACTTTTTTAATCATATACATAATTTTAATAAATTTTTAAATATCCTATATATATATATTATATTTTTATTTTTATTAATCTAGTAATTTTATTAATATAAAATGGATTACACCATTCATAGATATGGTAGGTCGTACGTACACAAGAACATTGGTTCCCTTTTTTAACAAAAGATGGAAAAAAGTGAAGGTAAATAATATTTATAATTTTATATATTAATTATTATTTAATATATATATATATATTATTAATTAAAATTATCTTTATTTCATTCCATGTATAATTTTAATGAAAAACGATTCAAATTAATTTGTAAGGACACAACCTGTCGTATACATGATTGAAGCTATCGTATTCCCGATAGAATGGAAAGTCAGAAATAATAGTTAACATAATAATTATATAAGTATAATTAATTTTAAAATATAAAATATATTTATTTAATTTAACATTTTCATCATCCATTTAAAATGGGAATGTTGAAAACATATCACATTGGTTTACGAGGATGTAGTATATCATACATACATGTGATGTAATTATTTTTCAAACAGTTTGATGGTAAGAAGTTATAAGTGATGTTATAATTCAGTAAGTATATTGATGTCATAAATATAATATAAATATGTTAAATTCGTCCTTATATTCCTATGTGAGAGGTCGTGATGGAAAACAAATTACCTCGGATTGCGAGGAGGTAGTCCACTGTACACATGATCAAAATTTTCATTAGCATATGATAGAAGGAAAGATGGATATATGTAATTAAATTAATAAGATAACATATATTTATATTAAATATAAAGACATTATTATATAATAATTTTGTAATAATAATTTAATTTTTTTGATGATGATACGAAATAATAAATTATCTTTAAGAACGTTAACTTTTCATCAAACAACTTCTCTAGGGTGGCATCAAAATCCATTCCAGGATTTATTTACTACTAAAAAGTATCATAAGATTTTGGGAAGGATAAAAGAAACATATTTATATATATACTATCTAAACCAAATGGATTCGAGAGTGTACATTGGAGACGATAGTGGTGACCTTTAATAAGTGGGGGGTAGTACACACATAAATGTTTTGAAAATAAAAAGTGATGCCAATATTTTTCTATTTAAAAAGGCCTCCAAAATCGGTCATTCTCAAACCATGTAAGTTATAAGGTATAAATAAGGATAGAAAACATAATTTACAATTGTTTGGTGTCATTTTTGACTATCATATTTTAGTTTAAACCCATGGTAAACCTGTCTTAACCCTTATCCTGATAAATAATTTATTACCATTTCTTCGATTAATTATGACCAATGAATAAGATAAAATTATTATATAATATAAATAATATAAAATTATAACTTTTAATAAATTTTTATAAATAAAATTCATATAATTAGATTAATTTCACAAAATATAATCCTAAATAAGCATCAAAAAATGGTTATTAGAATAATACATTAGAAATACAAAAAAAATTTACAATTTATTTCAATATGTAATTGTATTAAATGAAACAAAATCTATTAAAATTTAATATATTTGAACTTAATTTTTAGTAACAAAATGAAAAAAAATAATTAAAATTTTTATATAATTTAATCAAGATATCTATTTCAAATAAATACACATATTTTTCTATATTTATGAAAAAATTAATACTTTCAAAAATGATTCAATATTTCACCAAATGTTATTTTTGACATGTAGATTTAGATAATTATTTAATTTTAAAAAGTATTTTTTCTAAATCAATTAATAATTCATTTTAATTCATTTTCTCAAAGCACAATTAATCAAATTTTTATGAAAATAAAATTTTTCAAAAAACATTACTTTTTTATTCAAATAGTTTGAAATTTATATATAATTAATAAATAACTATTAAATTTATATTATAAATGTGTAAACCATTTAATTTTAATATTTTAGTTATTCTTATTCACACACTATGAATGAACTTCTATGTTATAATGGACATGTCTGATTAATACCCACTAGTCTCGGATCAGATGAAAACTAGTCCTAAAATCCTTATTCAAAAAAATAAGGAAGAGTCCTGAATTACGGGGAATTATTAAAAATATGAGAGTAAATACCACTACACAAATTCACCTGTATATTTGTAGAATAATAATCTAGATTCATAAATTTCTACAACATATCCAATTCCATAACCACTTTCTTTGACCAAACATAAGCCTCTTGATTTTCCACTCTGTATGAATGTGAGATTACCAAATTGAGTGCAGTGACATTTTTGAAGCACTCATTCTAAATAGGTAGTATTCACCAATTCACATTTCTATTTTTTATGGCTTTAATAGAAATTTCATAATCTTATTCGACCCACAAGTAGTTTCACTTATATTGGATAACACACCCAACTATATACACCATACCCCATAACTCAGCTTCATAAGCCACTCCAACTATTGTATAATGGTTAAAGAAACCTTTGATAAAGAAACAGTTTGTGAAAAAGACACCTTGAAACCCCAATTGACTTGGTGTGTCAGTGGATTCCCCCGTCTTCATTCACTTTGATCCATGTGTTTATTAGAGGAATACCGCGAATAAAATTGAACATTCTGGGATTCCTCGGCCGACCGAACACACCCAAAACTCTGAGAATGTTTAGGTCATTAGAATTTTCATCCATAGCTACAATTTTACCATAGAAGAAGCATATAAATATTTATGAATTTTAATCATTCATAAACATATATTTGGTTGTTCCTGATTGAACGTCATAGCATTGTGAGAATTTCATATAGCTGAGAATAATGAATCCATTACTACCAATAATATTTTTTGAATTTGTTCATTGCAACCAACAATGAAAACCAGTGAAATAATTTCATTAAACTCCGTGTTTTTGTATACATATATACTAATAGAAGGACCTTAATAATTCCATAAATTTGGTGGCAAGATACATGTCAAGGAGATATATTTTATATACTCTTCTACTATAAGTAAATTGTAAAATGCTAGCAGAAAATGATGTCTAGTCCATTTGAGTTGATCATGTGTTGATATTCTATATTCCATTATACTCTACAGAAGAATAAACTAGGAGTTTTGAATGAAATGTTCCTGGACATGTAAAAGACATGATGGTGGTCTATTGGAACACCCACAATCTATCTTATAATACTTCTTAGCAATAAACATTCTAATCAAATTTAATTTCGATATAAGAGTATCATAGTCTATTAAGCTGTAATTTTGAATCTCCAGACTAACCTGAGTAGGAAAAATGCTTTCATAATTATTATTTTCTGATAAAAATTAAGCTATAGACATTTTTCTGGACTTAGGGGGAACACTCTTAATGTTCTGCAATGGGTTATCAAGCCATACTATGGTCCAACAATTGATATTGGAGTTCCTTCTTACTAGCCACATTATATAATAAATTATTTTGTTATAAAACTGTATGATATATGCCTAATCATATGAAGAAATATAGTACATATTACCACTCATCAACCTCCATTTAAACTTATTTTCTAAGAAATCACATGAAGAATCGCGAGAAATCACATTCCATCTGAATTTCATTTTAAGACCATCATTAAACACCCTATGATCTTTGACCCCATGTCCTCCCAATTAAATGTTATTAATACACTCCTTCCATAAAATACTTACCAACATCATTTCATATACTGACCCAGTCTATATAAAATTCCAAAAAAGTAATTTCTGGTATTTAACTAAACATCATGGCCATCTATAAAGAGATATAGAGTAAACAAACTTAAATATCATCACCGAGTTAACAAGACTCTACCTTACAGCCTGAGACATGGTCATTCCTTTCCACCAATCCATTTGAATAACAATTCTGAAATATATACGTTACAAATATTTTCTTTTCACAACTCCCAAAAAATAATGGGACACCAAGATTGTTAAAAGGAATGGATAGCCTCTTAAAAACAAGGGCTTTAATTACCCTATTTTTTTCCAACCAATAAACCATCAACAATGAAAATTTATGATTTATTCCATTTTATGGAATGTCCCACCACTTATTCAGAGTGTGAAAATATATCCTTAGTTGATGATATGGTTTTCTTTATAGATTTTCCGTAAAAAATTCACCAGTATATATCTGATGTGAAAGATATAAAACATGCATACAATATTTTAATTATTTATAGAGACCCATATGTGTAAGTTCATTGATACATCTACTAATGTAGTCTTTAGTGATAAAATATAGAATCCTCGAAAGAGTATCACCATGTCTGACAGCTTTGGTGCATTGGAAGAAACCTCTAGGATCTTCCTTTATAAGAATATATAGCCTTGATGAGTTAATAAGGTTTTCTAATTTATTGTTCACAATTTTTATGAATACATACCTTATGAAGAAATCACGTATAATTCTACATTTCTATTTATCAAATTATTTTGCGATACCAATTTTGAGTGAAAAGATTCTATACATTGTTTTCATCCAAATTACATTTACTCTCTATGAAGCTATAAAGAGGATGTTATGAATCCTTCTTATAGGGTAAAATCCATATTTGTTTGATCTGATAATGTATTTAACCATTCTATTGTCTCATTCATGGAGATCTTACTAATATGTTTTAGAATCAGGTTCCCATGTGAAACTGGCATGAGTTTTTGATATCATGTGATTCCCCCTTCTAATGTATTAGAGTAATGAAACATGAGTTTATCTGATAATAAATATAGGAGTGACATAATAAATCCTTTATTTACAGTGTAATATTATTCTAAAATATATCATAATAAAAATTAAAAGGTTTAAAATAAATCTATCTTGGCCATGAGAACTCTCTTTGTTAATATATAATCAAACATCCTCAATATTCTCAATGAGATTATCCATAAAAAGATCAGGATTATGATGCTTCTCAATGCATGTATTTATGTTTTCAACGATATTTTTTGTGTTGAAATACCCATAATTAATTTTATTTCCCATGAAATAATCCACAACTACCTAAGAGATCTCATTTTCCTACGTATATAGGTGCACATTTATCAAGATTTATTTGTTCCTTGCTTTGGATCTCTTCTCTTTATGTAGCCTATGAATGAAGTTTGAGTACATATCTATATATTTCAGACATTTATCATTCAAATTATTTTTTCTATCCATTCCTTGATCATTAAGAGAACATTCATCTTGTTATGAGCCTGTGTTTCATTAATAGATGGGTTATTCTGATGTTTATTTCTAATTCAAGTTTCATGAAAGGGATTCATCAGCTGTTATAATTTTTAAATCCATCTTTTGGAAAAAAATAACCTCCATATGTTTTATAGTTCCTTGGAATATTTTAATTTATTGGAAAAAATTTGGAATGGAATTCTATTGGGTTCAATTTTCTAGGCCTCTATCATAGTTTTCCTACATCCCGAAATCAAAAAGAACCCATAATTAAAATAAAATTTAGTAACAGTTGAACGTGAAATTTGATTGATGATAACCCTAATGATAGGATTGTGATCAAAATTATTTTTGGGAAGTGTGAATCCTTAAGACCCTTGTGAAGAACTCCAATAATCTATTTGAACAAAATAAATATCATGTTTACTTTTTTGTCTTCCATTATAAGTGTATCTACTCCATAGGAAGTTAGATCTAGAAAATGGTACCTAAACAATATTAGATTGATTAATACAAAAGGATAACTCTAGAGGGTAAAATTCCATTATAGTTCAATCAAATTTTTTCTTTTGGTTTCAGAAATGTGTTGAAGTCTCCAAGAATTATCCATTTCTTCATATTTTGAGAAGTTTTCTAAATTTATTTCCATAATTACTTTATATTGATATAGTATATATAAGATTTAATAAATGATATTGATAAATCACAACTTGATATGTTGAAAGAGACCTTAACACTCTAAGATTCTATATTTTTTGAGTTTGTGAGAATGGTATCTTGACTTAGAACTCATGGGTGATCCATGATGGAATAATGAAAATTTTGATATAAATGAGTATATTTAAGATATTCCAACAAAAACCACTCCAATTATCAAAAATATGAGTTTTTTCAACAATTACAACAATCATGGGTTTGTAGTCCACAATATAGTGTCTAAAAGATTTGGTCGTAGGGAGGTTCCCTAGCCCTTAAAAGTTCCAATATAGTTTCTTAATTGTTTATGGGGTTTTCCATTATTTTGGGGAATCCTTGTTATTCCAAATTCATCTGGCCCTTACCGTTTCTCAATTTTCTTTTCTTATTTTTTTCATTGGAGTTTCTATCCATTCAAGAATCTCTTCAATTTCTTTTTACTAAACATTATTCTTCATTATATTTGGTTAATATTTCCACATGTAATTCATCTATTTTTGTGTCATCCGTGTCATCATACTAAAATAAACCACTCAATGGAGTTAATTTATTTACATTTTTTTCCATGTTCTATAAGAATTTAAATATATTACCTTCTCTCGGAAACCTTAAAGGTGAGTCTCTATGATAATCCCACCCCCTCAAATTCAATATTTTAAATGTTTTGGACATATTTTTGGGTTCCTTATCAAACACTTGTGTGTGTTTGAGTGTATTTACACAATGATATGGGGTCACAATATTAGATTCCTCCAATTATTTCTCATGTAAGCATCGCATACTATAATGATCCATCAGATTTCTGCACAATATTTCCTTGTGCAGTGGGAATCTGTGGACTCCCTTTGGAACTAACCACCTTCTTATCAACATGAGGTACATCTTAAATGAAAATAGAATACTTCAATAAGAATTTATATGAATACTCTCTTTCAACTTCATCCCCAGTTACAACAACCTCATCATTTCATGACACTCCTTGAAGATAAGAGAAGGGATGACAAAGCGTTTTGACCTTCCTTCTTCAAGATGAAAAATTGATAATGACCCCCAAGTCCTACCCTTAATAGGCCTCAGGGTGGCGACCATCACTGAGGGTATTTAATATCACTAGATAAGAGGTATTACATTTTTACAGTAACCGAGATTGGGAGATAAGATGTGTCAACCCCAAAACAACCCCAAGACATTTATATATATAAAAGAATACAACATCCATCCCACATGCACATTTAAAGTAAATATTCAAGAAATAAATTCAAAATATCTAATGTAAATACCAAAAGAACAAAGCTAAGAAGTGACAAAACAACTAACCTAACACCTAAGCTAGTAAGTTCATGGATGGGCCACGTAATCCCCCTAAAAACATGAAAATATTTTTATATACGTAGGGTGAGAATAATTGTATACTTAGTGGAAAAGACAATGTAACACCCCGAGATTTTATGAAAAATATTCTTTTATTTTCATTAATGTCTTGTGTTGTATGCTACACCAAGATTACCTTGCGCTATACGCAACACCGTATTAGCTTGCAGTATGCGCAACACTATTCTTGGACCGTGTTTCACACAATTTTGATAATAGTTATTCTACGCAAAATTGAGTATATATATATATATTCAATTTATCAATGAAATATGGTTGGATTCTGTTATACGAAACAACGAAGGATTCTTTCACAACATGCAACCCTGACTTAGCTTGCATTACACGGAATCGCTACCTTCCTCGATAGCGTGTGTTGTAGGCAATACCAGGTTTTACTAAACAACGATATATTATTATTATGAACTAGCCGTTATGAATATTATTAACTAAATTTTGAAATTTATAACATTATTTTTCATCTTACACATTTTCTAGAACATGGTATAAGACCAAGGTAAAATAATTATACAAAAATGTTGTAGTAATTACACGGAATCGTGACCTTCCTCGATAGCGTGTGTTGTACGCAATTCGATTAAAAGTATTATTGTGAAAGGTAATAGATTTATCTTCATAATAGGATTTTATTTTAAATTTTTATGCAACAAATCAGTATATAAAATAATTATACAAAAATTTTGTAGTAATTATTTTATTAAGAGATAAACCAAATAAATGGTTTTAAAAATAATAAAATAAATAATATATGAACTATTTAATGTGATCCACTAATTTTATTGATACATATGACCTTTTATTAATCTATTAAAGCTTTTAGTTAGAACATATCTTCTGTATATATTTTATTTAAATTCAAATAAATGAATAGTGTCAAAATTGACACTATTTTATTTTATAAAAATAACATATTATAAAATTGTTTAAAAATAAATAAAAATATTTAAAAATTATAAATTTAAATTCATATAGTCAATAATGTTATAAAGTAAAAAATTATGGAAAATTCACAACAAATATGTAATTATTTGTTATAATTTATAATTTATAATTTTATTACCACAAATAAACTTAAATAGATTAAATAAAGATAAATCAAAATGATAAGGTTTAAAATAAGATCCCAAAAATGTCTAAATTTGATTGGATGATGATATTAAAACCTTATCTCATCTAATCTTCGAATATGAGTCATTTTTGGAGGTTTTTATGTGGGGTCAGATTTATTATATATTAATATTTTTAAGAATTCCAAAGGTGCCCCTCTCCTCCCTTATAAAAGGGCACCTCCTCCCTCTCCTCCTCACACCAATTTTAGCCTTCAAGCTCGGCCACCCCCTGCCCATTTCACTTATCCACTTCCCTAGAAACATCCTAGAGGTTATGGTCTTCTTCAAAGACCAATCATAATGCCCGAAGAGGAGGTTTCAAAAAGGCGTGTCGAAAGAAGAGGTAATAACTGTTACCGATTATTTCAACTTTATTTCTTCTTCTACTTCTTCTTCTTTAGTTGTTTCATTATGAAGTAATAACATCAGTATCACTCATATACTGATATGTTATTATAAGTATGAAACAACCCTATTTCACCATCTATCCATCCTACGGAAAATGAAATCACTGCGCGTGCGTACGTACGGAATACCGTCTCCACGCCGTGGTGTAATCTATTTTCCACCACCACCTTACTTGGATGGGTATAATGGTAAAAGTAATGAATATATAAGATTATTGTAAAGTGATATTGATTCTTTAATATTATACATACACTTTAATACAATTCGATGATCATGGGAATGATATCATCGCTCGTGCGTACGTACGGAAGACCGTCTCCACGACGCGATGAGATTCACTATCCATGATAACCATTCAAGAAATGATTATAAAGTATATATAATACGTAATCATAAAATATATGACATAATAAAGCTACTGGATTTATGAATATATAGATTTATTTCATCTACTTAATTCCATTCAATTCAATAAGGAAACGAAAACAGTGTTCATGCGTACGTACGGCCTACCATCTCCATGAACGATGTATTTATTTCCTTTTATTAATCTATAATATATATATGTATATGATAAATATATATTATATATAAATCATGTTTTATATTCTGGAATTATTCAAATCATGATATAAGTAATAATATCAAGAACGACAAGTCGAAACACATACGATAAATAAAATGATTTTACCCAAAACGCTGCTTTAACATGGAATTTTCAAAAGAATGGGTAATATAAAGTCATAATTGAACCATATATGATATAATAACAATGAATATGATTCTTTAATAAGTCAATGACATTATTTAAATCATTATACAGGATGTTCAGATACGTATGAAGCATACCGGACCTAAGGTAAGGGATAATTCTACAAATCTCATTTTTATCCGAGATTGCTTATTTATAAGTATTTAAAGCCCCTTTTAACCATTCTTGAATTTTACTACATTTTATGTAAGGATTACTTCTTTTGTTTATGTTATGAGGTACTTTTTGACTTTTCCGGAAAAAGTACGAGAAGAATGTTTTTTTATCTTATACGGCACGAACGGATTTTTACGGTTTTATAAAGCCTTATTTTCATTAAGCTTCCTCCAAAATATTTCATGAATATTTTCAAAAAAATCCTTTTATTTTAAAATTGCATGAAATTTTGTAAAAAGAGAATTATTTTGAAGAAGAAAAGATATTTTCCTCAAGAATTCATTTCGAGTGTTTTATCAAAACCATTTTCCATCTAAGATGAAATTATTTCTTATGTATGTTTCAAGTATAATGTATCTATGATTTACATGGTTTCACTATTCTTATTATGAAATACATTTATTTTATATGGATTATGTGATGATGAGATGATGTTTATGAAACCCATTTTATTTATTGGGTTATTATGAATGATGTATGTTTATTTTGAGGCACAAGTAAGAATTATTTCATAATGAGATGGGTGGGACCTATATCTCCCTCCAATGCATTGGGTAAAGATTTTATATCTCATGAGATAGACATGGCTGGAACGGTAAGTTAATCCGGTTCAGTGTTACAGGACTGAAATGAGGAGTGAACTCGATTCAGAATGGGACTTTGTCCACTAAGATGGTCTTGGCAGCAATGCCTTGGATACTATGGAAATCATTACATGTGCTTAATGGATGCCACAATTACATGTTTTATTCACATGCTATGTTATCATTATTTATGTTCCATTATGACCTATGCCTTATGTACTTCCATGTTTTATGTCGTTGCTCAAGATTTTAATGTTTAAACATTATGTTCATGTTTTTAAGTTCCATTGTATATGGAATGTTTTATTTTATCCATGCATACCCTTACTTAGAATTTGAGCTCACCGTTTTTATTTTTTATTTTCTCCCAGGATCAAAAGAAAGGTTTTAGGTCAGGAAACAAAAAGTGGAAGATCTTTATGGGAGATGTTGAAGATCTTTCACCACGATAAAAAGATTATGTTCCAGGTTTCCGAAGACACTAAACTATTACTGTCCTTGTGTGTCTGTTTTTGTTATGTATTAAGTACTCCTCAAAAGTAATTTAATGTCCATGTACATCAAGCATAGGGTCTTTATAGTTGGTATCAGAGGAAAAGTTTAGTCAACCTTTGGAAACTAGGATGCGAAAACGTTAGTGAGATCCCTAGAGATATTTCTAAGGTATGTCTAGGGATGTCCCTAAGGATAAGTATAAATATAGCATATAGTCCTAGAACTATGGTAACGATATTAGATTAAACCAAAGATGTTAGATATTGATGTTACTCCCCCTTTATTATGATTTTTTCCTCTTACACTATTCTTTTTGGGTTTTAGAAAATGGCTGGAAACAATATGATTCACAATAATGGAGGATATGATGGACAATGGAATGATATTCTTTATGAGAAACCAAATGAAATGGGTTTTGGAAGTCCAAACATCACTATTATGCCAAATCAGCAATCTCATAATATGATCAATAAAGTAAAATTTGGTAATTTTCCAGACTCGGCTAATAAGAGAAAGATGGAGTTTCATGATGATCATAGAGGAATGAAAGTTCAATTTCCCCTATGTAAATAATGTGGGAAGAGGCATCAAGGAGAATGTTTCAAAGGAACTGGAAGATTCTTTGGGTGTGGAAAAGAAGGACACAAAGCCAGTAAGTGCAAAGGAAAAGGTTCAGTTAACACCAGGGATGAGGATAATGGTATTGCTACGACATCAACAACGGTTAAATGTTTTAAATGTAGAATGTATGGGCATTATGCAAACCAATGCCCTAAGGTAAAGTCTCATGAAGAGAATCAGTATAGTCTTATGGGTAGTATTTATGTTGATGATGATGAAGAGACTAAAAATGATATGTGAGATGAAAAAATTGTTGAATCTCAGTCAATGGTTTAAGAATGCAGTGGAATGATTACATGTTTATCATGTGCAATGTTTTATAAGTAATCTCATGGTACTATGGAATAAAGAGACATCTAAGGATTGTTACACTATTGTCTTTCCGTGAGTTTTGAAAGTGTATGATTAATGGTACCAGTATCCATGAAAGTTTATTCAGATATTTTGGGAATGTAGATTATATGCGCATAATGAAGGGATAATGAGAAAAATAAATGTTTGATAGTATTCATGAGCTCATGACTGATATAAGGAAATAGTTATATCATTGTTTGAGTATATAGAATTTTGGGTTTTCGGTATGTGGAATGCGATAACTTTTGACAGCACTCATGTCTTTACTAAGATTCAATGGGTATTAATTTTTCAAGAGAATACATGATTAAGGCCTTAGAATATTTGTAATGTGACCAACAAGACATATCTTATGATATATGGGGATCAACGATGGTATTAACATTCTTGTTATATGAAATCTCTGGTAAACGTTTTCACTATATTATGAGAGTGGACTGAAGAATTATGGATAAGCTTAAATATTGGAATGGATTATGTTGGACATAAGTTAGTATTGTTTAAGGATAGAACCTTTTTTCGATATTATTGATGGGATGATATAGTAATGTAGTTTTTAAAAAAAGGACAACCTGAAGGACGAGCTACAACCCATCGCGTTGGACAAGGCTGTCGGAATCGAACCCACAACTGAAGTGCGACTGGCATTTATCACCTACCACTGGCCTACAGGAAGTCCCTGGTTAGTAGAAAGTAGTTTTATTTTATTAATCGGTATGATATATGAAGTATAAGTTCATTTTTGGAACCATATACGATTAATATAACCGTAAGATGGACTTATAACATTTTCTAACCTTTTGTTTGAAAGAGATGGAATGACCCATCATTCTATCACATGATCTGCTAACACATCACGAATAACAAATTCAACTTCATTTCTTTATGGGATGAAGTGGTAATTGTTCAATTCACGAACAACAGTGAGATTGTACCAAAATCATGCAAGTATTTCTTTTAATTAATCAACTTTAGGGAAATGATCTTGAAAACCAAAATTTTTTTCCTACTTCCCTTATATCCGATGAATCAGATGATACCTTAGATCATCACAAATCAATAGCTTTGTGATTGTTGGCTTTTTCATAGCCACGTTCTCTACCACTCTCCATCAGAACTTGATGGTTAGATTTTTCTTCCATATCCATATTTTCACATGTGTTCTCCTACGTGGAAACCCAGTGATTAGTAAATTTGGGTAACCTTTACATTTCATACTTTAGTTATTAAAGCCATGTTTTGGTATTCCTTTTTACGATGTGGGTTTCTATTAAACAAACTTTCGAGTAGTAAACCATTTATAACCCTGACGAATTTCGATGGCGAAATTCATTTTAAGGGGGGTAGAATGTAACACCCCGAGATTTTATGAAAAATATTCTTTTAATTTCATTAATGTATTGTTTTGTATGCTACACCAAGATTACCTTGTTCTCTACGCAACACCGTATTAGCTTGCAGTATGCACAACACTATTCTTGGATCGTGTTACACACAATTTTGATAATAGTTATTCTACGCAACATTGAGTATATATATATATATATATATTCAATGTATAAATGAAATATGGTTGGATTCTGTTATACGAAACAACGAAGGATTCTTTCACAACACACAACCCTGACTTGGCTTGCATTACACGCAATCACGACCTTCCTCGATAGCATGTGTTGTACGCAATACCGAGTTTTACTAAAAAATGATATATTATTATTATGAACTAGCCGTTATGAATATTATTAACTAAATTTTGAATTTTATAACATTTTTATTCATCTTACACATTTTCTAGAACATGATATAAGAACAAAATAATTTTTTCGGGTAAAATTAGTATTTTTCAAAAAATGCAGTTTTGTCGCCTTTTGATGGTGCGCCCACATTGAATCTAGTTTTTGACATGTTTATAAGTTCAATTTGACAAAATAAAATTTTTATTTGGAATCAATAAAAAAAAATTTACTTTGGATAAATTTTTTTTATTATTCTGGAAACTTTCATATTTTGATGAATAGTAAAAACACGCTATATTTTAAAGAAAAACATCTTTTTTCATCGTAATAATTTATATGGTTAAATTATAATATTTAATGGTTTTAAAGTATAAATAGAATATTTTTTACCTTTTAATATAATTTATTTCATTAGCTTTGATTTTACATTGAATTCGTAGGTTAAATCAATTCAATCTTTTGCAATGTTTTAAACAAAAACCCTTTTTCATTCGACAATGGAATTAATTTTAATTTAATTTCTGCAACTTCTGTTTATTGAATTTTAAAAAATGGATTCCATATTTGGAATCAGTGGGTCCAAATTTTGTTAATACGCTACTTTTAATTTTTGGGAATTATGAATAGTAACTACGGTAAATTTTATTTACCGTAGTTAAAGGTAAATCGGAGAATTAATGGTAAATATAATAATATAAAATTAACCTAACACATGAAAAAATTTTATTGGAAGCCTAAAAGTAAACCCATATCAACTAAGGGTCTGATTATATTCATTTTATGTACATTTGACCGTGAAAATAATTTAATTATTATTAAAACCAAAGAAAGTGACAAAATGTCACTCTCTTAAATCTTATAAGTATAATAATTTTAATTTAGTGATAAACATCATAAAACTTCTAACATAAATAGTCTCCAGAAAGATAATAAAATTATCTACCTCAAGATAATTTATTTGAATTTTTAGGGATTAAATAAAGGACATTAATCGTGATACATTAATGATACAGAAATTATTTATTAAGTGGAAAATAGGTAATATAGTTTTTATTGAAATAATAATACTCATTAAAAGGCCCAAAAACCTGACCAAAACATATTGGTATTGTATATATATACCTAAATAATCCAATTAACTAATATATAACCGTTTGGATCCTTATAAAAGTGACTATGACACTTATATTATTTTATTTTAAATGATGACAAAGTTGTCACCTTCATAATTAAATAAATATAACAATTTAAATATTGTGATTTTAAGATGATAAATTCGAGTAAAAGTATTATTCTGAAAGGTAATAGATTTATCTTC
Organism: Viscum album; assembly: GCA_963277665.1. Lineage (NCBI taxonomy): Eukaryota > Viridiplantae > Streptophyta > Magnoliopsida > Santalales > Viscaceae > Viscum > Viscum album. Next base: position 1,335,580,430 of record OY728132.1, on the reverse strand, counting down.
ATCATAGGATTTTATTTTTAATTTTTATGCAAAAAATCGGTATATTAAATAATTATACAAAAATGTTGTAGTAATTATTTTATTAAGAGATAAACCTAATAAATGGTTTTAAAAATAATAAAATAAATATTATATTAACTATTTAATGTGATCCACTATTTTTATAGATACATATGACCTTTTATTAATATATTAAATCTTTTAGTTCGAACATATCTTCTGTATATATTTTATTTAAATTCAAATAAATGAATTGTGTCAAAATTGACACTATTGTTATTTTATAAAAATAACATATTATAAAATTGTTTAAAAATCACAAAAATATTTAAAAATTATAAATTTAAATTTATATGGTCTATAATGTTATAAAGTAAACAATTATGGAAAATTAACAACAAATAAGTAATTATTTGTTGTAATTTAATATTTAGAATTTTATTACCACAACTAAACTTAAATAGATTAAATAAGGATAAATCAAAATGATAAGGTTTAAAATAAGATCCAAACATGTCTAAATTTGATAGGTTGATGAGATTAAAACCTTATCTCATATAATCTTCGAATATGAGTCATTTTTGGATGTTTTTATTTGGGTTTAGATTTATTATAGATTAATATTTTTAAGAATTCCAAAGGTGCCCCTCTCCTCCCTTATAAAAGGGAACCTCCTCCCTCTCCTCCTCACACCAATTTGAGCGTTCATGCTTGGCCAAACCCTGACCATTTCACTTATCCACTTCCCTAGAAACATCCAAGTGGTTATGGTCTTCTTCAAAGACCAATCATGGTGCCCAAAGTGGAGGTTTCAAAAAGGTGTGTCGAAAGAAGAGGTAATATCTATTACCGATTCTTTCAACTTTATTTCTTCTTCTACTTCTTCTTATTTAGTTGTTTCATTATGAAGTAATAACATCAGTATCACTCATATACTGATATGTTATTATATGTATGAAACAACCCTATTTCACCATCTATCCATCATACGGAAAATGAAATCACCGCGCGTGCGTACGTACGGAATACCGTCTCCACGCCGTGGTGTAATCTATTTTCCACCACCACCTTACTTGGATGAGTATAATGGTGAAAGTAATGAATATATATTATTATTGTAAAGTGATATGGATTATGTAATATTATATATACACTTTAATACAATTCGACGATCATGGGAATGATATCATCGCTCGTGCGTACGTACGGAATACCGTCTCCACGACGCGATGAGATTCACTCTCCATGATAACCATTCAAGAAATGATTATAAAGTATATATAATAAGTAATAATAAAATATATGACATAATAATTCTACTGTATTTATGTATATATATATTTATTTCATCTACTTAATTCCATTCAATTCAATGAGGAAACGAAAACAGCGTTCATGAGTAGGTACGACCTACTGTCTCCATGAACGGTGTATTTCTTTCCTTTTATCAATATATAATATATATATGTATATGATGAATATATATTATATTTTAATCATGTTTCACATTATGGAATTATGTAAATCATGATATAAATAATAATATCAAGAACGACAAGTCGAAACACATACGATAAATAAAATGATTTTACCCAAAATGCTGATTTAACATGGAATTTACAAAATAACGGGTAATATAAAGTCATAAGTGAACCATATATGATATAATAACAATGAATATGATTCTGTAATAAGTCAATGAAATTATTTAAATCATTATACAGGAGGTTTGGATACGTACGAAGCATACCGGACCTAAGGTAAGGGATAATTCTACAAATCTCATTTTTATCCGAGATTGCTTATTCGTAAGTATTTACTGGGGATATTTCTTTCATCAATGTACATGTTTTATAAAAGTTCTTTCATGTATGTTTAAAGTCATTTTTAACCATTCTTGAGTTTTACTACATGGTATGTAAGGAATCTTTCTTTTGTTTATGTTACGAGGTACTTTTTTACTTTTCCGGAAAAAGTACGAGAATAATGTTTTTTTAACTTATACGGCACAAACGGATTTTTACGGTCTTATAAAGCATTATTTCCAGGAATATTCCTCCAAAATATTTCATGACTATTTTCAACAAAAACCTTTTCTTTTAAAATCGAATGACATTTTGTAAAAAGAGAATGATTTTGAAGAAGAAAGGATATTTCCCTCAAGAATTCATTTCAAGTGTTTTATCAAAACCATTTTCCATCTTAGATGAAATTATTTCATATGTATGTTTCAAGTATAATGTCTCAATGATTTACATGGTATCACTATTCTTATTATGAAATCCATTTCTTTTATATGGATTATGTGATGATGGGATGATGTTTATGAAACCCATTTTATTTATTGGGTTATTATGAATGATATATGTTTATTTTGTGCCACAAGTAAGAATGATTTCATTATGAGATGGGTGGGACCTATATATGTAATGCCCCGACCCCAGCTACCCAGAGTCGGTGCATTAATTACATAACATTAGCATGATCACAAGAAGATCAAATCCCGAAAGACCGATTAGTTTAGTAGCCTTGGAAACACTAGATATATTCATAAGTTTTACATTACATTTCAAAGTGAAAAACTACTACAACAACATAATGTTTCCAACGTCCACACTATAAACCCATAATATCCCTGCAAGTCAATCATAATTTACTTCTTCACTACCTGGGAAAAATAAAACATAAAAAAGGGGTGAGCTCAAATGCCCAGTAAGGATAACAATATAGCGGAACATTCAAAATAAGCATAAACATTTAAGGCAATGAATTACTAAAACAAAAGCCTTTTAAAATTGAACTTCAACATAGTATGGCAAAAGTAAAATGAAATAATGCCATTTACTTGTTCACATGGATATTCTACTAATCGAATAATCACATGCAAAAATCAATAACCACTTTCATAATGTTGGAATGCATAATGCCAGACTATCATAATCACATAGCCAAGGCCTCGTGCCAAGACTACAAATAAGATTTTGTCAAGGCCTTGTGCCAAGACACTAGTTTGTCTCATGAGACCTACCGATGCATCGAGGAGCTATAGCGGGCTCCACCCGTCACTTATTAAGTCCAATGCATTCCCATATGAAAAGGTTTAAACATAACATAAACATTCGTATTAGAACTAACATACGAAATGTCAATAATTTCACCATAAACTATGAATGGTATAAAAATAGCACATCCACAGTCAAACATATCACAAAAACTTCAATACAATATAGAAGTTTTGTATCATAATAAATCAACTTCAAATAATCTTAAAATCCATCAAAGGATGTTGACATAGATGAAATCAAAATTCTTTTTAAAGAAGTATCTCCTTTTATTTTGAAATCATTTAAGATCCATATAAAATAAAACATTTTATTTGAAAATATTCTTATAAGCTTGTATGGGAAGCTTCGACGATTTTATAACGGCGGAAAATAACCGCACCCGCCGTATAAGTTAAAAAAAACATTCTTACCTCAATTCTGTCGAAAAGGTTAAAAAGGACCTTGTTTTGAAAACGACGGAAAGATTCCTTTATAAACCTCTTATAAAAAGTCAAACAAGGGTATAAATGACTTTAACCCATATTCTTGTAAATAGTAAAAATGTTTTGAAATACATTTCGAAGAAACATGGATGTGGATGATAAAGAGATCCCAGTAGATTATTACATATAATACAACCTCGGATAATGAAGAGATTGTGAAATAACCCTTACCTTGTACTTTTCCTTGGTTGGGATAGGTTAACCTCCTGTATAATGGTGAAATAATTGTTATTAAATTATACAAGAATCATATATATTAATATGATATCATATGTGATCTTTTAACATTGATTTATTAATAATATCTTAGAATTATCATCGTTTCGGGTGTTAACTTACTCATTTTCTTTTATATGTTTTGTTACATAAGCCATGTTTGTTGTATCTTATTCATATCCAGAATGATATCAAGTCCTTAAACATCATTTTTAAATCATCAAATGATAATTATACTTGAATGGATACGATGGAGAATGAATCTCATCGCGTTCGTGGAGACGGTAGTCCGTACGTACGCACGAGCGACAATATCATTCTTTTGATATTAAAATAATATATAAATGGATGGTATATCATATATACAGAATCATTAACATGTTATATTTATTATTTACATGAGTTACACATCATTATTATACCCATCCAAATAATAATATATTGAATAACAATTATACCACGACGTGGAGACGGTAAGCCGTACGTACGCACGTATGGTGACATGTTATTCAAAGGGTGGATAGAATACTGAATATGGTTGTAACATATTTATAATAACATCACAGTATATGTAAGATACTGGAGTTATTATTTTAGAATGGTAAGAACAAAGAAAGAAGAAGTGGAAGAAGAAATGAACTTAGAAAAGGGTGGTGAAATCATTACCTCTTCTTCGGGTTCTTCCTTTTGATTTGATCAAAAGGGATCCTTAGGTTGGCTTTCTGATCAAACTAAGGCCTCTAGGTTGTAGTGAGGGATGTTGGGAGAGTATTTGGGCAGAGTTTGGCCGAACCAAAAGGCTTTGAAGGTGTGAAGAAATGAGAAGGAGGAGTGCCCTTTTTATAAGAGGGGTGAGGGGCACCTTTGGAAAAACTAGAAATATTAATTTATAATAAATTCATATTCGGTTTCTAAAGGCTCCAAAGTTGACTATTCAAAGGATGAGGTGGGTATAGGTCGAAAACAACTCATCCAATAGAATTTAGACAGGTTTGGGTACTTATATTAACTTTATCTTTAAGTATTAACTCTAAGTTAATTAGTTTCACTTTTACAATGTCTCTTTGTATTTTTATATAATATGGTTAATAAACTTACTATATACATCCAAGAGACCCCCAAGTGGTCCATTAATGATTAACCTATCATAATATAAGTCTCTTGGCCGAACCTTAGATTTTTAGGAATTTAATATCAATTAATAATATAATATTTGTTTTAAGAACTCTTTTATGTCAATTTTGACACTATTCAATAGTTGATTTTTGTGAAACTCATAACAGATTTATTACTTCGAAAAAAGTCCATTAAATCAATCCTAATATATCATATTAGCCTATAAAATTAGTTTAATTCATTAAAAGTTTCATATTTTATTTATTTGGGTATTTATAATATCAATTATGTTATTTTTTTACTATTTTAGTAATTACTGCATCATCATTTTGTCATAAATAAAATAAATTATTTAATGTCTAAAAATTATAAATAAAATATCATTATGTAGGAAATCGTTTTAGATTTCTAATGAATATTTATAATCGAAAATCCAACATGTATAACCCTATGTAAAAATTGTTCTTCTAAAAGATGTAAGCTTATGCCATTTTTATTTTTATTTTAGCTTTATTAATATAATGTGTCATTATCACTTACAAGTGGATCCATGGGGTCCCAAAATAGACCCAAAGATGCCCATGGTCGACCATCTATCAACCAATATGGTTAAGACACGTTTTTAGGGTAATTTAGTATTATTATAATATTATTTTTTTAACCCTTATTTACCGGATTTACCCTTAACCATGGTAAATAAAATATTTACCGCCGTAATTATTCAAAATGTCTAAAAATAAAAGTTACCTATTTACACAATTTGAACATCCTGATTCCAAATATGGAATCCATTTTCCTAAATTCAAAACACAGAAGTGGCAGAAATTAATTTAAAATTAATTCCCGCTGTCAAAACAAAAAGCGTGTTTTTAAGAGATAATAACTACCAAAAGATTGACACTTGTTTATGTTCGGTTTAATTGTAAAATTATGTCCAATGACCAACATTATATTAAATGGTTAAAATATATTCTAAATATACTTTAAAACCACTCAATTTCATAATTTATCACTATTACTTATTTTGATTAAAAAAGTTGTTTTTAATTAAAATTTAGTAATTTTCACTATTCATCAAAATATAAAAGTTATCCGAAAAGTACCAAAATTTTACCCTAGAATAATTTCGATATTCCGAATCCAAAAATGAAGTCCATTTTGAAATATAAAATATATATGATTTCAAAAAGTAGGTATCACTATTTACAACGGCTAGTTTAATTAGTTGTGGTGTGTGTTAGAACTCGAGGTTGCGTACAACACACGCTATCGCATTATTCAAAGGGAAACGTACCGTAGAAGCTTGGGGTGTTACATTCTCCCCTCCTTAAAATAATTGTGTCCTCGCAATTTCTAGGGTATTACTGCATAAAAAGACTCAGGTGGTTCTTCATCATAAGTTCCTCGGGATCCCACGTTGCCTCTTCCATCTTATGGTTTCTCCACAAAACTTTTACCAGACGTGTCGTCCTGTTTCTCAGTACTTGTTCTCTTGTATCAAGAATCCTGACGGGCTCTTCGCAATAAGACAGATCGGGTTCCAGTTCTAATTCCTCATAGGTGAGTACATGCATTGGGTCAGGCATGTATTTTCTCAACAGAGATACGTGGAACACATCGTGAACTTTGGAGAGACTTGGCGGCATTGCCAATCGGTAAGCTACAGCCCCAATTCGTTCTAGAATTTCGAGAGGTCCGATGTACCTGGGACTCAATTTACCTTTCTTACCAAAACGTATGACTCCCTTCCACGGAGATACCTTCAGGAAAACATGATCACCGACTTGAAATTCCAAATCCTTCCTTCGATTATCGGCATAGCTCTTCTGCCTACTTTGGGCTGCTTTAATGTGATTTTGGATTACCTTCACCTTTTCCACCGTTTCCTCCACCAGTTCTGGGCCTACAAGTTTTCTTTCACCAACGTCATCCCAACAGGTTGGTGTACGACATCTCTTTCCGTATAACGCTTCATATGGTGCCATCTGGATACTCGAATGGAAGCTATTGTTATAGGAAAATTCTACTAGTGGTAAATATTGATCCCACATACCCTGAAAATCAAGTGAGCAAGATCTCAACATGTCTTCTAAGGTCTGAATAGTCCGTTCTGATTGTCCGTCTGTCTGAGGGTGGTAAGCAGTGCTCAAATGAAGTTCAGTATCCAGGGATTTCTGAAGACTTTTCCAGAATCTTGAAGTAAAACGGGGATCACGATCAGAAACAATTGATAGGGGTACTCCATGAAGTCTCACAACTTCATTAATGTATAGTCTTGCTAGACGTTCCAGGGGTAGATCTTCTCTTATAGCAAGAAAATGTGATGACTTGGTAAGACGATCAACAATAACCCATATTGCATCGTTCCTTCTAGGAGTCTTTGGTAGCCCCATGACAAAGTCCATCGTAATATTGTCCCATTTCCACTCCGGTATGGGAAGAGGTTGCATGACTCCTCCAGGCTGTTGCCTTCCAGCTTTCACTTGTTGACAAACCATACATCTTGACACAAAATCATCAATCTCCATCTTCATGTTGTCCCACCAAAAATGTGCCTTCAAATCTCTATACATTTTGGTGCTCCCAGGGTGTATAGAGAAATTGGAACTATGAGCATCATCCAGCAATTCCCTTTTTAGTTCAGGTAAATCGGGAACACAAAGTCTCTTCCCGAATTTCAAAATTCCACCTTCATACGCAAAGTCTCTCAATCTCCCATCATTCACAGCTTTAATCTTCTTTTGGAATTCTTCATCATCAGTCTGAGAACTCTTAATCCTTTCTAGTAAAGATGGTTTGGCAACCATTTGAAAAAGCATTGATGTTTCACCTTCCCTGGTTATTCCCATGTCCATCTTCACTAGCTCCATGAAAATTGGATCCCTTTCAATTCTCATATTGTTCAAAACTCCATGGTCTTTTCTACTCAAAGCATCTGCCACCTTGTTTGCCTTCCCTGGGTGGTATTGTATCGTACAATCATAATCCTTGAGTAATTCAAGCCATCTCCTTTGCCTCATGTTGAGTTCTTTTTGTGAGAAAATATACTTCAAACTCTTGTGATCAGTATAAATCTCACATTTTTCACCATAGAGGTAGTGCCTCCATATTTTCAAAGCAAAGATCACTGCTGCTAACTCGATATCATGAGTAGGATAGTTTTGTTCATGAATTTTCAACTGTCGTGATGCATAGGCAATAACTCTATCATTCTGCATAAGGACACAACCAAGTCCTTTCTTTGATGCATCACTATAAATAACGAACCCATCATTCCCCGATGGTAGAGTCAATATAGGAGCATTGACTAATCTTCTCTTCAGTTCTTCGAAACATTCTTCACACTCTTTTGTCCAAACAAATTTAACCCCTTTACGTGTGAGCTTCGTTAATGGGTTAGCCAATCGGGCAAAATTCTGGACGAAACGTCGATAATAACCTGCCAAACCAATAAAACTACGTACCTCAGTTATACTCGTAGGTGCTGGCCATTCTTGGATTTCCTTGGTCTTAGAAGGATCAACAGAGATTCCATCTTTAGAGACAATATGGCCAAGAAAAGAAATCTCCTGAAGCCAGAATTCACACTTGCTAAACTTCCCATATAATTCATGCCTCCTCAGAGTCTTCAAGATAATGCGCAAGTGATTTTCATGATCTTCATAGGTTTTGGAGTATACCAAGATATCATCAATAAATACCACCACAAATTCATCGAGATACTCCTTGAAAACTCTATTCATTATATCCATGAATACAGAGGGTGCATTAGTCAATCCAAACGGCATTACAGTAAACTCGTAATGCCCGTACCTGGTTCGAAATGCTGTCTTCGGAATGTCTTCCTTCTTCACACACAACTGATGGTATCCAGATCGAAGGTCAATCTTTGAAAAGTATTGAGCTCCATGCAGTTGGTCAAATAAATCATAAATACGAGGTAGGGGATACTTGTTCTTTATCGTTATAGCATTGATCTCCCTATAGTCAATACATAACCTCATAGATCCATCTTTCTTTTTAACAAAAAGAACAGGGGCTCCCCATGGAGAAACACTAGGGCGAATAAATACCTTATTACTCAATTCCTCTAGTTGCTTCTTTAGTTCGACTAACTCTACAGTGGCCATTCTATAAGGGGTCTTCGATATAGGCCTTGATCCAGGAATCAAATCAATGGAAAACTCAACTTCTCGTTCTGGAGGATGTCCAGGTAAATCTTCTGGAAATACATCTACAAATTCTTTCACAACAGGTACATCCTCTATTTGAACATTCCTTTCCTCACCCGCAGTTATTTCATTCTCTTCCTCCCCAATAATTGAATTTAGTTGAGCTATTGAGGGTGGATCTAAATAAGAATTAGGTGGTGGCGATTCTGCTCTAAAAATAAGGTGCTCCTTATCATTATCATCAAGAATCGTAACCTCTTTCTTCTTACAATAAATCTTAGCATCATAGTCCGAAAGCCAGTCCATACCGAGGATTATATCAAACTCAATCATAGGTATGACGATGAAATCAGCAGATAAAGAAAATTTATGTGCTCTAATGGGGACTGATTCACAAAACTTTGTTGCAACGATACTTCCCTTAGGAGTTTTAACTGACAACTCCCTTATTAAATCAAATTGGAAATATCTAATTTTCTTAGCAAACTGGGAAGATATGAAACAATGCGATGATCCAGAATCAAATAATGCATTTGCTAAACTTTTGGAAACCATTAAATTACCTGCCACCACATCTTTAGGAGCTTCTACCTTAGCAGTAGTGATAGCATAAGCCTGGCCTTGATCCCTTGGCCTTTTCTGAGGTAAGTTCTCCTGACGCTTAGGACATGCATTTGCATAATGCCCCATCAACCTGCAATTGTAGCACTGAACGTTGGTAGCTTCCTTCTTCCCCTTGCAATCATGAGCTTGGTGGCCTTTTTCACCACACTTGTAACAGACTCACATTCCCTTCAAGCAAGTACCAGGATGTTTCTTCCCGCATTTACCACAAGATGGATATTCAACCTTTCCTTTCTTCCCCTTATTTCCATTCCCAGATTGATCAGCAGGTCTCTTCTTCTCTTTCTTTGCTTTAAAGTCATAAGACTTAGAGAATTCCTTTTCGGTCTTCATAGCACATGAGACAATGTCTTCGTACGATGAAAAGGATTGTGAGACTAATGCTCGACGGAGAAATGGTTTTAACCCATCAAAGAAACGATCAATCTTACTTCTTGGGTTGCGAATATAATCACCAGCGTACCTCGCTAACCTTGTAAAGTTAGCCTCATACTTTGTGACATTCTCATCCTCCTTTTGTCTCAGACTCAGAAATTGTCTTTCCATATCTGCTCGATGGTCGCGAGGAAAGTATTTTTCTAAAAACAGATCTTTGAACTCCCTCCATTCCATATTTGATACATCATCATCTTCCTTCGTATTTTGAATCAATGACCACCATTGATCAGCATCTCCAGTGAGGCGGTAAACTGCCATGATAACTTTTTCCCTTTCACTGCTCCCCAAAGCCTGAAATATTTTCTCTAGGGAAAATATCCATTGCTCAGCTACTAAGGGATTTGTATTCCCATTGAACGTTGGTGGTTGTTGTCTCATGAATCGATCTAACATTGATCCTCCACGCTGCGGATCAGGGTGCTCCATACGGGTAAGGTTATTATTCATAACCTGAGTAAGTTGTCCCAGTATGGTGATTAGTTGATCAGCACCAGTTGCATCACCAGCCCCACTATAATTATCTTGAGCAGGAGGGCAATCCCTACATGGAGTGCGTGCATTGATACGGTTTCCATTTCTTCCACTAGGCGCCATTTCTAAACAATGGCATAAACTAGATCAGTTTATGAATCAAAATACATAATCCCATACTTATAAAACACTTAACATAAATTGAACTATTTATGGATATAATCCATAATCATAAAAATGTTTTCTTTGAGGAAGTATATACTCATAAACCCTTCATAATGATTTGTAAAGAAAATGAGAGTTATCCTAAGCATATCCCCCGGGAGTGTCGTAACCAAGAGTGCAGCAAGGCCCGTTGTCGTGCACCAGTTCCCGTTCGAGTCTAGCTCAAAGCGGTGTTTTCGGGTTTTACCCCTAGGTACATCTGTGCCAGAGCCGCCTCTACCTGCTCGTATCCAGACAGGGATGTATTGCTCGGAAAACTCACAAAATCTCTACAATACCAAAATTCTAGGAAGTTCTTCTATACTAATCCTCAAAGTTCATCTTAGGTCTATGTGCTCTAATCAGAGTTTATCTAAATCTAGCTTCCAAGGTTTGTACTAAACTTCCTCTGATACCAACTGTAACGCCCCGACCCCAGCTACCTAGAGTCGGTGCATTAATTACATAACATTATCATGATCACAAGAAGATCAAATCCCGAAAGGCCGATTAGTTTAGTAGCCTTGGAAACACTAGATATATTCATAAGTTTTACATTACATTTCAAAGTGAAAAACTACTAAAACAACATAATGTTTCCAACGTCCACACTATAAACCCATAATATCCCTGCATGTCAATCATAATTTACTTCTTCACTACCTGGGAAAAATAAAACATAAAAAAGGGTTGAGCTCAAATGCCCAGTAAGGATAACAATATAGCGGAACATTCAAAATAAGCATAAACATTTAAGGCAATGAATTACTAAAACAAAAGCCTTTTAAAATTGAACTTCAACATAGTATGGCAAAAGTAAAATGAAATAATGCCATTTACTTGTTCACATGGATATTCTACTAATCGAATAATCACATGCAAAAATCAATAACCACTTTCATAATGTTGGAATGCATAATGCCAGACTATCATAATCACATAGCCAAAGCCTCGTGCCAAGACTACAAATAAGATTTTGTCAAGGCCTTATGCCAAGACACTAGTTTGTCTCATGAGACCTACCGATGCATCGAGGAGCTATAGCGGGCTCCACCCGTCACTTATTAAGTTCAATGCATTCCCATATGAAAAGGTTTAAACATAACATAAACATTCGTATTAGAACTAACATACGAAATGTCAATAATTTCACCATAAACTATGAATGGTATAAAAATAGCACATCCACAGTCAAACATATCACAAAACCTTCAATACAATATAGAAGTTTTGTATCATAATAAATCAACTTCAAATAATCTTAAAATCCATCAAAGGATGTTGACATAGATGAAATCAAAATTCTTTTTAAAGAAGTATCTCCTTTTATTTTGTAATCATTTAAGATCCATATAAAATAAAACATTTTATTTGAAAATATTCTTATAAGCTTGTATGGGAAGCTTCGACAATTTTATAACGGCGGAAAATAACCGCACCCGCCGTATAAGTTAAAAAAAACATTCTTACCTCAATTCTGTCGAAAAGGTTAAAAAGGACCTTGTTTTGAAAATGACGGAAAGATTCCTTTATAAACCTCTTATAAAAAGTCAAACAAGGGTATAAATGACTTTAACCCATATTCTTGTAAATAGTAAAAATGTTTTGAAATACATTTCAAAGAAACATGGATGTGGATGATAAAGAGATCCCAGTAGATTATTACATATAATACAACCTCGGATAATGAAGAGATTGTGAAATAACCCTTACCTTGTACTTTTCCTTGGTTGGGGTAGGTTAACCTCCTGTATAATGGTGAAATAATTGTTATTAAATTATACAAGAATCATATATATTAATATGATATCATATATGATCTTTTAACATTGATTTATAATTAATATCTTAGAATTATCATCGTTTCGGGTGTTAACTTACTCATTTTCTTTTATATGTTTTGTTACATAAGCCATGTTTGTTGTATCTTATTCATATCCAGAATGATATCAAGTCCTTAAACATCATTTTTAAATCATCAAATGATAATTATACTTGAATGGATACGATGGAGAATGAATCTCATCGCGTTCGTGGAGACGGTAGTCCGTACGTACGCACGAGCGACAATATCATTCTTTTGATAATAAAATAATATATAAATGGATGGTATATCATATATACAGAATCATTAACATGTTATATTTATTATTTACATTAGTTACACATCATTATTATACCCATCCAAATAATAATATATTGAATAACAATTATACCACGACGTGGAGACGGTAAGCCGTACGTACGCACGTATGGTGACATGTTATTCAAAGGGTGGATAGAATACTGAATATGGTTGTACCATATTTATAATAACATCACAGTATATGTAAGATACTGGAGTTATTATTTTAGAATGGTAAGAACAAAGAAAGAAGAAGTGGAAGAAGAAATGAACTTAGAAAAGGGTGGTGAAATCATTACCTCTTCTTCGGGTTCTTCCTTTTGATTTGATCAAAAGAGCTCCTTAGGTTGGCTTTATGATCAAACTAAGGCCTCTAGGTTGTAGTGAGGGATGTTGGTAGAGTATTTGGGCAGAGTTTGGCCGAACCAAAAGGCTTTGAAGGTGTGAAGAAATGAGAAGCAGGAGTGCCCTTTTTATAAGAGGGGTGAGGGGCACCTTTGGAAAAGCTAGAAATATTAATTTATAATAAATTCATATTCGGTTTCTAAAGGCTCCAAAGTTGAATATTCAAAGGATGAGGTGGGGATAGGTCGAAAACAACTCATCCAATAGAATTTAGACAGGTTTGGGTACTTATATTAACCTTATCTTTAAGTATTAACTCTAAGTTAATTAGTTTCACTTTTACAATGTCTCTTTGTATTTTTATATAATATGGTTAATAAACTTACTATATACATCCAAGCGACCCCCAAGTGGTCCATTAATGATTAACCTATCATAATATAAGTCTCTTGGCCGATCCTTAGATTTTTAGGAATTTAATATCAATTAATAATATAATTTTTGTTTTAAGAACTCTTTTATGTCAATTTTGACACTATTCAATAGTTGATTTTTGTGAAACTCATAACAGATTGATTACTTCGAAAAAAGTCCATTAAATCAATCCTAATATATCATATTAGCCTAGAAAATTAGTGTAATTCATTAAAAGCTTCATATTTTATTTATTTGGGTATTTATAATATCAATTATGTTAATTTTTTACTATTTTAGTAATTACTGCATCATCATTGTGTCATAAATAAAATAAATTATTTAATGTCTAAAAATTATAAATAAAATATCATTATGTAGGAAATCGTTTTAGCTTTCTAATGAATATTTATAATCGAAAATCCAACATGTATAACCCTATGTAAAAATTGTTCTTATAAAGGATGTAAGCTTATGCAATTTTTATTTTTATTTTAGCTTTATTAATATAATGTGTCATTATCACTTACAAGTGGATCCATGGGGTCCCAAAATAGACCCAAAGATGCCCATGGTCGACCATCTATCAACCAATATGGTTAAGACACGTTTTTAGGGTAATTTAGTATTATTATAATATTAATTTTTTAACCCTTATTTACCGGATTTACCCTTAACCATGGTAAATAAAATATTTACCGCCGTAATTATTCAAAATGTCTAAAAATAAAAGTTACCTATTTACACAATTTGAACATCCTGATTCCAAATATGGAATCCATTTTCCTAAATTCAAAACACAGAAGTGGCAGAAATTAATTTAAAATTAATTCCCGCTGTCAAAACAAAAAGCGTGTTTTTAAGAGATAATAACTACCAAAAGATTGACACTTGTTTATGTTCGGTTTAATTGTAAAATTATGTCCAATGACCAACATTATATTAAATGGTAAAAATATATTCTAAATATACTTTAAAACCACTCAAATTCATAATTTATCACTATTACTTATTTTGATTAAAAAAGTTGTTTTTAATTAAAATTTAGTAATTTTCACTATTCATCAAAATATAAATGTTATCCGAAAAGTACCAAAATTTCACCCTAGGATAATTTCGATATTCCGAATCCAAAAATGAAGTCCATTTTGAAATATAAAATATATATGATTTCAAAAAGTAGGTATCACTATTTACAACGGCTAGTTTAATTAGTTGTGGTGTGTGTTAGAACTCGAGGTTGCGTACAACACACGTTATCGCATTATTCAAAGGGAAACGTACCGTAGAAGCTTGGGGTGTTACAATATATCCCTCTAATGAATTGGTTAATGATTTTATATCTCATGATATAGGCATGGCTGGAACAGTAAGTTAATCTGGTTCATTGTTACAGGACTGAAACGAGGAGTGAACTCGATTCAGAATGGGACTTTGTCCACTAAGATGGTCTTGGCAGCAATGTCTTGGCTACTATAGAAATAATTACATGTGCTTAATGGATGCCACAATTACATGTTTTATTCCCATGCTATGTTATCATTATTTATGTTCCATTATAATCTATGCCTTATGTACTTCAATGTTTTATGTCGTTGCTCAAGATTTTAATGTTTAAACATTATGTTCATGTTTTTAAGTTCCATTGTATATGGTATGTTTTATTTTATCCATGATTACCCTTACTGAGCATTTGAGCTCACCCTTTTTATGTTTTATTTTCCCCCAGGATCAAAAGAAAGGTTTTAGGTCGGGAAACAAAAAGTGGAAGATCTTTATGGGAGATGTTGATGATCTTTCACCACGATTAGAAGATTACGTTCAAAGTTTCCAAAGACACTAAACTATTACTGTCCTTGTGTGTCTGTTTTTTTTATGTATTAAGTATTCTGAAAAAGTAATGTAATGTACATGTACGTCAAGATTAGGGTCTTTATAGACAATGTCACAAATGAACAAGTGGGATAAGCATACTAATTCCATTGTGAGAAAATAAAATAAACCCAAAATCACCCAACAATGTATACTATCAACCACAACATCACCATGGATTGCCCTTTAAATAACTCAAGTCAAGTAAAGTGGACTAGTAAGAACAACGATATTTTGGTACACCACACCACTTCCCACTAGTTATCTACTCATTCCTAACAGAGAATGTCCTCACGATAACACGATCTTCAAAAATCCTCACTATCACAACCTACCCACAAAAACCTGGGACACATACAACATCCCTCTTGCAAACAACTAGGCCATAACCACATCATAGCCCGCCAGCAGACACATGGGACACAAAACCACAAAATTATCCTTAAGAATCATGGGAAAGTACATAATTTCTCATCCCAAGGATATCTGGGAAGCACACATCACCGACAGACACCTGGGACTCGCAACCACACCCCAACATGCCAAATGATTCAAGTGATACCAATTCCTAGAAGGCAGAGTAGGGAAGAGAAAATAACCATTCATCAATCCACCCACCAGGATGTTGGTAAAGGTCACCCTCCCTCATAACCATGGGGTTCTTGGCACGTAGTTCTAAACATAGGTGGGGTGTGTATAGAAAAAAATTAACAAATATATATATGTATATATACTAAACACTCATCCCAACATCAGGGTTTTCAAAACAAAAAATAAAACCACAAAAGTACCTTTGCTTTTATCTCTAAATTCACATACCACCATGAACAAAGGTCACTTCCATTAGTCGATAAATGAACTGTCATTCACTATAATACACATATAAAAACATACCACCATCCAATTTATTTATCCAATTGTCATTATTTATTATAAATTCATTTATTTATTCATTCCATCCCTACCAAGGAAACTACCAAACGTAACACACCATAGGAACATAAATACCCACACACACTTCATAATGTCCTTGTGAACTTCGTGTGAAGGCCCATGCAAGTTAACACCTTCCTTCTTTGAAATCATCCATATTAACCCATCCTCGGAAGCCCCACTGCATTGAAATCACCATATCCAGTGAAACAGAACTCACCCAACTCACAGTCCCCCCGCACACTCCCCTCTTTTGAACACCCGTTCAACTTCTTCCACAATCATTCTTCATATTAATATCTCCATGTCCTTCCTCTCAATAATAAAACCCCCAACACACCTCATCACATCAACATTCGGAAACCCCACTATATAACATCACCACACCCAGTAACATAAACATTTCCCAACTGGAAACTATAGCCTCACTGCCCCACCACTATCCAAATATCATCCTGCTGTATAACAAGTTCATACATTCCCCCAATAAATAAATCAATTGACTTGATATTATATTAAACTGCACATACCAAATCATATACACATCCACAATCCAAATCATAGCATCACACAACTAGCACAAACACAATGTTGAATATGACCATTCACAGCACACAGCCACACCAAACAACATGGTGTATTAAGATTTAATACACTTGTTCTTTAATTACACATTGATAGAAAAGGTTTGTCACATAACATGTTTTATCCTAGGTATATATTTAATTAAACAAATTTATATGATTAATAATGTTTTTTATGTTCAAATTAATTCAATAGAATATTGAAAAAAAAGATTTCATGGGTCTTGTATTCAAATAGAGTCAACCAAAATCCATGATTTTTGGGGGCCATACACCCAAAAAAATCACAACATGAATCAAAGATAACATATAAAAACAATGAAACTTCTATCATCATCTTCCCAGCCCAACATTATTACTTATTCAAATCTGACTTTTGTCTTTTTTGTAGGGAGTCATCACTACACCCACCCCAGAAGATGCCCAATTGAAAGAGAGATGATGGAAATACCTACTTCTAAAAAAAGATGACTAATGACTCTTCCTTGCACAAAAAATATGGGGGGTTCATGAGTAGAAAGAAAGTCTCTAGAAAAACCAAACATACTACTATATCACAGGAACATGACCCCTTAGGGAAGAAATGTTTTGGGTTAACCAAGAGAAAATACAAGGGTCCAAAGGAAGATAGGATCTTAGCTTTAGAAAATATAGATACTATATCAATGTAAGGAAATGGTTTTAAGGTCCACTAAAGTATGATCATGGTCAATACCTTCTGGTTTGACTATTTTAATGTCTAATTAGCATTATCATATTAATTATAAAATTAATATCCTTTGAAATGATGTTAGAAATGCTCAAACAAGGCTTTAAACTTGATTTAGTCAAATAAAATGTAAGAGGGGCAAAACTAGAAAAATTGGGAAAAATGGAAAATGAATCACTGATGGGTGAGTCACTGACATGACTCACCAAAAAAAGTCACCTATGTGACTCATTAACATGACTCAACAATGCTACTCACTAACTTCAATCACCAAGGCCACTCACCAACACCACTCACCGACGTGCATCCTTCTAAGGCCCTGACCTACTGACACCTCGACACACTGATGCCTTGAGCCACTTATGCCTCAACCTACCTACATCTAAACTAACCAACTCTTAAACTTAGTTATGCCCGAACCTACCATGTCTGGGCTATCTACCATGATTCATCGATGCATCCTTCTATTTGGAAAACTCTAAATTTGGGAAAACACATGAAATTAGCTATTTTTTCCTCCCAGGACACACCAAACAGTAGATTTTGAAAAATTAATGGACCAGGGATGTACATTCCATTACATTAGATACCAATCAAACAATTCTCGCCCTCTAAAATTCAAGACCAAGCAGTGAATAAAGAGGGGTCTGAACAACCACCCTGTAAGATACCTCACAAGGATAAAAAACCATATATTGTTTGAAAACTATAGTGAAACCTGAACATCCAAGAACAGCTCCTCCCATATCTTCTAACCCAAAAATCCACAAGATACCCAAAAAAACACCAACTATATGGACACATGAATTTGGGAATTCCTTCCACTATGTCAATATACAATTGTCTTTAGGCAACAATGACTCGCCTACATGGGTTTAATCCCATCTAAATTAATTCATCTGGACTAAAACTCCGGTATCCCCATCTTCACATGATAAGATTTTATCCCACACTATGAAACAAGGAAGTGGACCATCTTAAAACAAACAAGGTTCATGTACTGCATCACAAATCAAAACACACAAGAAAAACTCAAAACAACTTCCTGTAAAGGGTACAGAATTTTCATCTCTTTCCCGTAAGTACTATCCTCCAGGCCACCATGCCTCTACAACACACGAACTAAAGAAATATCCCAACTATGTATCCCATTCTTCCTAGGATCTTGGACTTCCACTAGTCACTCCACAAATGTTTCTTCATCCTCGATATCTAATTCTCCCCAGTCAATGACATGGGATTCATCGTGAAGATGTCAATGAAGATGGGAAAATGAAATACATCATGTATCCTCCTAAACTATAGTGGAAATTCAAATTTTTATACCGCCTCGCCAAGTCCCCCAACATCAATAAATGTCCAAAAAAACTAGTAGAATGTTTTCCCCCTCATCCAAACATCCAAAACCCATGTAGAGGGTAATTGTTTAAGAACACATGGGCTATATCCTCAAACTCCAAGGGTCTTCCTCTGTGATCATCATACAACTTCTGCCAGTCATGTGCTACCTTTATCATCTCATGAACAAGAAAAACTTTCATTGTCGTACTCAGAACAATGAAGAACAACTACCTCCGAAAATTCTATTCAGCACAAAGGTGTACGACTTGATCTTTTGTATAAATCATTGAATAGAGACAAGACAATGGAATATTGATAGCTATTATTGTACAGAAACTCTTCCAAGGGATCACATTTTACACACGATCTGTCAGAGTTCAGAACACATTCCCACAACATGTCCTCTAAAATTTGGATGGTCCTCTTGTCTTCCAATCTATTTGAGGGTGGAAAGAAGTGGTGAGGTTTAACTGAGTTTCAAAATCATATTGAAATACCCTCTATACTCTTGAGGTAAAATTTGTATCTTGATATCAGATGATTGATATCATTTCCCCATGAAGGTTAACTGCCTATTCCACATGCCTCTATACTGAGGCATCCACTACGCTCAACTCCTTGATCATTATGAAGTGATATAATATCACCAGTAAATCCCATACTACCCAGATTACATTGCATCCTCCCTATTTCCCGAGTAAACTAGTGATGAAATACAATGATATTTCATTAAACATCAACTCGGGGACATCTATGGACTACTACAAGCCATCAGGAACACAAATCGTAATCTTCACCCACTATAACACTAGGAACGTTGACACAAACATTGCCACTACCTGCTTTATCCTAGGCCACCATAAATTCTCCCACAATCCATGTTCATCTTGGAAACTACCAGGTGTACCGCTAGGGGTGAGAAATGAAACACATAGAAGACATCATCATGCATCTCCAATGGTACAAAAATCTTCTCGCATAATAGTATATGATTATGACCGTCCCTCTAGAAAATCACCATAGTCATTGTGATCATGAACTACCTCTACCTTCAAGTCTCCCCACTAAGAGCCCTCCACCTACTACCTCAGAGATTACTACACCGGCATCTTAAATATATAGCCTCTTCTAAAATCCATTCCTTTATTTATGTGCAAGGAATCAAACTCCGTCATTTCCTTCCAATCATCCACATATTCCCAAACCACCAACTTTTTTGACTTCCTCATCAAATCATAGGCCAAAAAATTTCCCTTTCTAAAGGTGTATGAGATCTCATAATTATAATTTTGGAGAAAATTCATCCACCTCCACTTCCACAAGTTTAGGTCTCATTGGAATATGATATGCATCGTGTTCTTGTGATTTGTGAAGACTAAAAAGTGATCTCCAATGAGGTAATGTCACTACATATTTAGTGTGAACATAACTACTATTAACTGTAGATAATTGGTGGGATAGGTATGTTCTTGGGGATACAACTTCCTAGACCCATAAGAGATCACTCATAACCACTCTACTACCACACATTCCAAGCCTAGAATAGAATAATTATAAAACACCTCAAAAATCAACCCTTCCTTTGGAAACCTGAGCACTAGAGCATTGTCCAAATTCCCCTTCAAATAGTCAAACACTACATGAAAATACTCACTCAACCCAAATGATTTTTTTTAGGTCAGAGCTGTCAACAGAGCTTCTATACAAGAGATATTGGATAAAAATATTTGGTAATAGCCTCCTAGACTGAGAAAGTTGTGAACCTCTTCCACATTCTTGGGAGCTCCCCAAGAAACAATTTCTCCAACCATCAACATGTCTACTACTACACCCTGAAGAGACACAGCTTGTCTAAGGAATGGGACCCCATGGGTTCAAAACATTCACTTGGACAACATCCCA
This sequence comes from Viscum album, assembly GCA_963277665.1. Lineage (NCBI taxonomy): Eukaryota > Viridiplantae > Streptophyta > Magnoliopsida > Santalales > Viscaceae > Viscum > Viscum album. The sequence goes on along the minus strand of OY728132.1, from coordinate 1,335,559,417 downwards.
AAAATCTGGTGGAATTGAAGAACCTTCAAGATGGTTATGATATGTTCAGTTTTTTCCTCCTATGACATCATGTAGATCAGGATTTCACCGATGAACACGGTGGAGAACTACTCTAGGAACTCGCGGATGAAGGAGTTCATAATTCCCATGAACATGAATGGTTCATTCGCAACAATGAACAACATAACCATGAAATAGAAGTTCCCATGCATGCACCTGAAATTAGTCTTTCAGATCTCACCCTCCATCACCCTCAATAGGTGGTACCCAGACCACAGATCGATCTTAGAAGACCAACTTTCTCCTCTAATATGGTTGAAAATATTATCTATCTTTGGGACAAGGTAACAGTTCATGATCATCAACTGATTCTACATCTGGTAGTCAATACACTACCTACGACCAACATCTTCCTTGTTCGCACACAAGGCATGATCACTCCATGATGACACACTGGGCTTGATATAGACCCTCTTTATTAGATTTTCAATCTGAATCCATTGATTCTACAGCTCAAAAGGATACATTCGATAAGGATCCATCAAAATCGGACTACCACTAGGTTTCAAGTCTATCCCGAACTGAACATCACATCAATTGGGTATAGTCATGACCTCCTCAAGGAAAAAATCAAAGAAATCCCCAAAAACTCTTGGAAACCCCATCATCCCAGCATCCAATGACTCTACTTATAGCTCTTCCAACATTTAAATAAAATGTTCCACACATCGACTGCCCATCAGACAACTCCAATCTCCAATGAAATCCACACCATGGATATTTATGTCTAAAAACATGACTCTTATCTGGATATATTCAATAATAGAATTCACAAAGTTCAACTACCTAATGCCAAGTATATCACAGTATGGTTGTATTTGTCGCAAAAAGAGAGCCCCACAAGACTGATGCGGCCCCAAAATCAGTCTACATCCTTAGCACACATCAAATAAGCTGGTCAGACCTCTGACTGGAGTTATCAACACCAGGGAAATTCACTTTATGTCTACCCTTAAAAGATGGTATAGATTAGGTGCAACAAAGTAGTACAAATATCATGAATCTAACAAGGTGGAAACAAGTGTACTAAACATGATCATCGTACCTCGAAGGATCGCTTCTCTCACTATAATTATTGCCTCTATGGTGGGAAAATGACCAAACTCAACTACTTTTCACCACGTATATCGACCAACTCCTTGACCATTCTTTGGTCAAGGTCCCTATGGAAGACTCTGATGTTGGCCTCTGACTGCTCCATCTCCCCTCAGTGGAGTAGGAGCCTATTGTCACTGCTACATAAATGGCCTAGTCAACTACTACTGTTGATGCGGGAGATGAACATTCCCACCTCTACCATACTGATCACAAACTAGGAACTAACTCTGAAAGTTCATGTGGACACCATAATAGAGACACCTCAGTACCCATCATACGGGAAAATGATTAAGACTAAAAGGTCGGAGCTAATACTGCAAGGGTCATCTCCCTACTAGATGAAGCCTAGAAGGATTTGATGTAGCATACCTGCTACTAACAACATTCACCTTTGAAGAACATGGGAGGATCCCCTATTGAGGTAATCCTCCTCTTGAGTGAATTTCTTCCACCACCTCATCCTTCTTCTAAACCTCTATGTATATTAGTAAGGTTATAGGAATAACTACGTATTGGAGAGAAGGGTAGAGTGCCACTTCTAAATTTCTAGATCGAGACTACTCATTCAGAAAGAGATCCTATGAAAAGCCTAGTAGATCCTTGAACATGACCCCCAACTCTCATACCAACACACTCCCCTACTGGAGGGGGAGTAGCTCCTATCACTTCTCATCCTTCATGGTTTAAGAATGGAATTTCTCCAAAAAATCCCTCTGAAAATAAATCGATATAACAGAAACCTCTTTTATCCCCTAGGTACTACATCGACCACAAATGCACATCTCCTATAATCTAACTAACCTCTAATGCAACCCATTACTCTATTCGATTCTGGATCAAGATGAAAGTGATCACAAGCTCCTCAAGACAACTATCTATCTCAGTATCTAAAACACAACCTTTTTACATTCCTAGAGTCTTACAATAGAAATCATGAATGTTATTCTACAACTAATCATCCTCCCCCACTAGTTCAACTCACTATTGGTCAACCAGGTCAGCCTGTTGAGCCTCCACTACTAGAACTACTCTAGGACAATGACTCAGTGCCAAATCTGTATGGTAAGAAAGGAACTCATTAGACCAAGTGGTGTGGAATTTATTTTGGATCCATTGTGAAAACTTTTTTATTTAAATTTACTTGAAATTACCATAACAACAAGAACACAAGCCATGATGATACATGTACATTTCCATGGGTATTTACCCCGCAAGCACTGTAGCCTCACGTGGTCATTCGGTAAGTTGAGAGTCCTTACATCAGATCACAGAGGGCCATAAAATCTTGTGTCCTAGTTGGTATTCCTTGGCCTATAACATTCACCAAGATCACTTGACACTATTTACCTACTATCCTTTGCAATCCTATGTGTGCATAACTCCCAACCCCATCCTATCTCTCAACCATCAGCCTCTAATACCATTCATTTGTGACCCTCCTTTTTTATGATGTAGGAAGGGATGAAAAAGTGGCATGACATTCCTTGTTCAATATGAAGAAGATATAATGACCCCTGAGTCTCATATCGAATAGTCCCAGGTGTGGTGACTAGCACCAAGGTGATTTAATATCACAAAACAGAAGGAATTTACCTTTTTATCATAACCAATATCAGGAGATAATATGTAGAAACCTCCAAAAAACTCCAAAATTTATATATAAATGAATCCAAAATCCATCTCACTCGCATGTTTAAAGAAAATCGACTAGAAAAAGAATGAAAATATCCAAATTAAATACCAAAAGAACAAATATATGGAGGAACAGAGAAACTATTTCAATGGCCTTGCTAGTAATATCTAGCACAGTGCATGTGATATACATAGAAACCTAAGAAATGTTTTATATACATAGGGTGAGGATACAAGTATACTCATTATGAAAATCCAAAGTCACCTAGGCAAAGGTTGGAGAAGCATACTATTTCTCCCAAGAAAAAATAAGAGAAAATCAAATTCACCAAACAAGGTATATTATCCACCCCAACCTCACCAAGGAAATCTCACTAAATAAGGCATTGTTTCTGATGCTTTCGTCTGGGCGCACGCTTCCCTCTGTGAGGAATCCCAGCTGTTGCCTCGCATTCCCACATTCCAAAGGCGGGTGACATCCGCTCCTTGTTCCAGGATGTTTTCTCCTTGATCGAAACGGAATGATAGGATGTCTGTTCTTCCTTCCTTGTGTTCCTCCTCTGAACTCATCACCTCGTCCAAGTCTCCCTTATAGATTTAAGATTTCATTCGTGAAACTCTTCCTGGTGCCATATCATTACGGACAACAGTTAATTAAATTTCTTCTGTTAGGACATTCCAAGGGGGTCAGGGGAGTAGTCACGTTGGACATCTCTGGTGTGTATGGACGATGGGACATTAGCGCATCTGGGTTTCTTCCCCTTATTATATGGATTATCGAGGGAATAGAAGACTGAGGCGTCCTGTGTCAAATGCGATGAATTATATTCCATAGGCATGTTTATGAGGTTTTCCATAGCTTCCCATGTTTAACACAGGGTATGTCGCAAGTTTAACATCCAGCGGAGAAGGATCAGACTGATTGGAACATTGATTAAAGTGGATCAGATGTGTGCAACCCCTATAGGGAACACTGATTTTGGGACCAATGTGTGGATGACTTCTCGGTTACTATTGAGGAGAATGGGGAATGAGATGGTGTGATTTCACTGGGATGTGGTGGGCCATATAAGAATCAGTATGGATAATGGAGCGGCTGAATGAAGTGTATGGTGAATGGGAAGGAACCGTCCTGGGGAAGACGATGGTTTTGGGATTCATCCTCGAAGAGGCTTCGTAGATATCCCCATGGCAGGGAATAAAATTCCACGTAATTCATCTGACAATAGCTTACAACCAATTGGGATTTTCAAGGGCTTACAACTAGATGGGGTCACAACGGCTTACCATAGATTGAGGTCACAACGGCTTACCGCCTGATGGGGTCGAACAGACGTGAAGGTGGTTGGGATGACCGGTGGGCTTGAATGTTAGGGAGTCTTCCTACGTACTTTTCCTTGGAAAGGATCGAAGACCCTGTAGTTCAGGATTGGTTTGGTGTGAAACAACTTACCACTGACTGGGGAATCAACAGCTTACCGTTGATTGGGGTCCACAGTTTAACTTCATGCAGGACGGGGGCGAACCCACGTGAAGGTGGTCAGAGCGATCGATTTTTGGGATTTAACCTCTTGGAGGCTTCCTATGTACCTCACCTTAGAAATGATCAAAGACCTCATAGTTCGGGTTAAAGGGGCATTTGGGGGTTACGCTCTGAGGCAGCCCAAGGTGTTGGTGAAACGACGTGAAGGGGGTCGGAGCAACCAATGGGTGGTGGGCATGAACCTCGTGGAGTATTCCAACGTACCTTTCCTTAACAAGGATCAAAGACCACATAGTTCAGATAGCATGGGTCTTACACTCTAGGTTTCCTAGGGTTTTGGTGAACCAACATAAAGGGGATTGGAGCGACCATTGGGTGGTGGGCATGAACCTCATGGAGGATTCCTACGTACCTTTCCATGGAAAGGATCAAAGACCCCATAGATAAGGATGAGGGTGGGGCTTACACTCTAGGCTGCCCAGGGTGTTGGTGAACAGACTTGAAAGGGGTCAGAGTGACCAATGGGTGGTGGGATTGAACCTTGTCTAGGTTTCTTACGTACCTTGACTTATCAAGGATCAAAGACCTCGTAGTTTATGTGGCATTGGGATTACACTATAGGATTCCAAGGGTGTTGGTGAACTGATATTAAGGGTTGTTGAGTGACAAATGGGTGGGGGATTGAACCGTAGGGAGGATTCCTACATTACATTCCTTAGAAAAAATCAAAGACCACGTAGTTCAGAATGGGTTTGGGGCTTACACTCTAGGATCCCCAGGGTGTTGGTGAACCGACGTGACGGGGGTCGGAGCGACCAATGGGTGGTTGGATTGAACCTCGTCAAGGCTTCCAACATACCTTGACATAGCAAGGGTCAAAGACCTCGTAGTTCATGTGGCATGGGGATTACACTCTATTCTGCCCAGGGTGTTGGTGAACCAATGTGAAGGGGGTTGGAGTGGCCAATGGGTGGTGGGATTGAACCTCATAGAGACTTCCTACGTACCTTGCCTTAGCAAGGATAAAAAACCTTGTAGTTCAGAATGGGTGGGGGGCTTACACTCTAGTCTTCCAATGGTGGATGTCATGGTTGGTGCATAATCATAGCCCATGTGATTCATTCTCAGTGTAAAAAACAATAGATAGCAAAGTCCTTAGGATCACGTAGTGAAAGGTGCGTCTGTGGGAAATGGATAGGGGCTTACACGTGATCACAGCCCAAAGAGGTTGGGACTTACTCCAGGATGGAGGTCCGGCGGTGACAAAGCCCAGTGGGAGACTTATTCGGAATGGAAGAGAAGAGGAGAACCATTCCCAATCACGCCCTTTACTGGCCTTGGGCACTAGAAAAAAAAGGAGGAGCAGCAGCGCTTTCTCCTGCAAGAAAGGTTAGGGGCTTAAACCAAGGTGGTCACCATTTAAACTGGTAGGATGCATAAGGGGAAGTCACAGTTTGACGTCATGTGCTTAGGAATATGATTCTCAGTAGTTTTATATCCTGTATCTCAGATGAGGTAGGGTTCACTCCGCACCCCTATGACTTACATAACCAGTACCCTCTGCACCTTAGTGAAGGGAATGCACCGGAAATGTTGTGATTGGGGGGTGTCATGGAGGGAACCATTGGGGGTTCCACGTTAGCATGGATTTTTGAAGAAGCAATAGTTGTTAGCATGCCTATGCAGAGAAGAATGAGGCAAAGCAACACAACGAGAAGTGGTTTACAAGGGACATAGACGTTACTCCATGCTAACCTCGGTGGATGCGTGGGAGAGGAAGTTGCAGAGAAAAGTGGTTTATGAGTATAGGCCTCGTAGAGATCTAGTGCTCCATGGAACGGAAGGGCTTCGTGAAGATGAAGGATTCGAGAAGTGAAGGGGCCTAGCCTAGGCATAGAGAATAAGTGCATACCAGTGGTGCTTTGTGAAGTGGAAGGGAATTTTCGATGTAATACCCTATGAAGCGGGGGTGCCTCGCGAAGCATGGTCTGATGAAGCAATGTGCTTAATGAGGCACAGTGACTCTGCCTTAGCATTTGAGCCACGTGTGCATAGGGGGTAAAACGCAAAGCATAAACACTCTGTGATGACACAAATCCCTCTGAGGATCTCCTTCCTCCATGAAGGCCTGTGGGATTTGCGAAAGGCAACCCTCTCGAAAGAGGGGATGAAAACAAGTAAAAGGGGAGGAACTTCGTGGAGCAAAAGTACCTTGAGCTGCTCATGGTTCACAGAGCAGAATGTGATTCACAATTTGAGATCTAAGAAGCTCAAAGGTTGGATGATCCATCTGTTGGGCCTCAGGGGAGGCTGGTATTTATAGGCAAGAGGCACCATGATGAAGAGATCGCTAGGTGTAAAGATGGATCCCACTCCATGGTGGGCTCACGAATGTCAAAGGGGCTCACGAAGCATCCCACCTCTTGGCTTCGTGGTGGGCTCGCGAAATTCAAATCATCTCGTGGAGCATCCCACCAGCTAGCTTCACGGTGAGCTCGCAGGGCCATGGCGCTCTATGAAAGGTCTTCACGAGGCAGCTTTTGAGACTTTCATATTATCATTATCCCCTTAGATTTATTTTGGATCCAATAAATGCCCCCCTTAGACATGGATCTGAGGAGAAATAAGGGGTTAAAGTCTGATGGTCAATCACCAAAATTCCTCGGCCATTCGCGAAGCTGGCTCATGAAGGAGGGTCGCCAAGTGGGAAAGCGAAGGGTTGGCTGGGCGTGCCGAAAAGCTCACCATAGTCGATATGCACTGCGAAGATGCGAGGGTAATCAACTATAAATAGAGTGGTTGACTTCTCTTTTTTCATTTCTCTCCTTCGCGATTTTGGATTTTAGCACTCTCGATTCGCGAAGCTCCACATACTTTGCGATTTCTCCCCGAGAATTGTACTTTCAGCTTTATGGCGTAGAGCGAGTCTTTGATATCATGTCTGTGTGCTTCAAGACTCCATTTTCAATGGCTAAGGCAGGGCTCCACGAATAGACTACACGAACGCGCTCCATGAACGCGCTCCGCGAATGATCTTTGCGAATGAACCAAAAAAATCTCCCCAACCTAAAACACTGAATGTATAGTCAAGAAGCTCACCAGGGGTTCCTTGCCAAAGTTTCCCGAAGGGACGAGATGGCGAATAGTCTGGGTTTAGGAGAGCTAATTCGGAGCCACTCTGACCATGGTTCTTTTGTGGATCTACTATCAGAGAGTGAGAGGATCTACCCATTATGTAAGAAGTTGCCTTTGTATGGCTTCGAGATGAGGGATGACGTCTTTATCCTAGAAGGAAGTCATGATGAACTAGTGTACTGTTTCAGGAGCACGTCATTCCAGCGCTGATGGTTCAGGGTGGTTGTCTGCCATGCCTGGGTGGACTCCACACCTGTCATTACTGACTGCTTATACAACAACCTGAATAATGTTGACGAGAAGGAGTTACATCCGAAGATGTCTCCCCCCATGCATCAGACGTTATTGAAGGTAGCTATAGGGAACTCAGAGAAGGGGTGGTCTGATGAGTGGTACCATCTCCATGGTGGAAACATCACAAACTATTGGGCCTGGTACTGTTAGGTAGGTGCCTCGTGTGAGGAGTTTGGGGTGGATCTGATAAGTATGGGGCTATATGAGACAGCTTGGGCCACCCAGTTCCACATCTACTAGCCAAAGAAGCTGATACCAGAGCTATTGATCAGGTGGTCATTAAGGACCAACACATTCCATGTTCACCATAGGGAAGTCTGCACCAGCTTGTGGGATGTCCACCTAATCTCGGGGGTCCCGATATTGGGGGCTATGTATGACGAATTCCTCCCCGTCATGAGTTTATGGGAGGACCTAGAGCAAATGACGCCTCTGGTGATGGATTTGATGGAGATTGTGTCGGGAGAGGATAAGGAGGTGGTGAGGGATGTCCATTTTAGGAGGTGGTTCAAAATTTTCCTGAACTTCCTAGAGAACAGGCAATTTCCGGTGAGGCCTCGGACTTTCCTGAAGAGGGACCGGAGTAAGGATCACTCATAGTGGCAAATTCTGTAGGAAAATCAATGGAAGAAGTGGGTATTTAGCGTCATCACCGAACAAAAACCGATATTCAAGATGGCAGCATTCATCATGGCTCTCATATGTGGTTGGATCCTACAAGTGAGAGACACCAACATGGGAGTGCGGCCAAGCACATTCATTTTGGCATCTGTGTTGGAGACAGGATGGCGGGTCAACCTCGGGATCCTGATCTTAGCCAAGCTGTATAAGATGCTGTGGAATATCAGCGAGGGAAAAAGGCCGCAGAGAATATGCGGGCCATTCCAACTCCTGTATGGGTGGATAAAGGCACACATTGGGGGGGTTTAAGAATACCTGACCCCATTTCCCCTCTAGGATCGAACTTCTGCCCATCCATATTGAACGTTTCCAGGGGATTTCAAGCCAATCTGACTGCACCGTCGGTTCTTAATCGAGTGTGGAAGGTGGAGGAGTTCAATTTCCACCCATTCTCATTGCTAAAAGGTGTATTTTCTGATGATGGTGGGGGACAGAGGAGCATCGTGCCTATATTATGGACTTTCTAGGTGGAGTTTTGGTGGCATTTGTGGATCGTGAGCCTCTATGTGAGCCATACACCCCACACCGATTTTCTCGGCAATTTCGGTGCATGCAGCGACTGACCCCATAAGCTTATCTGGTGGTGAACTATGAGGAACACCCATGGGTAATGAGGAAGATGTGGCTTATGTTCACATGGGTAGATGGGAAGATATAGAACTAGCTTCCTCTTCCGACCTCTATCGTCGGGTTATTGAAGGAATATGCACAGAGTTGGGAGGCGGCCTACCATGGGGAAGTGCTGAAGAAACAAACAATTCATGTTGATGATGGAGTTCCTCCCAATACTTGAGTCTAAGGTCGAAAGGAAGCAAGGGCATCTCCCGGTGTTGGGGCTACCATAGTAGAAAGGCCCGCACCAGTTGAGGGAGAGGCAGCAGTGGCAAAGGACCCGGTTGTCCAAGAAGAGGAGAGCTATCTTGAGGGGAGGCCACCTAGAGGGTTCCATAGAATATCCACTCAGGCTCTAGGGAAGCGGCTCTGCCACATTGATATGCTAGAGAATGTCGTCTTCATGGAGGCCTGGGACATCTGGGAAGTTAACCGGAAATTCCTCGTCCTGTCAGAGAGGTAGAAACTTATAAACCATTTCGGGATATATTTCCCAAGGATAGGCCCTATCAGGTCCATCTTTGTGGTATACCAGGAGGAGGCGGAGCAATACCTAACAGAGCTCAGGGACCTTTTGCACTCCTGGGGTACCCTGCGTCCGATGACAGATTGAGTCAAGGTGTTGCTCGATTGCACCACTCCCCCACAGTTGTCGGTTGCTGACTTAAGGGAATGGATCCCTCTATTAGAAGAATCAAATGAATCTTCATGGGGAGACAAGGCCAGGAGAGGGAGCCCATTGGAGGAGGGTGATGTTGGGGATCAAGACTCTAATCTTGAAGAGTTTGTCGAGTCCCTTGAGGTGAAGATTCCAAAACCCTTCTTTAGGGCCTATATTCAAGTCATTCTAGACTCCTTGCTAACATCTAAATTTTTCAGGGGGCCTTGTGCACAGAGCTCATTATAACCCTTCAAGAGATACAGATGTGGGACTTTCGGGGTCAGTGCCTATTGTCGGGGAGATCATCATGTCTCTCAAGTCTAGAATTCCCGAAGTGGCTCCTGAATCTTTAGAACTTCCAATAATATTTAGAGGACCATGCTTTGGGGTCCTAACATCATCAACCCAAGAACGAGACCAATAATTATATCTCTGTATGTCTCCTCTGCCAAATTAAATTCTATGATCCATCGACCATGTTAACTGACGTTCATGCTCCCTTTTTGGTACGCACAGTCCTCCAAATGGTGTGGGTTGCCTTGGCGAGGTCATTCGGTACCCCTAGAAGCACCATTCCCTGAAGAATCCAGGTGACTGTGGTGGAGGAGGTCCAGATTGATCGAAAAGTAGCACTCCCAGTCACTAGTGGGACCATCTGGGAGGCTGAGCTAGTGATCAGTGAGGTGGGGTTTGACGAAGAGGATCGGACGGACATCCCATGTCCTACCATGCCTGATCAAACACCAGATAGAGATCCAACTGATGAGTACCTGATGGAATTTACTGTATATGAACCTACCAACTGCACTGAATGGTACGAGATGACCTCCGATGAAGAGGATAGAAGAATAGTCCGTCGTCGATCAAGGAAGTGGATCAAGCGCTTCATTGATGACACCCTCAAGCACTATGGATGAATGAGATGGACAGAATTCACTTGAGACTGTATGAACTGTGTGCTGAGGGAGTGGATTCCCAACCTCCTCACAGGCTCATACAAGATCTTATGCCAGAGAAGATTCGGTAGCATGGCCATTGCCTCAGTGTGGGTTGGCTGCAGAGGAAAGTAGTGAACATCAAGAAGCTTCAGGAGGAAGAAGATGAGGTCCAGCAGCTGCAGAATCGGGTGGAAGAGTAGTCAGCCTCCCTCAACGTGCAATATGGAATAATATCGAAATTGAAGGCCCAGATAGAAGAGGTTTAAGAGGGAATTAAGCGATCCTCTGATGAAATGGTCGTCATCCAGACCGGTGTGGAGCGGGATTGGATTGCGGTTGATGAATTATGCCCCATCACTGCCGAGGAGGAGCGGGAACTGAACAGGCGACTAAAAATCCTAGATGACACTGGCCAGAGAGTGGTGGAGATGCTATGCTATTTGGACGAGGTCAACAAGTCCATATGAGGGGTCGATCCTAGGGTGTTTTGATGCCTATAACCTTTGACCGCACTTTCATGCTTTCATTATTTTTTTCCAACTGCATGCATGAGCTCCGTTATTTGTGTTGGTTAATTGCATTACTGTGACATTCGAGGACTGTCTAGTGGTCAATACCTAAGCTCACGTGGGTCGGGCCTGATGTGAGAAACAAGGGACGACCACTATATTATTCCATTCAAATGGGGGAGTGCAGACCAAGCCTCAGGCATCCGTGGGCTTGAACAACCAATCCGGATTTCTGAGAAGAGATGGGAGAGGCCCGATTAGAGGATGAGGACCTTATAAATATCGACGTCTCATGTTCCACAAGTGCTCTAGCACAAGAATGGTGTAACACCAGGGGAATTGGAAGCCAATCCTAATATAAGGGAATGGAAGGTGTGAATTACTATACCCCAAATTTGAAACACTATGGGGATGGAATGGCAATTAAAGATAAATATTAACCACATTCGAAACACATCATCTATATTATGTTATCCTGAAATGGGGATGAAAAATGAGGGTTGACCTCTAACCATGTTCGAATCCCGGGTCCTGACTAAGAATGTCATCGGTAACCGTCTAGAATGTTGGACCAAGATAGTATGCGAGCCATAGGCCGAGCATCCATACTGTTAGGGGGTACCTTTCGACTTGAGAGATGAAGAGGGCCCGAATAAAGGGTACGTAAAGCGTGGAGAGTGGAGTGATGGGTTGTTCGACTAGAGTCCAACACTCTTGAAATTACGCCACCATGGTAGAAATGCATTAGGTGGATACACCGTCCAGATAAGGTATCAAACATACTTTTGAACAAGACCTCTCTAATGAGGAAACTGTCAATTCCCAATGTTTATAATGGAGCATCCCGAAATTGTTCAGGGTAAAGCCGCAATTCCATGGTTCCCCAAAAGAACTCAGTTCAAGGGACCGAAAAAAGAGGGGGAAATGGGAATTACAATTCCTGGGGATGGACCTGGAGACAGTATGTCTGGGGGTTCCTACGTATCCCATGAGAATTGGACTCAAGCCAAGCGTAGTTCTTGGGGCACAGTGTGGTCAACAACCATCACTAGTAAGGATAATTCAAACTGTAGAGGAATGTGACGCATCCCATGACTAACATACGGAATCCCAAACTTGTTCAGGGTAGAACTACAGTTTAGTGTCATGAGTTGAGGACATATAGACTCATGTAGGTCAACGTCATATGATATGACATGGAGTGAAAGGGAAGATCCCTGGAAGGGAGTATGTGGCACAGTAGCTATCAATCCGACGTGAATGAGGAATTGGATTCCAGATCGCACCATGTATCCCCGGAAGAAAATTTTTAGGTCAAGGGACCAAGAGTGAAAAATAAGCTGGGCCCGAAGCAAAGTGTCAGGAATTCATACATACCCCATGAAGATGGGAATCAATCCATACATAGTTCTGAGAGCACATTTTAACGTCATGCGGGATGTGGAAAGGCATGGGTTGCAATGGCTGCACCAGTACACATCCTACCAGAACTACTAATCCCATGTAGTTCGTGCCCGATGTGGGAAACAAGAAGTAGTGATGGGACTTTTCTAGATGAGGGAGTCACACATTAGGGATGATGGGGCATTATATGACTGATGTCCCATAGATGCTGACCCGCCAATATAACACACCTAGATGTGCTGAAGAGTAAAGCCGAGTATGTTGGAATTCCAATTGATCATATGGGAGTGGAAACATGTGAATCATGATGTTCGAAATCTAGACCACAATGATGGTGGAGTGAAGATAGGGGATAGCTATTGACCATGTTCAAAAAAAACATCCATATAATGTTATCCTGGAATGGGGACATACAAATGATGGTCGACTGTTGACATTGTTCGAAACACAGGACCTGTCGCAAATGTCGTCCGAGATATTTAGGGACGTTGGCCTGAAATAGTAGCTGAGCTAAGGCAGCATGATACAAGGTCATGAAGGGGGTCCCTTCATATGTGGAAGAATATAAGGATCCAAATAACGGTATCATGAATCTTGGACATGGAAGAAGGAGAATGTCCCGGTGAAATTTTTACACTTCGGGTTCTTTGTCGAAACGCATTTTAGTACGCCAATAATATGTATCAGATAGAGGGATTCGAGTCCCTTCCCAATGGAAAAAGTTTTTGGGTAGCACTCTTTAGACGTAAGGTCCTAGGGTGGACCATTATGGGGGGCTTTACCTAATGTGGTATGCACAGGGTGGCGAAATAACCAAACGCGATGCACAGTTCCCATAGGGAGATCTTAGTTTAATGTCATAGAGATCAGACAAGGCTGAAAAAAGCTATGGGAAGAACATGGTGTGACTATAGAAAGACCCCATGTTAATGAGAACCTATGAGGTACTCGTCACCCCACATACTCCCGGATGAGTTTGAGCCAAGGGGCTGAAAAAGAAGGTACTGGATTTGTAGATTCCTGAGGCTAGACCCGGAGACAAAAAATAACTGGGCGTTCCTATGTATCCGATGAGAATGGGAATCAAGCCATACATAGTTCTGAGAGGTGGCACGGTAAGGTACCAGTGTCAGGGATAAAAGGGTGTGGGGGTCTGGACCTCACACCAAAATAAGTGGCATTTGATAGGTCTTGTTAGTCCTTTAGGGTGAATGGTGTGTTTCTCTCTGTGAGGGGATGGGCCTAGAATAGAAAATCCAGTCATCGCAATAGGAATAAAACCAAATGAAGGCATTGATGAATGGTATGGTGTTTTACTGATACCAAACATGATGTCCCTTGAGCAATGGCAATACAATGCAGTGTCATGGCCAGGACGATACGGTCACATCTTGGGGTCATGTGACGGGACCAGCCATGTATTTTAACATCGTGCGACACAGACGTAGTATAGACGAGGAAAAAGGGGGAATGTTCACGATGAAATAAAAAATTACCAACATGAATAAGGATAGGGTACACACCACACCACATGCTATTCCAAGAAAGAAACTCTGGTCCAAGGGGCCAAAAAGAGGTAAGATGTTAAGAAGTAGGGGATATTGGCTATTAATTAAGCTGGACCCGTAGATGAGGTGTCCAGGTGTTCCTACGTATCCCATGGAATGGGAATAAAGCTCTATGTAGTTCTAAAAAGGTTAAATATGAAATGAACTTTTTTAAGGTCTTAGAACTTGGACCACAGAAAAGAGGGACTATTCCATGTAAGTGCGGACCTTAATTAGATCCTTAAGTCTACGTCAGTCGAAATCAATGTAGGAAACAAGGGTGGATAAGGTATTTGAAATACGTAAAATAAATGCAAAGGGGGGACATCAGTGGATCCCTGAATGATTGCCTTATTGTGTATTTTTTCATCCTAATGTGTGGATTCACACTGAGGAATAATACCAAGAGTCTCAAAATTCTACTCGGACATGATGAGGTGGAGAAGGATGTGTGTCATGTAACAGACAATTTTTGATTAATGGGGTTGGCACGATGATGGAGGATAACTATTGATAGTGTTCAAAATAAAAAATTCATATCATGTGACCTGAAGTGGGAATAATAAATGAGGGTCGACCACTCACCATATTTGCAACGCTGGACTTGTATGAATTCATTTCTCAAAACCCTCGAGGGCATTGTCCCGTAATGGTAGGAGGGACCTTAAGCAGAGCATCCATTCCATCCCGGGGTCCTCTCAGGTGTAAAGGTTGATGGGAGCACTAACAAAGGGGAACACGAAGCCTAAAAAAATGGGTGAAATCATGTCTGGGTAGAATCTGACATTCTAGTTGCTATACCAAAGTACCCTTGGGAAAATTAATGTATCGCCGAAGATGACCGAGGGGTTCATCTTGAGAGAATCCGATTTGAAAAAACAAGTATTGAAAAAGGGGTGCAAAAGTATTAGGAGAAGGAGGTATCGGGCATTGCTGTTACATAACCTAATGTTAGTGAGAACATAATCCCATACCACAGCATATATTCCTCTCTTTGGAGGAATGCAGGCCAAGGGGCCATGATGAGAGGTAGATTTCTAAGAGATGGGGCTAGACCCGAAGTCTAGTTGTTCGGGTGGTCCTATGTATCTTGTGAGGATGGGAATCAAGCGACACGTAGATCTTGAAGGGAGTAATGTGTAGTTTATCGTCATGCAGTAAGGATGCAAATGGGTAAAGGACCCCACATACAGGAGGCGTACGTAGCGATGAGTAACCCGATGTGAATGGGGAAAAAATCTTGTACGACACCATACAACCCTAAGTGATAACATGGGCTGGGGGGCTCGAAAAGGCCATGGGGCCTAAGGCTGGGCCTCATACGGAAAGGCCCAACTAGTTTTCAGTTTAGCGTCTTGTAGTGAGGATGATGAAATGGTTAAGATACCCCAAACAAGGGAGGTGTAAGACATGGCATGTAACCTGATGTGAATGACTACATAATCTCGTACCACACCGTACAACCCCGTAAGAGTTTATACATGGGCCCGGGGTCCGAGATTGGGCACGCGAAGCATGGAAGGGCCTGTGCTCACGGTATGGATGATAAATAATGTGAGGGACGTCTCAAGGGGATATGTGTGGCATTGTGAAATAGCACGACATTAATGAGGACATAATTCTGCTCCACACCACACAACCCAAAATGAGAACTTGGGACAGGGGCCAGAAAAGGCCATGGGGCCTAAGGGTGGGCGCCACGGCCAAAGGTAGTCATACAACCTCTTGTGTAGTTACCACCTCATCACAGCTCCTAAGCCCACGTGAGAAGTTCTCAGTGTGGGAAACAAGGATCCAAACTTGCCTCTCCCTGTCATGTAGGGGTCTAATAGATATTATCGCCCGAAGGGAGTTCATCACTTGGAGATACAATGAAGAAGAATAGACCACTGCACTCGATGTTTGGGACAACGTGGTGTGGGTCTAACGACAAAGGATAGTTGTTGACCATGTGTGAAACACAACATCCGTGTAGTGACCTAGAATGGGAACAAAAAATGAGCATCAAACATTGACCCTATTAACAACGTGAGACTTGTATCAATTTGTTGCTCAACATCCTCGAGGGTATTGGCCAGAAGTCATAGGGGATCCCTTGGGCCTAGCATCCCTACTTTTCGGGGGCCCTTTTGGATCGGAAAGATGATGGAGTCTCAATCAAAGGAGTATATGAAGAACAGTTGTGCCCATCTACGAAAGGGGCGAACACCTCCGGGGAGTGGGACGTATGGCTGGATCGAGACGAGCTCGACATGAATTGGGGGAAAAGCCTGCACTACACCATATGTCTTGACCCGAGGGGTGATTCCAGCATTCAAGCTGGTCCAACAAAAAAATGTCACGGCGTTCCTACGTATCTCATAAGGATGAGAATCAAGACGTGTGTAGTTCTTAAAGTCTGTGCATCTTAGCGTCATACGGTAAGGACGTGGGAGGATTAAAGAACAGGGAGTGGGAACTTGGGGTGACCGTCGTAATCCTAACATGGGTGAGGCTAAAAGGCCTACACAATACCATGTGAGGATCCTCCAATAGAACTATATCCATTGGGAATAGTCAAAGAAGAGTGTTTGGGGCTAGGCTCAAGATGAAAAGTTTGACCGTTCCTATGTATCCCATGGAACGATATTCAAGACACACATAGTTCTAAGGGTGCAGTTTAACATCTTGCATGAAGACATACAGTTTATCATCATGCGGGACGAAGCAGTTTAGGGTCATGTGGGGCCATCATGCAGTTTAGGGTCATGCAGGACCGAACAATTTAATGTCGTGCAGGACCAGTAGGATCAAGAAAAGTATTTCTTGAGGAACTTGGAATTAGTGGGGGAGTTATATTCTCACCATACATGGTCACCAGTGAGTATGCACCATTGAGGTAAACCCTATGAATTATGTAATGTCCTTCCCATTTGGGCTCCAACATCGGTGCTTTCCTACCAGGTATCATTGGTGTCCAGAGGGCCAATACCATGTTTCCATACAGTAATGAGGGGAGGTGAACCTTCTTGTTAAAGGTTATAGCTATCTTATTCTGATGCCTTTCTAGATTGTGTAGGGCTTGAAGACTATTCTCATCAAGTGCTTCCAATTCAGAAAGATGAGTTTTAGCTACCTTATCTGGAACCTTCTGGTCATAGACCACTGTGTTTAACGAAGGAAGCTAGATCTAAATGGGTTGGAAGGCCTCAACTCCGTAAACCAGGGAATATGGGGTCACCTGGGTGGAATGAAGAGTCGTCTTCCAATAATCCCAGAGAGCTTTGGGGAGCTTTTATGTACAAATCTTCATATTCTGTCCAACCATTTTTTTAATAATGTTATAGAGGGTTTTGTTGAAGGTATAGATATGTCCATTTACCTGTCTGTGGTAGTGGGAGGTATGGTTCAAGTGGATGTTGTACTT
This sequence comes from Viscum album, assembly GCA_963277665.1. Taxonomy (NCBI): domain Eukaryota; kingdom Viridiplantae; phylum Streptophyta; class Magnoliopsida; order Santalales; family Viscaceae; genus Viscum; species Viscum album. The sequence continues at coordinate 1,335,541,957 of OY728132.1, read as the reverse complement.
GGCGTACAATATCATGAGCTCGACTAATCGGAAGATTGTGTCGTTATCAGTGAGAATGGAGTGAGGGACTCCAAACCGGTAGATGATATTGGAGCTCACGAAGTCACTGATAGAACATTCCTTGACCTCCTTGAGCAGAACTGCCTTTGCCCACTTGGAAAAGAAATATGTGTCAGTCAGGATGAACCTGCACTAGTGAGTTGTCGCTGGTGGATATGGTCCCATGACATCGAGTCCCCACACCACAAATGACAATGAGTACTTGGTGGAGTGGAGAGGTTATGGCAGCCGATTGATGAAGTTAGCATGAATTTGGCACGCATGACATCTTATGGTGAACTCTATGCAATCATGGATCATGGGGGGACAAAAGTACCAAAGTCTCTGGATCTGATGGGACAGATTCAGCCCAATCTTGTGGGCGCCATAGAAACCTGCAAGAACCTCCTTCATGACCTGAGAAATCTCAACTCCTTGGATTCAACAAAGGAGAACACCATCGAACCCATGCTTGTAGAGGGTATGCCCAAGACTAGGACCAATCTGGAGGGTAAACTACTGCGGGCAGCATTGGATTCACTCTTTCTCAGCCCGATCAGCCAGGAGGTAACCATGTTGGAGATACTTGACAAAGGGGATCTCCAGTTGGGGGTCACTTAAAACACTGCATCTGAGGAACCTGGGGGTTCTGACGCAGAGGCCCCAGCTATAAGATGGCTTACCCACATGCCATCGTCATCATCTGGGGTGACGGGAGTAATGAATCTCTGATGTGCCACGTGTATAATCAGATCATCCTGCTCGGGTTCTACAAGTGATGTAGCCAGGTCGTCCAGGATATCTGCTCGACCGTTCTGAGATTGAGGGACATTAGTAACTTCCATCCGAGATGGTAACTGTGCCATTAGATGGAGAGTGCGCTCCAACAATAGTCCAATCTCTGGCTTTCTGATGACGTAGTACCCGTTGATTTTCTTGATGACAAGTTTGGAAACCCCTTTCACATGAAAATGAGGCACATCAATCTCGAGGGCCTGCATGAGGCTAGTGATAAGATCTTGATTCTCTTCCTCATTATTGGTGTATCCTTCTTACAACAGGAATGAGTACAGCAGAATGGCTTGCATTAGGGTAATAAAGACAATACCCAAGCCTACTTTTTTGAACCTCAGATCTTTTAGCTTCCTACCGTTGGGGCTTCGAGAAGCACAATCAATGTGAATCTTCCAACATGGAATGAAATGATCTAATGAGAGGATTTCGTTATTAGGAAATCGAGATCCAAGGACTGGTCATTAGGAGTTGGATGGGAATCAAGATAATCCTCTAATGTTAGTCCCTTGATATCCTTATGAGGCTCAAACCTGGTGTTGAACTGCTGAATAATCAGTACCCACCATGATAGATGGCCGATCAACATGGGGAGGTTCAGAATGTACTTCAGTGGGTCAAACAGAGACACCAATTATACATCATGGTGTTTCAAGTGGTGTCTTAATTTCTATACTGTTAATACTAGTGCAAGGAAGCTCTTCTCGATGGGGGAGTATCTAGTATCTGTATCAAGGAGTATGAAACTGAGGTAGTAGAGACGGTTCTCCGTAGCCTCAATATTCTTCTGGGCGATAAGGGCACCAAGATATCATTTTGGGGACGTCATGTACAAGATCCGTGGTTTTTCGGAGATGGGTGGCATCAAGACTGGAGGCTGGACAAGATACTGCTTGATTTCCTCAAAGACAGTATGGCACTCTTCATCCCACTTGTAGGTGGATCCTTTCTTCATGATCTGAGAAAAGGTCTTACACTTGCTGGAAAAATTCACAATGAATTGGTGTATGTAGGCTATGTGGCCTTGGAAACCTTGAAGCTCCCGAATATTGCTCGAGGGAGGCATCTGAACAATGGCCTTGATCTTATCTGGGTCGATCTCAATGCCCCGATACCTGACAACAAAGCCAAGGAACTTCCTATAGGTGACCCCAAAGGCACATTTCAATGGGTTTATCTTCAGGTTGAGCGAACCGAGGAAGTTGAACACTTTTTCGAGGTCCTTGAGATGGTCTTGGTGTTGGTGGGATCTGACCACCAAGTCGTCCGCATAGAATTCTACCAATGTCCTAAGAAATGGCTTGAAAAAGCGATGCATGGCCCACTGATAGGTGTCACCTGCATTCTTTAAGCAAAAGGGCATGGCCGGGTAAGAAAACGTGCCATGTGATGCCCTGAAAGCTATGGACTCTTAGTCCTCGGGGGCCATTTGTATCTGGTTGTATCCAGAGTAACCATCCATGAAGGAGAGGGCTTGGAACCCATTCGTAGCATCGATCAACAATTCCATCATAGGAAGTGGAAAATTATCCGTCAGATAGTGACGGTTGAGATCGCAGAAGTCGATGCAGACTCTGATATTTTCGTTCATCTTCCTGACCGGAACAATGTTGGACATCTATTTGGGGTATTGGACCTCATTAATGAAGTTATCCAAGATGAGCTTTTCAACTTCGTCCTTGGCCATGCCACCGTGATAAGGGTGTATCTTTCTAGGAGGCTGCTTGAACCCGTGATGATTTGCTGGAAGACTGAGGTGGTGGACAACTACCTGAGGATCTAGTCTCAGAAGCTTGACGTAACTCCAGGAAAACACGTCACTGTGCTGTTTAAGGATGTTCACATACCACTATTTCTTTTCAGGAGGCATGGAAGCACTGATCAATGTGGGTCTCGGGTCCACCTCACTTCTGAGGTTAACCTGTACCATTTCATCGACTATAGCGGAGATTCCCTCTTCAAATGTAGTGGTGTACTCCAAATAATCTTCTTCGCTTGTAGGGGAGGTATCCCTAGTGGGAGAAGCTTCTTCTAGGTTGGAAAATTCCGACAGGATGCTGGTACTAGCCTGAGCAGTAGTGGTCACTGCATTGGGAGATTCCGGTACTACTGAAACCATAGCGATGAAGGTTGTCTACTTGATACCATATGGTATTCAGCCCAAGGGTCCATGTTGGATTATATCAAATAAATAGAGGCACAATAGCGTGAGCCAGTAGATTCCATCTTGGAAAAACAGGCATGTATGGCATACTTTTGTTTCCATGGGGTGGAAATACCGATACCATACGAGGGTAAGAGGCCCTAGGATCACCTGATCCTGATTTGTGTAAGAATACAAAGTGATCTTCCATCATCTCTTCGATTTGGGAATATGAATACCCCTCGTAATAGAGACAACAAAAAATTTCACCATGTTGGGGTTTGTGGCCTCCAATCTATGGATCAGGAAGACATAGGCATCATCCAGACCTGCCCCAGGGTCAGTTGCAACTGTGATGGGTTCAGCCTCACTGGCCTGAATTTTTATGTCCTTGCTCTTATAATAGTCGGCATCTAGGTTGCAGTCATCACAAGAGGCGAAAGGAGACGCACCACCTTAGAGTACACATACTCAACCATTGATAAAGTAATTGAGAAATTGGTGATACGATGAGGGGAATGTCGCATACAGCTGGAGCCATTGTCTGACCATCAATGCATTGTACTTGTTGTCTTTGGAGACAACCATAAAATCAGTGCTAGAAACTAGGACACTGAACTAGGTCTTCAAATGGATGTTACCGACTGGGATATTCTATATCCTGTCATATCCCTTGATTCTTAAATCGTAAGGAGTCAGGTCATCTTTAGATAACCCTATCTTCCGCAGTGTTTGTGTCAGGATAAGGTTAATCCTAGAGCTGGTGTCAACAAGATAGCAGCGGACCTCCAAGCTGTTAAATTGGTTGGTTATGTACAATGGGTGAATGTGCCCATGTGTGTGAGAGCCTTAATCTTCTCTAGAGAATGAAATTATGGCCTAACATTCAGCGTTCTCGACCGCTTCAGCATGAAAGGATTCTGCAGCTACTACCTCCATCTCAAACTGGAGGGGGCTTCTTAAAGACTCAACGTGGGCCTCACACATACATGACAATTGGATAAGGACTTTGAGGATGGAAATGCTAATTGGAATATTGGAAAGGTTCTTTATAACATGATACTTCTACGCTCTATGAGAACTTTTGCTTGCATGAGGCTGCTCTGTGATAGGAGGTATGGCGGGCCCTCCAGTTGGGCCGGTGGTTGACTGGTGATGGGCATATCCTTCTTCTCACTAGTCTAAGCCCGTAGATTAGTGATCAGATGAGGTTTTAATGAATAAGACCAGCCAATAGAAGTGTGAGGCTGGTCATGTCATGGTCGAAGTGGCTTTTCCTGATCCAGCAACACGAACGGCGGTGGAGGAGGGCCTGATGACACCGAACAAAGAGGCTGTGCGGGATGAGCTCTGCACTGGGCCTGTTGTCTGGTCTCAGTGGCATGAAAAGCCAGGCTAGAGGTGCCAAATGATGTGCCTTGATGATACATATGGATATTACTCCACTGAAGTTTGCATCGGCCGAGGACGTTTGGGAGTTTCTCCTGGCACTCCCTGTCGTCGGGAGTCATATAGGGATTCACAAAATCCTAGTATTAACTGAAGCATACCCTTGATAGTCACTTTAAGAGTCATCCATTAATGGGTGGATTTTGGGAGGAATCCCCATCTCTTAAGGCATGAATTTTCCGCGAGTGCGAGACGATGATGGCATTGGGAGGCACGTTTCTTTCCATTGTGCCGCTAATGCTTGCTCTTCTAGGAAGAGGCCGACTGAGATGATGATCCAAAATTAGTGGTTGCTACTTCTGAAGGCTCCATATGATTTAGGAATGAAATAATGATACCATGGGCATGAGAACCATTTTGCGAGACATCAAGTCATTATACTTCTAGGACACGTGGTTAGAAACCCACTGCCACTCTCTCTCGCATCACTACTGCTGTCTAGCCTTACGACGATGCATGCCACTTGTGCCGGAGCCGGGCCAAAACTGACTATGTTGTTATTGACCTGGTCTTGAATCTAGTCTTTGAACACATATAACTGCTTGAAGATGTTCCCCATGATCTGATGATAGGGTAAATATTTGGGGCGATCAGTGAGGTTATACTCTTTGGGCCTTCTACACTCTGGAAAATGCACAATCCCTTGTTCCAAGGCACATCGGAAATAAGTGGGGACCTAATTCTCACTGAACGAGTAGGTCTGGTTTCTTCTTTTCGGGAAGGGGGGCTGGGAGCCTAGCCTTAATGAGGTTTCAAAAGAGCATGTTGAGGAGGCAGAGCCAGGTTTTCCCACCTAGGCGGTGGAGGTGCATTTTGCGGGGGCACCTTCCAGTTTGGAGGACGACGCTGCTTGGCTCGAGGCTGCACCTATGGTGGTTCACCTCTGCGAGGCTGGAGAGGTGGCCCTTCCAGTAATAATTCCAGCTGTCTAGGGGACTCAATTTGGGCCACTACGGCAGGCTCGTCTCTGACTGCCATTCTCATGGGAATTGTGTGATGCAACGGACGTGTCTTGATGGCCTATTGCAGGGCTTCTTCTAGGCTCTAGGCCTTATCGGAGAAATCTAGAAATCCCTCGGGGTAGTTCTAGGTTATCAGAGAGTAAACCAACTCCATATTGAAATTTCCTACACATATTTTCAGTAATTGCTCTTGAGACAGTGGCATGTCAAGGGAATATGTAAGCCCTTTCCACTAGGTGATAAAGTATGCGACATGCTCATCATGCCTTTTTTTCACTTGAAGAGGACTGTGATGCTCGTTTTCCATGTGGTGGAGCTGAACTGGTAGAGAAATTTCCTTAGAAGGTCCTCCCAGCTGGTTATGGATCCGACAGGATGCAATCTATACCAGAAAAATGATGGCTGCTCCAATGTCTGAACAAAACAGTAGAGCTTTCCAACCTCTTGCTACGCTGGAGTCCCTAACATGGGCCCACACCTTTAGTAGATGTGGACAAGGTGCTGTGATGGGTACCCCTTCTCATTAAAAGAGGAGAAGGTGGGATTCCCGAAACCCAGAGGTTCCGACATATCATCCACCCATGCTGGGTATGGATTGACATCAGGAGGGATTTCCCCCAGTCGTGCTTCCAATGCCTCAAGGCAGGCAATGAGTGATACCATTGGATCATCTAGGCTGGGGTCTTAGTATTGAAGAGGATCACTAACCACAAGCACGTTGGCGGGTTCTTCAACACGGTAAGCAGGCCCAGCGGCTCATAGAGCAGTTGGCGGAATGACCCTCAGGGCGGCTAGGGGAGCCTGAGCCGGGTCCCTCGTATTGTCATGACATTCAAGAGGCACAATTGGAAATAATGCCTATACCAAAACTTTGTTCCCAATGGTTTAAAAAACCCATGGGGAAAAAGAACCTATGCCAATGGTTTACAAGAACTGTTGGCATATGATATTTTATGGTGGGTTTTCCCAAGGGTTTAAGAAAACCATTGGGAAATAGATATATTACCCACTGTTTTTATTAACCGTTTGAAAAAATTAGTCTCAAATTAGGGCTCCCTCCCTTCTTCCCTACGCGCCCCTCCCCTCCCCGACCTCAAAAACCTCTCGGCCTCAGCCTCCTTCTCCCAGCCTCCGCCTCCCGGCCTCCACCTCCACCTCCACCTCCCGGCCCCCCTCCCTCTCCTCCAGCGACGTTCCCCATCCCCTCTCGGATCCTTCTCTGAATAATATGCCCACCTCACCTCTCGGTTCCCAGCGACGTTCCCCCCTCCCATATCTTCTCCCTATATTAGCAAAATCTGAGCTCAATATCCCCCTCCGACATCCCCCGTCCCCCTCTTCAACCACGCGCAAGACCCCCCATGGCCAAACACCCCGCGGGACATCCCCCTCTCTCGGCTCCCTCTCGTCCCACCTAGGAAATATTATTTTTGGGGCCGACCCATGCCCCTAAGATCTAGAGTAGCTATGGTAGAGTCGAATCTGGGTGGATTTCATCTTTATATGATTGGGAGGTCTCAGCCTTGGCTTTGGGGAGATTCATCATCTATTGGTACTACTGTAATGGGTGAAATTTCTTCTTTGTCCCAAAATTTTTGGTATCTACATTTTTTTCCACTGTAAAAAAATGAATTTGTTATTGTTTTACTGTTTTTTAATCTGCAATGATGATTTCTGTAATAACTGCAATGATCATTATAGGCCATGATAGGTGTCCCTAATGATGGGATAATGTGTGCATAGCTCCTGGATTCTACAAAAACTCAATAGTGTTCCTTGTGGGAGAGAACCCTCTAAACTCACTAGGGATGATATGGATAGATGAATCACATGTCACAGAGATGGTCGACTATTGTATATGGGTATGTCTCCATGACTCCCATATTACCTTCATTTTTGTTTGAGAGATTTTATACAATGGAATGGAACTTAATTGAATGTTCAAGTTATGGTGAAATTAAATTGTTTTATTATACATAGTGCTCGATCAAGCATTAATTTACCGGCTTGACCTCAAGCTTGATCGAGCTACTAAATTAGGCTAGACTTGTTTTGATTGAGATGTTTTATCATAATTTTAATTACAAGATCTTTCTTGAATTCAATCTCGATCTTGAAATTAAATACACATTTATTGAATAAAAATAACATATTAAAATATTAGATGTTCGATTAACCTTTATGACCGACATTATTGTGTTATTATAACACTGAATTCGGCTTCACTACTCGCAGCTTGAGGTTGAAAAAATCCGAACCAAATTCAAGTATTTGTCATGCGAGTCCAACTAGCTTGCGAGCAGTCAATGTTGTTTACAACCCTAATATAGAGGTTGAATGAAATATGAAAATGGATGATATGGGATTTCATTATATTTCATTTCATTACCTCATTAAAAAAATTTCCAGACAATTATTTTTCTAATAAATTCTTCTCTGTCATTATTTTCTATCCATTTTAATCATTGGCCCCATTTGTTACAAAATGTGATGGAACTGGTGAACCCAACAACATAGAACCTCAGATACAGCCCTCTAATTCATTCAATACCTCTTCTTCTATTAGAATTATTTCTTAATTTTGGTTTGGGATTTTGTGATGTTTGAATGCTTAAATATATGCATGGTTTTGTAGTCAATAATGGATCGCGGTGCGACGCGGCGGGTTCTAGAAGGGTTATGTGCACAATCTTCAACTCAAAAAATGTAGCATAGGTGCATATTCAATGGATAGGTGTACTAGTATGGTGTTTCCAACAACGTGCTATATAAAGAACATAATGAAAAATGAAGAGATTATTAAATGGAACTGGTTCCCCCTTTCTTTCAGGAATATGATTTGACCCATGGGGTGGTGTGGTTCTTAAATGGAACTGGTTCCCCCTTGATGGAGGCGATGACCAGAATGTTTCTCCACCTTCTCCCTCTCCCTTCGCTCCTAGACGGAAGATGCTGACCCCCGAATTTTGCTGGATGGGGCCAACACGCCGCGGTCACACCACAGTCTTTCCACGGTCACGCCGCGGTCAGTCCGCAGTCACGCCGCGGTCACACCGCAGTCACGCCGTGATTTGGCCCTACTCTAGGATGACACCCCCCAGTGGTTCATAGTCCTGTCGGAATTTGATGTATGATACCTAGATAAGTCCCAATCCATCCTCATAATTATTTCATCATCAAACACTAGACGTACAATTTTCACATCTATCACAATAAGGCCCAATCCTCTTAGGAATATTTTACTTGATCTAAACCCTCATCCAGTCCATACACATATCATCCAAATTATAAGACATATGTTAGATCACTCATATCCCAATCAATATCTTATCCACTTAGAGACCTAGTGACATGGTGATTTCATTTCTATATAATCACTGAAGAATTTTATCTAAACCTTGTCGGATTGTGAACACCATATCTATAGGTCTACTATGTCAATATATTTACTATCATTTACCATCCTTAAACTCCATGACTCCCATGGAACATAGTTATAATCAATCCCTTGGCAATCTATGATCGAATAATCAATTTAGAGTTTAAGGGTCTATCAAGCCTCATAATACTGTATTTATATACATAAGAATTCTTATTTAAAGAAACAATTAATTTAAGTAATCGTTGATCACCCATGGATGTGATTATACCTCATCTTCTAACTGCTAAATGATGTATTCCCTCTACCTAAATGTGTAATTAAATAACTCCCCTTCCATTTTCATGTAAAACCAATATTTTCCAAAGATATCAAACTAACCAAAAATATATACGTGCGAAAAATCAGAAGGCTGGTCTATGATCACATCATTAGTCATAGCTTCATCACAAATATTCATGCCTTAAGCCTTATATTAATCATATGATTTGACATATACTTACCAGATTAGTGAATGTTGATTCATATTCAATCACTAAAATTTTTTCCTACTCAATATCTAAGAGATCTCAAGATTTTTCTTGTTTAATCTCATCTAGAAAGGTTTGGTCATTGAATACTAGTTGGAATCACTTCTAATAATGTTTTCGTCCTTCCATTCCACAATAAATTTACACCACAACCTATCTTGACCCTTTAGTAATGGTGTATCCAAGTAATTTCCCAAAAAAACATGTATTGAACAAAACCAAACTAAGCTGAAACTCGAGCGAAACTAATTATATAACATTTATAGGAAGATTAATTGTTAATTAATAAGAATTAACTTTTTGATAGTATCATTTTGAAATATGGTTTTGTTTCCCCCGTGCTTCAGGAACATGATTTGACCCATGTGGCATTGTGGTTCTTATATGTTAGGTGATGACATGTATCTTCATAGGAGACATGTATGTTTTAGTTTAGTTTTTATTTTATTTTCTTTATTGCGTTGTCCACTTAGGTCTTATACTGGTTTCTATGGACATGGAGTAGTTGTATTCTACAAAGTAGTCCAAAAGGTGTTCAGATTGTTTCAGTCCACCGACTTTGATCTGAGGTAAGATTATATGATTACTACTTGTTTCGCAACTCATATCTTTTGGGGATTTCAATGTTTTTGACTCCATATTATGTTTTTGGTTGGGCATTGGATCATTTTGTGTTGGTTTAGGTGGATTTGGTTCTCGCCAATCGAGGTAAGGCTTTAATGTTGTTGGTTGGTTTTTATCTAGTTATGTAGGGTCCTTAATGTGTTTTAAGGTTCTTAATATCCTTTGTATAGTGTGTTGATCCCTGCTCATTGGTTTCGAGTCACCAAGTCAAGGGTGACTCGCCTGCGTGTGCATAAGTAAGTAATTATATGTATCTGGGTTCCCCCATTACGTGTATATTCAACCATGGCAATGATTATACACAAATGGGTCTAGGTTTGACTATATATATATATATATATATAAATGCATATGAAGGTGATTGGAGACTGTTATATGCATATAAGAATATGTGTAAGGATCACCTTGCACATGATCATGGCCGTGTGGGTGTGTACATAGGGGCTAGGCATCATTGCATGTGTGTGAAGGTGCGTATACCCAGTGGGGGAGTAGCATCATTTCGTTAGAAAGCTCCCTCAGCCGAAGTGGACGGCATAGATCCACATTGAGGTAGAGTCCCTCTCTTAGCCTCTTTAATTTAAGAATGCTTTAAATTGAATTTATCTTCTTTCTTAATTCTTCTTAATTGTATTGAATATTATATCTTGAATATGTTTTCTTTAATATAATTTTTTCATTTGATAAATAAAGTAATGTTTTTATAATAAAACATCTTTTACAAACAATGAATATAAAATATATATATTTACCATACCACAATCCCGAATCTAGTGTCGGTTTTTTTTAACATAAGATCGATTTCTATAATGTGAAGGACAAATACATAGGATTTATTTGGAATCCTAGCCAGAAGATGATGTCCCACAGATGTTGCTGGACCGGCCCAACACGTCGCGGTCATGCCACGGTCACGCTGTGATTTGGCCCTGCTCTAGGATGACATCCCGCGGCAGTTTTCAGTCCTATCAGAATTCGATGTATGATACCTAGATAGATATTTAGATACATTACCCACCCATAGTTAATGGGAAGGGAGGCGACGACTATAATGTTGCCTCGCTTCCTCCCACTCCCTTCACTCCTGGATGGAAGATGCTGCCCAGCAGATGTCGCTTGACCGGGCCAACACGCCATGGTCACACTATGGTCACGCTGGGGTCACGCCATGGTCACGCCACGGTCACGCCGCGGTCACGCCATGATTTGGCCCTGCACTAGGATGACACCCCCCAGTGGTTCACAGTCCTGTCGGAATTCAATGTATGATACCTAGATAGGGTTTTAGATACATTACACACACATGGTTAATGGAGAGGGAGGCGACGACCGGAATGTTACCCTGCTTCCTCCCACTCCCTTCTCTCCTGGCTGGAAGATACTGCCCCGCAAATGTCGCCGGATCGGGCCAACATGCCGCGGTCACGCTGTGATTTGGCCCTGCTCCAGGATGAAACCCCGTGGCGGTTCACAGTCCTGTCAGAATTCAATGTATGATACCTAGATAGAGGTTTAGATACATTACTCACACATAGTTAATGGGGAGGGAGGCAATGACCGCAATGTTACCCCGCATCCTCCTGCTCCCTTATCTCCTGGCCGGAAGATGCTGCCCCATAGATGTCGCCGGAACGGGACAACATGTCGCGGTGACGCTGTGGTCACGCCGTAGTCACGCCATGGTAATGCCATGATTTGGACCTTCTCCAGGACGACACCCCACGACAGTTCTCAATTCTTTCGGAATTCGATGTATGATATCTAGATAGAGTTTTAGATATATTACCCACTCATAGTTAATGTGGAGGGAGGCGAAAACCGGAATGTTTCCCTGCCTCTGGCCGCTCCCTTCACTCTTGGTCGGAAGATGCTGCCCCACGGATGTTGCTGGACGGGGCCAACACGCCGCGGTCACGCCGCGGTAATGCCGTGATTTGGCCCTACCCCAAGACGACACCCTGCGGCAGTTCGCAGTCCTGTCGAATTTCTATGTATGATACCTAGATAGAGTTTTAGATACATTATCCACCCTCCTTCCTAGACCCCGAACAACCCCCACCCTACTCCCTAGACACCGGACATCCCCTAGACAACCCCCCCACCCTCCTCCCTGGACCCCGGAAATCCCCCCAACCCTCCTCCCTGGACCCCGGATCCCAATCTATGCTCTCTTCAAGATTCACCCTAAATCCCAACGAAAAAGAGGGTTTTAGAGCTTCAGAAGAAGATAAGAGAAGAGTGAAATCCCTAATCGAAAAGAGGAAGCAAGAAGAGGATTATACTCACCCAGATCTTCAATCAAAACTTGAAGGCACTCAAAACTCCCATGTGACGTGAATGAGTCAACCCCGCCTCAATCCGAGGGCCGGTGTGGCCGGTACCACTCAAAGTGTCTCACTTTTATTTGGAATGGACAACATCTTAAATTAAAACAACAACTGACATACGGAAAACTGACCAAACAGATTCAGATTGTGTTGATACTTTAGTACAATGATCGATGATTCATTTTTGACGTGTACGAGTCAACCCCGCCTCAATCCGAGGCACATTGTGGCCGGTATCACTCAAAGTGTCTCTCTTTTGATTCAAAAGGACATCATTTTAAGTGAATACAACAACTGACATACTGAAAATCGACCAAAGGCATTCAGATTCTTTTGAAACTTTAGAAAAACGATACATGGGTCATATGTGACTTGTACGAGTCAACCTCTCCTCAATCTGAGGGTTGTTGTGGACATCACCACTCAAACCGTTTAAAATTTATTTTAAATGGATAGGATTTTAAGTGAAAACAACAACTGGCATACAGAAAACTGACCAAACGCATTTGGATTGTGTTGATAATTTAAGAAAATCATACATGGGAAATTTTGGATGTGTACGATTCAACCCCACCTCAATCTGAGTCACTGTTTGGGAAACACCAGTAAAAGTGTCTCTCTTTTGTTTAAAATGGACATCATTTTAAGTGAAAACAGCAACTGACATACGAAAAACTGACCACACACTTTTAGATTCTGTTGAAATATTAGGACAACAATCCATGGGTCATATGTGACTTGTACAAGTGAACCCCGCCTCAATCCATGGGCAGGTGTGGCCGAAAATACTCAATCCTATTCAATTTTATTTGAAATGGACATGAAATTAAGTAAAAACAAAAACTGGCATATGGAAAACTGACCAAACGCACTAGAATTGTGTTGATACTTTAGTATAATGATCTATGGGTCATTTTGGATGTTTATAAGTCAACCCCGCCTTAATCCAGGGTACGGTGTGGCTGACACCACTCAAAGTGTCTATATTTTATTTAAAATGGACATCATTTTAAGTGAATACAACAACTGAGTTATAGAAAACCGACCAAATGGATTTGGATTATGTTGAATCATTTGGGAAACAATTCATGGGTCATATGTAACTTATAAAAGTCTACCCCTCCTAAATCTAAGGGTCAGTGTGGCCAACACCACTCAAAACATCTCAATTTTATTTGAAATGGACTTGATTTTAAGTAAAAACAAAAACTGGCATATGGATAACTGACCAAAACAATCTTACTGTGTTGATACTTTATTAAAAAGAACCATGGGCCATTTACGATGTGTATGAGTCAGCCCCACCTCAATAAGAGGCACGTTTTGGCTGACACCACTCAAAGTGTCTCTCTTTTGTTTAAAATGGACATCATGTTAAGTGAAAACAACAACTAACACATGAAAAACTGACCAAACGCTTTTAGATTCCTTTGAAAATTTAAGACAATGATACATGGGTCATATGTGAAGTTAACACGTCAACCCCACCTAAATCCGAAGTGTGGTGTGGCTGGAACCCCACAAAGTTTCTCTCGTTTTTTTTTAAAATGAACATCATTTTAAGTGAAAACAACAATCGACATACAGAAAACCAATTGAATGAATTATAATTTTGTTGAAATATTCGTGCAATGATCCATGGTACATATGTGATGTTTTTGTGTCAACCCCGCCTCAGTCCGATGTGTGGTGTGGCCAACACCACTAAATGTGTCTCTATTTTGTTTCAAAAGGACATCATTTTAAGTGAATACAACAACTGACAAACGGAAAACCAAACAAAGGCATTCCGATTCTGTTGAAACATTAGGAAAACGATCCATGGGTCATATGTGACTTGTACGAGTCAACCCTGCCTCAATCTGAGGGCCGGGGTGGCTGACACCACTCAAACAGTGTCAATTTTATTTGAAATGGACATGATTTTAAGTGAAAACAACAATTGTCATACGGAAAACTGACCTAATGCTTTCGGATTGTGTTGATAATTTTTTAAAACGATCCATGGGTCATTTTTGATGTGTAAGAGTCAACCCTTCCTCAATCTGAGGTGCATTGTTTCCTACACCACTCAAAGTTTCTCTCTTTTGTTTAAAATGGTCATCATTTTAAGTGAAAACAACAACTGACATACATAAAAATGACCAAACACATTCAGATTATGTAGAAACTTTAATAAAATGATCCATGGGTCATATGTGATGTGTGCGAGTCATCCTCGCCTCAATATGAAGTGCCATGTGGGTGGCACCACTCAAAGTGTCTCTCTTTTGTTTAAAATGAACATCATTTTAAGTGAAAACAACAATCGATATACGGAAAATCGACCAAACACATTGGGATTATGTTGAAAATTTAGGAAAACGATCCATGGGTCATATGTGACATGTATGAGTCAACCCCACCTCAATTAGAGGTGATGTGTTGCTGACACCAATCAAAGTGTCTCTCTTTTGTTTCAAAATGACATCATTTTAAGTGAATACAACAACTGACATACGGAAAACCAACCAAAGGCATTCGGTTTATGTTGAAACTTTAGGAAAATGATCCATGGGTCATATGTGACTATTATGAGTCAACCTCACCTCAATCCAATGGCAGGTGTGGCCAAAACCACTCAAAATGTCTCACTTTTATTTGAAATGGACAGGATTTTAAGTGAAAACAACAATTGACATACAGAAGACCGACCGAATGCATTCGGAATTTGTTGATACTTTAGGAAAACTATAAATGGGACATTTTTGATGTGTAAGATTCAACCACACCTTAATCTGAGGCACGGTGGGGCCGAAACCACTCAAAGTGTCTCTCTTTTGTTTAAAATGGACATCATTTTAAGTGAAAACAACAACTGACATATGGAAAAATGACCAAATGCATTTCTATTCTATTGAGACTTTAGGAAAACGATCCATGGGACATATGTGATGTGTACGAGTCAACCTTGGCTCATTTTGAAGAACGGTGTGGCTGAAACCACCCAATGTGTCTCTCTTTTGTTTAAAATGAACATCATTTTAAGTGAAAACAACAATTGACATACGGAAAACTGACCAAACGCATTCGAATTATTTAGAAAATATAGTAAAATGATCCATGGGTCATATGTGACGTGTAAGAGTCATCCCTGCCTCAATCCAAGGTGCGGTGTGGCCGGCACCACTAAAAGGGACTCTCTTTTGTTTCAAAAGGACATCATTTTAAGTGAATACAACAACTGACATATGGAAAACTGACCAAACGCATTCATATTCTATTGAAACTTTTGAACAAAGATCCATGGGTCATATGTGACTTGTTTGAGTCATCCCTACCTCAATTCGAGGGCCGGTGTGGCCAGCACCACTCAAACTGTCTCACTTTTATTTGAAATGGATAGGGTTTTAAGTGAAAACAATAACTGACATACGGTAAACAGACCAAACGCATTCAGATTGTGTTGATACTTTAGGACAACAATCCATGGGTCATTTTTGATGTGTACGAGTAAACCCCTCCTCATTCCGAGGCACGGCGTGTCTGACACCACTCAAGTGTCTCTCTTTTGTTTAAAATGGACATCATTTTAAGTGAAAACGACAACTGACATATGAAAAAATTACCAAACGCATTCGGATTCTATTGAAACATTAGGAAAAAAATCCAGGGGACATATGTGACGTTTATGAGTCAACCCCTCTTAAATCCAAAGCATGGTGTAGCCGACACCACTCAAAGATAGTGATTTACATTCATATCTTCACAAACTTTGAATCTCTTGATACCACTTTGAAATATCATGAGAGATGAGTAGGGAATCAATAATTCTTCAATATTGAAATCATTCATTGAACCTGTAAATGACATATTCATGCAACCATGCTTAGAATAATTTTGGATCAGTTTATAGGTTACAGAAATAGTTAACAAGTTTTTTTATTTTGTAAACATATTTTAGATTATCTACAACCATGATGAAAAAAGTTTTAGAGAAGTTCACAGGTTATAAAAATAGTTCACAAGTTCTTGATTTTTTAAACTGATTTCATATTTCCTACAACCATGATCTAAAAACTTTTAGAGTAGTTCACTAGTTACAAAAATAGTTCAAAAATTTCTAATTTTGTAAACATATTTTATATTTTCAGTTTTCTGTAAACAAATTTCAGATTTTGACAACCAAACACATTAATGAATTCATAGCTTATCCCTTTTAGAATCTCTTTCTAAATACATGACTCCCTTTTAGAGATCACTCCCCCAAAAGGTTAGACACATATAAAACTTTAAACACACCTATCATTTCCAAAACCACAAAATATGTATTCAATTATGAATTGAATTCTGGATTCCACATATAATTGTCATCTAAATTTTAAATTGAATTCTAAATCAATTATGTATGTTTATTATTATATTATGAATTATGATTTAATTCTAGATGTGTATAGTTCAAGAATGTATTGTATATTAATTGTGTATGAATTTTTTCTCTAGATGTATATCTTAGTTTGTTATTGCAGGTATAGTATTTTGAAATGAGCAGAATGGACATCATTAGAGGCTGCTATGCAAATTTCAGGCTACTGTGATATTTGCACAGCATATCCTATACCAATGGCTTCAAACCATTGGCATAGGCTTCCGACCATTGGTAAAAACCCTTTCCCAACAGTTTATAAACCGTTGGGAATGGTTATAGGGATTTTTTTCCAACGTTTTATAAACCATTGGGAAAGTGTTGATTTCTTTAGTTTTACCAAAAGTTTTTTGTAAACCATTGGTAAAACATATGCCAATGGTTTGGCCAAACCGTTGTCATAGGTTAATTTTTTTAACCTATACCAACGGTTCTTTATAAACTGTTGGGATAGGTTTTCCCAATGGCTTACTACACTACGGTTTGCATAACCGTTAGTATAACATATACCAACGGTTCTGCAGGCTTTCCCAATGGTTTAGAACTGTTGGGAAAGAACCCCTTTCTAGTAGTGAGGGTTTGGCGAGAAATATTGTTCCCTCTTGTCGTATGTTCCGGCCCCAACACTGTCTGATGGGGTAGGATGGTCAGGGTCGCTTGGTGGAAACTCACTAAGGGGAAGTTGTTCTTTCCCCTACTACTATGGCCTAGGGTCACCGTAGTCCGGTCGTCTCTCTATAACGCCTTCATCCAAGGGATTATCGATGAACTTCTTCTGCTCGGGAAGTTTTTGGCACAATTTTTCATGTTCAGGGTCTTCCTCCGTCTTCTGCACTTAGGCGGACGAGTCGGAGTGCTTTCCAACTCCGACGTGCTCTTTACCCTAACAGTAATTTCAGCTGAGTACTAATGCCTTGGTGGGTGCAGGGAGACCTAGTAGGTTCCTCTACTAGCAAGTAACCCTCCCCGATGGGTCCAACAGTGGTGGCACACCCTCAGGGGGTAAGTCCCCATAAAGAATCTCCAACTCATCCTCCTCTTCCACTATGTTAGCCATGTTGACTGTGACCCTTCCTTGGGGCATGTCCTCGATATCGTCGAGCAAGTCGGGTGGCCGGTAGATAGAACTGAAGAGGAGGGAAGCATAATAACCCCAGCCAGGTATTTTTGTGTGGGGGTAATCCTCCTTGATGATCTTGTAGAGTATCTTGAAACTCTAAATGCATTACTCTTGGAGGACCTTATGGCAGCCTAGTGACTCGGGGCGTTGGGTCATAGGGAGCGAAGCCATATCGACTAGACGACATTGCTTGCCAATGTTTTAAAAAATGCTCTTGGCTCCTAGGATAATCCACTCGCTGATGACGTAGGGGAATTTGCATCACCCATAGGGTTTGGCGGAAACATTCAACCTCATCGGGGGCGAGGGATTCCTGTGCGTGAAAATTTTGCACTGCCACGGGCAAGAACATCTCAGGGAAGTGTTCCTCTACGAGGATGTTACATAAGCTCGTCAGCTCAAATTCAGGGTATGGCACTTGATTACCCCATTCGTCAACTCAGGGTGGTTGAGGAACTGACAGCGCTACTGAGGCAGACCACTAGGCCTGCAGGTCGGTAGGGGGAGGGTACTGCGAGTGGGCTGAGTGGCTGCCGAATCTCAGGATGTCCTCCGAAGAGTTTAGCGACCTGGTCACTACATCGTGATAAGACAGGCTAACGGCCACAGTTTCTGGCATAGGGGCTAGGGCTACTAGCAATAGGCCGCGGCGCTGATCTCCCACCATCGGTCCCCAGAATAGTTCTATGTGATGACATGCCTATATTGAGTGAGAGGAAGGTTCCTATATTGAGTCTTACTCTACATCAGAGCTTGAGAAGCATAATGGTCTGATCTTTGTTCGGACCTTCCCATAATTCTTTTTATAGCGGTGATTACATGCCTTCTTGCCCCTGGGTGGCTCCTCAGGATAACACTGATTTCTAACACGTGGTCCTTCTGCTGCACTGGTGCTGAGGCGAAGAGTTTTTCCACCTGAGTAAGCCTGGGTGTGAGGAGCATCGGGAAAAATGTCAAAGGGGACATGGGGAGGACCTCCATGGATAGTGTTGTAGTAGGAAAGACCCTCACTATAACTAGTAGGAGCATGTGGAGGACCACCATGCTTGTTTCCCTTGGTGACCTGAGTACGAGGAGGCTCCTTGTACCGGTCTAGCTAAACATGTGTATGACCTCCGTTCTGGGTGCTAGTGATGTGAGGATAGACTTCACCCCTCTAGTTTCCATGGTGAGGAGGACCTTCACCAACAGCTAAGAGGACATGGGGAGGATCCCCATGTTGATGAGAGACCAGATGTGCAATGTCCCTATACCGGTAGTCGGGTGTAGGGGGAATGACTCCATACCCATTGTAATGGGAAAGGGAGAGGCTTCCGTACTAGGTGTCACTAAAGTCGGGAAGACCCTCATTTGAGTTGAGGGTGGCATGGATTGTACCTCCATGCCAAGCCTTGAAGCAGGGAAGGCCCCCACTCTCTATGTTAGTGGAACGAGGAGCACCTTCATACTGGGTGGCATCGCTACGGGTTAGTTCACGACGGTCACTACTTGTGCCAACGACAAAGAGAGTCATCCCAGCCTTCCCATGGGGCGGTTGGGGCCTCAATTCTAGTCGAGCATATAAGTGCCCTTGATTAGTGTATTCAAGGAACTGCTGATATGCATCGGCAGTGGCTTGGGCCACAGTATCCATCGATGTTGCCACTCCCTGGGAGGTGTCCTCAGTTTATGCCTGATGCTGGCATTGGGTCGGACGAACCAAAGCCAGTGGTGCATGTACGTGGCTTACCTGATTCTCATCCATCAAGACCGGGCAGCAGCACTGATGCGGCCAGGTGGGAGCCCTCAATAGGAGCCCCTGTAATGAGACTCTGATCGGGCTATGCTGGACATCACCAACCTCGTTAGCGTAATGCAGGGAGTCGTCAAAGCGTTCTGGGGAGAGCCTCCCAAAACCGTTATATGTCGGAGTGGGTAGTAGGGGATCCTTGCGTGGCCCTCGGGGGTGGCGTTGGCGATGAGGCACAGATGCCTCCAGATCTAGGCAGTCCATATCCCGGGTCGGGATTATACCCTCCTCATCATAACGGCACACGAGGTCGTTGATCACCCTTCGTTGGATGACCTGAGATGTAGAGATGGGTCATGAGCACCCCAGGGCCACAAGTGTAGAGGTCGTTGCAGAAGAGGGGGAGCTGGGCGGGACTTCTGCATTGGAACTACCCCAACCTCTACGTCGGTGGGCAGGTGGTGATCGCGTTCCACGTGCAACAACTTGATTTCTAAGTATTAGGGAGATAAACTCATCAGTGTTGAAAGAAAAAGGGAATCGATGACCAATGCCCCATCATCATTCCGTCTTCCATGATCGGTAAGAGGGATCCACGATGACAACGTCGCATAATAGGATGTCCAACATTCTACTACCCCAACTTCTGGTGAGTTTCATGCCAGGCCCACTATTTTCCTAGCGGGACCCAGCACTGGATAACTAGATCTAGGGACATGATAATCCATTTATGCCTCAAATGATACTAATCTCTATATTGAGGTGATGTCATTTGCATCAGGATCACCATTTCTATTTCTGACACATTCACCGGGGCACGCACGCCCGTCTGTGGGGACGCACAGCTATTTCCCCGCATTTCCACTTTCCAAAGGCGGGTGGAATCTGCTCCATGTTTAGGGACGTTTGCTCCATGATCTAAATGAAGTTATGGGACGTCGGTTCTACCTTCCTTGGATTCCTCCTCGAAACTCATCACCTAGTCCGGGTCTCCCTTATAGATTTAAGAAATTGTTCGTGAAACTCTTCCTGGTACCATATCTTCATGGAAACTAGTTAATTACAAGGTTTCTGTTTGGACATTCCAAGGGGTCCGTTCAGGGTAGCAACCTTTTTTCTGAGGAGTAGTCATGTTGGACATCACTGGTGTGTCTGGATGCTGGGATATTAATGCATCTGGGTTTCTTCCCATTATTATGGGGCCTCTCGATGGCACATAAGCTCGAGGAATCCCGCATCGAATGCAAGGAATTATATGTCGTAGGCATTTTTCTGAGGTTTTCCTAAAATTCTCATGTATAACACAGTGTATTCCGTATGTTTAACATCTAGTGGAGAAGGATTGGGATGATCAGGACATTGGTTAATGTGAATCAGAGTGGTGTAACCCCTAGAGGGAACCCTGATGTTGGGAGCAACATGTGGTTGAAATCCTGGTTACTTTTGAGGAGAATGGGTAATGAGAAGGCGTGATTTCTCCAGGATTTGGAAGCCTAGATAATAATTAGGATGGATGATGGAGCGGTTGAATGAAGTGGATGGTGAATGGGATGGAATCGTCATGAGGATGACGATGGTTTTGGGATTGAGCCTCAAAGATCCTTCCTACGTATCCTTGTGGAAGGGAATCAAAGTCCACGTAGTTCATCTGATGATGTCTTACCGCCAATTGGGGTTTATAATGTCTTTCCATTAGATGGGTTCGCAACAGCTTACCACTGATTGATGTCACAATGGCATACCGCCGGATGGGGTCGAACTGATGTGAAGGTGGTCGGGATGACCAGTGGGCTTGAACCTCTTGGAGGCTTCCTACATTCCTTTTCGTGGCAAGGATCAAAGACCCTATGGTTCAGGATGGGTTTGGTGTGCAATGTATTACCACAGACTGGGGAATGGACAACTTACCACTGATTGGGGTCCACAGTTTAACATCATGCAGGATGGGGGCGAACCGACGTGAAGGCGTTTGGAGCGACCGATTGTTGGGCTTGATACTCTTTGAGGCTTCTTATGTACCTCGCCTTAGTAAGGATCAAAGACATCATAGTTTGGGTTATAGGGGTATTTGGGGGTTACGCTCTAAGGTGGACCAAGGTGTTGGTGAACTGATGTGAAGGGGGTCGGACCGACCAAAGGGTGGTGGTCTTGAACCTCGTGGAGGCTTCATACGTACCCTGCATTAGCAAAGATCAAAGACCACATAGTTTATATTTCATGGGGCTTACACACTAGGATATCCACGGTGTTGGTGAACCGAAGTGAAGGGAGTCGGAGCGACCAATGGGTGTAGGGCATGAACCTCGACGAGGCTTCCAACATACCTTGCCTTGGCAAGGATCAAAGACCCCGTAGTTCAGGATGGGTGTGGGGAATACACTCTAGGATGACTAGGGTGTTGGTGAACCGACGTGAAGGAGGTCAGAGTGACCAATGGGTGGTGGGATTAAACCTCATGGAGGCTTCCTACATACCTTGCCTTAGTAAGGATCAACGACCACGTAGTTCAAGTGGCACGAGGCTTACACTCTAGGCTGTCCAGGGTGTAGGTGAACTGACATGAAGGGGTCGGGGCGACCAATCGGTGGTGGGATTGAACCTCATGGAGGCTTCCTACGTACCTTGACTTAGAAAGGATCAAATACAATGTAGTTCTTAATGGGTGTGGGGCTTACACTATAGGCTGCCCATGGTGTTGGTGAACCGATGTGAAGGGGGTTGGAGCAACCAATGGGTGGTGGGATTGAACCTCGTGGAGGCTTCCTACATACTGTTCCATATCCAGGATCAAAGACCTCGTAGTTCTGGTGGAAAGGGGATTACACTCCAGGCTTCCCATAGTGTTGGTGAACTGACGGGTAGGGGGTTGGAGCGGCCTAGGGGTAGTGGGATTGAACCTCATGGAGGCTTCATAGGTACCTTGTCTTCGAATGGATCAAAGACCACATAGTTCAGAATGGGTGTGGGTCTTACACTCTAGGATGCCCAGGGTGGATGTCATGATCGATGTTTACTCTAATCCAATGTGAGTCATGATCATTGTGAGAAACAAGAGACAAAAAAGACCTGACGATCACATCGCGAAAGGTGCATCCATGGGAAATAGAGTGGGGCTTACACATGATGTCATCCCAAAGAGGAAATAGGTGCTTATGCGTTGTTAGAAGCACGAAGATGTTGTGAATTACTCTTGGATGGAGTCCTGGTGGTGAAAAAGGGGCAGAGTGAGAGGGATTCAACATAGAAGAGAGGAGGAGAACCATTCCCCATCACTTCCTTTTCTGGCCATGGGCACCGGAAAATAAAGGAGGAGCAGCGGTGCTACCTCCTACAAGAAAGCTTAAGGGATTACACCATAGTTATCACCCTTTCCCCTCGTAGGATTCATGTGGGGAATTCATAGTTTAACATCATGTTATGAGGAAGATGATTCTTGGTAGTTTAACATCATGTAGCTTCGATGAGGGAGGGTTCACTCCGCACCCCTAGGACTTACATTACTGGTACCCTCACCACCTTGGTGAAGGGAATGCACTAGTAATGCCATGATTGGGGGGTGTCTTGGAGGGGACCATTGGGGGGTCCACATTATCATGGCTATGCGAAGAAACAATAGTCATTATCATGCCTATGCGAAGAAGCATGAGGCATAGAAATGCAATAGGAAGTGATTTCTAGGGGACTTTTAAGTTACTTCATGCGAACCTAGGAGGTTCCGTAGGAGAGGGAGTTGCAGAGAAAATGGGTTTATGAGTAGATTCCCCATAGATATTTGGTGCTTTATGGAATTAAAGGGCTTCGTGAAGGTGTTGTATTCACGAAGGGATGTTCCCTAGCCTGGGCATAGAGAATATGTGTATACAAGAGGTGCTTCGCGAAGTGGAAGGGAATTCCAAAATCAAATCTCTACAAATCATGGGTTCATCTGAAAGCATGGTCCTATGAAGCATTGTGCTTCATGAGGCATAGTGAATATGCCTTAGAATTTGAGTCACATGTGCATGGGGGGTGCTTCGCGAAGCATAAACGCTCCGTGATGACCCGAGTCCTCGTGAGGATCTCTTTCCTTCGCAAAGGCCTGTGGGCTTCATGAAAGGAATCCTACTCGAAAGAGGGGGTGAAAACTAGGCAAAGGGGAGGAACTTCATGGAGAAAATTAACCTTGAGTAGTTCATGGTTCGCGGAGCAGAAAGTGCTTCGCGATTTGAGAGCTAAGAAGTAGAAATCTCGGATGATCCTTCTTTTGGGCCTAGGGGGAGGCCGATATTTGTAGGCGAGAGGCACCTTGAAGCAGAGCTCACTTGGCACGAAGATGGATTCCACTCTGCAATGGTCTCAAAACCATCAAAGTACTCGTGGAGCATCCCACCACCTAGCTTCGCGGCGGGCTCGTGAACGTCAAATCATCTCAAGTAGCATCCCACCTGCTTGCTTCGCGGCGGGCTCGCAGGGACCTGGGGCTCCACGAAAGGTCTTTGTGAGGCAGCTTCAGAGACTTTGTTATTATCCTTATCTTGTCCAATTGTTTTGGATCCAACTTGCATGGCATGTAATTTAGAGTAGTATACGCTTCAATATTTGGGTACCCCACAACACATCACAGTAGTTAACTGCTTATCCCTAACGAAGAACCTCCTGACTCTACCA
Organism: Viscum album; assembly: GCA_963277665.1. Lineage (NCBI taxonomy): Eukaryota > Viridiplantae > Streptophyta > Magnoliopsida > Santalales > Viscaceae > Viscum > Viscum album. The sequence goes on along the minus strand of OY728132.1, from coordinate 1,335,517,811 downwards.
TGATCATTCTTAATCCCCACCATCACAAACTTCTTGCACACACTTGTGCCACATACGATATCCCACCCTCAAACACCTTGGACACAAATACATCACATCCCACCCACATACACCTAGGATACAAAACCACAACATCCACCTAAAGACACCAGGGAAAGTACAACATATCTCTTCTCAAATTTAGCTCGAAAGAACACCTATTCCACCGACAGTTTTCACTCACAACTACACCATGACGTGCTAAAAGTGTATAGGGTTATCAATTACTTGAAGAGGGAGTCGATAAGAGAATATTACCATCCATCCATCCCCCCATTGGGTATTTGGGAAAATACTCCCTCCACCTTATCCATGGGGTGTTTGGCACATAGTACCAAACACGGGTGGGTGGGTGTAGATAATACATGGAAATGAATATATATGTATATATATAGGTACCAAAAAGTCACCCCAACCTACTGGTTTTCAAAATAACAAACCATCCCAGAAAACAACCTTTGATACTACCTCTAAATGCACATATCACCTCGAACGACTGTCACATATTTATGTCAATAAATGAACGCTACATAACTAGAAGACACATCTTGAAATATACCCACAACCAACTCATTTAACAAGTTTTCATTCTAAATTATAAATTCATTTATTTACTTATTCATCCCTAACCAACAAACTACAAAACAAAACACACCACAAGAACATCATAACACACAAAAACATCACAAAGTCCCTGGAAACTATGGGTGAATGGAATACCCAAGTTAACACCATCCTTCTTCAATATCATTCATCCTAAACCATTTTTGGCAGCCCCGCTGCACAAAATCCATATCTTGTGAAACAAATCTCACCCATCATACATCCCCACTACACACTCCCCTCTCTTGAAAACCATTCCAACAAAAACTACTATCATTCTTCATTGTAATGCCACGATTTACTTACTCTAAATAATAAAACCCCTAACACACCTCATCACAATCACACTAGGTACCCCACTACATAAAAACACCAAACCTAGTAAGATAATAATAGAACAACCCGAAACTACATCAATGCTTCCAAACCACTGTCCCCATGTAGCCCCACTATATAAAAAGTTCATCCATTCCAAAGTCAACCAATATTTCAACATGATATTCCATTACACAGATCATGACACCCAATACACACAGCCACACTCCTAGTCACAACATCACATGAACATCACAAACACAAGGTCAAACATAACCATACATTTTACACAGCCACAGAAATAGCAAGGTGTATTCATATTTAATACACTAGTTCATTAATTCCACTTTGATATAGTAGGGGTTATCACAGAACATGTTTGATCATGGAGAATCCATTTAATTAACTAGATATACATGACTAATCCTATTTTTCAAGTTCATCATCATTCAAACAAAGAATGAAAACAAGCATTTTGGTGGTTGGTGGGCATGTAGAGACCACCAAAGACTATGATTTTTAGAATGCATACACCCAACACAATTCACAACATGGATCAAATATAATTGATAAAAACAATGAAACCATTATCATCATATTTCAAAGCCATCATTTATTATTTCGTTGAATTTGGATTTATCTTTTCTCTCAAGGAGTAATCACTACACCCACCCCACATGATACACATGTAAAAGAGAGATGAATGAAATCCTTACTTGGAACAACAGCCATACAAAAATTCTTCCTTGCACCAAAAATAGAGGGTCATTCGAGTAGTAAGAAAACTCCAAGGAAAAAATGAACATACTACTATAGCACAGGCATAAGACTCCTTGGGGAAGAAACTCTTAGGGCACACCCAGAGAAAATGAAAGGGTCCAAAGGAAGAGATGATATGGGATTTAAAAAATCTAGATCCTATATCAACATAAGGAAATGATTGCAAGGGACATTAAATTCATATCATGGTAAATACCATGTGTTTTGACTATTTCAATGTATGGGGTGTATTAGAATTTTAATGATATAAATAATATCCTTTGAAATGACATTAAAAATGAAAAAATAAGGATTTAAACTTGATTTACATCAAATAAAATGTCAGAGGGGAGAAATTGGAAAAATGTGGAAAAATAGAAGATGAATCATTGATAGGTGAGTCATCGAAACGACTCACTAACACGAGTCACCTGAGTGACTCACCAACACGGCTCACCTATGCCACTCACTAATTCCACTCACCCAGACCACTCACGGATTCCACTCATAGACACCACTCACTGACACCACTCACTCACACCACTCACCGATGCTTGTCCTACCGACAACTTGACCTACATATGACTCGACTCACCGATGACCCAACTCACCAACATCATAGCCTACCGGCATATTGACTCACCGAGTCCATGAATCACTGATACCCTAACCTATCATCGATGAGCTACCAATGTTGAGTCACCGAATCTGATTCACCGATGCATCCAACCATTGGAAAAACTAGAAATATGGAAAATTCTTGAAATGAGAAACCATTGAAACCCAAAACACCCTCGAACACTAGATTTTGATAAATTAATTGATTGGGAAGTCTGAACCATTGCGTCACTCTGAGATCCAACTTTTTCCATTTGACGGAAATTCATATTCGAGTGTTTTCTAGGATTATCATCTGTCATGATATTCCTGCATGTTTCATGTGGCACCGCATCAACATCCTCCACCTCAAATATGAGAACGTCATCAATGAATTGAACATAAGAGTTTTGTATTTGGATTTAAATTTTTATTCTCCATTTATTGAATATCTATCAACCTAATAAGAAACTATTCTTCATGATTTGGCCATGTTATTGGTTTTTTATAAATTCCACTACAATTATAAATTTATTAAAATGATCTATCATATTTACACTGGATTCAGTATAACCATATAGGGGAATCATTTGCATTCATATCCCATCTATCAAATTACCATGGGGTGTAAAATGTCCAGAGTCACCTATGTGGTACAAATTCCCATCATCTTTTTTATCATGTGAAACAGTGGTAGCATCCCAGATTCATTGAGGCTGAGGGGGGGAATGGTTCCTTCTATTTCAACTTCTAGAATGCATCCATATCATGTCCTTTATGATTTCAAAAGCATAACTATGTATCCATTTTACGTTCAAAGATTATGTGTCCAAATAACATTCATATAGTGAAAATTTTCATCTTTCAATCATTCTATATCTGAAGCTAAATACTGTCATCTATTATTTTGAGCACCACCATCTCCACCAAGTTATTGGACATGTCAACCTCCACCAATATTCTGGAATTGTTCCAAAATCTCAGGTTATCCGTTTTTTTATCCATACAAATGGAGTTTATAACAACATATTATATGTCTTATTGGATCCTCAGATTCTAGTAAATCCAACTAATATTACCAATGATAATCCAAACCTGAGTAAAGGTGTTGTTGGAATTAGTAGGATTAATGTTTATATCATATTCATAAATTCTCAGAAATGCATGCTCTAGGGATATTGATCCCATGATCCAAGATTGTATCCTTCAATCATGATATGGGAATACTATTCGTGGAATCAATTCACCAATCATTGCAGCCCCAAAATTCTTCATTTTGTCGGGTGATATCATTGGGATTTCCATATAGTTTCTTCATTCGCAACAATGAATCATGCAATAATGTAGTTTTTTCCTAGACATACCCACACTTCACATTTATCTCGATTAGTTGAGAAATGTTCAATTATCCTAATTATGATTACACATCCATCTTGAGGTATATAATAGTTTGCAAAATAATTAGACGCACCAGATTTCATTGCCTCTAAATAATCCTTGTGGGGAGAAACGAGACACTCAGGATCATTCTTCCTCAATTTATGTTTTGAAATAAGTTCAAATATATCCTTATGACCTACATGATCACATTTATTCTTATCTCATAGATTTTGTATAATATAGAGCTTCAAATTTTCATTAAATTCTACATTATTTGGGTTCCCCCTTTCTCCCAATGATCGCCTTGCTCTTCCATCCCCATAATTTTAATTAATAATATCTTAATTAAGCATCATGTTTTATTTAAATGTGATGTTGTGTAGATCATAATATATTGAAGATATTGAATTTATATAAAAATAAATATGTATTGAAGTATTAGGATTTCACATTATATGAATATTGAATCAATTTCAACCTATGATTTTAATCATGATATCGATAATCAATGTTTTGACATTTGAATATACCCATTTTGGAATCCCACGTCATAAAAAGGGTTAATAAAACTTCCTATTGATAATGGATAATGGGATGTGTGATAGTCAATTATAATTACACAATAATTGGTTATCAAGTTAGTAAACATTGATGGGATGTGAATATATGGTCATGGAAGAAACTAGTAAATAATTAAGAAGAGTGATTGACATTATTGATCATAATAAACTGACTGAAATTTATAACATTGAAACAAAAAAAATTAAATATATAAGGATTTATAATTCCATTTGACTAATCAAAACTGAACATACTAGGATAAATGTTTTATTTTATGATATCTTTACAAGTGTTATGGAATTCTATAACCATCTACACTGATAAATAAGAAAACATACTTCATTAATATTTTTTTATTTTATTGGATTAAATTCAAAATTTGGTTGGACTTTGATCAATTACCATGTTTTTTATTACTCCATGAAATTAATATCAAAAATGAATTTTTCTAATCAAGAACTAAAATATCTATTGATTGATCACAAAAATTAATGTAATTTCATTCATAATATCTGTAAATATATTCCAAGACAAAAAAATGGTTACAATGAATTATAAAATAATCATTTTATTTATAAAACCTCAAAACAACCCCAAAGTTCAATAAAAAAAATTTACAAATTAATTACTCTTAAAATTCATCTGTAAATATATCTGTCCAAATTCAATATCAAAATATTTAGAAGGAAGGTCACAATATAATGAAGACCAACAAAACATTTGATTCCCAAAACATCACAAAATTACTCTTTATATCACATAACCAACATATTAATACATTGATCACCATAAAAAATTAATTTAATCACGAATTTGTCTAAAAATTATTTTTCTCCTTATTCCTTAAAAAATATATAATATTATTGAATTTACTATATTATTTCAAAAACCAATTTAACATTAGTAAATATAACATAAAACATCAAATTAATCATGAATAATATTTCATAAACATATCATTTTCATTATTATCTCAAAATTAGAAATATATTATATGTTATTATCCTAAAATCATATTTTTTCTAAAGAGACCATATTTCCACTCTATAATGTTCTTGGTCATCACTATGATTCAACATATGATTTTAAAAAAAATGATAAAAACTAATACAGAAAAATCATAATATATTTTATGATTATAATAATTATAATATCATTGATGAAATAATTTTTAAACATAACTCATTTATGCAAATAAATATGCTCTTTAATCATTCCACTTATTCCATTCAAATAGATTAATCTTGACTTTGATAACTTAACTCTTCCAGGGTATATTCCCTTGATTCTTGGGAAATTTTTTTGTGCAATTCCCTAGCTCCTTACAATTGAATCTTGGAATATTGAAAAATTATTTCATACGCTTGAAATAATGATCAGTATATAATTTAAATTCAGAGTATTATTAAAATAAAATTCCCTTCACGAATATATCAAGGTTTTGTTTCAAAAAATTTACATCAGGTAAAATAGTTTATTCAATACATCCATGTATCCATATTTTTCTCTAACATATTCTTCGTTTATTTATTATCTTCAATATACACAGACATGAAGAAATATTTTTCCCATCTTGATACCATATGGTGTTATTTCTTCATAGGTTAACAATTCTTTGGAGTTTATTTCCCATAAAATAATTTTATTAATCCCATTATTGAAATGATAAATCATGATATTTACATTATGTATGTAGTCTATAGCATGACTTGATATTATTTTAAATTTGGATTCATACTTTGAAACATTTTCATCTTACATTTTTAATAGAATTTGTAATTGTCTCTCCATATTCGTTTGCTTCTCGAGAGGATAATACATATCCAAGAATAGTAAATTAATATCATTTCATTCAATTTTTTCTATGTATTCCTCATCATTAGTGTTTTGTATCAATAAATGTTGTTGATCTAAATATCCCTGAATAAGATAATCTTCTAGGAAAACGTTCACCCAATCATTACATCCCAATATATGAAATACCTTTTCTAAAGAACTTATAAATTTCTCGACTACATATTATTTTTAGTCCAATTAAATGATGGAGGCCATTGATTTATAATTTGATCTAACATTATTACCCAACATGGTAGATCTATTGGATTATCCATACAAGAATGGTTCTTTCTTATATCATTAGACATATTCCCCGGTATGGTTATAATTTAATCAGTTCCAACTATAGCTCCTGCTCTAAAATCATTATCTTGGACCAAAGGGAAATCCCTACAAGGAGTATACCAATTGATATGGTTTCCAATAATTCCTCTAGGTTCCATTTCTGAATAAAGGAAAACACTTGATTAAACCACAAAATTATGGATCATAATTTATAATAAAAAACCTAGTGAAACATAAAATTTAATTTGGAATATTTATAATTGGACAATCTTGTAATCCTAAACATAGTTTCTTTGGGAATGTATTAAAATATAAAAATTATTTTAAAATACCTTAGAATGGTTTATAAAGAAAACATAAATATATCAAATCTTATACTAGAGGATTGTCTATCTAGGAGGGTAGTAAGGGTAGTTATTGTGTAATATATATCCATTCAAGCTTGGGAATGATTTTTACTCATTATTAACCCTATGTACATATGTTCCAAAACAAAATCACTATTATTATCTAGTCCTGGATTTATTTCTTGGAAAACCACATAATCTCAACCTTACAAAAACATTAGGTTGTTATCTAATTTACAGACTTATCCATAATGAATGTCATATGTTTATATTCAAAAATTGATGTTTTACTAACTCTAGTGTCCATGTTTTATACTAAAAATTATTTCATACCAAATAAAAATACCCATAACTAGTATCTCAATGGTTGGGTTTCCTTATTTAATTGGCACTATATACAAGAAATCACATCCCAGATGAATGAATAGTTTAAATGTCTTAGTAAAAATTATTCATACATGAAATTCACAAAACATTTTGATAACATAAAACCCACAAAGTGTTTTATTTGGAAACACCATTATTCCCCTTAGAATATACCTTAATATAAATCAAATAACACTTCCTTATATCCTAGAGAATACAAATCTTAAGAAATGGGTGAGATAAAATTCTCAGAAATGGTATGTATATAGCTGAGTAATTCATGACTAAAAAATAATAATCAATATATATAGATAAATAATTAAAACACACACCATTTAAACAATAATCTGAGAAAGATATGGAATGAATAAATGATGATCAAATAAATCCCTATACGTAATCAAAAGAGCTTGAAACTTATCCATTGATATTTCATGCAATCTAGTAATAACATTTTCATTAATAAATGATCTCATAATGAGGTAATTCATCATTCTAAACATCATAAAATATTATCAAGAATAATCATAGGAATGTTTAAATCCATTTGTAAAATCGAATTTAACCCAACTGATTTATATAATAATACATATTGATGCACATAGGGGTAGTTTAATTAAAGTCCCAATAGGTCATACAATAAGATAAAAACATTAATCATAATAAATTGGATAAAACTAATCAAAAAAAAATACATATTGAAAAAGTTACATGTTACATATTAATACAAACCCTAATAAATAATGAAAATCTATCTAGAGTAATATGGTGAATAGTAAAAATATAGATATCCCTATAAAAATTATCATAAACCATTTAGGGAAATAACTAATATGGATTTATTAAAAAATATCCTCAGTGGGGAATATGTATAATAAGGTTCGTTCTCCTTAATGAATTTAAATTCCATGAAAAGATCCATATAAAAATTCATGAAGAAAATAACATTTTCACATTAGAAATATCCATTTTAAAAAAATAAACACATTTCTAAAATACATATTTTTGAAAATAAACATGAAATTTTTTAAAATTTTACTTAGAATATTTTTTAGTCATTACGGTGGGTAATTTCAAACATTCTATGTATGTATAAAATCACTCCCTTTACACTTTTGTAAAAAAGGGTAACAAGTACATCATTTGAAAAAATACTAATCCATTTAAGGTATTTTTTTAAAATTTCCATATTATTCTAAATGAATTTATAAAACCATTATGAAAAATATGAAAACATTTTTGGAAAATATTGTTTTGGAAGAAAACGGATTTTCGACCAAATGGAGAAATGAAGTGATGTTTTCTGAAACCCATTTTTTTATTAATTTTTAGTTATAAATATGGAAAAAGTTTCCTATTAATTGAAATTATAATGAATAATAATATGATATATAAATATATTTGTTTTAATATATAAATAAAAAAAAATTCTTCTAATGGAATCTTAAACATAAACAATCACATATAGTGATTAGATCGTGGAACAAACCCTTATAAAATATGGTAAATTTTTAATAATATCCCCAAGGAGTAATAATATAAAATTAAACATTAAATACAATGAATGGAAATATATTAATGATATAAAATATCAAAATTTGGTGTATATACAAGAAAAATGGAATAATTGGTTAATATGGCATATCTCTCACCGTTTTGAAAGTGAGATGGGAAACCCCTAACATAGATTTGAATTCCATTATTTATGTTTGGACACCCTATGTAATAAATATAGGATTATTTTACACATATTAAATATACATATATATATATATATACATATATTTCAAATAATATAATACTTATATATAGTCATTTATCACCTGTTTATCAAAAAAATCTTTTTTTAATATGACTATTTCATAAGATAAATTTCTTTATTTTCATTTCTGATTTTGTTCTATAATATATGAAATTTTAAAAACATAATTGATAAAAAATATATATAGAATAATAAAAGAGATTTAAATTTCCAACACATTAATTATATATTTATTTATAGTAATTTATAAAGGATGGTGATATATAATGGATAAAAACATTCATGAAGATAGAAGGAATTAAATACACATAAAAAATGATTACATATTTTATTGATCAATGGAATAAAAGGAAGGTGAATAAAATATCATAATTTATATATTTATTTTATATTATTATATTTAACATATATTTATTAAATTTTTCCTTACTACCTTCCAGGTAATGAGTTAGTGAAAAATGAGTCACAACACCTGATGAGGCGGTAGTCTGATGTACTAAAGATTTACATTATCATATCCCCCATGAAATAGCCATTAATGAATTATATGCGATATATTAATTATATAGGTATATTTATTTTATAAATATTATAATTTTTAATATATCTTTATTTCAATCCATGTAAAATGGAAATGAGAAAAATACATCACATTGGTCCATGAGCGGGTAGTCTTCTACACAAATGAGCAACGTTACTATTCTCTTATATGTTTAAACAAGATCAGGTAGATGTAAAATTATAATTATATAATTTTATTAATTTTATTTATATTACATAAATATGTTAAACCCATCATTATATCCTACCATGATTGGTGGTGATAGAAAATGAATTTCATTGGCTCGTGAGGCGGTAGTGTATCACACACATGATCGACGATTTCATTTCACATTTGATGGGACAAGATACAAATATATGTTATGTACTTATCATAATAACATATCAGTATATGTATGACACTTATGTTATTATATAATAATGGTTTAATAAGATTTTAAGTAGGTCTAAGATGAAACAAAAGGAAATTTCACTTTTAAAAATTCTACCTCTTCTTTAAACAACTTTGTCAAGGTTACACCATATGACATCCTTGGCTGGATTTATAATTAAAAATATCTCTAGTATTTTAAAATGTTTTTAAGGAATATATGTTTCAAAGTATTGGATGAACTAAATGAATTTAGAGTGTAATGAGGAGAGGATATTGGGGGACATTTTATATGTGGGGGGGAAGGACACATTTTCTATTTATGAAATATAATAGTGATTACCACACTTTTCCCAAACCACATGCCTCCAAATTGGGTTATTATCGAACCATGGGATATTTTTGTTGCAATATGGACATAACATAGTATTTATACAACCTTTGGTTTAATTTGAACCCATTTCTCTTAGTTTAACCCCTCGTAATCCTGTTTTAACCCTTACTATAGTAAATATTTATTTATTGTTTTAACTATTGATTATGAGAAATGTATAAGTTTAACATATTATATAATATAATTTATGATTATTATAAAATTTTAATACATTTTAAAAAATTCAATTTACAAACGTAGCCTAATATAATATAAATTAAACCACAAACACATTAGAAAAATGACATTCCCAAAAAATCATTCAAAATATTAAAATATTTTTATATAAAAAATAAATAAAAATTTTATATAAATTAGTTAAAATAGTAAAATTTTAATAATAATGAACTTATTTAAATAAAAAATTAAAAAAATTTATAAATTTGGAAATAATATTAAAGAAAAATGGTTTTTAATCAAAGTGGTTATTTTCCATTATTCATAAAAAAGAGAATCTTTTTTGAAAATTATGAACAATTAACCCAAATTTAAATAATTCATATATATTTAAAAAAATAATATAATTTTTTAAAATAAATACTATATGAGTGGTAAAATTAAATTTATAATTGTGTGCACAATGGGCGACTAAAATCCTTTTAGAATAATAGAATTTTTCTGAAATATTTTTTGGATTCCATTGGTTATTAATTTATTTATTATATTTAGATAATCATTTAATTTAATTAATTCATTTGTAGAAATAATAATTTTAATATTATTGTTATTTATATCCATACATTCCCACTTATCAGACTGTTTATAATGGTCGTGTTTAAAAAAAATTAATAGAGTATCGTGTTTTGTTTAAAACCAGTGTTTTATGAGTAAAAAGCTATTAAATATATTAAATATTTTTAAAAATAAATATATCATAGATCTTGGGTTTGTTACATTCACTCCATGTACCCTATGAATAAATTCCATGTAGACTAACACTGCATGTTCCTTGTAGCCATGTGACACACTATAACACCCCCAGATGTTGATATATTTTTTTTAATAAATTAAAACTATAACATTCTTCACAAATAAAACAAAAAAAGAAACAAAAATGTAAAATTTAAAAAATTATAATATTATATTATAAATTAAACATTTAGTAAATAAAAATAAAGTAATTAGGTAAAATTTGAAATGCACAGAGGATAAATAATTAATTCAATATAATGGTTTTTTCAAGTAACTGTATAAAGTGGTAATAAATTATATTTATGAATATAATATGATTATTATGATAATATTTGACATTAAAATATATTAATTAAAACATTAACGTTGTAATATCCCAACTTGATCTAATAACTCTCATCGAGGTTCAATGTGTCCTCATGCACGCCTCCTCATACACAAGAGGGTGCTGATAAGCAGTGATGGTTTATTTTTGATAGTGGAGAGACTATAACCTTTGTATCATTTCTTAAAGGATGATAATAATTATTAATAACATGGTCAATTAGAGTTAAAGTGTATATTAAATATTGAATACATGGTATATAAATAAGAGCTCATGAAGTGTAATATTTTCCATAGTAATGAAAACATATAATTAATATGATATCATTATTGTGCTTCGGTGTGTGTCTTGATTTGATCTAGATCCATGATCCAATAAATCTTGCATCCGAAAAAGGGATCATTACCATCAATGTTACTCTCATGAAATTAACAAGAACATGAAAAATCATTAGGACGGTGTCCGTACACCTCCCAGTAGGACAGGACCATTGTATCCTTAATTTGTTGAGATTATGTATAAAAGTGTATTTAATAATAATTATAAGATATTTTAAAAAACATAAACATAAAATCAAAAATCAAGTGGCGGTGTTCTAACCACTCTTCAATATACCCCACGGTTGAACATAAATTAACACTATGTGAGAAGATAACAGAATGAGTTGGAAGAACTAAACTCCCCCCAGTATAAAGTCCTCATGTTGTAGTTGATATGATACCTTGTTTCCTTATCCTTCTAGAGGACCATGTCACTGGGTCCTATGGATGATAATATCAAGTACTCACATTGACCAGACTATCACTAGTGATTGAAACATGTAAAATCATTTCATTTTCATGCTCACAATCGACACGAAACTTTGGCTACCTCATACATGAATCCTATTCTTAGGTAGACTATCACCATATTCACAATGAAGTGAAGTCCCCAGCTAAGAGATAATATATCATGATGTTCCCCCTATATTAAGTACCAATCATACCATCCATGTCAATAGTAATATACATATAGGGTGAGCAGAAAATCATACATGGAATATTATATCATCATTAGTATAACTGAACAAACTAAACAAAATGTGATAACAATAAATAATGATATCAAATAGGCCAACACATAAATCATATTTTGAAATATATCAACACGAGACCCCAAGAGGTAAGTAACTTCCTCCCTCAATGTGGTCAATGCTAATGTCAAGGATAAACCACCCTCTATGGTTTGAATGCTGTTGTTAAAACCTCAATAGTCCATAACACTCCTCATAACTTTTTTGTCATAATTCCCAACATGTCAATTCTCATGGTTTTTCAAGGGTTCATAGTTCAAAATACATTTATTTTACATTAAAAATAAATAAATTATCTAATGATATAATAATAAATTTTTCCCTGACAATTTCTAAATTATCACTTTACACCACACCACACACTCAAAAAAAAATTCAAAATATTTATCATCTTATAAGTAATTATAAATTATCCTTTTATTATTATATCCTTGGAAATATATCAAAAAAATTCCTTTATTAATTATTCCTTTATACTATATCATAAATTTTCATTTTACAATTATCCCTTTAATAGATTATCATAAATTATCCATGATTAATTTTTCATTATTAATTTTTCATAAATTATAATTTTCTAATTTTACCTTTGTTAATTTATCATAAATTATGCATTTATAAAAATTGTTTCATAATTTATCATAAATATCCATTTTAATATTATCTAATTATATTTTATCATAAATAAAATTTTCTAATTATCATTTTATAATTTCTTATAAATTATTATTTATATTTATTTATTGATAATTTTTTAAAAATTTACCCTTTGATAAAGTCTCAACTATCGTTTGAAAAATTGAATAACAATACTTTAACACTTAATAGTAATTATCATATTGATATTCTAGTAATTCATCCCTTAATAATTTCTTATGATAATACTTTGTTATTTTTTATTCTATAAATTCTCATTTAATAATATAGAAATTATCATTTGATAATTTTAAGAATTATCCTATGATAATCAAACAATTTCCATTTTATAATTTTAATAATAGCACTTACATGATCTTGCAATTTTTGATTGATATTTTTAATAATTATCTTTTGATAATATTGAAATTATCATTTGATAATTTTAATAATTCATGTTAAAAAAGGTGGAAAATTGTCAATAAATTATCACTTTATAATTCAGGGTTGACCATCCTTTTATCTAATCAATCGTTTTTTCCATTTATTTTAGAATTAATTAAAATATAGAATAATTAAATAAAATTATATAATAAAATAAAGTAAAATAAATAAATAGAGCCGCAAGCCTCATTTTACAGATGCACTAAACCGCAGACGTCACCAATATGAAGAAGATCAAAACCCAAGGATATAGAGGGAACTTCACCAGTCATGCATTGATGATATTTGGGACCCCTCAGATTCGACAGGCTAACCAGTAAAAAATTCTTTATCAATCACGTATTTCTAAACCCCTACCATTACCATTCATTCCAAATTTAAGAACATTCATTCAAATCAAGATTAATCCCTAATGGATTTTTTAAAATCACCAAATTATTTCATTGGTGATTGAAATGGTTGATAATTACTTAAAACCAAAGGTCTTGACTCATCTTATGTATGATAAATGGAGTTTGGAATTATTGGTGTGGATGATGAAGATTAACATGTTTTTTATTATTTAATATAATAATAATATTATTGTCAAATTTTCAAATAATATAATCTTATGTTTCATCTGGCCAAAAACCTAATGCACAAAAATGTTATGTCACGCCTAGGGTAAACCCTTCTTTCCATCCCTAAAGGTGCTCTCATAATTCTCATATGTCTCACAATTGGTATATATTGAATCATTTTCATACAAATATTATTAAAAATGTTAAATATTGTTCATAGTCTTTTATCTTACCAAAATACCAATGCACAAAAATGTTATGTTGCACCTATTTTATGCCTAACATCCTAGACCCAACAGTGGTCTTAGATTACTCATACAATTCACCAATTTGGAGATTTTTAATGGTTGTTAGATAAATATATAATAAAAATATTAAATAATTTATCCTTGCTTCATATATTACTAGACATTAAATAAGAACAAAAGTTTTGTTGCACCTTAGTTAAACCCCTCACCCCATACCAAAAGGTTGTCCTGAATTTCTCATACAACACATCGTTTGAGACATATTATGTTATTTTCGAAAAATCATGCACAAATAATATAATATATATATATATATATATTATTTTTATATCTTCTATGATGAGGTTCTAGGGCCATTATAATCTCATGATATATCTTTTCCTATCTATGAAAAAAATACATTGAATATAAAAAGGTGTTAACTATGATTTCACCATTATGAAAACATCTCTAAATAATCTGTTGTATGATTATTATTAACTAATATAAAATTTTCACTAAAAATAATACTAAATTATTATAAATGACAATTTTTAATAGTTCTAAAAAATTAAAGATGTTACATTTCTTCCCCTATATCAGATTCTAATCCCTGAGAAGTATCTCTAGCAGTCTTGATTGAACCACTAAGGCCACTGAGCTCAAACATCATATTTGTTACCCCATATCTCCTCCTAGATCCATCCATGTTGATATCAAATCTAGAAATGTGGTATATTCATTCCTCATAACACATTCTCCCCTCTGTCTATGATTCATATCGGATGATCCCCATAAGATGCATCAATCTCTAACTCAACATCATCTCAATCCCCAATATGTGTTGGGTCAGTTATATACCATCAAATCATTGACACACATAACACATCTTATAATCCAATTGTTTTTATAGGAGTTCAAAATGATACACCACTACCAATATTTACAATTTTATGTCAAAGGGTTCTACAAAATTAGGTGGTATCTTGCCTTGCATACCAAGACATCTATCCCAAAATGAGGAGTAACCCTCAAGAACAACTGTTTTCCCACAAAATACATAATGTATCTTCCCGTAAAATTTATATTAGATCTTTGTCTTCTTTTATATATGTTAAACCTCTTCTGTATAAGCCAAAATCTCCCTATGGTCTAATGAACCATGTTGTGGCCAACCACCACTACCTCACATAGTTAATGCCAATAGGGCAGTGAGTGACACTATCATCCTTAAATATCCTTGTATAGTTCCATATTAATATAATCATGATATCTATTAATTTATGCATTATCATTAAAGGATAAGTGATCGTACCAACTAACACTAAAGTCTTTCGTGCATGTTACAACAATATAATCCAATATTTTTTTATTTTACTTAGATTATCCATCAGTCTACATATGATAAATTGTAATTAATCATAAAAGAATCTCAATGGTGATTTAAAGTCTTTAGAAACTATAAATGAAAAACTATCATTTCAAATAGAAACTTTTATCTAGGTAAATCCGTGAATGTGTAGAATATCTCAGATATCAAACATTTCTAGCTCACTATATAGTGAACCCCTCTGATCAGTAAGATTTGAGAAGAACTCGTTAAATGTTAAATAATTATTTATAATGAATCACAATTCCTTAGTGTCCTATTTGACCACATTAAAAATTACCTAATTTCATCCTCCCCATACACATAGTTATTGGGAGTGGCTCCAACAACGTGCTCAGATTCTAGTACATATCCTTAACTCTATTCTTGGTAAGGGATTTGGATATAAGACCAACATTGTCTCTCTTTATCCACAACCACTAGAAGATCCACCTAATTTCTTGATACATCATTGATGCACTAGGATGTACTACCGATATATATATATATATATATATATATATATATATATGTGGTAATCCATCATTATCTCCTCTCTTTTAAAACAGTGACTGCTACTCTCTAAACGTTGGATCACCATCAACCAGATATTCTCCCATCACATCACACACTGGGTTTGACTCTTTTCCATTCATTACCTAGTCCAGAAAGATACGATGTAACCATAAAATGGGAAAATTGATAGATCCCTTATTCTCAGAATCATCCTCTCTCTAATAATTCATTAATCTCACAAAGTT
This sequence comes from Viscum album, assembly GCA_963277665.1. Taxonomy (NCBI): domain Eukaryota; kingdom Viridiplantae; phylum Streptophyta; class Magnoliopsida; order Santalales; family Viscaceae; genus Viscum; species Viscum album. The sequence continues at coordinate 1,335,501,291 of OY728132.1, read as the reverse complement.
CCACTACTCATTTTAGGTCATCCATCTATGCTACATCTTATCTCATTTATTATATCTAAGAGAATCCAATATGACTTTACCTTTTCTAGGTGCATACATCATCAAAAAATAAAACATATTCATATACTCAACCTAGTGCATCTATAATAGATTTAGGTCCTAATGTGTGAATATAGTGTGGATGGTTATATTTTATATTTGGACAATAAATATCTCACCAAAGAGATAGTGTTTCATACACATCATAGCATTTACCACTATTGGAAGCTCCATGTCATGTTTATTATAGATCCCATCTCGTATTCATAGATGATGATACCCATAGGCTACCACTTTCACTATATGTATCAACATTACTCCCCAACCAATGTATTATGAATCATAGTACACTGTATAACCAATCCCAAGAATATGCAGTGTTGGTAGGGGACTTTTGTTTAGCCTTCTCTTTAGATAAAGCAATACCACTTCATATTGATCTAACCACTAGAACTTCAGAATAATTTTTCCAGTTCTCTAATATGATTTTATATTTTTGAAATGTTTTGTATTAACCATTAGTAATGTCATGATAAACCCAAAATGGTCTTCATATCAAACTTGTTTTTGGTAAATTCCCAAGAAATAACTTCTTAAACATTCTATTGGCCTACCAATATATAGTTCATAAACACCAAATGTCCTAGGATAGTCACGTATTTAATCCAATATTCACATTTCAATAGAATGACATAAAATGATGAGGTTTTGGTTTTAGATTTAAGGGAAAGGGTTTATATTTTAGGGTTTAGGGTTATGGATTTTATGATTAAGTCATAAGGTATGTGATTTTTATATTTCAAAGTTTTTTTAGGAATATTTATATGCTCATAGAATGATCCTCTAGTATTATTGAGTTTATCATAATATTTTTGATGAAGACTATATACAATGAGTCCATGTACGGATAGAAGATGTTTTTCATGAGGGAAATGAAAAACATTTTCATGTTTTTCATCCTGAATGGAATCACCATGTAATCTTACAATCCATATCTTTTTTTGAAATTTCCTATTCAAAATATAATCATCTCTACCTTGAAACTGGTGAGATATTGTTAAAAGATCAATCAGGTAGAGACACGAAATCCTTATATCCAATCAAGAGGATCATAGATTCTAGGAAATTGATTATTAGACTCACCTATTTAGATAATACCAAATCATGTTTAAATATCAATCATGATATATTAGTACATTTACTAATCTATTTAATATACATTTATATTGTTTATCCTGAACAAATTATATTCTTAGTCTCATGACTTTGTTGAATCATCTTACAGTTTACATTTCTCTTAAGTATAAGTTCACTGTTAAAGGCTACTGGTAAAAGTCTTCTATTAAAGATCACCTTTATAGCTCACTGTCACTCTATGTCACTGATGATAGAAGGTCATTGTTGGAAGCTACCGGCACAAGGTCACTGTCACAAGTATACCGTTGATCTGCTTATCAAAGGTCACAGACAGAGCCACTGTCTCAAGGTCACTGTTGTGACAAGGATTCTGTTAGAAGTTAAATATCCAACTCTTTCTCAATTCTTCTATTGAGAGCATCACTGTTCAAGTCTACAGTTGGACGTGTCTACCATTAGTAGAAGGCTACCTCTAGACAACTCCTACTTTCGAGATAGTTGACTGTTGTTAAAATTCTATTGATGGACATATTCCACTATTAATGAAATTACCTATTGAGATAATTCTACTGGTGGAAAGGTCACTATTTCAACAATCTGATGTTACAGAACTACCGATTAGAAGCTTACTGATTGAAGTCTACCGTTGAACAAGCTTACTGACTGAAACTTACTGCTAAAGGTCTACTGTTGAGCCTACCAGTGAATTCCACTAATAAGGAGCTACTGTCACATAGAGTAACAGCTACCGATACAAGGCATACACTAACACAAATTCCACCGTTATAAGCCTACAGACAGAGAGCAACCAATGTATGATGATGGTTAACTAGTCACTACTACTCATACTCTTTACATTGTCAATATTATTGATATAATTATAACAGTTATTTTTATTCTTTTAATGCTTGTGCTAGTAATTAATGATATTGTTGGATTTTGAGGAACCGTACCTTGTACTTGTAAAAAAGGTAATTATTACTGTTGACTGGAGATGAACATGTATAAAAGGAAACCTCAAAGATGAACATAAAAATATATAGAAAAGTCTTTACATGCATACACGAACCAACCTGATGATATAAGAGGACTTACATACCTGAAGAAGAAGGAAGGGTGTATACTGAATCTGAAGAACCTGAAAATCCCATGAGAAAAAGAGCTTCTAACCCAACAAGTTGATCGTCTTTACACCTGGAAGTCAGAACCTGGAAGTTGCAACACTCTGTTTTGGAGGAAACTTGTAGAGAAGGACCAAAACTTCATTTACTTCATTCCAATGAGTCCAGAGCTGATCTTCCAACACAACAGAGCATTATAAACATATTCCTACTATCTTTAGCTCTATTGTGTTTAAGTATTTTACATCTGTGAGCAGTGTATCTCTGTTACACACACTGACTCTTGTGATTGAACTGAGGGATGCTGAAAATACCCATACAAAACTCTATTTACATTTTCTCCCACGTATTACTTTGGTAGAAGCCTAGTGTGGCTTGCTACTTTAATTTTTTCCCACATAGAAATGTGGTATAGGTTGAAAAACCTTGTCAGTTTGTGAAAACTGTTGTAAATCCCGATACAGACTATGTATCACTTTTTAATTTAATTGCTTTGTGACAGGTGATCACCAAGCGGATAGGACTATGTCTTGACTTAAGATTGAACCTCTTGTTTAAATTGTTGTGTTCATCTTTCATTTAATCCATTTTACATTTATCCGCTGCTTCTTTTTGCAAAGATAGAAATCAGTTTTTAAATTCACTCTGATAGTTAGTTATGGTTAGTGTGTATATCTGATTTGTTTAGTAAACCTGTTTCAAAAGTATAATTAGTTCTCATACTGATTCAACTAAGGAGTAATCATCCTTTGAGAAACCTGTTGACCAATAATTCACTTAAATCTCTACTACCTTAATTGACTGGGCTGTTTTAATTTGGGGGATTGTAATCTGAAATTTTTTTAACAGAAATATTAATTGGAACTCAATTCACCCCCCTCATGTGTATCCACTATGACCAACACTTGGTATCAGAGGTACATTTTTATTTATAAATTTTTTTCAAACCCTCTGTTTTTTAAACTGGGATTTTAGTTTTATCTTAAAGATCTTAAATTTCTGTTAGTTGTAAATTTTATCTCTTTAATACATTTTCTAAAATCTAGTTATGGACAATACACTAGAAGGTGATGCTACTAACAAGACACCTTTCATTAATGGTGTGAATTATTCTCAATGGAAAATTAAAATGAAAATTCATTTGGAAAGTATTGGTTTTGATATTTGGTCTACTATAGAATCAGAATATAAGATCCCCAAAACTGCCAGATCTACATGGGATGATTCTACAAAGTCTGACTATAACAATAACTGTAAAGCTATGAATTCCCTTTACTACTCTTTTGGAGATCAGGAATTTAACCGAATTTCTACATGTAAAACAACTCATGAAATCTGGGACACCTTGGTTGTTTCTCATGAAGGAACAACCAATGTGAAGGAAATGAGAATAAATACGTATATAATTAAATATGATAATTTTAAGATGAGACCTGATGAACCCATTTCTGACATGTACCTCAGGTTTAATGAGATTTTCAATACCATGGGTTCACTGAGAAAAACTATTCCAAAGAAGGAGCAGATCATGAGAATATTGAGAAATTTTCCAGACAGATGGGGAGGCACTTCTGTGTCTATCCGAGGGTCATGTGACATCAACAAGCTACCTGTTAAGGAGTTGATTGGTAAACTAATGATGTATGAAGAAGAATTGAAGTTTAACAAAGAAGAAGATGATAAACCCAAGACAAAATCCGTAGAATTCAAAACTACTACTTCAAAGAGAAAAGACAAGGAGAAAATACATGTACCTGCAGAAAGTTTAACCAGGGAAGATTCATATTCAGAAAATGATGAATAAATGGCTCAAATATATTAGATATTTAAGAAGTTCAATACGAATAAGAATATTTTCAGAAAACCAAACTATAAGGGTAAGTATGATCAACACGGTAAGTGGAAAAAGATTAGAAGAAATCTGATAAAAAATATGATATAGTCTTCTATGAATGCAAGAGGAAAGGACACATCAAGGCTGACTAACCGAAGTTAAAATTCAAAAAAAATATGATTATAAGGAAAAGAAGTTAAAGAAAGACATGAAAGCATCCTGGAGTGCTTCGGAAGACAGCACAAGTGAATTGGAAGCTACTGATTCTGAAAAGAATCATGCCAACATGTGCTTCATGACTAACATATCCGAGGTACCTATTTCTCTTGTTCTAAATGATTATTATTCTAGAAATAACAATGATTCAGATAATGATGAAAATATGTCTGAGGCAGAACTGTTTGAATATTTCAATATTCTGTAAGATACCTACAGTGAACTAAAAGATAAATATAAATCCTTGAAGAAATAGCATGCCTTGACTAGTAATGTTAAAACAGATCTAACTGTAGAAAAAGAAAAGAATGCTAAACTGTTGAAAGAGAAAACTCAACTCAAATTATCTAATGAACAATTAAGAAAGGATATTGAGAAGTTCACTACTAGTAAGGATACCTTGACACAGTTTCTAGGAAAATATATTGCTCCAAAATATACAACTGGTCTAGGATATCTGCCTGGACAGAGACAAATTAAGGAAACCAAATTTGTTCCAAAATCTGGACAGTTCCCTGCTAATTCTGGACCATCTTTTGAGAAATAGTTTTCTAAAAGACCAAACAAAGTATTTATGTCTCAAAATATGTTTTTTTATTTTAGAAAATCTGTAAAGAAAATATGGGTTCCCAATGTTTTACATGCTAACCTCTCTGGACCCAAGAAGATCTGGGTACCAAAATTACCCGATGTTTAAACTTTTTTGCAGGGAATTTGCTTAACGAGATCCTGTAAGACCTTATGGTACTTGGACAGTGGATGTTCAAGACATATGAACTAAGAATATTCTTGCATCCAGATTCTAATTAATGTTGATGGTGGGAATGTCACCTTATGTGATAATGAAAATGGAAAAATCGTCGTCTTAGGCCAGATTGGTAACCCTCATACGATAATAATTTATAAAGTACTTTTTGTTGATGGATTAAAATACAATTTACATAGCATATCTCAGTTATGTAATAATGGATTTAATGTTAAATTTGAGAATAATGCATTCCATGTTTTTAATTCAAAAATATATTTAGTTTTTACTGCATGTAGAAATGAGAATGTATATGCTTTTGATTTAGATTCCTTAGTCAAAAAAAATGTTTCCTACTTAAATGATCTTCATAACGAATCTTGGTTGTGGCACAGAAGGTTAGGACACTGTAATGTGCACTCACTTAAGAATCTATCTAAGATATGTTTAGTTAGAGACTTACCTAAATTATATTTCCCACTTAACAATGCGTGTAATCCTTGTCAAAAAGGAAAACAATTTAAAGTTTCTATCAAACTAAAGAAATAAGTTTCAACTTCTCAACCAATTTAGTTGGTTCACATGGATTTTTTTGGACCATCAAGAGTTTAGAGTCTAAATGGGATGCACTAAATTTATGTTCTTGAATATAACTTTTCTAGGTATACTTCGGTATAATTCTTAGCTCAAAAAACTGAAGAATGATCTTATTTTATTAAATATTCCATGTCTGTAGAAAATCTTAGTGGACATCGAATGAAGACCTTGAGAAGTGATCATAGCCATGAGTTTGAAAATCATGAGTTTGAATATTACAACTCACACAATGGCTATAGTCACAATTTGTTTACCCCTAGGACACCTGAACAAAATGGATTTTTAGAAAGAAGAAATAGGACCCTTCAAGAAATTGCAAGGACTATGCTTAATGAGTATGACTTACCTGTTTATTTTTGGGTTGAAGCTATAAATTCATCTTGTTATGTTATCAATAGAGTTTTAATTTGACCTGTTCTAAAAAGGACCCCTTGTAGACTTTGGAATAATAGGAAGCCTATGGTTAATTAATTTAGAGTTTTTGGTTGCAAAGTATTTATTCTTAATACTAAGGATAATCTTGAAAAATTTTCTTCCAAAAGTGATGAAGGAATTTTCCTAGGTTATTCTATCTCCAGAAAGTCCTATAGAGTGTTCAATAAGAAAACCAAATGTGTGGAAGAATCAGTTCATGTCAAATTCGATGAGACTGATCCACATGAGCCTAAAACCTATCTTGAAAATCATGAAGAAGATTTATCAATTCTGAATTTTAATGATAAAAATAGTGAATCCCCTGTAAAAATATCCAATTCTGGAAATTTTCCAGAATCTGATCCTTCCGATTTTGAACCAATAGACAACAATGATGAATCTATCTTAACCATTCCTAGAGGTATTAAGAGTCTCATGAATCATCCTCTAGATGTTGTTGTAGGCGATTTAAATAGTGGAACGCAAACTAGAGGTTCTCTAAGAAACCAAGTTGAACATCAAGTCTTTCTTTCAAAGCTTGAACCCAAAAATATTAATGATTCTATCAATGATGAATTTTGGGTAATGTCTATGCAAGAAGAACTAAATCAGTTCGAAGGAAACAATTTTTGGGAATTTTTGGAAGGTCCTAAGGACACTTTGACCCTAGGCACTAAATGGGTGTTTAGGAACAAAGTTTTTAGTCTAGGAATATAGTTAGAAATAAGGTCATGTTAGATTCATAATGATATAGTCAAGAAAGAGGAATAGACTATGAGGAGACCTTTTCACCTGTGGCTACACTAGAATCCATTAGGATACTACTTTCTTATGCTGCTCATCTGAATTTTAAACATTATCAAATGGATGTTAAAAGTGCTTTTCTAAATGGGTATATAGTTGAGGATGTATTTGTTGAAAAAACTCATGGTTTTACAAATCCTCAATTTTCCAATCATGTTTTTAAACTACCTAAAGATTTATATGGTTTAAAACAAGCTCCAAGATCATTGTATGATAGGTTCATCTATTTTCTTATTTCAAAAGATTTTACCAAAGGGATAGATGATCCCATTCTTTTAATTAAAAGGATTTATAAAGATGTTATAATAGTACAAATTTATGTGGATGATATTATTTTTGGATATTCTAAAAATTCATTATGCATTGATTTTTCAAAAATGATGCAAAATTATTTTGAAATGAGTTTAATGAGAGAACTCATATTTTTCCTTGGACTTCAGATCCTTCAAAATAAAAGTGTCATTGTTTTGAATGAAATTAAATATATTATGGATCTTCTAACACATTTTGATTTTGATGGTAGTAAAGGCAGTGACACACCTATGAGTACCACCTGTAAGTTGGATACTGATGAAGCTGGAGAACCATTGGATCAAACCAACTACAGAGGAATGATAGGGAGTCTACTCTATCACACAGCTAGCAGACCTAACATTATGTTTAGTGTATGCATCTGTGCTCGCTTTCAAGAAAATCCAAAAGAATATCATTTGTCTTATATAAAAAGAATTTTTAAATATCTCAAACATACTCTCAACTCAGGAATATTTTATCTGAATGGACAATCATTTTATTTGTTGAGTTATTCTAATGCTGATTTTTCCAGTTTCAAGTTAGATAGAAAAAGCACCTCTTGGACATGTCATATTTTAGGCAAGTAACTAGTATCTTGGTGTAGTAAGAGGCAGAACTCAGTTGCATTATCTACTGCTGAAGCTGAGTACATAGATGCTCGTAGTTTTTGTGCTCAAATTCTCTGGATGAAACACACTTTTCTAAACTATGGATATCAGTTCAAACATGTCTCTATAACGTATGACAATACAAGTGCTATTAACATTTACAAAAATCCAGTATCTCATGCTAGGACAAAGCATATTAATGTGAGACATCACTTTTTGAGAGATCATTATCAAAAGGGTGATATCACACTTGAATTCATTATCGCTAAACATCAATTGGATGATATATTCACAAAGCCTTTGAATTCTGAGAAGTTAAATCACATCAAACATGAGTTAGGAATGATTAATTTTAGTACAGTTAGAACTCACAGTTAGACCTCACAGTAATACCTCACAGTTGAACCTCAGTGATAACCCTAACTGTTACACCTCACCATTGCACCTCACCGGTGTACCTCACGGGTACATCTCACTATTGGTTACCTCGTTGTTTGTCTTAAATTTTTTTTGTGGGAAGTCGAACCGTTTTTATTCCTATGTATTATTTTTATTTTATTTTTTTTAATCCATAAATGATAAAACAAAAGGCGACGAACATATCTCAATCCACCTTCCTCTCTTAATCTTGATCATTTCTCTCAAAATTCCTAAACCCTAACTCCTCTTTTGAGCCCACAAACCTCTCTCAATCTCTATGGATAGAACCAAGCGACCCACGAATGTCAGTGATGATATTCCAAAGACAAAGGGAACTCGATAAAAATCTAGTGGCACTAGTAATACCCCGATGGGACCGGTCAACCCGCATCTGACCAAGAGAGAAATTTTTGCTAAGAAAGAGTTAAGTGAAAAATGGCTACTGTCGAGAAAGTCATTAGTGCTGGAAGCACTAGATGCCCATGGATGGACTGAATGTTTTTCCAACAACAATGGACCATACTACCTGAAACATGTGAATTAATTCTATGAATATCTGAATTTCTAAGAGGAAGATGATGTGAATAGGATATTATCTAGAGTCAATGGAAATTAAGTCAGCTTTTCGTCTACTGAGTGGGAAGCCTGTTTGAGAGTTCCTCCTGAAGGATTACATGATTACTACTCTGGAGTGGCTCCTCTAGACAGTGATGCTTTTGAGTATGAAAAATCTCTCGAAGAACAGACAGGAAATGGAAAATCAAGGAAGATCATTGCAGCTAAGATGAATGGAGAAGACAGGCTCTTGTTAAAATTAATTTTTCATGTAATTAGTCCCAAGAGATGAGATTTTGCAGTACCAGTGTACCAGGAGATATTCCTGATATACATAATGAAGCATGGAATGATGATTAATCTATGTAGGTTACTGATGGCACAATTGGAGGATATGACTAAGGAAAGCTCAAAATCCAATGCCCTATTCCATGCCAAGTTAATTTTAGTAATGCTAAAGGTAAACGGTTTGGATGGAAATCAAGAAGAAATGATAGAATCCAAGAACAATGTTTGTATCTCCAAATTTATTTGAAAATTAATGAAGAGTATCTGGAATGCCTGGAAGAAGGAATGGGTGAATGATGAAGGAAAGGTATATGAAAATATTGACCCTACTACTCACCCATCTAGCCCAAAAGACAAGAGAGATCCAGGCCTGAAGCCTGATGAGCCAGAACCGGCTTATTTAGATGAGGAAGAGGAAGCTGAAGGAGCTGTGGACCCTAATAGAGAGAAAAACCCCCATTGATGATGGCAGTGATCTTGATTTTCCTAAAAGTCTTGTAAGGACAGTAGCTTTATGAGAATCTATCCCTACAAAATAACTTCCAAGAAGAGAGACTGTTCTGAAGGACAGTGATACTGAGACCACTGAAGAAGAATAAGCATATAAGAATATTTTCAAGGACACTTCTAAAGAGGATGAGGCTGTCGAGTCAGATCGTTCTTCTCATGAGGCAGAGGAGGATTGTGATAAGGATGAAGGAAAGGAGGCTATTTCTAAAGCTGATGATAAGGACTTTAAAGAAGAAGAGCTTAGTTTGAGCCCTCTGATAGGTAATACATACAAGACAGTGTCTGGTCAGGAAGCGAGAGTGGCATCTACTACCATTGATATGGTAGTGTTTGATGACTCAGTGAAGGATGAGACTCACCCCACTGGTAAACCAACAGAGAAAACATCTGTTGAATCTGCTGGAGTTTCTAGAGGAGGTTGTGGGATTACCTGGAGCAAAACAGATAGAGGATATTTCTTATGGGAGATCTCTAAGTGAGGGGGAGAAACCTGTTTCCCTTGGTTCAGTTTCTGTTCTATATGACATAGAGGGTTGGTCATTAGATCCAGGGTACATGGTACTTGGACTCAATTATGGATATTCTGATGAGGAAGACCATCCTCAAAGGGATTTTGTTATCCTACCTAAAAGTATTCCAGTAGTTGTGGCTGACAATTTGGAAACCAAGGATGATATTTAGTCCTTAAAGGTTGAAATGAAATAGGTAGTGAGGGAATCAGTGGCAGATTTGAAGAATAGCCTTGTTGAATAGCTGAAGAGTGTGGAGAAATCCTTCGAGCTCTCTCTGGGATGTTCTGTGTCTAGTCCAGTTCAAGAAATGCTGAATGAGATTAAAGTATGCTGTGGTAGCTTTCTCGGTCAAACAACTTACATCATATATCACCTCTATTGAAAATTGACCAGATCAGAACTGTGATCCAGGATGATCTTTCTAAGGCCAGTACCAGTGTTACCTCTAATTCTCAGGTGATTTCTACCACTAGGGAAATCAATAGTTATGTTCGTGAACACTTGCAAGAAGCTACTTCTACTCAGGAAGCCATTAAGAATAAGGTAGATTCTTACTTCGAAAAGATCTATACCAAACAACAAATGACCAACCACTTCATGATTTTGATAGAGAATATGAAGCTACCTCCAGTGAATCAGGAATTCGGGGAGCAGGTCAACAAACTGAGAGAATTTATCCCTGCTTTGGATAAATTTTTTGAGAATAAAGATGATTTTCTATCTTCTATGGAAATGGGAGGAAGCATTATTATGGACTTCAGAAACCTAATTCCACCCTTTCTCCATGTGGACTACACCCCTTTTATCATCCCTCCTGCCTTACCTGTATCTCAACCCAGTGTTTCTTCCACGATTTCTCCTACTGAAGCTATCAGAAGCTTTAATCCACTGATACCTCATCGAGATACCCACTACAGACCCATAGGAGCTTCTGTTTCTTCCCCTCCAGTCATTCCTACAGCAATTCCCAAACCTGTTGATCCACCTGCTCCTCCTCCAACTTCTTCTTCCAAAGGGAAAGAAAAATTACCTACGGATGATGTGGGTTGAGTCTGTTTATGTCTATTGATAGGGACTCTTTATTCTTTTGGGGTCATGTATGGTACCTTCATTAATAAAAGCTTTCTCGGTTCTCTCTATTTGTGTTTCTTTTTTCTAATCACAAAGAGGGAGAAATGTTTTTCTAATTCTAGACCAATCATGTGATTGGGGAGAAAGGTGCTAATATACTAATATGATCATATGATGAATCTTTTTTCCTTTATCTCTAATACCATATACCAATATTTTTTGGTTTTACACTCTTATTAATCTTTGATACATGAGAACTTTCTTGATCGCTGTTTAGTAACTGTATTATATGTGATATCTATATATAATACATACTAGCATAATTTGTGATTATCAAAAAGGGGACGATTATTGGACTCACCTGTTTTCATGATCCCAAATCATGTTTAAATATTGATCATGATATATTAATCCATTTACTAATCTTTTTAATCTACATTTATATTGTTTATCCTGAACAAATTATATTCTTATTCTCATGACTTTGTTGCATCAGCTTATAGTTTAAATTTTTCTTAAGTATAAGTTCACTGTTAAAGGCTACTGGTAAGAGTCTTCTATCCAAGATCACCATTATAGCTCACTTTCACTCTATGTCACTGATTCTAGAAGGTCACTGTTGGAAGCTACCGGTACAGGGTCACTGTCACAAGTCTACTATTGATCTTCCTATAAAAGATCACATACAGAGTCACCGTCACAAGGTCACTGCTGTGACAAGGCTTTGGTTTGAAGTTAAATTTCAGACACTTTCTCAAGTCTTCTGTTTAGAGACTCTTTGTTCTAGTCTATAGTTCGACGTGTCTACCATTAGTAGAAGGCTACTGCGAGACAACTCCTACTGTCGAGATAGTCGACTTTTGTTCAAAGTGTACTATTGGACATATTCCACTGTTAATGAAACTACCTGTTGAGATAAGTCTACTGGTGGAAAGGTCACTGTTTCAGTAGTCTGATGATATAGAACTATCGATTAGAAGCTTACTGATTGAGGTCTACCACTGAACAAGATCACTGACTTAAGCTTACAGCTAAAGGTCTACTGTTGAGCCTACCGATGAAGTCCACTGATAAGGAGCTACTATCACAAAGAGTAACAGCTACAGATACAAGGAAACCACTGACACAATGTCCACCATTACAGGCCTACAGATAGAGAGATACTGATGGAAGATGACTGTTAACTAGTCACTGCTACTCAAACTCTATACCTTGTTAATATTATTAATATAATGATAAAAGTTATTTTTATTCTTTTAATGCACGTGGTAATAATTAATGATGTTGTTGTATTTTCAGGAACCATACCTTGTACCTGTAAAAAAGGTAATAATTCTTATTGACCGGTGATGAACATGTATAAAAGGAAACCTCGAAAATGAGCATAAAAATATATATAAAAGTATGTCTATGAATACACGAACCAACCTGATGATACAAGAGGACTTACATACATTAGTAAGAAGGAAGGTTGTATACTGAATCTGAAGAACCTGATCATTCTATGAGCAAAAGAGCTTCTAACCCAACAAGATGATCATCTTTACATCTGGAAGTCAGAACCTAGAAGTTGCGATAATCTTTTTTGGAGGCAACTTGCATAGAAGGACCAAAACTTCATTTCCTTCATTCCAATGAGTCTAGAGCTGATCTGCCAACACAATAAAGCATTCTAAACTTATTCCTACTATCTTTATCTCTACTATTTTTAAGTATTTTACATATGTGAGCAGTTTGTATCTATTACAAACAATAACTCTTGTGCTTGAACTGAGGGATGCTGAAAATCCCCATACCAAACACTCTTTACATTTGTTTCCCACATATAACTGTGGAAGAAGCCTAGTGTGTCTTGGTAGTTTAATTTTTTCCCACGTAGAACGGTGGTAGAGGTTGATAAACCTAGAATGTTTGTGAAAACTATTGTAAATCCCGATATAGGCTGTGTATCACTTTTTAATATAATTGCTTGGTTGTAGGTGATCACCAAGTGGAGAGGACTACGTCTTGACTTATGACAAAACCTCTTGTATAAATTGTTGTTTTCATATTTAATTTACTATGTTTTACATTTATCCACTGCTTCTATTTTCAAAGACATAAATCTTTTTTTACATTCACTCTGATAGTTAGTTCTGGTTAGTGTGTATATCTGATTTTTTTAGTAAACTTATTTCAAAATTAGAAATAGTTCTCATTCTGATTCAACTTAGGAGTAATCAACCTTTGAGAAACAATTTGACCAATAAGTCACTTATATATCTACTGCCTTAATTGATTGGGCTGTTTTAATTTGGGGGATTTTAATCTGAAAAGTTTTTAACAGAAATTTTAATTGGAACTCAATTCACCCCCCTCTTGAGTATCCACTCTGACCAACATTGATATTGGATCTTCACCATCATCTAGTTAAACTTTCAATACTCAACAAATATTTAAAGACTATCATGTCACTTCTTGAAGAAAAATACAAGTGATCCAAATGGTGAATTACTCAGCCGTACAAATCACTTCCAATTCAATTAATTTAGGTGAACACTAAAATCCCTAAACATGGTTTTTATTAAAAAAAAGGTATTGAAATGGGATTCACACTTTACATGAGCTTAAATTCTGAAAAACAAGTCAACACTTCAGAGTCTGTATGTGTTAATAGACCCCCACAGAGACTAAAACACATTATTCAGTTTCTTAAAGAAAAATTGGTTCCCTAGAATGATGAATAATTATATAGTTAAAGTTTGGGAATATTTGAAAATAGTTATAAACACTTTCTTGGGAATGGAACTACGAGGAAATATTTAGGAGGGAGTGGTCCAACTCTGTCAACTATAGAGAAGATTGGGGAAAATTCCCAACTAAATTATCCAACACATCCAATAGAAAATCATTAAATTACCTCCCATGTAATATTATTTTTTCATATTTCCCTGATAAAATTGATGTACTATGTTGAGGTGACATAAATTATATCATAAAGGGAACACATTAGAGAAACGTAGACATTTTGGTAATCCATAACTAGTCTTTGGGAACACACAACATATATATAAAAATTATATTGGATCAAAAAAATTTCTCATATGATTTTTCCATTTTCCCATAGTATATGAATCCTAGAATAAATGGTTTTTCATCCCTACACATTACTCAAAGTCAAAATATTTACACTAGCACAATAATACCCTCTATTAAACTACTTAATTATCATATTGATATGTCATAACAGAATGAAACAAATATACATGAAATAGAATGAAACTATCAAAATCATATATTACATATCAATTTATTTAATTATCTAATAGTTAAGCAGTACAACAACATGTACATATACAACATGTGAACCAAGATGACTAGTCTCGATGCATGAACACACTAGAATCAGAAAAATCAGATATCAACATATTTTCCATTATGCAAGTTGGGTATAATAAACAATAAAAGAAAAAAATAAATCCCCCCCTCTATATAGAAACTTAGAGGTCCAATATTTAGTCTTAGAAAAAGACATTCATAGTTCCCCTACCACAGTACCAATATCATATCCCTATTCTAATCTATCCCAACCCAAGCTAATGAGATGGAAAAGTTAGTAAATATTAATCATCTTACAAAATTTTGTATCATCTGGACCTGAACCACCGAGTAAGAGTGGGGTATTACACGACCTCATGCATGCCTCTCTATTCACATGCGGGAGCCAACAAGTAATAAGGGTGTATTTCTAGTCACAGAGATATTATACCTTCCATATAATGTCATCAAGTCAGATAATAAAAAATAATAACGTGGTCAATACAATCAAAATAGGTAACCAAATATTTAATATATTGTTTATTAATAAGATATAAAAAATGGAAATATGTTTATATTAATGAAAGATGATAATTAAAAAAATAATTATGGGGTCTTTTGTGTCTCTCTAAGATAACTCTTTCTCCATTCACCACAAACTCATACTTCCCCCATAATTCCCTTTCCCTTCACCACGTCTCCCATTGAATCTATAAGAACATTGAAAAAACAAGGTATGTTGTAACTAAAAGACTTTGTAAGACACCATGAATGCATCATTGACGTGATTTTATAATGAATACAATTTTATAAATTAATAATAATAAATTATTAAATTAATACAAAAACAATAAAAAAAAATGGAGGTTTTGTGCTTACCATGATCCCCTAAACCCCTAGGTGAACCCGGTTCGGATCCATGCCAGCAGATAATGAAATGAGTTAGAGGAAATAAACCCATGCATGTATGGTGTCCTCACCATGTCATGGAGATGAGACCCAGTTTCATCTATCCCTTAAGAGGACATTTCCACCTAGGTCCTCTGGATGAGAACATATAGTACTCCCATCAACAGGGCCATCATGTGGTGATTGACACTTGGAAAATCAAGGCTACCCCAAGCACACCCTCAACATGACAGCATGACTACCACTTATCTCCATACAATGTTCATTCCCCTCATCTCCACCATCAAAATGAATGTTACAAACCAACTAAGGTATAATCAATCAGGACGATCCACTTATCTCATTTACCATTCAAAATCTCCAAGGTAATGGTAATAATCATATAGGTAAGGAATACAGGTTGGCATATAATAATATATCATCATGTCTAAATAGCACTAAACATAAAAACATGAGAAAACAATCAATAATGATATCAAATAATCTAACAAATTAACCATGTATGGAAACATGTGTAAACGAGAGACCATGAGTTAAGGAACATCCCACATTAATGTCATCAACATCAATGCGAAGAATAAACCACCCTATGTGATTCAATAGATATAGTGAAAACTTTACGAGTCAAGAAAACCTCCTAATGACCTTAATATCGTAATCAATAACATTTAAACACTCTAGTTTTTTAAGGGTTCCTTGAATAACTATTATTAATTTTATTTTGAAAAGAAATAAAAAGTAATAATATAATACTCTTTCTCTCTTATATAATTTCCATATTGTCATTTCAAAAAAAGGAAATTATCCCACAAAAATCTCATTGATAATAGTTATCTTTTGATAAATTATTATATTATGTCCTTTTATAATTTTCACGTTGATAATTCATTATAAATTATCTTTTTATATTTATGCATTCATTATTTATCATTGATTCTACTTATATTTATATCCCTTTGTTAAATTATCATAAATTATCATTTTTTAATTATTTATTAATATGTTTTCATTAATTATCCATTTATAATTATCCCTTTGGTAATTTTCCAAAATTTATCCTTTTACCCATTGATATTTTAATTTATTTAAATTGTATTTTTATGAACTATAAATTTGTGTCAGATAATTATAATAACTATTCATTGATAATCTTAGATTTATAGATTCATAATATTAAAAATTATCCATTGGTAATATTTCAATTATTATTTGATAATTTTAATAATTATAGTTGTATAATCTTGGAACTATCATTTAAATTGCTTCAAAAAATATACATTGATATTATATGAATTACCAATTGATAGTTTTAATATTTTATAAAAAAAAATTATCATAAAAATTTTCAAGAAATTATCCCATCATAATCCCACATTTATCAATGATTATTATAATCAATATTTTTGGTTTCCATTATTTTAATAATAAGGGATAAACCGAATAATTAAATTAAATTGGATAATTAAATTAAATTAAATATTGATGAACACCACTCATTTTACATAGGAGCAGCATACCAGAGGATGTCATAGGGAAGAAGATAAAAACTCTAGAATATGGAAGTAGTTTCACTAGTCAACCAAAAATGATATTCAGGACACCTCAAATTCAATGGGCCAAACAAGAATGAAGGATGGATTTTTTAAAAATTTCCATAACGACACCACATCCATTTTCCCCAATTTTTTAACATTGATTAAAATTATGTTTATTCCACCCATATAGTGATTAGAAATCTTTATAAATTAATTGGTGATTGGAATAGTAGAAAACAAGGGAATAAAGAAGGTATTTAATTCACCTGTTACATGAAAAATGGTGTTTTCATTAATATTGTGGTTTGTGAAAAATAATACTTTTTTTATAAATTAAATTATTAATAATTTTGTAATTAAATAATTAAATAACTAAACATTACATTTGATCAGGCCAAACACCTAACAAACACAAATTTTATATCATGCCAAGGGTGAATCCCATATTCTAGATGTAACAGTGGTCACATATTTTTCATATGACACATCATTTTAAATATATTTAATTATTTCAAACAAAAGTACATTAAATTAATTTAAAAAGTTTTCATTGCATATTATCTAGACAACATCTTTATGGGCCCAAATTTTATGTTGTGCCTAGGGTAAACCCAATATACAAAACATAACATTTGTCTCTGATTTCTCATATGATCCACCGTTTGTGAGTTAGAAATTTATTTTTAGAAAATAAAAATATTTTAGAAATATTGAATAAGTTACCCTTTAATGTGATGTTTCCAAATTTCGAAGACATAAAAAACATTATTTCCTCCATAATGTTAACCCCTAATATTGTACCTAATGGTGGTGCAACATTTGTTATTTAAGACCTCATTTGAGATATATTCAATCATTTTATGAAAAATCAGGCAATAATAATATAATACATTAATTGTTTATATTTTGTTTGTGTTGTGGCTCTATAGGCCTAAGAATCCAATAAAATCATAGCTCTTAACTCTCAAAATAACCCAATAATATCTTAATGGGTTAATTGGGCTTATACCCCAACAAAAATATCTTTAAATCAACTATTAAATGATTTTTATTCTAAAATAAAATTTACAAATTAAAATATTGAGGAATTTTTTTAAATAAGGATTTTTATTATCATTAAAATTTTCAAGATATTACAAACATCAATAAAACATTTAATTGATATGGTAAATATTAATAAAATTTAATATTCAAAACATCAATTTTTAAAAAATGATTTCTTCCGTTATGTTTCTAAATTTTCATTTAAAAAATATATCATTAAATTTTTGAGATAAAATATTACTAAAATTAACTCATTTTTAAATTATAAATATTAATATTATAAATTTTTTAATTATTGAGACTTTTAGAAAATAATTTATTTTTATTTCAATAGTGAAAAATTCGTTTTTTACTATAAAAATATCCTTTATGACTATATTAAAATGTATATTAAACTAAAATAAATAAAAACAATGTTCATGATAAAGGATATATTAAAGATTGAAGTCATAAATTCATAAAAACTATTATAAATTTAAAATACCTTTGTTTAGTAACTGTAGAAATAATTACAAATAAATGATAATATTTTAGTATTCTATTTTAAATAAATATTAATATGGTGAAATTAGTTTTTGGATTTGTTTAAAATAATGATAATTTCAATTTTTTTATAAAAAACCCAATTATTACATTGAAACAAAATACAATGATAATTTTATATGACAAATTTATTTTTATCTAAAAATACACATTTTCAAAAAATAGGTTTTTACACATTACATGCACTAATATTAAAATTGTTTAATCATACACATTGAGATTTTATATAATAAAATTTATTTAAAATTTGAAATAAATTGGTTGAAAATATATATTAAGGTGCAATTTCTTTATACTCATTAAAAGTATGTTAATTTGGAAAAAATAAATTTCCATATATAACCAAATATGTTAAAAGTATAAATAAGTTTAATGGACATTAAAACAGGATTAAAAAATGTTTGAAAATGCATTTTTGTGGGGATATATACCTTATCTCATCACTAACTCTTTTATTTTACATCTTTTAGTCTTATTGACATTTAAAACATCTTTTCTCTATATATAAAGTTGAATTATTTACAAAAATACCATTCTCAAAATTTATAAAAGAAACCTATCACCAACCCTTCAAGAACGCAAATATAATTCTTTTACACCTGAAAATAGGACCATTAAAATTCATGTATAATCCTATTAGATTTCCTTTATCCTCAAGCCACTATTGATTTTCTTAAGACGTATTTTACCAATGAGTCTTCAAAGGGAATGTCTCATTCCCCAATTTGAGAAAGATATATCCTAAATTAATTTTATTTAAATTTAAATTCCAAAATTTAATTTTATAATTATTATATAATTAAAAAAGAAATTTTTTATAATTAATTTTATTATTCTTTTTTATGAAAAATTGACCACCTTTAATATTATCTATTATAAAAATGAAATATTCATTCATGCATTGTGCGGGCTACCGACTCCACAATATGATATATTTCATTTATCACTACTGCCTATATTTTGGATTATAAGTGGTGAATTGTTTAAAAAAATGAACATTTTAAAATAATTAAAATTATGTGTAAAAGAATTATATTCCACCAACTTTCCCTCTCATTCTTTCAGAAATTATAATGTTAATTGTGCTATGTGTACACTATTGCCTTTCTGATGTTATGAATCATGTTTTTCATCTAGTATCATATTTATTGGAACATATTAAAAATGATGTAATTTATTTAAATTGGTTATATAATTTAATTATTCTTATTTAATGATTGATTAAATTAACATAAAAATCCACTTTCATAATCATAATCATCCATTAATTATGGAAAGTTCATGTTTTGGTCGGTCTAACCACATAGTTTTACAATGGTATAAAATACTATCATTGATGACTATGTGAACGTAATTAATAATAATATATGTTATAAATAATTAAATAATTATATTAGTTTTTTCTAGGTTGGTAACATTATTATTATACTCAATATATAAGATACCATCATTCGTTTGTTAAAGAACATTGTACCATGCATGTCGCCAATTTCATCAATTATAATCATGAGTAACACTCTAATAAAATTTAATAAAAAAAATTATAATATACAATTGATTGTCAATTATGATACCTTTTGTGATATAGTAATAATGATATTTTGGAGATGAATCATGAACAATATTCTATTATGAGACTATTTGAAGAAAATCAAGGATTCCCACTCTCGATATTGAAAATAGATAATTAAAAAGTAATATTCATATTGGAAATATTTGAAATTTAACATTATAAAATTTTATTGACAAGAGTATGTTTATTGAATAAGTGATTAATATAGTAATTTTTTTTACCTAGTATATTCTAATTCTTTAGTTGAAGTTGTTAATTATGGTATGAAGTTCCATTTCTTAAAATTAATTTTTGGATGCATATTTTTTATCATGCATCATGAAATAATTAATATGATGTTATTATATCCTAATGAATTTCTTTTTTCATAATAATTTAATTTATGGGGATTGATAATCCCTTTCATGTAGTTAATAAAAATGGATTTTCATTCAATGTATAACAATGTCACAGGGTTCATTGGAAACTCATGTCCTTTAAGTGGGTTAGAATTATTCTTCATTAGATTTATTATAAAATTTTTGGTTGGTTCCTCTATAAGACATAATTTAATTGTAATTTAACTTCATATATGGTTTAAAATAAAAAAAACTATTCGAATCATCCAACTATATGAATTTTTTCTCGAAAAAATATATTTTTATTAAGAATAATTCACATTCTTTTTAATAATGGTCACCACTCCTTGTCTATATTTTCATTTCCAAAAAATGTTCTCATTTATTTTCAACAAACAGAATTATAACTTCTCTAATTTTATTTTCATATTTCACTCCTCCTAATATGAAAATTATGTTTTAATACTTTTTTTAAGATGTTGGTTTTTAAAAAAGGTTTTTTAAAATATTTTACCATCCATAAAAATTAAATTGTATTATATTCATCCCCAAATAACTTATGATAACCATTACATCATTTCAAGGAATGATTACTAATGTTTCCATGAAAAAATTATCTTTTTTTATAAGGATATCACTTAATATTTTGAAGTAAAAATTCCCTTTTATAGAATATTTACTGAAGAACCATTTGGTAAAAGTGATAGTTTTAAAAATAATAGAACATATCTTTTTGAAATATATGTGTTTTTAGAATGATTATTTATTGATAATTCCTTCCATGTTTATATTTTAAATATTTATTTATTTTAATTTCTGAAAAGTGGCCTTTATGAAAATGAAATAAAATTGTGATAATAACATTATATTTTATTCAAAAAATTAAATCATTATATAAAAACTCTTCAAATATTTTCTACTATTTATTCATTATCGAAAATGAAATTTTTTTCATTAAGAGATATTTTTCAAGAATCATATTATAACAACTCTTATAGAATACTCTTATATGATTACTGAGTTATAGGTATCAACTATTTATGTTCTTGAGGTTAATTTTCGTGATACCATCTAGTAATGTTGTGAAACAAATTTTCCTTCCCATTGTTTATTTATGATTTGATTAATGAAAAATGTTTTCTCTCATGATTTTTCTTGATATGATGAACTTTGGTGGGAGAGAGTAACATAATAGGGGGTTGAATTGAGTATCCAATAAAATTTATATTAAAAATAGTTCATTTAAAATCACTAAATTAAAAAAATAAAGTTAGTCAATACAATAGTTAAATATTTTAAAAATATATCTCAACGCTTGATTAAGGATATGTTTTATCAATATAGGAAATTACATTGTCATTTCAAATTTATTTACATAAAAAATCCTTAAGAAAAAACTAGTAAAAGACTTAATATAAATTTATCAGTTTTGTTTAATGTTTATCTAAAATATACTTCAAGAGATATAATAAATGAAACAAAACAAAAACACGTAAAATAATAAACAAGGGGTTCTCTCTAAATTATAGAATTAAACCCGTCTATAAGGAAATCACCCCCTACTAAGAAGATTATATAACAATATATAATAATCACAATTGATCAGGAATACAACAAAAATTTTACATTTTGTCAATGTTAAAAGACCCGTACATAATTATAAATTGGTAGAAATTTATCACAATCCACATAATGACCTCTTCTACAATAATTGTTGTTAAGATATGAAAATAGTTTGAGAGAATATCAAGTATTATCTAGTTTAAGTGAAATAGTCATTTCATGTAAATATATACAGTGAAACCAAACATTTCCCTTAAGGTACAAAAAAAATAAACATATAAAATATATAGAGTTGAAGAAATGAGGTGATGCTTAATTTGAAGTGCCTCATATGCTCGAGGTTCCTTAGGTTTGGCATTGGGAGGAGCTCGAATAGTTTCTACAAAAATTACATGAAAACAGAGTATCATAGAAATTTCATCTCTATCTAAATGAAATGATCTATATCTTCTATGTGGTCCACTCTTACAAATACAAAATTAGTAGTCTCGAAATTCCCACTCATCCAATATTCAAAAACTCAAAACCCAAAAAACTCACCCGGAAAAAATTCATCAAAAATGTATATACAACTGCAGTATTCAATACCAATTGATTAATAATCAAAAATATTTTATGCATCCTAGTAATCTTAACAGACCTATCTTGAATTAATTTTTGCAGGGGTTAATAAATAATCATTAAATAATACAATGAATTAACTCCCATAAACTAATCAATGAGAGAACACATTTAAAAGAAATTATAATAGAAATGGTATAATTTTATAATGGTACCACATCTCTAATGGAATCAAGAATCAAATATATAAAAATATGGTGGTAGTAGGTTCTAACATAAGCATAAGAGAATGGAAGAAAAGTCCCATTATTTGTAGTTTTTTGGAGAAAAACTTCCCTATTAGTAGAGGTTCTAGCATCATCACCACTCTAGAAATAGTACATTGAAGAAATTGATTTTCTAGAAGTATAACACCTTATAGTGTAGGGTTATAGTGGTAACAAGACTCTTAGGGAGACATTCCTTATGGTAAGATTTCTCTGATGGTATAAAATGTTTGATGGTGGAAGGTTCTTGTGTTGGTAGAGTTTGGCGGTATCAGAAATTAACTAATGGTTTATCTTTTCAACACATTGCCTCATTTCTTTATATTATTCTTTATATAATTATATAAAATCATACAACATTAAATTAATTAGAAAAATAGAAAACATGTTTTTTGACCCTTAAAACAAGGAGGTACCAACATTTAATTATTGATATCTTATGAAACACATATTTACTGTTTTATATTATGTGATGTTTCTGCCCTATTTATCTCTATAATTCATTTGGTAAAAATTTATATCACTTTGGATAATTTTAATTGAGTTTTGATACTCAATAATCCAATAGAAATATGTAATTGAGGAATATTCCTCCAAGGTAAATGAGTGAGTGGATCATGTTCCACTATAGAAAATGTTGAGTAATGTTTAGTCCAATAAAGAAAATAGGTTTTGATTCCTGATCAACAATATTAATGCTTGTACCAAATAATTTTATTTGAAATATACTTATGTTTGGTTTACCAGTGTATTATGATCCATGTTTTGTCTGGGTATTTTTTCTTAATGTCATGTTCATGGATCATGATAATGATATTTTACCCATATAATTATATTTATCTCACTTATTAACAACATTAAATATCTCTTGTGTTTCTCCTTTTGAGAATTTCATCTCACCAATTTCTTATGTTTTATTTCCCTATGACACAAAGATGGGTATTACATGTGATATTTTTTGAATGGATTTTTTGAATTTGAGAATTTGTAGAGAAATGATTATGACTATTGTAAATAATTTTTTATATAGCTAATAATCTAGGATAGTAAACACTTGGTTCATTGGTTTGTGTCACATAGTTAAATTTGTAATGAATATTCATGTAAACTAATAAAATAAATTTGTTTATTAAGCTAATGTCCCATCACATACTATGATATTATATAGTTTCTATATATAATGTACCCGACCTAAATATACAATGTAGTTATAATTTATCAAATGGATAGTGGAAATACATCACTATCTATTTCTCAAGGCCTACACATAATCGTGATAATAATATATGTCATTTACATGATAGAATTTATAATTTATCACAAATATTGAATTATGTATTAGATAATGAAATTTAAATAGTATACACAAATAAATTTTCAATTATAATATTATAGTGGATATAATAGAATAATAATATAATGGTGTTTGGAATTTTGTATGTTTTATGTTTCTTATATTAGTATAACTAACTATGAGGTTTGGTGTGATTTATATTGTAAAGGTGAGGTATGTACCCTCCATGGAAATACCTTGATATCAAGGTGTGGGTCCCCTAATGACATAGTGGAGTAGTTTAAACCCTATTATTATGGTCAATGGGTCATATAGTTAAGGTGTTTTATAATCCCTCTCAGTGATAGAGAACACGCACAATGATGTCTCAATTGTCCACTTGGGGATCTAACCTCCTCAACTACCAGAAACCAAAGCAAGGAACGATTACATGACTAGAGAATCTAAGATATGTAATATGTGTTTGGGATAAGAGTAAATGGGTTTTAGGTACTCTAATAAGTAATATGTTTTTTCCCCCATGACATATGGCCTTACATTAGTCGATATAAAATCCTAAGAAGAGGGGATGTTTAACACCATGATTCAAGAATGTTGATGTGAGAGTAATGAGATTTTGTATTATCTGGTTTATGACTGCCTTTCAATATTAGATGGTTTTTATCATGTTATATTTACGTAGCTCTAATATTGTTGTTGGAGGGAAAAAAATTATATTCCTATACATTAAAATGTGATGTCGTGCTATACAATTATACCTACATGAATGGCCCGAAGGCATTATTTTTTATTGATTTTTGATAACCCCACTTTCAAGGGATGAGGGGGAACCCTTACAAGGCCCGTAGGCTCAGAGAATAAAAGGCCCAAAGGTTTAAGAGATTACATGACCTGGAGGTCTTAGAGAATTCAACCAGACTATCTACGAGGAACTACACGTCCCCAGCAGCTGTATCATGATAGTAGATCTCCACCATTGCATGGACGTCTGGCTAGGCTTCCCATGCAAGCAAAGGCTGGCCCCGATGAAATATCCATACCCTTTCATTCTGAAAATCCATTTGGCTCTACTCTAGAGACTGCAACTACTCTGAATCCTCATCTAGGGATGCTCCTTTTTTGTAGTCTGTCTGGGGAAACTGCATGTAGCCCTAAGGATTTAAGGTGGTCTGAAGGCATTAAAGGTGTCCTGAAATCCCTACTGACCCAAAGGACTGGGTGGCCCAAAATCCTTAAGGACTTCAAGCCCAAACTGATGGCCTATGTTGAAAAGTTCCAGTTGCAACAGTACTGAACAGTCCCTGCTACAGCGCCTACTACAATACCTACATTGTGTACATTTTTTCTACAGTATAGCACAGTGTATAGTCTATTGCAGTACCCACAAATTGTATAGTCTACTATATTTCCCACATAGTGTATAGTATGTTACAGTACCCGCACAATGTACAGTCTTCTACAGTACTACTTCAGTACTAGAAATATGCCTCTACCTAGTTTTGAACCTGGGTCTCGTGGATGCACTTAGGGATACCTTTTAATGAGTTTAAAGTCACCTATATTCCTTTTATTCCTTCCTATAATGAATATATTATTATTATAACATAATTACTTTCCATTATTATACTAAATATTGATCTAAAAATATGATTTTACATTCTCTAATGTTTTATCAGAATCCTTTTATGTATATTTATATTCACCTATAAAAATTCTGTCTGAGCCTTGTGAATTTTCTATATATAAACTATATAGTTTGGAGATATTATTGTGGTTCATGGATTTTCATTTGTTTTTTGTGGAGTTGATGCTCGATGGTGTTGGGTGGTACATGGTGGGGGAGGATTCTATTTGATGGCTCATCCTATGAGTCCATTCCATAAGAGGAAGATATAAAATTTCATATATATATATATATATATTAAAGTGAAAAATTATCCTTTTATTGATTATTTATAAGGGACTAAAATGTGTGATTGTGTAGTAGTTCTATTTTCCATGCAACCATTATTATAAAATTTTGTTATTTATTAAAATTTATTGTGGTTGTGGGTTATATTCTCTGAATTATATTACATAATATTTTCATGATGTTTAATACTAAGGTCCCCATGTTTGTTTAATCATTGTTAATTCTTGTTTCTTGACTCTAGACTATTTTAAATTGGTCTAGGGTGGCACATTCAGCTTTTCATTGGTCCTTGAGGGGTCCCAATGGTCAAATCATGTAAAAAAATTTATTTTTAGTGGGATTTATAAGGATTGGTTTCACAATTAATTGTTTTGTGAGGGTTGGATAAGTAAATTATGGTAATAGTGATATGGTGGAATTTAATTCAGTTTTTAGATGAAAGAAACTAGTGTTGGTGTGATAGTTAATATATCTATTAAACAAGACTTTGATAGTCTATTGATTAACTCAAAACCCTAGGTAAATAGTTATGGTTTACTTTTATGATAGTACATTCTTAATGTAGTGTCCATTTGTGGTGTCACATAACAATCAATTATAAGGTCACCTTAATATTCATTAATCATTGTGAGTTTATATTAAAGAATGTGGGATACTACTTTGGGATATCTAGACCATATTGATATATAAGGTCTTTATGGGCCAATTTTTGTAATTAATCCCCTTACTAATATTATGATGAGCAATGATTCATTAATTCAAGATTATTTTATTGGAAGTATCCTCTTTTCCACGGGAAATAGAATACTATCTTCCCACTAGGCTTAGTTTTAATATTCTTAAAGTGTGTATACTAGTACATTCATTGTCCGTGAGACTATCCTTCGACATTAGATGATATGAAAATTCATTTTATACATGTTCTATGAAATTTTAGATGAATATTATCATATAGTGAAATATGGTTGGTTAATGATAGTGACTCGTATATTCATATTAGTTTAGATTCCTAGTGAAATGGAAATGATTATTTTCTGACTCCCATGGATGGAACTACAAATAGTTAGTGACCAAATTTTTATAAACCTTATGACGAGATAACACGACCATTTTCAGATTTGATCACATAATCAAGATATGGTCCCATCCAATTATTTTGATGACTATTTGAATTTTAGAGGTATTAGATCCTTCGTAGGGAAGAATGACCATAATTGATTTTGAATTTTGGAAATTTTCCTAAACAATTATTCCTATGAAATTATTTCAAGTAGAATTGAATGAGATTAATATTACAGTCAGATACACTAAAGAGAAAAACCAGTCCTGGTTTTTTTGTTATATAAATACACCTAAATCTTCTTGCACAACTAAACAATTTATGTTGAGTGTTTTTTGGATAATATACACCCATATTTTTTTAATGAACCATATTTATACATGAACATAGAAAAACTATGCTATGAGAATACCTTCATGCTAAAGATAATGTTAATAGTATGAAGATAACTTTTTTACACATATAATCATTCCTATGTTGTTGTATTATTTAAATATATGATAATATTAGAGAAAATATTGATACCCAATTCATGGATCTACTTCCCCCACTACCTCCTTCAGTTACCATGTGTGATGTATAATTCACTGATAGAGAACATTATAGAAAGATGTATGAAAAAGATGGATATGATGAATAGATAGGTATAAAGTATTGTTCATTTCCTCTGATCATAAAAAATTAACATGTAAATTTAGCCACAAGTTATTGTTCCAACATCAATTTTTCAAGAGCTAATGTTTCCATTAGGGATCATATCAAGATAGTGTCAACTAGAAAACATCCCTTAGTGAATAATGTATTTAATAATGAACTTCTCATGAATTATGGTCACTCATACTAGAAAATGAAAATATTAATTATGTTGGTAAGGGAGAGTATCTCAAGAGGAGGTGAATTAAGTAACCCAATAAATTTTTGTTACAAACAAGTTTAAATAGAATCCCAATATAATAATAACAACCTAGTTAATAAAAATTGAAGATCAATATATGTTCTATTATTTTAAGATATTTCTTAAAGAGTGATAAAGTTATAGTTAAAAAATATTTGAATACTACTTTAACTTTTGAAATCAATTTACTCAAAAAAACCTTATATTACCACTAATTAAATCTAAATATCAAAGGAGTTTTTTTAAATTTAAAATAATTGATTTTGAAGCTTAAAAAAGAAGAAAAATAAATCACCCCATGATATGAATACAAGAGGTTCAGTATCAATCCCAGAACTAATCATCTCCACATTAAACCACCTATTCCCAATATTATTTAATATATAATATTTATCCACAACCGATATTAGGAACACAATAACAAAAAAATTTCTAAACCATACATGAACCTCTTCCACAACAATCATATGAAAATAATAATTTTTGGACCCACATCAACCTATTCCACCACACATGGGTAAAAAGGAGTAAAGGGAGTTAAAAATATATATAGTATCTTCTACTTAAAGTACATTATATAGTATGTGTGTTTATTATACAAAGTAAAAAACACACTTCTCAAAATGTATATAAATCAAGAATAAATATAATGAAAAGATGTAGAGAATGTTTTGTGGCTCATATTGATATTCACTGAAGCATGACACACTATGGATTTAGCCTAAAGTTGATATTGAGTCATTATTTTATGAAATTTTAGTAAAATAGATCACTATAGAATATTTTTGATGTAACTACATGAAGCGAACTAGATGTTTGATGTGATCCAATGTTCTACAGTTATACAGGTTAGTATGGTTCATGTAATTCTTTTTAGAATTGTTCACACTTTACATTACTCTCTATTTATTACAATATTACAACTCTATTCTATGTGTTCAGTATATATCTATGACTATCTTGTGCATGATAGAGTATGTTTCCTAATATATCAGCATCTTGCAAGAAGAATCATTTGGAACATTTTCTCATCATAATGATCGAATGACACAAACATTAAGGAATTACCATAATAGTTAAATAATAATCATTAAAATAACTCTAATTATTAAATTATGCAATACAAACATTATAAATATTTAATTCACAATAAATAATAAGTGGTGGTGACTCTTCTGAATAGTGATACAATTTTAATAGTTACATATTCTAGAAGTAAGTTAGTCCAACGATGTCTTAGGCAAAGGGTGGATCATTCACAACGCTGACCTTTCCCACTCATGAGTCATCTCTATGGGTAGGTCATCTAAAAACGTTCCCTTATTTAGAGGTGAATAGGTTATGATGGTGATTCATCTTTAGTGATTGGTCATATAAAAAATTACAAATTTGGAGGTGACTATGTATTGACGGGGATTCATCCTAAGGTGGTTGGTCTTTTCCTTACCTAGCTAAATATTGAACATGATGGTGACTTGCCTCTGATGGTTGGGTTTCCCCATACATTGATAAACGTTCATCCAGACTGTGACTTGTCTCTACTGGTGGGTCATTCCAATAAAAATCCAAATTTTCATCCTAATGGTGTCTTGTCTTTTACAGTAGGTCATTCTCATACATAGCCATATTTTGGTCCTGATTGTTACTAGTCTTTGATAGTGAATAGTCCTCAATAGGGATTTATTTCTAGCATGAGTAGATTCTGATGGTGATCCCTTCCAATACATATCCAAAATGTCCCCAAAGCACCTTATATTATAAAATTTTATCATAAATCATAAAATACATTCATAACATAAGATATGTGATTTTGTGATCATTAAAATATGTGTTCGAAAAATATCCCCCTAATTGATTATCAAAAATCATACAATTATTATAATCCATGTTTATAATAAACTGAGGCTTTAAAATATATCACCTTATAACATTAAATAGATATAGTGAGTTTTTTATCATAATGGTATCTAATGGTTTTAAATAGTTAATAGTATGAAAGGGAGTTAAAAAGATAATGAAATTTTGTTGTTTGTTGAATAAATTAAAAACATGTGATCTTAAAAGAAATATCATTAATGAAGGTATCAAAGGATTATATTTCCATTAAAATATTATATTTATTAGTTAAAACTAAACATTGAAAAACAATATAAAAGATGGTATCAAAGAAAAATTAGTGTGAAATTAATATATAAATTACATATATTTATTCTACCACTTTTGGGATTATCATAATGTGAGAATAAAATAGGAAATGTAATGAAACAAAATAGGAATAAAAAGTGATTTGGAATTTATGTAGGAAATTTAAATACCTGCAAGAATATATAAAAAAATTATTCGAAAATGCCTATCAATGAGTATAAATATAATATCAATTTTGTTGGTCTTGGTTAGAGGAAAAATTGGAGGTTTTCTTCTATAATTATAAAAACCATAAGATTCAGTTGTCGAATATGTAGTAACAGTAGGGATGTATATGGGGATAATATATCGAGTGGAAAATTGAAGAATAATTATGGGAATGTGGTGCTAGATATCTTCTCTCTAAGACAAACATAAGGTATGGAAAAGATCTACTAATGTTTCATTTGGTTGTCTAGTAACACCTAGACTAAAAAACTATAGACCACTGGTTGGAGGGCTGAGATGAGATGTGAATGGAATGGAATCTATTGCCATAACTTTGTTCCTAGAAACATGATAAAAGGGTTTCATCAATTTTTTGTAGTCCGTGATAATATTTCCAAAACTTTTTATAGCACTTCAAAAATTCTTTTTCTCCTCTATAAATGGTTTTAGAACAAGAGGCATCACATTCAACTAATTCACCTATTATTTGTAATCTTGTGTTACTGGAGGCATTCTAAGGTTCTCAATAAGGAACACAAAAGTGAGTTGGACTCATTTTTTTTTTATATACTAAAAATTTGATACATTATAACCTTTTTAATTGTCTCTATATCAACATTCATATCATACATATACTCTCTTATCATCATATTCACATGTAAACATTTATTCTAGATCTTCCTCAATCAAACCAAAGGGGGTTCATGTACATCTCCTTAAAAAACCGGAATCTCTTCTCTAACTACTGACCTGATAATCTAAACATCAAAATGAGGAGGTTGAACACTCAATGTATAATTTATAGAAGAAATATTATCTACACTCTCTACCAAAGAATAAAAAAATATACAAAATGAGGTTCTCATTTCATCCAACGTAGATCCCAAAGACTCCATCTCATTTTCTAGCCTCATGTCCTTTATCTTCAATTATTGAATGTGATGCATCATCATGGGATAAATGTGTTGTATCATGAAATCAAAAAAATACCATGTATCTATCTCAATCAAACTAGTGACATGAGGTGCCTTATTTCTCAATAACAAGTCAAAATCAGAGAGAATCCTTTCTTCTAAGGTTTCCAAGTCATCTTTAGATATAGTATTGACTAGAACTGATTTAACTGTATGTGTTGGTACAGCAGAATAAAATATTTATAATTCTTATCTAGTATATACATGTTCTACCAATGATCACGTAGGATCTATCTCTTCACAAATATAAGTTCAACCTTTCTTTTGTGGACTTCCATCATCATTTGAATCATATTATTATACACCAAGACTATTATACCCTACAAACATATATTGTTCCTAAAGATATGGCCCCCTCACTAGTAGAAGACATACCATAAGTATTAATAAACTATAAGTTCCTCAAATGTATGATTAAAAGTGGTAGGTAAAACCTCCATTTACTCATTAACAAACTGTCCATCAACTTACTATTTAGAAACCTTCTACACATTAGCTATATGATAATCATTGTCTATATCAGTATGAACAACATGGTTACTATCCATACAAGGAGATACATCCATCACAAGAGATTCATCCTTTTAATTTCTTGTAGAAATATCCACATCTTGAACTATGTTTGGTATCTCTTCATATTCTCAAATAGTTGACAACCCTGGAGAAGAAATAAGTTCTTAAGGAATCTCAAAATCCTCAGCACCAATGCGACCCCCTTGACCATCATGGTAAGACACACCATTACTGTCATTTCCACATCCATTTACATATTCGTTTTCATCTCCATTTTTTCTTCTTATTCTTCATCACCCCCATTATCAACATTTAATTTAGATGAATTTCAAGTTATTGTAAACATTTTTTCATAAGAAACTTATGGTTCTTATTCCCCACTTCATTATTTTAAGAGATAGTCTCAAATATAGAAAGATATATGTGGGATAGAAGAACCATAAGTAATGGATGGATAAATATTATGAAGTTATAGGTAACTAACTTCATATTTTGAAAAATCATACTCCTAATTATCAGAGAAATAATCCTCCTCTTCTCCCTTTGAGTATTAAACAACATTATATAGCTCTAGGCCAAGATCCACAAGATTCTTTGGTCCAGTAGGATGATCAACCAGACAAAAAGCCTCATATATCCTTTACTAATCATCATACAACATTCTTTTCCAGGGGTTTTAACTCATCTCCATTAATTATCCAATGATCATTGTAATTAAAAATCTTTCACATTTTTCTACGATTTGTTATTATTCATTATCAATCAATCCATTGTTTACCATCTTGGTTGATATGAAATTTAGATAAATAAGGTTGTATGATCTATAATATGTCGTAAACATCTCCATCATGTTAACCCTAAGGTATATATATATATATATTTTATATTCACCTATCTCCATAATATATAATTGATACACATCCTGAAACCTTTTTATGGTGAAATAACCTTCCCTTGGGGAAAGAATATGTTGAATAAACTTGCAACAGAAATGGAAATCGCCATCAATCTCAGTAGCATATGGTCTTCTCGCCATACATATTTCATCAATTATAACATGGAATATTTGTATTCAATGTTATCACTACCTCTATGTATAGTTCCTTGATAATTTTTTGATGCACCATTATGAGGTAGTTTCATACATCTTTCCCATTTTCTATATGAGAAAACCAATTTTCACCCATTTAATTTGTTTATGAAATGGTCTTCATCTTCCTCAAAGTTAAAATCAACTTATAAATAGATTCGGTACACAAACCTATGGTATAATTTTCATAGAACCACTCTACCCATCCTTATTCTTGAGAAATATAAACCATCAAATATTTTTTTTTGATATAAACCATTCGTCATGAACTTCCTTCTAGGGTACCAAAACTATCCTCATAAGCTCTTAGTTTACTAGATAAATAGTATCTGGATGGATTGACTCTATATTATTCTTATTTGAAGGATGAAACTCAATCAGAGAAGATTTAGTGATCTTATTCACTCTAACCATGGTAAATGGATTGGAAGGATCAAATGAAGATGAGGTAAGGTCAATAATTTACAGAAAAAGTGTCATGATGATACTTCAGAGTAGGGAACAAGGGTGTGAGGATTGAAATTAGACAAGTTTCAAATTTATATCACTTAGAAATTTGAAAATTGAAAAACAAATTTGAATTTGAAAAAATAAAAAATTAATAAATAAATTGAATAATAATAATAATAATGAGATTTTAAAAACAGCAGTGGAAAAATTTACAATTGCGGGATGTTTCCAATGGTGGGTAAACACAAACATTGGGTAACACCACATAGTGGGTAAAATTCCAATGGTGGGTAAAACACTAATGGAATGTAAAACTCCAATCAAGGATAAAACTCGACAGGTGGGTAAAGTCAAATTGTGGGTGAAACTCCAATGGTGGATAAAACTGTAATGGTGGGTAAACACCGACAGTGGGTAAAATTATAATGATATGTAAACACAAATGGGAGGGTCCTAATAATTTAAAAATAATGAAAATTAATCACACCTAATACAAGTTTCATTTAATTAATTCTCTTAAAATTAAAATGCATAGTGAAAATATCAACAAGAAGATGTTTATTTCAAATACATTCAAAAGTTAATTACCATTTTGAAAATGGCATCTCAAAAATTGATGTATTACATCATTTGTTTTGTTCTAGAGTGAGATACAGGGTTCGTAGGAATATTTATATCTCTTATGTTCCTCATGAATCTAGATACATGTTAGAATTGATATCCATATTCATGTAATGTGTGTTTCATCCAAAAAATTTAATCACATAAAATACTTGTGGAAATGTATTAAACATAATTTGTAAATAGTGCAACAAATTATTGTTTCTCACTACACAAAAAAACTAGTTACTTTCCCAAAATATGATATATTATATACATTCCTTTTTATCATACTTCAAATCACCACAATAACTATATGAATAACTCACTTGTACAAATTATATTCCTCTAAGATAAAGATGTCCTAAACTGGTTGTATACATGATGTATTTAGAAATAATATTAACATTTAATAAGTCACACTCCTTTAGGTTCGATTGAAAATGAGTACACATACACACACTAGAAAATTCTCTATTAAGATAATATATAATTAGATAATAATTTCAATCAAAACACTATAACTGGTTTGGTTGAGTAATTTTCAAGTTGTATAAAGATCAAATTTTTAGGTGGTACTCATAGGAGTTTCAATACACTTAGTTCTTTCGAAACTAAATTGTTTAAAAAGGAATTTAGTATTTTTAATTTTATTTATGTAATTATTAAATTATTTAAACAAATATTAACAGAAACAATTAATTTTAGTCCACCCATTAAAAAAAATTCAATGTTATTTGGCTTCATATATAAAAAATCTGTACATAATGAATTTTTAGGTGAACCCAAAATATATTTATCTATAATAATTTGGAGAACTAAAATATATTTTTATATTTTATTACAAATATGGTAGTATTGTATATACATTTTAAAAATCATTTTTAAATTAAAAATAAGTTGATCCTATATACTAATCTCTACATGATTATCTTAGACCATATAAAGAATTTGTTAAAATTGAAACATGAATTGTAAAATGATATTTTTTAAATTCAGGGGGGAGGGTTGTTTGACAAAAATAATCTCAATAATATACACATTCAAAATTTTAATTTAGACAAAAATTTGATATAGTTAACAATATAGATGTTCTACATGGTCTATTGATATTATAATGGCTTCATATATGGATACAGGTGAAAATGCCTCTTCATATTCTATACCCACTTCTTGAAAATACCCTTATTAAAGTAGTCTAGACTTATTTCTTACAATAATTCCAGATTCATTAATAATGTTTCTAGAAACCCATTTAGTGTATATAGTGAATGTGTCTTTGAGTCTGTCAACAAGTTACAAAAATTATCTCTTTCAAATTTATTATGTTCTTCATGAATACCTATTACACATAATTAGTCATTAATTTCATCTGTGATGTTCTTAACATTATGTTGTGACAAGAACGCATGATGCTCATCCTAGTTTGTTAGATAAGATCTAGTTTGTGTACCCCCATCTACATATCCAACAATATAATCTAATGGATGGTATTGAGGATACCTAACAACTCTACAAAATGAATGATTGGTCACCTTAGGGTCATCTACAGGTTTATGTTATGGAAGTTCCTCTGAACTGGTTCATTTTTCTACATGTTTCCCAACTGAATCAGGATGTTTCGAATTTATGTTCAAGGTTGATAAATCATCCACAGGGACCAATAATGGAGTCTTAGGTTCATGTGGATCTTTTACATCAAACATGTGATAGAAAAAATATTACACAATCTTTTTTATTCTCTTGAAAACTTTATAGTATTTACTAGATGTTTAATAACAGTGGAATATTCCTTCAAAAAAAGAGGAAAACAGATAAAGATTATCCTTAGTGTTATGACTAAAGACTTTGAAACAAAAAATACGAAATTAAATAATCTTAGTAATTATACTAATCCAATATTAAAAAGGTTTTTTCATTAGAAATTGGTCTATTTAAATCTGTATTAATTATATACTGTGAAGTCCTCCCTTGATACTCTCTTCAAAGGGGAAAGAGTGAGGATGTCACTATTGGCCACCCTTTCCATTCCAGTTATAAATGCATCCTTAAAAGAGGAATGAACACCACTTCACATTTTCTTTCGGGGATGAAGTGATTGAAACCACAATCTGGTGGGTCATAAAGGTTAGAAGCCACTAGATGCATGTAGAATTTTCCCAAATAAGACAGCAGAGAGATATCCTCTATGTCACGCTGATGGGTTTAGATTTATTGTAAGCTATCACCACCTATATCAGTATAAAATGTATCCACAAGCACATTCCCATCCAATATGAGAACTGTACATGTTTACTACACTACACCACCTTGATGTGGGCCAACATCATGACTAACATTCATGTTATGATTTGGAGTTCCTTTTGTAATAGGAGACTCCAGACTTGGCTTTATTATCGAGGAATAGGCATTCCACTTCCGAGCATCAACCACATCCTTAGACATAGGTTTCTTCAAAGATGAATGTATGACACCATCTACATTATTTTCCACAATATTCCTCAATAATTTCTTCATAAAATATGTCACAAGAATCCATTTTAGAGAGAAAACGGAAGAAACTCATATTTATAGCATGTTCCTTTAACATGACCAGTTGTCACTTCTTATTATATTAATTCTATGTCAACTCATGTTTTCTCTAGACTTATCATAATTTGTGAAATAAGAACATGCTTCACTTTTGTGAGATTTAAAGAGTAGAAAAGTAAACTTATAAATGTCATCTCCAAGTACATTGTCATAGTTCATACCATTTAAACTGGAAACTATACATGGTCCAAACTAGTCCATGTTAATTGAATCAAGAAGTTGGTATGTTGAAACTTATTTCATTAATTTAATAGGTATCATGTGTTGTTTCCATTTTTTATAGGGGTTACAAACATTATTAGTTGTGAATTCAAGATTTGGAAGATCCCAAACTAATCCTTTCCTAGTAAGATTCCTATGTCGGTGATTATTATAGGGGCCAAGTCTTCTATTCCAAAGATAAGATTCTATATGAAAAATAGTAATGAAAAAAACATTTTGATAAATTATTGAATCGTGATTAAGATAATATAAATTCACATTTCTCAAAGAAGTAAATAGTAAATAATTTTTAGAATTGAAACAAATAAAATAATTGTTCTTGAACATCACATGAAAAACATCATCATATAGATGTTAAATCCTAAGAATATTATATTTTAAACTATCAACCGAAATTAATTGAGAAATTAAAACTAGTTAGTGTTACTAATTATCTAAGGATAATGATTTTTCTTTTAGAATTGCCAACAAAGGTTACATATACACCATAAAACCTTATAAGTTTATTAAATCTCCACTAATCTCCTGTCATATTCTTGGAATATCCACTGTCTAAGTACCATATATTTCTATAAGATATTTTCAAGCATTTTCCTACAAAACAATGTTAATTACATGAATGTTTTGTCTACCCTTATTTTCATGGGTTTAGATATCTTAGTGATTAAGTCCTTAGAAACCTGTATTCTCTTGATGGGTTTTTAATAAGAATATTGTAAACTCTTCGAAATAAAACATATATTATGTACACTTGAATAAAAATTTGTATTGGAATTTTCAAAAGTTGATTTAGTTACAACAGATTTCTTTAAAATTATTCACTATCTAGGTTGGTAACCTAGATCAATAATATATATATATATATATATGAGAAAAAAATTTCATAATATTTTAGTGAGAATTTCCCCTCTATTTTTAAATCTCTCTACGTATTTATTTAATTTCCCATTTAGAAATTTATGCTCTGCTCTTTCATTAAACATATGAGAATTCATTTCGTTTTATATCATAATGTTCACTCTAACACTATCAGATAAAACATTAATTTTCATTAGAACATTGTATTTATCATTGAGATCATTAAAAGTATCTTAAATAAAAATTTAGTACTCAGTAATTTCCTCTTACGAAATAACATCATCCTTTTGTTCATTTTCAAAATCGATAGAATTATGTATCGGATATAAAGTCTATACATCAAATATATTTTTCATAAAGAATATATTTTTTCTATTAGGATTTTCTTCATGAATTGAGTCTCGGTCACTAAAAAATCCTTATAGGAACTCCATGTGTATTTCATAGATTCAGTATACTTTCAATCCTTATCCTTATACATCATTTTGTACATCCACTTATGATAGTCAAACAAATCATGTCCATTCCTCTTACATTCACAAGAGGAAATATCATTTGAAATTTTATATTTTTTCATGTCTATATTTTCAATTATATCAATTTTCATTTGTTCCTTTATAACTGAGTTTTATGAATAATTTATTTTTATTGTATAATTTTATAATAGTTTTAGAAAAATGGGAGATTTACTCCCAACTGTCAGCAGGGGATTCCTCACCAACGGAGCATTCATCTTGATCTTTATATTTTTTCTTTTGTTTTGATGCCATATTCTAGATGGAAAGATACTTCTTCATAGTTTGATCATCCTTTTAATGGTTAATATTAAGATATTACTATAAGATTATTAACTCCCTAATCAATTCCATTATGGGTATCTTACTAATTTCATAATACACCCTTATCAGAATAGATGTCCATATCCATATCTCCTGGTGAAATATAGTCAGCAACATAATTATATCATTGTGAGTGTAACGCCCCAACCCTGGAAGCCCAGACTTGGTGCATTATTACGTATCATTGGCATGATCATAAAATATCACATCTTGAAAGGCCGATTAGTTTAGTATCCTTCGAATTACTAGATACATTCATAAGTCTTACATTACATGATAAAGTGAAAAACTACAACAACATAGTCTCCATAGTCCACACTCATAACCCTCAAACTATCCCTAAAGGTCAGTCATAAAATATATCTTCAAATCTTGGGAAAAATAAAACACAGAAAGGGGAGAGATCAGATGCTCAGTAAGGATAAAAATATGGAAGAAACTTTAATAAATAAGCATAAACATTTATGGCGATGTATAACTAAAACAAAATCCTCTTAAACATGAACTTTAACATAACATAGAAAAAATGAAATGAAATAATTCCATTTACTTATCCACATGGATATTCTACTAGTAGACTAATCACATGTAATATCAATAACCATATTCATAATGATGGAATGAATAATGCCAGATTATCATAAGCACATAGTCAAGGCCTTGTGCCAAGACTACAAATAATATTTTTTCATTGCCATGTGCCAAGACACTAGTCTGTCTCATGAGACCTTCCGATGCATCGATGAGCTAGAGCAGGTTCCACCGGTCACATACTAAGTCCAATTCATTCGTCATATGAAATGTTTAACTCATAACAAAAACATTCATATCAAAACTAGCATATGAAATGTCAATACTTTATCCACAAACCATGAATGGTATAAAAATAGCACATCCACAGTCAAACATAACTCATTCAATACAATATGGATGATTTTATTGTAACAGATTAACCTCAATCGAGAATAAGGAAGGATATTGACATAGATGAAAATAATCAACAAAACTATTTGAGATAAATATCCCCCTTTTTCTTTAAAACTTTTAAAAGTCTCCCTATTTATCAAGTAGCTGTTTAAAATATTTCTTTGAATCAAAGTGTCCCATACCACTTTAAAAATTTTAAAATGAATTTTTAATTTTAAAACATTAATGTCCATATAAGTAAATCCTTAAAACCATTTTTAAAACAAGTACGTTGGTGATAAATATTTATAAAAATAAATATTTAAAACATTTTAAAAATTATATTTTAGTTAGAGTTGCTAACCAAAAGAGAGACACTTGAATACAAATAATTGAGATAATAAAATATTGTAATATAATGAGAAAAATGGATTCATGATATACTGTGTCAAAGAACATTATATAAACCATATAAAAGTGATTTGGTGTATAATAATAAAGAAGTCTCAATGGAATGTAAATTGAGATGAAATATCTTATAAATACTATATCCTTAGGTTAAGGATAAATAAACAACATAATTATGTGTGAAAAATATAAGTACACTCAATATGATTGGATATTCAGTTTAAATCAATCAGAGGACATTCACACATATTCTTGTAAAAACAACACCAATGAATTGCATATCTAACTCAACAAATGGAGATTGAGTTAAAATTACTCTTATCAAGTTCATATCGCTGACTTGAGAATTTATCAATGGAGTGGTTTTTTGTATCAAAAGTATATCCACAGAATGGGGAGTAGAAATTATGACATAATCAAATGAATAGTGATTCCACACACAATCTTGGAGTAAAATAATCAATTAAGTATTCATAAATCCAAATGAGTAGAAATTCAAATTTCAAATTACCTTATTGATTTGGTAACTTACAAAACATACACCCATGAAATAAGGATGATACAATGATGATGTAAATATCCATATATTAAATTATATTACACAATGAATACAATCATGGGAAGTACACACACCACATGTAATAAATATGCGATGAACAATCGAAATCTCACGGAATTAAATGTGAGATAAGAAACCCCTTACCTTGTACTTTTTCCTTGGTTGAGGGTAGGTTAACCTCCTGTATACTGGTGAAATAATTTTTATTAAATTATACAGGAATCATATACATTAATAAGATATCATATATGATCATTTAACATTGCTTTGTAAATAATATCTTAGTATTATCGTCGTTTCTGGTGTTAGCGGATTCGATTTCCTTTATATTCATTGTTATGTGAGCCATATGTTTTATGGATGGAATGTACCTTATTCATATACAGAATTATATCATGTCTCTAGACATTATTTTTAATCATCACATTAAATATATTCTTGAATGGATACGATGGGGAATGAATCTCATCGCGTTCGTGGAGACGGTAATCCGTACGTACACACGAGCGACAATATCATTATTT
Organism: Viscum album; assembly: GCA_963277665.1. NCBI lineage: Eukaryota > Viridiplantae > Streptophyta > Magnoliopsida > Santalales > Viscaceae > Viscum > Viscum album. Next base: position 1,335,460,449 of record OY728132.1, on the reverse strand, counting down.
TGATATTAAAATAATATATAATTTGATGGTTTATCATATATGAAGAATCATTGTCATGTTATATTTATTATTTAAATTAATTAAACATCACTATTATACCCATCCAAATAATAATGTATTGAATAAAAATTATACCACGATGTGGAGACGGTAGTCCGTACATACGCACGTATGGTGACATGTCATTTAAAGGATGGATAGAATAGTGAATATGGTTGAACCATATTAATTATTAAATCACTGTATATATAAGATACTAGATTAGTTTTTTTTATAACGGAAACAAAATCAAAATAATAATTGGAAGAAGAAAGGAACTTGAAAGAGGTGGTGAGATATTTACCTCTTCTTCGAGTTATTTCTTTTGATTTGATCAAAATGGATCCTTAAGTTGACATTATGACTAAAGGAAGGCCTCTACGATGAATTGAGGTATGTTGAGAGGATATTTGGTCTAGGTATGGAAGAGCCAAAAATATTTTAATGTGTGAATTAGAGAGAAGGGGGAGTTCCCTTTTATAAGAGGGGTGTGGGGAACCTTTGGAAAAGCTATAAATATTATTTTATAATAAAACAATTTTCGGTAATGGCTCAAAAAATGGATTATTTAAAGGATAAGGTGAGGATGGGTCAAAAACCACTCAACAAGTAGGTTTTTTACAGGTTTTAGTCACTCTATTAACTTTATCTTTTATATTTAACTCTCTATTAAATAGTTTGACATTTACCATGTCTATTTGGATTTTTATATTATATGGTTAATAAACATACTATATACTTCAAAAAGAACCCCAAGTGGTTCATTAATGATAAAAATATAATTATATAAGTCCTTTGGCCGACCCATATGTTTTTATGAATAGAATATAAATTAATAATATATTATTTTTATTAAAAACTATTTTATGTCAATTTTGACACTATTTGGTATTTTGTTTTTGTTAAATTCTTAATAGAATTATTACTTCAAAAAAATTAATCTAAACAACCCTAATATTTCATATTGACCTATAAATTTAGTGTAATTAATTTAAAGTCTCAAATTACATTTATTTAGATATTTATAATATCATTTTTGTTAATATTTCATTAATTAGGTAATTACTGCATCACCATTGAGTCGTAAATAAATTAAATTATTTAATGTCTAAAATTTATAAATAAAATAAAATTATGTAGGGAATATTTTTATCTTTAAAATGAATATTTATAATCTAATTTATCTTATGTATAACCCTGTATTAAAAATGTTTTAGTTATTAAACATTGATTTTAAATCTTTTAACTCTTCTTTGAATTAAATAAAAATAAATGTCCTAATCACATCCAAATGGACTAAAAAGGTTCATATTTTATACCTATGGTTGTTTTTGGTCGAAATATACTTATCCAACAGAATTAGGACATGTGTTAGGGTAATAATAATATCATTTGTACCCTTAATTACCCTATTTACTTTTAACCGTGGTAAATAAAAATAAAAAAGTTACTATTCACCAATAATTATTTTTATCTTATTGAACCCCATTTTACTCCTTGATATTAATCATGTCTCTTATATTTTTGAAATCCCATGAACCGAAGTGGTAAAATCATGTATTATGTGAATTTACAGATTCTCCTAGGAGGTGGGTAAAAGGCGGTGAGAACTTCAATAAAATACTTATATATCTAAAATTTTTATAAACTGACTCCAATGAATTAAATTGAACTTATATAGGTATTATGTATCTATTTATACCTAAAAATTTAAATAAAATATATAATTATTTAAATAAAAATTTAGTTTTAAACTATAACTCAGTGTTTTTCACTATTCCTCAAAAATTGAATGTTTTCATAAATGTACCAAAAATTCACCCAAATCCAATTTCGATATTCCAAATCCAAAAATGAAGTCAATTTTGAAAGATAATATTTATAAAATTTCAAAAAATTTGTATTACTATTCATAATAGCTATTTGATTGGTTGTGGTGTGTTAGAACTCGAAGTTCTGTACAACACACACTTCTATATTAATCAAAGAGAAGTATACCGTGGAAGCTTGGGGTGTTAAATTCTTCCCTCCTACAATAAATTGTGACCTCACAATTTTTAAAATTGGTCTGGGGAATATAATTGAAGGTCCCACATTAGAAAAAGAGTCAATAAAACTATCATTTTAAAAGAAAGAAAGAGAAGTATAGAGGTCACCCGAGATAAACCATACTAGTATTCAATGTAGAAAAAACATGGATATGGAAGATAAAGTAAGTGTCAATATATGATAGAGAGGTATAGAAAACATGATCAAGAGAAATTTATCAACAAGAAAACAAAAAAAATTGTGATTGGACAAACAGTCCTTTGTTTCCCAATAGGAAAAGATAACGAACAACGTTTTTTTAAGTTACATTTCATAGATATGAGGAATTTATTTATTAGATTGACCAAGAACTTAAAGAGATATACCTACTTTTTATGTATAACTTCATTATTTAATAAATTATTACTACGAACACATTATTTTTAAATGATGAGTATTCCAGATGACTTGGTCACACCGGAAGAGCTAGAATCAACTTCTAGAGAATAACATTATTCACAAAGGATAAACTATATATTTACCTTGTCTTTAGAGATTAATCAAAACCAAAACGGTTAATACAATATCAGATGATCCCTCAAAAGGTATCCCTTTAGAGAAATAAACACTAATATTAATTTCTAAAATTAAACCAACAATACCCCAAAGATAAATAAATACCATTCAATAAACAATTGTCCTTAAAATCCTTCAATATAGTCCAAACTAATATTGAAACCAAAAACATAGAAGAATTTGGTTATGTATTCTTCCACGTTAAATTGTATCTCTTAATGACATCAACTACTCTTAAATTCGCAAACATAAAAGTAATTAACCTCATCACATATTTTCTACTATAGGTTAATCATTTCAATAAATAACCGAAATCTCTATATATCTACAATAAAAACATATATAAAATCCACCTTTACTCCTCAAATGAAATCCCATAGTATTCCATTTTCCCACTTGTAAAGCATTTTTTGTTCCATTGAGACACTTTCCTGGGTGTCTCCTTCCACATTTCCTACATGAGGGAAATTGATGATTCTTTTCTCTATGGTCTCCACTGCTGGAGCTCTTATCATTCATCACATTTCTCTTATTTTTTGACACTGTGAGTGGGTTAATATATATGTTGTTGATCATATTTTTCGAAAACTTATTTGGCATGAACACGATATATTTTACGCCAATCAACATTCTATTTTGTTGCTCATTTCCACCATTGTTCCCAACTTGTACATCATTCTCAAAGTTACTATGACTTACTTGGAATCTAGCCATTGACTAAAACCATAAACCATTGTGTGAGTAACATTATTCATAAAATCATTTATACAATATCATGACACCATATTTTCAATTTGAACCACCTTAGGATTTTCAAAAGTCATTTATTCTCATCATATATTAAAATACTTAAAATATTTTTGAAAATAAAATGTAAATTATCCTAATAATATCCCTTGGGAGTGTCGTAACCAAGAGTGCAGCAAGGCATGTTTTCGTGCACCAGTTCTCATTCGAGTCTAACTCAAAGTAGTGTTTTCAGGTTTTACCCCTAGGTACATCTGTTCTAGAGCTGCATCTACCTGCTCATTTCCAAACAGGGTTGTATTTCTTGGAATACTCACAAAATCCCTACAATACCAAAATTTTAGAAAGTTCCTCTGTACTAATCCTCAAATTCTATCTTAGGGCTTTGTGCTCTAATCAGTGTTTATTTGAATCTAGTTTACATGGTTTGTACTAAACTTCCTTTGATACCAACTGTAACGCCCTGACCCCAGAATCCTAGAGTCATTGCATTATTATGTATCATTGGAATGATCATAAAAGATCATGTCTTGAAAGAACAATTAGTTTAGTAGCCTTGGAAGTACTAGATACATTTATAAGTCTTACATTACATGATAAAGTGAAAAACTACAAAAACATTGTCTCCATAGTCCACACTCATATCCCCTCAGACTATCCCTACAGGTCAGTCATAAAATACTTGTTCACATCCTAGGAAAAATAAAACATATAAAGGGGTGGGCTCAGATGCTTACTAAGGATAACAATATAGCAGAAACTTTCATAAATAATCATAAACATTTAGGCGATGTATAACTAAAACAAAATCTTTTTAAACTTTAACTTCAGAAAAATATGGCAACAATAAAATGAAATAATGCAATTTACTTATTAACATGGATATTCTAATAGTCGAATAATCACATTAAATATCAATATTCACTTTCATAATGATGGAATGAATAATGACAGACTATCATAACCACATAGTCAAGGCCTTATGCCAAGACTATAAAAAAGATTTTGTCAAGGCCTTGTTCCAAGACACTAGTTTGACTCATGATACCTACCGATGCGTCGAGGAGATATAGTGGGCTCCACCCATCACTTACTAAGTCCAATGCGTTCATCGAATGAAAAGTTTTACACATGACTTAAACATTCGTATTAAAACAATTATAAAATTTGTAAATACTTTATCCACAAAAAATGAATGGTATAAAATTAGCACATCCACAGTCAAACATGACTCATTCAATACAATATGGAAGATTGTATTGTAACAAATTAACCTCAATCAAGAATAATGAAGGATATTGACATAGATGAAAAAAATCGTCAAAATTATTTGAGATAAATATCTCCCTTTTTCTTTAAAACATTTAAATGTCTCACTATTTATCAAGAAGCTGTTTAAAATAGATTTTTGAATCAAAGTGTCCCATACCACTTTGAAACTTTTAAAATGAAATTTTAATTTTAAAACATTAAATTCCATATAAATAAAACCTTAAAACCATTTTTAAAACATGGAAATTAATAAGAATGATTTAGAATAATAAATCATTAAATCATTTTTAAAATGATATTTTAGTTAGAGTTACAAACCAAAAGAGAGATAGTTGAATACAAATAATTGAGGTAATCAAAACATTGTAATATCATGAGAATAAAGGGATTCATGTTATACTATGTCAAAGTACATTATATACACCATATAAAAGTGATTTGTTGTATAACAACAAAGAAGTCTCAATAGAATATAAACTGATATGAAATATCTTATAATGATCGTATCATTATGTTAAGGATAAATCAATTACATAATTATGTCTGACAAATATAAATACACTCAATATGATTGGATATTCAGTGTAAATAAATCAGAGTACATTCACACATATTCTTGTAAAATCAACCCCGATGAATTGGATATTTATCTCATTAAATGGAGATTGAGTTAAAATTAATCTTATCGAGTTCGTATCGATGGCTTGAGAATTTATCAATAGAGTGATTATGTGTATAAATAGTATATCCATGGAAGGGGGAGTGGAAATTATGACCTAAGAAAATGAATAGTGATTCCACACATAATCTTGGAGTAAAATAATCAATGAAGTATGCGTAAAACCGAATGAGTGGAAATTGAAATTTCAAATTCCCATATCGATTTGTTAACTTATGAAACATAAACCAATGAATTAAGGATCATAAAATGATGATGTAAATATCAATATATTAAATTATATTACACAATGAATACAATCATGGGCAGTACACACACCACATGCAATAAATAAGTGGTGAATAATGGAAATCTCACGGAAATAAAAGTGAGATAGGAATCCCCTTACTTTTTATTTTTTCCTTGAGTTACGGTAGGTTAACCTCATGTATAATGGTGAAATTATTGTTATTAAATTATACAATAATCATATACATTTATATGATATCATATATGATCTTTTAACATTTCTTTGTTAATAATATCTTAGTATTATTATCGCTTCAGGTGTTAACGGATTCATTTTCCATTATATTCTTTGTTATGTGAGTCATATGGGTTATTGATGGGAGGTATATTATTCATATATATAATGATATCATTTTTCTAAAAATTATTTTTAATCGTCAAATGAACGTTTCTCTTGAATGGATACGATGGGGAATGAATCTCATCGCGTTCGTGGATTTGGTAATCCGTACGTACACACAAGTGACAGTATCAATATTTTCATATTAAAATAATATATAATTGGACGGTTTATCATATATGATGAATAGTAATCATTTTTTATTTATTATTTACATCAATTACACATAATTATTATACCCATCCAAATAATAATGTATTGAATAACAATTACACCATGACGTGGATATGGTAGTCTGTACGTACGCACGTATGGTGGCATGTCATTCAAAGGATGGATAGAATAATGAATATGGTTGAACCATATTCATAATAACATCACAGTATATAGAAGATACTAGAGTTATTATTTTAGAATGGAAACAACAAATAAAGAGGATGTGGAAGAAGAAAGGATCTTGAAAGAGGTGGTGAGATATTTACCTCTTCTTCAGGTTCTTCATTTTGATTTGATCAAAAGGGCTCATTAAGTTGGATTTATGACTAAAAGAAGGACTCTAGGATGAAGTTAGGGATGTTTATAGGATTTTTGGGTAGGGTTTGGCCGAGAAAAATGGCTTTCATGGTGTGAATTAGAGAGAAGGGGGAGTTCCCTTTTATAAGAGGGGTGAGGGGCACCTTAGGAAAAGCTAGAAATATTATTTTATAATAAAATCCTTTTCAGTTTATAATGGCTAAAAAATGGATTATTTAAAGTATAAGTTGGGGATGGGTCAAAAACCACTCACCAAATATGTTTTAGATAGGCTTGGGTCACTATATTAACATTATCTTTTAGATTTAACTCCCTGTTAAATAGTTTGACATTTACCTTGTCTATTTGTATTTTTATATTATATGGTTAATAATCTTACTATATACTTCCAAGAGAACCCAAAGTGGTTCATTAATGATACACTTGTCATTATATAAGTCCTTTTTCTGATCCTTATATTTTTATGAATAGAATATCAATTAATAATATAATATTTTTTTTAAAACACTTTTATGTCAATTTAGAAAATATTTGGTATTTTGTTTTTTCTAAATTTATAATAGCATTATTACTTCGAAATAAATTAATCTAACCAACCCTAATATGTAATATTAACCTAGAAATTAGTGGAGATCATAAAAAGTCTCCAATTACATTTATTTGGATATTTATAATATCATTTATTTTAATATTTTATTAATTAGGTAATTACTGCATCACCATTGTTTCATAAATAAATTAAATTATATAACGTCTAAAAATTATAAATAAAACACCATTATGTATGGAATATAATTTTATTTCTAATGAATATTTATAATCTAATTTATCTTATGTATTACCCTATATTAAAAATGTTTTATTTATTAAACATTGATTTTAACTCTTTTAACTCTTCTTTGAATTAAATAATAATAAATGTCTTAATCTAATTAAAGTGGACCAAATAGGTTCATATTCTATTATTAAGGTTTTTTGGTCTATCTATAGTTATCCAATAGAATTAGGACATGTTTTAGGGTAATAATAATATCATTTTAACCCTTAATTACCTTATTATCTTTTAACCATGGTAAATAAAAGTAAAAAGTTACTATTCACCAAAAAATATTATTATCTTATCAAACCACATTTTACTCAGTAATTTTAACCAGTTCTCTTATATTTTTGAAATTCCATGAACAGAAGTGGTAAAATTAAGTTTTATGTGAATTTACAATTTCTCTTAGGAGGTGGGTAAAAGACGGTGAAAAGTTCAATAAAATTTTTATATATCTAAAATTATTATAAAATGACTCCAATGAATTACAATGAACTTATATAGGTCTTATGTATATATTTTCATCTAAAAAAAATTTAAATAATATAAATAAACATTTAAATAAAAATTGGGTTTTAAACTATAACTCAGTGTTTTTCACTATTAATGAAAAATTGAAAGTTTTCAGAAAAATACCAAAAATTCACCCTAAGATAATTTCGATATTCCAAATCGAAAAATGAAGTCCATATTGAAAGATAAAATTTATAAAATTTCAAAAAGTGTGTATTACTATTCATAATGGCTTGCTTGATTGGTTGTGCTGTGTTAGAACTCGATGTTTCGTACAACACACGCTACTGTATTATTCGAAGAGAAGCGTATCATGGATGCTTGGGGTGTTACAGTGAGACACTGGATTCTCTAGGGAGATAATTTTTTATTCTACTCATTGAACAAAATATACACATCATAGATCATCTTATCAGGTTTCATTTTATTTATATAAAAAATAATTGTATAAGTGTTCAATCTTGTTTCATTAAAATTAGTAGTTCTGTCACGATAAATTGTTAATGTATCAAATATTTCAAAAATAGTTTTACTAAAAGATGTAAAATTAAATTATTTATCTCCTAAATCACATAAAGAAAATTCTTTGATTTAAATTTTTTTAAATAATATTTATTTGCATCATCCCAAGTATTCTTGAATGGATGAGGTAATTATTATTTTTCTCCTATACCATTTCCATATTTTTAAATCCATGCATTCAGTATGAATTTTCATTTTTTCCAATTGGTAATAGTTATTGCCATTAATTAATGGTGGTATGTTGGTAGAGGAACCTTCATTTCTATTTTCCATTTGAAAAACTAAATTTATAACTATCATAAATTTATGGACATTAAAAAAACTAAGCATCATAATTGAAATAAATTTGAAAAACACAATTGATAAAAAAAATTGTTGAAGTGAGTATCTAAATAGGGGTAGGGGTTGAATAATGCAGTAAATAAAATATCAATTTCAAAAACAGTTTAATAAAAATCCTCTAAATACTTAAAATAGCACAGTTAATCAAAATATCATATCGATATAAGTTATGAACTTTTAAGATATTTCTCAATGATTTATTAATAATTAGTTAAAACAAAATATGAATTCCACATTAACATTTGTAAACAATTTAAACAATTAAACCCTTATATACACACTAATTATGATGAAATATCAAATTAGTGGTTTTTTAAAATTTTAAAAAAAATTATATTAAAGCATAGAAATGAAACTAATCCAAAAAACATAGTGGAATAAATACAAAAGTTTCTTTCTCTAGAATAGAACTAATAAAATACACATGTAAATCATCCATTTCTAAGAAGATTATAGAAATAATCTTGATCCAAAAGAAGTATTGAGAATGAAACAAAAAATTATCTATTCAGGCCACATATAAAAAATTTCCATAACAACAGTGGGAAATGAATAAACATAGGTCGCACAATGTCCTATTCCAAAACACATGGGTAATCAAGTATAAATGGAGATACAAACGTTATCAGGTATCTTTCTATCAATATAAAAGATACCATGTGTATCTAATATACAATTTAAATCAAACACTACTCAAAATGAAAATGCAGTATGTATAAAAATAAGAAACGATATAGAGAGGGTTGTAGTGATTGGTCTGATATACTTTAAAAATTTAGAATCCTTGGATTAAGCTTGATATAAATCTTGACTGGTGATTTTACTAAATTACATTAAAACATAGTGTTGTAAGCTCTATTTTTTGGGATTGTGGGAAGGTAACTAAATGTTCAATGTGCTTAAATTTTCTATAGATGATCATAGGTATGGGTGATTCAAGTTAGGATCTTTATAATGTTGCACACTTCAAAACACTATCTAGTTCAAGAAATATTTCTTCCCTATTTTATTTTTTCTTTATACATCTCTATGTATCTTACACAAGAGTGAGTGTTCTATCTAATATATAAGAGGAAAACATGTAGAGTCATCTAAATCATCTACTTTTCATACTAAAATACTAACACTAACATTAATCCATTCATAAAATATTTTAAATAAAATAACTAAAATAGAAATCATAATTAAATTAGATAATATATCTATTAGAAATATTTAATTAAAAATAAATAGAAATAGTGACATTATATCTTCATAATGGTGAGACAATTCTGATGGTGACCTAATATGGTGGTGAGTCAGGCCAATAGATATTCAGGCTAAAGGAGTGTCAATCAAAATGGTTTGAATTATCTGGAATTAGGTCATCTGAGAACTTTTCCAGATTTGTAAGGGATTATGTTCTGATAGTGAGTCATCTTTGTTTGTAGGTCATCTAAACAATTTTTTAAATTTTGAGGTGAATAAGTTCAGATGGTGATTCATCCTCTGGTAGTGGGTATTTTCAATACATAGCAAAAGTTTCAACATGGTGGTGAATTATTTATGATGGTGGATTTTCCCCATAATTTTCAAATTTTCATCCTGATGGATACTTGACTCTGATGAAGGGTTATTCTCATACTTAGAAAAAATTTTATCTTGACAGTGACTTACCTATAAGAGTGTTTATTTCCCTAACATTTCAAAATTTTCATCCAAATATTGAATTTTATCGGATGATGAATTATCTTCAAGAGAGAGTGAGGTCTAGTGGTTAGTATAGTCTTATGGTGGGTCATTGCAACACATAGACAAACTTTTAACAAACTACCTTAAATTATAAAAAGCTATAGTAAATTATTAAACTAATTAATATCATAAGAGACATGATTTTGTGATCATTAAATCAATGGTTCCAAAAAAAAATGGATTCCTTAATGGTATAGATTAATCACAATAGTTTAATGATTACAAAACAGATTATACTCATCATTAGGATTTCATAGTTATGTTTAATCGAGTAAATTACATGAGGGTCACCTTCAGTGGTGAGTGGGAACCCTTGATATGGTGTTCCATGGTAATCCTCATGATATTTTAGTTGAATATAAATAAAATTTAATTATTTATTTATTTTTTCTATATTGGTATCATAGTAATCTCATCCTATGATTTTGTGTGAATATGTAAATTCTTTTTAGAGGTAATTCCAAAGTTGTCCCTCACCAGAAGAATATTAATATTGAATGATTACATTATATAGTTGATATTGAAGTGTGAAAGTGATTTTTTTTGTATATTTATTTTTAAAATAATGTACCTCACAACTTAGTTCAGGGATATAGATATTTAATCACTTCCTATCCAAGTTTTAGGGAATTATATTTTTCATATAGTAAATGATTATGTTATCACAAAAGTATAATCACCAAAATTGTGCACTTTGGAAAGGGGGTATTTTTCGCCAATGCATTTCAATGAAAATTATAGGGGTATAAATTATCCTTTTCAAAGAATGAGGGTTAAATGGTGGTGAAATATTAGTGGTGAAAGATATTAAAAACAGTTATCATCATTAGGAGAAAGGATTGAGTTTAGTTGATAGAGGATACATCCGAATAGGTAACCTCATAGTGACTATTATTATTACTAGAGAGGGATATATTTTTCATTAAATATCAAAATAAGTTCCCCGCACCCATTAATTATGTGGGATATTCCCATTTTGGAGTTGTTGATTGAGCGACCTCATTTGACCAAATACTCTGATGTTGTGGACATGCTGGATTTTTTTGGAATGTTTGGATAATTTCATTCAATTCGGTATGAGGGTGGTGGTATGCCAAGTATTTTATTTAGATTATCCCATCATATAAATACTCATACCATGTTTTATAGTGTAATAATTTATAGTTTGTGAATATTATTTTATAATATTATTTTTTTATCCAATGGTTTATAGCTAATAATGTCAGGTTATCTAAATGGTTAGGATCTTAATCTTTAGATTATAGTGGAATATATCATTTGTATGAAGTTGTATTTCATTAAGTAGTTAGGGGAATATTTTTTTTCTTGCACTGATAATCTTTATCGTTCATGATGGATAAAAATCAATAAAATTGGTTTTTCTAAATATGTGTTTTTTTTAAATTTTTGTGTGAATGTGTAGTCTCTACTGATTTTTTTTTGGTACAATTGGGAGATAATTCTAGTTTTAGTCTTTATTCCTTGAGTTATAAATACTATAAAATTTTCATTATATGGAAAAGAAAATTAAAATCTAATGAAGTCCTAATGTAATTTATACACTATAGTAATTCATGATTCAATCTATTAATCTTAATCATTTTACATAACAAATGGGTTTTCCATAAATAGATTTTCCTATCTAAGAGTCATCAAAACTATACTCAAATTTTAGGTAGTTCCACACTCTAGATAGAGTTTTTACCATGGTATAAAACCACATCCAATTTGATTTAACTAGGTTATACATTCAAATTATTCCATATTTCTGGATATCCTTTGAGAAAGAAAAATTTATTTTCTATACAGGTTTGTTGAGAATCACAATATGTGATCATATAATATTACTATGTCGATGAATTTAGACAAGTTTCAGTTAATAAATTTTTTAATCTAGTGGAGGATTATGAAAGAAGTTTTTGGTATGTGGGATGAAAGGGGATGTTTATTTCATATAATGTTCATTGTCATGTTCACTTCATGTACAAAACATTGGAGGTAAATAATGTGAAATCATGGATGGGTTATTTTTCACTTTTGGTTATTTTACAAGAATGCATTTTTAGAATCTCTATATCAATAATTTTCATGTCTTAAAGCATTAATGTTATTTTGGATTTATAGATCCTATTTTTTATGGGTCAATCCTTATCAAATTTGTTAGTTTATAATTCATGGATCCTTTAAAGGTGTAAAATAATACTTATAATTTTGAAGAATTCCTTTGAAAATAATTATAATATTTTTCATTAAATTCAAGGTATAATGTTTACCCATTTTTATTTATTCTTTTAAGTGATCGATAATTATCACCATGAATGGAGTATTTTATTTGAATTTAATTTTTATTTATTTGTTCAAATAATTCATATTTTTTTGATTTATTATATAAAAATATTGAAATGTAAGATTTTTCATTATATTTTGTTAAAAGAAAATGCTATAGTAAGTAGTGGTATTTAGTTTTTTGTGGGTGGTGTGGCATGTTAGATATGTTGAGAAGATAACATTTAATGTTTCATTTTAATTTAATATCGATTGTCATTTTTTATTGGTGTTAATTAATATAATTAATGGATCGAAATTAATGGGTTATTGTAATTGATTATAGGGATTTCAATTTACAATAAATCTGTCACTCTAGATTACTTATAACTCTTATCAAAAGCGATAACCCATTGGGGTCATCCCATTATAGAGTATAAATGGGAGAATATATATTGGGGCCCTGAATTGGAAGCCTATGGGGATCTTTAAAGGGTCAATAGAATACATTTCACTTGAATTTTAGAATGTAATTTTTAATAATTATGTTTTCTATGTTCCATCATGTATTTTCTTTGTCCCAAAGAATTATATTTCTAAAAAAATAATATCATAATTCATCTGGGGAAATAAATATAATATATAAATATATCAGGAAAATTATTATGTATGTTTAAGTGTGAATTATTTTTTTGGTTTCATGCATGTTTGTGTTTCTTAATTATAATTATCGTTGATTTCGTGCCAGTGAATATTAAATAAAAAAATAAATCATGTTATAATCGTGAAATAATTATTTGTATCTTTTATTGGTAATCGATATTCATTGGGGATTTAAGAATTTAAATTACATATATGAATTTATTTTTATTTATTTATTATTTATCTTGAAAAAAATAAAAATATTGTATAATGTTTTTATAACCTTAAAGTCCATTGAGAAAACTTTTAAAAAAAATTGAATAGAAGTCCAAAGTGTATCTCATGTTCTTTATTTAACAACAACACGATCCCAGTTTGGGAGTCCAATCATTCTACCAACCACCATTATTTGAATTTATATTAATTTTCATCATGTTATGGTTAAAACAAGATATAAAGGTGAATTGAAGAATAATTTTCAATTTCATGGGTTTAGATTGGGAATTTGGTTATAAGTTGAAGGGTTATAGTTATTATTTGGGTTGGTATTCATCTAATTAATTTCTTATGCCGAATAAGAAAATGGTGGATGGAAAATGAATATTTGATGTGGTGTAATGGTGAGCCTCAAGTAATTTGAAAATAAATATCTATAGTAACAATCATGGGTGATGGAATTTTTAGTTGTTGTGTGTAATGGCCCAGACCTCTCCGGCCCATTCCTTTGTCAAAAACAAGGTCATGACGTGTTCTGGAGGGTAAAATGGACTTTTCCCACACTTTCCAGAATTTTGAAACTACACGTTGTGTAGTGTGAGTACACGCCATGTACCCCCCTCTCCAGGTATACCCCATGTTCAAGGTCGTGTCCTTGCAGTGTAAAATAAGTGGGTACACACCGTGTACCCCAAACTACACGTCGTGTAGTCCCTCCCCGCGTATGCGTTACCCTAAAACCGTGTGTTGACCAGTCAATGGTCGCGTGCAGCGTTAAAGGTCGTGTTCGAAGCCGCGTGGTGACCGTGTGAAATGGTCGAGTACACGCCATCTACCATAAAGTACACACCATGTAATTTTGTTTTTATCGCCTATAAAAGGAGGGGTCCCCTCCTCCTTTTCAACTCACCCCTCTCCTCCCCTTTCCTCTGAGCGGAGCTCTCCCAAGAGACTCGAAGGATCATTTTCTTCCATAAATTCTTCGTCCGAGCTCTGATTTATGATTCGTCAGTGGCCACGGGATCGTAACGACTAGGCAGAACTTCTGAGCTTGGATCTGTTGTCTTTACTTCTGCCTTTCCTTTCCAACTTCCACCCAAGGAGGTTTTTCTGGGACTCGACAGAAGTAACGGATGCCGACGGACGTCTTCTAAAGTTGATCTGGGGGAACGTTTTGATCAGAACCTATTGAGGTAGGGATCTTACCATCTTCTCTCTAAATTGTGCATTATTTGGGGTGGGTATCCTCTTGTTTTCATGGGAAATAGTTGAACCAATAAATGAAGATAATAACTGGTTAAAGAATGGGGATGGGGGAGTTTTTATGTTTATCTTTTTATCCTGTGATATTATGTTGTGAATTGAATAGGCTTATGCCTACTGAAAATCATGGTTGTTGGGGGCCTTTCCTTGCACAATTAAATGTCGTCGTATCTTTCTAGACCATTTTTTTGGATGGAATCTTCGTTGAATATGGAATTTTGGTTAATCATGTAAATTTGGCTAATTTAAAATCTAGAACCCTTGTGTGATCACCTCGGTTGAACCAACTAAAATAATGAACATGTTGGTGTTGGCGTGGATACGTGGCATGTGATGGGGGTGTTGTGTGGGTTGTTGTGCATTGGGTGAGCAGTGGGGATGCGGTTGGCTTTGTTGTGGGTTGGTGTGAATGCTATATTAGTGACGGGCAGAGGGGCTATGATAAATGGTTTTTAAGGGATGATGATATACGGGTTCGGTGTGATTGTGGTTATGGTGGTTGACAGCAGGGATGCAGGGATGGGTTTGAATGTGAACGAACTATGGGTTGTGAATAATAAATAAAAAGTGTAAGAGTTAATGAATGGTGGGTCATGGTAATGGAATGGGATTAATAATCAATGGGTTGGTTGGTTAATAATAAGGGACTCATTGTGCTGCTTGTGTTTTCCTAAATTGATTTGTGGATGGCAGGGATACGTTTCACGAATGATTGATATGGTTTGTTGTGGTTGGTTTCCCAGTAGATAAGGAACTAAATAAACTAATTCTGCTGAAATGTGAAAACATAAATGGGGATGGGGCTGTTTTTTATATGCATGCTTCATAGTGGAAGTGCCAAGGCATGTGCTCAGTTTCCTTGTTTAGAAGCCATCAGTTGGGTTGTGTGTTTGGTATACATATATGTATCTGTATCTTTTGTGTTTTATTGCACCCCACCCATGTTTAGCACTTAGTGTCGAACACTCCCATTTCATGGGAGATGGTGTTTTCCCCTTAGTTACTAGCTCCTTACTTCTCCTTCTTCCCCAGGGTATGATGGATTGAGGCAACCTTACACCTAAGACCCTTCAAGTAGGTTTCGATTGGGGTGGCTTTAGCCCAAGACTATCTGGGAAGGTTTTACTGTTTCCCATGAATCTTTGGGATGAGGCCCAGGTGTGTGGGGGTGGGAAACATGGTTGTGAGGCCCAGGTGTGTGTGGGCGAGATACGTGGTTGTGAGGTCGAGGTGTGTGCGGGCAGGATACGTGGTTGTGAGGCCCAGGTGTGTGCGGGCAGGATGTGTGGTTTGTGAGGCCCAAGTGTGTGTGGGCAGGGAGATTGTGGCAGTGTCAGGATTTCACCGTTAGTAAGAGTAGCAAACTAATTGGAAATGGTGTGGGGTACCCAATACTCTTTTTCTTATATACTACTACTACCTATTGTGACTGTTTTTTCGGTGAGTGTGGCTGGTGAGGTTGGGTGGATAAATTTCCCTGCAAGGTTTCTTCTATTGTTCTCATGGGGCATTAGGATGTCTCCACACCTGTTCCCGAGAGATTTAGGTTTCCTTACTGAGTATACTTGTATGCTCACCCTACGTTTACTTTCAGGTTTCCAGGAGGACTAATAGGGCTGTGCGGGACCCTACTAGTTGGCACAGTTGGATTTTTTGCAGTTGTTGAACACTTGTTTCTTTTGGTATTGTACTTTTGATATTTCTTTTACTTGTATATTGTTTCAGAACTATTTAAACATGCATGTGGGATTGGTTTGGGTTTATTTCTATACACTTGTTATTTTCCTTTTTGGTGGTTGACTTGTCCTATTTCTTGATCTTAAATAATAAAAAGGGTAATGCCTCCCATATTTGTGAAAACTCATACCCTTGGTGCTAGTCGCCACCCGGGGCCTACTGGAGGCGGGACTCGGGGGGTCATTATCTCCCTTTCACCATCACCATCTCAGGAGGGGCATCTTTGGTGGGAGGGGTTCATGATAGAATGGTATCAGAGGTAATGGTTGAGAGATAGGATGGAGTATGGAGTTAGGCACAGTAAGGATTACATGGGATGGTAGGGAAACAATGTTGGTTATTCATGGTGTGTGACATAGGCCAGAGAAGACCGGCTAGGACACGGGATTTTAGGGCCCCCTGTGATCTGATGCAAGGACTCTGAGCCTACCGAACAACCAAGTGAGACTAAATTTATTGCAGGGTAGAGACCGTAGGGAAGGTACATGCATCATCATGATTGTGTTTTACTTGAATTGGGTGTTCTGGGAAAGAAATTGAATAAAATGATAAAATAAAACCTTGAGAAATTCCTTGCTACTTGGGATTAGGCGATCCTTATTTACCGTATAGCTATGGCACCTAGACATCGTCCCAGGGTGGCTCAGACGGCCGAGGCCCAGCAGATTCATGTGGTCGATCAGTTGAGGATTTACTGAGAGGAGGAAGATAACCAGTGGTAGAAGACTCTCCGTTCTAACCAGTGGCAAACCCTCAAGAAGTACGAGTGTAGTACTTCAAATACGAAGACAGAGGGGTGGCTTGAGGAGCTAGGGATCTCTTTTACCATGATCCGTGCTCCGAGGGAGTACTGGGTTCCCCTAGCAGTCAGTCAGGTGAGAGGGGCAGCACGTCAGTGGTGGACGCTCTACCTCGGAGAGAGGATAGAGGCAGTGGTTTCGTGGGCTGACTTTGAGAAGGAATTCCGAGAGGAAATCATTTATTCCGTGATCAAGGCGGAGAAGCAGCAGGTGTTACTCTACCTTTAGCAGGGGATTATGTCAGTATGAGAGTGGGGGATCAAGTTCAAGGGTCTCATGTGCTTT
The DNA here is from genome assembly GCA_963277665.1 of Viscum album. Taxonomy (NCBI): domain Eukaryota; kingdom Viridiplantae; phylum Streptophyta; class Magnoliopsida; order Santalales; family Viscaceae; genus Viscum; species Viscum album. The sequence continues at coordinate 1,335,442,810 of OY728132.1, read as the reverse complement.
GCTCCGGATCTCTTTCCAGATGAGGAGTCTCAGGCTAGACATTTGGAGGATGTGCTTTGTCCTTCGCTCAAGTATGCTCTAACTCCCTTCATCGAAGGATAAGGTATTTAGCAGTAGGTCTCCTACGATATGACCTTCTAGGTTCAGGCTATTGGGGAGCAGGCCCCAACAGTTTCAGTTCAGATTGTCAGGTCCTTGTCCCATTTTCACGAGCCCAGGAACGGAGTGTTTTTCTTGTGGGGGTTTCGAGCACATTCATAGTCGGTGCCCGACTCAAGCTCAGTGCGGTGGGGGTGGGCAGGTTCAGTGCCCACCTCAGCAGCACCAGTTACCGGTGAGGCCCTTCCAACAGCAGCACGACCATGCTCCTCTGAGGGCAGACTTTGCGGGAGGAGGCCGACCTTAGGGTGCTCCACAGGGACCTCGACCAGGGTGTGGTCGGGGAGGTGGACGACATCAGAGAGGTAGGGGGATGGCCGTGGACAGTTTCACGCACCATAGTTGGCAGCTCCGGCAGGACCAGAGGTGGTGCGAGGTACGATTTGTTTGTTCAGCACTCTCGTTTATGCCTTGATGGATTCGGGAGCTTCGCAGTCCTTTTTTACACCTAGTCTAGCCCATGATTTAGGAATAGAAGTAGAGAGACATTCTTTACCACTGGTGATGAGTACACCAGTTGGAGGCTAGACCTGCGTATCTTGTGTTTGTCGGGGATGTGGGCTGAGGTTGGGACCACATCGATCTAGTGGGGACCCTCTTCTGTTACAGATGCAGCCATACGATATCATCCTATACATCGATTGGTTTTTTTCCGTTAGTGCCATTATCGACTGATTCCAAAGAAGGGTCATGTTCTCCGAAGTGGATGGGAAACGTGTAGATTTTTTTTGGTGAGAGGAGCTATCAGGTGGGAAGCTAGCGTGTGGAGCCTCTCCTTTCCTTTTTAGGTGGGTTATCAGTGGTTCCAGCTAATACAGAGATGATGGACATTCCAAAGGTTGTTGGGGAGTTCCCCGATATTTTTCATGAAGATGTTGTGACTCTACCCCCCCCCCCCCCCCCGACGTGACGTTGATTTCGGGATAGACTTACAGCCTGGTGCCCATCCGATTTCGATGGCCCCTTATCGGATGGCACCTTCAGAGTTTTGGGAGTTGTGGATTCAGATTGATGATCTAATGGAGAAGGGTTTTGTTCAACCCAGCGTATCTCCATGGGGTGCTCCAGTTTTATTCGTGAAGAAGGAAGATGGTGGTCTCAGGCTTTTCATGGACTACCGAAGTTTGAACCAAGTAACGGTCAAGAACTGTTACCCCCTTCCAAGTATATATGATCTCTTCGACCAAATGAGGGGAGTAGGTTGGTTTTCTAAGATTGATCTACGATCTGGATATCATCAGCTGAGGGTAAAGGATAGTGAAATCTCAAAGATGGATTTCAAGTGCAGGTATTGGAACATCGAGTTTGTAGTGATGTCGTTTGGAGTTACGAATGCACTGGCTTTGTTCATGGGACTTATGAACATTGTCTTCTGAGAGTTTCTGGACTAGTTCATCGTTGTGTTTATCGATGACATCCTGATCTACTCAAGATCAGAGGAGGATCACATTGATAATCTCAGGGCAGTCTTAGAAGTCCTTCGACACCACCAGCTTTATGGGAAGTTGTCTAAGGTTAAGTTCTTGATGCAATAATTACACTCCCTTGGGCACGTAGTGTCTCAGCATGGAGTGTCAGTGGACCCGTCGAAGGTGGAGGCAATTGTTTCTTGGGCGGCACCCAAGAGCGTGGTAGAAGTTCGTAGTTTCTTGGGGTTAGCAGGATACTATCAGAGGTTCGTTTCGGAATTCTCTCGAGTTGTTGTACCCTTGACAGCTTTGACTAGGAAGAACCAGGTCTTCCTATGGAGCGAGCAGTGCCAGAAAGCATTCGACTACCTGAAGGAGAAGTTGGTCAGCGATCCTGTTCTCAGGTTGCCAGAGGAAGGGTTGTTGTGTGAGGAGTTTGGTGATGCTTCTGACCTTGGTCTGGGGTGCGTGATGATGCAGAAGAAGGGAGTGATCTGTTATGGGTCTAGGCAGTTACGCTCTCACGAATGTAACTATGCCACCCATGATCTAGAGCTTTCAGCGGTAGTGTTTGCACTGAAGTTGTGGAAACATCACCATTTTGGGGAGTGCTTTGTGGTCTTCTTAGATCACAAGAGCCTGCGTGATATATTCTGTCAGCGTGACCTGAACTTACGGCAGCGAAGATGGGTCGAGTTCCTCTAAGACTATGACTTCGAGATCTTTTACGCTGAAGGTAAGGGAAACGTTGTGGCTGATTCCCTAAGCAGGAATTCGCATAACGAAGTGGTTTGGGAATCCACTGATGCCTGGAAATCGATGGGAGAGTTGGACGCCTTGCACTTGGATGCAAGGGTAGAAGGTGTTAGAGGCTATTTGTTTCAGATAATGGTGCAGTCCTCCTTGTTGCAGCAGGTGGAAGAGTCTCAGTGGGGGGACTCCGAGGCAGAAGTAATGCGAGATCGTTTCGATCAGGGAAATGCTCCTGAATGATGGTCAGAGGATAGCCGAGATCGGATGCTTTTCCATGGAATGTTGTTTTTTCCAGAGGCGATGCATGAGGGAGTTCTCCGTGAGTTCCATAGCTTAGCATTGGTGGTATATCCAAGAGTTTCAAAAATGTACCAAGGCCTGAGGGACTAGTTTCGGTGGCCTGGGGTGCAACGGGAAGTGGTGGAGTTTGTGGCTAAATTCCTAGTGTGTCATCAAGTGAAGGCTGAACACCGTGTTCCCAGTGGTTTGTTGCATCCTTTATATCTCCCCGAGTGTAAGCGAGATGACATCTTAATGGACTTCGTCACAGGACTACCCAGAGCTCAGGCTGGTTATGATGCTATCTGGGTAGTGGTGGATCAACTGAAGAAATTAGCTCACTTCATAGCTATTAAGGAGTCGGGCCCGGTGAGTACCTTAGCACAACGGTACATAGAAGAGGTCGTGCATTTTCATGGATTTCCAAATACTATCATCTCAGATCAGGATACTCGGTTTACCTCACGAGTCTGTAGGGGGTTACATCATGCTTTTGGCACCCAGCTATGCCTTAGCACTGCTTTCCACCCCCAAACTGACGGGCAGATAGAGTAGTCTATCCCAACGTTGGAGGACATGCTGTGGGCATGCGTTTTGGATTTCAGGGGATCATGGGTATGACACTTGCCTTTAGTAGAGTTCGCCTACAACAACATCTTCCACTCTACTATTGGCATGGCACCATTTGAGGCTTTGTATGGAAGACCATGTCATTCACCCATTTGCAGGACATAGGTTGGTGAGATAGGTGCTCTTGGGCCAGAGGTAGTGCAGAGCACCACAGAGAAAGTCCAGCTTGTACATGAGAGGAAGAAAGAAGCTTAGGACCGATAGAAGTCTTATGCTGATCGTCGGAGGAGGCCCTTGGAGTTCAAGGTGGGAGATCACGTGATCTTGAAGGTTTCCCCTCGATGGGGACATCAGAGGATTTGGAAAGGGAGTAAGCTCTCACCTAGCTTCATCGGAACTTTTGAGGTGCTGAGGCGAGTCGGAGAGGTGGCATATCATCTAGCCTTGCCACCTCAGTTGGAGAAGGTTCATGACGTCTTCCACTTCTCCCAGATACGTTGATACTTACACGATGACTCTCACGTTATCGACTGGGGAGAGTTAGATATGTGAGACGACACGAACTTCGAGGAACGACCAGTCAGAATCAAGGCTCATAAAGAGAAGGTGCTCCGTGGACAAACCATTCCCTTGGTTCGTGTGTTGTGGAGGCATGGCGGCCTCGAGGAGAGAACTTGGGAGCGGAAGGCCCAGATACACGCTCAGTACCCGTAGTTTTTTTGACTTGTGTTTTCCCTTGTTCTTATAAGATTTGTTTTGATGTTATACTATGTACCTTTGATATGGAATGTTTGGATTGTCAGTTATGAGACCTTTTGTTTCCTGGTTCTCTGGAAGTGTGTAGCATGTCCGGATGTGTGGGGAAATAGAAAAACCTTACTCTTAATTGAGACGCATTAATGAGGATGGGATTGAACCCATGCGGGAAAGTCAGTGCTAGCTAAAGTGGATAATATCTTGACATAGGAGAAGGAATTTTCCCCAAACCACATGTTCAGGCAGTGTGTTGGTTGTGTGGTGTTGGGGGTAGTGCAAGTTGGAAAATACTAATATATGGAAGTGGGAAGGCCTAATCCTTAATCGAGATGCATTAATGCGGATGCGATTAAACCCGTACAGGCGAGTCAGTGCCGCCTAAAGCGGATAATATCTTGACATAGGATAGGGAATTCCTAACACCTATGATTAGGGTTGTTGGTTGGGTTCCTATTATAACTAGAACCCTAAGAGGTATCTTGTTGGGTTCCTCTGGGTTGGTTTTTGAATTCTCGGGGACGAGAATGTTTTAAGAGGTATCTGATGTAATGGCCCGGACCACTTTGGCCCATTCCTTGGTCAAAAAGAAGGTCACAAAGTGTTCTGGAGGGTAAAATTGACTTTTCCCACACTTTCTAGAATCTGGAAACTACACGCCATGTTCCCCCCTCGCCGGGTATACCCCGTTTTCAAGGCCGTGTCCTTGCTGTGTGAAATAAATGGTAACATGTTGTGTACCCCAAACTACACGCCGTGTAGTCCCTCCCCGCGTATGCGTTAACCTCAAACCGTGTGTTTACCAATCAATGGTCGTGTGCCGCTTTAAAGGCCGTGTTGGAAGCCGCGTGTTGACTATGTGAAATGGCTGAGTACACGCCATGTACCATAAAGTACTGGCCATGAACTTTTTTTTCTCGCCTATAAAATGAGGGGTCCCCTCCACCTTTTCAACTCACCCCTCTCCTCCCCTTTCCTCTGAGCAGAGCTCTCCCAAGAGATTCAAAGGCTTTTTTTCTTCCATAACTTCTTCTTCCGAGTTCTGATTTACGATCCATCAGTGGACATGGGATCGTAAGGATAATGTGGAACTTTTGAGCTTGGATCCGTTGTCTTTCCTTCAGCCTTTCCTTTCCAACATCCACCCGAGGAGGTTTTTCCGGGACTCGACAGAAGTAATGGTACCGACGAACGTCTTCTAAAGTTGATCCGGGGGAACGTTGTGATCAAAACCCATTGTGGTAGGGATCTTACCTTCGTCTCTCTAAATTGTGCATCATGCGGGGTGGATATCCCCTTGTTTTCATGGGAAATGGTTGAACTAATAAAATAATATAATAACTGGTTAAAGAACAGGGATGGGGGAGTTGTTATGTTTATCTTTTTATCCTGTGATATTATGTTGTGAATTGAATAGGCTTATGCCTACTGAAAATCACGATCGTTGGGGGCCTTTTCTTGAGAAATTAAATGTTGCCCTATTTTTCTAGACTTTTTTGTGGATTTAAACTTCGTTGAATATGGAATTTTGGTTAATCACGTAAAGTTGGTTGACTTAAAATTTGGAACCCTTGTGTGATTACCCCAGTTGAACAAACTGAAATAATGAACATGTGGGTGTTGTCGTGGATACATGGAATGTTATGGGGGTGTTTTGTGGGTTGTTGTGGATTGGGTGAGTAGCAGGGCTGCGGTTGTCTTGGTTGTGGGTTGGTGTGAATGCTATGTTGGTGATGGGAAGCGAGGCTGCGATAAATGGTTTTTAAGGGATGATGATGTACATGTTCAGTGTGATTGTGGTTATGGTGGTTGGCAGCGGGGCTGCATGGATGGGTTTGAATGTGAACGAACTATGGGTTGTGAATAATAAAAAAAGTGGAAGAGTGAATGAATGGTGGGTCATGTTAATGGAATGGGATTAATAATCAATGGGATGGTTGGTTAATAAGAAGGGACTCGTTGTGCTGCTTGTGTTTTCCTAACCTGATTTTCAGATGGCAGGGCTATGTTTCAAGAACAATTGATAGGGTTGGTTGTGGAAGGTTTCCTAGTAGATAAGGAACTAAATAAACTAATACTACTAAAACATGAAAACCTAAATGGGATTGGGGCTGTTTTTTGTTTACATGCTTCATAGTGGCAGTGTCGAGGCATGTGCTCAGTTTCTCTGTTTAGAAGCCATAGGTTGGGTTGTGTGTTTAGAATACATATATGTATCTATATATTTTGTGTTTTATCGCACCCCACCCATGTTGAGCACTTAGTGCCGAACACTCCCATTTTATGGGAGAGGGTGTTTTCCCCTTAGTTACTAGCTCCTCCCAGCACCTTCTTCCCTAGGCTGTGATGGCTTTAGGTGACCTTACACCTAAGACCCTTCAGGTAGGTTTTGATTGGGGTGTCTTTAGCCCAAGAATCTTTGGGAAGGTTTTACTATTTCCCAATAATCTTCAGGATGAGTCCCAGGTGTGTGAGGGCGGGATACGGGGTTGTGAGGCCCAGGTGTGTGCGGGTGGGATACCTAGTTGTAAGGCCCAGGTGTGTGCGGGTGGGATACGTGGTTGTGAGGCCCAGGTGTGTGCCTGCGGGATGTGTAGTTTGTGAGGCCATGGTGTGTGCGGGCGGGAAGAGTGTGGTAGCGTCAGGACGTTCGCCGTTAGGAAGAGCATCTAACTAGTGGGAAATGGTGCGGGGTACCCAATACTCTTGTTCTTATATACTACCACTACCTATTGTGATTGTGTTTTTGGTGAGTGTGGCTGGTGAGGTTTGGTGGATAGATTTCCCTGGTAGGTTTCTTCTGTTGTTCTCACAGGGCATTAGGATGTCTCCCCACCTGTGAACGAGAGCTTTAGGTTTCCCTACTGAGCATACTTGTATGCTCACCCAATGTTTACTTTCAGGTTTCCTGGAGGACTACCAGGGTCGTGCGGGACCCTAGTAGTTGGGACAGTTGGAGTTGTTGGAGTTGTTGTACACTTGTTTCTTTTGGTATTGTACTTTTGAGCTTTATTTTACTTGTACCTTGTTTCGGAACAATTTAAACTTGCATGTTGGATTAGTTTGGGTTTATTTCTATAAACTTGTTCTTTTCCTTTTTGGTGGTTGACTTGTCATATTTCCCGATATTAAATAATAAAAGGCCAATGCCTCCCATATTTGTGAAAACTTATACCCTTGGTGCTAGTCGCCACCCCGGGGCCTAATTGAGGTGGGACTCGGGGGTCATTATCTCACTTTCCCCATCGCCAGCTCAGGAGGGGAATCTTTGGTGGGAGGGGGTCGTGACATTGTGGGAAAAAACGACTGCCATTAGGAATTAAAATATTATTTTTTTAGAGGGATTGTAGTCCTCCTAGTCATATGTTTTATATTATTCAAAAAATACAAGACATATAAGTAGTTTATTTCCCTACACCACATGTTATTGTCTAATCCAAATATTCTTGTACCAGAATTCCTTGTGAACTCATTGTAAACACATAAGTGTAGAAGTATTTCTCACAGACTGTGTACCCTACCTAGACACAATGTGTCAGGTAACTTCAAAAGAGATGTGAATTGGTGGAAGATAGCCAAATTTTGTTTTATATTTTCCAGGACTTATACCCTTTTACTAATACCATGATGATGGAATTCATCAATGAGATAGATTATGTATATTTCCCTCTACCAAATAAGTCCAATTCAGTATTTCAATGGGTGAATATTTCATGTACATGAAAACTATTAGAGTTTATCATACATTCTCAACTTGGATCAAAAATGGATATACCAATACAATATTAAGAATTTTTTTTTGTGAAAAAAATGATAATGAATCTCACTTAACTATGAATAATATTCTATGAAATTTTCGTTTTTTCACATTTCATGTCTTCAAATATATGATTATTGGGTTGGGAAATATATCTGGGGTAGACTCTTGGTCAGTAACACATACTGTTACCCAGGCCCTTGGGTGTGGGTCATTGAAATACATTGTTGAATTGGTATCCCATATTTTATAATGGGGTTTCTATAAAAATTTATTTTCTAGGCAACCCCCTTAGTTGATAAACATCTAATAAGATGATTTTGGGTCATTTGTATGGTTTGGTATCCATCGAAACATGCAGACACATAAGAGATCCATGAGTTCCCCACTACATTTCATTGAGGTATTCTAGAATGTTGGTGGATAAAAATGGGGTGTAGGTACTCTTTCATGTACTGAGATGTTTTTACCAATGATGGAATTTGTTAACCACTCTATACACTTTCCTCTAATGATGAATGGTTCTACTCCATAATTCCACTATGGTGAAAAAATAGTTAGTAGGATCTTGTTTTTTTTGGAAAAAGTGGATTTGATAACATTATAAAGTTCCCTCAACATGTGTTCATTAGAGAGTGTGACACTATTGAGTTGTGGATTCTTTAAATATTCATGATCTCTAAGGATTTATTGAAATTCATTAGGACATAAAACATTGTGAACATTATATATTATAGTGTACTAAGTGTTTCTGGTTTTATAGAGATCAAAATAATTATTGATTTGAGTACTACTGATTGGATATTTACTTTCATTCTTATGTTTCCATCAAAAAACAATAATATCTACATTATACATGTCTTCTTAAAGATAAATTATGCTACTTGATATTTAGTTGATATGGCCAACTGACATTAAATTATGTTTCTCATGAATCCTACTATGAGTGTTTATACTCACCCATTCATAGGCCTTATGCACAAACATGTTCTACCTATATATATGATTCATAATTTTGACATGGATTGAGAGGTTATGGAGATGGAGTAGTTTTCATGGAAGAGATTCTTGAGGGTTCATGGGGGAACTCAATGGTTGGAGTTAAATTTTCCAATCGCTTTTGAGTAGTATATGCTGTGAGGACATGAAATCACAATTTTGATATCTACCATAAAAAAGGTATTATTGTATTTATTTATTTCCATTTGTGGTTTCCAATGAGTTTTTATATATTACAATTATTTTCTAAATAATTATTGAAAAACTGTTTTTCTATATACATAAATTAGTTGTAGATTTTGATCATATTGTTTGTATTCTATTACATATCAATAGTCAGCTGGTATATGATGTGGCCTCACATGTTTTTTTTGAGATCTTGGACAAAGTACCAATCCTTTGAAATATTATTATGTACTCTTAGCATACAGTCTATTGCATACCACCATCTCAAGAGTGGCCTTGATGGGCCATGTTTTATTATTCTTCTACTAACTCAATGTGAATATATTCCCTTATTCATCATGATATTTTCTTTCTTCCTTCATTCATTATTTTCCATTGGTTGGATTATGAGATTTGGGATTTTTATTTTACCAAATCATATAAAAATATCTCTAATACATAGGGAATTTATAAGTGGATGTTAATAAAATTAATAAGATTGATTATATTTTGTTAGTAATTATTTTTATGAGAATATGTTTTTTGATAGGGTATTCTAAAGTTATATTTATTTATGAAAAATTGATTGAATTGGTTGTATAATTTTTATATTTTGTCTTATTATGTTTTATAAATTTGTTATTATTTGTTTTCAAGGGGTTAAATTAATTTTACAGTTTCATTAAATGTAATATTTTAATTAATTATTTTTAATAGGTTATCTTATATGGTTTTTAGTTACTAGGAAGTGCATTCCTTGTTATTAATGTTTGAAGAACTATCCAATATATTATTGTCACCTATTTCAATCGTATATTGATATTCATTTAAATTATTCCAATAGTTTGTGCGTCACCATATATTCCAAATTCAAAAATATTGATTAATTTTGATTTTTTAGTTACATGGTTTATTGAAAAAAAATTTCATAAAATTATAAGAAATGATTCTTTCAATATTACATAAAAATAAATTTTTATTTCATTATAACCTATTTTTTTCTTATCATGATATATAATTCAATAAATAATTATTTTCTGTTTGTAAAGGCTTTTTTCATTGTCTCAAGAATTCTTTGATTAATTACTTTAAATATTTTTATAGTGTAGTTAGAAATTAAAATTATTCCCATTATACTCATTAAATTTCATTCATTATGATATTGGAGGATGGATTTCTTTCATATGTTCCAAAATATTGATTTTTCATAAAAAAATTTATTTTAAATTTTTATTTCATTATAACCTATTTTTTTCTTATCATGATATATAATTCAATATATAATTATTTTCTATTTGTAAAGGCTTTTTTCATTGTCTCAAGAATTCTTTGATTCATTACTTTAAATATTTTTATAGTGTAGTTAGAAATTAAAAGTATTCCCATTATACTCATTAAATTTCATTCATTATGATATTGAAGGATGGATTTCTTTCATATGTTCCAAAATACTGATTTTTCATAAAAAAATGTATTTTAAATTTTTATTTGATTCAATATGGAATAAATTGATACCGAATTGAGTGTTTTATGTTAATACAAAAACATACAAAATAGGTTATAATTATTATAACTCCATGAGAGTTTTGACTAAGTTATTTATCATATTATTTGGGTATGTAACTTTCCTGGTTACGGGTATATCTTGGTTAAATTATTTATCCACTAGAGGATTGGGGATGACCTTTCAATTTTATAGGACATTTTATAAGGGGAAAACATTAGAATTTAAAAAAAATTATCATATTAAAGGAACATATTTTCAATTATGATTAATTGAGTAAAAACATTGGTCTGTATAAATAAACAAATATATTATTTCATATTGTAAATATAAATAAATGAAAAATGGTATATATTTTTCTTTCTATTTTAAATCAAATTCAGGAAATAAATCTCTCCAATCAATATCCATTATACTTATATTATCATTATTTGTGTTTTAATTATAAATATCAAGAATGAATATTGGTAATGGTTTAAGAAAATTTAGGGGTAATCCTTATTCAATAAATAATAATCATTTTTACATAATAAATGTTTTAATGTTGTTTACTTGAGGGCTTTCCATCTAAACCATTTTTTTGGCTCTTATTTTTTTGTTATTTATCTATTGAATAAAATTATTGATAGTATTATACCTATGTGATTTATTTTTGTTTATGCATAGAAATATACATACATATACAAAATAATATATATTTATAAAATTATCCTTAATATTAAGATTTCAATCTATGAAAATTGATATGTTAGGGAATATAAATACCATATTAGTAGAATAATTTTGATAAATTTTTTAATACAATATTGTGTTTATTTTTATGTATTTGTGTTAATTTGACAGTAAAAAATCTTTTTATTTAATAAGTTCATTTTATAAATTGTTTATTAATATTAAATTTAACACCCCATGTTTCCATGGTACGCTTCTCTTTGAATAATACAGTAGCGTGTGTTGAACGCAACTTCGAGTTCTAACACACACCACAACCAATCAAACTAGCTGTGATGAATAGTAATACCCACTTTTTCAAATTTTATAAATTTTATTTTTTAAAATGGACTTAATTTTGTAATTTGAAATATCGAAATTAGATTAAGGTGATTATTTTGTACTTTTCGGATCACTTTCATATTTTGATGAATAGTGAAAATTACTAAAATTTTATTAAAAACAAATTTTTTAATAGAAATAATTAACAGTGATAAGTTAGGCATTTGAGTGATTTTAAAGTATAATTATATTATATTTTTACTATTTAATCCAATTTTGGTCATTGGACATAATTTCACATTTAAACTGGACATAAGCAAGTGTCAATCTTTTGATAGTTATTATTTCTTAAAAACACAATGTTTGTTTTGACAACGGGAATTAATTTTTACATTAATTAATGAAACTTATATGTTTTTAATTTGTTAAAATAGATATAATTTTTGAATTCATAATATCAAATATATTTTAGGCCTATTTTTTGGTATTTATCTGAGAAACATCAATTTTTTTATGAATAGTAAAAAACACTGAGTTATTGGTTAAACCAGATTTCTTATTTAAATAATTATTTATTTTATTTAAATTAATTCATGTCAAAATTGATAAATAATACTTATATATGTTCATTTTAATTCATTGTAGTTAGTTTATAATAGTTTTCTATATATAAAAATTTTATTGAACTTTTCACCGTCTTTTACCCACCTCCTATGAGAATTTGAAAATTCATATAAAACATAATTTTACCACTTCTGTGAGTTGAATTTCAAAAATCAGAGTGACATGGATAATATCAAGAGGTAAAATGTGGTTAAATAAGATAAAAATATTTTTTTTGAATAGTAACTTTTTACTTTTATTTACCGCAGTTAAAGGTAAATAAGGTAATTTAAGGTAAAAAAATATTGTAATAATTCCAAATTACTTTAACACATGTCCTAACCTTATTGGATGAGTAATGGCCGACCATGGGCATATTTGGGTCGATTTTGGGACCCCATGGAGCCACTTATGAATGATAATGACATTTTAGATTAATTATTTTAATGTGATGGAAAATTGACAAAAAAAAAATTTTAGTAATTAATTTTTATATGTTGTTATATATGTAATATTTTTGACTATAAATATTAATTAGAAATAGATAAACATTTTCTACATAATGGTATTTTATTTAAAAAAATTAGACATTAAATAATTTAATTTATTTATGACACAATGATGATACAGTAATTACCGTATAAATGAATGATTAAGATAATTGATATTATAAATACCCAAATAAATGAAATTTTAGACTTTTTATGAATTAAAATAATTTTATAGGGTAATAAGACATTTTAGGATTGGTTATATGAATTGTTTTCGAAGTTATAAAGCTGTTATGAATTTATCAAAAACAAAATACCCAATAGTTCCAAAATCGACATAAAAGAGTTTTAAAAAAAATTATATTATTAATTGATATTCTATTCCTAAAAATCTAAGGTTCGGAAAAAAGACTTATATCATGATATTGGTATCATTAATGGACCACTTGGGGGTCTATTGTAAGTTTATATTAAGTTTATTAACCATATAATATAAAAATACAAAGAGACATGGTAAATGTCAAACAAATTAACTAAGAGTTAAAACTAAACGATAAGGTTAATAAGATTACCCAAACTAGTCTAAAACCTATTGGTTGTGTGGATTTCGACCAATCCCCACCTTATATAAGAAATAAATAAATTCAGATCCATTATAAACAGAATATGAGTTTATTATAAAATAATATTTTTATTTTTTCCTAAGGTGCCCCTCACCCCTCTTATAAAAGGTCACTCACCCTTCACTCTAATTTACACCTTCCAAGCCATTTGACTAGGCACAAACCTGCCCAAATACCCTCTCAACTATCCTAAATTCAACCCATAGGCCTTAGTTTGATCAGAAAACCAACTTATGGAGCCCTTTAGATCAAATCAAAATGAAGAACCCGAAGAAGAGGTAATGATTTCACCACCCTCTTTCATGTTCTTTTCTTCTTCCACTTACTTTTTCTTGGTTTTCTCCATTCTAAAATTATAAATCTAGTATCTTATATATACTGTGATGTTATTATAATTATGGTACAACCAAAGTAATTATTCAATTCACCCTTTGAATGAAATGTCACCATATGCGTGTACGTACGGCTTACTGTCTCCATGTCGCAGTGTAATTGTTATTCAATACATTATTATTTGGTTGGGTATAATAATGATGTGTATTTGATGTAAATAATAAATATTACATGATAATTATTCTTTATATATTATATTCCATGCAATTATATATTATTTTAATATCAAAAGAATGATATTTTCACTCGTGCGTACATACGGATTACCGTCTCCACGACTCGATGAGATTCATTTCCAAGTTCAGCATTCATCGACGTTTATAAAAATATATATTAATAATAAGAATGTAATATATGAAATAATAATTCTAATGGAGATATATAAATATATATAGAAGTATTTATGTACTTACATATATCTTATTCACTTACTTCCGTTCAATACTATATGAAAACGGAAACATCATTTATACATACGTACGGACTACCGTCTCCATAAACGGTGTTTTCCATCTCATATATATGTCTATTATAAATATTTATATTCTAAATATATATGACATATAAATCATGTTTTATATTTTTTAAGTATTTAAATCATGACTTAAGTCATACAATCAGGAGTAACAAGTAAAAACACGTACGATAAATACAACGATTATTACCCGAAATATTAATATAACATGGAAATTATTATTAAAATGGTAGTATAAAGTAATAAATGAATAATTTATTATATAATAAATATTAATATGTTTCTGGTATAATTTAATAACATACTATATTCTTCATACATGAGGTTAAACATACCCTCGACTAAAGGAAAGTGCATTGTAAGGGGTTTTCATCTCACTCCTTAGTCCCATGATATTAATGCCATATTGGAACTATTAACATTTGTGTGGTGTATATATTTCCCATAAATGAATTAATTATTTAATATAGTTTAATTTATGTGTATTTAAATATTCATTGTATGATACTTCTTTCGTGGGGTGTATGTTTCGTATGTTACCAAATTGGTAAGGGTTAATTCCTCAATCTCATTATTATCCGAGATTGATTATGTGTAAGCATTTACTGGAACATTTTTATCATCCATGTCCATTTTTCATAAAAATGATTTCAAAATTAATATTTTAAGGATTTGTGAAAGTTAATCTTTATCAAGATCAGAATTTTAATTTTTTTTAAAGATTTATCTTTATAAATCTTTTTAATTAATGTCCATGTTTTCAAAATGATGTTAAGGATTTATTTATATGGACATGAATGTTTTGAAATGATATTTCTTTTCAAAAGTTTCAAAGTGGTATGGGACACTTTGATTAAAAAATGACTTTAACTTTCTTCCGTTTTAAATTGTGATTTTAAATGTTCTCATGAATCAGGAATATTTCTCTCAAAGAGTTTTACAAATCATTTTCATCTATGTCAACACCCTTGGATGGAATTTAAACTTGTTTGAAGTTGATTTATTATGATACAAAACATTTGTAACACCCAGAGAATTTATGAAAAATATTCTTTTAATTTCATTAATGTCTTGTGTTGTATGCTACACCAAGATTACCTTGCGCTATACGCAACACCGTATTAGCTTGCAGTATGCACAACACTATTCTTGGATCGTGTTACACACAATTTTGATAATAGTTATTCTACGTAACATTGAGTATATATATATATATATATATATTCAATGTATAAATGAAATATGGTTGGATTCTGTTATATGGAACAATGAAGGATTCTTTCACAACATGCAACCCTGACTTGCCTTGCATTACACGCAATCGCGACCTTCCTCGATAGCGTGTGTTATACGCAATACCGGGTTTTACTAAACAACGATATATTATTATTATGAACTAGTCATTATGAATATTATTATCTAAATTTTTAATTTTATAACATTATTATTCATCTTACACATTTTCTAGAACATGGTATAAGAACAAAATAAATTTTTCGGGTAAAATAAGTATTTTTCAAAAAATGCAGTTTTGCCGACTTTTGATGGCGTACCCACATTAAATCTAGTTTTTGACATGTTTATAAGTTAAATTTGACAAAATAAAATTCTTCTTTGGAATCAATAAATAAAAATTTACTTTGGATAAATTTTTCATATTATTCTGGAAACATTCATATTTTGATGAATAGTTAAAACACGCTATATTTTAATGAAAATCAACTTTTTTCATCGTAATAATTTATATGGTTAAATTATAATATTGAATGGTTTTAAAGTATAAATAGAATATATTTTTACCATTTAAAATAATTTATGTCATTATCATTTATTTTACATTGAATTCGTAGGTTAAATCAATTCAATCCTTTACAATGTATTAAACAAAAACTCGTTTTCATTCGACAACGGGATTAATTTTAATTTAATTTCTGTAACTTCAGTGTATTGAATTTGAAAAAAATGGATTCCATATTTGGAATCATTTGGTCCAAATTATGTTAATAGGCTACTTTTTATTTTTGGGAATTATGAATAGTAACTACGATAAATTTTATTTACCATAGTTAAAGGTAAATCGGGTAATTAAGGGTAAATATAATATTATAAAATTACCCTAACACATGAAAAAATTCTATTGGATGGCTAAAAGTAAACCCATATCAACTAAGGGTCGGATTAGATTCATTTTATGGACTTTTGACCATGAAAATAATTTAATTATTATTAAAACCAAAGAAAGTTACAACATGTAACTCCTTTAAATCTTATAAGTATAATAATTTTAATTGAGTGATAAACATCATAAAACATCGAACATGAATAGTATCCAGAATGATAATAAAATTATCTACATCATGATAATTTATTTAGAATTTTTAGGGATTAAATAATTGTCATTAATGGTGATACAATAATGATACAGAAATTATTTGTTAAGTGGAAAATAAGTAATATAGTTTTTATTGAAATAATAATACCCATTAAAAGGCCCACAAACTTGAACAAAACATATTGGTAGTGTATATATACACCTTAATCATCCAATGACCTAATATATAACCGTTTGGAACCTTATAAAAGTGATTATGTGACTTATTTTATTTTATTTTAAATGATGACAAAGTTGTCACCTTCATAATTTAATAAATATAACAATTTAAATATTGTAATTTTAAGATGATAAATTCGAGTAAAAGTATTATTGTCAAAGATAATAGATTTATATTCATCATAGGATTTGTTTTTAAAATTTTATGCAACAAATCAGTATATTAAATAATTATACAAAAATGTTGTAGTAATTATTTTATTAAGAGATAAACCAAATAAATGGTTTTAAAAATAATAAAATAAATATTATATTAACTATTTAATGTGATACACTAATTTTATAGATACATATGACCTATTATTAATCTATTAAAGCTTTTAGTTCGAACATTTATTTTGTATATATTTTATTTAAATTCAAATAAATGAATAGTGTCAAAATTGACTCTATCGTTATTTTATAAAAATAACATATTTTAAAATTGTTTAAAAATCACAAAAATATTTAGAAATTATAAATTTAAATTTATATGGTCTATAATTTTATTAAGTAAACAATTCTAGAAAATTCACAACAAATAATTTATTATTTTTTATAATTTTAAATTTAGAATTTTATTATCACAAATAAACTTAAATAGATTAAATAAGGATAAATCAAAATGATAAGGTTTAAAATAAGATCCAAACAAGTATAAATTTTATTGTTTGATGATATAAAAACCATATATCATCTAATATTAGAATATGAGTCATTTTTGGAGGTTTTTAAGTGGGGTTATATTTATTATAAATTAATATTTTTATGAATTCCAAAGGTGCCCCTCTGCTCCCTTATAAAAGGGCACCTCCTCCCTCTCCTCCTCACACCAATTTGAGCCTTCAAGCTCGGACAACCCCTACCCATTTCACTTCTACACTTCCCAAGAAACATCCTAGAGGTTCTGGTCTTCTTCAAAGACTAATCATAGTTCCCTAAGTGGAGGTTTCAAAAAGGCGTGTCGAAAGAAGAGATAATATCTGTTACCGATTCTTTCAACTTTATTTCTTCTTCTACTTCTTCTTCTTTAGTTGTTTCATTATGAAGTAATAAAATCAGTATCACTCATATACTGATATGTTATTATAAGTATGAAACAACCCTATTTCACCATCTATCCATCCTACGGAAAACGAAATCACCGCGCGTGTGTACGTACGGAATACCGTCTCCACGCCGTGGTGTAATCTATTTTCCACCACCACATTACTTGGACGGGTATAATGGTGAAAGTAATTAATATATATGATTATTGTAAAGTGATATTGAATCTGTAATATTATACATACACTTTAATAAAATTCGATGATCATGGGAATGATATCATCGCTCGTGCGTACGTACGGAATACCGTCTCCACGACGCGATGAAATTCACTCCCCATGATAACCACTCATCAAATGATTATAAAGTATATATAATAAGTAATCATAAAATATATGACATAATAATGCTACTGTATTAATGTATATATATATATATGTAATATACTTAATTCCATTCAATTCAATACGGAAAAGAAAAAAGCGTTCATGCGTACGTACGGCCTACCATCTCCATGAATGGTGTATTTCTTTCCTTTTATCGATCGATTATATATATATATGTATATGATGAATATATATTATATATAAATCATGTTTTACATTCTGGTATTATGTAAATCATGATATAAGTAATAATATCAAGAACGACAAGTCGAAACACATACGATAAATAAAATGATTTTACCCAAAACGCTACTTTAACATTGAATTTACAAAAGAACGGGTAATATAAAGTCATAAGTGAACCATATATGATATAATAACAATGAATATGATTCTTTTATATGTCAATGACATTATTTAAATCATTATACAGGAGGTTCGGATACGTACGAATCATACCGGACCTAAGGTAAGGGATAATTCTGCAAATCTCATTTTTATCCGAGATTTCTTATTCGTAAGTATTTACTGGGGATATTTCTATCATCCATGTACATGTTTTATAAAAGTGTTTTCATGTATGTTTAAAGTCCTTTTTAACCATTCTTGACTTTTACTACATGTTATGTAAGGAATATTTCTTTTGTTTACGTTACGAGGTACTTTTTGACTTTTCCGGCAAAAGTACGAGAAGAATGATTTTTTTAACTTATACGGCACGAACGGATTTTTACGGTTTTATAAAGCCTTATTTTCAGGAATATTCCTCCAAAATATTTCATGACTATTTTAAAAAAATCCTTTTCTTTTAAAATTTCATGACATTTTGTAAAAAGAGAATGATTTTGAAGAAGAAAGGATATTTTCCTCAAAAATTTATTTCAAGTGTTTTATCAAAACCATTTTCCATATAAGATGAAATTATTTCATATGTATGTTTCAATTATAATGTCTCTATGATTTACATGGTTTCACCATTCTTATTATGAAATAAATTTCTTTTATATGGATTATGTGATGATGGGATGATGTTTATGAAACCCATTTTATTTATTGGGTTATTATGAATAATGTATGTTTATTTTGTGGCACAAGTAAGAATGATTTAATTATGAGATGGGTGGGACCTATTTCTCCCTCCAATTCATTAGGTAAAGATTTTATATCTCATGAGATAGATATGGCTATAACGGTAATTTAATCTGGTTTAGTGTTACAGGACTGAAACGAGGAGTGAACTCGATTCAGAATGGGACTTTGTCCACTAAGATGGTCTTGGCAGCAATGCCTTGGCTACTATGGAAATAATTACATGTGCTTAATGGATTCCACAATTAGATGTTTTATTCCCATGCTATGTTATCATTATTTATGTTCCATTATGATCTATGCCTTATGTACTTCCATGTTTTATGTCGTTGCTCAAGATTTTCATGTTTAAGCATTATGTTCATGTTTTTTTATTCCATTGTATATGGTATGTTTTATTTTATCCATGCTTACCCTTACTGAGCATTTGAGCTCACCCTTTTTATGTTATATTTTCCCCCAGGATCAAAAGAAAGCTTTTAGGTCAGGAAACAAAATTTGGAAGATCTTTATGGGAGATGTTGAAGATCTTTCACCACGATTAGAAGATTAAGTTCCAAGTTTCCAAAGAAACTAAACTATTACAATCCTTGTGTGTCTGTTTTTGTTATGTAATAAGTATTCCGCAAAAGTAATGTAATTTCCATGTACGTCAAGCTTAGGGTCTTTACTGTTGGTATTAGAGGAAAAGTTTCGTCAACCTTTGGAAACTAGGATGCGAAAACGTTAGTGAGATCCCTAGAGATATTTCTAAAGTATGTCTAGGGGATGTCCCTAAGGATAAGTATACGTATAGGATATAGTCCTAGAACTATGGTAACGATATTAGATTAAACCAAAGATGTTAGATATTGAAGTTACTCCCCCTTTATTATGATTTTTTCCTCTCACACTATTCTTTTTGGGTTTTAGAAAATGGCTGGAAACAAGATGATTCACGATAATGGAGGATATGATGGACAATTGAATGATATTCTTTATGAGAAACCAAATGAAATGGGATTTGGAAGTCCAAACATCATTATTATACCGAATCAGCAATATAATAATATGATCAATAAAGTAAAATTTGGTAAGTTTTCTTGACTCGGCTAATAAGAGAGAGATGGAGTTTCATGACGATCATAGAGGAAAGAAAGTTCAATTTCCCCTTTGTAAATCATGTGGGAAGAGGCATCAAGGAGAATTTTTCAAAGGAATTGTAAGATGCTTTGGGTGTGGAAAAGAAGGAAACAAAGCCAGTAAGTGCAATGGAAAAAGTTCAGGTAACACCAGGGATGAGGATAATGGTATTTCTATGACATCAACAATGGTTAAATGTTTTAAATGTGGAATGTACGGGAATTATGCAAACCAATGCCCTAAGGTAACATCTCATGAAGAGAATCAGTATGGTCGTATGGGTAGTATTTATGTTGATGATGATAAAGAGACTACAAATGATATGTGAGATGAAAGAATTGTTGAAGCTCGGTCAATGGTTTAAGAATGTAGTGGAATGATTACATGTTTATCATGTGTAATGTTGTATAAGTAATCTCATGGTACTATGGAAAAAAGAGACATCTAAGGATTGTTACACAGTTGTCTTTCCTTTAGTTTTTAAAGTGTATGATTAATGGTACGAGTATCCATGAAAGGTTATTCAGATATTTTTGGAATGTAGATGATATGCACATAATGAAGGGATAAGGAGAAAATTAAATGTTTGATAGTATTCATGAGATCATGACTGATATAAGGAAATAGTTATATCATGGTTTTAGTATATAGAATTTTGGGTTTTTGGTATGTGGAATGCGTTAACTTTTGACAGCACTCGTGTTTTTACTAAGATTCAATGGGTATTCATTTTTCAAGAGAATACATGATTAAGGCCTTAGAATATTTGGAATGTGACCGACAAGACATATCTTATGATATATGGGGATCAACGATGGTATTAACATGCTTGTTATATGAAATCTCTGGTAATAATTTTCACTATATTATGAGAGTGGACTGCAGTATTATGGATAAGCCTAAATATTGGAATGGATTATGTTGGACATAAGTTAGTATTGTTTAAGGATAGAACCTTTTTTCGATATTATTGATGGGATGATATAGTAATGTAGTTTTCAAAAAAGGACAATCTGCAGGATGGGCGACAGCCCATCGCGTCGGACAAGGCTGTGGGAATCGAACCCACAACCGAAGTGCGACTGGCCTTTATCGCCTACCACTGGCCTACAGGAAGTCCCTGGTTAGTAGAAACTAGTTTTATTTTATTAAGCAGTATGATATATGAAGTCTAAGTTCATTTTTGGAACCATATACGATTAATATAACCATAAGATAGACTTATAACTTTTTCTAACTTTTTGTTTGAAAGAGATGGAATGACCCATCATTCTATCACATGATCTGCTAACACATCACGAATAACAAATTCAACTTCATTTCTTTAAGGGATGAAGTGGAAATTCTTCAATTCACGAACAACAGTGAGATTGTACCAAAATCATGCAAGTATTTCTTTTAATTCATCAACTTTAGGGAAATGATCTTAAAAAACAAAAATGTTGTCCTAGTTCCCTTATATCTGATGAATCATATGGTACCTTAGATCATCACAAATCAATAGCTTTGTGATTGTTGGCTTTTTCATATCCATGTTCTCTACCACTCTCCATCAGAACTTGATGGTTAGATTTTTCGTCCATATCAATATTTTCACCTATGTTCTCCTACGTGGAAACCTAGTGATGAGTAAATTTGGGTAACCATTACATTTCATACATTAGTTTTTAAAGCCATGTTTTGGTATTCCTTTTTATGATGTGGGTTTCTATTAAACAAACTTTCGAGTAGTAAACCATTTATAACCCCGACGAATTTTGAGGGAGAAATTCATTTTAAGGGGGGTAGAATATAACACCCTGAGATTTTATGAAAAATATTCTTTTAATTTCATTAATGTCTTGTGTTGTATGCTACACCAAGATTACCTTGCGCTACACGCAACACCATATTAGCTTGCAGTATGCGCAACACAATTCTTGGATCGTGTTACACACAATTTTGATAATAGTTATTCTACGCAACATTGAGTATATATATATATATATATATTCAATGTATAAATGAAATATGTTTGGATTCTGTTATACGAAACAACAATGGATTCTTTCACAACATACAACCCTCACATGGCTTGCATTACACGCAATCATGACCTTCCCCGATAGCGTGTGTTGTACGCAATATCAGGTTTTACTAAACAACGATATATTATTATTATGAACTAGCTGTTATGAATATTATTAACTAAATTTTGAATTTTATAAAATTATTATTAATCTTACACATTTTCTAGAACATGGTATAAGAACAGAATAAATTTTTCTGGTAAAATAATTATTTTTCAAAAAATACAGTTTTGTCGCCTTTTGATGGCGCACCCACTTTAAATATAGTTTTTTACATGTTTATAAGTTAAATTTGACAAAATAAAATTCTTCTTTGGAATCAAGAAATAAAAATTTACTTTGGATAAATTTTTCGTATTATTCTGGAAAGTTTCACATTTTGATAAATAGTAAAAACACGCTATATTTTAATGAAAAACAACTTTTTTCATCGTAATAATTTATATGGTTAAATTATAATATTGAATGGTTTTAAAGTATAAATAGAATTTATTTTAACCATTTAATATAATGTATTTCATTAGCATTGATTTTACATTGAATTCGTAGGTTCAATCAATTCAATCTTTTGCAATGTTTTAAACAAAAACCTGTTTCCATTCGACAACGGGATTAATTTTAATTTAATTTCTGCAACTTCTGTGTATATAATTTGAAAAAAATGGATTCCATATTTAGAATCAGTGGGTATAAATTATGTTAATAGGCTAATTTTTATTCTTGGGAATTATGAATAGTAACTACGGTAAATTTTATTTACCATAGTTAAAGGTAAATCGGGTAATTAAGGGTAAATATAATATTATAAAATTACCCTAACACATGAAAAAATTCTATTGGATGGCTAAAAGTAAACCCATATCAACTAATGGTCGGATTATATTCATTTTATGGACTTTTGACGATGAAAATAATTTATTTATTATTAAAACCAAAGAAAGTGACAACATGTCACTCTCTTAAATCTTATAAATATAATAATTTTAATTTAGTGATAAACATCATAAAACATCGAACATTAATAGTATCCTGAAATATAATAAAATTATATACATCATGATAATTTATTTAGAATTTTTAGGGATTAAATAATTGACATTAATGGTGATACATTAATGATACAGAAATTATTTATTAAGTGGAAAATAAGTAATATAGTTTTTATTAAAATAATAATACCCATTAAAAGGCCCATAAACCTGACCAAAACATATTGGTATTGTATATATACACCTTAATCATTCAATTAACTAATATATAACCGTTTGGATCCTTATAAAAGTGATTATGGCACTTATATTATTTTATTTTAAATGATGTCAAAGTTGTCACCTTCATAATTTAATAAATATAACAATTTAAAAATTGTGATTTTAAGATTATAAATTCGAGTAAAAGTATTATTGTGAAAGGTAATAGATTTATCTTCATCCTAGGATTTTATTTTAAATTTTTATGTAATAAATCAGTTTGTTAAATAATTATACAAAAATGTTGTAGTAATTATTTTATTAAGAGATAAACCAAATATATTGTTTTAAAAATAATAAAATAAATATTATATGAACTATTTAATGTGATACACTAATTTTATAGACAAATATGACCTTTTATTAATCTATTAAAGCTTTTAGTTCGAACATATCTTCTGTATATATTTTATTTAAATTCAAATAAATGAATAGTGTCAAAATTGACACTATTGTTATTTTATAAAAATAACATATTATAAAATTGTTTAAAAATAACAAAAATATTTAAAAATTATAAATTTAAATTTATATGGTCTATAATGTTATAAAGTAAACAATTATGGGAAATTCTCACCAAATAAGTAATTATTTGTTATAATTTAAAATTTATAATTTTATTACCACAAATAAACTTAAATAGATTAAATAAAGATAAATCAAAATGATAGGGTTTAAAATAAGATCAAAATACGTATAAATTTAATTTTATGATGAGATTAAACCCCTATCTCATCTAAGATTCTAATATGAGTCATTTTTGGAAGTTTTTAAGTGGATTTAGATTTATTATAAATTAATATTTTTAAGAATTCCAAAGGTGCCCCTCTCCTCCCTTATAAAAAGGCACCTCCTTCCTCTCCTCCTCACACCAATTTGAGCCTTCAAGTTCTGCCAACCCCTGCCCATTTCACTTCTCCACTTCCCTAAAAACATCCTAGATGTTCATGTTTTCTTCAAAGACCAATCATAGTGCCATAAGAGGAGGTTTCAAAAAGGCGTGTCGAAAGAAGAGGTAATATCTCTTACCGATTCTTTCAACTTTATTTTTTCTTCTACTTCTTCTTCTTTAGTTGTTTCATTATGAAGTAATAACATCAATATCCCTTATATAATTATATTTTATTATAATTATGAAACATCCCTATTTCACTATCTATCCATCCAACAGAAAACGACATCACCGCGCGTGCGTACGTACGAAATACCGTCTCCACGTCGTGGTGTAAACTATTTTCCACCACCACCTTATTTGGATGGATATAATGGAAAAAGTGTTGAATATATATGATTATTTTAAAGTTATATTGATTCTATAAAATTATACATACACTTTAATACAATTCGACGATCATGGGAATGATATCATCGCTTGTGCGTACGTACGGAATACCGTCTCCACGACGCGATGAGATTCACTATCCATGATAACCATTCAAGAAATGATTATAAAGTATATATAATAAGTACTAATAAAATATATGACATAATAATGCTACTGGATTTATGTATATATATATTTATGTCATCTACTTTATTCCATTCAATTCAATAAGGAAACGAAAACAGCATTCATGCGTACGTACGGCCTACCGTCTCCATGAACGTTGTATTTCTTTCCTTTTAACGATCTATTATATATATATATATATATATGTATATGATGAATATATATTATATACAAATCATGTTTTACATTCTGGAATTTTTTAAATCATGATATAAGTAATAATATCAACAACGACAAGTCGAAACACATATGATAAATAAAATGATTTTACCCAAAACGCTGCTTTAACATGGAATTTACAAAAGAAAGGGTAATATAAAATCATAATTGAACCATATATTATATAATAACAATGAATATGATTATATAATAAGTCAATGAAATTATTTAAATCATTATACAGGAGGTTCGGATACGTACGATGCATACCAGACATAAGGTAAGGGATAATTCTGCAAATCTCATTTTTATCCGATATTTCTTATTCATAAGTATTTACTGGGGATATTTCTATCATCCACGTACATTTTTTATAAAAGTGTTTTCATGTATGTTTAAATTCCTTTTAAACCATTCTAGACTTTTACTAAATGGCAAGTAAGGAATCTTTCTTTTGTTTACGTTACGAGGTACTTTTTGACTTTTCCAGCAAAAGTACGAGAAGAATGTTTTTTTAACTTATAAGGCCTGAACGGATTTTTACGGTTTTATAAAGCCTTATTTTCATGAAGAATCCTCCAAAATATTTCATGAATATTTTCAAAAAAATCCATTTCTTTTAAAATTTCATGACATTTTGTAAAAAGAGAATGATTTTTAAGAAGAAAGGATATTTTCCTCAAGAATTCATTTCAAGTATTTTATCAAAACCATTTTCCATCTGAGATGAAATTATTTCATATGTATGTTTCAATTATAATGTCTCTATCATTTACATCGTTTCATGATTATTATTATGAAATCCATTTCTTTTATATGGATTATGTGATGATGGGATGATGTTTATGAAACCCATTTTATTTATTGGGTTATTATGAATGATGTATGTTTATTTTGTGGCCCAAGTAAGAATGATTTCATTATGAGATGGGTCGGACCTATATCTCCCTCCAATTAATTGGGTAAAGATTTTATAACTCATGAGATAGACATGGATGGAACGGTATGTTAATTCGGTTCAGTGTTACAGGACTGAAGCGAGGAGTGAACTCGATTCAGAATGGGACTTTGTCCACTAAGTTGGTCTTGGCAACAATGTCTTGCCTACTATGGAAATCATTACATGTGCTTAATGGAATCCACAATTACATATTTTATTCCCATGATTTTTTATCATTATTTATGTTCCATTATGATCTATGCCTTATGTACTTCCATGTTTTATGTCGTTGCTCAAGATTTTAATGTTTAAACATTATGTTCATGTTTTTAAGTTCCATTGTATATGGTATGTTTTATTTTATCCATGCTTACCCTTACTGTGCATTTGAGCTCACCCTTTTTATGTTTTATTTTTCCCCAGGATCAAAAGAATGGTTTTAGGTTAGGAAACAAAAAGTGGAAGATCTTTATGGGAGATGTTGAAGAAATTTCACCACGATTTGAAGATTACATTCCAAGTTTCCAAAGACACTAAACTATTACGGTCCTTGTGTGTCTATTTTTGTTCTGTATTAAGTATTCCACAAAAGTAATGTAATGTCCATGTACTTCAAGCTTAGTGTCTTTACATCTTTCATATTGTATTGAAGGTTTTGTAATATTTTTGACTTTGGATGTTCTATTTTTATACCATTCATGGTTTATTGAGAAAGTTTTGACATTTCGTATGCTAGTTTTAATATTAATGTTTATGTTATTTTTAAACCTGTTCATATGAGGAATATGTTGGACTTAGTAAGTGATGGGTGGAGCCCGCTATAGCTCTTCGATGCGTCGGTAGGTCTCATGAGACAATATAGTGTCTTGGCACAAGGCCTTGACAAAAAAATTATTTGTAGTCTTGGAAGAAGGCCTTGATTATGTGGTTATGATAGTCTGGAATAATGCATTCCATACTTATGAAAGTGGCTATTGATATTGCATGTGATTATTAGACTAGTAGAATATCCATGTGAGTAATTAAATGGAATTATTTTGATTTATATATGCCATATTATGTTTATGTTTATGTTTAAAAGGATTTTGTTTTAGTTTAATACATTTCCTTAAATGTTTATGCTTATTTATAAAAGTTTTTGTTGTATTTCTTACCCTTACTAAGAATTTTAGCTCACCCCTTTCTATGTTTTATTTTTCCCAGGATTCCAAGAAGTTTATTGCGATTGATATGCATGGTTAAGCCAAGGGAATAATGGCATTCTTAAAGGATTATTTATGATTTTTTGTATGTTATAAAGTGTAATGTAACATTCACATATGTAATCTATCTTCCAAGACTGCTAAACCATTCGGTCCTTCGAGACATGATTCCTTATAATCATTACAATGTATTAAAATAATGCACCGACTCTGGGTAACTGGGGTCGGGGTGTTACAGTTGGTATCATAGGAAGTTTAACAATAACCTTGGAAACTAGATTTAGATAAACTCGGATTAAAGAACATTACCCTAAGATAGACTTTGAGGATTAGTATAGAAGAACATCCTAGATTTATGGTAATGTAGATATTTTGTGAGTTTTCCAAGAAAATATATCCATGTCTCAATACGAGCATGTAGAGGAGGCTCTGGCACAGATGTACCTAGGGGTAAAACCCAAAAACACCGATTTGAGCTAGACTCGAATGAGAACTGGTGCAAGAAAACGGGCCTTGTTGTACTCTTGGTTACGATACTCTCGGGGGATATTATTAGGATAATTATCATTTTATTTACAAACCAATATGAAGGGTTTATGATTATATAGCTTCTCAATGAAAACATTTTTCTGATTATGTATTATATCCATAAACAATTCAATTCATGTTAGGTATTTTACATGTTTGGAATTATGAATTGTGATTCATAAACCGACCTAGAGTAAGCCATTGTTTAGAAATTGGGCCCAATAGATGGAATGAGAACTCCAGCAATACGTATGATCTAAAGAGTAAGAAGGATCATATCTTTCATGATATTAATCCAACACTAAGAAGGGAAAAAGTCTCCCATGTATTCTCAACATATGAATAACTAATATCATGTGTTAATAAGATAGGTAAATAATTCTCTAAGTCCTATGGCTTTTAAGGGAAGCAAGAGAAAAAAAGGATGGAAGAGTGAAAGATGGATAAAGGGAAGAGAGAAAAGAAGAATTTTCCCATAAGTGATAATTGTGGGAAGAAACACCCAGGAACATTCCTGAAGGGAATATGAGTTTTTTATAAGTGTGGAGAAAAAAGAAACCAAGTATGTGACTACAAGGTTTAGAAAAAGGTTTCAAATGTACAATGCTTTATCTGAATGAAGTTGGTACACTACATGAACAAATGTCCAAATCATCAAAGTATGACCCAAATGATTCTATTGGATAATAATCAAGTTATGATACTACCTCAGATGAAGAAGAATGACCAGTGTTCTTATGTTGTTATTATAGGATTATTTCATTTGAGTTTTGTATCAAAAATATACTGGTTATATAAATTGTGTAGATAAATAATGATTGTACTGCAGTACTATTTTATTAAGTATTTGAGATTTTATGGTTCTAAGAAAAGTGGCATAATATTAAGCTACACTTTTTAGGAAAATATATGGTTTAAGGAAAGGTAATCCTTAATATGTTCCCAATAATGAGGTAGTGATTTTGAAATAATAGATGGTTGATTTGAATAATTATATTGGATATTATTGACTACCGTGAAACTAATTAATGATTTTTCATCATTGGAATTTACAACATTTTTGGAATGAATGAGTATATATATTATTCTATTAAGAATAAGGGAGAATGAGTGTAATCAATAAGGTTTTATGGTAATTCAAGATGTTACCATGTTTTAAAATAATGAAGGTGTTCACATGTTATTACGTGGAAAACGGATCTCAATTATGTTTACCATCCTTATCAATTTTGGATTGTGAGTTTTCATAGAAGTATTTTGGATAATTCTAGTTTTAGATTATTTTTTGATTGCCATAAAAAGGACAACCTGGAGGTCGGGCGACAACCCATCGCGACCGACACGGCCGCGAGACTTGAACCAACAACCGAAGGGTGACAAGGGTGTATCACTTACCACTGGCCCACATGATGTCCTGGATTGGATAATGTAGTTTTTTTAAAAGGTCTGATAGATAAATTATAAATTAATTTTTTTGACCCCATAAGAATAGGATAAATAGAATATTTTTTATGTTCTATTATCTTTTAGAGTGAAAGATGAGTTTGTGGTAGAAATTAGGTAAACGATAGAACTCTACTTGTCAAGTATATATTTTTCTTCTTCTATTATTCTATTAAGAAATTAATTC
Source organism: Viscum album (assembly GCA_963277665.1). Taxonomy (NCBI): domain Eukaryota; kingdom Viridiplantae; phylum Streptophyta; class Magnoliopsida; order Santalales; family Viscaceae; genus Viscum; species Viscum album. Next base: position 1,335,413,362 of record OY728132.1, on the reverse strand, counting down.
TTATAATTTATTGATGGGATCGTAAAACCAAAAATGTGTAATCCTAATACCTTATGTTTTGTTGAACCGATGGTATTTTAAATCATCATAGATTGATGAATTTAAGGCCCTCAATTTTACACTTGTTTTTGATTGATGACCTCCATCACTACCTATAAATGATTACATTTTTCCTCCAATTACGTGTCTGTAATTTCCAAAAATGTTCTATTAATTGAGATCATAATTTAGCGATTACCCTTTCATTTCTCTTTTCCTCTTATTAAGACTAAATTTTATTAACCCAATTTCTGATGTGCGTTTTCCCACAAAGATACTTTCTATTTTCACCCTTTTATTTTTGAAGAACAATTTCAAATTGTGAGGATGAAAATTATTTAAGGAGGAGATAATGTAACACCCCAAGTTTCCATGATATGCTTTTCTTTGAAAAATACAGTAGCATGTGTTGAACACAACTTCGAGTTCTAACACACACCACAACCAATCAAACTAGTCGTGATGAATAATAATACCCACTTTTTCAAAATTTATAAATTTTAATTTTGAAAATGGGCTTAATTTTTGGATTTGTAATATCAAAATTATCTTAGGGTGAATTTTTGGTACTTTTCAGATAAGTTTCATATTTTGATGAATAGTGAAAATTACTAAATTTTAATTAAAAACAACTTTTTTAATTTAAATTATTAATAGTGAAAAATTATGCATTTGAGTGATTTTAAAGTATAATTGAATAATATTTTTACCATTTAATACAATATTGGTCAATGGACATAATTTCACATTTAAACTATACATAAGCAAGTGTCAATATTTTGATAGTTATTATTTCTTAAAAACACGCTATTTGTTTTGACAACGGGAATTAATTTTTAAATTAATTAATGAGAATTATATTTTTCTAATTTGGTAAAATAGACATCATTGATGAATTCATAATATAAAATATATTTAAGGCCGATTTTTTGGTATTTTTCTGAGAAACATCAATTTTTGAAGAATAGTGAAAAATCCTGAGTTATTGGTTAAAACCGATTTTTTATTTAAATAATTATTTATTTTATTTAAATTAATTTATGTAAAAATAGATACATAATACATATATAAGTTCATTTTAATTAATTGGAGTCAGTTTATAATAATTTTAGATATATAAAAATTTATTGAACTTCTCACTGTCTTTTACCCACCACCTATGAGAATTTGAAAATTCACATAAAACATAATTTTACAACATGTGTGAGTAGAATTTCGAAAATCTGAGAGACATGGTTAATATCAAAGAGTAAAATGTGGTTCAATAAGATAAAAATAATTTATGGTGAATAGTAACATTTTACTTTTCTTTACCGCAGTTAAAGGTAAATAGGGTAATTCAAGGTAAAATAAATATTGCAATAATTCAAAATTACCTTAACACATCTCTTAACCTTATTGGATGAGTAATGGCCGACCATGGACATCTTTGGGTGTATTTTTTTACCGCATGGAGCCACTTATTAATGATAATGACATTTTAGATTAATTAATTTATTGTAAATGAAAAATTGACATAAACAAAAATCGTTTAGTAATTAATTATTATATAGTGTTATATAAGAAATAATTTTGATTATAAATATTAATTATAAATATAAAAATATTTCCTACATGATGGTATTTTATTTAAAATTTTTACACATTAAATAATTTAATTTACTTTTGACACAATGATGATATAGTAATTACCGAATTAATGAAATATTAAGATAATTGATATTATAAATACCCAAATAAAAATAATTTGAGACTTTTTATGAATTCCAATAATTTTTTAGGTTAATATGACATATTATGATTGGTTAAATGACTTATTTTCGATGTAAAAATTCTGTTATGAATTTATCAAAAACAAAATATCCAATAGTTCCAAAATTGACATAAAAGAGTGTTTAAAACAAATATTATATTATTATTTGATATTTTATTCCAAAAAATATATGGTTTTTCCAAAGGACTTATATAATTATATTTTTATAATTAATGAACCACTTGGGGGTCTATTGTATGTTTATAGTAAGTTTATTAACCATATAATATAAAAATACAAAGAGACATGGTAAATGTCAAACTAATTAACTAAGAGTTAAAACTAAACGATAAGGTTACTAAAAAGTCCCAAACCTATATAAAACCTATTGGTTTAGTAGATTGAGAAAAATAACCACCTTATCCTCCAAATAAATCAATTTGGATCCATTTTCAACTGAATATTAATTTATTATAAATTAATATTTTATGTTTTTTCTAAGGTGCCTCTCACCCCTCTTATAAAAGGGCACTAACCCTTCACTCTAATTCACACATTCTAAGGCATTTAGCTTGTCCAAACCCTGCCCAAATACTCTATCAAATATCCTACCTTCAACCTAGAAGCCTTAGTTTGATCACAAAGCCAACCTATGGAGCCCTTTTGATCAAATCAAAAGGAAGAACCCGAAGAAGAGGTAATGATTTCACCACCCTTTTTCAAGTTCCTTTTTTCTTCCACTTCCTTTTTCTTTGATTATTCCATTATAAAATAATAAATATAGTATATTATATATATTTTTATGTTATTATAATAATGGTATAACCAAATTCATTATTCTATCGACCCTTTGAATGAAATTTCACCATACGTGCATACGTACCTCTTACTGTCTCCACGTCGTGGTGTAATTGTTATTCAATACATTATTATTTGGATGGGTATAATAATGATGTGTATTTAATGTAAATAATAAATATAACATGATACATATTCTTTATATATGATATACCATCCAATTATATATTATTTTAATATAAAAATAATGATATTTTTTCTCGTGCGTACGTACGGATTAACGTCTCCACGACGCGATGCGATTCATTTCCATGTTCACCATTCATCGACGATTATAAAAATATATATTACTAATAAGTATGTAATATATGACATAATAATTATACTGTAGATATATATATATTTGTAGATATATAATTATTTATGTACTTACATATATCTTATTCACTTACTTTTGTTCAATACTATATGAAAATGGAAATAGAGTTTATGCGTACGTACGGACTACCGTCTCCATAAATGGTGTTTCCCATTTCATATATATGTCTATTATACATATTTATATTCTAAATATATATGAAATATAAATCATTTTTTATATTCTGGGATTATTTAAATCATGATATAAGTTATACAATCAAGACTAACAAGTTAAAACACATATGATAAAGAAAGTGATTTTTACCCAAAATATTAATATAACATGGAAATTATTATTAAATGGGTAGTGTAAAGTCATAAATGAATAATTTATGATATCATAAATATTAATATGGTTCTGGTATAATTTAATAACATACTATAGTCTTCATAAAGGAGGTTAAACATACCCTCAACTAAAGGAAAGTGCAAGGTAAGGGGTTTTCATCTCACTCCTTATTCCCGTGAGATTCATGCCATATTTCCACTGTTACCTTTTTTGTGGTGTATGTACTACCCATAATTGTATTCATTGTGTAATAAAATTTAATTTATGTGTATTCACATATTCATTCTATGATTCTTTTTTCATGGGGTGTATGTTTCGTATGATACCAAATTGGTAAGGGTTAATTTCTCAATCTCATTATTATCCGAGATTGTTTATGTGTAAGCATTTACTGGGACATTTTTATCATCCATGACCATTTTTCATAAAAATGATTTCAAAATGAATATTTTAAGGATTTGATAAAGGTACACTTTAGCAAGAACATAATTTTAAATGTTTTAATGATTTATCTTTGTAAATGTTTTTAATTAATGTACATGTTTTCAAAATGATTTTTAGGATTTATTTATATGGAAATGAATGTTTTGAAATGATACTTCTTTTCAAAAGTTTCAAAGTGGTATGGGACACTTTGATTCAAAAATGAATTTAAAATTTTTTCTTTCTAAATCTTGACTTTTAAATGTTTTCTTGAAAAAAGGATATTTCTCTCAAAGTGTTTTACAAATAATTTTCATCAATGTCAACACACTTGGATAGAATTTAAACTTTATTTATGTTGATTTATTATATTACCAAACTTATATATTGTATTGAAGATTTTATGATATGTTTGACTGTGGATGCGCTATTTTAATACCATTACTTGTTTATGGAGAAAGTATTGACATTTCGTATTCTAGTTTTAATACGAATGTTAATGTTATGCTTAAACCAGTAATATGAGGAATGCATTGGACTTAGTAAATAATGGGTGGAGCCTGTTATAGCTCCTCAATGCATTGGTAGGTATCATGAGACAAACTAGTGTCTTGGCACAATTCCTTGACAAAAAATCTTATTTGTAGTTTTGGGACAAGGCCTTGACTATGTGGTTATGTTAGTCTGGCATTATGCCTCCCATCATTATGAAAGTCGCTATTGATATTGCATGTGGTTATTCGACTATTAGAATATCTAATTGAGTAAGTAAATATCATTATTTTGATTTATATATGCCATATTATGATTAATTTTATGTTTAAACGGCTTTTGTTTTAGTTTTATACATTTCCTTAAATGTTTATGATTATTTATGAAAGTTTCCGCTGTATTTCATACCCTTACTGAGCATTTGAGCTCACCCCTTTATATGTTTTTTTCCCCAGGATTCCAAGAAGTGTATTGTGATTGATATGCAGGGTTAAGACAAGGGAATAATGGAATTCATAAAGGATTATTTATGTTCTTTTGTATGCTACAAAGGGTAATGTAACATTCATGTATGTAATCTATCTTCCAAGACTGCTAAACCGTTCGGTCCTTCGGGACATAAATCCTTGTAATCATGCCAATGTAATAAAATAATGCACTGACTCTGGGTAACTGGTGTCAGGGCGTTACATTAAATTTAAATTAGGTTCTAAAATCCAATTTTTTATTATCATGATCCCTAACATATCTCTTATTAAATTACATTCAGTTATTTTACATTCAACTATATTTATTTTATTTTCTCCATGATTTATTATATATTTTTATTACATTTTGGATATATAGATTTGACTATGAAAAAACATACTTGTTATGTTCCGTAATATGTAGTGTTTAGATAAAAAATTTTGGAATTATAGTTAATGAAACATACAGATTTTATATTCTATTTTGTTATATTGAAACATAAAAGGGTCCTCGGTATTTTTATATATTAATTATCCAAGTAAAAAAACCCCTAATAGACAGGTCAATAATAATGGGGTTGGAAAAAAATTCTTAAATAGTTATATATATTTCAAAATAGAATTGTCCAATGTTTCTTGAATATTTTTATGGGTATCTCTACTTGGAAGGTTTAATTTTTCAAATAGATGATATACAAATCTATCGGTCTCATGTGATGGTCCAATAGTTCCCAAAATCAAATATTAATTATACCCATATTTTTAATACTATGGTTGAAGTGTGTATAAATCATTTCAGAAACCCTTAGAAATTGTATTTCCTATTATTTCATTATTGACCATAAATTTTTCATACGAGTTTTTTTGGCCATATGTGATAGCTATTTTAATAATTACTGACTATAGTCAATGTATGTTTTATAAATTGATTTTTTTAAAAATAAATTATTAAACATTAGAGTTGATATTTTTTTATTCTCGATGAGTCATTAAAATCACAAAAAAACATTGAAACATTTATGGATATACAAATACATTAGATTTATATCTATTACCAATAGAAATTTTCATAGCTGTTTGGGAAATATTATAGATTTTCTATTCATTGACATCACAATTTCATAATTTTGGCTACATGATGAGTTTGATCCTGATAAACTATCTTTAGTTATAAGAACTTTGGATCATATATATATATATATATATATATATATATATCTAGATTTCTTATCATGGATTTTATTTGTTAATTATTATTTTCATATAAAAATTATTTCTATATGTCTAGTCTATATTTATTACTGTTTTTTCAACGTTTTAATCATTTATATTTTTATCATTTAACATATATTACATGCACCACTCCCAAATAAGTTATCACATTCATCATATATGTATTTAGATTATACTTGATAAACTCCAATATATAAATAGTACATTAGAAATATTAATAAAAATATATAATTATATCGAAATACAATTTTAAAAACTATAAATCATTTAGTAATTATTAACCAAGAGACATTTTTGTAATACTTATCCCATAAAATTTAAGGATCAAGAATATGGATAATATGTATCATCTGAAGATTTTTAAAAATAATAAAATTTCGTTTGATACTGTAAAAGGAATGAAACAATGAGTTTATCTAGGGCTACATTGAAATCAATCATCATCATTGTGTACACACAAAACTCAGTTTTTTCAACATTACAAGTAACATTGAGGGCCAATAAAATATATTATTATTATTTATATTTTTATGATAGTTATCACATAGCGATTGGAATGGTGATAATGCAAAATATTAACTATATTATGATTTTTTTTCATTTTATTTATATAATTACATAGTGAAAAAATAATTATAAATAAAAACCAATTGAATATAACGGATGAATTTTTTTGAATAAACCATTTTTAGGCACCAGAGGTATTTTATCATAACAAATTAAATTAAATTAATATTATTGTATGATTTTAATGTAATTTATATATAAAATATTCCATAATTTTTTTATAATTCATCAAATACATATTACAGGAATACGATAAGAACAATTCTAATTTTAGGCATAAAAGATGTATTTTTCTAAATGTATTTTTTCACATTTTAAAGGAGAAATTGTTTTAAAACTAAATTTTGAAAATTTATGAATATTTATTTTAAAAAATAATATTTATTTTTGAAATCATATATCAAAATTGTCTTAGGGAGAATTTTTTCTATTTTTCTAAGAAAGTTCATATTTTGATTAATAGTGAAATATGATGAATTTAAATTCAAAATATCCTTTTAATTTATATAATATAAAAAAACAATTTATATAATGAATTGTTTTAATGTAATATTAGATTAATTATACATATATTACCCCAATTTAGTTCATTTTATGCCATTTTAATTTTAATTTTGATGCAAAAAATAGTACCCTTTTGAACGTTATCATTTTAAAAACCACCTTTATCATCCAAGATGTGGAATTAATTATTATCATATTTTATGAATTGAATTTTTAAAAATGGATTCTTTAGTTGGAATAAAAATAATCTATAATTCATAATAAGGTCATGTTTTTTTAACCAAAAATTATTAGTGAAATAAATTAAAATTAATCACATCGATAATGTTAAAAATGAGTTAACCAAGTGACTAAAATTCAAACATAAGTGGAAGGATTTCCTAGAAACATATCATGCACCAATTTTCTAGAAATATATCAACCATATCCCTTATATTATCTATTTTAATATTAATTTATTTCTTTCTTTTAACACCTCCATTATATGATAAGTGAAATGGAAAAGGACTGCTCTTAGCTTTAAAATTTTTTATGTGTGGGAAAAGATTAGTTTTATATATTGTTTTTAAAACTTGAAATTGATTTTTATTTTATTTTAATGGGAGTTATTTGGGAATATATTTTTTCGTACATGCCTAATGAGTTTTAATACTCATACCTATTATTTCTTATTGTTTTTATAATATGTTGTATGATTCAGTTTGATCATTATCACCGGGGTCGATGGTTGGTCTTGGTGTTCTAGAGTGACCCTCGAGGTCACATAGAGATACTATGCTGTTAGGACCATTTGAGTTTGGTTGTATAGTTTTGTTGTATTTCGCATCCTTGTAAATGATTTACATATTGATTATTTATATTTTTTAGTCTTCTTTATTTTCTTACTACTATTAAATTTATTTATTTATATTAGATAAAATCATTCTATTGGGTTTGTCTATTGATGTACATCACTATTTTCCAACCCATGGGAATTAGGAACACCCTTTGGTCCATGTCGTGGATAGGATCGACTGACTAGTTCAAGGTTGACCCTACTGTTCCATGAAAAAATGAATCAGAGTATGTTTCCCTTGTATTACCTTTCTTTTTAAGAACCACTTTCTTATTTGGGGATGTCAACGTAGATGGAGTATGAATTTCAGAACCTCGAGGTATTGGTAAGAGGGAGTTTATGGCCAACACATTCCATAAAAAACTAAGGGTTTGCATGGGAACTATAGTTTTATTTGGTCTCTTTGTCACTTATGGATGTTTGATGTTTGGGAGGAGAAATGGGAGTTGGTCTAGTGGTCTATATAAGCTCACAAAACCTAGAAGGCCATGTGGAGCAGACACATGGTCTTAGAATACACTCTATGATGGTGGTGGGATTTGTGTATGGCCCTTAATTATATGATCAAGTCACCAACCTATACTAGCTCCCCCTTATTAGTTTCTTTGGGTTCCTCGTGATTTTTGAATTTTCTGTGGGAACTCTTGTTTTGGGATTGACAAAAATGGATTTTGAAAAGGAAATGGTTTGGTTTGTGGAAGATAAAAAATGTGTTTTTAGTTTATCTTTGAGAAAATTCATAGAAAAGTGGATTTTTATAAAATGGTTTTATGGGATTTATCAAAAATTGGTTGTTTGGAAAAATTAATCTTGTTTTGAAAATTTGGAATTTAGAAATATTTATTAAAAGAGATTTATTTTGATTTTCTTAATTTGTTTCTAAATATGATGAAATGTACTTTGGTATAGATATCCATGGGATATTATTTATTAGCATGATAAAATGGATTCAAGCATGGAATTTTAAAATGGGTTTTTGAAGTTGTGGTTGGTGGGATTCTGAAAGGACTTTTGGATTTCAAAACTAGAATGTTTTGTTTGACCTCTAGTATTTTCATTGGTGAACACATGTGTGGATAGATATGGAAATGCAAATAAATTGCTGGATTGACATGAGTTTATTTTTGTCCTAGGTGGCATAAAGACTTGGATGGGAGAGAGACTATAAGGCATAAAAATGGTGACTGTGCAACCCATCATATTTTTTTCAATAATGTTTTCAAGAATAAGTGGTAATGTTATGAAAATGGGTGGATTTGTGGTACTTGACTAATGATTTAGAAGTTTTTTTAGTTTTTGAGTTTTAAGACTCTTATTGATGAACTTGTTTTTATATATGTCTTTGCCTTGTTTTTTCTCTATGTTAGTCCCCATAGAGATTTTATGGATATTAAAAATTCAGCCAAGGCTGGTTCACCATTTGTAAACCCTCCATTTAATCATCCTATGGATTTCATCCTTTAGTTTCTGAAGATAAATCCAACCCTTTATAATGTTCAAGAGGACCCAATAAAAGAAAAATAGTGGATACCGAAATTTGAAAGTCACTTTATCCTCATTGAGTTTCCTAAGTCGTTAATGGTTTGTTTTATACCTTTATGATTGAAGGTCTGATATGGAAGTGGTGGAAGTTGGTGTCTGAAAACATGCCATAGGAAGATCTTACATCATAGTCCTTCAAGACTTTGTTTATCTGGCATTATTTCTCTGATATGATGAAGGTGTGTAAGGAAATTGAGAAGTGTTGTTTGCAGTAGGGTGATGGGTCACATTTGGAGTTTTATCATCACTTTTTAGATTTAGTTCCATATGAGATGGTTCATGCTACAGAATATTCCTATACGGCTCGGTATTTTGATTGTGGGCTTCATCCTAATCTACAGTCAAAGGTTTCTAAGTTCAATCTCACATAATTTTCCTATGTGTATAGCCAAGAATTTCATGTTGAAGATAAGTTATAATGACTAATTAACATATTTCACCAACCTTTAGTCCCTGGACGTGGTGACGGTAATTCATGTAAAGCAGTGTGGTAGTCGAATAAAACTGTTGGAGTTCTATGTGGAATAAAAAACATCGATATCTTTCAACAGATTCTGGAGGATGATGAATCATGTGGAATCATGAGTACAATAAGAAGAATCATATGATGTCATCATTCCAAAGTTTTCTAAAGACCTTCCATGTTTTTTTGTGCCTATGACTTGTAGACAGGTTTTGTCGGGGTGTCTCCAAGAAGTGATGTGGACGCAGTTTGTAGTAGTGGAGTCATGTTTGGGATTAATTTAAAGTCTCTCTCTATTGTAATGTATCATTTATTCATGGTGGTTATTTCTAGTGGTGTTATCTATTTCTTGAAATGTAATGGGATATTTTCATTCTCTTTAGAACTCCAGTTTTAGTGAATGTTCGTTTCTCTGTTGTAATATTTGAAAATTCTGTTCTAATTGTTGGTGTGTTTGTAGTGTGAATATTACGATTCTCTCTTCTCAGAAAGGTTCTTTTTTTATAGAAATGAGTTTCATGGTGTTTTGTGAATATTAGTTCCTAACAATAGTGAAATAGATGCTTCAAACATTTGTGCTCCAACCATAGGTCTTAATGTGAAGTTATTCACTCAGTTAGGAAACCATTAGGGGTGAGGGAATCCTTTGTTTAGTTTTTTACTACTCAGTTGGGGACTAGGTGGTGTTATTTTGATCTTTTATTTTTTCTTTATCATGGTTTGATCATCATTTGTTTTTACTTTCATTTGACTGGTCACCTTATGGTGGTGTTGGTTAGTCAGTGTGGGGAAGTTCTTGTGTTGGATCGTGTTGTGTTTTTCATATCATCGTGTTTCATCTGTTCCTTTAGGTTTGTGTTTTTTTATTATGGGGATACTCTCTATGGGTCTTCCCAAGTTTTCTATTTAATTTAATTAGTGATAGTTTTTTTAATGGTGGGGAGTCTTTTCTAGCCTCCTTTTTTGAGAATGATTTTTTGTTCAAGGATTGGATGTACAAGTTCTCACTTTAATTTTCCATTATTTCATGGGAATTGGTTTTGTTATTTTGTTTTGTTTTGGGAAAGAGGCGTATGTTCTATTTGGATATGGTTGAGATGTTCATGGTTTAAGTTGTTGAATCACATGGTTGTGAAATCCATTGTCAATGATCAATAAAATAATTGAATTTGTGGCTTTCTGAGGATGGGATGAATTTTTGTGGGTAGAATTGTGACATCAATGTTTTTGTTTTCATCATTTTGTTGATTCATTTTTAGATATTAGTTTTTCTCTTGAGTTATGGGTGTAAAGGGTACTATTTTTGAGCTGTTTTTTTTTGTTCAGTTTGGACCTCATGATTTGTTCCTTAGCCTCCTATGAGTTTTTTGAAGGAATGATGAGTTTTTAGCTTGGGATTAGCCTTCACGTTGTAGGGACACTATTTGGTAAACCATTTACCCTTCTCCAGGTAACCATGAAATATATGTTTTGGTGGATTCGGGATGGTATACAACCTGTACATGGTTTTTTATACCATCTAGTATGCATGTGGAGAGGTTCTATATCCAGATAGTGGAGCTTAACATGGTTTGAACATGGTTTGTGGACCATGAATCCAAACTGTGTAGGTGCCCATTTGTGTCTAATAAGGGTCACATGGTTGGCACATGGTTTGGTGAACCGTGTGGCCAACCCATGCGAGTGGCCCAAATCCAAAAATTCATGAAATTCAAACTTTTTAGTCTTTGGATTTTTAACCCAAAACTCCTCCTCCTCCTCTATCCTTCTTTGTTTGACCTATAGTGATACCCTCCAATATTCTCCAAGCCTATCATCCTCTCGCATGGTGTATATCTAGGTTTTCTTTAATATTTTGGGTTAGATATTCAAGGTAATCTTCTTCCTCGCTTCTCCCTCTTCCTCTTTCTCCCACATTCTATTGAGATACCATTATCTAATGGTTATTTTGACCTAGATTTTGTGTTTACCTTCATTTATGATAGGGGTTTTGTGTTTCTATGTTTCCTCTCTATAAATCACAGCTCTTTGAACAACCATGGTGTGATTTTGGAATTGAGTTGTTGTTGCGTCATGGATTTGAGGTAGGTTTCCCTTTTTCACTTTCCTTTATAACTTAAGATTCTTTGGGTTCTTTTTGGTCACACCTACCTTGTATTCTAAATAATGAAATTAAACCTTTGAAACATTTTTTTGTGAAGTGGTGAGTTCTTCATTGTTATGTGATAAATGGAATCATTTTGTTAAATATTCCACACATATAATTTTTTGTATTTCCTAGGTGGATTTGGTGTGTGATTTGTGATATTATAAAGATTGTATTTAGATTTTAGAATAAATTTATGATCTGTGAAATGATGATACATATTCGTTAAAAAAAGTCAATGTTTTTTTTGATTTTATGGAATGGTGTGTTTTGTTTTCAATAATGGTATAGAATTTTGTGGTGGTTAATGGCTCGTTTGGAATTTTCATAAAAATAGATTGACTTGAAAATGTGAATTGATAGATTAAAATGTAATTTTATGAAATGAAAAACTATATATTTTCATCTTTTTGTAATTTTTATTGGGTTCTTTGAAAAAGTATCTTTTCTTATAGAATGTTTGAGGGTCGTTTTAAACTTTCTTGATAGTGGTGAAAACAGTTGATATGAAAACACTCCATGGAAGGTCATAATTCATTATTATACAAATAATTAATGGGTGGGATTTCCTCACTGTGGAATCCTTTTAACCTATATACTTTGTGTATAATTGGTTATCATCAGTATGGACTCCTTTGTGACCTATGAGTTATATGGAATGTTATTGGTCCTTCGAGTGACTCGGGTGATGCCTATTTTTTGAGTTAATATATGAGTTCATTTTATTTAACGCTCAATTGGAATCAGTTTTTACGCCCTCATTTTTATACATATTCACAAGGGAACCTCGAAAGGTGATAGAATTTTTTGATAACTATTGCTTCACTAGTAAGATTACACAAGAGCTATTGGCCCATAGTAGGTGATATATTTTGTTATTATTTCTATGGGTTTGTTCCCCACAGTCTATACTAGGTAGGGTGTGGAAAATTTCTTGGGTGTTATTGATGTAATCGTGTGAGTCATGATTTCTGAGATGAGTTACTATGTATATTGTGTTCTCGATTATTCATGAGCTCCCAGTCTTAACCCATGTATATTGTAACTTAGCTTCTAATAGTGAATGATTATGATATGCTTTGATTGGTTATTCTGGTAAGTTTATTTCCATTTCCCTTATTGTATTTTTGTGATTCTCCCTGTAGAGTATTGTGTCTTTATCTCAAAATGTAAAAATTATTTAAAGTGAATTGTTGTAAAAGTATTTGGAAATTCTTTTCACTCTATCTCTCTTTTATAAATTAAAAACCCCCTTTATCAATAAAAAATTACAAAGTTCCACCTTAGAGAAAAGTTTGGTTTAAATTCGTATAAACGGAAAAGGACATCATTCTGATTTTAAATTATTTATGTGTGGAAAAATTTTACTTTTATATATTTAATTTCAAAATAGAATTTTTAGTTTCTTTTATTTTAAAATAAGTTCATTATGAATAGATTTTTTTAGGAATGCGTACTGAGTTTTAATAATCACACATATAGTTTCTTTTTGTTTTTGACTTGTGTTGAAGGTGTGATCTTGATTTTAATCATAATGGGTGATGTTTTCTGTTGTTATTGGAGAGTTAACCTTAGGGTCACAGGGATATATTCTGTTATCTATAGAAGTTCAGTTTGGTAGTATAGTTTTATTTTATTTCTCATCCTTATTAAAGATGTTTAGGTTTTTTATTTATATTTTCCAGACATATTTATTTTTTTATGTTCAATTTATTTATTTATAATGGGTGATATCATTCCCTCATTTTTATTAGTTGATGTCTAACACTAGTTTCCAGCCGATTGGGATCAGGAACGCCCTTTGATTCATGTTGCAGATTTGTCTCAGGTGACAGGTTTATGGTCGACCCAGGTTTCTTTGTGACACAATAAGCCTTAATTTGTTAAGAAATTCATATATATAATACGTTTAGTGAAAACCAAATTGCATCACATGATGAATTGGAAACATTCAACAACTAACGTTTTTATTTTATTTATTTTTAAAAACCCTTTATTTTCTTATACCATTCATTTATAATAAAAATTTCATTATAAATTTAATTAGGTTTTTTTTATTAAGGTTAATACCTACACCCACACATGAATCCATCAAATGGGTAATTAAATCATCGTTCTTGTTTAAGATAGAATATCGCCTCCTGAACTGATGTCATTTGTCTTTCTGTTACCGCCTTTCATGGTTGGGAATAATGATAGACGTAATGTTTATATATATAATATTTATGATATTTATAAATTAAAAAAACATATGGATTTATAATATCATATAAACATTTTTACATTTCATTGCATTGGGGATACGATGTCATAACTCATGTCCAAGGAAGAGTACTGCCTCATGATGCTATATGATGTGTTTTTCACTAACATGTTACATGGAAGGACATAACACTAGATATAATGAATATAAATGATATTCATGAAATAATAATTAAATTAATTAAATTATTATATTTCTATAAATATAATATATAATTCTCTTTTTACCATTTGAAACACGAAAAAAATTATAACGTCGTTCCAGGATGTATGGACTACCGTCTACTTGAAGCGATGTGATTCCATTTACATCACATAAATCTCATATATAATTAAATATATTTAAATAACATGGTGAATATGATATATTTATATGTATGTAAATGTAAATTTTCTTTATAATCATTCCGTAATGATCATTTTAAAAATGGAAACATTACTCGTGCGTACAAACGACCTATTGTCTCCTATATCATGTCATTAATTCATTTTCCATAACCATCATTCCTGATTAGTTTTTTAATTATAATATATATAAAAATATTGTTTTTATTTTAGGACTATTATTTTGGATATTTTAAAATAATAACCCCTTTGACCATAGTTCACCTACCAAATTCATTTGTGACATTTAAGCATAATATTTTAAAATATTACAAATTAAAATTGATTTACACAGTAAATATATATAATATGTTAAAAAGTGAAATAAATGTAAAAATAAAAATTAAAAATGAAATCAAACAGTAAATTAATTAGCATAAGTTTTTTATTCAGGGAGATAAAGACACACATGATGAATAAGATACAATGTAAGGGACTTTGTCTCAATTATTTTCATTGAGACATATTTTGATGTTATGCCGCAATATTCTTTTATAAGGTTCATATAAATCTCATTTTACATTTTATATAATTAATTTATCAATTAAAATGTTATTAAATGATTTTTTGAATGATATAATTTAGTTGGTTTTATGAATAAATTATTTCCCAAGTGATGAGGTAATTTTCCTTTAAAAGATACCCTTTATCATTTTTTACATCAAACTGTAATTATCTTTCATTTAAATGTTTTAAAAATAATTTTTATTAATGATATTTTAGGAAAATATAATATTAATATGGTAAATTTTATGTATTTTTACATTATTTAAATAGTGTTCAAAAAAAGAATATTTTTACTTGTTTTATATGAAATGTTTTGACAAAAGGAAAAAAAGGAATGTTTTATTCTTAATGCACACAAAAACAATGAATTTTATCCCATTACGACTATTATTTGAGATCATTATTTCATTTAATTTTTATATGTTTTCATAAATTATAAATATTCATAACATTTTTGGGATTTTTTAACAGGATTTTAAATGAAAATTGGGTATCTTTATTGGAAATGGGTTTTTAAAAGAATTTTTTTTTATTCTGAATTTTTTTTCAAGTGAATTTAAAAGATTTTTTTCAAAGTGTATTATTATGAATGAGTTTAATTCATGATATGATACATGTTAACTATATTAAATAGTTGAGAATTATAAATCTAATACAAAGGGATGACCTCCATTATACCTCACAATTGAGCTTGATATAGCATATACGAAGGGTAAATCCCTTTTATAGATCATGATAAATGGGTAAGCCCTATATTAATTATTAGAAGTGTTAAGCATCATTATAGATAACTAATGAGAATGATATATCTTATATGAAGTGTTATCCTCTTTATATATCCCTAATGCATTAGGTTATAACTATCTCTAATTTGATACGTATGTTTATTTTGATTAAATGGGTTATGGAAGGGTTTTAAGAATATGATGAAATAAATCACTAGAAGAAGTTTTGACTTCCTATTATGGGTTTAAAAGGATTTCATTGAGAAAAATTTGTGCATTTCGTACTGTGAAAATGTTATATTTAATAGATGAAATAAAATTGGTGTAAATTAAAATATTTCATTGGTTTTAATGTTTTTATAAAACTGATGTTTTCCCATTGTTAATTCCTTACTGAGATTTTTTACACGTCCCATGATTTTAAATGATTCCACAGTACTTTAAGGATGGTTTTAAGATCACGATCTTTAATGAAGGTATTTACTTGTTATTTTTTTCTAAAACTCCCTTTTAGGGTTAAATAAGGGTTTGTAGAGTGCTTCAGGAGTTATAGAAGTGTCTTGAGGGTGAGAGACATTAAAATAGGAGAAGAGTGACCAAAAATCACATATCCCATGGTTGGATCATGGTTAGTGAAAAACGTGCACCATGACTAGGAAATCATGCAGCTTATGAGATATTTCAGATAGAGTGCTAATGCACGGTTACCACACAATTTGGTAAACCGTGCAGGTATCTCCAAGAAATAGTGGGACCCATCATTCCTTATATGGTGTCTTGATCACAGTTTGTGAATGGTTTGAAAAACCATATAGGTAAACCTCAATATCTATTAAAAGTTCAATTATTTATTGTTTTTCTCCCTCAAGATCTTTATATTCCCACTTGATTTTTCCTCCCATTTGAATCCAATACCCTATGTGATGAACCAGAAACCCCCACATCATTCATTGATGGTTATCCTTAATTAATAATGTGTTTATAGTGCATTTGGGTTTGAATCAATGATCCATGTCATTCTATCACTCCTCTTTGCTCTATTTGACGAATTCAGGCATGTAAAATCTCTCATGTTATTGAAAATCAATAAAACCACGAATTTATTAGCGTATTTTAGGATTAGGATTTAACAGGTGGTTGAGTGAAAATCATGGGTGTATATTAAGAAATTTTTTTCCAATATAAATGAGTTAGGTGGTCTTTAGGATTTCTCCCATAATTTTGATGTTTAATGTGTGTATATAGTCTCTTAATTTTGCTTCCATGTCGCGTTTTAATGTCTCGGGTTCTGAAATGTGATTTGGACCGTGTATTTAGGTGTGATACCCTTCATAGACCTTGTTGTGTTCATCGATGATGTGAGACTAAACCTAGGGTTATCCAAGAGGTAAACCAAACCCTTGTAATTTGTTAATAAACATAGTAAACCATGAAATAATGGTATAGTGAGATAGAATGGGTAGTAAAAAAATGTAATTTATGCCTGGATAAGATAATGGATCGATTAAAAAAAATTATAACATTGATTTTGTTAATGGTATAAAGGTTTTGAAATGATTTGATGGAATGTTTCAGGCTTTGATCGGATTATTGAGTAATTGTTGAAAATGATTTTTACAAGTAGGAAATTTTTTGAAAGGAGGTGTTGACCCCAAAGTTATTTAAAAAAGTGTATTTCGTAAGAGTTTTTAAATGAGGTTTTAAAATTGAAAACGTTCCATTTTTATGAAAATTGTATAATGGTTGTATTGAATGTTTGAAATGGAAATTAAATCCCTTCAGAATGTGTTAGTTTTCATAGAGGAAGTTTCATATTTTAAAGGGTGGTTTCAAGATTTCTTAAAATAATTATTTTGAATGTTATTTTATTTCATAATGTGGTTTATGGGTATATTGGTACAATATTAATTCAATTGGTCTACATGATAGTGATATATAACCCATGAAAATTATGTTGGCATTACAACAATGTATTGATATGAAATAACGGATGTGCATGTCTAGTTGATGTCATTGCGTAAAAGATATTTTATCAATAATGTTATGTGTGTGTAAAAAGGTGTGTTTTTTGTTGGAAAATGTGTAATAGTTTGTAAGAGAGATTATTGTTATTGTTTTTAACGGATAGTGTGGCATAAGGGGGTGTTTGGTATAGTGTAAATGGGTTTATGTGAAATGGGTAGAAAATGGTAATGTGTTCATGGGTTGTGGAATGAGAATGATTTAGGTATTGATGTATTGTGAATGTTATGTTATTTTTTGAATTTTTTTTGTGAAATGGTATATTTGTTGGATGGATAATGAATCCTGTGTACCTGGAATAAGGGGGTGTTTGGTATAGTGTAAATGGGTTCATGTACTCACACTCTGCTCAGATCTCCAAAGATCTTGGGCACCCGAGAAGATGTAACTTGTTTTAGGTACAATTTCATAGTAGAGACCATGTGTTTTTATTGTGCATGAGATGATGGGTTAGAGAACGAAGGTTAGAATCGGGTTGGGACTCGAGTATTGGATAAAAGTCTTCTTCGAGTTCTTTATTAGATTATATTGTTTTCCAGGTAGGGTAATATCTCTCTATGTTGTTATAGAATGTGTACATGATCTCTTATTGGGTTTTGTTACTTGTTGAATGTTGTTATTCATGTTGGTTATTTTATCTGTTTCTTTTACTTCTATTCGGGATTCACTCTGATAAGTGGGTATAGTCTCCTCATGTCTCTCTTTAGGCTTGTGATTCTAGTTGGCATCATTTGGCATATGGGGAGTCATGCCTAAGGACAAATGATAAGCCATCATGGGGTAATTATAATAGTAGTATCTAGGTCAGGGTCATTATTAAGTGGTATTATAGAAGTTCAACATTATTCTTACTTTTTAGAATGTTATATACGAGAGTCAGATCGTGTGAGGACATGGTAATGAGATAATGAATAGGTACCTGTAGCCCCACATATGAGGTAAAATCCATGTTTCCAGGGGTGGAAAATGATGTTCTATTTTGTGCTTTTATAGTTGGTTGAGCACATGAACCTCATCCCTATTGCTGATGACTCGTCAAGTGCAACCATGAGACCCATGTTTAAATCTGAGTTGAGGCATATTTCAAGGATACTGTAGTAGTACTGTAGTAGGTACTATAGTTGAAATCTTACAGGCACTATTGTGGTTACTATAGCATGTACTACAGTATGTAATATTGGAAGTACTGTAACAGCTAAAACCATTCACCATCGGGATGTTGGTTTCTCTCCCTAGTCCATTAGGCCATTAATTCACATAGGCATTTGGGTCAAAATTATTTTGGGCCACCTCAAGGCCATTGGTCCTCCTTAAGGCATTTGGTCCACCTCAACTCCTTAGGTCCACATGATGTGCATATAATTTCAAGGAATATTCTATTAGAAACAAACTCTAGATGAGCTTCATAAAAAGGCACTTTAACCATAGTAGAGATATCAGATTTGGAAGAATGAGAGGGTATGCTATTTCAATTGGTATGAGGTATGTTCATCTCTACACAAGACATCTAGCTAAACATCCATGCAATGGTGGAGAGTTGATCACAATATAGATTCTAAGGAGGGATGGTTCCAAGTATTCATAGTCTAGTTTGATTACTCTAAGACCATCGGGTCATGTAATGTCACAAAATCCTAAGTGCCATGTTAGGTTTCTCCTAAATCCCTTAAATGGGGGATTATAAAAAATTAATATAAATTGAAGGCCTTTAGTTCATTCAATCATAGTTGGTTGATATTTCCACCATAGATGGAATTCATAGAGTCAATATAATTGATTTATGGGGTTTTATCTATTGGTATGACATTCCAATATAGGGTGTGTGAGTTCGTGCATCATTATAGGAATATAGGATAGATAGATATTCCATATGTTTTCCATGATTTACTTTTTAATGAAATGATGATGAACCAAAGAGCTATAACAAGTGAAATTAAATAGAATAATGTGTGTTGAATTGTGGGTTTAAATGGGGTTTTGAGAAATATAAATCCTTGAGTTTGTAAAGGGGTAGTTTTTAGAAATCCTATTTTTAATGAAATTGAATTTTTTGAAAATATGGGATAACAAAAGGTTTTCAATTTTTAAATGTTTCAGTTTTTAAATTAAAATGTTCAAAAAGTGAAATTTTGGGTTAAAACGATGAGGTTAAATAATTTGAAAAAATGGAGAATATTTAATTCTTTTAGGGACATGAGTGGTGGTTATCCCATGTCTTATTTTTCGACAATGTTTGCGGGTAGTTTGGGTAGTGAGGGTGCCTTTTTCTTGACCTCATTGGTTGCAGATTGTGGGATCCTAATTAGTTGGGTGTTCTAGTTAATGGAAAGTTTCCTGGTACATCCTTAGTTAGATTGTGATCACTAGGTTGTGTAATGATGTCGGTTAATGTGAATTTGATAATTCATGTGGATTACGACCTTGCGAGTTGTGTTTTGGACCTAAGAGTGGGTGTTCAGTTTCTGGTTCTTGTATACATGTGCAAGTATATTTGGTGTGGGATTTGGAGTAAATGTATTTTTGGTGAATTATATGCAGTTTTTTTGTAATGGTCTTAGGATGACCACCACGAACATATGATTTCTTGAGTTGGAGGGTTCTTCTTAAAGGTACAAAGTAACCTTTGTTTGGTGTGTCTCCGGTTTTGGGAATTGGTGTCATTATAATTTCAAGGATGACCTATGAGAGAGGTCAATTGGGGTGTCAATGCATAGTGGTGTGTGTGGAAGAGGTAGACGTTTCAAACCTTAGTAGTGGGACACAGAGAACTGTTTCATAGGTAAATATTATACCATAGTCTAGATGGAAGGTTAAATGGTTCTATTAGTTGTGGCTTGAGTGGTGGCTATGAGTTAACAACCACAAGAAATTGAGGCTAGCATCGAGGGAGGTTAGTACAATGTTGCAAGAACCATGGAATGTGAATCACAAGAGATGCTTCACAGGTGGAATCGATACACAGTGGGATCCATCGGGTATTGTTAATGGTGAATATTTAGCGCTTGTACTCCCCTAGAGGAAGCACATGGGTGCATACATTTGGTTATAACCATGTATGTGGAAGGATGGATCTTTTAAAGGCATTACCTTCTGTTTTTTTGGAGTTAGTTACGGATGGAAATTATGTTTTGGGGATACATTGGGTGACGTACAGTTCATTTGATCTAGATTTGGGTTTTTTGTTTGGTCAAAGTAGAGTGATAGACTTCGGTGGTTCTGAAAGGTGTCTAATTATGGTCACATGTTAGAGATGTATGATTCCATTCAGATAATTTCACTACAGAGATGGATGTTAGTGAATGTGTTTACATGAAATCAAATTAGAGGGTCCCTAGTAGTGTGAGAAATAAGTTGATTTTAGAATGGTGGAGTGAATCATTGTGTATCTATTGTGCTCATAGAGACCATGAATGAAGAACTTGAGTGGGGGGATTTTCATGGGGCCAGAAACAATTGTTGGGTTAGAACTACTTGGTAGATTTTCATGATGTGGTGGTGAGTTTGGTTAGAAAATTATTGATGTTTTTGTGTTCAAGTGTGGATGAGGAATTGGCAGGATGGAAGCCTGAGGCCATTAGTAGGATGGGGTGTCCTCTTTGTGAGAGGTGACAGAGATGGTGGATTTTTTTGTGGTTATTTCTGATTAATTATTATCACAATTTTTTCAAGTGATTATCATTTCCAATATCATGAAATCATCCCATGTCTGCTGAGGAGGCTATAGCTTTACACATATCATCTTGTGTGTGTTTTGGTCAGATGTAGAACATCTCAGAGGATAACCACTAGGAGTGGTATGTGTGTGGGTTCCATGTAGTGGGGAGTGCATATTTAGCTGATTTTGGGAAAGGTTTTTGGGATGGATCACATGTTAAATTGTTCCATTGAAATCATTCTCAGAATCCGATAATGGTTAGTTAGTAACATTAAATTTTCTATTTTTGTAAAGTTAGAACAACCACGTCGAAGCTCATGGTTTATCTTTTGATCGAGCTGTAAACTACAATGGTTGAATGAGATTGAAGGAAGTGTATATAATTATAATCCCAAGTTAGGGATAATAATTTTATGTCATGGATATGTGGAGAAATCTACTAAGTGGAAGTAGTGGCATCATGATTCCAACGGGAAACCTATGATGTGTATGTTCGATTTGGCCTTGGGTGTTATGGTCAACTGGGCCAAGCTCCAGTTTCATGATTGAGTTGTTTCTTAAGGTAACTATATTATTCTCGTGATTGATTTTTTGAATAATTCTTTAATGAACAATAATATATTTTAGAATTGTGGACATCAAGATGGAGATGCTTTCTCGGTCACTATGGATGACGGAGGTCAGTGCGTGCGGTTTATGGTTGTATGTCTAAAGTAAAAAGTGTCACAACTAGGTAAAGTGTATATGTTCCAATATCATAGGTTAAAAATCAATAGATTGAGTTGTCAAGGGATTTCCAGAATCAGTTGAGAATAAAGAAATAAATTAGGTGGTCTATAAGTCACCTTTGGTTATCGTCGGAAGGATAAGTGCATTTCGGTAATGAGAACAGTCTTGGAGGAAGAACCTAGTTACCATTAAATAAGTAGGGATAATATATGTGTCCAATCTAGGTGGTTTGAATGAAAATAAAGGATGATAATGTTTAATGGTTTTCTCATATATGTTGGGAGTGGTGAGTTGGAAAATGAGTTGGGTATGTTTTGAAAGTTGGATTGATGTTTTGTTTGTCTCTTTTTCGATTATGATAGTGCTAAATGCCAGAAAAATAGATCGGTGATTGGTTAAAGCATATGGTTGGGAGTACCATAGTATGAAAATGTTTTTTTAATGAAATAACCATTGGTTTGAGATTGATTGACCCAGGTCGAAGACATATTTGTGAAATGGTGTTAGTGATGGGCATTGGCCCAGGTGTTGATGGTTGAGTGCCTTAAAATAAAGTGTGTGTTTGGGATGTTCTTTTTTAATGTTAAATAATTGACTACAACTGTTGGGATTTGTGTCATAGAATAGGTAGGTCATGATATGTGGTCAAAAATAAGGTCCTTTCCTCTGGTGATGTAGATTTTGGATCACCTATAGTGCATCGAAGGAATTTGGGTGAGATAGTTCCAAGAGAAACGACCACGATTTCTGAATAGGATCAGACTGAGAGTTTTATGGTTGGATATTCCAGGGTAATATAGTTCCTAGTTAATATCCTTCCTTGTGGTGGGTTAGTTGAGTTAATCGGAACTTCATCTTGTTTTTGGAGTTGGTAATGATGAGTTGAGGTAGATGAGTCCATTCGGAGAATTAGATTTTTATCTTATAACATTGTGATAGAAATGTTCTCAGAGTAGGATTGTTTCATTCATCCGATTGATGTCATGGAATGGATGAGTTTTGGAAAAAACTCAAAATGTGAAGATTTGTTGGAAGGTTAGTGGTGTTACTAATTTTTTATTGATTTTTTGGAAATTCATTGGAGTGCAGCTCGTGGATTAGACATTATAAGGTTGGCCGGTTGTAAGAGCCCAATATTTACTTAAGGTATGTCCTTATAAGAAATTTTTTTGTTAATTGTTTTAAAAAATAGGTATTATAGGGTTATTATAGAGTTATTAAATTGTTTTGGGGGGTTTGGGACATGAAAAGTGGGGAAGAGTGTCAAAGTAGTACAACGTGCATAGTTTGCACATGGTTAGTGTACACCTTGCACTAGGCCCAGAAAACCATGAAGCTTTGTGACCATTTTAGACAGAGAGATAGAACACCATTACCACGTTTTTCTATGTGCATATCTCTATGAAATAGTATGAACCCACTTACCATAGATAGAAGCTTCTTCACTGTTTGGAAAACCATGCAGGTAAACAGTGTGCCCCATTAAAAGTAAAAAAAATTACGATTTTCTCAATCATAGGTTTTGTAGATACCCACCAAATTTCTCCTCCCTTACATACCCTCTTCTATAAGTGATGAATACAAATCATCCTCCCCTCCTGTGTATGTTTCTCATTCTATTTTTTTGTATTTTAATGTACTTTTGGTTGTGAAACAATGATTCAAATGATTCTAACACTCCACATTGCACTATTTTCTAGACAAGGTCTTGTTGATTCTCTCCTTTTATTATAAATCCCTAAAACATAAAATTTACTCTGGATTTTAGGTTTTTGATTTATTAAGTTATTGACTTGAAATCAAGGGTGGAGATAAGAGCAGGAGTTTGTCAACGAACATGAGGTGGGTGGCCTTTAATATTTCATCCCTAGTTTGTATGTGTTATGTGAGTGTGTAGTAGCCTTATTTCACTTCCATGTTTAGTTTTGATGTCATCCGTTATGAAAAGAAATTTGGACCCTATATTGGTGTCCAAGACCCTTCATATACCTTGTTGGGTTCTTCGATGATGTGAGACCAAACCTAGGTCTACCCAAGGGGTAAGCCATACCCTTGTAATTGGAGAGTAAAATTACTAAACCTTATGATAAGGATATTATGAGAGAAAATTGGTAGAAAAAGTAATTGATGAATGGGTATGTTAATGGATCATTTCAAATAATTTATAAGTTGTATTTTATAACTGGTAGATAGATTTTGAAATGGTTTTATGGGGTGTTTGGGGATTTAATTGGATTTTTTGAGCAATTGATGAAAACGAGGTTCGAAGGTGAGAAATATTTTGATTGGAGGTGTAGAACTCAATTTAATTTCAAAAGGGAATTTTGTGAATATATTTTAAAAGTGTTTTGAGACATGGTTGAGGTTTCCTTTTTATGAATAAATTTTAATGGTTTTATTGGATGGTTGAAATGGATATGAAATCATATGGGCATGTTTTAGTTTTCAAAGGGGAAGTTCTCTGTTTAAAAGGGTTTCTTCAAGATGTATTCAAATGAGTATTTTAAATTCTATTGAATCATATAATTTGGTTTAGAGGTATTTTGGGACTATAGTCATTGAATTTATCTTCGGGATTTGATATATGACCCATGATAATTATGTTGTCATTATAACATAGTTTTGATGTGAACTAAAGGATTAACATTCATAGTTGATGGCATTACATGAAGGGGATTTTAGTTAGAGTGATATTAGTGTTCAAAAATGTATGGTTTGTGTTAGAAAATGTGAAAATGATGGTATGTGAGATTAATTTTATTTTGTTTAACTAACAAAAAGGCATAAGAAAGTGTTTAATATAGTATGAATGTGTTAATGTGAAATGGTTTGAAAATGGTAATGTGTTTATGGGTTATAGAATGAGAATGATTTATGTATTGTTGAATTATGAATTGAAAAATTAATTTTATATCTTAAATATTGTTGTAAAATGATATTGGTGGTGAATAGATAAAGAAGCTTGGGTTCATGGATTGGTAGTGTGGGGTTTTGACTTGAGGTTCCATGCCCACAGGTCTAGTTATACTGAGGCTCTAAACTCCTCCCCAAAATCAAGGGGTTAGGGATAGGTATTGAGGATATATTCCACTAATGGTTTCTTCCCACCTGGAATGAGGCTTGGATGTGAGGATATAGTCTTGTTGTGATTTGTTTATCTCTAGTGAGATAAGGACTTGGTTTATTTACTTATGCATGGAAATTGACTAGCTTATGACATCGTGTAAATTTTTTAAATTACTAACAAATGAAACATGTGATGAAGATGAATCTATTAATGGAGATATAGAAAGTGATGAAATGGAAATAATGATAAAAATTTATTAAATGAATATTTTATCAAATTAGTATGTTATGAGTTGTGATTAGTTAAATCATATGGTGAAGAATGTGTGTATCAACGTTTTTCCTTAGCATAGACCCCTAGTGTGACCATAATTCGTTGTTTTTGGTTGACACTAGATAACATAATGGGTAAAATGAATATTAGATAACTACCTAAATGTTTTCAATTCTTTATTGTTTATCTATTTTACGTGTTACCTATATAAGCATGATACATACTGGAAATTACTTTTGAACCAATTGGTGGTGGACAACTGAATTGTACTCACACCCTACTGGGGTCACCATAGAACATGGGAACCCGAGAATATGATAATTTTATTAGTTACAGGTTCAACGTAGGGATCTATTTTTTGGTTGTTCTTGTGATGTAGGTTCAGATCCTGGAAGTTAGCATAGGGTTTGTACTTAGGTTCATGTTCCACATATTTTTATATTTAATCATTTCAGTTCTATTATATGACATGTAGTGCACAATCACTATATTTTGTTACAGAAAGAGTATATTATAAATTATTGGGTTTTGTTACATGATTTTTATTTTTGTACCTTTTTGGTAATTTTATATGTTTATGTCACTTCTGTTGTGGAATCACTCTAATACATAGGTATAGTCTCCACATGTCCCTCTCTTGGCCCACACTACTAGTCGTTATCCTTAGGTGTATAGAGAGGTGCACATGAGGTCATGTGATGAATCGGATCGGGGCACTGGTTATAGTAGTCACCAGGTCCAGGATGTTACAATCAGTTTGGGATAAGAATAATTAATGTCGAATGTTTTATACATTTTCCATGAAAGTAAATAATTCATTATTTTAAAAGTTTAATATTATGGGAATAATTTTTACTAATAAAACTATAAACTATGTAATTTATGGTTTTATTATGTGGGAGTTTTCCCCAAATTATAAAAAACCCTAAAAATAAAAAGTTCCGCAAATATAATAATATAAATTCTTGACTAAAAATCAATGTTATGTAATTTTTAAGGTCCATGAAAAATAGTTGGTATCAATGGATGGTTTAGAAAACATTAGTGGTTTGGATAATGTTAATAACATTCCTTATAAATAATTTACATCAAAGTTAAGTTAAAATTATATAGTATTTCAATATTCTAATTTTTTTGAACTCAGAAATTTATGTTTAGAGTGATTTTCCAAAAAAGTTATAGGGGGATTTATTTAAAAGGAATAAAGAAGAGAATATACCTCCAAGTTAACATCATGATATGGATGGAATTGGGATAGAGTAGTTTTTTGCAGTGATGGATCTGTTGAAAATAGTGATAAATGTTGGGGGTATCCATGATTGAGAATAAATAAATCTACCGGGATGGAAAATGACTATAGTAGAGAATTTCATGAGGAATCATACCCCATATTTTAATGGATCATCTAAACTAATGGTATGTGATGGACATATTAATTCCCTATAGATGATATTTTATATCATGGGATGTTCATAACATCAAAGGGTAACTATTGACATCTATCATTTTGAAGGTTAATCTAATCAATGGTGGTATTTGGTTAAGTATACAGGATAGAAATTTGATCAGGATTCTATGGGATGGAAAACAATTAATAGAATTTTCCATGATAAATAAATGCTAAATGTTGTTTAGATTATGATGGAGAATAAGTTCCTATAATTGAGAAAAAAGATGATAATATTATAGCTTCATACGAAGATAACTTCAAAATTATTTCAATGTATGTCACAAACATAATATCAGACATTGATATTAAAATTAGTTTAGTTTTCTGATGGTTTAATCTGGTCTGATAAATATTTTTGTACACACAACAATTTTAATTTTATTCTAAAATTGATCATTATGTTAGGAAAGATGGGATGGAGTTTTCCAACAATTATGTGCCATGACATGAAAAGAGTAAGAAATATTCATTGTTTTAGGAAATAGAGTGTAAAATAATAATTCTATAGGTATTTACAAAACATAATTCTGGTGAGGGAAAATAATTTTCAGGGAATGTGTGTTAAGATCTAGAATGTGTAATCGATGTAGTATGTTTGGTCACAATGTTCATGATTTCAAGGAAAATAAACCTGATCAATCCTAGAATGATGTAAAATCTTTTATCCATCTGTAATATTCTTTAACTTTAATTACTTGGGAAATTATGCTAACATGTGATTGATTTTAATTACTCTGAGGTTAAATATTCATGATCAATTATAAAAACGGGGTAGAATGTCATTTTATACTTCTATTGTTGAAGTTGAATCATAGAGTGAAGTGGTGATAGATCCATGGAGAATGGTATTTTTTAAATGATGAATACAATCCTAATGTATTAGGAACCAAACATATATTATTTTAAATAATTGAAATACCTTAGGATAAATTTATTATGTTTTAATAGATTTCTGATGTATACAATTAAAATTTATTTGTGAAATAATACCATTATTTTTAAGAAATATTTTTAATGGTATTGGTCACTATTATGGTTATATATTTATAGAATGTTTTATATGTAAATTTTGGTATTGCTATTGAACATCAGCTATTAATTTATTGTCTCATCACATGAATGTTTTGATCATTTTTGTAATTACCTTATCATGTGCTAACCATTTTTTTATTGGTTAATAATTATAGATATGGGGAATATATTATTATAGCTTTGAGGATTATGTGATCCTTTATAAGATTATTTTATTCTTTTAGGCATGAAAAAGTAATCAACAATACTCATCATTTAGAGAAGAATACAAGACAATGGTTAAAGTTGATTAAAGGATGAAATTCTGCTGATCAAGTATGTATATTTCCATATTCTATTAGTATAGATTGTAAGGGAATTACTCGAAATTAGGAAAATGATCATGAAACAAAAACTTTATCTGATTACAATCATATCCATCAGATTATATGGACCTTTTTTTCCATATCATATTTATGGTTTTTAGGCCCTTAGCTTTCCATAGATTGTTCACATTCTTTTGATTAATAAATACAATCACTCTCTAAAATTATTTACGTTTTTATTCTATTCCCAGAAAATTTTTCCAAATTCAAATTATTTTGTGGTATAATTACTTATGAAATTTATGATTGCCTTTCTCCATTCTTAATAATACATCTTAACAAACCTTTATGTGATTTGGGATTATAGGAATGTTATTTTCGAAATTCCAACCATTGAATATCGAGGTGTAGATAAAATCACAATGAAACAATTTAATAAGTGTGGTAGTATACAACATCCTGATATTTTTTATAAGAAAAAATTTTTTAATTTTTAAAATTAAATTAAACATATATTTTATCTTGAATTACATGGGACACTATGTTCATCTTGCGTTACACACAACACTGAATATATCTTGGGTTACACACAACATTGTGTTTATACAAAACACATTATTATTACTGTAATTATTAAGATTGTAATCTCCAAGATGTTGGAATTGATAGAATGAAAATGATTAACAAAATTATGAAAATTTAGTTTACATATTCTAATATAAACATTTAGTGATCAATTAAATATAAATGAATGAAAACCGATTTTTATAAAAATAAATAGTTTAAAGAACATTTTTTATTCTATAAAGTAATTTTCACTTATTAAATTAAAATAATAAAAATAAATGAATGAAATTAA
This sequence comes from Viscum album, assembly GCA_963277665.1. Lineage (NCBI taxonomy): Eukaryota > Viridiplantae > Streptophyta > Magnoliopsida > Santalales > Viscaceae > Viscum > Viscum album. The sequence goes on along the minus strand of OY728132.1, from coordinate 1,335,384,121 downwards.
TTATATTAATATATTATATAATAAAAAAATGTTTTTACATTCATATAATATATTTTATAATCATAATATTATAACAAACCCAATTTTACACTTAAAAGCTATATTTTTATAAAGACAATTTTTCCTCCTTTTAATAGTGTAGTTGTTTTAATAATATATTTTGAAAACCTAATAAATTTTATATTAAAAAATAAAATTAAGTTTTTAAATAAAAATTTAAAAATTATAAGAGGGATTATTTTTTGTTGTTTTTCTAAAAATATTTATTTATTCATAAATAGTGAACTGAATGAATTTTTATAGAAAACATGATTTTATTTTAAATAATTTATAAGAAAAATATAATTTTAAATGTTATAAAAGTAAAATTGTATAAATTATAAATCTATTAATAAAATTTGTTAATTTTATTATTTTCTCAATTTAATTTAGAAATAAAAACATAGTAAACTTTTGAACAATTTCACATTATTAACTCACATGTGTGTACCAACTACGGGATTAATTTTAAATTAATTTTAGATAAATATATTAATTTAATTTGTAAATTGTTTTTGTATAATAATAATTTATAATGTATAATAATGTCAAATTTGTATCTAATCAATGGATTAGTGAATACAATTAATATTTGTCCCATGGAATAAGGTAAACATGGGATATTTAAGTGACTAAACATAAAAATTAATGTTCCTAGTGACCATGAAACATTTGAATATCCATTTATATGTATATATTTCAACTGTATAACTTCTATTTTATTGTTAGGTTCATTATTTCACCGACATTAGCTGAAACAATCATGGGTGTAATTACATTCTTAAAAAATATTATCAGTTTTTCAATAACCTCCGCTTATAAAAAGACAAAACCTATCCTCCTCTATTCACACCTATCAATAAAATATTAAAGTAAAATACCAGAACAAATAACATATATAGTTATATTCTATGATACTATAAGCATTATTTTTTTCATTAATACTACAATGTAAGTACTTTTTTGAAAACAAAATGGAGTTACCCGAAGAAGAGGAAACGTTCATCAATGAAAATATTTGTTTATTTTTTCCTCAAACACCTTTTTTTTATAAAATTATTATACAAATACATAAGTATCAAAAATATACCTAGATGTATTTATATTATGGTTTTATACAACACCCACACACACTTCCATAAAATTTGTTATGAAATCGTTGTTCGTGTGTACGGTGGACTACCACCCTGTGAACTGATGTCATTGGTTTTTCCATTACCTTCACACATGGTTGGAAATAATGATATAAATAATATTTATGTATATTTTTATTATATATATAGAATAAAAATTCAATTATCTTCATTATATCATCGACACCATGTTTACATTTTATTGCGTAGTGGATATGATAACATCACTTGTGTAGACAAAAAATTACTGCCTCACGAAGCAATATGAATTATTTTTCACTTAATTATTACAAGAATGTTAATAAGGGTATATATAGTGAATATATATGATGTAAATGAAATAATTATGATATTAATGAAATTATTACCTTTTTATAAAATAATATATAACATTTTTCGTAGACTATCACACACTAAAAAAATGATAACTCTGTTCATGGATGTGTGGAATACCACACCCTTAAAGAGTTTTTATTACTTATACTTCACAATAATGATATATATAATTATATACCATGTTATTTTTGATATTATTAAGTTTTTGGAGATATAAATTTTATTTATCATATTTGTATAATGATCCTTCGAGTCAATGGAAACGTTACTTATGCGTACATATGACCTACCACTTCTAAGATCATAACGTTGAATTATTTTTCATAAATACTATTAATGATTACTTTTTAATTTATAATTGAAATATAAATAAGATATATGTTCCATGATTATTATTTTTATGGTATTTAAATAATTAATCATTGACTATATTTGACCTACCAAAGTCATTTATGAACCACATGCTTAATATGGTCAAAGTTTCTAACTTAAACATAATTGACTAATTAAAAGTATATAACATGGTACCTTGTTTATATAAAATTAATATTAACCATAAAAATGGTCCTAAAATCATGAAATATTTAACATAATATTATTGTTCAAGAAGGTAAAGAGACACATGATGAATCATACGCAAGGTGAGGGGCTTTGTCTAATTTTCTATTCATTTGGGAATATTTTGGTGTTATGAACCTATATTATTTTATAATATATATATACTCCCCCTTTAAAATTTTGTATCAATAATTTATCGATTATCATGATATTTCATGAAAAAAATTATTCTTTAATGGGTTTTATGATCCATTTTTTCCCATGCGATAAAGGAATTTTACCCTAAAAAATTAAACTTTTAATATTTTCCCCTCAAACTCACTTTCTCTTTCATGTCCTTGTTTCAAAATTAATTTTTTATTAATTATTTTATATGGATGTAATGTATTTATAAATTATATTTTCTATCTCTTAAATATATTCTAATTGGTTTGAAAGAGTATTATTTCTATGTGTCTCATATGGAACGTTTCAATAATTGGCAATAGAGATGTTTTGTTCTTAACGTACACTATGACAATGACATTTAAATTATAATGAATATTATTTGATTTCTCTATTTATTTTCCAACAAAAATGTTTTTAAAAATGAAAATGAATCTTATAAATTTTGAGTATTTTGATATTGAAAATGTTTATTTGAATAAAATGGTGTTTTAGTATTGAAAATAAGGTTTTAAAAAAATGTAACTTTTTTCTCAAACATTTTTTTAGATGAGTTTAAAGAATTTTTTATATGGTTTTTAGGATGAAGGTGTTATATTAATTATATGATACATAACCATTACATTTAAGAAGTGATCCCCATACATATTATTATGATTGGTTGATCCCCATTATTACTAATGGATGAGACCGATATAGAATATATTATGGGTTGGTCCCCACTATAGTTCACACATGATCTTGATATATATTATATGAAGTATGACCCAAATAATAGATCTATAATGAATTGGGTAATGATTATATTAGATATCGGTCATATTTTTATTCTAATTAAATGGGTTTTTAATGGTTTTTATGAATATTATTCTCTAAGTCCCTTAAAAGGAGTTGTAATTTCTTAATGTGGGTTTTGAAGGATTAATTTAAGAAATATGTTTTTTTATCATTGAAAATATTTTATTTCATTTTTTCAAATTTAAATTTTGGTAAAGTTAAATAATTCATGTCTTTTCAGGTATTTCTTGAACTAGGAATTTCCATTATTTTTCCCTTTATTGATATTTTTCTGGTCATCCCTTATTCTTTTAAAAAAGTTATATGATTGTAAACATTTTTATGTAAAATAAAGAAGAAAAGTTGAATTTTAGGGATATTTCCCACTAAAATTAATCTTTAATTGTTTCCAACATTGTATATAATTATAGTAATAGATACTAATTAGAAGTGTAAACTTTCTATTTTTAAGTATTGTTATGTATGATTTATTACCTCATTCTCAAAATAATATTCCTTAAATGATCCTAAAAATAAATAGAATGAATTATTTTCTAAAAAAATATTACGTAATGTTTACAACCAAACCATTATAAAATTTATTCATGTCAACATATGACATCTATTGGGTCACTATTAGTGGTATCAAAGTTGTTTGTGGGGTTTTATTGTATTTTCAATTTAGGAGAAATGTTTTATTACATAGGTTTTATAATCTAGAAATATATGGAAAATATTAATTTAGTTTAATCCAAACTTATAATGGATATCTAGGCTTGGAACCAAATGATTTTCTCATCAAATAGGTTGGGTGTATTTATTTTAGATTGGTGGAAAAATCAAAAAAATTAATAGGCATTTTCCAATACAATATTTTCACATGGTTCTATTCATCATCTATCATGTGGTGTATTAGTACATATACATTACCATTATAATAAAACTTATTTTTCATTTAATATTATCATTATATATTGATGGAATTAATTTATTTAAAAATATTAACTTATTAATTATTGTAATTATTAATACTATATTTAGGGTGATATCATTTATGATGATCAATATGATATTTATGTATATCATTTTGACGTTATCATCAATTATTACTGATATATAATATTTTATTTTATAAATCATGAATATTTATACTATAAATAAAATATTTTTTTCTGAAAATATAAAAAATTGTATTATTTAATAATTTAATTTAATAGTATTAAGGGATTTGTAATATTCCAACAATTTACAAATTCTTGTCCTTAAAAAACATTATGAATTTTCATTTCAAAAATTTATTAAATATTTAATTAAATTATTTGAAATTATTATTGTTTTTTGTTGGTTTTAGTATGATAAATAATGATTGGATTAATTTTGTGAACCTGTAGTTTTGGTTGAAGTAGTTAAAATGGATTAATTTTCTATTATTTATTACATTGGTTTTAACTGTGGTTTTTTAAATAAATAGAAAACTTGTGTAATTTTATTTGATTTCATTCATATATTTTCTGCATCATAAATTAATTAGTGGATCTATAAATTCTAATACATTTTTTATCCCAATAATGTGTATAATCATAAGCTAAGAACTATTTATATTTTCAATATTTATTGATCTATAGGTGTATTTTTGTATCTTTATTGTACTACAAATGTTGGTATTTAAGATTATATAGTAATTATGATAGTTTTATATCTGAATTATATAGAAAATATTAGAATAATATTTTTTAGTTGTAAATAAATGATTGAGATAATTTGAGCACATTAAGAAAATGTTCAATTTTCCCTTTCAAAGATGAAACATTTTATGGTGTGGAGTTTTTATTAACACATGGACCACATTTATCATTAATGACATTATAAAAGAACCAATTTCTATAAATTGATGATAAAAACCAATTGAAAATTATATTATTTTATCTTTATTGGAATAAAATAATTAACATGTTTTTTAGAAGACAAAAGTTATAATATATTGACTTTATATATTTATAATTTAATATAAATTATTATAGAGTGGTAAAAGTATGTAAAAATATTGGGGTTGATATAGAAGTTTCATGAGACACCCGACAACTGATCCGCAATAGTCTGGTGGAGACCCACAAGAGATACAAGGGACACTATAGTAATTTTTAAAGGTTAATTATAGCATTTTCTAATTTATTTTATTTGATTACCTCAAAAGAGGTTCTATCAACCTCAAAACACTTAAGTTGATTGATAATTCTATGTGATATCATCATTTTTGTCAACCATTATCTTACATTTTATATTTTAATACGGGTCATAGAAGACATATTTTTCAGCTAGTTGATGTTTACCCCTTATGTTCGTCTTATTTTCCTCATCAAATTATTTCTTATTCTTTTAAAATTTTACAAATAAGTAATATAATATTATTAATTCCTTATTTATTGGTCATTAATTTTTCACATAAAATCATGACTGAACCTTTTCCTAATAAAAATATGGATTCAGTGGATCATGTAGATTCTACTTCATTATATGAAAAGTAAGCATCATATAGATTCATATAAAAAGTTGATTGGATAACATTAATAATAATTAAATTTATTGAATTGGATATTATTCAATGATGAAACTATAATAGGGAGAATATAAAGGTAAAATATAAATTTTAACCCTTATGAGCAACAAAATATTGATAATATCTATTAAAAGTGTTGTTTTAAATAAGTTCTCATTAAATTTTTTTGAGTAGGAAAATTTACATTTTCTAAATAATTACCAATGACATTATGTAAGGAACCCATAAGAAAAAAACTTTTATCTATCTTCAATTTAAATGGATTCGCAATTGTTGTCCTTATCTAATTAATGACTTTTTGGGTTTTCAATGAATCATCATGTGTTCTAAATTTTATGATAATATCACTCAACTTCCACCAGGGGTGTTCTATAGCATAATATAAACATAGAAATTAATTATGTGGTAGAATTACTTCATTGGAAGATACACTTCAATATAAATATTATATATTATATTAATCATTTTAACCACTAATTTCATTTCAAATGGACTCATGTTGTATCATAGAGTGAATATAGAGGAAAATACTTAATTAACATAAAATATTAAAATATAATCAATAAATTTTGATTAAACAATACAATATTCTTGGGTAATATAGAAATATTTTCATCATATGAATTAGTAAACTTTTACATTATATATAAGATAATATATAATAACTCTTATTTATCTCATATTACTAGAAATACTAAAATAAAGGAAATAAATACCACTCTCATGAATTATTCTTAAGAAGGTGGGAAAATAATAATAACTCAAAGGGTAGTATACTAAAAATTTTATGCATTTACTTTCATAAAAAATAATAACCTAAAAATGAAACCTTATTGTCTAGAAAATATGAGATCTAATAATTATTTCCAGTTGAGGCTAAGTTTCCGTTACATTTTACAATCATTTAAATCCAAGTGATTATAGATAAAATGTTACAAATTCTACTTGATGAGTTATAAATCCATGATGAGTATTGTATTTTATTTTTAAATAATAAAACAGTTTATAAAAATTGTGTATGTTGGGCATTAAATAAGAGGGTTCAACTTGATTTAATCCTTTAGTGGGAATTATTAATACCCATGTGATCATAAAACATAATTCGGAAACATTTCCCTTGTGAAAAAAACCTAGTTGATAAAGATATATAATGTTGGATAAATTTTAATCAATTGATGAATTCTCTATGAAAACCCAAGCTAGAGAACACATTTTTCCTCAAACAACTATTAGATCATTGAATATATATATATATATATTAAGTAATTAGTCAATCATGGGTTCATTTTTCTATCCAAATGATATAAATTACCATGGAATATTTTTTAACATTAATGTTATATGATAAAATATTTTATATTTTATTTGAGATGTAGAACCATATATAGATCCCTTTCCACCGTACCCAAAACCATATGATACATTTACAATTTTGAATAAAAAATATGAAACAGGAAGGTAAAATAATTAATTACCTAACGATCCACTATATTGAGGGATGAATCATATAATATCTTCATATATTCATGGAAAATGAATTTTATAGTTTATTGTTGTAGTTTAATTAGTATTATACTATTTCAATAATGTAAATTTTCATATTATTTAAAACCACCAATGTTATAATGTTCAGTTTTTTTGTATTTTTACTCACTGATTTTATGATTGAGATTATGAAAAATTAATATAACCCATCATTAGAATAATGTGACTCTATATTTAAGCACTTACATAGCATATAATGTTTCAAAGACCTCATGTCTCGGGAACAACATTGTGTTTTTCAAAACATCATTATTTGGCCTACTTTACTACCATAATTTCTTATAATTCACATTATCTTGGATTTATAATTTTCATAAAATGATTCATATCTTCTATTTCAAATCATATATGAGTTTTATCCTCTCTCTAAGGCCTACTGAAGAGTCCTAGACCCACACTCACATTTTTATGATATAAACACAATCTTTACACATAATATTTTATTCCAAGTCAGATGATCCAAGTTAAGAATTACATTATTTTAAATCATTACCATAAGATAAACATTATATATCAGAACATTGACAAAATAAAAAGAACAAAAGGTTTGGTGTCTTTGATGATTATCTCCCATGTACTTTTCATCGAAAAATGAAATTTTCGTAGTATAATAACATTTCCTTTATTATTAACTCAATATATCTAGAAAGGAAACTATATATAAAACAGCCCTATAAATATATATTCTTCTATATACTTTTATTGGGGAAAAGAAAACAAGATAAAGGGTTGACCATTGAAATATTTTAAGGAAAAATCATCAATATTTCATGAATTTTTTAGACTATAAGAATATGAGAAAAAATTGTGTACTATATCAATTTAAGTTTTTATATAATATATTAAAATAATATTTTTCCATAATACAATATATAAATTTGTGTAATATTAATTTTATAAACATGTATCATGTCATCAGAGAGTGAGATATTAAACATAGTCTTTTTATCATACTAACATAAATAAAAAAATATCACATAAAAATAGGTTGAGAAAGTCATTATATTGTGATCAATGTTATGATAATTAATGTTCATGAAAAAACATGGGGAAAATGAAAAACATTATCATGTCCTTGTAAAATATTTTGGAAAAGGTATATGTGGTCATGTAAACACACAATTGTATTAGAAAATATATGTGTGATCGTGTTAGTATAACATCATTTGAATAAAACAATATGCGGTCATGAACACACATCGTAATTACAATAAATACTTTATTTGATCTTGTACATACACAATTGTGTGAATAAAACATTACAAGATCATTTCCACACAAATCATTTTTATCAAATTAGATATAAAAACAAAACCAATGCATTGGAGGATAATATAGGAACCAACCTATAAATCATCCATAGTTATATGTTTAAATAAAAAATAATAATTCAATATATTAAAATGAACCCATGGAAAAAATGGGTTTTTTAACATTTCCAGACGGTATACAAAAATATGCATGCAAGAATTTAAATTGTCAATACCCAAAACTAAATCACATGAAAATATTATTTTCATTGAAAATAATTTAGGAAAATTCATTAAAATTAATTTCATGGGAAATAAATCCATTACCGATAAATAAAAAAATGAATGTAAAAATATAATATAGTGTCTATATAATTATACTATCATTAGAGTAAAAGATTGTGTTACATTTCTTTTTAAATTTCATTTTTTTATAATGGGAAATAAAAAAAAATTAAATCAATTGAATTTAAAATTACCTTTAAATAGTGAATCATATTAAAATTCATAATGATTATATCATGGAAAATTCTAGTTTGAGATCAAATAAAGGATCACGGAAAGAAAAAAAATTAATATATTAAATCACATTGTTCAAAATCCCATATAGTATAGAGGGTAATAAAAATAATTTTCAATATAGGAAAAGTTAAATATTAATAGCATGAGATTGAACATAATTGGGTTTCCAAATATAAAGGATAGCATTGGCGGTGAAAGAAAACATGGATATGGAAGACAAAGTAAAACATCAGAAGGATGATTATTATTCTTTTAAATGTCATAATTTTATGGTATTTAAATTCATCATGGATAGACTATTGAAATTAAATTAAAATTTCCATTATAGAATAATATAAAATGAAACATTATATAATTTTATTCTGGAATAACCATAGAATAGAAGCAATATGTTCTTGAATAAATTTCATACCCTAAAAAAGATGTTTTGAGTTACCAATAGCCTTTATAGCTTAGTGAAAAATTATATAAATCTCCATGAAATAGAAGAATTTAAATTGAACATAAAATAAAATTAATTATTGTTAATTAATTGAATTATATATACAACTAGGAGTATAAATTCCATTTAAATTTAATTTTTTTCATAAACAATAATTTCTTGAATAAAGGAACTGGTGATGAAAAAACATTAAATCATTATTATCATGTGAAATTAAAACCCCATAAAGTGAAGAACATGAGATATATGTTTAAATTCATTAATTTTTATAATTAATTGAATTAAAATAAATCTATTTACAATATATACATTTAAAAATAAAACATGTGGTCTATACGCATCATATAAAAGTGAAAAAAAATTATTATGATGGAAAAAATTCTTATGTTAATTCTTAAATTACATGAATGTTAATTAACCATATATAAAATGTTACCATTTTAATCACCCCTTTTAGATCCATATTCTTAAATACAAAATATTATACACTATATTTATATTCATTTATTAAAAATTTGTTAGTTGGTTTTGTTTTATTTTCATCATAGGGTGTCATAAACTTCAATTGTTTATTTTGTACTAGTTACATAATTGTTGTGTCTGTTATCATTTATATATTAAATTTTACTAATTTAAATTTTATATAGGTACTGGGATAAATTTTCTATAATAATGTAAAATATTTTTCTTCGATTTTATATTAATTTTGGTTCTGATTCCTATTCATAAAATTGGGGGAAAACTTGATTTTGGAAATTACAAAAAAAATCATCTTATTTTTAGAATAATTCAAGTATTAATATGACCTTTCCATGATCATATATAATAAATTATTTACCTGATTCTTTTAAATAAAACAATTAGTTTTGTTTACATTGACTTTAATGAATTAAATATATAGTGTTGTGAAAGTATGGTGTCAAACTAATAAGAGCATGTAAAAACTATAATATCTGGGAGAGTGTAATTATTAAAGTTATTAGTATAGAATAATATCATTATTGAAGAATATTATTGGTATTTTTATATTTTTTTATGTAGTTAATAATCTTTTAATAGACTTGGTAAAATGAAAAAATATTATAAGGGAAAAATACGTCACATTCATGAGGAACTGTCCAGATGTTTTCACGGGTGGTGCTTTTTTTTAATAGATATATAGGAATATTTGAAATTTTCTATAATATTATAAAATTTAAAATTATAGAAATTTCATATTAATCCATTAATTATAATTTTAGAACCATCCATGTAAGTGGGTGTCGCAAAAACTTTCATGTTGTTCATTAAGGTGGTATTTCTCAAATATTCATGATGAAATTTTCATTTTTCAAATGGTTTATGAAGAATATATGAAATATAGAATACATTTTAATTAAAAAAATATTATTAATAAGTTTTCTATCAAAAAATTATATGTAGAATAATTTTTAGGGGGTAGAAGTAAAAATGGATCAAGAGAGGTTGGTTGTTAACACTACCTCTCACTTGGTATTTCATACTTTACGTAACACATTAAGATTACGTTGTGTTGTTTTTTACCTATAAAAATGATTTTAGGATGTTGGGAGAGAGTATATGAGAGACAATTGATGAGTTTAATGCCATGTAAATATTTTTAATGCGTGTAAAAATGGGTTGGTTGTTATATTTTTTATAGGAGAAGGGAAACGGTTTTTGTAAATATAATTCCTTAATATAAAGTGGGAACTTTTTTATACATAAGGTGTACCCAAAGTGGAAAATATTTTATATAATGGCTATCTAAAATCAATTACCAATAAAAAATAATTTTCATACATCTTTGGAAAATGTTATTAATTAATATACTTTTATCTAATTATGTTTTATGATTTTTTACTATGAAAATAAGTTTTTTCCATGTTAATTTCATTTACATGACTAAAATTAAAATGAAAAATATTGAATAATTTGGAGCTGCATATTCAATATAATAACAACATTTAATCGAATAAAATTTTCTTTTTTAAAAATGTATTTTACCATATAGCATATTTAATATGTAATAATTTTTTTAGATTAAGTGTAATTTTAATCATAAATGTTATATTTTGGAAAAAAGTATGAATTTATTTTTAGGTAATGAAATTTATTGGTTTATTATTTCCCAAATAAGAAATATGTCACTTTAATATAAATCCAAAACAATATTCACCTAATAATTAAAAGAGTATAAATAGTTTTTATTAGAAAATTCAATTTGAATTATATAATATTTAACATAGTGTTTCTAATCTCATCATATTAACTTTCAGTTCAAAATTTAACTTCATAAATAAATTTTTTGACTTTAAAAATGTTTTATATGCTTTTAAATTAATAATTACATCTTGATAAATTTATAAATTCTAACATTTTTTTTCAAAAATTGTATTAGTACCTATTCACCTGAAATATTATTTTTCAAATATTCCAGAAAATTATAATAAATAAAGGCAATATTTTTACTAGAAAAAATAGTTTCATCTTATAATTTTTAAATAATAGCATTTATGAATTTATCTTTAAGAAATAAAAATTAAATGATAATTTTTTTTAGAAAATTACATATTTATCAACTATTTTATATTAATTTATTTTATACAAAACTATAACGTAAAAAAATTAATATGTTAGTTAATAGAAATAAATAATATATATTATCATCATAATCATTTAAAAGTGGAAGATTTAATTTATTAATACATGAAACAGTTATTTTGGAATTAACAATTCTTTTGAATATTAAATAATCTTAATTTTATATCCTACAATTGTAAGCATTTTTTATTTCTTTAAAATAATTTAATTTTTTAGGGGGTTGATTAATATTTCAATTTATTCATTAGTTTTCAAAAATTATGTACAGAATTATTTTTTTTGGAGTTTCCTCAAAAAAAATATCCAACAAAGTATAAATTTAGAGATAACTATATTAAAACAATTTAGGTGTATTTCCACTCAAATAGAACTACATGTGGTATTCTTTCTATTCCCACTAGATATATAGTAATTCTTAGACCATTATTCACAATTCTAGTCACATCAATTTTCATTCCTACTTCATTCTCTTTTTTTCGTTAGGGTTTTCAATACTTTAAAATTGACGAAATTATTATTCGTTAATGTTATTAATATTTAATCATAAATAATAACATTTATTAACATTTTGTACCAAATTCATTTTTTGAAAATAAATTATTTATCAATTCAGTATTTTATTGGATGTATAGTTAATACTATATCTTTTTTTCCAAATCCCTGCTATACATAAATAATGTCAATACTTAAATTAATTTGTCCTCCATTATTGACTATGTCAATACAGCCATAATTATCCTTATTATTTCATTTTTGAAACATTATAACATCATAATTTAACAATTTATATGGAATTTATTGACAGTTTTCATGATTTCTATTTTCAACTAATTTCTACACTTAATTCATTTGAACGTTCACTTTAAATGGTGTGAGTATTTAATTTTTTATTTATCAAAATTGGTTTTCCCTCATATGATTCACTATATTGAATGTAATGTAAAAAGGGTATAAAAAAACTTCGAGATCTATTATATCATTAAACCAACATCATGTATTACATTATTAAATAGATTCAGATTTTTCATTTTTAATAGTGAAATAGATATATTCTCTATAAAATAATCCATTAACAAATTGATATAACAAGTACCAAAAAATATAAATTGTCAAGTCTCAATTATAAAAACCTGGTGTTTTAACTAAGGTATGGGTCCTTTAAATTTTTTTTAGAATTAATTATCTTGAACTTAATATGTATGCTGAAAGAGTTAGTAATGTTTCCAAGGGTGTATGGGAATTTCTCAGAGCCCTGAACTGATCTTTTTTTGGAAACTGGCCAAGTCACATGGTTAGCACACTGTTGGTGCATAGTTTTTCAAACTGTGTTGATGCAATTTTTCCAAAAAATATCTACATCACATGTGTAAGGGTTCTTATTTTGAGGTAAGGGATTATTCTTTTTCCTTTTCCTTTAGTGTTTTTGAGAAAATATGGAAAATGGGGAAAAAATGCTAAATTTCGAAAGTACACGCTGTGTACTTTGCCACAAGTCGTTACCTTTTGGCCGTGTTGGGATGAGTACACTGGGCATGTAGCCTTGTCGGCGATTAGGGGTGTAGGAACCGACTAAATGTTGTGTAGTGGTACCTTACACGTCTTGTAGTCAGTCGGCAGGCTTGAATAGTAAGGCGGTGGAGTTGCCGCCAGCTGGGGGATAGTACACGCCATGTACTTGGGAGTACATACAATGTACTCATGTCGACAGATGAACTGTGTGGTGGTGCCACCAAATGAACAGTTAAATGAAAGAAGTACACGCCGTGTACTCAGAAGTACATGCCTTGTACTTTGTTTTTTCTGCTTAAAATAGGCAGTAGCCTCCTCATTTGGCAGAGGAGGCATTTGAGCCATTTTGGAGCCAAAGGAGGAGGCCAAACCTTTGAAGATCTGTCGGGTGTTCATCTGGAATCCGATTTGTCTTTGGACGATCTCGTTGGAACTGCATGGGTAAGCCCTCTCCTGTCCTGGTATGGTTCTTACCAATTCTTCGCCTAACAGAAGTTATTTAAGTTTTAATGGGTTTTGTTCTTCGTCAGATCTACATCACTCTTGGGAATTTCTGGAGTCGGCGTTCGGGTATAACATTCGTTGGCATACAAGGTAGGTGGCTTCGTGTTAATTTTTCCAACTGTCGTGTGTTTTGTGCATTTTTGTTCCACGAACCCATGTTGGGGTGTCGTGTGGCTGAGGTCGTAGCTATATTAACTAACTAGAACTGTAAAGGTAATTGAATAATTTGTAAAACTTCTGTTTGGGATCGTTGCTTGGATCCAGAACCACCACGGGGGGTGTGTTCCACTGTTTAGCCGTTTGGCCAGGATACCCATAGGTATGCCTTTAATGTAGTAATTGTAGAATTTCCATGGGAGGAATTTCTTGTTTACTGCATTTTGACATGTTGGGCATGGCCTGATTACCTGTTTAGCCTGAGGGCATTGTTGTGATTAGCAAGTGGGCACTACACTATTTATCCCGTGGGCAGTAGTTATTTCGGCCTGAGGGAAACTTCTTTCGTGCCTGTGGGCAGTTGAATTTTGTTCCTGAGGGCGAAACTTCAGACGCCTAAGGGAAATTTCTGTTACGCCTAGGGGCTATACCTGCAGGTTGGATTCTGTTTACCTGAGGGTAAGATTTTACTTGTCTAAGGACGTGCACTGTTTACTTAGAAATGTAATATGGTAATTTCTAATATTTAAATAGATTAAATGGATAATAAATTTTCAATATAACTGGTAATTAGTTACTTTTTAGTACTGCTTACTTTATTGCATTTTACTACTGCACACTATCGTTTCATGTTTACACGCAGTAGGGCACGGGCCTTTGGTGGGTTTCTACTGAGATATGTTTCTCACAACCTGTTTGGGTCATGTTTTTTTGGCCCAAACAGATTACGTTTCTTCAGGGGTAGAGAGGGTCAAGAGTCCCTATACAGGTGCTTGACTGTTGTTGTGGAGTAGGAGGGAATGGGACCAAACCTAAGCCCGCGATGCCGCTGCCAGCTATTTTGCTTTGGTTTGTTGTACCTGTACTTCAGTTGTATTTTATTGATTGTGTAACATGTTCTAGCTATTTTCTTAGAACTTGAGACATGTAGAATCATTATTTATCTACTATTGGTTGTATCCACTGTTGTTGTTTATTTCAGTTGTGTATGATTTACTGCTTCAACTGTTCATTGTATGTTTGATGTATGTTTTATTCTATATTCAGTTACGCTACACTTTGACAAATGAGGGAGTAGTTTCCCCACTATCAGATCTGGGCCCTTACTACTAGTTGGTTGCCTCTGGAATTTGAGGAAATTCACTTGAGGTCACGTGGCGAACCGGATTCGGGGCACCCGTTGAGTGGCACCCAGAACCGGGACGTTACAAAGTGGTATCAGAGGGGTTCTTTTCTTTGACTTACTATTTGGAGTCGTAGTCAGGGATAGGACAAACGGTAGCTGGTAATAAGCTGTGCCCAGGCGTAGCTAACCCGTGTACAGGGAAAAGCAAGTCTACCTCTTATTTTTGCAATTTTACTGATTTTGCAAACTTTACAGTAGATATGTTTTCACCATTGGGTGACGCACTTGAGATTGTGCTATTATAATTTATCTATGGGTTCTATTTAGTTGAAACCCGATGAGATGAGGGTATGCTGTCTCATGAATCATATAGCCACATTCTAGATATCACATGCCATGCATAGTTTCCATGCCATGTAGGTTCATTAGAAATTCGCATGTTGTTGTGATAGATATTGTGCTAGAAAAGCATGTTGTTGTGATAGCAGCTTGATAAAAACCTGCCTTGTGATATGGTATGTTTTTTTGTTTTATCTTGTTTATAGAATAGACGCCAAACGTGGGTTTTTGGGGAGTATGGGTCCCCATTGACCGAAATTTGGTGGATCATTGAATTCTTGTTGGTTATGACACATATAAGATGTCACACTTTGATTCGTGGGGAGTATAGGCCCCCACAGGTCAGAATTTGGCACTTAGGTGTTGTTTTTCAGTATTTTCTGGGTTCCCGGGATGTTTCTGAGGCATACTGTCTGGAAACCCAGTATACACGCCATTTAGTGTTTTTATACACGCCGTGTATGCTCTTCTGTTTGGGAAGAAAAATGAACTTTTTGAGTACATGTTGTGTACCCTCAGTACACGCCTTGTAGTTTCTTCCCGTGTCACAAAACGTGTGGGCGACAACATGGGGTAGGGAAAGGCTTGGTTAAAACACACCGTGTAGCTTTTGTACACGCCGTGTAGTGTGACCCGGAGTTCGGCCGTGTAACTAAGAACACAGGTCGGTGAACTCCAGTAAGAACCATGCCGTGTCAATGTTAGACATGTCGTGTAGTGTGACCTGGGGACTCGGTCGTGTAACTAACAACATGGGTCGGTGTCACCTCTCCCCAAACACGCCGTTTACCTATGGGACACACCGTGTAGGCTTGTCTGAGGACAGACCGTGGGGAGTTAGCCGTGTGGCTAGAAAACAGTGTGGTGTACACGCCGTGTGCGGGTGTAACACGCCATGTAGGGTCAAGCTGTGTAGTCGGCCATGTCACAGATGACACGGGCAGTTGGAAAATAACACCATACACACTGTGTAGATTATTTACACTCCGTGTAGTTTTTTTCGACAGAAGCTGTGTGAATTATCCGTGTATAAGGACCTAGGCAGGGGAAGAGAAGTCAAGTACATGCCGTGTATTCTTGTTTTGTAATTTTTGAAATGCCTTCCTCCTCTTGTTCCCTTTGTGGTTCCTTCGCTTTCAGTCTTAATAATCTTGAATCTAAGGTGTGCCTTTGACCTTGTAGTGTCATGCTGCCTAGATGACCATGAGTTGTTTTCTAAGAGACCAGCGACGAGTATACTCCGAAGATGGTGGGCCATGGGCTACCAGTTTATCCTCCAGCAGATCCAGATGCGGCGCCAGCTACTATACGGGACACAGGCGCGGAGGTGCAGTTCCGTGAAGGCTTTATGCGGTTCATGAAAACCTTTTAGGGAGCACCGCAGGATTCCACATCTATGGCCGATCTGACATGTATCTTTCAGCAGCAGCATCCACCTACTTTTTCAGGGGATGGCGGACCACAGGTTGCGGAGTCATGGTTGGGGTCGATGCAGAATATTTTCGAGCATCTTGAGATGCCTCTAGGGTGGAGGGTCAAGATCGCGGCATATATGCTGTGTGATTCCACCAAGAGGTGGTGGGATGTTACCACCCAGGCAGAGAATCACAGAGACATGTCGTGGGAAGATTTTTTGGCAGTCTTCTATGACTTCTTTTTTCCCAGGACGTTGAGGGAATATAGAGCTCAAGAGTTCACGAATCTGCAGCAGGGCACAATGTCGTTGATGGACTATTCTGCTCGTTTTACAGAGCTTCAGCGTTTTTCACCTGTACTGGTGGGTGATGAGACGTTGAGAGCCAGACGTTTTGAGGATGGTCTTTGGTATGACATCCGAGCGACGGTGAATGTCTTCAGGTTTCCTATTGAACACTCTATTATGAACCAGGCACTGATTACAGAGAGGAACCAGTGAAAATCAAGTGGTGTGGGCCGGGGCGGTTCAGCACTAGTTAGTGGTATTATTTCTGCTGGCAAGAGGAAGAGACAGATAGACTTCTCTCAGGGAGGCAATACCAGTCAGAAGAATGCTTCAGGTGTCCAGGTTATGTGCTACCAGTGTGGTAGAGAGGGGAACAAGAGGCCATAGTGTCCACGTGATCCAGTGGATTTCCGATCTTGCGGCAAGTTGGGTCATCTGTAGCGCTTTTGCATTGAATTTCCATCAGTTCATAGTGAGAGGGGTTCTATGTAGACTCTGTGTGCGGGAGCAGGACCAGTGGATTCTTACCATTCTGGGAACTGGAATACGTCAGGGCGTACAGGCAGGGATGGTGGTCGTGGACATGGTATCCAGACACTATGATCTCAGAGGCAATAGGGCGGGACAACTCAGGGTATCCAGGCTGTGTCGTAGGGCCGTGGCACTGGGTAGGCATATGCAGTGCACCGGACCCTGCGGGAGCAGGATCCCGGATCTTCTACAGTCAGAGGTACTATCCTAGTAGCTTCTGTTTTGTCTTCAGTACTTTTCGATATGGGTGCTACACATAGTTTCATATATGTACCTGTTGTGGAGAGCCTTGGGATCGATGTTTCTTTTTCTTCTGATATCATGATGACAGATACTCCATTGGGTACTAGGATGGCGGGTGTGCGTCAGTGTAAGGAGTGCCCCCTTGAGGTTGGAGGGTGTCACTTTCTTTGGGACCTCTATGTCTTAGAGATGAAGAGCTATGACTTCATTATCGGGATGGACTGGTTGGTTCCCTTTTGAGCCTTTGTAGACTGTTATCGTCGCAGGGTGCGTTTCACATCACCAGAGGGCGGAGAGTTTCTATACAAGGGAGAATGGGATGTTCAGACGATTCGAGCTGGACCAGATCATCATGGGTGAGGTGGAGTCACAGCCCAGATAGCGATTTTATATCTGGATGATCAGGGGACTTTTCAGACATATTTCCCTCCAGTATTTGATCGTTTCAGGGATGTCTTCCCGGATGACTTTTCAGGTCTACCTCCGGTGCGTGAGGTGGATTTCTCTATCGATCTTGTGCCTTGAGCAACACCGGTGTCCATTCCTCCTTATAGGATGGATACACATGAGTTGTAGGAGATCAAGAGGTAGTTAAAGGAGTTATAGGCAAAGGGCTTTATCCGACCCAGTACTTCTCCTTGGGGTTCTCCGGTCCTTTTTGCAAAAAAGGTAGACGGTACCCTCAGACTTTGCATGGATTGTCAGAAGCTGAACTAGTTGACGGTTAAGAACTGTTATCCCTTGTCCAGGACTGATGATCTTTTTGATCAGCTTCATGGAGCATGAGTGTTCTCGAAGATTGACTTGAGATCGTGATATCATCAGCTGTGGGTGAGACCATCAGATATACCGCTTACAGCTTTCGGAGCAGATATGGTCTGTATGAGTACTTGGTTATGCCGTTCGGACTCACGAACACTCCAGCAGTTTTCATGGATCTGATGAATCGTGTGTTTCATCCGTATCTTGATTCTTTTGTGGTGGTATTCATGGACGACATCTTGGTTTACTCTCACACTTGACACGACCATGCCACCCATATTGGGATCGTATTGAGTACACTGAGAGAGCATCGGCTATATGCTAAGCTCTCAAAGTGACACTTTTAGATGGACCAGATTCACTTCCTGGGTCATATCATCTCAGAGGCAGGAGTTGCAGTAGACCCAGAGAAGGTGAGGGCAGTAGTTTCATGGGAGCATCCTAAGAACATGTTTGAGATACGGAGTTTCTTAGGGCTGGCTGGTTACTACAGACTCTTCATACATGACTTCTCCCGCTTAGTAGCACCATTGATGGGTCTTACTAAGAAGGTTGTGAAGTTCATTTGTTCATAAGCTTGCGAGACATCTTTTTAGGACCTGAATGGAAGGTTGAAATCAACACCAATACTGATACTCCCAGAACAGGGGAAGAGCTATATAGTTTACTGTGATGCATTAGGGATTGGGATGGGAGCCGTTTTGATGCAGGGTGACTGAGTTGTTGCGTACGGGTCTTGGGAGTTGAGGCCACATGAGAGGAATTACCCGACGCATGATCTCATGTTGGCTGCAGTTGTGTATGCGTTGTGCTGTTGGACACATTATCTGTTGGGAGAACATTTTGTGGTTTTCACTGACCACAAAATCCTCAGGTATATCTTTACTCAGCGTGATCTGAATCTGAGGCAGAGGATATGGGTTGAGTACCTAGATTCCTTCTATTTTGAGCTTGCCTACACACCTGGTGGGTATGCTCTCGTAATCCCCCATCTTGGAGATTACCATGTACGAAATTCATGATATGAAGTTTCAACATATTACGAGTACTCAAAACTAATGTTATGTATATTATTTTTCTGTTTATATTATTTCATACAACCGCAGAACATTGTTGAAAAATATTGTTATAGAATTTCTTGGTTATCATCATAACGGGGAACTGTCATGACCTTATCAATGCAGAAAATACTCTGGAACATTATTACATCATATTAATACATAACAATGATAAATATGTAATAAGATGTTTGATATTTAAATACATTAAATATCCATGTAATCAAAATATAAACAGTTGTTTATAAGACACCAAATCATTAAAACTCCCACTTAGACTAGATCCAAATTCCTATGACTTTTAGTTTTATAGACCTCACATGATGATCAAGTTTCTGCAGAGTCAAGGATTTAATCAAGGGGTCTTCCACATTGTCTTTCGTGGAAATACTGCTCACTGAAACTTCACCTCTCTGAGAAAAATCCCTTAAGAGATGATACTTATGATGTGTGTTCTTTGTCTACTAATGGGAACTTGGCTATTTTGCAAGATCCAGCGCTACAGTATTATCATAGTACATTTTGATGGGATATTTATTGTTAGGTATCACATCTAGCTCCTAGATGAATCTCCACATCCAAACTGCTTCTTTAGCTACCTCGAAAGATGAGATATACTTGGACTCTTATCCAGAATTTGTGACCATACTCTACTTTAAGCCCTTATATCTCAACGAAACTCCATTCAAGGTAAATATGTATACTGTTTGTGACTTCATGTCATATTGAACAGTCTGGAAACTAGCATCTTCATATAATTTGATGACTAGTTCCTCAACTCCTCCATAAACTAGGAACATATCCTTAGTACGTCTTAGATAATTTAGGATAGTCTTGACTTCCATCCAATGGTAGTCAGCTAGGATATCTTGATATCTTCTTACCACACTCAGTGTGTTGGCGATATCTATCCTAGTACATAGCATGGAATACATGAATGACCCAATCGCTAATGCATATGGAGTCCTTACCAATATATTTCATTCCCCATGTTTATAAGGGAAGATTTTATTGGATAGAATAATTCCATTTGACGCTGGCATCAATACCATATTGGATAGTAACATATTGAATCTATTCTATATATTATAAATGAATTTACTTTTCCTTAGGCCCTGTAATCTCTTGGATCTATCATGATGGATTTTGATCCAAATAATATATGTTGTCTCGCCCAAGTCCATCATCAAAAATCATTGCTTCAACCTTTCATTAACAGACTGTAAGACTGGTATCTCATTTTCAATATGTAATTTTTCATCAACATATACTATTAAGAAAATTAATTCACTCCCACTAAACCATTTGAATATAGAAGGCTCACATTAGTTTTTGATAAATACAAATTTTTTTATGGAGTCATCAAAACAAATGTTCCATGACCTGGATTCGTTCTTTAATAAATAAATGTATTTATACAAATTTCATACCTTAT
Organism: Viscum album; assembly: GCA_963277665.1. Taxonomy (NCBI): domain Eukaryota; kingdom Viridiplantae; phylum Streptophyta; class Magnoliopsida; order Santalales; family Viscaceae; genus Viscum; species Viscum album. The sequence continues at coordinate 1,335,362,831 of OY728132.1, read as the reverse complement.
TATCTTCCTCTGGGGTCCTAAACCATTTAGGTTGTGTCATGTAGACATCTTCCTAAAGGTTCTCATTAAGTAAGTCTATTTTGACATCCATTTTACAATTAACATAGTCATAGTATGAATTCATGGCCAATAAAATTCCAATGGATTTCACCATTGAAACTGGTGAAAAGTTTTTATCATAGTAAAGGCCTTGAAAGTTCTTAAACCCTTTTAAGAAAATTCGTGCCTTATAGGTAGACAATGGTACTTCCCAGTCCAATTTCTTATTGAATCCCTATTTGTAACCAATATTCTTTACATCAACTAGAGGATATAAAAAAATCAATACTTAGTTTTGGTACATGGAATCCATTTCAAAATTCATTGGTATATTCTACATGGAAACAAATGTTCCACTTGGTACTTCCTTGTATGTTAGAGGATCATTATTATCAACTAATAATGAGTCACCATACTCTGTAACTAAAAAACCAAACAATTCTGGTTCTGAAACCTCTCTTGTACTCTTACACAGTTCTTGTGTCTCTTGAACAGTTCTTTCTTCCAAAGGACATTGTGGAATCTATTCCTTTACCAACTCTTTTTTACATTGATCCTCAACTTCATCGATGTATATCTCACTCCCACAATCAGTTTTGGAGATGTTCTCCCTCTCCAAGAATATGGAGTGTTTTTACACTATAAAATTCTTTTCTTCGGATTTGTTTTGGTAATAAACCCTTCTTTCCCTGGATTATCCTATAAAGTTACACTTTGTGCCTCAGGGTGCATGTTTGTTACCTGAACAGTCCTTAACAAACTCATCGCTTCCCCACACATGTAAATTCTATAACATGGAAATCTTTAAAATCCATAACTCATATGGAATGTCATTTATTGATTTATTTGGTACTTGGTTATTATGTTCACCATTGTTTGTAACGTATATCCCCTAAAGGATATTGGAAGACTCATATGGCTCATCATTGATCTCACCATGTCCAACAATGTGTGGTTCCTAAATTCTCACACTCCATTCCATTGGGGTGTGTAAGGAGGAGTGAGTTGAGATAAGATCCCAAACTCCCGTAAGTAATCTGTTAATTATTGAGTAACATATTCTTCATCTCGATTTGAGTGGAGTTTCATAAAATTCTTACCAAATAGGTTCACAACTTCATTCTTGTATTCTTTGAAACTATCAAAAGAATCTGACTTATACCTCATTATGTAGATATATCCACATATCATTAAATCATCAGTAAATGTTATGAAGTATGAATACCCTCCCCTTTCTTCAACTGAAAATGGTCCACACACATCAGTATGAAACAATTCATAAATATCTTTATCTCTTTCACCTTTCACACTAAATAAGGATGTGGTCATTTTTCCTTGTAAACATGCATGACATACGCCAATTGTTTTTAGATCTAAAGAATTTAGATATCCAACATTATGTAACTTTGTTAATCGTTTATCGTTTACAAGACATAGCCAGTGATTCCAAAGATGGTTGTGGTATGGGACATGTAAAGTATCCTTATTATTGATTTCTATTTCTTATTTTGTGTAATCTAAGAGGTAAAGACTATTGTATAAATGTTCTCTTCAAAAAAATGTTATCTTTGAAAAAGAAGCAACATTCGCTTCCAAACATGAAAAAAATACATCTTTATCTAATATGGAAACATAAATATTGTATTTATTAATAGAAAACACATAATAACACCTCTTTAATAGAAAGGTCGTACCAGTTGGCAACATGAGGTGGTATTCATAAACAATTACAATAGCAAGTTTGGATCGGTAGGATACTTGTTGATCTACCTCCCCTCGATCAATCTTCTTGAATCTACTTGTTTCCTATATTTGTATAGATATGTGAGAACCACAAGTTGTATCTAATACACAATTTTTAGAAATAGATATATTTCATTCGATAAAAAATGCACATAAAGTATCCCCTACCTTCTTAGGTTGGGTGTAGTTTTTCTTCTAGTGGACCTTCTTGCCACATGTGAAATAAAAACCCGCATGTTCCCTTTCATCCACTTTGATATTATTTTTCTGGGATGGGTGTGAAAATGATTTGTGCTTAACGATCTTTTCATTCCCTTTACTATTATTCACCATAAGTAAAAAAGGATTTTCATGCTTTATATCTTTTTCCACATTGTCAATGTTGAAAAGAATATCAGATAGAGACTTTTCAAAGTTGTTCATATAAAAATTAGAAAAATTTTGAAGAAGATTTGATGGAGTGATGTGAGAATGAGATCGGTGCCCAGTTCTTTGGGGATTTTAAACCCTTGAACCTCTAAGCGCTCAATGTAGCTAATTATCTTTACTATATGAGGCCGAGCTGGGGAACCCCTTCCAATATTACTCTGAAAGAGTTCCTTCGAGATCTAAAAACTTTCTTGTCTTGATCTCTCATATTAAATACCATAGAGGTTCTTGAGAAAGCTATAAACATATATGTTTTTGTGTGATTTCATGAGCTCACTAGAAATTTATAATAGCATCAAAACTTGAACATAAACCTCATCATTCTTATGTTTCTCATAGACCAAAAAATCCTATTCACTCACCTCTTTAGCAGACAGATCAGGTAATGATGACTCCAACACCTAAGACTTCTGTTCATGGCATAGGATAACCAGAAGGCATCTAATCCATTCCTAGATGTTACTACTGGTGAGGATATTGTATTTATCCATAATTGATCACAGGGATTGTGTGGTTGATGATTTTTTCATTTTTATTCAAAAATTAAAAGTGTACATCATTAATAATTTTTGGATTATATTTTATACTAAATAATAAATTAATTTTATTAAGTGTACCACTATTTTATCAAGTCCCAATGGCCCCCTCCATTGAACTCTAACATTATAGTTTCCATGAAATTCTACTAATAAGGATCTATATTCCCTTTATCATAACCACACAAAGGATTGGCCATGATATTTGAAGGTATTTTGGTAGGTAGGTCGTTGCCAACTGTGGGATTTTAACTCCTTGATCTCTTGAGTGGACTCTGCAATCCTAAAATCCTGACATTGGATTTCGTCATTTCTTTCCTTCAATATTAAAAAAATCTAGAAAGGAATAATCTTCTTGATGTAATATGGTTAAGTCAACCTGAAACCTTTCATAAGGTCTATCTGTATAAAAGTATGTGTCCAAACAAGGGTTGGTCAAACACATAGTTTTATTCAGTTTTTCCCTTAATCAAGCAACGAAAGTCTTGATCTAACTTAATATTTAATTTAGTGGATTTTTATTACTTATTAATGATTTTATTATTGTAATTATCACATGATTGTTAATATTAAGTGGAACTTACTTAAGTGATTAACCATGTCTTGATAATCTTTACACATAAGCCTGGTTTATTCTAGGTCCATCTTGTTTTCTTGTTTAATTCATTAATTATGTGATCATTACAACATATCCATAATGATAAACCATGAAACTGACAAAAATAAAATAATGTAAAGGGAATGATCATGAGATTTTCTAATTGTAAGTTTATGTAGTGGTTTATAAACTAATCCTAACCTAGGGTAGATGCACCGTAATCCTTTTTAGTTTTTTTTACAACATTCCACCAGTACAACTCTATATATCAAGAGAATGGTTTTGTCTCAGCTCCATCTTGAACCACATCCACTATCTTGGGAGTTCCATCCATTACATATACTTTTAAATTCACATGTAGGTGAGGGGTAAAACAAGGTTTTACATAAATGAATCCTTGGGCATGCAAGCCATACATATTAATGAGGAGAAGGCTTGCAAGACAACATATTTAAATTAAATAAATTAATTACAAGAAAATAAATCACATAAAAAGGTCTTGATCTAGCTCATGATCACCCACATACTTGAAACAAGTTATGTATTTAATAAAACTAGTATTCAATTTTTTAATCGTTCTTGTTTAGGATAAATCATGCTCTAATAAATTAATTATCATATTTTATTAATATATACTTTTATCTTAAACCCTTTTTCATTAATTACGTGAGATTTTTATCAATCATAATATTAAACAAATATATTCATTTAAAATCATCTTTGTATGTAAATCATACCTTGGAGACAACTCAGGGAATTCTAATTCATAACTACCCAATGAGTAGTAATGAACATTATGCAGATGTTAAATAAACACACACAAATATAAAACACCTATCAGGTGTTGTGCCCGACAATACACATGCACTATGATACACACATCAAGGGTTTGTATAATATAATAATAAATTTTAATAAATCTTTGTAAATTAGATGAGTACACAATATGTAGTCCCTACTACACATCATGTACTATCATTCAAAATACATTTGAAGTACACGCCTGGGTATAAGAGGTGTATATGTACATCAGAAATCCGTAGAGTACACGATATTTCCATTGGGCCACACGCTATGTAGTATCTACATTACACAGTCTCTAGTTGGGAAAGCCACGTACAGGTTACATGGTCCACCCCTTACCCAAAGAGACTACATGATGTGTCTAGTGGGCCACATGGCATGTATTTCAGAAACCATGTTCTACCTCTTTCTGGTCAACACACATAGTCTTTAAGACTTAGACAAACTCCAATTGAATGACTTTTTTTAGAGGAACAGTCTAGATGCATTGATCCTTGATACACGACATTTGAATCCAACTACACACCGTGTATTCTATGGTTGTATGGCCAGGAACCATTGGAACCTCTGGATGAGATCCTTTGTTTTCTCTTAATCAAAATTAAAAGTAAAGATTGTAAATGTAAGGTAAAGAAGATATGAACGAGGAGGAATAGATCTTAGGATTCAGATTTTTATAATGATTAACATGAATTGAAATACTAAATTATTAAACTTTAAATCATCAAATAATTGTTTAAATAATTATAAATTTTGATGTAACCTGTCTTTGATACCAGTTGAAGGTTTTGAGTGCTGGAGAATTTGGTTGGGCTAGTGTCCAACTTTAATTTTTACCATGATCAATGATTATTCTGGGATCAATACGACAATGAATGGAAATCACTATGAAATAGAATCAATGATTATTTTGGGATCAATACGATGATGAATACTAGTTTCCATGGAATAAAATCAAATATTTAGATAAATAAGAAAGAGTATTGAATCATTTAGAGAGGATTTGGCACTTCATGTTTTTAATTTTTTTAATTAATTTCATTATGAAAACAATACCTAGATCTTCAGTACTTTCATATTTGATGATGTTGATCATCTGGAACCACACTACCAGATTATCTCATTGCATTTGGGAGGATCTAATCTATAATCCATCTAGTGGTGATACACACACGCTTTGATTACCTCTAATTGACACCACTCATTCTCTGAGTGCTAGCACGGAGAAGCGAGTGTCTTATGTCAGACATTCTTGATCGCTTGTTCTTCGGCCTTGAAGAACGTCTCTAATTACTGAGAGGGTTTGTATGAGAATTTGAGAGAGAAATATTTTATCTCAACAATTCTCAATTCACCGAGCAAGTAGTTCATTATATGGAACAATAGACTGATATTATTATTTATCGACTTGGGTTTTCAGTTAAAATATTTAATTATGTAACGCAAAAAAATACAGTTATAACTTTAAAGAATACCCATTATTTTAAAAATAATACCACATCATTATTTATGGTGTGCCAACTTGTACAAAAGAAAATTATAAATAAAATTCCACGTTAAAAAATAATAGTTGTGTTATTATAATTTTAATTTGGGCCAACTAGTTAAATAATTATTTATCATATTGAAAATGATTATTTTACTATGGGATCGGCCTTGGTATGCTCGAATTACACTTCCATTTATTTAAATCCTGAGTATAAAATAATAAATTATTCTCTTAAATAAATCTTATATTTAAAAATAAGAAAATAAATATATAATAAATGTTCAATTAAATAAATAAATAAATTTTACCCACAATCCAGTGATTAAATACATATTTAATTTATGAAATCAATTTAACATGAATAAAATTATTCCACTATCTTGGGAATAATATTTATTCCATTTATTAAATTCAAATATAATTTAAGCGAGACTACAAGAAACACTTACTATGTGACACTCTATGATTCTTTCTCATTGGTATTAGGCGGTCTTGCCTAAAGTGCAAAATTATTGTCTAAAAACGAGTCAAGGAACCCATGAAAAAGAACTTAAAGTCGTAAAAATGACATCCACATACGAATGCTCACTGTGTAATATAATCCCTATATCATTATATCTCATCAAGCCAGATTCATGATAGTGTCATAAACCATTGTCCTTGATACATTGTTCTTTGACTACCAAAAAAAACTCCTCTTTAAAAAATGGCCATTGAATTTAATGTGACAATTCTATTTAAATCAAAAGGACAAGATATAATATTCCATAAATGGAAGGGAAAATCCTTCCTCGACTTATCCATTAATAACATACCACTCTTGAAACACCCAATATACCCTACTTCCCGCCAAATGTCTCCATGACGGTTTTTGTTAGTAAATCAAAGTGTGTCAGTCGTGAAACATATTAATGATAATATGGAAGTATAAGGATCATTACACACACTCATAGATAAGAATTTCTAATGGTACCAAAAAATTGGGGAATTTTTAATGGAAGTTTTGTTCACATAATCTCCCATCTTGGAGATTACAAAGCAAGAACTTAATGGGAGGAGGCTTCATATTCTTATGAGTAATCACTCTTAGAAGTCTGTATACTATGTGTCTCATTATAGTATGTCATATAACTACAAAACATTATTTAAGAATATTTTTATAGCATTTCAAGGTTCTCATAATAGCGGTGAACTTGCATGGCCTTATCAAGGAAACAAATACTATAGAGAATTATTGCATCACAGTAATGTAGAAGAATGAAAAATATGTAATAAGATGTTTTTTTTAAATAATATAAATATCTATGTAATCAAAGTACAAACAGTTTGTTCTAAGACACCTACTCTAACATATTTTTACCAAACTTTTCACAAACTAGAAATTGAACTTTCTTACAATCATATTTCATTGATTTATTATTTCCCATTGCTTTCCATATGTATCTATTCTTCTTATTATTGTAAAATTAATTTTGATCATAATCAAATTCTATTTTTATCCTCTCAGCATATCATATTAGTTTCTCATAACATTTTAATTCATGGGATTCCAATTCCCTTTGGTATCTTGGCTTCATCCTTAGTAAAAATGATTGATTTTCTATCATGATCATAAATATACATTTGAGCATACCTTTCCAATTAGTTGATGTTTTACTCATACAAAACCACTGAATCATCATCCCTTTCCTTCAATTCAATGAATTCATTTTTCATCCTAATTTTAACAACCTTGGGAAAATGTTTTTTAAGGAAAATAATTGCAAATTCATCCCATTACAAGTCATCAATTCCCTTGTTATTCATGTTATACTTGACCATTGACCACCTCTTGTTAGCTTCACCTTCAAAACGATAAATGGGAAGAATACAATTTTCATTATCCTAACACCCCATGATATTGAAGATATTTTTAAGGGATTTAATCCCCCTGTAATTCACCATTGGGTAAGAATAACCACTAAAAGAAAGAGGGTGTTGCCTCATAAAATGTTCCGCTAACATCATTTTCTTCATGGTAGTTCAGGTTTTTCTCTATAATAGATGTCACGACCAATTGTTTTCGGTCTCAACTAATCAATTATTTTTTCACAAACTATTCTGTTCAAATTCACACCATTCTAGGCAGTAGATTCAGACATATATCAGCCTCTTGCTGCCTTCCTAATTCAAATTCCGTATTTCTTCTAAAGAATACCATTCTAATCAGGCATATATTATTAGAATAAACATGGTAATATTTAAATTATATATCATTTCAACATAAAAATATGGTAAACATCATTTTTTGTATTATGTTATCATCATCCTAACCACTATAGTTATCTAAAATTTCTTCTAATACTAATTATAAATACATGGCCTTAAACATTTCATCATCTTGAGTTATATTCAAGAATTTATATTCTTTTTTATAGGGGAAATTTTAATATTTGAATATTTTGAAAATTAAGGCATAATTTATACATTTCATCCCATAAGCATACAAATTGGATACTAATAGACAAATTTCCCTTTCTTTATAATACAAATAAATTTAATAGAAAAACATGATTTGTTTTCATTAAATGTCTTAAAAACTCTCATCTTGGATTCTCTGTTTCACATACCCTCCCTTATACCCTATGAAAAAAATTTAAAACATGGGATGACCTCAAAAAGATCAGTAAGGAATATAAAAATAAGAAGATAAACTAATAGTACATGAATACTTATAAGAATATGAAAGAATTCTCACAAATACATACATCTCACCCATAACATGTCATATACATACATAGGGAAAACATGAGATTTCCATAAAACATAAATAATATGATAAACGTAACTTGGGGAGTTAATTACATAATATATTAACCATCACATCTATTATATTATTTTCAACCCTCACAACTACCTTATGGTGTAACCATCACTACTACACATGGAGTAACCATATGGACAACCTCCAACATAAACATACCAATAAATTAGATGGATATATAGGTCCTACCCTTCATCATAAAAAATTCTCAAAAACCATAAAATAATCATAAAACCTGAACACTTTTTTAAAAACATTCCTTTTATATTTTGTAAAAATTGAAAATTAAAACGGGATTTTTAAAGAGGAGTCTCTTATATATACCATAACATTGGAGAAAGAATTCTTAAAATGAAAGTAATATTTTTAGTCACTATAAATCCACATAATACAACATAATATAATGATCATTCATATCATAAATAATCTTATCATCACTAAATCAATGAAGTGGAAGTTCATCCCAAATAACGTAATTGGGTTACAAATTCTCTTATCTTGGGTTTGTCTTACTTAATTTTTTTAAACCTAGTATATAATGGTTAAAAGGGTGTAATTAATACTTTAAAGAAAATTATTACTTTGTATAAAACCTTATATGATTATTTTATAACTTTATTCTACCCATTTATTAATAATATTTTGTTATTTTCTTTATTTTGGGTGCATTCCTTACATGGTTCTAATGGACAGTTTGTAAAGTATTTTCTAGTTGAATGGAAGAAAAACTCCATAAGTGGAATGAAATGGTATTAATATGTTTCTAGAATTTTTAATGATACCATAAATCATTTCTATCTCATATATTATGAGGAATCATTATATAAGATATTAATTACATTTTTAGATCATTTTGGCAGTTCTTTGATAATCATAAACTAGTTTCTTTATATAACTTAGTATTATTAATATATATTAATTCCATAACATTATAATAGTTAATATAATAAACATTATAATCTATTTTAACCATCAAATTGGATTACTACCATTATTAAATAATGTATTGGAAATTCTAAAATATAGTGTCCATGATGTCGGTAAATCGACACATCACAGATGATGTTTTTATTTTTAGAATAAAAGTGAGAGGAGAATAAGTATGATGATGAATTTTTACATAACCAAGTTAATATTCCACTATATATAAGATATTATAGTTTTAGGGCCTCTGGTATTAGGGTATGTTAAGAGAGTATATGAATAAAAAAACAATTGAAAAGGAAAAAAATGAAAGAGGATTTTTACATCTGGATTTCTCTTCCTTGAGAACCTCTTTAATGCCATTGCTTTTGGCATTTTTGTAAGACCAGAAGAAATCGCACATGGGTAAGACTAATGGTAAGAATATTGGTCATAAATTGAAAAATTATCAATTCTTGAGATATGTGAGGAGAATATGGGTGAGGAGTTGTATTAATAGTGGAAGAGATAATGGGTTTTAAATTATTTTAATCATTTTTTTATTGTTTTGCTCAATAAAAGAAATATTGTTGGTTATTGGGACCAAAAACCATAATTACTACATGTGATTTAGAACCAATGGTGGTCAAATAATCATTAAATCATACATGAATCAATAATTTATGTATTTAGCTTACTTCACAAATTATAGTATTTGACTAATCACCGAAAATTCTTGTTTTTCAAAAAAATACAAAAAAAATAATCCTATATATTTTTTTACATGCATAATTCAAATATAAAACTCATTCTATAAAAAAATTATATATAGGATAAATTTAATTTTTAATTTAAATAATAATTAATTCAAAAAAGACTATTTTTAAAACTGTAACTAATTTCACAAAACATTGAAAAATTATTTATGGTATAATAAATTTATCTTATAATCATAAGATAATAAAATTTTTATTAATGAATATATTTTATAAAATTATATTTTCTTTTAAATAATTATATTAAATATATAATTGTTAATAAATATTTATGATTTAAAAAAACAACACTTAATGTATCATTTTCAAAAAAAAATTAGTCATTCAAGGGAAAAATATATCATATTATCACATATATGATACATAAATTATTTTTATAATTTCATAGGTGTGGTTACTATTCTATTAGACTATTTAATATTCGTAAGGGTCATCTTACTATTTTTGTATTCAAGATACTAATCTATCATAAAAGATTCTTTAAAATACCTCTTATCTCATTATATAATTGTAATGGGTTTAAATATAAAACTAGAAAACAATTTATTTTATAAGTACATGGGTTGTTAAAATTATATATCAAAATATGTAAATAAATGGTGGAAATTGATTCATTGAAATAGGTATAAATAATAAATAAAAACATTGAATGGTATGATTTTAACGTACTGTTATTGGAAAATTATTTTCTTCTTGGTTGACGAGAATATATGCATTGGAAATTCCTGAATCTTAGACAAAAAGTTGAATAAACTATTTCAGTTTTGGAAAAAACATTACAAGGTTATCAAGGAATGATATTGTTTACATATTTAATCCAAAATCAATGATTTACCATTACTTTGATAGCATTCGGCCAATTCATTAAAGGAAACTATTCTCCTAAAAAATTATCACCATAAAAGGAAATAGTATCATGTGTTATCAAGAAATCGAAATATGTCTACATGTATTTGGTATTTGAAGAGAAGATTGAGAATAGTTTTAAGATTTATATAATGGAATATTAAGGGATGAAGGGAAATAAGGATTTCCCCCATGATAAAATTGTGGAAAGAAACACCCTTGTACTCTCTCAAAGGGAATGAGAATTTTCAACATCTGTGTGGAGAAAGGCCGCCATGCTCGTTATTTCAAATTAAATATTTAATTTTATAATGTTAATTGATTAAAATTTAAGGATATGGGAAACAATACAAATTAATGTCCAAATAATCAAGGGAATATAAATAAAGGAAAGCAAAGGGATCAAGGATAATATTTTTTAATTGCTAAATTCTATGTGTAATGATTTCTATGCTTGTTTTTTTAGATTCAATAACTCTGTTGTATACGTATTTTATGAATGATATTCTAATTATAGGAATCAAAAATATATATAATTAGTGGAATGTAGTAGGTTTTCTATATGGATGTAAATAGATATGATTAATGAAATTGTAGACAAAGAGAATTGATATAGTTAAAAAATGACATTTTTGGAAAACACATGCTTAAGGGTGGATGACCCATAATATAAATATGATTTTGAGATAATATTTGTAAATATATGTTTATAAAATATTAATATTGACCTTTAAATTGGTGTGTGGTTTTATTTTCTATGTTTTGTTTCCTATGTCTTACTATTTTTTTGAATTATGGAATAAATTCAACAATTTTAGATTTTATTGAACTAATAAGGGAAAATAATTTTTTGATGAATTTATGTTTTCATTTAGGATTTAGTGGTCAATTTATTCACATATTTGGAATGTTACATAAATTGTTACATTAGGTTGTTTAGGGAATCTATTGTCAAGTTGGTCAGGGAAATTTAGTAAAATTCCTTCTAAATTATTGACTTTTTATTTAGACATACATATTTTTGATGATTCATAAGGTTTTATATTTATAAAATGGATTATTTTGATATTTTTAGAAATTGTAGAGGTCTTATAAATTAATATATTATTGGTTAAATGATGAAAAAACAATTCATCTTATAGTATATATAGATATAATTGTAATGACTTGTTATTATTTTTAGATTCCATTAAGGGTTAATTTTAGTGATTCATGAATAAAAAATAATTTATTATTTTTTATATCATTAAAAAATAAATGAAGTGGGAATTTAACTAAGTATAACAAACGACTGAAATTATTCCTATGAAATAAAAAGATATCATACAGTATATTTTCACACGTTCTCATTCTAGATGGTAAAGGAACTTCTAATCACTGGTAAAATGATCTTGAAACAAAACATTTATCCTATTACTTTAATTTCCAATAAATCATATTGTCTTTTATCACATTTTATATTTATTTCCTTATTGTCAATAAATTTTCTAAATAATTCAGTTTATTTTGATCAATGATCTCTATCACTCTCTATAAATATTTTATGATTTCATTCCATGCCAATATCATTAATTCCAAAAAAAATTATTTATTAAATTGATACCAATTATATTCTTACTCAATATGAAAATCATAAATCCCATTATCTCTTATAAAGATGAAGTTTTACTAACAATTTTTACAATGTGGGTTTCCAAAAAATCTTCTTTCAAATGTCAAACATTTGATTACAGAGATCAAGATTAAATTGTAAGGACACAATTTATTTATGAGGTGGAATAATGTAACACACCAAGACATTAGTATATATTAATATTTAATTAAATTAAATCTCATTTATATCTTTTGATTCACGCCACATTTGGTTTAAACTAAACAAGATACTCTATTAAAATATTATCATTTTAAGATAACCATTATAACCTATCGATTATCATGGAGAGTGTGAGTATGAATAAAAACATATTCAACTTATATGGCCCACACATGTATAAAACAAAATAAATAGTTATATACTGATTAAAAATATAATTATAACCAATCGAATGAAAATTTGTTTCTTCACAAAAATAATAATATTTAGAAGGTGGTTTAGTCGTTTTGTACCCAATGAATTTAAAATTAATTACTAAAAATTTTACATTTTTATGAAAAAATTAAAATTATCTTTCATATAAACATGTAAAAATTATCATTGGATGAATTTTAACTAATTTTTTTAAAAGCATTATGTTTTAAAGGAATGCTGAAAACATTAAATTTTATTGAAAACTTACTTATCCATTAAATTGAACAAAAATAAAATTTTATTTTTAATTGGTTTTAAAGTAAAAATAGTTCCATAAAATTAAATTTAATCTAATTTAAATCATTTAAATCAATATCATTTTTAATTATGATATAAAAACTATTTAACAATTAGAATGTTTTTCTTCAGAAAAAAACGTTTTTCAACATGTCTTCATGTTTAATTTTCAATTGAATTCTTCCACTTCAGTGAATTGAATTTCGAGAAATGGGATTAATATTAGGAATTTAAATAATTTTTATTATGTAATAAGTTATTGTTTTTAAAATGAATAGTAAAATTTTAAAAAAAATATTTCCTCGGTAAGGGTTAAAAATAATTTACTAGGGGGTTAAACTAAAAGATGTGTTTCTAAAATGACCCTTAACACATATAAATATTATTTTATGTTATTATTTGGAAAATAAATATTCCATGGTTGACGAATATCTCGTTTCAGATGCCTTTTGGAATTAGTAAAATATGGGAATAACTTTTTATTTTCAAAAATTACATGTCTATCCTCTAGCCCACTTATAAAAGGACACTCCTCCCCCTCTCTCTATAACACTACCAAATGCATTTTATATAGTCGAGACCATACATAATCTAAATATTAAATTTATAAAATATCCTTGATAAATTGTTTTCATTCGAAATCCCCCAACGATTTCTTTTTTTGGAACCCTAAATATATTTTCAAAAGAAGGGTAACGTTCTTAAAAAGCTGTTTTTAAATATTTTCTTTTACAACCTCGATAAAATAATTTTTATCCCTGATTATATTATTAATTCAGTATATTCAATATAAATTGATGTTATTTTGTTAACGTAATTACCAATATTTATCTCCTATATCATCAAATGGTAAACAAAACCATTGATTGTTTGTACAACAGACAACCACCTCACAAAATAATGTAATTCATTTTTCATCACAGACTATCATGCATGGACAAAATAATAGATTAAACCTATTTATATGATATTTAAATAATTAATATACTAATTTAATTATAATTTTACATTACAAATATTATCATCTAACCCATTTTAATGAAATTTGTTCCCTCATAAGTGCGACAGATTACCATTTCGCAAATTAATGTGAGGTGTTTTTCCCAATTCCATTTGAAAGGATGGTAATAAGTAAATATTAGAAGAATATATATATTATTTTAACATATTTATACTTCTATATTTATTACATCTCTCTTATTTCATTACTTTGTATTCCATGGGGGATACGATAATTTTTCTCATGTTATCACATACTACAGCCTCCGAACGCAATGTGACTCTTTTTCCACTAAGTCATTACATAGATTGTAATAAGAATAAGTTTAATTAATATAAGTGTTGTATGATACATTATATTTAATAGGTAAATATTGATATATTATTTTACTTTCTTTCACTCCATCCATTAAGAAATAATAGTTATATTGTTCTTGCAATCATATGGCCTACCCTCTCCATGAATAATGTAATTAAATTTTGATCTATAACTTTTATAGATTAATATAAATAAATACATAATTAAAATATAAGATATTTATATCATAGTTAAATTTGTTATATTAATTAATCATGATCAATTTAAAAAGACCAAAATTATTGGTGACAAACATACCTGAAAATAAAATAATTGTTACCTAATACTATGATTTAAAAAATAATTCTTATTAAAAATGTGATAAAATAATATTAGAAAACAGTATAATTTATTATATTTTTAATATTGGTTATGTGAGATATTTAAAATAAAAAAATATTTATTATAAATAAGATTCATAAACATATTATGTAAGTTAAACCAGAGGAAAAGGTTTCTCATCTCACTTTTACTTCCATGAGACATATACCATATTCACTACCTTTTCTCATGTGTGGTATATATACATAAAACTTTGATATGATATATAATGAATATATTCTTATTAATGGTATTTAATTTTTTACTTTATTTTATTTTTGTCATGGTTCATATTATTCAAAAGTTACCAAAGTTGTAAGGGTTTATTTTTGAATCTCAGCAATATGCTGGATATTCTTTTTAAGTATCTAATGGATAATTATACTGTATTTAGATATTAAGTAATATATAGTTAATCTTAATATGGTAAATCATGAAATTTTAAATTTTCGGTACAATTTTATCCTATTTTGTATTTAATTTTATTTTAAAAATGTATTTTCAAAAACCAGACACAATTTTCCTCTTTGATCAGAAGTTCTTTTTCTTCAGAAATCATGTTTTATAGAAAAAAATTTCAAAAATAGTTTTATAATTTGAAAATAAATTTATTAATTTAATTATTACCCATGTGTTACTTTTATCCATTTTTTTATAAATGAATATTATTTTTGTTTTCCAAATGAGGTATTATTTCCCTTTTTACCATAGTGTGAAAGGAATGTTTTTAACTTATATAGAATGATGAAATTTCAATCCTCCATGACCACTAAATGTTTTAAATAATTTAATTATTAGTTCCAATTTTATTTTCAAATGTTTGTTTTTTTCAAAAAAAAAAATATAAATTTTCATTTTAAATGTATATTTTCAAAGTGTTGTGTTTACTTTCCTTAAGAATGCTTTTAAGGATATTTTCATTGAATTTCCATTCACCAATGATAATAACCTATATTATTCATATAGAAAAATATTGATATGTTATAATGTAACTATCATTAATATTTATATGGATTGTTTATGAGTATTTTTAATGTATATGTTCTTTTTTTACCATTCACTATATTACTCTTGATGGTTTAGGATTATTCATTGGGGATAATATTCACACTTTCTATACTAAAATTTCAATAAAAAATTATTATGTTAGTTATGTTTCACCTTATTCATACGTGGAAGGCAATGAAATTATTATGTGATGGGTGGGTCCTAGAGTTACATAACCCATAGATACATGGATCGGTCTCATGAAACCAATTTTTTTGGAAAACTGAAATTGGTTTTCACCCATAATTTTAAATTCTTGTGAAATGTATTATAATAATTATTATGATGTATTGTATACTGAATTATTTAATTATGAGATAATTTATTGATTTACATGGGATTATTTTATTTTTTAGGATATATATGTATATGTTTTAGGCTCATGCCATTATTTATGTGGATTTATTTGATAATCCATTTTTTCATTGATGTTATGCTCAAGTTAAAAATTAAATGAAATTTTTTTCATTTAGTTACTTATATATATTGATTATAATTATTAATTTAAAATATATTCCACATCATACTTACTGTTATTGAATAACTGTTCTCACTAAATTTTATGTTTTATTTTCCCTAGGATACCAAGATATTTTTTATGATTAATAAACAGGTATTTGCTAATGGGAATAATATAATTATAAAATTAAAAAACATGTGTATATTATAATTAGTTAATTGAATTTAATTTCATGTATATTTATAGTTTACCAATTTTACTAAATTATTTGATCCTTTTGGGTGTGATTTCCTGTATCAATAGAAACTTTATTAATTTAATTACTGGATAAGGGAATCGCCAGTCTCAGTCATTGTAAATAAAGTTATTTTGAATGATTTAAATGATGAATTCATTTTTGATATGATATTTTGTAGTATTTATAAGTTAATATTGTATTCATTAATATATATAGTATAATATAAAGAGTAAAACGATCGATCATGTGTGGTGTGATCTATTATATATTATTCCAATATAATAATATAAGCACTATCTGGGGTTACAAGTTGGGGAATTACAATTGGTATTAGTGTATGTTTTTTAATAACATTTGGAATTATATTTTTGATTTAAATATCTAACTTTTTGGTTATGGATACCCTTTATAGTATTTTTGAACTTTTAGAGGGTCTTCCATTACTCAATACACATGAAGAATTTGGGATAACTATGTGAGTGTCATTATTTCAAGACGGTTTCTAGTGGAAGGATTGAAAAAATAACCCCTTTTAAAAATATGTATTACTACATTGAAAATTAAATATAATTGTAATTGGATCTAGGAATATAGTAGATATATTACTGAAATATACTAAATGTTATGATTAATATCCTCACCCGTATGAGAGAACCAAACCTGATAGATTTTAAAATGAAGGATCATATAAATATTAATTAGCAGATATCTTGAGTAATGATTAAAAATTTAAACCTTAGTAGACATCCTAATACATGAAATAAGAGAAAATGGAGTTTCTGTATGTTTAGGTGAAACAGAACATTGATGGAATATTTTTGAACGTAGAATGTGTTAAGAATGTAGGAGGAAGAACATGTGTATGTGATTAAGAGGACTAGAAGCTTTTTATATGTGTGGGAAAAATTTCTATTAGGCGTAAATTTTCAATTTTATGAAATAATATACTAATTCCCAGTTTGTTGACTATAATAATATGGGGGGTAATGAAAACCTATTCCATAAGTATCAAGGATAACCCTATTATTATTTCTTATTAATGACTTCTATAAAATATTCTAAATATTTTTACTATCATGGAAATCACTAGAGAATCATTCTATATGATTTTAGTGGAAAATTAGTTATATTATAAATTTAGTGTGTTTGAATGATTATTTCATAATGTTTATTTTCTTTTTAATATTTTCTCTATGATTATAATATATATTATTCATTCTATTACAAATGGAAATCAATTAATAACTTAAGTGGATGGGCATATCCATTAATGTTTTAGTTTTGTGTAATTATTGTAAAATTGGTTAATATGTGATTATGATTTTCTTATATTTATGATTGGTATTTTGGTATAGGGATTAATATAATACTACATGGGATTGTTCTAATAATATTTAATTTTATGTAAAATATAGATAAACAAGTTTTTGGAAAAATATGATTAATGATTTTAATAACCCTAAAAATTGTTGTAATCTTTATAGAGATATATATTTAAGAATTCATAAATAACCAATAATTTTTTTATTTAATATGAAAAGGTGATTGTTAGTGATGTTTAATTTATTTTTTGTAACTTTTCAAGAAAATATTTTAGAACAAGTAATAAGGGAATATACATATTTGAATGATAATAGTTTTATTGGGAAAAAAATATAATTATTTTTGAAGAATAAGTGATACAATTTTTTTCAAGTATTGGATTAATATTTAATCATGAAATGTTTAGGAGTTTTTAATTGATACTTAGTTACTATTTAGATTTAAAAATTATTTTTTATGACGGTTTATTTACATTGGTTTTTTTTTGTAGTGATAACCATTTTGGATTTTAAATAAAGGAATAAAATTTCATAATTTATTGGATCTTATATTTTATTAAAATATTATATCAGTGAATTAGGGATTAAAAATTAATCATGATCTATATGAAGAACATCAATAGGAGAAATCATTCTTATAGAATTGGATAAAATCAGGTAAGTTAATTTTTTATTATATTTTATCCTAATTGTAATGTAATTTCCCACCCTCAAGAAAACTAATGATAAATATATAACATATTATATCAAATTTAAAAAAACATAAATCATGTTATGTTTTCAAAAACTCATTAACGAGTAAGTGTTTTTTCTAAATACATGTATATTATGTTCCTAGCTCACATCTTAGAGATAAAAATTCATTAATTTATCTTTATTTTATTTTATAAATATGTTTGGACATATTATTTATATAAAATAATAATTAAAATTCATAGAATAAAATTTCTATATGGTGGGTTGAATGTCATACCACAATATATTAGTTAATCTTAAAATAACATTAGGTTTGGTAGCTTACACCACAGACAACCCCGAGTTAAAACGACACAGAAAATAAGATAATTTAAATATTTCTATTACTATATAGTAATTATTTACACATGTATGATTAAGAATAATAGTAATATGAAATATATGTATAATTATTTCCTTAAGAAATGAATAATCAATCATATAATTATTATCATATGGATACAAATAAGAATAACAACTTTTTTAAGTAAAAGTGATTGTTTTCATAAACATGTTTTTATGTGTGGAATTATTTTTAATGTCTGTTGATAATTGATTATAATTAAATATGTATATTATAAATAAAATTATGTAAAATAAAAATATTTTTATTATTTTTATTAATAAAATAATGAAAATAAAGCCACTTTGTGCTTAAAAACTATATCTTATTAAAAAAATCAAATGTATTTCATTTTTTCACATAAATTATAACAGAATTATTCTATATTTTTAAATTTTATCCAAAATAAATATTTTTATTTTCTAATTGGGATATAATAATTGGATTAGTAACATTTTTTAGTTTTTATCAATATCATGTTTTTTTCATTGAATAGATAAAAATACTCATTTTAAATAAATTATCACTTTTATGATATAAGATTAACCTTAATTTTTATGAAACTTTTTAATAGATCAAATATATATATATATATATTGTAAGTAAAATAATTCATATAAAAATATAATTTCAAACATAGAAATATATCTATAATATTTCAGAAATCTAAGTAATCATATAGTTCAAAAAAAATCGTTTTCAGTTTTCTATCTGGATAATTTTTTTATAAAGAGTCATCTTTATTGAATTTTTTGAAATTAAAGTAACCATATTTTATTTAATTTAACTTAATAAATCTCATTTTGATCAAAATTATAGTTGACTTATCATATAATAATATTTTCTCTTAAACTAATAATTTTTATAAAAATGTTTCCATTACGTTCTATGAACTTATATGAAAATTAATTTCAAAAAAATTCTAAGAGTTTAGTCATGAAAATTTTGTTTCATATTTGGAATAACCATATTTAATACTTATTAATATATTCGAAATAATTTTTTTCATAGTTAGTAGTAACCATGATAACAATTTATCCACATAGTTAGGGGTAGAATGAGTTAAAAGGGTTAATAATAATTGGGTAACTTTCATGATATTATAAAATATCTCTATAAATCATTTTAATGGTTTTATTTCAACATTAATATAATAAAAAAAATATATACTAATTTTGTGTCACTTTTAGAAGAAAAATAGTTCATATTATTTACATATTTTATGTAATTCCTTGTGTGTCCCTCCCATCACTTATAAAATAGAATCTACTCCCCTCCCCTATTCATGAACATTGATCCTTGAAGATTTTCCAAGTCCTCCCTAAATAAACTATAATAATTAGATTCTTTAAGGAACTATAGGTCTTATTCTAACACTATCCTATGAAGGATTATGAACTAAGCCAATTGTGGTGTCTCAAAAAAGAGGTAATCATTTTACCTGATCATTTTAATGTTTATTTATTCATTTAATGAATATAAATATGTTGAATTAATCATAACATAATGAATCCAAAATAACTAATATAATAATATTTTATTATCATTATGGGACAACTATTTCCTCTTTTCCATCCCATGGAAAATAAAAACATCACTTCTGGGTACTTACAACCTACTATCATCACATAATAGTGTAATTAATTCATTATCAATTCTTTACACAGATGGTTATAAAGGTAGAATTAATATATATATATATATATATTATTTATAAAATATTTATGATCTTTTAAATATTATATATCATCCAATTTCATATGCTTCACTTTAAGGGAAAATGATAACATCACCCGAGTGAATGTATAAACTACCACCACCATTAAGTCATAGGATTCATTTTTATATTACTACCATGAATAGAAAATTATAAAATTTTAATTAAAGGTTTAAAATTATATTATATAGATTATTCATATTGTGTACCTGATGGAGCCATTTTTTAACTCCTGTAACCATGAAAAATATTCCAATTTATTTCTGGTGATATTAGCAGTACTACCATAAGTAATCAATGTAATTGATAACTGTAGAATGAATGAATCATAAATTATCGTCCAAGGACCAAAAACTTGTAATATATAGGGAATTTTTTCTTAATCTATTATTTATTAGGTTTTTATCCATTATACCAAAGTATCAAATAGATAAAACTATTTGAAGACACAATGTAAGGGTAATTCCATATCATGTCCACAAAAACTATATATGTTTTACATAAAAACCCTAATTTCTTTTACATGGTTTATAAATTTCCCCATTTATTTTCAACATCATTATTTATTATTTTTTCATTATATTGACTATTTTTGATTAAAATATTCTCATTTAAGGTATGTGATTCAATTGTTACCCAAGAATTAAGGGTTTTTTGTAATAATAAAATTCTATATTAGGATTATTTATATTCATATTTTATTTGAGAAAATTATTTGGTCCTAATATCTTAAGCCCCATATATTTTATAGACCTATAATTATATTTTTTGGTTTTACATGTTCAATTTATATTTCTTATATTTATTATCAATAATAAACAATTGAATTTTGTGTAATTGAATTAATGTAAAAAAATAAAAATTTAGTGGGTTCCTTAAAACCATTTTATTCCTTTCCAATGTTCTTTTAAAAATAACAAAAATGATATTAATTAATCTCCAATGGTTATGTGAGTCATTTTAAACAATAGTTTACATTCTTAACTATTTCATAAATGGAATCCTAAAATCATTTTTAAAATGAGGTCCCTTTTGAATTTTTAGTAATAGTGTAAAAGGGATATTTTAAAATGATTACCACATTAACCAAATATTATTTATTTATAATATTTATTTCAAATGAAGTTTAATTTAAATTTTTCTCTAGTTATTTAAAATTAAATAATTTTCTCTACGTTTTATTAATATTTAATGTTATATAAAAATGAATTATTTTCATAATGGAATGAAATGAGTTTTGAATTTGGTTTATAACTTCCTCATTTACAAAAAAATATGTTGTTATTTTTAATGATTTGATTATATTTTATCCTAAAATTCAATATGTCTTCATTTTACTAAACTAGTACATTTCTGATGAATTTATTTTCTTCTTTTAGCCTTTACTTATATATGGTTTTGTGGTCATTAACATTATCATGATCAAATTCCATCTCACACTTAATCATTTCACGAGATGTTACCTTGTCCAATATGTCCACATATTATTTATAGAAGATATATATGGTGTTAATGTTAATACTTTTATATCTTCTTTACTATATAACACTTTATGATATGGTATCAGATGAAGGAATCTAATTCAAAATATTATTCCACTGATTGGGGGAATATTTCATATTTTCGATTCAATGAATACAATTATTGACTTGTAAAAAGACATTGAAATATATTTATCATTAAATAGAAAATAGATGTATAAGTTGTGTAGGTTATGGTTGGTACTCGGTAATGATACCACATTGATGAATCAACATGTCTCATGTGATGGAAAAATGCCGCAACACTAGTTGGGTAAATGTTTTATTCCAACCTATTAAATGATATTGTATTTCCTAAGGCCTTGATTATAGGATTCATGATAATTTGGATCAAGACATTAGGGAACGACCATTAATTCCCATGTTTATAAATATCAATTATTGATAATTAATTTGCTATTATCTATGTGACTAATATGTTGTTATTAGGAATATATGTACTTAAAATTTATTTTGTTAACTGAATGGATTGTGTTTTGATTTTTCACTCTATCTTATTGATTATTCAAAAATTACACCTTATATATTCTACAATTCAGAACCCTTATAAGAATATATATGAACTCTTTTGTATTTTCATTTCCACCGAATATAAACAAGAATTTTTTATTGATTTCATGGACCTAAGAATATTTATTATTCTATTTTTTATATTTCCAATCAAATATGGGAATCTAATATGATTTTGGGTTTTAAGATATATAAACTAATTGATCCTATAGGGTGTGATCACTTTGATCTTGTAATAATGTAATAATTTATGAATCAGATATAGGATACTAGATGTGGCATGTAACATCCATGGGAGGTGTATGTTTCACTTATGTAGATGTTTATCATTTTTATATCTAGGGCTAATACTCCACAATCTAGATTAAGTTTTGTTCCTTAAAAAATATGCGAGGTGGTATGCCACATATGCGATAAGGTTTGGGTCCTCCATTAATAAATGATTCCTCACGGTGTGATGTAGAGTAAGATCATTCTAGTCAAGTGGTTTAACATTACCCCCACACTCTATGGCCAATTATCCACTATGGGATATGTTAGATATCTCTTTAACTGTAATTTTGAAACATAGATAGGTGTGGGTTTGTCAATATAAATTAATCATTGATGTATGTTTGGATCATTGTGATGTTTAGTGTAATTTATTTTCTAAGGGTTTTCTATATGATTTCCCTTGATTTAGATCTATTTTAATTGATGTTTTTTATTAGATTATTTTGTACCCTAATCAAAATATTTATTCCAATGAGAATGTGGAGTATCCTTAAATTATATAAAATATATTTAATATGTATGCATATTTTGTACAGTGATCATTACGATGATATTTTCATAATTAAACTTATAAATCGGCTGACCATTTAGGGCCTTTGATGTATGAATTACAGCTTGGGATGATTTTATTGGTTCAAATTTTCTATATCACATACAAATTATTATTTCCTATTAATATTTATTTTCTAATCAATGTTCTGAAGATCCACATAGTCCCTTTCAAAAAATATAGCAAGGTCACATCCACCTCATAGAAGTGAACGTTTATCATGATTTTGATTAGTGGTGAGGGATGATATAGGTAGAAACATCCTTAGATAATCCTCAATGGTTAAGTGAAACCCAGTATCATTTTCATGGAGATTATTGGAAATCTTGGACCAAGATCACGTGGGTGTTAAGAATTAGCTGGTGTATTTTGATTGGGTGTTTGTATCATGATCCAGTTCATCTAGAGTCAAACCTTTTTTGGAGAGTGGGATCAACCCTCTTGGGTTTTAGCTAGTCCATTCATGAGTAAATGATCTTGCATGGGTACACATCTATTTTTTCTAATCACAAATGTAGTTATAATACATGGAGTCATCTCTTTATACCCTAGTGGGTTCTCAATATCAATGAGGAAATAATAATTGTGTTCATGAATATGGACCAAATTGGGAATTTATATGGATGGATGTGTAGGGTGAGTCATAATTATATTTTTATTAATAAAATAACGGATCCAAACACATAGTACCGTGTGATTCACTATATACTGTGCCTTATTACATACTATTCTGGAGGCATGTTGGACCATGTTACTTCATTGGACCAAAGCATCGAGAGGAATATGTTTCATGACCTCAACCTTTAGGCCCCCCTGGTTGGAAGAAGTCCAAGACACATTTGCCCCATTATAGCATCCAGAGGACAATGGCTGGAGACAATTTCCAAAAGAAATAACGGAAATGAGAGTCTATTTCTTATAGTACCTATATACATGAACCCAATCATCTCAATGTATAGGTTTAGAAGAATTGTAATAAAATGAATAAAAATGATAGTAAAAAATTTGAATGAAATAAACTATAGTTAATAAAAATGGCCTTTCATTATAAACTGAAATATAAATGGGAGAGATTCCCACCAAACTAGAAACAAATGTAACATTCTGACAACAACTGGAATAATGTAAAGCTGAAAGAGATCCCAACTCCTAATCTCCAATCTGGACCACCATACATGGTCTATGAACATAATAATCCCAAATCTCTTTAAACATCACCACTAACTTATTTTTTTTCAATATAAGACCAGACATGTGTGAGTAATTTCCATGTAGGGGTTAGTATATGCATACCAAGAAGGGAACCCTGAAAACTAAAGGGAGAAAAATAAATGAAATGATAAAAGTTATCATCTCAAATCAAATAAATAAGGGAAAATCAAACAATTTGGATATGAGCGAACACAAGAAAAAACCAAGATGTGAGAGAATGGGGATCCCCATCTCATAGTCATGCATATGAAAATGTCTTCCAACAGTTCCAAAATTCCATTAATTATTCCTAGCATTTCATTCATCTATCCAAAGAAAACACAAGGTTGGTATGAACATCTATACATATCTAAAACACTATAGAGAAAATTTTCTAGATAAAGGATCAATTACCTAAAATACTAGTAGGATCACACTCATTTGAAAATGGAACAATTTAATAATACCATATTTTGGTTCCACTAAATATATGGAGGACTTGTGCCATACTCTATCAGGGGGTAAAAATAATTAGATAGAGTACTTGTGCCTTAGTCAATTAGGGGGTACCAATAAATAGATATGAAACCCATGTTATAGTATTTTATCGGGGGGGTGACACTCAATTGATAAAATACTTGTTCCACAATCCATCGGGGGGCGTCTCAATATATAGAAGACCAGTTCTTAAGTCTTTCACGGACAGGGGTACCAGTTAGTAGATAGGGTTCCCACACCAAAGTCTATAATGGACTTACCACTACATAGATATAGGGATGAATCCATAGATTATCATTGGGGTACCAAAAAATAGATAAAAGAATCATTCCCAAGTTAGTCATGGGGTTACCAATTGGCTGATAGAGTATTCACACCCACTTCTGTGAGGGGGTAGCACTTAGTAGGTAGATGGCCCTCATCGAAGTCTGTAGGGGGGTAGCAATCAGTATATTTTGTACTTATACCCATGTATATTAGTGGTTTGGTGTACCACATAGTTGATATAGGAGAATGGATGACCCCCACCAGGCTACAATAGAGGGATTTCCAACCTCGACATCTCTCTAATGATCAGTCCCAATCACTTCCATCATTGAGTGTCACCTAAAGAAGCTTACCACTTGGAATATCTCACATCAAATCTCAAAATACCAAATGAATGTGGCAATATAACTCTATGTAGAATAAAACCCTAGATAGGATACTCATGGGGAAATATTTTGAGTCAAAATAGAAGAGATACGAGAAGTACAAGTTTCATATTGGAGTACACAATTTGTAAGTCATCCACAAGGGGTGAACCCCAACTAATTTTCTTGCTTGGGTCGTAGATAGTACAAGGATAAATGGAAATTTCCTACTACATGTAATGCATGGGTACTTCATGGCATGTCTCGGCCACCTAAGGCCTTCCCATGTGATCGTCTCCTGCATGTGTACACTAGTTATGTGTTAGTACAAGGTGTGTGTCTGGATATTCCCATTTCTATGAAATCCAAGTGTACCCACTAGGCCTCAATCACATATTAACATGGGTTTTAGGGGTCCCACATGATGTGTAATATTTAACTCACCTGGTCAACCATTCTATTATTGCAAGGAGACTACGAATCATGTATTCTTCACACTACCTGACATGTCATTATTCTTTTCATAGAACAAGTTGATATACTAACATGTATTATAGAAATGATTCATTTATCAAAAAAGTTGCTTTCTAATATAACACAATCGGTGGAAAAATTCTCAATTCATCTATTTTGGCCATTTGGTAGCCAAAAATTAGAGTTCTAATCTTTCTCTTGAAGCCCGCATTCACCTCATGGGATTATCATCACTACCACTCATTATTTGATAAAATATCAACATGAAACAACCCCATAAAACATAGATCAATATCTATCCCAAAATATCAATGTAGATCATCATTGATGAAACTACCATTAATCTAGGGGTTTAATCATGCTCAAATCTGCTCTAAAAAAGTTGAATTGTGGCCCTATAGGTTAACGACGTAGAATATGATGAATGATGGAAGGAATGAACATGAATAATAATAATCATCATCATTGAAAAAGTGATCCCTAAAAATTATTTCAAGTGTGGAAT
Source organism: Viscum album (assembly GCA_963277665.1). NCBI lineage: Eukaryota > Viridiplantae > Streptophyta > Magnoliopsida > Santalales > Viscaceae > Viscum > Viscum album. The sequence goes on along the minus strand of OY728132.1, from coordinate 1,335,335,846 downwards.
CAATGTTGAGAACATGGAATACAAAAATTATAAATCAAAGGAACGACTTAATTTGATATACCAGTTATTCAAAAGGATTTGAAAAATATATAAATAATATCATATAATTAAATCCCTAATTTATAAACTAAAAATTATAAAATACTAAAAATAACATTACATACCTTATGATTTTATTTTTCATTGATGAAGGACACATTCACCAGTGGTGGGTAAGATCAATTGTGTTCACTGTCCATCAAAGAAACTCAATTTTGTCACTAGTCATCATCTGATTTCAATATACTAAAGAAGAATGGAAGAATACTCCATTAAGTGATCCTATTGTTATGCAAATAATCATATAAATTCACTATAATGAAGTAAATATTATGTATATTATGTCTTATTTATTATTTAAATTAAATTAAATTAATTAATTAATTTACTAAGTTAATGTACCCGCCAACGTCTGCCCCTTCAAAATGTCAAACATAGATGAATTTTAGGTTTCTCCTAAGGTAAACCTCAAGCTCTGGATTCCATCATGGTCTCATATTTTTTATACAACACTCTATTTTGAAGATATTAAATTTTCATTTAAGGTCATTTATTGTATGATATAGAATATATTAACTATTTTTATAAAATTATTTATAGGTTCACAAGTGTTCGGAATTGGGTTGTGATTTTGTGCATGTATATGATAATTTTTATAGTATATTTCAGTGTCTTAAAATAAAAAAACTTAGACCCAAAATTACCATTTCCTTCAATATTTTCATTATATAACAACACAAAGTAAGAAAAAATGTTGGGTTACAGAGCACAAATCTGACTCAACCTCTCTCATTAGCTCTTCAACATGCTCCGATGCTACCACAACACATGAACCAAGGAAATGGTCTCTCTATATAGGATCATCTTCGGCATTTCCTTGAACACCATTGGATTCTCTAAAAATTTTGATCCATCCTAATATTCTATCTCTCCCTAGATGATAACATGAATAAAATCACACATGTATCTCCTCACCTACAACACATGGAATATTTCATGTAATCGCTTCGACTGTGTGGGTATGATGAGGCATAAAGAAACCTAAAAAACCCTCTTAATGAGCTTTAATGGCCTGATGAACCTTCATGATAGCTTTAATTCCCATCCAAATATTTATAATCGTCTTCATGCAGTTACTATTACCAAAACATAGTCTCCCTTATCAAACTCCAAGGGCTAATGACATCGATATTCAAATGATTTTGATACGATTTGTGTTATCCTCATCCACTTTCAGATCACTTGTATCTTCTTTGTCATCACCTAGACCATAAAGGGACAAAAATGAGATACCTCGACAATTTTATTCCAATATAAGGGTGACCTACAGGGTCCTTTATACATGGCCTCAAATGTCTCCATGATGATAGTACAATGATCACTATTATTATAAGAAAACTCCCCCAATATTTTGTGACCCTACCAGCTATGTACAAAGTCATAAATGAAATTACTACATAATATTCTCCAATTCCTTGATGGTTCACTAGGTTTTCAAATCAGTTTGGAGGTGAAAAGTTATGCCCATCCTCAAGTGGATCATGATTACCTCTTGCAGTCATCTCAACAACTCTGATGTACACCATGTATCATGGTCAGTGACTATAATCAAGGGCACCCAATGAATATGTATTACCTCCCAATTGTACAAATACCCAAAATAATTTACTGTAGTCTTATCCCTGATAGTAATGAATTATGTTGAAATCCTATGTTATTAAACTATCACATAGATAGAATCATGGAATAACATTGTCTGCAGAAGACTTGTTACAATGTCCATGAATACATCATCCCATTTACACTTTGGGATATCAAGAGGATTCCTAGAACCTATAGGATCCTACAGCTTATCCTTCAACTTATGAAATGTGGGAAACTAGGAGAAAATCCTAGAAATAATCCACCTCATGTCAGACCAAAAATAATATCTCTAAAGATACCTGAACTGAGGCCTCATCACTCATTCGGTTGTTATCATGGAACTTTCATGAAATCCTAGATGGCTATCATCACAGATTCAACTAAAAAATTTTCAATGCATACTATTACAAATGATCATATCTTGGGAGTTTATTAAAGAATGAATTTTTGGGGAATCAGTACTATATGACATAATAATAATGTTCACTACAACCAATGTCTAGGTATTCCCATTCATAAAATATGTAATCAGTGTCTATTTGAATGGGTACATCATCAACCATATAATCATTTTGTTCCCTAACATGAAATAGTATCTTGTGTCCATTTAACATTGTTTCCAAAAATTTCCAACCAAACCTCATATGGTCATAAATATTCAAACACCATCTTGAGTTCAAACAACCTATGATAGAAATATTTCATGTCTGGACCCACTGGTGCCAACCTAGATGGTAGAAGATCAAGAAAAAACTACGATGGGACAACATCTATATGATAGAGGATAATGACAAGTTCAAACACGAATAACTAAAATGGGAGTGCTCCTGTCTCAGAATCTCTAAAACCAACCACTGTAGATGGTCTATGTACCAAAGAATGTATATGATCCTTTAAAATCACCACCAAATTATCTTTCGTCTATATAGGACATGACACATGTCAAAAAATCTCATGTTAGTGTGGGTATAGACATACCCATTAGTATCCCCCAAATCATAGGTGGTAAAAATAGAAGACAAGATAGAAGTATTCATGTGTACCTAAAGAAATATGTAAATGAAACATTCCAATAATGATATATGTGAACATAAAATAACCTCATATGATAGAGAATTGGGATCTCCATCTTAGTGGAAAATATAATAAATATTCTTCCAACAATTCCAAAGGTTCATCAAATATCATCTACAACTCCTAAGTCAATACAAATAAAACATGAGGAGGGTCTCCACATCCTCGCATCTCCATATCCTGATCGGGAACAATATCAAGTTAGTTTAACCATACGATGGTAAAATTTATTTATTCCACTTAGTATATAGGGGGACTAATCTTTTATACCACAGGAGGTTTACACTCAATAGATAGAGGATCATCTATTTATTTCATTAGGGGGAGCCACGTAATAGATAGAGCACTTGTGCCCCAGTTTTTTCAGAATTACCACTTCGTAAATAGACGACTTGAACTATATTCTATCAGTGGGTAACACTCATTAGATAGAGGAAACATTCCCAAGTCTCTTAAGTGGGGGTTTCCACTCTATAGATATAGGACCTTCTATCTAATCCTTCTGGGGTTACCACTCCATAAATACGAGAACCAAACCCTATATTGTCAAATGGAACCACTCTGTAGATAGATGAAATGCACCCTAGTCAACCAGAGGGGGTTCCACCTTGTAGATAGTGGTCCAAATCCTTAGTCCATCAGTCTAGATACCACTCATTATATAGAGTAACCACACAATAGTTCGTTAGGGGGAACCCTTAGTTGAATGGAGAACTACACCCTAGTCTGTCAGGGGGTACCACTCAATAGTTAGAGGACCCAGCCACTAGTTTTTCATTGGGGTAACACTTAGTATATATGGGCGTATAGGGGACCATCTCCCTAACATAATAGGGGATTACCAACCCCATACTCTGTCTAATAATCCAGAATAATCACTACTATCATCGATCAATGCCTAAATAATCATCACTATCAGAACATCTTACATTAAATCTCAAAAGCCATTATAATGGATACAATCCCTCTCTAAAAGGAAAAATAATCCGGGTAAGATACTTTGAAAGACACAATGTTAGTAATAAATAAATATATTTTAGAGGTAAAAGTTTCATAAAGAATAACGTGACATGTTAGGAGTCCACACAGCATGTGGCCCATCTCCTGAAACTGGTTGTGTCCTCACTATCACACAGATCATCATTCATGTGTCACTACATGGAGTTTAACTATACTGCATCAAGTGTCTCAACACCCTAGAGAATACCCATATGATCTTATCCATTCTCACAGACATTGTACATGGGTCAGTAAAGGGTGTGTGCCTAGTCATTCATGTTTCTATGTAGTCCCATAGTACACGTCAGGCCACTTACACCTAGTCATATGGTGTTTAGTGTCCCACACAGTGCGTGATATTTAAATCACCTAGAAACTGTAGACACTATATCTCGGGGAATACAGTCCATGTGTTCTTCAGAATTCATGATGTGTAGTTGGGTTTTTTTAAAAACAATGGAAATTCTCAAACATATTCATGATCTGGTTTCTATGCCACAAATTGTTAATTTTCTACCACTTCAAATTGGTGGGATATTGCATCGATCATGTATTTTTTACTTCTTATAGCTAAAAATCAGAGTTATGATCCTCCTCTCGATCCCCATGTGTGCCTCATGTGCTTCCCATCATAGACACTTGGTCCTAGATCATAGATCCCCAATATTCATCACCAACATCCCATAACAAATCATCATCCTACCAAAAATCTCAATCATAATCCTCATTTCCACAACCACCATGAATCTGTGGGGTTTGATCATGCATGAACCTACCCCTAAAAATCTTAAAATATCAACCCCAATAGCTAAGAGTTGATTTCATATTTTATTACATTAAAAATATGAACAAAAAATAAAATTGTAATAGAATAAATAGTTTAGTTGATTTGGAATACCATATGAAAACATTATTTTTATATTACAACATTAAAAGGAAAAACAACATATCAAATCCATTGGAAAAAACCCTAAACTCCAAGATTAATCCTACAAGTCATTCACAATATAAATTTTTCCAACATGGGGAAAATAAAATATAAGAAATTGGTGATCTCATATTCTCATTAAGGGTATGAAGTATCATGGAAGCAAAAATTAATAAACAAATACAAGAACACAAGGTGAATAACTAATAACACATGACATGAAAACATAATCATGAGCATAATATATCTTGAATTAATGTGATTAAATAATTCCATATAAATAATCATATGAGAACAAAACATAAAAATTGATATTATATTTGTTAAATAATCCCATTGATTATAAATTAGTAATATCAAAATTAAGTAATGTGTAATTATATAAATCTAAAAAAATCATTGAGGCCTTGGCCAAGGCTTTTGAAAATAAATTGGTAAGGACTCGGCCAAATCCCAATCTGGTTTTCCTCATGGGACCTACCGATGCATCGAGGGGATATATAAGTACCCAAGAATAACTTACTAAGTCCAATAAATTCCTAAAATAAATCATGGGAATGATAAATAACATACACAAATAAAATGTAAATAATGTTTCACAATACGTAAACATAATAGCTAACCATTCTAAGTAATATAGTGAATGGTAGAAAGATAGAACATCCATAGTCAAAATGATCATATACAATTTAGAAAAATATAGTAGGGCATATAATAAAATAGAAATCCCAATTAAGAAAAATATTCAATAGAGGTTGTTGAAATAGATCCTAATACTCTAATGAAATCGTTGATGAATTATTATGAAAAAATCCGTTTTTTTCTTTGGTAAGAAGAGTTATTTTTGGAAAAAAATTTCTAGTTTCCATAAAAATATTATTGTAACATGTATATTCATTAAAAATAAATGGTAATTAAAATTTAATTATATTTTATGAATATCAAAAAAATCCACATAGAAATTTGGAATGAAGAAGAATAAACCAAATAAAGGAAACTAGGTTCAAGAACCCCTTCCCTTAGGTCTGAAAGTGTCATCTACTAGAACATAATGTCATGGATAAAAAATTAGATTCATTAATAATTTAATTCATAAACTCTTACAGTTGTTATTTTTTTATTGGAATTTTTTTTTTGGACATTGTGATGAGTTGTAATTTTCAATTTCATCCTTCTATGAGTGTTTGATTCCGTAGTTTTTATGATTGGTTTACTTGTAATAATAATCATGTAAAGTAGGAATATTTATCCAGAATTGAAATTATATATTATTAATGAAATTCCATAAGATTCAAAGGTATTATATATCATTTTATTCTTATATTTCAAGATAATTCATTAGAATAATCATTAATGGAATGATTTAGATTATTTTTATGTTTTATCAATCATCGTGAACTATTTTTGTCTTATTAATTAATTTTATATAATAATACAGGTCCGAAAACAATAAATAAGTTATAATAAAAAAAATTATACTTTTTTTAACAATAAATATGATTTTATTACTTTCCTTGAAGAAAGAATTGAAGAAAAAATTTCTCCACAAAGGTAGTAAATCAACACCTCACAGAATTATTCCATAAGAATTATTGATAATTATTTCATATATAAAAAATAAAAATAAATTAAAACCAAAAAAATAAATTAATTAGGTTCATTATAATATTTTATATTTTTACATTCTGTATATTTAATCATATCTATGTCAAGATAGATTCTTCATTTTGTTAGTTTGACTTTTCATGCCTTGTGCATGCACTGCACGAGAATTTGGATTAGATTCGTGTTATATAATACAAAAATTATAAACTATCAGAAAAAATAAACTATACATATTATTTAATAAAAAATCAGGAAAATAATTTTTTTCACTCATTTATTATATATAATGATCCAATTTCAACATTCCCAGTGTTCTGTGGGCACTACGTCAGCACTATCAATGAATTTTTTATACTTATCATGAAATAAATTATAATTTTCATGTTATGAATTATTTTTGAACAAAATTTCCTTAATTTATTCATTATATATTTTTGACTAAATTTTATATCATACCTATGTTTTGATGATGTCACAAAAATTTAGTATTTAAAAAAATTATTATTCACAAAAAATAAAACTTTTTTATAAAATTATTTAAAATTCATACTAAGATAATTTTGAAATTATGATTTCAAAAATGAAATTATTTTTCTCAAATGAAAATATAAAAATGGAAGTTTTAAATAAAATCCCCTAAAAGAAATTATTTATTTTAATTATTTATTAATAAAATGAATATAACTATTTAATTCAAGAATACTAATAAATATAAAAAAATTCCATTTGTAACTAGGTTACTACATTCAATCACACCCCCCCTTAAATTTGGTCCTCAAAAGATATTTATTGATTAAACAAATGGGGATACATTTTCTTTATAGTTTTTTCAGATTCTCATGTTTCTTCTTCAATTTTATTATTTTTCAAATATACCTTTACCCAATGAGTCATTCGATTCCTCAACACCTATTTTTTAGTTTCAATAATCTTGGATAGTATATTCATAGTATAATAAATCTAGTTTCAATTAAATCCCTTAATGCGTGAGAATGTACATTGGTTTTGAAATGTATATCCTTAACAAAGATAAGTGGAACACATTCTTTAATTTAGAAAGTCTAGGTGGAATAATAAAATAATAATCCAAAGGTATAATTTTCTCTAGGATTTCAATCATTCGAATATATGTGGGCCTCAATTTCCCTTTTTTAATGAACCTTATAACTCCCTTCCATGGAGATACTTTCATGAGGACATGATCTCCCACATGAAACTCCAAATATTTCCTCTAATTGTTTGTATAATGCTTTTTAAAAACTTAAGATGCTTTGATTTAGTATTGAATAGTTCTTATCATTGCTATTATTTCCTTAATAATTTCTCATCCTTCAAACTTCCTTTCACCAACATCATACCATCAACATGGAGTATGAAATCTCTTTCCAAATAATACTTCATATGGTGTTAGCTGAATACTTGAATGGGAAATATTATTGTAGGAAAACTATACCAAAGGAAAATACTAATCCCACATACCTTAAAATCCAAGCGAGTATGACCTAAAAATCTCTTTTAATGTTTATATCATCCTTTTTAACATTCCATTTATTTTAGTGTGATAAGATGTACTCAAATAAATCTTATTATCCAAATATATTTTAATAATTTTCTCAAAGATTGATGTAAATAGTTGATTATGATCCGGAACAATTGAAAGCAGTGAACCATGAAGTCTTACAACATCATTAATGTAGATTATTTCTGGTCTCAATAGTGGAACATACTCCCATATAGTTTCAAAATGTGAAATTTTTATAAGGAGGTCAACAATAACCTATATCTCTTTATTGCTTCTAGGATTCCAATGCAGTCCAGTGACAATTTCAATCATAATAACATCCCATTTCCACATAAGTGTTGGGGAGATTTCATGAATCCTCTAGTATGATGTCTATCATCCTTCACATGTTGAAAACTAGATATCTTGAAACATAGTTGTCAATTTCCTCCTTCATATTATCCCACTGTAAATGTTCCTTTAAATCCCTATACATCATAGTGCACCATGGTGTATAGAGAAATTTAAGCTATAAGAATCATCCAATAACTCTATTTTTATCTCTTTTATATAGGGAACACAAATACTACTCCCAAATATCAAAATTACATCTTCCTATATGATTTTTACAAATTTCCTAGCATTCAAAGATTTAATTTTCTTTTAAAAATACTCATCATTGGATTGATAACATTTAATCATTTACAATAAATATAATTGGGAAACCAATTGAAAAAAATAACGATTATTCCCTTTCATTGATAATTCTCACATCCATATTTACTATCTCCACATACACATGATCCTTTTAAATACTCATTTTGTTCAAAACTCAATGATCCTTCCTTTTAAAAGCACATCAGACCATATTTTCCTTTACTAGGTGGTAGCGTTCTAAAAAAATAAAATTCATATAGTAGCACAAGCCATATCCTTTTCCCTGTGTTTTGTTTTTTCTATTAGATGATATATATATAAAACTCTTGGAATCTGTATATATCTCACATATTTCACCATAAAGATAGTGTCTTCATATCTTCAGAAAAATATTATAGGTTCTAACTGAAGATCATCAGTTGGATTGTTATGTTCATGACTTTTTAACTTCCTAGATGAATACTAAATAACTCAATCTTTCGAAATATGTTTATAGTAATATTCATTCAGTTATGAATCACTCTAAATCACAAATCCACCATTTCACAATGTTAGAGTAAAATTAGATAACTCACTAATATTACCTTCAATTCATCAAAATAATTCTTCACATTCCTTAATCTGAATAAAAATAACCCCTTTATGAGTATGTCTGGTCAACGGGTTAGCTAATTGGGAAAAAATTTAATGAAACTTCGATAGTAAACTGATAAACTAATGAAACTACATACTTTGGTTATTTTCATTTTATTAGTGCATTGTTGAACATCCTATTTTATTATAGGATCTACTATGATTTGATATTTAGAGACAATATGGCCATGAAAAGAAACTGTTGGAATAAAAAATTCACACTTTCTAAACCTCCCATATAACACTATTCTTCATAGATTCCTCTACACAATTCGGAAGTGGATCTCACATTCCTTGTGTATTTTGGAGTGTACCAATAAAAAATCAATAAATATCATAAAAAACTTCAAGATATTCATTGAACATTGTGTTCATTAGATTTATAAATATGGAGGGTTCATTAGTCCATCGAAATGGCCTTACTATAAACTCATAATGTTAATACATGTTTTTAAAATATATATTTAAAATATATAATTTCTTTATAGGTAATTGTTGATATCAATAAAGAATGTCAGTCAAAAAATAATATTGAGCTCCAAGAGTTTGATCAATTAAATAATTGATGTGACGTAGAGGATTGATGTTGTTTACTATAATACCATTCAATTCACTATAGTTAATGTACAGCCTCATGGATCAATCTTTCTTCTTAAAATAGAGAAAATGATATCCCCTTGGAGAGATATTAGGGGGAATAAATCCATTATTACTCAACTACTCTAGTTATTTATTCATCTAAACTAATTTCACAGTGTCAATTATATAAGGTTTATTTGATGTTAACTTTAAATTAAGGATTAAATCAATGGTGAACTCAACATCACCCTCTAAAGGGTATCCATGTAATTCCATGGGAAATATATCATTGTATTCATATAAAATAGGTCCCCCTCAATTTTAATATTTTCATTCCTCAGCAATAAATGATGTTTTTTCTTCCTCTCCAAGAATTTAATTCAATGGAGCTACTTTTGATGGAACTAAATAAAAATTAGATGATGAGGTTTTTTCTCAAAAGATAAGGGATTCTACATCTTCCTTACAGATCGTAATTTTCTTTTTCCTGGTATAAATTTTTTCAACATGTTTTGATATCCTATCCATACCGATGATTGTATCAAATACAACCATAAATTTGATGATAAGTTCAACAAATAATGTATGATTATGTTTTATAAATGAGACAGAAAATCACAATTGTTTCCAAAACATGCTAGATATAAATGAGTGTGATGATCCAGAATCAAATAGGGAATTGGATAAATTTTATTATATGATTAATTTACCTACCACCAAATAATTAATAATATCATCCTCAGCTATTGTGATCACATAATCTTGGCCTTTATCTTGTGTCTTTTTCTGAGTAATGTTTCCTTGATGCTTAGTACGATCATTTTCATAGTGTCCCATCTCCCAAAAATTAAATCATTAATAATTGGTATCTTCTATCTTTCCCATTCAATCGTAATAATTATGTACAATCCCACCACACTTTAATAAAAATAATTTTCATTTTATTTAAGCACCATTGAGTTTCCTTCCACAAGTATCACATATTGGAAAACTCACTTATTCTATTCCCTTTACCAATTAGTTACTCCATCATCCTATTATTCTCTTACATTACATTAAATACATATAACATAGATAATTATTTCTATTTCTTTATAGCATGTGAGACTATATTATTATATATTGAGAATTTTTTGGAGACCATTTCCATTAAAAAGAATGTTTTCTACCCATCAAAGAATCAATCAATATCACCCTTTGGATTAAATTCATCTTTCATAGAATGTCTTGATATCCATGAAATGTTAGCTTCATATATAGCGACAATTTCATCCTCTTTTTTTTCATAGACTCATGAATTGTCTCTCCATATCTGCTCTATATTACTGAGGAAAATATTTTTCCCCGAAAAAATCCTTTAAATCATTCAATTACACATTTCTAATTTCTTCATCCTTCTATGTTTTTTGAATAAATGACTATAGTTGAATAGAATATCTTCATATCAGATAAATTTTCATGATAACCTTCTCCCTTTCGTTACTATTAAAAGTAATAAATAAATTCATTAAGGAACATACCCATTTCTCACATAAAAATGTATTTTTAGTCCCATTTAATGATCAAGGTTGTCATTTTAGGAATCATCCTAACATTTTTATTCTGCATCAAAGAACGAGTTGTTCTGTATGGGAAATATTATTAGTCATAACATATGTTAGCTGTCCAATTATAATTATAATTTGTTCAACGGTAATTTTAGTTCCATATCCATCATCATTATATTTCATAAAAGGGAAATACCTACATTGAATATGTGCATTAATACAATTTCCATTCCTTCTAGATTGAACCATTTATAAAAAAATGGAATATATTATATTAGATCATAATATTATGAAATATAATGCATAATCTCAAAACTTGTAAATCATGTGATACAAAATTAAAATTTTAGGTATTAATACTCTCTAAATAATAAACATGGTTAATTTTTTAATATTCTCAATTTTAGTTAGATAATTATATATCTCTAATATATGTTTTCCTAACTCTAGTGTCCAATGTTTCTACTAAACATCAAATGATACAAACTGTAGAAACCCCAACTCCAAAATAATGGAGTTGGTACCTTGATTTATTAAATTGGTATGATGAATAATTGATCAAATCCCAAAAGATATTATAATATTGTATATTTGGAAACCAAATACTAACAAAAATGTTTCAATATAACTTTTAATGGAAAAATAGTATCTATATTGGAAATACCTACAGAATCTTAGATTAAACCTATAATTTTTTCATAACGTACATCTTCGTGTCCTGGGAAAATATAAAACATAATAAAGGGGTGAGACCAGATGCACTAAAAGGGAATGAAACATAGTAGAAGATTACATAATTAATCATAAATAATAATGCAAGATGAATAACTAATGACACATTCCAATAAATATACTCTTGAGAATAATATGGCATGAATAAAAGATGATTAAATAATGATATATAAATAATAATATAGGAATGAAACATAATTATGGATATTATATTAAGGAAATAATCAAATGTATTAAAAATTAATATTATGATAATGATGGAATTTATAATGATGAACATATGAAATATACATTTGAGGCCTCATCCAAGACATCTGAAACTAAACAGGTATGTCTATGGACAAATCCCAATTTAGCTTGTCTCATGAGTCATACTGACACATAGAGGGACTATTGAGAGCACTTCTCTTTCCTTACTATGTCCAATTCATTCATAATATAAATGGGTTGGTATATAAATAACATATATATATAATGTAAATAATTTTCCCTATTTAGTAAACATAGTCAAAAACCTTTCTGAGTAATATGGTGAGTGGTATCAAGATTACCAATCCACAATAAAAATGATTATAAATGATTAAATATAATATGTTATATGAAATCAAAAATGATCTGTCCAAATAAATTATATGATTTAATGAAGTTTTTTTAAATAGATTAAAATACTCTTATAAAATATTTTTAGAATTCTTGTGAGAATTACCCTTTTACTTTGGAATGAATAGTTCTTTTCAAGAAGTCATTTATTTTTTTCATAAAATCAGATTGTAACATGAATATCATAGAAAAGAAAAGGTGAAAAATAAATATATTATATTTTAGGAATATTTAAATAATATGCACACAAAAAAAATTCATGAAATTAGAATAACCCAATGAAATGAAACTTGGTTTCAGAATCCCTATACCATATGTCTTAATGTGTTATGAACCTACACTTAATGTCAGGAATAAAGAAATTAAATTAAATAATAGTTTAATTTTGAACCTATTAAACATGTATTTGAATTATTATATCATTATTATGTCCATTTATTTATTTTTTTATGAGTTATTATATTCGATTTTGTAATTCAAGGAGTGTTTGTTTCCTCAGGTTTCATGATTAGTTTACATGTATTAAAGATCTTTTAATATTAGATTATCTATAAATTATTGAAATTATACATTATTAAAGAATATATTGATAATAAAATTATATTATATATTATTTAATTTCCAAAAAAAAGGATTATTAATTAGACAAACCATTAATGATAAAAATTTAGATTTTTTTAGTTTGTTTAACATCAAAAAATAGTTTCTTGCTATTTTTAAATATTATGAATATATGCTCATTCCAAAACATTAAATAATTTACGATTCTTATATTATAGTATTTATTAACTGTAATAATTTTTTTATGACTACATATTATGACATAATTGAAAAAGTAAATTGGATCTTCCATGAAGGTGGTTAATCGGCACTTTAGGAACAATAACTTCATTTTTAGAAAAAATAGAGACAATAAATATTTTGATTATGGATATCACATTAACATAATTTAATTATAGAATAAATTATATACTAATGTTTCCACACATGTTTGGAATGGTTAGTTAAGGAAATGATATGGAAATAAAATAAATTTTATGAAAATTAAAATAACGGATTGGGATTTTACCTCTAGAATTATTCTCCTTGAGAACATCCTTTAGGGACTTGAAAGTTGTCTTTTTGTGAGATGATAAAAACAATAATGTGTAAATGGAGGATTATAAGAGAATATTGTATGAGTATTGTCGATAAATAAGGCTTTAGGTGATGAAATTTTTTCAATGAAAGGGTTCCATTTGGTTATTGAGGTGAGGGGAAACATATGAATTAATTAAATTATTTTCTAGATAAAATAGGGTTACATACATCCAAAAATGAAAAAATAAAAATGGGATTACATTATAGATTTAATATTATCATATATATCCTTATTAAATATTTTTGTTTTTTTTAAATAATTTTTAACAAATATTATATTCATGAAAATAGTTTGTTTGTTAAGTTAAACCCCATGCATAAATATGACTTTAAAAACCACAAAAAAATATTAAAAATAAAACCAAATATTTTATTAAATATATTAGGTTCTTGGGGGTAAAATTAAATTAAACACACACACCACAAGAAGAGGTTAGAATGTTGTGATATAGCCCCCCACCCCCCACGGATTGACCACCCATCTGGCCTTATTTATTTAATACATGGCGTGAAGGCCTGGTGGGAATGAAGCTTGTCAAATGACCCAAAGCCCAAATATTTGGCCCCAAGGCCCAGTGCAACGTCATCCATGCATCATGCCTATGTCACCATCTACCTATGTCATGCCTGAATCACCGTCTGCCTATGTCAAGCTTGCGTCATCACCTGCGAGTTGAAATTCACTCCTAACCAGATTTGAACCTGAGTCTGATGCAGAATCATGGGGAACGTCTACCACTAAGGCACAACCCAAATTCACAAATATTTTATTATGTCTTATGAATTCAATATTTATCTATATAATACATTTATCTGATTAATTATGTAAAATCATAGTTATTTTAATATTTTTAATATCATTTTTTGGAATTCTCTTTTAAATTATTAATTTATCCATCATCCTTGAAAATCATTTAAGGTATTAATTTATTCCCTAAAACTTTAAGCTAAAATTCCATAAATAAAATAAATTTTATACAATTTAAATTAATATTTAGGGTTGGAAATAATTTTGAGAAAATCATATATTTAAATGTTATACTAATTAAAATCTATAGTGTGAAGAGTTTGACTTTCTTTAATAAAATACTATATCGGTCTTAACCATAACCATGTAGATCAAAATGGTCATTGTTTTGACCCTTAGACAAACATAGTCAATATATAATAAAACAATGTAATTATCCCATGTTTATAGTTTATTTATGAGTTCCTATAATTTATCAAAAATCATTTTATTGATTTTTATTCTTCTTGAACAAGCACTACATCAGCATTTCAAAATCATTAAATTTAATTATTTTAAAAATGAAAATTAAAAAAAAATTATTATAAAAAAATAAATGAATTAGGTTTAGGATAATATTTTATATTCATTAACTAAGTATATTAACTCATATCTTTATCTAGATAACATCTTAAATTTATTAATTTAACTTTTCATTCCTTGTTAAATCATTCCACAAGCATTTGGATAAGATTCATGTCATATAACATTAAAATTAGAAACTATACACCAAAAAATAAATTATACATAGAAATTAAAAAAAAAGCCATGAAAAGACTTTTTAGAACTCAAATAATATATAAAAGAAACCAAATTTTACATTTCCAATGTTTTGTATGCACTGCATCGGTACTGACAATGATTTTTTATACTTATCATGAAATAAATTATAATTTACACATTGTGAATTCTTTTTGTACACGATTTCTATTTTTTATAAATTACATGTGTTTATTAAATTTTATATCATAACTATCCGTTGAATATGTCACAAAATAATGTATTTAATAAAACTCAATTTTTTTTACTATTCACCCTAAATTCAAATCTTTCAAAAAATTATCGAAAATTCATAGTCAAATAATTTCAAAATTTTTCCTCAAAAATGAAATTAGTATTCTCATATTGTAATTTTTAAATAAAGTTTTAAAATAGATAACCCTATAATAAATTATTTATTTCAAGATCTACTTAACAAATTTAATATAATTATTTAATTCAAGAATACAAATTAATATATAAACTAATTATTGTATTTGTATTTGGGTTGTTATAAAGAAGTCAAAACATGTCCCCGTATGGAAAATCTAAATAACGTGAAGAACTATCATAGAGAATCAATCGAAATAAGTAATAAACATCATTGGCCAAGTGTTCTTAGCCAAAAATTGATAATACGCATTACAAGGTGAGAACATGGAATACAATAATAATAGATTGAATGATTAGTTTAATTTGATACATAATCTCTTGGGAAGGACTGAAAAATGGAATAAATCTATAAATTTAATTAAATTAATAGTTTATTAATTCAAAAGTGAATAAATAAAACACATAATGTGTTTTATATTGAGATTGGATCATTCGTTGGTGAATAATACTTTTATCAGTTATGGGGATGTTGTGATATATTCTATATCTATCAAACCAACTCTTCCAGGTTAGTCGTCATTATCCAATCTCAATCCTCCATTGAATAATGGTGTAATACTTCTCTCAATTATTATAATGTTATGAAGCTATCAATGTATATTCTATATAATGAAGAACTTGTATTTGATATTTTGTATTGTGGAATAAATGAATTTATTTAATAATTTAGTAAATTAAATCCTTTATTGTAAAATCCAAAAAGGTCTCCCTATCCATTTTTTCAATGAACAAATTCACATCATGTCGTGTGTAAAAAACAAAATCAATATTCAACCATGGACTCGTATTTCTAATCTGAGACACCATTTAGAATATATTCTTTCATCATTGTTAAACTATGGATGCCTGATATGAAATACATTAAATATTATTATGAAATTCATTTCGGGATATATAGGCCTTGAAATCATGTGATGTCTCGGTAATGAGCTCCAAAAATATTTATTAATATTTTTCAAAGTCTTATAATGAAAAAACATAGTATATACACTAAATGAATATAATCTTGATAATTCCCCATATATGGAAGTGTAGGGTGTGTAATGGTATAGTATGAAGGTGTCCTCTCAATGGGAGTAGTTGTACTTGGCCATATTTCAGGATCATTTATAGGTGTTATAATGATTGGACAAATTGATATGGGAGAAGATTTTATACATTTTACGATGATCTATTAGAGATCTTATAGGAAAATGTATCATCCCCATCACAACTCATGCGGTTAAGATGATGGAATTAAATTTACCTTAGAGAGAAAAAAAAATTTCCAGGTGTGAATATTTAGATTCTATTAATATGAGTTACATAGTAGATGTATGGTATGGCACCTACATTAAAAAACCCAATTGAAATTATTGGTGTGTTTGATTATCTACAAAAGGAAATATTGGGGTTTCCACAATTTAATGGGGTGAGTGAGATTCCCCTAATAAGAACCTGAATGAAAGAGTTTTATTTGATAGTTACCTCTAGGTCATGGATATTTGGTATCCTAGTTCAGTATCCCCTTAGAAAGGATGAACATATTAGAATGTATTTAGTCTCCAGTGATAGTTCTTAGAAAACATGACTCGGTGATGGAAATGGATTACCTCCCATGGTGTCTCATGAATGTATAGATTTATGGTCGAGGATGTTATTTGGTTCTTTTAAACTCTATCCACCTTGAGATGGTCCTATTTATTAATTGGAAATCACTTTCAGAATGAATTTTTGTAACTTCTTTAGGTTGTTTAGGATATTGACTTCCAATCCAGTTTACCAATTTGATGGGTTGTGCCTCACCTTACGATTCTATGATGTTATTATTTCTACCCCCAGTTTCAAGATTTTGTATATAATTATATGTATTTGAGAGTTCTAGATACTATTATTTGTGTTCCCGGGTGTATTTTTTGTTGTTTGGGGATTATTTGTAGGAACGGTACCCTTTTATTGGTTTTATATACCCTTGTTATCAGATGGAATTAGCTATTTAAAGAGAATTTTGGTTAACTATTCAGTGTAACATCATTGAATAGATATATTTTCATATATCCAAAGGGATATTTGGTGGAACTATGAGGATTTTACATATTTTGGAAAAATGTAGTTGGTCGTCTAAGGTAAATGTTGAACATATATGTTCCTTCCGCAGAGGTCTTGGACCAATTTGGGGTGTCCCCATAGTGTAGTTGAGGGTGATATTGGATTTGTCCCAAGTCTCTATTCTAAATAGGGTGGCCTATGAGATGGTAGTTTTGTGTTTTTTCTTCAGTGGTTGAGTATCACTTCAGTTTTTTTGGGAATACCTATAATTTTTCCAATTTTCATGCTGACCTGTGACATTGTTTCCCTTTTTCAAGGAATCCAACAGGTTATTTTTTTTACTCACACTTTAATGGGCTCATGACACAAATATTTTGTTTGTATATAGATTAAATACATGTCTGGTATATTTTTTGAGTCCAAGGAGGTGTCGAGGACATCAGAGATGCTGGATCCAGGTCATATTCAGACATTATAGGGTTCATTGTGTATGGTTATCAATGATAATGGTGACTCAGTAGGGTGATATACCTTTTACATAGAAGTTTTAGTTTCTTAAACCTCGGTTTACAAGACATTATATTATTTCCCATGTACTATATTTTAATTTGAATGAAAATTTTTCTTTTATTAATTATATTAATGAATAGTTTAAATTTATATCTGTTATGTATATTGTACATGGTTCTATTCTTTTATGTGGACTTGTGGTTGTTATGTATAACATGATATTTAGTCTATGTCCTCTAATATGATTTGTATACCATCATTGTGCTATTATCCATCCCCTAAACTATTAGAGGTGTGAATAAGGTGTAACTCTTTACATTCTTTTAACCTAATTGTGGCCCAGAATGGTAAATTCATGATAATTCATCCATTATTTTATTTCATAAATAATTGACTTATTTCAGAGAGTTTAAATTTAGAAATTATATTTAGGGAAATATAAAATCACAAGGGAATTATATATTACATAATTGAGTTAATAAAATACATTAGTCTTATTTCTAAAATGTTATAAAATTTAAGTTTCATTACAGAAAAATAAAAAAAATCATTGATTGATAAGAGTTTATTCTGTAAAAAATATAAATTTTTTTGGTATTCTAAAAAATTGAATTCCACTCTATTATATCCATATAAAATTTATTAATACATTATATATTGTTAAACAAATTAACATTTTTTGATGATCTTCTTGGGAAATAAATATTCAAAATGAAAAATTTTGGATAGTTATGTATTATTTTATGGAAATATTCCCTAAGAGTATTTTGTAAGTTTGATGATATTTTATATTAAATGTGCGGTTTGTGGTATAATATTTTTTTAGAATTTTCACTGACTGAGAGGTTCATTACTATAATACACCTCATGTGTGTTGGGGAATAACCTATTCTAATCAAATCCCACCCAATGTGGGACCCCTTTGGGGGGGGTGTTTAACCTATTCATGTGTATGAGGAATCATTTCAAGTGAATGAATATGTGCCAAGTGGAATGTGTGGTTTCTCTATGCTATAATTCATTATCTCTAAAGAAATAATATTTTTTATGTACAATAACATTAATTGGTGAACATGGGCTAATCAAGATGATGAGGATATGTCAGCGAGAACATCATATCTCAATTAAGAATGGGGAAAATTTTTAAAAAATTTGGTTCCCCCTAACCGAGTCAAATGGGATGTGTTCATGTTTTGTTCCCCTTAAAAAAATAAAAATGGGTGTGTATTTGTTAAGGATTCACCCTTTACCACATTCTAATTTTAAATAATTAGGGATTTTTTATTGATAATGACTATGAAAAAGTAAAATTGGGGATGTTTTTATTATGTCCATTAAAAATATTAAAAAAATTGAAATGACCATATTTTTCTAAGGTGATAATTTTCTTAAATAATAATGATGATTGAGAATAAAAAATAAAAATGAAAAAAATATGATGATTTATAGTTGTTTGTGGAACAAATATCCCCTATAAAAAAGTTAGGTGATTTTCACTAAAGGGTGATTTATATAAGGACTATTACAATTGATTAGAGGTAATTCAAAAATTATGAAAAGGATTTTATAGGGTGTTATGGTTCTTTTACAAGGACCCAAAAATCCACCACTGAGAATGAGGAGATAACACTCCACCATCACTAGGTAAGAGTATTCTACACATAAGAATAAAATATATGTGAAATATAAGTTTAATAACAAGGTATATATGTTTTTTACAAGCAACAGACAGTTGTATATGATCGTTAATAAATCACATCATAATAAAAATAATATTTTACGTCACAAAAGATTCATCCTTTTTAAATAAAATAAATAAAACATTTTTCCTTCAATATTGGTTTTCCTCTAATAATATTTTTCTCACAATGATATAATAATAGATGTAAAAATTATTTCAATTATCTCCTTAAATTTCCAAACAGAAATTTTGTAGCACACTATTTTCTTAAGTGTTTTTAATTCTACACTCGCCAGATATTTCTTCACATACTAGGTAGATAGAAATATAAAAATTAAATTTTCACGGATGTTTTAAAATCTCCAACTCCTTTTAGAAATCAAAATAAATCCATAAAATATCATTCATAATTATCTTGATAATAATATAAACAAATTATCCTCTTTATTCTTGTATAATAAATATCTAATAAAATAATTTGGGTTTATTTAAATAAATCATTTGAAAATATATCAAGAAAAAAATGTTATGTTGAATGATCCTTCAAATAATATTTAAATACAATCATAATCTTCATTTAATATATCTGAAATAATCCTTGAAAGCTAGCATCATTATTTCATTGTAAGTTCAAATATTTGAAATAAATTTCTTTAAGTCATCCAGACACACTAAAAAATAATGTTAAAATAAAAAAATAATTCTCCTCACTAATTTCCACACAATAATATTTTCAATATCAACAGTTATTATCTGTTGTATTTAATTTGAATTATACAACTAAGAAACCACTACAGTGCTGCTATACATTATTCATCTTCTTAAACATCAAATAGATGTTTGTAAGTATGCATTGAGATTTCATCATGTGATCTATACATGTAAGTAATTATATTATAGGATCTCATGTAAACTCCAAATTGAGACTATCACAATTCCATATTATTCAATAATATTATTTAATTAAATGGAAACATCCAACACTTCATGTAGAATAAATTTAATGTAGCCACACTTGACTGAGATGCTAGAGTAGGTAAAATAGTATATCACTAAAATAAAATCATGAGAGACTCCAAGATATGATAAATCAGTATTTTTCATCCATAATTATCTTCATCTCATGTGGTGTATAGTTGAAACATGGAAAGGGAATAACTCTATTTTCATATGAGCACATGTATACACCGAAAGGGTAAGGCTTGGATATTCTGCTATTACTATTTTTAATTTGAAATAGAAATTTATGTGGTGTTAATATTCTAGATTATAGATGTTATAGAGAGGAAAAAAATATCTAAGATTTTATAAACATGGTGATCACATCCATCATCCTTAGTTCATCATGCAACATCGAGTACTAGCATTCTGAGTATACATAAAGTCATGTTCTCAAGAAACGAGAAACTGTCAGATCACAAAAACTTATATGCTTGTCATATTGAGTCATTTATTATGTAAGGGGTTCTATTATCTATTTTACCATTTCATATATTATCCACCTTGATGGACACAATTCATCGTCTTTAAGATTTGGTGAGTCACTCCATCATATAAAGTGATCTTTATCATTTTAGGGTACAGTAATAACTCATGAATGTTTTTTATATGGAATTTTTGTATCACACTAATCCAATTTATCATATTCTATAAATAATTAAACATATATCAGGTTAATTTAAAATTAATCAGTGTCAATTCATCAGTTTCAACTTCAATTCGAATGAATAATCATAGGCCTGTTTTTCAACTAAATATAGGGACATTATATAGGGCATATGGTTTATCTTCCAAACTTTTTCCAAATATATGGATCCTTAAACATAATTATGATATAAATTGGGGTTTATAAGAAGTAACATATGACTCATTGAACCATACATTCAATGAAAATGTTTTTAAAAATTGAATAAAATCACTAACAAACTTCTTGGATTTTTTAGAGTATTTTATCTTAATATTTAGCCCTCAGACTAAAAGACATATTTTTAGTAAATGTCATGATATTTATAATAGATTATTAACTAAATAAATATTTAATATAAATCTACTAATATCATTGAAAAACATATTCAAAACTATTTTTGTAAAATATAGTAGTTCTGTAAAATCGTTGCAGAACTTTAGATAATTTATTGACCACAAGGAAAACATTTTGACACTTTAATGTAAAGTAGTGAAATAAATATAAATGTATCATATTTTTATATCACTAGGTTTCAAGTGATTTATATATATATATAACATAATGTTAATAAAATAAAATTGATTCTCAAATATTTACATTAAAGTGTTTCTAAACTATTGCTAAAAATTTGGTGACTTTGTTTAGCGTCAAAACAAACATTTCTATTTTCCGCTAAACCAATTAAGTTTAAATAAATATATAATATATAAAATGAGAATTTTTTTTGAATATGAACACTTTATCATGATATATAATTAATTTAAAATGTTACCTTTTTGATAGAAATATATATTATTACCAAACAATATACAATAGTTCAGTGAATTTTTCCACCATAAAAAAAACGAATTATCTTTCTATTAAAACAAAAGAAATTAATATAATATTATTATCTTTAATAAAAAATGGATTTTGTAAGAATCAAATAAATATTTCATCAGATAGAATTTTAATTTCCAGTAATATTAATTCATATATCACATAAAACAATTTAAAATGAAATAGAATGATGATTCAAAGCAATTATCAAAACAAAACCATGATGAGAATGGAATGGATCCACTCAACAGTATCCCTTATTTTGGTTATTTAAAAAACCCATTTCTATAAAAAACTCTATTTTAGTATGGATCAAAAAATTGAGTTTATGAGAATATTAAAGAACATAATATATTAACCCCTTTTTTCAAATGAATGTGAATTTGAACATTTAATTATTAAATTTACAAATAATAAGAAATTGACAATGAATATGTTATTATCTATATTTAGAATGTTATAATGTTGATTTATAGGGAATGATATGAAACAAATATATGCCCAATATTTGCTGCATTATAAACACCCTATAAATTATTACCTCCATTAAAAAGATAAAATTAAGATACTTGAAAATATGTAAACCATTATTCAAGTAATTACAATATATTTTCAAGGAATTAAATATATTTATTAGAAAATTTAATTCATTCAATTATATATAAAAAATTAAACTCAAGTTAAATATTTACATATAACTCCCTGAATGATGAAGAATATATATTTATGATTTATAAGGAATAAAATATTTTCAATGAATACTGAAATAAATATTTTTAAATAATAAAATATAATGGATTTTAAATTATTTTAAAACAAATGATTTAATTTTTTTATTTTAATTAATTTATAATTAATTTCTCTTGAATGTCATAAATTTTCAAAACATTTTATCCAATAATATAATATTTTATCACATAAAATAAAAGATTAATTTATCACATAGAATAAATTTCAACTTAAAAATATTATAACACGTTATTAAAAGAAAAATAATGTTCTATAGAAAATCATAAGATTATTATTGATAATAATTGGTTAATAAAATAATTCAATGAATTAATTAATAAAATAATAGATTGATAATATGATTTAAGAGTATAAGAATAATAAAAACTATGTGTAGAGTAATATAAGATAAAACCTGAAAAAATATCCACCTATAAAAAAAAATTAGTCCATGTATTCTTGATCATTTTTTATCATGGTTCTCAGATGTGTTTATTAAAATTTATATAAAATTATCATATTTCTGATAAATAATAAAAATAATATTATATTAATGTATAGTGGTTTGTAATAAATTGCAGACAAATAGCATATCAAATGTTTATCAAATAAAAATAACCATGATTTATTAAACGTGTCATTAATAAAACAATTAAAAATTAATGATATAGTTAATAACATCATGATATATATGAATATAAATTATATTTAGGTAGGAAAAAAAAATTGAATCATACCTTAATTGAAATTTAAATCAATAAAGAACAAATTCCATTATTTTTAATCAATTGAATAAATAAAATGATCCTTTCATAAATACAGATAGAATTCCCTCTAAAAATAATTTAAATACTCTAGAGAAAAATATATATGATTAATTATTAACAAATAAATATGTTAGTTAGTAAAAAAATCTATACAATGAATTAATATATAATTTTATTTTTTTATATATTGGACATTATGGAATAAATTTAATGTTAATTATTTTTATTAAATTTTTAATGTTTTGAAGTGAGTTTTCCCCAGTGATGTTCCATCACCTAATCAATCTAAATTTATTACTCCTGAAATTTTCTTATGTAGTAGTGGATGTATTAATTATATTCATAAAATTATCTTAAAAACATAGCCAAAATATCTTTTCACCTAATAAATATTGTGAAAAAATGGTAATTCATTTAAATAAAACTAATAAAACATAATATTTTTTATATGTCATTAGTATTGAGTTTGTATACATTAAAAATATGATTCACATTTATTTAAGGTATAGTATCATAACTTTATTAGTTGAAGAGAAATATTTTCAATATTAGACACAAATAAGTTAATTGTAATGATGCATGTCATTAGAGGATAGTGAGATTGGATTAATTATGTATTTTTATGCATTGTTAGAAGGGTATATTTGAATAGTGTTTCGACTGAGTTATTAGAATATAAATAAACTAATGAGTTTTGACTTGTGTTTATTCTAGAGTTTCAATTGTTGGTTACCCAATAATAAAGGGTTGAGGCAATAATGATACTGAGATAATAAATATAGAGCCAACAGTTACTTAGTGTAGTGATATTAGTAACTGATGAATAATCCTTAATGTATTACCTCTTAGATTCGCACTATTTAATCAGTGGAACTGTACATGTATTTTTTTGGTTACCAAATACATGGAATATTCCATCGAATAACCAAGTAAAAATAGAGGGTGTTGTTTTTTAGGGTAAAAAGTCATCATTTTGGGGACATTCCTACTTCATTTATACTCAAATCTAACATTGGAAAATGAATTCTACCAGCCAAAACTTCCACGTTTCTCTCTCATTATTCCCAATGACTCTTCTTTCATAGGAAGATCAATCATATTCATTTTATCATCCATTTTTGAGTTATTCATTTAATTTAACCTTTCTTTTCACATATGTTGGGATAAAGAGATATTTTAGGAGACTATTGTTGACATAGAAAAGGTTTGATGGATAAATAAATTGTATGTAGTTTCTTTGTTTAATTTTGTTTTCAATACATAAAAATTATTAAAATTTAGATAAAATAATTCTTATTATTTATGGGAATATTTTATGTCCCATAACTTCTCATTCTATTACATTTTCAATTTTGGTTGTTATAAGAAGTTTCAGTGGGGGTTAGATGAGGTTCATAGTGGTTGGGGGTGCATAAGTGCTTCCTCAATATATTTTCATCATTAAAGTTTTACATTACATGAAATGTTAGTTCATATCTTGTATGGCCACCCAGTTTTTTTGAATTTCTTGTAGTTGTGGAGGGCTTGTGAAACAAAATCACAACATGAAAATAATTTATGGTGTGTATGAAAATAATGACGGAGGGGACTATAATTTAAATGGAGTGGAAGTTTGTAGATAACCTATTGATTTCACATCATAAATATGTTACAAAATTTTAGTATATTATAATTACATGTTTAAAAAAATAATCCACATTTTGAAAATAAATCATAGGGGTTTTAAGGACTATCAAATAAAAAGGATGAGGTCATCAAGAAAATTATGATGATATTTCAAAAAAAGAAAGAATTATATCATAAAATATTAGGTTGGTCGGAAAAGTGGATCTATGTAGAAGGATCCAATTTATAATTTAATATTTAATTATCTAAGGGTGATGACAAAATTATCTAAAACATTAAACCATAATGATTTTTAAATAGATAAAAAATTATTCGTCACATAAAACTATTGATTATATAATGTTTTTAAGATGGTTCCTTGTAAATGGTATCAATGGAATCGATTTCATAACATTAGATATTATTATGTTTCAATAATAGTTTCTCTTAATTGTTATGGATACCACTATTTGATTATAAGTTTAAAAATGATAAAAAAATTAATTTCTTAAACACCCATTTTTAGATTTTATGTTATGGAATTCTGATATGATTACAATTATTTTGGGTCACATTTATATTAACAGAACCCTTATGGTTAGTATTGATGTTACTTAAAATTTTATTTGAGGAAGAATAATTTTACATTTTTTAAACATATTTATTAATGTATTAGTAACCATTAAGATTTACATAATATTTTAAATTTTGTTAATTTTGGGTTATTATAGTTTGGGAACATAATATTTGTTGTATTTACAACCATGTGATTGAAAGGTATTTTGTGATTAAGTGATTAATGTTATTTTAAAAGTTGAACTCTATAATTTTGGGTAATATTATATTATTAAATATAACATAATATTATTGTATTTTATCTAATTGTTAAATGTTAAATGAGTTTTTGAATCATATATTCTTTTAATTTGAGGTTAAGTTCATACATGTTATTTATGGAATTGATTAACATCATATTGTTATTATATTATTAGGGTATATGAATTTTTGAGGAAATGACTTATTTATTTTCAAATGATGATTAGAGATAAATGTTAAAATAATAATATAAGATTAAGAAATCAAATAATTTGGATCTTTTGGTTTTAAATATGGTCATGAATATTTTGATGAATTTTGATGTTAGTTATTTATCAAATAATTTAATTTGAAAATTATATTCCATTATTGAGGATTAAGGATATTAATGTTTTCTTCTTTCCTATTAAGGTTTATTATTTTAAAATTCTCTTACCTTATGCAAACTATTTTGGTTTTGGATAATAACTAAGGATTTTCTGAATATCTAGTTATCCTTTTTTGGAGTTATGTGTTCTATTAGAAGCTTATTTTAGTTCTACAGTCATAACAATTCATTATGAAAACTCATAATTCTTTAAAAAGATGTGATTATTGTGGAAATTAATTAAATTATTGGATAATAATTTTTAGGTATGTATATATCCATAGTATTTTAGTCTATATGGTAAATTAATTCCATCAATCCAAGAAAGTGATCTTGAGAAAATATATATTGCTACTATTTTCATAAAATTGATTTATTTTCAAACATCATTGTTAATGATTTGGTTGTAGATAACATTCTCATTAACATTAATCATATTAGGATTGAACTTTTCAATCCCTATCCATAATTATTTTGTAAATTAATTTCTCTTTTATGTATACATTTTCACTTCCCATGATTATATTATTACTTGAAAATATAGTATATATAATTCTAGATTCCCTATATATATCTTTTTTATCTCTACTTAAGAGGAAGTTTTCTATAAAATTATTGTAATGTGGGATTTCAAAAATAATATTTTGAAATTATAAATCCTTTTTACCAATATAGAGTTAAAATTGATGGGATCAATTTTTTTATGGTTGGTGTAAAATGTAACAAAATGATATTTTATAAAAAAAACATTGATTTATAGCGTATAAAATATGCAACATCGAGCCTAAATGAAATATGAAATATTGTTATTTTAATATTATAATTATGAACTAGATATTAAATCAGATGATTTTAATAGGATTATATTATTAAAAATATATATTAAGTGACACTACTCAATATAAATTTTTTTTGCAATTCTTAGTAGATAATCACTCAATTGTATGTAATGTAATTTTATTCTTCAAAAATATATTCTATCAAAATTTATTTTTATTTATTTTTATTAGTGTATAATAGAATTATTTTATTATAATTTTAGAGAATTTATTTTATAAATAGGATATAATCATTCAATTTTTAAAATGAAAATTATCTTATGGTGAAATGTTTAGTTTTTTTTATAATTCAATTTTTCATGGAATATATTGGAAACAATTATTGAATACTATATTTTTATTTAAAGTGTTTTAAAAGTAATATTTTATTTTGGATTATTTTTAAATAGTAATATATTTCTTTATATTAAATATAATGCACTTTTTGTATTTTTAATGAATTTTATAATTTAATTTGGAAATAATACAATTTTATTTTTAAAAATGAATTTTTCAGAAAATTACCTTTCTTCACGTTTTGTGAGTTAAATATTAAATTAACATTGACTATTTATATGAGTTCTATATTGAGAAATTAATTAAATATTTTTAATCAAGAGGTCCAAATTTTGTGTCAGGACACTTTTATTTTATCCATTTCAAACCGTAATCAATGTAAATAATTATGACCATGATATGGGTAAATCTTATAATTAAGGCTAATAATAATATGATATAGACTAAAAATGACGGTAAAACATACCATCATCCAATCTTATCATTACAATTCAGACATTTATATATAATAATTTAATATACGACCACATGGTTCAACATTTTTTGGATTTTTTTGTTTATAATGATTATAAAAATGATAAAGAAAAAATTTCAACTTCCCTATATTAATTAAATAAAATAATTTTTTATAGGGAAGAAATAAATTATATTCATTCAAAAAATTTTATTTTAAATTTATAAAAAAAAATTAATCCAGGAATTTATTTTTATTTTTTTAATATTATAATTAACCAAAATTCTTATGTAATGATAATACAATATTTATTCAATTAAAAGAAAAATAGAATAAACGATTTCAAAAATGTTAAAAAAAATATAATATGAATGAATTAATATTAATTGAGAGTTTTTGGTCAAAAAACATATTATATAGGATTGAAAATATTATATTATAATTCCACTTCTATCATGAAACATTCAATGTAAAAATAAATGAATTGTTTTAAAATTGACATTAATGATATTATATAAAAAATAATATTTTATTATGTCATTTAAAATTCATAAAAATCCTATAATAATCCAATTTATGTGAATATGGTTTAAAATATTAACCATGATACAGATATTAGTTGATTTTCCTTTTATAGCATCTTTCTTGACCTCTAAGGATTAAAAAACATTGTTACAATAGTAATCGTAAGAAAATTATAACACTCGTTAAAACCAAACAATATATATAAAAACATCACTTAAATATGAATAAATTTTATTTTATGACAATATTTATATCCCTAATAATATTATATTTTAATTATATCATTTTGAGTATATTTTATCATGAATTTTTTTTTATTAATTTAATACAATAAAAAAATTTATAAGTTCCCATCGCTTAACATATAAAAAGGACCCTCCCCTTCTCTAATATTTAGAGATAAAAAACATTTTTTTTCAATAATAGCCAAAATCACTTCCTATAATACGTCCTAATGTTATAGAGGTCCTACTTTTGGAATAATAAAATCATTATATGGATTAAGATGTAAAAATGGATGTTTTCTAAATTAGATATATAACTTTTAAGAGAATGCTTTCAATTTATTTATTCTTATACATCCATAAAATCATATTCAGCCATACTGAAATAATAAAACCAGTATCATCTATATATTTAGATATAATTATGTTAATTTAATTAATTATACCTATATCCTCTTTTATCAAAAGGGAAACAAAATTACCCTTCATGTGTAAGCCAGAATATCGCATCGTGAACTAATTTAATTTGTTTTTCATCACCACCTTTCATGGTTTGGTAAAAAATGGATTTGAACTTTATATTTAATTCCTATGAAATAATTATACTTCTATTATATTAATATATCTACTAACTTATTTGCTACCAATTCATTTCAAAATGATAACGTCACTCGTGCGTACATGTGGACTACAACCTTCACGAAGTGATGTGATTTGTTTTTCATTTACCCTTCACATTGATTGTAATAAGGATATATTAGGATTATATATGATATATTTTATATAATAAATATTTATCAGTGTTGAATTAATTTGTACCTTTTGTTATTTCAATTCAATGAAAAATGAAAACTATGATCAT
Organism: Viscum album; assembly: GCA_963277665.1. Taxonomy (NCBI): domain Eukaryota; kingdom Viridiplantae; phylum Streptophyta; class Magnoliopsida; order Santalales; family Viscaceae; genus Viscum; species Viscum album. The sequence goes on along the minus strand of OY728132.1, from coordinate 1,335,306,040 downwards.
GCATATATACGACATACCATCTCAATGAATGGTGTAATTAATTTTTTTGTATCTATCCATTATGGATAACTCTATATATATATATATAATGAATTTTTATAAAATTTATATCATTTTTGATAATATTTTGATGATGGAATGATGATCAATATAAAATCAAAAAGACTACAGAATAGAAAATCTCATGAAAAATGAAACATTTAACAAAGACAAACAATTATTTTAATAAATAATTATTAATAAATTGATGTTTAAATGTTATAAAGGGATAATATATGAAATTATAAGTGTTTATGTGATTATATAATATAATTTTAATAAATTTAAATTTATCATAAATAAGGATAGATTATTTTTGGAGAATTTTGAACTAGAGATATTAGATACACAACATTAATAACAACCTTTTTATATTTTCAAATTTTAAATTTATAATTATTTATCATTCATGACCATATTAATAAAAAATGTGATTTATTTATTTGAAAAGAAATAAATTATATTTTATATTTTATGTCAATTTTTTATTTCTCTTAATGGTTTTCAAAATTATCAATTCATATTTTTTATATGGAAAATTTTGACATTTTAACCAAAGAAAAAAAGATAGGTTTTATTTTAATATTTACATTATCGATGAACATTTTAACCACCACAACCATTATTTGATATTTTGAATTATTTATGATATTCCATTTTTTCTTAAAATAAAATAACGCTTTCAATTCTTCTATGTATTTTAAAAAATGGTTTTAAATGGAATAAATATTTCGATATCTAGAAATGCTTTGCATATGGGTGTTAGGGATCTCTCATGACCACCCACTTTTCATTATGTTTTGACTTTTCTCTCTCTAACTCAATTTATCTATATGATTTTATAGAATCAATGTAAATTATATATATATATGTAGCACATATATATATATATATTTATATTATTCTACCTTCTATTTATGGGGTAATACCTTCATTATCTTCATTTAATATATATATTCTTTATGAAATTTTCTTCTTATTATGTTTTAATATAAGATTATAAAACCAATTTCATTCCATGGATAATATATATGTTTATAGATTGTGATTTATTTCATTTTTTCGAACAGACAAATATGAAATTTTTTTGATGGATTCTCCTTTATAGTTCTCTAATTAATTGGTTAAATAATTTGTCTCATTATTTATAATGTATGGTATTAGGGAGTAGAACTCATATTTTGTATGACTATGTCTACTATTTGGAGTTGTTTATGCAGTTAACCCTATCTTATTTATATTTCATGTTTTCTTTTTTTTCATCCACATTTCCAATGTTTACATGATCTTATGATTCCATGTTCATTATATTATGCTCCCTTATGATTATTCATGGTATTATTTTTAAAGGTTTGTATATGAAACTTCATAAAGGTGAAAATGTATAACTTTTTCTAAAAAAAAATTAATTATATTTTCATCATTTTAAAGGAACCTTTATGAATTTAATTTTTAATTTACGATTCTTATGTAGTGTTTTACTTATCACTTTTCATAGATAAGTTGTTATATTGGGTAATAAAATGTTTTTTTGCAGCTTAAAGTATAATTTTGAATAAGAAAAAAATCCTGAATAATTATTCATAAACTACCTCGTTTATTTCGTTATTTTCAAAAACCACTTACTAAATTGTTTGTTCTTATCCCAAATTGTGAATGTTTTTCATTGGGGTTTTAAGGATGAATAAGTGAACGGATGAGGTCATGATGCAAATTGTGAAGATATTTTAGGAATGGAAAACTTTTTATATCATATAAGTGTTATTTCTTCATAAATATGGATACTAAGTTAAAGTGTTCACTTTGTGATGTATTTTTTTATTTATGCAAGGGTGAAAGTCTATTTCTATAATATTATTAACCATAATTATACTCAACTGTAAAAAATTTAATTCGGGACTTAAAAATTAATGTTATACAATTTTAATGTAAATTTATTTACCCTAAAATGATTAAAGTTCATAAAAATTATTGTATTTAAATTAAAATGGAACGAATCATTTTAGTCCAACCATATACTCATTTCTGTGTATCGTGGTGCTTAGATAATGCTCGGAGTGAATATGGAGGTTTTTACTAATAAAAAAATGGAATATGGGATAATAAACATTTTTAAGGGGTTTTCATATAATGTATGGTAATTTCATCATTTGTTAATGTTGGTTTGTGAGAAGATTCATGGAATGTAAATTTTTAAGAATAAATCCTTTGAGGAGATTAATTTTTTAGTGATATCTTAGACATCAAATTTACACGGTGTTTATTCTTGAAATGTAGTGTAAATTCCATGGTTATCATGGCTATAAATGCTGAAGAGACTCGGGTTTTTTCCAAACCATGCAGTCATTATCACAATCCTTGTGATCCTGTATACCTCCCTTTGGTGTTTTTGAGATCCCTTCAATGGGTATTGATCATTTCATTCCATATCCAATCAATGGTTAACCAAGTTTGGTGTACATGGAGGGTTGTAGTTCTCATGGAAGAGGTGATATGAGATCTATAAAATTGTTCCACTCCCATTAGAATAATGTTTATGCCTTTGAGAAAGGGGATTAATTTCTTCTCAATTTTTTTACACACAATTGTAATTTGATCACACTTTTTCCCTTTTTATGGAAATTAAATTGACGTGATAAATTTTGAACTGGATTATGGAAATTGGTTGTGATCACATGGGGATGGCATTGTTTCTTATTATTTTGATTGTGGTTTGGATTGTGATTTTTAAGATTGTGTGAAATCCATTCTATTAATTTTTAGTTAATATTATTCAATGACTAGCATGTTTTATTTAGTAAATAATTTAATTATAAAATTAATTGGTATTTAATTGGATTATGAATTAAAGAAGAGTCATTTTTGTAATCCAATGATTCTTTTTTGTAATTTGATAATAATATAAATGATGCGAGTATTAATGTTTAATTAAATGAGATCATCCATGTTGTTAATGGAATTGATAAATGATATAAAGCATGTTTATTCATGATTTAGATAATAAATATGGTGGCATGATAATTGATAATCATTTTCTATAGGTTGGTTGAAAATAGAATAAATGTTGAGAGAATTGTTTCCCAAGCATTCTTTCTATATATTGATTCCTTAGGTTTCCCGAAACTAGAACTTTTCAATATTGAATTAGTTAATTCATGATGGAACAATAACTAGTTGTGTGATAATTATAATTTTTTTGGTCTAAGATTCCCATTTCATTCAAATTATATTTCCCTTGTGTTGGATCCATGGGAGATCATTTATGAGTGAATAATGGATGCCTTTATTTTTGGAAAAGGATTCACACATTTTAAATGATTATTGGTTTCGTGTTTCTCTTTTTATGTTATCTTGATAAGATAATCATTATGGGGTGTGAATTGGAGTGGGTTGGCCCAAATGTGATGGCAGCATGGGACAGGTAAGCTAGGGATGGCTACTGTGATATGTGGGCAGAAGGAACATATGATGTGCTAGGAGTTGACGCATGTGATAGTTAAATGCATCGGGGTTTATATGTGGGTTTTGGAGATGAAATTGTTGATGATGGAATGGGATTAAATGTACTTAAAAATTGATCTTATTCTATGTTCTAGGATTCTTTCTTAATAAAATTTATCATTTATATTGTCTAGGTTTCATGTTATTTTCAGAATTACATTCCCCACTGCTTAGGGTAGCTTCATGTTTGTAGCTGTTTGTTTCCTATTTGTGGAAGTTTTGGATCATTTTCCAATAGTTCCTAGATTATTGAATGATTATAATAATAATGAAAAAATAATTAATAACCCATGGGGTTGGAGTTTATGGAATGAAAATTTGGAAAAGACATTAATAATCAGAAACTGTAGAATCGGTTTTATTATTCCTAGAGGGTATGAACATTACTCTAATAAAGAGTGTAACGTAATGTGATATATTGTTAAGGTTTAAAAAATGGTTAATAAATTAAATATTTAATGTAAATGACTTAAAAATGAATGAAATTATTTAATATATCTCTTTAAATAATTGTGTTCTTATAGGATATCTTGTCTTAGTTGTGGAATCGAGAGTCCGAGTGACAATATTTGTAGTTGAGTCTATGTATAGGTTATCCCATAGTGTCATCATGAGATATATATTATCTTGTGTATTATATGAGTTCATGTACGTCCCCGTCAATTTCTGTTAGGCAATATTACACCTAGTGGACTTTTGGAGGTTTTTTTTTCCAATATCCCGATGGGAGGGTGAATGGTTGACTACCCCCTTCAACCTTGATTTCATCACATTATAGTAATTTTTGTAGGTTATTTTAGTGACTAGTTCTCCCATATATGTGTGAAATGGGTAGTTATGGATTGTAGTTATTTAACCAAATGTTATTACCATATATTACACAAAAATGATTATTATTAGTATGAATTGTATATGATATTATAGATTGAGGTACATTCTCCATGTATGGAATGTACCATATTGGGGAACAATACCTAATTAATGATAAATTTCATAAATCTTGTGGTGGATTCTAGGAATTAACTATTATATATATATATATGTGTATGAGATTATGTGATGATGTCATTCATGAGGGTCATGTTGTGATGCCTTTCCCATGAGTCTTTAGTATGGCCTACATTTAGATAGAGATGGATCAAGATGTGTATTATTGGTTCTATGTGGAAAACAAGTGGGGAATTGTGAGTAAGGTACCCTTGATTTTCATTATTGTATTATAATTTCTCTTGTATAAGGCACCTGGTGAGATTTAGCTAGGATGATGATGGGAATTTAGTAAACTAGTTTAGGTGATGAGTTAGTTTCATAATTTTTCATTGTGGTTTATCAAGGTTTCTTTTTATTTTTCATGAGAGGGTCATGGGAGGATCCTACAAAGTATACTATTTTATTCACCCAACGTATATATAAACAATTTCCAGTTCAGCCAGAAATGTTTAGACATCAATTTGGATATTACAATTTCATTGCTTTTTTAGAGCTATTTGGTCTCTATGGTCACTCACATATTTACATTTTTGTAATTGTAGTTTCCTTTTAGCTGTTATACTACAATATGGAACAAAATGATTTCACTTGGGATTTATATATATATATATACATATAAAAAGGTTTTTATTGTTGTATATGTATTGTCTCTATATCCCTTATGTTTCTCTTGGAGGTTTTCTCCTCCCATACATTTGATTATTATACCCTCGGTTCTAGTCACTAAACCAGGGCCTACTATATGCGCGACTCGGGTAGTCATAATGTATCTCCCCTAACTATGGTATCTATATGGGGAGGGGGTTTTGAATGTATTTGATCAACTTATGATGTTATCACACATTATTTATATCGGTTAATTTTTCAAAACTGTACTTCTTTAATGAATATTAATTATGGAAGTGGAATGGTTTATTTGAGTACAATATTAAATAGAATCTGATCAAGATCTATGATTTACCATGAGGTTCAAGTGAATAGTTTATTAGGAACTATATTACGATTTGTTTTTTAAAAATTCCTTTCATAAATATATATATGGTGAGTCTAACATAAATATTCAAATCTTGTATAATAGGATTATGTCTTATTCTATGGGTTTCAGTGGTGGTTGGGATTAATATCTTCCTCTAATCCAGTTTTCTTACAATAATATATTTTACACATGAATCTGTATAGATCTTCATGAATAACTTTATGGATAGATGTGTAGAACTCCCAATTGATGGGATGAAGTTTGATAAATTAGACTATTAATACATGAGTTGCCTAGAGAAATGGAATATAATATTAGAGGAACTTATTATCACATTAAATAAGCCTAGAGTTGATAGAAAAGAGAACGAGAAAATCATCTATGAAATATGGAATTTGAATTTGCTAAGAAGGTATTGCTTAAAAAATATCTATAGAAAAAGGATAACATATTTTTAAAGAATGTAAAGATGATCCCTCATTATATTGGCCTCATTTATATTTTTGATTGAGTATGTATGGTAACTTATATCTTGGCCCTTCCACTGAACCTCACTCAAGTTCATAACGTGCCTCGTGTATCTCTCCTAATTAAGTACAAACCTAATCCTTCACATGTAGTTTACTCAATGGTTATATAAGAGGATCATGATCATTCCTAAGAAGAATAACTAGTATAAATTAATGATCGTATATAAAAATTTCTATTAGACAATATATCTCATCTAGTTAATGTTTTTTTGTGTAATAAAAAATTCAAAAAAGCCACATGGGAACCCAAGGATGTGACTAAATATAGATATTCACATTTTTTATCACATTGATAGAATTTTAAGGGTAAAATTTATTATAAGGTGGGTTGAATGTAACACACCAATATTTTATGATTTATTTCTCCTAAAATAACAAAAATAACTTTAATAGATTCTGATACATGCAGTCCAATATTTAATTTAACAGTACTATATTATTACAATATAAAAAATCAATTAAATTTTTTGATTAAATAGAAATAATGCTTTTTAAAAAATTCTATATAATGGTTTTTGAAATATAAATTAATGTATTTATATTCTTCAAAAGTACATGTTTCCTCTAAAAATTGTTTAATTGATTTTTGTGAGATAAATAATATAACTAATTTTTTCACTTTTAAAAAGTTTATCGAAAATTTTAAATTCATACAAAATATCATCATGTAAAAATTATCTTATACTATAATTTGGATAATTTTATGAAACTACTTTTTTTCAATAAATAGTGGAAAATATGGATGTTTTTTTGAAAACATTCTTTTCTTATGAAGAATTTACAAAGAATCATTTATTATTAAAAAAATTTCAATGTATGAAATTGTTCAATTATATTATTAGTAATAAAATTTAGGTCGTTATCATCAATTATTTTGGAATATAAACATTTGATACATATGAAACCACTTTTTAATGGTAAATCCCTTTTCAGTGGAAATTATATCATTCGATTTAAAATATATTCTTCCATGTTTTTTACATTCATTTTTAAAAATAGATTTAATATTTTTTGTTAGAATAATTAATAATATAGATTAATTTTAACTAAATTTTTTTTCATAATGAATAGAAAAAATAGGAAAAACTTGTTATAGCAGTAAAGGTTATAACATGATTACCAGGAGGTTAAACAGAGATAGTAAATTTATAAATTTAATATATCTGAATTATATTTTATTGAAATATTTTGACAAAATCATTTTCCACTATCTAGTCTCAAGAAATTTGGAATATTTTTTCATTATTTTTACATTCATATATTTGATCATTTTAGGAAATTCAATGTCTTTCCTCCCCCCAATTGTGAAAAACAACCCATATTTTCTATTATTTGCAAATAAATGATTCATATAGCTCAAAATAATCCTTCCAAATTCTATAATAAACTTTATACTCTAAAAATTTGTTGTTATGATAATCCATAAATACCATTCAAGGGGCCTTTATAAAGGTATCTAAAGGAGGCATATTATAGAAGAGGATGTAATCCTACCTGAACATTTTCAATTTATTTATTATTCTACCTAATATTAGTATATGACATTATTAATAAAATAATATCATAATTATCCTCAATATAAATAAATTTTTTTCTGATTATGTAACCATCATTATCTTCCCCACTTTCCATAAAATTGGATGTGAATGTGTGCCTCGTGTGTATTTTTTGACTACCACGTCAATGTAGAAATACAATTAACTTTCCATTATGATCTTTCATCAATTGTAAATATAATTTGATTAACATTTATTTATGATTTCTATGGAATTATTTTCTCCATGAATTATAATATCATATCTACCTTATTTTCCTCACATCTATGGAAAAAACTAAAACATTAGACGTATGTACATGTAGAATACCACCCCTTTAAAGTGATGTCATTATTTTTTCATTCACATTCTACATGGATGTTAATAATCATATATATAAATATATATATTTTATTCAAGATATAATTATAGTTATTTAATTTTAAACTAATATACAACCTTATTTACATTTTTTTATAAAATGAAAACCACATTTATGGGAACATATATCTTACCTTCTCCATGAATGATATAAATCATTTTCATATCTCAAAATTTTCTGGATTGATCAAAATATATATAATGAATATTCTTTTCATTTATATCACTATTAAATTTTTTGAGGTTGTGTAACCATGATAAATGTTTATAGACTAAAACTACTGAACTAAAACTCTCACAGAAAACGAAATAGTCAAGACCCAAGAATAATGACTTTATGAATGATTTCATAATAAATGTGTGCTGAAATGATATAAGTGTATAATATATGATATGAAAAGTATTTAAATTATTATGGTACATAATTACAAAAAAATTATATTTATTATATAGTAGTATATTTAACTTCATATGTAAGTTGAACGTCTGGTATGGGTTTCCTTTCTCAATTTTAACTATGTGAGACATATACCTAATACACCCTTTATTTCCTATGTTTTTTATATAAATTATAGGAATTTATTTTATGATTCTCTCATTACTGTTATGTTGATTTAAAAAACAATCTAATTTTATATATTTCCTTATTTTAAGACTGAAAATATACTAAAGTGGTAAGGGTTTTATGTTAAAATCTCATTATTTAACAAGATAGTTTATAATTAAGATTATGGTGATGAATTATAATGATATTATTCATATGATTCAAATTATATTTATTGAACCCTAGAAATTAATTTGTTTTAGGGTAATAATATAATTTCCTTGATTTGGTAATTAAAATAACTTATAAATTTTATTTAATAAAAACCGATATGATATTTCTTTAGTTAAGAATAATTATCTTTATTGTCCATTTTTTCATTAATATATATTCTAAAATGTAGTTAATATTATTAAATTATTGTTTAAATTCATTTTTTTCCATATTTTATGTTTTAAAAAATTAAAATTATTTTTTATCATTTTTTGAATGAGTTATTTTTGAAATTTAAGCAAAATTGTGAAATGAATCACTATTTCCATGTAAATAGGATTACTGTAATTTCATGATTTCATGTCCATTGAAATAATTGAATATTCATGTCAAATTTTCAATTTTACTTTTAAAATAGAATTTTTTAAGTAATATCTTTTATTTTTATAATATATAAAAAATAGATTCAAAAAATGAAAAGTATAGTTTCCTAAAAAAATATTATAAGTGGCATTTTAATATAATTTTCTTTTATGATAATATAATTTTTGGTTACATTTTACTTATTCAAAATATTATACAAATATAACAACTTTATTATTTATCAATATAGTTATTTATTCTTATGATTCAATATTTATGAACCCCATTTACATTCCATGGGATAAGCTATGTTGAATTGTTGAAATGAATATGAAATATTTATTTTTCATGTGATATGATATTTTTTGAATGTTTAATGATCGTATTTAATAAATTTAAAGGGATTATGATTATTTAATGGTTGGTAAAAAAAATATATATCCCTCCAATTCATTAAAAGATGATATATATCTCACGAGGAAATAAGTACCAAAATGGGGAGTGAATTATATTTAGTAAGGGACTCTCTCCATAATGAAAGTCTTGAGAGTGAACATTAAATAATGATATGATGGAATAGAGAGTGAAACCAATCCATAATGATAGTATTTACAATGACTATAGATTAAGAAATTTTTTCTCTATTCCTATGGGTATACCTTAAACATATAACTTCTAGAAATATTATGATTTCATGTATAATGATATTTGATTCCATTATTATTCATGTCTTATATTTTTCCATGATTTTTGAAATTTTTTTGGAATACTATCTATAATTTTATGGGTATGGTTTTTCACATGTTAATCTCATGGTCCTATTACCTTTTTCTCATATTATCTTTAATTGATCATTAATATCTCCCTTTTAAACTCTTATTGAGCATCTAAGATCACCCTTTCTTATGTTTCCTTTACACATGTTGAGAAAATTGATTTTAAGAATAGTATATATAAGAATATTATTATGTGGGAAGAAATGTTGGGTATATTTTGATGATATTTCATGAAATAAGATGATTTTTTATTTTCTATCCAAGAAAGAAAACATTTACATTCCTCAAGACGGTATTTGTAAAACATAATGAATATTCATTTATTAAAATATAAAACCTATATATGAAATGCATGGGTAATTAAAGAATTATTCAAAGTATTTTATTTACAAATTCAATAGTACACATACAAGATGCTTATTTTTGAGAATAAGAAGAGATTTATTACAGCAGTGCATGTAGATGAAGGAGATGTCATAGAATACATAATGTTGTATCATGTTGTAGAGAATAAGGGAGTAACACATTTCCTTATCAGTGAACCATTGTGAGTGATATATTATATTACCTAGAAAAAATCAGAAAATAATGATCGTGACACCATGATAATTTATTTTAAAATAATAATAAATATTTTATATTTTGTGGAATGAACCACCAAGGGTTATGTAAATTGAGATATATTATAAAAATATAATTATTTATATGTGACTTTTATAAACTAGTCACTGAATTGGATGGGATGAATAGGAGTAAATTGATTATGAAATATATGTATAATTTTACAAATAATTTAAAATTTTTGGTTTAATTCTTTGGATATAAGAAATCAATATCTAGTCATGTTAATTTATGCATAAAAATAATTTCTTCAAAAATAAAACATTATAATAAAATTCCAAAATTTGTAGATTTTTTTTAAAAAAAATTAATAGAATTTTTTGAATATTAATAACAAAATTTATTTAGGTTAATGTTTTTTGTATTTTTATAAAATTATTTATTTTTCAGTGAATATTTAAGTATATCGATTTTCTTTAATACTATAAATTATTTCATAAAATAAAATTATTTAAAATTGTCTTTCTTTATATGATTTCATATTAATTTTTCTCATGATCCATTTTATTTATAATAAAATAATTATTTCCATTTCAATAATCATTATTCAGTATTTTAATATAGGTAATTTTTAGGTTTAAAAGCAGTTTAAAAAAAACAAGTTTTCCTTGGGTTTTATGGACTTATATATCAATTTATTTCTACCTCTCCTAAAAATTGAATCATGATATAATGCTTATATATTTTTAAGTATGATGTAATTTTTTTAAATAGTCCCCTTTTATTTTTATAAATTATTAATAGAGACCGTGGAAAACTTTTATCACTATAATAATGAAAAAATTGGCAAAATATGGTTATAAATATGGGTTATGGGAAAAATATAAGCCTTACTACTTGCATTAATTTATTTTATGAGTCGGGTTGTACCATACTGATCCCTAAATCCATTTTTTTAATATTTATTATATTTTCCTTTCATAATGACTTTTATATTATTCCAAGTTAAAATTGTCAAAATGTCACTCTATTTTCATTTAAAACACTATTATTTTCTCATGGTATAAAAATTATGTTTTTGTATGATATAAATTATTATTTTAAATATTTATAAATTAATAATATGAATTTAATATATTTTTGAATATTAATTATGGAACAATTATCGTAAATTTTTTCACAACGCCTACACAGTTCTTCTAGAAGTAGTATAAATATTTACTAAAAATAATAATAAAATTAAAATAAATATGTAATGGATTTATTGTACATTTGGGGAGAATTATATGCGTAATTATAATATTTATTTAATTATTAAATGTTCTAGTTTATAAATACATTATTTTATCCCTAAAATTAATCAAAAATTAAAATAAGAGTCCTGGCATGACATTAATGATGTTCTTAGTATAGAATACTTTATTAGAGGATTTAAATGTCATAAAAACCACAGAAGAACCAGATGGATTGGATATAGTCTAATATATAATCCATTTACCATTTTTGGTCTTATTTTTTCATTGTCGTAAATTTATAACCCATCATAATTGAAAAATAAGTTACCATGGATATGGATAAAAACCAATAACAAGGGGTTAAACTAACATTATATGGGAGTGATTAAAAATTTAACTTATATATATTTTATTATATGTCTTCATTTAAACCATATATTACCCTAAAATTAGATGATTATATATTTGGATGAATTTTGTTCTAGTATGAAATTCTTATATTTTGAATATTTTGAAAAATTCTAATTGTATCATTTCTATATCTTACTAAAGGTCACCCCACCTCACTCTTCATTAAACCACATTGAGGAATATATATTCCCCAAAAAAATATACTGTTATCTTGCAAATGTCTCTATACATCAGTTACATGTTTTATTTTCTTAAAATATGACTCAAAATATACATAAATAGTGGTCTTAAGAATGATTTCTCAAGAATTTGTAATTATCCTTCATGAACCCCTTCAAATTATTTCGTCTTCCACCTCATATTAATATATGGTAGTCATAATAATATTATAAATTCAGTGTCCAAAAAAAATAAATCTTATTTTTTTTATTGAACCACCATTGTTAACAAAATTTTCCATTAAAAATGATATAAAGGTATTTCATGTGTGTACATGTGATATACCACCTTTATGTATCTATATAATTCATTATTAATCAGTACACTTAATGGAAGGTTTTTATGATTGATATAATGTGTCATGACCCTTTCCACACAAAGTTTACTCCTCTGGAGCCAGAAATATGATAAGAGAGATAGTGAAACCTGAGTCTCGTCATCAGTAGGCCCCAAGTTGGAGAGTAACATTGAGGGTATAATAAGAATGCATATGGGAGGAATTACCCTCCAAGAAACACATGTGAGAGATAGAGATAAGATGGACACCAACCACATCCTCCACATACACCAATAGAAAATTAAATCCAATGTGAACATATGTAATGACAGAAAAGAACAACTACAACTGAAAGGAAAACTAAAAGTTTATAAATAGAAGTAAGGATAATAGAAACCATGAAGCTAAAATAATTTTTAATAAACCCCAAGATATTATTAACCAGCCTTATCTCTGACCTTCTCCAACAAACCAAAAAATATTTTATATATACATAGGGTTATTATAGTATTATACTCTGTAGGATCCTCCATAGATCCTCTCATGAAAAGGATAATGAAACTATACTAAAGCATAGTGAATAACAGGTAAAACTAAATCTTCACCTAAATAGGTATACTAAGTGCCCATCCTCAATATGGATACTTTCACCACATATAACATATAAAATATTGTAATATAATAATGAATATCAAGAGTACCCCACTAAAACTTCCTCATTGTTTTTCCATTGTTCCCCAACATCACCCATCTGGTGCATCTCTCTCCAAAAAGGATAGCCTAGAAACACCTGGGAAAAACACCAGAACATGCACCTCTTTCAACACACCACCACATCCATGTAACCAAACATGACTAGGTAGTTTCTAGGAGCCACCACATCCTGTATAATGTGTATCATACATTGAGTATTATACCTCAAGCCATCACATGCCATACACCAAGTAAGGATCCTCAACCCATCAAAGCATGTACACGTTATAACTATTTTAGTCCTTAGGAAACTATGTCTAGAATATATGTGTGCGAAAAAATCACAAGACAATATAACCCTCCAAAAACATATGTGGGGAAAAATAACCCCTGTGTATAAAATCACAAGTAACTAACCAGAGAAGAGAGCGGGTCCAAAGGGGGTAGTTAACCATCCATCCTCTCACCGTGATGTGGGTGAAAACACCCAAATAAAGATTAAAAATCCTCAGGGTGTTATTTTTCCTAATAGACATGGTGTACTACCATACAAAAAATATATATAATATCATATAGCTCAAAACCACACTATGGGAATAACAATGTTTGAAACTCAACTACAGCTAACGTCTCTCAGAATCTCAGCTGCTACGGCTAAGACGATATATCTGATATGAACAAAACCATTTAAATTGATACCTTAAATTATTTTATTAATTATCATTAGTTCCCCATTGTCTTAATAAATTATTTAACCATTAATTAAATGTTAACATTACATTTCATTAGCATCACAACAATTTTCCAATCCCTCCATGCATAAGCAAACAAAGTCTAGGGAATCTTAGAATTATAACCACAACATTTCATCCTAGAAGTCTCCAACCCCATGGGTTAAACAATTATTCATTTATTAACACTATATTTTTCCATACTACTAGGTACTCTAGGAAAACATCTTATGCTACTAAACAATATATAAAAACAAGCACACCCATCTGCCTCATGTAGTGGGGAATGGAAAAAATATAAACAAACATCATGGTAGTCTACCAAACAATAAATTCAAACAAGTATACAATATTAATATTAATGGGTAAGGCCATATTCAACCCATTCTTTCTTCCCCAGTTTCCTCCCACATTCATATCTGGATGCATCCCACCATCACAAACATCAACAGCTGCGACATCAACTTGGCCTCCTCGCCCCCTATTCCACAACAGCCCTCTCGGATCAGCAATCCCAGGCCCACTTCACATATGGGACTACCCTCTCTATTTACCATAATATCCCTTCAATATCTTCCATTTAAGTCTCAAATAACATCACAAGAAGTCTAAAACAAACCTAAAAACCAATTTCATGGTGCTATAACAATTCATTCGTCCTTTACACACAATGAGCTCTCACGAATCCAAATCACAAGTCATTCGGCCCTTAAAAGAAAGAAAGCAACCCATAAACTACAAATAATTATATATTATCACACAACCAATTCTTGTTCTATCTTAATGTAACTAATTCATTATTCCCGGGTTCCAACTTTGGGAAACCAATGACGCAACAAAGAAAAAACTATTACAATTTAATTAAACAATTAATTTTACCTACCTTTAATTTCATTTTCAACAAGAATTATAATTATTAACAGAATAATTCAATTCCATTAACACATATAAGATCAATTAATTTATACATTCTCATGGTATTAAAATTAGAACACACTTGATTAATAAAACATGCCACTTTAATCTTTTATCCAATTAGTTTTTAATTAATTTGGGATTTATGTTCTTTACCAATTTCTATAAATAAAAAATGATAATCCAAGTATGTAATAGATATCAAACTATCTATAAAATCAAGAGTCAACTCGTTACCAGTGTAAAAACAACAATATCCCCATGTGATAAGATACTAATTAATGAATTTGGTTCAAGTAATTATTATGTTAATTTTATTTTGATCTATGAGGATAAATCATAATTGCTAAACATTTTCATGTAAATAAATTGACAAACAATGTATCCCCTGCCTCAAAAGGGTTTTAATGTTATTTCCAGGAAAATGGACCAATGATGTGGATCTCGATGGCCTCTCCCATAAGAACTTCTTCAACCTAAGGACACTACACCACAACCTTTCTAATAGACAAACAATAAAACTCCTTTAGAAACATGTAGATCAGGATCCATCACATAAAAGGGAGGAAAAGGAGGAACAGATCGATGAAACCTCTTGAATGGAGGTTTAACATACCTTGGATTGAATATGTATTGAATGAGGGAAGAAAGATATCGATATTTTCAAAGGAATTCCCTAAACATAGATGATGAGGTTGTCAAGTGTCCTAGAATTGGGACACAGGTGTTGCAGCAATAGAGTTTTACAAATTGGGTGATAGTAAATGTCTAAAACATGCACCTTTGGGGATTTACATGCTGTGTAATCCAATTTCACATCATGTAATCCTTAGTGTTCGGTTTCCACCAAAACAATTTCTCTTTTTTTAACCATTATTTTTTACACAATGTGAAACCTAATTTCATTTCATGTAAATGTTTTCATCACATGAAATATAAATTCTTCCAGGTTTTAGCAACTGAACTCCTCCAAGTATCCTCTGAGCGTCCTCTAGGAACATTAGTTTTTGAAAATAAGATATGGTTTAATCCTTGGGGATATGTTCCCTTGCAATAGATAGATCTCTAAAAAATATTATCCTCAAGAATCCATAAGCAAAACTAAAGAGTAAACAGATATCGGTCATCTAAATAGCCACCCCGTGAGATACCTCTCAAGGCTCTCTCTGCTGTAGGAGCTCAACCAGCTTACCAAGGGAAATGTTTGAAACCACGCAACAACCATAACTAGCTAATAAACACTCTCTCAGGGTAGGTGCCTCTCAAAGGATATCAATCCACATTATGAAAATAAATAAATCCAACTAATAAACTAGAAAATTTCTACCACCAAAAAATTAACAACTTAACAATAGAATCGATAAACAGCAATAAACTAAGGTTATTGAGCACAAATCTACTCCCAACATTCCCATGTACTCTCCTCCATGCCACGGTGATGCCACAAGGCAAAACACAAGGGGATAACATTCCCACGCAACACCTTCTTCAGGAATTCCTTGATATCTGCATTCCAATCCTCAAAGGTCGCATCATTTTCAACAATGATCTCACGACAATCGATGACATGAAAGTCTCCATGAAATTAACAGTGGATATGTTACACATGAAAAAAAATCTTGTATCTAAATCATCTATGGGGAAGAAAAATCTGACACTCCACTACTCAAACATGAGATAACACCTCAAAAAGTAGGTATAAAGCTTAATCCCATGACCAAACATTCCCTTACCATGATTCGGAGTCATCTTCAAGAACAATTCTCCCATCGTTGAACTCCATATGTCTCTACCTATGATCATAATAATATTTCTGATGGTCTTATAATGCTTTCATCCTCCCACAAATCAACTGAACCATCTCAATTGTATTTTGTACCAGTTTCGATCTGAGAATTACTAATCCTTTATCCATAGTAAAGCATAAAGGATAGCATAAAGTTCAACCATATAAGGCTTCAAATGGCATCATACTGACGCTAGAGTGAAAAAGAATTTTGTAAGTGAAGTCTACCAAGGGCAAGTGATGCATACATGAATGTACAAATTCAAAGACACAAGAGTGCATGATATATTCATGTTTCATGTTGGTATGCTCTGTCTGATATTACTTCCACAGATAAAAAGTTGTTCTAAGGAATAATTTATTATCAAAAGTAATCTTGAGACATCTCCACACCCTTGAAGTAAAATGAGGATCTCGATCAAAAATGATGATCTTTAGGACCCAATTGAATATCACTATCTCCTCTGCATACCACCTTGACAAAACTTCCACTGATCTCGAAGCCTTAGTTGATATAAAATGGGATGATTTCATCAAACTATCCACTAACACCCATATAGAATCATAGAATCCTTGATCTCGAGGTAAACCAGAAAGAAAATCCATTGAGATGTACTCCCACATCCACTAAGGAACATCTAATTATTAGAGGAAACCATTGGGAACATGGTGCTCAGCCTTCACCCTCAGGAAAACCAAACATTGAGACACAAACCCCACAATGGAACACTTAAACCTAGGCCCCCTAAATTGACCTCTCAAATCCTGGTACATCTTTATCACACCATGACGTACCAATAATGGTGAACTATGTAACTCTATGAGAATAATATCATTAATCACCAAAGGAATGAAAATGATTCCCTTAAACAACACTCAATGTAGTTTATATTTAGACCAAAAATTAGGGGCCTTACAACAAACAACTTGGTTCCACTAAACCTTCTCCTCGAGATTCCCTAGTTGGGTCTCTTCCACCAATTACACAAGAGATGATTGAATAATCATATTAAAAATACGACCATTTCCCCCTAAATTCTACCATATTTAAATGAAATGATGAATGTTCTTCCATAACTCTTTGAGAATCACTATATTCATGCACTACATCACTACCCAACTTCCTACTCATCACATTGGCCAAAACATTCCCATTTTTGGTTGTACATGAAAGATAAAAGTTATAATCCTATAATAAATCCACCAAATGATGCTAGAATAAGTTCTAGTCACATTGGTAGAAATCATACCTTAGGATATGATTATCGGTGAATACCACCAAATTCCCATTGATGAGGTAATTTCTCCACAATTTCTAGGAAAAAACAATCACTTCCAACTCGAGATCATGGGTGGAAAAATTACACTCAGGGGGAAACAACTATTGAGACACATAAGAAACATCAGATATCTTTATAATTAGAACCCAGCCCATCACACAATGAAAAGAATCATAGGAAAACTCAAAATGATGTCATTTTGTTGGTAGATAATGAACTAGAGGACTGACCAAATTCTTCTTTATATACCCAAAATCTGTATGAAACTGATCAATCCACAAGAAAACCTGATCCATTCTAGTGAATTTTTTCATATGATACACAACTCGAGACAAATGGCTACAAACATCCGATAATTTCCTACAAGACTAAGTAAACCTTTCACCTCTCCCACTATCTTGGTGGCTTTACAAGACACAACTAATTATATATTCAACAAATCCACAAACACTCCATTCAAGGATACATCATTCCCCATGAAATGGAATTATTATTCCTAAAATTCACAATTCATCAACTTCCCAAACAAATTATCATGACGAAGAACTCCCAAAATGGAATGCAGATGATATTCGTGGTCCTCTTTAGATGTAGAGTACACAGGGATACCATCGATGAAAATCATGAGGAACTAATCCATGAACTCACATAACACGATTTTTATTAACCCTAAGAACATAGATCATGCATTCATCACATAGAACATCATCACAATAAACTCGTAATGCCCATGATGACAATAAAAAGTAGTGTTCGGGACATACTCATCCTTTACACGCCTCTGATGATATCTTGAATGAAAATCGATCTTCAAGAAACAACTTTAACCCTTAATTTGATCAAATAAATCATCAATTCATGGATTATGATAGTGGTTATTCACTACCAATTGGTTCCAGTGATGATAATCGATACCCAAAAACAATCTTTTGTTAGCCTTCTTTGTGAAAAAAAATTGGTGCACCCCTCGGGGACACACTTGGGTGAAAAAAACACTTAAACAGATCTTAGAGCTATATATACATCTCTCACAACTCAAAAGACACCATCCTATATGGAGACATTGACATATAAGACACTCCTTGCTGTATTTTCATCCAAAACATGATCTCTCATCAACGGGGAAATGCTAAATCCTCCTCTGGAATGACATCATGGTACTCTTCTATAACCCTAGGAAATGATGATTATTGAACCTCTTAAGAACTCAACATAATCTCATCCATATAGTTTATAAAAGACGGAACATTCCTATGACCCATATGAGGATCCTTCTCACCAACAAACACTACCGGCTCTCCGTCAAAATCAAAGAACACAGCCTGCCTCATAAATAAATCCATGATATCTTACACCAAATACAACTAATTAGTACTGAGGATAATGTCATATGGTTATATCAATAAACATATTAAATCTCCCCATGAGTGGTGCTACCCCAACACTAGATCATAATATCTGCATACATTAAACAAGTCAGCTCAAACTCTAAATGGTGTAGTCAATGCAAATGAAACTAGAAGTATCTCTACCTCAAGTCCCAAAGTATAGAAAAAGGTTGGTGATATGAAATAGTGTGTCACTCCTGGATCAAACAAAACATGAAAAAAGTAGAAAACATGAAAACGGTATCTCAAACGATGTCGACCTATCCAGTTAATAGAAATACTAAAGCATTATGCTAACTACAACCTTCTCCATGAGCTCTATATCCATGTTGAGGACCACCTCCATGGATGCTCACTATTTTCTAACGATAAAGAGTTTCCATAGTTATCCTCCACTTCCCTTATCTACTCATTTTTTATACCATACTATAGAAACATGTTATTGTTGCCTCAGTTGGAACTACCTCAATGGAGGATCATGTAGCACATAAATTGGCAAATGTTGATTTCTCAAAAAGGATGGGAACTCTAGATACTCAAAACCTTGGACTCCATAATAAATACATGAATCTAATCCATTTTACTGATATTGAGAGACATTTCCCCAAGAATAACGAGACATTGAGGGATGGGACCTACTCCGTACTGATCGGGAACTCTTTTGACCAGACAATTGGAAACCAAAAACTATAGATATCCTTCATGATGAATCATGATGACTCACATCTCTTGATTATATGGTTCAGGAAAATGTCCTCTTGATCACCTTTGTGCTCTCAATCACTTCAAGATAAAGATTTAGCATAAATGGGGTGACCTGAAATTGGATCTTTGGATTCAAAGCCTTCATGAAATGTCTCGTTTAACGCACCAAGCTTCCACGGTACACTTCTCTTTGAATAATATAGTATCCATTGTTGTACGCAACTTCGAGTTCTAACACACCACAACCAATCAAACTAGCTTTATGAATAGTAATACCTACTTTTGGATGTTTAATAAATTTTATATTTCAAAATGGACTTCATTTTTGGATTCGGAATATCTAAATTAACTTAGGGTGAATTTTTGGTATTTTTCTGAAAACATTCAATTTTTGATGAATAGTGAAAAACGATGCATTATAGTTTAAAACCGAATTTTTATTTAAATAATTATTTATTTTATTTAAATTTAATTTAGGTAAAAGTAGACACATAATACCTCTATATGTTCAATGTAATTCATTGGAGTTAGTTTATAATAATTTCATATATATAAAAATTTTATTGAACATTTTATCCTCTTTTACCCACCACCTAGGAGCATTTGAAAATCTATATAAAACATAATTTTATCACTTCTGTGAGTTGAATTTCAATATTAAGAGAGATATGGTTGATATCAGTATGTAAAATTTTGTTCAATAAGATGAAAATAATATTTGGTGAAAAGTAACTTTTTACTTTTATTTACCACCGTTAAAAGTAAATACGGTAATTAAGGGTAAAAATGATATTATTATTACCCTAAAACATGTCCTAATTCTATTGTATAAGTATAATTCCACCAAAAACAGCCTTAGGAAGAAAATATGAACCTCTTTGGTCCCCTTGGATTAGATTATAATATTTATTATTATTTTATTTAAGGAAGAGTTAAAAGAGTTAAAATCAATGTTTAATAACTAAAACATTTTTAATATAGAGTTACACACAATATAAATTCAGCTATAAACATTCATTAGAAATATAAAATTATTTCATACATAATGGTATTTTATTTATAATTTTTATACATTAAATAATTTAATTTATTTATGAAACAATGATGATAGAGTAATTATCTAATTAATGACATATTAAAATAATTGATATTATAAATATCCAAATAAATGTAATTTTAGACTTTTTATGAATTAAATTAATTTTATAGTTTAATTTGACATGTTAGTGTTAGTTAGGTGAATTTTTTTTGAAGTAATAATGTTGTTACGAATTTAGGAAAAACAAAATACCAAATAGAGTAAAAATTGAAATAAAAGAGTTTTTATAACAAATATTATATTATTAAAAGATACTATATTCATAAAAATATAAGGTTCAGAAAAAAGACTTATATAATAATAATTGTATCATTAATGAACCACTTGGAATTCTCCTGGAAGTTTATAGTATGTTTATTAACTATATAATATAAAAATACAAAGAGACATGGTAAATGTCAAACTAATTAACTAAGAGTTAAATATAAAAGATAAGGTTAATATAGTGACCCAAACCAGTCTAAAACCTATTAGTTGTGTGGTTTTCGACCCATCCCCACCTTATACTTTAAATAATTTATTTTTGAGTCATTAGAAACCGAAAATGATTTTATTATAAAATATTTTTTCTATCTTTTCCTATGGTGCCCCTGACCCCTCTTATAAAAGGACACTTCCCCTTCTCTCTAATTCACTCCGTAAAAAATATTCAGATTGGCCAACCCCTACCCAAATACCATATCAACTGTCCTCAATTCATCATAGAGGGATTCCTTTAGTCATAAATCCATCCTAGGGAGACCTTTTGATCAAATCAAAAGGAAGAACCTGAAGAAGAGATAAATATTTCATCACCTCTTTCAAATCCCTTTCTTCTTCCACTTCCTCTTTCTTTGTTTTTACATTATAAAATAATAACTCAAGTATCATCAATATATTGTGATGTTATTATAAATATGGTACAACCATATTCATTATTCTATCCACCATTTGAATGACATGTCACCATACGTGCGTACGTACGGCTTACCATCTCCACGTCATGGTGTAATTGTTATTCAATACATTATTATTTTGATGGGTATAATAATGATGTGTAATTGATGTATGTAATAAATAGAATATGATAATGATTCTGTATATATTATAAATCATCCAATTATATATTATTTTAATATCAAAAGAAAAATATTTTCTCTCGTGCGTACATACGGATTACCATCTCCACGAACGCGATGTGATTCATTCCACATCATATCCATTCAAGAATAATTTTAATTAGATGACTAAAAATAATGTTTAAAGGCTTAATATCATTCTGAATATGAATAAGATACATCTGATCCATAAATAATATTACTTATGTATCAAATCATATAAAGAAAAATGAATCAGTTAACACCCAAAACAACGATAATACTAAGATATTATTAACAAAGAAATGTTAAAAGATCATATATGATATCATATTAATGTATAAAATTCTTTTTTAATTTAATAACAATTATTTCACCATTATACTGGTTGTTAACCTACCCTTAACCAAGGAAAAGTACAAGGTAAGTGTTAATTTCACAATCTCTTCATTATCCGAGGATGTTTATATATAATTATCTACTGGGATCTCTTTATCATTCATATCCATGTTTCTTAAAAATGTATTCCAAAACATTTTTACAGTTTACTTGAAAATGGGTTAAAGTAATTTATACCCTTTTTTGACTTTTAATAAAATGGTTTGAAAGGAATATTTCCGTCATTTTCCAAACAAGTTACTTTTGGACCTTTTCGACAAATTTAAGGTAACAATGTTTTTTTAACTTATACAGTGGGTGCGGCTATTTTCCACCATTATAATATCATCGAAGCTTCCCTTAAAATATTACAAGAATATTTTCAAAATTAATGCTTTATTAAATGATCTCAAAATAGAAAGAGATATTTTCTAAAAAATGTTTTGATTTCATGTTTGTCAACATCCATTGATGGATTTTATGTTTATTTGAAGTTGATTTATTATGATACAAAACATCCATATTGTATTGAAGGTTTTGTGATATGTTTGACTGTATATATGCTATTTTTATACCATTCATGGTTTATGGTTAATGTATTGACATTTTTATTCTATTTTTAATGAGAATGTTTATGTTATATTTAAGCCTTTTCATATGAGGAATGTATTGGACTTAGTAAGTGATGGGTGGAGCCTGTTATAGCTCCTCGATGCATCGGTAGGTCTCATGAGACAACTAGACATGGAATTGGCCGAGGCCTTTCCCAATTTGATATATGGTTTTTTCCAAGGCCTTAATAATTTTTAGATTGCTTGGATGATGCCTTGAGAAAATGTTTCTGAATATCCGAAATTATACATTCCCTTGTTATAAAAATAATATCGATGGTTCATCTGGACATACGACTAGTAGAATACCAATGATTATGTTTTATTATGGAATTATTTAATCCTCTCATATTCCTTCCATAAAAGTGTTCATCTTTATTATTGGTAAAGGAATGTGGTTTAATTATTCAACATGCCTAATATTTATGTTTTCTTCCACTGTATTGCTTACCATTACTGAGCGTTTGAGCTCACCCCCTTCTTATTTTTCATTTTCCCATGATATGAAGAATTTAGTTATGAGTGACGTGTAGGAATAATCTATGAGGCTTGGATGTTTCTAATAGAATAAATTCATGTTGTATTTCTTTTCAAGTTATAAAGTTGAACTTATGAATGAATCTTCTTTCAAATAGTACTAAAATGATCGGTCTTTCGAGACATGATTTCCTTGTGATCATTCCAATGTTATGTAATAATGCACTGACTCTAGGTAATAAGGTTCAGGACATTACAGTTGGTATCAGAGAAAGTTTAGTACAAACCTTGGAATCTAGATTTATATAAAATCTAATTAGATTATATTACCCTAAGATAGACGTCGAGGATTAGTATAGAAGAACTTCCTAGAATTTTGGTATTGCAGAGATTTTGGGAGTTTTTCGAGAAATACATCCCTATATAGATACGAGTTGGTAGAGGCAGTTGTGGAACAGATTTACCTAAAGGTAAAACCCGATAACACCACTTTGATCTAGATTCAAACAAGAAGTGGTGCACAACAACGGGCCTTGCAAGACTCTTGGTTATGACACTCTCGAGGGTTATGCTTAGGATAATTCTCATTTTCATTATAAACAATTATGAAAGGTTTATGATTATATACTTCTTCAAGGAATTTTGTTTTATGACTATGGATTATATCCAAAAACTGTTCAATTTATGTTATGTTTTTTACATGCTTGGATTTATGTACTGTGATTCTTAAACTAATCTAGTTTATGCGATTGTTTAGAAATGCAGCCTAGTGGAAGGAATGGAAACTGTATCAATGCATGAACTCCATGAAGGGATTTCCCTCTTAATCAAGATAATTATAGTGGAGCTGGAGATGCAACTGGTGTTCATCAACTAATCGCCATACTGGGACAACTCACATAGGTTATGAATAATAAAATTACCCTTATAGAGCACCCTGATCTACAACGCAGAGGATCAATGTTAGATTAATTCATGAGTCAACAACCACTAACATTAAATGGGGCTAAAAATACATTAGTAGCTAACAAATGGATAAATTCCATAGAGAAAATATTCCACACCTTGGGGAGTAGCGAAAGGAAAAAAGTTGTAATGGAACTTTACCGCCCCACTGGAGATGCTGATCAATGGTGGTATTTGTTTCAAAACACAAAGGAAGATGATGAAGTATAAAATATTGAATGGAGGGAGTTTAACGAAAATTTTTAAGAAAAATAATTTCTTCATGACCATCGAGCAAATATGGAAAGACAATTTCTCAGTCTGAGGCAAAAGGAGGATAAGAATGTCACAAAGTATGAAGCTAACTTTACAAGGTTAGCGAGGCATGTTGTAGATTATATACATAACCCATTAAGTAAGATTGAATATTTCCTTGATGGGTTAAAACCTTTTCTCCATTGATCATTAGTATCACAATCCTTCTCATCATACGAAGATATTGTCTCGTGTGCTATCCAGAAAGAAAAGGAATTATCTATGTCTTGTGACTTTAAAGCAAAGCAAGAGAAGAAGATATCTGCTGAACACTATGGGAAAAGAAATATGGTAACATGGATGAAGGGAAGAAGGTAAAATTGAATTTAAACACTCTGATAATTGTGTATGGAAGCACCCTGGTGCCTTCCTAAAAGGAAAAGGAGTATACTACAAATGTGGACAGAAAAGCCATCCTACTGGTGATTGTAAGGGAAAGAAATATGATACCAATGATCAATTCAACAATTGAATAGATGTGGGAAATTATGCAAACAAATTAACTAAGTGTCTTGGGAACTTACCTTAGAAAAGGCCATGGGATCAAGTCCAAGCTTATATTATCACTACTACTGAGGTTGAAGCTCCCAAAGACATAGTGGCAGTTAATTCAATGGTTTCCTCAGGTTTAGCCAATTCTTTATTTGATTCCAGATCATCGCATTATTTCATATCTTCCAAATTTTCTATGCAAATTAGATATTTCCAATTTGATTTAACAAGGGAGTTGTCAGTCAAATCTCCTAAGGGAAGTATCATTACTACAATGTTTTGTGAATCAGTTCGCATTAGGGCATATAAATGTTCGTTATCTTCGGATCTCATTGACATACCCATGATTGAATTTGATATAATCCTTAGTATGGATTGTCTTTCGGACCATGATGCAAAATAATTATTGTAAGAATAAGTAGGTTACTATTTTTGATGACGATGATAAAGAACACCTTATCTTCATAGAAGAATCGTCACCACCTAATTCTTATATAGATTTACCCCCGGTAGCTCAATTAAATTCAATTATTATGGAGGAAGAGAATGAAACAACTATGGGTTAGTAAAATAATGTTCAAATATAGGATGTACCTATTATACAAGATTATGTTGATGTATTTCCAGAGGATTTAGCTTGACATCCTCCAAAATGAGAAATTGAGTTTTCCATTGATTTAATTCCTAGTTCAAGGCCCATATCAAAGACCCCTTATAGAATGGCCGTTGTGGAATTATTGGAACTAAAGAAACAACTAAAGGAATTGAGTAATAAGGGATTTATTCTCCCGAGTGTTTCTCCATGGGGAGCCCCTGTCCTTTTTAAGAAGAAACATTGATCTATGAGGTTGTGCATTGACTATTGGGAGATCAATGTTATAAAAATAAAGAACAAGTATCCCCTACCTTGCATTGATGATTTATTTTCCCAAATTCATGGATCTCAATATTTTTCAAATATTGACCTTTGATCTGGATATCATTAGTTGTGGGTGAAGAATGAAGATGTTGGTCGGAGTGGACACTCAAGAGGGGGGTGAATTGAGTTCTAATTAAAATTTCTGTTAAAAACAATTTCTATTAAAATCCCCCAATTTCAAAAACAAATTAAACTGTAGTGAATTTATATAGATTATAAAGGTTCAATTAGTTTCTCAAAGATTGATTAATTCTTAGTTAACTTAATCTTATGATTAAATTAATTTTTGAAACTAACTTACTGATTTATAACAAACATAAACACTTGCGAATTTAATTATCAAAGTAGCTTTGAAGGTAGATTATATTTCAAAGTAATAGCAGCGGAATATGAAATAAATATGTATAGTATGGATATAGAGTATAACTACAAACACAGAAAATTAACCAAGAGGTTCAGTCTCAAGCCGAGACTTAGTCCACTCAAAATTTTTATATAAAAATGATCCACACCCTGGATCGGGGTTAACAACAGTGAACACACTGTCCAGGTCACAAGACCTCTACCACAGTTCTTCATGGGAAAACAAACAACAGCAGCCAGCTGTTCAGGTCACAAGACCTCTACCACTATCCACAGTGGGAAATGGGGTGCAAAAAGGTTTGCTGAGGATTTACAGATCCTCCAGTGAAAGTACAGGAGTCAGTGTGTGTGTTTAATACAGCAGATAACACACACTGCTCAAAATGTAGAATAAATCACAGAACAAGAGATGTAGAGTTTAGAAGTGGTTCTGGTGATCTCAGTGTAGCTCTTGTATTCGATCAGAAGAGAGTTTGAGTCCTCTTCTCGTTTCTGTTTGAGAAACAGAGTGTCGTATGCTTCAGGTTCACAGGTAGTGAGAATGTAGTCGATGAAGTTCTTCAGGGTTCTTCTTGTATGCACAGAACACTTCTCGAGTATACTTGATTGACTATATGCTTCTCTGTGTTCTTGATGGAACTCCTTTTTATCTTCTTGTGTTTCTGGTATATTTCGTCCACCACGCACTTCTCTGGTTCGCATCTTTTTTGGGCAGCGTAGTCTTCTCGTATTTATCTCCCGACAGGGGACAGAAAAGATTTCTTTTCAGCAGGTACGAGGTACGGGTTCCTGACATCCGACAACCTTTATCAGATATTTGACAAATCATCAAAATGTATGATATGACCGTTAGATAGATTAAATGTAGGAAATAAAGAAATTAAAACAGTGAGTCGAGAATGTATGTCACTGTTGACTTCAACTGTGGTCTTCCAACTGTGGACTTCCTTCTGACTGCTGACTTCAACAAGGGGCTTGCTGTCTGTAGGCTTGCAATAGTAGCTTTTACTCCATGTAGCTGTAGCCTTTCTAACTGTAGACTTGTAACATCAAATTTGTAGAACTGTAACCTTTGTCAACTGTAGACTTCGATCATCAGTAGACTTAGTAGACATAAGCTGTCTAACTGTAACCTTGACTGTAGACTTATGACTGTAGGCTTGTTCGTCTGCGGACTTGTTTCAACTGTAGACTTGTTCGACTGTGAACTTGAGCAGATATAACTTTGAACAGAAGTCTTGTAACTGTGACCTTCGTCTGTGAGCTTTGACAATAGGTAGCAGTAGACTCGTAACTGTAAGCTTGTATTAGTCTTCGACTGTAACCTTGTAACTGTGAACTTTTTGCAATAATATTTAAGGTGACAGTTAGCTGTAACTGTGACTTTGAAAATAATACTCTGACTGGTAGCTAACAATACTAAACTTATGTAAATGCTACTGTAAGCTGTTACAGTAAAGTTATGAGAGTAGGAATATGAACTGTTTAGAATAAAATACGTTTAAGCATGGAGTAATAAGATTAATGCAAGGTTTTAATACATCATAATCAATGGTTAAGCATGATTTGGGATTATCAAAACAGGTGATTCCAACAATCTCCCCCTTTTTGATAATCACAAATTATGTCAGTATGAAATATAGAAGTATCAGAGAGAAGTGTGCAAGACACAGTATTAGCAATATGAGCACAAAAATTAGGTATAATCCGCAAGGATTTCTCCTCTTTGTATAGGTTCATTTCTCCCTTGAGTTTTCCCTATTTCTCCCCATTTCTCCCCCTATCTATTTTCCCTATTTCTCCCCCTTTGTGATTAACAAAAAGAAAGACAGAGAGAGAGAAATTAAACATTGTATTAATAAGGAGTACAGTACATGACCCAAAACGTGAATACATGATCCCTATCAAAAAAAAACATAAACAGACTCAATCCTCTTCATCTTGAGGTAAGGGATCTTTTCCTTTGGAGGAAGAAGATGGAGCAGGAGGTGAAGGATCAACAGGCTTAGGAAGTGCAGCAGGAATGTCTGGAGGGGCAGCAACAGATGCTCCTGAAGGCCTATAGTGAGTAGCTTTCCGAGGTATTAGTGGTCTAAGGCTTCTGAGGGCATCAGCAGGAGACATTACTGAAGAACCACTGGGGTTGGAGACAGGTAGGGCAGTAGGAACTATAACAGGTGTGCAGTCCACATGAAGAAAAGTTAGGAGCAGATTCCTGAAATCCATGATGATGTTTCCTCCTCTGTCCATGGCAGATAAGAAGTCATCTTTGTTTTCCAAGAATTTATCCAAAGTCGGGGTCAACTCTCGTAGCTTGCTAACTTGTTCTTTGAAAGCTTGAGTTACAGGAGGCAGCTTCATAGTTTCTAGCATGAGCTTGAAGTGATTGTTCAACTGATGCTTGGTAAAAATCCGATCAAAGTAATAATCCACTTTACTTTTGATGGCCTCCTGAGAAGCAGTAGCAGCCTGCAGGTGCTCACGAACAAAGCCACTGACTTCTCTTGTAGTAGCAAGGATCTGTAGGTCTGATGTGTCATTTGCACGGGCCTGAGTAAGCTCTTCTCCGAGCAGGCTTCTAAACTGCTCAAGGTCCACAGGAGAGATAGATGAAGAAATGGACTTGACTGAGAATGCCACTGTCTCCTTGAAAGACTGAGTCAGATTTCCAATCACTTTCTGAATGACATCATCCTGATTGCTAAAGTGTTCTTTTACTGATTTCTTGAAAGCCTCAAATACTTCCACAAACTGCTTGACCACTTCTTTGATATATCGAATCTCACTGGCCACTTGTGTCTGAGAACTGCTCAGGGCAGTTAAAGAAGCAACTGATTGTCTGAGGGCCACTACCGCTCCAGTCCAGCTTTCAATTTGAGTGTGGCACACTTTCATTTCATCCATCACTTCTTTGATTGGACTTCCCACAACACATCCTAGAGATAATTCTAAGGATTGTTCCACATTTTTCAGCTCATCAAAAAGACTGGTTTTCAATTCAGCAACGGATTGTCTGATGGTCTCCTTCATTTCATTCTTTAAGGATTCAAGGTCTTCCTTGGTGGCCAAACTTTCAGTTTCTAACACTGGAGAGCTGTTAGGTAGGATGACTGGATTTCTTGGTGGTTGGTTTTCCTCATCTGAATCCTCATAATTGAGTCCTAACACCATGTATCCTGGATCTGAGGTCCATCCTTCTATATCAAACATTACAGAGACTGAACCAAAACGCTCCCCCTCACTTGGAGGTCCTTTCTGAACACTTTCTACTATCTTCTCAACTCTGGGTAACTCTAAGTTCTCTTATGTAGCTCTAGCAGGTTCCATATTTGCTTCCTCTGTAGGTTCAGCAGTGAGGTTATCCTTCCTCTCTGTTGGGTCATCAACCACTTCCATGACAACAGTAGTAGAGACCACTCCTGCTTCCTGGTCAGACACTGACTTGTCTGTATACCCTATCAGAGGGCTCATACTGAGTTCTTTTGTTTCTTCACCACTGATCTCCTCTTTATCTTTTGCACCAGTTTCTTGATTTTCATTTAAAGCTCCAGCCTCTTTTGCTTCGACTGTATCATCCTCATCAGAGGTGTCCTTGACAAAATATTGAGATTCTTCTTCTTCTTCTTCTGTAGACTCAGTCTCACTGTCTCTTAGAACAGGTTCTCTACTAGGTAGTTCTTTTGGAGGGCTTGCTGCTCCAAACGTCACTGTCCTGACAGGACTGTGAGTAGTATCAAGATCACTCCCTTCATCAATTGGGGTGTTCTCTCTTGCAGAGTCACCAACTACTGCAGTCTGTTCATCATCTGAGTATACAGGTTCAGGCTCATCAGGCTTTAAGCCTGGATCTCTCCTATCTCTCGGTCTAGAGGGATGAGTAGAAGGGCTAAATTTCTCATAGATTCTCTCCTCATCATTCACCCATGATTTCTTCCAGGGATTCCAACTGATCTTCATGAATTTGCAGATTACTTTCGAGATACATACACTGTTCTTTGCCACTATCAACTCTTCCTGACTTCCAGCTGCACCATTAACTTTCAACATAATTGAAATGAGTTTAGCATGAAACAAGGCACTTGATTTTGAGCTTGCCTTTATCATGTCCTCTATCTGAGCCATCAGCAACCTACAAAGGTTGATCTTCCTTCCATGTTTTAATAAGTACATCAAGTAAATATCCTGGTGCTTCAGAGTTGCAAAATCTCCTCTTCTAGGACTCAGTACATCCTGAATAAACTTAAACAGAAGCCTGTCCTCTCCATTCATTTCAGCAGCAATAACCTTTCTTACTGTGCCATTGCCAGTCAGTTCTTCCAGAGCCGTCTCATGATCAAAGATTCTATTATTTGGAGGAGCCGCTCCAGAATAGTAGTTGTAAATACCCTCATGTGGAACTCTTAAACATGCAGCCCATTCAACTGATGAAAAACTGACTTCATTGCCATTTACTCTAGATACCAGTCTATGCAGATCATCCTCTTCCTCGAACTGTAGATATTCATAGAATTCCTTCACCAGCTTCGGGTAGTACGGTCCATTATTGTTTGCGAAGCATTCGGTCCATCCTTTCTCATTAAGCACTGCCAGTACTAATGATCTGCTCGATAAAATCCACTCTTCACTTAGCTCATTCTAAGCAACTATTTCTCTCTTAGTCAGATGTGGATTGACAGGTCTTATCGAGGCGTTCCCGGTGCCACTGGATTCGACTTGAGTCCTCTTTGGCATTGGTGCATCTTCATTGACAGTCGGGGGTCGCTTTGTTCTGTCCATTGGAACTGAATGAGGTTTCGAGGTTCGGTTGAAGGTTTAGGGTTTAGGGCTTGAGAGAGAGCAAGGGTCGAGACGAGTGGATTGAGATATGTTCGATGTTCTCAATTTTTATCATTTTGGGATTTAGGAATAAAAGAATAAAGAAAAGAAACGGTTCGAATTCCCGCAAAATAAAATAAGGTTAAACAGCGAAACAGCCTACAGAGAGATGTATCAGTGAGGTACACCGGTGAGGCCTAACTGTGAGGTTTCAACTGTGAGGTTTAACTGTGAGGTTCTAACTGTGAGGTTCTAACTGTGAGGTTTCAACTGTGAGGTTCTAACTGTGAGGTTTCAACTGTGAGGTTTCAACTGTGAGGTTTCAACTGTGAGGTTTCAACTGTGAGGTTTCAACTGTGAGGTTTCAACTGTGAGGTTTCAACTGTGAGGTTTCAACTGTGAGGTTTCAACTGTGAGGTTTCAACTGTGAGGTTTCAACTGTGAGGTTTCAACTGTGCTATAATTAATCATACCTAACTCATGTTTGATGTAACTTAATCTCTCAGAATTCAGAGGCTTTGTAAAAATATCAGCTAACTGATGTTCAGTGCCAATGAACTCAAGAGTGATATCACCTTTTTGATAATGATCCCTCAGAAAGTGATGTCTCACATCAATATGTTTTGTCCTAGCATGAGATACTGGATTTTTAGAAATGTTAATAGCACTTGTATTGTCACACCTTATAGAGACATGTTTGAATTGATATCCATAGTCTAGTAAAGTGTGTTTCATCCACAAGATTTGTGCACAACATCTACCAGCAGCTATATACTCAGCTTCGGCAGTAGACAATGCAACAGAATTTTGCTTCTTACTACACCAAGATACTAGTGACTTGCCTAAAATGTGACATGTTCCAGAGGTGCTCTTTCTATCTAACTTGTAGCCAGCAAAATCAGCATCAGAATAAATTAATAAATCAAATGATTGTCCTTTTGGATAAAATAATCCCAAATTGGGAGTATGTTTTAGATATTTGAAAATCCTTTTAACAGCAGTCAAATGAGACTCTTTTGGATTGGCTTGAAACCGAGCACACATGCATACACTGAACATGATGTCAGGTCTACTGGCAGTAAGGTACAGTAGACTACCTATCATACCTCTGTAATTGGTTTGATCCACTGGTTCACCAGTTTCATCACTGTCCAACTTGCAAGTGGTGCTCATAGGTGTGTCACTGCCTTTGGTGCCATCCAAAGAAAAACGTTTTAGAAGATCTTTAATATATTTACTTTGGTTCAAAATAATACCATTTTTATTTTGAAAGATCTGAAATCCAAGGAAAAATTTGAGTACTCCCATTAAATTCATTTCAAACTCATTTTGCATTATTTTTGAAAAATCAACACATAAAGAATTTTTAGAAGATCCAAAAATAATATCATCCACATAAATTTGTACTATTAAGACATCTTTAGAAATCCATTTAATAAAAAGAGTAGGATCAGCTATCCCTTTAGTAAATCCTTTCGAAATAAGAAAAGAGCTGAGCCTATCATACCAAGCTCTTGGAGCTTGCTTTAAACCATATAAAGCTTTAGATAGTTTAAAAACATGATTAGAAAAATGGGGATTTGTAAAACCAGGAGGTTGTTCCACAAATACATCCTCAATTATATATCCATTTAGAAAAGCACTTTTAACATCCATTTGATATAGTTTGAAATTCAGATGAGCAGCATAAGCAAGTAATATCCTAATGGCCTCTAGTCTAGCCACGGGTGCAAAGGTTTCCTCATAGTCTGTTCCTTCTTCCTGACTATACCCTTGTGCAACTAGCCTAGCTTTGTTTCTGATTATATTACCAAACTCATCAACTTTGTTTCTAAACACCCATTTAGTGCATATGGTAAGAGTGTCTTTAGGTCTTTCCACTAATTCCCAAACTTTGTTTCTTTCAAACTGATTTAGTTCTTCTTGCATAGCCATTACCCAGAATTCATCACTGATAGCATCATTGACATTTTTGGGTTCAAGCTGTGAAAGAAAAGCTTGATGTTCAACCTGATTTCTTAGAGAAGCTCTAGTTTGTGTTCCTCTATCAAGATTACCAACAACAGCATCCAAAGGATGATTCTTTAGAATCCTAGTTGATTTGGTAAAGGTTGGACTAGAGATTTCAGGTTCATTTATAGGTTCGGGTTCCACAGAGGAAGGTTCTGGAAAAAGTCCAGAACTGGATGTTTTTATTGCAGGTTCTTTAGATTTGTCATTTAGGTCCAGAACAGATAAATCTTCTTCAACATCTTCAAGAGAAGTTTTAGACTCATGTGGATCAGTCTCATCAAACTTGATGTGAACAGATTCTTCCACACATTTGGTTTTCTTATTGAAAACTCTATAGGCTTTACTAGACATAGAGTAACCCAGGAAAATTCCTTCATCACTTTTTGGAGCAAATTTATCAAGATTATCTTTGGTATTCAGAATAAAGACTTTGCAACCAAAAACTCTAAAGTAATTAACCTTAGGCTTCCTATTATTCCACAACTCATAAGGGGTTTTCTTAAGAACCGGTCTAATCAAGACTCTATTAATAACATAACAAGCTGTATTAACAGCTTCAGCCCAAAAGTAAATTGGCAGGTCATATTCATTGAGCATGGTTCTAGCAATTTCTTGCAGGGTTCTGTTTCTTCTTTCTACTACACCATTCTGTTGGGGTGTCCTGGGGGCAGAAAAGTTATGAGCATATCCATTGAGTGAGCAGTAAGATTCAAATTCTTGATTCTCAAACTCACGACCATGATCACTCCTCAAGGTCTTAATCTTAAGTCCACTAAGATTTTCTACAGACTTAGAGTATTTAACAAAGGAAGAGAAGGCTTCACTTTTGTGAGCTAGAAAGTATACCCAAGTATATCTAGAAAAGTCATCTACAAGAACATAAACATAGTGCTTCCCATTTA
This sequence comes from Viscum album, assembly GCA_963277665.1. Lineage (NCBI taxonomy): Eukaryota > Viridiplantae > Streptophyta > Magnoliopsida > Santalales > Viscaceae > Viscum > Viscum album. The sequence continues at coordinate 1,335,271,586 of OY728132.1, read as the reverse complement.
GACTTGAAATTCTTGATGGTCCAAACAAATCCATGTGAACCAGTTCAAGTGGATGAGAAGTTGAAACTTCTTTCTTTGGTTTAAAAGAAACTTTGTGTTGTTTTCCCTTTTGACAGGGATTACACACTTTGTCATTTGGGAATTCAAGCTTAGGTAGGTCTCTAACTAGGTGTTTCTTAGAGTGTTTTCTAAGTGAGTGAATGTTGCAGTGTCCTAATCTCCTATGCCACAGCCAAGACTCTTTATGAAAAGCATTTAAGCATGTAACATTATGTTTAGCTAAAGTGTTTAAGTCAACAGCATAAACATTTTCATTTCTTAAGGCAAAAAATATTAAAGCATTTTTGGAATTATAAACATCACAAGAATTGTTTTCAAACTTGACATTAAAACCATCATCACACAATTGAGAGATGCTAAGTAGGTTGTACTTAAGTCCATCAACAAATAAAACTTTGGAAATTAATACTGAGTCAGTGTTACCAATCTGGCCTAAGCCGATGATTTTTCCTTTTGAGTTATCACCAAAAGTGACATATCCTCCATCAACCTTTATTAAGCTTTTGAAGCACGAATAGTCTCCAGACATGTGTCTTGAACATCCACTGTCTAAGTACCATACCTTCTTGTAATTGCTTTTCAAACAGATTTCCTACAAAATAGATTAGACAGGAAATGACTTTGGTACCCAGATTTTCTTGGGTCCAGATATGTTAGCAATCAAGGATTTAGGTACCCAGATTGGTTTTATGGGTCCCATACAATTAATAGATGCAACAGATTTAGAGAGATATACTTTATTTGATCTACAACTATTTAAATAACCAGTTGAGGCATACGAATTTCCAAAACTGGAACTAGCAGGATTTTTTCCAGACTTAATAAATCGGGTTTTAGTAAACTGTCTTTGTCCAGGTTGGTATCCCAAGCCAGTAGAATACTTAGGTGCAAGTTGCTTTCCTAGCAGTTGGGTTAGAGTATATTTTCCATTTGTGAATGTTTCTAAGTCCCTTCTAAGTTTTTCATTAGATAGTTTCAGTTCTGTATTCTCCTTTAATAATTGAACATTTTTCTCTTTTTCTACATCAAGTGCAGACTTGACACTTGCAGTAAGAGCATGCTGTTTCTTTAAAGACTTATATTTATCCTTTAGTTCATTACACGTTTCTTCGAGCATATTACAGTATTCAATCAATTCATCTTTAGACATATTTTCAGAATCAGAACCAGATTCTGCTTCACCTTCAGAATAATAAGAGTTTAGAGTGGGAGTGTCTAAGGTTACCTCAGATGTGTTTGTCATGAAACACATATTAGCACGATTTCTTTCAGAATCACTGGACTCTGATTCACTTGTGCTGTCTTCTGAAGCACTCCAAGTGGCCTTCATAGCTTTCTTATAATTCTTGTCCTTGTACTCATATTTCTTCTTGAATTCTAACTTAGGACAGTCAGCTTTGATGTGTCCTTTCCTTTTACATTCATAGAAAACTATGTCTTCTTCTTTATCAGTTTTCTTCCAATCTTTCTTCCACTTACCTTGTCTATCATACTTACCCTTGTAGTTTGGTTTTCTGAAGAACTTCTTCTTCCTATAGAACTTCTTGAATCTCCTTGCTATTTGTGCCATCTAGGCATCACTGTCAGAATCTAAGTCATCACTAGATGAGATTTCAGTTGGTATATGCACTTTCTCCTTGTCTTTGCTCTTTGATGCAGTAGACTTAAAAGCTACAGATTTTCGTTTTGGTTCCTCATCTTCCTCTTTATTTACCTTGAGCTCTTCTTCGTACATCATCAGCTTACCAATTAACTCCTTGACAGGCAAAGTTCCAATATCACAGGATTCTCTAATTGAAACGGATGTGCCTCTCCATCTGTCAGGCAGACATCTCAATAATCTCATGATTTTCTCCTTTGCTGGAACAATCTTTCCGAGTGAGCTCATTGTGTTGACTATCTCATTAAACCTGAGATACATATCAGAAATAGGTTCATCAGCTTTCATCTTAAAGTTATCATATTTGATAGTGTAAGTATTTAACCGCATTTCCTTGACATTAGTTTTTCCTTCATGAGAAACAGCTAAGGTGTCCCAGATTTCAAAAGCAGTTTTACATGCAGAAATTCTATTGAACTCCTCATCTCCTAGAGCACAGTAGAGAGCATTCACAGCCTTACAATTATTATTGTAAGCTACCTTAGTAGGTTCATCCCAAGTTATTCTTTCAGTTTCTGGAATCTTGTATTGAGACTCTATAGCAGTCCAAATATCAGAACCCATACTTTCCAAATGAATATTCATTTTGAGCTTCCATTGGGCATAATTTACACCATTAAAGAATGGTGGCCTGTTAGTAGCAGCACCTTCTAGTCTATTATCCATAAGGAAATTTTAGAAAATGTTTTAAAGAGATAAAATTTAGAACTAACAGAAATGTAAGATCTTTTAGATAAAACTACAATCACAGTTTTAAAAACAGAGGGTTAAAATAAAACTTTGAGCAAGTATAACAGAGATAAACAACTCCTCTGATACCAAATGTTGGTCGGAGTGGACACTCAAGAGGGGGGTGAATTGAGTTCCAAATAAAATTTCTGTTAAAAACAATTTCTATTAAAATCCCCCAATTTCAAAAACAAATTAAACTGTAGTGAATTTATATAGATTATAAAGGTTCAATTAGTTTCTCAAAGATTGATTAATTCTCAGTTAACTTAATATTATGATTAAATTAACTTTTGAAACTAACTTACTGATTTATAACAAACATAAACACTTGCGAATTTAATTATCAAAGTAGCTTTGAAGGTAGATTATATTTCAAAGTAATAGCAGCGGAATATGAAATAAATATGTATAGTATGGATATAGAGTATAACTACAAACACAGAAAATTAACCAAGAGGTTCAGTCTCAAGCCGAGACTTAGTCCTCTCAAAATTTTATATAAAAATGATCCACACCCTGGATCGGGGTTAACAACAGTGAACACACTGTCCAGGTCACAAGACCTCTACCACAGTTCTTCGTGGGAAAACAAACAACAGCAGACAGCTGTTCAGGTCACAAGACCTCTACCACTATCCACAGTGGGAAATGGGGTGCAAAAAGGTTTGCTGAGGATTTACAGATCCTCCAGTGAAAGTACAGGAGTCAGTGTGTGTGTTTAATACAGCAGATAACACACACTGCTCAAAATGTAGAATAAATCACAGAACAAGAGATGTAGAGTTTAGAAGTGGTTCTGCTGTTCTCAGTGTAGCTCTTGTATTCGATCAGAAGAGAGTTTGAGTCCTCTTCTCGTTTCTGTTTGAGAAACAGAGTGTCATATGCTTCAGGTTCACAGGTAGTGAGAATGTAGTCGATGAAGTTCTTCAGGGTTCTTCTTGTATGCACAGAACACTTCTCGAGTATACTTGATTGACTATATGCTTCTCTGTGTTCTTGATGGAACTCGTTTTTATCTTCTTGTGTTTCTGGTATATTTCGTCCACCACGCACTTCTCTGGTTCGCATCTTTTTTGGGCAGTGTAGTCTTCTCGTATTTATCTCCCGACAGGGGACAGAAAAGATTTATTTTCAGCAGGTACGAGGTACGGGTTCCTGACATCCGACAACCTTTATCAGATATTTGACAAATCATCAAAATTTATGATATGACCGTTAGATAGATTAAATGTAGGAAATAAAGAAATTAAAACAGTGAGTCGAGAATGTATGTCACTGTTGACTTCAACTGTGGTCTTCCAACTGTGGACTTCCTTCTGACTGCTGACTTCAACAAGAGGCTTGCTGTCTGTAGGCTTGCAATAGTAACTTTTACTCCATGTAGCTGTAGCCTTTATAACTGTAGACTTGTAACATCAAATTTGTAGAACTGTAACCTTTGTCAACTGTAGACTTCGATCATCAGTAGACTTAGTAGACAGAAGCTGTCTAACTATAACCTTGACTGTAGACTTATGACTGTAGGCTTGTTCGTCTGCGGACTTGTTTCAACTGTAGACTTGTTCAACTGTGAACTTGAGCAGATATAACTTTGAACAGAAGTCTTGTAACTGTGACCTTCGTCTGTGAGCTTTGACAATAGGTAGCAGTAGACTCGTAACTGTAAGCTTGTATTAGTCTTCGACTGTAACCTTGTAACTGTGAACTTTTTGCAACAATATTTAAGGTGACAGTTAGCTGTAACTGTGACTTTGAAAATAAAACTCTGACTGGTAGCTAACAATACTAAACTTATGTAAATGCTACTGTAAGCTGTTACAGTAAATTTATGAGAGTAGGAATATGAACTGTTTAGAATAAAATACGTTTAAGCATGGAGTAATAAGATTAATGCAAGGTTTTAATACATCATAATCAATGGTTAAGCATGATTTGGGATTATCAAAACAGGTGATTCCAACAGAAGACATTCCGAAGACAACATTTCGTACGAGGTACGGGCATTACAAGTTTACAGTAATGCCTTATGGATTGACTAATTCACCCTATGTCTTCATGGATCTAATGAATAGATTTTTAAAAGAATATCGTGATGACATTGTAGTTCTATTTATTAATGATATCTTGGTATACTCCAAAATCTATGAAGATTGTAAAAATCACTTACGCATTATCTTGAAGACTCTGAGAAGACATGAATTATATGGGACGTTTAACAACTGTGAATTCTGGCTTCATGAGATTTTCATTTCTTGGCCATATTGTCTCCAAGGATAGAATCTCTATTGATCCTTCTAAGACCGAGGAAATCTATGAATGGCCTGCACTGACGAGTATAACTGAGGTGTGCAGTTTTATTGGTTTAGTAGGTTATTATCGACATTTCATCCAGAATTTTTCCCAGTTGGTTAACCCATTAACAAATCTCACAAGAAAAGGGGTTAAATTAGTCAGGAAAGAAGAGCGCGATGAATTTTTTAAAGAATTGAATATAATATTAGTCAATGCTCCTATATTGACTCTACCATTAGGGAATGATGGGTTTATTTTTTATAGTGATTCTTCAAAGAAAAGACTTGGTTGTGTCCTTATGCATAATGATAGGTTTATTGCCTATGCATCATTATAGCTAAAATTTCATGAGCAAAACTATACTACTCATGATCTTGAGTTAGTAGCTATAATCATTTCTTTGAAGATTTGGAGACACTATATCTATGGTCAAAAATGTGAGATATATATTGATCACAAGAGTTTGAAGTATATTTTCTCACAGAAAGAACTCAACATGCGGCAAAGGAGATGGCTTGTACTACTCAAGGATTATGATTTCACTATACACTACAACCTGGGGAAGGAAGATAAGGTGGCAGATGATTTGAGTATAAAGGATCATGGCATTTTAAACAATATAAGAGTTGAAAAGGATCTTATATACATGGATCTATTAAATATGGATATGGGAATAAACATGGAAAGTGAAACATCAATACTTTTTCAAATGGTCACCAAGCCATCTTTACTAGAAAGTATAAAGAGTTATCCAACCGATAATGAAGAGTTTGAAAATAATATTGAAGCTATGAACGATGGGAGATTAAGTAACGTTGTTTATGAAGATTGAATTTTGAAATTTGGGAAAAGACTTTGTTTTCATGATATACCTGATCTAAAAAGGTAATTGTTGGATGATGCTCATAGTTCTAATTTCTCTATACACCCAGGTAGCACTAACATGTATAGATATTTGAAGGAACATTTTTGGTGGGACAACATGAAGAGGGAGATCGCTGATATAGTGTCAAGACGTATGGTTTTTCAACAAGTGAAAGCTATAAGGAAACATCCTGGAGGATTCATGCAACCTCTTCCCATACTTTAGTGGAAATGGTATAATATTATGATGGACTTTTTCATGGGACTACAAAAGACACCTAGAAGGAATGATGCAATATGGGTCATTGTTGATCATCTTACCAAGTCATCACATTTTCTTGTTATAAGTGAACATTTTCCACTTGAACAATTAGAAATACTATATATTAATGATGTTTTAAGACTTCATGGAGTTCCACTATAGATTGTTTTTTTATCATGATCCCCATTTTACAACAAGATTTTGGAAAAGTCATCAAAAATCCCGAGATACCGAACTTTGTTTGAGCACTGTCTACCACCCCCAAAGGGATGGACGATCAGAACAGACTATTTAAACCTTAAAAGACATGTTGAGATCATTATCACATGACTTTCAAGGTATGTGGGATCAATATTTACCTCTGCTAGAATTTTATTATAACAATAGCTTCCATTCAAGTATTCAGATGGTACCATATGAAGCGTTATACATAAAGAGATGCCGCACACCAACCTTTTGGGATGATGTTGGTGAAAGAAAACTCGTAGGACCAGAAACTGTAGAGGAAACAATAAAAAAGATGAAGGTAATCAAAACCCACATCAAAGCAGCTCAAAGTAGGCAGAAGGGCTATGCGGGAAACCGAAAGTAGATTTTGGGATTTCAGGTAGGAGACCATGTTTTCTTGAAGGTATCTCCATGGAAGGGTGTTATACATTTTGGTAAAAAGGGAAAATTAAGTCCCAAGTACATCGGACCTTTTGAAATTCTAGATCGAATTGGGGTTGTAGATTACCATTTGGAAATTTCTCCATGTCTCTCCAAAGTTCACGATGTGTTCCACGTATCACTATTGATAAAAAACTTTCTTAAACTAACTCATGTACTCACCAATGAAGAATTAGAACTGGAACCTGATCTGTATTATTGAGAAGATCCTATCATGATTCTTGATACAAGAGAACAAGTGGTGAGAAACAGGACGAATCCTCTGGAAAATGTTCTATGGAGAATCCATAAGATGGAAGAGGCAACTTGGGAACCCCAGGAACTCATGATGAAGAACCACCCGATTATTTTTACATAGTAATACTCTAGAAATTTCGCGGATGAAATTATTTGATGGAGGGGAGAATGTAACACCCCAAGCTTCCATAGTAAGCTTCTCTTTGAAGAATACAGTAATGTGTTTTGTACGCAACTTCGAGTTCTAACACATGACAACCAATCAAACTATCCATTATGAATAGTAATATACACTTTTTAAAATTTTAAAAATTTTATCCTTCAAAATGGACTTCATTTTTGGTTTTGAAATATCTAAAATAGCTTAGGGTGAATTTTTGGTATTTCATTGAAAACATTCAATTTTTGATGAAAAGTGAAAAACACAGAGTTATAGTTTAAAACCTAATTTTTAGTTAAATAATTATTTATATTATTTAAATTTATTTTAGGTAAAAATACATACATAATACCTATATAAGTTCAATGTAATTATTTGGAGTCAGTTTATAATAATTATAGATATACCAAAATTTTATTGAACTTTTTATCGTCTTTTACCCACATCCTAGGAGCATTTGAAAATTTACATAAAACATAATTTTACCGCTTTTGTGAGTTGAATTTAAAAAATTCAAGAGACACGGTAGATATCAGTATGTAAAATTTGGTTCAATAAGATGAAAATAATATTTGGTGAATAGTAACCTTTTTACTTTTATTTACCACGGTTCAAAGTATGTAGAGTAATTAGGGGTAAAAAATGATATTATTATTACCCTAAAACATGTCATAATTCTATAGGATAATTATAATTGGACCAAAAAAAACTTAGGAATAAAATATGAACCTCTTTGGTCCACATGGATAAGATTAGGACATTTATTATTATTTTATTTAAGGAAGAGTTAAAAGATTTAAAATCAAAGTTTAATAACTAAAACATTTTTAAAATAGGGATACACACAATATGAATTCGACTATAAATTTTAATTAGAAAGATAAAAATATTTCCTACATAATGGTATTTTATTTATAATTTTTAGACATTAAATAATTTAATTTATTTATCACAAAATGATGATGTAGTAATTACCAAATTAATTGAATATTAAAATAATTGATATTATAAATATCCAAATAAATGTAATTTAAGACTTTTTATGAATTAAACTAATTATCTAGGTTAATATGACATGTTAGGGTTGGTTAGATGAATTTTTTTCGAAGTAATAATGATGTTATTAATTTAAAAAAAAATACCTAGTAGTGTCAAAATTGACATAAAAGAGTTTTAAAAACAAATATTATATTATTAATTGATATTATATTCCTAAAATTATAAGGTTCGGCCAAAAGACTTATATAAGGATAGGTGTATCATCAATTAACCACTTGGGGTTTTCTTGGATGTTTATAGTAACATTATTAACCATATAATATAAAAATACAAAGAGACCTGGTAAATGTCAAACTAATTAACTAAGAGTAAAATATAAAAGATAAGGTTAATGTAGTGACCCAAACCTTTCTAAAACCTATTGGTTGAGTGGTTTTTGACACATCACCACCTTATCTTTTAAATAATTCATTTTTGAGTCATTATAAACAGAATATGATTTTGTTATAAAATAATATTTCTAGCTTTTCCTAGGGTACCCCTCACCCCTCTTATAAAAGGTAAATTCACATTATCTCTAATTCACTCCTTAAAAGCCATTTGGATCCGCCAAACCCTACATGAATACCCTCTCAAATATCCTCCCTTCATCCTATAGTCCTTAATTTAGTCATAAACCCAAACTAAGGAGCCCTTTTGATCAAATCAAAAGGAATAACTGAAGAAGAGGTAAATATTTCATCACCTCTTCCAAGTTCTTTTCTTCTTCCACTTCCTCTTTCTTTGTTGATTCCATTATAAAATAATATCTCCAGTATCGTATATATATTTTGATGTTATTATAAATTTTGTAAAACCATATCCATTATTCTATCCACCCTTTGAATGACATGTCACCATACATGCGTTTGTACAGCTTACCGTCTCCACGTCGTGGTGCAATTGTTATTCAATACATTATTATTTGGATGTGTATAATAATGATGTGTAATTTATGTAAATAATAAATATAATATTATAATGATTATATATATATTATATACCATATTATTATATATTATTTTAATATCAAAATAATGATATTATCACTCGTGCATACGTACGGATTATCGTTTACATGAACGCGATAAGATTCATTCCCCATATATCCATTCAAGACTAATTTTCATTAGATGATTAGAAATAATGTTTAAAGACATAATATAATTCTAAATTTGAATATGATACATCCTATACATAAAAAAATTACATACGTAACAAATCATATAATGAAAAATGAATCAGTTAACACCTGAAATGACGATAATACTAAGATATTATAAACAAAGCAATGTTAAAAGATCATAATTATATCATATTAATGTATATGATTCTTGAATAATTTAATAAAAATTATTTTACCATTATACATGATTTTAACCTACCCTCAACCATGGAAAAGTACAAGGTAAGGGTTAATTTCATAATCTCTTCATTATTCGAGGTTGTTTATATGTAATTATATATTGGGATCTCTTTATCATCCACATCCATGTTTCTTAAAAATGTATTCCAAAACATTTTTACTATTTACTATCCTATGTTTAAAAGTCATTTATACTATTTTTTTACTTTTTATAACATTTTTTTAAAGGAATCTTTCTTGTCGTTTTCCAAATAAGGTACTATTTGACATTTTCGACAAATTTAAGGTAAGAATGTTTTCTTATCATATACGACAGGTGCAGCTATTTTCCTTCAATATACCAACGTCAAAGCTTACCTTTCAATGTTATAACAATATTTTCAAAATAAATTTTTCCTTAAATTATTTCAAAATAGAAATAGATATTTCACTAAAAAATGTTTTGATTTCATCTTTGTCAGCCTCCATTGATGGATTTTAAGTTTATTTGAAGTTGATTTATTTTTATACAAATCATCCATATTGTATTGAAGGTTTTGCGATATGTTTGATTCTGGATGAGCTATTTTTATACCATTCATTTTTTATGGTTAAAGTGTTGACATTTCGTATGCTAGTTTTAATGCGATTGTTTATATTATATTTCAACCTTTTCATATGGGAAATGTATTGGACTTAGTAAGTGATGGGTGGAGCCCACTATATCTCCTCTATGGATCAGTAGGTATCATGACACAACTAGATGTGGAATTTCTCTAGGCCTTTCCCAATTTTTTATATGGTTTTGGTCAATGCCTTAATCATTTTTAGACGTCTTGGATGAAGCTTTGACAAAATGTTTCGAAATGTTCAGCATTATACATTCCCTCATTATGAAAATAATATTGATAGCTCATGTGGTCATTTGACTAGTAGAATACTCATGATTATGTTTTATTATGGAATTATTTACTCATCTCATATTCCTTACATAAAATTATTCATGTATATTATTGGTAAAGGCATTTGGTTTCAATTATTCACCATGCTTAATATTTTTGGTATCTTCCGCTGTATTTCTTACCCTTACAGAGCATTTGAGATCACCTATTTCTTATGTTTCATTTTTCCAGGATATGAGTAAGTTAGTTATGAGTGACCTGCATGAATAATCTAGGAGTCTTGGGTGTTTCTAATAGAATAAATTCGTGTTGTATTTCTTTTCATGTTGTAAAGTTAAACTTATAGGTGAATATTGTTACTAATAATACTAAACTGATCTGTCTTTAGAGACATGATTTCCTTGTGATCATGCCAACATTATGTAATAATTCACTGACTATGGGTAACTGGGGTCAGGGCGTTACCCCTCACCCTAGGATCCTCATTTGGAAATAGTTCTTAATCATATCACAGAAGGTGCTTGAAAAGGATCCTGAACTCTCACATATTAGAGTTACCCTGCCGAAGGGTAAGAAGGTCCTTGTGACTAGTCTCCTTCACAATCAAATAAGAAAACTCATCTATGAACTAGTATCGGACCTCATCTTATGATCCTTTCAACTTCGCGTGATCTCTGAGGAACAAGAACCACCACTGCCTCACCATCCCACACAACATCCCCAAAACCTACAATACATGGGGTTCCTTTCAATAACGGATCGAACTAAAGACTATCTCAACCTTCTCCAACCAGTATTCCATGAATTTATCTAAAATACAGCAATCATACCTTTGTGGAATCTTTTGTTTACACTCTTGGAGTGTCCTCCACCTAATGTCATCATTGTCAACCTCAACCATGTGGCGATCTCCTCAGACAGCCCTGTAAACATCTTCTATAAAATCCTATTGAGGACATCAACCTGGAGCCATTCCTAAAATAGAAATATCAATTTGAGATCATAAACCAGGAAAATTAAAGTCTATAACAATAATTAATTTATTTATTTTATTCATTTTATGTTAACCTATACCAAGGATTTCCCATCCAAACACAGGCATGAAGAGGAATTATGCATGATATTTTCCTAGTTCTTTACCCTATAACTTGTATCACCACATTTAGTAGTCATTGTATAATTCATGACCCATGAATCAAATCCCAGGGGGCCAAAATACCCATGTATAAGCCATTCTCCCATGTACAAAAAGATTGTTAAGATTTGGTGGAATTATTTCCCCACCATCCCACGAAACCCCACTTGTTCCTTACCCCAAACTCCCACATATCCCTCTAACAAATTGTTGATTCCCCTCGTTCATGACACCCTACCCACAAAGTGTACCCCTCTTGTGTTAAAAATGCGAGAAGAGAGACAATGACACCCGAACCTCACCTCCAGTAGGCCATGGGTTGGAAACTATCACCGAGGGTATAATAAACATACAAATGAGAGGCATTACCCTTAAAGATAACACATTCAAGAGAGAGAGAGAGAGAAGGTAGAAAATAACAAAATCCTACCCAGACTATAGTATAAAATACCATCCAACGTGCACATATGAAATGAAATGCACAAACAATAACCATTCCAATGAAAACTATAAGTACTAAAAGAAAGTTATGGATGGTAGTGACCATGAATCACAAACAAATCTGGTTAAACCCCATGTTAGTAGTAACTATCCTGATATCTAACCCTCTCCAACTCACCTAAAAATAGGTTTATATATAGGTAGTGTAAGTATAACTTTATCCTAAATAGGATCATCCCTAGATCCTCTGATAAAAAAGATAAAGAATGCATTCTAAAGTATAGTGATCAATTAGGGAAACTAACTGGTCACCTAAATAGGTAAACTATGTTCCCAACCTCACTGTGGATACTCTCACCATATATTTCATACAAGATAATATAATATAATAAATAATATCAAGGGTACCCTTCTACCTCTTCCCTACTGGTTTTCAACTTTTCCCCACATCGCATGTCCTGAGCATCTCTCTCAAAAAATGCTATCCTGCAGACACTAGGGAAAAGGACCACAACATTCGCCTTGTGCAACACACCACCAAATTCATATAACCAAAGGTAACAAGGTAGTTTCCAAAATCCACCATAGCATGTATAACATGTATCATATATTGGGTATTATACCTGAATCCATCACCACCCATACAAAAAGTAGGGATCCTCTATCCACCATAGCCTATACGCGTTATACTTATAATAGTCCTAAGGAAACTATATCCATAATACATGTGTGTGAAATAAAAACAAGCCATTAAATCCCTCTACACACATAAATGGGGAAAATTAACCACCATGAATAACATCATATGTAACAACCAAGAGAATAGATAGGTGTCAAAATGGGTAGCAATCCATCCATACTCCCACTGGGATGTTGTGGAAAACACCCCCAAGGGCTTAGAATCCATTGAATATTAGTTTTTCTAACCAATATGGTAGAGTAGTGTATAAAAACCTAAAATTTACATGATATAATATATCTCACAACAACACAATGGTAATAATTTATTCTCAAACACGGTTGTAGATAATGTCTCTTAAACTCCCGACCACTACTTCTAAGACCAGATATCCTATAAGCACAATACCATTTAAAGAGCTATAATAATTTATTTAATTCATTTTCATTAGTTGTAATTTTTTTAATTAATTATTTAAACATTAATTAACCATTAAAATTCCATTACAATAGCATTAAAACAATGTTTTATTTCATCAAGTCATAAGAAAACCACGTTCACAACATCTTAAAGTTATAACCTCAACATTACATCCCATCAAGCTCTAACTACTTTGGTTAAAAAAATTCATTTATTAAAATTATCACTATCCCTATTAACAAGTACTCTAGGAAAAAATTCTAATCTACCAACCAAGTTATAAAACCAAGAACATCCAATAACTTCATGAAGTGGGAACAATGTAGATAAACAAATAAACTGGATGTAGTCCAAACAACAGATTCAAACAAGAATCAAACTTTAATGTCAATGTGTAAGCTTGTCTTCCACCTATTCCATTATCCCCAGTGTCCTCCCTGACACCTTCATGCATATCCCAATGTATCCCACCATCATAAGCATCAATTGATGCCACATCAAACCGGACTCTCCTCCTTATATACAACAAATTCCCTCTAGGATTATCCATCCCAGGCTCACATCACATCCAGGCATCCTCATCCCATACTCAATAATATCCCTCCTGTATTAGCCATCCAAATCCCCCAACACATAACATGGAGAAGGGAAAAACATAGAAACTGGTCTCTTGTCCCTAAATCAAGGCATTAAACCATCACACACAATGATCTCTCACATATCAAAATCAAAAAGTACTTGACCTTTAAAAGAATGCATGAAATCCATGCCATACAAATTAATTACCTTTTATTTCAAATTTGGTTATTATTCCACCTTGAACTAAAATAATCATTTTTCATAGGTTCCAATAGTGAGAAACCTAAGAAACAAACTAGCACAAACTTTCAAAAATTAAATAATCAATTAATTTATTGCTCATTTAATTACTTTATCAATAACCATCAACATTCTTCACATCATTATTCAAATTAATTAACATATAGTGGATCAATTTATTTATAGTTTCTTGCATCATCAAAATTACGACACACAATATTCAATAAACATTATTCGTTAATATTTTATCTAGTTAATTACGAATTATTTTTGGGTTTATGTTATTTACAAATTTACATCGTGAACAAAATAATAATTCATGCAAGGCATAGATATCAAACTATCTAGATAATCAAGAGGCAACTTATTATCACGGAGCAAACAACAACATCAACATGTGATCGATACCAATTATTTAAAGTGGTTTAAGTAAAAATAAGGTTAATTTTATAGATATAAAATGGGATAAATCCTGATAACTCAATGATTTCACATAAATAAATAGAGAAGAACAAATCCCTTACCTAAAAATGGTGTCCATTTTCTTTATAAGAGAACGGACAAACGATGCGGATCCCGATCACCTATCCCATAAGAACTGCATCCACCTGAGAATGTCATCCCACAACCTTACCAACACACTACTAAAAAAACTCTTTTAGATAAATGGAGATAAACCATCATCACATGGAATGGATTAATAGGATGAAAAAAATGTAGGAAACAATATGAATGGAGGTAGCACATACCTTGGATCGAAGAAAGATTGAAGGGGGGACAAGGGATCGATCATGGATAACGGAATCCCAAAAACATTGAAGAGGTTTTTGGTTTTCCTATAATTGAAAGACATGTGTTTCAGTAATATGGTCTGAAAAAACTGAGTGGCTGAAAATTTTAAAAAAAATATAGCATCGTAGATTTACAGGACGTGTAATCCCATTTCATATCTTGTAATACTTACATTTTATTATATAATGAAAAATGATTCACCATTTTATTTTATTCATTTTAAAACCATTTTTTATAACAAATCTTGAAACCCAAATTCACATTGTGAAACTATTTATATTGTGTGAAATCTCCTTGCTTCCAGCTTTTATCAAACAAACTTCTCTAGACATCCTCCACACCTCTTTGGAGCATCTTTGTCTTCAAATATGTGTAGAGGGTAGATCATAATGGATTTGGGATCTTAAAGAATTTTTAAATATGATATTTATTAAATAATCATTGTCCAATAATTATAATATCTTAGAAACCTTCATACTTTTTGTTCCATTAGAAAATGAAAATATCTTCAAGTGAAGTTGTGGAATTCCACCTCCATGAAGAGACGTAATTAATTTTCTATTTTCTTCTTACCTTGATGGAAATAAAAATATATTTAATGATTATATATTATATCTATGATATAATAATGATTTATAAAGATTATTTACTATTTACCTATATTTATTGTTAACCATCGAAATGTGTAAACATCACTCATCTACTTGTAAAGACTACTATCTCCATAAAATGATGTAATTCATTTTTCATTACCGTATTATATGAATAATTTAAAAAGTGAATATTATTATTATATATGTTAATTATTTATGGATTATTATTGTAATTTTATTTCTTACATTATATTACAAGTACATGAACTGTAGAACCTAACCCTTCATTAAAAATGAAATAGTTAACACCGAGAAACAAATATTTTAATGGATAATTACTGAGAAACCGGTGATAATGTAGTATAGGATATTCATATATCAAATTTAAAGTATGTATATTTTAATATTTTAATATTTAAATAAATTTATATTTAATATACTGGTGTTTATAGTGATCATGTAGAAAGTAGAACTTGAGGTAAGGGTTTTAAAATAAAATTTCTTATTTTTGAGGATTGTTTATTATTAAATTTCTAATGATCTAACTATATGACATATCTGTCACATATTTTATATTTTTTCTCCTATTATATTTATTTATATAGATTAATTATTTTCTAATCATCTTCTAATCTTATTGTACTCATTAGATTGATAGATTGTTTATATTAAAAAATGACTTTAATTATCTCTTCAAGCTGAAATTCTATTCTTTTCATATCAATGTTTTATAAATAAAACTAGAATATTTTTACGAATATGCAATTATTTTTTCAACTCAATTATTTCAAAATTAATTTAAAATTATACCTGATTCGTTCCAATGGAAATGTTTTCCTTAATATTTTCTAAAATTTTAATTTTTAAATTTTTTATTTCAAAATGAAATTGATATTCTTCCCCTAAATGTCCCATTGAAAATTCAATGAACATTTTCATATGTGATGAAATACCTTATGGTAATTATGTATCATCAGGTGTATGATTTTATGATATATTCTTTATTCTTTCTCAGAATGATTTATTGTTATAATGATATATTGATGAAACATGTTTTATTTTCAATGTCTCAAGCTATGGTGAATGTATTTCTGGTCATATGAAATTTATGTTAAGGGATAATTAATATGATATGGGTGGGACTTGAATTATATACCCCCCCAAACAAATTAGTAAATAATGATGTTTTCTAGGCTCAAATGGTACATGATAGGTTATACCAACCCTAAAAAAGAGAGTATACTTGAGTTTATCCCCAAACGGAGGTTGGGAAATGGGTGGTTAGCTCAAGACTATCAAGTGATGAAAATCATGGTGGGGGATAATTGAAAAAAATATTTCTATGACTATGATTATTCCAAAAAATAATTCCATGATTTTATGAATTGATCTTCTTTCAATTTTATTCTCTCATGGTTTAGGTTCATTGATTACATTGTTATTCATGTCTAAAAATCTCCTTATATTTACCCCATTAATTAATATTATGATATTTTAGTTTCAATGTATGATTTCAAATTTTTTATATATAATTATCACAACCTTAACTAAGGTTATTCTTTAATGATACCTTATATACACATTGTTTACCATTACTAATCATCAAGTCCCACACATTATTATGTTTCATTTCCATATGATATGAAAACATGATTCAGGTATGATATATATTATAATGGTTATAGTTTTAAATACCTACATGGGAGATAAATGAGATTATTTCTATACCAGTAGTTAATTTACATTAGTTTCCAAATATACAAATACTTAAGGGTTCATACATCCACCACAATGATATGTAATGAACATTCGTCTAATAAGATGAAATATTATTGTTAAAAAAATAATGGTTCCCATTACGTGATATAAAATAAGGGTTTAGATAATCATTAGATATTAGGATTAGAAAACATTAGTGATAACCCTTAGGATAAAAATTAATATATGATAACATCTTAAAATTTTGATATCGTATATATTATGAGATTTTCCTATAAAAACAAACCATTTTGGATACTATAATTTGAAATTTTTTTGTCATAGATTCATCTCGGGGTAATTATCCCAAAAAGGATAGTTGAGTTTATGTCCACCATTATTCCAGTGCACAATTAATATTCCCTTACATCACACATATTATTAAACTCGTAGGGGATATGATCAAGCTAATTCACAATTTCAATACGAACCATTACAAAGGGTTTGAAAAAATGATAATCATGAATGGACTTGGTTAAAAATAAGGTTTCAAAGATATAAAAGAATTTTTCGTGATTTAGACATCCCATGAAATGTTTTTCACACTTATATTTTTTAACACAATGATCATTTTTTCTCATACTATGTATTTTGGTTTTAGTCAATGGTTGAATATGGAAGAATGGTGTTGATAACGATTGTAACAAACTGAGAAATGGTTGTCTTCCTATGAAATATAATTTTCATGGAACTATAAGGAGAAACCCTCAGATTATTCTAAACAACATTTCATGATATATTATTAACAACATCAACATGAATCATTTTTCTATCATGTCATATAAAAGGAAAATGGAATTATATGGATCTTTAGGTGGAATATTCCAATATAATTGGAAATTATATTTCCTTCATATAAATAAATTGAGAACAAGAACCTAGTATAATAATTAAAAGTTATGGTAAGAAGAATTATATGTTTTAATTAATGGAATATATAAACTAATTTCCAAAGAATTTGAGGGCCAGTATGTGAGGAATTGTATATATGTAAATTCCATAATTCAATGGTTATGTCCTAGACCATGAATGGTTTTATACTATGAAAATCGATGAATTTGAATGATTGAAATCATTTAGAATTGGAATTCAGGAATTATTTCATAGAAGTGTTTTATCAAATATATTCTGGTATTTTGAATCATGAAATATATAATGTTAATTTTTTCAATGTATTTTTAAATGATATTAAATAATATTTAAAATTTCACCAACAAGCTAGAAATATGATTTAATAATATGTTGATATTTTTTTAGAACACATTATTAAGGTGGATATGTCCATTATTATGTTCTTGATGTAAGGATAGTCATCTTTAGATGGTATAAATTCATTAATCATATTGATAATGTAAATTATATTTAATTAATTAACTTGAAAATGATTTATGATTAGATGAAAACATTAATTATTGATTATGTTCATTGAATTTTTAGATTGATGGAATATACTCAATAATCTATTATTTTACTTTAGGAACAAAGACGACACTAATTTTTGTAATCATATAAGTTTTCATTATGGTTTTATGGTGATTCATATTTTTTTGGGAAATGATCAGCATGTTTCAAGAGGATATAAGATCACTATATTCATATATATTTAGTATATGAAATTATAAAAAACATCATGCTATCTAGGAAAATTGTTAATGTACATTTGGGAAAAAAATTGATCAAATATTTTAAATGTTTGGGTTTTTAATCTTGTAACACATACTGTGGTGGATTCCTAAGGTTTGATATTTAGGGAATGGAATATGTTGAACTTTGGGTGCTATTATTGAGTTTTTTTTGTATTGATGTATTATTCAGGAAAACTTTTGATAACCATTTTGGTTTTGGTAAATATTTAGAGAAAAATGGAATGAATTTTTAGAAAATAGGTTATAATAAAATTTAATTTTAGTTCTTCATCCATGATAAAATAAAAATGAATATTCATTCAACAGAGTAAAAAATGAAGTGGGAATTGATAAAAACACAACAAAATGAAGTAATTGTTCTTATGAAATAGAACGATTATATGTATGTGTATTTTTAATGTTCTAAATATTTATTTTAAGTGAATACATTATTATTGTTAAAAGTATCATGAAATAAAAATGTTATTTATTTCCCATTTGTAATAATTAATTAATAATCTTTTAACCCCTTGCTGATTTCTGGGTTTGTGTCCAACATCATTGTAATGAACATGTTATGTATCACTCAGTATTAGTATTTGTACATTATTTTTCTCCTCCATATATAAATTTTAATATCTAAACAATTATATTATTATCGAGGAACCTGATTAATTTTTATTTCCAGTTACATTTATGTTTCCCACTTCCTCTTTTAGATGGTTGTTTTTATCTCTCTATACAGTGTGTGTTATTAACAAAAGTATTTTCAAATATTGAAATATTGATGACTAAGATAAAATTATGAAGGAAAATTTTATTTTAGGTGGGGTGAAACACCCCCAAAAATATTGTTTAAAATAATTATAAGTTCAATTGAATTTATAATATTAAACACTCAATATTAAGCTAATTAAGAAATATTATAAAAATAATATTATTTATGTTATACTATTATATCCTAGTTTTTGAATTGAAATGTATAAATATGAGTAACTAAATATTTAAATATATATATATTGGGAAAAATAAATAATGAAATTATTAATGTTTATAAAATTAGAACAATATATTTGGTAAATCCAGTATTTTCATAAGAAATACTCTTTATTCAAAATAGGTTTTATTTATTTATATCAATGTATTTTTTAATCGTGTTATAAAACATTAAGATACTATATTTTATAATATTACATTATTTTTTCAATAATAATATAAAAAGTAACATATATTTAATATTTAGGATTATTTAGAAATGATTAATTTCTCAGTGAATAGTAAAAAATACAATTTTTTGAATAATAATATTATCACTTATTATCCAAAAATAAATAAATATAAAAGCATCCCTATTTTTTGTATTAAATTGATATATGAACCATGATATCTATAGACATATAAATAGTTACATTTTTTTATGAAATATTCATGATTTTGATATAAGTTAATTTAATACATAAAAACACATTTCTATAAATATTGCTTTTAATTACATTTAATGAATTTATATAAAATTAATTTATGACTCCTCTAAAAATTTAATCATGAAAAATATTCCAAATTCTGAATCAATATATTAAAATATAGTTAATTGGACCCTTATATTTTTGTTCACTATGAATAGTTACTAGGGTAAATAGATATCACCTTGATATGGGATGAATGAATAAAACATGGTTAAAACTAGGGGATAAGAATGTATAATAATCCTAAAAATTAGTTCTAATATATTTTATGAGTGATATTCGACAATCCTTATCTTGGATTATAATTTATAGAAATTATATTCCATATTTTTTCAAATATTGACATATATATTATTTCGCGAAATGAAAAATACAAAATGTTACTATTTATTGTTTAAAAAACCACTAATATTTTTCCACGGTGATAAAATAACATTATGTTCGATTATAAATTCTTATTATGAATATTAATTAATTATTTTTAAGAAAATAATTAATTTTTAAACTTTAAAAATTGTATAATTAATTTAAATTCTTAATCAATGCTGACAAAGTGTTTATACAAGTAGTAGAAAAATATAATAAATTATATTAAATAACTATAAAATAATTTTTTTCAATTAATTATGGTCTTTCAAGAATTTTATTTATAATTATAATATATAATTTATTTTTATTGGGTATTTATTTGAAATATATTATTTCCCTCTTAACTTTAAAGTCAAATTAAATAAATAGTCCCAAAATGATATTAATGGTAATTTATATGATATATTATATTATTAAATTATTTAAATTCCTTAGAAATACAGGAATAGGAAAAGTGGTACATTATAAGTCATAAAATTTTATACATTGAAAATTGTTTTTCTAATTATTAACTTATATGTAAATTTATAAACCTTAATGATTGAAAAATGTGTAAGAGGTGTTAAGGATAAAAAAAGTTTAAAAGGGAATAAATTAAAGATATTATGTTGATATTTCCTATTAAATATGAATAAATTATATTTTTTTGAAATATTTTGTCCCAAAATTATCATACCTTATAATACTTTTCAATTTTCAAGATGGTTTCTTGATTATGACTTTATTATATTTTAATCTTTTGAAAAATTCAAAGTGAGTTCTCCCCCACCTTATAGATGTAAACCCCTCCTATTTTATATTAACCTCACATTGATCAACCTATCCTAACAAAAAAATAACTAATTAACTTATAAACTTCTCTAAATTTAAATTTTTTATTGCGTTATTTTGAAAAGACCAATAAAATGGTTCTTAAGAACGGACATAAAGGAAGTCCACTGAAGAAAAGGTAATCATCCTACCAAATCACTTCCAACTTATTTATTCTTCTACCTCATATATATGTGTGTGTGTGTAATTAAATATAAAATATTAAATTTATTATACTAAATAAATATAAATTTTATTATGATTACTAAACAACCATTATCCACCCTCTTTTAAGGAAATTGGAAATGAATGTATAACTTCTATGTATGTGTGGAGTACCCCAATCTACATAGCGATATGATTCCTTTTTCGTCACAATATTTCAGGGTTTTTTATTATGATGGATTTAAGGTTTATTAATAAAAATTTATTAAATAAATTATTCATTAATTATTATATATTATCTTCATTATTAGATTTTGATCCACTGTAAATTGATAATGTCACTCACGCATTCGTGTAGACTACCACCAACCCAAAGTGTGGTGATTCATTTTATAATTTTGATTTACATGGATTATAAAAAGTATAGTCTAAATTAATTTATATGATATATATGATATATTAATGATTATGTAATGGTTTATTATGATTTTAATTTCTTTTTTCCATAACTTCAACAACATGAATCCTCACTCATGCATACGTACATATTACTATCTCTACAAAGTTATGTAATTAATTTTTCATCACTACACTATAGGAATAACTATAAATGTTTATATAATAAGTAAATATGATACATATTTACTTATTATGGTTTTACTATATTTAGAACAATGATCATAGTTCAACGACTTGACATTTTGAAATTAAAAAATATTGAATAATGAAATAGTTAACAATTGGAAATGGTGATTTTATTTTAGAATAGTTAACACACAAGTTTTAAGATAATAAAATTAAACAATAAAGGATATTATAAGTATTTATATATTTCGAGTATTGTATTATAAATAACATTAATTTACTATATTAGAGGTTAGAGTGCATACTAAGAAGGATGAATGTTATATAAGGGTTTTTCATTACAATCTAATTCTTACTTTGATTATTTATGCAAAAATTTATGATGATAACATTATTGTACTTTTCTATCCATTTTTATATTTTATTTCTCCTATTATATTAATTTTTTTATATTACATTTTGTTCTTTCATTTTCCTCTCATTATTATCTTAAGGTTCCAAAATAATGTTTGTAAGCGAAACCTAAATTATTTTTCTCTTCAGTCATAAATCCATTTTTTCCATATCATGTTTTCTAAAAAAAATTAGATTGTTTATTAAAATATAAAATTATTTTTCAAAACATTTTTTACCCATTTTGGACATTATATAGAATCATTTTAAGGAATATTCTTTTTGTCTTATCAATGATGAATTTTTGACTTTTTTTTTGAAAAATATTAAAGGAATCATTGTTTAAATAGACACAATATGAATAGAATTTCCCCTAGAAATGATCATTAAATTCATTTATTATTACTTCAAAATTTTCTATGATTGTTTTCACATAAAAATTTTACATAATAATATTGAAATTATTTTATTTCAAATATTTCATTTTATAATGAAAATTTTATCTCCCCAATTAAATGTTCCAGTGATATTGTAAATTAATTTTTTATTTATGAAGAAATCATTAATATTAATTATCATTAACTTGGTATATGATTATATGATACCACCCTTATTCATTATTAACATGTTTTATGATAATGATGATGAAATATTAATGAAACCTGTTTTCTTTTGTTAGTGTTATTTTATAATAATGGTTTTGGGGATCCTATTTCATACATATGAATGGATTATAAATATTTATTGGTTTGGCCAACAATAATAGATCCCTCCCATGTATTGGCCGAATATTTTGTTTAGGTTCTCAAATGATACATGATAGGTTATCCCATGAATGAAAAATATGGTTAACTATACGTTTCCCCAAGACCAAAGTAGGTAAAAATGTGGTTATCCCAAGGCTGACATGTGGTGGATGTCTTGGTGGGTAGCATTGATATAATAATTTTATGAATTTGATTATAACACACATTTTAGATCTCTTCTATAATTAGATATTTTTCAATTTTTATTCACCTAGGGATCATGTTATTTTATTTCTTTATTATTATAGTCTTATGAACATCAATGATTTACCCCATTAACCATTATTATGATCTATGAATTAAAAGGTATGGTTTTCAAATGCTAATATCATGTTCACATATCATTATTATCATGGTATTGTTAAATTTCCATTAATTTATCAATTGTTTTTACCATTATTGAGAATATTAGATCATTCTTTATTACTTTTTTTACCATAATAGGAAGAAATGTTTTTTTTGATATATCTAATAAGGTTGGTACATATGACGAACTATGTGGGAGATGATGTGTAACATTCATGTAGCAATTTTTTATGTGCCTATTTTTCCAAATACACTAAACCTTTACTGATATATCATGGATTCTAATTTAATGTAATGGATATTAATCTACTAACACTTGATATTTTTTGTAGAAAATGGTGGGTCTCTTAATTTGGTATCAAAGTTGTTTTTTGATATGTTTTGGATATTTGAATTAGAAAATGTTAGTGAGAACCATTAGGATAAGAAAATGTATAAGATATCATCCTAAATGTTTGGTAAGGTAGATATTATGTTATTTTTTTGATTATCCACAATAATTCAATTAAAATTTAACGGTTTTGGTGGTTTATGATAAATTTTCCTAAATTTAGATGTTTTTTTATAGAAAATTATTTTGAAAATTATAAATATTTTTTGAAATGTTGTAAAAATTATTTAATTAATATATATGTTGCAGATGATTTTTTTGAAAACTAATTTTTAATATTTGAAAGTCATTATAATATATAGAAGCATTATTTGGATTTTTATTGTAATATTGAAACTTGTTCTTAAGTAGGAAAATTTTAGTTGAATTTAACTGTTAATATTTTGGTGAAAAGTTTACTCTTATGCATGAATTTGATTTGATTACATATAATGGTGGTTTTTTATTACTTGCGTAAAGGTAGGATTTTTTAAGGTTGAAATATGGGTAAAATAGAATATCTATGTGTTGTGTAGGGGTACTTCTTAGTAATATAAGTGTAATATTTAGTGTACCATGGTATTATAAAGGAAACACTTCACTACATAACGACGATGCTATATTTATTCTACTCACATAAGTGTAGTATAGTGATTTCCATTGTTATGTTAGGTTCCTACAGTGTTTCAGTTGCTTGTGTAAGGGAAATATATTTTTTATCTATGTTAGATAAGGGTATATATATTTTTATAAAGGATTCATAATGTTAAGAATATGATACCCCTACATTATCCTTTAAATACCATTATAAGGGTGAAACATTTTACCCTTACAGCTACCACATATTTTTCATAATGGTAAGGTGGATTTTTCAAATATCTAATACAAGTATGTTTTAGATACCATTACATTTGTATATTTAAAACAACATTCTAGGGAAAAATAAATTACCCTTACCCAAAGCCCCTAACAATCAAAGGGGTATCATTTTTTCCATATTTTATAGTTTTATTTATCATATTCTACCTCTCACACTCCGGAAATTTTTAAAACACTATAAATCCCTAATGAAAATGATTTAATCTCATTTTTACTTCTTTAATAATGTTATAAATTATTTCATTAAGGTTTGGTTTTATCCGTGATCAATCTTAGACTAGTATCCCAAATAGTTTGGGAAATTAAATGTGGGGTTTCAACCACACTTTTCCAGTTTAATCATTATTGTTGTTTTGAAATACCCAAACACATCTCCCTTTGTTTCATTTTTATATCATTCATACAACCCCAAAACACTCCGTTCAAGTCCATGTTATTTAGTAGTTTTTGTGAAATATTTATTTATAATATCCATGTGACTAAGGATATTATCTCCCCTCAATTCCTTGGTTGTACTGATTTTAAATTTAAAAATAATATTTAGTGGATCTGAAACACCTCCATATATTATTGTGAATTTCTAAATTTATCCCGATTTAAATTCATTGATTAAATGGATGTTATTAACAAGAATCAGATAAAAATAATAGAATTAATCATAAGTGGAATGAATTTGTAATAACCAATGAATTATAAAAGAAGAGGATAAATTTCATGCTGATAATTTTATGATATTGAAATTTTTTTAATTCAATGATTTTTTATTATGGAATAATTATTCAGTAGAATTATTCAAATGATAATATAATTTTATGCAGTATATTTTTTATTTTAATATTATTTCAATAAATGATATAAAATTATTCTTCTTAAGAAAAATAGTAATCCTATTTTTGTTTAAATAATCATAATTTCATTAGAAATAATTTCTCCTGTGGTGGATAAATATTATTGTTTTAGAAACTATAAATCGCATGCATAAATAAATATATATATTTAATATATATTTTTATATTTTGAATAATAAAGTTTGATGATTTATTACATGCAGTAAATTGTAATGTTTGAAAATTTGTAATCTTATTGGAAGAATGAATAAATTGTTATTTTTAATATTGTAGAATAATGGGTATTATTATATAAATTCATTGAAAGACATAAAGAGTTAATACCATGCCATGATTTTAAAAAACATATATATAAATCATGATAATTATTTTATAATTATGATTATCGGATGACTGAAATAAAGAGTATCACATTTAGAAACATTAATATTCATATTGGAATATTTAGGATGTGTGGTCACATGATTTTAAGATATATATATATATATTATTACCTCTATTATTTTCTATATAATATTATATCAATGTTTATTATTTTTTCAACTAGTTTTTTATTTATGTTTTAACCATTTCAATTTATTGAAAATGTTTAATTAATGTAAATTGGGTAGTGTTGTTTGTATAAATAATTAAGGATATATTTTTTATATAACTATTATAAAAATTTAATGGAATCCAAATAATTAATGTTTCATGATTAATTGAAAATTTTCTTATATATGTTATTGGAATTGTATATATTTTGTGAATTTATACATTCTTCTTGTTTATAATAAGAAATATGCATGATAAATGATTGTTTTCTTACCTTAATATTGATGACACATGATGTTATTCTTTAAATCATGTTTAAATAATTTATATATATTAACAGTTGGTGCCTTCTATTACCATAGATGTAACTTGTGATAAAATAATGAGTTAATCCTTGATGGTATTGAAACCATTTATTTTATAAAGATAAAAATTTTAGGGTAAATGTTCTAGTTTTCATATGTGGGACACATGACATGTTTTTAAGGACTAGATGGCATATTGACTATGTTGTTTGTTACATGTTTTTATTTTGTTGGTTGTAATCCTCTAGTGGATAATGATGACATGGGGTGTCATTTATAATGATGATAATGAGAAAGGGTTCTTTAGTTCGTGATATAGGAATGAGGTCTCAGTTATAGTGATGGCATCATAGAGAATTTCCAAGGACGTGATGGTGGCATGTGGTTTTAGTGATTTTGATGATATTGGAATGGGATACTAGATGTGATATTATTTTGTGTATTGTCTAGGAAATCCTTGGGATTGACATATGGGTTAAATTTGAGAATTCCCATTTTGTTATAAAGATAGTAGAGTTTCTTGATTGATAATAAATATTATTTTTTAATCATCATTGGACGGTTCATTTATATATTTAGTTCCCATCTGTTGGTAACCCCAAAATCAATGCACTCTAAGTGAATATTTTATATCATTTCGTGGGATATATTCTAGATTACATGGATGAATATGAATGATAATGAATTAATGAAAAAATTCAGATGGTTCTGGAAGTTATTTATTAATGATGACACAAATTAGAGTCTATGAATATTAATTTTCATATGCTTTTGATACCTAACCCATGGTAGTGGAAGCCAAATTCTCATGTGTGGGTATCTGAAAATGTTATAAGGCAGGTTAGTTAGACATATTTTGCTTATGACATTTATATATATCATGTATGTTTTGTGATTCAAATGATAATCTAACCATTTATGTAGGTAAATTGACACCCTGTGTACCATGGGAGGGTATTTTATCTAACATCTTTTTTATGAGGAATGGATGGTTAACTACCCCATATTCACCCACTCTATTATTATGGTAGTGTTATATATTGGTACGCATAGTGGTTATCATTTTATATATATGTATATAGAGGGATGAATGGATTTTATTTATTTCATACACATATAACTTAAGATACAGTATCTAAATGGTTATTATTGGTTAATTTTGTATTAGATATGATGGATTGAGGTATAATACACAATTTAGGGGGTTTAGTGGTCTCAAAAACTACTTGGTTACTTTGTGGATATGTGGTTGGGATGATGAGATTATGTGATCTATGTGGTGTATGATATGTTATCCAGGTGGTCTTTAGTCTAACTTACATTACCCTATATATCTTTTTGATGGATTCAATAGAGAAGTGGTTTAGGATGTATGATGTTGGGGTAGTGCGGAAACTAGCAGAAAAGTGGTAAGAAGGTACCCACATTTTTAATTATATTATATGATCTCTTGTATGTAATGAATGATCAGAGATATATATAGTGAGGCAATGAAGGTAACATACCAATTCAGGTGATGAGTTTGATTGATTTTTTTACTTAAAGAAATTTAGTAATGTTCATTCAATTTTTTCACCAAGGGTTGTAGGGATGATCCAACAGAGTATACATGTTACAATCACCATACATATATAAAACTGTTTTCGGGTCAACAATACTAATTTGGTGATTGATATGGACATTTTTATTTCATTGATTTATCCATGAGATATTCGATCCTTATGGTCACTTCGAATGATTTCTTATTTTATTTTTAGTTCTTTATATTATATTTCATTACATTCATATCCTATATTTGGATTCTCTTAATATTTTTTCAGAATAACAGTTTTGGTTGTCTATTCTATCTTAAATATATCATTTTTAATATTTTATAGTGTATTAGCTCCCATTTTTGAATATGTTATATGGTTACTTATTGTTTCTAACCCATTTCCAGTTGGAGGAAGGATTTAGAATTCATAATCTCCCTTCTCTTATTTTTAGAATTGGAG
The DNA here is from genome assembly GCA_963277665.1 of Viscum album. NCBI lineage: Eukaryota > Viridiplantae > Streptophyta > Magnoliopsida > Santalales > Viscaceae > Viscum > Viscum album. The sequence continues at coordinate 1,335,243,273 of OY728132.1, read as the reverse complement.
GGGAACAATTGGAAGAGGGGGTTGTGACATTTTAGTACCAAAGGAGTAGCTGTGAGATAAGATATAGTTTTTAGTAGGAAACGGGTGAGGATGTTGTGATGGGTTGGGGAATAGTGTTATCTAGGCTTAGTACATGCTTTAAACAAGGGATCCCAGAAAGGACTCTTGAACTTTTATGATCCAATGATTGAAAATTCATGTTTATGGGATATTTCATATGAAGTGATGAATATAGTGGGGTAGATACACAAGAAGAGATCATGAATCATGCTTGTATGTTCATATGTTTTAATTGGGTAGACGATGAGAAATAGTTAAAAAACATGCAACTAATTAACATTAAATATTTTTTCCCATGATAGGAGTCCCTAATGTTTTTATTTTACAAGATTAGATATTGGTCAATGTACCCATCATGTTAATTCCAAATATGTTTAAAATGTTGTGCTACAAATTCACCATGGAGTAGAGGAAGACAATATTAATGTTTATAGGAGGATACTTTGAGAATTCTAGATCCATATTCTACAAAAGTCTTAGAGATATATTTGGGATCATGGGAAAGAGGTTTGGTTGTAGAAGGAAAAGATAGACTTTAGTTTTAATTTTTATTTAATATAGAATTATTCTTTTTGGTTGTAAAAATACTACACGGTTCATCATGAAAATTGCGGTTTAAATTCATCGAGGTTTCTAGAAGTTAGATATTTTTTGGGTTATGTTCTAATATAATTTTTCAATGAATTTTTTTTCTTTGACCCCATGAGAATAAGATTTTGGTCACTTACAATTTCCCAAAATTATAGAATTTATGAGATATTCTCTTGATTTATAGTGAAACCATTGAATTTACTTTTTTTATCTTTATACACATTTATTGTTAATCCCTATTAGTGAATGGCCATATTTATGATCACTATTCTATTTTAATCCCATCATAATGACTATAAAGATGTATCCTTGTTCACTCGATTGAATCCCTCATAATATTCCTTATTCAACAATCATTTGTATCAATTCAACCATTTAGTTTCACAAAAAAATCTAGTTTCTATTAGAGACAGTAATCAAAACTCAATCCTCATGCTTGATGTGAATATGAAGATGGGGTTATGGGAAACGAGTTTCTCTGGCCTTCTTTATATCATTCGATTTCATTTTCATCAATTCCTTCTTTGGTTTTGGGGGGAGGGTATCTATCATCATGTAAATATTATTTTCTACAATTTGGCTTGGTGTGCTAGATATACAACCATGTTGAGTGAATTCTATTATGTGTATCTTTATTTAATCAACACACAATTCACCCATTCTTGGTGATATAGGACCTTAATTAGACAAATGATGATATTCCAGGTTTTACTTAATTTAATTTCTCATAATATAGGATCAATTCAAATCCCTATTGTAAATTAAATTATTTTAGGTTTTTTGGTTGTTCGTATGAATTTTAACATGATATGGTTGTGTCTATGAGTTCTTAAATCCCACGAAGGAAAAAGTATCTGTCAATTTTCATATGTTATGGCCTTCAGTATATGGAGATAAGGTTCACTCCACATATAATGATGTGTTATAGTAATTCATTTTTAAAAACTATGAATGTGAGTTAGTTACATTAAGTTAATACATTATCACGGTATGGTGACTAGTTTCCCTAATTTGTATGTTATTGGATGAAATGTGGATCTTGGATCAGGTGATGATATGGAAATTGTCACATTATGTCCTCTATATTTTTTTCAAGACTGTTCCACTATTGAATTAGGATTTTTGTAATAACATTGAAGATGTTTTAAAAATAGATAAAAGGGATTATTCTAATCACATTCTTTGTTTAAAATTCATTTCATATATAAAATTTTAGTTCTCTGAGTATTTTAATGTTATGTAAATTTATATTAATTTTATAAATATATATATAAATAATTATTTTTTTAATTAAAATAATTTTAAGAAATCATTAAAATTTAATTAGTATGTGATTTACCATCAAACACATATTAAAAAGTAATTTCTATGGGGAAAGGAATGATTACTTTGAGTGTGTAATATTTGTAATATTTTTTATATTAAAAGCAGTTTTGAAAATTTATTAGATCATTTTTCTGAATGATTATTTTTATAAATAACTTTTCTAAAGAATTGTTTTGAAGGATATTCATTTGATGACTTCTTAAAATGATCGATTATAAGCATAAGAGACATAGTGAAATGTTTTATCAGTATGTATTAAGATTTTATGATATTTTATGTGGAATATATGGGATACATGTCTCTAATTAATAGAATATTTTTGAAAAAAAATTATGATTGAATGGGAATTGATAACATAATAAATAAAAATAATTTACATATAGATTTTCATTTGATGGAATACATATGTAAAATTTTTTATAAGATGATCAAAAACTTTTTATATCCCATTTGTATTTTCATTCTCTGCAGTTTAAATCATCATTAATTATTATTTTGTAAAAGTGTTTACTTAATTAATGTTTTCATGAATACTTATGCATTTATTGTTGGGTTTTTTATTATTTATGTGTCAGTTGATCTGAATATTTTCTCTAATATGGGGAAAACTGTCATATATGTGTGATTAATATTCCATGGTGTTAAATGATTTATTTTTTTGGGTTGAATAAATTATCTCATTATTATACATGATATTTTTATCTACATTGTTTATAACTCTTTCTCTGGGGTGCACATTCGTCAGTGGAGGATGTATTGTTTTGTTTCCCCACATTCCTGGATTCCAAAGGAGAGTGGCATCTGTCACTTATTCTTGGACGTTTTCTCCTTGGTCTAAATAGGATGATGGGATGTCAGTTTGTACATCCATGGATTCCTCCTCACAATTAATCGCCTAGTCGAGGTCTCCCATAAATATTAAGACAATGTTTGTGAAACTCTTCCTAGTTCCAGGTGTTCAAGGACGCTGGTTAATTAAACTGCTTCTCTCTAGACATTTTAAGGGGTCCATTCTGGGCAGCAGACTTTAGTTGGGGGAGTAGTCACGTTCGACATCATTGGAATGTCTAGATGTTGGAACACTAATGCGCCTGGGTTTCTTACCCTTATGATAGGGCTTCTCGAGGGCGTGGAAGCCTGATGCATCTCATATCGAATGTGAGGAATTATATTCCATGGTCATGTATTTGAGGTTTTCCTCAATATCCCATGATTAAAATAAGGTATTCCACGAGTTTAAAGTCAAGCGTAGATTGATCGGACTGATTAGAACACTGTCAGGAGTGAATCTTATGGGTGCATCCCTAAGAGGGAGTACCTGCATGTTTTATTAGTTGAGTGAATCAAGATTCCCAATGAAGGTGGATCCGAGAACGCTTGGTTCCCTATATAGGGGACACCAGGGTTCTCCATTATCTGGGATTGAAACTCAGGGAGGTTTCTTACGTGCCCAGTCTCAAGAGACAAGGATCAAAACCCACGTAGTTCTAAGGTGTTATGAATCAGGGTGTGCACAGAGGACAATGATGTGAAGACATATTGGAGCTTACGCGTGGTTAGCATCCTTATATCTAGGTGTAGTGAGGTGGTGGATGATATGATTTTAGTGGGATGTGGTGGTCCGAGTAAAAGCCATGATGGATATGGATGGTTTAGTCATGTGGATAGAGAATGAGATGGAACAATCATGAAGATGACGGTGATGTTAGGCTTGAGCCTCGAAGAGCTGTGCTTCGTATCCACGTGGTAGCGAATCAAAGTCCACGTAGTTCGGTGGGGTGATGGGACACCTAAGGAGGTAGCCCATGATAATGGAAGCATGGATGGGACCCATATGAAATAAAGCCATTGGTTTGGGGGCATATAATCTGGATGTACACGTAGGGAAATGACCTGACGATATGTTGGTGCCCCCGCGTGGTTAGCATCCCGGGTTGGTCTGACACCACTGGGACATACCAGGGATGTGGGTCCCAGTAAAGGGGACAACAATGGATTACCATTGATTGGGGGTTACAATAGATTACCGCTGGTTGGGTTTTACGACATCTTACCACTGTTTGGGGTTCACAACGACTTACCATTGGTAGGGGGTGACTATGGCTTACCGCTGGTTGGGGTTCACAGTGGCATACGATTGTTTGGGGCTTACAATAGCTCACCACTGGATGGGGTTTACAAAGAATTATCATTGGTTGGGGGTTATATTGGCTTACCGCTAGTTGGGTTTCACAAAGGCTTACCATTGGTTGGGTGTTACAATGGATTACTGTTGGTTGGGGTTCACAACGACTTACTGTTAACTGGGGTTGAACCTTAGGGAGGATTCCTACATACAATGTCTAGGGGATACAGATCAAAACCCACATTGTTCAAAGGTATATAGTTTAGCTTCTTGTTGGATTAAAGGGGTCCAAACTGTTTAATGTCCTACAGGACATAGGAGAACAAACGTGAAGTGGTTGAGTCTAATGAGTGATGGGCTTGAACTTCGAGTAGGCTTCCTACATACCCTGTATAGGAGATGGGGATCAAATTCCACGTAGTTCGGAATGGTGATCACAGTTTAACATCATGTGGGATAAAGTTGAACCGACATGAAGTGGTTGGAACCAATGGGTGTCGGGCTTGAACCTCAAGGGGGCTTCTTATGTACCTTTCTTGGAAATGGCAAGGATCAAAGTCCATGTAGTTTAGAATGATGATTACAGTTTAATGTCATGTCGGGTGAATATAAACCAATGATAAGTGGTTAGAACCAAATTTTTTGGGCTTGAACCTCAGGGATGCTTCCTACAAACCATTCTTGGAAATGTCAAGGATCAAATTCCACATAGTTTGAAGTGGTGATTACAGTTTAACGTCATGCGGGATGAAGGTGAGCTTACATAATGTGGTCGAAACCAATGGGTTTTGTAATTGAACCTTAGAGAGGATTCTTACATACCTAACATGGCAAGTTCAAGGATAAATGTCCATGTAGTTTGGATAGGGGGATGGGGTTTACACTCTAATGCAGCCCGGTTAGAGTGACATAGTCAATGCTTACTCTAAGACCACGTGAGTCATGCTTAGTGTGAGAAATAAGAGGAAGGAAACACCTAATGATTACGTAGTGAAAGGTGTGTAAATGGGAAGTGCAGTGGGGCTTATGCATGGTTAGAGTCCCAAAGAAGAAACAATGGATTACAATTGGTTAGTGGCCCAGAGAGATAGATATTGGGACTTACTCTAGGATGGAGGCCTGATGGGGACAAAAACCATAGGGAGAGGGATAGGGTAATGATGGTCCCAGTGCCCATATCTCTTCTAGTCATTGGCATGAAATAATATAGGAGGAGTAGAGATGCTACCTCCTGCAAGAAAGTGATCAGGGCTTACACCAAGATGGTTTCCCTTCGATGTAGATAGATGCCACTCCAACAAAGAGAATCTCATTCCATGTAAGGAAGATCTCACTCCTGTGGAGACGAGCGGCCATAGAGAATGTCTGAGATGGGGAACCCCATGTGTATTTCATGGGGTGATGATAATGTTTAATGTCATGTGATGAAGATGATGGTGCTTGGCAATTTAACGTCCTGTAGCTCAGATGAGGCGGGTTCACTCCACACCACTAGGACTTACATAACTGATACACACCCACACTTTGGGAAGGGAAGGTATCAGTAATTCCATGGTGGAGCGGTGCTATGGAGTGACCCATTGAGGGGCTCACATTAGCGTGGATATACGAAGAAGCAATATCCATTAGTGTGCCTATGAGAAGAAGAATGAGGCTATGTAATGCAATGTGACTCACTGCCCATGGGACCTTGAAGTCACATCGTAAAAACATGGAGGGTCGTACAAGAGAAGGGTGTGCAAGATAGGTGTGTTTCACAAAAGAAGTGTCTGAAGATGGTGTCTAGGGAAGTGATAGTGAAGAAATACTTAAGGGAGCACACAAGGAGAGAGTATTGGCTGCAAAAGAAAGGTTTTTTCTATAATAGGTGAAAAAATGAGAACGGTTGAATGAAATAGGAGACGTGTGCATGCAATAAGCTGAGACCATGTGGATAAAGGAGGTTTACACACAATTGGAAGAGTTTACAAACAAATGGATTTCCAATAAAGTAATTAGTCGAGGGTCAATCCCTAGGTGTCCTTCCCAAAGGAGGACCCTTGGATAACCTGTCACAGAAAATCCTATCCTTGAAAGCCATAATTTGTACACTGAAGGGATGTATTATGTGCATGGGAGATTGTTCTAATTCCTTATCATCCATAAGTGGGGTGGTGCCTCTATTTATAGGAGATCGGCGGCCATGGGTGGGTGCAAATTTTTGTAGTGCGGAAAGCCCGACCCATCTGTTGGCTGCGCGGAGCTTTCCGTGCCGACGTGCAATATCCACCCTACTCCCACCTGTTTTTCACACAGGGGAGCAGTTTTACGTGTATCCCTTGGATTTTACACGCATAATTTTGGCTCATCCTAGAATAGCTTTTTGATTTTAAATATGCATTCGGTTTCCCTAAGAATGCATGCATGAGGACTTCAGAAAATTTTAGTGCCTACAAATTTCCTCCTCTAAATCAGAACTATGAGGGGTGTAGAGGTTGGATTTGGAGGGAAACTCCAATATGTCTAGCCTCTTTGAGGGTGATTCGTGAAATGTTACATCAGTGGCGCACAACTTCATTTGCGCATGCAGAAAAATTGATTCATGCCTATGAATACCCACAGGGGTGCCAAAGTCCATATAAAATTTCCCATTCTACCAGAATCAGAGCTCTTGTGCATGTACATTGCCTTCTGTTTCATGAAGAATGTTCTATTCTAAGTGGAATCCTCATATTTAATCTCTATTTTTCATTCACTAACCATTTTCCATGTAGAATCCATGTTTTTCACATATCCTTATGGTTGACTCTAGGCTCTACCCCAGAAATGGGTATTAATCTTTTTGACGCTAGGAGAGAAGCTATCTATTCCACTCGAAGGGCTGAGATGATTACAAACCCTATCTTTTATGGTTCCAAGAAGGTTTTATCTGATAACTAAGCTCTCTTCAATATGCTGACCCAAGCCCCAGAGGATTGTGTGCTATCTAACAACCTACTGATTTGGGATTTTGGTATTTTAGAGGAGGTACCGGTTCTAGGATTTGTTTTCGATACATCGTGGTCATGGGTGAAACACGAGGATGATCTTCCATTATACAAAATTAAAAACACAGGACATACTTCTAGTGAAATCAAGAATATGGAATTTTATGTCTTGAATCCAAGGACCATAACTGTCTTGAAAAGCATGTTGTTTGTCGAGGATTCTCCAGCACATTAGGCATATACCTTCCAAAAAAGAATCACTGATGATACCAAGGGATTGCTACAAGATATGGACCTAATGTCTAGAGGAAATTTTATTAGTGAGTGGACTGGGACGTATTGGGTATGCCAATCATTTGAGCAGTTAGGAGCAGAATTGTGGCACATGAGGCTGCTCGAGGCGGTGTAGACATCGCATTTCCATTTCTACCACCAGTAAGAACTTGGTCTGGAGATGTTTAGATGGTGGTCCCTAGATAAAAACACCTACCATCTTCATCATGGGGATATTGGAATTAGTCTTTGGGATTTTCATTGCATTGGGGTATCCCTTCGGATGGGCATCAGTACGACGAGTTTCTTCCAAAAGAGAATATCTATGGGGACAGGTCACTGACTCCCATCCTGACACGGAATCTATTAGAGATGTTCAAGGAGAGGATGGGGGTCAAAGAATCTCTGATATACATACCCTATTCAAATTGGTTCATCATGTTCATGATGAAAGTCCAGAATATAATGATGTCAGGACAAGGAAAGTGTTGTCTGACTGCAAAGCAGAGGATCAAGAGCGGGTCATATTCGATGATATTGGAGATGGGGGGAATATCGATCAGGGGGATTTCATGTGGATGAAAGCCAAGACCTGAACGTCCAGTATTCTAGATATATTGAAATGTTCTTGAGTGGATGTCCACTGCCAGAAATGGATACTATTATGGGTTCCCACCTAGAAACATTAGTGATGACCTGCATCATGGCTTCCAATCAAAGGTTTAACATAGGGGTCCCAACGCTGGCTCGACTGTATGCCATTTTGGGGAATATTTTGATAGGGGGCTTGTCGAGGAGGATATGTTGCCCTTTCCAAATCCTCCTTGTTTTGATTGTGGCTCACTATGGTGGGTACACTTCTCCAAATTCCATTTGTCCCCCAGGTAACATTCTGTGACCTTCATTGTTATATATTTTTGGGACCACGCCATTGATACTTAATGAAGAGGGAATAAGGATCAGGATTGGAAATTACACCAATTTTACCTTTAGTCTATTCCTGACCCCAGTCGAATAGATGATAGATGATGGGAAAGGATAACTGGAGTAAAGAAAGTAATTTCAAATCATCATAGGTGGGGTGATTATGGCCTAGGTTGATGGTAAAATCCTTTATGAGCCCCATGTACAATCATGGTTTTCCAAGCAGTTTGGATGCATTTAATGGATTCCAATGAAGGTTTATATAGATTTCTAGGTATATAAACATCCTTTCAACCATCATCAAATGTGGTTGATGTTCCCAACTTATGACTCTGGTGAGTTAATTACCTTTCCCCCCACTGGAGTTGATGCTGGCCTATAGAAAAAGTATGTTGAACATTGGGTGGTGGAATATCATGAGGGGATCCTGCAAAAGTGAGTTTAGTACCTCAATGTGACTAGTGTGGAACCTGGATGATGAGAGAGTAGAAAAGGTGTCATTGGGGAGGAGAGGTTGGGAACAGCTTGGGCAGTTGGTTCAATACAAGACGGGACTTTAGTAGTGGGAATGGCATATAGTGAGGCCATACCCTTGTCTTCTGACGGGAGAATGGTGCATGAATAATATCACGGAGTGGCCAGGGAGCTTCCTGATAAGAAGATAAGTAATTTTCTTTAAAGTTTAGAGAATGAAATCTTCCCTACACTATGGTTAGAGTAGATGACCCTACGACAGTCAATGATCCTTGAAGCCCTTTGGAAAAAAATATTATGAGACAGGATCTAGCTACTAGAAATTAGACCCATTCAGTTTAATGAAAAGGTGAACTTTCATCGTTGTAATGCATATTCAATGGCCATAGATGTTTATGCAAAACAGCTGGGGCAGCCTGAGGAACCACCTCTTCTGGTAACAACGATTTTCATAAAAAATCATGATCTGGAATGAATTTCATCTAAAGTTAATTAAGGTGATGAGGAGATAGAGGAAAGTTATTCATAAGAAGAAGATAAAGAAGAAAAAGGAATAGGGGAAGGTGAATAAAAACATGCAGGTGAAGGGTCTCAGGGGATGGCCCACCAAGGGTTTCCTCAGGAGAGAGGTGAGATTGTTGGATCTGGCATGTAAATGGATGAACAACTCGAGGTATGCCACAATTCTTACCCTAAACATTCCTCTTTTCATTATTTGTAATCACTAATCGAAATTTGATCCTGTTCAAGTTCATATTGGCACTGGTATCTAGGAAGCTCTGTCTGCAGGGGGTGAAGGTGAACCTATAGATTATAGTGGAGGTCCAACGCCCATTATTGAATTAACAATTGACAAAGTATATCCTATAGTGGGAGCTCCTGTAGAGACTAAAACTATAGAGGTTGATGCACTGAGCTCTTGTATGTTTCATCCCTTAGATGCCCATATCCATCATCAGAGAGCTTAGCTAATCAGGGAATTCATTGTTTGGGCAGTAATCCTGATATTGGAGGCTCGGAAGGCCTCCAAATCTAGACAATCTGAATAGAATCTATTGGAGATCATACCATTCCACTCAGAACCTGCTTCTCTAATTGATTTGGCCCCATCACCTGGTGAGAAAGGGGTTATGGACACTTTTGATATCACTACCGGGTGGGGTCTGATGTTGGAAGGGGTGAAATTTCTGAAATAGAGATGAGTGACGAAGTTCGCCCACATATTGAAGTGAGTAACCCCTTTGGAGGAATGCCAGAGGGAGACCCTGCCGCTAATCTTCTGGATTCTTTCCCTGAATATCGGCCTGCAGACCCTGATGAGATATATTATTTATATCCTAAAGCATTTGAGGAAATCTCTATGATGCGGTTCGAGGGATGTATGTGCATTTTAAACTTCGTCAAACTTCTAGTACCTGAATGGGTTTCCCGAATGGGCTCATTGGGAACCCTGTAATTCCTTCTCTGTACTAGAGGGTTGGATTCTCATCATCTTTATATGATGATCTAAGATTGCATGGATGAGAATATGAAGGAGAGTAGCCAATATCTCATCATTGACCAGTGCCTGAACAAATTTGTGATAAAATAGAAGTTCCGTAAGGCTGAGCAAGAATTTCAGCATCTTGAATAGAAATCTAATAAGAGATCCACATTAATCGCAATCCAATCCGAGATTATAAAAGGGTTGAAGGCCTAGTTGGTCGATGCTGGGGAGCAAGAAACACATAAAAACAATCAAATGGCTATGTTTCATGCTGAGAGGGAGTGAATGTAGATAAAAGATAACAAGTTTTTCTCCACAACTACTAATTAAGGGAGGGAGCTCAAGGAGTAGGAAGTAATTCTGAAGGCTACACGCCATAAGGAGGTAGCATTGGCATGATCCATCAAAGGGGACAATCCATAAGGGTCTCGTTTAGGCCAAACTCATAAACCTTTCATTCTTTATTTCCATTTATTCTAAACATCGTGCATGGATGTATTATTCTTTTTCCTGTTTACATTAATTATCTCATATAAATCATAAATGTGGGGTAACTAGCAATCAATCCCTAATCTCGTGTGGGTCGTTCCTGATGTGAGAAACAAGGTATGGCTGCATCATTACCTCATTTGATAGTGAGTGTGCCAACCAATCATTGGGAATATGGGGTATAAATGATTAGTCTAGGATTCTGGGAAGAATGACGGAGGGACGACAGGAGAATGATGTTCATAGAACAATAGAATTGTTTTTCTAATGTGCTCTAGTACACAAGCGAAGTAACGTGGGGGAATTTGAATTTTTTAGAACATAGGGGAGTGGAAGGGGTGAATCAAAATGCCCAAAATTCATAACTCTGTATGGATGACATGAAAATGAAGGATAACTATTGACCATGTTTGATAAATAGTTTCCTTACTATGTTAGCCTGAAATGGGGATAACAAAGGAGGCCTGACTACTAAGCATATTTGAAACACAGGGCCTAACTCAAAATTTCATCCATTAGTCTTCTGAAATGTTAGCCCATGAAAATTTGCAACCTACAGGCTGAGCATCCATACTATTAGGAGGTTCTTTGAAGCATGAAAGAGGATGGAGATCCAAATAAAGGGCATGAAAATCATGGAGGGCAGAGTAGTGGGTTGTTCAAATGGATTCCAACACTCTAAAAATTACACCATCATGATGGAAACACATTAGGTGAGTGCATCGGTATGACTAGGGATCAAACTCATTTCTTGAAAGGATCTCTCTGGTGAGAACCTGGGATCACTTTTAGTTTTACGTCATTCCAAGGAGGACGATAGAGATATAGTTAACATCATACAGTGAAGAGAATGCATGGAAAGGGAGACCCTAAAGGGGGGAGTTCATAGTGCTTCCATTACAGACCCGATATGAATGAGTAAATAATCACATACCACAACAAGTAATATCTAGGTAAAGATTCGGTAAGGGGACCAAGGGTGATGAAGTTTGGTCTGGGCCTAAGACAATGTGTCTAGGAATCCCTACGTACCCTATTCGGATGTGAATCAAGCCATACATAGTTCTGATATTGCAGTTTAATGTCATATGGGATGAAAGTCATGTGTGGTGTTTCTTTGCCAGTACACGTCCCACGAAAACTACTAAGCCCACATTAGTTGTGCTCTATGTGGGAAACAAGGGGTAGAGATTGTATTTTCCTAGTATAAGGAGGAACACATGAGGGGCAATGGAACACTAGGTTAACTATGTCCCAAAATTATTGATCTTCTTACTTAATGCACCTTAATGTGTGAAGGGGTAAATCCATGTGTGATGGAATACCACTTAAACATAAGGGAATAGAAATATGTGACTCAAGATACCTAAGATCTCGATCAAAATGATGGTGGTGTGATGATAAAAGATAACTATTGACTACATTTAAAACATAACATCTATTTCGTGTTAGCCAAGCCCGGGGATAGAAAAATGGAGGTCAACCACTAACCATGTTCAAAACAAGAGACCTTTCATAAAATGTATTCTAAGGTATTTCGGAGCATTATCCCTAGATTGTAGGTGAGCCAATGTGTCATGAAACTAGGTCGTAAAGGGGGTCCCTTTAGACGTTGATGAGGGTGGGGATCCAAATAAATGGCTCATGAATCAGGGACATTAAATGAGGGATGGTCCTTGTGAAAATTCCACACTTTGGGCTCTTTTCCATGATGGATTTGAGTATTCCAATGAGATGTTTCCGAAAGAGGAAGTCGAATCCCCTTCCACGGACAAGGGTCCTAGAGTCATATGCTCCTAGATTAAGGTCATAGAGTGGACCATTAAGAGGGGACCCGGTTTAATGGAATGTTCATAGGGTGGTGAATTATCCAAACCCGATGCGTAGTTTCCCATAGGGAGATGTTAGTTTAGGGTCATGGAACTCGGACCAGGTTTGGAAGTGACATGGGAGAAACATAGTGAAGTTGTTTCAAGACCAGATCTAAATGATAACCCCAGACATAATCACCATACCACATTCTCCAAAAATATTTTGGGACAGAAGTTTGAAAAAGGGTTAGGATTTAAGATTCATGGGGCTAGACCCGCAGACGGAATGTCTGGGTGTTCCTACATATCCCATGAGTATGGGAATCAAGCCACACATTATTCTAGAAGACGTCATACTATTTAATATCAAGCAACAAAGGTGTTTGGATCTTAGTTTTAAGGCCTTATATCTTGTACCATAGCTGAAAAGGAGGGAGGAAGACACGTGGTGCAGTAATCGCAAAACCCGACGTGAACAAGGATAATAGGAGTCTATATCACGCCATGTGTTTCCTAGAGAGATTTTAGGTCGAGGGACCAAAAATAAAAGTTGGGGTGGGCCCTATTTAAAGGTCATGGGTGTTTCTATGTACCCCATTATTAAGTGGATCAATCCGTACATAGTCCTAGAATGGGAATGGTTGGGCGCCAACGCCTGGGACAATATTGTCGTAAGGGTCTGGCCCATACACCTAATGAAGAAACGTTTGATAGAGCTTTCTCTTCCTTTTGGGTGGATGTTTTTTTTGAAGCAAAAAACCTATGATCAAGAATCGAGGTGTTTCTACAGAAATCAAGCCGCATGTAGGCCTTGAAAAAATGGCATGGTGGAAGACCGATACCAAACATGATGTCCTCTCGAGTGAGGATAACACAGTGTGGTGCACTTTTTTGTTGTACATCCAGGACGATAATTTCATAGTTTAGGGTCATATGATAGGACAAACTCATTCATTTTAACGTCCTGCGGTAATGAAGAAACAGTTTAATGTGATGTGGTACCACACAACATAGTTTAATGTCGTATGTCTTGGACACATACAGATGAAATGAGGTTTTATGGGGTAATGTGCATGGCATGATAGAGAATACCCAAAATGAATGAGGAAGAGGTTCATACCACACCACATGCAATTCTAAGGAATAATCATCGGGCCAAGGGGCTAGAAAATGTTATGGATTATGGGAATGAACCTGAGGAAAAAACTTCTAGTTGTTCTTACATATCTCATGAGGATGAGAATCAAGCCATACATAGTTCTGAGAGTGAATATTAATGTCATGTGTAACAAGAGGCATAAGATATTATCTCCTAAAATGGGAGTAAATGGTGTTTCTATTGCACACCAGACGTGAATGAGGAAAAAATCCCACACAGCACACCACTCAATCCTATGAAATTCAGGGCCAAAATGCTAAACAGAAGAGATAATTTGTGGAACTTGAGCTGGAGCTGAAGATGAGATGCGCAAACATTCCTACGTATCCCATAAGGATGAGAATCATGCCATACGTAGTTCTTAAAGATTTCTTACAGTATAATGTATTTTGGAAAGGATGTACAGAGATCATTGTTTATGGTCTTAGATATCGGACCATAGAAGTGATACTTTTCCAAATAGGTGCAAACCTTGATGAAATAATTAAGACCACATGATCTGCGCTCGATTTGGGAAACAAGAATGGAGAAGTTCTTCGCAATACATGGAATACATGAAAAAGTGGAAATGGTGTGCAACATCAAATGATGCCTCACCATGGCATTATACTCTTATCATGGAAATGTGCACTGAGTGATAGCACTGAGAAAGTCCTAATTCCACTTTGATATGATGGAGTAGAAAAGTATGTGAATCATGAAACCAATATTTAGGGATTAATGGGGGTGATATGACGATGGAGGATAACTGCTAACCAAGTTAGAAACAGAATATCCATATCCCATGACCTGAAATGGAAACAATCAATGATCATTGACTGCTGAACATATTTGTGATGTGGGACATGTATCAATTTGTCATTTTAAATTCTTGGGGATGTTAGACCAAGAATGTAGGAGAGCCCTGAGGCCTATCATCCATGCCGTTCGAGGGTCCTTTTGTAACACCTTGACCCTAGAAGCCCAGAGTTGGTGCATTATTTTAATACATTGCCATGATTACAAAGAATTAAGTCCCAAAAGACTGATCAATTTAGCAGTCTTTGAAAATAGATTACTTACATGAATGTCAAATTACACATTAGAAAATAAAATACAACATAAATGATCTTTTGAGAATGACATTAATCTTCCATCTTAACCCTTCTTAAAAATCATAATACACTTCTTGGAATCCTAGGAAAATGAAACCTATGAAAGGGGAGAGCTCAAACGCTCAGTAAGGATAAAAATATAAAGGAAACTTACACAAATAAGCATAAACCTTTAAGGCAATTTATAAAATTAAGACAAAAACCTTTTAAACATAAACTCCAGCATAATATGGAAAAGATAAAACAAATAATTCCCTTTACTTATTTACATGGATATTCTACTAGTCTAATAATCAAATGTAATATCAATATCTAATTTTATAATGATGGAATGCATAATTCTAGACTTCATAACCACATAGTAAATGCCTTTTTCCAAGACTACAAATAAGATTTTGTCAAGGCCTTCTGCTAAGACACTAGTTTGTCTCATTAGACCTACCGATGAATCGAGAAGCTATAGTGGGCTCCACACATCACTTACTAAGCCCAATTCATTTTTCATCTGAAAATTTTAAATATAACAAAAACATTCTTATTAAAAGAATCATACAAAATGTCAATAATTTATACATAAACCATAAATGGTATAAAAATAACACATCTACAATCAAACATATCACAAAATCATTATTATAATATGGAATATTTTTATCATAATAAATCAACCTCGATCGAGAAAAATATCTCGTAAAGGATGTTGACATAGTTGAAAATGATCAGTAAAACTCTTTGGGACAAATATCCCTTTTTCATGAAATCATTTTAAAAGTCACACAATTTATAAAGGAAGTAATTTATAAGATATTTTTGAATAAAATAGTCTCATACCACTTTGAAATTTTTGAATGGAATTAAAATTTTAAAATATTCATGTCCGTATAAATAAATCTTTAAAATCATTTTGAAAAGATGGACATTAATGAGAAAGGTTTAGAAAAATAAATATTTAAAACATTTAAAATAATTTTTAAGTAAAAGAGTCCCTTAAAATAATCCTAATTAGAACACTTTTATGAATCATGGACATTGATAATAATGATTTCTTAGTAAAAACTTACACATAAACAATCTTGAATAATAATGAGATTGAGGAATTAACCCATACCTTGCACTTTACATTGGTCGAGGGTATGATTAACCTCATGTATAATGACCATAGTGTATTATTAAATTATACCAAAACCATATTCATATTTATTATATCATAAATGATTCATTTATGACTTTATACTACCCATTTAATAATGATTTCCATGTTAAATTAACTTTTCCGGTAATAATCGCTTTCTTTATCGTATGTGTTTCAACTTGTTATTCTTGATCATATCATTTAGATCATGATTTAAATACTTCCAGAATATAAAAAATGTTTTATATATCATATATATTTATAATATAAATATTTATAATATATAGATATATGAAATGGAAGACACCGTTTATGGAGACAGTAGATCGTACGTACGCATAAATGTTGTTTCTGTTTTCATATCTTATTGAACGGATGTCAGTGAATTAGATATGTAAAAGTATATACATCTATATATATATATATATATCTTCAGTAGAATTATTATTTCATATATTAAATACTTATTAATAATATATATTTTTATAATCATTATTGAATGGTGAACGCGGGAATGAATCTCATCGCGTCGTGGAGACGATAATTCTTATGTACGCACGAGCGACAATATCATTATATCAGTGGTGAAATAGTATTTAATTTGATGGTATATCATAAATATATAATCATTTAAATATTATATTTATTATTTAAATCAATTATACTCATTATTATACCCATCCAAATAATGGAGTGTTTGAATAACGAACTGCACCACGACGTGGAGACGGTAAGCCGTACGTACGCACGCATGGTGACTTTTCCATTTATAGGATGGATAGAATAAGGAATATGGTTGTTCCATATTTATAATAACATCACACTATGTATCAGGTACTGGAGTTATTATTTTGGTATGGAAAAAACATAGAAATAGGAAGTGGAAGAAGAAAAGAACTTGAAAGAGGGTGGTGAAATTATTACCTCTTCATTGGGTGTTTCCTTTTGAGGTGATCTAAAGGAATCCTTAAGTTGGATTTTTGATCAAAGTAAGTCCTCTAGGTATAAGATAGGATATTTTAGAGGATATTTGGTCAGGTTTTTGCTGAGACAAATGGCTTTGGAGGTGTGAATTTAATGGGAGGGGAGGTAACCTTTTATAAGAGAGGTGAGGGTCACTTTAAAAAATGCTTGAATTTTTTTTTAATAAAATAATTTTCTGTTTATAATGGCTCCAAAATGATTTATTTATAGGATAAGGTGGGGATGGGTCTAAAAACTCTCAACCAATTTGTTTTAGATAGGTTTAGTCACCATGTTATCCTTATCTTTAAGATTTAACTCTTTGTTAAATAGTTTGACATTTACCATGTCTCTTTGTTTTTTATATTATATGGTTAATAAACATACTATAACAAGACAAGAGAAAAACATGTGGATAATAATGAATATATATTACCTTATATAAGTTATTTTGGAGAACCTTTGATTTTTAATAATATTATATCAATTAATAATATAGTATTTGTTTTAAAAACTCAATTATGTCAATTTTGACACTTTTTAGTATTTTTTATTTGAAATACATAAAAACTTTATCACTTCAAATATAATTTATTTATCCAACCATAACATGAAATATTAATCTATAAAATTATTTTAATTCATCTGAAGTCTCAATTTATATTTATTTGGATATTTATAATATAAATCATTTTAATATTTCATTAATAAGGTAATTACTGCATCATCATTGTGTCATAAATACAATATATTATTTAATGTCTAAAAATGATAAATAAAATACCATTATGTATAAATATTTTTAGATTTATAATGAATATTTATAGTTGAATTTATATTGTGTTTATCTCTATATAAAAAATGGTTTAGTTATTAAACATTGAATTTAACACTTTTAACTCTTCTTTAAATAAAATAATAATAAATGCCCTAATCTAATACAAGTTGACAAAAGAGGATCATATTTTATTCTTAATTTTGTTTTTCGTCAAATTCCACTTATCCAATAGTATTAGGACGTGTGTTAGGGTAATTATAATATCATTTTTACCCTTAATTACCCTATTTACTTTTAGTCGCGGTAAAGAAAAGTCAAAACATTCTATTCAACAAAAATTATTTTCATCATATTGAACCGCATAATTCTTACTAATTTCAACCATTTCCCTTGGATTTTTTAAATTCAACTCACATAAGTGGTAAAATTATGTTTTATGCAAATTTGCAAATGCTCTTAGAAGGTGGGTAAAAAACATTAAAAAGTTCAATAAAACTATTATTCATCTAGTTTTATTATAAAATGACTCTAATGAATTACAATGAACATATAAATTTATTATATATCTGTTTTTAATTAAATTAAATTTAAATAAAAATAATTATTATTTAAATAAAAATTTTGTTTTAAATAATAACGCATTGTTTTCACTATTCATCAAAAATTGAATGTTTTCAGAAAAATACCAAAAATTTACCGTAAGATAATTTTGATATTATGAATTCAAAAATAAATTCCATTTTACCAAATTCATAACATATTAATTTCATTTATTAATTTAAAATTAATTCTCGTTGTTAAGACCAAAAAGTGGGTTTTTAAAAAATAAAAAAAAAACGATTGACATGTGATTATGACACATTTAAATATGAAATTTCTTATAATGACCAAAATTGTATTAAATGATAAAATTATAATCTAATTATACTTCGAAACCATTAAAATTCATAATTTAACACTATAATTTATTTCTATTAAAAAAGATGTTTTCAACTAAAAAATAGTATTTTTCACTATTCATCAAAATATGAATGTGATTAGAAAAGAACCAAAAATTGGTCCAAACTAAATTTTTATGTCCCTATTCTAAAGAATAATTTAATTTCATTAAATTTAATATATAAAAATTTCAAATATTGGTTTTAAAAATGGTTCTCCATTAAAATGCGGTAAAATTTCATTTTTTTAAAAATACATCTTTTATCTAAGAAAATAAATTTGTTCTTATATTATTTCTATGAAATAGATAATATGGATGATAAAATTATATAGACTATATAACATTTTAAAATGAAGTTAATACTATTCATATCCTCTTTTTGAACGGCTAGTTTGGTAAGTTGTGGTGCGGTCGAACTCGATGTTGCGTATATTGCAAGCTATTGAGTTACTTTAATAAGATAACCTACTATAAAATTTTGGGCTGTTATATTCTCCCCTCCGTCAATAAATTTAATCCTCAAAATTTGAAATTGTTCTTCTAAAATAAATGGTTAAAAATAGAAAAATACCATTGTGGAAAACCCACATCAAACATTGGGTTAATAATATTTAGTCTTAATTAGAGGGAAAGGGAAATGAAAAAGTCACCACCAAATTATGATCTCGATTAGAAGAACATTGGTGGAAATTAGAGACACAAAATTGGAGGAAAAACATAAATATTTATAGGGAGTGATTGAGGTCATCAATCACAAACATGTGTAAAACTGATGGTCTCAAAGCCATCAATCTAAGATGATGTAAAATATCATCGGTTCAACAACACATATGGTATTAGGGTAACACATTTTTTGGTTTTAAGATCCCTTCGCTAAAGTTTAAAATTTTATTTATTCATAGAAAAAGAGGAAATATGTATATATGTATATATATATATACTTGATAAGTAGAGTTTCATCCTTCAACTAATTCATACCACAATCTCATATTTCACTCCAAAAGATAATAGAATTCAAAAATATTCTATGTATCCTGAAAGTATAGGGTTCCAAAAAAATGAATTTATAATATATCTATTAGATCATTTAAAGGATAAATTATACAAACCAGGACATCACGTATGCCAGTGTTAGGTGATCCACCATTTTCTCCCATCAGTTACAGGTTCATGTCTCGTGGCCTTGTCAGACACGATGAGTTGTCGCCCAACCTCTGGGTTGTACTTTTTATGACTATCCAAAAATAATCTCGCGAAATTATTTAACCTTAAAAATAGTATCCAATGTCAAACTTAATCGATTCTAAACTTTAGACTTATCCAAAATACTTCTATCCAATCTCACAATCCAAAATTTATAAGGAATGTAAACAAAATGAAGATCCTTTTTTCCATGTATTAACATGTGAATACCTTTATCATGTACTCTTTTAAAACCCTACAACACCCTGAATTACCATAAAACCTTATTAATTACATTCATTCTCCCTTATTCATTATAGAATACTGGATATACTCCTTCTATCCAAAAATGTTGTAAACTCCAACAATGATGGAATATAAAAATCATTAATCAGTTTCATGGTACTCAAGAATATCCAATATAATTTATCCAAATCAATCATATATTATTCCAAAATCAATACCTCAGAATTAGAACCATATTATGGTTTATCTTTCTCCAAACCAAATATTTTACAAAAAAATTGCCTGATATAGAGTCACTTTTTTTGGTTCCACACAATCTCAAGTCCTTAATGAAATAGTGTTATAGTACAATCATTATATACTCTATAATTCCTATAACATGTACATCATTAATAAAATACTCAAATGACACAATACTTTAATAACAACATAAGAACTCTAATCATTCCTCTTCATCTTTGGTAGTATCAGAACATGATTAATATCCAATAGCAACATTTAGGTTATACTCTCATGATTTGGAAATTTATTCCCATAGTGTCCTAACTCCTTACAGATGAAGCATTGTACATTTGAAACATTTTTCTTATGAATGAAATCAATCACATGGTGTCCTTTTTCTCGAAACATATAACAAACTCCCATTCCCTTCAAGAATTTACCAAGGTGATTCTTTCCACAGTTATCAAATTTGGGAAAATCCTTCTTTCCACTCTTCCAGTTATCCATCTATATCTCTTCCATCCTTTTCTTCTCTTGTTTCTCTTCAAAGACATAGGACTAAGAGAATTTTTACATATTTTATTAACACATGATTCTATTTCTTCATATGATGAGAATATGTGGGAGAGTAGTAACCATTTAAATGTTGGATTAATACCATAAAAGATATGATCCTTATTAATATTTTGATCATACATATTCTTGGAATTCTCATTACTTCTACTAGGCACCATTTCAAAACAATGGCATACACTAGGTTAGTTTATGAATCACAATTCATAATTCCAAACTTGTAAAATACATAATGTCAATTGAAAAGATTATGAATATAATCTGTAATCACAAAATGTATTCTTTGAAGAAGTATTTACTCTTAAATCCTTCATAATGGCTTGTAATAAAATTTTGAATTATCCTAAGCATATCCCCCCGGAATGTCGTAACCAGGAGTGCAAGAAGGCCCGTTGTCGTGTACTAGGATACCCCAGGTCATGCTCGAAACTCCAAGTCAGAGCTTTTACACTTAGGTACATTTGTATCAGATCCGTCTCTACCATTTCGTATCCATATAGAGATGTATTGCTTGTAAAATACACAAAATCTCTAAATTATCAAAATTCTAGAAAGTTCTTCAATACTAATCCATAAAGTCTATCTTAGGATAATGTTCTCTAATCAGATTTTATCTAATTCTATTTCCAAGGTTATTGCTAATCTTTCTCTGATACCAAATGTAACGCCTAGACCCTAGAAGCCTAGAGTCGGTGCATTATTTTAATACATTGGCATGATTACAGGTAATTAAGTCCCGACAGACTGATCAGTTTAGCAGTCTTAGAAAATAGATTACTTATATGAACGTTACATTACACATTAGAAAATAGAACACAACATAAATGATCATTTGAGAACCCCATTAATCTCCTAGATTAACCCTGATTATGAATCATAATACACTTCTTGGAATCTTGGGAAAATAAAACATAAAAAAGGGGTGAGCTGAAATGCTCAGTAAGGATAACAATATAGTGGAAACTTTCAAAAATAAGTATATACATTTAATAAAAAATATAAAACTAAAACTAAATCCTTTTAAACTTAAACTTTAGTATAATATAGTTATGATTAATCAAATAATTCCGTTAATTT
Source organism: Viscum album (assembly GCA_963277665.1). NCBI lineage: Eukaryota > Viridiplantae > Streptophyta > Magnoliopsida > Santalales > Viscaceae > Viscum > Viscum album. Next base: position 1,335,221,382 of record OY728132.1, on the reverse strand, counting down.
ATTCACATGGATATTCTACTAGTGGAATAATCACATGTAATATCAATAGCTAATTTCATAATGATGGAATGCATAATGCCAGACTTCATAACCACGTAGTCAAGGTCCTGTGCTATGACTACAAATAAGATTTTTCCAAAGCCTTGTGCCAAGACACTAGATTGCCTCATGAAACCTACCGATTAATCGAGGAGCTATAGCGGGCTCCACCCATCACATACTAAGTCCAATGCATTCCTCATATGGAAATTATAAAAGCTAACATAAACATTCATATTAAAACTAGCATAAGAAATGTCAATACATTATCCATAAACATGAATGGTAAAAAAATAACACATCCATAGTTAAACATATCACAAAACCATCAATACAATTTGGAATATTGTTATCATTATAAATCAACCTCGATCAAGAATAATATCCAGTAAAGGATGTTGACATTGTTGAAAATGATTAGTAAAAATCTTTGAGAGAAAAATCCCTTTTTCATGATATCATTTTAAAATTCACACAATTTATAAAGGAAGTCATTTAAAAGATATTTTTGAATCAAAGTTTCATGTAACACTTTGAAACCTTTTAAAGGAATTAACATTTTAAAACATTCATGTCCATTTCAATAAATCCTTAAAATAATTTTGAAAACATTGACATTAATGAGAATGGTTAAGAAGAATAAAACTTTAAAAAATTTAAAATTATTTTTTAGTAAAAGAGTCCCCTAAAACAATCCCTTTTAAAAATCTTTTAAAAAACATGGACATGGATAATAAATATTTCTTATTAAAAACTTACACATAAACAATCTCGAATAATAATGAGTTTGAGGAATTAACCCTTACCTTTCACTTTCCATTAGTCGAGGATATGTTTAACCTCATTTATAATGACCATAGTATGTTATTAAATTATACCATAACCTTATTAATATTTATTATATCATGAATGATTCATTTATGACTTTATACTTCCCATTTTATAATTATTTTCATGTTAAATTAACATTTCGGGTAATAATCTCTTTTTTATCGTGTGTGTTTTTACTTGTTATTCTTGATCGTATCATTTAGATCATGATTTAAATACTTCTAGAATATGAAAATTTATTTAAATATCATATATATTTAGAATATAAATTTTTATAAAATATAGATATATCAAATGGAATGCACCGTTTATTGAGACAGTAGGTCGTACGTACGCATAATGGTTTTTTCCGTTTTCATATCGTATTGAACGGAAGTAAGTGAATAATATATATGTATGTATATACATATATACATACATATATATATATATATCTCAAATAGAATTATTATGTCATATATTACATAATTATTAATAATATATATTTTTATAATCATCATGGAATGGTGAGCGTGGGAATAAATCTCATTGCGTCGTGGAGACGGTAATCTGTACGTATGCGCGAGTGACAATATCATTATATTGATGGTGAAATCGTTTTTAATTGGATATTATGTCATATATAAAGATTAATTAACATTTTATATTTATAATTTACATCAGTTATACTCATTATTATACACATCCAAATAATGGAGTGTTTGAATAACAAACTACACCATGGCGTGGAGATGGTAAGCCATACATATGAACGCATGGTGACTTTTCCATTTATAGGATGGATAGAATAAAGAATATAGTTGCACCATATTTATAATAAAATAAAAGTATATAGTAGGTACCAGAGTTATTATTTTGGTATGGAAACAACAAAGAAAGAGGATGTGGAAGAAGAAAATAACTTGAAAGATGGTGGTGAAATTATTACCTATGCTTTGGGTGTATTTAGTTGATCAATATGGCTCTTTAAGTTGGATTTATGATCAAAGTAAGGCCTCTAGGTAGAATGGAGGAGAGTTGAGAGGATATTCAGGTAGGGGTTGGCAGAGGCATATGGCTTCGGAGTTGTGAATGTAATAGAAGGGGAAGTACCCTTTTATAATATAGGTGAGGGTCACTTTAGGAAAGGCTTGAAATATTTTTTTATAATAAAAAAATTTTCGGTTTTTAATGTCTCTAAAATGCTATATTTATTTCAGATGGTGGGGATGGGTCGAAAACCTCTCAAACAATAGATTTTAGACATGTTTAGGTCACCATATTTGTCTTATCTTTTAGATTTAACTCTTCATTAAATAGGTTGATATTTACCATGTCTCTTTGTATTTTTATATTATATGGTTAATAAACGTACTATATTAAGTCAAGAGAACCCCAAGAAGATAATTATTAAAATATAAAACCTCATCTATGACCGATACCAAACATGATGTCCTCTCGAGTGATGATAACACAGTGTGGTGCACTTTTTTGTTGTACAGCCAGGACGATAATTTCATAGTTTAGGGCCATATGATAGGACAAACTCATTCATTTTAACATCCTGCGGTAATGAAGAAACAGTTTAATGTGATGTGGTACCACACAACACAGTTTAAAGTCGTATGGCTTGGACAAATACAGATGAAATGAGGTTTTATGGGCTAATGTTCATGGCATGATAGAGCATACCCAAAATGAATGAGCAAGAGGTTCATACCACACCACATGCAATTATGAGGAAGAATCATCGGGCCAAGGGGCTAGAAAATGTTATGGATTATGGGGATGAACCTGAGGAAAAAACTTCTAGTTGTTCTTATATATCTCATGAGGATGATAATCATGCCATACATACTTCTGAGAGTGAATATTAATGTCATTTGTAACAAGAGGAATAAGATATTATCTCCTAAAATGGGAGTAAATGGTGTTTCTATTGCACACCAGACGTGAATGAGGAAAAAATCAAACACATCACACCACTCAATCCTATGAAATTCAGAGCCAAAATGCTAAACGGAAGAGATAATTTGTGGAACCTGAGATGGAGCTGAAGATGAGATGCTCAAACATTCCTAAGTATCCCATAAAGATTAGAATCATACCATACGTAGTTCTTAAAGATTTCTTACAGTTTAATGTATTGTGGGAAGGATGTACCGAGATCATTGTTTATGGTATTAGATATCAGACCATAGAAGTGATACTTTTCCAAATAGGTGCAAACCTTGATGAAATAATTAAGACCACATGATCTGCGCTCTATTTGGGAAACAAGGATGGAGAAGTTCTTCGCAATACATGGAATACATGAAAAAGTGGAAATGGTGTGCAACATCAAATGATTCCTCACCATGGCTTTATACTCTTATCATGGAAATGTGCACTGAGTGATAGCACTGAGAATGTCCTAATTCCACTTTGATATGATGGAGTAGAAAAGTATGTGAATCATGCAACCAATATTTAGGGATTAATGGGGGTGATATGACGATGGAGGATAACTACTGACCAAGTTAGAAACAGAATATCCATATCCCATGACCTGAAATGGAAACAACGAATGAGCATTGACTGCTGAACATATTTGTGATGTGGGACATGTATTAATTTGTCATTTTAAATTCTTGGGGATGTTGGACCAAGATTGTAGGAGAGCCCTGAGGCCTATCATCCATGTCGTTCGAGGGTCCTTTTGTAACACCTTGACCCTAGAAGCCCAGAGATGGTGCATTATTTTAATACATTGCCATGATTACAAAGAATTAAGTCCCAAAATACTGATCAATTTAGTAGTCTTTGAAAATAGATTACTTACATGAATGTCAAATTACACATTAGAAAATAAAATACAACATAAATGATCTTTTGAGAATGACATTAATCTTCTATCTTAACCCTTCTTAAAAATCATAATACACTTCTTGGAATCCTAGGAAAATGAAACCTATGAAAGGGGAGAGCTCAAACACTCAGTAAGGATAAAAATATAAAGGAAACTTACACAAATAAGCATAATCCTTTAAGGTAATTTATAAAATTAAGACAAAAACCTTTTAAACATAAACTCCAGCATAATATGGAAAGGATAAATAAAATAATTCCATTTACTTATTCATATGGATATTCTACTAGTCTAATAATCACATGTAATATCAATATCTAATTTTATAATGATGCAATGCATAATTCTAGACTTCATAACCACATAGTAAATGCCTTTTTACAAGACTACAAATATGATTTTGTCAAGGCCTTCTGCTAAGACACTAGTTTGTCTCATTAGACCTACCGATGCATCGAGGAGATATAGTGGTCTCCACACATCACTTACTAAGTCCAATTCATTTTTCATCTGAAAAGATTTAAACATAACAAAAACATTCTTATTAAAAGAATCATACAAAATGTCAATACTTTATACATAAACCATGAATGGTATAAAAATAACACATCTACAATCAAACATATCACAAAATCATCAATATAATATGGAATATTTTTATCATAATAAATCAACCTCGATCGAGAAAAATATCTCATAAAGGATGTTGACATAGTTGAAAATGATCAGTAAAACTCTTTGGGAGAAATATCCCTTTTTCATGAATTCATTTTAAAAGTCACACAATTTATAAAGGAAGTAATTTATAAGATATTTTTGAATAAAAGAGTCTCATACCACTTTGAAACTTTTTAGTGGAATTAACATTTTAAAATATTCATGTCCGTATAAATAAATCTTTAAAATCATTTTGAAAAGATGGACATTAATGAGAAAGGTTTAGAAAAATAAATATTTAAAACATTTAAAATAATTTTTAAGTAAAAGAGTCCCTTAAAATAATCCTAATTAGAACACTTTTATGAATCATGGACATTGATAATAAATATTTCTTAGTAAAAACTTACACATAAACAATCTTGAATAATAATGAGATTGAGGAATTAACCCATACCATCCACTTTACATTGGTCGAGGGTATGATTAACCTCATGTATAATGACCATAGTGTATTATTAAATTATACCAAAACCATATTCATATTTATTATATCATAAATGATTCATTTATGACTTTATACTACCCATTTAATAATGATTTCCATGTTAAATTAACATTTCGGGTAATAATCGCTTTCTTTATCGTATATGTTTCAACTTGTTATTCTTGATCATATCATTTAGATCATGATTTAAATACTTCCAGAATATAAAAAATGTTTTATATATCATATATATTTATAATATAAATATTTATAATATATAGATATATGAAATGGAAGACACCGTTTATGGAGACAATAGATCGTACGTATGCATAAATGTTGTTTCTGTTTTCATATCTTATTGAACGGATGTCAGTGAATTAGATATGTAAAAGTATATACATCTATATATATATATATATCTTCAGTATAATTATTATTTCATATATTACATACTTATTAATAATATATATTTTTATAATCATCATTGAATGGTGAACGCGGGATTGAATCTCATCGCGTCGTGGAGACGATAATTCTTATGTACGCACGAGCGACAATATCATTATATCAGTGGTGAAATAGTATTTAATTTGATGGTATATCATAAATATATAATCATTTAAATATTATATTTATTATTTAAATCAATTATACTCATTATTATACCCATCCAAATAATGGAGTGTTTGAATAACGAACTGCACCACGACGTGGAGACGGTAAGCCGTACGCACGCACGCATGGTGACTTTTCCATTTATAGGATGGACAGAATAAGGAATATGCTTGTTACATATTTATAATAACATCACACTATGTATCAGGTACTGGAGTTATTATTTTGGTATGGAACAAACATAGAAATAGGAAGTGGAAGAAGAAAAGAACTTGAAAGAGGGTGGTGAAATTATTACCTCTTCATTGGGTGTTTCCTTTTGAGATGATCTAAAGGGATCCTTAAGTTGGCTTTTTGATCAAAGTAAGTCCTCTAGGTCTAATATAGGATAGTTTAGAGGATATTTGGTCAGGTTTTGGCTGAAACAAATGGCTTTGGAGGTTTGAATTTAATGGGAGCGGAAGTAACCTTTTATAAGAGAGGTGAGGGTCACTTTAAAAAATGCTTGAAATATTTTTTTTAATAAAATAATTTTCTGTTTATAATGGCTCAAAAATGATTTATTTATAGGATAAGGTGGGGAAGGGTATAAAAACTCTCAACCAATAGGTTTTAGAGAGGTTTAGTCACCATGTTATCCTTATCTTTAAGATTTAACTCTTTGTTAAATAGTTTGACATTTACCATGTCTCTTTGTTTTTTATAATATATGGTTAATAAACATACTATAACAAGACAAGAGAACAACATGTGGCTAATAATGAATATATATTACCTTATATAAGTTATTTTGAAGAACATTTGATTTTTAATAATATTATATCAATTAATAATATAGTATTTGTTTTAAAAACTCAATTATGTCAATTTTGACACTTTTTAGTATTTTTTTTTTGAAATACATAAAAACTTTATCACTTCAAATATAATTTATTTATCCAACCCTAACATGAAATATTAATCTATAAAATTATTTTAATTCATCCGAAGTCTCAATTTATATTTATTTGGATATTTATAATATAAATCATTTTAATATTTCATTAATAAGGTAATTACTGCATCATCATTGTGTCATAAATACAATATATTATTTAATTTCTAAAAATTATAAATAAAATACCATTATGTATAAATATTTTTAGATTTATAAGGAATATTTATAGTTGAATTTATATTGTGTTTATCTCTATATAAAAAATGGTTTAGTTATTAAACATTGAATTTAACACTTTTAACTCTTCTTTAAATAAAATAATAATAAATGACCTAATCTAATACAAGTTGACAAAAGAGGATCATATTTTATTCTTAATTTTGTTTTTGTCAAATTCCACTTATCCAATACTATTAGGACGTGTGTTGGGATAATTATAATATCATTTTTACCCTTAATTACCCTATTTACTTTTAGTCGCAGTAAACAAAAGTCAAAACATTCTATTCAACAAAAATTATTTTCATCATATTCAACCAAATAATACTTACTAATTTCAACCATTTCTCTTGGATTTTTGAAATTCAACTCACATAAGTGGTAAAATTAATTTTTATGCAAATTTGCAAATGCTCTTAGAAGGTGGGTAAAAAACATTAAAAAGTTCAATAAAACTTTTATTCATCTAGTTTTATTATAAAATGACTGCAATGAATTACAATGAACATATAAATTTATTATATATCTGTTTTTAATTAAAGTAAATTTAAATAAAAATAATTATTATTTATTTAAAAATTCCGTTTTAAATAATAACGCATTGTTTTCACTATTCATCAAAAATTGAATGTTTTCAGAAAAATACCAAAAATTTACCGTAAGATAATTTTGATATTATGAATTCAAAAATAAATTCCATTTTACCAAATTCAAAACATATTAATTTCATTTATTAATTTAAAAATTAATTCTTGTTTTCAAAACCAAAAAGCGGGTTTTTAAAAAATTAAAAAAAAAACGATTGACATGTGAGTATGACAAATTTAAATATGAAATTTCTTATAATGACAAACATTGTATTAAATGATAAAATTATAATCTAATTATACTTCTAAACCATTAAAATTCATAATTTAACACTATAATTTATTTCTATTAAAAAATATGTTTTCAACTAAAAAATAGTATTTTTCACTATTCATCAAAATATGAATGTGATCAGAAAAGAACCAAAAATTGGTCTAAACTAAATTTTTATATCCCTATTCTAAAGAATAATTTAATTTCATTAAATTTAATATATAAAAATTTCAAATATTGGTTTTAAAAATGGTTCTCCATTAAAATGCGGGAAAATTTCATTTTATTAAAAATACATCTTTTATCTAAGAAAATAAATTTGTTATTATATTACTTCTATGAAATATATAATATGGATGATAAAATTATATAGAGTATATAACATTTTAAAATGAAGTTAATACTATTAATATCCTCTTTTTGAATGGCTAGTTTGGTAAGTTGTGGTGCGGTCGAACTCAATGTTGCGTATATTGCAAGCTATTGAGTTACTTTAATAAGATAACCTACTATAAAATTTTGGGCTATTATATTCTCCCCTCCGTATATAAATGTAATCCTCAAAATTTGAAATTGTTCTTCTAAAATAAATGGTTAAAAATAGAAAAATACCATTGTGGAAAACCCACATCAAACATTGGGTTAATAATATTTAGTCGTAATTAGAGGGAAAGGGAAATAAAAAAGTCACCACCAAATTATGATCTCGATTAGAAGAACATTGGTGGAAATTAGAGACACAAAATTGGAGGAAAAACATAAATATTTATAGGGAGTGATTGAGGTCATCAATCACAAACATGTGTAAAACTGATGGTCTCAAAGCCATCAATCTAAGATGATATAAAATATCATCGGTTCAACAACACATATGGTATTAGGGTAACACATTTTTTTAGTTTTAAGATCCCTTTGCTAAAGTTTAAAAAAAAAATTATTCATAGAATAAGAGGAAATATATATATATGTATATATATATATATATACTTGATAAGTAGAGTTTCATCCTTCAACTAATTCATACCACAATCTCATATTTCACTCAAAAAGATAATAGAATTCAAAAATATTCTATTTATCCTGAAAGTATAGGGTTCCAAATAAATGAATTTATAATATATCTATTAGATCATTTAAAAGGATAAATTATACAAACTAGGAGATCACGTATGCCAGTGTTAGGTGATCCACCATTTTCTCCCATCAGTTACAGGTTCACGTCTCGTGGCCTTGTCAGACACGATGAGTTGTCACCCAAACTCTAGGTTGTACTTTTTATGACTATCCAAAAATAATCTCAAGAAATTATTTAACCTTAAAAATAGTATCCAATGTCAAAATTAATTGATTCTAAACTTTAGAATTATCCAAAATACTTCTATCCAATCTCACAATCCAAAATTTATAAGGAAGGTAAACAAAAAGAAGATCCTTTTTTTCCATGTATTAACATGTGAATACCTTTATCATGTACTCTTTTAAAACACTACAACACCCTGAATTACCATAAAACCTTATTAATTACATTTATTCTCCCTTATTCATTATAGAATACTGGATATACTCCTTCTATCCAAAAATGTTGTAAACTCCAACAATGATGGAATATAAAAATCATTAATCAGTTTCATGGTACTCAAGAATATCCAATATAATTTATCCAAATCAATCATATATTATTACAAAATCAATACCTCAGAATTAGAACCATATTATGGTTTATCTTTCTCCAAACCAAATATTTTACAAAAAAAATACCTGATATAGAGTCACATTTTTTGGTTCCACACAATCTCACGCCCTTAATGAAATAGTGTTATAGTACAATCCTTATATACTCTATAATTATTATAACATGTACATCATTAATAAAATACTCAAATGACACAATACATTAATAACAACATAAGAACTCTAATCATTCCTCTTCATCTTTGGTAGTATCAGAACATGATTAATATCCAATAGCAACATTTAGGTTATACTCTCATGATTTGGAAATTGATTCCCGTAGTGTCCTAACTCCTTACAGATGAAGCATTGTACATTTGAAACATTTTTCTTATGAATGAAATCAAGAACATGGTGTCCTTTTTCTCGAAACATATAACAAACTCCCATTCCCTTCAAGAATTTACCAAGGTGATTCTTTCCACAGTTATCACATTTTGTAAAATCCTTCTTTCCACTCTTCCAGTTATCCATCTATATCTCTTCCATCCTTTTTTTCTCTTGTTTCCCTTCAAAGACATAGGACTAAGAGAATTTTTACATATTTTATTAACACATGATTCTATTTCTTCATATGATGAGAATATGTGGGAGAGTAGTAACCATTTAAATGTTGGATTAATACCATAAAAGATATGATCCTTATTAGTCTTTTGATCATACATATTCTTGGAATTCTCATTCCTTCTACTAGGCACCATTTCAAAACAATGGCATAAACTAGGTTAGTTTATGAATCACAATTCGTAATTCCAAACTTGTAAAATACATAATGTAAATTGAAAATATTATGAATATAATCTATAATCACAAAATGTATTCTTTGAAGAAGTATTTACTCTTAAATCCTTTATAATGGCTTGTAATAAAATTTTGAGTTATCCTAAGCATATCCCCTTGGAATGTCGTAACCAGGAGTGCAAGAAGGCCCGTTGTCGTGTACTAGGATACCCCAGGTCATGCTCAAAACTCCAAGTCAGAGTTTTTACACTTAGGTACATTTGTGTCATATCCGTCTCTACCATTTCGTATCCATATAGAGATGTATTGCTTGTAAAATACACAAAATCTCTAAATTATCAAAATTCCAGAAAGTTCTTCAATACTAATCCATAAAGTCTATCTTAGGATAATGTTCTCTAATCAGATTTTATCTAATTCTATTTCCAAGGTTATTGATAATCTTTCTCTGATACCAACTGTAATGCCTAGACCCTAGAAGCCTAGAGTCGGTGCATTCTTTTAATACATTGGCATGATTATAGGTAATTAAGTCCCGAAAGACTGATCAGTTTAGCAGTCTTAGAAAATAGATTACTTATATGAACGTTACATTACACATTAGAAAATAAAACACAATATAAATGATCTTTTGAGAAACCCATTAATCTCCTAGATTAACCCTGATTATGAATCGTAATACACTTCTTGGAATCTTGGGAAAATAAAACATAAAAAATGGGTGAGCTCAAATGCTCAGTAAGGATAAAAATGTAGTGGAAACATTCAAAAATAAGTATATACATTTAATAAAAAATATGAAACTAAATCCTTTTAAACTTAAACTTTAGCATAATATATCTATGATAAATCAAATAATTCCATTAATTTATTCACATGGATATTCTACTAGTAGAATAATCACATGTAATATCAATAGCTAATTTCATAATGATGGAATGCATAATGCCAGACTTCATAACCACGTAGTCAAGGCCCTGTGCTATGACTACAAATAAGATTTTTCCAAATCCTTGTGCGAAGACACTAGATTGCCTCATGAAACCTACCGATTCATCGAGGAGCTATAGCGGGCTCCACCCATCACATACTAAGTCCAATTCATTCCTCATATGGAAATTATAAAACATAACATAAACATTCATATTAAAACTAGCATAAGAAATGTCAATACATTATCCATAAACATGAATGGTATAAAAATAACACATCAACAGTTAAACATATCACAAAACCATCAATACAATATGGAATATTTTTATCATTATAAATAAACCTCGATCAAGAATAATATCTAGTAAAGGATGTTCACATTGTTGAAAATGATTAGTAAAAATCTTTGAGAGAAAAATCCCTTTTTCATGATATCATTTTAAAATTCACACAATTTATAAAGTAAGTCATTTAAAAGATATTTTTGAATCAAAGGTTCATGTAACACTTTGAAACTTTTTAAAGGAATTAACATTTTAAAACATTCATGTCCATATCAATAAATCCTTAAAATAATTTTGAAAACATTGACATTAATGAGAATGGTTAAGAAGAATAAAACTTTAAAAAATTTAAAATTATTTTTTAGTAAAAGAGTCCCTTAAAATAATCCCTTTTAAAAATATTTCAAAAAACATGGACATGGATAATAAATATTTCTTATTAAAAATTTACACATAAACAATCTCGAATAATAATGAGTTTGAGGAATTAACCCTTACCTTTCACTTTCCATTAGTCGAGGATATGTTTAACCTCATTTATAATGACCATAGTTTCTTATTAAATTATACCATAACCCTATTAATATTTATTATATAATGTGTGATTCATTTATGACTTTATACTTCCCATTTTATAATTATTTTCATGTTAAATTAACATTTCGGGTAATAATCTCTTTTTTATCGTGTGTGTTTTTACTTGTTATTCTTGATCGTATCATTTAGATCATGATTTAAATACTTCTAGAATATGAAAATTTATTTACATATAATATATATTTAGAATATAAATTTTTATAAAATATAGATATATCAAATGGAATGCACCGTTTATTGAGACAGTAGGTCGTACGTACACATAATGGTTTTTTCCATTTTCATATCGTATTGAACGGAAGTAAGTGAATAAGATATATGTATGTATATACATATATACATATATATATATATCTCTCCAATAGCATTATTATGTCATATATTACATAATTATTAATAATATATATTTTTATAATCATCATTGAATGGTGAGCGTGGGAATAAATCTCATTGCGTCGTGGAGACGGTAATCTGTACGTACGCACGAGTGACAATATCATTTTATTGATGGTGAAATCGTTTTTAATTGGATATTATGACATATATAAAGATTAATTAACATTTAATATTTATAATTTACATCAGTTATACTCATTATTATACACATCCAAATAATGGAGTGTTTGAATAACAAACTACACCATGACGTGGAGATGGTAATCCATACATATGAACGCATGGTGACTTTGCCATTTATAGGATGGATAGAATAAAGAATATAGTTGCACCATATTTATAATAAAATAAAAGTATATAGTAGGTACCAGAGTTATTATTTTGGTATGGAAACAATAAAGAAAGAGGATGTGGAAGAAGAAAATAACTTGAAAGATGGTGGTGAAATTATTAACTATGCTTTGGGTGTATTTAGTTGATCAATATGGCTCTTTAAGTTGGATTTATGATCAAAGTAAGGCCTCTAGGTAGAATGGAGTAGATTTGAGAGGATATTCGGGTAGGGGTTGGCCGGGGCATATGGCTTCGGAGTTGTGAATGTAATAGAAGGGGAAGTAGCCTTTTATAATATAGGTGAGGGTCACTTTAGGACAGGCTTGAAATATTTTTTTATAATAAAATAATTTTCGGTTTTTAATGTCTCTAAAATGATATATTTATTTTAGATGGTGGGGATGGGTCGAAAACCTCTCAAAAAATAGATTTTAGACATGTTTAGGTCACCATATTTGTCTTATCTTTTAGATTTAACTCTTCGTTAAATAGGTTTATATTTACCATGTCTCTTTGTATTTTTATATTACATGGTTAATAAACGTACTATATTAAGTCAAGCGAACCCCAAGTGGTTAATTATTAAAATATAAAACCTCATCTAAGACCTTTGGCTGAACCTTATATTTTTAAGAATATTATATCAATAAATAATATAGTATTTGTTTTAAAAACTCAATAATGTCAATTTTAAAACTATTTAGTATTTTATTTTTTTGAAATCAATAAAAACATTGTCACTTCAAGTAATATTTATTTAACCAACCCTAACATATAATATTAACCTATAAAATTAGTGGAATTCATCAGAAGGCTCCATTTACATTTATTTGGATATTTATACTATTAATTATTTTAATATTTCATTAATAGGGTAATTACTACATCATCATTGTGTCATAAATCAATTATATTATTTAATGTATAAAAATTATAAATAAAATTCCATTTTTTAGGAAATATCATTATCTTTCTAATGAATATTTATAGTCTAATTTATATTATGTTTATCCCTATATAAAAAATGGTTTAGTTATTAAACATTAAATCTAACACTTTTAACTCTTTTTTAAATAAAATAATAATAAATGTCCTAATCTAATACAAGTGAACCAAAGAGGACCATATTTTATTCCCAATTTTGTTTTTGGTCTAATTACACTTATCCAATATAATTAGGAAATGTGTTAGGGTAATTATAATATCATTTTACCCTTAATTACCCTATTTACTTTTAACCGCGGTAAATAAAAGTCAAAAGTTACTATTCACCAAAAATTATTTTCATCTTATTGAACAACATGTTACTTATTAATGTAAACTTTTTTTCTCTGATTTTTTAAATTCAACTCACATAAGGGGTAAAATTATGTTTTATGCAAATTTTTAAATGCTCATAGAAGGTGGGTAAAAACGTTAAAAGGTTGAATAAAATTTTGTAGATCTAATTTTATTATAAAATGACTCCAATAAATTAAATTGAAATTATATAGGTATTATATATCTATTTTTACTTATAATACTTTTAAATAAAATAAATAATTATTTAAATAAAAAGTTAGTTTTAAATAATAACGCAGTGTTTTTCACTATTCATCAAAAAATGAATGTTTTTAGAAAAATACCAAAAATTTACCCTAAGATAGTTTTCATCTTTAGAATTCAAAAATAAAGTCCATTTTACCAAATTTAAAACATAGAAGTTTTATTTATAAATTTAAAAGTAATTCTCGTTTTCAAAACCAAAAAGCGGGTTTTTAAAAATGTAATAACTATCAAAAGATTGACATGATTTTATGTTACGTTATGATGTGAAATTACTTATAATAACCTAAATAATATTAAAAGATAAAAATATAATCTAATAATACTTCAAAACCATTCAAATTTATAATTTAGCACTACAATTTATATTTATTAAAAAAGACATTTTCAATTAAAACGTAGTATTTTTCATTATTCATCAAAATATGAAAGTTATCATAAAAGTACCCAAAAATTGTCCAAATTAAACTTTTAAGTCCCAATTCTAAAAGAAGAATTTAATTTTATTAAATTGAATATATACAAGTGTCAAATATTGGTTTTAAAAAGGGCTATCCATTAAAAGGTGTTAAAATTTCAATTTTTAAAAAATACTTCTTTTATCTGAAAAAATGATTTTTTTCTTATAATATGTCTAATAAACACATAATATGGATGTTAAAATTATATAGAGTATATAATATTTCAAAATTCAGTTAGTACTATTCATATCATCTTTTTGAACGACTAGTCTGGTAATTTGTGGTGTGCTCGAATTCGGTGTTGTGTGTAGCGCAAGAAATTAAATTACTTTAATGAGATAACGTACTATAAAATCATGAGGTGTTATACCTTTTGAATATGAAATGTTATGAAGGCCCAAATAAAAGAGAACATAAAGCATGAAAATGCGTAATAACTTGTCTTTGTAGAACCCAACCCTCTAGGTCCTAAACTAGAGTGCTCTGGGGCATATTGATGAACTGCCAAAGAGGGTCGAGGGGCCTAATTCAAGAGCAGCCGACTCGAAAAGAAGAATGGAGAATAAGGGCATGGATATCTCTCAAGAGGGAGAGGTATGTGGCATGATTATTACAAACCTAACATGAAAGAGGATATAAACCCATACCACACCACATACCCCCCTCCTTGAGGGTTTGGACCAATGGGCCAGAGAAGAGAGAAGGTTTCCAAGAAATATTGTTAGACTCGAAGATAAAACATTGGGGCATTCATACGTATCCCATGAGGATGGGAGTCAAGCTATACATATTTCTTAAGATGGTGTTCAGTTTAAAGTCATGCGACAAGGATGTTATAGATCTTAGTTTATGGTAACAGAGCTCGGACCGTAGATGCCCAGTTTAATGTCATGTGTGTGGAACATATGGGTAGAAAGTGTGAATCATCATGCCTTCAATGAAGGATACCACATAATAGCATCAATGATATAGGATGAATACTAACCATGTTCACCCCATAGTATCTATATAGTTTCCTGTAAAAGGAAAAAACAATGTGTGTTGATTGCTAACCACATTTTCAATGCGGGACTTGTGTCAAATTATCGTCTAGGATCCTTGAGGAGGTAGGCATAAGATGGTAGGAGATCCTTGAGGATTAGCATCCATGATGTTCGTGGGTCCTTCTAGATGTGAAAGCTGATAGAAACCCAGATGATGGGATGTGTAATGTGTGGTGGGACCTTGGTAGTTTAATGTCTTGCGGAAAGTATGATAATTCAAGGTGTGTCTCAAGGGGATTTTTGTGGCATGAAAAAAATAGCATGTCCTGAATCAGGACATAGGGTCCACACCACACCACACAATCCTAAGTGAGAACATGGTCCAGAGGGCCCGAAATGCCGAGGGACCTGAGGCCAGGTCATGGATAGAATGTCCCAACCTGTTTGTAGTTTATTGTTTTGTGGGATGAGTGTGGAGTGGTTTTACATCATTCAGTTTTGACAGATCACCCTATTTAAAGTTGTGCGGTGAGGATATTGGTGATCTTAGTTTAATCTCATCATGCTCGGACCATTTCTGCAAGACCCATTAAGTGAGTATGGCCTTACCAAATCTCTTAATCCTACGTGATAAATGCTCAGTGTGGGAAACAATGAAAGTGATCAGGTTATTCCCATTATATAAGGGAACAATAATAAGGGAAAGAGATCGTTTGGGGTCGATCCCACCAATACCAACATCTGTGCTCGATGAACACTATCATTCAATGGGATAGCAGGACAAAATGAATCATTTAACTGAATATTTTGGACATATAGGGGTGGTGATAATGATGGATGGTGGTTTTTGATTGTGTTCGAAACACAACATCTATATTGTGTGACCTGGAATGGGAACAAAAAATGAGGTTCATCCGCTAACCATATTCGAAACACCGGACTAGTATCAAATTGTCATCTAAAATCCTCTAGGACATTGGCCTGAGATGGAAGGAGATCCATGGGGCCTAAAATTCATGCAATTAGGGGGATATTTCGGATGTGGATGCTGATAGAGACCTAAACAAAGGGTACGCGGGAAGCGTGGACATGCTCATTGTCTAATGTTAGGGAAGTAAGGGAGAAAAAGGTAGAGATCTACAAGGAGGTGGAAACATTGTGGATTAATGATAAAAATGACATGATTGAAGAAAAAAACATCCTTCACCACACCATTTGTTTCGAGAAGCATCTGAGAAAATGGGATGAACCCATGGGGGTGTTACAGTTTGGGGCTAGGCCTACAGAAAAAATTTCCGGGCATTCCTACATATCTGATGAATATGGGAATCAAGATATACAATATTCTGAAGACATTAATTTTAATGTCGTTCAGTAAGGACATGGTAATATAGAAGAACGGGAGGTACACGTTGTGCGATCATTGAAAACCCGTCATAGGTGTGGACAAAGAAGTATACAATACATTGTGTGTGATCCTCCTATTGAACTACACTCAGGGGAAGTCAATGAGAAGGATTTCATGCTAGACCATAAGAAAAAGTTTTTGAGAATTCTTACATATCCCGTGAGGATGGGAATCAAGCTATACATAGTTCTTGAGATGCTGTCTATTTTTACATCATGTGGCATGAACGCGGATAGATCATTGATTAAGGTCATAGAGCTCAAGAAATTTTGTTGTTTATTGTCATGTGGGATGGGTTCCAGGTGGTTTTACGTCCTTCATTCTGAAAAGATCACACATTTTAACATAATGTGTTGAAGATAGAATAGTTTAAGGTCACGCGGGACCATATATAGTTTAACATCATGCAGGATCACATACAGTTTGATGCCATGTGGGACAGCTGCTGAATAGTTTTATATCCTTCAACTCAGACAAATCATATATTTTAACGTCATGTGGTAAAGATGTCATAGTTTATGGTCATGTAGGACCGTAAAATATTGGGGCCTTATAGATTTCAGTTTTTGGTTATAGAGATCAAACTCTGATGGTATATTTTCCTCTCGTAGTTTAACATCATGTGGGGATGGTGTTGAATAGCTTTACATCCTTCAGCTTGGATGGATCACATAGTTTAACGTCGTAGTGAGGACACAATATTTTAAGGTCATGTAATACCATGTTACTTATGAAAAGTATTTCTTGAGAAATTTGGCATTGGGGGAGAAGTTATATGCTCTACATCTATAGTAACTAGGGAGTATTCACTATTGGGATAAACCTCATAAATGATGTAAGGTCATTCCTATTTGGGATTTAGTTTGGGTGGTTTCCTATCGAGTATCGTTGGATTTATTAGGTATAACACTGTATAACCTTGTAAGAAAGAGAATAGATGAACTATATTATTGAAATCCATGGACATATTGTTCTGATGCCTCTCCAGATTGTGCAGGGTACAATGCCGATTCTCATCAAGTGCTTCCAATTCAGCCAGATGGATCTTGGATACCTTTTTTGGTGTTTGTTTATCATATAATTTTGTGTGCAATGAAGAAAACTAAATATATATGGGTAGTACTATCTCCATTCCATACACTAGAGAATATGGGGTCACCTAAGTGAAATTTCAAGTCATTTTCCAATAGGTCCAGAGTGTGTTGGGGAGCTTGTCCAGCCAACTTTTCATCTTTTTACCAACCATATTTGGCAGAATGTTGGAGAGGCATTTTTGAACTCCTCTATCTTTCCATTTTATTGGGTGAGATAGTAAGAGGAAGGGTTAGAACGGATGTTGAACTTCACATTAAACTTCTTATGTTCAGTTTTCCTGAAGTCAGTGTCGTAATAGGTAGGGATGGTGTAATGGAATATGAATTGGTAGATGATATTGGAGATCAAAAATACAATGATAGAATAAGCCTTGACCTACTTGATTGTAACTACCTCTTCCCACTTGGAAAATAAATCCATAGTTGTCATGATGAATGAGCACTGGTGAGCTGTAACTGATAGATATGGTCCCACTACATCAAGTCCCCAGACCCCAAAGGGCCAAGAGTACTTGGTAGTGTGGAGAGGATTTTGCGGCTGATGGAAAAAATAATCATGAATTTGAAACTCATGACAACTCTTGGAAAACTCTATGCAGTAACAGATCCTGGCGGTCCAAAAATACCTCAACCATTGAATCTAATGAGATAGATTCAGCCCAATCTGATTACCCTAAGGAACTGGCATAAACTTCCAACATGACTTGATAAATATCACCTCCTTGAATGAAACATAGGTGAATCCCATAACACCCACAATTATAGAGGATCTTCTCATCATCAAAACCACTCTGAAGGGTGAAATACAATGACTATCATCGAATTCACACATTCTCTCATCGATCTGCTGTAGGAATACCATGTTGGATGTACTCAATAATGGTGGACCACTAGTTGGGAGTCACCTCAAAATTTGTGGTAGGGGGACCAGGGGGTCCTGAAGTGGAGGCTCTAGCCGCAATGTGGATTACGTGTGGTCTATTATCATTATATAGAATAATGGGAGTGATAAATCACCAATACGCTATAAGAATTATCAAATCATCCTTGTCGGGATCTGTGATACATGAAACAAATCTTTCCAAGGCATCAGCTCGACTGTTCTGCGAATGAGAGACATGAGTAACCATCAACTGAGATGGGAACTGAGCTGTTAACTAGTAGGTATGTTCTAATAGTGCTACAACCTCCAAATTCATGATAATATTGTCACCATTGATCTGATTGATGAACAATTTGGATTCCCCCTTCAAATGAAAATGGGAAACATCAATCTCGAGGTCTAGTTTAAGACCAATGATGAGAGACTGGTACTCTACCTCACTGTTGTTACAGCCTTCTAACAACAGGAAGGAATATGGAAGAACAGCTATGCTAGTGTGATGAAGATGATACCCACGCCCACTCTGTTGAGTTTGGGGTCATTGAGTCTTCTACTAGTTAGGATTTTGGAAGCACCCTCAAAGTGAATTTTCCAACATGAAATATCATTATCTACCAAGAGGATTTCCTCATCTCAGAAAATCCTAATCCTGAGACTAGTTTGTAGGAGATGGATGGGTGGGAATTAGGCATGCACATACATGTCCCTTAATTGCATTCTGTGGGACAAACATGATTTCAAAATATTGTAGGATCACTTCCCACTGATAAATATGGCCTGTCATCATAGGGTAGTTCAGAATGTACTTCAGCAGATCATCTCGGGATAGTAGCTATATTTCATGAGGCTTCATATAGTGTCGTAATTTTTTCATTGCGAAAACTAGGGCAAGGTATATCTTATCGATAGAGGAATATCTGGTCTCTATATTGAATAGAATGCAGTTGAGATAATAAAAACTATTCTCTATCCCTTCGTTGTTTTTCTAGGCGAGAAGGGATCTAAGAGATCGCTCTAGAGTAGTCACATAAAAGTCCAGCGGCTTTAAATAAATGGGTGGCATCCGGATCAGAGGTTGTAACAGGTACTGCTTGATTTACTCAAAATCAATCTGACACACTTTATCCCACTGATAATATTCACCTTTCATCATGAGCTGGGAAAAGGGTTTACAATTTCAAACCATATTTGTGATGAATCAACATATATAGGCTATGTGGCCTTGAAAGCCTTAAAACACCCATATGTTTCTCTGGGGTGACATCTAGGAAATAGACTTTATCTTCTTCTAATCAATCTCAATGCCTATATATCTAATAAAAATATATGAATCTTTTTTTATGTGTCCTCGAAAGAACATTTCAAAGGGTTCATCTTTATATGGTGGGATCAAAGGAATAAAACACTTTCTTAAGATCTTTGAGATGATCCATGAACTGGAAATCTTTGAGCACCAGATCATCCATGTAGCTTTCCACCAATGTCCTGAGGATTGGCATAAATATATGATTCATGGAATTATAATAAGTGGAACCTGAATTCCTCTGACTTAAGGTTATTGCCTAGTAAAATAATGTACCTTGTGGTTCCCTCAAGTCTATAGACTCTTCATCCTCAGGGGATATTCAAATTTGGTTATACCTGGAATACCCATCCATGAAGGAGAGATCTTGGAACCTCATAGTGGTGCTAATCAATAGTTTTTCCATTGGAAGGAGAATATTATCCCTTGGACGGTGATGGTTGAGATCCCGTAAGTCGATATAGACTCGGATCTACTTGTTCTTCTTCACGAAAGGCACAATTAGGGCTAACCATCTAGCGTACTGGACCTCCTTGACAAATTTGGGTTAGATGATCTTATCAACCTTGGACTCGACCATATAACTGTGAAAAAGGTGCATCTTTCTGGGTGGTTATTTAAACCCATGATGATTCTCTGGTAGACCAAGGTGGTGGATGGCGACCTGAGAATCTATTCCTGTCATTTTGTCATAACTCATGGAAAATACATCACGATGATTCATCATGAATTCCATGCACCATTATTTCTCTTCGACATGAATAGAATCACTAATCAATGTGTGTTTTAGATCTATCCCATTGTCGAGGTTCACCTATGCCAAATCATCAACTGTGGTGGAAACACTCTCTGCAAAGGCGGGAGGAGCATCCTTCAAATCCTCCTTCTCATTACCTGGGGAGGGAGCCTTAACGAGAGGTCATTCCTTTCAATAAATGAATCATAATGGGACACTAGTTCCATTCTGAGTAGCAATGGACACTGCATCAGTGGACTCCTATGCTTCTGAAACGATAGCGATGAATGCTGTCAACACGATCCCATTTGGTCTTCCACCTAGGGGCCTTTCTTGATGATTTCAAAGCAATAGTGGTGTGTTAGATTGATACAGTTTATCCTAGACTGACTAAACAAAAAATTAATATGTATTGTTGTTCCCATGGGGAAGACATCTTGATACCTTATAGGAGCAAAAGGCTCTGGGATCACCCATGACTAATTTTTGTAGGAATATGAGGTGATCTTCCGACATCCATTAGACTTAGGAATATGCTTCCCCCTCATTCCAGAAACAACAAATCATTTCCCCAGATCTAGGGTCGTAGCCTCCAATCGATGGATTGGGAAAATATAGGTATCATTTAGGCTTTTCCATAGGTCGGTTGTAGCTATAGCATGTTCAACCTCATTATCCTGGATTTGATTTCCATTTATCTTGTAATAGTCGGCATCTAGATAGCAGGATACCCAAGAAAAAAATGGAGATGTGTCACCTTAGAGTATTCCTAGTCGACCTTTAAGGGAGTACTTAAGAAATTGGTGATATGATGAGGGGACCACTGCGTCTATGTGGAGCCATGGCCTACCCGTCAACGCGTTGTATGTGGTGTCTTGTGAAACATCCATTAACTCAGTGCTATCCACTTGGCCGCCAAACTTGATCTTCAAGTGAATATTTCCAATCGGTGTATGTTCTGTCCTATCATAACCTTGAATTTTTTGGTTAGAGGTACTCATATCATCCTCGGACAACCCTATCTTTTGGATAGTTCATGTCAGGATAAGGTTGATCTGAGAACCTATGTTGACAAGACAGCGATGAACCTCTACTCCATTAAAGAGGCCAGCAATGTACAGTGGGTAATGTTTTCCTTATATGGGAGATCCTTCATCTTTCCCAGAGAAATAAATATTTCATTGAAATTTGGCATGCTCTTTTTCCTTGTCATTGAAGGATTCTACATCCACTACCTCAATCTCAAACTAGAGGGGGATTCATAAAGCCTTGATAAGGGTATCTTGAATATTTTCTGATAGAAGAAGAGCCTAGAGGATAGAGAGCCTATCAGAGGTGCTAGAAATATGTTTAAGAACATCATAATTCATCTCCAATCATGTACTTCTACTGATAAGATGTCGCTCTGTGGAAGGTGGTATGGAGGTCCTTTCGGGCTGAACCGGTGACTGGATAGTGTTGGGAATGTCATGCTGCTCACTAGTAGACTTTTATGTAGTGACCACTAGATGAGGGATAAATTACTAAGGCCAATCTTCAATGGAATGATGATGGTTGTAGCACGACCATGGTGGACCCATCTGATCAAGTAGAACAAATAGTGGTGGAGGTAGATCTAGTGAAACAAGATGAAAAGGTTTCACATGTTGAGCTCTATGCTAGGCAAGATGTCTGGTTTCGGTGGCATGCATTGCCAAGCTAGAAGCACTGATCGGGGAATTAAGATTACATACATTACCATGGATCTGTCAACGCTGGTGATGGATAGGGACTTTGGGAGGATCTGTCCAACACTCCTCGTCGTCAGGAACTATATAAGGGTTTATCATCTCCACGGTGTGGACTGAAGCATACCCTTAATCATCACATAAAAATCCTCCACCACCGGATGTATTCAAGGGCTAATTTCCATATCTGGGGGAAAGAAGTCTCCGAGAGTATAGGATGTAGATGACATCGGTGGGGGAATTTGTTTTCCCTTATGTTGATGATGTTTTCTCTTCTGGAAAGAGGAAGGTTGAGATGTTTTTGCATAAGTACTAGCTGCGAGTGATGTGGAAACTTCTGAAGACTTGGGTCGATTTAGATGTTCATGGATGATACCTTCGGCATGGTAGAGTGCCTCATTAGCCATCCAGTCATAATATTTTTGAGACCTATAGTTAGGAACCTGATGCTACTCACCCTCATTGTCATTGTCATTGTCAGGCTTCATGAACTCAAATGTGACCTATGCCAAAGTTGGACTTAACCTAACTATGTTGTTATCAACCTATTCTTGAAGCCAATCATTAAACACATAGCATTTTTTGAGTTTGTTCTACTAGATTTAGTGATAAGGGAAGTAGTTAGGGTGATCAATGAGATCAACCTTTTCGGGCCTCTTGCATTCTGGTAACTATAAATTTCCTTTGTCCAAGGAACTTTAGAAATAACTGGGGACCTATGCCTCATTGAATGAGTAGGTGTAGTTCCTTCTATCCAAGAAGGGGGCTCTATGACCCTGGCCCTGATAAGGGGCTAGAGGAGCCTGTCGAGGAGGTGCAACCTAGATATGTTACCTGGGTGGTGGCGGTGCGTTACATGGGGGAACATTCTAATTATAAGGTGGTCTCTTTTGTGTTTGAGGCTAGACCTATGGTGGAAGGCCTTAGCGAGGCTGTAGAGCTGGCTCCACTAGTAATAACTCAAATTCCCAGGGGCATCTATTTGGGTCATTGCGGTGGGCTTAGCCTTATCATGCATTCTCTCTGGAAATACAGGAGGAAACAAACAAGATTTCTAGGACTACCACAAGGCTTCCTCTAGAAAATCTTCCTTATCAGTTAAACCTCTAAATCCACTAGGTTAATTCTATGTGATGGGATAGGGGAGCGGTTACATTTTTACATTTCCCATGTACATTGTCCACAGATATTTCTGAGTAATCGGCATATCAAGAGAGTAGTTGAGTCCTTTCCATTGGGTGAAAAAATCGATGAAACACTCTTTAAGACTCAGATTGTAGTTGAAGAGGTATGAAATACTCATCTTCCAGGTGGTAGAGCTGAACTGGGAATGGAATTCTCTACAAAGATCTTTCCTAACGGCTACTGACCCAATGGGTAGCTTGTTGTACCAGAAAAATGCATTCCCTTACAATGATTGTACGAAAAATCGGAGTTCGACAGCCTCTTGTTGTGCTGCAGTTCCCTGCGTTGGTCCACACCTTTAGAGGAAGTGGAAAAGATGTTTCAGTGGGTCGCCCATCCCTTTAAAGGGTGGAAGGGTAGGGTTTCTGAAACTAGGATGTTCTGGCATATCATCCACCCATGTTGGTTATGACTTACCATTGGGCGGAATTTCCACCTTTTGAGTTTCCAAAGCCTTGATATGGGCAATGATCACTGAAATTGGATCGTTTGGGAGGGTATTCCTATCTTGATGGGGATCCCTACCAACCAATGCATTGGAAAGTTCTTCAACATGATAAGTAGGCCTAGAGGCTTGTTGAACAGCTGGTGGGATGACCTGTGGAGGGGATGGGGGAACCTGAGTTTGGTCCTAAATATAATTGTACCATTGAGGTGTATTTGGTGATACATACCACTACCTCTTACCAAAGTCTTCGGCCTCTACCATTTATATGTGGATAATATGGTCAGGATCACCTAAAGGAAACTCATCGGGGGAAGTTTTACGTACCCCTACGTCAGTGGGAGGGTGGTGATTGGTTTCCTATCATATCAACTAGCATCATGTAGAGAAGGGATATTCAACCAGTAGTGATGAAAGAAGGAATGTGACATCTATTTCACCAGTGCCATTCTGTCTTCCATGGATGGTAAGAAGGATCCATGCTGACAACATCACAGACCGGGATTGCCATCGTTCAACTGCCCTAATTTCTGGTGAGTTTCATGCCAGGTCCACTATTTTTTTCATGGTACCTGGCACCAGATAACTAGATCTGGTAGAACTCTAGTCCACTAATGTCTTGAATTCTACTAATCTCTACATTGAAGAGAATAATGTCACATCAGGTTCACTATTTCTATTTTTTACTCTTTCTACAGGGTGTGCATCCATCGATAGAGGGAGCGTTGGTCTGTTACCCCTCATTTTCTCATTCCAAATGCAGGAATCATCCGTCACTTATTTAGGGACGTTTAGTCCTTTATAAAAATGGTATGAGGGGATGTTGTTCTCTCCATCTGTTTATTCCTCCTTGAAAATTGTTTCCTGTTTTTGGCACCCCATAAACATTAAGACGTTTTTCTAGATACTCTTACCAGTGCTACGTCTTCCTGGATGTCGTTTAATTACATTGAATATTTCTAGACATTCTAAGTGGTCATGTTAGGGAAGTAACCTTCAGTTTGGGTAGTAGTCATGTTGGACATCGCTGGCATGTATGGAGACTGGAACATTGATGTGTCTGGGATTCTTCCCCTTATGATAGGGCCTATCGAGGAAATGGAATCTCGATCCATCCCACATGAAATGTAGAGAATCATATTCTATGGGTATGTCCTTGAGGTTTTCCTCAACTTCCCATGCTTAACATAGGGTATTCTGCGAGTTTAAGGTCTAGCGGAGATAAATCTGACTAATCATAACACTAATAGGAGTAGATTAGATGGGTCCATCCCCGCGATAAAGCTCCTGAGGGGTTTACTAGATGAGTGGATCAAGATTCCCGATGAAGTTGGATTTGAGTAAACTAGGGTCCTTATAAAAAGTACGCTAGGGTTTTCCCTTAGCTGGGATTGAACCTCAGGGAGGTTTCCTACATACCTTGTCTCAAGAGACAAGGATCAAAACCCATGTAGTTAGAAGGGGTAATGAATCGAGATGTGCATAGAGGACAAAAACCCAAATACATGTTGTGGAATATGCATGGTTAGTATCCTAGGAGCTGCTAGGATCATTGAGGGGTGGGCGACAAGATTACACCGGGATGTGGCAGCCTGGGTAAAAATCAGGATGGATATGGATAGTTGAATAAAGTCGATGGAGAATGAGAGGAAACCATCATGAAGATGATGACGATGTTACGATTAAGCCTCAAAGAGACTTCCTATGTATCCCTATGTAAGAAAATCAAAGTCCACATAAGAAAATTAAGATATTCCATGTTTTCCTTAAATTAATTTATCAAAGAGTTGGAACAATTAAAATCTATATTGTGAATTAAATTATTGTATGTTTTTTGGTTGTTCATATATATTTTCTTATGATATGGTCGTGTCTATGAGTTTTTACATCCCAAAAGGAAATGTTTTCCATCTATTTTCATATGTTATAGCCATGAGTATATGGAGATAGGGGTCACAACACTTATCATGACGTGTTATATTAATTATTATTTCAAAACTATGAAGTTGAGTTAGTTACATTAGGTGAATATAACATCATGGTATATTTAATATCTTCTCTAATTTTTATACTATTGGATAAAATTTGGATATTAGATCATGTGGATATTAGGGTATCCTATTTGACATTGATATCAAACTATTAGAGTAGTGGAATGCACCTTTTTTAAATGGTAAAAGGAAATTGTCACATTATATCCTATCTAGTTTTTTCATGAGTGTTCCTCTATTGAAATATAATTTTTGTAATAACATTGAAGATGTTAGAAAACTGGATAAAATGGATTATTCTAGGAACATTCTTTGTTTAAAATGCATGTCATATGTAAAATTATCGTTCTATGTGTATTGGAAAGTTATATAAATTTATTTTAATATTCTGAATATATATATATATAACTATGTTATTTTAAATAAAATAATTTGATGAAATCATTCAAAAATTTTATGTATGTGAGCTTACATTAGACTTATATCAAAAAATAAATTCTTTGGAGAAAGGACTGTTAACTTTTATTATGTATTCTTGGTAATTTTTTTATATTAAAAGTGGTTTTAAAAATTTATTAAAAGTTTTTTCTCAAAGATTCTTTTAATAAATAAATTTTCTAAAAAAATATTTATAAGGATATTCATTTGATGCCTTCTTAACAAGCTAGATTATAAGAAAAAGAGACATAGTGAATTTTTTTATCAGTATGTAGTATGATTTTATGAGATTTTATGGGGAATATATGGGATTGATGTCTTTAATTAAAGGAACTTTTTTGAAAAAATGTTCACGTTTGAATGGGAATTGATCGCATGGTAAATTAAAATAATTTTGTATAGACTTTCATTTGGTATAATACATAAGTAAATTTTTTGAAAAGATGGGAAAAAAATTATATCCCATGTGAATTTTCATTTTCTACTATTTAAATAATCACGAAGTATTAGTTTCGAAATTTCTTTACTTATTTAAAATTTTCAAGAATACATATATATTTATCGTTGGTTTATTATTATCTTGGAGTAAGTTGATCGGAATATTTGATCTTACATGGGGAAAACTTTCATATATGTGTGCTTAATATTCCACATTGTTAGATGCTTGATTATTTTGGGTTGAATAAATTATCTCATTATGATATATTATATTTTTTCCACATTGTTTCTGATGCTTTTTTCAGGGTGCACATCCGTCGGTGGAGGATGCGCTGGTCTGTTACCTCGCGTTCCTGATTTTTAAAGGCGGGTGACATCTTTCTCTTATTCAGGGATGTTTTCTCCTTGATCTAACAAGATGATGGGATATCGGTCTCTCATTATGTGGATTATTCCTTGGAATTTTTCACCTAGTCCGGTTCTCCCATAAATATTAATACATTGTTCATGAAACTCTTCCCAGTGAAATGTCTTCTTGGACACTGGTTAATTATGCTACTTCTCTCTAGATATTCCATGGGGTCAATTCTAGGCAACAATCTTCGTTCAGGGGATTAGACACATTGGACATTGTTGGCATGTCTGGACACTGGAACACTGATGCCCCTTGGTTTTTCCCCTTATGATAGGTCTTCTTAAGGGCGTGGAAGCCCAAGGCATCCCACGTCAAATGTAAAGAATTATTTTCCATGGGCATGTCTTTGAGGTTTTCCTAAACATCACATTCTGCGAGTTTAACATCTAGTGAAGATGGATCAGGATGATCCGAACACTGGCATGGGTGAATCATATGGGTGTATCCTCATGAGGGAGGACATGAGGGGTTTACTAGATGAGTGGATCCAAATGCCCAATGAAGGTGGATCAGAGTATGCTTGGATCCCTATACAGGGGACACCCGGGTTTTCCATTAGTGGGGATTAAACCTAGGGGAGGTTTCCTACGTACCCTATCTCTATAGACAAGGATCAAAACCCATGTAGTTCAAAGGGGTGATGAATCGGGGTGTGAACAGATGACAAAAACCCGAAGACATATTGGGGTGTACGCATGGTTAGAGGCCTGGGTACTGCTAGAATATGTTAGGGGGTGGATGACATGATTTTACTGGGATGTGGTGGCCCAGGTAAAAAATAGGATCGATATTGATGGTTGAGTGATGTTGATAGAGAATGAGATGGAACCATTATGAAGATGACAATGATGTTGGGCTTTATCCTCGAAGCGACTTCCTACGAATCCATGTGGTAGGGAATCAGAGTCCACATATTTAGGTGTGGTGATGGGACACCTGAGGAGGAAGACCATGAGAATGAATGCATGGATGTGACCTATAAGAAATAGAACCTTCAGGTTTGGGGCATAGAATCAGGGTGTACACGTAAGAAAACAACCTGATGATATACTGGGGATCACCTGTGGTTAGCAGCTCAGGTTGGTTTTCCACCACTAGGACGGACCATGGGTGTGGTTCCCTACAAAGGGTACTAAAACAACTAACCACTAATTGTGGGTTACAATGGATTACCACTGGTTGGGGGTTATGATGGCTTACCGCTGGTTGGGGTTCACAACTATTTACCATTTTTTGGGGGTGACAATGGATTATCGCTGGTTGGGGTTCACAATGTCTTACCATTGGTTAGAGTTACAACATATTACTACATGATAGGGTTAACAAAATCATATCATTGGTTGGGGGATACAATAGATTACTTCTTTTTGGGGTTTAAAATGCCTTACAATTGGTTGGGGGTTACAATGGCTTATCGCTAGTTGGGGTCCACAATGGTTTACCATTAATTGGGATTGAAACTTAGGGAGGATTCCTACATACCCTATCTGGGAGACAAGGATAAAAACCTACATAGTTTGAAGGTATACAGTTTTGCATCATGTTGAACGAAATGGGGAAATAAAGTTTAATGTCATGCAGGACAGAGGTGAACCAACGTGAACTGGTCGGGTCCAATGATTGATGGTCTTGAACCTCAGGGAGGCTTCCTACATACCTTATCGAGGATATAGGGATCAAATTCCACGTAGTTCGGAATGGTGATTACTGTTTAACGTCAATTGGGACAAAGGTGAACAGACGTTATGTGGTCGGAACCAGTGATTGTTGGAATTGAACCTCAAGGAGGCTTCCTGCGTACCTTTCTTGGAAAGTTCAAGGATCAATGTCCACGTAGTTCATAATGGTGATTACATTTTAACATCATGTGGGATGAAGTTGAACCGACGTGAAGTGGTCAGAACCAATGGGTGTTGGGCTTGAACCTCAGGGAGGCTTCTTATGTACCTTTCTTGGAAAGGGAATGGATCAATGTCTACATAGTTTGGAGGGATGATTACAGTTTAACATCATGAGGTTTGAAGTTGAAATGACGTGAAGTGGTCGGAAACAATGGTTGTTGGGCTTGATCCTTATGTATGCTTCCTATGTACCTTTCTTGGAAGAGGAAAGGATCAAATTCCACATAGATTGGAGTGGGTGGATGGAGCTTCCACTCTAAAGAGGAATGAGAAGAGTTCCATGGTTAATGCTAACTCTAAGACCACATGAGTCATTATTTGTGTGAGAAACTAGAGGCAGCAAAGACCTGAAGATCACTTCATGAAAGGTGCGTATGCAGGAAGTGGAGTGGGTGTTATACGTGGTTAGCGGCCCAAAGAGGAAATAATGGCATACAATTGGTTAGAGTCCAAGGGAGATGGTGATTAGGAATTACACTAGGATGGAGGCCCTATGGAGACAAAGGCCATAGGAAGAGGGATGAGGTAACAATGGTCCTGGTGCCCATCCCGAATCTGGTATTTAGCATAGAAAAAGATAGGGGGAGCAGGGATTCTACCTCCCGCAAAAAGGGACAGGGGATTACGCCAAAATGGTTTCCCTTCCCCGTAGACAGAAGTCACTCCAGTAAAGAGTATCTCATTCCATTTGAGTAATATCTCACTCCCGTAGAGACGAGCGGGCATAGAGAATGTTCAAGACGGGGCACCCCGTATATATTCCACAGGGGAAATGGTACAGTTTAACATCATGTGTGGAGGATGATGGTGATTGGCAGTTTATCGTCCTACAGCTCGGACGAGACGGGTTCACTCCGCAACCCTAGGACTTACATAACAGATACCCACCCACCCTTAGGGATGCCAAGGAATCAGAAATGTTATGGTGGAGCACTACTATTGAGTGATCCATTGAGGGGCTCACATTATCAAGTATATTCAAGAATAAATAGACTTTATATTTCCTACGAGAACAAGCATGATGCTAAGTGGCGTAATATGAAGCACCGCGCAATGGACCTTGATGTCACTTCTGGGAAACATGGAGGGTCGTACGGGAGAAGGGTGTGTAGGATTTGTGTGTTTCATGTAAGAATAACCTAATAATGGTGTTCAAGGAAGAGACAATGAATACATGCTTATGGTCGCACACAAGGTGGGCGTATTGAATGCAAAAGGAAGGTTTTGTGCACAATAGCCATGAAAATGAGAAATGTTGCGTGTAATAGGATACATGTGCACACAATAATCTGGGATTTCATAGATAAATGAGGTTTTCACACAATTGGAAGAGTTTTCACGAAAATGTCTTATCAATAAAGGAATGGGGCAAGGGTCAAGACCTAGGGGTCCCGCCCAATGCCAGACCCCTGACAGACCTATCGCGGAAAATCCACTACCTAAACTCCATCTTTTGCGCATGGAACGGATGTATTTGGTGAACTGGAGATGGATTAAATTATTTATCCTCCAAAGGGGGGGGGGGTCACTTCTATTTATAAGTGACTATTGGCTATAGGTGGGTGCAGATTTTTTACAGCATGGAAAACCCAACCATTCGTCAGTCGCACGGGACTTTTGGCACGGGTATGTAGTATCCACCCAATCCACACAAGTTTTTTACATTGGGGAGTGGTTTTATGCACGTCCCGTAGATTTTCCACACCAAATTTTGGCCCATCCTAGAATAGATTGCTGATTCAAAATATGCATTCTGTTTTCCTATGAATGCATGAATGAGGACTTTGATGGATTTCAGCACCTACACAGTTGATGTAATGCTTCATTAATTTCCATGTTCTAGTTTGAGAGGAATCTCCCTCAAGAATTTTTTTTGGAAATATTTAAAGGGGTGCATAGTTATACACTTTTTTAATCTAGTGGATGTTGTGTTTCAAATATAACTTGAACATTGAGAGATATCTCATGGGCTGATTGATTTATCTCTATTACCTTTCATCTTCTTTCCATTTATTATTAATTCTCTCTGAGGGGAATTATTATAGATGCATCTAATGTAATAATATATAATATTTTTTAGCATTACTTTTACATTCTTGGGTGTTTGAGATTAATATTCATAAGTAGTTTTTTAAAAATTATTTTAAAAAATATAATGATTCTTTGAAATGGATTAAAAATTATGGATGCCATATAAATGTTCTAAATAATTAATTATAAAATTTATTTTTATGTTTTTAATTTTATTCTAACATTTTAGTAGAATTTTTTTGATTTTTATTGTAATAGTAAACCTATTTATTAATTATCTATATGGTAGTTAGATATAAAAATTTATATTTTCACTGAAAGTTTGACCATTAAATTTGAAATTAGAATTGTGTAAGGGTAATGGTGGTTTTGATAGATTTCATATAGGTAACCATGTTATTCAAATGATTGCATATGGGAAACATGCACATTATGTGTTTTATTTATTGTTCCTTCCTAATTACATAAGGGAAATATTTTTTCCCTTGGTTTCCTAAAGGTAATGCTTCACTATGTATGGGTATCTTTGGATTTCTTCTACTCGTGTAAGGGTAGGACAGTATATTCCTTGTCTTTGTAATATTCTTGAATTGTTTCTTCTTATAAATATTTCATATGTGTAAGAACAAGATACCCTTCTGTGAGTATTGAAATAGAAATACTTAAAGGTAAAATAGGTTACCATTACAACTACCACACACCATGTGTAATGGAATGGTGAATATTTAAATGCATAACTAAGGTTAAACTGTAGGTACCCTTATTTGAACCTCTTCTAAGAACTGAGTACGAGTAAGACAATCTACCCATACCCAAACCCCATATCTATCACAGGGGTATCATTTTTACCCTTATTTTCTAGTTTTTTTCATACTCTCTAACATCTAAAAATCAAATCTCTTTTTCAATATTCTAAGTCCCTAGATTTATTTAATTAATTTCATTCAAAAAAATTACTAATTTAATTACATTTTTATAGATGATTTGGTTTTATCCACAATTAATTTTTGACTTGTAAACCAAATAGTATAAAACATTAAATGGGGTTTCAACACCACTTTATATTTATACACCTTTCTACTATTTTGAAATACCCAAACCCTTCTCCCATCAATTAATTTTACTCTAATTTCGAAACCCCCAAAAACACATTCTTCAAGTCAAAGTAAAAAATTATCGATGGAACTATTTTTTTTGTAATTTACAAATGGGGAAAAACATTCTCTCAAGTTTATTCAAAGGCCATAGAAATTTAAAAGGTAAAAAAACTATGTACGTGATTTATTAGTTCTCCATAATTTACTATACAAGTGTGATGTCATCATGTATAATCTTATTTTATTACATTGATTTGATTTACAATAGTCAAAGATAAATTTTGGAAAAAAATTCATGAGGAATGAATTCAAGATAATATTGAAATTATAAAGGGGTATAAATTGAATGTTGAGTGTTTTATGTTAATAAAATAGTATTACTTAGAAAAAAATTAAAATAGGAGACTATTTTGGTGGAATTCTACTATTAATATAGGAATACTATATAACATAAATAATGTCATAATATTATTTTAATAATTGAAATATAAGTTTAATACTTAATGAAAATGGATAACCATTTTTGTTTAAATTCCTATAATTTATTTTAAAATAATATTATATGTTGTGGATATATATTATTATCTTAGAATCTTGAAATTAAATTCGGAAAAATGTAAATTTAATACCATTTTTGTTGATTTAAACAATATATATTGATGATTTACTACATTTGGTTGATAATAATGTTTTATAATATGTTTGATTATCTGAAGAAAGTGTAAATGGGTATTTTAATATTGAAGAATAATGATGTTTATTTGAAATAATCACAAAGATAGAGACAATGTTAATAGAATTCCATGATGTGAAAATTATTGAATAATTTTTATGAGAGTTATTCAAGACTTTTTTTCAATTGGTGACTAAAATGGTGAAAATCCAATTGGTATATATTAATATTCATGTATAAAAAATTTGGAGGCTTGGTCATATGTTTTTGGAAAATATATTTGGTTTCTTATTAACTCTATTGTTTGGTGAAATTTTTGTCTATTTGGGATGTGATCGAAGATGTAATGATGATGGCATGGGCTGATAGTTATGATGAAGATGACGGGCTAGGATAACGAAGGCAATAATGGGGGCTTGGGTTAATGATTTTCATAATGAAAAGGGAAGGGATTCCCAAGGATATTAATATTTCACATGGTATTTTTGATAATGTTGATGATATTGGAATGAGATTTTGGATGATATATTAGATTTAGTGGTGTTTAAAATGGAAATGGGGATAATATAATGGGTTGATGATAGAATTTCCTATTTTTATTGAATGATGATATGTATTCTTAATGATAATTATTTTTTATAGTTGATGGATGGTTGATTGTATTATCAGTTTACAACTATGTGAAAATTTGATTCCACGCACTATAAGTCCATCTCTTTATGTGGTAGCTTAAGAAATATCATATATTAATTTAATATCTATGATTGATAGTGAATTAATTAATGTATGGGGTTATTTCATGATTCTTTTGTATGATGATGACATCCATCAATATATAATAAATGAATTAATAGTTCCATCGACACATGGATCAAATGACTAAAATATCAATTCAGGATGTGTTAATTGAAATCATTAATTAATGGTTAATTAATTAATTAATTAAAAAGATATTAGATTACTGTATTATTTTGATACCTAGGCCTTAGGAGTGGAATCTAGGAGTCTAATGCTACGTTATCCATAGATGAATCTATGTCTATGTAATTTCATATAGTGTTGTTTTTAGATAAATTTATCCTGTATGTTTTGTTATTTAAACAACTTACCTAACCACATAGTTAGGGAGACCGAATCTTAGTGGATGGTGGTAGAGTGTTTTCACCGAAATATAGGTTAGTGAAGAATGGACAAATGACTACCCCTATGGACCCTCTCACTTGTTTGGGTAGTATTATGTGATGGAATGAATGTTGGTTATCTATCCTTATATATGTGTGTATTGGAATATAATGGTCTATGGTTATTTTAGACAAAAATATCTATGGATATATATTTCTAATTGTTATTATTGTAATGTTATGTATGGGATGTGATGGCCTAAGGTATTATGCACAACATACAAGCTATGGTGGATACTGGAAACCACTTGGTTACTATGAGGAGATGTGGTTAGGATGGTGAGATGATGTTTTGTATGAGGTTCATGATATTTTATACTAGGTGTCTTTGGGAGGGATTACTTTTTCCCATGTTTCATCCAAATAGCTATTGTAGGGAGATGGATTAGAATGTGAAATGATGGATATGAGAAATATTCTAATGGGGAAGTGTTATTGGGGAGCCCAAATTTGTTAACTTATTTTATAATCTTCTATATGAGATAGGTGGAATTTGATATCCATGGTGAGGTTTAGAACTTGTTATACTTATTTAATTGACAAGTTGGATTCATTTATTTATTTACTAGTTTATAGTATGATTACATGAAATTATTCATGTGTATTTTTAGGGTGGATAAAATAGAATATAAATGTTATACTCACCTTATGTATATATAAACTATTTTAGGTCAATTTGAAATGGTTGGTGATCACACTGGACTTTCACATTTGAGGAGTTCTTCAAGAGAAGTTGTTGCATTATTGTCACTATCATGGACTTATTCTAGTGTTTTCTTTTATATCATTTCTATTTCATTGCATTCATATCATTTATTGGGATTTCTTATTCTTTTATTATGAGTTTGATTTTTTTGTTTGTTTCTATAATATCTCTCAAAAGTATCAAATCTTATAAGGCAATTCAATGCATTTTAATTTATATTATACACTTGATGCTTGACACCAACTCATGGCATTTTGGAATTAGGAATCTTGAATAATTTTCTCTCATCACTCATTTCTGAAAATGGATGGTTACCTTTATGGGAGGTTTATTTAATATTATGTGGTTTTCATAGAAATACATATCTAACAAGATACTATAAGTGGAAAGGGTTTTAGATTAGATTCATCTTGGGGTAATAATCATGAAAGGAGTTGTCCAAATATATCTCAACCATTATTCTGGAGCACGATGATTATTTCATTATTGTTCACTTGTTTTGAAACTCTGAGGGGATATTTTGTGGGTAAATTCACATATTATATACTAACCATTATGAATGACTTGAATATGAAATCATCATGACTGACCAATGTTAAACTTATGGTGTCTACTATTGAAATGATGGTCTCGTGTTTTTGACATTATATGAAATATATTGCCTCATTATATAGTTTCTATCTATGATTATTATTTCACACACTATTCTTTTTAGTTTTATTCAATAGATAAAACCAATCGATATCGAGTTTAAAATGAATGTGATGAACAATTCAATAATTTTCCTTTTGAGAAACTGAATGATATTGGAACTAAAAAGTGAAACCTTATGATTATTCTTAATCACCTATTTGGATATATGTCTAATAAAATAATCAAATTTTAGTTTCCTAAAATTTCAAATAATAGGAAAAGGTAATTATATAGATGATCACGTGATAATGTTCCAAGAGGAAGGAAATTTTTTTTTTCTTCATGTTAAAAAATATGGCATAACGATCCCATGAGAATAACTTAAATGAATGGAATGATATTTTATATATGTAGATGAATGGAATAGATCATTGAATTTTCATGTAATTCAATGTAACATATATTTGTAAATTTGGAATTATCCAATTTTATTTCAAAATCAAACGGTTAACTCCTAGACCAAGGATAGTTGTATGCTATTCTAATTTCTAAAATCTTTTGATTATAGTGTTTATGTATTTAAAATATATATTTATGTTATTTATGTTATTTAAAATTATATTCAAGCTATAAAAAGTATCAAACATATATGTTTTTTTCTATCGTAGTAATAATTTTTTTATTTTCAACATATGTAGAATGGTACTCAGAATCTACAAATGTGATTTTTTAATAAGGTGATATTTTTTGGAAAAAAATATTGAGTGATAGATAATCCTTAATATGTGAATTTTGTTATGTTAATAATGATTTCTTGAGATAAAAATATTATTCATGTTTTAAAATTAAATTGGATATTATTGATTTCTTTAGAATTGACTAGATAATTGATGATAAAGTGATTCATAATAATGTTTATTTTATTTTTTGGATTTATGGAATATATTCACTAATATTTGATTTCAATTAATGAACAATGACAAAGTTAGTTTTTTTAATAATATAAGTTCTCATTGTGATTATATAGCGATTTTGGTTATTTTGGGTAATGATTAGCATGTTTTATGTGAATATTGGTTCATGGTATAATCAATTTTAGTATGCAAAATTAGGAGGTACATCATTTTTTCTATGTATAAATGTTAAATTAGATCTTGGAAATAGAAAATATGTGATCAAATCATTCATATTTGTGGGTTTCTTAATTTTTTTGGACATATATTAGTAGAGTCATAAGGTTAAATATTTATGGAATGGAATAAGAATAACTTTGGGTGTTATTTTTGAGGTTTTTTGTATTAATGTATTTTATTGGATAACTTGGGAAAAATGTTTAGGTTTTGAAAAATATAATTAGTCAAAAGTAATGTATTATTAATATTATGATATATTATGTGTTAACATAGCTGATTCAATCATGAAAAATTCATCATGAATGTTCATTTCATAGAGTCAGAGATGAAGAGAAAATTGATCAAATCCTAACAAAAGAATGATAATTCTCTTTTAAAATATAAATATACCATGTTATTGTATTTTATTTTTTGTTTCTATATTTATAGTGTATAAATACCTCTACATTAGTAAAATTATCTGGAAATCAATATGTAATTCTTTTAAAATAATTTATACTGAATGAACTATCTATTAACCCCTTAATAATTATGTTTTTTCGATACTAACATTCTCATGACAATGTTCTATATCACTCTCTATTAGTCATTGTACATTAGTTTTATCCTCCATGTATATGTTATAACTCCCCATAACTATTCTATTTATATGAGATAATTGTTAAGTGTTATTTCAGATAAACTTATTATTTTCCACATCCCATTTTAAAAGGTCAATTAATTATATGTTTTTATGATACAGGCTTAAAAATGGTATTGTAAAATATTAAAGATTATTTGAAGGAGTTGAAATTATGAAAAAAAAATTTGTTGATAGTGGAAAATGTAACACAAAATATTTTTAGTTTAGATTAATAATAATCTTTATAGATTATATTAAATGCCACATCATGATTTAAGTGAATTGAGATATATGATAAAAATATTATTATTTAAATGTTACCATTATTACATATACATTTAAATATATGAATAATTTTCCTATTAATTAAAAAATTATTTATTAATTGTAATGAAATAAGAAATCAATTATTAGTAAAGGCAGTTTATGGAAAAAAATATACTTTTTCCTAAAAATGGATTTTAATTTTTTTATGAGTAAATATTATAAAAAGAATTTTAAACATGTAGAAGATTTATTTTATAAAAAAATTATTTTTTATATGAGCATATCAAAATTAACATAGGGTTACATCTTTGTATTTTTATAATATAATTGATTACATAGTGAATATAGAAACATTAAAAATAGAATCATAACATCTAGATTCTTAATAATGATGTAAGAGAAGGAGAGGAAGTCTCTGTCGCCGCAGCCCATAGCTTCGTCTGCCCTATCTCAACCACGCAGCATCAATCTTCACTCGTTTGATGTGTCTCGACTCGCAAATAAAATTTTTCCGAATCCAGTAGAAAAGAAGAAGGAACATGAATCTTTGAATAGCCTCTCCTCCTTCAAGGGTTTCTTAGGGGGATCATTCATTCCTCTTGCAAATTGTGCACCTCGCGAATAATTCAAAAAGGGTCAACAACACATGTTTCAGCCTCAGAGGATGCAATAGAGGCTAGGATTGATCTGTGAAAACATTCATTTCTTTCTCTCATCTCTTTAATGGAAGGTATAAAACCATGGCGGACTTCATATCTCATATCTCGGTTGGCTGATATTTGGGGATTCAATGAATTCAAATCTATGTCCCTCGGTCGTGGACTCTTTCATATCTTGTTTACTTCAGTGGAGCTCAAAAGTAGCGCTTGGAGTATTGACTCCATCAATCTCAGGCCAGGTACACTTAGACTTCATGAATGGAAATTGACCTTCAATTTTCGTGATTTTAGGAATACTTGTGCGCAAGTATGGATAAAAATACACGATCTCAACTGGGTATTGTGTCATGCTAAGATTTTGTTTGATATTGCATCTGCTATTGGGATTCTGATTATAATGGATCATGTTAAAGAATTATTATGTTATGGTCATTTTGGTCGGGTACTAGTAAAGGTTGACCTTAGTACTACTTTAATAAATATGGTTATTTTATTTACTCAATAGGAGCATATTTTTATTCGGATGGATTATTAAATCATTCCTCCTTTCTATGTTTCTTTTCAAGTTATTGGGCATAAATAAACTAAATGTATTAGAAATTATATTTGTGACAACTGTCCAATTAAAGGGAATGACCTACAACACTGTAGGAAGAAACCTAAACAAGGTATGGTACAAAGCACTATGTAGAATAAGATGACTGCTGTTATTGGTCCTAATCTCCTAAAGGACTCTGATAGAGAGACTAATATGTCTGATAAAAAGTCTCAAAGTTTTCTTGATGAAGCACCCAAAAAGGGATGTTCTGAAGAATCTATCAAGACCAGCATATCTTCACAAAATAAAAAGGGAGTTCTCTTATCCTAGTCAAGATGTAACGCCCCGACCCCAGCTACCCAGAGTCGGTGCATTACTTCGTAACATTGGCATGATCACAAGAATGATCAAATCCCGAAAGACCGATTGGTTTAGTAGCCTTGGAAACACTAGATATAATCATAAAGTTTTACATTACATTTCAAAGTGAAAAACTACTACAACAACAAAATCTTCATATCCACACTATTAACCCCTCATAATATCCCTGCAAGTCATTCATAATTTACTTCTTCACTACCTGGGAAAAATAAAACATAGAAAAGGGGTGAGCTCAAATGCTCAGTAAGGATAACAATATAGCGGAACATTCAAAATAAGCATAAACATTTAAGGCAATGCATTACTAAAACAAAAGCCTTTTAAACTTGAACTTCAACATAGTATGGCAAAAGTAAAATGAAATAATGCCATTTACTTATTCACATGGATATTCTACTAATCGAATAATCACATGCAAAAATCAAAAACCACTTTCATAATGTTGGAATGCATAATGCTAAACGTTAATTTCTTTGTCTAGGCCTCATCCCAAGACCTAGGGGTTACTTCTAACCGGAACCCAACCCGGACTGCCTCTAATAACCGGACACCAACCCGGAGTGCCTCTAATAACCGGACACCAACCCGGAGTGCCTCTAATAA
Source organism: Viscum album (assembly GCA_963277665.1). Taxonomy (NCBI): domain Eukaryota; kingdom Viridiplantae; phylum Streptophyta; class Magnoliopsida; order Santalales; family Viscaceae; genus Viscum; species Viscum album. The sequence continues at coordinate 1,335,181,414 of OY728132.1, read as the reverse complement.
CCGGACACCAACCCGGAGGGCATACTTTTACCAGTCCCTAACCTGGAGGGCTTACTTTAACCAGTACCCAACCTGGAGGGCTTACTTTTACCAGTCCCCAACCTGGAGGGCTTACTTTTACCGGTCCCCAACCCGGAACATACTTGTTTAGCACATTCATCTGAAGAAAAGTTTGAAATATAACATAATCATTCGGATTAAAACTAGCATACGAAATGTCAATAGTTTCACCATAAACTATGAATGGTATAAAATAGCACATCCACAGTCAAACATATCACAAAACCTTCAATACAATATAGAAGTTTTGTATTATAATAAATCAACTTCAAATAAGCGTAAAATCCATTAAAGGATGTTGACATAGATGAAATCAAAACACTTTTTAGAGAAATATCTCTTTCTATTTTTGAAATCATTTAAGAGCCATATAAAATAAAACATTTTCTTGAAAATATTCTTGTAAGCTTGTAAGGAAAGCTTTGACGATTTTATAATGGCGGAAAATAACCGCACCCGCCGTATAAGAAAAAAAAACATTCTTATCTTAATTCTGTCGAAAAGGTCAAAAAGGACATTGTTTTGAAAATGACGGAAATATTCCTTTATAAACCTCTTACAAAAAGTCAAACAAGGGTATAAATGAATTTAACCCATATTCTTGTAAATAATAAATATGTTTTGAAATACATTTCAAAGAAACATGGATGTGGATGATAAAGAAATCCCAGTAGATTATTACGTATAAACAATCTCGGATAATGAAGAGATTATGAAATGACCCTTACCAATTTGGTAACTTATGAAACATACACCCATGAAAGAGGTATCATACAATAAATATGTAAATACACATAAATTAGAGTGTATTACACAAAGAATATAATTATGGGTAGTACATACACCACACAAAAGGTGATGGTGGCAATATGACATGAATCTCACGGGAATAAAAAGTGAGATGAAAACCCCTTACCTTGTACTTTTCTTTGGTTGGGGTAGGTTAACCTCCTTTATAATGGTGAAATAATTGTTATTAAATTATACAAGAATAATATACATTAATATGATATCATATATGATCTTTTAATATTGATTTGATAATAATATCTTAGTATTAACGCCGTTTCGGGTGTTAACTTACTCATTTTCTTTTATATGTTTTGTTACATAAGTAATGTTTGTTGTTTCTTATTCATATCCATAATGGTATCAAGTCCATCAAATGATAATTATACTTGAATGGATACGATGGAGAATGAATCTTATCGCGTTCGTGGAGACGGTAGTCCGTACGTACGCACGAACGCTACTTCCATTTAATTTTTATTTTAAAAGAATCGAATCCAAATGATACATAGGTATATTACTATTACAGTATAATATAATATTTTATATATGTTACTTAAGTTCATTAACACCATCCTTTATACGTTCCATGAGTGGTATGAACGAGTCATATCATTTTAAGGGGGCGGTAGTCCGCACTTCCTCAAATGAAATTATCGTATGTATATACAACATGAAACGAATAATGGTATGAAATAAAATGGAATTACAGAAGCTTATATATAAAATATATATCATTAATATCATATTTAATTACAGTGCCATCATAATGGCCACCATGAGAGGTGGTAAGATGTATTTGAACAATCATCGTTTCGTGAGGCGTTAGTTTGCCATCCACAGAAACATTAAGTTCATCATCCATTAGATGGAGTTGTGTGTATGTGTAGTTTGAATCCTTCTTATAACAACATCCTAGTATATTTAGGATACTGGTGTTGTTACAAAAGAAAGGAAATAAAAAGATTTTGGGGGTTGGAGAAGCAAACTAAATGAAGATACTTTAAGAGAAATTGTTACCTTTAATTTAGGTAACTCACTTTGGTTAGAACCAAAGGACTTCTTGAAATGCTTTCTGCCTAAGGGGAAGCTTCAAGGAGGAGGAGAGGGATGTGGGGAGCTTAGTTGGGCAGAGTTTGGACGAGCCAAGTGGCTTGAGAGGTGTATCGTGGAATCTCGGGGTGTTACACAAGATCTTTCTGATGATATATATCTATCCATAGATGAAAATTCTGGTATGGTTGGTATGAATGGATCCTCATTCAAAGAAATACTGAAAAGGGGTCTCAATGATGATGAAGATGATGAATAAATTGATAGCCTTGATGCTTTGGAAAATGCTACTAAAGAAGATGTAGACTCTTTCCTAAGGCATCATTATATTTTGGTCAATGAAAAAGGCAGATTAGGTAAGTAAAAGGTGGATCTTCATATCTCAAGGAAAGCTAAAGAAAGGAAAAAAGGTGACTAATGTTTGTTACTATACGGAAAAAGAAGATAAAAAGGTAAAACCTTTTGGTCAATATCTTTCCTCAAATGGAAAAGTCTGTTTTTTGTTCAAAGAGGATAGAGAAACAACCACTATTTCTATAGATCACCATGCCACTAATATGGAGGTCTCCCCTCCGAAAGAAACTCCTAGAGAATAAGTTAAGTCCATTTTATTTCATTGTTTTCCAGAAAAGTTTAGTGCTGGTGATTATTCACTTATGCATGCTAAAGAAGGTAGGGATACTGATTTTATTCCAGACTCTGTACCTATTAAAAAGACTAATGCTCATGATTCCATGAATACCCATATCATGTTCCATAAACCCAATCCAACTAGGCAGCATAAACAGACAGGTCCCTTGAAAGAATCTGTCCAAGACTCCTCTCCTGAAGTGAATACGGACCTTCCCAGTTTGGAGGGAAAAATTGACAAAGTGTCAAGATCATCCCAGCTTTCACCAAGATCTGGAAACCGTCAATCTCAAATTCAGAATGTTTTAAAACAGGTGAGTACCTATAATTCATTTTTATTACTAGAAACTTCTAGTAGTGATGAAGTTAGGAAAACAACGGAAGATCGGGATCGAGTTAAGTGTGTGAACACTGATGTAACTTCTGAGATCACGGATGCTGGTGGAGTCCTTGGATGTCAGAAAAGGATTGGTGGAGGGGGAGACAACCAAGTTGAAGGGGTGCTCAAACGTCTCTTCACAGTATGAACACTCTCTCGTGAGTGTGCTGATGTCTTTTTTATGGACATGCTTTGCTGTTTTTACTCCTATATCTTTACTTCTTGTATGGATTTCTGTTTTAATAATAGAGGCCTTTGGGCCTCAACCTTCATATAAAAAAAAGTGAATATAGAAAAATATCATTTTTAAATTCTATAACTTCATATCATTAAATGAAGTAATTCAAAATTACTATTATATTTTGTATTTGTTATTAACGTGAAGTATGATCCATTTTACATGGAATAATTTGATTACTTCCATTATAATAATTAAAAATAATTATTTTGATATATTTTAATTTTTAATCATAAAAATTAATTTTTCATAAACATTTTCCATTGTGTTTTGTGAATTAAAATTAAAAATACATTGCTCCAATTTTAAAAATTAAATAATAGAAAAAGATCTTATATTTTTAATCCTGATGTTAAAATTTGGTAAGTACATAATTTTATTTATTATTAATCTAATTGATTACAATGGTAAATATTTTTTACCTTGATTAGGGAAAAAGGATAAAAGTGTGTCCAAAATATTGGATAAGACTATAGTATAACCCTAAAAATGTTCTTTAATCTATTATATGATTGTGTTTCAAAAATTTTGAACCATGATTCGATTTTATTAGAGTTTTATTCTATTTTTCATTGATAAGGGCTCGTATATTATTTTATGTAAATAAAAATACAAAATTTCAATATAAAATATTTTAAGTACTATAATGTTTTTCAAGGTGATAAATAGATGTTATTATTAGTTATAAATCATTATTTTGAATATTAATACATTAATTTTTTATATTAATTTATTACAATTTTAATTGTTGTATAATTGTCTTTAATTATTTTGTAATGCTCAAAGAATTCTTATAAAAGAAATAATTTTTTGATTAATTTAATAAACATTAAAGAAATATTTTATTGATTAATTGTTGTGCTCCAAAAATATTTTGGTAAAATATAATGTATATGTAATGGTTACATTGTCATGATCTTAAATACATAGAAATCTTTTCAAAAATAAATTCAAATTAAATGAAATGTCCAAAAATGATATTAATTATATTTTATGTTATATAATATTTTATTAAAGGATTGAAAAGAAATAAAAATATTAAAATAGGACTTGTTGGATGGTATATGGTGTAACATTTCCGCCCTTTTACATTTTTCTGCTCATTTTTTCCTTATCTATAAATTTAAATACCATGGTGATTTAAAAATATAGTACATCAATTAAGGTTAAAAAAGTTATTGATGGTTAAAGTAATGAAATAAGTTTGAGATTGAAGATTAATTTTTTTAAATCATATATAATTCCAATATATATACCCTATATTAACATATATTCTATTCCTTGTCCATTTGGATGTATTTTGATTTATTATGACTTTATAATATTTTGAAAAAATACAAGGGGGTCCTCTCTCTACCATATAAAAGGAAACACATCTTCTCTCTTTATTATAACACATGGAGAAACTTTACCCAATAAAACCCATGAAATTTCTCTTTTCAACCTCTTTGTCAATGAATTTTAGTTGTTAGTCTTCTTCATAAATAGTTCCAAGGGTCCTTAATAAGGGATCTAAAGGAGCTCTACTAAATAATAGGCAATCATCCAACCTAACTATATTAAACATATTTATTATCTTACCTCATATAAATAAATGGAAATGGTCATAAAATTATAAAATATTTATCATCAATATACATAAATGTTTTAATGACTTTCAAACCATAATTAACCACCCATTTTTTCATCAAATTTGAATTGAATGTTCCGCACACGCATACGTGTGGACAACCATCTTCACATAGTTATTTGATTCATTTTTATCAAAATAATTCATGAATGATAATTATAATGGATTTAATTATTAAAAATTATATTTAAATGAAAAAAATTATTCTATAATTATAATATCTAATCTACATTCATAACCTTTGATCTATTGGGAAATAATAATGTTTACAATGTGTACATGTGGACTGCCTCCCCGACGAAGAAATGTTATTAATTATTAGTTTCCACTATACATGGTTGGTAATAAGGGTATATTTAAATAATAATTATGATTTATATAATATAATAATGATTTTATTTTATTTTATTATTATTTACCATTCATTAATCCCAACCATTAAAAATTGAAAATATCACTCATGCAAATGTACAGACTACCATCTCCAAGAAGTGACATAATTCATTTTTCATCACTGCATTTTTTAAATAATTTTAGGTGTTTATAATATAAATAAATATGATACTTATTTCATGATTTATATTTTAAACATTATTGATCCATGATCAATGTACATAGTTCCTAACTATTAAAAATAAACATTTCTTGAAAAATGAAATAGTTAAAACATAGAAATGATAATTTGCATAAATAATTTTTAATAAAAAGATAATAAGATGTTGTAAGTAATTTATAGTATTTTAATTATTTATATGGATTTTATATGTTGATATGATAAATTTAAATTTTTTATATGTGATGTTGGTTTATGAAGAATTTCTAACTTAAAGTATGTTTTTTACATTCCAATATCATTTTTACAAGAATCATTTATTCTTAAAGTTTTTTTAGGAAATTTTTTGATATTTTATCCCATATTTTATTTATTTTCTCCTCCCATTTTTATGTATGTTCCATATCATAGATCCCCTAATTGGGGTCCTGAGTCAGTAGGGCATATGTCCGCAAGTATGCCAACCCAAACTCTAGAGGTTTTGGACTAATAGTGTGGGTCTATGGTAATATCATGGGGAGACTAAACCCTCATGGTCAAGTTCATAGAGAAATTTAATAATAGATAAAAAATGAATAAAATATATAATAACAATACAAATTGTATTTAAATCATACAAACAGTACTGATAAATAAGTCTTAACGCAATATCAAATACAACATGATGAATATTCCATGTTTCTATTAAAAAAGGCAGGATATATATGGTGATAGTCATCTTGAATAGTAAATTTATCAAAAGTAAAAAAACATAAATGACTATCTCTGGATAGAATCATGAGGTGCATCTCAATCTACAGCTCCCTGGTTCATATTACCAATGAATTAACCATCGTATTAAGGGTAATATCATGCTCCCTACCTAAATTCCTAAATCATGTATGAGTACCCACCAATGAACTAAAAAATGTGTGAGATAACACATTGCAGATCACCCCCATCAGTGTCAATAATATATCTAGAATTTCTATATTAGGTGAATTGGTGTGCATTATATAATATGAATGAATTAAATTTGATCCTTTCTAGACAACTATGTATAAAATTAAATAAGAAAACTTAAATTCAAATAACTATAATTCATCATAAATTTGTCATTTGTGGAATATTATGAGTAATCAAGTGTTAGACCCACATTTCCAGATCTAGGAAGTATAAATTTCAAAGGAATAAAACATAATCGAGATCCATGGTGTAGAAATTTGCATGAAATCCAAGTAATCTAGATCCATGGAGTATAAATGTCAATGGAATCCAATTTAATCTAGATCCATGGAGTATAAATGGCCCTTTCGTCCAAGGAAATGATCGGGGCCATACCAAGCCATCCACCATCAACATGATAAATTAATGATATCAAGGTTCATTTATTATCTATTTTCATTATCATTTAAACCATTCAATAATCCATTTCTTATTCATACAAAAAACATGAGATCATCCAAATAATTCCTCATTTTCTATTTTAACCATTTAAAAATTTTCATTAAATGTAATACTGATCCTTAAATCCCACATAGTTCAGTAATTATCCCTCTAAAAATGCGAGCTCATTCAACCAAATAGGATGGTATAACATGGGAAGTTACATGAACATATCTCAATGTTTGTTTGGGTTGAGGTTGAAATCCTTACACATTAACATGGTTTTAATTGGGAAAACTAACAAGGATCCATTAATTAAATCAAGGAAATCATTTAATTTAAGAGTAACACTCAGAATGTGTGACATGTGGCATAATGGAAATAAGCTATAAAACAAATAGAATTTGAGAGAAAAGGTATATAAAACTTGTTATTTTCCAATGGTAGAACACTCATCCAGTATCAACTCTTAACTCGGGTAGGATTGAAATAAAATATATGAATATAAGAACACCCTAGAAAGAGGGAATATTTTTTTAACAAAATAGCATCATTGAGGGGAATAAGAAAAAAAATGAGCATAATTAATGAATCAATTATCGATAGTAATCCAATAAGATGAAGGGATATTGATTCCAAGTATAGATGGAATATTTATCCATGAATTGTGGTGGTGGATTGGTAAGAGATATCTTGGGACCAAAATTTAAGATTATATCCCTTAGAATGAGGAAAAGAGGAATAGTTTTAGGGTATAATAATGTTTATGTAAAAAAAGGTATTTTTTCCCAAAAAAAGGGTTCACACAATTTGGCATTATGATTTTAAAAAAAAATTCTCTTCGGTATCAAAATAGGGATCCTACATGGTTCATGCAAATAGTTTAAGAAACCATACAAAAAAATTGTTTTATAGAACTTTTAAAAGCAAAATATCCCCACACGAGTATGAGGCTTGGGTCACACAGGCATGTGGCCAAGGTCACCCAATAAGGTAAATCCATGTTCCTATTATTCTCCCAAAAACACCCACTTGGTTTATAGAAACTATGAATCCTGGTTGGCATGATTTCAACTCACCACATGACTCATATGCTTCTTCAGAATACAGAACATTTGGTCTCGGAACAAGCCCTAGACAACCTCAAAACTCATGTGACCTCATTAAGCCCTCCAATTTGGATAAAAACAAGGAATTTAACTAAAATTACAATGATCCAAACCATATACAAAACCAATGATATTACAATATCCCCCTTTTATGAAAACTCATCCATGAGTTTCTCTTCTATGGGTGGTAAATAATCAACAAAAAAGTTTCGTCCACCAAGAATATATATCTACCTCTATCATTGATGTATAATCCTACACATGGTCATTCTGAAATATAACTCAAACTAATGTAACTGATATTCCTTTGATACATTTCATGAACCGATCAATGATACATATATAATTATTCATGATGTAAAAATCAATCTGAAACTCAACCTCAACCGGTTGAATATTATGAGATGGTTCTAAGAGATAACAACGTATATGGAATACATGGAAGACATCGTTCAGGGCATGGTGACTCTAAGGTAACTGAATCCAATAGGATACCAACCTTACACTCTCCAAAACCTCAAATGGAATTACATATCATGGTGAAATCTTAACTTGCCTTTGAATCTGTTTGTTCCATATCCTTGGTCAGATAAGTAAAAATACATGATCCCCATCCTCGAACTATAGAGGTCATAGATGGTTATTATTGTAGGATTTCAATCAATAATTTTTTTAATCTATCCATTTTTGAATTATTTGAACCTTCATTGATGTATGCTAAACTATACGTGGTCCAAACATTTGTGCCTCCTCTACCTCCAGCCAACACAGTGGTGATCAGCATGTCCTTCCATACCAATCCTCATAAGGCGACATCTTTATAATCTCCCAATATATTTTTATAGAATTAGACTAGGGGTATAGTCCCCTAACAACATCCCCCTAAATCTAGTAATATTTCTCTATGCATTCCCTATAGAACCTGTAGTGTCTTCTCCATATGGTCATTAGTATGAGGACGACATTACATGCTGAAAGGAACCTTTTATTGTGGATTTTTTTAATGCGCTGGATTCCAATGTGTTTTGTACGTGGAACTAGAAGTACCAAATTAATCTCATATACATGATGATTCGTGAATTTTCTTTCCAAAGTAAGATGTTTGTTACGGAACTTCACCAATGACACATGAGAACTCACATTGTTCGAGAGTATGGGAGGTTGAGCACATCACATCCATTTAGAGGGAAACAATTTCCTACAATGGGACTCACTTATTTATATTATTTACTACATTCATGAATTATTTATTATATCCCAAGTATCATTCATGTATTCTATAAATCAACAATCAATTATTAAAATTCATTAATTCTGGGATCAACTGTATGTATCTAAGGTTCTTATTTGATAATGAAATCATTATTACTCTAAGATTATCAATTTATGTTATACATTTCTATTCATGTTAGAAATATCATATAAGTTTATTATTATGACGATATCTTTGTTTTACATAGTGTGGAATTGTGAAATTTCTTATCATCTAGGGTGACGAAAGTATTTTTGATATTGTGAACAAGGCACTTAAATGGGATTCTTATGTATCCATGTGAATAGAATCAAATCTCATCTGGTTATGTTCCACTTAATTGGAGACACAATACATGTTAAGTTCATGAGTCAAGGGAAAAGAAATCAAATTACAATTATTCATCAAGGAAAACTAGGAGGGGGTCCCAATTGAAGGTTGGTGTGGGACGTACACTGATATGGACCAAAGGTCTAAGAAAATATGTACTCTCCTAGGTGGGGGAATAATATTATCATAAATATTTCCAAATAATTATAATGATGTAAGGAACCTATAAGGAACACGTATCCCTAGGTTGTACGTAACCCTACTGTATATATTTCCTAGAGAACATTTGGGTGAATTTGGGGGGTTGGGTTTGGACCTCAGGTATGCCTCTCACATATATGAGTTATTTAGGAATCACATCCCATATGGTTCAGTGTGTTGTGTCTCACACTTATGAAGGATCCTCGTAGGGTTACTTCATAAGGAATATAGATACTTAATGGTTTTTCTAATGTGGAATATGTCCCTTTGATTTTATAGTGACATGGTTACGGGGATTACCCCAGGTAGGAGTCCTAAGAGATATTTTATCCAAGTGACTACCAAATTACCAATAATATACAATCCCACATAAATAATGATTAGTGAGGGAAAGTAGAAGAATATAAATATCTTTTAATCCTAAAAACCTCATTCATTTAATGGTTGATGAGGTTTAGTTATGTGAGAGATAAAGGACCATGTGGTGGTCATTTCCTATTATATTTAGGTAACAAAGATAACATTGTGGGAGAGGTAAATGGATTTGAGGTTCTCATCTCCTCTCTAATGTTCATAACCTGGGTAGATGAAGAGGATGTGGGGTTTTACCAAGTTTAAGGGTCTTACCCAAGGATTTATTCTCATTCAAATATTCTTCCTTCATCCCCTTTCGATAGGTTGAAGTGATAAAAAGGGTGGCCACAGAGGCTACATGTGTTGCTTCTTGTCTCAAGGAGCCACCTGTCACCAAACCTAAGGTCCATAGCTACATTACCATGGGAATGTATCAATGAGAAAATTTCGAGTATCCCCCTTGTTAGGTAGGTTAGAAATATGAGAAAATTTAACATGGGAATGTGTGATCTAAATTACATAGATCAAACATATCATGGGGATTTTGTAGGTATTGGATCAGTGGTTTGCGAAGGGGACTAATTGGGGATTAGTGCTTCATATAAAACAGATTGATAGGGAAGGGGGAAATGGTATTTATAGGATATTCCATGTTATTAAAAAAGTGGGACACCCCAAAATGTCTCATTATACATAAATCTTCTCCATCCAGATTAGAGTTACCTCAGCACAACACTTTTCTCTGCATCTCTAGGATTCATCCTCATAGATATTTGCATCACGGGGGAATGTTCACTCTATGAAACATTTTTCCATGTGAGTTGATTGCATCCTAAATGTATTTACTATAAATATGGTTTTATAATGGTATCCATGTAGATTTTTTGGTATACGATTGGTCAGGCTTTTTCCCTTTCTAATATAACATTATGCGGTTAATTTACCAAAACAAAATTGATGGATCTCACACATTTTCCCTCGATTTCACATCCACTATTTATATCTTCTCCCCCTTGGGTGATTTATAGTGGTATGGGTTTAAAAAACTACTATTATAGATATAAATCCTTGTCAATCGTATGGATTCTTCGCTTATGGTAGCCAAAAAACACTAACATGGAACTATAAATGATTTTTCATTTATATGATACAAAAAACACTATCATGGAACCGCAAAAGATTTTTCATTTATGGGTGTAATAGAAAACCATATTAATGGAAAATGAATTTTTTTAGGGATCCAGAAAAAAAAATCATGATTGAAAACAAATTTTCATTTTTGGGACACCGTTTCAGTACTGTTCTACATATTGATGCTACTATATAAAAAAAGTCCCCTTTGAAACATCATGACCATTAAATTTTTCAACTCTATTCTCTATGTTGAATCATATCATACTAATTAATGAAATACTTTTCACATTCCATGACAAATTATAGGACCCAAGTCACCTATAAAATCAATTCCCTCTGTAACCCTTAATAAAAATTTAGATGTAAACCCATAGTTCATATTAAATACAATGTTATTAGGAAACCCATGAATGTGAAAAATTTAACTAATATAAAGTCTCCCAATATTTACTACTAAGATGGTCTTTTTGAGAGGAATGAATTGGGAGACCTTCCCTATCCTATTCATAACAAACCATAAGATATAACTACCTTGGGGTGACATCATATACATTGTCATTAAATATTTCTCTACATATTCCCATTTTTACTTGGTAATGGGAAGCTACTGTAATATCCTTGGTAACTTGTATTCCACCTTCACCTACTAAGATGAGGAAAAACTAGTGAAAAGGACTAATATCTCTTATTTTACACTAGGCCACCAATTCTACTAGCATAAATTTTGATACATCTTAGTAATTCTAGGATGTACTTCACATGTTGAGGCAAGAAATTCCCATATTGTATCCTCTTTTATTTTTACTGGAATCCATTAATTCCCTTGCATATATTGAATTTCATCATATCCACCTATCCAATTGGGATGAGGTTCCTTACATTCCATGCTATACCTTAGGGAAAATACCTTAGTGAATGATAAAATTATCATCCACACCCTATCCAAAAGAGTGTAATTCAGTTCTATAGATGAGATAATTATATTCTCATGACTATCCTAAACATCTAAGTTTATACCAGAGAAGAAAGATATCAATTTCGATTCATTACTAGCCTCCCATAATTCTTGTGAATGATTCATCCAACACTGACTATGTACTACTGCATTACCTTTTCCAAGGATATTGGCTATCCGAAAATTAAATGTCTATAGATACTCAACACATTTTCTCTGTTAAAGTTTCATGTCACATTGGTTAAATATGTTCACAAGTATTTCTTTCTCTGTATGATGAAAAAATCCCTCTTGAATAAATTGTTCCTCCAACAATGTAAGGCATGACCCATGGATACATACTCGATATCATGCATCAAGTAATTCCACACGTGAAGTCTTAAACGGTGAGACATGTACGCCGTGAATATGTCCCCACGCATTAGTAAAACTCTCAACCTATTAACTGATGCATCAAAGTAGTTAGTGTAACATATTCTAATCTATAGTAGATTCTGTATTTCATCTAATGTTAGCCTACCCTTAATCTCAGGAAGACCCTTTCCACATTTTTCAAATGATATAAATTCCACCACCTTCTTGTTCAAGCCCAAGAGAGGCATATATAGATTTAAAAATCCATGGATGAAGAATTTGTAATAATTGGAAAATCCGATGAATTCCCAAATTTGAAATTAATTATTGAAATGATCCCGAAAAAAATAAAATTGTCACCATCTCTCTACCCAGAAATACTCATATCTATGATAGGATGTGAATAATGAAGTTAACATTATCTCACAAGAAGTGATTTTTTGAGATATTGCAATACAACATATTCACTATTAATGTATTCCAAATGATATAAAGTGTTTTTATATATGATATTGGTAATGATAATATATCAATATTTTATCCACATAAACTACCATGAATGGATCCAAACACATGAAGAAAACATAATTCATCAAAGCTATCAAAACTATTTTCACAATAGTGATGAATAATGACATATTATAACACTCATAAAGAATAAAATTATTTTGAAATGTTATACAAGGTATATATATCATCCTAACATGTAGCTAGTGATGGCCTAAACATAAATCAATTTTTAATACAACACAATCTTCTTATAGTTAGTTGAAGAGGTCATCGATATGGGGTAAGGGATACCAATTCTTTACCATAAATTGGTTCAATTTTTGATAATACACTTAGAGCTTAATGGTTCCCTCTTAATTTTTCAAGAAAATGATATATGAACCCCATAGAGAAGTTTTGGTTCATATAAATCCCTTTTCTTCAACGTCCTATAGCGATCTTTTGATCTCACACAACTCATTAGTGGTCACCCAATAAGGATGAATGGATATTGGTGCATCTATTAAAACTAGGTTAATAAAGAATGCCACCACCTTCTCCAGATGTATCCTAGAAAAATCATATGGGAATACATCCCTAAAAGATTATACCACTGATGGGAATTCATCCTCTCACATTCCCTTATCGTCCAAATAAAGTATAGAAATATTTTGGTCAAACCATAAATGCCATGATGGTTTAGTACACCTAAATAGGCCTAGACATTTCACTGAAACTTGTTGATATACTAACCTCCCACTAGTTATTTAAAGGATACCCTCAAATGATAGCAATAGAAATGGTCATGATAAAGAATAAACAAATGCATTCAAATTTGACATCAAAGACTGTAGTTTTGAGAATAAATTGATTTTATATGAAGAGATTCCCACCTATCTCAAGGGGGAATTCATTTCACTTGCATATATTCTCTAATATAATACCCAATATAGTATTGAGTGTCATAACACCATTATAAATATACATATCAATCTCAGGGATCTAAAAAATAGGCATAGATATGAAATAATGTGATGTACATGTATGAAAAATGGTAGATATTAGTGTAAAATCTTGTATGATCTTACTTATCACTATAGATTGACTAAAATAAAAATCCTCAGGTATAGGCTATAGCGAATATATCTAGCATGAATCTTGTCCCTGAGAAATATACAAACCTCTATATGAACGCCCATTCTATTATTTAGGTGAAACAATTATATGGTTCCCCTATCCATGTCCACCCCCTCTACTAAATTGACTTGTGGTATGCCATCATTCATGCTAACATGGAGCTGTGAATCCCACTCCAAAAAATAAAGTCATAGTCGAGTCGTACTCCTTAGATACTAGAGAGAAGGTCCAAAAAAACAGAATACATGCACCATCCTTCTACCATATCAACACTCAACTAGGTCTCTATCATAGTGGATCATCATGAGTCCCCACCTTCACCACTGATGACTAAAAATAGAACTACAAAAACCCACATCTTGTTTTATATTCCTCCTGTGATATGCCTCAAAATTTCCCTTCGTTCAACATGAAACTGAATGAAAAGGTCAATAATCTGCACTACCCTTCTCTATCACCCCATCTTCCCTTGGATTATATTCTATAATAAGCTCCAAATTTACTATCTTATATATTGTAGTCAACCTAAACATTTCTACCTGTTATTGAATGGAAAAAATGATACCTTACCAAAATTTCTATTCCAAGATGGATAATCAATAAGTTATATAGGTTCAAAATGAAGAAGATCTAAAAAGAGGGATGAGTATTCCATAACGGTCATATCACCTTACTTTAGATTCATAAACTCATAGGAATATTAATCTATAAAAGTCTTAGGTTAGACGTAGTCATAAAATGTTGTTTGGAATACCATCCAAACCATATCACAAGGACGGGTTGTTTAGTTAACAACATCCCAAAAATTCATAGTGGATCACTAAATCATATACATCATGATCAAGACAGCCCATTCTAGAGTAGTCTTGAACTTCTTTATGACCAACAATATAGTCTCAAGTTATAGTATAATATCCTTTAGACCACCATCCATAAAAATTGTTGTGGAATATACTATTGAAACACACACGTCAACTCTGGAATAATCAAGAAAGGTTCTGGGGATCCTTGAATGGTATTAATAAAGCACAGAAACCCTCTCAAAACTTGACATCAACACCCATACTAAGAACAAATATCTATGATGGAAGAGGAACTATATGAGGTTCTAAAAAATGTTCAGGGACCTCAACCTCGCATCATGGTCATCACCACCCTACGAGTGAAGGTCAATATGTGGTCATAGTGGAATATCTATAAAAATAGTAGACAAATTTTTAGAATTATTTAGTTATATCCAAATCCCAAAAATAAACATATAACATTTACAAAATTTCCACTAAATATGACACACACTTATGCCTACTCTTAATGCTAGGGTTGGGTAATATGAATGATCATATTGAACTCTGGGGACACTACTGACTACCTACTACAGAGGTTGAGTCTATGTAGAGATATGTTTTTATAGAACATGTCGTATCATATGGACTATCAATAGAAATTATGAAGGAAACAACCTTAATGTTTCAAGTGGAAACCTTTCCACATCATAATTCAAAATTAATTAGATTTTTTTATCATTACAATTCAATTTAAATGGTTAAATTATATATATTACTATTTTCATTTTATAAAGGCCTATATAGTATATAAATCAAACTTTTACATCCATTTAATCAAAACCATCAAATTTTCAATCCAATGCTACCAATGGTCCATGACTCAACGTTCCATAATTGACTACTTAAGCTATTTTCATTAGTCTGTCTAGGAAAAAACTATTATGTTAATGTAGGAACCTTAAGAAACAACTAGGTTTCAAACTAAACTATAGAAAACATTAGATAAATTACAATTATATCATAGAAATCACAGATAATAATGTCATATAGCCATGAAGTACATCAAATATTTAATGTAATATGAATAGCTTATAAATTTCCTAAATTTATTACAAAAATCATGATCAATGATTCTTTTCCTTATCATAAAATATATTAAGTGAAGTACTCAATAATAATAATAGGAACATCACATATCATGTGAATCACCGAAAAATGTAATCGAATCTACTGTAATAATCATAATCCATAACATAATATCCCATCCAAGTAAATTTGGATTTTCCCTGTATGTGGGTTTGCTAATCCCAAGAAAAACTCATTAAAAATTTATGAAAATTCCAAAACTCTTGTCTGATATTACCAAATGATAAAGAAAACAAAAAAATAAATTGACCTGACTCCACTTTCCAACATCCTGATCCATGAGAAACTAAATGGTTCCTCGATTTGGTGGTTCACATAACCTCTTGCACACCTACCCATATTTCATAGGATTCCAACTAGCAGCGAGGGTCTAAGGTAATAATACGAAGAGATTATAACCTTGTGATTAGAGACGCACGATGGTGGTGAATCATCAATACAATGCATATTTACCAAGCCTAAAGAATTACCAAATATAAAATGATGAAATTTCATTGTTCTATAAAAAAAGACAATACATTATGATAAACATATAGTAAAATAAATGTATCAAAAATACATAAGGACCAAAATGAATATCAATAGATATCATCATGAGCTACATATTAGTCCTATGATCCCCTTCTCGAATAAACAATCAATCAATCATTTTAAAGTGGGTTCTTTCACTATTCTCTAACAACATCCATCAAATCTATGTCGAAATCCAATGGAAGATAGAGAACATTGTGAGATAACACTCAGTATGCCACCACCAATGGTGTCTATAACAAGTCCATTCTATGAATATAATCTAATTTAGTGTTCAATATATTAAAGTAATAATGTATATGTGATACTACACATCCTTCCATCATGGAATGTATATAAGAAATTGTAAACATGGATAACTACAAATCATGGTAAATATGTCATCTGTGGAATATTTCATGTAATCACATGTCAGATACAAATTTTATGATACATGTAGTATAAATTTTCATTCCACCTAATGTAATCTGTATCCATAGAGTAGAAATGTATATGGAATCCAATGTAATTCAGATCAATAGAGTATAATTATCCACGTAATCCAAAGTAATCTAGATACAAGGTGTATAATGTTTTATGGGATTCATAGAAATCATTGGGTCACTATTGAACCATCCATAATTAACATGATCACTTAAAGAAATCAAGGGTCATTCATTAATTATTAACATAATTATTTGGCCTATATCTCAATGCATTTTATATTCATTGATAAGCCATAAATTCATCCAACTCATTCCTATTTTACCATACAAAAAACTTTACCATTTTAATAATATGTAATCACATGGAAATTAGTCATAATCCCTCTCCTAATATATCAAATAATTCATTAAGTCTCCCACTAATGATGAAAGGATCATAAAACCCAACAGGGTGGTATATCATGGTCAAATACCTAAACAAACCTCAATGGTGGTTTGGGTTGAAGTCAAACACCTCCATCCTTCACATAGTACTATGTGTGAAAACACACAATGTTAGATTTATGTAATAAATCAATTAAATTAATTTAAGATCAACACCCACAATTTCAAACATGTGCAGTAATCTAAATTAGTGATAAACCTGCTTGAATTTGATGGAACACATATAGATATCCTACCTTTTTCTTAAGGTAGAACAATCATCCGATATTCTATCTTAACTTGACCTAAATTGGAAGATAAAATAATAAGAGAATAATACCTAAGAAATAGGGGAAAAAATATTTCAAAAAAAAATTCATTGACATTCATAAGAATAAAAAATAGAGACTGTGTACTGAAGCACTTATTGTGAGGAATCTAATGAGATAAAGAGTGAATTATTCTTAGTTCGGATAGAAGATTTATCAATGAACTTTGGTGGATGCTTAGATGGAGATCTCATGGGAGAGAATGGGATCTCATGACCACACAAAATAATAAAGTAAGAATAGGTTTTTGGTTATAAGAAGTGTAAGGGAGAAATAAAATTTTAACCAAACCAAAGGGGTCTCTTGGTTTGGATGCACAGTTAGCCAAACCGTGAACCAACCATGCACCCTTCACTATTCAAGGAGTAACCATGGACGATTCATGCAGACGATTTAAGAAACTAAACAGAAAATGTTCATTTTCATCTATTAAAAGCTACAGAACCCTCATACAAGTTTGTGTCTCGGGTGACAGAGTTAGAAAAAATAGTGCATCTCCATTCTTCTACCTAAAATACCATATATAATTATTCATAATTGTGCATCATAGGATTAATATTTTGTACTAACTATGAATCCCACCTATTTTTTCCAAAAAACTATCCTCTTAAATCCAAACAAGCCTTGTACAACCCCAAAACTCTAGTGACCTCATTGAGAACACAAGTTTAGACAAAATAGAGGAATTAAACTGAAATTGAAATGATTTGTTCCACATATAAAGGCACATGATATTATATTTTATTTCTATATATTAAATACTTTTCATTTCATTTCCCACCCTTTATGTACTCATGATATCAACATAAAGTTTTTATAGAAATCCAATTTAATTCTCACTTTGTTCCAAAATACTTTTACTCCCATATCCCTATATTCAAAAAAAACTATTCAATAATAATTTTTTCTAATATAAAATGATTTTTAATTTCATTTTATCCAATTTATAATTTATATGAAATGATTTAAATTAATATTCTTATCATAATATGATTGATATGTTTCTTATTTTTTTACCAAAAATGTGAAAATAACAATCATTTGAATAAACATAACATAGATGGAATTTCCAGCTATCATGACCATTTAGTGCTTTGAAACTTCCATTACCATTTTTCACTGTTATTTCAAATGAAATTGTTTTACATAAAATTTTGAATTGTATATATTTTATATAAGTTACTTCAAAATGAAATATTTTTTCTCTCAAGAAAAGTTTTAGTTATTTTTTAAATGAATTTATCACCTATTTTTAAATCATTCTTATTAGTTTTGTTTCATTATGGATATGATTATTTGATACTATAATTATTTTCTCTTTCGATAGTTTTGGGTTGAAATGATAACATATCAATAAAACCCATTTTATTTTCCTTGGGTTATGTTATGTTTATTGTTTTCATGATACTTTTGGAATACATATGAATAGATTATAAAAATGTGATATGTGGATCTAGAATTATTTATCTCTATAATTTATTTTATAATTATTGATTCTTTTATTAGCACAAATGATACATATCTATTTATCAAATATCCCAAAAAAGAGGTTATAGTGGAGTTTATTTGAAGCCCATTGAAAGTACATAGGTGGTTAACTCAATCCTAACATGTGATAAATGTCTTGGTGGGTATCCTTGACATAATATTTCTATGTTTTTTTATTATATTACACATTATTTTACCCTTTACTTACTTCATAGTTTTCAAAACTTATGCTCTCATGGATCATTTTATTTGATTACATTGTGGGTTTTTTCTTATGGAAACCAACGATTTTCTCCATAACTAATGAATATGATATATGAATTACTTGGTATGGTTTTCCAAAGTTAATATATTTTTATCGTACCAGTATTAATATTTAATAGTTAAATGATCTTCGATATCTCTATTTTTACCATTAAATAGAATATTAGAAAACCCTTTATTATGATTCCTTTTCCCGAGGACATGAATAATTTTTTTATGTACAAGATATCTTATAATGGCTCTAGATGTATTGACCAATATGTCATATTGAATAGATCATTTATGTACTATTTTTTCATGTATCTAAGTATCAAAACACAGTAAACAGGTAGGCACTAGAATTGATCATAATGTTTTGTAGTTAATATTAATCAACCTAGAAATATTATTTATGTGTGAAAAAATGGGTATATTCAGTAGGTATCAAGGTAGAGATTAATTAATATTTTTAAAATATGATCATAAAACCTTAGTGATAAATGTTTGTCTAATAATAAATAAAGAATAACATCATAAGGTATTGTTAGGGTTGGTATTATGTAGTTTTCTTATAAATAAATCTCTATTTGTATTACATGTGTGGATATAGTTTTAGAACATATCAATTTAGGGGTAATAATAATCAAAAGTGTCACTCGAGTATATCATGGACATCATTATACTACATGGTGAATGTTACCTTAATGTTCACCTAGTTTCACACTCATAGGAGAATTTATTGGGTTAAGTAATAGTTTATTTTTGAACCATTATAAAGTATTTTAATATATTATGATCATGAATGACCTAGAAAAAAATTAATGCGTCGTAGATTCAAAAGTAGGTGTTAGGATCCAAGAATCCAATGAAATATATTTCATGATTATATGCTTTCTCACTGTGAATATTTCCAATTATAATATTATTGTTTTTTTAGTTAATTGAATGAAATATTTGGAATTGAGTCAAGAATTAATTTGGTAGACCATGTGATGATTTTCATCATGAGGAACTATTTGAGATTGGAATTAGAAGGTGATAAATTTTGATTGTGCATAATCATCTATCATGATATACGGATAATAATAGAATCATAGGTGAGTTTCATAACATGAAAATTAAGAGGAAAGTTTAATTTAATGGATATTTAGGTGGTAATAAGAATATATTAAAGAAATGTAAATTTTCATCTTATAAACAATGTGGTAAAATGAAACTTTTTGGATTTTAGAAGAAAGGGAAAACAATTTCTTTGTAGAAATATAGGGAATATGGTACATAATTTATTGGGAATTTAATATCATATATATGGTGACCGTGGTAATTGTCTTAGATAATGATATTGTAGAAGTGTGAAATCCTAGACCAAGGGAGGTACTATGTAATGTCAATCATTGATGTGGATTGATTGAAGGATTTATGGATTAAGAATCAATAATTCTATTAGAGGATCATTTTGAAAATGGTGTTTTAGATAAAAGAACCATGAAACATTAATATTTTTTTATATAGTAGTATTAATATTAGGATCATCAAGCATATATTTAATTCTAGTGGTATCCTAGAAATATTATTTAGTGATAAGGTGATATTTTTTTGAAAATAAGTGATTAAGGGACAAATAACACAAAATGTGTTCTTGATTTTATGGTAATAGTTTTTATTTTTGAAAAGAGATTTTTTGTAATGAAAAATTTAATTTCATAGTATAGATGACATTTTAATTGATTGGTTATTTCATTATAAAGCCTTTTTTGATAAATTTTATTTCATTTATTTATTTATAAATATAATAAATAGTATGTTGTTTAACATGAATAACTAGGATGCAATTTATTTTTGGAACCATGTATGTCTTTACTAAGGTTTGATGTTAATTCATGTTAATTTAGGAAAGGATAATAGAGTTTTAAGAGAATTTATGTTCATGGTATTAACATTAATGGTATGTGACTTTAAGTGATACATTGTAATGTCAGGGGATAAAAGTTATACATGTTCGAGAAAAAAATATTTCATCAATATTTTTATATTTTTGGGTTTTGAAATTGGTCTAATATATTTTGGGGAGTGTCAAGTTTAAAAATTTATAAAATGGCATTTGGTGTTATTTTTCAGGTACATGGAAAAAATATATTATATTGGATAAATTTTTCTAACCAATATATGTTCGGTAAATTTTTATAGACAAAAGGAATAATTTATGAATATTAAGGTTTGTTAATAGATAAATTTTTTAATAGAGTAATGAAACATTCATCTTGAATCTTCAAATAACATAGTAAAATAAGAAGTAAAAAATTGATCAAACCCCAAAAAAGGCTGAAATTTTTCTTACAAAAATGAAATTTAGCAAGTGTGTTTTTGTCATTTTTTATGTCTTAATAGTAAATGAATATCTCGGCATTATGAAAAGGATCTTTCGAATCAACATTTTATTCGTTTTCCTCTATTTTTGATTAATTTTTTTTATTTGAAACCATAAATTTTTTATAGTTGTATGGTCATTAACATTCTCAGGACTTGGATAATTTATTTTTATTCTATATATATATTATTACTTCACACCAATTCCTTCCATATATACTAACAAGATTATGTGTTATTTCAAGTAACCATTCTGTTTCCCAGTTCCTCTTATCATTGGATGTTTGATTAAATATATTTATGAAGTGGTTTTCAACCAATGTATTTTCAAATATTGAACCGTTATTTAATGAGATAAAATTGCGAGGGAAAATTTTATTTAATTATGTAAAAATATAATAAACACCAAAAAAATTAGTTATATAGAATAATATGCTCTATAGATTTCATAACACACAATAAAGAGCATTAAGATAATTTACATAAATTATAAAAATATTATTATTTATGGGTGAATTTTATAATATGGCCATTGAATTCAAGGGTTTCAATACGAGTAACATCCTTAAGAAATATATGTTTAATGGTCTGAAAATAACAACTTAATTATTAGTAAATTCTGTTTATGTATAAAATTATGTTATCATCAAAAATGATTTTTCTTTTGTTTGGAAAATAAATTATATAATACATTTTTGAAAATTATAGAAATATTATTTTACAGAAAATTAACATCTTTCTTAAAATCATAATACAAAAAATAACCTTGGTTGAATATTTCAATTTTTATGAAGTAAGTGTTTTCTCAATGAATAGTAAAAGTCACTATTTTTTTAATATTTTCTTTCATTTTAAATAAATAAAGTGATTTAAATGTCTTATTATATTTTTATTTTTTTCTTAAGGTTCCATATGATCATGTTTCTTTATAATAATATAGTTAATTATATTTGAATCTGTACTATTAGGGCCTTTGATATAAGTTAATTTTTATGATTATAACCACTTTTAAAAAAAAGTATTTTTAACAACATAGGAAATGATAGGATAAATAATTTTATAATATGTTAGTATTCAAAAATTATATACTTATATTCATTATAAATATATTTTGCATTTTTTTTTAAAAATGAAATGTTTTATTAAACACATTTCTTATAAAATTTTATTCAAATAATTAATTTTCAAATTATCGAATTTTAAATTGAAATAATGATTATATTTTTTAAATTTTCATTGTAAAACTTATATTTGGACAAATTTTCGATTATTTTATGAAAATAATTTTTTTTCAAGGAATAGTGAAAATACTAATTTTTATTTAAAACTGAATTTTATTTTAATTTATTCACAAGGTAAAAATACCATTCGGATTATGTTTAAATTTAATTCAGTTTAATTTTATTTTAAATAATCAAATTATAGTTTTTTAAATTGAATATTTGATTTAATTTAGAATAAAATTATTTTATATTTAAAATTGATTTTTTTAAATAAATCATTGGTTTTTTCTGTTTAAGTTTACATTAAATTATAGAGGTTAATTTTTTAAAAAATATTTGAAAAATGGATTCCATATTTGGAATCACTAGGATTCGATTTATTAATTTTTTTTAATTTTGTTCAATATGAATAGTGATCTTTGTTATTTTATTATTATGGTAAATGGTAAATTAATCAATTTGGGTTAAAAATAAAATGATAAAAACCATTAAATGAACAATACTATTATAAAAATATTTTTGGATTAGTATATATAGAAATAATCATACATGGGTATCATTTATGACCTTTGGGTAAACTTGGATGAGATTAAAACCATTATATGACATTATTTAAAGAAAATTCAAACGTGTCAAACTCTGGTAATTAATAAGTGTTTTATTTTAACATTTTATTTTCAAGAGGATATGTTACACAATAAAAAATAATTTGTAAATATAAAATATTAATCTTGGTAATGGTAATTTATTTCCTATTATATGGAATAAATAATAACCTAAATGATTAGATAATGTTGTTGTAGTAATTGTTAAATTAATGAAAAAATAAAAATAAATGATATTAATAATATTAAAATAAAGATAATTTGATCTAAATTATTTCACCAAATAATTGAATAGATTATTATGATATGTTATGGGTTTAATTAAATATTTTTTTGTAATATAATATGTCTTCTTGATATTATTAATTCTAATGTAGTGAATAGTTCTAAAAATTAACATTATTTATATTTTATAGTAAATAAAAATTTATTAAATCATATAAAATTTATTGAAAATTAAAATTATCAAAAAATATTATTATAATTATTTAAATATCAGTAATTTTATATTAATGGTTCTTTTTTGATTTGATGGTGACTATATTGACCCTCAAGGAGTATAACTCAATGTTGTCACATTAAGAGTTAAAGAAGTTAAAACCAAAAGATTAGGGTATAAATATCATCAAAACATGTATCCTTTTTATTTAATGAGGTTATATATGACAATAATTATAATATAATACTAAAAAATCGCATTGGATACATTTTCAATTGAAAATAATTTTATATTAATTTAATATTTTTTTAAATTCTGAGAGTGCCCCTCGACTCTCTTATAAAAGGAGATCTATTATTTTCAATTATTCACACTTAAATATATATATTTTTGACCAATAACATCTCACATACATTCCTATAATCTATAATATTATTATCATATTTTTTTGAATAATACCATTCGTAATGCACTAATGGTGTAAGTTAAAATAGATTTTATGAAGAATATGTATTATTTTAATCAATTGTTTTGGTTTTATTTTTTCTTACACCACTTAGAAATGGTCATTAACCATTAATAAATAGTATAAAAAATATATTAATTATAATTAGGTATTTTTATGTTAATTTAATTATATATATTCATCTCCTCCTCCATCAAATGGGAAATTAAGCCATTGTTCTTCTGTATAACGGACTACCGCCTCACGAACTGATATAATTCATTTTCAATCACTATATCTAAAGGATTTTTGTAATAATGGAATTAAAATTTTTATATTTTATTAATGATATAATTTTAATTAATTATATAATTTTTAATTTACTTTCTTAACTTTCCATACACTCGAATGTGATAACATTGTTTGTGCGTACGTGTGGGGTACCACCTCCATGAAGCAATGTGATTCATTTTTAATCACCACATAATGTGGATGATATATATAAGTATATTAAAACAATTGATATTATATTTATGATATTTTAATAATTTTATAATGATAAAATAATATTTAACTTCTTTTCAAAAAAATTTCTTTGGAAAATTGAAATGGCACTCATGTGTATGTAAAACATGTTGTCTCCGTTATTGTAAGATAATTCATTTTATAGTACCATATTCTTTTGTTATATTTAAAATTATCATTGATTTATATTAATGATAATTATGTAATTATAAGTTTTTGGAATGATTTAATAACAAACTCTTTGACCTTAGTTGGCCAACCAAATTTATTTTTCACATATGTACCGAATATCATACAAACATCTGACATGAACTTAAATAATTATATATTTGTATATAACTGAAAAATAAGTGAAATATATGGAATAATAAACATTAAAAAACGTATTTATGAAATTAAATGATTAAGATAATTTTATTATTCCATAAGATAAGTAATATATGTGAGGAGTCAGACTCAAGTTAAGGGACATTAATTTTTTTAACTTTTCCCTTAAAAACACTTTTTCTTCTATGGTCATGTTTTCTAAAAAAATCCAAAATGTGTTTTCAAATATATAATGAATGTTTAATGTAAATTTTAAAATTATTTTCATTATAAAAAATTATTTGAGGGGATCTTTTTAAAAAAAAAATAACGTACTTTGTGACTTTTCTAAAAAAAATATGAAAGAAATGTGTTTTTAAACTTATAAAATGTCATGACCCGTCCCCCGAGGCCCATGTCGTGACTAACCCAATCCCACCTTCCATAGGCCAGGGGCTCGTGACTAGAAATGAAAGTTGTATCCCCTAAAACTGGGAATACATTGCCTTTATATCTTGTAAAAACACTCAACCAAGCACACAAAAAGATATGAACACAAGTAAATTGTATAGAAAAAGAGTGCTGAAAGTAAGCAAAAAGGGGCCAGAATACAAGCCCAACTAGAATGTATAAGAAAACTGAAAGGTACAGGTAAACTGAAATAGCTCCTGTGAGAACCCTCCAAGGATCCAACCTAAAGGGTAGGTAATGCTCTCGAATGGCTGTCTCTAAGGTATGCCTCGTCTAATGTCCAACTCCTATATACCTCCAATCATGGTACTCTCATCCTCAGTTAGCTTTGTCTATCATCTGCACCAAACAAAACAAGGTGCGGGCATAGCCCGTGCTGGGGTGAGTATGAAGATACTCAGTAGGGACCTCGAGACCCTCAAGGTCTCACAAAATCCACAAAGGATAAACCAAAAAGCATGAAATCAACTAACAACCTTACTTATGTATATTCCAATACATATACCAAAGTTATCAAGTATACCCATCTCAACCATGAGGAAACACATGGTCCAACCAAAAACCCCAAAGATCAACTATTCCACAAAGGTAGGAATACCACGAAGGTAAGTACCGCACAGGTACGCCACGCAAAGAATACTACAAAGGTATCACCATGAAGGTAAGGAATCAACTCATACCAGGTATAAATTAGGTATAGTAGTAGAGATTATTAGATGCAACAACTGAATCATCTTACTCTGTTAAGAAGAAGACCCACAAAGGATCCAAAATTTCAGACCCACATAGGATCCTACTACACTGTCAGACCCACATAGGATCCTAGTTAAGTGTTAGTACATTGTCATACCCAGACAGGATCCTCGTACATATTCAGTACATCATCATACCCCCACAAGAACCTAGTACATCGTCATTACATCGTCAATCCCACACAAGATTCTTGAACATCATCAGTAAATCGTCAGACCCACACAGGATCCTTTGTACATTGTCAGTACATCGTCAGACCCACACAGGATCCTAATACATCATCAGTACATCGTCAGACCCTCACAAGATCCTAGTACATTTTCATTACATTGTGAGACCCACACAGGATGCTAGTACATCATCAGTACATCATCAGTACATCATCAGACCCACACAAGATACTAGATCATAGTCAGATCCAGCTACAGGGTACCCCCACAAAGCTTGCTTGTCTCTGGGAGAGTCCTCTACTCAAGCTACTGTTAGATACTCCAACTACCATGATGTCCCAAGAATAAGTATCCCAAAGGACCTCCATGTAATAGGGGTCTCAATTCAATAGACGGTGCGTCAATTAGACATCTGTTCTGTAAGTTATTAGCCTTTTAGTTCGGAGGGCCCAGTTGGATTTGTGCTCGATCCAACCCGATCATACCCTAGATTTATCCAAATATCATGTGGGGTATAGAAAAAGAACCGTATCACCCTACAGTTTCCAGTTCCATAGACGATTCATCAAACGAATGCATGGTGCCAAAGTTATGGCCAAAAGAACGTATAGGGTTGAAACTGGTCTGGGTCAAGTCCTACCCGGTCAGACCGACCCTGTCCGGTTCGGGTCGGCCCAGCATGCTAAGTATTTCCTGACCCACTGGGTCCATCCCCACCCGTGTCGGTAGGCCCGCGGTGCGGCGGGGCGGCCCACGGGGCGGTCGTGGCGCAGTGGTCCTTCGCAACTGGCCGGATGGCCAGCCATTCACTCCACGTGGCATAGGCACACGCCGTGCCATGCCTTCATCGGAAACCATCTCGTCCAGCTATCCTCCCTTCATCGCCACGACATAAGTCGCGGCCCCTTTTTCTCCAGGCATCAAAGAAGCGCACCACCGCCCCCATCGTGCAGCTGGCCTCCGGTTGTCGTCTTCATCTATTGTAAAGATTTCTTCATAAACCACAAGGGATTGCAGAGTGGTCGAACCATGTTCATTTGTCCCACACCCTCCACGTTAGAGCGATAGCAAGCGGTTCCCTACTTTTGAATCATGTATAACATCAAGAACGGGTAAGGGAGGTATTCAAAACATCAACCCCAAACTCAAAGGTTTGTTTACTTAAATGATGAGGGATGGATGGTGTCAGTTTTTCGATGTGTCACGAGATGAAAATGGTGAAGGAAAAGAGGGTTCCAATGATTATCGCCTTTGCAACACACTTCCGAAGTCAGGCTCGTGCCTCGTCCTCTTTCTTTGCTCTGAAGAATGTTCTTTTATGGAGATGGAATTATTCATTTGGTGGAGAAGTTATTCATTGAAGAGGAAGGGTGTGTTCTTCATTGGAGAAGATCATCAACAAATTCTCCCCTTCTACTTTTCCTACCAATCCTCCCAAGGAAATGTGTTTCCAATATAAATTGAATTAAAGTCTATCAAATTAATTGTTGGCACAATTAATTGTACCATGTTGTCATAATTAAATGGATCAATTAATTGGATCAATTTAATAGGAGGAATGAATTAATGGGGAGTCGAGAGGTTTCTCTCCCGTTAAGAGGGTTTGTGTGGTCCCCACCATTAAATTCAAAATTGGGGGTTTTAGGCTTGGTGGTCACCACCGACATAACATTCACATGGGCGGTTTCAACAAAAATAAAATATAAGTTTATTTTTTTTATTTCCATGAAAAAGTGAAAAACTATCCTTCACCCCCGATCTACTACAGTTGAGTTGAAGGTCTTCTTAAGAGAATATCTACGCTGTGAGTTCAACGGTGTCCTTGGATTTCAATTCCGAGCATCGGTTCAGATGTTATAGAAACCCACGCACACATTTACTAAACGGACCCTAAATAATGTTCATAAATTCATTCTGGGCACACCGGGCCTCGAAATCACGCGCCATAAATTTTTGCGGAATCATAAAATTCACATATAATTAAATAACATTACATGGATGTTACGGGTGTTTACATAAAACATGAGTTACTTTCACAGCAATTATGACTCCTTAACACATTGAACTTTACCTTATATAATTCTATGTCTTTTTCAATGAATTTTTTTTCTTTATTACGTGATATGTTTTTTTTATTTTTAATGTGATTTATTAAAGAAAATAGAATTTTGATATCTGAAAGTGTTTTCAATATGGGTTTTAAAGTGTTTTTCAAAGGTTATGTGATAAAAATTTCAAGCATTAAATGTTGAATTCCGATTAACGTACTTTATTATTATATGTTAATTGTGTGAGCCCAATATAATTTATATTAAGGGTTGAGAACCATTAAATATCGTGAGTGAGACTCATATAGCTTATACATTGGGTATACACCAATAGAACCAGGTGATCCTATTATAGGTTTAAGTGAGCCTAGATAGTGCTCCATTTCATTGGGTAATGTAACATTTTTTTTGAGGACTGAAGGAGGGAGTTAACAAAAGGTTTCTGCTTTTTATTTAACATGGATATTGAAATATTTTATATTCATTTAATTAGAATTATGAATGTGATGCTCTATGTTTTCAAAAAGAGTTTTTGTTTTCTTACTTTCATTTAAAATTATTTTACATGAGAAAAAATTAAGTGTGTTTTTCATTTAGAAGTGATTTATTTCATGCACTCAAAGAACATTGAAAATATAGGTAAAATTATACTATTTTAATGTTTTTCACTGGATTAATAGTTTTTTATGTCTATTATATATAATTTTCTTCTCGTTAATTGTTTTAAAAAATTCAAGTGTATTTAATGATAATTCAGGAAAAGGATGCGGTCAAAAATATATGATATTTCACGAAAAGAAAACATGTTTGTCTTACTAGAGAAAATTAATTCTAAGTATACATATCCATTTATAATATATGGGTTTAATATGTATGTAATTTTTATAACTCCATAAGATAATAATGTAAATTAATTTTTTAAATAAAAGAAGGAGAATTACTTTATAAAGTTACTAGAATATGTAATGTCAAAGTTTGATTTTATACAATTGTTATCAGAGCAGGGTTTAGATAACATTGTAGAATATGAATTTTTTAAGTGATGTTAACTAAGGAGTTATGGATAACATCATGGCTTTATAATTTTATGTTTTCTCATAAGATTAATATATTTAAAACTCCTTTTTTATCTTTATGTTATGATATTTTATGGTGACTAATGATATTCTTTGGGAGACATTTATATTTCATGTAATTAGGGGTAATTATATTTTGGAATAAAAAATGAAAGACATGATATAATATTTGATGTTAAAAATTGATATTTACGATTTAATATATTATATTTATTTTTAAATATGTTTATCAAATTTATCAGAATATAATAATTATTATATAGTCTTAGAGAAAGAAAACTCACCGACCAGGTGACAACCTATCATGTATGGTAATGTCGTGAGGTTTGAACCCAAAAATGAATAGAGAACAGGGTTCTCGCCTATCACTAGCCTACATGATGTTTTGATTTGTGTGAAAATTTCAATTTATATAAACAGACTGATGGATGGAGAATAAGTATATTTTGGTAACATACTTTATATCATATAGATAACTATTTTGATTTGAAAAATGATTTGTTGATTTATTGATTAAGGATATTTTGAATGAACATGACTACATATTTTTGGTAATGTTATAGTATTAAGAAAAATATTATATTATATGATTTTATTTGAGAAACAATGGATGAATTATCATTTTGATGAATATTTTGTTTTGGTTATTTATGAAAATGATTAGAATATCTTGGAGATTATGTGATAGGAAAAATTATGTTTTTTTATGACACTTTAAGAGTCATTAGTATGATTTAGATAAAAATGATAAATTTATCATTGAAGATGATGAGATCAAATCCATATGACTTTTGGGCTTCAATATATGTTTGGAAAAAATAGTAATTTTAAATATTGTTATTTTCTGAATGACCAAAGTAAAATTTTGGATATTAAAATTAATTTTTCATTATTTTATGGTTTATTCATATAGGGAATTAACTTATCATGCAATAAGAAAATTTTTTTGATTAGTTCCTAAGGATTTGAGGCATAGATTTGTATTATTTATTTAATTTTCATTAATCCATTAAAGATTATTATAGTTCTTTAATAATGATTTATTCATCTTAAATACAAATCATTTGGAGCCAATGATGATATCTTAATTGAAATTTATTATTTTATGTAACACTAATATTCAAGTAAGTATATTTTTTAAGCTTACTCTTAGTAGTAAAGTAATTACACAAACATAGGAAAAGAAATTTTGAAATAAAGTTGTTATCCATTTATTTTTCATGTAGAGAAATCAATGGGATTTTTACCCATCCCAAATTTATTGTTTTTTCATAGCTAACTATCTCATGACCATGATCTCTATCAATCTACACTAGTACATGGGTGTCAGTTTTCTCTTCCTTATCCATGTTTTCACTTCTCTCTTATTTTCTACTTGTTTAAAACCTACAATGTCTTATTATAGATGTCCTTCATACATTCCTCTATCTCTTTTGAAGAGGAAATTTTTTAACCATATATATTTTGTGGGATCTCAACAAAGGTATTTTGAATATTCAAACACTTATTTTTTTATTCCAAAATTAAATTGTGATGGTGAAATTTCAAAAAGGGGCTGTAGAATGTGATTAAACGGGTAATTAAAGAATAAATAAATTCAATTTTTTATTATTCCTAAATTATGTAATTATATTTATTATAATTATATAAAGTAATTCATAAAATAGGAAAATAAATAGTTTTATTATACTTATTAATTATTTTCAATTTATATAAAAGTTTAATTTAATAAATATATAATTTTAAATTGAAAAAATTAAATTCATGTTCAAAATCATTATATCAAAATTCTCTTAGTAGTTTTGTATGAATTTTATAAAAATATTGATTTTTCATGGAATAGTTCAAAATACTAATTTGTATTGAAAATGATTTTTTTTGAAGTATTCATATGGTAAAATTATGTTTTGGATTAGTTAAAATTTATAAATATATTTTTTATTTAAAATAATGTAATTTTATTTATTGAAATACATTTTATACATTTATTTAGTATAGTAACATTTTACTAAAAATTATATGTTATAAATATTAAAAAATGAATTCAATATTTGTAATAATATGGTAAACATTTATTTTACATGTCCATTTTATTTGGGGTCAGTATGAATTGTGATATTAGTAATTTTATTATAATTGTAAGGGGTAAATCAGGTAAATTATGTTGAAAATAACCTGATAAAATACCATAAATGACCCAATAACGTAAATAAATATTATTTTATTAGGTCATATAGATCCTAATAATACATGGGTCTAATTTATTACCATTTTGGGACACATTGACGTGGATATGACCTTAATAATATTTTAGTTAAAGAAAATTCAGATATATAGCAATTTGGTTTTTAATAAGTGTAATATTCTTAATATGGTGTTATCTATAAGATATTTTATACGTTAAAACTACTTTTTTATTCTAAAATATTTATCTTTTTCATGATTATTTATTTTTCATTTTTACAAAATAATTAACTCTTATAAATTCTTATACAATATTGATGTAGTAATTATTAAATTAATAGAAAATTTTAAATTAATGATATTGAAAATATAAAAAAGAAATTGAGAAAAATAAGGTAATAAATGATTTATATAGATTAAAATACCATTTTAGTGATATAATAAAATATTTTCTTCTAAATTTGAATTTGTTTCAGGATATTATTAATGTCAATGTGATGAATAGTTCTAAAAAATTACATTACAGATATTTTATATTAAATAGTATTTTATTAGAGAATATAAAAGTAAAATTAAAAATATACTTATTAAAAATTATTAATATAAGGATTATAACATCAAACATGGTCCATTTTTGTGTATTTTTTCATTTCATATTAATTATATTGGCATCCAATGTTTAAAAATTCATGTTGACATGGTAAGAGTTAAAGAGTTTAAAACAAAAAGATAAGGGAATAAATATAGTTATGGCTTGTATAATTTTTATTTAATTCTTTTAATTATAAAAATACACATATTATATTCTTTATAAGTATCTTTTATTCTATTTTTAATCGAAAATTATTTTATATTAATTTAACATAGTCAGAAATCCCAACAGTGCCCCTCCCCTCTCTTATAAAAAGGAACCACTTCCTTTCAGTCATTCACACATAAAAACTAATTTGGATCAACCAATACATACCCAAACCCAATAATAAAATCCATAATATAATTATAAATTTCCTTTTTATTGAGAACACAAATTTTATTGATGTTGTGGTGTTAGTTACAGAATATTGTCCAAATAAGTAATATCATTTTCTATCAAGTATTTAAATTTTATTTCTACTTACACTTCCATAAAATCATATTAAACTATTAATATATTGTATAAAAATTATATTACATATAATTATTAGTTTTTATGTTAACATGAGAACTTATATCTATATCCGCCTCATTAAAATTGGAAACAACACTGCAATTCCTGTGTGTGGTGGACTACCACCTTGCGAACCAATGTAATCCATTTTCAATCATTGTATCCCTTGAATATTTATAATTATGAAATTAATATTTATATATGATATTCATGATATATTTAAAGTTACAAAAATATAATATATCATTTAATTTATAACCATTCCATGAACAAAAAATAATAGTGTCATTCGTGCGTACGTGTGGACTACCACCTCCATAAAGCAATGTGATTCATTATTCCTCACGACATCACATAGATAATTTTTATAGGTATAATTAAATAATTAATATAATATTTATGATAATATTATCATTATTTATATATGAAATAGTATTTACCATCCTTATATAATGATTGTTGATGAATGGAAACCTTACTCATGTATACGTATGACCTACTATCTCCAAAAGTATAACATAATTCATTTATCCTAACCTTATTTAATGGATGGATTTAAACATATAGTTGATTTATAAAAAAGAAAATTATTTCATTATTATTATTTTAGTGGTAATTTCATAATAAACTCTTTGACCGTACTCAACCAAATAAATTCATTTTGGACTGAAGTACTGAATATCATCAAAATGTTTTATGTGAACATAAATGTTTGTGTAACACTATATAAAAAAGAAATGAGTGATATATAAGTAATATTAAAATAAAAAGGTTATAATGAAAGTATATAATTAAATGATGTTTATTGTTGAGGATGATAAATAATGTTATTGAGGATTTATACTTAAAGAAAGGGATAATCCTTAAAAAATTATGTTTCCCTTAAGCATCGCATTTCTAGAATTTCATTGTTTTCTAAAAATGATTTCAAATGTTTTTACTTTTTTCAAATATTTTTTAATTTATTTTTAATGTAATTTAAATTTTAGGAAATTTTGGAAAGGAATACTTTTTATGTTTTCAAAACGAGATACATTATGACATTTAAAAAAATTGATGAAATGATTATTTAATTTATAAAAAATTAGTGGATCTTCCAAATACCAAGATAGATTCATGAATAGATGTTTAATTTATATTATGACATGGTATTTTATATGATTATTCCTTCATTAATACATTTATAGTTTTTATATTTAAAATTAATTATTAAAAAAATTATATCTCAACATGTTTCGCATATATGTTTAAAAGACTTTTTCAATGGTTTTATAATGAAATGTGAAAGAATAAAATTATTAATTCAAGATATGGTTCACTATCATTATATGATAAATAAGTGGTCCTGATATAACTTATATGAATGGTTGAGCCCCATTATACCTCACGGGTGAGTTCGATATAGATTATATGTTCATTACGCCCAGATAGTAATGGGTGAGGCCATTATAACTTTGAACATGCCCAAATAACGATACAATACATTAGGAAACTTACAATGACTCTATAAAGAAAAAATATATAGAGTTTTTAAAGGGTTCATCAAATGGAATTAACTAGGCTCTAGTTATTTCTAATTCATTCATAAAATGAGTTATGAATGTGATGCAATGGGTTTACAAAAATGGGTTTTTTACCTATAGTATAATGTTTTTTTGAGAAAAAAGTGTGTGTGTTTTTCATAAAGAAATGTTTTATTTCATATTCTAATTGTAAATTGAATCTAAATGTTAAATTACATGGTATTTCAGGTTTTTAACTGGACAAATTGCCTTTTCTTCTATGTCCCTTATGGATATTTTTGTACACTTCCTAAAATTAAAACTGTTTTTCATAGGGATCTAATGGTGTGTAAGGAAAATAAAAAGGTCAAGATAAAATTTGTGATGATAATTCATGAAAATAATAAAAAATTAGTGTCACAAAAGATTTTATTTATTCCATTTATTACTTTAAAATATTATATGAATTATTTTAAGTGTTAGGGACTAACACGACATGAGATTCTAAGACTCCTAGATCCTAAAATTTATATTTTAAAAATGTTAATAGTATTAATATTAAAAACACATAGTTTTCCTAAAACATTAGAATAACTCATGAATAGAGGCTCTTATTTAAAATATGATTCCACTGTTTAATTAAGATCTTGGTATTTTCCCTAATAGAGACACAATCTTTGACCGAATCAAGAATTTTTATAAAAGTCGTCATGGGAGAAAATAATAAAATAAATAAATAAATTATTTTCTTTTATTATGTTTAAAAAGACATATTTTAATTTCTAAATATATGGTTATAATGATATCTCAGGGTTGGTCTCATATCATTGGGGATATAGGAGACCATTGGATGTGATAATTCTTGTATAATGAAATATGATCAGATAAAGATTGACGATCCTTATGCATTAAGAGTTCATGTATCTCTCTAATAATGGAAATGTTGGACCATAATTAATCTATTATTTATCCAAAATACATGTTTTATTTCTAATTTTTTTGATATCATTCAATTATTTTATCCTAGTCAAAGGAAAATTAATTCCATGAATGATAATTTATTCATGCTTTAATGAATTGTTTATTTACGGTTGATTTGTTTTTTTTCTTTTCCATTGCCTAATTATTCAAAAATGGATCAAGGAAGAAATGAACATTGTTCGAGGTTAATTCCACAAATTTTAGAGTTTATTGATTTCTCCCTCATTTCTTCACACAATCATTGAGGCAAATTCCACCAGCCCATGTTTTGAGAAAATACATTATATTTTATCATTGTGTGATCAATCTTCATGGAAACAAATTGATATCCTGAGACTATCTTGTGATCAAGGGGATGTTCATGGTGAGATGATGATGGATTATAGTTGAAGGCTGATATGTATGCATCGATGATTTTAATTCATCCTAGTTTATAATAATAGCTAGATATGGCATGTGTATTCATTTTCTGATAAGTTTCAAACTCTGTATCCTGGTGATCAGTTTTGGCATGGGTCAGATGACCCGAGACCCTTATTTTCCATAAATAATTGTGGTAGTGGAAGCATGAATATAGATACAGATATGAACCTGAGGGTTACGGAAAATATTGAGTAGAACGGTCTGTAATATAGAGATACAGATTGTATGGGACCCTATGTACGATGCTCGTGTTTCCATTGAGTGAAAAATATTACACTCCATGAGATATCTGTCGAATGATGTGTGAGAATTTATGGTGGTTTTTTTGTGTTAATCAGAGTGTATATGTGCAAGTGAATCGCAATTTACATTATCAAAACCCGATTACATAGGCATATTCAAGTACATAGACACATTCAAGTGTACAAAGGCACAACCAGGTGTACATGGGTTAGTACATGGGCTTGACCATAAGTAAAGAGGCATGGGTAGGTGGAATGGGAAGTGTCTCATCTTGAAATCTATACACCATGTACCCATAGATGAAACACCAAATATTTTAAATTTTAAATGACATCTTAGGTAGTGAAATATGGGTAGACTAGGGGTTGTAATGAAAAAGTAGGTACTCCCAAGTACATTTTATATACCCCCATTGATAGTGCTTGGAGCCCTTGGATTCATCATCATGGAGTTGTATCAGTTAAATGTGTTCCCTTGGTCCTTCCCCTAGAGGGTATAATGGGGAATCACATCCACAACATTGGATCATGATAACCTCTTGAGGATGAGTCTCAGATATATTTTATGGTGTCCCACTATGATATCAGAGTCTGATCATTTATCTTCATGATTTATACCCTATGTGGGGTTCATTGGATTGGAATAACATCCATACATGGGAAATTTATCCTCCATATAATATTTTATTTTAGTAGGTTTCCTATTTTTAGTGGCCTATGATCCCATACATAGAAGTTTGATCCAAATTGGCTTTGTTCTATCCCCCACTAGAATGTGATCCCCTTTCTGAGTATCAAGGTCTTATAAGACCAATGAGTTTACTAAGGCATGGTAAAAAGATCATGAACTATTGGAATATGTATCTAGTGATACTATTTATTTATAAGTGAGTTCTCCTAGAATGATAATTACCTATAATATATGATCATACTCATTTGGATGATAGTTTATTTGAAATCTCCTAGAGACCTGGTAAACTTCCTGAGTATATCATGGTTATTCCATTGATTTATATATCTGAATTGTGAGTTTACTAATCTTTATGATATTTTTCTTAGTGTTTTTTTACTACTATGATTTTTTTATACAAACCCCTACATGGTAAATTCTATCACTTTTCATATCTTATTCTTTTGGAGGCCCTTTTAATGGATTCATGGGAGAATAGAGAACTGGTGATGCATATATTGACCTACAAAGGTCGAGGTTTTTTTTGGTTGGATTCAATTCAAATTAGCATTCACATTTTGAGAAGGTTTCACTATATAAAGTTTTTATTTTTTCTTGTATTAGACCCCTTTATCACTTTAAGTACATTATTATCATACTGTGATTATGCAATTATAGTTTAATGCATCCATTGGTCCCAGTTATTTTACATTTATAAATTTTAAGGGATTATTGATGTGTGTTTCTTTATTGTTATTTTATAAAAATGCATCCCCTGGGTTTGATATTCCAAATCAATTCTCGATGTCATCCTTGTGACTATTGGAGGTGGGCTTGTAGTTTTCATGGCTAGAGCCCTAGTGTGTTAGGTTATGGAAGAGTGGTATCATATGATTCGGTCCTACCATAGGACTAGTGTCGGTGATATTGGACTTGGTATTATAGAAACAAATTTAGGCATTTAAAGTTCATATTTTAGACTAGGGACCCTAATGTTGGTGTAAAACTGACTTATCTACACAACGTGACTCTGATCACAATCCTTTTGACTTAGTACATGTGAAAAATGGTTTCAAGGGAAACATTGGTACATTGATCATATAAGATTGGGTTTTGGTTTTCTTGTCCATCAAGAGTATTATCCCAAGGTATAATCTTCGATTATAGTACATCATGTTTATTTTAATATTCCTCTGTGAAGAAAGCCATCTAAGATTCCATTGTGTGATCATGATGATGATCTATTGAGTGGTAAGGTTTTAGTACAAAAGTAAGTACCATAGATAGTACCTCCCACTAGTTTACCAACTATACCCCCATTTTTATGAAGTAGATAGATATTGAAGTAGTAGTTGAGGATGCCCATGGAATTAATTCACTTCATGAGTTTCAAATGCCAAAAAATCCTAGGTTTTAGGGAAATATAGTCTCCCAGGTAGCTGATGACTGGCTAGAGGCAATCACTCAATTTTTACACCTTGTGAGGATGCCATCAAATATGATGGAATTCCTCAAAAAGGGTCTTCTTCAGGGAATTGATTAGTGATGGTAGAGTTTGGTTACATAGTCACATGAAGATATGAGTATCTCCTAGAAAGACCTTGATAGTCTCTTCAAGTAGGAGTTGTATCCATCCACAGTACAATAAATTCCCATACAAGAGCTTTGATAACTACAGTAGAGTAGTATGAATGTTGCCAAGTATTTAGAGAAAGTATTACTAAACTATCATGGTGCTCTATGGATATCATTTCTAATCTATTGTTCAAATCAGGAACTATTGAGTGGGTATTACATTGAGATATTAGGGCTTTAGTGATATTTTTTCCCCCACATATGTTAGATTTCTTTAGCTGATATTAGTAAAGGATATGTTCTTGAAAGTTTGAAAACCAATATTAGGTGATAGTAGCAGGTTCCCAAGTGATGAAATTTAGGTATCGGGTTTCTAGTGAAAGTAATTAGGATCCATGCATGTTAGACACTTTAGAAGATTAACCTAGGACATAGGATCTATGGAATAGGGCTCTTAGGATGGTTTAAATCATCCACGGGAGTGGCAGTGTTTGTCCTACGATGATCGGGAATATCATGAAGTGAATATGTCCTACCGATCATAAAACTGATTGGGAGATAGTAGAGGGACCATATATGTTGAAGAATATGTCTGCGAATAAATACATGTTGGTAGGAAGATGTATAATAAAGGTGGGTAGAGTAGCTTGATGCGGTCATATGTTTAACCAATTACCCGAAACACCCCTAGGTGTTCCGCACTAGGCTAAAGGTACAGTCTAAATACATGATATAGGGGCCTATAAATTTGAGGACAAAATGATTATATGATAAGAGATCTATTATTTTCATACATCTTCATTAGTATAGATATAAATAGGTGTGAGTCATTCCATTATTTCTTCTTCTCTCATCTTGGACCTAGAGATTCCAGTTGAACCGTTTGCTCAAACATTGAGTTTAGAGACTCCAAAAAGAGGTGAATCACTAATTTCTCACCTCTTTTGACAGTGTGATATATTGTTTTTATTTTGGATCGTCATGTGAGATGTATTTTTAGTATCTATTAGGTATTATAATTTCATCTTAGGTAAAACTGGCTATCTATAGTTCATATCCAAATCGACAATTTTAAGAGGATGATGTTGTGTGTTCCCGGAGATGGGATGAGGATTTAAATTGTTGGTGAAAAGGAATTCTTAGAGGAGGAGGATGGAATTAGGAATAGGAGAGTGAAAAAATCTCATTATTTAGATATAATGACTCTTAGATTAGTGGATGTAACATGCTATCAGTTTATTATATTGGTTAAATAGTATGATGATATATTTCTTGATTATCTTCCAGGTTTACATCCCAATTGTGATCTACACTTCTTCATTTATTTACACCTCAGAGAAAAACTAATATATACACCAGTATATCATATGGTTCTCATAGAGCTTCATAGGGTAAGGTTGTAGTTGCAGTACTTGTAGAGAAAGGGAAACACGAGACACACTCATTCACCCTAGGATGACCAGTGTTTTTCAACAAGAAGGATGTTGGGAGCATGATTTTATGTACGGATTAGTGGTTCTTTATCCACGTGACCATAAAGAATATTAATCCAATACTAATGATTGATGAAATCTTAGACAAGTTGAGAGGGAAATGATGGTTCTCGAAGACTGGCCTTAGATAAGGATATCACCACCAATGATTATGGTATGTGGAAATACCAAAGATGGTATTTAGATATGGATACATTCATTATGAGTACTTGTTTATTCCCTTCAACGTGAAAAATTCCCCTATAATGTTAATGGGACTCATGAACTGAATCTATAATTTTTCGTAGTCTATTTTGTGGGGGTATTCATCAATGATAACCTAGTGTGCTTAGAATAATGTGAGGATCACAACATACACTAGAGAATTGTTCTAATTACACTTTTAGAGAACCAATTTTATGTTATTCTCTCTAGGTTCCAGTTTTAGAATCGATGGGTCCTCAATACAGGACATCTCATCTCAGAGGAAGGAGAGGTAGTGGACCTGGTCATGGTTGAGTTAGTTCCATCCTCAGAGCCACCCAAAGTGTTACCAATGTCTATAGTTTACATGGGTTGGTTAGGGAAATGTTGGTGGTTTGTACCCAATTTATCAAGATTTGTAGCACTATTGAAAACATTGACCAGACAAGGGAAACCATTTATATGCGACAAAAGGTTATTATATTGTCATTATGAGTTATGGTAGAGGTTGATGTGTACCTCCATTATGATATTTCTAGAGGATGGTGTCAAGTATTTAGTGTTCTTTAATGGACATGTGTTAAACAAAAAACCCCCAAATTGAAATGAAATGATCAATTTCAAAAAGGTGGAAGAGATATAGAACAAAAATATATATCAAGATCAATAGAATTATGATATATCAAAATCATGATCTAAACCCAATACCAATGGAGGATAAAACATTCCTCTTCATTTAAACAGAGTGATAGGAGAGAGAGAGAGAGAAATTAAAATGGGTTGATTTTATATACCATAGAGGTTTAGATCTATAAAATAGATCTTTTATTTAACATTATTGTAGTTATAGTTGATTTTTAATCCATCCAAGATCTCCAAATTATGAAGGAAAATTGATCAGTCTGAGCGGGGTTGAATTGGGGTTGATATTATGGGGTTCATGATTTTTAAAATATTTTTTCATGGAAATAAAAATCACATGCACGGTTTCCTAGGCTACAGTAAATAATATTAAAACTATATTCCCTAACCTTTCAACTCATCCAAAGGGTGCATGGTTTCTACTGAGAGGGAAAATAGTTTGAAAACCATGGGCTATGCATACATTTCACCTCTTCCTAGGAATAAACATTTTTTCTGGGGTAGGACACAAGGTTTGGGAAAACCATGAGATAACCATGAACTTCCCAAACCTGCTCAAAAAACATCCTTAATTTTCCAAATTATAGTGAATATACCCCAAAAAAACACAACAAATGTTTAAAAAAGATGTAAAAGAGTGTCTCAAAAGAATAATGAGTGTAGTAAGTTTCACTATGAAAATATCATCCATGGTGGTAGTAGGGAGAGTGGGTAGGGGGAAGGGTCAGCTACTCCATACCATTACTGGGTGAACTGTCACTAGTGAGTCAGGACAAGTATCATTCATAAATAGTTCCCATGACTATGAGTAGAGTACCAAGCTTATGGTAGTATGGAACATATACAACAAATCTATAGAAACTGAAGTCATGGGGGTAATTATTGAGGATCTAAGAAGAATCAAAGTGATAGAATGGGAACTTATACACCATGTCATTCCGGTAGTTTGAGTTCTATTGTCCAATGTAGTCGAGGTAGTGGATGTGGTATATCTAGTTATGATCACCCATATCAACTGAGTGGTTCATCTCAATTTACTCATACTACAATACATGAATGGGGGGGGATAAAAATTTAATTCATTTCAATATAAACATGATGATAGTGAGGTTGGACCATCAATAGTCATAGGTATTATTCTTGTAGATTCTAATCTTGATAGTTCCTTATTTGATACCTATGCATATGATTATTTTATATTCTCAAAACTTGTGAGAAACATGATTCTAATGGTGGATTTCATGAGTGGGGTTATGTCGAATGATACACCATTGGGAATATGTCTGAGAGACATCTGTTTATATATGGTGTTTTCTATCATGGTTTGGTTGTATCATTTCTATTGGTATATTTACATTTTTTAGTTTTTAGTTATTGACATGATTTTGGATATGGACTAGTTTGTAGAATATAAATCCCACATAGATAGATTCTATAACCGATTAAACATTCCATCTCTTAATTTTGAAAATAATGTTCATTATAGAGAATAGAATATCCAAGAAGGTCATCTTAGGCCAATTAATAAGCAACTACGGGAGATAACCACCCAGGTTACAAGTATTTTGTTGGATTATAGGGGGTGTAAATCACAATTCATTTCCTTCTATAGTGGACAGGTTCTAGGATGTGTTTCTCGATGACATCTCATGGCTTCCACTAAAGACAGATGTGGTGTTTATTATTGAGATCATTCATAGATATGAGATAGACTCCACTATACCATACAGAATGGAACCAAAAGATTGTTAATATCTTAAATCTTGAATGGAAGTGTTGATCGATATGGGATTTACCCTTCCTAGTACATCGACTTGGGGTTCTACAGCCACGTTTACAAGGAAGGCTAACAAAACCTTGAACATAATTGTTGATTAATAGAATTTTAACTGGATGATAGTGAATAAATGGTATCCCCTTCCATTTATTTGATGATATTTTTGATTAGTTGATAGGATGTTTTGTGTTCTCCAATAATGAATTGTTGTTAGGGTATCATCAATTGAGGGTTCGACCTTTACTATATACCTCGGATAGATTTCAGAAGTAGGTATGTCATTTATGAGTTTTTCGGGATGGAGTTTGTGCTGACAAACCCTTTGAAAATATTTTAATACTTTATGAATCGATTCATCCACCCTAAACTATATTTTTTATGGATGTTTTGGTGGATGAAATGTTGGTTTACTAAAAGATTCATTTTGATCATGACCAAAATATTGAAATCATCATGAGTACACTATGAGTTAATAAACTATACTCCAAGATATCTAGGATTAAATTATATACTGACTGGGTACATTTATTAGGTAACATCATCTTAGTAGAGGATGTGTAAGTGGACCCAGAAAAGGGGTATGTAGTGTTTTTTTGGAGTATCCCAAGAATTTTTTTTATATGGTTAGTTTTCAATTTTTGATAGGTTATTATCAGAGGTTCATCACGTAATTTTCCCACATGGAAGCACCACTTTTTGTCTTGACCTAGAAGTTTTTACAGTTTTAATAGTATGAAGCATGTGAGAATGATTTCTAGTATTTTAAAATGTTCCTGAATATTGCTCAAATTTCCATCCTACCTGATATGGGGGAGTATTATACATTGTTTTATGATTCATATGTGATAGTTAATGGATTATTGTTTATTTAGGTAGATTGAGTTTGGAATATTCGTCATGAAATTTGACGCCACATTAATAGAATTACCATATTCATAAACTGATGTTAGTTTTAGTGTTTTTTGACTTGACGTGTTGGTGGAGTTATCTATTTTTTAAAAACAATTATATTTTATATAGATCACATGAGTTTAAATTATATATTTTTATAGGACAATGTTAATATTCAATAGAAGAAATGGGGTTTTTTTAAATCAATTGATTTTAATATGGAATATACACATGATAATGGAAATAGTGCTACCAAAACATTTAATAGGAAAACTCAGACATGGGTAGTTCATGAGTCTAGTTATGAGTGTAAGATGATTAAATTGCTGGAAGATAGGAATTTTATGGTTCATGGGAGCTAAGAGAAGATAAACCTTATATTAGTATCATTTGAGTCTACATTTTTTAGGTGGATTAATGAGAGTAAATATGAGGATACAAACTTATTATTCTAGAGAGAAATACTTGTAGGTGGTGAGTCACATTCTGAAAGGATAATGGATGAGGAAGATATAATCTATGTATGGGGACATATATTTGTCACTACATGTATGTGAGAGAGGATTATGCAGTAATTTTATTCTTTGAAGTGGGCGGTGCATCTGTATATAACCAAAATGTATCATCCTTTACATAGCAACCCTAACATATTTTACATATCATTACATTATTTTCATCATAACTAAACATCAAATTACAAGACTAGGATCTTAAAGTCTAGTTTATTGTATATTAGGTATATAATTAAACATCATTATTCCAAAGTAATAACATCTTTTAATTAATATTCATAAATAGCTTCTAACATACTTTTTTCCCTTATGTCTTCATAGGATAACCTAGGGATAACATGAAAAAAGTTATTCTCTAAAAATATTATTAATAGAATAAACATTAAAATAAATCATAGAAAATGGGTTTGAAGGAATTACATAATGATAAAATAAAGTCATGGAACATGATTAAACAAAAGCAATCATAATAGGAGATCATAAAATCATGGACTCATAGTAATGTGGTAGAAAAATAAAACTTAAACATTATTATATTAAATGATCATTTAACATATAGTATCATGATTCAAGGCTCATTGCACATAGAGGATTGTGATTCATGGATAACCACCAAGACTGTTTCACATGGATCACAAGACAAGGCTAACCACCATGGCTGTTT
Organism: Viscum album; assembly: GCA_963277665.1. NCBI lineage: Eukaryota > Viridiplantae > Streptophyta > Magnoliopsida > Santalales > Viscaceae > Viscum > Viscum album. The sequence continues at coordinate 1,335,136,718 of OY728132.1, read as the reverse complement.
CCCATAATGTCTAATGAGACAAAATATTACTTAATGAATTATAAATCTATCTAGGTGTACCCATCATAACATGATCATGAATATGTGTGAAACATGATGAATCATACATAAGGAATCAAACATAAACATAAGGGTTACCCTTGGTAAGAATTGGGTATCATAATATTTTCAAAAGGGCATAACATAAGGGAATATCACAATGGTGTCCATGAAACAAATAATTTGAATCGTTCATGGACATTCATAAGGGGAAATAGGCATAGATCATGATAATTTATGTAAAACTGCGGTTAATACATATAAAAATGTCATTTAATAAATTTTAGAAATCAAACATTTTAGTGCAGTTTAAGGAAAATATTAAAGATCATTTTAAGCCAAAATAAGAATTATATTTTATATAAAACCAGAAGTGAATAGGAAATGTTTTAATAATAAAATGAGTTGTTTAAAAAATGGAACCTTTAAACAGATTATATAGTGCACTAGAAGCTGAGTAATAGTTTTGGGAGTTCCCATAAATCGATCTTGCTTATCGGGAAGAGTTGGGTAAGGAACATTCTAAAAACATGCATGACTGCTAAAAAGAGGATGAATGAATATTGATACTGGAGTTTGGAACATATAAAAATAATTTTTAAGATTTACATAATAATAAAAGATTATTTCATTTTGGTAAAAATAAATCAATAGTAACAATAAAGAATAATGAAGGTTCGAGTAGAATCCATTACCTTATGTCTAAAATGATTCTTCACTTGATATTAGTGTCAGGAATATTAAAATAAAATAAATTAATTAATTAATTCATAGCATCTTATACATGTATTTTATTTAGTACAAATTTATTATTTTCTTTTAGGTCCCTTTTTATGGGTTATGTGATTCAATTTTCATTGTTCGAGAGCATTAGTTTCCTAGGTTTTCATGATCAGTTTACTTGTATATGTGTATAGAAAATAATGTAGTATGAGGATAGTTTTACAGAAATGATCGTATATGTTATTAATGAACACATATAACATTAAAAATACCATTTTTTCTTTAATTTAAAATTATTCAATAGATAAATAATTAGTGATAATCATTTAGATAAATTTAGCATCTTTTGATCACAACAAACTCGTTCTGTTTTAAAAATTAATATCTTGTGCAAAAAATTATCCACGAACATTATATAAGATATAATAGATATATTATAGTCTATTTAATCCATAAAAATTCTTTAATGACCTTCCTTTAAGGATTAATTGAATGATTAAATCATGTCGCCCACAAAGGTGGTAGATCGGGACCTCACGGTCGATGTTTTCATTCTTAAAATAAAAAGAGAGAGGAGATGTAATTTGATGAAGAATTATTCCATAAACATGGTAAAACTCCATTATATGCAAGATGTTAGAGTATTTATGACACTTTGACCTAGGTAAGTGGGGATAATATAATAAAATAAAGTAACTTTAAAATAAATTGGAAGAAAATGGAAGAGGGTTTTACCTCTTGATTTCATCTTCTTGAGAACCTCTTTAAGGGATTGGTTTTGATATTTTATTGAGAATAAATTATCGTGGACGTCGGTGATCATTTTGGGAATAATATTGGGTATAACTTGAATAAGGATCAAGGATTGATAGGTTTACGTAGAAGAGGCGGTGAGGGGTGGTATCTATAGTGGCGGAGGGGTGGGTACTTTCTTTTTATTTAATTCTTTGGTTTATTATTCTAGCTCAATAATATGAATAGTTAGATAATTATCATTAAATATTATTAATCAATTAATTATGGTTCAATATTTTTGGCTTCTATCATGCTTAAATGGTCTATTACTCTATAAAATGTACATTTAGCATTGGTCATAAATTATCATATTTCAATATTCGCAACAAATTCAAGTATTTCAGAAAAAATACCAAAACATGACCCTAACCATTTTTCGATGTGTAGAATTAAAAAATAAATTCCATTTTATAAAAATAATTTTCCAAATATGATTAATTTTATTTTTAATTAAAATCATCATTTACTTGGAAATACATATTTAAAATTATTACTAATTTTATAACACTTTAAAAAATTACTTAAGGTCTCATAAAATTGTCTTAAAATCATAATACATAAAAATGTTAATTTGTGAAAACATTTTATAAAAATAAATTTTTACTTAAATTATTAAATTAATTATATAGTTGTAATTAAATATTTATTACTTGCAAAACTACCAAAAATTAATTAATAATTTTTATAATATTTATTTACGAATAATATCATATAATTTAATCAAATTTTCACTTAGAAGATGGATAAATTTTATTTATAATTTCATTGGTGAGGTTTCTATTCAAATATTTGGTTTACTATTCATAAGGTTCAGGTTACTATTCTAATTGTCGGGTTACTGTACCTTTGGTATATATTTCTTAAATTATATTAATGACTTTTATTTCATTAATTATTCACTTATAATGTTTGTAATGTGTTCTTAATTTAAATTTATGTGATTATATAATATGAAAAAATTATAAGAAGTGGATTTTATAAATAAAAGTTTTGGATCATTATATTCTTCCCCAATTATGAAATTTCTCCCTCTAAATTTTGTTTTATATTATATGTTAAAAAATGTATGGTTACTAATCTTTCATTAATTTCTCTAGTTCCCATGTTTCCTCTTCGTACTTACAGTTTCCCCAAATTACTTTGACCAGGTGAGTGGTATTGTTATGTAGAACATTATCTATCTGATACATGATCTTAACTAGATGCTCCTCGTAAAAAAGATGATTCTCAAACAGTACCAACACTGAAGTTAGTACATGTGAAGGATCTGGTATATACTTCATCAAGAGGGATACATGGAACACATCATGTACTTGAGACATCGTTTGTGGGAGTGCTATTCGATAGGCCATATCTCCAACACAATCAAAGATCTCTAAGGGGTTGATATACCTGGAACTTAGATTTCCTTTCTTTCCAAATCCTATGGCCCTCTTTAATAGAGATATGCATAGGAATACATTTTCTCCCACCATAAACTCAAGGTCCCATCTATTATTTTATGCAATGCTATTTATTCAACATTGGATTTCCTTGATGTGTTGTTGAATGGTTTTTACCATCTCCACCATCTCTTCAACTATTTCAGGTCCTAGTAACTTACGTTCACTAACATCATCCCAAAATGTCAATTTTCTTCATCATTTCCCATAAAGGAATTCATATGGAATCATTTGGATGCATAAGTGAAAGCTATTATTATAGAACAATTTGACCAGTGGTATATGTTATTCCTATCCTCCTTTGAAATCCATAAAACATGATCTCAACATATCTTCTAGTTTATGAATAGTCCACTCAAATTGGAAATCAGTTTGAGGGTGATAGGTCGTATTTAAGTTCAAATGAGTGCTTAAATAACGTTGAATACTTTTCCAAAACATTATGCAAAATCTCAGATCTCAATTGTATACAATCGATAATAGTAATCCATGAATCCTTTACACTTCATTGATATATATCCATGTAAGTTGATCCAGTGATAATTCCTCTAGAATTGAAATAAAGTGAGATATCTTTATAAGATGGTCCATAATAACCCATATAGCATTGTTTCCTCTCGATGTATTTTTAAGTATAGATACAAAGTAAATGGTTGTGTTTTACCATTTCTATATTGGATGGGTAATGGTTGCATCATCCCTTTAAACTTCTACCTTTGAACCTTCACTTCAGGACATACTAGGAACATTTATGTATATTCAACAATCTCTTTTTCATGTTGTCCCATCAGAAGTTATCCTAACAATCTCGATACATATTTCTTCTCCCAAGGTGAATAGTTAAGGTTGATCTATGTGCATCATTCAGAATAAATTTCTTTATCTGTGGATTGTATGGTACACATTGTTGGGGCCCAAATCTTATGACTACATCTTCATCGATCTTGAACTCAGATGATTTCCCATTTCAGATAGATTCCACCCTTTTTTGATTTTTCAAATCATTTCATTGAGCATCCTTTATTTTCTCTATAAGGGATGGTTGTGAAATATTTTAAGAAATTATTGATGATTTTCCTCCCTTAATGATTCCCAAATCCATTATTTTTATGTTTAAGAGATTGGATCCTTATGAATTATCATCATCGATAAAGATAAATGATACTTTCTACTGAGAGCATCTTCTGCCTTATTTACCTTACCCGGATGGTAGTGGATTGAGAGTTGTAATCCTTGATGAGCTCTAATCATCATTTCTGGAGCATATTAATATATTTCTATGTGAATATATATTTTACACTATTCTTATCAGTATATATGTCACACTTATTCCCATAGAGATAACTCCTCCATCTTTACAACATGAAGATCATATCCGCCAACTCCAGATCATGTGTACAACAGTTTTGGTCATGAATTTTCAACTTCCCAGATGGGTAGCCTATCACTTTATCATTTTACATCAGTACATATCCTAATAATTTCTTTGAAGAAACTCTGTACACCATAAAGAGTTATCATTTTTTTAGGAGTGTGAGTACTAGTAAAGTGTTAAGCCTCTTTTTTAGCTCCTTGAATCATTACTCACATTCTTGAGTCCAAAAAAACATCACTCCATTCCATTCAAGCTTTGTGGTCGAGTTTCAAAATCATGATAAGATTTTCAAAAATTGTAGATAATTCCCATCTAGATTAGGAATGTTTTAGATCACCATTACATATGTTGGTTTGGGCCACTCTTCAATTGGCTTTGTCTTGGAAGGGTCTATAGATATCCCTTTACCGGTGATTATACGCCCCAAGAATGATACTTCCTCCATAAAAAAATTACATTTACTGTACATTTCATTTATTTTATACCTTCACAATGTCTTTAGTATAGTATTCCAATGCTCCTCATGTTCCTCCCTACTATTGGAGTATATTATAATATCATCGACAAAGACTACCAAAAATTTGTCACGGTAATTTATAAATACTCTATTCATTGAATCCATGAATATTCAGGGAGTATTAGTGAATCCAAAGGGAATCACTATGAACTAATATTATCCATACCTTATTATAAATGAAATCTAGGGAATATCTTCCTTCCTCACCATTAATTGATGATATTCTGACTGAAGTTCCACCATAGATAAATAATTGGTCCCACGTAGCTGATCGAACAAGTAATCTATCTAAGGCAAGGGATAATTTTTCTCTATCTTTATTTTATTGAGCTCAAAAAAATCAATGAAGAGGTTCATTGATTAGTCCTTATTAACAAAGATGATTGATGAACCCAATGCTAAACCCTTTCCCATATTCTCTTATAACTACTTCTTCAATTCTTCTCTCTCAACAGTGGCCATTCTATAAGGTTTATTTGTTAGATTAAGAGATCTGAGAATAATTTCAATTGATAAATCGACCACTCGATTAGGTGGAAGACCAAGAAATTTTTCAAGGAATACATCAGTGTAATCCCTCATAATGGGAATATCTTTGATCATGATTATCTCCTTTTCCTCGATCATTTCAGCAAGATATGATTGATCATAAGGAATTAATATCCCCACATGATACTATAATTATAAATGGGATTTATCTTCCCCTTTATGCTTGTAATGAATTTTAGGATGCTTCGGGATGTGAAGATTGATATCCCATTCTTAATAGTTGATGTTGTCTTTGTATAATGATTTCCAATCAATTCTTAAAATGGAATGAAACTCTACTAAAGGGAGTATGACCTGATTCTTTGGGAGGTTCAGTCCACAAATATTAACTTGGGAGGAGTTATGAACATTATATATAATAATTTTCCCATTAGTTATTATTACTTATTTCTAAACATCCAATTTTTAAAGTGGTTTTTGAAGAGTTATTGTAAACGTGTAAGATGTGAAAGAATATGTAGAAACCAAATCCAACACTACATTAACTATTTTTTAATTAATAATAAATGTACATGTTACAACATTGTTATCCAGATCCACATCAGTGGTATTGATAGCATAATCCCTTCCTTGTTTCATTAGAAGTTCTTATTGATTACCTTTGAAAACCATTGGGCTTAGGGAAATATTTTTCAAAATCCCCACATTCCTCATAGTTGAAACACTCCACTACTAGCAGAGTATTGATGATAAAAAAATTTCATCTTCCATGTTAGTGTAATTATTCATGTCCCTTCAGTAGTTCTTATCCAAATTCCCCATTCCCCCACATTTGAATCATTTGTCAGTTCCCTTTAAATAGTTCATGTGACTCTACTTCCCACAATTTTGACATGTGGGATATTTAGTATTCATTCAATCATAGAATTTATTTTGTGATCCGCGTATATTAGAATTCACTTTTTACTTTTTTTTCACTGGTCCCACAAGACCATTGAGATTCTCAGATCACCTTTTCAATCTTGAGGGCAGAGTGGAAAATATCCTCATAATTGGCGAAGTCTTTAATCGCCAAAGCTTGAAAAAGAATCATCTTTACTCTTCTAAATAAGTGATCCACCTTTCATTCGGTGTTCATGGAAAATCCATAGGTGTATCTTGCAAACCTTGTAAAGTTTTCTCTATAAACCTAGATAGAATCAACTTCCTTGTCCTTAAGTATGGAGAACTCCCTTTCCATATTGTGATGGGGGTTTCAGGGAAAATATTTATCAAAAAACAGTATCTTGGATTCCTCCCAATAAATGGAAATAATTTCTTCCCTCGACTTTTTATTTCTGACCAGTTTCCACCACTTATCAGCTTTCCCATCAAAATAATAGACTGCAAAGACAAATTTCTCTTCTTTGGAGCACTAGATGATAGAAAATATATTTTCAATAGAGTTAATCCACTATACTGCGGGGAGGGGATCATAAAATCCATTAAACACAGGAGGCCAATTCCATATGAAGGTTTTAACAACAACTTTCTCACGCATAAGAAAAATAGGGCATTCCACATGAGTCATGTTATTATGTATAACTTGAGCCAGTTGAGAAATTACCTTCACGAAGTATTGAGCACTTGTTTCTATCATATTTGGCATATCATTATAGAAATACTCACATTACTTGTCACATTAATTATTTTAACACGTTATTATACTTATCACTTTTAACTAAGATGAAAAGAATGTGAAAAAGGGGGATTTAATTCTTAGAAAATAATTATAAAAAACATTTAACATAAAAGGATAAAAACTTAAAAGAAAATTATATCCTAACTTATGATTACCTATGTTTCAATTTAGTTTCTCCATGATCTATTTCCGAACATATATTCTTAAATAATTTTTTTGTTCACTTAATAATCATTCGTAATGAGATTATGAATTTACCCATGCATATTCCCTTGGAGTTTGAAACAGGGAATGTAGTAAGGTTTGTTGTCGTGTAACAGGTTACCCTGAGTCGGGTCTAGAACACCTTATTAGAGTTATTACTCCTAGGTACATCTATTCCAGAAACATGTCCAATTGTAGTTTCCAGAAGGGGATTTATTTTATTGGAAAAACCAATCACTCAATACTAACCAAAAATTATGGATGGCTTCTCATACTTAGTCTTATCTCTAGGGTTCATACTAAAGGTCTCTATTTCTTGTATCCAAAAAAAAGTAAAAATTATCTATTAAACCAACTATAGAAACCCTAACTTTGTCCACTTTCATTAAATAATTTTCAGTATAATTTGACATCAAATTAGAAGTCAATGATCTTAATTTCTAGTGTCTTGGAGATTAGGTGAATAATTAAACATCAAGATTCCAAATCAAGAATATCTTTTATTCAATCTTAATAAAGAGATTCTAACTTCCTTTGAGCCCATAAATCTACATAGCATAACCTGGGGATAAAATGAACAAAATGATGAGCTAAAAATCCCAGTAGAGGAATAGAAATTAAAATAAATCATAGAAAATGGGTTTGAAGGCATAACATGATGATATAAAGAGGCATAGAACATGATTAAAAATAATGAATCATAACATGGGATCATAAAATAATGGATTCATATTAATTTGGTAGAAACATAAAACTTGAATTTAGCATGATTCAAAAATCATTTCACATACAGTTTCACGATTTAAGGATCGTTTCTTTTAGAGGGGGATGATTTAAGGCTAACCACCAAGACAGTTGCACATCGATCATGAGTCAAGGCTAACCACCAGGACGTTAAACATAATGTATCATGAGACTAAATGTTACCCAATGAATTGGAGAACTATCTGGGTAAACCTATCATGACATGTTTATGAATATGTGTTTCACATGGAAAATCATACATAAAGAATCATACATAAACATAAGGGTTATCCATGGTATGAATTGGGTATCATAATCTTATCAAAAAGGAATAACATATGGGAATATCACAATGGTGTCTATGAAGGAAATGATTTAAATAATTCATGGAAATTAATAAAATAATATTGGCATAGATCATGATAAGTTATATCAAACTATAGTTAATATATTTAAAAATGTTTTCTAAGAAACTTTATAAAAAACATTTTAGTACTGTTTAAGAAAGGCAAAAACGAGCATTTTAAGAAGAAATGGGCATAATATGTTATATAAAACTGGAAGTGAAACTTGAATGTTTTAATAATAAAAGTAATTATTTTTAAAAAATAATGGTTCCTTTAAATTGATTGTTGATTTCACTTGTAGTCAGGTAAGAATTCGTGAAGTTCCGTTAAATCGGGACTGCTTATCGGGAAAAATTGAGTAGGGAACCTTCTAAAAACATGTATGTCCATAAAAATAAGGATTAATTAATTTGGATACATGAGTGTGGAAAATATAAAAATAATTTATAATATATACATAATAGTAAAATATAATTACATGTTAGTTTTTTTAGAGGAAGAGTAACCCGAAATCATAATGGTGGTTCAGTTAGAATCTCTTACCTTAGGTCTAAAACGATTTTTCACTAGGTTTATAGTGTCTTGAATAACAATATTTAAAATATTAATTAATTAATTAATAACCTTTTATACATTTATTATATTTAGTATGATTTTATGAAGTTATTTAATGTCCCTTTTATGGGTTATGAGATTTAATTTCAAAATTCATGAGTGTTAGTTACCTTGGTTTTCATGATCGGTTTACATGTATATGTGTGTGGAAAGTCATGTAAAATGAGGATAGTTGTCTGTAAATAAAATTATATGTTATTAATGAACTTATATAATATTAAAATACCATTTTTTCATAACTAAGTATGATTAATTAGAAAAATCATTAATGATAATGATAATGATTAATTTAATATTTTATTATCACAACGAACTCTTTTTGTTTTATAAATTAATGAAATGTCTAAAAACTGATTCTGGAATAGTAAATAAGATATAATAAATATATTAGTCTGTTTAAATCATAAAAATGGTTTCATGACCAACATTTAAGGTTAAATGGAAATATGAAAGCATTTCTTCCTTGAAGTTTGTCGATAAACACCTCAACGACGATGTTTTCATTCATAAAATAAAAGATATAGGGGATGATATTTGATGAATTATTGTTCCTTAAACATGATAACATTATATTATATGTATTATACTTGATTTTTTATGCCACATGGAAAAGGGGATGTGAGAATAATATGGGAAAATAAAGAAACTTGAAAAAAATTGAAAGAAAACAGAAGAGGGTTTTACCGCTGGATTACAACTTCTTGAGGGCCTCATTACGGGATCGGTTTTTGTATTTTTTTAAGATCAATAGATCTTAGATGTGGGGAAAAGGTATTAAAGAAGTCTTGGGAAGAATTTTGACAAGGATTAAAGAATTATAGGTGTGAGTAGAGGAGGTGTTTAGGGGTGTATTTATAATGGTGGGGGTGGGGGTTCTCATTATTAAATTCATTAGTTTAATATTTTTGATCAAGACTATGAATAGTTAAATAATTATCATAAAATATGATAAAATAATGAAGCAGGGTTCAATATTTTGGTCTTACATTAGGCTTACATCATCTATGACTTCATAAATCATATATTAAAGTTTTTTAAAAAATTATCGTATTTTATTATTCACCAAAGATTCAAGTATTTCAGAAAAGTCCCAAAAATTATCCCTAATAATTTTTAGACGTGTAAATTCAAAAATAAACCCCAATTTATGTAAATAATTTACTAAATATGAAATATTCTAATTTTATTTAAAATAATTATTTAATATCAAAATATATATTTTAAAATAATAACTTATTTTATAAAACATTAAAAAAACAATTAGGATTAATATAATTTTCATAAAATCATAAGATGCCAAAATATTAATTTCTGAGTAAATTTTATGAAAATAATTTTTCATTTTAATTATTAAGTTAATCATATCATTATAATTAAATATCTAAGACTTAACAAAATACCCAAACTTAACTAATAATTTTAAAAATATTTATTTACTAATATTGTGATATAATTATATCACAATGTCACCTATAATATGTATAAATTTTTTTATACTTTAATTGGTGAAGTTACTATTCAATTCTCTGGTTTACTATTCATATGGTTCATGTGACTATTCCAATGTTCAAGTTATTATTCCTTTGATATATGCTCCTTAACTTCTATAAATGGCTTTACTTTCATTAATTTTTTAGATATAAAGTTTTTATGTGTTATTAAAGTGATTTTATGTGATTTAATTATATAAAATAATTATAATATGGGGATTTCATTCATAAATGATTTGGTTTGTTACAATATAAATCATTATTATTGGTGGTCGGGAATTAAAATAGAGCTAGCAGTGTTCGTGAAATGATGATACACATATCAATAGGTATAGGCTAAGAAACAATAACCCAGTGTCTTACTACATCCAATTCACATTCTGTAATGGAGGAGGGGTGACATTATTATTGACCTCATAGTGGGTCTCTTGAGGATGAGTCTAAATAATGATTCTATTTGGGTGGTTGTGGGACGAATGATGAAATTGGAAAAATTATTTCCAATATGGGATACATTATTAGTGGATCAGTTGGGAGACTTGTATGTTCCGTAGATAGTCTCCCTTCATAGGGTACCAAGGATTATAGTTTCAAATGGTGACTCACATTACACTTCATACTTCTAGAAAGTCTTATAGTTTTTCTTTGTATTTAGGTATTTTGGAGTATACTATTCCACCTATACAAGGATGGGTAGTCAGAACATAATACATAGGTTTTGGAGGAAATTTTATTACTCTGTGTTCATGACATTGGGGGGTCTTGGGGGAAACACTTAGCACTCATTGAATTCAACTATGACAACAATTATTATGGAACTATTCATATGGAACAATATGTGGCACTTTATGGAATTCCATGTTGGTCCCCTCTATGCTGAATTAAGACAGGTGAGTTGGATCATTTGGGATTGTGTCACCTGAAGGAGATATTGTATCATGTTTAACTAGTTTGAAAACACGTCATTAGGGCTTAGATTAGGTAGAAATCATAGGATGATAGACGTTGATGTCCTCTTTAGTTTATGTCCATTGATTGTGTGATCCTTTGGGTGCCACTTATATTGGGTAACTATAATATTCAGAGGCAGGTAAAGATTTTTCCCAGCTCTTTTAGACCTTTTTAGGTTATGAAGACAATCAGTCCTTTGGAATACCGATTGGATCTTTTAGTGAGGTATATTTCTATTCTCAATGTTTTTACGTGTCACAAATTTTTTCGTACCACTCTAACCCATATCCTGTGAGTGACATTGATGATTTTGATCTTGATATTGATTTTTCTTTACTGATAATCGGATTAGTATTTTGGATCATAGTGAGAAATTTTTGCAGGGAATGATAGTATCGATAGTTTGAGTATTGTAAAAACATAGACATATTTAGGAGGAAACATGGGATACATAATATGATCTATGGGCTTATTGGACAAATTTTTTCATCATATAATCACAGAGATTCTTAGGGGTCCAGCTTAAGGATGAGTTGTTATAAGGTGGGTAGATTGTAAGAACTCGACTTCTTTGTAGATATCTTAGGCTCATTTTTTGGTACTATTTTATCATGTTTTTTATATCTTGTTTTGGTTCTTTTTGGGGTTGTTTTTGGAGAATTAGTAAAATTATGGATTTTTAGGGGTTTTTGGTTAGTCCATAATTGGTGCATGGGTTTTTGAAACTATGTTTCTTTCCCAGCAAACCATGTATTCCTTGTAAGAGGAGAAATGCATTGTTGGCACATAGATTGTCCAAAAATGAGCCCTATTAGTAGAAACTGGGCACCCATATGATGAGGCACATTGGTAGGGAACATAGTTTGGATAACTACGTTCCCCTACGCAGAAACAAGGGCATAAGGTTTCTCCTTCCCCAAATAATGTTTTAAAAATTATGAACACCTTGTTATCGACCCTAATTTGAACCGACTCATACATAAATATTTTCCACTAATTTGGGATCTCTTGAAAAAAAATCAAGGGTCCTAGAACTTTGTTCTCAACTAATTGTATATCATTTTGATGGATCATGACCTTGTCTAGTATGTCATCTCTTCCTATTTGGATTTCTCTCTCCCTCTTTCCTCTACTTCTAGATGAGGAGGAATGTTTCATCCTCCATTGGTGTTTGGTTTAGATCTAGTTTTATATATATCTTAATCAACTTCATATTGATCTAGTTTTTTTGTTCTAAATCTCTTTTACTATTGTGTAATCAATCATTCCATTTCAATTTCGGGACTTCTGGTTTGGAGAACATCTATCAACGATCTTGAGGTACGTGGTCTAAATGTTAATTCCAAAAGTATTTAGTTTTCAATTATGTGTTTGTGATTATGAAATTTGACTCTCTAAGTTTGTGAATGAAATCTTGAATTATATTAATTAATTGGTTAGTTATTAATGATATCATGGAATTTATTGGATGGTTTGATTATGAAATTTGATGAAATTGAAATTATTTAATTCATGAATAATGGGATTTTGAATTGTTTGATTAATGGGTATTACTATTTATTGTTCATAAGTGGTTTAATGTTGAATTGTTCATAATATTCCATGTTTTTTATGTGAAGAACCATGAATTATTTGATAATTAATATGTTATAACTTGATGAGAATATTTGATAATAATGTTAATTATTTTACCCTTAATGTTTTGATATATGTTATATTGTGATATATGTGATAATTATGACTGTGGGGCCTAGAATGATGTTTAAAAATTCCAATTTATGATGACTACGATTGTGGGAAAAAGACAGATGCCTCAAAAGACCATATATGATAACTAAGAGTTTGGGAGATGTATTGATGCTCCAAATTCTCCCCCAAAGTGCTAGACATGAAATTCTAGGCCCCTAATATTGGCATTCAACTATGGTTCCATGTATCTAAAATATAAAAGTTAAATTAATCGACTAATGAGAAACATAGTGGAATGTAATGTGATATCCCTTGGGGATGGTTCAGAGTCTCACAAGGGATAAATAATGTATTAATGGTTAGTGTGTCATCATGAACCCAAGGAATTATGTGGTCGGTTAAGTAATAATGAATTTTTGAAACTATTTACTTTTTTATTTAATTTAATTCATTATATAACTATAAACACTATTATATATTGTACATTTTTTTAGATTCTATGGGTGGTGTACTACTGAGTTGTACTCACACCCTACTTGGGCTCTTGACTACTACCTAAATAAACTTGTAGTTTACTAGACATTATAAGGGAAAGAAACTTGTGTTAGATGGTTGAGATGTGATGGATCATGGATGCGTGAACCAGATATGATGTATTGACCCTCATGGGAATTTTCATTTTGTATTTATATTGGGTATGGTATTTTAAAAATTAACACATATTTGGAATTTCATATCTACTTATTTTGTTTGGATATTTCTTTCTTGTTTGATTTATCCTGAGTTACACATCTTTATTTGGTTATGGTATTATTCTGGTTATTGATTATTATAATTTTTTTATTGTTTATTTATTTATGTTGTGATGCTTTGAAAAAGAGGGTATAGTATCCCAATGATAAATATTCAACTATTTCTTCTTATTGGTAGCCTCTATGATATCGGGAGGTGTGATTGAGGTCAGATAGCTAACTAGATCATGGCATCAGCATGTGGTTCCCAGTTCGAGATGTTATATGGAGTCATTTTACTAAATATGTGAGGATACTATCTTATGGATAAAAATCTTATCATCTACTCTTATCATAGGAGTCTCAAGTATATTTTATCTCAAAACAATCTCTAATAGATAAAGTGTATAAATATAATGTTTTCTAAGACTATGACATTGAGATTTCATATACACCTAGAAAGGGGAACACGGAGGAAGAATCTCTCAATTAGAGTTATTATTATCAGTTATCGGGTGAAGCATCGGACTATTTCTCCTTATTATAGTATTCATTTGTGGAAAAGGATGGTGATTCATATATTTAATCAATAGTTATTATCCCGCTAATTTAACAAAATATTAGGGAAGCTCATCATGGAGATACTGACTTTGACAACATTCATACTCAGATAACCACAGGATGTGCTCCCTATGAAATTTTGAATTTTTGGGAGGACATTATGATTTTCAAAGGATGAAATATGGTACCATGAAATGGAGGTATGAGGTGTTATGGGAGTTTCAAACATTCCCTTTAGAATCATATCCATGTGTGGAAAATATGTACTAAGACCTACACCATTAGTTTTTGTGGCCGCACATGAAGATATTTTTGGCATAGTTTGTCTCTTGATGCCTAAATTTTCATTATGTGATGGATAAACATTGGGATCCAAAAAAATTTATCTCAAACCCAAGAGGTTTCAAACTTCATGTGTGAGGGGATATCCATGGACTTCACGAATATGATTCCAAGTACATTCTGGTGAAATGTTTCCATCTGAGTGATCATAGACTAACTCACCAATATAGACTACTTCTTAGTTATTCACGAGAAGAGTTCATTAGAGATCACGAGATGTTCCATTTCATAGAAGATACTTCGGTTCCATGGATTTCTATCAACAATCCTTTCATTCCATGATGATCGATTCAAATCATGATTTTGGAGAATATTTCATGAGGACATTGGGACTCAGTTGCATTTGAGAATGGAGTTTCACCCCTATAATGATGGCTAGACTAAGTAGATCATTTAGGTCATAAAGGACAAGTTGTAATATTACAGCTTTTATTTTTTCCATAGTTATGAGAATCATCATCTCTTGGTGGAGTTTGAATACAACAACAGCTACCAATACACTATCATTATAGATTAATTTGATACCTTTTATGGGTGAACCAGAACTTTTACACTTTGTTGGATAGATCCAGGTTAGTCATCACTCATGGGGATAGAGTTTTTGTGATATATCATAGTGAATGTGTCGATTATCCAAGAGCATATGAGTACTACACATATCCATCAAAATCCCTATGGTGACTTAAAATGGAGGGATCTAGAGTTCAGAGATAAAGAACACGTATTCCTGAGTTTCTCACCAATACGTGGACCTTGTGGATTGGATGGGGTGGCAAGCTATCATCTAGATTCATTAGACCATTCAAGATACTATGTAGTGTTGGTGAGGTGGTGTGTTGTTCCTATCTACCATTGAATATAGACGAGGTGTAAGGAGTCTTCCACATGTCATTGCTGAAGAGGTACATACATGACCAGTTACATGTTATCGACTATGGTGAGATAGACATCCAGGATGGTGCTACCTTTTCCGATTACCCAATGAAGATCAATGATCAGTGGGAGAGGATCCTTCATGAGATATTTATTCCCCTAGTGCGTGTTCAATAGAAGTACGAGCATCATTGGGATATCACTTTTGAGAAGGATACCTAGATGTGAGCTTTATAACATCATCATTTTTAGTATGCTTTTCTATTTTTGGGAAAAAATACATAATGTTGGTAGAATTTAATGACTATTATTTTTTCATGAATTAATTCATAATCTTATATGGATTATATTTGGGGATAGGAACTAATAAAGTGTGAGATTCTTGGGCCCGGAGTGCCCCAAATTGATATATGAATTTTTTTAATATTAATAACACTATTTTTCAAAAAATGTTGAATAAATCCTAAATAGATACTCAGATTAGAAAAATAAGACCTCTATTTAGTTTCGAATGTGGGATTTAACATAGGTGAGACATAATTACTTTCATCATTAGGTGTTTTTTTTAAAATCCATCATGAGCATAGATAATATAGTAAATTTATTTATTTATTTATTTTTATATGTTAATGTAAAAAACTATTTTCATCTTTAAAAATATAGTAATTATTGTAAATCATGGATTTCCTATTAACCCAGAATATTTATGAGGAAATTTAGTGGGGGAAAATTAAATAGTATGACATGATATCAAATTATGATTGAGGATCACAACACCACTGATGTTCACAGATCTCTCCAACAAAGGAAATGTTGGAATTTTCTTCATCATTAATCAATCACAACTATGGATAGGATTTTTCTTATTTGAATTATTTATCCCATTTTTTATCCCTATAGAATGTGGATCAATTCCATGAAAAATAATTGATTCATATATTTATCATCAACTTATTTACAATTGATTTATTTTTCTCATGTTGATTATTTCCCCATCATTTTTCTAATTCACAGGAAAAAATTGTACAATGAAAAACTGGCTGATTTTAATTGGTCACATATTATGGTTTATATATTTCTATTCTATTTTTCACACGTTCATCATGGGAAATTCATTTGGCCCATGGTTTAAAGAAAAATTAAGTATCTGATAATTTTGGGAGTATTATTCAGTACAAGGTATCAGTACTGGGGTTACATCTTGAAATCAGGGGTTTGATTCAGGTTAGATGATGAAGGAGTTTTATCAGAGAAAGATGGGGATGGATCAATGATTCATATTAATCTAGGTATAATGGTGCGCCTATGGATGACACATGTGGATGTTTCTCAAATGTTTTTGAGTGCCATATCCCTATGATTAATGACATTAGGGGTTACTCAACACTAAATACAGGTTATAAAGCTTGATTTGTGGGGGTGGAAGCATGAAAGGTGACATGGAGAAGAACTTGAGGGTTTTGTAAAATCCTAAGTTACGTGGAATGTAATCCAAAGATACACGATGTGTGGGGCCATCGGTATGGAAATGTATTTTCTAGGGTGATAAAAACATCACACAATATGTAATATTTGCCACATGCTTTGGGAGATATACTATTGGATTGACATGTACCATGAATATTACATGGGAACTAGTAGGTCAGGGTATACTGACATGGCCCGAGTACCTGGGAAGTGTTGTGTACTCAGGCACTGTCCAGTATAGATGGTCACATACATGTGTACATGGGTTGGTACACGGGCATGCCCATAAGTACACAATCATAAGAATTTGCTACAAGCATATTTCCATCTCAAACTTTACATTCCTTATGCCCTTAGAGTACATATAATGTATTTTAAGGTTTATATTCTATGTGATGAAGTTCCACTTAGATAATCCAGGGGTTGGAAAGACACACCATATAATCCGTAGTACACTACATATACCCCCTTTGATGGTTTTTGGAAGACTTCATTTATTAAGTCTAGACTAGTATCTTTTGAGTGTTTTCCCATGGTTTATCTCATTGAATTTACTACGTGGAATTACCTATATAGATTAGAAATTTGATATCCTTTGGAGGATGAGTATTAGATAGAGTTAGTATTGTCCCACTAGGAAGCTCGTGTGTGATCGTCTATCATTTCAGCTTATAACATATTAGGTTTTTGTAGAATTTATATAAAACCCATATTTGGGGAATTTATTCTCTATATATTAGTATGTTTATGTAGGTTCTGTGATATCATTGTGGTAAAATACCCTATAATGTGTTTTCATCAAGATTGGGTTTTTGGTGTCCCCTAGTGGTCCTAGGTGTGATCCTATTTCTGAGTACTAAGGTCTTATTAGACCAGTGAATTTCCCAAGGTGGTTCCCAAAGATCAACACCTAATTAATGATTATATCTAGTAATATAATCGATATTGTAGTGGTTTCTCCTGAAACGAGCATTTCAGAGAGGATTCAAGCCGAATCCTACGACATGTAGTATGGTCGAGACCACCTATAGGCATGGTGTATTTCCTGAGTAAATCTATATTCTTTTATTTATTTATATATACTTGTAATTACCTAACTACTCTAGAATTATTTTTTATAGTTGTTTCAAGGTGTCCAATTGGGTATTGTTATACTCACCCCTATATGGTTTCTTCCCACATGTGTCGTGTCTTATGCAGATGATGTCCCTTTTATTAGTGTCACAGGAGAAATGGGAGTCGGTGGAGCATATACTGAGCTAGAAATATTCATGTAGTTTTTTGGTGGTGTGATAGGATAATATTCCTCCCCATATCAGTTGGTTGGACTTTATATTTATTTTTGGGTCTTTTATTTGGCCCCTTTATCCCCTTTTGAGCATTATTATTGTACAATGGTTATTGGAATATCAATATATGCATGCATTAGTTTCAGTTATTTTAAGTTGTAGCACTGTATGGTATTGGATATGTGTGAATTTTAAAAATTAAATTATGTAAATTCCCCCCTTTTGATTGATATTCCTACTCAGCATTGTTCTCTGGCCCCTTTCTTATTGGGGGAAAGCTTTGGGTAGTCACGACTCAGGTCCTAGCAGGTTGGGTCAAGACAGGTGAAAAAAATGGATACTAAGTTTAAGTGTCCACTGGTAATAATAGATATTACTATATTATAGTTTTTACTAATTATCTAAAACACTAAAAAGAAATGATCATTGGGAATCATCGAAAATGAATACTAGTATAAATTCACTAGAATGTGTATTGTTTGAGGCCAAGTCCTTATAATAATTTTTTTAATTTTTATGAATTTATAAAACACTAATCTTTTTCTATTATAAAAATTGAATTATGAAAATTAATCCATATTTTAAATCAGGATGTGATAATTTTGAAAATAACACCCCCTTTTTTTCTGTCATTATGAATAGTAACCATTGAAAATATTTATCACCTTCATAATGGTAAAACTTTTAAAATATGGTTATGACTATGGGATAAAATAACCATAACCATTTCCTTCATTCTTTTTTATGGGTATTATTTGAATATCCTAATAAATGATTTGATTTTATAGAAATTATATTACATTTTACATTGAAAATGATTTATATATTATTATTTATAATGAAAATTAAAAAATGTCACTCTCATTGATTTTAAAATTGAAAATATCTTTTCATGGGGATAAAAAGATATTTTCATCAGTTATAAATGATTATTTAAAAGATTAAAAAAATTAAATTAATTAATTTTTATTTACTTTTTTTATGATGTTATAATTTCCCAAAATGCTTACATTATTTCAATACTATTCTTGTGAATCCAATAAATAAATTTATTGAAAATATTTATAATGCATTAAAATAAACATGATTTGGATAAATTTGGATTTTACTAAATTTTTATACATTATTATAATATATAAGTTAGGGTTAAGGGGTCCAGATTTTAAATACATTGTTTTTTTCCTAGCATAAAAGTCAAATTGAATAAATAGTCTCAAAATCACCTAAATTATATTTTATATATTTTTTATTATATTAAGTTATTTAAAAGTAATATAAATATTGAAATATGAAATGTTTGGATTTTTTATGGTCAAATATTTCATCCATTGGCCTTTTTTGATAATTATTAATATTGATGTAATGTTATATCCATTAATGGTTGAAAATGGGTTACCAGGATTCAGGAATAAAATGGTTAACATCGTGTTGAAATGAATTTATAAGGGTGAGAATAGAAATTATAATTATCCAAATCTTATTTTATGTATTTATTTATACCTGACTATATCATACCTTCTAACCCATGTTCATTTGGAATCAAATGGGTTTGGTAAAATGTTATTAAATTTGATCTTTCAAAAATTTCTATGTGTGTCCTCTCCCTCACTTATTAAATAACACAATTCACCTCTATTATTAACCCCTTGTTGAGCCAACTATATAGATATTACCCAACCCAATTTTCTTATAAAATTACCTATCCATGAATTATAAGTTTTGGTTTTCTTCAATGTCAATTCCAATGATCCTTAAGACGGGATCTAGATGAGGAATACTGAAGAAAAGGTAATCATACGACATGACTTATTTAAACTTATTTCATATTCTAACACCTGTAAATATCTTGTATTCATGATAAAATAATATATTCAATATCGAAAACACATTTAAATTTTATTATGATTATTGAAACACCATTATCCACACACAATTCAATAAAATGATAAATTAAAGTATCACTCGTTTGTATGTGTGGACTACTAGTTCCGTGAAGTAGTATTATTCATTTATCATTAACATCAATAATGGTTGGTTATTATGAAAGATTTAATTTTTAATGTGATATATTTTTAATAATAATTCTTCTTTTATTATAATATCTTATTTAACTTATTACCATATTATTTATTGGAAATAAATAATTTTCACTCATGTGAATGTGTGGACTACTAGCTTCTCAAAACGATGTGATTAGATTTTCATTTATGATTTATATAGATGGAAATAGATTAAATTTATATAATATATATGTTATATATGTTATATTATAATTATTATATAAAGATTAATTTTTATTTACTTTTCATTCATTCCAACCATCAAATAGTTCAAACATTACTCATGAATATGTATGTCCAACCATCTCTATGAAGTGATGTAATTCATTTTTCATCACTTATTTATATGAATAATCATTAAATTGTATATTATAAAAAAATATAATTCATAATTCATTATTAATATTTTAGATATTAGTGAATCATAATTATACTACAAGGAATGAAACTGAAAAACATAAATTTTCATGAAAAATAAAATAATTAATGTAAATTGTAATGGCTCGGACCCTCCTTTTCCATTACTTTTCCAAATTATGGTGTTTGGGGTATTCTGGAGACCATAGATGACCCATTAAGGAGTTTTTCAAATTTCGTGTTGAACCAATGGTGGCACTGATCAACATCAGTGGCATCGATGGGTTTTGGTGGCACTAATCATCATCAGTGGCACCGATGAGTGTTGGCGGTCGTGATGGGCGTCGGTGGAACCGATCGGCATTGGTGGCACCGATGGGCGTCGGTGGCACTGATGGGCATCAAGGGCACCAATAGGCATCAATGAAACCTATGGGTCATCCATAGACCTAATTGGTATCATTGCTAGGGCGAAAATGCTAGGGTGATGGTTCCAGGGTGATAATGAACCAGTGACAGTGATAGGGAAATAGTGTCTAGGTGACGGTGAATCACCTAATGGTGAGCCATTCCTAGTTTTTTCATGACTTTCCAGTTTCCCTCTAATAACTTATTTCTTGTTGTAAAAGTTTGTTAATACCCCTTTCAAGACCTTTTAAGGCCTATAAATGATATTTTAAACCCCCAAGAGTCAGTAAACCCTTTAGTTACCAAAACGTGTGGCCTTTTCCCTCAGTACACACACATTGTCATGTTTTATAGTTTTTCCCCTATTATGCATTTTTCTCCATTTAAAGGAAATATATTAACTCACAGCCATTATCTCCACCATCTCTAATGAAAGTTTTTAAATATGAATCATATCCCATAATTTGAAACTACCAAACCACATGGTCAAGCCATGATCCTAATTTTATGTACTTTGAAATCATCTCATTAATTTTAGGATATGGACCCTTCTTAAGATGAGTTCCTCTCTTACTTTTCTTTTTAGTTCTCTTAGAGAGCCTGGAGACTTCCTTCAAAGGATAATCATGTGTCGATGATGGATCCATTCCAACTCATCCTAGGAGTCCTCATACTTCTTCTTCTATAAGTCATACATCCTCGGTCCCAGTTGTGAGGAGAAAACATCGATCATTGGTCATAAAAGTAGGGAATTTTCCTTTATCTCTCTTATTTTTGCATCATGCGGTGTGGGTATGATGGTGTTCCCTCAGAGCATAGATGAACCCAACGTTAACCAAGATAATGAATAAAATTTTAAATATTAAATGGATGGGAATTATTATGTGGATGTTTCTATGTTTTAACTTCATTTTATGTTTTGAATTGCATGGACCCAAGTCCACGGAAAATTTTGGTTGTTGGTGGTCCTTTATTGCACACTAATGATGCTCTGTTTCTCTAGATAACCATGTGATTCAATGGTTGTAATATGGAAAATGGTAAATCATATAAACATGGTTCATTAAATAGAGCCCCAATTAATAAGAGCCCATTTATGATCAACCTGGTTAACCAAATGTAAATAAGGTACCTAATAAATGGTGTCGAAAAAAAATTAAAACATCCTTTCTTTATTATGGTGGTATGCATGGCTACTATGATGATGTTTTTGTTGTGATGTGGATAGGGTTGCGATATCTAATTGTTCAGTTATTGGATTTTGAATAAAATGCATTGTAGAGTCGGTATGTTGGGGGGCTAGGTTTGGTTCTAGTACTTCAAGGGATCTCAAGGATACCTTTTTTGTTGTGACTTTACAAGAGAACCGGGAGTAAATGATTAAAATATGGCTTAGACATTTTTCCATTAGTAGATGTTTGGGATTGTTGTTATGCCTGTTAGTTACCCAATAGAAGAGGAATGTTTTAAACAGAATCACTTGAACATGAAAATGGGAATGGTTATAATGGGGGATTTATTTCCAGAAATGGGTTGTGCTCTGGTTGTGGTTGTGGTGAATTTTGTGTAGGTAGGGATAACAGCAAGAGTGGTTGTGTACATGCAGGTTGTCTATCTCAAAACCCTTAGGTTGGTATTAGTGCTTGCTTACCTATATGTATAATATTTAGTTATTTTGTTTCTTGTATGCACCCCACCCATGTTAATCACTTCATGCTAAACACCCCCATTTCATGGCGGAGGGTGTTTTTTCCAACATTCTTATGAGTGGCTGGTTTCTAGCTCTTTTCTATTCGCTCTCCTAGGTAACCCAATATTCTTTGTGTAGCATGTGATGGAATAAGGTTTAGTAAGGCCCAAGACTCTTCGGGCAGGGTGTTTTGTGGTGGTTATCCCATGTGTGTGCAGGCAGGTCATTTCCCAAGTGTCTTCGGGATGAGGCCATGGTGTCTTCAGGCATAGCGATGGTTTTTTTCAGGTGTTTGCGAGCATGGTTGTGTGTGGTTGATGTGGCCTAGGTGTTTTCTAGATTGTTCATGTGTGGTTGTTGTAGTATAGGTGTCTGTGGGCGGGATATGTGGTGGAGGCCCATAAGGTTGTTGTTGGGGTAGCAATGGGACTATAGAGGAACCTTTGGGAGAGTTCTGATATGTAGGATGTCCTAAATAGTCAATGGGAATCAGTGTGGGGTACCCAAGTATCAATTTTCTGTTACTATTACTTTACCTAACTTGCATTATTTGGATAGTGTGCCTTGGTGATGTTCGGTGGACAGTTTTCTTACTAGGTGTTTTGGTTACCTCTTTTCTCATGGGGCATTATAATACCTCCCCACTTGTGCATGAGAGCTTTTGGTTTCCCAACTGAATATTCCTATATACTGACCCTAAGTATATAAAACTACTTTCAGGTTTCTAGGAGGACTTTAACGACCATGTGTGATCTTACTAGCTATGTTTTTTAGAGATGTCGTTGTATTTTTTTATTTCTTTTTTCACTTTCCATTGGAGTTTTTCTTATAGTTTGTATCAGTTTTTTTTTACATTCATATGGGAATTTATTTTTTCTTTAATTTTACTTTCATCTTTGAGTATTTTTTAGATTTACCATCTTATCTCCCAACCATGTTTTATAAAAAGGTTAATTCTTTCCTTTTCACGTAAGATTCTATACCCTTGGTGCTAGTCGCCAATCCAGGGCCTATTGAGGGCAGGTCTCAAGGGTCACTATTTATCCTTCAACTTGAAGAAGGAAGGGTCTTGCAATTTTCTATCCCTTCCCTCATCTTGGTGTAGGCGGTTCTTGACATAATGGTATTAGAGGTGATGGTTGAGATAAATTATGGAGTTCGGGGTTATATTCAATGAGGATTGCATCGGATGATAGGGAAACAATGTTATAAAATATTGCTGTGTGAAATAAGCCTAGGAAGACCGGCTAGGACGCAGGATTTTAGGTCCCCCCATGATATGACACAAGGACTCTAGATCTACCGATAGACCAAGTGAGGCTACACTGATTATAGGGTAGAGACCCTAGGAAAGGTACATGAATCCTAATGAATTGTGTTATTGTGTGTTCTCAGTGTTTTGGGAACATAAAAAAAATTAATGTTTAAAGAAAAATTTAAAATATGTATTCTACACTACTCGGTCTTAGGCATTCCTTGTTTACATTGAAGCTATGGCACATGGACGATGTCCATGAGTTGTACAGATGATCGAGGACTAGTGGGTTAACATGGATGATCAGTAGATGGCTACTCGAGAGGAGGAGTATGACCAGTGGCAGAAGACGCTTCAAGCCTTTTAACAGGAGACCCTCATGAAGTATGAGTGTAGCATCTCATACATAGATATGGAAAAGATGGATCTAGGAGCTAGTGATAGCCTTCATCATTATCTGTGCTCAAAAGAGTGTCGGGTTCTACTAAAGGTAAGCCAGATGTAATGAGAAGTGCATTAGTGGTGTATTCTCTATCTCGAGGAGAAGAGGGAAGCTATGATTTCATGGACTGACTTCAAGAAGGAGTTCCTAGAAGAATTCCTTTCTTCCACGATCAAGGGTGAAAAGGGACAAGAGCTGATCTCCCTCTAGAAAGGGAGTATGGTTGTGAGGGATTTGGGGATCAATTTCAAGGATCTCCTTAGTTTCTCTCTAGACCTCTTCCAAGATGAGGAATCAAGGGAATGGAACTTTGAGAAGGCACTTGGACCTTCCCTACAGTACAATGTTACCCCCATCACTCTACCGACGTACATGGATATTCAGAAGATGGATGGAGTGGTGGACAGGAACCAAACGTTGGGAGGTGCGCCACATTTGGGGAGCCAGTTGAGATCATTGAAGGAAAAGGTTGATAACATTAGGGCTCCAGCATCATGGCCTCCAGGTTTCGGCTGGTGGGGAGTCGGTCCCATTAGTTAAAGTTTTAATCTCTCGGTCCTCTCCCTTTCTCCTTGAGCCTAGGGATGCGGTTATTTATCTGTGGCAGCCATGAGAATCATTAGAAGCAGTACCCAGACTGAGTGCAGTACAGTTGAGGTGAGATATTTTAACACCCACCTCAGCAGTAGCAGTTTTCAGCCATACCTTTTCAGCAGTAGTAGTATGGGCAGCAAGCATCCACTCCTCTAAGTGTAGACGTTGTAGGAAGAGGACGACCATAGGGTTCTCCTCAGGGACCTCGATCATGGAATGTTCGGGGAGGCATTTGAGAGCCTAGAGGTATAATAGTTGGGTGTGGGAAGTTTCACACCGTAGAGGAAGCAATTCATGTAGGGCCAGAGGGCGTTTGAGGTACGGTCATTTTTTTAACACTCTTGCATGTGACTTGTTGGATTATAGGGATTTTCACTCCATTGTTTCACTCATTCTATCCCATGAAATGGTCCAAGACATAGGGATACTCTCCATACCCTTGGTGCTGAGTATGCCAGTTGGAGATCGAACTAGCCTGTTTGATATTTGATAAGGATGCGTACTGATGTTAGGGCCTTATAAGTCCCATGGGGATCCCTTTATGCTAAAAATTCAGCCATGAAATTTCATCATGGGAATCAACTGGATATTTTAAATGCATGATATTATTAACTATTTCTAGATAATGGATGTGTTCTCATATATGGACTGCTAGTGTTTATCTTTCTTCGGGAGCGGTGTTCCCAAGAGGGATGTCGACGTATGGAGCCCCTTGATTCCATGCTAGGTGAGCTGTCAGTGAAATTATTAGACATAGAGATGGTGGGAGTTTCAAGGATTGTTAGTGAATTACATGACGTCTTCCCTGAATAGGTTTTTACCCTACCCCCTCAATGTGATTTTGAGTTTGGGATAGATTTATAACATGATGCCCGTCTAATTTTGATGGATCCCTATCAGATGGCTCCTTATGAGATTCAGGTGTTGTGGATTCGGGTTTCTAAACTAATGAATGAGGGTTTTATATGACCTAAGGCATCACCACGGGGTCCCCCATTCTTGTTTGCGGGGAAGGATGATGGTGGTCTCAGGCTATGCATAGACTAATCAAGGCTGAATCAGGTGACGGTCAAGAACTGTTACCCTCTCCTGAGGATCAATGACGTTTTTGACCATTTGAAGGGAGAAGGTTCGTTATCTAAGATCGAACAGTGGTCATGATATTAACAATTGAGGGTGACATCCTGAAGACTACTTTCATAGGAAGGTACAGACACGTTTACTTCTTGGTCATGTTATTCAGCGTTACGAACACACTGACTTTGTTCATGGGGCTTATGAACTCTATTTTCTATGAGTATCTGGATTGGTTTGTATTTTTGTTCATTGGAAACATCCTGATCTACAAAAGATCAAAGTAGGATCATGTAGAGAATCTAAGGATAGTTTTGGAAGTCTTCTGACACCACCGGATCTATGGGAAGTTATCCAAGTGAAAGATATAGACAGGAGAGGTGGCCTTACTTAGACACATAGTGCCCTAGTAGGGAATAGTAGTTTACTCATCAATGTTCAAAGAATTTGTTTCTTGGGAAGCACTCGAGAATTTGGTAGAGGTTCAAAGATTCTTTGGTTAGGAAGGTTACTTTTAGAGTTTTTTACCCAACTTATCTCAAGTTGTAGCACATTTGATATCCAAGAA
Organism: Viscum album; assembly: GCA_963277665.1. NCBI lineage: Eukaryota > Viridiplantae > Streptophyta > Magnoliopsida > Santalales > Viscaceae > Viscum > Viscum album. The sequence continues at coordinate 1,335,109,906 of OY728132.1, read as the reverse complement.
TAGAAAAGACCAGGCTTTTGTATAGAGCGATTAGTGTGAGACCACTTTCAGTTACCTGATAGGGAATCTTCTTAGTGCCCCAGTTCTATGGTTTCTAGAAGAAGGGTATAGTTTGTAGTGTTCGGTGATACCTTTAGTCTAGGCTCGGGTTGTTTGCCGATTCTGTTGTGGAGAGTGGTCTCTTATGGGTCTAGGAGGTTACGTCCTCATGAACAAAAAAATTCACCCATGACTTATAGAATTTAGTGGTTGTGTTAATACTGAATTTGTGGAAGGATTACCTCATCGGGGAATGATTTTTGGTCTACATAGATCACAATATCTTGAGTTATGTCTTCTCCCAACGAGGCATGAACTTGTGATAATAGAGGTGGATGGAGTTTCCTCAGGACTACTACTTTGATATCTCTTAAAACTCAGGAAAGGGGAACATGGTGGATGATGCCTTGAGTAGAAAGTCACAAAAGGATGTGGTTTTGGAGTCAGTAGATGCTTGGAATGCAATGGAGGAGTTGGTTTCCTTGCACCTGGATGCAAGGGTAGAGGATGGCAGAGGTAATTTGTTTTAGATGATAGTGTAGTCTTCTTTGGTATGGAAAGTGGGGGAGTCTTATTAGGGAGACATAGAGGTTGAAGGGATGCGTGATCATGTTAGCTAGGTTGATACTCTAGAGTGTTGGTCGGAGGATAGTCAGAATATGATGTTGTTTCATGTAAATCTATGTGTACAGGTGTCCATGTGCAAGAGAGTTCTGTGTGAGTTCCATAACACACCCCTGCCTATACACCCAAGATTTTCCAATATGTATCGAGGCTTGAGGGGTCAGTTTTGGTGGCACAGGTTGAAGTGGGAAGTGGTGGAGTTTGTGGAAAACTGCCACGTGTGTTAGCAAGTAAAGGCTGAGCATTCTGTTGTGGGTGGTTTGTTGCAGCCATTAGACGTTCCCAAGTGGAAGTGGGATGACGTCTGGATGGATTTAATCACAAGAAAACCCAGTGCTAATGGGGTATGTGATTCCATCAGGGTAGTGGTGGATCAGTTTACAAAATAAGATCACTTCTTAGCAGTTAAGGATTCGAGCACAGTGGATGCCTTTTCACAGAAGTACGTGGGTGAATTTTTGCGGATGAATGGAGTTCCCAAAATCATCATTTCATATCAGGATACACGATTTACTACATGAGTCTATATGTGATTACAACACTCTTTTGGAACCCAGTTACGCCTTATCACTTCTTTCCACCCTCAGAAGGATGGGTAGACAAAGAAAACTATCCAGACATTGGAGGATATGTTGTGGGAATCTGTTGTAGACTTTGAAGGATTGTGGGTATGACATTTTCCTCTGGTATAGTTTTCCTACAACAATAGCTATCACTCTACCATTGGAATGGAACCATTTTAAGCCTTGTATGGGAGATTGTTTCATTCACTGGTGCGCTGGACAATGGTTGGGGAGGAAGGTGTTCTGGGCTAGGATGTAGTGAAGGGCATGATGGAGAATGTTTAGATTATGTGTGAGAGGATGAAGGTGGCTCAGGACCAGAAAAAGTCATATGCTAATTATAATAGTATACCCTTGGAGTTAGAGGTTGGGGACCACGTGTTGTTAAAGGTCTCCCCTTATTGTGGTAAGTGGATGTTTGATAGGGGAGTTAGCTTTCTCTTAGGTTCATCGGACCCTTTGAGGTTTTGAGACGAGACGGTGAGTTGGAATATCATATGGTGCTACCACCGCCATTATAGATGGTCCAAAAAATATTCCATGTATCTTATCTTCATCGGTATCCACACGATGACTCCCACATCCTCGACTAGGAAAATCCAGTCATCAAGGATGATGCGACATTCTTGGAGCAACCGATGAGGATCGATGACCTTTAGAAGAAGGTGCTTCATAGATGAACCATTAACTTTTTTCATGTGTTTTGGAGGAATGGTGACCTTGAGAAGAGTAACTTAGAATATGAGGCATATATTTGTGCCCATTACACAAAGTTATCTTATGTTTTGATTTTTTGTTTGTTTTTTATTTGGCAGTGAAGTAACGCTTGACCTAGTTAACTATGAGATGGGTTTTTTCCTTATTCTAGGAATGTGTGTGAAAATTCATGACTATGGGGAGGGGAGGACCTAGTACCTAATCAAGTCACATTAAGGTGGATGCGATTAAACCCATGTGGGTGATTTAGTGACACCCAAATCAGATAGTATCTTGACATGGGAAAAGGTACCCCTAAACCGTGAGTCTGGAAGGTGTGGACTTTCAATGTTTGTGTGGTTACAAAGTGGAGAAGAGGAGTAGTGAATCAATAGTTGTTTTGGAGATATATGGGGAAAAGTTGTTCCCATATATCAAGTTTGTTCTGGATTTCAAACAACTCTAGGGGGTTTCCCCTGATAGGTATCTTATGAGGTGGTTGTTTGGACCCCTCTCTTGCCTTCAGGTTTTCTCATGGATTCTCTAGGGAGAGAACAGTTTGAGAGTTGTGTGACACCGATGGGTGTTGGTGTAACTTTTCGGATTTGGTGACACTGATGGGAAATGGTGGAACTAATGGGCATCGGTGGCACTGATGGGCTATCGGTGGCACCAACGGGTGTCAGTGGCACTAATGGGTCGTCGGTAGCACTAATCAGCATCGGTTCTAGGGAAATAGTGCTAAGGCGACGGTGCTAGGGTGACGGTGACTCACCTAATGGTGAGTCATCCCCAGTTTTTCCAGAGCTTTCCAGTTTCACTCCTATAATGTATCTTTTTGACATAGAAGAGTTTTAATACCCTTTTCAAGGCCTTTTTAAGGTGCATAAAATATTTTTTAAACCCACAAGAGTTGGGTGACTATTGAGTTACCAAAATTTGTGTCCTTTCTCTTTAGTTTCACACACCTTTTTGTGTTTTATAGATTCTCCCATGTTGCACATTTTTATCAATTTAAAGGAAATATATTTACTCACAACTGTTATCTACACCATCTCTAACAATAATTATTAATTATAAATTAAATCCCAACATGTGAAACTGTATAACTATGTGGTCGAGCCATGATCCTACTTTTATGTACTTAGAAATCATTTCCATGATTTTAGGATATGTCCCCTTCTTAAGTCGAGACCCTCTCTTCCTTTTCCTTTCTCTTCTCTTGGTGCACTTGGAGACTTCCTTTGAAGAAAAATTTTTCACCCATGATGGATCCCTTTCTAATCATCCTTGGAGTCCTCAGAGTTCTTCCTCTACAAGTCACAATTCCCTAGTTCTTGGAACAAAGATAAAAATTCAATTTTTGATCATCCAATTAGTGGTTTTTCTATCTTCTCTCTTATTTTTGCATCATGCGGGGCAGGTATGATGGTGTTCCCTTAAGACATAGATGAAACTAACTTCAACAAATATAATGTACCAACTATTAAATAATAAAGGTATAATAATTATTATGTTGATTTTTCTATGTTTCATCTTCATTTTATGTTGTCGTATTCCATGGTCCCATGTCCACTGAAAACCGTGGACGTTGTTGGTCCTTTCTTGCAGAATAATGAAGCTCTATTTTTTGGAATATCCTTGTGATTCAATGGTTGTGATATGGAAACTAGTTAATAACATAAACATGGTTTATTAAATGGATTCCAATTGATTAAGATCCCATGTTTGATCACCCCAGTTAAATAAATGGAAATAAGGTACCTAATAAATGATATTGGATAAACTTGAATACTTCCTTACTTTGTTCTGGTGGTATGCATGGCTACTCTGATGATGTTTGGTGGGTGATGTGGATGGGGATTGGATCATTGGTTTTTTAGTTGTTGGTTTTTGAATCGAAAGAAGTGTGGATCTGATATGTTGTGGGATGGGTTTGGTTCCAGTACTTTGAGGGATCTCACATATCTCTTTTGTTGTTGTGACTTTACAAGAGAATTGGGTGTGAATGCTTAAAATCCTTCTTGAACGACGTTTTTTCCATTTGTAGCTATTTTGGCTTATGGTTATGTGTGTTAGTTTATTAGTAGTGAATGAATGTATTAAATAGAATCACTTGAACATAAAAATGAGAATGGGTTCAACGGGGGATTATTTTCTTGAAATGGGTTGTGCTCTGGTTGTGGTTGTAGTGTAGTTTATGAGTGTAGGGAAAAAATCAAGAGTGGTTGTGTACAAGCTAGTTTTCTATCTCAGAACACTTTGGTTGGGATGAGTTTGTGATTACTTACATGTATAGTATTGAGTTATTTTGTTTCTTATACACACCCCACCCATGTTTAGCACTTCGTGCCAAAGACCCCCATTTCATGGGGGAGGGTGTTTTCCCAACATTCTTATGAGTGGTTGGTTACAAGATCCTTTATACTCCTTATACCAGGTAGCCCAATATTTTTCGTGAAGTTTTTGATGGACTGAGGTTCTTTATGGGCCAATACTATTCGTGAAGGGTGTGTTGTGGTGGTTATCCCTAGTGTGTGTGGTCAGGTCATTTCCCAAGTTTCTTTAGGATGAAGCACATGTATCTTCAGGTGTGGTGGTTTTTGTTGTGGACCAGGGTTTACGGGCGTGGATACTTGTGTTTGATGTCTCCCAGGTGGTTACAGTTTGGTTATGTGTGGTATTCGTGGCCCATGTGTTTGCAGGTAGGATACGTGGTGGTGGCCCATAAGGATTTTGTTGGGGTGGTAGTGGGACTACATTGGAACCTGTGGGAGAGGTCTAACGCATAGGATGTCCTAAATAACTAGTGGTAAAGTGGTGTGGGGTACAGAAATATTGATGTGATATTACTATTACTTTGCCTAACTTGCTTTATTTGAAGACTCTTCCTTGGTGAGGCTGGGTGGACAGTTTCCTTACTATGTGTTTTGGTCACCTCTTTTCTCACGGGGCATTAGAATGCCTCCATAATTTTCCACGAGATATTTTGGTTTCCCAAATAAATATAGTTGTATACTCACCCTACGTATTTAAAAAGGATTTCAAGTTTCCTGGAGGACGTTGAAGACCGTGCAGGACCTTACTAGCTCGTGTTTAGGGATTTTTAGTTGCTTCTTTTTCTTTCTTTTGGTTCTTTCCTTTGGAGGTTTTATTGTACTTTTTATCATTTCATTTTGGACATCGATATGGGAATGTATTTGGGATTTACTTTTACTTTCAACTTTGGTGTTTTTGGGGATTTACCATCATATCTCTCGATCTTGTTCTATGAAAAGGGTAATTCCATTCTTTTCATATGATATTCTATACCCATGGTGCTAGTCACCACTCTAGGTCCTATTGAAGGCATGACTCTATGGGTCACTATCTCTCCTTCAACATGAAGAAGGAAGGGTCTTGCAGTTTTCTATCATTTCCCTCATCTTGGTGAAGGTGGGTCGTGACATAAATATGGTATAATCTTAATGAATAATGGTTAACAAATAAAATATTAGTTGTTATGTGTATATAATATTTTATATTATAATTATGTATATGGTTTTGGTAGATTATTTAAACAAATTTAATTTTATTATATGGAAGGTCAGCCTACTTTTGAGAAAGTCAATCTTGAGGTAAGGCTTTTATGTTCTTACCTTTCTTTACTATTTATTATGCGTAAATATTTTATTTTGAAATTATATAACCTTTCTCTCCCATACATTATATATTTTCTCCTACTATGGTTATTTCTTGATATTACTTGTTTTAATTTAATCTTCATCACTTTGATAACTCATGATCCTGAAACAATATTTTTTTATGTAAAACTGGCATTAAATCTCCCTTCAGTGGTAAATCTTTTATCTTTGATATTTATGTTTTATAAAAAAATCAGGACACTATTTAAAAATCAAAAGTCGTTTTTAAATTAATTTTAATCCATTTTGGACTTTCTATAAATTTTTTTTAAGGGATCATAATGTCATTATTTGAATAATTTACTTTTTAATTTCTATCAAAAATGTAATTAGAATATTTATTTTAACATAGAGAACATGAACATAATTTCCCCCATCATGATCATTAGATGAATTTTAGAATAATTTTAAATTTTATAGTTTTATTTTCAAATAAATTAATTTCATTAGTAATTAGATTATATATATATAATAATAATTTATTTCAATAGAAAATAGATTTTTTCTCAAGAAATTTTCCGGGGATCATTTAATGGAATTTTCCATCAATGATAACATCCTTGATGTTAATTATGTTTCACTAGGGGAATTGTTATATGATATAATTCCTATTATTTGCATTGATGATTTATAGTTATGATGGTCATATATCGATGAAACCAATTTTATTTTCCATGGATTTAGTTATGATGATTGTTTTCATGATCTTTTCACATACAAATGAATACATTATAAATTTCATTGAAGGGAAAAAATATATATTCCTTTAAATAATTGAGTAAATAATATTTTTAATGATATTAAAGGTTAAATGGGAGCTTATCCCATGTGTAATAAAGTGGGTGCACATGAGGTTATCATCCTCCCAAATTAGGCACAAGGGTGGTGATCCCAAGACTAAAATGTGATGAATCATTTGGTTAATGAACTTGAAATTGTATTTATATTACTATTATTATTCCAAAAATTATACCTATATTAAATTACATGAACTTATTCCATGTTCAAGATCTCATGTCTCATGTTCTTTGATTTATTTATGATTCATGTCTTATGAACTATTAATATTTATGATATGAATCATGATTAGGATCTAATAATTGTTGATTATGGTTTTAAAATGATAATCTCAAGTTCTCATGACATAATTCTCATTTTATTATTAAATTAACATTCACATATCTCTTGAATATCATTATTTAGAATCGGAACTCACCCTTTATTATCATTCATTTTCATTAAGATGTTTAGAAATGTTTATATTATGATAAATTTATGAAGGTTGATAGTTGTGAATAAATATGTGGGAGATTATGCTGATCATTTATGTACAAGTTGTTTATGTATCCATGTTTCAAAATGCACTAATCCATTATGGTTATAACATTGATTCTAATGATATGTAATGAATATTCATCTAATAAGAAGTAATATTTATGTATAAAAAATATGGAAATATTTAGTTGGTATTAGTTTATGGTTTATTAAATATTTAGATATTTGGATTAGAATACATTACTGAGAAACCATATAATAAGACTTTTTATATAATAACAACCTAAATTGTTCGTAAGGTTGATATTAATTGGTTCTCTTTATGATACATCTCATTCTAGAAATTAAACATGGATGTGGATTTTGAATAGATTCATCTAGGGATAATAACACTGAATGTTGTTGGTCATGTATATGATGACTTCCATTCTGATTCATGGTTAGGTTCCTTTACAAATTACATTGTTTTTCATCATGGTTGATATTACTGAATTAATTAAAAAAATTTGATGATCCATTATGAATTATTTGAATGGATTAATATCCTTAATGACCTATGGTCAAATTAGGGTATCATATATTGAAAAGAGGGAGTGATGATTTAGACTTAATTTTAAATATTTTCCGGATTATAAAATTTCTCAATATGATTAATATTTCTCACATGATTCTTTTTATATTTAGAAAATGTCTAAAACCATAAGGAAACAAGTTTAAAATGATTGTCATGAATCCTGAAATTATTTTCCTCCTAAGAAACTAAATCATATGGGGACTGGAAGACAAATTTTTTGGATTATATCTAATCATCTACTATGATATATTATTCATAACATAATCAAATATTATTTTACTAACACATAAAATATGTAGAGAATTTATGTTCATGAAGGTTTAGGTGAGAATGATAATAGAGGATAGAATGTTTAATTTTTTTCATGCCAGGAATATTTTAACCATTACCCTAAAGAATATCTCAATGGTAGGGGAAGATGTTTTCTTTTGGTAAATTAGGTTCTTGGAGTAAATAATATCAAATTAATTCAATTCCGTATATATTTGGTACATGTGAATTATTTGATTCAATGTCTTCTTCAAATGGTTACATCCAAAACCAAGGATTAGACCAATGTTATTTCAATCATTGAGTTGGAATGATTAATGTGTTTAAATATTGGGATATAAGAATTGTATCATATAGTGTTTTAATAATAATATTCTAGATATAATAATCTACAAATTTCTACAGATTATTTTGTAATAATATTTCTTTAAGGATTTTTATGCATATGTGGAAGGGTATAGATAAAATAGAAAATTGATTTAATTATATGGTTATATTATTAAAAAACATAGGATTTATGAAAAAACCTATTAATATATTTTCTATTTTTTTATAATACTTTTTATTTGGAATATAAATATTATTTGTAATGATAATGAAAATTTGATAACATTGATGAACTTAGAGTTCATTTTTTATTTGATGAGAATGTTATCTATAATAAAGTGTATTAATTTTTTTGTTTTATGGACTACATTCAATAGTCTATAATTTCATTTAAGTAGCATAGATAAATTTATTTTTTCAAATCATATATGTTTTCATTAAGGATTTACAGTGATTCAAATTATTTTGGGGCAAGATTAGAACATTTTAAGGGAATATATAACCATGATATTTAGATGTTTGTTATGTGACATTTAGATCTCATTCATATTGTGTGGGGATATATTATATAGTATATTTTGGAAAAAATATGTTCTATAATAATATTATTTTGGGATTTTAAATTTTTTCATACATTTTTAAGATTAATTTTAAGAATAATTTTTTTTGGAATGGATTATTTTGAACTATGGGTTTTATTATTGACCTTTTTTAGATTAATGTATTATATTGGATAACATGGAATAAAAATCTTGGTTTTAATAAATATTAATAGTTAAAAAGAATGAATTATGGATCTCATGATATATTAAAATTTAATTTGAGCACTTCATCCATGAAAAATTGAGTTTGAATATTCATTTCACATTGTAAGATGTGGAGTATAAATTGATCGAATGACAACTAAAAGATGAAATTATGAAGATTAAATAGAAATATATCAAGTTATTTTATTTTTTTAAATTGTATATATTTATAGTAAAAGAGTCCCTCAACATCATGAATATGATATTGAAATAAAAATTTAGTTATTTTACTTACATTTTAGATGATTTTTTGGCCTTTTAACCACTCACTAATTTATAGTTTTATGGTCATTAAAAATATCTTGACCATGTTCTATATCACAATATATTATTATTTGGACATTATTTGTCTCCCCTATGTCTATATTATGAATTCCATTCAATATTCTTCATATATATGAACATGGTTATTTGTTACTTTCAGTAACATTTAGGTTTCCCACTTCCCATTTTCAAAGGATGATTTATTATCCCTCGGTACAATGTGCATTTCTCACTAATGTATTTCCAAATATTAACCCTTTAATGACCGAGATAAATTATTGATGGAAAAGTTTATTTACTATGGGGAATTCAACACATTGACAATTTTGTTTAAAAAAATTAAAAATCCAAATATTTTTCTTAACATGCAACAAAAATCTTTATGATAATTGAAAACAATTATAAATAAAATATTATTTATATTTTACCAGTGTATCCTAGTCATTAAGTTGGTAGGTATTATTATAATTGACAATATTATGAAATATTTTTATAATTCTCCTAATAAATAAAATTTTATTGATTAATTTTCAATAAATAAGAACTCAAATTTTAGTAATGTTAGTTTAGACAAATAATACTTTTTATTCAATATTTATTTTTATTACTTTTTATGAGTTAATATTGTAATCACTTTATGAAAAATATATAATTTTAAATTTTTAATATGAAAAATATTTTTGAAATAATAATATCAAAATTATAAAAAAAAATTGGAATTTTCTGAAATTAATTACTTCCTAGTGAATAGTGTGGAATGTCAATTTTTAAATACTATCATTTCAATTACATAAATAAATTTAATTAAAATTACTATTATATTTATGATATATTATTAGAGTGAAGTTTTATCTATTTTATTTAGAAAAATATAATTAATTCCTTTTTAATAGAAAATATTAACGGTTTTGATATAAGAAATTTTTTTATATTATAAATGATTTTATCAAAACATATTTTTTATAGGATTATTTGATTTTTATTTAAATTATATTTCATTTTTATTTAAAAATTGAATAATGATAAATTACTACATATTTCTTATCTTGTTGTTAACTTTTTTTAAAAAGTACCCTTTTATTTTTTGTTATTAAAAATAGTAACCATGGTAAATATTAGTCACATAGGTAAGGGTAAAATGGGTAAAAAGGTTAAAACAATGGGATTAAACTTTCCAATAACAATAAATCATCACTTTACTATATATTTTCAGTGGGTTTTGACCATTCTCACCTCTAATTCTATGTTATTCAAAATTTATTCAATTTTTCATTGATAGCGACTTATCTATTATTTTAAGAAAAGAAAAATATAAAATTTCACCCTGTTTCATTAATAAATTATAAAATCTTTTCGTGTAGATAAAATAGGTAATAATTAGTTATAAAGTATAATTTTGAATTTTAATAAATTTTATTTTTTATATTAATTTATTTTTAAATTTTAATCCTTGTATGAGTTCATTAAATGAATATAGAACAGAGAGACTTTTCTTAAGTATGAAATAGAAAAGTTTACTAAATATTTTTTAAAAACATTTGAATAAATAAGTATTGATTAATTGTGGCGTAAAATGAATGTTTTGAGTAATTATAATTTCTAAGTGTTGTTTACTTGTTTTATATTATAAATTGATTTTTCATCCTTACATCATTGTCAAAATAAATTTATCATCCCAAAAAATGACATTAATTATATTTTATATTATATAATATTTTTAAAATGATTTAAAATTCATGAAAATATTTAAATATTATAAGGGGTATTATTGGATCAAAAATTTCATCCAATGAGTATTTTATTTCAAATCGATTATGTATATATAAATTTATAACCCTTAATGATTGAAACATGTTTTAAAATGATTATGGATAAAAAGAGTTATGAGGGGGGTTAATATATATATAAGGATGTAATTTATGATTAAACATGCCTCAATATTTTTTATACATTTTTTTACCATAAATTATTCTACCTTAGAATCCATGACCTTTAAGAAGCATTTTTTATGATTGTGAAAGTATTATATTATTGTCCTTAATAAAATTCCATGTGTTCGCTCTCCCTCCCTTTTAAAAGGACACCCCTCCTCTCTCTTCTTTACACCACTCTAAGACACATATCTTGACTAAATCCAATAAAATTATCTTTTACACATACCTATCTAGGATATTAAGGTTCTAGTATTCTTAAAAAACAATTACGATGGTCCATAAGAATGAATCTAAAATAGGTCAACAGAAGATGTTGTAACCATCACACGTGAACTCTTTTAATATATTTATTCTTTTACATCCACTAAATCTGTGTTATTTTTCCTAAAATAATATTTTTAGTATCCTTGAAATATTTAAATCTAATTTTCATTTTTAACCCACTATTATCCACCCTATTTTTCATCAAATTGTAAATAAATGTATTACTCATTCGTACGTGTGGACTACAACTTCCATATAGGGATATGACTTCTGTTTCATCACCATCACACATAGTTATTTAGTAATACAGATCTAATGTTGATATATTATATTTATGGAATAATAATACTTCTTAAATTATAATTTCTCACCTACCTTCTTGTATTATGATCCATTGAAAAATGATAATGAAGCTCATGCATATATGTGGACTGCAACCTCCATGAAACGATATGATTCATTTTCATTTCTCATTTAAATGGATATTAATAATGATATATTTAGTTACTGTATATTATTTAAATGATATTCCATATATTCTATAAAGTTTAATTATAATTTTCTATTCATTAATTCCAACTATAAAAAAGTGGAAACATCACTTGTTCTTATTTCTAGAACACTATCCCCATGAAGTGATATATTTCATTTTTGATCATCACATTATAGGAATAATTATAAAAAATTATATTATGAATAAATAATATACTAATTTAATGATTATTATTTTTGTTATAATTTATCCTTGATCAATTTTCTATGATGAAAACTAAAAACCACAAGAATTCATAAACAAGGAAATAGTTAACACTCATGAACAATGATTTTAATGATTAATTATTAACACAATGGATATAAGATGTTATAATTAATCCCTATTTGATCTTATAAGTTTTTACATTGTTCCTATATTGTATTAAAATAAATTAAAATTTATAACAATGGACTATAGATCACTTATAAATAAAATTAAATTTCTGGTAAGGGTTTTACACTATATTTATATTTTTTTTATATTGTTTATTCTGAAATTTCTAATGATGAAATTTTATGATAATTATATACATTATTATATTTAATTTATTCTCTTATAGTTATTTTTAGATACTACATTTTTCCTTTCAACTTCTTCTCTTAATGTACTCAATAAACTAATAGAATTTTTTTATGAAAAGGTGACTTTAATTATAAATTCATTTAGGAATCCTTTCTCTTCTATATTAATTTTTTATATAATGTTTTGAAGAATTTTTTTACTATGATAAAATTATTTTTATACTTAATCATTACCTTTTTTTTAATTTCAATTTATTTTTTCATTTAATATTTTTATGGTTTTTGAAATAATGCGATTTTGTCTTTTTATTGAAAAGGAAAAAGGAAAAAATAATATAATATACATGACATATGCAGAATTTTCTACAATCCTGATCGTTATATGATTTTATGCTTAATTTATGTTTTCAGAATGTTATTTAAAATCAAAATATTCTTTTATATTTGGTAAATGTTTAGATTTTAAATATGTAATTTCAAAATAAATGGGTATTTTTCTCAAAAAATTGGAATATTCTTCCTTTAAATGAATTTTTTTTATCTTTCATGACATCCTTGATGTCAATTAGATTTCACTAGGGATATGATTAAATGATAAAAAAACTTATTATTTCTCTAAATAGTTTATGGTTATGAAGACATAATATTAATGAACCCTATTTTTTCAATGGGTTCTGTTATGATAACTGCATTCATGATATTGTGGAATTAATATGAATGAATTATGAATATATGATGGTTGGGGCTAGAGTTATATATCACTATACTGAATTTGGTAATGATTAATGTTTTATGATCTCAAAGTGTACACTAGAACTTATCCATGGATAAAAAATGTAGGTTTATGATCGTTTATCCCTAGCCTAAACAAGTTACACGATTTGTTAGACCAATCTAAACATGTGATGAATGTATTTTTGGGTATCAATGAAATAGTATTTCTATGAATATTATTATGAAACAATTTAATGACATGATCATATTCCAATGTTATTTATTCATGGATTATGTTCTTTGATTCGTTTATGATTCATTTATTTTGAACTATCAAGATGTAAATCGTGAATCATCACTATGTTCAATGAATTATTGGGTATGATTATAAAATTTTAATATTAAAAAATCATACCATTTTTCATATGTAATTCTTAAAGGATTGGTAATATAAAAATTTATTATCATTACTTTGAAACTAATCTATCCATTTATTATGTTTTCCCTGTCCTTGTAGATGAAGAATTGTTTTTGAAATAGTATATTAAATATGGGTTATAGTTGAGAAGAACTATATGGGGGATGATTTATATATCTAGCGTACTAGATGTTCAAGTGTACATGTTTCTAAATGAACTAATACATAATGGAACTAGTATGAATCATAATATTTTGTAATGAATATTAATCTATTAATATGTAATGTTTATATGTTAAAAATATGGGCCTATTTAGTTAGTATTTGAGAATGGTTTAGTTAATAATTATAGATCAAAATTGGAAAACAACAATTAGAACCCTTATGAGAAGAAAATTTAAAGAATACCATAAAAATGTTTTATTTAGGTAGTGATAATGTGGTTTTCCAATAAATACATCATTTTATGAATACTAAAAGAGGAAATGGTAATGTAATAGCTTATACTATGTTTAATAACCCTAAAAAGATGTGGTGAAGTTTATATTGGCCATAATTCTTGTGCACAATGAATGTTCCATTACTAGGATCCTAATTTCAAACTCCGGGGGAGATAATCTTAGGTTAAATTAAATTTTCATTATTTAGAATTATAAAATATTTGAATAGGATATGGTCATGAAATACCTTGTATAAACTTATGTTGTACTAGATTAAAAATATTGTGTCTTTATTTAGACATACTATAAAAAAATTCATTATTATATAGTTTCTCAACCAGATTATTATTTTTATCACTGTGATTTTTCTTAGAAAATGCAAGGAACCAGGAGGAATCAAGTTTATCATTAATGTTGAAAAAAATTGCAATGAATAACCATATTATAAGTTGAATTATTTGGGAACTAGAAGGTGAATCCTTGTGATTATGATTAATCAGATATCATAATATCGGATTACTAATATAACCATTTGTGACTTTACTAGCACATTTAAGAGGAAAATTTGATTTTATATAAGATGATATAGAAATTATTATATAAAAACAAAGTCCAATTTTATTCATGTAATAAATTTTTGAACAATAACACAATTAAATATATCTCATTATGGTGAAGTTGATTACTATGATGAAATTAAGGGAATAGAGAAATAAATTTCCATGTAATTTGATTTCTTATATGTGGGAAATTTTGTATTATCTGAGTCGATTCACTAATTTAAGGACTTACTCCTATACCCATTAAGGGAATATTCTATGTGAATCATTGAAGTGTAAAAAATGAGTTTTTTATGTAATAATATTCAAGAATTATATTATAAATTAAATGAACAGTGATATTATAGTTATAAGAATAAAGAAACATCCATCCTTTATTCATCAATAGTATTTATATAAATATTTTCAAGCATGTATTTTTTTTACTAATAACCTTGGAAATATATTTAGTGATAAGTTGATATTTTAGGAAAACAGATCATTTTGGGACAAAACAACATTATTATGTACTTGATATTTGGATAATAATGTTAATTTGGGATGAATAGATGATTAATATTTCTAATGTAAAATGTATAACAATGATGACCGTGAAATAGATTGCTGATTTGAAGAAAAAATAATTAATGGTGAATTCTATTACATTGTTGTACATATGAAATATACTCAATAGTTTTCTATTATATTTGTTGAATAAGGATGGGGATATTTTATGGAAGAATATATTTTGTCATTTTGTTTTCATAGTGATTCATGTTATTTTAGGGAATTATTAGTATGTTTTAAGAGAATTTATGATCATAGTATTAACATGTTTGTAATGTTGAATTAGGAGCTACATAATATTGTTACGGTATAAATATTAAATTAGATATTGGGGAAAAAAATTATGATCAGATATTTCTTTTTTTTAAAATTTTTCAAGACATATTTGGAGGATTTTTAAGATCAACTTTTATTGAATTGATTTAGTTGATATTTTAGTGTCCTTTTTTAGGTTTTTTGGATTAATGTATTACATTGGATTAATTTCTCTAAACATTTTGATCATGGTAAATATTTATAAGAAAAAATAATTAATTATGGATCATATATTCTATTAATAGTGAATCTTATTTCTGTAGGCATGAAAAATGCATCATGGATATTCATTTTTTAGTGTAATAGAAGATGTCCAAATTAATTGAATCACAAAAAAATGATGAAATTGTTATTATAAAATAGAAAGAAATGAATTGTGTGTTTTTATAATGTCCTCTATCTTGATTTTGAATGAATCCCTTATCTATGAAAAATTTTCATTGAAATCAAAATTTTAATCATTTATATTAATTTTTGATTAATTGATGGTCGTCTAACCCCTCACTAATTTATGGTTTTTTGTAAATTAATTTTACTCATTACCATATTATATATCAATATATAATAGTTCTTAGATGAAATTTTTCTCCACCTTGTTTTAATTATAACATCGCAAAAAAATTATCTTTATTAAGGAATCCTATGTTTTATTATCTTAGGTAATATTTATGTTTCCCGATTCCCATTTTCAATGGATGTTTTATTATCCCTCTATACAATGTGGGTTTTAGAAAAAGTTATTTTCAAATATTAATTCTTTCATGACCATGAAAATATTGTGATGGAGAAATTTATTCAATTTTGGGATAATATAAGACCCTAATAATTTAGTTTATTATAAAAATATATTCGATACATTTCTTAACAAGAAACACAATGATTTAAGAAAATTAAGATATATTATAAAAATTTTACTACTTATATGTGATAATTATAAACTATCCATTGATTTAGAGGGTATTAATATGAGAAAGTAATTTATGATATTTATATATATATATATATATCTTTGTTTGTGTGTAATGGTCTCAATCAATAAAAATTTGATTATTAAATCTTATTAAAAATGTACTCAATTTTTATTAAAGTCAGTTTCTGTATAAAAAAATATATTTCATTAAGAAAATTTGTTATTTATTTTTTAAATAAATTTTATAATCAATTTATAAAAAATAGATAATTTTATTTTTAAAAAAATTATATATTTTTTATTTTAGTATATCAAAAAGGAACATAGGATAAAATTTTGATATTTTTCTAAAATTATTTATTTCCTAGTGAATAGTGAAAAATACAGATTTTATTACACTCATTTATTTTCATAAAAATTTTATTTAACATCACAACATTATTTTTATATTTTTTAAAGTTTTCATATGATCTACTTTATTTAGAATAATCTAATTATTTTCTTTTGAATCGGTAGTATTAATGATGTTGATACAATTTAATTCTTATGACTAAAACACATTTTTGAAAAACTCGTTTTTAATTAAATTTTATGAGTTTATATTAGAAATAATTTCTACCTATTATAAAACATGAATAATGATTATGAGATTCTATATTTTTTGGTCATTGTGAATAATAACAACTATAAATATTTTTCACATGGTAAGGATAAAACGGGTAAAACAAGGTTACAAAATGGGATAAGACTTTACAATAACCATAAGAAATTAAATTAATATAAAATATTAGTGATTTTCTATTATCCCCATCCTTGATTTGATATTCTGTAAATTTTATATGATATTTATTTGATAATTTCTCATATTTTATTTTAAGTAAATAAAAATAAAAAATTTCATGGTCTTCTTTTTTAAAAATTCAAATATTTTTTCATAGGGATAGAAACAGGTAATATTCAGTTATAAATTATTATTTTAAAAAATTAATAAATATTTTTTTTTGATATTAATTTATATATAAATTTTAATTATTTTATTATTTCCTTAAATTCTTAAACAACGCCAGCATAGTTCTGCTGCAAGAAGTATGAAAATGTATTAAATAATTTAAAAAAATAACATAAATAATATTTAGATTAATTGTGGTGTTAAATTAATTTTATTGTTATTTATAATGAATAATTTATGGTAAATGTTTATATATTAGAGATACATTTTTTCTTCTAAACCTTATAGTAAAATTAAATTAATAGTCCTAGAAAATGTCCATAATTACATTTTATGTGATAATATTTTATTTGATGATTTAAAATCATAAAAAATTATAGAGGAAATGTGGATTGGATATGGTCTAAAATTTTATCCCTTGACCATTTTTTTGAAATGTTTCCTTATATTTAACATTATAACCAATAATGATTGAAAAATGTGTTATTGTGGTTATGGATAAAAATAGTTTTCATGTTGTTAAACATATGAGTTATTGTTAGATTGGAAAATAAACATTAATAAATCCATTTATCTATAAATATTTAGATTATATACTATCCTACATATAAATACATGGATATTTAGAAGCATTTGATAGAAGTTCAACATTATTATATTTGTATCCTTTCAAAAAATACATGTGTGTCCTCTCCTTCCCTTATAAAAAGTCACCCCTCCACTCTATTATTTACAAAACATTGATCCAAATAGATGGATAAAAAATAAAAAATTATCTTTTATACTTCCCTCTACATGATTTAGATCTACTGATATTCTTAAAATTACATTCCTATGACCCATTATAAGGGATAAAATGGAGCTCCACTAAAGAAGATATAATAATCATACTAGACCTATTTCAAAAAATTTCTTCTTCTAACTCATGTAGATCTATTTAATTCATCATAATATAATATCAAAAGTACCATCCATATTCTAAAATTTTATTTTACTTTTTAAACTTCCATTATTTTACCACATTTATATCAAATAGGAAATGAATGTGTCACTTGTGTGAAGGTGTGGACAATCATCTCAACGTAGCGATATGTTTCATTTTTCATTACCATGATTCATTTTTGGTTATTATTATTGGTTTCATTCTTATATAATATCTTTATATAATATTCATTCTCATGTAATCACAGTATTCTTATCTAAATTTTTACCTTTCAATCAATTAGAAAATGATAACATCGCTCGAGCATAGGTGTAGACTACCACCTCTTCAAAGTGATATGATCCATTTTTCATTCCTTCTTTACCTGGATGGAAATAAGTATAGATTTAATTAATATATATTAAATTAAGTAAAAGATAATTATTCTTGAATAGTGAATCATTATTTTCCTTTCATCTGTTTTGACCATCAAAATGTAGAAACATCACCCATGCATACACACAAACTACTGACTCCAAAAAGAGATGTAATTCATTTTCCACACTAATATTATTGAATAATTTTAAATTTCTATATTATGACTAAATATGATAAATATTTCATGATTAAATTTATTAATATTATATATCCTTGGTCATTGTACAAGGACTATAATTACAAAAGTTAAACTTTCTTGAAAAAAGTAATATTTAACACCTTGTAGTGCTGATTATAATGATGAATTGTTAGTAAATATTTGATATGATTATATTAGAATATAATATATGACAAAATAAGTATGTATATGGTAATGGTATAGTATTATAAAAAATATATTTTTATTATAGAGGATTTTATATTTCTTATAAAGAAAGTCAAACTTAATGTAAGGGTTTTATATCACAATCTCATTTTTACCATGACAGTTTATATTTATTTTTTTTATTATGAAATTATAGGATATTTACCTACTATATATTATTTATTTTCTAATAATATGTTTATTTCTTTAGATTACATGTTTTCATTTCATTTTTTGTTACTTATGTACTCAAGAGTCTAAAAAATTATATTTATGGAAAACTAATATTAATTCCCACTTCTTTTAAAAACCCATTATCTTTTATATCCATGTTTTTTAGAATATTTTTCAAGAATATTTTACATAATATTAATTTAAATTTAAATAAAATTTTTACACATGTTTCAGATGTTGTATATTTTTTAAAAATAACCGTGTTTTAATTTTCTAAAATTGGTACTTTGGATGGTTTTCAAAAACTGTGAAAGGAATATTTGTTTTATCATACACATCATGAAAATATTTTCAAACCATCGTGATCTTTTAATGAATTTATTCGTCATTTAAAATTTTATTGGGTCATTTTCATTGAAAATATCTTCCTTAATATTTTTTAAATTATTATATTTTAAATATGTAAATTCAAAATGAAAATTCTATATTTTTCAAGAAATGTTCATGTTATCTTTTAAAGTTATTTTTCTTCTATGATGACATCCTTGATGTTAATTAAGATCTAATAGGGATATGATTATATGATAAAATAATTATTCATTTAGTGGATGGTTTATGGTTATGATGTTGAAATATCTTTGAAACCCATTTTCCTTTCCATGGGTTATGTAATGATGAATGGTTTAACGATCTTGTGGTATACATATGAATAGAATTTGAATTTTCGATGGTGGTTCGTAATTTATATATCCCTATAATGAAGTAGAAAAATTTTATGCTTTATGCACTCAAAGGTTACATGAAAGGTTATACCAAGCTTGAAAAATAGGTTACATGGGAGGTTATACCATTCCAAAATAAGGTACATGGGTTGTTATCCAAGCCTAATAATTGATGAATTTATGGGATGGAATACATGATATTTTATTTATATTATTATAATTATGAAAATCATTATGACACTCTTTTATGACATGATCTTATGTAAAATTTATTATCATGTGGAACATGTTCCTTAATTCCTTTATTATTAATGTATTATGAATGACTAATATTTATGAAATGATATATTATTATGGAATTTGAATTATCATGTAATTTTTTTAACTGTTATGCTCATGTTTTCATACCCTAATTTTCTTGTTGTGCTTAATTAATCATTAATATCTATCTTTTTTACCATTAATGAGAATATGATCCCACCCTTTGTTATTTTTCTTTTTCCCTAGAAATTTAATGATGGTTTTAAATATGATATATCTAATAATGGTTCTAGTTGTGAAGAACTGGGTTAAAGATGATATTGATCTTTTATGTACTAGTTATTTATGTATCAATGATTACAATGAATCTAAATCGTTATGGTTCTTGTATGTATCAAAATGTTATTTAATAAATTTCCATCTAACTATATTTAATATTTTTTATGAAAATTATGGGTCTCTTTAGATGGTATTAGAAAATTGTTTAGTTAATATTTGGATATTATGATTAGAAAAAAATAATGTGAACACATTGGATTGGCATATGTATAGGATAACATCATAATGTATTGTTGAGTTTGAGATTAAGTGGTATTTTATGGAATGAATCCCTATTTGTGTACTAAAATTGGAAGTGGTTTTTAAATATATGAATCTAGGGATAATATCCCTTAAATGAGTTAGTCCACTATAAGGGGGTCGTCATTCTAGTTCACAGTAAATGTTCTCTTACTACACATCTCATTGGACACTCCCATGGGTTTCTCATATGTAACATCCCAGGTAAATAAAGAATAAATAATTTTCATATTAATTAATATTTACAAATTATATACTAATTTTAATTAAAAGCGGTTTCTATATTCGATAGTGTACTCGATACGCAACGATGAGTTTCATTGAAATCTTACGTTGTACACTAGTAATATAATAATATTATTTTAAATGGTAGTTAACATGTAGTCGTTGTATTGGCGAGAATGGATAGAAATAACTAAAATATGATTATATATGTTTTTAAATGTTTTTATATTTACCCAATAAAAGATAAAGGCTTAAAATACAGAAAGAATTCAATTTTAGGCATTTATACCCTAATTTTCACTAAGGGTTCACTTATCACCTTTTGATGGCGAACCGTCATTAAATATAGTTTTGATCAATCTTATAAATTCTATTTGAACAAATATAACTCTTCTTTATAATCGGGACATCAAAATTTACTTTGTGTAAATTTTTTGTATCTTTCCGATAAAGTTCATTTTTTTTAATGAATATTGTAAATGTTGTATTTTAATTCAAAACCTCTTTTTGATCTAATTTATTTATATGATTAGATTATTATTTTAATTGGTTTTAAAGTGAAATTAGAAAATATTTTTACCATTAAATCCAATAGTGGTCGTTGGAATTAATTTAACTTTGAAATCGGACTTAAACTAGTGTCAATCTTTTGATACTTATTGTTTCACAAAAACACGCTATTTGTCATGACAACAGGAATTAATTATTAAATTAATTAATTTGACTTGTATGTTTTGAATTTTGTAAAATGGACTTCATTTTTGAATTCAGAATATCAAATATAGCTTAGGGTGATTTTTTGGAATTTTTCTGAAAAACTTCAATTTTTGATGAATAGTGAAATCACTAAGTGGTACTTATAAAAACTGATTTTCCATTTAAATGAAATTTTGCCACCTTTGTGTATTGAATTTAAAAAAACCGACATACATGGTTGTCACTAATAAGTAAAATGTGGTTCAATGAGATTAAAATAATTTTTTGATGAATAGTAACTTATTAAGTTTTTAATCGCGATTAGTGGTAATTAGTGTAGTTTAAGGTAAAAATAATGTTTTAATAATATGAGATGACCTAGACACATGTCCTACCCTCATTGGATGTGTCATGGCCGACCAAGAAAATCCATGGTTCAACTTGGGGACCCCATGGAGCCACTTTGGTTGGAAAATGACATAAATACCTTTTATTTAATGTTAATGTAAAAAATGGCACAAACATGATATGTTTTACTAAAACAATTTTTAAATGGGGTTATTCAAGTCAGATTTTTGATTATAAATATTAATTGGAAATCTAAAACGATTTCATACATCATAGTATTTGTTTTATAATTTTTATACATTAAATAAATTAAAGTATTTATAACATAATAATGATGCAGTGATGACATCATTATTTGACGATTTAAATAAAATGGAAAGATAATGTAACATATATGAACTAAACATGTCCAAAACTTATTGGATGGGTTGATTTAGAACCCTTATCACCTTATCCACGAATTATATCAATGTGGGACCTTTTAAAACCGAAACACATTTTCAAATAAAGTAATATTTCTTTACTTTCCAAAAGTGACCCTCCTCTCCTCTTATAAAAGGCCTCCACCTCTACCACCTTACCCACACTCCCAAAGCCTTTGGCTCGTCCAAGCCCTACCCATTTTGTCTATACACTTCCTTATATTACTCCTTTAATCCTCACTTTGGGCAGAAGTTATCCCAAGGAAGCCTTTGAGCTCAAACCAAAGGGAGTTACCCAATTTTGAGGTAATGTCTTCACTTGAGTCCTTTTGTATTATTTTGCTTCTCCAACCCCCTAAACTCTTTTTATTTATTTCTTTTGTAACAACTCTAGTATCTTAAATATACTTGGATGTTTTTATAAGAAGTATTCGAGCTACACTTACACACACCATCATCTAATGGTTAAAGAACATACTGTTTCCGTGGATGGTGAATTTATGCTTCCCGAAACGATGATTGTTCAACATTCCTTTAACACCTTCAAAGGTGTCCATTAATATGCCACTATATTTATATATGATATATAATATGTTTATGTTTTCTTTAAGCTTCTGTATTTTTCATTTTGGGCATACCTTTATGGTTTCCATTATGGGTAAACACGATATCTTCATTTAAGGAAGTGCGGACTACCGCCCCCTCAAAGTGATATGATTCGTTAATGCCATATGTGGGACGTGTAAAGGATGGATTTAAAGTTATTATATATGATTTTATACTGGAATTATAATATACCTCTATATCATTATTATTTATTTCCAATAAAGTATGATATAGAAATGAAAGTAGCGTTCATGCGTACGTACGGCTTACCGTCTCCATGAACGGTGCATTTCATTTCTTATCCCCAAATGTAATGTACTATTAAAAGTACATGTATATAATGGATATATATAATGAATGATATATCTAAATGATGAATATAATTCTGGAATTAAAATATACATACCTCTCATTTAGTTTTAATTCTATTAATATGACAAAGAAATGAAAGTAGCGTTCATGCGTAAGTACGGCTTACCGTCTCCATGAACGGTCCATTTCATTTATATCCTCTAAATGATTATGTAATATTATAAATACATGTATATGCTGGATATATATGATATATATGATATCCAAATCAGGAAAGTCATTCTGGATATAAAGAACCTTTGACCACACAAACAACATGTAATTATAAGAAGTCCACTTTCGACTTAAGAACCAAATATCGAAAAAACAAACATTATTAACTTAAATGGTTACATAATGTTTATAACATGGAAATAAGTGATATAAAAGGAATAATGAACTTTAAAAAGGTTCTTAATCAAGTAGAAATTAACTCAAGTTTATTATTCAGGACGTTAAAGAACGATCGAGTCAAGTCGGACCCAAGGTAAGGGACTTCGTCTCAATCTCCTTTCATTGAGGAATATTTCATTTTATACACAACATTCTTTTATATGTTGTATAAACCCCTTTGAATTATACTTTTATACAAAAGGAATCTTTTTATACGAAGAGTTTTTCTAAACGACAAAAAGGAATGTTTTTTTTAACGTACGCGGTGACAACGACCTTTTCCTCCGCCGTGAGTATTATTTGGTCTTTGGCTTCCTCAACAAGCCATAATGTTTTTAAAATAATTTAAATACCATATACTCTTTTATGTATTTTGGTATTGAAAATGGTTTTGATAAAGGATTATATTATGATATATTGTGATGTGGAAATGTTATCATTCCTTTATATTGGTTTTATGTTTTCTGATTTTATATTGGTACTTGGACATTTTAATGGGTGGTTACGTTATAAACCATATGACGGGTGGTGTCGTGGATACTAGGACGGGTGGTTACGTTATAACCTCCAATGCATTGGGTATGGAAGTTGGCCATATGGCTATTAAATTAAGTATGTATGGAAATTGGCCTTATGGCTATTCCATTAAGTGATATGTGTGGAAGTCGACCGTATGGTTATTCCACTTAAGTATGTTTATGTCCCAAGTTACCTTTATTTATGCTATGTGTTCTTTATATGGGTTTTATGGTAATCCTTTGGTTACAAAAAGGTAAGTAATGATACTTTATTCAGTGAGGAGTTTTTACTACTTCATGATGGTGAAGGTATTACTTTGTTAGAGTATACATGGTTTACTTTATGTTTGAAAAAGTAACAGTTTTCATTCTTTGTGTATCCCTTACTGAGCTTTTTATGCTCACCACAAGTTTTTTTCGAAATGTTTTTCACATGACATAAAGTGGAATAAGGTCAAGGATGGGATCAAAGGAATGTCATGCTATATAAGACATGGAACTAGAAATGTTTCTTTTTAAGAGTTTTTTTTATTATGGAAACTTAGTAGAAGTGTCTACTTTGTAATCTTTTGAGATGTAATAGTTTTGTTCTAATTCTCTAAAACTCTAAAACTGAAAAGATCCTCAATGTGAATTATTTATTTAATTCAATATTAAGTAAGGTTTAAGGCTGGGGCCTTATAGTTGGTATAAAAGGGAGGTTTAGACAACTTTAGGAGTTAGAAAATTGTTAAATTATAAGTCAATTTATGATATGATTGAAATGATATAGAATTTTCAGATTACCATGTTGCTTCGCCTAAGATATTTCTGTGTTCAGAATGGTTTTCCGAAGAGGAAACAAAGCAGCTATGTTGGGATGACATCAGGAGGAAGACAACCTTCCAAATCAGCAACCTGAGATGGTAGGAATCAGAACTGAACAGTTTCTTGCAGTGATGGCACAGTTGACTCAGGCTATAAATGGTGGTGGTATCCATGCACGAGATCAGCCAGATCAACCACAGAGGAACATGTCAGTGGTGGAAAACTTCATTAGGCAACATCCCCCATCATTCAGAGGATCATTTGACCCTGTGCAAGTTGAAGGGTGGATTAAAGCACTGGAGAAGATTTTTGATGTCATGGGGTGTTCAGAACATCAAAAGGTTAGTCTTGTTGTTTACCATTTTGAAGGTGAAGCTGATCAGTGGTGGTCGATGGTCAAAAATATTAGGGATAGTGATGAGATTGAGGATCTTCATTGGGAAGAATTCAAAGGTATGTTTCTTGAGAAATATTTTCCTAAGGTGGTTCGTCTTAGGATGGAAAAACAGTTCCTAGAATTGAGGCAGGAGGATGATTCAGTGGCTGCTTATGAAGCAAAGTTCACTCGGTTGGCAAGGTATGCTCCGAACATCATACGAGATCTTGATAGTAAAATAAACTGTTTTTACTCAGGTTTAAAGCCAAAGTATCAAAGGGCTTTAGCTTCTCGTGAGTTCAAAAGTTATGAAAAACTTGTTCGATGTGCAGACAAGGTGGAAATGGAGTTTGCCGATGATCAGGTGTTCTATGACAAACAATATAATAAGAGGTCTAGTTGGCAGGAAAAGGGGAAGAATTCATCAAAGAATCAAGGAGGTAAGAAAACCAAATATCCATCCTGTGAGAAGTGTGGTAAAATGCATCCTGGAGAATGTTTATCTAAGTCTGGTAAGTGCTTTTGGTGTGGTAATTATGGTCATATTTCTTGTAACTGTAAGGAAGATGATAAAGCAGGCAATGAAAAGCCAACGGTAAGATGTTTTAAGTGTAATGAAATGGGTCATTATGCAAATGAGTGTCCAACGAAGAACTCAAATGGGGGAATGCAGCCAGACTAGAAGCAGAATGGGGTGGTGAAATCCTTTGCAACAACTTCAACAGATGTTGGGCCATCGAATGAAGTGGTATCGGGTACACTGTTTGTTTGTTCAGATTATGCCAATGTGTTGTTTGATTCAGGGTCTACACACTCTTTCATTTCTGAGAAGTTTTCTAGTAAATTGTAAATTCCATCTCAAGATATGAACCCCGAACTTATGGTAAAAACACCTGGAGGGAACGTTGAGGCAAAAAGGAATTATAAGAACCTTACTATCCTTGTGTGTGGAAAGAATCTACCAGTAAACCTTATTATTTTGCCTCTATTAGAGTTTAATGTTATTTTGGGCATGGATTGGCTTTCTGTTTATCATGCTAAGATTGACTGCAGAGCTAAATGGTTTCTTTTCAGAAAGATTTTCAGTTTGTGTACAATAATGAACCCTTGATTTTGATAACGTATCAGGAAGTTGAGAAACTAGTAAAAGATGTAAATGAATGTTACCTTGCACATATTGTTGAAAATAAAGGAACTGTTCAGATTAATGATGTGCCAGTGGTAAATGAGTATCTTGATGTTTTTCCTGATGAGTTTCCTGGTATTATTCATGATCGGAAAGTTGAATTTACTGTTTACTTAGTTCCTGATTCTAAGCCAATTTAAAAACCCCCTTATCGAATGGCTCAAGTTGAACTTTTAGAGTTAAAGAAACAATTTCATGAGTTATTAGATAAAGGTTTCATTCGACCTAGCACATCACCATGGGGTGCTCCTATCTTGTTTGTTAAAAATAAAGATGGATCAATGAGACTTTACATTGATTATAGAGCCTTGAATAATATTACTGTTAAGAACAAGTATCCTTTGCCTCATATCGATGATTTGTTTGATCAGCTCCAGGGAGCTCAGTATTTTTCGAAGATTGACTTGAGGTCGGGGTACCATCAGTTGAAAGTAAAAGAAGCAGATGTTCTAAAGACTGTGCTCCGTACTAGATATGGCCATTATGAATTTGTAGTTATGCCTTTTGGGTTAATCAATGCACCTGCTGTGTTCATGGACCTTATGAATAGAATTTTCCATGAGTTCTTGGATAAGTTTGTGGTAGTTTTCATTGATGATATTTTGGTGTTTTCTAAAAGTAAAGAGGAGCATGATAGTCCTTTAAGGGTTATCTTGCAAACCTTAAAATAAAAGAAACTATATGGAAAATTCCGCAAGTGTGAGTTTTGGTTACAAAAAATTTTATTCCTGGGTCACATTATTTCAAAAGATGGCATAACTATTGATCCTACTAAAACAAAATTTGTTGAAGAATGGCCGAGACCCACAAATGTAACCGAGATCCGTAGTTTTCTTGGTTTGGCAGGTTACTACCGAAGGTTTGTTGAAAATTTTTCACAGTTATCTAGTCCAATGACTAAGCTAACTCGTAAGGGTGTTAAGTTCATCTGGACAAAATAATTTGATGATTGTTTTCAGGAGTTGAAAAGAAGATTGGTGAATGATCCAGTTTTGTCACTTCCTTCCAGGAATGGTGAGTTTTTTATATACAGTGATGCTTCGTTGAAGGGACTTGGCTGTGTCCTAATGTAGAATGATCAGGTAATTTCTTATGCTTCACGTCAGTTGAAAACTCATGAGGTAAATTACCCTACACATGATTTGGAATTAGCTGCTATTGTCTTTGATTTAAGAATTTGGAGGCATCATTTGTATGGAGTAAAGTGTGAAATATATACTGATCACAAAAGTTTAAAGTATATATTCACTCAGAAAGAATTTAACATGAGATAAAGGAGATGGCTGGAATTAATCAAGGATTATAATTGTACAATCCACTACCATCCAGGAAAAGAAAATAAAGTGGCCGATTCTTTGAGTCGAAAAAGTAATGCTTCATTAACCATTCTACGTTTGGAACGAGATCCTTTGGTTTTTGATTTAATGAACTTTGGCATAGAAGTTGTTGGTGCAGGAAGTCCTTCTGTTTTGTTCCAGGTATCAGTGAAATCTTCTCTATCAGACAGAATCAAGCAAGCACAGAAGCAAGACAGTGAGTTGCAGAAAAAGGTAGAGCTGGTTCAGAAAGGTAAGTTGTCTGAATTAAACATTGATAATGATTGTGTTTTGAGGTTTGGGAAGAGATTATGTGTGCCTTGTGATTCACAGTTGAAGAATGAGTTGTTATGTGAGGCTCATAGTTCTCTGTTTTCAATTTATCCTGGCAGTACTAAGATGTACAGAGATCTGTGGGAGTATTACTGGTGGGATGGAATGAAAAAAGATATTGCTGATTTTACTGTGAAGTGTTTGACTTGTCAGCAGGTTAAAGCAGAGTGGCAGTTACCTAAAGGGATGCTTCAGCCTTTACCAATGCCAGAGTGGAACTGGGAAAACATATCCATGGACTTTGTTGTGGGATTACCAAGGACATCTCGAGGTTATAATGCAATCTGGGTTATTGTTGATCGCTTGACCAAATCTGCTCATTTCCTTGCTATATGAGATACTTTCTCTCTAGATCAACTTTCCCGTTTGTATCTTAAAGAGATAGTCAGGTTACATGGAGTTCCTCTCTCCATTGTATCTGACCGTGATCCCAGGTTCACTTCTAACTTTTGGAAACGCCTTCAGAAGTCGTTGGGTACTGAATTAAATTTTAGTACAGCTTTTCATCCTCAATCAGATGGGCAGTCAGAACGAAAAATTCAGACATTGGAGGATATGCTACGATCTTGTTCGATGGATTATCAGGGAAGTTGGGACCAACATCTTTCTTTGGTTGAATTTTCATATAATAACAGTTTTCATTCTAGTATACAAATGGCACCATTTCAGGCATTATATGGGAAGCGGTGTCGAACTCCAGCTTTCTGGGATGAAGTGTGTGAAAGGAAGTTGATAGGACCAGAATTGGTACAAGAGATGGCAGAAAAGGTTCATTTGATTCAGAAACACATGAGAACAGCTCAGAGTAGGAAGAAGAATTATGCGGATAATAGGAGGAAGGATCTATCTTTCGAGGTAGGTGATCATGTTTTTCTCAAGGTTTCTCCCTGGAAAAGTGTGATGAGATTTGGTAAGAAAGGAAAGATGAGTCCAAGGTTCATTGGACCATATGAAATTCTGGAGAAAGTTGGATCAGTTTCTTACCGAGTGGTTTTACCTCCGAGTTTATCTCAGGTACACAATGTTTTTCATGTTTCAATGTTGAGAAAGTATATGCCAGATCCATCTCATGTTTTGAGTCCAGAGGTAGTTCAGCTGGAAGAGAACCTATCTTATGAAGAACAACCAGTCCAGATTCTTGACCACATGGAGCAGGTGTTACGGAATAAGGTGATTCATCAGGTAAAGGTTTTGTGGAAAAAACATGTGATTGAAGAGGAAACGTGGGAATCTAAAAATGCTATGAGGGATAAATACCCCCACTTATTTTGATAAGTGAATAAAATTGCGAGGATGCAATTCCCAAAAGGGGGGAAGGATGTAACATCCCAGGTAAATAAAGAATAAAGAATTTTCATATTAATTAATATTTACGAATTAAATATTAATTTTAATTAAAATGGGTTTCTACATTCGATAGCGTACTCGATACGCAACGATGAGTTTCATTGAAATCTTACATTGCACACTAGTAATATAATAATATTATTTTAAATGGTAGTTAACATGTAGCCATTGTACTGGTAGGAATGGATAGAAATAACTAAAATATTATTATATATGTTTTAAAATGTTTTTATATTTACCCAATAAAAGATAAAGGCTTAAAATACAGAAAGAATTCAATTTTAGGCATTTATACCCTAATTTTCACTAAGGGTTCACTTATCACCTTTTGATGGTGAACCATCATTAAATATAGTTTTGATTAATCTTATAAATTCTATTGGACCAAATATAACTCTTCTTTAGAATCGGGACATCAAAATTTACTTTGTGTAAATTTTTGGTATCTTTCCGATAAAGTTCATTTTTTTAATGAATATTGTAAATGTTGTATTTTAATTCAAAACCTCTTTTTGATCTAATTTATTTATATGATTAGATTATTATTTGAATTGGTTTTAAAGTGAAATTAGAAAATATTTTTACCATTAAATCCAATAGTGGTCTTTGGAATTAATTTCACTTTGAAATCGGACATAAACTAGTGTCAATCTTTTGATACTTATTATTTCACAAAAACACCCTATTTGTCATGACAGCAGGAATTAATTATTAAATTAATTAATTTTACTTATATGTTTTGAATTTTGTAAAATGGACTTCATTTTTGAATTCAGAATATCAAATATTTCTTAGGGTGAATTTTTGGAATTTTTTTGAAAAACTTCAATTTTTGATGAATAGTGAAATCACTAAGTGGTACTTATAAAAACTGATTTTCCATTTAAATGAAATTTTGCCACCTTTGTGTATTGAATTTCAAAAATCCGATATACATGGTTTTCACTAAGAAGTAAAATGTGGTTCAATGAGATTAAAATAATTTTTTGGTGAATAGTAACTTATTATGTTTTTAATCGCGATTAGTGGTAATTAGTGTAGTTTAAGGTAAAAATAATGTTTTAATAATATGAGATGACCTAGAAACATGTCCTACCCTTATTTTATGTGTCATGGCCGACCAAGACAAGCCATGGGTCAACTTGGGGACCCCATGGAGCCACTTTGTTTGGAAAATGACATAAATACCTTTTATTTAATGTTAATGTAAAAAATGGCACAAACATGATATGTTTTACTAAAACAATTTTTAAATGGGGTTATACAAGTCAGATTTTTGATTATAAATAGTCATTGGAAAGATACAAATATTTCCTACATCATAGTATTTTTTTTATAATTTTTAGACATTAAATAAATTAAATTATTTATGACATAATAATGATGCAGCGATGACATCATTATTTGACGATTTAAATAAAATGGAAAGATAATGTAAAATCTATTAACTACACATGTCCAAAAATTATTGGATGGGTGTATTTATAACCCTTATCACCTTATCCAAGAATTATATCAATGTGGGACCTTTTAAAACCGAAACACATTTTCAAATAAAGTAATATTTCTTTACTTTCCAAAAGTGCCCCTCCTCTCCTCTTATAAAAGGCCCCCACCTCTACCACCATACCAACACTCCGAAAGCCTTTGGCTCGGCCAAACCCTACCCATTTTGTCTCTCCACTTCCTTCTTTTACTCCTTGAAGCCTCACTTTGGGCAGAAGTCTTCCCAAGGAAGCCTTTGAGCTCAAACCAAAGGGAGTTAACCGATTTTGAGGTAATGTCTTCACTTGAGTCCTTTTGTATTATTTTGCTTCTCCAACCCCCTAAAATCTTTTTATTTATTTCTTTTGTAACAACTCCAGTATCTTCAATATACTAAGATGTTTTTATAAGAATTATTCGAGCTACACTTACACACACCTTCATCTAATGGTTAAAGAACATACTGTTTCTGTGGATGGTGAATTTATACCTCCCGAAATGATGATTGTTCAACATTCCTTTAACACCTTCAAAGGTGGCCATTAAGATGTCACTGTATTTATATATGATATATAATATGTTTATGTTTTCTTTAAGCTTCTGTATTTTTCATTTTTGGCATACCTTTATGGTTTCCATTATGGGTAAACACGATATCTTCATTTAAGGAAGTGCGGACTACCACCCCCTCAATGTGATGTGATTCGTTAATGCCATATGTGGGACGTGTAAAGGATGGATTTAAAGTTATTATATATGATGTTATACTGGAATTATAATATACCTCTATATCATTATTATTTCTTTCCAATAAAGTATGAGATAGAAATGAAAGTAGCGTTCATGCGTACGTACGGCTTACCGTCTCCATGAACGGTGCATTTCATTTCTTCTCCCCAAATGTAATGTACTATTAAAAGTACATGTATATAATTGATATATATAATGAATGATATATCTAAAAGATGAATATAATTCTGGAATTAAAATATACATACATCTCATTTAGTTTTAATTCCATTAATATGACAAAGAAATGAAAGTAGCGTTCAAGCGTACGTACGGCTTACCGTCTCCATGAACGGTGCATTTCATTTCTTACCTCTAAATGATTATGTAATATTATAAATACATGTATATTCTGGATATATATGATATATATGATATCCAAATCAGGAATTTCATTCTGGATATAAAAATCCTTTGACCACACGAACAACATGTAATTGTAAGAAGTCCACTTTCGACTTAAGAACCAAATATCGACAAAACAAACATTATTAACGTAAATGGTTACATAATGTTTATAGCATGGAAATAAGTGATATAAAAGAAATAATGAACTTTAAAAAGGTTCTTAATCAAGTAGAAATTAACTCAAGTTTATTATTCAGGATGTTAAAGAACGATCGAGTCAAGTCGGACCCAAGGTAAGGGACTTCATCTCAATCTCCTTTCATTGAGTCATATTTCATTTTATACACAACAATCTTTTATACGGTGTATAAACCCCTTTTACTTATACTTTTATACAAAAGGAATCTTTTTCTACGAAGCGTTTTACTAAACGACAAAAAGGAATGTTTTTTTAACGTACACGGTGACAACGACCTTTTCCGCCGCTGCGAGTATTATTTGGTCTTTGGCTTCCTCAACAAGCCGTAATGTTTTTAAAATAAAATAAATACCATATACTCTTTTATGTATTTTGGTATTGAAAATGGTTTTGATAAAGGATTCTATTATGATATATTGTGATTTGTAAATATTATCATTCCTTTATATTGGTTTTATGTTTTATGATTTTATATTGGTACTTGGACATTTTAACAGGTGGTTACGTTATAAACCATATGACGGGTGGTGCCATGAATACCAGGACGGGTGGTTACGTTATAACCTCTAATGCATTGGGTATGGAAGTCGGCCATATGGCTATTCCATTAAGTATGTATGGAAAGTGGCCGTATGGCTATTCCATTAAGTGATATGTGTGGAAGTCGACCGTATGGTTATTCCACATAAGTATGTTTATGTCCCAAGTTACATTTATATATGCTATGTGTTCTTTATATGGGTTTTACGGTAATCCTTTGGTTACAACAAGGTAAGTAATGATACTTTATTCAGTGAAGAGTTTTTACTACTTCATGATGGTGAAGGTATTAGTTTGTTAGAGTATATATGGTTTACTTGATGTTTGAAAAAGTAACAGTTTTCATTCTTTGTGTATCCCTTACTGAGCTTTTTATGCTCACCCCAAGTTTTTTTCGAAATGTTTTTCACAGGACTTAAAGTGGAATAAAGTCAAGGATGGGATCAAGGGAATGTCATGCTATATAAGAAATGGAACTAGACATGTTTCTTTTTAAGAGTTTTTTTTATTATGGAAACTTAGTAGAAGTGTCTAATTTGTAATCTTTTGAGATGTAATAGTTATTTTCTAATTCTCTAAAACTCTAAACCTGAAAAGATCCTCAATGTGAATTATTAATTTAATTCAATATTAAGTAATGTTTAAGGATGGGGCTTTATATCATAGGTTAATTTAAATTTTTTTATGAACCATTATTAATTATTTCAGTAGAGAATGATCATGAATAACATAGGATAAGAAAAAGGTTTCATAGATTGAAAATAATGATTCATGAATTATATATCATACGAAATATATTTCATGGTTATGTGGATTATCCCAATAACAATTATTACTCACTCTGTGATTTTTGGTTTAATTCAATAACCGCATGTAAAAGTAAATGAGTTGAAAATAAATTTCATGAACAATACAATGATTTTCCGCCTAATCAAATTAATGATATGGGTTCTAAATTACTAAAAAATTTGAATATTCTTAAAGATC
Source organism: Viscum album (assembly GCA_963277665.1). Taxonomy (NCBI): domain Eukaryota; kingdom Viridiplantae; phylum Streptophyta; class Magnoliopsida; order Santalales; family Viscaceae; genus Viscum; species Viscum album. Next base: position 1,335,075,947 of record OY728132.1, on the reverse strand, counting down.
AATCATGATATTTGATTAACAACAAAATGAAATGTATGTTTTCTAGCACTTCATTTAATATGAAAATGGTGTTTATGGATGTTTAAGTCAAAATAACTATAGTGGAAAAAGTGTTCCACTTCTTTCATGTTATGAATGTGGGAACAATCACACAAGAGAATATCAAAAAGGAATGGTTAGATTTTAGAGACTCTATTTTTTTCATGTATTAACATTAATTATATTATGAAATGTTTTTTTATCTAGGTACAAAAATGATGTGGGATTACGAGGACCAATGATCCCTTAATTGATAGATTAAAAATATTGACTATATTAATACCACATGTACATATTTTTCCTTAAGTAAGGGAATATATCCTTAAAATATTATTTAATCAGAAATCTAAGACCATTTTTGAATCGTAAGTATAGGGTTTACCCTTGTTGTGACCTAAGTATGGTCACCATTGCACATCTGGTTGAAGCTGCCATTGGTAGGTGTGTTCAATTAAAATAAATAAATATATTTTTATTATAATACATAATTAAATCTTCAATAAATACTATACTATAATTTTTATCTAGTCTAAGAATCATACACCATGGTAGAATTGAGATGAGCACCACAACCTTCTTGGGAGAATCAATATCCGAAAGCAATTAGTGATTGGATCATGGTGGATTGACATAATGTATATGAAATAGATAATCCTCATAATTAAAAAAAATTCCAAAATATTATCCATAATCTAGTTAGGGATATTAAATTTTGGTTTAATCCCTTGATTAATTTTTTGATCATAGATATTTGATTGTATTCTTTTGATTATTAGTCTCCCAACCTTTCTCACAAACCCATTGTGGAATTTAATCAATTTATTTAATTAGTTATTTTCTTATACCATCATCTCTCCCTATATTCCCCCCTTTGAAGTAAATTTTTTAGAACTATTTTCCAATGATGTTTATTTCCCATTTAATAATGATTTTACGCTATTTTTTGGGTTCATCATCGTTGGAAAATGTGATCATGATTTTATTTTACTAGTGTTGGTTCAAGATCAATCAAACCCTTGAATTAATTGTTATTGTTTGAATGATAATTGGGATGGTGATTTGATAATAGACCCAGATCTATTGTGGAGTACATCAGATGATTCCCATTGATCTGAGATTTGGGACCAAGCAACAGTGACTCAAGGAGTGGTTCCCTCACACATTCTTTGTTTGAATGGATGGAATCTGTTTTCTAGACATATGAGGATTGGAAACTATGTATGAATAAACTCCCTCCATTTTTTAGGTGGTCATATGGTTGAAATAATGTAAAAAGTGTTAGATCTATGATCTTATTGAATAACTAGTGTTTCTATGAAAGTACCAACTATACTGCATGTACTAGTATAAACCCAAATTGTGTAGTCACCTAGTGGCCGAGGATAGAGTTTCGAGGAAAGGATAAGGATCCCATCCTAATTGTCTTGGCCATGCATCCTCTGAAACTCTCGGGATAGTCAGGTAGTGTGTCATATTCATACTCCAAGGACCTTGTGTTGGAGGACATGTTATATACTTTGGGAGTACACTAGAATGTGTAAGTACTGAAAAATAATCAGGTACACAATGAGGTATACTGTAACACCCTGATATTTTTTGAAATATTTTTTCAAATTAATTTAATTTATTACATATAATATTGATTTTATCTTGCATTACATAAAACCCTGAGTTTAAAAAAAATATTTCAAATTGTAAAACTCTTGTTTTATAAAAGTTATCACCTAGCCATTAGAATGGTGGATTTGAAAGTAATTAAATAAATTATTAAAATATATAGTTTACACTTTTATATAAAATTAATTATTTATTGACTAATTGATTAATAATAAAAGTAAAAAACTATTTGATAATAAAGGAAATCATTCAATGAAAAAAATTATTAAAATAAAATTACGTCACCTCAAAATATTATAGAAACTAGATTTCATGAATTATTTTAATGAAATATATATTTCATATATTCATTCAATTATTGGAAATTTATCTTATGTGTTACCTAGATAAATGATATGAAGAAATCTAATATTACGCTTAAAAAAGTATTTTTCTAAAAAACAACCTTCTCACCTTTTATAAAAATTATTTTAAAAATAAATATATTGATAATTTATTACATAAAATAAAGATAATGTTTTAAATCAAAATGTAAAAATTATGTTAGGGTGAGTTTTTTATAACATTCTGAAAAGATTAATTTTATTATAAATATTGAAAAATTGTGAATATTAATTTTAGAAAAAAAATTAATTAAATTTCTTATGTAGTTTAATTATGGTTTCAATTGGTTTTAATGTAAAATTAGTTCAATTATATATTTTTTAATCTAATTTTGGTCATTTTAGTCATTTTCATGTTAGATTTTGATATAAAATCCATGTAAGCGTTTGAAATTTTTCTCTTTATAACTCTATTTCTCATCACATATATGGGATTAGTTTTAAAATAAAATTGACCACATATGTGAATTGAATTTGGGAAAAACATATTACAAATTTTAAATTGGAAGAATTTATTTCATATAATTAGTTCAAATTAATTTTTGAGAATAATCAATAGTGAAAACATGAAAAATTTATTACTTTGGTTAAGGTAAGATTGAGTTTAGAGGGGGTTAAACTAAATAGATAAGGGTTATATTGACTTAAAAACTTCTCTAAAATTTATTTAATATACATATATCAACCCTAATATGTCTTTGTTTCTACATTAATCCATTTTGGGCCCTTGTGTGATGTCTAAAACATGGGTATACCTTTTTTTGAACAAATTACAAGTGTACAACTCCCCTCACTTATAAAGGGCCTCCCCATCACCCCCCCAAATTCATACCTACAAAGACTTTTGGTTCAAACAATATCTATCAAACTAACTTCAAACAAAAGGGATGATATTACCCTTTTTGGCAGAGAAGGATCTCATGGAGGAGCTAGTGGGTTTTGTATGAAAGAAAATACAACCAGTTAACAAACTTTTGGTGATTCTTTCCACTGGTGTAGTAAAATCTTAAAGTATTTGGATTACATTAAAAATATTATTATCTAAACATATTCCCTAAGGATTATTTGGGAGTATCTCTAAGGTTGGAGGTGGATTTTTTTAATGAATTTCAACCCATGGAAAATCTGATATCCTATGAGGCATATCAGATGAACCATACTAATCATTGGGAGATGAGTTTGAAGTTTGAGAACCACTGAGGGAAGGGTTTAATTAGACTCATTGTTTCCCCCAAGAAATAACCAGTTTTGTTTATGAAATAGTGGGATGGGATCATGCAGCATTGTATTGATTATCATTTCCTATAACAGTCCATGGAAAGGAATAAGTACCACTTTCTTTTAATTTTTGACATATTTGATTTTTTATGAAGCTCGAGATGGTTCTCTAAGATCAATATGAGGCCTGGCTACCATAAGTTTAGGGTTTGTAAGGATGATAATAAACAACTAAAATTCTAATATCGCTATGGGAATTATGATTTCATGGTGATTCCATTTATTAGAAAGAATTCCACCACTGGTTTAATGCCTCTGATGAATTGGATCGTCCATCCATTCATGGACCTTTTTTGTCATCATTAATGAAATATACATTTACACTATGTCAGAGTAGTAGAATGAAAATAACCTAAAGATAGTCCTAGAAATTATCTGGGAAAACCAACATTTTTTTAAACTGTAAAAGAGCTAGATCTGTATTCCTGAGGTTAAGTTTCTTTGGAATGAAATTTTTGAGAATATATTAGATTTGGACCCAAAGAATATTTATGCATTGATTTATTAAGAGGAATCCAAGATTATGTTAGAGGTATAGGGATTTCATAGCATTGAAGGGTACTATCTGAGGTATTTTGAGGAATTATCTAGGATTTATGGTCGTTTGACTACCTTGATGTGGAAATGGAAATCATTTAGCAAGACTAAGTAGTGTCAAATATCCTTTTACTTTTTGAGGTTAAGTTTTTATAGTGATCCCGTTTTGAGACTACTGAATGAGGGCATGGTGTAAGTAGTGTATTTGGTGCCTGATGAGTTTTTCTCAACTACATGTTGATGTAGAGGTCGAAAGTGGTCAAATTTGGGTAAACTAAGTTGAGAAACAATTAGAAGAACTAATAGATACATGTCATGGAGTTAGTAATGGATGTTTTCACACTAAGCCTGAGTTGGAGGCACTATCTTTTGAGATATCACTTTATAGTTACTCAAACCATCATAGCCTCATTGTTGTCTTCATGTAGAGTGAATTGAACCTGAGAAAAAGGATATGTTTTGATATCCTGAAGGATTATGACTTTGAGATAGTTTATAATCCAAATAAGAGAAATGGGATGGAATATTCTCTTATTAGAATGTCTCATTCATGTATGATAGATTGGGAGTTTGAGATTTTGGATTATTAATAGATAAAAAATAAAAGGATAGGGGTGTGTCATATCTTCAGCCAATGCGGTTGACTCATGATATTCTCTAAAAAGATATGTATGGTTACCTAGGATACATTGAATATGAGTTACCATGATTCAACTACATCTGTCATTGAATTCATACATGCTGAGGTAAGATTATGAATTATAGTCCCATGCTACACCTACTGTAATGGGATAGTAATGTGAAAGTGTGGGGTCCAACCCACAATGACTACAATTAGGTCATCAAATAATCGAAAAAATACCTTGTAAGGATACCTCACATTCACCCTTTAGTTTTTTCACTAATCTTGGTATTTTTTGATTAATTCAAATAATAAAATAAGTTTTTGTATAAATTTCAGGGTATAGGAACAATGGGTAATCCAAAATATATCCTAGGATTGACCTATGCGACATGCAATGAAGTGGTTAGAAGAATACCAATTGACCTTGGTCCATCCAATTGCATTAACATAAGTTGGAAAAGTATCCTTGGTTCGGAGTGATTGACAACCTAAGAGAAGGAAACTTAGAATCTCGAAAGAAATAATTATAGCCTATTGTTTCTACCACAACCTTCACTCATTCGGTCAAAGTTATTAAATATAACCTCTAATGGTTAGGGATACTGAAAAATAATTAGATTTAAAAATTTTATACACCTAATTATACGCTATAGGGTTTCCCATTTTCAATATTTAGATATTCATTGAATTCCAAAAAATCCCTTCTCTCGACCCCTATCCCTAGATGAATTAGCCTCACATGGAAGTGATGATCAAAAGCAAGGTAATAGTAAGAATTATGTTCATAAAAAAAATTGAAAAAGATAAAATATAGAACTAAACATAAAATAACCAATGTTCAATAGTTGAATTAAAAATATAATGAGAAATACACTTCTCACAATGAAATGGTGAAGAACAATAAATATGTATTCCAAAAAAAACCAAGAAATAACTAAGAACATACTGTGAATGATGAAAAAATGAAGACTTGTGAAGCCATAAATTAATAACATAAATCACTGATGGTAATAAACATTAAAAAAGATATTGGGCTTTTAACAAGTGAAAATAGGGATTGTAATGATTGAAAACTCACAAGGACTCAAATAAAAATGAATAGAAAGAAAGAAATTTATTTTATAATGAGAATGAATAAAAATAATGGAATGAAAATGAGGGAAAATGAAATAGTGTGAATATTATATTCATATAATAGTTCAATAAATATTAATTTTCACGAGAAGTACACGACTTGTATTCCATGCATGTCGTGTACTAGCATCAGTGACTTCAATCCTGATATTTTTACATAATGTATGTGGGTTCCACGTTGTGTATTTGAGATCCAATTTTCCCACCAAAAAATCAATTTGTATCTTTGATAGGGAAAGGCTTCAAAATGTTCATGTTGAAAAATATTTTTACATCGTGTGTGTGTATCACTTATAATAACATTATGATTTTAGAAATACGCACATCGTGTAACGGATCGACACACTGTGTATTGTATTCACATCATGCATGTGATTCATGGGTTGGTCTATAACCTTCCATGTATATTTTGAATGAGGTCTAGACATCTTTTGTGAGATAAAAATTTTCTAAAGCCTCTTCTTATAACATTTTCATCATTTCTTCCTTAATATATGAAATTCATCATTCCTATGAAAGTAAACAAAAACCATATACATTATCAAATAATTCATTAATAAACCTTAAATAAATGTATACAATATATATGTATATGATTTAAAATTATCAATTTCCCTAATACTTGAACAATTTATAATCTATAAGAAAAACCCATATCCATAGGGATTCAGAAAGAAACTATTATTCTGAACATGAAACATGTATTATAACGAGGAAAATAAAACTATATGTATGTATAAATATTCAGTATTCAAGAATCAATTTGGTAGATTAAATTAGTCATTCCTCATTGTTTAGTTTTTATTCGGGTTCTTTATTATTTTCATTTCAATTTCCTAACTCTTTCTTATATTCATTACAAAATTTCCAATTTACATTATAATAAATTTTCCCTCATAACTGAAGGTTAAATGTAACTACATTTATTCTCATACCTTTAATACATGTTCTTATCCATTGATTTGAATTGGTTCTTTTATCTCCAATTTGTAAATACAAATAAAACATCATTCATGAGGCCTTAATAAAAAAAGGGATAAAATTAATATAAGGATGAGGGTAGGTGGAAGGAATTTGAAAATTAATCTCAAAACAAGGGTAATATCTATATTATAATTTATAAATATCATGAAAAGTGAAATGAAGTAACTCATCTAAGAACAGATGTTGTTCATGCTCCAAAACACTCACATAGATCTTGGAGTATATTAATTATGTTTCAAAGAATGAACCCTGTTCCATTATTTTTATTTTATTTTTATTTATTTTTTTCAAATTTCACGTTTAGTCCAGATATCACATTTATTCCCTAACCATATATTATTTATCATTCGATAAATCGGTCTACTTATGTTGAATTTTGACATTCCTAATACACAACCCAATATATTTTTCTTCCTTTTTATTTTAAATTTCGTTAAAAAAACATGGTATCCATGAACTTCTGAGAGTAATAATGGACCACATCATATCAATAGTGAAGGTTACATAGTTCGGCTCCTCAATAATAACATTCCATTTCAATCAGTGTTGAAAATTATCTTACACTTGTTGAAAGGATAATCATGCATAATACCATGATAAGGGTATAAATAGATAATATGCATGAAATGTATCCATCCAAAAAAAGGTCATTCATGGATACTATTGGATAAATACAGAAACTTTTAGGGTTTTTCTCAATAAATATTTTCTTAATAAATATTTCCTCAATCATATTAAAAAAAATCTTTACTAATAACCTCAATAAGATCTCAATTCAAGTTATTATAGGTTTGTATGCCTCAGTTATCCCTCGATAAATATGGTAATCAAATAATATAAAATCATGGGTTAAGAATACTCTCAATAATGGGAGTCACCAAAATAATTTAAAATCACTTAGGGTATAAAATAATGAATCTTTTTTATCAAAATTAATTTCACAAATTTTTATTTTAATTAAATTACTTAAATAAGAAATCATACCATAAAATTAAACTATTGTAAATCATGCATTTCAAAAATTTATAACTTATATTCATACTTTATTTTAATTGTTTTATGATTTTTCATGCATAACCCATTCTTTTAGTGAAAAAAGTCTCATATATTGCTGAAAACAATCAAAAATCCAAGTGTATCGATAATAAAGCTCCCGAAACACTCCACCATACATAAAATGAGATAGTGTCTACAATATTCTGGAAATTACCATGGGAGATATATCATATATATATCATATAAAAATGACATTTCAATTTGAAATTGAATTTAGGGAATCGAGATCTCCTTATAATGAGTGTCATGTTTTGGGGAAACTTGGTGGATGATGATGTCAAATTGGGCTACCAGAATAATTTTTATAGAATAAAAAACTCTCACTAGGTAAAGCATTGTCTACAAGGTTTAAATAATATGAATGAAGTGAAATGGTTTGGTTCACACAGTGAATAGTAATGAATTGAATTTAAAATAAATACATATATGGGGGTACAGTGAAGTTCATGGCAGTCCTACAAACAATAACTCTACTAAAATGAGTACATAAATCCTTTGTACAATAATTAAAATAATGAAAACAAATAAATTGGAAGTTAACCCCATAGAGAGAAAATAATGGTATTTTCATCTCGGATGATGGATAGAAAGATCATGCAGTGTCGTTCATCTTGTCTAATGTCATTTTCCTCCTACAAGAACTGATGGTTTTTTCCCGATCTCGTGTGGATGTTAGGCGGTGTTAACCAAATTAGGAGTATACTATACATGATTCTATTTTGGTAAGAATTAATTTTGTCATTGCATCCCAAGTATACATATAGAACAATGATACATATGTAATAAACTGAATACCAGCAGTATAAGAAAATGTTTCCCCAAACATAGTAAAAAATGGTGGAGGGGATTGGGAAATAAATAAGATGTAAAATAAAATACCTTGATGTATTCATAAATAGTCTCATACCAAATTGAGGGTTCCTAAAATAGGCATTTCCAATCAATATCAATATTACAGGAAGGGTCTAGATGATCTACTATTGTGGTGGGTGTGTGTTGATGGCAGCAATCTCGGTTGATGGCGGAGGTGAGTTTCAGATCATGAGAGAGTTCATTTTTGGGGTATTATGGTCGACTAATGGAACCATAGAAAATTGGGGAAGGTTTTGTCTCTTACCCTGCTGTTATTGATCTTCTAGAAAATTCAACTGGTCTTCATGATCTATGAGATCTAAGGGGTGGCCATATGGGGTTTCATAGGTGGAAGGGATTCTGGTAGAAGAACGTGTGGTATAATCTAATGGGTGGGATACATTAGTGGATGCTGGTGAAGGATGGGTAGATAAAATAGAGAGATTAGTGAAGGTAAACTTGAGGTGGTGATAGACCTGGCATATATTCCCCTACATATAGTGGATAGCTGGCAACAAGTTGGATGGCGTCGATAAGGTAGATATAGGTATGGTAGGTCCAGTGTTAGTGGGAGTAAAAATAGGGGAAAGGGGGATGTTGGATGGTTTCAGGGAAGATGTTTTATAGGAATAGGTTGTGGTGGAGGTTGTGGAAGTAGGGGTATGAGTAAGGGAGGCTTGTATGATAGGTCCAACTACATGCTAACTAGGGGCCTTGTCATTATCTCCCATATACAATGGTGACCATCAATAGACATAAATTCCCCTGGACCTGATGGCTTTAATAACGGATTTTACCAAAAAAACGGGATGTCATTAAAAATGAATTTTGTAACTTAGTCATAACCTTCTTTGAAAAGGGGGTTATTCCTCATGGTCTAAATTCTCAATTTCTCACTCTTATTCCCAAAATTGAAAATGCCGATTAAATTCAACTTTTTAGACCTATCTCCCTATTAAAATATCTTTTTAAAATTATTACTAAGATCATTTCCAATAGACTCTTTGATATTAGTAACAGAATTGTTTCTTGGAACCAGTTTGGCTTCATTAAAGTTATATCTATAAAAGATTGCATTTTTTGTTCCTCTTAAATGACTAATTTATTGAATGAAAACACTGGAGGTGGAAATGATTCCCTTAAACTAGATATTACTAAAGCCTTTGACATGATTGACTAGGACTTTATTTTTAAAGTGCTACCTAGTTTCGGTTTTAATGACACTTTTGTTAATAGAATCAAAACCATCTTCAACTTATCCCATATTTCTATTCTTATCAATGGCTCTCCTAGAGATTACTTTTAATGCTCCAAGGGCGTCAGACAAGGAGACCCTCTCTGTGCTATCATTTTTTCTATTGCGGAAGACTATCTTAGTATATTTCTCACCCTCAATATTGATCAAGGAAAAATCAAACTGATTCTTTCCTTTAGAAATTTACATTCCCCTTCCCATCTTTTTTATGCTGATGATATCATTATTTCTTTGAGGGGAATAAAAGAAATATCAATAACCTTAAATCCATCATCTCTCACTATGAAGAGGTGTCTGGTCAGTGTGTTAACTGGCATAAATACATTATCTATTTTGGTAAAAATTTCCCTCTCAATAGGAATACTCAATTCACCAATGTTTTAGGGGATAATGAATGTTCCATGCCCTTCACTAACATTTGTGTCCCCATGTTCTGGGGACGACCCAAACCCTCTTATTTCCAGCACATAGTGGATCAAATTCATAAACAACTTTTGTCTTGTAAAGGAAAATCCCTTTCAAGGTCAGGAAGGGTTTGCCTTGTGAAACACACCATTGTTTCTAAGTTGGTTTACTTCATGATGGTCTACAAGTGGCCTGATGGTCTTATTAAATTCTTAAATACTTCTATATGGAACTTCATCTAGAGTGGAAGCACTTTGAAGAGAAAATTGGCCACAGCTTCTGGGACCTCTTGTTGTAGGCCTATTGAAGAAGGTAGTATATGAGCTGAAAATCATAAAATCTTTAATGAGGCTCTCCAGGCTAAATTTATTTGGTCTCTCAATAATAATAACTCTCATCCCATGAAATTTCTTAGAACGCATTTTCTTGATAAGCTTAAATCTGGTATTTTTCACTACATGCCTTCCTCTATCTGGTGCTCGATTAAATATACTTATTCTTCTATCTTGGAAAATTCTAAATGGATTGTTATTAAAAAATCCACTTTAAATTTTGGGTTTGATAACTGGACTAGTTCCCCTCTTATATCAGAGATTCCTAATTCTTTTACTACTAATCCCACTAACTGCTCCATAAAGGACATGATCAATTCTTCTAGTTCACATCTGTTAGATTCTATTTAGGATATTTTTGAGAATTATTACATCACATCCAATGATGACTTTATGGTTTTGGAACCCACTAAAAATGGCTTGTTGGACTCAAAAAAATATTATAATCACCATTTCTCTAACATTGATGATAATCTCAGCTGGGTCTCTAACTTCAATAAGGATTGGATAAAACCTTCTTGTCTTACCCTCATTTGGAGAATTGCTCACCAAAAAGTTACTACTGATGGTTGTTTATAGTCTTATGGTTTTAATCTTTGCTCTAAATATATATTGTGCAATCAACATCGGGAGGACATAAACCACCTCTTTTCATCTTGTGAGACTGATACTACTCTTTGGAATTACATATTTGACCTTTTTGAGTGCAGATTGATTTTGGATAACTTTATTTTCTCACAGTTGAAAAGGATGATTGAGATTTCGAGGTCACCGTAAATTATAAACCTTTTTCTCACTGTCGTTGCAGAGCTTATGCATATCCTCTCATATGGTAGAAATGATTTCATTTTCAAAAATATCTCATTTAAACTAAATGAAGGTAAAATGAGGATTCTTCTTGCTATCAAAGTGGATTCCATTATCCAAAAAGACCATTCTCACAATTCTATCATTGATCATGAAACCCTCCATAGTATTAGAGTGAGTGGAATATATCCAAAACTGAATTACACTATTGAATTCTTCTGGTAGGATCCACCTCTTGGATTGATTAAAGCCAATGTTGACGGAGCCTCAAAAGGAAACCCTAGACCTTCTGGATGCGGAGGTGTTTTCATAGACCATCTTGATCAGATTCTTGTATGTTTCTATGGAAGATGAGGCATTGCATCTGCTCTAGAGGCCGAAATGTTGGTATCATTCATTCCATCTATTTTGAAAAACTTTTCAACTAGAGAAACATCTGGATTGAGAGTGACTCTTCTACCATTGTGCAAGGCATCTAGAAGGGTGTGACTCACCTAGCATAGTCTCTCACCCCCTGATGGATTCACTACCTCACCTCGCTCAACAGTCTCAACTTCATTTCTACACACACCTTCCGTGAAGCAAACAAGATTATCGATGGTCTCACCAACATGGGAGTCTCTCATGAGATCACTTGGAGATATGATCTCCCTCCAGATTTGATTCCTTTTTTTATTAAATATTCTATAAAATTACCCCCATTTCGACTCATGTAATTTTTATGCTCCTTCTGTTTGAATAAATTGCAGGGTTTTGGTCATTGTCTAGAACTGATCCCCCAAAAAAAATTAACATGGCTCATCCTATAATGATCATAGTCCCTATGCATGATCTAAAGAAAATAACCTCGGAGTGTGGTGATCTTCATGTTTTGAGGTTCATAAATTCTTTTCCTATCTCTATATATCCTGGACTAAATTTTTGATAGCTCATCCTTGTTAAGATTGGGAAAAAATGTTTTTAAGTTAGTGGAGGAAAAAAATGGTGTTGATTATATGTTGAGTACAACTGAAAAATCCCCCAACATGAGCTCCCAAGGCCTACCACCATGTTGAATGTCGACAATGTTGATGCCCAACTCAATGGTGGAAAAGAAATTCAGTAATATCTCCTTATAAGTATCCTTCCACACTTTTAATATTAAGGTCATTTTTTGAAATTCCATGGGCCAAACGAACTCATGTTTAATGCGGATTCTCTCTAGAAAAGTGAGGTCCAATTCTTGTTCATCCACATTATCATGGAATGGATATGGACCTAGAGAATCTAGTGGGAAGCTATAGAGAAGTGCAGTCAAGGATGAAGCTGAGGGAATGCAAGAAACTGAGATCTACTAGAGGATGAATGTTTTTCCCCTAAATTGAATCTAAATGTAGAGGAGGAATTTTAAAATGGTAATGGTCGATCTACATGTGGTGAAGGAGGTACAACCCTCTATGTCTTGGGTAGAGGATTTGTGTCCTCACACTTATGTGTTCGTTCGGCTGGAGAGGTGCGAACAATATTCATTCATTCTGTTTTAGAAATAATGAAAGATGTGGGATAAGAGAGGATTATTATGGGGAGGATATAGTGGATGATTATGATATTATAAAATAATAATAAGTGTGATAGAAGATTAAAACAAAGAGGAGGAGTTCTTTCAGGCGTGGCAGCTCATGGGAGGAAGGGGAGTGTCATGAGAACGAGTGAGCAAGGCGGTTAGAGGCTTAGGTTGTGAACCTATGGTTCATTATATTTTAAAAACCCTAAAAAATACATTTCTTGTAATTAGTAAAAGTAATATATTTATTGAATTAATTTTTGTGTTTATCAACATTTACATTGTATGTACATGTTACACAGCATGTATATTGCTCTTTAGGACCATTATTTGACCAGGTCCTCTCATCATACATTTAGAAAACATTAATCTTTCTAAATATGAAATTAACATATTATATACTACAATAGGATGCCTCAGAATCAGCTCTTTATTTATTTTCAAGAGATATACATTTTTGAAATTAGAGGACTTTAACATTGATTGATACCCCGAGTTGAATGGTTTTTGAATAATGAGGGGATGAAAGGATGAAAGAGAACCCTTTTCAGTGTTTCATTACAATTATATTTCTTGAGAGAACTGGATCTCTTGTAAATATGAGGTTGTATCGTATTTTCATTCATACTATTCACATGATATTCTATCTCATCAGTATGATAAATGGTCTGAAAATTAAATGATTCCTTACTTTTATTCATAGCCTTCTCCACATTGATCACAAATTCTACATTACGAACTCTAAAAATAAATCCCTCCATGTTAACATCATTCATTTCTAGTGGTGAGAAATGGTCTTACAAAAATAAGGGGGATATCACCTTCCTCTTCCATATCTATAATAATAAATTCAAATGGAGAAAATAAAATTTTTAACTTTTACTAAGATGTCCTCGATAAATCCTCACGGATGATTAGTTGAAATGTTCGTGAGTTAAAGTTACAATCTTTTTGGTTTTCTTTCTCTAAGCTCCAACCTCTTATAAAAATCCATTGGAATTATATTGAAAATTATGCCAAGGTCGCACAATGAATTTTAAATGTATGTGTCCCAATAGTGAAAGGAACTGAAAAACTTCCAGTGTGTCTCATTTTTTGAATCAATTTCTACTGTAAAACTCTTATTAATTATTCATATAGAGATTGGATTCCTATGTATTAAATTTAAATTTTACCTGATAGTAATTCCTTAAATTAACATTCATAAACAGATAGTTTCACAATTTCCTCTATAAAGGGGATATTCATATTCAATTTTTCAAAAAACTCCAATAAGTTTTTTATATTTACCCACTATTTTTTAATGAATAACCCCTTTAATAAAGTGGAGATATTTCTTATATGAGAAAGTTAGTCCCTTACACTTGGGGGATTCTATTCAAAGTAAATCCTTTACATAGTCTGGAATATTGGGAAACATCATCTAAATTTTCTTGTCCAAATTTCGGCATCTTGATCACTAATATCCCATTACCAGAAGTGTCTACCACAATACGGGAAGAAAACTATGGTCCTTGATAAAACCTATATAATTGATCCCACAAATCTAGTCCATGATGTGGTAATTTTTGGGGTTTCTCTTGGAATTTTTCCCATGACTCCCTCACTTATTCTCCATTCACATGGAAAGTATTTGGAATCTCATTTTGGAGCTTTCATGTCTGGATTGGTAGAAAATAATTATATAAAAATTTCTTTTATAATTCATCGGTTGTCATGATTTACTTTGAAACTTGACATTTTAGAAAATCCATTGATCTATCACACATGGAGTGTGGAAAAAATATTAATCGAACGGTGTTTGATAATTTTACATGCTTGGGAAAGGTATCTCAAACCTCAAGAAAGTTTGAAATGCTCATGTGGGGTTATTCACTTTAAAGCTCAATGAACTACCCTATGTTTTGTATCATGTCAATGTGTCTAAGTTTAATATCAAAATTTTTCACCTGAATTGGAGGGTACATAATGGTAGGTAAAACAAAACCTACAGATGAAAATGTATCTCTTAATGGTGTGGTACTACAAGATTGTTCTCTCACCCCTATTAGAAGGTGGAACATATTGGGTGTATTGAATGTCTAGGGACACAATATTGTCATGATCAGCCATTGAAAAGTGGTGGCATGAAATGATAGTTCTATCATCCTTAGAATAAATGAGAACTTGTGCATGTGCATCTAGGTATCATGGGAGAGTTAAGGGTCTTTGGAATATGCACTAGATGAGAAGAAATAAAGGAAAGGCGGAAAGAGAAAGGATGCTTGAGTGGAAGAAATAGAAAAATGTAAAAATGAAAATTGGATGGATAAGAATAAAGGGGAGGGATGAGTTAATATTGGGTCTTATCTAAAGGCTAATGTTCCATATAAATATTAATTTTGGGAAACTATTCCAAAATTTAACTCACCCACATGCATCATGGAATTCATACATGCTAAAGACAGATTACAAATTTTAGTCTGAAACTGTACAAACTGTAATGGGTGTAGTAAAGTGTTAGTGGGTGGTCAAACTAACAAGGACTACTGATAGCTCAGTAAAACAATTGAAAAAAATTCATTGGGATGAGTCCTGACTTTCAATCTTCATGTTTGGGTTTTACTATTCTATGTTTTTTGGAATAAATTCATATAATAAATGAAAGGATTGATTCCAATTATAGGGTATAGGAAAAAGTTTTTATTCTAAATATAACTTTGGATATGCCTATGGAGTAGGTTAAGAAGTGATTGAAAGAAGAAAATGACCATGTTACAGAAAATTAGATCAATCTAAGATAATAAATACACCTTGGTCTAGTGTAATTGACAACCTAAGTACATGAATATTCAGTTCTAGGAAGAAATAATTATAGGCTATTTGTCCTGCTATAATATTCTCTAACTAGGTCATATTCATTCAATTTGCATCTCATTTGGTTAGGGATGATGAAAATGAATGAGAATGAAATTTTTTTCTAAACATGGTTACTAACCATATGGTTACTGAGTTATAATATATATATATTCAGTAGGTTGAAACCGAACCTACCCTTGACCCATAACCCTATATGGATTAGTTGATCCTAGAAATGATGAAAAAAATCAAGGAATAATTATTCTTGTTGGGCATAATAATAATAATTAATTTTGAAAAGTCACAATCCCATACTGAACAAGTAAGAAACAATGTTAAACATTAGAAAGAAAAACAATTATAATAAAAAATGACCACATAAATTAAAATGATGATGAATGAGAAATCCAAAATCTAAAAAATTAAGAAATAAACAATAACATACTGAAAATGAAGAATCCATTAAGAACTATGACGGAGTTAATGAATACCCACAAGTGGTGATGGTAATGAATGTCAAAAATGGAAGAGGGGTAGAAATGGGTGAAGAACAGGTGTGGAATGATTAAAAACTCACAAGGATTAAATAAAACAATGAAAGTAATGAAAAAAATCTAGTTTAGAATGAAAACGAATGAAAAAATAAGAAGATAACTAAGAGAAAGGGAAGTAGTATTAATCTTCAATGTTTGGAATATTTAATGTAATATAAATAGGTTCAATATGTACATGATATGTAATTCATGCATGTAGTGTACTATATTATGTTCATTCCGTCCTAACATATGACTTCATGAATGTTGGTTTCATGACATGTATTTTTGAAACAATTTTCCCACTAAAGAATCAGTTTGTATTTTTGACTATATTAGGCTTTGAAAGATAAACATCATACAACCTCTGCACATTGTGTATGTGTTTCACTTTGTGGGGAATTCTGATTTTTGAATGCTTCATGTCGTTTAATAGATTTTCAAGCTATGTATTGTCTTCACATCATGAGATTACTTCATAGTTTGGTATATGTCCATGCAGGTATGCTAGGAATGAGGTATAAATGTTGCATATGAGATACACAAAATGTTAAGATAGTTCATTGAAAATTTTTAGCGGTTTATCCATTAAATTAAAAATTTAAAATTCATATGTAAACCAACCAGAACCAAATTATTTATCAAATTATTAATTAATATACCTTTAATAAATGTTTCCAATATATTTATATGTATATATATATATATATCTTATTTCACCTTATAATCCAACATAATGAGATATCCTCAAGATATTTAGCATATGGAGTCTATGAAGGATGGAATCGCATCATCCTTTTATAGGGTAAAATGGTGGTTTCACTAATATTGTAAGAGGAGGTGATTTGGGATTTTCAAAATTCCCCAATGTAAATACATTATTATTCATTGAAGACTCGTAGAAACATTCAGTAGCTATTTTGGTGGGGGCGTGAGGAAGAGAGTTGTTGAGTTCATCACTTGGTGTCTCACATGTCAGTAGTTTAATGCTATATATCCGGTTCCGGCAACTTTATCACAACCCCTTCACATAACATAGTGTAAATCCAATATAATTACCATGTAATTTTTTACTGGTCCACCATGGATAGTGAAATGAAACGATTCCATCTCGATGGTGGTTAACTAACTTACCATGTTGGACAGCAAATTTTCTACCAGGGAGAAGAGTTCAGTTGAGATTTTTGGGAAGTTGTATGTGTGGGATATCTTCCACCTTCATGGGGTGCCATTGATTATTGCCTTTATCCATGTTTTACATTTCACTTCAATGTTTTGGAGAGAAATTATGAAGTCATTTGGTGCCTAGTTGAAGATGATTACATCTTTTCACCCTCATACAGATGGGAAACTTATGTACAATATCCAAGTGTTAGAGGTTTTTATGAGGGCTTACATGTAAGACATTGGCTACGGATGGGATTATAAATTAACTTTGGTAGATTTTTATTTTAATAATATCCATCACTCTATTATTGGAATGGAACCTTTTAAAAGAATATAGTGGTAACCTTATAGGTCAACATTATACTATGTTGGGATCAGTGGGGCATATTGTTTTGGGCTAGAGGTAGTGTAGGGGAAATTTGAGGTCCAGGTGATCGATAAGAAGATGATGATAGACTAGAACTGATATAAATTTTATATTGATCAACATCTTAGTCCCTTGGTCTTTGATAATGTAGACCGTGTTTTCTTGAGAATTCTAGATATGAGGAAGATTGTAGAGATTCGACCATTGAGGAAAGCTATCCATAATGTTTATCAAGCCCTTTGAGATCCATCAAAGGGTTAGCATGGTTTCTTAACATATTGAATTACCCTTACAGTAGGACCGTTTGAGTAACATCTTCCATGTGTCATAGATGAGGAGATTCATGGATTGTCATATTCATGTTATTGACTAGGGTGAGCAATACTTCACAAAATGAGACACCTTCACAGATTACCTAATGGAAGTTAAGGATAGTAATGAGAGGATCCTATAAGGGCGGAATATTCCATGGGTTCATGTAATATAGTGTCATGGGGGAAAAATAAGAGATCTAGGGAGTGGTAGATCAAAATTTATTCATAGTACCCCCCACATTTTGGTTTGTTTTATCATTTCGGTGAAGAGATGGTTTTAAAGAAGGAGTAGTGTAGATATGTTTTTTCTCCTTGTAAGTATTTAAAATATATTAAGAAATATTTTTTTGATCTAGATGCTGAGATGATGTGATATTTCGAGGCTCAGTTACAACAGAGTTTGTATTTTAAAAATATTAAATATATTAATATCACGTATGTGCAGTTTTTTAGAAATAAAGGAATATCTCTTGAATGATTTATTGAATAAAAAATATGATACCTTGACTGAATTCGAAGAGTGGGTGTTACCATAGATGCAACATATTGTTGGTCAACACTAGATGCCTAGTTGAGGAATCTATTAGAGGGTTCATTTAACTAAAATAAATAAATAAATTATGTTTTTATTTATTTAAATAACCTAATTAAATCCTATATTAAGGATACATTATAAAAAATCTCTAGGGATATCCATATAAATCCTAGGAGAATAGAGATGATATCTAAAAAACTTCATGGGAGAATAAACATTGCATAATGATCAATGATTGGATCATAGTGGATTGATAGGTATGAGATGAAGGGGATCATCCTCATCATTGGAAGACAATTTATTCAGAATAAAAGGATCCATAATCAAGGGATGGGTATTAAATTTAGGTTTCCTCCCATGATTAAAAATTTTAACAATGATATTTGATTATTTATATTTTATACAGTGTATCTGCACCCTTCACATGCTTTCTTTATCCAATTAAATAATTTCTATAAATTTATTATTATCTAGTTCCATTATCTCAATCTAGACTCCCTTCTTTTCAACTGTTAGTAGATAAATATTGGCCAATAATTCTTAGCACCATTTTCAGAGATATTTTCCAACATATTTTTTTGTCTTTTCCATTAACCTAAAGGGTCGTGATTTAACTTTACTGAGTCAGGTTTAAGTGATATCAAACCACTAGATTCATTATGGTTGTGAAAAAAATAGATTGATATTTGACGATCAACCCAGATCCATTATGGTGTGTAAATGATGCATCCAATGTATTTCTTATCTGATACCAAGTTGTAGTGATAGGGGTGGGGTGCACTTGTTAAGAATTTGGGAGAATGGATGGAATCATTTTTCAGGGAACATCAAGCTCAAAGATGATAGATGTAGGTTACTACCACTATTTTTATTTTGTAAACTTGTGGAAATCACGTTTGAATTCATGGATATGATATTTTGTGAAGAACCAGTGTTTCAGTGAAAATACTAACTATATTGAATGTATTGGGATGAATTCAATCCATATAGTCACCCAGTTGTGGTAGTTAGGGTTCTTGAAAAAATATGTGGATCACACACTATATGGATGAACTACAATCCATGTGACCCTCCTCATTCTACTAGTTAGTGTTCTAATTTTAAAATCATAAAACCCTATTTTAGAGTACATTCCATTTACTCTGGGATTATATGAAAATGAGATGGAACTCGAGCATGTCTGGCTGCATGACACGGCCTAATAGACATGGGCATGGCATGGAGCACCATTGATGGCCTCAAGTGGCCTAGACACATTGTGTGGGCCCTGTACATACCATTTGTAGTGACATGGCCTTGGATCCATTTCTAAAGAAGAACACTACAAGACTGTGAAGTGGTAAAACACACTGTGTGGACACTATACATGTCGTGTACCCCCTTTTTGAGGAACTTCTATATCTCGTATCTCCTTATTTTTTACATGGATTTGGAATGTGAAAATCCTATCTTTTGTGGTTTTCCCATAGAACATTATGTTTTAATTCATAGTATATTTTAAGATATGATATGAGATGTTCTAATCCCAATTCTTCTTTTGGTGATGCCCAATTATTTCAGGGATCGAGTAGGATCACTAAAGAGATTCCCGATAGAGACAGAACTCCCATGTTTCACCAGAGAACATTCCCAATATCTATGTAAATGTCCATATCACACAAGGGATTTTTCATCCATACTCATTATTCATATTGAGATTATATTCCCCTATCACAGTAGGGAGAAAGTCCTCTATCCATGGAGACGATACTCCAATATATCTCAAGGGCATATGTCTTCTAAATTCATTGATTAGATAGAGATGGTACTCCCCTATCACACAAGGACATGGGTCATCTATCCATGGAGAAGGTACTTCCATATCTCACTAGGTCACGGGTCCTCCATAATAATTGTTCAGAAAAATACAGTACTCTACTTTCACAGTAGAGAACATGTCCTTTACCCATGAAGATGGTACTCACCTATCACCCTGGGGAAAAAGTCCATTATAATGTTTATTCCATGTTGATTTATTTATACCCTATTTGAGTGTGATTCATATATCTATTGGGAAGGTACTAACTTATTTAACTATGGATTGGGTCCCCCATATTCTCAAAACATATATTAAAATGTTACTCCCCTACATAGGTCCATGTGATCTGTCTACTCATACAAATCACCCATGTCATGACCAGATGCAATGGGGACCAAGACACAACTCACCATGGCCTCAAATAGGCTATGGGCTAGGGACTAGCATCGAGTAGGCATATCACAGAGATGCGTTTCCTTTTCCTAAATCACATGTAGACATGAACCCATAAACACCTCTACATGACAAATCAGAGATATAAAAAGGAAATTTTAAATTCATGGAACCAAATTTCCCAAAACAAAGTACAAAATAAGAAATGAAATGGAAAAGGGTAAAAATGCATTCCTATAAAAATATTCAAAGCATCAAACCTACTATTAAGGAGGGTATATTTTCAAATGAAAAAAGAAGAAATCTCATCATCCTATCTTTGGTAAACATATTGTTTTTTCTAGCTTACTAAGCTCTATCTACCTCAAGTCATTCATGGACTCCATTGAAATTATTATGGTATAAAAAAAATAACACGTGTGGGAAAAGACCATGAAAGGGTGAGTATAAAAATACTCAGTAGGTGTCTAAAAACCAAAAAAAGGTTAAATTAAAAGGAAACTGTGTGCTCGACCTAGCCATAGGGAACCTGATCAAGAGAGTAAATCCATCTAGAACCATCCTCGGTTATAAATTATATGTAAGCTCCGTACAAAAGGAGTTTCAACCTATAAATGTGACAACACCAAAAGGACTCCCAGAATAAACCATATATACTCATTTTATACTTCATGTCTCGTGAGGTTTTGACCTCAGAACCAGCTACAAGATTCTACTCAGGCTCTAAATTTTACAGACAACCTAAATAACAACCTCCATAAGCTCAAAATTCACTAATGGAACCCATTAGAGAGATATAATACATCATGAAAAATTCTATAATTCCTAATGGTACATATGAGAGAGAGTGATCCATAGGGAACAACCTACATGGTCAAACTCATGTTCCCATCACTACAGGTCTTGTCAATGCTGAAATGTTCTCTGTGCATGACTGTAAGAACCCACGTAGAGATTCCCAACCCTCACCACTACACACAGTTGAGGGATCACTTTTTCTAACTATGTACCATGGGCATCCTTTCTAATGATAGGTAATTTAGGGACTTCTGACTCACCACAGCGCTTTAGTAGAGGGGTACTAGATCAAAACTAACTCGTGAACCCTTTATTGCTCCTATATGAAGTGTCCCCACCTAAATCCATTTAGGTAGAACTAAATTCTAACCAGATGTCACACATAACTATTTTAGGGGTCCGATCCTTGTAAATGTAGTCAAAAGTCAAGGGAGATTCAAATCCAAAAAAGGATCCTCTCTTTAATGCTGTTAATAGGTGGTGGAGTACTGCTTCTTAAATGAAGAATCACACCCTAGTATGATATTGGAGTATAACTTGAAGGATAGAGGACCCGAACCCTGGTACGACATGGGAGTACATATATTCTAGCTCAAATGTTATGGGGGACTTGTATCCTAACTCAATAGGTGAGTGTAAACCCCATGATAGATTAATCGCTCCCTAGTAAGATTGGGAAGTACCAAATAATTAAGAATAACATCTATGGAGGACCCACACCCTAAAATGACATGGGAGTTTGGACTCTATGGATAGAGGAACCACACCCTACTATGATTGTTGAGTAAATACTCTGCTAATACATTTCTTATGGAGTACATGCTCCCTGGAATGGATGGGGACTACTAAACCCATGGATAGATTACCACACCCTGGCCTAAGGGGAGTACAAACATGATCTGAATAACAAGTAAGGAGGGCATGCACTTTGTCTCAGTAGGGAATCATTATCTCTAGTTATATGAATAATACCTAGAACTTTCACCCTAATCCATCAAGGGAGTACCAACCCCAAATGAACTAACCCAAATATATAGAACCAGAACACATCATGTGGGGAGTCCCATATCAACCAATGAAAATAAGTAAAGGAAACCCCTTCCCTGATTCCATGGGGGGGTTCCAATCCCAGTGTCTCTTATAAATAACTACACCAATTTCCCTCATCATTCATGCACCACTAAATTGAGTGTAATACTTACCATACAATGAATCACAAAAACTACTACATGTGGTGTACCTGAACCCTAATACAATAGGGGAGTACCCCTCTACTGACATGAAGAGTCCAAGTTACCCACATCCCAAGGAAAAAAGAGAAGGTTAATGACCCCGACATCAACCCAATGATCTACCCTAATAACTTCCCAAGATTTATCACATCTGCTACAAAGTAATGCTCTAAAAGGTCACATCACAACATGTAGGCCCAAACAGATGCCACCATCTCATTCTACATGGAAAAAGCCTATGTATAGGCTATTATATTTCATAGAGTCTTTGTTAAAAAGTAGCATATATGAATTGATGAATATCTTAAGAATATCTCAAATAAGTACACAATGTGCACTGAAGTCCACACGACATGTGAACTTGACCGAGTACCTGGTCATGCATCCAATTTACATTGTTCTTCTTACCCATGTAGGCATACACACCATGTAAAGGTAGAACATGATTTTCACACCTCAACCATCCCATATCCATGTTATTGCTCTACTCTACTAGGCCATTTGTGTCCCTTACATTCAATGTATATCATACTCTACTTCTTGTTCAAGATCAAAAACCTCTTTGACATGTTTTTTTCCAGTTCCTATGACTATAACCTTGTGTTCATGTACTTTGGATATATATTTCTACACACCTATGTATCGTTACACGTCTACCCTATTCATATCCTTCGGACACATGGCATGGGGTCAGTACACAATGTGTAGCCCCAGTATAGTGAGTGTATCTGAGAATTCCATTTTATTTTTGAATAGTATGGATACAAGGTGTGTCCACTTGAATACAAGTTGTTTATATGGTATTTCCATTTGGGAATTTTCTTGAGATTCAACCGATTCACCATAGTTTTCCCTAAAACCTCTAGATCGACCTAGGAGGGATCTCTATTCTTTTTAATAGGGATATAAAACCGTAAAATAAAGGAAAAAAAGGATCTAAAATAACTAAATTTTGCCTACCTCCAGCGTGAAACACTAAAGCATCTGCTGTAGAATGACGCCACGATCATGTTTCTCCTCAATCATATGATTACCACCCTCAAGAACTGAAATCAATATCACTTCATCACTTCGATTCAGATTAGTTTTTATCTATCTCTAATGGAGGAGTGGAGGTTTGGGATCCTCATTCTTATGTCACGTTCCCAAGGGAGAAAGTGTATATTTAGGTTAATTTATTAATTAAATTTTTATTTAATTAACAACTCAACCACATTACGTTCTTCCAACATTCCTCCAGCCAATCTTCTGAAACATACGAATTTATGTTGTGCTTACAGTAAATAGGACATATTATCATATCCATGATAATAGATTCTTTATCTGAGGTTATGATCGGGATTTATACCATGTTTCAAGAGAATTATTCTGCATATGATAAAATAGATTTAATATTTTTAATATCATCATGCAGAGTCCCTCCAATCCGTACAATCTCACATTGAATAAGAATATATCTTCAAAAATATTAATAAAAATTTTCAAAGTATTACTGGTCAAAACATGATTCATTAAATTCTCCCCACCTTATGGAGTTTTTTCCCCAAAAAGAAAAATCATAAAAACAATTGAAAAAAATGGTGATCTCCACCAGAACTCCCACACTAGTGAGCACACCAAGGTATCCTATTCTTTTTACAAGAACGCACTCAGGATATACACCAAGGCCAAACCACACACATTATTAGCTCCAACCAGGTGAATATAATGAGAAAATCTATACATGAATCCTTGGATATTATAGGTTGAAAATCACCAAGAACTATGATCCATATGCATTCATAGGGACTACTATTACCCCACCTTTCTAACCTGATGTAGATATTATCATAACCCAACATTTCACATCAACCCATGGATAAACTAAACCAAAAAATCATCATGCATATTGTTTTAAAGGTTTTTGTTGAGCAAGTGAGGGTACTAACAATCAAACAGGGTTTCATAGTGTAAACATTGGGTCTTACCGGACCCTTTGTCTATGAAACTCCAACTATAACACATCTCCCCAAACCAGAAACACTACCACACCAACTAGTTTCATCCAAGATAGGTATGGATGAATGGAATCCAATAAACTCTATGAAAAAAATGTAGGGTATAACTCTTCCTATAAATAATGGTTCTAAGATATGATCTCCCTCCACCAGTTCTTCCAAGTATAAGGTCCTAGCAGAAAAGCTCCACTGGAAAAGTCAAGACCTTCTCCAAAACTACATCACACAACATTTCCATGAACACACAAGTAAAAGGAACTCGTCCAATATACCTCAACAGTATTCTCATTGGGTGGAACTGACTCGACCATATTGTTTTAATTAGGTCCCAAAAAACATGTCTTGCTCTGGAGAGATTCTCTCATCTTTATGAGTCCAAAGCTACTTCAAAAACACTAATATAAGTTTCTAACAATTCCCTAACATCACCCTAGTTAATCCTTGATCAAGAAGTCAAAGTAAAAAAGAGTAAGTCACAACAATTCCTAATAATTTCTACTAAATAAATTATAAAGGACACAAATCTTACCTCTATTCATCTTTGGATATTTTTTGTCAAAGGCCATTATGTCTTGCATCATTCCTCACCCACATTCTCCATATCACTGATCCTTGCATGAACCACCTAGTGGTTGTGGTGGAGGCACCTCAAACTTCCTTCTACCTATTGTATCTCTCCTAGCTCCTCCTCCATTACCTCCATCATATAGGTCCCCCTACTCAAAAATGACCACTTTACCAAGGAGGTTCGTCAATCGGGTCCCTCTAAAAAGTACAGCAGGATGGAAAATCTCTAAAAATATTCACTAGTACATCACAAACATAGAAATTCCTCTATTAATTCCATCTTAATCCCCAGAATAGTGACTATGAGACATTCCCACATTCCTAAGTCTGGGCAAGGTTATACCACTTTTTCTACAATCCTGTCATCTTCCATCTATCAGTTGTTGCAGATTCCTCTACCTCATGACCACCACTATAGACCATATATGCATGTCCCTACTCCATTAAACTCTCTATATGAGTGCATGTTCCAATAACCCCATATAAGAGTGATTATACAAGGAGGCCACACTGAAATGGATGTATCTACAAAGGCCCTACTCAAAGGACAAGTCTCTAAATATTGATTCTCAAACCATAACTAGGGATTATCACAACACTTATTTGAATCACAGCGAATACTCTAAAAAATTCATTATACCCAATAAAAGTAGTATAATATCATGAATATGCACCAATCTCAACATGGATGGGTTAAATTCTTCCCTAAAGAGTTTCTCAAACTCCATTGATGTGAGCATCACCTCATCATGGGATTATATCACTAAACTCCACCATTGACAAACTATACCATTCAAAAGGATTTCTTCTTGGGACACCATATGATTGGTAGGTGTCCTTATTATAAGGAAGAAAATGAATGAATACCGGATCTAGTAAACAGATGTGTGACAACACAGACCCAGATGCCACGTAACAGGTGCCCTGATCCCAGTGGGCCACATAGCCTCAAGCACATATTCTCAAATGCCAGAGGCTGCCAACAAGAAAAGAGGGCCTAAGGTGTGTCAATGGGATAAATATCCCCCCATTAGCAGAGTGTACCATAGCGTAAGGGATATAAATTAATAGTAAATAGTGGAAGTAATATAAATAAATAGAGGAAGCAAACTGATTCAATAGAAAGACAAGAACAACGATAATTGTATCAAATGGAATAGTGATGATATAATGTTATGGCACTAGAAAATAGGAATTCATGGATACAATACAATAAGAATAACATGTTCCACAAGGTAAAAGAAAACAAAGTATACTCCAATCATCCTGATATCCTACTCAGTAATCTTTTATCATGATCCATTCCATCAGCACACAATCATGTATTGGGTGTTGCATGCCTCCCTTTGTCAATACCTGCAACCATGTAATCTACTCTGAGTACCAAGCGTCACCTAGAGAGGGTGTGAGATAAATATCAGTGGGCCACCACCAATAGAGTCTATAAAATCAGACCCAAGTAAAGGAATATAGAAGAGTGCATGCATGCATATATAAACTAAAGAAATAAGTACAATAAAACTAAGTAACCAAGTACCTGCTTTAGCCCTCAGCTGGTGTATGAACATATAACCAGTTCATTAATTAATCAATTACCATTTATTGTTAATAGATCATGTGAGGCATACCCAAAACTTACATCATCTCATGATATTATAATTGGTGAAGGTCCCAAGATGTAACAAGGCAACCAGACAATGATATCTAGTGAGGGAGTGCTAGGGTAAAAACCAAGGTAACGTAAACTCACATAAATCTAACTCATAATTATTTGAGTCTAGATAAGGGGTAATAGTGTAATCTAGGGAGCTTAATCCATGGAACGCCACAATAAGGCACCTACCAAGTCCAAGGTGATCAACCGAGGTAAAATTTGTCTAAGCAAAGACATGGGCCTGATGTGCTTTCACCATGGAACCTAAAATTCAATGTTGTATCCAAGGACTATATCTGAGGTATAGGGTAATAAGAAAGGGACCCAACGGTAGTATACCAAGCAACCAAGGAATAGACAAGAACTAGAGTCTAGGTGGGTATCAACCTAATCAAACAATATCCTTGAATCTAAATGGGGTTCCCGAGACCCAAGGTATTATCCTCTCAAAATCCAAAGAGAGTATGAGTCAGACTATTCTTATTTGATATTGTAATCATGTAATTATTTATTTGGTTCAATTATTTCCTTCCATTATTGTGGATAGGTCAATTAGTGTTAAACCCATTAGTCTAAGCCTTGTCTTCTATTAGTACGAATAGGCCAAGTAGTGTTCAACCATTCAATAAATTCTTAGTTAGCCATTAAGTCTTATTCAATTATTGATGTTCACTCCCCTACCTTCCATCAACATAGATAGGGGTTCTACGGACATGTAACCTTTATAAAATCTCTTTTTATAAGGAAAAGTTATATACTTACTATACTTTCCATTTTACATTTTATATTTCACATTTAATAAACATTTGTAAGAACTTACCTCAGGTGGGTAAAGTGGTGATCATATATAGTACATGACATTATGCACTTCTTAGTAATAACAAGTCGTTTACGATAAGAAGACTCTCCTATAGAAAGTTCAACAAAAGGAAAATCCAAATGGCGGCTCAAATGTTCCAAAACACTAAAAACTCAATTATGGCATAAGATTTGATATGAGGTAGACTGAGTTGTGGGTGTAACTACTAACAGATAATCACATAGTTGGAAGGAGAAAAATGATATGATTTTAACAAGTATAGTTATGGAATGTAAATTTAAGATATTTTTTCCAATGAAACTAGTGGGCCCCCCACAAACTTTCCAAAACAACGAACTTTAGGGACAAATTATAGAACACCCACCTTAGGGTTTTACAAGCCTTCTCCTCTGGCATCCGCCCACGATTTTCCTCGGATTAGAGTAGATTTAAGAAAAGGTGAAAAACGATCACATGGAAATAACTAGGTCGAGAGTGAAAGAGAATAAGTATGGCTAAAGAGGACTCGAGTACTTACCTTTGTGAATCCAACATGATGAACAAAAGCTCGATTGGAAGCTGAATGAAGAAGATCTCTCGACTCCATGATTTGATCTTCAAAAACCCCAAAATTGTGAGAGAATTTGGTCAATACCGCATAAACTCATATTATGGAGGAAGGGAGAGGATTAATAGATCATTAATGGAATTTTGGTCATTTTACACATGTTTTTTGCCTATGCACAGTTTGTCTTCATGGTTTTTCAAACTGTGCGCAAACCATGTGTCATGGTTTTACCCGAACCTGGGAAAATGTTTCATTCACAAAATTTGGATGCCCAACCATGTGATAACTGTTTGAGGTCCCACAGTCCAAAAAACACAAATTGAACGTTTAGGAAAACTCTGTGCTAACCATGAACAAACCATGCAACTTGGCCTATTTTCCCAAAAAGAGATGTTCTAGGCTCCAAACAATCCCCATACACCCTCAGAAACATTGCTAACTAATTATGTGTCTATATTAGGTCTAAAGAAAATATTTAGAGAAAAAATTAAATGATCCATACCTGAGTGAAAAATTAGGTTCTTACAGTCTTCCCCCCTTAAAAGAATTCACCATTGAGTTCTCCTTCCAAGGTCAAGGAGACATTTTCTTAGAACGACTCTAGCCACTAAGCACATACATCAACTTCCCACTCCCAAGTCTCATCTTGTACTCAACTGTGCTGACATAGCACATGTACGATATGGACAAACATGCCTTGGAGAGCCTTTTTGTTTTATTCAACAATGCATACTGGATACTTCTCAAAGGTAGCATCTTCATATAACTAAACTACCTCATGATCGAAGGTATGAGACGGGTCAGCATGATATTGGAAAAGCTGTGAGATAGGAAAGATGTCTTACATGGCATGGTACCTATGAGGTAGTATAAACCTATATGCTACCAGCCTAATTCTCTCTAGAATCTAGAATGGCCCAACGTAATGAGGAAAAAACATACCCTGCTTCTATAACCATCTATGCCCAAGCCTGGGTGATACCCAAAGAAAAACATGATCCCCAACCTCAAACTCAAGAGGTCGTCAAAGGAAATTGGAATAAGATTTCTATCTAGATTAAGCTGTAGTCATGTGCTTTCTGATCAGCTAGACCTATTCTGAAGTCTCCTGAACGCGATGAGGACCTAGTAGGGTAACCTCACCTGCCTCTTGCCAGCACAAAGGTGAATGGAATGGCTTATCATATAAGGCCTCAAAAGGAGCCATTTGTATGGTCACATGGAAACTTTTATTATAGGTGAACTCGAAAAGAGGGATATTCTTATCTCAAGAACCGCTGAAATCAAAGAAGCATGCTCTAAGCATATCCTCCAAAACATGTATTTTCTGTTTAGCTTTTCTATCGGTATGAGGGTGAAAAGTTGTGATTAGAAGAACCTGAGTTCCCCTAGCTTTCTATAAACCCTACCTGAATCATGATGTGATATGATAATACATATCCTAAATAATAGTACGTGAAACCCCGTGTAGTCGTATGATCTCAGAGACATACAGTCTTCCCAATTCATCAACTGAGAAAGTCTCATGAATAAAAATAAAGTGGGGAGATTTTGATAGTCATTCAATGAATACCCACATAGCATCACTACTCCATGGAATCCTAGGTAATCCAACTATGAAATCCATAGAAATATCTTCCCTTTTCCACTCTGGGACTGGAAGTGGTTGTATCAAGCCTGCAGGTCTCTGGTGCCCTGCCTTCACATACTGACAGGTGGAACACCTAGGGATGGATCCTACAATCTGATGTTTCATCCTAGGCCACCAATACTGGTGTGGCATATCTCAATACATCTTCGAGTTGCATAGATGAACTTCCCAATAGGAAGCGTGTGACTTTTTCATCAAATCCTCTCACACATCTACAGGAACCCAAATACGTCCATGTAGACGCAGGACGTTATCTCTGTCCACAGACCAATCCAGTAGTGGGTTATCTCCTTATATACTCTCATGGATAACCAAACCTTCAGGATCTGAAAACAGCGTACTCTTCTACTTCTCAAGGGGGAAAGAGGTAACTATAAATGAAAAATAGATAAGACTACTTGTGAATGTCGTGAAACTCTAGATGAAGTTCAGAAAATCTGTCCATTAACTTCTATTCATCACTGGATTCTTGTATGGCTTGTGTTTGAGTATGTCAACTCAGTGCATCTGTAACCACATTGGATTATCTAGGCATATATGCAAGGACAAAATCAAAGGATTGTAGATATTTGACCCATATTCACTGTCATAGGTTCAAGTCATGCCGAGAAAAGATATACTAGAAGATATTGTAATCTTTATACACCAAAAATCCCTCAACCAAGAGATAATGTCTCTAAAAATGTAAGTCATGGAAAACTGTTGCTAGCTCGAGGTCATGCATCGGGTAATTTCTCTCATGAGGCCTCAACTTCCCAGATCTGTATGCAATGACTTTGACTTCCTGCATCAACACTACTCCTACTCCAATTTCTGATGCATCGCAGAACACAATATAACCATTACTAGGTCCTGGAAGATTCAGAATAGGTGTCCACATAAGCCTCCCTTTTATCTCCTGAAAGGATTTCTGACATGATTCTGACCACAAGAACTTAAAAACCATATTTTTAAGTCTAGTAAGAGGTGAATAAAGATTTGAGAAGTCCGGTATGAAATACCTGTAATATTTAGCGAGCCCTAAGAAACTCCTGATATCAAACACGTTCTTAGGTTACTCCAAGGAGACTACATCACTAAACTTTTTAGAGTCAACAAATCTCCTAATTTTGAAATAATATGGCCTATGAAATGGACCTTGATGATCAATAAGTCTCATTTAGAAAGATTGGCATAAAGTTGATGCTCTCTCAGTGTACTCGGAACAATCTCAAGATGTTGGGAATGGTCATTAAGAGTGCGCAAATACACCAAGATGTCATCCCAAAGACCACGACAAAAGAGTCAAAATTGGGATAGAAAACCCTATTCATCAAAGACATGAAAATAGTAGGTGTGTTCTTAAGACCTAATGGAATAACAAGATACTCATACAGACCATACCTACTATGGAAAGCTATATGGGGTATGTTTGATGGTGTGACTCGCACCTGATGATAACCTGATATCATATCGATCTTAGAGAACACGTTTTCTACTCAGATCTGGTCAAAGAGATCATCTATTTGAGGAAGTGGATATCAGTTATTGGATGTAATATGGTTCAACCTTCTATAGTCCAAGCATAAATGGAGAGTTCCATCCGCCTTATTAGTGAAAAGAACGGGTGAACCCCAAGATGATGTAGTGGGCCATACAAAACCTTTGTCATCTTATTCCTCTGTCTACAGCTTGAGCTCCTAAAGCTCAGTAGGTGCCATCCTATATTAAGGAATGGACACTAAAGCTGATCCTAGAATAATCTCTATTGTAAACTCTACCTCTCTCTTAGGAGATAATCCAGAAAAGTCATTAGGAAAGACTTCCCTGAAACAATCAACTCCTAGAGGAAAATTAGTTTGAAGCAAACCCTGATCCTCCATGAAAAGATTTGAAATCTAGGAGGTAACTCTACCTATCCCATGATACTTCCGTCCAACTCTCCAAGCCTGGACATCCCACTCACCTTTAAAAAGATAATTCCTACCATCTAGTGAGGTAAAAGAAACAATTCGGTGAAAAAATTCTATATAGGCATGATAGTGGACTAACCATTCCATCCCAAGAATGAAATAGAATCCCATCATCTAAATAAAAAAGATATTCCACAAGAAAGAGTAATTGTCAACCACAAGGGGACAGTCCCTACATTGTCTTATGCCCTCTTTTCGTATTCCCAATGGATTATCGAGGGTCATTACACCATAGTGATATTGGATATCTAGTCTGAGACTTTTCAAAATGGATACATAAATAAAATATTTTGAATCACATGTATCAAACAAAGCAGAGACAATAGTAGAGGCTATGAGAATAGTACCTCGTACTATAGATGGTCCTGCGGATTGATCCTCAAGTATTGGCTCTAAGGAATGTAACTGACCTGATCCACGGCCCTATGTAACAGGTGGACTATCATGATCATGACTACTCTTATGGTGCTACAGGTGATCAGGGATCAGACTACCACGTCCATGACCTCCTCCTAGTCTAGAACTACTGGTGCTACTCCAACTTGCCTCCTAATGTGGCACAAAAGAACTCACACCTGAAAAAGGAGCTGAAGATGATCATTTTCCTCTTGAAGATGGTGGAAAGGTCCTTCAAAAGTGCTGAAGATGACCCATATGGCCACAAGCTCGACACTCAATAGGGTCTCTATCACAGTGGGGATTCTTATTCCATGGATTTCCACACTGATGACACACTATAGAGCTATCACATTGGATACTCTAGATACCATGGCCCTGACGAAAAACATCAAGGGAACGTTTCATACCACCGGAAGAACTACTGGTCGGACGCGGCACTGATCCTTTAAACCCAGTACTCGCTCAATCCCTCAGGTTACACTTAGTGATAAGGTCCTGATCAACTATTGCAGAGAAGGTGGGAAGTAGAAATACATTCACCTATGTTTGGATGGCATACTGAAGCCCATTTTCAAAACAACTATCACACCAAATCTCATCATCGACTAGAAATAATGTAAAGCGTTGTAAATCAATGAAATATGATGAATATTCCATAACTGACATAGAACCCTACTTGAGATGTATAAACTCTTTGGCTCTATTATCTCTCAATGGAAGAGGAAAGAACGGATCATAGTAGGCAGTCTGGAAGTCAACCCAAAACAAGCCATGATGATGTCGGGCTTGGGTAACGACATCCCACCAACACTTGGCTGAATCCCGAAGCTTTTATGTAGAAATATTCACTCTTTGCTCTGAAGGTTCTTCTAGATGATCAATGATAGATAACATGTCCTCTTTCCAATACTCAGTATCCTGAGATCCACCGTCCCCTAAAAAAGTAAGAGGATGCTACTGCTGGAACTCGCAGGTCAGATCATCTATCTTAGGTGAAACCCATGGAGCACCAATCATGGACTGCATCATACATAAAAAACTATCACAGACTTAGGCATTAGTTCCCATATCAAGTATAGCAGGTAGTGCCTCAAGTGGCACTCCTAGAAGTAATACAAGTGGATCAGGGCCCACCATGTCTGGAGCATGGTCATCACCACCTTTGTGGAAAACAACACGAGGACGTCGTGGCGGTATTGGTCTAAAAATTCCAAGCACACACATTAGAACAAGCATATAAAGAAGGAGATAACATCACTAACAGAAGCTAAAAGTAAGAAAACTCCCTACCCAATAAATACTACCCAAACTACCTTTTTAGAAGGCTAGGTATTGGTAAGGTCTCAAGTATAAGTTTCATGTTACTTTGCAATTAATTTCCAAGTTCACTCATTTACCTTTCATAAACATGATAAGGAAGGATAAGGATATATCGATAATTCGTTTTAGAATTTAGGATTCACTGTATAATGGATAGTCATTTCGGATGAATTAGTTCCCATACCCCTATCACCGAAACGACACCCATTTACTTATAGCATAATGGCTTGACTCGGAAAAATACTCATCCAAACCCATGAGGGCCCATACACCTCACGAATTGAGATAGGAAATCACTCAATCAAAGAAAATTTAATACAAGTACAGGAAACTATCACAACATCACTCAACAATTATAGGCATATCAAGAAATAAAAATAGTGAAATGCAGCATCACTCAGCGATTATTGTCATATCAAGCAATTTAAAAAAGTGAAATGCAGATATATGGCATGGAAATTTGCATGATATGTGAATTTTAGGTGCCTATGATAATGCATATAGCAATACTCCTTGCCCTCATATCATCGGTCCAAGGATGAAATAAATTTCTGAAGTGTAATAATCAACAACACCACATAGCATGTGAGTTACCCAATGGTGAAATAATATCAACTATAATAGGAAAAATAGAACAACAATTGCATTATGCGTAACTTGGATTTCACCTTGAACATGGGTTTGAAATGCCCAAGAACAGATTATAACCAAGTACCAAGAGTCCATATTCTCCAATATATTATCTCCAAATAGAAAAGAATGAAAAGAAACCACCTCTGATACCACTTTGTGATGACCCAGACCTGGATGCCACTTAATGGGCGCCCTGAGCCCGGTGGGCCACATAGCCTCAAGCACATCTTCCCAAATGCCAGAGGCTGCTGACTAGTAGTGAGGGACTAAGGTGTGTGTGGAGGATGACTATTCCCTTAATAGAAGAGTGTAGCACAACATAAGGGATATAAATGAATATTAAAGAGAAGAAGAAATATAAATAAATAATGGAAGAAAACTGATGCAAGAGATAAACAAGAACAACAATAACAGTATTAACAGGAAAAATGATGATATAATGTCATGTTATTAGAAAACTGAATATCATGGATACAAAAAAATAAGCATAACATGTTTCACATGGTTAAAGAAAACAAATTCTACTCCAAGCATCTCGAGATCCTACTCGGTCATCTGCTATCAAGCTACATCTTATCAGCACACAATCTAGTATTGGAAGATACATGCTTCCCTTTGTCAATACCTGCAACCTTTTAATCTACTTTAGGTACCAAACAGCGTCCAGAAAGGGTGTGAGATAAATTTCAGTGGACCACCACCAAAGGTGTCTATAACATCCAGCCCCCTTAATGGAATATAGATGTGTTCAGGTATGCATATATAATGTAAAGTAAGTAGTTCCATATAACTAAATAACCAAGTACCTTCTCCAGCCCTTGGCTAGTGTCTGAACATGTAACTAGATCATTAATTAATCAATTACCATTTATTATTAATAGGTCATGTTAGGCATAGCCAACACTGACATCACCTTGTGATAGTATATGTAGTAAAGTTCCCAAGATGTAACAAGGAAACTAGACAATGATATCTAGTGAGGGAGTTCCAGGGTAAAAACAAAGGTAATGTAAACTCACATAAAGCTAACTCAATAGTATCTGATTCTAGGTAAGGGATAAGAATATAATCCAGGGAGCATAATCCAAGTCATTCCATAATAAGGCCCCTACTAAGTCCAAGGTGATCGACCTGGGTAAAATGGGGCTAAGCAATGACATGAGCTCGATGTTCTTTCACCATGGCACCTACTAGTCAATATTGGATCCAAGGAGTGTATATGAGGTATCCTATAATAAGAAAGGGGCCCAACGATAGTATACTAGGCATCCAAGGAATAGACAAGAACTCGAGTCTAGGTGGGTATCAACCTATGAAAATCGTATCCTAGAATAGGAATACGGTTCCCGAGACCCAAGGTATTCTCCTCTTAGAATCCAAGGAGATAAAGAGTCAGTCCATTACTATTTTATATTGTAATCATGTAATAATTCATTTGGTTCAAGTATTGACTTCTATTAGTGTGGATAGGTCTGGTAGAGTTCAAACCATTGTTCCAAGCCTTGTCTTCAATTAGTATGGATAGGATAAGAAGTGTTGCAACCATATAATCATGTCTTAGACAACCTTTTAGGCTTATTGAATTATTGAGGTTCACTCCGCTACCTTCCATCAACATGGGAAGGGGTGATACAGACATGTAACCATTATTCAATCTATTTTGATATGGGAAATTTATATACTTAGTATACATGCCATATTACATTTCATATTTCACATTTAATAAACATTTTTAAGCACTTACATTAGGTGGGTCAAGTGGTTAGCATATATGGTACATGCCATTAAGCACTTTCATTTTCTGTAGTGTACGTACTGCCCATGATTTTATTATATATATATTGTAATTAAATTTATGGGCATTAATATTCTCATTTTATGATCCTTATTTCATGTTTTTTATGTTTAAAAGGATACTAAATCAGTAAAAAGGTTTTGTATCGATATTCCTTCTTTGAGACTCATGTTTTGTTATACACCTAAACTCTTTTTTTGAGGTACATATACATACATTTTACATGAAATATCATGAATATAATAATTTTAATGATATTATATGATTCATGTAATTTTCTTTACTTACATTGGGAGCATAATTCCAAGATACCATGTTATAAGAGTTTATTGAGGCAATCTCATTGCTTTTCGATATTGTTTAAGTATGTGATTCCTTTAATGAAATATTATGATCTATATCTCAAGAATATTCATGAGTTTCCTTCTACTATATTATTTCATGACATAATCATGCATTGGTACCATTTTCTACTATTCAGTACATAAGTTTGTTAAGAAATTGTTTTTAGGAAATACTAACTCTACCCTATCTCGATCGAAAATCTATTTTTCTGTAAAGGGTTTCTAAGAATATTATACCATTACCCTATAACATCTAAATAAATTATTACACTTTTGTATTTTAACAATTTATTTAATGTAATATTCTTTTCACTTTTCAAACAAGGAACTTTTCTATCCATTTCACTATGCAAGAATAATATTCATTTGATATCGTACGACATGTACGGATTTACCCACCATCATTTCTTTTTATCTCCCCTTGCATTGTTAAAAAGTTTAATATTTAAGAAAATATTTTTAAAAGTAATTTTCAAGGAAAATTTTTTTAAAAATGGTTTCAAAGTTCGTTTATATTTTTTCTTGAAAAACTATTTTCAAAATGTTTTCAAGTCTTATTTATATATTTTTGAAGTGCTTTCAAAGAAATAGTTTTTCAAAATGTTTTCAAGCTTCTTTTGTAAGATTTCAAGATAAATTATATTAAAAATGTTTTCAAGATTTATTTATATGTTTTCAAATTATTCTCAAAGAAATAGTCATGAAATCATTTTCATACTTTCATTACTTGTTTTCAAGTGTTTTTAAAGAAAGAGGGTTTTAAAATGTTTTGAAGTGTATTTTAAATGTATTCAAGGAAAAGGGTTTTAAAAATGATTTAATGTCTTATTTATAAGTTTTCAATGTATTTTATAAGAAAATTATTTTCAAATGGTTTTATGTATTAAAAATCCTTTTTCAATTAAGAGATAATATTTTCCTCATGAAATATTTTTAGAGTATTTTTCAAAATTAGTTCTATCTGAGATGACATCTAATAATGTTACTCAGGCCTTTATAATAAATGATCTAAAGGATCCATTCACATCCTTTATATTAATGAGTTATGATTAATTTCCTGGTCTTTATGAAACCCATTTCTCCTTCATGGGTAATATGTTTGTGAAAACCGTTCTCTTTCATGGGTTATATGATTTTGAAACCTGATTATTTTCATGGGTTATGATTATGATTAAATTATAATGAAACATGTCTCTTTCAACAAGTTATGAAATGTTTACATATTTATATTACCCATTTAATTTCATGGGTTATGATATGTGACAGGTGAATTTATGATCTTGTGGTACATGTATGTATGATTTCATTATGTGACAGGTGGGACCTATATCTCCCTCTAATACATTGGGTAAATATTTATATATCATGAGTTAATGATGGGAATCAAGTCGATGTTACTTATCCACTATGGGAAGTTAGGGAAACCTGATCCATTACAATGAAAGGACTTCTGAAGGGGATGGTTGTTTATTCCGCCCAGAAGGAGTAGTCACCATGATGATGATGGATGGGGAAACCTGATCCATTATGATATGATGGGGAAACCCAATCCCATATGAGGAAATAACTACAACTGGGGATAGTGGTGTGTCCTACCTAGTGGGTGCAGTTCCCATGAAGTTCCCTGATAAGTTCGATTAATGCATCTTGAA
Organism: Viscum album; assembly: GCA_963277665.1. Classification (NCBI taxonomy): domain Eukaryota; kingdom Viridiplantae; phylum Streptophyta; class Magnoliopsida; order Santalales; family Viscaceae; genus Viscum; species Viscum album. Next base: position 1,335,037,794 of record OY728132.1, on the reverse strand, counting down.
TTATAGGGAATAATATCACATGTTTATATATCCCATAATTCCATGTCTTATTCCTATGTTATGATTTTTTGGACTATGCTCTATATTTCATTATGATCTATGTCTTATTCGTATATTATGCTTTCATGGCATATGCTCTTTATTTCATTATTATTCGTGTATTATGAATGTCCATGATTTGTGCCATGATTTATTTTTATGATCTTTGACATGTAGGGTGTGATCTTGTAATATTTTTATCATGTTCCCATACCCTTTAAGATCATCATTATGCATATATAGCTCCCTTTTTTAACCTTACTAAGAATTTTAGCTCACCCCTTTCTTATGTTTCCTTCCCCAGGTTATGAGAAAATATTTTAGTTAGAACCTCTAAAGGTGGAGATCTTTATGGGAGATGTTGAAAATATTTCACCAGGATATAAGACTTTGTTTCCAAGTTTCTAAAGACACTAATCTATTATAGTCCTCAAGCTTGTATATTCTGTAATCTACTAAATATTCATATAAAATGATTTAATATCCATTTATGTTTCGACTAGGTTTAGATAGAGTTATCTCATGTTGACTTTGGTTAAATGATAAAGTATATATTGGAATAAAATATGATCTAATCATTCATATTCATGGATTTCTAATTTAACCAAACAAATTTTAGAGGAGCATTTATGTTAACAATTTATTGAATTTATTAAGTTGAACTTCATGATTTATTAATGAATTTTAGGGATTTATGTACTATACTGGATAACATGTGAACTAAATTTTGCTTTTGGTAAATATTTAAAGGAAAATGAATAACTTCTGGATCATATTATCTATTAAAAGTCAATTTTTCAAAATCGATGATAAATAATTCTTCTTGAATTTTTGTATCGTGGAGCAATAAATGACGTTAAAATTTATTGTAAAACAACAAATGGATGGAATTGTTCTTATGGAATGGATTGGTGTCAAGTATGTTTAGTTTATCATTTTTACTACCTCGATAGTAACAAAATTTTCAACATTAGTAAAACTATTTAAAAATAAAAAAAATTATTTTACATTCATTTCGGGTGAATATATTCTCTTTTTACCCCTATTTTATTTATATTTTTATCAACATTGTCTTTCTCATGGCCATGTTCTCTATCACCATTTATTAGTACTCAGAAATTTTGTATCATCGACATGTTTATATAATAACAACCAACCAATTTTATCCGTATTTGGGAACCTGATTATTTGTTATTGTGAGTAATATTTATGAATTAAACATCCCCTTTTCAAACAAAGTTTTATTATTCCTACATACAACGTGTCTTTTCAACAAAACTATATTCAAATATTGATCCTCTGGTGATAATGAAAAAAATTTTAGTGAATAATCAATTTAATAATGTGATAATGTAACATGCTTAAATTTTATTTTATAATATTAAAAAGGTAAATATTATTCTTAACACACAAAAAATGATCTTTTAGATAATTGAGATATATTATAAAAATATCATCATTTATTTGTGACAATTTTAAATTAGTTGTTTAATTGACGGATATTAATCTGATTAAAATAATTATAAATATATTTATATTTTTTCAAATCAATAAAAATTTATTTATTAATTATTGACTATTAATCCACCACTTTTTTTAAAAGTTGGGTTTTTCTTAAAAATACATTTTCATGAAAAATGGTTTTTATTGATTTTTATGAGTAAATATTTTAATAATTTTTTTAAAAAAACAATAATTAAATTTATAAATTTATCATAATTATTCAAATAATAATATAAATATTATCTTAGTGTTAAATTTGGTATTTTTAAAAATTAATTGAGTTCTTAATGAATACTCATAAATACTATTTTTTAAATATAGACATTTCTTGTCACTAAATAATTTAATTTAAAATTTTAATTAAAATTTTTAATATATATTAAAGTGAAATATGATCCATTTAACTTTGAATAATGTAATTAATTATAATTTAATTTAAAATATTTATTATTTTGATCTAAATTCGTTTTTATAATAAAAACATATTTTTCGAAAAGCAGAATTTTATTTCATTTTTCGAATTTCTATTAAAATTAATTTATGCAACATATAAAAACTAATTCATGAAAAAATAATCCATATAAGAGAACCATAGGGGTTAAACTTTTTTAAATATAGGCGTTTTGTTTTTTCTATAATGAATAGTAACAATTTTAAACATTTTCCAACACCGTAGGGGTAAAATGAGTAAACGAGGAGAAATAGTATGCGATAAGAGTTTAAAATAACTAAAAATCTATAAATTAATATATCTTATGACTGGAGATCAATGATCATCATAAATTATTAATTTTTTTGAAAATTTAATACCATATCTTTTGTAATGACATATATATTATTTTTTGTAATGAAAAATACAAAAGGTCAATAACAATTCTTTTAGAAAATATAATATTATTACATGGGGATAATAAAATGTTATGGTCTAATAAAAATGTTTGTTTTGAATATTAATAATTTTTTAATTGCATTAAAAGTTTGGGGAACACTAACACAATGCTTTTGCAAGTAGTAGAAAAGTTTTCTATATAAATTTTAAAACATAAAAATAAATTCTATTTGGATTAATTTTGGTGTTTCATGAATTATATTGGTAGTTATAATATATAATTTAAGTTTAGTGGTTATATATTTTAAATATAATGTTTTCTTCTTATCATCAAAGTCAAATTAAACGAATTTTCCCAAAATGGAATTAATGAAATTTTATGTTATATAATGTTTTTTAATGATTTCAAATTCATAAAAATATTTCAAATATAAAATTGGGTGAAATATGGTTATAAATTTCATCCCTTGATCATATTTGTTTCTTATTTATGCCTTATAATTAAATTTAATTCATTAAATGATTAAAAAAATGTTTCGCATCGATTATGGATAAAAAGGGATAATGGAGAGTTAAACTAAAGTGAAAATGATTATATTTTCAATTAAAATTTTATAAATCCTATTTTTTAGATATTTTTATACCATATGTTATCTCACCTTTAAATCATTGTCCATTTTGATGTACATGGATTGAGTATGACATTATTATATTTTAGTCTTTTGAAAAATTCCAAATTTCTCCAATATTTCCCTTATAAAATTACACCATTCACATCTCTCATTTACCCCACATTGAGCTACCTATATGATCCAAAAAATAAAAAATTATCTTATAAACTTAAATATGTTGGATTTATAGGTGTTTTTATTCTAAATATAATGTTCTGGGGGACCTTAATATGGTATATATATGAAGTCTATCGATTAAGAATAAATCATTCTATGGTACCTCTTTCAAATTATTTCTTCTTATACCTCATATAAATATATCATATTAATAATAAAATAAAAACTTAATTATCCTTAATTTACAATGAAAATTATTATTAAACAACCTTTATCACCCATATTTCCTATCAAATGGGAAATGAAAGTGTTGATCTTGAGTTTGTGTGCACTGTCACTCCACATAGTGATATGATTCACTTTTCACCATTATTTTACATTATTGGTCATTATTATGTATTTAATATTTATATGTTATATTTATGTCCTAATAACTTATTATGTATTATAATATTTTATCTACCTTCTTACCTTTTGATATATTGGAAAATGATAATGTCACTAGTTCTTAAATGTGGTCTACCAAATCCCTAAAGATATGTGCTTCATTTTTCAATTTCTCATTAAATAGTTAGTAATAATGATAGATTTAATTAAAATATATTATATATAGGATGTATAAATGTTTATAGGAAGGTGAATTTATATTTACCTTTCTTTAATTCCCACCATTTAAAAGTGGAAACATCACTCGTTCGTATTTATGAACTAACGTGTCCATGAAGTGGTATAATTTATTTTTCATCCCTACTTTATATGAATAATTATAAAATTTTAAATTATGTATTAATATGATTATTATTTAGTGATTAATATTATATATGTTATGTAACTGTGCTCAATATAAATTACTAGATCCACTAAACATAAACATTCTTACAAAATTACATAGTTAAAACCCATAAATTGTTATTTTAATGAAGAATGGTTAATAAATAGGTAATGATATATTATAAGTAAATTTTCTATGATATTATATGTATTTATTGGTTCTTTAATATAATAAAAATAAATTACAAATTATTATACCCTAGGTCAGAGAACTTACATCAAAAGTCATACATGAAGTAAGAGTTTTATGTTTTAATGTTATTTTAATGACATTGTATATGATTAAAATTACGATGAGAAAATTATACGATGTTTCTCTCTCTTATTTTATACATTATCCCTTCTTCAATTCTTTTATAGAGATTAAATTGTTTTCATTAATTTTATTCTCTCTATCTAATCATGATATGGAAAATAGTTTTTCAAGGAAAACTTAATTTAGTTATCTTTTCTATCGTAAATAATTTTTCTTTCATATCTATATTCACTAAATAAATTGAAAGAATATTTTTACTAATAAAAATGATTGTTTAAAATAATTTTTACCCATTTTATAATTTCTAATAAATTTTGTAATATAATATTATGTCATTTTCCAAATGAAAAACTTTTAACTTTTTATCGTAACTGTGAACAGAATCATTATTTTAACATACACGATAATAGGATCATAAAAGTTGGGTTTTTATTAAAATTTTGTCGGTGATAGTTGTTTATAAAATAAAAAATTTAATTTAAATAACTGCTTTATATATGTATTTTGAAAAAAAAATATTTGATTTATATGAATGAAATTCGAAAAAATATTGTATTGATACTTTAAAAATAGTGTTTTTGAAAATTTCATAACTTATAGAATAAACTTTTTCTAAAATAATTCACAATGGGAGTTAATAAAAATTAAAAAACAAGTAAAAACCATTATAATTATCTTATGAAAACTATAAAATATATATAATAGTAATATCTATATATTTACCTTCACTGTAAAGGAAGTAAAAAAACAATGAATTTGTTTATCCACATTTTTATCCAAATAGTAAATATATCAATTTATTAATAATGAAATCCATATATACTAATATTGGTATAGCATCCATTTCCATAGACACAGGAACCCTAAATCATAAATATCGAACACAAAATTTCCCTTTCAAAACATTAACATCCCTAGATCACAAATATCATATAGAGAAATTTCCAAAAAAATATTAAGTTGTGTAAAAATATCCTTTAGTCACATTCCTTAATAAAGAAAACATCTTTAAAAATTAAAATGAATAACTCTCTTGTAACATTATGGTAAAAACTATGTACACCAACATTAGATATCTTGGCTGGAAGATAATTCCTCCTCCTTTAATTTTTCATATATTTAAAGAAAAATTCCCAATTTTCATATTCAAAATTATTTAGAGTTATTAAAAATTACATTAGAGAAACTCATTCTTCTCTATAAGGTTTTAGTATAACATTATTTGAGGGTCTCCTTGTAATCCCCATAAAAATGACTTAGTATAATGTTTGGTTGAATGATTTTTCTTTATATGATGGAATGAATTCTTAATATAGTAACTTTTATTAATATTTTTCTACAAATCACTTCTGTTCTGACCAATGAATGTTTTTCTGCTATACCTAGAATAAATTCACTCGGTGTGACTATTTTATACTTCATATTTTAGAAATTGTAAATATTTTTTAAATGGAATTGTATCTATATAATTTAAAATAGTATAGTTTTTTTGTTTTAATGATGTTTTGCAGGATAATAATAGTTTTCTATTTATGGTAAAATATCCTTCTAATAGAAAAATTCTATGAACATGGGATGTATGAAAGTTAGAATTGTATAAAATTTTAATTAAGTAATTTGTTATTTTAAAATACAATGTTAAAAGGTATTGAAATAAATCTTTTGAATCAATAATATCTCCTATTATGGTAAGAATAATTAAAAAAATTGGGAAAACAAAAATAATAAATACTTACTTCCCATGTAATATTTCCTCCAGTGGCCTAAAGGCCTTAATTTTAAATTGATTTTTGATAATCCACCTTTCAAGGGGTGAGGTGGAAACCATATAAGGCCTGTAGACGTAAGTATTACATGGACCATAGGCCTTAGAATTATTCACTTCCCATAGGCTTCAAACATTACATACAACCTAGACTAACTACTTGGAACTGCTCCTCCCCAGCATCTTCATTGTGAAATATGCTCTCCACCTTCACATGGATATCTAGATGGGCTTTACCGTGCATGCACAGGCTTGTCCCAATTCTAGGTTCCATACCCCTACATTCTTGAAATCCATTTAGATTCTACAATGGTGAAATCTCCTTGGTTATCCTCCTTACCCATGTAATATTCATTTCTAACCTTTAACCATTTTCATGAAAAATATAAAAACAATTTGATATCTCCATATTTCCCAAATTTATTAATATCAAAAATAAATTGGTTCATTTCCATTAATATTTAAATGTTTAAAGAAATTATCCCCTATTTTCATTTTCAAAAATAATATCCTACTGGTAAACATGGTAAATATAAATTTAGAAACAAAAAAAACAATTATGAAATAATTTGTTTGAAAAAAAAGATTCATATGAAAATATATATTAAATACATCCATCTAATGAATATAATAAGTTAAATACATATAAAAAATTATGGAATAAATATCATCCAAAAAATGTTTTATTTATTAAAAAAAGCTTCAAGAGTTTAAAAAATAAATTAATATTTCTTATAAAAAAATTTGTAATAATCTTTTTCTTATTCAAATCCTCTTGATATTTTTGTGACTAATCAAAAACTAAATTCATTTTACCCACATCCTCTTCAATAACTCCTATAATTAGGTTATCATTTTTCATGTTCAATAATTCTTTTTCCAAGGATTGAATCCATTCTTCCTGATCCAATATGTAATTATCTTGAGTCATTATAAGATATTTACAGTTATCAGTTGGTCTGGTGTTCTTTGAAAATTATTCATTTACACTTCTTGAAATCTTTGAAACTAACTTGTTTGAATTTTTTTCCATCTATATTCTAATTACAAAACAATATAATAATTAATCATACGCTCAATTAAACCTCTAAATATTCATTTCATAATATTTTTTGTTAATATAATGACATTACAATGTCCTGCCATTCTATTCTGAAACCATGATTAATCTCCAATTTTTATAAGGTAAGGTATATATTATCTTTTAATATATTCTTTGTTATGATTGTCTACATTATTAGGAATATTGGTTGAGAGAATAAATTTTCCTTATAAATATAAAATAATAAATTTATCATTCATGAAGTTCATAAGGTGACGTTGATAACCTAATTTACTTATCGTAATTTGGTTTTGATTATGTACGTAAAAAAATATAACATATGAAATTCACTAGTTTCTACGAAGAACAGTCCAAACTCTACTAAATATTTCTACTTGATCATTATAACTTATTGTTAATATTCTACCTTTTATCTTGATAATGTTAGGAAATAACCGTTTATTTCCATTCAAATTCCTCGAACACCCACTATATATTCACCAAAGTTATTTCATTATGTAATTTTCATATTTTCAAAAATATAATGAGTTATTATTTGGTACCTAATCATGTTTGTGCCTTCATTTTACCTATAAAAACAATACTTATACACAAATATCAATAATTCTTTTTTTGAATATTTTTAAAATTCCTTAGAAATCTATTGACTATAGAAACAAAAATATTTAATTCTATTAAAAGAACATATTTTCTAATGTCAAACACATTTACATTTACTAAAAAATGTGGAAATTTTAGAAACAAAATGTTAATGTTGACAATAACATTTAGAATTTGTATAATTCATTCTCAAATTATTTGGATGTGATCTCATATGTCTATACATGTTATCAAATTTTTCCTTTGTATAAGTAAAATTTGATAGTAATTTTTTAGACTTAGAATTATAGAAATTTGATTTAAATCTATATATATTATAAATATATGAGGTAATACTATATTTATTATCTAATTATATGGTAAAATACAAATACCATAGGAAATGTTAAAAAATTATAGAATGTTTATTTGAAGTATTTTCAGTAACATCATTATTTTTTTAGAAATATGTTTATTTTTTCATTATAAGAATGTGTGAAATATAGAAACATCTACATTATTTTATAAGTAATTATATTCATTATATTAACTGTATTTTTATTTTTCTAAAGAAATAAAATCATTTTAATAATCGGAATCTTGATAATTTTAACATAATGTAAAATTCATAAGGGATTTGGTAAATTTCTTTCCCATGTAAAATTGGATTATTTTTGGAATTAATTTATATAATGCCAAAATAATTTGACTATCATTTCAATCTTATAATTATTTTACAGAAGAGGTATATCCTCTACTTTCACTCCATATTTCATAAGAATTAATAATTTTATATCCCATGAACTAGTAGGAAATATTTGAATCTATTTCTTTCTTAACATCTTTATAATAGAGAGAGAAATCCAATATTATATGACCTGGATTCTTACATTCATGAAAAATCATCTAGTATGATTCTTTTGGATCACTTATTTTATATGGATATTCATAAGATTATAACTCAAAACATTCTTTCCAACTATAATATTTATCTTATTAGAAATATTTTGATGTTCATTTTCACTCTATTTAGATAAACTATTCTTTGAATCAACCTTTACATTATTATTTTTTGAGGAGTTTACAACTTTCATAGTAGATATATATTTCTTATAAATATTTTTAGTATAAGAAAAATATACTCTATTCATGTTCTTATCTTTTTTCATGTATTTTCAATCATACCTCATACTGCATGAGAGTTACAATCAGATAATCTAGACTCAACATAATCATCTTTCTGTATCCTAAAGATATATCCTATTAGATTCCAAATATTTTAAATTATTTCAATAGAATTTTCAATCAATTTTTCAACATTCATGTGTTTATCTCAATGAAATTGAAGACTATTTACAGTTTTCATGAATCTATGATGTATTTTAGATACATATCCATGAAGTAAAAAAATGAACGGCCTTATAATCATCTCTCAAAATTTCACTTCTAGTTTAAAAAAAATTCCAAAAATGTATAAATTTCAATTTTTTCAAACACTACATTCAATTCCAATTTATGTAATCTAGTTATAGATATTACTTTTCATACATGAGAGTGGAGTATTTCTGACTTTATAGTTAATTTGATATTCCATTTTTTTATCTTGACTAAATTTAGTAACATACTTATCATGAATTTTATAATCTTTAATCATAAAATAATTGTTTTTATCTCTATTTTTATAACAATAATATTCATTTTATCTCTCTTTTATTCATAATCAACACCAAAAAATAGTGATTTGTTTGGATTCGATTTATCTAATGTACCAACAAAAAAACCAAACATCTTATAAAATAAATGTACACATTTCTATAAAATATATTATTATAACAGTTTATAACAAATAGAAACTAACTATGAAATAAAATTTAGTGGTTTATAATTAATGAAAATAAGTTAATATTATTTTAGAACATCCTCTAGTAATAAATATTAGAATTTAGTAGTATAGATTTACCATAATATGGTGGTGAATTTTAGTTTATTAAAGAAGGAATATAATTTATATAACCTCTTTATGAAGGTATTTTATATAATTATTATTTTTTGATTTATAATAATCTAATCAGAAAACTTTTGTACCAATTATTAAAAAAATAAAGTTTCTAAAATGTTTATAGCATACAGAATAAATCTTTTCTTAAACAATGAAGGGTGTATATTAAGAAACCTAAAAAATTAAGAAGTAATTTTTTTAAAAGTTCATATGAAAAAATACGTAATCATTATTAAAATAATATACATAGATATTCCATCAGTTTAATGAAGTTAAAACCCTATCATTGGGTATTCACTGTTTTTAATAAACTGTAAAATTTTGTCTTTATCAAGCAAGAAATAACTTGAAACTAAGATTAGTAGAGTATTTATTTACATATCTTCAAGAACTATCATCTAGAAAGAACATAAATAATATTTTTTCCTAAAAACTGTAATATCCTTTGATCACAACGAAAAGATTGAAAAAATACTTAAAAAATATTCTTAAGGCATTTGTAAAAAAGTCCACACTTGGATGCATTAATAAATATAAAATCTCTAAAAATTAAAATGATTCTCTCTTAATAAAAAATATGAAACAATTTTTTTATATAAAATTTAGATATCAATTGTTGAAAAATAATTTTCCACCTTAAACTTCTTCTGTATTTAGGAATATACAAAATACTAAAAAAATTATTCATCGGAGTTGGTTTTGATGAATTCAGATGAAATCATTATTTTCTAAAAATTTTCATTATAAATTTATATGGTAGTTTCCTTGGAAGCACTGTTAAAATGATTTAATATTCCTTCAACTAAAATGGTGTTTTTTCATCTTATGGAATGAATTTTTCATTTAATAAAATTTATAATATTTCATTGGGAATATATATCTACCACCATCTCATCAATGTTTTTAGGTTCACATAGTATAAATCCATCTGGTGAGGCAATGTTATACATATTCATTTGGACATTATAAATAGATTATAAATATATTTTTATCAATCAAATATAAAAAGTTCATGTTCTCAGGTTAAAGAATCTCAATATGATAATTTTTTTCTATTTATGCTAAAATAACATTCCTAAAAAACATTCTATAATCATAGAAATTATTAAACATAGTAATGTATAAATATTTAAAGATGTGTTCTTTGATTTTTAAAAACAAAGTTATAAATTCATGAAATAAAATTTCCAAATCAACAATGGAATGAAAAAAAACCATTTGTCATGATTATTCAATGTTTTTAATAATAAATTATATGTTTCCAAGTATGTTTTAATGTAAAAATATTTCAATAAGAGTTTTTAATTTGTTAGACCTTAAATATGTGATTTCAATATAGAAATGGTATTTCTATGGAGAATAGTTTAGTGGACTTTTGATGTAATTCTTCTGTTGTGATGACATACATGATGTTAATTATGTTTCCCTAGTGAAATAATTTTATAATACTATACGTATTCGTTATTTTGGATTTTTATAGCTACGATGATTAAATATTTATAGATCCAATTTTATTTTATAGACGTTATGTTTTGATGAATGTTTTCATGATATTTTGGAATACTTTGGAATGAATTATATATTTTTCATTAGTGGGATTGGAATTATATATCCCTTCAATGAATTTTTTAATGATTAATGTTTTATTAAATCAAAGGGTACATGAAAGCTTATCCCAAAATATAAAATTAGGGTACACTAGACGTTAAACCTATCCAAAAATAGGTACATGTGTACATGTCCCATTAATAACAATTGATGAATATCTTGGGGGGTTTCCTTGTCATAATATTTATATGAAAATAATTTGGACACATTTTAATTAAAAAAAAATTTGAAAAAAATTATACCCTTATGGTTCGTGTTTACATATTCCATTATGATTCATCACATATAAAATACCATGCTTTATGACCTAATTTATGGTCATAATCTATGATTTTTTTATAGTTATCAAATATTAAGATCATTCTATCATATCGTTATGCTCATTTTATGATTAAATTATCCCTAGGACCTGAATAATGCATTATGTATGATATATCTAATAAAGGATCTTGTAGTGAATAAATAAGTGGTTGATGATGAAAATACTTTATATACGAGTTTTTTATGAATCATAGTTTTCAATTATAATAAACCATTGATGTTATAGTTTAGATTTTACAATATTTAATTGAATATTATTCAAATAATATATAATATTAATTTATGAAAATTATATATCACTGTATTGACAAATAATCTCTACCTCAATAAATACCATACAAAAATTCAAAATGTTTGATCAAAGGAATCAGAACTTTTTTATACTAAATTATTGGTACTCTAGTATTATGAGAAAATAATATTCCATTGTTAATTTTTATTATGAGGGTTGTTTTAGTTGATCTAATATTCTCATGGGAGTTTAGATCACCACAATGATTATAAAGTCACTTGGGTATTAAATCATATATGTGAACTATACTATTATTATATCATTTCAATGTGTGGGTGAGTTAAGAAGTGATATCACTCACTCTAATAATATTTTTGTATTTAATTCATAAGAAATAATAAAAGAGATAAATGTAACAATGTTCACTAATTCACCCCCTCTCGTTGAATATCAGTATTCCATGGGAAACCAAGCCTTCTTATTCTTTAATATTCATTAAAAAATATCAACATATTGAAAATTAAAAAAATGTATATCGTTCTAGAATCATCTTAAAAATATGTTGTTTCATCATGAGATTACAAAAAGGGTGTCCAATTATAAATTATATGACTTTTTTCCCACTGTTTCACTAGATTAAAAATCATTCATATATTTTTCTATAAATTCCACTAAATTGTTTTTATTTTTGATCTAGTAGTTGTTGATTGTGGAGAAATACTATAGTAGGGGTGTCCAAGATGCATCATGAATGTTTTACACAACTCTGTTTACTATTTTGGTATATATATGGTTCTCATTATGTAACTTGCCAAAATTTTAGAAAAGAAAACTAAGTTAGATAGAGTACAAGATACACAATAATGAAATTAAATGAACTATGAAATATTATTATTTTAATATGATTGTTGTAACCTAGGAATTAAATTGATGATTATTAATATTATCAAATAAAATATGAAATATATATATAAATATATATATTTCATACTCAATATAAATTTATTGATAAATTATTAGTAAATAAAAAATCAATTTTCAGTTATGTAGTTTTGTTCTAAAAAATTTAATTTTCGTCAAAAATGTTTTTTATTTATATTTGGAAGAAAATGTTATAATTTAATTTATAGAAATTTTACAAAATTTATAGGATAAATATATCCTAATTTATTAAATATTCATGTAAAATTTATGTTTGGTTTAAATTTCATGATCTTTAAGAAAGTATTGATTTTTCAGTAAATACTAAAAATTACATTTCTTTAAAATACGGTCATTTATTTTCAATAATAAAATTTATTTAAATGAGTATTTAATATTTGATTGTGATTTAAAGTAACCTATGTATCATTTGGTTATATTTAATCCATTAAATTTTTTAAATCAAATTCATAGAAAATGGTGTCAGTTTATTTTTTAGTTTAAAAACACATTTTTCTAAAAAAACGTTCTAATATGCATAATGTTAACTTGATTTAATTAATTAATAAACTCATAATTTGGAATTATTTAAATGTAAATTATATATTATATATCTATAAATATTAATTAAAATTCATATAATAATAATTAACATATATAGAGTTTATATAAAAACCCTCTTATGCTTGAAAAACTCATTTCTTTAAAAAAACCCTTTTTTTTCCTCCCACTGGTTTAATTTTTAATTAATTTATGATATTTTAATGAATTTAATATTAAATGATGTATTATCTAATTCTAATCATGATATTTAATATTATGTAATACTTTATACAAAATGTTGAGCCCTCTGGAAGATTGTTGAATTCTTCCTCTAATCAATGTTTTAATAGTCACAAATCATTGTTACTTAATCCGGTTGGATTTCTCATAAACTTAATCACAATCTTGTAGTGAATCTGTTTATATCTTTTGGATCATGTTTATCTATGATTTATTGATTTACATGATTTCTGGAAGTCTCCTGGATCAAACAGACACTTAAGGTCAATGGTCGCACCGATCCATATCAAAGGTGAACGGTCGCACCGATCCATATCAAAGGTGAACGGTCGCACTGATCCATATCAAAGGTGAACGGTCGCACCGATCCATATCAAAGGTGAAGGGTTGCACTAATCCATATCAAAGGTGAATGGTCGCACCGATCCATATCAAAGGTGAACGGTCGCATCGATCCATATCAAAGGTGAACGGTCGCACTGATCCATATCAAATGAGTCACCGATCGAATGACACACCGATTCTGATCAAATGAATCACCGATACTAATCAAATGAGTCATGGATCATGACACACCGATGCTGATCAAATGAGTCGCCGATCATGACTTACCGATGCTGATCAACTGTCTCACCGATCGAATGACACACTGATGCTGATCAAATGACTCACCAATGCTGATCAAATGAGTCACCGATCATGACACACCGATGCTGATCAAATGAGTCACCGATCATGACTTACTGATGCTGATCAACTGTCTCACCGATCGAATGACACACCGATGTTGATCAAATGACACACCGATGCTGATCATCTGAGTCACTGATCAAATGACACACCGATGTCTAGCCACCGATGCTGATGCTGATGACCTGCCGATCACTTGACTCATTGTTGATGCTCCTTTCTGTCACAGAGTCCAACGACTGAAAAAAAGGAAATACCTTAGTCCAAAGTGATTCATCGTTTTAAGAAACATCAAAAAATCGACAAAGGGATGAACAAGGAGAACATTTCCCATAGGTCGCGCAAGTTCCCTCGTGGTCACGCAAGTACACTTGCGCGCCGACTAGTGGTCGTGCAAGTACTTGCGCGCCGACTAGTGGTCGTGCAAGTACTTGCGCGCTGCCTAGTGGTCGTGCAGGTATACTTGTGCGCCGCCTCATGGTCGCCCATGTGACTTGCATGACCTAAGTGATAACCGCCCGGTAACTGCTCGGGGTCTTCTTCTGCCTATAAATAGACCCTGTGGGCCCCCCATTCGAGAGGATCTTTTTTCAAAAACTCGGATTGAAGATCCCGACGCCCAAGTCTCTTCGCAAAGCATCCAAAACACTTCTAAGGTAAATTATTACCTAGAACGGAAGATCTAAAGGGAGGAAGTAAAGCCTAAGTGTTGAAACTCATCAACACTTGTGTGCCTGAATGGTCATCCCTTAAGGGAAGTGGTCACACTTGCGCGCCGCCTTATTCCTTCAATAGAACTTGCGCGTCCCTTTTCTGGAAGAACCTAAAGAGGATTCTAAAGGCTTTAATAAAGATTCACTCAAGTATTTCAATGCTGGTTGACCATCGCGCAAGTACCTCATGTGTTGCGCAGGTATACCTACGCGACCAATACTTGCGCACCGCCGCAGTACCTATGCGCCTTCCAAGACTTGCGCGCCCCTTTCTTTTTGGGGGCCTTTCTTTCCCATTTCACCCCTCTTAATCCATTACACCTTTTCTTTTCAAGATTCAGTCTTTAAGACACTCTCCAAATCCATTTATGGCATGATTTCTTGATTTGACATCCTTATCTGAAAGGAATTCGGTGGAATATCTCTCAAAACCTAGTGATTTACATATCTTTATGTCACTAAAGATTGAGAGTTCATTCATTCAACCTCATCCTTTAAAATGAGAGAATCATTAACCTGGGTCTCCTTTTCAGGAATAATCCCCAGTCCTAAGTCCTCCAAAATTGGGCATCCTCCTAAGGAGTAAGCCCCAAATTCTTAAAATTCCCAAATATGGGCATCCTTTTCATGAGTAAGCCCCAAAACTTAATCTCATAACCTGGGTCTCCTTTTCAGGAATAAGTCCCAGTCATAATCATTGGATTCCTTTTCAGGAGTAAGACCCAAGTCCCATAACCTGGGCCTCCTTTTTAGGAATAAGTCCCAGTCATAATTATGGGCATCCTCTTTAGAAGTAAGCCCTTAGTCCCTTAATTTCTCTTTAACCAGTCCTAATTTTTGTTTCATCTGGGATTCCTTCTCAGGAGTAAAACCCAGTTATAAATCCTGTCCTAATTTGGGTTTCCTTTTCAGTAATAAGTCCCAAGATAGAGTATTCAAATCTCCATGAAGCACATATACCTTTATGGACCATGTTCTTGGATTTTCTCCCTAAAAGTAAATCATAAACCTTCATCTATCTGGGTAGTCATACATACATAATCCCCTAACCATTTCTTATGATTTCATCTTTCATGGCACAATTGTCTAATTTTTACCAATACCTCTTGTTTCTCACACCGAGCATGACTCACGTGATCTTAGAGTGTAAAAGTAATTATGACATCCTTCTTTGAGCCATCAATCATAAACGTCATACTCCCTTACTCGAACTATGTGGGTTCTGATTCCTTTTCCAAAACAAAGGATACGTAAGTAGCCCATTTATGGGTTCGATCCCAACTCTGAAATAATCCATGTCCTTCTGAATGACAATAAACTTCAAGTGCCCCACTGAGTGGCTTTAAAACCAGCTTAGTCATCATAATGACCAAGAGACTTTTATATAAATGTTTTGAAGGATACCATTGACCAAGAATCTCTAAATAGATACAGATGATTCTCTATTGATGAAGAACCTCGAATACATATAAAATATTCTCTTAATTCCTTAAATATTCAATCATTGATTGTTAAAACTAAAGGAAAGCTCATTTTATACTTGGTAATGTAATAAGGATTCACGAACATAACTTAAATCTATAAAGAGAGTCCCGGAGTAGACAATAATTCCCCTCAAAAAGGTGTGATGAGTCCGACCTCCCATCTTCTCGACCAATGAAAATTCCTAAGCCTCATTATTCCATAAGCTAATGAGCGCCTACCTTTGGAAAGTAGGTCCAAACGGATGTGGAATCATTGGATGTTTCCGGTTCTACAAACAAACCTGCTAGAAACTGATCGGAACGTTTGAATCTCCCATCCAGGAGGTCATCCCCGAATTCTGAGGGAAACAAAAATGGTGAACCTGGCGTGAATCCTTAACCAAGTTAAAGTGGTGTTTTACCTATTTGTTAAAGCCCTTATTTAAAAGTCAGTAAGAGGGCTAACAAAAACAGTCATTGACATATGTGCTCATCCAAAGGATGAAGTGGATGAATTTATCTTGATTACGTCTGTTATATCAAACAGGCACTCTTTTCCAAGATCTTCTGTATTTCCATAATGGCTGCTCTCAAATTCACATCTGTGAATACTGCTGCTGCAAATACCACTACTGCTATTCCTACTGGATCGCCATCCGCTCTGAGGTTGACATCACCTACTCAGTGTCTTCAACGCTGGGTATCAAATGCGCTAGTTAAGGAGTACCATCAACACGGTACCATCCCAACTCTAGAGGCTGCCCGACAGGCCCTCCAAGTGAACAACTCACACAGGTCGTCCGGACAACGACGACCAGTGATCAAGAGGCAGGCGGTGCTGACTACCGTCTCCAACCGTTTCGGGTCGTTATCCCCAGAACGCAATTTCCATTCACTCCTTTACTCTAAGGAAGTGAATGAGCAGGTCCCTCAGGGACTTAATTCAAAAAGACAGGAGTCCTTCCCGAGGGCTCCCATCAACAATCGTCACCAGACTCGTGCGTTAGTGCGCCCTCAACATGATGAGGGTACCGACTCCAGGCATTCAGCTTAGGTTCCTCGAACCCAAGCAGGCAAGACGAACCGCCAGAGATGGAATCCAGTTAACAATGGGCAGGTTTTCATCCCTGCCATCTCCGGAGAAGTCCAGAAACCTAACTTGGTGGCGAACAACGAGCAGGCACACACACCTATCCGTTTTAATTCCGCTGTCCAGCAGACTCGTCTGGCAGCATCACGCCAATCCCGCCAGGAAATTCTGGCGGAGTACTATAGGCAGGAACATACACCTGCATATACATCATCAGTTAGTCTGCAGGCTCGCCTGACTACATATGATGTATCTCGTCAATTGCGTTTGGCGAAGTGTAATCAGAAGGCACATACACCTGCTAGTACTAATCAAGCTTACCAACAGTCTCGCTTGGTAGCGCACGGAGAAGTCAGTCGGAAAGCTCCGACGATAAACAGGAGGCAGACTCAACTCTCTGCCTCAACACTTGAGTACTGTCAGGATTCACTGATAGGAAAAGGAGGACAGGAGCAGGCACATACACCTACTCCAAGCCCAGAATGGAAGTATATCCCTGTTTCGGCGGCTGAAGTCACCAAACATATTTTGTCAATGGTGAAAGAGAAGAAGCAAATTCCTGCTCATATTCTGGATGCTTGCCAGGATATCATAACAGCTTCAGCATCATCTCAGGGACAGACACATAAATCTATCCCTAGCAGTGGAGTGACACATCAACGATTCACTCCGGAACCGACACACACATCTGTTCCAGTCCAAGAGGGTTATGGGGCATACTCCCCCATATCATACGGACAACCAAGTCAGGAACAAACACCTGATTTGAGTGGAGATAGTCAGCCTAACCTGACCATCTTTCCTGATCAGGAACATACACCTACTCAGAGTAACCACTTTCATCAACAAGTGGTTTCCAAAGCGATTAAGAAGGCATCTAAAAAAAAGATCTACCCAGCACAGTCAGGAGATCAAAGGCCAATCTGCAACAAGGCTTTGCTCGATGCTGTAGTTCTTGAAGCCCTCCGACATTTATCTATTGGAACTCAAGATTCTACTCCCTCATTTCCCAATAACGAGAACATTAATTCCAAAAGTCTTCAACAGACACTTTCTCGTGAAGGCTTGCTTCGTGACAATTCGGTCAGTCTTGAAGTTTCATCTTCAGATGAGAGCCACAGGAACCCTCTGTGTGGTCAGAAGACCAAGGAGCAAGAGATATCATCTTTTGTTATAACTCATTATGGTGGTCCTCCCCATGATGATGAACTTCACTGCGAAAGTCCTCTCCGCAGTAGTGATTCACATTGCCAGGAAAATACTCCAGTGGACAATGTAGTGCCGAGAAAGACCTCTTATCTTGAGGCACTTGCAAATGCGAAACCAGTCATGTCTGATGCTTTATCGCTAACAAGTGAAATACTTTCTCAATAAGAAGATAGCCCAGGGTGTAGGTCATTCTCCGAACCACCCCTAATTCATGCATCTTCTAGTTTGATCAATGATCTCTCTACCAATCTTGTTGAATCCGATGAAGCAACAAGGAAACACCAACTCTGGTAAAAAAAGGTAGAAGAATCTTCATTTAATGATAAAGAGGAAATGCTGAACATGAGGAAAAAACTGGCAAAAAGTGAGGTACCAGTCATGTTTTGGCCTTTGGCTGACTCCCAGTATGACATTCCAAATATGTTGACGGAAGATGGAGTCCATGATATTCGTCTCAACATATGGAAAACTCTTTGTCAATTTAAGAAGAAGGTATTATCTTGTGATGAATATGAAAATCATCTTAAGATAATAGAAGGGCTACAACGTCAGATTGATTTGGCATCTCTATCAGTCTCTCGATATCCGAAGGCTGAAAAGCAGCAGAGAACCCTTCAACGTTCATGCCCTGGCGCACTAAGAAAATTGTGTCAATTAATTGCCAATGCTCCATCTGATGTTCATATCAGAGGATGGGGTGTTCACGGAGCACTACATTTCACAGTGCTTTCCAGTCAGCAAAGCCCGCCAAAAATGATCTCATGCAATGTTATTTCCCATGGCCGGCCACAGTCAATGTGCTTTGTTCATAATCAAAAGATTGCTCAAGAACAGGCTTCAACTAGTTCCTCTCAAAATCAAGGATATAGAGAAAAAGTTGTTGAATTTCTCCAACATCAAGCAGGAGAGAATATTGCACAAGCCTCTCGTATGGAGAAAACACATCATCAAATGACAGAAGTTTCGGAAATCATCCAACGGTCTATTGAACCAGGTGATAAAAGTGGATAAAGGCTAATGCATCCAGCTAATTTCCGAACTAAGATTTTCAAGATCAAGAGATCTTTTAAGAAGGTCTCAGACATAGCATGTCAAGAGCCACCCCAGCTTGTCAGACTGGGGACTCCTTTAACCCAACCCTCAGAGTCAACAAATGGGATTCAAGGAGTTGAGCGGAAGCAGCAGGAACATCCCCAGTTCTCGAGACTGGGGACTCTTTCAAATCATTAATCCCCTTTTCAGAGAATATCGTTCTTTTCTCGATTGGGGAAGAAGCCCCAAGAGGAATGAAGAGCCAAATTATCAGGAGATTCCCTCCAAGTTATAGCTCGTCAAGAAGTTCCTAAAAGATTAAATCAATAAAAGGCAATGTCTCATCAAAGACATGAAAGAAGACAATATCCTAGAAATGTTGATAGAAGGGATGTGATGCATTATACATCAATCAATGTCATCAATTCTGTTGTTGCTAATCCACCATAGGAGACTCACTCAGGGGACTCAGATGAAGAGCGTCCTGCTCAAGAAAATGTAAGCGCTGATACAAATGAAGAAGGTGTGCGTACATGAAGTCAAAGGATTACTCAGAACCTAGGTAATCCACTTCCCTCCCTCCAAAAGGTATCCAACAAAGGGAAGGGAAAGAATCAGGTTACATATCCTTCCTCTGGATAAGGTTAATCGCTCTCATTAGAGAAAAGGTTTGCACAACAAGAGGAAGAAATGAAAGAATTAAGAAGGATGAATGCAGAACTACTTCATAGTAGTCTTCTTCTTAAAAATTATGGAGTCCGACAGCCAAAGGAATTTGTTGCAGTTACTAAGATGGAACAGGAATATCCTCCTTTATCAGTACACCCTCATAAGTCTAATCCTACAAGTCAAGTGCAATAATGGTTGGCAGCACTACCATCATTTGCAGCACCAACCACCATGTCTATCCAAGCTCCATTCATTGCACCTACCCAAAACCAAGTTCAACATGATGTTTCTCAAAAGTTAATAACTACTATTGAGTCATTAACAGCTCGGTTAGAAACTATGGAAGGGAAACGGGCGCAAGTTCAACCAGAAAAGAAAGTTTACCATGAATGGGTAGATTCAATTTCTCCTCCATCTAGTTTTGGAAACCCTGTTTTCTCTACTTTCAATGGATCAGGAGACCCTGAACAACATTTGACGCATTACGTGTCTTGTTGTGATCCTATGATGGGAACTCCAGAGCAGCAAGAAGCAGTGAAACTCAGATGCTTTGTGCGAACCTTGAAAGGACCAGCTTTTGTCTGGTATACAAGCTTGCAATCCTGGTCAATCATCGGATGGGAGGATCTTCGTCAAAAATTCCTTCTTCAGTTCAGCTCAACTTTTCCAAAAATGATAGTTTTTGATCTTACAAACTGCAAGCAAAGGGAGAATGAAACAGTCTCTGATTTCATTTCTCTCTAGAAGGGATTAATGTATTCCCTGAGTTTAGCACTCCCTCAGGAAGAGCTGTTGCCAATCTGTGTGGCAAATTTGCGTGATGAATTACGCACTCCATTGATCCCTATGAAATACACAAGAGGGTTTTGAGACCTTACTTCAATCGCTCAGCAGATTGAAGATTCCCTTATACAGGCTAAGGTTAAATCTCGTGTAATTCCATCAGCTCCAGGAATAAGAATGGGTAAAGCAGAAACTGCTACAGTTATGCTTAAACAAGCACCTGTACCTATTTCTACTTCAAAACCTTCATCTTCTCGAAGGGCTCCACCTCCTGAACGCCAACAACAAAGGTCGTTTCGTCCAAATGATCAAAGAGATCAACGACAAAAACAATTTGAGGATTTGAAGAGTAAAACATACTCTTTCCAAAGTGAGCAGGTTCCTGGTTACTTCATTTCAGCTCTGGAAAATAATTTGGTTTAATTACCAGTACCCAAGAGGCCAAACAAGGAAGGAGATGAAGACTGTCCGAATTATTCTCCCTTTCATCAAATGTTGGGGCATCCCATCTAGGAGTGTTTTGTCTTTAAAGACCTCCTGCAAAATATGGTCGACTTGGTACAAGTCAAGTTGAAAGGTTTTTCGACTCAGATAGCATGTGTTAATGCTACAGTTCCAGAGGAGGAAGGTGAATGGCAAGAAGTCAAAAGCATAAATGCACAAGAGTATGATGATTGGATGGTCAAAAAGATAATCAACCAGACTCATTCCATTTTGCGAACACAATTAAAGAAACCAATTGTGTCTTCTACCATGAATATTGCGGTAAACCCCTCTTCATCAGAGAAAAAATCCTCAAAGAAACGGATTGATTCAATGAAGAAAAAAGAATCAGAAGAAGATGAGTATGTGTTAAAGCCTAAATTTTCTTTGACTCTGGAAGAATTTATGCCATCTAATTCAAAACCACGGGCACCACCCCACCAAACAGCACAACCTAAACAGGCTAATCAGGCAGAGTCTTTATCAGACGAAGAGTTAATCTTTGGTTCTGTTAATATGATTCAATTAACAGATCCATATTCCAGTCTTGATGAGCCTGAATTCCCTGTACCAAATAAGGGAATCCGAGGAAGTTCTAGAGGTTTGGGATACAGGGGAAGACGTGGATCTTTCTGAAGCCACTACTCCAATTCTACCCCTGCTTGCACTGTGTATGCAGCAGAAACTCGTGGTAGAGCCCTTCAGCAAGCTCAAAAAGAACAAGCAAGTTCTTCTGCCAATGGAGAACTCAGTTTTGGCACAGTTATTTTGGAAGACCGATTAAAGGTTCCATCTTCTTTATCTTAGCATGTAAATGGATCTAATCAGTCTAATCTTCCAAAACGAAGGTTGTTGCCAACTTCAATAAAAGATGCATCATCTTCCAAAGCATCTGCTTCCAAGGTACCTGCTGAACCACATATTCATGTTGGGAAACGCAGACCTCTAGATCAAAAGTATGATATATTGAAACACTTGGCCCAAGTACCAGCCAAGTTATCAATTTTTGATGCTTTGAATATGTCAAAAGATCTTCGGGAAGCATTCATCGAAGCTTTGTCAAGTCCTCGTGAGTTTGAAGCTGAAATTGCTGCAGCTGAAGTCTATCAGATAGAGAATAATCCTGCAGAATGCCATGCAGTGATATCTTTTACTGATAGAGATGAAGATGATGTTGTGCATGGGAACATAAAACCCTTGTACTTATCTGGAAAAGTCAATGGTGTAGATATCCGAAGAGATTTCATTGACAATGGTTCAGGAGTCAACCTCATGCACATCTGTACACTTCGTCGATTGGGCCTCACGGAATCTAATTTATCTCCTTCTACCATGATGTTACAAGGATATGATAAAAATGAAAAAGAACCACTGGGCGAAGTTACACTCAGAACTCAGTTTGGAGATCTTGTATCCAATTCGGATTTCATGATTGTTGACCAAGACTCAGCTTTCAACGTCTTGCTTGGAAGACCCTGGCTACATCAGCATGCAGTTATCCCTTCATCATACCATCAATGTCTCAAATACTGTTTCAATGGTCAAGTTGGAACATTGTATGGTGATAAGACCTCGTTCAATGCATGTGAGTCTCAATACATTGAGGCTGAATTTTATCACATGAAGGGAAGAGAAAAATCTACAATGAAGGAAATTACAGAAGTTAATGCTCCATATGGTTTGGAGAAGATTCCAATAAATCCATTTACACATGTGAGTACAGATTATGTGTTACCTATCAGTAAAATTGACAAAATAGGCCCAAATAAAAATACTCTTATGGAAAGATCCATAATGTCAATTACGGAAATCGAGTCAGACAACATGGGAGAAATTGGTAACCTACCAAACAGTGATGAAAGCATAAGTGGTGACGTTTTCATTTCATCTTCTAAAGTCCAACAAGTCTATACTTATCCAATCAGTCCATAAGAAGTTATAGCAACATCAGAGGTGAATAATGATGTCGATTCTCAATCCATCATCTCCTATTTATTTCCAAAAGAAGACCCTTTATTATCAATAGGGTCGGAAATGGAAGCTTCTTCTTCAAAATGTGAAAATTTTGACATCTCTTATGATCATGAGAATTTCGTTTTGTCATCTACTTTGCAAGTAGAAACGGAAGAAATAGCACGTGATGAAGAGGAAGAGGAAGATCTTAGAGATTCTCCTCCAGCATTTGAAGAGGGTATCTCTACCACTGTGGATGAACTCAGAGAAGTAAATCTGGGTACAGAGAAAGATCCACGCCCCACTTTAATTAGTGCGGTCATGACCCTTGAATAGAAAGAGATGTATATTTATTTTCTAAATCAAAATAAAGATATTTTTTCTTGGAACTATATAGAAATGTCTGGGCTTGATCCTGATGTTTCTACTCATCATTTGGGTTTACCAAAAGAACATCGAGGATTAAAGCAAGCCGCGAGAAGAACACACCCAAATTATGCTTCCAAAATTGAAGCTGAAGTGGATAAGCTGATCAAAGCTAACTTCGTTAGAGAAGTTAAGTATCCCAAGTGGTTGGCTAATATTGTCCCTGTAAAGAAAAAGAACGAACAAATTAGGGTTTGCATTGATTTCAGAGATCTTAATCGGTATTGTCCTAAAGATGATTTCCCAGTTCCGATTACAGAACTCTTAATTGATGAGACGGCTGGCTATGAAGTACTTTCTTTCATGGATGGATATTATGGATATAATCAGATCTGAATGGCCCCAGAAGATGAGGAATCTACAGCCTTCAGAGCTCCTCAAGACGATTTGGTGGTTAAATCCAAACAACGTTCTAATCACTTGGCTGATTTGGAAGTCATATTCCACAAGCTTCGACATCATAATTTGAAGATTAACCCCTTAAAATGTGCTTTTGGGGTAACCTCAGGAAAATTTCTCGGCTTTGTTGTACGCCATCGTGGTATTGAAGTCGATCCTGAGAAGACCAAGTCAATCATTGGTATGTCACCTCCTCAGAATTTGAAATAATTAAGAGGACTTCAAGGACACTTAGCCTATATTAGGCGTTTCGGCTCCAATTTGGCAGGCAAAATTTTACCCTTTACCAAATTATTGAAGAAAGGAGTCACTTACCAGTGGACTGAAGAATGTAAAGAAGTGTTTGATCTTCTCAAGAAATACCTCTTGAGTCCACCAGTACTCATGCCACCTGTTGAAGGTAGACCACTTATCCTCTATGTGACAGTTCTAGAGCGATCATTGGGTGCCTTTCTCGCTCAAAAGAATGATGCTGGAAATGAAAATAGCCTCTACTATCTCAGAAGAACTATGCTTGAAGCAGAAACCCGGTATTCAAGTATTGAGAAGTGCTGCCTGGCATTAATCTTTGCAGTTCAGAAACTGAGACACTACCTGCAACATCACGAGGTCCAATTGGTATCTCCCAATAATCCTCTCAAATTCATCCTTAGTCGTCCAATGCTTACAGGACGTCTAGCAAGGTGGGCAGTTATTTTGCAGCAGTTCGACATTCAGTATGTATCTCAAAAGGCAATAAAGGGCCAAGCTCTGGCTGATTTCCTGGCTGAAAATCCTTTAGTGGAAGACACGTCTTCAGATATTGAACTACCTGATGAGGAAGTTTTTTCTATTCAAGAGTGTCCTCAAACATGGGAAATGTATTTTGATGGTGCTTCCAAAAGTCCAACAGGGAAGAAAATGGAAAATCCTAAATTCAACAAAGTTGGTTTAATAATTGTGCTCATTTCTCCAGATAAGGAAATGTTACCTTATTCATTTTTATTGTGGGAAGGTGGTACCAATAATGAAGCCGAATACCAAGCTCTTATCACAGGCTTCGAGTTAGCACTTCAAGCACAAGTGAATCCCTTAAAGGTGAAAGGTGATTCAGACCTGGTAATCAAACAAGTCAATGAGGATTATGCCATCAAAAAAGAAGATTTAATCCCTTTTTATGATTACGTCAGAGAGTTAATGGCGGAATTCCCTTTAGAACCGATATTTTCTTATGTCCCAAGATCACAAAATGCTCAAGCTGATGCACTGGCTAAAATAGCCACAGCTCTTGAAGATCCAAATCGGGACGAGATAACCATCAGTATTGCCCACCGTCGTGCAATTTCACTTTATGTTCAAGCCAAGACAGAGGAAATTAATGAAATTAGTCCCATTCCTGAACCATATGTTCATACTACAGGATGGATGTCACCTATCAGGGAATACCTACAAAATGGAACACTTCCACCTGATAGAGCCGAGAAAGAACAAATCCGGCGACGTGTGGTCAATTTTACTCTTTATGATAGCCCAAACCACTTGGAGAAAATTCTCTACAAACATGGTTTTTATGGAGTTCTCTTCAGATGCATTGATGGTGAAGAGACAATGGTTGTCATAAAAGAAGTGCATGCAGGAGTCTGTGGTTCCCACCAGTCTGGACATAGACTGTCTGATCAAATTCAAAGGCTTGGATACTTTTGGCCTTCAATGATACAAGATTGTGCTAATTTCACAAGGAAGTGTCATTCATGCCAAGTATATGTCAACTTCATTCATCAACCTCCAGAGTTTCTTCATACAGCTAAATACTCATGGCCATTTTCCACATGGGGAATGGATGTGGTGGGACATTACCCTTCAGCTACGGCCAAGCAGTTTAAGTACATTCTTACTGCTACTGATTTCTTTTCCAAATGGGCAGAGGTAGTACCTCTCAAAGAAGTCGGTTCTAAATTCATTGTTAGCTTCATCAAGTCTAACATCATTACTAGATTTGGTGTCCCTCATACCATATTGACGGACAACGACACCAACTTCTGTTCTTCTGAGGTGAAGAAATTGTATCAATAATACAACATTAAATCCAACCATTCATCTCGGTATCATGTGGCAGCCAATGGCCAAATAGAAGCCTTTAACAAGACTCCTTCAAATATACAAAAAAAGATGGTGGATAAAGATAAGAGGTCATGGCCTGATAAACTCTTTCTTCCTTTATGGGATTATCGGACTACCACCCGCAATGCAATGCGGTCAACTCCATATTCGTTGGTATACGGAACAGAAGTAGTCTTTCCAATTGATGTTCAATTACCCTAACTCAGAGTATCCATTTGTGATCAGTTATCTACAGATGAGCAATCCCAAAAGCGATTGAATGAATTGGAATAGTTAGATGAGAAAAGATTGTGCACTTTGCACCACTTGGAAATCTATCAGAATCGAATAGCACGAGCTTTTAACAAAAATGTTCATCTTCGTTCATTCATTCAGGGAGAATTGGTATTAGTTCTCAGAACTCCAATGGTACCAGGAAAGAAACCTCCCAAGCTTGAGCCAAAATGGGAAGGACCTTATTCAATACATAGGGTCTACTCCAATGGAGCTTATTCATTAATCTCGATGGATGGAGAACTCATTACTACTCCAACTAATGCCAGATTTTTGAAGAATTATTTTGTATAAAATACAAAGTATTCAGAAGATGTCCCTGAAACATGACACTAAACTGTGCAGCACCAGTTCTTCCTTGCTATATGACGTTAAACTATACAGCAATGGTCCAGTATGACCTTAAACTCCTCCTTGGTCTAGTATGACCTTAAACTATTCACAAGATGTCCTTGCAACATGATACTAAACTGTGCAGCACCAGTTCGTCCTTGCTATACGACGTTAAAAAATACAGCAATGGTCCAGTATGACCTTAAACTCCTCCTTGGTCAAGTATGACCTTAAACTATTCACAAGATGTCCCCGCAACATGACACTAAACTGTGCAGCACCAGTTTGTCCTTGCTATATGACGTTAAACTATACAGCAATGGTCCTGTATGACCTTAAACTGCAACTTCGTCCCACATGACGTTAAACTGTAAAAAAGTCCCTTACGTCCAGCAAGACGTTAAACTGTGAAAAAGTCCCTTACGTCCAGCAAGACGTTAAATTGTGACGTCCTAACTACATGACGCTAAACTGTATAAAATTCCATTACGTCTAGCAAGACGTTAAACTGTGACGTCCTAACTACATGACGTTAAACTGTATAAAATACCCTTACGTCCGGAAAGATGTTAAACTATATAATCATCAAAGGTCCTGTATGACCTTAAACTACACCACCGTCCAACATGACATTAAACTGCACCATCCATGGTCCATGCATATGACCTTAAACTATTCACACTTTCGTCCAACATGACGTTAAACTGTGGAAAAAAATCCCCAATGTGTCCAACATGACGTAAATGGTGTGTTATTTTGTCCTCACTGCATGACATTAAACTGCACAGTCCCCCTTTCATCCAACATAACGTTAAACTCTATTGTCCCCATCATCCTAACTACATGACGCTAAACTGTACAGAAAATTCATGATACATCCTACATGACATTAAACTGTATTTTGTCCCTGCTACATGACGCTAAACTGCGCAGCACCAATAGTCCTAACTGTAAGACTTTAAACTGCATAGTCCCTTTATATGTCCTACATGACATTAAACTATGCATCGTTAAGGTTGTTGTTACCTCTTGTTTCTCACACCGAGTATGACTCACGTGAGCTTAGAGAAAACCTCAACCATAACACTCTCTTTGGGCCGCTAACCATGTATAAGTCCCAACAACTTTTTTTATTTATTTATTTAGATCGTTGTCCCCAAGAAAAACTTGATCATTAATTCATTATTTAATTGAACTACACGGACTTTGATCCTTTCCCTCCAGGCTGGGTATGTAGGCAACCTCCCAGGGTTCAATCCCAAAAACAATCTCTTCACATCGGTTCACCACCATCTCATATGATGTTGATTCGTGAAACCGCCCCTGGAATCAATATCTTTACATTGATTCACTTTCGTCCTTGTTATATGACGTTAAACTATGCAACACTTTTGTCCGGTATGAAAATAAACTACAATACTCTTTGATTTCCTCATTTGAGAGAGAACTATTATTGACATTTATTTTTCAATCATGTTTCATTTCAAAAGACTACATGCATACATGGTAATGCCTAAACTTTTTATCTCAGGTTAAACCATCATTGCACTAAAGTCCCCTTTCACCCTTCACATGTACGAACCTAATTTGTACAAAGGGTATTTCTAGAACTACGTGGGCTTGATTCCCATTCTTATGGGATACGTAGGAACGTTCGAGTATCACTCGAATCCAGCCCCATGTCTTTTTGGGCCTAACCCCAAATATCACTTTCAGTCCCTTGGTTGAAAATTCCTCATAAAAACACACACTGTGTATTCATTATTATGGTCCGAACTCTATGACCCTAAACTAAGATCTCTCATATTTTCGTCCTGCACGACGTTAAACTGCATTTCAAGAACTACGTATGGCTTGATTCTCATTCTCATGAGATACGTAGTGAAGTCCAAAATTTCAATTCAGGACCCAGCCACAACATGATTATGGTTATCATTGACCTATGTATCTCTATATACATTGGAAAATACCCATATTTATGTGTTATAATCCTAAACCTTAAATATTTTCAGATCTTTATAACCCTTTTCATGACTTTTAGTCACAAAAATGTCAAACTTCTGAGAATTCTTTTGCCTGACTATGCAGCACGTGCCCATAGGTGGCCTTGCATAAACAGTCTACATAACAGACTTGTTAGCCAAAAGATACTATTTTATTTAACTATGCAGCCATTGCACACAGGTGGCCCTGCATAATTCAACCCCCTAACGGGTTTTTTAAATGATGGTAACTTCATTCTTGGGAAGAATGCCTCTTTTGTCCTTATTTGTCTTAAACGACAATATGCAGGGATCCGCAAAAAAATAGCCATCCTTAACGTATTTGTCCCATATCCTTTTTCATGATCTGAAAGTATTCAAGTCTATGGTTTATTCTTCTTACCTACATTTGGGTCAGACCTTCGTAGGAGTGATATTCATCCAGTTCTTCGATAATCTTGTCTGGAAATATCTTCTCCATATTCAAGTACCTCTTTCCATAGAGAAAACTCTATACTTTGGAAGATTTGAATCTCCATAAACTTTCACTGGCTTTTAGCACTAGGAAAGTAAATTTCTGAGAGTTCATTTTTCCTAACTATGCAGCACGTGCCCATAGGTGGCCTTGCATAAACAGTCCACATAACAGACTTGTCAGCCGAAAGATGCTATTTATTTTACCATGCAGCCAATTCCCTTAGGTGGCCCTGCATAATTCAACCCCCTAATGGGTTTTGTTAAATAATAGTAACTTAATTCTTGGAAACTACTTATTCTAATGCCTTTTAGCTCATTTTCATATCATTCCTTAGATTCAAATATTCTTAAGCCATAGCTTACATATTTTCCCTCATACTTGAGTATGGTACTATGTTTTCAGATGAGTTGTCAAGGAATTGAGTCAATTCTAATCCATTTCGGTCAAAGCTATTTCGACTTTAAACAGTAGCCCCTTTACATCCAACATGCATGACTTTAAACTTCCAGATTTCTTGTTTTTCTTTTCACCTCAGAGTCAAATCCTCTTTTCTCTCCAGATCCAACTCTGAAGGGGGACTTTTGTTGACGCTCCTTTCTGTCACAGAGTCTAACGACTGAAAAAAAAGAAATACCTTAGTCCAAAGTGATTCATCCTTTGAAGAAACATCAAAAAATCGACAAAGGGATGAATAAGGAGAACATTTCCCATAGGTCGCGCAAGTTCCCTCATGGTCGCGCAAGTACACTTGCGCACCGACTAGTGGTCGTGCAGGTACTTGTGCGTTGCCTAGTGGTCATGCAGGTATACTTGCGTGCCGCCTCATGGTCGCCCATGTGACTTGCGCGACCTAAGTGATAACCGCCCGGTAACTGCTCGGGGTCTTCTTCTGCCTATAAATAGACCATGTGGGCCCCCCATTCGAGAGGATCTTTTTCCAGAAACTCGGATTGAAGCTCCCGATGCCCAAGTCTCTTCGCAAAGATTCTGGAACACTTCTACGGTAATTTATTACCTAGAACGGAAGATCTAAAGGGAGGAAGTAAAGACTAAGTGTTGAAACTCATCAACACTTGCACGCCTGAATGGTCAGCCCTTAAGGGAAGTGGTCACACTTGCGCGCTGCCTTATTCCTTCGATAGAACTTGCACATCCCTTTTCTGGAAGAACCTAAAGAGGATTCTAAAGGCTTTAATAAAGAGTCGCTCAAGTATTTCAATGCTGGTTGACCATCACGCAAGTACCCCACGTGTCGCGCAGGTATACCTGCGCGACCAATACTTGCGCGCTGCCGCAGTACCTGCGCGCCTTCCAAGACTTGCGCGCCCCTTTCTTTTTGGGTGCCTTTCTTGCCCATTTCACCCCTCTTAAGCCATTATACCTTTTCTTTTCAAGATTCAGTCTTTAAGACACTCTCCAAATCCATTTATGGCATGATTTCTTGATTTGACTTCCTTATCTGAAAGGAATTCGGTGGAATATCTCTCAAAACCTAGTGATTTACATATCTTTATGTCACTAAAGATTGAGAGTTCATTCATTCAACCTCATCCTTTAAAATGATAGAATCCTTAACCTGGGTCTCCTTTTCAGGAATAATCCCCAGTCCTAAGTCCTCCAAAATTGGGCATCCTCCTCAGGAGTAAGCCCCAAATTCTTAAAATTCCCAAATATGGGCATCCTTTTCAAGAGTAAGCCCCAAACCTTAATCTCATAACCTGGGTCTCCTTTTCATGAATAAGTCCCAGTCATAATCTTGGGCTTCCTTTTCAGGAGAAATCCCCAAGTCCCCTAACCTGGGCCTCCTTTTTAGGAATAAGTCCCAATCATAATTATGGGCATCCTCTTTAGAAGTAAGCCCCAAGTCCCTTAATTTCTCTTTAACCAGTCCTAATTTTTGTTTGATCTGGGATTCCTTCTCATAAGTAAAACCCAGTTATCAATCCTCTCCTAATTTGGGTTTCCTTTTCAGGAATAAGTCCCAAGTTAGAGTATTCAAATCTCCATGAAGCACATATACCTTTATAGACCATGTTCTTGGATTTTCTCCCTAAAAGTAAATCCTAAACCTTCATCTATCTGGGAATTCATACATACATAAGCCCCAAACCATTTCTTATGATTGTATCTTTCATGGAACAATTGTCTAATTTTTACCAATACCTCTTGTTTCTCACACCGAGCATGACTCACGTGAGCTTAGAGTGTAAAAGTAATTATGACATCATTCTTTGAGCCATCAATCATAAACGTCATACTCCCTTACTCGAACTAAGTGGGTTCTGATTTCTTTTCTAAAACAAATGATACGTAGGTAGCCCATTTATGGGTTCAATCCCAACTCTGAAATAATCCATGTCCTTCTAAATGACAATAAACTTCAAGTGCCCCACTGAGTGGATTTAAAACCAGCCTAGTCATCATAATGACCAAGAGACTTTTATATAAATGTTTTGAAGGATACCATTGACCAAGAATTTCTAAATAGATACAGATGATTCTCTATTGATGAAGAACCTCAAATACATATAAAAGATTCTCTAAATTCCTTACATATTTAATCATTGATTGTTAAAACTAAAGGAATGCTCATTTTATACTTGGTAATGTAATAAGGATTCACGAACATAACTTAAATCTATAAAGAGAGTCCCGGATTAGAAAATAATTCCCCTCAAAAAGGTGTGATGAGTTCGACCTCCCATCCTCTCGACCAATGCAAATTCCTAAGCCTCATTAGTCCACAAGCTAATGAGCACCTACCTTTGGAAAGTAGGTCCAAACCGATGTGGAATCACTGGATGTTTCCGGTTCTACGAACAAACCCGCTAGAAACCGATCGGAACGTTTGAATCTCCCATCCAGGAGGTCATCCTCGAATTCCGAGGGAAACACTCATCGATAGTCATAAATAACTGTTTGAATTTCTTTATCTTTATATTTATTTAATCTTCCAATGGTCATATCAGGTACTTTTTAATACTCTGTCAATTAGTTAATAAATGTTGTCGGATGTCAGGGAACCGTACCTCGTACCTGCGGAAAGGAAATCATTTCTGTCTTCTAGAGCACGTGACTTAAATACAAGAAGACTCTACTACTGAGATGCAAGAAATATAGAAGAAGGACAACAGTGGAGAAAGAGAGAGCAAGAAGAGTTCAACAGACATATTAAGAAGACTACACAGAAGCTCATATGTATTCAAAGCTTACTCAAGAAGAGTTCTGTACATTTACAAGGACCCTGAAGAACTTCAATGACTACATTTCACTGTCTATGAACCTGAAGAATACGACACTCTATTTCTCAAACAAAAACCAGAAGAGGACTCAGAATCACTTCTGATCAAATCCAAAAGATTCCAGAGCTACACTGCAATCACTAGATCCATTTCTAATCTCTACATCTCTGCTCTGTGATTCATTATTCTACATTTCGAGCAGTGTGTGTTATCTGCTATATTTAACACACACATTGTCTCCTATACTTTAATTGGAGGATCTGTAAATCCTCATCAAACTCTTTACATCATTCTTTTCCCACTGTGGATAGTGGTAGAGGTCGTGTGTGACCTGGACATCTTGTTGCTGTTGTTTTTGTATCCCACGAACAACAGTGGTAGAGGTCTTGGACCTGGACAGTTGTAAACTGTTGAACCCCGATCCAGGGTGTGGATCATTATTTATATAAACTGTTGAGAGGACTAAGTCTCGGCTTGAGACTAAACCTCTTGGTTATATCTGTTGTGCTATTTCTTTCAATGTTTTTATTCCACTGCTAATCTCTTTAAAACCAAAACTGTTTTAAAGTCACTTTGATAATTAAACTCGCAAGTGTTTATATTAATTGTAAATTAGTAAGTTAGTTTCAAAAGTTAATCAACTCTTTTGTTTTGATTAACTGGGAAATAATCAATCCCTTGAGAACCTAATAGAACCTTTACTTTGATATAAATTCAATACAGGTTAATTCATTATTTTATTTGGGGTTTTTAAGACAAAGTTTTTAAAACAGAAATTTTAATTGGATCTCAATTCACCCCCCACCCCCTCTTGAGTATCCACTCCGACCAACACTTGGTATCAGAGGTTGGAAAATAGTTTCTAGAGTACTCTGCTTTTCAACTGTGATTTTAGTTGTATTTTAAAGTTCTTAAAATTTCTGTTATTTCTAAATTTTTACCTCTTTAAAATATTTTCTCTAAGTAAGTTATCATGGATAACAGACTTGAAGGTGTTTCTACCAATAGACCACCCTTTTTCATTGGAACTAACTATGCTCAATGGAAAATCAAGATGAAAATTCATCTTGAAAACATAGGTTTTGATATTTGGACTGCTATTGAATCTGAATATAAAATTCCCATTACTGCTAGATCTACTTGGGATTAACCTACAAAGACTGCTTATAATAATATTTGTAAAGCTAGGAATGCCCTGTACTGTGCTCTAGGAGATGGAGAATTTAATAGAATATCTGCGTGTAAAACTGCTTATGAAATTTCGGATACCTTAGCTGTTTCTCAAGAAGGAACAAATAATGTTAAGGAGATGAGATTGAATACCTATACTATTAAGTATGATAATTTTAAAATGAAGCCTGATGAACCAATTTCTGATATATATCTTAGGTTCAATGAAATAGTCAGCACAATGAATTCTCTGGGCAAGGATGTTCCAGGAAAGGAACAAATTATGAGAATTTTGAGATGTCTACCTGAAAGATGGAGAGAAACCTCTATCTCCATTAGAGAATCGTGTGACATTGGAGAACTTCCATTCAAAGAAATAATTGGAAAACTGATGATGTATGAAGAGGAACTCATGGTGAATAAAGAATAAGATGATGAACCTAGAAGAAAATCTGTTGCCTTCAAAACTACAACCTCAAAGAATAAGGATAAGGAAAAGCTTCAAGATATCAATGAAAGTTCAAGCTGTGAAGACAGTGAGAGTGACTCTGACAGTGATGCTGAGATGGCTCACATTGCCAGATGATTTAAAAAGTTTTATAGGAAGAATAAATTTTTCAGAAAGTCAAACTACAAAGGTAAGTATGACAACAAGGGACATTGGAAAAAGGACTGGAAGAAATCTGATAAATCAGATGATGATGTCTGTTATGAGTGTAAAAGGAAAGGACACATAAAAGAAGACTGTCCAAAGCTGAAATACAAGAAGAAGTATGAATACAAGGAAAATATGTTTAAAACGTCCATGAAGGCTACTTGGAGTGCTTCTGAGGACAGTTCTAGTGAATCTATTGTTTCTGAAACAGAACACAGAAATAAAGCAAACATGTGTTTTATGACAAACACTTCTGAGATAACTTCAGAAACTCCTGCTGCTAATTCATATTATTCTGGAGATGATTATGAATGCGATAACATGTCTAAATCAGAACTGTTTGAATATTGTGATATGTTAGAAGAGATATGAAATGAACTTAAGGATAAATACAAATCGTTAAAGAAACAGCATGCTCTCACCACTACAGTTAAAACTGAACTCACTATTGAAAAGGAGAAAAATTCTCAACTGTTAAAGGAGAACACTGAATTGAAATTGTCTAATGAGGAACTCAGAAAGGATTTAGAGAAATTTACCAATGGTAAAGAAACTCTAACTCAAATGCTAGGAAAGAAAGTTGCACCAAAATACACTACTGGAATAGGATACAAACCTGGACAGAGACAGTTTACTAAGAATAGATTTATTCCTAAATCTGGACAGAATGTAGCTAGCTCTGGAACTTCATATGCCTCAACCAGTTATATTCATAGTTATGGATATAATAAGGTTTATCTTTCAAAGTATGTTGATTCTACAAATTATATGAGACCCATTAGACAAATATGGGTACCTAAAGTATTATTGGCTAACCTGTCTGGACCCAAGAAGATCTGGGTACCAAAATCTTTTCCTGTTTAAATCTGTTTTGTAGGAAACCTTCTTAAAGTTATCCTATAGAAAGACCTGGTACTTGGACAGTGGATGTTCAAGACATATGTCAGGAGACTTCTCATGCTTTAAAAGCTTAGTCAGAGTTGATGGAGGTTTTTTCACCTTTGGTGATAATTCTAAAGGGAAAATCATCGGCTTAGGCCAGATTGGTAACACTGACTCAGTATTGATTTCTAAAGTGTTATTTGTTGATGTCCTTAAATACAATTTGTTATGTATTTCTCAGTTATGTGATAATGGATTTTATGTTAAATTTGAAAATGATTCTTGCAATGTTTTTAATTCTAAAAATGCTTTATTGTTTTCTACTTTAAGAAATAAAAATGTTTATGCTGTCGACTTAAATTCCTTAGCTAAGAAAAATATTACTTGTTTAAATGCTTTTCAAAAGGAGTCTTGGCTTTGGCACAAAAGATTAGGACACTGCAATGTGAATTCACTTAGAAAACTTGCTCGGAAAAACTTTGTTAGAGACCTACCCAAACTTGAATTTCTAGCAGACAAAGTTTGTAATCCCTGTCAAAAGGGAAAGCAACATAAAGTTTCTTTTAAATCAAAGAAAGAAGTTTCAACTTCTCAACCTCTCGAGTTGGTTCACATGGATTTATATGGACCTTCTAGAGTTTCTAGTTTAAATGGGAAGCATTATGTCTATGTTCTTGTATATGACTTTTCTAGATATACTTGGGTATATTTTCTAGCTCACAAAAGTGAATCTTGTTCGTACTTTGTTAATTATTCCAAGTCTGTAGAGAACCTTAGTGGACTTAAGATTAAAACCCTAAGAATTGATCATGGCTGAGAGTTTGAAAATCATGAGTTTGAATCTTACTGCTCACACAGTGGCTATAGTCACAATTTCTCTACCCCTAGGACCCCTGAACAGAATGGTGTAGTGGAAAGGAGGAATAGAACCCTAGAAGAAATCGCTGGGACTATGCTTAATGAGTATGACCTTCCTATTTATTTTTGGGATGAAGCTGTAAATAATGCTTGCTATGTTATCAATAGAGTCTTGATTAAACCTGTTCTTAAGAGGACCCCTTATGAGTTATGGAACCATAGTAAACCTAAGGTTAAATACTTCAAAGTTTTTGGCTGCAAAGTCTTTATTCTTAATACTATTGATAATCTTGACAAGTTTGCATCCAAGAGTGATGAAGGAATTTTCCTAGGTTACTCTACTTCTAGTAAAGCCTATAGAGTTTTCAATAAAAGATCCAAATGTGTGGAAGAATTTGTTCATATCAAATTTGATGAAACTGATCCACATGAACCTAAGACCTCTCTTGAAAATCTTGAAGATGATCTCTCTGGTTTGAACCTTAATGATAAAAACAGTGGACCTATAGTTAAAACATCCAGTTCTGGAAATTTTCCAGACCCTGCTTCTGTTGAACCTCAACCTGTAGATGAACCTGAAATCTCTAGCCCTACCTTTTCAGACTAACTAGGATTCTAAAAAAACATCCCTTAGATGCTGTTGTAGGAGATCTTGATAGAGGGACACAGACTAGATCTTCTTTTAGAAATCAGGTTGAACATCAAGCCTTCTTGTCACAGCTAGAACCTAAAAATATCAATGATTCTATCAATGATTAATTTTGGGTAATAGCTATGCATGAAGAACTAAATCAATTTGAAAGAATCAATGTCTAGAAATTAGTAGAAAGACCTAAGGACACTATAACCATAGGCACAAAATGGGTGTTTAGAAACAAAGTAGATGAATCTGGAAACATAATTAGAAACAAAGCTAGGCTAGTTGCACAAGGTTACAATCAAGAAGAAGGAATTGACTATGAGGAAACCTTTGCACCTGTAGCTAGATTAGAGGCAATTAGGATCTTACTTGCTTATGCATCACATCTGAATTTCAAGTTATATCAAATGGATGTGAAAAGTGATTTTTTAAATGGTTTTATTGTTGAAGATGTTTTTGTAGAACAACCACCTAGTTTCACAAATCCTCATTTTCAAAATCATGTTTTTAAACTTTCTAAATCTTTATATGGTTTAAAACAAGCTCCAAGAGCTTGGTATGAAAGACTTTCAAACTTTATTATTTCAAAAGGATTTACAAAAGGAATAGCTGATCCCACTCTATTTATAAAAAGGATTTCAAAAGATGTTTTAATAGTACAAATCTATGTTGATGATATTATTTTTGGATCTTCTAAAAATTCTTTATGTACTGATTTTTCAAAGGTTATGCAAAATGAGTTTGAAATGAGATTAATGGGAGAGCTTAAGTACTTTCTTGGATTTCAAATATTTCAAAATAAATATGGTATTATTCTAAATCAAAGTAAATATACTTAGGATTTGTTAAAACTTTTTGGTTTGGATAGTATTAAGGAAAGTGATATACCCATGAGTACTACTTGCAAATTGGATGTTGATGAAACTGGGAAACCAGTTGATCAAACCAATTACAGAGGTATGATTGGGAGCTTACTTTATCTTACTGCTAGTCGACCAGATATTATGTTTAGTGTGTGTATGTGTGCTATATTTCAAGCTAATCCTAAAGAGTCACACTTACTGGCTGTTAAAAGGATTTTTAAATATCTTAAGTATACTGTAAATTTAGGTTTGTTTTATCCAAAAGGACAATCATTTGAACTAACTAGTTATTCAGATGCTGACTTTGCTGGATGCAAGTTAGATAGGAAAAGCACATCTGGAACATGTCACTTGCTTGGAAAATCACTAGTATCATGGTGTAGTAAGAAACAGAACTCAGTTGCATTATCTACTGCTGAAGCAGAATACATCGCTGCTGGTAGTTGTTGTGCACAAATTCTGTGGATGAAAAACACTTTATTGGACTATGGATTTGATTTTAAACATGTTTCAATTAACTGTGAAAATACTAGTGCAATCAACATATCTAAGAACCTTGTGTCTCACTCTAGGACTAAGCACATTGATGTCAGACATCACTTTCTAAGAGATCATTATCAGAAAGGTGATATTTCTCTAGAATTTATTAGATCTGAACATCAATTAGCTGATATCTTTACAAAGCCTTTATGCTCTGAAAGAATGAATTTTATTAAACAAGATTTGTGTATGATAGATCAGTGAAACAAAAAAAAGTGAAACCGATCTGTGAAACCGATCTGTGAAACCGATCAGTTAAACCGATCAGTGAAACCGATCAGTGAAACCGATTAGTGAAACTGATCTCTAAAACCGATCAGTGAAACTGATCTGTGAAACCGATCAGTGAAACCGATTAGTGAAACCGATCTGTCAAACCGATTCTTTTTTATTATTATTTTTTTTATGTTATAATTAATTAATTACTTTTATCCTTTCATGGGAACCCTAAATGATAAGATAAATGATATGTGGCTATTTCTATTCCCCAAACCATCGACCTTTCATTTCCCGCCAAACCTTACATACTCTCTTTTCCTCTACTTCGAACCTTAGAACTCTTGCATTCCCAAGAATCTTAAAATGGATAAACAAAAGAGATCGAGCAAAGGATAATAAAGTCATGTACCTTCGAAGCGTGCTCGAGGCGAATCGAGTTGTGCCTCTCAAAAATCAGTAAATCCGAACTTGGAAACTCGGATTGATGCTATAGAAAAGGAAGTCAGTTCTTCCTGGATTTTAACAAGTAAGCCGCTGTTTTTACAAATATTAGATTCGCAAGGATGGAAATCCTGGTTCTCAGATAACACTCGTATAAGATACTCGAAGTTAGTACATGAGTTTTATTTGAATCTGAAAATTACCTTGGATATTGTCAAGGCTGCCAGAATTTCTTCTGTAGTGAAAGGAATGAAAATATCTTTTTCATCTAAGCAATGGGATGAGTGCTTGAATGTACCCCATGAGGGTCGATATGAAGATTATGCTGGAAATATTCCTCCAACCACTGAATACTTCTCTTATGAGCTAGCTTTAGAGCTTTTGACTGGAAACAGAGAGTCAAGGAGAATCATAGCATCAGAGCTAGATGGTGAATGTAGACTTCTCTTTAAGTTTATTCAGCATCAAATTTGTCCTAGGAAAAGATACTTTTCTACTGTAAAATACCAGGATGTTTTTCTATTGTTTCTACTGAAAAACCATGAGAAGATCAATCTATATAGATATCTGATGGTGCACATAGCTGGAATGGTAAAACCATCTAAGAAATACACTACCCTATTTTATTCCAAGATGATCTCTGCTATGCTAATGCATCTGAAATGTGTTGATGAAACTGATGAGGTTGCTGAAGCTGATAATTCTCAGTGTCTCAACAAATAAATCTGTAAGAGGATGAAGATAAATTGGAATCCATGGAAGAAATGCTGGGTTGCTGATGAAGACAAGCTGTATGAAGCCTACAATCCTACTGATCATGGAAAGAGGCCGAAGGGTTTGAGAGACCCTGGTTTGAAATCAGATGAGGAGCCAGTTTATTCTGATGATGAAGAAGAAGTAAATGTTGAAAGGAATAAAGACACTGAAGAGTCTGGTAAACAAGGGATGGAAGAAGCTGAAACTGAAGATGAAATTCTATCACCTCCAGATGATAGGAGTGATCCTGATACAGTGAGCCCTAAGAAAAGAATAGATTTTGGATCTACCAGTCCACCTTTGGCCTTACCTGAATCAGAACCAATTCTTGGTGATGAAGAAGATACTGACACAGAAGTGTCTACCAGTGAAGACTCTGAGAAGAGTGATAATGGGAAAGATAATGATGATAATGATGATGATGATGATGATGATGATGATGGTGATGATGATGATGATGGTGATGATGAGGGTGGTGGTGTAAACCAACCTGTAGATGGTCTGGCCGAACCTCCAATAGAACCACAACAAGGTGTTGATGATGCTGATGATGGTGTTAACCGACCTATAGATGGTATTGTTGTACCTCTAACGGAAACACGTCAAACTGTACCAGAAACAGATGCCATTGACAAGAGAGAATCACTAGAAATCAGTGGAACAACAAGTTATGAGAAACCAAAATATACTCTGTGTGCAGCTGTCTGGGATGATTATCCTGTTTTTGCTATTTTGGGCTTAGAGTATTCTGAAGAAGAAGAGGAAAAATCAGAATCTACTGAGGGTGTGAAGAAAATAAAACCAGTTGATGCAAGGTCTGCTCCTGTTGTTACTCCTGTAGATGTTCATCTATCTAGCTCTGCTATCTCTCAATCTGATCTTGATATGTTCAAGACTGAACTGCTTGCTGCTGTAAGAAATACTATTAGAGAAGAAATTTCAAATGCTTTTACTCAAGTGTCTCTGCAAGTTTCTGAAAATTCTTTAGAAGCCTTTTCCACAACAGTCTTAGATATTCTTAAACTAGACCTAGCCAATACTGGTGAGTTTATTGGCAGGCACATAGCCTCTTTAAATCAGACTTTGAAGGATCTACAAACTGGATTAGTTTCTTTATCAAATGAATTTAGATCAACCATCTCTGGTATGATGGAAGTATTAAGGAATCTGATTGA
Organism: Viscum album; assembly: GCA_963277665.1. Lineage (NCBI taxonomy): Eukaryota > Viridiplantae > Streptophyta > Magnoliopsida > Santalales > Viscaceae > Viscum > Viscum album. The sequence continues at coordinate 1,334,996,760 of OY728132.1, read as the reverse complement.
ACATCTAAACAAGTCTGATCTGAGAAGGTTGAAAGCTGAGATAACTCAAATAGTTATCCAAGCCAGTACTTCCAAAGTAACCAAAATCACTACCTATGATCTAGAGGCTCAAAGGGAGGTTGTTCATGATGAGTTGGCAGCAGTTAGACAAGTTCTTGATTTGGATTCTTTGAGGAAAATAAAGGAGCACGGTGATCACATTCATGACATGGCAACCGTACATTCAACAGATGCCAAAAAGGCTCTGAAAGAGATCAAGGAAAAGGTTTATCATTAATTTTCAAAGATTTATACAAAGCATGAGATGGATGCAAATTTCAAGGTGTTGGAAGAGAACCTGAAACTACCTCCAGTCACTCAAGATTTCGAGGCTCAAGTTCGTCAGTTGCAAGATTTTACTCCTACTTTGGGACAATTCATGGAGAATAAGGATGATTTCGAGAAGGCTGTGCAGTATGGTGCAGAAGTTATTCAGAATTTCATAAATCTTTTAAAGCCTTATCTGAATTCCCAAGCCACTGCCATTGTGCTTCCTACTGCTGACCCTCTCAGTGCCTCTGATGTAGCTCTGAATCAGCTCTCTGTTGCTCAGGCTCTCTCTCAACTACGGCCAGTTCCTCAGACATATTCTCAACCAGCTACTACTACTCAACAACAAATCTTGGTGGCACCCTCTCCTTCACCTTCCAGAGTCATTTTACCACCTCTGCAAATTCGCCCAGTTTCTCCTGCCTCCAAGCCTTCCAACTTACCAACTATTGATCCTAAAGACAAAGGAAAATCCCCTTTGTATCCCCAGAAATAGTTGTGTATTGTTTTTGATAGGGTGAACACTATTCTGATTGTAATCTTATGTACTTTATAAATTTTCTTTACTCTCTCTATTCTCTATGATGAATTCTTTTACTCTTATTTATGTGTTTTCCCTCATTTTTGATTATACCAAAGGGGGAGATTAATATCTATGAGGGAGACCTTTATATCTTTGGGGGAGATTTGTCATAGAGGGGGAGATTTATATCCAAGGGAGAGATTTATATCAATGGGGGAGAAACATATTATGGAATGGGATGCAATGTTTAAATCAATATATCAAGGCATATATTCAGGGGGAGATTTATATCTCATTGTGTTTATTCTTATTATTATGCCTTGTCACTATTACTGATAATTTTTTTAATTTTATTATTTTTATTTTATTATTTTTTTTATGACTAAGATTTGTGATTATCAAAAAGGGGTAGATTGTTGATCCCTTTGGAAGATTGTTGAATTCTTCCTCTGATCACTGTTTTAATAATCACAAATCATTGTTACTTAATCTGGTTGGATTTCTCATAAACTTAATCACAATCTTGTAGTGAATCTGTTTATATCTGTTGGATCATATTTATCTATGCTTTATTGATTTACATGCTTTCTGGAAGTCTTCTGGATCAAAGAGACACTTAAGGTGAATGGTCGCACCGATCCATATCAAAGGTGAACGGTCGCACTGATCCATATCAAAGGTGAACAGTCGCACTGACCCATATCAAAGGTGAATGGTCACACCGATTAATATCAAAGGTGAATGGTCGCACCGATCCATATCAAAGGTGAACGGTCGCACTGATCCATATCAAAGGTGAACGGTCGCACTGATCCATGTCAAAGGTGAACGGTCGCACCGATCCATATCAAATGAGACACCGATCGAATGACACACTGATACTGATCAAATGACTCACCGATGCAGATCAAATGAGTCACTGATCATGACACACCGATTCTGAACAAATGAGTCACCGATCATGACTTACCGATGCTAATCAACTGTCTCACCGATCGAATGACACACCGATGCTAATCAAATGACTCACCAATGCTGATCAAATGAGTCACCGATCATGACACACTGATGCTGATCAAATGAGTCATCGATCATGACTTACCGATGCTGATCAACTGTCTCACCGATCGAATGACACACCGATGATGATCAAATGACACACCGATGCTGATCATCTGAGTCACTGATCAAATGACAAACCGATGTCTAGCCACCGATGCTGATGCTGATGACCTACCGATCACTTGACTCATCGATAGTCATAAACAACTGTTTGAATTTCTTTATCTTTATATTTATTTAATCTTCCAACGGTCATATCAGGTACTTTTTAATACTCTGTCAATTAGTTAAAAAATGTTGTCAGATGTCTTGGAACCGTACCTCGTACCTGCGGAATGGAAATCATTTCTGTCTTCCGGAGCATGTGACTTAAATACAAGAAGACTCTGCTGCTAAGATGCAAGAAATATAGAAGAAGTACAACAATGGAGAAAGAGAGAGCAAGAAGAGTTCAACAGACATATCAAGAAGACTACACAGAAGCTCATACATATTCAAAGCTTACTCAAGAAGAGTTCTATACATTTACGAGGACACTGAAGAACTTCAACGACTACATTTCAATGTCTATGAACCTGAAGCATACGACACTCTGTTTCTCGAACAAAAACCAAAAGAGGACTCAGAATCACTTCTGATCAAATCCAAAAGAGTCTAGAGCTACACTGCAATCACCAGAGAAATTTCTAATCTCTACATCTCTGCTCTGTGATTCATTATTCTACTTTTCAAGAAGTGTGTGTTATCTGCTATATTTAACACACACATTGTCTCCTATAATTTAACTGTAGGATCTTTAAATCCTCATCAAACTCTTTACATCATTCTTTTCCCACTATGGATAGTGGTAGAGGTCGTGTGCGACCTAGACAGGTTGTTGCTGTTGTTTTTGTTTCCCATGAACAACAGTGGTAGAGGTCTTGGACCTGGACAGTTGTAAACTGTTGAACACCGATCCAGGGTGTGGATCATCTTTTATATAAACTGTTGAGAGGACTAAGTCTCGTCTTGAGACTGAACCTTTTGGTTATATCTGTTGTGATATTTCTTTCAAAGTTTTTATTCCGCTGCTAATCTCTTTAAAACCAAAACTGTTTTAAAGTCACTTTGATAATTAAACTCGCAAGTGTTTATATTAATTGTAAATTAGTAAGTTAGTTTCAATAGTTAATAAACACTCCTGTTTTGATTAACTGGGAAATAATCAATCCCTTGAGAACCTAACAGAACTTTTACTTTGATATAAATTCATTACAGTTTAATTCATTATTTTATTTGGGGTTTTTAAGACAAAGTTTTTAAAATAGAAATTTTAATTGGATCTCAATTCACCCCCCCCCCCTCTTGAGTATCCACTCCGACCAACACCAAATATTTGGTAATTATGAATAGTAATTGTAGTAAAAAAATTAATTCCACAGCAAAAGGGGAAATGAGTTTACCATGGATAAGTTTTTTTGATAATAACTAAAAATTAACAATATAACATGAATTAATTTTATATTATGTTTATATTTAATTTTAAATCAAAAATGATTCTAAAATATGTAACTTGGTTTCTATATGTCCATGATTGGGTCTATCATAATACTTTATGTAATGAAAAGTAAAAAATTTCACTTTCTTTCATTTTATTGGTATAATATATTTTGATAGGTATTAAGACAAATTATTTTATATTATAAATAATTATTTTATAAATAATTGATTTTATTTTTCAATTGAATTTAAATTTTATTTTTGGAGATTCAATAATTACCTTAAATTCTTATTCAAAGCTAATGTAATAATTATTTAAATAAATAGAAAATATAATAAAATTTCTAAAATATAGTAAAATTAAAATTATATAATTAATTATTATGTTTCATGAATTTTTAATGTAAATATGATAGTTAATTTAAGTTTTATTCATTATATTCTATTTCATTTTTTGTATTAATATTTTTATGGTCAAAGTAATTGAATAGTGTTAAAAGTGATATTAATGATTTTTTTAGTAAATAATATTTTATCAAATTATTTAAAACTTCTATAAATCATATTTTCTTAAATTTTGTTATAATATGGTTCAAAATATAATACATTTTATAATTTTGTTCAAAATTTTCTTTTTATATAAATTATCATGGACCCAAAAGTGTAAAAACGCTAGTTATCATATTTGAAAACTATAATGGTAAAAGTGAGTAACCATAATGGATAATGAATAACATTATTGACACATGTTTATTATTTTATTTGAGGTTTCTAGAAACCTTATCTTTGGTACAATCCATTATTTTTAAATTTTGGAGGAACATTGTTTTTGAGTGACTCAACAATATTGAATAGTTTTGGGTATTTACAAAAATGACACTTTTCTCCACTTATAGAATGCCACCCCCTATATTCTCCACTTCACACTTCCAAATTATTTTGTATAAAACATGAGATATGAATATACTTTAATTAAATCTCTACCCACATATTATAGGGATTTTTTTTAATCATAAATCCAATCTTGGAAGAACTTAATTATAATCTTAAAGGGGAGGTCCGAAAAACAGGTATTGATCTTATTTTTTTTTATTCTTAATTCAACTCCTTCAAATATTTTTCAAACAAGATTGTATAATAATATAATTATCTAAAATATAATTATATAATATTATTTTAATGTCAAAAATAAAATTCCAATTCCAATTCATTTAAACAGTAAACAAAATAATCATTCTTGTGTACATTCACCTACTTCTTCACGAACTAATGTTATTTTTCCCATAATATACTATCACAAATATTTAAAATGTTTTAATTAATTATTATCTATGTTACTTAGGATATATTTATAATTTTTATAAGAAAATATATTTATTTATTTATTTCTTACCCTTCTAATGAGTAATGATAACGTGGTTCGTGTGTATGTGTGGACTAAAGCATCTATAGAGTAGTGTGATTCTTTATACATAACCACATCACAAAAATGATATATAAGTTTATATAAAGAAATGTTATATTATTTATTTTATTTGGATAATTTATTAAATTTAAAATAATAATTACCTTCTTTTAGTGGTGATCATTAAAAAATTGAATCATTACTCATATGCATGTGTGACCTACCGTATACATGATCGCAACATAGTTGATTTTTCAAAACCATCATTAATTATTGGTTTTAAAAGTATAATGGATGTATAAATATTATAAATATTACATTAAAATTATTATAATGAAGTTAAAATAATAACCAATTTGACCATAGTTAACCTACCGAAGTCATTTTTGACACATAAGGTGAATATCATAAAAAAATATAATGTGAACATAAACAATTAAATAATTTTTTATTCCATGGAAAGAGTTAAAAATAAATGAATAATAAACATGAAAACAATATTTTAAGAAATTAAATATTTAATATACTATTATTATTTAGGTAGGTAAAGAATGTATTAGATGATTTGGACTCAAGGTATGAGACACTTTAACTTAATACATTGTTTTAAATGTTTTAAAGATTTTTTTTCTAAATCATTATCTACCATGTCCACAACTTTAAAATATTTTAAGAATTGTGATATATATTAAAAAATATATGATAAAGTTCATTTTGACCACATTTTACTTTAATTATTACGTTTTTTAAAAGGAATCATTTTATGGTTTTCTGTAATGGACCTTCATTTAAAAAAAATATCATTTCAAAGATTTATTTTTCAACCCTTTTTCCTTCCATTCCCATATTTTAAAAATTATTTTGTGGGAATTTTAATATATAAATAAAAGATTTATAAATTAATTTTTATGTCTATTTTACATTTATTTCAATGTTTTTCAAAAAGGTATCTATTTTTGTAATTATCAAATTTCATTACAAAAGAAAAAATGAAGGTCTTATTTTAACATATATAGAGACATTGAGTTATACCAAAACCATAATAATTGTATTAATTTATTTATCCTTTAAAACATTTCATTACATATTCAAAGAAAAAACTCTATTTTAGTTTTTCTTGATTTTTAGTATAGAAAATTGGGCTTTAAAAAAATGGTCTTTTAATATCCCAAATAGTTTTGTATATAGTTTTAAAAGAATTTTTCTAGGGGTTTATAATGAAATTTTTTAAGATTAAACTATTTAATTAAATTTATGGTAATTTTACAATACTTATATGATATTTTTATCACTATTATAAATCACAGGTGATCCTAATATAGCTTACACAATGGGTGAATCTCGACCACACTCCAATGAATTGGGTAATTATTATGTTCTCCAGAGAATTATAATTGATGTCTATCATATGGTTATTACAATTTTTATGAATTCTATAAGTTTTGTATTATTGTTATATGAAAATTTAGTTCCAAAGAACTTACAAGACTTTTCTATATTTGATAAAAAAATCTTTAGCGATATCATTTCGTTTGAAATGTTTTGATAATAATATTTTTTATGAAAAATGATACCATTTTGGTTAAAATTGTATGTTTTGAAGAATAGTTGATTCATGGGTTTCCAATTTTTTAACAGGAAAAATAAATTTATTCATTTTATTTCACTTACTAATATTTTTTTCATCCCATATCATTAAAATCTTTTTTACAGGGTTTATGGATTATGAAATGAATATAAAAATTCAAGTTAAATGTTTGGAAGATATGTTATTAAAATAAAACATGATTTATTTTAAAATTAATATATTATGGAAAATGTAGATACCTAGTCCAATTTTACACTATAATTTATTGATTTTTTATATAAGAGTAATGAACTAATTCTATAAAACAGTAAACATGAAAAGTTCCCCAAATATAAGTGATTAATTTTTGACATAAAACCCTGACAATGTAATGTTTTAGTCTAAGACCTTATAATTTGTATTATTGTAAATGTTTCTATAACATTATAGGTTAGTATTTAATTTTAGGTTATGTAAGAAATCTTATAAAAAAACAAAGGTTAGTATTCTAAGGGGAATTACTATTATTTTTGGTAAATATAAAGAGTTGAATAGGGTTTGAATGGTTAAAGAGATCATAATATTTACCCTCTACATAAGAAAGCCTATTATGGTTTATTTGATATAATCACTCTAACCTTTTTGTTTTACTAACTCACAGGAAATTAAATTTTTATTTAATGAGCACTTTTGTGGAAAAGTGTGAAACCACCAAGTTCCAACCGCAAAACATCAGACACTATAGTAGATGAAAAAGTTATTGAAAGTTGATGGGAAAAAATCCTTCAAGGTATCATTGAAGCATTTTTGAGGTGGTTGTGTTTATTGAAAAAGTGTACATCTATGTTGTGATTATTGACAAAGAAAACGATGACATAAAAATTTTTTGACAAAGGGGATTTCATGGTGGCATGTCAAGTTCAAGGGCTATGGTTAACAATCCATGTTTGATTCAAGAACGTCAAAATAGGAATGGATGGTCTGGAGGCGGTACAAAAAGAGCAGATACAAGGTGGTGCCGTTTTCCAGTGTTTGCCAAATATTTGGGCCTGAAAATCGACAAATGAAGAAAAGTTGTTTTTAGAAAAGGGACTTTCACGCCGTGTACTTGAAGGAGAGGAAACTTTCATGCCTAATTTTTTTCAAGATCAGAACATCATAATATTGAAAAGGGATAAGTGGTGACCTAGTTTTAGAGTTGGTCGCGTAAGTGACTTGCGTGGCAGAGACTTGCACGCTGAAACTTGTACGCCGAGGGGAGACTTGCGCGCTGTCTTGCAGGGTGTACAAATGCTTATAAATAGAGGTCGACCCCTCCTCATTCGGGGTAGAGTTCAACACTTATAAAAATCATAGCTCCCGTCGTGCAGGTGTGGTGTTCGCGCAAGTGGTGTTTGGTCGTGCAAGTAGAGGTTGTGTGCCAGGTGATTGTTGGGCGCCCAAGGTGGTCTGGGTGAGGAAGGAAGAGAGTCGCACAAGTTCTGAGTTAAGAAGTGTCGAGCAAGTGGTTCGGTAACACTTGTGTGCCAACGTTATGAAGAAGCACTAAAGTTGTTGGTTGAGTGCCAAAATTGGTTTTGGCATACAAGGGAGTGTGTCACGGACGTTTGGAGTTGTAGAAGCTTGTGTCGCGCTAGTGGTTGAGGTGGACTTACACGTCAGTTTTGGCTGGCATGCCGAGACTTGTGCGCCATCTTAGAGAACGACGCCAAGTAAGGGTGATTCACAACAGTTATTTAAGGCTGCGTAGAAGCTGGATGATTGCCTGATACCTTCGGTGCAATGTGAGATTCATCTATGGGTGAAAATTGGACTAAAACAGAGTATCCACATACAACAGAGGATGTATTCATTAGTGATAATGAAGATACCTATAGGTCTATAAACTGTGAGTGGATTTTTTCCAAAACAGTGACCAAAGGAAGAATAAGAAGGTGATCCTCTCCACTGGAAGTGATCCAGAGAGAGAGAAACAGGGAGTGACCCTTGGGAAAGCAGTGAGGTGACCGTAAACCTTGTAGAGGCAGTGAGCCTGGGCATAGAAGTGATCTAGCCCAAACCTTGTAAACAGCGGTGTTCTTATAGTAGATTTGTTACATCGGTACATTGTCGGTGTATGCTCCTTGGACGTAGCCCAGTGAGGGTGAACCAAGTAAAAATTGATGTTTCATGTGCATGCTTTACTATCTATTTATATTATGCAACATGAAAGAGAGAGAAGAGTGTTTTTCTTAACAATGAAACAAGATTAGAATGGGCATTAATTTTAAAATAGTCATACCCTGATTCACCCCCCCCCCCTCTCAGGGTATTCAGCCTTGTGGACCTAAAAATTGTTATCAGAGGGAAAGGTTGATATTAGTTCTTCTCTCAATGAAGGTTACAAATCATAAAGGGATTCTGATCTTCGATGGGAACAATTTTCAGCTATGGAAGAATCTAATGCAACAATACTTCCATTATTTGGGAATGGATGTATTCACAGCAGAAATGCATGGTATAACAGTTGACATCAACAGTGGGGCATTATCGGAAGCTGATAAAAGAGAATTGGATGCTAAAGAAAATGGAATCAATTCTTTAGGGGGAGCCCTATCCAATGCTATTTATACCAAGGTGATGTCATGAAAAACATCACATGCTATGTGGGAAAAGCTATTGAAAATATTTTAAGGTGATACAAAGGTCAGAGAAGCGAAGATGCAAGTATTGTGGAACAAGTATGAAGATCTAAGAATGAACCGGAATGAATCTGTTGATGCATTCTTTCACAAGGTAAACATTGTAGTGGAGGACGTGAGGGGTCTTGGAGAATTTATTGAAGATATAAAAATTGTGAAGCACATCCTGAGGAAACATCCACCTCGGTTCAATCAGAAAGTTTCAGTTTTTGGAAGAAAAAGACCCAAAAGAGCTAACAATGGATAACCTGCACAGTACACTTGTTGCATATGAAATGAGAAATGATGATAATGATGCTGTGGAAAATGAAAAATCTAAATAAGTGGCATTCAAGTCCATGTAAAAGCTCACCATTGAAGATTTTCTAGAAGAATAATAGACAGATGAGGTTATGTCATTCCTTTCTTCAAATCTACAAAGAGGAAAAAGAAAGTTTAAAGGGAAACTTCCACTAGAATGCTTTCAATGTGGAAAGGTTGGTCATCTTGTCGAAAGGTGCCCCAAAAAGATTCAAGATAACGATAATGAAGATGAAGAATTAAAAATTCTCAAGAAGAAGTCTTCAGAGTTTTTTGAAAGGGAAGAAACAATTCCAGAGAAATTTCTTCTGGAAGAAGAATCTTCTTTCACAAGAATTTTAAATTTCAGATGAATCTAAGGATGAAGAGGATAAGGAGGATGAAAACTGCAAAGATCGTGGAGAAAATGCTATGGTGGCAGTTTTTTATAGTGCATAGAAGAAGGAAGAAACCGAATTTGATGAAGAAGAATAAGTTTAAGTAAGATTTGATATGCAAGCAGAATTGGAATCATCTCTTGAGGATATAGATTTTTGGAGAGAAAAAACGAAGAAATCCAATAAATTGGTTCATGATTCCAAACTCTATATGCAACAATAGGATGAAGAAAAGTTTGTGTTGTTAGAATAAATTGAAAAACTAAAATCTTATACACTAGAGAGCTCAGATAATATTGTTGAGTATAAGATTAAAATTGAAGAACACAAGAATGAAATTTATTGTTTGACTAACACTAGAAAGGAGCACATAAAATGTATCAAAGAACTTGAAAAAGAAGTTGGTTTGTGACAAAGGATTAAGGATCAGGAAAAACTTGTGACACCTAGTACAGTGCCATAAAAACAAATTGTTCAGAAAACTGAAAAGAAAGAAGTGGAGCATAGACCTCCAGTGGAAAAAAAGTAACAGTCGTGTTCCAAAGATAAGACTTGTATGGGACATGAACGAAAATTGAATGCAGTCATGGATAAAGAAAAACCACAAGAACCTGCTCTAAGAATGAAGATAGATTTGGTTATGAAACAGAATCATAAGTTTTATAGATCCCAAGGGAAAACCAGTAGAGTAGAATTAACACAAAGGAATGCTCCTTACATTAGGTTCTATTTTTGTGGAAAGATGGGACACTCACAGAATGTGTATTCTATAGACAAGAGATACCGAAGGGAACAAGAACTACAATGGAAACCAAACAGATCTCAATATTATAGAACATCCTTTGAAGGTCATTGTTTTTGGTGTGAAGGATTTGGTAACATGGCTAGATATTTCACATCAATCATTCAAAGAAATGTGCCAGAACAAAACTCGAGCAGTCGTAAGTAGCAATTTAGGGAATCAAAAAGTGAGCTAAAAACACAAAATCGATTTGCTAATCTACAGGATGAAGTTGTTCTGTCACACTCTAAGGAAGATCAAATTCTCCAAACCACACCTAGTGTGCAGTTGAAGACATGGATCCAATAGAAAAAGGATGAGAAGTTAGATGTTGTGGAAATTGCCTTTAAAGCTTATGATCATTTAAGAGTATGGATCCTTGATAGTGGTTTCACATCCCATATGACAGGTAACAAGGATCTCATTACAGGCATTAAATATGAAAAATAAGGTGTTTTGAAGTTTGGTAACAATGAAGGGCTGAAGATTATTGGTTCCGGAAAGGCTAAATTTGGGGAAAAGAAATGAGACGTGCTGATATCTTGGTAGTAGAGGGCCTCAGTCATAACATGATTAGTGTCAGTCAAATATGTGACTATGGGAACTCTATCTGATTTACCAAGAAGATGTGTATTGTGAAAGGAAAATATGGAGAAGTTATTTTATAGGGAAAAAGGGACAAAGGGAAATCTTTACCTTGTAAGTGGGAAAGAAGATATGTGTCTCTTATCCAGAGTGGAATAAAAAAAGCTGTGGAATAAATGACTTGGCCATCTATGTCAACCATCTATGGAAGATCTTGTAAAGTGTGATGCTGCTAGAGACCTTCCAAAATTATCATGTGATCACACTCATACATGCGATGCTTTCCCACAAGGGAAGATCATCAGAAATACATACAAGCCAAAGGAACAGAAATCAACCAGAGTGCTTGAATTGGTGCATGCTGATGTTTGTGGACATATATCACCATGAGACATAAATGGAAAAATGTACTATGTCCTTTTCATTGATGATTATAGTAGAATGACTTGGGTATTTGTCATTACCCATAATACAGAAGTGTTCAGTTGTATCAATCAGTATAGGAGGGAATCAGAAAGGATGCCTGGGTAGAAACTTTTGAAGTTCTGTACTGATAACGGTACAGAATTCACAAATAGTCAAGTGGAAGACTATCTCGAGAACCATGTGATAATGCATCAAGTTTAATCAGTAAGAACTCCCCAATATAATGGAGTAGTTTAAAGGAGAAATATGATCATCAACAACATGTCAAGAACTATGCTTATTGAAAAGGACCTACCAGAGAAATTTTGGAAGGAAGCAGTTTTGACATCGGTCTATATTTCGAACATGGATCTTTTGTGTCCGAAGGAAGGAAAGACACTGTATGAAATATGGTATGTAAAGAATCCAAGATTGAAATATTTTTCGAATCTTTGGAAGTAAGTGTTTCATTCTCAACAAATAAAATCATAAGAAGTTTGAGTCAAGAGAAGATGAGGGGATATTCCTTAGATACTCAGGTAAAATAAAAGCGTATAAATGCTTCAATAAAAGTATGGGGAAAATTGTTGAGAGTAATGATGTCACTATAGTAGAAGATGAACAGAATACTCAACGACTTAGTGAATAGTTTCTAGATGAAAGTGATGAGTAGTTAAGTAATTTAGGTGGAGCAGAAGTGGATGATACTGATTCAAAAGAAGAAACTGATGATGAACAAGAAAGTGTCAAGTCTTAGTCTACAAGGAAGCCAAAGAGATGAGCTGAAATTGATAGACAGAATATCATTGGTGATCAGGCAGCACCAGTTCAGACAAGAAGAATGAAGTCACTCCATAAGAAATCTTTCCGATCTCAAGTAGATCTGAAATGCTTTGCTGATGTAGCTGAAGATGAAAACTGGGTTCAGGCTACGAATGAAGAGCTTTATAAGATTGAGAAGAACCAGACATGGGAGATTGTCTCAAGACCAGCAGATAAGAATGTCATCGGGACTAAATGGGTCTATCGTAACAAGATGAATGAAGATGGTGCAGTGTTTTGAAACAAAGCACAACTAGTGTGCAAAGGATACTCTCAGGTAGAGGGAATATATGTTGATGAGACATTTGTAGTGGTTGGAAGGATGGAGACAATCATATTATTCCTAGCCATTGTAGTGCAATGAAAGTTCAAAGTGTTCTAGATAGATGTCAAATCTGTATTCCTGAATGGGGTTCTGGAGGAGGAATTATATATTGAGTAGCTAGATGGTTTTCTCATTCATGAGGATGAGAAAAAAGTTTGCAGACTGAAGAAGGCATTATATGGGCTGAAACAAGCACCAAGAGCATGGTACTCAAGGCTTGATCAGTACTTGAAGAAGCTTAGTTTCAAGCATGGGGGAGTTGATTACAATATTTATTTCAGAGACGATAGTAATCAAAGGATGATGGTGTTAGTTTATATCGATGGAATATTATTTGGTGGATCATATGAAGCTCAGTGCAGACATTTTTTTGATTTCATGAAAACTGATTTTGAAATGTCAATGATTGGAGAGCTAATGTTTTTCCTTGGTCTACAGGTGACTCAAGGAAGTAATGGCACTTTTATTTCTCAATCCAAATATTCCAAGGGGGTTCTAAGAAGGTTTTTAATGGAAAATTCGAAGGAAATGAAGACTCCAGTAGCTACCCGGATGAAACTGTCCAAATATGAGGATGGAAAGGCAGTTAATATCACAGAAAATAGGCAAATTATTGGGAGCTTTCTGTACTTGACCGCAACATGGCCAAACATTTTTTTCGCCACATGCCAAGCACCGAGATATCAGGGTAATCCCAATGAAATAAAAATGCTCGCAGTGAAAACAATACTTCGGTATATCAAAGGCACTATGGATTTCAGTCTGATGTATAATGACAAATCTCAATCAGTGTTATTGGGTTACACAGATGCAGATTGGGCCGGATCAGTAGATGATAGAAAATCAACGTCAGGAGGTTCATTCTATCTTGGAAGATTGTGTATTTATTAGAAAAGCAAGAAGAAATATTGCATTTCATTGAGCACCACGGAAGCTGAGTATATTGTGGCCACTCAAGCATGCACACAATTATTGTGGATGAAGCAGAAGCTTGAAGATATGGGAGTTGAAATGAAGTCTCCGATCAGAATCCAGTGTGATAACTCAAGTGTTTTAAATCTTAGAAAAATAAATTTCCATCACTCAAGGACAAAGAACATTGAGATAGAGTATTATTTTATCAAAGAGAAAGTTGAGCAGGGAATCGTGATGTAGGAGTATGTGCCTGCAGAGCTACAGATTCCAAACATTCTGACAAAGGCCTTACCCAAGGAAGCTTTTGAAAGGCATCGACTGGATCTGGGAGTTTAGTTGACTCCCCTCACCTGAAAGAGTGTGGATGTGGAAAACCCCCTCTCCCTGATGTATGATGTGTTTTTCCCTAATTTGATGATATGTGTTATCTACTCTGTTACAGACTACAAAAGAGTGACCTTTGGGTTCATTGATAAAGGGGGAGAAAATAGTGATTGTTCAAGGGAAGACAATGTGGCTATTTGAGAAATGAGGGAAAATATGGGGAGAATTTGACACGTGGAGCATCCAGATAGGGGGAGTATTAAATCTGACGATGCTAGAAGTGATCGATCAAAGAATAGATATCACGATATCTGTGGATCGTGATAAAAGCAGAAGAGTGGTGTTGGAATGCGGAAAGAATATTTCCAAAAATTGTTATCTGTTTGGTGTCAATAGTGGGTTCCAGAGTTGAAGTGATTCATTGATGAACTTTTTATTTACACTTATTTATCACGTCGAGCATTGCTCATGTGGGCTTTGAGTATGTGTTCAGTAAATCCTTGATCACTATCAGAACCGCAATAGGTGAATGGTGGATAAATAATTAATGATATATCTTTTTATGGAAGAGTTGTCAACAAACCCAATGGGGGAGATTGTTGGGAAAAAATCCCTCAAGTTATCATTGAATCATTTTTGAGGTGGTTGTGTTTGTTGAAAAAGTGGACATGTGTGTTGTCATTGTTGAAAAAGCAAACCATGACATATAAATTTGTTGACAAAGGGGATTTAATGGTGTAATGTCGAGTTCAAGGGTTGTGGTTAACAACCCATGTTTGATTCAATAATGTTGACAAAGGAATGGATGGTCTGGAGGTGGTACAAAAAAGTGTAGATACACGGTGGAACCATTTTACAGTGTTTTCCAAATTTTCGGGCCTGAAAATCAAAAAATGAAGAAAAGTGGTTTTTGGAAAAGGGACATGCGAACTATGTACTTGAAGTAGTTGAAACTTGCAAGAAAATTTTTTTCAAGATCAGAATGTCAAAATATGGAAAAGGGATAAGGGGCTCCCAAGTTTAGAGTTGGTCGCGCAAGTAACTTGCGTGATACAGACATGCGCACCGAAACATGCGTGTCGAGGGGAGACGTGAGCGTCGTCGTGTAGGGTGTCCAAATGCCTATAAATAGAGTTCAACCCCTCCTCATTCCATGCAGAGTTCAAAACATAGAAAAATCAGAGCTCCCGTCGCGCAGTTGTGGTGGTTAGGCACATGGTGTGTGGTCGTGCAAGTAGAGGTTGTGCGCCAGGTGATTGTTGTGTGCCCAAGGTGGTTTGGGCGAGGAAGGAAGATAGTCGCACAAGTTCTGAGTTGAAGAAGGAATTTTCGTGCAGGTGTCTTGGTAACACTTGCACGCTAAAGTTTTTAAGAAGCGCGAAAGCTATTAGTTGCATGCCAAGATTGTTTTGGGCATAAAAGTGTGTGAGTAACGCAAGTTTTGAGTTGCAGAAGCTTGTGTCGCGCCAGTAGTTGAGGTGGACTTGCACGCCAGTTTTGAATTGCACGCCGAGACTTGAGCGCCAACTTAGAGGAGGGTGCCAAGTAAGGGTGACTCCCAGTAGTGATTCAGGGCTGCATGGAAGCTGTAAGATTGTCTGATACCTTTGGTAAAAATTAAGATTCATCTATGGGTGAAAGTTGGACTAAAACAGAGAATCCACATACAACAGAGGATGTATTCATTAGTGATAATGAAGAGACCTACAGGTCTATAAACTGTGAGTGGATCCATTCCATAGAAATGAAAAAAGGAAGAGGAAGAAGGTTATCCTCTCCACTGGCAGTGAGAAACAGAGAGGGAAACAAGGAGTGACCCTTGGGAAATTAGTGAGCAGACCCTAAACCTTGTATAGGCAGTGATCCTGGGCATAGAAGTGATCTAGCCCAAACCTTGTAAACAGTAGTGTGCTTATAGTGGATTTGGTACATCGGCACATTGCCGGTGTATGCTCCTTGGACATATCCTAGTGAGGGTGAACCAAGTAAAAATTGATGTCTCATGTGCATGTTTTAATTTTAGTTTATATTGTGCAACGAGAAAGATAGAGAAGGCTGTTTTTCTTAATAGCGAAACAAGATCAGAACGGGCTTTAATTTTAAATTAGTCATACCCTGATTCACTCCTCTATAATGGTATTCAGCCTTGTGGACCTAACAAAAGTAAAGTTGAACATGTTATAAAAAATTTCATTATATAATTTATAACAAATATAGGTTACCTTTTTATCTGGTACATCTTGGATCATGTATTGGAAATGATATTCCAATTTTCCCCTTCTTGAATTAACTCATCCACTATTATCTTCGTTTCATTGAATTGTTATATCAGAATTTGATATTAATTATAAATCCAATCACACTGGTCCTTGTTTGTGACCACTTTAATTTGTCTCCCATATATCATTTTTTTCACCCTCCCAAGAATCATGAATAATCAGCGCCTCCTCATACATGACTTTCGTGGAGTGTAAGGGAACATCCCACTTTTCCCCTACCTCCCCCTCAGCTTCCCACTGTGATCCATCCTTGGTCTCTAAAGGAGCACTGACATTAACATCCTCCTTGCATGATTATCCATAAGGAAAAATTAGGACATCCTCAACAACCACAAAGCCTTCCAATTTTAGAAATCAAGCATCCACCATAACACCCATCTGCTTAATACTTTATTCCATAGAGTGATCACCTTAGATCATTTCCATTATACTCAAAAGGTTAAAACAAACCTCTTTTACCTTATCATTCTTAGAGGGCTCACTCTCCAAATATTTGGACCTAGCTTTTTTGGTTGACCTTGTTTCCATTAGTTTAAGTAGGTATGGGTAATCCTTTTGCCCTTTGAATCCCCCCTCTTTCTCACTATGCAACAACCTGGATCCCTGTTTTATTTAAACCCTTTCTTCCTCATTGGGATATGAAGACCTCTACCTGGGCCTTACCTTGCACTGTCATATGAGAATTGGTTATAGATCTCCCCTGACTATTCCCCTAATAAGTGCACAGGGTCTCTTTGATCATGTCCTAAGAAAACAGTTCCAAGATATTCAAAACGGTTTCTAACAATAATTGATGACAAGATCCTTCTTGGATTTTCTCTTCCCACTACATTAACCAAATACCAAGACACCTCTGGTGAGTTCATTATATGATTCTTATAACCCTTGTTGTCCGCTGCAGCAATATAGGAACCCTTACCTATTCGAGAAACATCTTCAAAGGAAGGAACCATGGAACTATTAATAGTATTTTCATTGTTGTGTGATGAAAGTGTTTTTGGTGACATTTATATATTTTATACATATTTTTATGGTATATTTAACCATATTATTAAAATGTAAATATTTGATTTGAAGGATAATCCTATTTTTATTTTTTAGGGAAAACATTTAATGGTACTGGTAACACTATGGGTTTATATGACCTTTGATGTTTAAGAATTATATTTTAGGATGTTCATCATATTTATGGGAATATTATATGAATTATATTATTATATATTTATAAAAAGATAACATTTTACATCAAGATGGTTCATTGGGATTGAACCCTCAATCAAATGGTGACAAGCATGAATCACTTACCACTAGCCTTTGTGATGTCCTGGTTAGTATGACATCATTTTTTTACTTAAAATTTTCAAAATATAATGATGAATTTTATTTTTGGAACATATTTTTTTATCAAATAGATAACAATGGGATTAAAAACTGATTTTTTGGTGATTAATATTACTTTGGAACAATTTTGGCAATCAAATCAGATTAATATAGAAAAAATATTATGGGATTTAATTTGAGGAATAATGGTTGATTTTTCATTTTTAATTGTATATTATTTTACAATGGCTTTGTGGTTATTCAAATTATTTAGGGAAATAATCAGTATTTATTGTATATTATAATATTAGAGAATAGATATTTTTTTCCTGAGACTTTAAAAGTGATTGGTGTTTTTTTATAAATATTAGATCAATATGTGATCAAAACCATTTGTTTTTATGTTTTAATCCTATCATGAAATATTTTGAATAATTTTAAACATTGTAATTTTTGGAATGATTTAGTTTTAACATTGGGTGTAACTATATAATTTTTTATATTAATTATATGAAAGTTTATTCATATTGTAAATTATCATACCTTGCTTTAATGATTTTTTTGAATTTGTTAATTAATAAAAAGTTTAATAGTTTTATATCAATTTTTTGAATTCTATGTCCTATTATAATTTTATTTTGTAGCATTATGTGTAAAAAAATTTATATTCAATTTTATTCTCTTTGATCAAAATATGAGATTGTGGTGTGAATTCATTAAAGATGAAATTATACATTTTAAGTGTGTATATTTTTCTATTTCTCTTAGTATAGATGTTAAATGAATATCAAAAATATAGGAAAAGGATAAAAATACAAAAAAAATCCCATTATTATCATTTCCAATGAAATTGATGTTATTTTTTACACCTCATTAAGTTATGGTTTTGTGGTGGTTGACTTTATCATGATCATTTACTTTTTTGACCAGTGATATCTATCACACACCATAATAATCTAAGTATTACACTTTTATTCCATGATCATGTCTTCACTTCCCCCCAATGTTCTCCTATTTGGGAACATTTTTATGTGTTAATCCATATGACCTTAGAATTTACTGTTCATATCAAGATGAAGTTTAATTAATCTTTTTTATAAAAAGGTATTTTGATAAATATATTTTCAAATGTAAAACCATTGATTATCAAGATTATGTTAAAATTTAGAGGATTTAATTTTTCTAAATGGGGGATTATGTAACACCTTCTGATTTTATAAAATTAAACACCATTAGATAATATACAAGATATGAAACATCTAACATAAAAAATCAATGACTTATTAGGATTTAAATATGACCATATAAACTTATCATTATATTAGTGGGTATGAATAGTATTAAATACATTTTCTAGTAAATATATATTTATTTTCTTACTAATATAAATTTATTGATAAACATACAGTAAATAAATAAACAATTAATAATAAAGTAATTTAATTCTTCAAAAACAAGATTCATTCTAAAATAATATTTATCATTTTTTGTGAAAAAAATATTATAAATTAGTGTATATATATTTTATAAAATGTATTTAGAAAAATATAATAAATTTTTGGAATCATATTTTGAAATTTAACTTAGGGTTAATTTTTTTTAATTTTTCAACAAATATTTATTTTTATGTTGACAGTGAAAAATACTAATTATTCAAATATAATCATTTTATTTAAATAAATTAAGTAATTTAATAGTCCTATTATGATTTGAATTTGTTTTAAATTAATATAAAAAATAATTTTTTTATTCAATCCAATTAATAATGTTTTATTCTTTTTATACTCGATTTGAATATAAGTATGTTTTAGGGTTTACAAATGTATTTTTCTAAGAATATTTTTAAAGTACGTAATACCTATCCATTTCTATTATTTAAAAAATACTATAAATAACAATTATTTTAATGAAACATAATTATTATATCAATAAATGTGAATTAGAATTTATATAAGAATAATTAATAGTCATATAGTTAATCTAAAATCATCTTATGCTAGGAAGATACTTTTATTGAAAAACCTTTTTTCAACACATCTACATGTTTTATTTAAAATTTGACTGGGAAACATATATGAATCTAATTTGATAAAATTTATGTCATATTTGGAATAAACGTAATTAATATTAGTTAATAAGATTAACTTATTTTTTATTCAATATGAATTTTAACTACCGTAAAAATTTATAACCATGATAAATGTTAAAACTAGTTGTTTGAGGGTAAAAATAATTTGGTAATGAATAAAAGTTTCCATTAAACATGAACTAATTTATTATATTTAGTAAATTTTTTCATAATATTTCCATTTTTTAAAATATGACCCTTTTCCATATCAACATGAATGTGACCTTTATAATAATTTATATAATGAAACGTCAAAATGTCACTGCCATGATTTTTATTTCTATAGTATTTTTTGACTAGTATAAATATGGACTATTTTGGGTTGTAAATACATATTTAAAATATATATTATTTTATTAAATCAAGTTATTTTTTTAGATGAAATAATCATCTTAATTTCTTATGAATCACAAATTAAATAATTATTAAATAAGATTCAAAAATTAAATAATTGGTTTAAAATGTTAAAAAGTAATATAATTTGAATGATTTATTTCTTACAGGAAATTTATAGATAAATATTACATTTAATAGCTTTTTTAATTCATTAAATTTTATTTCATATATTTCATTCATGTTATTATGGTTAATGTAAATGAATATTATCAAAATTAACATTAATGATACTACTTATTAATTTTATTCTGTTCAAAGATATAAAATTTAAAAAAATTAAATTTCATTCAAATATACTATGATGTGGTTAAAAATACCATATGTGGTCAAATAATAAGATGAATTTCCTTTTATAGTAACTAGCATGACCCCTAAATATTAAAAAACTAGTTATTGTATGTGAAAAAATGGTAAAAGTGAGTACCATTGGAGGATATGAAATAAAATGTTTATATACTATTTATTTTTTGTGTGTTGGAGGTGTGGATAAAAAAATCACTCCACTAAATTATTTTTTAATGTTGGAGGAACTAGGTTTGATAGATACTTACCATTATTGAATAGTTTTTGGTACTTATACAAATTCCACTCCTCCGCACATATAAGAGTCAACCTATACTCCACTCCACTTCACACATCCAAAAATTATTAGTCATGTCATTATCTACCCATATATGTTATATACATATATCCCCATTTCTATGGGGGCTTGTTTTGATAAAAAAGAAAATCTTGGAAAACAGGTTACAGAATCCTAACGAGGTGGTCTAAGAATGAGTAATCATTATTAACCAGCCATTTGTTTCTACATCCACATCCTTAAAATATTATTCAAACATGTTGATATAGTTACTCAAGTATCACTAATATACTGAGTATTTATTATGTTAATGTAATAACATAAACCCATCTCCTCTTCCATATAATAGAAAATGAAACCATCATTCTTGTATATGATGGACTACTATCTCTCCAACCTATGTATTTCATTTTACATAAATTCTTTTCAAAATATTTTATAATGATGGAATTTATAATTATATAGGATATTCATGACATATTTATCATTCTAAAAATACAATACGACATTTACTTTTATTGTTTCCATTTACTGAAAAATAATAACATCATTCATGCATATGTGTGGACTACCGCCTCCACAAAACGATGTGATAATTTTTTCATCACCACATCAGATTGACAACATATATAAGTATATTTAGGGAAAAAGATAATATATATATATATATTATTATCATCATTTTTGAATGATAAAATAATTAATATCTTTTTATATAGATCATATAAAATTGGAAACAATACTCATCTGTTAGTACGACCAACCATCTCAATGATCATAACATTGTTCATTTTTCATAACTACCTTTCTTGGATGGTTTTAAAATTATAATTTCTAAATAAATATGATAAATATGAAATTATAATTAATATATATATGTAAAAATATTCACCAATTTTACAATATTCAACATATTTAAGTCATTTTTGACATACATGCATAATGTCATCAAAACATATGATGCAAACATAAATGAATAACTAATTATGTTTTGTATGGTTTGACGAAAAATAAATAGATTAATAAAAAAATATTTTAATATTAAATTTCATAATTAACATAATTCTTTTATTTATGATGATAAAGAATGTATGAGATGATTTGGACAGATGGTAATTGACACTTTAACGTAAAAACCTATTTAAAATTTTAAATGATTTATGTTCTAAATCATTCTCATAATTGTACATGTTCTTATGATTTTTTCATGAAAATTATTATATATTATTCAGTGGATGATAATGGTCCTTTTTACTATATTTTACTTTATCTAAAAAATTATATAGGAATCTTTTAATATTTTATATAAGTGGCATTCTTCTAAAAAAATATTATTTTAAGGATTTATTTTTCATCTCTCATTCCACCATGTACGTATTTTCAAAATAAATTATAAATTTTTTTATATGGACATAAAATTATTTGGTCGCAGTGTACAAGTCGAGTGGGGGGGGAGTAGTTGAGTTTTCAATCAATTTTTTGTTAAATTTTTTTTAACCATGTATCCCCCAATATGACATGAACATCTAATTTTAAAAAATAATGTAATTATATAATTTAATTAGTTTAATGTATTCTCAAAAGATTGAATATAGATCAGTTTGAAAACTTCTAACAACACATTATCTTTTCATACTAATTTACCCATATAAAAACCTATATATGAAATAGTATTTAATGTTAATTGATTCAGAAATATTATAGATAGTAATTTATAAAACAGAAACACATTTGATTTAATATAATGAGAAAAATTATTATAAATCATGAAAATAAGATAAATTTGAATTTAAAGAGGTGGTTCATACTAATTCTAATACATAATGCCCTCCACATTGAAATAACCCAAAACTAATAAGTATATTATAAAATAATTTGATCCACAATCTATATTGGGTTTTATAAAAAAAACAACATATAATAAGATATATAAGGTAAATCCTATTTAGCAATTATGTATAGGATAAAAAGTTTCAAGGCCACACAAAACCACTACCGTTGTTATTTTTGGGAAAACAATCGTTGATAATTGAGATATAGTGTCAAACACTCTCTAGTTTAGTAAGGGATATTGTGTTTTATAGATATATAGATCAAAACAAAAACACAAATAAAAGGAAATTCCTAAATAGAAATAGAATTAAGCGGGAGATTAAAATATATAATTCTTCTCAGACAAGATAGATTCAATTTTTCAGGTGTCCTTGAATATTATTTTTAATATAGCTTCAACATGTTTCAAAATAAATATAGAAAATATATTATCATGGAAGTCTGGAAATGTCTTTTGTTTCTAGTCTTCAATTGTTCAGTGTTCTTTAATACACATGTGTATCAGTGATTCCTCTTTTACTAGATTATAAGATTATGTATTTATATGAACCTACATGAAATGCCTATGCACGAGGGTACATAATCTTAATTTATATGTTTCTATGTGGTCATATTATAAATTTCAAGGTAATAATTGAATAGTATGGATCTTCATACTAAGAAAAAAATCTAGGAGGTATGAAATTATATTTATGACATCCAAGGAATTGTTTAAGAAAAATATTTCATTAATACACTTGGTTTTTTAAATAATTAAATGAATATGGTATACTTCTAAGAATTTATTTTAAAATTTATTCTAGATAATTATCATAGGTCTTTGGTGGTAGCTATTATGGTTGTAGAAACATTGAATGTTACACCTCCTAGAGAAATAGTGGTCCCTAGACTGAATGAAAGAACCCTGAAAATATATATTCCCCTAAAGGTAAAAAAAATATATTAGTGGATCCATATAATTGTAGTGGTAGTGTTTCCACTTCAGTGTCTCTATTTAACAGTAGAATCATCTTTTTGTACCATCATCGAGTTGGTAGTAGCACCAAGTAATGATAGAAGCTACTAGAAGTAGATATACCAGGCATTGTTAGTAGGTCTACTAGATGGAATATCAACATGATGGTAGATCCTAGTAGTCGTAAAGTTAATTTAATTGAAAATTTATGAATAGATGGAAGCTTTAAAAAGTATCTTTCTTTGAATGAAGGTATATCATTGTAACATATACAAGATGGTGAAGGCCGATCAATATTGAGAAAATATTCAAAATCTATCAAGAAAAAGTTTTACTATTTTAAACCTAAAAAATTATCAATAAACAAATTAAATTCATGGATAAAGCTAACAAAATCACTGTTTTGATGATAATAATAATTTAATTTATAATCATAGAAAATAATTAAATATAAGAATAAAATTAATATAATATACTTATATAATAAGAGTCCACATGTTATTCATAGTTATTCATTCATTACATAAACATAGTCATCTAATATTCAATTAAATTACTCCCTCTTTTCGGATTATAAAAAATATAAAAAGAATAATCAATTAAATAATATACATGTGGATGAAGAAAAAGAGGGTTGTCATTATAGAGTAATGTCAAAATATTATATTCCTCCAATGGCCCGAAGGCCTTCGTTTCTTATTGATTTTGATAATCCACCTTTCAAGGGGTGAGGTTGAACCCGTACAAAGACAGTAAGTGTAAGTATTATATGGACTATATGCCTAAGATGAATTCCTTGCCCGTAGGATTCAAACATTACATACAACCCAGACTAACTACTTGGAACTGCTCCTCCCCAGCATCTTCATCACGAAATCAGCTCTCCACCTTCACATGTATATTTAACTAGGATTTCTCTTACATACAAAGTCTTGTCCTGATGGCAGGTGACACACCCTCTCATTATTTCAATCTGTTTAGCTTCTACTATGGTTAATGGATCCTTACTCATCCCCCTTCTGAATATTGTTCCTTGTACATTGTCTGGTTTGCATATGCACTTAAGGTGGCCTGAAGGCCTTATGGTGGCATGAAGACATTGAGGTGGACCTGAGGCCTTAATAACCCGTAGTGTTGGGTGGCCTGAAGTATATAAAGGGCTCGAGGGCCAAATAAGTTGCCCGAAGGCCCAAACGGGGGAATAGTCCTTACTACTACAATACCAAACAGTGCATCCTACAGTCCCGCTACATTACTACTACAGTCCCTGCTATAGTACTGCTATAGTACACCACAAATATGCCTCTGCCCAAATTTGATCCCAGGTCTCATAGATGCACTTAATAAGTCCTCACCAACCGAGATTGGGATCATGTTCTTTTCAAAATATTATATTAGATGAGGGAATACAATAAGAAAGAAATACCTACCAAAGTTTGATCAGAGTCTAATGAAGCATCAAAATCATGACTAGAATAAGGATCCTATTTGTCCATTCCTTTTCTAGAAATATGATGGATATGAGTAGAAATAGGTGAAATCATAACATTCTTGGTGGTATACAAAAATGGTTGCATCAACACCACAAATTGAGTGATCACACAACCACCATGCTACATTTCCCATAAGAATTCATCCATATATTCTATGACAATCTTGAGAAGTGGTTTCATGGTCTTTAACTCAATAACATAATCCACTAATCCTCTAAACATAGTAGGAATCTTAAAAATATCATCCAAGAATATAATATGAGGGTTAATTTATGATTGGTTTGAATTCTCAATAGATAATATATAATATATTTAGTGATTATTACTATATCACATCAAACCTCATTAAATATCTCTCAAACAAGCATATAAATTCTCTCACATGAATATTTAATCTAATAAAGCTTATCCCAATTAGATATGGATAATTAACCCATCATGGTATACAATGATTCTCTCACAATAGATTAGATCAAATTGGCATACACTAAAGTTGGAGAAAAAAAGGTGTAGATCTATAAGATGATACTTCATGAGTTTAGAAATTATAAGAAATAGAAAAAATATATTTTTTTCTTGTTGTGAATATAAAACTCAGGAACTCAATATTTTTTTGAATGTCACCCGTCATTTCCACTGGCCTCTTATTGTTACTTTTTAAATTTCCAATATTGAATAAAATTTTTGGTCTGATATAATAAATGACCAAAGAGACTATGAATTTTGTACTAACTTCACAAAGATATGTTTTTTGAACATATGAGGGGAAAAGAAACCATAAAATTTCTGATATAATATATATTCTAAAGGCTTGAAAACCATATTGACCTAGTTAGATGGAATGAGGATGATATAAAGTAAGAGAAGGTTAAGTCTTATCCTATCTAGGCATGACAACATCCTCTGTTCTAGTATCAACATTAGGTGCCTCAGTGGAAAAATCCTCTAAATTATCTTTCTGATCAATCCTCTATACAAGGGATCATTGAGGATATCTCGATGAAACCAAGATGGTAGGTTCACCATTCCCTAGTTTAAAACACTAATCATCATCATCGGCATCATAATCATAATATTAGAAATATTCCAACCTAATATTACAATATCCCATTGATTTCTCCCCCTTATATGGTCCTCTATTCTCATACTATGTAATGTAAATGGATCCACATGGCTTAAAGAAGCCTAATCCTCTAATGATGATGGATCAGATCTATCTCCAGATTCATTTCCTGCTAAATAAATTGATGATATTACATTTCTTTGTCCACTTGGTTACCAGCTAGACTTATTGATAGTTTGATGGGTGTTATATTTCACACACTCATCCACACCAATAGTGTAAAACATCAACCCTTTCTATGACTGTCTCAAACTCATTAACTGGAACCCTTTTTCCTTATGTTGATAACATTTTTTTGGGTTTTACCATGGGGTGTGTTTGAGTGAGAAGTTGAGAAAAAAGGAAGAAATAGGGTAGTGCACATTTGGCACAAGGTTTTCCCTAACGGTTCTCCCTGGTCATGAAAATCATGTAAAATTTAATAGAGAGAGTTTTAATGTCTGGAGGCTGGTTTTTTTTAAACGTGTTCCTTATTAGTAGAATCCCCCCCCCCCCAAGAGAATATGTGTGTTTTTAAGCCGCACAGTTTGGAAAACCGTGCGCCTAGACCCGGTGAACTTTACATGACTTTTTAATTGACTCTAAAATTAGTTTTTACAATTTTCAAACCACCCATATAGACCCCAAATAGGGACTAGTTTTTCTATAAGATCTATTTCATGATTTTAGAGGCTCTTAGATAAATTCCAACCTTTATTTCCTCCATTATTTTTTATTCAATGTTTGGATTGATGATTCTTACCCCTATCGGTAATAGGATCATCTCCCATTTGGTTTTCACCTTCCCTCTTATATCTCCCTTACCATTTAGGGGGAATTTATCCATTATATTGTTAGATCTAGATTTAGGATTTTTTTTATATAGATCTAGTTTTGGGGGATCTTCATTATTTGATCTTGATTTAGGGTTTTCGGTCATGATCTCATTCAGCATCATTTTTCTTCTCAAATTGGTCATTTTCTGTTGGTGAGTGTTTAATATAAAATTTGAGGTACGTGGTATATAATTGAAATATCATAGTCATGGTTTTAATTCCATTTATGTAATTGTGAAATTTCTAGGGTTTATTTAGAAATTTAATTTCCTAATTGAATTAATTAATTTTTTTCATTATTTAGTTAAAGAAATTTTGGAATTGTTGATAATTAATTGATAAATTAATTAATAGAATTTCTAAATTGTGGGATTTGGGGAATAATTAATGGTTGAGATACTTATTGGAATATTGGATTTTTAATTGGAATAATAAATTTTTAAATTCATTATGGGCTATTGAGATTGCCAAATTTATTTGAATAATTAATTATTGATTTAATTATTGGGATATTGAGGTTATAAATTTGTAATAGTTAATTATTGAATTGATTAATGGAATTTGATGTGCTTATGAAATTGATTTGAATGGATGAATTAGCTTTTGAATTAATAAATAAATGTTTTGAATGAGGAATGTGATGGAAGGTTAATGTTGATGAACGTTGAATAATGTGATCTATGTGATATAAGTGATGATTGGGAATGGGTTGAAGAACAAGGAGTGGTGCTCCAAATACCAATGGAGGTGTTATACATGGTGTTCTACACCCAACTGCATGAATGAAAATATTATTTTATAGGACATAGACTAATTCCAAAAATACACAGGGCATGTGAAATAGAGGCGGATGCACCAAATACCCATAGGGTGATTATGACAACCCTGCTTTTTATTACAACTTAAGCATGCTTTATTACATAAAACTTCACTTTATACAACAAAGAAGATCGAGAGTTTTAGTGTCTTTGGGGCTTAGGATCATTACATAAAAACATTAAACTTGAATTACAACATCTTTATTGAAAACTTCCTTTACATGACCACTGCATTTCTTTGTACTTATCATTGCATGGGATAACCTTAGGACATGCATAAGAAAAGGGTGAGCTATAAAAGCCCAGTAAGGGAGTACACAATGAATAACATGGGGAGTAAAATACATGTTAGACAATAGGCATATCAATTGAGCATAAGAGAAACATGAACATAAAGGCATGATAAATCATGATAATCATAACATGGAAATGTGGCAACAACACTTAACATTGAATTAGCATGAGCCAAGGCTCATTGCACATGGAGCATGAGTAAACCCTCATTGCACATGAAGCACGAGTAAACCCTCGTTGCACTTGAATTAGCATGATTCAACACTCATTGCACATGAAGTATCATGATACTACACTTTACCCAATGCATTGGAGCGCTATAAAGGGCGCACCCTTCTTAAACATTTCATTTCATGCATAAGTGTGCCACATGGATCATAAAACATGGATTCATAAAACATAATCATTTATTCCACGATAAAGGAATGTGGAATTCATACATGAAACATTATAATCAATTAGTAAATGTGCATAAAGGTGAATACCCTTGATGGAGAAATGGGCATGGTATTCACTACACAATGATATTGGCTTAGAAAATCGGTGTGATTTCGGCAGCGTAACGGCGTGACATAAGAATTCATAAAAAATGGTTGATGAGAGAGAAATGGGTTCCTCATCATATTTACATGTAATGGACAGTATGGATATCATATATATACATGTCCCAACAATAGAAATGGGATTTAGATTCATGATACAAAAGTATTGCTTGAATGTAAAAGAAGAAAGAGAAGTTCCTTTCGGAATTTCGGCATAGTAATGGGTGTACATGGGAGGCATTTAATGAGAGAGAAAGGGTTCTCCCATCATTCAAACAATAAGAGGACAGTATGGGGGAGGTGAGAAACCATACCCCAACATTCATAATTGAAATAAAAAGGGCAATACAACTTAAAGAAAATTGACAAAAAATGAGAAAGGAAGAAAACCCCTTACTTCGAAGTGTGCTTCCAAAGGCTAGAGAGAGGCTTGTGAGAGGCTTCTTGGGAGATTGGGGCACCTTGGGAGGATTCTAGAGAGAGTAGGGCAGAGGTTGGACGAACTTCAAGGGCTTTGAGTGAGGAGGAAGTGGGAGCTTGGGTGGGTTTATATAGGAAAGGTGAGAGAATTCTTTATTATTTAGGTTTGGGACCCCTTATATTAAAATAATCCAAACCACAAACCATCCCATGGTATTTTCCCACGGTTTCGGGAAAATGAAAGAGGAAAACAATATTTTATAAGTCCAAGGTCCGAACTTATTAAAAAATTAGGGTTTCTTATGTGGAGGTGAGTCACACTCCCATGGAAATTAATTTAAAAAGGCAAAGTGTTGAATAAGTCTTGAGGGCTCCATTAATGCTTTGAAAAGTGAGTCAAAAAAAACCAAAACCTCATTATTTTAATGATAAAACATATATTGGCAGAACATAAGGATTATGGTATTTTATTACATCACCATTGGGTCATTATGATGTCATAAAACACATTATATATTTAAATGGTATTTAATTTTTACCCATAAATTTGACTGTCTCAGAAAATTATGAAAAATTCAATGTTGGATAATTTCGACGTCCTGATTCCAAAAATAATATTTATTTTATCTAAATAATTTTCTAAATATGTGAATTTTCATTTTTAAAATAAAAACCGACATTTATAAAAAAATTCACAGGTTTTGACAGAAATGGCTTTCAAACTTTAATAAAAAATTTAATTGCATTCATAAAATTATAAGATCATTTATATTTAATAAAAATTAATGTAATATTAATAATAATATTTTATTAAAATATTATTTAGTTCAAAAATACTTTAATTTAATAAAATATAATTCTTAATTAAATAATAAATAAAAACACCATTTGTACTTTAAAAACTAATTACAATGTATCAAAAATGACTAGAAATTATATTCATTATTATATAAAAAAGTAATGTGCATGAACATGGTACTACTTATTTGTTACATAACCCATTAAAATAGCCGTATAATACCTAAGGGTAAGGTGTGCGATGGTGATAGACTCTTGGGGCGGCTCGGATAACATCGCTCGAGTGGTAATTTCAATCAACTTCCACTTTTCCCGTAGACGATCACATTCGAGCTTGACTTGATGAAGCTCAGCTTGGGCTTGGTCAAGGGCAAAGCCCAAAGACGCCACCTCTTTTCCGAGCTCCGACAAATGGGCTTCGTAAGGGGCAATTCTACTGGATGAGGCCATCGCTTCCTTTGTCTGAGTAGAAATGGGTTCGTTAAAGCCTTATATTTATACTACTCAGATGATCACTGTTCAACGGCTATAAAAGTAACGGTCACCAATATTAACGTAAAACTAAAGAAGTTGACATCTTATAAAAAACATTTTCCATAAATAAACACTTAACTGGATCAAGAGGGATTTTCCATTAATGAAACTTTGGGTCGTTACAATATTCCCCCCTTAAGAAATTTCTCCTTTGAAGTTTTCCTTTTCCCACACTAAAACAAATGTGGGTAACTCAGCTTCATCATATCCTCCGACTCCCAAGTTTCTTCTTCAAACTTGTGGTTTCTCCACAACACCTTGACGAGGGGCATTGTCTTATTTTTTAGAACTTTTTCTCTACGATCTAAGATCTTCACTGTTTGCTCCTCATAAGAAAGATCATCTTCCAATTGTACCACCTCGGAAGAGAGTACATGTGAAGGGTCCGGTATGTACTTCCTTAAGAGGTATACATGAAAGACATCATGCACCTTGGCCATAGTAGGTGGAAGTGCTAGTCGATAGGCCACATCCCCAACACGATCAAGAACCTCGAAGGGGCCGATGTACCTTGGACTTAACTTCCCTTTCTTTCCAAAACTCATGACCTTCTTCCATGGAGATATGCGTAAAAACACCAAGTCTCCGACTTTAAACTCAAGGTCTCGTCGATGATTATCTGCATAACTCTTCTGTCGACTTTGGGCTGCCTTGATATGCTGCTGAATGGTTTTCACCTTCTCCACCATTTCTTCGACCATTTCTGGTCCAAGAAGCTTACGTTCACCGAACTCATCCCACCATGCCGGTGTTCTACACCTTTTCCCATACAGGGCTTCATATGGTGCCATTTGGATGCTCGAGTGGAAACTATTATTATAAGAGAACTCAACTAGAGGAAGATGTTGATCCCATCCTCCTTTAAAGTCCATTGAGCACGCTCTCAACATATCCTCAAGTGTTTGGATAGTCCGCTCGGATTGGCCATCAGTTTGAGAATGATAGGCCGTACTGAAGTTCAGTTCAGTATTCAGAGCATGTTGAAGACTCTTCCAAAACTTAGAGTTAAATCTTGGATCTCGGTCAGACACAATAGATAGTGTTAATCCATGAAACCGTACCACTTCCCTGATATATATTTGTGCCAGTTGATCCAAAGAGAAATCCTCTCGAATAGAAATGAAGTGTGCAGTCTTTGTAAGACGATCCACAATAACCCAGATAGCATTGTTGCTTTTGGATGTCCTTGGAAGTCCAGTGACGAAGTCCATGGTGATGTTCTCCCATTTCCATTCTGGTATGGGCAATGGTTGCATCATCCCCTTAGACTTCTGCCTCTCTGCCTTCACTTGCTGACA
Source organism: Viscum album (assembly GCA_963277665.1). Classification (NCBI taxonomy): domain Eukaryota; kingdom Viridiplantae; phylum Streptophyta; class Magnoliopsida; order Santalales; family Viscaceae; genus Viscum; species Viscum album. The sequence continues at coordinate 1,334,965,274 of OY728132.1, read as the reverse complement.
CACCAGGCACTTTGATGTATATTCAGTGATCTCCTTCTTCATATTATCCCAACCAAAGTTTTCTCGGAGATCTCGATACATCTTTGTGCTCCCTGGGTGAATAGAGAAATTTGAACTATGTGCATCATCCAAAAGTTCTTTCTTCAGCTCCGAACTTGATGGAACACATAGTCTTTTCCCAAAACGCACAATTCCTTCTTCATTAACATTAAACTCTGAGGATTTTCCCTTTTTGATAGCTTCCACTTTTTCTTGGATTCCTGCATCATTCTTTTGAGCATCCTTTAACTTTTCTAAAAGATATGGTTGAGTAATCAATTGTGAAAGGATTTATGATGTTCCCTTCTTTATGATTCCCACATCCATCTTCATCAAGTCTAAGAAGATTGGATCCTTCTCAATTCTCATCATTGATAGAATAGCTGGATCCTTTCTACTTAGGGCATCTGCCACCTTGTTCGCTTTCCCAGGGTGGTAATGTATTGAACATTCATAATCCTTGATGAGCTCTACCCATCTTCTCTGGCACATATTAATCTCTTTCTATGTGAATATATATTTAAGACTCTTGTGGTCAGTATATATCTCACATTTTTCTCCATAGAGATAATGCCGCCAGATTTTCAAGGCAAAGATCACCACCGCCAACTCCATATCATCCGTTGGATAGTTTCGCTCATGGATTTTCAACTGCCTTGAGGCATAGGATATCACTTTATCATTCTGCATTAGCACACATCCTAAGCCCTTCTTCGAAGCATCACTGAATACCACAAAAAGCTCTCCACTTGTGGGTAAAGTGAGCACGAGTGCAGTGATAAGCCTCTTTTTCAACTCCTTGAAGCTTTCTTCGCATTCATCACTCCAAGCAAACTTTAATCCCTTTCGAGTTAGCTTGGTAATAGGGTTTGACAATCATGAGAAATTTCTCACAAATCGTCGATAATATCCAGCTAACCCCAAGAAGCTACGGATATCAGTTACCGATGTTGGCCTCGGCCATCCCTCAATTGCATCTGTTTTGGAGGGGTCCACAGATATCCCATTGCTTGTGATGATATGGCCCAAAAATGAGAGTTCCTTCAACCAGAACTCACACTTGCTGTACTTGGCATAGAGCTTCTCCTTGCGCAAAGTCTCCAGTACAGTTCTTAAATGCTCCTCATGGTCCTCCTTGGTTTTGGAGTATATAAGAATATCATCTATAAAGACTACCACAAATTTGTCTAGGTAATCTCTAAAGACTCTATTCATCATGTCCATGAATATTTCTGGAGCATTGGTGAGTCCTAAAGGCATTACTATGAATTCATAGTGCCCGTACCTTGTACGAAAAGCAGTCTTGGGGATATCTTCCTTCTTCACCCTTACTTGATAATATCCCGACCGCAAGTCCACCTTGGAGACGTATTGTGCTCCACGCAGCTGATCAAACAAGTCATCGATTCTTGGGAGAGGATACTTTTTCTTTATCGTGATTTTGTTAAGTTCACGATAATCGATGCAAAGCCGCATTGACCCATCCATCTTCTTGACGAAGAGGACTGGTGCACCCCATGGTGATGCACTTGGGCGTATAAACCCTTTATCCAGATTCTCCTATAGTTGTTTCTTCAGCTCTTCAAGCTCAACAACAGCCATTCTATATGGAGTCTTGGATATTGGTAGCTCCCCAGGTATAAGTTCAATTGAGAACTCAACATCTCTTCTTGGAGGAAGACCAGGAAGTTCCTCGGGAAATACTTCGGCGAATTCCCTCACAATAGGCATTTCTTCAAGGGTGGTTTCTTCCTTTGACTCAATCATCTGAGCTAGATATGCGTGCTCATAAGGCAGTAATATCCATGCTTGAGATGATGGAGCTAAAGGAGATTCATCTTCCTCCTGACACTTGTAAAGAATCGGGGGTCGATTCTCCATATGGAGTGTGATTTCCCTCTCCCGACAATTTATGTTGGCTCTATATAAGGAAAGCCAATCCATGCCAAGAATTGCATCAAATTCCACCAAAGGGAGTATGACAAGGTTCGCCGGGAAATTCAATCCACATATTATAATAGGGGAGGACTTATATTCATGGGATGCAATGATTTCCCCATTTTCCGTACTCACCGACATCTTTACTTCTAGGATTTGAGGTGGTGCTGGGATTGATCTACTAAACTTTTGAGATATAAAAGAATGCGTAGAACCTGAATCAAAAAGTACGTTTTCTATTCTTGAATGAATAACTAGCGTACCTGTCACCACTTCGTTTTCGGGGTTCACTTCGGTAGAAGTGATGGAAAAAGATCTCCCTTGCTGTCTTGGAGGTTGTTGGTTGCCTCCGATAACCCTTGGATTAGGGCACTGATTTTCAAAATGACCCAGTTCTTTGCATTTGTAGCATTGAACAATGCGTTGAGGTTCGAATGGAGTGTTCCTCTCCTCTGTCACAGTCGCGGGTCCTTCTTGCTGACAGTTAATAGCTAGGTGCCCTTCTCTTCCACACTTGAAGCATTTTCTTGTCCCCCTAAGGCAATTTCCAGGGTGGTTCTTTCCACACTTTTGGAAAGTGGGGTGCTGGAATTTCTTAGCGCCGTTGGATTTATCCATTAGACCACCAGCATTGAATTCCACCTTACGCTTCTTGTCCCCATGATACCCCTGTGATTCTCCGATCTCCATTTCAACCTTGAGGGCACATCGGACAATTTCCTCATATCTATCGAAGCCACGGATCACTAATTCTTTCCGCAAGCTAGGCTTCAGCCCACCAAAGAAGCGGTCAACCTTGCATTCGGGGGTAACGACAAAGCCGGAAGCGTATCGTGTAAGCCTTGTGAAGTTTGACTCGTACTCTCCCACAGATTCTTCATCTTTCTGTTTAAGGGAGAGGAAGTCCCTTTCCATCTTAAGACGGAGGGTGCGTGGAAAATATTTATCGAAAAACATCTTTCGGAATTTCTTCCATTCCAAAGCCTCTATCTCCTCCTCAGGCTTCATATTTTTGATCAACGTCCACCATTGATCAGCTTCTCCCTCCATACGATAAGCCGCCAGGAGAACCTTCTCTTTTTCAGAGCATTGGAGGATGGAGAATATCTTTTCAATGGAGTTGATCCATTGTTCAGCGATCGTGGGATCGGATGATCCACTAAAAGTAGGGGTCCTTTGTCTCATGAAGCTTTCAATAGCGACTTGTTCTTTCTTAGGGGGGTTGAACGTTCTTCTTGACCAGTGTTTCTATTCAAAGCTTGATTTAGCTGAGAGAGAAGCGTGACAAAGTTCACGATTCCCGCTCCCATTGGATTGGGCATCTCATAAGTACAATCATCACACTGATCTTCACAACGGTTGTTAGCCCGAGTTCTCCTATTACCGGCCATTGGCTGGAATAAAAGGAAAGTTAGGGGTAACACATAAAGGGTAATCCAAAGACAGAAGTTGATGACTTATAAATATAATTTAATCTCTTTAACTCATGAGTCTATAGGATTCAATCCAGGCTTTTCATGATCTTCCTTCTAACATATATTCTTAGGGGCATTTTTCCCTTAATAAGGGTTCATAATAAGATTGTGAATTTATAAAAACATATCCCCCGGGAGTGTCGTAACCAAGAGTGCAGCAAGGCCCGTTGTTGTGCACCAGTTCCCATTCGAGTCTAGCTCAAAGCGGTGTTTTCGGGTTTTACCCCTAGGATACATCTGTGCCAGAGCCGCCTCTACCTGCTCGTATCTAGACAGGGCTGTATTTGTTTGATAAACCACTTACTTAGTATTTTCCAAAACTTAGGGATGTTTTTATTATGCTTAGTCTTGTATCTAAGGCTTTACTAGGGTTTCCTAATCCCAAAAATAACTAAACCTATCCTTTGATACCAACTATGACAACCCTGCTTTTTATTACAACTTAAGCATGCTTTATTACATAAAACTTCACTTGATACAACAAAGATGATCGAGAGGTTTAGTGTCTTTGGGGCTTAGGATCATTACATAAAAACATTAAACTTGAATTACAACATCTTTATTGAAAACTTCCTTTACATGACCACTACATTTCTTCGTACTTAGCATTGCATGGGATAACCTGAAGACATGCATAAGAAAAGGGTGAGCTATAAAATCCCAGTAAGGGAGTACACAATGAATAACATGAGGAGTAAAATACATGTTAGGAAATAGGCATATCAATAAATCATAAGAGAAACATGAACATAAAGGCATGATAAAGCATGATAATCATAACATGGAAATGTGGCAACAACACTTAACATTGAATTAGCATGAGCCAAGGCTCATTGCACATGAAGCATGACTAAACACTCATTTCACTTGAAGCACGAGTAAACCCTCTTTGCACTTGAATTAGCATGAGTCAACACTCATTGTACATGACCTATCATGATACTATACTTTACCCAATGCATTGGAGCTCTATAAAGGGCGCACCCTTCTTAAACATTTCATTTCATGCATAAGTGTGCCACATGGATCATAAAACATGGATTCATAAAACATAATCATTTATTCCACGATAAAGGAATGTGGAATTAATACATGAAACTTTATAATCAATTAGTAAATGTGCATAAAGGTGAATACCCTTGATGGAGAAATGGGCATTGTATTCACTACACAATTATATTGGCTTAGAAAATCGGTGTGATTTCGGCAGCGTAACGGCGTGACATAAGAATTCATAAAAAATGGTTGATGAGAGAGAAAGGGGTTCCTCACCATATTTACATTTAATGGACCGTAAGGAGATCATATATATACATGTCCCAATAATATAAATGGGATTTAGATTCATGATACAAAATTATTGCTTGAATTTAAAAGAAGAAAGAGAAGTTCCTTTCGGAATTTCGGCATAGTAACGGGTGTACATGGGAGGCATTTAATGAGAGAGAAAGGGTTCTCCCATCATTCAAACAATAATAGGAAAGTATGGGGGAGGTGCGAAACCATACCCCAACATTCATAATTTAAATAAAAAGGGCAATACAACTTAAAGAAAATATACAAAAAATGAGAAAGGAAGAAAACCCCTTACTTGGAAGTGTGCTTCCAAAGGCTAGAGAGAGGCTTGTGAGAGGATTCTTGGGAGCTTGGGGCACCTTGGTAGGATTCTAGAGAGAGTAGGGCAGAGGTTGTACGAACTTCAAGGGCTTTGAGTGAGGAGGAAGTGGGAGCTTGGGTGGGTTTATATAGGAAAGGTGAGAGAATTCTTTATTATTTAGGTTTGGGACCCCTTATATTAAAATAATCCAAACCACAAACCATCCCATGGTATTTTCCCATGGTTTCTGGAAAAGGAAAGAGGAAAAAAATATTTTACAAGTCTAAGGTCCGAACGTATTAAAAAATTAGGGTTGCTTATGTGGTGGTGAGTCACACTCCCATGGAAATTAATTTAAAAAGGCAAAGTGTTGAATAAGTCTTGAGGGCTCCATTAATGCTTTGAAAATAGATTCAAACAAACCCAAAACCTCATTATTTTAATGATAAAACATATATTGGCCGAAAATAAGAATTATGGTATTTTATTATATCACCATTGGGTCATTATGATGTCATAAAACACATTATATATTTAAATGGTATTTAATTTTTACCCAAAAATTTGACTGTCTCAGAAAATTATGAAAAATTCACTGTTGGATAATTTCGACGTCCTGATTCCAAAAATAATATTTATTTTATCTAAATAATTTTCTAAATATGTGAATTTTCATTTTTAAAATAAAAACCGACATTTATAAAAAAATTCACGGGTTTTGACAGAAATGGCTTTCAAACCTTAATAAAAAATTTAATTGCATTCATAAAATTATAAGATCATTTATATTTAATAAAAATTAATGTAATATTAATAATAATATTTTATTAAAATATTATTTAGTTCAAATATTCTTTAATTTAATAAAATATAATTCTTAATTAAATAATAACTAAAAACACCATTTGTACTTTAAAAACTAATTACAATGTATCAAAAATGACTAGAAATTATATTCATTATTATATACAAAAGTAATGTGCATGAACATGGTACTACTTATTTGTTACATAACCCCTTAAAATAGCCGCATAAGACCTAAGGGTAAGGTGTATGATGGTGACAGACTCTTGGGGCGGCTCGGATAACATCGCTTGAGTGGTAATTTCAATCAACTTCCACTTTTCCTGTAGACGATCACGTTCGAGCTTGACTTGATGAAGCTCAGCTTGGGCTTGGTCAAGGGCAAAGCCCAAAGACGCCACCTCTTTTCCGATCTCCGACAAATGGGCTTCGTAAGGGGCAATTCTACTGGATGAGGCCATCGCTTCCTTTGTCTGAGTAGAAATGGGTTCGTTAAAGCCTTATATTTATACTACTCAGATGATCACTGTTCAACGGCTATAAAAGTAACGGTCACCAATATTAACGTAAAACTAAAGAAGTTGACATCTTATAAAAAACATTTTCCATAACGAAACACTTAACTGGATCAAGAGGGATTTTCCATTAATGAAACTTTGGGTCGTTACAGTGATTGACATGACTTTTATGCCCATGAGATTAGAATTGGTCAGAATGGCCCAAAGGCCTTAATTTTTTATTATTTTTTGATAATCCACCTTTCAAGGGGTGAGGTGGAACCCTTACAAGGCACAAAGGCTTAGAGACAATTACATGACCCATAGGACTTAGAGGAAATCACCCAAACAAGACAACTGGGAACTAGTCCTCCCCAACATATGTCATGATATCAGCAATCCACCTTCGCAGGGCTGGTCGGCGAGTTGTACTATGCAAAGATGCATAGGCCTAGTACCGATGGAAACGCTATACCTTCTCATTAATCCAATTATGGTTACCTCTTCTCTAATGGATGTGTCTTCCCTGAATCCACATCTAAAGCCTTGTCCCTTTGTAGTTTGACTGGTACATCTGCATTCATGTGGCTTGAAGACCTTGGAGTGTCCCTAAGGCCTTATGGTGGCACAAATTCCTTGAGAAACAACTAGCCTAAAGGGAATGGGTGGCCTGACAGCCTTTCAGAATCTGAGTCCCAAACCAGTGGCCCAAATGGATGAATAGTTCCATCTACTACAGTACCAAACAGTACCTACTACAGTTTCGAATAGTACCTTCTACAATGCCTACTATAATACTACTATAGTACCAGAAAACATGCCTCCACCTATATTTGATCTCGGGTCTATTGGATGCACTTGTCGATTCCTCACCAACCGGTTTGAGGCTCATGCTCTTGGAATTGGACTATGGTTTCAATTAGATGTGATAATGAATTGAAATAGAGGGATAATGAATTACTATTTGATTATAATTAATTGAGAATTGAATATGTGACATGGTTTGGAGTCTGGCACTGGTTGAAGTAGGTATTGAAAGTTTTGGTGTCCTAAGGAACCTAGGGGTGTATATAGTTATATAATGAATAATTGATAATATGATAAATGTTTAATTTTTAACATTTCCTTCATTATTTATAAAACAACATATATAGTTTTTATTGGATTTTTTTTATATTTCTTTGGGAGTGGCCTACTGAGATGTTCTCAAACCCTACTCAGGATTCTTAATCGGTACTCTAATAGAGTTCATGTTTAAAGGAAATGATATGGGAAATGCCCTGATGTTAGATGAATGATTTGGGATGGAGCATGTATGAGGGAACCAGATGTTGTTTAAGACCCACTTTTTATTTTACAATGTCTTTATTTTTGGTTTTTAATTTTGACACTTTTTATGTACTTTATCATGGAATTTCTACTATTTAGTTTTGATATGGTATTCATAGTTTTTTGTCATCTTGGGGTAATATTTTGGTTTGATTATTGGTTATATCATTGGTTATTTATTATTATTATTTTCCATTGTTTTACTTTGATAAAGATGGTATAATCAACCCACAATCAATATTGTAACCTCATTGATAGTTGGAAGCATTTGGTATATAGGGAAGTACATCTGAGGTCAGTTGACTGACTAGATCAGTGCACCAGTGTGTGGTACTTGGGATGGGATGTTACAAATTGGTATCGTAGTGGTTTTCTTTTTTTTTTCTTTTTATTACTATTTGGACAGTTAGAAATTAACTAGGAATATTGAAGAATTAAAAATGAACTTGTTCATGGGTGTTTCAAACCAATTTATGGGGGACACTCAAGCACACAAGGTGGGATTGTTGTTATTAGTGTGTATTGTTATTGTTGATGATATTTCACCTCGGGTGATGCACTTGTTGTGTGAATTGATTATTGTTTCATAGATTCATTTATATTTGAATCATGTGCTATTAAGTCATGAGAGTTGAGTATACAGGCATCATTATAGGAAGAGTAATATTTTTTTGATGTGCATCATTTTTGGAATGCACATCAAAATGGGTTTTGGGTCTGTTATTGAAGTTGAACTATTTTTCCTTTCTTAGGAAATTGAAATAAAAATGATTCCACATATGAAATTGAAATATTTAAAATGATGAAAGATGAAAATAATAGGATTTTAATGAGAAACATGATATTGAGAATGTTTTTAAACATTCTTTACCCTGACCTAAATGAATTATGGATAAGGGTAGTGATAACACCTCGATTTTGACCATGGGGCGGGGTTTGGGGAAATGACTTGTTATGGCATATTTTTTCACATAAATATGTTAATGTTGTGAAATATGTTCTAAAGGGTTTCTTTATAATTTTAGATACATCACTCCCATAAGATTCTTGTTTATGGGACAATAGAATAACATGGTTAGGGATGATCCTCTTTTGGTGGAACACGATGCACTAGTAGTATCGGTTGAGAACGTCATTGATAAGTTTTGATAGTACTTCCCTTCGTTTAAGGAATTAATGGGAAGAGACTCAGGGTGGGTTGTGATAATCATGTCTTATATGAAAAGGGAGTGTTAGTTGTATCACCCTTCGACGTTTACCAGAGAGGGAGGACCTGAGGCATCTGAGTTCTGGATTGAAACCATCCATACTATATTAGACCACTTTGAGACCCCTGCTGAGAAGAGTTTCATATTGGATGCATATATGGTATGTGTTCAACAAAAGTTTTGGAGGGACATCCATGCCAAGTATGGATAACTAGAGACTATGGAGTGGAAGTAATTTCAAGATAAGTTCTTTGGGATCTTTTATATGTAGATGCTCAAGAAAGAGAGAATCTGAGTTCATGAGATTGACTCAAGGGAGTATGTACGTGATGGAATATAATGGATGATTTACATATTTTTATTGATTTTTTTGAGAGTAGAAAGGATAGGATCCTTTTTCAGAAAATAGTTTTTAGGATGGGATGTAATGTGGAATTAATTCCCAAGTGAATATATTCAGGTTGAAAAAACTTTCAGAAGTATTGAATCATGCACTCATATATAAGGGGAACCTAAAGGAGGGTTCTGGTGGTGGGGAGGTGGTTTCATATAGATGATTAGGAAGTATGACTTCCAAGGATAGTAAGAATCATTATGAGGACCTTATTTAGGGAAGTGTGAAGTAGTGTAATTAGAAAGATGGTCCAGTTACTCCAGATATTACTTGAGTTCTTTTTCACTAGTGCGGTAGGTTAGGCCAATACCAAAACCATAGTACCCAACTTCTGGTAGAATTCCAATATTATCACAGGATTGGAAACCTACAGAGTTTTTGGATAAACCAATGACATATGGGTAGTGGTGGAGCAACTAGATATATCTAGTGTCTAGGAAGGGAAGGTTCTACAACATATCAGTCTTGCAGTTGGAGTTTTATTGGATGTGGCAGTAGAGGTAGTGGATGTGGGGCTACTAGGAATGATCACTAGTATTAGAAAAGTCATGAATCTCAAGGGACATAGAATACATCACAGAGAAGAGGGATAAGACAGTTATATTCCATTCATCCTATACTTTTTTAGAGAGAGGATGGACCATCTATAGTATGTAGTATTATTCATGTAGACTCTACATTATCTACTACATTATTTGACATTGTTTCTTCTCATTACTTTATTACTCCACAAATTGTAAATGTTTTTATCCTGGTGTTGGAGTTTGTGATAGGGGTGATGATTATAGATACACCATTGGGAGTATGTTCTAAGGACATCATTCTATGCAATGGTTTTTCTTGTCATTGTTTGTGGGTATCATTTCATATGGGATTCTTTATCCTTGACATGTCAGTATTTGACTTTATTTTGGGTATGGATTGGTTTTTATTATATAGATCCCAAAAATATTGTTATCATTGTAGTGTGGTTTTTACATATCTTAACATTAAAAATTACATCCATCATGGAGATTGGGATATCCAGGCAGGTCATGGATGTTCGGTTCATCGGTAAAAGGGAGAGCTTCGAGCCCAAATTTTAGGTCTGTTACTGGATGATGGGGGGGGGGGGGGAAATGAAAGATTTATTTACATATTTAGTGGAAATATTTCATGTTTTTTTTCCTATGGAATAATTGGGGCTTCCACTTGAGAGAGACACATAATTTAATATAGAGATAAAACTAAGAGCTGATCTAGTTTCAATTCCACTATAGAAAGGCAGTGATAAAGCTTCAAGAGCTCAAGAATCAGCTAGAGAAGTTGAAGGATTAAGGTTTTATCCAACCGAGTATGCCTCCTTGGGGTTCCCATATGTTTATTTCTAATAATGATGATGGTAATATACTCTTGTGTGTCTATTACCGAAAGTTAAACTGAATTAATGTGAATAATTGGTATCATGTTCTATTTATTGATGATTTTTTAACTAGATGAGGGGAGATTGTGTCGTCTCATAGATCAACTTTAGATCAAGGTATCATTAGTTGGGAGTTTGATATTTTGATATAACTTAGAATACTTTCATAATTAGGTATGGCCTACATTATTTTTTTCATAATGTTGATTGTGTTGATGAATTATTAAGCAGTGTTTGTGGCCTAGTTGAAGAGAATCACCATCCTTTCCCAAATCCTTTTGTTTTTTTGTAGTTGGATAAAATCATGGTGTACTTCAATACTCATGAAAATAATTCCCAATATCTTAACATCATCCTAAGTATAGTAAGAGAGAATCGTTTATACAAAAAGGTGTCTAAGTGTTCAATTTTGATTGATTTGGGACACTTCTTCAGTCACATCATCTTGAAGGAAGCTATGTCAGTGAACTAATAGAATGATTATGAATTTTTATATCTAAAGCATCTAAATAATATTTTAGATATCAGAAAAAAATTTCAGTTAGCATGATATTATTGTAGATTTATCCAAGAGATTTCTCGATTAGTAGAATAACTTTTATGCTTAAATAAGAAGGGATTAAGGTTTTAATGATCACAAGAAAGTTAGACAGATTTACAAGAGTTGAAGAAGCATTGACATCAGCACTAATTTGATCCTACCAGAGCTATGTGAGGAGTATACAATGTTTTTTGATGTTTCTTTAATAGGTCATGGAGCAGTGTTGATGCAAGGAGATCAAGTTGATGTGTACATGTCTTGACAGTTGATGCCTCATGAATGGAATAACTTATGCATGACCTCATGATACCTACATTTTATTATTATTTAATGTTTTGGAAGCATTATTAGATGAGTAAAATATTTACAGTGTATACAAATTACAATAGCTTAAAGTATATCTTCTTTCAATGAGATTTTAATCTCCGGTTGTGAATATTGGTTGAGTATATTTATTAATCTAATTTTGAGCTTACATATATGATAGGTAAAGTAAATAGTGTGGATGATGCTTTAAGAAGGAAAACTCGGAGTCAAAATATTCAAGAGTCTAGTGCTGAGTAGAAGCTGATGACCTTCCTGACTGAGATTATTTTTTTGGTTCAAGTGAATCAAGAGCAGATGACCCTCATATTATTTTTAGTGGATTATAAACCTTTTAGACTCATAATGGAAAGGTGGTATGAATATCTGTAATTATTAACCTTGAGGGAAAATAATGAAGGTGGGGAGTTACCTTCTGATTGGACCATAGATGATGATGAGATCATCTATGTCAGTAATTTGGTTGTTGTGCCTACGATCATGAGTGTGGAGTTGATGTGTGAGTTTCTTGACTTGAAGTGGGTGGTACATCCTGGTTTAAGAATAATTTAACATGACCTACAATGGATGTTTTGGTGGTTGGGAATTAAAAAAAGATAACATGTTTTATGAAACAATTCTAAACATTCCACCAAGTGAAGGGTGAGCATCAATGACCTAGTGGTTTACAATAGTTATTTCCCATAATGGAATGGAAGTGGGAAAATATTACTATGGAAATTATGACTGGTCACTCAATGATTCCTTAGAAGAATGAATATATTTGGGATATTTTGGACGATTTATCAATGGTAGCACATTTCTAACCTGTACAGGTGACATTCTTAGTGGAGCAGTTGGGATACTTGTATGTTTGAGAGATAGTTCATCTACAGGGGGTTCCACAGACAATAGATTTACACTGTGACTCACCTTTCACATTGTGCTTCTAGTAGGGCATTTAAAAGGAGCATGCTATAATGGTTTTATTTTATATATATTTCCACCCACATACATATGGGAAGTTGGATCATACTATACAGGACCTTGAGGGAATACTTTGAGAATTTGTCCTAGACTCTTGTGGGTCTTGGGAAAACACCTATACTTGGTAGAGTTCTCATATAACAAAAGTTATTGGAAACTATATTGATGGAATCATACGAGGATTTTTATGGTATCCCATGTAAATCACCTCTATTTTTGATGGAGGCGGGTGAGTCAGAGTTTTTGGGACCGAGTATCGTTTAGGAGACGTCAAAGCAGCTTTAGTTGATAAGGAAACATATGGCTAAAACTCATAGTGGGAAAAAAGTTATATGATAATAGACATAGACATCCTCAAGAGTTTATATAGTGTGATATTTATTACTTATAGTTTCTCCTTGGTTGGGTCACCATAGGATATAGAGACAGAGAAAGATAGTGCCCAGTATCATTGGACTCTTTGAGGTTGTGGAGAGGATCAGGTTGATGGCATACCAATTGGTTCTTCCAGGGAGATACAGTTCTATGAATGATGTTTTCCATGTGTCGCAACTTTTTAAAAATCATCCTAAAGCTTATCAAAAGATAAATGTAGATGATGATGAACTTGGGATAGATGCATCCTTTGAGAGTCACTTGATACATGTGTTGGATCACAGTGAGAATGTGTTTTGTGGAAAGGCCATGCTGATAGTTTGTGTATTGTGAGAAAATTGATGTTTTTAGGAGGATACTTCAGAGAGAGAAGAGGATGTGTGGGCTTAGTGGCCCGGTCTTTTTCACATGGATTCTTAGAGATTCGTGGGAGTAAATATCGGATATGAGTTATTATAAAAAGGGTATATTGTAAAACACTTACCATTTTAGCATATTTTTTGAGTTTTTTTACATGTAATATTTTTTATTATGTTGAATACTTTTAATTTAGGTTATAAATTGGTCTTTGATTGGGTAAAAACATATAAAAAATGGAAGAAAAACGATCTTACAATGTTGGTTCATGGCTTCCCTGACCATGGTACATGGCCTATCAAATGGTGCAACCTAGTAAATAAAGGGTTTGCATAGCTGGTGCATAGTTTATCAAAACATGTGCCCTATTTGGAGAAACTCCCCCCCCTACCCAACCACCCCCAGAATATGTGGATGGTTAAGGTGAACATATTGGAAAACTGTACTCGTCTTCCCATCAAACCATTCATGGATTTTTAATTAACCCAAAAAATAGTTTTACAAATTACTGACTCCAACATATTAACACATAATTGGACCTAATTCGGTCGTACAATCTCTTTCACGATTTTAGAGGCTCCTGAATAGATTTCAAGCTTTTCTGACCTTCATTATTCAAAATTCAATGTCTGAATTGAAGATCTTAACACCATTCTATAATAGAATATTATCCCTTTCATTTTTCTTCTTCTCTATCAACACTCCCCCTTATTTTAGAGCAAATTTATCCTCAGTCTGGTTAGATTCTGATCCAGTATTGTTGGATCTTCATCTAGTTCTGTGGGATCTGGATTGTTTGATCTTGAATTAGGGTTTTTGATTTGAATCTCACTCTACATCATTGTTATACTCAAATTGGTTATTTTTATTGGTGAGTGTTTATCCTGAAACTTGAGGTATGTGGTCTATTTTTCAAATCATATGGTCGTGAATTTATTTATGTGTATGTAATTATAGAATTCCAAGGGGTTTTTATCAATTTAATTTTATAATTGAATTAAATAATTTGGTAAATTAATTAAATAATGAAATTGGAGAATTTGGTATAACTAATTATTAAATTAATTATCAGAATATTGAAATTTTGGCATTTATGGAATATATATTTATTGATTTAATTTTTTAATAAAGTCTTATGAATTTGATTAATTATTTTTTGAATTAATTATGGGCTATTGAGATTGTGAAATTCACTTGAATAATTGATTTTTGAACTAATTATTTGGATATTTAGTTTCTAAATTTGGATAAATTAAATTTTTAATTGATTAATGGAATTTTTTTTGGATATGAAATTGATTGAAATGGATTAATTAATTTTGGAATTTATTAATAAATATTTTCAAGGAGGAATGTGATATAAGGTTAATTTTGATTAATCTTGAATGATGTGATCTAGAAGATATATTTGTTGATAGATAATGTGGTGTAGGAAAATGAATGATGCTATAAATACCCATGGAGGTTCTATATATGGAATTATAGACTCAACTAGTTTCATGAAAAGAATATATAATGGTATAGGGACTGATGCTCCAAATACCAATGGGATGTGTGGTACGGAATGATGCTCCAAACACCCATGGGGTGCAAGACATGATGTTCTACTCCCAAGAGATTGGCATTGGACTATGGTTCCAATTATCCTTGATAATGAATTTAAATTAATGGATAATGAGTTTCCAATATATTATAATGAATTTAGGATTGAATTTGTGATATGGTTCAAACTTTAGCATGGGATGAAGAACGTATTGAGAGTTTGAGTGTCCTTGGGAACTCAAGTGTTTATGTTGATAAATAAAGAATAATTTATAATGTGATAAATTTTTACATAATTAATTGTATTTAATTCTTTATATAGTTTTATACACTATTTTTAATGGATTTTTTTAGACACCATTGGTAGTGGTGTAGTGAGTTGTACTCACACCCTAATCAGGCAGCAAAATTCGTACCCAAAAAGATGTAATGTTTGTAGGATAGGATAAGGGTAAAGGCCCTATGTTAGATTGATAATTTGGGATGGACCATATATGAGTGAACTAGAAATGGTTCAAGACCCTCTTGGGAGTTGAAAATGACTTTATATTTTGGATTTTCATTTTGACACTTGGTAGGTACTTTAGGATGGAATATCTATTGTCCAGTTTTGATATTGTATACTTGGTTTTTTTTCATCTTGTGGTACTATTTTTTTTGAATATTGGTTATATATTTGGTTATTGCTTATTATTTTCTACTAGGGGTTTACTCTAATAAAGAGGGTATAGTCATCGTTCTATCGATATTGGACCCTTTCTACTATTCAAAAGCCTCTAGCATAAGGGGACGTGTGCCTGAGGTCATCTGACTGATCATCTCAAAGCACAGGTGTTCAGAACTTGGATCAGGACGTTACAATAAACATCATACTCTGAATTATCAGAAATAACCACCACATCAACAAGATTATCTAAAGAATTTATCTCAAACTAATCACCATTAAATACTTTAACCTCTTCTATTTCAATGTATTATTTTACAAAACTCTCTCTAGTATGAAAGTAAATTGGATTAGTAGGAGAAATTTAATATACATTCAGGATCCTAACTTCATTATTTTCCCCCCTCTATTCCAAAAAAATATGAACATACATGTCCACATCATTTGTATCATCATTTTCCTCGACATTGGCCTCAACTTCTTTATCTGAGTAATACTATATAATCATATATAGATCTAATATAAGGAAAACAATATCTTATATTATATATGGATTATTGATAGTATTAAAATTTTTATAGATTTTTTCATTTTCCACCATTAACCTTTTTAATCTTGGGTTCAGTTCACTTTCCTCCTTTTAGAAGACACTTGAATAAGAAAAAAATCACCAAACATTGTCACTTGATGTAAACCGTCTGGGTCAATACCACTATCTTCCAACATAGAAGATATTTCCTTAGGATATGATAGATATATTGATCTCAATAAGGGCTTGTACGTGTCTATGATTTGAATAATCAGATATCTATATATATTAATCTTGTATTCTCTTTTCATGACAGAGAAGAAGATGATTTTGTGTTACTTAATTTTTCTAAAATCACCCTTATAGGGACACAACATGTTCTGAAAGAACATAAATAGAATAATTCATTTTCCATTAATATCTACTACAATAGGCCTTCAAACAGTTTCTTTCCCAGTCAAATCAATCATTATATCCTCCATCAAACAATTCTCACAATTAGTAGAAAAAAACCTCAATAGTCCTCATATATACCTTCGAATTTAACATTAAAACATTTTTACCTCTACATAAAAGAAAATACAATCTATTTCCCATATATTACTATTTTTTAAAAATCATTATTTTCTCTAAATTGAAACTCAACAAATTGATTGATTTCATGCACCAACCGAGTGTATAATGGTCGATCATTTCTCAGAAACTATTTATCCCATCCATGGTCCTTGATCACATTCCAAATGAGTGACTTATTCAAACATAACCATGAACCATAAATTTCCTTCATGGAGAAAAAAACATGAGTCATGAGATCTAGATTCTTTGGATCTATAAGATGACTTGATTCTCTATTTTTTTCACCAATGATTCTGACATGTCATGTCACGACCTGTCCCCTAGGGCCCATGTCATGACTACCCCTACCATGCCTTCTATAGGATAGGGGTTGGAGACTAGCACTGGAAAGGTGTATCCCTAAAATTGGGAAGGCATTTCCTTAAGAAACTCTAAACTCACACAACCAAGCACACATCAAGATACAAGCACAATGTAAACTATATAGTAAACAGAGTGAGTACAGTAAGTAAAAGGGGTCGGAATACAAGACCAACTGGAAAGTACAAGGAAAACAGAAAAGTAAAAGTAAAACTAAGAAACATCACCTTTGAACACCCATCCAGGATCCTAACTAAAGGGTAGGTGCAGCTCTCTAATGGTTGTCTCTGTGGTATGCCTCTTCTAAGTTTCACCCCAAGCAGCCCCTAGTCCTTGTACCCTCATCCTCAGTCAGCGTTTTCCATCATCTGCACGTTACACAATGTGGTGTGGGCGTAGCCCATGCAGCTGTGAGTATAACGATACTCAGTAGGGACCCCGACACCCCCCAAGGTCTCTCAAAATCCACAAATGATAAACCAAAAATCATGGAAACAATATTCAACCCTACTAGGTATATGCCCATACATATACCTAAGTTATCAAGATAAACTCATCTCACACGGGAGGGATAAATACCACAAAGGTAACACCGAGAATGTGGGTGTACCACACCGGTAATGCCATGAAGATATAGTACAACACAGGTACACCATGAAGATATAAGACTCATCTCACACAGGTATAATTGAAGTATAGAAGTATAGATGATTAGTCAGGAAGCTAGATCATCTTATTCTGTAAAGAGGCATTGTTGTTGATTATATGGAGTCTAACCCACATAGGATCGATAAGTACTAACCCACTAAATTACCCACATAGTATCGGTATGCACTGACCCACACAGGATCACTGAGTGCTAACCCACACAGGAACTGACCCACACATGATTGGTATGCACTGACCCACACAAGATCAATGAGCGCTTACCCACACTGGTTCCGTATGCGCTGACCGACATAGGATCGCTGAGTACTGACCCACAGAGGATTGATATGTACTAACCCCCGCAATGACCCACACAGGATCTGACCTGCCCATATTCAATAGGTAACTAACCACCGTATTATCCGTCTCCAACCTTGGCCTCACTGCTTGCCACTGGATTCCTCACACTCGGTGCACTCGAGTTCCGTAGAATCTGTCCCTCGAGATATTGGTTGTACCTCTACCACCATGAAGTCCCGTATAGAAATATCCCAAAGGTACATTGTTTCATAAGGGACCCAATGCAACAGACAACGCGTCAATCGGGCGCCCGATCTATACGTTATTAGTGTTTCCTCTCTGAGGGCCCTGTTGGATTCGGGGTTCGATCCAACGTGACTATACTCCCACTTTATCAAAAAAACACAAGTGGAGTATACCAAAAGGACTGTCTAAATCCAAGGATTACAGTGTCATAGATGGTTCATCAAACGGATGTCTGGTTCTCACGATATGGCCAAAATCCAAAACTGGGTCCGGTCCCACCGGGTCGGACCGACCCGGCCAGGTCCTCATTGTGCCCGGCCCGCTGGGTAAAGCCTGATGGTGTGGCCCACTAGCGCGGACTCGTGGCGTAGTCCACCCGAGCTGGCGCTTAAGGGGAAGCTCCCCCCTTCGTTTCGGGATGCCAAAGTGTAGCTCCTTAGGGCGCAGCCACATTACCCATAGGACCCAAACAGGTCCTGACGATCTGCCACGTCCTGCTGGGTGCTCTATCTGGTCCTCCTCCCAGTGGCGTGGTCTCGTACTGCTGCTCCACCATGTCTGTTCGGGTGCCATCTGCTCTTCACCCTCCATCTCAGCCATGCGGTCGCGGTCTCCTACTCATCTGGCGGCGCGGACGCACACTGCCCTACCTCATGTGGTCGACTGGTGTGTCGGCCCTCCTCTTCTTCCGAGGGTCACCACATCTTTGTTCATAGCCTGAAAAATAAAAAAAATCTCATATACTCAATCCTTGGGTTGAGGTCTCTGCGTCCATATGTCGCGCTCAACAAAATATTTTTTTTCTAGTGTCATTAAATATTTGGTGTTGAAGAACGCATGAAGAACGTGCGGAGAATCACCAGATAAGAGGCAAGGTATATGCATGGAATGATGGCCATGTTAGTTTTCTTATCATTGTTGAGAAACTAGAATATGAAGAATTATCAAATAAATTCAATAATTTTAAAATGGAACCCTTACCTTGATGTTCGCCCATAGGAGTTTTCGCGAGGAAGAAGACAAATTTGATGAAGATGGTGGCGTCGGCGGCCGTCACTTCCACAAGAGTTTTTCGACCCAGGCTCTAGCATTGGCCTCGTTCTTTGATTATGAAGGATTCTCTTCATTTGAGAGGGTGTTCTTCATTTAATAATGTTCTCCCAAATCTCCTCCCCTTTTCCAATCCTTTCCCCCGTGAGAGATAAGGTGCCCAATTAATAAGATTAAGTTTATTAATTAATAAATTAATTTCTTGGCACGTTAATTGGGGAATTACAAGGGTTAAAGTTGATTCATTAATTCAGAAGAAATTGGTTACACATTTTTTGTAACCAGGCATTTAATTCCAAGCATTTAATTCCTGACCACCCTCGTGTGGTCCCCAACGTCATGTTTCAAATGGGATGTTTAAAAAAATAGAGAATGTTTATTTTATTTTCTCCCACAAAAAGTCTGAAAACTAATTTCCACGCCCGACCTACTGCGGTTGTGGTGAATGCATATTTAAGAGAATATCGGTGATGTGAGTTCAACGGTGTCCTCGGATTTCAATTCCGAGCATAGTTTCAAATGTTACAAAATATATCTCGCACGTTTAATTAACGTACCTGAAAGAAAGTTTAGAAATTAATTCCGGGCACACAGGGCCTCAGAATCATGCACCGTAAATTTTCTATAACTCATAATATTTCCATATAATTAAAAAAATACATGGAAAATATGGGTCTTTACATTCTCCCCACCTCAGGTATTTGTATCCCCAAAATCCACAACTTAAACTAGGGAAAGAAGTGGGGTACTGAGCACAAATCTGAGCCTCCCACACCAATGTTCTCTCTAGAGGTTCTCGTGCTACCAGAGAATGTGCACTAGAGGTGTCAAACGCCCACAAATGACCCACTCCTGTCGATCCTCAATCTCCACTAGAATATCCGGAAATTTTTCCCCATAGTTGATGTTCAGCTCTCCCTAGTCAATGATGTGAGATGGGTCATGTACGTATCTCCTAATCTTGGATAGCTGGAAGATTTCATGCACCTGGTGCAACTGAGGTGGAAGATCTAAGTTTTAAGACACCTAGCCAACTTTGTTGAGGATCAGAATGGGTCTGATCAACCTCGGAGATAACTTGACACCTCAGCCAAATATCTGCAAACCTCATCGAGGTGAGACCCATAGAAAGGCACAGTTGCCATCCTCGAACTCCAGAGGACTTTATATCTTGTCAGCATAGGACTTCTACCTACTCTGTATAGTCTGCATCTTCTCCTGGATGATCTGCACCTTCTCCATGGTAGCCCACACCCTCTCTGGTCCCACAAGTGCTGACTCCCCTGGGTCAGTCCAACACAGAGGTGATCTGAAAATTCGTTCGTACAACGCCACAAATGGTGTCATACCAATAGTGGAGATATAGTTGTTGTTGTACGCGAACTCTACCAAAGGCAAGTGATCTTCCAAGATACGGCCAAAATCAAGGACGCAAGCACATAGCATGTCCTCGAGGTTTTGAATGGTCCACTCTGTCTGACCATCTGTCTAAGGATAGAAGGCGGTGCTCAACTAAAGTAGTGATCTAAACGCCTCCTGCAACTCATTCCATAGCTAGGAAGTAAAACATGCATCATGATCAGAGACAATCATAGATGTCACTCCATGAAGCCGTACAATCTCTTTCACGTAATGTCATCCCAAGCTCTCTATTGATCCCTTCTATATGATAGGTAGGAAGTGGACCAACTTGGTGAGTCGGTCGATGATCACCCAGATAGAATCATGACCCATGGACGTGCGTGGAAGTCTTATCACAAATTCCAAGGAAATTACATCCCACATCCACTCTGGCACCTCTAGTGGCTGAACTAAGCCTGCAGGAACCTGACGTTATGCCTTCACTTGCTGACAAGTGAGGCATCAAGACACAAACTCTATCATTGCTTTCTTCATTCCTGGACACCAGTTCTAACGCCGAAGGTCCTGGTACATCTTCTCCACTCCTAGATATACCTCTAGAGGGGGCATATGTAACTCCCTCAACACTTCCTCTCTAAGCGCCACTAGTACCATAGTATGTCCTATGAAGAGGATGAAGTGCTCCCCACCTTTATAAAATCCATCAGGTGCCTGTCCTTTGGATATCTGAGCATGTCGAGCCTCGCAGTCATTGTCACCAAGATGTGCCTCCCTGAATCGCTGAATGAGTGTGGGAGTGACTATCAGAGACTGGTGATAATATGCTTCATCTCGATCCATGTAGGATATCCTCAAAGAGACTAACTACTCTATCTCCTCACTCAGCACCTATTTACAAGATGTCCTGCTAAGTGCATCTGCTACTACGTTCCCCTTCCAGGAGTATAAACTATCTCGAAGTCATAGTCCTAGAGGAACTCAAGCCAACATCGTTGTCTCAGGTTCAGGTCCTTCTAAGAGAAGATATACCTAAGACTCTTATGATTAGAGTAGACTGTAAAATATTCTCCCATCATGTAATGATGCAACATATTCAAGGTAAAGACCGCTGTTGCTTACTCCAGGTCATGGGTAGCGTAGTTCTGCTCATGTTATCTCAGCTGTCGAGAACCATAGTCGATTTCTGCTCACTCCGGCATTAGGACACATCCAAGCCTAGTCCCTGATGCGTCGTAGTAGAATACATAACCAACACCCTCCTCTGGTATCCTCAAGATGGGGCAATCGTCAGTCTTTGCCTCAGCTCCTGGAAACTCTTCTAGCATCTCTCCAACCACACGAAGGGTTTCCCCTTCTTCGTCAATGATGATAAGGGTGCCACAACACTGGAAAATTTGGGCACAAACCATTGGTAGTAACTGTAAAAACCCAGAAAACTTCTCACCTCTGTCACACTCTTTGGTGGTTCCCATTCTAGCACAACCTCAATCTTCGATGGATCCATTGCAACTCCATCCTCTGAGATAACATGTCCCAGAAAGTGGACCTCTCGTATCCAGAACTGGAACTTCGAGAGCTTACCATAAATATGGTGCTCTCAGAGTGTATCTAGAACTATCCGAATATGATAGGCATGCTCCTCATCCTTCGATGAGTATATCAGGATGTCGTCAAGGAAGACTACCACAATGTGGTCGAGGTATAGCTGGAAGATCTTATTCATGAGTCCCATGAACACTTTTGGGGTGTTGGTCACGCCGAATGGCATAACCAAGAACTCATAATGGCCATACCGACATTTGAAGGTCGTCTTATGCACATCCTCATCTCGTACCCTAAGCTGGTGATAGTCTGATCTGAGGTCTATCTTTGAAAACCATTGTGCTCCCTTCAGCTAGTCAAAGAGATCATCAATCCTAGAGAGTGGGTACTTCTTCTTCACGGTCACCTGGTTCAGTGGTCGATACTCTAAATAGTCTCAAACTCACATTTACCTTCTTGGCGAATAAAATCAAGGCTACCCAAGGGGAAACACTAGGCCTAATGAACCCCTTGCTATGCAAGTCCTCCAGTTATACTCGCAGTTGCCAATACTCTACGAGAGACATCCGATATACTGGCATAGATATCGGTGTCGTCCAAGGATACAAGTCGATGTAGAAGTCCACCTCTCTGTGAGAAGATAGACCAGGAACATAATCTGGGAAAACATCAGTGTACTAGTCCACCACTATAGAATAGCTCAGACTTTCTACATCAACCGCTCTAAGGGTAGGGCTATCCAACTGATGTGTGATTGGTTGCACCCTCTTCTAGTTAAGTCCATCATGTACTTCAATGTTTCCCTTCTCACTGATGAAGGAAAACCTAGTTCCATCTGTACAAACACACTGCACTTTGCACCTAATATATTTGATCTAAGCATGGAATGTGGATAACCATTCCATACCTAATATGAAGTTGTAAGGTCTTGACACCGCTGCTAGGAGATCACAACAGAAGCTCTCACCTCCTAGAGTAAGCTCACACTACCAGCACCAGTATGAAATCACCAAATCTGCACCCGTAGAAGTCTCTATCCATAAAGATCAAGCCAAGGACTCCACTGGTATCTCTGAGATCCGAACGAGAGCCGTGGTAATAAAAGAATGAATGGCACAGGTGTCTATAACTACTGCAGCTAAGGTGGTGTAGACACAGATCATACCTTGAATCATCTTCAGAGCGTCGTGATCATAGGCCTCAGCTTCCGGGAGCTGAGCTCATCCCTGTCCACCTACTCCCTGTGGTCGGGGTGGACTAACTGGTGGTGGTGGCAGTAGAACCTCAAATCGCCGCCCACCACCAGCTACACAGCCTACTCCTCTGCCATGTATTCCTTCTGCCTGTGGACCTCCTTGATCAAATCTTTGCCTCTTCCTAGGCGGTCCTTCGACCATCTGAGGGTCATCTATATGGTGGGGCGGGTAGTCGCAAGCCATATGACCCTGCCCGCCACACGAATAACACTACATGTTCATCACCGGTCCTACTCTGTCTCAAGAGCCCCACACCACCGTCCATGTGTCCTAAAGTCACCCACTTGTAGGTCTGGTCTTCTGGGACCTCTGCGTCATCTATTTGCTTCCAGCTACCGATGAATCTGCTATGTGTTGTCCGGTGGTGGGTCTGGCTGTTGGTGACTACTCAGTAAGGAATCTCTCCACATAGAGTGCTCACTCTAACACACCCTCCTGCGTCAGGATGCTGAGAGAAACCATCAAAGATATAATCTCCTATCTAAGCCCCTGCTCAAAAGTTCGGGCCCTGAAAAAAAGGTTCTTGCACCATGTCAGTGGAGTAGCGCGAGAGGTTGGTGAACCTCATTGAATATTGATCCATGGTCATTCATCCCTACTACAAGTGGAGAATCTCTTGTATACGCACTAAGCATAAGGTCGCTGGGATGAACTCTTCCCTAAAAAGACTCTTGAAGTTCGACCAAATGATATTCACCTCATCGTGAACCTAGAGAATCAAGCTCCACCATCTTCCGAAAGCTTCTTGAAGAAGACAAGAGGCAAGGATACCATGAGATCAGATGGTGTCCCTACCAGTCGAAAAAATATAACCACGGCCTCCAGCCAATCCTCAGCCACTGGTGGATCTGTCTTGCCTGGGAATATCAGTCGCCTCTGGTACTGGAACCCATGCAAGATTCTCAAGCAGTGTTCACCCTCTACTGTTGGGGCTAGTGGCATCGGCTTCCCAACAGGTAGTGGTGCTGCCGGTACACCACCCGATGGTACAACGGCCTTAAGGGGGCCCTAAAATAAAGCCTCGTTGCTCGGTGGGCTATCATCATGTACTCTACCTGGAACCCTGGATGGCTATCTGTGTGGAGGCATCCTAAAAAGAAACAGTTGTGCCATGGTCGTTAAGTTTTTACCTGGTGAGATGACTCAAATAGATCACAAAGAAAACTTTTCCAAAACACATACGCAATCAGTGTTTTCATGCACAATGTCATAAATCAGAGGTCAGTTCCCTGGTGTATTGATACGTTGGTCACTGCACCAACACTGGATTCCCCAAACTAAAAACCACACTCATCACACTTAACACTATTGCCACATAGAAATGATCAGAGTCCTAGTTCTTTGGTAGACCTGAACTCCTATAATACCAATTTTTCAGGACCCGTCCCCCGGGGCTCATGCCGTGACTACCCCAAGCCCACCATATAGGAATATCCCTAAAATTGGGAATTAATTTCATTAAGAACCTGTAAACTCACACAACCAATCATGTAACAAGATAAATGAATTGAGTAAACTATATAGTAAACAGAGTGAGTACAGTAAGTAAAAGGGGATGGAATACAATCCCAACTAGAAAGTACAAGGAAAATTGCTTAGTACAAGTAAAACTGAAAAATAGATCCTGAAAACACCCATCAAGGATCCAACCTAAATGGTAGGTATTTCTCTCAAACGGTCGTCTCTACGGTATGCCTCGTCTAAGGTTTTCCCTGACAATCCTCCAGTCCTGGTACCCTTGTCCTCAGTCAGCGCTGTCAGTCATCTGTACAAGACACAATGTGGTGCGAGCATAGCCCGTGCAGGGGTGAGTATAAAAATACTCTATAGGGACCCTGAGACCCCCCAAGATCTCTCAAAATCCAAAAAGGATAAACCAAAAATCATGGAAACAACAGTCAACCCTACTTAGGTGTATGCTCATACATATACCTAAGTTATCAAGATAAGCTCATCTCACACATGAGGGATGAATAAAACCAAGTTTACACCATGAAGGTAGGATTACCACATAGGTAACTCCATGAATATATATTACCACACAGGTACACCATGAAGATATAAGACTCACCTCACATAGGTATAAGTGAAGTATATAAGTACAGATGATTAGTCGTGAAGCTAGATCATCTTATTCTGTCAAGTGGCACTATTGTAGATTATATGGATTCTGGACCACACAGGATCGATAGATACTAACCCCCAAAATGACCCATAAAGGATCTGGACCACATAGGATTGGTATTCACTGACCCACACAGGATTGCTGAGCGATGACCCACATAGGATCTGACCCACACAGGATCGGTATGTGCTGACCCACAGAGCATCGATGAGTGCTGACTCACACGGGATCACTGAGTGCTGACCCTCATAGGATCGATAGGTACTAACCCCCTGCAATGACCCACATAGGATCTGACCCTCCCATAGTTTATAGGTAACTAACCTCGGTATTATTTTTCTCCAACCTCCGCCTCACTTCCAGCCACTGGATTCCTCTCACCTGGTGTGCTCGAGTTCCGTAAAATCTATCCCATGAGATATTGGTCATACCTTGACCACCAAGAAGTCCCACGAATAAGTATCCCAAAGTTCTATCATGTCATAAGGTACCCAATGCAATGGATGGCGCGTCAATCAGATACCCGATCTGTATGTTATTTGCGCTTCCGCTCTGAGGGCCCTGTGGGATTCAGGGATCGATCCAACCCAATATTACTTCAACTTTATCCAAAACTCAAGTAGAGTATATGAAAAGGACAATATTGATCCAAGGATTCTGGTCCCATATACGGTTCATCAAACAGATGCTCGGTTCCCAAGATATGGCCAAAAGGAAAAACTAGGTCTGGATGGGCTCGGGTCCGGACAGACCCGGCCGGGATGGCCTGGGCCTTGGCGAGCACAGCCTACTGGGCCATGTTCCGGCCTGGCCCACATAGGGGGTGGCCCATCCTATCCCGCTTAAGGTCCGGCCCATCCCGGTCTGCATAGGGGGCGGTCCAACCTGGCACGCTGGTCGCGTCCCAGTGGCGTGGCCTGGTGGCGTGGCCCGGTGGCACGGCCTGAGGGCGCGGCCCAGTGGCATGGCCCGATGGCGCGGCCCGCAGGTGCGGTCCACCCGAGCTGGCGCCAATGGGGGATTTCCCCCCTTTCATTCAAAATCCAAAGGGCATTTCATTATGGTGCTCCCACGTTACCTGTGACAACCAAGCGGGTCCCGCCGATCCGCCATAGCCTGTCAGGTTCCCCAGCCGGTCCTCCTCTGAGCGGTGCGGTCGTGCACCGCTGCTCCACCTAGGCCGGCCGGGTGTTGTCCACTCTTCGGCCTCTGTCGCGGACAAGCGTCTATGGTCTCCTTTTCATCCAGCGACGCGGACGCGTGCCGCCCTACCTTCATGCGGTCGTCTAGTGTGTGGGCCATCCTCCTCTTCTGCTGGTCACTGCGTCTCCGTTCTTAGCCCGAAAAACAATACGATTGCATATTTGTGATCCTCGGGTCGAGGGATCCACTTCCATTTGTCCTGATCAACAACATTTTGTGTTTCCAATGTCATTAAATATTTTTTGTTGATAAATTCACAATGAATGCATGGATAATCAAAAGATAAGAAGCAAGGTATATGCACGGGACGATGGCCATGTTAGTTTGGGCATTGTCATTGAGAACCCAGAATATGAATAATTATCAAATAAATTCAATCATATTAAAAACAATCCCCTACATGGACGGTTTCCCATAAAAGTTGTTGTGGGGAAGAAGATGAAGTCGATGAAGATGGTGACGTCGGCGTTCATCGCTTTCGCAAGATGTTTCCGATCCAAGATTAAGCATCATCCTCATTCTTTGATTCTGGAGGACGCTCTTCGTTGGAGAGGGTGTTCTTCATTTAATAATGTTGTCTCAAATCTCCCATTCTTTTCCAATCCTTTCCCCCATGAGAGATGAGGTACCAAATTAATTAGATTACATTTATTAATTAATCAATTTATTTTTTGGCACATTAATTGGGGAATTCCAAGGGTTAAAGTTGATTCATTAATTCAGAAGTAATGAATCCTACTAATTAAAGAGGAAAGTGGTTACATGTTTTTGGTAACTGGGAATTTAATTCCCAACATTAAATGCCTGACCACCCTCGTGTGGTCCCCACCATCAAGTTTCAAATGGGAGGTTTTAAAAACAATAAAGCACATTTATTTTATTTTCTCCCACGAAAATTCCGAATACTAATTTCCACCCTCGACGTACTATGGTTGAGGTGATGGTCTCATTAA
Organism: Viscum album; assembly: GCA_963277665.1. Lineage (NCBI taxonomy): Eukaryota > Viridiplantae > Streptophyta > Magnoliopsida > Santalales > Viscaceae > Viscum > Viscum album. Next base: position 1,334,937,672 of record OY728132.1, on the reverse strand, counting down.
GAAAATATCGGCGTTGTGATTTCAATGGTGTCCTCAAATTTCAATTCTGAGCTCCAGTTCAAAAGTTACAAAATACTACTTGCATGTTTACTAAATGTACCTGAAAAAAGTTCAGAAATTCATTCCGGGCACACCAGGCCTCGGAATCACATGCTGTAAATCTTCATGGACTTGTAATATTTCTATATAGTTAAAAAATTACATGGAAAATAAGGTATTTACATGTCATGGGATATATTAGGACCTTTTAATCACATAATTTATACACTAGTTCGAGGAGCTAAGGTAGAGGTTCGAGGGTGAAAGTGGTAAAACAAATTAGGGGAGGAAAACAAGAGAAAGGGTTAGTCATACCAAGGATTTGAAAAAGTTTTATAATTTAGGGAATCAAAAAATAGAAATAAAACAATTTTAAAATGAATAAAAAATAAATCAAAAAATTGTAATTTGTAAAAAATAGAATTTTAATACGAAGGACTATAGTTCCTTTTATAGATTCTCATAGTAGCATTCAATGATATTATGTCACAGTAGAATCTAGATGTGAGTATTTACTTGGTTGTACGAGATGATCGGCGATCGTCATAGCATGAATAATGATCAATTCTCACAGTATCATAACCAATCATCAATCCTCAAAGTAGTATGACCAATAGTTAATTGACCCTATATCATTATAATGGTTTATCATTATGGTAGATCATCCACATCAGTTATGTTCTGCTATTTTTTCTCAATATAAACCAATATATATCTAAGAATAAAAAGACTAATAATAATTTATCATTCCCTATTCATGTTTGATATAGCTCATTCTCTTAGTATTCCCAAATATTTTTGAATAATTTAGTAATATGATGTTTAGTTCTAATGAATTGAAGAGTATTATTACAATTTAGAAAAGTATCTCTCAAAAAGTGATGAATTCTTTCAATATGTTTCATCTTAAAGCATGATACAAGATTCTTGGAAATTTTAAAAGTGCTTGTATTTTCAGAATTTATAAGTACATATTGAAATTGATATCCAATTTCTAGGAAATTATGTTTTATACAAATGATCTATGTAATACCTCAACAATTTCAATATATTTCTTTAAGGATAAATTTAATTTCATCGATAGCTTGCAATGCATGCAACACATAGTTTAAAAAAAACTATATATAGTCAAGATTTACATACATAATTTAAAATTAAATTTTAACAGTTTTGTAAAATTTATTTAAAAATATTAATTTAATTTTTAAAATTTGAATATAAAAATTATCTTAGGTTTAATTTTTTAGTATTTTTATGATATATTTCATTTTATGATGAATATTGAAATATATTTAATTTTAATTGAAGAATGCATTATTATTAAAATAATTTAGAATACACATTATATTTTTAATTGGGTATAAATTGACATTATAAAAAATATATATCAATTATTCAAATTTATGTCATTGGAATAATTTTTATATGGATGTTAGATCTAAAATATTGGAAACATGTGACTATTTTCACTTTAAAAACATGTTTTCTCCTCACATCTAGATGATTAATTTTAAATTAAAAATTTTCACTTATGTGATTTGAATTTTAAATATTGATTCCATATTTGGAATTATCCTAATTAATAATTTTTAATATGTTTTAATAAGATTTTCATGAAAATTAATTATGACTATAGTAAAAAAAATTACCACAGTTAAGGTCGATATGAATTTACTGAGGGTTAAAATGGAATGATTAGAGAGAAAATGACCAAAAATATTAAATTAATTTTGTTTAATGAATTTATTTATATCTATTCCATAAATTTTTTGGAAATATGGAAATTCCATTCCACTTTACTTTGAATATGACCAATATAATATGTTAAGTAAAGAAAATGAAAAAAGGATAAATCTCTTACTTATAAGTTCTGTAAAGCTTTGGTATAGGGAAAACATTTGTTATATTCTACATATTATTTTAAAAGATAAATATGTTTTATTTATCATAATAATTTATATTTAATATAATTACTTAAAATACTTAAGTATTACCAACATAGTAATTGCTTAATTAATAAAAAAAGATAATTGATACTAAAAATATTTAAAGTGAAGTAAACTAAATGAAATATTGGAATGAAATAATTTTTTGATGAATATATAATTTTAAATATTATTTATCATAATATTTTAGAGTTATATCATTTTAATTATTTTTTAAATTCAAATTAAATGAATAATTTCAAAATTGATGAAATTTTTATTTTATGATGCATTATATTTTATGAAATGATTTAAAATTACTAAAAATATTATATATTACCAAAATGTTTATAAATGATAATAAATATCAACTTTGTTCAATTTATAGGCCATTTTTACATTTATAGTGACTATGTTGAACACTAAAAAGTTAAATCTATATTATCGTGGTTAAGGTTTAATAGGTGTTTTCACGTTACGAACGCCTGTGTTAAAATTAATTTCCAACTCACGTTAAATTTTTATTTTATAAATTAAATATCGTATGTATAATATTTTTTCCAGATTATCTAATAATTACCACTTTAATTTAGTCTAAATGTAATAATTAACTAGGTTATAAAACTCGTTATCGCACTGAACAACCAAAATGGTAGAACTTTGGAAACTCATTAGTTAAGGAACATAATGTTTAGAATTTTTGTCTCAATGTATTATGGATGTTTTTATACACCATATCATCCATAAACACCTTTAATTATAAATTTTGGATGCATTTGATGTATTTTTGACCTACCAATAGTGAATGCATTTGGGTATTTAAATTATTTACACTCCCTCTCAACTATAAAAGAGAACTCTCTCCCCTAAATTATTTACACCATTAAAACCCTTTCACTTGGCCAAGGAATTCACAAATAAAATAAAAACTTCCCTCAACTCATACTGGAATCATTATTTTAGGATTAAAGAAAAAATGATATGGCATTAGTTCAAATCTAATGAGAATACTCGAATAAGAGGAAACATTCTTCACTGACCGTTATTATTTTACCTCTTATACAACATCATTTAGTTTTATTAAACCTTGATGATATAATATAATAATTATATTACATATACTAGGATGATTTAATAATAATGTAATGTCTTAAAACCATCACCACTACTATAAAATGGGTCACAGTATCATCTCTCGGGTCTATGGCGGACGACCACCTCGCAAACCAATGTCGTTTATTTCCCATTTCCACCTCTCATGGTAGGTTATTGTGATGGAAATAAAGTATATATATATATATGATATTTATAACATATATATAACTCTATATTAATTATATAATATATATACTCTATTAAATTCAATTCTATAATAGATATGATAACATCGCTTGTGTGTACGGAGGACTATCACCTCACAAAGCGATGTGATTCGTTTTTCCCTAAAACTTCATATGGAAGGTGATAAAGATAAATTAAATGATTATATGTTATATTAATGAAATAATATTTATATTAATAGAATATTTATCAATATTTAATCATAATATATATCATTTTTTGTTTCATTCCCACTCTTGTAAACATTATAACATCATCCGTGTGCATGTGAACTACCACATTTATGAATCGATGTGACTCTTTTTTCATCACCACGCCTCATAAATGATATATATATATATATATGTATCTAATATGTTATATATGATATTATTATCATTATTTAATGGTAAATTATTTCTTTTATCCTTTCCATAATGATTATTGAAAAATGAAAACATTACTCATATGTATGTATGGTCTACTGTCTCCATGGTCACATCGTACTACCTTTTTTATAACCATCATTAATTATAAGTTATAAAAGTAAAATTGATGTAAAAATATGATAAATATTCATTTATTATTATTATTTTGATGATATAACAATATAATATATAGAAGAACTGAAACTTTTAAAACAAATAATGAATAAGAAAACAAGGAAATTAACACCCAAAACATAGAAAATAATGAAAGGATATTAAATAATGAATGATAAGATGTTATAAAAGGATCATATATTATATTATAAATATTAATATGGTTTTTGTATAAGTTAATAACAAGTTTAAATCAACTATTCATGAGTTTTACAAATGATAAATCAAAATAAAGTGTGAGGTTATGAATTTTATCTTAATATACATTCCATTGATACATATTGGTTATTATGAATCATTTCAATTTTATATGGTGTATATTCTAGACCTTTTGCATGTAATATCATAATTCACAAGTGGAAAAACAAGTTTTCACATCATTTTTTCGATTTTAACATCAATTTTTTGCCTGCATATATAACGAAGACATTATAAATAAGGGTTTCTGTGTTGATTTAAAAAAAAGATACTGAATATCAATTTTATGAATTATTTGTACAATTTTTGTCATTTTATTCCCCTATAAATTGAGAAAAAAAGGAGAATCAGTGTCGTTTTCTACTAAAAATAAATTACCAATTTCTTCTTCTTTTTAATTTTTGGGGTCAGTATTTGTTTAATATTGGAACTAAAATGTTTTTAGTCATGTTTTTTGTGTCATTTTATAGTAAATACCAACCCCAAAGATCACAAAAAAATTTGGTTTTCTTTTTTAGTTTGAAAAAAAATCAACCCCAAAAAATAAAAATTTTATTTTTAAAAAATTATAAATGTCATACCCCAAAAATTTCATAATTCCTATAATAGAAAACACAATATATATAAATAAAATAGTATTCTTCACTAAATAAAAAAATATAAAAAAAACATAATTTAACAACTTAATGAAAATAATATCTACATTATTATATTTTAAAATAGAATTATAAAACACATGCCTATTAATTTATAACATAATCATTTACAACTGTTATTGATGAATTATTTTGATATCATTAGATTAAAATAGCTATTATAAAAAAAGAATTATTTTTTAAACACTTTTTATTGGTAAAATTTAATATTAATCATAAACATTAAGAGATACATACTTGATAATTTGAATCCTAATCATACAAAATAAGTAAATCGCAAACAAAGATAGAAGATGGGAAAGTTCATCAATCATATATAACTCATCATCATTTAACTTCTATAATAAAATTGATATTATAATATCAAAAAATAGTATATTATGACATAAAATAAAAAATATTTAATATAACTAACCTTATAAAATTAATTCACTACCCCAGTTGTGATTATCTTATACATGAATAGTAAAACATAATAACCACATTCAAAATTTCTACGTTTATAATGAAATTGTGATTATAAATCATTATCATAATAATAAAACCTAATATATATATATATATATATAATCAGAATATTATCCAATATAAAAAATATTTATCTTTACATCTACGTATTGGATTAGATTTAGGTTTTTTTTTCAAAAAGTCATCTTTGTTAAATTATTTCTATGACCTTCATTTTCAAATATATCAGATAAAAAAACATGTATAAATAGAAAGAATTAATTATAATGAACTTATAAAATTATAGGAAACTTAATTTTCTAACAGGGTGCGAAATGTTTTACAAATACCACATAATAAAAAGAAAACCCAATATAATGTCCATTCACCTGGGTAGAATACTCCTAACATACAATGACCTCCACAAAACAAAATGTTCACAATTATTGGAAATATAATAAATATTAGCTCATATCTATCTTAGTGTTCTTTTACATCAAGGAATGGAAAAATACCAACAAATAATCACTATCTTTGATAATAACTCACACACACACACACATATATATATATATATGTAACACTATCAACAGTCTTCAAATATTTTAGAGCCATTTAAATTAATTATGAATCTATAAAACCATACACTTCATTGGTTTTATTTTGAATAATAAGAGTGTGTAGATAACAAATTAAATATTTAAAATAATAAGTTACTTAAAATAATCATTAATTAAATAAATAAAAACTAAAAAATAAATTTAGTTACATAGAAAACTTCTACAACATAGGCACTCTATGCTCATCAAAACTAACCAGATCCATGATATCTTTTCAAAATATATTTAATGGACAGTATCTTCCAAATATATTGAATGTCATACTAAACTCGTATAAATTTTCCAAGGAATAAGAATCCCAAGATAATCTTTATATCCTATTAAAAATATCAATATTATCCTACGTTTTTAGTTCCTGAATCTGTTGTTTCCTTTGTTCTAATTATTTTCATTCTATACAATCCTATACAAATTAAATTTCAGAAAAATAATTGTAACTTTAAATAAAATGTATTTAATATCAAAAAAAACATATACCTTGTATTAAAGATAACAAAGAAGTATGGATGGAAAAGTTATAAATTGACCCATACAATCCACAACTATGGTAACCTCCTCAGTAGTAAATTCTAGTAGAGAATTAAGAACAAAAATATCATGTACATATACTATGAGATGACCCATCTATATGGGCTGGTTATATACATAATCCAAAAAAATATGTATAACCCCATACAATATAATACACACATGAATATCTCTAGTATAAAACTCGAAATAATAGGTTGGTTCGAATGAGGAGTTAGAGGATCTGATTAGGTAGTCAGGGTAGGCTGGTCTGGCTGGGTAGGCTGTACAGGCTTCACAACAGGATAGGAAGGCTTGGCATGTCATGCAGGCTACATAGATTATGACTATCTTGTAAATTGTTATAACATAGTCTGAAAAACAAATTTAATACGATCTTTCATGGACTGTTTCATTTCATTCATCTCATCTTGTAAGGATTCAATTTCTAGGTCACCTGATTTCTTAATTTGATGACCAAAAACATTCTGAACACTAACACCTGCCTCATATCAAATTATGTGCATTGGGTTTATGGCCTTCATAAATTAGTGTCTAATATGTTCATCTCTCCCTCAGGGATAAAATTAACAATTTTGATTTCTCCTAAAGTTCATCCTGAAATAAAAAATAAAAATTGTATATTAGTTATGTTAATTTTTTAAATAAGAAAATCATGAAAATAAATATTATTTTCATACAATTTTTCCATCTACTTCTTTATATTTCTATGTAATATAATTTTAATTTTTTTCTTCTCACTATTTTCTATTTTCCATGGCAGATGGGGGGATATGGAAGACTTTAATAGACCTCATTTTAAAGACTAGTATATTGATATCTAAATGATTCAAACTATTTTTCAATATTTTGTTCTCCAATAAATGATACCATCCATGTGATAAAGTATTCAGGTATATATTCTACAACTATAACTCTTAATTCAATTTCCTAGAGGTTCATTATTTAAAAATAAACTAATATATAATTAGATAAATATATAAAAAAATTACAGTATAAAATAATTATCATACCATAAATGCTTCATCATGTCATCTAGAAACAAATTTCTTCGATTTATCTTCATCTAAAAAAATCCTACTTTAGGAATGGATTTTCATTTTATTCATTTCGAAAAGATAAATTTTTTTAATTTTGTATTGAAATCTTTTTCTTGAAACACAACTAATGAAAGAAATATTTTCTTATTTTCTTTCATTTTATCAAAATTTAATGTCATTTGTAATTTAATAATTTAAATATTTGTCATTTAAAATATATAATATTAGAAAAATGAGATAAGATATATAAATAGATATATTTTATCATCAAGGCCTCCAAAGAGGACATATAATCACCTTGTCGATGGAATTTCAATCTGGATATTAAATGTTAGTCCGGTAATGGCTTTGCGTAGCGATATAGCTGATAAAATACATTGCATTTGGGCTATTTGCATTATTATTATCATCAAAACTAATATATAATCACTCAACTCTATGGAAAAGTTATAGTCTCTGTAACCTTGTAATACCACATTTTAAAACTCATGAAATTTATTTTTAAATACTAAAAAGATAAGACTCCAATGTTGAAGTCTCATCGGTAGTCCTATAATTATTTTTCAAAAAATTAAAATTTATTTTTCATTAAATAATTATTTTACTCAATATTTAATAACATGGGAAAATATATATACCTTAGTACATGTTACATTATCTCTGTATCTCTACCTCTCATTGAAACATGAAATATAATGAGATTATATGTACTTTCATATTATTAGACAAGTCAATAATTAGAAAATTGGACAAAAAAAATACGTAAATAAAAAAATTGGGAACACATTTGTATGTTTCAAAAAAACTGATGTCATGAATATTATACTAAAAAAATATGCAATCTAAACTATTAAATAAAAACACAATTTCTAAAACTAAAGAAACATTTATGAATTTAAATATAACATTTATGAAAAAGTGTTTTCATATGCATAAATTTAACCAAAATATAATATTTTACATCTAGTATTTCAATGAAAAAATGTTTAACCAAAACCATTTAATATAAAAATTAACACAAAATATAATATGAATAATAAAATATAATTAATTAAACATCCAATAGTTATTATAAAAGATATTTTACACCTTTCAATTTAGAAAAAGTAATATATAAATATTTACTAAACTAATTTGTAAAATAATTTTGTTTTTTTGTATCCCTTAAACAATATCATTTCATACTGCATGCTTTATGCCTATGTTATAATCATTATTATCATCTAGAAATCATGTAATTGATTAATAAGCCTCATGTGAATCAATAACATCGTCATCATCCACATCACCAAAATAGAATATTGTCCCTTGAAAAATGTTGTACCGCTGGTCATTCATTGGATCAATGACATAAAATATTTTCTATGCATGTGTCTCCATGATAAATTGTTCCCCATTGCAACTAAATATTTTCACATAAACTATTTTAAAACCACAATATTCATGTTTTACACCACTATTACTATCAACCCAATTACACTTAAAAATAGTGACTCAAAATTTAGTATAATCAATTTTACATTTATCTTGAAGACCTCAGAAATATTTAATTGATTTAAAAATTGGGTTTTCATCTTTTTCACTATTAAAATGAAGTGTTTTAGCAATCATAATTACACTACTATTTTGAATGGTACTACTATAATTCATATTTTTTTGTAAAATGTATATGTATTAATATCAAAACCAAACCATGTGATCACATTAATAGATGTTTCCCTAGATAACCATTTGAATGCTCCTAATATAGATATATCTATGATGAATTTCTCTTTAAACCATGATATAAATAACTCTTTACTCACAATCATCAACCAATATTAATTTATTTATAGATATCGTACCTTTAATTCAACAATGTGTGATGATATATATGATTGAACCTCAAATTATTTCTTCAAAATGTAAAAATGTGTTTGGATCACTTCATTGTGGGGAATGAACATTACCATCAAGTCTCAAATGAATCTACCATCACTATCAGCATTCATTTATCTAGATATAGGGAGAAAAATATTCTAAACTCCATTAAAAAAATAAGTATGTAACTCAATCATCTTTGCCATTACATATTTTTGAAAATAGAGGCCTTCGGTTGATAAGGATTTTTAACATATCCCATTAAAATTTTCATATATCTTTCAAAAGGATACATCCATTATAAATAAACAGACCCATCTATTCTTATCTCATACACCAAATAAAAAACTAGATAAACCATTATATCAAAAATGTAGTTGGAAAATGCATTACTAGTTAAAATATTATAAGAGCATATTCATTATCCCAAACATCTAACAAATTTGGATCAATGATGTTTCTAAAAATTAATTTGAAAAAATTAAATAACCTAATGATAGTATTTCTAACAGCTATTGGAAATATACCACATAGTGTGGCTGGTATTAGTTGTTACATCAATACATGATAGTCATGAGATTTTATAACTAATACCTTATAATTCTTCACATACACAAAATTATTAACATTTAATGAATATCTACTAGGTCCTTTTATACCACAGAGACACTAAAAAAATCCATCTTCTCAGTCTTTATAAATGTGAGACAAGCTAGAGGTAAATATGTTCTATTTCATATCATAGTGGGATCTAACTCCAAATGTACTCCCATTGATATCAAGTACAACATAGAATACAATCCATCATTTTTCATTTCCATTTAGATCTACCAATGTTCCCAAATAACTATCACATATGTTTTTTTTTCAACATGAATCACTTGAATGTTGTGTTTTATCTCTAAAAATATCAAATAATGTAGTTCTAAAAAGGTAGATTATTTCATCCAGATATATTTTTGAAGAATGGAACATATTTTAAACCAAAATTTCTAACCAATATATCTAACATTGTCGTGATATTGTACAACTAAACATGGTTATGGGGAAAGATTTTATTCTTATAAATCGTTAAATATTTTTTTCAATCAATGATAATAATGATAAATTTAAAAAAATATTAGATGTCCTATTTACACTATCTTTCTTCTACTCACCAATTTATAATATGAAGTATCTTCTTCACAAATCAGGAATGCTTTATGTCCCTAATCACTATATCCCGATAAGTTTCCATATATATGAAATTCGTTTATAGTGAACATTATCATAGCACATGAAAGAATATAATCTTATTTGTATACATCGAAAATATTAACACATGTATCCCATAGGAGTTTAAAATCATCATTTAGTGGTGAAATATATGTGATGGTTTCATTTCCTGGATATTGTGGTCCAGAAATCACCAATCTCATCATAACATATTTTTTCTTTGTAAATATCTATGGGGAAAAGTTTTAAAATAAAAAAAATAGAACATGAACAATGTTGGCTACATAGTCTCTAATTTAGATTCATTCCATTAGTTTAAAATCCCATTTTTATATTTCTAAATTCACTTCCAAGAACATGAAATTATTTATCAAATCTATTCTAATGTGGTTAATCAGTATGGTGATGTATGTTACCATAAGATATGATCTCCTATAAATTATATTATAACTATTTTCATCAGTTAAATTTTAGAATAGATTCTTAAAATGAGAAATTATTGGAATTTACCAAATTTGTTAACTTGGAGCTTTGATTCCAGTACCTTATGATGAATTAGTGTTGAATTATTGGAATTATATGAATGAACTATTGGAATGAATTATTTTATTTAGCATGAGGTTAGACGCTAGTACCTGATGATGAATCTGAGTTTAAGTTTTCATCCATCTTAAAGCATGATTTCCAACATTTAGCACATTTTCATAAATATTCATATTCGATCATATACAACACAAAATAATTGGGAAAATCATGTATCTCTTTATACCCAAATACCATTGGGAATAATATTTTCTTCACTTCATAATTGGAATATGGAAGTCTATTTCCTTCTAGAAGTATCTATTTTAAAAGCTCAATAACTTATAGAAACTTTTATCATTCCACAAATTTATTTCATTCAAGTTAATTAATCTAAGAATTGCATATAACACCGTGTAATTACTAGAAGCTGGGAAAAATAGTTTTTCAAAATATCTATAAATTCATTCAAAAATTTCAATTTTTCAATGGTGTAAAAACCTAAATCATGAATTAATTCTTCAATGTGATCCTATTACTTTTTATGAATACTTTCATCAACATTAGAAGTAGAATTTTCAATTATTTCACCATTCCATATCGAACATGTATAATTAAAGATAAAACCATAACAAATGAGATTATCATTGATTTATCTAGAATTTAACTTTCTAATATTCACACATGTAACACATGAATAGAAATCAAATCTATTTTTTAAAGATTTCATTTAGAAAATTCAAAGAAATAAACAACTCCTTTTTCATATTAATCGGTGGTTCTTCATAAATGTATCTAATTATGATCCATTCAATTAGTAGGATCTCAATATAATCAATTAATATATTAAAACATATAAAAATTTAAAAATATATATTATAATAAAAATTTTAAACATAAAGACATCTAATAAAATTGATTTTTAATTAGGTGGAAAATTTCAATGATTATTTTATATAAAAACAAAAATAAATTACACTAGTTATTTATTTAATTAAAATTATTGCATATAAACATTGTTTGATGATCCTAGTAAAGGAATAGGGATACCTTTTTCATGTTTAGAAACATTTTTTCAAAATGACTATCACACAATACCTCTTCCATTTTACCCAAATATTCTAAGAAAGACATCAATATTTCTCACTAGCGAAACAAGAATAAATCACATTAACCATAAATTCAAATTTTCTTTATCAACACAAAATTAAATTTTATAGGGGAAAAAATATAGGTCAAAAAAATCATTGACAATAATAAAAATAAAATAGAAAAAACTGATTGAGTGAAATACCAAAACATATATAACATGGGTAAAAATTAATGTATCCATTCGATCAAAAAAATATCTTACATTACCATTTTTAGGATGAAGATTAAAAATTAGGGAGGTAATCATTATCAACCAAAATTTCTATTGGATTATATGAATTAATAATTTCTATGTATTATGACGAAAACTTTTATTTATATTATGAAATCTATGACTTAATATTTTCTTGATGTATTTCTTAATGATCCAAAAGTATATAATTTGGTTGGAATCAAAAATGAAAAATTTAATTGATACCAATTTCAACTAATATATATATATATATACACACAGTCACATATATATGTGTACATATCATTTTTGGTAAAACCATTTGATAATTTCATCATATTAGAAATTTAACAAATTAATCCACCTTTAACAACAAATATTATAATTTCCAATCAATACAATATAAAAATATGAAGTAATGACTCAAAATTATAACTAAATGATAAATAATTTACCATCAAAATAAAAAAAATAACTTAAAAATTTCAAAGTTCCACAATGTGAAATTTATCTACAATCTTGATTTTCCCCCGTGAATTCATTAGCAGGATCAATATTTAAAAATCTAAAAAAACATATAAACGAACAATAAATAAGAGAAAATAAAAAAATAAATCAAAATTTGATCATTGGTCGGAATAGGATTTTCAAAGACTAAATACTTTTGTGGATGGTGAAACAATTTTAGCAGATTAAAGAATAAGGACCACTGATCATGAAATGATGATTGAAATCAAAGAAACTTAAGTAAAATTACCATCGAGGTTCATCGGGTAGCCATTGATGGCATTGTTCAACAAGAGGAAATGATTTTTGGATACTTGAAATTAGGGTTTCGTGGTTTAGTGTGTTTTTTAACATGTGTTTTTGTATCATTTTTAGTAAAACCTGATTCCAAACATTAATTTTTTTAAACATTTTGTGTTAGTTTTTATATATGCCAACTGAAAACATTTTCATCTATGTTTTCGTGATTTTTATTTCTTAAACTGACCCCAAACCCAAAACTAGATCCATTTTGGGGTTCGTTTTGGACAAAAAAGATTCCAAAATTTATTAAAATACTTTTTTCATTGTCTTAGAAGAAATCGATGTCATATTTTTAATATTGACGACATTATTTCTAATAGATTTTCAATCATTCTACATGTTATTTAAGATTTCAATTTGAATTATTTCATCTAAGGGTATTTGATATGAAAATTACTATTAGGTAAATGTTATTATGAAATCTCACTTTATTTTTTTTAACATTCTCTAGAAATAAATACTTTATTCTAATAAATTATCATTGGACATTAAATTTCTTTAAATATCTATATTAATGTGTTATGGATATGATTATTTCCTAAATCATATACCATTTTTACATATAGTGTTTATATTGAAATTTATTTATTTTTGGATTAGGGGAATAATTATAAATTTGAATTCTTTACTCAATATAGATATTTGATATAGAACATTATTTTTGAATTAAGTCATTAATTCAATTTATGAGGAATTCTTTGGACATGAATTACATGATTTGGGGACTAATTAATGAAGTCCCATCGATGCATTGGAAGTCTCATGAGACAAAATCATTGATCCAAACCCAATTAGTTTATAACCAAATATTATAAACTATTTTAAGGATAGATCATTGTAATAGAGGTATAATTAGACAAACTGTATCAGTTTTTACCTAGATATTTAAACATTCTTGACGATGGATCAAGATGGTAAAGGTTTCATGTTCCAAGGAATCAGGACATCTAATAGTTTACAATTTCCTTCATTTTATTTATTGTTATTATTATCCATGAAATGATTATTATGATATTATCAATTAATGAATTTAATTAATAGTTTATTTATTAAATGGAAAGTTTTGTTATTTATTTACCCTGATATATTTATTCTTAATTATCTTATCATTACATTAAAAATATTTAAATGAAACGTGAGCGCAATTATTTACCATTCCATGTTGATTATGATTATTGATTGATGATATCTTATGTTGTACTAAAACCTTACTGATCATTTTATCTCACCCTTATTTTGTTTTCTTTCTCATGAATCCATGATCATTACAATTAATGATATGTAGAGATATTCAAGATGGGATAATTTTATTGTTCAAAAAAATATGTAATTTATGTATTAAAATTTAATGTAAGACTTATGTATGTTTCTAGATTACCTAGATTACTAAACTATTCATTCCATCGGGATTTGACCCATTGTATATATGTCAATTTAATGTATTAATACACCATCTCAAGGATTATAGAGTTGGGTTTCTATAGTTTTTATCTTAATATATTTATAAGGAAACTTGGGATCTAGATTTAGGAAAATGTAGATTAGGGATCCTATCCCTGTGATAGGCTATGAATAATTGTGGAAGAACATCGAAATGTTTTGGTAATGTTGATATTTTTTGGTTTTACCTTTCAATACATCACTATATGTATAGTACAAGGAGACGCGTTTATAAAATAGATGCACATAGGGGTAATAAATTAGAAAATCATACATTGGGATTGACCCAATCATTAAATCTGACATGGAAAGGGTCTTACTGCACACCTGGTCTGACACTCATGATGGATATGCTTAGGATAATTCAAATTTTCTTTACAAACCATTATTATGTATTTGAAAATAGAGATATCACCGAAGAAAAAGTTCTTACAATTATGATATTATATTATTTTTAATATTTCACTTATTTAGTGATCATACATTCTGAATTAAAATTAATAATTTTATGAGCTTATCCAGTTTATGCCATTATTTTAAAAATGGAACCTAGAAGGAAAAAAGTTTATTAATACTCAAGGCAATTGTATATATTTCCCTAATAAGTATGCAAATATGACTGGTATTGAAATTGAAAAAATAACATATGTATTACCGAAGCATAATATCATTTTGATAAATAACCTTTCTTAGATGGAGAAACCTATTCAAAAAAATGATTTTCTCCTATGTTGGTTTTCTTTATGAAACATAGACCCCCATAAATTAGTGGGACTACTGATCTAATGGAAATTGAGTAATAGATTAAATATCTAGAGAATATATTAATGGAATTTGGATGTGTTAAAATGAAAAAGTATTCACTTGAAGTGTAATAAGTAAAATGTGATTTTGATAAATAGCGGTCATTTATGCATAACACTATGTAGGAATAGGAACTAAAACTCATGGAATGAAATTATTTTAAGGATAAATTCATTAACCAATATTTCCCTTATGAAAAAAATCATGTGGAGAAAAAGTTCCATAGATTAATTAAAAAGAATTTAAAATGTGCTGCAAATTATGAAGCTACCTATACTAGGATATCAAGCTATTTTGTGGATCATATACGAAATAGGGGTAAAAAATTTTCCATTTCATTGTAATGATAATTCCAATTATCTAAAGGGTGATGGTCACTCAGACATTTTCTTCATATGATGAAATTTTTTTATGTTCTATCAAGAAAAATAAATAAATCTCAAAGTCTTATGTTTTTCAAGGGAATCGAGGTAAAAAGATGGTGATAGAGGAAAAATGGACAAATATAAGAAGGGGAAGAAGAATTTTTTTCAATTGTGATAAATGTGAAAAATAATCACCCAGGTAAATGCATAAAGGGATAGAGAGTTTATTATATGTTTGACGAAATGGTTCACCTGTAAAAATATTGACAAGGGTAGAAAGAAAACACTTAAATTCCTAGTTTCAACTATAAGGATATGGGTCAATACAAAAATAAAATCCCCAAGCATCGAGGGAATATACCATAGAAAAATTTAAGGGATCAAGGTTAAGCTTATGCTATTGGTACATGAAAACTAGAATGATTTATTTGTTTTTTGTATTTAGATCCATGGAATATGTCCTAAATTTATTTTATTTATAATATTATGGTTATAAGAATTATGAAATTTATATTTATTATACTGTATTATTAATTCTTAAAGTATTTAAAAGCATGTGTTAAATGGTACCAAGAAAAGTGATTCAGTGGATAATTTAACTTCTTATGAAAAAATGATTGAAGATCTAAAATTTATTCCTCATGTTTAGATAATTATGTTAGGATAATGAAATGATTGATATGGATAATATAAACTGGATAGTATTGACTACCTTAGGATTGATTAATGATTTTTTGGAAACACTTTTTATGGTATCATCAATGGAGTTAACAACATTTTTTGGATTTAAAAAATATATATTGAAAAAATGTTTTTAAAATAGGGATTAAGAAAGAATGAATATTTTGAGTATGGTTTTATTTTAATTTAGGGTATTACCATTTTTCAAGTTATTACATGAAGAAGGTATTCACATCTATTGTAAGTGATGATTAAGAGCTACTTCATGCAATTTGAAGGAAAAATAGTATGTTGATTTTGGAAATTCGGTGACCTTCTTTCTAAATATTAGGATCCTAAACTTTTGGAAGTCCAAAAAGGTTAACAATTTATGAAATTTTTTAAGTTGAACATTGAATGTGGTTTTTTAGATTAATGTATTACTACACAAAATGAGTATTTATTCATATTGGATGACTTGTCCTAACAATATTATTTTAAAAAAATGGTTTGAGATAAAAATAAAGACTTTGAACTCTTTTATGATTCCTATAATCCATATTAAGTGAATTTTAGTGCTTCTAGAATAAAATTTATCATTATTAGATATTCATTTCTTATAGTATATAATGAGTTGAAAAAAAACAAAAGGATGAAATTATGCTTATGAAATAGAAACATAACAAGTCAGTATGTTTCATTATATTATTATATAACAAAATAAGTCCTCAACATTGGTGGAAAATATCTTGAAATAAAATTAAATTCTACTACCAAAATTTCTGATTATATTAGTGACCTTTTTTTACTTATTTGTTTTATGGTTTTTTGGTCATTAACCTTCTCTAGATAAACCACTTTCATGTGATCAGTGTTTTCTATAACTCTCCATCAGTATTTCGGAACTATTTTTCCCTTATATTTATATTATTTCATTTCCCACCTATGTTATCCTACTCAGAAACCAAGTAAGTTTATCATTCCATATGAAATTTGAAATTCCCTTTCTCTTTTTTAAGAGGAAATTTTAACAACCCTTCTCATAATGCTGTATTTCAAAAATGGAATTTTCAAATTTCCAACCCTTGATTACCGATATGATGCTTAATTTTGAGAAAATAAAATTATTTACGGTGGGGTTAATGTATCAACCCAAGACATTTGAGTATATTCCATTATAAATAAATTTAACTTCATCAATATCTTGTGATGGAGGAAACACCAGATTTAAACAAAACCTTGTTTAGTCATACTTTACACATTTAATTTAAAATAAAATTTTAACAATTTTATAAAATTTATTAAAAAAATACTGTTAATTTTTAAAATAGGAATACCAAAATTATCTAATGGTGAATTTTCTAGGATTTTCCTGATATATTATATTTTCTGATGAATAGTGAAAATACAGAATTTTAATTGAAACATTCATTTGTATTAAAGTAATTTATATTGTTAAATTATATTTTTAATTGTTTTTAATGTAAAATTAGATTAATTTTATATAAATTTATTCAACTTAGGTTATTTTATTCATTTTCAAATTGAATGTAGAAATAAAAACATTATAATCCTGTGAAAAATTTTATATTTAAAACCCACTTTCTCATCACAATTGTAGGATTTATTTAAATTAAATATGGAAACTTCGATGACTTGAATTTGGAATAATGGATTCCATATTTGGAATAATGTTAATTTACATTTTTTATAAGTTTAACTTAATTTTTTAGCAAAATGAAAAGTGAATTTAGTTAAAATTTATTACCACAATTAAGGTAAAAATGGATTTATCAGGGTTTAAATTAGAATGATAAGAGTGAAAATGGACTTAAATTTTTTTTTAATTTTATTTAATACATTTATTTAGATATTGGAAATAATATTATCTTAAATATGTATATTCCTTTCAAATTTTCTTTGAATACAACCCATATAATAAGGTATGTAAAGAAAAAGAAAAAAAGATACCTTTTTTATTTTTAATTTAAATCATGATTTGGGAAAGGGACAAAGAATATCATAGGTTATAGATGTTTTTTAAAATTATAAATGAGTTTTTTATCATAATAATTTATATTTAAAATAATTAATTATAATTATTAATAAATACCAACAAAGTAATTATTTAGTTAATAAAAAAATATGACAATTAATACTAAAAATATAAAAAGTGATGTAAATTGAATCAATTATTGAATTTAATTAATTTTGTTATTAATATTTTTTTAAAGGTTCAAAAAATTTATATTTTAATTCCCTCAATTTCTTGTTATTTTTAAATTCAAACTCAATGAATAAATTCAAAATTAACATTAATATTATATTATGAGATTTATATTTTATTAAGTGATTTAAAATTCAAAAAAGGTCATATTTTCAACCAATATATTTTTAAATCATAATAAATATATACTATATTACATTAATGGGTTGATTTTCCTTTATAATGTCTATATTGATCCCTAAATAATAAAATCATTATTATCATGGTTAGGGTTAAAGTGGTGTTTTTTCACGTTACATGTTCTTGTGTCAATGTTAATTATCAACACTCATAGGATTTATATTTATTAAAATATACATCATATGTAGAATCATTTTTTACAATTTATCTAATATGTATCACTTAATTTTAGTATTAATATATAAATTACATAGGTTAAAAAACTAGTTATCGTACTGAACAACCAAAATGGTAAAAGTAGGAAAACTTAAAAGTTAAGAAAATAATGACTAAACAATGCCTCTCTGTGTGTTATGGATGTAATTATAAGAAATATAATTACTCTACCAATTCAAATATAAATTTTGGAGAAACTTGAGGTATTATTAGCATCCCAATAGTGAATACATTTGGTTTTTTACAAGAATAACACTCCTCATAAACTATAAAAGGGAACCCACTCCCCTCACTAATTCACATGATCAAAAAAAATTGGATTAGACATTAACTAACCAAATCACTTCCAAACATCCCTTAAATAATCTTAGAATCAATTTTTCAGAAAAAATCTAACACATGAAGGCTTTAGTTTTAAACTAAGGAGGATAACCAAATAAGAAGTAATGTTCTTCAATGAGAAACTTTATTTACCATATTTATCCACCAACGTAAAATTTTTATAATCCATACTAATATAATAACCTTAGTATATTAAATATAATAGGATGTTTCTATAACTATTTAATGTCCAAAAACCATCACCACATCCATCAAGTGAGGTAAAAAACTTCATTCGGGTGTAATACTGACTACCACCACAAAAACCGATGTTGTTTGGATTTCCATTTCTAGTTCACAAAGTTTGGTATTATGATTGACATAATGTATATATACATATATTATATTTTTAACATATGTATACCTTTTTATTCATTATATCATTGTTATCACCAATATTTGTGAATTTTTTCACTTTGTTGTCAAAGACCTAAGGGATGTAAAGACCATGAAAAACATTGATATAGTTTTCATAAATGAACTTGGGAATGGAATACATGGAAGGATTAAGTTTAGTTTAAGGAGATACATATTGGACAATTAATTCTAGTAAGGATTTTATTCTTAGTTGATAGAGTTTTATTCCCCTTTTTTTTAAAATAATGGCTAGCCACTAGCCAGCCATACCAATTCGACCACATTCCCATGTGGGACCATAGGTCGACCACGCCCAGTTGGAGTCCGTATGGGCCAACCAGATGACTAGTAGAGGATAATATCTACTATAATATGAATTTGGGCTTGTATATAGGGCCCATAGTGCACAATCCCACATGTGTGCATAGCCATAGCCAAAGACTCAGTGGGCTGAAACCTGGGTGGGAAAGTGATGTGTATGCTATGGGTGTCAACCCCATTATCGGCTCTAAAAGTGAAAGTCATGAAGTGTCTTATATTCCTTAAGGGAAGCGGTGTAAGATTTCAATTTTGGGTCCAATGTTTCCCTGGATATTGAAAATAGATCATCTGATCATCCCTCTCTAAAATTTGTGTCATCTGATAGCACCTCTCGTTGATCCCAACCATCCACTATGTTCCCACACCTCATGAAATCAAACTCAAACCATCTTGTGTCTCATGAATTTGAACTCATCCAATCTCTAATAGCACTAGACCTCCATCTTCAACCTCTCAACACCCTAGTTTGATGTCCTGAGGTATTCCTGACACTCTTTTGATATCACTACCATCTCTATGAGACATTTCTAATATCCAAGCGAGTTTGATATGGTTTGAGTTGTTCATTGATAGATCCAAACTATGAGCTCTTATAGCCTCCTATAGAATCCCCCAATAGAGATTGAATCTGTCACAAGATCATCCTTTTATCATGTGACCGAACCGAAGAAAAGTATAGAGGCATAGCAATTGATTCATTGGTTTTTAACCCCTTCCACCTTGGACATGTTTTCAACCAATTTAAATCAGATTTATTTGGAACACGTGGTGCCACATAAGGAATTCATGTCCATTGTATGATCATCTGTTGATCATGTGACCAATGTAAGAATAATAAATAGTGGCATCATGAGTATATTATGACTACAGACCCCTCCACCTATGATGTATTTTTCATTCATTTTAAATCATATTTACCATATAACGTGATATTGTCGGAAGAAATAGTGGCATCACATGATCAAATGAGGTGATCATGCGATAAAGAATAGCTAGTCTCATAATGTCAATCAGGAAAATCTCCACTGCTTTAGGGGGAACTGTTGGGGCAGCGGAGTGTCATGGAGATGAAAAAGAACACAAAATTAAAAGAAAAATGGGGAATATACACGAATTACATGGTTCGGAAATGATTCATGCGTCCATGGGATAAGGGTTATTTTCTTTCTATTCTTTCTCAATGAACATCGGAGGATACACATCAAGATTACAAGTGGAAAATCATTGGATTTTAATCCCATTTTATAGATGTAGAAAAACAAGAAATTTCTCTAGTTGTTTCGGTGGACCATCTACCCATGAAGACTTTCACCACTGCCTAAAGAAAGTATATGGTGGTGGAAACTGACTAAAAATGAAGCTTTTATCAAATACGACTCATCGTTCATCGGCTACTCATCCACAACGTTGGCTTCCACTGACTTCCCCAAAAAATGGGAGTGTCCCCCAAAAATCTCCCCCTCATGACCAATTTGGGTTAGAATCTAGACTCACAACCTCCTTGAAGGTGCCCATATTCTATTTCTATTGAAACTTTGTCATCATTTCTTCCCCATTATCATTGGTGTGAATTTTATCAACTTTCAACAATCTTTCTTCCATCACATTTCGGATCCAGTGATGTCACACGTCAATGTGTTTGGACCTAGAATGAAATGTTAGGTTCTTGATGAGATGAATAGCACTCTGACTATCAAAATAGAGAATATAATTCTCTTGATTCTGTCCTAGATCGTGTAGAAATTTCATTATCCACAACATCTCCTTGCAACCCTTGGTGATAAGAAAAAATACTCTGCTTCTTTGGTAGATAAGGAAACACACTTCTGAATTCGTGATTTCCATGAGACTTCTCCACCTACAAATGATATCAGGTTCTCATATGTGGATTTCTTTATGTTTATATCTCCAACCATATTTTCATCTGTGTATCCTCCTAAAATATATTTGTCACTTCCAAAACATAAACAATGACTAGTTGTACCTTTGAGGTACCTTAATATCCATTTAACCATTTTCCAATTCTCTTTTCCGAGATTTGATAAGAATCTAATAACAACACCATAAATCATGAGAAATGTATGGTCGGGTACACACCATGACATACATAATACTTCTAACTACTGACTGATAAGGAACTTTTTCCATTTTTAGTCTCTCCTCCTCAATTTATGTACTCTGAATTACCATAAGCTTGAAATGACTTGAAATTAGATTATTAAATTGTTTCTCTTTACTCATGTTGAACATTTCAAGAAACTTCTCATAGTATCACTCCTGAGATATCCAAATCTTATGATTTATCATATCATGAGTAATCATCACACCAAAAATCTGAGTAGCATCTCCCAAGTCCTTAATTTCAAAAGACTTGTTCAACTCTTTCATCAACATATCCATCTTGGTGATATCTTTTCTAATAATTATCATATCATCAACATAAAGAAACAATATAATTAAATCTCCCTCAGATAACTATATGATGAAAACACAATGGTCAGCAATCATCCTTCTGTACTCATTTTTTTCCATGAACGGGTTGCATTTTATATACCATTGTCTCAGTGCCTGTTTCAGACCATATAAACTTTTCTCAATCTTGCATAATATTTTTCTCCCCCTTTTTCAATAAATCCCTCTCGCAACTCCATTAATATCTTTTCATCAAGATCACCATGTAAGAACACTATCATTACATCTAGATATTGAATTTCTTGGTTTAAACTAGCCAGCAATCCAAGAAAAACTATGATAGAAGACATTTTAACGACGTGAGAAAATTTCATCAAACTCAATACCTTTCTTTAGACTGAATCCCATAACAAACATTAAGGATCTATAGGGAGGTTGTGAGCTGACATCTTCCCCTTTTATTTTTTACACACACTTGTTCTTGAGTACCTTATTTTCATGTGGTAACTCTACAAAATCAAATGTTTAGTTCTTACACAAGGATCTCATCTCCTCTTGTATGTCCTTATTCCATTTTATATTCTACTGGCTCTAAATCGCATCATCATAACATTTTTGTCTCTCCCCCATTAGTGATCATCACAAATTCCTGTGGTGAGTATCTACAACTTGGTTGTTGTTCTATGGTAGACCTACTCAAATGTTCTTCAGGGGGAATATGTTCTGGAATATCATATGTTGGATACTTATCAATCGATAGAGATATATTACCTCATAGTGATGTATCATCAGTGTCTCGTATCTCTCTCATGCTAGATGGTACTCATGGTGGTGAGACTGGTTCTAGACTAACTAGAATTTCCTAAGACTGTGACTTCTCTGTACATTCTGGCTTCTCAAAATCCTCAATCATCTAATCCTCAAGAAACACGAAATATCATCTTCTAACGATCCTACTGATGATAGGATCCCATAGTAGCTATCCAAACTCCTCATGAGTGTATCCAAAAATGATACACTACTTTCCTTTTCCATCCAACTTCATCTGCTCATCTTTCGATATGTGAACAAATTCCCTACAGTCAAAAACTCTCAAGTGTTTTTATAAAACATCTATACCTATCTAGACACTTTCTAAAACATCATAGTTATGTGGAACTAATAGAGAAAGCTTTATAAGATCAACTGTAGTCATAATTTCCTCCCCCCAAAAGGTGTTTGGTAGCTTTGCATTTGAGAACATACATCTTACTCTCTCACAAATTGATCTATTCATCCTCTTAGTAAGGCCATTATGCTGAGGCATCTTTGGTACTGATTTTTCCAACCTGATGCTGAAACTCCTACAGTACTCCTCAAATGGACCTTAGTACTCTCCTCTATTGTTTTCTCACACAAATTTTAAACTTTTTCTTGATTGTCTTTCAAACTACACATGAAACTTCTTGAAAACATCCTAGACTTGATCTTTTGTTTTCAGAGAAAAGGCCCAGATTTTTTTGGAATGATCATCTAGGAAGTTAACAAAATAAATAGCGCCTCCCATCATCTTAGTTCTCATCATGCAGACATCAGTGTAAATCGAATCTAAAATATTTTTCTTTTCTATATGTTATAGATCTAGGAATCGATACTCTGTGTTGTTTTCCCATGATGAAACCAACACAAGTATCCAGATGTGTACCTTTTATTCCAGTCAATAGATTCTTTCTGGAGAGAATTCTGATTCCTCTCTCTCTCTCATGTGACTAAGCCATCTCTACCAAACTTTTTCAGGAACATCTTTTTTGGAAGCATTGATTTCACCTCCAAAATGTGGGGAATCTAGGATATAAAGAGAAGTATCTATCTTTTCCTTTAGAAATTACCAGGTTACCATTGGTAAGCTTCCATTTCCCATCACCAAAGAAACTAGAATATCCCTCGTCATCAAGAATTCGAGTGGATATCAGATTGAGGGGAATATTAGGAACATGCCTCACATCCTTCCACAATAACCTGCATGCAATATTAGTTTCCAAAACAATATTACCAATACAAATAATTCTGAATGCACCATAATTTTTGATCTTCACATGTCTAAATCTCCCTAAACGATAACATGAGAATAAATATCTTCTATAGGTGACATGGTAGGAGGCACTGGAATCGGTCATCCATGTCGAGTCTTGGCTTGAAAGACTGGCCAGATTGTCTTCCTAAACAATAAAAATATCTTTATTGACAACTACAACATTCTTATTTTGGGTCTTACCATCCTGATTCCTTTGCTCAGCCTTCAACTTTATATACTCCCAAAAGAAGTGTATGTGCTTTCCATAGTGGAGGCACTTCATGTCATATCTTGATTGATATTTCAATTGATTCTTCCTTTAAATACTTGGGTCATGAAGTTCTCTTCCTCTGCTTCTTCCCTTCCATTTATACTTCCCCTATCTTTCAGTGACAAGAGCCTATGATTTAGGTGAATTCCCTTCATCTTTTATTTTGGACTCTTCATTCAACATTCTATCTTTCACCATCTCCATGGTGAGAGTTCTAACCATAGTTGAATTGCTAATCAACACAACTAATATTTCCCACATCTTCGATAAAGAACTCAACATTAAAACTTCCTGAAACTCAACATCAATCATCATTTTTATGTAATTTAACAGATCAACAGTACCTTGGAACTTGGTTATGTGCTCTGATACATTGGTCCCATATTTTTATTTCAAGTTGAAAAGATGACATATTAGGTTTTCCTTATTTTTCATGGTTGTCCTAAAATACAACTTTTCTAATTATATAAAGAATGGAGGTGTCATGTTCATTGGAAAAAATTTCGAAGATGCACTTATCGATTTATTATTTGATTTGGGCAGCACACTTTCTGTTGAGTACGACCCACTCCGCATCAACTGGAAGGATATCAGCTGATGTCTTCTCACCAGATTGGCCACTTGTTGATTATTATACTTACACTACAGTGGGCTTAGTGGTTTTCCCTATTGGTTTCCATAAATATTTAATATATAAAAGATCCTCCATTTTCAGTTTCCAGGTGGAATAATTAAAAGGGGTAAGTTTAATCATGTTACTGGTATTTTCTTTCATTTATGGAGTGATAATGTAAAAAAAACCATATTGATGTGTCCAAAATGGTCTAAATACAAAGAATCAACTCCTAGATTGCTGAAAATGGGCTCTAATTGGTTGAGATATAGCCAAAATAGTTTCAATGGTGTGGATTAAGTGCTAATATGGTGCTGACGTGGCTCTCCAAAATTGTGTCCAGAAAAGTCTCCGAAATGTCCCCGCCAGCATGAATAGTGTCATCTTCTATGGAAAGGTGGTACTATAGCACCAACGGTTTGACTGTAATTTTGAAAGACTCTACCTGTAACACCCTGAACCCAGAAACCCAGAGTCAGTGCATTATTATGTATCATTGGCATGATAATAAAAGACCAAGTCATGAAATACTGATTAGTTTAGTAGATTTAGAAGTAATAGATACATTCATAAGTCTTACATTACATGATAAAGTGTAAAACTAAAACAACATAGTCCCCATAGTCCACACTCATATCCCCTCAGACTATCCTTGTAGGTCAGTCATAAAATACTTCTTCACATCCTGGGAAAAATAAAACATAGAAAGTGGTGAGATCAGATGCTCAGTAAGGATAACAATATAGCGGGAATGTTCATAAATAAGAATAAACATTTACGGCGATTTATAACTAAAACAAAAGCCTTTTAAACATGAACTTCAGCATAATATGGAAAAAATGAAATGAAATAATTCTATTTACTTATTTACATGGATATTCTACTAGTTGAATAATCACATGAAATATCAATAACCACTTTCATAATGATTGAATGCATAATTCCATACTATCATAACCACATATTCAAGGCCTTATGACAAGAATACAAATAAGATTTTGTCAAGGCCTTATGCCAAGATACTAGTTTGTCTCATGAGACCTACCGATGCATAGAGGAGCTATAGCAGGCTCCACCCATCACTTACTAATTCCAATTCATTCATCATATGAAAATTTTGACACATAACATAAACATTCGTAGTAAAACTAGCATAAAAAATGTCAATACTTTATCCACAAACCATAAATGGTATAAAAATAGAACATCCATAGTCAAACATAACTCATTAAATACAATATGGAAGATTGTATTGTAACAGATTAACCTCAATTGAGAATAATGAAGGATATTGACATAGATGAAAATAATCATCAAAACTATTTGAGAGAATTATCCCCCTTTTTCTTTAAAACATTTAAAAGTGTCACTATTTATCAATAAGCTGTTTAAAATAGATTTTTGAATCAAATTGTCCCATAACACTTTGAAACTTTTAAAATGAATTTTAATTTTAAAAAATTAATGTTCATATAAATAAAACCTTCAAACCATTTTTAAAACATGGACATTAATAAGAATGATTTAGAATAATAAATCTTTAAAACATTTTAAAAATGATATTTTAGTAATAGTTCCTAACCAAAAGAGAGACACTTGAATAAAAATAATTGAGGAAATCAAAACAATATAATATCATGAGAATAAATGGATTCATGATATACTACATCAAAGTGCATTATATACACCATATAAACGTGATTTGGTGTATAACAACAAAGAAGTCTCAATGGAATGTAAATTGATATTAAATCTCTTATAAAGACCGTATCCTTAGGTAAAGGATAAATCAACAACATAATTATGTGTGAAAAATATAAATACACTCAATATGATTGGATATTCAGTGTAAATAAATCATAGGTCATTCACACATATTCTTGTAAAAAGAACACCAATGAATCGGATATTTAACTCAACAAATGGAGATTGAGTTAAAATTCTCTTATCAAGTTCATATCGATGACTTGATAATTTGTCAATGGAGTTATTTTGTGTATCAAAATTATATCCACAGAAAGGGTAGTAGAAGTTATGACATAAGCAATTGAATAGTGATTCCACACATAATCTTGGAGTAAGATAATCAATGAAGTATGCATAAATCCAAATGAGTGGAAATTGAAATTTTAAATTCTCATATCGATTTGGTAACTTACGAAACATAAACCCACAAAATAAGGATCAAACAATTATGATGTAAATATCCATATATTAAATTATATTACACAATGAATACAATCATGGTAATTACACACACCACATGCAATAAATAAGTGGTGAACAATGGAAATCTCACAGAATTAAAAGTGAGATAAGAAACCCCATACTTTGTACTTTTTCATTGGTCAGAGGTAGGTTAACCTCATTTATAATGTTGAAATAATTTTTATTAAATTATTCAAGAATCATATACATTAATATGATATCATATGTGATCTTTTAACATTTCTTTGTTAATAATATCTTAGTATCATCGTCGTTTTCGGTGTTAACGGATTCATTTTCCTTTCTATTCTTCGTTATGTGATTCATATGTGTTAGGGATGGGATGTATCTTATTCATATCCAGAATTATGTCATGCCTCTATAAATTATTTTTAATCATCAAACGAAATTTATTCTTTAATGGATACGATGGGAAATGAATCTCATCGCATTCGTGGAGACGGTAATCCGTACGTACGCACAAATGACAATATCATTCTTTTGATATTAAAATAATATATAATTGGATGGTATATCATATATGAAGAATAATTATCATATTATATTTATTATTTACATAAATTAAAAATCATTATTATACACATCCAAATAATAATATATTGAATAACAATTACACCACGACGTGGAGACGGTAGTCCGTACGTACGCACGTATGGTGACATGTCATTCAAAGGATGGGTAGAATAATGAATATGGTTGTACCATTTTCGTAATAACATCACATTATATAGAAGATACTGGATTTGTTATTTTATAATGGAAACAACAAATAAAGAGGACGTGGAAGAAGAAATGAACTTGAAAGAGGTGGTGAGATATTTACCTCTTCTTCGGGTTCTTCCTTTTGATTTGATCAAAAGGGAAATTCAAGTTTGCTTTCTGAATAAAGGAAGGAATCTAGGATGAAGTGAGGGAATTTTGGAGGATATTTGGGCAGGGTTTGGTTGATCCAAAAGGCTTTTATGTTGTGAATTAGAGAGAAGGGGAAGTTCCCTTTTATAAGAGGGGTGAGGGGCACCTTCGGAAAAGCTAGAAATATTATTTTATAATAAAATATTTTTCGGTTTATAATGTCTCCCAAATCTATTATTTAAAGGATAAGGTAGGGATGGGTCTAAAACCACTCAACCAATAGATTTTAGACTGGTTTGAGTCACTATATTAACTTTATCTTTTAGATTTAACTCTTAGTTAAATAGTTTGACATTTACCATGTCCCTTTGTATTTTTATATTATATGGTTAATAAACATACTATATACTTCCAAGAGAACCCAAAGTGGTTAATTAATGATACACATATAATTATATAAGTTATTTTTCCAAACCTTATATTTTTAGGAATAGAATATCATTAATAATATAATATTTGTTTTAAACTCTTTTATGTCAATTTTGACACTATTTGGTATTCTGTTTTTTCTAAATTCATAATAGCATTATTACTTCAAAACAATTCATCTAACCAACCCTAATATGTCATATTAACCTATAAAATTAGTTTAATTCATAAAAAGTCTCAAATTACATTTATTTGGATGTTTATAATATCAATTATTTTAATATTTATTTAATTAGGTAATTACTGCATCACCATTGTGTCATAAATAAATTAAATTATTTAACATCTTAAAATTATAAATAAAATATCATTATGTATTTAATATCTTTATATTTATAATTAATAATTAAAATTGAATTTATATTATGTATAACCCTATATTAGAAATGTTTTAGTTATTAAACTTTGATTTTAACTCTTTTAACTCTTCTTTGAATTAAATAATAATAAATGTCCTAATCTAATCCAAGTGGACCAAATAAGTTCATATTTTATTCCTAAGGTTTTTTGGGTTGAACTATACTTATAAAATAGAATTAGGAAATGTGTTAGGGTAATAATAATATCATTTTTACCCTTAATTACCCTATTTACTTATAACCGTCGTAAATAAAAGTAAAAAGTTACTATTCACCAAAAATTATATTTATCTTATTGAACCACATTTTAATCCTTGATATTAACTGTGTCTCTTGTATTTCTAAAATTCCATGAACATAAGTGGTAAAATTAAGTGTGATGTGAATTTGAAAATTCTCTTAAGAGGTGGGAAAAAGACGGTGAAAAGTTCAATAAAATTTTTATATATCTATAATTTTTATAAACTAACTCCGGTGAATTACATTGAATTTATATAGATATTATGTATCTATTTTGACCTAAAATAAATTTAAGTAAAATAAATAATTATTTAAATAAAAATTTGGGTTTAAACTATAACTCATTGTTTTTCACTATTCATCAAAAATTGAAATTTTTCAGAAAAATACAAAAAATGCACCCTAAGATAATTTTGATATTAAAAATCCAAAAATGAAGTCCATTTTGAAATATAAAATTTATAAAATTTCAGAAAGTGGGTATTACTAATCATAACGGCTATTTTGATTGGTTGTGGTGTGTTAAAACTCGAAGTTGCGTACAACACACGCTATTGTATTATTCAAAGAGAAGCGTATTGTGGAAGCATGAGGTGTTACATTCTTCCCTCCTTCAATAAATTGTGTCCTCGTAATAATTAAAGTTGGGCATGGGAATATAATTGAAAGTCGCACATCAGAAAAAATTCAATAAAACTATCTCTTTAAAAGAAAGAAATATAATTACAAAGGTCACCCGAGATAACCCATATAATGATTCCATGTAGGAAAAACATGGATATGGAAGATAAACTAAGTGTCAAGTTCTGATGGAGAGGGATCGAAAACATGATCAAGAGAACGTTAACAACAAGAAAACCACAAACTTGTGATGGGAAAAATGGTCATTAGTTTCCCAGTAAGAAAAGATAACGGAAAACTTTTTTTAAGTTACATTTCATAAAGATGAGGGATTTATTTATGAGATTGACCAAGAACATAAAGAGATATACCTACTTTTTATGTAGATCTTCATTCTTTAAAAAAATTCTACTACTAACTAAATTTTTTTAAACAATGAGTTTTCAAGATGACTTGGTCACACCGGAAGAGCTATAATCAATTCTAGAGAATAAGATGATTCACAAAGGATAAACTATATATTTACCTTTACATTAGAGATAAATCAAAACCAAAACGGTTAATACAAGATCAGATGATCTCTCGAAAGGATATTCCTTTAGAGAAAGAAACACTAGTCATAATTTCTAAAATTAAACCAACAGTGCCCCAAAGTTAAATAAATACCATTCAAAAAACAATTTTCCTTAAAATCCTTCAATATAATCCAAACTAATATTGAAACCCAAAACAAAGAAGAATTTGGTTATATAGTCTTCAACGTTAAATTGTATCTCCAAATGACACCAACTACCCTTAAAGTCACATATTTAAAAGTAATTAACCTAATAACATATTCTCTATTATAGGTTAATCATCTCCATAAATAAACCAAATCACTATAAATCGACAAAAAAACATAGATAAAATCCACCATTACTCCTCAAATGAAATCCCACAGTATTCTATTTTCCTTGGGTATATAGTGTTCCCAACAAAGTGAACGTCTTCCAAAATAACATTTATCACTTAATCACCAAATCATTTTCCTATACTAAGGGTATTCATTTGATAATACATAAGATCCCAAATCAACTTATTATTGATCAATAAAATCATCTAACTAAAAATAATTAGTCACACTAACTAGGGACTTCACGTAGGAAAGTGGTAGGTGATAAATCCCTATCGCACTCTGGTTGTGGGTTCGATTCCCACAGCTTTGTCCAACGCGACGGGTTATCACATGGAAAAACTGTTTTCCTTTTTCAAAAACTATATTTTATAAAATTACCAAAATGAAATAAATTCCTCGAAATAACCATAACATAATTTAACCACAAATGTTATCTCATACCTTGCATTTTCATCCCAAAATATAATAACATGTAATTGCCTCAAACCCAATGATCATATAAAACCAATAGGTTATTTATTACTATATCCACAAGAAAAAAGGTAAGTCTTCCTCAAATATCATTTTCACATGAAAAACTAAATATTTACAAATTGAAGAGAAAATTATTCCAAATTAATCCCATCAATAAGGAGCACTAATACTTTTAAAAATTTATCCAACCATTTATTTCCACATAGCTTCTTCTTTGACCAATAAAATATCCTATAGAATAGGGCATTAACTCTGGTAATAGCTAGGTCCCCTACATTTACAACAAATAACTGTAAATGGATTCTTGGCACCATTTCTATTGTCTTCTATAGTACTCTACATTTTTCCTCAGCAATTCTTTACTTTTTGTCCTTCTTTCCCACACGTAAAGCATTTCTTTGTTCGATTGAGACACTTTCCTAGGTGTCTCCATACACATTTCCAACATTATGTAAATTGAGGATTCTTTTCTCCATGGTCTCCACTGCTGGAGATCTTATCATTCAACACCTTTCTCTTCTTTTTTAAGTCTGAGAGTTTGTTTATATATATATTGTTGATCATATTTTTGGAAAAATGATTTGGCATGAACATGATATCTTTTACGCCTATCAACAATCCATTTTGTTACTAATTTCCACCACCGTTCCCACTTTGTACATCCTTCTCAAAGTTAAAATGACTTCCTTGGAATCCAGCCATTGACTAAAACCAGAAAGCATTGTGTGAATAACAGTAGTCATAAAATCATTTAGAGAATATCGTGACACCATATTTTCATTTTTAAACACCTTAATATTAACCAAGGTCATTTATTCTCATCTTATATTAAAATACATCAAATTTGTTTATAAACAAAATGTAAATTATCCTAAGCATATCCCCCTGGGAGTATTGTAACCAAGAGTGTAGTAAGGTCCGTTGTTGTGCACCCGTTCACATTCGAGTCTAGCTTAAAGCGGTGTTTTCTGGTTTTACCCCTAGGAAAATATGTGCCAGAGCCGCATTTACCTTCTCGTATCCAGACAGGGATATATTTCTTGGAAAACTCACAAAATCACTACAATATCAAAATATTAGGAAGTTCCTCTATACTAATCCTCAAAGTCTATCTTAAGGATATGTGCTCTAATCAGAGTTTATCTAAATCTAGTTTCCAAGGTTTTTACTAAGCTTCCTTTGATACCAAGTGTAACGCCCCGACCCTAGAAGCCCAGAGTCAGTGCATTATTATATACCATTTTCATGATCATAAAAGACCAAGTCATGAAAGACTGATTAGTTTAGTACCTTTGGAAGTACTAGATACATTCATTAATCTTACATTACATGATAAAGTAAAAAACTACAACAACATAGTCCCCATAGCCCACACTCACATCCCCTCAGACTATCCCTATAGGTCAGTCATAAAATTCTTATTCACGTCCTTGGAAAAATAAAAAAATGAAAGGGGTGAGATCAGATGCCCAATAAGGATAACAATATAGCAGAAACTTTCGCAAATAAGAATAAACATTTAAGGTGATTTATAACTAAAACAAAAGCCTTTTAAACTTGAACTTCAGCATAATATAGAAAAAATGAAATGAAATAATGTCATTTACTTATTCACATAGATATTCTACTAGTAGAATAATCACATGCAATATCAATAACCACTTTCATAATGATGGAATGAATAATTCCATACTATCATAACCATATAGTCAAGTCCTTATGCCAAGACTACAAATAATATTTTTTCAAGGCCTTGTGCCAAGACACTAGTTTGTTTCATGATACCTACCGATTCATCAAGGAGCTGTAGTGGGATACACCTGTCACTTACTATTTCTAATGAATTCATCATATGAAAAGTTTGACACATAACATAAACATTCGTATTAAAACTCACATGCGAAATTTCAATACTTTATCCACAAACCCTGAATTGTATAAAAAGAGCACATCCACAGTAAAACATAACTCCTTCAATACAATATGGAAGATTTTATTGTAACAGATTAACCTCAGTCAAGAATAATGAATTATATTGACATAGATGAAAATAATCATCAAAACTATTTGAGAGAAATATCCCCCTTTTTCTTTAAAACATTTAAAAGTCTCACTATTTATCAAGAAGATGTTTAAAATAGATTTTTGAATCAAAGTGTCCCATACCAATTTCAAACTTTTAAAATGAATTTTAATTTTAAAACATTAATTTCCATATAAATAAAACCTTAAAACCATTTTTAAAACATGGAAATTAATGATAAATATTTAGAATAATAAATTTTTAAAACATTTTTAAAATGATAATTTAGTTAGAGTTCCTAACCAAAAGAGAGAAACATTAATTCAAATAATTGAGGTAATAAAAACTTTTTAATATCATGAGAATAAATGGATTAATGATATACTATGTCAAAGTACATTATATACACCATATAAAAGTGATTTGGTGTATAACAACAAAGAAGTCTGAATGGAATGAAAATTGAGATGAAATCTATTATAAAGACTGTATCCTTGGGTTAAGGATAAATCAAAGACATAATTATATGTGAAAAATATAAATACACTAAATATGATTGTATATTAATTGTAAATCAATCATAGGACATTCACACATATTCTTGTAAAAACAAAACCAATGAATTGGATATTTAACTCAACAAATGAGAATTGGTTAAAATTACTCGTATGATGTTCATAAGGATGACTTGAGAAATTATAAATGGAGTGATTATGTGTATAAAAAGTATATCCATAGAAAGGGGAGTGTAAATTATGACATAAGAAAATGAATAGTGGTTCCACGCCTAATCTTGGAGGAAAATAATCAATGAAGTATGTGTAAATCCGAATGAGTGGAAATTGAAATTTTAAATTCCCTTATCGATTTGGTAACATATGAAACATAAACCCATGAAATAAGGATCATAAAATGATGATTTAAAGATCCAAATATTAAATTATATTAAACAATGAATACAATCATGGGAAGTACACACACCACAAGCAATAAATAAGTGGTGAAGAATGGAAATCTCACGGAATTAAAAGTGAGATAAGAAACTCATTACTTTGTACTTTTTCCTTGGTCTAGGGGAGGTTAACCTCCTGTATAATGGTTAAATAATTGTTATTAAATTATGAAAGAGTTTTATACATTAATTTGATATCATATATGATCATTTAACATTGCTTTGTTAATAATATCATAGTATTATCGTCGTTTCGGGTGTTAACGGATTCATTTTCCTTTATATTCATTGTTATGTGGGTAATATGTGTTATGGATGGGATGTATATAATTAATATAAAGAATTATATCATGTCTCAAAACAATATTTTTAATCATCAAATGAAATTTATACTTGAATGGATATGATGGGGGATTAATTTCATCCCGTTCATGGAGACGGTAATCCGTACGTACGCACGAGCGACAATGTCATTCTTTTTATATTAAAATAATATATAATTGGATGGTATATCATATATGAAGAATCATTATAATGTTATATTTATAATTTATATCAATTACACATAATTATTATATCCATCCAAATAATAATGTTTTGAATAACAATTACACCACGACGTGGAGACGGTAGTCCGTACGTACGCACGTATGGTGTCATGTAATTTAAAGGATGGATAGAATAATGAATATGGTTGTACCATATTCATAATAAAATCACAGTATATAGAATACTCTGGAGTTATTATTTTATAATGGAAACAACAAAGAAAGAGGAAGTGGATGAAAAAGGAACTTGAAAGAGGTGATGAGATATTTACCTCTTCTTCGGGTTCTTCCTTTTGATTTGATCAAAAGGGATCCTTAGGTTGGATTTCTAACTAAAGTAAGGCCTCTAGGATTAATTGAGGGAAGTTGAGAGGATAATTTTTCAGGGGTTTTCTGAGCCAAAAGGCTTTGAATGTGTGAATTAGAGAAAAGGGGGAGTGCCCTTTTATAAGAGGGGTGGGGTCACCTTAGGAAAAGCTAGAAATATTATATTATAATAAAATAATTTTCAGTTTATAACGGCTCCAAAATGGATTATTTAAAGTATAAGGTTGGGATGGGTCGAAAACCACTCAACCAATAGGTTTTAGACAGGCGTGGATCACTATATTAACTTAATCGTTTAGATTTAACTATTAGTTAAATATTTTGACATTTACCATGTCTCTTTGTATTTTTATATTATTTGGTTAATAAACTTACTATATACTTCCAAGAGACCCCCAAGTGGTTAATTAATGATACACCTATAATTATATAAGTCCATTGGAATAACATTATATTTTCAGGAATATAATATCAATTAATAATATAATATTTGTTTTAAAAACTCTTTTATGTCAATTTTGATACTATTTGGTATTTTGTTTTTTCTAAATTCATAATAGAATTATTTCTGCAAAAACAATTCATCTAACCAACCCTAATATGTCATATTGACCTATAAAATTAGTTTAATTCATAAAAAGTCTCAAATTACATTTATTTGGATATTTATAATATCAATTAATTTAATATTTCATTAATTAGGTAATTACGGCATCACCATTGTGTCATAAATAAATTAAATTACTTAATGTCTAAAAATTATAAATAAAATACCATTATGTAGGTAATATTTTTATCTTTATAATGAATATTTTTAATAAAGTTTATCTTATGTATAACCCTATATTAAAAAAAATTTAGTTATTAAACTTTGATTTTAACCCTTTTAACTCTTCTTTGAATTAAATAATAAAAATGTCTTAATCTAATCCATGTGGACCAAAGAGGTTCATATTTTATTGATAAGGTTTTTTTGGTCAAAATATACTTATCCAATAGAATTAATACATGTGTTGGGGTAATAATAATAACATTTTTACCCTTAATTACCCTATTTACTTTTAACAGTGGTAAATAAAAGTAAAAAGTTACTATTCACCGAAAATTATTTTTATCTTATTGAACAAAATTTTTCTCCTTTATATTAACATTTTATCTCTTATTTTTTAACTTCCACTAAAAGAAGTGGTAAAATTAAGTTTTCTGTGAATTTAAAAATTCTCCTAGGAGGTGGGTAAAAGACGGTAAAAAGTTCAATAAAATTTTTATGTATCTAACATTATTATAAACTAACCCTAATGAATTACATTGAAATTATACAGGTATTATGTATCTATTTTGACCTAAAATAAATTTAAATAAAATAAATAATTATTTAAATAAAAATTCGGTTTTAAACTACAACTCAGTATTTTTCACTATTCATCAAAAATTGTAAGTTTTCAAAAAAATAACAAAAATTCACCCTAAGCTAATTTCAATATTCAAAATCCAAAAATGAAGTCCATTTTTAAAGATAAAATTTATAAAATTTCAAAAAGTGGGTATTACTATACATAACGGCTAGTTTTTTTGTTTGTGGTGTGTTAGAACTCGAAGTTGCGTACAACACACGCTACTGTATTATTCAAAGATGAGTATACCGTGGAAGTTTGGGGTGTTACACTTCCACCTTTATTTCAGATCTTTTTTTATGTCACTTTCACCATTGGAATCATCTCATCGTGCTCTTTACAAATCTAGCCTCAAAAAAATTTCAAGCAACTTCAATTTTCTAGTCTCCAGAAAGTGTTGCTTCCACTTCACTATTTTGTACTCAAACACTTCATTACCACTTTTTGGGTAGAGGAGCATCATGGCCTTGAAAAAGAACATAAAAGAAGAAGAAAATTGAGAATACACAAGAATTACATGGTTCAATAATGATTCCTTTGTCCATGGGATAATGGGGGATTTTCATTCTATTCTCTCTGGATGAACATCTGAGGATGCACAACAGGATTATATGTGACAAATCATGTGATTTTAATCCCATTTTATAGATGGAGTAAACCCAGATATTTATACGGTTTTTTGGGTAGCCCTTCTACCCATGAATACTTCCACCACCGCCTACTGCAAGTCAATGGTGTCAGCTACCAACCAAAAATGAAGTTGTTGTCAAAAGAGACCCATCTATGGTTATTTTCTTATCTATAGTTTTGGCTTCCACAAACTTCTCCCAAAAATGGGATTGGCCCCAAAAGGAACAATCATCTTCTATTTCATACAAAAAAATGAAGAAAATACAATAAGATGAGTTTTGGAAAAGAAGGGATAATGGTGAAACACCAGAGGGGTATATGCACCGGCCACCACCCTCGGGGAGATCTTCTCCAGGTAATAAAAGAGAATCATCCAACAATAACGTGTCGTTGGATGTCATTGTAATAACCCATCATGTGATCTCCATAAGGTCACATGATTGCATGATAGAATAATTTCATGTGATTCCATTTGTCTCATGAAACTTGTAGGCAACATGGGATATGACCATCCTATTGATCATTCCATCAGAAGAGTTAATAAAAAAACTCCATGGAGATCATGTGATTGCAGATGGGGTATTAAGGTTCATATGATCTTATCTTTCGGTTGTTCCCTGAGCATACTTCTTTGACCAAATAATGATTAGGGTTGTGCCTACAAGTTTACAATAATTGATAGGCAGGCCCCTAGTCATGTGACGTCACAATCCCTTGATCATACAACCCAAATATCAGTTTATATGTGTAAACCTCCAATCCAATGATGCTAAAACATATCCATATAAACCATAACTTATAATATGCAAAGAATAATGAATCCCTAGTCAGTTGGAGGAAATACCGAGGATATGAACCCTATAAATGATGATAGATGGGTCGTCCTCGACCGAGAGTCCTTGTTTATGTATACGGCACCGGAAGACATCTCCATTGCACATCCACAGATTCCTCCACATGATCCCTCATGGATAATGTGGTTTTATTGTGATCATGTGACTAGATGAAGCTTAGGAGTTATCTGGGCCAACACTTCCTGCTCATGGGGAGTTAAATAGCATCTCCCTTGATCTCGGGGTGCTTCTTTTCTTAATATTGCTGAAAAATCTTCCATAAAGAACAAACAAGAAAAATGTGTGAATCAATGTGTTGTGCACCTTCTTCATTCAAGATTCCCTCTCACCTGTGTAGGTGGCACCAATAGGCTGACCTGCTCAATGTGGTAATATTCATCACAATATGTCTTTGAAGTCACAAGAGGCACTGACCTTCATGTGATGCCATAATGTGAGAACTCACAATCATTTTTATGGCCTCAACCCATTATAATATTCATAGTAGGACCTTCATATATCCATGAATCCTTATACCTAGTTAAATATTGTCTATATGGACTAATGTAATGATCCCTTTTATGAATACTTTTGGTATTTGATTGAGCATAAGATCTTAAAAATATCAACAAGACCCCACCACATGAGTGGCTTAAGGACACACGATCGCGAGAGTCCTCATGGGATTCATGATGTCATTTGACAGATTTATAAATTTCACTTTGATTAACAAATAGTCCTTAGACGTTTCAGAATGATCTCATGGTAACCCAGTAACATGTCATCATTGTCATACAACAACCTAGGGGAAAGTCAAATTGGTCATGCGACAATCACTTGACATGTCTGCATTGTCACAAGACAAACCCTAAAAAAGTTGTGTTAATCATGAAAAGAACCTCGGACTTATTCAACTAGGTCAAGAAGAGACATCCTAGGTTACACACCATGATCATGTGAAGGATTCATTGACGTTTCGGTGTGTTCTTGTGATTTTCCATAGACATGTCCATATAGACATGCGATGGTCCGAAGACAAGTATGGTCAATTATGTGACAACATATAGTCATGTCAACATATATAATTCATAAAATTATCAGAGGCAAGTTAGTTGATCATACATGAGGCCCTGGACATGTCTTCTTTGGTTATGAAAGGCATCTTGGACATGATTTCTTCACCCATTTGAATGCATCCAAGGCATGCCAAATGATTAGGAAGACACCCTCGGTGTGTCTTCCATGTCGTATTGGTTACCCAACATATAAAGAATACAATCAATAAATGTCTTGTAGACCTTAAAAACATGCCAGAAAATTCATCTAGGACATTCCAACAATGTCCAACATGCCTACTTAGACTCGTGCCATGTGGACCGAAGATAAGAATCTTCAACTACATTTCCCTTTGATAAGGGAAGTTTCCTTGATGTAGTAGTTTCATGTAGTCATACGACCCTAATTATATCATTCTCTTTGAAATACCATAATGCTCATCACCAACTCTCTTTGATCTATCAGAAGATAAAGAATGAGTACACCAATCAAGCAGTCTCATAGTTGATGGCCCCAACCAATCGGGTAGCATCCTAGTGAAAGCCCCAACCAGTAGAGCTATCATAGAGTGCAAGCCCAAACAAATTGGAGAGCCTCATAGTATAAGCCTCGAGCAATTGGGCAGCCTCAATGTGTAAATCCCTATCCAATCAAGTCGCCTCCATGTGTAAGCCTTGACCAATTAGGCAGCCTAAGAGTGTTATCCCGGACCAATCGAGCAGCCTGAGAGTGTAATCTCAGACCGATTGGTAAGCCTCAGAGTGTAATCCCAGACCAATTCGGGAACCTCATAGTGTAAGACCCAACCAATCAAGAAGCATTAGAGTGTAAGCCTAGACTAATCGGGCAGCCTTAGAGTGTAATACCCAACCAATTGAGCAGCCTCAGAGTGTAAGCCCTAACCAATCAAGAAGCCTCATAGTGTAAGTCCTGAAAAATGGGGTAGCCTAAGAGTGTATGCCCCAACCAATCAGGTATCCTCAAAGTGTACCATCTAACTAATTGGGCATCCATAGAGTGTAAACCTCGACAAATCATATAGCCTCAGAGTATAAGCCTCAACTAATTGATCTGCCTGATATTTTAAGCCCTGACCAATTGTCCAACCTCAGATTGTAAGCCCTAACCAATCATGAAGCCTTAGAGTATAATCCCAAACCAATTAGGTAGCCTCAGAGTGTAAGTCCCAACCAATTGGATATCTTTAGTGTGTAATCCCTGATTACTGACATAATATAATATGTACCAATATATAGGGAATCCATTTTCTTGTAAGGCCCTAGAATTCATAAAATCCTAGGGATAGTCATAAAATCTCAAAGCATGATAAACCACCTTATCTACTCAGCAAGTTAAGGTATAATTGAACTATTAGGTCTCTGATTCCCCTCATATTTGGGATACATAGGATGCCTTTCTATGTCCCATGATCCAATATGCATCTATATCGGTGAAAGTCATTCGGTACTCTAAATTTTCCTAACTTATGGGATTAAAATACTCCCATAGGTTTTTCATTCTTACTCATTTATCATCAGATGACAAGATGACCAGGACATGGGAATTATTTTAAGTATGAACCTAGATTATGCCCTCAAGTTCCTAAAAAACATCAGCGGGTTTGGGATAAACTAAACTACAAGAACATTGGTTCCCACCATATCTGGGATATGTAGCACACCTTCCTAAGGCTCGAGATCTATGACATTTCCTCCATGGGATGGGTGATCATGCCCCTTAAAAGAAAATTTTAATGTGTAATCATTATATGGATATTCTCACATGAAATGTGTCCAATATACCATTATCTCTTGTTTCTCACTCTGAGTAATCCCCACAAGGGATTAGAGACCTGTAATGATTATACTAAGAGCATGTTGAGAAATCTCCTGATGTGGTCTGACCATTTGTATGTAAGTCTGATTACACCCCATTGTCACTCATCAAGATAGTTTCTACTATTCTCAATGCATAAAAAATGATTACCCCAACATGTTTTTTGAACTGCACTAAACCATGTGTAAAAATAATGGACTCCTCTTTACCCATTAACTCTAGAATTTACTGATTAAAGATGCACTCTTATACATGGTTCTATTTTGATAAGGTATATTGTTTTATTCCTCAGTAATTATAATGATACCTTGAAATTTTAATAAAATCATCGAATGTGCCGACATATCTCAAGATCCCTAGACATGATTCTTTGATCCTGAGGCCCCAACATACATTCTCACCCAAACACTTCTCCCATCATCGGTTGGAGAACATCTTGTGCCAGAAATACCACATAAACAACTTAATCAAGACTCTAGAATTAGCTCATTAAATACTTATGAATATGAGTTCTAATCAGTTTTATTCCCCATGACAAGACACAAGAGGGGATGTGATGCTTATTGCTACATCCAGCCTCTTTGGGTGCCTATTTCTGGAATGTAGTAGTGTACACCTTCCATATGTTGGGGAGGTAGATGAGGATAGTCAACATGATAACTCAATCACCAAGGAGCTTCCTAGAAGGGCTTACATCTATTCTTATCAACATTGGTGATATGCATCCCTAATTCTACCACAAGATGAAGAGAAGGTTGTTCCTACACCAACTATTTAGGATGGAGAACCCATGAGGAGAGCCCACCTAGGGTATTTAAACATATCATCTCAAGAGAGGGCATGTATCCCTGCTACTACCAATTTGTATGAGGCCAACCAGTGTATCTTAACATTATCCTAGAATCAATCTCAAATTACTTCTAACTAGGAGCCTTTGACTTCATCATAGCTAGCCTCAATGATTGTGGAATCCTTGGGAACACCCCAAACCATAGGTACGTGGGAATTTTTACCATATTACACACTTAGATCCTATTCATCATGGGAAACAGTCCCTCAAATAATATCTTGGGAACCAACACCTCAAATGATATTATGGGTACCGACCAAAAAAATGGTATCAAGGCCACTAACACCTCCATGTGTATCATGGGCACCAACCACTCAAACAGTGTCATTGGAATCGACCCCACACAAAATATATTCTATCAAGGAGGACCACTAGGCTACTTGTGTATCAGTAATTATGATATCAATTGGATCCAAGGACTCCTCACTAGATTCGTAAAAGCATGCTCTTAGAGGGTAAAAACATACCCTCCTATAGTAATTTGAGTCACAATAGTTTGCCCTACCTTATTCCACTGGAACAAGAGAAGAAAGGATCAATGGTATCCACTAGGAATCTATAGAAGGATT
Organism: Viscum album; assembly: GCA_963277665.1. Lineage (NCBI taxonomy): Eukaryota > Viridiplantae > Streptophyta > Magnoliopsida > Santalales > Viscaceae > Viscum > Viscum album. The sequence continues at coordinate 1,334,895,089 of OY728132.1, read as the reverse complement.
TTATAGCTTTGTTTTCATTTTAGAGGATATTAATAATGGATCACATGGATAGTGGCAGCAGTGGATTAAGTCTCTAGTTTACACATCGAAACTCTCTCCATCATACACTCACCCTGACACTAAGAGAGGAAAGTGTTATTTTATAGATACTTCTAGACATCCCCATGAGTATGATAGGGAAATTTATACAGAAGAATAGATCACTCAACTCCATCAAGATAATTGATATCTTCAAGATATAATTGTGGTAATACTCATGAGATATCTACCTCAGGACGATGAACCTATATCTACTTACAGAATCTCTCCATGCAGTGAAGTTCCCCAATCCACAAGGCTGGGGGTATTTTCATATTTTCATCCCTCATCGGGTAAAATCTGTAATGTCCTGGTTCTAGGTGCCACCCAATGGTTCCACGTAACTATTTAATCAAATGGCCTCAATAGAATTTCCCAAAACACCAGAGGTTCCAACTAGCACTAAGGGCCTTGGGTGTGATAGTGGTGAAACTATGCCCTCTTTGGCAGAGTAACACAACAGAATAACAATAATATACAACAGCAGAAGCAAAATTACTATTCAATATGTAAGTAGTAGAAGACTGAAAGTAAATAAACAACTAGAGAAAATATATAAATTATCCATGTCACATACATCTAGGAAAGTATTCAAACAAGTCACAATTCTGGAAATACAATACTAAACTAGAGAACAAAGAAAACAAGTTACTCCAGCAGCATTGCAAGCCTCATCTTGGTCCCATGCTGTCCAGCTCCATAGCACTCAAGTGCCTGAAGTAGAAGGGTGATTTCCCTTATTTATACCTGTAACAATATAATCTCTTTGGTCCCAAAATCATGACCCAAATAGGGTGTGAGAAGAATCCCAGTAGGAAACCACCAAAAGATTTGTGCCTAACTGTCAATGAATATGTATATGGTAGGCAATATGAAAAATTAATTAATAAACAAGGATGTAATAAAAAGTAAACAATCCTACATTTTCAACTAAATTTATTTACATTTATTAATCATTCAAAAATTAATTCACAAGAAACCCTCTATAAAAGTTCTCACAGTCTAACCCCTCTTGATTCACAAAGACAAAGACTCTCTAAGGAATCACTCACCATCAATTCCCAATGTGGTCTTTTAATGATAACTATAGACTCTATGAGGAATCACTCTACATCCATTCCCCATGTGGTCTTGTAACGGTATAAAATAGAAACTCTGAGGGAGAACTCAACATCTATATCCCCTATGGTCTCGCAATGTGAAAAGTATAACAGAAACTCTGGGGAATCCCTCAACGTCAATTCCCTCTATGGTCTAACTACATTAGGTTCTCGCAGCCCTATTTAATACAATCACACACAAAAGATACCCCACAGCTAATGTAATATCAACTACTACACGGATAAGAATCTTCAAAACATATCACAAGCAAGACATATAATTTCAAATCCATCCAAATAGCACTAGGAATGGAAAACAAAATAGCATGATAGGTAGTTCTAGATCCAATGTCCAATATCAAATAGACGTGGGAAAACACATCCATAAGCAAGGTAATAAACCTAATTCATAATCAAAACCCTTTATCAAGAAAAAAATCATTACAGGCATCGAACAGGGTTAACATTATAAAAGACACAATATCCTAAACTAGGGAATTAGAAACTATTCAAACATATATTCCAAAGACAACTACCGAAAGGCACAGACCACATACCTCAACATTGTATGATTGATATAGTTCAACCTCAACCTATGAATCGAACTAGAAGGTCATATATATAAAAAAAGTCAAAAATTATCACCTGTTAATAACTCATAAAAGAAGATAAATAAAAAAGGAGAGGCTCTATAAGAAGGAAGAACTCACTGGGGAGATTCAAACGCAATTGATGGTGCTTGATTCAGAGAACGGATGATGGATCGGGGGATTAGAGAAGAATCGTTTCTCTCAGTCGCTCCTAGACGAAACAGGGTTATAAAGAGAAAATTCTGGGAATTAGACGTGACCCCAGTCCAATTTAACATATAAAAAGAAAATTACAGGTCATATTCATTTAATGTACACACTTTTTACATGCCTTAATTAGCCCCAGCTTTAGGCAGTCTCCAGGTCACCACACATGGTCATGTACTCGATCATTAAACGACTTGTACACATCCACCAATAGAAACATGGTACACTATGTGTACTCCAAGGAACACGGCATATACATCTAAAATTTCCAAAAACTCTACTTTTCCTAAAAAACACCAAAAAACATGATTTGTACCTAAAATGATTATCTGAGTTCTTACAAAATCTTGACATTGTTTCACCTCACCCCATCCCACAGGGCTAGGGGAATTTCTATATTTTCCTCCTCCTCATTAGAGATATTTTGGAAACCATCTAACCTCAGGTGTATCCAAAAAACCATCAGTAGAGTCTGGACCTTTTAATCAGTGGAAAGTGTCTCATCATACAAAACCTACAATGCTTCAGCACCAACCCCTGAATTAAAAGAGATAGGAACCTTATACCCCATACTCTTAAATCAACTATACACCCGCACCAATGGTGGAAAAGATGACATGCTAGAGAAGTTTTCTGGTTTCCCATATCTTGAATATAATAAGTTAAGGGTATATTCCTTCCAATAAATTCCTGTTGTATGGAAGTTCATATATTCCATGGAAAATAGTTTGATAAAAATCCCAAAAATATGGAAGCTGCATGAGGTAGGGTTGATAGGCCATAAAAACTATTGACCCTACCATCAACTTCTTTGGGCACACAATAGAAATCTACTTTGCCTTCAAATATTGGTTGGAGGAGGAGGTATTTTAAGGCATGGTAGAGTTGAATGTTTTCGAAACTCGTGAAATATTCATAAGAGTTGTCAAATCTCCATCTGAAGAGTCACTCTCCTAACAGGCTACCGGCCATTGTCCTTACCAAGTGACATTAAAATGCATGGCCATCGTCCTTACTACAAGATGTTAAACTGCATGGATTTTGTCTTTACTACATGACATTAAACTATATGACTATTGTTCTTACCTAAAGACATTAAATTTCATGGATCTTATCCTTACCGAAAGATGTTAAGAAACATGGATATTTTTCTTACCAGAATACATTAAACTGCATTGCCTTTTTTCTTACCACATGACATTAAACTACATGGACATTGTCCTTACCATAATACATAAAATTTCATGGATAACATCCTTACCATAATAAGTTAAACTGAATGGATCACATCCTTTCCGCTTGACATTAAACTGCACGGTTCTTCTAGAACTATGTAAATATTTATTCTCATCCTAATGAGATACATAGGGATGCCTAAATTCTATTTCCTAGCCAAAACACCTATATTTAACTCCATATTGCATGATGAAAAATTGCATGATGAATATCTCGGTCACAAGATGATAAAATGTGTGGTATCTCATTCTCTGGGAGATATCTTCATTGTTAGATAGGAAGGTCAACAAACAACATGGTGAAAACTCCCCCTTCAAGACTTGTAAACCCACATGTGCTGAATTAGTTTTTTACAATATGGGAGGTAAAAAACCAATGAAAGATGATGATATAAAGGTTTAAAATCCCAATGGATTAGGGAATTCCCCTGGGAATCCCTAGAGTATGCCCGACAACGATTTTGTGCTCCCCATAATTTTGGACAATGTAGTATATCAAATCCCAGAGATCCAAGCCCCTCCTGTCCTTAGCGACAATGTAAATGAAAATTAGCTCCATCATCTATTTTTTATGACTCAGATAGATAGGGATGATGATGTCTCTTCTAATAGCCTCCCTCACCCTAATAATGATAGAGAAGCCCCCAAATTTTGATCCTCATATAAAAATTACTCCACAAACATAATAGGAGGAATATGAGGATAATCTTAGGAATTCCCCTCAACAATTCAAGGGAGATTTTTCCACTACCATAGAATATCTTGGGTAAATAAATCTATGAACATGATAATACTTGCATCCTACTCTGATTAGCACCACCATACCCCTCAAAGAGAAAGATATGTACATTGTATTTAAAAATAAAACATCAATATTTGGTCTCTTAAAACTACGTGGAAATTCCTGAACTGAGTCTAGATGTGCTTATGAACCATCTCATACAGCTGATGAACATCGAGGCTACAAACAAAGAGTTGTGAGGATTCACCCTTAACTTGTTGAAAATCCTTCAAAAGTATTAAGAAGTACTTGCTTCCCCCAACAACTTTGATTCCTCTGGTGGAAGGGAGGTCACACATCTTATATGTGTCTATCATTGGATGCTTATTTGGCACCCTCCTTGAATAGAAATGTGATGCAGAAAGTGAGAATAGTCTCTACTACTTTATTTGGATGATTCTAGCACTGTAGAGTCCATATGGTCCCTCATATAGATCCACTCAGAAGTCAGTGAACAGACAATCCCTGGCTAATTTACTCATAGCACATTCTATACTAGAAAACAAACCATAGGACACCGAGCTCCCAGATGAAGAGGTATTCCATGCCTATGACACTCCACGGACATGGGAGATGTACTTTGATAGACCCTCTCGAAGTCTTTCCAGCACAACAATGGAAAACACAAAGCTCAACTGGGTTGGTTTAGGGATTTTTTTGTCTCTGTAGAGAAAGAATTTTTCCCTACTATTTCTTAATATCTGAAGGTTGCATAAATAGTAAGGAAGAATGCAAATCCATCATTACTAGATTGGAACTAGCCCTGCAGCTGCACATTTCTTAGTTGAACATCAAAGGGGACTCGTAATTGGTGATGAAGTAGATCAATGGTGAATATTCTATTAGAAAGGAAGAACTGGGCCATATCATCAGTTATGTCTAGAGACTGATGAAAGAGCTCCCTTTTGATTCCATGTTTCATCATGTTTGCACCAATGCATTAGCTAATGTAGCCAATATCCTTACCTATCCTAAAGAGTAAATATTTTACATCACATATCGAAGAATGGTAAGGGCGTCCACATTATATTCAGACACATAATTCGTCCTGAGTACAGTAAGTTAAACTATACAAATCTATCATGACCACATGATGTTAAACTATAGGAAGATCTTCCTAGCCACATGATGATAAACTAAATGGTTTTATTAGAAATATGTATGAATTTATTACTTGTCTCATGGGAAACATAGTAAAAAATGAATATATATTCGTGGGGCCATACATAGGATTACTTTCCTTTCACATTGAGTGATCCAATGTCCTTATTACATGATGTAAAACTGCATAGATCTAGAACATCCCCCTTCACGATGGCTAACCCAATGTCCTTACTACATGACATAAAACCACATGGATTCATAATGTACATCTTCCTTTATGTTGAGTCACCCACATACTTATCCCATGAAGAGGAATTTAAGGGTAGAATAATGTTTCCCCATACGAACAAGGTGTATCAGCTTCGGTATTCTTGTCTTGGTCCTGAATACGAGACCTTAAAAGGAATACCATTGGTCCTCATTGTAGGAATTTAAACTACATGTATCTTTAGAACTACTTGTGGTTTGATTCTCATTCTCATGAGATACGTTGTGATGCCCAGACATCCACCCATGGACCCAACCACAATATTACCATTGATTCACATTAGTTCACCTTCTTCCTCACCGCATGACATTAAAATGCATGGGATTTCATTAACTACATATGAATTGGTCCTCATTTTTCATGATATTTATAGTGACACCCAAACATTCATCCTTAGGACCAACTACAATATTACTACTTTTCACATCGGTCCAAATTCATACTTTCCACACGACAAAAAATTGAATGGTCCCTTAAATAACTATATTTGGATTGATTCTTATCATTACAGGATATGTAGTGATTCCTAGACATCTAATCCTAGGCCCTACTACAACACTCAATAGAAATAATTTCCACATATCTATACATGCCAGACTAGCAAAAATAGAGTTTCTCATTTAAGAAATATGTTTGGATTGATTACCATCACCATGGGATACATAGTGAAACCCATAATTCCATTCATGAGCCCATCCAAAATTCTGCCATTTTTCCTTGGGGATCAACTTCATTACCACATGACAAAAAACTACATGAAATTACATCCTTAATTCATAATGTTAAACTGGAAGACTGACATACTTACTACATGATGACAACCTGCACCAGAATATTTACTTACCACTTGAGGTTAAACTACAAGGAAAACATCTTGTTTTAATGACACTAAAATTGCACAAAAAACATCCCCACAACATTATGATAAACAATGCAGACCATCTCCCATTTTTCATTCAATTTTGAATGAACATAGGAGGCTTACCTTAGTCAACTAGAGTACAGGGTTCTTCTATCATCTTTTAAAATCATATCAATCCATGTTCCACACTTCATGTCTTATATGCCTCAGGCTCCTACAATCCTTTCATTGTATTTGAAAAGGATAAAATATATCTCTTGGTTATCCCTGATTTTAGCACAGAAGGCCTTGAGACCCACCAACCAGATACATCTTGGTCCAATATAATGTGCCTTCAAATTCTTGCTAGATCAACATCATCAAGGTGGAATCGAACATATTAGAGTGTCATGGGAGATACCTGGTATGATTTTCCCATATAATTTCTCTTGATCTAAGATACTCAAAGCGTGATTTATGACATTTCGACCACATGCTTGGAAGGATGTTGGAGTACTCTTGACCTTCTGTATCCTAATTAGGCTCTTTTGTAACACCTCTCATATTTGGACAATGGGATTTATGACCATAAATTGATCGTTCATTAGTCAATAATATAAGACCTTAAACTCTATCCTATAATGTTTCAAATTGTAATACCTTAAAATTATTTTTAAAGAGATCCAAAACATGTGAGGTTGAAAACCCATAAAATGATTCCTAATCAAAACTCAAGTATTCGCTCACTAAACTCTTCATTTATAGAGTTATGGAAAAAATTAGGGTGAAAATAAAAGGCCTAAATTCCATATAGTTTGCTCGAAAACTCTAGTAAAATCCATGATATGATCACTAGACCCCCTAGTCCAAGAAAAATTTTGAGCAATGATTTGTCACATTTTCTTACCATGATAATTTGTTCACTAAGTGGTGGCATAACTTTTAGGGTGCTCGAACCCTTCTTGAATCTTACATTTTCCATAAATCACTCATAATTATTTAAATCATCTCGGTACATCGCAAACCATTCATTTACCATAAATCAGAAAATATCTCTCTCTGATTGACCATGATATCAATGTTGAAGTTCTTAGACCCACAAACTAGAGACAACTTAGTCTCACATAAAGGGATTTCAAATTCAGGTGTGTCTATCATCATCATGATAAAACTGAGAACCCAATAGTGTTTTAATACATCCCTTGTGTGACTACCCCATATCTTCCTCGTGACCTAAGAACTTTGGAATATGATTTACAATATCTATACTAGACTATTCTAGTGCATCTGAAATCCTCCATGTTGCATCTCTATTATTTTTACCCTTTCTCAAGTCCAGAATGTGGAATTTCATTCCAGAACCTTTGATGTCCCCCACCTTCTGATTCGAAAATACAGGGTATAGGTATCAGGCTTAATAACATAAGAGTTGGATTTCTCTAGGATGTCAGAGTCCTTCCTGGATAGATTTCCTTCCCTACCCAATTTCATCATCTAGACTTTTGAGACTTCTCAAATCATTCATGACCCTTGTAAAGAAGTGGATATTAGATTTTCTTGGAAATTCTATCAATGAAAAATGGATTTAACCCACCAACTAAAGGCATATCATCATTTCAATATAGGAGCTTCTAATATTTGTGAGCCATGGAAACATTGAGGTGGAACCAAACATCTCAAAATGTTACAGGACATACCCATAATGTTTACACCATCCCATATTCACTGAATCAAGATTTTCTATTATGATTTATATCACCCACACTCAAACTATCCATGAAGTCCTAGTATCCCTATAATTTATCCCTCATCCATATTTCCTTCCATAAAATATTCCATATCCCTTATAAAAGAGTGGAGATAATCTTATCTTTTCCATACTATCGATGCATAAGTGATTGAACCCATCAATTAAAGGCATCTCTTCCTTACATGAAAGGAACTCTAATCCTCGTGATCCCTAGTAGCACCATAATAGAACTCATCACCCTATAGAGATTTGAGTCATCTATGGTATTCCATCACCATATTCCAAAAATTCTTAAAAGTAATACTCTAAACTACACAACATCTCAAAGGTCTGAGCTACAATACCCTAAACTACAATAAAGAGAAGGTCTGAGATAGAAGACCCAAACCTACACTACATCAATGGTCCAAGATATAAGACTCTAAAATATAGCAAAATAATATTCTAGTTTGCAAGACCATGATACATCCAACTAAAATAGATATAATGCTCGCCATGACGAAAACCTGATAAGGGAATCCTTGAAAATATTTGAGTACTTTATCACTGAAGATACACTTTGTATGATCTAATAAAAATTGAAAATTTATTTAATGAAAGAGGCATAAAAATATGTCAGGTTGAAAACCGATAAGAATATGGCCTGGGAAAAATAAAATTCCATTATCACTAAATCTTCATCCATTTGATGCATAGGAAAAATTTAGGTCAATCTAAATAAAGAGATAAAAAGCTTTTGAGGCCCATCATATGACCCTATAAAAAATCAATCTATGCTCACTATGTCCCCTGACTTAGGAAAAAGTTAGATAATTTCACCTTTAGGTTGGATACCATTACCAAACTACCCTTGTGAATCAAACAATCTCAAGACTACTAGAGAAGGTAAACTAATGAAAAAATTTATTTCATTGGGAATTAATGAACAATTCTCGAAAATCAATCTTTAGAAAGTTAAGAACTCAAATACGTGAGATTGGATCTTTTTGGTATTACACACAAAGGATGCGCATCATGGATGATCTGATCAACATCTCTACTAAAACATGGATCTTTACTCAAGATTTCATTACAAAAAACTGATATTTCTCCTCTAACATATGTGTTATATCTACGTAATTAAATTCATTATAGAGTTCTATATATATGAACCTATGAATTTTAGGAATTAGTTTGATCTATATAGTGGTATACTTCAAAACAACATGAAACTCAATACACATCCTTAGAGGATACATAGAGACATCCAAGTATCTTACTTCAGATCCATCCACAGGTTCCTTTCCACCAAATCCCTATTCCATTTTGAAATGTATATACATTCATATTTCTAGGAATCCATACCCCATGTCAAAGATATTTCCTATATTGGATTAAGATGAGCAGTTGTGGCCAGATGTACCCTTTTCATAATTCTTCAGATTTCCTCATACATACTCAGTAAAAATACTCTTAGGAAGTACAGTATCATGGATCATTATACATTAAAATATGTAACAAAGTTTTCTATGTTTACCTTAGAATCGGATTCTTTTCAGTGTGATGAATCTCATTCTGAGGGGGGGGATTTTTTTAGTTCAAATATTTTTTAAATTTTTTTACTTTACCATCAAATAATCAAGGAATGTGAAGACCATGAAAAACATTGATATATTTTTCACAAAAAAATGGAAATAGAATGCATGGAAGGCATGGGTTTGGTTTAAAAAAAACAGATTTTAGACTATTAATTCTACTGAAAATTTTATTCTTAGTTGATAGATTTTTATTACCCTTTTCCAACAAATAATTGAAATCCATCAACCAGCCATGCCAATTTGACCACAGGCCAATGTTGGACTAGAGGTTGACCATGCCTAGTGCAAGTTAGCCTAGACCAGCCGATGGATTAGTAGAGGAGAATAGATCTAATGAGAGGAATTCAGACATGTGTATTGGGTCCATAGTGTGAAATCCCATAGGCATGAATTGACTGAGCCAAATAATTGGTGGTTCGATGCCCGTGGTGGAAGTGATTCATATGGTATCGGTATAGACCCCATTGCTAGCTCGAGAAGCAAAATTCATGAAGTGTCTTATATTATAGAAGGGAAGAAGTGTGAGATTTCGATGTGGGGCTTAATATTTCTATGGTGGTCGAATCTGGACCATCTGATCATGCATCCCAATGATCTTCATCATTCGATCATGCCTTCCATGGATCCCATCCATCTACCCTGATCACACACCTTGTGAACTCAAACCCAAACCATGTTGTGCCTTGAGAATTTGAACTTTTCCAATCCTGCATAACACAGGACCTATATCTTCAACCTTCTTCCGCACTTGTTTGATTTCTCGAGGCACACCCAAAACTCATTTGATTTCACTACCATATCTTTGGTACTTCACTGATATTCGAGAAATTCTAAGATGATCAGAGGGAGCCATCATATGATCCAAACGATGAGCTCCAGTACCCTCCCAGGGCATCCCCTGATAGTGATCAAAGTTTTCGCATTATCATCCTTTGATCATGCGACCGAACTAAAGACAAGCACTGATGTTTCATGAGTGATTCAGAGACCATGAACCCCTTTTTCCATTAACATATTTCCATACAATTTAAATAGGATTTATTTAGAACATGTGGAACCATAGAAGGGGGTCAAGTCCATCACATGATCATTCATTGATCATGCGACCGAAGTAAGGATAATCAATAGAGGCATCATAAGAAGTTTAAGAATGCAAACCCTTCCACCTCTAATGTATATCTCATCTAATTAAAATAGAATCTACCAAATCATGTGACACTATAGGAAGAAATAGTGCCATAGCATGACGTTAAACTGCATGGGATTTCAATAACTACATATGAATTGGTTCTCATTTTTCATGATATTCATAGTGACACCAAAACATTCATCCTTAGGACCAACTACAATATTACTACTTTTCACATCGGTTCAAATTCATACTTTCCACACGACACAAAAATGAATGGTCCCTTAAATAACTATATTTGGATTGATTCTTATCATTACAGGATATGTACTGATTCCTAGACCTCTAATCCTAGGCCCTACTACAACACTCAACAGAAACAATGTCCACATATCTATACATGCTAGACTAGCGAAAATAGAGTTTCTCATTTAAGAAATATGTATGGATTGATTACCATCACCATAGGATACATAGTGAAACCCATAATTCCATTCATGAGCCCATCCAAAATTATGCCATTTTACCTTGGGGATCAACTTCATTACCACATGACAAAAAACTACACAAAATTACGTCCTTAATGCATGATGTTAAACTGGAAGACCGACATACTTACTACATGATGATAAACTGCACAAGAATATTTACTTACCACTTGAGGTTAAACTACAAGGAAAAAATCTTGGTTGAATGACACTAAAATTGGACAAAAAACATCCCCACAACATTATGATAAACAATGCAGACCATGTCCCATTTTTTATTCATTTTTGAATGACCATAGGAGGCTTACCTTAGTCAACTAGAGTACGGGGTTCTTCCATCATCTTTTAAAATTATATCAATCCATGTTCCACCCTTCATGTCTTATATACCTCAGGCTCCTACAATCCTTTCATTGTATTTGAAAAGGATAAAATTTATCTCTTGGTTATCCCTGATTTTAGCACAGAAGGTCTTGAGACCCACCAACCAGATACATCTTGGTCCAATATAATGTGTCTTTTAATTCTTGCTAGATCAACATCATTGATGTGGAATCGAACATATTATGGTTTCATGGGAGATACCCTGTATGATTGTCCCATATAATTTCACTTGATCTAAGATACTCAAAGCATGATTTACGACATTTCCACCACATGCTGGTAGGTTGTTGGAGTACTCTTGACCTTGTGTATCCTAATTAGGCTCTTTTGTAACACCTCTCATATTATGATCGTGGTATTCATGAACTTAAATTGATTGTTCATTAGTCAATACTATAATACCTTAAACTCTATCCTATAATGTTTCAAATTGTAATATCTTAAAATTATTTTGAAAGAGATCCAAAAAATGTGAGGTTTAAAACCCATAAAATGAGTCCTAATCAAAACTCAAGTCTTCTCTCACTAAACTCTTCATTTATATAGTTATGGAAAAAATTATGGTGAAAATAAAAGGCCTAAATTACATATAGTTTGCTCGAAAACTCTAGTAAAATCCAAGATATGATCACTGGACCCCCTAGTCCAAGAAAATTTTTGATCAATGATTTGTCACATTTTCTTACCGTGAGAATTTGTTCACTAAGTGCCGGCATAACTTTTAGGGTGATCGAACCATTATTGAATCTTACATTTTTCCATAAATCACTCATAATTATTTAAATCATATCGGTACATCACAAACCTTTCATTTACCATAAATAGGGAAATATCTCTCTCTGATTGACCATGATATCAATGTTGAAGTTCTTAGACCCACCAACTAGAGACAACTTAGTCTCATGTAAAGGGATTTATAATTCAGGTGTGTCTATCATCATCATGATAAAACTGAGCACCCAATAGTGTTTTAAGACATCCCTTATATGACTACCCCATATCTTCCTCATGACCTAAGAACTTTGGACTGTGATTTACAATCTCTATGCTAGACTATTCTTGTGCATCTGAAATCCTCCATGTTGCATCTCTATGATTTTTACCCTTTCTCAAGTCCAGAATGTGGAATTTCATTTCAGAACCTTTGATGTCCCCCACCTTCTGATTCGAAACTACAGGGTATAGGGATCAGGCTTAATAACATAAGAGTTAGATTTCTCTTGGATGTCAAAGCCCTTCCTGGATAGCTTTCCATCCCTACCCAACTTCATCATCTAGACTTTTGAGACTTCTCAAATCATTCATGGACTTTGTAAAAAAGTGGATATTGGATTTTCTAGGAAATTATATCAATGAAAAATGGATTTAACCCACAAACTAAAGTCATATGCTCCTTTCAAGATAGGAGCTTCTAATCTTTTTGAGCCATGGAAACACAGAGGTGGAACCAAACATCTCAAAATGTTACAGGACTTACCCAGATTGTTTTCACCATCCCATATTCACTGAATCAATATTTTCTATTATGATTTATATCACCCACACTCAAACTATCCAAGAAGTCCTAGTATCCCTATAATTTCTCCCTCATCCATATTTCCTTCCATAAAATATTCCATAGCCCTTATAAAAGAGTGGAGATAATCTTGTCTTTTCCATACTATCGATGCATAAGGGATTGAACCCAACAATTAAAGGCATATCTTCCTTACATGAAAGGAACTCTAATCCTCGTTATCCCTAGTAGCACCATAATAGAACTCATCACCCCATAGAGTTTTGAGTCATCTATGGTATTCCATCCCCATATTCCAAAAATTCCTAAAAGTAAGACTCTAAACTACACAACATCTCAAAGGTCTAAGCTACAATACCCTAAACTACAATAAAGAAAAGGTATGAGATAGAAGACCCTAACCTACACTACATCAATTTTACAAGATATAAGACTCTAAAATATAGCAAAATAATATTCTAGTTTGCAATACCATGATACATCCAACTAAAAGAGGTATAATGCTCGCCATGATGAAAACCTGGTAAGGGAATCCTTGAAAATATTTGAGTACTTTCTCACTGAACATACACTTTGTATGATCTAATAAATATTGAAAATTTATTTAATGAAATAGGCATAAAAATATGTCGGGTTGAAAACCTATAAGAATATGGCCTGGGAAAAATAAAATTCCATTCTCACTAAATCTTCATCCATTTGATGCATAGGAAAAATTTAGGTCAATCTAAATAAAGAGATAAAAATCTTGTGAGGCCCATCATATGACCCTATAAAAAGTCAAGTTATGCTCACTATATCCCCTAACTTAAGAAAAAGTTAGATAATTTCACCTTTAGGTTGGATACCTTTACCAAACTACCCTTGTGAATCAAACAATCTCAAGACTACCAGAGAAGGTAAACTAATGAAAAAATTTATTTCAGTGGGAATTCATGAACAATTATCGAAAATCAATCTTTAGAAAGGTAAGAACTAAAATACGTGAGATTGGATATTTTTGGTATTACACACAAAGGATGGGCATCATGGATGATCTGATCAACATCTCTACTAAAACATGGATCTTTACACAGGATTTCATTACAAAAAAACTGATATTTCTCCTCTTACATATGTGTTATATCTACGTAATGAAATTCGTTATAGAGTTCTATATATATGAACCTATGAATTTTATGCGTTAGTTTGATCTATATAGTGGTATACTTCAAAACAACATGAAACTCAATTCACATCCTTAGAGGATACATAGAGATATCCAAGTATCTTACATCAGATCCATCCACAAGTTCCTTTCCACCTAATCCCTATTCAATTTTGAAATGTATATACATTCATATTTCTAGGCATCCATACCCCATGTCAAAGATATTTCCTATATTGGATTAAGATGATCAGTTGTGGCCAGATGTACCATATTCATAATTCTTCAGATTTCCTCATACATACTCAGTAAAAATACTCTTAGGAAGTTCAGTATCATGGATCATTATAGATTCAAATATGAAACAAAGTTTTCTATGTTTACCTTAGAATCAGATTCTTTTCAGTGTGATGAATCTTATTCTAAGGGGGGGGGGTTAGCTCAAATATTTTTAAATTTTTTTTACTTTACCATCAAATACCCAAGTAATGTGAAGACCATGAAAAACATCGAAATATTTTTCATAAAAAAATGGAAATAGAATGCATGGAAGGCATGGGTTAGGTTAAAAAAACACATTTTAGACCGTTAATTATACTGGAAATTTTATTCTTAGTTGATAGATTTTTATTACCCTTTTTCAACAAATAATTGTTATCCATCAACCAGCCATGCCAATTTGACCACAGGCCAATGTTGGACTAGAGGTTGACCATGCCTAGTGCAAGTCAGTCTAGACCAGCTGACGGATTAGTAGAGAAGAATAGATCTGATGAAAGGAATTCAGACATGTGTATTGGGTCCGTAGTGTGAAATCCCATAGGCATGAATTGAATGAGCCAAATAATTGGTGGTTCGATGCCTGTAATGGAAGTGATTCATATGGTATCAGTATAGACCCCATTGCTAGCTCAAGAATCGAAATTCATGAAGTGTCTTATATTCTAGAAGGGAAGAAGTGTGAGATTTCGATGTGGGGCTTAATATTTCTATGGTGGTCGAATATGGACCATCTGATCATGCATCCTAATGATCTTTATCATTCAATCATGCCTTCCATGGATCCCATCCATCTAACCTGATCCCACACCTTGTGAACTCAAAACAAAACCATGTTGTGCCTTGAGAATTTGAACTTTTCCAATCCTGCATAGCACAGGACCTCTATCTTCAACCTTCTGCCGCACTTGTTTGATGTCTCAAGGCACACCCAAAACTCATTTGATTTCACTACCATATCTTTGGTACTTCACTGATATTCAATAAATTCTAAGATGATCAGAGGGAGCCATCATATGATCCAAACTATGATCTCCAGTACCCTCCCAAGGCATCCCCCGATAGTGATCGAAGTTTTCTCACTATCATCCTTTGACCATGCGACCGAACTAAAGACAAGCACTGAGGTGTCATGAGTGATTCAGATACCATGAACCCATTTTTCCTTTAACATATTTCCATACAATTTAAATAGGATTTATTTAGAACATGTGGATCCATAGAAGGGAGTCAAGGCCATCACATGATCATTCATTGATCATGCGACCGAAGCAAGGGTAATCAATAGAGGCATCATAAGAAGTTTAAGAATGAAAAACCTTCCACCTATAATGTATATCTCATCTGATTAAAATATAATCTACCAAATCATGTGACACTATAGGAAGAAATAGTGTCATAGCATGATCAAATGAAGTGTTCATGCGATGAATAAAATTTGGACATGTGGTGTCGATATGTAAAACATCTGCTACTTCAGTCAGAAAAAGAATCATCCATCCCCAAAAAAGAATCATCACTATAAAACTCCATCTTTCTATAAATACTCCAATCCCTTCACACACAAAAAAGCAAGAAAATGGAAGTATAGGATCTCTAAAAAATAATTAACAGAGGTGAAACACCGGAGGATTACAGGCGTCGGCAACCACCCTCTTGGAGACCGTATGCAGGTAATAAAATAGAATCATCCCATGAAAACCTATTGTGGGATGTCATCATAATAACCCATCATGTGATCGTTATAAGATCATGTGATCACATGACAGAATATTGTCATGTAATTCCCCTTGTCATGTGGCACATGCAGACAACCTGGGACATGACTTTCCTTCCACTCATGCCATTAGAATATTTCATTGAAAAATTCTCAGGAGATCACGCGATTGTAGATGGTGTATTGAAGTTCACACGATCTTATCATGAAAATGTTCCCCAAGAAAACTCCTTCGCCCAAATAATGTCCATGATGGTACCCACAAGTTTACAACAGTGAATACATAGGCCCCAGTCATGCAACATCATAGGAAATTCTCCATGAAACCCAAATAATAAATGACTCACAATTCCATGGTCATTTGGAAGAAATACTGGGGATGTGAGCCCCATAACTGATGATCGATGGGTCGTCCTCAACCGAGAGTCCTTGTTTGCGTATACGGCACAATCATACATCTCTAGCACACAGGCATAGATACACCCATGTGATCCCTCATGAATCATGTGGTTTCATGGTGATCATGTGAACATTTGGAGATTAAGTAAATTATCGTCCAACACTTCCTTGTCACTTTGATCCCAAAATAGGAATCAGACATGTTAGATTGATCTCTCAACATCTCACTAACATTTCACAATTTTCATAAAATGGACTAGGGGAAAGTCAACTTGGTCACGAAACAATCCCATGACATGTATGTGTTGTCATGCGGAAATCCTAGGAAAAATTCAGGTAAATCCTAAAAATCACCTTGGAGTCTTTCTCCTTTTTTATGAAAATACATCCTAGAACATGCACCTTGATCATGAAAATGATTCATTGACATTTCATCATGATCATGTGATTGTCCATAGACATGTCCATATTAACATGCAACTGTATGAAGAGAATTCAGGTCGATCAAGCAACAAAATATAGTCATGTCTACATCAATCATATGTGAAGTCATATAAGACAAGTTAGTTGATCATCTGTGAGGCCCTAGACATGTCTTCTTTGGTTTTGTGAATTATCTTGGACATGATTTTTTTTTTCATTCAAAGGCATCCAAGGCATGCCAATTGATAAGGAATACACCATCAGATGTGTCTACCATGTCGGATTAGTGCCCTAGAATTTCAAGAGGTCAATAAATAAATTTCTAGCATACATCAAAGGCTTCCCAGGTAAATCCTCTAGGACATTCCAACATTATTTTTTTTGCCTACTTGGATTCATTCCATCTGGATCCTGTCTAAGAATCTTCATCTGTATTCCCCTATGGAAAGGTAAGCGTCCTTGATGAGCTATGTTCATGCAGTCATATGACCCTACTGATATCATTCTCTCAGAAATACCATCGTGGTAATCACCACCTCTATTTGATCTATCAGAAGATAAATAATGATTAAACCAAACGAGAAACCATAGAGTGTAATCACTGACCAATCAAGTAGCCACAGAGTATAATCCCCGGCCAATCATGCAGCATTAGAGTTTAAGCCCTGACTAATCAGGTAGCCTTATAGTATATGACTCGGCCAATTGGTTAGCCTTAGAGTGTAAGCCCTGACCAATTGAGAAGCCTAAGAGTGTAATATCCGACCAATATATTAGCCTCAGAGTGTAATCCCTGGCCAATCAGGCAGTCTTAGAGTTTTAACCCTGACCAATCGGGAAACCTCATAGGGTAAGCCTTGAACAATCGAATAGCCACAAAATGTAATCACAGACTAATTGGGAAGCCTCATATTGTAATCCCTGACCAATCGGGTAGTCTCATTATGTATGTCCTGACCAAGCATGCAACATGAGAGTATAATCCCCAACCAATCAGTTAGTATTAGAGTGTAATCCCTGACCAATCGGGTAGCCCTAGAGTGTAGGCCCCGACCAATCAAGAAGCTTCAGAGTGTAAGACCCGACTAATCGGATAGCCTCAATGTGTAATCCCCATCCAATATGGAATCCTCAGAGTGTATACCCCGACTAATCGTGTAGCCTAAGAGTGTAATCTCAAACCATTTGGGAACTCTTAGAGCGTAAGCCCCGAACAATCATATAGCCTCATAGTGTAAGCCCCAACAAATTGGGAAGCCTCAGTGCGTAATCCCAGATTACTGATATAATATAATATTTCCTCTGCTATAGGGAATCCATTTCGGTATAAGCCCATAAAATTCATAAAATATCAAGGATATTCTTAATGTCTCTGAGCATGATCACCAACCTTATCCTATTAATGGGATATGGGATAATTGAACTATGAGGACTCTGATTCCAACCATATTCAAGAAACATAGGATGCCTTTCTATGGCCTAAGATTTTATAGGAATCCATTTCTGTGTAAGTCCTTTCCTACTCCAAAAGTTCTGACATACAAGATTGAAATACTCCCTTGGTTCTTCCATTATTCCTTGTCTATCAGTGGATGAGAAGACAACCTACACACGAGCATCATTTTAAGTATGAACCAAGATCATTCCCTCAAGTGCCTCAAATCCATTAGTATGTTTTTTATGAACTGAAGAGAACTTTTATTCCTACCATAATAGATATACATAGGATTCCTTCCAAAGGACTGATCTCTATTCCATATCCTCGATAAGATGGGTGATCATACCCCTCAAAGGGAAACATTAATGTGTAAGACCCATACAGATATTTTAACACCCCGAAATTTTATGAAAAATATTATTTTAATTTCATTAATGTCTTGTGTTGTATGCTACACCAAGATTACCTTGTGCTATATGCAACACCATATTAGCTTGCAGTATATGCAACACGATTCTTGGATCGTGTTATACACAATTTTGATAATAGTTATTCTACGCAACATTGAGTATATATATATATATTCAATGTATAAATGAAATATGGTTGGATTCTGTTATATGAAATAACAAAGGATTCTTTCACAACACGTAAACCTGACTTGGCTTGCGTTACACGCAATCACGACCTTCCTCGATAGTGTGTGTTGTACGCAATACCGGGTTTTACTAAACAATGATATATTATTATAATATTTTTATGAACTAGCTGTTATGAATATTATTAACTAAATTTTGAATTTTATAACATTATTATTCATCTTACACATTTTCTAGAACATGGTATAAGGACAAAATAAATTTTTCGGGTAAAATAAGTATTTTTCAAAAAATGCAGTTTTGCCGCTTTTGGTGGCGCACCCATATTAAATCTAGTTTTTGACATGTTTATAAGTTCAATTTGACAAAATAAAATTCTTATTTAGAATCAAGAAATAAAAATTTACTTTGGATAAATTTTTCGTATTATTCTGGTAACTTTCATATTTTGATGAATAGTAAAAACACGCTATATTTTAATGAAAAACAACTTTTTTCATCATAATAATTTATATGGTTAAATTATAATATTGAATGGTTTTAAAGTATAAATAGAATATATTTTTACCATTTAATATAATTTATGTTCTTATCATTGATTTTACATTGAATTCGTAGGTTAAATCATTTCAATCTTTTGCAATGTTTTAAACAAAAACCCGTTTTCATTCGACAACGGGATTAATTTTAATTTAATTTCTGAAACTTCTGTGTATTGAATTTGAAAAAATGGATTCCATATTTGGAATCAGTGGGTCCAAATTATGTTAATAGGCTACGTTTTATTTATGGGAATTATGAATAGTAACTACGGTAAATTTTATTTACTATATTTAAAGGTAAATCGGGTAATTAAGGGTAAATATAATATTATAAAATTACCCTAACACATGACAAAATTCTATTGGATGGATAAAAGTAAACCCATATCAACTAAGGATCGGATTAGATTCATTTTATGGACTTTTGACAATGAAAAATAATTTAATTATTATTAAAACCAAAGAAAGTGACAACATGTCACTCTCTTAAATCTTATAAGTATAATAATTTTAATTTAGTGATAAACATCATAAAACTTTGAACATGAATAATCTACAGAAAGATAATAAAATTATCTACATCATGATAATTTATTTAGAATTTTTAGGGATTATATAATTGTCATTAATGGTGATACATTAATGATACAGAAATTATTTATTAAGTAGAAAATAAGTAATATAGTTTTTATTGAAATAATAATACCCATTAAAAGGCCCACAAACCTGACCAAAACATATTGGTAGTGTATATATAAACCTTAATCATCCAATAAAATAATATATAACCGTTTGGATCCTTATAAAAGTGATTATGACACTTATATTATTTTATTTTAAATGATGACAAAGTTGTCACCTTCATAATTTTATAAATATAACAATTTAAATATTGTGATTTTAAGATGATAAATTCGAGTAAAAGTATTATTCTGAAAGGTAATAGATTTATCTTCATCATAGGAATTTATTTTAAATTTTTATGAATCAAATCAGTATATTAAATAATTATACAAAAATGTTTTAGTAATTATTTTATTAAGAGATAATCCAAATAAATTGTTTTAAAAATAATAAAAGAAATATTATATTAACTATTTAATGTTATCCACTAATTTTATAGATACATATGACCTTTTATGAATCTATTAAATCTTTTAGTTCGAATATAGCTTCTGTATATATTTTATTTAAATTCAAATAAATGAATAGTGTCAAAATTGACACTATTGTTATTTTATAAAAATAACATATAATAAAATTGTTTTAAAATCACAAAAATATTTAAAAATTATAAATTTATATTTATATGGTCTATAATGTTATAAAGTAAACAATTATGGAAAATTAATAACAAATAAGTAATTATTTTTTATAATTTAAAATTTCGAATTGTTTTACCACAAATAAACTTAAATAGATTAAATAAGGATAAATCAAAATGATAAGGTATAAAATAAGCTCCAAACATTTCTAAATTTGATTGTTTGATGAGATTAAAATCCTATATCATCTAATCTTCAAATATGATTCATTTTTGGAGGTTTTTAAGTGGGGTTAGATTTATTATAAATTAATATTTTTAAGAATTCCAAAGGTGCCCCTCTCCTCCCTTATAAAAGGGCACCTCCTCCCTCTCCTCCTCACACCAATTTGAGCCTTCAAGCTCGGCCAACCCCTGACAAATTATCTTCTCCACTTCCCTAGAAACATCCTAGAGGTCTGGTCTACTTTAAAGACCAATATTAGTGCCCTAAGAGGAGGTTTCAAAGAGGCGTATCGAAGAGGAGGTAATTTCTTCTCCCGATTCTTTCATGCTTCTTTCTTCTTCAACTTCGTCTTCTTTAGTTGTTTCATTAAAAATTAATAACATCAGAATCTTTAATATAATGATTTGTTATTATAAATATGAAACAACCCCATTTCACCTTCTATCCATCCTACAGAAAACAAAATCACCGCGTGTGTGTACATACGGAATACCGTCTCCACGCCGTGGTGTAATCTATTTTCCACCATCACCTTACTTGGATGGGTATAATGGTGTAAATAATAACTATATATGATTATTTTAAAGTGATATTTATTATGAAATAGTATAAATACACTCCAATACAGTCCCACGATCATGAGAACGATATCATCACTCGTGCGTACGTACGGACTACCGTCTCCACGACGCGATGAGATTCATTCTCCACGTTAACCATTTATGAATGATTATAAAGTATATATAATAAGTAATCATGAAATATATGACATAATAATGATACTGGATTTATGTGTATATATATGTATGTCATCTACTTAATTCCATTCAACTCAATAAGGAAACGAAAACAGCGTTCATGCGTACGTACGGCCTACCGTCTCCATGAACGGTGTATTTCATTCCATTTACAGATTTATTATATATATGTATATTCTGAATATAAATTATATATAAATCATGTTTTATATTCTGGAATTAAGTAATCATGATCTAAGTAATCATATGAATAATTACAAGTCAAAACACGGACGACAAATGAAATAATTTTACCCAAAATTCTCTTTAACATGGAATATACAAAAGAATAGGTAATATAAAGTCATAAGTGAACCATATATGATATCATAACAATTTGTATGATTCTGGAATAATTCAATGACATTATTTAAATCATTATAAAAGAGGTTTAGACACTTACGAAGCAAATAGGACCTAAGGTAAGGGAAATATCACAATCTCATTTTTATCCGAGATTGTTTATACTTTGGAATTTACTGGGGTGTATTTTATCATTCACATCCATGTTTCCTCAATATGTAATATTATTTCCATCCACCTACAATTTTTTAAATCCAATTTTACCCTTCGGTGAGTTTTTAGTAAATGATATGAAAGGAATCTTTTGTCATTTTTTCGTACGAGATACTTTATGACTTTTCCGAAAAAAGTAAGGGAAGAATGTTTTTTTAACTTATACGGCATGAATGGATTTTTAA
The DNA here is from genome assembly GCA_963277665.1 of Viscum album. Taxonomy (NCBI): domain Eukaryota; kingdom Viridiplantae; phylum Streptophyta; class Magnoliopsida; order Santalales; family Viscaceae; genus Viscum; species Viscum album. The sequence goes on along the minus strand of OY728132.1, from coordinate 1,334,872,509 downwards.
AACATTATTTCCAAGAATCTTCCTTTACATGTTTTCAAGTTTATTTTTAATCAACTTCTTTTATTTTAAAATTGTATGACATGTTAATAAATGAAAATGTTTTTGAAGTATAAAGGATATTTTTCTCAAGAATGGAGTTCAAGTGTTTTATCAAAATTATTTTCCATCTAAGATAATACAGGGTTCTGTTTATATCCCTATTATTACATTGATATGATTATGTTGTGATGGATATATTTTTATGAATTCCTTTATCTTATATGAATTGTTTTATGATGTCATGATGTTTAATATTCCCATTTTTATTACATGGGTTATGAAATGATGTATGATTTATGATTTTGTGGAACACATAATAATGGTATCATTATGAGATGGGTGGGACCTATATCTCCCTCCAATGCATTGGGTAAAGATTTTATATCTCATGAGATAGACATGGCTGGAACGGCAGGTTAAACCGGTTCAGTGAAACAAGAATGAAACAAGGAGTGATATCGGTTTAGAAATGGACTTTGTCCACTAAGATAGTCTTGGAAGTGAGTCTTGACTAATAAGAAATGATTCTCTATGATTATGTGTGTATTCGACAAAGTTTCATGTTTTATGTTATGATTATTGGGATTACATTTCACTACTATGATTTATCTCATGTTATGATATTATGATCTCTTTTGCAGGTTAAGATTTCCAAAATGTTATGTTCTTATAAATATGATGTGATTGATATTTCTTTTGTTTACCCTTACTAAGCATTTGAGCTCACCCTTTTATGTTTTCTTTTCCCCAGGCTATAAAGAAAGGTTTTAGGTATATAAAAAAGGAAGATCTTTATGGGAGACGTTGAAGATCTTTCAACATGATTAGAAGATTATATTCTGAGTTTCTAAAGACACTAAACTATTATGGTCCTTGTGCGTGTGTTTTTGTTATGTACTAATTATTCCGCAAAAGTAATGTAATGTCTATGTACGTCAAGCTTAGGGTCTCTACAGTTGGTATAAGAGGAAAGGTTTAGTCATCCTTTGGAAACTAGGATGTGAAAACGTTAGTGAGATCCCTAGAGATATTTCTAAGGTATGTCTAGGGATGTACCTAAGGATAACAATACGTATAGGATATAGTCCTAGAACAACGGTAACGATCATAGAATTTAAACTAAGATGTTAGATATTGAGGGTGCTCCCCCTTTACTATTTTGTTTTCCCTAGCATGATTTTTGCCTCTCACGCTATTCTTTTTGGGTTTTAAAAAATGGCTGGAAACAGGAAGATTCATGATAATGGAGGATATGACGGACAATGGAATGATTTTCTTCATGAGAAACCAAATGAAACGGGATCCGGAAGTCCAAACATCATTATTATGCCTAATCATAAATCTCATAATATGATTAATAATCTCAACTTTGGTAAGTTTCCCGACTCAGATAATAAGAGAAAGATTGAGTTTCATGATGATCATAGAGGAAATAAAGTTCAATTTCCCTCATGTAAATCATGTGGGAAGAGGAATCAGGGAGATTGTTTCAAAGGAACTAGAAGATGCTTTGGGTGTGGAAAAGAAGGACACAAATCCAGTAAGTGAAAAGGAAAAGGTTCAGTTGACACCATGGACACAGATATTGGTATTTCTACGACATCAACAATTATTAGATGTTTTAAATGTGGAATGTACATGCATTATGCAAACCAATGCCCTAATGGAAAATCTCATGAAGAGAATCAGCATGGTCATATGGGTAGTATTTATGTGGATGATGATGAGGATACTACAAATGATATATGAGCTGAAAGAAGTGTTGAAGCTCAGTCGGTTGTTTTAGAAGGTAGTGGAATGACTTTATGTTTATCGAGAGTTATGTTTTATAGTTAATGGTACTATGGAATAAAGAATCATCTAAGGATTGTTACACTATTGTTTTTCCTAAAAGTATTTGAAAGTATATGTTGAATAGTACCAGTAACCATGGAATGTTATTCAGATATTTTTGTAAAGTAGATGATATGTGCATAATGAAGGAATAAGAAGATAATGAGATGTTTGATTGCATTCATGAGCTCATGAGTGATATAAGGACTAAGTGATATCATGGTTTGAGTATATAGAATTTTGAGGATTTTGGTATGTGGAAAGTGTTAACTTTTAACTACATTCATGTTTTCACTAAGGTTCAATGGGTATTCATTTTTCAAGAGAATACATGATTAAGGCCTTCGAACGTTTGTAATGTGACCAACAAGACATATCTTATGATATATGGGGATCAAAGATGGTGTTAACATGCTTCTTATATGAAATCTCTGGTAATCGTTTTCACTATAATATGACAATGGACTGCAATATTATGGATAAGACTAAATATTTGAATGGATTATGTTGGACATAAGTTAGTATTGTTTAAGGATAGAACCTTTTTTCGATATTATTGATGGGATGATATAGTAATTTAGTTTTTAAAAAAATGGACAACATGCAGGACGAGCGACATCCCATCGTGTCAGACAAGGCTGTGGGAATCAAACCCACAACCGAAGTGCGACTGGCCTTTATCTCCTACCACTGGCCTACAGGAAGTCCCTGGTTAGTAGAAACTAGTTTTATTTTATTAAGCGGTATGATATATGAAGAATAAGTTCATTTTTGGGACCATATACGATTAATCTAACCATAAGATGGACTTATAACTTTTGCTAACCTTTTGTTTGAAAGAGATGGAATGACCCATCATTCTATCACATGATCTGATAACACATCACGAATAACAAATTCATCTTCATTTCTTTATGGGATGAAGTGGAAATTGTTCAATTCAAGAACAACAGCGAGATTGTACCAAAATCATGCAAGTATTTCTTTTAATTCATCAACTTTAGGGAAATGATCTTGAAAACCAAAAATGTTGTCCTAGTTCCCTTATATCTGATTAATCATATCGTACCTTAGATCATCACAAATCAATAGCTTTTTGATTGTTGGCTTTTTCATAGCCATGTTCTCTACCACTCTCCATCAAAACTTGATGGTTAGATTTTTCATCCATATCCATATTTTTACCTATGTTCTCCTACGTGGAAACCCAGTGATGAGTTAATTTGGGTAGCCGTTACATTTCATACTGTAGTTTTTAAAGCCATGTTTTGGTATTCTTTTTTACAATTAAACAAACTTTCGAGTAGTAAACCATTTATAACCCCGGTGAATTTCGAGGGTGAAATTCATTTTTAGGGGGGTAGAATGTAACACCCTGAGATTTTATGAAAAATATTCTTTTAATTTCATTAATGTCTTGTGTTGTATGCTACACCAAGATTACCTTGCGCTATATGCAACACCATATTAGCTTGTAGTATATGCAACACTATTCTTGGATCGTGTTACACACAATTATGATAATAGTTATTCTACGCAACATTGAGTATATATATATATTCAATGTAAAAATGAAATATGGTTGGATTCTATTATACAAAACAACAAATGATTCTTTCACAACACGCAACCCTGACTTGGCTTTCATTACACATAATCGCGACCATCCTCGATAGCGTGTGTTGTACGCAATACCGGGTTTTACTAAACAACGATATATTATTATAATATTTTTATGAACTAGCCGTTATGAATAGTATTAACTAAATTTTGAATTTTATAATATTATTATTCATCTTACTCATTTTCTAGAACATGATATAAGAACAAAATAAATTTTTCGGGTAAAATAAGTATTTTTCAAAAAATGCAGTTTTGCCGCCTTTTGATGGTGCACCCACATTAAATTTAGTTTTTGACATGTTTATAAGTTCAATTTGACAAAATAAAATTCTTCTTTGGAATCAAGAAATAAAAATTTACTTTGGATAAATTTTTCGTATTATTCTGGTAACTTTCTTATTTTGATGAATAGTAAAAACACGCTATATTTTAATGAAAAACAACTTTTTTCATCGTAATAATTTATATGGTTAAATTATAATATTGAATGGTTTTAAATTATAAATATAATATATTATTACCATTTAATATAATGTATGTCATTAGCATTGATTTTACATTGAATTCGTAGGTTAAATCAATTCAATCTTTTGCAATGTTTTAAACAAAAACCCGTTTTCATTCGACAATGGGATTAATTTTAATTTAATTTCTGCAACTTCTGTGTATTTAATTTGAAAAAATGGATTCCATATTTGGAATCAGTGGGTATAAATTATGTTAATAGGCTACTTTTTATTTTTGGGAATTATGAATAGTAACTACGGTAAATTTTATTTACCATAGTTAAAGGTAAATCGGGTAATTAAGGGTAAATATTATATTATAAAATTACCCTAACACATGCCAAAATTCTATTGGATGGATAAAAGTAAACCCATATCAACTAAGGGTCTGATTAGATTCATTTTATGGACTTTTGTCTATGAAAATAATTTAATTATTATTAAAAAAAGAAAGTGACAACCTGTCACTCTCTTAAATCTTATAAGTATAATAATTTTAATTTAGTGATAAACATAATAAAACTTCGAACATGAATAGTCTCCAGAAATATAATAAAATTATCTATATCATGATAATTTATTTAGAATTTTTAGGGATTAAATAATTTTCATTAATGGTGATACGTTAATGATACATAAATTATTTATTAAGTGTAAAATAAGTAATATAGTTTTTATTGAAATCATAATACCCATTAAAAGGCCCAAAAACCTGACCAAAACATATTGGTAGTGTATATATACACCTTAATCATCCAATGACCTAATATATAACCGTTTGGATCCTTATAAAAGTGATTATGACACTTATATTATTTTATTTTAAATTATGCCAAAGTTGTCACCTTCATAATTTAATAAATATAACAATTTAAATATTGTTATTTTAAGATTATAAATTCGAGTAAAAGTATTATTGTGAAAGGTAATATATTTAAATTCATCATAGGATTTTATTTTAAACTTTTATGCAACAAATCAGTATATTAAATAATTATACAAAAATGTTGTAGTAATTATTTTATTAAGAGATAAACCATATAAATGGTTTTAAAATAATAAAATAAATATTATATGAACTATTTAATGTGATCCACTAATTTTATAGAAACATATGACCTTTTATAAATCTATTAAATCTTTTAGTTCGAACATATCTTCTGTATATATTTTATTTAAATTCAAATAAATGAATAGTGTCAAAATTGACACTATTGTTATTTTATAAAAATAACATATAATAAAATTGTTTAAAAATCACAAAAATATTTAAAAATTATAAATTTAAATTTATATGTTCTATAATGTTATAAAGTAAACAATTATGGAAAATTCATAACAAATAAGTAATTATTTGTTATAATTTAAAATTTAGAATATTTTTACCACAAATAAACATAAATAGATTAAATAAGGATAAATCAAAATGATAAGGTTTAAAAAAAGATCCAAACATGTCTAAATTTTATTTTTTTATGAGATTAAAACCCTATATCATCTAATATTCAAATATGAGTCATTTTTGGAGTTTTTTAAGTGGGGTTAGATTTATTATAAATTAATATTTTTAAGAATTCCAAAGGTGCCCCTCTCCTCCCTTATAAAAGGGCTGCTCCTCCCCCTCCTCCTAAAACAAATTTGAGCCTTCAAGATCGTCCAAACCCTGAGAAATTATCTTCTCCATTTCCATAGAAACATCCTAGAGGTTTTGGTCTACTTTAAAGACCAATCTTAGTGCCCTGCGAGGAGGTTTCAAAGAGGCGTATTGAAGAAGAGGTAATTTCTTATCCCGATTCTTTCAATCTTCCTTATTCTTCAAATTCTTCTTCATTAGTTGTTTAATTATAAAGTAATAACATAAGTATCTCTAATATACTGATTTGTTATTATAAAAATGAAACAACCCCATTTCACCTTCTATCCATCCTACGGAAAACAAAATCACCGCACGTGTGTACGTACGGAATACCGTCTCCACGCCGTGGTGTAATCTATTTTCCACCACCACCTTACTTGGATGGGTATAATGGTGTAAATAATAACTATATATGATTATGTTGAAGTGATATTGATTCTTAAATAGTATACATACACTCCAATACAGTCCCACGATCATGATAATGATATCATCGCTCGTGCATACGTACAGACTACTGTCTCCACGACGCGATGAGATTCATTCTCCACGTTAACCATTTATGAATTATTATAAAGTATATATAATAAGTAATCATGAAATATATTACATAATAATTATACTGGATTTATGTGTATATATATGTATGTAATCTAATTAATTCCATTCAACTTAATAAGGAAATGAAAAAAGCGTTCATCCGTACGTACGGCCTACCGTCTCTATGAACGGTGTATTTCATTCCATTTACTGATTTATTATATATATGTATATTCTGAATATATATTATATATAAATCATGTTTTATATTCTGTAATTAAGTAATCATGATCTAAGTAATCATATGAATAATTACAAGTCAAAACACGGACGACAAATGAAATAATTTTACCCAAAACGCTCTTTAACATGGAATTTACAAAAGAATGGGTAATATAAAGTCATAAGTGAACCATATATGATATCATAACAATGATTATGATTCTGTAATAAGTAAATGACATTATTTAAATCATTATACAGGAGGTTCAGACACTTACGAAGCAAATCGGACCTAAGGTAAGGGAAATATCACAATCTCATTTTTATCCGAGATTGTTTATACTTTGGAATTTACTAGGGTGTATTTTATCATCCACATCCATGTTTCCTCAATATGTAATATTATTTCCATCCACCTAAAATTGTTTAAATCCAATTTTACCCTTATGTGAGTTTTTAGTAAAAGATATGAAAGGAATCTTTTGTCATTTTTTCGTACGAGGTACTTTTTGACTTTTCCGACAAAAGTACGGGAAGAATGTTTTTTTTAACTTATACGGCATGAATGGATTTTTAAAACATTATTTACAAGAAGCTTCCTTTACAAGTTTTCAAGTTTATTTTTAATGAACTTCTTTTAGTTTAAAATTGTATGCCATGTTAAGAAAGGAAAAAAAATTTGAAGAAGAAAGGATATTTTCCTCAAGAATGGAGTTCAAGTGTTTTATCAAAATTATTTTCCATCTAAGATAATATAGGGTTCTGTTTATATCCCTATTATTACATTGATATGATTATGTTGTTATGGATATATTTTTATGAATTCCTTTATCTTATATGAATTGTTTTATGAAGTCATGATGTTTAAGATTCCCATTTTTATTACATGGGTTATGAAATGATGTATGATTTATGATTTTGTGGCACACATAATAATGGTATCATTATGAGATGGGTGGGACCTATATCTCCCTCCAATGCATTGGGTAAAGATTTTATATCTCATGAGATAGACATGGCTGGAACGGCAGGTTAAACCAGTTCAGTGAAACAGGACTGAAACGAGGAGTGATCTTGGTTCAGAAATGGACTGTGTCCACTAAGATAGTCTTGGCAGTGAGTCTTGACTAATAAGAAATGATTCTCTATGATTATGTGTGTATGCCAAAAAGTTTCATGTTTTAAGTTATGATTATTGGGATTACATTTCACTACTATGATTTATCCCATGTTATGATATTATGATCTCTTTTGCAGGTTAAGATTTCCAAAATGTTATGTTCTTATGAATATGATGTGATTGATATTTCTTTTGTTTACCATTACTGAGAATTTGAGCTCACCCTTTTATGTTTTCTTTTCCCCAGGATATAAAGAAAGGTTTTAGGTATAAAATAAAGGAAGAACTTTATAGGAGACGTTGAAGATCTTTCAACGTGATTAGAAGATTATATTCTGAGTTTCCAAAGACACTACACTATTACGGTCCTTGTGTGTGTGTTTTTGTTATGTACTAAGTATTCCGCAAAAGTAATGTAATGTCTATGTACGTCAAGATTAGGGTCTCTACAGATATGCTCTCATGTAATGTGTCTAATCTAAAATTATAACTTATTTCTCACATTGATCATGGATCACGTGGAATTATATACCGATGATGATTGTACAGAGAGAATGTTGAGAATTCCCCTAGTGTGGGCCCACCATTGGGATGTAAGTCTGATTATATCCCATATCCAATCACAGGGATAAATTCTCAAAGAAGAAATTTAGGCCAGTCTTATATCCATATGTCCTACCTAGGGACTCTATTTTCATATCTCTCATAACATAGACGCTCGTTACAAGAACTATGTATACTATGATTCCATGTATTAAACAGAATATATATGAAACATCAATGAGGTCTGAGCCCTATATTCACATCCTTACCATATGACGTTAAACTGAATGGATGAGTTAAGTCATATGAACTTAAAGTATGTAGAATGAACTATGTGGGTTGTGATTCCTATTTTCATAGGATATGTAGGATGTTTCATAAAGGTTCAATCCCATCCCAAAGACACCATTCATCTCCTTGGATAACAATAAACATTAGAGTTCTTGAACATGGCCATGGCATAAAGCAACATAATTAAAAAAGAGAGAGATAGAGAACCCATGATATATAACTATCCATCCATATCGACACATGTTTATAATCAATCCATTGAAACAGGGGTAACCAGTCTTGTATTGGGGTTTGGAAAGGATTTCATGAACATATATTAAATCTATAAGAGATTCCTGAAAAAGGAAATAATTCCACCCAAAAGGGTGATATGATCCCAACCTTCCATCCCCTAGACCAATGCGAGTACCCAAGAGTCATTGGGACTAAAAACATAGTTTACTACCAACCTTTGGAAGTTGGTATGTACCCAGCTACAGATAAGGGAACTGTTGGGAGTTTTAGGGAAAGGAAGAACAAATGGAAACCTCGATGAAAGAAATTGAGTGAGGCCCTGAGAATCTCCACTCAAACAAAATATCAGGTGAAACCCATTCCACACCTCTAATCTTGAAGAAAAAATCATATATACTCTTTTAATTTCTATTTTATAGGAGGTACAATAACTTCTCTCATGTCTATGGTGGACTAACTCATAGCAAAGCGATGTGATTTTTCTTTCACTAACGCTTCACATTGAAGGTGATAAAGATAAATTTTATGTTTATATGTGATATAAATGAAATAATTTTTGTTTCTGTGACATATTTATAATTATTTAATTACAATATATATCATTTTCTTTCTTTCATTTTCACTCATGTAAAAATGATAACAACATTCATATAAGGACTGACTACCAACATCACGAAGTGTTGGGACATTATTTTTATCACAAAACCATAAGGATGATATATATATATATAAGTATATAATTTGGAATATATGATATTATTATCATTAAATAATTTTTAAATATTACTTAACTTATTTCTATCATTATCAATGAAAAATTGAAACATTACTCATTGGTACGTACAACCTACCGTCTCCATGATCATAACATAATTAATTTTTCATAACAAACAATAATGATTAGTTATAAAAGTAAAACTAAAGTAAAAACACAATAATTATTTATTTATTTCTATTATAGATATGATATAAAAATATAATATTTCTAATAACTAAAACATTCATAATAAATAAATAGTGAGAAAACAAGGTGAATAACACCCAAAATAATAAATATAATGAATGATTATTAATTAATGGGTGGTAAAATGTTATAAATGAATAAAATATGAAATTGTACATATTAATATGGTTCTGGTATAGTTTAATAACATGTTTAAAATCATTTTACCAGTGGTTGATGAATTTTCAATCAAATGGATGAATGAGGTAATAGAATTCATATAAATTTACATTCCAATGAGAATTATTTGTTATTATCCACAAATTCACATTTATGTGGATTATAAACTACCCCTTTTAAATTTAATGTCATGATTCACTAATTCATAAAGTTATTTTAAGTTTCAATTTAAATTAATTCATCCAATGCGATTTGACTTGAAAATTATAGAGTGGTAAAGGTTATTGTAAAATATCACTTTCCTTTTTGATTGTCAAGATTATATTGAAACAATCACTTTATTGTAATAATTTATCATTGGAAATTTAATTTCTCTTATATAATCACATTCATGTATGATGTATATGACTATTTTGTTAACTGTATACCTTTTTTATATATGGTTTTTACTTTGAATGTAATTTGATTACCTGGGGAAATATTGATAAATATGTATCCTTTACTCAATATGCATATTGATTTGGCACATTTCTGATAAATTAATTCTATTATTTTATATATGAGGAAGGATTTGGGAATGAAATACATAGGTTTTGGACTGGTTAATGAAATCCCCTTGATGCGTACGTGTTCTCATGAGACATATTGATTTTTCCAAACATTGTGTGTTTGTTACCAAATTTTTTAAACTATCTTGAGGATAGATCTTGAATGTAGAGATATAGTTGGCCAAACCATATCCGTTTGTACCCATAGTTTTTAGACTATTTTGAGGATGGATGTTGATGATAAAGGTATCAAGTTCTTGGGAAACCTGAAATCTACTAATTAAGAATTTCATTCGTTTTAGTTATTATTATTATCCCTGATATTTTTTCTATGATATTATATATGGATGAATTTAATTCTCAGTTTATTGATTAAATGAAATTTTTTTACAATTATTTACCTTTACATATTCATTCTTCTATATATAATCATGGGAGTTATGATATTTAAATGGGTTTATTGTTATGTTATTTACCTTTTCATGGGGATTATTCTTATTCATTCATGATAACATACATTATACATATCCATTACGGATAATTTCTGTTAAAACTTATTTTTTTCCTTTCTCAGTAATAGATGATGTTTACTATGAATGATATTAAGAGATATTCAAGATTTGATAATGTTATTCTTCAAAAAACATTTTTTGTAATTTTTGTATTCAAATTTAAAGTAAGAGTCAATTATGTATCAATTTTACCAAGACTACTAAAGAGTTTTTTCCTATGGGAATAGAACCATTGTATTTATTCCAATGTTATATAGTAAGATAATAGATCTAGGATACTATGGTAAATATCACTAAAATATATCCAAAACAACTTACTATAGCTATATACTTAACTTCGACAATGGATAATGAAACGTATTTTTGTTTCTTACTACACCATGAAACTAGAGATGCTCCAAAAATGTGATATGTTCCCTCTGTTCTTTTTCTATCTAAATTAAAACAACTAAAATAAAAATTTGAATGACTAATGAAATAAAATAATTATCTTATAGAATAAAATAGTCTTGATTTTTTTTTTGTTTTTTTGTATTTTAAAATTCATTTCACATAATGTAAATGGGACTCTTGTGGATTTTCATGAAAAGGGGAACACATACATACACTAAAAATTAAATCCAACTAGCGGGAAGTTAATTAGAGTAAACATAAAATCATACCTCTAGAAGTGGTTCGATCAGGTAGTTTTTTAGCTTCATCAAGATCCAATTTATAGGTTGTAATCATGGAAATATCATTACTTTTAGAAATATCCATATAAAAAAGTTTCAAAAGATCACTATTTCATATATTTTGATATAATATAATTCCATATTTATATTGGAAAATATGAAAACCAATAATTAATTTAGGATTACCCATCAAAATCATTTCAAATTCACTTTTCATAATTTTTGGGAATATCATACAAAATAAATTTCATTATTATCCAAAAATAATACCATAATCATAGATTTCTATAACAAAATTATAATTTGAAATTAATCTAATAAAAATATTTGGTTCTTCAATTAAATTATTTAAACCTTTGCAAATAAAAAATTAGTTGAGCATAACATACTAATATATTTGATCTTGTTTTAAACTATATAATGAATTTTTCAATTTAAAAAAAGATTTTTTGAAAGTGAGGGTTATAAAATATAGGAGTTATTATAAACAAATATCCCCAAAAATATAATCTTTTAGGAATAAACTCTTTAAAAATGTTTGATATAATTTAAAATTCAAATGTTCTCTATAGAAAAGAAAAATTTGTATGGATTCATATCTAGATAGTGGAGAAATGGTTTCTAAATAGTGAGTACCTTCTTATTGACTATATCCTCATACAAACGGTCTTACATTGTTTATAATTATTTATCTAGAATAATAAATGTTTTTTATAATAAAATATTTAGTATATATTTTTAGGTATTCCTTGGTTCTTTCCATTAGTTCCCAAAATCTATTTCATGAAAACTGATTTAACTATTAATGAATTCCCATTACCAAAAATTCAAAATTAATTTCTTCATTGATGTTCTTATGTTTATGTTGTTTCATGAAATATTTATGTTCAATAAAGTTTATAAGAGAAGACTTTCTCTAAGTTCCTTTATCTAGGTCATAGAAAAATATAATGGATGATATATTTGAGTCCTAATTTCATTAGAAATTGAAGATTTAGTATCTTCATTTTCAACTACATGTCAGGGTTCATGATTGACCTTGTAATATGGTGATTTTTTAATAGGAGTTCAGGTAGAATTTTCTATAGGTTTAACATCAATTTCCATATTCGAATAATCATACTCCAAATTTTCAGAAGATATATTAGGTTCATATGAATCCATCACATCAATCATGACATTTATATATTTCTCTATATTCTAATTCATTTTTTAAATACCATTATGATTTACTAGTTGAATAATATCAACGATAAATTTTATCATCTCTTTTGGATGAAAACATGTCTAGTTTATATTTTTTATTGGCTTTAAAGACATTAATACAATAAACTCTATTGTAATTAACTTTTGGGTTTCAACCATTCCAACTTAAAAGAATCCGATTGTGAAATATATTATGTATATATTGAGTTATGTTCACAGCTTCTTCCAAAAAGTAAATAGGTATATCATACTCAATGACAATGGTCCAGGAAATTTATTAAAGGGTTCTATTAATTCTTTATCCTACACCATTAAACTATAGTGTCCTATGAGAAGAAACTATATTATTATACCCTTTTTTTAGCATAATAATTAAAACACATGAATTTAAAAATCATGACTAGTGTCTCTTTTTAAGGTCATATTTCTACATCAATTTTGATTTTATATGATTTATATATTTTAAAAAACATGAAAGAGATTCAATTTTATGTGAGAGGAAAAAAACTCATCTTTATCTTGATTAATTATACACAATTAAATGTTCATAATCGTTTCCTTCTAAACTAGAACCTCTAGAGGGTCTAAAAATCAAAATGAAACACTAATTTTTTTGAAGTTGATACTTTATTATTTGGGAAGAAGGATATTTTTTACTAAATTCCCTTTTGATAGGGATTCCAGATATTATCTATTGAAAATTTTAGTATGGGTAGATCCTTGACTAATCCTTTAGTATTTAAATTACTAAGATATTCTATATTTAAATGGACTAGTCTCTTATGCCAAATCAGATACTCATTACAAAAATCACATAAACAGTAAGAATTTGGAGAAAATAATTAATTCAAATCAATAGAATAAACATTATTATTTCACATAGTAGTAAACAATAATGTAAATTTGACATAAAATACATTATAATAATTTTTTCAAACATAACATGGTAATCATCATTAAAAATTTGTGAAATTATATGTAGAATATAGTTTAATAAATCATAAAACGCATTAAATTAAAATAGTACTAGAGTAAATATTTGACCAAGTCCTATTATCTTTCCTTATCTATTTTCATCGAAGGGAGATATCCCCCATCAACATTGATTAGATTCATTCCACTTTATTAGTACATAGTTATATTTCTGAAACATCTACTATCCAAATAGAAAAATTAATTTCTTGTACTATTCTTTTAGATTTCATAAAAAATATATTTAGACTATAACTGAATCTAGTAACCATATTACCTTATGTCCAAATATGTTACTAATAAGATATTTATGTTAATGGTATTATAATATTTATATAAGAAAATATTATACATTAAAAAATAAAAACATTCCTATATCCATATGAGTAAGAGGTGTTTACTGACATGGTAGAATGATAAATTAAGACAAATTTATTTTTATTAATCCTTCTCTCTCATGGGTGGTAACCAGTTCTAGTAGTATACATTGGATTATTTTCTTTACCAAGAAGTACAGTGATAATTTATCTACAATTATTTAATCCCTCTATATCATTCTTTAATTCCTCCTTATATAATTTTAGCTCACTTTTTTCTTTGAGTTATTATGAACTAGTAAACAATTATACATTAAGATCAGTTTTAATGTGAGTAGACATATCATGTGGCTTTTTTAAAATTTTATACTTATCATTCAATTCATTAAATATAACTTACAATATATTATATTACTTGAATATATAACCACTAGTCAAATTTTTTGTACCATTTTCATTATTATTAAAAATTGAAATATGTTTGGTAAATGAATAGAAAATATTTTGTATCAAAGATATCTTTTTCATGAAACAATATTGGATATACCAATTTTTCCTTATATTATGGAATTATAATAACTTTATCTATAGGCTGAGGCACTCTTTATTTCGTTCATAACATTTTTATAACTTGTACCTTTTTCCTCATACAGTTCATTTTATTTGATCTTGGTATAGTCAGCTTTGATGTTTCCATCCCTTTTAGACTTGTAAAATGATATTTCATTTTTTTAATCATCCACTTCCTATAATTTTATCTCGTTTACATTATTTTCATAAATTTATCTACAGTTTATATTTTTTTAGAACTTCGTATTCCTGTATAATTTGGTCAAATGTCTAGCTAAATGATCTATTTCATCATCACTATCAGATACTGATTCCTCATCATCTGAACTCTCAAAATTGAAATTATCTATTTATGTTGATTTAGATGTATTGAAGGATACTAAATTTATTTTGGGTTCATATTTATCATCCTTTTTTACTTGAAATTCCTCTTCAATACATCATGAGTTTTCAAATGAGTTCCTCTACTAGAAACGTACCAATGCCACCTAATTCTCTTTTATAAAAATATGTTCCACTCTATCTATCTGGTAAGAATATTAAAAGTTCCCTATCATACTACTTGTTAGTAATATTATTTCCAAGTGGATTTATGGTATTAATGATTACATTATTCTTCAGATACATTCCCTAAATTTAATAATTAACAGTCATCTTATAACTAACATTTTTAATAGTATATTTTTTTAAAATAATTTTATTTAACCTTTAACGTTTATTTAGGAAAAAAAAAGTGTATCCCATTTTTAAAAAGTCATAGTATAAGAATATGTTATATAAAATTCAACCTCAACTAAATAATAGTAAAAAGAATTTATATATTTATAATTACTATCAAAGGAACCATTAGAGGAATCACCCCAATATTTTAAATGATATTTAGGTGTATTATATTTGTCGTCCATAAGAATCCAAATATCGAACAAAATTATCTCTATATGAATTTTTTTTTAATAATTATTTGAGATTAGTTACATTCAATAAAATAATGAGGAATATTATTATTACTTCCATCAACAATAATTTTTTCCATAAATATATAAATTTAGATAAAAAATTATAATCTTTAGGTATAACTATATCATAGTAAAAATTATTTTTTAAGAGTTCTAATATCAAATTTTGTACTTAGTTAACAACTAAACAGGGAGATTAATTGATTTTCCAATCAATTTTTTATAAATAAAATTTTCAAAAAAATATCTCTCAATATGATATAAAACCCCAGTTAAAAATTGTAGTTTTATATAATTTAAACTTTTGTTAATCTTCTCAAAGTATCGATCATATCTCAATTAAAATACCTTTCAAAACATATCAACATTTGAAACAAATTTACCAATATCAAACATTATAAATATAACACTAATTTATGTTAACAATTATATTCATGTTTAATTTTTTAATTTATAAATAGAAAATTGATTTTATTTGAAACAATGAAAACAAAACAAGAAAATAAAAAAAATAAGGAGAAATGGAATTGAAATAATTTTTTTAGTCTCATGTTGAGGCTTGGTCCCCTCCACTTATAAATCACCTTATTCTAGGAATCATATTGAAAAATAAAATGATACAAAACATGGATCAGGTATTACAAAAAATTTATAACAAGGTTATCCTAACACAAATCCTTTTTCACCATTATACATTGGATAAAAAGTTATAGATCAAACAAGACCTCTTACACTATTTTTTAATGGGAATACAAATGAAGTGGATTTAGAGAGTGTGTCATGAACTTTATAAATTATTGCAGAAGTCTATATTTTACAAATATATAGAGTAAAACAAAAAACACTTCTCAAAAAAAATGCTAAAATTGAAAGAGTAATAATTGAGATATTAGAAAATGTAGTGCTGGTCAATTTGAATATCTTTATCTATTCAGGAGTCATTGAATCTAAATTTCAAGGGAACTTGAATAACTTTCACAATAAATGAAGAAGAACATAGTTTCACGGAAATGTGGAAAGGCCTTCTATTTTTTTATGTAATTTTCTATGGTTTTTTCTCACACATGTGTATCAATGATTATTCATTTTATAGAGTATGAGAGTTTGTATTTCTATGTCAATATATGAGGCACATGATCATGAGGGTAATTATTCATAATTAATTATATTCTCGGTTTTCCAATTATCCATTATAGGATAATAATAGAATAATATAGATCATTGTAATGATCCCCAAATATGAGATATCTATATTTTTCATTAAGATAGTTGTGGAATTTTTTATGAATAATAATTGTTAAATCCACCTAATTTAGTACAGTTGTAACAACTAGAACACAATAAAATCATAGACACCCCTCTTTAAAATGGTCGTCAGTTATAGGCCCACCATGTACCACCAGTTTCCCTGTAGACATTTGGTCCCTAGAGCATAATGTCCTCATTGTGGGACATACATCTCAACCCAGGCAGTGCACTGCACTTAAGTTTGGTTTCCTCCTTTGATACCAAATGTAACCACTAGGCCCCAATGATAGCACATACACCCTGCCTTAACATGGTCTCCAGGTCCTAGCCCACTAGGTACCACTAGTTTCCCCACAAACATGTGGTCCCCACCCTGGGGCCCACCCACATGCCTAAATGTGTCACTCATCCTGATAACTACTCTAGTCCAAGCATGCTTAACTATAGAGTTCCAATCAGGTAGGATTACGAAAAAGAAGGTGTACCTCATTGACATGAGTCATATCATTTAAATATTTAACCATTTATCATTCTGGGGATTTACATCCCCCCTAGAGAACAATGTTCTCGTTGTGTTCCCTACATCTCAAAATAGGGAGTGCACCGCACTTAAGTCTGGGTTCCTCCTTTAAAACAAAATTTAAAAAACTGGGCCCCAATGACAGCACAGACACCCCACCTTAACATGGTCTCTATGTCCTGGACCACTAGGTACCACCAGTTTCTTCACAGACATGTGGTCTCTACCTTGGGTCCCACCCACAGACCTAAATGGGTCACTCATCCTGATCACTACTCTAGGCCAAGCACACTTAACTCTCTTATAAAGACCGTATCCTTAGGTAAAGGATAAATCAACAACATAATTATGTGTGACAAATATAAATACACTCAATATGATCGGATATTTAGTGTAAATCAATCAGAGGTCATTCACACATATTCTTGTAAAAAGAACACCAATGAATCAGATATTTAACTCAACAAATAGAGATTGAGTTAAAATTATTCTTATCAAGTTCATATCGATGACTTGAGAATTTATCAATGGAGTGATTATGTGTATCAAAAGTATATCCACAAAAAGGGTAGTAGAAGTTATGGTATAAGCAATTGAATAGTTATTCCACACATAATCTTGGAGTAAGATAATCAATGAAGTATGCATAAATCCAAATGAGTGGAAATTGAAATTTTAAATTCTCATATCGATTTGGTAACTTACGAAACATAAACCCACAAAATAAGGATCAAACAATTATGATGTAAATATCAATATATTAAATTATATTACACAATTAATAGAATCATGGGATGTACACACACCACATGCAATAAATAAGTGGTGAACAATGGAAATCTCACAGAATTAAAAGTGAGATAAGAAACCCCTTACTTTGTAATTTTTCATTGGTCGAGGGTAGGTTAACCTCCTATATAATGGTGAAATAATTCTAATTAAATTATTCAAGAATTATATACATTAATATGATATCATATGTGATCTTTTAACATTTCTTTGTTAATAATATCTTAGTATCATCGTCGTTTTTGGTGTTAACAGATTCGTTTTCCTTTCTATTCATTGTTATGTGAGTCATATGTGTTAGGGATGGGATGTATCTTATTCATATACAGAATTATTTCATGCCTCTATGCATTATTTTTAATCATCAAATGAAATTTATTCTTGAATGGATACGATGGGGAATGAATCTCATCGCGTTCGTGGAGACGGTAATCCGTACATACGCACGAATGACAATATCATTCTTTTGATATTAAAATAATATATAATTGGATGGTATATCATATATGAAGAATAATTATCATATTATATTTATTATTTACATAAATTAAACATCATTATTATACCCATCAAAATAATAATATATTGAATAACAATTACACCACGACGTGGAGACGGTAGTCCGTACGTACGCACGTATGGTGACGTGTCATTCAAAGGATGGATAGAATAATGAATATGGTTGTACCATTTTCATAATAACATCACATTATATAGAAGATACTAGAGTTATTATTTTATAATGGAAACAAAAAAGAAAGAGGATGTGGAAGAAGAAAGGAACTTGAAAGAGGTGGTGAGATATTTACCTCTTCTTCGGGTTCTTCCTTTTGATTTGATCAAAAGGGCTATTTAAGTTGGATTTCTGAATAAAGGAATGAATCTAGGATGAAGTGAGGGAATTTTAGAGGATATTTGGTCAGGTTTTGGCTAAGACAAAAGGCTTTTAAGGTGTGAATTAGAGAGAAGGGGAAGTTCCCTTTTATAAGAGGGGTGAGGGGCACCTTCGGAAAAGCTAGAAATATTATTTTATAATAAAATATTTTTTGGTTTATAATGTCTCCCAAATAGATTATTTAAAGGATAAGGTAGGGATGGGTCTAAAACCAATCAACCAATAGATTTTAGACAGGTTTGGGTCACTATATTAACTTTATCTTTTAGATTTAACTCTTAGTTAAATAGTTTGACATTTACCATGTCCCTTTGTATTTTTATATTATATGTTTAATAAACTTACTATATACTTCCAAGAGAACCCAAAGTGGTTAATTAATGATACATATATAATTATATAAGTTCTTTGTCCGAACCATATATTTTTAGGAATAGATTATCATTAAGAATGTAATATTTTTTTAAACTCTTTTATGTCAATTTTGACACTATTTGGTATTTTGTTTTTTCTAATTAATAATAGCATTATTACTTCAAAACAATTCATATAACCAACACTAATATGTCATATTAACCTATAAAATTAGTTTAATTCATAAAAATTCTCAAATTACATTTATTTTTATGTTTATAATATCAATTATTTTAATATTTCTTTAATTAGGTAATTACTGCATCACCATTGCGTCATAAATAAATTAAATTATTTAACATCTTAAAATTATAAATAAAATATCATTATGTATTTAATATCTTTATATTTATAATTAAAATTTAAAATTTAATTTATATCATGTATAACCCTATATTAAAAATGTTTTAGTTATTAAACTTTGATTTTAACTCTTTTAACTCTTCTTTGAATTAAATAATAATAAATGTCCTAATCTAATCCAAGTGGGCCAAATAGGTTCATATTTTATTCCTAAGGTTTTTTGGGTCGAACTATACTTATAAAATAGAATTAGGACATGTGTTAGGGTAATAATAATATCATTTTTACCCTTAATTACCCTATTTACTTTTAACCGTCGTAAATAAAAGTAAAAAGTTACTATTCACCAAAAATTATCTTTATCTTATTGAACCACATTTTAATCCTTGATATTAATTGTGTCTCTTGTATTTTTAAAATTAAATGAACATAAGTGGTAAAATTAAGTGTGATGTGAATTTTCAAATTCTCCTAGGAGGTGGGAAAAAGAGAGTGAAAAGTTCAATAAAATTTTTATATATCTAAAATTTTTATAAACTAACTCTAGTCAATTACATTGAACTTATATATATATTATGTATCGATTTTGACCTAAAATAAATTTAAGTAAAATAAATAATTATTTAAATAAAAATTCGGGTTTAAACTATAACTCGTTGTTTTTCACTATTCATCAAAAATTGAAAGTTTTCAGAAAAATACCAAAAATACACCCTAAGCTAATTTCGATATTAAAAATCCAAAAATGAAGTCCATTTTGAAAGATAAAATTTATAAAATTTCAGAAAGTGGGTATTACTATTCATAACGGCTATTTTGATAGGTTGTGGTGTGTTAGAACTCGAAGTTGCGTACAACACACGCTATTGTATTATTCAAAGAGAAGCGTACTGTGGAAGCTTGAGGTGTTACATTCTTCCCTCCTTCAATAAATTGTGTCCTCGCAATTTTTAAAGTTGGGCTTGGGAACATAATTGAAAGTCCCACATCAGAAAAAGATTTAATAAAACTATATCTTTAAAAGAAAGAAAGATAATTACAAAGGTCACTCGAGATAACCCATATAATGATTCCATGTAGGAAAAACATGGTTATGGAAGATAAACTAAGTTTCAAGTTATGATGGAGAGGGATAGAAAACATGATCAAGAGAATGTTAACAACAAGAAAACCACAAACTTGTGATGGGACAAATGGTCATTAGTTTCCCAGTAGGAAAAGTTAACAGAAAACTTTTTTTAAGTTACATTTCATAAAGATGAGGGATTTATTTATGAGATCAACCAAGAACATAAACAGATATACCTACTTTTTATGTAGATCTTCATTCTTTAAAAAAATTCTACTACTAACTCAATTTTTTTAAACAATGAGTATTCAAGATGACTTGGTCACACCGAAAGAGCTAGAATCAACTTCTAGAGAATCACATGATTCAAAAAGGGTAAACAATATATTTACCTTTACTTTAGAGATTAATCAAAACCAAAACGGTTAATACCAGATCAGATGATCCCTCTAAAGGATATTCCTTTAGAGAAATAAACACTAATCATAATTTCTAAAATTAAACCAACAATGCCCCAAAGTTAAATAAATACCATTCATAAAACAATTTTCCTTAAAATACTTCAATATAATCCAAACTAATATTAAAACCCAAAACATAGAAGAATTTGGTTATATAGTCTTCAACGTTAAATTGTATCTCCAAATGACATCAACTACCCTTAAAGTCACATATTTAAAAGTAATTTACCTAATAACATATTCTCTATTATAGGTTAATCATCTCCATAAATAAACCAAATCACTATAAATTGACAAAAAAACATAGATAAAATCCACCATTACTCCTCAAATGAAATCCCACAGTATTCTAGTTTCCATGGGTATATAGTGTTCCCAACAAAGCGAACGTCTTACAAAATAACATTTGTCACTTAATCACCAAATCATTTTCCTATACTAAGGGTATTCATTTGATAATAAATAATATCCCAAATCAACTTATTATTGATCAATAAAATCATCTAACTAAAAATAATTAGTCACACTAACTAGGGACTTCACGTAGTCTAGTGGTAGGCGATAAATCCCAATCGCACTCTGGTTGTGGGTTCAATTCCCACATCTTTGTCCGACGCGACGGGTTGTCACACGGACTACCTATTGTCCTTTTTTAAAAACTATATTTTATAAAATTACCAAAATGAAATAAATTCCTCAAAATAACCATAACATAATTTAACCACAAATGTTATCTCATACCTTGCATTTTCATCCCAAAATACAATAACTTGTAATTTCCTCAAACCCAATGATCATATAAAACCAATAGGTTATTTATTACTATATCCACAAGAAAAAAGGTAAGTCTTCCTCAAATATCATTTTCACATGAGAAACTAAATATTTACAAATTGAAGAGAAAATTATTCCAAATTAATCCCATCAATAATGAGCTCTAATACTATTAAAAATTTATCCAACCATTTATTTCTACATAGCTTCTTCTTTGACCAAGAAAATATCCTATAGAATAGGGCATTCACTCGGGTAATAGCCAGGTCCCCTACATTTACAACAAATAACTGTAAATGGATTCTTGTCACCATTTCTATTGTCTTCTATAGTACTCTTCATTTTTCCTCGGCAATTCTTCACTTTTTGTCCTTCTTTCCCACACGTAAATCATTTCTTTGTTCTATTGAGACACTTTCCTAGGTTTCTCCATACACATTTCCTACATGATGGAAATTGAGGATTCTTTTCTCCATGGTCTCCACTGTTGGAGCTCTTATCATTCAACACCTTTCTCTTATTTGTTGAGTCTGAGAGTTGGTTAATATATATATTGTTGATCATATTTTTGGAAAATTGATTTGGCATGAACACGATATCTTTTACGCCTATCAACAATCCATTTTGTTGCTAATTTCCACCACTTTTCCCACTTTGTACATCCTTCTCAATGTTAAAATGACTTCTTTGGAATCCATCCATTGACTAAAACCAGAAAGCATTGTGTGAATAACAGTAGTCATAAAATCATTTAGAGAATATCATGACACCATATTTTCATTTTGAAACACCTTAAGATTAACCAGGGTCATTTATTCTCATCTTATATTAAAATACATAAAATTGTTTTATAAAGAAAATGTAAATTATCCTAAGCATATCCCCCAGGAGTGTTGTAACCAAGATTGCAGTAAGGTCCGTTGTTGTGAACCCGTTCCCATTCGAGTCTAGCTTAAAGCAGTGTTTTCTGGTTTTACCCCTAGGAAAATATGTGCCAGAGCTGCATTTACCTTCTCATATCCAGACAGGGATATATTTCTTGGAAAACTCACAAAATCACTACAATATCAAAATATTAGGAAGTTCCTCTATACTAATCCTCAAAGTCTATCTTAGGGATATGTGCTCTTATCAGATTTTATCTAAATCTAGTTTCCAAGGTTTTTACTAAGATTCCTTTGATACCAAGTGTAACTCCCCGACCCCAGAAGCCCAGAGTCAGTGCATTATTATGTACCATTTTTATGATCATAAAAGACCAAGTCATGAAATAATGATTATTTTAGTAGCTTTGGAATTACTAGATACATTCATTAGTCTTACATTACATGATAAAGTAAAAAACTACAACAACATAGTCCCCATAGTCCACACTCACATCCCCTCAGACTATCCCTATAGGTCAGTCATAAAATACTTATTCACGTCCTTGGAAAAATAAAAAAATGAAAGGGGTGAGATCATATTCTCAATAAGGATAACAATATAGCAGAAACATTCATAAATAAGCATAAACATTTAAGGTGATTTATAACTAAAACAAAATCCTTTTAAACTTGAACTTCAGCATAATATAGAAAAAATGAAATGAAATGATGTCATTTACTTATTCACATGGATATTCTACTATTAGAATAATCACATGCAATATCAATAACCACTTTTATAATGATGGAATGAATAATTCCAGACTATCATAACCATATAGTCAAGGCCTTGTGCCAAGACTACAAATAAGATATTTTCAAGGCCTTATGCCAAGACACTAGTTTGTTTCATGATACCTACCGATTCATCAAGGAGTTTTAGCGGGATAAACCCGTAACTTACTATGTCCAATGAATTCATCATATGAAAAGTTTGACACATAACATAAACATTCATATTAAAACTCACATGCGAAATTTCAATACTTTATCCACAAACCCTGAATTGTATAAAAAGAGCACATCCACAGTCAAACATAACTCCTTCAATACAATATGGAAGATTTTATTTTAACAGATTAACCTCAATCAAGAATAATGAATTATATTGATATATTAAAATAATCATCAAAACTATTTGAGAGAAATATCCCCCTTTTTCTTTAAAACATTTAAAAGTCTCACTATTTATCAAGAAGCTGTTTAAAATAGATTTTTGAATCAAAGTGTCCCATACCAATTTCAAACTTTTAAAATGAATTTTAATTTTAAAACATTAATTTCCATATAAATAAAACCTTAAAACCATTTTTAAAACATGGACATTAATGATAAATATTTAGAATAATAAATTATTAAAACATTTTAAAAATGATATTTTAGTTAGAGTTTCTAACCAAAAGAGAGACACTTTAATTCAAATAATTGAGGTAATAAAAACTTTTTAATATCATGAGAATAAATGGATTCATGATATACTATGTCAAAGTACATTATATACACCATATAAAAGTGATTTTGTGTATAACAACAAAGAAGTCTGAATGGAATGCAAATTGAGATGAAATCTATTATAAAGACTATATGCTTGGGTTAAGGATAAATCAAAGACATAATTATGTGTGAAAAATATAAATACACTAAATATGATTGTATATTCATTGTAAATCAATCAGAGGACATTCACACATATTCATGTAAAAACAACACCAATGAATTGGATATTTAACTCAACAAATGAGAATTGGTTAAAATTACTCGTATCAAGTTCATAATGATGACTTGAGAAATTATCAATGGAGTGATTATGTGTATAAAAAGTATATCCACAGAAAGGGGAGTGTAAATTATGACATAAGAAAATGAATAGTGGTTCCACGCATAATCTTGGAGTAAAATAATCAATGAAGTATGTGTAAATCCGAATGAGTGGAAATTGAAATTTTAAATTCCCTTATCGATTTGGTAACATACGAAACATAAACCCATGAAATAAGGATCATAAAATGATTATTTAAAGATCCAAATATTAAATTATATTAAACAATGAATACAATCATGGGAATTACACACACCACAAGCAATAAATAAGTGGTAAACAATGGAAATCTCACAGAATTAAAAGTGAGATAAGAAACCCATTACTTTGTACTTTTTCCTTGGTCTACGGTAGGTTAACATCCTGTATAATGGTTAAATAATTGTTATTAAATTATACAAGAATTTTATACATTAATTTGATATAATATATGATCTTTTAACATTGATTTGTTAATAATATCATAGTATTATCGTCGTTTCGGGTGTTAATGGATTCGTTTTCCTTATATTCATTGTTAGGTGAGTCATATGTGCTATGGATGGGATGTATATAATTAATATACAGAATTATATCATGTCTCAAAACATTATTTTTAATCATCAAATGAAATTTAGACTTGAATGGATACGATGGGGGATTAATTTCATCGCGTTCATGGAGACGGTAATCCGTATGTACGCACGAGCGACAATATCATTCTTTTGATATTAAAATAATATATAATTGGATGGTATATCATATATGAAGAATAATTATCATGTTATATTTATAATTTATATCAATTACACATCATTATTATATCCATCCAAATAATAATGTTTTGAATAACAATTACACCACGACGTGGAGATGGTAGTCCGTATGTACGCACGTATGGTGGCATGTCATTTAAAGGATGGATAGAATAATGAATATGGTTGTACCATATTCATAATAAAATCACATTATATAGAATATTTTGGAGTTAATATTTTATAACGGAAACAACAAAGAAAGAGGAAGTGGAAGAAGAAAGGAACTTGAAAGAGGTGGTGAGATATTTACCTCTTTTTCGGGTTCTTCCTTTTGATTTGATCAAAAGGGATCCTTATGTTGGATTTCTGACTAAAGTAAGGCCTCTAGAATTAATTGGGGGAATTTTAGAGGATAATGTTTCAGGGGTTTTCCGAGCCAAAAGGCTTTGAATGTGTGAATTAGAGAAAAGGGAGAGTGACCTTTTATAAGAGGGGTGAGGGGCACCTTAGGAAAAGCTAGAAATATTATTTTATAATAAAATAATTTTCAGTTTCTAACGGCTCAAAAATGGATTATTTAAATTATAAGGTTGGGATGGGTCGAAAACCACTCAACCAATAGGTTTTATACAGGTGTGGATCACTATATTAACTTAATTTTTTAGATTTAACTATTAGTTAAATAGTTTGACATTTACCATGTCTCTTTGTATTTTTATATTATTTGGTTAATAAACTTACTATATACTTCCAAGAGAACCCCAAGTGGTTCATTAATGATACACCTATAATTATATAAGTCCATTGGAAGAACCTTATATTTTTAGTAATAGAATGTCAATTAATAATATAATATTTATTTTAAAAACTCTTTTATGTCAATTTGGATACTATTTGGTATTTTTTTCTAAATTCATAATAGAATTATTTCTTCAAACAAAATTCATCTAACCAACCCTAATATGTCATATTGACCTATAAAATTAGTTTAATTCATAAAAAATATCAAATTACATTTATTTGGATATTTATAATATCAATTAATTTAATATTTCATTAATTAGGTAATTATTGCATCACCATTGTGTCATAAATAAATTAAATTACTTAATGCATAAAAATTATAAATAAAATACCATTATGTAGGTAATATTTTTATCTTTATAATTAATATTTTAAATAGAGTTTGTCTTATGTATAACCCTATTTTAAAAATGTTTTAGTTATTAAACTTTGATTTTAACCCTTTTAACTCTTCTTTGAATTAATAATAATAAATGTCCTAATCTAATCCATGTGGACCAAAGAGGTTCATATTTTATTCCTAAGGTTTTTTTTGGTCAAACTATACTTATACAATAGAATTAGGACATGTGTTGGGGTAATAATAATAACATTTTTAGACTTAATTACCCTATTTACTTTTAACAGTGGTAAATAAAAGTAAAAAGTTACTATTCACCAAAAATTATTTTTATCTTATTGAACAAAATTTTACTCCTTGATATTAACCTTTTCTCTCATATTTTTTAACTTCCACTAATAGAAGTGGTAAAATTAAGTTTTATGTGAATTTAAAAATTCTCCTAGGAGGTGGGTAAAAGACGGTAAAAAGTTCAATAAAATTTTTATGTATCTAAAATTATTATAAACTAACTCTAATGAATTACATTGAAGTTATACAGGTATTATGTATCTATTCTGACCTAAAATAAATAATTATTTAAATAAAAATTCGGTTTTAAATTAAAACTAGGTATTTTTCACTATTCATCAAAAATTGAAAGTTTTCAGAAAAATAAAACAAATTCACCCTAAGATAATTTCAATATTCCAAATCAAAAAATGAATTCCATTTTTAAATATAAAATTTATAAAATTTCAAAAAGTGTGTATTACTATACATAACGGCTAGTTTGGTTTTTTGTGTTGTGTTAGAACTCGAAGTTGCGTACAACACACGCTACTTTATTATTCAAAGATAAGTGTACCGTGGAAGTTTGGGGTGTTACACTTCCAACTTTATTTCAGATATGTTTTTACGTCACTTTCACCATTGGAATCATCTCATCGTGCTCTTCACAAATCTAGCCTCAAAAAAATTTCAAGCTACTTCAATTTTCTAGTCTCCAGAAAGTGTTGCTTCCACTTCACTATTTTGTACTCAAACACTTCGTTACCACTTTTTTGGGGTAGAGGAGCATCTTGGCCTTGAAAAAGAACACAAAACAAGAAGAAAATGGAGAATACACAAGAATTACATGGTTCAGTAATGATTCCTATGTCCACGGGGTAATGGGGGATTTTCATTCTATTCTCTCCGGATGAACATATGAGGATGCACAACAGGATTATATGTGACAAATCATGTGATTTTAATCCCATTTTATAGATGGAGGAAACCTAGATATTTATAAGGTTTTTTTGGGTAGCCCATCTACCCATGAAAACTTCCACCACCGCCTACTGCAAGTCAATGGTGTCAGCTACCAACCAAAAATGAAGTTGTTGTCAAAAGAGACCCATCTATGGTTAGTTTCTTATCTATAGTTTTGGCTTCCACGGACTTCTCCCAAAAATGGGATTGGCCCCCAAAGGAACAGTCACCTTCTATTTCATACATAAAAATGAAGAAAATACAATAATATGAGTTTTGGAAAAGAAGGGATAATGGTGAAACACCAGAGGGGTATATGCACTGGCCACCACCCTCAGGGAGATCTTCTCCAGGTAATAAAAGAGAATCATCCAACAATAATGTGTCGCAGGATTTCATTGTAATAACCCATCGTTTGATCTCCATAAGGTCACATGATTGCATGATAGAATAATTTCATGTGATTCCTTTTGTCTCATGAAACTTGTAGGCAACATGGGATATGACCATCCTATTGATCTTTCCATCAGAAGAGTTAATAAAAAAACTCCCCTGAGATTATGTGATTGCAGATAGGGTATTAAGGTTCATATGATCTTATCTTTCGGTTGTTCCCTGAGCATACTTCTTTCACCAAATAATGATCAGGATTTTGCCTACAAGTTTACAATAGTTGATAGGCAGGCCCCTAGTCATGTGATATCACAATCCCTTGATCATACAACCCAAATATAAGTTTATATGTGTAAACCTCCAATCCAATGATGCTAAAACATATCCATATAAACCATAACTTCTAATATGCAAAGAATAATGACTCCCTAGTCAGTTGGAGGAAATACCGAGGATATGAACCCTATAAATGATGATAGATGGGGTATCCTCGACCGAGAGTCCTTGTTTATGTATACGGCACCGGAAGACATCTCCATTGCACATTCACAGATTCCTCCACATGATCCCTCATGGATAATGTGGTTTTATTGTGATCATGTGACTATATGAAGCTTAGGAGTTATCTGGGCCAACACTTCCTGCTCATGGGGAGTTAAATAGCATCTCCCTTGATCTCAGGGTGCTTCTTTTCTTAATATTGCGGAAAAATATTCCATGAAGAACAAACAATAATAATGTGTGAATCAATGTGTTGTGAACCTTCTTCATTCAAGATTCCCTCTCACCCGTGTAGGTGGAACCAATAGGCTGACCTTCTCAATGTGGTAATATCCATCGCAAGATGTCTTTGAAGTTACAAGAGGCACTGACCTTCATGTGATTCCATAATGTGAGAACTCACCATCATTTTTATGGCCTCAACCAATTATAATATTCATAGTAGGACCTTTATATATCCATGAATCCTTATACCTAGTTAAATATTGTCTATATGGACTAAAGTAATGATCCCTTTTATGCGAACTTATGGCATTTGTTTGAGCGTATGATCTTAAAAATATCAACAAGACCCCACCACATGAGTGGTTTAAGGACACACGATCACGAGAGTCCTCATGGGATTCATGATGTCATTCGACAGATTTATAAATTCACTTTGACTAAAAAATAGTCCTTAGACGTTTCAGAATGATCTCATGGTAACCCAGTGACATGTCATCATTGTCATACAACGACCTAAGGGAAAGTCAAATTGGTCATGCGACAATCACTTGACATGTCTTCATTGTCACATGACAAGCCCTAAAAAAGCTGTGTTAATCATGAAAAGAACCTCAGATTAATTCAACTAGGTCAAGAAGATACATCCTAGGTTACACACCATGATCATGTGAAGGATTCATTGACGTGTCGACGTTTTCTTGTGATTGTCCATAGACATGTCCATATAGACATGCGATGGTCCGAAGACAAGTATGGTCAATTATGTGATAAAATATAGTCATGTCTACTTAGATAATTCATAAACTCATCTGAGGAAAGTTAGTTGATCATACATGAGGCCCTGGACATGTCTTCTTTGTTTATGAAAAGCATCTTGGACATGATTTCTTCAACCATTTGAATGCATCCAAGGCATGCCAAATGATTAGGAAGACACCCTCAGTGTGTCTTCCATGTCGTATTGGTTACCCAACATATAAAGAATACAATCAATACATGTCTTTTAGACCTTCAATACATGCTAGAAAATTCATCTAGGACATTCCAAAAATGTCCAGCATGCCTACTTAGACTCGTGCCATGTGGACCGTAGATAAGAATCTTCAGCTACATTTCCCTTTGATAAGGAAAGTTTCCTTGATGTAGTAGTTTCATGTAGTCAAACGAACCTAATCATATAATTCTCTTGGAAATACCATAATGATCATCACCAACTCTCTTTGATCTATCAGAAGATAAAGAATGAGTACACCAATCAAGCAGCCTCATAGTTGATGGCCCCAACCAATCGGGTAGCATCATAGTGAAAGCCCCAACCAGTAGAGCTATCTTAGAGTGCAAGCCCAAAAAAATTGGAGAGCCTCGTAGTATAAGCCTCGAGAAATTGGGTAGCCTCAATGTGTAAAGCCCCATCCAATCAAGCCGCCTCCATGTGTAAGCCTTGACCAATTAGGCAGCCTAAGAGTGTTAGCCCGGACCAATCGAGCAGCCTGAGAGTGTAAGCTCGGACAAATTGGTAAGCCTCATAGTGTAAGCCCAGACCAATTTGGGAGCCTCATAGTGTAAGACCCAACCAAACAAGAATCAATAGAGTGTAAGCCTCGACTAATCGTGTATCCTTAGAGTGTAATACCCAACCAATTGAGCAGCCTCAGAGTGTATGCCCTAACCAATCAAGCAGCCTCAGAGTGTATGTCCGGAAAAATGGGGTAGCCTAAGAGTTTATGCCCCAACCAATCAGGTATCCTCAAAGTGTACCATCTAACCAATTGGGCATCCATAGAGTGTAAACCTCGAAAAATCATGTACCTGAGAGTATAAGCCTCAAATAATTGATCTGCCTGAGATTTTAAGCCCTGACCAATTGTCCAACCTCAGAGTATAATCCCAAACCAATTAGGTAGCCTCAGAGTGTAAGTCCCAACCAATTGGATATATTTTATGTGTAATCCCCGATTACTGACATAATATAATATGTCCCAATATATAGGGAATCCATTTTCTTGTAAGGCCCTAGAATTCATAAAATCCTAGGGATAGTCATAATGTCTCAAAACATGATAAACCACTTTATCCGATCAGCAGGTTAAGGTATAATTGAACTATGAGGTCTCTGATTCCCCTCATATTTGGGATACATAGGATGCCTTTCTATGGCCTGTGACCCAATAGGCATCTATATCGGTGAAAGTGATTCGGTACTCTAAATTTTCCTAACTTATGGGATTAAAATACTCCCATAGGTTTTTCATTCTTACTCATTTATCATCAGATGACAAGACGACCTAGACATGGGAATTATTTTAAGTATAAACCTAGATTATGCCCTCAAGTTCCTAAAAAACATCAGCGAGTTTGGGATAAACTGAACTACAAGAACATTGGTTCCCACTATATCTGTGATATGTAGCACACCTTCCTAAGGCTTGATATCTATGACATATCCTCCATGGGATGGGTGATCATGCCCCTTAAAAGAAAATTTTAATGTGTAATCATTATATGGATATTCTCACATGAAATGTGTCCAATATACCATTATCTCTTGTTTCTCACTCTGAGTAAGCCCCACAAGAAATTAGAGACCTGTAATGATTATACTAAGAGCATGTTGAGAAATCTCTTTATGTGGTCTGACCATTTGTATGTAAGTCTGATTACACCCCATTGCCACTCATAGGGATGCATTCTTGAATAATCAATATATGGTAGTCTTATATGCATAAGTTCCACCTAGGGCATCTATTTTCATATCTCTCACAACAAAAATGCACATTAAAATAATAATGTTGAATCTGATTCCTGTATTAAATAGGACTTATAGGCCTCTTCATTGAGGTTCGATCCCTATATTCACATCCTTACCATATGAAGCTAAACTGAATGAATGGGTCCATTCATATGACATTAAACTATGATGAAAAAACTTCATGGGTTTTGATTCCTATTTTTAGAGGATACATAGGATGCCTCATAGAGATTCAATCCCATCCCCAAGACACCATCCATCTCCATGGTCCTGAATAGACTCCATAGTGCTCAAACATGACCATTTCCTAAATCATCATAATTAAATAAGATAGTGATAGATAATCTGTGATATACATGTTGTCATCCCATCAATACATTTTCGTAATCAGTCCCTTCACATAGGGGTAACCATTCCTGTATCGGTGTATTATAAGGATTTCACGAACATATCTTAAATATATAAGAGGGTCCTAGAGTGGGTAATAATTCTCCCCAAAAGGGTACAATGATCCCAACCTCCCACCCTCTCAGCCAATGCGAGTCCCCAAGAGTCGCTATGCTTGAAAACCCAGATGACCACCATCCTTTGAAAGTAGGTCCATACCCAGCTATGGATGAGGGAACTATTGGAAGTTTCTAGGAAATGCAAAACAAATGGAAAACACAATGCAAGAAATTGAGTGAGGTCCTAAGACTCTCCCATCAACCAGAACATCAAGTGATACCCATTCCATGCCTTAAATCTCGATGAAAGAAAAATGATGAACTTGATGTGAATTCCTTTGACTATGGCATATATTTCACGGTTCAAAATGTATATATTTACCAATTCCCATCAAGCTAGTTTCAACTATTCTCAATGCATAAAAAATGATTACCCCAAAATGTTTTTTTAACTACACTGAACCATGTGTAAAAAGAATGGACTGCCTCTTTACCCATTAACTCTAGAATTTACTGATTGAACATGCACTCTTATAAATGGTTCTATTTTGATAAGGTGTATTGTTTTATTCCTCAGTAATTATAATGATTCCTTGAAATTTTAATAAAATCGTCGAATGTGCCAACAGATCTCAAGATCCCTAGACATGATTCTTTGATCCTGAGGCCCCAACATACATTCTCACCCAAACACTTCTCCCATCATCGGTTGGAGAACATATTGGGCCAGAAATACCACAGAAACAACTTAATCAAGACTCTAGAATTAGCTCATTAAATACTTATGAATATGAGTTCTAATCAGTTTTCTTCCCCATGACAAGACACAAGAGGGGAAGTGACACTTATTGCTACATCCAGCCTTTTTGGGTACCTATTTCTGGAATGTAGTAGTGTACACCTTCCATATGTTGGGGAGGTAGATGAGGATAGTGAACATGACAACTCAATCACCCAGGAGATTCCTAGAAGGGATTACATCTATTCTGATAAACATTGGTGATATGTAGCCCTAATTCTACCATAAGATGCAGAGAAGGTTGTCCCTACACCAACTATTTAGGATGTAGAACCCATGAGGAGAGCCCACCTAGGGTATTCAAACATATCATCTCAGGAGAGGTCGTGTATCCCTGCTACTGCCAATTTGTATGAGGCCAACCAGCATATCTTAACATTATCCCAGAATCAATCTCAAATTACTTCTAACCAGGAGCCTCTGACTTCATCATAGTTGGCCTCAATGATTGTGGAATCCCTGGGAACACCCCAAACCATAGGTACAGGGGAATTTTTACCATATTACACACTTATATCCTCTTAATCATGGGAAACAGTCCCTCAAATAATATCTTGGGAACCAACTCCTCAAATGATATTATGGGTACTGACCAAAAAAATGGTATCAAGGCCACTAACACCTCCATGTGTATCATGGGCACCAACCACTCAAATAGTATCATTGGAATCGACCCCACACACAAGATATTCTATCAAGGAGGACCACTAGGCTGCTTGTGTATCAGTCATTATGATATCAATTGGATCTAAATACTCCTCACTAGATTCGGAAAAGCATGCTCTTAGAGGGTAAAAACATACCCTCCTATAGTAATTTGAGTCACAATAGTTTACCCTACCTTATTCCACTGGAACAAGAGAAGAAAGGATCAATGGTATCCACTAGGAATCTATAGAAGGTTTTTACAACTTTGTTTTCATTTTAGAGGATAATAATAATGGATCACATGGATAGTGGCAGCAGTGGATTAAGCCTCTAGGGTACAAATCAAAACTCTATCCATCATCCACTCGCCCTGACATTAAGAGAGGAAAGGGTTATTTTATAGATCCTTCTAGACATCCCCATGAGTATGATATGGAAATTTATACAGAAGAATAGATCACTGAAATCCATCAAGATAATTGATATCTTCAAGATATAATTGTGGGAATACTCATGAGATATCTACCTCGGGACGATGAACCTATATCTACTTATAGAATCTCTCCATGCAGTGAAGTTCCCCAATCCACAAGGCTGGGTGTATTTTCATATTTTCATCCCCTCATCAGGTGAAATCTGTAATGTCCTAGTTCTAGGTGCCACCCAATGGTTCCACGTAACTATTTGGTCAAATGGACTCAAGAGAATTTCCCAAAACACCAGAGGTTCCAACTAGCACTAAGGGCCTTGGGTGTGATAGTGGTGAAACTATGCCCTCTTTGGCAGAGTAACACAACAGAATAACAATAATATACAACAGTAGAAGAAAAATTACTATTCAATATGTAAGCAGTAGAAGACTGAAAGTAAATAAACAACTAGACAAAATATATAAATTATTCATGTCACATACATCTAGGAAAGTATTCAAACAAGTCACAATGCTGGAAATACAATACTAAACTAGAGAACAAAGAAAACAAGTTACTCCAGCAGAATTGCAAGCCTCATCTTGGTCTCATGCTCTCCAGCTCCATAGCACTCAAGTGCCTGAAGTAGAAGGGTGCTTTCCCTTATTTATACCTGTAACAATAAAATCTATTTGGTCCCAAAATCATGACCCAAATAGGGTGTGAGACGAATCCCACTAGGAAACCACCAAAATATTTGTGCCTAACTGTCAATGAATATGTATATGGTAGGAAATATGCAAAATTAATTAATAAACAAGGATTTAATAAAAAGTAAACAATCCTACATTTTCAACTAAATTTATTTAAATTTATTAATCATTCAAAAATTAATTCACAAGCAACCCTCTATAAAAGTTCTCATAGTCTAACCCCTCTTGTTTCACAAAGACAAAGACTCTCTAAGGAATCACTCACCATCAATTCCCAATGTGGTCTTTTAATGATAACTATGGACTCTCTGAGGAAGCACTCTACATCCATTCCCCATGTGGTCTTGTAATGGTATACTATAGAAACTCTGAGGGAGAACTCAAAATCTATATCCCCTATGGTATCGCAATGTGAAAAGTATAACAGACACTCTGGGGAATCCCTCAACGTCAATTCCCTCTATGGTCTAACTACAATAGGTTCTCACAACCCTATTTAATACAATCACACACAAAATATACCCCACAGCTAATGTAATATCAACTAATACAAGGATAAGAATCTACAAAACATATCACAAGCATGTCATAGAATTTCAAATCCATCCAAATAGCACTAGGAATGGAAAACAAAATAGCATAATAGGTAGTTCTAGATCCAATGGCCAATATCAAACAGACATGGGAAAACACATCCATAAGCAAGGTAATAAACCTAATTCATAATCAAAACCCTTTATCAAGACAAAAAATCATTACAGGCATCGAACAGGGTTAAATTTCTAAAAGACACAATATCCTAAACTATGGAATTTGACACTTTTCACACATATATTCCAAAGACAACTACAGAAAGGCACAAACCACATACCTCAACATTGTATGATTGATATAGTTCAACCTCAACCTATGAATCGAACTAGAATGTCGTAGATATAAAAAAAGTCAAAAATTATCACCCGTTAATAACTCATAAAAGAAGATAAATAAAAAAGGAGAGGCTCTATAAGAAGGAAGAACTATCTGGGGAGATTCCAACGCAATTGATGGTGCTTGATTCAGAGAACGGATGACGGATCAGGGGATTAGAGAAGAATCGTTTCTCTCAGTCTCTCCTAGACGAAACAGGGTTAGAAAGAGAACATTTTTGGAATTAGACGTGACCCTGGTCCAATTTAACATATAAAAAGAAAATTACAATTCATATTTATTTAATGTACACGCTGTGTACATGCCTTAATTAGCCCCAGCATTAGGCAGTCTCCAGGTCACCACACATGGTCCTGTACTCGATCGTTACACGACTTGTACACATCCACCAATAGAAACATGGTACACTACGTGTACTCCAAGGTACACGGTGTGTACTTCTAAAATTTCCAAAAACGCTACTTTTACTAAAAACACCAAAAAACAAGATCCGTACCTAAAATGATTATCGGAGTTCTTACAAAATCTTGACATTGATTCACCTCACCCCATCCCACAGGGCTAGGGGAATTTCTATATTTTCCTCCTCCTCATTAGAGATATTTTGGAAACCATCTAACCTCAGGTGTCTCCAAAAAACCATCAGTAGAGTCTAGACCTTTTAATCAGTGGAAAGCGTCTCATCATACAAAACCCACACTGTTTTAGCACCTACCCCTGAATCAAAAGAGATAGGGACCTTATACCCCATACTCTTAAATCAACTATAAACCTGCACCAATGGTGGAAAAGATGACATGCTAGAGAATTTTTCTGGTTGCCCATCTCTTGAATATAATAAGTGAAGGGTATATTCCTTCTAATAAATTCATGGTGTATGGAATTTCATATATTCCATGGAAAATAGTTTGATAAAACTCCCAAAAATAAGGAAGCCGCATGAGGTAGGGTTGATAGGCCATAACAACTATTG
The DNA here is from genome assembly GCA_963277665.1 of Viscum album. Lineage (NCBI taxonomy): Eukaryota > Viridiplantae > Streptophyta > Magnoliopsida > Santalales > Viscaceae > Viscum > Viscum album. Next base: position 1,334,835,925 of record OY728132.1, on the reverse strand, counting down.
ACCCTACCATCAACTTCTTTGGGCACACAATAGAAAGCTACTTTGCCTTCAAATATTGGTTGGAGGAGGAGGTATTTTAAGTCATGGTAGAGTTGAATGTTTCCGAAACTCGTGAAATATGCATAAGAGTTGTCAAATCTCCATCCGAAGAGTCACTCTCCTAACAGGCTACTGGCCACTGTCCTTACCAAGTGACATTAAAATGCATGGCCATCGTCCTTACTACAAGATGTTAAACAGCATGGATTTTGTCTATACTGCATGACATTAAACTATATGACTATTGTTCTTACCTAAAGATATTAAATTTTATGGATCTTATCCTTACCAAAAGATGTTAAATACATGGATATTTTTCTTACCAGAATACATTAAACTGCATTGCCTTTTTTCTTACCACATGACATTAAACTACATGGACATTGTCCTTACCATAATACATAAAATTTCATGGATAACATCCTTACCATAATAAGTTAAACTGAATGGATCACATCCTTTCCACTTGACATTAAACTACACGGTTCTTCTAGAACTATGTACATCTTTATTCTCATCCTAATGAGATACATAGGGATGCCTAAATTCTATTTCCTAGCCAAAACACCTATATTTAACTCCATATTACATGATGAAAAATTGCATGATGCATATCTCGGTCACAAGATTATAAAATGTGTGGTATCTCATTCTCTGGGAGATATCTTCATTGTTAGATAGGAAGGTCAACATACAACATGGTGAAAACTCCCCCTTCAAGACTTGTAAACCCACATGTGCTGAATTAGTTTTTTACAATATGGGAGGTAAAAAACCAATGAAAGATGATGATATAAAGGTTTCAAATCCCAATGTATTAGAGAATTCCCTTGGGAATCCCTAGAGTATGCCCGAAAATGATTTTGTGCTCCCCATAATTTTGGTCGAAGTAGTATATCAAATCCCAGAGATCCAAGCCCCTCCTGTCCTTAGCGACAATGTAAATGAAAATTAGCTCCATCATCTCTTTGTTAGGACTCAGATAGATAGGGATGATGATGTCTCTTCTAATAGCCTCCCTCACCCTAATAATTATAGAGAAGCCCCCAAATTTTGATCCTCATATAAAAATTACTCGAAAAACATAATTGGAGGAATATGAGGATAATCTTAGGAATTCCCCTCAACAATTCAAGGGAGATTTATCCACTACCATAGAATATCTTGGGTAAATAAATCTTGGAACATGATAATACTTGCATCCTACTCTTATTATCACCACCATACCCCTCAAAGAGAATGATATGTACATTGTATTTAAAAATAAAACATCAATATTTGGTCACTTAAAACTACATGAAAATTCCCGAAATGAGTCTAGATGTGCTTATGAACCATCTCATACACCTGATGAACATTGAGGCTTCAAACAAACAGTTGTGAGGATTCACCCTTAACTTGTTTAAAATCCTTCAAAAGTATTAAGAAGTACTTGCTTCCCCCAACAACTTTGATGGCTCTGGTGGAAGGGAGGTCACACATCTTATATGTGCTTATCATTGGATGCTTATTGGGCAGCCTACTTGAATAGAAATGTGATGCAGAAAGTGAGAATAGTCTCTACTACCTTATTTGGATGATGCTAGAACCATAGAGTCCATATGGTCCCTCATATAGATCCACTCAGAAGTCAGTGAACATACAATCCCTAGCTAATTTACTCATAGAACATCCTATACTAGAAAACAAACCATAAGACACCGAGCTCCCAGATGAAGTGGTATTCCATGTCTATGACACTCCACAGACATGGGAGATGTACTTTGATGGACCCTCTCGAAGTCTTTATAGTACAACATTGGAAAATACAAAGCTCAACTGGGTTGGTTTAGGGATTGTTTTGTCTTTACAGAGAAATAAGTTTTCCCTACTATTTCTCAATATCTAAAGGTTGCATAAATAGTAAGGAAGAATGCAAAACCAACATTAATAGATTAGAACTAGCCCTGCAGCTGCACATTGCTTAGTTGAACATCAAAGGGGACTCATAATTGGTGATGAAGTAGATCAATAGTGAATATTCTATTAGAAAGGAAGAACTAGTCCATATCATCAGTTATGCCTGGAGACTGATGAAAGATCTCCCTTTTGATTCCATGTTTCATCATGTTTGCACCAATGCATTAGTTAATTTAGCCAATAACCTTACCTATCCTAAAGATTAAATATTTTACATCACATATCGGAGAATGGTAAGGGCGTCCACATTAGATTAAGACACATAATTCATCCTGAGTACAGTAAGTTAAACTATACAAATCTGTCATGACCACATGATGTTAAACTATAGGAAGATCTTCCTAGAAAAATGATGTTAAACAAAATGTTTTCATTAGAAATATGTATGAATTTATTACTTCTCTCATTGGAAACGTAGTGACAAATGAATATATATTCGTGGGCCATACATAGGATTACTTTTCTTTCACATCGAGTGATCCAATGTCCTTATTGCATGATGTAAAACTGCATAGATCTAGGTCATCCCCCTTCACGATGGCTAACCCAATGTCCTTACTACATGACATAAAACCACATAGATTCATAATGTACATCTTCCTTCATGTTGATTCACCCACATACTTATCCCATGAAGAGGAATTTAAGGGTAGAATAATGTTTCCCCATACGAACAAGGTGTATCAGCTTCGACATTCTTGTCTTGGTCCTGAATACGAGAACTTAAAAGGAATACTATTGGTCCTTATTGTAGGAATTTAAACTGCATGGATCTTTAGAACTACTTGTGGTTTGATTCTCATTCTCATGAGATACGTTGTGATGCCCAGACATCCACCCGAGGACCCAACCATAATATTACCATTGATTCACATTAGTTCACCTTCTTCCTCACCGCATGATGTTAAACTACATGGGATTTCAATAACTACATAACAATTGGTTCTCATTTTTCATGATATTCATAGTGACACCCAAACATTCATCCTTAGGACCAACTACAATATTACTACTTTTCACATCGGTCCAAATTCATACTTTCCACACGACACAAAAATGAATGGTCCCTTAAATAAATATATTTGGATTGATTCTTATCATTACAGGATATGTAGTGATTCCTAGACATCTAATACTAGGCCCTACTACAACACTCAACAAAATCAATGTCCACATATCTATACATGCCAGACTAGCGAAAATAGAGTTTCTCGTTTAAGAAATATGTATGGATTGATTACCATCACCATGGGATACATAGTGAAACCCATAATTCCATTCATGAGTCCATCCAAAATTTTTCCATTTTACCTTGGGGATCAACTTCATTACCACATGACAAAAAACTACACGAAATTACATCCTTAATGCATGATGTTAAACTGGAAGACCAACATACTTACTACATGATGATAAACTGCACAAGAATATTTACTTACCACTTGAGGTTAAACTACAAGGAAAACATCTTGGTTGAATAAAACTAAAATTTCACAAAAAACATCCCCACAACATTATGATAAACAATGCAGACCATCTCCAATTTTTCATTCAATTTTGAATGACCATAGGAGGCTTACCTTAGTCAACTAGAGTACAGTGTTCTTCCATCATCTTTTAAAATCATATCAATCCATGTTCCACACTTCATGTCTTATATGCCTTAGGCTCCTACAATCCTTTCATTGTATTTGAAAAGGATAAAATATATCTCTTGGTTATCCCTGATTTTAGCACAGAAGGTCTTGAGACCCACCAACCAGATACATCTTGGTCCAATATAATGTGCCTTCAAATTCTTGCTAGATCAACATCATCGAGGTGGAATCGAACATATTAGGGTGTCATGGGAGATACCTGGTATGATTATCCCATATAATTTCTCTTGATCTAAGATACTCAAAGCATGATTTACGACATTTTGACCACATGCTTGGAAGGATGTTGGAGTACTCTTGACCTTGTATATCCTAATTAGGCTCTTTTGTAACACCTCTCATATTAGGACCATGGGATTCATGACCTTAAATTGATCGTTCATTAGTCAATACTATAAGACCTTAAACTCTATCCTATAATGTTTCAAATTGAAATACCTTAAAATTATTTTGAAAGAGATCCAAAACATGTGAGGTTGAAAACCCATAAAATGAGTCCTAATCAAAAATCAAGTCTTTGCTCACTAAACTCTTCATTTATAGAGTTATGGAAATAAATTAAGGTGAAAATAAAAGGCCTAAATTCCATATAGTTTGTTTGAAAACTCTAGTAAAATTCAATATATGATCACTGGACCCCCTAGTCCAAGAAAATTTTTGAGCAATGATTTGTCACATTTTCTTACCATGATAATTTTTTCACTAAGTGGTGGCATAACTTTTAGGGTGCTCGAACCCTTCTTGAATCTTACATTTTCCATAAATCACTCATATTTATTTAAATCATCTCAGTACATCGCAAACCTTTCATTTACCATAAATAGGAAAATATCTCTCTCTGATTGACCATGATATCAATGTTTAAGTTCTTAGGCCCACCAACTAGGGACAACTTAGTCTCACGTAAAGGGATTTCTAATTAAGGTGTGTCTATCATCATCATGATAAAACTGAGCACCCAATAGTGTTTTAATACATCCCTTGTGTGACTACCCCATATCTTCCTCGTCACCTAAGAACTTTGGAATATGATTTACAATCTCTATACTAGACTATTCTTGTGCATCTGAAATCCTCCATGTTGCATCTCTATTATTTTTACCCTTTCTCAACTCCAGAATGTGGAATGTCATTCCAGAACCTTTGATGTCCCCCACCTTCTGATTCGAAACTACAGGGTATAGGGATCAGGCTTAATAACATAAGAGTTGGATTTCTCTAGGATGTCAAATCCCTTCCTGGATAGCTTTCCTTCCCTACCCAACTTTATCATCTATACTTTTGAGACTTCTCAAATCATTCATGACCCTTGTAAAGAAGTGGATGTTGGATTTTATTGGAAATTCTATCAATGAAAAATGGATTTAACCCAACAACTAAAGGAATATCCTCCTTTCAAGATAGGATCTTCTAATCTTTGTGAGCCATGGAAACACTGAGGTGGAACCAAACATCTCAAAATGTTACAGGACTTACCCAGAATGTTTTCACCATCCCATATTCACTGAATCAAGATTTTCTATTATGATTTATATCACCCACACTCAAACTATCCAAGAAGTTCTAGTATCCCTAGAATTTATCCCTCATCCATATTTCCTTCAATAAAATATTCCATATCCCTTATAAAAGAGTGGAGATAATCTTATCTTTTCCATACTATTGATGCATAAGGGATTGAACCCACCAATTAAAGGCATCACTTCCTTACATGAAAGGAACTCTAATCCTCGTGATCCCTAGTAGCATCATAATAGAACTCACCACCCCATAGAGTTTTGAGTCATCTATGGTATTCTATCCCCATATTCCAAAAATTCTTAATAGTAAGACTCTAAACTACACAACATCTCAAAGGTCTGAGCTACAATACCCAAAATTACAATAAAGAAAAGGTCTGAGATAGAAGACCCTAACCTACACTACATCAATGTTCCAAGATATAAGACTCTAAAATATAGCAAAATAATATTCTAGTTTTCAAGACCAGGATACATTCAACTAAAAGAGATATAATGGTCGCCATGATGAAAACCTGATAAGGGAATCCTTTAAAATATTTGAGTACTTTCTCATTTAACATACACTTTGTATGATCTAATAAATATTGAAAATTTATTTAATGAAAGAGGCATAAAAATATGTCTGGTTGAAAACCTATAAGAATATGGCCTGGGAAAAATAAAATTCCATTCTCACTAAATCTTCATCCATTTGATGCATAGGAAAAATTTAGGTCAATCTAAATAAAGATATAAAAAGCTTGTGAGGCCCATCATATGGCCCTATAAAAAATCAAGCTATGCTCACTATGTCCCCTGACTTTGGAAAAAGTTAGATAATTTCACATTTATGTTGGATACCTTTACCAAACTACCCTTGTGAATCAAACAATCTCAAGACTACTAGAGAAGGTAAACTAATGAAAAAATTTATTTCAATGGGAATTCATGAACAATTATCGAAAATCAATCTTTAGAAAGTTAAGAACTCAAATACGTGAGATTGGATCTTTTTGGTATTACACACAAAGGATGGGCATCATGGATGATCTGATCAACATCTCTACTAAAACCTGGATCTTTACTCAAGATTTCATTACAAAAAAACTGATATTTCTCCTCTTACATATGTGTTATATCTACATAATGAAATTCATTATAGAGTTCTATATATATGAACCTATGAATTTTATGCGTTAGTTTGATCTATATAGTGGTATACTTCAAAACAACATGAAACTCAATTCACATCCTTAGAGGATACATAGAGACATCCATGTATCTTACTTTAGATCCATCCACAAGTTCCATTCCACCAAATCCCTATTCCATTTTAAAATGTATATACATTCATATTTCTAGGCATCCATACCCCATGTCAAAGATATTTCCTATGTTGGATTAAGATGAGCAGTTGTGACCAGATGTACCATATTCATAATTCTTCAGATTTCCTCATACATACTCAGTAAAAATACTCTTAGGAATTTCAGTATCATGGATCATTATACATTCAAATATGAAACAAAGTATTCTATGTTAACCTTAGAATCAGATTATTTTTAGTGTGATGAATCTCATTCTAAGGGGGGGATTTTTTTAGCTCAAATATTTTTTAAATTTTTTTACTTTACCATCAAATACCCAAGGAATGTGAAAACCATTAAAAACATTGATATATTTTTCACAAAAAAATGGAAATAGAATGATTGGAAGGCATGGGTTTGGTTTAAAAAAACACATTTTAGACTATTAATTATACTAAAAATTTTATTCTTATTTGATAGATTTTTATTACCCTTTTCCAACAAATAATTGTTATCCATCAACCAGCCATGCCAATTTGACCACAGGCCAATGTTGTACTAGAGGTTGACCATGCCTAGTGCAAGTAAACCTAGAACAACCGACGGATTAGTAGAGGAGAATAGATCTGATGAGAGGAATTCAGACATTTGTATTGGGTTCGTAGTGTAAAATCCCATAGGCATGAATTGACTGAGCCAAATAATTGGTGGTTCGATGACCGTAGTGGAAGTGATTCATATGGTATCGATATAGACCCCATTTCTAGCTCGAGAAGCAAAATTCATGAAGTGTCTTATATTCTAGAAGGGAAGAAGTGTGAGATTTCAATGTGGGGATAAATATTTCTATGGTGGTCTAATCTGGACCATCTGATCATGCATCCCAATGATCTTCATCATTCGATCATGCCTTCCATGGATCCCGGCCATCTACCCTGATCCCACACCTTGTGAACTCAAACCCAAACCATGTTGTGCCTTGAGAATTTGAACTTTTCCAATCCTTCATAGCACAGGACCTCTATCTTCAACCTTCTTCCGAACTTGTTTGATGTCTCAAGGCACACCCAAAACTCATTTGATTTCACTACCATATCTTTGGTACTTCACTGATATTCAAGAAATTCTAAGATGAACAGAGGGAGCCATCATATGATCCAAACGATGAGCTCCAGTACCCTCCCAGGGCATCCCCCGATAGTGATCGAAGTTTTCGCATTATCATCCTTTGATCATGCAACCGAACTAAAGACAAGAACTGAGGTGTCATGAGTGATTCAGTGACCATGAACCCCTTTTTCCTTTAACATATTTCCTACAATTTAAATAGGATTTATTTAGAACATGTGGAACCATATAAGGGAGTCAAGTCCATCACATGATCATTCATTGATCATGCGACCGAAGCAAGGATAATCAATAGAGGCGTCGTAAGAAGTTTAAGAATGCAAACCCTTCCCCCTCTAATGTATATCCCATCTAGATAAAATAGAATCTACCAAATCATGTGACACTATAGGAAGAAATAGTGTCATAGCATGACGTTAAACTGCATGGGATTCCAATAACTACATATGAATTGGTTCTCATTTTTCAAGATATTCATAGTGACAACCAAACATTCATCCTTAGGACCAACTACAATATTACTAATTTTTACATCTGTCCAAATTCATACTTTCCACATGACACAAAAATGAATGGTCCCTTAAATAACTATATTTGGATTTATTCTTAACATTACAGGATATGTAGTGATTCCTAGACCTCTAATCCTAGGCCCTCCTACAACACTCAACAGAAACAATGTCCACATATCTATACATGCCAGACTAGCTAAAATAGAGTTTCTCATTTAAGAAATATGTATGGATTGATTACCATCACCATGGGATACATAGTGAAACCCATAATTCCATTCATGAGCCCATCCAAAATTCTGCCATTTTACCTTAGGGATCAACTTCATTACCACATGACAAAAAAATAAACGAAATTACATCCTTAATGCATGATGTTAAACTGGAAGACTGACATACTTACAACATGATGATAAACTGCAAAAGAATATTTACTTACCACTTGAGGTTAAAATACAAGGAAAACATCTTGGTTGAATGACACTAAAATTGAAAAAAAAACATCCCCACAACATTATGATAAAAAATGCAGACCAACTCCCATTTTTTATTCAATTTTGAATGACCATAGGAGGCTTACCTTAGTCAACTAGAGTACGTGGTTCTTCCATAATCTTTTAAAATTGTATCAATCCATGTTCCACACTTCATGTCTTATATGCCTCAGGCTCCTACAATAATTTCATTGTATTTGAAATGGACAACATATATCTCTTGGTTATCCCTGATTTTAGCACAGAAGGTCTTGAGACCCACCTACCAGATACATCTTGGTCCAATATAATGTGCCTTCTAATTCTTGCTAGATCAACATCATCGAGGTGGAATCGAACATATTATGGTTTCATGGGAGATACCTGGTATGATTGTCCCATATAATTTCTATTGATCTATGATACTCAAAGCCTGATTTACGAAATTTCCACCACATGCTTGGAAGGATGTTGGAGTACTCTTGACCTTGTGTATCCTAATTAGGCTCTTTTGTAACACCTCTCATATTAGGACTATGGTATTCATGACCTTAAATTGATCGTTCATTAGTCAATACTATAAGACCTTAAACTCTATCCTATAATGTTTCAAATTGTAATACCTTAAAATTATTTTGAAAGAGATCCAAAACATGTTAGGTAGAAAACCCATAAAATGAGTCCTAATCAAAACTCAATTCTTCTCTCACTAAGATCTTCATTTATATAGTTATGGAAAAAGTTAGGGTTAAAATAAAAGGCCTAAATTCCATATAGTTTGCTCGAAAACTCTAGTAAAATCCAAGATATGATCACTAGACCCCCTAGTCCAAGAAAATTTTTGAGCAATAATTTGTCACATTTTCTTACCGTGAGAATTTGTTCACTAAGTGGTGGCATAACTTTTAGGATGCTCGAACCATTATTGAATCTTAAATTTTCCATAAATCACTCATAATTATTTAAATCATCTCGGTACATCGCAAACCTTTCATTTACCATAAATAGGAAAATATCTCTCCCTGATTGACCATGATATCAATGTTGAAGTTCTTAGACCCACCAACAAGAGACAACTTAGTCTCACGTAAATGGATTTCTAATTCAGGTGTGTCTATCATCATCATGATAAAACTGAGCACCCAATAGTGTTTTAAGACATCCCTTATGTGACTACCCCATATCTTCCTCATGACCTAAGAACTTGGTAATATGATTTACAATCTCTATACTAGACTATTCTAGTGTATCTGAAATCCTCCATGTTGTATCTCTATGATTTTTACCCTTTCTCAAGTCCAGAATGTGGAATGTCATTCCATAACCTTTGATGTCCCCCACCTTCTGATTCGAAACTACAGGGTATAGGGATCAGGCTTAATAACATAAGAGTTGGATTTCTCTAGGATGTCAGAGCCCTTCCTAAATAGCTTTCCTTACCTACCCAACTTCATCATCTCGACTTTTGAGACTTCTCAAATCATTCATGACCTTTGTAAAGAAGTGGATATTGGATTTTCTTGGAAATTCTATCAATGAAAAATAGATTTAACCCACCAACTAAAGGAATATCCTCCTTTCAAGATAGGAGCTTCTAATCTTTGTGAGCCATGGAAACACTGAGGTGGAACCAAACATCTCAAAATGTTACAGGACATACCCAGAATCTTTTCACCATCCCATATTCATTGAATCAAGATTTTCTGTTTTGATTTATATCACCCACACTCAAACTATCCAAGAAGTCCTAGTATCCCTAGAACTTCTCCCTCGTCCATATTTCCTTCCATAAAATATTCCATATCCCTTATAAAAGAGTGGAGATAATCTTGTATTTTCCATACTATCAATGCATAAGGGATTGAACCCACCAATTAAAGGCATCTCTTCCTTACATGAAATGAACTCTAATCCTCGTGATCCCTAGTAGCACCATAATAGAACTCATCACCCCATAGAGTTTTGAGTCATCTATGGTATTCCATCCCCATATTCCAAAAATTCCTAAAAGTAAGACTCTAAACTACACAACATCTCAAAGGTCTGAGCTACCATACCCTAAACTACAATAAAGAAAAGGTCTGAGATAGAGGACCCTAACCTACAATACATCAATTTTCCAAGATATAAGACTCTAAAATATAGCAAAATAATATTCTAGTTTGCAAGACCATGATAAATCTAACTAAAAGAGATATAATGCTCTCCCTGACGAAAACCGGATAAGGGAATCCTTGAAAATATTTGAGTACTTTCTCACTGAACATACACTTTGTATGATCTAATAAATATTGAAAATTTATTTAATGAAAGAGGCATAAAAATATGTCGGGTTGAAAACCTATAAGAATATGACCAGGGAAAAATAAAATTCTATTCTCACTAAATCTTCATCCATTTGATGGATAGGAAAAATTTAGGTCAATATAAATAAAGAGATAAAAAGCTTGTGAGGCCCATCATATGGCCCTATAAAAAATCAAGCTATGCCCACTATGTCCCCTAACATAGGAAAAAAACAGATAATTTCACATTTAGGTTGGATGCCTTTACCAAACAACCCTTGTGAATCAAACAATCTCAAGACTACCAGAGAAGGTAAACTAATGAAAAAATTTATTTCAGTGGGAATTCATGAACAATTATCGAAAATCAATCTTTAGAAATTTATGAACTCAAATATGTGAGATTGGATATTTTTGGTATTACACACAAAGGATGGGGATCATGGATGATCTGATCAACAACTCTACTAAAACATGGAACTTTACTCAATATTTCATTACAAAAAAACTTATATTTCTCCTCTTACATATGTGTTATATCTACGTAATGAAATTCATTATAGAGTTATATATATATGAACCTATGAATTTTATGCGTTAGTTTGATCTATATAGTGGTATACTTCAAAAAAACATGAAACTCAATTCACATCCTTAGAGGATACATAGAGACATCCAAGTATCTTACTTCAGATCCATCCACAAGTTCATTTCCACCAAATCCCTATTCCATTATGAAATGTATATACATTCATATTTATAGGCATCCATACCCCATGTCAAAGATATTTCCTATATTGGATTAAGATGATAAGTTGTGGCCAGATTTACCATATTCATAATTCTTCAGATTTCCTCATACATACCCAGTAAAAATACTCTTAGGAAGTTCAGTATCATGGATCATTATACATTCAAATATTAAACAAAGTTTTCTATGTTTACCTTAGAATCAGATTCTTTTCAGTGTGATGAATCTTATTTTAAGGGGGGGATTTTTTTAGCTCAAATATTTTTTAAATTTTTTTACTTTATCATCAAATACCCAAGGAATGTGAAGACCATGAAAAATATTGATATATTTTTCATAAAAAATGGAAATAGAATGCATGGAAGGCATGGGTTAGGTTTTAAAAAACACATTTTAGACCATGAATTCTACTGAAAATTTTATTCTTAGTTGTTATATTTTTATTACCCTTTTCCAACAAATGATTGTTATCCATCAACCAGCCATGCCAATTTGACTACAGGCCAATTTTGGACTAGAGGTTGACCATGCCTAGTGCAAGCCAGCCTAGACCAGCCTAGACCAACCGACGGATTAGTAGAGGAGAATAGATCTGATGAGATGAATTCAGACATGTGTATTGGGTCCGTAGTGTGAAATCCCATAGGCATGAATTGACTGAGCCAAATAATTGGTGGTTCGATGCCCGTGGTGGAAGTGATTCATATGGTATCGGTATAGACCCCATTGCTAGCTCAAGAATCGAAATTCATGAAGTGTCTCATATTCTAGAATGGAAGAAGTGTGAGATTTCGATGTGGGGCTTAATATTTCTATGGTGGTCGAATATGGACCATCTGATCTTGCATCCCAATGATCTTCATCATTTGATCATGCCTTCCATGGATCCCAGCCATCTACCCTGATCCCACACCTTGTGAACTCAAACCCAAACCATGTTGTGCCTTGCGAATTTGAACTTTTCTAATCCTGCATAGCACAAGACCTCTATCTTCAACCTTCTTCCGCACTTGTTTGATGTCTCGAGGCACACCCAAAACTCATTTTATTTCACTACCATATCTTTGGTACTTCACTGATTTTCATGAAATTTTAAGATGATCAGAGGGAGCCATCATATGATCCAAATGATGAGCTCCAGTACCCTCCCAGGGCATCCCCTAATAGTGATCGAAGTTTTCGCATTATCATCCTTTGATCATGCAACCGAACTAAAGACTAGCACTGAGGTTTCATGAGTGATTCAGAGACCATGAACCCCTTTTTCCTTTAACATATTTCCATAAAATTTAAATAGGATTTATTTAGAACATGTGGAACCATAGAAGGGAGTCAAGGCCATCACATGATCATTCATTGATCATGCGACCGAAGCAAGGATAATCAATAGAGGCATCATAAGAAGTTTAAGAATGCAAACCCTTCCACCTATAATGTATATATCATATGATTAAAATATAATCTACCAAATCATGTGACACTATAGGAAGAAATAGTGTCATAGCATGATCAAATGAAGTGATCATGCGATGAATAAAATCTGGACATGTGGTGTCGATATGTAAAACCTCTGCTACTTCAGTCAAAAAAAGAATCATCCATCCCCAAAAAATAATCATCACTATAAACCTCCCTCAGTCTATAAATACTCCACTCCCTTCACACACAAAAAATCAAGAAAATGGAAGTATAGGATCTCTAAAAAAGAAGTAATAGAGGTGAAACACAGGAGGATTACAGGCGTCGGCCACCACCCTCTTGGAGACCGTATCCAGGTAATAAAATAGAATCATACCATGAAAACCTATTGTGGCATGTCATCATAATAACCCATCATGTGATCGTTATAAGATCATGTGATCACATGACAGAATATTGTCATGTAATTCCCCTTGTCATGTGGCACATGCAGACAACCTGGGACATGACTTTCCTTCCACTCATGCCATTAGAATATTTCATTGAAAAATTCTCAGGAGATCACGCGATTGTAGATGGTGTATTGAAGTTCACACGATCTTATCATGAAAATGTTCCCCAAGAATACTCCTTCGCCCAAATAATGTCCATGATGGTACCCACAAGTTTACAACAGTGAATACATAGGCCCCAGTCATGCAACATCACAGGAAATTCTCCATGAAACCCAAATAATAAATGGCTCACAATTCCATGGTCATTTGGAAGAAATACTGGGGATGTGAGCCCCATAACTGATGATCGATGGGTTGTCCTCAACCGAGAGTCCTTGTTTGCGTATATGGCACCATCATACATCTCTAGAACACAGGCATAGATACACCCATGTGATCCCTAATGAATCATGTGGTTTCATGGTGATCATGTAAACATTTGGAGATTAAGTAGATTCTAGTCCAACAATTCCTTGTCACTTTGATCCCAAAATAGGAAACAGACATGTTAGATTGATCTCTCAGCATCCCATTAACATTTCACAATTTTCATAAAATGGACTAGGGGAAAGTCAACTTGGTCAGGAAACAATCCCTTAACATGTATGTGTTGTCACGCGGCAATCCTAGGAAAAAGTCAAGTAAATCCTAAAAATCACCTTGGAGTCTTTCTCCTTTTTTATGAAAATACATCCTTGAACATGAACCTTGATCATGAAAATGATTCATTGACATTTCATCATGATCATGTGACTGTCCATAGACATGTCCATATTAACATGCAACTGTATGAAGAGAAGTCAGGTCGATTAAGAAACAAAATATAGTCATGTCTACATCAATCATATCTGAAGTCATATAAGACAAGTTAGTTGATCATCTGTGAGGCCCTAGACATGTCTTCTTTGGTTTTGTGAATTATCTTGGACATGATTTTTTCCCATTCAAAGGCATCCATGGCATGACAATTGATAAGGAATACACCATCAAGTGTGTCTACCATGTCAGATTAGTGCCCTAGCATTTCAAGAGGTCAATAAAGAAATTTCTAGCATACATCCAAGACTTCCCAGGTAAATCCTCTAGGACATTCCAACATTATTTTTTATGCCTACTTGGATTCATTCCATGTTGATCCTAACTAAGAATCTTCATTTGTATTACCCTATGGAAAGGTAAGTGTCCTTGATGAGCTATGTTCATGCAGTCATATGACCCTACTGATATCATTCTCTCAGAAATACCATCATGGTAATCACCACCTCTATTTGATCTATCAGAAGATAAATAATGATTAAACCAAACCAGAAACCATAGAGTGTAATCACTGACCAATCAAGTAGCCAGAGAGTATAATCCCCAGCCAATCATGCAGCATCAGAGTTTAAGCCCTGACCAATCAGGTAGCCTTTTAGTATATGACTCGACCAATCGGTTAGCCTTAGAGTGTAGGCCCTGACCAATTGAGCAGCCTAAGAGTGTAAGATCCGACCAATATATTAGCCTCCGAGTGTAATCCCTAACCAATCAGGCAGTCTTAGAGTTTTAACCCTGACCAATCGGGAAACCTCATAGGGTAAGCCTTGAACAATCGAATAGCCACAAAATGTAATCCCAGACCAATTGGGAAGCCTCATATTGTAATCCCTGACCAATCGGACAGTCTCATTGTGTATGTCCTGACCAAGCATGCAACATGAGAGTATAATCCCCAACCAATCAGTTAGTCTTAGAGTGTAAGACTTGACCAATCGGGTAGCCCTAGAGTGTAGGCCCCGACCAATCAAGAAGCTTCAGAGTGTAAGCCCTGACTAATCGGATAGCCTCAATGTGTAATCCCCATCCAATATGGCATCCTCAAAGTGTATACCCCGACTAATCGTGTAGCCTAAGAGTGTAATCTGAAACCATTTGGGAACTCTCAGAGCGTAAGCCCTGAACAATCAGATAGCTTCATAGTGTAAGCCCCAACAAATTGGGAAGCCTCATTGCGTAATTCCAGATTACTGATATAATATAATATGTCCTCTGCTATAGGGAATCCATTTCAGTATAAGCCCATCACATTCATAAAATATCAAGGATATTCTTAATTTCTCTGAGCATGATCACCCACTGTTTCCTATTAGTGGAATATGGGATAAATGAACTATGAGGACTCTGATTCCAACCATATTCAAGAAACATAGGATGCCTTTCTATGGCCTAAGATTTCATAGGAATCCATTTCTGTGTATGTCCTTTACTACTCCAAAAGTTCTGACATACGAGATTGAAATACTCCCTTGGTTCTTCCATTATTCCTTGTCTATCAGTGGATTAGAAGACAACCTACACACAAGCATCATTTTAAGTATGAACCAAGATCATTCCCTCAAGTTCCTCAAATCCATTTGTAGGATTGTTATGAACTGATGAGAACTTTTATTCCTACCATAATCGATATACATAGGATTCCTTCCTAAGGACTGATCTTTATTCCATATCCTCGATAAGATGGGTGATCATACCCCTCAAAGGAAAACTTTAATGTGTAATCCCTATACAGATATGCTCTCATGTAATGTTTCTAATATACAATTATAACTTATTTCTCACATTGATCATGGATCACGTGGAATTATATACCGATGATGATTGTACAGAGAGCATGTTGAGAATTCCCCTATTGTAGGCCCACCATTGGGATGTAAGTCTGATTATATCCCATATCCAATCACAGGGCTACATTCTCAAAGAAGAAATTTAGGCCAGTCTTATATCCATATGTCCTACCTAGGGACTCTATTTTCATATCTCTCATAACATAGACGCTCGTTACAAGAACTATGTATACTATGATTCCATGTATTAAACAAAATATATATGAAACATCAATGAGGTCTGAGCCCTATATTCACATCCTTACCATATGACATTAAACTGCATGGACGAGTTAAGTTATATGAACTTAAAGTATGTAGAATGAACTATGTGGGTTGTGATTCCTATTTTCATAGGATATGTAGGATGTTTCATAAAGGTTCAATATCATCCCCAAGACACCATTCATCTCCTGGGATAACAATAAATATTAGAGTTCTTGAACATGGCCAAGGCATAAAGCAACATAATTAAAAAAGAGAGAGATAGAGAACCCATGATATATAACTGTTCATCCATATCGACACATGTTTATAATCAATCCATTGAAACATGGGTAACCAGTCCTGTATCGGGGTTTGGAAAGGATTCCATGAACATATATTAAATCTATAAGAGATTCCTGAAAAAAGAAAATAATTCCACCCAAAAGGGTGATATGATCCCAACCTTCCATCCCCTCAACCAATGCGAGTCCCCAAGAGTCATTGGGACTAAAAACATAGTTTACTACCAACCTTTGGAAGTTGGTATGTACCCAGCTATAGATAAGGGAACTGTTAGGAGTTTCAGGGAAAGGAAGAACAAATGGAAACCTCGATGAAAGAAATTGAGTGAGGCCCTGAGAATCTCCACTCAAACAAACTATCAGGTGAAACCCATTCCAAACCTCTAATATTGAATAAACAATCATATATACTCTTTTAATTTCCATTTCATAGGAGGTACAATAACTTTTCTTGTGTCTATGGTGGACTAACTCAGAGCAGAGCGATGTGATTTTTATTTCACTAACGCTTCACATTGAAGGTGATAAAGATAAATTTTATGTTTATATGTGATATAAATGAAATAATTTTGATGTTCATGCCATATTTATAATTATTTAATTACAATATATATCATTTTATTTCTTTCATTTTCACTCATGTAAAAATGATAACAACATTCATATAAGGACTGATTACCAACTTCAAGAAGTGTTGGGACATTATTTTCATCACAAAACCATAAGGATGATATGTATATATATAAGTATATAATTTGTAATATATGATATTATTATCCTTAAATAATGTTTAAATATTACTTAACTTATTTCTATCATTATCAATGAAAAATTGAAACGTTACTCATTGGTACATACAACCTACCGTCTCCATGATCATAACATAATTATTTTTTCATAACAAACAATAATGATTATTTATAAAAGTAAAACTAAAGTAAAAATACAATAATTATTTATTTATTGCTATTATAGATATGATATAAATATATAATATTTCTAATAACTACAACATTCATAATAAATAAAGAGTGAGAAAACAAGGTGAATAACACCCAAAATAATAAAAATAATGAATGATTATTAATTAATGGGTGGTAAAATGTTATAAATGAATAAAATATGAAATTGTACATATTAATATGGTTTTGGTATAATTTAATAACATTTTTAAAATCATTTTACCAGTGGTTGATGAATTTTCAATCAAATGGATGAATGAGGTAATAGAATTCATATAAATTTACATTCCAATGAGAATTATTTGTTATTATCCACAAATTCACATTTATGTGGATTATAAACTACCCATTTTAAATTTAATATCATGATTCACTAATTCATAAAGTTATTTTAAGTTTCAATTTAAATTAATTCATCCAATGCGATTTGACATGAAAATTACAAAGTTGTAAAGGTTATTGTGAAATATCACTTTCCTTTTTGATTGTCAAGATTATATTGAAACAATCACTTTCTTGTAATAATTTATCATTGGAAATTTAATTTCTATTAAATAATGTCATTCATGTATGATGTATATGACTATTTTGTTAACTGTATACCTTTTTTATATATGGTTTTTACTTTGAATGTAATTTGATTACCTGGGGAAATATTGATAAATATGTATCCTTTACTCAATATGCATATTGATTTGGCACATTTCTGATAAATTAATTCTATTATTTTATATATGAGGATGGATTTGGGAATGAAATACACAGGTTTTGGACTGGTTAATGAAATCCCCTTGAAGCATACATGTTCTCATGAAACATAATGATTTTTCCAAACATTGTGTATTTGTTACCAAATTTTTTAATTTGTCTTGAGGATAGATCTTGAATGTAGAGATATAGTTGGCCAAACCATATCTATTTGTACCCATATTTTTTAGACTATTTTGAGGATGGATGTTGATGATAAAGGTATCATGTTCTTGGGAAACCTGAAATCTACTAATTAAGAATTTAATTTGTTTTAGTTATTATTATTATCCCTGATATTTTTTCTATGATATTATATATGGATGAATTTAATTCTCAGTTTATTGATTAAATGAATTTTTTTTACAATTATTTACCTTTACATATTCATTCTTCTATATATAATCATGAGATTTAAGATATTTAAATGGGTTTCTTGTTATGTTATTTACCTTTTCATGTGTATTATTCTTATTGATTCATGATAACATACACTATACATAACCATTATGGATAATTTCTGTTAAACCGTATTTTTTTCCTTTCTCTGTAATAGATGATGTGTACTATGAATTATATTGAGAGATATTCTAGATTTGATAATGTTATTCTTCAAAAAACATTTTTTGTAATTTTTGTATTCAAATTTAAAGTAAGAGTCAATTATGTATCAATTTTACCAAGACTACTAAAGAGTTTTTTCCTCTAGGAATAGAACCATTGTATTTATTCCAATGTTATATAGTAAGATAATAGATCTAGGATACTATGGTCAATATCACTAAAATCTGTACAAAACAACTTACTATAGCTATATACTTAACTTCGACAATGGATAATGAAACGTATTTTTGTTTCTTACTACACCATGAAACTAGAGACGCGCCAAAAATGTGATATGTTCCCCCTGTTCTTTTTCTATCTAAATTAAAACAACTAAAATAAAAATTTGAATGACTAATGAAATAAAATAATTCTCTTATAGAATAAAATAGTCTTGAATTGTTTGTGTTTTTTTGTATTTGAAAATTCATTTCACATAATGTAAATGGGACTGTTGTGGATTTTCATGAAAAGGGGAACACATACATACACTAAAATTTAAATCCAACTAGTGGGAAGTTAATTAGAGTAAACATAAAATCATACCTCTATAAGTGGTTCGATCAGGTAGTTTTTTAGCTTCATCAAGATCCAATTTATAGGTTGTAATCATGGAAATATCATTACTTTTAGAAAAATCCATATAAAAAAGTTTCAAAAGATCACTATTTCATATATTTTGATATAATGTAATTCCATATTTATATTGGAAAATATGAAAACCAATAATTAATTTAGGTTTAACCATAAAAATCATTTCAAATTCACTTTTCATAATTTTTGAGAATATAATACAAAATAAATTTCATTATGATCCACAAATAATACCATAATCATCGATTTCTATAACAAAATTATAATTTAAAATTAATTAAATAAAAATATTTGGTTCTTCAATTAAATTATTTAAACCTTTTTAAATAAAAAATTAGTTGAGCATATCATACTAATATATTTGATCTTGTTTTAAACTATATAATGAATTTTTCAATTTAAAAAAAGATTTTTGAAAGTGAGGGTTATAAAATATCGGAGTTATTCTAAAAAATATCCCCAAAAATATAATCTTTTATGAATAAACTCTTTAAAAATGTTTGATATAATTTAAAATTCAAATGTTCTCTATAGAAAAGAAAATTTTGTATGGATTCATATCTAGATAGTGGAGAAACGGTTTCCAAATAGTGAGTACCTTCTTATTGACTATATCCTCATACAAATGGTCTTACATTATTTATAATTATTTATCTAGAATAATCAATGTTTTTTATAATCAAATATTTAGTATATATTGTTAGGTATTCTGTGGTTCTTTCCATTAGTTCCCAAAATCTATTTCATTAAAACTGATTTAACTATTCATGAATTCCCATTACCAAAAATTCAAAATTAATTTCTTCATTGATGTTCTTATGTTTATGTTGTTTCAAGAAATATTTATGTTCAATAAAGTTTATAATAGAAGCCTTTGTCTGAGTTCCTTTATTTAGGTCTTAGAAAAATATAATGGATGATATATTTGAGTCCAAATTTCACTAGGAATTGAAGATTTAGTATCTTCATTTTCAACTACATGGCAGGGTTCATGATTGACCTTGGAACATGGTGATTTTTTAATAGGAGTTCATGTAGAATTTTCTATAGGTTTAACATTAATTTCCATATTTGAATAATCATACTCCAAATTTTCAGAAGATATCTTAGGTTCATATGAATCCATCACATCAATCATGACATGTATAGATTTCTCTATATTCTAATTCATTTTTTTAAATACCCTTATGATTTACTAGTTGAATAATATCAACGATAAATTTTATCATCTCTTTTGTATGAATAAAATGTCTAGTTTATATTTTTTATTGGATTTAAAGACATTAATACAATAAACTCTATTGTAATTAACTTTTGGGTTTCTACGATTCCAACTTAAAAGAATCTGATTGTGAAATATATTATGTATATATTGAGTTATGTTTACAGCTTCTTCCAAAAAGTAAATAGGTATATCATACTCAATGATAATGTTCCAAGAAATTTATTAAAGGGTTCTATTAATACTTTATCATACACCATTCAACTATAGTGTCCTATGAGAAGAAACTATATTGTTATACCCTTTTTTGAGCATAATAATTAAAACACTTGAATTTAAAAATCATGACTAGTGTCTCTTTTTAAGGTCATATTTCTAAATCAATTGTGATTTTATATGATTTATATATTTTAAAAAACATGAAAGAGATTCAATTTTATGTGAGAGGAAAAAAACTCATCTTTATCTTGAATAATTATACACAATTAAATGTTCATAATTGTTTCCTTCTAAACTAGAACCTCTGGAGCGTCTAAAAATAAAAATGAAACACTAATTGTTTTGATGTTGATACTTTATTATTTGGGAAGAAAGATATTTTTACTACATTACCTTTTGATAGGGATTCCAGATATTATCTATTGAAAATTTTAGTATGGGTATATCCTTGACTAATCCTTTAGAAGTTAAATTACTAAGATATTCTATATTTATATAGACTAGTCTCTTATGCCAAATCAGATATTCATTACAAAAAATCACATAAAAAGTAAGAATTCGGAGAAAATAATTAATTCAAATCAATAGAATAAACATTATTATTTCACATAGTAATAAAAAAAAATATAAATTTGACATAAAATACATTATAATAATTTTTTCAAACATAACATGGTAATCATCATTTGAAATTTGTGAAATTATAGGTACAATATAGTTTAATAAATCATAAAACGCATTAAATAAAAATAGTACTAGAGTAAACGATTTGACCAAGTCCTATTATCTTTCCTTATCTATTTTCATCGAAGGGAGATATCCCCCATCAACATTGATTAGATTCATTCCACTTTATTAGTACATAGTTATATTTCTGAAACATCTACTATCCAAATAGAAAAAATGATTTCTTGTACTCTTCTTGTAGATTTCATAAAAAAATATATTTAGACTATAACTGAATCTAGTAACCATATTACCTTATGTCCAAATATGTTACTAATAATATATTTAGGATAATGGTATTATTAGATTTATATAAGAAAATATTAGACATTAAAAAATAAAAAAAAAATCTTATATCCATATGAGTAAGAGGTGTTTACTGACATGGTAGAATGATAAATTAAGACAAATTTATTTTTATTAATCCTTCTCTCTCATGGGTGGTAACCAATTCCAGTAGTATACATTGGCTTATTTTCTTTACCGAGAAGTACAGTGAGAATTTATCTAATATTATTTAATCCTTTTATATCATTCTTTAATTCCTCCTTATATAATTTTAGCTCACTTTTTTCTTTGAGTTATTAAGAACTAATAAACAATTCTACATTAAGATTAGTTTTAATGTGAGTAGACATATCATGTGGCTTTTTTAAAATTTTATACTTATCATTCAATTCATTAAATGTATCTTACAATATATTATATTACTTGAATATATAATCACTAGTCAAATTTTTTGTACCATTTCCATTATTATTAAATATTGTAATATGTTTGGTAAATGAATATAAAATATTTTGTATCAAAGATATCTTTTTCATGAAACAATATTGGATATACCAATTTTTCCTTATATTATGGAATTATAATAACTTTATCTATAGGCTGAGCCACTCTATATTTCTTTCATAACATTTTTATATCTTGTACCTTTTTCCTCATACAATTCATTTTATTTGATCTTGGTATAGTCAGCTTTGATATTTCCATCCCTTTTAGACTTGTAAAAGGATATTTAATTTTTTTAATCATCCACTTCCTATAAGTTTATCTCATTTACATTATTTTCATAAATTTACCTACAATTTAAACTTTTTTATAACTTTGTATTCCTATATAATTTGATCAAATGTCTAGCTAAATGGTCTATTTCATCATCACTATCAGATACTGATTCCTCATCATCTGAACTCTCAAAATTGAAATTATCTATTTATGTTGATGTAGATGTATTGAAGGATACTAAATTTATTTTGGGTTCATATTTATCATCCTTTTTCACTTGAAATTCCTCTTCAATACATCATGAGTTTTCAAATAAGTTCCTCTACTAGAAACGTACCAATGCCACCTAATTATCTTATATAAAAATATGTTCCACTCTATCTATCTGGTAAGAATATTAAAAGTTCCCTATCATACTACTTGTTAGTAATATTATTTCCAAGTGTATTTATGGTATTAATTATTAAATTATTATTCTGATACATTCCATAAATTAAATAATTAAGACTCATCTTATAACTAACATTTTTAATAGTATATTTTTTAAAATAAATTTATTTAACATTTAATGTTTCTTTAGGAAAAAAATATTGTATCCCATATTTAAAAAGTCATAGTATAAGAATATGTTATATAAAATTCAACCTCAACTAAATAATAGTAAAAAGAATTTATATATTTATAATTACTATCAATGGAAACATTAGAGGTATCACCCCAATATTTTCAATGAGATGTAGGTGTATTATATTTTTTTTCAATAAGAATCCAAATATCGAACACAATTATCTCTATATGAATTTTATTTTTAATAATTATTTGAGATTGGTTACATTCATTAAAATAATGAGGAATATTATTATTACTTCCATCAATAATAATATTTTCCATAAATATATAAATTTAGATAAAAAATTATAAACTGTAAGTATAACTATATCATAGTAAAAAGTATTTTTTAAGAGATCTAATACCAAATTTTGTACTTAGTTAACAACTAAACAGGGAGGTGAATTGAGTTTCCAATCAATTTTTTATAAATAAAATTTTCAACAAAATATCTCTCAATATGATATAAAACCCCAGTTAAAAATTGTAGTTTTATATAATTTAAACTTTTGTTAATCTTCTCAAAGTATCAATCAGATCTCAATTAAAATACCTTTCAAAACATATCAACATTTGAAATAAATTTACCAATATCAAACATTATAAATATAACACTAATTTATGTTAACAATTATATTCATGTTTTATTTTATAATTTATAAATAGAAAATTGATTTTATTTGAAATAATGAAAACAAAATAAGAAAATAAAAAAAAATAAGGAGCAATGGAATTGAAATAATTTTTTTAGTCTCATGTTGAGGATTGGTCCCCTCCACTTATAAATCACCTGATTCTAGGAATCATATTGTAAAATAAAATGATACAAAACATGGATCAGGTATTACAAAAAATTTATAACAAGGTTATCCTAGCACAAATCCTCTTTCACCATTATACATTGGATAAAAAGTTACAGATCAAACAAGACCTCTTACACTGTTTTTAATGGGAATACAAATGAAGTGGATTGAGAGAGTGTTTCATGAACTTTATAAATTATTTCAGAAGTCTATATTTTACAAATATATAGAGTAAAACAAAAAACACTTCTCAAAAAAACATGCTTAAATTGAAAGAGTAAGAATTGAGATGTTAGAAAATGTAGTGCTGGTCAATTTGAATATCTTTATCTATTCAGGAGTCATTGAATCTAAATTTCAAGGGAACTTGAATAACTTTCACAATAAATGAAGAAGAACATAGTTTCAGGGAAATGTGGAAAGGCCTTCTATTTTTTGTATGTAATTTTCTATGGTTTTTTCTCACACATGTGTATCAATGATTATTTTTTTTATAGAGTCTGAGTGTTTGTATTTCTATGTCAATATATGAGGCACAAGATCATGAGGGTAGTTATTCATAATTAATTATATTCTCGGTTTTCCAATTATCCATTATAAGATAATAATATAATAATACAGATCATTGTACTGATCCCCAAATATGAGATATCTATATTTTTTATTAAGATAGTTGTGTAATTTTTTATGAATAATGATTGTTTAATCCACCTAATTCTGTACAGTTGTAACAACTAGACCCCAATAAAATCATAGACACCCCTCCTTAAAATGGTCCTCAGTTATAGGCCCACCATGTACCACCAGTTTCCCTGTAGACATTTGGTCCCCAGAGCATAATGTCCTCATTGTGGGACATACATCTCAACCCAGGCAGTGCACTACACTTAAGTCTGGGTTCCTCCTTTGATACCACATGTAACCACTAGGCCCTAATGATAGCACATACACCCCGCCTTAACATGGTCTCCAGGTCCTAGCCCACCAGGTACCACTAGTTCCGCCCACAAACATGTGGTCCCCGCCCTAGGGCCCACCCACATGCCTAAATGTGTCACTCATCCTGATAACTGCTCTAGTCTAAGCATGCTTAACTATAGAGTTCCAATCAGGTAGGCTTCCGAAAAAGAAGGTGTACCTCATTGACATGAGTCATATCATTTAAATATTTAACCATTTATCATTCTGGGGATTTACATCCCCCCTAGAGAACAATGTTCTCGTTGTGTTCCCTACATCTCAAAATAGAGAGTGCACCGCACTTAAGTCTGGGTTCCTCCTTTAATACAAAATTTAAAAAACTGGGCCCCTATGACAGCACAGACACCCCACCTTAACATGTCCTCTAGGTCCTGGACCACTAGGTAACACCAGTTTTCTCACAGACATGTGGTCTCTACCTTGGGGCCCACCCACAGGCCTAAATGGGTCACTCATCCTGATCACTACTCCAGGCCAAGCACACTTAACTGTGGAGTTCCAATCAGTTAGGCTTCTGAAAAGGAAGGTGTACCTCGTTGACATGAATCATATCATTTACTAAAAAAAACCTTTATCATTATGTGGTATTACATTAAACCCCCCCTAGAGAACAACCTCCTCATTGTGGGACCTATATCTCATCCTAGGAAATGCATCGCACTTAAGTCTGGGTTCCTCCTCTGATACCAAATGTAACAACTGGGCCCCAATAACAGCACAAACACCCTGCCTTAACATGGATGTCAGTTTTTTGACCATTAGGTACCCCCAGGTGCCCTACACACATGTGGTCCCCACCCTAGGGCCCACCCACATGCTTGATTGGGTCATCTGACTAACAAATGTCCCCACATTCCAAAACATATCCTTTCTAGTGTGCTTTATCCTCGCTCACACACACCCAGGGAAACTTTCCAAAAGGTCACACATCCTGATCAATAATCCATGCCAAGCACGCTTAACTATGGATTTCTAATCAGGTAGGCTCCCAAAAATGAAGGTGCACCTCGTTGACATGAGTCATAGCATGTAGTCATTTAACCCATTGTCATTCTAGGATGTTACACTAGTACTAACTTCAAAAACTATATATTGGAAAATTAATTGTGAAATAAATTCTAGTTAGTTAAAATATCTCTTTTGCGGTATTTATTATAGTGGTAGATTATTTGATGGTAGCACCACCTGTTGAACTATCATTAGAATCACTAAATAATAGGACCATGTGACGGTGTATACTCTTCGATATAAAAACTATTGGTGGTAAATGTATTCTACACTAGATATAGCTTTTAATTGGAGGTAAATATACTAAATGGGAGCA
Organism: Viscum album; assembly: GCA_963277665.1. Taxonomy (NCBI): domain Eukaryota; kingdom Viridiplantae; phylum Streptophyta; class Magnoliopsida; order Santalales; family Viscaceae; genus Viscum; species Viscum album. Next base: position 1,334,809,449 of record OY728132.1, on the reverse strand, counting down.
TCAGCTGGAGATAGTATAGTTAAAATAGTATTATAACCAACTAATAGAAATGATACTAGTGGTAGATGTACATGATAGTGGTGATGACTCCACTAGGTGATAACACAACCTAATGGTATATCATGGTAGTAAAAGAGTTGAACTATCATTAATTTTATCAAATTAGGGTAGCTTGAAGTGATAGATTACTTCAACTAAAATTTTATTATTATAAATAACAATATAGGTAAATATTATATTAGGAAAAATAAAATTTTAGTAATTTAGATTTTAAAAAAAAAATCTATCATAAAAAATTAAATTCATTAGAAATATAACAAACATTATTTTTGATTGTTGAAAAAAGGATGGTTCTATGACTATGCGATCAAATATTTATAAAGAACAATTTATGTTAAAATTTAATTTATTTCCATGGTGGTCAAAACATAATATTTTTATGGAATATTTTACATTTATTACAAAATAAAAAAATTAATGTTCAATTTTAATTTATATGGAGACAATGGAATTTCATTTAACCCTAGCCATTATTTGATGTTTGGATTCCTTTAAAAGAATTAAATTTTAATTAAAATAAAGTTACTTTTTCCATTTCTAGGTATTTTGGAAATAAAAATGTTTTTTTTAAAATAATTGTGTAATTAGATATCTGAAATATTTTTTCATAAGGGTATAAAGGTGATTTAGAAGGGTTATGTGGAAAATTTTGTATATTAAAATATTTTAGTCATTTAAAATTTTTTAGAAATTGTTTATAAGATAGGTTGAGCCCCATTACATCTCACAAGTGGGCTTAATATAGATTATATGATGTGTACTCCTATATATAACTCCAATTCATTGCATAATAATAATATTATTTGAAGAATTATATTTAAAGTCAACTGTATAGTTTTTCAAATCTATAAGGGCTCTGTAAGTTTTATATAAACATGTTGTCTCAATTCACCAACATGTATTTTTTATTTTTTATATAGATTTTTCATGGAAATGATTATGTTTGAAAATTCATGATAATGATAATTTTAAAATAAAAATGATTACATTTTTCGGTAAAATGGTATGTTTTGAATATTAGGGTTTTCATGGATTTTCATGTTTTTCCCTATACTAATAGATTTATTATTTTTATGTATGATTATGAGCTTTTCTACTCGTATCACATTTTTAAAATATTATTCAATTATATTTTGAATGGGAAAATGAAATGAATAAGTTGCATTGAATTTCTTGAGTATTATTTCATGACAAGAAAACATAATTTTTTTAAAAGTTTTATATTGTGGGAAATATGGATACCGAGTATGAGTTTTTTTGAGGCTCAAAAGGCCTCTTTATTAGAATTAGAAAATGAAAAGAAAGCAACATCAGAGGAAAAATCTAGTACACATACCTATGACAGGATCTCAACCCATTTTTGAACAGGTGTGCATACTATGGAAAGAGAGTCTTCCACCCCTACCACAGGGATTTCGACCCCTCTTTGGGGTCATGACTTGTATCCATAAACCATCACCATGATCATCTCCAGGTTTCTCAACCCCAACATCAGTCTTTATGTTTTTATCTTTGGACACTCCATAACATTTCTTCCCATCATCATTTTTGCAAAACAGAGTAAGAATATCATAAGGTTTATAAGTACATACATTTCTTTTTGTCCTGGTCTTCAAATCTTGGGAAGGGGTGCTATTGGAAACTATCCTCCCAGGATCATCCAGAATTTTAGTATGAACACTTGGAGCAATATGATCCTTGCTGGGAGGATCCAAAATCTGCAATCCTAATTCAGCATCCTTCACAGTAGTATATTCCTCTCTTTCAATAAGATCTAAAGGAGGAAGTGCAGGTGGCATCATCCCATTGTGCCCTTGTCTGAGTGGATTATGAATGGGTAAAGGAAATGAATAAGTCACGTTAAATTTATTGAGTATTATTTCATAACAAGAAAACATGATTTGTTTTAAAAGTTTTATATTATGGGAAATATAGATACTGAGTATGAATGTCCACCATGTAATTTATGGTTTTTTGTGTATGCTTTATGACTTACATCTAAAAAACTCTAATCCTAAAATATACAATAATGTTAGAGAATGAATTGTTGGAATAAAACTCAATATTATCTAATTTTTAAGATTGGGTAATTATACAGTGAGTTTTTTGGGATTATTCATAATTTTATTAAATTTATTATTTAATTTTAAATATTTATAATTAAATAATTAAAATTTTCAGGTATGTCATTAGGTTTTGAGACCATTGTGAGACATGGTATATGTTTGGATAATTCTTTGAAAAATATGGTTAAAATAGTATAACATAGATATTGAGTCATGTGGTCTCCTTAATACATAACTACATGTGTTTTATGCATTTAATTATATAGAAATTATTATTGGTTTAGGTTCAGAATATTCTCTATGATTTAAATGTTTTCTAAATTGTATTATTTTTTTAGAAGAGACTACTCTTAGAGGGATGATTTTTCTACCAATGGTATGGGGAATATAGTGATACTGGGTAACTATGTATCTATATATATTTGTTACTAGTTATGCATGATCAACCCCAAGATTTGATTGGTTCATTAAATATACTAAAAGTTTATTTGGATGACTAATGGTGAAATGATTAAATAACTCCCAAGTGGACAGGTCAATGGTTGTTGGTTCCAGTTATGGTATAGTCGTAGATGTTATTTGGAAAGGGGTGTAGGAATGGACTTCAGACATGGAATTCAAATTTGGGTTAATGGTATCATGGGAATGTTAATTGTATACCATAGTTAGCTACAATTTTTATTTATTATATAGTGAGTATTATTCAAAGACTAGTTCGAGGATGTGACCACCATTCATGGGTTTACCAAGTGGAACTAAGAGGAGAAATTAATAATGGGGTATTGTTTGGAATTATAATCCATTATATGATGAAAATGGTATATAATAGGTAGTTATGTTTTGATAGAATCATTTTATATTTGGGTAAAAAAAAGTGAGAAATATAATTTTCAAAAGGTTGGATGGTTAGTTATATATGGTTTTTCCCTCATGTATAATGTTTATTTGTGTCTAACAATGTGTTCAAGGGTTAAAATCAACATAATATGATTACTAAAAGATTTATAAGATAAGAGGGAACATGGTATGTGTCCCTATAAATCTCTTTTGGATTTTCATTTGTGGGACTGGTGTAATAAACTAATTTATATAGCTATTATGGGTGAATCAGAGTTTATAAATTGATCATAGTGTAATTGTTCATTTTAAAAGATAGAAATATATTATATGTTTATAGAATAATATTTTTTGAGATAAGTTAGGATTGATTTGGGTATTATTATAATCTAGAAAAGATCTAGGTATTGATTGGTATCTATGTTATGTTTTTAATGTGGGGATAATTTTTAATGAATCTTATTTTAACCATACTATATTGATGCAGTGTGTATATCTATATCATGACTAATGAGCTGATCAGAAAATGACATGGGGATTTGGTAATTGTGTAAATATTTATACTAATATTATTCCCATCACTCATGGAGTCATCGGAGGAATAATATAGAGTGAGGTTATTCCAAAGTTCATGGAAATGTGGGTTCGAAAATATTTCCATTTTCTATGATGTTTTTCATGTATTCCCATTGATTGATCAGTTTCATGTCTATAAAACCTTCTAGAATCTTCTTAGAATGATAAATGGATATACGATATTTGTGTCTTGGACACTATCTATAATTTTTTGAATTTTACTGATGCATTGAAAAGATACATGACAAGGACAACATCTTATTGAGAATAAATTATTCTCTAACATAACTGATAATAACCTATGTTTTAAATCACCGGAAGCCCTATTTTTATTTACATATGACATTTTTTAAGTTAATTTCATGTAAATTATTTATTTATTATATTTTTAAATGTAAATATATATTTTCAATATTTCATGACAATAATGACAAAGTAAAACATATTAAAAATTTAGAAGTTATTCTTGGAAATTAATAATATGTTTTAAAAAATTTGATGTATTAGATCCTATGAATGTAGTTAAAAATTATAGTTATCCATATATAATAGATATTTAAATAGGGAATGTATCTTACATGATCATTGGGATGAAAAAATTATTCATACATATTTGGAATTCCCATAGTATAAGATATATTGTATTTATCCATATTCAATCTTACACTCTCATATTGAAAATTAGGTTGTTTGTAATCATTCGTTTGAAGAAATAGTCACACTTATTCCTATTAATTCTTAAATTTAATGTTATATACTATCAAATTTCTTCATATTTATAAAATTTATTCTTATATATGATTTTTATTGGATTATTACACCTCTATGTGAAATTTTCTATATATTTGTAACTATCAAATTTTTTTATTTTGAGAGATATTGGGGATTGTTTTTTATTAGTAAATTACAAGAGACATATTTTATCTATATTGAAATTGTTTTCTAAAAATGGAATGATTTTTTTTAAGAGTTTAGAAAATATTGTTTTGATATTTTATATCTAAAAGATTTATGAAATTTTCACGGTTATAATGAATCCTATATTTATGGGTAAAATTAATGGAATACTTTGACATAATTAAACTAAATTTGTTATATAATTATTAACTCAAAAAATACAATTGAGTTCAATCATTCATCTGACATATATGAAATATAAAAACAAATAAATTTTATACTACTTCTATGACTCCTTGATTATTCTACTAGAATAATTATTAATGTTTGACTTATTATGAAATAATAAATAAGAGAATGAAAATTACCTACTATTCTCTATGATCTTGTAGAATTAAAATATATAATCATATCATTTTAAAACTAAAATTTATATATGTTGTTTTCTATAAAGAAGAGTATTTATCAATGAGAGCCATTTAATTTAAATTTGTGAACTCCATATTGTAACTCAACTCTATTCATTAATCATTATGAGACATTATCCTACACATTCTTAGTGTGGTGTGGGTCATTTAATGACATGTATTTGATATCTTGATTAATGTATTTTTCAATATAAAAAAATGTATGTTTTAGTTACTTTCACATAAATATGATATCACATAAAATATAATATAAAAATCACTATATATTCACTATGTGTTGGTAGAGTAAGGTATGGGAATTTTTAAAAAACCTAATACACTCTAAATTTATTCAGTGTTCAATATTTTATTTATTAATTTATTCTAGTACATGTATTATTAATGATCATTATATATTTAAAATAAAATTTAATTAATAATTATTTTTTTATGAACACATGAAATTGAATACATTAATTCACCTACTGTTTGTTCCATTGTAGTGGATCGAGATAGGAGTACAAAGGTTATCAGATATTATCTATTAATAAACCCTTAGTATTCAAATAATGGGGGATAAAATAACATTATTTTTATATTGTTTTTTTATGGAGAGGAATATCAACATTATGAGAATATTATTATAATAGTGAGAATGATGGATATTAGGAGATATGATTATTTTTTCTGTCATGAATTTAGGATTGAAATTATATATTCATGTGGTGAAACCATTTAGGATAAATACCTAGGAACATGACTATTGGATTACTGAACAAGATTTTAAATATGATTTGTAATCAAGACCCATGAATTCTATTATTAGTGGTTTAGGACGTGATAAATTTAACAGTGTTTCACGACCCAAAATGCCTTTTATATGTGTAGAACAATTTTTTTCTTTTAATGGATATACTAATTTTAAATAATTGAGTTTTAACACTAATAAATTAATTTAAAATGAATTTATTAAGTTTTATTGGGAATGTATTAGTTAAAAAATGGAAAAATAATTGAAAATGTCATCAATTTGTTTACTCCATGTGCTATTTTATCATAGTCTGATCATGTTTTAAAAGTTCAAAAAACAATAATATAGAGTGGAATATCTATTTATATAAATCACTACATTTATAGTAATGATTTATAAATAAATAATTTGATTTCTAATATTATTATTCATAATTTTAAAATGCATGTGGAAGCTAATGTTCATAAATTGATTTGGAAAAATAATTATAGGCAAAAAATCTATACATAAATTTTAAAAATTAATTCCAAATAAATATTTATTAACTCATATGATGAATAGGAATATGGAATCTCTAAATATATAGATTAATATTATTAAATTGATATAACATTCAACAAGACCTATAAAATCAGAAATTGTTTCGAAAAATAATTTATCAAGTTCAAGAAGAATAAAGTAAGAATAAAAGGGATCTTTGGATATGAATGAAAAAAAAATAAAGTAAAATCAAAACTAATTTCCCTCAAAATGAAGAGAACATGAAATTTTAATGAATATTTCAAGGAAATTAATATTTTTAAAAGGAATAAAGAAATATATGATAGATAATTAAAGTGATTTTAATGATTCCACTAATATTTTAATTATGATTATGAGGTTTATTGGTAAAATAAATAGGATAACATGTGATTTAAATCATAGACTAAAGATGTGTAATTATTTTTCTCAAATATAACACAATCTGATTATTTTTCATTGGTGTATCTTAGTAAATATTGTAAATTAATTAAGTTAAATATGATACTTTCATTAAAGAACATGGATCTATTAGATAATATTATAAATATATTTTTGTTGAGATGAATTATTTTTTAATCATGTTATTATTATTAAATTCTAAAAATGTTAAATCTATATCTTCTCAAGAAATATATGACTACAATATTAATGATTTATTATCTAATTCTTCAACATTAAAGTTATAATATAGTAAGTTTACTCTATGGGATAATTCCACAAAAAGTCATTGGTGTCTGTAAAAAAGATTAGTAAATACATTGAATCTAAAGAAATGTCCAAATACAATTCTTTAAAAGAATTATTTGATTCATTTCCATCATAGTAAAAACATGTATCATGTTCTCTGGTTTCATTAGGGTGCTAAAATAAATTATACTAATGTTTTCTTTTAAAAAATTACTCGAATCTATGGAGTTATATAATCTAATGTTTCCAATCATTTCTAAAATTCAATGTCAGGAATTTCTACTCAAGGAATGAATATATACATACACAAATTTATAACTGAAGATATATATAGTCCCAAAACAATATGATGAAAAAATTTCCTACTTTTAAAAAAATTATAAGTATCCTTAAAAATAAAAATAAAAAATTCTATATGATAGTGGGATCCCAAAAAATATTAGTGGATAATGTGCACATTTGATTTAATTTACTATAATTGATGGTGGATATGGTTAATTATGAGATAATTCTAAAGACGCAATAATTAAACATATATTAGTTGAAAATCCAACATCATTAGAGATCAAAAAATGCATATATATTAAAGGATAAAATAACATAATGATAAGTATTTATCAAATATATTATTTTGGAAAAAAATTACTTTCCATGTAGCACATGATCTATTTATAAATTTCTATTACATATATTTAAATAACCTTGACATAAATATTTTTATAATGTAGATATGGAATATTTCTATAGACTTCACATAATGTTTACAAATATAAAAAATAATAAATCATTGATTTAGCAAAATAAACATTGATATTATAATGTTTATTCACTATGAAATTCGATTAAGAATAAATTTATTTCAGATTTTACTTAACTAAATATCAATGAAAAATAGAAATTTAATTCATTTCAAATGGTAATGAATTATAAATATCAATTTAAAATCATTAAATTAGTCTTTTACATATAAGAATTTTTAAAATTATTCACATTGACTTGTTTTTACCATCCAGAACAACAATGTTTGGTGGACATATCTTTTTGGTTAATGATATTTATAAATATAATTCTCTGTACTTTTTAAGGAATAAAATTAAATGTTTTTTCATATGTGAAATTTTTTTAAAACATTTTTAGATTGATATTTATGACTTAATTACTTCCCATATAAGTTACCATGATTATAAATTTGAATGTAATATATTAATTACATTTTATTCAAAACATGGTGTTATATGTAAATTCTCTACATCGAGGAAGACATAAAAATTTTCTTATTCATCAGAGAAATAAGAAATTTTTAAAAAACTATGACCATGTTATATATATATGGTGTAAAAAACATTTTTTAACTAAGGCTATTAATATAGTATTATTTTTTTATAAATATAGTGGTACTAACACCTATTTTAATAAAAAAACTTTTGAGTAGTAGAATGGGAATTAGAAATAAATTATATACTATAATATTTTTGGATGGAAGGTTAATATCATTGATACCATTTATAATCTTTAAAAAATTTATCAACAGACCGATGAAGAAATATTTCACGGGAATTCAACTAGTTTAGGATCTTATAATGTTTTCAGTAAAAGGGAAACATGAGTAATATAATCAATTACTGTGAAATATAATGTAAGTGATCATTTAACTCAAAATAAACTGACAAATTATAAGATTTATGATTCTCTTGATATCATGAGACATTATATTGTTATAAAACCTTAAAACGATGTGGATGATGAACACGATAATGTACAATATTTTCATGAAGATTTAGAATCCAATGAAATAGAGGGTAAAAAACCTAGATATATTAGAACTATAAATAACATCATTTATATTCTATAATCATCATCCATGATAAAGGTGTGAACTAGAATAATTATAGAAAATATATATGTGTTTTTTATTATGGAACATCATGAACCTATAACCATTGGAAAATAATTAGTGATTAAATATGGGTTTTAGTAATACAAGATTTGTTAAAAAAAATTAAATGATTTAACATTTATAAAATTTCTAAGTGACCCAATAATTACCCTATTATTGGAAATAAATTGGGTTTTAGTGATAATTTTTTTTACCTTGGTGTGATTAATGAAAATATGGATAGATCATTAGGTAATGCTTATGGTCCCAAGGAATTAATAGACTATAAACTGAACTTCACACAAGTTAATCGGTTATGATAAATTTATATCCTCTTTTCTTATACATGTAATGTGGAATTTATGCATTTTAATATTGATGTTAATTATTATTTTTAAATAGTTTTATTATGTAGAATTTTTATGATGTGAAATATCACTATTTTAAAAATCTAATTTCTGCAAATTCTATATTCAAACATATAAATGATTTATTTGGAATCAAATAAGAACCTTGAGCTTTCACTATTAGACTGTTATTTTCTATTATCAACTAGTTCCTTAGTGGGGATTTAAAACCCTATGTTCATTTTGAAAAGTCTATCTTCAAATATATCTTTATTTCAAATATACATTATTGATGTTATTTTTAATTTTAAAACTAGATGTTTTGAAACGAATTTTCCATAATCATGCAATGAGAGATTTAAATGAGAATTATAGGTGTGTTTATATTTTTTCATTGAATTAAAATATGTTAGAAACACTTTTGTAATTTTTTAAATAAATTCAAGTATATATTATAGTCACTAAAAAAATTATGCTTGAAAATATTAAATCATATGGAAACCTATGAATTATAATAATAAAATATGATATAGATTATGTTGGTAAATGAGTTTCTCACACCAAGATTTTCATTTTCATCCTTTTTTTAACTATCTTCTGGTTCTCGGTTTTCCTCTCATGTTCTAGGTGTTTTAGATTAAAATTCTATGTTTTGGGTTCTCTTGATTTAAATTTTAATTCATGGATGTTCTAGGTGGTATTTTCCCTTGTACATTATTATTGTGAAGGTATGGGGAGTAATTGGATTGGTGAAGAGTATTTGAAACCCGTAAAATCACTTATTTATGGGGTGTATTTGATATATGGTTTATCCCCTTGAGTTAGAAGAGTTTTGGGTTGAAAAGGTGGTGTTTGGGTGATTTTCTCCAGGTCGAATAGTTAAGGCAGATGGTTAGTTTAACCATACAAGCTATGTGTGTAGGGTTCACACAGTTAATTAGCATGGTTTTTACTAACCAAGTAGCCTATGTTTTCATCTCGTACAACACTAAAAAATGGTCAATTGAATGGTTTATTCAGGGTTATGTTAAATTAAGCAAGTTAAACATGAAACCCACTCGATAAAGGGTATTTTCGGATTTTTCCTTATTTTTGAGTGGGGTTTCTTCTCTTGGAAACCCCACTCAAAATACCCTAACCTAGATGCCTACCATGGTGGTTTTTAGATCCTCCAAACACCTCCAAGTGGGATTCAAGGTTTTTTCGTGGTGATTCTTCACCTAAATTGAATGGTTGGGGATTCTCTCTCTTTGTACTTTGGTTACCTTCAATTTTCCCTTTATTCTCTAACCCTAGTGGCCATATGTGGATGATTTTGATAACTATGATTGTGAAAAGTTGGGGGTTATTTATCTGATGGTTCCTTGTGTATTTTCTTACTTTTGATAACCTTTGTGGAGTTGTATTGGGTCAGCGTTGTTGAAGCGCATGTGATTTGAGTTAGGTTTCCCTTTTCACTTGCCTTTATAATTTAATATTCATTGGTTTCATGCTCTTCACCCCTTTTTTATATTCTTAATATTTATTAGTAATCTTTGTAATATTACATTGGTGTACAAAGTGGTGATTTCCTTCCTTGTTTTGTGACAAATGGAATTGTTTTTTAAATGTTACAGACAAAGTGTTCCAAAATAATTAAATCTTGTATTTTAAAAAAAATTGTGATGTTTATAGCATTATTTGTATTTATTAAATAATTTTTGACATGTGAAATGATAATTTAGTTTTCTTGAAAGTTTTTACAAGTGATTTTAAGTGTCAAATAAGTTTGTAATTGGATTTTGAATGTTTTTTACATGTGATAGTAGATTTTTTCCGGTTTATAATATTGATTAAAATGAATTTGGCATGTAAATGTGGTGTGATTGATTTAAAGGAATTTATTTTTAAATTAATATGAATTATAGAGAGGTATGTTTTCACCTTTTTGTAAAGGTGGTTTTGTTTCATTTAAAATTTATGGTTATGTGAAGTGTGTTTGAGGCCCTCTTGGTACTTTTATAGAAGTAGTGAAAATATTTTTCATGAATACCCAAACGAGAAAATATTATAAATTTATTTATATTTAATGGATGGGATGTCCTCCTTATGGAATCCTCATGACCCGTTTACTTTTAGCAGAATGGGAGATCCTTAGTATGGACTCCATTGAGATCTATTTTTAGGCAATAGATTGAAACTTTTAGCAATTCTGGGTGAAGAATATTGGGTGAATTATAATATATGATATAATTGATTTTTATTGGTTGCTCATTGATAATTTCTTGGAACACCCCCATCCCTTACATCTTGACTTGGGAACCTAGAATAGTTTATTATTTTTCTGCCAATGATTTCTGTGCTAGCCTAGGTTACACACTTGATAGTTGCCCACAAGATGATGAAATATTTAGATTTATTATTATGGTATAGGACCCTCAGTTTGTATCAGGTAGGGTGTGGCCAAGAGTGTGGTAATTATTGATGTCATCTAGTTAGGTATGCTTTCAGAGTTGAGACAAAATGTGTTACTATGTTCTAGATTATTCATGAGCTCCTAGTTTCAAACATTTATATTGTAACTTAGTTATCTATATAGAATGAATGTGGTACATTATTAGTAATTTATCCATTTAAATTATCTCCCATATACCATATGGTATGATTGTTGTGATTATTTCATGAGTAGTGTGAATTATTTATAAAAGTGATGAACTATTTTTAAGTGTTTTTAGAAAAAGGTTTTGGAAAATATTCTGCTCTTCCTCTTCCCTTTTTTAAATTAAAATATCTTATTTTCTCTTTGAAATGCATATGGTTCTTCCCTAGAAAATTTTTTGGTTGTAAATGGTAAAATGGTAAGTAGGTCATGTTTAGTTTTAAAGTAGAAAATTTGTGTAAAGTATTAATTTTATATGTTTTATTTTAGACTTGAAGTTTATTTTTCTTTTATTTTAAAGGAACTAAATCGAGAATAGATTTATTTGGGCATGCCTACTGAGTTTTAATACTCACACTTATAGTTTTTTTTGTTTCTATTTCAGGTTCCTACTCAAGTTTGATCACCATGGGAGATTGGTGGTTATTAATTTTAGAGTAACCATCAAAGTCACAAAAAAATATGTTGTGGTTTTCATGTTTAGATTGAGTTTTTCTATATATATTTTTTATTACGTTTTTGTCTTTTTCAGTTTTAGGGTAAATGATGTTTATTTTGGTAATGATATTTATATTGGGATGCTCTATTTATTTCCACTTTTAATTTTATTTATACTAGGAGAAATAATTCCCTTGGTTACTCTCTTGATGCCCAAACACTATTTTCCAGCCTGTTAAGATCAGGAAGGCCCTTCAGACCTTGTCTTGGGTCGAGTCAACTGTCAGATTTGATGGTACCCCAGCTTTGTTGATAAAAAATGGTATCTGAGTATCCTAGTTCTATATAGGACCTATATTTCAAAACTCCCATTTGTTATTTGGGGTTGTCATATTAGATGGAGTTGGACTATCGAATCTTGGGGTGCCTGTCTGGGGGAGTGTCTTACCAAAACATTCTGGACCAAACCTTGAGTTTCCATGAGATGTTGGGTTTCTTTGGGTTTATTTTGTTATTATGGATTTCATGTGCATGGGATATGAAAAGAGAGTTGAACTACAGGTCTTGATGGGATTTTAGGGCCTTGAAAGCCATGTGGAGCTAGGGAAATAGTCATAGAGACTCTAAGTGATGGTGGAGTTTTTCGCATAAGGTCGTCAGCCATATGGTCAAGTCATCCATTAGCACAAGTTCCCCCATGTGAGTTGTTTTGCGTCTTCCTTGATTACGAAAATTGTTTTCAAAACTCTTGTTTTGGAATTTTGAAAACTATATTTTAGTGGTAATGGTTGGATTTTTGATATGTGGAAAAATAATTTTCAGAATCAAATTCGATGAATGATTTAGAAAATGGATTTTTGTAAAATGAACCTTTAGTGTGAAACAGAAATTGTTTCAAGGGATTAAATTTTTATAATCAAAATATGGATTTTTTTGAAATTTTTTGTTTTTTAAATCAAAATTTTTTTTTGAATAGGATTATGGAAATATGTTTTGAATGATAAATAAATGGTTTCTAACCAAATGGTTTTTTATGGAATGGGTTTTTTGAACTATTGGGAATGTTTTTATTGGTATGAGTTGGGATTTTTAGTGGATCGAAATGAATTGATGTGTGAAGATTGAAAACATTGTTTTATTAGTGTTTATTGATATTTTGAAATTTATTATGAATTCTAAAATGTATAGTGAATTGAAAGTGTGAGAATATTGGGTGAAGTGTTTGTTTTGGAAAATGGGGTTGTATTTTTTCGACCTTTGGTATTTACATGGGTATTTACATACATGAATATTTGTGGAAACTGGATAGATGGTGATGTGGGAGTTTGAGTACTTGGGGTTTCACAATAATGTGCATGTGTGAGGCTCCATGGAATACCATTGGTGAGTGTGCATGTAAACTGGGGGTTTTCCCTTCATAAATGTTTTCAAGAAGAAAATTTTGTTGTTTTGAAAATCTATGTTTTGTGGTGTGTTCTCTCGTGATAAAAAAGTGTTTTTTATATTGTGTTATAAGTTTGAAATATTTTTTGTGTTTCAGTTTTGATGTGGTGTTTAATAGGCTTATAGAAAAGTTTTGGGAATCATTGATTTGGTTTTGATTGTGCACTTGGATTTATCATTTCTTGTATCTTCCCCATAATGATTCGATGGACAATTGTTGTGTAGCTACAAGTTGTTCCCCATTATAAGACCTTGTATTTGATCAACCAAGGGATTTATTTCTTGAGTTTCATAAGTTGAATCCACCTCTCCATTATAGTTAATATGATCCTCTCGAATTGGACGATTGGATGTGGAATACTGAAAGAAACATCAGTTTCCTTGAATTTTTGGAGTCATTTAAGGGGAATTTCTCTACCTTCATTCCTGAAGGATAAACATGGAAGTTGTGTAAGTCAGTCTCTTGAAACAAACCTTAGAAAGATCATACCTGGGAATTTTCATGGCTTAGTTCATTCGTTAATATTTCTATGAGATAGTGAAGGTGAGAAAGGGGGTATACTTGTGTTGTTTGCAGTAAGGTAATGGATCAGTGTTGGAGTACTTCCATAATTTCTTGGATCTTGTAACTTACCTTACAGAGTATGCTGCAGATGATTCTATGAAGGCTCATTGTTTTGAGTTTGGGATTCATCGAGATCTGTAGTCAAAATATTTTGAGTTAAATATAAATTATTTTGACAATGTCGTGAGGCAAGGAGTTCATGTTGAAGTTGTGATGGAGGGAGTGCTTGAGGTAGTCCTCCCTCCTTAATTTCTTCGAAGTGGTGAGAGGATTTTATGTAAGGAAGTGGGAAAACATCCCAAATATTTTTTTGTGAGTCACTGGATTAAAACGCATAACGTTATGTTGTTAGTTTCTTCTGTGTGTGGGATCCTTGTGTTTTATAAGTTCCTCAATATGGGTCATAAAATATCATTGTGTTCGAATTCTCAGAAGATATTTCATTCTTGTAGACTCATAAGTTACTTGAAATGGTTTTCTCAAGGTTTTTCTAGGAAGTTATTTGGATCCAGTTTATAGAAATAGTTCATTGTTCTTAGATCCCATTAATGTACCTTATTATGTATGCTTTCATGTTGTAATTGTTGTCTCTATTGGTGTTTTCTAGTGTTTCATTTTCATTAAACAATAAAAGTGAATGTTGTTTATTTTATTTTGAACTTCTCTTTCAATGGAATAATTCTTAGATATTATTATTTATGAATTTTGATTTGGTATTATAATATTATGACTATGAAGTAGTAGATTCTTCAAACATCATGGCTTCATCCACATTCCCCATAGTAAAGATCAGGCATGAGGAACCTTGTTCTTGATTTTGTCTTCAATGTGAAAATGGAGATAGTAGAAGTATTCCTTATGTACCTCTTGTTTTCCCCCATGTGGTTGGGGTTTTTCATTAGTATGTAATTATTTGTGTAGGAATGAGCTAGTTTGTTCATAATGGTTGGGAGACCCACTATGGGTCTCGTTGATACTTCTCCTTTGAAAATTTGGTACTTTTTGTTTTATAATGTTGGGGATTCCCTTTCTGCCTCATGTATTGAAAGTTTATTTTTTTTGGATGTGGACCATTAGAAAATGGTTTCTTTTTTATGTTATTTAAATTTTATGTTCTTTTCAGTTTGGGTAAACATTGGCCTATTTAGAGTGTGCTCATAGGTTTTGTAGAGGTTATAATTTGAGTTTTCTCAACATTTTATGAGAAATGGTTTTATTTACTTGATTTTTTTAGGCAAGAAGATTGAGATTCATTTTTATTTTGGTGAGTTTTTCATGGATTAAGAGGTTGAATCACATGGTTATGGAATCGTTAGTCTTTGATCAGTCAACGGGAATATGTTTTGACTTTCCAAGGGTGGAAAGTTTTAATTTTGGGGAGAATTATTACACCTAGATTTTTATTTTCATCCTTTATTTTGAAAAAAAATTGATTCTTGGTTTATCTATCATGTTCCATGTATTCCAGATTCTAATTCGGTGTTTTGGCTGCTCTTGATTTAAATTTTGAGTCATGGAAGTTCTCTTTGTGATTCAACATTGTTCACTGTTAGTGTGAAGCTATGGGGAGTAAATGGCTTGGTGGAGAGTTTTTGAAACCTTTAGTTTTACTACTCTATGTGGTGTGTTTTATGGATGGTTTAACCCCTTGAGTTAGAAGAGTTTTTTAGTGAATAGGGTGATTTTAGGGGGATTTTCTCTAGGTAACACGGTTATGGTGCTTGGTTAGTTTAACCATGTTGACTAATTGTGCATGGGTTGCATGGTTAGGTCTCATAGTTTAACTAACCATGAATACTAATTGTGAAGCTAGTGAAAAACTAGGTTGTGAATAATTTCACGGTTTGTGCATATTTTTTTAAATGTGAGAGTTAACCATTAAACCCACTTGGCAAAGGATGTTTTGGGATTTCTTCTACTTTTTTATGTGGGGTTTCTTCAATTTGACACCCCACAAAAAAAACCTCCAACCTGGATGCCTCCCATGGTGGTTTTTGGATCCTCCAATCCACTCTAAGTAGGATTCAAGGGGGTTTCTTAGTGATTCTTCACTGAGATTGAAATATTAGGGCTCTAATCTCTTTCTCCTTTGGGTTTCTTTTATTTCCCATTTCTTCCCTAACCCTACTATAAATTTTTTCCCTATTTGAATAACTAGGGTGGTACGAAGTTGGGATTTGTTCCTTATTAGGGTTCCATGTGGATGTTCTTGCTACTCAAAACCTTTGTGGAGTTGTTTTATGTTGGTGTTGTGGAAGCACATGTGAATTGAGGTAGATTACCTTTTCACTTTCCTTTATAATATAATATTTCTTTGTTTCATGTTCTTCAGACATTCCTTATATTCTAAATATTAATGTATGATCTTTGGAATATTTTTTGGTGTACAAGGCGGTTATTTCTTTGATCATTTTGTGATAAATGGAATTTTTTTTAAATTTTTCACCCCAAGTGTTTGATAAAATGCTCGGTTTTCTTTTTCAAGAAATGTGTGATGTATAAAGAACGTTTTGGATTTTTAATGAATTTATAACATGTTAAATAATGATTTGTGTTTCTTTAATATATTCCAATTGTTTTTTAGATTAAAAGAAGTGAGTATTTGGATTTTCAAAGTGGTTTGACATGTGATAGTGGATTGTGGTGGGTTTTTCATTTTGATGAAAATGTATTTGGTTTTTAAATGAGGTGTGATTACTTTAAAGGATTCTTTTATAAATTATTATAAAATGTAAAGTGGTATGTTTACAGCTTTTTGGAAAGTAGTTTTCTTTAATTTAAAATTTATGGTCATGTGAAGTGTTCTTGAGTCCCATTTAGAACTTTTATGAAATTAGTTAAAATTTGTATCCTGAAAACCCTTCTTGAAAAATATTATTTCTTTATTTATATTTAATGGGTGGGATTTCCACGCTATGGACTCATCAAGACCCATTTACTTTGATAAAAATGGGAGATCCATGGTGTAAAATCCTTTGAGATCTATTTCTCATGGAAATAGATTAATCCTTGGCGTGATTCGGTTTGGTGCTTGTTGTGTGAATTATTATATATTATATTTGTTCTTGTTATTGTAATTTCGGTTGGAATCAGTTGGCACACCACCTTTCCTTGCATATTGACATGGTAACATGGCATAGTAAGTGGATTTTCTAAGAACAATTACTACACTATCCCAGGTTATAGAATATATATTATTCCATAGCATGGGGATATATTGAGTTTAATTTATATGGTATAGGGCCCCTCAGTCTGTATCTGGTAGGGTGTGTCTTAGTGTGAGGGTGTTGTTGATGTCATCGAGTGAGGAATTTTTTACATGATGAGTCAACATGTATTAGTAAGTTTTAGAATATTCATATACTCTTAGGTTCACCCATGTCTATTCTCACTTAGTTATCTATGGTGAATGAATTTGATGCATTTTGGTTACATATCCTTGTATAATATCCCCTATTTCCCCTATTATAGGATTTCTCTTCTTATTTGTTATTCAGTGTGACTTCTTGATAAAAGTGTTAAATAAAATAAAGTATGTTCATAAAAGGTTTGGGAAATTTTTTACCCTCTTCATATTCCCTTTTTTAAATCAAAACATATTACTTTCTCTTTGAAATACATATGGTTTCTCCTTATAAAAGAGTGGTTTTAAATGATAAGAAGTTAAATCGATGGTTTTTTTGTTTTAAAGTGGAAAATGTGTGGAAAGGATTACTTTTATATATAGTATTTCAAAATTAAAGCTGATGTTTCTTCTATTTTAAAGTAAGACCATTGAGAATAGATTTTTTGGGGCATACCTACTGAGTTTTAATACTTATGCCTATAGTTCTATCTTGTTTTTATTTTTTCTATAGGTTCCATCATGGGTTTGATCTCCTTGGTTGATGGTTGGTTATGCAGTGTAGAGTGAACCTCGAGGTCACATGGAGATGTTTTTTGGTTCAGTTTGGTTTTTTCTATATAGTTTTCTTTTTAAGTTGTTGTATTTTAATTTTATTTGTAAATGATTTTTACTTTGGAAATCATATTTTATTTAGTTGTTCTATCTGTTTCTGTTTTTAAATTTATTTATATTAAGAAAAATCATTCCTTTATTTACTCTTTTCTTTCCCTAGCACTAGTTTTCATCCTATAGGGATCAGGAAAGCCCTTTGGGGCTTGTATTGGGCCGCGTCTGGAGTCAGATTTGATGGAAACCTAGATTGGTTCAAGACAGATATGACAAAAACATGAATTGCGGGAATAATTGGTACCTTATTAAATGTTATTTTTATTAAAAATATATAATGTTCTTTTGTCTTTGTACTTGATTTCAAGATAATCCTATAAAAACTCTATTGAATACTTACAAATGTATTACAAGGAATCAGGATGATTTTGTTTCACATAATCCACTATTGTTTGATAAAATATTGATTTGAAATAAATTCATATTGTGGTGAACTTTATTTTGGTAGTATAATATATGGTTCAAAAACCATTATAATATTATATTTCAGGGGAAAGTACATTGTTTTATTCAACTTTTCTGATCAATAATTTTTTTATCTATCTGTTATAGATGATTAATATGTTTCATATAGTAATTATAGTGGTATTGTATTACAGATGAGAGACATATTGAAGTATATTTTATTTTATTTTAGATAACTTCTGTCAAAATTTTATTAAACTAGCACAATTTCCATTTATATAAATTCAATATACCAGTCTAGAACTATGAAAAATTATATAAGGCATCATGTTATAATATATCATTTATAAAAAATTAATATATCTCATAAGTTTTTTGAAACTGATCAAATGTTAGAAAATATATTCCCTAAGCCCAATGATTATTATCATTTTTATTTCATCATGAGATAATTTTTATTAATTTAATTTATGTGAATATATTAAATTTATATTAAAAATATTGAAATTTATTAGTCTTTAATCTTATATTTTTATAAAATATAATTTTTAATTTTACCTATTGTTCTTTTCATTATAATAAATGGAAATTTTTAATCTTATGTGGATTTAAAAATAATATTACACTTTTTGATTATATTACACATAATTTAAATTTTATTATACGTAATATTAATATCCATATTCAATATATAAAAGTTATTATCAATATACATTATTTTTTAATTTTTTTTCTTACATTTAAATGCCTTGTCATAAAATTTCTTCCAATATTCTCAATTTATACTACTCTTTTGAATAATTTATTCATTTGGAATGAAAACATAAACTAATTGATACATGATAATCTCTCTTCCCCTCTATGTATCCATTAAATTCATCCCAAAAAATCACTAAACATTAAAATCCTATAAATGATGGGATATCCAAATAATGATATTTCTTGTTTAATTTTATAGGGAAAAATTAGGTAGTTGAGAAAAATAATGCAACCTGGTTGGGATATCAATTTTTTTCTTAATAATAATATTATGTAATAAGATAAAGTGTTAAATTTTTTATTTCTAGGAATATATAATTTAAAAAATAAGAATTTTTTATATGAAAATTCAGTTATAGAGATTTTTTAAAATGATCATTTTGTATTTTAATGTATATAATATTATACTTTGTCAAAAAGTAATTGGTATTGTTTTTATATTTTAATATAATTAGATAAAATATAATTTTGTATTAATATAATAAATTATAATTTAATTAATATAATCATTTATAGATGATGGATATGTTAAAGTGATCGGTGTTATGTTTTACCAATTTTGAATAACTCTTTTTTAGGAAAATAATTGATAATTTTGAACCATAGAAAGAGGTTCAAGATAAATTTCCTTAAACAACTAGTAATAAAATAGATAGAGAATGTGAGAATTAAAAATTTAATGACATCTATTTTTATATCTATTTTTATGTTTAATTAAATTAAAATTTTAATGGTATCTTTTATCATACATGTATCACTTTTTTCAAGGAAGGGAAAAAATTAATTACAATACTTATAGAAGATTTATTACTCTATTATTTTAGAAATGAGAAAATATATATGAATTAATTTGATATTTTCAAGTTTGATAATGATTATTCTATGAAAAATGAAGTTTTATGGAATATTTTGTTTATATAGAATGTTTTCATAAATAAATTAATTTCTAGTAAGGATTATTTTAAATATGATCAATGGATTTTTTTATTTATCCTTTCAACTAAAAAAGTATAGGCTTTAATTTAATCAGTTATAATTTATGTTATTAAACCTTATAGTTCTAAGAATGACTACACTGAAACAATATTTTCTACTACTTTTGAGGAAATACTTTCTTAGAAAAAGGATTCCATATGAATGTTGTTGAAGAAAAATTTGATGAAAATAATTAAAATGTTCAAACTAAAAATTTTAATGAAATTTTTCATAAAAAAATTGATTTATATTTAAAATTTAGGTATAAATATGAACCATGGGAATATATTTTATGCTAGAACTATTCTATTGGAGGCTTTTTGGTGAAATGAAAAAATGTTAGTGTATAATAAATTTGAGGTTGAAACAATAGAACAAATTATAATAAAATAAACAAGAGATGAATGTGACTGTAAAATATAATCATATCCAAGTATGTGATGAAATTAAATAAGTTAATTAGTATTCTAATATAAATTAAGACTTAAAGGATGATGTTACTATGAAAAATATTGCGGCCACAACTATGTGGAGGGAAAATTTGTTTCTGGAGGAGTATATCTCATCACCTCCTACTAAAGAGGAAGAACTAATTATTATAAATACTTTAAATTTCCTTACACTGATATATTTTCAAAATTTCATAAATTAAAAAATGAAATAATTATCATGAATAGTGATTTGAACATTTCCTAATAAAATATAATGATATAGAAGGAAATTTTTTCCTCTAATGTATATTTTTAAGAGTTTATATCTTTTAGGCTTGAAATTAATATCTCAATGAGCTAATATAAATAATGATTTAATGAGACAAATATCTAAAATAATTTTAACCAGTTAAGAAATATATTATTAAGTATTTTAGAATTAGTTTAATGGTATGTTAAAATATCAAACATGTATCTTATGGGGAAATATAATTATTACGAAAGGTTTTGTTTAATATTTTATAATGGAGTTTAAGTCAAATAAGGATCATCTAGTTACATTAAATAAAAACCAAAAACATTCTATTGATAAAAAATTAATATGTTAATTAATATTTCATATCCTAATAATAAAAAAATATAAAGTATTTGGAAAGGAATTCATTGATAAAATAAGATATTACTATGTCACTAAATTCAGACAATTCTATGATTTTTCAAGTTTATATTGTTATCAATTCATTTTATAATATGATGATAATAAAAAACATGGTTAATGTTCAAGGTATTTTTAATATTATGGTGATGGTTTTAGAAAAATCTTCTATGATGTGGTTTTAAAGAGTAAATATTAAAATTATGAAGATGGCCAGTAAGATGATGGAGACACTGAAAGAATTAATATGTAGGTGATTAGTAACCATGGACTTCTACTTCAGTTTCCTGATGTATTTTTTCAATATATAAATATCACAAGTATATTGAATGTCATTATAATGAAAAAATTCAGTCCATGTGGAAAAAATTATAATAATGATGTTAATGGAAGAGGGATTTTGGTTATAAAAGATAAAACTATATCTATATAAATTCAGTTTCATTAATTTATGTGATTTTAGAAAAACATTTGTGAATATTCATATAGTTTTTGTAATATATTGTGTTTTTTTATAAAAATGGATAAACATAAGAACAACAACAAAAATGCATATTTTTAATTTTTTATCAACATGAGGATTTATACTATGGAAATAATTCTATGAAATGTTATAAATAATTTCCACAAAATTGGATTACAGAATTAACCAATTTTATGAAGATTTTATTTATAGAGATGAAATGAGTGAAATTAATTATCATTTGATCACATTTAGAGTAAATTTTATATACAATTTCATGGATACAAATAATTATGAAAAAAATCATGATTGGACATATTTTCAAAGCCTTATTTGAGTTCAACAAAAGGTAGAGTCTTGATGTAATTACACCAAAAAAAATTCTTACATCCATATATCATGTTTATATCATATTAGTTCCAAAATGATATTTTCAAAAGAGAGTCATGGAATATCAGAATTTTCTATTGATGAGGGATGTTTCAATCATTATTCATCCTATAGAAAACATTTTTATATTATTTTCTTGTCTTTCTAACAGCTCAGCCTAGCCCTTCATCCAATTACTCCCAAATATGCAACCCTACTAAGAAAATGTGTCTTAATGTAATATATATAACATAGATAAACATATTTTTACAAGAAATAAAAATATTGGAAAATAATGAGAAGATCAATAATTGAGCCATTGAGTTATGTAGTTTTAGTAGGAAATTATTTATATTCTATGAAAATCAGTACTTCTACAACAGCTACAACAAATTATTTTGATGAAATATATTCTTAACTTCCACATAATATATCTTATAATACTAAAAAATCATATTAAAAAGTTTATATATATTATTATACTACTTTATGATTGTATGTCTATTTTTTATTTTTTATTTTTATTAATTTTTTTAAAAAACTTTAAAATACTCAATTTTTTATCATTTCAATGAATCATTAACTAATTTTTTTCAAATTTGTGTAATAAATAATATAAAAATTCATTATCATTTCATTTTCTGATATTACTAAATGAGTGAGAATTTATTTTTTTCATAATCTACTAATTCTAATTAGTTTTAAATTTCATACATATATACTCTATAATATTTATTTAATAAAATTATATAGTTTTTTTGATCATCCAAGTAAAGGAGAATGTTTTATATAATTTATTCCCCAACAAAACAAAAATATCCTTTGTTTTCATTCTCATAAAATAACTTTTTTATTTACTAATTACAATATTTCTGTTGAATTTTAAGTAATTTGTATATTAATTGATGTTTTTCAATGTATATTTTTATTCTATGTCTAATATAAGAAAGTTAACTAGGAACATAATGTCACCTATGGATTAGTTTTCCTAAAAATTAATCATATATTTGAACACATTTTTATGTACTATATTTTACAAATTTAAATAATATTGATAGTTAATCTAACATATTATAATTATCACAATGGAATTTTTTGTATTTAGTTCCAATAATACATTTTTATTACATATCAATATTTATCCATGCATAATTTAATAACTATTGAGTTATATTTAGAATTGATCTTATGTTTTTAATATCATCTGAGTCATATATCTTATATATGAATAAAATATTGTAATTATTCCTAAGAATTCATGTGGTAAGAACCCGATTTTTATCTCAGGTGTGGATCCTTTTAATTTCAATCTATTTATTTTTTATCACTTAATATGGATTTATAATGATCTCACAATGATTTGGGGGGTGTCCAAGGATTTTTTGGAGCTTGTAAAGCTAACCAGTGGAGGAAAAAACTATCACTTGATTAGTAGAAACTCTGAACCCCAATGAAAATGAAGTCTCCTAACCATGTGGGGATGTATAATTGGGAGAAGCATGACATACAGTTTTCCCTAACCATGTGTCAAGGGACACATGCTCATGCGGAATACCTGTAGTTTTTAACATAGGTGATTCACATGGTTGTTACATGTTTTACCTAACTGTGTGGCCTAACCATGTGGGTTCCTTACTTAAGAAGTGTGATGATCATGGTTGGTGCACGGTTTGGCCAACCTTGTGGTCAAACCAAGATCCCCATATTTCTTAGGTGAAATGACCATATTTCCCTTAATGAGTGTTTAAACTCACCCCCACTTATTTCCTCTATTTCTATAATCATGAGATCACTCCTAAATCTTTTTATGCACTCAAATCCTCCTTCAACTGTTTTGATTCATATTTTCCATCAAAATCCCAATTTGTTCCATGTTCTTCATGTTGGATTTGAATTGGGAAAAAATTGATTCATTTTTAGCTATTCATCATTTTTATCTCCATCATTGATGTTATTTAGATGCAGTATCATACGCCCTATTTTCATGGATTTGGTCCATTATTCATATTTCTTATGATCCAGGCCAAACTAAATCCTGATGCTAGATGAGGAGGGTTGTACAGGCTTAAGGTAGGTGGTATATGTCTCATCCCTCATGTTTCTCCATTTTATAAATTTTGATAGTTGTGTGCAGGCTAATTTCATTGGGTGTGACCTATTAAATTCTTGTGCATTTCGTATAGTCATTAGAATCACAATCCAATACCCTTGTATATATGTTATAAATCATTGAAGTTTACTTACTCAATATCGACCACCCCAAGTAGGTTATTTTCCATACTTATTCTTCTATTGGTTTGTTATGTTTGATTGTGCCATAGTTTGGGTGTGTTGTGGTTTGACCTTATTAATGGTAATACCTTCCTTAATTAAATGGGGTATTAATTTTAATGGTTATAATTTTAAATGATAATGTAAATTTTTTATTCCAAGTTATGTGTTTCTGTTTGATTAATGAATCTCAATTATGAATTGAAAGTATACTATTTATATGACTTGGCATAATTGAATGAAATTAAATTTTGTGGTTATACTTCCATATTACACCATTATATTCTAATGGAAGGTAGAGGAGTGAACCAAATCAATGAATAAGTAATAAATAAACTAAATGTTTTCATTCCAAGTTATACCCTGTCACACTAGTGAAAGTAAAAGACATGAACCAAACACTTATTAAATTGAATGAGTAATACATGAAAATATTTATTAAATGAATTATTTATAAGGTTACTATTTTAAACGGGCCTATAAATATTTATATGAGTGTTTAGAATCAATCCAACCTTGGAATTTTAATGGAATTCCTTGAGCACCCATGGACACCATTCTGATTTAGGAAGTAAATTTCCATAGTTGATACCCACCTTAGAACCTGATTCTTATCTACTTGTAGAAGCCATGTATAACATCATATGAATCCTATGTAATAATTATATTAGTCCTTGGATATAATACTTGGATCCATAATGATGGTTATAGATAATATTCACATTGGATACACCCTTGATCTAAGTCGTTGTGATCCCATTTTACATTGGATGAATTTCTTGGACTCAGTTTGAATTATGTTATTGTGGAATGCCTTAGGAGATGACCCTTGGATTATACTCATACCCTTATATCCAAACTACAGGTTATTACTAGGTTGGATTGACAATTGAGTTCAATGATTCCTTGTTTATTATCGTTGATACTCTCTTATTATTATCACCATTATAAGGTAACTTGTTAAATTTTGATCCATTGTTATTACTAGCATGACATGATGTCAATTATGTTTATACATCATGTGACACACTATATGAACTGGAAGAAAATTAATACAATAAATTATTACATATTTAAATACCGTCTAATCCTTAAGAAGGTACTCAGTGTTTAAATTGATTTACTTCTTTACTTTAATATAGGAATCCATCCACACTATTTCAGTTTATATTATATAGACTAGATGTTATAGACATAAATGGTGGTGCTCTACTAAGATTTATATCACACCCTATTCGGGAAACCATTGGTACTCATGAATATTAAATGTTTTCAAATATTGAAAATGGTAATTTCCCTTCCTTTTAAACCTAATATTTCATGATTTCTTATGATGGAGCTTGGTAGTGGATGGCCAAGCCGAAGCTCGTGATGATTCGATGGTTTTTTGGATTCTTTCTTCTTCTTTTGTATAAAAAATATGGAATTCTTTCATATATACCTATTTTCCAATTTTTTAGACACATTAAATACATTGTCATAAAATTTTTATATGATTCAATTATCAGGATTGGGTAATATTATCATTTTCTTTAGTTTCTTATTATCATTTTCTAATTATTATGTTCTATCTGTTTAACATATTGATTCTGTTCTTTACCTATTATCATGTTTATCCATTTTTCTGTACTTTGGTAATTAGGTCATAATCTCTCTATAGACACATCCAGGGCCCTTGCTTCTATCTGTAAGCTTCTAGAATTTGAGGATATGCACTTTTTCCATGTGGCCCACTGGGCTTGGGGAACCTTTGAATGGAATGTAGGTTTCTTGCATCATAATGTTGTATTAGAGCGGTTCATTTCTTTCTTTACTATTTGGATACAATAGACATAAGATTAGGAATGCCGTGGAATATGGTTATAAGTCATTAATGGGTGTGGCTAACCCACATTTAGGGTAAATTATGAATTTATTGAATTAAAATTTTTGTTCTTCTTTTTCCTATTATAGTGGATAGCCTTTCACCATTGGGTGAAGAATATGTTATGTGATAGTTTTTATTATTATTCTAATTGTGGGTTTCATTTCACCCTTAGCCTAATAATATGAGGTCAAGTTGCATTGTTACACCAATCATTATAGGCACCTTTAATTCAAATTCCATGCATATTACATGATATATAAGTACATTCCACCTCTTTAATTTTCTGATTTTCTTGTGATTGTTGAGTAATGGTATGGTAGTTATATTTTTCATATTCTACTCTTTTGATGTGATTTTGTGATTTCGAGTTTCAACTCATGAGTTTTATGGGCCCTTGTGGGTTGGAATGGGTAGTTTAACAATTCAATCCATCATACATAACACATTAAATTTAAAGACTGAATGTAGATGGGGTTAAATTGAGATTAAATGGGTGTCACTTTTAGTGATAAAGTCTATGGGCCCTGATTCACTAGAAATGACAATACAATTTAATCATATTTTTATATGTTTTTATAAGAAAATGAAACATAAAATGAGAAACCTGACATAAAATTAAATGGTTTCCAGTAAATGAATATTCCCGGCTCTATTGATGCTTCACATACTGGAAACCCTCTAATTTAAACTTGAACACTTTCCAAGACATGGCCTTCTAAGAAGGTAGTTGGGGTAGAATGTCTTGGGTATTGAGCCCTTCTTATTACATTATAATTATTCTAGTGCTACTATCTATTCTAAGTCTTGATATAATCTGTGTTCTTAGAATTTGTAGATGTATACTCCATGATATCATCATGTCGTATTCTAGGAGGGTGGGGACGATCATGCTCCAGACTTGGTGATCCCTAATCTACCATCCTTACCCCTAGGAGTTCAACTTGAGGTTCCACCATCTATACCTGATATGTGCACTAACACTCAGAATCATAACAGTTTCCTACATCTTATACAGTCCATGTAAGGTGCTCTATGACTAAAACTTATGATAGATGATCTTACACGTGAGTTTCAATAGCAATGTCCTCTCATTTTATCAGGGGTTAGTGTTCCATATGCTTTTGATTCTATTATGGAGGTCACCCTATCAATATTTGATAATATGAAGACACCTCAAAATAATAGGGTCATTATTACTACCTATATTCTCTGTGACATTGCCAAGATCTTGTGGGTTATGATTAACCAGTATGGTCATCATCAAGGAGTGGTCTTGGATGATTTTCAAAATTCCTTCTATGATCACTTATTTCCTCACATGATGAGGGCTAACCAAGTTTCAGAATTCAGGAATCTTATAAAGTGTCCAATGTCATTCAAGGATTGTTCAGTATGGTTTATAAGGTTTTAGTGCTTAGAACCACTTCTATTTGGTGATCAGCTTTTATGTGCTATAAATTTTGAGGATGAGATCTTGTATGCCATACATACTCATGTGAATGTACTTCACCGACAATCATTCTCTGATATCATCAATTAGACTCTTATCACTGAGAGAAACCCGAGTGAATGTGATAGTAGTGAGAATATATAATCGGTGTCATGGTAGTCCAGTAGTTCTTATGGTAGTACAAAAAATTCCCTAGAGGTTACATGTCAGAGTAGTGACCATTACAGTAACCACAAAAGCAGCTCCATTGTATCCCATCAGTGTGGATAGAAAAGGAATCAAAAGCCATAGTGTGATAGAAACCTATTGGAGTTATTTTATTGTGTCCATATAATACATCTTCATATATTATTTTAGACCTTTCCATTTACTTCTATTGGAATAGAATCCACACAATCTCCACCTTCAGGGGTAGATTATTTTACCCCATTTTAGTTAGGGAGTTTGAGTATCATCAACAGGACTATCCTATGAGGAGGTATTAGTAGTTGTTTTCAAACATTAGATCATATGTTTCAGAAAAACAATCATACTTTTGGTAGTCCAGATACAACATAGGGTCGTGGATTACTCTAGATTCATGATTTACAACCAATACCAAAGTATAAGAGTGTAGTACCATCTATAATATATGGTACTATTCTAGTAGCCTCCACTATAGTATTTCCTTGATTTGGTAATGGTTCTTCACAATACTTCACCTCTTAATATATCTTAAAAATTATGGGGCTATAAATTCAGTATGATTATGGTGTATTAACCTTGGATACACCATTTAGAGTATAGTTAGAGGGAATACACCAATGTAGGGACTCTCCCCTCTAGGTTGGTAGTTACCATTTCTTATAGGGCTTCTTTTTTATCAAAATGATTAGCTCTGATGTCATACTCTAGATAGATTTGTTAGTCCCATTTTACACCTTTGTAGACCACTATCAATATAGGGTATCATTAACATCACCATAGGGAAGCGGGTATCTAGAAAATATTGACTGGGGTGCCTATTCTAGAAGAGATGGACCAAAGCATCATGGGATAGGTTGAGTGACTTCCATGATTTATAATCCCTTTTGAAAGATCAAGGTTTATATCAAGAATAATTCTCTATGGTAGTAGATTTTTTTGGGGACATCCTTTCTGATGATTTACTAGAACTACCTCCTTAAAGAGTGTTATATTTTACAATTGAGATTGTTCCAGGAGTAGATCTAGTGTACATTCCTCTATATAGTATGGCATGTACTAAGTTTCCAGAGCTCAAGTGGTAGTTTGAAGGTCTTGAGGCCAATAATTTTATATGGCCTACAACTTTCTCGTGGTGTTCACCCATGATTTCCCCTACGAATGTGGTTGCGAACCTTCATTAATGTGTGGATTTCAGACTTTGGAACTAGCTTATAGTCAATAACCTATATCCACTTCCTTATATTGATGATCTCTTTTACCATATCTTAGGAGTTAGGGTGTTTTGTAAGACCAAATTGAGATAGGGCTATCACCAGTTGAGAGTCTGGACAACAGAAATACCTCATAAAAATTTACGTAGTAGGTATGTTCTTTATGAGTATCTTTTTATTCCATTTGGTTTTATAAAAATTCTTGTCATTTTCATGGATTTGATGAATAGGGGTTTCCACCAACTATCTAGATTTTTTTGTCGTCATATTTTTTTGATAAAATATTGGTGTATTCTCACCCTCGTTGTGATAATTCTAAGCACCTTTATATCATTTTTAATACACTGATAGAGCATCATAATTATTCCATCATTGGTAAGTGACATTTTTTGATCAAAAAATCTTCACTTATTGGGTCATATTATATCGCAATTAGGTGTATTAGTTGACCTGGAGAAAGTGGGTGTTGTGGTTTCCTAATAAAATCATGAGAACATGTTTAATAAAAGAGTTTTTTGGTGATGACTTGATATTACAGGTATTTTATATCGGGCTTCTCATTCCTTTTTTCACCTCTTACTATTCTTACAAATATGGGTGTTAAGTTTCTATGGTTAGAAGAGTGTGAGAAATCCTTTTAGGAGATGAAAGGGAGGCTTGTTTTGACACATATTCTAATTCTTCCAACACTTAAAAGTGGTTATAAAATAATCATTGGTGAATCTAAAATAATCCTAAGTGAAGTGATGATGAAATAGGGTAGAGTCATTGCTTATGGATCTCTGTAGTTGTGGCGTCATGAGAGACATTATCCAACACACAACCTTGATCAGGCATCATTTTCCATGAATTATGTTACTAGTGACACTAAAGGATGGGTGATAAATTTTTGGTGTATACGAACAAAAATATCCTCAAATATATTGTTACATAGTGTTACATTAATCTCAGATAGTGAATATGGGTCAAATATCTTCAGTCCTTTGATTTTAATATTTTATATATTCCTGGAAAGGGATATTTAGTAGCTGATGTTCTCAGTCAGAAAATTCATGCACATTCTATATTGGATATCAATGATGAATGGAAATTGATATCCCTCGTTTATATGATGAATCTATGGTTTCATGATAGTAATGAGTAGTCATATACCTCAGAATTTATAGGTACCTATTAACTTATTAAGAGGGTAAATAGTTGGCAATTATCAGATCCTGAATGATTGGTTCTCCATGAGAGTAGTTTATGAGAGGACTCACCTCCAGATTGGTATGTGGATAGAGAAGACATCTGAAATTTTCATGGATGTTTCTATATTCGTACAGATATGAGAGATGAACTGATTCATGAGTCCCATGATTCTCAGTGGGAAGTTCATCCAGGAATATCCAAGATGTATTGATATTTGTGACACTAGTAGTTATGGCTTAGGATGAAACATCATATAGCAGGTTTGATAACAAGTTATTCTACCTATCAGTAGGTGAAGGTGGAGAACTAGTGACTTAAAAAAGTATTATATCCAATTATAATCCTGAAATTAAAATTAGAATAATATTTCATCGACTTTGTAGTTGTCTTATTGTGATCTCCTCGAGGTATAAATGCAATACGGGTTTTCATTGACAGACAGACGAAAGTATCCCACTTTCTTCCCATCAAGGAGATTTTATAAATTAATCAGATTAGAATATTGTATGTTTGTGAGATCATCTTGTTACATGGGGTCTCCCATACAATTATTTCATATAGGAACATCTTCTTCACATCATGGTTCTAAAAGTGGTTATATAAGGATATGGGTAAATATGTGCTACTGGGAATAGCCCTTTACCCTCATATCAATTGCCAGATGGAATAGACAATACAAATATTAGAGTAAATTATTTGGGTATGTTTCCTTGATATCATGATTTTTTGGGGAACTATATCCCTCTCCTCAAGTTTTCTTATAATAATTTATTTTTAGTGGAAATTTGTATTGCACATTTTGAGGCTTTGTACGGTAGGTTGAACCGTTCACCCCTACGCTGGAAAGAGATAGGAGAGGGAGCCCTACTGGGCCATTGTCTCCTGCAAGAAACTTTGGAGTAGGTTCATATGATGAGGAAGTGTATTCTTACTACTCAATTAAGAAAAAAAATTATGTCAATTACCATCGATGACCATTAGAGTTCAAGGTCGTGGATCAGGTTTTTCTATGTGTATCTCCTAGGATTGGTCATAGATGTATACCGAGTCAAGGGAAGTTGTCACTATTCTTTGTTGGGAAATTTTAGATTTTGGAGAGAGTCGATTCAATAGCTATCAGTTGTTATTAACTTATAGGTACCATCAAATTCACAATGTCTTCTATTTTTCCTAGATTCACAATTATCATGAAAACCCCTCTTATACATTTGATCCTAGGAAGGATGATTTATATGTCGATTCTTCATTTGAGGGATATCCTATATTTATCATTGATAGAATCATGAAGACATTATGAGTTCAGTATTTTCCTTTTGTATGGGTGTTATGGTAGCACGACCTTGTGAAATATGAGACTTGGTAGCGAGAGGCCAACGTACGTGCCTAATGACCAGAGTTTCTCTAATGCAGTGTTTCATTACCCATGTAATGTGAAATCTGTGATGAGTTCCTTTTAGGGGGAATACTATAAGTACCTATTATTTATCTAAGGTATGGATCCTTTTAATTTCGATATAAATCTTTTTTTGGACATAATAT
Source organism: Viscum album (assembly GCA_963277665.1). NCBI lineage: Eukaryota > Viridiplantae > Streptophyta > Magnoliopsida > Santalales > Viscaceae > Viscum > Viscum album. The sequence continues at coordinate 1,334,777,555 of OY728132.1, read as the reverse complement.
GGATGCCTAATGAGTTCTTAAATGTTTCAAAGGTGTCTAAAATTTTTTTGGAGCTTGGAGCCCTAGCTGGGTGAGAAAAAAAACTAAGCCTCAAGGTTAGTAGAACCCGTGGGACTCATCCCACATGGTCTCTAATAACTATGTGGGGATGGAGTGTGGGGGGAAGTAGGGAACACTATTTTCCATAACTATGTGCCGCGGGTAGCATGCCCATGCGGAATGTCTATAGTTTTTAGCAGATATGTTTAAAATTTCTAGATCATTGTTTTTCTAATTGTGCTACCTAATAGTAAAAGTTCCCTCATTATGATGTGGGAGGAATATTATTAGCACATGGTTTCTATAACTATGCGGTAAAACCATGCATCCAAGTTTCCTTGGTAAAATGACTATATATCTCTTTATGAGGGTTTAAAGACACCCACTCCTTTTCTCTATTTCCATCACTAGGATCTCTCCCCTCTCTATTTTTTTAGCTCTCAAACCCAACCTTATAGGTTTTGATATATATAATCTATCCAAATTCTAATTTTATCATTGTTTATCACATTATATGTGCATCAAAAAGTACTCAATTCCTTTTTAGTCATTTGTCATTATAATTTCCCATAATGATGCAATTTAGATGCAAGATCATATGCCCTATCTTCAAGGTGTTAATCCATTCATAATATTTCATCCAATATAAACAAAACTAAGGGTTGATACATGATGAATATATTCAAATGATCTTATGGTTGGTGGTCATTGACTCATCCCTCATGTTTTTCTATTTTATAAATTTTTGTAGTTGTTCCTACACAGATTTCATCGATCATGGCCTCTCAAATTCGTGTTCCTTGATTATAATAATTAGCATAATATTATAATACACTTTTTATATATGTTATCAATTTTTTGAGGTAACTTCCCTAATTACATTCTCTCCAAATAGAGTTTACATAATTCTGCCTTTTTTAGTTTTTTTTGTTCATCTGCATCACCATTTGGGTGTGATATGGCTTGATGCTATTAATGGTAAACCCTTATTTAATTAAATGAGATGTGAATTTAAATGGTTAGACTTGTATGTGATAATTCTAATTTAACATTATTTGAAAAGTGTTTCAATGTAATTAATGAATATTAATTATAAATGGAGAGTATATTATGTATATGACTTTACATAATTGAATATAATTAAATGTTGTGGTTTTACATTCATAGAACACCTTTCCAGACTAATGGAAGGTAGTGCAGTAAAACAAAACACTGAATAAGTAATAAAATAAATAAATGGTCACATGCCTAGCTACTCCTTGTCACACTAATGGAGGGAAACAACATGAAATAATTGAATTTTTAAATTGAAGAAGTATTAAATGGATTAATTTATTGAATGAATTAATTACAAGGTGACTATTTTATATGTACCTTGGCATCTTTATAGGAGTGTTAAGACTCAATATAGCCTTATTTTCCTAAGGGAATTCCTCAAGCACATATGGATCCATTTTGATTCAGGGATGCTGATTTCCATGCTTGATACCCACTTTAGAACACGATCCTTTTCTACTTTTGGATGCCCAGTATGATACCATATGATACCTATGTTATCATTATTGGATTGCTTGGATACACTCCTTGTATTAATCATGAATACTTTATACATGAGGTGCCTTTGATACCCCCTTGGTCCTAGTCGTTGCTTATCATGTTTTAACTAGGATCAATTCCTAAGACTTGGTTAGAATTATGTTATGTGGAATTCCTTGGAAAATTCCCCTAGATTACACTTTTACCCTGATTTCTAGGATAATGGTTATTATTTATTTGGACATAACCCTGAGGTCAAGGATTAATTGGTTACTATCTTCGATTCTCTTTCATTATTATCATCATTACAAGATGCCTTGTCTCATTTTTGGATCCTTTTTTATTACTATCAGGATGTTATGTCAGTTTTTCTTATACCTCACATGAATTACTATGTAAATATGAAAATAATTATTAAGATAAATGATTACAAGTTTATTCACTAGATAATTATGAATAAGGTATTGGGTATTTAGATTGTTGCGATGATTTACTTTATATATGCATTTGTTCACATTGATTCAATTTATATTACACAGAATATATATTATAGATGTCATTGGTGGTTTCCTACTAAGATTTATTTTACACCCTATCTATGATTCCATTGGTACATGGGAAGACTACATGTATGCAGGTGTTGAAAAGGGGAAGCATCATGGCTTGCACACCTGATATTTCATTCTTTATTAGGATGGAGCTTGGTAGCACATTATAGAGACAGGTATGGGTAGTTTTTGGATTCTTTTTTATTATATTATATAAAATGTATTAAATAATTTTATGTATACATGTTTTATAGTTTTTATAAACGTGACATACAATATCATCAACTTTTTTATATGATTCAGTTTTTTAGCTTTGAGTACTATAATTAATTTCATCAATTATTCATTATTCGGGTCTACTTCTTATACACCATATTTTTATGATACTTCTTCCTTTATTTACCTTTTTTTATGTTGTTACACTATAATACACTATAGTAATGAGGATATAATATCCTCATAGACTCAATCAAGTCCCTCACTACCAATAGGAAAACTCTGGAATTCAGGGAGATGGGCTTGAGGCCATGTAGCCAACTGGGCCCGAGGCACCTTTGAGTGAGACCCAGGTTAAGAACGTCACATGTGTTTTTTTCTTATATAATATAAAATATATATTTTCTTTTAAAAATATATCTAAATTTAAATATCTTAGAGAAAAAGTACAGTCATATATGAATTTAATTATATATAATGATGCATTAAAATTCCAATTTGTGGAGATTTTTATGAGTAATCATTTGTTTCTAAATTATTAAAGATTTGTTTTTTCAATGTCGATTTTTTTTATTTTTTATATTGATATTCGGGGAAGAGTTTGGATAGTATTATTATGATCTATTATCTATTGAATGTCAAATGTTCCCTAATATATACGAATAATCTAATATTAAATTATATTATCATAGAAATACTTTGACTAAAATAAATATGACTAATTGTATATATATATATATATATAATCTTATTAGCTAAAAAATATGTGATACCAATTCATCATTTTACTAGTGGAATGTTTCAAAATGAAAAATAGTTCTACTATTTCATTCATTAAATAACTATTATACTAGAAAAAAAAATCATATTCAATTAAATCTGAAATTTAAAAAATATATGGAGGATGAGAAAATAATATTGATACTAAGTGTTATGAAATGTTCATATATAGTTGTGTATATTTTATAAGATATAATTTTGAGGAATATTTTTCATTGTAAATGATTATTTGTCTATCTATTTTTTATCTCAAAAAATTATTCACTTCTTAGTGTAAATAATATATATTCATTTCCAATTATTAGAGTTAACTCAAATTCTTCTTACTATGGTGAGGCCTACTGAAATCTATGTATTTGGGAGAATGGATGAATTCTATTTTAATTTAGATACAATGTAATTTTAAGCTCATTACACACAACAATAATATCCATAAGAAAATAAAAATGCCAATCTAGAATTTAGTATTGTTGGGTTTATGAAGAGGAACTCACTTGAAAAAACCCAAAAATTATAAAAATTTCATGATTGTTTTATTTTATTCATTACAAAATTCATATATATATATCTGGTTAAAGAAAGAAAAATATTGAATTAAATTTAGAATAGAAGTTAATTTTTTAAAAAAATTGATATTCAAGGACTCAATTAAACAACTTTTAGTAATATTTATATTTATAAATATTGGAAATAAAAACATTCATTTTTGGTGTATCTCTGAGAGTAAACATTCTATGTTACTTAAACACCATCAATTATCTTTTGAGGGTCACAAATGTTTTGAAATTATTGATTAGCCAACACATCTTATTTGATTGCGTTGGTAAAATTCAAGGATAGTTTGGTTTAATATCAAAGAGGCCATATGGAATATTATAGTTATTTCTAAAAAACCTCATGAAATGAAATCCATGTGATCCAAAATATTCCATTGAGGGATTGAAGATACCTTATTTGTATGGTCTATAGTACGTGGGTTTATGAGTCATGGTGGACCAATAAGAATGTGATGTCATAAAACAATTAATTACATGCTATATGGTATTATTTTATTTATTTTTCTATAAATTTAGTAAATATATTTTTGGGTTCCAAGTGAAGTATGTTAATGATTCAATAGTACTATGATAACCATTAACTAATGGCCATGTACTTATCACATAACCATTGGATAATGGAGTACTGGTCCATGGTGTATTAACCCAAGAATTCTAAGAAAAAAATAGTGGATCTGTATTGAGTGAATGGTGGGTACTATATTGTATGTACTGGATGATCAGAAACCCATAAGTTATCTAGAGTGTTTTTTTAGAGTTTTTATCCAGTTGTTGGAGGTGTTTTCCCTATTAATTTTTTAAAAAAATCCAAATTGAGAGAGGATATTTTTCTTTCCATCTAAAACATGATTCTCAAATTTTATTCCCCTTTCATATTGACATGAGAATCAATCAATGTTTTTTCTCCAAGTTGAATTTACTTAATAATTATTAATCATCATCTTTATATGCATCTTCTTACTTCCATTGATTTTATATATCTATTACAAAGGATTTATTATTGATTACTCTAAGTATTTGTGTAAAAATCTAAGAAACATATAGCTTCATGTTGTTAGGACTACATGATGTCCTTTGTTTAATAATATAACCTCTATCATTCTATTTCTCTAAATTTAAATCACTCAGTTATATTTCATGTAATTTTTCCATATTGAGTAAAATATAAAGATCATCTTTTTATATACTCATGGGAAATTTTCTAGAAGGTTATATGGAGGGAAATAATAAACCATATGTAAATAAATGGTCATAGTATTGACATTGAAATTATTATAGGTGTGTTTTCAAGGTTTATACATATTTTTATTAAAAATATATTTAATTATAAATGTTTACAATTAATGAAATATTTATTTTATTAGATATGGGAAAATCATAGAAAAGAATGATATAAGATTTGATGAGTCTTAGAACAATATGGATCATGGAGTTTCACATTGATATCATATTAATTACTCCCCCGAGAACATAATAATATTTTATGTATACCTTAACTATTCTATTCATTCTTAGGGGTTCAAATTCTTTATATCCTGAAGGGACTAGTGATTTTTTTGTGAATTGGAATAAGTTAGGTCCATCTCAGAGTGGAATTGGTAATATTCCAATTATTTTTAAAATCAAGACATTATTAATGACATTATTGATAAATGGATTTGTTTTTCATTATTATTAAAAACCCCTAGATGATATTACATTATAAAATAGAAAAAATTGGCCTAAAATAAGACATATTGGCATGGGTAAATTACTTAATGTTGGGTATGACTTTGTACAGTGGTTATAATCAGTATCTAAATAGGTAAGATTTGTGGTAAAGTATTTGGGTATGGAATTAGAACTAGGAATTACATTAGTGGGAAAGTATTGATAAGAAATGGAATGGTAAACAATGGTTATCCTTAGAGGGATAATATATAATGGTTAGTAGGTTTCTCTATGATTATTTAGAATATGTATTATCTTCGTTTAATTGATAGAAAAATTTTATAATATCAATAAATTGTGCATTAAAATATATTAGAGAGATAAATTTTCATCACTTGGCTCAAAAAACCCATCAAACAAGGATTCAAAAAAGACTTTGACAAGACCCAATGGGCATTCCTGGTCCCAAAATGTTAGTGAGTATCATATAATCATTCAATAAAAATGATTGAATGATTTTACTAACATGAAACATGTCACATGGAATATATATATATAATGAAAAAGATAAAATAAATATTCCATTAATAAAAGATTTCTAATGGTAGTGATATAGCCATAGGTATACAATAAAATAAGGTATGTGCCTATAAAACCAAAAAAATGAAAGGAAAGCCCAAGATAATTACTTCTAAACCATGTGATATGTAAAAAAAACCCTAAAATCTCACCCCCATATAAATTTACCTGGATAACAGAAACCTATCCACATTATAGTGGATTCATTCCCTTTCCTACATCATAAAAAACATGGCCTACACACCCCTAAGGGAGTGTGTGGTGTGTGTGAAAAAAACAAGCTAAATAGGATCCCAACCATGTGCTCCATGAAAGTTATATATCAAATAATTTCAATATTATCAATTTAAAAGAAAACATGGCATGATAAGCAGTTACATATCTTTTCACAAAAAGAATGGAATAAAAATCCCCCTTTTCAATTTTTCATAACAAATTCGAGGTAACAAGATTTAAATGAAGAATTTACATAAACCATATATATTTATCAAATGTTTATCATTTCATATCAAATTAATAATAATAAAAAGCTAAAGAACATTTTTAAGGACCTCTAGTATTTCAAATACTAGGCTATCTAAGTCATTAATAACTCAATCAGAAATAGTGACTAGTGTGTACTCAAGTCCCTAGAGTCAATTTCCTATAAATGAGACTCAGCCCCAAAAGGGTTTCATTTCCCACCTATAACTTACAACAATTTGAACTATACTGGTGAGTATACAAATCCTCAAAGGGTTCTATTTTGACCAATTACTTAAAACTATTTTTTTATGTCAACTCGACTATTCCCAAATGGTTATCACATTATCCATTAAAATCTAAGATTTAACCATGACTAAGATCCTCCATAATATATATAGAATGGTTAGTCAAACCATTCATATTTTCATATTAACCTATAGTCAATCAGATGTGAATCCCTATTTTTTCATAGAGACACTTCATTGATTTGAAAGGAAAAGAGGGTTCCCTATAAAAAATGAGAGAGTGGACCCCATGAAACCTCATAGTCTCTTACATGTACAACGTATATTTAACCTTAGTAGTATCCTTGATCAAAATGAAATGAGTAAATTTATTCAAATGATCAATCAACATCCAGAAGAAATTATATCGTCATGGATTCCATGGAAATTTAATAATGAGGTACATGGAAACCTCACCCCATTTCCAAATCGGTATTAGATGAGGATAGAGTAGACCAGAAGAATTCATGTGATCTTTCTTTATCTACAAGAATGTGTTATATAGGACACATAATTAGAAATTTAATTCATTATACCCATCCCCCAAAAATTGTATGTCATGTCATAACACAGCTTCATAGTTCCCAGATGAACTTCTGGGATGAATTATTTAAATTATGTATCACTAAGTTCCTGAGGGATGATGGGATGATCAATTGATCCCCATAGGGGATAATCACATCAAAATGCAGAGAACAACCAAGCATAATCTACCCACCATATATCAATACTATATATCTTATGAACCCATCAACCTAATATTGGTCTAATATAATAATCTCAAGGAGTGATAATTAATAATAAACCCTAGTCAGAATCATTATAAATCATTATCCTACATGTCCAAAGAAAAATGAGTTAAAATACCTATATGGTTCCACTCCACATTAAATTGGAGGAGAGTATAATATGTTTATTTACTACTAAGAGAAAGTTTTATTACATTCCCATTCTCCAGGATGTATAGAGTGTCAATGTGAAATTTATAGAGGTATTCCTCTCATCATCTTTGTCTGGGCTTCAAGTCCTTCAAAGAAAATATTTAACACGTGATTCTGTAATTATATAAGTCTATGAACCTATATCTGAATAGATAGTGTCACCATAACATAATAAAATTAACTATAGTGATGAACCCCATGTCATGAGTGGGGTAATTATTATCATATAGATGAACTTTATGGGACTCTTACAACACCACATGGTCATACAGCATAATCATGCACCCCAAGCTAGTGCCTAATGCATCACAATATACCATGTATCCCATAAAATTTTTCAAAAAACATATTATTTTATTGTACACATCATTTAAACTGATAAAAAAAACCCTCATATTTTTCTTTCCAAGAAAATTTCACCATTTTCTTAGAAAGAGAATTAAATGGTGATTCTATCTTGGATAAATCCATGAAAACCCAAAAATAGTATCTATGAAAACTTATTACGGTATGTATATCAAAGATATTTTATGTTTATTTAGATGAAATGAAATCCCTAACCTTCTCAGTATCGACTGAAAGTTCACTTTCCAAAATACCATTCCCCAAGAACCTCACTTCATGGATCTATAAATTTCATTTCAATAGCTTCCAAAAAAGTTTTTGAGCTCTCAATAATTCAAATATATATATATATATGGTTTTCATGCTCATTTTTAGATCTAGAATAAACCATGATGTTGTAAAAATAATAATAGTGTCGATATATTGATGTAATATCTAGTTCATAAAATCTATAAACATAACAATATAATTATTTAGGCCAAAAAACATATGATATATTTATAATGACTAAACATGCTCCTAGAAGTGGTATTTGGGATATCCGTCTCTCAAACATTGAGTTTGTGATACCTCAATCTAATATTGGTTTGGATAAACTAATTTTCCAAATTTATCTTACAAATATGGTCATCCACATGGGGAAAATGGTACTTTTTCAAAAATTTCACTAATTTATGTTCGAATAGTGTTTGAAAATCCAAAGGGAACCTTTGAAATTGCGGAAAAATAGCGTGAGGTATTACCACTATAAAACACTATGATATATAAAGTAATTATTAAATAGATATCCCAAATAAACTTTGATCTCTTCCAAATATGCAAGTTTCATATGATAAGTTGGTATAGAAATGGATGCATGCCTTTTACTATATTGTTTGAAAAATCTGACTCCATCTCTAACGGTAGACCATAGAAGTCATCTGGAAAGACCATAGAGAAATATTCAATAACCATGTGAGGATTAGTATGAGGGGAAACATAATTTGGATCAACTACAATGTTCTTCCATAGACTTTTGATCTCTGGTAGAATAGTTAATGCATGACCATAACATGAGTCCCACTCCACCTAGAACACCCATGATCTCCCATCGTTAACATGTAAAAAAATTCCAATGATAACAATAAATATTTCATGAGTGAGAAACCATTAAATCCATCTCGAAGATGTTATAAAAAATATCCAAATTGAGATCCAAGAAATCTCATTCTAATTATGTATCAGTTATTGAGTAAGAATAGTACACACAATAAAACCCCTTGTCTTTCACATATCTAATAGATATCACAAGATCAATAATAATGGACATGATATCCATTAGAAGGATTAGAGGATTCAATGAATATATAAATATAAATGAGTATTCAGCAACAATATTAGATAGAGTGGTTTCTATAGAAGATGCAACAAATATGTAACATCTTACTATAGTGGGGCCCACATAGACTTCCAATGAAATCTCATCCAATATATAAATGTTATTAACTCATAATTTCTATAGATAGATACTTGATGAAATTAATGATTCTAACAGTTCTAGAATGGCCTTTAGAGATGAAGATCTATAATCATATTATAGAATAGACATATCCTTGGAGAATCAATGTAGATGGCCTTTATGGCCACAAAAACTAAAATTAATCATGGGTGTGATACAAGACCATAGTGTGTTACATACCTTTCCACACTACTACAATGTTTGGGTCATGTTGTTGGAATCTTCTAATGGAAAAGAAGAAGTTCTCTATTGAGAGTCACGTCCACCACCCTTATGATTATCATCCCACTTCTACTTGTTACAGTTTTATCTATTGAAGCTACCACTACATTTATAGGATGATAAAAATGGGCCTATATTTCCCACCATAACAATTTCTTCCATTATTACCTTCTCTACAATGTCAGATAATGTGGTCAGATTTATCTTATATACCTACTATCATAATGTGGCTCACAATAATTGAAAGTATTTATGAGAAATGAACAGATCATTCATCGGCACTTCTAGAGAAAATAAATCTAACTCCACAAAATATTTAACAACTGGACCTCGTTGGAAGCACAAACACCCCACCAAATCATGGCCTTCAGGTCCTGGGCCACCATGTATGAGTAGTTTCCCATATACATATTGTTTCTTCCTAGGGCCCACAAACATTCCCAAAAAGTTCATCAGATAATTGATTGTACCCATAGTCAAACACATGTTCTTTCTCGTGCTCTTTTTACCCAATTTCATAGATCCTTGGAAACATCCTAGAAAGTCACCCATATAGATCACTATAATAGGATAAGAATTCTTAGTTTTGCATTTTTTTTATCAGGTGGGATCCTAAATAAAAAGTCTGACCTTGTTGACATTCATCATATCATGTAGTCATTCAACCATTATCATTCAAGGTAATTACATTCACCCCCCCCCCCCATAGAAAAAAATAATCATTTTGAACCCTATATCTCGACCCAGGTAGTTCCCCCAGATTTAAGTCTTGGTTCATCCCCTAATACTAGTGGAATAAATCATCCCTACTGACAGTGTAGAAACTCTTCCTTAACATGGTCATCAGATCCTTTCCCGGTAGGTACAACTATTTTCCCCATAGGCACAAGGTGCCTCCCTTGGGCCCACCCACATTCCCAAATTTTTCATCAGACTAAAAATTCCCCCCAAAATAAAACACATGATTTTTCCAATTCTCTTATTCCTCATTCACATACACCATGGGAAATTTTCCAGAAGGCCACCCATCCTAATCACTACTACTGGAAAAGAATGATTAACTATAAAGTTTTAATTAGGTAGGATCTAAAAATTAAATTTGATCCATATTTACATGAGTCATATCATTAAGTCATTAAATCCATTATCATTTTGGGAAGTCAGATTCACCCCTATTTATATCACAACATCTTCATTGTGAACCTTATATCTCAACCTAGGTAGTGCGGCAACACTTAATGTAGGGTTCCTCCATTAAAAAAATGTAATATATAGGCCCCACTAACATCAAAAAACACCCCAACTTAACATGGTAATAGGGTCCTAGCCTACCATGTACCACCAGTTTCCCCATAGACACATTGTCCATATATAGGGCTAACCCACAAAACCAAAAAGGTCATCAGGATACTTATTTTCCCCAAGGCCAACCCATGTTATTTTGAATGTGATTTTTAATCATTCTCACACACCTTAGGAAATTTTATAGAGGGTCACCAATCCTAACCACTAATCATTTCCATGAATTATTATCTGTGAATTTTTAATGGGGTAGGATACTGAAAAGAAAGGTGCACCTTGTTGACCTGAGTCATATCATATAGTCATTTAACCCATTTTCATTTTGGAGTGTTAAAACATTTTTGGTGTAAGATAAAACCTAAAGATCTCATTTATATAGATATTATAACTATAATGAATTTATTATAATCAATTTCCTTGGTAATATTTTCCAAAAAAAAATTCTCTTTGTGACCATCTACTTCAAGAAAACTTGTCAATTTTCCTAAACCATGGAATCCAACCACTACTTTATAAGACATTTAAGCTTGAATTTAGTGCACTTCACCATAATATTATCATGTGTATTTAGGATTATAAATACCTGGTTGATCTTATCGTGGGACTGCCCTGTCTCTTGGGATTCATTTATACCCATAAATGATGGGTGATTCTTGTATAGGAACTCACACACTAGATCTATGTCTCCTTTAGCTCATGGTTGTGCCTATCCATCTTGGTATTAAACATGTGGTAAATTATACTAAAAAACGTGAATTTACCATATGATAACCACGAAGAGATTATGGTTTAGAATATGATTACCTTTAAGATCATCTCTCATTGTGATCTCATAGAGAACACATGGAAGAAATTTTAGAGGCATATTTCTGCATACAAAAAACAAAAATAGGTGATTAAACAACAAAAAAAAATCTCAATATAAACTAGAAGAATATATGATTAAATATAGATCAAGGTATAAACCAAACATAGAAGATAAACATCCCCACATCTTTTGGTACTTTGAGTTTCATCATAGTATGATTTTACCATGAACTCTCTACAACCTACCTCACTAGTCCCAAAAATACTATTTCATTTCTACCATCTTCCAATGAATAAGCATAACCATATTTTGAAACCAAATTAGCATGGCCTATTTTGGAAAACCAAACTAATTTGTCTATGAACTGTACCAATACAAGACTTGATGTTTGTTCTTGGTCACCAGGGACTGAGGAATAACACTCATCCATCCAATAAAAACCTGAGGAAAAAAATTCCAACCTAATAAATGACACATAATATATATATATATACGTATATATATATATATATATATGTATATATATATATATGTATATAATGAAAATCATATATTAAATATTCCATAAGAAAAATAGTTTCAATGTTATTGATACAATCAATGGTAACAGATAAACCTGGGTATTTATCCATAAATCCATCAAAAATAAAGGACAACAGGGTATAATTGAAGATACTCCATGTGATACATGGGAAACATCCCACTCTCAAACCCCCATATACCAATACCCAACTGACATAAGCCTCACTGCCTCACATTGGGTCATTTCCCTTTCTTTTATCATATAAAACAAGGTATACACACCCCAACGGGATGGTACAATGTGTGAACTAAAAAGGATCCATAGGACCCACCATGGTGTTCCATAAGAATTCCTTATCAAAAAATCCAAATATTATCAATTTAAATAAAACACAGTGTAAGAAAAAAATATTTTTATGAAATATTTTTCTTTAATAATTTGATTTCTTTGATATCTTGTGTTGCATGCAACAATAAGTTTTGACAAACCATGTAAGACTATTACAATATTATGTGTTTGTTATCCCCTATACTTGGATTATAAGGTATGAATAGTAATAACTAATTATTAAAAATATATAATCAACACATCAATAAAACTAATTATTTAGTTATCAAATGATTATAATTAAAAACAAAAACAATATTAAATAAAAGTGGCGCTTTTCTGAAAAATTGTTTTTATGTGATAAATATATTTTATATATAAATTAAATTAATTAAAATTGATGAAATTTGTTAATTAAATAAATATATTACTTACTTGATCAAAAATTCTAAATATTCAATAAATATTTTTCTAGTCATAGAATAAGAATGAATTCTATTTTATGGTCAAAAAAGTATTTTTCTGAAAAGTAGTTTTTGTCTCATTTTTCGTAATTTCCCAAAAATTATTTTTCTTTCATTTATTTATATCAAATTAAATAAATTTAATTACAGATTTTAGAATCAAATGATTCAAATTTTTCAAATATTACCCTTTTATTTTTCATCAAAATGAATATTAACAGTGGTAAAATTTATCTACTCATTAAAGGGTAAATCGGGTTAATCAAGATTAAAAATAAGTGATAAAGACATAAATTTTCATCATAATTATTATTAGATAAATTAAATTTTACCCTTATCCCCTTATCTTAGAAATTTATTAGTCTAATGGACACATGTCCATGAAAATGATTTATATACTATTTAAATAAATTAATGTTAAAAAAATTCACTCTATTAATTTTAAATATCCATTAAGAGTCTACATATATAAAAAACATTTATGTATGAATATAAATATTTATAATATGAATAATGAAATTATATCCATAATGGTAATTTATTTATAATTTTTAGATATTATATAATTACCTTAAATTCTTACGTGGCACCAAAAAATGTAATTATTCAATTAATGAAAAAATAAAATTAATGATTTTAAAAATATTAAAAGAGATATAATTTGAGTAATTTATAGTGTTACATGAATTTACTAGGTGAATATTAAATATTAGTGTTGTTATAAAATATTATATTCAAATTATATGTTTTTTATTTTTAGTAAATTAAATGAATATTTCCAAAATTAATAATAATGATATTTTATCAAACAAAATATTTTATTAGTTTTTTTAAAAAAAAACCTAAAATAAGAAATTTTAGCTAATATATGGTCTTCAATATCAAAAATTTTCTAGTAAAAGTCCAAATTTCATCGTATAAGTAAAAAATTACAAAACGTTAATATTGAAAACATTTTCACTGTTGTTAAAATTAAAAATTGGTTATTAAAGGGTTAATTAAAAGTATAAGGATTAAAAATACACAAAAACATTTATAAATTTTATTAGTTTCTAGGATTTCAACCCTATCATTACTTATCATTTAATACCTAGTAATTTTATAGAATTTTTCATGGGAATGAATTTATTATATTATAATCTTTTTAAAAATTCCAAAAGTTCCCCTAACCTCCATTATAAAATGGCACCTCATCCATCACTTATTTACACCACTATGAGCCTTTTAGCTCGAATAAAATCTACTGAACTTTCTTCTCAACTACCCTATACATATTATGAAGGTTAGTTTCACTCAAAAAATAGAAACCATATAGTCCTTTATTAGGGATATAAAGGATTTGTTTCAACATATTGGGTGTTAGACTACTTTCAATGAAAAGCGAACTCGTGGTAAGGGTTTTATGTTACAATATCATTATTAATTAATATTTTTAATGATAAATTTATCATGATGATATCACATGATAAAATTCTAGAGAAACTCGTGAATTTTTATCTTCTCTAGTTATTTATTGAAAATAAAAAACATCCTTTCATTTTTCTAACTTTATGTAATCATGATACTGAAAATATTTTCTTAAGGAAAATCAACTTTATTTCAATCTTCAATCAAAAAATGATTTTTTTGTATATGTTTTCCAAAAAAAATTAATTTTTTATAATATTATAATATCATTTTTTATATTCACTTATACCTATGTTTATTTATTACAAAATGGTATAAAAGGAATCATTTTTTCAATTTCCAAACAATTTTCTTTGTTAATTTTTGAACAAAAGTATAAAAGAAATGTTCCTTTTAACATTTACATAATGAACTAATTTTATTTTCATTGTCACCAAATTTCACTTTTAATAATAAAATAAAAGTTTACATGGTTCTTTTCAATGAAAATTTTTTCATTATAAATGAAAACAAAATATACGTGATTGGAAAATTGAAAGTTTATTTTCCTCAAAGAAATTAATGATATTTTTATGGAATTTATATTCATCAAAGAAAAAACCCTTTATTTAAATTATTATTTACTGAGGATATTATACATGGATACTTTCATTATTCATTCCCTAGATTTTTTCTGAATATGATGAAATAATGTTTATGAAATTTGTTTTTATTCCAAGGGATATGTTGTGATGAAAATGTAAAATATTTATGAAACCAATTTCCTTTACATGGGTTATTTTATGATGAATTTTTATGAAATCAATTTATTTTCAAAGTTTATGATATAAATAGATGTTTATGATAATATGGGACACATATGTATGATTTTTTTTATCTGATGGGTGGGAAAAATATCTCCCTCTAGTGAAATGGTTAAGGATTGATATCTAATATGATAAAAAAGGTTATAATTTGGAGTGAGACTAATTCAGTAAGGTAATTTTTCCACTACGATAGTATTGAGAGTCAACCTTGACTAATATTATGGGTTTTGGAGTGAACCTAATCTATTATGATAGTCCGGTAAATGATCCATGTTTATAAAGGAAATATTTTCTATGCTTAGTGTATACAATAATTCCATGTCTTTTGTCAACTTTATTCTCTCACGGATCATGTTATTTTATTCCTTCTTGGTTAAGGTCATAAAAATAGCATTAATTTATTCAATGAATTTTGATTATGATCTATTGTATGGGATTTATGATTTCCAAATGTTAATCTCATGTTCCTATACACGTTTCCTCATGTTATACTTATATGATCATTAATATCACCCATGTTTACCCTTATTAAGAATCCAGGCTCCCCCTTTCTTATTTTTACATTCCCAGGGTTATGAATAAATATATTGACTTTGATATATATAAGAATAGTTATTATAATGGAGAAATTTGTTGGATACTATATTTATATTTTACAAACTATTTGTTTATGTTTCCAAGTTTATAAAGATACTAGAACTAAATGATTCTAGGATAGATAAAAAATTATGTAATGAATATTATTTTTTAATGATTTGATATCTATTTATAAAAATAATGGGTACATAATGGTGGTATCTTAAAATAATTTCATCAATATTTGGAATCCTATATGAGAAAAATCTTTCTAGAACCCTTGGTATAATTCATGTGTAGTCTAAAATCTTAATGTTATGGTAATGATCATGAATGACCTAAGTTAAAACTAAGGTGTTATAGAATTAGTTTTCACTATTTTGAATCCCATAAATTATTTTTCATGATTATTTGGTATCACAATATGGTTATTGTTTTCACACTATGTTTTTTTGTTCTATTTAATTGCTTGAAACTAAAGGAATCATGTTAATGGTAAATTATATTGAAAATGAAATGGTTTTCCTCTTGAGAAACTGAATGTTATGGGATTATGAATAAAAAATACTATATCAATTATCACAAAACATTCAAAATCAATGAAAAATTGCAATAATACAAATGACAAAACTTGGGAGAAATGTTATGTTGATTCGTTCATGGGGAAACACACACATTCTTTTAGTGGATCCACTGATATACTGTCACAATAAAACTAACTAGTCACATTGAAAATATATTTACCATTATTCATGGTTCAAATCATGTGAAATTTATTCTATCTATTTATTATTTTTAAAGAGAAGAATATCAGGGGTGTAATATTATCGAGAAAACAAGATAATAAGAAGAAAATAAATCTATGGAGTTGGATGGTATTGAAATAATATTTTTCAAAATTTACTTTCCTTGCATTATTTTTATTAAACTGAAAAAATATTTACTTGATTCAATTCCAAGTAATGACAGTTATATTGGTTCTTATAAGAAAGACATCCAAAGACTTATGGGTTATGATTCTAGTAAAATCATACAACATAAAAGTATGGTTGATCAACTCTTTAGTATCATTAAAAAATTATTTTAATGGTATTGTCCATATGGACTCTAGTATATAAAAGTAAATTTTTCTATTATATATCTAAGTGGTGATTGAGATTAGAGTTATAAACTAATCTAATGGTTTTCATAAGAAAATAAAAAAAGGAATTCCAATGCAATTTAAAAAACACAGAGGGAAGAATATGAGCCTTCCTTTATGATCAAAGTTAGGAAGAAAACAAGGAGAAATTTTCATAAGGTAACAGGTAAATGTTTCATATTTATAAAGGAATTTCATTAAAAAAATTAATGATAATCTGAGGTGAAGAATTTTTCTAATGATGTAAATAGATAGAAAAATCCACAGAATGCACCACCCAAACCCTAGTGTTTTAAATGCTAATATTATAGGCATTTTGATAACCAATTCTCAAACCTAAATTTTATTGATGATTCCAATGTCAGCAACATCTTAATACTATAGATATAGGTAAATACTATGAAATCTCTATTTTATATAAGGGTTATGATAATAACGTGGTGAAGTTTACATTTACCATCCACTCAAGAGCTGGTAATTCCTTATTTTATTCTAGATATACCAACTCATTTATATATAATTAATTTTTTAATGATATCATAGTACAACCTCATAAATTAGATGTAGAGTTTGAAGTAAAAACAATAAATTGTAAGATGATCAGGTCATAAGTCTATGAATATTCTCCAGTAGAGGATCCTGGGAATACGTTTCTTGTAAATCATTTATTATTACTCTAGTTTAAATTAAATTTATTTGAGAATGGATTGTATTGATTTACATAAATACCATATCAATTAATGAGGAAAGGAAGTTACTTATGATATTCTAATCCAACGTATGATCCCCAATTATTGTGATAAAAAATGAACATCCGATGAAAATCTAAACTATCATATGGGTTATGATTCATATTAAAAGGGTTTTTTATCCTACTTGAATAGACCAAATTCCTTAAATTTATATTCATTTTTTAAAATTTATTATTTAAGGGTTGAATGGGTCCCTTAAATGGAATTTAATATTCATGACATTAAAGGACCCAAAGGTCATAGATTAATTCATCCTAGAAAATGACTACTTGAAATTGCATCTCCTCAGCATCTGCATCATGATCAGCTCACCACCTTTGCATGGATTTTCATCTAGTTGTCATGTGAAGAGATGCACAATCCTGGTACCAATGGAAATTTCCATATTCTCTCATTCTTCCAAATATGATAGATCTTCTCTAGTTAATGTTACTTTCTCTAAATACTCCTCTACAACTTGTTCATTATAGAATCTTCCTAGTTTGTGTCTGAACATCATGTGGCATGAAGGAATTGAGGTGGCTTGAAGGCCTTGAGGTGGCATGAAGGCCTTGAGGTGGCCTGAAGTCCTTAAGGTGTCCCAAAATCCTTATTCATCCAAAGGCCTGGGTGGCCCAAAGGCCTGATGGACTCAAGGACCAAACTGGTGGCCTAAAGGGGAATAGTTGTCACTGCTACATTACCAAATAGTACCTACAACAATGTTGCTATAGTAACCTGGAAATATGCTTCTACCCAAATTTGATCATGGGTCTCATGGATGCACTTGAACAGTCTTCACCAACCGGGCAGAGGCTCATGTACAAGGGGTTATTATCATAGATAGTTGGGGATAAACTCAAAATCAATGATATTCCTATTATGCGAGAGTTTATTTGTGTATTTTTTGAATAATTTTTCAATCTTTCACTAAATCGTGAAGTTGAGTTTTCAATAGAACCCATAGTTGGTGTGATACATATTTCCAGGACTCCATAGAGAATGTCCCTGATTGAGTTTCATTAATTAAAGAAGAAACTAAAGGATAATATTGACAAGGGATTATTTCAGCCAAGTGCGTCACATTTAGGTGAACCTATTTTATTTAATAAGAATATTGAGGGATCAATGTGACTTTAAATTGATTATTGAGAACATAAAAATATCATTATCAATAATAAGTATCATTCTCCATGTATTGATGACTTGTTTAATCTACTCTATAGTTCTCAATAATTTTATAGGATTGATATTTGTTTTGTATATCATCAACTGATAATAAATAAGATAGATATACACATGATAGCATTTTTTATAAGGTTTGGACACTAATAATTTATAGAGATTTATTTCACTATTACTAATTCCCCCATTATCTTAATGGATTTAATGAATAGAGTATTTAGATATTACCTTGATCAGTTTTTGGTAGTCTTTATTGATGATGTTCTTATTTATCCAAACAGAAAGGAAGAACATGAAGATCATTTGGGAATTATGCTAAAGTCCCTATAGATTGAGAATATTTATATCAAGTGTGAATTTCAGATTCATTATGTTTCATTATTAGGTCACATAATCTCAAGTGAGGGTATATCAGTTGACCCTTCAGAGAAATAAGTTATTAATCATTGACCCAAACCAACCATTGTGACTAGGATCTATATTTTTCTTATCTTTTCAAGATACTATTGGCACTTTGTAGAGAATTTTTCATGGGTATTGAATCCACACGCTATGATAACTCGAAAGGGTGACATGTTCTTTTGGATAGATGAATGTGAGTAATGTCTTATGTATCAATATAGAAGGCTACTCAATGTAACAATGCTTTCACTACCCTATAGTAGAGAAGGGTTTGTCATCTATAGTGATTCATCAAAGAGGGTACTAAGATGCTTCATCAATAATAATGATATGATTATTGATAATTTATCATTATATTCTAAGATCCATGATAAAAATTATCCAACCCATGATTTGGAGTAAGTTGCGGTACTTTTTTCATTAAAGATATATAGATATTATTTATATAGGGAAAGGAGTGACATATATCTAGAGGTATAGGGATGCTCAAAATAAGCCCATAGTCGAGGAATTTAAAATTTTCCCATCACCAAAATGATGATACAACATCGACTCTGATGATTCGATCCGGATATGGCCTAAGGACCACACGTGGTTTTAACAGAGTACAAAAATTAAACGAACATATACCTCATTAGGATATGATTTGTGAAAGCCTTTCACAAGATATTGGCATTCATTTCTTGAAGGATCCAATATCTAATATCTCTAGATCATCTTTACATGCTTCTTGAATCTTTTTGCACATCGTTCTTCAGAATCCAAGTGCTAGGATGGAACTCTGACGACATCTTCAACATGGAGATCGTCACCAAGATCAACCGTCTTCGATTCGAGAATATGGAACTTGATTCACTTGCACAATTGATAGATTATCTCTCTAGGAATCAAGAGGAGAGAGAATATATCACCTCCAACAGATGAATAGTCATAATGAGAAGAGCCTCTCTCTACTTATATAGTGAAAATTTATAATACCCGGTTTGGGTTCCCGTCCCCCATGTAATAAACATCCACTATAATAGTATTATAAATAATTATTTTTGAAAAAATAAACTATTCCATAAATGTTAATTATATTTTATCTCCTCCCTATAATATATATTAAATATATTATGTGATAATCTTGATTCATTAACTCAACTCACATCTCAGAATAATAATAAAAGAACCCAAAATATTTCATTAATATCTTTTCAAATAATATTTACCCTTATATTTACATAATCACTTATAAGTACATTTTATAAATAAATTCTACCCAAATATTCCTTACGTTAATGATAATTAATTAATTTATTCCTTGGTGATCCATAGAACAGAGATAATACCTAGACACTGTGGTGGGCCCCACCAAGTTATATATTCCTATTCAATAGAATATGGTACATTATCAAAGTGAAATTTGTGTGTGACCCTCTAGGACCTTATCCCAATGATAGTGAATAATATTCACAGATAAAGAGAGGGGTCTAGAAATCCATCAAGTCCCCTAAAGAAAAAAGGAAAAGTCAAAGAAACGACTACCATCCTGCAAAAACGGTGTGTGTAATATAATCTATTTGTCATCGAAATATCATAAATTCGAATGCACACTAGTGTCATCATCCTTATCTTGATTTATTATTTATTAATCTGGTTTGATGGATTTACCTTAAACTACCATGGTAATGGATTTATGAAGGTAATACCATCTTAATCGACTAGGCTCAAGATATCTCTTCCTCAACTCGGAAGTGAAAAATCCCATATTGATCATTCAATCGATGTCATGTCACCAATGACGTGCCCAACAAAAACAAACTCATCATGACTTCATTTCCATGGTTTTTGTCTTGCATCAAAGTATCAAATCAAATGACATAAATTGATAATGATCTCAATTCAAGAGATCATTACATATGTCTGTAGATAAAAACAACCATTCACACCTGAAACATTTGGTGTTCTTATTGGAAGGTTTTCTTCATGATCTTAACTACAAGAGATCACTAAGTACAAACTTCATGATAAGAAGTGCCAATGCTTATGATCCCTCATAACCTGATAGTCATACAACACTTTTTTACTGTCAGTATGATGTATATAGACCATAGGACATTACTTTAAGATTATTTTCATAGTATATCTGGTTTCTTATTATAGGCTAGGATCTTCTATAACCCTTTGATACGAAAAGTAATCTATGTAAATCACCATAAATATAGTGGATGTAAAAGTATAAAAACTATAATGGAAAGATAAACACATGTATATATAAAAAACTATACACATGTAGTGTAAATCAAAGTACATCACAAGTTGGGTCTAGTGAACCCACTTACAAAACATTCACTTGCACTAGAGATAACTATTAACAAGTCTCCACCCACAAGATCTCACATAAGAATCATACTTCTACTGAGATTTGGATTTAGTTAGGGGGTCTACCACATTTTCCTCGGTGGCTACTATGCTAACTGTGAATTCATCTATTTGAGTAAAATCCCTCAAGAGATGAAACTTCTAAATTATATTCTTTTCCCTCTGGTGTGACTTGGGCTCCTTGGAAAGCACCGCTGGAGTAGTATTATCACAATAAACTAAAATAGGGTCTGCACTGCTAGGCACAACACCAATTCCTGCAAAAAATCAGCATAATCATACTACTTTTTTTGTTACGTCATAAGACACTATATACTCAGATTATGCTATAGAATAGGTGATCATATAATCTTTCAATCTTCTCCAGCTCAATGTACCACTATTCAAGAAAAACATGTATCCTGACTATTAATTAATATCATCATGATCTATTTGGAAACTAGCATCAGTGTATCCTCTCACTACAAGTTATTCATCTCCTCCATACACCAGGAACATATCCTTTGTATGCCTAAAGTACTTTAGGATAGTTTTAACAACTACCCAATGCAACTCTCTAAGATTATCTTGATATATTCCCAAAATGAATAAAGAAAAGGAAACATAAAACTATGTATATAGCATGGAATAAATTATATAACCCACTACCTAATCATAAGTAATTAAACTCATTATTTCAATCTTCTAATATCTTTGTGGACACATTTTCTTAGAGATATTGATATCATGTGACATGGGAAACAACCCTCTCTTAGATTGCTCCATATTGAAATTTTTGAGTACTTTATCAATATATGTTCTTTGGATTTTTTCAAGTAGCATTTGAGATATATCTCGACAGATCTTGATCCCTAGGATGTATACTTCTTCACCTGATTCTTTCATGGAGAATCATTCATTTAAAAAAGTCTTAACTGACTGTAATACTTTCCTTCATTTCCCATAATTAATATGTCATCAACATATAATACTTGGAAAACATTGGCAATCCCATAAACCTTTATATAGACATAAGGATCACTTTCATTTAAAAAAAACAAATTATCATATGACCTCATCAAAACAAACATTCCATGATCGTGATTCATGTTTCAACCCATAAATGGATCACTGCAACTTGCACACCTAATTGGTATTATTTGACCTGAAAACCCATTTTGGGTTGGGTCATATATACGTCTTCAACTAACTTCCCATTTAGAAAAGAAATTTTGAAATCCATTTTTGCAAATCTCATATTCATGACAGGTTTCTTTTTCATGAAATATTCTGATGGATTTGAGAATTTTTAATGGTGATAACATTTCATCGTAGTCGATGCCTTGAAGCTTTCCAAAACCCTTTGTAACCAGCCTTTATTTATAAGTATTAACCTTACCAATCATGTCCACCTTTTTCTTGAATACCCATTTTCACCCAATGGGTTTTTCATCAACTGGATGGTCTACCAAAATCCAAACTTGATTTTGGTACTTGGACTCCATCTTAGAATTCAGGGAATCTTTCCATTTAGATACTTATTTTCCTTATATTTCTTCCTTGTAGGTTATAGGTTCACCATACTCAATGAGTAATGTGTCACCTGACTCGGTGATAAGAAAACCATAATTCTCTATTTCTCTAACCTCTCGAGTAGACCTACATAGTATTTGTCTCGTGAGATACTTCTTCTTCCACATTCTCTTATGGAGATTTTTCCCATACCAACTCTTGTGTATATGGAACATTGATTTCATCGAAGTTAATATCTCTATCACTATTTCAATTGGAAATGTGTTCTCTGTCTATAAATAAGAAATTTCATTCGACAAAAACATTGCTATCTAAAGGGTTATATAGGTAATATCATTTGGTTTCCTTAAGATTACCTATAAAGATGGACTTCATGCTTTTGGATGATAATTTTTCACTTGGTATTGTTTTGAAAAAAGCCTCAAATTCCCATATATGTAAGTGTGACAGATTGGATTTATTTCGTCACCATAACTCATATGGAATCCCATCTAAATCCTTGGATGGTACTTGGTTAAGGGTATATGTTGTCATCTGCAAAGCATATCCCCAAAAAGATAATGGAAGAGTTTCTTAACTCATCATTGATCTGACCATGTCAATAAAGGTCATATTCCTCCATTAATTAACACCGTTCAACTATGGTTTATAAGTAGGAGTGATTTGGGGTAATATACCACACTCCTTTAAGTTGAAAATGAATGCTTGGTTAAGATATACTTCACCTAGATCTGAGTGGAGTGCCATAATCTTCTTACCAAGCTAGTTTTCTACTTCATGTTTATATTCTCTAAACATTCACTACTAGAAAAGTGTCCTATACCCACTGTTTCAAACCGTGGGTATAGGCTATACCCACGGTTTGATGAACCGTGGACTCCCGAGGCATCGGGATTGCCCTATACCCATGGTTTTACAGAAACTGTGGGTGTATGCTACTGAAATTTCAACTTAGCCATGGTTCACCAGAACCGTGGGTATAGATCTATGACGACGATTTATAGAACCGTGGGTATACATTTTTACTGCAGAAATTAGATACCCACGGTTAAGTAAACCGTAGGTATAGAGGGTTCTACAATAGAATATTTACCCAAGGTTTACAAACCGTGGGTATAGAGGGTTCGGCAGTAGTATATTTACCCACGGTTCTCAAACCGTGGGTTTATATTCTTTTCATAGAAATAGAAGCTACACCACTGGACAGACCCCCTACAACCCCTCCCTTCCCCCCTTGGATAGCCCCCCCCCCCCATCACATCCCCTCCCCCTTTGCACACCCACACTCTCCCCACTAGACAGAACCCCCTTCCACACCCCCCCCCCCTGACACCCCTAGACAGCCCCCTGGACCCCCCCCCCCCCCCCCAGCATGCACCCCCATTGCTCCCCCAATACCACATGCACCTAGAACCCCCCACCCCCCCCCAACACCCCCATGTACCCCCAGTACCACCTGCACCCCCCCCCCCATCCCCCCTGCACCCCCCCCCCCACTACCCTAGCACCCAGGTCCCCCTCCCCCCCCCACCCACTATCCACCCCCCCCCCCCCCCACCTGCACCCCCACTGCCCCCCCTGCACCCCCAGTATCACCTGCACCCAGCCCTACACCCAGCCCCCCCCCTCCATCCCCCTCACTACCCCTTTCACCCAGGTCCCCCCCCCCCACTGCACCCCCATTGTCCAGCCCCCCCCCCCCCACTTTCACCCCCACTAACCCCCCCCCCCCCCCTCCTGGACACCCCCCCGCACCCCCAGTACCACCTGCACCCAGCCCTGCACCCAACCCCCCCTCCCCCATCCCCCCCTTCACCCAGCCCCCTCACTACCCCCTGCACCTAGGTCCCCCCCCATTGAACCCCCACTTCCCCCCCCCACCTGCACCCCCACTGTCCACCCCCCCCCCCCACCTGCACCCCCACTGCCCCCCCCCCCCTCACCTGCACCCCCACTGCCCCCCCCCCCCCCACACCTGCACCCCCAATGTCCACCCCCCCCCCCCCCCCACCTGCACCCCCACTGCCCCCCCCCCCCTCCTAGACACCCCCCATGCACGCCCAGTACCACCTGTACTCATCCCCCTGCACCCAACCCCCCCACCCTGCACCAAGCCCCCACCCCCTGTGAAACCACTGTGAAACAATGCAAACCAGAATGCAAAAACAATGGAACCACAATGCATTGTTTTCACCCATTAAAACATAATCAGAACTGGATAAAGTGTTCAATGAAGAAAAAAGTTCTTATTAGAAAATTCTTAAATATATTTTTAATAACAAATCATCACAATCATTTATCTCTTATTGAATCCAAAAAAAAGTTTGATAGAGGATGCAAAAAATACAGCCTTCTTACACTGGATTTTGGTCAACCGAATCGGGATACACCAATCCAACAATATCCCTTGTTGCATAACTTGATGAGAATAAGGTTAAGAGTGCCTTTTTCTCTAAATCATGATAGTGTGGCTGGTCCTCATGGGTTCACAAATAAATTCGTTATGTTCTACTGGGACATAGTTTGTGATGAGCTCCTTAACGCTATGAGGTAGTTCTTCAACCATGCCTCAATTACCTATGGAATCAACTCCAATTTTATATCCCTAATCCCAAAGAAGGAAAATTTTGTGGATGTAAAGGATTTTAGACCTATTTCTACAGGGAATACTTTTCCAAAAATCATTAGAAAAATTATTTCTATAAGGTTAGGTCCCATTGGTCGTGGGTGTATCTCTTCAAATCAGTTTGGCTTTAGACCTAGTAGGAATATTCAAAACTTCCTCTGAGTGTGTTAACATCATGAAACAAAAGGTTAAACATGGGAATATTTCTTTAAATCTTGATATATTAAAGGAATTTGATATAATAAAGTGGTGTTTTATTTTTGAAATTCTTAGAAGGTATGGACACCCCCCCCCCCCCTGCACCCCCATGCCCCCCTAGATAGCCCACTTGAACACCCCCATGACCCCCTAGACAGCCCCCTTGCACCCCCCTGGACAGCCCCCTTGCACCCCCACTAGACACCCCCTCCCCCCTAGACACCCCCCCTAGACACCCCTCCTGGACAGCCCCCCTAGACACCCCCCCCCCCCCCCTGACAGACCCTGGACACCCCCTCCTAGACACCCCACCTGCACCCTACCCCCTGCCCTGCAGACACCCCCCCCCCCCCCCTGGATAGCCCTTGGACACCCCCCTGGACAGCCCCCTAGACAACCCACCTTCACCCTTCCCCCTACCCTACAGCCCCTCGAAACATCCCCCCCCCCCAGACAGCCCTTGGACACCCCCTAGACAGCCCCTCCTAGACACCCCACCTGCACCCTCCCCCCTACTCCTGATAGTTTCATTCATTGGAATAAAATGGTTATTGATCCACCAAACCAACAAGTTACATTTAATTGGGATTTCTTTACACCAGTACATATTTTCCCCACCATTGATACTATTTGGAATCTAATGTATAGACCTATAAATCTTGGCCAGGAAAACCCCCATTAGAAACTTCGTGAATACTAAACATTCCATTTATGAAGATATAATAATGTTATCAAAACATTCACTTTGATGGTGGTTAAGAACAACCTATGTAAAATAGGGGTAACAACATTCCTTGGCAAACAAAATGTTGGGAGTCGGATAGCCTGGAAAGCCAAGAAGGGAACCTGCCAAATTTTCAAACCAGATGTTTATGTTTCCTCATTCCACAATCCACCGAGACTGATTCTTGAGAACCAGAATGTTCCCATGAAACTCCTTCCACATCCATGAGACTTTCCCCCTTGATAATCAAGGTCAGATCACAACTTTGACCGATATGAAATTTCCCCATAGAGAACAACCTTCAAGAAACTCCCAAGAAAACTTAGCTTACAGAATATGCATTGATCCCTCAACACTTCATAAGTTGATACAACCTTATACCACTATTCTGGACATCCTCATCCACATAGCCCTAAGAAAATCTTCCCTCCCTATATTGGTGAGGGCTGAAACTATTGGATGGGGCTGTTTTTCATGTGGCAGAGGGATGGCATGAGTGTTTTGCAGGAGGCTGGGAGGTGGGAGCTGGTGTGGTGGCTGGTGTGGGCTGGATTTCAGGTGGATGTGGCGTGACCGCAGCGTGACCGCAACATGACCGCGGCATGACCACGGCGTGACCGTGGCATGACCGCGGTGTGGTCGCGGCGTGTTGGCCATGTACAATGACATCTGCGGGGAAACATCTTTCATCCAGGAGCAAAGGGAGTAGGATAAGACGAGGCAACATTCCGGTCATCACCCCATAGGTAGAAATTGTGATTAGTCAGTCTCAACATTGATCACAAGACTCATGGAATACTATCACAGAGCTGATCATCAATCAGATTCCCCATTGTTGTAGAAAGCTCCAACTACACTATATGAGGTGTGTGTTGTTTACTGTTCTCACACAGAAAAAAAAAATATAAAGTAGAAGCATTTTCTCTACAAGGTTCAAAACACTCATCCGATCATCAAGATTATAAAAATATCAAACTCTGAAGGACAATTTTCCAAATAAAAATATAATTATAAAATTATTCTCAAGTCTTCTTATTGTCCAACATTTACTATGATGTCCCTCAAGAACATATATGGTCCTTGTATAATACAAGTAACAAGCTTCACCCTCATCTCCAATGTTGTCTTCAGGTGACTATATATTTTCATGAGAGACTCAATCAAGAGATTTTCTACCTGAGGGCCTCCCTCCCCATTAACTATGGGTAGGTAATGTATATAAAACTCTATCTAGGTATCATACATCAAATTCTGACAGGACTGTGAACCTCCACGAGGTGTCATTCTAAAGTAAGGCCAAATCACAGCATTTCTGCGGCGTGACCGCGGCATGACAGTGGCGTGACTGTAGTGTGACCGCGTCATAATCATGACATCTTGGCCCGATATAGCGACATACGCAGTGTAGAATCTTCCTGCTAGGAGAAAATGGAGCGGATGAGACACATCTACTATATTTCAATTTCATCTTTACTATGCTTGGATTCTTCTCCAAGTTGTTCATCATAGATGACCCTTGATAGAGAATCTTTTAAAGAAATTACCTCATAGGCTGGATGAGACACATCTAATATATCATCCCATATAATAGTATTTTTTATCTTCTCTTTAATGGGAGGAATAGGGCCACTAACCTGTCTACCAGAGGAAACTAATTCAAAAACAGGATCATCCAAAGGGGGGGATTATTGTAACCAAGGATTGATTGGTTGGATTTGTGGAAAATATATGAGGTATGAATGAGGTATGTTTGATTAAAGAGGCATGGGATTTGTCATGAATAATGTCATGAATATCTATTGCATGAAGATGTGTTGAAATTTTATATATGGAGAGTGCATTCGATGTGTTAACATAAAGAAGAATTCTTGGAAGAAGACCGAGGGTGAAGGTATGCATGGAAGAATTTCATAATGAAATGACATTCATGATTTGGAGATATTGATATGTTTTTGGTGTCTCAAACAAGGGATTAATCACCCCCACAATCAATTAATTAAAACAGTAGAAAAAATAAAAATAAAAAATCGGCATGACCCATCCATATGTCGGACATCCATGTGGAAGGAAAAGAAAATAAACAGAAGCAACACAGTAGACAAAAATGAAACACACTATCAATCCATCAACTACCCCAATCTCCCTCCCCTACAAAGAAAACCATGTATCCACCTCCAGTGCCCTTCTAGCCCCCTTCGTAGAATATAAGTACCCTCCATCCGTAAATAGCCGTAAAAGGCCTAAGTGGCCAATGTGGTAATGAAAATAAAATAAAAACTCAACTACAACATACCTATGTCCTCTTCCCTTGAACCAATGAGTGGGTTTCTCGTGACATTATAGGAAAAGGTTCAGCAGGATTCTTCCCATGTTTGCCAGATTTGTCACCCTTGTATTTACCATACATATGAATTATGAAAAGGTGTTTGTATAGGTAATGTTGCTACGAATAGTTCCAGTGTAAGAATTGCTAGTCTAAGAACTAATAATGTAAGCACTGCTACTGTAATGATTTTATTATAACATTTCTAGTGTGAATACTACTCCTGTAAGAAATTCTAGAGTAATGTTGCTACTAATGAAGCCAAATGTGTAAATATGTAAACTTTTCTAGTGTAAACATTGTTGTTAGTATGGGCTTCTAGTGTAAGCACTTCTAATATAAAGGTTACAGTATAAGTCATGATAATGTAAGCAATGCTACTTAACTATTTCTAGTCTTATTATAGTGATAATAATTTAAATATATATTCGAACCTGTTTTTGATGGTGTCAAATATTGGAATATTGGGATTGATCATCAATTTCCTTGCGTTTAATGCTGCTACTAAAAATAACAGAACCTGCATAATAGGATTTGGAAAATTATTAGATTTTTTATGTTATAAAATTCAAATATTAAATAAATAGGGGTAATAACTACCAAATGATTATGATCTTGTAAAAATGCACCTTAAACATCCATGTCATACAAGCAAAATAATTATGAGAATGATTTCTTTATATGAAATATTAGTAGAGATAAAGATAAAATCATCTGTACTCACTGGCTTATAAGCATCATTATCAAAGCTATATGTATCTGCTTCATCACTGGACTCCTCTTTTGTTTCAAGAAGACTTGATGGTTTACTTTTTATCATAGTTCCTAGTGATTTCTTAGGTAATTTTTACTACACAAAAACTTCAAATGCACAATTAGTGACCAGAATTGAAAAGATTATATAAAATATATCAAACTAAAAAACACTAGTACTATTTATATAATGCATGAGAATTAATAAGAACCCTCAAATATTCATCATAATCACTTTAGATGAACCGGAGGAATCGCTCTCATAAACCTTGGCGGCAGAAAAAATGAATTTTTTAGAGAGTAGACTGCTCATTCAATGTAGGGGAATCCTCAACAGCAGGCTCCTAAGAAGAACATAGTTTAATAATAATTAAAAATTAATGAAACAAAAAAAATTCAGATTTGAATTGGTTTGTTAGAATCATACCAAGCAATGAGAACCATAGACCACTCATATTCTAGTCCTCGATTAATTTCTACTTCCTCTTATTTTTCTTCATATATCACTTGAATTTCCTTTGTCCATGATAAACATGATAATTACACCTATGTAAAGTGGTTTCTATCCTTTGGTACCCAGATTGATGATTCGTACCACAATCTTGTCGATGTGAATATTTTTATTCATGATGAAACCCCAAATCCCGACTCCCCTATCCCATTTTATCTTATCCTATAATCCATCCTCATGTTATAATCCTACATTAATAACACACAATGTAAATATATGGAACCTATTTTAATTTTACAATAAAATCAATATGTGATATTAGTCAAATCATCAGCTAAAATCTAATGTTATTGATGAACATGTAAAGAACGGCGGGAGAAATAGAAGAAACCAAAAGAATGCAAATGATGTTCCTATATGATCAGGAAACTTCTACGTTCGCATATAACAAATAAACAAAAAAGTAAGTTCTAGTCCCAATATCAGTTATCCCAAAATCATAATTTCAACCAAATATCATAACATAAAAAGGCCATTTGATACCTAAATATTGATTCAATTTAAAGAAAATTATTCCATGTTCAAATCAAGAATTTTTTTTGGATAAATCCATTTATATAAATTTCCTACCATGATGGTGAAATGATGTTGATTTGATTCTACTTCACAACCAAGGTACTTTTTATCGACATCACTAAAAAACTGATATTTCTTCCCTGATTTGTCATCACCACCAAGCCCTCACTCCATATTCTTCTTCCTCTCCCTCTAAGGTTCATGTGGCAATAAAACAACTAACCCTAGGGAGATTTAATAATATGGATTAAATAAATAAATTCATCGGTTTCTCAGTATAATAACCAATTAATTAAATTATTAAATTATTAAATTAATCTTCACATGATCGAAAAAACCCAAGAGTCCCAATTAAAATGAATCTTAAGCCATGAATATGGTAAAATTCACATTTCAGATTCAATCTATATATTGGTTTCTCAATATGAGACTCTATTTAAGATATATAAGAAACTTTAAAAAAACATACAATGCATGGACTAAAAATAATATAGTATATTTTTTTATTTTTTCTAAAGATCCTTGACACTCTATTTTATATGAAAAAGTAGAATTGGGGTAAACATCACAATATGGAACCAAAGAAACCTTCAAAAAAATTTGTGAAGTTGCATACTATTGTAAAATTACCTTTTTACTCCTAATATTGACTTAATACTTTTTTAAACATAAAATTCATCTAAGTATCATCTCATGAAAACTTAGGTCAATACACCTCCCTACTTGTTTCCACTACTTGAATAACTACCCACTATCTTAGAGTTTGTTAGAATGGATTCCTGTAAAGAGATGGGTCACTCTGTAATAGTAATTCTAGAAACTCGTGAAAAAATTCCTACACTATTTTATGAATTACATGTAGACCCCCTCCCACTAAAAAGAGTGGTATCATTAATACTAGAAAAAACTCATTACAGAGGAGGATAGTGAGCACATGAGCCTTATCCCGATTGGTAAGGACTCTGTAAGTGCATCCAAGAGACCCGAGATCAAATCCATGCGGAGGCATAATTTACCGGTACTGTAGCAGTACTGTAGTAGGTACTGTAGCATGTAGTAGGTATTGTAGAGGAAACTGTAGCAGGTACTGTTTGTCACTATAGAATCCAGGAATATTCCCCTGTCTGGGCCTTCGGGCCACCAATTTGGTCTCCGAGTCCTTTAAGGCCTTTGGGCCACCCAGGCCTTTGGACCACCCAGGCCTTCTGGCCAGTAAGGCCTTCAGGCAACCTCAAGGCCTTCAGGCCACCTTAAGGCCTTTAGGCCACCTTAAAGTGCAGATGAAAACCAGAAAACCTACAAGGAAAAAGATCGATAAGTAGGATGAACAAGGATCTTTAACCACAGCAGAAGCTAAATGGATTTCAAGAATGAGAGGGTATGGAACCTTCCATCGGGACAAGCATGTGCATGCATGGGAATGCCTATCCAAACAGCCATGCGGAGGTGGAGATCTGATTTCATAATGAAGCTGCTGGGGAGGAGCAGTTCCAAGAAGTTAGTCTGGGTTGTATGTAATTTTTGAAGCCTACATGCAATGAATTCATCTAAGGCCTACGGTCCATGTAATACTTACACATACGGGCCTTGTAAGGCTTCCACGTCACCCCTTGAAATGTGGATTATCAAAATCAATACAAAATGAAGGCCTTCGGGCCATTAGATAGAGGAGGCTACTAAGATTCTATCTCCCCTCACCCCACCCCATGAGGGAGAACTAGTACCAAAATATCCTTCCCCCTGAGTGAGGAAAAAATTAACCTAGGATTTCCTAAAGGATCCTCCTTTACTCCATCCCATCATGGGATTCCCAAAAAATATCAAATTTCCTTTCCATATTAACTCCTACAATATATCTGAAGGAGGATTAACTGATCCCCCATCTGAAATGAGAATCCTAGACTCATTACACCTTAATTATTTGGTGAATTCACTACAAAACTAGTAAACAGATTTGAAGGGGCTCATTTCCACCCCTTTCTCTCCTTCCAAAGCCCCCACCCAGCTCGTGAAGCTGTGGAAGAGCATTCATCCTTAGCTCTAGAACAACAATAGATAATTCTAATTCAAGCATCGAATTAATTATAAACTCTATAAGACCATCAATATTCATCGAAAAATGGAAAGTAAGTATATATCAAACCACTATATAAATTTTCATACATCAATCCATGTGATTCTCCAAAAGGTCAAAGTGATGAAAATACATAGTATTACCTTCATAAAAAATCTTAGGGATAAGACTAGTACCATTATCAAAACAAAACTAAATGAAATCTAGGAATTTTTGATATAGTCTTGATTAAATACATAATCTATCCTTAATGGGTTGCTTCCTTCTCATTTCCAACTAATCAGCCTATAAGAACACCCTGAATGCATCACCAAAATGCTTAAGAACTCTGAAATTCTTGGAATAGAGATGGATTATAGGGATTGAAATAAAGAAAATTCAAAAGGAATGTATTTCAATGCATGAATTCCCAGATTCCAACACATCATAAAATAATATAGAGGCCGAAAAGCATGGAAGATTTGAGACCAAACAACCCCAAATTCCTCTTTATCCACTCATCTAATAGAAAAATAGTGGGGCCTAATGCTCCATAGCATCACCTTTTTACTCTAAACCTCACTCTAGTTTCACTTATTGATCAAACACATATTTTAATGTCTGTCATAAGCTTTATATTGAAAGCAGGATAAGTTTGAGAGATGATATCTTAAAAAACCAACTCAATGGAAGAGATCTCAACCACCGGAAAAACAAGGAGAAGAAATTTCCAACCTAGATGTCAGAGCTAGGGGCAGGGAGGTGGAGGAAGGGACTAGACGTTTTTGGAGCTGGGAGAAGCTGAGGTAGAGGCCAAGGTCAGGAGGTGAGGGAGCCGAGAGTGGGGACATCGCTGGATCTAGGGGCAGGGAGTTAGAAGTCGGGACTTTGAGGTTATGGCAAAGGCCAGGAGGGAGGTCGGGAGCAGAGGCGGAGGTCGGGGAGGGGAGGAGATGGCCGATACTTGGTGATCAGATGGCTGGGAGGTGGAGGTCGGCGAGGGGAGGAGAGGGTCAAGCGACGGATGTTGGATGGCCGGGAGGCAGTGGTCGGTGAGGGGAGGATAGGGTCGTGAGTTGGGGAAGCAAGGAAGAAGAAGATGGAGATGGAAGAGAGGATAAGGAGGAGTGCGATGGAAGAGGAGTGCGATGGAAGGGGGAGGAGGAGCGTGATGGTAGTCATGGAATTGGGTGTGGTTTCCCATGGTTTTATTAAAATCTTGGGAGTAGATAATAAAAAAGAGATATCCCCACGGTTTTTCTAAACCATGGGGATAGATGCGTGGGGAAAAAAATCCCATTTCCAATAGTGATTCAAAAGGAATCTGACTTATACCTCATTAAGAAGATATATCCATGCCTAATATAGTCATTAGTAAAAGTAATGAAGTATGATAACCCATCCCTAGCCTCTATCAGAAATGGACCACATACATCAGTATGAATAAATTCCAGTTATTTTTTGGCTCTTTCTCCCTTCCCATAAAAGGGTGCTTTGGTAATTTTCCCTTACAAACAAGTGTGACAAACTTCCATGGGTTTTAACTGTGCCATGTCTAAATACCATGATTGATGTAATTTCTATAATCACATCTCGTTTACATGACCTAGAATAAAGTTCCAAAGGTGGGTGATATATGATTCATGCCCAATGGTTTTGTCATTGATCGTCATTACTGGGTTTTTGAGTTCAATTATATGTAGTCTATTGTTAAGATGTTTCATACCCTAACACTTATTATCATTGTAAATAAAACAACATTTATTTCAGAACTTGAAATAAAATTCCATTGTGTCTATACTCGACACTGAGATTATGTTTTTCTTACAGATGGTACATAAAAACAATTATATAATATTAGAACCAAACCATTGGGAAAAGTTAAATGACAGTCTCTCACTACCAAGGCTGCCAGACTTTCCACATTTGCATCTCAAGTATCCACTTAACTTATTGCAATCTTCTTGAATATACTTGGTTCTGTTATACTAATACATATATGTGATCCACATGCCATATCCTATACCCAACTTATAGATAAGGAAAGGTTTCATTCAATGAAAAAAATACAAGAAGTAGAAGCATCATCTTGCTTCTTCATTCCATCTCCGTAATTTTTCTTCCAATGGCCTTTCTTGACACATGAAAAGCATAAATTTCCTGCTCATTGTTCTATTTTTGAATATCTAGATTCTTGGAAGAATTGTGCATTGGTGTCCATAGCCTTGACTTGGCCTTAGATCCCTTTTCCATTCCCATATTTCTCATGTTCAATATAAGGATAGATGAATTGGTATTTTTTAAATCCTTATCATATTGGAGAACTAAATCCAAAAGGTTTGGGAGTGACTTTGCCATATTTTTCATGTTATAATTGACAATGAAAGTTGAAAATCTTGGTGGTAAAGAGACCAGAATGAGATCAGTTGCTAGTTCTTGGTTGAATTTGAACCTAAGGGATTCAAGCTTCTCAATATACCTGATCATCTTGAGTACATGAGGACCCACTTGGTCCCCTTCATCTAGTCTGCACCTATAAAGGGTGCTATAGATCTCATACCTTTCCTATCTTTCCCTCTCCTAATATAATTCTTTGATATGTGAAAGCATCTTATAGGAATCCTCATCCTCGTGCATTTTCTATAATTGACTATACATGGATAAAAACATGATGCAATGAATATATAATATATCATCTACATGATTTTTTTCATTTATCTTTTTCCACCTTATTTTCTCCCCAAGGAGGCTCAATCAATAACTGAGGATTCTAGTACATAAAACTTTTTTTCCTAGCGTAGTACTATGTGCAAGAAATTGTACCACTCTTTGTAATTATTGACGGTCATGATATTTTATTTATCCAAAATATATCACAGTGATAACGTGCTACTGATGTTGGTGATTTCCATTTTAGATCTGCAATAGATAAATATTAGCATTCAATACTTTATCGTGATAATATTTATACATTTATGATTAATTAATTATTATATCATTTTTAATGTCTCCCACTATTTTATCAAACCCTAATAGCCCTCACTATTTTATTGGGAATACTCTATCTCTTGAGTATTCTAGTGGAAAAGGATCCTTGAAGCTACACCTCATGGTCTACAATCTTTGGCCACACCACTACTTAGAGAGTTTCTAGGTAGCCACTAGGCTGGCCAGATACATTAACTCATGGTTCCTTGAACTCTTGAGTAAAGTCACGGCTTTTGGAATCATAACTTGGTTCTCTCAACATCTTTCCTCTAAAGTGATAGCAAGCTAGATTTGGATACTTCTTTTCTACCAACTTTAGTCATGTCGACCCATTACTCTTAGGGGAACTCCCTTGTAGTACAAAGTAATCTCAACTTTGGTTTATGAGCACTCTGAACAGCTAGTTTTCTCAAATTTGAGTAATAATAGGCTTTAATACTTGATATATATTTGAGGGATTTTATTATTTTTTGAAGAATATAATCCATTTATATTTAATATGTTCAAACTAAGTTGTCATGCTCACAACTGATCATTAAATAGAAAAATATTCATCACGTCTTTATGAATTTTATCTTGTTTATTATTTTACGTGATCAATCAATAATCATTCACTTCCATAAAATAATAAACGATTCATAAAGGAAAAATATTCCATCTCACTAGTCTTGAGCATCTATTTATGATTGATCCACAACAGATCAATCCTGAACTAGGGGATTCCTTGCCTAAGTCAACTCCTAACTCGTATTATAGCTTTCCCAATTGCAAAGTACTTGACTTGTGTCTGGATAACCACCTTGACTTGGTAGGGTCCATGTCTTGGAATGTCATCGTCTTTTAAAAAATATACTCACACATAGGCGAGGGGGGTCTAGGGGTGTAATGTACAATAGTTGCATTAAACGTGCATGTTCATACATATATTGTAATTAAAAGTAGATGACATGCATTCCATCATTTAACTACATAATTATTACAAAAAAACAAACAGAATAAATAAGTAATTAAATAATTAAATCCATACATGTATAGGTCGGTCACTAGCTGAAGATCAGTGGGTATAAAATACTTTGCAATAAAAATGAAACTACAATAAATTTAAACATTTCAATGGTTTTTTAATAAATTAAATTAATTTAAATAAATTCAAATAATTTATTTATCTGTTCTAAATTTAATTTATTTTTCAAATTCGAAATTTAAATTAATCCATTAATTTAATTTAATTCTCAAATTAAAATAAAATCTATGATTCTTTTAAATTTTAAACCCCCAAAATCAATTTTTTTTAATTTAATTTTAAAAATAAAATGAAATTAATCAAATTAATTTATTTAAAACAAATTAAATTCAATTGAGACCAAAAACCTCACCACGACCCTTAGTGGACTAGGTCATAGCTCTGGTGGACCATTTCGTGCAGGGTTTTTCTGGTGTGGAAAATCCTACCCAGACTCTTCTTGGGTCGGGAAGACCATCCCATACCCTTTTGCGATGTAAATTGGGTCTGGCAGGAGCCGTGTAACTTGCAGGGTTTACCTCTAGTCGTAGGAGCAGTCTGGATGGACTTTGGATGGCAACGAGGATAGTAAACAGGCGGGATCCATGGGAGAGACCCACAAAGGACGCTCTGGTGGATGGGGAACCCTGGTTTGGATGGATTTGGGTGGGGGGGTCCTACTGCGGTGGCACTAGGCCAGACCGATAAAAGCCCGCGGCGGCACTGGCGGTGGAAGGAGGGGCGACATTGACGATGGTCGGCTATGGAGACCTGACATTGGTGGCAGCGGTGTCTTACACTACAGGTGGGTCCACTACTTGGAAGAAGACTCGTCATGGTCTTCACAATAAGAGAATGAAAAATTATATTGTTAAAAAATATAAAAATATGAAACACATAAATCTATTCGACATGATTTCTATCCTTTGAAAAAAAATCAGATGGCCGCTAGTTGGCCATTCGAAAATAGATCGATTTGTGGTCAGATCCGTTGGAACCGTTTCAACAACCTCTACTTAAAATTTAAAGAAATTTAATTTTCCGTTGACTCAAAAAAAACCACACATCACTCTGATACCAATTGAAGGTACCGGGATGCTCAGAAAAAGCTGATGCGCAAGGAATTTAAAAATTTTCCATCACCGGAATGAAAATACATAGTCAACTCCAACGACTCTATCCTGGTATGGTATGAGGACAACACATGGTTTAAAAAGAGTAAAAAAAATTAAACGAATGTATACCTCATTCAGATATGATGCATGCAATCCTGTTGAAAGATGTCAGCATCCACTTCTCAAAGGCTCTGATGATGAATCCCTCTATATTATCTACACACGATTCCTAAATTTACTCGCATGTCATTCATCAAAATCTATGTGCTAGCACAAAACTCCGATGAAATCTTCAACACAGCGGTGATGACCATGATCCAATGTCTTCAATTCGAGAAGACAGAACTTGAATCGCTTTCTTGATTAAGAGATTATCTCTCTAGGAATCAAGAGTACAGGGAGGCTCTCACTTCCAATGGATGAATAATCATAATGAGAAGATCCTCTCTCCACTTATATAGTGGAAATTTATAATACCCGGTTTGGGTTCCCGACCCCCGTGTTATAAACAACCACTGTAACAATATTATAAATAATTATTTATGATGAACTAAACTATGTCATAAATATTCTTTATATTTTAACACTTCCCTATAATATATATTAAATATATTACATGACAATCTTGAGTCATTAACTTGACTCGTATCTCCTGATAATATTAAACAACCACAGAATATTACATTAATATCCATTCAAATAATATTTATCCTTGTATTTACATTATCACTTGTAAATACATGTAATAAATAAATTCAACCCAATTATTCCTTACTTGAATAATAACGATTTTATTTATTCCTTGGCAATCCATAGAACTTGGATAATACCCAGACCTCATGGTGGGGCCCAGGACAGTCTATATTCAAATTCAACATAATAGGGAAGATTCTCAAAGTGCTATTATGTGTGACCCTCCAGACCCATATCTCAATAGTAGTGAATGATATTCAAAAACCAATAGTGGGGTATAGAAACCCATCAAGGCCCCTAAAGAGATAAGGAAAATTAAAAGAAATGACTACCCTCCTAAAAACACAATCAATGTAATATAATCACTTTATCATAGATAACTCATAAAGAAGAATGCAAAATAGTGTCATCATCCTTATCTTTCTTTATTATTTATTGATCTGTCCAGACGGATTTACCTTCAACTAACACAGACATGAATTTATGAAGGTACTACTATCCTAATCAATAAGGCCCACGATACCTCTTCCTCAACTCGAAAGAAAAAAAATCCTATCTTTATCATTCAATCAATGTCATTTCACAAATGACGTACCCAAAAAAAACTACCTCACCACGACTTCATTGACATAGTTTTCATCCTGCGTCAAAGTACACAATCTAATGACATACATTGATAATGATCTCAAGTCAGGAGACCATAACACATGTCTATATATATGAACAACCAATAACAATAGAAAAAATTGGTGTTTTTATTGGTGGGTATGTCCTCATGATCTCAACTAATAGAGATCGCCAAGTGATAAATTCATGAGAAGAAATTCAAGGCTTATGAGACCCCAAAAACTAATAGTCGCACATCACCTGTGTCATGTTAGTATGATGTATCTGGACCATAGGCCTTTACTTTAAGATTACTATTATAGTATCTATGGGTTCTCATTATAGCTTGGTATCTGCTATAACCCTTTGATAGGACATGTAATCTAAGGAAATCACCATAAATATAGTGGACAAAAAGGTAACAAAACTATGATGTAAAGGTAGACACATGTATATATAACAAACTATATACATGTATTGGTAATCAATGTACATCACAGTTGGGTCTAGTAAACCCACTTACAATATCCGGATAAAAAATGT
Organism: Viscum album; assembly: GCA_963277665.1. Lineage (NCBI taxonomy): Eukaryota > Viridiplantae > Streptophyta > Magnoliopsida > Santalales > Viscaceae > Viscum > Viscum album. The sequence goes on along the minus strand of OY728132.1, from coordinate 1,334,737,695 downwards.
AAAGTATTTTTTCACTCAAAAAGAGATGAACATGAACCATAGATTATTGTTTTATATGATTAAATATTTTGACTTCTTAGTACATTATCACCAGGGAAAGATAAAAAGCTGAAAGTTTCTCTGATTTGAAAGGATCATGCTAGATTATATATGTTGATGATCATAAAAGATAAAATATGTAAATACTACAAATTATAGATCCTGTAATCTTAAAGGAGGGAGAGAAATAAAATATTTCTCAAATGAGGGTTCAACTATCTATCCATGTAATGATTAATGAGGAACATGAGGAATATTTTCAGCTGCAAAAGAAAGTATGAAATGTTTATGAGTACAATATTGATTATGGTTGAATAATAGGGGTCAAAAATCATGTATTCATCCCTTTGGTACCATATTTTAAAAAGGAAATAATGAATGAATCTCATAATTGTTCAATCTTTATTCATTCTAGATGTACAAAGATGTTTAGAGATTTGAAAGGGCATTTCTGGTGGAATTGCATGAAGAGAGACATCGCAGATTATGCTTCTTAGTGATTGGTATGTTATTAATTTAAGGCTATGAGATAGAATTATAAGGGAATGTTATAACCATTACTCATTCTATAATGGAAATGGGAAAACATCACCATGGATTTTTTTGTCAAACTCCCCAAAACATATAAAGGGAATAATACTTTTTGGGTTGTACTTGATCACCTTAAGAAAGTATCACACATAATTTACATTAGATAATATTTACCACTTGATCATATTACTCTATTATACATTAAAGAAGTGGTAATATATCATGTGTTTCCACTATTAATTGTATTAGATCAAGATCTGAGGATTATGTCAATGTTTTTTGAGAAGTCTTCTATAGGATTTGGATACAATGTAATGTTTTAAAACATATTATCATCCATAGAAAGATGTTTAGTCAGTGAAAACCATCCAAAATCTAGAGTATATATTGATGGATTCCTCTATGGATTTCAAGGTTGTGTTGGATCAAACCCATCCTTTTGTGGACTGTTATTACAAGAATAATTTTCACTGCAACATTCAAATGGATTGTTTTGAGACCCACTATGGTTAGAAGTGAAGTACTCCAACAAGATGCAATTAAGATGGAAAAAGAGTGTTACTGTGACCAGATCTAGATGGTAAAATGGTATAGTAGGTTATATCCATTCAACATCAAAAAAAAGTATCTCATAGTTGAAAAAATAAAATAGGTTGATAACAATTGGATATATCTATAGATTGATGTTTCTAACAATGTTATCTGATTCATATCTCCCTAGAAGAGGATGATGTGATTTGAAAATATGGGTATGCTCAGATGTAGGTATATCAGTCCTTATATTTTTTTTATCATAACATGGTGGTATCTTGCCTATTGGTGCTTCAACTGAATCTCTCTCAACATCATCATGTGTTCAGTGTATCTCTCATAGGAAAGTATATTCATGATCTTTCACATGTACTAAACAAAGAATTTGTGCCTTTGGAACAACATCTTTCTTAGTCCAAACAATTGATATAGATTCTATACCATTGATATAATGTTCAATTAAAGAATACCCCTCACATGGTTTATGTTTAGTGTGGAAACATTCATTTTGAGGATGTTATATGGGATCCAAAGTATGAGATCTGGTATAAGTGTCCTCACATATTTGTATTTGTGTGAATAAATTAAAGGGAGAAATTAATTTTATGGTGGGTATAATGTAACAGCTAGATATTTTTATGAAATATTCCTATTTAAATAATTTTATATCTTTGAAATCATGTGTTACACAAAACTTTGAGCATAAATGAACTACGTAACATTATTAAAATATTATGTTCCCATTATTGCCTGGCCATTTGATTGGTGAGTATAAAAAATAATTACAAAATTATTAATAATATAAAATAAACACTTTTATAAAATTTATTCCTTAGTTATCAAATGATTTGGATTAAAAGTGGTAATTTATTTTAAAATAAAAAATATTTTTTTTGAGAAATTGTTTTTATGTATACAAAGTATTTTTTTAATATTAATTAAATTAATCAATATTGGTGAATGATTTTAATAAAAGTTTTCTTTTAAATACTTTATCAACTGAATTATAAATTTAACAATCTTTTTTCGATGCATAAGATAAGTATAAAATCATTTTCTTACTTAAAATGTATTTTTTTTCTAAAAAGTAGTTTTTGGTGCATTGTTTGAACATAAATTAAAATTAGTTTTCTTACATTTATAAGTATTTAATTATATAAAATTAATTAGATATTTATGTTCATGAGGTTCAAATTTTTTAAATATGAGCTTTTTATTTATGGTCAATATGAATAGTAACCATGGTAAAATTAGTCACCTCAGTAAACTGTATATTGGGTTAATCTAGTTTAAAAACAAGTGATAAAGCCAAAAAGATTCATCCTAATTATTATATGATCAATATAATTCTACCCATATCACCATATGATGTAAATTTATTAGTTTAATGGACATGTCCATGAAAATAATTTTAATTTTTTTTAAATCATAGAAAGTTACAAAATGTCACTCTCTTGGTTTTAAATATCTTTAATGTGTTAAAAAATGGACAAAAATCTAGTTACAAACAATTATTAATAGTCATTTTTTAATATTTGAATTATATTCATAATGGTTATTTTTTTATATTTTTTAAGTATTATATAATTACCATAAATTCTTAAACAACACTGAAACAATGTTTATTCAATTAATAAAAAAATTAAATAAATGATATTAAAATGTTAAAATTTATATAGTTTGAGAAAGTTATAGTGTCCCATGAGTTTTATATGTGAATATTACTTTTTGTTGTTTTGTTAAAATATTATATTCAAATTCCAACTTTTTTACACCTTTTAAGTACAATTAAATGAATAGTGTCAAAAATGAAAATAATGTTATTGTATCAACATGATATTTTATTAAATTATTTAAAAATATTATAATTCATAAAATAAAGTAAGGTGGATATTATATGGATATAAATGTCCTAAAATTTCCATTTAATATCCTATTTTATACTTCTAAAAATAATTATTTCCATTTAATTTTTAAAACATTTTTACAAAGTCAACATTAAAATTTATTAACTAAGGGTTATTCAAAATTATACGGTTTAAAATGACACAAAAAACTTATCTAAATTATCTTAATTTATGTTATTACAAACCTATCATATTGTATCTTGGAATACATATATATTTTGAGGAATTATATTGACAATAATTTTATTATAATTTAATATTTTGAGAAATTCAAAAACTTCTGGATCACCTCAATTATAAAATGGAACCTCCCCCATCAGTTATTTACACAAAATTGAGCCTTCTTACTCAATGAACAACCACCAACATCACCACTAAAATTAAAAAGACACCTTCTATAGGTTCTAGTAATCTCAAAATACTAACCCTATATCCATTTAGAGGATATCTAGTGGATTCATTTCAAATAAAATGAGGTTAGAGTGGATATGAAGCAAGGGGAACTCAAGGTAAGGGTTTTGTGTTTTAATATCCTTATTTATCGAGATTGACTATGAATATGTTATGCTGAGGAAATATTTTGATATTCCTCTCATTATAATCATGAAATTTCTTATCCTCTATCTATTTCTTGAAAATATATGTTTTCCTTTTATTTTCCTCACCATATGTACTTAAGAGACTGAAAATATGTTTTTAAGGAAAATTGAATTAATTTCTATCTTCAGTAAAAATAATTCACCCATATCCATGTTTTAATAAAATGTTTTGAATAATATTTTTATTATTCTCCTATGATTGATTAAATTTTTTTAACTATTTTTTATGATTTAAAAATCTGTTTGAATGTAATATTTTTATTTTTTTTAAATGGGGTACTTTGTAAATTTTCGGAAAAATGTATGGAAGTAATATTTTTAAAAACTTATACAGTATGGACATTTTTCCACACTACCAGAACTAATTTTTTTCTTTGAAGTTTCTTATACATGATTACCTATTTATTTTCAAAGAAAACAAATTCCTTCATATTTTTGTGGTTTATTTTTAAAATAAATGATTTCAAAATGGAATGTTTATTTTACTCAAGAACGTTTTAATGATATTTAAATGGTATTTATATTAATAAAATTCAAAAAGACATTATTTCAATTATTATTTAATAGGGATATGATCCAAGGATACCATCATTTTTCTTTATATGGTTTTTTTATGAATTTGATGAAATAATGTTTATGAAACACATTTCTTTTCCAAAGGTTATTGTGTGATTAAATAATGAAATGTTTTTGAATCTAATTTCTTTTTGATCTATTATAATATGATGAATTTTTATTAAACACATTTATTTTAATGGGTTATAATATGATAAATGGTTTATAAACTCATGGAACACACATGCATGTTTTTTATTATGTGATAGGTGGGACCTATATAACCCTCTAATGCATTGCATAATGATTGATATCTCATGCGATATGATGAACTGTAGTGGTTAGTGAACCTAGTTTTAAAGGTAATTTTTACATTATGATAGTCTTGGTAGTGAACCTTGAATACTACGATGGTTTAGAGAGTGAACCAATTTCACTATGATTCCCCCGACATAGTGTCTTGGTTACAATGGAAATTATTTTTTACAATTATTTGTATACCAAAAATCCATTTCTTATTTAAATTTCATTCTCTTATGGATTATGTTAATTAATTTCATTTTGTTTCATGTCTTATGAACTTACAAAAATTATTTTATGGCTCATGATTATGATCAATGGTATGCAGGTTATGTCTTTAAATTGTTATTCATGTGTTCTTATACCCTTTCACTACTACAAATCTGAGTTATAGCCACGGACCTATAGCCATGGTTTTATAGGTCCGTGGCTATATCTTTTATACTGCCACGGTTAATTATTTCATCTGTGGCTAAATCCAGCAGCCCCGTTTTTTTTCCAAACCCATCGGGCTCCTCCTACAGAACCCTCCCCGACTCACTCCCCTCCCCCGACGCACTCCCCTCCCCGGACGACCGCACCTCCCCCCTCCCCGGACGACAACGCCCCCCCCCCCTGACGCTGACAGACTCCCCTCCTCCCCTGACGCACTCCCCTCCTCCTGATGACCTCTCCTCCACGGACGACCGCGCCTCCCCCGACAGACTCCCCTCCTCCGGACGACCCCGACGAACTCCCATCCTCCCCTGACGGACTCCCCTCCTCCCCCGACGGACTCCCCTCCTCCCGACGGACTCCCCTCCTCCAGACGACCGCAACTCCCCTACTCCTGACGGAATCTCCTCCTCCAACGAAATCTCCTCCTCCTGACGGCCTCCTCCGGACGACCTCATTGCCAGTATCTTTATCATTCCATTTTTTATCATTTCCAGTTTCTTTATCTTTAACAATAGTTTTTTCAAAATCCATATCAATAGTAATTAGATCCTTCTCAAGAATATTTCCACTCTTTTAGATATAACTTTTCAAATTCAAACTCTTGATATACCCATAATGAATATAGGGAACTGACCTGAAATTACTAATAAAATGAGGGGGTGAGAATTAGAGGGTGATCCACCCAAAATCAGGATAAAAATGAGAGTCCTATTTTATAATTTCCAAGTCCCAGATAATAGAGACATATTTAGGTATCATAAGTTATGTATTAGTCTTTATTGACCTATTATAATTGGGATTGAAGATCTCAAAACAGTTTTTTCTAATTGCCTTTATAATTTTAAAAATATTGGCTTCACATTATTAGGTTTTTAAAACAGTTTTTTCGATGTCAAAAGTCATTGGGTGTGGGTTAATTCTTCTCTTTTTGACCCCCTTTTGGTCAGATCAGGCAACCAACATGTTAGTTTCTCTTTTTCTGATTTTGGATTCAAGTTGGATTATTCTTTAATTTATGCTAGTAATAGTTATCTAGCAACATGTTAGTTTCTCTTTTTCTGATTTTGGATTCAAGTTGGATTATTCTTTAATTTATGCTAGTAATAGTTATCTAGATCGATGAACTCTTTGGGGTGAAATTGGTTCTCTCAAAAACAATATTAATGATCCTTGGATCATTCTTGGGGACTTTAATTTGATTATCAATCCAGAAGAAAAAATATGTTTTATGAACTGGTCAATTTATTTTAGTGAATTCAATGGTTTTATTATACAAAATTATTTGATTGAAGTGAATCATGTTGGGGAAAAGATAACTTGTTATAAAGGGCACCCCAAATGTATGATGGCCAGTAAAATCAATAGGGATTTTATTAATGATTTTTCTTTACATTCTTGGGATTCCATTTCAAGTATATCATTATCTCATCTTTACAATGATCATCAACTTATTTTGAATTTTATCTCAGGAAAGGGTATTAAGTCTCCATTACCCTTTAGATTCAATAAAAATTGTGTTATTCATCCAGAATGTGAAAATGTTGTTTGGGAAGTTTGGTGTTCAGTAGGTGGTAAGAAGAATGACATTTCATGTATTATTAAACAAAATATTCATAAGGTAAATCATTAACATTGGAGTAAGGATATGTTTATTCATCTTGACATGGACATATCCAATCTTGATGCCTCTCGTCTGTCCTTCCAGGAGCATTGTACCCATGATGATTTCTCTAGTGTTGTTTCATTGGAATCTAAGATGACTCTTAATCTTAACTATTTATCAAATATTTAAGATGTAATAAAAAATATTCATCTAGAGATATTTGAAATAAGGATTGTGTTATAAATTCCAATTTCATTAATAATATTCAAATTGTTCAGAAAATTTTTAGGCCTCTTTCTTTACTAAAAATAGGAGATCAAATTCTGGACAATAGACATGACCTTTTAGAGCACATTATTTTTTATAATGAATATCACATTAATGACTCATCTACCATCCCCCACAATAGAGGGTACTATACCCAAATTGGAAATTCACAAAGATAATACAGAACTTTTATCAATTAATTTGGAACTATAAATCAATGATGCAATTTTCAGTTTTAGGCCGGAAATCTCCCAGGGTCCTCATGGAATTATAAATTTCTTTTTTCAGAATTATTGGGAGATCATTGGTGAAGATGTTTTCAACCATGCTCTTAATTTTTTCAGTTGGGACCTTCAACCTAGTGAATTAAATTCTCAATTCCATTCTAAAATTCCAGTGACAGAAAATGAAATGAGATACACTTATTCCGGCCTAATGCTCTTATCAACACTTTAAAAAAAGTTATTACAAATATAATTTCAATTAGACATTCTACCATATCTAATAAAATTGTTCCTTCTAATAAATTTTGATTCATTAAATGAATGACCATTGATGATTGTATTTTTATGGATTTAGAGTGATTCAATCTCTTTAAAAACCCTATTCATGGGGGGGAATGTTTCCAATAAATTAGACATTAAAAAGGCTTTTCATACCTTGTATTGGGGATTTATATTTAAAATTATTCTCATGTTTGTTATTGAGGACACATTAATTAATTGGAATTTTGATTAATTTTACATCTGGTCATATCTCATTTCTTGTAAATTGATCCCCATAAGGATACTTATCTTGTTCTAGAAGAGTTAGGAAAGGTGATCCACTTTTTTTTTAGTTATTTCATTAAATTATCATTTTCGATTGTTTTCCCTCGTGGATAAAAATGGAAAGATGAAGGCTATTAGTGTTGGTCAGAGTTCTTTTACTTCTACCCAACTACATTATGCTGATTATATCATCCTCTTCAATAAATGGGATAAAATAAATATCGAGAATATCATGAAATCTCTTCTATAATATGAGAATATTTCTAGGAAACAACTTAGTTGGAATAAGTCCATTGTCTACATTGGTAGAAATATCTCAAAAATTATTAAATCAAAAGTCATCACGGATTTGGTTATTAGGAATGTTTTTCCATCTTTCCATATCTTGGTGTTCTGATGTTCTGTGGCCGACCGAAGGATTATTATTTTCATGTGATAATTAGTAAGATCAACAATTAGCTTGAAACATGGAACATAAAATCCATTTTAATGGCTTTTCATGTATTTTTGGTTAAAACTATTATTGTTTATAAATTTTTTTATTCCCATATGGTTTATAAATGGCCTTGTTCTTTTATCAAGTCTATCACTATGGCCATAAAAATCCTTATTTAGATTGGTAGTATTTTGGAAAAAATATTATTAACTATGCCTTGGAACACCTGTTGCAGATCATTTGATAGGGGGGCCTTGGTATCGAAAATATCATTCTTTATAATAAACCCTTTTACGCTTATTTAGTTTGGAAACTAGTAATTGACCCCTCAGAAGCTACTGCATTCTGATCGTCTAAATTCATTATTATTCTCAGAAGTGAAAACATAAATTAAATGTATTCCTCTATTTGGTCTTTCTATATATCTTCATTTTCCCTTATTGATGTTGATGCTAAATGGAATGTCTCTTAGGATTCTTCTCCCATGGTTTGGAAAGATAATTGGACAGGTGATCCTCTCGTTGATTCTCTTATTCGTGATGTTTCAAACATAGATATTGATGTTTCTATTAAGGGTCAATTTGATAATATTTTTTATTCATTGGACACTAGAGGATCTTACACTATCCAACTAGATTCACATTAAATCAGTTTATATAGGTGAATAGACCTTGGAGGCCCCACAACTCTTAGAGATTCCATGGAGGAGGAATCTGATTGTTGGACTTGATCATCTCTAGGTAAATCTCGATGACCATATATCTTGTAGTAAAGTGGAGAAACCTGATTGAGGTAACCCTAAATGTGAACTTCAGGGAGTTTATCTTAAAGTGTATGAAATATAGGAAGATAAACAATTTCTAAAGATCCTTGAGATGATCCAAATATGGTAGGATTTTTCCACCAAATAATCCTAGTATCATTCCACAAATTTCATGATAATTGGCTTGAATATGTGGTGCATGGACAGTTGATAAGTGGATTATGCCTTATTCTATCCCATGAGAATCAATTAAAAGTAGAAATTCCCCTATGGAACCATAATTATGGGAGACTCTACATCCTTGGGGGCCATCCATGTCTGATTATACCTGGAGTATCCATCCATAAAAGATAGGGCATGGAACCCTGTTATAGCATTGATTAATAGCTTTTTCATTGGAAGGGAAAAACAATATTTTAGATAATGGTGGTTGAGTTATAAAAAGTCAATATTGATGATTACTTAATATCTTTTGAAACAATACATATAATGTTAGGTCATTTTCTAGATTATTTATCTAATGTATGTTTATCTACCTCAGGATGGATAGATACTGGATGTACAACATTGATCGGATCACTGATGAATTTCAGAAGGAGTTACAATATTTTTTGGACTTTGCATTCACTAATGATTCAGATGGCGGGTTGATTCGATGCCCATGTTTTGATTGTGTTGGAAGACCTTGGTTAACTCGTGAGGAAGTGAGTTACCATATCACTAAAAGTGGTTTCCAAAAAAATTATCATGTGTGGTATCACAATGGAGAAAAATCTCAAGTGTTGAATGCCATCGATTCAGCGGAAAACATTGGTATGAAAAATTTGATTTCTGATCGGTTTCCTTTTGTTTCTAAAGCTAGCTCCTCATGTAGACCAGTGCTAGAGGAAATGAATACTGGAACACAATTCTCATCTATTAATCCGGATGATGACGTTGAGAGTGTTAGAAATTTTATGGAAGATGCGAATACCCCAGTATATCAAGCATGTGGAAAAATGAGCAAACATGAGTTTTTAATGCGATTATATCATGGGAAAACAATGTATGGATTTAGTAATACTGGGGTCGACTATCTTCTTACATTTATTAAGGATTTACTGCCTGATGATGCATGTATTCCAGAAAATGATTACAGGGCATCAAAGTTGGTTGACAAATTTGGATTTTCATTTAGTAAGATTCATTCTTGTCTCAAAGACTGTTGTTTGTTCTGGAAGGAGAATGCAGACTTGAGTCAGTGCAAATAGTGTGGCACATCAAGGTGGAAGACTAATAAAGAAGGATCTCAATCTCGCATACCACAGAAAGTGATGTGGAACTTCTCTTTAATTCCCAGGATTCAAAAAAAATTTATGTCAGAACAAATGGAAAAGAATATGAGATGGCATGCAGATGAAAGAAATAAGGATAACGATGAAATAGTGCATCCTGCAGATGGGTTGGCTTAGAAGAAATTTGATAGGTTACATCCTGATTTTGCAGCCGACCCACGAAATGTTAGATTGGGATTATCCTGTGATGGTTTCAACCCATTTCGCCAAATGCATACTTCACACAGTACTTGGCCTGTTTTCATTCACATTTATAACTTTCCTTCATGGATGTGTATGAAGAAGTCGTGCACTATCCGGAGTATATTGATATCTGGACCCAGTGTTCCTGGAAATGATATTGATATATACTTGCAGCCATTAATAGAGGAGTTAAATGAGCTTTGGATTGTTGGTGCACAAGCGTATTATGCATTCAGAAAGGAGTAGTTTATGTTTCATGCAGCTTTATTATGGTCGATAAATGATTTCACTACCTACGAAATGATGTCTGGTTGGAGTACTAAAGGGAAATTATCCTGTCCTATTTGTATGAAAAAAACACTTTTCCGAAGATTAAAGTTTCGACGAACTTTTAGCTTCATAGGGCATCGACGTTTTCTACCAATGGATCATCCATACAGGAAAAATCGGAGACAGTTCAATAATGCCATCAAGATAGATGAGACACCTCAATGAATGTCAGGGACTGATATTGTTAAAGAACTTGATGATTTGAATTATGTTCTTGGAAAAAGTCAATCAAATATCAGAAAGCGAAAGCGTGCTAATTCAAATTCCAACAGAAATTGCAGAAAGAAAAGCATATTCTTTGAGTTTCCGTATTGGTCATCGAATTTATTATGTCATTGTTTGGATGTAATGCATATCGAGAAAAACATTTGTGAGATGTTACTTGCTACTATTTTAAATGTCAAAGGCAAAACAAAAGACGATTTGCAGTGTCGTCGTGATTTGATGGATTGGGGTATAAGAGCAAGACTTCATCCTGAGTTAATTGGTCAAAATAAGTGGAAAGTCCTTGTTGCCTGTTATTCGATGACAAATGTGGAGAAAAAACAATTTCTTCAAGTCTTGGAAAGTTTGAAGGTTACATATGGTTATTCAAGAAATATTTCGAAAAGGGTGAATACACAAGATGTGAAACTCAAATCTCTTAAAACCCATGATTACCATGTCTTGTTACATGAGTTGATTCCCATTGCCATTCTTCATTTACTTTCACATAATGTTAGAGTTGCGGTGATTAAGTTATGTCAATTTTATCGAGATCTTTGTTCCAAAAGATTGAGCAGAAGTGTTGTTCAGAAATTGCAGAGAGATGCACCGATTATTGTTTGCGACTTAGAGAAAATTTTCCCACCATCTTTTTTCACAATTATGTTACATTTGACTGTGCATCTTCCCACGGAAGTTCTCTTTGGTGGTCCTGTTTCGAGTCGGTGGATGTATCCTACCGAAAGAATGATGTTTACATTGAAATATTATGTGAGAAATAAATATCACCCTGAAGGCTCTATTGTGAAATGCTATTTAGAACAAGAATGCATGGATTTCTGTTCTTCGTACCTAGATAACGTCACTACGAGGTCTAATCGACTAATGAGAACTGAAGATGAGCAATATGATCCTATTGAGCCTGCATTTCCTTTAATGCCCCAAACAAGGGGGATATCTGGATTGTACTCATTGTGTACTTTAAGCATGGAAGAGTGGGAAATGGCACATCGCACAGTATTATTCAACTGTGGTGTTCTTGATGATTATATGAAGTAAGTAATCTAATAAATATGTATTTTTTTCATTGTGTGATTTCTTTATATCTTGTGACATTTTAATGCTTTCATATCTGTAGAGAACAATTTGAAATTATAAAAAAGAGAAATCGCTCTCTATCTATTAAGAGGAAGGAACTGTTGCACAACAAAGAATTTGCTGCCTGGTTAAAGTCAAAGGTAATAGATTTCTTTTTATTCTTCTCATAACATAATCACATGTCTCTTTTTAATATTCTATGTTGGTATCTCTTAGGTTTTAACTCTACCAATGATTGAAGTATCAGATGAAATAAAAGCATTGTCCTTTGGTCCAAACGATGTGGTACGTGATTTTAAGTCAATGGTTGTCAATGGATATAAATTTGTTATAAATAGTTGTGCAAAAAAAATGGCAACACAACATGACAGTTTCATGATAAGCGCCACAATAGATTGTTATGCGAGTGCATCAGATAGGCAGCCTCGATCAGAAAATATATCATATTAGGTGTTGTCGAAAGAATCATTTTATTAGATTACTATGCACATGGTCATGTCTCAATGATGAAATGCAAGTGGTTTGATTCAATGAAATGACAAGGAATTCATATTGATAACTATGGATTTAGAGTGATTGATATGAACCGCCAGCTTCGTACCGATGAACCTTATATTCTTGCGTCATAAGGTAAACATGTGTTTTATGTAAGTGACCTGTTACAACCACAATTTGGTGTTATTGTTGATGTTATTCCTAGAAATATTTTTGACGAAGGCATGGATGACAATGATGTTGTGGATGAACCTGTTGGTATTTATTCGAATGTTGCATTTGATGATACAGATGATGTAATTGTTAGAACAGATTGTGAACCCGAAATTGTCACAGACCCCACATAGCATTGACACATTTGTAAGTATTTACCTGATATTATCGGAATATTGTATGTGTTTTTTTAACTTTCATACATGATATCAAAATAACTAGTATATTTTATACCATTATCAAATATAAAACTATTAATAGCCTCACCAATTTATGTTTAACCACATCTCTAGTAAATCTTGAACATAGAAAAGTCTTGATATTTTATCAATATAAATATCACACATGAAAATGTATCTCATTGTTTTATGATACAATTTTATTATTTATCATTTTTCATTATTTCTATTTATTTTAGATTTTTTTTTAAATTTCCAGGTCAAAATGTCTGATTATGATGATACTAGAAGGAGTAGAAGAATACTGAGAAACGAACAATGTATGTCTCCTCCTGGAAACAATGCAAGTACAAATTATATTTGAATATTATGGTCTTTCATATTATTTATCTTGTTATCGTTCGTTTTATTTTATCATCTATGTTATTTTAGACTGCATCGTTGAGGAGATGCTTGGATTATACCACTGAGGATGATATTGTGGTGGGGGGTACTGATTCTACAGGTCAGCCTACTACTACGCCGCTTGAGACACCAGGAGGCCATCCTCCCATTATGCCACCTCCATATTATCCATACCCACCTTTTTTGTATCCCTTTTTGCCCGCACCCACATCGGATGGTAGTTCTCAGACTCCCATCCCTCAGTTTCCATTCCCACCATCCAATGTACAGGGTATTGTGCCCCTATATATCCCACCGCCATATCCATATCCATATCCACCCTCATCTGTACAGGGTTATCCATCGCGTTTTCTACCTCCATCAGTACACTTTGCATCTACTATACATAGTACTTCTGTAGATATCTCACCTACCATAGAGGCTGCCCCCCCTCCAGACGTAGCACTTTAGGGGTCAGCAGATCCCCCATCTATTGGTATTTGTTTAAACATTACTGTTACTGATTAATGATAAATTCATATATATTATTTTCTTTTATTTTGGTTTCATGATTAGCTCCATCCTCTACCAGACGACGAGGCCGCACAAAAATGTGTGAGGTTTTGAATTGTAACACGCAAATCATAGTTTATTACAATGAGGAAAATGCTATAATTAATAAAAATGGCATGGAATGTAAAAGTTTTATGGGAACACTTGCTAGACACAGCAATATCATTCCGGTTCAACCGATAATTTGGAATGCAGCTGGACAACAAATAAAGGACAAAGCCTGGGCAGAGATTTGGGTAAGTAATTTTAATCACCTTATATATATATATATATAAATTTATAATATTTTCTTAACAAATATTATGTCCATTGCATCTTCGATATAATTTTCCCGATGGACAAAATGAAAAGGCTGCAAGGATAATGGATTTAGGTGACATGTGGTGAGCCTACAAGTATGATTTATATCTTGGGTGGAAAAAGAGAGTTGGTACATAGCTTGAAGAAGTACCGGTGATTCAAGATTGCCCAATATCACAATATAAAGAGATGATCAACTATTGGAAGAGTTCAGCGTTTAAGGTGTTTGTTAAAATTATATATATATTCATTTATTTATTTAATAACGATTTTAAATTACTTGTTTTATTTATGTTAATGAATTTATATAATTATTTGTTTATAGGAGAAATCAAATAGAAATAAAAAAACAAGAGTGCAATGAAACACATTTAAACTCGCGGACACACTTCATTACCAAATCATGAGCAGACGCAGGTAATTTAACATTAAAAATATTTAGCTTTGTTTTGTGTACTTTTTTTAACTTCAAATTTTGATTTATTTCTTTGTTTTTTTTTCAGAAATAGGCATCGAATATTGATGGTAACATTCCTTGCTCAACTTTGTTTTGTACAAGCCGGAAAAAGAAAGATGGTACTGTGCCAAATCCCGACACCGAGAAGGCGATTGTAAGTATATTTCAATTTCTTTTATTTTTACTGAATTTAATTCCTTATATTATTTTATCATTTTAATTTATGTTATATATCAATCAACAGAATGCTTTAGAGGCATTGTCAGAAAAAGAACCTGACAATTTGGGACCAAACGATCATCTACATCAGGTATTAGGAGATGAGCATCAAGGTAGAGTGCGTTGTCGACCTGGGAAGAAGATTGTACCATCTCGATACTGGTCTACTAACATTTCTTCGAGTACTGGTTCTAGTTTTTTCACAGTGGAACAAATAAATGCCGCAATCAAAGAAGCAAGTCAAAAATCAGAACAGTCGATAACTGCAAATATGATGAAGTTTATGTATGCCCTTTCTTCTACACTTCCACTAGAAGCAGCTGCAACGGTTGATGCATTTTTTATGTTGATGCGTTCTTCTAATGTAGACTCTTCTATTGGAGCCAGAGCCGGACCTAGTGCTAGACCCGGTGCTGGTGCCGGTTCGGATGTAGATGCCAATGCCGATGATGTTGTTGGTGGTGTGAGAGGTGGTGATGGTGTTTCTATAGGAGGTGTGGATGAGGGTTATCATGATTCTGATGATACTGATATTGAGACTCACTTTTGATGTAAATTTTATTTTTGGATTGGTAATGTATGACGAGTTCCATGCATCCGATTACATTGCTTTTTTGATCAATATCATTAATATTTACCATATCTTATTGGGAATGAGAATGACTACTAACCTGTATAGTTAGCATCAACCAAACCACAAATAATTTAAGTAGTATCCACATTTGTACCACAACATAATGATTTGGAATGCATCATATTCTTTTACAATGTGATTTTACATTGAATCTTTTTAGGTTTAAATGGTTTGGAATGCATCATATTCTTTTTATTATCTAAATCCAAACATTCTTAGAGATTTTAGTTATGAAGATGATGATATTGGATCCTCCAACACAATAACTAGTCCTGGCTATCCCCAAAAAATCTGAGTGTATGTATTGAAGTGGGCTGACATCATTGAAATAAGACCTATTTAATGATGATCTAAGTATCTAGTTTGTGAGGGAAACATATATAAGAGTCTCTAAAATAGATTACATCTTAATGGTTATCACAATTATTATCTTAGTACCATTGAATTAGTTGGCAGCGTAGTAGTGGAGGCTATAATGGTGGAAGGGGATTCAATTGGAGTAGAGGTAAACTCTACATTATCATGTGTTAATGCCTCCTAAATCAAGAGGTAATCTATGTGCCTTATATTGGGATCAATGAATGGAAAATCCATGTGTAGATTAGAAATCTACCACTTACCCTTCATTTGGGAATCTAACTCTATTAGGGGGTCCAGGTGGTGTCCAAGGGTAGCGGGACTAGCAGGGGACTGGCAGGGTGCCTGGCAGGGTGCAGGGGGGGACTGGCAGGGGCAGGGGGACTAGCAGAGCCTCTTTATCTTACTATGGCCCTTTTTTTAATTACTGAATCCAACATTTTTAATTCAGGTTTTATTACTTATTTCTCTCATTTATATCTCTGTTTAATTTGTATACATTTAATTCATTTCTACTTTTTTTATTGAAATATTTCCATTTAGGGGGGCGGGGTGTCCGGAAGGGGGCTGGGGTTGGGGGCTGGTGGGGGGGGGGGGCTAGTGCAGCTGGGGGCTGGGGTTGGGCAGGGGGCTGGGGGGCTGGTGGGGGGCTGGGGGATGGGGTTGGGGGCTGGTGCAGGTGGGCTGTGGGGGGGGGGGGGGACTGGTGCTGGTGGGCTGGGGGGTGGCAGGGGGCTGGGGGGGGGGGGGCTGGTGTAGCTAGGGGCTGGGGTTGGGGGCTGGGGGCAGGGGGGCTGGTGGGGGGCTGGGGGCTGGGGTGGGGGGCTGGTGCAGCTGGGGGCTGGGGTTGGGGGCTGGTGCAGGTGGGCTGCGGGGGGGGGGGGGGGGGACTGGTGCTGGTGGGATGGGGGTGGCATGGGGCTGGTGCAGCTTGGGGTTGGGGTTGGGGGCTGGTGCAGGTGGGCTACGGGGGGGTGGAGGTGGGCTGGGGGTGGCAGGGGGGCTGGTGGGGGCAGGGGGCTGCGGGGGGGCAGGGGGCTGGTGCAGCTGGGGGCTGGTGGGCATGGGCTGGGGGGTGGGGGGCCGGGGGCTGGGGTTGGGGGGGGGGGGGGGGCTGGGGTTGGGGGCTGGTGGAAGTTTGTAAGCTGGTCTCTTCTTTCTTCACCTCAGGGGTGCATCCCCATGGTTTCAATGCCCAATTTATCACTTTGATTCCTAAAGTTGAGAATGCTTGTGAAATTCACCTATTCAGGTGAAATAACTAGATTGAGTCGAGTGATATTCTTGAGATATTTGATCCAATGAGTAATAAACCTCTATGGGACATTCCATGTTCTTGATTACAAAGTCTTGGAAGTAATTTCTGTGTCAGACTCAATCCATAAGCAGCTCTGTCATGATGAGGTGAAAAATTAGTTCTTGATTATTGAACAACCTTGAATTCCTTGTAGTACACACAATAAAAAAATTATTCCACTATTTCTAGAAGAAGATTCTATACCTACTCGTTGCATCTAGCCTTGGATACCTTATCCAATTCAGCTCTTATAGTTGAAAAAAATACAAAACAATTCGTATCCCCCCACCAACATCATCCCCTCCATTTAATAACCCCCACCCACCTCCTAACACCGCCTAACAACCCTGACAACTAACAACTATTTAACACAAGTTACCATACTGCCCCTAGTAGTTTATTAGACACACCCCTTTACATACCCTGACCCAGCAGCACCCAGCCCCAGGACCCCTAACGCAGGTGCATCCCAGGACCCTTCGCAGCCCAGGAAGAAGACTTCCAGCCTCACCTCACCATCTCCTCTCCAGCTTCTCTCCAGCCACACGGCAACAGTCAGTAACATGCAGCCCCACGTCAGGGGGGGAGGGCTGTCCAGCAGGGGGAGGGCTGTCCAGCAGGGGGGAGGGATGTCCAGTAGGGGGTAGGGCTGTCCAGCAGGGGGGAGGGGTGTCCAGCAGGGGGGAGGGGTGTCCAGGTAGGGGGGAGGGGTGTCCAGTAGGGGGGAGGGGGTGTCACGCCGCGGTCACGCCGTGATTTGGCCCTACTCTAGGACGACACCCTGCGGCGGTTACTCCACCAGGACGACACCCTGCGGAGGTCACGCCACGGTCACATCGCGGTCATGCCGCAGTCACGTCGTGATTTGGCCCTGCTCCAGGATGACACCCTGCGGCAGTTACTCCTCCAAGACGACATCCTGCGGCGGTCAAGCCGCGGACACGCCGCGGTCACGCCGCGGTCACGCCGCGGTCACGCCGCGGTCACGCCACGGTCACACCGTGATTTGGCCCTACTCCAGGACGACACCCTGTGGCAGTTACTCCTCCAGGACGACACCCTGCGACGGTCACACCGCGGTCACGCCGCGGTCACGTCGTGATTTGGCCCTGCTCCAGGACGGCACCCTGCGGCGGTTACTCCTCCAGGACGACACCCTGCAGCGGTCACACCGCGGTCATGCCGCGGTCACGCCGCGGTCACGCCGCGGTCACGCCGCGGTCACGCCGCGGTCACGCCGCGGTCACACCATGATTTGGACTTTCTCTAGGACGACACCCTGCGGCGGTTACTCCTCCTTAGAGAAACATTGAATGGTTAGCTCTATAATTTTTCATAATTCCTAATTCCTAAACTATATCTCCTCTCAGCGCTGCCTCTCATCCATCTTTCCACAAAACGTGCATAGCAGGTGGTACAAAGGCTCAATTCAACTGAAAACATTGGTTTGGAATTGTTTGGCATATTTTATTGTTCATGTATCACATAATATTTGTTCGGTAATTCTTCTTTTTCCTCATCCTCTTCACATGTTGTCTGAACCAGATCATCCTCATCCTCTGCACATGTCGTCTGAACCGGATCAGCCTGTTGTGATGGAAATTCAATGTCTTCTTTTGGCTGTTTTAGATGAAATTCCTTCCATAATTCCCTCATCTCATGTATCACTCATTGGAGGAGGATGATCACTACCAAGTTGAGTTTTAAAGGCTTCACACAATCTGTTTGATGAAATTCCAAAGAGGTTATTCTATTCTGAGGGCCTATTTCATGCTGGAGTTCCCACATTTCCCCCAAAAGCTGGAAAAGGGAGGTCTATTTGGGCCTATGAAAATAGGGATTGTTTGTTATGGACAAAGATGCAACTGGAGACCTTGTTTTCTTGAAGAGTTTCCATGAAGGGTCTTCACTATCGAGGAGACTAGCTCTGGTCTGTATTTGGTAGTTGCTTCCATGATGGTTCCCACAACCGTTTGACTGAATTTCACACCAAACCAAGCCCTGCTAGTGACTATTTTTGGATGCACTATAAATATCCTATGGCCAACCCACCAAAATCAAACCAGCTATTCCAGGGCCATTTCCACTCTCACTGAAAAGTCCAAACTCAATCCCTACTACAATTCCAAGCTCCCACTTCAATTTAGCCACTATGAACTTCTTCCCAGTCCCCCGCCATTTTTCAATCCACCTAGGCAGGTGGGATGCGGGGGGTGGTGGAGGTGGGCTGGGGGTGGCAGGGGGGCTGGTGGGGGCTGGGGGCTGCGGGGGGGGGGGGGGGGCAGGGGGCTGCGGGGGGGGGGGGGGGGCAGGGGGCTGTGGGGGGCAGGGGGCTAGGGTTGGGGGGGCTGGGGGCTGGGGGGGCAGGGGGCTGGTGCAGCTGGGGGCTGGTGGGGGGGCAGGGGGCTGGTGGGCAGGGGGCTGGGGGGGTGGAGGGCTGGGGGCTGGGGTTGGGGGGGGGGGGGCTGGGGTTGGGGGCTGGGGTTGGGGGGTGGGGGGCCGGTGGGGGGCAGGGGGGGGGGGGGGGTTGGGGGCTGGTGGGGGGGGTGGAAGTTTGTAAGCTGGTCTCTTCTATCTTCACCTCAGGGGTGCATCCCCATGGTTTCAATGCCCAATTTATCACTTTGATTCCTAAAGTTGAGAATGCTTGTGAAATTCACCTCTTCAGGTGAAATAACTAGATTGAGTCGAGTGATATTCTTGAGATATTCGATACAATGAGTAATAAACCTCTTTGGGACATTCCATGTTCTTGATTATAATGTCTTGGAAGAAATTTATGAGTCAGACTCAATCCATAAGCAGCTCCGTCATGATGAGGTGAAAAATTAGTTCTTGATTATAGAACAACCTTGAATTCCTTGTAGTACACACAATAAAAAAAATGATTCCACTATTTCTAGAAGAAGATTCTATACCTAATCGCTGCATCTAGCCTTGGATACCTTATCCAATTCAGCTCCTATAGCTGAAAGAAATACTAAACAATTCGTATCCCCCCACCAACATCATCCCCTCCATTTAATAACCCCCACCCACTGCCTAACACCGCCTAACAACACTGACAGCTAACAACTATTTAACACAAGTTACCATACTGCCCCTAGTAGTTTATTAGACACACCCCTTTACATACCCTGACCCAGCAACACCCAGCCCCAGGACCCCATACGCAGGTGCATCCCAGGACCCTTCACAGCCCAGGCAAAAGACTTCCAGCCTTGCCTCACCAGCTCCTCTCCGGATCCTCTCCAGCCACACGGCAACAGTCAGTAACATGCAGCCCCACGTCAGGGGGGAGGGGCTGTCAAGCAGGGGGGAGGGGTGTCCAGTATGGGGGAGGGGTGTCTAGCAGGGGGAGGGGTGTCCAGCAGGGGGGAGGGGTGTCCAGCAGGGGGGAGGGGTGTCCAGGTAAGGGGGAGGGGTGTCCAGCAGGGGGGGGGGGGTGTCACGCCACGGTCATGTCGCGGTCACGCCACGGTCACGCCCCGGTCACACCGCGGTCATGCCGTGATTTGGCCCTGCTCCAGGACGACACCCTGCGGCGATTACTCCTCCAGGACGACACCCTGCGGTGGTCACGCCGCAGTCACGCCACGGTCACGCCGTGATTTGGCCCTGCTCCAGGATGACACCCTGCGGCAGTTACTCCTCTAGGATGACACCCTGTGGCGGTCACGCCGTGGTCACGCCGCGGTCACGCCATGGTCACGCCGCGGTCACACCGTGATTTGGCCCTGCTCCAGGATGACACCCTGCGGCGGTAACTCCTCCAGGACGACACCCTGCGGCGGTCACGCCGCAGTCACACCGCGGTCACGCCGTGGTCACGCCGCGGTCACACCGTGATTTGGCCCTGCTCCAGGACGACACCCTACGGCGGTTACTCCTCCAGGACGACACCCTGCGGCGGTCACGCCGCAGTCACGCCGCAGTCATGCCACGGTCACGCCGCGGTCACGCCGTGATTTGGCCTTGCTCCAGGACGACACCATGCGGCGGTTAATTCTCTTTAGAGAAACATTGAATGGTTTGCTCTATAATTTTTCGTATTTCCTCATTCCTAAACTATATCTCCTCTCAGCGCTGCCTCTCATCCATCTTTCCACAAAACATGCATAGCAGGTGGTACAAAGGCTCAATTCAACTGAAAACATTGGTTTGGAATTGTCTGGAATATTTTATTGTACATGTATCACATAATATTTGTTTGGTAATTCTTATTTTTCCTCATCCTCATCACATGTTGTCTGAACCATATCATCCTCATCCGCTGCACATGTCGTCTGAACCGGATCAACCTGTTGTGATGGAAATTCAATGTCTGCTTTTGGCTGTTTTAGATGAAATTCCTTCCATAATTACCTCATCTCATGTAGCACTCATTGGAGGAGGATGATCACTACCAAGTTGAGTTTTAAAGGATGAACACAATCTGTTTGATGAAATTCCAAAGATGCTGTTCTATTCTGAGGGCCTATTTCATGCTGGAGTTCCCACATTTCCCCCACATGCTGGAAAAGGGAGGTCTGTTTGGGCCTATGCAAATTGGGCTTGTTTATTATGGACAAAGATGCAACTGGAGACCTGGTTTTCTTGAAGAGTTTCCATGAAGGGTCTTCACTATAGAGGAGACTAGCTCTGGTATGTATTTGGTAGTTGCTTCCTTGATGGTTCCCACAACCATTTGACTGAATTTCACACCAAACCAAGCCCTTCTAGTGACTATTTTTCGATGCACTATAAAAATCCCATTTCCAACCCACCAAAATCAAACCAGCTATTCCAGGGCCATTTCCACTCTCACTAAAAAATCCAAACTCAAGCCCTACTACAATTCCAAGATCCCGCTTCAATTTAGCCACTATGAACTCCTTCCCAGTCCCCCACCATTTTTCAATCCACCTAGGCAACCCATCCACAACTTGACCACCAATCAGGCCTACCCACCTCTCAACTTCTAAGAAACCAACCCCACATTTTCCACCAGGCATCCCACTTTAAAACCATTCCAAACCTCACCCAATTCTAACCAATTAAACCAGGACCCTTAACATTTGATGCCCTCATATAAATTCATGTTCCAACTCACTTATTTTAGACCCAATCAGCCCTGCCACTTCAGAAAATCAAGAGCAGCCTACTTAAAATCCAGTCCAACTTAGTTTCTTTCATGCTTGCCCCCATGAGTCCACATCCTCACCTCAACGAAATTATTAACCACCTGGACACCTGGAAGCCACAAGAGGAGAGATAAGGTTTATAGATTTTTTTTGTAATATTTTATTCCATTGGAAGAGAATTTGTTGAATGCTACCACTTGTAATGAGGTACTTAATTTCCTCTCCCTCTTTCTTCCATTAAATATTAGACAGATCCTATGTAAAAAAATAATTCTCCACCTCCAGGGAAGGAACTCTCAGCTATCGTTCTTATGTTCTTCTTCCTGCTGATGAATAAAATTCCCCACGTATATTGGGAAAATTTTATTCATTTTTCTTCATTTACCTCTTCTTACTTACTGCTGATTTCAGCAATCGGATTTGGTCTTTTAGCAATAGCCCATGACATCCATCCGTTTTCTAGGGGATTTAGTGGGGGGGGTCCAGTGGGGGGGGTCTGTCCTGGGGTGTCCAAGGTCTGGGGGGGCTGTCCTGGGGGGTCTGTCCATGGGGTGTCTAGGGGGTCCAGTGGGGGGGTCTGTCCTGGGGTGTCCAGGGTCTGGGGGGGGTCTATCCTGGGGGGTCTGGGTTTGGGGGGGGGGGTAGGTTCTGGGGGGTGTCCATGGTCTGGGGGGCTATCCAGGTTCTGGGGGGGGGTCTGTCCTGGGGTGTCCAGGGTCTGGGGGGGCAGGACTGGCAGGGGTGTCTAGGGTCTGGGGGGGGGGGGGGGTCTGTCCTGGGGTGGGGTCTGTCCGGGGGTGTCCAGGGTCAGGGGGAAGGGGGCAGGGGGCAGGGGGCAGGGGTGTCCAGCAGGGGGATGGGTGTCCAGCAGGGGGAGGGGTTGTCCAATTAGGGGGTAGGGGTGTCCGGCAGGGGGGGAGGGTTGTCCAGGGGGTGCAGGGGGTGTCCAGTGGGGCTGTCCAGTTGGGGCATGGGGGCTATCCAGTGTGGTGCAGGGGGGGCATGGGGGACCAAGGGGGGCATGGGGGGTGCAGGGGGTGTTCAATGGGGCTGTCCAGGGGGTTGAAAGGGGGTGCAAGAGGCCTGTCCAGGAACCTAAGCCCATGAAGGTTATGAATGTCTCTATAGAGAAAATGTAGTGCTGTCCAGATCTAGAAAATATCATAAAACATCCCACAGATACTTCACAGGCACCAGGTATAACTATTTCACCACCTATAGATAGTGAGCACGGTGCTATAAAATCTGGTAACTCTATTTCAAATCATAATTCCAATGTTTTGTTTAATGCAGTACTACATGAAATGCAAGCAGATTTTATCTAAGGATGAGCATGTGTGACCATGATTTCACCAAGCAGTTTTTTTAGTTGATAAACTATTTTTCTGGTAATGTTTTCCAATTTCAAATATGTTTTATTTTATTTCCATAAACATTTTATAGTTTATTCTATTTTATTTTCCAGACTGATTATATGTATGTTTTCCTAGATTACTCATATATAGCTACTTCTGAATTTTGTTTCAACTGTTTCCCAAGTCATACTAAGAACTTATAGTATGGGGTGGTCTTACTAAGAACCTATAGTATGGGGCTAGTGTCCAGCAGGGGTAAATATACAGGGGGAGTCTAGTGTCTAGGGGGGATTCCAGTGTCCAATAGGGGTAAATATGATTTGGTCATCCCAAGAACTAGTTTCCAGGGGGGAGTCCTATGTCCAGCAGGGGTACAAGGGGGTTGGTAGGGGTGGGGGCGGAGTATGGGTCCAGTGTCTAGCAGGGGTCCAGTGTCCAGCAGGGGTAAATATGTAGGGGGCCTAGCAGGGGGGCTAGTAAGGGGCCTTGCAGGGGGCAGGGGGCCTAGTAGGGGGCAGGGGGCCTAGCAGGGGGCAGGGTGACTAGCAGGGCGCAGGGGGGCTGGCAGGGGGGCTGGCAGGGGGCAGGGGGGCTGGCAGGGGGACTAGCAGGGGGGACTGGCAGGGGTGGTAGGGGGGACTGGCAGGGGGCAGGGGGGGCTGGCTAGCAGGGGGCAAGCAGGGGGTGGAAGGGGGAACTAGTAGGGGTAGGGGCAGGGGGGCTGGCAGGGGGTGGTAGGGGGGACTAGCATGGGGCAGGGGGAAAGGCAGGGGGACAAGCGGGGGGTGGAAGGGGGGAGGGGTGTCCAGGCAGGGGGGGGAGGGGTGTCCAGGCAGGGGGAGGGGATGTCCAGCAGGGGGGAGGGGCTGTCCAGTATGGGGGGGAGGGCTGTCCAGCAGGGGGGAGGGCTGTCCAGTAGGGGGGAGGGGTGTCCAGTAGGGGGGAGGGGTGTCCAGCAGGGGGGAGGGCTGTCCAGCAGGGGGGAGGGGTGTCCAGCAGGGGGGAGGGGTGTCCAGGCAGGGGGAGGGGCTGTCCAGTAGAGAGGGAGGGGCTATCCTTGAGGAATGTCTAGCTGAGAACGAGCATAAATAGGTGTAACAGTAGGTAGAGTAAAATGTGGCAGCCCTATAAGTATATGTCATGTGTAACCTATAGGGTGAGGTATGTAATGATTCTCCTAGACATGTTCTGGTTGTGTAAAAAATGTTGGGAACTCTCTATTTTCTATTTCTTGATTCATGTATGTTTGTTGTTGGTACCCCATGTTGATAGGATGTTTCATCTTAATTCTAGTTGTGGTAGAGAACCCTCTTTGATAAGGTGCTCAAGTTGGGAGTACGAGTTGAGGATCTGCTTATAGAATATATCCAGCAGAATTGTGCTTTACGAGTTTCAGCATGAACACATCCTTGGGCAGGGGGGGCTGGCAGGGGGACAAGCAGGGGTAGGGGGGATGGCAGGGGAACAAGCAGGGGGTGGCAGGGGGGACTGGCAGGGGGCAGGGGGGACTGGCAGGGGGGACTAGCAGGGGAAGGGGGGGACTAGCAGGGGGTGGCAGGGGGCAGGGGGGACTGGCAGGGGGTGGCAGGGGGGGACTGGCAGGGGGGTGGCAGGGGGGTGGCAGGGGGGTGTCCAAGGGGTTGTCCAGGGGATGTCGAGGGGGTGTCCAAGGGGGTGTCGAGGGGGTTGGGGGTATTTTTTTATGGATTTGGACACCCTATAGCCACGGTTTAAACCGTGGCTATTGGTTTATTGCCACGGTTATTAACCGTGGCTATAGACATAACGCCATGATTTAAAACGATGGCAATTAAGTATGTTCGGCCTTTAGTATAGCCACGGTTAAAACTGTGGCATTAGGTAAACAGCCACGGTTTGAACTGTGGCTATATACCTATAGCCACGGTTGAAACTGTGGCTATAGTGTTAAAGCCATGGTTTGGAACCGTGGCTATAGGTCTAGTCCTATATCCACGCCAAACTTAGCCACGGTTTGAGGAACTGTGAGTATTACCTATAGCCACAATTTTAGGGCTTATAGCCATGGTTTAGAACCGTGGCTATAGCCCGAATTTCCAGTATAATTTTTTCATGTTTTTATTATATGATCATTGATATCCCCCTTCATTACCATTACTGAAAATCATAATTCACCCTTTCTTATGTTCTTATTCCCAAGGTTGTAAATAATTGTATTACACAATATATTTCTAAGAAGGTTTCATGTTATGAAGAAATAACATAGAGAATATGCAGATATTTTATGAATGAGTTTCAAATGTTTCAATGTATATAAAGATACTAGAACTAAACAATTATGGTATGAATCAAATTGTTTTTAATGAATATACATCAATTAATATGTACTATCTATGTATGAAATATATGGGTTTCCATACATGGAATAATAATTTAGACGTTTTTATATGAAAAATAGGGTAAAGAGTTACCCTTTTTATGTTCTAAAATAAAATATACATAATACAATTTCAAATAATAATTTCCACAAATCATTTACATTAATCAAAGAATGTATCATTTCATATAAATTCATAATAGTAAAAAACCAATGAATAATTGTATATACCCCTAGGATAGAAAATATTATTCTAGTTATGTAACTCATAAATCAAACACGAATAATTAATGTTTTCCAATGAAGTACCATGAGTCAATATATCCATAAAATGGAAATGGAAGAACACCATAGAATATGAAATCCCTAAAATGTTAGGATCGTGTTTATAGAGTTAATTATCTATGATATATGAATATAAGAGAATAAAAAAAAGTGACCCCCTTATAATATCAATGGTTAACGCCAAATACCAATCCCCCACATATTTACCCAATGCTACCATGAGGGATATTATTAAATTAATTTCAAAATGAATTACCACATTTCACAAAAAAAATTCAAACAACCCATTATCAAAAAATACATGAATTGAAAACCCATTTCCAAATGAATTTCACAATGCTTTGAAAAACCCCATTTCATTTACCAAATGAGGGTAACCCCATATTTTCATAAAACCCTCTTTTATTCATGGATTAAAATTAATTCAATAATAATTCTAATTAATTTTGAAAACCATTTATAAATGAAATTCATGAATGGTTCCTATAACATAGGCTATATATGGAACCACCTACCTCATTTTTGAGACCCACATAGCCAAAAATGTTATACAAAGACTAAAATTAAAGGGTATTCAATAGATATAAACATGAATAAATTAAAAAAATTAAAAAAAAATTGAAATCATTATTATAAAATAAACAGTGTTGGAAGAGATTCACGATCAACACATATCTTAATAATATCATGCACTACATATAAATAGCATGGGATATAGCCTCTAGGAATAAATTCCTGAAGAATATATAAATTATTGATAAAGGTCACGACATGATCTATAGATTCCAAAAAAAAAAAGAAAAACCCCTTCCAAACCATGAGATCATGAATAAATGGAAGATATTTGATCAAACTTACTCATCTAATGAGAAATCATCATTTTGAGATGAAAATCCTAATCGACTGATTTCATAGAGATTTAGTTAACTCAAAATAACCTAGAGAATACCTAAAGTTCAGTTAATAGAGAAGGGAGGTGAATAATAAAAGTGTTTTATGGACAAAATATTTAATCGATTGTAATATACATGATTCATTATGTGAATCCGTAGTTCACATTTGAAAATTTTTAATATTGTTACACTAAAAAATACCTCACCTTGGCTTAAAATCATGGAAGCGCAATTAATTATATGAGTAATATCTCACATCATTAACAATTATCCGGTTTTAAACCCAAAATCAAGTCTTCTAAGAAGAATCTATTCACGATGTGAATATATATACACGATGTGAATAGACTATTGTTTCTGGTTTTCTATTTTATGAGTCATATCCTCCTATAAGATATCCTAACAAAACTTAACCCATTTTTAGACACATTAATATGCATATAAGTATAAAAATTCTGTACTTTAAAAAAATGTTACATAAATTGAGAGATATTAGCAAAGTGACATTACTAAGAAACATTTAATTAATTCAACAGTAAGATAGAAAATTCCATGTTATGATCCCCCCTCCACTAGTTACCCTCCGTGGATGGTTGTGAAGAAGGGTATAACCCTTTAGTACCACCTACAATACATCATAAGTTGGTAACTAGCATGTTAAAATCCTGGCCCAGGTGCCACACACTAGTTCTGTAACGACCCAATGTTTTTCAATGGAAATTCCCTTCTCATAAGTATGTCATAAAATCACATTAAAACACAACACAATGAACTAATAAGTGCTAAGTGACCTTTAAACATAATTTTTTCACTTCTATGTTTGGAATTTTGAAAATCTGGCATACATAAATGTAATGAGTAAGTTATTTGGAGTCCGATAAGGAAAACATAATTTTTGGTGAATAGTAACCTACCCTAATGAATAGTAACATACCCTTATAAATATTTATATACCCTAATTAATATTAACCTCAACTATGATAGTATAAAAAAATATTTAAGTTTGAAGTATGATATACCTACATTTTAGAATAAGTTATTGAATGTTTTAAAACTGGTTTTGATAATAAATTATTATTTTAATTAAATATTAAAATAATAATATTTAGAAAATTATTTTTTAAAAATGGAATTCATTTTTGGATTCTAAACGTCAAAAAATGGTTAGGGTGAATTCATGGGATTTTTCTGAAATACTTGAATTTTTTATGAATAGTAGAATCCAATAATTCACAATAAATGCTTAATAATGGATTAATTGAGTCATCAATGATGTTCTTATGATGGAATCCAACTTGTTTCTGGATCACATGATAAAATTACTATCCTTGGTCATGGAATACTCACTATTTCTTATCTTGTGATGAATTAATAAATTAATGATTATAATATTATGAAATCCCTCCTCTCCTCCACTATAAAAACCCCCTTCACTCTCTCTTCTCTTCACTCCTCTAAAGCCTTGTACCTTGCCATTATTCTACCCAAATATTTCCCCAAGCTACTCTCCCACGTCCAAAAGATCCTAGCCTCTTCAAAATACCAAAACCTTTCCCCTTAAGAGGTTCTCAAAGGAGGAAGTCTCAAGAGGTAAATTCCTCTTCCCAATTTTTTCTTTCCTTTTAAGTTCACTTTATTTTTGTTTCTTTCTTCACCTACCTTCACCATAATAGTATGATAAATCCAGTAACATACATGTACAGTAATTTTTTCATGATAATGGTATATTTATTTATCTTCTCTCTTTTCTCCACCCTTTTATTTGAAAGAAATGAAAGCACCGTTTGAGATGTGCTAATTTAGCACATTCAAGGACAACTGTTTTCCAATTTCTATTACTATCATTAATTATGGTCATGAAACCATTTTTGTTGTGGTTGAAAAAGATTATTATATATTTAATATATCCTATTTTTTGTTCTTTAATACTTTTGACCAAATGTAATTAAGTTATAAAGAAAAACACATTCTTTGTAATCAAAACCACTGATTAACAAAAATGGTCATCACTATGGTTTTAAATAATAATTCAACTTCACTCTAAGTAACCTAATTAAAATTAAAACCATATAATCTCCTGGATGTTCACTAAAGAATATAAATTAAATTCTGGACAACCACATTCATCTTACATATAATCCAAACTTGAATATAAGTGAACCGATCTTTTAAAGCCAAGTAAACAAACGAGCCTGAACAATAAAATTGAACCTTATAACTAATCAAAAAGGCTTTTAATGAACTAAAAAGGGTTATAATAAATAAATTAAATATATAAGAGTTTCTATAATTATTAATTAATAAGACTAATTTTTTTATTTAGGTATTTAATAACAAGTGGAGAACACCAACAGATTTAAGGTAAGGGATCCTCTCCTTTTCACTCTTAATCAAGATTGTTCTCTATGCTATGCCTTTTTTGTGTAATACCCAATGAAGGGGTATGTTTATACACATTCCCCATACATCCCAAATGTTTTATAAGTGATTAGTAACCCCTTATCTCTCTCATAAATCACTCTTAGTTACACTCTATACCATGCCGACAAACCATAATAAATTCTACCCGAACTTCCTTTATTCCTTCGGGTTGCCCTATCTTTCTTTTTACCAAAATATAGTTGCCTTTTCTTTTTGGGTAGAACTTCAACATTATTTTTATATTCTCCAAAATCATGTTCAAATATCCATCTCTCATTCTCTTTTTGGGACATACATTCTTTTAAGTGAATCTCTCCTCGATACTTCCCAATAAGCACACTCATTTTAAAGGAACTTCCCATACTTTTACCCAATTTCAAGTGCACTCTATCTTTTGTTTTAGAAAACCATTGTCTTTTTAAATTAATTATTTTTATTCTTAAAACCTTAATGTTTCAATTATGGTTTAATATAAAAGAATGTATTCATTACTATTTTAAAAGATCTATAGTGTTTTCCTTAAAACCGCCCAAAAATGTTTTAATACTAATGTCTCTCAAACAAATTTATTATGTGATGTCACTTCTATTTGTTACAACACACCATTTTATATGCCTATATTACCTTATTAAAGTCCATGTATGTTATAATCCTTTACTTCCATGGACACTTTCATGATACACTCTTTGGTTATGCATTATGTCATGATTGTGGTACCCAATTCTCTCCATGGGTAACCTTATGTTTATGAACAATTGATTATGTATGATTACTCATGTGGAAAGAATATTTATGTGGTAAGAATATTTCTTTGGCAATAATATTCATGAAAATTTTGAGATGGGTGGCCCATATAGTGCTCCAATGCATTGGGTAAAGTTGAGTCTCATGAGATGCGATGTGAAACGGGATTGGCGGTTAGCCTTGACCCGTACTACAATGGGAAACGGGATTTCCGGTTAGCCTTGACCTATACTAAATAAATGTTTTATGATTCTTACACATTTATATGATTCCATGTTTATATTACCCCATGCTTATATTAAATGATTTTATATGTTTCATGCTTTGGATATCATTTTTCCATTCCTCCTAACTCATGTGCTTGAGATGTATCCTTATGTTCATTCCTCTACTGAGAGTTTTAGTTCATCCCTTTGTTCATGTGTTCCCCAGGATACCCTATGCAGATGTAAGGGATCAAAGGAAGTTAGGATCTCTTTATGGATATTGAATAAAGAAGTTTTTTTAGCCCCATGTTTTATGTTTTATGTTCCTAGTCTTCCAAAACACTAGACTTAAGGATCCTCGGCTTGTACTTTGATGATTAATTATTCTTAAAATCATGAAATATTATATGTAAAAGGCTCGGGTCACTATAGTTGGTATCATAGGATGGTATAGTTATTTTTGGAGATTTAGAATATATCACCTTAGTGAGAACCTTAAGAATGAGACTAAGTGTATCAAAACATTCCAGAGGTTTGGTGAGTATTGAGTAAGTGGTTTATCAAGAAAATACATCCCTGTTTGGATATGAGTAGGTAGAGGTGGCTTTGGCACAAATGTATCTAGGGGTAAAACCCAAAAACACCACTTTGAGCTAGACTCAAATGGGAACTGGTGCACGAAAACCGGCCTTGATGCACTATTGGTTACGCCACTCCCATGGGATATGCTTTAGTAGATTCACGAGCATAGTACAAACCGTTATTAAGGGACAAAAATAATCCCATAAGAATATAATTTGAGAAATAGATTAAAGATAACCTGGATTTAAACTTAGGGAATCACAAGTCAGGATATACTTATTCTTTATAAGTTTATACTTTTATGTTAAAAGTTTTTTTATGCTTAATAGCTAAGTATTAAATACCTCTAATTATACGTTCCTTTTCTTAGTAAATGGTGGGAAATAGAAGAACACATTCCAACAACCAATGTGATCACCAATGTGATGATTTCCCTAATTATATGCCTAATGTGACGGAAGCGGGTGCTCAAAACTTCATGGTAGTACTTTCTTAGATGGCTCGAGTTGTGAATAATAACTTGAATCAGGTGGAACGTCCCCCTCCTCCAAGGAAAGAGAAATATTCCATAGAATACTTCATGCAGCAAAGGACTGCCATGTTTAGAGGGTCTTCTGATCCCCTCCTCACAGAACAATGGATTAACTCCATTGAAAATATTTTCTCCATCCTCCAGTGCTCATAAGAAGAGAAAGTTGTATTTGTGGTCTATCATTTCTATGGGGAAGCTGATCAGTGGTGGACACTGATCAAGAATAAAAATTCCAAAGAGGAAATTGATTCCATAGATTGAGTGGAATTCAAGAGGTTATTTTTCAAAAAATATTTTTCTCGAACAATCCATCTCAAGATGGAAAGAGAGTTCCTCAGACTCAAGCAAAAGGAAGATGAGACCATCGGGGTGTATGAAGCAAAATTTACAAGGCTTGCAAGGTATGCCTCTAGCTTTGTCATGAACACTGAAAGCAAGGTGGATCACTTCTTTAGTAGACTAAAGTTGAGTCTACGAAAAGAGTTGGAGATTCGAGACTTTGAAAGTTATGAGGAGATTATCCATTGTGCCCTCAATGTTGAAATAGAGATTGGAGACTGTCAGTGGCCTCATGGGCCCAGTGACAAGAAGCATAAAATGGAGAACAACATGGGTGGTTTATCAAACAAATACCATGATGGAAAGAAGCCTCACTTTCCCCTTTGCAAAAATTGTGGGAAGAAGCATCTTGGTGATTGTCTCAAGGAAACCAATAATTGCTTCAAATGTGGAAAGCTTGGTCATATGGCTAAGAAATGCCAAAGGGATATGAAAAATACCACTAATGTTGAAGAATAAAGGAAGGTTCACATCAACACATAGCCTGCAGTGCAGTGTTATAACTGCAAGGAGCTTGGTCATTATGCAAATAATTTCCCTAAGTTGAGGGTTGTCAGAGGCAATCAGCAACAACCTCCAACGAAACAAGGAAGGGATTATGCTATCACTACTGCTGAGGTAGAGCTGAAAAATGATGTGTTGATAGGTACTCTTGTTATTCATTCAAGAATAGCAAACGTACTATTTGATTCTGGTTCTACGCATTCTTTCATATCTTTCAAGTTTAGTAGAACTATCCAAACACTACCTCAAAATTTGGATGAAAAGTTATCTATGAGAATAGAGAATGGGGAAATTATTGCATCCATGGCTTATAAATCCTCCCCGGTTAACATTTTTGGACTGAACCTCCCATAAAATCTCGTTATACTTCCTTTAGTGGAGTTAGACTCTATATTCGGCATGGATTGGCTATCTTTGTACAATTCCAATGTCAATTGTCGAGAAAGGGATATCACTTTTCACATCCCAAATCATCCTATGATTCTTTACAAGTGTATGGAGGAAGAGGAGTCTCATTTAGAATCTTCGTCTCATGTTTGGATACTGCTTCCTTGTGAGAAAGCATGTCTAGCTCAAATGATTGGGACAAAGGATAGAATCACGCTTGAAGACATGCCCATCATGAGGGATTACATTGATGTATTCACCGAAGAGTTTCCTAGTCTTCCCCCTGACTGAGAGGTTGAGTTCTTAATTGAACTTATACCTGTATCTCTACCAATCTCAAAGACACATTACAGAATGGCCACTGTAGATATGGAAGAGACGAATAATAAGTTACAGGAGAATATGAAGAAAGGGTTTTATACGCCCGAGTGCTTCACTGTGGGGTGCACCAGTCCTCTTCATCAATAAGAAGGATGGATCAATGCGCCTCTGCATTGATTATCATGAGCTCAATAAAATCACGATAAAGAACAAGTATCCCCTTCCATGGATAGATGACTTATTTGATCAGCTTTGTGGGGCCAGTTATTTCTCTAAGGTGGACCTTTGGTTAGGATATCACCAAATAAAGGTAAGGAAGGAAGATATTCCTAAGATTTCCTTTTGAACGAGGTATGGATACTATGAGTTCATAGTGATACCCTTCAGACTCACTAATGCACCAAAAATTTTCATGGATTTAATGAATAGAGTCTTTAGAGATTACCTTGACAAATTTTTTGTGGTCTTTATTGATGATATTCTGATATACTCCAAGAGCATGGAGGAACATGGGGAGCATTTGGAAAACTATGTTAAAGACTTTATGAAGGGATAATTTGTATGCAAAGTACAGTAAATGTGAGTTCTGGATGGAGGAAGAATCATTATTGGGGCATGTTATCACTAGGAAAGGGATATCTGTGGACCCTTTCAAGATGAAGGCAATTGAAGAGTGGCTGAGGCCAACTTTTGTAACGGAGATCCGCAACTTTTTGGGTCTAGTTGGGTATTATCGATGATTCGTGATGAACTTTTCACGATTTTCAAACCCAATGACCAAGCTGACACGGAAGGGAGTAAAGTTTGTCTAGATGCAGGAATGTGAAGACTGTTTCAAGGAGTTGAAAAAGAGGCTTATCACTGCACCAGTACTCACACTCCCTTCAAATGGAGATCTCTTTGTGGTGCATAGTGATGCTTCTAAGAAAGGATTAGGTTGTGTGATAATGAAAAATGATAAATTGATAGCCTATGCCTCAAGGAAAATGAAAATCCATGATCAAAACAATCCCGCGCATGATTTGGAATTGGCGGGTGTGATCTTTGAGTTGAAAATCTGGCGGCATTGTCTCTATGGGAAAAAATGTGAGATATATACTGACCACAAGAGTCTCAAATATATATTCACACATAAAGATATTAATATGCACTAGAAAAGTTGGATAGAGTTCATCATGGATTATGCTTGCTCAATCCACTATCATCCTGGTAAGGCAAACAAGGTGGCAGATGATCTAAGTAGAAAGGATCACGCATCTTTATCAATGATGATAATTGAAAAGGATCCGATCTTATTAGATTTTCAAAGGATGGACATGGGAATCATTAAGGGAGTAACATCATCAATCATTTCTCTAATGATTTCTCAACGATACCTATTGGAGAAAATAAAGGATGCTCAAAGAAAGGATGTAGGAATTTAGAAAAGGGTGGAAGCTATTAAAAATGGGAAATCCTCCGATTTCAAAATTGATAAAGAAGGAGTTGTAAGATTTGGGACACGATTATGTGTACCATCTGATCTATAGATAAAGAAGGATCTATTGAATGATGCACATAGCTCAACCTTCTCTGTCCACCTAGGGAGAACAAAGATTTACTGAGATCTCCAAGAAAACTTTTGGTGGGACAATATGAAAAGGATGATTTCTGAATATACATCAAAGTGCCTCGTATGTCAGCAAGTGAAGGCTGAGAGACAAAAGTCTAATGGGATGATGCAACCACTACCCATACCAGCATGGAAGTGGGAGAACATTTCCATGGACTTTATCACTGGACTTCCAAAGACATCTAGAGAAAACAATGCTATATGGGTCGTTGTGGATCGTCTTACGAAGATAGATCACTTTATCTTGGTTCGAGAGGACTTCTCATTGGATCAACTTGCACGGATTTACATTAAAGAAGTGGTAAGGCTGCATGGATTACCACTATCTATTGTATCTGGTCGTGATCTGAGGTTCACCTCAATGATTTGGAAAAGTCTCCAACATGCTCTAAGAACTGAACTCAACTTCAGTACGGCCTATCATCCTCAAACTGATAGCCAATCTGAGTGAACTATTCAGACATTTGAAGACATGTTTAGAGCATGTTCAATGTAATTAAAAGGATGATGGGACCAACATCTTCCAATGGTTGAATTCTCCTACAACAATAGTTTCCACTCGAACATCTAAATGGCACTATATGATTCCCTTTATGGGAAAATGTGTAGAACACCGGCGAGTTGGGATGAAGACGGTGAGCGTAAGCTGCTAGGACCTGAAATGGTCAAAGAAATGGTGGAGAAGATGAAAACCATTCAGCAGCATATAAAGTCAGCCCAAACTCGACAGAAGAGTTATGCATATAATCGTTGATGATACCTTGATTTCAAAGTTGGAGACATGGTATTTCATCACATATCCCCATGGAAGAAGGTCATGAGGTTTTAAAAGAAAGGCATGTTAAGTCCCAGGTACATCGGCCCCTTCAAGATCCTTGATCGAGTCGGAGTTGTGGCCTATCGATTGGCACTTCCACCTACCATGTCGAAAGTACATGATGTCTTTCATGTATCCCTCTTAAGAAAGTACATACCAGACCCTTCACATGTACTCTCTTCAGAGGTGGTACAGTTGGAGGATGATCTTTCTTATGAGGAGTAGCCAGTGAAGATATTGGATCGTAGAGACAAAGTTATACACAACAAGACTACTCATCTGTTCAAAGTACTATGGAGAAACCATAATTATGAAGAGGAAACAAGGGAAATTGAGAAGAAATGAAGGAAAAGTACCCACACCTATTTTTGGCATAGAATGTAAAACAAAATGTTGTGGGAGAAATTTCATAAGGGGGGAAGAATGTAACGACCCAATGTTTTTCAATGGAAATTCCCTTCTCATAAGTATGTCATAAAATCACATGAAAACACAACACAATTAACTACCAAGTGCTAAGTGATCTTTAAACATAAGTTTGTCACTTATGTGATTGGAATTTTTAAAATCCAACATACACGGTTGTAATCAGTAAGTTATTTGGATACCGACAAAGAAAACATAATTTTTGGTGAATAGTAACCTACCCTAATGAATAGTAACATACCCTTATGAATAGTGATATACCCTAATGAATATTAACCTATCCTATGATAGTACAAAAATAATATTCAAGTTGGAAGTACGATATACCAAAATTTTAGAATAAGTTAATGAATGTTTTAAAACTGGTTTTGATAATAAATTATTATTTTAATTAAATATTAGAATAATCATGTTTAGAAAATTATTTTTTAGAAATGGACTTCATTTTTGGATTATACACATTGAAAAATGGTTAGGGTGAATCTTTGGGATTTTTCTGAAATACTTGAATTTTTTATGAATAGTAGAATCCAATAATTCACAATAAATGCTAAACAATGGATTAATTGAGTCATCGATGATGTTTTGCTCATGTAAGCCCACTTAATTCAGGATAACATGATAAAATTACTATCCTTGGTTATGGAATACTCACTATTCCTTGTCTTGTGATGAATTAATAAATTAATGATTATAATATTATGAAATCCCTCATCTCCTCCACTATAAAAACCCCCTTCACTCCCTCTTCTCTTCACTCCTCTCAAGCCTTGTGCCTTGACATTATTATGACCAAATATCTCCAAATGCTCTTCCCCCACGTCCAAAAGCTCATATAATCTTCAAAATACCAAAACCTCTCCCCTTAAGAGGTTCTCAAAGGAGCAAGTCTTAAGAGGTAAATTCATCTTCCCAATTTCTTATTTCCTTTTAAGTTCACTTTCATTTTGTTTCTTTCCTCACCTACCTTCACCATAATAGTATGATAAATCCATTAAAATATAATTACTAGAATGTTTTCATGCTAATGGTATATGTCTTTATCTTCTCTCCTTTCCCCACCCTTTTATTTGAAAGAAATGAAAGCACCATGTGAGATGTGCTAATTTAGCACATTCAAGGACAACAGTTTACCAATTTCTATTATTATCTTTAATTATGGTCATGAAACCATTTGTGTTATAATTGAACCAGATTATTATATATGTAATATATCCTATTTTTGGTTCTGTAATCCTTTTGTAAAAAAGGAATTAAGTTATAAATAAAAACACATTCTTTGTATTCAAATCCACCAATTAACAAAAACAGTTGTCACTATGGTTTTAAATAATAATTAAACTTCACTCTAAGTAACCTAATTAAAATTAACACCATGTAATCTCTTTTATGTGAACTAAATAATATAACTTCAATTTTAGACAACCACTTTCATCTAAAATATAATCCAAACATGAATATAAGTGAACCGATCCTTTAAATCCACGTAAACAAACGAGCCCGAACAATTAAATTGAACCTTATAACTAATAAAAAAGGATTTGAATGAACTAAAAAGGGTTTTAATAAATAAATTAAATATATTATAGGTTATTTAATTATTAATTAATAGCCCTAATTTGTTTATTCAGGTCTTTAATAACAAGTGGAGAAAACCAACGGATTTAAGGTAAGGGATCCTCTCCTTTTCACTCTCAATCAAGATTTTTCTCTATGCTATGCCTTTTTTGTGTAAGACCAAGTGATGGGGTATGTTTATACACCTTCCCCATACTGAACTAATGTTTTATAAGTTATGATAAACCCCATATCTCTCTCATAAATCCCTCTTAGTTACACCCAATACCATGCCGACAAACCATAATAGATTCTACCCGAACATCCTTTATTCCTTCGGGTATCTCTATCTTTCTTTTTACCAAAAAATAGTTGTCTTTTATTTTTGTGTAGAGATTCAACATTCTGTTTATATGCTCCAAACTCATTTTCCAAGATCCATCTCTCATTCTCTTTCGGGGATATACATTCTTTTAAGTGAATCCCTCCTCGATACTTCCCAATAAGCACACTCGTTTTAAAGGAAATTCCCGAACCTTTACCCAATTTCAAGTGCACTCTATCTTCTGTTTTAAGACACCATTGTCTTTTTAAATTCAGTATTTTTACTCTGAAAACCTTCATGGTTCAATTATGGTTTTATATAAAAGAATGTATTTTTTACTATTTTAAAAGCTCTACAGTGTTTTCCTTAAAACCGCACAAAAATGTTTTAATGATAATGTCTCTCAAATACATTTCTTATGTTATGTCACTTCTATTTTTTTACCAAATACCTTATTATATTTCTATATTACCTTATGAACGTCCATATATGTTCTAATAATTTTATTTCATGGACACTTTCATGATACACTCATTGGTTATGCTCTATGTCATGATTGTGGTACCCAATTCTATCCATGGGTAACCTTATGTTTATGAAAATTTGATTATGTATGATTAATCATGTGGAAATAATATTTATGTGGTAATAATATTTATGTGGAAAGAATATTCATGAAAATTTTGAGATGGGTGCACCCAGATAGCACTCCAATTCATTGGGTAAAGTTGAGTCTCATGAGATGCGTTGTGAAACGGGATTGGCGGTTAGCCTTGACCCTTACTAAAATGGGAAATGGGATTGGTGGTCTGACTTGACCTATACTAAAGAAATGTTTTATGATTCTTCCACATTTATATGATTCCATGTTTACATTATCCCATGCTTATATTAAATGATTTTATGAGTTTCATTCTTTGGATATCATTATGTCATGCCTCCTAACTCAAGTGCTTGAGATGTATCCTTATGTTCATTACCTTAATAGTATTTTTAGCTCATCCCTATGTTAATGTGTTGCCAAAGGTACCCTATGTTTATGTAAGGGCTCAACGGAAGTTAGGATATCTTTAGTGATATTGAATAAAGAAGTGTTTTTTAGCCCCATGTTTTATGTTTTATGTTCCAAGTCTTCCAATACACTAGACTTAACGATCCTTGGATTGTACTCTGATGATTAATTATGCTTAAAATCATGAAATGTTATATGTAAAAGGTTATGGTCTCTATAAGTTTCCTAATCCAGTCAATCACATGACCTCAAGCCCGCAACCACGTATGCTAGAGGTTGCTAACTAGTCATGAGGGTCTGATAATTCATTCATGGGGAGACTATATACTATTTTATCAGATTAATACACCATGATAAATAAATAAAAAATATAAAAAAGTGTATATAACCAAAAACAATTCCATATCTCAAGAAAATCAAAGTAGAAAATACAATATCTGAACTAAAGTAGAAAAAATGAAATACTATGTACATGTCAACTGTATAAAATGAAAACTTAAAATAATGACACTAAAAACTCCCAAGAGGGTCCCAAGCCATGTCTTGTTCCCTTATATAAGATCAATCCTAAAATTATGCATATAACCAAAGTTATTTTCCCTTAACCTATCCTACAACAATAAAGTCTATTCGTGTACCAATCAAGAAGTCCGAGTAGAGTGTGTTCACAACTCATTAGGCCACCACCAATGATTTCTAAAAAAATATCCAATCCTATAATAGTGTATGTAGTTTTATAAAGAAATAAATACAATGTGTAAGTAAATTTTCATCACAATATCATTTATTCTTTACTTAACCACATTCATTCTTAGGTTCCCTAGGACACACGTACCCCCATGCCTACTTCGTTCAAACAGGAACCTAAATTTTTCCTAGGTAATATCATATCTTAATAACTACTTCAGATCATGATGGGCCCAAAGTATTCAATGGTGATATCATAAACAAATACCTTATCTGTCTCATGATGGAGCCTAAAGTATTTGAAAGTCAGGTCATATCTTGGAGTAACATTGTTTCCATTCCTTAATTCATAGTTAATTTCTCATATTACCATTCATACATCACACATTATAATGAAAATGATCCCACTCTATAATTCATACTTCAATGACCATGTTATCATTGATAAACACACATTATAATGACCATGTTCCCATTATTTACTTCACCCTTGGATGACCATGTTCCCACTCACAGGCATACATTAGAATGACCATGTCCTCGTTCTTGAATTCAAACTTTAATGAACATGCTAACATTCATAAACACATAATTAATTTATAAATTAACTATTCACATAAATTCCATTATGAATTCATTAATGAGTTTATCGTATAATTACTCTTAACTAAATCACAATTTAATTAAGTCATCAAACCCATTAATTAATTTGACAAATAATTAATCAATATTCAAAAACTCAATTCCCCTAACTAATCCCAAAATTAATTATATCATTATCAATCTGTACTCTTAATAATTAATTCCCCAATTAATTATCTCAATTTTTAATATAAATATCACAAAATTAATCACACAATTAATTATTTGAATTCAACCAATTCGATATCTCATAATTAATTACCCAATTTATTATCTAAATCATGATACCTAAATCTGATAATTAATACCCTAATTAATTATCTTATTGGATTGCCCATAAAACCCATAATTAATTTCTAATTAATTATCTATTTCTAGAATACTTCTATTAATCAATTGGACACATTAATTATCCCAATTTAAGACTTGAAATTTTTAAAGAATTCAAGAAATTATACAATTTTCATACACATATCAAAATAAAGACTATGGGAATTGAATATTAGACCCCATACCTCAATTTGTTGATGGATTATGGCCAAATGTAAATCCCCCAAAATTGAGAGGCACAACAATGTAGATCTAGATCTGAATGTCAAAACCCTAAATCAAGATTAAAGAAATCATGATCATGTACATAATTTTCTGGATAAAGAATAATAGATCTAGATCTCACCAAATAGATATAGATCTATCCATAATAGTGGATTATGTCACTAAAAGAAGGTGGAAAGAAGTGGGAAAACATGAGAGAAGAACCAGGAGAGGATTCACTAAACAAGAGAGGAGCGGACCTTTGATCTGAGCTTCAATTCACAAAGAATGGTGCTTATGAATGCTTGGAATTCATCTTGAGAGATTTAGAATCATGAAAGTCCTCCTAATATCAAATGGGCATCAAAATGGGTGAGTTTCAGGGACTCAAGGAATTTTTAAAATAATTTTTAGGCTTAATTAATTCTCACGCAAGTTTAGCTAGGATTGGGTGCACAGTTTTCCCAAATTGTGCACCAACAGTGTGCCTATTATTTGAGGGGTACATGGTTACTCCCAATAGGTTTCGTGGTTTAGAAAGCCATGCACCAACCATTAAATTTCCCATTATCTAAGGTTTCATAGCTTTTTGTGTCGGGGTG
Organism: Viscum album; assembly: GCA_963277665.1. NCBI lineage: Eukaryota > Viridiplantae > Streptophyta > Magnoliopsida > Santalales > Viscaceae > Viscum > Viscum album. The sequence goes on along the minus strand of OY728132.1, from coordinate 1,334,696,437 downwards.
CACGGTTTTCTTTAATGTGATTCCAAACATGTACTACCCCTTTTCCATCATTTTTCTCAAAATTCCACCCAAACACATCCCAAGTTATAACCAACACAAAACGTACTCAATTAGGGAAAAAGGTGTTCCTAACAATAAGCCTGATTCAACTTCATAAAATGCCAAGATCTTACAATATTCCCACCTTTTAAGAGCTCATCCTCGAGCTACATTCCCAAGATTCTCTAAGACACTGAGTCAAAAAGATAAGGCCATTCGGCATGTATATATATGTCTCTTTACCATGTATCTTCCAACACATGACAATGTTTCAACAATACAAGTAATATCATCATGGCCTTTCCTCACAACACTTTCTCGCTATGATCCAATGCACTTATCAGATGCTCCTCGAAGTAAAAATCTATTTCTAACTCAACATCATCCATATCCATCACATGAGAATGGTCAGGGTGATACCTCTGTAGTTGTGATGTATGAAAAACATCATTTATAGAACTGTATTACTATGGAATATCCAATTGGTATACCAATGGCCCAATTCTCTCCTCAACCCTAAACAACCTAACGAACCTGGGTGCCAACATGCCCTACTTTCATATCTTGTGGTGACACAACCTATGTGATAATTGATGTAATAAATGATCATCCTCTAAACTCTAGGGGTTATCTTAGTATGTCAACATATGACTTCTATCTACTATGATCCATATCAATACATTTTCAAATCAACTAAACCTTCTCCAAAGTCTCATGCATGAGACTCAGTTCCAAAAACTATGACTCACCATCCTCTATAAAACACAGTAGTTATATTCATGATATAACATAAAGATCCTCGTATATTTTCATCTATATAGTTTTCTGATAACTATTGTTATGGGAAAACTACACAAAAGGAAATTTATTTTTCCAAGACCCACTAAAGTCAATGACATGTGCCTACAGCATGTCCTCAAACACTTTTATAGTACGCTCCAATTTTCCATCTATATGTGGGTGGAAATCCATTTTCAATAATACAAGTCTAACAAGTTCTTTCTATAAGACCTTCTAGAAGAGTGATATGAAACATGAGTCACAATCTGAAACTATAGTCCACAAAACCCTGTGTAGAAAGACTATATCACAAACATACAAACCTCCCAGGAGATCCACTAAGAAAGTCTCATGTATAGGTAAGAAATTATATAATTTTTTAAATTGGTCCTCAATAACCCAAATAGCATCATTCTTCCTTGGTGTCTTCGGGAGACCCACTACAAATTCTATTTTCACGTCAACCCACTTCCACTCTGGAATAGGTAATGACTGTAGCAATCCTCTTAGCTATTGATTCTCTTCATTCACCTGCTAACAGGTTTAGAATCGTGTAACATACCTTGCTATCTTTGTTTTAATTCTTGGACAAAAAAATTATATTTGTAGGTCACAGTACATTTTGTTCACATATATATGTACCAACTACTTCATTGCATTGAATTCCTACTTCATCCCTTCTCATATTTACATATGCAAAAAAACCTGATTCCTGACATAGATGATATCATCCTCATATGTCAACCAATCTGAAGGTGAATCCCCACCTTCAAGGCTTTCCTTTAAGGACTAACACTCCAGATCCTCATACTTCATGTCTTGGATCTAACTCAAAATTTATTCCACTAAAACCAATACTAAATTCATATATTCCTGGTTCTCTTGAGCCACCACATTCATCTTATTTAGTAAGGTCATCATATTCCTCTTAGCACTAAACTACTAACATGCCTGAGTGTAAGTATTCAAAATCAAATAATTAAAAAAAAACTTTTTCCTTTCCCCTGTGTATATTCTAGCTCAAAATCAAATGACTGCATATACTCGACCCATCTTCCCTACCAAAGATTCAAATCTTGTAGTGAGAATATATTCCTTAAGTTCTTTTGATCTGTATATACAGTGAGTTTCTCACCCAAAAAATAGTTCCACCAACAATTCATAGCATAAACCACTTCCATTAACTTGAGGTCATGCGTAGAGATTTTTTGTCATGCGCCATCATCTTCCGTGACCCATACACCAAAACTCGATCTCCCTGCATCAACACAACTCCAAGACCTATTACAGAAGTGTCACAACACACTATTTAGTCCCCACCTAGCTTAGGTAGGACCAAAATTTGTGATGATGTAAAATGATTCTTTAAATCTTGGGAGTCTTTCTCACATGCTTCTGAATAATCAAACTTTATCTCCTTTTTGGTTAATCCTGAAAGACACTCTTATAAATGGGAAAAATCAAGGATTAATCTTTGATAATATCCATCTAACCCCAAAAATATATGGATATCGAATGTGTTCTTGGTCTTCTCCCAAGAAACCACTTCTTGAACCTTTTATGGGTAAATTGACACACCTTACACCAAAATGATGTATCACATGATGTGTACCAGATCGATCCAAAATTAACACTTAGATAACTTGGTGTATAGATGATTCTCTCTCAATTTACTCAGGATGATGTTGAGATGTTGGGAATGATTTTGATGAGTCTTAGAGTACACCAAGATGGCATCTACAAACAATACCACAAAATGATAGAGGTATGAATGTAATATTTTTTCCATAAATTCCATTAACACGTCTAGTGCATTTCACAAACCAAATGGAATAAAGAATATCTTATAAAGGTCATACCAGATTCTAAAAGTATTCCTCAATATGTCAAAAGGACAAACTCTCAGAAGATGATACCCTAATCTCAAGTCGATCTTTGATAGCACACAAGCTCCTCTCAACTGGTCAAATAGATCCTCAATACGTAAAAGATGATACCAGCTCATTACAGTCATCTTGTTCAAATTCTAGTAATTGATACATAAGAACAAAATCCAACCATCCTTCTTTGAAAACAACATAGTTGATCCCAATGGTTACATACTTGAATAGATAAATTCATTATCCTCCAACTCCTCCAATTGAGTCTTGAGGTATTGAAGCTCTAATAGTACCCTTCTTTAGGGTGGAATAGATATTGGATTAGCCCCTAACATGATCTCAATAGTGAATTACACATATCTCCCAAGTGGGTACCTAAGAATTCTTCAAGAAAAACATCCTAAAATTGTTCCACCACTTGTGTAAAGATATGATGATTTATACCACGAGTGTTCAGTAATAAACTAGCAAACTGGGTTGTGAGCTCTCCTAGTTTCTGAGTAATTATCCCATCTCGTCCTGCTTGGATATCCCACTCTCCACGTTGAATATAATGGTAACCCTTAAGAGTTGAAAAATTCTCTCTCCTCCAGTAATAATATATGTGGTCTTTGTATGTGACTATCCATTCCCTACCCATAATTAGGTAGAATCCTGATATGTCATGGATATAGAGATCCCACTGAAAATGATACTCCCTACTTCAAAAGAACATTTTTTTCATATACGGATGTCACTAGATTGTATTCCTAATGGTGTATCTATAGTCATTACCCCACTCATAAACTCCACATCCAGGATCAAACCATTAAAAAAAATTCTAGGTATAAATGAATGAGAGGAATTAGTCTCAATTAACAAACTAGCTAATGTTGAATCTACTAGAATAGTACCTCTCATAGTTGACAGTATAGCCTTACTATCAAAAAGTATAGGCTAAACTGCATTTAGATTTCCTACCCTTATTCCCTGTGATACAGTTTGACTCCCTTGAGTTGCACCACTCTAATGATATAAGAGCTCTTTCTAATAAGCACCACGTCCACCACCTCTAATACATCATCCAGTATAACTACAACTGCTAGTATAATAACATGTAGAAGATCCCATTCCCACACTCTAACTTTGTCTTGATACACCCTCACTAACCATATGTTGTTGTGTCTAAAAAAAGTTCTTTAGATTCCCTATCTTTCCACAAGACCAGCACTCTACTAGTGTTCATGGCAGTTCCTATGATAATGTAATGTTCTACTACACTAATGAAAGATCACTCCAGTAAATTCATGTGCAATAGACCAACCTATATTAACACTCATCTTTGAAATTCCCTAGATAATGTTCTCATAATATAACATCCTTATCTCAGAAGTCTCACCTTCTAATCATCCAGCAGTAATTACCCATCCAGCACTTTAATCCTCTTCTAGGTTTCCCTCATCCATGGGATCATCATCCAGCACCTTAGCAATCCTTATTAACTGAAATAGGTGATGTTGTGACTTAATCTCACACTAAATTCCATCCTAAAAGAGTCTCCCCATAACAATTTCATATCCTACCAGAGATGGATAAAAGTTATATAGATCTATAAATCATTCATCATAATCCATCATATACATGCTACCCCCATTCAACCACATGAACTTCACTACTTTCTCATACCTCAACATCTTTGGGTAGAAGTTCTCTAAGAAACTCTCAAAGTAGTCTTTCCATAACATTACACCAATATATCCAGTCCACATATGAATGTCCAACCATCACTTAACTAATCCTCATAGCATATAATAATCCAACCTAACCATCATCTTAGTAAGAGTATCCAAATGGTCAAGTATCATTTTAATGGACTCAACCCAGAACTCATCTCCCTCAGGTCCAAATTCTATAGTAAAATTCAGAGGGTAAATCTACTAAAACTCTATTATTAAGTCATACAGGATATTCTCAACAAGACTTGGTTCTCATCCAATTAATTTCATCAATCAAGTGAGTTTTTCTTAGAACATCACCCCTTCTTCCTCACCCAGCACCATCAGTCCCTCAGGTTCAACTGCTGGTAGAGCATTACCAGTAATAACCTATTGTCTCCTCCCAATAAACATCGTCATGGAAGAATATCTCTAAAATTCCAAACATATGTCCTAGGACTCATAAAAAAACTTTATCACATTTACATAAGATGAATACTCACAACAATTATATTCCCCAATCCTCACCACGTGGTCAAAACTGAGGCGTTATCACTACCCTTAATCATCCTAGACAAATGTCTTAGTTATCATAGATAATTTTCATTATTATATCATGTTTCTCATTTATGCACCCAATTAATTACATTATTTCATCATTTAACAGTTCAAATTTCATAATAGGAACTATTTTCATTTTAATTTCATATATAATGGAAAATAGTTTAAGTTCAAAAATATACCCAAAACATATTTTCCTATGGGAGCCAAAAATGATTCATGTCACAAAATAATCATAACTGCCAAGAATGATGCATAAAGAATCAAATATGATGCCATTTTGGTCCATGAGTTATTTCTAAAAAAAATTCAAAATCAACTTTCACATCACACAACAAGTGCATCACCCAAGGTGAAATAATATTAAACTCTAATAACAAACAACAATAAAAAAATCCCAAAATGAGTACTTGGATTTCCCCGATATATTGGTTTGTAACTCCCATGCACTAGGTCATGTACTAGCCTTGGTTCTTCCTAGTATCATGTATACCTATCCCTAAAGTGTAATAAAATTGGAAAAGAGAATAAAACTCTTCTGATACTACTTTGTAAAGTTCTGTCTTGGGTTCCACACACCAGTACCCCAAGTCAGTTTGCATAACCTCAAACGTGCATCCCCATATGCCAGAGGATGCTAAAAAGAAGAAAGGGTCTAGTAAGTAATTCATGGGGAGACAATTCCCTCTTTTATCAGAGTAATACACCATCAAAAATAAATAAACAATGGAAGAATCATATATAACCATAAATAATTACATATCTCAAGACAATCAATGTTGGAAATACAATATCCAAACCAGAGAAGAAAACATGCCATGCGAATGTACATTTCATATTTCTAAAATGATAAATGAAAATAAAGACACTGAAAACTCCAAAGTGGGTCTCAAACCATGTCTAGTTCTCTTATCCAACCTCCATCTCCAAATTCTCCATCTAAACTCTGGTCTTTTCCCTTAACCTATCAGGAAACAATAATGTACATTAAGGAACCTATTAGGAAACCTGATTATGGTGTGAGTACGAATCCATAGGACACCACTAAAAATGACTAAAGTAATATCTAGTTAGATAATATTTTAATGAAGTTTTATAAATAAATAATTACAATGCATAAGTAAATAGTTATCACATTATCATTTATTCTTTACCTAACAACATTAACTCCTAGGTTTGTGTGGACACTCATACCTCAACACCAGCTTTGACTCATGCTAGAGATTGAAGTGTTTCTAGGTAATATCCTATCTTAATACATGCTTTAGCTTATGCTAGAGCCTAAATTATTCAAGGTGATATCATATCTCAATACCTGATTCGGCTCATGTAAGATCCCAAAGTATTCCCAACTGAGGTTATATCTCGGAGTACCTTTATCAGAATTAATTAATTTATACATAATTTACCAATATATCATTCATAAATCACACATTATAGTGGCCATTTTTCCATTCTCTAATTCATACTTGAATGATCATGTTACCATTCATAAACACATATTAGAATGACCATGTTCCCATTCTTAACATTATCCTTGAATGACCATGTTCCCATTCATAGGAACACATTAAAATAAACATGTTCCCATTCTTTAATTCATAATTCAATGACCATTTTCCCATTCATAAACACATAATTTATTAAGAAATTAATTATTCACATAAATTCCATTAGTAATTCAACAATGAGTTTATCACAAAGTTATCCTCAATTAATTCACCAATTAATTAAGTGATCGACCATGTTAATTAATTTAACAACTAATTAATCTAGATTCAAAAATTGAATCCCCAAAATTAATCCCACAATTAATTATCTCATTATCAATATCAACTCTTCATAATTAATTACCCAATTAATTATCTAAATCTATAATATCAATATCACATAATTAATCCCATAATTAATTATTTCAATTCAACCAATACGATATCTCATAATTAATTCCACAGTTAATTATCAAAATCAAGATACCTAAATCTCATAATTAATCCCCCAATTAATAATCTAATTTTATATCCCCTAAATCTTATAATTAATTATCCAATTAAATATCTATTTCCACAATACTTCAATTAATCAATTGGACACATTAATTAACCCAATATAGGAATTAAAATTGCTAAATAATTCTACAAATTATTCAATTTTCATACACATATCAAAATCATGACTATGGTAATTTAAGATTAGACCCCCTACCTCAATTCACTGATAGACAATCACCCAATGAAAATCCCTAAAAATTGAGTGGCACAACAATGTAGATCTAGATCTGAATGTCAAAACCCTAAATCTAGATTAAAGAAATAAAGATCATGTAAATATATATATATATCTTGAACAATAGATCTATATCTCACCAAATATATATAGATCTATCTATAATAGTGGATTATATCGAATAAATAAGGTAGAAATAATGGGGGAATCATGAGAGAAGAACCATGAGAGGATTCACTAACCCGGAATGGAGTGGACCTTTGAAATTGGTTTTAATTCATGAAGAAAAGTTGTCTGGAAGACTTTTGATTCATCTTAAGAGTGATAAAATAGTGAAAGACCTCCTAGGGTCGAATGGGGGTCAAAATGGGTGAGTTTCGAGGGCTTGTAAAAATTTTAATATAATTTTTATAATTAATTAATTCTTGTGCATGATTAACTGGGCTAGGAAACATGGTTTTCCCTAACCATTCACCAACTGTGCACCTGTTATTTTATGGGTGCATGGTTACTCAAAGAGGGTGAACAGTTTGGAAAACCATGTGACAACCATGAAATTCCCCACTGTCTAGGGTTGAATGGTTTGTTGGGTTGGGGTGCACAATTTTTCCTAACCGTGTGCTAACTATACACATCCTCTTTTTCTTTAATATTTCTCAAAAATATTCCCAAACACATTCCATGATATAACCCAAAAAAAACTTCTCAAATATGGACAAAATAGTTTTTGAAAATAAGCATGAGTTAACTGTAGAAAAGTTTAGGATCTTACAATCATCGAGGGTATAGAAAGTATACAACGGTGGGGAATAAACCCTAATATATTTTTTTATATATTAGGAACCTATGTATAATAATAACCTCTAATAAAATCCTATTCATAAATAAATAAATAATTCCAATATATGAATGTAATGTTATAAAATAAAAAACAATAGTTAATACCAAATAAAATCCTAACAAATAACCATGAAATTCCATCTTCCCTTGAATAACCCCATAAAGTGCTAACACCCACATTAATCTCCAGAAATCTAATTTGGACTTGAAAAAAAAATTATATGAATCTTGGGTGAGAAAAAAATTATACTCAGTTAGATCCTCCTAGAAACCTCTAATGAAAATTTGAAATAATCATATTAAACATGAGGGAATAAATTGTACAAACAAATTTGTTACTGAAGTAGGTAAAACTATATCCAAACCTCACTAGGGAACACTTAGAATCTATTTAATAGAATTAAGTAGTTCAATATCAAAAAAATATACATAATTATGGTACCCCTCATCCACATACCAACTATTTTGTCACTATCACACTCCAATAAAAAAATTACTATGCTTCAATCATTTACCTAATTCATCTAGAACCCTGTACAAATAAATTAAATATATACCATCTCATCAAAAACCATGTTGAGAGTCTAAAATCCGCTATAATCCTTGTATCATGAAATTTGTGTTATTTTATATAAACCCATTAAAATACACTAGTACGATACTATATTCACTATAGATGGATATAACTATGTGTTAAAACTTTATACCACGTCTACCCACACAAAAATATATAGTAAACTGAGAATATTTATAGCCTTTGTAGATGGGAACCCTATACCATAATCCATTACATCAAAGATACACCAATAAATCATGCAACATCTAATGCGAGAGAAAGGTAGACAGGGATTTTATCCTTTTATTCCATCAAAAACCTAGATATTGATGAAGACACACAAAACCCAAAATATTTAAAAAATGGTTTCCTACCATAATAATTTTGAAGAGTATATGAAATAATAAATATATTGAATACATCAAACATGTCCAAATAAGGGAAACTAAATATCCTTAGGCTCAACTGAAACTATCATTAGATGTAACATGTTGCTTCCACTGCTATAATCTAGAATAATAGGTTTCATATAATCATTGTATCATCTAGAATATACATAATTAACTATTTGAGGATAATATTTAGATATTATAAACTTTTTATTAATACCATTAAAAATTAATATATAATCATTTCATTTCATTTCATTCCAATACACTTTTATAATTCATATTTAAACATTCCAAAATTCATATTCCAGTCTCTCAAATCATTTATTCCAACCATCCCATAGTTTCCATCATTTATCACTAACAACATTAACACCCATCTAATGAGTTTATTATTAATCAATTTACCATTGCGTAATTCAAGCATTTACATAGTCAGCTAGAAAATTTTATATGAAAAGATACACTCATAGTGAGTAGGCCAATTATAAAAGGGATTTATATGTGATAAATATTATCAATCAGAAATCCAACCATTAGATAAAAATATATAGGGAAATCCCCAATATCATTCTAAAATAAGAAACTCATTAAAAATTTTAACACAACCATCCAATAATAGAAAGGACCCACTCTCAACCTATGGAAACTATTCCCATAAATCCCTATCCAAATATCCCAACCATACAAGGTTCATAGAAAATAATAGAAAGGTGAAATCATCATATAAAATGCATACAAGGAAATAAATGTATATTCATAAGAAATCAAGGGGAAATCAAGGAAAAAACATTGATCAAAGAATCAAAGAAGTAATGGCATAAAACTAGGTTAGGTTCACATAATCCCTAAACATTGAAATTTACAAATAAAAAATTTTCATTAATATAATTAACTAAACAATTCATTGTTATTAGGTTTCACCAACATGATTCCAAATTTTCAAAAACTAACAAATCATGTGAATCAACCATAAAAAAATCACCATGAAAAAACATCATGTCTAATAGTTATCAAAGATGGTTGATAATTAAATTTACATGTATTTTCCATTATTCATTTAATCTTACCAACCATACATACTTATTATTATTTTATGAAATTAATCCCTATCAGAAAATAATCAATAATCATAGTAATAAATTTCACACTCTATAAAAAATATCAAGAGGTATCTAATATAAAATAAACCAAATAAAATCAGTTCATATCATTCTATATTAAATTCTTAAATAATTTACACAATATTAACTTGATTAGGTGGACTATAATATTTACCAATTAAAGATAAATCATGATTATCCCACACTTGGATATAAAATAAATGGATTTCATGAATCCCCTTTTATGATAAAAACATTAAAGTAATCATTATTTAGGAATGGTAGAATTGAGGATTAACCATGAAAAAACTCAAAGTATAACATTCTGAAACATAACCACAACATCCACTATTTATAAATTCTAAAAATGACCAAAAATAGAGAAACTCCATCGAAAATAAATTTTGAAGAGATAAAGGACAAGGGAGAATGAAATAATAAGAAAATAGGGTAGTTAGATTCAATAGAGATTGGCCCAAATTAAGAAATAGGTTTAAACCCTAATGTGAAGCAGATAGAGAGCATATAGAGGGATAAGGTTTTTTAAGGGTTTGAGAGAGAAGATAAAAAATTTGAACCAAGGATGGTTGGATCCCCTAATTATAAATAAATTCCATTAAGAATCCATTATACTGTAGAGGTTTGAAAAACACCCATAATCTCTTTGGTAATTTTATATCCAATGTTTCAACCATTTAAAATGGTTCTATCCCCCCAAATATCATGATCTTCCAAAAACAATATGAAATATGTTTTTTTTTTGCACGACAACATGTACTATAACATTGCGGATATTATTTTATCCCCTATATGACTACTATAATCTCTCACTATGAAACATAAGAAACTCCTCCTCCAATTAATCTCACCATGGACATAATTATGACATATTGAGAGAATGATCTTTATTTTAATTATTTTTCACAGAACTATAAATTTACTCGGCTCCTCTCACACCAACTAAAATTCATATAAATAGAAAAAATTTATAACAAGTTGTAAATATAATCCACCATGATCACTATGAAATTGTTCCCTTCAACAAGGATTAGAGCACTTCCCTAGTTAAAATGGTTGAGTTCACCCAAACAGAAATCAATTTTCTATGGTCATTTCACACCATCTTGTTTTGCAGATTTGAATAACTAGACATGCCATGAACCTCAAAGTTTCTATTACAAGGTGTTTTAATGGTCCATGTTTGAAATATGTGACATTTCCAGATGAAACTCGCTACATCATGACTATCCCTAGGTGTTTCACATCTCATTTCTCACCAAAAACGACATAACCATCTCAAAACACCCTTGATCCAAAATAAACAGCATAAAACAACATGATTTGTAATATAAGATTCTAAAATTTCAACCATCATGGGTGTTTCAAGCCCCATGGTACACCCCAATACTATAATTACTAGCTCTATAACAAAATCTCTTAAATCAGAAGACCACCACCTCCACCACACCAAACACCATAGTATGTCGACACTCAAGATGTCCATAACCCCAAATCCCATATCCAAAACATTAATAAACTCTATCTTAACCCCTCTAATCCTTAGGAAAATGAGTAGCATGGGATCTGAAAAACTAGTTCCTAATATCATATACCTCTCAAACATTTCTCATCCTCGAGAATATAAAACCCTATATATGAAGTAAAAAATGGGGAATAAAAAACCACATAATGAGATACTTCTCAAGGATCTAGCTATATCATGAACAAAACCACTACATATAGGATAAAAGGCTCATAAACATGAAATATTTAAAATAATCTCATAAACCATTAAAAGGGCATGCATATAATCTCCAAAAAAACAAAACATAAAAAATAGTTAGATATTGGTTGGGTATATGTGATTCTCAATCTAGTGTACACTCTTCTAAACTATTGTGATACATATAAAACCAAACCACGGGAAAAAAACTAATGAAACTACTTTTCTTTATTATCCTGAATCTAAATAGGCCAATACTTAAAGGTTACATCATCCTAGATAACTATATTTCCCAAGTTGATTATGTAGGAATCATCATAATGATAAACATAAAAATGAATCATATTAAATACATCATGATTGAAACTCATTTATAGGGGTATCTCTAATTGATATATGATATATATAACACATTCTAACGTCTCAAATTATCTATAAAATTATAGATAAATCTTAATCCCTTGATAATAATTTTAATTACCATGTTAATGAGATATATTCTAGTACCCTATATCACCAAAGTTGAACTACTTAAGCCTACTTAAATGATTAGAATTATACTTAATGAACATCTTGAGATTATTTTATCTTGTCATGATTTAATTAAAAATTATCTATCAGGATGTGGGCCAATTCTACTCCAATAATCATGGCATATCTAACCTCTATTAAATATAATGAATATTGTGAGGTTTGGCTATACGTCACTTATATTGGGGATATACTAATAGTAAAGTAATAATTTTTAATATTAGTAAATACACCAAGGTTAGGTGACTCACCCATGAACCATAATAACCCAAAACACACACACCATATATCTTCTAAACTTTGGATACTCTACTCTATCTGAACACCTGTCAGACTAAAATATATTATTCTAATACATAACTTCTATCCAAAAGAACAATAGAGAAATATATAAACCCTAGTGGTTAAATATTTATTATGTTTATATATTATTGTCTTTGTACCCCCATGAATATTCACCACCTTCTATAGACACATAGTCGATAGAACATTCACAAAGTTCTACTCCCTAATCCTTAATAAGTGATCCAACATTGTAAAGAGGTAAAACATATCCCATATAATTTCATATATAACCTGATATCAAGGAAAAATAGATGAATAGTTCACAACATATACCATAACTTCATCTTGGGAAGATATCGAAGTATATTAAATCCACTAAGAACATGATTCCCATCCATCTCCCTCGAGTAAATGAAACCCTATAACCAATTACTTCATGTAAAGCCACCAAAACAAAAATCCCAAGGTCATGTACATCATATAAATATAAGTATGTACCACTCAATGTGAACTATGAAACTCATAGAAAAAAACTTCATGCATCATAAATTGAATTAAGATCCTCCCTTGAATCAATAATCAATATTTTCTATCCTCAGGCAGTTTCTCATGATCCTTTCCATAAACATTTCAATCTCACCAAGATTCTACTTTTGAATCCCGCATAGGGTAATCCTCTATAAACTACTCCAAATATGACTACATTTTTAACCAATAAAGATACCCTATACCAATGACTACTCTCATTTCAATCAAAATTATGGATAAATCCTATACCCCCATGCATCACCAAACTCAAACACATAATCTACATGGGAATTAATGATGAGTGTATTAGACATAATATCCCCTTTCACTATTTTATAGGTAATCGTGAAGTTATAATATTGTAAAAACTACATCCAACACCACTACTTCAAATGTAAACTGTATAGGGAGATGATATAACTCATTCCATAATGATGTATGAAGATAAAAAATCAATCACTAGTGAGGTAATGGTAGCGAAAAAATCATAGAAAACACAACCAAAACAATTATAATATCATTTTTAATGTAGATATGTTCATTATTTCATAAATACTAATCCAACTATGAGATAATCAATTTAAACTTCACCAAAATACCTCCAAGGCCAAAATGTGACAGACTATAAAAAACATCAAAAACATAACACAACTCTATTGAAAAACAATATGATCAACTAATAATTTCACATTTAAATAATCAAAATCACACCAAAATTTCACTATCCATAATAAATCTCAAACCATAAGGTTAAATAAATTAGTGGAGTCCCCATCATAAATAAGAAAGGTACAGACCTCCCATAATAGTTTGAAAGACCTTGGAAACATCACTCCCCAAAAACATTATTCGTGTGTAAATATGAAATAATTCCATCATTTATAAAAGTATGAATGAATAATACATACAGAGATACACCGTTCATTAATAAATGGATATCAACTTCCTAAAACATTCCATTCGAAAAATTCCCAAATAGTTGATGACACCAAGGATCTACCAAACTACTCATTGATATTATGTGTTCCGCAACACTGACAATAAATATAGTAAAATGTAATAAACCAAAACCACTATGAAATTACATAGAATCTCATGGTAAGATGAATTCATAGGTCCAAGGAACAGTAATAGAAGTTTTTTAATACATAATAATGTGATAATGAACTCATAATTACCATGATGAAATCTTAAATCAATATTAAGGATATCCTCATCATTCATTCGGATATGATTATATCTTGATCTCAAACAAATCTTCAAGAACTAGATATCTCCTATCAGTTGATCAAATTCATCATCAATCCATATTTTAGGATAATGTTTCATAACTCTCTATTAGTTCAAAAGATTTTAATAGTCTCATAAATTTATAATTTCATCTTCCTTATTTTCCTTCAAAACTCTATCACCTTAAGGAATCAATCTTGGATGAACAAATACTAACAATAGAAGTCAATATTAATTTGAAAAAAATAAAAATTATAAAGAATAATCCAATATAGATACATTAATATATAAGAATCACCTAGATTAAAATATATTTCTAAATTTATCTCACATATACGAGTAATATTCTTATCCTCTTCTAGAATGACAACATTGTATTCTTACATAACCTTGTAAACACCACCAGATGATCCTCTACTGAACTCAAAATTAGATCACCTATCAAGGATGATATAGAATTAACATTCTCCAACCCATATGAGTGAATATCATTCCAATAAACATGACCTGATCTCCCTCATCATTTAAGAATATATATCACCCCTTGATGAAATCCACGATATCAATCATTGGAAGGAAGATTTCATATGGTTATATAATCAAACATAAAAATTATCTCAGAGATCATTGTTTATCTATAATCAATTCACAATATTTACTCACCTAACACCAGTTACCTTGACCTATAACTAGCATAAAAAATTCAAAGGGCATTGTAAGACTCTCTATATCATGTCCAAAAGCATGGATTAGTGCAGTTATTATGAAGAAATATGTATATTCTAATCCAAATAATGCATAATGCAAAGTAAAATGTATATTAATAAAACCATACATGAAATATAGTTCTATTTTTGTTGGAAACCACAAATAATTAATATGATAATATTCTACTATATGGCCTCTCAAATAAAAATGAGGACTTCTTACGTTAATATGATCTACTCTCTTCTTGTAACACCTTAATATTTTAAAAGAAGAACATCATGGTCAATAGTGTATATGACAGACAACATCAAGAATAGAATAGAATGTACCACACTATGAAATAAAAATATATTTCTTTTTAAATCAAGTCAATCTCTTTGATAGCATGTGATTAATGCCATGTTGGGGTTAAAAAAACACAATCCCTATTAAAATACTACTATTTATTAAATACTGTTATAAATTATCCATTAATTTTGCAGGAAAGAATAGTACAAAAAAATTATGAAACTTTTATTTTTGAAACATGTATAAAATAAATTAAATGGCTATATATTGAATATAAATAATATATGATCCATTTTAAATAAAGAGAAATGTTTTTATGAAAAACCTTTCTTTTCAAAAAGGTGATTGATCGAGGATATACACTCATAATTGTTAAATAATATTTTATAATTTTGGAAATTTTATTTGAAAAAATAAAATTAATTTTTAAAATAAATATATCAAAATTATCTTTGGGTGAATTATTTATAATTTTTTGAAAATTTTAGTATTTTAATAATAAGAAAAAATTAAAGTAATTTATTTAAATTTCAATTTTTATTTAAATTAATTCAAATATAATTTATATTTAAAGTTTATTTTAATGTTAAATTGGTTCAATTGTATTAAAATTTATCTATTTTAGTTCTTTTGAATAAATTTCAAATTGAAATTTGTAATAAAAATTTTCTTTCCTTATGAGAATATTCTAATCAGAAATTTTCTCTTTCACTGCATCTGTGGTTTTATTTTCAATCAAATTCTACCACTACTATGAATTGAATTTGGAAAATAGATTCAATATTGTTTATCAGAATAATTTATATTATCCAATAAATTAAAATTAATTTTTGACCATAATGAAGTTTAAAAAATTAATTATCACAGTTAAGGTAAAAATGCATTCACTGAGGATTAACCTAATAATATAAGGTCAAAAAATGATCTAAAAATTGTCCAAAAACCATTCTATATCCATATTTAGAACTTATAAACTCTAAGGTTTGGTAATAATTGTTTTTTTGGCTCATGACATCATAAAAACATTAATTTTAGTTTATCTTTTCAAAAACTCCACATGTATCCTCTCCCATACTTATAAGAGGACACCCCCTCTCATCCCCTATTTATAAATAAAAGGTCCATTAGTTATTCCATTCCCTTATATTTTTCCACAAATCCTAGTGGCCTAATTTTTTTATGGAATCGCACCTACTAAGCCTTTATGTATAAACTTATAAAGTCTATTTAAAGAAGAAGTAAAATTATTAAATGTTTGTATTTTCTTTATTTATTCCTCCAACTCCTTCAAACCATATTCAATTATAATAATATAATATAATAACTATATCCTATATAAAGAGATTTTATTATGTTAATGGAATATCTTACATCCATCTCCACTTCCACCAAATAGAAAATGAACCTCTCGATCTTGTGCATGACGGACTATCACCTCACAGACTAATGTAATTTTTTTTCCTTAACCACCTTTATAGTATGGATATAATGATGTATTTAACAAATTTATATGTGATATAGGAAATTATTATAATAATTAAAATTTCATATCACATATAACTTCTTACTTTACCTTTCATGGGGGATATGATAACCTTGATCATGTGTCCGATAGACTACCTCCTCATAAAGCGATGTGATTCATTTTTCACTTATGATTTACCTAAATAGTAGTAAGGTTAAAATTAATAAATATATGGGATATTTATGATAAAACCAAACTTCTAAAAATATAATATCACATATTAATTCTAACCTTTAAATATGTTTGAAAACAATAATGTTGGTCGTGTGTACGTGTGGACTCCGGCCTCCACAAATCAATCTAAAATGTTTTTAATTTTATATTTACATGCATAGTAATAATGATGTGTTTGATTGATATGAATAAAATATATGAAATTTTAATGATTATATTAATTATAATTAATAATTATATTCATTTTATTCCATCTATCGTGAAAAATGGAAACAGTGTTCAAGCGTGCGTACCACCTACAGACTCTATGAACGATGTAATCAATTTTCTACCACTAACCTTAATAGATTAATTTAAATACATATATAATGAACATGTATTATTTTTATGTATTTATTAACATTGTATAGATGTTGTAACCATGATCAAAGTAAAATTTCTAAAATTACTGAACTAAAAAATACATGAAATCAAAGAAATTATCACTCAGAATAGTGATATTAACAATGAATTGTTAATTAAAAAGTGAAAAAGAATACATTTTAATCATATATGGTATAAAATATATGATTTTTTTATTTAATATATTTATAATAAACTAATATTTATTATACAGGATTTTTTGAAACATATGAAGGAAGTAAAACCTAAGGAAAGAGTTTCTCATCCTAGTTTTATTGCATGAGACATATTCCATATTTACATCTTATTTCAATATGTGGTGCATATACAGAACATTTTTATATTTTATATCATTAATAAATTTATCTTAATGGTGTTTTAGGTTTCATTTTATGTTATTTATTTCATGTGTATTATGATTAATACACTACCAAATGATAAGTTTTTATTTTACAATCTTATCATTATTCATGACTATTTTTTAAGTCTCTATAGGGGGAATTATTTGATATTTCTACCTTATAATAAATATATTTTCATTGACTATTTTTATTCACTAAAATATTTATGTAATAGTACCATTTTCAACTCATTGGTAATTAAAATGATTTAGGAAATTATTTTAATAAAATCTGACATTATTTCTCTTTTCGGTTGAAAATCATTTTTTTTCGAAAACATGTTTTGTAAAAAAATTAAAAATTGTTTTTAAAATTAAAAAAATTATTTATTAAAAACACTTTTACAAATTTATTACTTTTAAATGTTTATTTAAATGAATCTTGATTTCATTTTCCAAATAATTCCCATTTGACTATTATCAAAAATTTCAAGGAAATCATTGTTTTAACATGTATGAACTGAATGGAACATCACTCTGTCATGAACAATCAATGGATTAATGTTTATTTTACATTTTTTCAAAGTTTATTTTCAAATAACTACATTTTAAAAAAATATTAACTTTTTTTGAAAATATTTTCAAAGTGATAAGTTTATTTTCCTCAAATATGTTTTAATGAAATTATTATTGTATTTTTATTCATCAAAAACATCAACCCTTTATTCTACTTATGATCCACTTGGGATATTTTTTATTGGTACCATATGTATTCTATATTTGAATGGTTTATTTTCATTTTGATATAGTTTGTATAATTTTATTAGAATTCACTATATTACATTTGACGGTTTATGATTATGTTTATTTAATTAAGAAAGTATTAATATTTATTATGTTAATTTATCAATATGAATGATTCTGTTAATTATGTTTCACCCCTTTAATATGAGTAATTCAATGGAATTAGTTAGTAATGGGTGGTTCCTGGTTATAAATAGTCCCTCAATGCATCGATAAGTCTCATGAGACAAATCAATTGGCCGGATGAGACAGGTTTCTACACAAAGATTTAAACTATCATATAAATGGTCATGACAGTATTTTTTAGATGTCCTACATTATGAATTACATCCTTATGAGATGGGTTATTTATTTTTATCTTATTTTTAGATTAGAAAAATTATTCATGAATATGTTTTAATATTATGTGATTATTTATATGGATTAATTATATCATCATTTATTCATTCTTCATTATGATCATGTTACTATTTAAATGGAATGTATTTTAGTTATTTACCATTCCATAATGATTATGATTATTTTTTCATAATAGAATTTTTCATATAAAAACTCATATTAAGCATTTGAGATCACCCCTTTCTTATTTTCTATTTTCCATTGGATACTAATATGTGATTTTTTATTGATATATAGGGATATTCTAAGGGAAATAATCTTGTTCTCATTGAAAAAAATTGATTATTTTATATTTAACATGTTTTGTGAATTTTAAGAATGTATCTAGTAAACTAAGAGGACAAATATATTTAGTCATTTAGGATATTATGTCTAGTATCTTATTCAAATTTAATAATATAAACACCATCTCTGGTCTAATGGGGTTGAGTTCTTTACACTTACCTTAAGGATAAATTAAATCATGAGTGTTAACTCTTCCTACACTATACCTTATTTTTTGAAAAATGATAATGAACCCTTCCTCTTCTTACTCAGAGGATATTAATATAATGTATTATCTTGAATAGGAACAAAATCCCTAAAATGAACAATTAATATGGTCAGACACTAACTAATCCAATGGCCAAAACCTCTGAATGAATAAAAACCCAAAATTGATCCGCCTATATGGTCTAATGAGTTGATATCTCCAATGTAATTGGATAGAGAAGTATAGATCTGACTCATTTTTTTCTAGGATTTCTCCCAACCAATATATTGAGAACTTATGGCCACATCTCTAATCTATGGAGAGATATATGGTCTCTACTCCCATGAAGATATTTCCATATCTAACATAGCCCTATAACCTTTATATTCTCCAATACCTTGAGGTATTTTGGAAACATAACCAAGATGTCCATACAATGGATCTCTATTTTAAAAGACTCCTCTAAATACCTCAATATATATTTAACAACTAATATATAGCAAGAATAATAATGGGCGATGATCTTATACTTGATAATGATCCCTAACAAGTTGGAATTCATTTCATGGAGTGTAAGTATCTCTGATTTAAAATCTCATTTAAAAGTCATCGAAAGAAACTAATCTGGAAAATTGTTAGGATACTTTCCCTATAAACACACTCCTTGTGATCACCGAATAATAACAACCACTACCTATGAGATAATCCTCCCTATATAGAAATATCCTATGAAACTTAGTTATCCCTATGATAATGAATCAAGATAAAGAAAATATCCACCTAATATAACAAATTATTCATCACCAAATCAAAAAAAACCCATTCTACTTTTATAGAACCATTCTCTAAATCCATCAATAAAAATAACCCCAATAGTCATTTTCATTATTCTCAACTATTTAGTGATCACATGGTGAATATTTCTATACATCATAATCATGAACAAGACCTAGATATCGAATTAATTCAATTATTCTAAAATAAAAAACAATACGGACCCATAAACCTAAAAAATTGAATATTTAAAGTAAATAAATTTAAATTTAAAATGTTTCTCATTTTTTTAACTAGTTAAAAATAAGAATAAACAGAAATGTCATTTTTCATATCCCAAGTGGGTCCCTAAAATCCTTTGTTCAAGATGATATCCTTTTCTTACATCATGTACTACATATAAAAGATACTATTTCACAACCAACCCAAGAAATAATAACTAGTTCCTATCTATAATATCCATCATATCACTCAACCATAAATATTAATGCCACTTTTTCATGAACAACTCCATCGGTACCCCTCCTCGGTCAGTAATGAAAATTTGTATTACCCCGAAATCTCACCTCTAAGAGACCACAAGTTGTTAATTTATATTGATTTTATAAATGTAATACAACTTAGAGGGGTGACCCTCAGTATATAAATATTAGAGAAATAGATAATATGAGATCCTATAATTAAATCCAAATAATAAATAAATAAATAATCCCATAACATGAATGATATTTCATACATGAAAAGTTAACTAGAAATAAAAAAAAATCCTTTCTAGTGACCCTAATACTTAAACAACTTTGTAACAACTTTAGGATCTAGTAATACTAATATGTATCATTAACCAACTCATATATACTATAAAAACAATTTATATAGATAATTATTTAGAGAAAACTTATATGTTTTAAGATCCTCCCAGAAACCACTCATTTAATTATGAATTAAACATACCAAATCATAGTAAAGATAATTTAAAAAATAAATCATTTCCTAAGAAGAAAAAACTATATCTCATCCAAAAAATGGATCACTTAGTTTTTTACTCATGAAAGTAATTTATTCTATATCAAAAGAATATTTATAAGATATTTACCTCTCATCCACTTCCAAACTGGGTTTTCTCTATCACATGCCTACACCAATATTTATGCACTATAATCCATTCCATAACTCATACTACACTACATAACACATATAATATTCATATTATCATCTCACCTAGAATTTCATGTAACTTATCATAAGAACATCACCATAATCCCATATATAACTAAGTAGAGAGTTTGACTGTAATTAAATCTTGTATAACTTTCAAAATGAATTACGGAACTACAGCATGCATGTATAAACTTACTGGAGACCAGAATCTCTATATCCAAATAAAATTATATGGTATAAACTCCACTAGATGAAACATGTATATACATGTAATATAAACTAATATCTATCACAACTCATGTAGAAACACACAAAAAAAAATTATATGTTACATCCTTTATATGCCTAAAAATAATTCTATACATTAAGGGATATAGAGAATAATGGATAGGTCATCCATCCATTCCCTCACCAATAGAGATTTTGTATAAAATACTGAAAAACCAAAACATTTAGGCATCGTACTTCCACCAAACTTGAGGGGTGAATGATATGATATGAAAAACTATAATTAATATATAACACACAACCAAACAAATGGTAACTACCAAGTTCTAGACTCAGCATTAATTTTCATCCCACAGAACCCATTTCTACCACTTCTATGCTCTATAAAAATTTATTTCATATAATAAAAGATGCAAATGATTCGACTAAATCATAAATCTTAATTTACTAACTAGAAACTACAAAACATTTACTAATACTCTTACAAATTTTATTTTAATCAAATAATTTCATTACTAGAAAAGATACTTTTATAATTATTATTCTAATTATCCAAGATTTCCATTCCTTAATGTCAGATAATTCATTCAAACTATCTCATGGTTTCTATCATTCTATATTATAAACATCAACACTTATCCAATGATTTAATTATTAATATATTTATCATTTCAATACCTCGAAGTACTAGTAAACAACATGAAAATTCCCAAAGAAAATATTCCCTCACATTGCCCAAGGAAAATTGTGAAAATACCTGGTTGTAAAAACAATTAATAATTAATAAACTATCCATAAATCAATTAACATAATAGGAAATTTCTATACTCAACAAGAACTAAGAAACCCACCATTAATTCCAAAATAACCATATGAAAATAGTTAATTTTCAATCTCAACATGTTCCTTCTATTACCATTAATCCCTCTTGAAATATCTATACTATACCATGTTTTTAATTAATAAGAAAAGTTATATAGAAAAATAGATCTTAAATACATAGAAATAAGTATATTTTGGTCACAAAAACTCTATAGGGAAACAAATTTCTATAAAATAAAGAAACAAAATCATAATAAACATGAAATAATAGCATGGTGGGATTTACATAATCCATAAAAAATTAAATTTATATAGAATCTATATTAATCATATTATTATAATAACTGATTAATTATGACCTCGTTTCATAAAAATTAATCTTAATTCAATAGAGGAAAAATCTAAGAATCAACTATAAAAATTCCTCAAGAAACATATCCATGTCTAAAAGTTTTTAAGAAATAATGAAAATTTAATTCTCCAACATCATTCAATATTCACTTCATCGTAAAATCATTAAATTGTTATTATAATTTTATGGATATCATCCATGTTAAATAATAATCAATAATCATTGTAATCAATATCACACTATCAAGAAAATATTAAAATACATGCATTATTGAATAAAACACATTTGTTCACTATATAACTTTATATATTTCATTCTTAATTAATATCCTATTTATTAAATTCATTTGATTGATTCCATAATTTTTTCAAAGAGTCTAAATCATATAAATGCAACAATTTAAAATAAAATATAGAGAATTCATGAATCTGTTACCTTAATATGATGCTTCATGGAATCATTTCATTTGAATGGAGAAATTACTAATAAACCAAAACCAGAATAATTGAAAATATCTCTAAAACCAAAGAATGTAATACCTTTATTAATACTTGCTCAAAACAAAACCCAAAATAGAGAAAATTAATCACAATGTACCATTGGAGGTAAAATGACTTGATAAAAGAGGTAAAGAGGAATTGAGGGTACCATGATCAATTATTATTTTATCCCAATGAACTAATATATTAAAACTTTTAATGGAAGTGTCTAGAAAATAAGGAGGATTCCATGGGAAATTTATAGTGTAAGGGATAATTTAAACTTACAAACCAAATATGGATAGATCAGTATTTATTATAAAAATTCTTACAAAAATCTAAACATGGTGTAGAGGTAAAAAAAATGTGGTTAATATCCTCAATAAAATGTTATAATAACATTAATCAATTTGGAAAGGTTGTGTCCTCTAAATCCTTAAAATAATTCCAAAAACATTTAAAATATATTTTATTAAAACCAAGGATTGCACTATTTTGTGAATAATTCCACTTCATCCACCCAGATGACAACTACAGCCTCTCACCATGGCATTGGGGAAAATCCTCATCCATTTCAAATCACTATTATCAGGACTATTGTGCAGTGGGACTAGGGTCACCATTTATCTTACTCTACCTAAAAATTGGAATCTCTATATCTCCACTCATGCTAACCAAAATGTATGAACCAAGGGAATTTCACTCATAGGTGGAAAAGGGACTCCACTGGTCTGACCATGATACCAATCCCATAACCATGGAAAGGACCCCTTACATATTTCTAATTAGTGACTTAAGTAAGAAAAAATTTCATTTATTTCGGTAATATGAAACCTACTAATTTTATAAAAAGGAATACCAATTCACACTAATCACATATAAAAAACCTATTCCAGTGTGATTTAGATGTCCTTATTTTACACATGTGAAATTTCTAGACGAAAAATCTTATATCATGAATAGTACTATGAATTTATATCCACTTGGTGAACTAATAACCAAATAAACACATCGATATTCCAATGATCTAAAAAAAATTCCTACTATGTAACCAAAACCCAAATTAAAAAAACCACCATGGAAATTTTATAGTTTTTTGTGAACCACGTCCCTAAAATGACTAGATCCATGACCCGAACTCTAAAATGAGAGAAATAAGACCTCAAACATACCCAAACTTATATAATGATGAACCTAAAAATGGATAAAAATCAATAACTCTTCTCCATAACTTCTTCAAAGTCCCTATCAATGCCTCTGATCCATTGAAAATGTAAGGGGAGGTATCTAGAAAACTAGGACCTTACATGAAACCAAAAAGTAAGTTAGATCAATAGTAATTTATGATATTCCCCATAATCATTTAACATATATGGGATTAAATATTTTATTAGTGTTAAAATTATAATATAATTATTATGTTGGGGTTTTCAATATATGAATAAAAATGAGAGGGGTCCCTTCAAATCGAGTTTAGTTTCCAATATTTCATACTATTTCCATTATTTGATTTTACTAACTACTATAGGTGAATAATTTTTAGTGGATTAATCATGATATAATGGATTTCAGTATATTATGGGTAATTTCTATTACTATCATATTATATTACATATTAGTATTTCTTAACATGATTTCATATTGATGTCCTTAGTTATATTATCTAGGGTAGTTATAGGTAGATATAATTTTTTAAATAAGGGATAATATATGGGTATTTGTTCAACATGAATACTTTTAAATCATTACTAGTTGATAACCAATGTACATGGACATAATTATTATTTAAATGATGAGTTGGTAGAACTTAGACCAGGGAATCTAGGTATAGAGATACATAACTCAGGAACTCATCTCCTTTATAATTATTGGATAACCAATGTATAGTGTGGTGAATACAAGATTTTATGATTCATGGGTCTATCCATATTCTGTCTTTCACTGGTGAATTAATAATTTTCCTATAGATATATTGTAATTTTGATTACCATATGGAATCTTTAGGGTATTATCAATGTATAGATTGACCTTGTGATTGAGATGCCATCTAGAATCATCCATGAATCATTGATGGATAGAACAAAGGAGGAACTATAATTCCATAAATAATCTTATTCCTTTCAGTGATGGATATAATTACTAAGTAACTAGAATTCCATCAGTCATTAAAAAATTATATCATATGGATAACAAATAAAAAACAAGGATTACATTGATAATCATATAATTATGACCAATGTATATACCAACCAAATGATATAGGAACCTTGTAGACTCATTATCCTACTACAGGTTCAATGAACTGTTACTAATATTTTCCGACACAATTGAAGTTATATTTCATTGGTTTCAGGATATCACCCAGTGACCTAACATAATAGATTGAATATAATAGAAAAATATTTTAATTATTTTATAGATTATTCATATGTAGATTTTAATGTATATATTATGGATTCAGTTTCTGTTTCTATAAATATTTTTTCCTAACACCATACTAGTGAAATTAGGTGGGTGTGTAGAACAAATTAATATCATAAATCAAATTTAGAACATCATAATAGTGGACAATCCAAACTTTATTAATAGTGTTTGAATATATGACTGAGGATGCACTGAGTCTTAGAAAATTTGTACGATTATTTTTTGGTTCAAAGTTTTTTTTTAAAGACCCAATGGGAGATCCTTTTGATGTATGTATACATGTTCAACATGAGTCCATTTTTAAAGCATGAAAATGTTGAATATTATTTTTGGTTGGATTATTATTGTAATTCTGTGAACATAATCTTACGTTATATTGTTATTATGTTATTTATTTTTTATTATATATTGTGGTATTGAGAGTATAGTATCCTTAACAATATCCTTTCTCTATCTGGTGGAAACATCTGTCATACAGGGTGGTACACCAGAGGTCTTGTCTCACCACTATCTTTACAATTATTCAGGAAGGCCCAATAATGGTTGTTATAATAAATATGGAATGTCATTTGATTTATTAATTGTTCTATGAATAAAAAAATGATAATTAATATAATTTCTCTACTAAAACCTAGAATTTTAATTGATATACTTAATTATTATTTTATTAAATTACCAAAAAAATATGGCCTTTAAAATTTATGATTATTATTTTATTACTATATTCTAGTAACTAAACAGGGTTATTATAATATAATTTAGTTATTTTAGTACTATAAATATATAAATATAAATAATTGGATAAATAATAAAAAAATAAATAAAAAATCATATTATCAAAATAAAATTTTGATTTTGTAAAATTAAATTCTTAAAAGATATTTAATATTTTAAATTTATTTTATTTTTTAATTTCATTTAGTTTTACCATTTAATTTTTCTATTTCATTTCTTACCATATCACTTATTTGGGTTTAACCACTCATAAAATTCTCATATCCCTTTTTATTTTATATAGATTACCATATCTTCTTAGAGTATAGGTGCACATGGTGGATGGCCCCATCCTCTACTCAATTAATGTGTGAAAACATTTCATTATTAATGTGTCCATATTTTCATCACTTTTTCATGGGGTTTCTTTAATGATAATGAGACAAATGATAATTAAAGGTGTTTTAGGGACTCTTTAAAACAATTAAGACCACATGTTCATCTAATGTTTAAAAAATTAATTTTAGTAACCAATATAGGTAGTTTTTTCATTTCTTTCTTTTCAATGTATTTGTATATATTTGTGATTTTTTTTTATTATTATTATTTTTATTTGGAAATTAAGTAATTAAAATAAAATGGTGACTTTGATAAATTGATATCTTAAAATTAATTATATATTTTAAGAGTTTTCATAAGAAAAATTGAGAAGTTTTTAACCAAAGTTGGCCAATGGATTCATAGGAAAAGGAATATGATAAAATATGGTAGTGTAATTTATTTAATCCTTTTAATGGATTTAATTAAATTCATAGCCCATGATTATTGGAATATAAATTAAGGGGTGAATGTTTGGAAGGTATATGGGAATATGATAGTGGTTTTAATCATTTGATGATCTAATTATAAATGGTTATCTCTACTCTTATGTTAATTTTGATAAATATTGATGTGGAAGGGATTCTTGTATTTAGGATGAGGGTGGGATTTTTTAAGAGTTATGGGGTGTAATTGGTTGGATAATATTTCTGTTAGACCTACAGTTATTAATTAATGATTTTTATAAATAATGGCAGTGATCATTCCTTCTTAAGGGAGTTAAATAAATCCCTTAACAACTTTATGAGATGTCCCATTAGGGAAATTTTGAAGGAAAAAAATTAATAGTTTATAATATATTTTTTGGTTTGAATCATATGTTTTGGAATCATATGAATTATTTTTCAAGGTTAATTAAAAACATTTATATGGTTTAATTATCTTATAATAATTTAAAATCAAATAAACTATATAATTTAAAACATTTATATATATATTTTTCTGGATTACTATAGTAATAATTGAATTCAATGAATGTATTATTATAAGTTTCATAAATAAAGACGATATAATAGAATAACGGGAGGAAAAGTCATTTAAAGGTGGTCATTTAATGGGTGATGTATGTTTTTTAGGTTGACATTATAAAATGTATCCATACGATGTGTTTGGTTTTTTTTGTAGTTTTGTAGTTTTAGTGAAAGTATAGAAGATTTATAATAGGATGTTAAATTTTTATCATGGATCATATGATTATTTATTATTAATATATTTAAAAATATTTTTCATATAATTACCTATAGTTTTTGGTAACATTGAATATGTCAAATTACAATTCATTTTTTTCACCAAACCAAAAAAATATATTAAAATATAAAAGTATATCATAGTTCTACCAATTATCAAGATAAAATATGGCCTATTTCAATGAAAAAGGATATAGATATGTTTGTTACATATTATATGGAACAAATATAGTCCATTTTTATATTAATTTATATTTATATAGTTTATATACATTTTTTTTATTGAATTATTACTAATTGGTATGAAAGTTCATATTTTTTACTTTGTTATGAAATTGGATAAAGAAACTTATTCCACTATAATAATTATTTATATATGTCATGTTATAACTACTTTTTAAAAATTAGGTATATTGATATCAAGTTTGAAATATATTTTGTGTATATTCTTACTTTATATTTAATAATATAAATATCTATCAAATTTGAAATCATATGGTTTAATTTACAATTTTATTACGATTTTATTATATTTTGATGATATGTGATATTATGGTCATTTACACATCCACTTGGAACTACTTATTTCAATATTTTATAATATTATAAAATTTTGGAATTATTTTATTCCCTCTATAAATTAAAACTACTTGAATTTTAACACAAAGTTAAATTCATGTAGCGGATTTTATTGTGGTTCTATTGAATTAGTTATTTTTTTAGTAATAAATAATCTTATAAGAAACTGTGTTATGCTAAATATTTTTAAATTCCTTTATAATTTTTTGGACATATTTAATATAAGGATATATGATATATGTGATAGTGATGGGGTAAATTTATTGTTACACATTGAGAGGAAGTGAATATATCCTAATTAGATTGTTTCCAATTTTATTTTAGATTTAAAAAAATGTGTATTTTCATAAATAATTATAAGGGATATTTGATATAATGGTATAACCCTACTGTTGAGATGTTTTTATATTTTCAATGGCTTATAAGTGTTTCTTTAAAACAATAAATATTTATTTACATAGTTAGAAGGTAATATATGGTATTACCACTATCATTTCTATTAATAGTAAATATTAAAATTGATAATTATGGTTTCT
Source organism: Viscum album (assembly GCA_963277665.1). Lineage (NCBI taxonomy): Eukaryota > Viridiplantae > Streptophyta > Magnoliopsida > Santalales > Viscaceae > Viscum > Viscum album. The sequence continues at coordinate 1,334,667,329 of OY728132.1, read as the reverse complement.
TTTTTATATAATTAATACTAGACTAGTTATTTGGTTATACAAATTAATTATAGATGATAAAATGCATTAATTTAATATATACACTTGATTTAGCCTTATTAAATTACAAATATCAATTCTTTATTTTATTAAAACCTACAATATATTTAATTTTAGTTGGTTTCCATGAATAAATAAATTTAAATAGAATATTATTTTTTGGAATGAGGATCTTATATTAGTTATTTGAATTTTTTTATTTGAGTCAAATAATATGAATATGGTTATTGAAAATGTTTATATCATCCATTATGCCGAACTATTACACTATCTCTATTATGTGGTCTATAGATTTAACTCACAATTTTTTAATAACAATCATTTTTGTATATACGGTCTATTTTATTCTATTATCCACGAACAATCACATTATAAATTATTATTATATGAGGATATATATAATTCGCATATTATATATGTTTCTTTATCATATGATGTGTCGGGTTACTGCTATAAAATACTAAACAATATATGAAACAACTTCATAATACTCATCTAAAGTGTCCAATTTATTCCATAGGTACATATATAGTGGGATTCTATCATGTTTATGTTTTATTTTTGTTTTTTAGTTCTCCCTAGATGATAACTTTAATGATTTTTATTTTATTAGATACTATTAAATCTTTATGAGGAAATATTATGGTTGTTAGACATGTTAGTTATTATGGGTTGGAAACTACTCAATGTAGTATTGGGAATTGTTTTTTATTAAATTGGATAAACATTATGTGACATACCATGGTCTAATTTTCATTTGTGAGATTTATTATATATTTGTATTTATATTTGGTATATTATTTAAGTTTTAGTAATATTGAAATATTCAAAAAAGGTTGATTGATGTGATTTTTATAGTAATATAGGGTTGGTGCACATTGGGTAATAACCTTATTGACTAATCCTATGTTGCATAACCCCAAGCCAGTGTGAGGAACACTGTTAGTAGATGGTTAAGGAAACCATGTGGTTGAATGATTTTCATGTTTGAAGAAACATTTTATCTTAACCTTGAATATGGTGAGGGATGCACAATTAGTACATGGTTATGAGTAACTATCTGAGTCAGTATTATATACACCAGAGAAACAATGGTAGCCATAAAAGTTAATTAATATTTATTTTCCATGATTGGATCATGAATTATAAAACTAGGAATCAAGAATTTGTGGGTTGACATAAAATTTAAAATTTTATCTTTAAATATTTTCTCTTACTCAAATTTTTTCATGTTTCCTCAATATTCTTCACCATTCATACTCTCCAAACCATTTTAAAATTACTCAAATTCTATTATACCACTATTAGATTCATTATATTATGTATTATAGATCTTGATTATTTATGAGACCCCATGTATGTTGTTATATTCCTTACCTTTCATTTGGATTTCGTAATTATTAATAGACTATGTTTCCTAGTGTTTAGGTTTTTATAGTTGAATGACAAGTGTATTTCAATTTTTGGAAATTCTATTTTATTTTAATGTAATTCCTCTTCTTCATTTGTTGAATGGAAACATGAACCAATGGTTTATTTTGTTTATGGTTTTTGGTTATATTCTATAAAATTTATGGAAGAAAAATATATGCAAAACTTTTATAGATGTGGTATTTAATTATTTAAAATGTATTGTACAATATTTTAAATGAATGATATTCTTCTTCTTCTTTATGTGACAAGATAATTCATCTATAATTCATATTTTAAATAAGATCATGGTTATTTATAAAACATATTTTATGTAATGGTTTTAAATTTTGAATGTATTCCTTTGAAAATAATTATTCACAATAGGAAACTGGGTTGAATAGGTAGAGAACCTGGGAAAATTTTCATTCAATAGAATCATTTCACCCTATATAACCTATTATTCCTTTTTAAAAATACAACTATATATCAAAGAGATAATTATAGTTTTATATTATAATTTTGATACTACTATGTGTAGTTTGAGTAAAAGTTTTTGAATTCAAATTAATATAGGGATCAAAACATGCTTGGACCATAGTGACCCTGTGAAATATCCCAAAATCACTGGTTGAAAAGGTATTGTTATTTTACTCATCAATTTCATGATAAAATGTTACTAAATAATTTTTAGCTTTACTTATACATGATTCATGTTTTATTATAAATTTAAAGTGTGAAATTATTTCATTATCATAATTCTAGTATGTTTCCATTTTCAAAGAAATTATAGCTGTGGATCAATATGTGGGATCAGAATAATATACATATACTCTTTGTTTGTGTATAGGACTTCTTTTCAATAATACATTAAAAGGAAACACCTCACTTATAAGAGGTAGATATTCATGTTAGTTAGGTTCATGTTTTAAAATATGTGACATAATGGGTACTATCCATTCTATCATATGATTATGGATATCGATAAATTTAGTTTATTTTTTTATTCGAACTTAATATTGACTCATACTAGTTTTTTTAGTTGTTATATTACTATACTTATTTATTTTATATTCTATTTTGGAAAATTTATATATGTATTATTGAATATGTTCTTAGGTTTCAAGGTTATGTATAACTATGTTGTTATTCTTTTTATTATGGTTTTATATAATCTTTCATTCATATTATATTTATCTAGAATTTATTCATTCTTCTGTAGCTACTTAATTAGTTTTACAGATTTCCAATTTATGGCCATGACCTTTCATGTTTCTATGGTGGACCCTTTGTAGATATATTAATTGGAAAAAACCAATCCCAAGGATTTTTTTCTTCATGATGAAGATTAAGTTTTCAGCCTATGGGGGTCAAAAATTTCCTTTGTGACTTGTTATAGACAAATATTAGTACCAAATATCGGTGTCCATGTTTGGATTGTAAAAAAATAAAATAAAATCCTTATTTTGATTTACATAATTTTTGGAATTTTAGGAATAAATGAATTAAAAATTTCATGACCTGTGGGTAGTTTGTGGGTGAGTGTCTGACCAATAATCACTATAATATACCTTATAATGAAATGATTCATTAGGAAAAGTATAGTGACACATAATTTTTATACATATATATCATATCTTATTTGATGAAAATTAATTATATGACATAATGGTCCATTTGAAAATGGTATAGGTCAAGTGAAATTAGGAAAATAGATATATAAAAACAATTTCATAGATTATTTACATAATATCTCACTTTATTCATCACTGCATGAACCATTTCTATACTTATCACACTTAAAAAAAGTCATTTAACTCCTGGGTAGTATAAAAATAAGAAATTGTGAGATCAAATGCTTAGTAATTGTGAGAATAGGAGATATCAATGATCTCATAAGAATAACATGATATTAATTGTATAAGAACTTGATCTTATCATTTTAAAACCACACATATCATTTCAAATATCATAATATTCAGTATTGGGATAAAGAATTGTAGTTCATAAGACATGAATGATAAATATATTAAATAACATGAACCATGAATTCATAACATTAGAATAAGACATAGAATTATGGAATACACATATGAATATAGAATCATTTTCTTAGTAGTAAAATATCACTTTGAAGACTATCATAGATGATTTTGTTCACTCCTCAGTCTATAGTCAAATTTCACTCCCAAGATAGTCATAGTGTACTGGGTTCACTCTCCATTCCATAGTCATTATTAAATCCTAATAATATAATAGTGGATTGGGTACTCTCATAATTTTATTATCAAGTTTAACTTTTAAGTCAATCATTGTAGAAAATTTCTCATACTAAACTAGGTTCACTCTCAATTCCATCCTAGTTTAACTCATGAGATATCCATATATACCCAATGCATTAGAGGTATATATAATTCTATGTGAACCTATCTCATGACCGTAATCTATTCATATGTGTTACAAAAGATCATAGATCATTCATCATATGTCATAAACCATGTAAAATAAATGGGATCCATAAACATTTTAACATTTCATCATAGCATAACTTATCAAAAACACTTGTTGCATAAAAATTTATTTATCATAATTATAAATCATCTACAGAAATAATATTAATGGTTCCCTTGGATCATATCCCCAAAATTTAAAATGTAATATCAAAGTGTGTTATAAAAAATAAAAAATCCTCTAACTAATCACTTATAATACTTCCTGAGGAAAATAATATTTTTAATTTCAGATCACATTTTTTAAATCATAAAATAGACCAAATTTTAAATAAAACATTTTTTTAAAATAACCTTGGAAACTATTCAAGGAATAATTAAATAATGATGCGGTCATGAAATCAGAAAACTCATTTCATGTTGGATAAGTTAAAAAACATTAGTTTCAAACATTTGTAAAAAATAAATCATTCAAAAAAAGATAACAATATTACTTTTAATCCATTTTTTTAAAATTAAATAATGGGTAAAAATTAATTTTAAAAATTCAAGATAATATTATAAAAATTATTTAAAACATTTTTAGAGAATATGGATATAAATGAAAAAGTATTCTTGATTTATGAGATATAAAAAGGTGTATGTCCTTAAAAAATTATTTTGGTAACTTGGATTCATAAAGATAGGAAAATGAATTCAAAAAATGTAATCATAGGAAATCACCAGAGTATAAAAAATGTCATGAGTTTCTTAAGAGTTTGATTATGAAGTTTTTTCATTGGAAACTTAATCATAAGAAATACCAATATTAAATAATATTGTAACTAAGAACCATTACCTCATGTGTTGTATTTCTTCTCATGTATTTAGGACTCCTATATAACAAATATCAATTTATTATAAATTTATTCAATAACCATACTCAAATATATCATAACATATATGATTTTGTTAACATAAATTATTACCATTTTATTAATAATTCTTTTTTAAAATCATTGATCCATGTGATAACTACTTCTTTTATTATACATATTTCGATTCAACAGTCTAGGTATTTATAAATTGATAAATTTTCTGTAATATAAATTATTTTTACCATAATATAAGTATAATATATATAAATTACATATATATTTATAGTCATATTTAAAACATAGAAATATAAAAATAGTAATTCCACCATTTATAGAGAGGGAATGTTGTACGTACACATGAAAATTGTTTTCACTTTTAGATTGATGGTATGAAAGAATGATAAATATTAATTCAGAGATACAAAATATTAAGATATATTTATTTATTAAATAAATCATTAAAACTATCCATGTATGTTGGTGATAAAAAATTAATTACATCGCTATATGGAGATAGTATGTCGTACGTACCAATGAGCGATGTTTTCGCTTTCTGTTGGATAGAAATAAGTTTGATAATGGTTGTTAGAAAATCATAATGACATTTTATTACATTTATGATAATGAATTAATTATTTTAGAGTGTATCCATTAATTTATATGAATTTTAGAATAAATCAAATTGATAATGTTCAGTAAAGATTTTTACCTCTTCGTTGAGAACTCTATTTTGAATTAAAAATTAATAAATAAAGAGATATTATTCTGTAAATAATAAAAGCTCCAGGTTGGGTTTAAGGGATATAGGAAGGAATTATATTATCAATTTTCCATGATAGAAGGTACAAAATATTTTAGGTAGAGATGAGAAGAGCTTCCCTTTTAAATGTGGGAAGTGTGTCACTCTTGGAATTACTAAAAATATTAAGAAAAAATTGAGTCATTCTCAAGATAAATACCTAAAAATAGTAATATAATCGAATAATAATAGCATATTCTATAAATATCATCAAATAATTAAATTTAGATAAGTTTTAGTGTCAGATTAAACCATATATTTTATATTATCCTCTTGGTTAACCAATTTTAACCTTTACTGTAGTAATGACATATTTAGTATCAATGCTTTATTATTTTAATAGTAAGTCTTAAAATAGATCATAAACAGAAAAGGTGTGAAATTTTAGATCATTTTATATCCAAATTTACGTCAATATATATTTTTATTTTTTTAAATAATTTATTATTTATTATTTACATAAAATATCTTTTAATTAATTTTTGAAAATAACTAATTAATTTGACGTTAAAGAAACCATGAAAAATATAGAATTATAACATAATTATTTAACACATCCCTATTATGTCATATTTATCTAAAATTTTAATGGAAGTAAACAATAAACTTAAATTTTATTAGCTTTAATATTTTTAAAATCAATTATTTTATATTTCTATTAATTAAATAAATATTGTGTCAGTTTTGCACATGAATTTATAATAATTATTATATAAATGAAAACTAGAAAAAAATACAATCATAATAAAATTAATTTACCTTAAAAACATTTATGGAAAAACTCTCTTCTTTTTATCATTATGTAAAAAAATCGACTTATTAAAAACAATATAGTGACATTTTGTATTTATTCTTTTTTTCAATTAATATAAAATTCATAATCCAAGAAATATAGGATCAAGTGACCATATATTCATGACATTAATGAATATTGGAAAAATGCCCTCATCCAATAAGATAAGAGAATGTTTTTGTGAAATATTAAATCCATATTCAATTGTTTTTTCTCTATTTTACCTATTTTACCCGTACCTGGTAGATAAAAATGTACTATGTATACTATTCAAATTGAAAAAAAAATAAAAGAGACCTATTTAAAAAATATTATACCCATGATTCCTAATGTTGAATCCATTTCTAAAGATTCAATTGGGATATGTTTTATAAATTTAATTTTAAATAACCACACAAAACATGATGAAAATCACTTTTTAGAAAAATATATTTTTAATCATCAAATTAAATTTATTCTTATCCCATGATTAAAAATAAAATAGATGAATATTAAAACATATAATTGAATATATAATATATAAATTTAATTAAAATAATTAATCATTAGTGATTAATTTAATTTATTGATATAAAAATACATCATTCTCATAAAAATAAATTTTTTACAAAAACATTTATTTTACTTTCAAATGACTAAATTTTTTATCTAAATAATTGATAATGAAAAAATTTACTTTATAAAATTTTTAACCATAAAATTTTTACAATTTAGTTATTCTTATTGAGGCCTAAAAATAAAATAGATTGGAGATGAATTTTTAATTAAATATGAATATGTTCATAGAATATTATGGTTTGTTTAAACTCATTGTTACAAATAAAGAAAAATATAAATGAAAAAAAAATATAGAACTATCTCTTAAAATATAGAGGTGTTAAATTCTACCCCAATTAAAATAAATTTCACCCTCAAAATTTCATCATCATGATAAACAATATAAGGATATCACTGATTCATCACAACCTCAGGTTCCCATGTAGCTTCTTCAGAATTTTTTTCCTCTTAAGACCTTTAACCAATAATGTAATCTTCTTCAATAGAACATTACCTTTGTGATCCAAGATTTAAGTGAGTTTTTATTCATAGAAAAAATCATGATTTAATGGTATAAAAATTCAGTTCAGTACTTGTTATAGATAAGTTACGTACTTCATCTGAGGAGATACATGGAACACATCATGAACTTCAGAGAGCTTCACTTGTAGTGTCAAGAGATAAGATACCTTCTATACCTGATGAAGAATATATAAATTAAAAAAATACATATTTCTAACATTTACCTTGTTTATTAATCTCATAACCTTATCATATATATAAATTCATAATAACACCTTATCACCAACTTTGAATTATATATTTCTCTAAGGATTGTCACCAAAAATTTTATATCATCATTGAGAAACCTAGATGTTCTACTAAAAGGACCTGACTATCCTTGAAAATTATTTATCTTAATTAGGTCCTAATAAAAAAATTCTCCAAATTAAACATATATAGTTAGATTTATACACTTTGTTACATATATGTATTCATTATAAGAAATATAAATGATAGATTTAAAACTATATTAGTAATAATACTTGACTAGAGGGAGGTTTTTCTTCCAAACACCTTTAAATTCATAGAATATTGCTTCATCATATCCTATTGGGTTTTAATGGTTCTATTATATTTTCTATCTATTTGAGGATAAAATGATCTAATTAAACTAGACTTTATTTCTACAACCTATTTAATATATCTCTAGATCATTGAGGTAACCCTTGGAACCTGATCAAATACAATATAATGTTCTACTCCATGCAGCCTTACCAATTATTTAATGAATATTCTCGAAATATGATCAAGGTATAAATATTAACTCGTAGAAATAAAGTGTGATAATTTAATAGGGTGATCAATTATAACTAAAATAGAAATATGGACTTTAGACGATTTGGAGAGTTTAAATAAAAAAACCACAGTGTTGTTTTTATATTTTAATTCTGGTATAGGTAATGGGTGTAACATCACAATAGTTCTTTGTATCTCTGCCTAAATTCATGATATACCATGAACTGAGAAACATACTCTATAATATCTAACTTATTGTTGTCCCAAAAAAATTCTCAATTGTATCTCCGAACATATTCATACTTCTAGGATGAATGATGAATGATTAACGATGATCTTCATCCAATAACTCATTATTCAAATTTTGTATGGAAAAAAAAATATATGGTTCTTGAAACTTATCATTCCATCACAGTCAAGTATAAACCTAGGAACATTTCTTACCTTATATTAAGTCTCTAAATATTCTTTCTATGTATCTTTAATCCTTAAATGGATATATGGTTGAACATCATTTAAGGATGATAACATTTCTCACCTTCATATGAGTTTTCAAGATACATCCTTTGAAAATTCAAAATTATTGGATCTTTTCTGACCCTATCACATATAATCTTGCATGATCCATTTTACTCAATGAATATTAAACCATGTTCACTTTTCTAGGGTGGAAATTTATTGATCATTCATAGTCTTTAATCAACCAAAACCATCTTACCTCGTTCATATTAAGAAATATCTGAGTGAATATTTATTTTAAACTTATAGGATTAGTATATATATATACATAACCTTTCTCCATAAATATATTGCCTCTATATCATTAATCCAAAAATTAAAAGAGATAAATCTAAATAATTAGTTGCATAATTATTCTCATGAACATTCAATTGATGTGAGGCATAAACCTTTACAATATCATTCTTCTTGAGAATTCATCCTATTACGCTCTTTGATGAATCACTATAGATCACAAAAAATTATTAATTATAGGTTAATGTAATAATAGTTTCACTAACTAACATTTAATTTAGTTCTTTAAAATTTTATTATCATTCATCTATCCATATGAACTTTTCTTCCTTCTGAGATAAAATGGTAAGGGGATTAGAAATCCATGAGAAATTATCCAAAAGTGTCAATAATATCTAGCCAAACCAAGAAACTATGAATATCATTTATAATGGTTGGTCTGAGAAAACATTAACTAACTTTAATCAATGATTTATCTAGTGATATACCCTCTATTGATATTATATGAAACCAAAATGATTCATTTTTTATCTAGAATTTACACATGGTAAATTTTTCATTGAACTTCAATTTTCTTAGGGTCTTCAACCCAATACTAAAGTGATATTTACGATCTTTCTTTCTCATTGAATATATAATAATATCATCTATAAATATTACCATGATATAATAAAGGTAATCTATAAATTCCATATTCATTAAATACATTAATATAGTTGTGGACATAGTAATACCTAATGAAATCACTATAAATTCATAGTTTTCATACCTCATACAAAAGGCTATTTTGGGTATGTATTCCCATTTGATCCTCAAGTGATAGTATCAAAATCAAATATAAATTTTTGAATATTATATAATTAACCATAATTCAATGAATAAATCATCAATATAGGCCATACAATTCTAATTCTAGATTGTGGTCTTGTTAGTTTTAGGATAATTAATGAAGATTCACACAGATCCCACTTTCATTTTAACAAAAATTAAAGGTTCACCCAAAGGTGAAAAACATATATGAATGAATCCATTATAATGATTATCCACGATTAATTTCTTTAATTAATTCCCCTTAATCAGGTCCATTCTATATTGAGTCATTGAAATAGGTGTAGCACTAGGTATGGGTTTTATTTAAAACATAACATTATGATTTCATGAATTAATAGGAAACTCTTACAAAAAAACTCACATAAAATAGACATATCTTAAATGTTGTGTTTCTCCCCAACCATCTAGCATAATCACCCCTTTTTATTTGGAATCCAAACGCATACAGTGGATACAATTTCAATTGGAAGTTCATATTTAAAAATCCAGGGATAAATGATGGTAGGATGGATCAAAATTCAAAAATGGATTTCATTCATCTTAAATTGATCTAGGATTTCTGTAATTATAGCCAATCCATTCCCAAAATAAAATATAATTTTTCAACTGGTAGAATAATTATTTTTTAAAGAAGTGCCTTCCAATAAAATTCATATGCAGAGGAATCCTAAACATGTGATTCAATCATCATACCATTATGGGTTTTCAATGATAATTCAACATCTAATCATTTAATTGGTAATTTTATTCCCATACAAAATTATTCAAATATAAAAGAGTGGGTAGATGTATAATCAAATAATACACTAACATTTCATGACTTGATATTAAGTATTCCTTTCATAACTTTGTTATAATTTTCCACATTATCAATAGTGATCACATGGGAATTCCCTTTATCTTAGGGATTAAAATTTGGAAAAAGATGATCATCTTCATTCACCATTGGGTTTGATGAGTAGTTATCATTATTCTAATACTACATGATTTTGAAACACTATAGTATGGGTGGTTTATTTTGTGGTGCTTTTTACCTCGTATTATAACTTCTTCTTCCCACCACTTCACTGTGCGTTTTCTTGATAACCTCTTTTTATATACATAAAACATCTACCAGTACACTTAATGGAATCTCCTACATGATTCCATCCATGGTTATAGAATAAGATAAATCTCAATATATTCTCTCCATGTTTTTATAATTCCTATTAAATTCCATATTTATTTTCTTATCAAAACCATGAGATTGATGGGTTATTCCAATCTAGATCTCCACTATGATTGTAGCACCCCATGATTTTAAAATATGAACATCTTGTTCAATTCCTTCTATAAAATGCAACACAAATATTAGAACAGAATGAAACACCTCTATACATTACACTATATTTAATTTTAAATAAATACAAATATTTGATTACTTTCAATTCACACAACATAGGGATTGAATGAAATATGATACTCTATTAAAATATTACTATTTAAAAATGAGCATTAAAAATTCGTGATTAAGTTGGAGGGTATAAATAGTACTAATATAATATGAAAAATATATGGTTTACACATGTATAAAATAAATTAAATTTTTATCTATTTAATATAAAAATTCATTTTAAAGGAAATGAAATGTTTTCTAAAAAATTGTATTGTCCTCAGAGGTAGTTTAGTCGCAATTTGTCAAAAAAATTAAAATTAATTGTTACGAATTTTAGAAAAATAAATTTATAAAATTAAATTCATATTTTAAATAATATTATCAAAATTATCTTAGGGTTATTTTTTGAGATTTTTTTAGATATGTTTCATCTTTTTTTATTAATATTGAGAAATATTTATTTTTACTAAAAACATTCATTTCGATTTCATTATTTACAATGTTAAATTATTATTTAAATTGGTTTAAAAGTTATATTAAAAAATAAATATATCTCATTTTATCTAGTTTAGTTAATTGGAATAAATTTCATATTGAAATTTAAAATTAAATACTATTATACTAATGATAATTTTCTCTGAGAATACAAGACTTTTCATTGCGTCTGTGGGTATAATTTATAATAAAATTCTAACACTTAAGTGAATTGAATTTGAAAAAAGTAATTTTATATTTTTATTTGGAATAATTAATATTATATAACATGTTCAATTATAATTTTTTTATGAAAAATAATTGTGAAAACAGTAAAAATTAATTATCACGTCTAAGGTAAAAATGGGTTTATTGTGCGGTTAAACTAAGAAGGTAACTGTTAAAATGATAGACTAAATTTTAAAAATATTATTTTCTAGAATATTTACACAGTATTCTTCCAATTTTATAATCTAGTTTCATTTTAAATGTTTAATCATGTGAAGTATTTATAATTTTGTATTATTTTATAAAATGTCAATGTAATTTTCATGAAGGTCCCTTTTCTCCACTTATAAAAAAGAATTCCATCCCATCACTTATTCCTGACTATAAAGCCCTTTATATTGACCAATAAATACCAAAAATATTTCCCAAAAATCTTTATAAAAATTATAGAGCTTCTAGTCCTCCAAAAATATCATCCAAGGGGTCCTTAAGTGGATATCCAAAAGTGTTTTCACTTCAAAAACCTAATTATCTTAAAAAAAGATCTTTCATTTTATTTATTCTTTTAAACCTTAAATTATGAAATAAAACATAAAATGTAAGAAAAAAATTTATATATCATGTTTATATATTTTATTAACCGTATGGAATAAATTTTATCCATCTTCACTTCCATCTAATGGGAACTGATATCATCAATCATGTGTACGGTGAAATAAAACTTCGCAAACCGGTGTATTTCTTTTTCCATCACAGCAATTAGTGGATTGATAAAATGATATATTTTTTACATGTATATTTTTTTATTATATTGTTATAATTTTATAATTTTATTCTCACATATAAATATTTATATTCCATTCTGTTTCAAAAATGATTATGTCTCCTAGGTGTACAACTGACTACCACCTCACGAAGCGATGTGATTAATTTTTCACTTATGATTTGAATGGAACGTAATAAGTATAATAATAATGTATATATATGAAATATATGAGATGATAATTATGAGGAAAATGTATATATCACACACTTCCTTACCCTTTTACTCATTAATGTAATAATATCTTCAATTGTTCATGCGTATGTCCTACTATATCCACAAAGTAATGAGATTCATTTCCCATGTACAACATTAAAAAAGAGTTATAAATATGTTTATGATGAATAAATATTACATTTATAAAATTATTATCATTGTAGAGTGGACATATATATATATATACATATATATATATATCCTATTCACAAGAAATGGAACTTTCCTAACAAAACACGGATGAGAAAATAAGGCAATTAACACCGAAAACAATGAAAATAATGAAATATTATTAACAAAAAGGTGGTAAAATGTTATAATATGATAATATACCTAGAAAGTTAGTCATAGGTATGATCCTCTAACCATATATAAAATAAAAAGAAAAATAGTATCGTCATACAGTCATACATTCATCCAAAACCAAAACCAAATCCAACCAGAAAAAAGAAACTACATATCATAGTAACCATAGTCCTCACCATATCCATAGACATCCTCCACTATAGCTGATTCCCACTCTGATTTTGTTTCATATTTCTGCAACACCTTGGCATACTTCCTTCTAAGCTTCATTTTCTCCACCGAGATTTGCGCCTTACATGGTTGTTTATTGATGCAACCCTTCTTAGCGACAGGGATATCCCCTCTTTCCTTCTTAGACGATGACCTGGTCGATACTGGCTTCGGTAGGTATGAATAGTCCTTCCTTGGCCTCCTCTTTGGTGGATCATTCACAACACCTTCACTTTCAGACATCTTCTTTCGTCCTCCTTGAACAATATCACTATATGAAGGTCTTGTGGCACCTCCACCATTCTCTTTATCACTATCAGAGATATTCCCCCATTTATCATTGATATTCACAGAAACCAAATTCTTACAGCCAACATCATTCTTACCCAATATGTCATATGAGGTTGTCATAGACTCTCCTCCATTCAGAGAGATCCTATTATGATCAATCACAACAAGGTAATGAGTGACTCCTTTCTTGGGATGTCCATTTCAACACGTTCCTGGTTATTAAGATCCTCAAAATCCTGCGGATTAGCCATCACAGTGAGTGACTCCTCATGCTCCAAACCTACAAATATTTTACAAGAAGAGTCCCAACTAGATGGGGCATGATTTTCCTTATCAAATCTTCCTCCTTAATCCCTCATATTTCCAGAGATCGGATGCACTTGACATGAATTAGCAGCAGCCTCTAGCATAGGAAGACCTCTAGCACCAAGATCACTTTTGAGACGGTCCAAAACCTGTTTCACTGTTGGATGCATGGGATCCCGCCCCTCCTTCACTGCACAAACATGTATATTCACCTCAATGCTTGTATCTTTCCATGCCCCCCCCCCTGCTCCATGTTTGTAGAATTCAGTGCATCATCAAGGCAAGGAATCCCCATGTGTTTACCCCGATCAGCAATGCCAGTGCCAGCACCAACGCATTCCACATCCCTATCATCGACCAAACCTACTCGCAAACTCAAACGGTCTGCTGGAATACCCATAACAAGAGTGGGAGCTGATCCAGAAGCATCACCACTAAAAACTCCTCGCGCCTCCATCGCCTGGGAGAACCCATCCTTTCCTCCGCCGCGACAAACCAAATCGGTATGAACAAGTCTATAGTAGTGCACACAGTATCGCATCCACGATTCAAAGAGGAATTATTTATACCAACAGAATTCATTATTGTCTATGATCTAGAAACAATTCACCAGTGACCTTGATACATCAACCTCCACACAAATCTGCGGATATATCGGGTGACACACAGACTCAGTTCGGCGGTCAGAACATAAATAGCGGCCAATCACATTTACAATTGCTCATAGAATATAAGTATTTTGGAAGGAAAGAGGTAATCCAGGGAGACTTACCCACATAGCGATTGTTGATGGATCCTGCCGCATATTGAAATTGAAGCTCCAATGAAACAGGTAGAAGGATAATCCCTTGCATCTTCGAGGGGCCTTGGACCAGGCAATAATCAAGTCCTCCTCTGACCCAAAATGGATCATGATATGTCGTTGATCAAGCAGACCAAAAACTGCGTGTTCCTGGAGCTCCCAAGAATCAGAGACAAAATGGTTGAACTCGTCAAATGATGGGAGCTGAGGATGAAAACGGGTGACAAGGGTGAGATTGCAAAGGTCTGAGGAACCATTAATCTCCGACGGGATAAGGGGAAGCTCCGGTGCCTCCCGGAAAAGATCTGGAACCTTCGGGGCGATCTGAATCATCAGAAAAGGGATATGCAAGATAGAACGAGAACGTGAAGAGAGAGGAATACCCTACTTATTCGGAAGTGATCGTGAATCTCCCCCCTCCGATTGAGATGGGGGATCAGAATGAATCGTCATCAGATCTAGGTCATCGTTGTGGGGGAAGCTGAAGACGCAATGAGCCACACCCTCCGAACAATATCACCTTAGCATATCTAATATGATAATATATTATATTATTAATATGATTATGGTTCTATTATAAATTAAAAACAAGATTAGAATCGTTATACTATTTTTAAGAACATTTACAATGGAAATTAGACCTGAGGTAAGGGTTTCTCTTCTCCCTTTTACTTCTGTGAGACAAATGACTTATTCACCACTTATTTCCATTATGTTTTTTATATATTTTTCTATTGGTATATTATATAATCAATCTATTTATATTCATGATAGTTAATGTTTCATTTTATTTCATTACTTTTTTGGGTCCTATGGTTCAGAAGTTACCAGCGTGTAATGGTTTATTTCAGAATTTCATCATTATTTGGGATTGTTTATGTTTTTGTATCCCTTGTGGGAATTAATTTATATTCAAATCTAAAAATCCATATTTTGTACCTCCTCTATTTATCCATGATTTTTTTAAAGTAATAGTACCATTTTTACACTCGTTAATACATAAAATTTTTAGAAAAATATTTTAAAAAAATCCCTATTTACATCTCTATTTTTCATAAAATTAGATAATTTATACAAATTATTTTAAAAATATTCTTTAACTTTTAAAAATTATTTAATAATTACATATTTATCCTTTCTCATTTGAAAAAAAAAATTCAATGTAATCTCCATGTCTTTTTTAAAATAAGAAACATTTTGATTTTACCGAAAATATTAGAGGAGTCATTATTCTAACATATACAAAATTGATGTAATTTCCAACCCAAATGAAACAAAATGTTTTAAATATATTCTTAAATTTTTTAAATGTTATTTTCATAGGGATGTATTTTCAAAAATGTTTTTTGAATTTTTTTCTGAGAGGAGATTTTCCCTGGGAAAAGGATACTTTCTTAAAAAAATCTAATGAAATTTTTATGGTATATATATTCCTTAATGAAATAAATACTTTATTATACATATGATCCACTGGGGATATGCTATATTCATATTTTACTTATTATTTATTTAGATTTTTTATAATCATTTTGACTGGGATATAAAATTTTATTACTATTCACCACATTACTCAAGATACTTTATGATTATGTTTATTGATTGGGGTATGTATTAACATTTTATATGTAATTATTTATATATGACTATTTTTTATGATTTTGTTTCACCCATTTAATGTTAGAAATTCATTTAACTAATAAAAGTAACTAGTATTTCCCAGAATTATAGGGCCCATTGATTCATCGGTATGTCTCACGGACAAATAAGTTTTGGTATTCACTGAGGCCTTTCCCATTTATGTAAAATGTATTAGAACAAGGCCTTGATATTAAAAATTATGTCCATGATTCAATTATTTCCATGATTCCTTAATAATATGTTTATGATGTCTGACATTATGAATTCCATCATTATGAATTCAGTTATTGATTTTCCATGTGATTATTAGATTGGTTAGATTATCCATGCTAATTTCTTCAGTATCATGTGATTATTTACATGTAGTTATTTGATGATCATATATTCATTCCATATTATGATCAATTTACTGATTAAATGTCCGGTTTTTAATTTATTTACCTTTCCATAACCATTATGTTTTATTTATTTATAGCTTCCATTATACAAGTACCCTTACAAAGAATCTGAGCTCACTCCTTTCTTATGTGTAATTTTTCCTAGGATACCAAGATGTGTTTTTTAATTTATATGTTGGAATACACTATGATGGAAAATATAATATCAAAAGAAAATAATTTTTTAGTTTTATTCTTTAAATTGTAATAATAATTTCATGTTTTTATCTAGTTTACCAATACTACTAAACTATTTGTTCCATCAATAAGTGATTCCTTTTATCTTATTCAAATTAAAAAATTTATACACCATCACCAGGATACTGGGGTTAGGATTTCTAAAGTTAGTGTTATAGTAATTTTAGTAGATATCTTTTGGATATATTTAGGACAATATAGATTAGGTAACATAACAATATGTTATACTTTGAGGATAAGTATATAAGAATATCTTAATATTTAATTAATTAATGGATTATGTGGTTTTTCCTATAAATAAATCCATGTATGGAAAGTAAAATTTGACATCATTCTAGAACAGATTAACCTAGGGAAAATAACTATGAAAAGGGCTCATTGTTATTGACTCTATCATCACTTGGGCCATAAAAAAGGCCTTACTACACACCTGGTTTGACACTCTGGTGGATGTTCTTATGATAATTCACATTTTATTTACCAACCATATTAAAGTATTTGAAAGTAGATATATCACAAAAGAAAACATGTTTATTATTATGAGATTAGATATAAATTTATTTTCATTTTATATTAATTTTTTTATTAGTTATGGTATTATATAATATATTTATAATTTTATGATCTAATCTAGTTTATGCCATTATTTATTAGTTGAACTTAATTTAATAAATATGAACTATAACAATGCACATACTCTATGTCAGTAATTCTCTCCTAGGAAAGATAATGAAGCAGGGGATGGAGCTATAACTAGAACTGATCAAATTATAACCATATTATGAAATCTAAATCAAGTTACGAGTAATAAAATTTCATGTATGAAGAAGACTATTGATCAACCATATGGTGTAGAAATTTTATATCACATCATTTGTTATAAGACATCATCATTCATTATGAATACAAATCCATTTTAGTAAAACAATTGATAAGTTCTATAGATAAGATATTTTTATCACTTTGGTATCTAGTGAATAGTAGAAAGATGTCATGGAAATTTTTTCATCTATTAGGATATGTGGATCAATGTTGGTTATTGGTTAAATAAATAATGGATATATATGAAATAGAAAACATGGAATGGAAGTATTTCAAGGTACCCTTCTTATTAAAATATTGTCCTCATGAGCAATAAGAAGATATGGAATGATAGTTCTTTAGTACAAGACATAATGAAGTAAAAAAAATTCATATGAATCAAAAATTAAATTGTTAAAAGTAAATTTCTCAAAATACATACGTAATCCAAAAGGAAATATTGATTGTTTCTTTGATGGTCCTAATACAAACAGTTAAAGGGAACTAGTATCCCAAAGTATCTCATCATACAAAGACATTGTAACTTGTATTATCAAGGTAAATAAATAATACCCTATTTCTTGTGGATTATAATATAAAAATATAAGAATAATATAGAATAAAAATATAAAGGTAAGTTGGGAAAGAATGATTTTTCCACATGTGATACTTGTGGAATGAATCGCCACGGTATATACCTAAAAGAAAAAGGAGTATTCTTCATTTTTGGAGAAAAGTGCATCATGTTAATGAATTAAAGGGTATGGGAGAATACCCTAATTTATAGTTATTTAACTATAATGAGATAAGGAAATATTTTAATCAATACCCCATGAATTAGGAGAATAATTCACAATGGAAGAAAAGGGATAAATGTCAATATTAGGCAATTGATACAACCATTTTGGAATGATTAATAAACTTATTTATTTAGATCCAATAAATATGTTGTAGAAATACTTTATTGATGATATTATTGTTATAATAATCATTAATTGTAATGATTTTATGGTAGTAGTATTTCATTAAGGATTTGAAATCATGTGTTCAATGATACTAAGAAAAGTGATTCACTAGAAAGTTTGTCGTTATGTAAAACAGGTGATTAAGGGAATTTAACCCTTAAAATATTTTCCATGTTGAGATAATAATGTAAATGATGTGTTTATAGGATTGTATTAGTGACCATGAAATTGGTTAGTGATTTAGTTTTTTATTTTATCTTAGCTGGAGTTTATTTCATGTTCGGATATATGGAATATATTCGATAACCTAAGATTTTATTTTAGGAAGAAATCATGTTTTCTTTATTTTTTATGGTGATGAAATAATTAACATATTTTAAGGTGAGATTAAGATCAAATTTATATTGTTTTGGGGAAATATAATATTAATTTAGTGGCCTTCTATTTTTTGGACATTGAATCTGGGAAGAAAATATTTGGAAGAGTATTTACCTTAACTATTTCTATAATGGATTGAGTTTAACTTTAAGTGTTATTGGATAAATTGTGCTATCCATTTAAGTCATGGAAAATATCTATAGATATGAGGAATGAATTTCCACTCTTTAATTAATCTAATGATCTGTTAATTGTTAATTTTAGTGGTTTGGAAATAATAATTTATATTGTATATTCATTTTATGGAGTAATAGATGAATTATGAATTTATCAAACCACATAAACAATATAAATTGTGCCTATGAAACAAAAAGATATCATGTGTTAATATTTTACTATACTCTAATTCTATATTGTAATGGAATTCCTCAACTTTAGTAAAATAATATTGAAAAAAATGTTATCTTAATACCTTCAGTTGTATTGAATTTTTGGTCTTTTCACCCATAACAGATTTACTATTTTTGGTCATTAACCTTATCTATATCACACAAATTCTTGTGATAAATGATCTCAAAAAATCTCTATAATTATTCACACTTTTGTTCCATGTCAATATCTTTAGTTCCCAACTATGTTCTCCTACATGTATGCCTAGTTATGTGTTATTACAAATGACCTTCATACTTCCATTTCACTCTTATCAAGAGGATGTGTTATTAACCATTCTCATGATGTGGTATTTAAAGGAGGTTATTTTCAAATGTCAAAATGTTTATTACCATGATCAAGATTAAATTCTGATTAAGTAATTTACTTAAGAGGGGGATAATGTAACACCCCATTATTTTAAAATAATAACATCATGTTTTATAGAATATATGACACACAAAACCAAATATATAAGAAAATAAAACACCATGTGACTTCACAATATATTTATTTTTAAAAAAATCCAATTCCTTCGATAACTTTCAATACACACAACACCGGTATTGAACGAAATTTGATACTCCATTAAAGAATTATTATTAAAACATAGCCATTATAACCTAGTTTTTATAATGAAAAAAATGAATATTACTAACCAAAATATTAAAATTAAATGGGGTAAGAACCCAGATCTTTATTTCAGGTATGGATCTTGAATTCGGGTTGTTTTGAGAAAAAATAATGAATTGGGTTTTTTCTAAGTACACATCGTGTACTTGTGATTACACACCATGTACTCAGGTACTACATACAGCCACATACTATTTGTGTAATGGACAAGTACATGGTTGTGTAGGTTACCCAAAAGACCACTTAGGGTGGGGGTCAGTTAAGGATATTAAATAGTGTGTACATTTAATGAACATGTTGTGTTGTTTTCTTTTTATTTGTTATATTGGATCGGGGTCACGTCTCATCTTCAGAAACACCCTTTTCATCCCTTGGTTCGTACAAGAGAGAAATGGAATGGCTGAATAACTTTGAACCCCTCCCGATTCTTTGTCCAAGCTCCGATTGAGATGTCACTGAGTGCATTGGAATCCCACCAGTGAGTTCTCATTTCCCCTAGAGCCCTTCTTCCTGATTCTTCCTCTCTCGTGGGTTATTCAAGGTTGGGAGTTTTTACATTTTTGTATATACACACTAATCTAGGATGATTCAAGGGCCTAAATTCAAGATTATTGATCGTGAGACATAGAGGTAGGTGGTTTGTGCATTTTATTGATTGTCTTTGGATTATATATGCTTAAAGTGCCGCATACCCATCTTGGGGTATTAATGGTTTTGGAATTTAACCATGTTTAATACCATCTATTATTTGATGGATTGAAAAGGGGTTTTTGCTTATGTATAAGGTTAGGTACCTTGTTTTCCATTCCGTGTTTGATTAGGATATAGTTGGTTGATTATATGAAATGAATGTGATATGCTTCATAAATATTTATCCGTGTAGTAGTTATGGATTGCATGAGCTATTTGATGTTATGTCCAAACTATTTTTCCAATGGAAAATGAGATCCTTAGACCAGGAAGGATGAGGGGACTTCCAGTTTATTTTTATAGGACCATGAGATCCTTGGTGTAGATATTTGACCCAAGGGGATTAGACTAAGAGAGATTTCCAAGGTGGTTGTTTATATTTTTCTTAATTCCATGTTGGACCAAAGGGGTTAGACTGTGAGAGATTTCCTAGAGGGTTATTGTTTATTGAATTAGTTCTATGTTAGACTAAAGGGGTTAGACTATTAGATCATTCCCAGAGTGTTTTTATTTCATGAATTTTTATTATGTTAGACTAGGGGGATTAGGCTCTGTGAACTTTCCCAAGGGGTCAGGATTGATTGATTGAATGATTGTGATGAGTCTTCCAAGCCAAAGCATAATATTGAACTCTGTATCACTAGATTATTAGATGGCCTTCTAAGACATCTCTTTTTTTATGATTACATGGGGGGATACAAGGCATAGGCTAGATCCCTGTGTTACATGATTCAACAGATGAATAATGAATGTAAATGAATGTAATTGAAGATTGTAGGATTTTTTTTAATTTGAGTATTTCCTAATTTATTTCTTCATTTATGCATAATACTTGATATATATATTCACTAACCGTTAGGCATAGATATTTTGGTGGGTTCTACTAGGATTCATCTCACAACCTATTTGGGCGATGTTTTGGACTGAAACAGGTTATGTGATTTTAGGTATAGATAAGGTAAAACGCCCTTCTTCATCAGGTACTTGAGTTCTTTCGGATATGGAGAGCATGGGACCATGTTGAGGCTTGTTATGCTGTTGGAGTTTACTGCTTTTTGTACATTGGTTTATATATTATATTTTCAGCATTGTGACTTTTTGGGCTGATTTCCTATAAACATTTGACATGCATCATTTATATATGTGCTCCTTTTTTTATTACTATTAGTCTTCTTTTATTTACTTTTGTTGTACGGTATTACTGCTTCCTCTGTTGTTTAATATTTTCATTCTCTTGTGTATACTCATTCAATGAGAGTATAGTTTCCCCATTATCACACCTTGACCCTCACTTCTAGTCGGAAGGCTTTGGAATTTAGAGAAATGTGCTTGAGGTTATGTGAACAACCGAGTACAGGGCACCTTTGTAATGTCCTGGATCTGGGTGACACCCAAAGGTTCCCCAAACCTGATTGGTCACATAAAATCAAGCACATTTCCCAAAATTCTAGAGTCTACCAACTATCAGTATGGGTCAAGGTGTGATAATTGGGAAAATATGCCCTCATTGGTAGAGTATACACAGTGGAAAGCAAATAGTAAACAATAGCAGAAGCAATAATACCATACAACAGAAGTAAACAGCAGAAGACTGATAGTAATAAAACAGCTGGAGCACATATATAAATTATGTGTGTCACATGTGTCTAGGAAAGTATCCTAACAAGTCACAATGATGGAAATACAATACAAAAACCAAAGTATAGAAATTAGTAAAATCCAAAGAATCGCAAGCCTCAGCTTGGTCCCATACTCTCGAACTCCGACAACACTCAAGTACTTGATGAAGAAGAGAGATTTCCCTTATCTATACCTGCAAAACTACAACATTTTTGGGTCCAAAACATGACCCAAATAGGGTGTGAGATGAATCCCAGCAGGAAACCATCAAAAGATCAGTGCCTAATTGTTAGTGAATATATATATATATATATATATATATATATTAATATTCATAAATGAATAAATAAACTAGGAATTACTCAAAGTAAAAAATCCTAATGTTTTCAATTACATTCAGTTACATTCATTTTTCATATGATGAATCATGTAACCCTGGGATCTAGCCTAAGCTCTGTATCCCTCTGTGTAATCTTAACAAAACAGATGTCTCACAATACCATCTAACAATATAGTGAGATTGAGTCCAAGCTTGTGTTTTGTATTGGCAGACTCATCACAATCATTCAATCAATCTATCATGTCCCCTTTGTAAATTTCTCACAACCTAATCCCCCCTATTCTAACATAATAAGAAATTCATGAAATAAAAACCCTATGAAAATCTCTCACGGTTTGAACCCTTTGGTCTAACATAACACTAATTCAATAAACAACAACCTTATGGGAAATCTCTCATGGTCTATCCTCTTTGGTCTAACATGGCATCAATAAAAATATAATTGTCCACCTGGGAAAGCTCTCATAGTCTAATCCCCTCAAGTTAAATTTCTAAACCAAGGTTATCATGGTCTTGTGTAAATAAACTAGAAGTCCCCTCAGCCTTCCTGGTCCACGGATCTCCTGGTACATTGGAAAAATAGTGCACACATAACATCAAATAGCTCATGCAATCCATAACTACTACATGGATAAACATTCACAAAGCATATCACATGCATTTCATATAATCAATCAACTCCATCCTAAACAAACAAGGAATGTAAAATAAGGCACCTAAACTTAAGCATAAGAAACATTCCCTTTTCAATCAATCAAACCATAGTAGGTATTAAACAAGGTTAAATTGTAAATCAAGAAATACCCCAAACATGGGTATGTGGAACATTAAGCATATATAATCCAAATACAATAAAAAAAGGCAAAAACCACCTACCTTAATGTCTCACGATCGATACTCATGAACATCGGCCCTTGAATCATCCTAGATTAGCATAGATCTATAAAAGGGGGAAAACTCCCAACCTTGAATAACCCATGAGAGAGGAAGAATCAGGAAGAAGGGATCTAGGGGATATGACAACCCACTGGTGGGATTTTAACGCAGCTAGCAGCATCTCAATAAAAGATCAGATGGAGAATCATGAGGGGTTCAAAGTTCTTCGGTTGTTCTGTCACTCTCATGTATGAACCAATGGAAGAAGATGGTGTTTTCGAATATAAGATGAGACCCCAATCTGATATAACAAATAAAAATAAAACTACATGGTGTGTTCGTTAAATGTACATGTTGGGTAGTATCCTTAACTGGCCCCCACCTTAAGCGGTCTTCCAAGTCACCTACATGGCCATGTACTTGGTCGTTACATAGCCAGTACGTGGTTGTATGTGGTACCCGGGTACAAAGTGTGTACTCTCAAGTACATGGAGTGTACTTAGAAAAAAACCCAATTCTTCTTTTTTCCGCAAAAAAAAACCTGAAATCAAGAACCATACCTGAAATGAAGATATGGGTTTTTAAAAACTTCCCACCTTAAATAAATTCATCCATGAATTTCCCTTCCAAGTGTGGTGAAGAATAGTCTATGAACAACTCTGGACACTATGATCATACATCGGCCTCCCTCTCCCACGTCTCACCCTATACTCTCTTGTGTTTCCATAGAAACTATATCAGAGGAACATATCGTCCATAAAGAACCTTCGTGTTGCAATCCAAAATCTGAATAGAGCACTCCTAGAAGGATGCATCCACCTCCAACTCAACCTCCTCGGGATGAAAAATAAGAGACGAGTTTAAAAAGTAACGTCGTGGTTGAGAAACATGAAAGACATTGTGAATATCCCAACACCTCTGAGATAACTACAAGTGATAGGCAACCGACCCGACTCTCTCTAAAAACTCAAACGGCCCGACGTATCTCAGTGAAATTTTGCATTGTCTTCTAATCCTTCTATGTCCCAGCCTCAGTGTGACACATAAGAAAACATGATCCCCAAACTCAAAATCTAGGGGTCATCTCCATCGATCAGAATAATATTTCTATCGAGACAGTGCAATATCCATCCTCTTCTGAATCAACTCTACCTGCTCAGTGGTCTCCTAGACAAGATAAGGTCCCAATATAGCTTCCTCTCCTACCTTCATCCAACATATGGGTGATTGGCATGGCCTAACATAAAAAGCCTCATAAGGTTCCATTTTAATCATCGCCTAAAATTTTAATTGTAGGAAAAATCCACTAGGGGTATGCGTCTCTCCCAAGAGCCCCCAAAATCCAGGATGCATGCTCAAAGCATTTCCTCCAAAACCAAAATCATGTGCTCGGACAAGCCATATGTCTGGGGATGGTATGTTTTACTCATAAGTACCTGTGTACCCAAAGCCCTCTATAGTCCCTTTTAGAAAAAAGAATTAGACTGGGTGTCCTTGTCTGAAATGATAGACTTTGGAACTTCATGCAAATGTACAATCTCTCAGATGTAAAACCTTCCAAGATCATCAACATTGAAGGTTTACTTGATCAATAAGAAATGTGAAACCTTTATGAGTCTGTCAACAAAAAAACCATACAACATCATTTTCTTTGAGAAACCTTGGTAAACCCATCACAAAATCCATCATGACATCATTCCACTTCCACTCGAGAATGGGTAACTACTTGTAAGAACCCAAATCTACTTTTCAAGTATGGATCCTATTTTTCTGGTGTTTTGAGAAAAAGAGATGATTTTTGGAAATTTAAGGAGTACACACCGTGTACTTAGAAGTACATTTTGTGTACCCGGTTGTTGTGGGTAGCCGTGTACTGGTTGTGTAACGGCCAAGTACATGACTGTGTGGGGTGACCTGGAGATCGCCTAAAGTGGAGGCTGGTTAAGGCATGTACACAGTGTGTAAATTAAATGAACATGTTGTGTAATTTTCTTTTTCTACGTTATATCAGACCGGGGTCGCGTCTAATTGGAAGAAACACCTTCTTCTCAACTCGTCTCATCCAGGAGTGATCATAAAGTGCGATTATTCTCCAAGCCTCTGATCAAACATCCATTCTCTGAGCCTCTGATCAAACATCCATTATCTGAATCAACCATCGTCGATTGCATTAGAATCACCATAGTGGGTTATTCCTTCTTCTAGAGTCTCGTTTCTTGATTTCCCCTTTTTCGTGATATATCCTTGGATGAAATTTTTATACATTTTTGTATATCTACATCATTCTACGCCGATTCAAGGGAAAAAACCAGAGTATATCGATCATACAACACCGAGGTAGGTGGTTTATGTCTTTCCATAGTTAGTCTTTGAATTTAATGAGAAAAAGTTCCCAATACCATAGGTTAGGGTATTGTGTGTTTTGGAATTTTAATCTTATTTGTTCTTGCTATGCCTATTTTCTTGAGTTAGGGATCTTGTTTGTGAATAGGGTTATTTTTCCATGCTATGGAGATGTTTTCCCATGTTTGTTTTGGTATTGAACATTCTTTCTAGTTTTTTCTATTAGGATTCTTGATTTCCATGCTTAGTGTTTTTAGGATGGAGTGTTTTATCTAATGTTGTGATATGATTTGTAGTTGTTTATCCAAGTAGTTCTTGAGGTTTACTTTGGCAGTTGAACATCATTTGTGCACGATTGCTTTACACAGGGTTGTGGGAACCTAGTGTAGTGAGACCATAGGGAGAATTATCATTGTGGGATTCCCTAGAGTGTCTATTTTTTTGTCATGCTGTGAGACCATAGGGGGTATTGACATTGAGTGCTTCCTCAGAGTGTCTATAGTTACCATTACAAGACCACAGGGGGAATTGACGTTGAGTGATTCCTCAACGTGCATGTAGTTATCGTTAAAAGACTATAGGTTGAATTGAAAGTGAGTGATTCCTTAGAGAGTCTTTGTTTACATGACACCAAAGGGGTTAGACTATGTGAGGTACTCATGAGGTCGTTAAGTCCTTGTATAAGTTGAACCATAGGGGTTAGGATTTATAACTTACCAATAGGGTTACTTGAGATTGATTGGTTGAACCCAAGGGGATAGGATATGAGAACTTCCCATAGAGTTTCTTGTTTTCACTTGATTGAATAATTGACGAATGTAGATAAATGTAATTGAAACTGTAGGATTGTTTTCTTTTGAGTACTTCCTTGTTTATTGATTCATTTTTCTCATTTCCTTCCATATATATTCATTGTCTTTTAGGCATAGATCTTTGGGTGGTTTCCTAGTGTGATTCAACTCACACCCTATTTGGGTCATTCTTTTGGGCCCATACGGATTATATTGTTGTAGGTATAGATAAGGGAAAGCGCCCTTCTACTTCATGTACTTGATTATTGTAGAGCAGGAGATCATGGGGCCAAGATGAGGCTTGCGATGTTTCTGGAGTTATTTTCTTGTTTTTCCTTTGTAATTAGGTTTAGTACTATATTCTAGAATTGTGCCTTGTTTGGATGAGTTCCTAGACACATGTGACATGCATCATTTATATATGTTCACCAGTTGTTTATCTACTTGAAGTTGTCTATTTTTTACTATTTCATATTATTATTTCTTCTTCTACTAATATTATATATTTATTTCCACTGTGTTACTCTGCCAATAAGGGCATAGTTTCCCTACTATCGCACCAAAGGCCCTCACTACTAGTTAGAAGCCTCTGGTGTTTGGGGAAATGCACTTGAGGCCATGTGACCAACCTAGTATGGGGCAACATTGGGTAACACCTAGAACCGAGATGTTACACAGCTGTAAAATCACTTCCAGTTGTTGATGCTCTGCCATCACCTACTAATGAGTGGAACATCTCATAAAAAACTAGTTACATCCCTCTTCATGCCTAGCCACCAATACTGATGGTGTAGATATCAGTACATCATGGTGACACGAGGATGAACTACCCATTTTGAGGCATGAAAATCATTCATCAACTCCTCATGTATGTCTGCAAACACTCATAAGCATCCATGAAAATTAAATACCTCATCCTCACCTATGGTCCACCTGGGAGTAGGGTCCTCACTTGACACACTCTCCTTTAGGACAAGGCCTTTGAAATCTGATAGCTGCCTCATTCGAACTTGATCCAGTAGTGTAGAGGTAACATCTATAGAATAAATAAATGTCTACCCCTTTCTATCATGAACCTCAAAATACATCTCAGATAACATAGAAATAGGTTTCCACTCAATGATGTCCTCATGAAATGCATATATCTGAGTCCTCCTTCTTAATGCATCAGCCACTGTGTTTCCTTTCCCAGGCATGTAGGCAAGATCAAATTCAAAATACTAAAGGTACTCAACCAAACTTCATTGTCTAAAATTTATATCTCATTGAGTAAAGATATACTTGAAGCTTTTTTTGGTCTATTTATACCAAAAAATGATCTACCAAAAGATAATGTCTCTAATAGTGCAAGGCATGCACAACTATAGCCAACTTGACACCATGCGCCGGTTAATTCCTCTCATGTGGCCTCAACTACTGAGACCCTTATGCAATGAATCCTTCCCCTTGCATAAGCACTGCTCCCAACCCAATGCCTGAAGCATCAGAGTAAACAATGTAACTCTTTCTTGGTTCTAGAAAAATCAGTATTGGTGTTGATGTTAATCTCCCATTCAACTCCTAAAAGGCTGAATTACAGATATCTGTCCATAAGTACTTCACACCCTTATTAGTCAGGCTCGTCAAAGGAACATCTAAATATGAAAATCCTTGAATAAAACAACTGTAGTAACCAGACATCCCCAGAAAAATCTGTACCTCAAAGATGTTCTTCGGTTATACACAGCAAACTACCACTATCATCTTCTCTAGGTTAACTGATACTCCTATATATAAGATGAAATGACCCCAGAAGTGAATCTAGTCCATCCAAAATTGGCATTTTGTGAGTTTAGCATATAACTGATTCTCTCTCATTGTACTTAAAATGTTCTCAATATGGGTGGCATGGTTGTTTTGAGTGTGAGAGTACACCTATATATCATACACGAATACTACCAAAAAATAATCCAAGGAGGGAACACTTAGTTCATTAGTGCCAGGAAAAATTTTGGCGCATTCGTGAGACTGAACATCATAACCAAATACTCAAATAGACCATACCTTCTATAAAAGTCTATAAGAGGTATATCTGAGGGTCTAATGAACAACTGATGATAACCAGATCTCATGTCAATCTTTCAGAACACCCAGTCTCCACAAAGATGATCAAATAAATCATCAATCCTTAGTAAGGGATAAAGGTCCTTTACTATCAACTAGTTCAGTTTTCGATAATCCACACAAAGTTTGAGCGTAACATCCACCTTCTTTACAAAAAGGGAAGTCAAACCCCAAGGAGAAGTATTGGGTCAGTTGAAACCCTTTACTTGGAACTCCTCTAGCTACTTCTTGAGCTCTTGTAACTCTGGTGTAGCCATCCTATAAGGAGGAAATGACACAAATGATGCTCTTGGAACAAGCTTTGTAGACAAATCTACCTCACGCTCCAGAGGTAAACCTGAAAATTCATCTATAAAGGCATTTCTGAAACAATCCACCTCTGGAGGGAAGTCCATCTATGAATTCCAATGGTTGTCCAGATATATACTAGAAATCTGGGTTGTAATTCCTCTTAACCCATTATGCTTAGGTCCAGCTCTGCTCGCCTCTACATCCCATTGAACATTTTGTAGAAAATATTCACCCTCTAGTGACGTGAAACTCAACCTGAGATGATAGCAGTAAACAAAGTCCTGAAAGGAGACCAACCAGTCTATTTTAAGAATGACATCGAATCTTTTCATCTCTAAGCATAGAGGTCCCATAAGAAGTGACACCCACAAACCTCAAGAGGGTCCAACTTGCACTGACATAACCTAGTCTTCTTAATACCCAACAGAGTTTCTAGAATTATAATATCATCATAAGTAAAGATACAGAGCCCAAGACTCTACACAATGAAAATAAATATAAAACTATAGGAATCCTCTGTATTGAAAAGAGAAGAATCTAAAACTGAGACAACTAGAATTGGACCACTAACCGTAGAGGGTCCGAGATCCTAATCCTACTGTGTATACTTCACTACAAATTTATGAACTATAATATGGTAATACGACCCTAAATAACTACCCTAAGCTGATCCACCCAACTGTTGTTGAAAACCTATCATCAGGCTACCATGGCCACGACCACCTCCTCTGCATGAATGTCCTGACGAACTCCAGTTTCCTGACTGATGAGAAACCAGTGGCCCTTCTCCTGAACATGGAGTCAAAACAGATATCCTCTCACCAGTTTCTAGTGATAAAAACCAAAAAAAATGTTGAAGATGGCTCATATTTCCACAAGATCAGAACTCAACTGGGTCTCTTGAGCATTGAGGTATCGTGTTCCCACTCTCCCCATACTAGTACCACCACTCATGGATACCTGAAGACACATCCATGATACTAAACTCACTGTGTGAAGGCTCCCTACGGTGCGTCCTACTATCAAATGAATGAGTACCAGCCCTAGATTCTAAACCTCCCTGGCTCACAGCTCCCAACTCCCTCGGATTGTGCTCGGTAATCAGTGTCTGGTTTACTATAGTAGTTACCAAAGTTAGCCTGAAAACATTCACCTATGATAGGATTTCATATCTGAGACCATCCATAAACCTCCTAGCCAATGATAACTCATCACCTCCAAAAACATCTATGAAGCACTGAAACTCTATAAAACGAGGAGATTAATCCATCACTGAAATATCACCCTACTCCAAATGCATAAACTCTTGGGCTCGGTCATCCCTCCACATCTCAAGGTATAAGTAATCATAGAAGGTCCTCTAAAACCCTTCCCATGCCATATCCTAATAACGTCCCACCTATGAGATAACATCCCACCATCTCTTGGTGGAGTCACATAGCATGTATGTCATGAGCTTCACCCTCCTCTCAGGAGGCATATTTAGATGCTTGGAGATAGAAAGCATGGCCTCCAACCATGACTCTGCAACCTGTGGTACTCCATCCCTTGAAAAAGTGAGAGGATAATGCTACTAGAACACCCGCATCAACTCTACCATAGTTGGGGAATGATGTGGGGATCCTTGAAAAGTTTGTATCATCCTTATAAAGCCTTCACAAAACTATGCATCAGCACCTACATTTGGTATAAAAGTTATTTCCAAGATGTGCACAACGAGAGGATCTGATGGTAGTCCTTGATCTACAATTTCCATTGTCTAATCATCACCTTGTACTTAGTGTACAATTGAAGGACATCTTGGTGGCATGACTCTGCAAGTTCAGGCACACACCTCATTTTAATATTATCAAGGAATGAAACTTAAAAGTGAAACAATGGAATAGGATAATTAAATCATTCAAGTTTTACAAAAAAGGGTTACATGGAATGTAGAACTACTACACGGTGTGTTCCCTTAAGCTTTAACATGGGCATATACCTCTACCAACTTGGTCGTGTAACACCCCATAAATACGGCGTGTTCCTCATAATACACGGTGTGTACTAAAAAGGTTACATCCACCCATGTTGTTAGTCACATGGCTAGATACATGGTCTATTTCTACAAAATATGTTTAAAATAGACACAGCATGTACAAACTAAGTTTCATCCACCAGTGTCATTAGTCACACGTCTGGACACATGGTCTCTTACAGCATGGAATGTACCCACATTACACAATGTGTTATACCAAACATGTATCAACCCTATGTCTCTACTCACACATTCAGTCACACGGTCAACACTACACAACATGTACATTCGGTACATGACATGTACTTAAGAAAATTCATGTCTTCCAAAACATAAGAACACATGGCGTGTGTTCATAACAACACACTCCATGTTTTCTGGGTTTCCAGACTGTAAACCTCTAAAACTTCTTTGTAACTCTTAAAAACATACAACAAATTAGCCAAGGCATTCCAAGTTCCAATCCGTTAGATCCCATACTCCCCTCAAATCAAAGTTTGACATCCTTATTCATACCATATCTTAATAGAATTCAATTAAATTTCAAATATGATTTACCAATTTCCATTCCAAGAGGGCCCATAACACCTCAGGGACCAAATATTACCAACCATATAAATTAAACTTTATATATAACTATACCCTATCAAAATAGAAGGTACTCTATCGTAGAATATATCACAACAACATGAATATATAGTATAACATCGATCACAACCACATGTAATCAGTAATACACCCTAAATGGCATGAAAACAATGCATGACATGCAATCTATATAAATTTCCTATATGATGCATGAGATGACATACCCTCATCTAATCAGGTTGAAACAGAATAGAACCTCAATAATATCAATGATAACAGCACAAAACAAGTGAATCGCCCAACAGTGAGATAAAATCAACTATAAAAATTGCAAAACTAGAAAAATTGCAATATCCAAGGTAACTTGGATTTTACCTATACACGGGTTAGCTACTCTCAAAAACAGCTTATTATCTACAACCCATTCCTTCCTATCATAGTCTATTAACTCCAAATAGTAAGGCAAAGTAGAAAAGAAAACCCCTATAATAACACTTTGTAACGCACCTGAATATGGGACGTTACAAATGGTTTAAACATGTATAATATAAATTTAATGGTTATCTAATAATTATATATAAAATAATAAACATTTTAAAGAAAATGAAATATTTTCTAAGAAACTGTACTTTTAAGAGGCAATTCAGTCACGCTTTGCGCTCATAATTTAAAATTATTATTCTTCAAATTTTATAAAATGTATTTGATAAAATAAAATTCATTTTTGAAATAATAATATCATAATTCTATTAGGGTAATATTTTTAAATTTTTCTAAAATGTTTCCTTTTTCAATGAAAAGTGAAAAATACTGATTTTACTAAAAATAATATTTTCATATGAATTATTTGAAAAAATAAATTATATTTTATATTGGTTTTAAAGTAAAATTACTTCCAATATATTATATTTTATCTAATTTACTTCATTTTAATCAATTTCATGTTAAATTTTGACATTAAAACCTTCAATACTTATAAGAATTTTCATCTTGAAAACCCTCTTTTTAGTGGTGTATATGAGTATAACATTGAATTCAATTACTCAAATTATGTAAATTGAATTTATAAAAATTGATTAAATAAATATTATAAGAATAATTTATATTATATAATCATTTAAACTTAATTTTTGACCAAAATGAAAAATAAAAATAGTTAAAATTAATTACTACTGTTATGGTAAAAAATGTGTTTACTATAGTGTTAAACTATGAAGATAAGGGTTGAAATGACCTACTGACTTATCATAATATTATTTTATAGATATATATACACCATATTATTCTCATTTTATAATCTACTATTATTTGGAATGTTTTTCATGTGGATGACTTTAGCATTTTGGATTCATTTGGGAAATTTCCATGTAATTTCCAAAAAGGTCTGTTTCACCACTTATATAAGGGAACTACCTCTCATAGTATCTTCTCACATATCAAGACCATTTGATCCACCAAAACATGAAAAAAATATCTCCCAAAAATCTAGATATGTATTATAGAGCTTTTGGTCTTCCGAATAGACTATCCCTAGGGTCCTTAATAGGATATCAAATGGAGGTTTCTTATAGGGAATGTAACTATCTTAACAAAACTCCTCCATTTTATTTATTGTTTTCAAAAAATAAATTATTCCATAAAAAATACAATAAAATAAATAAATTATTTTACATATAATTATGTGTTTTATTTTTATGTAATAATATGTATCCATCTCCACTTCCATTAAATGTGAAATTAAATCGTCGATCATGTGTATGGTGGACTACCTCCACACGAACAAATATAGTTCGTTTTATGGAACAACCTTTTAGTGAGGGATATAATTATAGATTTACCACATGTACATGATAATTATTATATTTTTATACTTATTTAATTTTAATATCACATATACATTTTTACATTCAATTTACTTTCAAATATGATAATGTCACTCATGTGTAAGCCGGATTACCGCCTCGCAGAGCGATGTGATTTGTTTTTTAATAATGATTTAAATGGAATGTAATAAGGATAAAATTAATAAATATATTTGATATATATGAGGTGATATTTATTATGAAAAATTAATATATCATCCACATTATTACCCTTTAACTCGTTGAGAGAAATATATCATTGCTCATGCATAGATACGAACTATAGTCTCCATGAAGTAATGTGATTCATTTTCCATGTTCAAAATTCATAAATTATTATAAAAATGTATCTAATTGTTTAATATTAAATTTATAATGTCATTATAATTATTTATATTTCATATATATACTATTCACAATAACTGAATAATTAATGACAAAACACCCTTATTAAAATAAGGAAATCAACACCCAAAACAATAAAAATAATGAAATATTATTAAAAAATGTGTAATAAATCTTGTAATAGGATCATATGTGATGTTATAAATATTATTAGGGTTATGGTATAAATTTATAACATTCTTAGAAACATTATAGATGAGGTATGGACATGTACAAAGGAAATGAGACTTGAGGTAGGGATTTCTCATCTCACTTTTACTTCTGTGAGACATATGGAACAAAAATATATTTATCTTATTAATAAAAGAGAAAACTGAGTAAAAAATAATGTGGTCTTTACAAAATGAAGACCCAGGGAGTATACCATTATATTATTTACACCCTCTTGGGTAAGTGAACCAATGAAAGCAAACTCTCTAAAGGGGACCTCCGGGGGGCCTTTATTTCCAAAAAGTTTTCCATCCGATTTCCTTCAGGCCATATATGGGAAAGATAATTTCCATTAGTAATCAGATTTTTTCATTTGAGAATAAAGTATGTGATGTCACAATTTGTGGAATAAATACCTTTCAACTATATCCATATAATATTTAAATTCATCTCTACCGAATCCAGACAGATTTTTATAGAGTGGAAAATTTTCATACCACTAACCAAAACCTCAACCTCCACCCTAAGTAAGTAAAAAATCCCCATAAAAAGAGTTAAAAGAAAACTTACACTGAGCATGATCATTCTTAAACCACTCCTCCTCCCATAATTCTTCCTTGGTTACACGATCCATCGGTTTTCAATTTTAGTCTATGTGAATGGGGGATCCACCACACCCAATGGTCCATAGGATGAGTTCTGGGCAGAACGTGAGGTTGCCTTATAATCGTGAAGTACTTGAGAGAAGGGGATGCCTTACACTGGTCTAGAATACTTTCAAGGTATGATTCTAAGAATTTATTCCATGTAGTTTAAGCTGACTCTGATAGGGGATACTTGTTCTTTTACTGGTTTAGTACCTAACACAAGCTCCAACAACATGCCGCAAGCAGGATAGAATGAGTTGTCATCTTGAGTTTGTCACTAGTGGTTCCTCTAAACCAAATCTGAATAAAATCATCAATATATTCCACCAATGATTCAAAGATGAAGTATTCTCCTAGAATAATACAAAAATTCTCATCCCACTTTCTTTGAAAAAATAGGTGGGTTGAGGTTTCCTTCAAATGGTTCTTACAACAGGATCACCTGGAAGAAAAATGTATTCCCTTAACTTTAACCCACTAGATCTGTAGGTGAATTCTGGTTAGGACTCCTTAAAATCAAGAAGTTGTATTTATAAAGAATATACTTTCACCAAAGGGTTCAACCTCATACATTACTTCCATAGAGAGGGTGTGTCACCTTCTTGTATGCCTTGGTTGAGAAGGTGTCAGAGGCTAAGCCCGTGAAAATGCACTCATTAGGAGCCTCCTCCAAACTAATGCCCTTAAAGAGGATTTTTTGACTGGGATCAAGGATATATTGGATGAAATAAGGAAATAAACATAACTTCTTGAAGTTCATCTTAGGTGTGGGACATCCTAGAAATCCCAAGACATCTCCAACTTAGTTGTAGTCCCAAAAGTTGATGTCACTACGGCCGAGGATCCACCAACATGCCTTGGAATCACTTAAATATAGAGCTACATAGATTTACATAAGGAGGAAGAGTTCCCTATAATTAGTCTCATGATATTTTATTTCTTTAATTTTATGAACTTGATCCAATGGTATCCCCCTTCAATCACTTCTCATGATATTTTTCCTTGAAATAAATGCATCTCCTCTTTCACATTTCGCACATTAACGCCCCCATTCACCATCTGTATGGATATATTCTTCTAAGAAGACCAATGAAACTTCCCCTCACCCTAATATCCCTTGATAAAAGATCATAAGAGTTTATCTATCTACTTCAAAACTATCTTTGGAACCTTGATCACCAAAAGGTTGTTCATGGGAATAAAGGTCAGAACTAAATTAACCAAGGTGATTCTACCACCAAAATAAAGGAATAGATTTTTCCTGTTTTTTATTCTATTGGTGATCTGACTAATCAATCAATCAAAGTACCTAATGTGAATTCTACTTGGAGTTAAAGGCACACCCAGATACTATATGGGGAATGAATTCTTGAAGATACCTAACATTGATTCAATATTCCTCCTCCTTCTATCTAAGCATTAAGCTAGTAAGAACACCTGACTCTTTTTCTTGTTGATTATTTTCCCACTCCATTTGGTATACGCTTCCAGGGTTTCCTTAAATACTTTGAATGATTTTTTTCATCCTTTGATAAAGAATATCATGTTTTCCATAAATAATAGATGATACACCCTAGGGAAGTGGTCTCTACAGGTGTAAGGCTTGATTTTTCCATGTTAAATATGAGACATATGTCATATTCACTACTTATATACATCTTTTGGTGTATATACAACCCATTTTTTAATTTTATATCATTAATATAATTATAATAATTTTATGTAAAGTTTCAATTGATTTCATTATTTTTATGGGGCTTATGATTCAGAAGTTACCAAAGTGGGAAGGGTTTATTTCACAATCTTATCAATATTCAATATTATTTATGTTTAAATATCCCTTTTTGTAATTATTAGAAATTTATATCTTAAAATTAATCTATATTATTACCCACTATTTATTATTGAAAATTTTCATTTAATAGTACCATTTTCCACACATTCTTAATTAAATTATTGATAATTGTTTTTAAGAAAACCTGACTTACTTCTCTCTTTTTTTTCAAAATCCAAATTTTCTAAAAATGGTTTTATAAATGTTTTGAACCTTTTAAAAAAATTATTAAATAAATATTTACCTATTTTATGTTTTGAAACTTTTTTTAAAATGAATCTTCATTCCATATTCAAATAATGGCCCACTTTTCTATTACCAAAAATGATAATGTAATAATTTTTTTAACATGTATGATATAAACGGAATTTTATTACTTCATGTCCACTAAATGGTTTAAATAATATATGAAATTTTTTTAAATGTTATTTTAAAATAAAATTAATTTCAAAATATTTACTGATATTTTTTTCTAAAATGATATTTTTATAGTGAAAAGAAACTTCCCTCAAAAATGTTTTTAATTAAATTTTTATAGTATTTCAATTCATCAACAACAAAAAATAGTTATTGTAATTATGTTACACTTTACATATGTTATATTTATATCATCCTTATTATTTATCCTGATGGTTTATTATTAGTTTTACTAGGAATGTAAAATTATATTACCATTCCCCATATTACATTGTATTTTTTATGATTATGTTTACTGATTGGGGTAAGTATTCACAAGTCATATTTTAGTTTTTCAATATTAATGTTTATGGTGATTAATATTAACCCCATTCATATAAGGAATGAATTGGACTTATTAAGGGATGGGTGGGGCCCAAAAAATATGTAGTATATCGATGCATTGGTAGTTCTCAGAGACAAATTAGTTTATGTATTTATTTGAGGCCTTACCCATTTATGTAAGATGTCTTGTAATGAGCCTTTGATTGTAATATTTCCTAGAATAAGGCCTTGATTTTATGATTATGTTGTCTAAATTTATAAATTAAATCATTATGAATTCAGTTATTTATATTCTACATTATTATTTAATTGGTTATAATATCCATGGTTATATTTTCAAGATCATGGGATTATTTGTATGGAATCATTTGATCATAATTTATTCCTTTCAATTTATTCTTAAGATATTTATTAAATGAAATGTGTTTATGTTATTTAACTTTACATATATATTATTACTTTTTTAGATTATGTTGCATACTTACCCATACATAGCATCCAAGCTCACTCCTATATTATGTTTTATTTTCCCAATGATACCAAAAAGTGGTTTGTTATTGATATAAAAGTATACACTATGAAGAATAATAGTTTTCTCAAAAAAATAATTTTTTTATTTTTCATTTACAATTTTAATAAAATTTCATGTATGTATCTAGTTTTTTCAACATTGATAAACAATTTGGTCATTAGGGGTGTGATTTCATCTATATTATTACAATTTAATAAAGTAGACATGAGATCCATGCTACTAGGGTTGGGTTAACTACATTGATAACACATAAAAATATTTCTTAATGGATACTAAAGTATCATATAGATAACACCCTTTGGATACATGGTTTTTATCCACTAAATAATCTTTTAATATTGCATTTATTTTGGAAGATAATACCATAATCATGCCTTGAAAGTTTTCAAAAAAATATCAGAGGTACTAGTTGATTCAAAAACCATATGATTTAGCTCATGGAAGTCCATATCCATTTTCCTATGAAGAATATGAGGCAAGTAATTGTTGAAAAATAATCTCTTGAAATCATCCCTCTACATGGAGTAAATTTTTTCTTGTTGGATTATCTTCTTAACAAGAGTATAAAAATTATCTTCTTCTCCTTCCAAATTAATAACTGAAAAGGCAAAAATTTTATGTTTCAAATACAATAGAACAAAAAAAATATTTTTAGTGGTACTAATCCATTTAATAGTAACTAATGGATCAGTAGAACCCCTTAAAGAAGGTGGAATATTCTTCTTGGAGGACTCAATAGAATGTTGTTCCCTCATTTTCTTATTTTTAATATAAGCATGATTAAAATATTGAGATTGTTTCATAGGGAATAAAACAATAGTTTTAATTCTAGATACAATAATATTTTTTTCCTAGGATGAAAATTATTTCATTTTCTGGTATATTTATCACAATTACATTAGGTTCTAACCATTGAATAAAACTAAAAAAACTTAGTGTCCTAAGTAAAAAATCACTATGGGAAACCACATAATCATGGAGAATCAATTATATGATGTATAAATAATTAAATTTTGTTTTTCATTATATGAAACCATATGGTTAACAAAGGTCATCCATGATCATTACCAAAACATTAGGATGTTAACCTATTAATATACTTTTTCCTAGATTTCTTAATAATGTTTCTATATCCTCATTTTTAAGCTAACTAAACCTTTATTTGATACCAACTATAGTGACCCTTTATTTTCATATATTGATATTAAATCTTATTATAATAATATTTAATACATAACATAGTTATCCATGCCGGAATCATATAGGTTTGGTGACTTTGGAAACCTAGATTCATAAATCACTTGTTCATATAAGATCTGTATAGTCTTGCAATTAATTTGCCAAAACTATCAACCTTTATATATATATATATATATCATAATAAAAACATCCTTTATATCATTCTAAATGGACATATAAGGAAGGGTGATATGAGAATCTTATTAAGGGTAAATATAAGAGCCATAAATGATAAAATATGCATAACATGAGAATAAGGGTATGAGAACATGATCTTAACATTTGGAAACCATACCATACATATCATAGATCATAACCATGAGTCCTGGAATATATATAGATATTTAATAAAACATGAATCATATTTAAATAAAATATCATGAACCATCAAATCATAAAATTTACATTATTCATATATTTATGGAATTTAAATTAACATATAAAAACATTTTATTAATAGACAAGTCAAACTACTAAGAAAAGCATAGTGGATTGGGTTCACTTTTCATTCCATAGGTAAGGATAACTCCCAAGAATATCATTGTGGATTGGGATCACTTACAATTCTGGATCCATCTTCCACTCCCAATACTATCATAGTGGATTGGTTTTAGTTCCCATTCCATAGTCAAGGTTCACCCCCATGGAAATCATAGTGGACAAAGTCCCATTCTAAACTGGGTTCACTCCCTATTCCAGTCCTATTTAGCTCATGATATATCCATATTTACCCAAATCATTGGAGGGATATATAATTCTGGTACCACCCACCACATAATCATAATCCATTAATATTTTACACAAGATAAAAAATCATCCACTATATATCATAACATGTGAAAAGGATGCAAGTTTCATAAATATTTCAATATATCATTATAGCATAACCCATGGAAAATAAAGGGACTTCATAAACATTTCATCATCATAATGAAAAAAATCATATCGGGAAATAATAATCATGGTATCCTTTGATCATATCCACAATATAGCATAATGTACATCAATGGATGTTATCATAAATGAAAATTCCTTTAAAGGACCACTTGAAATATTTTTTGGTAAAAAAATAATCTTTTCACTTTCAAATCAATTATTTAAAATATAAAAAATTCCCAAATACCAAAGAATACCTTTTTTTTGATAATGTCCATGGAAATATATAATTTATTATTCAAATCAAATTGCAATCATGATGGAGGTAAATTTCATTCATTCCTTATAAGTTAAAAGAAAACATTTGTTTCACACAATTGTAAAAAAATTCAAAAAAATAAAACATTCATAAAACATAAGAATATTAATTTTAAATAACTTTTTAAAAAAGTAAATCATGGTTAAAAATGTATATAATTAATCATAGAAAAATTTTAATTACACTTTCGAAAAAAAATAAGAATACAAGTAAATGGTCGAAAAAAAATCGAATGAAAATATAAATATTGTTGGTTTTTATTAAAAACATTACATCATTATCTTAATTTATTAATTAATTTAAATGGAACGGAAAAATTTTAATCTCCAGAAAAAACAAGATTTGGATAAAATTCATGAGTTTCTTGAGAGGTAGATCATGAAATTTCATCATTAAAAACATAATCACAAACAATCTTGACAAACAATGAGACTGTAACATGAAACCCTTACCTCATGTATCATATTTCATCATAGGTGTTTTAAACTCTCCTAAAATTACTTTTTTCCTTTTCAAATCCACATTTAAGTGTTGATTGTGAACCCAAATTGATAACCACAATCCCAAAAAATTTTAAAAACCATATGACATAATCAAACCATTCCAAAATTGTTTTAACATGTTACGGTCATGAACCCTTTCCAATTTACATTAAACGGAGAGGAACATATCTGGATCATCTTTAATAAGATACCTAATTCAATAATCCATCATTTACTAGTTCATGATAAACTCTTCCTGGCTAATCTTACCATCATTGATACCTATTAACTAAGATGTGATGCTGATTTTTTATCCAAATAATTTGACTCTCATTAGTATCAACTTGTTGAATTCTTTCAAAAAAATTTGTAACATCCTATTAGGAGGCATTGATATTCCCTATCTGAGCCATGTCTTCTTCCTTAGAGTACATTATTATATCTAAAACAGAATCTAAAAAATATTCTTGGACCAATCCTTTAGAAAAAAATACAAAATTTCTTTAAAATCCTCACCTCTTTTAGGGTTATAGGAAAAGTGTTATCAACTTCCTAAAACCTCACAACACCATTCATAAGTTGATATGTATCCTTCAAAGCTTCCCTATACCCATCATTAATGTCTTTCTTTCCAACTGTGATTAGAGAAGGTCTAGGATAGAGGGCCATTTGAAAATTCCTCTTAAATTACCCTTCTTTACCTAAGGATCTTGTATGCATTGTATTGGGTAAAAAATAATAATTTTAATGCCTTTTAACATTCATCCCTAAATTCATTACTTTTATCCTCCCTAGGTGTTTGATTTTATCATAAGATAATTCCTTTTCAAAAGAAGATTAATTCCTGGAATAATTACCATCAATCATGTCAACCTAAGTATGAAGTATATAGAACTCTTTATGTTGCCCAATCTGATGATGCTCATTCACTTATCTTACATCATAACTAGTTATTTCCATTTTACATTTGACCTTCTACCATTCTCTATTATAATCATAAAACATGACCAGACTTTTTGGGAATTAAGGAATTCATGGTTACTCTGATAATGTACCAAGACACCACAGAGGGTCTTGAGTGAGACAAGAGCCTCAGACTGAGGTCTGGGCAAACCTTGAAGAATGAGAATCATCAGACTTTTAAAATCTAATGTAATATGTATATATTTATTATAAATGTATTATAAAACCATAATAATGCATATCATACCATATATTATTTTCGCATAACATATTATAACCCATTTATTAATAAATCATTATTAAAATCACTTTTCCGGGTGATAACTACTTCATTTTTAATGAATTTTTCCATTCAGAAGTCTCATTATTTACACATATATCATGATTCCATAATATCAAAAATATTAAACATGGTATTAATATCATATATATTAATTATATATTTATCTATATTCATCTATAAAAGGAATAAATGTTTAAATTCCTTACACCATTCATGGCGACGGTAGGTTGTATATACGCTTGAATGGTGATTCCATTTTTAAATGGATAGAA
Organism: Viscum album; assembly: GCA_963277665.1. Lineage (NCBI taxonomy): Eukaryota > Viridiplantae > Streptophyta > Magnoliopsida > Santalales > Viscaceae > Viscum > Viscum album. The sequence continues at coordinate 1,334,624,787 of OY728132.1, read as the reverse complement.
TGAAAGAAATATACAATGTAATTAAACTTTATATAATCATAATAACAACATATTAATATGTTAAATATATCATTAAAACCTTCAATATAAAGTGGTTATGGAAAATTAAATACACCGTTATGTGGGGACGATATTCCCTATGTATGAATGAGCGATGTTTTCATTTTTCATAGGATGGAGAGAATAAGGATAATTGATAGCCCATTTTTATAATAATAATTAAGAAAATTGATGATAAATGATTAATTATATTATAATTCATACCTTATATGTATAATATCATGTGTAATAAATAAAATTTAAATCAATCATAAAAGAGTTATAGACCTTCATTGAGAACCCACTATTGAATTGCACCTTAAGCCTTGAATGGATACACTATTAGAAATACCACAAGCTCTAGAATGTGGTGATAGAATCTTGGAAGGTATTATAGTATGCATTATCTGATATATATATATATATAAGGCTCAAAATGTGCCATGAAGATGGGGGAAGAGGTTCCCTTTTATAAGTGAAGGGAGGGGAACTCTTGGAATTATAAAAAATGTTTAAAATATAATTGAGTCATTCTCAATCCGAATTCTTCCAAATGTAAAAATATTATAATAAAAAGTGTAAAAGATCTAAATATCATCAAAAAATGAAATTTATATAGGTTTTGGTTTCATTTTAATCATTATAATATTTATTATTCTCCTGGTTAAACAATTTTAACCATAACTGCGGTAATGACTTATTCAATAATAAAGTGTCAGAATATTATTTATAAGGAGATAATTGGTTCATAGATTCCTAAAAGATGAAATTTTAAACAATATACTATGAATATTATTCAATTTAATTATTTTAATTATATTTTATATAATTTAATAATATATAATATGAAAAAAATATCAATAATGGAATTTTACACTATTCATTTAATTTGACATTAAAGACACCATCATGAAAATAGAATTAGAATATAATTCTTTAAAACATCCCAAATATTTCATTTTTATCTAATAAATCATGGAACTAAATAATTAATTTATATTTCAACTATTTTAATATTTTTAAAATTATTTATTTTATTTTTCAATAAATTGAATAAATACGACATTGATGTTGTGGAAGAATTTATGAAAATTATTCAATTAAAAAAAGTAGAAATAAATTACTATGATAAAAAAGGTTATATTTAAAATAATTACTTATAACTAATTTTATACTCTATTTTCATTTATTTAAAAAATTTATAGTTAATAAAGTCAATAGTGTGACATTTTGTATTTATTTTATTCTAAAATTAATATAATAGTCATAGTCAAAGATATATGGAACCAAGTGACATTATATTCGTGAAATTTATGGGCATGGACAAATTCAAATCATCCAATATGAAAATTTCATGTGTTATAGATTTGTTTAATAGGTTATCAAAAATATATAACACTATTTTACCCATTTTAACCATACTGGGGTGATAAAAAATTTACTATGGTTACCATTCATTTTGATAAAAAATAAAATTACAAAATTACAAAATTTTATTTCCCTGATTATAAAAAAGGAAACCATTTTTCAAGATTTAATTTCAATTTGTGGAATGAATTAATTTTAAAATAAGCACCTAAAATTACAAAACACACTTTTTAGAAAAATACATTTTCAGAATAAAACTATTTTCATTATTATCAAATGTAAAAAAAATTAAATGAATTTTAAAAAAATATAAATGAATATGCAATATTTTCAATTAATTAAAATCATTCATTCATAGTGAATACTTTAATGTATTATGATAAAACTTCATCATGTGAATATTTTTTTGAAAAACGACTCTTTAACATTCAAGTGATTTACTTTTTATTAATAATAAATTGATAATAGAAGAATTTATATTATATATTTTTAAGGAATAAAATTTTTATAATTTAGTTAGTCCAATTCATACATTCCATACCAACAACTAGGCGACAATTGTCACATCAAAAAATAATATTTTAAATGTAAATCACTATTTGTTTAAACTCGGTGTTGGTATATAGCCTTCAAGCTATAGACAATGGGAGAATTCCTAGACCAAATTTTGTTAATGTTTTATTTTTAATTTATATTCAATATAAGGATGGGTCTTATGAACCCTTCTTGAATTATACCCCATATTTTTATGAAATTAATAATCTTTAATAGGCTTAGGATTCATTGGAAAATATTTAAAGGATCTTAAAATTCCATGAGACTCTTGAATCTATTAAATTAAAATATCTCATATTTATTCATGAAATCTTCAGATGAAAATATTTTGAGCCCATTTTTTCAGAAATGTGGCATGAAAATTTTGAGTGGAATGACATTAGGATTAATTTTAAATAGTATTTTTATTCTTACATAATGTATTGTTGAAGTATTAGAATTTTTTATGCCTCTAACATGTAAATCACATGGTAATGGAGTTTGGGAACCAAATTTTTTGGATTATCCCCTTCAGACATGATATTTTTTTAAAATAGCTTAAATTCAAGAGATTTAAAATGGGTATTCAACTTGACATCTAATACAAGAACTTCAAATTATAAATACTTACATGAAGAAGTGGTCTATTGAGCCCTAATAATTGAAATATATTGGCCCAAGATATTATTAATATTTGATTCCCCTCCTATTCTATTGGATGTAAATATGGATTTTCATATATTAAGAGGATGTGTGATAAATCTATAATGGGTAGTAGTGATGGCATGAGTCATTCATCACAGTTTGATTCCCCAACCCTAATAGAGAGAAGACGTCATATCTTCTATCAATGTGGTATGTTTGGATATCTAAAATCATCTTTTTGGAAGAAACCCATGAAATGTTACACTTATAGGTTTTTAGTATATGTTTATAAGTTTTTTAGATCAAACTATTTTTCAAAAAAATGGTTTTTACCTCATAATGGATCTCATGTTTAATAAGATTATTCAAAATAAAAGGTTCCATAACCATAGGGTATTAGAGGAAGTAGTGGTTTATAATTTTGGATGAGTTAGTTGAGGACTAAACCTCAATGTGATGGGTGTCCCTAGATATAATTCCTTAACCCAAATCATCAGGTCTAAGATACAGAGTCATATGACCTCATGCATACCTCCCCATATGAAAGTAGTTGGAAACTAATATAGAGTTTCAGAATGTCATCAGTTAAGAGATTATACCCTCAGTGTCATGTCTTTACATAAGTAATAGAAAGTAAAATAATACAACATAATAATCATCAAGAAAATTAGAAATACAATAATCACAATTTAATAACACATGGAATGCATGTTATATAATAATAAACAAGCAGGATACTTAATTAGAATACCAAACCATGGTAATGTACATGAATTTAATAAATAAACAATTCTATGGTAATCCTTTAGATTATTTATCGAAAACTATCCTAGATCTATCATCCTCATCCCACCCATATACCAAAGGCCCATTTCCCTTTTCCGGGTCCCTATATATAATATCTCCATGCATACTAAGGTGCTTGTATAGGGTTTGAGTAGTAAACCCAATTCGGACACCACCAATGAATCCTTAACAGACATGAGGAGGTATTATTTTTGTATTCAATGATGATAATAAAAGAAAACAATTGTCATAACTAATAAAAAATCATTTACCATGAGAATATGTGCTAACCATGCTACCAAAAAGCCCCAAAAATACCTTGTTAGGCTCCATATCAGAAGGATAGTTGTATGATCTGGTAAGTGAGTAAAAAAAAGCGACAAGGTTAATAATAAATTATTTAAGTGGTATCATGGAATCAAGGTGGGTAAGGCCCCAAGAATATCGCATCCTGACTCCATTATAGTTCTAGCCTCTATGTCATCAGACCCCATGAAAGCCTCATGTCAGTCCTCTTGTATGTCATTACTATAACACTGCTACCTTGGGTCAGGACCCCAGTACATCTTGTCCCAACCCTATGTGAAATTCCATCTACATAATCATAGAAAGTTGTGTTCACTCCTCCTTAGAGGGATAATCATCACATGTTGGTCGACATGTTCAAAGTACTATAAAAACCCTCTAAATTAATCATAACACATGTGATATAGTATCATGTATATGGAAAATCATATGATATCATTTTAATAAAATAATATTAACATAAAATTCAGGTGATAAAAATCAAACATATTCAAAAAATCTATATGCATACTAATGGAATCATGAAACATCTACTTCTCTCATGGGATACACAAAAACCCACATATGATAATAATCAAGCACATCCAAACATACTATTCAAAATCAACTATCATTCCATTGAAACTAATTTATACAAGATCCCAAAAAATAAGGAAATTCTTACCTCATTATATATGATGAGGAACTCCATGGTTCATTATGGAATCAAACACTGAACACATCACACATCCATAAATAATGACTCACATATCAAGGATTCCTAACATGGGTTCAATTTTATTAATAAATATTTTTATAAAGATACTCAAGATAATTTCATATCAATAAGTTAATTCTAGAGTCACATACCTTATGGATTCCATCAACGAAATCAATTTCTAGGTATGTCAAATGAAGGAACACTAATTCACCAGATCCATTGTCAGCCAAAAATTAGAATATGATTTAATTTTTTAATTCTAGAGGAGGGAATTATTTGTATTAAATTATCATTGACCCATAATAAATTCATCATCGTAAAATATATTGATGATGAGAATAAATAAGAAGAATAATATCTCTGGATGATTGTTCTATATAACATATGCAGAAACGCCACCATTCTACAGTGCTCTATTTCCGGTCATGATTATTTTTCATTCAAACTCCAAATCTTACACAAATTTACCATGTAATCATCAACATATTAAGGTTATACCATCCATATTTCATCATGAAGAGGTTAGGTAATATGATTCTTAAATAGTTTCCCATAGAATGTGTATTTTAATGGAAGATATCAATTTGATCATGAAATTACATAAACATGGTAGATCATCCACTCAACTATGAGTAGAGGAAAAAATCATTTGGATCTATTGGAGTTAGAAAATTTTACATATATCCATCCACATCTCTTATGGGGGAATAAGCCATTGACAGGCATTATCAAGGGTCAGGTCGAGCACTGTTTCTATTGCGGTTTGTAGTTCATCTCAGCCACCCAATGGTTTTCAAAGATTATATATTTTTTCCTTCGGGGTTCATCCTCCAATGACAAAACCTATTTATAGGTATTTTTTATTACCCCCACTATGCCCTCACTTGTTTCCTGCTTGGATCTGATGGCACCATGTTTCTCATTCCAGTTTAGTGGTGGTTTCTCTAAGTGGGGTTAAAATCGGTTTTTTGGTCATATGATCTAGTGGTATGGAGCTTTGTCAGTGGATCATCATTGTTCAATCTTTTTTATGGTCTTGTTTCAGGTATCTTTTTCTAGTTTTGGTCACTTTTCAGCCTAGGTCTTGGTGTTCCTTTTTTATTCCTCCATCTCGGGTTCATCATTACCTTGTCTTAAATACCATTTAACCTAGATCCCTCATTCAAGACTCAACTTTTGTCTTGTTTGATGGCTTCCTCAATGATTTGGGTGGTGCAGGTGACTTATAGTATGGTGGAACGGTAGGAGGTTTTTTGTTGTGCTTAGTTTTTTGTGGTGAATCTCTATAGGATTTTTTTCACAACATCTTGATGGTTAAGTCTATTTTAAGTGTTGGTGGTTCTCTCTAGAGGTTGTCTCCTATGTGGGATCTATTTTTCATTTTTTTCAGGGTGGCTTCCTTGTGTCCATTTTTAATGGGATTCCTAGCTTCTGGAATGGCGGCGGTGGATCGATGGAACTGTTTCCTGGGGTAGTGTGATGCAGGTTATAGATGTGATGATAGAGTAGTGTCGGGAGATGATGGGATGGGTGTCATAAGCCTGATGGTTTCCATTGGTTGGGAAGGTTTGGTTATGGCCTGATCCCCTTGGATGGCCTATTTTTTGGTTGGTTTTTTTGGGTTTCTCTTGTTGGGAGGGTCCGGTCTTGGGCGTGGTTCCTTACCCATCCCACTTATGGCACTTTTTGGTGGTGTGGTCTGCTTTGTTGGTTCTCAATTAACCTCAAAGTTTTTTTATTTTAAAAATAGAATAAAAATGTTTTGTGCATAAAAAACTCACTGATTAGGTATTATCAGATCATTTTAATAATGGATAGACAAGGGAAAAAGAATAGGGGTTCCAAGATTAAATAAATTAGGGTTAAAGTTAGATTTAAGTCCATATGGTTTTTAATTTGAGATTAATTTTGTTCAATAATATGTGTGAATTCAATCACAAAGTGTGAATTAAATCCACACTTAAATTGGGTTCACCAAAAACCTGATGGGCCTCACCAGATGGTATGTGTTCCAAAAATAATTGATTGCATTATTCCATGGAAACAAGTTGTATAGTGGGGTCTTAGTTTTCTATAATACTTACTAGAAACCCATTGGTACATAGGTGGGTATCATTGTCCAGTTTTTTTCTACTATCCAGCCACCCCAATGTTGATCCCTTCCTCAAAACTCTAACACACATGTTCCATGACCCATAGCCTCAAAAATATTTCATTTTGATCACCCATATCATAGAAGTAAAAAATGGAAAAAAGAAAATTTTACAAACTCAAAATATATATAACATCAAAATAAATTTACAATGTTACAATTCACCCCCTCTAATGAATTCTCTTTCCATAGAAGTACCTTTCAATGTTCTTCTCAAAAAACACAGGCCACTAAGATTGAATATCATTTTCTTGCCCAAATTCTATTATTGGTTTCATCTGTGATTCCAATGAATATATACTAGTTCTAGTGTCACCCTATTAAGGACATTTTTCCTTAGGATTACAAATATCACTGGGCACTCCATGTTTGATGTGTCAAGCTCTAAATCAACATCCTTGTAATTCATGACATGTGTATGTTCAGGCATGTAACTATGGATCTGGGACACATGAAAAATGTCATTCATACCTCAGTAGTTATAAGGATGATCCATATAGTACTCCACTATCCCAACCTATTCGGTGATCATGAAGGATTCGGCATAGAGTGATTCAAGCTTCTTGTGTTTCCTCGGGTGTTATTAGCCTAATAATGGAGTAACTCTAAGAAAAACCTAGTTACCTATGGGAAGATAAAAAGTTATCCACATATGGTTTGAATATGAATTATACAATCTCTAATATATGATAAACCTATTAAATATCATAAAGAATCTCCCAAAGGTATTTCATGCCATAATCATCCCCACAATTGATGCCTTACCATCCGAATTACAATAGAGCGGTGAACAAAAAGGATTACCATAGATATGCGCATAATGTGTAATTTGAATACAATCATGATAAGTATTGTTATATGTTAACTCATTAAATGGTAGGTGATCATATCATACTCCTCTAAAGTCTAGGGAATAATATTTATGCATATGTTCTTAAATACAGATTTTCTACTCGGACTTTCAGTCCATCTGGGGGTAGTAAGATGTTATCAATCTCTATTTTTTCCCCATGACCTTCATCAATAAATTCAAAATTATAACTTAAAATATGAGTATCTATTATATATAATCTTAAAGGAAAATCCATTAAATCATACTATCTAATGATCATATAGACTTTCCATCTAGTTCACCGAGTGAGTCTAACAAATTGGTAGCAAATGAGAAACTTCTTTTTGTTGATCAATAATCACCCAAATAGTTTCATGAATTCATGCAGCCAATGGTAACCCCATCACAATTTCCCTAATGTAATCCTTCTGGTTCCACATGTTAATATGTTGTTTCTGTAATAGTCCAGTAGTATTTTTGAGTTTCGACTTTATCCTCTATTAATTAAGGAATCAAGAAACCAATATAATAATGTCCCTCTTCATCCGTGGCTACCAATACTATTCCCTAAAGACATAGTACATATTTTTCATAAAATGATGCACCTAATGAATAGTGATACATAATTCCCTCATAAACTCCTCCCTAATTGTAAAATGGACTACAGCTCTACAGGGTACATTGATCATTACATCATCATCCAATGGACCCCTGGGTATAGGGTTACCCCTAGATAGTTGTATCAATTTCATAATAAAATCTATATCAGTGTCATGTACAACCATTACCAAGTCTACTAAATAATATGTGAAAATAAAAAGAGAATATTTCATCGATCCCTAATTCTTATAATCATCAATCCTGTAGTCATCCAACAAGCTCATCAGGTGACATTTTTCCTCCTAAGGTTATTTACCATGATCCTAAGATACCTACGTCTTACAGTTAAGAGTATCTACTACAATTTTACCTTATATGGATTCATAATCCATATAAAAGTTGAACATATTTAGATAATATATCCAACACCTATGACTCTTGTTTAAGACTCTCTATGTGAAGATATAATGAAGGATCTTATGGCCAGTGTAGACAAAAAACCTCTCACTAATAAGATAATGTCCCCAATTCAACAAATTGTGGACCACGACTATAAACTATAATTCATGGGTGTTATAGTTATTATTATGATTTAATAGATGAAATGAACCATAATCTACTACCAATATTTATTATTAGTGGCACAAAACCAACACTTGATGCATCTTAGTAAATAGAAAAATTGATCCTTATCCCGGGAAGTGTGAAAACTGGGGATTTAGTCAGCCTCCTCTTCATACCAATAAATGATACTTCACAATATTTTTTCCACTATAGAACCATTAAATTATTATTCAATGAAAAAATTGGTGATGATATATGAAAGCAGCCTTAGATAAAATAATGGTAATATCCTACTAAACCTAGAATACTCCCAATATCAAACATGTTCCAAGGAAATGTCCAAGACATCACTACATCCACATTCTTTAGGTCCATAGATATTCATGTTTTAGACACCACATGTCCCATGAATTTATCTACTTTAATCTATAATAAACACTTTGACAATTTGGTATAATGTTGATTTGTGTGAAGTATACACACAACTATCTCGATATATATGGAATTTTTCTCTAAGGTTGGTTAGTAGATGAGAAATTTGTCAATGAACATCACAATGAAAAATTCTAGGTATGGGTGAAAGATATATTTCATGAGAGTCTTGAATATTACTATTTTATTATTCAGTCTAGACTATATCACCAGGTTCTTATAAACTCCATACCTTCTCATAAACATTTTTATCAGGATGTTCTCCACTATAATTCAATATTGATGGTATCCTGATTGAAGATCAATCTTGGAAGACCCTTGGTCTCCCTATAACTTATAAAGTATATCATAAATCCTATTAAAGGGATATATGTTCATCCCTATCACCTAACTTGGATTTAAATAATCTTTTCATATTCAAAGACTATTTTTCACCTTCTTGGTGAACAAGAAATATACAGTGAATAGTGAAGTTCTCAGAATAATAAATAGCTTCCCCTCTGTGTCCTTAAGATACACCATGATATCCTTAAACTAGGCTACTGTCACATCAAATGGGTGTATAAAGTGATTTATTCAACTAACATGATCCCTATCTCAATTTCAAATCAACTATTAGGGGTAATTAATATTATTTAGTATGGAAAGAAATTTTGATGGAGATCACTAATAGGAGTAAAAAATAGGTGGTTTCTAGTGACCCTAATAAAAGTTCCAAGATCTCTATCTTCACCATGATCATCCCAATATGAATCTTATGTAGACCATATCTACCTGCAACCATTTCCAATTCTCTAATCATTAGTTAAATCTCAACCTTCATTAAAGTATATGATATCCATCTTTGATAGTGATAAATGTGATCTTGGGAGGTGGTCAATCAGTCCATGCCAAGAATCACATCGAATCTCATCATATCTAGATTCATTATTTTCTAGAGATGTTTATAACCTAAAATGACTATAGGAAACTCTGGTAATCACTAAATATGGCCCACTTTTATGGCCAATGGTGTATCAAAGGAAAGTAACTAAATGTATATCATGAACTATAGGTCAAGTCCAGTAACAAGGTATACAAATATAAATAAATGGGAATTACTAGTATATAAATAATTGGTAGAAAATGTAGATGTGACTAAAAAAATACCTCAAAAATCATGTAGTTCCTCATAAAAATTTTCTAAATTATGATCAACTACATAAATAAGGAATGAATCAAATTGGTGACCCATTCCCTGAGATGCATGACCAGTCAGAATCATTGTATTTGGAGACATTATTTGAGGATATTAGACAAATATTCGGTTATATGACTGAATATTTATTGATCCCTTATAGAATACAAACCTAAAAAAACTATGGAAAATTTTCTAGAGATTTACCATCTTACAACATTGACAACACATACTCTGAGGTATCGAGTAGCCCCTTTGGTAATGTCTAATCAATACACAATTTATGAAAAATGGGTCACCTCCTAAAGAATATGAGGAATCCAAATTGTACACCACCTATATACCACTATCATGCTGAAAATATCTAGAATTATCCTTCCTCATACTCAAAAAATCAATCTTCATAATAGTAGGTGGTCCACTAACCGATGAACAAAAGGGTATAAAAATATCAACAAGTTCATGCTCTCCAAAAATATCTTGATGGCAAAGGTCTCGTATAGAACCTCTTGTATGTTTCTAATTTCAAACTCTATTTCTATCATCTTTGGTCAGAATGAAGTCTGATCATGACCTTCCTAGCCTTATGTGCCTCGTTTCTAGCTAAGAGTGAAGCAGTTAATAGAAGCTCTATAAAATGATTGGAGTATGCATATAAATTCAATGTCTCTTTATGTAGCTTCATAAACCCATGTGATATGTCTAGATTCAAATTATCAAGAAATAATTCCTCAAATAATCCATCCTTGAAATTATCCTAGGTCATACCCTAACACCTACCAACATATCCTATCAATCCCCACCACCTCCTAACAGGAACCCATAGAATTAGAGCTTCTAGCTTCACCATAATTTCCCCATGTTTCTTAATGATGTAAAAGACATTATTGATGATGCTTATCCTACCCTCAGAGCCCTATATGCCTCAATTTATTTTATCATATGGTGGACACTATATCTTGATGTCTCAAGAATAGTTGACCATGGACATCAACACTCCTCCACCCTGGGAAGGAACAACTGAAAGGACTACCTATTGGAGTGGGCCTACTGGCCTTACTATCAAAGTCAACACTAGATCATGCATTTTATCACCCTCTTATGCATGTTTTTTTTGTAATAAGGTTTTCCTCCCTAATGATAGTACTCTTATAGTGACTCGGTTTTTTTTCTTTTAAGGATTTGAAATATTTCAATAAATATTTTCATTTCCAAGTGCTAGGATGACATGTGTTTCTGAGGCTAAGTGATCTCGAGATTAATTTTATAAAAATATTAAATATATTTTATAACACACACATAGTTTTTCCAATATAAATTAATTTATTCTGAATACTTTCCCGGATAAAAATTATGAGACTATGGTTGACTCTGAAGCAGGATTACCCTAGGTGCAACCTAATGTGGTTCAGTGTCGGATTTTCGAATAAGGTATATCTGGGAAGGTGAATTTAGTAGATTAATTAATTCATTTATTTCCCAAAACCTTTTTACCACAATAATTTTCCTTTTATAAAAAATCTAAAGTTTTCACTGCAGAACCTTAAAATTGTTTAGAGTATGTCCCATCGTTCTTCGTAGGAGAATCGATATCAGATGATGACTGGTGACTAGATTGAGGTTGATTGATAGATTTTGAACACACTAGATCTTCCCCATCACTATAATATTAATTCATAACCAATTAATGACACATTATTGAGTTAGGGATATTCAATTGGGTTTTCCTCCGTTAGCTAAAATATTGAGCATGTTTTTATCTATTATTATTTTATTTTCAATTAAATAAATAATTCACATGATCCCATGTATCAAAATAAATTGATTAATCTATTTATTATTGTTATACTATGTTTATCACCCTATATATCTCTGATCAATGATAATTGTCTAAGAACACTTGGCCAATGACTAGTTTAACTTCGTTCTTGTGCCTTTACCTCAACCTATTCTTCACATTATTCTCCATTCAGATATGTATCCATAACATAAAATTTTTAGGTAGGTCCAATTGTAATCTGAAAACCATATTCCTGGTGGACCAGAAAAAAATTATTGGATCAATAATTTCCATTTTGATCAATATAAAACACTAGTGATACCCCATGGACCTGTGATCGGGTGTGGTGATGTTAATGGCTGACATGCGAGACATGATACTGGATTCCTATGGGTGGATGGATTCAAATTTATGGCCATTGAAGGATAGTAAATCAACTACCAACATAAATATCTATATTTTAGTGAGATCTTAGGTGGAATTGGGTAGATTATATAGTGATATCAGAAGATCTAGATGTCGCATGATGGATTTGGAGTTCTGTAAAAATAAATACTATGCAATTTTTACTAGGATACGCCCACATCGTGTAGTACTCGTACTGTAGTGTCTAGGTTTTCAGGGAAAATATAAGGATTAAAGGCCATGTGGTTGGGCCACACACCATGTGAAATCTCACATGAATCCATTCCATGTTCCAAGATCACACACCTATTTCACTATGTGGGAGGAAATGTTGGGTACTCTGGGAGTACATGGACATGAATCGGTAGACATGGGCATGGACAGGGGCACATGTATCGACCTAGAGAGCTCGATACACATTGTGTAGTATCCTTAAATGTTTTTTACTAAAACATGTCCCTAAAATCATGTGTTGTAGAGGAAATATACAGGAGACTAGGTGAGGTCACACACTGTATGAACCACCATACATGTCATGTACTTCTTTATGTAAATCCAACATATCATATCTATAACGTTTTTACTTGTATATTGGCCCATGGATAGAATATTAAAAATTTTCTCTTGTATAGAATTGGATGTTATAATTAATAGTGACTTATAATATATAATGTGATATATTCTAAGTGTGATGCTACTTTAGATGGTGCTCGACTATGACATTGATCAAGAAAGATCATCGGAGATACACTGGGGTTTGAAATCCACCTACTATACTAGGTTATGAATCATTTACCTTCTAATTGGTACCCCCTATATATACTAGGGTGTCATTAATATTCCTAAAAATTGGTAATACCAATATAATTTAGGTCATGGTTCCTCTATCACCTGAGTTCTACCTCTTGGTGGACTAGTCAGTGGGTCCTCTATCTACTGAGTGGAACCCCCATGACGGAGCAGGGCATGGTTCTTCTATCTACATAGTGGTACCACTTGATGCACTAGATAATGGGTCCTATACATGGAGATTGTTCTGCATTGACTAAACTAAATAGTGGTTATTTTTGGTTCCTCTACATGGTTACTTAATTAGATAGATAGATGAGAATTTGGGCATTATTGATAAACCTTTTGGAACTATCGATAAACTCATCCTCCTAGGATGGGCTATGATATAGAGATCCCTTTTATCCCTTGTATTTTTTCCTTATATGATTATATATATCCTTTTTTAATTTCCCTATTTATTTGGGTTGATATTACTACTTATATCCTTTCCCTTTTCCCCCCTCAATTTTTCAAGGCATTCTACTAGGTATGAATATACTCACCCCTATATGATATTTTCTATCACCTATCATGTATTATATAGATAATAGATAGATCAAAGATAATTTTAAAGGTGAATTAGGATAATCATAAGAATTTTACTATGTATAGTGTTTAGGTCTTAAACAAATTGATCTAGCCCCTCTTTTTATTTCTTTTCCAATTTTTTCAGGTTGCAATAACTTTTCTGAGTGGGCATGTATTTTTACCCATTCATTTTGGTTTACTCTGTCACACTCTTTTATATTAACTTAAGGTTATTACATGTAATTTTTTTTACTATATAGGTTATTTCCTTTTATTATTATTCCTATGCACATCTTCCAATAGATGGTTTGGTGCATGCATACAGGTACATTAGGAAAAGGCCTCCCATATTAGTTATTCCTTCTTGGTGCTTATCACTAACCCCTAGAATATGGATTCTAGCATGGGGTAATTGTGGATCAACTTTACACTATCTAGGTAGGCCCTAGTTGGTTATGTCATGATACATTGGTATCATTGGTGGTCTAACCTTGGGATTGTTGTTTGAGTTTTATCCCCTTATGATGTTCCATATGGAATTTAGGGAAATGGTGTCAAAGTGTCTCAAGTGAATACTTTAGAAAATGGAACCCAATGTTTTTGTATTATCCAATGTATCCATTCACTAGGACTTTGAAAACCTACTTTTCGACTAGAAATATTGAGACATTGGTTTTTGGTTACATTGTTTCATGCATCATATGTGATTGAGTACATTAACAGCGCTTCTTGAGTAAGCTCCCCGTATATAGATATATGATCATTTGTCTATATTATTCCTTGATTAATTTTATGGATTACTCTATAAAGATAGACATCTGGTTTACCGATTCAGTATCATGTCAATGATCCAATGTGTGTTGAGGCCTTGGTTCAAGGTCCATCATGCAGTATCCTTCTTCCAAGAGGGTAGGAAGTATCACCCCCACCAGTCAAGAAAAATATTTTACTGCTAAAGTAGGATGAGGATGGATACTATATTAGCACACTCTTTTTGTTCCAATAATAGAGGCTGTTGAGGTTATTCGGTGAGCCATATTCCCAAGAATCAGAGGATAAACTTAAGTTAATTATTTGAGCATTCAGGCATGTACATAACCTGAATAATTAGATGGTTTATCTATAATCTGTATATTTCTGAAAATCATTTGGGTGATGTTTGAGTCTATTCATGTATATTAATGATGATTCAACACTCTAATAGTATAACTTCTCTAATCTGTTTCATGAATAGTATTACCCCTCATGCTTATGAACTATTCAGATGTAAGAGATTTTGGTGCTGCGGTAGGGAGGGATGAATGTTTTTGATCATGTTGAGAGGTTAATTTTCCTCAATGGTACTCCCTTAACATGATTCAATTTAGTTACTTTAAGGTATTCAATATCAACCAGTGTCTCTATAGAGAAATCTATGATAGTGTGGTAACCCTGTGCATTCCTAAATTTTCTAGAGTGCTTGAGAAATAAGTGGTTATTGAGTGATCCATATATGATGGATTCCATGTAGATGGATATGGTCATGTAAATAAAGGGGTTTAGTCTTCTACAATATCTAGAACATGACATCCATCAGGGTCTTGACGTATCAGATATCCTCATTGCATGACTCAGTCATGTGGTTATGTGTGATAGGGACTATAACGATGAAAAGGGAATCCTAAAGGGGGTAAATTCTATACATGTGTGGGTAGAGGTCTTATGGAACATGATTTTCCAACCAGACATGAAAAGGATAGTAGAAAGATAGTGTATGTACCACCACAGAAGAGATAGAATCGTGATCATGGTTCTCTCAGGTGTGGCCATGGAGGTGGAGTTGGAATATGAGTTGGTTAGTCTCAAGGAGGAGGATCTACTGGTGGTGGAAGATGATATGATATTCTTCCACCACCACTACTAGGATTCCATTTCTAGCCTTAGGAAGATAGCAGTTTGTGGTGTTTGAAACTAAAGGCTATGAAGGATTATTACATGGAATATCATGAGATAATTAGAGGTATAACATATATTAATTCAAATCCTTTTGTTGTACTAGTATACACATGTCATATTCAATCCTTAATCCCCTATTCTAGGTGTGAGAGATGAAACATCTAGTGGAAACTTTATCCAACCATTTTTCTTTATGGTTCCTATAGAGAACACTTATTCAATATACCTTATATGCTTCTAGTGTGATAATTCACATGGTGGAGAGAGTTTCTCTTGTGACCTCATGGTTTCCATGATGATACCATATCACATTATCTAGGTTATGTAATGGTTTCCCAAAGTCTGATCCCATATTGACTATCACTACAGACGAGTTAGGTTTCTTCAGATAGATGGGATGAGATACACCTTTGTGGTAGAGATAGATCTCATGGAGGAGTGAGTTGGTTATATTAATAGGATGATTCAATCCATCACCCATCAATTATAATGTTTATCCATTGGATAAAAAAGTCACTTAAATGATTTTTTTCCTTCATTCATGGAGGATTATATAGGAATCTACCCCAGGGAAGTTCTAGGACAAACACTAATGTGGGATATGGAGTTTTGAATTAACATTCAACCCATAACTATTACAATATATTCTGAGTCATTTTATAGGTCCCCTACTAAGCTCTATGAGATGAGGTTTTAGTTAGAGGACCTTTGAGAGAACGGTTTTATCAGACCCAGTGTGCCCCTTGGGAATCTCAAGTTATATTTGTAAAAAAGGAGGATGGAAACTTGTAGGTTTGTGTTGATTATCATAACATGAACAGGGAAACCATAAATAAATTACCCCATTATATTAACTGAAGTTCAATTTTTCTAGTTATGACTAGTGAGAGGGTTCTCGAATAGTGATCTTAGGTCTAGCTGTCACCATTTGTGAGTTTCCGAATCTGATATTCTGAAGCTGTAATTTTGATGTCTCTATGGATACTATGAGTTCTTGTTGATGTTTTTTGGTGTGATAAACTCCCCTTTTATGTTTATAGATTTCATCAACTTGATTTTCAAGCCATACTATGATTTTTTTTCTTCTCTTCATTGATGAAATACTCATATACTTTATGTCAGAGCACGACCTTAAATATAGCTTGAGTGTGGTCCAAAATTTAATTCTATAACACCATCTTTATGGTAATCTCTTGAAGTGACATTTTTTTATCCAAGAGGTTCAATTTTTAGGAAATTTCATTTTTGATTATGGATTATCTCTGGACCCATTGAATATTGATATAGTGATTTCTTGGGATCTAGCAGAGAACATTTCAGGGGTGCAGAGTTTTCTTAGGTCAGAGGGGTACTATAAGAGATTCTTGAAATAATTATCCAAAATTGAATCCCCTTTGAACAACCTGACATTAAAATGGAAACAATTTATCTAGATTGATTAGTGATAGGGAACCTTTTAGAATTTGATACTATGGTTGGTGAGTACTTTTATTTTGAGAATACTAGAGGAGGGCATGGAGTATGTAATGTATTGATATTCCTTAAGAGATGTGCTCAAGTGAGTGTTGATTTAGGGGAAGGTTCTGATCACATATGGTTTTAGGTAGTTGAGAACTCATGAGCATAACTACATAACCCACGATATGGAGTTGGTAGTGGGAGAATTCACTCTGAGGATGTGGATGCACTATCATCTAGGATAGTTCTTTAATGTTTACTCAGACCATATGAGTCTCAATTATGTTCTCACCTAGAAATATTTGAACATGATATAGTGGAAATGGTTGTAAATCCTATACCACTGTATATTTTTGATAGTATTTACTCTTGGTAAGGGAAGTGTGATAGAAGATTCCCATAATAGGTACTCCAGGTCTCACATGGTGAAGTAGGCATCTAAGCAATTGGCTTCACTGCAGTTGACCCTAGTAGAGGAGGAGGGTAAAACATAACTATAGTCAATAGTGTTGACTACCCATATTCTATATATTTTGAGGGATACTCAATTAGGATACATCGACTGTGAGGTTGTCCATAACTATATATCCTTAGAATATTCACATGATTTTGTCTCTAAAGGATGGAATCATGTAATCCTTTTATAGTGATAGATGGTGGTTTTGGTAACGTTGTGAGAGGAGGAGATGAGGGAGTTTAACACTTATCCTTTGGTTGTACATATCGGTGTAGTGAAGATACAAATGGAGTATTAGTGGATTTTTTGGTTGGATGTAATGAGGAAAATAATTTCCGAGTTCATCTCCCAATATCTGAAATTTCAATAGGCGAATTCAAGCACAAAGTTCATGTAGGATTTTTTCCACCTATTGAGATCCTGGAGTTGAAATGTGATGGAATATCCATGGACATTATGATTCGGATTCCATGGACAATCAGATTCTATAATTCCAACTAGATAATTGTTAGCTAGCTTACCAAGTAGGTGCACTTTCTTTCTATCAGGGATCAGAGTTCAATGGAGATTTTTGGGGAAGTTGTATGTGATAAATTTCATACTCCTTCATGAGTTTCCCTCAAAATTTGTTTATGACTATGAAATACAGTTCCCATCATAGTTTTAGATAGGCATAAAGGATGCATTCAGAAACTTGTTGAGGACTTTTACATCTTTTCACACCCAAACGGATGGAAACACCAAGTGAAAAATCTAGGTGTTAGAGGATCTTCTGAGGGATCTCATGTTAAAATTATTCCAAATCTTTGATTATAACTTTACTTTGGGAGATTTTCCTTCTAATAATAGCTATCACTCTACTATAATCATCAAACCTTTTGAGGAACTATGAGGGAGGCTCTACAGGTTAACCATATATTAGAATGAGATCGGTGAGGTGTCTCTAGTTCTTCTATAGATGGTGCATATATTGTTGGAGAATCTTCAGGTGATATGATAGTGTATGAAGAATTCCAAGAGAAGGAAAAAATCATATTCAAATCGACATCGTTGTCCCTTGTATTTTGAGAATAGAGACCAATTTTTCATGAGAGACTCTCCAAGATGAAGAATATAGATATTCATCCTAGTAGGTAAGATGTTTTTCAAAGTTTATTGGGATATTATAGATATTACAGAGGTTAAGTGATGTTTCTTACTTCCTATCCTTTCCCCCATAGTTGGAGTAGGTGCATGAAGTCTTCCATGTGTCACAGTTGATTATATACATGAATGATTATATTCACATTATTGACTAGGTAAGGTAGGGAATATAAGATAGAGACACCATCATGGTGTATCCAATGGTGATTGAGGATCAGTATGAGAGGATATAATGTGGTTGACCATTCACATGGTTCAAGTTCTCTGGAAGCATGGGAGAATGAAAGAGAGCACATTGGATTGGTAGAGCCAGATGTTGGCTCAGTATCCCCACTATTTTTCTTAGGTCGTTCTTTTGAAGGTGTTGATACCTTCTAAATGAGCCTCATAAAATCCATAAGGTAAGAAATACCCAAAGTATGGGTATTATATTCCCCATAAATAAAAAGTATGAAAATGCGGCCAAGATACATGGATCACATAACCTATAATAGGACACATGAGGACATGGCCATAATATGGTGATGAAAACATCTCATGTTCAGCATATATCCTACTTGGATATCATGCATATCCCATTTGAAAAGACCTTATGTTCTTGTAAAGGCATCTAAGACTATTTATTATCATGTGATGGATTCTATATGAGTTCATCTGGATCATACAACATGTCCATCAGAGGATACCTAACAAACCACCCAAAAATCATTATAAAATAAGGGATTAAAATATAGAAAATTCATGATCCTATTGAAGTCATGAAACTTCACAAGACTTTCCCATGTGGTTCACACAAGACACAACATAAGAATTGACAATATTCTAGCCTCATCACATAATAACCTGATGGCACATCACTTTCGTCATGTGAAGGGGTTCAGACATGTCTAGGCGATCATGTGCATCCCCTTTCGGCTCCAGATCCCAATATAAGGTTTTTCCATGACAATTATCGGTCATCACCATAAGACCATTTTTTTTTCAAGTTATGTGCAACCAATGGGGAGAGTGATTTTATACGACAACACTCATTCCAGCTCGTGAGATTCTCAAACCTTGTAAAATAAAAAATGAAATTAAAAGGGAAATTATGGGAGCTTATTATGAGGGAAAGATATGCTGGTATTTTTAGAATGGAGTTATATTCCCTAGGAGATCACCATTTATCACGTTAGGCCCCCTCTTCAAGTCATCTTCATCTCACAAAGGCCCCCTAGAAATCCATCTTTGTCTCATGGAAATTCCTAGAAAAAGGATCTTAGATCACACAAAACCCTTTCAATAGGTGTCATGATCTAAGGAATCTCCCTAGATATGTGATAAAAAAATTTAAAATCCCATTGGAATGTAAAAAATATTCTTCAAGACCCCTTTTATTGAACAAAATACAATAAATGGGGAATTTATAGGATACACCTGTCGTCTATGATAATCATGGGACACCTAGAACATGATTTCAGGAATTATGTGGTGTTAAATCCTTCCATAGAATCCATCCTAGATCTATGAAATAGTCATCATACAAACTGATGCATAATCGGGGTGGAATGTCCTATAAATACCCCACCATGTCATATAAAATCATCTTTATATCCACGCACCAGCACACCTGGGCATCAGAGTGTACTTATTGGAATGGTCAATCATGCTATCATAAGGTCATCCACTAGGTAAAAATATGGGGAATGACCTAAAAGATCATGTGACATACATAATAATATCTCATGATCACTCATAGATCACAAGAAGAACCTATATAGGGTTATTTGAATAACATCCCACATATATACTGAATCCCAAAAGACGTAAACAAGCTGACCCTAAACAAATCTAAAGCACATATGCAATAAAAATTGCAATAAATGATAAATAGTGGGAAACATATGTAAAGAACATATATGATGATCCCCATTCTCTTTGAATGAATCATCCACATCATGCAACATCATTAAGATATGTTTCCAAAGTCATATGATTCCCCCTAAACATACCATTTAGATCATATGATGTCCTAAATATACATTAATAAAGTCACATGAAGCCCCCTGATCATGCCACCTGAGTCTTGTGAAGCCCTCTAGGCTCACCATATAGATCTTGGGTTATTCTATAGACACATATCCCATGTTAAGGGATGGAACCAATGTATGTTTTTTGGGTATCACTAATATTTCCATGCTTCTATGATAGATTATGTGACACCATTCAAGAATGTCATCCAAATCGTGTGAAACCCATAAAGAATGTCAGCTGAGATCTTGTGATGTCCTCAATAAATGTCATCCAGAAAATGAAACACCCTCCAGGAATGTCATCCAAGATCAGACAAAGTCCCGAAGTAGAAGTAAGTATGGTATGATGATGTCCTCCAGAAAATGCATTCATCATCCTTTGATGGTCTTCATATATTCCATTCAGATTATGTGATGTCCTTTAAACAAGTAAACTAGATCATGTGGTTATCTTAGGACATTTCTGCAGTATAGCTATATATGTCCAGACATCCTCTAACATGTTAGGAATATAATTAAGGAATTTCATGTAGGTAATAAACCAGGTCATATAGACTACCAAGCTAGGTCAAGCATGGGTCCCCAGACATGATGATCTTGTCTAGACTCTATATTTAGGAATCTTTAGTGTGTAGTCCCCAATCAAACTGAACCATGAGGACTCTGATTCCTGATATAACCAAGAAAAATAGGATTCCCTCCTAAGTAATGAGATCCATATTAAGCCACCAAATAGTAGTCCCATCACATATGTCCCGCATTTTCAAGAAATTTCACTGATTAAATTATATTCCTTGTTTCTCACACTGAGCATAAACCATGTTCCCTTAGAGAGTTTCGATGATCATAAAATTTCCCATAGGTAAACCTCAGTGTGTAATATGTGATCAGTGGAGTGATATTATTGCCTCTATATTAGGGAAAACTCGATGTGTAAGTCCCAATCCAACTAAAATACAATGAATATTATTTATTTAATAACCATGATATGTAGGATGCCTTTTTATGGACCATGATTGTATAAATTGAAACTTCACTGCATGTTTTCGTTATGTATCAGGAATTTGAACCATCAGTACCCAATATCTCCCATTTGATGATATTTCTCCCTCATCCATCATCAGACTGATAACCCCAAAAATCAATGATGACTTTGATTCCTAAAATATCTATGATACATAGGACACCATCGTATGACCTGAGCTCCATAATAAACATCCAACGTGTTGTCCCAATACATAAGTCCCTCTTCCATATGAAGGGAAACTGATTACTTTCTATCTTTTTTCTCTAACATTTTGAATGTATCATGTGGGTTTATGGAGTTATAATGGTCATATCATTCACATTATGAATCTCCCTTAATCAAGGAAACCTAAGTATGTAATCCCCAATTAGTGTTATGATATGACTACCCCATACAACGGTATCCACCTCGTGGTCCATCCTATGGTTGTGATTGAACTATGATGACTCTAATTCCCAACCTAAAAAGGATACATAGGACATATCCTTAAGTTTCGAACTCAAATATGTGGTGCTTAAGTGCCTTTATGTATGTCATTTTAATACAATGTTAAACTGTATAGGAATAATAAACAATGAGGATTTTGATTCCTATTATAAACAAGATACATAGGATTCTTCATTATAGCTCAATCCCATCCTTGACATATTAAATGCCTTCCCACATGATAGAAAATTCCAAAGTTCCTAGATACATGGCTTCAACATATAAGAAACTACCCATAAATGAGAAATCAATGAACATTCTTAGATACATATAGATGAATCCATCGATAAGATTCCCCTTTGCATATAAAATGGATTAACCTATGATCAATTTTTTAGGGTAACTATTCCCCTATCGATATTATGAATATATTCTAGAACATATATTAAATATATAATATAGTCCTATAGTAAGAAAATATTTCCACCAAAATGGTATGATGGGTCTAACCTATTATCCAATCCAATAGTGTAACTTCCTAAGCATCATTGGGTCTAAAAAAAGGACCACTTGACTTTGGAAAGTAGGCCCCTAAAAAGTTTTAGATGTGGGAGCCATTGGGGGATTCTATGAAATATATGCATGAATGGTGAATCTGACATGAATTAATGCATATAAATCAAACTCCCACAATCTAATCATCGAGAAAAACCCATCCATGTTGTTTCTGAAGAAAAAAAAGATCTTGAACCCAATGTAAAATCATATAATTATAGTGTATCTTCCAAAAGATAAAAATAATATATTTCCCAGTTCTCATAAGACAATTTTGTTTTCATCAAATGGGTGATCAACATCAAAATGCATATTTTTCAATCAAAACAAAAATGTTGAACTTGACATGAATATCTCAAATAAAAAAATGGATAGTTTACCATTTGATTTTTCATGTTGTTTGAATATCCTATGAAATCATGGAAAACCATACATTAATCTTATATATGATCCTATATAGTTTGGGTTATTATTAAATAAGTCCATTATTTCTTTGAAAATTCCATGTAAGAATAATGGTTGGATCAAGAAACCATGGAAAATTGTGTTACCCATGCATATACCATTAAGCACATATCATTCTTATGATGATTCTGTTATCAATGATCTTGATCCTTGTTTTCTTTGTGACTATAGATACATCTCTCACAAACAAAACCTTGATCTGACATGTCCTCATCCATCATCTGTTCTAGAAAATCAGTTATGGATGAAATCCATGTGGGACTCAAATTAACCTCACCATCCTGACACCTTGAGTGTCGGGTGTAAAGAATAATAGTCTAGGAATAGTATCAATATGGTATAATCCTATCCCTTGAGGATCCCCATGTGGTTCTCCAAAAGATAAAATTGAATTTTCCAAAGCATTCAAATAAATCTTCAGTAAATCCATTAACACTTGTTTCCACAACTAACTACTATGAAATATTATCCACAACGCGTGAAAATAACCACCTTTACTATTTGGTGATGTTAGATCTTGGAGTCAACTATGGATCACTTCCAGTTTGACGTCCACAAAGGAGGTCTCTCATCAACTATCGTTTCCAGTGCCACCCCACTAGTTCTTTGTTGTTTTCTATTGAGGCTTCCACCCGACAGACTTTCACCTATGATACCCATTCATGAAAAAAAATTAAGACATAGGATATGGAAAATTTTGAGTTGGATCATATCCCCACTCTCACTAACGATGTATAACAACATATTCTAGAAATATCCACAAAGTAGGTTCAAATCCCTGCTCACTCAGAACAAGTATGTGGGCATATTTATATAGCAGGCATGAAGGAGGAACATATTTATAACCCCATGCATAAATCCCATAAACTTGTTTCAATGGCACAATGAGGATAGAATTACCACTTAAATTTAATATATCATCTATTATAGAGTTGGGATAGAAAATGTGAAGGGATGAATTCCTTTGGAAACTTTTATAAAGTGTCATTAAATCTTGGAAATAGCTAATGAAATCCTCCTGCAAATTCTAGAACTAGTACAGATATAGGGAGAGGCGCTTATTCCTATCTCTGCACCCATGGTAGCATAACAGTATTATTAACATGAATAAGTGGTTACCCACGAGAAAGTTCACATTATTTCATCCATCAAGGAATATTTTGGAAAAGGATGAGGATGTGAACCTTGATAATATTCACTTTCCAATAGACTCCCACCAAGTTATAGTGGAAGATTCCTCAGGACAAGGGAACATTCATGTTGAAAAAGATAGGAGGAATATTCCAATGGCCTAGTATTTGGCACATACCACCATTCTAGTCAGGTCTCACCATGTGATAAAATCACATTCCTCAGTAAAGGATCATGTTCATATTTACAAATACTATAATAATAATCCAAAGGATCAAGATGGGACTCATATCCCCATCCATTTCTAGGTTCACCAAGTGAGAGATTTACATGACTCGTTGTAGACTCATATTACTATCAGTGAATCTACCTATAATAATCTTCTAGATCACATATTCCAAGCTCATATCCCAACTTACACCATTAAATGTCTATATTAACATCATTATGAAGATATACTAGAGGGGGATCATGTCCCTTCTCCCATTCTAGAGGTTTGCCGATATACTCTAATGGGGAATGAATATTTAGACTTGGCTCATATTCTCACACTAAACGGGCTCAATAACTGATAGTAGAAATTTCCTTAAAATGTGATCATATTCTTATTAAAAATAACTAGCAAAATACTCAAAATGATTAGGATCAAGTTCCTATCCTCATCTTGGATGAGTTTCACCATGTGATAGGGGCACGTGCCTTAGGGTAGGATCATATTATGGTCAACAATGAAAAATATCAATGGAATATTTCATAATATTGTAATTTTTTTGGAATATACTCATGCATCATTAGACAGTTATCAACGATGTTTGACATTCTTCATACATCATGCTCAAATCTATGCACATTTTTAAGAGGTAAGTCCACATATTCCGAACACAGGGTTGAATGAGTCTCATATTCATGATATTCTTATTTATAGTGTCCTTAAGGTTGTTTGAGCCACATTCTAAACATCAAATGGGTCTATCAACTCTTCAACTGAAGCAGAAGGAAATAATTAATCTGATATTCCTCTTTATAGTAGTGTAGAGATGGATCATAGGGACTTTACTCCATACATCCTCCGTGGTCAACCTCCCTATGGATATATCTCCAACAGACAAGGAAATCATCCCATTTACCATGTGCCTTCATATAAATAGGTTCTTAAAACTCAGACACCTTCTTATAGAGAGGTCCTAAAAACATCAGGGTCAAATTCATATAGTTCCCCATAAAAATCCACCACCACTTCACTATGATCAATAGACAACCCCAATAAGCACATTAAGTGGTCTTACATGATAGAGGCATGTATATATAATTAATAGGAGTTTGAAATTGACATATAGAGAGTGTTAGCCAAAAATAACATCCCCACTATTTTATGGAACCTTCCCACTTATAGAAATGAGGTCCTATATGATCAAGGAAAGGAGTTCACTCTGTATATAGGCCAAAATATCTAGTAAAATCATCAGCAATAGAAGGATATACATCTCCATTATCGAGGATATGAGTATCACCTTCAAACCATCAATACACTATGCTGTAAACTGACTATGGATTCCTTTAATATATCTTGGATCCCAAGAATGGATATGCATGAACAACTACATTGTTTGCGTTCATATAGAGACAACTCTATTCCTACTAATTTTCATATCATCACTAGACATACATATCCAAGGATGGGAGAAATATGTATTATTTCAATTCACTATTTCCACAAAATAATAGAACCCCTCCGATATGACATCCTATTTTTCATATCCTCTGAGTAAATCAGAAGACTGGGTAAAGTGTGATCCAATTAGTCACTGTAAAAAAAACCCCGTCAACGGTGACAACGCATCCTAAACAGATATAAAGGAAAACCCAAATATCTACAAACTAGAAACCTTGGAACAATATGAACAAATTTCATTCACAAAGGATAAATTTTTGATCAACTTGACAACTTATCATAGAAAATAACCCTCTTCATGGAATACCATTTCACCTAGTTACTAAACAAACACAACTGGACCACATAAAATAGGCCATTGTAGTAGTTTTCATTGCAGCCTAACAAGAGAGAACCCAAACTGCCGAGTTGGGGGAATATATATCACCACCAAATCCCCTCAGATCATAAATTACAAATATGATATAGGATATATCAACATCATTTTCAACCAAACCCCAACCCACTCGGCTAGATAAATTTATATCTCAATCACCATCACCAGGTTTATCATTCCCTGTGGGGGTCTACGGGAAATCAATGACAGTTCCAAATCAACCTCGGGCCACTTGTATGGGGGTATATATATGAAAATTTCCATCCTATGAGTCATAATGACCTTGACTATAATCATTAAATCCTCCACAACAGGATCAACCAATTCTAATTGTGGCCCCTATTAGTTCTCATCCCATGTGTAGGGGTATTTTCATCATCATTATCACAGTATAGGGAATGAGTCTTCTCTAAAATGTGAAGTAAATATTGATGGTCATCATCCCATTTGTTCCCCCCACCACAAAAGAAACATATATTATTTGGGGCCCATTTGGCAATCACAACTGGAAACTCCCTCAAGATCACCACTCACAGGATAAGAAGGTAGGAATGTATGGTAAAGGAAATCAAACCTCGCTAGGGTTGCAATCCAAAATAGTCCAATACAGTCAAGGGTTTAAAGAATATACCTAATGAAGGAAGTTTAATGTCATCATGTTATGATGAAAGTAATGGGACAACTACCATTTCTTGATACACCACTATAAATGTTGTCACCATCAACACAAAATCTAATGTAGATCAAGATACACATGCATAGGAATTCAACACAAAAAACATGCCCAGATGGGAGGATTTGGATGTACCTACTGAGGCTATATGTACCCAAAACCAGAGGAGACTCCAAATCTGAAACCTCTAAATATTGAGTTTCTACCTCTATAGTGTAACATTTCCAATGAAAAATGTAAAGGTGTGGCAACATCCCAATCACAACCCCAAAAAACTGAAAATCCATCGACATAGGAACAATTTTCATGTTATGAGAATGATATTCAAACTCTCAGAAAACTCAATGAGGATCTAGTTAGGGGAAACATTCCCACTGAGTATCGTATTCAAGAAAAGACAAATATTATTCCTCCAATATCTTATCCTCCTACAAGAGAGGCATCTGAGCATCATACTATCTCTAGATCAGGGCATCTAGTCTACATAAATGAGGAATTTGAAGATTATTTCCACTTAAATACATTATAGTGATATCCTATACCATGATAGGGTAAGGATTCCATATTCTAATGAGTTTTGAATTAATGGGTTATATAATTAGGGCCAACTCATTAGGTCATTCCCACTCCCTCTAGATAGAGGAAGGTAATATAGCAGTACCTCTAAAATAACGCAAGTTCATTGAGTCTCTAGATACTTGAATAGAATCCATGGAAGGGAGACACACGCCTATTAATTCTAATAGGAATACATATCCCAAATGGGTGGATGATACTTTTCCCTCATAGAATTTTAATAATCTTACCTTCTCCACATTTGATAGTGCAGCTAACCCCAAACAACATTCCACTCACATCATATCATGATGTGATCTGATGATGTGCCATCAAGATTATAAGTTAGCCTAATTAAGGTGTTTTGTATAGACTATGGTATAAATAGCCTTTTTTGGAACAAAATCCTTCAACCAGGATCAATTGTAGGATGTGAAGACCTTTTTCATCAATTCATTTTCTCGTTAAGATCCACATTGATTAAAACAACAATTTTCCACCTTAATAACTACACGAAATGTGAAAGTGAGAGGGTGTTTAACATTATATCCACATGGAAAGGTGTAACATATTCACACAACATGCCTATCACCTAGTATAAATTGATATAACACTATTATAAAAATATCTAGAATGAGATGAAGACACCTCTTATCCAAATTATGTAACTAGGTGAGTTCGGTGATTTCAAAAAAATGGAACAACTTCATGAAGACGCCATTCAGTGAACCCAATCTAAGACTCATCTTCGCAAAGGGGGAAATTATTATTAAGGTAGAAAATAAAATGATTTCCCTCAAAATAATAGCAATTTCTATTCAAGAACCTAGGAAGGTCATGAATCACCCAATGCCTCTATTCAAGTGGAAATAATCATAAAATCTCCCTCTCCCAGAATCCAAAAGAGATCAGGGTCACCCTAAATTTGAGGAATGTATGAATAAATTATAATCCTTATAAAATGATAAATTCCCTAATTAATTAATTTCATCCATGTAAAATAACATACAATTGTTTTCACAGCATAGGAAACCCAACAAATTCAACCTCACTGGTCATCCCAACTACCGCCACTTCAATTGTAGGCTATGTCACAAAATCCTGTATTGTGTCATCTTGATATACATCCTCAAAATCATGGTTGATTCCAAATATGTGATGTTGGATAACTCCCCTATGTAGGTAACCTATATAACCATTACCTAGTCAGTAGAAGAAGATAATTGGAAAAAAAAGTTTGATCCAGGTTTGGGAAGAAGTTCAAAAATTGGATGACTCTAAAGATAGTTAATCGAGATCTTTCCACCCTAAGTGAATAGATTTACAAACCCATTATGTTTCCTCCACCTAGGTAGTTTAAATTGGTTATATCTCTCAAAGGTGTATGTGATCATCAGATGCTAGAAGAGATAGAAAAGTAAGGCTCATATTCTACTCCAATGAAATCTTAGATTCTGGCATATTTCTTCTTTGAAACATCTAAATCATGGGAACCACTGAACCAAATAGAATTTCCATTGAATAAAGAGAAAATATTTTAATTTTTTAACATGATATAATTGGAATAACCCATATGTGAGAATGATTATGCCTCTGAGTATGAATTCCCTATACCAAATCGGGGAACATGAGGCCACATGTGCAGGAACCGAGAATATAAGAGACAAAATGAGCATAGTTGAATGAAATATTTCAGTCACATACCCTCATAGGATATATATGTAGACAATACTTAAGGATAATCACTCCATATTTCCCAAATGAGACATGGAATTTTACCCAAACCCACTAGTGTCCATCAATTCCTAGTTGTATTACATGATCTCTTAGTAGGGGTATGATTAAATGATCAGCCCAAGAAATTGGGAAGGCTGAAATGACCAATGCTACTGGAATAATATTCTCCCATGACCTATATACAAGAAAAAATACCGCCTTCATCAAATTCCTTGTATTCTAGTACACATAGAAAGGAGAAACCCAACCTTAGTAAGCATCGACCACTAAAAAAAGTACAAAATTTTTAAATAGTTTAGTGTTTTCTCAACAAAACTCTCAACAATGGATTTTCTCTATCTTTAAAAATAAAATATATAGGAACTCATTGAATCCCTATATAGACCATAGTATTTTGATACATAAGTCACTACAGTCGAGGTCTATCAATTGGATACCATTCTAGTATAGTACCATGTCACCATATCATTCACAAACAAAAATCAGAAAGAGGTCATCCAAGTAAACATCAAAGCCCAATATATTTCTAGTAGACACATTAATTTTAGTATAATAAGGTCTCAGATTGAAAATTTTTCGAGTATCATACTCTTCTTGATTCGAACCATATGAAATTTGGGGAATAAAAAAGTGTATTTTCCTCCCACATACCTAACCATTTTAGGGTATGCTAATTGTGACCAAATAACTCTCGGGAAGATCCATCTCATATCCTAGTTCATGGATATCACATATAATGTCAATATTATGGTTATCCAGTAAGACACTAAATAAAATTTCTTTCTTAGAAGGCCCCGACTTCATATCCATGTGGAAGTGCCCTCAACATTCCATCAGTGTTTGAAATACCCAATCGGTGGAAAGATTGGAATATTATATGGTGACAGGGCCCCCTTTGAGACTTGTGAATCCACACATGATGAGGTAGGTTTCTAGAAAGGTAACTAAAACAACCGATGGTGGATTAT
The DNA here is from genome assembly GCA_963277665.1 of Viscum album. Classification (NCBI taxonomy): domain Eukaryota; kingdom Viridiplantae; phylum Streptophyta; class Magnoliopsida; order Santalales; family Viscaceae; genus Viscum; species Viscum album. Next base: position 1,334,594,518 of record OY728132.1, on the reverse strand, counting down.
GATATATAGGTTGAATCACCCAATGGATTGGGGACTACCCATATAAATCCCTAGAATATTCTCAAAAGGAACTATATGTTCCCCATAAATCTAGTTGAAGTAATAGAACTGATCCTAAATTTAAAAGCCCCTTTTATCCCCAATGATAGTGTAAAATAAAATCAGATCTAATAATCTCTCTAAAACCACTCTGGAAGTAGGGGATGTTAATTCCTTTTCTTATGGACTCTCTCACCTGGATAGTGATAAAGATTCCGCCATATTTTTGACATCATATAAATTTTTTTCCATAAATCTAGAGGCTTAATAAGTGAAGGATGGCCTTAGGAACACCCCTCTTGCATTTGGGTAAGTCCTATACAACAAAATTGATGAGTTATATCATGTAAATCTTGGAAATAAAGAAGAACCATGGATTTAAATGATTAGTGTCACCATTACTATTAAGGCTAAAGAGATTTAGATCACATTTCTAATGTAACAAAAATATGTGCTCTCAAGAAACTATATAGAAATTCCTATATTGAATCTAAATTTTAAAATGAACGATATCAGTTTACCCTATGAGCATTGAAGTTTCAAGAAGGAAACCAGGAGGATTTACCCCTCTTAGGATACCAATTTAGAGCTGAAGGTTTAAAATTTTATGAAATAAAATTTTGTTTGAGAAGTGAAATGCCAAAGATGGATCGCCCACATAATCCCTTTCAAGAAGAATAATGGGAATATAATGGTCTACATCGATTTCAATGACCTTAATCAACAATGTGAAAAGGATTATTTCCCATTTATAATCATAGAACTCTTGATCAATGCATTGTTGAGTTTCAAGGCCCTCTACTTCATGGATGGGTATTCATGGTACAATCATATAATGATGGACCCTAAATCCTAGAAATCCACTAACTTTAGAGAACCCCAGGATATGTTTTTCTATCATGTCATGCCCTTTGGGTTAAATAATGTTAGTGTCACATATCAATATTCCATGAATAATATCATTAGGATATTCTTGGGATGAATATATAAGTTATATAATGATGACTTAGTGGTCGAATACCACTAGTGATGTGATCACTTCATGGATCTTGAAATAGTCTTGGACAAGTTTCACTCAAGAAACTTATTTTCTAAATTGGAAAAGCCTTAGGATGACATTCACATTCCTTGGAACCAATCTCATGTCTCCATGGGCATATCTTCTAAGAGGGAGGTGGATTTTTTGAATCCCACCGAATATGAATCATAAAATCAATAAGGGAAGACATTAATTAAGTATGGGTACTGTTTCTCCACAATTCAATGTAATAAATGGTTTCCAAGACATGCAACTTACGTAACCTACAACAGGAAACGCAGTCATATGATATTTATAAGTTCATGAGAATGTCTCATGCACAACAAATATACCTACAATAGATCTAGTAGAGTACCTTTGATAATATATTTTGTTCTTTTGAAGGAATATGATACATTCACTAATCATGCGATAACTTCCAGATGAGTTCCTCCAGATCACATGAATTGTCGATTGGATGACTCCTGGAAAACCATAAAAAAATCATAGTAAAATAAGGGATTAAAATATCAAAAATATGAGATCTTGTTTCAGTCATAAAACATCAAGTGACTCACCCATGTGAATAAAAATACATTTATTGAAGCACTAGAAACATTCCATGTAACACCCCAAGATTTCATAGTACGTTATCTCATTAAAGTAATTCAATAGCTTGCACTACACGCAACACCAAGTTCGAGCGCACCCCAACTTACCAAACAAGTCATTCAAAAAGAGGTTATGAATAGTAGTAACTACATTTTGAATATTATATACTCTATAAAATTTTAACATCCATGTTATGTTTTTTTATACATAATGTAAGAACAAATTCATTTTTCAGATAAAAGAAGTATTTTTCAAAAAAATGCAATTTTACCAACTTTTAATGGAGAACCCTTTTTAAAACGAATATTTGAAAATTTTATATGTTCAATTTAATGAAATTAAATTATTCTTTATAAGAGAGACATAAAAATTTAGTTTGGAAAAAATTTTGGTGCTTTTCTGATAACTTTAATATTTTGACGAATAGTGAAAAATACTATATTTTAATTGAAAACAACTTTTTTAATCAAAATAAATTATATTGATAAATTAATAATTTGAATGGTTTTGATGTATAATTAGATTATATTTTTATCATTTAATACAATTTATTTCATTATAAGTAATTTCACATTTAAATTTGACATAGACACATTTCAATCTTTTGATAGTTTTTACTTTTTAAAAGCCCACTTTTTGGTTCTGACAACAGGAATTAATTTTAAATTAATAAATGAAACTTTTATATTTTGGATTTGTTAAAATAGACTTCATTTTTGAATTCAGAATATCAAAATTATCTAATGGTGATTTTTTATTTTTTCTGAAAACTTTCAATTTTTGATGAATAGTGAAAAACACTGCATTATTATTCAAAACCAACTTTTTATTTAAATAATTATTTATATTATTTAAATTTATTTTAAGTAAAATAGATATAAAATACCTATATAAGTTTGATTTAATTCATTGGATTCATTTTATAATAAAATTAGATGTATAAATTTTTATAGAACTTTTTAACCTCTTTTATCCACCTTCTTGGCACGTTAGCAAATTTGCATGAAACATAATTTTACCGCTTCTATGAGTCGAATTTAAAAAATTCGAGAGACATGATTGAAATCAGAAAGTAAAATTTGATTCAATAATATGAAAATAATTATTTTTAAATAGTAACTTTTGACTTTTATTTACCATGGTTAAAAGTAAATAGGGTAATTAAGGGTAAAAATGATATTATAATTACCCCAACACATGTCCTAATTCTATTATATGAGTGTAATTCTACCAAAAACAACCTTAGGAATAAAATATGATTTTATTTGGTCCACTTGTATTAGATTAGGACATTTATTAACATTTTATTTGAAGAAGAGTTAAAAGTGTTAAATTCAATGTTTAATAACTAAACCATTTTTAATATAAGATTACACACAATATAAATTTGACTGTAAATATTAATTAAAAATATAAAAATATTTCCTACATAATTTTATTTTATTTATAATTTTTATACTTTAAATAATTTAATTTATTTATGACACAATGATGATGCATAAATTACCTTATTAATGAAATATTAAAATAATTGATATTATAAATTCCCAAGTAAATGAAAATTGAGACTTAAGATTAATTATACTTATTTTATAAGTTAATATGACATATTAGGGTTGATTAGATATATTTTTTCTAAGTGATAAGGTTGTTATGACTTTCACAAAAAAATACCAAATAGTGTCAAAATTGAAATAAATTAATTTTTAAAACAAATACTATATTATTGGTGGATATTATATTCCTAAAAATATAAGGTTCCTCCAAAGAGTTTAAATAATATTACATATGTCATTAATTAACCACTTGAGGTTCTCTTGGAGGTTTATAGTATGTTTATTAACCATATAGTGTAAGAATACAATAAGACACAGTAAAAGTTAAACTATTTAACTAAGACTTAAATCTAAAAGATAAGGTTAACATGGCAACCTAAACTTTTATAAAACCTATTGGTTAAGATTATTTCATTTCATAACCACTTAAGTCTCGAAATAAATTCATTTTGATCCATTATAAACCGAATAAGATTTTATAATAAATTAATATTTTAATCTCTTCCTAAAGTGACCCTCACCCCTCTTAGAAAAGGGCACTTCCCCTTCTCTCAAAATCACACCTCCAAAGACATTTGTCTTGGAAAAACCCTCCCTAAATATCCTCCCAACCTCACTAAAATCAACCTAGAGTCCTTAATGTGATCATAAATCCAACTTTAGGATCCCTTTTGATCAACTCAAAAAGAAACACCCAAAGAATAGGTAATAATTTCACCACCCTCTTTCAAGTTCTTTTTATCTTCCACCTCCTCTTTCTTTGTTGTTTCCATACCAAAATAATAAATCTAGTAACTACTACATACTGTTATGTTATTATAAATATGGTACAACCATATTTTTTATTCTATCCATCCTCTAAATGACAAAGTCACCATACATGCGTATGCACAGCTTACCATCTCCACGTCGTGGTGTAGTTTGTTATTCAAACACATCATTATTTGTATGGGTATAATAATGAATATAATTGATGTAAATAATAAATATAAAATGTTAATGATTCTTTATATATGATATACCATCCAATTAATTACTATTTCACCATCAATATAATGATATTGTTGCTCGTGCATACATACGGATTACCGTCTCCACGACTCGATGAAATTCATTCCCACATTCACCATTCAACGATGATTATAAAAATATATATTATTAATAAGTATGTAATATATGACATAATAATGATACTATATATATATATATGAATTTATGTACTTACATATATCTTATTCACTTACTTTCGTTCAATACGATATGAAAATGGAAACAACGTTTCCGCGTACATACGGCCTACCATCTCCATAAATGGTGCCTTCCATTTCATATATCTATCTTTTATAAATATTTATATTATAAATATATATGATATATAAATCAATATTTATATTCTGGATTTATTTAAATCATTATCTAAATTATTCAATTAAGAATAACAAGTTAAAACACGTATGATAAACAAAGCGATTATTACCCAAAATGTTAAATTAACATGGAAATAATTATTAAATGGGTTGTATAAAGTCATAAATGAATCATGTATGATATAATAAATATGAATATGGTTATGTTATAATTTAATAACATACTATGGTCATTATACAGAAGGTTAAACGTACCCTCGACCAAAGGAAAGTGCAAGGTAAGGGTTAATTTCACAATCACTTTATTATCCGAGTTTGTTTTTATGTAAGTATCTACTGGGGAATATTTATTATCCATGTCCATGTTTCATAAAATATTTTTCAAAGGTATTATTTTTAAGGGAATTTTTACTAAAACATCATTTTTAATGTTTTAAATATTTATTCTTCTAAACCATTCTCATTAATGTCCATGTTTTCAAAATGATTTTAAGGATTTATTTATATGGACATGAATGTTTTAAAATGTTAATTCCTTTCAAAAGATTGGAAGTGGTATGGGACAATTTGATTCAAAACTATATTTTAAATTACTTCCATTATATGAATTTTAAAGATTTCATGAAAAAAGGATATTTCTCTCAAAGATTGTTACTGATCATTTTCAACTATGTCAACATCCTTTACGGGATATTATTCTTGATCGAGGTTGATTTATTTTGATAAAAAAAACTTCCATATTGTATTGAAGGTTTTGTGATATGTTTGAATATGGATGTGTTAATTTCATACCACTCACGGTTTATGGATAAATTATTGACATTTCATATGCCAGTTTTAATATGAATGTTTATGTTATGTTTAAAACTTTTCATATGAGGAACGCATTAGGCATAGTAAGTGACGGGTGGAGCCCACTATAGCTCCTCGATGCATCGGTTGGTCTCATGATACAAAATAGTGTCCTGGCACAAGGCCTTGACAAAATCTTATTTTTAGTCTTGGAACAAGTCCTTGACTATGTGGTTATGAAGTCTGGCATTATGCATTCCATCATTATGAAATTAGCTATTGATATTACATGTGATTATTCGACTAGTAGAATATCCATGTGAATAAGTAAATGGAATTATTTGATTTATCTTTTCTATATTATGAAGAAGTTTAGGATTAAAAGGCTATTGTTTTAGTTTTATACATTTTCTTAAATTTTTATGCTTATTTATAAAAGTTTCCGCTATATTGTTATCCTTACTGAGTATCTGAGCTCACCCCTTTCTATGTTTTATTTTTTCCTGGATGTGAAGAAGTATTTTATGGTTGACCTATATGGATAGACTAAGGGATATGAATATGGTCAATGGAGAAAATTTTGTTGTTTTTTTCATTTTATAATGTAATGTAATGTTCATGTATGTAATATAATTTCCAAGACTGCTAAACTGAACGGTCCTTCGGGACTTGATTCCTTGTAATCATGCCAAGGTATTAAAGTAATGCACTGACTCTGGGTAACTAGGGTCAGAGAGTTACAGTTGGTATCATAGGAAGTTTAGAAACAACCTTGAAAATAGATTTAGATAAACTCTAATTAGAGAACATTACCCTAAGATAGACTTTCAATATTAGTAAAGAATAACTTCCTAAAATTTTGGTACTGTATAGATTTTGTGTATTTTACAAGAAATACATCCCTACCTGGATATGAGTACGTAGAGGCGGATCTGGCACAAATTTAACTAGGAGTGAAAACTCTGACAAGGAGTTTTGGGCTTCACCCGGGGTATCTTGGTACACAACAACGGGCCTTGCTACACTCTTTGTTACAACACTCCCAGGGGATATGCTTAGGATAATTCATATTTTCTTTACAAGCCATTATGAAGGATTTATAATTAAATAATTCTATAAAGAAAAAATTTTATGATTATAGATTATATGCATAATCTTTTCAATTTACATTTGGAATTTTATAAGTTTTAAATTATGCATTGAAATTAATAAACAAACCTAGTGTATGCCATTGTTTAGAAATGACACCTTGTAAAAGGAATGAGAATTCCAGCAATACGCATGATCAAAAGATTAAGAAGGATCATATATTTCATGGAATAGAGAAAGAATTCTCCCACGTATTCTCATCATATGAAGAAATAATATCATGTGTTAATAAGATAAGTAAAGAATTCTATGAGTCCTATGGATTTGAAGGGAAACAAGAGAAGAAAAGGATGTAAGAGGGAAAGATGGATAAACAGAAGAACGGAAAGAAGGATTTTCCCATATGTGATAACTGTGGAAATAATCACCTTGGTAAATTCTTGAAGGGAATGGGATTTTTTTATAAGTGTGGAGAAAAAGGACACCAAGTACATGATTTCAATGGTAAGAAAAAGGATTCAAATCTACAATGCTTCATCTATAAGGAGTTGAGACACTACGCGAATCAATGTACAAATCATCATAGTACACCCCAAATGTTGTTATTAGATAATAATCATGTTATGATACTAAAGAAGATGAAGAGGAATGATTAGAGTTCTTATATTGTTATTAAAGTATTGTTTCATTTGATTATTGTATTAATGATGTACAAGTTATAAGAATTATAGAGTATATAAGGATTGTACTGCAATACTATTTCATTAAGTACTTGAGATTGTGTGGAACCAATAAAAGTGACTCAATAATAGGTTAATTTTTTTGGAAAATATATGGTTGAGAGAAAGATAAACCATAATATGGTTCTGATACTAAGGTAGTGATTTTGGAATAACATATTATTGATTTGGATAAATTATATTGGATATTCTTGACTACCTTGAAACTGATTAATGATTTGTATATTCCATCATTTTTGGAGTTAAAAACATTTTTGGATAGAAGGAGTATATCTATTATTATATAAGTAAAAAGGGATAATGAATGTAATAAATAAGGTTTTATGGTAATTCATGGTTTTATAATGTTTTAAAAGAATACATCATGAAGGTATTCACATGTTATTACCTAGAAAAATGATCTTCATTGCGTTTATCTTCCTTATAAATTTTGGATTGTGAGTTTGGACAGAAGTATTTTAGATAAGTCAAAGGGTTGTAATCGATTAAGTTTGACATTAGATACTATTATTAAGGTTAAATAATTTCTTGAGATTATTTTTGGATTGTCATAAAAAGGAAAACTCGGAGGTCGGGCGACAACCTGTTGCGTCCGGCAAGGCCGCAAGACTTCAACCCGCAACCGAAGAGCGACAAGGGTGGATCACCTACCACTAGAATACATGATGAACTGGTTTGTATAATGTTGTTTTATTAAATATTATGAAAAATGAATTATAAATTCATTATTTTTGGAAACCTATACGATTAGGATAAATAGAATATGTTTGAATTCTATTATCTTTTGAAGTGGAAGATGAGTTTGAGGTAGGAATTAGTTGAAGGATGAAACTCTACTTGTCAAGTATATTTTTTCCCTATTATTTTATGAACAAATTAATTCTTAAACTTTAGTGAAGGGATCTTAAAACCAAAAATGTGTTATCCCAATACCTTATGTTTTGTTGAACTAATAATATTTTAAATCATCATAGATTAATGGCTTTGAGGACCTCAATTTTACACTTGTTTGTGATTGATGACCTCAATAACTCCCTATAAATATTTACATTTTCCCTCCAATTATGTGTCTCTAATTTCCACCAATGTTCTCCTAATTGAGATCATAATTTGGTGGTGACTTTTTTATTCCCTTTCCCTCTTATTGAGACTAAATTTTATTAACCCATTTTCTGATGTGGGTTTTCTACAAAGATATTTTTCTATTTTTTATTTTTTATTTTCAAAAAAAAATCAAATTGCAGGACAAAATTTACTAAAGGATGGGAGAATGTAACACCCCATGATTTCATAGTACGTTATCTCATTAAATTAATTCAACAGCTTGCGCTACACGCAACACCGAGTTCGAGCGCACCACAACTTGCCAAACTTGCCATTCAAAAAGCGGTTATGAATAGTATTAACTGCATTTTGAATCTTATATAGTCTATATAATTTTAACATCCATATTATTTTTTTTAGACAAAATATAACAACAAATTCATTTTTTCAGATAAAAGAATTATTTTTCAAAAAATGAAATTTTATCGCCTTTTAATGAAAAACCCTTTTTAAAACCTATATTTAAAAATTTTATATATTCCATTTAATGAAATTAAATTATTCATAAGAAGAAATACATAAAATTTAGTTTGGAAAATTTTTTGGTACTTTTCTGATAACTTTCATATTTTGACGAATAGTGAAAAATACTATGTTTTAATTGAAAATAACTTTTTTAATTGAAATAATTTGTAGTCATGTTTTATGTATTTGAAAGGTTTTTAAGTATAATTAGATTATATTTTTATCATTTAATATAATTTAGGTTATAATAAGTATTTTCACATTTAAATTTGATATAAACACATGTCAATCTTTTGATAGTTTTTACTTTTTAAAACCCCGCTTTTTGGTTTTAACAACGGGAATTAAATTTAAATTAATAAATGTATCTTATATGTTTTGAATTTGGTAAAATAGAAATTATTTTTGAATTTTGAATATAAAATTTATCTTAGGGTGAATTTTTGGTATTTTTCTGAAAACTTTCAATTTTTGATGAATAGTGAAAAACACAGCGTTATTATTTAAAACTGACTTTTATTTAAATAATTATATATTTTATTTAAATTTATTTTATGTGAAAATAGATATAAAATACTTATATAAATTCAATATAATTAATTTGAGTCATTTTATAATAAAATTAGATCTTTATAATTTTATTGAACTTTTTAACCTCTTTTACCCACCTTTTAGGCACGTTAGAAAATTTGCATAAAACATAATTCTACAGCTTCTGTGAGTTGAATTTTAAAAAAATGAGAGACACGGTTGACATCAGTAAGTAAAATTTGATTCAATAAGATGAAAATAATTTTTTGCAAATAGTAATTTTTGACTTTTATTTACCACGGTTAAAAGTAAATAGGGTAATTAAGGGTAAAAATGATATTACAATTACCCTAAAACATGTCCTAATTCTATTGGATGAGTCTAATTAGACCAAAAAAAATTTATGAATAAAATATTATCCTCTTTTGTCCACTTGGTTTAGATTAGGACATTTATTATTGTTTTATTTAAAGAAGAGTTAAAAGTGTTAAATTCAAAGTTTAATAAATAAACCAACTTTAATATAGGGTTACACACAATATAAATTAGACAATAAATATTCATTAGAAATATAAAAATATTTCCTACATAATGGTATTTTATTTATAATTTTTAGGCTTTAAATAATTTAATTTATTTATGACACAATGATGATGGAGTAATTACCTTATTAATGAAATATTAAAATAATTGATATGATAAATATCCAAATAAATGTAAATTGAGACTTCTGATGAATTCCACTAATTTTATAGGTTAATATTACATGTTATGGTTGATTAGATAAATGTTTTCAAGTGATAAGGTTGTTATGACTTTCAAAAAAACAAAATACCAAATAGTGTCAAAATTGACATAAATTAATTTTTAAAACAAATACTATATTATTGGTTGATATAATATTCCTAAAAAAATAAGTTTCTAGAAAAGGGTTTAAATAATATTATATATTTCATTAATTAACTTCTTTATGTTCTCTTGTAAGTTTTGAGTAACTTTATTCACCATATAGTGTAAGAATACAAGAAGACACAGTAAAAGTTAAACTATTTAACTAAGAGTTAAATCTAAAGGATAAGGTTAAAATGTTAACCTAAACTTGTATAAAACCTATTTGTTGAGATTATTTCGACCCATAACCACTTAAGTATCTAAATAAATTCATTTGGAGCCATTATAAACCGAATATTATTGTATAATAAATTAATATTTTAATCTTTTCCTAAAGTGGCCCTCACCCCTCTTATAAAATGGCACTTCCCCTTCTCTCCAAATCACACCTCCAAATCCATTTGGCTCAGCCAAACCCTTCCCAAATATCCTCAAAAATTACCTCACATAAACCTATATTCCTTTGATCAGAAATCCAACGTTAGGATCTCTTTTGATCAAGTCAAAAAGAAACACACGAAGAAGAGGTAATAATTTCACCGCCATATTTCAAGTTCTTTTCATCTTCCACTTCCTCTTTATTTGTTGTTTACATACCAAAATAATAACTCTAATACCTCCTAAATATTTTTATGTTACTATAAATATGGTACAACCATATTCGTTATTTTATCCATCCTCTAAATGACAAAGTAACCATACATGTGTACGCACGCCTTACCGTCTCCATGTTGTGGTATAGTCTGTTATTCAAACACTTTGTTATTTGGATGGGTATAATAATGAGTATAACTAATGTAAATAATAAATATAACATGTTAATTATTCTTTATATATGATATACCATCCAATTATATATGATTTCATCATCAATATAATGATATTTTTTCTAATGTGTATATACGGATTACCGTCTTCACGACGCGATGAGATTCATTCCCACGTTCACCATTCAATGATGATTATAAAAATATATTTTATTAATAAGTATGTAATATATGAAATAATAATGATAATGTAGATATATATATATATATATGTGTGTGTGTGTGTCTGTACTTACATAAATCTTATTCACTTACTTTCGTTCAATACGATATGAAAATGGAAATAGCGTTTATGTGTACGTACGGCCTACCATCTCCATAAACGGTTCCTTCCATTTCATATATCTATCTATTAAAAATATTTATATTCTAAATATATATGATATATAAATAATGTTTTATATTCTTGATGTATTTAAATCATGATCTAAATGATACGATTAAGAATAACAAGTTAAAACATGTATGATAAAGAAAGTGATTATTACCCAAAATGTTAATTTAACATGGAAATCATTATTAAATGGGTTGTATAAAGTCATAAATGAATCATATATGATATAATACATATTAATATGGTTATGGTATAATTTAAGAAGATAATATGGTCATTATATAGGAGGTTAAACGTACCCTCGACCAAAGGAAAGGGCAAGGTAAGGGTTAATTTCACAATCTCTTTATTATCCGAGTTTTTTTAGTATCTACTGGGACATATTTATTATCTATGTCCATGTTTCATAAAATATTTTTCAAAGGTATTATTTTTATGGTACTTTTTACTAAAACATCATTTTAAATGTTGTAAATATTTATACTTCTAAACCTTTCTCATTAATTTCCATGTTTTCAAAATGGTTTTCAGGATTTATTTATATGGACATGAATGTTTTAAATTGTTAATTCCTTTAAAAAGTTTCAAATTGGTATGGGAGAATTTGATTCAAAAATATATTTTAAATGACTTCCTTTATATTACTTTTAAATGATTTCATGAAAAAATGGATATTTCTCCCAAATATTTTTCTGATCATTTTCAACTATGTCAACTTCCTTTAGGGGATATTATTCTGGATCGAGGTTGATTTATTTTGATAAAAATCATTCATATTGTATTGAAGGTTTTTGTGATATGTTTGAATTTGGATGTGTTATTTTCGTACCATTCATGGTTTATGGATAAATTATTGACATTTCTTATGCCAGGTTTAATACGAATGTTTATGTTTTGTTTAAACCTTTCCATATGAGGAATGAATTGGACTTAGTAAGTAATGAGTGGAGCTCGCTATAGCTTCTCGATGCATCAGTAGGTTTCATGTGACAAACTAGTGTCTTGGTACATGGATTTGACAAAATCTTATTTGTAATATTATTACAAGGCCTTGACAATGTGGTTATGAAGTCTGGATTATGCATTTCATCATTATGAAATTAGCTATTGATATTACATGTGATTATTCGACTAGTAGAATATCCATGTGAATAATTAAATGGAATTGTTTGATTTATCTTTGCCATATTATGTGGAAGTTTAAGTTTAAAAGGATTTTGTTTTAGTTTTATACATTGCCTTAAATATTTATACTTATTTATGAAAGTTTCTGCCATATTGTAATCCTTACTGAGCCTCTGAGCTCACCACTTTCTATGTTTTATTTTTCCCAGGATGTGAAGAAGTATTTTATGGTTGACATATAAGGATAGGATAAGGGATATGAATGTGGTAAATGGATACAATTTTTTGTTGTTTTTCTTTTTATAATGTAATGTAACGTTCATGTATGTAATCTATTTTCCATGACTGCTATACTGATCGTTCCTTCGGGACATGATTTCTTATAATCATGACAATGTATTAAAATATTGCACTAACTCTAGGAAACTAGGGTTTGGTCATTACATTCCATCATCACCATGCAAGATCATGTTGGCATGTCACCATCATCACATGAAGGATTTTTGACATGTCTAGACCCTCATGTTCTTCCCATTTTGGATCTAAATAAAAATAGAAGATATTTCCATGATAATGATCATGCATCACCATAATACCCTTGATTGGTCATGAAATTCATAACCAATAGGGAGAGTGATTGTATTCGATAACCCTCGTCCTAGATCACAAAGTCCCTAACCCTTGTAAAATAAATAAGGAAATAAAAATGGAAATGACTGGAGATTATTGAAAGGGGAAGATAGGATGATCTTATGATAATGGATTTATACACATCAGTTGATCACCACTCATCATGTGATGTACCCCTCAATAAATTATATCTATCTTGTAAAGGTCCCCTTGAAATACACCTTTGTCTCACAGAAGGTCCCATACAAAGCATATCAGATCATGTGAAATCATTTTGACATGTGTCCTGATCTCGTGAAGGTTCCTATACATATTAGCCTAAAATTGTCAAATCCCCATAAAAGTTCCACATTATTATCCAAGACCCCTTTTATTGGATAAAATCTAATAAATATCATGTTGAAGGTATATTCCTATAGTCACTGAAAATCATGCGGCACCTATAGTTAGATTTGGCGAAGAGGGTGAGAGAAAATCCCTCTCCCAACTCCTTCATGGATCTAAAAAATATGAACCATGAAAAGAACCATATAATCAGGGTGGTGACACCTATAAATTCCCAACCACGTCATCAAAAAATGAATTTTTGGATCCATGCACCATCGGACCCAGGCATTAGAGCAGACTTCTTCGAGTGGCTAATAACATGATTGTAAGGTCTTATACAGTTTAAAAACTTAGATAATGACCTAGGGGATCATATGACATGAATAGGAACTTTTCATGATAACTCAAAGATCACATGAAGGACTTTAGTTAGTTTTTTCAAAGGAAACCCCAAATATATTATAAATTATATAAGACCTAAACAAGATAACCCAGAACAAATTTAAGGCATATATTCAATAAAAACTGAAATAAATGCTAAACTACAGGATAATTATGTGAAAAACATATATAATAATCCTCATGAGCATCACTTGGCTCATCTAGATCATGATATAGCATTAGGAAAGTCTTCCTAGTCATCTGAAATCCCCTCCACATACCATTTGGATCAGGATATGTCATCTAAACACTTCAATCAAGTCATTTGATTCCCTCCAGGAATCCCACCCATGTCTCATGAAGCCCTGAAAGCTCACTATCTAGATATTAGGATTTACTCTAGACATTTCACCCAGTTTATATGGTGGAACTACTTCTTATCAATTGTATATCGTGAATCCCTTCAGGGTTATCATTTATATAATGTTGCATCATTCAATCATGTCAGATAGATCATGTGACACTCTTCTAGAATTTCAGCTGATATCTTTTAATTTTCTCCAGACATGTCCACCAGAACATGAAACACCCTAACATAATGTCATCTAAGATCATGAGAAAGATGACAGGAAAAGTCAGTCATGTCTCATGATGTCCCCCAAACATGTATTCTTTATTTATGAGATGGTATCTAGAAATTCCATTCATATTATGAGATGTAATTCAGACATATAAATTGGATAATGTGATTGTCTTGGGAAATGAATGAAATATATCCTCACATTTCGATATATCCTCTAACTTTTCAACAAGACAATCAGGGCATGTTGGGTAGGGAATCAAGAAAGTAATACAGACAACCAGGCCAGGTCAAGCAGGGATCCACATACATTATGTTCTCTTACAACCTCCATATTTGGGCGGCCTTAGTGTGTAATCCCCAATCAAACTAAACTATGTTGACATTTACTCCTTCCATAACCAGGATGCGTAGGATGCCTTACCAATGACCTAGATCCATATTAAACATATAATAGGTTTTCCAATCAAATAAGTCCCATATATTCAAGTATTTATACTAGTTACTTGTTATCCCTTGTTTCTCACATGGAGTGTAGCTCATCTGGAATTAGGGTTTTGAAATGATCATAACATTCATAAATGAAAACCTCGGTGTGTAATCCCCGATTAATGGAATGATATGAATGAATCAAAATTTGGACAACCTTGGTGTCTAAGCCCCTATCCAAATAAAAATATAATGAATCTAATTCCTACAAAAACTAGGATATGTAGGAATGATTTCTAAGGTCCGAGCACAAATAAGTAGCCACATCCGTGAATGTTTCCATTATGTATCTGACATTTCAACCATCATGTACCCATCTATCCTATGGGATGATCTTTCTCACTCATATATAAATAGTCTAAGGACCCCAACTAAACTATAGTGACTATGATTCCTGTAATATCTAGGATACATATAATTTCTTCCTAAGGACCGAGGTCTATATTAAACATCCATGGGGATATCTCAATAAATAATTCCTGCATCCATATTCATTAAAACTGATTACTTTATATCTCTTATTTCTCACACCGAGCATGGATCATGGGATAATAAGAAGTTTCAATGGTTATATCATTTGTATTATGAATATCCACCAGTCAGGTAAACCTCAGTATGTAATCCCCAGTCAGTGGCATGATATGACTACCCCATACAAGGGTATCAACCTCATATTTAGTCCCAAGGATGTGATTGAACTATAATGACTCTCATTCCTTACAAAACTAGGATATGTAGGATGTCTCCTCGAGAATCAAACTCAAATACCTGGTTCCTAGGTGCATATATGTATGTCCTTTCATCGTGAATTTAAATTGGATGTGCTTAATGAACTATGTGGATTTTGATTTCTGTTATTAATAGGATATGTAAGATACATCATAATGGATCAATACCATATTCAATATATTAATCACCTTACTACATGAAATTAAATTCTAAAGGTCCTGGATACATGGATTTAATATATAATCATCAACCCATCAATGGGAAAACAATGAAAAAACTCAAATACATGCAGATGAATTGGTCAATAAGATTCCCCTTTTCATATAAAAGGGTTCAACCTATGATCATTTTCAAGGGTAATCGGTCATGTATGAGGATTTGGAAGAGATTCTAGAACATATTTCAAATCAATAAGATATTTCTATAGTAGGAAAAAATCCCCCCAAAAGAGTGTGATGTGTTTGACCTTCTATCCTCTCACCCAATGTGAGTACCTAAGAATAATTGGGTATGAAACCCCAAATGACCACCTACCTTTAGAAAGTAGGTTTGTACCCAGTTATGAATGGGGGAGACATTGGGAGTTTTTATGAAATATAAGCATGAATAGTTAATCTGATGTGAATCATTGTACATACATCAAACCCCAATAATAAAACTGTTAATGAAATAAAAATAGCGAACACAATGTTAAATCATCTAACAAAGGAATATCATTTGCAAGATAAAAACAATATACCTCCATGTTCTCATTGGACTATTTTGTTCTCACCACATGGGTGATCCCCACCAACAAACAAATTTTTTTCCAATAAAACAAAAAGGAGAAATTTTTTTAAAGGAGGTAATTATTTAGATACTTTGTTTCAGAATTGTATGAATTTTAAATATATTATGATATATTTCTTACCACATATGCAGTGAAAATTCATAATTTTCAATCTTAGTGATCCCCAAATTAATTTAATAAAAATATTTTATATATTTTATATCTCTATTGAATAGTTTTTATAAAATAAAGAAATATTTATTGAACATAGTCTAGGATTTAATATCTACTACCAAGGTTGGATCTGATGGATAGGGTTTACCCTAGGCATGACCTAAAGTTTTTTAGCACCAGATCTTTTGATACGGAATCCATTGGCATGTATGTTAAGTGGGTTAATTATTTTACTTATTTATATTATTATTTTAATTCTCAAAATATTTTTTTGATATAAGTATATTATAATAGAAAATCACTAGGGTTATCCACATAACCTTTTAAAAATTGAGAGGAGGTTTCATTATTATTCATTTCTAAATCATGATCAGATGAAGATTGGTGTCCAGAATGAGGTGGATTGACAGACATCGGCTACAGCTGATCTTCCCCATTATTGGGGAACATTTTATTCACCAATAAACAATCTAATCTCATGGTAGGGCTATAAAATTATGGTTTCCACACTTGATTAAAATATTTTTCATGTTTTTATCTGATAATCATTAATCTGTGATTAAATTAATCCTTCTAATTAGCATGTGTACCAATTTATATTCATTATTCAGTATAATCTCATTGATCTATGTTTCTCACACTAGATATAGCCAATATATGTTTTTTGGCCAACAAATCATGGACAATGATTGATGAACCACTATTCTTGTTCATTCCCAATCCTATTATTGATGTTCTCCACCATTGGTTTATAGGGTCAAAGTTTGAAATTAATGAGTAGTAGTATGTGTGATTGGACCCCTAGATTCATGGTGGATGTGAACACAATGACCAAATCAATGATTTTTGGATGGATTGGGATAGAACATGGGTGATACTTTGTGGATCTGGAATCTAGAGAATCAAACAGGGAGGGTATCATGCAATATGTGCTATAAGAATATTATGGGTGACCAAATTCAAATTTTAGACCATTAGAGGCTGGGAAATGATAGTTGATTTCATTAAAATTGATTTTAATGAGACTCTAGTCAAAATCAAGTGCTTTCAGATGTGGGAGCATCATATTTTGATTCCATGTGACAAATATAGAGTTATAGAAAAATATAAACTACACAACATCTACTAGGATGAACAAACATTGTTTAGTCCCTAGGCTATAGTATCTAGGGTTTATCAAAAAATATAAGGATCACACACTATGGGGCTAGGTCACATTCCATGCGACCCTCCTTAGTAATCAAGGTCATGTATTGGGAGCACAGGCTTAGGAACCTATGTGGTAGGACACACCATGCACTCTAGGGGTATAGGGATATGGATCAAAGGACATTAGCATGGACTTGAGCACTTAGATTAGTCCTGGGAGGTGGAGACATGTCTTATAGTACCCTTACACACTATGATATACTATATGTCCTACAAGCTATGTGATGGTGAGGACAAGGTTAGGAGGCCATGTGAGGTCACATTCTATATAATTAATTGTAAAACTTCTACCTCTCATATCACCTTTATTGGTTCATATTTTTCCCATGAGTATCCTATTATGAGTTTTTTCACATAGAATGAAATGGTTCCCTTCATTGTGGATTTTGAGTTATGATGGAATATTCTCTAAGTATGGCTCTTATTTTGGCGGTGATTAATGAGGATATTGATAGGGAAGGATCATTAGAGAGGGGATAAGATTAGAAATCTCCCTGTCATTCTAGGGCATGGGTACTCTACCTACTGAGTGGTACCCCCCAGACATACTAGGTCATGGGTCCTCTACATATTGAGGGGTACCCCCCATAAGGACTAGGTAATGGGGTCTCTATCTAATAAGTGGTACTCCCTGATAGAATCAGATGTTGGTCCTCTATTAAATTATTGGTAACCCCTGGTACATTGGGGTGTGGATCCTCTATCTATTTAGTGGTTACCAATTAAAGCACTAGGGTGTGGTTCCTCTACATGGAGATTATTCTACCTCAACAGCACAACATAGTGGAAAGGTATGGTTCCTACACATAGTTACTTAATCAAAAAGACACATGAAATATTGGTTATCATTGATGTAAATCTTAGAACTATTTTAAGACTCTTCATCCTAGGATAGGTTGTGATATGGAGATAATGTTTCTCTCTTATATATGTTTCTTAGATGATTATGTATATATTTTGTTGTGTTTTTTTTCTTATTTCTTTGGGATGAGTTGAATAATTCTATCATGACCCATATTTCTCCCCCACTAGTTTTTAGAGTTCCAAACTAGGTGTGTATATACTCACCCCAATATGGGATTTTCCCTCTTGTTTTTTTGGTTATGAAAATGACGCATAGGTTAGAAATTATTTCATAGGATAATATTAATAATAAAGTTTATTTTACCACATATGGTGGTTGGGGTTTGGATATCTAGATCTAGGATCTCTTATAATTTCTTTTCTAGTTGTTTCCATGTTTGGAAATCTTTTCTGGGTGGGTTTTTAGTTTACCTCATCTCACTCTTTTGTATTCACTAGACATTATTACATGCATGGTTTTTACTCAAGAAGATATTTTATTTTGTTATTATTAATCTATAATTTTATATGGTAATGTTTGGGTGTTTTTATATAGGTACATTAGGAAATTTCCTCTCATTTTAGTTATACCTTCTTAGTACTTTTCGCTAGCCCCTAGATTATGGAGGTGGGCTTGGGTAGTAGTGACTATGCATTCTACTGGCCTGACCATCCATGGTGGGTCAGTTCAAAAAAACTCTAACCTTTTTCTTCTAGTTTTCTCATCAATCTTCTATGAGGAAATAACATATTTTATACTTAGGGAAAAAACATAGAACATTTAAGAAATATCATAACCAATCTAATGGATCACACAAAGTATCACCTAATATTCTACCAATAACCCAGGGTATATCACTCCTAGAACTATCCAGGGTCTCTATCCCTTCATGTATATTATAATCATATTTATATAGAATAGTAATTGCAATTAAATATTAAACTAATTAATTTCATCACATATATCACAACAACGAGTAAAATTGATACATCACCTAATAGAGATCAAGTCTACTAGGAACAATTATCACAAATCAATAAATTAAATTTAAGAACTATATAAAGTTTAATAATATTTTTATATATAAAATATGATCCTATGTTCCATGTAAAGATTCATGAACACAACAAAAATCCCACAAAATAGTAACATCAATCTTGTCAACAATAACTTGGAGGTCAATTACAAATGAGCTATCCAGGAACATATAAAATCCCATGCCCGATTACTATATATTATTTCTCATTTGTACTATTTTTAGGTTGGATGAAAATAAAATAAGATAACTATGCTCTAATATCATTTTTTACCACCCTAACTTGATCCATCGGGTCTGAGATTAGAGAGTCATATTGCCTCATGTGCCCTGCCCCATACGCATAAGGCTTTTAACTAGTAGCAAGGGTTTGAATCCCTCCAGTGGGGAGAAAATACCCTAATTTTCAAAAGCTTTAACATGTAATAGAAAATAAAATATTGAAACATAATAATCAACATAACATTCAGAAATTGAATTATCACAATTTAACAACACATAGAACACATGTCCTAAAAAATAGTCAAATGCTCTCTCTATCTAGTAATCCAAACTCGGGTAATGTGTAGGTGGGTAATAAATAAATAAATAATTGGTAATCCTTTAGGATATATCCTTGTACCACTTCTAGATACATGATCCATAGTTCAACTATCCTTCATGGGCCTATTTTCCTTTCATAGATTCAAATATATAAAGTCATCATGTGCACTGTGATCTTTGTAAATGGTGTGGGTAATAAAACCAAGTTGAACACCACTAATTCATCTTTAAAAATTGTTCACTGGTATATAAGGTGTATTCCATGATACTAATAAATGTTCAATCATTCATAAAAATATAAGATCATGTACCAGGAATTTGTGTTCAAACCAAGCTACTATAAACACTCATTTATACCTAATTTTGATCCATTATGGAATTATATTTAAAGGATATAGTAAGTGGGTGTGAAAAATACTCAAGGATTATAATCACATATCTTAGTGTCCTCATGCCATTGAGTCAGTTTAGGCCCCCAAATCATCATATCCTATCTCTGTCATGGGTCATACCTCTAGGTCATGATTCCCTGTCTATGAATCTAATCAGTACTCCAGTCATTTATGCCTTTAATTATTCTTCCATGGGTTAGGCCTCCAGGACATCATGACTCTACCATTTGATGAGTTCCATCATCATCATCATCATCATCACGCATTTTATAGTCCCCCTCTAAGAGATAATATTCACACAATGGTCCACCACTTCCAACTTCCAAGAACTACCTCCAATGGCATGGTAAGAAACAAAACTATGTAGAACATACATGGAAAATAATAACATATCATAATGTGAAAATAATAGATACATACAATAAATGTGATCAACATTAAAAAATTTCAGTCAATCTACATGGATATTCATGGCATTATGTAGCATAAATGGGTCTAATGGGAAACCCATACAACCACGTATGATAATAATCAATCATGTTTAATCAAACTATTCCATCTCAAGTTTCATTCCAAAGAAAAAAAATATACATAACATGAAATGGAAAGGAACTTCCTATATAAAGGTTTTTGGTAAAGAACACCAAGATTCATCAATGAATCTAAGACCTAACATGCCACACACCCATGAAGAATGGCTCACATGTTGTGAATATCTAAATCAAGTTATAGTTCATAATAAAAAAAGAAAATAATTAATACTCAAAATATTTCCATTTCAAAAATGTCATTCTAGATTAACATACTTTAAATAGTATGTCAATAAAATAAATTTCAATTTATGTCTAAGGATGGAATTCCAAATCACTAGATCCTTTATAGATCAAATAATTGATTGAGGATTCATTTATGAATATATAAGAGGAAAGAAGGTCATGAAAATTACCATCCATACATCCTTAATTATCCAAAAAAAATAGGATTCAATATTAGAATCACAAATAATAATAAGATCTCATATTGATCATTCTAGATGGTTAACCAAAAAATGGTGTTGTTCTTGTGAAATCTATCTCAGGTCAAGTAGTGTTATCATTTAAATGACAAATATTCCACAAATATACCAAGTAATCATCAACATATTAAGGTTATATTTATATCCTACATTGAGAAGTTATTTATGAAGATGATTCCTAAACACATCCCCATAGAAAGATCATTTTTGATTTTATATATATATATATATATTTTATTTAGAAACATCGTCAACACATTATATTTGTCAATGATCTCCAATGATAGGAAACAAGAATCATTTTTATCATGGAATTCCCATATCTGATATACATCCATGCATATGTATCAATGAGGAATAGTTGTTTGGAATGGATCTAAAGAAAACTTCCTGGTTAATTACTTCTAGAACGTTCCAATGAAGGAGTTAAATAGAGGAGTTTTAAAAAAATTATGGTCATAAACATTATAATTTTGAATTAGTGGGGGTAAAAATTCATGGAAATAAAATAATATTTCATGCATTAATTTCACCCTTGGACTGGGACACACTAACTACACATTGGGCCTCACTGTGAGATCATGGTTCCCCTAATTGGATGGTGTTCCTGGAAGAATACCTTTAATTATTCATTGGACACTAACTTGTCATTAGAACCTTACTATCTAGATGTTGGCATCTTCTATTTCCAAAAAAAATTACTATAACCCTGTCATCTAGCTAGTGTTCCCCAATAGCTATCATGTTGGTATTTTACTAACACCCCAAGGCCAAGGCCTTCCCCAAAACTCTCAAAACCAAATCTTGGACTCTTAGTCTACAAAATAGTCCCTCTAAATCACCAATATCATTGAATACAAAATGGAAAAATTAAAATTTTATAAACACAAAAAAAATCTTAAATTGAAAAAATGGTGTATGTTACACTATGTTCAAACGGATATAATCTATACTCATTTTAAGGACAATTGCTTTGCGAAATATAATGTTGGATTGAAAACTATACAAGGTAATATTATATTTTCATTATATATGTATACTTAATAATTTTATATAGGTGTATATTAATAATTACTTTCTTTCTATATCATTGATCTTCATAGTCTTTCGTATGATATTATTCTATACATGATGGTCATAATTACACCACTTGGTATGAAGAAAGAATGTGGATTCTGAAGCACTTCATGTGTTATATCCATAGTAAAAGAAAATAAAACATGAGACTTTCTAAATTTTATGATTTAAATATTTGATATTATATTCATTACAGAATAGATGATACTTTTTTAATTTGATAATGATTTTTATCATCGGAAGTTGACATTTATTTTTCTAGCAGGGAACTCGTGGTTTTTCAAATAATAGTGAGACTCATGGTATAGTTGAGTGAAACCCATCCTTCTTATAGTTATTAGATTTATAAATTTTATATAAGATATATGGGTTGAGGTTTTTGAATTGGGTTTCATATGTGATATTTCAAATGACCCAAAATTTTATAAATACAATTCCCCTAATGATTTAATTAAGTGTCTTATTATGTATTATGGTTATAGAAAACGCATACACTTGTTTTATTTTATTATTTCTTGTCAAAATTCAAATATATTTAAGAATCATATTTTTTGATAATATATTCAATGAATAGTGATCATATTATTAGTATAAATATTGGGTTTTTCTAAATCCAATTAATATAGACAAATGATATGATGGCCTCAACCAATTGGATCGTACTATATGAAGATCATTTATGGGATCTTCCATGGGAGATATCATCATTGTGATTTTACACTGACCTATCCCAAGATGATATCCAAAAACTAAATCATGAGAGAAACCATTTACAAGTGTAGTTCAAGCTCATCGATATCCTGACCAAAACTGAGTAAATTGAACAACCCCATGAAAATCCCAAAATCATGCACCTTATCCTTAGGATATTTTCTAGTGTAAAAACTTTCTATGTATAGAGACCCTAATAATATGAATTTGTATATTTTATTTTAAATATAATAATGATTATACTTTCATCTTATTATTTTTACTTTACATATGATTTTGATTTTTATACGATTAAACACAAATTGAATTTCCAGGTAATAAAAAATTTTAGTTAAGACATTCCTTTTGATTAATTAATGTATTTTTTAAATAACTAGTATTCTAATGAAATAATTATATTATATAATTTTTATTAAATATTAATGATAATTTTATTTTTTGAAGTCAAATGTAAATTTTTATAATGGTATGAAAACTATTAGTGTAAAAAAACCCAACATTTACCAATAAATTTTGATTCTATTTTAGAAGTAAAAAATTCATATATTTATATAATTATTTAGATAAAATGAATATTATTTTTGGAATCATCTCATCAAAATTATTCAACAGTGAATTTTTCCTAATGTTCTGAGATAATCGAATTTTAGAGTAAAAATTAAATACGGTATAAATATGCAGTGTGCAATATGACATAATAATGAGCCAAAACTTGTGTAATAAATTATATAAAATGTATTTAAAAACAAATATATGTTTTTACTTTAAATTAATTTTTTTTAGTTTATTTTATTGATTTTATAAAGCCTTTATAAATCCTCTAAAAACTATTTTATATCTTAGAATTTTAAAATCATTTCTTTAATAACATGACTCACTCTCACATCACCAAGTATAATATTATAATAAGTTAGTACATTTTTTGTTATAAATAATGAAAACCAATTATATTTGGAATAAACCATGGGAAAACCATTTTATTCTTTTGGGTTTTGATTACATTATTATGTAGAGTCCAAAATCTATTTTTGAGAAATAATAAAGAACACCCATATCTTTTCCTATATAATCCCACCTAAGTCGCATTATTCTTCTCTCAAAATACACGAATCATATCCTTAATCTATCCTCCCCTATTTTTATTCTTCCCATAGTTCTTCCAAGCTCAGAATGAGATCATCCCAATCTTTTTGAATCACCCTCTCATGGTAAGGGATCCTCTATTATCCTCTTTATTCAAGAATCATCATTATCCTATGCGTTTTATCTCCAATTCCAAATGTCAGTTTAGGTTTCTAAATATCCCCCTTACTTCGATTGTGATATATAAATTATTAGAGATCCCTTTCACTCTCATTAATCCCTCTCATGAGCATTTATGTTCCCCCATTATACTGCCAAAATTTAACTATAATTTTCCATGTCAAAAAGTAGTATAGTGAATATTTATACTCATTTCCTAACAAGGGTGAAAACATTTATAAACATAAAATTATTTTATATTTATGTAATCCACACTCCATTATCATGTGATTAAATTTTATGAAATATGTTCTTATGTATATGATCTATGTGGCATATTTATGTTTGTACATCATATGATTATGAATGGTGCGCCCAAATATAGATCCAATGCATTGGGTAATGTTTTAGTCTTATGAGATTTATTGTATATTTTGCATGAGGTTATTGTAATAATATTATGTTATGTTTTCATGGTTTTTAACCATAAATTATTCTTGTGGTGTCATGTTTAATGTTGTTTCCACATTCCAATGTTTCCATTATGGTATCATGATATGTCATGCCTCGTTTTTCATGTTTATGATTCACACCCATTTTATTTCCCATTGATATACCTATTATAAAACATGTAATTCCAACTTCATGTTATTCTTTTCCAATTACCTTAATCACCTTTATATCTTACTCCTTTCTTATGTATATCCCCAGGTTATCCCATGTAGTTTTATGAATCATACAATAATATGATCATGTAAAAGAAGTTTTCAATAATGATGATATATCCCCTATTTTAAGTTGTTATGTAATGTACCTAATTCCCAAAGACACTGGGATTATTGGTCATCTCGATTGTATTATGCATACTCTTATATAATAAATCTGGATTTAATGTGTAATAAATACAAGGTTTGTCATAGTTGGTATCAAAGGAAAGCATAGTTATTTTTTGGATTATGGTTTATAAATTCAGAAAATCCTTAGGGATAAGACTAAATGTATGAAAACTTCCCTATGTTTTGGTAAAGTATAGAGTAATTGGTTTTTAAAAAAATACATCCCTATCTGGATACTAAATGTAGATGTGGATCTGGAACATATGTACTAAGGGGTAAAACCTGAAAACACCACATTGAGCTAGACTCAATCAGGTCCTAGTGCACAATAATGGGAATTGATACACACCTCATTTGAAAAACCTTGGGGGTATTCTTTATTAAATTAATAATCTCATTATGTACCATTATTAGTGGAACAAAAATGCCCATAAGTTTTTGTGTTATAAAATATATCGTAGATAACATATATTAAATACAATAAATTGATACATTAAAGAAATATATGTAATTTATAGGATATACCTTTAATGACATTGGATTCTTATTTATACATAAAATAGTTTAAAAATAACCATTGATAATTTTTCCCATTATTCTATACATTGGATAGAAATATGAGGATCTAAGTAAAAAAACTAAGAACAATGTGATGACTGTCCAAATGAGATGCCCTACCCAATGGGAGCCTAAATCACGAACATTGTGATGATACTCTCTCAGTTGACTTAAGTTTTAATAGAAACCTGAATTAGGATTAACATCCAAATCCCCATGAGAAATAAAAATCTTAAATTGAGACCTTTATGTGAAAAAAATCATTTGAACTTTGATGGATCATATGATTTATTAATCGTAGAACAATGGATCAAATCCATGGAGAAGATCTTCTCTATCCCTCGGATTTTAGAGAATGGGATTGTTATACTAGTTTTAAATCATATAGAGAAATAATCAAATCCATGGTGGGAATTGATGAACAATAAAAATCCTAAGGAAGTGATCTAAGTGATGGGGTGTAAGGAGTTCTAGAAAAAAATTGGCCAAATATTTTCCTCCCACTCTCTGACATAAAATTGAAATGGAGTTTCTTTCCCTCAAGAAAAAGGATGATGAATCCATTAGGTTTTGTGAGGAAAAAATTAAAAGGCATCCAAGATACACATTTGGATTTATCATTACCCAAACATACAATATTTACCTCTTCTTTTTTTTGGATAAAACTGAGTCTGTGATTAGCCATTGAGATCAGAGACTTTGATAGCTATGAGAAATTAGTCTGGTTTTCCCTCCAAGTTGAAATGGAGATCAGAGAATCTCAAGGGTATCATGGGGATAAGAATAGGAAAGAATATTTTAATTATGTAAGTGTGGTGGAGAAATCTAATGAAAGTAATAAATTTCAACATCCCACTTGTCAAAATTGTAGAAAGAAGAACCCCAGTAATTTCCCAAGGGGGTGAGGAAATGATTTTGGTGTAGAAAGTAAGGTAACCAAGCTAGTGATTACTGGTGAGAGGAACCCACCAATGAAATGTAAGAGAGTAATAATCCAACCAAGTATTCATTTCTTAAACTACAAGGAATAAGTACAATATGTAAACCACTACCCTAAGACAAGTGTTGATGAAGATAATCAATGTCAACAACCTCCAAGGTAGTAAGGGAAAGCATATTCTAGAACAATAATTGAGGTGTATCCCAAAAATTAAGTGGTGAAAGGTATTATAATTATTCATTCAATAATAGATAATTTATGTTATGATTCTGGTCCTACGTATTCCTTCATTTCATGCAAGTTTAGTAGAACTATTCAAACATGCCCACAAAAGCATGGAAGTGGAGATATCAGTGAAAAGGTTAAATGGGAGATCATTGCATCCCATGTATATAAACTCTTATCTTTTCAAAATTTGTGTGTTTAACTTCCAAATGAATCTTTTTATACACCCTTTAGTTGATTTTGATTATGTAGGATCGAAATATGAATGCAGATGCTCAATTACAAGACGGGGTAAATTGTATGTTTAGACACTTTAATTTTTAACCTTGAGGAAAACTATGTTTAACAAGGTTAAACAAGGTAAATTTAAAAGACCTATTTTATCTCTACAAACTTTCTAGGTTCCAGAAATATGGTTCAGAAATGAAACTTAATAAATTTTTACAAAGAAAAGATTATACCTTAAAGCATATAGAATCTTAATAAACAGAGTATACAAAAGTATAAGAAAGTATAAGAAGGTTATGCTTTCTTCTTTTATCAAAATATAGTAGAAAAAACTTGAAACACAACAAGTAAAAGTTTGAAATCTTTTAAACCAAAGAGTAGGGTATCCAAAAACCTTGCATAAAGGTCCCTTGAGTTATACTTTCAAGAAAGTCTATCTTACCCACAACAGGGTAATCCCTCAATAGGAATATTAGAATCTATCTTACTATCCCTAAAAGCCCTTGAACATTAAGGTAGTCTAAAACTCTGTCTTCCTATCCACAAAAGTCCTCAAACTTTAAGGTAGTCGGCACCTCTATCTTCCTATCCCCGGAAGTCCTCTATTGTCCACTGAAACAATCAGAGTCGCACGAGGCAAGATGAACAAGATGTTCAGTACACACAAGGAATGAGATTTTCTCTCTCTAGAAAACACTTTCGCAGCATGAAATCTCTAGGGTGATCAACAGGTATTTTGGCTTGTTCAAATGAGCTCTTATTTATAGGCACTTCTCTAATGGTCAACTCCCTCCTCCAATGATCATATTTTTTCTTTGAATTTTGGAGGGACCTGTACACGTGTAACTTAATCAACGTTTATTTAGAAATAGATTGTGTGAAATAATTTCATAACTAAAACAAGTGTAAGAAAAATAAGGTTTCTTAACCAAAACCAATTTTTTGGAGTCTAAGAAAAAATAATTTTCAGATTCTAACCATATAAAACTTTGGAGACTATAAATTATGAATATTTGGATTCTATTTTCCAAAGAATTCAGAACATGAATTCTATAGGTTTCAAAATCATAATTCCAATGAATTCAGAGTCTGAATTCTAAAGAATTCTGAGTCTGAATTCTGAGGAATTCAGAGTCTAAATTAGAAGGAATTTGGAGCCTGAATTCTGAGGAATTCGGAGTCTGACCTCTTAGGAATTTGGAGTTTGAATTATAAGTAATTAGGAGTCTGAATTATTAGGAATTAATAGTCTGAATTATAAGGAATCCAGAGTCAGAATTTTGAGGAATTCGGAGTCTGAATTTTGAGGAATTCAAAGTATGAATTTTGAGGAATTCAGAGTTTTAATTCTAAGGAATTGAGAGTCTGAATTCTGATGAATTTGGATTCTGAATTCTGAGGAATTCGAAGTCTGAATTCTGAGGAATTTGGTGTCTAGATTTTAGAGAATTCATAATCTGAATTTCAGATAATTCAGAGTCTGAATTTGAAAGAATTCCATGTCTGAATTTTAGAGAATTAGGATTCTGAATATTAGAGAATTCAGAGTCTGAATTTCATAGAATTCGAAGTCTGAATTTCAGATAATTTGGAGTCTAATTTTTAGAGATTCAGAGTCTAAATTTTAGAGAATTCGAAGTCTGAATTTTAGGGAATTCATAGTCTAAATTTCAGAGGATTCGGAGTCAGAAAAGAGAATACTCTATATATAAGAATTTATAAGATTCCATGATTTTAGATGTGAGACTAATTTTTAGACTTAGGAATAAAATGGGTTAGATTTAGAGAAACTATAAAATGAACAATAAAAACATAGGTGAGGATAAAATTTCCTTGGGGAATAAAAATTTTCCTTATTAAGATAATACTTAGGGAAAATATAATTTTCATTAAGATAGAGTGTGTATGATTTTCAAGATATATAGGTATGTAAAATTCATAAGGAAACCTTATTGAATCAAAAATCTCCCCCTTTTTGGAAATCACAAACATCCTTATGAAAAAGAATATAAGGACTTAAATTTTTTATGAACTTGAAAATAAAAACTTATCTCCCTTTAATTATGACTCATGGTGAATATGACTAACTCCCCCTTAGGTTTTTAAATCCCTAAAGATCATATTCTTGAATTCCATAAGAAGGTTTTTCCTTTCCTGTATAAGGAAATATACTTTGATGAAACTCCCCCTTAGATAGATTCCCCATTAATTATGGAATTAACTTCTTTACTAAGTATTCTTTTTATCATTCCTTTCTACCCCTTAGTGACTTTTAAAAAAATGAAAAGTGATAAGGAAACCTTATTGACTCAACAGATTCTATTCTAGGTATGGATTGGGATTCCATATATAGATTCAACATAAATTGTTGTGAGAAGAGAATTACTATATGTATCGTGAATCTCCCTCTGATCCTATACAAATACAAGGATTAGGATGAATTTAATTTAGTACCAATATCTCTAGCATGGATATTATTTCAATATGAGGTAGATTTTACAGCTCGAATTATTGATTTTAGATAAAATATCATCCTTGAAGACATTCCTATTTTGAGGAAATGATCTAATGTGTTTTCTGAATAATTGTATGGTCTTCCTCTAGGATGAGATATTGAATATTCAATCAACCTTATAACTGGGGAATTTCCATTATCCAAGAATTCATATAGAATATCTATTTTGTAAAATTAGGTGTAGAAGAAAAAACTACATCAGAATATAGATAATGGTTTCAAATACCCATGTGCTTCACCTTGGGGTGAACCAGTCCTATTTATCAAAAAGAATGATGGGTCAATGCACCATTGTATTGGTTATTAATTAGCTAAAAATGATCATGATAAATAATAAATATCATATTCAATGGATTGATGAGTTTTTCAATTAGCTAAATGATTCCCAATACTTCTTCACGGTGTATCTTCGGTCAGGGTATTGTCTCTAAACCTTAGAAAAGGATAATATCCCCAAGACTACTTTTCGTAAATGGTACAGGCATTATGAGTTCATAGTAACACCATTCAGACTCACTAATTATCTAAAAATACTCATTGACATGATGAATAGAGTGTTTGGACATTAACTTATCATATATTTGGGTGTTTTTAGAGATAATAATCTAATATAATTTAAAATAAAGGAGGATCATGAGGATCATTTGAGAACTATGAAAAAGAAAATATAAAGGAGTAGCTTTATGAAAATTGAAAAATGTGACTTCTGGTTGAATTAAGATTCATTAATGGGGAATATTATCATATGAAATGGGATATATATAGATCGATCAAAGAATGAAGGAATTTATGGACAGTTGAGTCCAACATCTGCATTATAAATCCATAGTGTCCATGGATTAGCTTGGTGTTATTTCTAATTTTTTAGAAATTTATCATAAATGTAAAACTATCTATCCAAGATAACTCAAAAGGGAGTCAAGTTTTCTTGGAAAAAATAATGTGAAAAAAGATTCAAGGAGTTAAAAATAGACTTTTCATTTCACTTTTACTTAATATACCCATAAGTGGGGAACTTTTCATGGTATACAAAGATTCTATGAAGAAGGGATTGGGGTGTGTGTTAATGAAAAATAATAATTTGATAGCCAATGCCTCATGAAAATTGAATTTTCATTTATAAAACTACATAATGAATGATCTGGAGTTGGGTGTAGTGATCATTACATTGAAAATATTGTGGAATTATCTCTTTTTGTAGATGTATGAAATATGTACAAATCACAAGGGCCCCAAGTATGTATTCACAGAGAAAGAGATGAATATGTTCCAGTAAAGATGGTTAGATCTGATTAAGTACAAGGAATACTCAATACACTATCATCCTAGGAAATAAAATAATGTAGAAGACACTCTATATATAAAGGATCAATAAATTGTATCATTAATCAGAATTGAAAATGATCTAATCTTCTTAGATAAGAAAAGTTTTATCATGGGAATCATAAAGGAAGGAACGTCATCAATCCATTCACAAATGATTTCTCAATAATACCTTCTAAAGAAAATAATTGATACTAAAAAATAAGATGTGGGAATTTGGAAGAAGGTAGAAGCTATAAGACAAGAGAAATCCTCAGAGTTCAAAATTAATGAATATATAGTTATAAGATTTTGTTTATGACATTGTATACTATCAAATCTTGAGATAAAGAATGAGTTATTGTATTATGTGCATAGATTAACCTTATCCATATATCAAGGTAGAAAAAAGACGTATCGAGATATCTGACAGAACTATTGGTGTGACAATATAAATAAGGAGATCAATTTACATCAAGTTATCCTATATGTTAAAAAGTGAAGGATGAAAGGAAAAATCCAAGGGGGTGATGTAAACATTACCCATACCTACATGGAAATGGGAAAACATAACCATGGAATTTTTCACTAGTATTCAAAATGCATTAAGAAGAAATAATTTTATGTGGGTTGTGGTTGGTCATCTTATAATGTTTTATCAATTCATTTCAATCACAGAATGACTTCTAACCTGATAAACATGTGACGATATACATTAGATATATAGTAAGGCTTCATGGATAACCACTATCAATTATATATGATCAAGATCCATGATTTACCTATAAGTTCTAGAAGAGTATCCAACATTCTTTATCTGCTGACATGAACTTTATCACGGTTTATAACCCCCAAAATGATGGTCAATCCGAGTAGACTATTCATACACTCAAGGAAATGTTAAGAGAATACTTGATTGAATTAAATTGTGGATGAGATCAATATATTTATTTGGTTTTGTTCTCATATAGTAATAGCTTATAGTATATAATCCAAATGGATATCTATGAATACCTTTATGGGAATAGGTGCAGAACACCTAATTTCTAGGATGAAATTGGGGAATGAAAACTTCTAGGTCATGAAAAGGTCAAGGAAGTGGTGGAAAGTTTAAGAACATTTGGCATCACATCAGGGATTATCAGAGTCGATAGAAGAGCTATGATGAAAATCATTGATGATACCTAGAATTTGATTTTAGAGATAAGTTATTCCTTCTACATATCACTGTGGAATAAATTCATGATATTTGGGAAGAAGGGAAATTTTATCCCATCAAACATTCATCCCTTGGAGATCTTTGATTGCATCAGAGAGGTGACCTATTGAATAGAAATCTCACCTTACTTATATTATATATATGATTTGTTCCATGTATCCCTCCTGAGAAAGTAAATACTAGAACCCTCACATGTTTTTAATCCAAAGGTGGTACTAATTTAGAATTACCTCTCATATGAGGAGAAGCCATTAAAGATTTAGATCGTAGATACAAGGTTCTACAAAATAATACAATGCACCTAAATAAAGTGCTATAGAGAAACCAAAAGTTTATAAAAGAGATGAGGGAATTGAATGAGGTAATGAAAAATATTTAACTTCACCTGTTTTAGTTTATGAATTGAAAATTTTGGGGGAAAAATTATGAAGGGGGTGATTGTAATGACCCAAAATTTTATAAATAAAATTCAGCTTGTTTTTTAATTATATTTATTATTATAAATTATGGTTATAGAAAAAACATAAAATTATTTGGTTTTGTTATTTCTTATCATATTAAAAATACCATTATGCATCATAACTATTGATAATATAGTCATTGAAAGTGATCATATTATTAGTATAATGAATGGATTTTGATAAATCCAATTAACATAGACAATGGAAGTCATGGCCTCAACCAGTAGGATCATACCCTATGAATCCCATTTATCAAAGATTATGATTGAGATAGTTTCATTAGGATTTTTCCTTGACCAATACCAATATGAGATACAACAACTAAAGGATGAGAGAAACTATTTACATCAAATTTTCAGGCTAATTAAGACCACATCTCAAATCATGTACACTAAACCATTCCATAAAAATCTCACCATCACACGCCTTACTCTAAGGTTGTTTGATGGTGTAATTAAGTGATATGTATCTAGACCCTTATAATATTAATATATATATATATATGTTATTTTCAATAGAATAATCATTATACTTTCCTTATATTTTTTCTAATTTATAACAGTTTTTTATCTCGATATGATAAAACAAAAATTGTATTTTTAGGTAATATACAATTTTAATTAAGACCATAATTTTGATGAATTAATATATTTTTGAAAGATTTTATTTTTTATAAAATAATTTTACTAAATAATTGTTATTAAATATAAATTATAATATAATTTTTATAAAGTTAAATGTAATTTTTTATAAGGGTTCAAAAACTGTTATTTTCAAAAAAACCATCATTTCTCAATAAAGGTTAAATATATTGTAAATGTGAAAATTAAAATATTATGAAAATTATATTGGTGAAATAAATTTTATTTTAGTAACAAAACATTGAAATTATCTGATGTTTAATTTTTATAAATTTTATGAGATAGTTGAATTTAAAGTTAAAAATTAAATACATTATAAATATAAGGACTATATTATGAAATCAAAAT
Source organism: Viscum album (assembly GCA_963277665.1). Classification (NCBI taxonomy): domain Eukaryota; kingdom Viridiplantae; phylum Streptophyta; class Magnoliopsida; order Santalales; family Viscaceae; genus Viscum; species Viscum album. The sequence continues at coordinate 1,334,560,607 of OY728132.1, read as the reverse complement.
GACACAAAAGTGATGTAATAAATGATAAAAAATTTATAGATGACCAAATATTTTTTTCAATTTAAATTAATGTGTTTTTTATAATATTTGATTAATTATATAATTCCATTTTGAATCCCATAAAACCTATACAATATTTTGTGATATTAAAATCATTTCTTTAAGAACATGACTCACTTACACATCAAAAAGAGTAATATTATAATAAATACATCCATTTTACTTATAAAATAATTAAAAAGACTTCTATTTGGTATAAATCATGGTCAAAACCCATGGGATGGTTTCTGGTTTTTATTATATTATTATATAGCATCCAAAACCTATGTGTGGGAAATAATAAAGAATTTAACTCTCATTTCTTATATACACCCACTCAAGATCCCATTCATCCTCCAAAATAAACCTTGTAGAACATCATTAATCTTCCATACTCTATCTATATTCCTACCAAGGTGCCTCCATGATTGTAGGAAGATCCTACAAAGCTTTTGGAATCACCCTCTCAAGGTAAGGGGTTATATCCTTCTCCGCTTTATTCAAAAATCTTCATTAAATTATTCCATTTATGTCCAATTAATAATGTTGGTAAATGATCTTAGATATCCTCCATGATTACGTTATTATTTATAAATCATGATATTTCCCTTTAAATATCATTAATCCCTCCCAATAACATTTATATTCCCTCATTATGCTATTAATATTTCACTATGATTTTCCATGTTGAGGAATTATGCAGTGAAAACCCTTCCCATATCCTATCAGGGATGTTCACCTTTATGCACTTATACAACATTTATTTTTGATATAAATTTATGTAATACACAATCCATTATCATGGGATTTAATGTTATAAAATATGCTCTTATATATATGATTTATGTGCAACACTTATACCTATACGTGATATGATTATGATGGGTGAACCCAGTTAGTCCTCTAATGCATTGGGTAATGTTTTAGTCTCATGAGATTCCATGTATGGTGTGTGAGAGGTTATTTTAAGAATAGTATTTTATTTTTTATTGGTGGTTAACCTTGACATGTTGTTATGATTTCATGATTAAAGTTGTTTCCACACTCCCATGTTGAATGTATATTATCATGTTATATCATGCCTTATTGTTCTTGTATGATTATCACCCCTTTTATCTCCCATTGATAGGCCTATTTCTAAAATTTAATCCTTCTTCATGTAATTATTTCTTTATTACCTTAATTGGAATTGTATCACACAACTTTATTATGTATGATCTTAGGTTTTCCCATTCAGTTTTATGAATGATGGAATAATATGAGCATGATATTAATGTTTTCAATGTTAAAAATTCAACCCCTATTTTTGATTTTTTATGTAAAGTAATGAATTTAAAAATAAACTAGGTATATATAACTTCTGGGTTTTATTATGTGTACTCATATATAATAAATCTATATTTAATGTGTAATAAAGACAAGGTTTGACATAAGATTCCCCCCATGTTCAGGGAATTTCTTGAACTGTTCCTGAAATACTTTTAGTGGTTTCCTCCTTTGAAGGAAGATGAATTCTTGATTAACCTAATACTCATGACATGGTAGATATAATTTAATTTATATATAATGAAAACTTATTAACTAATTAAATTTATGATTTAGTTGGTATACATTGAAGCCATAGGATTTATGAAACATAGTGTCTCTCTATGAGACACTCAAGTACCCTTTTCTAAGAAGCATAATAGAAATCTTCACTTTTGCATAAAATTCAAAATGTTGAATAATGTAACAATTAAGAATTAATAATATTTTCATTTAGTTAATGTCCGCTTTGAAAAAATGATATGTGGAATGTGGTTCTCATAGTTTGACCTCTAGTTCGGGAAATATTCACTCATGGTGAAGGAATCTGATATTGATAAGGCTAATTTTAGAAATATATATAGTCACATTGATTATATTGTGATGAATTTTATCATGAATAAGTATCATATGGTTTTAATGGATCATATTAAAAAGATATTACAATAATATATAGAGTTAATTTTAAGTGCTTTCATGCATGACATCATGGTTTCTTCCCAAATTACAGAGGATCATGGGATTTAGTAGAGGATTGTTTTAGGAACTATATCATCTCATTTATTAAAAGTTTTCAAAGTATATATTTATGTTCATTGTGGAAATTTTATAAAGATATATTTTTTGAGGATACAGAATTTTAATTTATCATGAATAGGTGAATGTTTTTGACTTGGCAAGAACCATGAAACTCTATTATAGTATGTAACTTATTATTTCTAGTGGGTTATTATCTATATTATTCAAGCTCATATCTATGATGGAATCCCATTTGGAAGCCCTAAAAAATTAAGGGATGTTACTTCTATATATCCTTTACTTTCATTTATATTTTAATTATTTAATTGGTAGTTAACCTCATCTCTGACACTAGTTTAGTGAATAGTTGGACACAGCTATGTTTTGTATTGTGACGCATCATGCATGGGTTTGGGTTGAGTGCTTATATAAGAGGGTAATATAATTGAATTTGGTTCATTCTTTGCATTTCTATATGAAATATATTACCTAATCCTTGAAATTTATCTAGAATAAATTATTTGTTTGATTAATTGTTAGAGGAAATACCTCTTCGATGAGAGATTCATACTGATAAAAATCACAAAAATATGAACTATATTTTCCATCAAATGGATTTCTACCATGGGAAAAGGTGATGGGTGAATAACATCAAAAAAAATATTTTGAAATATTATATACACAATGGAAATGAAATGTATCCACCACTTATCATAGTAATATTTTCACATCACAAACCATGAACAAATCTAGAAATTAAGTTCGCATCATGGGCCTATTTTATAAGATGAAAATAGAGGTAAAGAAAGACCAGAATAAGATATTTCTTTCTTATATTCAATTAAGACTTCTCTCTTAGAAAAAAATTAATTAAGATAATATGTTATATGAGGATTTCCAACATATTATAAAATTTTAATTGGGTTGGGAGACACAAAATGAGTGATATCTAACTTTCAAGGGAATTCAATATCATAAGAAAAATTATATGGTTTCTAAAACTATAATCAATAATCTAATGAATGATTTAAATCATTTTTAATGTAGTTTCCATCTAGGATACATCAATATGAAATATAATATGATTTGTAAAAATTGATATCCTATAATGAGTAATGATATAGCAGATTTAACGTTGAGATGTCATTATTATTGGTTTATCAAAGTATAACGTCTAAATAAATAGGGTTTTCTTTTTACACTTCATATCATCACCCTGAAATGGGATTATCTATCCTTTTATATCATTATATTATTACTTAAAATACATATATAAAATAATTGTAATTGTCTTTTTATTGATCGAATGAATAAGTCTACAAAAATCATATAAATCAAATATAGTCCCAATGATATGGATCATGGGAGACTATTCATAATGATTATTGAAAATATATATGATGTGCCTTCTACTATCATTTCTACTAGAGATTATTGGTTCTCCTATTGATTCTAGAATGTTTTATTATAGGATATGAGATTCAAAATTAATTTGGTCATGAAATTCTATCTAGAATAAGATCGATAAAAGGTGAAGACAACCTGTTTTTTCGATGATATGATTTATCCCTAGTTCTTGTAATTTAGAGGATCTTGGGATAAAAATCTAAAATATGTTTAACAAAATTATAATAATATCTATAAATCCACTATCCAAATGAATCAATTCAATTCATTGTAGGGTCATTAATTTTGATCTCCCCTCTGTTGGAATGAGATGGGTGGGACTTCCCTAGTTGGATAAAGTATTATACATGAGATGACCAAAATTATATATATTATCCAGTAAAAACTATGATAGCTCATATCAATCATAAAAATTATAGAAATCATTTTAATCATCCTTTGGAGTTATCATTTGGTGATCAAGTGTTTATAATCGTATCACATTGGTTGGGTCATTGATGGCTTGGTATGAAATAAAAACTCACACCAAGGTAAGTTTAATCCTTTGAGATCATAGAAATGATTTATATGTTTTCATATCAGTTAGGTTTACATATGAAAAAGGAATCAATTCATAAAAACTTCCATGTAACTCAATTAATTAATTACCATCCTAAATCTCCCATGTATTAGTATGGGAATAGTTGTAATTTGAAATTTCTATCTTGGGGATTAACAACAAAATTTAGATTGTTGGAATCCACAACAATGTGATGTATAGAAAATATATTTTGTTAGTTTTAGTATTATAGAAGTATGATAGTGACCCTCATTAGATGTGGGAGTTAAAATCATTTTTGAGGAAGAAGTGGACAAACCTTTTCTTTGATCAAAAATAGACTTAATTTTTTAAAGGATGAAATTGATATTTTGGGGTAAATTTTCTTAACAATGGTTTCATTTTTAGAAACAAAATTTATTAATTAATTATTCATTCCATAGCTCTTCATTTTAGGTCGAGTGGCTTTAAAATTTTAGAACAGAGTGGATTAGTGTGAAATCCATGATTAGCGCATTGATCTAATATAGTATGTAGTATCTGTGTATCAAATAAAATTTATAGTGATACCTTTCCAGTGTGAGACACATGGTTATTGAAAAATTAAGAAAACCATGCATCTTTATTGTATACAATTTTACAGAAACAATACATATTAACCTCACATAGTGTTATGGGGACACGATTAGTTCATGGTAATGTGATACTCTTCGGTTTAATCATATGTATCTAGGGTAATACATGGAAGGTTGAGAAATGAGTTCCTTAGTAGTCATCATAATTAGATTATATTTTACCAAACCAATAATCCAATACGTACAAACTCCAAATAAATTCAAAAATGTAAAATTATACATTTACCATTTCTCAAATTTAACTTTCACATCCCCATTATTTGTCCCAAATATTAGACTTAATTTATTTTATATTATGCACCTTATTCTTTAAGTAACTATAATATAGTTGTTATATTCTTCTCATATAATCAATTCCATATATTTATCTTATATTTATTTCTATATATTCTTGATGGAGTATGATTTTTTTTAAACATTTATTAATAGGGGTGTTAATATGTTAGTTATCAACTATGTTATCAAAGGTCCTTCCTTTTCTTATTTAGTGGAATAATAACATTTGTCATTAATTTGATCGATCTATGGAAGGTGGTTACATGAAATACCTTTTTGATTAAACATGCACACATGATTCTTATAGAAATGGTTCTTAATTTTTAAAAATTATTATATTTCATTTTTTAGTAGTAATATTATTCAGGTTTTAATTTTAGTCAATAATGTAATCATAAATATATGTTATTCATATTGTGGTGGTGATCCAGTTAAAATGTCTCGTGAAATAATTTTTTATTTTGAATGTGATTCTTTAATATTGATTACACATCATAGGAACATTGATTTATTAGGTATAAAAACTATGAAAAGTACCATTCTGGGCTATAATTACACTCTAAATAGCATATGCCTCCCAAGGTATAATGACACTATAACTAGTATAGAAGCTAAATTTTTTATGAAACTATAGTTAGTGGTCTTAACAGAGTTTGAGATACTTGTTTTGAACAAAAATTATAACTATGATCCTACATGGTCTTGACCTTAGTGATCTAGGGAATATCATGTTATTGTTTTTTGAGATTATATATTTTTTTGATCATTACATTCCTTCTAAAACTATATTGTAGATCATTTATTTTTCTAACTCCATGATATTTGTTTCCTTCATAATTAAATGTGTAATTTATTTCATTATATTCTAAATAGAATGTTCTTATTATTTAACAAAGTTATCTCATAGAACACATGGTGGGATACTAAGATTAATTTTAATCTCGAATCATAATTCCACCATTTGGGTGTATGTTGACCATGATTTAACTCAAAATGAAAAGGAAAGGTAACCCTTTCAGGTCAAAAATATCCATTCTATCCAGGTTTGGGTTTTGAATGAGGTGACATGGTGGGAGGTAGACTGCATGTCTCACAGTGATAGAAATATATGGATTTGGTTTATTTTTAGATTTGGTATTGGTCAACCTAAACACACATATCAATTTATTATCATTGCCACATGATTAATTTTATATTTAATTATAGAACATTATGTATATAATTTTGTAACCTCATGTTTATGTGTTGAAATTATCAGTAATCATCTTATTATGTTTTTTAGGGTTTTTTCTAAGATCACATTCATAGTATGCTATCATTGGTTATTAATTATTCTCATATAAATATTTATTTAGATACATGAATTGATCATATATATATTTTTCATGTCGGATTCCCTACCTAGATCATTTTTAGATTTTTTGTGATGAAATTTGTTTTTAAGAAATGAGTACTTAATTTCTGTGAACTAGTTTCTAGCTTATAGGGATCAAGATCGCAAATTGGTTTTTGTTGTGGGATGGTTCAAGTACCAATTTAGGGGTATTCTAAGTTGGTATGTGATAATATAATCCTTATTTATTTTATTAAATTAATTTTTATGACCATTAATTATATATTAGATGTATTAATATATCTAGTTCACTAAATGAAATGATATATATATTTGAATATAGTTATGCAGGGTTGGTATGATCCATGTATATTGTAATAGATAACAAATATTCATTCTAAAATTACATGATTTACAAAACAAATTCACCACTTAATTATGAAATACAATTTAGGTTTAGAATTTTAGATAATTATTAAAACCCCTTACATAATAAAAACCATACATTTTCTATTAAATGCGATTTTTTTTCTAATCCAAAATTTTCAAATTTTACATCTACTTTACTCAATGTTAAATCCTTATAATAATAATTTTAACTTTATATTCATTCTTACTCACCCTTTATCCCTATAAAAATCTTTTAAAAATGTAGTATGGTCCTAAAATGATTAGTAAGGGTACTGCGTAAAATGAAAGTAATCAATAAATAAACAAGGAATCAATAATATGGAATGAATGATTAATAATAAAATAATTACAAATAACTAAAAACATGAGTTTGAAATATATCCATTTATAACATTACAATATAAATAATCACATATACATCAATAAAAAAATTTAGAGTGACGAAATTCAAATTTTTGGACATCTAAATCAAAAAGTTAAGGCCTCAATCATGACATCACAAATAATCAAACCATAAAGGTATTAAAGAAAAAATTATAGACAATTGGGTTGTTATACATAAAATATCATAAACTAGTTTGTCTCAAAAGACCAACTGAAGAATTGATGGTCTATATAATTCTAGGAATCTCCCATACAATTCATCATTTATATTTAAGGAATTAATAAACATCACAATATTTAATAATCATGTTTTCTTAATCAATAATATTACATATTGTATAAAAAGGTATAATTGTTTTCAATATTTACATATTTCCTAAATGGAATAATTTTTATAGAAAGAATTGTTCAATAATGATTAAAGAATATTGAGTATTCAAACCCTATATGTTTTAGGTAATTTTTTCAGTATAGGAAAACAATAAATAATGGGTGTGACAAAGATTAAAGAACCTTATTATATAAGGAAAATGTAAAACTGGGATAGAGATAGAGGGTGATAAATTAAATAATCTCAATCCCATTAGATATTATATTTTTTTGAAATCATACCATAAGATAAAATGTGTTTGCACGAGAATAAAATTGATGAAAGAAAATGTGAATGTCAAAAAAAACATACATGTCATCAGTTGAATGTATCAATTCCTAAAATTTCTATCCGCCTCATAGAAACATCACAATATCTCTTCATTTATTTCCCACATTCATCACAAATAAATTACTTCATGAGAGTCCTTATAGCCCTAAAAAATTCACTATTATGTGAAAAAAAAATTGATAAAATTAATATTTAAAAAATATAACTCATATCAACAATCCACAATGAGTAGAATAAGGCCTCAGGCTTTTGTGAATTCCATGAACTAAAAAATCAATATCCCATACCCAAAAAAATTTATAGAAATTAGCATCAACCACAGCAAAGGACAAAAATGGGGGAGAAAGACAACAATAAACCACTTTTATCAAAAAAACTATAGGGATAAAAGTTAAAAAAGAAATTATTCATTTAGTATATAACCAATTATTCAAAACTAAAATCATAGATAGAAGAAAATTGGAATAGGTAGTTAAAAACATTCTTAGAATAACATACATGTCAAGTATGCCTAAAAATACTAGAATCGTCTTACTAATAATGAAAATGAATGGGGAAAATCCTTTTGAATATTTTCAGGTGTGAATTATAATTACATTAGGATGAAAATGATAACATTAGCACATCATAAATTAATGACAATAAGTAAGGTAAAAATTCAATAACTTGAATCTTAGTCATTTAGAATTTAACATATAAAAAAGAACATTACTTGGAAGGAATGGATATGTGGAATGGAAACCCTTTCATCATGTCCCAAATCATAGTGTATATTTCCTAACTCCTTGGATAGTAAAATTATGTGACATATTTACATGTATTAATTTTTTTTATTTCTATATCATCCAGGTTATTCCCCATAATTCATTTATAATCATGTTTCACTCATTTATAATATTTTTATTGTTTATATCTTCTCTAAATAACAACATTCTCACAATTATAATGTTAAATGGTCTTAATAAAATGATCCCATAATCCCAAAAAGTGGGAATTTAATTTTTTATGTATTTCCCATGATAAATGGTCTCAATAAGTAATTAAATAGTTATTATGCATATAATCACCCTAGATAAGTTTCTTTTTACTATAAATAATGAATATGATTTTTTTACTTCAAATTTAACTATTATTATGAATATTTTATAAATCTATACTAATATTCATGAAATTAAATAAACAAAAAAGTTTTAAATAAAGCATGATATCAATTTTAATGAATATCCATGAATAAAATAAGTTTATGAAAATATAATTTTTTATTTAGATAGTGTAAAACAACTATAGTGAGAGAATTTTTCCAAAAGTTTTTAAAATAATGAAATCCCAAAAAAATATTTGAGTTTTATATAACATTATATTATAATTAAGGGTAAAAAATAGGGATAATTTTTATTATTAGTTATATTATTGAAAAAAAATATATTGGGAAATTTAAATGAAAAGAAATGATTTCTCAAAAACCATATTTTTATATAGTAATGAATTATTTAAAAGTGTACATTGATCAGTAATCAGTATTCTATCATAAATTAAGGATCAAAATTGTTAAATATTTTTAGAATGTAATCACTGTTAAATTATATTTAATTGTTTGAATTAGTTTTATGGAAAATAATAACAAATAAGAAAGGATAAAGTGTCTTGGAAACCCTTACAGTATTTTATTTCATGAAGTAAGAATCAATTGAAATGGAGTTTATGAAAAAGAAATTAAAATCCCTAAAAAATTAAAATCCTTGGGGTGAGATTATATGGTGGAAATAGATTACTTTGAAGTTCTTCTTTCTTTTAAGGTGAGTTCGGAGAAACGCCTTTCCAACTGAGGAGTGGATTCAACGTAGAGGGATCAGCCTTGCTTCTAGATGCTAGTGTTGCAAGACACAAAGATGTGAGTCCACTCTCTACTTTTTCTTCAACAGAAAATGGGTGAAGGCAATCTGGGGATCCTTTGGGAAGATTTCTGGGTGACTGGGTGTTGTTACCTCTGATGAATCTTTTCTCCAAATTTGGTTTGATGGAGCAAACAGACCAGGTCTAGAGATCTAGGAAAGGTCACTGATTTTCACAGCAGGGTGTCGGGTCCTCTATTCGACCAGAAATGAAAAGCGCCACCAGTCCTCTACAAGAACGGTTGTAGGTATTCTCTTCAACATTCGGAATTTAGTGCTGGATTTTAATAGGTTATAAAGGGATATAGAGATTGGACCTTCCATCATGTCCCTTCGTCCCCGTCTTCCTTTTACCAACAACAATTTATCGGCTAAGGGAGGTTGGGTCAAGTGGAAGCCTCCGATATTTGCGAACAATCTAAACATAGATGGGTCATGTTGCAAGGGTTTAATATGTGGGGGTGGAGTTATCAGGTATCATGAAGGCTTTGTTTTGGCGGGCTTTTCAGCTTCCTTCGGCAGCGGCGATTCTCTTCAAGCAATGGCCCTCGCTATGCTCCCTGGATTGTCTCTTTGCAATCAGAGGAATATTTCAATCAGGGTGGTTGAAATTGATTCATTAAAAATTTATAAATCTCTTTCAGGTCAAGGTCATATTCCGTGGTCTATCGAGTACTCAATTCAAAGGTGCAAGCTTCTTATGAACAATTAGATGTCTGTTCTTCATACCCAGCATGAGGGTAATGTTGTTGTTGACTTCCTTGCATCCAAAGTGTCTTTAGAGGATAGGCCTGTATTTTTTTCTAGTCTTGGTTCCTTTCCCTCCGAGGGTTTTCATTTCGTTTGGGTGGACTCTCTTAGGTTGCACTATTTTAGGCCCCCTTAACTGTCTCTGTATAGGTTTTTTATCCTTCTTTATTTTAATAAAATAATGAGATAATGGTAAAATTAGAAAGTGTACAACTAATTAAAAAGTGAATATGTCAACAAAACCCCTTACCTTCCTCTTTGAATTTTTTCCTATGGATTGAGTCTTAAGCCTTTAGAGGAAGGTATTTTGGGAATACTAGATAATTTTTAATATGGAATGGAAATATTATATAAAATGATACATTAGATGTTTTTTGGAAATGTTATAATGAGTACACTTCTATAGGAAAAATTTGATTCCATTTTAAAAAAATATGTATTTATTGAGGGCCAAAAATATAATTTTAAATTAGAATGTGGCACATAAATAGAAAATATATGATATAATTGAACATGAAAACCCCCCTTATTGACTAATGATAGTTTTGTGTGTTATTTATTTATATATAAATCATATGTATCATTTAAATACATTTAAATTTATTTACAAGAATATTCATGTTATTTGAAATTATAAATATCTAGATAACTATGAAATTAAACATTAAATATATATTTTATTAAATAAGTATCATATTCATCCCCAAAATCTATTCATGACTCTAATTATTATAAAAATATCCCTTTAAATATTTTAAAACTACCATATTTGTTTTTTCTTCTACTCATATAAGTGTTGTGTCGACAGTACTTATGAATTTTGGATAATTACCATAATTTATAATGTTAAAAATAAACTAATAACAAAAATATTGTTTTTAACTAATAAATATCATCATATAAAATGATTCATTATATTATATATCATCAATTATATTATGATAACATCTTTAGTAAAAGAATTTAGAATTCTCTTAAATTTTGAAAGTTTTGGGTTAGAATTTGTATAATTATCTTGTATTATATTTTTAAAATTAATAAATTTAGATAAATATCATATATTAATTGAAATTTTTGTCATTATCTTCTAGGATTACATTATTAATTCTAATATATTGTCTTATGAATGAAAATATTGAAATCTCCCATGTTTTTTAAGCACTTTCTAAGCAGTGCTAAATATATTCATATTAAATTGAAATAAAAATTAATTTATATTAAATGGATAATATTTTTATATTATTTGGAGTTTGTTATGATATAATACATTTTCTACTAGTTTCTAAAATTTTAAACATAATTATTGGTAAAATATAATAACAGAAATTAAAATTCCACTTGAATTTAAACTCTTATGTTAAAAGAAATTTAAATACAAATATAACACTCAAAAAAATTCATACTAAATTTAAATAAAAAATTTAAAATTAAATCCATTAAAACATTAATGGACAGAAATTTTAATAAAAATATCATTGTTATGGCTTCATAATAATCTATAATTCATAATTCATAATATGTATCGCTTTTAATACTTACTACCACATCATTTAATGATACATTTTTAACAAAATACACTCTGTAAAATTTTAAAATTAAGATTCCAAATATATTTATTATTTTTTAAAATCAATATAAATTTATTTATAAATATTATTTAATAAAAAAATCATTATATGTTAAAATATTTTTTTTAAACACCATATATTTTATTTTCCAATGAAAAACATTATTCTTATCTCAAAACATAATAATAAAATTTATATTATTATCATAATAATACATGTCAACATAAATCTATAAAATTAACATAAATATACATTTTTAAAATATGAAATACTTAAATTAATATATAAGTTGGTAAAAATAAGAAATTATTTTACAGAAATTATTTTATCATTTAATTAAAAAAAATCAATTAAGTTGAAGAAATCATAACCATTTTAAATGTATAATGAATATCTAATTGATTATATAACATCATATGAATCATCACATAAAATAATATACTTATTTGAAGTAAATATATACATTCATAATCATGAATATTAATAAACCATTAACATGACATATTAAAAATAAATGGCTTATCACATCCTCCCATGTCCCATAATGAAGATGTTCCCTCTAAATTTTAATTACATATCTCCAAAATGAGTGTATAAAAAATAATAATAATATAAAATTTATATTTTAATACAACAAATAAATTTCTAGGTTTTATAGGGAAACTTGTCATTTATTAAACAAATATTTCATAAATAATTAATGTTACTTTATATAAATTATACTGTTGAAATATACTCCAAAGGCATACCTTGAAAGTTGAGTAATGTTTTCCACATTACCCTTGATATATTTATCACTATTTTCTCTAAGTTTGAGGAAATCATTTATCATTTATATATATAATTAGAGAAAATATACTAACATGATTTCTTTCATTTAAATATGAATAATTTCATCCATTGGTTTTCAATTTTTATCAACCACTAATTAAATTCATGTTTCAAATGGTGAAAGAAAATAATAATTTATTCATGTTTGTTGCATAATAATAAAAAACTATTTGATTTTATGATCAACTAAAAGATAGTGTTTTCATTTTACAAAGGATTTTCTGACTTTTTATTCCTTCTTCCTACAATTTTCTTAAAATAAAAGGGTAATGTTAGTATATTAAATGAAATAATAGAAACAATTATATTAAACCTAATATATCTAAACCTTTTAAAAATTCAATTAAAATAATTTATTTTCTATTTTAACCTATGTTTCTCTATGTTTTTAACCCTAATTCCTCTTCATCCAATCCTCAAAAAAACTAAACCCTAAAAATTCTATAAAATTTTCCTTAAAAATTTTGAAACCTAACAATCACGAAATCATAGATTACGCCTTCTCTTAAAAAATCAACTAAAACTTTGTTCAAAATATCATTGACCTTAAAATACTTTTACATGAATTAGGAAGACATATAACCATAATAAAATTATATATTATTTTTAAAAAAATAAATCATTCTCCATAAAATAGTAATAACGACATATGTATAAAATCATATTCTATCCACCTATTTACTATATATACCATAGTTATGTGTGCTCTAAAAAATTAGAAAACTTCTTCTAAAATAAAATTATTTTTATTATCACCAATTATTTTTTCAATTTCATTGGTTAGATTTACCACTCATCTTATATTAATAAAATAAAATAACCTTATATCCCAAAAAAAGTAATTACCTTAACATCAAATCACATACAAACCCTGATGTACTTATACAAATCCATCTTATTATCTTCCTATACCTCTTAAACATCTCCAAATATATTATTATTCACCTTAACATATAATCAAATAAGTCCTCAAAAAGTGTAGTTTTTACACTGAAATTATGGAAACCCTTAAAATTACTAACCAATGAAGTTATATACAACCCTCAAATTATCATCAACCAGTAACATCCTAAACACTAATGTAACATAAACCCTTCTCAAATACTAATTTTCATGGTCTGATTATAATCAACCAATAATTAAATGACTTAAAAATTATATTACATCTCTTAAAACCCCATGACTATTTATGTTTAGAGTGAAAGAGAATTGGGACAATCCATTACATAATAAAATCCATAATTTTCCTATAACACCATTATGATTTAATGTCATTAATTTTTTTAATGAATCGTGAATTTTGATCATGAGAAGGGATAATTTTAGGTATTAGTTCTCAAATATAGAATAATATTCTTGGAAAATATCAATGAGATTTTTTATGATGTTGTACAAGGCCAAGATGGGTGTTTGGGTTATCAATTAATCCTCGTAGTTGGGGTTTGGGGGACGATGGTTGAAATCTATTCGCCTACAATAGATCTAAACATGGACCAAGATGATCACTGTGTGACGGAGGTCAGAAAGGTTGGTTCCCAACAGTATGGTGTCTTTTTTACCATGAAGGTTTTTTGGTGTGAGGATTCTCACAATGTAAGTGGGAGGTAAAGCTACCTTCCTTATATTACAGTGATTTTCACTATGAAAACATTTAATGGCTATGAATTTATTTAGGAAAGGTGGTATAAACACCAAAACCCTCCTAGATAAATCCATTAATGAGGAATGTGTGGTTATTTTTAGTAAAAGGAAATTATTTCTTTTTCAAGTTATGGTGCTGCATGATTTAGGGTGTTTGTGGTGTTAAGATAGGCCATTTTTTACTGATCCTCCCCTCTAATGTCCCTCCTTCAATCCTAGTTAATTGGGGATTAATTTGGGTTCATTTTGATAGTGATTACAATTATGTTTCAAAATTATTCTCCGTTTAATTTTCATTTTACTTTTTTGTCACTACTTTGGTGTGAACTAAGCTTGGTTTCGGTATTTATTCCATCGGTGCATAGCACAATCCAATGAGGAAAATTGGATATTCACATGCAGTGGCAACATGAGGTCCATATGAGATGATCACATATTTTATTTCATCATTTTATCAAATATAATGTTATTATATAATTTATTTAGGGTTTTTTATGAAATTGGATGAAATTTAGTGTTGGTCAGGTGTCGGTGGTTAAAGATTTTTCAAAAGATAGTTTCAGGGGTACATCAAAGACCTTTCAAGAGAGGTTGTTTGAGGTTCAGTAATATGGTGATACTAAATGATTATTTTATTCCTTAATCATATTTGTATTAATTTAAATATTTAAATATAAGTTTTTATAATTAAAATTTTATGTAATTTGTCATGAGATAGGGACATGTGATCTTATGTGTTCCTGGGTGTGGAATGGAAGGTTGTGAAAGAGGTGATTCGAATCATATTTTGGGTGGTATATATTTCATAGATGTTGGTAGTCCCTTTAGTAAAATATTATATATATTTTTATTTATAATTGTGAGCCTACATGAACTGTTCATGGGACTAGGTAGAGCAGATATGGAGAAAATGTTTTTATTAGAAGAGATTAGATATTTTTCTAGCTCCTAGGCTCGAGATAAATGATATTTTTTACACTAAGAAGTTGGGATCACCCAACAACTATGTTTTCAAAGGGGATGATGTTGGTTGAGTTGATTTGAGGTCTTGTGTGTGTCTCATGGTGTGAGTGTGACATGTGTATCCTAGGTTGGTTCTCATAGTTATAGTTTCTTAGGGGAGAGAGGTTTTAACATAGTGAAGATGGTCCATACAGTTGTTCATCTCTTGAATGACTAAATAAAACATTATGAGGTTTTTTTGGGAACTCATTGAGAGAAGTGAGTTCTATGAGTTCTATAAACTATAAGGGGTATGATATAGAGGGGTTTCTTATGGATTTTCATTTTAGAAATCTATTTTTAAAGATGAAAGACTGTACCTAAGTGTAGGTCAAGGTTATATTCCTAACATGGAATTTTAATTCCAAGATGTACTGACTATATTAGATTGGTATAGTCCCTAGGTACCATTACCTGTAGTGATGATGGAATTTGGGGTGTCATATCAGGCCTTACGGTATCGGTCATAGGATCCTATAGGATATGGTGGCACTATGGGGTGATATCCCTGAGATTGTATCAATGAGTTGATATTGTGATGGTCAAGGGGGGGTAGTGGATTCATATAAATGGAAGATGAGATTTGATCTAAATGAGTGTCTAGGTTTTAGTGAAGAGTTCTTCGGTGATGATTTGGTGAGAAATATGATGGGCTTAATTCCCTTCTTGAATGTGTGTTCCTGTGATTGTGATATGGGACAAACCCAATGGGGGAGAGGATCCTAAGTATTTTCCTCACCTTGAGCGAGATAGAATTGGATATACTATCATTGGTGAGGTAGAGTCCTTATATATAGATGATGACCTTAACATGAAAGTCCTTGTTTGTAGTTGACAGACAATCCATGCATATTTTTTAGTTTAATACCACCTTTTATGGGTTGGTTCATGAAATTATGTGAGATTCATATGAAATAACCTTCCATGTGTGACAAGGTAATGGAGCGAGATGTGTACAATGATCATTCCTTATCACTTTGAGTAACTAGACAAGGACATGGATGAGGCATACCCTAATTTTTTGTGGATAGGATGGGCATTAGGTTTGATTCCATGTGATGAGGTGAAAATTTTAAGTTTTTAATTGTGCTAAATAAAGTTTGATTGGGTTCCATGGTGCACTGGTTATCACACAATGGCTTGATTCATAGGGAGTTATGGTGGTCTGGCTAGCACACAACATCCAAAGCCTATGTGTGCGTTGTTTATTTAACATCCTCATATAAACATGTATATGATGATGTATAATAGGGACACTTATTTATATCCTAATATGATTTATTTATCACACAATTTCTTATAAAATTATTTAACATGTTGACCTTATTTTTTGTTCATGTATGGGAAAGTGATTTGTATTGGATCAAGATAGAGCATCTTGGTGGGTTTTTCAATATAGGGAGTATGGTTTATGTCTTGTATGATAGTATGGATGGATTGTGTATTTTTTTAAAAATAATTTTATATGTGATTTTTCTAGTGGATGATCATATGATTTATGTTTTCTTTACTATGAGTTTTTATTTTTCCCTAGGGTGAATTTTTATAGTAGAACATTATTTATTTATTAAATAATTCTTTGATTAATTGTTATGAACTATGTTTTTATTATTTAAGTTTTTTTTACACTATTTTTAGGGAACAATATTCAAAATTTAAGGTGTATTCCCTTACCATTAGTTGGTACCCTTGGTGTATGGGGATGCATGCTTGAGGCCACATGTCACTCTATATCAAATAGTGGTTCTTGGGTGGGGAATTAAAAAGTGGGATCATGACATTTTTTTTCTTACTTGTTGGGAAGATAGTATACTGGTAGTTAAGGAATGTATCATATATTGGGATGGACCTTAGACTGGAGAGTTAAATACTTTTTCAGTTAGAAATCTTGGTTTCCAAGGGTTGATGTCAAACATTCTTTTATTATGGTATTGTGGTTGAGATTTTTATTGAATATGATGGGTTTACCATATATGTAAACTATAGCTTTTCAACTTGGGCCATTAAAAATAGGTTCATATTCATGAATTATATTTGGCATGTTGGATTAACAGAAAATACACCTCCAATATATAATTGTTCTTTCAAATGGGAGTTCAGTTGTTTAATGTTTCAAGAAAAACTTATATGGTTTCATCATATATAATATGTTAGTGGAATTATAATTAACTAAACAAAAATATTTTCTATAATAATAGTTCATGTGAGTCCAGAGGAGAGGAATTCTCCAGTGATAGAAATGAGATACATTGTTTGAGGGATGTATAGAGACTTTAGTAGGCCAGTGTAGGCATTTTATTACTCAATAATAGAACACTAGTGGGTTTATTATAGGCATTTTATTCCTGAGGAATGATGGTAGGATAGAAATTAAATACCTTGATAATGCAGGTTCAATTACTTACACTATTAATAATAACCTATATGTTGTTTTCCCATATAGATTCATTATGTCACTATACTTAATTGAACCTGGTGTTTGAGGAATTTCATAGGAAATTCCTTGGAAATTTGAGAAGTTGAGTACTCTAATAGATTCTTGAATTAAAGTTGGTTTTCATGATGGGATTATTAGTTTGATTCCAAGATCATTATTAGTTGATGTAGTGTGAGCATGGTTAGATGATCATGGTTCTAGGACAACACAAATGTGGTGGGTTATTTTTTGGTTGGTTATGGAATAAGTGATATACCATGGGATGTTGGGTGAAGTTGACCTGTATGTGGAGTATATTTAGTGGGTTAGGAACATGAACCTAGTTTGTATAGTACATGTCTCAATAGAGCATGATATGGGGAGTGTGATCAAGTTGTATGGTGGAATAAATCCATTGTGATTGAATGAGGTAGAGGCATATAGTGGTAAATAAATAATGATAGGGTCTATAGTGGATCACTCTTCTATGGGTGTAGAATAGTGGTCATTAAAAGAATTTTATTGTAAAAGTATCAGTGTATGAAGGAAGGTTCATGCTAGGTATGTATAATGTCCTATGTGTTTGTAGGATTGTAAATGGGCCATGTATATATCTATTAAGAATTTGTTAAGGTATGATTAATTCATGTGATATTGTGGTGGTAATATATTGGAGTTACTCTTATAGGATTGAATACCTAGGGGTGGTGTCCTCAGCATGTGTGTTGTCAGGGTGGTGTACTGATGGGATTTGGTTTGGATGATGTTCAAGTTGTATTGTATGGGAATCCACATTATGGGGAGTACACCGATGGCCATTGGGGAATGGTATTCCAGGAAGGTCGGGAATAGGTTGAGGTTGGTGTTTCATGTTGTTGATCTGGCATGGGAAAAATGGTCATGTACAGTCATTATTAATGTAATGTATGGAGCATGGTAAATTTAATTTTGTCATTTGGTTTTGTGGGGAAATTAAAATGATACTACAACTACAGAGAGCATTGTAACAGTTACATCTATATAACCATCATGGTTGAAGGTTTGTGGTATTCATGATACTGGTTGATGGATATCCAATAATGAAGTGTTTTACTAACATGTGATCATAATTGATTTTATATAGTTCTCATGAAAATTTCATATTCAATGTTTAGATGTAGTATTGGATGGATACAGTGTGTTCTAAACCTGGAAGGTGTGGTTCTGGTGTTATTAGGGACTATATTGAGTCATTAGTGCACCAATGATCTATATCCAAGAATGATGGATAGATTAGGTAGTAGATGATCCCATTGTTTAAATACAATAAGTTTTTGTTTCAAACATCAGTGTGTATGTTGGATGGTCTTGTGATTCCATCTAGTTTTAAGGGATCGTGATTAGGTGAGGTGGTGTGGTGTGCAATTGTGGATGAAACCAATATTTTTTAATAAAATTAACTTAAAATAGTTTAAACTAGTGATTTACCATGAGTTTTTATGAGGTGAGGTGGATTCCATATTGATATCATTGTTTAGAATGTGGTTGGTAGGTCGATGGGCCACTGGAAGTGCATTTTTTAGTAGAAAAATAGGATGGTGAGGATCACTATGAGTTGTAATTGTACATCATGAGAAGAGTATTATTAATGGGAGAATAATAATCGTTAAGATGAATTGGGTGGAGACACTTTGGGGTATTATGAGATATGGTTGTGGTGTGAATAAGCTAAATGTTGGTTTTGATAGAGAGTGGGTGTCCCAACTTATAGGGAATAGTGTGATTTCAGGTTAGAATTGTTTAGAGTGAAATTACTAGGGGTTGTTGAATATAACATGTATCATAATTAGTATAACACCATGATATTTTTTGAAATATACTTTTTTCAAATAAATTTAATCTTTTTGATAGATTTTGTTACACTTAACTATCTGTTTAGCTTTCCATACACACAATAATGGTTTTAAATTAAAATAAATATATTTTTAAAATAATGTGATAGTTATCACCCAACTACTAGAATGGAAGGTATGAATATGCTTAAAAAAATTCTGAATATACATGGTCAATATGTGTATATAAAATTAATTCTTTGATAACTATTTAATTAAAAATGAAAATAAAGGAAATATTTTTTTGAAAACCCATTTTTATGAAAAAAAACTCATTTTACCTCAATAAATTAAACAAAATACTTTCATTGAATGAATTTGATGAAATTTTTATAGTTCAATAAAATTATTAACACCAAGATTCTGTGTTTTCTAGACAATAGATAATAATAAAGAAACTTTTATTCTTAAGAACTATATTTTTTCAAAAAAGAAGTTTTATCACTATTTTTACATTAATTTAAAAAACAATTTTTTACACTTTTAAAAAATTTATTTGAAAAAATAAATTTAATATTTGAAATCACAATTTCAATATAATATTAGGGTGAAATTTTGAAAATTTTCTGAAAAAAAAAATGTTTTTATAAATAGTAAAAAAACCATGATTTTTAATTAAAAACACCATTTTCATTTAATTTAATTATAATGATAAATTGAATAATAATTTTTATTAAGTAAAATTAATTATATAATATTTATAATTATATAATTTATTTCATTAAAATTATTTATATATTTATATTTCATATAAAAACATTTTGAACTTTTGAACCTTTTATCTTTGAAAACCTTGTTCTCATCACGTATGAGGGAATATCGTTAATTTAATTTTTTCCACTTATATGAATTTAATTTGAAAAAAATTATTTAATAATTTGAATTATAATAATTTATATAAATTATAATTTAAACATAGTTTTTGACCAAAATTAATAGAGAAAATAGTGAAAATAAATTACTAGGTTTCAGGTAAAAAATGGTTTATATGGGGTTAAACTAAAATGATAAGAGTTAAAATGACATAATAAATTTTATAAAATTTGTTTTGTGGCTATATTTAGACCCTATAATTACTAATTCTCTATAATAATCTATATTTTATCCTTGATTCATAATTAAAATGTTGGTACACCTTTTTCTATTTACAATATTACAACTATGTCACTCACCTCACTTATAAAAGGCCACAACCTATTCACACCTCTTCAAAAAATAAAACACTTTTTTCAAAAAGTAAATTACCAAATAACATCCCAAATTCCATCCTATAATTCTATTGTCCTTATTTTGGGATGAAATATAAACTTGGAAGTATTTTGGTGCAAACCAATGGAGGTTACCAGAAAAATGAGTAACATTCTAAATGAGTGTTTTCATTATATTTCTTTCTCAAGCTATATAAATTATTATTGAATCATTTGATATTAGAAACATAGTATTTTACATATATATATTTTTTATAAATTTATGTCAAATACATAAATCTATCTTGACACCCATTAAATGGGTTATGAAAACTTTATTTTTGTGTACGGTGGACTACCGCCTTACAAACCAATATAATTCATTTTTCCATTAGCACCTCTCAATGTTGGGTGTGATGATTTATCTAAAGTATATATATGATATTTATAAAATTTATTATACCTATATAGTTATTATATCATATATAAATTTTTTACTTTCCATTCCATAGGGTATATTATAACATCAGTCGGATGTTTTGTGGATTACCACCTCACAAAGCAATTTAATTATTTTTTCACTAACTCTTTACATGGAATATAATAAGGATATATATAAAGAATATATTTGAAATAAATAAAATAATTATTATAATCATGAAATATTTTTCATTATCAATGATAATATATCATTTTCCTTCTTACCACTTTACTCGATGAGAGATAATAACGGTCTTCATGTACATGAGGACCATCGCCTTCATGAAGTGATTGACTGTATTTTTCATCACCGCACTACATGGATAATATGAATAATTATATTTGTAGAATAATATTATATTATTATTATTATAGAAATTTAAAATATTACATACCACTTTTCCATTATGATCTTTTTTTAAATACTACTCATGCGTACGTACGACATACCATCACCAAGATCGTAACATACTTTATTTCTCAAAACCATCTTTAATGGTTAGTATTAAAAGTATAATTGATATTTAAATATTATAATTATGGAGTTTATGTAACCATGATCAATTTAGTAGGACCAAAAATAGCTATGTCAATTTTATAAGAAAAAATAAAGCCATTATTACCAAAAACAATATTTTAACTGGGATTTGGTAATAAATGGTTAATAAATGTTCTTAAGTAAATAATATATGGTATAAAATATATAATTTGTTTTAAATAATATAATTATATTGAACATATAATCATTATACAGTATTTTTTAATTTGTATGAAGTAATTCAAGACTTATGGTAAAGGATTTTTATTCTCTCTTTTATTTTTAGAAGACGAATGCAAATTCACCACTAGTTTGTTTTTTGTGGATTATTAACTACACTATTGATATTTTATATCCCTAATATCCTTATTTTAGGGATATTTAATATTTAATTTTATTTTATTCTTTATTTGGTCTTATGATTCAAAAGATACCCAAGAAGTAAGGTATTTTTGTCTCAATTTTTCTTTATTGAGACATATGTCATGTTATAAACCTATCTTATTTTATGAGATTTATATACTACCACATTAAAATTTAATATCAATAATTTATTTATTATCATGATATTTTATGTTTTATTTAATGTTATTCTTCCATGTGGCTTATGATTTAATTTTAGTAAAGTGGTAAGGGTGTTATGTTAAAATCTCATCATTTATCGATATTTCTCTTGATTATGTTTTTTATAATGAAATATTAATATAAATAACACAATAATGTAATTAAATTCCTTCTCCTATGAATATGTAATTATAATAAACGTTTTCACTTCATTTTCCCCTCTTTATGTACTCTAATGTTCAAAATAATGTTTTAAGAAAAATAAACTTTTTGTTTCTCTTCAATCAAAAGAAATTATCTTCCAAAAACATGTTTTATAAAAAAATTTATAAATTTATAATAATTGTAAAAATTATTTATTAACGAAATTTTCACCCATGTTTGAATTTTTTATTTTTTTGAAACAAATCATCGTGTCATTTTCCAAAAAAAATCACATGTTTTGTTTATTAAAATGTGAAAGAAATTCTTATTTTCACATGTACGACATGAATGGCATTGTCAGCCATCATGAGCACTTATTTATTTTATAATTAATTTATATGTTTTAAAGGATGGTTTCAATGAAAATTATTTTAAAAAATATATGTTTTAATAAGTTTTTTTCAAATCATAAAAAATATTTTCCTCAAGAAATGTTTTAAAGGATTCTTAAAGCTTCCATTATATGATTCAAATATTATTTTCAATGACATGGATTTAAAAAATGTTTTATTAATTTTTTAAATAAGTGAATTAAAAATGAAGGTTATTTTCATCAAGAAATGTTCCAGGTTTCTTCTCAAAATAATTTTCCATCAAATATGACATCTATTTATTTAATCTTATCCTTACTAGGGATATTATCCAGAGATACCATTCTTATGCTTTCTCTGAATGGTTTCTGCTTATGATGGAATTACATTTGTAAAAATTTTATCACATAAATTGGATTCAAAATGTGGATATTATTCTAAAACCTAATTCTTTTCATTGGTTATGAAATGATGAAATGATTATGAAACTTTTCTGATTTCCATTGGTTATAATATGATGAAATTTTTGTGAAATACATTTCATTTCATGGGTTATGATATAATTAATATTTTATGATCTTATTGAAAATATATATATATAATTTTCATTATGTGATCGGTGGGACCAATATCTACCTCCAATTAATTGGGTAAATATTTATATCTGATGAGATAGATGGGATTATAATAGGGTGTGGACCTAATTCAGTAAGGGACTTTGTTCGCTATGATGGACATGGGAGTGAACCTTGAATACTATGATTAATTGGGGATTGAACCCATTCCAGTATTATTGTTTTGGAAATGATCATTGACTACTATGGAAATTATTGACTATTATTATGTGTATTTCATGATTCCATGTCTTATAACAATATTATGACCCATGGATCATCTTATTTGATTTCCTTATGATTCATATCTTATGAAAATAAAATTATTATGCCATTACTCAAGATTAAGATCTTTGATATATATAGTATGGTTTTAAAATGTTATGATCATATTCTCATAACTTCATGTTCATGTTATAATTATGTATGTCCATTTTTTACCCTTATTGAGAATCTGAGATCACTCTTTCTTATGTTTCCTTTCACCAAGTTATGAATAAAAGATAAATATAGGGTATGTTTGTTAATAGTAATAAATGTTAAGATAATCATGGGAGATTTTGAAGATGTTTCACAAAAAACATTGATTATATAATCAGTCTCCAAATACACTAGACAATTATAGTCCTCAAGAATGTGTTTGTATAATGTATTTAATATTCATAGAAAAAGATACAATATCCATGTATGAAAATAATAATTTTTTAAAGTTGGTGTCATGGGATAAGTCTACTTAACCTTTTGAAATATGGATGAGAAAACATTAGTGAGATCCCAAGGGATGTTTATAAGGATATTCTTTAGGATACGTCTAGGTATAATTTTAAGGATGGGTCAATGTATAGGAAAATATCTTGGAATTTTTGTAAATGATAGACAAAGTGGTTTCCAAAAAATTATATACCTATCTAGATACCACAATAGGATGTGGCTCTATCATAGAGATACATAAGGGTAATAACTATAAAAATGGTGCATTGATCTATTTTATGATATTGGGCCTTACTCTACACCATGTTTGAAACTCATATGGGTTATGCTTTGGAAATTTACAAACTCATTATGAACTATCATGAAGGATTTAAAGATATTATATCTATGAAATAACTAGTATAAATCTAAGTTATAATATACTAAAGATAAGGTTTCATGGTTTACATATATAATAATTTATTTTCATGAATATTTGTTTCCCGTTATAATTAGTGTTCACACTTTATCTATTTTGATTTCGTCAATGGAGGGAACCTAAAATAACTATATTAACATTTAATGCAATGAATTTTTTTATGGGAATATATATGGGATAATGACTGGAGTAGAGTATATTTTTATTATTCCTAATAAGTAATCATGGAACAAGATTAACAATGTGCAGCTTAAACAACTTGCAGAATCGCCAAGGAAGATAAGGATAGTGTTCGTTGGGAGTTCGGGTATTATAGACCATGGAGGAAAGAAGATTACATTTTTTATATGTCAAGAATTTGAAAAGAGGAACTCAATGCAATTTATTATGGGGATGAGAAGATGTTTTGTTTAATGAAAAGAAGGAAACAATCCAAGTAAATACAAATGAAAAATCAAATCTTTATTTAACACAATGGATGATAATAATGATCTACATAAGTTATCAAAGATTGTTTTATGTTTTAAATTTTGAATGTATGAAAATTTTAAAAATAGATGTCCTAAGGGGAAAGATCATAAAGATAATCATAACGGTTGTACAAGTGATGGTTGTATTTTTAATAATAAAGATACTATAAATGAAATATGAAAGGAAATAAGTGTTAAGGAATAAGATGAAAAATCCTAGATGATGGTTTGAGAATGTGATTGGATGATTTAAGTGATTATGTGTTGGAAATCATGATTTATTTTATATTAATCATGAAATAAATAATGATTTTTCAAAATAATTTCTTCATTAAGGAGATTCCATAATATGTTGAATAGTATTAGTGAACTACAAAAGTGGTTTAAGGGCTCGGTAATATTTTATGGAAAACATGTGATTAAGGGAACATAAACCTTAATATGTTCCTTAGGTTGAGAAAATGGGGTTTATTTTGGTTAAATATATGATTGATATGGATAATGTAAACTAGATATATAGATGATATCAAAATTGATAAAAGACCTGTTGAGAAATTTGATTATGTTATCAATCTTAGAGTTTACAAAATTGTAGGATCTAAATAATATGGTAAATAATATATGGTTTTATTCAAGTAATGATGATTAATTCATAATTTAAATAAGTTTTTATGTTAATTTAGGTTATTACCATATTTCAAAATAATGCGTGATAAAGGAATTCATATTTTTTTATGTAACAATAAAGAGCTACTTTATGATGTATGGGGAATTAATGATAAGTTGATATTGATAAATTTAGTTATCTTATTTAAAAATTTTAATTTTTTAAAGGTTATAAGGTTAATCATCTATGGAATAATTTAAGTTCAAATTTGTATAAGGTTGTAGATATTAACATTTTACAACACCATATGATGATTTATCCATACTGGATAACTAGTACTAACATTCTATTAATATAGATACTGATGTAATGACTAATAATTATATAATGGATCTTATTTAGTAATTTGTATAATAAAAATTCATCTCTTAGACTAATAGTTTAAGTGGAATTAATCAAGGAATTACTAAATAATGAAATTGATCCTATGAAATAAAAAGATATCAATAAAGTAAATTGTCATACGGTCTCAGTCTATATGGAAGACAAGTTTACCAAAATTAAGAAAAAAATATTGAAATAAAATTTTTCCATGGTATCATCATTTTTTATGATATCAATAACCCTTTTAACACCTATATTTTATGGCTTTTTGATCATTTACATTATCCTAACCAAGATCTTTATCACCCTCTATCAGTAATTGGGTGGTAGTTTTTTATTCTATATCCATTTTCTCTATTCCCACCAATTTTATCCTGTTTGGAAACCTAGTATTAGTTATTATAAATTAATTTCAAAAATTTATTTCTCTTTTTCTAGAGAATGTTTTATTAACCCTTTTTACGATGTGGGTTTCAATGAAGGAATTTTCAAAGGTTAATACAATGATGATCAAGATGCATTTTGAGGGAAAATTTAATTTTAATGAGAGTATACTATAACACCCCAGATTTTGTAAAATATTATTTTCCAAATGAATTTAATGTTTTCAATTATTTTTATTACAAGTAACACTGAGTATATCTTACGTTACATGAAACACTGAGTATAAATCAAATGTGTCAGATTATAAAAATATTATGACAGTTATCACCTAGAAGAAGGAATGGATGTATATGAATAGTATGAAATAAGTTCTAAAAATATATGGTTTACACATGTATATAAAAGTAATTATTTAATGACAATTTAATTAAGAAATAAAATAAATGAAATTCTTTTCTTAAAAAATATTTTTATGAAAAAAAATCTAGTTTTACCTAATTAAATTAAAAAATAATTTAGTTAAATAATCTTCAAGAAATTTATATATTATATATTTAAAATAATTTTTAAAATTATTCTTATATGTTTTCTAGACATGAGACAAGAATAAATCGAATTTTACGCATAAAACTGTATATTCTAAAAAGATGTTTTGTCACTTTTTTCACACTTATATTAAAAATAATTTTTGATATGTTTAAAAAATTTCTTTTAAAAAACATGTTACATTTTTTTAGTAATAATTTCAAATTTATCTTAGGTTTATGTTTTGAAAAATTATTTAAAGGATTGGTTTTTTAATAAATGGTGAAAAATAATGAATTTTAATTAAAAACTACATTTTCATTTATGTTATATATTTATGTTATATTATATTTAAAATTGGTATTAAAGTAATAATTAGTTCAATTATATATCGAATAATATAATTTAGGTCTATGGATTCATTTTAATATAGATTATTGATATAAAAACTTTACAATATTTTGAACATTTTCTCTATGAAAACCTGCTTTATCATTTCATTAGTGGGATTAGTATTAAATTAAAATTTTCCACTTTAGTGAAATTAATTTTAAAAAATGGG
The DNA here is from genome assembly GCA_963277665.1 of Viscum album. Taxonomy (NCBI): domain Eukaryota; kingdom Viridiplantae; phylum Streptophyta; class Magnoliopsida; order Santalales; family Viscaceae; genus Viscum; species Viscum album. The sequence continues at coordinate 1,334,532,950 of OY728132.1, read as the reverse complement.
TTTAATTTTTTTAATAAAAATAATTTATATTATCTAATAAGATAAACTTAATTTTTTCCATAATGAATATTGAAAACTATAAAACATAAATAATGCGGTTATGGTAAAAATGGTATTGCAGGGGGTTAAACTAACATTTTAATGGTCAAAATACCCTAAAAATATTTATAAAATACATTTTATATCCATATTTTGACCGTATAATATTTAATACTCTATAATACTGATTTTTTATCCTTTAGGCAAGATAAAAATGTGGGTTCACCATTTTCACTTCATACAATTACAAGTGTGCCAATCACCTCACTTACAAAAGGTCAGCAACTCTCCCTTACTATTCAAAATATAAAACCCATTTAGCTTGGATAATATATTAAATAATCAATTAAAAACTTCCATAATATCATCCTATAATCCTTATTTTTTCTAAAATCTATGTTATGAAGTCTTTTTATGAAAACATAATGAGAATAACCCGAAGAGGTAATATTCTTCAATGAGAATTTTAATTTTATTTCTTCCTCCACCTCATTCAATAAAAATTAAACCACGATGATATAATTTAATTAGTTTATTAAAAATAGTTATATGTTTAATGACCAAAAAACATGGACACTCCCATAAAATGGGTTACAAAATCGTAATTCATGTGTATGGTAGACTACTATCTTTGTACAAATGTTATTCATTTTTAATTTCTACATATCACGGTCGGGTATGATGGCATATAAAATGTATATATATTATATTAATAACATAATTATACCTATTTATTCATTATATAATATATGAAATTTTTATATTCCAATCCATAGGGGATATGATAATGTTTCTCCTGTGTATGCCAGACTACCGCCTAGTGAAGAAATGTGATTTGTTTTTTACCAAAACTTTAAATTGAATATAATTAAGATAATTTTAATAAATATATGTGATATAAATGAAATAACTATTATATTTTTTTCATATTTATCTTTATGAAAATATAATATTTCATTTTATATCTTACCTCTTCACTTGTAGAAAGATGATAATTTCATTCACTTGCGTGTGGACTACAACCTTCATGAAGTAATGTGACTCTCTCTTTTCATCACCACACCAGACGGATGATAATTATAAGTATATTTTAATAAATTTCATGATATTATATTAATTATTTAATTATAAAATAATACTTACCTAATTTCTATAATGATCAATAGAAAATTGAAATGTTACTCTTGTGTATGTACAACCAGCAATCTCCAAGATGTTAATGTACATAATTTATCTAAAAAATCCTTCATGATTTATATTAAAATAATATTTGAGGTTTAAATATAATAAATATGTCATGATAATTATTCTAGAGGTGATGGAACTATGATCAAAGTAATAGGATTGAAAACAAAAAATCAAAACATATATAAAAAAACAAAGCAGTTATTACCCGTAAAGTGATTTTGACAAGGAATTGTAAATAAAAATTTAATAAAATTTATTAAGAAAATATTATATGGTATAATATATATAATTATTATTCAAAAATATATTTATGAAAAAAAAATATTTATTATACAGGAGGATTTAATGTGTATGAAGGAATTCAAAACTTATGGTAAGGGTTTTCAAGTCACTCTTCTTTTAGGGAGAAATATGCAAAGTCACCACTTGTTTCATTCATGTGTTGTATAAAATCCACATTTTACATGTTATATAATAAATATACTTATTATAATTATATTTTCTATTTTATTTTATGTTTTTCTTTATTCGGGCTTACAATTCAAAAGATACCCAAACACTAAGGGATTTTGGTCAGTTTTCCTTTATTGAGACATATATCTTATTAATAACCTTTATTCTTTTATGATGTGTATATAAAGTCCCATTAACATGTAATATAATGAATTTATTTATTCTTGGGATATTTTATGTTTCATTTAGTGTTATTATTTCACAAGTCTTATGATTCAAATCTACCTATGTGATAAGGGTTTTATGTTACAGTCTCATCGTTCATAAAAATTTCTCAAGATTATGTTCCCCATAATAAAATATTAAGATCCATCAATAAATAAATTCATGAATTGCCTTATCTTTTAATTATATATTTATAATACAAATTTATCCTCAATTTTCCTCTATTTATATACTCCATAGGTAAGAATAAATTTTTTAAGAAAAATCATCTTTATTTCTCAATTAGGTTGAAATATAATTATTCTTACAATACCCTATTTTCTGAAAAATATTCTAAAATGTTTTTATAATTATTAATTTTAATTAATAAATAAATTTTTACTCATGTTTTACTTTTTAAAAAAATGTTTTCAAGGTAATATTCATGTGTTTTTTTCAAACAACTAATGTTTTTCTTATACAAACAATGTGAAGGGAATCCTTTTTAAAATTTTTGTGGTATGAATAGAATCCTCCACCCCCATGACCATTATTTTATTTGAATATTCCTTTATAATTTTTTATTGTTATTTTTAATGAAATTTATTTTCAAAAATTTGTATATTATAAAAATTATTTTTTAATGTTGAAATGGTTTTTTAGTTAATAAATTTTTTATAAATTTTTAAATCTTCCTTTATATGTTTATATGATTATATTCAAAGATAATAATTTAAAAATAATAATAAATTTTTGTTTTTAAAAATTTATTTTCATTGAAATTCTAGTTTCAATAAGAAATGTTTCGAAAATCTTATCAAAATAATTTTCCATCTAAGAGGATATATGTTGATGTTACATAAGCCTTACTGGGAATATTATCCAAGGATAAAAATCTTATTCTTTATATGAATGGTTTTTGTTTATGATGGAATGATGTTTATGAAAATTTCTTCTCTCCCATGTGTTATAAAATGAGAAAATTCTTATGAAATCCACTTCTTTTCATGCATTACACTACATGGAAATGATGAAATGATTATGAAATGTGTCACTTTTCCATAGGTTATGATATAATGAAATGTTTATAAAATAGATATCATTTCATGGGTTATGATATGCTGAATTTTTTATAATCTTGTGGAACACGTATATATGAATTTCATTAAGAGATTTTTTATACCTATATCACTATAAAAGGAATTGGGTAATGATTTATATCTCATGAGATAGAATGGATTTGAACAGGGAGTGAACCCAGTTTAGTAATGGACATTTTCATTTATGATAGTTTTGGGAGTGAACCTTGAATACTATGATAGTTTAGGGAGTAAACCCGTTCCACTATTATGGTTTTGGAAATGATCCTTGAGAACTATGTAAATGATTTTATATGCTTATATGTATGCCAAAATTCCATGTCTTATGCTAATATTATGATCTCATGGATCTTGTTTATTGGTTTTCTTATGATTTGTATTTAATTAACTACTAATAATTTTTCCATGACTCAAGATAATAATATTTGATATGAAGTGTTTGTTTTTAAAATTTTGTGATCATATTATCATACCCTTATGTTAATGTTACTCTTATGTATCTCCCTTATTTACCCTTACTGAGAATCTGAGCTCAACCTTTCAATTATTTCCTTTACCAAGATTATGAATAAAGGGTTTAAGTAGGGTCTATTTGTGAAGAGTAATAAAGGGTAATATCATTATGGGAGATGTTGAATATCTTTCACTAAATTATAATATTTTTTATCTTGTATCCAAAGATACTAAACTATTGTAGTCTGTAGGTATTTTTTTTGTAATATATTTAATATTCATCTAAAAATATGTAATATTCATATATAAAGGAACTTTTTCTATCTGGTTGGTATTAGAATATTTTTTTAGGTCGCCTGTGGAAACTAGGATGAGAGAAATTATCAAGATCCATAGGTATATTTCAAAGGAAACATCTGAGGATAACTATAAGAATGAGTTAAAGTATAATAAAATGTCATTAAAATTTGGTAAACTATATTTAAATTGGTTTATAATAAATTACATACATGTCTGGATAAAAAAGTTAGTGTGTATATAGCATATAGGTACCAATTTATAATAACTCTAAAAAGGATGAAATGATTTGGACTCAATCATCACTTGGTACATGACAATAGGCATTGATACACACCTATTTTTACACTTCTAATGGATAAGATTTAAAAATTTAAAAACTATTTATAAAGCATCGTGAATAATGTATGTAACACCCCAAGCTTCTACGGTACGTTTCCCTTCGAATAATGCGATAGCGTGTGTTGTACGCAACCTCGAGTTCTAACACACACCACAACTAATTAAACTAGCCGTTGTAAATAGTAATACCTAATTTTTGAAATCATATATATTTTATATTTCAAAATGGACTTCATTTTTGGATTCGGAATATCGAAATTATCCTAGGGTAAAATTTTGGTACTTTTCGGATAACTTTTATATTTTGATGAATAGTGAAAATTACTAAATTTTAATTAAAAACAACTTTTTTAATCAAAATAAGTAATAGTGATAAATTATGAATTTGAGTGGTTTTAAAGTATATTTAGAATATATTTTTACCATTTAATATAATGTTGGTCATTGGACATAATTTTACAATTAAACCGAACATAAACAAGTGTCAATCTTTTGATAGTTATTATCTCTTAAAAACACGCTTTTTGTTTTGACAGCAGGATTTAATTTTAAATTAATTTCTGCCACTTCTGTGTTTTGAATTTAGGAAAATGGATTCCATATTTGGAATCAGGATGTTCAAATTGTGTAAATAGGTAACTTTTATTTTTACACATTTTGAATAATTACTGCGGTAAATATTTTATTTACCATGGTTAGAGGGTAAATCCGGTAAATAAGGGTTAAAAAAATAATATTATAATAATACAAAGTTACCCTAAAACGTGTCCTAACCTTATTGGTGGACACATACCCGACCATGGGCATCCTTGGGTCAATTTGGGGACCCCTTGGAGCCACTTGTATGTGGTAGGGACACATTATATTAATAAAGTTAAAATAAAAATAAAAATGGCATAAGCTTACATCTTTTATAAGAACAATTTTTACATAGGGTTATACATGTTGGATTTTAGATTATAAATATTCATTAGAAATCTAAAAAGATTTCCTACATAATGATATTTTATTTATAATTGTTAGACATTAAATAATTTATTTTATTTATGACACAATGATGATGCAGTAATTACTAAAATAGTGAACAATTAAAATAATTGATATTATAAATACCCAAATAAATATAATATGAAACTTTTAATGAATTAAACTAATTTTCTAGGATAATATGATATATTAGTATTGATTTAATTGACTTTGTTCGAAGTAATCAATCTGTTATGAGTTTCACAAAAATCAACTATTGAATAGTGTCAAAATTGACATAAAAGAGTTCTTAAAACAAATATTATATTATTAATTGATATTAAATTCCTAAAAATCTAAGGTTCGGCCAAGAGACTTATATTATGATAGGTTAATCATTAATGGACCACTTGGGGGTCGCTTGGATGTATATAGTAAGTTTATTAACCATATTATATAAAAATACAAAGAGACATTGTAAAAGTGAAACTAATTAACTTAGAGTTAATACTTAAAGATAAGGTTAATATAAGTACCCAAACCTGTCTAAATTCTATTGGTTGAGTGGTTTTCGACCTATCCCCACCTTAACCTTTGAATAGTCAACTTTGGAGCCATTAGAAACCGAATATGAATTTATTATAAATTAATATTTCTAGCTTTTCCAAAGGTGCCCCTCACCCCTCTTATAAAAGGGCACTCCTCCTTCTCATTTCTTCACACCTCTAAAGCCTTTTGGTTCGGCCAAACTCTGCCCAAATACTCTCCCAACATCCCTCACTACAACCTAGGGGCCTTAGTTTGATCAGAAAGCCAACCTAAGGAGCCCTTTTGATCAAATCAAAAGGAAGAACCCGAAGAAGAGGTAATGTTTTCACCACCCCTTTTCCAAGTTCATTTCTTCTTCCACTTATTCTTCCTTTGTTGTTACCATTATAAAATAATGACTCCAGTATCATTTATATACTGTGATGTTATTATAAATATGGTACGACCATATTCAGTATTCTATCCACCCTTTGAATAACATGTCACCATACGTGCGTACGTACGGCTTACCGTCTCCACGTCGTGGTGTAATTGTTATTCAATATATTATTATTTGGATGGGTATAATAATGATGTGTAACTCATGTAAATAATAAATATAAAATATTAATGATTCTGTATATATGATATACCATCCATTTATATATTATTTTAATATCAAAAGAATGATATTGTCGCTCGTGCGTACGTACGGACTACCGTCTCCACGAACGCGATGAGATTCATTCTCCATCATATCCATTCAAGTCTTATTCTCATTTTGGGGTTAAAAATAATGTTAATATCATTCTGATTATGAATAAGATATAATCTATCCATTACAAACATGTCTTACGTAACAAAACATACAAAAGAAAACAAGAAAGTTCACACCCGAAACAACGATAATACTAAGATATTATTATCAAATCAATATTAAAAGATCATATATGATATCATATTGATGTATATGATTATTGTATAATTTAATAACAATGTTTTAATTATTATACAGGAGGTTAACATACCATCGACTAAGAGAAAGTTCAAGGTAAGGGTTATTTCACAATCTCTTCATTATCCGAGGTTGTATTATACGTAATAATCTACTGGGATCTCTTTATCATCCACATCCATGTTTCTTCGAAATGTATTTCAAAACATTTTTACTATTTACAAGAATATGGGTTAAAGTCATTTATACCCTTGTTTGACTTTTTATAAGAGGTTTATAAAGGAATCTTTCCGTCGTTTTCAAAACAAGGTCCTTTTTAACCTTTTCGACAGAATTGAGGTAAGAATGTTTTTTTTAACTTATACGGCGGGTGCGGTTATTTTCCACCGTTATAAAATCGTCGAAGCTTCCCATACAAGCTTATAAGAATATTTTCAAAGAAAATGTTTTATTTTATATGGATCTTAAATGATTTCAAAATAAAAGGAGATACTTCTTTAAAAAGAATTTTGATTTCATCTATGTCAACATCCTTTGATGGATTTTAAGATTATTTGAAGTTGATTTATTATGATACAAAACTTCTATATTGTATTGAAGGTTTTGTGATATGTTTGACTGTGGATGTGCTATTTTTATACCATTCATAGTTTATGGTGAAATTATTGACATTTCGTATGCTATTTTTAATACGAATGTTTATGTTATGTTTAAACCTTTTCATATGGGAATGCATTGGACTTAATAAGTGACGGGTGGAGCCCGCTATAGCTCCTCGATGCATCGGTAGGTCTCATGAGACAAACTAGTGTCTTGGCACAAGGCCTTGACAAAATCTTATTTGTAGTCTTGGCACGAGGCCTTGGCTATGTGGTTATGATAGTCTGGCATTATGCATTCCAACATTATGAAAGTGGTTATTGATTTTTGCATGTGATTATTCGATTAGTAGAATATCCATGTGAATAAGTAAATGGCATTATTTCATTTTATTTATGCCATACCATGTTGAAAGTTCATATTTAAAAGGCTTTTGTTTTAGTTATGCATTGCCTTAAATGTTTATTATTATTTATGAAAGTTTCCGCTATATTGTTATCCTTACTGGGCATTTGAGCTCACCCCTTTTCTATGTTTTATTTTTCCCAGGAAGTGAAGATGTAAGTTATGAATGACCTGCAGGGATATTATGAGGGGATTATAGTGTGGACTGTGGAAACATTATGTTGTTGTAGTAGTTTTTCATTTTATGATATAATGTAAAACTTATGAATATATCTAGTGTTTCCAAGGCTACTAAACCAATCGGTCTTTCGAGATTTGATCTTTCTTGTGATCATGCCAATGTTATGTAATTAATGCACCGACTCTGGGTAACTGGGGTCGGGGCGTTACAGTTGGTATCAGAGGAAGTTTAGTACAAACCTTGGAAGCTAGATTTAGATAAACTCTGATTAGAGCACATAGACCTAAGATGAACTTTGAGGATTAGTATAGAAGAACTTCCTAGAATTTTGGTATTGTAGAGACTTTGTGAGTTTTCCGAGCAATACATCCCTGTCTGGATACGAGCAGGTAGAGGCGGCTCTGGCACAGATGTACCTAGGGGTAAAACCCGAAAACACCGCTTTGAGCTATACTCGAACGGGAACTGGTGCACGACAACGGGCCTTGCTGCACTCTTGGTTACGACACTCCCGGGGGATATGCTTAGGATAACTCTCATTATCTTTACAAATCATTATGAAGGGTTTATGAGTATATACTTCCTCAAAGAAAAACATTTTTATGATTATGGATTATATCCATAAATAGTTCAATTTATGTTAAGTGTTTTATAAGTATGGGATTATGTATTTTGATTCATAAACTGATCTAGTTTATGCCATTGTTTAGAAATGGCGCCTAGTGGAAGAAATGGAAACCGTATCAATACGCGCACTCCATGTAGGGATTGCCCTCCTGCTCAAGATAATTATAGTGGGGCTGGTGATGCAACTGGTGCCGATCAGCTAATCACCATACTGGGACAACTTACTCAGGTTATGAATAATAACCTTACCCGTATGGAGCACCCTGATCCGCAGCGTGGAGGATCAATGTTAGATCGATTCATGAGACAACAACCACCAACGTTCAATGGGAGTACAAATCCCTTAGTAGCTGAGCAATGGATATTTTCCCTAGAGAAAATATTTCAGGCTTTGGGGAGTAGCGAAAGGGAAAAAGTTATCATGGCAGTTTACCGCCTCACTGGAGATGCTGATCAATGGTGGTCATTGATTCAAAACATGAAGGAAGATGATGAAGTATCAAACATGGAATGGAGGGAGTTCAAAGATCTGTTTTTAGAAAAATACTTTCCTCGCGACCATCGAGCAGATATGGAAAGGCAATTTCTGAGTCTGAGACAAAAGGAGGATGAGAATGTCACAAAGTATGAGGCTAACTTTACAAGGTTAGCGAGGTATGCTGGAGATTATATTCGCAACCCAAGAAGTAAGATTGATCGTTTCTTTGATGGGTTAAAACCATTTCTCCGTCGAGCATTAGTCTCACAATCCTTTTCATCGTACGAAGACATTGTCTCATGTGCTATCAAGACCGAAAAGGAATTCTCTAAGTCTTATGACTTTAAAGCAAAGCAAGAGAAGAAGAGACCTGCTGATCAATCTGGGAATGGAAATAAGGGGAAGAAGGGAAAGGTTGAATATCCATCTTGTGGTAAGTGCGGGAAGAAACACCCCGGTGCTTGCCTGAAGGGAATGGGAGTCTGTTACAAGTGTGGTGAAAAAGGCCACCAAGCTCATGATTGCAAGGGGAAGAAGGAAGCTACCAACGTTCAGTGCTACAATTGCAGGGAGATGGGGCATTATGCAAATGCATGTCCTAAGCGTCAGGAGAACTTACCTCAGAAAAGGCCAAGGGATCAAGGCCAGGCTTATGCTATCACTACTGCTGAGGTAGAAACTCCGAAAGACGTGGTGGCAGGTAATTTAATGGTTTCCTCAAGTTTAGCAAATGCATTATTTGATTCTGGATCATCGCATTGTTTCATATCTTCCCAGTTTGCTAAGAAAATTAGATATTTCCAATTTGATTTAATAAGGGAGTTGTCAGTTAAAACTCCTAAGGGAAGTATCGTTGCAACAAAGTTTTGTGAATCAGTCCCCATTAGAGGACATAAATTTTCTTTATCTGCTGATTTCATCGTCATACCTATGATTGAGTTTGATATAATCCTCGGTATGGACTGGCTTTCGGACTATGATGCGAAGATTTATTGTAATAAGAAAGAGGTTACGATTCTTGATGATAATGATAAGGAACACCTTATTTTTAGAGCAGAATCGTCACCACCTAATTCTTATTTAGATCCACCCCCAGTAGCTCAACTTAATTCAATTATTGGGGAGGAAGAGAATGAAATAACTGTCGGTGAGGAAAGGAATGTTCAAATAGAGGATGTACCTATTGTGAAAGAATTTGTATATGTATTTCCGGAAGATTTACCTGGACATCCTCCAGAACGAGAAGTTGAGTTTTCCATTGATTTGATTCCTGGATCAAGACCTATATCGAATACCCCTTATAGAATGGCCACTGTAGAGTTAGTCGAACTAAAGAAACAACTAGAGGAATTGAGTAATAAGGGATTTATTCTCCCTAGTGTTTCTCCATGGGGAGCCCCTGTTCTTTTTGTTAAAAAGAAAGATGGATCTATGAGGTTATGTATCGACTACAGGGAGATCAATGCTATAACGATAAAGAACAAGTATCCCCTACCTCGTATTGATGATTTATTTGACCAACTGCATGGAGCTCAATACTTTTCAAAGATTGACCTTCGATCTGGATACCATCAGTTGTGTGTAAAGAAGGAAGACATTCCGAAAACAGCATTTCGAACCAGGTACGGGCATTACGAGTTTACTGTAATGCCGTTTGGATTGACTAATGCACCCTCTGTATTCATGGATCTGATGAATAGAGTTTTCAAGGAGTATCTCGATGAATTTGTGGTGGTATTTATTGATGATATCTTGGTATACTCCAAAACCTACGAAGATCATGAAAATCACTTGCGCATTATCTTGAAGACTCTGAGGAGGCATGAATTATATGGGAAGTTTAGCAAGTGTGAATTCTGGCTTCAGGAGATTTCTTTTCTTGGCCATATTGTCTCTAAAGATGGAATCTATGTTGATCCTTCTAAGACCAAAGCAATCCAAGAATGGCCAGCACCTACGAGTATAACTGAGGTACGTAGTTTTATTGGTTTGGCAGGTTATTATCGACGTTTCGTCCAGAATTTTGCCCGATTGGCTAACCCATTAACGAAGCTCACACGTAAAGGGGTTAAATTTGTTTGGACAAAAGAGTGTGAAGAATGCTTCGAAGAACTGAAGAGAAGATTAGTCAATGCTCCTATATTGACTCTACCATCGGGGAATGATGGGTTCGTTATTTATAGTGATGCATCGAAGAAAGGACTTGGCTGTGTCCTTATGTAGAATGATAGAGTTATTGCCTATGCATCACGACAGTTGAAAATTCATGAACAAAACTATCCTACTCATGATCTTGAGTTAGCAGCTATGATCTTTGCTTTGAAGATATGGAGGCACTACCTCTATGGTGAAAAATGTGAGATTTATACTGATCACAAGAGTTTGAAGTATATTTTCTCACAAAAAGAACTCAACATGAGGCAAAGGAGATGGCTTGAATTACTCAAGGATTATGATTGTACGATACACTACCACCCGGGGAAAGCAAACAAAGTAGCAGATGCTTTGAGCAGAAAAGACCATGGAGTTCTGAACATGATGAGAATTGAAAGGGATCCAATTTTCATGGATCTAGTGAAGATGGACATGGGAATAACCAGGGAAGGTGAAACATCAATGCTTTTTCAAATGGTTGCCAAACCATCTTTACTAGAAAGGATTAAGAGTTCTCAGACCGATGATGAAGAATTTCAGAAGAAGATTAAAGCTGTGAATGATGGGAGATTGAGAGACTTTGTGTATGAAGATGGAACTTTGAAATTTGGAAAGAGACTTTGTGTTCCCGATTTACCTGATCTAAAAAGGGAATTGCTGGATGATGCTCATAGTTCCAATTTCTCTATACACCCTGGGAGCACCCAAATGTATAGGGATTTGAAGGAACATTTTTGGTGGGACAACATGAAGAGAGAGATTGCTGATTTTGTATCAAGATGTATGGTTTGTCAACAAGTGAAAGCTGGAAGGCAACAGCCTGGAGGAGTCATGCAACCTCTTCCCATACCGGAGTGGAAATGGGACAATATTACGATGGACTTTGTCATGGGGCTACCAAAGACTCCTAGAAGGAACGATGCAATATGGGTTATTGTTGATCGTCTTACCAAGTCAGCACATTTTCTTGCTATAAGAGAAGATCTACCCCTGGAACGTCTAGCAAGACTATACATTAATGAAGTTGTGAGACTTCATGGAGTACCCCTATCAATTGTTTCTGATCGTGATCCCCGTTTTACTTCAAGATTCTGGAAAAGTCTTCAGAAATCCCTGGATACAGAACTTCATTTGAGCACTGCTTACCACCCTCAGACAGACGGACAATCAGAACGGACTATTCAAACCTTAGAAGACATGTTGAGATCTTGCTCACTTGACTTTCAGGGTATGTGGGATAAATATTTACCACTGGTAGAATTTTCCTATAACAATAGCTTCCATTCAAGTATTCAGATGGCACCATATGAAGCGTTATACGGAAAGAGATGTCGTACACCAACCTGTTGGGATGATGTTGGTGAAAGAAAACTTGTAGGCCCAGAACTGGTGGAGGAAACGGTGGAAAAGGTGAAGGTAATCCAAAATCACATTAAAGCAGCTCAAAGTAGGCAGAAGAGCTATGCCGATAATCGAAGGAAGGATTTGGAATTTCAAGTCGGTGATCATGTTTTCCTGAAGGTATCTCCATGGAAGGGAGTCATACATTTTGGTAAGAAAGGTAAATTGAGTCCCAGGTACATCGGACCTTTCGAAATTCTAGAACGAATTGGGGTTGTAGCTTACCGATTGGCAATGCCGCCAAGTCTCACCAAAGTTCACGATGTGTTCCACGTATCTCTGTTGAGAAAATACATGCCTGACCCAACGCATGTACTCACCTATGAGGAATTAGAACTGGAACTCGATCTGTCTTATTGCGAAGAGCCCGTCAGGATTCTTGATACGAGAGAACAAGTGCTGAGAAACCGGACGACGCGTCTGGTAAAAGTTTTGTGGAGGAATCATAAGATGGAAGAGGCAACGTGGGAACCCGAGGAACTTATGATGAAGAACCACCCGAGTCTTTTTATGCAGTAATACCCTAGAAATTGCGAGGACGCAATTATTTGAAGGAGGGGAGAATGTAACACCCCAAGCTTCTACGGTACGTTTCCCTTCGAATAATGCGATAGCGTGTGTTGTACGCAACCTCGAGTTCTAACACACACCACAACTAATTAAACTAGCCGTTGTAAATAGTAATACCTAATTTTTGAAATCATATATATTTTATATTTCAAAATGGACTTAATTTTTGGATTCGGAATATCGAAATTATCCTAGGGTAAAATTTTGGTACTTTTCGGATAACTTTTATATTTTGATGAATAGTGAAAATTACTAAATTTTAATTAAAAACAACTTTTTTAATCAAAATAAGTAATAGTGATAAATTATGAATTTGAGTGGTTTTAAAGTATATTTAGAATATATTTTTACCATTTAATATAATGTTGGTCATTGGACATAATTTTACAATTAAACCGAACATAAACAAGTGTCAATCTTTTGATAGTTATTATCTCTTAAAAACACGCTTTTTGTTTTGACAGCGGGATTTAATTTTAAATTAATTTCTGCCACTTCTGTGTTTTGAATTTAGGAAAATGGATTCCATATTTGGAATCAGGATGTTCAAATTGTGTAAATAGGTAACTTTTATTTTTACACATTTTGAATAATTACTGCGGTAAATATTTTATTTACCATGGTTAGAGGGTAAATCCGGTAAATAAGGGTTAAAAAAATAATATTATAATAATACAAAGTTACCCTAAAACGTGTCCTAACCTTATTGGTGGACACATACCCGACCATGGGCATCCTTGGGTCAATTTGGGGACCCCTTGGAGCCACTTGTATGTGGTAGGGACACATTATATTAATAAAGTTAAAATAAAAATAAAAATGGCATAAGCTTATATCTTTTATAAGAACAATTTTTACATAGGGTTATACATGTTGGATTTTAGATTATAAATATTCATTAGAAATCTAAAAATATTTCCTACATAATGATATTTTATTTATAATTGTTAGACATTAAATAATTTATTTTATTTATGACACAATAATGATGCAGTAATTACTAAAATAGTGAAAAATTAAAATAATTGATATTATAAATACCCAAATAAATATAATATGAAACTTTTAATGAATTAAACTAATTTTCTAGGATAATATGATATATTAGGATTGATTTAATTGACTTTGTTCTAAGTAATCAATCTGTTATGAGTTTCACAAAAATCAACTATTGAATAGTGTCAAAATTGACATAAAAGAGTTCTTAAAACAAATATTATATTATTAATTGATATTAAATTCCTAAAAATCTAAGGTTCGGCCAAGAGACTTATATTATGATAGGTTAATCATTAATGGACCACTTGGGGGTCGCTTGGATGTATATAGTAAGTTTATTAACCATATTATATAAAAATACAAAGAGACATTGTAAAAGTGAAACTAATTAACTTAGAGTTAATACTTAAAGATAAGGTTAATATAAGTACCCAAACCTGTCTAAATTCTATTGGTTGAGTGGTTTTCGACCTATCCCCACCTTAACCTTTGAATAGTCAACTTTGGAGCCATTATAAACCGAATATGAATTTATTATAAATTAATATTTCTAGCTTTTCCAAAGGTGCCCCTCACCCCTCTTATAAAAGGGCACTCCTCCTTCTCATTTCTTCACACCTCTAAAGCCTTTTGGTTCGGCCAAACTCTGCCCAAATACTCTCCCAACATCCCTCACTACAACCTAGGGGCCTTAGTTTGATCAGAAAGCCAACCTAAGGAGCCCTTTTGATCAAATCAAAAGGAAGAACCCGAAGAAGAGGTAATGTTTTCACCACCCCTTTTCCAAGTTCATTTCTTCTTCCACTTCTTCTTCCTTTGTTGTTACCATTCTAAAATAATGACTCCAGTATCATTTATATACTGTGATGTTATTATAAATATGGTACGACCATATTCAGTATTCTATCCACCCTTTGAATAACATGTCACCATACGTGCGTACGTACGGCTTACCGTCTCCACGTCGTGGTGTAATTGTTATTCAATATATTATTATTTGGATGGGTATAATAATGATGTGTAACTCATGTAAATAATAAATATAACATATTAATGATTCTGTATATATGATATACCATCCATTTATATATTATTTTAATATCAAAAGAATGATATTGTCGCTCGTGCGTACGTACGGACTACCGTCTCCACGAACGCGATGAGATTCATTCTCCATCATATCCATTCAAGTCTTATTCTCATTTTGGGGTTAAAAATAATGTTAATATCATTCTGATTATGAATAAGATATAATCTATCCATTACAAACATGTCTTACGTAACAAAACATACAAAAGAAAACAAGAAAGTTCACACCCGAAACAACGATAATACTAAGATATTATTATCAAATCAATATTAAAAGATCATATATGATATCATATTGATGTATATGATTATTGTATAATTTAATAACAATGTTTTAATTATTATACAGGAGGTTAACATACCATCGACTAAGAGAAAGTTCAAGGTAAGGGTTATTTCACAATCTCTTCATTATCCGAGGTTGTATTATATGTAATAATCTACTGGGATCTCTTTATCATCCACATCCATGTTTCTTCGAAATGTATTTCAAAACATTTTTACTATTTACAAGAATATGGGTTAAAGTCATTTATACCCTTGTTTGACTTTTTATAATAGGTTTATAAAGGAATCTTTCCGTCGTTTTCAAAACAAGGTCCTTTTTAACCTTTTCGACAGAATTGAGGTAAGAATGTTTTTTTTAACTTATACGGCGGGTGCGGTTATTTTCCACCGTTATAAAATCGTCGAAGCTTCCCATACAAGCTTATAAGAATATTTTCAAAGAAAATGTTTTATTTTATATGGATCTTAAATGATTTCAAAATAAAAGGAGATACTTCTTTAAAAAGAATTTTGATTTCATCTATGGCAACATCCTTTGATGGATTTTAAGATTATTTGAAGTTGATTTATTATGATACAAAACTTCTATATTGTATTGAAGGTTTTGTGATATGTTTGACTGTGGATGTGCTATTTTTATACCATTCATAGTTTATGGTGAAATTATTGACATTTCGTATGCTAGTTTTAATACGAATGTTTATGTTATGTTTAAACCTTTTCATATGGGAATGCATTGGACTTAATAAGTGACGGGTGGAGCCCGCTATAGCTCCTCGATGCATCGGTAGGTCTCATGAGACAAACTAGTGTCTTGGCACAAGGCCTTGACAAAATCTTATTTGTAGTCTTGGCACGAGGCCTTGGCTATGTGGTTATGATAGTCTGGCATTATGCATTCCAACATTATGAAAGTGGTTATTGATTTTTGCATGTGATTATTCGATTAGTAGAATATCCATGTGAATAAGTAAATGGCATTATTTCATTTTATTTATGCCATACCATGTTGAAAGTTCATATTTAAAAGGCTTTTGTTTTAGTTATACATTGCCTTAAATGTTTATTCTTATTTATGAAAGTTTCCGCTATATTGTTATCCTTACTGGGCATTTGAGCTCACCCCTTTTCTATGTTTTATTTTTCCCAGGAAGTGAAGATGTAAGTTATGAATGACCTGCAGGGATATTATGAGGGGATTATAGTGTGGACTGTGGAAACATTATGTTGTTGTAGTAGTTTTCATTTTATGATGTAATGTAAAACTTATGAATATATCTAGTGTTTCCAAGGCTACTAAACCAATCGGTCTTTCGAGATTTGATCTTTCTTGTGATCATGCCAATGTTATGTAATTAATGCACCGACTCTGGGTAACTGGGGTCGGGGCGTTACAATGTAAATAGATGATGACTATGAATGGAATATAATAAACCTAAGGATTCATATATTAGAAAAGAGGTTTTTTTATTTTAATATCCTATAAGTGATTTTCATGATTATATAGTTTCCCATTATGATTAGTGTTTCTCACACTATACTTTTTTGGTTTTATTTGATGGATAGAACCATGAGGAATTGAGTGAAAAATGAATGTGATGAACTATTTTCTAATGAGGATCCATATGGGATGATTACTAGAGTGATGGATATTGTTGTTATTCTTAATCATTTATCACATAAAATGGTTAACAACATGCACCTTAATCAATTATCAGACTCACCAAAGATGACAAGGAAAGATTTTGTTGGTTGTTTAGGTTATGGAGACATTTGATGAAAGAATATTTACTTTTATATATGTCAATATGTGGAAAAAATCACTCATTTTAATGTCTCAGAGGGATAATAATATGTTTTGGGTGTAGAAAACAACAAAAAAATTAACAAAAAAGGAAAAAAATGAAATGTTAGGTTAATGAAATAGATGAGAATAATAGTCTCCATATGGTTTCATCCACTTAATAATGTTTTAATTGTGTAAATTAAGGTCATTATGAAAATCTATTTATTAAGTGTGGGAGATATTGAATAATATTAGCATGGATTTTGAGTAATGGATATATTGTTGATTATTAATATAAAACAAATGAAATATAAAACTAAACAAGTGTTATGTTATATGACAATGAATTCTAGTTAATGGTTTGAGAATGTAGTTGTATTATTGAGGTGATTATGTATTGGAATTCCAGAATTATGTTACATTAATTAGGAAATATATAAGGATTATTCAGTATATATTTTTCATAAAGGATATGAAAGAACATGTTGAATAATACTAACTACCTAGAATAGTGATTTAATTTAAAGGTAATAATTTATGGAAAACACATGAATAAGGGAAGATAACCCTTAATTTCAAACTAAGTTTGATGAAATGGTTTTTAGTTTATATAAAGAGATGATTGACATGGAAAAATAAAATTAGATACTATTGATGACCTCAAAAATGAAAAAAGATTTGTTGAAATTTTTGTTTACTCTATCATTGATAGAATTTAAAAAAGTATTACTTAAATGGAATATGTTCAATAATATATGGTTTTATTCGAGTAATTAGTAATAATTCATAATTTAAATAAGTTTATAAGTTAATTCAGGTTATTATATTGTTTCCTGAGAATACATGATAAAGGTTTTCACATGTTCAGTAAGTAAAAATAAATAGCTAATTTATTATATATGGGGTATTACTATTATGTTTAATTTTTAAAATTTAAATACCTTAATTATAAATTTTTATTTTTTTAATAGTTATATGGTTAACCATTTATATAATGGTTTATGTTGAACATTTAATGACGTTATCAAGATTAACGTATTACATCACCAAAAGAAGATTAATCTATATTGGATAACAATTTCTATCCTTTTTTTAACTATATATAGAATGAATGGCTTATCATTATATTATGGACCTTATTTATTGCTTTAGATATGAAAAATATATCTCTTATATTAAGACATGAAGAGGAAATTTATTAAGAAACAACCATAGGATGAAATTGTTCCTATGAAATAAAAAGATATCAAGTAAGTAAATTTTCATATGTTCCTAGTCTACATGAAAAATAAATTACCCAACATCAGTAAATGATGTTAAAATAGAATTTTGAAAAGTTATCATCATTTTTAATGATATCAATTTCATTTTTCATGCCTCTTTTGTTTATAATAATTTGTTTATTAACATTGTCCTAACCATGTTCTCTATCACTCTCCATCGGTATTTGGGTGTTAGTTTTTTCTTCTATTTATGTGTTCTAAAACCCCTCCTATGTTCTACTATTTATAAACCATGTATGTGTTACTCGAGATGAATTTCATACATCCCTTTCTCTTTTTCATGAGGACATTTTACTAACCCTTTTGATTATGTGGGAATCTATAAATGATTTTTATAATGTTATGCCTTTGATGATGGAGAAAAATATCAAGGGATAAATTAATTTTAATATGGGTATAATGTAACAACCAGATATTTTTATGTTTTTTTTAAATTAATTTAATATTATTGGTTTTTTCATTACACGTGACAGTTAGTACAACTTGCATGACACACAATACTGAGTTTAAACAAAATGTGACATATTATTAAAATATTATGATAGTTATTACCTATCCATTAGAAGGGAGGTTATGAATAATATTAACTAAATTAAAAAACTATAAGGTTTACACATGTATATAAAATTAATTCATTGATGAGTATTTAATTAAAAATTAAAATAAAGAAAATATTTTTCTAGAAAACTATTTTCATGAAAAAAATCATTTTGCCTTAATAAATTAAACAAAACACTTTTGGCGAGTTATATTCATGAAATTTATATATTATATACTAAATAAAATATTTAAAATTCATCATATGATTTTTTTAAAAAATAGATAAGAATAAATTCAATTTTATGATTAAAACTATATTTTTATAAAAAGCAATTTTTTCAACTTTTTGAAAAATATTTCAAAAAA
Organism: Viscum album; assembly: GCA_963277665.1. Taxonomy (NCBI): domain Eukaryota; kingdom Viridiplantae; phylum Streptophyta; class Magnoliopsida; order Santalales; family Viscaceae; genus Viscum; species Viscum album. The sequence continues at coordinate 1,334,513,658 of OY728132.1, read as the reverse complement.
AAATATGAAATCATTAGAAAAATTATTTTAAAAATAATAATTTTATTTTTTGAATAATAATTTCAAAATTATTCTATTTTAAATTTTTGATATTTTTCTGAAAAGAATTATTTTTTGATGAATAAAGAAAAATACTAAATTTTAATTAAAAACTACAATTTCATTTAACTAATTAATAAAGAAAAATTTAAATTTAAATTTTTTTATTGTAAAATTAATTCATTTATATATCTATTAATTCAATTTAGGTCATTTAAATCATTTTTTATTGATTTTTGATCTATAAAGTTTTTATACTTTTGAACAATTTCTCTTTGAAAACATGTATTATGATCGCATAAGTGGGATTATTTTTAAATATAAATTTTTCCTTTTTGTGAATTTAATTTGATAAAATGGTTTAAATTTTTTTAATAATATGAATTTATATTATCTAATGAGTTTTAGTTAATTTTTACTAACATGAATTGTTAAAATAATAAAAATTAGTTACCATGGTTAAGGTAAAAATAGGTTTGTCGAGGGATAAACTAAAATGATATGGGTTAAAATAACCTAATAACTTATATAAAATCTATTTTTTAGACATATTTATACCAAATAATTTCTATTTCTTGATAATACTTAATTTTTTCACCTTTTTTAATGATATAAATGTGTTGACATCTTTTTATTTTCAAAACATTACAAGTGTTCCACCCACCGTCCTTATAAAATACCACCACCTCTCCCCTCCAAGTCAACATATAAAATCATTTTTGCTCAGAAAATCCCTTAAAAATAACTTCATAATATCCATAACATCATCCTATAACCATTATTTTGGGAATAAATCCATCCTAACAAGGCTTTTGGTGAAATCCTCAAGAGGTTACCCGATGAAGAGGTAACATTATTCAAAGTCTATTTTAATTTTATTTGTTCCAAAACCACCTTAAATTATTATTAAAACATGAATATATAATATAAACTTTATATTACATATACTGAGATGTTTTTATACTACTTTCATGACCTAAAACCATCTATAATCCTATAAATGGGTTATGAAATCATAATTCATGTGGATGGAGGACTACCATCTCGTGAACTGATTTCATTTGTTTTTCCATTACCACCTCTCATGGTTGGGTATTATTTTGGATATAAAGTATATATATGATATTTATAACATATAAATACATATGGGGTAATTATATCATATATTCCTTTTTAATTTCCATTATATAAGCGATACAATAATATTGCTCGAGTATACGGCGGACTACTTCCTCACGAAGTGATATGATTCATTTTTAAGTAACGCTTAAAAAGGAAGATAATAAAGAAAATGTTAATAAATATACATTATATAAATGAAATAATTTTTATATTTCTGATATATTTATTATTATTAAAGGGTAACATGTCATTTCCTTTCTTACATATTCACTCACGGAAAGATGATAAAATCATTTGTGTATTTGTGGATTGTAGCCTTCATGAAGCGATGAGACTCTGTCATTTCACCACCACACTACATGTATGATATGTATAATTATATTTAAATAAATAATATGATATTATGTTCATTATATAAAAATAAAATATTACTTATCTTCTTTCCAAAATGATTGTTAAAAAATAGAAACATCACCCTTGTATACATATGGCATTCCATCTCCATGATTAAAATATACTTCATTTCTCAATACCATCATTATTGATTGGTCATAAAATTATAATGTATGTATTAGAATGATAATTATTTCATGATTATTATTCTGGATATTGTGTAACTGTGATCAAATTAAGAGGAATAAAAATAAAAAATCAAAACTTATATGAAAAAAAGCAGTTATTTCCCAAAACATAATTTTAATAATGAATTGGTTATAAACCTATAATAAATGGTCATAAGTAAATAATGTATGGTATAATATATAAAATTATTTTTATATAATATATATCTCATAAACTTATATTTATTATACATGGGGTTTGAATATGTATCATGGAAGTTGATACTTATAGTAAGGGATTTCTAGTCTCTCTTTTACTCCTAGGAGACATGAAAATTACCCATTTTTTAATATTTCTATGGTGTGTATACAACCCCTTGGAAAGTTTATATCATGAATATATTAATTTTAATTAAATTTGTTTTTTCATTTTATTTTATTCTCTGTTGGGGATAATTATTGAAAAGATACCCATTCAATAAGGTATTCTTTCTCAATATTTCTTCTTTGAGATATTTGTCTTCTTATGAACCTAACTTATTTTATGAGGTTTATATGTAGTCCATTTGAAATTTAATATTATTTATTTATTTACTTTAATGATATTTTATAATTCATTTAAATTTATTCTTTTATGCGGATTATGAATCAATGTTACCAATGTCATGAGGGTTTTATGTTACATCCAATCATTTATCAGGATTTCTCATGATTATGTTTTTTATAATAAAATATTATAACCCATAACTCTATAAACTCATGAATTTCCATATCCCATGGTTATGCAATTATAATACATGTTTTTCTTCATTTTCATCTCTTTATATACTCACGATTTCAAAATAATATTTTTAATCAGAATAATATTTATTTCCCTCTTTTATCAAAGTTATTTTTCATCCAAACAAATTTTTTCAAAAAAATTCTTAAATATTTTTAACATTAATAAAATGATTTATAAAATACATTTTGACCCATTTTTTTATTTTTAATTTATTTGTTGAATGTAATCTTCATATAATTTTCCAAACAATTCTCATTTGGATTTTACTGAAATTGTAGAAGGAGTCCTTGTTTTTACAAGTACGACATGAACATAATTTTTTTTCATCATGAACATTATTTACATTGATGATTCAATTATAATATTTTATGGTTATTTTCAAATAAAAATATTTTTACAATTTTTTATGTTCTAAATTTTTTTTTCAATTAGGAAAGGAGGTTTTCCTCAAGAAATGTTTTAAATGATTTTAAACCTTTCTTTATATGTTTCAAATAATATTTTCAAAGATAATTATTTACAAAAAATATAAATTTTATGTTTTAATAAGTGATTTTTAATGAAAATATATTTTATTGAATAAATTTTCCATGTGACTTCTCAGAACCATTTTCCATCTATGATGACGTATGTTGATGTTACCTATGACTTATTGGGTTTATTATCCAAGGATATAATTCTTATTATTTTTATGAATGGGTTATTTCTATGATTGAATTATTTTTATGAAACCTTTCTCTCCCATTGGTTATACCATTATGAAATGATTTTGAAACCTGCTTTTTTCATGAGTTAATCAATGATTAATTTATGAAATAAGTATGAAACCAATCTCTTTTCTATATGTTATGATATAAAGACATGTTTATGAAACCCATTTCATTTCATGACTTATGATATGAGGACTATTTTATGATCTTGTGGAACATATATGAATTATTCTCATTACATGATGGGTGTGACCTATATAACCCTAAAATTTATTGATTAATGATTTATATCACATGAGATTGATAAGTTTAAAATGGGGAGTGAACCAAGTTCGATAAGAGAATTTTTATACTATGATGGTCTTGGGAGTGAACAATGACAACTATAATGGTTTGGGGAGTGAACCCATTCCACTATGATGGTTTTTCAAAATGATTCTTGACTACTATAGAAATGATTTTATATAATTATGTATATGACACAATTCAATGTCATATTCCAATATTATGAGAAAATGGATCATGTTATTTAATTTCCTTATGATTCATCTCTTATGAACTACTAATATTTATTCCATTACTCAAGATTAAGTTCTTTGATATGTAGGTTATAGTATTCAAATATTATACTCAAGTTCTCATACCCTTATATTCAAGTTATTCAAACATATCTATATTGTTTAACTTACTGGTAATTTTTATTAGCCTTTATTATGTTTCCTTTCACTATGATATGAAGAAAGGTTTTAGGTAGGGTATGATTGGTAAGAGTACTGAAGTGGAAGATATTTATGTGATATGTTAAAGATATTTCCCAAAATTAGAAGATTGTGTTCCGGGTCTCTAAATTAAGTAAAATGTTGTGGTCCCTAAGCATGTGTATGGGTAACTATAAAATATTTATCTATAAAGATGTAATATCCATGTTTTAACATTATAGGTCATTATAAATATTTTTTTGAGTTCCAGGAAAGGTCTTGTGATGTGGTTTGAGGACAACCTCGCATCTCATGTATGAGAAGCATTATTATTGATATTTTATAATTCCTTGCTGATTTATAGGTCTTTTTTTAAGTAAAAATGAATATTGAACTTGATCATGGGTTTTTTAGGAATCTAGGCTCAAATGGGGAATATGAGGCTTGGATAATATCAAAGAGATTATTTTGGATATGGAACAAGGATTAGACTAGTGTTTGAGTGATTAAGTAAGCATATGGGTAAGGTTGGGGTGGCATAATGATTAATTTTAGAGACCCATAGAATTTATCAATATGAATTATGTGTATCTATATATGAATGAGGATGTATTGGGTGGTATTCATCTCTCTATTGGACATTTACCAATCAAGGAATATGGTATTGAGTATTTTTTTCCATTTATTAATAATTCTAATCAACCACCCTTATGGAGGAGAGATATGCACCATGATTCCCTTTTCGCACCAATAATTTGTTGAGTGAAGGAATGATTCATGCCATGAACCTCTTTTATCAATCCATGAATGTGGTGTGGGTGAATATTTTTAGATGAATACAATTGTATCATTTTTTGGATGGGTTCCCCATTATTTATAGGGTTTGGGTGTTGGGTTATTCCATTTTGTGTCGATCCTCCCAACCCTGATCCCACTATCTATACACCTTGAGATGGGCTGGGTTTTAGTGAGTTTTTATGGTCATTGTAGGTAATTTTATACTTTTATATACCTTTCATTAGTTTACTATTGTTTCTTGGTAGTTTTTTCTAAACTAGGATTGGTATAAATTTGTATTCAACTGCATTATGGTGTAATTTATCAAGGAAGATAAATATTTTATTTTACGTGGCTATAAGTGGTATGAGGGATATAATCTCACATAATATGTCATTAATTAATTTTATTAAATCCATATAAAAAAAATTTTATGGTTTTTGATTAAAATTTATGTAATTGAAAGTTGGTTCAATTTTTGTGTTTAGGGATTTTTCTTGGGATGGTGTTGGGGGTACGTCATGGACCTTTTAAGAGCAGTTTTTTAAGGATACAACAACAAAAATAATTCTTGATAAGTATTTAAACTATTATTAATCTATTTAAATAATTTTTTATAAATTGTTATATTTAATTATTTTTTATCTTTGGAATGATACAGGTGTGTGAGATTTGATGTACTCATGTACATGTCATGGATGAGCATGATAGAGGTGGTGTGGAGTGCGGCTTGGTTGGTAACTCCTTTAGGGAGGTAGTTGGTCCATTTAATAAAATATAATATTCATTACTAATGATTTTATGAATTCATGTGTGTTTCATGGTAGTTAGTAGATAATATAGGGTCTGTAAGTTCCTGGAGGAAGATATAGGATAGATTTCATCCTCAAATTCTCAGTATATTTTTCCTTTAACACTCTTAGAAGATGCGAACACCTGTTGATGTTATCTACAAGGTGTAAGGATGTTGGATGAGTTAACATGAGGCCCTGAGTAGGCCTTGGGTTAAGTCTTACATGGGAGGTCTATATAGGATCTCATAGGTCTAGTTGGATGAGTGAGAGTGGCTATTAACTAGTGAAAATGGTTGAGACGACCATTCATCTCACTTCTGAAACGAGATAACCTTATTTAAGTGTTTTAGGAATACGGTGTGAAACATGAGTTGGAAGAGTTTTCCAATACTATATGGGTTGTGATATAGGGGGTATTTTCAAGGGGCGGGTTGAGATGTTAATCTTATAATATATGATATGGAACCTAGGTTTGAGTCTTGGTTTTTTTAGGACATATAATTGGGATTCCAAGGGTCATATAGGGTGATTTCTTTTAATGGCCCCTCGAAAGTGGGACCATATTTGATGAGAGACTTTGAAAAACTCGAATATATCCTTAGGTTCTAGGTTAAAGGATCCTAAGGTCAATGGTGTCATCGTGGGTTGAAGAAAATGATATTTCATTCATGAAATGAGATATGGATGGGTCTTTTGGACCCATTAGATGCCCTAAAAGGTAATATGAGATGTTTTCTAGATGAGAGACTTGGTATGAGTGACTAATACATCAATGAAGATATGGTGAGCTTTGTGATGGGATATTTTCCATGATTATATGTTTGTTATTATGATTTTGATATTTGATAGACCAAGTGGGTAGAGTATCTATAATCGTCTCCTCACTATGAGTGAGATGGAACTAGATGGGATGATAAGGGTGAGATGGAGCCCATGTGCTTTAACATCGTATCATTTCATGAAAACAATTGGTTATAGATGATATAACTTTTATTTTTTAGTATTGAGTATAGGATATCAAATGAGGTTCTATGTCGTCATGTGATGAGAGATATAGAAAATTCACCAAATCATGAGTGACAAGGTTGTGGGTAGATATGTGAATACATATCTTTTCCATGTCCCTTTGTGTTTTGGGTCTAGGTTTGGGAAAACACATACCTTGAGTATTTTAGTATGGGTTGTACATTAGTTTTGATGAATCAAGATGAATAAATAAGGTGGATTATACAGTTGAATCATTGTGCATATGATCAGGTTCCTTGGTGGCCTACATTTTTACCCTATGTGTAGGGAGTTGGGATGGTCCGGTTATTAAATGAAATCCAAACAAGCATGTATAAAAATATTATTTAAATTCATCATACATACATGTATATAAATTAATATATTATTGTAACATAGTTATACCCTATAGTGTTATATTTAATACATAATGTATGGTAATATTGGTGTTGTGTGGACTATATGATTACTTACATGTCAAAGAATGGGAGGTTCTGTGGATCAGGATAGAGTATATCAATATATATTTAATAAAAACATGTGTGGTATGTATTGGGGATGGTAGTAGGATTAATGTTTATATTTTGTTTATTTATTTATTTGTATGTGTGATCAAACTAGTGGGTTATTATTTTATTCATTCTAGGATGATCTTGAGTATGTGTTCTTCTGTATAGTATATCTTTGTTTTATCATTGAATTTTTATTTATACATACTCTGATGGTTTTCTATGAATATTGTTTTGGTTATTTACTCCTTGAGTCTAACTCTTATTAATTTTCATAGTATCCCCACTATGTGGATTAGTACCTCATCACAGGTTGGAAACCACTAGTATACTAAGAGGAACACTTGATTCTATGTTCCTCTCTAGGTCAGATAGTGGTTCTGGGTTGGGATGTCACATTTCCTAGAAATTTGAAAAACAATTTGGCTACTACAGACCCCTTAAATGATAAAACTATTGTATTAATGTTTTAAACATCATAACTTAAACATTGAATCCATATTAATCCCCAATCACACATCATCCTTCTAAAAAAATTAAAAATTTGATGAGTAGAAAAATCTCAGTAAGGGTGTAACATATAGAAAAAGCTATTCTATTATAAAAATGAATCAATAATATTATAGGAATAAATAATAATCAAATAATTCTATATAACTAATAACATAATTTATAAATATATCCATGTATAACATAAAAATATAAATAATCACATGGACATTAATAAATAATTTCATGATGGAATTCAAAAATTCAGACATCTAAATAAAATTATCAATGCCTCATAAATTTCATTATAAATAAACGGTTAGGTATACACTATATATCCAAAATAGTTTGTCAAATGGTACCATCTATTAATTTAGGGGATATATAATTTTTATCTTGAACCATCACATAATGTTTGATATCTTAATTGAACCATCAATGTGATGCGCCCGAGACCCCCTCTCCCATGTATGGTGAAAAAAACCATATTTAAACTTGTATTTATTTAAAATGCCTTTAGAAAAAGATATGACAAAAAATTAATAATTTAATTTAAAATTTAAAATCAAATATATGAGTCTCTACAAATCTACAGTTATTTATTGTTTAGTGTTTTAGAGAATTACAGAAGTTGTATTAAAAATTTAAAACTGTTGATAATCCTTCAAAAGGGCTATAAAATAATTCAGTAATTGTTATTGTATCTTCACTCAATATAATCATGTCTCCATAATAACTCATACTTATCACTAAGAACAATTTAAAACCATTTTTCAAAACATGTGGTGACCACAAAATTTCTCAGTATGGTTTTTTAAAATATACCTCTTTGGATTAATTGAAATCTCCATGATGATGTTTTCATCAAAATGGAATACATTAAATTTAATAAAAAATCATAAAAACCCATTTACTTTAAAATGGAAAAGGGTTTTAAAAATTCCAAATTTATGAATTTATTTACAAATAGTTAAAAATAAGAAAAAATAGATGAAAAATACTTTAAGTGTTACAAAACATGGAAAAATGATATTTTTATTTGTAAAATTTTATATCATTTAATTATAAATGAATATATATATATGTATAGTAATTATTCTTATATTATTATAAAAAATATATGTGGAAACCTGAAACATTGAAGTCAATATTGGGCCTACTTGTCACTTGGTGGAAAATGTCACTAGAGGATTGGGTTCACTCCCCATTCATCGTCATTTTTTCAACATCTGAGTGTCATAATGTAATATTTATTTTTATATTTATTTTTAAAAGTAAATAGAATATGTAAAAATAAATCAATAAAGGCAAGGTTAGTTGATTTCACCATTACATGGATGTTTTTTGAAAATAGATGTATTTTTTGAGGAAATAATGATATCGGTGATAACTAACTAAAATTCATGAAAATAAATCCTTATTGTAAAACATGAAGATATGAAATTTTCAAAATGAACATGGTACGTCTATTAGAAATTTATTGTATGGTCATATCGTAATTTAAACAAAAACACACCCATAAATATAAGTTATTTTTTCAAAAGAAAACATGCATTAGTAAAAATAATGATGGAATAAACTTTTTAAATGTAAAATAGCAAGTTTTTTAAAAAGTGGTGACTTATTAAATATCATTTTAGAAAAAAAAAATTAAATATAAATTTATTTCCAAAAAAACATAGAAAAATAATATTTTTCAAAAATTTAAAATTGAACATTTAATTCTTTAAAACATTTTTTTATTCCCTTAAAATGATAATTGATTATAATATTTTTAGGAAAATTATTTTATCTAAGTAATTTTTACTTAAATAATATAGTAATTTTAAAATAAAAATGAAATTTTAAAACTATAATTTTAAAAACATTTTCTTCACTTACTCATAAGAAGTTTTTTAAAATCGTTATAATAAATTTTTAAAATATATTTTTATTTCAATAAAATTTTCTCCCTTTCATAAAATAATAAATTAAAAACCATTTAAAAACAACATTTTATAAATCAAATGAAAATTTGGAAAAGTGACTTCCCCTTACATATAAAATGATATTTAAAAAGTTACCTTGAAATTAATATATTTTAAAACATACTAAGTTTTGTTTTAAAATGTTAAAAATAATTTTAAATTTTAAAAACATTTTTACATTACCTATTGTGGAAAATTGAACCCTAATATACATCATTTGAGGATAAAACCTAAAGACAACTCTCCATATTTACTAACTCTCTCTCTCTCTCTCTCTCTCTCTTCTAGGGAAAATACAACAACTAACATTTTATTTGGAGAAGGGGGATTACTATGAAACAGTGAGGGGATGGAGGTACTTTTATAGCCAATATTCTCTATAAATTTGATTATTATTTATTACTTTTTGGTTTTACCTATATACAGTTAATCTTGTTTTTTATACTAGATTAGGTTTATATACTAAGTGGATACCCCACTACATGGTTATGCAATGCAAAGATAATATTACCTACCTATCATGATATGGCATCAACATAGTGGCATATGATAAGATGAATATATTCCCTTTTTTAATTTATCACACATGGACCATGAACTCTAGGAGATCATTATATAGGTCCCAACACACTGCTTCTTCTCAGCTCATAGTTTGATCGGGAAATTTAATTCAACCAACACCCGAACATATTATGCCACTAGATAGAGTAACATGTCCATGTGATCTTTATTGGATCTAGAATATTCCGACTACAGTTCATGTAATGAAATGAGGAATATGATGTAATAGTTAATGAACTAAAAAATTAATCTCACTGTCTTCAAACCTTTTATTGTTCTTTCTCCCTTCTTAATGTAAAACACCTCAAACTCTAATGGAGTATTTTCCCCATCATCATGTGTTTCCAACTCTATAATTAGATAAATGCTGAAGAATCATGATGTTAACTCTCCTTCTATATAGGAACTAAAGTTTTATATAAAATGGAAGGTTTCAATTTTGGGAGTCATGCGAAATTGAGAGGTAGAATATGATGACAATAGAAAAGGTGTTATTTTAAATGATTTATTAATCCATAATTAATGGAGGATAAATAGTTCCAATTATTCAGGTGTCCCAAATCACAATTTATCTCTCTTTAACAATCATGTATATGTTTTATGTAGTATCAAACACTCAACCAAGACACTAGTATTGGCTCCCAAACACACTCACACAATCCCTAATTAAGCCGTAACCACCTCCATGCACTATTGCACATGTGCACTCTATGGATTTCCTATGTTCACCCACTAAAGACCATGTCCTACCCCTAGTTTCACCCCATGCATACCTCAGCACTAGCTTTCCACTTATAAGCTTTCCAAAAAAAACATGTTGGACAATATATAATTTAATTATTTTGTAAATAAGTTTATATTATAATTTTATAAATGATAATATAATTACCTAATTGTAAATGAAAAATTTATAATCAACAAATTATTGAACTATTATAATTATAATTATTAATCTATTATAATATTAATTACTAGTCTTATTATAATTTTTTCCAAATCTCACCAAATCACATATTAATTTCTAATATATAATAATTATAATTAGATTTCAAATTATAATTTCATCTAAATATTGACATAGAGTTTATAAATTTTTTATCTATCATCTATTTATAATTTTAGAAATTATAAATCAATTAAATATTACAAATTCTATTTATTTATTTATATATAATATATTCAATATATTCACAAATTTTGTTATAATTTCATTAATGCTAATTTCCAACCTATTTGTTTTTATCAACCATATGGTATAAGAAAAAAATAAAATATATTATATTAAAATTTATAACTCTATAATATGAATTTTATTATTAGAATATATATATATTTACTTAAATATATTACCTTCTAATTAATATAATTCTATTATTACTATATTTATTATATAATCACTAGAATTACATTTCCACTAGTTTTTATATATTATTTAACTATATTAACTTAAAATTTATATTTTCCCTCTAATAATATTTAAATATATATAAGAAGTTATTATTTTTTAAACCAAAATTATTTTATTATTAAATTATAAAATTATTATGTATTTACTTCATATCAGCATACTTATTTTATTTTTATTAATGAATAATAATTTGGTTGAAGTATAAATATTGTAACACAATATTCTTAAATATTATTTTATATTTCATAAACATTGTATTGAATGATATTTTCATAACATTCTACATCTCTTAAATAAATTCAATCCACATAATTTTAATTATCATTGGAGAAATAAATTCAACCTCTTAATTATCCATAGAACAAATGATTCCTTTCTCTAGTTATGATTATATAGTGTTTGGTAAAAATAATCTGTATATAAATATTATAAGAATTAATTCCATGAAAATTTTTCCATCTAAAGGGGTATTTTACTAATTCCTAGATCTCAATCACTAAAATTCTACATAGTCTATAAGACCCTATATTAGATCAAAATTTCCCTCCAAGGTCTATATACATATAATTTATAGGAATAATAATAAAATTAATCACTCAAACCATAATAAAATTTACAACTACTAAATTATCCTTAGTAGATAACATCATAATGTCAAAATTTATCTAAAACATTTATTTTAATTCCAACTAAGGCACCCCTAACCTACACTCCTAATACTAGTGTAAAAAAATATTTTATTCCTTTTATTTATTTAAATTTTCTTTAAAAAAATAGTCACATTCAATAAATAATTAAAAATACAACTTCAAAATCTGAAATATGATTCACTACATATATAAGTATCATTTAGGTCTAGAGTTTTACATAAATTAGGAAAATTATTATGTAAATATAAAACTTAGGATAATCCTTTAAATGGAAAGAAAAATAATTCTCCAATTACTATTGTAGCTTCACTGAATGAAATAGTGTCTTCGTAATATCTCATATCCATCAGTAAGACTTGTGAAAACCATTTTATTAAACATGGGAGGAGGAAAAAAATTCCATTAAGTGTTTTAAAAAAATTAATCGTTAAACATAATTGAAAAACCATTAAAATAATTTCCATCAAAATAGAATACATTAAATTTAATAAAACATTAATTTAAGTATAAAAATTCACATTTTCCTTCAAAATCTAAAAAAAATCAAAATAAATCTAATAATATATTTTTTTGAAGAGTTAAAATAATTAAAAACCATTATGAATCAAATCATTTTTATTTTATAAAATCCTAAAATATAGATTTATTCTTTTCAAAAATATCATAATAGTTCCTTATAAATTAATTTAGTTATTTTTAATAAATAATTAAATAAATCATGGAAAACAAAAAATGTGGAAACATGGAATATTAAAAGACATATAGGAGCCACCCATCACTTTGTGGAAAATGTACCTTAAGGTTTGGTTTCAGCCCTCACTCATCATCATTTTTTACAACAAATGAGTGCCATATTTTAATAAACAATTTCTGTAGCTTGGATATTTAAAAACTAAATCAGATTCATAAAGAATAATATTTTAAGGCATGGTTAATCAATGGAATCTTTACAAATATATTTTTCTAAAAAATAATTATATTTATATAAATAATTACATGGTTTATAAGTACATATAATTAATGAAAATACATATTAAATATAAACTATGAGGATATTTTCTTTTCAAATCAAACATGGAATATCTATGATAATATTAGTGCTTTTCCATTCAATGATTTAAACAATAAACATCCATGAATATAAGTTATTTAGTTTTTAAAGTAAACATTCATGAATAAAAAAATTGAAGGTGCACGATATTGAAATTAAACATTTTCAATATAAAATAATACATTTTGGGATTAGTATATACTTCATTAACATCAAATTTGAAATAATTTTCCAAAAACATATGTCGGAAAAATATATAGAGAGATAAATTTTGTAAAAAATTAAAATATATCATTAAAAATTTAAAAACATTTTTCTATTCTATTATAATGATAAATGATTCTAATCTTATAAAACAAATTATTTTATTTAAAATAATCTTTCTTATACAAAATAATTACTTAAATAAAACATGGTAATTTTAAAATGAAAATTTTGAAAAAAAAATTGTAATTTGACATATAAAATGTTAATTTTAAATTCTTTAAAAAATAAAAAATAAATATTTTAAAAAAAATCCCCATTACATAAAACAATAAATTAAAAACTCCTTATAATTTTTTTAAATAAAATAATTTTTTTGAAAAGTGAGTTCCCCTATACATAAAATGATAAATAAAAACCAACATTTAAATCAAATAATTTTAAAACCTAGTGAGGTTATTTTGAATATTTGAAATTGAATATTAAATTCTAAACAAATTTTTCACATACTTATTCTTACTGACTTAAAAATTTCATAATTCCATTGCGGATAACACCTAAGGTTAATTCTCCTTCATCGCTGACATTCTCTCTTTGTTTATATGGGGAATATACACCAACTAATATTTTTTTACAATGTTTTATTAGTAGGGAACATTTAGGAGATGGAGTTCCTTTTATAGCCATACCCCCTTGTGAATTCTATTACAACTTTTACTATGTAAAGTTACCATTATATAAAGAGCATTGTACCTGATACTATAGTTGGTCTATAAATTTAGTAGAAACCCTATTGTGTTGTTCTGTACTGAAATAAAATTAAAAACAATATATCATACTACAACCTCAGTACATTGGCATTATATAATATGAATACATTTACTTTATATTTTATCACACATGGACCCAAATCTCTAGGGGATCCAATAAAGGACCTAAAAGACTACTTCTCCATATCTCATATATTGAGATATAAATAGAAAGTATTATAACACCCACAAATCTAATAACCCTATCTTTAGTACTAGTTCCATACATTCTTTACCTAACCTTGAATATGTATGTTGTAGTTTTTATTGGTAAACGATGAAGACTATGGAGTGGGTAGTGAGATCGAGTAGTGGGAATATCAAAATAAATCCTTGAGTCAACTTACCTCAATTATCACAATCCAATACCTATAAAATGAACATAAAATCTCCCCTGTCATTATGTGGTTACTATTATGGCACAAGATCAATAATAATAAAGTGTGATGTGAACTCCAGTATTATAATAATATACAAGGGAGATGAAAATTGTGGGATGAAATTTTTAGAGATGCAAGAATATAAGAGGTAGAATATGGTGATTATAGAAAAGGAATCATTTTAAATTCATTCCTTTTTTCCTTAAATTATGGTATGGTTCCCCAAGTTTAGGTGTCATGATTCCTAGTGCCTATAATGATTCAGTTATTCAATCATTACATTCATTCATGTTGGATTCACCATTTTATTTTTCAAAAAAATATGGTATGTTCTTAGAAGATTGATTATGGGGGGTTCATGTATGGTTTCACAACTATTGACTTCAGATTAACTGGTTTCACCTCTCATAGAAACTCCCAATTATTCCAACAACCAAAAAAAGGTACAGAACTGTTTTCTAAAGGCAGTAAATCATTTTAGTTCTCTAACCCAATGACACTTAAGAACCCACATTGGTCGAGAATATTGGTGTTATTTCTCATTTCACCCTTTTGGTGGGAATTATTACTTATTCCTAGAATGTCTTATAAATTTAAGATATGTCTATGAATCTCTTCCTCATACCGATATGAGATTGGTTAACCTAATAAAAAAACCAAGTGTTGAATCCTTCTTTGTGTAAATGGGGCCATATCAATGAGACTATATGTATGTATCATAGGTTTTACATGTTGTTCACTTTATTTAATATAAATGGGTAGCTTCTTATATTTTAAGGCTATAAAACCAGTCAATCCGGATTTTAATGTCATCTTGGGAGTCAATTGGTATATCTAGGATGGGATTTAACCTTCATGCGGAATCCTACATATCATATTTATAACTAGAATAAAAACAAAAATATTTAATTTAATCCAAAGACATGTATTTTAACATCATGGAAAAAGGACATATATGAGTGAACTTAGAACCGGTTATAGAGCTCATGGTTTAGTAAGGAATCATATATATCATACTAATAGCAGGTATCATATTCAACATTGATCTATATTCCCTTAAACTGTTGATGGTCAGTGACAGATAATCAAATCATGTGACATTTATTTCCCTAGAGTTTACCAATATGGGAATTCCATCGGAACATACACTAATGTGGATTCCCTTGTGTGGGGGAAATAATGTCATGTCACCAAATGGGGTATTCAAATTATGATTTCCTTGGACATGGGAACTTTATTATGTGAGTGATATTATCATTGAAAACCCTTAATCCCATGAAATTCATTATTGATGTGAGAAAAAAAGGGATGGAATGTGATCAGACTCACTGTATAAGGATACAGGACATTTGCACTGGGGCGGCCCTAATGGGGTGTTTGATACTAAGATAAGGCATTAGGAATGCATCCTATATATCCTCCTTATTGTAGGAATCAGAGTTCTCATTATTCAATTCGCTTCATAATCCTCTAAAGGATAAAAAATAAGGATAAACCCATAAGAGAGTTTAGGTCCCAATGAATAGTGCTTCTAAGATATGGTGGGACTTATACCATAGTGGATACCTTTTGGAAGATATGTAACCCCTGTCATCTAGCTAACAATGAGTAGGAAGCATGAGTGGCTAGCTAAGAATTTATGGATAATATAAGGATCCCATAATACCCATTGGATTGTATAAGAATCCATTCCCAATACATTAGGGAAACTTCCCATGTGAAAGGGGAATTCCCATCAAAAGACTCATGGTGGGGTTCACAAGGTTCGAGGGAACATACCCAAGTACTCAAGCTGGACTAGGATGAAATATCTAGGGGTTTCCCCCTCACATGTTCTAATTTTCTACATGAAATATCCTAGTTGTATGTATTAAATGTCTATGGTGTCATCCTGACATGATCAGGGTGTTTGTTGGACATATCCTGAGTGTCTCCTTCATATGTCTTAATTGACTACTTAACATGTCCTCGGTGTCTACATGAAAGTATTTACTTTCCCAAGGGTTCTTCACATGATCATATTTGGAATATCAATGGGATGTTTAATTAAAATTATAACATATTTGAGGTGATTCTCGTGATTAAATCATACATTTCCAAGGATTGTTATATGACTTTGGCTCACATATTGGGAGGGTTGTCGAAGAACATTATCAACATGTCCAAAGGACAATCAAATGGCCGATATGACAATTCCATATTACTTGTAATGACTTGGTTGATATTTCTAGAGGACATTTTTTGACTTGGAGAACATTCTTTGAGGGCTTCTACGGACTTGGATGGCATGCCCAAGTTTTTTCACATGAATTGGATGAAATGGTCGGAGGATTGTTGCATGACTAGACTGAAATAGGTCACACAAATAATATGATCCCATAACATGAAAATCTATGTATCTATCTTCACATAAGGCTTCCATATTTTTTATACATTATTACATAAATGCATCAATGTTCATCATACATTGTCCAATTTATAATTTATGCAACCAAGTTGATATAAAGAAACTCCTTTTCATAATCTAGTTAGCAAACCATATGTACTTTTCCATATCAATAGGGTTATCATGCAAAGTTTATATACATTTCGTGTAATCCCTAAAGTTGTTCCACCTATTTACCTAGTGGAATACCCTTTCAATTATGTGAAATTTTACAATGATAAGTTTTATATCACCTCAAATCTCTAGTGTGTGGGTTTTTTTCTCCAAGGGGGATGAATTTATAAGACTCGCATACCCAAATATATTATTCTTCACATGGAACATATATAATATATATGGGCTTGACTCGGTGATTCATCACATGTTTTGGCATGAACCTATCGTGGGTCATCCATAGAATTATCACTATGTCAAAAGATAAACAAAGACTATAAGATCACTCTATCATCACCATATTTATTATACCCATGGATTTTCAAATGGATTTTTCATAATAAAATTGAAATTTCAAATTTCCTTCACAAGATCAGGAAACATGACTAGGAGTCTTCAAAAGATATGGACGGTTGTCGAAGAGGGTTTCGCATTATCAGGGGATACTATTTGAGAGCCCTTATTGAGAGCATGTTGGCTCATAGGATGACCTTTCATGAAAAAGAACACCACTTTCCTAAACTTAATGGAACCACCATTTATATATTTGATTTTACAATGACTATGGTGATCACCCATCGATTGTCCATTATGGTGCCACGTGATCAAATGGAAATGTTTGAGATTCTTCATGTTATAGAGGTTACATGTCCTATAACCACATAGTGAGGTCGACATGTTTTTGGGGATTTCATGTGATCAATAGACTGATATTAAAAAATCCCTCCACAATTTTCATGAAAAATAGTGTAACTTCCATTCTCATGAGGCTTCCTCCTTTTCCATCATTTTATTTTCAATTTTTTCAATACCTTATACTTTTACCATTGATTTTCCATCATAGTGTTTCAATATTAATACTATATCTGATGACGGCATGTGATCTTTATCATGAATATATTTCCCTCTTGTATTTGGAAACAAAGGTTTGTTCCATGATTGAATTTATTAAACATAGGGATTTCACATGAGGAAAGTAATATATCCCAAGGATTTATCACATCATGGATGACATGTTACTAGGGATTATCTGTAGTCATTGAACTTATCATGTCATCCATATAATCTATTTGCATTAAAATCAACATAAATTTCATCAAATGAAGCTTCCACCTTTTTCCATATTTTATTTTATAAGTGTCTATTGGTGATCATCAGAAATCTATCATTTGATTTGTCACATTATTTGAGTAACTCATCTAAAAATGTTTTTTATAATCATGAATACTTATTATAAGGGCTTCGTGTGATGAAGAAATTTTTCTATGGGGGATTTGAATGATTATAAGGAATAATAGAAGGAGATTCACATTATAATTATTAGAACATTCTGGAAACATGATCCATATGTTTGGTGTTTCTAGGATCATGCAGTTGTGTGTCCTCCTATGGATCACACAATACATGTAACCTAGTCTCCTGATCTCCATGCATTCATGTTGTTCCTTTATTTCATTTTTGGAGAAAGTAATACCAATGGTTAGGTTATTTCTCCAATCTACAAAATTAAAATTCTTATTTGTAAGGAGTAAACAACACCCCCCCCCCCCCCCCCGCACACACACACACTTAAGCGAGTTCTGAAGGGAAAAGGACTCAGTTCTGAGTCATGTGAATGCCTGATTCGGTCCTTTGGACTTCCACTTGTCAGTGTTGTGAGTGGTTATTGATCTATTAGGTGACCATTGGTATTTCATGGGGAACCCTATAAATAGGTTTGATGGGATATTTATTTCATTAGTCACTCAATCCTTCATGGATCATATAATCTAATCTCTTACATGAATAATTCTCAAGACAGATTTACATAACCCTTATCATGAAAATGGCCTGTGAGATCTAATTGTGTGATATCATCATGTGAAAAAGTTTATCTTGGTACATTCCTAAACAATCTATAAATAAATTCATGGTAATTTTATTGGAACCATGATGAATTTTCTCTGATGTATAGTTTTTCTGCAGGCTTCTCTTGAACTATCAATTTTATCACATGATCTCCTAATCATTAAGTGGTTTATTTGACCACCTCATTATCGTGTGATCACAATTCTTATAACAAGACATGAAATCATGAGATATTGTGTTGTTTACATGAATTTTTATACCTATAAAAGTCCATGTGATCAAAAAAAATCGGTCCATGCAATTCGTGTGATGTTGTCCAAGCTATACACTTCCTTTACCCTTTTTGGAAATGTTCCCTACCTATCTATCATGTGCTTCCTTCCATGTATGGATAACTTATAGTTCACAAAATTATACTAATATAGTGAGTTTTAGGGACATGATTTCTTGTAATCTCAATGATTACCCTTGGTAAAATTTATTTTTTGACAATTGGGTTTTGAAGTGGCTACTTCCAAATGAACTTCAAAACTACCCCATGTCACTCAAACTATATTTTTATAGATTTTTTCTTCTATATGATACTACCATTGATTCACCTAGATATTATATTCCATATCACTAGTTGTTGTATTCCCTTTATTATATTCAAATCATAATTTCTAAATATAATAAACTTATCATGGAACTTCTCTAGAGGTTATCCTTTATGTTGGATAACTCTCATCTAGGTCCTGATGGCAGTGATATCATCCATCGACAGATTACCGAGAGTTAATCAAACATACTTTATTCATTTATGAGCAATCCAAGAAGTTTATATAGTTTTAAGTCGATCTTTATTCTTCATGGTAACTTCTCTGATGAATGGGTATGTTCATTTTGGGTTATATAGATTTTCTAAAATTTCATCAATCAACTTCACACTATCCTTCATAATGAGGAGACATTGATTTCACATTTTTTTCGGTGTCATTAATCCAAAATCCTCTAAATTTTTATTATCCAGTGGTGTTCTAGCATAAAATCCTTTAATTTTCCCTATATAGTAGGATGAATTAGACTCGGGAATATTTATCAGTTATGAGGGATACCACCTATTGGGGAGATGTACAATGAATTCCTTCCTGCTATAGACATTTCAGATAACCCTGAACAAACCTCATCCTTACCATGGGATATACTCACCATTGTGAGGGAGATTCTAAATATGGAACTTAACCAATGTTCAATTTTTTCATCCAAGGAATTGATCAACATATTACATTATAATAGTGGGACATAGAAAACTGTTATACGCAATCATTGATGTCCTTCCCAAAATGTTTGACATAGAATAGGATCTTATTTTGAAATTGTAAAATCTAAAGATTATTCCTAATAGGGTATTAGGTAAGACTAGAGTTGTCCCAAAATAACCCATTAGCAGGGGTTTTATCCATGATTTTGAACGGATGTATTTTTTCAGTTGAGGATGGACTCTTGGGCATTTGAGTGGGTACATTGGCGATGACAACCTAATTGATAGAGGGGAATCATCTTCATCTAGTTGTTATAACTCCTTACCATATTTATTATCACCTTGGTCATATTAAATAAGGTAACATCCCCTATGAGATTGGTGTCCCTTTTAAATTCTTCTTCTACTAGATAGGATGGCATTTCTGGTGTTACAAATATTGAAATATTATGATTATCCCTCATTATTCAATATGACCTAGGATATTGAATGTTTTAGGGTTCTAGGTGATTCCACTAAATCAAAATGATGATATTTATATATAGATATGGTTTGAAAGTTTAAAAATCATTCCATATCCCTTTATAATTGGAATAATTATTGACAATGGTAGTATCTCTCTCATTTAGAGTTTATATAAAATATCTCTCTAAGATGGGGTTCTTGTAGATTGTGTGTATGATATTATTATCTTCAATAAATATACCCTTTACTAATTTTATCACTAGTTTTTAATTATAAAAAATGTTTCCCATCATCCCTTAGTTGGTCTATAGGTAGAATGATATTCGGGGATTATTATCCAATTTAATATTACATTGGTGTGTGAGGATACAAACTCTGAAATCATTATTCCTCCTATAGATGCCCTTATCTTACTATCTCATGACTATGCCTAAGCATGGTAGGAATATCACCAGAGATTTGTATTTAATTGAATGATCCCTCAGGTGTAAAATTCTTATACATCCTCAAACACCTTATCTATGGAAGTAATGGAGATGTTTAAGGGTTCATGGGATCCCCCAAGGAAGATCTTTATCCAAAGTGAAGAACCTCCCATTATAGGAATGGGATTGTTGAGGATACCAGCCCCTGATGATGGTGAATTATGATCTATCAGTTGGGGGATAAATACATGAGTCTTTGTCTCATGCTTCCTCATCATCTTAGCTAATACCTCCTTTAACTGACTAGTTACCATGAAGGATAATTTAGGAGTAAAATCACACCTTGAATATAGATACTCCCATGGAGAACATTCACAGTAATAGGAACATCATCTCCACCCCTTTAGTGATATGGGAGCTGGTGGATTTTACTATCTTCAACTATATTACATAAATCTATATATTATAATAGTTAAACAATAATTTGACACCTATAAGAGGGACATGGGAGGTTTTAATGAAATGAATCCTCTTACCAAATTAATAAGAGATGATTTAGAAGTTATTGAATATATAAATGAGAAGTTATCTCAACTGTGTGTTTAGATAGATGACTTTATTATGTATATAGTATAATGGGAAGGGATAATATCTCACAAAGGGTCCATAATTTTATTTCATCATCCTTATTATAAAGCGCTCTAAAATGATGTAAAGAGTTGTCCTCTTTTATTGAGAATCGTCATCCTCATGCAACAATTGATTAATTGGAATGTATGAAACTTTAATTCTTGGTAAACACCTTTGGATAAAATTTGGTTGGTTTAGAAAATCAGGTGATATGATTCTATTGTAACCCAGTCCTAAATTTTTTTTGATGGAAACTTGGAGTGACTCCCAAATTTGTATATTCCACCCTCCTCTACACATTTTTAGTGATCAAATCTTCTAGAGATTACATTTCCTTTCCAAGATTTCTTCTATTGATGATGTGCATGTAATTTAATTGTCTTCATATGGCATGGATAATAAAACGTTTTCATCCTTTTAATAATATTAAGTAAACCTAAATGAATGATTTTTAAATCTTGAATCATAAGATAATTTTATATGAACTTTTCCTAAGTGACTAATTTCATAATAATCAACATTGGTGTATCATCTTTGGTCATCCATGGATCACATTTTTAAAAAGGGTAACTTTGGTAAACATATATACTATAGTTAAAGTGACCTAATTTATACCAAAGTTAGTTTAATTTTTTATCATAGCTTCATATTATATATGGAAAAATAATCATCCCTGCAAGATTTGTATCTATTTTTCATATTCCCTAAAATTTTCTAAAGAATTTTATGGGGAAGTCTATGCAAGCTTGGACTTATATTTCTCTTAGGCCTCCTTTTTATAGGTTTTCAACAAAATAGGTTTTATGTATTTAAAATTTTATTAGTTCTCAATGTTTTCTAGAACAAAAATATTTCATGTACAATGATAAATGAATCAACATTATACCAGGGGTTCGATTTTCATGTTTTCAAACTAGAAAGTATTATATCTCTTCCAATTGAATTTTAAAGTTCATGAAAACTAGAAAAAAAATTAGTTTAGGGCCATAAACCTTAGATCATATTATTTTATACTTTATTTTATTTTAACTCGGACTATATATTGTTGTACTTTAGGGTATTTTATCACAACCCATATATTTATTTCATTTAATGTCTTCCATCTCAAAAATTATGTTGATGCAGTTTTGTGTATTTTAGTTTGGGAAATGTATTTCTATTATTTAGGGTCTTTTATCTAAGACCAACGATTCATGTAGCCTGTTATATTTTATATCATACCATTTATTGTTGTAGTTTAAGGTATTTTATCTCGGACCATATGTTGTTGTAGTTCAGAGACTTTTAGATCAAAATATTTATTGTTGTATTTTAGGGTATTTTATCTCATACCATCTATTTCTATAGAGTAAGTTAATTTATATTGGACTATATGTTGCTTAATTTTTCAGTCTTTTAGTTCGAACCATCTATTTCTTTAGTTTTTGATCTTTTAGCTCAGACCATATGTTATTTTAGTTTAGTATCTTTTATATTGTACCATTTTTTGTTGTATTTTAGGTTCTTTGAGATTGGACCAACTTTTGTTGTATTATAGGGTATTTTAGATATAATAAACTATTGATAGTAGTTAAGTATGGGTTTTCATGAATGGTTTGAGAACATTGCATCCTTTATGGGATTCTGATGAACAATTTTCCATGAAGGGTTCTTACATTGTTCATTCTTAATTAAAATTTTGAAGGATGAATTTTCATGAAGGGTATTAGAACCTATCATTATTGTAGTGAACTTGAAGAATGAATATCTAGGATGGGTTGTGACACCCGTCATCCTTATTCAGATTCAGTTTGATGAATACTAAAATTTTAGGGATTACAAGCCCATTTGTATAGTTGGAATATGGATCATGTAATCACGTGTCTAGGGGGTCGGATCAGTGAATATGGAATGTGGAATAATTTCCATGGGTTGACTGAAAAACATATTAATATTCTTAGTTCTTCCACATTGTTTTAGGGGATCATGAAGATTCAAATTCCTTTCCTTTAAGGAGGATACTCCTCTATTTTATGGGGCAGAGGCCCTTATGTATGTGGCTATTGGTCTTACATGTATGGTCAATCAGAATGGTCCCCACTCATTTCCCACATCCATGAAATATTTGTGAATATTCAATAAATTGGATGATTAAGTAGGATATGAAGAAAAGATCTATCCAAGAAGGGTTCGGTCACCCTAGGTATGTTTATTATATGGTTGGGAAACGTAATCCATACACAATTTCACTTTTGAGTTACATTGTATGGGATGTCAAAAGGATTGGGAATGGAACATCTCATTCTATCATTGAGAAAGGGAACAATACAATGACATAATGTCATGTATATCAAATCTTATTGAATATTCTAGTTATTGTGATAGTAAATAAAATTCTCAGAATATCTAAGTCAATAAAAGGTGAAAACCAATGGGTAATGGTCAACCATTGATAATGTAGAAATCCCATATTCCCTGACATTAAGAAAATAACTTCTAGGATTAAGGAGGCCTCTCCTTTTGGGGAAAACATCCTCTAGGAAGAATCTATTTGGATTTATTTCATTTGCCATCATGTCCTAGTGGGTTCCTTTCGGATCAACCAGTCTGTGTTACCATCTTGTAAGATGTGAAAAACTAGGAGAAATTACTCGAGTATATGGGGTTATAGGATAAGGTTATCATCTTAAAGAATTAGTGGTTTCATCCCATACATGAAGTCATGATGGTGGCGTATGTAAAACATAAAATTCAGTAAGGGTTCGATCACCCTAAATGTAATGTTGCCACATACTGAACAAATTATCATTGAGATGATATGTAATGAATCATTTCTCTAGATTCTTCCCAGAATAGGGGATCCATCATGCATTTCTCTGCATATACTAGGTCTATAATGTGGACCCTATAAGCTTTATGCATTGTTTATTTATGCTATGACTTTTTCCTAAACTCTACAGATGAAGTGTTTAGAGAGTGAGGACCTGATTTTTTTTCTAGTCAAACTATGAGAGATTCCCGTCTAACAAGTTTTATGTCTACTACAATAGAAATTTAGATTCTTTCAGTTTTTTCCATTATTATATAATGTTTATGGTCAAAAAACTTTTTCCAAAGTGAATGAATTTTATGGTCATGATGCACATAAACATGACATGAATAGAGTTTTAAAAATAGGCTAATTAGGATTATTAGGTTCAATATTACTCCATTATCCATTTGAAAAGATGATTAGAGTGTTTTAAATAAAGGATCATGTTTCTTGGTTCATGTGTAATGGTATGATACAATCATGTTGAAAATGGTCAATAATCGCTCTATGGTGATGAGCTCCATTGTCATGATGTTAGTGATCACATATATTATAAGGCCCTTCCTACATGATCAAAATTTCTCTAGGTTTTGGTTCTAAATCCATTATTTGGATACATCTCTTACATTGTCAAATAGAGGGATCTTTTATACTTTTTAAGTTCTATAGGATTTTTGTGGAAACTCGAGGTGGTCAAGAAAAAAAGTGTGATATATGGATTGAGGTTCTCAAAAAGATGATGGAAGCACCTAAAAAATTGGTTAACCATGGTAAGGTTATTTTGGAACTTTGATAAGGCATGACGATGAATGATGGTCTATATAGTTTAATGTCATATAGTGTGGATGTAACATCCATTTTGTTTAAATTCATATGGTTAGGATGTTTTACATGAAGTTTAACATCATGAGGAAATTATGTAGGGACCAATTTGAAATTGGGTAAGATATCCTTATGGTTTATTTTCAATGGTCATCGGCATTTAGATATAGGAAAAATCTTTTATCAATGCATGGGATCATTAATGTGTATCCATATGTTAGATCTATTCTAGTACGGATTTATCTCATGGGAAATAATTCCATATGTCAATATGACTCTTACAAAGGAAGAGAGAGTCTGTATGAATTAACCATATTGAAATATAGTAATTTAAAATTTTTATTTTTGGCCATCCTTTGGTTTCCATATTCATATTATAAGTTCATGAATCATTCCATAACTATATTCTTTAAGTAGATAACTTAGTGAAGATATTAATTGTATGTAGGGGAGAGGGGAATTCAATTTTCATTACACTATGAGTCTTGACATCAAGTTCAAATAAGTTTTCCTCTACATATATAGGGATAGGTCATTTTCATGTTTCATTCTACTATAGACATTAATAATTCATCCTAATCACATATTCTTGGATAGGTTTATTTCCACTAAATAATTTTAGGTCTTATAGGTTGGACCATTTTTCAAATACTTTATTATCATGAAACTAGGATGTATCATTGATAAAAGTGACTAGATCAGAGAAATTGGGTCTTCATAGAAAATAAATAGCCTGAAATGGAAGGGTAAAAGGATACTATGTCATAATCCTTCTTGGGAAGTGGGTACAATTCACAGATGTGTAACATCATGATTATCTAAATCCTATTGAATAGTTGTATTATTGATGGTTTAAATAATAACCCTAGAATATATTAGTTAATTGGAAGTGAAAACTAGTGTGCATGAGTCAGACATTGATAATGGTGTAAGACTATATTCTACACAATCGAGATAATAACACCTGGGTTTAAGGAGGGGCCTCTACCCTTGGACCAAAAAATCCTAGTGGAATAATATCTTTATCTTTGATTCATTTTCCATAAAATCCTAGAGGGTTCCCTTTAGATTATCTAGTATATGTTACTAGTTTTATATATGGGTGAACTTGGAGAAAGGGATCCAAAATACCATGGAGTTACATAAGAAGGATACAAACTCAAGGAATTTATTGGTATCAACTCCAATATTGAAAATTATAAGATTATTCATATAAAAAGAAATATTCAAAAGGTTTTGACCACATTAAAGGATATGAAAGCATGTATTGAACAAGTTATGAGGAGAGGATATAAATCATGTGATTCCTAAGTTCACAATCATTGGAGGGGAAGATCTATTTAATGAAAAGATCCATTTTCATGCAGTTTAATGTCATGTGGCTAGTAAATTTTGTGGTTGGGTCTGAAATAGAGGATCCATGCATCAATACATATCACATTGTATATAAGTCAAGAAAGATGTAGTTATGATATAAATATCGATCAGTTTAGATTCATTCTATTAGGACTAGGAATATGATGGAATAAATCATCTAGTAATTTTTTATCCCTCTTGGATATATTCAAAATTGATGATATGTATATAGAGCATAAAGTTTGAAATTGGGGTGTTAAAATGGATTTCAAATCTTAAGAATGTTATGTTTTCATGGGGTATATATACCCTGAAATGAAAGGGTATAATAATGAAATGACATAATCTTTCTTTAACAATGGGTACGATGCAAAGACGAGAAACATCAAGAATATCTGAATCCACATGAATAGTTGGTTTATGGGTAGCTAAATAATAACCCATGAATTTCTGAGTCAATTGGTGGTGGAAACTAGTGGGTAAATGTCAACCATTGATAATGGTGGAAGCACATGTTCTACAGTGTCTGGGAAATTACTCCTGCATTAATGGGGGGCCTCTCTTAAAGGACCATAAATCTTCAATGAACAAGATATTTTTATTTGTGTCATTCTCTAGTGAATCTTAGTGGGGTACCATTAGATTATCCAATACCTGTTTGGAGTATTCTTAAGGGGAGAAGTAGGATAAAGGGATCTCATGCTCCATGGGGTTCCAAAATAAGGATATCAACTTGAGGAATGGATTGATATCATCTCATATATCTAATATATGATGTTGGTTCATTTAAAATGTATGATTACGAAAGGGCTTGAGCATCCCAAAGGCTATTCCAACATGTTATTAACACATTTCAAAGAGAAGGGATAAAACATGTGATTCTTGAGTACACAATCATAAGAGGGGATGATCTATCCAACATGATGACCTCTTGTGATTTAGTTTAACAGCATGTGACTATGATCTTGCTTTATATTTTAACATCATGCTATAAGGATTTGGTTGTGAAGTTTAATTTCATGTCATAAGGACAAGGTTCCCTATGTAAGACACATCTCAACCACTCTATCCAAGGATTCTTACCAATTCCCTATAAACACACAATTAATTCTCTGAAATAGAAACAAGGGACAACTAGGTATTAAATTAAGCCTCGTGAGCATATGTGATGGGGAATACATGGAGTTTTTCGTTATTTATGGTGAATCATATCATCTACATCGATCTGACTCTCATTGAGGATAATTATTGGGAGTGGTGATAACTTATGTATGTTTCAGGAAAGGAGGATCCATGCATCATTATGTATCTTATGATGGAAGTAATCAAGACACACATAGTACGTAGTTATTTCCATTAATAGTTCTAGCCAATATGAAGGGAGAGGTGAATTTTTTTATACTATATGTTTATGATGGACCTAGGATTGGAGATTCTTCCATGACCTATCCCCCAGGGCTCGTACTGTGACTACCCCAAAACCACCTTCCATAGGCCGGGGGCTGGTGATTAGAACTGAGTAGGCATATCCCAAAAAGGGAATGCATTTTCCTTAAAACCTATACACATGAACAAGGCTCAAACTATGAAAAGTAAACACAAATTAAACCACAACTTTCACTGAGAAAACTACTGAGAGTACAATACAAACTAAAAGTACAAAGGGGTCAGAATAAAATCCCAAAACCACAAAGGAAAGTACAACTACCACAGTCCATCCACTCAAGACCCCACCTGAAGGGTAGGTGAAGGGTAGCTACTTGATGATGTATAATTATGCTCATCTGTACCATCTCACTAAGCACCACCTGGTCCCAGACCACCAAGGTCTTCGTCAAAGCATCTATTTGTACCATCTCACTAAGCACCACCTGGTCCTAGATCACCAAGGTCTTCATCAGAGCATCGATCACCTACACAAAACACAACATGTGCGGGTGAAGCCCTTATAGGGGTGAGTAACAAAATAATCATAAAGGACCCCAAAACACAAGGTAAATACCACAAAATAAGGTATGCATAAGGTAATTCTAGCTCATGAAGGTATAATCTAAATTATGGAAAGCAAGACTATCAGTCGTAACATTGAACACTGTGGACTACTGAGGTACTCATCCCTAGTGAGTACCATCGGTCTATTTGGTTACACAGAGCATCTCCCCACTTTGAGTCTTCTGGGTCACAAAGAGTCTCTCTCCATGTAGTCCATCATATCTAGTTTACCCAGGGCCACTTATAGTTGGTCCACATAGGGCCGCTTAGAGCTGGACCACATAGGGCTTATTATAGCAAGTCCACACAAAACCTCTTATAGCTGGTTCACACAGAGTTTCTTGTAGCAGTTACACACAAGGCCTCTTATCATCAAGGCCTACATAGCCACTTATACCCACTCTTCAGTAGTATTCGAGTTTCATCCAGCCGCAGGATTACAGCACTTAGTGTGCTTGATTCCGGGAGAATCCACTCCTCAAGGCATCGGTTGAATTTAAACTTCAATTAAATCCTCCTTAGAGCATTAAAAAAGAAACAGATCATCGTGAAGGTCCCAACGCCGCAAATATCTTGTTAATCAGGTGTACGGTTTAAAAGTAATTGGTGTTTTAGTAAACAATGGTCAGTTGTGTTTGGGCCTAGTCCAGCTAGGTATAACCGATCCAACCAACCCGGCCCAAGGGTCCCGCATGACCCAACATGTTTCATCCGACCTGACCCAATTCAGTTGGGTATGGGTCGGCCCGGTCCGGCCTAGCCGATGGGCCTGACCCCTTGGGTCTTGCTGGATCGGGCCCGGTTCAGCTGTGGGTCCAGCCTACAGGGTCACCCAGCAACCCATTTTCATCTGGCCCGACCCACAACTGGTGGGCCGGTTCTTTCCCAGCCTGGCCCACCCAGAAGCCTGGCCCGTATGGCAGTCCAGTTCTTCACCTTCCCAGAAACCTACTGGGCGTCTGGTTTGGGATGCATATGGTCATGTGGGGACCACACGCCAGTTGCACGCTATGGCTTATAACAGGACGTTTGCTCCTCCAATGTGTCACCTGAGTGGTGCTTTCCTCCAACACCGATCTACTCATGCGGGTCAGGTTTACCGTTGACCCGTGGGTCCAGCCTTCCGCTGCATGCGCCTCCGACGTATTCAGGTGGTCGCGTCCCCTACCGCCAGTAGCTGGCCTCCGTGCTGGCGGTTCTTACTACCTCCAGGGTGCACTGCCAGCACGCCGCCTCCTACTTGTTTCCACAGACCATCTTCCTGGGGCCACAACAGTTGTTTCCCTGCCATCTGTTACGCTTCGAAGAACAAATAGATAGAGAGAGATAGGAGGGATCACAAAGAACATCCAAATTGAATAACCCGTCCTTTGTTCATGTCGGCCTGGGATCGTTCCAGTTAACAGGGTCATGAAGTATAGAGTTATAAATCACTAATATTTAATCCCAACATCAACATACAAATATTTCCTCAATCCCTGCTAATATTAACCATCCGTGAATCAACCTGTTAGGTAGTTGATCCGCGTTCATCAATTAGAGTGGAGAATGGAAAAATAAAAATTCACTAAGAATTTAAACCCTGACCTGGGATAGGATTATCATTCAAGGAAGAAGAGGTCATGCACCTCCATTCTTCATTCTTTATCTACATACCACCATCGCCAGTGATTCTTCGAAGGGTGGAAGAAGGTGTGTTCATCATTTTCCGTTCGTTGTCGCCACCCTCCAAAGCCTCAGAGCAATTCCAGGATCATGCCAACAATCCTGCATTGCTTTTGAGGTTGTTAATTAACGAACATGAATTAGTGTTTCTATTATGATGCATTGTAGCATCGTTACACTGACTCATTAATGAGAATCATTAGTGAGATTTATCATCGCCTCATCATTTCACCACAGCGCTGATGTACCACTACTCAAAGATGAAGAAAACAAATAAAATAACTTTTTAAGTTACTTTTTTTTCTTTTAAAAGGTCTGAAAAAATAAATTTTACCCTTGACTTTCACTGGCCAAGGTTAAGTCCTACTTAAGGAGAACATCTCATTACAAACTCAATGGTTGTCTCAGATTTTTAATATAAGTTATTGTTTGTGATTTATGAAGATTCGAAAATAAAATAACTTTTATTTAAATTATTTAATTTACGGTTACATCCCAAAAACCAACGTTCACAACTGACCCACGCTGGCTGATGTTAGGCTTATCCTAAGGGAATAATACCCTCAATAAAACAATGGTACTCTCGGATTTTTAGTCTGGGTTACTGTTTATGAGTTACAGGGATTTGAAAATAAAATAACTTTATTCAATTATTTTATTTACGACCAAAAACTACTTTCCATTGTTGACCCTCATCAGCCAATTTAGGATTTTCCTAATGAAATCATACCCTCACGAGCTCACTGATGGTCTCGGATTTTCAATCCAAGTCATAGTTTGTGAGTTATAAGGATTTGAATAATAAATTAATTATTCTAATTATTTTATTTACGGTTATGCCATTTTTGGGTTTTCTCACTGGCATCCCACACCGACTAAACTTAAGTCATGCCTAGGGTAAAACCAGAATTCTGAATGCAACAGTACCCTTGGATTTCTTATCCAGTAACCCATTTAAGATTTATTCCACTTTTATAGGAAAACTGCTCATGTGTGCTATTTAAAACATAACATTTTTTGACGGATCATTCTGGGCACTCCGGGCCTTAGAATTGCATTTCTTCTTAGTTCCAAGTCTCTAAATAATCCCATTTAATTTTTTTCAAAAAAAACATGGAATTATTGGGTATTAAATTACTCCCTCTTATAAATATTTACGTCCTCGTAACCCAAAACAAGGGTTAATCAAACAAATGGGGGTACTAAGCACGAATCTGAGCGTCCCACTCCCATGTACTCTTCTAGAGATTCCCATGCTACCAATGAACATGCACCAAAGGTATTGACCATCCCCAAAGGATCATCTCCTATCGATCCTCTATCTCTATCGAGTACTCCATTAATTTCACCATGTCGTCAATCTCCAGCTCGTCGTGGTCGATGAAGTGAGAAGGGTCGTGCACGTATCTCCTTAGCTAGGATACGTGGAATACACCATGAACCCTCTCTAACTATGGTGTTAGATCCAAGAGGTACGCCACATATCCCACTCTACACAATATCTAGAAATTTCTGATGAATCTCATAGATAACTTTTTTCCCCAACCAAATATTAGTATCCCTCATCGAGGATAGAGTCATAGGAATACATGTCCCCCTCCTCAAACTCCAAGGGTGTATGTTGCCTATCATCATAGGAATTATGTCGGATTTGTGCAGTCTTCATCCACTCTCGGATGACCAGCACCTTCTCAGTGGTATCATGTACCATCTCTGGACCCATGAGTGCTGACTCCCCTAGGTTTTTCTAGCATAACAGTGACATGCATGGTCATCGGTACAGTGCCTCAAACGGTTCCATACCAATAGTAAAGAGGTAGAAATTTTTGTATTCAAACTCCACTAATGGTAGGTGTTACACCCAATAGTGACCAAAATCAAGGACGCAATCACGAATAATGTCTTCCAAAGTCTTTGTGGTCTACTCTATCTGACCATCAGTCTGTGGGTGAATGGTTGTGATCAAGCGCAGATGAGTCCCAAAAGCCTCCTATAATCCCTTCCACAACTGGGATGTAAAATTTGCATCACGATATGAGACTATTGTAGATGGGAATCCATGGAGTTGAACTATCTTCTGTGTGTAGAGGCATCCCAAGATCTCTATTGAACCCTTTTCTCGAATGGGTAGGAAGGTGGTCGACTTGGTGAGTAGGTTTACGATCACTCAGATGGTATCATGCCCCCTGAATGTATGTGGTAATCCCATGATTAATTCCATCAATATTCCATCCCACTTCCACTCTGGTATGTCGAGGGTTTGTGTCAAACCTTCAGGAACCTGGTGCTCATCCTTCACTTGCTGATAAGTGAGGCATCTCAAGACAAACTTTGATACTACCTTCTTCATCCCCAACCACAAGTACTAGCGTTGGAGGTCCTAGTACATCTTTGACACACCTAAATGTACTACCAAAGGTGATTTATGGAACTCCCTCAATACTTCCTCTCATAATGCCATAGGTACAACGATGCATCCTCTAGAAAGGATGATGATCTCCCCACCTATCGAATGTCCATCAGGGGTATTCCCTGTGGATAACTAAGCACATAAATACTCATAGTCAGTTTCACTAAGTTGTTCCTCCCTGAATCATTTAAGAGTGGAGGGTAAACCACCATCGACTGAAGATAAGATACCTCATCTCTATACACAAAGGATATTTGAAGTGAGTCCAACTACTCTGAGGCCTCGTTCAGTAGTTGTGAACTTGATCTCATGCTGAGAGCATTTTCCACCACGTTTCCCTTCCCCGGAGAATAGACTATCTCGAATTCATAGTCCTAGAGGAACTCTAGCCAATGTCGCTATCTCATATTCAGATCCTTCTGAGAAAATATATACTTGAGACTCTTTTGTTTAGAGTAGATGATGAATTATTCTCCCATAATGTAGTTTTACCACATCTTCAGTGCGAATACAACTACTTCCAACTCAAGGTCATGAGTTGCATAGTTTTTCTCATGCGGTATCAACTTCCGTGAGCCATAAGCAATCACTGCTTTCCCCTACATAAGGACACAACTAATCTTGGTTCCTGATGCATCACAGTACACCATGTATCCAACGCCCTCCTCTGACAACCTCAAGATAGGAGCACTCGTCAAGATCTTCCTCTACTACTTAAAGCTATGCTGGCATCCTTCTATCCACACTAAGGGTTTTCCATTCTTCATCAATGTCATCATGGATGCTGCTAATCTGGAGAATTCAGGTACAAACCTCTGATAGTACCTTTCCAACCCAAGGAAACTATGCACCTCAGTAACGCTCTTGGGTGGATCCCAAGAAAGAAACTCTTATATATTCACTGGATACCACAACCCCAGCTTCTGAAATGGTATGTCCCATGAAGTGGACCTTTTGTATCCATAACTCACACTTTAATAGATTATAATAAAGATGATGATTTCAGAGTGTGTTTAGAACCATCCTCAAGTGTATCATGTGATCCTACTCTGATGATGAATACACTAAGATATCGTTAATTAATACCACAACAAACTGATCTAGGTACAGATGGAAGATCTTGTTCATGAGTCCCATGAACACAGACGGGGTGTTCTTTATACCAAACGGCATCACTAAGTACTCATAGTGGCTATAGCGACATCTGAATTCCATCTTCAAGATGTCCTCATCTTGCACTCAAAGCTGGTGATAGCCCGAACTGAGGTCTATCTTTGAGAACCATCTCACTCCCTTCAGCTGATTGAATATTTCATTAATCCTCAGTAGAGGATACTTATTCTTCATGGTCACCTGGTTCAAGAACTCAAAGTCAATTCATAACCTCAAGATTCTATTTTTCTTCTTGGAAAACAACACTAGGGATTCCCATAGTGAAACATTGGGCCTTACAAACCCCTTTTCTGCAAGTCCTCTAACTGTACCCTCAGTTACCAGAGCTCTGTGGGAGTCATTTGATATTCAGGTGTAGATATCGGTGTCATATCAGGGTATAGATAAATGCATAAATATACCTCTCTATGAGGAGTTAGTCTTGGAATATCCTCTAGAAAGACGCCATCATACTCATCCAAGCCTCTGAGACTGACGTTGATTTCCTCCTTTCCCACTACTTACATCCACTGGTTGTATCTACTCATCCAAATAAATTTCAACCACAAAGGTTCTCTCTAAACCCCTAGAATAAGAAGGAATGTATAGAGTAATAGTGATAGCTTGGATGTCCCTAAACACATCTCGCTCAGATGTCCGAGCCTTGAAGAACTGGTTGCATCGTATTCATCGAGTAACTAGAAGGGTTGGTATGCCTCGATGAATACTCACCTACCAAAATGTCATCCTTCTGAAGCTATAAAAGCTCTTGCAAATGCATATCCCTTATATTTTATGGAAATATACCCTTCTTAGAGAGAGTTTCTCAATCTATGTCCATGGAAAAGTCACATCATCGTAAGATCGGGTAATTTAAACCCTATCATTACCCTGTTGAGCCATGTAGAAGGCTCACTACCGGAACTACCATCTGATCTAAGGATGCCCTGACTAGATAGAAAACTTGGTCACCACCTCAAGATAGTCCTTAGATTCTTGTGAGTTAGGATCGCCACAGAACCTGAGGGGTCTTTGTCAATGAAACTCTTATAAAGCATTGATCCAACATGTATCCTATACCAATAGTTCCAGGAGTAATTGATTACCAACAGGCGGTGGTAAAGTTGGGAAACTTCCTAAAGGTTCTATCTTGGGAAATGGTCCCTATACCAAAGCATTATAACTCTGTAGACCACCCTCATGGTCATGCACTAGAATCCTAGCTGGTTTTCTGTGTGGAGGCATCTTGAAAGAGATCAATATGAATCACTATTAATATATTATACCTAGTGAGATGAATCTGACTCAGAAAGATCATGAGAAAACATTTAAAAATGCATGTAATTGGTGTTTTCATGTACTGGATTGGGAAACAGGATTCAGGGTCCTGGTGTATGGATATGTTGGCCGTCACACCAACATTGGACTCCCTGGCCTGAATGTCGAACTTGAAACACTTAACACTATTTCCCCATAAAAAAAATTTATAGACTCTTAGTTCTTCTGGTAGAACTGACTGCCTATGATACCACTTTTTCATGGCCCGTCCCCTAGGGCACATTTCGTGACTACCCCAACCCCACCTTTCATAGGCCCAGGGCTGTCGACTAGCACTGAGTAGGAATATCCCAAAAATGTAAGGCATTTTCCTTAAAACCTATACACATGCACAAGTCTCAAACTGCAAAAGGTAAACACAAAGTAAACCACAATTGTCATTGAGACAATTACTGAGAGTAAAATACAAAATGAAAGTACAAAGGGGCTAGAATACAATCCCAAAACCACAAAGTACAAATTCTACAGTCCATCCACTCGAGATCCCACATGAAGGGTAGGTGAAGGGTAGCTTCCTATGGCCATAGAAGTACACCCATCTGTCACATATCACTGAGCACCACCTAGTCCCGAACCACCAAGGTCTCCGTTGAAGCATCGATCACCTAAATAGGACATGACATGTTTAGGCGAAGCCCGTGCAGGGGTGAGTAACACAATACTCAATAAGGACCCTGAAACACAAAGTAAATACCACAAAAGAAGGTTTGAACAAGATATTGTCAACTCATGCAGGTATAATCTAAAGTATGGAAAGCAATACTATCAGTCATTAAAAGGTTCTGAGGCCTACAAAAGAAGACAGTGGTCCAGGGATTTTAAAAAATTTGATCAAGAGGTCGATAGAACTTGTCTATGCCGATGATCCAATCCCTAGAAAGATCCGAGGATCTCACGTAAATTATAAAGATCGCATAAATTAAAACTAAAAAACATACCTGTTTAGATTTGAAGTCGTGCTCGACTGAAACTTGTTAATGGTGATTGTTGCTTGAAGGATCCATAGACGAATCACTCTAGATCGACCACATGTGATTCTATGGGAGATTCAATTGTCGAATTCCAGGTGCTACTGCGGAGATCCGACGACTCCTTTGACGTCCCAACGATCACCAAATCGAGATGCCTTTGTTGCTTGAGGGAAATCTTGATCTGGGTTCTTGTATTAATAGTTTCTCTCTCTAGAGTGCGGTTGGGTAGAAAGGCTCTAGTTTTTCATTCCATAAATGAATGACTAGTTACATGGAAAGAGAGCCTCATCTCTATTTATAGTGGAGTTTCCAAATACCCAATTGGGTTCCCCAGCCCCCATTTATTTCAACGTCCACTTAATAAATAATTATGACAAACTAATCTGCATCAATATTATTTATTATTTTATCACATACATTTAATATATTAAAATATAATATGTGATAAAAATCAAGCCATTTAACTCAACTCGTTATCCTACTGAATATTAAACAAACCTTGAATATTAAAATAATGTTCTTTCAATTAATATTTTATTGTATTTACTAAACTTGTAAATACATTAAATAAATTCAATCTCAGTTATCCATAAATTGAATAATAACGAATTGATTTAACTCTTTGCTGATCGATAACTTGGACAACACTCGGACCCCATGGTGGGGCCCACCATGACCAATATACCTATTCCACAAAATAGGGTGGATTATTCAATATGACATTGTGTGTGACCCTCTAGGCCTTTATCTATATAATAGTGAATAAAATCCACAGACCAAGAGTGGATTTTAGCAACCCATCATGGCCCCTAAAGAGATAAGGATAGTCATAGCAATGACTACCATCCTATAAACACTAACTATGTACTAAAATCTCTTTATCTTTAGATATCTCATAAAGAATAAAGCACACTTGTGTCATCATATTTTTGTTGCTTTATTATTTTTTGATCTATTTGGATGGATTTATCTTTATAATGATTTGGCCTAATACTTATCAAGGTATAACCATCCTGATCAACCAGGCCTGAGATATAAAACTCCCATAACTAGGAAGTGAAAATCCTTTTTTGACCATTCAAGCAATGTCATACCACCAACGATGTACCCAAAACAAGCTACCTCTCCACGATTTCAATACCATGGTTTTTTTCTTACATCAAAGTACACGATAAAATGGTACACACTGGTAATGATCTCAATTCAAGAAACCAATACACATGTCCATAGATAGGAACAACCAATGACACCCAAAACATGTGGTGTTCCTATTAGCGGTCCTGTCCCCATGATCTCACTACTAGATATCACCAAGTGTGAACTTAATGAGAAGAATCCTCATTACTTATGAGCCCCCAGAACCTGATATTCAAATATCTACTGTGTCCAGCCAGTAATATGTATCTAGACTATAGAACATATATTTAAGATTAATGTCATAGTATCTCGAGCTTCTCATTATAGCCTGGGATCTTCTGTAGCCTCTCAAAATGACAATTAATCTTTGTCCATTACCATTATATAGTGGATGAAAAAATATCTACACAATAATAGTAATAATACATCATGTATAACTAACTGTACACATGATATGGTAATCAAAAGTACCGCATAGTTGGGTCTAGGGAACCCACTATTTCAACAGTCGTAACACTGAACACCTTGGACTGCTGAGTTACTCATCTCTGGTGAGTATCATGGGACTATTGGGTCACACAAATCTAATCCTCACCATGGGTCTATCAGGTCACACAGAACCACTCCCCACATAGGCCATCATAGCTGATCCACATAGGGCCTCTCATAGTTTGTCCACATAGGGCCGCTTATAGATGGTACACATAGGGTTGCTTATATATGGTTCACACAGTGCCGTTTGTAGTTGGTTCACACATAGATTCTTGCATATGGTCCACACAGGGCCTATTATCATCTAGGCCTGCAGGGTAACTTAGACCCACTCATCAGTAGTCTTTGGATCTCATCCAGCCACTGGATTCCCGCACGTAGAGCGCTTGATTTCGGGAGAATCCACTCCTCAAGCCATTCTTATAATTTCTAATTACATTAAATCCACTCTAGATCATTCTAAAAGAACCACCTCATCATGAGGGTTCCAATGTCACAAACAGCTCATCAATCAGGTGTACGGTTTGAAAGTTGTTGGTGTTTTAGTAAACAAGGGTTGGTTGTGTCCGGACCCGATCCTACCAGGACAGACTGACCCGACCAACCTGGATTAGGGCTCCCGCATGACCCTAACTGCTTTGGTCAACCCGAACTAATTTGATTGGGTATGGGATCACTTGGTTAATGGGTTAGGCCCATTGGGCATTGTTGGACCCAGCTCAGTTCAGCCATGGGTCCAGCCCACCGGGTCACCCAGGGACCCAGTTTCATCCGGCCCAGCGTGCAATTCGTGGGATAGTTCTTTTCCAGCTCATTCTACCTAGTGGCATGGTTTGTCCCACTATACTAGCACACATTGGTGGACTGGATCCTCTCCAGCCCGGGCCGCCCAGTGGCCCGGTTTGCGCCACCGGCCCGGATGCACGTCGTGGCCCCTTTTTCACATCACACCACCAGCCCAGCTGCATGTCATGGCCTGTAATAGGTGGGACACTCCACCAACACGGTGCTCGAGCATCGCCTTCCTCCTGCGTCGGTCCATTCACACGGACCGGTTTTTCTGCAGGTCCAGCATGTCTCTACAGTATGTGGACCGCGACTCTAGGTCACGTCCACCTCTGACGTGGTCAGGTGGATATGTCCCCAAACTCCATCCACCGGCCTCCGTGCCAGTGGCACCTACTACCACATCGGTGCACTGACATCATTTCTCCTCTCGCTTGTCACCGTGGTCAGGTTCCACCGCTGCGGCTGGGTGCCTCAACCTAGTGTCTCCACTGTGGCCGGGTGTTGTGGCCCTTCCGTCGGGTGCCTCAATGTATATTGCACTTCCATCCATAACACCATGAAGAACGAAGAGAGATAGAGAGGGGGAGAGAGAGATATATAGGATCATAAAGAACACCCAAATTGAAAAACCCTTACTTTGTTTGTGCTGTCCCGGGATCATTCCAATTAGAGGGATCATAAAGTATAGAGTTATAAATCACTAAGATTTAATGTCATCATCAACCCACAAATATTTTCCTCATCCCTCCAAATATTAACCATTTGCAGATCAACTTGTTATGGAGTTGATCTGATTTCTTTGTTTAGATGGGAGAACAGAAAATAAAAATTCACTAAGAATTTAAACCCCAACCTGGGATATGATTTTCGGTCAAGGAAGAATGGGATCGTGTGCCTCTATTATTAGTTCTTGATCTGCAACCCATCTTCACTAGTGACTCTCTGAAGGGTGGAATAAGTTGCATTATTCATTTTTCATTTCTCATCACAACCCACCAAATCCTCAGAGCAGTTCTAGGATTGTGCCAACAATCCTTTATTTCTTGTTAGGCTATTAATTGATGAATGTGAATTAGTATTTCTATTACGCTACATTTCAGCATCATTATTCTAACTCATTAATGAGGTTAATTAGTGAGAATCTTCTTCACGTCATTGTTTCACTATAGTATTGGCATACCACTTCTCCAAGATGAAGAAAACAAATAAAATAAAATTTTAAGTTATTTTATTTTTCTTCTGAAAGGTATAAAAAAAATAACTTTTTCTTTTGACCCACACCAGTTGTGGTTAAGTCTTGCTTAAGTATAACACCTCATTATAAACTAAATGGTGGCCTCAGATTTTAAATCTGAGTTACTGTTTGTGAGTTATGAGGATTCAAAAATAAAATAAATTTTATTTAAATTATTTTATTTATGATTACATCCCAAAAACCAACTTTCACAGTCGGCCCATGCTGGTCAATATTAGGATATTCCTAAGGGAAGAATACCCTCACGAACTCAACGATACTCATGGATTTCTAATCCGAGTTACTATTTATGAGTTATAAGGATTTGAAAATAAAATAAATTTATTCAATTATTTTATTTACGGAAAAAAATACTTTCCAATTCTAACCCATGTTGGTCAATGTTAGGCTCTTCCTAAGGAAAGAATACCCTCTCGAGCTCCACGGTGGTCTATGATTTTCAATATAAGTCATTTTTCATGAGTTATAAGGATTTCAATAATAAAATAATTTTATTTAATTATTTTATTTACAGTTATTCCATTTTCGGGTTTTCTCACTGGCAGCACGTGCCGACTAAACTTAAGTCGCACCTAGGGTAAACCTGTCATCTTGAACACAACAGTGCCCTTAGATTTCTAATCAGGGAACCTAATTAGGATTTATTTCAATTTTTTAGGAAAACTGCTCATGCACGCTATTTAAAACTTAACATTTTTCGACGGATCATTCTAGGCACTCAGGGCCTCATAATCGCATGTCGTCTCATCACCTAGTCTCGAAATAATCCCATTTAATTTTTATCAAAAAAAATTATGGATTTCTATGGTATTACAGATTCAGGCATCAAAACATATCCTATAGTAATAGGAATCAATCAAAAAGTATTTCCTGATTATAAAACTCACCACACATGTCTAACCCACACGTAGAGGGGGTATTTTTTCATCGATATTGTGTCTAGACCTAGGATTTGGGATATTGGTTTCACTATATATAATGTGATAGAAGGAATCAAGAAACACATTGTTCTTGAATGGGAAAAAATTTCACATAGGTTTAGTCCATATGTAGAGGGGAATTGTTTTATATTGATATTTTAGTTATAACCAAGATTTGGGATCAGGGTGTCACTACATATCCTGTGGAATTAGGAATCACGACACATATAGTTCTCCAAGGTAAAACTCTCTATTTAGGTTTGACCCATATTGAGAGGGGGGTATTTTTTATGTTGATATTATGGTTAGACCCATTATTGGGGATATGGGTGTCATTATGTATCATGTTATAGTAGGAATCAATCCAAATAATGTTCTTGAATAGAAAACAAACCACTCATGTATGACCCATATGTAGAGGGGTACATTTTTTTCATTGATATTGAGGTCGGAATAAGTATTTGGGAGTTAGTTTAAATTTGTTTCCTATTATAGGAGGAATCATTCTACATGTAGTTATTGAATATAAAAAATAATCTCTATAGATCTAACTCGCAAAGATGTATAAGAGTACTTCATTTTATTTTGGAATAGATCTACCTCAAGTGTGGTGAAAAATTTATGAGGTATTGTTCTCTATGAAGTTTAACATCATGTGGTAAAGAAATCTTATATATAGTATAACATCATGTTGTGAGGAATTTTTATATGTAGTTTACTGTTATGCAGTACGGATGAAAGATGTTACGTATTTTATATTCTTACTTTTAGGACATGGTATATTGTGTAGTTTAGAGTCTTGCATCTTGGAATTTGGATGATGTACAGTTTAAACTCTTTCTTCCTAGGCTTAGGTTTTTGTGTATTTTAGGGTCTTACTATTAAGACATACTATGTGATACTAATTAAAATCATTATACTAGGACTTAATATGCTATTCAATTTAGAATCTTGTTTCCGTGATTAGGATTCTAGATGGAAAATGTGCAAAGTAATTTTTCAAAAACCTTGAAGTAGAGGGATTGTAACGCATTCCACATCCAGCGTGACCAATGAGTAGGTTCCTTTGTAATAGACATTATGTATTATGTAAATCCCTTACCACTTGGGTCCTATCATTGGAGATTTCATTCCTAGTATCATTGGGGTTCTGTGAACCAATACCAATTTTCCTTGAATTAATGAGTGGAGGGAATCCTTTTTATTGAAGGATCATGTGATCCAATTCTAATGAACTTTGAGTTTCTATAGTGTACAAAACCATTTCTAATCAAGCTATTAAAACTCTTTGATCCTTGTTTGTGATTTTATTTCATTGTATAGTTTTCCATATATTTCTATTTTAAGGGAAACTATAATTATGTGGGTAACACTTATTTGGTCCCCTAAATAATTGAAAATGGAGTTGCATGTCTGATAGTGCATGTGGTTGTATGGTAGTCCCATAAAGCATGAAATAGATCTTATGGACAAGAAATATTATCTTTTCCCACAATTTTCTTGTGTATATCTAAAATATTCTTATTCAATTATTCTGTTTGTCCATTTTCTGATTCATGATAGAGAGATGAATGGTCAGGTTCGATGTTGTACACTTGGTAATATTTATTCAGTTTGGTACAAGAGATGTTTGTGTTTCTATCCATCAATATCATGCGAGGGACACTAAATATGGTGATGATATTAGACATCATGATATTTGTGAAATTATTCATCCTAAATTCCTTGAGGGTTATTTCCTTATCCCATTTGAAAAATAGGTTAGTAGCAGTAAGGATGTATTTCAATTTATTAACTACGGTTTAAGAATATCTCCATAAAATTTCATTTACCAATAAAACAAATAGCTAGGAATATTTAGTAGTATTAAAAACTATGGGGTATTATGGATGAAGTTTACATGAATCTATCATACATGACATTTCATGATGAATTCTACACATTCCTATATCATTTTTTCCAATAGTAACCAAGTCTCCTAATTTGGTGTGAGATTATGGTAATAGAATGTTGAGTACCATAGGACCCTATAGGGGATTCTTACATGATAGTGGGAATCCCCTCTCTTCTAATGACTCTAAGGATGATTATAATGAGCACTCATTTGTATAGGGATACTTTCTATTTGGCCTATCTTGAATGGTAAAGTTTTCTACTTGGCGTTGAGTTTGTTCACTTTCGGATCGATCTAATTAGAGGGTCACCTTTTGGAGGTAGTCAATTATGGGATCCATCTATCCAAGGGTGGATATCAGTTCATCACACTACAAGTAAGTGTTAACTTTATTTGTTTCCTCAATATCACAAACAATGACTAATAAAACTATACTTTGGTTTTTGATGTGAAAAACAACTTCATCCTGATCATGTTCATCCAAGAAAATGAATGTATTATCTAGTGTATCGACATGAGCATTTTTTTATTGAGTTATGTGATGAAATTTTTGTTCAAAAAGGAATTATTCCATCAATAATCTTCCATAACCAATGAGATGGGACAATTATTCCTTCTTAATGGAATAATATCCATTAATTTGTTTGATCACTATATCTAAAATTCATTTGATGTTTAGGTAGAATATCTACAATTGTTGTTATAGTTCGAAGAAAGTAATGAGGGTTTTTCATTCTGTCTCATTATTAGTACAACCTTAATATAGAGATATAGAGTAGAGAAAATTTTCTTTTACTGGGGAAACAAATAAAATATCTAGACTAACCAGATTGACTTGAGGGTTATCCATCCTATTTCCAATTAGACATCAAGAATAACCTTCATAATTGATCTCCCATATTCCTGTAGTTTCATGGGTATATAAAATATCTTCTAATGGATGTTTGTTGTCCACTAGTTTACTTTCTAAAGGGGGATATTCTATAAATAAATCAACTAGTCCCTACACTTTTGCTGCCTTTGGTGACATGAAAAGAATTTCATATTATTGCAAAAAACCACCCATCATGAAAAACACCCAATTAACATAAGGTGTCCAATTATGTACTTGAGTGGGTCAATACGAGAGAACATGTGTACTTCATGATGCTTCAAGTAATGTCTTTCCACTTTCACTGTAATGAGGAGTGAGAGGCAGTTCTCCTTGATATTGGAATACTATGTATCAGTACCTAGAATCAATTGACTAAGATAGTTGGGGCTATTTTCATTCCACACATCATTTTTATATGTGAAGATATTTCCAAGTTATCATTCCTTGGTATCCATATATAAGATACATAGCTTTCCATATACCGGAATCATTAA
The DNA here is from genome assembly GCA_963277665.1 of Viscum album. NCBI lineage: Eukaryota > Viridiplantae > Streptophyta > Magnoliopsida > Santalales > Viscaceae > Viscum > Viscum album. The sequence continues at coordinate 1,334,469,582 of OY728132.1, read as the reverse complement.
TATTGGTGGCTATAGTAAGTACTATTTGATATGTTCAATAGTTTCTTGGAAGTCTTCACCCCATTTTTAGGAAACTCATTTCATCATTAACATGGTGAAGGGGATATATTTCCCAGCCAATTTAGTTATGAAATACTGAATGTACTAGGGTTCCGTTAGAGACCCCTTAATTATTTAAGATTCTCAGGGGGTGAAATTTCTAGGATTTTACAAGTCTTTTCAAGATCAACATTGATCCATGGTTTCATACCACAAAGCCAAGTAATTTCCCTAACGATACTCCAAATTCACACTTCATAAGATTCATCTTCAATTTATAACATTTTAATATTCTTAAGATTGTTTTTTGATCCATGAGATGATCAAATTTTGTTGATATTTTTCAACTAGTTCATCTACATAACATTACACTATTCCTACTAATAAGGGAACAATTATATGAAGCATGGAACATTGGTAAGTGGTGTCCGCATTCATTAATAAAAAGGTAATTTCCTGATTGAAAAAGATACTCAATGGTGATCTAAAGGTAGTGCTTTTCTCAACTTCCAGGTCCATATTTATATGATAATACCCTAAATACCCATCCATAAAGGAAAGGGATTGGAAACCAGTAGTTATATCAATAAAAATTTCTATGATAATAAATAGAAATAATTATTTGGTTATTGACTATTATGGTCTTTAAAATCAATGATGACCTTGGTCTTCCCATTATTTATCTTTATAGGTATGATTTTGGAAATCATTTTTGGGAACTAGAATTCTAGGAAAATAGTGGATTTGTTAAATTTTTCAACTATAGATTCTACATTAGTAGCATGAGAGGTGGTGCATCCACTTAGATTCCTTATTGAAACCTTTATGGTCTATGGGTAATCCTTGGGTATGAGTATCCATATCAAGATTTAGAATGGTAATTTCTATATAATTCAAAGCGAATACATATCGATGCTTCTTTATAAATGAAATAATCATCTTCTTCTCCTCAAGAGTCATAGAGGAACTAATCAGTGTAGGTTGTGAGTCTTCTTATGTCTCTAGATTCACCTACATGATCTCATTGATGGTGGTGTAAATTCCTTCCTCAAATTCATGGGGGTTTTCCTGGGGTTATCATCTTCTTCTTCCACATCTGAGTCTATGGTGTAATTTTCAAAGATGGTGGGTAATCTAAGTAAATATATTTCATAATTAAGGTAATAGAGGACATGGGAAGATATGTTGTCAACTTGTATTTCCAGATTCATTTTATAGAGATTCTAAGAATTATTGTTTTATTCTATGCTGCCACTAGGGGAAAGAGGATCCTAGACAACATATGTTTAAGAGAATTCCTTACAAGATTCATCAATTTTTTTCTCATGGGGTTAGAAAATTATAAAATACTAATAGAGAATTATCCCATTACACTTATAATGAATCCCATTTAGCTAAACTGAATTTTATCACATGGACATGATCTGATGAATTTTTAGGTTCATGATAGCTTACTAGGACTAATTCTGCTAACTCAATCAGGTTTCTGAGTAGAAAATAATCACTATTAAACATTATTTATAGACTCATAGGGGTAGTCCCTAATCTATTGGGTGTTGCAACCTATATATCATCATCTAGTATTGGTTGTTTTAATTCCTTATTAATGTAACCTAAATCGGTATATATTGCATCAAAATAATCAAAGGGTGTGTTGTCACCATGTATCATGATGACCTTCCCATCAATGGGGTATTTCAAGCCTTGATGAAATGTTGTAGGTACCAGTATGTTTCTATAAGGACAAGGTTTTACAATGAAATTATATTCTATTTTTTTATAGATAACCATGAACTCAGTGTTAGATGTGATATCCACAACCTGATCCTTGAGATTTATCATCATGAGTGGATTTTTACCACTCTTATCAAACCCTTAGATGGTTATATATGTTAGAAATATATCCCCCAAAATATATCCCAAACCTAGGACTATACAAATCTGGATGAGGTTGATCCCAAAACCATTTCCAATCATAGTAATTTGGATGTCAACATTGTCATGTTTTCTTAAAACATAGAGGGGTCTGATATTTCCCTAGATAACTTCTTCCTAATCCTAATATGTGAACCATTTGCTGACATGATATTCTAATGGCATAGTCTCCACTCAGTAAACCACATTTGAAGTGAATTCTATCTCAATCTTATGTGGGCTCTTTGGGTCATCAAAGAGTGCCTATCTAACTTATTTTGAAATATGGAGAGTATCTATGATAGAGTTTTTGGGTGGAATAACCACAAATAATTTTAGAATTTTGGAAGTTTTTCCAAAGGTATGTGCTTCCCAATGTTTGGTTACTTACTATTATATGTTTCATTAGTTGAGGTGTTTGAGGTGGATGGGCCTAGTTCTTTAGAAAAGGTATAGGGATCATCTATTTTATGCGGTTTATGTCATGTTGGCCTTCCCCTTTTCCTGGTATGATCATACAATCACACCCCTTCCAGTCAGTTTTGTAAAAATACTAGGCTATAATGACTACTGGAGTGCTTTTAGGAACCTCGATGCTTTTTTAGGATTTTTAGAGTGCTTGGTTATGGGCTCGAACTGCATATATAGACACTAAGATTATGTAGAAGAAATATTGGGTTTGAACATGCCTGAGACATACCCTGTATTCTCATTTTCTTCATTCCTCTCCCTCTAGATCCATAGTCAGGTACATGTAACTCATACTTGACGGTGTATTCACCATAAGATAAGGGATATGTTAAGTAAACTAAGTTAATAGAACCAAAAATGATCTCATGATATGATAAGGATTCTATTTGTTGGGGTAGTGTCTATCAAATAGATATTGAATGAAATAAATCTATAAGAGTAAGAGTTCATGTGGGAGTTAGATACTACTCTTCCACTTATTTCTTTCCCTATGTCTGGATATTACATATTCTACTAGGAGGAATATTCAACGATGCCTACCTAGGTTCTAGAATCATTTTTTGTTTGTGAAGCTATTATCTCAGGGTGGAATGTGCTTAAATAACTCTCTTTTGAGCCATCTAGATATTAAAATTATTTACACACCTAGCTAGATATTACTTTCAATCTCCCTCTTTTTATTATAGAGTGATGCTAACATATTTCATCATTTTCGGGGCCTTCTATAGTATCACTTGTCTAGAATAAACCATTCAATAGAGGACCTCTTTGAGTAAAAATCATCCTTTATGGTGTGACCCAAACTAATATGAAAATGGTTGTAGTCACAGTGATCGGTATGGTTGACGTTATTGGGTTTCCTAGTCTTCAGTATCATGAGTATTTATTTTCTATGGATGTATGGAAATAATAGGGGACCTACTCATTTTCTAAGGAATACACTTTATTCATCCATTCCTTAAATCACGGGATACCCTAGTATATTTTTTCCTCTAATCGAGGGAAATATGTTTGTTTCCACCATTCAATAGGAGTCGTAAGAAGATTTTAGGCCTAACTTAATTCTTGAGAAAACACTACTAAAGGTCTGACTGTAACAGAAGTAGTATTTACCCTAAGAATTATTTATTACCTATTCATAGGTAAAGGGGTGAGATTTATCTTGGGTTGGTTGAATGGAATATTCTAGTAATTGTTCCATCACAAAAAACTCAATGAATACTTCTTGAAACTTCATTGAGATCAAAGGTGTTTGTAGCTCATCATGATGATTTTCAATACAGAGTTTTGGAAATTTATATTGTGTGATAAGAATAAATAGTGAATGGGTTAAACCATTCCATTTGGAAATAAATTCATAAAACTTATCATTTTAAAATTTTATTCAATTTTTGAATTCATAAAATCTCATTTTTATTAACATAGACATGAACTGATAAAGAATTTAATGAAGAAGGTATTCCCATCCAGCAAGGGGTCTTGATGAAATGATATTGTACACAAATAATTCTAGCCCTACCAAATTCTGTAAAAATACATAACATTTTAGTCTCCTCCTATTGATCTTCAGGGACCATAATTTTACCACATCAGGACATGAATTTATTGAGATTAAATTATAGATCTCTCTCACCATCAAAGGATGATATGATATAACTATATGTGTTTTTCTCAATATTCACATGTGTATACCTACTTTCCATGTATTCTATTCAAGTTTCTAGGGATTCAATGGTATTGAAAAATTTTGGAGTCACCAATTTATTGACCTCCTACCATCTATAGTGAGTTGGGGAGCCATGATGTAGTGGAACCATTTTCATATCCATATGATTCTCGATCCATGTTTGGACTGAATGATCACCCTTATGGGGGATAGGAGGTCATTGTAATGCAGTAAATTCATGATCATCCTCATCTTCCTCATCTATGTAGATCAGTTTCCTTGATCCAGAGCTATTTTGATACCAAAAATTATTGTCATTTAGGTGTATTAGATATATCATGATGTTTTTAGGAGGGATGTTTGTTTCTATCTAAAAAATTTAGACAATGGGAATTTTACCCCTGATTAATTCCTTTATGAGATTTATGTTATTTTTTAACTCATCGCAAATCTTTATTATTTTATCTTCCATAAAACCACTTTATGGATGAGTGGGAACCATACTGTTATTTTTTAACTCATTTTCATATTGTTTCTGCCATTCCTCTACAGAGGTAATTTCAGATCCTTTGGGAGTTGAGTGGTATGTACCCACACCTTTACCATTATCATTAGTATTGTTTAACTATAGTGGAGTAAATTCATTATTTAGGGGTTCCAGGTTCTGCATACTTCTTTGATTCCATGTACATGTATCCTCATTTTGTGCATCCAGATCTCCTACCTATTGAGGTATCATTTCTATATTGTGTCCCACTATGTTTACATATTGTTCTAGATAATCTTTTATATTGATAGTGATAAAATTCATAGATGTTTATTGGCAATAAGTATTAATCCCATTAATTTCCATGAAATACGATGATTATTCACTATTTAGTCCTCCTTCAAGGGTTTCTTCAAGGTAATTTCTCTAACCCATGGCCATTTTGGACCATTTTGACTTACAAAGGTTATAGGTTTTGATTTCCTTTGTAGTATGTTTTTCTTGTATCTGTCTTTGAATCCTTACCTTAATGGAATTTCTAATTGTGATTTCCAAAGGGGATCCAAATATAAATGGTATGTATTGTGATGATGGGAAGTTATGGGATGTTGGCCATGGATTTTTAACTCCCAACCTGGATAATATTGATTCATTATAGAGTAATGATAATGATAAAAATTCCCCCACCCATGGGGTTTGTGGATGATTTGGGGCTATTATTGGAACTTTATGGTCCTATTGTTGATGAATTTATTATTCTATTAGAGAATCTTATTTATCCTAAGATTAAAATTAAGATATATCTTTACCCAGCCTTATGGGATGGGGTTGATCTAAAACCAGTACTTATTTATCTAGGATCATATAGTGTGTGATGAACCTGATGGTGGAAATTGATATAAAAATACCCCTTCCTCATGGTATATGGTTGGTTTGAAGATTATATTGATATTTACTATATCTTCTTGGGGATTTATGACCTGAGAGGTGGTGGTGGTGGTAAAAATTCCTCCATCCCTTTGGGTAGGGTATGCCCCTAAACATCTCATATGGTTGTTGCTATTGTGGTCTGTTTAATTTTGTGAAAGTATACTTGTTCATGAGTTGTGTTTAATGGATTCATATTATGGGAAAAATATTTAACAATAATATATTAGATTATCCAAAAATTATGATTATATATATGAAATTATTTTCCATTTTTTTGGTGAGCCTAGATTAGAAGACTATTAGAGTCCCTCTCCCTTTGTTTGTGATGTATTTTACTTAAAAGAAGGTTATTATCACTATATTGACCAAATGGAAAACGTGTTACTCTATCCCTTGATATATCCTACACCTGTAACATTTTAGGATGATATATCCTAGGATTTTTTCTATTCTGGGGACATAGTAAAGAAAAATACCCTTTATTTTCCCCATCCTCTGATGTTTATTATTGGTGGGGCTCTAGAAATCAGTCAATAGAGAGTTTTCATGATTTATAGACAAACACATAAAATGTTTTTTCATGATATCACGTCCCTAGGTTCTATGCTATGATGAATACATCCATATCTATCTTAGAAAAATTGTATTTATGATCTGGATAGTACCATCATATCCTTGATATTGGATGTGTTTATCCTTCAACCAATGATGAGACTCCCACATTTTCTAGTTTATATAAGGAATGAACTCCTTTTATAGATAATTTTTTATCTCATAGTCGAAATTGTAGATTGTATAGAACATAGTTGTGAGGTTATATCCATATAACACTCTCCATATATCTGTAATGAACACTTTTTCATCGGAATTATATTCCTCCAGCTAGTCAAATAATAGAGTTTGATTCACTAGGTCAACTACTCATTGTGGTGAAGTTATAATGATAGTTGATGGGGAACTACATAAGGTTAACCCTAGTGTTTTTAGAACCTCTCTATATGAATTTATTTAAGTTTTGATAAAATTTATATATGTTGGTTTCTAGGAAAGTGGATGATTCCCTTTTTTGAGAGACACATCACTATGGGTTTTTGGACCACATAGATGTCAGGAGTATATTTATATGATCCATCTATGTATTATCATGAGGAGTACTATTGAGGTATAGATCGATTTCTCCTTTAGTTTAAGATATGATGGAACCTTATTTTGGTGAGGATATGCATTGTACAACCTCAAGGAAACATGCATTGAGAAGATTGGAGATATGAGACACATTCTACATTATTGTCAAAATATGTTGACCTACATTTTGGGGTTGAGAAGGGATATAAGCTTGATACATAATAGTTTCAAGAAATTATTGATAATTTTATGGTTACATGGGGATATAATCCTACTACTAAGAATATACTAGAGCATGTAGTTGATATTTTTTATTATTGTCATGAATATGAGACTTCTTGTGGGTGGTTTTGGAATATGTTGGTCAATCCTGGATGAATTTTGGATATAATCCTATTTGAAATATAAATTACCCATTAACATTACTCTAGAATGGGGTAATGGATATGATCTTGCTCTGGTATAGCCTTTAAAGGATGATGGTGCAGTCATTCATCAGCAGAATTAGGGATTTGAACTTGGATTCTATATGCTTCTAGAATATACTAAGTAACCCCATCAGAAGGGATACAAGCATGCTCTGAGGTGATTTTCATATTATACTAAAAAACATTAATTGTTTTAGGGATATGAGTTTGATCTTGTGTCTTTGGAGTATGACACTAGTCTTTTTTGAGTGGAATGAGTACATATTCCGAGGCATGTTCCAAACTGAGCTATAGTGAGCCCCAGTCAAAAAGATGATATGATATTGGTCTTATTCCCTTGTATTATGCCACTTTTTTTCAATAATAAAGTGAACATGTATTAAGTCATATTCCAAACTGAGCTAGTGATCCTCTTTCAGAATGGGGATATGATCCTGGTCCTGTTCCTTGTCCTTTACTAAAATATGATTAAAATCCTTCTATATGTGAGAAATAATGTGATATTTCTTATTAGTAACCAATTATTCATAATGATAATTATGATATGATACTTTGGATATTGGGATAGGGATATGTGCCTATAATTTTATCTATTATAGTGTCATAATATTTCAGTGAAGCTCTCATTTTATTTCAATAATTTAGTGAAACTTTCTAAAATTGTGTACAGTAATGTAGTCCAACACATTCTCAGTATCTAAGATATAATGGGAGATGTCTTAGATTGAAGTGCTGATATAATCTCAATACCTTCATTCCTATTCCATTATATTATGCTGATGAGATTCATAAGTGGGTGGAGTGATATGATCCTCCTCCATCCTTGTTGTAAGAATATGTGTATAGACTTCATCCAAGTGAGCAAGGATATTATCATTCCTACTAGCTACTACCAATTATACTAAAATTATTATTCATTGAAATTGATGATATGGTCCCATTTCCATTTATCCATATCCTTATGTGACTGTAGAGGCCACCATGTTACCTGTGCATGAGTGTCCATGGTGGTAATTTTTCAGGTGGTGCTCTCAACACACTACTAAGGGAAACTGGCAGGATAACACCAATGAAGATGGTTGACCTAATTCCTTATAGGTACCTCCTAAAAATTGATAGATTCTTATTTGACTCCTTGATCAACTATCTAATGATATGGAATTTTTTTAATTGATGTGGTATGAGTATAAGCTTCTGAAAAAATTGGTGGTGGTGATAGGTGCCACTAAATTCACTACAGCTTTCCTTGAATGAGATGGACCTGTCAGCATCAGTGTTTGGATATTTCTATATGCATCTTCAAGGGTCTGGACCATACCATGTTGGTGGTATTCACAAACTATTTCATTCTCCACCCAAAGAATAAGGATCTGATTCGGTGAGTTTGTTTTGTTACCTGTGGAGGTTACTGTCATATTTTGGGTTCCAAAAATTTTGCTTGAAGAATACATGATCTCTGGTCAAAATGTATATAAAATAAGTTTTTATAGTCTCATAAACAACAAATAAAAATTTTATTGATCATTGAATAGTTCATAGTGTGAAACTTTCTAAATTAGCTATGCACAGGTAACAAAAATGTCCTTTCCTGTTCCAAGTTCTGCCATTTTTTCTAGGCTGGAATTTGCATAGTGATAATGAACTTATTTCATCGAAACATTGAATACATTTTATTATTATAGGATTTCATATCGGTCATATCATTTTCATTTTCCTATGACATGAAAATCAAAATGGCATGATGCATGGTCAAATGATTATTTTTATTATTTCATAGATTGATTTAGTTTCGCCATTTTTATTTCAATAAAAGATTGTATGGTTCCCCTTGTTTTGGAGACATGATTCCCAATTCCTATAATGATTATGTTATTTTATAATTACATTATTTTACATTGGGTTCATTATTTTTGTTTACATAAAATATGGTATGGTATCAAATGATTGATTATGGGGGGATCAAGTATGGTTTCACAATCATTCCTATTGGGTTTACCATTTTCATATCTAATTTAACCCCCAATTGTTCTGACATCCATGATAGGGTACATACCCCTTTTCCAAAGGTAGTTTTTATTTGAGTTTTCTATCCCAAAAATACTTAAGAACACACATTTTTCAAGAGGATGTGAGGTCAATCTCATTGTACCATTTTGTGTGGAATTAATTCATATTTATAGACTCTCTTATAGTTTTAAGATATTTTTTGAGTATATTACAAATCATGATAAGGGATTTTTCAACTTAAAAAAATGGTAGGTTGTTTAATCTTTTTGCATGTAAAGGGTGTTCTATCAATGAGATTGTATGTATGTCTCTGAGATACTCCAACTTTTTCCTATTATTATATATAAATGTATAGCTTCTTTTATTATGAAGTCTTGTAATTTGGAACTCTAGATTTTACATCTGTCCAAGAAAGAGATTGGTGTTTCTATGATGGTATTCAACCTTCATGAGGAATCCTACATATCCTTTTATAACTATAATAAAAGTCCTCATAGTTTATTTAATCCCAAGTATTTTATTTTAATTAAATCCAGAAAGGAATTTTTTAAGGGAACATAGGCACGGGGTATGAAACTTGATCCTTAGTAATTCATCCTATGTATCCTACTTATAGTAAGAATCAGATTTATCATAGTTCGATCTATCCTTAATCCACTAATCAGTGGTGAAAAATAATTAATTCCTATGATTTTTATTACCCCCAGAGTTTACCAATATGGGAATTACTCCATGACTTACATTGGGGTGGATTCCCTTTTGTTGGGGAAATCATGTCATGTAACTGAACAGAGATTGCATAATGAGGTTGCACTGGCCGGGGAAAATTTATAATGTGAATTATATGATTGTTGAAAATCCCTATTATCAAATGATTCTAGATTAGTGTGATAAACAAGGGATATCATGTGATTGGACTGACCATATATGGATATGGTACTTGTGAACTAGGGAACCCCTAATGGGGTGTTTGATATAGAGCTAGGTATTTGATAAAAAGTTTTACCTATCCTATATATAATAGGAATAATAGTCTATATAGTTAAATTATCTTCTCAATACTCTAATGGAAGAGGAATAAAGATAAACCTGTATATTATTTAGGGTCTCATGGTTTTGAGTGTCTGAGATATGGAGGGACTTATACAAAGGTGGTTTCCATTTAGATGATATTCGACCCTTACTCTCTAGCAGAAGAAGAGTGGGAACCATGAGTGGCCCACTAATAATGTGTGAATGTAATGTGGATCCTATAATACCCATATAATTTTATTATAATGTATTACTAACCATTATGTATAAGTACTATATGAAAGGGTAATTCCCATTCTAGGACTCATGGTTTGGTGTTCACATGGTTTGAGGGAACATTCCCAAGTACCCTTGTAGGACAATGAAGACATTTCTAGGGGTGTTCCCTTGTAATGTCATGACCATCTGCCTAAGATATCCCATTTTCAATCTAACATGTCTAGGGTGTCATATTTACATGCTTATGGTATCTTCCTGATATGTTTTGATTGTTGGCATGACATGATCTAAGTGTCTTCCCCACATGTCCTAAGTATCTTCCTAACAAGTCTAAAATTTCCCAGTTTTTGTTTCATGATAGAATCAGAAATGTAAATGGGTTTTCACATGAAAATGTTGACATGTATGTAGTTATTCATAAGATCAATTTAGATATGTCCAAGGTTTGTCTCATGACTTTGGATGACATGTCGGGAGGGTTGTCGCATGACTTGGACAACATGTATGGAAGACTATCGCATGACCTAGCTAACATGTCCATAGGTCCTCGTGTAACATACATGATATATATAGAGGACTGTGCATGACTTAGATAACTTTTCCATAGGTATTCACAAGACTTGGCTGACATGCTTGAGAACTATCGCATGACATGGATGACATGTCTGAATGACTATTTCATGACCTGGCTAACATGTCATGGTGTCGTTGCATGGCCTAGATGACATCTCCTGATATTTTCAAATGACTAATGAATTGGTCATGTGAGCCCCATTATCCCATAAAATTAAAATAAGTGTATTTTTCTTCACATAAGGATTCCATGTTTTTGAAAATTTATTTCATAAATACCTCATTGTTCACTGGGAATTGGCTTTTTGAGACATTTTGAAACTTTGTCAATATATGGAAACTACTTTTTTTAACCTAGAAATCGCACCATGTGTCATTTTAATGATCTATAGGGTGATAGCACAAATATTATATACATTTTGTGTTATCCCATAAGTCGTTATCATGGTTTTCTTGGTGGAAGACCCTTTTAATTATGTGGATTTCACCTCTGATATGCCCACTCTCACCAATCATCTCTTATTTTGGTCTTTTTTCTGAGGGGGAGGAATTTATAGGCCTCACCACCCCATATCTATGTCACTTTCTATGATGTGTATATAGAAAATACATACCTAAGTCAATAGATCATCACGTGATTTGCGAGAACCTATTGTGGTTCTTCCATGGTGTTATGATTATGTTGCATGATAAACAACAACCACAAGATCACTCCATTATCTCCATATTTATTAGAGGGATGGATTTTCAATTGTATCTAAAATAATTTAATCAATGTGTGAAAGGTAATTCTCAATATCAGAATGACATTTCAGAGATTTTTTAAGTAATTAGGATTCCAATCGAAGAGGCTTTCACATGATCATAGGAGACTTTTCTAGGGCCCTTGATGAGATCAATATTTCTCATCAAAGGACTATTTCATAAAACATTATATCACTCTCATTTTCATAATGGTTCCATATTTTTATATTTTATTTTACAAATCATATGGTTCTCACTCATTATTTTTTCTATCAGGGTTTCACATGATCAAATGGGAATATCTGATATCCTTCACAAGAATAAGGTGACATGCCTAGTGGATATCATGTAGAGAGGCTAACATATTAGTAAGTACTTTTCATGATCGAGGGACTAATTATGCATACGAAATCCACCCTTCACATGAAAAACAATGTAACACGCTATTTTATGAGGATTCCTCCTTTCAAAACTACTTATTTTCTATTTTTCATGACCTTCTAATTTTTTTCACTGATTGTATATATGGATATCACATGATCAATACAAGATATCGTGAGGGTTAGAGAGCATTATCATAGACATTCACTCCACTTGTCTATGGATCTGAAGGGGTATCACATGATATAATTGGATCAACTGAGGGACTTCACATGATAAAGGTAATATACCCATAGGATTTTTCATGGCATGCCTGACATGCTACTAGGGATCATAGGTGATCATTGAACTGATTGCATGATCTATATAATCCCTTCATGTGAAATCAATGTAACTCACATCACATGAATGTTCCACTTTTTTTATTTTAATTTATAAGGGACTTTGGGTGATTTTCAACTATCTATCGATTGACGTGTTGAATGATTGAAAGAGATCATTTAATGTAGTATCATATAGTCAAGAAGAATTGTTAGGAGGGATTTATGTGATGAAGAGGGTTGTTTTATTGGTATTTTATGATTATAAGGACTCGTAAAAGTGGATTTGTGTGATCATTATTAGATCACATGGAACACATGATATGACTGTGTGTCATTCCTTAGTTCATGTGATTACACGTCGACATGTGAGTTACATGATCTGCATAACTTGACTTCCTAATCTCTATGAATCCATGCTACTCCTTCCTTTTTTGTAGATAAAATAATACATATTCTTCAGGTATTTCTTTGATCCTAAAATTGTTGATTCTCATTTGGTAGTAATTAAAACACATGAATCTTTAATGAAGAATAAATAGTGTCTATTGTTTAGGTGTCCCACATTGCACTCACATATAGACCTTGATGTGGAATTCACCTATTGTCCATGGAACCAATGTTGAATCCCAAACACACTCACACACTATCTCATCGAGGCACACCCACCTACATGCAACCTTGATCTTGTGTTCTCAGTAATAATTCTATATTCACCCATTCCAAACTAAGTGTTGGCCCTAGTTTCACCCCATAAGCACCTCATTGTTGGATTTCCATATGCAGGATATCTGAAATTTTTCTTATGTATCTATAAATTATTTATTTTATTAATAAGAATAATTTATAATTTGAAAAATTATAATCCAATTATCTAATTGTAATTTAAAATTATATTATCTATAAAATACTAATCAACTATAATTTTAACTACTAATATGTTATATTTTTAATAATTAATATAATTATAATTGTATCAAAATATAATCATTTCATATATTAAAACCTAATCTATTAATATTATAATTACTAATCTAATTATAATTTCATCTAAATATTTACTAGGTATTTATAAATTATTAATGTATTGTATATTCTTAATTTTATAAATTATAACTCAATTATATAATCACAATTAAATATACATATTGATTGTTCATATTTTCAAAAATATAAAGTTTTGTTTTTATAATTTCATTAAAAATATTTTACTGCATTTATATTTGAATCAAATATATTTCATTAATCATATTTATTAATTTATTATATTAATATTTCATAAACTATAATAAATATTAAATTAGTATAAGTTATATTTATCTTTAAATATATTACCTTCTTATTAATAATATTATCTTATAAATTCAATTGTTATACTATCATCCAAATTATATTCCCACTTGATTTTATATATTATGTTACTATATTAAATTCAAATTTATATTTAACATCTTATATATATATATATATATTACAATTTTTCTTTTTGATAACAATCATTATTATATTATTATATTAGGAAATTATTATATATTTAATTAATATATTCATAATTATTTTATTTTTTTTAATAAAATCATATTTGTTCTAATTATAATTTTTATATCATGCTCTAATTAAATGTAATATTATGTTTAATAAATATTATACCAAAATCATGGGTCATTAAATTCTACACAATTAAATAAACTACATGATTATCCACTAAATGAGGCTAATATTCATTGTTAATATATATAATAATCATGTGATTTATTATTCATAAACACCATTTTAGTTCATTTTACACTTTTAACATCATTTCACATTATGATTTTAATTCCTTCTTAAAATGCACTATTATATGGTACATTTTTTAACATCATTTAAAGTACCCAATGATTCATCTGATTTTAAGGAATGTAATTATCCATATTTTAATTTTATATTTTTGGAAATTTATATACACTTCAATATGAACATGTTTCATTCAGGGATCAATGGGGAATTCCTGGAAGAAGATGGGGATATTATGTGATGAAAGGAAACAATTCTGGAGAAGTCATATTGGACACCAGCCCACTGATGAGAATGTGGGGCCCAACATACAATCCTAATGAAGCCCACATTTCGTGGGATGATATAAGACATATAGAGAAAAAACAAATACTTTTTCAGGATACAGTGCTAATTCATCCTCCATGGTGGTTATTAAGGCGGACCAATGTGGAGATTAAATTTTGGGCCACATTCTGCGGCCCAGAAACAAATCTTACCAATATGATCATATCTCGGAATCCACAACTATAAATGGGCCCAAATTTTACAAGAGGTTAGGAGACATCTAGGGATCAATTTTCTTCTTCTATATCCCACTATGATTATTCCATATAAAGGTTTTATAAGTTTGTCTGTTCGGTGGATGAAAGCTGACTGCCACCTCGGGTCAAGTGTGGAAAAGTCCAAGTTCCACAAGCTTTCCACCACCCTAGGCCTACCATAATCAAGTGCGATGCTTTGTACTATTGGAGGCTCAACCCAAGGCTCTTAAAATTCCTATTTAAGGAAGTGGTGGTGGAGGAGTTTTTCATCTTTGAGATTTTTTTTATCTTAATGTTATGCTGCCAATTTGTCTTTGTAACGTTCTTCCTTCACATGTAAGTTGTTTTAATTCATCCTAGTTTCTTAATACAAGTTCTTATTATCCTCTTATTATGTTGTTATTTATATCACTTTGATACCGTTTCCTCAATTTGTGAATTTATTCACACCAAACCTTGTGAAATTATTCACACAAAGGTAGAGTGATCAATTTCTTTTTATTGTTTTCTTTACTTCTTCAATTCCTCCCTCATGAGTCTACTTCCAGCTTCCATTGAAACCATAGCATCAATGGAGGGTTAACCCACTTATGGGTTGATCCAAGGGAGTATCAAGGGGATTTATTGGATGTTATTTATCACCCTATTAATTTATAATCACTTATTTAATTGAGATTTTTATTTTATGATTTTTTAAACATCATCGTCCTTGTTGAATTTAAGGCCACACATTTCAAGTGCTAATACAAACCTTTACCTTGAAGTGCTCAAAACTTTGATCCTTCAAGTGTATAGGTGATTATTATTAAAGGGTTTAGGCATTAAATCAGTAAGTGATGAAGTTTTTTGATCTTCTTAAATGAACTCATCTCAAATATAAGAAATTAAAATCATAAAAAAAAGGAATTCATCCAATCCACTCTGATTGATAACCTAGGATCAAATCATTACCTTAATTTGAATTAACTTAAATCTGTTAGTGATCCTTTAAACCCATCTAAAATCAACCCATGTTGGCCAATTCATATCCAAAAACAGTCCTTAGAATGTGTGTGTCTATAGGTTACTTCTTAGGTCTCTAAGGATTCGACAACCCAAGCTAGACTACAAGGACTGTTCTACCTTAATCTCTTGGGTAAGTTTGAGCGTGAATCAAATTTTGGTGATGTTGTCGGGGAACCAAGTAATTAATCTAAACATCCATTATATTCTCCCCCTTTCTTCTTTTCTCATCAAAATTCTCTTATCTTTTCCCTTTCTTGTTTTTTTTTCTTTTTCCACATGTCCGCCTACACCCGCGATCAATCAAACCTTCTAGTTAGGGTGGATAGTCCTGGGGTTGGGGAGTCAAGTACACCAGGGGAACTCTTTCCATTAGATCCTAATCTTACTAATACTCCAAAGTCCAAATTTAAGCACATTTCAATGAAAGTTCTTCAAAGAAACCAACTCACAAACACGGGTGGAAACCAAAATGGAAACCCAAATGAGGCAGCCCCAAACTTGGGGAATGTAGTTGATCAAACCATGAATGACTATCTCACACCTTCCTAGACCAATGCCCCCTCATGCATTAGGCACAATTCTTGATTAGCCACTAAATGAGGCTAAAATTCATTGTTAATATATATAATATTAATGTTATTTATTATTAATAAACATCATTTTAGTGCATTTTATACTTTGAACATTATTTCACATTATAATTGCAATACCTTCTAAAAATGCACTACTATATGGTACATTTTTTAACATCATTTAAAGAACCCAATGATTTATCTAATTTTAAGGAATTTAATTATCCATATTTGAATTTTATATTTTTGGAAATTGATCTAAACTTAAATATGAACATTTTTCATTCAGGGATCAATGGAGAATTCATGGAAGAATATGGGGATATTTTGTGATGAAAGGAAGCAATTCTAGAGAAGGCAGATTGGACACTAGCCCACTGATGAGAATGTGGGACCCACATTGAAAACCTAATGAAGCCCAAATTTTGTGGGAGGATAGAAGACATATAGAGGAACAATTAATTATTCATAATCCAGTGCTAATTCTTCTTCCATTGTTGTCATTTAGGCGTCCCATGTTAGAAATAAAATTATGGGCCTGATTCTGTGGCCCAGAAAAACAGTCCACTAATATAATCATATATATGAAACAAAAACTCTAAATGAGCCAAAATTTTACAGTCGGGTAGGAGACATCCAAGTCTCTATTTTCGTCTTATATTTCCCACTATAATTTGGCCATATAGAAGGTATTTAAAGCGCATATGTTCGTTGGATGAAAGATGGATACCACCTCAGGTCAAGGGTGGAAAAATCAACTCTCCCTCAACTTTCCTCCCACCTATGGCCTACCAAAATTAATTGAGGAGACTTATACTATTGAATGCTCGACCCGAGGCTTGAAAAATTCCTAATTAAGGCATTGGTTGTGGAGGAGTTGAGAGTTTTTTTTTGGATGCTTTGTTCAATTGTAATGTTATGCTGCGATTTTGTTGTCTCAAGCTTGTCTTTCACTTGTAAGTTGTTCAATTAACTTTAGTTTCTTAATAAAAGTTCTTATTATACTCTTATTATATTGTTATTAATATCAATTTGATATCTTTGGTTCAAGGTGTGAATTTATTCACACCAAACCCTGTGAAATTATCACACAACGGTGGAGTGATCATTATTTCATTGTTTTTTTTACTTCTCCATTTCCTCCCTCATGAGCCTACTTTCTGCTTCCTTTAAAACCATAGAATCAATGGGGGGATAACCCACTTATGGGTTGATCCAAGGAAGTATAAAGGGTCTTGATTGGATGTTATTTATCACCCCATTAATGTATAATCACTTCTTTAATTGATATTTTTATTTGATGATTTTTAAACTCCATCGTCCTTGTTGAATTTAAGGCCACACACTTCATGTGCTAATACGAACCTTTACCTTGAAGTGCTCAAAACATTGATCCTTCAAGTGTATAGGTGATTAGTATTAAAGGGTTTATTCATTAAACTAGTAAGTGATGATGTTGTTTTATCTTCTTAAATGAACCCATCTCAAATTTAAGAAAGTGAAATCATTGAAAAGGAAATACATCCAATCCACCCCTTGTGATAACCTAGGATCAACCATTCTCATAATTTGAATTCACTTAATACTTTTAGTGTTAACTTAAACCCATATAAAATCAACCGAAAGTTGTCCACTTAATAGCCAAAAACAGTCCATAGAATGTACGCGTACATAGGTTACTTCTTAGGTCTCTTAGGATTCGACAACCCAAGCTAAACTACAAGGACCGTTCTACCTTCATCTCTTGGGTAAATTAGAGTGAGAATAAAATTTTGGCGCTGTTGTCAGGGACCCAAGTAGTTAATATAAACACCCATTCTATTCTGCCACATTTATTATTTTATCATCCAAATTCTCTTATCTTGTTTCTTTCTCGTTTTTTTCCTTTTGGTGCATGTCCCCCTACACCCGTGATCAATAGAATCGTCTAGTTAGGGTGGATGGTCCTAGGGTTGGGGAGTCAAGTAAACTAAGGGAACTCTTTACATTAGATCCTAATCTTTCTAATACTCCATAGTCCAAAGTTGAGCCTATTTCAATTGATGGTATTCAAAAAATCAACTCATAAACCCGGGTGGGAACCAAAATGGAAACCCAAATGAGGCAGCCCCAAACTTGGGGAATGCAATTGATCAAACCATGAATGACTACCTCACACCTTTCTGGACCAATACCTCCTCATGCATTAGACACAATTACCTAGGATATTCCAACTACATATTTAAACCCCATGTCCTAAACCACCTTCCCACATTCCATGGAATGGAGTCCGAGATGCCCTACCTTCATATTAAGGAGTTCAATGACATCGTAGAAACCATGTGTCCCCCACATCAACTAGAATCAGCTAAGATGAGACTATTTCATTTTTCTTTAAAGGATAGAGCTAAAAATTGGCTAAAAAATTTGAGACCATCATCCATAAACTCTTGGGACCAACTATAAAGGGAATTCTACAAAAAATATTTTCCCCACCACAAAACAATTGCACTTAAAAAGAGTATCCAAAAAAAATTTGAAAAAGAGGGAGAGTCATTCTATGAAACATGGGAGAGGTTCAAATACACTCTAAACATGGTTCCACACCATGGTTTTTCTATTCCTGAACAAGTGATAATTTTATATAAAGGGTTGGGTTCGGGAACAAACAATTCATTGACATGATGTGTAATGGAACCTTTAAAAACAAAGCCCCAAATGATGCTTACGAGTATCTAGAAAGCCTTTCTGAACAAAACCAAACATGGGGAACTTCACCTTATTTTGAAAAGACACAAAGAACTACTGGAATTCATACACTCAGAGAATAGTAAATCCTTAGGGCTAAACTCACACCACTCTCTAGGAAGGTTGAAGAGATAGACCTTAGGAAAGTCCATGAAATCCAAACTATTGACCCTGTTTGCACAATTTGTGACAAACATGACCATAAGAAAGACAACTTTCCAACCATTCCATCCATCAAGGATGTTATTTTAGGAGTACCCCCAGTGGAAGTAAATGATTTGAACTTTCAAAAGGCTCAATACCAAAACAACTTCAACCCAAGGTATAATGACCACTCAGGCTTCCACTGGAAAGATTACCAATAACCTAGCCAACCACAGGGAAAAAATCCTTACCCCCATTAGAACTACCAAACCCATTACCAATTCCAAACCCAACCTATCCAATACCAACTGCCACCAGTCCATTTTCAACAAACCATCCCACCTCTAAAATATCCCCCTGGGATAAACTAATCTACTCAAGCACCAACCCAAACTATTCCACAAAGCCTACTAGAACAATTGTGAAAACAAATGGAGAGGATGAACTCAGAAGTCTCTTCCCTAAAACAAGAACTTAAAGCCATCAAAAATGGAAAGGCACCCATGCCTACTCAGGCGGTGCCATCCTCAACTTCAAGGGGAGAGTCAAGTTGCGCTCAAACAACTCATGAACAACTAACGGTTGTGACTATTTTAAGAAGTGGGAAATCAATTGAGAAACCTGAACAACTAATTCAGAACCCACCTGAAGATTCAAACTTGGATGAAAATTCAAATGAACCACAAGATCAAACTGAGGAAACTGATAACAATGTGAAAGAAACAACTCTTCAACAAACAACCCCACAACCTGCACCATTTCCTCAATGCATGAGAGGGAAACCCAAGCCTGAGATGAGTGAAACATTGAGGGAAATCTTCTCACAAGTCAAGTTTAACATTCCCCTTCTCGATGAAATCCAAACCATACCTTCCTACTCAGATTACCTTAAGGAATTGTTCACTTTTAAAAGAAAATTTTCACATAAAAACCAAGTCCTTTTGGCTTCTAATGTGAGTACCACCATTCAAGGGACCATTCCTCCTAAGTTGAAAGACCCGAGTTTCCATTAAATCAATGTTGAACTAGTATACATCAAAGTTGTCAAGGTCTTGGGTGACCTAGGTGCTAGTGTCAATCATATCCCATATGCTGTGTACTACCAGTTAGGCCTAGAAGAGCTCCAACCCACATCTGTCACACTTCAACTTGTTGATCGTAGCATTAGGGTTCCAAAGGGTATTTTAAAGTACGTTCTGGTAAAGGTTGAAAACTTCATCTACCCTGATGATTTCATTGTCCTTGAAAACCATCCAAACTTAGGAAATAAGGAACAAACCCCAATCATCCTTGGTCGTCCTTTCCTTGCAACAATCAACTCTGTTATCCGAGTCTGAAATGGGAACATTACCATCACCTTTGGAAACATGAGTCTAGACTTCAACATATATAATGAAAGATAACAAATAGGGGATGACGAGGAAATTCATGAAGTAAAAATGATAGGAATCATTGATAATGAATCCATAGAACATCAAGGAATATTTGATGAATGTTTAAGTCGGGATGAGATTGATTTTATTTGTTCACATGAAGGAAGTTTATCTCCTTGGATTAAATCATTTTCAAATTTCTCTTATGATGAAGTATTAGGTCCAACAATAAATGAAACCTTTCAAGAAACCACTTTCATGGAGGACACTCCAACTTCCTTCCCTAAATCTGATCAGGTCAATATAGTAGCTGAAACTTCTACATGTGGGGAATCAATCCTATCTAAAACTTTAGAAAATAAAATTGACCTTGATCCAATGTCCCAAACTTCTGCTGAAATTATGAACCAACCTGATCTTGAATTGAAGGATCTTCCTACTGAACTAAATTATTCCTTCCTAGGGGACAATCAAACACATCCAATTGTCATTTCTTCTTCTCTTGAAGCCAATCAGGAGAGAATGCTTCTAGATGTCCTTAAGAAACATAAGAAATCCATTGGTTGGACCCTGTCTGATATTCCTGGGATTAGTCCACTTATCAGGACTCATAGGATTGTTCTGGAATCTGATTCAAAGCCATGTCGTCAACCTCAATGGCGACTCAATCCTAATCTCATGGAGGTAGTAAGGAAAGAACTTCTGAAATTGTTAAAAGCTAGTATCATATATCCCATAGCTGAGAGTGAATGGGTGAGCCCAAACCAAGTGGTTCCAAAAAATGTTGGAATCACAATGATAACCAATGAGGATTGAGATATTCTTCCAACAAGGGTGCGTAGTGGATGGAGGGTCTGCATTGACTATAGGAAGCTAAACTCATTCACCAAGAAGGACCATTTCCCCTTACCATTAATTGACCAAGTCCTTGAGAGAGTGGCAGTTCATGTCTTCTACTATTTCTTATATGGGTACTCAGGGTGTAATCAAATTGAGGTCTCCCTAGAGGATCAAGGGAAGACTACATTCACATGTCTATTTGGAACCTTTGACTTCAAAATCATGCCCTTTGGTTTATGCAATGCTCCTGGAACCTTCTAGCGGTGCATGATGGGAATATTCTCATACATGTTAGGGGATTTTCTAGAGGTCTTCATGGATGACTTCTCTGTGTTTGGGGATACATTTGAAGGATTTATACAGAATGTGGAGAGATTCTTGTCAAGATGTGAAGAAACAAATCTGGTCCTAAACTGGGAAAAATGCCATTTCATGGTTAAAGAGGGACTAGTTTTAGTTCATCTGGTCTCAGGTAGGGGGATTGACGTTGATAAAGCCAAGGTTAACATCATTCGTCACCTTCCATCACCCAAAACTATCAAGGAAGTGACGTATTTCTTAGGACATGATGGTTTCTATAGAAGATTCATCAAGGACTTTAGTTTAATCTCTCATCCCCTTTGTGCTCTCCTAATAAAGGATGCTCCATTTGTTTGGACAGAAAGCTGTGAGGGTTCATTCTCAACCCTCAAATCCTCTCTCACCTCTACTCCCATTATGAAATCTCCAAATTGGAACCTTCCTTTCAAACTTATGTGTGATGTCAGTGACTTTGTTGTAGGAGCTATGTTAGGAAAACATTGTGATAAAACTCCTTATGTAATTTCTTATGCAAGAAAATCCTTAAATGATGACCAAATAAACTACACCACTACTGAAAAGGAGTTACTTGATATTGTGTTTTCCTTAGGAAAGTTTAGGTCCTACCTCTTAGGATCCCCCATCACTGTGTTCACTGACCATTCTGCACTAAAATACCTCTTCCAAAAACAAGATGATAAGGCTAGACTAATTATGTGGGTCCTTCTCTTACAAGAATTTGAACTCACAATCAAGGATAAAAAGGGAATTTAAAATATTATAGTTGATCACCTCTCTAGTATGGAATTGAAAGACAACTAAAATCACCTTTATGTGTCTGATTCATTTCCTGATGAACACCTATACTCTATGAGTGACTGTCCTTGGTATGCCGACATAGCCAATTTCTTAGTTACAGGAGTCATTCTAAAATTATTAGGGACTCAAGCTCAAAGAAAATTCCTTTTTGATGTTAGACAATATGTGTTTTATGATCCATACCTCTATAAGTTATGCCCTAACCAAGTCATTAGGAGGTGTGTCCCAGAATCTGAACAATAGTCCATCCTTAAATTCTGTCAGAGTGAGGCATGTGGAGGTCACTTTTCCTCTAAGAAAACATCTGCTAAGATTATTTAATGAGGTCTCTTCTGGCCCACCCTCTCAAGGGACTCCTACACATTTTGTCAAAGTTTTCCTAGGTATCAACAAGTAGGGTCCATCACAAAAAGTAATCAAATGCCACTCACTCCCATCTTAGTGGTTAAAATCTTTGACTGTTGGGGAATTTTTTTCATGGGTCCCTTCCCAAACTCTAGGGGATATCTTTAATTTCTCTTAGATATCGATTATGTCTCCAAATGGGTTGAGGCTATTCCTACAAAATCCAATGATCATCAAAATGTGATTAGATTTCTCAAGGAAAACATCTTCTCTAGATTTGGAATTCCTAGGGCTATCATTAGTAATCATGGAACTCATTTTTGCAATCTTCCATTCTCATCACTCAAGGAAAAATATGGAATTTCTCAAAAAGTTTCCACTTCTTACCACCCACAGACCAATGGTCAAGCTAAGTTAGCCAATCATGAAATCAAACAAATTCTTGAGAAAACTGTCAATCCTTATAGGAAATATTGGTCTGAGAAACTCTTGTATGCTCTTTGGGCATATCGTACAGAATTCAAAACCATCCTAGGAGTTTCACCATATAGGTTGGTTTATGGAAAAGCATTCCATTTACCTGTTGAAATTGAGCATAAGGCCTTTGAGAAATTAAGAAAATGGATTATGACCTCTCATTGGCCAGAACAAAAAGGAAATTAGATCTCAATGAACTGGAGGAACTAAGGATGGAGGCTTATAAAAATTCGAGGATCAATAAAGCTAGAGTTTAGGCCTACCAATCTAAGAATATCAAGGTCAAACATTTTGAACTGAGAAAACTTGTGCTCTTGTATAGTTCAAAACTTCATTTACACCTGGGAAAGTTAAGGTCTAGATGGTCAGGTCCTTTCATAGTGCATCATGTACACCCCCATGGGGTAGTAGATATTCAAGATCCCACAAGTGGTTACATTTTCAAGGTCAATGGTCAAATGTTAAAACCATTCATTGAATCATTCAATAAATAGAAAATAGAGGTTGAGTTAACTGAGACAACCTATGAACCGGGAAAAAATTGATAGATTTAGGATCCATGTCGGGATAATGACGTTAAACAAACGTGCTGCACGGGAGGCAACCCATGGTTTTTATGTTTCTAATATTTATGAATCATCTTTATTTTTCAAATAAGATTAATTAATCCTTTTGATATTTAAAAAAATAGAATTTTTACATGTTCTTCTATTATGAGTATGGATGGGTACGAAATGGGAGCACCATATTCATATGTGTCACGTGGTGTGATCCTTGATTAATACCTTACCCAGAAATTTAAAAAGAATAAAATGTATCATCAGTTTATTTAATTTTATTTTTATGATTTTGTAAGTTAAGATAAAAATAAAAATATAATAATAATATATTAATAATATATTAATAATTAAAAAGGGGACACACCATAGGCTATGGGGAAAACCCCGTCACAACCGGCGAAGCCGCGGGGACTTGAACGCGGGACTGAAGGGAGACAGGGGCGCGCGCTTACCACTAACCTACGGATTTTTGTGCTTCCTTATTATATAATTTTTATATATATACTTATATTTTACTTTCTTTATTTTATATATATATATATATATATATTGTTTTTTTCCTTTTTCTACTAGGGAACTCTACAAGTGACATGGATACCAAAGGATTAAAATGGAGCAACAAGAATTTCAACTTCAACCATTAGGTGACTTCATTCCATGATCCTCATTTTTAATTCCCTTTTTTAACTTTCATTCTCTACCTCTACCCCCTTCTAAATTTTCTTTTCTTTAAACACTGGGGACAGTGTTATTTTAAGTTGGGGGAAGATAAAATAAAAAAAAGATTTTATGTCAAAAAAATGAATGATTTGAAAAAAAAATGTGTAAATGGAAAGAAAAATTCCTTTAACTTTGAACATGGTAATACACATTGCACACTTTAAAACTGAATATCAAATAATTTAGCATGCCCTGATTCTTGATTTTAATCCTTGTATAATTTCATAATCATAGATTTTGGAAAGTGTGGTTGTCCAATGTGATATTTCATCGTTTATATTTTCATCCAAATAAAAAAAAAGATCGCAATGCATGTCCTTTGGATAGTGGGGTATTAGTTTGAGTTCATGGGGTCCCTCAAATAAATATCATAGGTTTGGTGATCATTTTAGTTTAATTTGATTATTCAAAAAAAACAAAAAAAAATTAATACAATAAAAAAATTAAATACTCGTCTTAATATTGAAATGTGATTCCACCTAGTGCTTCTGTCATTTCCCACTTGAATAAAGATGAACCCCCATGTCTACTGTGATGCACTAGACATCCTCATACTTAATTGATATTGGATGAAATATGAAAATGAATTTGAAAAAAGGAATGGGCTTGGGATTGGGATCTGCTTATGAAACTATCCTGTATTAAAATATTTTGATGGGTTTCATGATTTTATTTAGTATAAGGGTTTCTCGTGATCATTGTGTCTTAAAATGTTTTTAGAAAAGGGAATTCAAATTTCATATTGTTGACATATATTTTTCTCGGGACTAGAAAAACTAAAGTTGGGGGGTGTGATTAGCCACTAAATGAGGATAATATTCATTGTTAATATATATAATATTCATGTTATTTATTATTCATAAGCACCATTTTAGTGCATTTTACACTTTGACCATCATTTCACATTATGATTGTAATACCTTCTAAAAATGCACTATTATATGGTGCATTTTTTAACATCATTTAAAGAACCCAATGATTTATATGATTTTAAGGAATTTAATTATCCATATTTAAATTTTATATTTTTGGGAAATTGATCTACACTTCAATATGAACATGTTTCATTCAGAGATCAATGGATAATTCATGGAAGAAGATGGGGATATTTTGTGATGAAAGGAAGCAATTCTAGAGACAGATGATTGGACACCAGCCCACTGATGAGAATGTGGGACCCACATTTCAAACCCAATGAAGCCAAAATTTTGTGGGAGGATATAAGACATATATAGGAACAATTAATTATTCAGAAACCAGTGTTAATTCGTCCTCCATTGTGGTCATTTAGGCGGCCCAATTTAGAAATAAAATTCTGGGCCAGATTCTATGGCCCAGAAAAACAGTCCACTAATCTAATCATATCTCCGAAACCACAAATCCAACTGATCCCAAATTTTTCAGGCGGGTATGAGACATCCGAGGATCCATTTTCATCTGCTATGTCCCACTCTAATTCGGCCATATAGAAGTTCTTCCAAGCGCGTATGTTCGGTGGATGAAAGCTGGATGCCACCTCGGGTCAAGGGTGGAAAAATCAACTCTCCCTCAACTTTCCACCCACCTATGGCCTACCAAAATTAATTGAGGAGACTTGTACTATTGAAGGCTTAACCCAAGGCTTGAAAAATTACTATTTAAAGAAGTGGTGGTGGAGGAGTTGAGAATTTGTTTTGGATGCTTTGTTCAATTGTAATGTTATGCTGCGATTTTGTTGTCTCAAGTTTGTCTTTCACTTGTAAGTTGTTCAATTCACTTTAGTTTCTTAATAAAAGTTCTTCTTCTACACTTATTATGTTTTTATTAAAATCAATTTTATACCATTGGTTCAAGGTGTGAATTTATTCATACCAAACCTTGTGAAATTATCACACAACGGTGGAGTGATCGTTATTTCATTGTTTTTTTACTTCTCCATTTCCTCCCTCAGGAGCCTACTTTCTGCTTCCTTTGAAACCATAGAATCAATAGTGGGCTAACCCACTTATGGGTTGATCCAAGGGAGTATCAAGGGTTTGGATTGGATGTTATTTATCACCCCATTAATGTATAATCACTTCTTTAATTGAGATTTTTATTTGATGATTTTTAAACTCCATCGTCCTTGTTGAATTTAAGGTCACACACTTCATGTGCTAATACGAACCTTTACCTTGAATTGCTCAAAACTTTGATCCTTCAAGTGTATCGATGATTAGTATTAAAGAGTGTATTCATTAAACTAGTAATTTATGATGTTGTTTTATCTTATTAAATGAACTCATCTCAAATTTAAGAAATTGAAATCATTGAAAAGGAAATATGTCCAATCCACCCCTTGTAATAACCTAGGATCAACCCTTATCATAATTTGAATTAACTTAAGACATTTATTGTTAACATAAACCTATCTAAAATCAACCCAAAGTTGGACACTTAACATCCAAAAATAGTCCATAGAATTTACGTGTCCATAGGTTACTTCTTAGGTCTCTGAGGATTCGACAACCCAAGATAAACTACAAGGACCATTATACCTTCATCTCTTGTGTAAATTTGAGAAAGAATCAATTCCCTAGAAGATTCCAACTACATATTTAAACCCCATGTCCTAAACCACCTTCCCACATTCCATGGAATGGATTCTGAGATGCCCTACCTTCACATTAAGGAGTTCAATGACATTGTAGAAACCATGTGTCCCCCGCATCAACTAGAATCAGCTAAGATGAGTCTATTTCCTTTTTCTTTAAAGGATTGAGCTAAAAATTGGATAAAAAATTTGAGACCATCATCCATAAACTCTTAGGACAAACTAAAAAGAGAATTCTACAAAAATACTTTCCCCACCACAAAACAATTGTACTTAAAAAGAGTATCCAAAACTTTTTTGAAAAAGAGGGAGAGTCATTCTATGAAACATGGGAGAGGTTCAAAGATAGTCTAAACATGGTTATACACCATGGTTTTTCTATTCTTGAACAAGTGAGAATTTTATATGAAGGTTTGGGTTCAGGGAACAAACAATTCATTTACATGATGTGTAATGGAACCTTTAAAAACAAAGCCCCAAATGATGCTTACGAGTATCTAGAAAGTCTTTTTTGAACAAAACCAAACATGGGGAACTTCACCTTATTCTGAAAAACTACAAAGAACTACTAGAATTCATACACTTAGAGAAGAGGAAAGCCTTAGGGCTAAACTCACAGCACTCTCTAGGAATGTTGAAGAGATAGGCCTTAGGAAAGTTCATGAAATCCAAATTATTGACACTGTTTGCACAATTTGTGACAAACATGACCATAAGACAGACAACTGCCCAACCATTACATCCATCAAGGATGTTATTTTAGGAGGACCCCCAGTGGAAGTAAATTCTTTGAACTTTCAAAAGCCTCAATACCAAAACAACTTAACCCAAGGTATAATGGCCACCCAAGCTTCCGCTGGAAAGATAACCAACAACCTAGCCAACCACAGGGACAAAATCCTTACCCTTATCAGAACGACCAAACACATAACCAATTCCAAACCTAAACTATCCAATACCAACATCCATCAGTCCATTTTTAACAAAACATCCCACCTCCAAAATATCCCCACGGGATAAACCAATCTTCTCAAGAACCAACCCAAACTGTTCTGCAAATCCTACTGGAACAACTGTGCAAACAAATGAAAAGGATGGACTTGGAAGTCTCTTACCTTAAACAAGAACTTCAAACAATAAAAACTGGAAAGGAACCCATGCCTACTTAGGTGATGCCATCCTCAACTTCAAGGGGAGAGTAAAGTTGCGCTCAAACAACTCATGAACAACTAAAGGTTGTGACTCTTTTAAGAAGTGGAAAATCAATTGAGAAACCTGAACAACTAATTCAGAACCCACCTGAAGATTCAAACATGGATGAAAATTCAAATGAACCAAATGATCAAACTGAAAAACATGATAACAATGTGAAAGAAACAACTCTTCAACAAACAACCCCATAATCTGCACCATTTCCTCAATGCATGAGGGGGAAAACCCTGCCTGAATTGAGTGAAACATTGAGGGAAATATTTTCACAAGTCAAGTTGAACATTCCCCTTCTCGATTCCATCCAAACCATACCTTCCTACTCAAATTACCTTAAGGACTTTTTCACTTTTAAAAGAAATTTTTTAAATAAAAACCAAGTCCTTTTGGCTACTAATGTGAGTACCACCATTCAAGGGACCATTCCTCCTAAGTTGAAGTACCCGGGTTTCCCTTACATAAATGTTGAACTAGGAGAGAGCAATGTTGTCAAGGACTTGTGTGACCTAGGTTCTAGTGTCAATCTCATCCCCTATGATGTGTACTGTTAGTTAGTCCTAGAAGAACTCCAACCCACGTCTATCACACTTTAACATGCCGATCGTAGCATTAGGGTTCCAAAGGGTATTTTAAAGGACGTTCTTGTAATGGTTGATAACTTCATCTACCCTGCTGACTTCATTGTCCTTGAAAACCATCCAAACTTAGGAAATAAGGAACAAACCCCAATTATCCTTGGTCATCCCTTCCTTGCAACAATCAACTCTGTTATCCGAGTTCAAAATGGGAACATGACCATAACCTTTGGCAACATGAGTCTAGACTTGAACATCTATAATGCAAGCTCACAAATAGGGTATGACGAGGACATTCATGAAGTAAACATGATAGGAAGCATTGATAATGAATACATAGAACATCAAGTAATATTTTATGGATGTTTAAGTCGGGATGAGATTGATTTCCTTTGTTCGCATGAAGGAATTTTATCTCCTTGGCTTGAATCATTTTCAAATTGCTCTTATGAT
The DNA here is from genome assembly GCA_963277665.1 of Viscum album. Taxonomy (NCBI): domain Eukaryota; kingdom Viridiplantae; phylum Streptophyta; class Magnoliopsida; order Santalales; family Viscaceae; genus Viscum; species Viscum album. The sequence goes on along the minus strand of OY728132.1, from coordinate 1,334,440,255 downwards.
GAAGTCTTAGGTCCAACAATCAGTGAAACCTTTTAGCAAACCACATTCATGGAGACCAATCAAACTTCTTTCCCTAAATCTGATCAAACCAATCTTATAGATGAATCTTCTACATGTGAGGAATCAATCCTATCTAAAACTTTAGAAAATAAAATTGATCTTGATCCAATGTCCCAATATTCTGCTGAAATTTTGAACCAACCTGATCTTGAATTGAAGGAACTTCCCGCTGCACTCAAGTATGCCTTCCTAGGGGACAATCAAACACATCCTATTGTCATTTATTCTTCTCTTGAATCCAATCATGAGAGGATTCTTTTAGATGTCCTTAGGAAACATAATAAAGCCATTGGTTGGACCCTATCTGATATTCTTGGGATTATCCCACTTATTGGGACTCATAGGATTGTTCTGGAATCTGATTCAAACCCATTTCGTCAACCTCAACGGAGACTCAACCCTAATATCATGTAAGTAGTGAGAAAAGAACTTAGGAAATTGTTAAAATCTAGTATCATATATCCCATAGCTAAGAGTGAGTGGGTCAGCCCAATCCAATTGGTTCCCAAGAAGGAAGGAATCACAGTGATAACCAATAAGGATGGAGAGATTCTTCCAACTAGGGTGAGTAGTGAATGGAGGGTGTGCATTGACTATAGGAAGCTAAACTCATTCACCAAGAAGGACCATTTCTCCTTGCCATTCATTGACCAAGTCCTTGATAGAGTGGCAGTTCATGCCTTATACTGTTTCTTAGATGGGTACTCGGGGTATAATCAAATTGAGGTCTTCCTAAAGGATCAATGGAATACTACATTCACATGTCCATTCGAAACCTTTGATTTCAAAGGAATTCTCTTTGGGTTATGCAATGCCCCTGGAACCTTCTAGCGGTGCATGATGGGAATATTCTCAGACATGGTAGGGGATTTTCTTGAGTTCTTCATGGATGAATTATCTATGTTTGGGGATACATTTTAGGGATGTCTGAGGAATGTAGAGAGAGTCTTTTAAAGATGTGAAGAAAAAAATCTAGTCCTAAACTGGGAAAAATTCCATTTCATGGTTAAAGAGGGACTAGTTCTAGGCCATCTAGTCTCAGGTAGGGGGATTGAAGTTGATAAATCCAAGGTTGACATCATTCGTCACCTTCCATCACCCAAAACTATCAAGGAAGTGAGGTGTTTCTTTGAAAATGTTGGTTTCTATAGAAGATTCATCAAGGACATTAGTTCAATCTCCCATCCCCTTTGTGCTCTGCTAGTAAAGGATGCTCCATTTGTTTGGACAGAAAGCTCTGAGGGTTCATTCTCAACCCTCAAATCCTCTCTCACCTATCCTCCCATTATGAAATCTCCAAATTGGAACCTTCCTTTTGAACTGATGTGTGATTCCAGTGACTTTTCTGTTGGAGTTGTGTTAGGACAACATTGTGATAAGACTCCTTATGTCATTGCTTATGTAATAAAATCCTTAAATGATGCCCAAATCAACTACACCACCACTGAAAAGGAGTTTTTTGCTATTTTGTTTTCCTTAGAGAATTTTAGGTCCTACCTCTTAGGATCCCCCATCACTGTGTTCACTGACCATTATGCACTAAAATACCTCTTCCAAAAACAAGATTCTAAGGCTAGACTGATTAGGTGGGTCCTTCTCTTACAATAATTTTACCTCACAATCAAGGATAAAAAGGGAATTCAAAATTTTTCAGTTGATCACCTCTCTAGGATGGAATTCAAAGACAAATCAAATCACCTTCCTGTGTCTGATTCATTCCCTGATGAACACCTATACTCTATTAGTGACTGCCCTTGGTATGCCAACATAGCCAATTTCTTAGTTACAGGAGTCATCCCAAAATTATTAGGGAATCAAGATCGAAGGAAATTTCTTTTTGATGTTAGGAACTATGTGTTAGATGATCCATACCTCTATAAGTTCTTACCTTACCAATTCATTAGGATGTGTGTCCCAGAATCTGAACAAGAGTCCATCCTTAAATTCTGTCATAGTGAGGCATGTGGAGGTCACTTTTCCTCTAAGAAAACAACTGCTAAGATTCTTCTGTGTGGTCTCTTCTGGACCACCCTCTCAAGGGACTCCTACACATTTTTTCAAAGTTGTCCTAGGTGTGAACAAGTAGGTTCCATCACAAAAAGAAATCAAATGCCACCCACTCCCATCTTAGTGATTGAAATCTTTAACTGCTGGGGAATCAATTTCATGGGACCTTTCCCAAACTCTAGGGGATACCTCTACATTCTCTTAGCTATTGATTATGTCTCAAAATGGGTTGATTCCATTCCCACAAAATCCAATGATCATCAAACTGTGATTATATTCCTAAAAACATATTCTCTAGATTTGGAATTCCTAGAGCTATAATCAGTGATTGAGGAACCCATTTCTGCAACCGTCCATTCTCTTCACTCATGTCTAAGTATGGTATTTCTCATAAAGTTTCCACTACGTACCATCCTCAAACCAATGGTCAAGCTGAGTTAGAAAATAGGGAGATTAAGAATATTCTTGAAAAAACTATCAATCCTTCTAGGAAAGATCGGTCTGAGAAACTCTTGGATGCTCTTTGGGCATATCGTACAACATACAAAACCATCCTAGGAATGTCACCATATAGGTTGGTTTATGGAAAAGCATGTCATTTACCTGTTGAAATTGAGCATAATGATTTTTGGTCAATTAAGAAAATAAATTATGACCTCTCATTGGCCTGAACAAAAAGGAAATTAGCTCTCAATTAACTTGAGGAACTAAGGATAAAGGTTTATGAAAATTCAAGAATCAATAAAGCTAATGTACAATCCTACCAATCTCAAAATATTAAAGAAAAACACATTGTACCGAGTAAACCAATTATTTTGTATAGCTCTAAACTTCATCTACACCCAGGAAAGATGAGGTCCATATGGTCAGGCCCATGCATAGTGCATAAGGTGTACCCCCATGGGGCTATAGAAATTCAAGATCCCACTAATGGTCAAACCTTTAAAGTTAATGTCTATAGAGTCAAACCATTCATTGAACCATTTCAAAAATAGGAAGTTATTGAAGAATTGTGTGAACCAACCTTAGATGAGGAAAATACTTAAAAAATTAGGGGTTTAAGTCAAGCTAGAAACATTAAACAAAAGCACTGAATGGGAGGCAACCCGTGGTTTTCATGTTTTATTTTATTTAATTAGAACTTTATACTGTTGACCTGTTCTTCTTTTATGAGTATGGATGGGTAGGAAAGGGGAAAACTGTATTCATCTGTGTCACATGGTGTGATCCCTGAGTAATACCTTTCCTAGAAATTTTAAAGAAGACAATGTATCATTAGTTTGATTTGAAAAAAACAAAAAAAAAACAGGGAAAACCATAAAAATGATGATACCTGTAATTAAATAAGTCATTGTGTTATTTCTTTTGTCTGGTTTTTTCTTCTTTTTATGGTTCAGGGACTATTTTGGGTGATACATGTTCAATCAAGGAGGTGCCTACATCCCCAAGAGATCAAAGGAATAATTTGGAGCAGCAAGAACTTCAACTTCAACCACCAGGTGACTTCATTCCATGATCCTCATATTTCAATTTCCTTTTTGAAATTCCCTTATCTACCTCTACTCCTAAATTTTCATTTCTTGAAACACTGGGGACATTTTTGTTTTAAGTTGGGGGGGAGATGAAATAAAAAAAATTACTTTTGTGAAAAAAAATGATTTGAAAAAAAAATGTTTGTAAATGGAAGGAAAAATTCCTTTAACTTTGAACATGGTAATACACATTGCACACTTTGAAACTGAATATCAAATAATTTAGCATGACTTGATTCTGATTTTAATCCTTGTATAATTTCATGAGCATAGAATTTGGAAAGTGTGGCTGTCCAATGTGATATTTCATTGTTTATATTTTCAGCCAAATAAAAAAGATGATCACAATGCACGTTCTTTGGATAGTGGGGTATTAGTTTGAGTTCATGGGGTCCCCAAATAAATCGCATAGGTTTGGTGATAATTTTAGTTTTAATATGAGTATTCAATAAAAAAATTAAAAAAAACAATAAATTTTCACGTAGAGCAATGAAATGGACAAATGCGTGGCTTTCAGCACTTGGGGATCGTGACTCCATGGTTGTCTGGCCCAGAGTTAGTAATTTTATCTCTATTTTTGGTAATTTGAATTTGTTTTTGACTGAGTTAACTCGAGATGATTCCCGAGTATGTGGGATTCACTTGGTGCCCTATGGTATTTGATCCTGGGAGTCATCGGCAAAGTCTCACTACAGGGATTGACTCTTTTGAGTGTAATTTCAATTACCATGGAAAAATTGAAAAAAAAACAAATAAAAACAAATAAAAAACAAAAAAATATAATAAAAAAATTGAATACTCATCTTAATATTGAAATGTATTCCACCTAGCACTTCCATAATTTCCCCCTTGAATAAATATGAACTCCCATGTCTATTGTGATGCACAACACATCCTCATGCATAATTTATATTGGATGAAAAATGGCAATGAATTTGAACAAAGGAATGGGCTTGGGATTGGGATCTGCTTATGAAACTATATTGTATTAAAATATTTTGATGGGTTTCAGTATTGTTTGGTATTAGGGTTTTTTGTGATCATTTTGTTTTAAAATGTTTTTGGAAAAGGGAATTTGAATTTCATATTGTTGAGATATATTTTTCTCGGGACTAGCGAAACTCAAGTTGGGGAGTGTGATCATCCACTAAATGTGGCTAATATTAATTTTTAATATATATATAATATTCATGTGATTTATTATTCATAAACATCATTTTAGTTCATTTTACACTTTGAACATCATTTCACATTGTGATTGTAATTCCTTATTAAAATTCACTATTATGAGGTACATTTTTTAACATCATTTAAAGTCCCAATGATTCATCTGATTTTAAGGAATGTAATTATCCATATTTTAATTTTATATTTTGGGAAATTGATATAAACATCAATATGAACATTTTTCATTCAGGGATCAATGGATAATTCATGGAAGAAGATGGTGATATTTTGTGATGAAAGGAAACAATTCTGGAGAAGTCAGATTGGACACAAGCCCACTGATGAGAATTTGGGGCCCAACATACAAGCCCAATGAAGCCCAAATTTTGTGGGATTCTAGAATAAATATATAGTAAAAAATCATTTTTCAGTATCCAGTGCTAATTAGGCCTCCATGGTGGTTATTAAGGCGTCCCAATGTGGAGATTAAATTCTGGGCCAGATTCTGCGGCCCAGAAATAAATATTACCAATATTATCATATCTCGGAATACACAACTCCAAATGGGACCAAATTTTATAGGAGGTTAGGATACATCTGGGGATACATTTTCTTTATCTATGTCCCACTCTTATTCGGCAACATAGATGGTCTTATAAGCGCATCTAATCGGTGGATGAAATCTAGATGCCACCTCGGTTCAAGTGTGGAAAAGTCCAAGTTCCACAAGGTTTCCACCACCTTGGGCCTACCATAATCAAGTGGGATGCTTTGTACTATTGGAGGCTCGACCAAAGTCTCCAAAAATTCCTATTTAATGCAGTGGTGGTGGAGGTATTTTTCATCTTTGATCTTTGTTTTCATCTTAATGTTATGCTGCCAATTTGTCTTTGTAACGTTCTTCCTTCACATGTAAGTTGTTTTAATTCATCCTAGTTTCTTAATACAAGTTCTTCTTCCCCTCATATTATGTTTTTCTCCATATCAATTTGATACTGTTTCCTCAATGTGTGAATTTATTCACACCAGACCTTGTGAAATTATTCACACAATGGTGGAGTGATCATTTTCTTTTTATTGTTTTATTTACTTCTTCAATTCCTCCCTCATGAGTCTACTTCCCACTTCCATTGAAACCATAGCATCAATGGAGGGTTAACCCATTTATGGTTTGATCCAATGGAGTATAAATGGGGTGGATTGGATGTTATTTATCACCCCATTAATGTATAATCACTTCTTTAATTGAGATTTTTATTTGATGATTTTTTATTTCTATCGTCCTTGTTGAATTTAAGGTCACACACTTCAAGTGCTAATACGAACCTTTACCTTGAAGTGCTCAAAACTTTGATCCTTCAAGTGTATAGGTGATTAGTATTAAAGGGTGTAGGCATTAAATCAGTAAGTGATGAAGTTTTTTGATCTTCTTAAATGAACTCATCTCAAATATAAGAAATTGAAATCATAAAAAAAAAGGAATTCATCCAATCCACCCCGAGCGATAACCTAGGATCAACTCATTACCTTAATTTGAATTAACTTAAATATGTTAGTGATCCTTTAAACCCATATAAAATCAACCCAAGTTGGCCACTTCATAGCCAAAAATATTCCTTAGAATGTGCGTGTTTATAGGTTACTTCTTATCTCTCTGAGGATTCAACAACCCAAGCTAGACTACAAGGACCGTTCTACCTTCATATATTGGGTAAATTTGAGCGTGAATCACTGCATCATCATGATTTTAATTATATATGGAATAATACAATTTATATCAAAATTATGCATCAAACAATTTATATTTTCCCAAGTTATGATTACATGGAGTTTAAAAAAGATATTATATTATAGAAAATATATAAAATGTTATTATATGAAAAAATAGCATCTAAAAGGGAACTCTACTGATTCTTAAATCATAAACACTAAATTATTATATGATCTATAATATTCTTCCCTAAATCATAAGGTCTCTCTATTATCAACACAATTTAAAATTATAATAATTATTTGATGATCAATTCTCCAAAACCTCAATGAATTTTAAAACTCCTAAATTATTCGCAGCTGATATCATCATAATCTCCAAAGTTATATAACTCATTCCATTGATTCTAATTGAGGTTACCTAGATGTGTACTCCCGATTCAAGTACTAAAAATGGTATTTTTTTCCTTTTATTTATATAATATTATTTAAAATGATGGATTGATTCGAAATTTAAAAAAAATGAACTAAAAAATCTAAAAGATGTGTTAATACATATCCAAGGATATTTTAGTTAATTTGATTTATAAAAATTGAAAATTTAATTTTTAATTTTAAAATTAATACTAATCCTTTAAATGGGTACTCACAAAAATCATTACATACTAATTCATCTTCTCTGAAGAAAATTATGTCATCATGATAGATCTGACCTTTCACTAAGCCCTGTGAAATTTATTGTGATGACATTGGGTGGGAACAATATTTTTTAGAAAGTTTTTTTCAAGTAATTCTCTTTTAAAATAATTGATTAATTATTGAATTTATTTTTATAAAAATAGATACATTAATTTTAATATAAAATTTATTTAAGCATAAAACACAATTTTTTAAAAAAAAATCAAATTATTTTATCTAATTCAATATTAAAAAATTTATTTTAGAAGATTTAAAGACATTAAAAAACCACCTTGAACCATATCCTTAGAATTTTATTTAGTCAATAAAAATATATTTTTTATATTTAAAAATTTCATCATAGTTTCTAAAAAATAAATACATTGATTTTTTGTAAAACTCTTCACAGGATTGGGAAAGATACCATGTGTCAACCAACATCATTTAAGGCAATATAGAGTATACATGTCACTTTTAGGAAATAGTATCATGAGGTTTTGGTTCAATCCTTATTTACCTTTATTTTTAAAAATGTTTGAGTTCCATATTTTAATAAATCATTTTTACAGCATGATTTATTTATTTTAAATGTAAACTGGATTTGTAAGAAGGGATATATAATTTCATGGTTTTTTTATAGAATCCCTAAATGCATGTTCTTCTAAAAATACATAGATTCAAGTAAATACATTCATTGACCAAAAGTAACTAAAATTCATGAAAATAAATATTTAATGTAATCCATAATGTGATATGATTTCCAAAACTAACATGGAACATCAACATGAAATTTCTTTTATGGAAACATAACAATATTAAAGAAATACAGCTATGAAGATAAATTATTTTTTTTCAAAATCAAACAAAACTTAATAAAAATATTTATAGTGGACGATTTTGAAATTAAAAATTATAAATATAAAATAATTATATTTGGAATAAGTATATTCTTCTTAAACATCAGGTTTGAAAATATATATTATGAGGAATTTTCTTTCTAAAATAACATCGAAAACGGGAGTTTCACAAAAAATTATTATAGAAAAATAAATTTTATAAAATTCATTTCTATTCCCTTATAATAAAAAATTATTATAATATTTTAAATAAAGTTATTTTATTTAAATTGATTTACCTTATATAGAATAATAACATAAAGAAAATTTTTAATTTTAAAATAGAAACATTAAAAACATTTTCTAACCATACACATAAAATGGTAATTTTACACTCTTTAAAAATTTACAAAATAAAATTTAATTTTGAATTATTCTCCTCCAATAAATTAATTGATAACTTAAAAACTATTTAAAATCATTTTTTCATACAATAATAATTTTTAAAAGTGACTTCTTATTTTATGTAGAATGATAATTAAAACCTAACCTTGATGTCAATAGAGTTTAAAAAATAGATAGTTTTTTTAAATTATAATGAGAAATTTAAATTTTAAAATTATTTTTCTCTTACATGTTATTTCTTACCAAACCTTACTAAAATTACCTTGAGGATATAACCTAATTATAATCTCCTTAATCACTGAATATCTCTCTATATCTTTGTAATATTAAACAACTGACATTTTGTTTTGAAAAGGGGGGTTAGTAGGGAACAACAAGGATAATGAGGTTGCTTTATAATTATGATTCCCTATTAATTCAATTACAATTTATTAATATATATATAAACTTATAAATTGAGATATTTTCTTACACTACTACAATAGGTCCATAAATTATGTTATACCCCATTTCATGGCTCTACAATGACATGAAAATATAACCAATATATACAACTACAACCTCACTACATTTCATTATTAGAAGTTGAAGACTTGTACATTAGAATTTATCACGCATGGCCCATGATATTTAGGTGACCCCTCAATAGAACCCAACACACTATTTCCAAGTGACTGCTGACTTGAATAAAAAAAATGATATCTACCAAAACTCTCATATTTTACACATTACTTCAGTAATAGGGACCTGTGAGATTCATCCAACCCTGAATATGCTCGCTACATTTTGTATAGGAAAAGTAAGATGTAGATGTAATGGTCAGTGAACTCAAGCATTAGGGACTTATTCATCATACCATTAGTCAACCTATCTCAGTTTTCATAATCAAACACCCAAAAATGAATAGTATCTCTTTGAAATCATCATGTGATTCATTATAGAGTATCAGTTAAATGAAGATGCAATATGATGTTAACTTCTATTTTAAATAGGTAATAAAGGATGATGGAAATGGTGGATATAAATTGTTGACAGCATACTATGGTGAGAGGTAGATGGAAACAATGGTAGATTGGGAATCATTTTAAATGGTTTTGGGTAGATATTTAAAGAATGATAAGAAGTGGCCATTATTCAGTTATCCCAAATAGAACTTTACCTCTCCCTTTCACTCGCATATAATCTAAGATGTGGCATCAACATCGCTTCCATGGTAGTAGTGTCGTCTCTCAAACACGCTCACAAAATCCTTCATTAAGAAGCACCCACCTACGTCTAATAATACTCTTGTGTGCCCCATTCGAGACGTAAATACACCAATTATTAATGGAACACTTCTCCTTAATTCACCCAAAGTGAACCTTGACATTGGTTTTCCACTTGATGGATATACCAAAACTTTTTTACTTTATATATATTGATTTTTTATTAATAATTAAATATGATAATTATAGTGATTAAAAATCAATTACCAATGTGTAATTTAAAATTCTATAATCTAAAAATAAATAATCTATTATAATTATAATTACTAATCTATTATAACTATAATTAATAAACTAATTGCAAATTTATCTAAATATCATGTATAGAAATATTATTTACTAATAAATTATTTTTATAATCAATAATCTAATTATAATTTCATCTGTATAATAAATATGAATTTATATATTATTAATATATCTTTTAATTTTAGTTTTAAAAATTATAACATAATTATATAACCCCAATTCATTCTATATATTTACAGTTCAGATTTTCAAATGTTTCAGAATTATGTTTTTGTACTTTCATTAATTAAAATTTACAACATATTTACTTGTATCAACTAAATTTCATTAAGAATAATTTATACATTCTTATTTTAATATTTCATACACTTTAGTATTTATTATATTATTAGAATTTATATTAATATTTAAATATATTCAATTATAATTAATATAATTCCCTTATAACTATAATTGTTATACTATCATCTGAATGATATGCCCCAAATATTTTATATCAAATTTTAAAATATTTACTTCAAATTTTTATTTCTCATATTTCATTCTATATATAAATATATCTATTTCAAGGTAATTATTTATAAACCCTAATTACTTTATAAATAAATTTTATAATTAAAATATATTTAGTTATTATAATCATATTTATTTTATTTACATCAAATTTTGTTAAACTATAATTTTTTGATCATGAGCTTAATAAATATCATTTCTTGTTTAAAAAACATTATACTGAAATATCAATTCATTAAATAAGTCCTCTTCTGAGATATTATACCAAAATTGGATGCCATACACAAAATAACCCAAATGATTTTTTCTCTTAAGACTTATTGATGAATTATATGGTTTTATAGTTTGGTGTACCACACATAACAATATATATCCTATACATCCATCAAATTAAAAGGAATAAATAAATTAGTCAATATATAATCAATATGTCTTAGTAATCAATAATTTTACATATTTAAATAAAAATATATTGTATGTCAATATTTACATGGTCTATAAATGTTTTAATGTTCTTGGTAAACACTATTAAAACTATATTAATAAATACTTAGTGTTTAAACCAAAAAGGGAAAAGGGTATATGTTCAATAAAGAAAATTTTCACATAAACCACTTTTGGAGTTTTTCATTGATTATGTTTGCTGAAAATTACATCTGAGTATTGGTATTCAAGAATGGATTAGAGAATAGGTTATTCTTAGAAGATTTTTATAGATTCATTAAATACAAAGTCCTTGTTTATATTTGAGATATCTATCTGGAAGATAATCATTATTTTTAATCCTATCAATCTTCACTACAGCACGGTTTTGGATCTCTTAATCTTTTTTGCTGATTCATTTTATCCACACCATAGCACAATAGACCCCATTATAAGTTTATCAGTTGATGTCAATGTCACTAGAGTTTCTAGAGTTCCATAAACATGTATATATGCCTATAATATAGTCATGTTGAAGTGGATACATCCATGCCCTAATAGCTCAGTGTAATTTGGTGGGTGTGATTTAGTATAGAAAAGAAAACTAATATCATTGAATTTCTATAATATCTTAGGACATAGTGAATTGAACACACCACAACCAGTTTAGTGAATCAAAAAGATATAGGAGATTATAATTAATACTTGGGTAGGTAATAGATGATATTTCTTCATAAAAAATATAGATCTGGTTAATAGGAAGTCACGCCATAGAGAATTATACCACAATTACATAATATGATAATCATTCTTCTAAACCTACGTGAAGGAGTCCACACAATTATTGAATTTTTAGAAGAAGTTTTCTACACTATATTTTTTATAATTCCATATCAAGGTATTTTATGAAAACATGTAAATTTGAATAGGTGGTTTTCATTTCAAACTTTATGGGATCTAAAGTGAAAAAAAAAGTGTTTTAATCACCCAATTGATGTTTGGTTAAAACATGTACTTCCCTCTAAAGGAGATAGTGAAAGGGAAATTAATAATTACCATTATACTAATAAATTTTTTTCCCTCAAATTAGTATAAAACCATTGAAAATAGAGAGAATTGATCTAGAAGATCAATTTTATATAGTATTATTGTTGTTATAAAAATAAAGTAGTATAAGTGAATTTCATATATATTGAAATGTTGAAAACATAATAGAAGGAAGAAATTACTAGATCTTTATATCACTAGAGACTCACCAGGCCGTATAGAATTGTAACACCATTTTAGGTTTAGTTTTCATAATTATAAAAAAAATTGAAGAAGAAGGGTATCATGGAAGGATTAGTGTGCCCCATATATAAATAAATTCTTTGATTTATTTCTTATCATATTTTGTAAGTGAGTTTCAAGGTTAGTGTGTCTACTCTATTGTGTAAAATAAATAGAAGAATTATAAAATAGTACTTTAGGTGCATAGGTATAATATATTTTCAGTTTCCTTATACTATAAAGATTACTTTTAATAAAGTATAATCACTATTTTTTTACTTCTTTCATCAATCATAGAAAATAATTAAGGTAGGGGTATAATTGATCCTCATATTGAGATAACAAGATTGGAATCATGAGATAAAGTTATAAATCATTAATACCTTGATTCACACCCCCCCCCCATCTCAGGGTATTATTCTTAATAAGGTACTAAGAATTGGTATTGGAGAAAAAAAATTGGGGTAATGTATTTCTCTATCTTAGAATAATGGAAACAACATTAGTCATTAATCAAAAAATAATGCATTTTATCAAAGGGAAAAAATTCAAATATTGGAAGAAAATGATTGAAGACTATATTATTTCATGGGAATAAATGTATACAAATTATTCATTAATGTTATTTCTATTATCATGTAACATAGTCTTGATCAAAACATGACAATAATGAATTATATGATGATACGAACAAAATAAATTTTGTGTAAAGGCTATGGGTATAAGGTTGAATTTTTTATTAATGGGTATAAAATACATTTCTTAAAGCGACATGGAGAAATGGTAGAAAGTATCTAAAATTAATCTAAAAACCTAGAAAATTAAAATACTAATTTATCATTGGTGATATAGGAATAAAACATTGATATATAGGTAAAAAATATTATCTATTATGAAGATATTTTATACTATAGTTATGGCTGATGATAATAGAAAATGAGAAGGAAAATATTGTAGTATTTTATTTTAGATAAATACACAGGTATGGTTTATATTTTGTGGATAGTGAATTTACCTCACAAATGACTAGAAATTATGATCTTATTACTATTATCATGCACAATAAAAAAATATAGAGGTTTTATTTGGTAATAATGAGTGTCTAAAAAAATTTGGCTTCACGAAGGACGAGGTTGGAGGAATGGATGTTAGAATAATTAATGTGTAATTGGTTTAAGAACATAGTAAAAATAATACAAGTGTAAGAAAATTATGTTCCTATGTGTATGACGTAATGTTTAGAAATAAATATTATGTTTTTAAGGATAATTATAGTTTATTTGTTCTCTAAGAATGAAGGACAAATGGAAATGATTACCTTACTTGTGAATAAAATTGTTGTATTTTGTCCAAGGGAGATGAAAACAAATTATTTAAAAAGATACTAGGCCATTTTAACAAAAATTCTATCAAAATATATTAAATAAGGATGGAGATCATGATTTCCTCAAACTTAGAAGTAACAGCACTCAAACTTTCAACTCTTTTCAAAATGGATTTTTTAGAAGAATTGTAATATAAATAATAGAATATCATAAAGGTTTCTTGATCCCATACATGTGGATGTTTATGGTACAATTATTCATAATTATTTAGATTTAATGTGATATTATGTTTCATTTGATAATCATTTTAGAAATATTTCCTGGTTGATAGTGATTACTCACAAAAAAGAGGGTTTTAATTCTTTCACTCGATACCAAAGAGGAACCAAAAAGATTTTTTCTAAAAAAAATATTTTTAATACCATCAATATTATAAAATTAAAAAATTATAAAGTGAAATAATATATACAAAAACATCAGATTCATAATCAAGTGTTAGTTGTGATAAATCCCCAACAGAATGGAGTTATAGAAAGAAGAAACCATATAATAAACAACATGGCTCAAACCATTCTCATTGGAAAATCACTACTAAAGATTTATTAGAAAGAAGTTTTTATAAAAGTGGTCTATATATCCAACCAAAAATTATTATATTCATATATTGAAAATAATTCATATGAAATATGGTATGGAAGGAATCTCACACACAAGTATTTTGGAATGTTTGGATATAAATTCCTTATTCATAACAAGGAAAGGATTAATAAATTTGATGTGAGGGGTGAAAAAGGTAATTTTCATAGATATTTATTCATGAGTAAGGAATAAATTTACTTCAAAAAAATAAATGGGAATTTTTTTAAAAGCAATGATGTTTCCATAATGAATAATGAGTAAATTAAAAAACAGATGATAATATTTTCATCCCAAATGTGTAAAATTAATACAGAATCAACCCTGTTTTACGGTATAAATTTAAGAATATTGTTTGGTATTTAGGGTATATTAAAAGGATGAAGTGACCTTTGATGAAATTTTTTATGATCAAGAAAACAAATAAGGAACTATATAGTCAAGAAAATGATCAAGCATGGCATAAATCATCAAAAATATATTAGTGAGAGGAAAAACCCAGTTTTAAAAAGGAGGATAAAATCATAACAAAAATCTTACTTCCTATATAAAGTGAAACTTAAATTTATTAATTATTCTTCCCAAGATTAAGGTTAGGTAAAGGTTATATGTGAAGAGCTTGACCAAATTTAAAGGATCAACACTTGGGAATTTTTTTAGTCCAATAAATAAGAATATGATAAGGGAAATGGGTTCTTGGGAAAAACATAATAAAGATAGAATAATTATAGGTATCAATGTACTAGGGGTATAATAATATTGAATAAATCGATGTAGATGATAAATTTTCAATTTTTTAACATTTTTTATATAATTTGTTTACTCTTTAATTAAATCCTTTAAGTGGAAGTTAACATTATGAAACCAGATGGGTTTTTGATTCAAAACTATGAATTTAAAGTGTTCCTATTGAAGATATATATATATATATATATATATATATATGGACTAAATAAATCCCCAATGACATGGTACTATCAAATAAACCAATAATTAATAATGATTTTGTTTCATATATGAGGGTCTGGTCACAATAGTTAAATTAATAAAGAGCAAGGATAATGGATGTTAGTGGTCATATATATTGATGACTTCATCTTTCAATTCATGAATGAAAATTAATGTGAGATTGTTTTAGAAGTAATGAGATCTGAATTTGAAATATCACTAATTGGTGAACTGTCATTTTCCCATGGTTTGTAGAATATTTAAAAAAAATTATGGGATATTCATTTCCCAAACCAAATATGCAAATGATTTGATGAAATTATTTGAAATGGATGATTCTAAACAAATGGTTACTTTTTTGGATAAAGGAATGATTTTTTGAAAATTTATTTATGGTTAAGAGGTCAATATTATTATCTACTGGAATTTTATTAGTAACTTACTCTATATAACATCTAGAGACTAATAATTTTTATACATATATCAATCCACTCACTATCATTATTCTCAAAATATAGTCACATGAAATATGTGAGATTAATAGTTTGATATATAAAGAGAACAACAAATTTTTTTTGTATTATAAAAGAAAGTCACAATGATAATTACTGGGATTTACTTATATGGATTACATAGGTTTAGTTAATGATAAAATGTATAATTTTGAACGTATTTTTTCATGGAATCTCATGAATTTCATGGATAAGTAAAAAAAAGAAAGATTATATATCATTAATCACTATAGAGGTGGATTATATTATAATTACTCATCATTTTACCCAATTCATATAGATGTGAAAATATCTTGAAGACATAAAAATTGATGTGATATATCCCATTCCAATTAAGTGTGAAGACTCAATTTCATTAAATGTTATCAAAGATTCCATTTGAAACTAAAGGAAATAGATAGTTGACATTAAATACATTTTACTACTGAATAATGATAAGAAGTAGGTTTTGGAATTAGAGTGTGTTCTAATTAGAAATTAGGTGGTTGACATCATGACCAAGGCTCTATGTAAGGTGAATATTCAATGGCATCAGTTGGATATAGGAATCCAACTGAACCTATATCTCATGATGTTTCTAGAGATATATACTCCAGGTCCAATTTGAAAATTTCTTGCTAAGAGATATATTAACCAACAAAAGGGTGATTTTTGGGATTATTTAAAAATGGGAAGAATCTACTAATGTTTTTTCAGAGAGGGGGAGAAATAGTGTGGTGGGAGAGTGCTTTAATTTTATTTTATATTTGAGTATTTTGAAAACCTACATTTCAATATGTTATTATCATGCATATTATTTCATCTACTTCTTTTTTATCAAATGGGGATCTTATTCATGTGATATTAGACTTTTTGATTGATAAATCATCGATGCACTCCTAGAATTTAAAATAATCAACTATAATTAAGGGTAAAAATGTGGTTTATCTCTTATTTAGTTGAAATTTTATTTTTTATGAAGATTTTATATTTAAAATTTGAACAAACCCATAGGGGATATTGTTACAAAAAATACCTTTATTATTTGGAATTGATTTTGTTAGTTTTAATGGATAATTATTATGGATTCATTAAATACATAAGTTTCATAGAATTCTGAGAGATCTACAAAGAATTAAATCACCATGAAACAACACATCTATCTATTTTGTAGTATTTTTTTATATAACAATTTTTTTCTTGATTTAAGGTGTCAATGTCGCAGTTATTGGGATTAAACTATAAGGTTGATCACCTAATTTTCAGTGTCACTATACTTGCATGAGTGTATATTCTATGGATTTACAGAAACACTAAAACCCTATTTAAGTGGATACATTGAATCTATGAAATCTAATTTGGAAATTGTGTGTCTTATTTAGGAAGGGAAATTGAAATTGATATCATTCTATTCCTATATGATCTCAAATTATTGTGAATTGGAAACACCACACTGAGTTAAGTGAGACTAGAACAATGAGGATATTATTCTATGATTTTGGGAAGCTTATTGATGATCTTTCTTATGAGAAATATTGATCTATTAAATTGTAAGTCATGCAAAATAGCATTAGTCTAAGACGAAAATATTTTAATCAACCCTCTATTATACAATAGTTAATGAGGATACACTATGGTGTATATTTGGAATAATAGGTCTAAAATTTAGTTTGTGTTACCATTCAATATCTTGTAATTTTTCAGAAAACATTGAAATTTAAATAGGGTAGTTTTTGGTTCATACTTTAAGGGGGGAAAGTGACTAAAAAGTGTTTTAATCACCCAATATAATTATGGTTGAATGATAGACTGATATCTTAATGAGAGAGTTAAAGAATAATTAATATTAACCATTAGATTAGTAAAAGATGATTTTAATTCCTCACATATGCACACTGATGTTTGAAATAAAGATAAATAAATAGAAGATACATGTTGTAATGTTTTTATGATGTAAGAAAAATACACTAATTGTACTGAATTTCAAATATATTGGAAAGTTGAAAAATTTGGAGAAGGAAGTAATTTCAAGATCTCTTTTTCACTAGAAATCCATCAGGTTGTGTATAATTGACACACCATTTTATGTTTATATTTTATAAAAATATCTTAATAAGGTTAATGATATCATATTAGGTGTTGTGATCCCCATATATGATGAATTACTTTGATTTATCCATTATATTTTATAGAGAGTAGGATAGAGGGTCAGTGTGAATTATATATTATATTAAATAAATAGAACCAATATTCTCTAGTGTTTCAAATGCATCATCCCATTTCAATTTCATTCTCCTTTTATCATCATAGATATGTCTATTCATATAAAATATATTTTTTTTTTACTAATTTAATCACCCATATAGAAGAAGTAATAAAGAATAATAAGTATTCCTCACATTGATATAAAAAGATCAAAATCAAGGGATAATGTTTTACGTACATATTACAAAGATTCACCACCCCTCTCTGGGTATTCTACATGATAAGGGACCATTAGAAAACAATGAAATCATGGATAAGATATTGAATAATGAACATATACATGGAAGAAAATTATAAAACTTGGATAACATAAAGTATGACAAAGAACATGATCGCTAGTGCTTGGAGAAATAAGAAAATC
This sequence comes from Viscum album, assembly GCA_963277665.1. Taxonomy (NCBI): domain Eukaryota; kingdom Viridiplantae; phylum Streptophyta; class Magnoliopsida; order Santalales; family Viscaceae; genus Viscum; species Viscum album. Next base: position 1,334,422,115 of record OY728132.1, on the reverse strand, counting down.
CATAATGAACAATGTAATAGATGAACTTCATATTAAAAAGTAGGGAAAATATACTATATATTCATCATAAATAAAGATATTAATTTTAGATAAACATTAATAAAAATTTATTTTGATTCATATAATATAAAATAGAAGCAGAATAAAAAATATTGGAAAACATAGATACTTGGAAAGGAAACCCTTTCCTTGATCCATAGACCACTTCGTATGTTATATAATTAAATGGATAATTAAATTAAATTAAATTATTATTATTTTCATAAAATAATTATTTTTTAATTAATTATTAATATTATTCATTTAAAATCAATTTGTTCTTCTTTAATTTATTTGCTAAATAGGAAATTTTATTGGAAGTGTTTTTGAGGTCATTATGTTTATAATCACCATGAATACATTAAAATAATTATATTGTTCAAATTTTGTTATAAAATAATCTAATACTATCTATGTGCCCCAAGGAATTTTTTTAATATCATTAAAGATGAAATATTTTTCATTAGGTTATGAAATACATACCATTCAGATAATGATCCTTGGTAAGATTTTTTTATTTTTTAAAAACACTATGATTGATTAGTTATAATTTTACTTATATTGTGGATTTTATACCATTATAAAACCATGATAATGGAATTAAATTAACAAAAAAAATATATTAAATCATGAAATACTTTTAAAAAAATACATGAATGGCATAATTTTGTGAACAAATTAATATTGGCATAGATAACATAAAATATTCATGGTGAGAGATATTTTCCAAAAGAGTTTAAAATAAAATATGACCATGAAAATATTATAATGTTATAAAATATTATAATTAAATTAAAATACCAATTTAGGTCTATTTTTAAATATTAATTATGTCACTGAAAATAGTAAAAGTACAATTGGAATTAAATGAGTGGTTTTCCAAAAACGATATTTTGATTTAGTAGCAACTTATGTAAAAGATTTTGGTGAGATGTAATGGGTACTCTATCATAATTTATGGACCAAAAGGATAATAATAAAATCAAAATGAAATTATTTTAAAATGATAGTTAAATTATTAAAATATTTTTGAGTGATTTAATCACAAATAAGAAATGAGAAATTCTCTTTGGAACCCTTCTAACATTATATTTGCTGATGTAAGAATCAATTAAAAATGAGTTTATGAGAAATAAATGTATATCTATAGAAAAGGAAGAATAAATATAATATAATTAAATAATATGGTAAAATAAACAAAATCTATAAAAACATATTCATATAATATGATGTATGACTCAATGAAAAGAGGTTAAGTCAATAAAACACCTTACCATGCTCTATGAATGAGCTCATTTAGATTGAGTTTTAATCCTTCATAGGTGGGACAGTTTTCTATATAATATCCATTTAAATGGATAAATGGAGGTTTATAGAGTTATATTACCCTAATATGGAAGGAAAACCTAACATTAGTTGTGTTTTGGAAAAGTTGTAATGAACCCCCTTTTATATAGAAATTTAGTGGCATTTTTACAAATTTGCATCCTTTAAGGTTGTTGAATATGATTCTAAATAGAAAAGAGGATCATAAATATTGAATAAAAGATATTCAAAATTATTTTCCAACCCCACATGGCTCATGATTAGGTTTCATGTTTTTAATTTATTTATAAATATTTATTATCATTAAATAACATTAAAATTAATTTTAGGGGTAATTCTTATAATTTGAAATTAAATGTATATTGATAAGTGTGTAATTAATATATAAAATTTTATATAATTAAATAAATAAAATATTTATCCCATAAACCATTAAATACTCTAAATAATATAAATATCATCACATTAAATGTTTTGATAATTTCATCTTTGATTTTACTACTTATTGAACAAGTGTTGCAGTGACACTGCCTAATCATTTTTTATAATTATGATATTATTTAATATTAAAAATAAATTAGTAACATAAATATAATTTGTTATTCATAAATTTATAATATAAAACAATTTATTATTATTTATTCATATTTATATCAGTATAATATTTATATGATGTGAATTTTGACTTTAGTTACCATGTAGAAGAACTGGGAAAGTATTTATAGAAGTAACTTATGGTATAATTTTAAAATTTTAAAATATACATCAAAAAAATTATTTCTCATAACATTTAACATTAAATTATATAATTTTAATTTACCTTATTAATATTATGTCATAGATACCAATTTTTTACCTTTCCAATTCTATGCAAGCACGATATCAGTATCTATAAAATATTTCTTATTTTTCTTGATGTGAAAATTTAATTAAAATAAATTGGATAAATATATTATTATATTTATAGTATATTATTATGTAATAAATTTTTCATAGGTTTCTATAACATTTTATAACATTTTATTTTAAAAAAATAATAGAAAGTAAAAATTTACGAGAATGAACATTATTATATTGAATATAATTTATTTTAAAATGTATTAGTAAACAAATAATAACAATAAAAATATATATTTCCTTCTGAAATAATAAATTTTAAATCATTAAGAAACATTTATTTCAATAAAAAATTAATTTATATACTTTTACAATATTTTAATCAAAAATGTGATTATATATAAATCATATTATTTAGTGCCACATATTTTTCTTAATAAATTTATAAAAAAATGATTTCACAAAATTTTAATATAAAGACTCAAAAGAAATTAATCATTTTAAAAAAATAATAAGTATTATAGAATTACTATTAATATTAAAAAATAATTATATATTAAAATAATATATTTTTTTTGATTGAAAAATATTTAATTTAAAAATTAAACATAATATTCTTGTCTCTTAACTAGAAAAATTATATATATGATTATAATAATACTTAATATAAATATAAATCCATTAAATTAAGATAAATACACATTTGTAAAATAACTATTAATTAATCAAATATTCAATTATAAATATATTATTTCATCTATTGGAATTATATATTGATCAACCAATGATTCACTTCATGTTCAAATGGATGAATACCCATGATGAGAATTTTAGGAATGAAAAATATCAACTATTAATAGTCAACTAAAGTAAAGTCTTCATCCATGTATAATGGATTTCATGAAAATTCATTTATCCAAATTCTCACCATTTAGTAAAATAAAAAATGGTTAATGTGTGTATACTATATAAAATCATACTAACCAATTATATTAATACTCTGGTATCCTAACCCTTGACACATTCAATTTATATAATAAATATTCAGGTTCATCCAAGGTAAAAATATGTTTTAATTGAAATTCAACCTCACCTAATACACAAAAAAATACTATCAAAACACTAAAGTTATATTTAACAAATTTGATTCCCAAAAATTAAGAAAACCTAGATCACATGTTGTAATGATCTAAATATTTATAAATTAAATTATCTTTGTGAATGAATAAATCCCTTATTGATTAATGTAGTTATAGAAAACACATGAACAACTTTAGTTATTATAGGACCTTATAAAATATATAATTTCATATTCTAATGAACATTAAAGATCATAACCATTGATTATATATCCATTGTATAGTGACCATTATGACTAGTATATTAAGGTTTATAATAATGTTAAGTTGACATAGACAGAAAAAGTTCTAGTCTGGAAAATTAAGAATGTACCCTATAAAGAACATTTACCAGTTCTTCTGAGGTAGATGACATTTGTTGGATTTTTCGTTGATTAATCCAAAGAAAATATTCAACTAAATCTTGAGAAAAAAATTATGGGACAATTTAAAAAAATAAAAATTATGACCCAAACCATGCTCATTGAACAACCCCAATAAAGTGTCACTATCGCACACCTTACCCTAAGGGTGTGTACTTGAGTAAAAAGGGGTTGCATATTTAAAGCCTAGTAGTATGAATTTTTATCTTTTTTATTTTAATAAAATAATTATTTTATTTATCCCTTTTTATTATTAATTTTTATATAGAATTATGTATGATTTGATGAAAATTAGATTTTGATATGAAGAAACAAAAAATGTAAGATTGGAAAATATATGGTTTTAACTTAAAGGTGATTTTTTATAAATTAAGGGAATTTAAAATAAATTTAATTTGTATTTAATATTATTATTAAATAATATTTATTTATATTCAAATGGGGGTATAATTTAATTAAGTCTAGTTAAATATTTATAAGGGTTAAAAAATGTTATTATTATAAAAACCTATTATTTTAAATAAATGAGGATTTTGATTTTAAAGTGTAAATTTAAATATTTTAAGAATTATTAAGAAAATATAAATATTATTTTTTAATTCATCACGTCATAATTATCCAATGGTTAATTTTATATAATATTTTGATACATTTGGAATTTTTTGTTGAAAAATTAATATGGTATAAATATATGGAATCAATTATCACATAATAATAGACAAAAAGTTAGGTAATAAATACTAAAAGGTAATACATATCTCAAAATGTATTTAAACTTCAATATAATGTTATTTTAATTTATCTAATTAATTTTTTAAACCAATAATGAATATTTCAGAACAGATATTATATTTTAAGGTTTTCAAATCATGTCTTTATGAACATGACTCACTTCTATATAACCAATGGTGTTATTTTTAAAATTTAGGTTCTAAATATTATAAAATATTTAAAACCACTCCTATTTTAAAGAACCCATGGGAAAAACAATTGGAAATTTTTTAATTTTTATTATTCTATTGTATATAGTGAAAAACCTATGTTTTAAAATTAATTAATATTCCCCCTCTCTTTTTCTATAAATATCCAAAAAAACCTCCCATTAACCACCACTCAAACCCTATTGATCATAATTTTCCAATCAATATCCCTTTATAAATTCCTCCATTTTTGTTCCCATGATCTTAATAATCTCAACCGAATCTTTTAGAAGTTCCTTATCAAGGTAAGGGGATTCTCTCCTCCTCCTCCTCTTTATTCAAGCACTTTATTTCATTTTTTCCTATTTATTTATAGTTTTTAATGTTGTATTATGAATATTTAGATCCATTTAATTTACATATGATTACAAATTAATTGGAGATAACTTTTCACTCTCATTAAACACTTCAATAAACATTTATTCACACCTGTTATGGTGCCCAAATTGTCCTTTGATTTTCAATGCAACACATTTGTGATGTATATACACACACCAATTTCCACTCAAGGACATTAAACTATATGTACCTATACTTAATTTATTGGGTAATCCTATAAATTTAACCCACTCATATTTATCTTGGTATTAAAAGTGATTAAATACATCATTATGTTATATGATATTTGTAGAAAACAAATGAATGTACCTGATATGAATATTATGGATGGGCTTGGAATTATATAGCCTTATAATTCATGTTTAATGTTTTACCACTTGATATACAATGTATGGTTCATGAGAGGTTTTCCTAAGAAAAATATTTTATGATTTCTTGGTGGATATCCTTGACTTAGGCTACGATGTCATGTTTTATGTTATTTCCACATTACTATATTTCCTTGATGTTATAATTTTATATTATTCTTTTATGTTCATGTTTATGATTATCTCCCTATTAATCCTAGCTTTATATTCCTCTTAACTAAGATTTATTTCATTAATTATGCTAAAATTTGTTTTTTCTTATACTAGGATTTGTAGCTCACCCCTTTCTTAACTATTTTCCCATGTTATCCAGTGCATTTTTAGAAGATAAAAGGAATTTAATGGTATGGTTATATATTATCAAATTATATTATTGTATCTCTATTTCATTTTATGTTTTTATGTATATAATTACCCAAATACATTATCCCATTTACCATTTTGGGATTTTATCATCTGTTTATTTATGTTGTAAATCAAGAATTACTGTTTATAAAATATATGGGTTATCATTGATGGTATCAAAGTACGGTATAGTCTTTCATGACACCCTCCATGTAACATCCCATGATTTTATGAAATATATCCTTTAAAATTAATTTAAATTCATTTATAGATTATGTTACATGAAATAAATTTTTTATATTTCATCACACACAATACCAATTTTATCTTTCATTGCAATCCACATTGAGTTCCTTTGATTATTTATGTTACACACAAGCCTCGATCTTATTAGACAAAAATATACTATTAATATTATTATGATAGTTACCACCTAGATTTTAGAATGGAAGGAATTAATGAGAGTAAATAAATTAAGAAAACTTATTGTTTACACATGTTTATATAATTAATCCTTTGGTGTCCAAAAAATTATAAATGAAAATAAAGACCAATTTAACATAAAGGATGAGTTTTTATGAAAAACTATTTTTATGATCATAATGACATTTTATCTTAATAAATTAAATTAATCACTATCAGTGAATGATATTAATTAAATTTAAATTTTATATATTTAATAAATTATTTTTAAATTAATCCAATATCATTTATAGGTTTAAGATAAGAATAAATTCAATTTTAAGCATAAAAATATTTATATTTTTAAAAGGCAGTTTTATCGCCTTTTAATAGAAAAAAAATTAAAATTAAAATTTGAATATTTTATAAATTATATCTATAAAAATAATGTTCATTTTTTAATGAATAATATGAAAATTTACTTTGTGGTATTTTTTGGTATTTTTTGGTATTTTTCTAAGAACTTTCATATTTTGATGAATAATGAATGACACCGAATTTTAATTGAAAACTGATTTTTCATATAAATAATTTATTATGTTAATTTATTTTTTTAATTGGTATTAAAGTATAATTATATCTATTCTATATAATTTAAACCAATTTTGGTAACTTTAATTGATTTCAAATTGAAATTTGATTTAAAAATATTCTAATATTTTGATCATTTCTCTTTAAAAACTCGCTTTGTCATCCCGTTTATGGGATTAATTTTAAATAAATTTATCTCAATTCTATGATTGGAATTAATAAAAATGGATTCCATAATTATAATATGTATAATTTATAATTCCTAATATATTCAACATAGTTTTTGAACAATAATATTACTAAAATTAATTAAAATTAATTACAGTAACTATGGTAAAAATTAGAATACTCAGGAGTTAATCATTGATCATAAAGTATAAAAATGGACCTAAACTTTTACAAAACCCATTATATTCCCATATTTAGACATCAACCATTAATTTTTATAATTATTTTTATTATTGAATCCTCTTTGTAGGTAAAAATATCTGGAGCACACAATCCATTACAAAAATACCAAGTGGGTCATCTCCATCCACCTATAAATTGGCACTAACCCTTCCCATCTATTGAAACCTATAAAGCCCTTTGTATCATCCAAAACATGACCAAATAATCTAAAAAAATCCATATTATCATAATAATATCCTAAATTTAGTCATAAATAAAACCAAGGAAGTCTTTCAGTGAAGACCAAAAGGAGTTACCTGAAAAAGAGGTAACATACTTCAACGATCATTTTTTTTTATTTCTCCATACCTTAAATTGTTATTATTACATTATTATATAAAAACATTATTAAAATAAATATACTAATATTATTTTTTGTTAGGATTTATACCCACACCATTACAAACTTCCACTAAATGGGATACAAAATCATCATTTGTGTGTACGGTATATTACCAACTTATGAACCGATGTCATTCGTTCTTCCATTACCACCTATTAAGTTGTGAATAATGATGAAAATACTATTTTTATATGATATATATAATATTTTTAATTTTATTATTCTTCTATTATTGTAATATAACACATACCTTCAGGATTTATATTTTTGGTAATACGATAACATTGTCTGTGGATGTGTGGATTACTGCCTCGTTGAAGTGATTCGATTAGTTCACGCTTTACATGGAATGTGTTAAGTATAGGTGAAATAAAAATATATGATATAAATTAAATAATTATTATATTAATGAAAAAAATTATATATCTATACAAATAACTTATCATTTTTCTTATTTCCATTTCATACACTAAAAACATGATAACGATATTCAAGGACGTGTGGACTACTGCCTCCTAAAAGTGATGTGATTATTCCTTTTTCATTACCACACACAAGAATTATATATACACGTATATATAATTAAATATTATGTTATTTATAATATAATTTTCATTCTATAATGATAAACTTTACTTACATTATTTCTATAATGATCATTGAAAATAGGAAAATTACTCATGCATATATATGGTCAACTGTCTCCATGATCATAACATTGGTTAATTTTTCATAACCATCATTTATATATGATTTTAAAATTATGATTTATGTAAAAAAAATTAATTATTTTATTTTTATCATTTTTTATATGTCTAAATAATGACCTCGTTGACTATAGTTGACCTATCCAAGTCAGTTTTGACACATAAGTCAAATATGGTCAAAACATATGACTAAAACATTATTGATTTTTTAACAATATATAACTTGTTTATAAGTGAAATTAAAGTAATAATAAATTTTAAAATGTTTTTAAATAAGTTAATAATTTATATAGGTTTATTATTTAGGAAGATAAAGACACATGTGACAAGTTGGACTCACAGTAAGGGATTTTTGTTTCACTTTTTCTTACGTTAGGCATACACTATTTTCACCACTTATTTATTTGGTGTGGTGTATATTCTAAACCTATTTTATTTTATATCATGTATAAATTTATCTTCATGGTATTTATATTTTATTTTTAAATTATTTCTTTCAATGGTATTATAATTATAAAGTTACCAAGTAGTAAGGGATTTCTTAACTTAATTTACATTCATTGGGTTAATATTCTATGTCATTGGTTATGTTATGTCAATAATATTTGTGAAATTAAATATGATTATTTTATATTTTATTTCAAATTTTATTTTCTATCATTACATTTTTTATACATAATTACTTCATTGGTGTATCCTCACTCCATTGGTAAGATCATGTCAGGGTTTTTCTCATCTAAATTTTATTTCTATGAAATATATTCCATATTCACCACTTATTTTTGATGTGTGGTGTATATAATTTACATGAATGAATTTTATGATTCATATCCTTCAATATATTTTGGTTTTACATATACTTTTTATTATTTATCATTCATGGGGTTTATTGTTTCAACGTTACCAAAGTGTTAATTGATTGTTCTCACAATTTTCCTTCCTTATGATGTTTATTATGTCATACACTATTTTCTTTTATGAGGTGTATATAATGCTCCATTGATATGTTATATTAAGAATATACTTATTATCATTATATTATATGTTTCATTTAATGTTATTCCTTCATGGGGATTATGGTTCAAATGTTTTATGGTGGTATGTGGAACTTTGGAATGTTTAAAGGTTATTTTACTCATCAATGTTTTTAATGATCTTTTAATGGTATTTCCATTCATAAATGTCAATAACACTTGTTTTAACTTATCATCAATAGGGGATAATTTTTTATTGATACCATATTCATTACTTTATAGATGTATTAATATTTTTTCAATAAGAATGTTATGGAACTCATTTAGTTTCCATGGGTTAATCGTGTTCTAAAGAGATTTTTATGGAACTCATTTCTTTTCCATGGGTTTATATTGTTTCAAATAAATTTTTTATCGAACCCATTTATTTTCTAGGGTTTAATATCGTTTAAAATGATTTTTTATGTGACCCATTACTTTACCATGGGTTAATCATGTTTTTAAGAGATTGTTATTGAACCCATTTCTTTCAATGTGTTAATCATGTTTCGAAAATATTAGTATAGAACCCATTTCTTTCCATGGGTTAATCTTGTTTCAAATATATTTTCATTAAAATATTTTTTTTTCAATGGGTTAATAATTTTTAGAATATATTTTTATTGAACCCATTTTTTCATGGTTTAATCATGTTTAAAAGAGATTTTTATTGAACCTGTTTCTTTTCCATGGGATAATCATGTTTCAAAGAGATTGTTATGAAACACATTTCCTTTTCATGGGTTAATCTTGTTTTGATGAAATTTTTATTAAACCCATTTATTTTACAAGGGTTAATAATGTTTCAAATATATTATTATTAAACCCATTTATTTTTCATGGGTTAATCATGTTTCAAATAGATTGATAATAAATCCATTTCTTTTCCATGGTTTTATTAGGTTATAAAAGGGATAATGGTTATTCTTATGTGTGTATGATGAAATGAAAGATTTTATGTACCAAGAAATTTTATGGGTGGATACATGGTAAACCAATTATGGGTTATTCCATGATAAACCAATGATTGGTGGTTCCGTGATAAACCAATGACAGGTGATTCTATGATAAACCAATGACAGATGGGTCCATGATAGCCCTCCAATGTGTTGGGTATGGATTTCAGTTGTATGGTTATTACATTTTTAAGAGTGACATGTATGAAATTCAACCCCATGGTTATTCCATTTATAATATTAAAAGGTATAATAATGTCCTAAGATACATTTATTTGTTTTTTATGCTTGTTATGGGTTTAAATTGTTTCTAATGATCAAGATTGATATCACGTGGCTTTTGATTATTGATTCAGATTACTCTTTACTTTTCCATGTTTTCATATTTGATGATCTAAGTATTGATGGGTATGAGTTCTTTTATGACTCACTCATTCACTTTGGTCATATAATCATACCCTTATGCACTATTATTCTCATTAATGACATTTAATTGTTAATACTTATGTTTACCCTTAATGAGAATCTGAGCTCACCCTTATTATATTTCCTTTTCCCAAGGTTTTAAATAATTATGTTGAATGATTTATATATATAAATGATTTTACAAGTATGGTGTTTATGACATAATATGAAATAACAAAATATGGTTAAAATGGGATATGAGGTTCAACTTTATGAACCAATTGTTTATGATTCCAAGTTAGTGTGAATTTTTTATGTAGGAGTTTTTCCTAATTCTCTAAAAATCCAAACATAAAATTTTCTCTAGAATTTAAGTTATCCAAGATTTCCTTTTGATTTTGTAAGGTTTTATGGAAAATAATTTGGTCACAATTATAAGCATCAAAGCTGAAAATGTAAAGTTATGGATTTCAGTATATGATCAGGGAGTGCGGGTCTTGGGTTGTTATAGTTGGTATCAAAGGTTGGTTTAGATTACTTTTTAGATTATTATATTTTCATGTGATATTATATTAATAGTTATGGATACCAGAACAGGACTATAATATTAAGTTTGATCGTAAGTTCAAATTCTTAAACACCTTATTTAAGTATTTTAAGTAGTAAAATATTGAAGTTATTAATGAAATTTTGGTTGGATTTCTTGGGTTGAGGTATTCTTAATACCTAGGATAAACATGATGTGTATTTATGGAGGATTTATTTCTCAGGATTAAAGAAAAAATGGGACAACCCGTATGCTCGGTGAGAACTCGTCGTATTCGGTTAGTCGGTGGGGCCTGAACCCATGACCAATGAATGATAAGGGTTTCATGCACTACCACTAGCCTATACAATGTACCAGTTCACATAAATTTTTAAAAAAAATTAAGTTTATTTTGTAGACATATTGGATTTTATTTGAGGAATAATGGTTGATTTATCTTGGAAGAATATATGATTAAATCCTTCTAATCTTTAGGTTTCAAATTATATTAGGAATTTTTTGTAATAAAATTAGGATATTTATTTGTGGAATATTTTAGTTTGAAGTTAGATAATACAATTCATAACTACTAGTTTATATCTTATTATATTAAATAATGATATTTTAATAAAATATTTTTGTTTGATAAAACGTGGTCTTGCATGTAATGCAAGTTATCAAACAAGGGTGTTCTTGCATATAAGGAAATCTAACTTAGTGTTTGCATGCATTTAAAGCTATATGATAGTTTAAATTTATTTAAAATAGAAATTATATTATAATTTATTGGGATATTATATTCCCATACTTCCATGGTGTTGTGTGTTATACATCCTATCAAGTACAATGTTCTTACTTTAGAATTTTGAGGTGTTACATTCTCCTCACCTTAATTAAATTATGCCCTGGAAATTTAATCTCAATCTTGATAATATATTTTTTGATATTTCCTCGGATGAAATCCCACATTGAGAGAATGGTTTGTAAGAAATCCTCTTGAAAATAGAGAATAGGAAGTACAAAGGTCATATGGGATAACATGTAACTAGGTCTCTAAGTTGGGGAACTTTAGTGGAAAGTGTAGAAATGTACATAGAGGAAAGGTGTAAATATTTATAGGTACTGATTGAGGTTATCAATCCCAAATAATTGAATGATAAATGTAAATTTGAGGGCATCAAATTCATAAATCTTTGATGGTTTAGAAGACCATCACTTTAACAAAAATTAAAGTATTATGATAATAATTTTTTAATATAATTTTCTTAATTATAAGGAATTATTTTATAGCCTAAGAATATTAGGAAATATAATCACTTTATATATTTCTATAGACACAGTTTCATACTTTTTTTATGCTTCGATAAATTTCCAATTCATCCATTACATCAATAAATGGATATCTAAAAATTAACTTTGATGCCTAAATTGCTAAAATAAACATTTAACAGATCATAAGGCCTATAAAATAATTATGAGTCTAACTATTGGTCTCTAAATATTTTAAAAAATCAATATGGTTAATAGAGAGTCTTTATATTTAACGCGCACATCTATTATTATAAGTTAATAATTATTTTTATTATTTAAGACGAAATGAATATTTTTATCATTTGTATTTTTATCACTATGATTATCATTATCATTATTATTTTTATCATTATGTTATAAATAATTAATTAATGAAATTGTTAATGTTGCGGATAATAGTATAATCGTTATTAAATATGATTTGTTATTAATCTTTATTATTGTTATTATTATTATTGTAATTTATTATTATGATCATGATTTGTTTTATTTAATTTTATTTTTCTTTTATCTTTTATTTTCTTTTTCTTCTAACCCTAGCGGGCCACCCCCCTTTATATTTTTTTTTCTTTCTCCCCGTGGGAGCCACCGCCTCCTTCTATTCTTCTCCCCCGTTGTCCGCCTCTGCCCCCTACCTGTCCACCCATCGAACCCCTTGCTCAGCTTCCTCTTTTCAACCTGCTGCCTGGAACCCTGCTCCCTCCATTTTCCTCTCCTCCAGCAGCCGTAGCACCTGGTTCCCTCCCTCCTCTGTCCGCCACCGCACAGCAGACCAGCCGCACACACCCGGCTTGGCCTCCGCTTCACGCATCACATCTACCTGCTTTAACCTCTTGGCCTCCTGCTACCCGTCGCCCCTACACCTTGGATCGAGCCGACGCCTCGGCCGCCTCTTCCTGGTTTCCCCGCACCCTGTCCACCTCACCTCCCATGTCCGCAGCAGCACCCGCAGCTCGACCGCGCCCCACTCCTGCACTCCCTCACCGGCACCCATCCCTTATCCCTCATCTCCTCCTTCAACCCTCCTTCTGCGCAAGCCCGCCGGCGCCCCAGCTCCCCTGCTGCCCTGGCCTCCGTAGCGCACAATAGCCCAGCCGCAACACCACTCCTCTCCGCCATTCGACCTGCACAGTGCCATCCCGGACCTCCCTACTCCTGGACGCGCTCCAGCCCCCTGTAGCACTGCCCTGGACCCAACCTCCCTCTCCGCCTGGTACCTTCACCCCGACGTTATCCCCCTCCGACGTGCCACTGCTGGCGGCGCCCTGACTCCCCTTTTGCGCCACACCCAGCTGGCGCACGATCCCCCTGCCTCCTATCCTGCTCCCTGCTAAAAGGTTTTTTTTTTCTGTTTTGTTTTACTTTTATTTTTACTTTTATTGTTATCATTATTATTATTATTATTATTATTACAATTATTCATATTATAATTATTATTATCCTTATTATTATTCTTATTCTTCTTATTATTGTTATTATTGTAGTTATAACAATTATTATTATTATTATTATTATTCTTGTTATTATTACTAATATTGTTATTATTGTTGTTATTATTTTTATTATTATTAATTTTATTATTATTATTATTATTATTATTAATTTTATTATTATTATTATTATTATTATTATTATTATTAACATTACTATTATTCTTGCTTCGTCTTTGCTTTGTTAGGGGGGTTTTATCAATTTATGTTTCTTTTGGTAGGATTATTATTTGAGGGCCCGCGCAGGGCGTTTCCGAGTGAGCGCCATCACCGCGCCTTGTTTCCAAGGTTCCGTTGTTGTCGCGCTTCAGTTCCGAGGTGAGTGTTTCTTCTCGCCGCTTGGTTTCACGTGCTCTAGGGAGTTTTTGTATGTGTCTGAGTCCTTGGTATTGACTATGTAGAGTGTCGGACTTTATCACGTGGCTTCGGACACACGTTGTGCCATCACGCGTTGGTTCCAAAGTTGTTTTGTCGTCGCGCTTTGATCTTGAGGTAGGTTCCCTTTGCACTGCTTTTAAAATTTAAGTTATATCGTTTCATGCTGCTTGCGCACCCTAATTGTTCAGAATAAATATTTTATTAATTTTAATAAATATGAGATGATAAACGATAATTAATTTTTCATATAAGATAGTTAATTTTTAAATGGTTATTTAGTGTAAAAAGGATCCGTTTATTTTATACACGGCACATGAAACATCCTTTTGACGAGAGGACACCCAATAATGAAAGAATGCACGTTTGGCTTTTAAACATAATTTACGAAATATAAAGTAGAGTTCTGTTTTAATGAGAAATGATTTCTTTTGAAGAGTGAACAAGTACTTTGGTTCTTTAAAGAAGTTGTCTGGTTGGCTTTTAAAGGTCATTTGGAAAAATAAAATTTTTTGGTTTGGTTTGGTTTATAAAAATATTGTCAGCCTGTGACGTAGTGTTTTTTTTGGGTTCTTTAAATGGTTTTAGACTGGGTTTTGTCTCATAAAGAAGTTGTACCGTTCTTTGAGTAGCGTTTGTGAAATGTATTAAATGCCCGTTTGTCACTTTATGGAAAACGATGAAAATGTTTTGATAAAACCCTCTTAGGATGACTCTCATGACTTAGTTGCAATTGATTGTTTGGGAGGCCGCGCTTAGTGGCTCCCAGGTACGTGAGTAGTTTAAAGTCATGAGGTTGTTCCATGGAGTGGCTCGGGGTGATGCCTGTTGTGCTTTATATATATATATGTGTGTGTATATGATTGGATGCTCGGTTGGCATCAGTTGGCTCACCCCTTTTTCAAACACTTGAGACATGGGAATCTGGAATATTGAGAGAATATTCTAAGAATGATTGCTGCACTGGTAGGTTATGGTACTGACCAGTGGCCCATAGTAGGTGGATATAATGGGTTTATTACTATAGGATTTTCCCTTGACCTGCCCGTGAGTGGATGGTCGAGCGTATTGTGCATTTTGATTTCATCGTGACATGTCGATAAGGATGATTTCTCATGTATTGGTGTCTTCTGGTTTATTCTCGATCTCCTAGGTTCACCCATGTCTATTCAGCTTTTGTTGCTTGCAGTACTGATTATGATGCTCACATGTATACCTACATTTCCCTTGCTGTGTGTTTTACTTTGTGCATTCTGGTGTATTTTTTTCCTTGGAAAATGGTAAATTGCTTTTGATTAGGTTTCAAAAAAATTGTTTTCAAATGAAAGTGTTTAATACGCTTTGTACAAATTTGAAAATTTAAACATCACTTTCCCTTTTACTGGAATGTCATTGACACTAATGAATAATCCCGAATTTGGAAATGTGGATGGATCTCTAGTATGGTGGATGGATGACCTGGGTGGCACGGATACATGCATGTGAGTGAGGCTCTAAAGAATACCAATGGCAAAGGTTTAACCCACTAAGCTTGTTCTAAATTAAAGATGTTTTCAAAGAGAAAAGTTTTGATGTTATGACAACTTGTTTTCTCGGATTTCGAGCTTGTCACCTATGCAGTGTTTGATTTTGAGGTTTTTATTCATTCGTTGAGTTGGCCTTGAATGGATTTTTGACTTTTCCTTGTCCAGCGGTTATCCCTTTGAAGCTTCAATGGGATATCGTAGTGCGGTTGATCAACCTAAGGATTTTATGCTTGAGTTTCAGAAGATGGATCCACCTCTCTTCTATGGTCAAGCAGAAACTTATGTGGCAGAGGAGTGGATGAGGAAGGTTTAAAGGGACTTTAGCCTCATTGAGTTGCCCGATTCGTTGAAGGTCAAGTTTGCGACCTTCATGCTTGAAGGTTCACCGTGGATGTGGTGGAAGTCAGTGTCTCGGAACAAGCCCCGTCAAGAGATTACTTGGGAGTTCTTCAAGGCTTTGTTCATTCGTCAGTACTTCTCTAAGAAAGAAAGGGTGAGAAAGGGGATGGAAATGTGTTGTCTGCAGCAGGGTGACGGATCTCTGTTGGAATATTTCCAGCACTTTGTAGAGCTAGTACCTTATGATTCAGGGTATGCCATGAATGACCCCATGAAGGCTCGACGCTTCGAGGCGGATCTCCGCCCTGATCTACAGTCGAAGGTGTCAGAGTCCAACCTAACTTCTTTTGTCGATGTGGAAAGACAAGCTTTTCGTGTCGAAGCCGTGATGGTAGGAGTTCTCGAAGTAGTTCTCCCTCCTTCGATCCCTATGAGCACTGGTGAAGATTCTGGAAAGGAGATGAGTAAGAAAATGGAAGTGGATGGATCAGGTCATGGGATCAAGAGGCCTCGATATCTTTCATCAACCTCTTCGGAGCGAGATATTATTGTGTGTTATCAGTGTGGCAAGAGGGGTCACAAGAAGTCATCGTGCCCAAGTGCTCTGAAGCCCTGCCAGGCATGTGGACGCTTGGGTCACTTGCGACGATTTTGTCGGGGCGTTTCAAGGAAGCGTCGCAGAGGGAGTTCTCAGAAGTAATGTGTTGTAGGGCCTTTGTTCAAAGTTTATGGTATAAGTTTCCTTTCAGTGTAAGTGATCTATTATCGTGGCCTTTCTATGGGTGTTGTTTTGGGTTTGAAATGTATGGGAACTTTATGGGTCTTTTGACGAACCTCGGCTTTCAATGCTAGTGTGTTTTAATTTTAAAATCTTGTCCTTAAATCTGTCAGATCAAAAGATGTATGTATCTCATTAGGATTATCAGAACCTGACTGCGAGGCAGGAGATGCTTCATCCATCAGAGCTCCAGCCAAAAGGTCTCTAAGTGAAGCCGGCGCATAGTCAGGAACCCCCCGGGGAAAATTTTAAAGAGTTTGGTGAAATTCGTGCCTCTATCGTCGTGGTGAGATAGTTTTGGTGTTGTTGCTCTGGTTCCTCTGTCGTTGTAGTTTTCCTCTTGTCGCAAAGCGCGCGATGGACTTATCCCTCACGTAGTGTCGGGAGTTGTGCCTCTTGGATGTAAGTTGTTGATCAGTGACTTTTCATGGGCCACTGATGTAAATCAGTTGCGGCCCTAGTTTGGGTCCATACCGAAGTGATGGGTCGTGAGTAGTCGTACGTCGTAGTTTCAGTGATTTGATCCTTGGGCCCACCCTCCCCACCCATGGGGTTAGGGTTTTTAGTTGTGATAAGTATCCATTTAAGCTTCTACCCCTTTCGGACGAGAGTAAATGTTTAAAATGTACTTATTATGCTCTTTCTAGCCTTGGTAAGGCCTGATACAGGTCTAAATTGGTCTTCTGGTTGGTCGCTAAGAGGTCAGTCCTTTTATGGTGGGGAGACCCACCATGAGTCTCCTTGAGTATTCTCTTAAGTCGTTATCGGGGGCTAGTGGAGTTCTTATGGTGGGGAGTCCATTCGGGCCTCCCCTCTGCCGTTGGTCTGTTTCGGGAAAGGAGGTTGAGTCCCGTAGTTGGTAGACGAAATGTCCTTTGGTTAAGAGGTTGGATCTTATTAATGTAGAATCCTTAGGCGTCGATCGATCGGCTGGACAATGTTGTGGATTTCTGGGGGCAGAAAGCGTTATGGTGGGGAGAATTGTAGCAACCAGAACTGAGAATTTATTTTATTTTATGATTTCTTTGTCTTTAAATTATTTTTTTGCGGTTCGTGTTTAGTACCGGACTAGGTTCTTGAGTTTTTGTTAATAAGTGCGCTTCTTGACATGATGTCGTTGGGCGCGTGAGCGGAGCCTGTTCTGGAAGCCCCGCGCGTCCCTACCCGGTGTATTTGTGCTTCCCGTTGTCTTTGAAAAATTTTAAATAGAGAGTCTTTATATTTAGCGCGCACATCTATTATTATAAGTTAATAATTATTTTTATTATTTAAGACGAAATGAATATTTTTATCATTTGTATTTTTATCACTATGATTATCATTATCATTATTATTTTTATCATTATGTTATAAATAAATAATTAATGAAATTGTTAATGTTGCGGATAATAGTATAATCGTTATTAAATATGATTTGTTATTAATATTTATTATTGTTATTATTATTATTGTAATTTATTATTATTATGATCATGATTTGTTTTATTTAATTTTATTTTTCTTTTATCTTTTATTTTCTTTTTCTTCTAACCCTAGCGGGCCACCCCCTTTATATTTTTTTTTCTTTCTCCCCGTGGGAGCCGCCGCCTCCTTCTATTCTTCTCCCCCACTGTCGGCCTCTGCCCCCTACCTGTCCACCCATCGAACCCCTTGCTCGGCCTCCTCTTTGCAACCTGCTTCCTGGCACCCTGCTCCCTCCATTTTCCTCTCCTCCAGCAGCCGTAGCACCTGGTTCCCTCCCTCCTCTGTCCGCCACCGCACAGCTGACCAGCCGCACACACCCGGATTGGCCTCCACTTCACGCATCACATCTACCTGCTTTAACCTCTTGGCCTCCTGCTACCCGTTGCCCCTACACCTTGGATCGAGCCGACGCCTCGGCCGCCTCTTCCTGGTTTCCCCACACCCTTTCCGCCTCACCTCCCCTGTCCGCAGCAGCACCCGCAGCTCAGCCGTGCCCCGCTTCTGCACTCCCTCACCGGCACCCCTCCCTTATCCCTCATCTCCTCCTTCAACCCTCCTTCTGCACAATCCCTCCGGCGCCCCAGCTCCCCTGCTGCCCTGGCCTCCGTAGCGCACAACAGCCCAGCCGCAACACCACTCCTCTCCACCATTTGACCTGCACAGCGCCAGCCCGGACCTCCCTACTCCTGGACGCTCTCCAGCCCCCTGTAGCACTGCCTTGGACCCAACCTCCCTCTCCGCCTGGTACCTTCACCCCGACGCTATCCTCCTCCGGCATGCCACTGCTGGCGGCGCCCTGACTCCCCTGTTGCGCCACACCCAGCCGGCGCACGATCCCCCTGCCTCCTATCCTGCTCCCTGCTAAAAGGTTTTTTTTCTGTTTTGTTTTATTTTTATTTTTACTTTTATTTTTATCATTATTATTATTATTATTATTACAATTATTCATATTATAATTATTATTATCCTTATTATTATTCTTATTCTTCTTATTATTGTTATTATTGTATTTATAACAATAATTATTATTATTATTATTCTTCTTGTTATTATTACTAATATTGTTATTATTGTTGTTATTATTTTTATTATTATTAATTTTATTTTTATTTTTATTATTATTATTATTATTAATTTTATTTTTATTATTATTATTATTATTATTATTAACATTACTATTATTCTTGCTTTGCCTATGCTTTGTTAGGGTGTTTTTATCAATTTATGTTTCTTTTGGTAGGATTATTATTTGAGGGCCCGCGCAGGGCGTTTCCGAGTGAGCGTCATCGCCGCGTCTTGTTTCCGAGGTTCCGTTATTGTCGCGCTTCAGTTCCGAGGTGAGTGTTTCTTCTCGCCGCTTGGTTTCGCGTGCTCTAGGGAGTTTTTGTATGTGTCTGAGTCCTTGGTATTGACTATGTAGAGTGTCGGACTTTATCACATGGCTTCGAACACACGTTGTGCCATCACGCGTTGGTTCCAAAGTTGTTTTGTCGTCGCGCTTTGATCTTGAGGTAGGTTCCCTTTGCACTTCTTTTAAAATTTAAGTTATATCGTTTCATGCTGCTTGCGCACCCTAATTGTTCAGAATAAATATTTTATTAATTTTAATAAATATGAGATGATAAACGATAATTAATTTTTCATATAAGATAGTTAATTTTTAAATGGTTATTTAGTGTAAAAAAGATCCGTTTATTTTATACACGACACTTGAAACATCCATTTGACGATCGAACACCCAATAATGAAAGAATGCACGTTTGGCTTTTAAACATAATTTACGGAATATAAAGTAGAGTTCTGGTTTAATGAGAAATGATTTCTTTTGAAGCGTGAACAAGTACTTTGGTTCTTTAAAGAAGTTTTCTGGTTGGATTTTAAAGGTTATTTGGAAAAATAAAATGTTTTGGTTTGGTTTGGTTTATAAAAATATTGTCAGCCTGTGACGTAGTGTTTTTTTTGGGTTCTTTAAATGGTTTTAGACTGGGTTTTGTCTCATAAAGAAGTTGTACCTTTCTTTGAGTAGCGTTTGTGAAATGTATTAAATGCTCGTTTGGAACTTTATGGAAAACGATGAAATTTTTTTGATAAAACCCTCTTAGGACGACTCTCATGCCTTAGTTGCAATTGATTGTTTGGGAGGCCGCGCTTAGTGGCTCCCAGGTACGTGAGTAGTTTAAAGGCATGAGGTTGTTCCACGGAGTGGATCGGGGTGATGCTTGTTGTGCTTTATATATATATATATGTGTGTGTGTCTATGATTGGATACTCGGTTGGAATCAGTTGGCTCACCCCTTTTTCAAACACTTGAGACATGGGAATCTGGCATATTAAGAGAATATTATAAGAATGATTGATGCACTGGTAGGTTATGGTACTTACCAGTGGCCCATAGTAGGTGAATATAATTGGTTTATTACTATGGGATTTTACCTTGACCTTCCCTTGAGTGGATGGTCGAGCGTATTGTGCGTTTTGATTTCATCGTGACATGTCGATAAGGATGATTTCTCATGTATTGGTGTCTTCTGGTTTATTCTCGATCTCCTAGGTTCACCCATGTCCATTCATCTTTTGTTGCTTGCAGTACTAATTATGATGCTCACATGTATACCTACATTGCCCTTGCTGTGTGTTTTACTTTGTGCGTTCTGGTGTATTGTTTTCCTTGGAAAATGGTAAATTGCTTTTGATTAGGTTTCAAAAAAATTGTTTTCAAATGAAAGTGTTTAATCCCCTTTGTACAAATTTGAAAATTTAAACATCACTTTCCCTTTTCCTGGAATGTCATTGACACTAATGAATATACCCGAATTTGGAAATGGTAAAAGGGAAATGGTTCGTACTTTCTTTTTAAGTAAAATGCTTAGAAAAACATACTTTTATAAATTTTAGTTCAAACTTGAAATGATGTTTCTTTTATTTTAACGGTAGTGCATTGGGAATAGATATCGGGATAGCCTACTGAGTTTTAATACTCACGCCTATAGTTCTTTTCTGTTTTTAGTGTTTGTGCAGGCTATAGCTTGAGTGCGCTCGCCAAGGGAGACATTTGATCGTTGAGTCGGAGAGCGACCCGCAAGGTCGCACGGAGTTTTTTCGGACATCGTGTTTGGTCAGTTTTATTCTTTTTCTTTTATCATGTTTAGTCACTTTATTTGGTTTGTCTTTTCTGCGCTGCTCTGTATTATTTTCACTGTCTTATTTATTTATATTGGGAGAAATCATTCCCACAGCCTCTATTGATGCCCTGGCGCTTGTCGCCAGCCCGGGAGGATCAGGAACGCCTCTCGGGCCATGTCGCGGACCAGCTCGGGTGACCGGTTCAGGGTCGACCCGGGTTGGTTCGTGACAATGTTGCTAGACACTAACCTTGGACTTTAGGCAGGCTTTGCCTAATTCCACTAATAAAGAGGCCTAGAGGGTCACACACTATGTGTGACTAAGTATCTCAATTAAATATTAATTTAACAAGTTGAATATAAATTATTCCTGATTGTGGTTTAATAATTATTCAAGGATGCCTGATCGCATTTATTTTGACACTAGTTATTCGAGATAACATATTGTGGGTGTAATAATATATTTATTAGCGAGTAATGCAGTGATATTTATTTGAGAAATAAATATCCATTATTCAAGCTCTAATATATGTGGTGGAGGAAATAAAGAAAATGGAAAAAAAAGTACACACCATGTAATTTTTCTAGGGATTTGTGAGTACTAATATTATTTATTTAATTAAATAATATTAGGTGTAATTAGTTGGGCGTATGTCAAGTAATAATAATATTCAGCTATTATTATTAAACATGAGGTCTTACTAAGAATTAAATGAAATGAATAAATTTTTTCGGGTACTTAATTCATTTTATTATTCTAAGTAATTAAAATCCCAAATATATAATTCTCATTTGCTTAGCCATTTTTTTTGTGGTTGTGCACAACGGATCTAAAGAAATATCTCAAGCCAAGAGAGAATTATTTTCTTCCAAGAACGCTCTCAAGTTACGAGAGAGATCCTCCTCCTATGGATCAAGGAGAGTGTTATGCAAGCGGCTCTCAAGGCGATCGAAGGTGGACATCACAAGCAAAGTCTCTTCCATGCTAGCACCCAAAGATCCCTTCAGCGATGTCCAAAGATACATGGAGCACGTGTGGATCACCACTAGAGTAATCCTACACTTGGATTCTATGACGAAACGAAGGATCACATCGGATTGTGATCAAAAATATCAACGGAGAGATAATTCCATCAATGTAATTATTATATTTTAATTAAATTATTTATAACCAGCATATGATGATCCTCTCTATGGTTCTGGGACTCCCTTATTTTTCTTTAATTCTTCATTCTATTCCGAATATCCAATGTTTTATTATCATGATGGATCTCAGATTGATCATTTTTTAGGGAAAAAATAAAGTTGGGTACACCCACCAATGCGCTTCCGCTGCACCCAGAACCTACAAGTCGTATCAGAGGGGTCATATCAGTGATTATAATTTTTTAGTTTTTTATTGGTGATTTATGCATTTAATAATTTAGTTGTTTCAATTCAAGTTAATCATTCTATAAATCTGAATCTTAAGATCTATTCTTCCTCTTTCATTTCTCATTCACATTATAGAAACAATTTTTTCTTTTAATTTTGATTAAAATAAAATAGAGGATCTCATCTGGAGGTTCCAAAGCTTCCTGGCCATACCACACTAGAAAAAACAGTGTGTATTTTGTAGTACACATCATGTAGTATAGGTTCCATGCACCAGGATGGTTTGCCAAACTAGGAAATATCATTGGATTCTATCTAAGTCTATAGGACTCCATGTGTTGACCAGGTATAGGTGGCACACAGTTTCTAGATTACACGCCATGTGGCCCACTGAACATGGCATGTATTCCCTTCGGGTTAGGATTGGACCGTGTACCCCATACACGGCTTTCCTTTCTCGAAATTGTGTAACACAGATACTACACGGCATGCGTCCCACTGAACACACTGTGTACTCTGATGATTTCTGAAGTATATCAAAACTCCATGACCCTAGGCGTATACTTCAGATGGATGGTGAATAAAAGTACACACTGTGTAGTTAGAACTACACGCTGTGTACTCATACAAATTATGTAGATTTATTAAAATTTATTATTATATTATATAAACCCTTGAGACATGTACCATAGTGCGGGAGTAAAGCTGAGGAACAACATGTGATAGGTGTTTTATATATGTGTGTTTAATTTAATATTTTTGTAATGTTTATTTCTACTCATTGGGTAGTTATGAATGGGAATTCATTGGGTTGCCTCCAAGGTACAAGTTACGTACAAAGATAATTTTAAATGAATTTATTTGTTTAAAAATTATGATGGATGATAATCTCAAGGAAATTCAGAAAAAGGGTTTAAGATAAAAGGATTGATTAAATAAAGATAATTAATTGATTTGAGCATGATTTATCTTAAAATAGAATGATTAAAGAATTAAATTCCAGTTTTAGTTATGCGTAAATATCGTTGCATGTATGGATGATCATGATCTAGACCAAGACCTTTGTATGTGAATGGTTTCTTTTAATTTATTTATTTAAATTAAATTTTTGGGCCTGTGAGCCTTCTCCTCGTTAACATGTAGGGCTTGTGTTCCCAAGGCTTCTTTTATGTAAAACCCTGTTTTACCACTCACCTACGAGTGAGATAAAATCATATGTAATGGATAGATCTCCCAAGATAGTGGAGGTAGCTTAAGTTATGAGCCAAGTTGAAACCAATCCAAGGAGATACAAAGGTTGGTAGGTGGAAAGCTATAAACACGAACCCATAAAGGTTCAAGGTGTTTCTCCCCTAGGTCATGGGTTATTTTATCAACTGCTAGATAAACTAACAAATATAACAAGCTCGTGATCATACCATTTATTTTATTTCTATAAATTTCATGGTTTATTTATTGTGGTTGTTTTTTCACGATCACACAATTAATTATTTAAACAAGCATGCAAGATGGAACTAAAATAAGACCGTATTATGTGTAAATATTATCTTAGAAATGGTTAATCAATTAAGTATATCCCACTTAATATTAACAAGAATGTAATCAAGGATAATAAAATGAAAATTTCTGTATAAGGATAAAATCTCTAAAAGAAAATATTAAGTCGGTATAGCCTTCCATAATCTTGGTTAGAATCGAACCATAGTTCAAAGTGATTTACCAACCCTAGTTGGGATGATTTCAATTATCAGGGAATTTTAATTTAAGGTTTTAGGTTGACTTGACTTGTTTCACATCAAGGGTTGACCGCCACAGAAGGACTTGGTGTGACTAAGAGGCAAAGGTTGAGGAAATCCAAAATAAAAGGATTTCATGATTGGGGAGTCCACTCAGCTGATCAAGGAGTTGTGAGTTAATGCAGTTGGCATTTGGAATGCCTACCTAAAACCCTTAAATTTTCTTAACCAACCCTAGTTGGGGTAATGAAAAGGGAAATATGGATCTTTGACACTAGAATATTCAGAAAATAGAAAATTATGAAATCAATGGTGAGGTCTATTGGATTTCGATAAAATAGTGTGAGACTAATAAGTATTAAATTATTTATTTGTCTTGGTTTTATCATGATAAAGAATGAAACATTTTCTTATCTTAAATTTGTGGAAACGAAAATAAAAATGACTTCAAACATATAATTGTGAACCATACTCAAGAAGAAAAACCTTCTCACCAATATCGATTTCCATGAATGGCAGAGGCGTTTATGTTTCATCCTTCGCCATGAGATGAAATTGTACGTGCGGGCGGAGCCTATTTCAGTTGCGCTTAGAAAAGAGGCCAGTGATGAGAAACTATATCTCTATATAAAATATATGGATTATGCCACATATTTCCAATTTTTCATATTATCATCCATGTCTAATGAGCTCTTGAAGCAACATAAAAACATGGATGCATATAGCATGATGTATCACCTTAAGGATCTCTATTAAGAGAAGGAGAGGTAGGAGAGATATAAGATCCCCAATGCTTTGTTTACAACTAATTTTGGTGAGTCTGCACCAGCTGGGCCTAATTTATTCAAGATTATTAGCTATATTTAACTCCTATACATCTTAGGTATTAAGTTCTCGGATGAGTTTCATACAGATCACATCCTATCATCACTTCCCAAGACCTTATCTAGATTTATTTTGAACTACAACATGAAAAACAATGATAAGAGTCTATTGGAACTTCTGAACTTAATTATCCATGTAGATAAGGACATGGGGCATGAAAAACCCACAGTCCTTATGGTGAATAAGAAAAGGAAGAACAAGGAAAAGGGGTCAAGGATTCATAAATGGTTTGATTCCCCTGAGAACCATCCCTCCAAAAAGGGGAAGATCCATAGGTAGGGAAAGTAATGGGAGGTGGTATGTTTTGCATGTGGCAAGTCAGGCCACTGGAAGAGGAACTGCACCCAGAAGTGTGGGGACACTAAAGGTGTGTTTGTTATTGAGTTTAATCTTTTCATTTCTACACATTGAGTATTAGATACCGCTTATGGGGATCATATATGTATTCAAATACATGAACCAAGTAGATTTAGAAATATTTCTAAAGGATAGGTGGATCTTTGAGCTACCAATGGTGTGAGGCTGGTTGCATTGGCCATTAGCGATTACCATCTCCCATTGCAAACTTAGATTCTTTTGGTTTTACAAAACTGTTATTACATGCCTAGTGTTACCAAGAACATAATTTATGTATCATGTTTGGATATGGATGGATTTATTTTCAAGTTTATAAATAAGGGTTGTTTATTTTATAAGAACAACGTATGTTATGGTATGGAGCATTTAAATAATGATTTGTATGTATTAAATTATGAAAACCAAGTGTTGGCAATCAATAACAAAACAAACACACATTACTCATACATCACCCTATTGTGGAATCACTGTCTCAGTCATGTAAACGAGAAGTGGTTGACAAAGCTCTGCCAAGATGGTTATTTAGACTCTACTAAGATAAAACCAATTGATATATTTCTCTCTTGTTTATAAGGTAAAATGAACAAGTCACCTTTCGGTGGATAGGGTGAAAGGGCCACAGAGCTTTTAGGATTGGTGCACATGGATGTGTGTGGACCATTTTTGAGTAGAATCTAGAGGTGGATATTCTTACTTCATTATTTTTAATGATTATTTGAGTAGATATGGCTATTTATACTTAATGAGGTATAAGTTAGAGTCCTTAGAGAAATTTAAGGAATTGAAGAATGAAGTAGAGAATCATCATGGTAAGAAGAGAAAGAAACTTTGATCAGATCGAGGTAGAGAATATCTGAACCAAGAGTTCATCGATCTTCTACAGGATTTTGGGATTCTATCTCAGCTCACTTTTCCATATACACCATAATGGAATGGTGTTAGTGAAAGGATGAACCACACCATGTTGGACATGGTGAGTTCGATGATGATTCATGAAGATCTTCAATTATCCTTTTGGGGGGATACATTACAAAATACAGTATACACATTAAACTAAGTAGAAACTAAGGTGGAAAATGGAATTCTCTATAAATTATGGAATGGAAAGAAACCCATTTTGTCTCTCACACATGTATGGGGATGCGAGGCATTTGTTAAGGCCTTCTCAGGAAACAAACTAGCACCCCGGGGCACTAGGTGTATCTTTATAGGATATCCCAAGGAAACGAAAGGATGTTACCTATATAAACCTTCATACAAGAAAGTGATTATCATCAGATAAGTTTTCTTTCTTGAGAGGGAGCACATCCTCAAAAAGGATAGTGGGAGAAATATTGACTTTGATGAAGTTGATGCTCAAGATACACAGGAGTTGTTACAGGAACAAGTTCCACAAGTCCCCGTGGAAGAGGTTCTAGAAACACAAGTACTACGTAGGAGCTCAAGATTGGTAAGGGAACCAGAGATATTTGGTTTCCTAGTCACTAAGTATGGTGAATCGTTATTGTTGGACAATTATGAACCTCTATCCAACAAGGAAGCAATTGAAAGCACATAAGCTTCAAGATGGATAGAAGCTATGAATTCTAAGATGGATTCCATGTATCAGAACCAAGTCTAGGTTCTGGTTAATGATCCAATTGATGTAAATCCTGTTGGATGAAAATTGGTATTCAAGAGAAATTTGGACATGGAAGTTCAAGTTAACACCTATAAAGCAAGGCTAGTGGCTAAAGGATTTGGACAGCATCAAGGAATTGACTGTGATGAAACCTTCTCAATAGTTTCCATGTTTAAATCCATAAAAATCATACTTTCAATAGAATCTTACCATGACTATGAGATTTGGAAGATGGATGCCAAAATAGTGTTCCTTGATGAGAACCTTTAGGAAGATGTTTTTATGACACAACCATAAGGGTTTGTGACACTAATTGAATCCAAATGGATTTTCAAGTTGCATAAATCCATGTATGGATTAAATCAAGCATCCAGTTCATGGAATATTCAATTTGATGAAGCCATAAAGGAATTTTGTTTCATTAAGAATGAATTTGATCCATGTGTTTATAAGTGGTTTAATGGGAATGTCGTCGTTATCCTAGTATTATATGTTAGTGACATATTTCTTGTTGAAAATGATGTACCAGTCTTACAGTCAGTTAAGGACTGGTTGAACAAGTGTTTCTCTATGAAGGACTTGGGTGAAGAATCCTACATTCTAGGGATCAAGATCATTTGTGATAGATCCAAGAGGCTGCTTAGACAAAGTCAAGGTACATACATTGACCAGATACTAAATAGATTTAGTTTGGAACAATCCAAGAAGGGATTGCTTCCAGTGTCACATGGCCTACATCTTTCAAAGAAAATGTGTCCTCAGACACAACCGGAGAAAGATAGAATGTGTAAGATACCATACTCTTCTGCTATAGGATCCATCATGAATGCCATGCTATGTACCAGGCTTGATGTTGCCTATGCACTGATCGTGGTAGGTAGATATCAAGCAGATCCAAGAGAAAAGAATTTGACTGCTGCTAAGACTATCCTTAGGTATCTGAGAAGAACTAAGGATATGTTCTGGGTGTATGGAGGAGATGAGGATCTTGTCATTAGAGGGTATGTTTATGTTGGTTTTTAGAGAGATCAGAATGATCTAAAGTCACAATATGGATATGTTTTCTATCTCAATGGAGGAGTTGTGAGCTGGAAGAGTTCAAAGTAACCAGTTGTCGCTGATTCTATAGTGGATTCTAAATATATAGTGTCTTATGATGCATCCAAGGAATCCATATGAATTCGGAACTTTTTCCAGGATTTTGATGTGGTGCCTAGAAATAAATATCTTATCACATTTAATTGTGATAATACTGCAATGGTGGATCTTGCAAAAGAACCAAGGTCACATCAACGGAAAAAAACATACTCTGGAAGTATCACCTATTGATGGATTTCTATAAAAGGGGTTAAGTTTTAGTGAGAAGAGTGTCTATGGAAGAGAACTTGGAAGACCCCATGACTAAAGTCCTATGTCAGTAGAAGCATGAATATCATGTGAGAGCTAGAGGGTTAAAGGTTGTTAGAAGTTGGCTCCAGTACAAGTGGGATTCTGTTGGAGTTGGTGGCCTAAAACAAACTAATTTGTACTTTATTCATTAATAAATACTTTATTATGTCTTTATTGTTCTTATGCATGACAATTCATGTGATAATTTCCAAAGGATAGTTGTTTCATTAAAGGTTCATACAGATCCCTGCAATGATGAGAACTCGGAAGTACCATAACACTATTCTCGAATATATGTTCTATAGCCTGATGATGTTGTTTGAGGGATACAAATAATACAGGACATTAAGGGTGAGGAATCATAAAAATTTGAGGCATGTTCTCATGGTGTGCACCCTTGGTAATATCTCAGAGGGTATTATGAGAACAAGAACCGCCAGCCAGAAATCCACATTTCACAGTGTCATTGGATGTTCCTATCTATGGACGTGTGTATTGGACCTTAGACTTTAAGATTATTATTAATGGGTATTACCACTTTTGAACTTAGATTTATTGATGAAAACTATGAAGACACACTATTCACAATGAGGTTGGATATGTTGGGTGCGTTATGAGTAATACTGCACTAATAGATAATGCGAGAAAAGATTTTTTTTCCTTCGGTTTCATAACGCAAGTAGATATCTCAGACCCTTTGATGGAATTGATATAGCCTAAATAAATCCATTTCCATGGTAAGGAATGGGCGAGTTCAATTCTAGAAATTCAAAGAAAGAATAATTTATCAAATGGGTAGATGGCACTAGCATGTAACCCTCTTGATTTGATATATTGAGACAAAGGGATTACATTACATGGTAAGCGTTTGTAGGAGGTGACACATCATTGCAGCGTTAACTTCTTTCTCTATGGGTGCCTTGGCGTGTTGTTAGATGCTAACCTTATACTTTAGGCAGGCTCTGTCTAATGTCACTGAGAAAGAGGCCTAGAGGGTCACACACTATGTGTGTCCAAGTATCTTAGTAAAATATTAATTTAACAAGTTGAATAAATATTATTCCCGATTTTGGTTTAATAATTATTCAAGGATGTCTAATTTCATTTATTTTGACACTAGTTATTCGAGAGAATATATTGTGAGCATAATAATATATTTAGTAGCAAGTAATGCAGTTATATATATTTGAGAAATAAATAGAAATTATTCAAGGTCTAATAAATGTTGTGGAGGAAATAAAGAAAATGTAAAAACAAAAGTACACGTCGTGTATATTAATATATACACGTCGTTTAATTTTTCTAGGGATCTATGAGAAATAATATTATTTATTTAATTAAATAATATTAGGTGTAATTAGTTGGGTGCATATCAAGTAATAATAATATTCAACTGTTATTATTAGACATTGGGTCTTACTAAGAATTAAATGAAATGAATAAATGCTTTTGGGTAATTAATTCATTTTATTATTCTAAGCAATTAAAATCGTAATTATATAATCCTCATTAGCCTAGCCATTTTTTGGTGGTTGTGAAAAATGGATCTAAATAATTCTCTTAAGAAAAGAGATAATTCTTTTCTTCTAAGAACATTATCATGTTACGTGAGAGATCCTCCTCTACCAGTTCAAGGAGAGTGCTTTGCAAGAAGCTCTCAAGGTGATCAAAGGTGGATATCGCAAGCGAAGGCTCTTCCACGATAACACTTGAAGATCCCTTCGGCGACATCCAGAGATACGTCAAGCACATGTGGATCACTCTTAGAGGAATCTAACACTTGGATTCTATGATGAAATGATGGATCACAATGGATCGTGATCGAAAACATCAACAAAGAGAGAATTCCATCAAGGTAATTCTTGTCTTTTAATTAAATTAATTATAACCAACATATGTTTATCCTCTCTATGGTTCCAAGACTCCCTTAATTTTCTTTCTTTCTTCATTCCATTATGAAGATCCAGAACTTTATTATTGTGATGGATCACATAATGATCGTTGTTAATGGAAAAATCAAAGATGGGTACACCCACCAACGCACTTCCACTGTCCCCGGAACCTTCAATGTCTACTTTACCAAAATTATAGGGTGTTATTCTACACTTATCCTCAAATTCTACCTTAGTATTATCTTCTCTAATATTTGTTTTCCTAAATCTAGTTCTCAAGGTTTCTACAAAAATTCCTCTAATACTAATAATAATACCCTGACCCTAGAAGCTCAAAGTCGATGCATTATTTTATTACATTGTTATAATTACAAGGAATCAAATATTAAAGGACTGATCACTTTAAAAGTCTTAGAAATCCATATTACATATATGATACCGATAATACATTGGGAAATCTAAAATATAAACATGATACATAATAAAATGATATAAACAGCATCCTTGAAACTCATTCAAATGAGTCTTCTTCTTAACCTGGGGAAAAGAAACATAATAAGGGTGAGCTCAATTGCTCAATAAGGTTAAGTAAAGAATAAGAAAAAATTAACATATGAGAATAATCAACATGGAAATGTAAATAACTAATAACAAATTCCATTAAAATAACTAGATAAGTAAAAATAAATATGGAAAGGTAATAAATTGAAACACATTCCATTTAATAAATGAACTAATAATGAAATACATTTATAGATATATCGATGAAAAATCTCATGGATAAAAAATGATAACTAAAATAAAGGTAATGCTTTAATATTGGATGTCATGTATCTGGTACATGAACCACTATACCCCTCAATATCTATTCTCAAGATAGTTTAAAATATTCTAATTTTTTCAACTGATTCATCTCATGAGACTACTAATGCATCGATTGGATATCTATAATCGTTCCCCTCCCATATCTACCATTCCAAAACATTCCTCATATATCGAATAATCAATTTAATTAATAAATTGTTTACATTATCACAAAATTTTCATATTGAATAAGGGATGTGGATTTATCAATAATTTACCCAATAGAGGATAAGTAATAATAAGGGTTGTTAATGTTGATTAATGTAAATTCCATTGAAAGATCATTAAAACATTCTTTAGGAAAATAATATTTAAACATCAAAAAATATATCATACCACTTTAAAACATTTGAATCACAATCCCCATAAAGGAATAACATTAAATGAAACTTATAATATCATGAAAATAATTATATTCATGATATAAAATTTCAAAGGGTAGTATATAAACCATATCAAATTGAGTTGGTTCATAATAATAAATAATCCACAATGGAATGTAAATTCACGCAAAATCCCTTACTTTGAGTCTGACTTGTCATGTGTGTCTTTATATTCCTAAATAATAAAATTATGTTGATTGTTTAATTTATTTATAACCTTTATAAATTTTATTATTACTTTTACTTAACTTATTATAATGTTTCTAATAACTACTTAAACAAATAAGTTTACATTGGGGGTTTTGACCATATTCAGTTTATGTGTCAAAAACGACTTTGGTAGATCAACTATGGTCAAAGGGGTCATTATATAAACATATCCAAAATAATAATCATGAAATAATTATCATATTTATACATTAATTATACTTTTAAAATCAATGATTAAATATGGTTATGAAAAATGAATCAACGTTACAATATGGATGCGGTAAGTTGTACGTACGCAAGATCAAAGTTCTCATTTGTCAATGATCATTATGGAAAGAAGGTAAGTTGTCACGACCCGCCCTCGGGGATCGTGCCGTGACTACCCCAAGCCCGCCTTCCATAGGCCAGGGGCTGGCGACTAGCACCAAGGCGTAATTCCCAGTAAAAGGGAAGGCGTTGCCTTTGAAAAGTAAACAAACACCATAGAGTAAGTAAGCGGAAAAGTAAACACTAAGTAAAAAAACAGAGTACAACTGAAAGTGCGAAAAAGTAAATGGGCTAGTATACAAACCCAAACTGAAAGTAAAGTACAACTCGAAAGGGAAAATAGCAACTATAAAGTAAAAGCCGCTACACCGAGTTTTCCACTGGAAATCACACCTGAAGGGTGGGTACAGATAGCTCCACTGCTCCTCGGGTCCCGTCGTTCGCTCCGAACACGTTCTGCCCAGTGGTCCACCTCCAGGTACCGTCTTGCTCTGCAAGCCTCAGCCAAGATCAACGCTGTTCGTCGTCTGCAACCAACACAACGTAGTGCGGGCATAGCCCGTGCAGGGGTGAGTATAAGCTACTCAGTAGGGACCCCGAGACCCCTGAAGGTCTCCAAAAATCCACAAAGGATAAACCACAAAAGATAGATACAACACGAAGTAACAACCGACACTACTTAGGTATATGCCCATACATATACCTAAGTCATCAATTCCAATACGCTCCAACCTCCGAGCCCAAGTACAACTCAGTCCACACAGGAAAGTATATGTATTCCACACAGGAAAGAAAAACAAAATCCACACAGGATAGTAAAACACAATCCACACAGGAAAGCAACAAGATTCAGCTCACACAGGTATACTTTATCGAAAGACGATAAAGATGATCTCTGATCCATCTAAGTCATCGGACCCACGAAGGATCGATAGGTAACTAACCCCCGCAAAGACCCACACAGGATCGGGCCCACACAGGACCTGTAGGCGCTGGTTCACACAGGACCGCTGAGCGCAATGACCCACACAGGATCGGACCCACACAGGATCGGGCCCACACAGGACCTGTAGCACTGATCCAAGTAGGATCGCTGAATGTTGTAGTCGTCGTCGAATCCACCAAGGATCTCTGTACTGTCGTCGTCGCAGTCACAGTAGTAGTAGCAGTAGCAGTCACAGTCGCAGCCAGCACTAGGGTTCCCGCACACAGCAAGATCGTTCGGGAGGGTCCGCTCCACGAGCCGAGAGGCTGATACATCAACTGTCACAAAGTCCAGAGTTGATGTATCCAAAAGCTCTGTATCGCCAACAGGAACTCAACACAACAGACGGCGCATCGATCGGACGCCCGGTCTGAGAGTTATTGGCTTTTTCGTCCCAGGGGCCCGGTTGGTTTTTAATGCAAAACCAACCTGACTGTACTCCACCTGTGTCCAAACCTCGGGCGGAGTATTCCAAAAGATCCGTCTCACTAAGAGGAACACGACAAAGCTGATGGCACGTCAATCGGACGTCCGTAGCTCAAGATATGAGCGTTTCCGCTCTGAAGGCCCGGTTGGTTTCGTGTACGAACCGACCCGGCCGAACCCAAAGTATTCCGAAACTTTGAGTGCGATATACTGAATCGACCGTATCGATCCAAGGATCACATCTCCACTGACGATTCGTCGATCGGAGGTCTGTAGCTCAAGTTATGGCCAAAAGACCGAAGTCGATTCGAAAACGGGGGGTCCGGGTCCGGGCCGACCCGGCCCGACCCCCCCCCCCCCCCCCCCCCTGAATCGGCCCGAACTGGGTCGACCCGAACCGGGTCGACCCGACCCGGGTCCAACCCGGGTCCGACCCGGCCCGGCCGGCGGCAGCGCGGCCTGGGCACCGCTCGGGTGCCACGCGCGGGGGGAAAAGCCCCCACTTCCCTGCTGGCAGTGCGGCTGAAGTCGCGCCTTTGAGAAACCGGCCCCCCTCATGGGGGCCTGCCTTTGAGAAAAACGGGGGGGGGGAGGGGCGCTGCCCCCCCTTGGTGTAACCGCGACCCCCCTTTTATGGGGGGCCGGTTTGTGGCCAGACGGGGGAATTAATTCCCCCGGTTCATCTCCCTTCCGGCCGGCCCAACATGGTCGGCCGGTTCTTCCTCAACGGGACCGGCAAGGCCGGTCCCCCCTTCCGGCTTCCGACACCGGCGGCCCGGCTAGCCACTGGTCTTTCCGTTCCGCCGCGGCCCGGAACTGGCCGCGGCCTTCGTCATCCGGCGCGGTGCGACGGCATCGCGCCCCTTCGCCGCGGCCCCGCTCCGGCCGCGGCGCGACGGCGTCGCGTTCTTGATAAACTTCTACGGCGCGGCGCGACGACGCCGCGCAACTATATCCGTGCGATTTCCGCCTGGTGCGACGGCACCACGCCATCTCGTTCATCCATAAGAAAATAATATTAATCAAGAAAAAAGGAGGGGGGAATTCGGCCGTGTTTGTGCGGTCTGACCCCCCTCTCGTTAGATGATAACCCTTAAATAAATATCCACAAGATTATCATGCTAGAACCAAGAACGAGAGTAAATAAATAATCAACAACAAACCCCTACCTCGGTTTCAAGATCAATGATCGTCAACGACCCGCGGAAGACGCGTCGCGGTGGTCGGCGTCACGGAAGAAGGACGTCGATGTCGTGAAGCGAGGATTCGAAGTTCTTTGATGAATATTTTGTCGCGAGAAATCATCGCGGAAGATTTGACGCGGAAGGGGACGTCGTCGGTGTTCCGGGTAAGGCGTCGCGGAAGACGATTCCCGAGAACGTGGCGTTCTTCGTCGATGCTCGAAGGTTCTTCGCGTTCTTCGTCAAAACTTGAAGAAGAAGAAGAAGAAGAAGGCTTCAAAATCTCTCAAGGTGGCTAGATAATTCTAACCAAATAAAATAAGCTATGGGCTTATTTTATTTACTCAACCAAACCATTTGAAATTCAAAGGTTTGAATTAAGACAACTCAACCCATTTAATAACCCAATTTGACAAGTTAATTAAAAGAGAAGGTTAAGGGAGTTTTAAAAGAGAAGAAGAAGAGTTATGCTTTGGGTGGGCCCCACCACACTTAATCCTCCCAAGGGAGGTTAAGTGGATGTTGGTCCCACCACAAACTCCCTTTGGGAGAAGTTAACCAATAAGTTAAAATAAAAATTTGTATTCCACAATTTTTATTTAACTTATTCTAAACTCCCAAAAACTAACTCTCAACCTGAAATAAATGCAACCTCGGAAAAGGTCTCCTTAAGCGAATATCGGCGCTGCGAGTTCATCGGTGTCCTCGGATTTCAATTCCGAGCACCAGATCAAAAGTTAGAAATTCCCGCTCGTTCGTTCACTGAACGTACCCGAGCCGAACTTCGGAAATTAATTTCGGGCACTCCGGGCCTCGGAATCAGGTGCCGTCAGAAACCGCGTTCTTGTAAAATTCTAAAGAAAATTAATAAAAATGTTCCCTTGAATTTTACTGGTCTTTACATTACTCCCACCTCAGGGCTTTACATCCCCATAAAGATAAATCAAAAACTAGGGAAACAAATGAGGGTACTGAGCACGCATCTGAGCCTCCCGCTCCCATGTGCTCTCCTGGAGGTTCCCGTGCTGCCATCTGATGCGCACAAGAGGAATCGATCGCCCACGTAGGACCCTCTTCTGTCGATCCTCTATCTCCACTGGTACCTCCGTAAAAGTTGCCCCATCGTCAACGTCAAGCTCCCCATGGTCAATGATGTGCGTCGGGTCGTGCACGTATCTCCTCAGCTGAGATACGTGGAAGACGTCGTGCACCCGGTGCAACTGAGGTGGTAGAGCCAGGCGATAAGCCACCTCGCCAATCCTGCTGAGGACCTGGAAGGGTCCGATGAAGCACGGAGATAACTTTCCGCCTTGGCCAAATCTCTGTATACCACGTCGAGGTGAGACCCGCAAGAAGACGTGGTCGCCATCCTCGAACTCTAGTGGCCTCCGCCTCCTATCAGCGTATGACTTCTACCGGCTCTGAGCTGTCCTCATCCGCTCCTGGATGAGCTGGACCTTCTCTGTCGTGGCCTGGACCATCTCCAGTCCCACAAGTGCTGACTCCCCAGGGTCTGTCCAGCACAAAGGAGATCTACAAGATCGGCCGTACAACGCCTCGTACGGTGCCATCCCGATGGTGGAGTGGTAGTTGTTGTTGTACGCAAACTCCACCAAGGGTAGGTGGTCCTCCCAGCTACAACCAAAGTCGAGGACACATGCGCGGAGCATGTCCTTGAGAGTCTGAATGGTCCTCTCCGTCTGACCATCCGTCTGAGGGTGAAAAACTGTGCTCAGATGTAGCTGCGTCCCGAACACCTCCTGTAACCCCTTCCAAAGTCAGGAAGTAAAGCGAGCATCTCGATCGGAGACTATTGATGATGGCACACCGTGGAGCCGCACAATCTCCTGAACGTAGAGACGTCCCAAGCTCTCCACTGAGCCCTGCTCTCTGATGGGTAAGAAGTGTGCCGACTTGGTCAGTCGGTCAATAATCACCCAAATGGAGTCGTGACCTCTGGAAGTGCGTGGAAGTCCAGTCACGAAGTCCATAGATATGTCGTCCCACTTCCACTCAGGTACCTCCAAGGGCTGTACCAAGCCTGCTGGTACCTGATGCTCTGCCTTCACCTGCTGGCAGGTGAGGCATCGAGAAACAAACTCTACTACAGCCTTCTTCATGCCCGGCCACCAGTGCTTCCGTTTGAGATCCTGGTACATCTTCGCCACTCCAGGATGTACCGCCAAAGGAGAAGTGTGAAACTCTCTCAGCACCTCCTCTCGCAAAGAGACGGGTACCATGGTACGTCCTCTGAAAACGATTTCGTGCTCTGCTCCAAGGGAGAAACCATCAGGTGCCTATCCCAAGGATATCTGTGCATGTCGTGTCTCACAGTCAGCGTCCTCACGTTGTGCCTCTCTGACCCGCTGTAGTAGTGGAGGGGTGACTGTGAGATACTGGAGGAAGGATGCTCCATCTCTATCCACGAAGGATATCTTCAAAGAGGCTAGATTCTCTGTCACCTCCTCAAGTAGTTGAATGCCCGTCCTCCTGCTGAGGGCATCGGCTACCACGTTCCCCTTCCCAAGAGTATAGACTATTTCAAAGTCACAGTCCTGGAGGAACTCGAGCCATCGTCGTTGTCTCAGGTTCAGGTCCTTCTGCGAGAAGATATACCTGAGACTCTGATGATCAGAAAAGACTGTAAAACGCTCGCCCATCAGGTAATGTCGCCATGTCTTCAGAGTGAAGACCACTGCTGCTAACTCCAGGTCATGGGTAGCGTAGTTCTGCTCATGCGGACTCAACTATCGTGATCCATAGGCGATAACTACTTGCTCCTGCATCAGGACGCAACTGAGTCCGGTCCCTGATGCATCACAGTAGACTACGTACCCTACTCCCTCCTCAGGCAACCTCAAGATAGGTGCGCTGGTCAATCTCTGTCTCAGCTCCTGGAAGCTCTGCTGACATCTGTCTGACCACACGAAAGGTTTCCCCTTCTTTGTCAAAGCTGTGAGTGGTGCCGCAACTCTAGAGAATTCTGGCACGAATCTCTGATAGTATCCAGCTAGTCCCAAGAAACTCCGAACCTCAGTCACGCTCCTGGGTGGCTCCCATGATAACACAGCCTCGATCTTCGCAGGATCCACTGCAACTCCCGCCTCAGAGATAACGTGTCCCAAGAAGTGGACCTCACGTATCCAGAACTGGCACTTCGAGAGCTTACCATAAAGCTGGTGCTCTCGGAGTGTGTCTAGTACAACTCGCAAGTGATAGGCGTGCTCCTCCTCAGTCGTAGAGTAAATCAGAATGTCGTCGATGAAGACCATGACAAACCGATCAAGGTATGACTGAAAGATACTATTCATGAGGGCCATGAACACTGCTGGAGCATTGGTTACGCCGAAAGGCATAACCAAGAACTCATAGTGTCCATACCGACATCTGAAGGCCGTCTTCTGCACATCCTCATCTCTGAATCTGAGCTGATGATAGCCTGACCTGAGGTCTATCTTCGAGAACCACCGTTCTCCCTTGAGCTGATCAAAGAGGTCGTCAATCCTCGGTAGCGGATACTTGTTCCTCACTGTCACCTGGTTCAGGTGACGATAGTCAACACAAAGTTGCAAGCTTCCGTCCGCCTTCTTGGCGAACAATATCGGGGAAGCCCAGGGTGAAACACTGGGTCGGATGAACCCCTTGCCCTGCAAGTCCTCCAGTTGTACCCGTAGCTATCGAAGCTCAGCGGGGGCCATCTGATATGCTGGAGTGGATATCGGGGTTGTCCCGGGGTACAAGTCAATATAAAAGTCTACCTCTCTGCGAGGAGGTAGCCCTGGAACGTCGTCGGGAAAAACGTTCGCAAACTGATCCACCACTGCAGGAAAACCAGGACTCCTCACGTCAACTGCTCCAAGGATGAGGCTAGCTAACTGATGAGTGATGGGTTGTCCTCTCCTCTGCGGAAGTCCATCCTGTGCTGCAAAGGCTCCCTTCTCCCCGGTGAAGGTGAACCTGCTCCCGTCGGTGCGTACACATCGCACCTTGCGCCTAAAACAATCAATCTGCGCATGGACCGTAGATAGCCAATCCATGCCCAAGATGACGTCGTAAGGCCTCGACGCTGCTACAAGAAGATCCCAACTGAAGCTCTCGCCTCCTAGAGTAATCTCACACTACCGGCACCAGTGCGTAATCGTTGAGTCTGCTCTCGTAGGAGTCTCTAGTCGTAAGGATCGAGCCAACGGCTCTGTCGGAATCTCCGAGCTCCGAACAAGGGCAGCGGCTATTAAAGAGTGACTCGCTCCTATGTATATAAGTACTGCAGCAAGGGTGGAATAGACACAGATAGTACCTCGAATCATATCGGGTGCACCGTGGTCGTAGGCCTCTGCTGCCTGGAGTTGTGCCTGTCTCTGCCCGCCTGCTCCCTGTGGTCGGGGTGGACCTCCTGGCGGTGGTGGTGGCAGAGCCTCAAAGCGTCTCCCACCACCTGCTGCTCGGCCAGCTCCTCTGCCTCGTCCGCCTCCTCCCTGCGGACTGCCATGGTCGACCCTCTTCCTCTGCCTCGGTGGTCCCTCAACCGTCTGCTGCTCCTCGGCACGGCGGGTCGGGCAGTCACGAGCCATGTGGCCCTGCTCGCCGTACGAGTAGCATTGTCTGCCTCTCGAAAGACTGGCTCCTCGTTGTGTGCCCCGCACTGCTGAGCCAGTGTCCTGAGGTCGTCTGCCTGAAGGTCTGGTCTGCCTGAACCCCTGAGTCATCCGTCGACTGCCTGCTGCAGATGACTCTGCCACGTGCCGCCCTGCGGTGGGTCTCGACGCTGGTGTAGACTCAGCAAGGAAGCTCTCGATCAAAAGAGCCTGCTCCAGTACTCCTATCTGAGTCGGTATGCTGAGGGAGATCAGCGATGCCTTGATCTCGTGTCTCAAACCCTGCTCGAAGGTCCGGGCCCAGAAGAATGGGTCCCGTACCATGTCGGTCGAGTAGCGCGAGAGATCAGTAAATCTCGCCGAGTACTGAGCGACCGTCATGCTGCCCTGCCGCATCTGAAGAAGCTCCTGGATACGCACCGCACGAAGGGTGGCTGGGACGAACTCCGAGCGGAAGAGGCTCTCAAAGTACTTCCAAAGTAGAGATGTCTCATCGTGCACCTAGAGCATCAATATCCACCATCGGCCCGCTGTTGCGTGCAGTAGGCTCGCAGTGAGGATCACCATGAGGTCTGCAGGTGTCCTCACTAGCCTAAAAACTCGTACCACTGCCTCCAGCCAGTCCTCTGCTGCCTGGGGGTCCGTATCCCCACGGAACCTAGGTGGTCTCTGGCGCTGGAACTTGTGCAGAGCTCCAAGGTGACATGCGTCGTCAGCGGTTGGTGCTGGAAGCATCGGTGGCTCGGCGGGTAGTGCTACCGCCGGTGCCACTACTGACAAAGGGCCCTGCACCGAGGCCTCGTTGCTCGGTGGGTTGTCGTCACGCTCGACTCTCGGAACCCTAGCTGGCTGCCGTCGTGGGGCCATCCTGAAAAGGAAATAGTTGCACCACGGTCTGAACAGTATACCTGGTGAGCTAATATAAAGTAATCACAAAGAAAACTTTGAAACACACACGCAATCAATTTTTTCGTGCATTAAGTCGGAAATCAGAAGTCAGGGTCCTGGTGTACGGATACGTCGGCCGACGCACCAACACTGGACTCCCTGGACGGATAACCACACTCAATACGCTAAACATTATTGCTTCACATAGAAAAGATCAGAGTTCGTTGTAGAACCGAACTCCTCTGATACCAATTTGTCACGACCCGCCCTCGGGGCCCGTGCCGTGACTACCCCAAACCCGCCTTCCATAGGCCAGGGGCTGGCGACTAGCACCAAGGCGTAATTCCCAGTAAAAGGGAAGGTGTTGCCTTTGAAAAGTAAACAAACACCACAGAGTAAGTAAGCGGAAAAGTAAACACTAAGTAAAAAAATAGAGTACAACTGAAAGTGCGGAAAAGTAAATGGGCCAGTATACAAACCCAAACTGAAAGTAAAGTACAACTCGAAAGGGAAAACAGAAACTGTAAAGTAAAAGCCGCTACACCGAGCTGTCCACTGGAAATCCCACCTAAAGGGTGGGTACAGATAGCTCCACTGCTCCTCGGGTCCCGCCGTCCGCTCCGAACACGTTCCGCCCAGTGGTCCACCTCCAGGTACCGTCCTGCTCTGTAAGGCTCAGCCAAGATCAACGTTGTTCGTCGTCTGCAACCAACACAACGTAGTGCGGGCATAGCCCATGCAGGGGTGAGTATAAGCTACTCAGTAGGGACCCCGAGACCCCCGAAGGTCTCCCAAAATCCACAAAGGATAAACCACAAAAGATAGATACAACACGAAGTAACAACTGACACTGCTTAGGTATATGCCCATACATATACCTAAGTCATCAATTCCAATACGCTCCAACCTCCGAGCCCATGTACAACTCAGTCCACACAGGAAAGTATACGTATTCCACATAAGAAAGCAAAACGAAATCCACACAGGATAGTACAACACAATCCACACAGGAAAGAAACAAGATTCAGCTCACACATGTATACTTCATCGAAAGACGATAAAGATGATCTCTGATCCATCTAAGTCATCGGACCCATGAAGGATTGATAGGTAACTAACCCCCGCAAAGACCCACACAGGATCAGGCCCACACAGGACCTGTAGGCGCTGGTTCACACAGGACCGCTGAGTGCAATGACCCACACAGGATCGGACCCACATAGGATCGGGCCCACACAGGACCTGTAGCACTGATCCACGTAGGATCGCTGAGTGCTGTAATCGTCGTCGAATCCACCAAGGATCTATGTACTGTCGTCGTCGCAGTCACAGTAGCAGTAGCAGTAGCAGTCACAGTCGCAGCCAGCACTAGGTTTCCCGCACACAGCAAGCTCGTTCGGGAGGGTCCGCTCCACGAGCCGAGAGGCTGATACATCAACTGTCACAAAGTCCAGAGTTGATGTATCCAAAAGTTCCGTATCGCCAACAGGAAGTCAACACAACAGACGGCGCGTCGATCGGACGCCTGGTCTGAGAGTTATTGGCTTTTTCGTCCCAGGGGCCCAGTTGGTTTTTAAGGCAAAACCAACCCGATCGTACTCCACCAGCGTCCAAACCTCAGGCGGAGTATGCCAAAAGATCCGTCTCACTAAGAGGAACACGACAAAGCTGACGTCACGTCAATCGGACATCCGTAGCTCAAGATATGAGTGTTTCCGCTCCGAAGGCCCGGTTGGTTTCGTGTACGAACCGACCCGGCCGAACCCAAAGTATTCCGAAACTTTGAGTTTGATATACCGAATCTACCGTCTCGATCCAAGGATCGCATCTCAGCTGACGGTTCGTCGATCGGAGGTCCGTAGCTCAAGTTATGGCCAAAATACCGAAGTCGATTCGAAAACGGGGGGTCTGGGTCCGGGTCGACCCGGCCCGACCCCCCCCCCCCCCCCTGGGTCGGCCCGAACCGGGTCGACCCGGCCCGGAAGGTGGCGTGGCGGCGCGGCCTGGGCGCCGCTCGGGTGCCACGCGCGGGGGGCAAAGCCCCCGCTTCCCTACTGGCGGCGCGGCTGAAGCGGCGCCTTTGAGAAATCGGCCCCCCTCGTGGGGGCCTGCCTTTGAGAAAAACGGGGGGGCGCTGCCCCCCCCCCCTTGGTGTAACCGCGGCCCCCCCTTTATGGGGGGCCGGTTTGTGGCCAGCCGGGGGAATTAATTCCCCCGGTTCGTCTCCCTTCTGGCCGGCCCAACATGGATGGCCGGTTCTTCCTCAACGGGACCGGCAAGGCCAGTCCCCCCTTCTGGCTTCTGACACCGGCGGCCCGGCTAGCCGCCAGTCTTCCCGTTCCGCCGCGGCCCGGAACTGGCTGCGGCCTTCGTCATCTGGCGTGGTGCGACGGCATCGCGCCCCTCCGCCGAGGCCCCGCTCCGGTCGCGGTGCCTTCGGTTCCCTTCGACGCGGCGCGACGGCGTCGCGTTCTTGATAAACTTCTGTGGCGCGGCGCGACGGCGCCGCGCAACTATATCCGTGCGATTTCCGCGTGGTGCGATGGCACCACGCCATCTCGTTCATCCATAAGAAAATAATATTAATCAAGAACAAAGGAGGGGGGAATTCGGCCGTGTTTGTGCGGTCCGACCCCCCTCTCGTTAGATGATAACCCTTAAATAAATATCCACAAGATTATCATGCTAGAACCAAGAACGAGAGTAAATAAATAATCAACAACAAACCCCTACCTCGGTTTCAAGATCGATGATCGTCAACGACCCGCGGAAGACGCGTCGCGGTGGTCGGCGTCACGGAAGAAGGACGTCGATGTCGTGAAGCGAGGATTCGAAGTTCTTTGACGACGATTTCGTCGCAGGAAATCGTCGCGGAAGAGTTGTCGCGGAAGGGGACGGCGTCGGTGTTGCGGGTAAGGCGTCGCGGAAGACGATTCCCGAGAACGTGGCGTTCTTCGTCGATGCTCGAAGGTTCTTCGCGTTCTTCATCAAAGCTTGAAGAAGAAGAAGAATAAGAAGGCTTCAAAATCTCTCAAGGAGGCTAGAGAATTCTAACCAAATAAAATAAGCTAAGGGCTTATTTTATTTACTCAACCAAACCATTTTAAATTCAAAGGTTTGAATTAAGACAACTCAACCCATTTAATAACCCAACTTTACAAGTTAATTAAAAGAGAAGGTTAAGGGAGTTTTAAAAGAGAAGAAGTAGAGTTATGCTTTGGGTGGGCCCCACCACACTTAATCCTCCCAAGGGAGGTTAAGTGGATGTGGGTCCCACCACTAACTCACTTTGGGAGAAGTTAACCAATAAGTTAAAATAAAAATTTGTATTCCACAATTTTTATTTAACTTATTCTAAACTCCCAAAAACTAACTCTCAACCCGAAATAAATGCAACCTCGGAAAAGGTCTCCTTAAGCGAATATTGGCGTTGCGAGTTCATCGGTGTCCTCGGATTTCAATTCCGGGCACCGGATCAAAAGTTAGAAATTCCCGCTCGTTCGTTCATTGAACGTACCCGAGCCGAACTTCGGAAATTAATTCCGGGCACTCCGGGCCTCGGAATCAGGTGCCGTCAGAAACCGCGTTCTT
This sequence comes from Viscum album, assembly GCA_963277665.1. Classification (NCBI taxonomy): domain Eukaryota; kingdom Viridiplantae; phylum Streptophyta; class Magnoliopsida; order Santalales; family Viscaceae; genus Viscum; species Viscum album. Next base: position 1,334,377,938 of record OY728132.1, on the reverse strand, counting down.
GTAAAATTCCAAAGAAAATTAAGAAAAAAATTTCCCTTGAATTTTATAGGTCTCTACATAAGTAACTTAAATATTTATAGAATGGTTATTATATCGTAAATAACATATATTTTAATCATATATACTTAAATATATAATTCTTATGATGTAAAAGGAATCACATCATATCGAGGTGGTGGTAGTCAACACATACACGAATGACGTTTTCACTTTTTAAGTGTGTGAAAGGGTAATAAAGAAAATGATATATATTATATTTATATAATTTTAATTATTTCATGGATATAATATATATTTCATTTATTTTAAATATTTTTAATTAAAACCACTATTTATATGTTCCATGTATAGTGTGAACGAATCACATCGCTTTGAGGAGGGGGTATTCCACACTTCCACAAACAATGTTATCGTATTTGCACAAAATGGAAAGTATAAGGGAATGTGTTATAAAATAATTACATAAGAATAAATATATAATAAATATAATATATGAAATATATAAATATATTTTCCATCATAATTTTAAACTATGAAATGTGGTAAAGGAAAAAATTAACAATTGTCGTTTCATGAGGCGGTAGTTCGTCGTACACATAAACAGTATGTTTAGTACCTATTAGATGTAAGTGTGTGTGAGTGTAGGAAAACCCCTTATAATAAAAAAATACTAGTATATTTAGTATTTTTTTCATACAATAATGTAATTATAAGATTTTAGGAGGTTGATAATGGAAATATAACTAAAGATCTTAAGGAATGATGTTACCTCTTCTTTGGGTAACTCCTTTTGGTTTTCACCAAAGGGATTCCTTTGATAGATTTATGACCAATGGGATAATTATAGGATGAGGTTATGTATTTTTAGAGTTTATTTGGGAAGATATTGGTTGATAAAAATTTTCTTGAGAGGTGTGGGGAAGTGGGAGGAGAGGAGGTCTTTTTATAGTGGAGGAGGAGTGGCACTCTTGTAAATTTTGGAAAAAGTAATTCCACCAACGTTTTTCCCATTGAAAGTGGATAAAATAATGGTAAAAATTAGATCCAATTGATTATAGGGTCTAAATATATCCATAAAATGTATTTTTTAAAATTTTATAGGTCATTTGGGCCTTTAAGTTTAAGGTTTAGTCCTTTGTTAAACTTAATTTCACCTTAATCATTATAATTGATTTTAATTACATTCACTAAGATTTTTAGTCAGAAAATAAGTTGAAATTATTATAAATTATTAATTAATATGATTCCAATTATGGAATATATATTTCCAAATTCTAATCACATAATTGGAATAAATTAATTTAAATTTAATACCACGGTAGGACGACAATGCGGGTTTTTAAAGTAAAAACATCCTAAAATTTGCTAAGTTTTTATATTAAATTTAAAATTAAAATTTATTAAAGTGAAATAAATTGGATTATTTGATAAAAATTTAATCTAATTAAACTTTAAAATCATTTGAAAATACAATTTAAACTTATAAATAAATTATATTAAAAATCATTTTTGAATTAAAATTCATTATTTTTCAGTATTCATTAAAAATAAAAATTCACAGAAAAATACCAAAAGTTAATAATAAGATATTTTTTATGTTTATATTTCAAATATAAAGTTTATTTTTACATATATAGTTTATAAAATTTCCAAAAATTAGATTGAAAATGGGTTTTTCATTAAAAGGCAGTAAAACTACCTTAGTAAAAATATAGGTTTTTTATTCATAAAATTGAGTTTGTTCATACCTTATTCTTATCAGATATATTGGATGAATATAAAAAATATTTTATTGAATATATATATATGTATATGTATATATTACATTAATATCACTCAACTAATTTTAATTAATTTAATTTATTAGGATAAAACTACTTTGGGGGAATAAAAATAATTTTCTATAAAAAATATTTCCCTTATATTCAATTGGTTCATATATACATTTCTAATTAATTGATAACCTATGAATTCATTTTATATTTTTTTAAATCATATATTTTCATAAGTTAGTTAATAATTTTCATAATGTCTAGTTTATTTCTTATTATATTACATAATAATATTTTAATAAAATATTGTTGTTCAATAAAACATAGTTTTGTGTGTACCGCAAGCTATCAAAAAAGGTGATTATTATGGGTAAGGAAAGATAAATTAGAGTTTATTTGCATTAAAATATATATTATATTTTTAATTTATTTAAAATAGTAATTATATTTTAATGTATCGGGATATTATATTCCATTACGCGTTTGGTGTTGTGTGTTATACATGTTATCAAATACAATTTTTTTACATTATAATTTCGAGTTGTTGCATTAATCATGGGATTAAAATTCATGAAATATTTCCTGATGTTATATGATCTATGTGGAACACTTATGAATGTACATGATATGAATGTGACAGGTGGGTCCAAAATTATATATCCCTTTAATGCATTGGGTAATGTTTTTATCTACTGAGATACCATGTATGGTTAATGGGAGGTTATCCTAAGAACACTATATTATGATTTTTAAGTAGTTATACTTTACTTATGTTTATTATGTACTTTTTTATGTTATATCCTCATTTTGATGTTACTTTTATGTTATCATATTATATCATTATTCGCTGATCAAGTTTATGATTCTCACCCATATTATGTTATCTTGATATGTCTATTAACACACATGTATTAATTTCATCATGTTATGATTTGATCATTACCTTAATCATATTTATAGCTCACCCATTTCTTATATACATCCCCATTTTACCTCATGATATTTTATAAGATCAACGAAATTTAAGGGCATGTTATAGATTTTTAGTTCATGTATTTCTATTTCAAGTTATTATCCTATGTACATAATTACCCAAAAACATAAGGACTCATGATATTATGGGGATTTATTAAGTGTATATATATGAAATAAATCATTAAGTAAAGTGTATGAAATATATGGGTTTTCATAATTAGTATCAGAGAAAATTATAGTTATTTTGGGGGATTAGGTTTAAAAAATTCTACTGAAAACCTTAGGGATAATACTAAATATATGACAACTTCCCTAAATATTGGTAAGTATAGAGTAAGTAGTTTCTAAGAAAATATAACCCTATCTAGATACTATAAGTGGATTTGGATCTAGAATAGTTGTACCTAGGGGTAATAGCCCTTAAAGTGGAGAATTTATTTGTACTTGATCATCACCTTGTTCACACCAAAGATGCCTTATTTCACACCTAATTTTACACACCCAGGGGATATGATTTGGTAAATTAAAAATCTACTTACAAACCATTATGAAAATAAAAAAATTACCATAATAATTTCTATTAAGAAATATATAATAGATAACTTTGATCAAAACCTATAAATTCATAGGTTAAGGAAATATGTCATTTATGAGCTATACATTTGATGTCCTTGGTTTCCTATTTATGTGTTTAATATTTTTAAGGAGGAACTAAGTCAACAACCAGTGTGATCAAAAATGTGTTGACTACCCAAATGATATTTCCAACTGGGTGAGAGCCAGAGTCAAGAAATTCATGGAAACACTTTCTCAATTAACATAATTTTTTTATAGAAACTTGAATCATGGGGAAAACCCACATCCCCCTAACAAGGAGAAAGTTTCAATTGATACCTTTATGTGAAAAAGGCATCAAACTTTTAGTGAATATTGTGATACTTTAATCCTGGAACAATAGATCCACTCCATTGAAAATATATTCTCTATCCTTCAATGCTTTAAGCAGGAGAAGGTCATGATAGGTTTTTACCATATAAAGGTACAAGTTGATCAATGGTGGACATTGATCAAAAATAGAAAGTGTGAAGAAGATATCGAAGTGATGGAGTGGAAAGAGTTCCAGAAAATATTTTTTGATAAATATTTTTCCTTGCACACTCCAAATTAAAATTGGGAGGGATTTTATTTCCCTCAAGTAAAAGGATAATGATTCCATTGGGGTGTATGAGGCAGACTTCATAATAATTTCATGATATTACTTCATCTTTTTCATTTATCCAGAAATTAAATTTGACCACTTCTTTGGTGGGATAAATCCAAGTCTATAAAAAGTATTAGTGATTTAGGACTTTAAAATATATGAGGAAATTGTTTTATGTACCCTCAAAGTCAAAATGGAGATCAGAAAATCCCAATGGTCTCATAGGTTTGGAGATAAGAGAAGGATAATAGATTTTAATTATGGTGGTGTGATAGAAAAGTATCATGGGGGAAAGAGATTATAACATTCCACTTATCAAAATTTTAGGAAGAAGTATCCAAAAAATTTCCTGAAGGGGATAAGGAAATTCTTTGGGTGTAGGAAAGAAGAGAACCTGGCTAGCGATTGATGGTAGAAGAAATCCACCAATGTGATTGAAGAAAGTAATTCTCTAGTCAACCCTCAACCTATTATCCAATTTTTTAACTACAAAGATCATGGAAACCATGTGAATAAATGTATTAAACTAAGGGTTATGAATGAAAATTTATGGAAACAAACTCCAAGGCCTAGATAGAAAGGGTAATCTTATTCCATCACAACTGATTAGGTGGATCTTGATAATTAAGTGGTGACAGATACACTAGTTATTTATTTAAGGATATTGAACATATTATTTGATTCTAGTTCTATGCATTCCTTCATATCACACAAGTTTAGTAGAACTATTCAAACACCACCAAAAAACATAGAAGTATATCTATCGGTGAAAATGGAAAATGGGGAAATTATTTCATCCCAAATATATAAATCCTCCCCTATTAAGATTTGTATACCTAATTTCCAAGAAAACCTTGTGATACTCTTTTTAGCAGAATTCGATACTATTTTGGGAATGGATTTATTTTCCTTATATAAATCCAACATAAATTGTCAAGATAAGTAAATAACCCTTTATATCACAAATCACCCTCTAATTCTATACAAGTAAACGGAGGAGGCTGAATCTACTTTGGTATCATCATCTCAAGCATGGATATTATTTCCTTGTGAGAAATCATATCAAGATCAAATGATTGAGACTAATGAAAAATCATATTTGATGACATTCCCATTGTAAGGGAATTCTCTGATGTGTTTACAAAAGAATTATTTAGTATTACTCTTAGCTAATATGTTTATTTATTTATCATACTTATAATCAAATCTTTTATAATATCCAAGAGTCTATTTAGAATGTCCATTTTTTGAACTTTAGGAGTTGAAGAAGAAACTACAGAATAATATGGATAAAGGGTTTATATGCCCAAGTGCATTACCATGGGGTGTATTGATCCCTTTATCAAGAATAAGGATAATTTAATGTTCCTCTACATTGATTACATGAACTCAAAAAAACCTAATAAAGAACAAGTATCCTCTATCATGGATTGATGTCTTTATTGATCAACTACATGGAGATAGGTACTTCTATAAGTTGAATATTTAGCTGGGATATTATAAAGTAAAGGGGGAGAGGGAAGATATCCTCAAGACTACTTTTCATGTAAGTTACGGGCGCTATGGCTCCATAGTGATGATATTTGGACTCACTAATTCTCCAAAAATATTCATGGACTTAATTAATAAAGTATTTAGGGATTACCTTGACAAGTTTTTGGTATTCATTATAAATGATATTCTTATCTACTCTAAAAGTAAGGAGGGGCATGAGGATCATTTGGATATTGTATTGAAGACCTTATGGAAAGAAAATGTGTATGAAAAGTATAGTAAATTTGAGTTTTGGATGGAGTAAGTAACATTATTGGGAATGTTATCACTAGAAAAGGGATATCTATATATCCTTCAAAAATAGAAGCCATGATGGCCTAGAACAACCTCTATGATAAAAATACTTAATTTATTTATATTAGTTGTGTGCTATCATCGATTTGTGAGAAAATTCCTATGATTGTCAATCCCACTAACCAAGCTAAATCAAAAGGGGTGAAGTTTTTATATAATTATTAATAAAAAAGAAATATTTAAAGAGATAAAAAAGAGAATAATCACTACACCTGGGATCATATTAACCCCCAGTGGGGAAGGATTTGGGATCTACAGTGATGCATCTAAAAATGGATTGTGTTGTCTAATCATGTGATATGAAAAAATGATAGCTTATTCCTCCCTCTAATTAAATATCTATGATTAGAACTACCCAACACATGATATAGAATTGGGTGTAGTGATCTTCACATTGAATATTTGGAGACATTATCTCTATGGGGATAAGTGTGACATATATACATATCATAAAATCTTTAATTATATATTCACACAAGAGAAGATCAATATGTTCCAATGAAGGTAGTTAAATCTGATCAAGTATTAGGATTTTTTAATCCATTACTATCCTAGGAAGGCGAACAAAGTGGCTGATTATTTGAATAGAAAGGATCCTAAAACCCGATCCATGATGAGAATGGAAAGAGATACAATATTCTTAAATATAAATTGGATGGAAATGGGAATAATAAAATAATTTTCATCTTACCTTGATCAAATTACTACTCAGCCATATATTCATGTGAGGATCAAGAAGGTTTATAAGGATGATGAGGTGATATAGAAAAAGGTATAAAATATTCTGGATTTCAACTTTTCTAAAGATGGAGTTATAAGGTTTTGAACCCTGATATGTGTCCTATAAAAACCAAAACTAAAGAGGTAACTTTGAGATCATGTGTATAGATCATACTTATCTATTCATATAGGAACCACTAATATGTATATAGATTTAAAGAAAAACTTCTTATGGGATAACATGAAGAGGGATATTATAGAAATTGTATCATGATTATTGGTAATCCAACATGTTAAGGCTGGACGATGGAAGTCTAAGAGTATGATGAAACCATTTCACATAAATTATGGAAATGGGAAAACATGACATGGATTTATTCATAGGACTCCCTAGGACCCTTAAAGAAAATAATTCCATCTAGTTGGTATTTGATCATCTTACCAAGTCAGAGAATTTCATTATTATAATGTAAGATTTATCTCTTGACCAAATATATAAGCTATATATAAGGCTAGTGGAAATACTACATGAAGTTATACTCTCCATTGTATCTGATCAAGGTTTGAGGATTAACTCAAGGTTCTAGAGAAGCCTTCAGCAAGAATTGGACATGAAGTTGAGTTTCAATACTGCTTATCACCCTCTGAAGGATGGTCAATCTAAAAGAACCATTAAAACTCTAGAGGATATACTAAGATCATGTTCAATGGATTTCCATGGATGTTAGGATCAACACCTTCCTATAGTAGAGTTCTCTTATAACAACAGTTTCTATTCTAGTGTTGAAATGGAACCTTATAAGGATCTTTATGGGAGGAGGTGTCAGACTCCAAGATATTGCAATGAATTTGGAGAGAAGAATAAAATGGGACATGATCTTATCCAAGAGATGATATACAAGGTTCAAACCATTCAGTTTCATATGAAAACCATAAAAATTTAATAGAAAATCTATACAAAGAATTGTCGATGAGACCTATATTTTTAGGTCAAAGATAAAGTGTTCCTTTATATATTTCCATGGAAGAAAATATTGAGGTTCGGAAAGAAGGGAAGGTTTAGTCTAAGATACAACAGTCCCATAAATCTAGAGGTGGTACCATTGGAGAATGATCTTTCATGTGATGAGTAGTTAATGAAGATCTCAGATCGTAGAGACAAGGTTTTGTGAAATAAGATAACTCACCTTGTCAAAGTTTTGTAGTATAACCACAAGTTTGATGAAGCGACTTGGGAACCAGAAGCGGTGATGAAATAGAAGTAACCTCATCTTTTTTAGTGTATGAATGAAATTTTGAGAGATAAATTTTTGAAGGGGGTATAATGTAATGACCCAAACATTTATAAATGAAATTATTTTTTTAAATGAGTAAATTCCTTATTACGAAATGAAATTATAGAAAACACATAAACTATTTTTGGTCTTTAGACCATTATAAGTTATATCCTTCCATATTTAGAAGACCATTAAACATCATAATCTTTGATAGTACAGTCATTATATAGTGATCGTATGATTAGTATATATATAGGGTTATGATAAATCCAATTGGAATAGACAAAGTAAGTGATGGCCTCAACTAGTTTCGTATCCTATGAAGCCCATTTATTAGAGCTTCTGAGGGAGGTAGAATCACTGGGATTTTCCTTTTACCAAGATCAAGATGAGATTCATAAAATAAATCATGAGAAAACCCATTTATAATATAATTTCATGCTCGTCAAGATCAAAACCCAAACCATGTTTTTTGAACCACCCCAAGAAAATCTCACCATCGCATACCTTACTCTTATGGAATTCATTGGTGTAATAAATGGTTGTATATCTAAAAACTAATAGTATGAATTTTTATATTTTTATTCTTGATAAAATAATGACTATATTTATCTTTTATTACTTTATAAAGGTTAAATAAAATTGTTTGATAAAAAATTGATTTTTATTTGATGAAATATAAATTGTATTTTTGGGAAATATATAATTTCAATTAAGACACTATTTTTGATGAATTCAAGAATTTTTAAAATAAATTATATTTTAATAAAATATTATTATTAAATAATTTTTATTTAATATAAATGGTAATATAATTTTATTAATTCAAATGCGATTTTTATAAGGGTTTAAAAACTATTAATATCAAAAAAAACTAGTATCTTTCAATAAATGGGGATTTTTTATTTAAAAGTGTAAATTATCATATTTAGAAAATTATTTTGATAAAATAAATATTATTTTTGAAATCAACATAATGAAATTATCCAATGGTTAATTTTTCATTATTTTCTAAGATAGTCGAATTTTTGTGTAAAAATTAAATACAGTATAATTATACGATATGTATTATGACATTAAAAACCCCAAAATTGATGTAATAAATATGATAAATAGTATCCAATACCAAAATTATTTTTCTCATTTAAAATAATATTTTTTTTAATTTATTTTATTAATTTTATAAACCCTTAATGAATCCCCCAAAACCAATATTATATATTATGGTTTTAAAATCAATTTGTAATGTCCCGGACCCGGGTGCCACTCAACGGGGGCCCCGAACCCGGTTTTCCACGTGACCTCAAGCGCATTTCCCCAAAAGCCAAAGGCTGCCGACTACCAGCGAGGGCCCAGGTCTAATAGTGGGGAAACTATGCCCTCATTTGTCAAAGTGTAGTGGAGCGGAAATAAGAAATAAAACATACAACGACAGCAGAAGTAATAATCCATGCACATTTAAAGTAGACAAGTGCAGTAAAAGGTAACCAACCAGATATACAGATATGATTCAACATGTCTCAATTCTATGAAAATAGCTAGAACATGTTTTATATCAATACAGTACAACAAAATACAGAGTACAGCAAAACAAAGCAAAACAGCTGGTAGTGGCATCACAAGCCTAGGCTCGGTCCCATGCCCTCCTACTCCTCAGCAACAGTCAAGTACCTGTATAGGGACGATTGCCCCTATCCAAACCTGTAGAAACGTAATCTATTTGGGCCGAAAAGTAAGACCCAAAAAGGGTGTGAGAAATATATCTCAATAGGCACCCACCAAAGGCCCGTGCCCAACTGCGTGCAAACATGCAATAATAGTGTGAAGTAGTAAAATGCAATAAAGTAAGAAGTATTGAAAAGTAACTAAATTAACCAGTTATATTTCCATTTTAATATTATTTTTAATAATTTAATTTAAAATATCACCATAGTGAATATTCTAAGTAACCAGCTAATGTCCTAAGACACGTAAACCCCTAACCTTAGGTAAAGAGTATCCAACACAAGAATATGCCCTCAGGCATAACATATTTTTCCCTCAGGAGTAGGTAGTGTCTCCCACAGGCACAGAATCAGCTGCCCACAGGCATGGAAGAAGTTTCCCTCAGGCCGAAATAACTATTGCCCTCAGCCTAAATAGTGCAGTACCCACAGGCTAATCACAACAATTCCCTCAGGCTAAACAAGTAATTGGGCCATGCCCAACATGTAAACAAGCAGTAAACCAGCAATTCAACTCTAGGAAATTCTATAATTTTTACTTTAAAGGCATACCCTCGGGTATCCTGGCCAAACGGCTAAACAATGGAACGCACCCCTAGGTGGTCCCGGATCCAAGCAATGATCCCAACTAACATTTTCATCACGATTAATTACCTATTCAATTCTAGGTGTTTAATATAGCAATGGCCTCATCCACATGACACCCCGACATGGGTTCGTGGCACAAAAACGCACAAAACACATAATAGTTAGAAAAAATAACACCAAGCCACCTGCTTTATACGTCAACGAGCAGTATACACGATCGTCGATCCTAGAAACACCCAAGAACGGCGTAGATCTTAGGTAATAAAAGTTTCATTAAACCTCAAATAACTCATGCTAGGAGAATAATTGGTAAGCAACACGCAAGGAGAAGAGAGGGCTTACCCGCGTGGTTCCAACGTGATCGACAGAAGCGTGATCGGATTCCCGGTGCTCGATCGGTGGATCTCCCAAGGTTCGGCCTTCCTCTTCCACTCCTCTCGTCCGGTTCTAAGCCTTCCCTGTGAACAGGGGAGGCTACTTCCCATTTAAGTGAAAAAAACAAAGTACACGGTGTGTACTTCCAAGTACACGGCATTTACTTTAATCATTTAACTGTTCCTCTGGCAGCACCACCAAACTATTCATCTGTCAACATGAGTACACGGTATATACTCCTCAGTACAAGACTTGTACTGTCACCCAGCTGGCGGCTGCTCCACCGCCTTACTGTTTTGGCCTACCGACTGACTACACGGCGTGTAAAGGACCACTACACGGCGTGTAGTCGGTTCCTACACCCTTCATCGCTGACATGGCTACACGCCCCATGTACCCATCCCACATGGCCAAAAGTACATGGCGTGTGGAAAATTACACGGCGTGTAGTTCCAAAATTTAGGATTTTTCCCCATTTTCCATATTTTCTCAAAAACACTTAAGGAAAAGAGAAAAGAAGAAGCTCGTACCTCAAAAATAAGAACCAGGTTCTTACAAACTTCCCCCCTTATAGCAATTCATCCCCGAATTTCCCTTCCAAGGGTGGTGAAGATATAGCCGTGAACAACTCCATCCACTGAGCACATACATCGGTTTCCCGCTCCCAGGTTTCGTCCTGCACTCAGGCATGCTGCCATAGCACCCGTACGAAAGGAACTGGCCGGCCTCAGAGAACCTTCTTTCTCCTGTCAACGATAAAAATCGGATGCTCCTTAAAGGACGCATCCATCTGAAGCTCAACCTCCTTAGGATGAAAGATGTGAGACGGGTCTGAATGATGGTGATGCAACTGAGACACATGGAAGACGTCGTGCATGGCTCGGTACCGATGCGGTAACTGCAACCAATAGGCAACCAACCCAACTCTCTCTAGAATCTCAAATGGCCCCACAATCCTCGGTGAAAGTTTACCCTATCTCCTGATCCGTTTGTGTCCCAGCCTCGGCGAAACATGAAAGAACACCTGATCCCCAACCATGAACTCCAAAGGTTGTCTACAGGGATTATCATATGACTTCTGATGAGACTATGTGGTATCCATCCACTTCTAAATCAACTGGACATGCTCAGAAGTCTCCTGCACGAGCTGTGGTCCCAGTAAAGCTGCCTCACCTACCTCTAAACAACACAAAGGTGATCAGCATGGCCTACCTTATAAATCCTTGTATGGTTCCATCTTGATAGTTTCCTGAAAAATATTGTTATAGGAAAACTCGACTAAGGGTATATGTTAATCCCAAGAGCCCAAAAATTCTAGTACGCATGCATGCAGCATGTCCTCTAGCACATGTATCATACGCTCTGACTGTCCATCTGTCTGAGGGTGGTATGATGTGCTCAGAAGCACCTGTGTACCCAGTGCCCTCTAAAAACTTTTCCAAAAACGAGACGTAAAGCGGGCGTCCCTATCAGAAATGATAGAACGAGGGACCCCATGAAGATGTAAGATCTCTCAGATATACATCCTTCTAAGATCGTCAGCACCGAAGGTCTCCTTGATCGGAAAGAAGTGAGCTACCTTCATGAGTCTGTCCACAACAACCCACATAGCTTCATTGCCTCGAGGTGACCTTGGAAACCCTGTCACGAAGTCCATTGCGACATCATCCCATTTCCACTCCAGGATGGGTAACTGCTGTAATAGTCCAGCTGGTCTCTGTTGCTCTGCCTTCACTTGCTAACAGGTGGAACATGTCATAACAAAACCCGCTACATCTCTCTTCATACCAGGCCACCAGTACTGATGCCTCAAGTCACAGTACATCTTGGTAACCCCGGGATGAACTACCCAAGATGAAGCATGAAACTCCCACATCAACTCCTCACCTATATCCCCTGGAACCCATACTCTTCCATAGAAACGCAAAACTTCATCATCGCCTATCGTCCATCCAGGAGGAGGGTCCTCACTTTCCACCGACTCCCGTAGAACTAGGCCTTCTGAATCTGATAGCAGTCTCATCCTCACTCTGTCCAGGAGAGTAGAGGTCACAGCTAAAGATGAAAGATAAGTCTACCCCTGACTGTCATTCACCTCCAGATGCATCTCAGAGAACAAGTCCATGAGCTACCACTCACCACTGGCCTCTTGCACTGCCTGTATTTGAGCCTTCCTTCTCAGTGCATCAGCTACTGCATTACCTTTACCAGGTATATAGGCAAGCTCAAAATCGAAATACTATAGGTACTCAACCCACCTTTTCTTCCTCGGATTCAGGTCACATTGAGTAAAGATATACTTGAGAATTTTTTGGTCGGTGAAAACCAAAAAATGCTCTCCCAACAGATAATGTCTCCAACAGCGCAACACATGCACAACTACAGCCAAATAGAGATCATGTGTCGGGTAATTCCGCTCATGTGGCCTCAATTGCTGAGACCCGTACGCAACAACTCGGTCACCCTGCATCAACACTGCTCCCAGCCCAATCCCTGATGCATCACAGTAAAATGTATAGATCCTCCCCTGCTCTGGGAGTATTAGGATCGGTGCTGATGTCAACCTTCCTTTAAGGTCCTAAAGAGCTGCCTCGCAAGCTTATGACCAAACGAACTTCACGCCCTTCTTAGTCTGACCCATCAACGATGCTCCTAAGCGGGAGAAGTCTTGTATGAAGCGTCTGTAGTAACCATCCAGCCCCAAGAAACTCCATATCTCAAACACATTCTTAGGCTTCTCCCAGGAAACTACTTCTCTCGCATTCTCTGGGTCTACTGGAACTCTTGCCTCTGAGATGATATGACCCAGGAAGTGAATCTGGTCCATCCAAAAGTGGAACTTTGAGAGCTTAGCATATATATGATGCTCTCTCAGTGTACTCAATACGATCTAAAGATGGGTGGCATGGTCGTGTCAAGTGTGAGAGTACACCAAGATGTCTTCCACAAATACAACCACAAAAGAATCAAGATACGGATGGAACACACAATTCATCAGAGCCATGAAAACTGATGGCACATTCATGAGCCTGAACGGCACAACCAAGTACTCATACAGAACATATCTTCTCTGAAAAGCTGTAAGCGGTATATCCGATGGTCTCACGCGTAGCTGATAATATCCTGACCTCAGGTCAATCTTCGAGAACACTCGTTCTCCATGAAGTTGATCAAAAAGATCATCAATTCTCGGCAAGGGATATCGGTTCATAATCGTCAACTAGTTCAGCTTCTGATAATCCACAAAAAGTCTGAGGGCACCGTCCGCCTTCTTCGCAAAAAGGACCGGAAAACCCCAAGGAGAAGTACTGGGTTGGATAAAGCCCTTTTCCTGTAACTCCTCTAACTGCCTCTTGAGCTCCTAAAACTCTGTTGTAGCCATCCTATAAGGAGGAATGGACACCGTTGCTTCTCCTGGCATGAGCTCAATAGAGAAATCCACCTCTCGATTTGGAGGTAGACCCGAAAAGTTTTCCGGGAAGACATCCCTAAAACGATCAACAACTGGAGGGAAATATGTCAGACAAGTCCTCTGGTCATCCAAATATAAGCTCACAATCTGGGCTATGACTCCACCTCGCCCATGATGCTATGGTCCAGCTCGACTCGCCTGAACATCCCATTCACCCTTACATAGAAACTCTCTGCCCTCTAGTGACATGACACGCACCCTACGACAATAATAGTCTACAAAGGCTTGAAAGGGGAACAACTAGTCCATCCCGAGAATTACATCATAGCTCGTCATCTCTAAGAGGTAGAGGTCCCATAGAAAGTGACACCCACCAACCTCAAGGGGGAAATCCCTGCACTGATGCACACCAGCCGTTCTAGTCCCCAACGGAGTTTCTAGCATCATGATATCAGAAGAAAAAGAAACACAGAGACCAAGGCTCTCCACAACAGGCACAGATATGAAACTATGTGTAGTACTCGTATCAAAAAGTAAAGAAGATAAAACAGAAGCTAATAGAATAGTACCTCTGACTGTAGAAGGTCTGGTATCCTACTCCTACTAGGTCTGTTGCACTGCATATGTTTGCCCAGTCCGCGGCCCTGCGACACAGCCTGGATACCCTAAGTTGTCCCGTCCTACTGCCTCTGAGATCCTGGTGTCTGGCTACCATGGCCACGACCACCATCTCTGCATGCACGCCCTGATGCATTCCAGTTCCCTGACTGATAAGAAGCCACTGGACCTGCTCCCGCATGCGGAGTCTGCACAGAACCCCTCTCACTAGCCACTGGTGGAAACACCCTACAAAAGCGTTGTAGATGACCCATCTTGCCGCAAGCTCGGCACTCCACTAGATCACGTGGACACTGTGTCCTCTTGTTCCCCTCTCTACCACACTGGTAGCACATGACCTGGCCACCTGGATCATTCTTCTGACTGGTACTTCCACCCTGAGAGAAGTCCATCTGTCTCTTCCTCTTGCCAGTGGAAATAGTACCAGTAATTGGTGCTGAACTGCCCTGGCCCACACCACTAGATTTATGCAGGTTCCTCTCTGTAATCAGTGCCTCGTTCACAATATCATGTACAATAGGCAACCTAAAAACATTCACCAGCGCTCAGATGTCATAACGAAGACCATCCTCAAAATTTCTGGCTCTCAGCGCCTCATCACCCACCAGCATGGGTGCAAAACGCTGAATCTCGGTGAAATGATCAGAATAGTCCATCACCGACATAGCTCCCTGCTGCAGATTCATGAACTCTCGAGCTCTATCTTCCCTCAGCATCTCTGGAAAGAAGAATTCATATAAGACCACCTGAAAATATTCTCATGCCATGTCCCTGTGATGCTATGACCGGGTGGTAACATCCAACCACCGCTTGGAGGAATCACGCAACATATATGTCGCGGTCTTGACCCTCTGCCCTGGAGGCATCTCAAGATGCTAAAAAATAGTCTGCATCAACCCCATCCAAGACTCTACATCCTATGGTCCGCCATCCTCTGAAAACGTAGGCAGATGCTGCTACTGGAAGATATGCGTCAGCTCAGCCATAGATGTAGTGGCCTTCGGTGCTCCCTGAGAGGTCTGCATGAACCATATGAAGCCTTCACGGAACTGCACCTCTGCGCCTATGTCCGGTATAACAGTTGGCGCTGCATCTGGCTCTATTGGAGGATCCACTGGTAGCCCATGGCCCACCATCTCTGGAGTATACTCGTTTCCACTATCCTAGCGAACAACGCGTGGTCGTCTAGGTGGCATGACACTACAAGGTCAAAACACGCCTTAGATAAAGATTCATTAAAGACTGAAAGTGAAGGAACCACAAAGGGAACAAGAGGAAGAAGGCATTTCAATATTTTCAAAACAAGACTACACGGTGTGTACAATGACTACACGGCATGTACTTGACTTCCCTTTCCCCTGCCCAGGTTCTTCTACACGACTAAGCCACACGACTCCTGTTGAAAAAAAAACTACACAGCGTGTATTGTATCTACACGGCGTGTATGGTGTTATTTTCCAACTGCCATTGTCGTTTGTGACACGGCTTCCTCCTCGGCTTTCAACTATACGGCGGGTTACACCCGGACACGGCGTGTACACCACCCCGTTTCCCAGCCACACGGTTAAGTCCACACGTTTTGTCCTCAGACAAGACTACACGGTGTGTCCCACAGGTACACGGCGTGTTCAAGGAGAGGTGACACCGACCCATGTTGTTAGTTACACGGTCGAGTCCCCAGGCAACACTACACGGCATGTTCATCATTTACACGGCGTGTTCAAGAAAAGAGTTCACCGACTCGTGTTGTTAGTTACACGGTCGGACTCCTAGTCAACACTACACGGTGTGTACATTCGGTACACGGCGTGTTTTCCCCAAGCTCTTCCCTTCCCCGTGTCGCCGCCCATACGGTTTGTGACACAGGAAGAGACTACACGGTGTGTACTCAGGATACACGGTGTGTACTCAAAATGTTTATTTTTTTATTCTCGAACAGAAGAACATACACGGCGTGTATAAGATACTACACGGTGTGTATACTGGGTTTCCAGACAGTATGCCTCAGAAACTTCCCTGAAACCCAGAAAATACTGAAACCAACACCTAAGTGTCAAATTCCGACCTGTTGGGGCCCATACTCCCCACGAATCAAAGTTTGACATCTTATTTGTGTTATAAAAAAATTAATAGTCAATGATCCACTAAATTCCGGTCAATGGGGGACCATACTCCCCAAAAACCAAATTTTGGCATCCATTCTAAAAACAAGCTCACAAAAGGAATACCCTATCACAAAGAAGATATTTATCAAAGCAGCCATCACAGCAGCATGCTTTTCTAGAACAACAACTATCACAACAATATGCAATTTTTAATGCACCTACACGGCATGGAAACTATGCATGGCATGTGATTTCAAGCATGTGCCTATATGATGCATGAGATGGCATACCCTCATCTCATCGGGTTGAAAATAAATAGAACCCATAGATAAAATATAACAGCACAATCCAAGTGTGTCACCCAACGGTGAAAACAAGTCAACTATAAAGTTTGCAAAATCAGTAAAATTACAACACAAGGTAAATTGGCTTTTCCCTGTACACGAGTTAGCTACGCCTGGGCATAGCTTATTACCAACTACCATTCGTCTTATCCCTGACTATGGCTCCAAATAGTAATTCAAAGAAAATAACCGCTCTGATACCACTTTGTAACGTCCCGGACCCGGGTGCCACTCAACGGGTGCCCCGAACCCGGTTCTCCACGTGACCTCAAGCGCATTTCCCCAAACGCCAGAGGTTTCCGACTAGCAGCGAGGTCCCAGGTATGATAGTGGGGAAACTATGCCCTCATTTGTCAAAGTGTATCATAGCGAAAATACGAAATAAAACATACAAAGACAGCGGAAGTAATAATCCATGCACATTTAAAGTAAACAAGTGCAGTAAAAGGTAACCAACCAGATATACAGATATGATCCAACATGTCTCAATTCTATGAAAACAGACAGAACATGTTATACATCAATACAGTACAATAAAATATAGAGTACATCAAAACAAAGCAAAATAGCTGGCAATGGCATCACGATCCTAGGCTCGGTCCTATTCCCTCCTACTCCTCAGCAACAGTCAAGTGCCTGTATAGGGACTCTTTCCCCTATCCACACCTACAGAAACGTAATTTGTTTGGGCCGAAAAGAAAGACCCAAACAGGGTGTGAGAAATATATCTCAGTAGGAACCCACCAAAGGCCTGTGCCCAACTGTGTGCAAACATGCAACAATAGTGTGCAGTATTAAAATGCAATAAAGTAAGCAGTACTAAAAAGTAACTAACTTAACCAGTTATATTTCCATTTTAATATTCTTTTTAATCATTTAATTTAAAATATCACCACAGTGAATATTCTAAGTAACCAGCTAATCTCCTCAGACATGTAAACACCTACCCTCAGGTAAAGAGTATTCAATACAAGAATCTACCCTCAAGCATAACAGATTTTTCCCTCAGGCATAGTTGGTGTCGCCCACAGACACAGAATCAGCTACCCATAGGCACGGAAGAAGTTTCCCTCAGGCCGAAATAACTACTGCCCTCATGCAAAATAGTACAGTGCCCACAAGATAATCACAATGATGCCCTCAGGCTAAATAGGTAACCAGGCCATGCCCAACATGTAAACAAGCAGTAAACCAGAAATTCCTCTCGAGGCAATTCTACAATTTCTACTTTAAAGGCATACCCTTGGGTATCCTGGCCAAATGTCTAAACAGTGGAACGCACCCCTGGGTGGTCCTGGATCCAAGCAATGATCCCAACCAGCATTTTCATCATGATTAATTACCTATTAAATTCTAGGTGTTTAATATAGAAATGTCCTCAGCAACACGACACCCCAACATGGGTTTGTGGCACAAAAACGCACAAAACACATGACAGTTGTAAAAATTAACACCAATTCACCTACCTTATACGTCAACGAGCAGTATACATGATCGTCGATCCTAGAAATGCCCAAGAAAATCATATATCTGAGGTAAGAAAACTTTCATTAAACCTCAAATAACTTCCGTTAGGAGAATAATTGGTAAGAAACACGCAAGAAGAAGAGAGGGATTACCCGCGCAGTTCCAACGTGATCGATAGAAGCGGGATCGGATTCCCGGTGCTCGATCGGTGGATCTCCCAAGATTCAGCCTCCCTCTTCCGCTCCTCTCATCTGGTTCTAAGCCTTCCCTGTGAACAGGGGAGGCTACTTCCCATTTAAGCGAAAAAAACAAAGTACACGGCGTGTACTTCCAAGTACACGGTGTGTACTTCATCATTTAATTGTTCCTCTGGTGGCACCGCCAAACTATTCATCCGTCGACATGAGTACACGACATGTACTCCTGAGTACACGGTGTGTACTGTCGCCCAGCTGGAGGCTGCTCCACCGCCTTACTGTTTTGGCCTGCCGACTGACTACACGGCGTGTAAAGGACCACTACATGGTATGTAGTCAGTTCCTACACCCTTTGTCACCGACATGGATACACACCCCATGTACCCATCCCACATGGCCAAAAGTACATGGCGTGTGGAAAAGTACACGGCATGTAGTTCCAAAATTTATGATTTTTCCCATTTTCCATATTTTCTCAAAAACACTTAAGGAAAAGAGAAAAGAAGAATCTCGTACCTCAAAAATAAGAACTGGGTTCTTACACAATTCTTTATAAACATGAATCACTTCTGCATCACTAAGGGTATAATTTTAAGAATATAATTTATTATCTTTATAAATAATAAAATACACTTCTATTTGGATGAAAATATGAGCAAAAATAATTGTATGGATTGTGTTTTGGATTAATTTATCATATAGAGTCCAAAACCTAAGTTTAGAAATTAATAAAGAATTATCATCTCTTTTGATATAGAAACTCACCCAATATACCATTTATCTTCACTAAAACCTTTTTGAGAACAAATTTACTCTACCCTTCCCTCTCTATATCCCTCCCAATGTTCCCCCAATCTATTGAGAAGCTCCTCCCAGGCTTTTAAAAGCACCCTCTCAAGGTAAGGGATCCTCTATTTCTCCACTTTATTCAAGAACTGTCTTTATATTATTCATTTTTATTTCCAATTTTTCATGTTGGAATATCTTTTTACAAATCCTAATTAGTTTCATTATTATTTTCAAGTGATGTGATACCTTCTTCACTCTTATTAAACTCTTCCACAAATATTTATGTACCCCCATTATGCTACTGATATTATCTTACGATTTTATATATATGCCAAATATTTTTGTAGTGAATACTCATCCCCATTTCCACTCAAGGGTATTAACCTAGATATACCTATCCTTAATTGATTTTATAATTACATGTATATAACCCACAATTATTAGTCATGGGATTAAAATTCCGGAAAGATATCATGATGTTGTATGATCTATGTGGAACACTTATGCATGTATATGATATGAATGTGATGGGTGGGCTTGGAATGATATAGCCCTCCAGTGCATTGGGTAATGTTTTTATCTCATTGGATACCATGTATGGTGAGTGTTAAGTTATCCTAATCACACTATATTATGATTTCTAGGCATTTATCCTTCACTTATGTTTATGTTGTCATGTTTTATATTATTTCCACATTCCCATGTTTCATTTATGTTATCATATTATAGCATTATTCAATGTTAAAGTTTATGATTCTATCCCCTCTTATGTTACCTTGATATGATTATTGACTCACATTTATTACTTTCATCATATTATGATTTTATTATTCCCTTACTAAGCTTGATAGATCACACCGTCCTTATGTACATCTCCATGTTATCCCATGAAGTTTTAGAAGATCAAGGAAATTCAAGGGAATGTTATAGAGTTTTAGTTTATATATTTATATTTAAATTTAAATTTATTATGTTATGTTCCTAATTACCCTAATACACTAAGCCTCATGATCTTATAGGGTTGTATTAATTATATCATTATGCAAATAATTCATGAGGTAAAGTGTATGAAAGATATGGGTTATCATAAACCAACCCTCATAAGGGGTAAACCAAGACATAGGGTTCCCATTATCCTTAGGGTCATATCACAATGATAACCCTACAAGGGGATCCCTTACTGCACTTAATCCTTCACAAACTGATCAACTCTCGACCAAAATATTTCCTATAAGGGAATCCATAAACAGCTTCTATGGGACTCAACTAATCATTGATTATTAAACCATCCACATGGGTATTCTAAATGGTCCTCAAGACCTCACCACAAATGAGACACATTGTGAGGGGATCCTCTTCTTATCCAAGATCCTGAGCTAAACCTACCATGGTAATATCCTAAAATGGGCACTAATGGCCCACAACTTATCTTCGATCATCAACATATCCACAAGGACATCAAAAAATATGACAATAGCATCCACTGATCACCAATAATAAGATTCTGCCACATGGAAAACATCAATAATACCTTAGAATCATCTCAACAACATCTTGATGGCACCCATCCATAACCTCCATACCACGACATTGACCCAACCCAAAGTCTCTAATCAATCTAGTCCTCAAACAACCGGATCTAAACCTCAACTTATCTAACCTTGAGCAACCGTTACCAATATCTAAGTACTATCAAATATCTCCTAAAATATACTACTTGATCCTTATTTTCAAGATCCATCTGAAATAACCTTAAAAAAATTTACTTGGCATCCACAAGCCAATAAATATAACAATATCATGACCCTCACTCAATTATCACATTACACACCCAAATTTGTAGGAGGATTAAAAATCTAAACCTCAAATAAATACTCTTTAAATCACTTTACCAGTCCAAAAAACTCCATCCATACGGCCTCTACATGCTGAAAGTATTCCACCATCATGAATTGTATACAAAATGATTAGAATATAAAACTCAAAATTCCAATTCTAATTCTAGGATGAAAATCCAGTGAAACTGCCATGACTTGTCCCAGAGGGTCTCGTGTCATGACTACCCCAAGATCGCCTCCAATAGGCAAGGGGATAGAAACTATCATTGAGTAGACATATCCCAAAAATGGGAGTCTTTCACCTAAGTACCTGTACACACACACACACAATCTCCAAGACCAAAATGTTGAAATATAAAAATACTGAGTATAAAATTCATGAATACACTAAGATACTAACCACAGAATACGACGATAGGAAACTAGAAAGTAAATAGGGCTAGAAAACAAGCCCACCAAATAAAGAGTCTGAAGGAGTGAATGCATAAGTTCCTAAAACTCATTTGTAGAAAACCCTACCTGAAGGGTAGGTGTAGGACAATTGTCTGAATCCATAGGAGCACACCTCTTCTTTACAATAAATCTAAGAACCACCTAGTCCTGGTCCACCTATAACTCTATTAAAGTTTCGATCGTCTTAAAAATACACAATATGCACTGGTAAAACCTGTGTAGGGGTGAGTAAAACAATAATCATTAGGACACCCTGAAACCACAAAGTAATACGACTAATAAATACAGGAAATATACGACAAAGAAATACATGAAGTGTACCACTAATAAATACACTAATTATATCACTAATAAATACATGAAGCATGCCACTAATAAATAGATGAAGTATAACACTAAGAAATAAATGGTATACCACAAAGGAAACACATGCAGTACAGTCAGCTCACACAGGTATAAGTCTATAGTGAAAAAATCAGGGTTATTAGACATAGTCCACCGAACACCCAATATTGGTAACACACTGAGTGTCGATAACACATAGAGTGTTGATAACACACAGAGTATCGATAACACATGGAGTGTGGATAACCATGGAGTGTCAAGAACATAAGAAGTTTTGATAAAACATGAAGTATTGATAACACATGGAGTTTCAATAATTCATGAATATTCCAAGTCACGTAATCACTAAGTCACAAAGTCACTAAGTCATAATCACTAAGTCACAGTCATTAAGTCACAGTCAGCCGTAGGATTCTACTTGTAGTGTGCTTGTACTGGGAGAACCTACTCTTCAAGCCATTAGGTTGTAATAAAACTTATACAAAGACTCGATTAGAGTATATCAAAATTATTTTCTCATTGCAATGGTCCCAAATCCACAAAAATCTTTTCAAAAAAACATACAGTTTGAAAGTTACGGTTGTTTTATTGAAAATATCTAACTCAGGTCTGGTCTAGGTCTGATCCGACCCGCAGAACCTAACCTGACTACCACCCGACCCGACCCAGTCTGGCCTAACCGACCCGGCATGTTTTAGTCTGGTTTGGCCCATCTCCTCTGGTCCACCCTGACCACATGCCACCCATATCCATGTGGTTTCATACCATGTTCATTTGTTCATTCTGACGTATGTGTGCTTCGTGTCTTTTCCACCACTACATGGTATACACAGCCCCTCACCGTCGCGTCCCTAGTCACCACCCACAGCCTCCACTACTGTGGGATCCAATGTGGTCCCAACTGGATTGTGTCCTTCCACCACCTTGTCGAAAGCCCATCCACCATGTGCTCCACCTGACCCCCCCCCCCCCCCCCACTGGGTTGCACCTTTCTCTGCCACCAGACCCCCCCCCCCCCCCATCAGGTTGCACCTCACTCCACCACCGACTTCCCTACTGATGTCTCATTGTTCACCACGTGCTCCAACTAAACTATCTAGATCCATTACTCTAGTCACCGTCATGTGCCAGCACCTTATTTCATCACACCTTTATGGTGTCGTTGCAATGCCAGATCCCCGGTCTCATATCATTGCTCCACGGATTAAAGGTGTAACGATCCTCTGACCATGTTTCATAATGAATGAGGAGTGCATAAGGATTGGGGAAAAGAGATAAATGCAAAAGAACACCCAAAGAACATATGTTGTCCTTGTTCATGTCAGCCTCGACCCATTCATGTTAGAATGAAGAATGGAGAGGGAATAAATCAAATATATTTAACATAATCAATCTTGATAATCAAACAACATAAACTATCCATCCCACAAGAATGACCAAACCGTGGATCACCCTATTTATGGGTTGGTCCACATTTGTCATTGAAAATTTAGAACGGGGTAAATAATCACAATGAAATAACACCCTACCTAGAGTTTGGAACCGTTTTTGAAGAAGGGAGAAGTTGTGTTGTCGTCATTCATTGATCTGTTGAATCCAAGGTTCATTGATCATGATTCACCAATCCATTGATGTTCATTGGAGGGAGCTCGTTCTCCTTGAATCATAGGATTTCCATGGTTATGCCATAACCCTAGATTACTAACAATAGGAAACATTAAAAATAAAACTAATGTTGCACCAAAATAAAATATTTTTATTAAATATTTTATTATCGATACATCCAAAAAATAACTTTTTCATCTAGCCCGCACCGAATTATGTTAGGCCCCACCTAAGGTAAATCTGATGTTCTGAATAGAATGGTGCCCTTGGATTTTTGATTTAGTAACCCATTTAGAATTTATTCAGTTTTAAATAAAAATTGGTTGCGCGTTTTATTAAAAACTGAACATTTTTATTGACTTGTACCGGGAATACTAGGCCATGGAATCACACACTGTCTTAGCTTCTATTATCTTAATTTTACCAATTAATTTATAAAAATAAAACTAGAGAAAATCCAAGTCATTACATTCTCCCCACATTAGGGATTTATTCCCCCAAAATCCAAAATAAGGGATACTCAACAAAAAGGTGAGGGTACTAAGCATGAATCTAAGCCTCACTAGTGCAGAAAACGTTTTTTACGTCGGTTATTTTTCATTTTTTACGTCGGTTTCTAGCCGACGTTAATACGTGCGACGTTATAAATAAGGTTTTTGACGTCGGTTATTTAAAAACTGACGTCAAAAACATAAAATCGTGATGTTTATCACGTCGGTTATTTTAGAACCGACGTGATAAAGAAAATGGGAAGGGTTTATCACGTCGGTTATTTAACAACCGACATGATAAAAGGCCTGGAAAATGGTTTATCACGTCGGTTATTAAACAACCGACGTGATAAACAGGGGCGAGGGGGGTTTATCACGTCAGTTCATATACAACTGATGTGATAAACTGGGTTGAGCGTGGTTTATCACGTCGGTTCATATAAAACCGACGTGAAAAACCGGGAGAGGGGGGTTTATCACGTCGGTTATTATATAACCGCCGTGATAAACCGGTGGGAGGCGGTTTATCACATCAGTTATTCAATAACCGACGTGATAAACCATTGTCCAGGCCGTTTATCACGTCGTTTATTCAATAACTGACGTGATAAACCATTCTCCGGGCCATTTATCACGTCGGTTATTAAATAACCAACGTGATAAACCATTCTCCAGGCCTTTTATCAGGTCGGTTATTAAATAACAGACGTGATAAACCATTCTGCAGGCCTTTTATCATGTCAGTTATTAAATAACCGATGTGATAAACTATTTTCCAGGCATTTTATCATGTCGGTTATTAAATAACCGACGTGATAAACTATTTTCCAAGCACTTTATCAGGTCGGTTATTTAATAACCGACGTGATAAACCCAATTTTTTTTTAAATAGAATGCATTCATATTCTCTCCACCAGAATCAACCAGAAAACAAATTAAGAAATCATAACACAAAAACAGAAGTACATCAAAATTAAGCATGTACATAGATAACATATAAAACTTACCCCCTAGACAGCCCCCACCCTCATTTATACCCCATGGACAGCCCTCCCCCACCCTGTTGGAGCCCTCACCCTCATGTATACCCCCTGGACAGCCCTCCCCCACCCCATTGGAGCTCCCACCCTCATGTATACCCCTTGGACAACCCTCCCCCACCCCATTGGAGCCCCCACCACACTCTTGGACTGCCCCCAACCCCCGGACACCCCCAAACACCCCTCGACAACCCCCCACCCTCCTGAATAGCACACCCTCACCCCCTCACCCCACTTGACAGCCCCCACCACACCCCTGGACAGCCCCAAACACCCCTGGACAACCCCCCCCCCCCCCCCCCCCACCCCTGGACAGCACTCCCACACCCCTGGACCGGCTTCCCACACCCCTGGACATCCCTACCACCCCCTAGGACTGTCCCCCTACCCCACCGGATAGCCCTCCCAGACCGCTGGACACCCCCCAACCCCACTGAACACACCCCCACACCCTTGGAACCCCTCCCCCACAGACCCAAATCCATACCAGAAAAACCATCAAAAGTAGACCAAAACAAGAAGTAGAGAAAAATTAAACATTCACTTATATAACATTCAAAACTTACACTGTCAACTTCAAAAAAAACTAAATCCAACCTAAACAACTACCAAATACACAATTAAAATGACAATATTCAAAATTACATTTTACATTACAAACAACTAAAATTCAATCAAACCTGTAAAATAATTTGACCACTCCACTTGTACGTGTTTGATGTCTTCAGCAGTATAGGGTTGAGGGTCATCAAAAAGCTACAAATGAAAAAGAAGATAGTTAACGTGTATAATGAATAAATCAAATTGAAATATTATGGAAAAGTTTAAGAGGAAATCATACCAGTTCAAAATTCACAACTGTCCCAGTTGTTATTATTTCATACATAAATCTTAAAATATAATATCCGCATTCGATGAGGCCTTGTTGTTCATGAAAATTCTGTTTTGAATGAGTGTAAATTCAATATATTATTTTTATGTAATAAATCAAAAAGTACAAATTATAAATGGAAATTTACCTTCGCATTTACATATTTGATCTTTGCATTTCTTTTCTTTGTGTTTTTTCGAAAGTAGACCCATGCACTGTTAGAAAATAATAGGAATGGGGTGAATTTAAAATTCATTATAATATATAAAACTATTGAGAAATTGAAACTTACTTTTCCAATATATTCTTAAAACTTTCCCGCACATCACCATGAACAGAGCATATCCAATAAAGAGCTTTCTCCCTTGGGCAAAAAATCCCTAACATCCAATGATCACTGATAAAAGGAAATTTAATGTTAGTGGTTTTTTATGTTAAAAGATAATTAACTCTTTGAGAGAAATGTGTTTCATACCTCTCACAAAAAGGCATCATCCAACATTGTCTGATTATATTCTTTTCAAATCTTTCAGCAATATAAACCATTCTTTGTTCCTCAGTCAATGCACATGCTTCAGGGGAAATCAATTGCGGGTCCATGAATCCATATACTTCTGTCAGCTCATTCCTCTCACAAATTTTATAAAGATACCTAATACAAAACATACATAAGTATACATTTTTAATAAATATAACGCAGGGAAAAGGTGTTAAGACTTACATGGAAAAAAATTTCACCACGTTGATGCCCAACTTATCTCCAGTAACAAGCTCCATGATATCACTTTTTGTAATCCCCACACTTATTTCACATCCACAAACATGAGATTCCATTGGAAACTCATAAAAACCCCAACAACAAATGTGAATATCTTGACAATCTGTCAAGACCACTGGAATCTGTATCTGATGTCATAGCATGTTGTCTTTGTTGTTGTCTATATAGTATTTCTTTACCTTTGAAGTATTCCTCTGAAAAAAAATTGAAAAATATAGTAGTTTTCAAATGATAAAACATCTTTAATAAACAAATAAAATAAAAGATATAACATTCATACCTCTATGGTAATGAGTCGAAGAAGTCTGGATGGCCAAACTAAAAAATGGCTGATACTCTGTCCAACTGTCGCCACCTCATCTGTAGGTATTGGTACCCTAGCTGATCTATCTATAATATCTTGTACAGTGACCCTCTGATTCTCTACCTCTAATTATTGATGATGAATTGTATCTCCTATACAATATACCAACCCGTATGCTACTATATGATGTTGAGAATCATCAACATACAACTCTCAATATGTAGGAAGCTGTGGCGGAGGCGTAGGATAAAAAATGGGGTCTGTAGGCTGAGGTGGGGGAGTGGGAGCTACTGGCGGAGGTGGAGGATAAATAATGGGGTCTGTAGGGGGAGGTGGAGGAGTGGGAGCTGCAGTCTGAAATTGTCTTTGCATTTCTGCAAACATAGACTGCACCGACTCTCTAATATTGTCCTCCATCGTCGCATTAATATTTTGAACTTCAGCCTCCAAGAATTCTATTTTTTTTTATAAACCCCCTCAATGTTAGAAGTTGAAGAATGTGGAAACACTTTTCTTACCGATACACCTGTCGGATATCCTCTTACACGACCAGGATGTTCGGGCCTTCCCAATGCTGCAAATAAAATATCTTCCCTCCCAGTAGCTCTAAATGTCCCCTCTAAACTCTGCTCCTCAAGAGAGTCCTGTATTAATTAATTGAACATTTCTGTAATGATTGAAACTTATATTAAGAAAAAAGTTAACTTAAATAAATTAAATAGATATCTTAAAATCCTCTCAGCTACGATTCTCGATTCTTCCGAAAGATATTGCCCTTTTTTACCTTCCAAGCTCTCTTCCATTTTTCATGTCTAGATGGAGGGGATGGAGGGGCCACCTCTCCAGAGCTTGAAGACTCAGCTCTTAGTTGTTGAAATTTTTCCGCCATCATTTGTTCTTCCAATAATGCATACCCTCCCCGAGATAAACTATGAGGGTATACATTTTTAGATTGGATCTCCTGATGAGCTTTCCTTGTTTTCTGTAATTTAAGAATAATAAATCATTAACAAAACATTAATAAAATCATTTATATAAGAAAGTTTATAAAAGTTTACATTGCCCTTACCAGAAATGACTCTTTTTTCTACTTTCAAAAAACTGTCTCCATGTGTCTTCATCTATAAAAGGATATATATGACATGGATTGTCGTGACTCCTATGACCATAAATGAAATCATATGAGAGGGTTGATTTGAAATCCCTCCATCTCCTGGAAGCCAATGATAAGCATTTCTTCCTGACTCCTCCAGTGTCTGGAATATCAAATGTTATCTGATAAAGAAGAGGTTAAACATATTATATATACTAGAAACATTAAAATAATGGTCAAAAAATGACAAAAGATCTTACCAAAATCGTCTCCCACAACTGGGAGATAATCGCTTTATCCACACCTCTCCAATCATCATACAGAATGCTTACTTTGGTCTTAGCTTGAGTTGCAACAAAACTCTTAAAATCTTTGGCATTTGGACCTCTAGAAATATTATCATCATCAAACTCAACGACTATCCTCTGATCCTGCATACGGACAAGTGATAATTTTGGTAAACGTGTGCACCCACGTTTACCAACCTTTGAACTCTTTGTCTTAATAGGAGCATGTGAATGTTCATCCCCAGAGGTATGACCAGCAATATGCTCCTCTCCAGAATCATGTGGTTGATCATCTGAATGATCTGTCATTATCCTTCAAATTAAAAAAACAAACGTCAGTTCACAAATATAAAAATTCAAATATTTTAATACTACTGTAATCAGAAAATAGAAAAGTGTACTAAGTTACATAATAGTAAATATTGGTAATATGTTAAGCATGTTAAACAATGGTAAAGATGACAAAGATGGTCAAGATGGTCAAGATGGTAAAAATGGTAAAAATGGTAAACCTGGTAAACATTGTAAACATGGTAAAGTAATTGTCAGTGAACAAAAATAAGCATTTTAAAATTCATGTAATGGTTATAAACATGATAAAGTAAACTAAAAAACTTAAAACAAACAAAAACATATACTTATTTTATTTTAAAAAATGTTTTAATAAATAAAAAACTTACAATATCTAACATTTATGGAAAAAATAAATGTAAACAAGAAATAAACATATGTTACCTGTAATTTTAGGAATGTACAAATGGATTGTTTTCCCAAATTCCTTCGTCGTGATCGTTCCTTATGGCACAAACTATGTCTTCAACATGATCATCATTATGTTCTGTTAATATTTCCATGGAAGTAGGGATCTCACATAAATCATCATATTCATCAAGTTCATCCTCACCAACATATTGTTTTTTCCCTTGTAAAACAATAGCCCACTGCATATCTGATTGATCTACTACATAGAAAATTTGTTTTTCATGTGTTTCCATTATAAAAGAATCGGTTGTGTCTTCCAATCTATTCAGATTAACAAGTGTCATTCCAAATTCATCGTGTCTGACACTGTTGTTACCGTTAAACCATTTACAGTTAAAAACGGGAACTTTAATTTTAAATTAATCAACCTCCCATATGTCTTCAATCACTACATAATATGCACTTGATGCAGAAATTGGGTTTTTGTCCTTAGCACTCAAAAAATGCATTGCTTCTGCAAACACCAATACACCACTATTCTGAACTGCACTTCTGTTGTCCTGAGATTTTGTATGAAATTTATAACCATTAATGTCATAACGGGACCATGTTATCACATTTAAACATGGACCACCCACTATCCATTTTAATGTCTCTGATACATCTGATCTACCAAGCAAAGTCTTTTTAATCCATGACAAAAAAGTTTTGTTGTGCTCATTCAAAATCCACATTTCTTTCTTCTTTGGATGACATTGTTTCAACTCATTAATATGCAATGTGATATACGGTTGAGCATCAGCTATGTTATTCAAGATGTATGATTCTAAATTCTTCATCTATTCAGCTGACAATGATTTGACTTTCAAGCCGTGAATCCCCTTTCCCTCATTATTAACTCGTTCATGGCGAGATAGAGGCAAACCTATGTGTTGCGCCACAGCCAAGTAGCTCGTACAAAACTCTGCTACCTCCTCAGAAATATACTTTTCAATAATGGAGGCTTCAGGTCGATATAGATTTTTAACATACCCCTTTAATATTTTCATATACCTTTCAAAAGGATACATCCAACAAAGATATACAGGTCCACAAAGCTTTATTTCTCGAACCAGATGAATCATTAAATGCACCATTATATCAAAAAAAGTTGGAGGAAAATACATTTCCAATTGACAAAGTATAAAAATTGCATCCTTTTCCAAAATGTTCAAAGCATTCACATCAATCGCCTTGTTACAAATTGAATTGAAAAAATAACACAACTTCATTATAGTCTTTCTGACACGAATGGGAAATATTCCACTCAATGAAACTGGTAGAATTTGTTGCATCATGACGTGACAATCATGTGATTTCATACCTATCAACTTCAAGTCCTTCAATGAGACAAAATTTTTTACATTAGAAGAATAACCTTAAGGCACTTTGGTATCATGAAGACACTAACAGAAGCTAATTTTCTCCCTCTTCGATAATGTATGACATGCCGGGGGAAGAAATGTCCGTCTTACTTTAGGAGTGGGAGCTAACTCCGAACGTATTCCCAATGATAGTAAGTCTAATCTTGCATTCAACCCATCTTTAGTCTTTACTTTAATATCTAACAATGTTCCAATCAAAGAATCACAGATATTCTTCTCCACGTGCATGAAATCAATATTATGTTTAACTTCATGATACCTCCAATATGGTAGCTCAAAAAAAATTGACCTTTTCTTCCAAATATGTCTATCATTACCAGATTTTTGTGTCTTTCCCAATGTCACGTCAAGGTTTTTCACCCTCTCAAAATACAGATCATGGGATAAAGGTTTTGGAGCAGTATCAAATTCTTGTGAGCCATTGAATGCCTTTTTTAGTCTTCTATAAGGGTGTTCCATAGGCAAAAACTTTCGATGACCCATGTACACTGATTTCCTCCCATGATGCAATTGACAATATGACGTCTATTGTTCGCAAATTGGACATGCTTTATGCCCTTTAACATTGTATCCAGAAAAATTTCCATATGCTAGGAAGTCATTTATAGTGAACAGAAGCACTGCATGCAGTTGAAAATATTCCATTTTATAAGAATCATACACCCTAATACCATCAGCCCATAACAGTTTCAAATCATCAATCAACGGTGACAAGTAAACATCAATATCATTACCGGGTTGCTTTGGACTAGAGATCATTGTACTCAACATGACATATTTGCGCTTCATACAAAATTCAGGAGAGAGGTTGTAAATTACAAATAAAATAATCCATGAACTATGTGTGCTACTGAGTGTTCGGTATGGATTCATTCCATCTGTGCATAACCCTAGTCTGAGATTTCTAATTTCATTTCCAAATGTAGAATATTGCGCATCAATTTTCTTCCATTGTGGACAATCATCTGGATGACGTATTTTTCCATCACATACCCGCTCTTCAGCATGCCATCTTAACCTTTTTGCATTATGTGAATTAGCAAATAAACGTTTGAAACGATTAATTATAGGAAGATACCAAAATACCTTTGAAGGGAGCTTTGTAATCTCTACATCAGCCTGTGATTTTTCTTTCACCTTATACCGTGATGTCCCACATTTAGGACACTCTGATAGAAATTCATATTCCTTCCTATATATAATGCAGTCATTCGGACAGGCATGTATTTTCTTGTATCCCAATCCCATCGGGCAAAATATTTTCTTCGCTTTGTAATGTGAATCTGGAAGATCGTTATCTTTTGGAAGAATGTCTTTCATCAATTGTAGCAGCTCTTTAAAACTTCTGTCACTCCATCCATGCTTCGCCTTCAGGTTAATCAATCTTAACACTACCGAAAAAACTGTAAAATCTGTACAACCAGGACATAATGGTTTTTCATCATCACCATATAGACGCGCAACTGTCGGTTCTATCTCAATTTTTTCTGCTACAATATCGCGAATCATTTCTTCAATTCCACCGGAGTTACCATCTTGCGAATCAGCATCATCAGTGACATTCCGTCCAGTTTCACCATGACAAATCCAAGGGCTGTAACTCGGATTAAAACCATGACAAATCAGATGATCTTTTATCTCTCTACTTTTCAACTTCTTCATATTCAAAAATTTTAGGCATGGACAGAAAAAAAATGTCACTACTTGGAACATTTCATTTTGCAAATTCCAAAAAGGCATCAACACCTTCCTCAAATTCATTGCTCATTCGATGTGCCATAATCCAACTTTGACTCATTATTACCTATAACAAATATCAACAAAAAATATATATTTTTAAGATAATACAAATATATGTTTATATGAAAAAAATCATAATTTGAATGTAAAACAATTTAAAATATAAAACAAATCTATAGGTATTTAAAAAAATATGCTTGAATATTATTTTTAAAACAAAATATAGTTAGATATAACAGTTTTAAATTTCATTTAATCAAAGAAAACCATGATGCCTACATAGTTTAATATTGATTTCGGTTTTGATGTTTTAATATATTAGATAAACAACCTATTTTAAATGGCATGCAGACCTTGATATTGGTCTTCATCACCCTTCGGTGTGACTGGAAAAAAGAGGTCTACCAGCATGTTATTATTTTATCAGAAATTCACTCATTCTTGTTTCTGATGATCGTCAATTGCATTGGCAGGCTGAGAGGGCCGCCCAGCGCGTCCAACACTGGTCTGCTCAGAATAACAATAGTCCCACTGATTCGGTTTAATCCTTTATTTCTGCTTTTTAATCCCATGTAACATATCTTGTGGGGATTTGATTTTGTACTTGGCCTTCAGCTTTAATGGTTATCAATCAAAATAAAACTCGACTAAAAACTCTGTTTCTTTTGGGTTTTCAAAATCCAAAAACGAAAACAAAAAAACCATGGACAAAAACTGAATTCCAATTACAGGAAACATGTTCAGAAATTCTAAACACCAAGAATTAACAAATATCAACAACAATAGTGAACAGCCTGGAAATTACAAGACTAAACAGTTATTCAAACGCAAACTGCTTATATTAATTCTCATAAAAACAGAAAACAAAAATCTATAAAAAAACTAATTCAACCAAAACAAAACCAAAAAACATAAGAAATAATTTCCAGATTAAGCAACATTTATATCCAGAACCATAAGCATGTTCTAGCACATAAAGTAACCATAACAATGAGCAATATTAAATAATGTCACCAACAATCAGCATTGATTTACATAAATGCAACATAGTCTGTTATATCAACAAAATACAAATAACCATTTGCAACAACAAAAAATTCCACGAGATTCTCAACATGATTAAATAGAAAATCATATCTGATGCAAACAAATTACATCAAGAATCGAAACAAAAAAGAACGAAATAAATTCGTGGAAGGCTTACTTGAATGTTGCGAGTTGAGATGATAGATCCAAGAGGAGTGAAGAAGATAAACAATGAAGCCAAAATGAGTTTAACGCAGGTCGATCGACGAGCCGATTAGGGTTTACCGCGCGAGAGAGACGAGTCGGTGGACTGTCAATTGAAAAATCATAAATGACAGTCCACGGGCTTTAATTTCTTTAAAAGTTTTATAACGTCGGTTATTATATAACTGACGTTATAAACTATTTTTTAAATTTATAACGTCGGTTATTTTAAAACCGACGTAAAAAAGCTCCCGTGCTTTGGTTTTTTACGTCGGTTATTTTATAACCGACGTAAAAAACGAGATATCTATGGGTTTTTTACGTCGGTTATTTTATAAACAACGTAAAAAAAACCCCGTGCTTTGGTTTTTTACGTCGGTTATAAGATAACCGATGTAAAAAACCAATGCGCGGGGGGGTTTTTACGTCAGTTATTTGGAAACCGACGTAAAAAACCCGATATCGACGCATTTTTTACGTCGGTTATCAAATAACCGACGTAAAAAACCAAATCCTGGGGGGGGGGGGGGGGTTTACGTCGGTTATAAAATAACCGACGTAAATAACCCCGTGCTTTGGTTTTTTACGTCGGTTATTTGATAACCGACGTAAAAAATGCGTCGATATCGTGTTTTTTACGTCGGTTTCCAAATAACTGATGTAAAAACCCCCCGCGCATTGGTTTTTTACGTCGGTTATAAGATAACCGATGTAAAAACTGAACAGGCGCGATTTGTAACGTCGGTTATTAAAATAACCGACGTTAAAAATCTACTCGCCGCATTTTTACGTCGGTTATATATAACCGACGTAAAAAATGGTGACGTAAAAAACGTTTTCTACACTAGTGCCTCCTACTCCCAAGTGCTCTTCTAGATATTCTTATGTTTCCACCAAACTTGCACTAGAGGAATCAACCACCCATGAAGGATCCTATCTTTTCGATCCTCAATCTCCACTAGGTACTCGGAAAAAGTCACCCCATCGTCAATGTCCAACTCACCCAAGTCGATGACGAGCAATGGAATATGCATGTACCTCCTCAGCTATGACATGTGGAATAAGTCATGTACTTGATGAAACTAAGGAGGTAGAGCTAGGTTGTACGTCACCCTTCCATCTCTACACGTAATTTGAAAAGGGCTAATGTATCTCATACATAACATGTCGCCCCAACCAAACCTCTGAAATCCTCATCGAGGAGAGACCCAAAGGAACACACGGTCTCCTTCCTTGAACTCTAGAGGCCTTCATATCCTATCAACATATGACTTATTCCGGATCGGTGTAGTCCTCATCTGCTTTTGGATGATATGCACCTTCTAGGTGGTAGCCCACATAAAATATAGACCCATGAGTGATGATTCTCCTGGGTTTATCCAGAAAAGTGGTGACCTACATGGTTGTCTGTAAAAGGCCTTGAATGGTTCCATACCAATAGTGGATTGGTAGTTTTTTTTGTACACAAACTCCACTAATGGTAGGTGATCCTCCCAACTATGGCCAAAGTCTAGGATGGAAGCACATAGAATATCCTCTAGAACCTGAATGGTTCTCTCTATATAGCCATCTGTATGAGGATGAAATTTCATGCTTAAGCGTAATAGAGTCCAAAACACCACCTGAAATCCCTTCCACAACCGAGATGTGAAACGATCATCACGATCTGAAATGATCATCGATGTAACTCCATGAAACCAAACTATCTCATGCACATAATGGTTTCCCAAGATCTCTACTAAATTCTACTCATGGATTGGTAGGAATTGGTCCAACTTGGTGAGTTGGTCAATTATCACCTAGATAGAATCGTGTCCCCTAGATGTTCATGGTAAACCCATCACGAAGTCCATCGATATACCATCTCACTTTCACTCTAGCACCTCAAGTGGTTGGGACAATCTTATTAGAACTTGGCACTCATCCATCACTTTCTGACAAGTGAGGCATTGAGAAATGAACTCTGTCACCGCCTTCTTCATCCCCAACCACCAGAACTTCTATCAAAGGTCCACGTACATCTTCACCACACCCGGATGTATCACCAAATTGGATGTGTGGAAATCCCTTATAACCTCCTCTCGTAGTTCAATTAGTACAACTATGCACCCTCTGAAAAGAAAAATGTGCTCCCCGCCTATCTAATATTCATTAGGTGTATTCCCTATGGAGAATTGATCATGTTGGGTCTCGTAGTGGATATCCCCAAGTTGTGCCTCCCTGACGTGTTGTAAGAGTGGAGAGGTAAAAACCATCTATTGGTGGTAAGTTTCTCCATCTCCATCCACAATGGATATCTGAACTGAGGCCAACTGCTCTAATGCCTCACTCAGAAACTAAAATTTGGATATTATGCTAAGAGTGTATGCTGCTACTTTTTCCTTCCTAGGAGTATAGACAATCTCAAATTCATAGCCCTGGAGAAACTCTAGCCATCACCTCTGTCTCAAGTTCAGGTCCTTCTGAGAGAAGATATACTTGAGACACTTGTGTTCAGAGTAGATGGTAAATTTCTCACTTATCTGGTAGTGTCATAACATCTTCAATGTGAAGACTACCTATACTATCTCAAGATCATGGGTCATATAGTTCTACTCATGTTATCACAACTGGAATGAACCATATGCAATCATTGCTTTCCCCCCGCATCAGGACATGACCAATCCCAGTCCCTGACGCATCATAGAACACTATATACCTGACGTCCTCCTCTAGTAATCCCAAGATGGGAGTGCTCGTTAACCTCTGCCTCTTCTCCTGAAAGGGCTACTGGCACTTCTATATCCACCCGAAGGGCTGCCCCTTCCATTTCAAATCCATCAAGGGTGCTACTACTCTAGAAAATTCAGTTACAACCCTCTGATAGTACCCTTACAAACCCAAGAAAATCCACACCTTGGTAAAACTCTTGGGTGGATCCCAAGAAAGCACCACCTCAATATTCTCTGGATCCACTGTAACTCCAGACTCAAAAATTAAGTGTCCTAGAAAGTGGACCTCTTGAATCCAAAACTAACACTTCTAGAGATTCCCATAAAGATGGTGTTCTCAAAGTGTGTCCAGGACCATCCTAAAGTGTATTTTGTGCTCATCCTCAGTCACCGAGTACACTAGGATTTCATCAATGAAGACCACCGTAAACCAGTCTAAGCAAGGCTAGAAGATCTTATTCATGAGTCCCATGAACATTTTTAGGGAATTAATTACACCAAATGG
Source organism: Viscum album (assembly GCA_963277665.1). Lineage (NCBI taxonomy): Eukaryota > Viridiplantae > Streptophyta > Magnoliopsida > Santalales > Viscaceae > Viscum > Viscum album. The sequence goes on along the minus strand of OY728132.1, from coordinate 1,334,341,109 downwards.
AAACAAAAAGTACTCACAGTGTTCATACCAATATTTGAAGGTTGTCTTCAATACAACTTTATCCCATACATGAATTTGGTGATAGCCAGATCTGAGGTTGGTCTTTGAGAACCACCTTTCTCCCTTCAACTGATCGAAGAGCTCGTCGATCCTTGGTAGTGGACACTTGTTCTTCATGGTCACCTGATTCAGGCACTAGAAGTCCACACATAACCTCAAGAACTCCAAGGGATGTCCCCAAGATACGAGATTAGTTGTGTGGGGCTCTTAGGGCATAGCGAGTCAGCTGATGGATAGGTTGTGTTACTCATGTGGCGATCAGGGACATCTGGCCAGAGATTTTCTAACGCATGTATAGACGGTCATGAGATGGTCAAGGGATTGTAGAAGCAGAGGAGGAGTCATGACCAGAGTGGTTCAATCACTCTAAGAACCACCTGGTCCTGGTCCACCTAGAACTCTATCAAAGCATCAATCATCTGCATAAGACACAACACGTGCGGGTAAAGCCCGTGTAGGGATGAGTAAAACAATACTTAGTAGGAAACCCCATAACCAAAAAGGAATACCACTAATAACTACATGAAGTACACCACAAATAAATAAATTAAGTATATCACAAAGAAATATATGAATTGTACCACTAAGAAATACACAAAGTATACCACTAAGAAATACACGAAGTATACCACTAATAAATACATGGTATACCAAAAAAACACATGAATTATAGTCATATCACATAGGTATAATTATATATCATGAAAACAAGGTTTATCAGACATATTCCATAAAACACCCAACATTGGTAACACATGGAGTGTCGATAACACACGGAGTTTCGATAACACATGGAGTTTCAATAACACATGGAGTTTCCATAACACACAAAGTGTTGATAACACACAGATTGTCGATAACACACAGAGTTTCAATAATTCATGTATCTCCCAAGTAACTTAGTCACTAAGTCATGTAGTCACTAATTCACAATCACTAAGTCATGGTCACTAAGTCACAGTCAGCTACAGGATTCCACTCGTAGTGCACTTGTACCGGGATAACCTACTCCTTAAGACATTATATCATAATCCGACTTCCACAAAGACTCACTTAGAGTATCTAAAAATTACTTCCTTGTCAAAAGGGTCCCAAAACTGCAAACATCTCGTCAAATAGACACATGGTTTGAAGGTTACAGTTGTTTAACTGAAAAGGTTTGACCTAGGTATGGTTTGGGTCTGATTCAGGTCTGATCCAACCTACCAGACCCGAACCGACCCAATGGCTAACCAAACCTAGTAGGGCTGACCTAGCCCGGCCCACTGGGCTGTTGGTTCCAGCCCACTATCCCACTAGAATGGCCCAGCTCCTCCATTCCATCCCAAGCTACGGGTCGGCTCGATGTGCCACACATGGTCCACCCTGACCACATGACACCCAGCTCTACATGGTGCCACACCACGTTCACATGGTCAGTCCTCTTTCTGCGTTCCCCATAGCTTAACAACCACTACGGGGTCCACGCGACCCACCTTTAGTGGATGCATCCCCTTGTCACTGCATCCCTAGTCACCGCCTACGTCCTTCACCATCTTGGGCTCCCATGTAGTCCCACCTAGACCACATCCTACTGCTGCCTCTGGGTGACCTACTAGCGGCCCGTCCACCTCGCGCTCTACCTGAACCTATCTCCCCATTGGGTCACACCTCACTCCACCATCGCTGGTCCACTATTCGCCACATGATTCATCTGAATGGATCAGATCCACTGCTTTTCTTCTTGTTTTGTGCTACCACCTTGTGTCGTTGCACCTTCATGGTGTTGTTGTTGTGACATATCCCTAGTCTCGGATCATTGTACCATGGATCGAAGGTGCAACAATCCTCCGACCATATTTTGCGATGAATGAGGAATGCAGAAGGATTGGGAAAAAGAGATAAATGCACAAGAATGCCCAAAGAATGGATCTTGGACTTGTTCATGTCGGCCTCGACCCATTCATGTTAGAACGAAGAACAAAGAGGGAATAAATCAAATATCTTTTAAAAAATCAATCCTGATAATCAACCCTCATAAACTATCAATTCTGAAAAAATGAACGAACTACGGACCAACCTATTCATGGGTTGGCCCGCGTTCATCATTGAAAATTTATAACATGGGAAAGAATCACAAAGAAACAACACCCTACCTGGATTTTGGATCTATTATTTATGAAGAGTGAAGTTGTGTCATCGTTGTCCATTAATCCATCGAATCCAAGGTTCATCGATCTTTATTCAACAATCCATCAACATTTTTTTGAGGGAGATCCTTCTCCTTCCCTCAGAGGATTTTCAGGGTTATGTTGTAACCCTAGAATCCTAATAATAGGCAACATTAAAAATAAAACTGACGATGCATCAAAATAAAATATTTTTATTAAATATGTTATTACTGATACGACTAAAAACTAACTTTTTCATATGACCAATGCCATATGATGTTAGGACCCACCTAAGTTAAAGTTGTTGTTATGAATGCAAAAGTGACCTCAGATTTATGATCTGGGAACCCATTTATAAGTAAATTAGTTTTAAAGAAAAATTTCCCATGCATTTTATTAAAAACTGAATATTTTTCATCGACTTTTCTTAGGCACATCGGGCCTCGGAATCACATGATATCTCAATTCCTGGTCTCATATTTTCCAAATTAATTTATAAAAATAAAATGATAGAAAATAAAATTCATTACAGAAACACCTACAAAGATATAGTACATAGTGTGTGCCTCATCTAAATGGTGTGTTCCTCCAATAGGCCTCCTTGGTCATGTTCCAAAACCCACTTGGCATGAAATTTTCCAAAATACACAATGTGAACTCACCCTACATGGAATATACCCCATACAGTGTTCCTTCCTAATCACCTAGACATATACACCACATGGGGTCTAGAAAACTACAATATATGGATAAAACATGTGTACCTTGCATGGGCTATGGCCGTGTGTCCAACAAAGCTATGCGCCATCAATATGGAGTGTCTGGATGAGAACCCGACCACACCCTACACATGTTTCCCTACACAACACATCCAAAAACACACATCATCTAACTTCCATATTCAACCCTAAGCCCAAAATAAGAACACATGGTGTGTGTTCACAAACTACACATCATGTGATCAGGCTTTCTCGAATGAAGAACCCTTATGATCACACTGAAACACATGTTTATCCCTAAAAACCATAGATTAACCCCCAGGGGGTCCCTAATAACTGATATAAGGCTCAAAAAAATGAAATCAAAAGTTATATGTGGATTTTTGGAAAAGAACATAAGACCATCCTACCTCAGGGTGTAAAATATCGATGCTTCACTCCTAAATCCACAAGACGCACCCACCAATGCTAGATCTAGATTCATAATGGCTTCTAGATGTGATTCCCTCTCCCTCTCCCCTTATTTCTCTCCTAAATAAGAGCACCAAATGGGAGAGGTCCCTCTCATGTACACAGTAAGATTCATGGAGGATAAAGTAAAAAAGGGAAAAATGACAAGGAAGAAAAAAAATAAAAAAAAAATAAAAAGGAGCTTGGGCCCATCCCTAGTGCTCGACATGGTTTATAACCTACTTTGGAAAACCCTCCATTATAAACTCAAACACATAGTTAGAATCTCAATCTAAAATTCAATTAAAAAATATCACTATTCTAATTCATGATAATAAATTAATATTTAATTGAATAAATGTTAAATACAAATTATTCCATTAAAATTCAAAGGACTTGGATTTCTACAAAAAAACTTCTTCTAGGGTAAACACACTATTATGGGACCAATATAGTAGTCTGGAAAAAAATTATTTGAGATCACCTCATAAAAGAAAATACCATTTTCCCTCAAAATAACCTAGGAATAAAAGGCTCAAATTCCTCTTAATTTTCTCAACCTGTAATGATGCGGGTCATTACAGCCTGACTTAAAGGAACTTAATCCAAAAACTTCAAATAATTTGACATTTTAGTTCAATTACCAACATTAATTATCTACAAAATAAGATCAAGGTTATTAATTTTAACATAGAAAAAATTATAACATGTCAATAATATGAGTATAGGTATGTACTTAAAATATAGGAAGAACATTTAACAATATTTTTATTAATATATTTTGTTAATTCCTCATTGTTTTAAGCTCAAACCATTAGTTGTATATTTTTTTAAAATATAGAAGTTCCAAAGTATTAAAGAAAAACTGAGAATGGTGGGGCCGAATCAGTTGTTTCCTTTTTAAAAATTTCAAATTTAGGGAAATTAACCCATGTAATTTGTTATATTTTCTTCCTTATTAACTTTTAGTAAACTTAAATGCATGAAAAAATAGAAAAGTAAATATGGAACACATGATTTACAATATTCAGCCTCAATGTGAGAACCTATATCCTTATCATTTCCACTCCTATGGGTCTATGGAAATTCAATATAATGAATAAGTGAATACAACTTTGGTTAACTCTCATTATACACCTTATGTATCCTAATATGAATGATTATACTAACTCTTGTCAATTTATAAAAAAAATTATTACAAAAAATTGATCCATAAAAGAAAATAAACATTAATTATTTTTTCTCCAAAAAATATATGTTTGAAACCTCAATATGATGTGCCTAGGTCTGATTACCTTAGTTTTATAAACTTGGTCTAATAGAATCAGTCCGAAAAACTCAGTCTGATAAACTCTATCAAGTAATCTGAATGTGCCTCAGCCTGATCTTCTAATCAGAACCTTTTTCTAGAAAACTATTCTTCAACATGAAACAACTTTACTTGAAAAACTCACTTCTAAAACCAATTCTACAAAGATTCATCTTTTTTACATGGGTTAATAGTGTCAAATAATTATGTGCTTACCTCTTTATTTATAGGTGCTCTGGAATTCTTAAAGGATAGAAACTGAAATGTTTCGGTCACTCACCCAAATTATAAAAAACTAAATTTCACATCCATTTGAACTTCAATTTTTTACCACTTAAAACCTTCTCATCTCTTCTGGTGTATTCTCAAAATTTTTTGAATTATCTAGAACAACTTCTCAAATTCTAAACAACATATTAGAAAATATAGTCTAGAAAACTCATTCTGTTAGTACTTCTCAGTCCATTTGACTTTCTTCCCTAATTTCAGTCCCATTGACTTTATTCCTCAGTTCCAATATAATTGAATTTCTTCCCCAATTCAGTCTGATTGACTTTATTCCTCGACTCACTTTGATTTTATTTCTTCCCCAATTTCAATCTGATTGACTTTCTTCCTTAGTTTCAATTTGATTGACTTTCTTCCTCATCTCAATATGATTGAATTTATTCCTCAACTCAATCTGATTGAATTTCTTCCTAAGATTATTCTGATTGAATTTATTCCTCAACTTAGTCTAATTGACTTTCTTCCTCATCTCATTCTGATTTAATTTCTTCATCAGTTCAGTTTGATTGACTTTCTACCAGAAACTGAATCTAATTTATAGGCTTCAACATCCTTCCGATGTACCAATTTTTTCAGCTCTATCTGTTAACTTATGCTTGTATCATGAATTATTCATTATATTTTAGAGACTTTAAAGAACATCAAAGAATCGTCATATATTTTTTGGAATTTTCTCCAACTTTCCATAAACAATTTTTAAAACAACTTTTTTAATATTCAGACACAGCAAAATAGCAAACATTCTGAATCTAATCTTCAACAACTTATTAATTTGTTCATTTTAACAACATATAACTTTCATAAAAAAACTCACTTTGATGAACTGGTTCTAATCCTATATGTATGATCTTTAGATTGTAAAACAAATTCTTCATCCAAAATTCCAGAAACTTATCAGCAAACAAATTATAAAATTTCAGTAACACATCTTTCACCTTATGTACAAAAAATCATTAACAAGAAGATTAGTTGTACGCAAATAAAAACACTGTAAAAACAAAAAAAAATAATCACAAAGGATATTTAATATCTCCCTTTGGATTTTTTTAAAACTCTCATTAACAACTTTTTTAACTCACTATTTTTCAAACACTCTGACTTTTTCAAAACTCAAGTTTTTGACTTTTATTAAAACACAACTTTTCTCAAAAGAGAGTTTCAAGACACTACACTATGGTATAAAGTAATTTTTTTGTAGTAATTACATCCCTTAATTATAAGAAAAAATATGTCCATGTTAAGATGAACTCCTCCTCTTTTATCTTTTCCTCCAACATTGATTTCTCTCCCCCATTTCATGATAAGAATAGATTCATATTCATTTAATAAGAAATGTAATTCCCTCTCCCTTATAGGGTAAAGTTATATAGATTCTCTCCCTTTGTCAATATAATCCAAATCATGGTGGGGGTTTCTTCCTTAATATGTTTAGGAAGACTTTTGTGGAGGTTGAACACAAAGTTGTAACCTCAAATCTACAAACCACTCTTTCATAATTTATTTTGTAAAGATATCAACAATTTGATACTTTATTGAAACATTTTCCAGCACAACATCTTCACTAGAAACATTTTCCTTTATATAGTGAAACTTGATATAAGTATGTTTTGATCTATAATGTTGGATAGGATTTTTAGAAAGATCAATTTCACTCTAATTATCACAAAGTATCTTCAATGGTTTGAAAACTTTAACATTCAAATATTTCAACTGAAACTTAATCCATAAAACTTGAGTAAATTATTGGGAAGCTTCAAGATATTCTAATTATGATGTTCTCAAAGTTACTAAACTCTGTTTATTACTATGTCAAATCACACAATATTTTCCCAAGAAAAATATTCATCTAGAAATTGATTTTTCTTCATTACAATCTCTATACCAATCGGAATCATTATAACCATGAAATTTTATATCATAACTTATTTTGTATAATACCATTGTGAATTTATTACTTTAACCTATCTTATAATTCTCTTTTCTACCAACATATGAGATTCTTTCAGATCACTTTTATATCTAGCACACAAAGTCACACCATAAGAAATATGTGGTCTTGAGACTATGAGATAAAGTAAAATTCATATCATCTTTCGAAAATATTTTTGATTTACACTTTTTACATTTTCATCTTTAATAAAATTTGTGCTCACTGAAATAGGATTTTAAACTTTTTTAGTTTCTTTTATACTAAACTTATTTAACAATTCTCTGGAATACTTTTCTTGAGATAGGAAAACATATTTTTCTTTTGGTTAAACTTGTAAGCCAAGGAAGAATGTTAATTCTCCCAACATTTACATCTCAAAATTCTTCTTCATTTCCTCAGCAAATTTTGTACAAAATATTTCTCTATCCCTGGAAAAAATTATATCATTCGCATAAATAATTAAAAATAGGGTGTTGGAGTTAACTTCTTTCACATACAAGTTTCTATCAACCTTTCAATTAAAAGAATTTAGAATTATCAAAAAAATTGTTAATTTTAGAATAACATACATGTGGATCTTGTTTTAACCCATACAAGAATTTATTCAATTTACAAACCTTTCTTTCATCTTCATAAAGTAAAAACCCATTGGGTTTATCCATGTAAACTTCTTCTTAAATTTCACCCTTTAGAAAAGATCAATTTACATCCATCTGATAAACTTTGTAATTATGATGTGCATCCACTGCTACAAATATTATAATAGTTTCTAATCTTATAATTGGGGAAATGTTTTCTTCAAAATATACACCTTATTCCTATGTACATATTTTGAAAAAAATTCTTTCTTTGTTTCTTGAAACCTATCCATGTTTATTCAACTTGTTTCTGTACACCAATTTTTTCCCAATAACATTTTTATTCTTTTGGATATGGAAAAAGTTTCCAAGTGTTGTTTTTCTCAATCTTATCCTAAACATCATTCACTGCATCAACCCATTTTTTTATTACACTACTTATGAAACTGATTTTGATTAAATTTTTTAAATGATTTATGCTTGATTTTCTAATATATTCCTTTTTATTATCTTAACTGATGCCTTCTGATTCCCAAGAATATTTTCAGTCTCAATATTTTTTTCTAAAGTATAAAATTTCACAATTTCTCTTCCAGATTCACTTTCCTTATCACACAGTTCTTTGGAATCTTGATAATCCTATTTTGACTCACATTCATTTCCATTGGAAATATTCAATTTATCTTCCTCAACATTCTTAATATTCTCAACATATTTTGTTAATCATTTTTGGATTTTCTATAACTTTTACATCATATGAAGCCACTGACTTTTGTAAATGTTTATTCTAATATTTTTAACTCTTACATTAGTTTGATATCCATGAAATTTTCTTATTAATATTTCACATCAAATTTTCCAAGTTTTGGATTTTTTATTTTTAGTAAAAAAAAGACTTATAAAAACTTTAAAGTACATTAATGGAGGTTTTTTTATGCCAAATTTAATAGGAAGTCATGTTATATTCTGGTCTCAAAAAACATCAATTTTTTACATGAATAGTAATATTAACAGCTTCTCTCCAGTAGAACATTAAAATTTTGTATTCTTATAATATGATTCTCCCAATTTCCAACAAAATTATATTATTCCTTTCTGTTACTCCATCTTTTTAGGGTGTATAGAGCACTATATTAATGTTTCATTCCACACTTTCTCAGATAATATTCAAAGGCATTTCATGTAAAAAAAAATCCATTATCTTTTCTCAAATTATTGATATAAACCCAAATTTCTTTCTCAACTTATCTTCTAAAAAATATAAACATTTGTACTTCCTCTAAATTATGATTCATAAACAAGATGTTGGTCATATGATTGAAATAATCAATGAAAGTGATAAATTAAAAATCCCCTTTAGTTGATTGATGTCTCATTGGCCCACATAAATTAGAATGAATAAGTTCAAGAGGTTTAGTAGACTAAATATTAACTTTATTATGACTTTTATTAGTCATTTACCTTTCTGAAAATTATGAAAACATCTTCTTCTATTCTTTTTAATTTTAGAAAATTTCATATAGCATTGAATTTAGAAATTTTTTCCATATTTTTTTATCCAAGATGACCAAGTATCCAATGCCACAACTTGTTTTCATCTTCAGAACTAAAGTAATAGGAGTTGTAAAGTTATATTATTTGAAAAAGATTTCCACTAGTTCTTTATTCTCTTATAGAATCGTTTCCATATTCCACACTTCTGATGATTCAAGAATATTTTCTTAAAATAACTTCTTTCGCATCATAAAAAAGTTGACTTACACTAAGTAAGTTATGTTTTATACCATCAAAAAATATAACTTCCTTATATTTCAACCTTTTTACTTCAATATCAGCCATTACAATTCCTTTGGTTTTTAAGGAACTATCATTACCAAAGGTAAAATATCCACCATCATGATTTTTGAAATCTTTAAAGATTTTCAAATCACCTATCATGTGTGATGAATAACCACTACCAAGTATCCATGGTTTTTTCTTTTTACTTACTTCCAAAGTTGTCTCAAAAATAAAAGATCTTGCCTCAACTTTCTTGTAACACCCTAAGCTTCCACGGTACGTTTCCATTTGAATAATGCAATAGCTTGCATTGTACGCAACTTCGAGATTCTAACACACCGCGACCAATCAAAGTAGCCATTATGAATAGTAATACACACTTTTTGAAATTTTATAAATTTTATCTTTCAAAATTGAATTCATTTTTGGATTCATAATATTGAAATTAGCTTAGGGTGAAATTTTGGTACTTTTTGGATAACTTTCATGTTTTTATGAATAGTGAAAATTACTAAATGTTAATTAAAAACAACTTTTTTAATCGAAATAATTCATAGTGATAAATTATGAATTTTAGTGGTTTTAAAGTATATTTAGAATATATTTTTAACATTTAATACAATGTTGGTTATTGGACATAATTTCACATTTAAACTGGACATAAACAAGTGTCAATCCTTTGATAGTTATTATTTCTTAAAAACACGCTTTTCGTTTTGACAGTGGGAATTAATTTTAAATTAATTTCTACCACTTCTGTGTTTTGAATTTGGAAAAATGGATTCCATATTTGGAATCAGGATGTCCAAATTTTGTAAATACATAACTTTTAATTTTATACATTTTGAATAATTACTTCGGTAAATATTTTATTTACCATGGTTAAAGGGTAAATCCGATAAATAAGGGTAAACAAATAATATTATAATAATAATAAATTACCCTAAAACATGTACTAAACCTATTGGTTGATATATGTACGACCATGGGAATCATTGGGTCGATTTTGGGACCCCATGTATCCACTTGTAAGTGATAATGACACTTTATATTAATTAAGATAAAGTAAATGCAAAAATGACATAAGCATATATCTTTTAGAAAAAAAATTTACATAGGGTTATATATGCTATATTTTCGGCTATAAATATTAATTAGAAAGATAAAAATATTTCCTACATAATGGTATTTTATTTATAATTTTTAGATATTGAATAATTAAATTTATTTATGACACAATAATGATGCAGTATTTTCCTTATTAATGAAAGAATCAAATAATTAGTATTATAAATGTTACAATAAAAATATAATTTGAAAGTTTTGATGACATAAACGAATTTTATTGGTTAATATTACATGTTAGGATTTCTTAAATGAATTTAATTCGAATTAATAAAGTTTTTAAGACTTTAACAAAAATCAATTATTGAATAGTGTCAAAATTGACATAAATGAGTTTTTAAAAAACATATTATATTATTAATTGATATCTTATTCCTAAAAATATAATTTTAGGCCAAAGGACTTATATCATTATATTTTTATCATTAATGGACCACTTGGGGGGGTCTCTTGGATGTATATAGTAAGTTTATTAACTATATAATATAAAAATACAAAGTGACATGGTAAATGTCAAACTAATTAACTAAGAGTTAAAACTAAAAGATAAGGTTAATATAATGACCCAAACCAATCTAAAATCTATTTGTTGAAAGTATTTAGACCCATACCCACCTTATAAATTTAATAATTCACTTTGGAGCCATTATAAACTGAATATGAATTTATTATAAAATAATACTTTAAGTTTGTCCTAAAGAGCCCCTCCTCCCCCTAATAAAAGGACACCACTTATAACCAATTCCTCACACCTCACAAGCCTTTTGGATCGTCCAAACTCTGCCCAATTAATCTCCCTATACCGCACTCCTCCTCATAGAATCCTTACCTTAGGCAGAAGGCACTTCAAGAGTTCTTTTTTGTTCAAACCAAAGGGAGTTACCCAAATTAAAGGTAACGATTTATCTTAGCTTCTTTTCTTTTATTTTACTTCTCTAACCCCTAAACTCTTCTTATTCTTTTATTTTGTAACAAAACCAGTATCCTAAATATAATAGGATATTGTTATGAGAAGTATTCGAACTACACTTACACACACCTCCATCTAATGGGTGAAGAACATAATGTTTCTGTGGATGGAAACCAAACGCCTCACGAAACGATGATTGTTCAATTATCTCCTACCGCCTATCATGGTGGACATTATGATGGAACTATAATTAAATATGTTATTAATGATATTTATTTTATATATAATCTTCTTTAATTCCATTTCATAGCATACCATTATTTTGTTCATGTTGTATATATATATATATACGATAATTTCATTTGAGGAAGTGCGGACTACTGCCCCCTCAAAGTGATATGACTCATTCATACCATACATGGAACGTATAAAGGAAGGTGTTAATGAACTTAAGTAACACATATAAGATATTTTATTATACTGGAATAATAATATACATATGTATCATTTGTTTTTTATTCCTTTTAAATGAAAAATGAAATGGAAGTAGCGTTCGTGCGTACATACGGACTACTGTCTCCACGAACGCGATGAGATTCATTCCCCATAGTATCCATTAAATTATAATTCTCATTTGATGATTAAAAATAATTTTTAAGTACTTGATATAATTCTTTATATGAATAATACACAACCTATCCATAACAAACACGTCTTATGTAACAAAATATATAAAAGAAAATGAGTAAATTAACACTCGAAACAACGATAATACTAAAATATTATTAACAAGTAAATATTAAAATATCATATATGATATCATATTTATGATTATTTTATAATTTAATAACAATGATTTAACTATTATACAGAAGGTTAACCTACCCTCGACCAAGAAAAAATACAAGGTAAGGGGTTTTCATCTCATTCCTTATTCCCGTGAGATTCATGCCATATTGCCACTATTACCTTTTGTGTGGTGTATGTACTGCCCATAATTGTATTATTTGTGTTATACACTTTAATTTATGTGTATTCACATATTCATTGTATGATACCTCTTTCATGGGTTGTATGTTTCGTAAGTTACCAAATTGGTAAAGGTTTATTTCACAATCTCTTCATTATCCAAGGTTGTTTATACGTAATTATCTACTAGGACCCCTTTATCATCCACATCCATGTTTCTTAAAAATGTATTTCAAAACATTCTTACTATTTTACAGAATATGGTTTAAAGTCATTTTTACCCTTTTTGACTTTTTATAAGATGTTTATAAAGGAATCTTTCCGTCATTTTCCAAATAAGGTTCTTTTTAACCTTTTAGAAAGAATTAAGGTAAGAATGTCTTTTTTTAACTTATATGGTGGGTGCGGCTATTTTCCGCCATTATAAAGTCGTCGAAGCTTCCCTTAAAATCTTATAAGAATGTTTTAAAAATAAAGGTTTTCTCTATAATTATGTGACTTTTAAATGATTTAAAAAAAAGAGATATTTCTCTCAAATAGTTTTGATTTCATCTATGTCAACATCCTTTGATAAATTTTACACTTGTTTGAATTTGATTTATTATGATACAAATCATCCATATTGTATTTAAGGTTTTGTGATATTTTGACTATGGATGGTTTATTTTTATGCCATTAATGGTTTATGATTAATGTTTTGGCATTCCATATGCTAGTTTTAATACGAATGTTTATGTTATATTTCATCCTCTTCTTAAGATGAATGTGTTGGACTAGTATGTTCTGGGTTGGGGACCGGTAAAATTAAGCCCTCTAGGTTGGGGTCCGATTATAGCAGACCCTCCGGGTTGGTGTCTGGTTATTAGAGGCACTCCAGGTTGGAGTCCAATTACAGAGGCTCTCTGGGATGGAGTCTGGTTACAGAGGCTCTCCAGGTTGGGTTCCAGTTATAGTTATACCTTAGGTCTTGGCACGAGGCCTTGACATAGAAATTAAAGTTCGGCATTATTCATTCAATAATTATGAAAGTGGTTAGTGATATTTCATGTGATTATCCGACTAGTAGAATATCCTTGTGAATAACTAAATGGCATTACTTCACTTTATTTTTTCCATATTATGCTGAAGTTCAAGTTTAAAAGGATTTTTTTAGTTATACATTGCCTTAAATTTTTATGATTATTTATGAAAGTTTCTGCTATATTGTTATCCTTACTGAGCATCTGAGCTCACCCCTTTCTATGTTTTATTTTTCCCAGGATTCTAAGAAGTGTATTGTGATTGATATGCATGGTTAATCCAAGGGAATAATGGCGTTAGTGAAGGATTATTTTTGTTGTTTTGTATGTTATGAAGTGTAATGTAACATTCAGTTATGTAATCTATTTTCCAAGACTGCTAAACCGATCGGTCCTTTAGGACTTGATTCCTGGTATTCATGCCAATGAATTAAAATAATGCACCGACTCTGGGTAACTAGGGTCGGGGCGTTACATTTCTTCCTTAAAACTTCATTTTCTTTCCTACTATAAGAAACTTGTTTCAAAATGAGTGTCATACATTTTTTGACATGATGATCACCCAAGTCACATATTCCATATAATTATTCCAAACATTCAAAAAAAACTATTGGAATTTTTATAACACCTTGGGTTTTTACTTTTCCAATTTTCTAAGTGTTACGAAAATTATTCATTCTTCTTCAACAATTTATTCCAATCTGTTCAAACCTTCTTCTAGGAAGTGAAAATTTATTCCAAAAATTATATTCCTCATATCCATATATTCCACAACACCAAAAAAACAATTAAATATCAATTTTCTATTGAAATAATATTTTTCTGTGAAGATACTTTTTAGATGTTTGTAACTTATTTATTCTCTAACATACTCTAGGTATGAACCATATTTCATAATAATGTAGTTTTGAATTTTTATATATGTGATAGGTTTCTAACATCCCTTCTCGGCCCAATATTTCCTAACAATTTTATTCTCACTTGAAATGTTAGAAAAATCCGATGAAAAGTTATTTTTGGTGGGTGAGGATTTCACCTGATTCTAGATTTGAGCTTTATCATCAAATTTAAATGTCTTTTATTTTACTTTCAAAGCCTTGTTTAAGTTTTAATTCATCTTTATTAAAGTAATTTCAGCCTCAATTAATTTTTATTGAGACTTTTCAACTTCCTCTTCCTTAGCTATCAACTTCTTGCTAATATCTTCAATCAACTTTTCCTATTGATCAATTCTATGTTTGTAACTTAATATGTCTTAGAAGTATTCTTATTATTGCTTGAAAACATATTTTTCACCTTTAAAAACTTTTCTACTATCTTTATTTATCGTTATAATTTCTTTCTTGAGAGATATATTTTTATCAATACATGAAACAAGTTCTATTCTGAGATGATAATCTGTAAAATTATTCACCTTCTTCTTCACTATTTTAGGAGACTTTTGTTTTCTCAACTTTTTCAATGAATGTTTGACCTTTTTTGAAATTTAATCTTATGAATAATTTTTATCAATTGAGTCTGATTCATCTTTCTTACTCAGCATACTTCTTTTGCTTCTAGTGAACTTACTCTTATAGTTGTTGGATGACTTTTCTTCTTTAGAAATTTTGTTCAACTTATTCCATTAGGGTTTTTCATTAGAATAATCTCGATATTATCCAACTTTATTTTTGGGGAAATTCATAAAAAAAATCTCAATTACACCACACTCAAAACATTAGAGAGGAATTTTTCCTTCATAATTTCCTATTTATTTCGAATAGTTCATAGAGATAAGAGATGTGATCTTTTCATTTATCGCATAATCGTCCTTATCTTAAGAATCACAAGGATTAAAATCTTCAATATCTATAATTTTCATCTTTATAATAGATTTAAAATATATTTCCTCTTTGATCTTCATTTTGAACACTAGATATTTTCTCATTTCATAAGAAACAAGAAAGTTATAAAGTTCATTAAGAGATAAATCATTTTATATTCTAAAGTATAAATTTTAGAATTATACCTATTCAGAAAGTTTCTCATGAGTTTATTTACCATTTTAGAATCTTCCAATACATCTCTAAAAGCCATGATATTGAAAAAAAACTTCATTTACTCTAGTGACTTATTCATCAATAGTTTCTTCATCTCACATTCTCATATCTTTAAACTTCTATGCCAGATTTGTATCTTATCATCCTTTACTTTAGTATTTCCTTCAAAAGTACTTTTGAGATTTTCACACAAACTCTTTATTATTTTTAGAACCATCACCTTCAAATAAACATTTTCTAATAGATGCATAAGAAGATCATTTTTTGATTTTACATCAACTTCAATATTTCTCTTATTAGAAAAAGTCACAGGATCATGTTTCTCAATAGGTGGAAAACCAATTATGGCAGCATCAAAAAGTTCTAGGGAAATAGATAGGAGATATGGAATCACAATGTTCTTCCAACCATAATAATTTTTTCCATAAATTGTAGGAATTATTATATTATTTACATAATTAATATTATCTATGATAAGGATTCAAAAAGGGAACATTTTAACTAATATCAATTAAAGTTCCAAATGATCTAAGAACAAATGAAAAGGACGGATTGAATCAGTAGTTTCATTTTTCAAAATTTTAACTTTATGAGATTTAACTCCTTCAAATTTTTAGAATTTCTTCCTTATAAACTTTTATAAAACTCAAATGCATATAGAAATAGAAAATTAAACATATCACATGTGATTTAAAATATTTCAACTCAATGTGAGAACTTATATCCTTTCTATAGAAACTCTCAGAAGTCAATGGTAATTCACTATAATTAAGAAGGAAATGAAACTTGTGCCAAATACAATTATAAACCTTCTATATTCTTATAGGAATGATTATACTGAGTCCAGTAAATTTATAAAAAAATTCTTACAAAAAAATGATCCATAAAATAAAATGAACATCAAAGGTTTTTACTCCACAAAAGATATGTCTGGAACATCACTTCAATGTTCCTAGATCTGATTTCCTAAGTTCGATAAACTCAATATGATGGAATAAATCTGATAAAATCTATCTAATAAACTCTATCTAGTAATCTGAACATGCCTCAGTCTAGACTTATAATCAAAAACTTTGTCCAAAAAACTCTTCTTCGACTTGAAAAAAAATTGTTTGGTAAAATCACTTCTGACACCAATTCTACAGAATTTTAAAAAAAATCATGGGTGAACAATATAGAAGTATGATATGCTTAATTATCTATTTATAGGTTCTTTGTAATTATTAAATGTGGTAAATATAAATGTTTTTCCCTCTCATCCAAATTACAAAAACCCAAATTTTATATCCATTTGAACTTTATTTTTTAATGATTCAAACCTTATCATCTCTTCTATTATCTTCTCAAAACATATTGAATTCTCTAAAACATGTTCTCAAATTCTCAATAATAGATCAGAAAATATATTCTAGAAAACTCATTCTATTAGAAATTCTCATCATATTTGACTTTCTTCTCATATTTGAATCTGATTGACTTTTTCCCTCAGTTTCAATTCAATTGTTTTTATTCCTCAGCTCAGTCCAATTGACGTTATTCCTCAACTTAGTTTGATTTAATTTCATCCTTAGTTTCAGTCTGATTTACTTTCTTAAAAAATTTCATTCTAATTGACTTTCTTCCTCACCTCAGTTTGATTAGATTTCTTCCTCAGCTCTATTGGATTGGATTTTTTTCTCAACTCAATCTGATTGAATTTCTTCCTCAAATCAGTCTAATTGAATTTCTTCCTCACCTAATTTTGATTTACTTTCTTCCTTAACTTAGTCTGATTGACTTTTTACTCATCTTAGCCTAACTAAATTTCTTCCTCAACTTATTTTGATTGTCTTTCTTTCTTAAATTTCTCCCTCTATAATGACCCATAATTTTATGAATGAAACTTCCCTTATTATAATTATTTCATATAGTATAAATATTATTCATCACATAGAGAAACCAACAAAAACATTATTCTCATAAATGAATAATGATAATTTAAATAGAAAACAAACCAATAATAATTCCAAATGTTATAATGGGACAATAAATAGAAAATAATATAATAAGAACAGAAAAAAAATTGGATCTACTCGATCCACTAGAATGATCATACTCATGAATAAATCTATAGAAATAAAACATAATGTTAATAATATAATATTAATTTTAAAGATAAAATTATATATAACCTTGATATAAAATATAAGTGAATGAAGAATAAATGAAAAAAGTTATATTTATAGAAATTAAGGAACCTATATCATTGGAATACTAACCTGACTATTAGGAATTGTAATATGGTAATTAGAATAGTAACCTCACCTATGAAATTATAAATAAAATATAAGTATCTTATAAATGAAAATATGATATATTTATATCAGGGATTAAGTAAATAAATTTTTTAAAAATGATAAATTAAGTGTTAGTATTTTTGTAAAATGTAAATGTTTATTTACAATTTTATAACTAATATAATGATTTAAAATAAAATTATTTTCATAAAATAGATTTATAAATTAATATTTTTATTATAATTATAATATAATTTTATAAAACGTTAATTAATTTCTTGAAGTTTCATAAAATTAGTTATAATATTAAAATTTGTATTTTTCGAATAAATGATGATTTAAATTAAAAAAAATTATCATATTTAGAAAATTATTTTCATAAAATGGAGTCCATATTAAAAATCTACACATCAAAAAATGGTTAGGGTGAATTTTTTGTATTTTTAAAAAATAGTTGATTTTTTTGTGAATATCGAAATACGATAATTTACAGTATTTAATATTATAAGTAAATAAATGAATTTTTGAGTCATGGATGAGCCATGGATGATGTAAGTGCCCATTATCTCAAACTCACATGCTCTAGTTACTATATTTATTAATATAAATCAACACTATTGATAGTATTGAGCCAAAATAATAAACAAATGGAAAAAAATAATCAAAAACACCCCTCTCCCCCCCTATAAATACCACCCCTTCTCCTCACACCCACCCAAGAATTTTAGTTTGTCTGAATTCTTCCCAATTCCCTCCCCAAGCCTCTTCCCTATGTCAAAGATCTTCTGGTATCAACAAAATATCAAACCCAAGTTCCTTGAGGAGGTTCTCAAGGAGATATTATTCAAGAGGTAAATTCCTCGTTTCTCTTTTAAATTATTTATTCTACCATATCCTCACCTTCCCTATACAAAACATCATGATAACTTCAGTATCATATATATATTATAATTTTATTATGTTAATGGAATGTCCATCATCAAATCTATTATCTTCTCTATTTCTTCTAAAAATTAAAATATCATCCTTGATATGTCAATTCACCACCTTTGTGGATGATAAGTTTTTATTTTTCATTATTTCCTACAAAGTTTGTCATAAAACAATTATAAGGGTTAAAACATATTTTAATATCTATATTATAACTTGTTCTATTATAACAACCCAAAGTTTTATCAATAAAAATTATCTTCTTATAATTATTTCATATAGTATAAATTACATTAAATCACATAAAGAACACAATATAAACTTTATAAATGAATAATGAATGAAATAAGAAGTATTTCAAGAAGTTAAGGAACCTATACCGATGAAATATTAACTTGACCTTTGGAATAGTAATATGACCCTTAAGAATAGTAAAGTGGACAATGAAATAGTAACCTCACCTATAAAGTATAAACAAAATTTAATCATCTTATAAATGGTAATGTGATATAATTATATCATGATATAAGTAAATAAGTGTTTTAAATATTGTTAATTAAGTATCGATACTTTTATAGGTCATAAATATTTAATTTTTTGATTAATTTAATAATTTAAAAGAAAAATTATTTTCATAAAATGTATTCATAAATTAATATTTTTTTGCCTTATTATTTTAATATAGTTTAATGAGACCTTAATTATTTTTTCAAAGTGTTATAAAATCAGTTATAATTTTAAAATCTATATTTTTTTAGTAAACAATGATTTTATTTAAAAATTAAATTTCTCATATTTAGAAAATTATTTTCAGAAAATGGAGTTTATTTTTTTAATTCAACACATTAAAAAATGGTTAGGGTTAAGTTTTAGTATTTTTCTAAAATAGTTGAATTTTTATGAATAGTAAAATACAGTAATTTACGGTATAAGCTAAAAACATGATTTATTGAGTCATATATGATGTATAGATGATTTAATCAAAAATATAGAACCCTACTTCAATATTTTAATTCATTTGGTGATAATTCTCAAATTATTCATTGTCTTGAGATAAAATAATAAACTAATGAATTAAATAATGAGAAAAAACCCCCTCCTCCACTATAAATATCACCCCTCACCACCTCTTCTCCTCACACCTCTCAATCCTTGAGCCTTGTCCAAATTCTACCCAATAATATTCCCAAAATTCTCCCCCACTTCCAATATCTTCTGTAATTAACAAAATACAAAAACCAATTCCCTAAGGAGGTTCTCAAGAAGAATGAATCAAGAGGTAAAACAATCTTCCTTTTATTTTAATTTCTTTTCAAGTTCATTTCTTATCTTTTTTCTATCCTAGAATCCCTTCAGAAAAATGGTATTATAAATACATTGCCTTGTATATACTTTAATTTTATTATTCTAATGGAATAATTCATCATCATCTCTCTTCTCCCCTTATTTTATACTGAAAATGAATACAGCATATGTGATGTGTTAATTTATCGCATTTAAGGACGATGAAGTTTTCAATTTCCATTATCGTCTTCATGGCTGGTCATGAAACCATTTTTATGGTTGAAACAGATTATAATATATGTATTATACCTTATTTAATGTTCTTAAAACATCATATATATATGATATTAAATAATATAACAAAGCTAGTTCGTTGTGATCGAAAACTGCTAAATTTAATCTAAACTATTATCATTAACATGTTATCTAATGATTCATCCTCACCCAAAATAACCAAATAAATTATGTGATGGTTTAATATTATTTATGTTCATTAATAAATTATAACTTAAATTATGGACAACCATCCTCATCTTACATGATTATCCATACGTGTATATAAGTAAACCGATCGTGAAAACTAAAAAACAAGCACTCCCAAATGATGAAATTGAATCTCATAACCCATCAAAAATGACATAAATGAACTTAATAAAATTATAATAAATAAAATAAATATATAAAAGGTTATTAATTAATTAATTAATGGATTTAATTTTATTATTCATAACATTAAATCAAGCTCAGAATCATTTCAGATATAAGGTAAGGGATTCTACCTGAACCTTCATAATTTCTTTAGGTTATTCTTTATCTCTTTTTACCCAAATGAAATTATCTTTAATTTTTATTTACATATTCTAAATTCTGTTTATATATTCCAAACTCATGCATCAAGATCCATTCATCCTTATTTTTTGGGTATATACATGTTTTTAAAAGGTTCCCTACTCAATTATTCTCGATAAGCAAGCTCGGTTTAAGGGAACTTCCCAAGTTATTACCCAAATTCAAGTACATTCTAAAAAAAATTAATCCGCCATTATTTTTCAAAAATTACTCATTTTATTATTTAAACTTTCTTGGATCACTTCTGGTTTTATATAAAAAATTATTCACTTTTCTACTTTAAATGCTCTTCATTATTTTTCTTAAACTGCACTAGAATGTTTTAATTCTAAATATTCTTAAATACTTTTTTTACATGTTATCACCTAATTTTGACATCATGAATCATGATATATGCCTATTTTCCTTTATTAATGTCTATTTATGATTTAATTCATTTCTTTCATGGATAATTTTATGATACGCCCATTTATTATGCTTTATGACATGATAATGATACACAATTCTTTCCATGGGTAACCCTTATGTTTATGTTTGATTGCTTATGTATGATTATTTATGTGGAAATTATATTCATTAACATGTTATGATGGGTGTTCTTAGATATTTATTCAATTCATTGGGTAATTTTTAGTCTCATGAGATGTTATGTGCAATAGTCTTGGTGGTTAACCTTAAATCATGCTCCACGTGCACCAGCCTTGGTGGTTAGCCTTGACTCGTGCTCCTCTATGTGCAATGAGACTTGAATCATGATAAATTCATGTTTTATGATAATTTCACATTACTATTGTTCCATTATTATATGATCTCATGTTCTATATTTTTAATCATGTTTCATGCCTTTTTATATCATTATGTTATGCCTTCTAACCCATGTGTTAAGCTTTATTTTAATGTTTATTCTCTTATTGGGATTTTTAGCACATCCCTTTTCTCATGTTATCCCAAGGTTATCATATTTAGATGTAAGGGAGAAATAGAATTTAGGATCTCATAAAGATGATAAATAAATAAATGTTTTATTTAGTCCCATGTTTTCCGATTTATATACCTAATATTTAAGACACTAGACTTTACGATCCTTGGCTTGTAATTTGATTTTTAATTATGCTTAAAATCATGTAATGATATCTGTAAAATGATAGGGTCTCTATAGTTGGTATCATAGGATGGTCTAGTTATTTTTGGAGACTAGTAATATATCACTTTAGTAAGAAACCTAGGGATAATACAAAGTATGAGAAAACATCCCTAAATTTTGGTAAGTATAGAGTAAGTGGTTTATTAAGAAAACGCATCAATGTCTAGATAATACAAGTGGATGTGGTTCTGGCATAGATGTACCTAGGAGTAAAAACTCTGACAAGGTGTTTTAGGCCTAACTCTGGGTAACCTAGTACACAACAATTGGATTTACTATGAACCTAGTTTGACACTCCCAAGAGATATGCTTTGGTAAATTCATAAGCTAATTATGAACCATTATTAAGGGAACAAAAAATGCCCATAATAATATATGTTAGTAAACAAATCATGGATAACCTAGATTGAAACCTATGGGATAACAAGTTAGGATATACTTTTACTTTATAATTTTATCCTTTTATATTTAAATTCTCCATTTTATTCTAAGTATTCAAGCCCCATAATTATACTCTATTTTTCTTACTTAATGGCTGGGAATAAAAGAACTCATGCCAAAAATCAATATGATATGAAATGTGACGATTTCCCTAATGATATGCCAAATATGATTCGAATGGGTGATCAAAACATCATGATAATACTTTCTCAACTCACCCAAGTGATGAATAATAACTTAAATCATGTGGAATGACATCATTCTTCTAATAGATAGAAATTTTTTGTCAAATAATTTATTCGGAAAAGGCCTCCCATATTTAGTAGATATTTCAAACCCCTCCTCATAGAATAGTGGATTAACTCCATTGAAAATATATAATCTATCCTTCAGTGCTTAGAATAAGAGAAATTTGTGCTGGCAGTCTATCATTTTGATGGGGAAGATGATCAGTGGTGGAAACTGATCAAAAATAAAAATTCCAATGAGGAAATTGATTCCATGTATTGGGAGGAATTCAAGAAAATGCTTTTAAATAAATATTTTCCCCAAACCCTCCATCTTAAGATGGAAAGAAAGTTCATCGGACTTAAGTAGAAGGAAGATGTGTCTATTGGGGTATATGAAGAAATATTTATGAGGATTTCAAGATATGCCTCCATATTTTTCATGAACACTAAAAACAAGGTGGATCGCTTCTATGAAAAGTGGTGTCGATTCAAGACTTCAACGGTTATGAGGAGATTGTTCATTGTACTCTCAAGGTTGAAATGGAGATCGGAGACTCTCATTGGTCTTGTGGTCCTGGTGACAAAAATCATAAAATGGATTCTAATATGGGTGGATTGGAAAATAAGTCTAATGATAGAAAGAAGACTGAATATCCTATGTATCAAAATTGTGGGAAGAAGCATCCCGGTAACTATCTAAAGGGAACCAAGAAATGCTTCAAATGTGGAAGAATGGGGAATCTAGCTAAGAAATACTTAAGGGATATTAAGAATTCCACTAATGTGGAAGTAGAGAGGAAGGTTTATATCAACACTCATCAAGTAGTGAAGTGTTTCAACATTAAGGAACATGGGAATTTTTCAAACCAATTCCCTAAGCCGAGGGTTGTTAGAGGCAATCAACAATAACCTCCAAGGTAACAAAGAAGGGTATATGTTATCAATACAACTGAGGTGGATCTAGAAAATTATGTGGTGACAGGTACGCTAGTTATTCATTCAGGAATAATGAACATATTATTTGATTCTAGTTCTACACATTCTTTTATATCATTCAAGTTTAGTAGAACTATTCAATCATCACCTCAAAATTTTGAGGTTAATTATCTATGAGAATATAAACTAGTGTAATTTTTTCATCCAAGGTACATAAATCCTCCCTGGTTAATGTTTTTGGACTGAAATTCCTAGTAAATCTTGTCTTACTTACTTTGGTAGAGTTTGATTCTATATTGGGAATGGATTGGCTATCTTTATACAAATACAACATCAACTATCGAGAGAAGGAGATCACTTTTCACATCCCAAAGAATCCTATAATTATTTATAAATTCAAGGAAGAAGATAAATCTCCTTCAGAATTGTCATCTAGAGTTTGGATATTACTTCCTTATGAGCAATCACATCTTGCTCAAATGATTGAGACAAAAGGAAATGATAATGCTTGTAGGCATGCCCATCATGAGGGATTACACTAATGTATTACATAAATAATTTATTGGTCTTCCTCCTGACCGAGAAGTTGAGTTCTCAATGAACTTATTCCAAGATCTCTGCCTATATGAAATACACCTTATAGAATGGCCATTGTTGAGTTGGAATAACTGAAGAAGCGGTTACAGGAGAATCTGGACAAGTGTTTTATATGCTCGAGTGCTTCACCATGGGGTGAACTATTCCTAATTTTCAAGAAGAAGGATGGATCAATGTTCCTTTGCATCGATTATCATGACATAAATAAAATCATGATAAAGAACAAGTGTCCACTTCCATGTATTTTTTACTTGTTCTATTAGCTACGTGGGGAAAATTATTTCTCTAAGGTGGACCTTTGGTCAGGATATCATCAATTAAAGGTGAGGAAGGAAGATATTCCCAAGACTACCTTTCGAACGATTTATGGACATAATGAGTGCATAGTGATTCCTTTCGGACTCACTAATGCTCCATAAATATTCATGGACTTAATGAATAGAGTATTTAGAGATTACCTCGAAAAAATTTGTGGTAGTATTTATTGATGATATTCTGATATACTCCAAGAGTAAGGAAGAACATGAGGATCATTTGAATATTGTGATAAAGAATTTTCAATGGAAGAAACTATATGAAAAGTACATTAAATGTAAGTTCTGGATGGAGTAAGTATCATTCTTGGGGAATGTTATCACCATAAAATGAATATCTTTGGATCCTTCCATGACAAAGGAAATTGAAGAGTGTCCTAAGACCACATCTGTAATGGAGATCCATAGTCTCTTTGGCCTATTTGGGTATTACCAATGATTTGTAAAGAACATATCATGATTATCAAACCCAATAACCAAGCTGACATGGAAGGGAGTAAAGTTTTTATGGACTCAAGAATGTGAGGAAATCTTTAAGGAGCTCAAAATAAGGCTTATCACTGCACTAGTAATCACACTCCCGAAAAGTGTAGAACTATTTTTGGTGTACAAAGATGCTTAAAAAATAAGTATTAGGTTGTGTACTGATGAAAAATGATAAAGTTATAGCCTATGCCTCAAGGAAGTAGAAAATACATGAGCAAAACTATCTCACGCATGATCTGGAGTTGGCAGATGTGATCTTTTCATTGAAAATCTAGAAAAATTATCTCTATGGGGAGAAGTGTGAAATATATACTGATCACAAGAGTCTCAAATATATATTCACACAGAAGGAGCTTAATATAAACTAGTGAAGATGGTTAGATCTCATCAAGGATTATAACTACTCAATCCACTACCATCATGATAAAGAAAATAAGGTAGTGAATGGTCTATGTAGAAAGGATAATTCATCTTTATCAATGATAAAAATTGAGAATGATTTAATCTTATTAGACCTACAAAGGATAGACATGGTAATCATTAAGGAAATAAAATCATCAATCCATTCACAAATGATTTCTCAACCATTATTATAGATAAAATAAAGGATGCTCAACTAAATGATGTGAAAATTTAGAAAAGGGTGTAAGATATCAAAAATGGTAAATACTTGGAGTTCCAAATGGATGAGGAATGAGTCATGAGATTTGGGTCATGATTATGTGTACCATCCAATCCAGAGATAAAGAAGGATCTTCTAAATGATGCACATAGCTCAACCTTCTCTATTTACCCAGGGACCACAAAGATGTATTGAGATATCTGAGAGAATTATTGGTGGGACAATATGAAAAAGAATATCGTATAATTTAAATAAAAGTTCCTAGTATGTCAGTAAGTAAATTTTGAAAGAAATAAGTCTAAAGGGTTGATGCAACCATTATCCATACCAACATGGAAGTGGGATAACATGACCACGGACTTTTTCACTAGAATTCCAAATAAATCTATAGGGAATAATGTTATATGGGTCATTATGGATCATCTTACAAATACATCTCACTTGATCACAATTCAAGAGGATTTATCACTAGATAAACTTTCACAAATATACATCAAAGAAGTGGTAAGGTTGCATTGATTACCACTATCAATTGTATCTATTCAATATTCAAGATTCACCTTGACGTTCTGGAAAATTTCAACATGCTCTGAACACTAAGTTGAACTTTAGTATAACATATCATCCTTAAATTAATGGCCGATATAATAGGACTATTTAGAAAATGGAATACATGTTGATAGAATGTTATGTGGAATTTAAAGGAGTATGAGACCAAAAAATCCCTCTGGTTGAGTTTTCTTACAGTAATAGTTTTCACTCGAGAATCCAAATAGATCCATATGAATCCCTTCATGGGAAAAGGTGCAGAACATCGGCATGATGGGATGAAGTTAGTGAGTGTAAGCTGTTAGGACCCGAAATGTTTGAAAAAATTGTGGAAAATTTGAAAACCATTTAGCAGCACATTAAGGCAGTCGAAAGTTTACAGAATAGTTATGTAAACAATCGTCGAAGGGACCTCAAGTTCAAGGTTGGAGACATGTTATTCCTTCACATATCTTTGTGGGAGAGGATATTAAGATTTGGGAAGAAAGGAAATCTGAGACCCACATACATCGGCCCCTTCAATATCCTTGATCATTCTGAAGTTGTATCCTATCAACTAGAACTTACACCAACCATGTATCAAGTACACGATGTATTCCATGTATCCCTCTTAGGGAAGTACATACTGAATCCCTCACATGTAATAAATTCATAGGTGGTGCAGTTGGAGAATAATCTCTCTTACGAGCAGAAGATAGTGAAGATCCTGGATCATAGAGATAAATTTCTACACAATAAGACCACTCACCTCATCAAAGTACTTTGGAGAAACCATAAGTACGAAGAGGAAACATGGTAACCAGAGCAATCGATGAAGGATAAGTACCCTCTCCTATTTTCACCATAGTGTGTAAAATGAAATTTTAAGGGTGAAATTTAATAAGGGGGGAAGAATGCAATGACAAAAAGTTTTATCAATGAAAATTCTCTTCTTATAATTATTTCATATATTATAAATCACATTGAATCACATAAATAACACAATATAAACTTTATAAATGATTAATGGATGAAATAAGAGGTATTTAAAGAAGTTAAGAAACCTATACTGAAGAAATATTGGCCTGAATGGCCCGAAGGCCTTCATTTTTATTTTATTATAGATAATCCCTCTTTTGAAGGGATGAAGGGGAACCCGTACATGACCCATAGGCCCAAGGCACAAGGCCCAACACGACTTGCAATACATGACCCGAAGTCCCAGAGGTATACTATGCCCAATACATTACCCATAGGCCCAATCCACAGGAACTTCCCCTCCCCTAGCTTATGCATCATTGATCACCTAACTCCTCACCTTGCATTTCTGATCGACTAGCATTTCCCCGTACAAATTTTCATGGTGCCTGGTCCTGATGGAAGTTGACATACCCTCTCATTCTTCCAATCTGGTAGTTCTGCTTCTGGTGACTGCTAGTTTTGTTGTACTGAAGAAATATTAACTTGACCTTTGGAATAGTAATGTGACCCTTAAGAATAGTAAACTGGAAAATGGAATACTAACCTCACCTATGAAAGTATAAATAAAATTTAATCATCTTATAAATGGTAATATTATATAATTATATCATAGTATAAGTAAATAAGTGTTTTAAAATTTATTAATTAAGTGTTGGTATTTTTATAGGTCATAAATATTTAATTTTGTGATTAATTTAATAATTTAAAAGAAAATTTATTTTCATAAAATGTATTAAAAAATTAATATTTTTTCCCTTATAATTTTAATATGATTTTATGAGACCTTAATTATTTTTTAAAAGTGTTAAAAATGAGTTATAATTTGAAAATATACATTTTTCTAGTAAATGATAATTTTATTTAAAAATTAAATTTCTTATATTTATAAAATTAATTTCATAAAATAGAGTTAATTTTTTAATTCTACACATTGAAAAATGGTTAGCGTGAATTTTTTGTATTTTTCTAAAATAGTTGAATTTTGGGGAATAGTAGAATACGGTAATTTACGGTATAATCTAAATACTTAATTTATTGAGTCATAAATAATGTATGGTTGATGTAAGCACAAAATATTGAAAAATAATTCAATATTGTAATTTATTTGGTGATAATTATCAAACCAATCATAGTATTGAGATAAAATAATAAACTAATGAATTAAATAATGAGAAAACACCCACCTCCTCCACTATAAATACCACCCATCACCACCTCTTCTCCTCGCACCTCTCAAGCCTTGAGCCGTTTCCAAATTCTTACCAATACTCTTAACAAACCTATACCCCACATCTAGGATATTTTTTATTAACAAAATACCAAAACCAATTCCCTAACGAGGTTCTCAAGAAGAAGGAATCAAGAGGTAAAACCCTCTTCCTTTTCTTTTAATTTCTTTTCAAGTTCCTTTATTTTCTTTCTCTCTCCTAACCTACCCTAATCCAAATTTTATTATAACTATATTAACTTAAATATACTATAATTTTATTATTATAATGTAATAATTCATCATTATCTCTCATTTCCCCTCTTTTTATACTAAAACTGAAAACATCGTATGTGATGTGTTAATTTATCGCATTTAAGGACGATAATGTTTTTAATTTCCATTACCGTCTTCAATTCTGGTAATGAAACAATTTTTATGGTTGAAAAAAATTATAATATATTTATTATACCTTATTTAATGTTCTAGAACCATCATATATAAATGATATTAAATAATAGAACAAATCTAGTTCGTTGTGATCGAAAACCGCTAAAATTAATCTAAACGATTATCATTAACATGTTATCTAATGATTCGTCCTTAAAAAAATAACCAAATGACTTATATGATAATTTAATATTATGTATGTTCATTAATAACTTATAAATTCAATTTTATAAAACCATCCCCATCTTACATGATTATCTGTACGTGTATATAAGTGAACCGATCATGAAAACTAAGAAAACAAGCACTCCCAAACGATGAAAATGAATCTCATGACCCATAAAAGGGGACATAAATGAACTTAATAAAATTATAATAAATAAAATAAATGTATAAAATGTTATTAATTAATTAATTAATGGATTTAATTTGATTATTTGGTACATTAAGATCAAATGTAGAATAACTTTGGACATAAGGTAAGGGATTCTACCCAAACCTCCATTATTCCTTAGGGTTATTATTTCTCTCTTTTCACCCATATTAAATTCTATTTAGTTTTTATTTACATATTATAAATAATTTTTATATGTTCCAAAATCATGTATCAAGATTCATTCATCCTTATTTTTCAAGGATATAAATGTTTTTAAAGGTTCCTTACTCAATTCTTTCTGATAAGAAAGCACGATTTAAGGGAACTTCCCGAATTCTTACCCAACTTCAAGTACACTATATAATATGTCTTAAGAAACCATTATTTTCCTAAAATCACTCATTTTATTATGAAAACTTTCTTGGTTAACTTCCGGTTTTATATAAAATAGTATTCCATTTTTTTCTTTAAATGCTCTTTAATATTTTTCTTAAACCGCACTAAAATGTTTTAATTCTAAAGTTTCTTAAATACAATGATTTAAAATAAAATTTATTTTCATAAAATATATTCATAAATTAATATTTTTTTATTATAATTATAATATAATTTTATGAGATGTTAATTAATTTTTTGAAGTGTCATAAAATTAGTTATAATATTAAAATTTGTATTTTTCAAATAAACGATGATTTAAATTAAAAATTAAATTTCTCATATTTAGAAATTTATTTTAATAAAATGGAATCCATATTTAAAATCTGGACGTCAAAAAACAGTTAGGGTGAATTTTTTATATTTTTCTAAAATAGTTGAATTTTTGTGAATAGTGAAAAATGATAATTTACGGTATTTAACATTATAAGTAAATAAATGAAATTTTGAGTCATGGATGAGCCATAGATGATGTAAGTTCCAATTATCTCAAACTCACATTCTCTATTAACTTTATTTATTCATGGTAATCAACACAATTTATAGTATTGAGCCAAAATAATAAACAAATGAATAAAATAATCAAAAACACCCCTCTCCTCCCCCTATAAATACCACCCCTTCTCCTCACACCCACCCAAGACTTTTAGTTTGTCTAAATTATTCCCAATTAACTCCCCAAGACTCTTCTCCATGTCCAAGAGCTTCTGGTCTCAACAAAATATCAAACCCAAGTTCCTTGAGGAGGTTCTCAAGGAGATGATATTCAAGAGGTAAATTCCTTCTTTCTCTTTTAAATTCTTTATTCTACCATATCCTCACCTGCCCTATACAAAACATCATGATAACTTCAATATCATATATATATTATCATTTTATTTTATTAATATAATGTATATCATCAAATCTATTATCTTCTCCATTTATTCTAAAAATGAAAATATCATCCTTGATATGTCGACTCACCGCCTTTGTGGAAGATCAGTTTTTATTTTCCATTATCACCTACAAGGTTGGTCATAAAACAATTATAATAGTTAAAACATATTTTAATATCAATATTATAACTTGTTCCATTGTAATGACCCAAAGTTTTATCAATGAAAATTCTCTTCTTATAATTATGTCATATATTATAAATTACATTAAATCACATAAAGAACACAATATAAACTTTATAAATGAATAATGTAGGAAATAAGAAGTATTTCAAGAAGTTAAGGAACCTATACCAATGAAATAGTAACTTGACCTTTGGAATAGTAATATGACCCTTAAGAATAGTAAACTAGAAAATTAAATAGTAACCTCACCTATGATTTTATAAACAAAATTTAATCATCTTACAAATGGTAATATTATATAATTATATCATAATATAAGTAAATAATAGTTTTAAAAATTATTAAGTATTGGTACTTTTATAGTTCATAAATATTTAATTTTGTGATTAAATTAATAATTTAAAAGAAAAATTATTTTCATAAAATGTATTCAAAAATTAATATTTTGTTGGCCTATGATTTTAAGATAATTTTATGAGACCTTAATTATTTTTTCAAAGTGTTATAAAAGCAGTTATAATTTTAAAATCTATATTTTTTGAGTAAATGATAATTTTATTTAAAAATTAAATTTATCATATTTAAAAAATTATTTTCTTAAAATGGAGTTAATTTTTTAATTCATAACATTTAAAAATATCTAGGGTTAATTTTTTGTATTTTTATAAAATAGTTGAATTTTTTGTGAATAATAAAATATAGTAATTTACGAAATAAGCTAAATACATGATTTATTGAGTCATATATGATTTATAGATGATGTAATCACAAAATCTCGAACCCTCCTTCAATATTTTAATATATTTGGAGATAATTCTCAAACTATTCATAGTCTTGAGACAAAATAATAAACTAATGATTTAAATAATTAGAAAAAACCCCCCTCCTCCACTATAAATATCACCCCTCACCACCTCTTCACCTCACACCTCTAAAGCCTTGATCCTTGTCCAAATTCTACCCAATAATCTTCCCAAAACTCTCCCCCACATCAAAGATATTTTGGCCTTAACAAAATACCAAAACCAATTACATAAGGAGGTTCTCAAGAAGAAGGAATCAAGAGGTAAAGCACTCTTCCTTTTCTTTTAATTTCTTTTCAAGTTCCTTTCTTTTATTTTTTCTCTCCTAGACTCCCTTAATCCAAATGGTATTATAAATCTTTTAAATTAGATATAATTTAATTTTATTATTCTAATGGAATAATTCATCATCATCTCTCTCCTCCCCTCCTTTTATACTAAAAATGAATACATCGTCTGGAATGTGTTAATTTATCACATTCAAGGACAATGAAGTTTTCAATTTCCATTACTGTCTTCAAGGCTGGTCATGAAACCATTTTTATGGTTGAAAAAGATTATAATATATGTATTATACCTTATTTAATGTTCTCGAACCATCATATATATATGATATTAAATAATAGAACAAATCTAGTTCTTTGTGATCGAAGAACTGCTAAATTTAATCTAAATGATTATCATTAACATGTTATATAATGATTCATCCTCACCCAAAATAACCAAATAAATTATATGATAATTTAATATTATTTATGTTAATTAATAAATTGTAACTTCAATTCTGGACAACCATTCTCATCTTATATGATTATCCATACATGTATATAAGTAAACCAATCATGAAAACTAAAAAAACAAGCACTCTCGAATGATGAAATTGAATATCATAACCCATCAAAAGCAACATAAATGAACTTGATAAAATTATACTAAATAAAATAAATGTATAAAATATTATTAATTAATTAATTAATTAATGGAATTAATTTGATTATTTAGGACATTAAATCAAGTGCAGAATCATTTCAGATATAAGGTAAGGGATTCTACCCGAACCTTCATTATTCCTTCAGGTTATTATTTTTCTCTTTTTACCCAAATGAGATTCTATTTATTTTTAATATACATATTACAAATTATTTTTATATGTTCTAAACTCATGCATCAATATCCATTCATCCTTCTTTTTTGGGGATATATATGTTTTTAAAAGTTTCCCTACTTAATTCTTCTCGACAAGCAAGCCCGATTTAAGGGAACTTCCCAAATTCTTACCCTAATTCAAGTACACTCTATAATTATTTTTAAGAAACCATTATTTTTCTAAAATTTATCATTTTATTATGAAAACTTTATTGGTTCACTTCTGGTTTTATATAAAAAAATTATTCACTTTTCTGCTTTAAATGCTCTTCAATATTTTTCTTAAACCACACTAGAATGTTTTAATTCTAAAGTTTCATAAATACTATTTTTACATGTTATAACTTAATTTTGACATCATGAATCACAATATATGCCTATTTTCTTTTATTAATGTCCATTTATTATTTAATTCCTTTCTTTCATGGATACTTTTATGATACGCCCATTTATTATGCTTTATGACATGATAATGATACCCAATTCTTTCCATGGGTAACCCTTATGTTTATGTTTGATTGATTATGTATGGTTGTTTATGTGGAAAACATATTCATTAACATGTTATGATGGGTGTTTCCAGATATTTCTTCCATTAATTGGATAATTTTTAGTCTCATGAGACATTAAGTGAAATAGTCTTGGCGGTTAGCCTTAACTCGTGCTCCATGTGAAATAGCCTTGGTGGTTAGCCTTGACTCGTGCTCCTCTATGTGCAATGAGACTTTACTCGTGATAAATTCATGTTTTATGCTACTACCACATTACTATTATTCCATGATTATATGATCCCATGTTCTATATGTTTAATCATGTTTCATGCCATTTTATATCATTATGTTATGCCTTCTAAACCATGTGTTAAGATTTATTTTAATGTTTATTCTCTTACTGGGATTTTTAGCTGATCCCTTTGCTCATGTTATCCCCAGGTTAACCTATTCATATGTAAGGGTGCAAT
This sequence comes from Viscum album, assembly GCA_963277665.1. NCBI lineage: Eukaryota > Viridiplantae > Streptophyta > Magnoliopsida > Santalales > Viscaceae > Viscum > Viscum album. The sequence goes on along the minus strand of OY728132.1, from coordinate 1,334,307,724 downwards.
AGAATTTAGGATCTCATAATGGATGATAAATAAAGAAATGTTTTATTTAGTCTCATGTTTTTAGTATTATGTACTTAATCTCTAAGACACTAGAATTTATGATCCTTGGCTTGTAATTTGATGTTTAATTATGATTAAAATCACGTAATGATATCTATAAAAGGATAGGGTCACTATAGTTGGTATCAGATGATGGTCTAGTTATTTTTATATACTAGGAATATAACACTTTAGTAAGAACCCTAGGGATAAGACTAAGTATGATAAAACATCCCCAAATTTTGGTAAGTATAGAGTAAGTGGTTTATCAAGAAAATGCATCCATGTATAGATACTACAAGTGGATGTGGTTCTGGAATAGATTTACCTAGGAGAAACAACTCTAACAAGGTGTTTTGGGCCTAACTTGAGGTAGCCTAGAACACGACAATGGGTCTTACTATGCACCTAGTTTGACACTCCTAGGGGATATGATTTGGTAAATTCATAAGCTCGTTATGAACCATTATTAAGGGAACAAAAAATTCCCATAATAATATATTTTAGGAAACAAATCATGGATAACCTAGATTGAAACCTATGGGATAAAAAGTTAAGATATACTTTTCCTTTATAAGTTTATCCTTTTATTTTTAAATTCTCGTTTTTATGCTAAGTATTCAAGGCCCATAGTTATACTTTATTTTTCTTAATTAATGGATAAGAATAAAAGAACTCATGCCAGAAATCAATATTATAGGAAATGTGATGATTTCACTAATTATATGCCAAATATAATGGAAACAAGTGTTCAAAACTTCATGATAGTACTTGCTCAACTGGCCCAAGTTATGAATAATAACTTGAATCATGTGAAATGACCACCTTCTACTAGGAGAGAGAATTTTTTGGTCAATTCCTTTATGTGGAAAAGGCCTCCCATATTTAGTAGATCTTTCGAACCCCTCCTCACAAAATAGTGGATTAAATCCATTGAAAATATATTATTTGTCCTTTGGTGCTCAAAAGAAGAGAAAGTTGTGCTTGTAGTCTATCATTTTTATGGTGAATATAATCAGTGGTGGAAACTGATCAGAAATAAAAAGTCCAAGGAGGAAATTGATTCCATGGATTGGAAGGAATTTAAGAAAATATTTTTCAATAAATATTTTCCCCAAACCCTCCATCTTAAGATAGAAAGAAAGTTCCTCGGACTTAAGTAGAAGGAAGATGGGTCTATTGGGAATATGAAGAAAACTTTATGAGGCTTTGAAGATATGCCTCCAGATTTTTCATTAACACTGAAAGCAAGGTGGATCGCTTCTTTAGAGGACTAAATTCAAGTCTACAAAAAGTGTTGTCGATTTGAGACTTTGATAGTTATGAGAAGATTGTTCATTGTGATCTCAAGGTTGAAATATATCAGATAATCTCATTGGTCTTGTGGGCTTGGTGAAAAAAATCATAAAATTAATTCTAATATGAGTGGATTGGAAAATAAATCCAATGATGAAAAGAAGACTGAATATCCCATGTGTCAAAATTTTGGGAAGAAGGATCCTAGGAACTATTTAAAGGGAACCAGGAAATGATTCAAATATAGAAGAATGGGGAATCTGTCTAAGAACTACCGAAGGGATATGAAGAATTGCACTAATGTGGAAGAAGAAAGGAAGGTTCAGATTAACACTTAGCATGTATTATAGTGTTTCAACTTTAAGAAACATGGGAATTTTTTAATCCAATTCTCTAAGCCTAAGGTTGTGGGAGTAAATCAACAACAACCTCCAAGGAAACAAGGAAGGGTATATGTTATCACTACAACTAAGGTGGAGCTATAAAATGATGTGGTGACAAGTATGCTAGTTATTCATTTAGGAATAATGAATGTACTATTTGATTTTGGTTCTACACATTCTTTCATATCATTCAATTTTAGTAGAACTATTCAATCATCACCTCAAAATTTTGAGGTTTATTTATCTGTGAGAATATAAACTGGTGCAATTATTGCATCCAAATTACATAACTCCCCCCCTGATTAATGTTTTTGGAACGAAATTCCTAGTAAATCTTTCCTTACCTACTTTGGTGGAGTTTGATGTTATATTGGATATGGATTGGCTATCTTTATACAAATCTAACACCAACTTCCAGGTGAGGTAGATCACTCCTCACATCCAAAAGCATCCTCCAATTATTTATAAATGCAAGGAAGAAGATGAATCTCCTTCAGAATTGTCATCTCATGTGTGGATATTAATGAATTATGAGCAATCACATCTTGCTCAAATGATTAAGACAAAGGAGATGATCATGCTTGCGGACATTCCCATAATAAGGGATTACACTAATGTATTCCCAAAATAATTTCTTAGTCTTCCTCCAGACCAAGAAGTTGAGTTCTCAATTCAAATTATTCCAAGATCTCTACCTATATCAAATAAACATTATAGAATGGCCATTTTTGAGCTAGAATAACTAAATAAGTGGTTACAGGAGAATCTATAAAAGTGTTTTATTTTCATGAGTGCTTCACCGTGGGGTGCACCAGTCTTAATTGTCAAGAAGAAGGAAGGAGAAATGTTCCTATGCATCGATTATCATGACCTAAATAAAATCATGATAAAGAACAAGTATCCACTTCCATGGATAGATTATTTGTTCTATTAGCTACGTGGGCCAATTATTTCTCTGAGGTTGACCTTTGGTTGGGATATCATCAATTAAAGGTGAGGAAGGAAGATATTCCCAATACTGCCTTTCAAACGAGTTATGGACACAATGAGTTCATAGTGATTCCTTTTGGACTCACTAATGCTCCATAAATATTCATGGACTTAATGAATGGAGTCTTTAGAGATTACCTCAAAACAAATTGTGGTAGTATTTATTGATGATATTCTGATATACTCTAAGAGAAAGGAATAATAGGAGGATCATTTGAATATTATGTTAAAGACTTGGAAAAGGAAGAAACTATATTCAAAGTACTGTAAATGTGAGTTCTGGATGGAGTAAGTATCATTCTTGGGGCATGTTATCAGCAGTAAAGGAATATCTTTGGATCCTTACAAGATAAAGAAAATCGAACAGTGTCCTAGGACAACATATGTAATGGAGATCCATAGTTTATTCGGACTATTTGGGTATTACCAATGATTTGTGAAGAACATGACATGATTATCAAACCTGATAACCAAGCTGGCATGGAAGGGAGTGAAGTTTTTCTGGACTCAATAATGTGAGAAAATCTTTAAGGAGCTCAAAAGGAGGCTCATCACTGCACTAGTAATCACACTCCTTAAAAATGTATAAATATTTGTGGTGTACAATGATGCTTCAAAAAAAAATTTGGTTATGTACTAATGAAAAATGATAAAGTGATGGCCTATGACTCAAGGTAGTTAAAAATACAAGATAAAAACTATATCATGCATGATCTGGAGTTGGCAGCTCTGATCTTTGCATTGAAAATCTGGAAAAAATTATCTCTATGGGGAGAAGTGTGAGATATAAACTGATCACAAGAGTCTCAAATATATATTCACATAGAAGGAGCTTAATATGCACTAGTGATGATGGTTAGATCTCATCGAGAATTATGACTGGTCAAACCACTACCATCTTGGTAAAGAAAATAATGTAGTGAATTCTCTATGTAGAAAGGATCCTTCATCTTTATCAATGATAAAAATTGAGAATTATTTAATCTTATTAGACCTAAAAAGGATGTAAATGTTAATTGTTAAGTAAAGAAAATCATTAATCCTTTCTCAAATGATTGATCAACCATTCTTATAGATAAAATAAAGTATTCTCAAATAAATGATGTGAAAATTTAGAAAAGGGTGTAAACTATCAAAAATGGGAAATACTTGGAGTTAAAAATGGATGAGGAATGAGTCATGAGATTTGTGTCATGATTATGTGTACCATCTGATCCAGAGATAAAGAAGGAGCTTCTAAATGATGCACATATCTCAACCTTCTCTATTTACCCAGGTAGCACAAAGATGTATTAAGATATCTGAGAGAACTACTGGTGGGAAAATATGAAAAAGAATATCATAGAATATACATCAAAGTGCCTAGTATGTTAGTAAGTAAAGGTTGAAAGATAGAAGTCTAAAGGGTTAATTCAACCATTATCCATACCAACATGGAAGTGGGATAATATCACCATGGACTTCCAAATACATCCATAGGGAACAATGTTATATGGTTCATTGTGTATCATCTTACAAAGACATGTCACTTGATCACAATTCAAGAGGATTTCTCACTAGATAAACTTTCACGGATATACATCAAAGAAGTGGTAAGGTTTCATGGAGTACCAATATCGAGTGTATCTGATCAAGATTCGAGATTCACCTCCAAGTTCTAGAAAATTCCCAACATGCTCTGAACACTGAGTTGAACTTTAGTATGGTTTATCATCCTCAAATGGATGGCCATTCTAATAGGACTATTCAGACACTGGAATACATGTTGAGAGAGTGTTATATGGAATTTAAAGGAGGATGGGACCAACAAATGCCTCTGGTCAAGTTCTCTTATAATAATAGTTTTCACTCAAGCATCCAAATGGATCCATATGAAGCTCTTTATGAGAAAAGGTGCAGAACACCAACATGCTGGGATGAATTTAGTGATCGTAAGCTGCTAGGACTTGAAATGGTCGAAGAAATGGTTGAAATTTTAAAACCATTCAGTAGCACTTCAAGGCAGCCCAAATTTTATAGAAGAGTTATGCAAATAATCGTCGAAGGGACCTCAATTTTAAGGTTGGATACATGGTATTCCTCCACATATCTTCATGGAAGAGGATCATGAGATTTGGGAAGAAAGTAAATCTGAGTCCCACGTACTTCAGCACCTTCAATATCCTTGATCGTTCTGAAGTTGTGGCCTATCGACTAAAACTTACACCAACCATGTCTCAAGTATAGGATGTATTCCACATATCCCTCTTAAGGAAGTACATACTGGATCCCTCACATGTACTGAATTCATAGGTGGTATAGTTGGAGAATAATCTCTCTTACGAGGAGAAGCTAGTGAAGATCCTGGATCATAGAGATAAATTTCTACTCAATAAGACCACTCACTTGGTCAAAGTACTTTGGAGGAACAATAAGTATGAAGAGGTAACATGGTAACCAGATTAATTGATAAAGGATAAGTACCCTCACCTATTTTTACCATAGTGTGTAAAAAAATTGAGGGTGAAATTTCATAAGGGGGGAAGAATGCAATGACCCAAAGTTTTATCAATGGAAATTCCTTCTTATAATTATGTCATATATTATAAATCACATTTAATCACATAAATAACACAAGATAAACTTTATAAATGATGAATGAATGAAATAAGAAGTATTTCAAGAAGTTAAGAAACCTATACTGAATATATAGTGACTTGACATTTGGAATAGTAATGTGACCCTTAAGAATAGTAAATCGGACAATGGAATACTAACCACACCTATGAAATTATAAATAAAATTTAAACATCGTATAAATGTTAATATGATATAATTATATCATAGTATAAGTTAATAAGTGTTTTAAAAATTATTAATTATGTGTTGGAATTTTTATAGGTCATAAATATTTAATTTTGTGATTAATTTAATAATTTAAAAGATTTTTTATTTTCATAAAATGTATTAATAAATTAATATTTTGTTTCCTTATGATTTTAATATTATTTTATGAGACCTTAATTATTTTTTAAATGTGTTACAAAATCAGTTATAATTTTAAAATCTATATTTTTTGAGTAAATGATGATTTTATTTAAAAATTAAATTTCTTATATTTATAAAATTATTTTCATAAAATGGAGTTAATTTTTTAATTCTACACATTAAAAAATGGTTAGCGTGAATTTTATTATTTTTCTAAAATAGTTGAATTTTGGTGAATAGTAAAATACAGTAATTTACGATATAAGCTAAATACTTAATTTATTGAGTCATATATGATGTATAGTTTATGTAAGCCTAAAATATTGAAACCTTATTCAATATTTTAATATATTTGGTGATAATTCTCAAATTACTCATAGTATTGAGATAAAATAATAAACTAATGAATTAAATAATGAGAAAACACCCCCCTCCTCCACTATAAATACCACCTCTTCTTCTTGCACCTCTCAAGCCTTAAGCCTTGTCCAAATTATTCCCAATACTATTCTCAAACCTATCCCTCACATCTAGGAGATTTTTTTCTTAAAAAAATACCAAAACCAATTACCTAAGGAGGTTCTCAAGAAGAAGGAATCAAGAGGTAAAACCCTCTTCCTTTTCTTTTAATTTCTTTTCAAGTTCCTTTATTTTATTTTTCTCTCCTAACCTACCCTAATTCAAATGTTATGATAACTATATTAACTTACATATACTATAATTTTATTATTATAATGTAATAATTCATTATCGTCTCTCTTTTTCCCTCTTTTTATACTAAAAATGAAAACATCGTCCATGATGTGTTAATTTATCGCATTCAAGGACGATGATGTTTTCAATTTCCATTACTATCTTCCAGACCTGTCATGAAACCGTTTTTATGGTTGAAAAAAATTATAATATATGTATTATACCTTATTTAATGTTCTATAATCATCATATATATATGATATTAAATAATTGAACAAATATAGTTTGTTGTGATCGAAAACCGCTAAAATTAATCTAAACAATTATCATTAACATGTTATCTAATGATTCATCCTTACCCAAAATAACCAAATGAATTATATGATCATTTAATATTATGGATTTTCATTAATAACTTATAAATTCAATTCTATATAACCATTCTCATCTTACATTATTATCTGTACATGTATATAAGTAAACTGATCATGAAAACAAAGAAAACAAACACTCCCAAACGATGAAATTGAATCTCATAACCCATAAAAAGGGACATAAATGAAATTAATAAAATTATAATAAATAAAAATAAATTTATAAAAATTTATTAATTAATTAATTAATGGATTTAATTTTATTATTCAGTACATTATGATCAAATGTAGAATAACTTTGGACATAAGGTAAGGGTTTCTACCCAAACCTCCATTATTCCTTCGGGTTATTCTTTCTCTCTTTTTACCCAAATGAAAGTCTATTTAGTTTTTATTTAAATATTACAAATTATGTTTATATGTTCCAAACTCATGTATCAAGATCCATTCATTCTTATTTTTCAGGGATATACATGTTTTTAAAAGGTTCCCTACTCAATTCTTCCTGATAAGCAAGCGTGATTTAAGGGAACTTCCCAAATTCTTAAACAACTTCAAGTACACTATATAATATGTATTAAGATGCCATTATTTTTCTAAAATCACTCAGTTTATTATGAAAAATTTCTTTATTCACTTCTGGTTTAATATAAAATATTATTCCCTTTTCTGCTTTAAATGCTCTTTAATATTTTTCTTAAACCGCACTAAAATGTTTTAATTCTAAAGTTTATTAAATACTCTTTTTACATGTTATCACTTCAGTTTGACATCACAAATAATTATCTATTCATTTTTTATGAATTTTCATGTATGATTTAATTCTTTTCTTTCATGGACACTTTTATGATACGCCCATTTATTGTGCTTTATGACGTGATTATGATACACAATTCTTTCCGTGGGAAACCCTTATATTTATGTTTTATTTCTTATGTATGATTATTTATGTGGAAAAAATATTCATGAACATGTTATGATGGGTGTTCCCATATATAACTCCAATTCATTGGGTAATTTTTAGTCTCATGAGTTGTTATGTGCAGCAGTCTTGGTGGTTAGCCTTGAATCATGCTCCATGTCAAAGGTCTCGGTGGTTAGCCTTGACTCATTATCCTCTATGTGAAATGATCCTTAACTCATGATAAAGTCATATTTTAAGTTGATTACACATTACTATTATTCCATTATTATATGTTCTCATGTTCTATATGTTATGATTCTATATTTTTAATCATGTTCCATGCCTTTTATATCATTATGTTATTCCTTCTAACCCATGTGCTTAGCTTTATTTTAATATTTATTCCATTATGGGGATTTTTAGATCATAGATTTGTTTATGTTATCCCCAGGTTATTCTATGCAGATGTAAGGGCTTAATGGTAGTTAAGATCTCATAATGGATGATAAATATAGAAATGTTTTATTTAGTCCCATGTTTTTAGTTTTATGTACCTAATCTCTAAGACACTGGACTTTACGATCCTTGGATTGTAATTTGATGTTTAATTGTGACTAAGATCATGTAATGATATGTGTATAAGGATAGGGTTTATATATACATTCTCTGGAACTAATATATATACATTATATTAAATAATAATATAAACCAGTTTGTGATGATCTAAAAACCGCCAAATAAACTAAATGTTTATCGTTAACATTTTATCAAATGAATCATCCTCATATTAAAAAACATAATAATATATGTGATAATTTAAAATTTTGGAAGTATATTAATACCATTTCATTCCACTTTTGTATTTTTTCTTCCATTTGACAAGAACTCCCATAATTATACTCAAGGTAATCGACCATAAAACCATGAAATGAATGCTCTTGAAACAATGAAACTAAACATTATAACTCATAGAAATGGACATGAATGAACTTAATAAAATTATAATAAATAAAATATATATTGAATAGTTTATGAATTAAATTATTAATGAATCTAATTTTTTATCCATGACATTAAGTGCAAGTACAGAACACATTCAGGCATAAGGTAAGGGATCTATATGAACCTCTAAATTTACCGTTGTGTTATGTTTTTTCTATATTTACCCAAATTTATTTATTAATTATTCTTATATATTTATTATAAATTATATGTATATTTTCTATATATATGTATATACTTAAATTTATCTTTCTTTTATGGGGAATTACATGTTTTAAATGGACCCCTTCTCAATTCCTCCCAATAAGAAAACCGATTAAAGGGGACTTCCCCATTTCTTATCCATTTTCAAGTTCACTTAAAAAATGTTTTAATCCATAATTATTTTTCTAAAATGACTCCTTTTATCATGAAAAATATATTATTTCATTCCTGGCTTTATACAAACAATTATGTCTTTATTCTCTTTGAATTATCTTTAATATTTTTCCTTAAACCACACTAAAGTGGCTCATTTATAAAGTTTCTTAAACACTATTTTTCATGTATTCACTTCAGTTGGATATAAGTATCAATGATCTATTATTATTTTTTACTTCATTATTTTCTATAAAATATTTAATCCCTTCTTTCATGGATACCATTTTGATACACCCTTTGGTTATGCCTTATGACATGATTAGGAATCCCATTTCTTTTTGTGGGTAACACTTATGTTTATTCCTTATGATTGATTCTTTATGTGGCAGACATATTTATGAACATGTTATTATGGGTTCATCCAAATAGCACTCCAATTAATTGGGTAATTTTTAGTCTCATGAGATGTTATGTATGTGATTAGGGAGTAAAACTAATATATTATGGGAATTTTTCCATCGTGTAATATAGTTTTGGAATTTAGACTCAACTCATGTTTATGTCATGTTATATTTTGTTGTCATGTTTTTATGTTTCCATGATAACATGATCCCATTTTCTATATTTCATGCTTCTATATGTTTTTCCATGTGCAATTCCTTATGTCATCATGTTATACCTTCTAACCCATGTTTCATGATTTATTACTATGTTTTTTCCTTACTTGGATTTTTATATCATCCCTTTTGTCTATGTATTCCCTAGGTTATCCTTTGTAGATGTAGGATCTCAAAGGAAGTTAAGATCTCATTATAGAGAATTGATATAGATATGTTTTATTCCAATTCATGTTTTTAATTTTATGTACCCAATTTTCCAAAGACACTAGACATTATAATCCTTGGTTTGTAGTTAATGGATAATTATTCTTAAAATAATGTAATAATATGTATAAAAGGATAGGGTCACTATATACTCAAATTAGTCAGATTGACTTTTTTCCCCAACTCAATATGATTGAATTTATTCCTCCACTCAGTCTAACTGAATTTATACTAGAAATTGAATTTTATGTATAGGTGTCAACATCCCTCCCATGTACTAGTTTCTATAGCTCCTTCTAATAACTTGTACTTGTATCATAACTTATTCATGATATTTTAGATACTTGAAATAACATCAAAGAATTATCAGATTTTTTTTTAAAGTTCTCCAACTTCCCATAATAAACTTTCAAAAATACTTTTCTAACTTCTGGACTCCGCAAAATAGAGAACTTTATGAATCTAATCTCTAAAAACTTCTAAATTTCTTCATTTTAAAAACTTCTAACTTTCATAAAAAAACCCACTCTAATGAACAGGGTCCAATCCTGTGTTTCTAATCACTATCTTGTAAAACAACTACTTCATCCAAAATTCTATAAACTTCTTAGCAAACAAACTATAAACTTTCAGCAATAAATATTTCACCTAATGTACAAAAACATTATTTAACAATAACATTAGTTTTCAAAAAATATAAAACATTTTAAAAAAACATCACAACGGATCTTAAAATATCAATTCTTAAATATATGGATCTACAATAAGACTATCTATTAGCACATATCTATGTTCTTATAGTAACACAAATTTATATGGCATTAAAATTTGATCCCTTACTAACTATTTATCCTATGGTTGGAAATACCAATGATTGTTTTTCAGAATTAGAATTTTTAGATATGTATTCAACAAGTCTAATGTGATTGAATCTAGTATAAATTCCATACAAATACCTAGAATGTAAGGTCAAACACTCTTTAGTTATGTGAAATTCAGAAATAGATCTATTTTGTTTAGATTTATTCCTCACATGTGACTTAAAATTACCTAATTTCCTAATGAAAAAATTATAAAAAAATATTAAAAAAATTTAAATAATGATTTGATAAAATTTAATTCATCAATGAAAATTAAAAAAAATATTAATATACCTTTCAATTTGATACATCCATCGATAGTGTAGAGGAAAACCAAATTTAGCATCCTTAACTAAATTAATAGTCAAATGAAATATTACAGTGAAAAATGAAGGGGAAAATAACATCTCCAAAATACAAAGTTTCAACACAATTCTTTCTTAAAGTTTGTCAAGATCAATTTGATTTAGAGTTTATTCAAAAATTTATCTGAATAAGCTGCACAAATCAACTGGAATTGTAGTTACATTTTTAGGTAACATATTTTTCAATTCCAAGGGTATTAATTTATCATCAAAATATTTGATTCGTGACTTTTCAATCCATGGTACTTTTGATTTTTAAGTTAATTCACCTTGAATGTTTACTTGAATATCCATCTGGCATTTTTACATTCTTTCAATTTTGAATAAATACATATTTCTTGAAATTTTTCATTGAAAAAATAACTTAATAATATTTTCAATTCTCATTTTCCCACAAACCATGATTTATATTCATTTATTCTAAGTCATATGAGCATTAGGTGATCCTTTGATTTACCCTAATCATTAAGAAATGTAAAAATTACATTCTCACATATGTTCTTCTCAATATTCATTATTTCATGATTATAATGTATCAAATTAATCTCCCAATAAGGAATTTTGAAAAATATGCTCATTTTATTCCACTATTGTGTTCTAAATACTTCAAATATTATACCTTATTCCCTTTTTTCATTATTTTAACTGATTACATTTTTCAAATTCTATAATTATTTGGTTGTTGAGAGGGTATGACGTCAGTCATCGGATCAGGCCTGTGCTTTGACATAGGACACTTGCTAGCTGATATTCATTACAATGATGATGATTCTCAACATGATCATAGGCTAGGGAGGGACACTTTAGGTTGTCAGTTTGGTTTTAATCCTTTTTCCTTTGGGTTATTTTGTCTTAATTCAATGATGTCTTTGGGTTTCCCCTTATTCCTTTAAAAGGGTGCTCTATTAATAATGAAATAAAAATTTGAAGGCCTTAGGGCTGTTGGATGGATAATGATATTAATTATTTGTCCCAATATTTCTAAACAAAATAATACCTTTGGATACTTTCTTGATTCAATATATCTATTGAATTGTGTCTTATTAAACCTGAATTTATAAGATGCATCAAGAAACCAATGATGATACATAAAGTACTATTTCCTGCTATGAGGTAATCATTGATGTTCAAAATCAAAATTAAAAACTGGATAATCCAAAATTATAGGAGTTTTCCCACATAATAAGCTTCCTAACCTAGGAAAGTCACTAATTGGTCACATTAAAGCATCATGCATTTTTGAATAGTTTTCTCATTGATGCATCAAATGTTTCCATGTCATCATCCCATAATTATCTCAATTATTTAATTATAGGTTGAAGGTTTACATCAATTTCGTTTCTAGGTATTTTATTTTCTTGAGTAATTATAAAAATAATGAAATAATTATTATTCATACACATCAATTGAGGTAGATTATAGGGGATCAAATAAATTGACCATGTGCTATAATGCGTACTTAAAGTACTAAGAGGATTAAAACCATCAGAATCTAATCCCAAACATACATTCCTAGGATTAAAAGAAAAATATGGATATAATGAATAAAAAATATTCCATTATATTGAATCCTTTGTATGTCTCATCAAGTTTTTATTGTTACTTTCTAAATCATTCCACTTCATGTCATATGTGTTGGGTTTCTTTAGGGTTAATTAACACTTTATCAAAGAAGCGGAAGAAAATGAAACCTCAAATCTAGGATCTTCTTGTAAGGAATATTAAACCACGTAATAAATGGAAATGAATAACTATTGTAAATGTGTGTACCATTAAATGAATAATCCTTTGAAACCTTCTTGATCTTTGTCTGATGTATTTGATCAAGATAAACAAGTGGAAGACAAATCCCCCAACCTCTATAGGTATCCATTGGTCAAGAAGAATTATTCATCATATGAATGGGATCCTCCTTCACTCCATGATATACTAGCACCTCACTATACTAAGAAATAAGAATAAGGAAGCTTTAGGTATCTGAGAGTTTCAACCAAGAATTGAAACAATCATACTCTAATTTCCATCATATTGAAATATCATTATATTTCTATGAGTAAACTCCTTATATATTTCTTGCACTAACTCATGTGTTCATAACGTATGAGTTAATTAAACTACCAGTTCATGCATTGCATGCATGAATGTGACAAACTCTCAATCATTTCATCTTATGAAATGGTTCCTTAAATGATAGCATACATGGGAGAGGTATGCTAACCACATCATCAAGATTTTTCGAAATATAACATGAATTGTGAAATAACCATGCATCATATACAGGATATGGATTTAGATAATATATCTCATTCAATCTTACACTTGAACTAAATCCTAATAGGATTTGTTCCAATTCACATTATTTTGTATCGTATAAAATAACTTGTGAAGTCTTATCCAAAAATCCTTTTGAATATTTTCCAAAACAATTTTGGAAAGCTATCATTAACTTCACTTTGTATAACATAATATGAAATACCTTGTGAATACCCATCCAAAACAATATTTGTATTAACTCTAAAATATTTTTATAGTATCTCTCTAAGTAAAACTCTATCCTCATTCAAACAACCACAAAGTGTGAACCCACAAGCCTTTATAGTGTTAAAAAATACTGATCTCTATATTTATATAAGTAGGAAAAGAGTGTCCTCTATAAAAGTTTCAATGATACTCAATCTATAAAGGGATATGGCATGATCTCCATTAAACACATGTATCTCTATACTTGTTCCCATAAGTATAAATTATATGAGAACATGAATTATCATATTTTCTCTTTTTCTAAGACATTGATTAACCATGGACACAAAGCATGTCAACCCTATATAGCCAAACTCATATGTTCTTAATTCTAAAAGTATAGATTGAACTATTCGATGAATACATCACATGTTATTCACCCATGTGGATAAGGAAATTAAAGATCCCTTATATATATAGATATATAATATCTATGTGTGGTCGCACATTTCTACAATTTATCTCAATCGAGGGATTAAATTTCATACTAATCATACAAGATGATAAATTTATTTGTTTCAACTTCAACTGATGACATGATCAGCAACAAACTCCACCACCCCTATATTAGCTAAGTCAATATGTAGACTTGTGCAATTAAGGTGTCAAATTATGAAGGTTCTCAAGCGAGTTATCTCACCAAACTTAGGTAATGGGGACTCAAATATGATCCATGCACCCCTAGTATACCAAAGACATCAGTATGACGCTCCATGTGGTATACTTAGTGGGTCATTCAATGCACACAAAGAATCATATTCATTGTTTTATTCCTCATAATCATATGTAGTATCTCTATACAATATCCTACTCATGATAACCTTAACATTTCTTCATAACCTATAATACTACATGAAAAACATCAATTAGGTATAACTCAAAGTTATGATTTGATAGCTCAATTATCATCACACTTTAAGAAATATATATCTATATATACATTTATGCAGCCAATATGAAAGAATGATAAAGTGAAGATTACCTATAATATGATATATTTTATATCCTTAAAACTCTTAAAAATATTTAACAAAACCAAAATAATTTCCTACCTATCATATTATATATGGTAAAATTCCAGATCATCCTTATGTATGCTACACTTTTAGCAGTTATGATAACTCAGTAAATCCTACATAATTCTTTTCAATCTCTATGTGACTATAGGATATAACCCTTTAACTAAATATTTAGTGAGAAACATCTATGAATTAAGATATTTTGAATAATGGTGAGATTTAGGAATCATATTCAAAACTATTCAACTCTTTGAGCATATTTAAACTCCTTAACTTTATAACATTAAATGTTATGATGTTAACTTCTATTTTCTACTTATAATTATTTCTAAGTGCATCATCATCATCCATGAAATTCTTTCCATCAAATTTTTTCCTTGAAAATTTTTTAATAATAGAACTTTTACATTATTAATTTACTAGAATATCCTCAACCCTTTTAGGATAAAGTGACATATACTCTATTATGTTAACTAATGTAACTATTTATATTTATCTTTTACACTATATTCTAAACTTTTTTAGGATGACAATAATAATTAAATTTTTAATTTGATTGGTACAATCCTATAATAAATAGTGGTGTTCACTTATTCATGATAAATACATATAACTATTTAGATTTTTTTATCATAACATATTCTAAAATCTTTGGGATATTAATTTAATAATGCTTTAAAATTAGATAGGGATAATCCTTTATTTATTAACTTTTAACTTATCTAATTCTTAACATACTCCCACTAGCTTCTTATATACTATATTCTTTTAAAAATATATTGATAAGATAAACAAACTACTTTGTATTTAGGAAATAACATTTATTTCCTTCTAGTAGAAATATTAACAAATAAACCATTATATCCATATCATATATGTTATTATATGTTTTTGGAGTATTTTCTTGTAAATAATATGTTATTCATTAAAATACACCTATGATGGGTAGGAATCACATTCCTGCATATTTTAAAAAAATATTTGGATAAAAAAATATCTATATCTTCTCTATAAAGAATATTATAGAATCCTAATGAATCATAAACCATGTGTATGAAATTAATAATATCATATCATTTATAAAAACTATTTTTTTTCTTAAAACTTCTCTTATTATATAATAGAAATGAGATGAAGATACACATCCTTTACTTAGATTCATCTCATCTTGATAAAATCCTTTATAATAAAATTTTATTTGTATCATATCATGCTTCAATATTTGAATGTAAACTACAAGATCTATCAAATATTCCCTTGATTTTGAACTCTTATATATTTAAAACACTTGTAAAATATAAATATCACTACTGTAAATGAATCCTTTACCAACGGTTCCAAACCATTGGTAAAGGCTAGATAACTGTTGGTATAATATATACCAACGGTTATCCAAACCATAGGGAAGTAAGCTATAGGGAAACACATATGCCAACGGTTTCTGTAAAACCATTGGTATATGTTAGGAAATATCCATTATACCAATGGTTATATCAAACCGTTGGTATAACTTTTCACCAATGATTTAAAACCATTGGTAAACTTACTATTCCAATGGTTTCAAACTGTTGGAATATAGTTTTGTATATCCTTTTACCAATGTTTTGTGTAAACCATTGGTAAAGGCTAGACATTTCACTATATACAAACAGTTTGTAAACCGTTGGGAAATTTTTTTTACCAATGGCTCTCTATAACCATTGGTATAAAACACATTCATAACCCTATGCCAACGGTTTACAATCGTTGGCATAGTCTTCGTTGTTCAATTTAGGAAGCAGCCTGTTACAGGCTTCCCTTTCTACATTTCTAGGTTCCCAACCCCAATTACCTACAATAACCAACTATAACACATACATATACACAATTAATTAATATATATTTAACACATAATGCACCCTACAACTATACACATATAGAATTAAAACATAATTCATAAGGTAATTATAAACATACATAATTGATTTAGAATTCAATTCAGAATTGAGATGACAATTACATGTGAAATATGGAATTCAATTCATAATTGAATATTGAATTGAATACATACATAATTTAATTATCAATTATCAATACAATACATAAAAAACTGAATACGTAATTCTATGTGTTATATAGAAATAAGAATACATACAAAATTTCATTTTGTATAACACATACAAGATTGAATTCGGAAATTAGAAGATAATAACCCCAAAATAAGGAAATGGATAAATGACTTCAACCAAACACAAATACAATGTCCCATGGTTTGGGGCCAGTGTCTTTGAACTTAGTGATGATGATAATGGGTGTGTATCAATGAGATTGTGTGACTTAGGGAATGTAGTTCTCCTTGGAGTATTAAATGTCATGTGTTTTACAATAGGGGTAGGAGTTCCTCACATGAGAAGTGGATTGTGTGAGGCTAGACCATGGATACTTGTGTTAAAGTATCAACACAATCTGAATACATTTGGTCGGTTTTCCGTATGCCAGTTGTTTTCACTTAAAATGTTGTCCATTTTAAACAAAAGATAAAAACTTCAAGTGATACTGGCCACATAGTTCCTCGTATTGATGCGGTGTTGAATCATACATGTCACATATGACCCATGGATCGTTTTCCTAAAGTATCAAGACAATATGAATGCGTTTGGTTGGTTTTTTGTATGCCAGTTGTTGTTTTCACTTAAAATGTTTTCCATTTCAAATAAAAGTGAGACACTTTGAGTGGTACTGGAAACACCGTGCCTCAGATTGAGGCGGGTTTGACTCTTACATATCACAAATGACCCATGTATCTTTTTTCTAAAGTATCAACACAATCCAAATATGGTTGGTTGGTTTTCTGTTTGCTGGTTGTTTTTACTTAAAAGAGTATCCATTTTAAACAAAAGAAATACAGTTTGAGTGATAACGGCCACACTATGCCTTGGATTGAGGCGGAGTTGACTCATACACATCACAAATGACCCATGGATAATTTTCCTAAAGTATCAACAGAATCTGAATGCGTTTGGTCAGTTTTCCATATGCTAGTTGTTGTTTTCACTTAAAATGTTGTCCATTTCAAATAAAAGTGAGACACTTTGAGTGGTATCGGCCACACCGTTCCTCATATTGAGGCGGGGTTGACTCATACATGTCAAAAATGAACCATTGATCATTGTTCTAAAGTATAAACACAATCCAAATACGTTTGGTTGGTTTCCCGTATGCCAGTTGTTGTTTTTACTTAAAATGTTGTCCATTTCAAATTAAAGTGAGACACTTTGAGTGGTACCAGCCACATCATGTCTCGTATTGAGGTGGGGTTTACTCGTACACGTCAAAAATGACCCATAGATCCTTTTTATAAAGTATCAAAACAATCCTAATATGTTTGGATGCCAGTTGTTTTTACTTAAAAGGGTGTCCATTTTAAACAAAAGAAAGACACTATGAGTGATACCGGCCACACCATGCCTCATATTGAGGTGGGGTTGAATCTTACATGTCAAAAATGACCCATGGATCCTTTTTCTAAATTATCAACACAATATGAATGTGTTAGGTTGGTTTTCTGTATGCTAGTTGTTGTTTTTACTTAAAATGTTGTCCATTTCAAATAAAGGTGAGACACTTTGAGTGGTACCGGCTACACCATGCCTTGGATTGAGGCGGGTTTGACTCGTACACGTCAAAAATGACCCATGGATCCTTGTTCTAAAGTATCAACACAATCCAAATGCGTTATGTTGGTTTTCTGTATGCCAGTTTTTGTTTTTACTTAAAATGTTGTCCATTTCAAACAAAAGAAAGACACTTCGAGTGATGTTGGCCACACTGTGCCTCAGATTGAGGCGAGGTTAACTCATAAACGTCACATATGACCCATGGATCGTTTTCCTAAAGTATCAATATAATCTGAAAGTGTTTGGTCATTTTTATGTATGCCAGTTGTTGTTTTCACTTAAAATGTTGTCCATTTCAAATAAAAGTGAGACACTTTGAGTGGTATCAGCCACACCGTGCCTCGGATTGAGGCAGAGTTAACTCTTACACGTCAAAAATGACCCATGGATCTTTGTTCTAAAGTATCAACACAATCTAAATACATTTGGTCAGTTTTCCGTATGCCAGTTGTTGTTTTCACTTAAAATGTTGTCCATTTCAAATAAAAGCGAGACACTTTGAGTGATACCAACCACATAGTGCCTCGGATTGAGGCGGATTTTACTCGTACACGTCAAAAATGACCCATGGATCCTTGGGCTAAAGTATCAACACAATCTGAATATGTTTGGTTGTTTTTCTATATGCTAGTTGTTTTTACTTAAAAGGGTGTCCATTTTAAACAAAAGAAAGACACTACGAGTGATATCGGCCACACCGTGCCTCGAATTGAGGCAGAGTTGACTCGTACACATCAAAAATGACTCATGGATCATTGTGATAAAGTATCAACACAATTAAAATACGTTTGGTCAGTTTTCTGTATGCCAATTGTTGTTTTCACTTAAAATGTTGTCCATTTCAAATAAAAGAGAGACACTATGAGTGATACCGGCCACACCATGCCTCGGATTGAGGCGGGGTTGACTCGTACACGTCAAAAATGACCAAGGTATCCTTATACTAAAGTATCAATACAATCCAAATATTTTTGGTCGGTTTTCCGTATGCTAGTTGTTGTTTTCACTTAAAATGTTTTCCATTTAAAATAAAGGTGAGACACTTTGAGTGGTACCAGCCACACCCTATCTCGGATTGAGGTGGGGATGACTCGTACACATCAAAAATGACCCATGGATCCTTTTTCTAAAGTATCAACATAATCCAAATCTCCCAGGATCTCTTAAGGGAAAATATCCTTCGATCCTTGGGCGTTTTGAGTGTCGTCAAGTGCGGATTAAAGATCCTAGTGAGTATAATCCTCTCTTTTCTTCTTCTTTTTTATTAGGGTTTTCACTCTTCTCTCATCTTCTTCTGAAATTCTAAACCCCTCTTTTCTGTTGGGATTTAGGGTGAATCTTGAAGAAGGATTAGATTGCGATCCGAGACTCCGAATTAAGAGTGTGATTGTCTCCGGAATCAAGGTAGGTGGTCGATGCTTGGTACTGAAGTAATAGTAATGGAATGTTAATTAGATTGGGATTTAGGGTGAATCTTGAAGGGAGATTAGATTGGGCTCAGTGACCTTATGATGTAGTGATTGGTGTGATGATGTCGGTGATACACAGTTGTGTGAGGTACCCAGTGGAGGATGAGGATATATGTGGCAGGGGTTATGCATGGTAGGAGGACGGTGGGGAGGTTGTCCAGGGTCCAGGAAGAAGGGGGGTTGTCCAGGGTCTAGGGAGGAGGGTGGGAGCTGTCTGTGGGGCTATACGGGGTCTAGAGAAGAGGGTGGGGGCTGTCTGGGGGGCTGTCTAGGGGGATGTCTAGGAGGTTTTCCGGGGTCTAGGGAGGAGGGTGGGGGGCTGTCCGGGGGGCTGTCTGGGGGGGCTGTCTAGGGGGTTGTCTGGGTTCCAGAAAGGAGGCTGGGGGGGCTGTCTGGGGGGATGTCTGGGGGGCTATCTGGGGTCCAAGAAGGAGGGTGGGGAGGATGTCCGGGGGGCTGTCTGAGGTCCAGGAAGGAGGGTGGGGAGGCTGTCCAGGGGCTGTCCAGGGTCCAGGGAGGAGGGTGGGGGTTGTCCGGGGTCCAGGAAGGAGGGTGGGGGGTGTCCAAGGTCCAGGGAGGAGGGTGGGGGTTGTCCAGGGTCTAGGGAGGAGGGTGGGGGGCTGTCCAAGGTCTAGGAAGGAGGGGGGCTATCTGGGGTCTAGGGAGGAGGGGGGGCTGTTCGGGGGATGTCAGGGGGGTTGTCCGGGGTCCAGGGAGGAGGGTGGGGGGGCTGTCTGGGGGCTGTCCGGGGTCCGGGGAGGAGGGTGGGGGTTTTCCGGGGTCCAGGGAGGAGGGTGGGGGGGTTGTCTGGGGGGCTGTCCAAGGGGGTTGTCCTGGGTCTAGGGAGAAGGGTGGGGGGTTGTCCGGGGTCTAGGAAGGAGGGTGGGGGCTGTTTGGGGGGCTGTTTGGGGGGCTATTCGGGGGGCTGTCCAGGGGGTTGTCTGGGGTCCAGGGAGGAGGGTGGGAGGGGTCTGTCCAAGGGGTTGTCCGAGGTCTAGGAAGGAGGGTGGGGGGGCTGTCCGGGGTCCAGGGAGGAGGTGGGGGGCTATCTAGGGGACTTTCCAGGGTCTAGGGAGGAGTGTGGGGGGATTTCTAGGGTCCAGGAGGAGGGGGCTATTCGGGGTCCAGGGAGGAGGGTGGGGGTTGTCCGGGGGCTGTATGGGGTCCAGGGAGGAGGGTGGGGGGCTGTTTGGGGGGCTATCTGGGAGGCTGTCCGGGGGGCTGTCCGGGGGGTTGTCCAGGGTCCATGGAGGAGGAGGGTGGGGGCTATCCGAGGGGTAGGGGGCTGTCCAGGGGGCTATCTAGGGGGCTATTCGGGGGGCTATCTGGGGGGCTGTCCTAGGTTCATGGGATGGTATTTACATATTTTCTAATCAAATTCTTTCAAGGTTAAAAAAATAATTTCATTATATCAACTTCTAATTAGACCACCAATTTTCTAAACTCCACTAAAAAGTTACAATTTCATTAAAATAGGGGGATTTCACATAAAATAATCAAATAAAGTTTTATTATTTATAGATAAAAATAAAGATAATGTGACCTACCTAATCACACATATATTTAGGCACAAAAAATAAATAAACATCAAATTTCAGTAATATAAGTAAAAAATGTAACGGATCAATCTATCCCTCATCACCATAACTATCATCACCATCATCTTCACCCTCACCCTCATCCTCATCATCTTCCCCATCATCATCCCCGCCCTCCTCCTTTCCCTCGTACTCATCCTCGGCCTCCTCATCTCCCTCCTCCTCCGCCTCGGCCTCCTCCTCGCCCTCCTCCTCCACCTTGGCCTCCTCCTCACCCTCCCCCTCCTTCGCATCGGCCTCCTCCTCGCCATCGTCTCGACCACCACTAGAACTTCCACCTGGTGCACCATATATAGAATTCATCGATGACATATATTCATCAAAATCAGTGATGGCCTCTGGTGGAAGTGTTAGATGTAAAACTTCCATCAGTTTCATAAATGCAGTGTTTGCCATAGTAGACTGTTCTACCGTCTCTATGGCCCTTTTCTCTGCCTTTTCTGTCTGTACCTTAACCTGATGCAACTCGGTGTCACTAAAACTCATACCTAAGGAGGGATAATACCTCATCAGAACTATACTCGTCTCAGGTCGGTAGCGTACTCTACTAGGGTTCTCATCTCCCAACACCTGATGTAAGTGATAGTTTGGCCCAAAATTGTCAAGTTCCTGGGAATCAAGGGCCTATAAAGCATCATGTTACAAATATAAATAAATTATTAAGTTAAAAAATAGAGATTAAAATTTTAAATCTACAAATTAAAACTTACCATCTGCTGCTGAGTCGGTTCATTAACTACACTTCCATCTTACTTCTTTCTACTCCAGCAAAATTGTTTTTCTCTAGGCACAAATCCTTCTATATTCAATTTATGCCTCTACAATGATATTGAATGTATGAAACCATAATTAAAAATAGGATACCAAAGAAATAGTAATTTCATAACTAAAATTATATAACAACTTTAGCAATCGAATAAATTATGAAGGAAGCAATAGAAAGTGAAAGTCGTAAAGAAAGATTATAAATTGTCATACCTGTTGTCTCTCATGATCTCGCATAGTAGTACGTCCCAATGTGTGGATGTATTTCTTAGAATCAATGTTTTTTTATTTCTTCCAGATGCATCCTAAATAAAATTCAATAATTAGTTTTAATGAAAATCATGAAAATTTTCATTTAAATATTTCTAATTTGATTAATACCGTAAATTGTATAGTCGTATAATTAGTAATCATCTGTTGGTACTATTCTAACGGACAATCATCCATGTCAGGGACCACCTCTAACTCTGTACCTACTCTAGCATGCCATAAAATGTACAATTCATGCTTATAATCTATCCAAAGCTCACCTAAATCCTTTAGACGTGTTGTCCGTGCACCCTCACCATCGGGGAAATTAAACCACAACTGACACCAAAATATTAATTTATATAATTACAAAAATTAATATATTGCATTAAATACAACAGATTTTTGTACCCATATCTCTACCCGGGCTTTATCCTTGACTTCATTTGGAATCTGTATCTATGAGAGCAGGCTGATAGGAATGATGTCGGAGTATTTGGAAAGAGTCGCCAAAAAACCCAGACATTGCTACCCTGATTTTTCAATCATCTGGCTATATTCATTGTAGTCCACCATCAAATGCGTGCGGTGGTTCCACACTGCACGCATTCGTGTACGCCCCCGCCCCCCGACTCCTATCATTATATGTATTTTTTATGAAAGAAAAACAAATATTTTATTAATTCATGTTATAATAAAAATAAATAATGGTGTAACAATTTTTTAAGGTTATATAAGTATACCTGCGATAGTCTGATCAATGGGCGTCGCTGGATCCGCAGAAAGTGAAGGAACACCCTGTATAGATGGATTGAGTCCCAATGTATGCTTCACAGGGACAGACTCTGGTAGATTAGGAGTTGAAGAAGATGGAATATAAAAGCTCAGAGAGATCGAAGAAATAGTAAAAGAAGATGACAGGGATGGCTGGCCAAATGCTGGATGGGGAGTGGGAATCATCATCGGATATAGTACAGACGGGTGAGGAGGGTCAAATTTAAAGGGTGGTGAAAACATGGGAGGCCTAAATATACCGTGTGTCTCTAACGGCACACTAGGATCAGAATGTGGGATATATGATATGTCATTGGGAGGGGAAGGGTCTAATCGGGTACGCTGACCAGATCATCTAGCTCATATACCACCCCCCCCCCCCCTCATACGAACACCCCGAGTAATGGGACCACTACTATGATGCTCATCAAATAACTGTCACCTAATAGATGGATCCTGAAAAAATGTTTAAAATAATTAATCACATGACATTATATATAATTTAAATAAATATATTTGAAATAAAATACTCACTACAGGCACTAGTGGTGGAATGCCCAGCTCAGTCATGCGACGATTATTATCCATAATCTGTTTTCGTCGCCTCTCTTCAATTGGTTTCATGTCCTATATTTGAAAACAAATATGGAAGTAAATAGAAAAGGATAACTAATGTGTAACCCAAAAAACAAAATAAATTATAGGGAAAAGAAATTGTCAAAATTAAGAAAAAATCATGGAACATTGATTCTATCAGATTCATAAGTGGAAAAGCAATTGCCAAATTAAGGAAAAAATTTATTTCTTTAGCTCAAGTAGATGATGCAGGTTTCGATACATGTTTTTCAGAAGAATACAAACCATCATGTTCATTACCTGGTAAAATGTTAAAGAGAGGTCTTAGATTCATACAAATTTTATACAAATCACAGTTGAAGCATTGAAATGTTCATCAAGTTATAAATGTTGGTTTCATAGGTTTAAATACAGTTCAATTCCAAATTAGAAAATGAAATTCAAATAAAAATTTCAACCAATAAACATTAAAAATTTACATAACGGTCAAGTCGGATACAACATATTTTTAATCAATATTAAATCAATTTGAATAGAACTGACCTTAACAACCCAAATCAAGGTAAACCAAAAGAATTGAGAACATGAATGGATGATTTTATATATTTCCCACCACAACTTCAGGTTCACATTCAACTCTGACAATTGAGCTATTAGAGTCATCAAAATAAATAAATGGATTGGTTCCAATGGTAGTAGTGATGGTGTCAATTCCAACATCACCATCATCAAAAATATGTCTTGGAATTACTTCAACTATGACACCAAATTTATGTCGAAGTTGGTCTTTGACATAAAAAAATTGTTTATCCATTGATGCCAATACATATGGTTCTTAGGTAGCAAGAGTACGAGTCGTATTAATTACTCGAAATCCACAATCATCAATAAATGTGACCTGTCTCATCATCAAATCAAACCAATGGCATTTCAACATCGTGACTCGTCCATGAGAGTAATAATCCAACATTATTATTTTTTCAACGACTCCATAATAACCCAAATTTTCAAATCGCGGTCTATTATCTGATGCACTGGCATAACAATCTATTTTGGAAGTAACCATAACACCATCATGTTGTGTTCTCATGTTCTTTGCTCATTCAGTGACAATAAATTTGTACCCATTGATAACAATTGATTTACAGTCACGAACCATGGTATTATGACCAAAATCCAAATATCTTATTTCCTCAGAGACAGATTCAGCAGGAAAACTCAATACCTACAATATAAATGAATATTAAACTTAATTAAATATTGATATAATTAGTTTAAATAGTAATATTTTTACCTTCAATTTTAACCAAGTAGAAAACTCTTTGCTATGAAAAGTCTCCCTCCTTCTCAAAGATAAAGAACAATGCTTTCTATTTATCATTGTTTTATGTTCCCTGTAGATAAAAAATATAAATAGTTTAACAGATATATATGTAAGATATACATATTCAATTTAGTTACCTGATGTAGTCATCGAACAAATCACAGTTGAACAAAATTGTGTGATGTGCCATCTCCCGCTCTTCAAGGATTAATGTCTTCAATGTATATGATCAAGGAATTTCTCCTGTTTGAGGAAGTGATGGAAAACTGGGTTTAATTTTCTCATACTTTTCTTCTTCATTTCTCATTGGTCTTTTCATTCTTGTAATAATATCATACAAATACATTGAGCATAAATCCATACATTCTTAAGCCAAGTAACCATTTACAATTGAACCTTTGGGATGATTCCTGTTTTGGAAATAAGACTTTAATGTGTATATATTTCTTTCAGTTGGATACATACAATGAAAAGAAACAGGTCCTCCGAGAAGTATTTCAGTGGGAATATGGATAGTTAGATGTAGCATGCATGTGAAAAATGATGGAGGAAATATTTTCTCCAACTCACACAAAATTAATGGGGAATCTGTCAACATTTTTTGCAAGAAAGACTTGGAAAAATTATTATCAAAAAGATCTCTAAACAAATGGCACAACCAAATAACATTCACCCTTACATTATTGGAAAAAAGATGATGGATTGTTATTGGAATCAACTCATGTATAAGAACATGATAATCATGATTCTTCAAAGATTTTATCTTCAACTCTCTTCTGTTGACCCGTTTAGATATGTTGCTTGAATATCCATCAAAAACTCTAATAGTCTCTAATAATTCCAAAAATTGTTTTTTTCGTAGGTTTCATCACATAAGAAGCACATAGAACTTTCCATTTATTTTCACTGATACGCACAGGATGCAATTCTAGTCTGATGCCCCAATCCACCAAGTCACGTCGAGACCTTAAATCATCTTTTTTCTTTCCCTTAACATTTAGAAGTATCAAAAGAAACATTTCACATATATTCTTTTAAATGTTCATTATGTCTAATAAATGACGTAACAAATTGGTTGACCAATAAGTAAAATCAAAAAAGATACTCCTCTTCCTCCAATTGTAACAGGTTTCAGTGGAAACATTGTAACGACCCAATGTTTTTTAATAGAAATTCCCTTCTTATAAATATGCCATGAAATCACATAATAATTATCTAATAAGTGATAAATGTCCTTAAAACATAAGTTTTTCACTTCTGTGTTTGGAATTTTGAAAATCTGACATACACAGTTGTGTTCAAGATATTTTTTGGAGTCTAATAAAACAAAAATAATTTTTGGTGAATAGTAACCTACCATAATGAATAGTAGCATACCCTTATGAATAGTGATATACCCTAATGAATAGTAACCTCACCTATGTTGGTATAAAAATAATATTCAAGTTGGAAGTACAATATACCTATATTTTAGAATGAGTTAATGAATGTTTTAAAACTGGTTTTGATAATAAATTATTATTTTAATTAAATATTAAAATAATCATATTCAGAAAATTAATTTTGAAAAATGGACTTTATTTTTGGATTCTACATGTTGAAAAATGGTTAGGGTGAATTTTTGGTATTTTTCTGAAATACTTGAATTTTTTATGAATAGTAGAATCTGTTAATTCACAATAAATGCTAAATATTGGATTAATTGAGTCATCGATGATGTTCTACTGATGTAAGCCCACTTGGTTCAAATTCAAATGACCCATTTACTATTATTGTTCATGTAATACTTACTATTACTTATCTTGGGAAGAAATAATAAATTAAGGATTATAATATCATTAAATCCCTCCTCTCCTCCACTATAAAAACCTCCTTTACTCCCTCTTCTCTCCACTCCTCTCAAGCTCCAAGACTTCTCTAAATTCTACCCAAATATCTCTCCAAGGTCCTCCCCCACATCCAAAATCTCTTAGACTCCTCAAAATACCAAAACCTCAGCCCTTAAGAGGTTCTCAAAGGAGGAAGTCTCAAGAGGTAAATTCTTCTTCCCAAATTTCTTCTTTTCTTTTAAGTTCTTTTCTTTTTAATTTCTTTCCTCACCTCCCTTCACCATAATAGTATGATAAATCCAGTATCATAAATGTACTATAATATCTTCATGTTGTTGGTAAATTTCATTATCTTCTTTACCCACCCTTTTATTTGAAATAAAATGAAAGCACCGTTTGAGATGTGCTAATTTAGCACATTCAAGGACAACGGTTTGTCAATTTTTGTTATTATCTTTAATTCTGGTCATGAAACCATTTGTGTTATGGTTGAACCATATTATTATATAATTAATATATATATCCTATTTTTGGTTCTTTAATCCTTCGGTACAAATGGAATTAATCTATAAATCAAAATTCATTCTTTGTAATCAAACCCACCGAATAACAAAAACGATTATCACTAAGGTTATATATGTAATAATTCAACATCACTCTAAGTAACCTAATTAAAATTAAAACCATGTAATCTCCTAGATATGAACTAAAGAATTTAACTTCAATTCTGGATAACCACTTTAATCTTTCATATAATCCAAACTTGAATATAAGTGAACCGATCTTTTAAATCCAAGTAAACAAACGAGCCCGAACAATGAAATTGAATCTTATAACTAATCAAAAAGGAGTTGAATGTAATAAAAATGTATATAATAAATAAATTAAATATATAATAGGTTCTGGACTTATGAATTAATAATCCTAATTTGTTTATTCAGGTCATTAATAACAAGTGGAGAACACCACCGGATTTGAGGTAAGGGATCCTCTCCTTTTCTCTCTTAATCAAGATTGTCCTCTCTACTATTCCTTTATATGTGTACTATAAAATGATGGGGTATGTTTAAAAACATCCCCCATACTTCCTTATTTATTTATAAGTGATTATAAATCCCATTTCTCTCTCATAAATCCCTCTTGGTCACACCTGACACCATGCCGATAAAATCGTAATGAATTCTACCCGAACCTTCTTTGTTCTTTCGGGTTACCTTATCTTTCTTTCAAAATGGTGTTATCTTATCTATATATGTGAGTATTATGAATTCTGTTTATTTTTAAAATATTGTTATATCAAGACCCTTTCATCACATTCTTTCGTGGATATACATGATTTTGAAAGATTCCCTCCTTAGAACTTTCCGATAAGCCAGCCTGTTTTAAGGGGACTTCCAAATTTTTACCCAAATTTCAAGTGCACTCTATCCTATGTTTTAAAACACCATTGAATTTATAAAATAAGTATTTTTATTATGAAAATATTCTTGGTTCAATTCTGGTTTTATATAAAAGAATTTCCTCTTTTCTATTTGAAAATCTCTAGAGTGTTTTCCTTAAAACCACACAAAAATGTTTTAATGCTAATGTTTCTAAAATACATTTTTTATATGTTGTCACTTATATTTGACACCACTTACCATTTTATATGCCTATTTTACCCTATGAATGTCCATGTATGTTCTAATCCCTTCCTTTCATGTACACTTTCGTGATACACCCATTGGATATGTTTTATGTCATGATTGTGGTACCCAATTCTTTCCATGGGTAACCTTATGTTTATGTATGGTTGATTATGTATGATTATTTATGTGGAAATATTATTTATGTGAAAATAATATTCATGAATTTTTTGATATGGGTGCTCCCAGATAGCACTCCAATGCATTGGGTAAGGATAAGTCTCATGAGATGCGATGTGAAACGGGATTGGCGGTTAGCCTTAACCCGTTCTGAAATGGGAAACAGGATTGGCGGTTATCCTTGACCCCTACTAAAGATATGATTTATGATTCTGCCACATTTATATGAATCCATGTTTATATGATCTCATTCTTATATTAAATGATTTCATAAGTTTTGTTCTTTGTATATCATTATGTCATGCCTCTTAACTCATGTTCTTGAGATGTATCCTTATGTTCATTCCCTTACTGAGAATTTTTAGCTCATCCCTTTATTCATGTGTTCCCCAGGGTACCCTATGCAGATGTAAGAGCTCAAAGGAAGTTAGAAGCTCTTTATGGAGATTAAATAAAGAAATTTTTTTTAGCCCCATGTTTTATGTTATATGTACCTAGTCTTCCAAGACACTAGACTTAACGATCCTTGGCTTGTACTCTGATGATTATTTATGCTTAAAATAATGAAATATTATATGTAAAAGTCTTGGGTCACTATAGTTGTTATCAGAGGATGGTGTAGTTATTTTTGGAGATTAGGAATAGAGCACCTTAGTGAGAACCTTAAGGATGAGACTAAGTATAAGGAAACAGTCCTAAATTTTGTTGAGTATAGAGTAAGTGGTTTATCAAGAAAATACATCCCTGTCTGGATATGAGCAGGTAGAGGCAGCTCTGGCACAGATGTATCCAGGGGTAAAACCCAAAAACACCGCTTTGAGCTAGACTCGAATGGGAACTGGTGCACAACAATGGGCCTTACTGCACTCTTGGTTATGACACTCCCGGGGGATATGATTTGGTAGATTCACGAGCTTAGTACAAACCATTATTAAGGAAGAAAAATCCCATGAGAATATAAGTTAAGAAATAGATCGATGATAACCTAGATATAAACCTAAGGAATCATAAGTTAGGATGTACTACTTCTTTATAATTTTATCCTTTATTGTTCAAAGTTTCCTTTTTATTCTCAATAGCTAAGTACTCAAGACCTCTAATTATACGTTCTTTTTCTTAGTTAATGGAGGGAAATAGAATAACATGTTCCAACAACCAATATGATAGGAAATGTGATGATTTCTCTAATTTAAAAGCCTGATGTGACGGAAGCGGGTGCTCAAAACTTCATGACAGTACTTGCTCAGCTGGCTTGAGTTATGAATAATAACTTGAATCAGGAGGAACTTCCCCGTCCTCCAAGGAAAGAGAAAGTTGTCATAGAATCCTTACTACGGAAAAGGCCTCCCATGTTTAGCAGGTCTTCTGATCCCCTCCTCTCAGAACAATGGATTAACTCCATTGAAAAGATTTTCTCTGTCTTCCAGTGCTCGGAAGAAGAGAAAGTTGTACTGGAAGTCTATCATTTTGATGGGGAAGCTGATCAGCGGTGGAAACTGATCAAGAATACAAAGTCCCAAGAGAAAATTGATTCCATAGATTGGGAGGAATTCAAGAGGATGTTTTTCAACAAATATTTTCCTCAAAAGATCCATCTCAAGATGGAAAGAGAGTTCCTTGGACTCAAGCAGAAGGAAGATGAGTCCATCGGGGTGTATGAAGTGAACTTTACAAGGCTTTCAAGGTACACCTCTGGATTTGTCATGAACACCTAAAGCAAGGTGGATCGCTTCTTTAGCGGACTAAAGCCGAGTATATGAAAATTGTTGGCAATTCGAGACTTCAAAAGCTATGAGGAGATTGTAAGTTGTGCCCTCAAGGTTGAAATGGAGATTATAGACTCTCAGTGGTCTCATGGGCCTAGTGACAAGAAGCGGAAAATGGAGAACAACATGGGTGGTTCATCAAACAAATCCCATGATGGAAAGAAGCCTCACTTTCCCCTTTGCAAGAATTGTGGGAAGAATCATCTTGGTAACTGTCTCAAGGGAACCAGGAATTGCTTCAAATGCGGAAAGTTTGGTCATCTGGCCAAGAACTGCCGAAGGGATATGAAAAATCCCACTAATTTTGAAGAAGAATGGAAGGTTCAGGTCAACACTCAGCCTGTAGTGCAGTGTTTTAACCGCAAGGAGCTTGGGCATTATGTGAACAATTTCCCTAAGACGAGGGTTGTTGGAGGCAATCAGCAACAACCTCCAAGCCAACAAGGAAGGGCTTATACTATCACTACTACTGAGGTGGAGTCGGAAAGTGATGTGGTGACAGGTATGCTTGTTATTCATTCAAAAATAGTGAACGTACTATTTGATTCTGGTTCTACGCATTCTTTCATATCTTGCAAGTTTAGTAGAACTATTCAAACACCACCTCAAAATTTGGAGGAAAAGTTATCTATGAGAACAGCGAATGGGGAAATTATTGTATCCATGGTTTATAACTCCCCCCCGGTTAATGTTTGTGGACTGAACCTACCAGCAAATCTTGTCATACTTCCTTTAGTGGAGTTTGACGCTATCTTGGGCATGGATTGGATATCTTTGTACAAGGCCAACATGAACTACTGGGAAAGGGAGATTACTCTTCACATCCCGAAGCATCCTCCGATTATTTACAAGTGCAAGGAGGAAGATGATTCTCCTTTAGAATCTCCATCTCAAATTTGGATATTTCTTCCTTATGAGCATGCATATCTAGCTCAAATGATTGAGACAAAGGAGAGAATCATGCTTGAAGACATTCCCATCATGAGAGATTACACTAATGTATTCCCCGAAGAGTTGTTTGGTCTTCCCCCTGACCGAGAGGTTGAGTTATCAATTGAACTTATCCCTGGATCTCTGCCAATATCAAAGAAACCTTCCAGAATGGACACCATAGAGCTAGAAGAGCTGAAGAAGCAGTTATAGGAGAATATGGAGAAGGGTTTTATACGCCTGAGTACTTCACCGTGGGGTGTTCTAGTCCTCTTCGTCAAGAATAAGGATAGATCAATGCGCCTCTGCATTGATTATCGTGAGCTCAATAAAATCACTATAAAGAACAAGTATCCCCTTCCACGGATAGATGACTTGTTCAATCAGCTTCGTGGGGCCATTTATTTCTCTAAGGTGGACCTTTGGTCGGGATATCACCAACTAAAGGTGAGGAAGGAAGATATTCCTAAGGCTACCTTTCGAACAAGGTATGGACACTATGAGTTCATAGTGATTCCCTTAGGACTCACTAACTCTCTAGAAATTTTCATGGATTTAATGAATAGAGTCTTTAGAGATTACCTCGACAAATTTTTGGTGGTCTTTATTGATGATATTCTGATATACTCCAAGAGAAAGGAGGAACATGAGGAGCATTTGGAAACTGTGTTAAAGACTTTGTGAAGGGAGAAGTTGTATGCAAAGTATAGTAAATGTGAGTTCTAGATCGAGGAATTATCTTTCTTGGGGCATGTTATCACCAAGAAAGGGATATCTGTGGACCCTTCCAAGATGAAGGCAATTGAAGAGTGGTCGAGGCCAACTTCTGTAATGGAGATCCGAAACTTTTTAGGTCTATCTGGGTATTATCGACGATTCATGAAGAACTTTTCATGATTTTCAAACCCAATGACCAAGATGACATGGAAGGGAGTAATGTTCGTCTGGACACAGGAATGTGAAGACATTTTCAAGGAGTTGAAAAAGAGGCTTATCACTGTGTCAGTACTCACACTCCCTTCAAGTGGAGAACTCTTTGTGGTGTATAGTGATTCTTCTAAGAAAGTCTTAGGTTGTGTGCTAATGAAAAATGATAAAGTGATAGCCTATTCATCAAGGTATCTGAAAATCCATGAGCAAAACTATCCCACGCATGATCTGGAGTTGGCGGCTGTGATCTTTGCGT
The DNA here is from genome assembly GCA_963277665.1 of Viscum album. Lineage (NCBI taxonomy): Eukaryota > Viridiplantae > Streptophyta > Magnoliopsida > Santalales > Viscaceae > Viscum > Viscum album. The sequence goes on along the minus strand of OY728132.1, from coordinate 1,334,275,201 downwards.
TGAAAATCTGGTGGCATTATCTCTGTGCGGAAAAATGTGAGATATATACTAAACACAAGAGTCTCAAATATATATTCACACAAAAAGAGATTAATATGTTCCAGTGAATATGGATAGAGCTCATCAAGGATTATGACTTCTCAATCCACTACCATCCCGTTAAGGCATACAAGGTAGCGGATGCTCTAAGTAGAAAGGATCTTGCATCTTTATCAATGATGAGAATTGAAATGGATCTGATAGGGAGAAACATTATAAATCCTTTCTCAAATGATTGATCAACCATCCCTCTTGGAGAAAATAAAGGTTTCTCAAAGAAAGGATGTGGAAATTCAGAAAAGGGTGGAAGCTGTTTAAAATTGGAAATTCTCTAATTTCAAAATTGATGAGGAATGAGTTGTAAGATTTGGGACACGATTATGTGTACCATATGATCCATAGATAAAGAAGGATCTATTGAATGATACACATAGATCAACCTTCTCTATCCATCCTAGGAGTACCAAAATGTACCGTGATCTCTGAGAACACTTCTGGTGGGATAACATGAAGAAGGAGATTGCGGAATATATATCAAGGTGCTTGGTATGTCAGAAAGTTAAAGTTGAGCGACAAAAGTCCAAAGGTGTGATGCATCCATTGCCTATACCCATGTGGAAATGGGAAAATGTTACTATGGACTTTGTCACGGGTCTCCCGAAGACTTTGAAGGGAAATAATTCGATATGGGTTATGGTTGACCGACTCACCAATACATCCCATTTCATCGCTATTCGGGAAGATCTCTCGCTTGAACAACTTGCAGAGTTATATGTGAAGGAAGTGGTGAGACTGCACGGTGTTCCACTCTCAATTTTCTCTGACCGCGATCCAAGGTTCACATCTAAATTCTGGAAGAGTCTTCAACATGCTTTGAGCACTGAATTAAATTTCAGCACGGCCTATCACCCCCAAACTGATGGACAATCTGAAAGGACTATTCAGATGCTTGAAGATATGCTAAGAGATTGCTCTCTTGAATTCAAAGGTGGTTGGGATCAGCATCTCCCATTGGTTGAGTTCTCATACAAAAATAGCTTCCACTCAAGTATTCAGATGGATCCATATGAAGCTCTATATAGAAAGTGATGTAGAACTCCAACCTGTTGGGATGAAGTTGGATAAAGAAAGCTACTTGGATCCGATCTTGTTCAAGAGATGACAGAGAAGGTTCAAGTCATCCAGAAACACATCAAAGCTACTCAAAGTCAGCAAAAGATCTATTCTAACAACCGTCGAAGGGACTTGGAGTTCGAAGTTAGAGATAAAGTCTTCCTTCGAATATCTCCATGGAAGAGATTCATGTGATTCGGTAAGAAAGGGAAGCTAAGCCCAAGGTATATTGGCCTTTTTGAGATCCTTGACCGTATAGGATTTGTGGCCTATCGTCTTTCACTTCCACCGAATATGGCTCGAGTTCATGATGTTTTCCACGTATCACTCTTGAGGAAGTACATACTTGATCCCTCACATGTACTAAGCTCAGAGGTGGTGCAGTTGGAAGATGATCTCTCCTATGAGGAGTAGCCAGTAAAGATTCTGGATCGAAGAGATAAGGTTCTACGCAACAAGGCAACCCATCTTTTCAAAGTGTTGTGGAGGAACCATAAGTTTGAGGAAGAAACATGGGAACTGGAGGAAGCAATGAAGGAAAAGTACCCACATCTGTTTTTGGCCTAGAATGTAAAATGAAATTTTGAGGGTGAAATTTCTTAAGGGGGCAAGAATGTAATGACCTAGTGTTTTTTAATGGAAATTCCCTTCTTATAAATATTTCATGAAATCACATAATAATGATCTACTAAGTGATAAGTGACCTTAAAACATAATTTTTCCACTTCTGTGTTTGGAATTTTGAAAATCTGACATACATGGTTGTGTTCAATATGTTTTTTGGAGTCTAATAAAACAAAAATAATTTTTGGTGAATAGTAACCTACCCTAATGAATAGTAACATACCCTTATGAATAGTGATATACCCTAATGAATAGTAACCTCACCTATGGTGGTATAAAAATAATATTCAATTTGTAAGTACGATATAACTATATTTTAGAATGAGTTAATGAATGTTTTAAAACTGGTTTTGATAATAAATTATTATTTCAATTAAATATTAAAATAAACATATTTAGAAAATTGTTTTTGAAAAATAGACTTCATTTTTGGATTCTACACATCGAAAAATTGTTAGGGTTAATTTTTTGTGATTTTTCTGAAAAACTTGAATTTTTTATGAATAGTAGAATCTGATAATTCACAATAAATGCTAAATATTGGATTAATTGAGTCATGAATGATGTTTTGTTGATGTAAGCCCAATTGTTTCGAATTTACATGACCCATTTACTATTATTGGTCATGGAAGACTTACTATTCCTTGTCTTGGGAAGAAATAATAAATTAAGTATTATAATATCATTAAATCCCTCCTCTCCTCCACTATAAAAACCCCATTCACTCCCTCTTCTCTTCACTCCACTAAAGCTCCAAGACTTCTCTAAATTCTACCCAAATATCTCACCAAGGTCCTCCCCCACGTCCAAAATCTCTTAGCCTCCTAAAAATACCAAAACCTCTCCCCTTAAGAGGTTCTCAAAGGAGGAAGTCTCAAGAGGTAAATTCATCTTCCCAAATTTCTTCTTTTCTTTTAAGTTCTTTTCCTTTTAATTTCTTTCCTCACCTACCTTGACCATAATAGTATGATAAATCCAGTAGCATAATTTTAATTAAATTTCTTCATTCTAGTGGTAAATTTTATTATCTTCTTTCCCCACCCTTTTATTTGAAAGAAATAAAAGCACTGTTTGAGATGTGCTAATTTAGCACATTCAAGGACAACAGTTTATCAATTTTTGTTATTATCTTTAATTCTGGTCATGAAACCATTTGTGTTATGGTTTAACCAGATTATTATATAATTAATATATATATCCTATTTTTTCTTTAATCCTTTGGTACAAATGTAATTAAGCTATAAATCAAAACTCATTCTTTGTAATCAAACCCACCGAATAACAAAAATGATTATCACTAAGGTTATATATGTAATAATTCAACATCACTCTAAGTAACCTAATTAAAATTAAAACCTTGTAATATCCTGGATATGTAATAAATAATGTAACTTCAATTCTGGATAACAACTTTCATCTTTCATATAATCCAAACTTGAATATAAGTGAACCGATCTTTTAAAGCCAAGTAAACAAACAAGCCCGGACAATGAAATTGAACCTTATAACTAATCAAAAAGTATTTGAATGTATTAAAAAGGGTTATAATAAATCAATTACATATATAATATTTTCTTTACTTATGAATTAATAATCCTAATTTGTTTATTCAGGTCATTAATAACAAGTGGAGAACACCACCGGATTTGAGGTAAGGGATCCTCTCCTTTTCTCTCTTAATCAAGATTGTCCTCTATACTATGCCTTTATATGTGTACTAGAAAATGATGGGGTATGTTTAACAACCTCCCCCATACTTACTTCAAGATTTATAAGTGATTAGAAACCCCATTTCTCTCTCATCAATCCCTCTTGGTCACACCCGACACCATGCCGATAAAATCATAACAAATTCTACCCGAACCTTCTTTGTTCTTTTGGGTTGCCTTATCTTTCTTTAAAAATGGTGCTATATTATCTATATATGTGAGTCTTATGAATTCTAGTTATTTGTACAAGATTATTATATCAAGACCCTTTCATCACATTCTTTCAGTGATATGCATGATTTTGAAAGATTCCCTCCTTAGAACTTTCCGATAAGCCAACCTGTTTTAAGGGGACTTCCCAAATTTTTACCCAAATTTCAAGTGCACTATATCCTATGTTTTAAAACATCATTGTATTTATAAAATCAGTATTTTTATTACGAAAACATTCTTGGTTCAATTTTGGTTTTATATAAAATAATGTCCTCTTTTCTATTTGAAAATATCTAGAGTGTTTTCCTTAAAACCGCACAAAAATGTTTTAATGATAATGTTTCTAAAACAAAATTTTTATATGTTGTAACTTATATTTGACCCCACTTACCATTTTATATGCCTATTTTACCCTATTAATGTCCATGTATGTTCTAATCCCTTCCTTTCATGGACACTTTTTTGATACTCCCATTGGATATGTTTTATGTCATGATTGTGGTACCCAATTCTTTCCATGGGTAACCTTATGTTTATGTATGGTTGATTATGTATGATTATTTATGTGAAAAGATTATTTATGTTGCAAGAATATTCATGAATATTTTGAGATGGGTGCACCCAGATAGCGTTCCAATGCATTGGGTAAGGATAAGTCTCATGAGATGCGATGTGAAACGGGATTGGCGGTTATCCTTGACCCGTATTAAAATGGGAAATGGGATTGGCGTTTAGCCTTGACCCGTACTAAAGATATGATTTATGATTCTTCCACATTTATATGAATCCGTGTTTATATGATCCCATTCTTATATTAAATTATTTCATAAGTTTCATGCTTTGGATATCATTATGTCATGCCTCTTAACTCATGTTCTTTAGATGTATCCTTATGTTCATTCCCTTACTGGGCATTTTTAGCTCGTCCCTTTGTTCATGTGTTCCCCAGGGTACCCTATGCAGATGTAAGAGCTCAAAAAAAATTAGAATCTCTTTATGGATATTAAATAAATAAGTTTTTTTCAGGCCCATTTTTTATGTTATATGTACCTAGTCTTCCAAGACACTAGACTTAACGATCCTTAGCTTGTACTCTGATGATTATTTATGCTTAAAATAATGAAATGTGTAACAGCCCGAGATTTTATGAAAAATATTCTTTTTTATTTTACTAATGTCTTGTGTTATACGCTACACCAAAATGAGCTTGCACAACACGCATCCTTGACTTGCCTTGCATTACACGCAATCGCAACCTTCCTCGATAGCATGTGTGGTACGTAATCCTGAGTTTCACGAAACAATGATATGCTATTAAAATATTATTAAAACTAGCCGTTATAAATAGTAATAACCACTTTTTAAATTTTAGAAATTTTAACTCTCAAAATGGACTTCATTTTTGGATTCGGAGTATCGAATTTAGCCTAAGGTGAAATTTTGGTACTTTTCGGATAACTTTCATATTCTGATGAATAGTGAAAATTACTAAATTATAATTAAAAACAACTTTTTTAATCGAAATAATTAATAGTGATAAATCATTAATTTGAGTGGTTTTAAAGTATATTTAGAATATATTTTTACAATTTAATACAATGTTGGTCATTGGATGTAATTTCACATTTAAACTAGACATAAACAAGTGTCAATCTTTTGATAGATATTGTTTCTTAAAAACACGCTATTTGTTTTAACAGCGGGATTTAATTATAAAATTAATTAATGCAACTTTTATGTTATGAATTTGGTAAAATAGACTTCATTTTTGAATTCGGAATATGAAATATAGCTTGGGATGAAATTTTGGCATTGTTCTGAAAAACATCAATTTTTGATGAATAGTGAAACTACTAAGTGGTAGGTTAAAAACTGAATTTTGCATAAAACTTAATTTTACCGCTTCTGTGAATGGAATTTCGAAAATCCGAGAGACACAGTTAATATCAAGGACTAAAATGTGGTTCAATGAGATGAAAATAATTTTTGGTGAATAGTAACTTTTTACTTTTTTTACCACGGTTAATAGTAAATAGGGTAACTAAGGGTAAATATGATATTAATATTACCCTAACACATGTCCTCATTCTATTGGACAAGTGTAATTCGACCAAAAACAAACTTAAGAATAAAATATGACCATTTAGGCCCACTTGGATTAGATTAGGACATTTATTATTAATTTATTTAAAGAAGGGTTAAAATAGTTAAAATCAAAGTTTAATAAGTAAATCATTTTTAATATGGGGTTATACATAAGATAAATTCGACTATAAATATTCATTAGAAAGATAAAAAGATTTCCTACATGATGGTATTTTATTTTTAATTTTTAGACATCAAATAATATAATTTATTTATGACACAAAGATGATGCAGTAATTATCTTATTAATGAAATATTGACATAATTGATAATATAAATACCAAAATAAATGTAATTTAAGACTTTTTATGAATTCCACTATTTTTCTAGGTTACTATGATATATTAGTGTTTATTTAATCAACTTGGTTAGAACATATAATTCTGTTATGACTTTCACAAAAATCATATATCAAATAGTGTCAAAATTGACACAAAATAGTTTTTAAATCAAATATTATATTATTAATTGTTATTTTATTCCTAAAAATCTAAGGTTCGGCCAAATGACTTAGATAAGGATATATGTATTAATAATATACAATTTGGGGTTCGTTTGGCATGTTATAGTAAGTTTATTAACCATATAGTGAAAGAAAACAAAAAGACACGGTAAAAGTTAAATTATTTAACTTAGAGTTAAATCTAATTGATAAGGTTAAAATAATACCCTAAACTTGTCTAAATCCTATTGGTTGATAGTATTTCGACCCATCCCCACTTTAGCTTCGAAATAAGACCCTTTGGAACCATTATAAACCGATTTTTACTTTAATATAAAATAATATTTTGAGATATTCCTAAGGTGCCCCTCTCCTCCCCTATAAAAGGACACCTCCTCCCCCTCCTCCTCACACCAATTTGAGCACTCAATCTCGGCCAACCCCTGCCAATTTCTCCTATCCACTTCCCTAGCAACATCCTAGAGGTTCTGGTCTTCCTCAAAGTCCAATTTTAGTGCCCTAGGAGGAGGTCTCAAAGAGGCACTTCAAAGAAGAGGTAATTACCGTTACCAATTCTTTCATCTTTATTTCTTCTTCCACTTCTTCTTATTAGGTTGTTTCATTATGAAGTAATAACATCAGTATCACTCATATACTGATATGTTATTATAAGTATGAAACAACCCTATTTCACCATCTATCCATCCTACGGAAAAAGAAATCACCGCGCGTGCGTACGTACGGAATACCGTCTCCACGCCGTGGTGTAATCTATTTTCCACCACCACCTTACATGGATGGGTATAATGGTGTAAATAATAACTATACATAGTTATTACAACATCATATTGATTCTGATATATTGTATAATCCACTCCAATTCAATTCAATATTTATAGAAATGATATCATCGCTCGTGCGTACGTACGGAATACCGTCTCCACGACGCGATGAGATTCATTCTCCATGTTAACCATTTAAGAATGATTATAATGTATATATAAGAAATAATAATGAAATATATGACATTATAAAGCTACTGGATTTATGTATATATATACATATGTATGTCATCTACTTACTTCCATTTCAAGACAATAAGGAAAGGAAAACAGCGTTCATGCGTACGTACGGACTACCGTCTCCATGAACGGTGTTTTTCATTTTATTTATCTACCTATTATATAAATATATATACTGAATATATATGATATATAAATAATATTTTATATTCTGTAAGTAAGTAAATCATGATATAAGTAATAATGATGTCAAGAACAACAAGTCAAAACACCTACGATAAATGAAACGATTTTACCCAAAACGCTTCTTTAACATGGAATTTACAAAAGAACGGGTAATATAATGTCATAAGTGAACCATATATGATATCATAACAATGAATATGATTCTGTAATAAGTCAATAACATGATTTAAATCATTATACAGGAGGTTCGGACACTTACAAAGCAAGTCGGACCTAAGGTAAGGGAAATATCACAATCTCATTTTTATCCGAGATTGTTTATTCGTAAGTATTTACTGGGGTGTATTTTATCATCCACATCCATGTTCCCTCAATATGTAATATTGTTTCCATCCACTTGCAATAGTTTAAATCCAATTTTACCCTTAGGTGAGTTTTTAGTAAAGAATATGAAAGGAATCTTTTGTCGTTTTTCCGTACGAGGTACTTTTTGACTTTTCCGACAAAAGTACGAAGAATGTTTTTTTTTAACTTATACGGCATGAATGGATTTTTAAAACATTATTTCCAAGAAGCTTCCTTTACAAGTTTTCAAGTTTATTTTTAATCAACTTCTTTTATTTTAAAGTCGTATGACATGCTATGAAAGGAAAAATGTTTTTGAAGAAGAAAGGATATTTTCCTCAAGAATGGAGTTCAAGTGTTTTATCAAAATTATTTTCCATCTAAGATAATAAAGGGTTCTTTTTTTATCCCTATTATTACATTGATTTGATTATGTTGTAAGTGAATTATTTTTATGAAGTCATTTACCTTATATGATTTGTTTTATGATGTCATGATGTTTCAAGAATCCCATTTTTATTACATGTGTCATGCGATGATGTATGATTTATGATTTATGTGGCACACATAAGAAAGGATTCATTATAAGATGGGTGGGACCTATATCTCCCTCCAATGCATTGGTTAAAGACTTTATATCTCATGAGATAGACATGGCTGGAACGGAAGGTTATTTCGGTTCAGTAATACAGGACTGAAACGAGGAGTGAACTCGGTTCAGAAAGGGACTTTATCCACTAAGATAGTCTTGGCAATGAGTCATGACTAACAAGAAATGATTTTCCATGATTATGTGTGCATGCCACAAAGTTTCAAGTTTTATGTTATGATTATGGGGATCTCATTTTCAATTCTATGATTTATCCCATGTTATGATATTTTGAGCTCTTTTGCAGGTCAAGATTTCCAAAAGCTACGTTCTTATGTATATGATGTGATTGATATTTCTTTTGTTTACCCTTACTGAGCATTTGAGCTCACCCTTTTTTGTTTTTCTTTCCCTAGGATATAAAGAAAGGTTTTAGGTAAAAAAAAGAGGGGAAGATCTTTATGGGAGATATTGAAGATCTTTCACCACGTTTAGAAGATTACGTTCCGAGTTTCCAAAGACACTAAACTATTATGATCCTTGTGTGTGTGTTTTTGTTATGTACTAAGTATTCCGCAAAAGTATTGTAATGTCCATGTACGATAAGCTTCGGGTCTCTACAAAATGTTATATGTAAAAGTATTGGGTCACTATAAACATTCTTTCTCTTTCCAAATTTCATTTGACCCTTCCCGAATGAAAAACTAAAATCTTTCAATTCATTAAGCACATCACTTCCAGACATACACTGAGGTGGATCATAGGTCTCTATGGTATTATCAAATCTTCGACGATTATTTATATATGGATGGTCCATTGGAAAGAATCGTCGATGTCCCATAAAACTGAAACTACAGTGATATTTCAGTCTTCTGGATCGTGTATTCTTCATACAAACAGGACATGATAGTTTTCCCTTCGTACTCCATCCAGACATCATTGCATAAGCTGTAAAATCATTGATCGTCCACATAAGTGCAGCACGCATCTGAAATATGTCTTTTGAATATGCATCATATGTGTGCACACCCACATCCCAAACAAGTTTTAACTCTTTTATTAAAGGTTGAATGTATATGTAAATATCAATTTCAGGATCAGAAGTGCCAGATATTAGTATACTCATGAAAGTGAAAGGTTTTTTCATACACAACCATGGGGGAAGATTATAAATGTGTATAAAAATTGTTCATGTGTTGTGCGAAGTAAGAATCTTCCCAAACGGATTAAAACTGTCGCATAAAAGACCCAGCCTCGCATTACGCACGTCAGCTACAAAATCAGGATATCGAGCATCAAATCTATGACATGCAAATCCATCTGCAGGGGAACCAACTCATCATTAGTCTTCTTTCTATCGGTATCATTCCATCTCATTTTTATTGATATTTCATTAGAAATAAAAAGATTATAGAGTCTGGGGATCAATGGAAAGTGTCACATTACTTTCTGTGGCACACGGGATGGTGTTCCATCAGATTTTGACTTCCAGCGGGATGCTCCACATTTTATACAATCATTTTGTTCAGCAGTTTCCTCCCAGAATAAACTACAATATTTCGGGAAAGTATGAATTTTGTTTCTTGAAAATCCAAGTTTCTCAACTAACTTCCATGCCATATAGTGGTTTGAGAGAATATCTGCATCATATGGAAGTAAATCCTTCAATAAGGTAAGAATGTAATCAATTGTTGTATTAGAAATCTTATACATAGTTTTCCCATGAAATTATCAGATTAAAAATTCCATCTTTTTCATTTTATCGCACTATCGATATACTGGAGTCGTGGTAGCATCATTCAATTTTTTCACCCTGAAAATATCATCATTTTCATTAGATGCATCATCTTTCCTCATATCAAAGTCTTCTTGAGTAGAAATACTTTCTTTTTCATGATGATGAATAAACAAAAACCGGTCATCTAACAAATTCTCTAGTCCAGTCCTTTCATTTCGATCATTAGAAATTTGAGATTTTATTTTCTCCCCATTGTGATACCACACATAGTAGTTTTCTTGAAAACCATATTTGGTTATTTTGTTGCTGACTTCTTCACGGCTCAACCAAGGTCTACCAACACAATTGGTACATGGTCAGTGTATGCGACCACTATCTGAAGTATTGTGAAATGAAAAATCTGAAAATCTCTCCAAATTGTTTTGAAAATCGCTTGAGATCCGATCGGTTTCATACATCCAACTTCTATACATTCTGTAAAAATAATTTTTATAAGTCATTTGGTCATAAGCAATTCAATAAGATTGAAGTTTAATCGAAAATATATTTAAGTAAACGATAAAGGAAGGAGTTTCTATTTGATGTAGTGAACTATTAAAACAATGTAAAGATATAATAATTCAGTTATGTGTGCCTAAATTTGAGGTGAGATGTGTTTTGTAATTTTTTTCATTTATCACATACAAGAAGACACCATAGACCTGATAGAACATTGTTCAAGATATTACAAAGTGAAGGATTTTCATGAAAGATGTAGAATGTGTAAAGAGAGTTTTTTAAATAATTTATTGATGCTAAAAAATGGAAATATTGTGAAAAGTTAGTGCATTTCAGAACACCCAAACTAAAGTCCATAGAAATTACCATATCACCCCACTAAAAAAAGTAAAACCTCCTACCCCACTACCCCAACCATTCCCAATACCTTCACATGGATCATCCTTATATCCATTACCCACATCGAGAAAATATGACTAAACAAACCATTTACCATCTTTGAGTGGGGATACATCTCACCAGCACCTCCATTAGTCAATATGATTCACTAACTACATAAAAGGAGTGGCTATGAAGACTTCAAATCAAGTTGATTCATATAATAATGACATTTGAATTGTAAAATAAAAATAGAAAATAAATCAAACTATGCTTATTGGGTATGTCATGCCACACAAGTCACCACCTGGTTTAGGTCAAATCAAAATAGAAACAATGAATAATAGATGCAAAACATTAAAACTAAGTTAAGCCAAGATTACATATTTTGAGTGTAGAACTAAAAAATTGATTGACTTCAGATGGATTTATAGGGAGGAAGGAGTTACCAGCCTATGTAAAGAGAGAGTCCTCTAGTTTAGAATCCAAGGGGGACTTCTCCAAGGCTTCCTAAATCATAATCACTATGAATCCAAGGTAGATTTCCCCAAGGTATTCTAAACCAAATCATCATGAATCCAAGGGGGTTTCCAAATTTAATTAAAAGCTATTTTTTTAACATCAATACTTGGTTGGTTTCTTCAAGGAATTCCAAATCATTAATCAAAGAACAAGTAATCAAAAATTAAATTAAAATTTATTTATATTCATTTTCAATAGGTCTCATATAAGAGGCACATGCCTTAGGTCCCATTATGTGTTATAGGCATACCAAATCATTCACTCATGTTCAATGACTCATTATTGGCACCCCTATGGTCATACCTTTCATTACCCAATTAGTTCCCCAAGTCAAGTGCACCCCTTGGGTTAGGGTTCACCTGCGTGGGGGCTTCTGGAAATCAGAGGAAATGTAGAGTTATCTGCTTCTGTGTAATCGAGGGCGGGCTATCCACGGGGGTGAAAAGGCTGTCTAGGGGGGTACGGGGTGTCCAAGGGGTGGGCGGGCTAACCACGAGGGTGGCAGGGCTGTCCATAGGGGGAGGGGTGTCTAGGGGGTGGGCAGGCTATCCATGGGGGTGGGGGGCTGTCCAGGGGGTACGAGGTGTCTAGGGGGTGGGGGTGTCCAAGGGGTGAGGGAGTGTCTAGGGAGTGGGTGGGTTGTCCACGGAGTTGGGGGGGATTTCCAAGAGGTAGGGGTGTCCATAGGGTGGGAGGGCTGTCCACGGGGGTGGATGTAACACCCCAAGCTTCTACGGTACGTTTCCCTTTGAATAATGCGATAGCGTGTGTTGTACGCAACCTCGAGTTCTAACACACACCACAACTAATTAAACTAGCCGTTGTGAATAGTAATACCTAATTTTTGAAATCATATATATTTTATATTTCAAAATGGACTTCATTTTTGGATTCGGAATATCGAAATTATCCTAGGGTGAAATTTTGGTACTTTTCGGATAACTTTTATATTTTGATGAATAGTGAAAATTACTAAATTTTAATTAAAAACAACTTTTTTAATCAAAATAAGTAATAGTGATAAATTATGAATTTGAGTGGTTTTAAAGTATATTTAGAATATATTTTTACCATTTAATATAATGTTGGTCATTGGACATAATTTTACAATTAAACCGAACATAAACAAGTGTCAATCTTTTGGTAGTTATTATCTCTTAAAAACACGCTTTTTGTTTTGACAGCGGGAATTAATTTTAAATTAATTTCTGCCACTTCTGTGTTTTGAATTTAGAAAAATGGATTCCATATTTGGAATCAGGATGTTCAAATTGTGTAAATAGGTAACTTTTATTTTTAGACATTTTGAATAATTACTGCGGTAAATATTTTATTTACCATGGTTAAGGGTAAATCCGGTAAATAAGGGTTAAAAAAAATATTATAATAATACTAAATTACCCTAAAACGTGTCTTAACCCTATTGGTTGATACATAGTCGACCATGGGCATCTTTGGGTCTATTTTGGGACCCCATGGATCCACTTGTAAGTGATAATGACACTTTATTTTAATTTAGTTAAAATGAATACAAAAATGACACAAGCATATATCTTTTAGAACAACAATTTTTACATAGGGTTATATATGTTGGATTTTAGATTATAAATATTAATTAGAAATCTAAAAAGATTTCCTACATAATGATATTTTATTTATAATTTTTAGACATTAAATAATTTATTTTATTTATGACACAATGATGATGCAGTAATTACTATAATAGTGAAAAATTAAAATAATTGATATTATAAATACCCAAATAAATATAATATGAAACTTTTAATGAATTAAACTAATTTTCTAGGATAATATGATATATTAGGATTGATTTAATGGACTTTTTTTGAATTAATCAATCTGTTATGAGTTTCACAAAAATCAACTATTGAATAGTGTCAAAATTGACATAAAAGAGTTCTTAAAACAAATATTATATTATTAATTGATATTAAATTCCTAAAAATCTAAGGTTAGGCCAAGAGACTTATATTATGATAGGTTAATCATTAATGGACCACTTGTGGGTCGCTTGGATGTATATAGTAAGTTTATTAACCATATTATATAAAAATACAAAGAGACATTGTAAAAGTGAAACTAATTAACTTAGAGTTAATACTTAAAGATAAGGTTAATATAAGTACCCAAACCTGTCTAAATTCTATTGGTTGAGTGGTTTTCGACCTATCCCCACCTTAACCTTTGAATAATAAGCTTTGGAGCCATTAGAAACCGAATATGAATTTATTATAAATTAATATTTCTAGCTTTTCCAAAGGTGCCCCTCACCCCTCTTATAAAAAGGGCACTCCTCCTTCTCATTTCTTCACACCTTAAAAGCCTTTTGGTTCGGCCAAACTCTGCCCAAATAATCTCCCAACATCCCTCACTACAACCTAGAGGCCTTAGTTTGATCAGAAAGCCAACCTAAGGAGCCCTTTTGATCAAATCAAAAGGAAGAACCCGAAGAAGAGGTAATGATTTCACCACCCTTTTCTAAGTTCATTTCTTCTTCCACTTCTTCTTCCTTTGTTCTTACCATTCTAAAATAATAACTCCAGTATCTCAAATATACTGTGATGTTATTATAAGTATGGTACAACCATATTCAGTATTCTATCCACCCTTTGAATAACATGTCACCATACGTGCGTACGTACGGCTTACCGTCTCCACGTCGTGGTGTAATTGTTATTCAATATAATATTATTTGGATGGGTATAATAATGATGTGTAACTCATGTAAATAATAAATATAACATGTTAATGATTCTGTATATATGATATACCATTCATTTATATATTATTTTAATATCAAAAGAATGATATTGTCGCTCGTGCGTACGTACGGACTACCGTCTCCACGAACGCGATGAGATTCATTCTCCATCGTATCCATTCAAGTATAATTATCATTTTATGATTTAAAAATGATGTTTAAGGACTTTATATCATTCTGGATATGAATAAGATACAACAAACATGGCTTATGTAACAAAACATATAAAAGAAAATGAGTAAGTTAACACCCGAAACGATGATAATTCTAAGATATTATTAATAAATCAATGTTAAAAGATCATATATGATATCATATTAATATATATGATTCTTGTATAATTTAATAACAATTATTTCACCATTATACAGGAGGTTAACCTACCCCAACCAAGGAAAAGTACAAGGTAAGGGTTTACTTTACAACCTCTTCATTATCCAAGGTTGTTTATACGTAATAATATACTGGGATCTCTTTATCATCCACATCCATGTTTCTTAAAAATGTATTTCAAAACATTTTTACTATTTACAAGAATATGGGTTAAAGTCATTTATACCTTTTTTTGACTTTTTATAAGAGGTTTATAAAGGAATCTTTCCGTCGTTTTCAAAACAAGGTCCTTTTTAACCTTTTCGACAGAATTGAGGTAAGAATGTTTTTTTTAACTTATACGGCGGGTGCGGTTATTTTACGCCGTTATAAAATCTTCAAAGCTTTCCTTACAAGCTTATAAGAATATTTTCAAAGAAAATGTTTTATTTTATATGGATCTTAAATGATTTCAAAATAAAAGGAGATATTTCTTTAAAAAGAATTTTGATTTCATCTATGTCAACATCCTTTGATGGATTTTAAGATTATTTGAAGTTGATTTATTATGATACAAAACTTCTATATTGTATTGAAGGTTTTGTGATATGTTTGACTGTGGATGTGCTATTTTTATACCATTCATAGTTTATTGTGAAAGTATTGACATTTCGTATGCTAGTTTTAATACGAATGTTTATGTTATGTTTAAACCTTTTCATATGGGAATGCATTGGACTTAATAAGTGACGGGTGGAGCCCGCTATAGCTCCTCGATGCATCGGTAGGTCTCATGAGACAAACTAGTGTCTTGGCACAAGGCCTTGACAAAATCTTATTTGTAGTCTTGGCACGAGGCCTTGACTATGTGGTTATGATAGTCTGGCATTATGCATTCCAACATTATGAAAGTGGTTATTGATTTTTGCATGTGATTATTCATTTAGTAGAATATCCATGTGAATAAGTAAATGGCATTATTTCATTTTATTTATGCCATACCATGTTGAAAGTTCGTATTTAAAAGGCTTTTGTTTTAGTTATACGTTGCCTTAAATGTTTATTCTTATTTATGAAAGTTTCCACTTTATTGTTATCCTTACTGGGCATTTGAGCTCACCCCTTTTTTTATGTTTTATTTTTCCCAGGATGTGAAGAAGTAAGTTATGAATGACCTGCAGGGGTTTTATAAGGGGTTAATAGTGTGGATTGTGGAAACATTATGTTGTTGTATTAGTTTTTCATTTTATGATGTAATGTAAAACTTATGAATATATCTAGTGTTTCCAAGGCTACTAAACCAATCGGTCTTTCGAGATTTGATCTTTCTTGTGATCATGCCAATGTTATGTAATTAATGCACCGACTCTGGGTAGCTGGGGTCGGGGCGTTACAGTTGGTATCAGAGGAAGTTTAGTACAAACCTTGGAAGCTAGATTTAGATAAACTCTGATTAGAGCACGTAGACCTAAGATGAACTTTGAGGATTAGTATAGAAGAACTTCCTAGAATTTTGGTATTGTAGAGATTTTGTGAGTTTTCCGAGCAATACATCCCTGTCTGGATACGAGCAGGTAGAGGCGGCTCTGGCACAGATGTACCTAGGGGTAAAACCCGAAAACACCGCTTTGAGCTAGACTCGAACGGGAACTGGTGCACGACAACGGGCCTTGCTGCACTCTTGGTTACGACACTCCCGGGGGATATGCTTAGGATAACTCTCATTATCTTTACAAATCATTATGAAGGGTTTATGAGTATATAATTCCTCAAAGAAAACATTTTTATGATTATGGATTATATCCATAAATAGTTCAATTTATGTTAAGTGTTTTATAAGTATGGGATTATGTATTTTGATTCATAAACTGATCTAGTTTATGCCATTGTTTAGAAATGGCGCCTAGTGGAATAAATGGAAACCGTATCAATGCACGCACTCCATGTAGGGATTGCCCTCCTGCTCAAGATAATTATAGTGGGGCTGGTGATGCAACTGGTGCCGATCAGCTAATCACCATACTGGGACAACTTACTCAGGTTATGAATAATAACCTTACCCGTATGGAGCACCCTGATCCGCAACGTGGAGGATCAATGTTAGATCGATTCATGAGGCAACAACCACCAACGTTCAATGGGAATACAAATCCCTTAGTAGCTGAGCAATGGATATTTTCCCTAGAGAAAATATTTCAGGCTTTGGGGAGCAGTGAAAGGGAAAAAGTTATCATGGCAGTTTACCGCCTCACTGGAGATGCTGATCAATGGTGGTCATTGATTCAAAATACGAAGGAAGATGATGAAGTATCAAATATGGAATGGAGGGAATTCAAAGATCTGTTTTTAGAAAAATACTTCCCTCGCGACCATCGAGCGGATATGGAAAGACAATTTCTGAGTCTGAGACAAAAGGAGGATGATAATGTCACAAAGTATGAGGATAACTTTACAAGGTTAGCGAGGTATGCTGGAGATTATATTCGCAACCCAAGAAGTAAGATTGATCGTTTCTTTGATGGGTTAAAACCATTTCTCCGTCGAGCATTAGTCTCACAATCCTTTTCATCGTACGAAGACATTGTCTCATGTGCTATCAAGACCGAAAAGGAATTCTCTAAGTCTTATGACTTTAAAGCAAAGCAAGAGAAGAAGAGACCTGCTGATCAATCTGGGAATGGAAATAAGGGGAAGAAGGGAAAGGTTGAATATCCATCTTGTGGTAAGTGCGGGAAGAAACACCCCGGTGCTTGCCTGAAGGGAATGGGAGTCTGTTACAAGTGTGGTGAAAAAGGCCACCAAGCTCATGATTGCAAGGGGAAGAAGGAAGCTACCAACGTTCAGTGCTACAATTGCAGGGAGATGGGGCATTATGCAAATGCATGTCCTAAGCGTCAGGAGAACTTACCTCAGAAAAGGCCAAGGGATCAAGGCCAGGCTTATGCTATCACTACTGCTGAGGTAGAAGCTCCGAAAGACGTGGTGGCAGGTAATTTAATGGTTTCCTCAAGTTTAGCAAATGCATTATTTGATTCTGGATCATCGCATTGTTTCATATCTTCCCAGTTTGCTAAGAAAATTAGATATTTCCAATTTGATTTAATAAGGGAGTTGTCAGTTAAAACTCCTAAGGGAAGTATCGTTGCAACAAAGTTTTGTGAATCAGTCCCCATTAGAGCACATAAATTTTCTTTATCTGCTGATCTCATCGTCATACCTATGATTGAGTTTGATATAATCCTCGGTATGGACTGGCTTTCGGACTATGATGCGAAGATTTATTGTAAGAAGAAAGAGGTTACGATTCTTGATGATAATGATAAGGAGCACCTTATTTTTAGAGCAGAATCGTCACCACCTAATTCTTATTTAGATCCACCCCCTGTAGCTCAAATTAATTCAATTATCGGGGAGGAAGAGAATGAAATAACTGTCAATGAGGAAAGGAATGTTCAAATAGAGGATGTACCTATTGTGAAAGAGTTTGTAGATGTATTTCCGGAAGATTTACCTGGACATCCTCCAGAACGAGAAGTAGAGTTTTCCATTGATTTAATTCCTGGATCAAGGCCTATATCGAAGACCCCTTATAGAATGGCCACTGTAGAGCTAGTCGAACTAAAGAAACAACTAGAGGAATTGAGTAATAAGGGATTTATTCTCCCTAGTGTTTCTCCATGGGGAGCCCCTGTTCTTTTTGTTAAAAAGAAAGATGGATCTATGAGGTTATGTATCGACTACAGGGAGATCAATGCTATAACGATAAAGAACAAGTATCCCCTACCTCGTATTGATGATTTATTTGACCAACTGCATGGAGCTCAATACTTTTCAAAGATTGACCTTCGATCTGGATACCATCAGTTGTGTGTGAAGAAGGAAGACATTCCGAAGACAGCATTTCGAACCAGGTACGGGCATTACGAGTTTACTGTAATGCCGTTTGGATTGACTAATGCACCCTCTGTATTCATGGATCTGATGAATAGAGTTTTCAAGGAGTATCTCGATGAATTTGTGGTGGTATTTATTGATGATATCTTGGTATACTCCAAAACCTACAAAGATCATGAAAATCACTTGCGCATTATCTTGAAGACTCTGAGGAGGCATGGATTATATGGGAAGTTTAGCAAGTGTGAATTCTGGCTTCAGGAGATTTCTTTTCTTGGCCATATTGTCTCTAAAGATGGAATCTCTGTTGATCCTTCTAAGACCAAGGCAATCCAAGAATGTCCAGCACCTACGAGTATAACTGAGGTACGTAGTTTTATTGGTTTGGCAGGTTATTATCGACGTTTCGTCCAGAATTTTGCCCGATTGGCTAACCCATTAACGAAGCTCACACGTAAAGGGGTTAAATTTGTTTGGACAAAAGAGTGTGAAGAATGTTTCGAAGAACTGAAGAGAAGATTAGTCAATGCTCCTATATTGACTCTACCATCGGGGAATGATGGGTTCGTTATTTATAGTGATGCATCAAAGAAAGGACTTGGTTGTGTCCTTATGCAGAATGATAGAGTTATTGCCTATGCATCACGACAGTTGAAAATTCATGAACAAAACTATCCTACTCATGATCTCGAGTTAGCAGCAGTGATCTTTGCTTTGAAAATATGGAGGCACTACCTCTATGGTGAAAAATGTGAGATTTATACTGATCACAAGAGTTTGAAATATATTTTCTCACAAAAAGAACTCAACATGAGGCAAAGGAGATGGCTTGAATTACTCAAGGATTATGATTGTACGATACACTACCACCCAGGGAAGGCAAACAAGGTGGCAGATGCTTTGAGTAGAAAAGACCATGGAGTTTTGAACAATATGAGAATTGAAAGGGATCCAATTTTCATGGAGCTAGTGAAGATGGACATGGGAATAACCAGGGAAGGTGAAACATCAATGCTTTTTCAAATGGTTGCCAAACCATCTTTACTAGAAAGGATTAAGAGTTCTCAGACCGATGATGAAGAATTCCAAAAGAAGATTAAAGCTGTGAATGATGGGAGATTGATAGACTTTGTGTATGAAGATGGAATTTTGAAATTCGGGAAGAGACTTTGTGTTCCCGATTTACCTGATCTGAAAAGGGAATTGTTGGATGATGCTCATAGTTCCAATTTCTCTATACACCCTGGGAGCACCAAAATGTATAGAGATTTGAAGGAACATTTTTGGTGGGACAACATGAAGAGGGAGATTGCTGATTTTGTGTCAAGATGTATGGTTTGTCAACAAGTGAAAGCTGGAAGGCAACAGCCTGGAGGAGTCATGCAACCTCTTCCCATACCAGAGTGGAAATGGGACAATATTACAATGGACTTTGTCATGGGGCTACCAAAGACTCCTAGAAGGAACGATGCAATATGGGTTATTGTTGATCGTCTTACCAAGTCAGCACATTTTCTTGCTATAAGAGAAGATCTACCCCTGGAACGTCTAGCAAGACTATACATTAATGAAGTTGTGAGACTTCATGGAGTACCCCTATCGATTGTTTCTGATCGTGATCCCCGTTTTACTTCAAGATTTTGGAAAAGTCTTCAGAAATACCTGGATACTGAACTTCATTTGAGCACTGCTTACCACCCTCAGACAGACGGACAATCAGAACGGACTATTCAAACCTTAGAAGACATGTTGAGATCTTGCTCACTTGACTTTCAGGGTATGTGGGATCAATATTTACCTCTGGTAGAATTTTTCTATAACAATAGCTTCCATTCGAGTATTCAGATGGCACCATATGAAGCGTTATACGGAAAGAGATGTCGTACACCAACCTGTTGGGATGACGTCGGTGAAAGAAAACTTGTAGGCCCAGAGCTGGTGGAGGAAACGGTGGAAAAGGTGAAAGCAATCCAAAATCACATCAAAGCAGCTCAAAGTAGGCAGAAGAGCTATGCTGATAATCGAAGGAAGGATTTGGAATTTCAAGTCGGTGATCATGTTTTCCTAAAGGTATCTCCGTGGAAGGGAGTCATACGTTTTGGTAAGAAAGGTAAATTGAGTCCCAGGTACATCGGACCTTTCGAAATTCTAGAACGAATTGGGGTTGTAGCTTACCGATTGGCAATGCCGCCAAGTCTCTCCAAAGTTCACGATGTGTTCCACGTATCTCTGTTGAGAAAATACATGCCTGATCCGACACATGTACTCACCTATGAGGAATTAGAACTGGAACCCGATCTGTCTTATTGCGAAGAGCCCGTCAGGATTCTTGATACAAGAGAACAAGTACTGAGAAACCGGACGACACGTCTGGTAAAAGTTTTGTGGAGAAACCATAAGATGGAAGAGGCAACGTGGGAACCCGAGGAACTTATGATGAAGAACCACCCGAGTCTTTTTATGCAGTAATACCCTAGAAATTGCGAGGACGCAATTATTTGAAGGAGGGGAGAATGTAACACCCCAAGCTTCTACGGTACGTTTCCCTTTGAATAATGCGATAGCGTGTGTTGTACGCAACCTCGAGTTCTAACACACACCACAACTAATTAAACTAGCCGTTGTGAATAGTAATACCTAATTTTTGAAATCATATATATTTTATATTTCAAAATGGACTTCATTTTTGGATTCGGAATATCGAAATTATCCTAGGGTGAAATTTTGGTACTTTTCGGATAACTTTTATATTTTGATGAATAGTGAAAATTACTAAATTTTAATTAAAAACAACTTTTTTAATCAAAATAAGTAATAGTGATAAATTATGAATTTGAGTGGTTTTAAAGTATATTTAGAATATATTTTTACCATTTAATATAATTTTGGTCATTGGACATAATTTTACAATTAAACCGAACATAAACAAGTGTCAATCTTTTGGTAGTTATTATCTCTTAAAAACACGCTTTTTGTTTTGACAGCGGGAATTAATTTTAAATTAATTTCTGCCACTTCTGTGTTTTGAATTTAGAAAAATGGATTCCATATTTGGAATCAGGATGTTCAAATTGTGTAAATAGGTAACTTTTATTTTTAGACATTTTGAATAATTACTGCGGTAAATATTTTATTTACCATGGTTAAGGGTAAATCCGGTAAATAAGGGTTAAAAAAAATATTATAATAATACTAAATTACCCTAAAACGTGTCTTAACCCTATTGGTTGATACATAGTCGACCATGGGCATCTTTGGGTCTATTTTGGGACCCCATGGATCCACTTGTAAGTGATAATGACACTTTATTTTAATTTAGTTAAAATGAATACAAAAATGACACAAGCATATATCTTTTAGAACAACAATTTTTACATAGGGTTATATATGTTGGATTTTAGATTATAAATATTCATTAGAAAGCTAAAAAGATTTCCTACATAATGATATTTTATTTATAATTTTTAGACATTAAATAATTTATTTTATTTATGACACAATGATGATGCAGTAATTACTATAATAGTGAAAAATTAAAATAATTGATATTATAAATACCCAAATAAATATAATATGAAACTTTTAATGAATTAAACTAATTTTCTAGGCTAATATGATATATTAGGATTGATTTCATGGACTTTTTTCGAAGTAATCAATCTGTTATGAGTTTCACAAAAATCAACTATTGAATAGTGTCAAAATTGACATAAAAGAGTTCTTAAAACAAATATTATATTATTAATTGATATTAAATTCCTAAAAATCTAAGGTTAGGCCAAGAGACTTATATTATGATAGTTTAATCATTAATGGACCACTTGGGGGTCTCTTGGATGTATATAGTAAGTTTATTAACCATATTATATAAAAATACAAAGAGACATTGTAAAAGTGAAACTAATTAACTTAGAGTTAATACTTAAAGATAAGGTTAATATAAGTACCCAAACCTGTCTAAATTCTATTGGTTGAGTGGTTTTCGACCTATCCCCACCTTAACCTTTGAATAATAAGCTTTGGAGCCATTAGAAACTGAATATGAATTTATTATAAATTAATATTTCTAGCTTTTCCAAAGGTGCCCCTCACCCCTCTTATAAAAAGGGCACTCCTCCTTCTCATTTCTTCACACCTTCAAAGCCTTTTGGTTCGGCCAAACTCTGCCCAAATAATCTCCCAACATCCCTCACTACAACCTAGAGGCCTTAGTTTGATCAGAAAGCCAACCTAAGGAGCCCTTTTGATCAAATCAAAAGGAAGAACCCGAAGAAGAGGTAATGATTTCACCACCCTTTTCTAAGTTCATTTCTTCTTCCACTTCTTCTTCCTTTGTTCTTACCATTCTAAAATAATAACTCCAGTATCTCACATATACTGTGATGTTATTATAAGTATGGTACAACCATATTCAGTATTCTATCCACCCTTTGAATAACATGTCACCATACGTGCGTACGTACGGCTTACCGTCTCCACGTCGTGGTGTAATTGTTATTCAATATAATATTATTTGGATGGGTATAATAATGATGTGTAACTCATGTAAATAATAAATATAACATGTTAATGATTCTGTATATATGATATACCATTCATTTATATATTATTTTAATATCAAAAGAATGATATTGTCGCTCGTGCGTACGTACGGACTACCGTCTCCACGAACGCGATGAGATTCATTCTCCATCGTATCCATTCAAGTATAATTATCATTTTATGATTTAAAAATGATGTTTAAGGACTTTATATCATTCTGTATATGAATAAGATACAACAAACATGGCTTATGTAACAAAACATATAAAAGAAAATGAGTAAGTTAACACCCGAAACGATGATAATTCTAAGATATTATTAATAAATCAATGTTAAAAGATCATATATGATATCATATTAATATATATGATTCTTGTATAATTTAATAACAATTATTTCACCATTATACAGGAGGTTAACCTACCCCAACCAAGGAAAAGTACAAGGTAAGGGTTTACTTTACAACCTCTTCATTATCCAAGGTTGTTTATACGTAATAATCTACTGGGATCTCTTTATCATCCACATCCATGTTTCTTAAAAATGTATTTCAAAACATTTTTACTATTTACAAGAATATGGGTTAAAGTCATTTATACCTTTTTTTGACTTTTTATAAGAGGTTTATAAAGGAATCTTTCCGTCGTTTTCAAAACAAGGTCCTTTTTAACCTTTTCGACAGAATTGAGGTAAGAATGTTTTTTTTAACTTATACGGCGGGTGCGGTTATTTTACGCCGTTATAAAATCTTCAAAGCTTTCCTTACAAGCTTATAAGAATATTTTCAAAGAAAATGTTTTATTTTATATGGATCTTAAATGATTTCAAAATAAAAGGAGATATTTCTTTAAAAAGAATTTTGATTTCATCTATGTCAACATCCTTTGATGGATTTTAAGATTATTTGAAGTTGATTTATTATGATACAAAACTTCTATATTGTATTGAAGGTTTTGTGATATGTTTGACTGTGGATGTGCTATTTTTATACCATTCATAGTTTATTGTGAAAGTATTGACATTTCGTATGCTAGTTTTAATACGAATGTTTATGTTATGTTTAAACCTTTTCATATGGGAATGCATTGGACTTAATAAGTGACGGGTGGAGCCCGCTATAGCTCCTCGATGCATCGGTAGGTCTCATGAGACAAACTAGTGTCTTGGCACAAGGCCTTGACAAAATCTTATTTGTAGTCTTGGCACGAGGCCTTGGCTATGTGGTTATGATAGTCTGGCATTATGCATTCCAACATTATGAAAGTGGTTATTGATTTTTGCATGTGATTATTCATTTAGTAGAATATCCATGTGAATAAGTAAATGGCATTATTTCATTTTATTTATGCCATACCATGTTGAAAGTTCGTATTTAAAAGGCTTTTGTTTTAGTTATACGTTGCCTTAAATGTTTATTCTTATTTATGAAAGTTTCCACTTTATTGTTATCCTTACTGGGCATTTGAGCTCACCCCTTTTTTTTATGTTTTATTTTTCCCAGGATGTGAAGAAGTAAGTTATGAATGACCTGCAGGGGTTTTATGAGGGGTTAATAGTGTGGATTGTGGAAACATTATGTTGTTGTATTAGTTTTTCATTTTATGATGTAATGTAAAACTTATGAATATATCTAGTGTTTCTAAGGCTACTAAACCAATCGGTCTTTCGAGATTTGATCTTTCTTGTGATCATGCCAATGTTATGTAATTAATGCACCGACTCTGGGTAGCTGGGGTCGGGGCGTTACAGTGGCAGGGTTGTCAAGGGGGTACGGGGTGTCCAGGGGGTGGGCTGACTATCCACGAGGGTGGTGGGGCTATCCAGGGGGGTAGGGGTGTCCAGGGGGGTTGGCAGGCTGTCCATGGGGTTATGACTGAGAGATATGAGATTTAATCGGGTTTTCATTCATGTTATGAAAAACAAACAATGTGTGTTAAGGGTTAGAATAGTATTTTTTAATGAAAATCCAATTTGATAGGATTAGTGACTTGATAACACGATGGTATCAAGTTTGCAATTGGGAAAATGTTGTGGAATTGGATTCTAAAAGGCTCCCACAACCTTCCAAGGATATATTATTTCTAGAAAAATGTGTTGTGGGAGAAGGAATTCATCCTATATAGTTGATTTCACTTTTAGATCATGTGATGCCTTACTCATCAAGATGACTAGACAAGAACCAAAACCAAAGAGGCCTAAAACCTATCCAAATCTCTAGAAGTGATGACTTCCCAATGATTATTGGTGAACTATGGAAGTTATGACTTCCCACCTACACAAACCCCCCTCCCCACCTCACCCCAGCAGACTCCCCCTCCACAACCCCCCTCCCATCCACCGACTACACAACCCCCCCCCCCACTTGCACAGACCCCCCTCCCCCACCCCCACCTGCATAGCCCCCTCCCATACACCCACTTCACAACCCCCCCCCCCCCACCCCACCTGCACCCCCCACCTACACAGCCCCCCTCCCCCCACCCCCACCCCCACCTGTACATCCCCCCCCCACCTCACCCCCCAATATACTCCCACCTACCCATCCCCCCCCAACCTACACACTCCACCCCACCCACTTTTAGAGCCACCCCCCCACTACACCCCCCCCCCCACTTGCACACCCCCCCCCCCACCCCCACCTGCACAGCCCCCCTCCCCCCACCGCCACCTGTACACCCCACCTCACCCCCCAACAAACTCCCACCTACCCAGACCACCCCCCAACTTGCACACTCCCCCCCACCCACTTGCACAGCACCCCCCCTCCACCTGCACCCCCCACTTGAACAGCCCCCCTCACCCCACCCCCACCTGCAAAACCCACCCCCACCCCCCACCTGTACAACCCCCCACCTCACCCCCAACATACTCCCCCCCCCACCTAAACACCCCCACCAGCACACCCCCTCCCCCCACCCACTGCACCCCCACCCACTGCACCTCCCACCACCTGCACCCCCTCACTTAAAATAAATTGATTCACACACGACAGCAGAACAAAAACAGAAAACAAATCAAATTGAAATTGTTGGGTATAGCATACTGCACGAACCTTGGGTTTAATCCAAATCAAAACAGAAAAAGATATATGTAAAAAATTAAACATAAGTTACTACTTATAGATTTGAAGTGTATAACAAAACAACTTTGAGATTGAAGATGGATCTGGTGGAATGATTTTACAAGCAAGAGAGCTATTAGGTATCATATTTAGCACTTCAATCACGTGGATGGGAGATTGGGTTCACTAGAAATTTATGGGGAATATTTCCCAATGGTTTTTTAAAACTGTTGGGAAAGGTAAGCTTTACCAACAGTTTAGACAAACCATTGGGAAAGCCTTCCTAAGTCATTGACTTCGCCAACAGTTTGTACAAATCATTGGTAAAGGGAGAAAATTTGTAGATTTCCTAACGGTTTCTTCAAACCATTGGGAAATACTTCACTTACTCAACCTTTACCAATAGTTTAAATAAACTGTTGGTAAAGGTCCCCTATACCAAGGGTTCTGTTGAACCATTGGTATAAAAGTGTTGGGAAAACCCAGCTTCCCAGTAGTGTATGGTATCACATTTCCTTCAAAATAAAAAAAAACATTTTCTATAACATTCATACCAAACATGGAAATTATATGGAGTTTTCTAAACTCATTAAGGTATCTCAATAATCCATTATATGGAAATATTACTCTTTCACCCTGAAAACCATAGGTTTCAATGACCATGATTGACTTCTTGTAGAAACATTATTGAACTTTTAAACTAACAATTGTTCTTATGGTTTAAACTTTTACCCACTAGTACTAACCATATAGAACTTAGATTCTAAACATAATATGTCCAATTCATCTATTCTTAGAACTTTGATAATATCAGGTAAACTTTTCCTAAATTCTTCCACAATTTCAAAACATTTTCATAAATGAAAATATGATGAATTCCCTAACCAGAATAAGCCATTTTTATTCTGCCTTAAAGCATGTTATAGAATTAAACAAATCATAACTATGTGTATTATAAACACCCATATCATTTTATTAGAGAAAAATTATTTACACACTCTTCTCAAGTAAAAAATATGATAAAATACACATTTTATGACAATTTCATCTAATTTTGAAGCATCCAAGTTATCCTCAACATTATTAATTTATAAATGATCTTTAAACCCTGTTTTACTTATAATATATAAGTGTTTTTATATGAAAATATAATTTTTCAATAAAAATCACCCTTACTTATGGTTTCAGGTGTTTAATAAAGGTGAACTTGGGCTTACAAGGGTTACATAAGGGTTGATTGATTTTTCTATGGGTTGTGTAAGTGTATCCCTAAGTTTTTATGTGTTGTGTAAGGGTAGAACTAAATGTATAAGGGTTATATAAGAGTAACCTATAAAATTTGTAAGGTTCGTGTGAGAAACCCTCTACTCATGTAAGGGTATGTTATAGTTTCTAAAGGCCACTTAATGGTAAGTTATCCACCGTGTAAATGTAAGTCTAATTTTCTTAAAATTTATGTAAGGGTAACCTACCACTGCGTAAGGGTAAGAAAAATTTATTATACGTTGTGTAAGGGTAAATTTAGTTTCCTAAGGGATGTTTAAGGTTATATAGGATCTATGTAAGGGTAGGAATAATATTTAACTATTTCATAAGGTTAGAACTCTTTACCCTTACACAGTTCCTTTTTTGGTGGAAATGATTTAAAAACCTTCTTTTACATCTCTTTTTCCCCAGAATGCATTTGTAACTTGTTTTTGATTTTTTAAAATCCTTAAAAATGATAATTAATTCCTTTGAATCTATTAGGTTTAAAATAAATTTTATATATTAAATTAAATACTTTGTATTCAATATTCTGTTTAAAGAAAAATTAAATGATGAATTTAATTTGTGTGTGTTTAATGTTGTGAACTGGTACGTGGGATTTCCTTCTTAAAAATATCTAAATATTTATTCCCTTCATTTTTTATTATAATTTGGTGTATGATCATCCCAAAATTCCTTTATTCTAGTTTATTGAAGCCTCTTTCAATTAATCTGAACCATTATTCTAGTTTCTAGGCTTGGTAGAATTTTTCCTCTCTCTTTTGCCTTAGGTGTTGTGTTTTAAAATGGATAACCTCTAGGTATTCTTATTCTTTTTCAATTTGTAAAAAATTATTTTCTAAGACTTATAGAAAATTAATGAATAATTCTTAAATGTTTTCCCCATAATTATCAAATAATGATAAAGAATAATTATTATGCTTAGCTCGGATTATTCTAGAGAGATAGAATATTATCACATGTAAAATTACAATTATTATTTAAGAAATAAACTACTAAGAACATGTTATGGATTAAATGGATAATTTGAAAACTATCCAAGAGATAGAAATTGTTATCACATGTGATATTTTATTTATTTTGGAAATAAAATAATTGGAACTGGTTCTAAGAGTCCTTGGAGAGTGGTTTTAATTGACTAATACACATATGTGCTTCGAGTGACATTTCTTTGGTGAACCTTTAGAGTACTTTTTCAATGAGATTAAGGTAGGAATCCCTTGACTTTAGAACATGTTTTTTATGGGTTATTGGAATGATCATTATAGTATATATTTATCCCTAAAAAACCTATGTTGTATGCTGGATCACATTATTTGTTCATGTGTATCCTTGACATGTTCTTGTGTTTCTTGAATATAGATTGTGGTGATTATGATACTTGTTTATTTGATGTGATGATTGGTATGCCATATATTTTCTATGTTGTATGTTTTTTTCTTCTATCTTCTATATTTGAGTGTATAGGCTGAGCCTATTTGGACTATCCTTCAAGAGGGATATTCCATAAATTAGTTTTCATGTACTTAGGCTATCCTAGCCAGTGGAATTTTTCACATTCTTTTGGGATATCCATCGAGAGGGATGTGTCATAAATTGGTAGGCATGTATTTGGGATATCCTAGTTGACGGAATTCATCACATGATTTTGGGATATCCTTTGATAGGTATGTGTTAAGAAGATGAATGATTTTTCTTCTATCATGGTGCTAAAGAAGGTAGAAAATCTTCAAGGACCCGAAATATGTTTTTTACTTGTGTGATATATTGTTGTTTATATATATACCTTATTTAATTTCATATAATTCACCTATAAATATTATGAACTCATGTTAAGGTTCATTATTAGTGTCATTATAAGTCTTTTACTCACACACTACTTGAGAATTTTGGTGTGCTTTTAGATTTCATGACTAAGGATCCAACAAAGGTAAAGGGCCATATGGTGGACAATTGAGAAAGTGGAACAGGAGGATGTGAACATTTTTGGATGGAGTTCGAGTGAGACATTTTATTCTATATTTATTTACTGTTATTACTCATACCTTGGATCCTTGTTTAGTTTTAGTTTATATATCTTTCATACCATATTGTTACTGGATGGGATAGTTTTATTTTTTATGTTACTACTCTAATTGTTACTTATTTATTAATTACTTGTTGATTTATTTTTTTCACTTCCTTTATTATACTCTAATGATTACCTGATATTGAGGGTATAGTCTGCCCACTAATGGGATTAGATATTCACTACTAGTTGTAAGCCTTTTTTGTATGGAGAGGCGCACATGAGGTCATGTGGCACTCCAATTCGAACCTGGTGGTTCGGGTCGAGGTGTTATGAAATGGTATCATAGGACCATGTTCACTAACTTATTTCTTTTCTTTTCCTTGGGTTGAGATAGGTTATACAATTTATAGGAAGCTTAAGACTCAGGTAATGGAACTATGACAGTGTATGACCATTACTGTATAGTAGACCTCTAAGTTTCCATAAAGTGGGAAATTTATGTTTTTGTTTTTGATGTTACTATTGATCAAATTAACCTTAGGTGATACAAATGATTATATGATAATTTATGTGTTTTAGTGTGCTTTCATGTATCATGATAGGCATGTAGGATCACATGAAATATACATGTTTTTTGTATCAGATAGATCCAAAATAATTAAATACTTTTTAAAATTATGATATGTGATTTGAAAATATTTTTCTTTAATTCTTTATTTGAGATTATTCTATTCTACACTTGAGTGTATATATGTGGTTATGACTAATGTGAAGGTAATGGAGTCTTTACTTGGGTTTTGGGTAGTTCTTAGGGGGTTATGCCTTATACTTGTGGGTAGACTATTAGGTTGAACTTTGTTGTGAACCCTTGTGTGTGCCTCTATGTTTTTTTGTTTCATTGTTTAATTTTTTTATTTTCAATCTCAGTTTCTTGAGTTGTTGAGCAAGAACATTGGAGACATTTCTCAAGGATAAGAAGATGTTAGAAGAGGTGAATTTTAACATTATCAATTTTTAAATGGTTATTAATCCATCTTTTGTTTATAATTTATAATCCTTTTATGTGAAAATCTAATTATTTCAATAAAAATAACCCTTACTTATGGTTAAATGGTGTTGTGTAAAGGTAACCCTAAGTTTATGAGGGTTTTGTAAGGGTAGAGTGGTTTTTCTAGGGGTTGAATAAGGGTGTTCCAAAGTTTTTATGGGTTTAATAATGGTAACCCTAAATTTATAAGGGTTATGTAAGAGTAACATATGTGATATGTAAGGTTTGGTTGAGAAACCTACTACTTGCATAAGGGTAAGCTAGAGTTCCTAATGGATGATAAGGTTAAGTTGTCTACTAATTAAAGGTAAGTCTAGTTTTTTTAAAGGTTACGTAAGGGTAACCTACCACTATGTAAGGGTAAGAGGAATTCATTATACATTGTGTAATGGTAACTTCAGTTTCTAAAGGATGTATAAGGGTAAATAGTATATTTATAAGGGTAGGAAGAAGATTCATCTGTCATGTAAGGGTTGAACTCCTTACCCTTATGCAGTGACTTTTCTGGGAAAAATTCTTTCAAAACCTTCATTAATGTTTCTTCTTCCTCAAAATTCATCTGTAACTCATTTTTTTATGTTTTAAAACTCTTAAAACATGGGAATTAATTCCTTTGAATTCATTAGGTTTAAAACACCTTTTATGGATGAAATTAAACACTCTGCATTCAAGATCAATTTTAAATACAAATTAAATTATGAATTTAATTTGTGGGTTTTTTAATGTTATAAACTAGTATGTAATATTTTTGACAGACATAAATTTTATGCATATTTTTAAGTTGTTTTTAATTATTTTTGAAGAAATTTTAATGAATAATACCCATAAAATCAATGTTTTATTCAAGAGTGGGAATCTATATTTAAGGATTTGAAACCAATTGAAATGGAATGAAAAAAACAGAATTTTAAATGTTTAAATTTATTATGGGATTTAATGAGGAGTTTTAATTGTTAATTTTATTTAATAATAACTTTTGTTTCAAATATTTATGAAGTGTTGATTATCTTTTCAAGTAAAAAAGAAGTGGGTCCATCCATAGCTATCCCTCAACCATAACCACTATAACCAAATAGCCAGCCCGTGTGGAGTCAAGCCCACAGGGGAGTATATTTTGTCCTAAAGGCCCACACAGGCCGCATGTGGTGCCTCCTATAGGTGGTTTTGTATGTTTTGTGAGAGACCATCCCCAATATAGGCAGTTTTGGATAGTTCTATCATGCCTTACATTATAAAGGAGTGTGCCACCTGCCTTCTGATTCGATGTGGGAAAGAGATTTCACCACTTTCAGTTCATTTTAACAAAAATGACGTCATCCCATGCAAGATCCTATACACCTCACCTCAAATACAAATCTATACCAAGAACCACCTCCTGTCATCACTCTCCATCACTGTATACCATTGCTTCATCACTGGAATCACCATTTTCATTCCATAAGAGCTTAATATCTACCTCAACTATCTCAGCAAGCCCTTGAAACCACCATGGATCACCTCAGGGCCCTCATCTGATCACCATGATCCATTTCAAGGCTTTATTTTTCT
Source organism: Viscum album (assembly GCA_963277665.1). NCBI lineage: Eukaryota > Viridiplantae > Streptophyta > Magnoliopsida > Santalales > Viscaceae > Viscum > Viscum album. The sequence continues at coordinate 1,334,243,171 of OY728132.1, read as the reverse complement.
ATTTAAAGACAGGATGAAGGAAGATCTCCCACTACTCACCACTTCCTCACTTTATAACCACCACTTCTTCTCCTTCCACATGGAACTTCCACATCAAATATGGAATCCTGCCTTTTTATCACATAAACTTTCATTACATTATACAAAACCGAGGATCTTTAAGGTTTAGTGTCTTGGAAACCAAGAACTTAATACATGACAACAACAAAAACATTATTCTTAAACACTTGAAAGGCTTCTACTTATGTTCATCCTAGGTTCATTACTACATCTCATAACCTAGGTACATACATCAAAAGAAAGGGTGAGCAGAAGGCCCAGTAAGGGAAACAAGGAGAAACATTTAACATATGAACTTGAGATACATCAACAATGTCATGAAAAGAACTTTAAGGAATGAGAAAGAAATCATGAGGCATAAAAAAATAAAGTTTTTCATAACTTAAAGATGTGGCTACAACATTTTACAAATACAATCATTTCCGTTTCACCAAGGTCCATCCCCAAGGTGTCAATAAAAATTACCAAGGTTATTCACCAAGGTATCAGTCTAAATGGTCATCTCTGGAGATTAAGTCTTTACCCAATGCATTGGAGCGCTATCAGGGGGAACTATTGACATGAATTTATTATCATGTGAGCCACATATATCATCATCAATCATTTCATAAACAACCCATATATCATAAAAGAAATGGGTTTCATTTCATAGTCATCACATTTTAAAAACTGCTTTAAAGACGTGATCTTTATGTCACTTTAAACCCACGGAAAAAGGAAAGTTGGTATCATGTATGTAAATACAAGAATTAAAATAGAACATTTTGATATATATTTGAATACCCATATAGAAGAAATATCTTTGAGTATTCACTTAATAAAATAAAATAATTTGAGAAAAAGAGAAAGACATTTTGAGACGAAAATTCTGCAGCATAAGGGCTATGATACAGGGTTTTAAAAAACAATGAAAAGAGAGGGGACATGGGTCACCCACTCATAAATGATATATAAATCAGTAGGGGAACAGAATATAAAGTATTTAAGAACATGGTAATGAAATTTTAATGATATAACATATGAAATGAAGAACTTGAAAGGAAGACGAAAATAAGATTTCTCTTATGAAAATTAGGCAGCCTAACTGCGTCACTTAAAACTTCAAAAAAAATGAATTGAAGAGATCAAATAGGTTCTCTCATAATATAAACATAAAATATCAGTATGATAGATATAGAGATCATACCCCAACAAAATAAAACGGAACTTGAAATACTTGACATGAAAATAGAACTTGAAAACGAGAAGGGTGAAAGAATCCCTTAAAAATTCGGCAGCCTAACGGCGCCACTTAAACTTTCTTAAAATGAATTGATGAGAGAAAGAGGTGGTCTCTTATCATATGAACATGAAAAGGACATTAATAGGAATATAAATAAACATCCTCCAACATAATAACATGGAGCATAAAATAAATGACTTAAAAGAGATTATTTGAAAAGAAAGAGAGAGTTTGGATCTCTTACCTTAAACGTAACTCTTAAAACTCAAAGGTTGGGACCTTGAGGGCTTGGGGTCACCTTGGGAGGACTCCTTCGGAGGTAAGGAGACCAAAACTTCGTTGAGGATGATTTTGGAGTCGAATGGATGAGATGATGGCTTGGTATTTATAGGGAAAGTGAGGGGACAAGGCATTAATGGCCAAGGGACACCTCATTGGTGGTTTTGGCAAAACCATGGGCTTGCCCATGGTATTGACCACTTGGGACACCTCATACCTTATCTTACTATTCATAAGTCAACCATATTGATTACATACTTAATACATCATTTAATGATTTCATTAAACACCCGTAACTTAAAAACTGTATTTTCACTATTCATCGAAAATTCAACTTTCTCAAAAAAATCCCAAAATTTCACCTTAACCAAATATCGATGCTCTGATTTCAAAAATGAACTCCATTTTATAAAAATAATTTTCTAAATATTTTTAATTTAATTTTTAATTAAAAAACACTATTCACCTGAAAAAACTAATACTTGACTAATAATTTATGAAACCGTTACTTAACCATTTTATTGAATCACATTACTTAATCAAGGTGCCTAGATTATATTAATACTTTATTTAAGTGATATTACTAATCCATTTGGTCACATTACTAATCCTAAGCATAAAATCACTATTCATAATTTACTATTCATCAAAAATTAAGTTGATCTTATTAGACTCTAAATTTCGTACTGAACATAATTGTAGAAGACCATTTTTTGAAAATCATTACACATTTTTAATTATTTAAGGTTTAAATAAACATTTTTAAAATATCATTTCTCTAAAATTCATCAAAAATATGCATACTATATTTATCCGGACTTTGAAAATTCATAAACTTCAACATAATAAGAAATCAAAATTTTTATTTAAAATAAAGGATTACACAAGGCAGTTATGGTCTCCTTACATAGCCCCTTATCACACTAGCATAGGACCTAAGTGTAAGGTGTGCTAAGGTGAGAGAATCTGAGGGAGGCTCAGCCAACATCACACGAGTAGTAATTTCTATCAGTTTGAACTTCTCACGAAGGCGATTCTGTTCTAGCTTCACACGATGAAGTTCAGCTTGGGTTTGGTCCAGAGCAAATCCCAGTGGTGTTACCTCCTTCCCAAGTTCTGTTAGATGGGCTTAGATTGGTCCAAGACTACTGGGTGAGGCCATCGATTCTTCTTTATATATTAATTAACCAAGATCACTTGTATTTAGAGACAATAATCTAAACATTTAGTTTCCAGCGGTCATATTGACCAATGGTCATATGACAGTAAAAACCCAACGGTCTCATTTTAATTATACTCATGTTATCAAATGAAACATGTTTGTTGAGTATAAAATAACACACAAAATTAGGAAACAATATTTATTCAAAATTTCGGGTTGTTACAATCTTCCCCCCTTAAGAAATTGCATCCTCGCAATTTTTAAAATTGGGTTTTGAAATTTCATTGAAAGTCCCACATCAGAAAAGGAGTCAGTAAAACTTTTACTTTAAAAGAAATAAAAGGAAGTAAAAAGGTCACCCGAGTTAACCCATACTAGGATTCTATGTAGAAAAACATGGACATGGAGGAGAAAACAAAGGGTCACATTCTGAGGGAGAGTGATAGAAAACATGATTAGGAGAAAGTTAACAACGAGAAAATCACAAACTTATGATGGGTTAAACGGTATTTGATTTCCCAATAGGAAACGTTAACAGAAAACATTTTTGTTTTATGTTCATTTTCATAGTTTTGAGGAATTCATTTATTACATAGAATAAAACACAGGGAAATATACCTACCTTCAAGTGGAGTTTCATCCTTTAATAAGTTTCTACCAAAACTAATCTTTTCTCCAAACGATGAGCATTCAAAACTACTTGGTCCCATGAAAGGACAAGAATCATCTTCTAGAGAATAACATAATCCACCAAGGATTAACTATCTATTTTTTCTATTATCCCAAAAATAGAAAGGGTAAGATAAAACAACTCTTCAAAAAGAAAGAATCCCATAGGAAGGAAAACTTCTTTAAATCTTCAAAATTCCACGGTACTACCCAAAGTTCATCATAGACCATTCCATAATTAACTATCCTTAAAATTCCTCAAAATAAACCAAACTAATATTGAAACCCAAATACAAGAAGGATTTTTTAACATATTATTCCAAAATAAACTTCATCGTTCATCTCCAAACAACATCAACCACTCCTAACATCTTATAACAAAAGTAGCTAACCTAAACATATTTTCCCCAAGATAGGTTAATCATTTCCATAAGTAACCTAAATTACAATAAGTCCACCTTAAATTCATCGATTATTCAAAATATAAGTCAACCTTTACTCCTCCAAGAAAATACCATGGTAATCTATTTACCTCGATCAAATAGGGTTCCCAAAATAGTGAACATCTTTCAAAATAATAATCATCTTTTAATCCCCTAATCACCTTTTTTTAAGAAGAATAGCTTCACTACATAAACATGTGGTACATAACAATAGATTTTTTCCTTAATGATATAAAATCATCTTAGTTAGTGACTCGATGATCTTAGAAAACATAAAATATATGCTCATAGAGCACAAACTAAAATACAACATGACATAGACAATTATTGCGAAGAAGTTACATGTACTTCAGTCATCATGATCCATCTTAGCATAGGACTTGCATTGTTCCCTTGTCCTCTAAGAGTGTTTATGCTCATCATGCTTCTCACCCATTACAAGAGAGCATTGCCTTGGATAATGTTTAACTTCTCCACATTTATGACATCGAAATGTATAAGGTACATTAGATCGAACTTTATCTCCATTCATCACATTATCCATTTTTTTAAAGCAATTGGATACTTTATGCCCTATCTTCCAACACTTAAAACATCTCCCAGTTACTTTGTTACATTCTCCTTGGTGCCTCTTCCCACACTTTTTGCAAAAAATAAATTGGGTCTTCTTTCCCTTATCAACTTTATCATATGAACATCCTCAAGACTTTGTCTTCTTCTTCCTTGATGAATTTGGTCATTCAACTAGGTACCAATTATTAATTTTAATTTTTGATAGCTGGTTTGGAATAATCACAATATGTTCAACTTGATCTCTCATCATCTCTTTCACATTAATAGGGCAATCGTCACATTTCCTATCACATTGGTTGTTGGGACATGCTCTTCCATTTCCCACCATTAACTAAGAAAAGAACGTATAATTAGGGGGCTTAAATACTTAGCCAATAATCATGAAAAGGAAACTTTAAGCATAAAAGGATAAACTTGTAGAAGAAAAGTATATCCTAACTTGTGATCCCCTAGGTTCCAATCTAGGTTATCCATGATCATATATTCTTATGTGAATCTTTATTTTATCTTTGTTCCTTCAATAATGGTTCATACTAATATTAGGAATTTAACAAAGCATATCCCCCAGGAGTGTCGTAACCAAGAGTGAAGCAAGGCTCGTTGTCTTGTACCAGTTCTCGTTCAAGTCTAGCTCAAAGCGGTGTTTTCGGGTTTTACCCCTATGTACATCTGTGCCAGAGCCACCTCTACCTGCTTGTATCCAGACAGGGATGTATTTTCTTGGCAACCCCTTACTCAATACTCACCAAAATACCATGAAGATTTCCTATATTTAAACTTTTCTATAAGGTTATTCTTAGAGTTTTCATATCTTAATTTCTACAAATAACTAAACCATCCTTTGATACCAACTATGGCATCCCGCATTTTTATCACATAAACTTTCATTACATTATACAAAATCGAGGATCTTTAAGGTTTAGTATCTTGGAAACCAGGAACTTAATACATGAAAACAACAAAAACATTCTTCTTAAACACTTGAAATTCTTCTCCTTATGTTCATCCTAGGTTCATTACTGCATATCATAACCTGGGGACATACATCAAAAGAAAGGGTGAGCAGAAGGCCCAGTAAAGGAAACAAGGGGAAACATTTAACATGTGAACTTGAGATACATCAACAATGTCATGAAAAGAACTTTAAGGCATGAGAAAGAAATCATGAGGCATATAAAAATAACATTTTTCATAACTTGAAGATGTGGCTACAACATTTTACAAAGACAACCATTTCTGTTTCACCAAGGTCTATCCCCAAGGTGTCAATAAAAATTACCAAGGTTATTCACTAAGGTATCAGTCTAAATGGTCATCTCTAGAGATTAAGTCTTTACCCAATGCATTGGAGCACTATCAGGGCGCACCCTTGACATGTCTTTATTATCATGTGAGCCACATATATCATCATAAATCATTTCATAAACAACCAATATAGCATAAAATAAATGGTTTTCATTTCATAGTCATCACATTTTAAAAACTGCTTTAAAGACGTGATCTTTATGTCACTTTAAACCCACGGAAAAAGGAAAGCGGGTCTCATGTATGTAAATCCCAAAATTAAAATAGAACATTTTGATATATATGTGAATACCCCTATATAATAAAGATATTTGAGTATTCACTTAATAAAATAAAATAATTTGAGAAAAAGAGAAAGACATTTTGAGACGAAAATTCTGCAGCATAAGGGCTACGATACAGGGTTTTAGAAAACAATGAAAAGAGAGGGGACATGGGTCACCCACTCATAAATGATACATAAAACAGTAGGGGAACAGAATATAAATTATTTAAGAACATGGTAATGAAATTTTAATGATATATCATATGAAATAAAGAACTTGAAAGGAAGACAAAAATAAGATTTCTCTTATAAAAATTCGGCAGCCTAACGGCGTCACTTAAAACTTCAAAAAAATGAATTGATGAGATCAAATAGGGTCTCTAATCATATGAACATAAAAGATAAGTATTATAGATATAGAGATAATACACCAAAAAAATAAAAAGGAACTTGAAATACTTGACATAAAAATAGAACTTGAAAACGAGAAGGGTGAAAGAATCCCTTAAAAATTCGGCAGCCTAACGGCGCCACTTAAACTTTCTTAAAATGAATTGATGAGAGAAAGAGGGGGTATCTCATCATATTAAAATAAAAAGTTCAGTAAGAGTAATATAAATAACATCCTCCAACATAATAACAAAGAGCATAAAATAAATGACTTAAAAGAGAGTATTTGAAAAGAAAGAGAGAGTTTGGATCCCTTACCTTAAACGTAACTCTTAAAACTCAAAGGTTGGGACCTTGAGGGCTTGGGGGCACCTTGGGAGGACTCTTTGGGAGGTAAGGAGACCAGAACTTTGTTGAGGATTATTTTGGAGTCGAATGGATGAGAGGATGGCTTGGTATTTATAGGGAAAGTGAAGGGACAAGGCATTCATGGCCAAGGGACGCCTCATTGGTGGTTTTGGAAAAACCATGGGCTTGCCCATGGTATTTTCACATGGTATTGTCCAATTGGGACACCTAATACCTTATCTTACTATTCATAAGTCGACCATATTGATTACATACTTAATAAATCATTTAATTATGTCATTAAACACCCATAACTTAAAAACTACATTTTCACTATTCATCGAAAATTCAACTTTCTCAGAAAAATCTCAAAATTTCACCTTAACCAAATATCGATGCTCTGATTTCAAAAATGAACTCCATTTTATAAAAATATTTTTCTAAATATTTTTAATTTAATTTTTAATTAAAAAACACTATTCACCCGAAAAAACTAATACTTGACTAATAATTTATGAAATCGTTACTTAACCATTTTATTGAATCACATTACTTAATCAAGGTGCCTAGATTATATTAATACTTTCTTTAAGTGATATTACTAATCCATTTGGTCACATTACTAATCCTAAGAATAAAATCACTATTCATAATTTACTATTCATCAAAAATTAAGTTGATCTTATTAGACTCTAAATTTCGTACTGAACATAATTGTAGAAGACCATTTTTTGAAAATCATTACACATTTTTAATTATTTAAGGTTTAAATAAACATTTTTAAAATATCATTTCTCTAAAATTCATCAAAAATATGCATACTATATTTATCCGGACTTTGAAAATTCATAAACTTCAACATAAGAAGAAATCAAAATTTTTATTTAAAACAAAGGATTACACAAGGAAGTTATGGTCTCCTTACATATCCCCTTATCACACCAGCATAGGACCTAAGTGTAAGGTGTGCTAAGGTGAGAGAATCTGAGGGAGGCTCGGCCAACATCGCACGAGTAGTAATTTCTATCAGTTTGAACTACTCACGAAGGCGATTTTGTTCTAGCTTCACACGATGAAGTTCAGCTTGGGTTTGGTCCAGAGCAAATCCCAGTGGTGCTACCTCCTTCCCAAGTTCTGTTAGATGGGCTTCGATCGGTCCAAGACAACTGGGTGAGGCCATTGAATATTCTTTCTATATTAATTAACCAAGATCACTTGTATTTAGAGACAATAATCAAAACGTTTAGTTTCCAGTGGTCATATTGACCAATGGTCATATGATAGTCAAAACCCAATGGTATCATTTTAATTATACTCATGTTATCAAATGAAACAGGTTTGTTGAGTATAAAATAACACGCAAAATTAGGAAACAATATTTATTCAAAATTTCAGGTCGTTACATCAAACCCCCTATATCCCATGCAATGAAAATGAGGCTATGTGATTTACGCCACTTCCCCATGCGGATTTATTCCACACCAAAGGAAGATACACCTGAGATCCACGGGTGTTTCCCATTTCAAAATCAGCAAGTCTCATAGTGGTTTAAATGGAGATATTAAATGAAAATTTTAAGAGAAGTTCAAGGCTCTCTACCTATATAAAAGGATAATAATTTCCCACTAATGAGAGAGTCTAGACTGCGAAGGGAATCCACCATGAACCAGGAGGCTAGGCCATGCTGTTTTGCTTTCATTTTTTATTTTATTTTCTTTTCTTTTTTGTTTTAGTTTTATTTTAAATTATAATTTTAATTTAGTTTTTTTTAATAAATAAATAATTCATGTATTTCTTCAATTAAAAGTCTTCCACCCCTTTTTTATATTTTCTTTATTCTCTTCCCCTTCTTCTTCTTCTCATTATTCTTCTTATTTTTATTTTTATTTATTATTTTTATTTTTATCTTTTAACATTGTCTCTATTATATATATATATATTATTTTATTTTATTTTATTATTACCTTTCTCTCTTCTATTTTATATTATTATTAATTATCTATCTCTTTCTCTCTCTCTCTATCTCCTCATCCCCCATTCTTCTTTTTATTTTATTTGCATTATTATTTTTATTTTTTTTGTTTTATTTATTCTTCTTATATTTTTTCTCATTCACTATTGTGATCTATTACCCTTGAAAATGAGGTGTTGACCTGAGGCTTGGCCCAGGGGTGGTCAAGGTGTTCTTGAATTCTTACATAAATTTTATTTTATGTTTGTGGTAGATATGAGTGGCATGAATGGGTGTGGTGAATGTCTCCCATGAAATGAAACTTAATCTATTTATATTATTTTGTTTAAACTCTTTTCCCTCCCTTTATTGGCTATCTCATCACATGATTGAGTTTAACAAATCAATGGAAAAAACGGCATTCGATTGAGCTAGTTCCTAAAAGGTGTCACACCTTCGACTGAGTTATGCCATCAACCTTGATTATAATAGGAGGTAGAATTTAGATTTCTTAAGGAATTCTCAATTTCAAAATTTTCAAATAAAATGATCGTAATTCATTATGAGATTTCATGATTTTATTATAAAACTAAATTCAAAAAAATAGTGGATAATAATGATGGAACCTAAAAACCAACATCAAGACCAAGTGCTTTCTTTCTAATTTCATTTTGTTTAGCATTTCATGTTAGTTTAGTTTAAAATTGTCTTTTTTCAAGTCATTTCAATATTTTAGAAAGTAAACAAAACCCCAATTTATAATTATTTCATAAAATAATAATAAAAAATAGTTTAAGAGAATTAGAATACGTGAGAAAATAAAATGAGAAGCTTCTCAAGTGAGAAGACCCTAGTTAGCTACTATGCTGCACTGGGAAACTAATTTTATTTTTACATGCCCCATGGCAGTCATGCTTCAAAACTGGTGTCATTATCGAGGATCCAATTAGTAGTTTGATTTTTTTCAAATTTTAGATAGTTTTCAATTTTTTCCATTAAAAACCCATAAAATTTTCTTTTTTTATGATGTTTTCAAATAATCATTTTTTCAATACATGGAAGAATTACTCAGCGGTGAAAGAACAAAATAATGTGATACACAATGTTGAGATGGATCTCCTACAAAGGCTTGATGAACTCACTGACCTGGCTAAGAATATGATGAATGGGAATGACGCCAAACTTTCATTTCATGAGTTGTAATATGTGTTTGATAAAGTGAAAGTTGATTATCAAATATTGAAGTCCAAAAAAGAAGAGCCAGTGGTCTTTCCTGATTTCTATGAGGACATCCAAGAAGTTGATTCCATGCTTGAGGATTATCCACATCCCAACCATTTTAATAACTAGATTGAGGAGCACCATGAAGAGATATAGAGTAAATATGAAGACTCATGTACTGATGGAAATATGGGAAAACATTCAGATCAATTTTGGAGTAACTGGGTTAAAGATGAAATGCGACAAGATCTTCCCATATACAAGATTGATTAATCAACACATGACTACCTATTTCTAGCCATGGAAATGGAGAAATCCATTTAAGTGATGGAATTTTAAGAAAATATTAATGATCTTGAATACCTACCTCTATCCACTAAGATTAAATTTCAAGAGGCACTCATCACTGGATAAGTGATTGAACCAAAACCAACTCTGGGAGATGATCCTTTCTTGAACTCTGTCTTTTCTGATTCCATTAAATCTAATTTTAATATCACTCCTTATAGTTTTGAATTTTTAAATTTGGGAAATACTTTCTTTACCTTATAGGAAGATAAAGAAAGAGCACATGCACCTACTAAGGAACACATGGAACTCCCAGACTTTATTGAACATACATTTGAGGAATCCCATGAGAAATTCTAAGTAGCTGAGCCCAAGGAAATCAACATAGAGGTTGATCACACTAAAATGGGGAATTATTATTTACCTTCTTCATGTTTAAATTCTATCAAATTAAAAATACATTATAACCCTACTTTTGAAATTGAAATTCATGAAACCTACGTTAAGCCAACACTAGACAAGAAATAGGATGTTGCACAAGTAGAAACCAAGAAGGAGGATGATTCATAATTCATCCTATCCCTCTATGAAAGTTATACTTAATTATGAAGGGGATGAATTTGGTATAATCTATCCATGTATCATTCCTCACCACTAATAAATAAGCACAATTTGGGAAAATCCACATGTGGTGGTTCAATTCCAAGAAGATCCACCCACCATAAAACTATGGATAATAGATAGTACTTCCCTCTAGAGGTAGTAAAAAATTCAGGGCTCACTTGGGGGATCATACCAAAATTTATCTTTATACTTATTTTCTAGGATTTTAATTTTAGTCTTAGGAATTTGTTCAGTATGCAACCCACTCCATCTTATCTTTTTGATCTTAAATGACATGATCTTTTTGATTAATTGATTATTATTTTTATAGGTTCATGATGGAAAAATACAACCCCAAAAAATGGAAGAAAATTATTGAGTTTCATTGGAAATTTAGTTCACTTTTAATGTTTATCTTTTAAAACTCTCTATATTTTTAATTTAACAACCTGTTCAGATCTTTAAACTAGAATTTCATGCCCATTCTTGAATTATGATTTAATTGACTTATCTAGGAGAAATGATTTTATTAGAAATACCATTATTCAATGTTTTATATTAAAAATTTAATAATATTTAATGATTAAAATGTATAATTAGATGATTAAATTGAAGTATGTATATTAAAATTAGGACTCATGATTTTAGGGAATTAATTGGTTCATGTAAATGAAATTTCCAAACCATATTTCATAATTTGAATTTTTTAAATTTATGTGAATTGATTTGTTATAATTAGTCATTCCTTGAGTGATTTTCCGATGTCAAATATTCCATTCTTTAGAGGATTTCTATACCAATTACTTCCTATTTTATCCTTTATCATATTTATGGCATCCCGCCTTTTTATTACATAACTTTTCATTACATTTTACAAACAGAGGATTTTAAAGTCTAGTGTCTTGGAAATCAGGAACATAAAAAATTATTCTAATCCACTTGTAGGGATTCATCATAATTTCCTACTAAGTACAATTATTGCATCTCATAACCTGGAGACGTACATAAAAGGAAATGGTGAGCAGAAGGCCAAGTAAGGAAAGTAAGGGAATCAGTTTTCTTGTGATATCAATAAGAACTTGATGAAAACCACAAGACATGAGAAATGTAAGTAGAGGAATATCATAATAAAAAGAAATTGAATCACAACTTGAATATGTGGATACAAAATTTCACTTATAAATTCATGAACATATCACCAAGGTTCATTCCCAAGGTTTCATAAAAACATTACCAAGGTTATTCACCAAGGTATCGTGTAACTTGTCATCTCTAGAGATTAATTATTTACCCAATGCATTGGAGCACTATCAGAGTGCACCCTTAATATGTATTTATTTTCATGTGATCCACATAGATCATAATCAAACATTTCATAAATAACCCAAATAGATTCAAAGAAATGGTTTTCATGTCAAAATCGTGACGTTTAAAAAGTACTTAAAAATAAGATCATTATGTCATTTATAACCCATGGAAAGGGAGTGAGGGTTATATGTATGTAAATTCTAGAATAAAATAGATAAATTTTATGTATTGATTAATACCCATTGAAATGAAAATATATTTAGGTATCTACATAAAATAATACAAGATAATTTCTTGAGAAAAAGAGAGATTTTGGGACAAAAATTTTGCAGCATAACGGCTACATAACATAGTTTTAAAAACATTAAAAAGAGAGGGTACAAGGGTAAAACACTAATAAATAATTCATAATAAAGTATGGGTAGATAATAATATCATGGTATGGATATTTTTAATGACATACCACATGAAAATGAAACATGAAATAAAATAAAAGATTTTATTTCTTTTACGAAACATTTGGCAGCCTGACAGCGTCGTTTAAAAATTTAGAAAATAAGATTGATGAGAGAAGAAATGGTATCTCATCATTTGTACATGAAATGGACAGTAATAGGAATATATAATAACATACCCCCATATAAGAAGATGGAAACTAGAATACATAACATAAAGGACATCATGACTAAAAAGAGGAGGGTGAAAGGTTCCCTTACCTTGAAGATTAACTTCGAAAACTTAAAGTTTGGGAATTTGGGGGGCTTGAGGGAACCTTGGGAGGGAACCTTGGGAGTGATCCTTGGGAGGTAGAAAGACCAGAGATTAGTTGAGGAGTATTTTGAAATGAAATTAATGAGGTAATGTCTTGGTATTTATAGGAAAAGTGAGGGAATATTTAATTAATTTCCAAGGGACACTTCATCGATGGTATTTGCAAAACCATGGGCTTTCCTATGGTATTTTCTCATGTTATTGGCCACTTGGGACACCTCATAACATATATTACTATTCACAAGTCAAACAGAATTATTACATCATCAATGATGTCATTAAACACCCGAAACTCAAAAGTGTATTTTTACTATTCACCGAAAATTCAACTATTTCAGAAAAATCCCAAAAAAAATTACCCAAACCTAATATCGATGCTTTGAATTCAAAAATAAACTCCATTTTATGAAAATAATTTTTTTAAATATTTTTAATTTAATTTTTAAATAAAATCATTGTTTATTCAAAAAAAATGACTCTAAAACTATAACTTATTTTGTAACACCTTGAAAAAGAAATCAAATTCCCATAAAATTATCGTATAACCATAAGAAAATAAAGTATAAATTTATGATTACATTTTATGAAAACAAATTTTCATTTTAAATTATTAAATTAATTATAAAATTGTAAATAAAATATTTATGACCTACAAAAATAACAAAACTTATACTATGATCATTTTTTCACTTTTAAGATGTCTAAATTGTATTTATACATTTATGGGTGATGTTTCTATTTTTTGTCTGATTTACTATTCATTACTATTCATAAGGGTATGTTACTATTCGTACTTTACTATTCACTAAAAATCAAGTTAATCTTATTAGACTCTAAATTTCTTACTGATCACAACTGTAGAATACCATTTTTTGAAAATCATTTCACATTATTAATTATTTAAAGTTTACATTAATATTTTAAAATACCCTTTTTCCAAAATTCATTAGTAATATGGAACTATAAATTCATCCTACATTTATTCGGATATTTGAAATTCACCAACTTTTCCATAATAAGAAATAGTAATTTTACTTATACAAAAGGTTTACACAAGTAACTAAGGTCGCGTTACATAGCCCCTTATAACACCTGCATATGACCTAAGTGTAATGTGTGCTATGGTGATAGAATCTTGGGGAGGCTCAGACAACATTGCTTGAGTGGTGATTTCAATCAACTTTAACTTCTACCTTAGGCAATTCCATTCAAGCTTCACATGTTGAAGCTCAACTTGGACTTGGTCCAGAGCAAAGTCTAGAGATGCTAACTCCTTCCCAAGCTCTGATAGATAGGCTTCATACAGCCTGAGTCTACTAGATGAGGCCATAGACTCTTCTTTCTGTATTAATTAACCATGATCACTTATATTTATAAACAATAATTGTAACATTAAGAGTTTAGTTTCCAACTGTCATATTGACCAACGGTCATATAACAGTCGAAACCCAACGGTATCACTTCATTGATTAAAGGATATAGTTTTGTGGAGTATAAATTGAAATAACACACAAAAGTAGGAAATAAAATTTATTCAAAAGTTTAGGTTGTTACAATATTTATTAAGTGATCTTGGGACAGGCCACCTGCTAGAACCTGAATTTGAACTTGTCAAATTTATAACTATACAAAAACACATTTAAAATGATTGAGGCATCTTTTCAAAATACCTTATCCTTAAAGACCAAATTTACATTAATCCTTGTTTATCCCATAGAAACCATGATTGACCTTGTTAATAATGAGTCATGTTTCAATCCATTTTTATCTATTCCTACCATCCTCTTAGTATTTTCATGATATTTTAAAGTTAAAGTGTGGGGGTGAAGGGATTCATGGTGTAAGGGATGAAATAAATTATAATAAGAAAGTGTGGGGTTCTAATTATAGGAATAAAGGTTACTTTATTTATTCATTGTACTTTTTCCCTCTTGAAAAAAAATAAAAAAATGATAAAAAGAACCAAAAAATGAATATAATGGGTTGTGACTTAGAAGAATAAAAAATCACCATTACTGGACTGATGATTTTTATCATATGTGGTTAGGTGATGGATGTGAGGTTTATTCTAAGCATAAATTTCTAAAATGAAAAAAAAAATTAAAAAATAATAATTTGGAAAGAAAATGTATAAAAGTGGAGAAAAATTCAAGAGGGTGCAAAAATAATTTGTTATTCTTTACTTTGATCATGGTCTTACTCTAAGTTTGGGGAAAGTTGGAGATATTGTAATTTAAAGGGGAGAATGTCATTGAGAATTTAGTTTTGATATCATTCATTGTACTTAAGAGATAAACCTCCTCCTTGAGCCTTATATTTTTTAAAATCAATTCTTACCAACCTTAAGCCTTAAATTCATTCGAACCTTAATGAAATTAATTGTGATTTTATGTGGCTTTTGTCTTTACCAAGTGTATAAAGTAATTCCTTTACAATCTTATGAATAAGGATCATGTATTCGTGAAATAGGCATAACTACACTTGAATTGTATCATGAGTAATGAGAGAAAAGAATCCATTGTGAGGTAGATAATGATTTGGCATGTTTAACAATAATGAATTAAAAAGTTTGAATGAATGAAAAGAGAAGTAAAATCAACTTCAAAAGGGAAAAATTAAAATTCTTCACTTAATTGTTTCTTTGAAAAATGAGGAATTGAATTGATATTTTATGTGGAATTTCAAAATTTTATTTAACATTGATAATTTTTTAATTTTCATTGCTTTTAAATTTGAATATTGGTACAATTTGTGCTCTCTCAATTCCATGTTGAGGTTTTATGCTTGAGTAAAAGCATGGTTTAAGTGTGGGGGTATTTTATAGACATAAATTTCATGCATATTTTTAAGTTATTTTTTGTAACGTCCCAGTTCCAGAAGCCACCCAGAGGTGCCCCGTAACCAGTTGGTCACATGGCCTCAAGCGCATTTCCCCGAACTCTAGAGGCTGCCGACTAGCAGCGAGGGCCTTGGGTGTGATAGTGGGGAAACTATGACCTCATTTTCAGAGTAACTCAGTGGAAGAGAAACAAATATACAATATTAGAAGTAGTAAATATCCAATAATAGTAAAAAACGGGAGACAGAGATAAGAAAAAACTAGAGATCATATATAAAATGATGCATGATACATATGTCTAGGAAAACAGCAAAACAAGTCACAATACTGGAATACAACAGTGCTAAAACAAAGTGCAAAAGAAAGTAGATAAACTCCTCAGCATCGCAAGCCATAGCTTGGTCTCATGCTCTCCAGCTCCAAAGCAATAAAGTACCTGAAGTAGAAGGGCGCTTGCCCTTATCTATACCTGCAATAATATAATCTACTTGGGCCCAAAAGCGTGGCCCAAACAGGGTGTGAGACGAATCCCAGTAGGAAACCACCACAAGATTTGTGCCTAACAGTCAGTGAATATATGGAAGGTGAAAGTACAGAAAGTATTAAACATGAAAGTACTCAGTAGTAACCAATCCACAGTTCAAATATCAAGAAACAGCTAATCAAAGCAGATAAACACAATAGGTAACCCTCTGGGAAGTACCCCCAGAATATCCCCTCTGGTCCTACCTAACAGATACAAGCAACCCTCTGGGAAGCACACATAGTCTTACCCCTCTAGTTCAGCTAAAGTATAGACTCTCTGAGGAAGCACTCACCATCAATTCCCCCTATAGTCTCATATCAGTACTAAATGCACTCTAGGGAAGCACTTACATCACATTCCCTCTGTGGACCACGTTGAGGAACTACAGACTCTCTGAGGAAGAACTCAATGTCAATTCCCTTTGTGGTCTCACATCGTAAATTATAAAATACACTCTAGAGAAGCCCTTATGTCCATTCTCCCTACGGTCTACTACACTAGGTTCTCACAACCCTATATAAAATCATCAAGTATAGAATCACATAACGGCCAAAGTAAACCTCAAGAACTACTTGACTAGCATTCTATAGCATAATAGCATATCAGAGCAACAGTCACACCATCCTACAATACTAGGCATGGGAAAGT
Organism: Viscum album; assembly: GCA_963277665.1. Classification (NCBI taxonomy): domain Eukaryota; kingdom Viridiplantae; phylum Streptophyta; class Magnoliopsida; order Santalales; family Viscaceae; genus Viscum; species Viscum album. Next base: position 1,334,226,300 of record OY728132.1, on the reverse strand, counting down.
AAACAGCAACCTAACAGGAAAACTAGACCCAAAGGTCAATATAGGAAAAACATGCATGGGAAATACATCCAAAGCACATCAAATTACCCTATTCACAAACAATAACCTCTACTCAGGCATACAAGCAAGTAGGAAAACAATAAGGATAAAATGGTAAATGTGCAATACCCCGTTCATGGGAATTGGGTAAATTTTCACATAAAACTCAAATACTTTCTACGGAAAGGCACAAACCACCTACCTCGACATTGGGAGATCAAGATACTTGAACCAAGAGGCTTTAATCGCCTTAGAACGCCGTAGATCTACAAAAACACATAAAATTTTTAACCCATGATAACTCACGAAAGAGGAGGAATCAAGGAATGGTGTTCTAGGAGAAGAGAGAACTCACTGATGTGATTCCAACGCAACCGACGAAGTTCGATTTGGAGGACGGATGCTCGCTCAGGGGCTCATCGAATATCCATGACTGCTCAGTGCTCTCGGATGAACAGGACCTAAAAGAAGAGTGTTCTGTCTGTCAAACACGACCCCAGTGCGTTTAATGAAAAAAAACACAACGTGTACTTTTGAAGTACACAGCGTGTACTTTCCTTTTCCATACTCCTCTTTAGGCGGCCTCCACATCACCCCACACGACCATGTGTGTGTCCATGACACGGCCAGCACACGGTCTCCTGCGGCAACGAAGTACAAGGCATGTACTCATAAAGTACATGGCATATACTTCAAAAATTTCCAGAAACTCCTCTTTTCTCAAAAAATATAGAAAAGGGAAAAACATACCTGAAAAGAAGATCCAGGTTCTTACAAACTTCTCTCCTTAAATAAATTTCTCCCCGAATTTCCCTAGCACGGTGTAGAAGAAGAAACCCCAAAAAACTCCAGCCACTGTGATCGTACATCAGCTTCCCTCTCCCAAGTCTCGTCCCGTACTCACATGTGCTGCCATAGCACCCGTACCAGAGGAATAGACTGGCCAAGGAGAACCTTCGTACTATGATCGACAATATGGATATGATGCTCCTTGAAAGATGCATCCACCTCCAACTCAACTTCCTCGGGTTGGAAAGCATGAGACAGGTCTGAAAAGTAACATCGGAGCTGAGAAACATGGAAAACTTCGTGCATATATAGGTACCTCTGAGTTAACTGAAACCGATAGTCAATCGAACCAACTCTCTCCAACACCTCAAACGGCCCGACGTACCTCAGTGAAAACTTACCCTATCTCCTGATCCTCTTGTGTCCCAACCTCAGTGTGACACGTAGAAAAACCTGATCCCCGACCTCAAACTCCAGAGGTCATCTCCGTTGATCAGCATACGACTTCTGACGAGACTGTGCAGTAGTCGTCCTCTTCCGAATCAACTCTATTTTCTCTGTGGTCTCCTGAAAAAGATGAGGTCCCAGCAAAGCTGCCTCTCCTGCTTCCAACCAATATAAGGGTGATCGGCATGGCCTTCCGTACAAAGCCTCATAAGGTGTCATGTGAATAGTTACTTCAAAACTATTGTTGTAGGAAAACTCCACAAGAGTTATGTGTTTCTCCTAATAACCTCCAAAATCTAGGATGCATGCTCGGAGCATGTCCTCAAGCACCTAAATCGTACACTCGGACTGGTCATCTGTCTGGGGGTGATAAGTTGTACTTAGAAGCACCTGTGTACCCAAAGCTTTCTGTAGCCCCTGCCAGACCCGAGAATTAAAACAAGAATCTCTATCCGAAACGATGGAGTATGGAACTCCATGCATACGTACAATCTCATAGATGTACAACCATCCCAGCTCATTAACACTGAAGGTCTCCTTGATCGATAAGAAGTGAGCGACCTTTGTAAGCCTGTCAATGACAACCCATACTGCATCATTCCCTCAAGGAGACCTTGGAAACCCTGTCACAAAATCCATCGCGACGTCGTTCCACTTCCACTCGGGAATGGGTAACTTCTGTAAAAGCCCTGCTGGCCGCTGATGCTCCTCTTTCACCTACTGACACGTGGAACACCTAGTGACGAAACCAGAAACATCACTCTTCACACTTGGCCACCAATACTGATGGTGTAGATCACGATACATCTTGGTGACACCAGGATGAACTGTCCAAACTGAGTAATGAAAGTCCTGCATCAGCTCCTCGCGTATATTTGATTGCACCCATACGCGTCCCTGGAAACGCAAGATCTCATCCTCGCCTATGTTCCACCCAGGAATAGGGTCCTCTCCTGACACACTCTCCCATAGGACTAGAACTTCAAAATCTGATAGCTGCCTCATTCGTACTCGATCAAGAAGAGTAGAGGTAACAGCCACAGAAGATAGAAACGTCTGCCCCTATCTATCGTACACCTCCAGATGTATCTCAAAGAACAGAGACATAAGCTACCACTCACTGCTGGCCTCCTAAACTGCATGTATCTGAGTCCTCCTTCTCAACTCATCATCCACTGCATTGACCTTCCTAGGCGTATAGGAAATCTCAAATTCAAAGGACTGAAGGTACTCAACCCACCTTCGCTGTCTCAAATTCAGATCACGCTGAGTGAAGATGTACTTGAGACTTTTGTGGTCAGTGAAAACCACAAAATGCTCACCCAAAAGATAATGTATCCAATAGAATAAGGCATGAACAACAGCTGCCAACTCCAGATCGTGCGTCGGGTAATTCCTATCATGTGACCTCAACTACTAAGACCCATACGCAATGAATCCATCTCCCTGTATAAGCACAGCTCCCATCTTGATACCTGAAGCATCATAGTAAACAGTATAGCTCTTTCCTGGATCTGTAAATACTAGTATCGGTGCTGAATTCAACCTCCCTTTCAGCTCCTGAAAGACTGAATCACAAGAATCTGACCACAGGAACTTCGCACCCTTCTTAGTCAGACACATTAGTGGTGCTGCTAAGCATGAAAAGTCCTGAATGAAGCGTCTGTAGTAACCAGTTAGCCCTAGAAAACTATGCACCTCAAATATGTTCTTCAGCTTCTCCTAAGAAACTACCAATCTCACTTTATCTGGGTCCACTGATACTCCTGTCTATGAGATAACATAACCCAAGAAGTGAATCTGATCCATCCAAAAGTGGAATTTTGAGAGCTTATCATATAACGGATGCTCTCTCAGTGTACTCAAAATGTTCTCAAGATGTATGGCATGGTCGTGTCGAGTGTGAGAGTACACAAGATATCTTCTATGAAAACAACCATGAAGGAATCCAATTATGGATGGAAAACTCGGTTCATCGGTGCCATGAAAACTGTCGGTGCATTCGTGAGACCGAGCGGCATAACCATATACTCGTATAGACCATACCTGCTCTGGAAGGCTGTAAGAGGTATATCCGATGGTCTAACGTGCCACTAATGATAAACGGACCTCAATTCAATCTTCTATAACACCCGGGCTCCTCGAAGCTGATCAAAGTGATCATCAATCTTGGGCAAGGGATATCGGTTCTTAACCATCAACCGGTTCAACTTTCGATAATCCACACAAAGCCTAAGGGTACTGTCCGCCTTCTTCGCAAACAGAACAGGAGAACCCCAAGGAGAAGTACTGGGTCAGATGAAACCCTTTTCTTGCAACTCATCCAACTAGTTTTTGAGCTCCTGCAACTCAGGTGTAGCCATCCTATAAGGAGGAATGGACACTGGTGTTGCTCCTGACACAAGTTCAATCGAAAAGTCTACCTCACACTTAGGAGGAAAACCTAAAAATTCCTCTGGAAATACATCCCTAAAGAGATCCACCACTGGAGGAAATTCCATCTGTGAAGTCCCCTGGTCATCCAGATATAGACTAGAAATCTGGGCTATAACTCCTCTTAACCCATGATGCTCTGGACCCGCTCTGCTCGCCTGGACATCCCACTCACCCTTATGAAGAAAAGATCCACTCTCTAGTAATATGAAACTCACCCTGTGGTGATAACAGTTGGTTAATTCCTAGAAGGGAACTAGCCAGTCCATTACGAGAATGAAATCATAGTCAGTCATCTCTAGTACATAGATATCCCATAAGAAGTGACACCCATCAACCTCTAGAGGGAACTCTTTGCACTGACATACACTAGTTGTTCTAGTTCCCAACGGGGTGTCTAGCATCAAGATATCAACAGAAGAAAAGATACAGAGCCCAAGGCTCTCCATGACGGAAACAGATATAAATCTATGGGAAGCCCCTGTATCGAAAAGAGCTAAAGATAAAACTGAGGCAAGTAGAATCGTACCTCGAACTATAGAATGTTCGGGATCCTGCTCCAGTGGGGTCTGCTCCACTACAAAGGTCTAGCCTGCTCCATGGCCATGTGACCCTGCCTAACCACTCTGAGCTGATCCACTCTGCTATCGCTAAAAGACTGGAGACTGACCACCACAACCATGACCTCCACCTCGTCCTGAATGGCTGGAAGAACTCTAGTTCCTAGACTGGTGAGAAACTGGCGGCGCTGCTCCCAAACGCGGAGTCATAGAAGAACCTATGTCACCAGCTGCCAATGAGAATATCTGATAGAAGCGCTGAAGGTGACCCATCTTGTCACATGATTGGCACTCCACTGGGTCTATCTGGCACTACAGCCTCTTATACTCACTCTTCCTGCACTGGTAGCATACCACTTGGCTACCAGAAAATGTGTCTCGCCTCCTCAAATCACCGCGAAAAGACTCTCTGCGGCACTTCCTACTGTTAGTAGGAGGGATGCTAACTCAAGATGTCAAGCCGCCCTGGCTCACAACTCCAGAATCCCTCATATTGCACTTCGTGATCAGCGCCTGGTTGACGATAGAAGTGATGGAAGTCAACCGGAAGATGTTCACCTGTGAACGGATGTCCTGTCTGAGGACATCCTCGAACTTCCTTTCCAGGAATAACCCATATCCCCCTAGGAAGGGTGTAAAGTGATGAAGCTCAGTTAAATGATATGAATACTCCATGACAAAAGGAGTTCCCTACTCCAGACTCATAAAATCCCAGGTTCGATCGGCCCTCAGGGTCTCTGGATAGAAGTATTCATAGAAGATATGCTGGAACTCCTCCCAAGCCATAACATGCTAATACCCCACCTGTGAGATCACATCCCACCATCTCTTGGAGGAATCCCGTAGCATGTAAGTGTCAAGATTCACCCTCCTTTCTAGAGGTGTCTCCAGATGCTCAAAGATCGTCATCATGGCTTCTATCCATGACACTGCAGCCTAAGGTCCTCCTTCCCCAGAGAAGGTGGGAGGATGTTGCTGTAGGAAAACCCACATTAAGTCTACCATAGACGTGGAAAGAGGCAGAGCTCCATGGATGGTCTAAATAATCCTCATAAATCCTTCCCTGAACTGTGTGTCACCACTAGCATCAGGTAGAACTGCTGGTGCCAAGACTGGCACAACAGAAGGATCTGTGGGAAGTCCTTGATCAGTCATATCTGGCATCTGATCACTGTCTAGTAATTGGTGGAAAACTGGAGGACATCTCAGTTCCATGACTCTGAAATTTCAAGTGCACACCTTATATAAAAATTGTCAAGGACTAAAAACTAGAAGTATAGGGAGGGAACAGGAGAAAGAAAGAATTAAAGTTTTACAAAACAAGACTACACAGCGTGTATACAGACTACACGACATGTTCCCATAAGTCATTCACATGGGCGTGTACTCCTACCTAAACTAGTCGTGTAACACCCCAAACACATGGCGTGTTATCCTGACATGCGGTGTGTACCTGAATCCCCTTCCCCTTCCTGAGTCCTTCTACATGGTTAAGCCACACAGCTTTCCTAAGACAAAACTACACGGCGTGTTCAAGGTAGACACGGTGTGTACTTAACATTCTTCACCTGGCCTGTGTTGTTGTAGACACGGCATGTGTACCCAGGTCACACTACACGGTGTGTTCCCGATGGACATGGCGTGTACTAAGAAGTCCCAACCAACCGTGTGGTTAGTTAAATGACCAGCTACACAGCTAACACTACACGGCGTGTTCCAGACGGACACGGCATGTATGAGAAGGATAACACTGACCCGTGTTGTTAGTAACATGGTCGGGTACCTTGGTCAGACTACACGGCGTGTTCAAACCTGGCATGGCGTGTATAAGAAGAGACCCCACCGACCCGTGTTGTTAGCTACACGGTCGGGTTCTTAGGATTACACTACACAACATGCACAAGCGGTACACGGTGTGTTCCCACAAGATTTTCCGTATCCCGTGTCTCTGTCCACATAGCCTGTGACATGGTTAGAGACTACATGGCATGTACATAAACTACACAGCGTGTACTTAAGAAAATAGTTTCTTCTCGGACAGAATAACACATGGCATGTAGTCAAAACTACACGGCGTGTATTCTGGGTTTTTCCAGACAGTAAGCCTTAGAAACTACTCTGGAGCTTATAAAACACTGAAATGAACACTGAAAGTTCCAAATTCTGATCCATGAGGGCCCATACTCTTCGCGAATCAAAGCTTGGCATCTCAAACAAGTTATAAACAAGGTAAAAAAGTCAATGATCCACCAAATTCTGGTCTATGAGGGGCCATAACACCTCAATAACCAAAGCTTGGAGTTCATTCAAACAAAACCTCACACAATCAATAATCTAACAAGAATCAGATATTTTTATCAAGGCATATATCAAAACAACATTCATATTCTACACAACATCTATCACAAAAACATCCAATTGCTAATGCATCCTAGATGACATGGAAAGAATACATGACATGTGATTTCTAGAAAGTTCCTATATGATGCATTAGATAGAATACCCTCATCTCATCGGGTTGCGACAGAAATAGAACCTCAATAACATCAACAGTAACAACACAAAACATGTGAATTACTCAATGGTGAAATCAAATCAACTGTAAAATTACAAACCAGAAAAATTGCAATAAATGAGGTAAATTGGATTTTCCCTGTACATGGGTTAGCTACTCCCAGGCACAGCTTATTACCAAGTACCTATTTCTTCCTATACCTGGCTAAAGTATCTAAATAGTAATTCAAGAGAAAATAATTCCTCTTATACCACTTTGTAATGTCCCAATTCCAGAAGCCACCCAGAGGCGCCCCGTACCCGGTTGGTCACATGGCCTCAAGTGCATTTCCCTAAATTCCAGAGGCTACCGACTAGCAGCGAGGGCCATGGGTGTGATAGTGGGGAAAATATTCCCTCATTGACAGAGTAACTCAGTGGAAGAGAAAAAAATATACAATAACGGAAGCAGTAAATATCCAACAATAGTAAACAGTGGGAGACTGAGATAAGAAACAACTTGAGATAATATATAAAATGATGCATGGTACATATGTCTAAGAAAACATCTAAACAAGTCACAATGCTATAATACAACAGTGCTAAACCAGAGTGAAAAATAAAGTAGATAAACTCCTCAGCATCGCAATCCATAGCTTGGTCCCATGCTCTCCAACTCCACAGCAATCAAGTACCTGAAGTAGAAGGGTGCTTTCCCTTGTCTATAACTACAACAATATAATCTTTTTGGGCCCAAAAGAATGGCCCAAACAGGGTGTGAGACAAATCCCAGTAGGAAACCACCACAAGATCTGTGCCTAACAGTCAGTAAATATATGGCAGGTGAAAGTACAGAAAGTAGTAAACAGGAAAGTACTCAGTAGTAACCAATCCACAGTCCAAATATCAAGCAACAGCTAATCAAAGTAGATAAACACAACAGGTAACCCTCTAGAAAGTACCCACATCCTATCCCCTCTGGTCATACCTAAAAGATATAATAAACCCTCTGGGAATCACACACAGTCTCACCCCTCCGGTTCAGCTAAAGTATAGACTCTCTGAGGAAGCACTCACCTTCAATTCCCTCTATAGTCTTGTATCGATACTAAAGGCGCTCTAGGGAAGCACTTACGTCGCATTCCCTCTGTGGCCCATGTCGAGGAACTATAGAATCTCTGATGAATCACTCAACATCAATTCCCCCTGTGGTCTCACATCATAAATTATAAAAGACACTCTAGAGAATCCCTTACGTCCATTCTCCCTATGGTCTACTACACTAGGTTCTCACAGCCCTATGTAAAATCAGTAAGTATAGCATCACGTAATTTCCAAAGTAAACCTCAAGAACTACTTGGCTAGAATTCTACAATATAACAGCATATTAGAGCAACAGTCACACCATCCTATAATACTAGGAATGGGAAATTAAACAGCAGCCTAACAGGAAAACTAGACCCAAAGGTCAATACAGGCAAAACATGCATGGGAAATACATCCAAAGCACAGAAAATTACCCTATTCACAAACAATAACCTCTACTTAGGCATACAAGCAAGAAGGAAAATAATAGGGCTAAAATGGTAAACGCCCAATACCCCGTTCATGGGTATTGGGAAAATTTGAACATAAAACTCAAAGACTTTCTAGGGAAAGGCACAAACCACCTACCTCAGCGTTGTGAGATCAATATACTTTCACCAAGAGGATTGAATCGCCTTAGAACATTGTAGATATATAAAAACGCATAAAATATTCAACCCATAATAACTCACGAAAGAGGAGGAATCAAGGAATGGTGTTCTAGGAGAAGAGAGAACTCACTGATGCGATTCCAATGCAACCGACGGAGTTTGATTCAGAGGATGGACGCTCGCTCGGGGGCTCGTCAAAGATCCATGGCTCCTCGGTGCTCTCGGACGAATATGACCTAAAAGAAGAGTGTTATGTCCGTCAGACGTGACCCCAATGCGTTTAATGAAAAAAGAAAGAAAATACACGGCGTGTAATTTTGAAGTACACGGTGTGTACTTTCCTTTTCTGTACTTTTCCTTAGGCAGCCTCCACGTCACCCCACACGACAGTGTGTGTGGCCATGACACAGCCAGCACACGGCCTCCTGCAGCAACGAAGTACACGACATGTACTCATAAAGTACACGACATGTACTTCAAAAATTTCCAGAAACTTCGCTTTTCTCAAAAACTCTAGGAAAAGGAAAAACATACCTGAAAAGAAGATCTGGGTTCTTAAATTTTTAAAAAAAATTGAAGAAATTTCAATGAATAATACCCATAAAATCAATGTTTTATTCAAAAGTGGGAATTTATATTTAAGGGGTTAAAACCAATTGAAATGGAATGAAAAATAATAATTGTAAATGTTTAAAGTTATTATGGGATTTAATTAGGAGCTTTAATTGTTAATTTTATTTAACAATGACTTTTGTTTCAAATATTTATGAAGTGTTACTTATTTTTTCAAGTAAAAAGGGGGTCTAGCCATGGACAACCCTTATCCACAACCATTGCAGACACATAGCCATCCCACTAGGGATCACCCAGACAAGAAGGGTTGTGGGAGATCCATCTCAATATGGTAGGAAGATAATGGGTAATCAAATCCCATTCATATGTGGCCCACGGGGAGTCAAGCTCGTGGGGGGTATAGTTGGGATTGAAGGCCCGCACGGGCCACATGTGGTGTGCCCTGTAGGTGGTGTATGTGTGTGTTTTGTGGAATCATGTCCCTGCTATAGGTAGTTTTGGACAGTACTCCTATGCCTTATATTATAAAGGAGCATGCCTTCTGACTTCCAATTCAATGTGGGACAGAGATTTCACTGCTTAATGTTCATTTTGACATAAATGATGTCGTCCTATGAAAGATCTTGTATGCCTCACCTCAGATACAAATTTCCTCTGAACTCTACCACCTACCATCATCCTCCATCACTAGCCACCACTGCTTCATCACCAGAATATCCATTTTCATGCCAAAAGAGCTTGGGATTGACCTATACCATCACTACAAGCCCTCGATACCACCATGGATCACCTCAGGACACTCGGCTAATCACCATGAGCCATTTCGTGGCTTTATATGGATATGTGAAGGTCAGATGAAGGAGGGTCTCCCACTACTCACTACTACCTCGCTTCATCACCTATTTTGCCTCACCTTCTATGTAGAACTGCCACATCAAACCCCCTGCATCCCATTCCATGCAAAGAAGGAGGCCATCTTATCTACACCTATACCCCATGTGGATTTATTCCACACCAAATGAGGATACACCCAAGATCCTTGGGTGTTTCCCATTTCAAAATTAGTGAGTCTCACAGGGGTTTAAATAGAGATCTTAAATGAAAATTTTAAGAGAAGGTCAAGGCTCTCTGCCTCTATAAAAGAAGATTCATTTTCCACTAATGAGGGAGTCCATACTATGAAAGGAATCCACCGTGAACCAAGAGTCTTGTCCATGTTGTTTTTCTTTCTTTTTTTATTTTATTTTATTTTATTTTATTTTTATTTTATTTTTTATTTTAAATTGTAGTTTTAATTTATTTTTCTTTAATAAATAAATAATTCATGTATTTCTTTAATTTAAAGTGTTCCACCCCTTTCTTCGATTTTTCTTCTTCTCTTCTCCTTCTTCTTCTTCTCATTCTTCTTATTCTTTTTATTTTTATTTTTATCATTTAACATTATCTCTATATTATATATATATATTTATTTATTTATTTATTTATCTATTTATTTATTTATTTATTTTATTCTTCCATGTCTCTCTTCTATTTTATTTTATTATTCATTATCTCTCTCTTTCTATCTCTCTCTTATCATCCCCCATTCTTCTTTTTATTTTATTCTCATTCTTATTTTTATTTTATTTTATTTTATTTCCTCTTCTTCTCTTTTATCTTATTCATCATTGTGATCTCTTACCCTAAAAAATGAGGAGATGACCAAATTCTTAGCTCGGGGAGGTCAAGATATTCTTAAATTCTTACTGAAATTTTATTTTATGTTTTTGGTAGATATGAGTGGAATACATGGGTGTGAATAATTTCCCCCATGACATGTGTCTTTATCTATTTCTATTCTTTTTTAACTCTTTTCCCTCTCTTCATTGGTTATATATTCACACGATGGAGTTTAACTAATCAATGGATGAAACGGTATTCGATTAAGATGGGTCCTGGAAGGTGTAACACCTTCGACTAAGGTGTTCCATAAACCTTGATTATAGGAGGATTTGGAATTTAGATTGCTTAATATATTCAATATTTCACAATTTATAAATAAAAAAATATTAATCCATCATGATATTTCATGATTGGATTATCAAACTAAAATAAAAAAAAATAGAGGTGAATAATTATGGAACCCAAAAACCAACCTTAGGTTCAAGTGTTTTCTTTTAAATTTTATTCTATTTAGCATTTCATGTTATTTTAGTTTAAAATTATCATTTTACAAGTCATTTCAATATTTTATAAAGTAAACAAACCCCCAATTTATTAGTGTTTTCATAAAATAATAAAAACAACAAAAAAATTTAGTTTTGGAGAATTATAATAAGTGAGTGAACAAACTAAAAAGATCCTCAAGAGAGATGACCCTAGTTATCCACTATGCTGCACTAGGAAAATAATTTTATTTTTTTATGCCCCATAATAGGCATAAATCAATATTCTTCTTAAAAATATCTAAATCTTACTTCCCTTCATTTTTTTATCCTTTGGAGTCCGAGTAGTCTGGAAATACCTATAAGCAAGATCGGTGAATCCTACTTCAATCAATCTAAAACTTTCTTCTAGTTTTTAGGCTTGGAAAAACTTTTCCTCTCTCCTTTTCCTTAGGTCATTCATTTTAAAAGGCATAATATATAGGTGTTATTATTCTTGTTCAACTTGTAAAAAATGAGTTTTTCTAATCCTTCCAGAAAATTCATGAATAATTCTTAAATGGTTTACCAAAAATTATCAAATAATTATAAATAATAATTATCATGATTAACTCGGCTTATTTTAGAGAGATAAAATATTATCACATATGAAATTATAATTATTCTTTAAGAAATATACCCTTAAGAACATTATATGGCTTAAATGGATAGTTTTAAATTATCTTTAAGCGAAAAAGTTTTGTCACATGTGGTGTTTTTATTTATTTTGGAAATAAAAAAATTGGAACCGGTTCTTGGAGTCCTTGGTGATTAGTTTGAACTGACTAAAATGTGGACATGATTCGGGGGATGTTTATTTAGTGAAATTTTGGAGTATTTCATAAATGATCTAAAGGTAGGAATCTCTTGAATTTAGAAAATATTTTGTATGGGTTATTGTCATGATCATTGGCATGTGTGTGTATCACTGGAAAAACCTATGTCTAATGCTTGATCACAAGGGATGTGTGTACATGTTCATGACCTATTCTTATGTTTCTTTCATATGGATTATGATTATTATGATACTTGTTGATTTTATGTGATGATTGATTTGTTATATGTTTCATGTATCGTATGTGATGTTCTTGTGTCTTCAGAAGTTGAGTGTGAAGGTTGATCTTATTTGGACTATCCTCTGAGAAGGATGTGCCATACATTAGTCAGTGTGTACTTGGGCTATCCCATCTGGTAGGATGTGTCACATGATTTTGGGATATCCTCTAAGAGGGATGTGTTAGTTATTTTTCAGCATGTTCTTGGGTTATCCTAGCTGGCGGGATGTGTCACATGATTTGGGTTTATCCTCCAAGGGGATGTGTCAAGAATATGACTGATGTTTCTTTCAGTGTGATGTTGAAGTAGGTGGAGTTAATCTCTGAGGACGCGGAATAGGTTTCGTACTTGAGTGGTATATTGTTATTTATATTTATACCATCTTTACTTTATTAGTATGCACCTATAAATCTTATTCACTGATGTTAAGGGCCATTGGTGGTGTCATACTGAGTCTTGTACTCACACCTTACTTAGAAATTTCGACGTGTTTGTAGATTTCATGACTAGGGATCCATTGAAGGGAAAGGTCCCTATGGTGGATAGTTGAGCAGGTGGAGTAGGAGTGTGATGTCCCAACCTGGATTCCACTAAACAGTGCTCCAAGATGATGGTCCACATGGCCTCAAGTGAACCAACATGTACGTCATAGGCTTCCAACTAGCAATAAGGGTCCAAGGTGGTACAGTGGGAAGAATATACCTTCATGATTAGAGTAGAAAAGTTGTGAAATGAATAGATAAATAGCAGAAGCATAATAAATATCTATCAGTGGAAGGTAAATCATCCAAATGTAATAAATAACCAACATCAATAATATCCATAATCATATACAAAATAATTTAATTTCATGTATCTATCAAAAGTAAACAAGAAGGAATAGAAGTATGCATACAATATAGTACATGTATCAAAAGAACAAAAGACCAAAAATATTATCCCCAATAGAATCACGATCCATAGCTTGGTCCTATTCTTCCCTGATCTCATTATATAATCAAATCGCATATCAACCAATGGGCACTTTACCCCATCCCTACCTACATCCACATAATATTCCCAAGTACCATCAGTGGCCTAGATAGGGTGTGAGATAAACTCGGTAGGCCACCACTAACGGAGTCTATAAATACCCGGTTAGTGTATATAATATGAGCAGTATGAAAATATAGTAAATAATAATAAATAATAGAAACTGTAAAGGGGTCATCTATGGTTCGTTAAATATACCAGGCTGACACTACCTACTTCATCCCATATCGGATAATCTCTGAACAGGTAACCATATGTATACATATATATGGTCTGTATACATAGGGACGTCTACAGCCATATATGTGGATACTTCTACTAATCTGGACCCAAGGCGTAACTATGGAATCCATGAGTAGTAGCATGAGTCTCATAAGTGTCAAGGTATGTCATGCGTGGTATCACAATAATAATGAATTCCATGCTTGGTATCATAATAGTAGGGTCTCCAATACTGAATTAGAACAATAGGGTTTCCATGCATGTATCATAATAGTAGGGTCACCAGGCCTATATCATAACTTTAGGGTCACCATGCCCATGTATCATAACAATAGGTACGTCATGCCCAAATCATATCAGTAGGGTATCTATTCCCAAGTATCATAATTCATAAGGTTTTTCATACCCATTTATAATAGTAATAAGTAGTACAGGATTTAATAAGAGACAACATATAATTCATAGTTAATTAGCAATTCTCTTTAACAAGGGCATAACCATTTTCCAATTTAAGAAAGTGATGAGGTCATACCACTCACTTTCAATACAGTTCATTATAATCCTCTCCCTTATGAGACATGTCAAAACCATATAAATGATGGTTTGGTTATTAAAGCATTTATAGAATCAAGGGAAATTACATGGGCACACCTCAATGATTGGAAACATCTTAAGGGGACCTATTCCAATATGAATAAAGTAATATTAGGTTATATCTATCATGGGTATCGAATTAAACATGGTTTATGTGTAATTTAAGGCAAAACATAGAGAATCCATCATGTGGCACATGACGCATAATATAAAGCATCATGACTTTGAGGGATAAATACTAGACCACCTACCTTATGCCTGTAGAGGATAAATCACCTAGTATCTATAGTGACCCTATCCTTTTACATATAACATTACATTATTTTAAGCATAAGTATACATCAGTGTACAAGACAAGGATCGTAAAGTCTAGTGTCTTTGAAGACTAGGTACATAATAAAACATTATAAAAAACACTTTTTATTTAAACTCCATAATTATCTCCTATATTCCATTGTGCTCATACATCTGTATAAGATAACCTGGGGATAACATGAACAAAGGGATGAGCTAAAATCCCAGTAAGGGAATAACCATAAGAACAAAGCATTAGAACATGGGATAGAAGGCATGACATGATGATATAAAAAGGTATTTAATATGGAATAATAACATATAAACATGGAATCATATAAGAATGGAATATTAGAAATGTGGTTGGAACATAAAACATAACTTTAGTATGAGTCAAGGCTAACTGCCAAGATCGTTTCACATAGTAGCACAAGCCAAGGCTAACTGCCAAAACCGTCACACATAACATCTCATGAGACTTAACTTTACCCAATGCATTGGAGTGATATCTGAACTTTTAATGAATATGTTTTCCACATAAAGAATCATACATAATCAATCTTATATAAAGATAAGAGTTATCCATAGAAATAATTGGGTACCACAATCATGTCATAAAGCATAACTAATGGGTGTATCATAAAAGTGTCCATGAAAGAAAGGAATTAGAAAATACATGGACATTAATATGGTAAAATATGAATATATCAAGTTAAGTGATGTCAAACAGAAGTGACAACATGTAAGAAATGTATTTGATAAATTTTATCATTAAAACATTTTTGTGCGGCTTTAAGGAAATACTATAGAGATTTTAAAATAGAAAAGGGGAAAATATTTTATACAAAACCAGAATTGAACAAAGAAGGTTTTCATAATAAAAATAATTATTTTATAAATAAAATGGTGGATTAAAATAGAAGATATAGTTCACTTGAAATTGGGTAAAAATTTGGGAAGTTTCCTTAAAATGGGTTTGCTTATTGGGAAGTATCGAAAATGGAATCACTTAAAAGGATGTATATCCCCAAAAGAGAATAAGGGATGAATATTGAAACATGATTTTGGAGCATATAAAAATAATGTATAATTTTTACTTAAAAAATAAAAGACAACTTTATTTTGGTAAAAATAAAGATAAAGCAACCCGAATGAATAAAGGCGATTCAGGTAGAATTCCTTACGGATTATCGACATAGTATCGGGTGTACTTAAGAGGGATTCATGAGAGAAAAGGGGGTTTATAATAAATTATACATCATTAAGGAAGTAAGGGGGTTATAAATCATACCCCATCATTAGGGATTACACATAAAATGTCATATAATAGAGGATATTCTTGAATAAAAGTGAAATGGAGAGGATCTCTTACCTTAAATCTGATAGTGATCTTTGCTTGAACTTAATGACCTGAATAATAAAATTAGGTTCAATAATTAATAATTAAATAACATATTATATAATTAAATGATTTATTATAACCTTTTTAAGTTAATTAATAACATTTTTTATTGGTTATGAGGTTCAATTTCATTGTTTGGGTCTGTTTGTTTTTATAGTTTCCTTGAACGGTTCACTTGTATTCATGAATGGAAGTTCATTTAAAATGTGGGTAAACATCCAGAATTGTAATTATATGTTATTTATGATGTTACATAAATTTAAATTATCTTATAAATAATTTTTTTTATACCATGAGAATGGATCATTAGATGAGAATTTAATAAATATTGTTTGGGTTAATTCGGGCGGTCTTTCGACCACAATGAACTTGTTTTGTTTAATCATTTAGTAATATATACATAAGTTAGTTAAAAAATGTTAAATAGGATATAATAAATATAAAATATCCTGGTTAAACCATAAAAACAGTTCCATGACTAGATCTTAAGGCGGTAAAGGAAAATGAAAACATGTCATTCTTAAAGGTGATAAATTAACACCTCACGAACAGTGTTTCCCTTTATAAAATAAAAAGAAGAGGAGAAGGGGGTTGGATGATATATTCTCCCATTAGTATCATAAAATTACATTATATTTAAGATAATTTAGTTAACATACCATGTGTATGAGGATAGTTTGGGAGAGATTTAGGAAAATAACTTGAAATTCAAAAGGAAATTAAAGGAAAAGAGAGAGAGAGGAATTACCTCTTGAATCCTTCTTAAGGCACCTTGGATTGGTATTTTGATAAGACCAAAAGATCTAGGATGGGGGGAGGGTTAGGAAAGATGTTTGGGCATATTTTAGACAATTCTTGAAGCTTCATAGGTGTGAAGAGAAGAGGTAAGGAGGGGTGGTATTTATAGTGTAGGAGAGGAAATTTTTAATAATATTTAATTCCTTAGTTTATTATTTTCCCTCAAGACCAGAAATAGTGATGATTACATGACCAAGAATAGTAATAAATGCATGTGAGTTAGTGATAATGGCCTTACATTATCCATACCTCAGCTGATGACATCATAATTCATGTATTTAGCATTTATCGTAAATTTTTGTATTTTACTATTCATTAAAAATTCATGTATTTTAGAAAAATCCCAAAAATTCACCCTAACCATTTTTAAATGTGTAGAATCCAAAAATGAAATCCATTTTTCAAAAATATTTTTCTAAATATGATTAATTTAATTTTTAATTAAAAACATAATTTACTCAAAAACAACAATTTTAAAACATTTATTTTCTTATTCCCAGATATAGGTATATTGTACTTCCGCTTGAATACTATCATAGGTAAGATTACTATTCATTAGAATATGTCACTATTAATAAGGGTAATATTACTATTCATAAGGGTATTTTTTATTCACCAAAAATTAATTTGGTCATATTAGACTCCAAATAACTTACTGATCGCAACTGTGTATGTCATATTTTCGAAATTCAAATCACAGAAGTGACAAACTTATGTTTAATGGTCACACAGTAATTATTAGTTCATTATGTTGTGATTTCATGTGATTATATGGCGTAATCATAAGAATTAAATTTACATTGAAAAATATTGGGTCATTACATTCTTCCCCCCTTAAGAAATTTCACCCTCAAAATTTCATTTTACATTCTAAGCCATAAACAGGTGTGGGTACTTTTCCTTCATTGCCTCCTACAGTTCCCATGTTTCCTCTTCATACTTATGGTTCCCCCACAGTACTTTTACCAGGTGAGTAGTCTTGTTACTTAGAACTTTATCTCTATGATCCAAGATCTTCACTGGCTACTCCTCATAAGAAAGATCATCCTCCAACTGTACCACCTCTGAAGAGAGTACATGTGAAGGATCTGGTATGTACTTCCTTAAGAGAGATATATAGAAGACATCATGTACTTTGGTCATGGTAGATGTAAGTGCTACTTGATAGGCCACATCCCTGACACGATCAAGAATATCAAAGGGGTCAATGTACCTAGGACTTAACTTCCCTTTATTTCCAAACCTCATGAACTTCTTCTATAGAGATATGCATAGAAATACCATGTCTCCAACTTTGAACTCAGAGTCTCATCGATGATTGTTTGTATAACTCTTCTGTCAATTTTGGGCTTCCTTGATATGCTTCTGAATGGTTTTCACCTTCTCCACCATTTTTTGACCATTTTAGGTCCTAATAGCTTATGCTCACCGACTTCATCCCAATACGTCAGTGTTCTATACCTTTTCCCATAAATGGATTCATATGGTTCCATTTGGATGCTAAAGTGGAAACTGTTATTGTAGTAGAATTCAACCAGTAGAAGATGTTGGTCACATCCTCCTTTGAAGTCCATAGAACATTCTCTCAACATATCTTCCAGTGTCTGAATAGTTTGCTCAGATTGGCCATTATTTTGTGGATGATAGGCCATAATGAAGTTCAGTTCAGTGCTTAGAGCATGTTGGATACTTTTCCAGAACTTCAAGGTGAATCTCATATCATAATCAGATATAGTAGATAGTGGTACTCCATGTAGCCTTACCACTTCTTTGATGTAAATCCATACAATTTTATCCAATGATAATTCCTCTTGAATTTCAATAAAGTGAGCTGTCATTGTAAGACAATCCACAATGACCCATATAGCATTGTTTCCTCTGTATGTCCTTAGAAGTCCAGTGAAAAAGTCCATGGTGATGTTCTCCCACTTCCATGTTGGTATGGGTAGTGGTTGCATCATCCCCTTATACTTATTTCTCTTAGCCTTCACTTGTTGACATACTAGGAACTTTGATGTATATTCATCAATCTCCCTTTTGATATTATCCCACCAAAAGTTTTCTCAAAGATATCGATACATATTTGTTCTCCCTAGGTGGATAGAGAAGGTAAAGCTATGTGTGTCATTTAGAATATCCTTATTTATCTCTGGATCAGATGGTACACATAATTGTGATCGAAATCTTACAACTTCTTCCTCATCAATCTTGAACTCAGAGGATTTCCCATTTCTGATAGCTTCCACCCTTTTCAGAAGTTCCACATCTTTTCTTTAAGCATCCTTTATTTTCTCCATGAGGGATGGTTGAGCAATCATTTGAGAAAGGATTGTTGATGTTCCTCCCTTAATGATTCACATGTTCATCCTCTTCAAATATAAGAATAACGAATCCTTTTCAATTCTCATCATTGATAAAGATGTAGGATCCTTTCTACTTAGAGCATCTATCACCTTGTTTTCCTTACCGGGATGGTAGTGGATTGACCAGTCATAATCCTTGATGAGATCTATCCATATTCATTTGTTCATATTAAGATATTTTTGTGTGGATATATATTTTAGACTCTTGTGGTCAGTATATATCTCACACTTCTCCCCATATAGATAATGACACCATATTTTCAATGCGAAAATCACACCCGCCAACTCCAGATCATGTGTGGGATAGTTTTACTCATGGATTTTCAGCAACCTTGAGGCGTAGGTTATCACTTTATCATTTTTCATCAGCACACAGCTTAATCCCTTCTTTGAATCATCATTGTACACCACAAAGAGTTCTCCACTTGTTTGGAGTGTGAGTACTGGTGCAGTGATAAGCCTTTTTTCAACTCCTTAAAGCAATCTTCACATTCCTGAGTCTAGAAAAACCTTACTCCTTTCCATGTTAGCTCGGTCATTGGGTTTGATAATCATAAAAATTTCTTCAAAAATCGTCTATAATACCCATCTATACCTAGAAATTTTTTGATCTCTGTTACAGATATTGTCTTGGGCCACTCTTTAATTTCCTTTGTCTTGGAAGGGTCTACAGATATCTCTTTTCTAGTGATAATATGCCCCAATAATGATACTTCCTCCATACAGAACTCACATTTACTGTACTTTTCATACAGATTCTCCCTTCACAAAGTTTTCAACACAGTATTCAAATGCTCCTCATGTTCCTCCTTACTCTTAGAGTATATCAAAATATCATCAATAAATACTACCACAAATTTTTTGAGGTAATCTCTAAAGACTCTATTCATTAAATTCATGAAAATTTATGGATCATTAGTGAGTATGATGGGAATCACTATGAATTCATAGTGTCTATACCTCATTCGAAAGGCATTCTTGGGAATATCTTCCTTCCTCACCTTTAATTGGTGATATCACGACCGAAGGTCCATCTTAGAGAAATAACTATCCCCACAAAGCTGATAAAACAATTCATATATCTATAGAAGGGGATACTTGTTATTTATTTTGATTTTATTGAGCTCATGATAATCAATTCATAGGCGCATTGATCCATCCTTCTTCTTAACGAAGAGTACAGGCACACCCCACAGTGAAACACTCGGGCATATAAAACCCTTCTCCAGATTCTCCTGTAACTGCTTCTTCAACTCTTCCAGATCTATGGTGGCCATTCTATATGGTTTCTTTTATATAAGTAGAGATCCAACAATAAGTTCAATTGAGAACTCAAACTCTCATATAGGAGTAAGACCATGAAAATCTCCAGGGAATACATTAGTGTAATCTCTCATGATGGGCATGTCTTCGATCATGATTCTATCCTTTGTCTCAATAATTTGGGATAGATATGCTTGCTCATAATGAATAAATATACACACTTAATCCAATGATTATAAAAGAGATTCATCTTCCTCCTTATACTTTTAAAGAATTGGAGGATGCTTCAGGATGTGAAGAGTGATCTCCCTTTCTCGATAGTTGATGTTGGATTTGTATAAAGATAGCCAATCTATGCCCAAGATAGCATCGAACTCCACTAAAGGAAGTATGGTAAGATTTTTTGGGAGGTTCAATCCACAAACATTAACTGGGGAGGATTTATAAACCATGGACACAATAATTACTCCATTCACTATTCTCACAGATAACTTATTCTCCAAATTTTTAGGTGGTGTTTGAATAGTTCTACTAAAGTTGAAATATATAAAAGAATGCATAGAACCAGAATCAAATAGTATATTCTCTGTTATTTAATGAATAACTAGTGTACCTGTCACCACATTGTTTTCCAGCTCCACCTTAGCAGTAGTGATAGCATAATCCCTTTCATGTTTCCTTGAAGGTTGTTGTTGATTTCCTCCACCAACCCTTGGATTAGGGAAACTGTTTTCATAATGCCCATGCTCCTTGCAGTTATAACACTACACTATAGTATGAGTGTTGATCTAAACCTTCCTTTCTTCTTCCACATTAGTATGATTTTTCATATCCATTCGGCAATTATTTGACAGATGTCCCAGCTTTCCACATTTGAAGCAATTCCTAGTTCCCTTTAGACAATTCCCAGGATGCTTCTTCCCACAACTTTTACAAGTGGGATATTCAAGATTCTTTCTATCATGGGATTTGTTTGTTAAACCACCCATGTTGTTCTCCATTTTCCTCCTCTTGTAACTAGGCCCATAAGACCACTAAGAGTCTCCAATCTCCATTTCAACCTTGAGATAACAACAGACAATCTCCTCATAATTATCAAAGTCTTGAATCGCCAACACCTTTTATAGACTCACCTTTAGCCCGCTAAAGAAGTGATCCACCTTTCTTTCTGTGTTCATGACAAAGCAATAGGCATACCTTGCAAGCCTTGTAAAGTTTTATTTATACGTCCCAATGGACTCATCTTCCTTCTTCTTGAGTCTGAGGAACTCTCTTTACATCTTGATATGGAGGGTTTAAGGAAAATATTTATTGAAAAACATCCTCTTTAATTCCTCCTGATCCATAGAATCAATTTCCTCTTGGGACTTTGTATTCTTGATCAGTGTCCACCACTGATCAGCTTCCCCATCAAAAATATTGACTGCCAATATAACTTTCTCTTCTTCCAAGCACTGGAGGATGGAGAATATATTTTCAATGGAGTTAATCCACTTTTCTGCGAGCAGGGGATCATAAGATCCTCTAAACAAGGGAGGCCTTTTCTTCATAAAGGATTATATGGAAACTTTCTCTTTCCTTGGAGGAGGAGGGCATTCTACATGATTCAAGTTATTATTCATAACTTGAGCCAGCTGAGCAAGTACTATCATGAAGTTTTGAGCACCCATTCATGTCATATCATGCATATCATTAGGGAAATATTCACATTTCCTATCACATTTTTTGTTAGAACGTATTCTTCTATTTCTCGACATTAAATAAGAAAAATAATGTACAATTAGAGGGATTGAATACTTAGTTATTGAAGTATATCCTAACTTTTGATTCCTTAAGTTTAAATCTAGGTTATCCTCGATTTATTTCTTAACATATATTCTTATGGGATTTATTTTTATTCCCTTGATGATGGTTTGTACTAAGCTCATGGATTCACCAAAGAATATCCCCCAGGAGTGTTAAACCAAGAGTGAAGCAAGGCCCGTTTTCATATACCAAGATACCCTGAGTCAGGCCTGAAACTCCTTATCAGAGTTTTCACTCCTAGGTACATCTATTCTAGAGCCACCTCTACCTTTTTGTATCCAGATAGGGGTGTATTTTCTTGATAAACCACTTACTCTATACTTACCAAAAGTTAGGGATGTTTTTTTATACTTCGTCTCTTCCTTAAGGTTATCACTAAGGTGATCTATTCATAATCTCAAAAAATAACTATACCATTCTTTGATACCAACTATAGTGACCCTATCCTTTTACATATAACATTATATGATTTTAAGCATAATTATACATCAGAGTACAAGACACGGATCGTAAAGTCTAGTGTCTTGGAAGACTAGGTACATAATCAAACACTATGAAAAAAAAAATTATTTAAACTCTATAATGAACTCCTATCTTCCATTGTGCTTATACACCTACATAGGATAACTTGGGGATAACATGAACAAAGAGATGAGCTAAAATCCTAGTAAGGGAATAACCATAAGAACAAAGCATTAGCACATGGGATAAAAGGCATGACATGATGATATAAAAGGGGATTTAGCATATGGAATCATAAAATATAAACAGGAAATAATATAATCATGGAATAATAGAAATGTGGAAGCAACATAAAACATGACTTTAGTACGAGTCAAGTCTAACCGCCAAGATCGTTTCACATAGTATCACAAGACAAGGCTAACCACCAAGACTGTCGCACATAACATCTCATACAAATTAACTTTACCCAATGCATTAGAGTGTTATATGGGCACACCCATCTTAACTTTTCATGAATATGTCTGCTACATAAATAATCATACATAATCAATCTAACAAAAATATAAGGGTTACCCATGGAAAGAATTTGGTACCATAATCATGTCATAAAGCATAACCAATGAGTGTATCATAAAAGTGTATATGAAAGAAATGAATTAGAACATAAATGGGCATTCATAAGTTAAAATAGGCATATATCATGGTAAGTGATGTCAAACATAAGTGACAACATGTAATAAATTTATTTGAGAAATTTTAGCATTAAAACATTTTTGTGCGGCTTAAAGGAAAATACTATAGAGCTTTTAAAATAGAAAAGGGAAAAATATTTTATATAAAACCAAAAGTGAATCAAGAAAGTTTTCATAATAAAAATAATGATTTTATAAATACAATGGTGGCTTAAAACAGAGGATATATTTCACTTGAAATTGGGTAAAAATTTGGGAAGTTCCTTTAAAACGAGTTTGCTTATTGGGACGTATCAAGGAGGAAATCACCTAAAAGAATGTATATCCCCAAAAGAGAACGAGGGATGGATCTTAAAACATGATTTTGGATCATATAAAAAGCTTTTATAAGTTGTACATAAAAAAATACAACTTTATTTGGGTAAAAAGAAAGATAGAGCAACCTGAAGGAAAAAAGGTGGTTCGAGTAGAATTCCATACATATTGTCGGCATGGTATCGAGTGTACTTAAGAGGGATTCATGAGAGATAATGAGGTTTATAATAACTTATAAATCATGTGTAAAGTAATGGTGAGGTGTAAAATCACACCCAATCATTAGGTATTACACATAAAATGGGATATCAAAGAGGACATTTTTGAATAAAAGTGAAATGGAGAGGATCTCTTACCTTAAATATGATGGTGATATTTTCTTGAACTTAATGACCTGAATAATAAAATTAGGTTAATTAATTAATCATTTAAGAACCTATTCTATAATTAAATTATTTATTATAACCTTTTTAAGTTCATTCATAACATTTTTGATTGGTTATTAGGTTCAATTTCATTGTTCGGGTCCATTTTTTTTTTATAGTTTTCTTGAACAGTTCACTTGTATTCGTGAATGGAAGTTCATTTAAAACGTGTGTAAACATCCAAAATTTTAATTATATGTTATTGATGATGTTACAGAACTTGAAATGATCTTATAAATAATTTTTTTTATATACCATGAGAATGGATCATTAGATAATAATTTAATGATGGTCGTTTGGGTTAATTCAGACAGTCTTTCGACCACAACGAACTTGTTTTGTTTAATCATTTAGTAACATGTACATAAGTTAGTTACATAACAGTAAATAGGATATAATATATATATATAATAGCCTTATTAAACCATAAAAATTATTCCATGACCAGATCTAAAGGCGGTAAAGGAAAATGAAAACATGTTGTTCTTAAAGGTGGTAAATTAACACCTCACGAACAACGTTTTCCTTTATAAAATAAAAATAAGGGGAGTAGAGAGTTGGATGATATATTCTCCCATTATTATCATAAAATTATAGTATATTTAAGATAATGTAGTTACCATACCATGTGTATGAGGATATGTGAGGATATATTTAAGAAAAGAACTTGAAATTGAAAGGAAATTAAAGGAAGAGAGAGAGAGGAATTACCTCTTGAATCCTCCTTAAGGAACCTTGGATTGGCCTTTTGATGAGACCAGAAGATCTTAAATGTAGGGGAGGGTATAGGGAAGATATTTTTTCATAGTTTAAACAAGTCTTGAAGATTTAGAGGTGTGAAGAGAATAGGTAATGAGTGGTGGTATTTATAGAGGAGGAGAGGAGATTTTTCATAATAATTAATTCCTTAGTTTATTATTTTCCCTCAAGACTGGAAATAGTGATGATTACATGACCAAGAATAGTAATAAGTTCATGTGAGTTCGAGATAATGTCCTTACATCATCCATACATTAGATGATGACATCATAATTCATGTATTTAGCGTTTTTTGTAAATTATCGTATTTTACTATTCATAAAAAATTCAAGTATTTTAGAAAAATATCAAAAATACACCCTAACCATTTTTCGACGTGTATAATCCAAAAATGAAATCCATTTTTCAAAAATAATTTTCTAAATATGATTACTTTAATTTTTAATTAAAAACATAATTTACTCAAAAAACAACAATTTTAAAACATTTATTTTCTTATTCCCAGATATAGGTATATCGTACTTCCACTTGAATACTATCATAGGTAATGTTACTATTCATTAGGGTATTTCACTATTAATAAGGGTAAAATTACTATTCATAAGGGTATGTTACTATTCACCAAAAAATAATTTGGTCATATTAGACTCTAAATAACTTATTGATCGCAACCGTATATGTCAGATTTTCGAAATTCAAATCACAGAAGTGAAAAACTTATGTTTAAAGGTCACATAGAACTTAATAGTTAATTATGTTGTGATTTAATTTGATTATATGGAATAATCATAAGAAGTAAATTTCCATTGAAAACATTGGGTCGTTATAGTATCGGACTTTGGTTTGGTCCAGATCTGAAGAAAATGGAAAAACATATGAATTCCCTAGAAATAAGGAATATGATCCTTCACCTAAATAACTTAGTCAAGAGAAATAAAAATGACAAAAGGTGCAATATGAATAGATAACTCATCGGTGCACATCCAAAAAGATAATTTAAATTCAAATCAGATTCCAGACAATGAAACGGGATCAAAGCCTAGAAGAAGCTTGAAGAGGATATCAAATGAGAGAAAAATGAGTTGTTGTCCACTAAAATGAAGTAAAGGAGAAAAGGGTTTAAAAGTTATAAGAAAATAAGTTCAAAATAGTAATTTCACCTAAAAATAAGAGGTCACACAGTTGGCTGAATCTTGTACCAATCATGCACTAAGCACTACCTCAAGAGGGGACTTGCACGGTTCATGTGCATGGTTTGGGAAACCATACACAAACTGTGTGTTTTTCCTCTGCTAAAAATTTCATAGCCTCTGTATGGGAATGTGCCCTGGGTTATATGGTTAGGGAAAACTGTGCATCCCACTTCTTCCCACTAAAACTCCCCACACGGTTAGTAGAAACCATGTGGAATGAGATACACAATTTCTAATAATTGTGTGTTCTAGTGTTCTCTTCCATTGTTCAGGGTTTTGGGCTTTGAACAAGCCTCATACACCCTCGTTTCCTCCATAACTTCACTAGGAATCCATATTAGGTAAAAACCAAATAATTAGACCAAAAAATAAAGGATGCATACCTCATAGAAAAGTTGGGTTCTTATATTCTTTCTCCGTTAAAGGAACTTGTCCCTGAGTTACCCTTTCAAGGGAGGTATAGCATCATCTGAGAGTAACTCTGACCACTGAGAGCATGTGTCAGCCTCTCACTCCCAAGTTCATCTTGTACCTAGATGTTCTATCATAGCACCTTTACTAAAGGGATAGGATGGCCTTGGAGAACCTTCATGCTCTAATCAAATATGTGTATGGGTTACTCCTCAAAATAAGCATCAGTATCCAGCTCAACATCCTTAGGATCAAAAGTATGATATGGGTAAGAATGATAGCAGTGAAGTTGTGAGATGTGGAAGACGTAGTGCATAGTACGGTACCTCTAAGGTAATAAAAACTGATAGGCTACCAACCCGACTCTATCCAAGATCTCAAAAGGACTAAAAAGTGAGTCGATATCTTCCCTTACCTTTGTATCCATTTATTACCAAGTCTGGGTGATGCCCACAAAAAACAAAATCCCTAACCTTGAACTCCATAGATCATGAATGGCAATCGGCGTATGATTTATACATAGTTTGAGCAGTAGACATACATTTTATGATCAATTGAACCTACTCTGAAGTCTTCTGCATGAGATGAGGACCATTAGCACTTTCTATCCTACCTCTAACCAATATAGGGGTGAATGGTAGGGCCTAACATATAAGGACTCATATGGGGTCATCTAAATTGTTTCCTGAAAGTTATTATTGTAGTAAAATTAAATGAGAGGGGTATGATTCTCCCAATACCAATTGAAATTAAGGACTCATGCTCATAGCATGTACTCTAGTACCTATATAGTATATTCTGACTATCCATCAGTCTAAGGGTGAAAATTTATGCTCATAAGTAACTATATACCCAAATATCTCTATAACCCTTGTCAAAACCTCGATGTGAAATGAGCATCCCTATCTAAAATGATATTACAAGGGACCCTGTGTAGTTTTATAATCTCGCAAACAGTAAGTCTTCTCATCTCATCAACTAAGATAGATTCTCATATATGAAGTAAGTGGGATACTTTCATCAGTTGATCCACGACCACCCAAACTAAGTCTCTGCCTTGAGTTGAACTCGATAATATATTCACAAAATCCATTGTGAAATCATCCCATTTCCATTCTGAGACTGGTAATGGATGTAACAAGACAACAGGGAACTGTTGTTCTACCTTCACCTACTGACAGGTGGAATACCTAGTGATAAAACCCGTTATCTAATGTTTCATTCCAGACCCACCAATACAGATGACGTATATCACGATAAAACTTGGAGATACCTAGGTACACTATCCACTGAGAATAAAGTTACTCTCACGTTAGTCCCTTTATCATATCTATAGGAACCCAGATATTCCCATGTATAGATAGGATGTCATCTCCATCAATAGACCAATCAGTAGGTAGGTCCTTACCATAAACACTCTCTTATAGGACCAAGCCTTCAGGACCTGAAAACTACCTCATATTCACTCTATCCAGAAGTGATGAGGTCATTGATAGTGATGTGAGTACGAAATTTATATGATATTCTTGAACCTATATGTGTATCTCAAAAAATAATGACATAAGCTGCCACTCACTACTAATCTCCTAAACCATCTGTGTCTGAGTCCTCCTGCTCAGAGCATCAGAAATAGCATTGCCCTTCCCAGGTGTGTAGGAAATCTCGAAGTCAAAGGATTCAAGGTATTCAACCCACCTTTGTTTATTGAGATTCAAGTCACGCTTCTTGAAAATATACTTGAGGATTTTTTTGGTCTGTAAATACCACAAAATGCTCTCTCGATGGGTAATGCCTCCAACAACTCAAGGCCTGGACAACAGATTCCAATTCGAGATTGTACTTCGGGTAATTTCACTCATGAGGCCTCAATTGTTGTGACCTATATGTAACGAATCAATCTTCCCACATCATAACTGCTCTAAGACCAATACCTGATGTATCACAATATACTGTATAGATTTCTCCCAGCTCTAGAAGAATTAGGATTGACACTGTAGTCAATCTCCCTTTTAGATCCTAAAAGGTTGTCTTGCAATATTCTGACTATATAAATTTCACACCCTTCTTATGCAAGACCATAAGAGGTGCTTCTAAGTATGAGAAGTATTTTATAAAATACTTGTAGTAACCAGCTATCCCCAAGAAACTCTATATGTCAAAGAAGTTCTTAGGATGATCCCAGGTAACTACAACTTTCACCTTCTTTGGGTCAACTGATACTCCTACCTATGAGATAATATAACCCAATAAGTGAATTGTGTTGATCCAAAAGTGGCACTTAGTGGTCTTAGCATATAATTGATTCTATATCAGTGTATTCAAAATGATCTTAAGATTTTTATCATGGTCTCTATGAGTATGAGAATACACTAATATGTCATCCACAAAAACCATGAAAAAGGAATCCAGATAAGGATGGAAACCCATATTCATAAAATTCATGAAAATAGTAGGTGCATTCATGTGACCAAACAACATAACCATATACTCATATAAATTGTACCGAATTTGAAAAGTTGTATGTGGTATATCTAAAGGCCTAACTTGATTCTAATGATAGAAATACATCAAATATCGAGAAAACCCTCAATCCACTGATATGGTCGAAGAGATCTTACATATGAGGTAAAGGATATCGGTTATTCACATTAAGCAGATTCAACTTCTGATAATCCACAAAAATCCTAAGGGTTCCATCCGCCTTCTTGACAAAAAGGACTAGTGAACCCCAGAGAGAAGTATTGAGCCATATAAAACTCTTAGATTCTAAATCCTCTAGCTACCTCTTGAGCTCCTATAACTCAGTAGTATCCATCCTATAAGGAGGAATGGATAATGATGCAACTCTAGGCACTATCTCTATAGTAAATTCTACCTCTCTCTCAAGGGGTCATTAGAAAAATTTGTTAGGGAAAACATATCTGAATCAATCAACTATAGGAGGGAATTTAGTCTGATTCAATCCTTGATCATATATATAAAGGATAGCAATCTAGGTGGTTCATCCACCTAGACCAAAATTCTCTTCTCCAACTCTACTTGCTTAGACATCCCACTCACCCTTGTAAGTATAAGTACCACCCTCTAGTGATGTGAAAGATGCTATATAGTGATAAGAAATATACATAGGTGTGATAGGGGACCAACTTTTCCATATCTAGAATGATATCAAAGCCCATCATCTTGAGGAAGAAGAGGTCCCACAATAAACGATGGAAACCTAAATCAAGGGGAATTCCTTTCACTAGCGTACACTCTCTGATTGTATTCTCAAAGGGGTGTCAAGTGTCATCATGCCACAGAAGTGCTCAATATAAATTCCAAGGATTTACACAATATAAAAATAGATAAAGGAGTGTGATCACCTATGTCAAATAAGTCATACATAATATTAGAGGCTACTAGAATAGTACCTCAATGGTAGATGGCATGGTACCCTGCTCCTATGGTATAGGTTGAAATGAATAAATCTGGCCTGATCCATGGCCTTGTGCTACAACCTGACTACCCTAAGTGGGTATTCTCTATTAAAATTGTGTATTTGGAACTTGTATACCTCTGTCATTACCTCCTACTCTGCCTATACGGTCAGTAGTACTCCATCTACCTACCTAGTGAGGTGCTCCTGATCCCACTTCTCAAGGCAGAGCTGATATGGATCCTCTCCCACTAGGCACATATAGGAAGGTCCTGAAAAAAACACTAAAGGTGTCCCAATATTCCATAGACTTGGAAAATCAATGAGGTATTTAGTACACTGGGGATTCTATTCCCAAACTTCCCACACTAGTGACAAACCACGTAACTGTCAGTGGGTTTCAACTGATTGTCGTTTCTCACATATGCAGTCTCAAAGCGTCGCTTCTGACCACTAGTCAAAACACTACCCTATCTCAGTTATGAACCACCTTAAATCACATTGTCAACTTCCCTCAGGTTCCTCTCAGTGATAAGATCCTGTTTCACTATATCAAACACGATAGTAAACCAAAAAATGTTCACCTGAGAATGAATAGGATGTCTAATCTTATCCTCAAATCATCTCGCTTTCACTAGATCATCAATAGTATAGATAGTTGTAAAGCGCTGAAGCTCTGTAAAACTCGATTATTCTATAACATACATAGAACCATGTTGTAGGTTTATGAAATCCTTGGAATGATCTTCCCTCGAGGAATCGGGAAAGAAATAGTCATAGAAGATTGATTGGAAATCCCTCTAAATCACTTCCTGATATTGAACTTCTTGATTCAGAATATCCCACCAATATTTGGAGGATCCATAAAGAATATAAGTAGTGAGTTTCTCCCTCCTCTAAGGTGGTTTCTCTAGGTGCTCGAAGACAGATAAGCCTATCTCCAGCCATAACTCTACATCCTGGGGGCCACCATCCCCTAAAAAAGTAGGTATATGATACTAATGGAACTCCTGCATAAAATCTCCCATAGAAGATTCAAATCACGAAGCTCCATGTATGGACTACATAATTTATAGAAACTCCCATCAAAACCATACATCATCGTCTACATCAGGGATAGGAACCACAGGTGGCGCTACTGGAGGTATCACTGGTGTCTCAGGGCCCACCACCTCTGGATCATGGTCATCACCACCCTCTCGGTGCGTGAATAGAGGATGTCATGTCGGCATAGCTCTAAAAATTCCAAGTACACACCTCAGATAATATTGATAATGGTAATGATTGTAGATACTCAAATAGGATAGGTACAATCCTTCCTATGTAAGAACCACACCCCTCTGCCAGCTCCTAAAGTTAGGCTTGGGTGATGGGATCAATCATATAAATACAAGAGATGCTAACTAACTCCCACTACTAAGGTTGGTTCTAGGTCAAGATCTATGTTTTACTATAAGGGTTCTGGTATACAGAGTGTCAATTTAAATTTATAGAGTAAAATACCCTTTAAAGTGAAATTGGAATCCCAATTTAGAAATGACCATTTCATTTTAGAATTTTATTTCATTTAATTTCATTCTTATTTATATAAAATTTATCTTTAAAAGGTTGAATTATATGGATCACCACTTCTAATTTATAAGGATCATACATCTTATAAATTTAAGTGTGACATTCATTCAATAGAAACTACTCACTTGTCAAATCCCTGTATGAAATATTATCACAATTCATGGACATAGCAATAAGTACCAAAACTTGATGCAAGAAATGAACGTAGTAAGTAAACATGTCATGGCATAATGCATGACATATTAGTCCTATAAGGTGCCTAAAAGGATGTGTGGTCATGCTTCCTTTCTGTATTGGTCCAAGGATAAAATATAAATCTCAATCATAATAATAAACATCACACATCATGTGCATCACCCGATAGTGGGATCAAATCAACTAGAAAAGGCAAAAAAAACATGATATCCCATCCCAGGTAATTTGGTCTTTCCCTATACATGGGTTAGCTAATTTCAATCATATCTAATTACCAAATTCCGATACATTTCTAATATCTTGTCTAATATTCCCAAATGAGAAGGCAAAAGAAAAGAAATTTTCTATGATGTATCGACCCGAATTCCACTAAATGATGTTATGAGTTGGTGGGACACATGGCCTCAAGTGCACCTCCCCATACCCCAAAGGATTGTGACTAGTAGTGAGGTTCAAAGGTGGTGTGGTGGTGAGACTATACCCCCATGATCATAGTAGAACAATGGTAGAATGGATAGATAAATAGAGAAAGCATAATAAATATCTAGTAACGGAAGGTAAAGCATACAAAGGTAATAAATAACCAACATCAATATTACCTGACATCATATAAAAATGATGTAATGTCATGTATCTATCAAAAGTAAACAGGCAGGCATATTAGCAGGCATGCAATATAGTACATGTATCAAAAGAATAAAATGAACAAAAAGACTATCTCCAGTAGCATCACAAGCCATAGCTCAGTATTGTTCTTCCCCACTTCTATGCTATAATCAAATCACGTATCAAACACTCGGTGCTTTCCCATGTCCCTACATGCATACACATAATCTGTTTGGGTACCATCAACTGTCCGGATAGGATGTGAGATAAACTTAGTAGGTCACCACCAATGGTGCCTATAAATACCCATTCAATGCATATAATATGAGTATTGTGCAGATATAATAAATAATAAGCACTAATATAAATTGTAAAGGGTTCAGCTCTGGTTTTTGAAAGATATCGGGCAGACACTACCTATTTCGGCCTGTGTCAGATAATCTATGAACAAGTAACTGTATGTGTGTGTATATATATGTGTGTTTTGTATACATAATGACGTCTACATCCATATATGTGGATACTACTACTAATCTATACCCAAGGTGTAACTCTGGCATCTATGAGTAGTATCAGGAGTCTCACAAGTGTCAAGGGATATCATGCTCTGGCCTTTGGGTGCAGATCTGAGGGTGGCGATGGGATTTTCTCATGTCCTTCATCCGGGATGTTGTCGATCGGAGATCTGGTGATGTTTCTTAATGTTTGTTTTGTCATATTTCTTTTTGGATGGTTTCTGGGATGGCGTTTGCTGCACCGGTGAGTGTGTTTTGGCGATGGTGCTTCGACGAGGATGGCGTTTTCTATGTCGTCTTGTTTGATTTGGCGATGGCGCTTCGATGGAGGCTTGTCGGATGTTCTTTCCTTCACTCCTTGCGTTTTCTTTGTGAGGGTTTGATGAAATTTTTGGATTATTTTGGATTTCTTCCTGGTTGGTTTGAATTTGTTGCTGTGCGGGATGGTTTTTTGATGTTGGTGGGAATCTCGGCTCATTGGCAAGTGCTTCGGCAATGGCTTCGCCGCTGTGATTGGTGGCACGTGGTGATGGATCTCAGACCGAGGCGTGTCTTGATGGTAGGTGCATAGCAGGGCGCTGATAGGTTTGGTTTTGAATTTTGAATTTCGAATTGGAGCTGAATGTTTTGACGTGGTGTGTGGATGTGGTGAAGGGTTGTATTGGGTTCCGGAAACCCTCAAACCGGACTTAAGAAAATGAAAAAAATGATTTGGCCTATACCCATATCATAATAGTAGGGTTTCCATGCCTGTATCATAACTTTAGGGTCACCATACCCATGTATCATAACAATATGGATTTCATGCCCGAATCATATCAGTAGGGTCTCCATGCCCATGTATCATAATTCATAAGGGTCGTCATTCCCATTTATAATATTAATAAATAGTCAAGTATTTAATAAGAGCTAGTATATAATTCATAGTTCATTAGAAATTATCTTTAATAATGGTGTAACCATTGTCCAATTTAATCAAGTTACGTGGTCATACCACTCACTTTCAATACAATTCATTATAATTATCTCCCTTAGGAGACATGTCAAAACCATATAAATTATGGTTTGGCCATTAAATCATTTATAGCGTCAAGGGAAATTCCATGGGCACATCTCAAAGGGTGGAACTAAGTGAAGGGGACTTATTCCAATATTAATAAAGGAATACTAGGTTATATCTATCATGGATATAAAATTAAACATAGGATATGCGTAATTTAAGGTAACGCATGGAGAATCCAATGTGCGGCACACGACACATAATAAAAATCATAACAACTTTGAGTTATAAATACTAGACCACCTGTCTTATGACTATAGAGGAGCTCTCATCCAGTATCGGCCTTTGGTTTGGTCCATATTGGAAGAAAACAGAAAAATAAACGAATTCCCTAGAAATATGGCATATAATCCTGCACCTAAATAACTCTGTCGAGAGAAAGACAAGTGAAAAAAGGTGCAATATGAATAGATAACTCACCGGCGTGCATCTAATGAGATGATTGGAAGTCGAATCGGAGTCTGGACGATGAAACGGAATCAAAGCCTAGAAGAAGCTTGAAGAGGATCTCAAATGGGAGTAAAATGAGATGTTGTCTACTGGAATAAAGTAAAGGAGAAAACGGTTTAAAGTTATAAGAAAATAATTGAAAATAGTAATTTCACCTAAAAATAAGGGGTTGCATAGTTTGGTCACACGGTTGGCCAAACCATGGGCCAACCGTGCACCAAGAACTGCCTCAAGAGGGGACTCGCACAGTTCATGCCCACGGTTTGGGAAACCATGTACAAACTGTGTGTTTTTCCTCTACTAAAAATTAAAGATCCTCCACATGGGCATGTGCCCCGGGTCGCATAGTTAGGGAAAACCATGCAGCCCATTACTTCCCACTGAAATGCCCCTCATGGTTAGGAGAAATTGTTCTAACTGGGTTGCACGGTTTCTACCAACCGTGCGGCTTAGTGTCTATTCCACCGGCTGGGCTTACGGGCACTGAACAAGCCCTGGACACCCTCGTTTCCTCCATATACTCACTCGGTATCCATATTAGGTCAAAAAAATAATTATATCAAAAAATAAAGGATATGTACCTCATAGAAAAGTTGGGTTCTTACAAGGAGGATGAGGATGTTGTTGGGTGGAGTTCGAGAGGGAAGTCTGTTGCTGCTGTTATTTATTGGCTTTACCTATTTCGTGTAACCATGTTTAGTTTTATCTTATATATATGGAATGGCATATTGTTATTTCATGGACTGGTTTTATTGTGTATTTTTCTACTTTGATGGTTACTTGTTTATTCATTAATTTTTTATTTATCTATTTTGTCTTCCTTTATTATACTCTAAAGATTACCTAAAACTGAGGGTATAGTCTATCCATTGATGGACTTAGACCGTCTATACTAGTCACCAACATATTTCATACGGGGAGACACATATGAGGTCATGTGGCACTCTGGTTCGGATCTATTGGTTCAGGTCGGGGTGTTACATCATCAATGTGGAAAACCCTTTGCTATATTACTTCAAGCCCCATTCTTCAATTATTTTATCTTTCTAACATTATGTATATTTACAACACTTGTAAATCATACAGTAGATATCATGTATCCTTCAGAATAATAGAATTTAATTATATAACCAATAAAGTTGTGAGGAAAACTTTAGTCTCACCAAGTCATAAACATATTCAATTATATTGAATATCATTTGGAATTCCCAATAATGTTGATTATATGAGACTAAAATTCCAAAAAATTATTGATGTATCCAATCATATTGAGTACATGCATGGAGACTAATATTTATTTAGTCATTCTGCTCTTAATGTTTTTGAAACCTTAAGTGAATCAATATATGCTTCTATAAGTATCTAGATTCACTTGTTGAACAATTTCAACACTTGGTTACTCAGGAACTATTCTAACACATAGAATCTTTCTCTTTAAATAACCAGTATTTATTAATAACTTTTCTAAGTTATCGATCAAATTATTATCTTACATTAAGTTTCTCCTTCAAAGGATTAATCTCAAAGTTTAGTTTAATGATGATGACACTATTCAATCTACAACAAAAGCTTTTATCTGATGAGTATCATGCTTTATAACCATTTAATAAGGACTTTTATTCAATGGGATCCCACTAAAATAATGATCCCTTTTAAAACAACATCATATCCATTAGTGGGACAAGATTCAAATTTCACTAAGAAATGAGTCTTCTAGAGCATTCATATCACCACTTAATTATTTAGGTAGGGAAACTTCCCAATCACAACTATTGTGACTCTTGGATAGTTGAGTGGATAACTCTTTATCCAAATTCATCGTATGGATTCACTCAACTCTATTCCTCTAGTATCATTCCTAAGGGTTTACCAACTAAGATTGAAAAAGGACTATCCAGAGGCACCCAGTTAGGGCATAACCTACCCAAGGATGATCCGGTGTTATCTATTACTTGTTTTCCTTACAAAAGATAATTTAGGAGAATTCTACTAGGGTAGAACCTACCTAGTTGAATGATTGAGGTCTTGATAAGTGCCCCTTTGAAAGGAATCTAACACTTAGTATTTTAAGGGGATTTAATCTCATCATCTTATCTCATGATATTCCCTTTTATGTATACATGATTCTAGTGATTTAGTTTGGAATCATATTCCCTCCATCATACCAATATGTTTGAAGCATATTGATGTGTAACTCTTTACACAACCCACAATTTTTTGTTACTCGACCAAAAATAAAAGACAAACATTTTCATAAATATCAAAATGAATTGTATGTATAAAGTATATAAAATTTTCATGTAAAGGCATAGAGTAATATGAAATTGTAAATCTCGGCATAAGTAAGCTTGGAGCAACAGATAGCTAACCTCATTCACCTTTCTAGAACAAGGAATAAGCCTCCAGGTCGGTAGGTGGTCTCATCCCAAGTTCCTCCCCCCAAGGAGACTTTACTCAAGAGAGAATTCAATTCATGATATCTCTAATACCTAATATGCTCAAACTATATTCAACAACTAAATTTAAGTTCATAACTTCAATTAAAAACTGAGTTCAAGGTAGATGAGAAGAACTAAATTCATTATCATACCTAGCATGTAATGCATGACTCTATTCACTAGAATCAGTTTAACATTTAAACTAAAGCATACAAGATTCATAATATAAATAGTTTATAACTATGAACAAAATAGGGAATAACCTTTAAGTAAATGAATAATTAAAATATTTAAACATGAGATTACCATTTATGAACAATTCATATATAAAAGATAAATATAAACACTTTTATAACATTATCTTTATTTAAACATGGGGCCCAGGTACATGTCAGCTCAATAGAGGATATAGGCAAGGGGCCTTTGGGTCAAAATGATGGGGCATCCGGGCCATGTAATGGATTTCAAGCCATAGGGACTTCAGGCCATATAATTGTGGCTTTAAAGCATATATCTCCTTCAGTATGAGGTCTTAGATGACATGAATAACTTTGTGTGGTTAGGAAAGTAACGCAATACTTTCGTGAGAGTTTTCTTCTTATGTTTCTTCTTGGTGTTACATTCATTTGTACTCACACTGCTTCTTATTGATTTTCATCTACTTGTATGACATATTATGCATTCTTCTTTATCACACTCTTCTCTCCAATAAAAAGCATGCAATCATTAGGTCATGTATGTATTTTTGTATAATCAGTGTCAAACTTGTTGATGATTTTCTTCATCTCATATAATGATGTAGGGATCTTAGCTTCACCAAATGAATCATAAAGCAACTCTAAAATCATGAACATTTTGTTGTCAGTAATTTCATAGACACTTGATACGGTACAACTTGAGTAAAAAATACTACTTCGAATACTTGGCACATCCTTCATACAATTTTTGATTTCCGTCTTCAACTAATTCATGAAACTTTTTTTTTTGTAATTGGAGTTCTGAGTAAGATTAAGCTACTTAGGATCAATGGAAAGTTCTGTTGATCTATTAAAATGTAGTATTTGTATTATGCAAAGTCAAATGCGTCGTTTATCAAGTTTCCAACCGAATTCTCATTTGGCGGGTAACTTCGTGTTTCGTTGACAAGATAGTCATTGCTTTGACTTTTCATAATATTTGATTCGTCATGCTAAATCCAACGTATATATCGAGTAAGAAATTGTTTCAACAATAGGTGTTAATATACTTTGTTTATATTCAATCATTGCTTGAATTTACAATCAGGACACATACATTTTATTCGATCATCCACTGATCGATTTGCAATCCAAAAATTCTTTCAAACTATTAGCATACCAAGGTGCGTTTTGGAGTAAATTGTTTCAACAATAGGTGTTAATATACTTTGTTTATATTCAATCATTGCTTGAATTTACAATCAGGACACATACATTTTATTCGATCATCCACTGATCGATTTGCAATCCAAAAATTCTTTCAAACTATTAGCATACCAAGGTGCGTTTTGGAGTAAATTGATCCAACTTTTATCCATATTATTGGGTTACAAATCTCTTCGGTATACATTTAAAATAAAGAGGTACACATGTTTTATATTCTTTATTGCTTTGATTCTAAACCCATCTCAAATGTTTTTTGTGTTATGGATTTTTATGCGCTTCAGCTGCACTTCATGTTAGATATCTCAAAAATTCTTTGATCGCCACTTTATTTTAATTTAGATCATATTTTATTTTTATCATTATTATTAATATTATTTGGTTGTGTCTAAGTAGTCCTTTCAAATTTAATAATAAATAAAATCGCAATTTTTAATTAGATATAGAAACAAATTAATCATCGCCACATATTTTAAAAATGATTTCTACGATTTTTTTATCGAATCAGAATCCTTGGATTATGATCATGTTCCTTGGCCGGTGGGGGGCTGGCCTGATCGAGAACGCTGCTGCTGCCACGTGTCGCAAACGAGAAGCGATGCCGTGACGTGTAGGAACGGTGTAGTTGGCTCGACGTGTCAGCTTTTGAAGTGCACGTGACGATAATGTTGGACACCCACTTGTATTGACAAGCGGCATACGCTGAAGTGGAAAGAGATGATGTCACGGAGGACCATGACGTCATTCAATATATATATATATATATATATATATATATATATATATATTAGTGTACAAAAAAATTTAATTAGATTATCGAATGGACTAAAGTTTGACACGAAGAATTTGTTTAATTATTGCATAAATTATTTTTATTTCTTAAAACAATAATAATGAAAGTTTTTTAAGAATTGTCTTTCAAAACAGAATAATAATTTTAAATAAAAATAAAATTCTAATGATATTATTTATAAAAACTCAATACATAATAATTATAATGACAGTCAATAAATATGCTCCATTCATCATCACCATCCGTATGTATGACACATAAAAAACAAACGGTACTATATATAATATTACAAAACACTTGAGTAAAAAGGTGCTCTTGGACCATCATTGCTATAGAATGAGATTTTAATAGCAATATAAAAAGCCTTTATGAGCGTTAAAAGAACGATGTTGATCTAAACGTTGTTAAAAGGGAATCTCTTTTATCAACGCTAGTTTAGCACTAATAAAGGTTATGACGCCGCAGTGTGATGTTAAAATTATAACACACCAAAGCAACAAATGCAGGCAAATACCGGATATGACAAATTCATAATATAATTGAAATAAAAATGACATCAAATACAAGAAAAAAGCTACTATTATCGACATTTCAAACATTGTTTCGTACAATTACATTAGTAAGTATAATTTATCATAAATATTGGAAAACATCAATGGTTTCATTGTATTTGACACCCGACCCCCTCCCAAAAAAACCCGATCATTGTATCAATTGCCGAACAAACCATCACAACTCGAGCAAAATAATTCACTTGTATAAGAAAACAACTCTTGTGTTAGTAATACTATAAATAAATAAATTAAACATAAATATAAAACAATACATTAATAAAATATCATTTTTAAAATGAAAACCACACAATTTGAGTAATATCAGTCACATCGTGCGTTAGATTGAGGTGCGTCTGATTCTCACATGTCACAAATGACTTATAGATCGTTATTCTAAAGTATCAAAACAATTCGAATGTGTTTGCTCGGTTTTGAGTATGTCATTTGTTTGTTTTTACTAAAATGTTATTTTTAAACTGAAAACACGTATTTTGACTAATATCGGTCACATCGTGTATCGGTTTGATGCGAGACTAATTCCTGCACGTCACAGATAACTTATGAATCGTTGTCCTAATTTATCAAGACGATTTGAAGACGTTTGCTCGGTTTTCAGTGAGTGATACACATTTTGAACTAAAATGTCAATTTTAAACTAATAACGGATACTTTGAGTCATAACGGACACCCCATTTATCAAATTGAGAGGCAACTAATTCTTACACGTCATAAATGATTTGTGAATCGTTGTCCTAAAGTATCAAAACAATTCGAATGCATTTGCTCGGTTTTTTAGTATGTCACTTGTCTTTTTTTACTAAAATGTCAATTTTAAATAAAAAGACACACCTGAAGTCATACGAGTCATACCGTACGTCGGGCTGAGCTGCAGCTGATTCCTACATGTTGCAAATGACTTATGGATCATTGTTTTAAAGTATCAAAACAATTCGAATGTGCGCTCAGTTTTGAGTGCGCCGTTTCTGGTTTTTACTAAAATTACATTTTAAACTGAAAACACGCACTTTGAGTAATATCGGTCACACCGCACATCGGGATTGAGGTGCGGTTGATTCCTACGAATCACAAATGACTTATGGATTGTTATCCTAAAGTATCAAAATATTCTGAATGTGTTTGCTTGATTTTGAGTATGTCATTTGTTTTTTTTTACTAAAATGTCATTTTAAACTTAAAACACGCACTAAGTCATACCGATCACATCATGTGTCGGTTTGACGTGAGACCTATTCATACACATCACAAATGACTTATGGATTGTTTTCCAAAACTATCAAAACAATTCAAGCGCGTTTTCTCGATTTTCAGTGACTGACACACGTTTTGAACTAAAATGTCAACATTTTAAACTGATAACGGGAACTTTGAGTCATACTGAGCACACCGTGTATCAGATTGAGGTGTGGTTGATTCTTATACATCACAAATGAACCATGGATCATTTTCCTAAATTATCAAGAGAATTCAAGTGTGTTTTCTCAGTTTTCAGCGAGCAACACAGGTTTTGAACTAAAATGTCAATTTTAAACCGATAACAGACACTTTGAGTCATACTAGACGCACCGTGTATTGGATTGAGGTGCGACTAATTCCTACACACCACAAATAATTTATGCATTGTTTTCCTAAAGTATTAAAACAATCTGAAGGGGTTTGCTCGATTTTGAGTATGTCACTTGCCTTTTTTTATTAAAATATCAATTTTAAATAAAAAAACACACTTTGAGTCGTACCAGACAGAAAGTGCGTCATATTGAGGTGTGTTTGATTCCTACACATCAAAAGTGGCTTATGGATCATTTTTCTAAAGTACCAAAACAATCTGAATGATCTTTCTTGGTTTTGAGTATGTCACATGCAGTTTTTACTAAAATGCCATTTTAAATTGAAAACACGTACTTTGAGTCATATCGGTCACACCGTGTGTCGGATTGGAATGTGGTTGATTCATACACGTCACAAATGATTTATGAATCATTTCCCTAAATTATCAAGACAACCAGAGCACGTTTTCTCATCTTTCAATGAGTGACACACGTTTTGAACTAAAATGTCAATTTTAAACTGATAACAAATACTTTGAGTCATACTGGGCACACTGTGTATCAGATTGAGGTATGACTAATTTCTACACGTCACAAATGAATTATGGATCGTTTTTATAAACTATTGAAATAATCCGAATGTTTTTTCTTGGTTTTGAGTATGTCACTTATCTTTTTTACTAAAATGTCAATTTTAAATAAAAACACACTTTGAGTCATACCGGTCACACTGTGCGTCGGGTTGAGGTGTGGATGATTCCTATACATCACAAATGACTTAGGCACCATTTTTATAATGTATCAAAACAATGTGAATGCAATTTCTCAGTTTTGAGTATGTTATTTTTTTTTACTAAAATGTCATTTTAAACTGAAAACACACACTTTGAGTCATGCCGGCCACACCGTGCATCATATTGATGTGCAACTGATTCTTACACATCAAAAATGACTTATGAATCTTTTTACTAAAGTATTAACTCAATTAAAAAAAATTCTCGATTTTAATTATGTCACCTATTTTTTACTAAAATATCATTTTAAACTGAAAACACGCACTTTGAGCCATACTAGTCACATCGTGTGTCAGTTTGACATGAGAATGATTCCTTATAACAACACTTCTCTTTATTATACATTAATACATGTTTTATTACATAAAATTACACTTAATGCAACCCAAAAGACCGAGAAGTCTAATATATTTGGGAATTAGGTACATTAACACGAGATACAAAACATTATTGAACACTTCCTTAGCATGATCATAATATTTCAATGAACTTAAAACTAGATGGGATATCCCAGAGAAAAATATAAGAAAGGGGTGAACTATAAATCTTAGTAAGGGAATAAACAAGGCATAACATGAAAAATATTATACATGTTAGATAATAGACATATCAATGGATCATAAAAGGAACATGAATAATAAGGCATGATATAGCA
Organism: Viscum album; assembly: GCA_963277665.1. Classification (NCBI taxonomy): domain Eukaryota; kingdom Viridiplantae; phylum Streptophyta; class Magnoliopsida; order Santalales; family Viscaceae; genus Viscum; species Viscum album. The sequence continues at coordinate 1,334,183,981 of OY728132.1, read as the reverse complement.
TGATAATCATAATAGGGGAAATGTGGCAACAACTTAAAACACTAAATCATAAACTTAGTTTAAGGCTAAATCAACCAAGACCTCATGGTGAACAAAGTCCCATAAAGGAATCAGGTACATATCTGTCCCAACATAACGTATCATGGTACTAAACATTAGCCAATGCATTTGAGCACTATCTGGGCGCACCCATCATAATCATTTCATTCTCATGATTAAGCGTGCCACATAAATCATACAACATGGATTCATTCATCATAAGAATTTATTCCACGATCAAGAAATGTGGAATACATACATGCAATTCTCCAATAAATAAGTATATGTGTATAAAGGTGAATACCCTTGATAGAAAAATGGGTATGGTATTCACTACACAATTTTTTTGGCATGGAAAATCATAGTGAAATTTCAGCAGCATAGCGATGTTACATAAAAATTCATAAAAATGGTATATGAGAGAGAAAGGGGTATCTCATTATTTTGATATCAAATGTGCAGTAAGAGGGACATGGAAAGACATGTTCAAACATTAGTAAATGGAAATAGAATGCATAAGTTCATAAAGAATCTTGAATAAAGAAGAGAATGTGGGGATCCCTTACGGAATTTCGACATAGTAACGGTTGTGCGTAAAGGTTCATAGGATGTATAAATGAGATTGAAAGGGGATCTCGCCATTTATATATCAAATTTAAAGTAAGTAGGATATGTAAGAACATATCCCATCATAAGAAAATGGAAATTAAAAGACATAATATAAAAGGAGTGCTTGATAAAAGAGTAGAGTGGAAGATCCCTTACTTGAGTTTATGAATCCAAAGGCTTGGGAGGGGATTTTTGAAATATTGGGGGAACCTTGGGAGTACTCTAGGGAGTGTAAAGAAGAGTTTGGATGCTCTCTAAGGAGTTTGAGTGAAGAGAAATGAGATTTTGGGTGGGTTTATATAGGAAAGGTGGGAGATTTCTTTATTATTTGGGTTTTGGACTCTACATAATAAAATATCCAAAACCACAAACCATATCATGGTTTTTCCCATGGTTTCTATTAAAAGGGAGTGGTTTAAATTATTTTATAAGTCCAAGGGCCTAACTTATTAAAATATTACCATTGGTGATGTGAAGGTGAGTCACACTCTTAAAGAAATGGTTTTAAAATCTTAAAAGATATTATAAGTCTTGAGGGATTCATAATGGATTTAAAAAACAAATAAAATAAACTTAAAAAAAATTATTTTAAAGTTAAAACATATATTTGGTCTTGGATCCCATTTATATTACTTATTACATCACATTTGGTTCATTATGATGTCATAAAACACAAAGTATATTTATACGGTATTTACTTTTTACCAAAAAATTCGACTGTCTCAGAAAATTATGAAAAATTCACCATTAGATAATTTCAACATTATGATTCCAAAAATAATATTCATTTTATATAAATAATTTTCTAAATATGTGAATTTTCACTTTTAAAATAATGACTGACATTTATTGAAAATGACAAGTTTTTGATAATAACAGTTTTTTAGCCCTAATAAAATTTACTTTTGACATCATAAAGATTATATGATAATTTATATTTGATAAATATTATTTAATAATAATATTTCATTAAAATATTATTTATTTCAAAAATCCAATAATTCATAAATTCCTTAATTGAATTTGAATATTAACCAAAAATATAAATTGTGCTTTATTGTATCAAAATAAAAAATCATTTACATAGTAACAATAATAGGGTGAAAATATATTCATTACTCTATACAAAAAATTTACATACTCATATTTCTAGGGTCTTGATACATATCTCTTTAATACACCAGAATACTCCATAAGAGTAAGGTGCACGATGGTGGGGCTTTCATGGGGCCATTCGACAAACATGGTTTGGGTCATGATCTTGATGAGCTTGAACATCTTCCATAAACGATTTCACTCATGCTTAAGTTATTGGATCTCATCTTGGGCTTGGTCTAGGGAAAATCTTAGAAATTCTATCTCCCTCATAAGATCTGATAAATGGTCTTCATAGGGTATGATCCTTGTTAAAACTCTATATTTATACTAGTCATGTGATCATTGTTCAACGGATATATTATCAAAATTAATGAACTTAATGGTAATTTAAATCAAATTGGATATAATAAAACAAAAGAAGTGAATGTGTTTTCTATAACCATTTTATATAATAATACATTTAATAAAAATGAAAGGGGAATTTTATTTATCACAGTTCGGGTCATTACAATCTTCCCCCCTTAAGAAATTTCACCCTCAAAATTTTCTTTTCCCATACTAAAACATATAAGGGTAACTCTACTTCATCACTTCCTCCGATACCCATGTTGCTTCTTCAAACTTTTGGTTTCCCCATAACACTTTGACTAGGGGCATTGTCTTATTTTGTAGAACTTTTTCTATATGATCTAATATCTTCAATGGATGCTCCTCATAGGAAAGGTCATTATAAAATGGTACCACCTTTGGATTGAGTACATTTGAAGGGTTTGGTATTTACTTTCTTAATAGGGATACATGGAATACATCATGTGCTTGAGATAGGTTTTGTGGGAGGGATAATCGATAGGCCATGAATCTGATGCGATCAAGGATCTCAAAAGGCCTGATGTACCTTAGACTAAGCTTTCCCTTCTTCCAAAATCTCATCACTTTTTTTCCATGGATATATACGGAGGAATACCATGTATCCAACATCAAACTCTAGGTCTCATCGATGATTGTAAGCATAGATCTTCTGTAAACTCTGAGAAAACTTAATGTGTTGCTGAATGTTCTTAATCTTATCCACCATTTCAAGACCTATAAGTTTTCATTCCCTAACTTCATCCCAACATGTCGGTTTTCTACACCTCTTCCCATAAAGGGATTCATAGGGATCCATTTGGATTCTTGAGTGGAAACCATTGTTGTAAGAGAACTCGACTAGAGGAAGATGTTGGTCTCATCCTCCTTTGAAGTCAATTGAGCATGATATCAACATGTACTCAAGTGTTTGGATAGTCTAATCAGACTAGAAATCAGTTTGAGGGTGTTAATCTATACTGAATTTTATCTCAGTGTTTAGATCATGCTGGAAACTTTTCAAAAACTTAGAGGTGAATCTTGGATCTCAATTGAACACAATCGACAGTGGTACTCCATGTAGCCTCACCACTTCTCTCATGTATATACATGCAAGTTGATCCAGTGAGAAATCCTCTCAAATTGCAATGAAGTGTGTATTATTTTTAAGATGATCCACAACAATCCGGATAACATTGTTTCATTTGGATGTCTTCGAAAGTACAGTGAAAAATTTCATAGTAATGTTTTCTCATTTCCATGTTGGTATGGGTAATGGTTTTATCATCACCTTAAACTTATGCATTTCGGCCTTCACTTGCTGATATACTAGGAACTTTGATGTATATTCAACGATCTCATTATTCATGTTGTCTCACCAATAGTGCTCTCAGAGATATCAATACATCTTTGTGTTTTCTAGGTGAATGGAGAAATTTTAACTATGTGCATTATCCAATAGTTCCTTTTTTTAACTCATGATTTGATAGAACACATAGTCTTAACCCAAATCTCACAATTACTTCTTCATTAACATTTAACTATAAGGATTTATCTTTCCTTATAGTTTTCACTTTATTCTAAATTCTCACATCATCTTTTTGAACATCCTTTAACCTTTTAAGAAGAGGTGGTTGAGAAATTATTTGTGAAAGGATTAATGATGTTCATTCCTTTATGATTCCCATGTTAATCCTATTCAATTATAAGAATATTGGATCCTTATCAATTCTAATCAATGATAAAATTGTTGTATTCTTTCTACTTATAGCATCTTCCACTTTATTCACTTTAACAAGATGGTAGTGAATTAAGCAGTCATAATCCTTGATCAGCTCAAATCATATTCATTGGAGCATATTCATCTCTTTCTGTGTGAATATATATTTGAGGATTTTGAGATCAGTATATATCTCACACTTCTCCCTATAGAGATAATGCCACCAGATTTTCTATACAAAGATCATAGCTTCCAACTCTAGATCATGCATGGGATAGTTTTACTCATGAATTTTCAACTACCTTGATGCGTAGGCAATGACTTTGTCATTTTTCATCAATATACAGCCCAATCCCTTCTTCAACGCATTGCTAAAAATTATGAAAAGTTCCCCGCTTGTGGGTAGTGTGGGCACAGTGGTAGGGATAAGCCTCCTTTTCAACTTCATGAATATTTCTTCACATTCATCATTTCAAGCAAACTTTACTCCCTTTCTAGTTAGCTTGGTAAGAGGGTTTAAAAATCATGAGAAATTTCTCAAAAATCAGTGATAATATCCAGTCAACCTAAGGAAGCTATAGATATCTGTCATGAATGTTGGACTTGGTCATCCTTCAATTGCTTTTGTATTTGAATTATATATAGATATCCCATTTATTATAATGATATTTCCCAAGAATGAGACTTATTTCAACCAAAACTTACACTTGTTGTACTTTTCATAGAGCTTCTTTTTTCACAAGGTCTTTAGTACAGTGTTCAGATGCTCCTCATGGTCCTCCTTGGTTTTTGAGTATATTAGAATATCATCTATAAATACTACTAAAAAAATCCAAGGTAATATTTAAATACTCTATTCATCAAGTCTATGAATATTTTTAGAGAATTAGTGAGTCTAAATGGAATCACTATAAACTTATAGTGCCCTTACCTTGTACGAAAAGTGGTCTTGAGGATATCTTCCTTCTTCACCCTTACTTGATAATATCCCGACTGAAGACCCACCATGGAGAAGTATTATGCTCCATGTAGCTAACCGAACAATTCATCAATATGAGGTAGAGTATACTTGTTCTTTATCATGATCTTATTGAGATCACGATAATCAATGCAAAGGTGCATTGACCCATCCTTCTTCTTGATGAAGAGGACTGATGCACCCCATGGTGAAGCACTTGGGAATATAAATCCTTTATCCATATTCTCTTGTAGTTTTTTCTTTATCTCCTCAAGTTCCACAACAACTATCCTATACAGATTCTTGGATATTGGAAATTCCCCAAGTATAATCTTGATTGAAAACTCAACCTCTCAGCTAGGAGGAAGACCAGAGAATTACTTAGGAAACACATCAATGTATTCCCTCACAATGGGCATGTCGTCGAGGATGATCCTTTCCTTAGACTCAATTATTTGAGATATATATTCTTACTCATAGGAAAATCATATCCATGCTTTATATGATGACGTTAAAGAAGATTCATCCTTATCCTTACACTTGTATAGAATCAGGGGTTGATTCTCCATATGGAGAGTGATTTCCTTCTTGTAGAAATTTATGTTGGCTCTATATAGGTAAAGTCAATCCATGCCTAGAATTGCATCAAATTTCACCAAAGGGAGTATGAAAAGGTTTTCCAGGAAGTTTATCCCACAAACATTGACATGAGAGAAGTTATATACTTGGGATGCAATAATTTCCCCATTTGTTGTTTTCACTGACATCCCTACTTCCATGATTTGCTGTGGTGTTTGGATAGTTATACTAAAATTTTGTGATATGAAGGAATGAGTATAACCAAAATCAAAAAGTATGTTCACTATTCTTGAATGAATAACTATCGTACATATCACCACTTCATTGTTGAGATTCACCTCAACATTAGTGATGGAAAAAGTTTTCCCTTACTGCCTTGAAGGTTGTTGGTTGTCTCCGAAAACCCTTGGATTAGGGCGTTGATTTGAAAAGTGCTATGGTTCCTTGAAGTTTAAGAAATGGACAATGTGATGAGGGCTGACAAGATCATTCCTTTCCTCCATCTCATTCGCGGGTTTCTTCTGTTGAAAATTATTATCTAGGTGTACTTCCTTCCTGTACCTAAAGTATTTCTTCACCCCCCTTAGGCAATTTCTAGGGTGCTTCTTTCCACACCTTTGATAAGTGGGATGCTGAAATTTCTTAGCATCATTATATTTCTCTATCAGACCTCTATAATTAAACTCAACATTCTAATTATTATCCCCATAATACCCTTAGGATTATCTGATCACCATTTTGACTTTGAGGTCACATTAGACAATTTTCTCATAGCTATCAAAGTCAGAGATCATGAGATATTTTCATAGACTAGGTTTTATCCCACCAAAGAAGCGGTCAACCTTTAATTATAGGGTAATGACAAAACCAAAGGCATATCGTGAAAGTTTTATGAAGTTTTCCTCATACACCCCAATAGATTTGTCGTCTTTTTTCTTGAGTGTAAGGAAATACTTTTCCATTTTAAGATGGAGAGTGTGAGGAAAATATTTATCAATTTTTTTTTCTGGAATTCCTTCCACTCCATTGGTTCGATCTCTTCCTCAGGCTTCATATTCTTGATCAATTTCCACCAATGATCAGCTTCTCCCTCCATATGATAAACAGACAGAAGAACCTTCTCTTGTTTGGAATATTTAAATATGGATAAGATCTTCTCAATTGAGTTGATCCATTGTTCCATGATTAAGAGATCAGATGATCCATTGAAATTAGGAGAACTTTGTTGCATGAAGCTCTTGATTTCAGCTTATTATATCTTATGGGGGGTTTGGATACTACTCTTGATCCAGGTTTCTATTCATAACCTAAGTTATTTGAGAGTGTATAGTCATTAATTTCACGATTCCTACTCCCATTGGGTTTGGAATCTCATTGGGGAATTCATCGCATTGCACTTCTCATCATTTGTTAACTCAATTCCACCTATTTCCGACCATTTTATAGAATAAAAGGAAAATTAGGGATGAGTATCTTAAACTATTAAACACATAAATGGGAATCTAATGACAATAAATATATAACTTATAAATTACATTTTTTCCTTAACTTATGAATTTCTAGGCTTAAATCTATGTTATCCATGATATATTTCCTAACATATATTCTTATGGGAATTTTTTTTGTTCCTTTAATAATGGTTCATAATGATCTTATGAATTTACTAAAGCGTATCCTCTCAAAGTGTCAAACTAGGTGCATAGTAAGGCCTATTTTCATGTAGCAGATTACCCCGAGTCAGACCCGTAACATCTTATCGGAGTTATTACTCCTAGGTACATATGTGCAAGAACCACGTCCACTTTTAGTATCCAGACATGGATGTATTTGATTGATAAACCACTTAATCTATAATTACCAAAATTTAGGTATTTTTTATTATACTTATTCTTATCCCTAAGTATTTCTCTAGAGTTATCTAATCCTAATCCCCAAAATAACTAAACTTTTCCTCTAATACCAACTATAACAACCATGCTCTTTATTACACATTAATACATGTTTTATTACATAAAATTACACTTAATACAACCCAAAATATTGATAAGTCTATTGTATTTAGGAATTAGGTACATTACATAATAATTTCTAACATGGGATACAAAACATTATTGAACACTACACTGACATGATCATAATATTCCAACAAACTTAAAACTAGATGAGATATCCTGGGGATAAACATAATAAAGGGGTGAGCTATAAAGCCCAGTAAGGGAATAAACAAGGCATAACATGAAGAAAATTATACATGTTATGAAATAGTCATATCAATGGATCATAAAAGGAACATGAATAATAAGGCATGATATAACATGATAATCATAACATGGGAAATGTGGTAATAACTTAAAACATTGAATCATAAACTTAGGTCAAGGATAAATCTTCCAAGACCACATAGTGGAAAAAGTCCCATAAAGGAATTAGTTATACCCCTATCCGAACATAACATATCATGATACTAAACATTACCCAATACATTAGAGCACTATTTGGGTGTATCCATCATAATCATTTCATTCTCATGTTTAAGTTTGTCACATAGATCATACAACATGGATTCATTCATCCTAATAATTTATTCCACAATCAAGGAATGTGTAATACATACATGAAAGTACCTAATCAATAATTATATGTGCATAAAGTTGAATACCCTTGATAGAAAAATGGGTATGGTATTCACTACACAATTGTTTTGGCATGGAAAATCGCAGTGAAATTTCGGCAGTATAATGACATTACATAAAAAATCATAAAAATGGTAGATGAGAGTGAAAGGGGCCTATCATCATTTGGAAATAAAATGGATAGTAATATGGGTATGTAAATACATTTCCAAAAATTAGTAAATTTAAATATAATTTATAATTTCATAAATAATCTTGAATAAATAAGTGAAGGTTAGGATCCCTTATGAAATTTTGGCATAGTAACGATTGTGCATAAAGGTTCATAGGATGGCTAAATGAGAGTTAAAGGGGATCTCATAATTTATACATAAAATGGACAGTAATAGGGATATGGAAGAACATATCCCATCATAATAAAATGGAAATTAAAATACATGACATAAAAGGAGTGATTGATAAAAGAGGGGAGTAGAAGATCCCTTACTTGAGTGTGTAACTCCAAAGGCTTGGGAGGGGCTTCCTGAAAGATTAAGGGTACCTTGGGAGGACTCTATGGAGTGTATGGAAGAGTTTGAATGTTATAAAAGGATTTTTAGTAAATAGAAATGGGATCTTGGGTGGGTTTATATAGGAAAGAAGAGAGATTTCTTTATTATTTAGGTTTTGGACTCTACATAATAAAATATCCAAAATAATAAACCATACCATGTTTTTTTCCCATGGTTTCTACAAAAAAGGAGTGGTTTACATTATTTTATAATACCAATGTATGAAAAAATTAAAATATTACCATTGATTATGTGGAGGTGAGTCACACTTTTAAAAAAATGATTTTAAAATATTAAAATATATTATAAGTATTGGGGGATTCATAATGAATTTAAAAAATAAATCAAATAAACTTAAAAAAACATTATTTTAAAGGCAAAAAATATATTTGGTCACAGATACCATTTATATTACTTATTACATCACATTTGGGTCATTATGATTTCATAAAGCACAAAGTATATTTATACAGTATTTAATTTTTACCCAAAAATTCGATTGTCTCAGAAAATAATGAAAAAGTTCACCATTGGATAATTTTGACATTATGATTCCAAAAATAATATTCATTCTATCTAAATAATTTTCTAAATATTTTAATTTTTTACTTTCAAAATAATGACCAATATTTATTTAAAATGATGGGTTTTTTTATAATAACAGTTTTTGAACCCTAATAAAATTTACATTTGACATCATAAAAATTATATGATCATTTATATTTGGTAAATATTATTTAATAATAATATTCCATTAAAATATTATTTATTTCAAAATTCCATTAATTCATAAATTTATTAATTTAATTTGAATATTAACTAAAAATATAAATTGTGCTTTATTGTATCAAAATAAAAATCATTTACAGAGTGACAATAATAGGATGAAAATATATCCATTAATCTATAAAAAAATGTATATACTCATATTGCTAGGGTCTTGATACACATATCTTTAATACACCAGCATATACCCTAAGAGTAAGGTGTGCGATGGTGGGGATTTCATGGGATTGTTCGGTGAACATGGTTTGGGTCGTGATCTCGATGAGCTTGAACTTCTCTCATAAATGGTTTCACCCATGATTAAGTTGTTGTATCTTGGCTTGGGATTGGTCTAGGGAAAAGCCCAAAAATTCTATCTCCCTTGAAAGATTTAATAAATGGGATTTATAGGGTATGATCCTACTGTTTGAGGTCATCACTTCTTTTTTCTATATCAATTAGATTTGTTAAAACCCTATATTTGAACTAATCATGTGATCATGGTTCAATGACTATATTATCAATGGTAATGATACTTAATAGTCATTTAAATAAAAATGGATATAATAAAACAAAATAAGTGCATGTGTTTTCTATAACAATATTATATGATAATACATTTAATAAAAGTGAAAGGAAAATTTTATTTATAACCGTTCAGGTCGTTACATTTCTATACGTCAAAAATGACTTATGGATTGTTGTTCTAAATTATCAAGACAATATGATCATGTTTTCTTGGTTTTTAGTGAGTGACACATGTTTTAAACTAAAATTACAATTTTAAACTAATAATAGACACTTTGAGTCATATCGGGCACACCGTGTATCATATTGAGGTGCAGCTAATTCCTACACATAAAAAATGACTTATGGATCATTTTCCTAAAGTATTGAGAAAATATGAATGTGTTTGATCAGTTTTGAGTATGTCACTTTTCTTTTTTACTAAAATTTTAATTATAAATAAAAAAGATGCACTTTGAGTCATATCAGTCACACCGTGCATCGAATTGAGGTGAAACTGATTCCTACACACAACAAATGACTCATGAACTATTTTCCTAAAATATCAAAACAATATGAATGTATTTTTCTTAGTTTTGAGTATGTCACTTGTTTTTTTTACTAAAATGTCATTTTAAACTAAAAAAACACACTTTGAGTCATACTGGTCACATCGTGTGTCGGTTTGACGTGATACTGATTCCTACACATCACAAATGATTTTATGAATCATTTTAATAAATTATCAAGACAGTATGAACTCATTTGATTAGTTTTTAGTGAGTGACACACATTTTAAACTAAAATGTCAATTTTAAACTGATAATGTACACTTTGAGTCATATCAGGCACACCATGTATCAAATTGAGGTGAGACTGATTTATACATGTCAAAAATGACTTATGGATAGTTATCTGAAAGTATCAAAAAATATGAATGTGTTTTCTCAGTTTTGATTATGTCACTTTTATTTTTTACTAAAATGTCAATTTTAAATAAAAACACACACACTTGGAGTCATATCAGTCACACGGTGTGTCAGATTGAGGTTCAACTGATTATAAAACATTACAAATGACTTATGGGTCATTGTTTTAAATTATCAAAATAATCTGAATGTGTTTTCTCAGTTTTGAGTATGTCACTTGTGGTTTTTACTAAAATGTCATTTTAAACTGAAAACACACACTTTGAGTCATACCAATCACATCGTGTGTCGTATTGGCATGTGTTTGATTATTAGACATCACAAATGAGTTATGGATCATTTTCCTAAAGTATCAAGACAATCTAAATGTGTTTTCTTGGTTTTGATTATATCACGTGTCTTTTTTACTAAAATGTCAATTGAAAATGAAAACACACACTTTGATTCATACATGTCACATCATGTGTTGATTTGACATGAGACTGATTTCTAAAAGTCATAAATTACTTATGAATAATTTTCATAAAGTATTGAGACAATATAAATACATTTTCTTAGTTTTTAGTGAGTGACACATTTTTTAAACTAAATTGACAATTTTAAACTAACAATGGACACTTTGAGTCATACCGGGCACACTGTGTATCAGATTGAGGTGTAGTTGATTCCTAAACATCAAAAATTACTTTTGGGTAATTTTCCTAAAGCATAAAAACAATACAAATGTGTTTTATTGATTTTGAGTATGTGGCATGTGTTTTGAACTAAAATGTCAATTTTAAATAGAAAACACACACTTTGAGTTATATTGAACACACCGTGTATTAGATTGAGGTGCGGTTGATTCCTACATGTCAAAAATGACATATGAATTGTTTTCCTAAAGTATTAGATAAAAATGATAAGGAAATTAACTAAAAAAGTAGATAAAATGATGAGAAAATCAACTAAATGGGTAGTAAGAAGTCACCTCTTCATGATGTATGCATACATTCTAACACCAAGTATGTTGCCCATTAATTTCTAAAAAAAATATATTTCCTCTTTGGAATATGAGGACTATCATCATCCTTGATAGTACAGGAAAAATATAATTAAATAGATTATTAATAAATATTTTAAATAAAATTGTAATTATCTTCAAAAATATCTATTTGGGGATGCTAGTTTATTGATGGTTATTAGCACTACTAGGTTGAATACCACAAGGGGGGTTAAATTAGGTTATGAAAGATTAAAAAAATTACCTCTTCGTATCTTATTTCTTTATTAAACAAAACACTCTTCTCTCCCTTTCCTATAGCAATGTATGAACAAAAATGAAATCATGTACGAGTCATAATAATTTTACTTGGTTCACCCTCACTAGGCTACATCCAAGGAGCATAAAATGAAAATGTGCTGATGTAACAAATCCACTAAAAATCACTTCCAATAGCTAGATCACTTTTAATCCCAAGAACACTACATTTAAAAATTGTAGGGATAGCTCACTACTTCCCAATGGTCACTCCATTGATCACTCATTTGATGGCTCACTACAAGTAGAAAGGATCACCTTATTCCTCTTCTTTTTCTCACTACTTTGGAAAGGATTCACACATAGTTTATGGATATGTAGGTCCCTTCATTATCAATAATGAATGCATCCTCAATTGTAGGTAGATTATCTATTTAAGCCTCTCTTTCATCAACTTGATGAATACCACTTTACCACAGATTTACTAAAAAATAACTTTTTAATACTTTCATGATGATCCTTCCATTCACGAAGCTTATTTGGCCTTCACGAAACCCACAAATTTCATGAAGCTTTCCTTTTTCGTGAAGCTAAACCAACCTTCGAGAAGAAACCGCCTTTCATAAAGATCAAACTCTTTCGCAAAGATCACTTAGCCTTCACAAAGCTCACCTCTTTCAGTTGGATTTTTATAGCCTTCATGAACATCAATACTTTCACAATGATTAAAACTTTCAGCAAACTTTCATAACCTTCGTGAACTTCCTTTCTTCATGAACTTTTTCTCAATAAAAAACGTTTGTGAATCACCTTCGTAAATTCATAGCCTTATAATCTTAGTTAAGTATTTCTATACTTTTCTTAGGGGGGTTAGAGGCCTATTTATAGGTGTTTCTTCCCATTCTAGAAGCTTCCATCCTCATCATCACCTTTTCACGAAGCTCTCTAATCTCATTAAAAAATCTCCCTGATTTCGCAAAGAACTGGGGAAATTTACCCATTCGAAAATCTTCTCATAGTCATGGAGATTACCGTCAACCCTTTGCGCATTCATGATGCTCTACTTATCATAGTCATGGAGATGTACCATTTTTCATCATGCATTCACGATGATCCACACCTTCATGAAACCCAACCATCGTGATACTGAATGCCCTTTCAAAGATCTTTACCTTCGCGAAACTCCAATCTTCACAAAACTCATACCTTTTCCATATTTTTATGAGGCATTCAGGGAAATATAAATTTCACAATGATTGAGTCAGACTCTATATTTTGGACCCCAATAATTTGGAAAACATTGAGAAATGACGTTACCTTTTATACATACTTTTATGTACCACCTTAAGAGTATTCATTCCTTTGTATCAAATCTTTGTCAACATACCTTGTCAAAAATCTCTCTGGAACTCCATAACTAACCATGGAAACCCACTTTTTCAACAAACAAAATCAACCAAAAAATACTATAATGATACCTTGAGGGATTTTTACCCAAGATATCTTTCATAAATTTTCAAACATAATAGTCACAATCTTTTCCATTAGTTTATTTCAAACACTAAATAAACATTGAGAAAAATAAGTAATTTTTTATATATGTTTTGATATTGAAATAATATTATATATACTCTAATACTTACCCACTTTTAGAAGTCGATATGATCATTGTGCTCATAGACTATTCTCATGCCATGATTTTGATGATATTTAAACATCGCCCTATCATAACATAATTTTCATTAAAACATAATATAAAATTTATAACATGAAGTTTAATTGTAAAATATTGCATGTAGTGTATTACAAATTGATAAACATCATCATGTGTGGTCAGTTTGTTGGGTATCTATACATTGAATCCAAAAAATAAATCATTGGAGTATCCAAATTGAATCCAATGAGTAATCAATGATTCCTAAAAAAAGAATAAATAATTAAATTTGTAACACCCCAATCTTCTATGGTACGCTTCTCTTTGAATAATGCAATAGTGTGTGTTGTATGCAACATCGAGTTCTAACACACACCACAACCGATCAAACTAGCCGTTATGAATAGTAATGCCTACTTTTTAAAATTTTATAAATTTTATCTCTCAAAATGGACTTCATTTTTGGATTCGGAGTATCAAATTTAGCCTAAGGTGAAATTTTGGTACTTTTCGGATAACTTTAATATTTTGATGAATAGTGAAAATTACTAAATTTTAATTAAAAACAATTTTTTAATCAAAATAATTAATAGTGATAAATTATGAATTTGAGTGGTTTTAAAGAATATTTAGAATATATATTTACCATTTAATACAATGTTGGTCATTGGACATAATTTCACAATTAAACCGAACATAAACAAGTATCAATCTTTTGATAGTTATTATATCTTAAAAACACGCTTTTTGTTTTGACAGCGGGAATTAATTTTAAATTAATTTATGCCACTTCTGTGTTTTGAATTTGAAAAAATGGATTCCATATTTATAATCAGGATTTTCAAATTGTGTAAATAGGTAACTTTTATTTTTAGACATTTTGAATAATTACTTCGGTAAATATTTTATTTACCATGGTTAAAGGGTAAATCCGATAAATAAGGGTTAAAAAATAATATTATAATAATAAAAAATTACCCTAAAACGTGTTCTAAAATTATTGGTTGATACATGTCCGACCATGGGAATCTTTGGGTTAATTTTGGGACCCCATGGTGCCACTTGTAAGTGATAGAGACACTTTATTTTAATTAAGTTAAAATGAATACAAAAATGACACAAGCATATATCTTTTAGAAAAACAATTTTTACATAGGGTTATATATGTTGGATTTTCGACTATAAATATTAATTAGAAATATAACAAGATTTCCTACATAATGGTATTTTATTTATAATTTTTAGACATTAAATAATTTAATTTATTTATGAAACAATGGTGATGCAGTAATTACCATAATAGTGAAAAATTAAAATGATTGATATTGTAGATACCCAAATAAATATAATTTGAGACTTTTTATGAATTAAAATAATTTTATAGGTTAATATGACACGTTAGGAATGATTTAATTAACTTTTTTCGAAGTAATAATTCTGTTATAATTTTTACAAAAATCAATTATTGAATAGTGTCAAAATTGACATAAAAGAGTTTTTAAAACAAATATTATATTATTAATTGATATTAAATTCCTAAACATCTAAGGTTAGGACAATAGACTTATATCATGATAGGTGTTTTATTAATTGACCACTTGAGGGTCTCTTGGATGTATATAGTATGTTTATTAACCATATAATATAAAAACACAAAGAGACATTGTAAAAGTGAAACTAATTAACTAAGAGTTAATACTTAAAGATAAGGTTAGCATAATGACCCAAACCTGTCTAAATTCTATTATTTGAGTGGTTTTATACCTATCCCTATTTTAACATTTAAATAATAAACTTTTGAGCCATTAGAAACCGAATATGAATTTATTATAAAATAATATTTCTAGCTTTTCCAAAGGTGCCCCTCACCCCTCTTATAAAAGGGCACCCCCCCTTCTCATTAACTCACACATTCAAAGCCTTTTGGTTCGGCCAAACTCTGCCCAAATACTATCTCAAATTCTTTCAATTCATCTTAGAGGCCTTCATTTAGTCATAAAGCCAACCTAAGATCCCTTTTGATCAAATCAAAATGAAGAACCCGAAGAAGAGGTAATGATTTCACCACCCTTTTCCAAGTTCCTTTCTTCTTCCACTTCTTCTTCCTTTGTTATTACCATTATAAAATAATAACTCTAGTATCTTATATATACTGTGATGTTATTATAAATATGGTACAACCATATTCAGTATTCTATCCATCCTTTAAATAACATTTCACCATACATGCGTACGTACGGCTTACCGTCTCCATGTCGTGGTGTAATTGTTATTCAATAAATTATTATTTGGATGGGTATAATAATGATTTATAATTCATGTAAATAATAAATATAACATGATAATAATTATAACATGATAATAATTATTTATATATGATATACCATCCAATTATATATTATTTTAATATCAAAAGAATGATATTGTCGCTCGTGCGTACGTACGAACTACCGTCTCCACGAATGCGATGAGATTCATTCTCCATCGTATCCATTCAAGTATAATTATCATTTGATGATTTAAAAATAATGTTTAAGGACTTGATATAATTCTGTATATGAATAAGATACAATCTATCCATTACAAACATGGCTTACATAATAAAACATATAAAAGAAAATGAGTAAGTTAACACCCGAAACAACGATAATACTAAGATATTATTAACAAATCAATGTTAAAAGATCATATATGATATCATATTAATGTATATGATTCTTGTATAATTTAATAACAATTATTTCACCATTATACAGGACTTTAACCTATCCCCAACCAAGGAAAAGTACAAGGTAAGGGTTTATTTCGCAATCACTTCATTATCCGAGGTTGTTTATATGTGATTATCTACTAGGTCCTCTTTATCATCCACATCCATGTTTCTTAAAAATGTATTTCAAACCATTATTTATATTTTATAGACTATGGTATAAATTCATTTATACCCTTGTTGACTTTTATAAGTGGTTTATAAAGGAATCTTTCCGTCGTTTTCCAAACAAGGTCCTTTTTAACCTTTTCGACAGAATTAAGGTAAGAATGTTTTTTAACTTATACGGTGGGTGCGGATATTTTCCACCATTATAAAATCTTTGAAGCTTCCCTTACAAGCTTATAAGAATATTTTCAAAGAAAATGTTTTATTTTATAAATATATGACTCTTAAATGATTTCAAAATAGAAAGAGATATTTCTTTAAAAAGAGTTTTGATTTCATCTATGTCAACATCCTTTGATGGATTTTACGCTTATTTGAAGTTGATTTATTATAATAAAAAACTTATATATTGTATTGAAGGTTTTGTGACATGTTTGACTGTGGATGTGCTATTTTTATACCATTCATGGTTTATGGTGAAAGTATTGACATTTCGTATGCTAGTTTTAATACGAATGTTTATGTTATGTTTAAACCTTTTCATATGGGAATGCATTGGACTTAATATGTGACGGGTGGATCCCTCTATAGCTCCTCGATGCATCGGTAGGTCTCATGAGACAAATTAGTGTCTTGGCATAAGGCCTTGGAAAAATCTTATTTGTAGTCTTGGCACGAGGCCTTGGCTATGTGGTTATGATAGTCTGACATTATGCATTCCATCATTATGAAAGTGGTTATTGATATTGCATGTGATTATTCGATTAGTAGAATATCTATGTGAATAAGTAAATGAAATTATTTAATTTTATTTTTTCCATACTATGTTGAAGTTCAAGTTTAAAAGGCTTTTGTTTTAGTTATCCACTGCCTTAAATGTTTATTCTTATTTATGAAAGTTTCCACTATATTGTTATCCTTACTGGGCATTTGAGCCCACCCATTTTCTATGTTTTATTTTTCCCAGGATGTGAAGAAGTAAATTATGAATGACCTGCAGGGATATTATAAGGGGATAATAGTGTGTACTATGGACAAAATATGTTGTTGTAGTAGTTTTTCACTTTATGATGTAATGTAAAACTTTATGAATATATCTAGTGTTTCCAAGGCTACTAAACCAATCGGTCTTTCGAGATTTGATCTTTATTGTGATCATGACAATGTTATGTAATAATGCACCGACTCTAGGTAACTTGGGTCGGGGCGTTACAGTTGGTATCAGAGGAAGTTTAGTACAAACCTTGGAAGCTAGATTTAGATAAACTCTGATTAGAGCACATAGACCTAAGATGGACTTTGAGGATTGGTATAGAAGAACTTCTTAGAATTTTGGTATTGTAGAGATTTTGTGAGTTTTCCGAGCAATACATCCCTGTCTGGATATGAGTAGGTAGAGGCGGCTCTAGCACAGATATACCTAGGGGTAAAACCCGAAATCACCACTTTGAGCTAGACTCGAACGAGAACTGGTGCACGACAACAGGGCTTGCTGCACTCTTGGTTACAAAACTCCCAGGGGATATGCTTAGGATAACTCTCATTTTCTTTACAAATAATTATGAAGGGTTTATGAGTATATACTTTCTCAAAGAAAACATTTTTATGATTATGGATTATATCCATAAATAGTTCAATTTATGTTAAGTGTTTTGTAAGTATGAAATTATGTATTTTGATTCATAAATTGATCTAGTTTATTCCATTGTTTAGAAATGGCACCTAGTGGAAGAAATGGAAACCGTATCAATGAACTCACTCCATGTAGAGATTTCCCTCCTGCTCAAGATAATTATAGTGGAGCTGGTGATGCAACTGGTGCCGATCATCTAATCAACATACTAGGACAACTCACTCAGGTTATGAATAATAACCTTACCCGTATGGAGCCCCCTGATCCACAGCGTGGAGGATCAATGTTAGATCGATTCATAAGGCAAAAACCACCAATGTTCAATGGGAGTACAAATACCTTAGTAGCTGAGCAATGGATAAATTCCCTATAGAAAATATTTCAGGCTTTGGGGAGTAGTGAAAGGGAAAAAGTTATCATGGAAGTTTACTGCCTCACTGGAGATGCTGATCAATGGTGGTCATTGATTCAAAACACGAAGGAAGATGATGAAGTATCAAATATGTAATGGAGGGAGTTCAAAGATCTATTTTTAGAAAAATACTTTCCTCGTGACCATCGAGTAGATATGGAAAGACAATTTCTGAGTCTGAGACAAAAGGAGGATGAGAATGTCACAAAGTATGAGGATAACTTTACAAGGTTATAAAGGTATGCTGGAGATTATATACGTAATCCAAGAAGTAAGATTGATCATTTCTTTGATGGGTTAAAACCATTTCTCCGTTGAGCATTAGTCTCACAATCCTCCTCGTCGTACGAAGACATTGTCTCATGTGCTATCAAGACAGAAAAGGAATTCTCTAAGTCTTATGACTTTAAAGAAAAGCAAGAGAAGAAGATATCTTCTGATCAATCTGGGAATGGAAATAAGGGGAAGAAGGGAAAGGTTGGATATCCATCCTATGGTAAATGTGAGAAGAAACACCCTGGTACTTTCTTGAAGGGAATGGGTGTCTGTTACAAATGTGGTGAAAAATGACACCAAGCTCGTGATTGCAAAGGGAAGAAGGAAGCTACCAATGTTCAGTGCTACAATTACAGGGAGATGGGAAATTATGCAAATTAATGTCCTAATCGTCAGGGGAACTTACCTCAGAAAAGGCCAAGGGATCAAGGCCAAGCTTTTGCTATCACTAATACTGAGGTAGAAGCTCCAAAAGACGTGGTGGAAGGTAATTTAATGGTTTCCTCAAGTTTAGCAAATGCATTATTTGATTCTGGATCATCGCATTGTTTCATATCTTCCCAGTTTTCTAAGAAAATTAGATATTTACAATTTGATTTAACAAGATAGTTGTCAGTTAAAACTCGTAAGGGAAGTATCATTGCAACAAAGTTTTGTGAATCAGTCCCCATGAGAGAACATAAATGTTCTTTATCCGCTGATATCATCGTCATACCTATGATTGAATTTTATATAATCCTCGGTATGGATTGGCTTTCGGATTATGATGTGAAGATTTATTGTAAGAAGAAGGAGGTTTTGATTTTTGATGATGATGATAAGGAACACCTTATCTTTAGAGAAGAATCACCACCACCTAATTCTTATCTATATCCACCCCCAGTAGCTCAACTAAATTCAATTATTGGGGAGGAAGAGAATGAAATGACTGTGGGTGAGGAAAGGAATGTTCAAATAGAGGATGTACCTGTTGTGAAAGAATATGTATATGTATTTCTGGAAGATTTACCTGGACATCCTCTAGAACGAGAAGTTGAGTTTTCCATTGATTTAATTCCTGGATCAAGGCCTATATCGAAGACCCCTTATAGAATGGTCAGTGTAGAATTAGTTGAACTAAAGAAACAACTATAGGAATTGAGTAATAAGGGATTTATTCGCCCTAGTGTTTCTCCATGGGGATCCCCTGTTCTTTTTGTTAAAAAAAAGATGGATCTATGAGGTTATGTATCGACTATAGGGAGATTAATGCTATAACAATAAATAAAAAGTGTCCCCTACCTCGCATTGATGATTTATTTGACCAACTGCATGGAGATCAATACTTTTCAAAGATTGACCTTCGATCTGGATACCATCAGTTGTGTGTGAAGAAGGAATACATTCCGAAGAGAGCATTTTGAACCAGGTACGGACATTACGAGTTTACTGTAATGCCTTTTGGATTGACTAATGCACCCTCTGTATTCATGGATCTGATGAATAGAATTTTCAATTAATATCTCTATGAATTTGTGGTGTTATTTATTGATGATATCTTGGTATAATCCAAAAGCTACGAAGATCATGAAAATCACTTGCGCATTATCCCGAAGACTTTGAGAAGACATGAATTATATGGGAAGTTTAGCAAGTGTGAATTATGGATTCATGAGATTTCTTTTCTTGGACATATTGTCTCTAAATATGGAATCTATGTTGATCCTTCTAAGACCAAGGAAATCCAAGAATAGCCAGCACCTACGAGTATAACTAAGGTACACAGTTTTATTGGTTTGGCAGGTTATTATCGACGTTTCGTCCAGAATTTTTCCCGATTGGCTAACCCATTAACGAAGCTCACACGTAAAGGGGTTAAATTTGTTTGGAAAAAAGAGTGTGAAGAATGTTTCGAATAACTGAAGAGAAGATTAGTCAATGATCCTATATTGACTCTACCATCGGGGAATGATGGGTTCGTTATTTATAGTGATGCATCGAAGAAAGGATTTGGTTGTGTCCTTATGAAGAATGATAGGGTTATTGCCTATGCATCACGACAGTTGAAAATTCATGAGCAAAACTATCCTACTCATGATCTCGAGTTAGCAGCTGTGATTGTTGCTTTGAAGATATGGAGGCACTACCTCTATGGTGAAAAATGTGAGATTTATACTGATCACAAGAGTTTGAAGTATATTTTCTCACAAAAAGAACTCAACATGAGGCAAAGGAGATGGCTTAAATTACTCAAGGATTATGATTGCATGATACACTACCACCCAGGGAAGGCAAACAAGGTGGAAGATTCTTTGAGCAGAAAAGACCATGGAGTTTTGAACAATATGAGAATTGAAAGGGATCCAATTTTCATGGATCTAGTGAAGATGGACATGGGAATAACCAGGGAAGGTGAAACATAAATTTTTTTTCAAATGGTTGCCAAACCATCTTTACTAGAAAGTATTAAGAGTTCTCAGACCGATGATGAAGAATTTCAAAAGAAGATTAAAGCTGTGAATGATGGGAGATTGAGAGACTTTGTGTATGAAGATGGAATTTTGAAATTCGGGAAGAGACTTTGTGTTCCTGATATACCTGATCTAAAAAGGGAATTGCTGGATGATGCTCATAGTTCCAATTTCTCTATACACCCTGGGAGCACCAAAATGTATAGATATTTGAAGGAACATTTTTGGTGGGACAACATAAATAGGGAGATTGCTGATTTTGTGTCAAGATGTATGGTTTGTCAACAAGTGAAAGCTGGAAGGCAACAGCCTGGAGGAGTCATGCAACCTCTTCCCATACTATAGTGGAAATGGGACAATATTACGATGGACTTTGTCATGGGGCTACCAAAGACTCCTAGAAGGAACGATGAAATATGGGTCATTGTTGATCGTCTTACCAAGTCAGCACATTTTCTTGCTATAAGAGCAGATCTACCACTGTAACGTCTAGCAAGACTATATATTGATGAAGTTGTGAGACTTCATGGAGTACCCCTATTGATTGTGTCTGATCGTGATCCCCATTTTACTTCAAGATTCTGGAAAAGTCTTCAGAAAGCCTTGGATACTGAACTTCATTTGAGCACTGCCTACCACCCTCAAACAGATGGACAATCAGAACGAACTATTAAAACCTTAGAAGACATGTTGAGATCCTTCTCACTTGACTTTCAAGGTATGTGGGATCAATATTTACCTCTGGTAGAATTTTCCTATAACAATAGCTTCCATTCGAGTATTCAGATGGCACCATATGAAGCGTTATACGAAAAGAGATGTCGTACACCAACCTGTTGGGATGACGTTGGTGAAAGAAAACTTGTAGGCCCAGAACTGGTGGAGGAAACGATGGAAAAGGTGAAGGTAATCCAAAATCACATCAAAGCAGCTCAAAGTAAGAAGAAGAGCTATGCTGATAATCAAAGGAAGGATTTGGAATTTCAAGTCGGTGATCATGTTTTCCTAAAGGTATCTCCATGGAAGGGAGTCATACGTTTTGGTAAGAAAGGTAAATTGAGTCTCAGGTACATCGGACCTTTCGAAATTGTAGAACGAATTGGGGCTGTAGCTTATGGATTGGCAATGCCGCCAAGTCTCTCCAAAGTTCACGATGTGTTCCACGTATCTCTGTTGAGGAAATACATGCCTGACCCAACGCATGTACTCACCTATGAGAAATTAGAACTGGAACCTGATATGTCTTATTGCGAATAACCTGTCAAGATTATTGATATGAGAGAACAAGTACTGAGAAACCGAACGACGCGTTTGGTAAAAGTTTTGTGGAGAAACCATAAGATGGAAGAGGCAACGTGGGAACCCGAGGAACTTATGATGAAGAACCACCCGAGTCTTTTCCTGCGGTAGTATTCTATAAATTTAGAGGATGAAATTATTTGAAGGAGGGGAGAATGTAACACCCCAAGCTTCTACGGTATGCTTCTCTTTGAATAATGCAATAGCATGTGTTGTACGCAACATCGAGTTCTAACACACACCACAACCGATCAAACTACCCGTTATGAATAGTAATACCTACTTTTTAAAATTTTATAAATTTTATCTCTCAAAATAGACTTCATTTTTGGATTCCGAGTATCGAATTTAGCCTAAGGTGAAATTTTGGTACTTTTCAGATAACTTTAATATTTTGATGAATAGTGAAAATTACTAAATTTTAATTAAAAACAATTTTTTTAATAAAAATAATTAATAGTGATAAATTATGAATTTGAGTGGTTTTAAAGTATATTTAGAATATATTTTTACCATTTAATACAATTTTGTTCATTGGACATAATTTCACAATTAAACCGAACATAAACAAATATCAATCTTTTGATAGTTATTATATCTTAAAAACACGCTTTTTGTTTTGACAGCGGGAATTAATTTTAAATTAATTTCTGTCACTTATGTGTTTTGAATTTGGAAAAATGGATTCCATATTTGGAATCAGGATGTTCAAATTGTGTAAATAGATAACTTTTATTTTTAGACATTTTGAATAATTACTTCGGTAAATATTTTATTTACCATGGTTAAAGGGTAAATCCGGTAAATAAGGGTTAAAAAATAATATTATAATAATAACAAAATTACCCTAAAATGTGTCCTAACCTTATTGGTTGATACATGTCCGACCATGGGAATCTTTGGGTCGATTTTGGGACCCCATGGTGCCACTTGTAAGTGATAGGGACACTTTATTTTAATTAAGTTAAAATGAATACAAAAATGACACAAGCATATATCTTTTAGAAAAACAATTTTTACATAGGGTTATATATGTTGGATTTTTTACTATAAATATTAATTATAAAGATAAAAATATTTCCTATATAATGGTATTTTATTTATAATTTTTATACATTAAATATTTTAATTTATTTATGAAACAATGGTGATGCAGTAATTACCATAATAGTGAAAAATTAAAATGATTGATATTGTAGATACCCAAATAAATATAATTTGAGACTTTTTATGAATTAAAATAATTTTCTAGGTTAATATGACATGTTAGGAATTATTTAATTAACTTTTTTTGAAGTAATAATTCTTTTATTATTTTTACAAAAATCAATTATTGAATAGTGTCAAAATTGACATAAAAGAGTTTTTAAAACAAATATTATATTATTAATTGATATTAAATTCCTAAAAATATAAGTTTCGGACAAGAGACTTATATCATGATAGGTGTATCATTAATAGACCACTTTGGGGTCTATTGGATGTATATAGTATGTTTATTAACCATATAATATAAAAATACAAAGAGACATTGTAAAAGTGAAACTAATTAACTAAGAGTTAATACTTAAAGATAAGGTTAGTATAATGACCCAAACCTATCTAAATTATATTGGTTGAGTGGTTTTAGACCTATCCCCACCTTAACATTTAAATAATATACTTTTGAGCCATTAGAAACCGAATATGAATTTATTATAAAATAATATTTCTAGCTTTTCCAAAGGTTCCCCTCACCCCTCTTATAAAAGGGAACTCCCCCTTCTCATTAACTCACACCTTCAAAGCCTTTTGGTTCGGCCAAACTCTGCCCAAATACTCTCTCAACTTCCCTCAATTAATCCTAGAGTCCTTCCTTTAGTCATAAATCCAACCTAAGAGCCCTTTTGATCAAATCAAAAGGAAGAACCCGAAGAAGAGGTAATGATTTCACCACCCTTTTCCAAGTTCCTTTCTTCTTCCACTTCTTCTTCCTTTGTTATTACCATTATAAAATAATAACTATAGTATATTATATATACTGTGATGTTATTATAAATATGGTACAACCATATTCAGTATTCTATCCATCCTTTGAATAACATGTCACCATACGTGCGTACGTACGGCTTACCATCTCCACGTCGTGGTGTAATTGTTATTCAATAAATTATTATTTGGATGGGTATAATAATGATTTATAATTCATGTAAATAATAAATATAACATGATAATAATTATTTATATATTATATACCATCCAATTATATATTATTTTAATATCAAAAGAATGATATTGTCGCTCGTGCGTACGTACGGACTACCGTCTCCACGAACGCGATGAGATTCATTCTCCATCGTATCCATTCAAGTATAATTATCATTTTATGATTTAAAAATAATGTTTAAGGACTTGATATCATTCTGGATATGAATAAGATACAACCTATCCATTACAAACATGGCTTACATAACAAAACATATAAAAGAAAATGAGTAAGTTAACACCCGAAACAACGATAATACTAAGATATTATTAACAAATCAATGTTAAAAGATCATATATGATATCATATTAATGTATATGATTCTTTTATAATTTAATAACAATTATTTAACCATTATACAGGAGTTTAACCTATCCCCAACCAAGGAAAAGTACAAGGTAAGGGTTTATTTCGCAATCTCTTCATTATCCAAGGTTGTTTATATGTGATTATCTACTGGGACCTCTTTATCATCCACATCCATGTTTCTTAAAAATGTATTTCAAATCATTCTTTCTATTTTTGAGACTATGGTATAAATTCATTTATACCCTTGTTGACTTTTATAAGTGGTTTATAAAGGAATCTTTCCGTCATTTTCCAAACAAGGTCCCTTTTAACCTTTTCGACAGAATTAAGGTAAGAATGTTTTTTTAACTTATACGGCAGGTGAGGCTATTTTCTGCCATTATAAAATATTTGAAGATTCCCTTACAAGCTTATAATAATATTTTCAAAGAAAATGTTTTATTTTATAAATATATGACTCTTAAATGATTTCAAAATAAAAATAGACATTTCTTTAAAAAGAGTTTTGATTTAATCTATGTCAACATCCTTTGATGGATTTTACGCTTATTTGAAGTTGATTTATTATAATACAAAACTTCTATATTGTATTCAAGGTTTTGTGATATTTTTGATTGTGTATGTGCTATTTTTATACCATTCATGGTTTATGGTGAAAGTATTGACATTTCGTATGCTATTTTTAATACGAATGTTTATGTTATGTTTAAACCTTTTCATATGGGAATGCATTGGACTTAATATGTGACGGGTGGAGCCCGCTATAGCTCCTCGATGCATCGGTAGGTCTCATGAGACAAACTAGTGTCTTGGCACAAGGCCTTGGAAAAATCTTATTTGTAGTCTTGGCACGAAGCCTTGGCTATGTGGTTATGATAGTCTGGCATTATGCATTCCATCATTATGAAAGTGGTTATTGATATTTCATGTGATTATTCGATTAGTAGAATATCCATGTGAATAAGTAAATGGTATTATTTCATTTTATTTTTTCCATAATATGTTGAAGTTCAAGTTTAAAAGGCTTTTGTTTTAGTTATGCACTGCCTTAAATGTTTATTCTTATTTATGAAAGTTTCCACTATATTGTTATCCTTACTGGGCATTTGAGCTCACCCCTTTTCTATGTTTTATTTTTCCCAGGATGTGAAGAAGTAAATTATGAATGACCTGTAGGGATATTATGAGGGGATAATAGTGTGGACTATGGATACAATATGTTGTTTTAGTAGTTTTTCACTTTATGATGTAATGTAAAACTTTATGAATATATCTAGTGTTTCCAAGGCTACTAAACCAATCGGTCT
This sequence comes from Viscum album, assembly GCA_963277665.1. NCBI lineage: Eukaryota > Viridiplantae > Streptophyta > Magnoliopsida > Santalales > Viscaceae > Viscum > Viscum album. The sequence continues at coordinate 1,334,157,545 of OY728132.1, read as the reverse complement.
TTTGAGATTTGATCTTTCTTGTGATCATGAAAATGTTATGTAATAATGCACCGACTCTAGGTAACTGGGGTCAGGGCGTTACAAAATTAATAAAAATATATTTGATATGATTAAATTTTAGAGTTTTACTACTATATCATGGGTATTAAGAAGGGTTTTTCATCTATATGTTTACTTTAAAACATTGAGGCTAGTTTTTTCATTATTCCTTCATATTTATTTGGTTATAATGAGAATTATTGTGTAGAAGTGATGTAAGGAATAATGAGTCCAAATTTATGTTTATAGGTTTCCCCTTCAAATAGTATTTATAGATATGTTTGGAAAAAAATATGAATAGTATTTAGTCATAATTAACATAATAGATCAAATATTGGACAAGAAAATCATGAAAATATACCTCATGTATACATTTACAACTAAGACTCCTAGCCATTCATGGGTAAGGATTTGATTTACATTCTCAAGAACAATATAGTCTGTAATGGCTTCTCCATACATCTGTTCTTCAAAATCAATTATGGTCATATCACCACTTGCTAACGTTGTATCCATATAAACTTTTAATGTTAGTAAATGAAATATTTAAATGAGCAGGGTAAAGATATTTATATTTCAATAAAGAGAATCCATGAGAGTGGAATTTTTGAACCCTCCACACTCAAGAACCCCCCTACCCATGAAGAGATCATTCTGAGATGCCCCAGCCAGGAAGGAGCCGTTGCCAGCCGAGATGACATTGCGTCCCATGGGGTAACACCTCGATCGGCGATGGTTCGTCACAACAATCTATTAGCCTGGTAAAGTGCATCCATTCTGCCCACCCGATGAGACACCGGGTGACCCAGCAAGACGAGTGGTACATGGGAGGCGGAAATTCACCCAAGAGCGGGCTCCCAGGAATCAAACCCCAAACCTCACCGAACACCTTGGATATGGCCCTCAACCTTGCACCACTACACCACCGCCGAAGCGGCAGCAGGGTAAAAATACTTTGTAGATATCTTTTCAATTAGTTGGTTGATCATTTTTATTTTACCTTCCATTTCACCCCTTCCCTTTTTCCATTTGTAATAACATTCATCGGTTCAAACCTTTTTTCATTAATTGTTAAAGTTTTTGAATGAAAAAAAATTATAAATGAATACCTATTTGTCAAAATGTTTTTTACAAGATCTAACAACCATTCTACAAAAGATCCAATAAGTTGGTCGACCATATGAATATCTACATCATCAAGTGAAACAGGTAGCTCAGCACTCGGTTCTGTAGATACGTTAATACCCACTCACATAAACTATTGGAAGTTTTTTTTTGTGTAGAATATATCCTTGGAAATTGTACATGGTACTCACAACAAGGATATGGGTGGGTGTTGATAGATATAAATCACAATCATTTTCACCCTATAGAATATCAATACAGGAAAGGTATCAGTGTCTACCTGATTCACATTTCACAAAAACAATTATGTCAATATTGATTACCTCTTCTAAGATAGATCTTTGAGGGGAATAACTCGCCTCAAATCTGGTGGTGGGGGGATCTTCACATAGTGGTTGTTCTTGTGTTATTTATTATTTTTGATTCCTTCCCATAACATTTTCTAACAAAACTAAATTCCAATTAAGTTTTTATTCTAGAGTAGTTAAACATGTCTGTAAATATTCCATTTTATTATCTTTATCCCTTTGTTCATTTCTTTTCTCAAAATATGTTCGAGGTGACACCCCAAAACTCACACATCTGACATGATCATACTATTTTGTCCGCTTCAAATCCACTGACAGTAATTGTTCATTGGGTATAACTGATAATGATTCTTTTGTCTAAGTAGGATAAAAAATAAAAAATAAGTAATCATTATTATGTAATATTTATTTAAAGAAAAACAAATTTTTATTATGTCATACTTACACATGCTTCCCATACTTTTTGTGTGTTTTCATATATTAGTATCCCTTATTTATTTACACATGCCTTCTTTCGTAGCACATGATTTGAGATGGAAGAAGATTTTGATTTTGATTAATCAATCTATATATAAACATATAATTATGTTGTTGTTTCATGTCACATAAAGGTATTACACTAGATTTAAATTATATACCATTTTTTCAAGTGAAATGTACCCCATCCTTACTTCATGGTAGGGGTACGTTGGTTTTGCTACTCATTACTTATTTTTAGAACTCAGTTGTTATTTCATAAATTAACAATTCTTAATCAAAGTGATTAATATACATATTGTTAAGAAATTTATTACCAGTTACAATGTACTTGAAAATATGTCTCCTCGCGACGACCAATAAACGCATCTCACGCTTTTTGGTTTATCTGGTATGCATACACCTATGTTGAGTGCAGGTTTATTTTCAATTCAGCATATTTGAGATGATACTTCGTAAGAATTGTACGAAATCATATATGAGCCTTTCCAATGATCATTAATATAAATTTTATTTGAGATCAATCTACTATAAATTCACTCTACAAGGGATAAATTTAAATAATTCAACATTTCATTATTTTGTTTTTTTGTAAAATAAATAAAGTGTATCATAATGTTACCCTAATCTCTTTCCAAATTAGTGCCTTAAATGTGGGTACAAAATTGTAACATGAATCTACATCAATCGACATGCGCATGAGAGTGGTGAGCCCACTGTAACTACTAGATATAGCCTTGTTGGGGTAACAGGCTGACTGCATGCATACTATCCAACCTTGAATTTGATGTCTTTGTTTCTCACCTTAATATTTTTTTCTAACACCATCATGCTACGATGCTCCTTTTTTTCTGTTATATAGGTTGTTCTCCATCTATTATTTCCTTGGCTTCGACATCGTCAATATTTTGTTCCTTTGGATTGATAGCATTGACATGTGCAGAAGGTTGTTGTTCCTCTGCATTATGAGCACTAGCATATTGAGAAGCCTATTGCTCCTCGGGATTGGGAGCATCGAAATGTGTAGAATTAATTGTATATAGAATTGGTTGAACATTTAATTTAGATTTAATAAATTCAATAGTGAACATATAATAATATGAGGTAACACAATGTATATTACAAAAATATACAACCTGATTATTGTCTCTTTTTTTAAGGTTTAAGGGATTTAACCCCTCTATTGAGTATCAAAATCCCTTTGTTATGGTCTCCTCTGGCATAAAAGACCCTGCCTACATTGAGACTGATGAGAAATGATTATGACCTCCCAATGAAAGGGTCATCCTCAGTTGAATTGACATATGATCCTTCAATGGTTTTGGTCGATAAAAGAACAATTGAACAGTTTCAGTTTGTGGGATCTGGAACATAAAATACTTGTACAGCCTATAATGTCATTATAAATTGTTCGTCATTGTACCCTTACTAAAATCAACTTTCACATATTCTAATTCATCTATTTTAACAATGCTCTTATTATCAACTCATTTGCATTGAAAAATTAGCACTTGGAATGTTCTATAATTTAACTTGTTAGGATGGTATGACTGAGTATGATATACTCTATAATAAAAAATGTAGGATTGAATAATTACAATGATATAAAAATACAAGAGGGGGTTGAATTGTATACTTTAAAAAATTCCCTTAGGAAATTTTGGATAACCAAAATTCACAACACCTCTTGTATTTGTATCTCATTGTACTTATTCGATCCTACGTTTGGTATTATAGATTATATCATACTCAGTCATACCATCCTAAAAATTGGTATCAGAGGATTTGGTTCAATCTAAATTAATCTTACGATTAGATTCATAAGGAAGTTCTTGGAATTACATTTTCTAGATTCATATTTTTCGGAATCATAGTTCGGATTCACTTTTTGATTAGAGATACAATTTTTCTTGCTTAGAATATTTTCTCTTGTTTACAAACTTACACTTCTAACAAGTTTGTGTGCCAAAGTTTTTCTTAAGGATGACAGGTTTAAATGTTGGTTCTATTGACAACTTAAATCCTACTAGACCACCTATCTTTGATGGTAATGATTATGAATATTGGAGAGATCATATGAATACTTTCATTATCAATACTAGGGTAGATAACTTTTTCATGCTTATTGGAGGATATAAAATTCCTGACAAGGAAGTAAGTGCTTTTACTAATCAAGAAAAGAATTAATACCAACTTAACTATAAGGTACGCAATACTTTGTTTTGTTAAATGAATAGGAACATATATATCCAAATTTCTTCTTGTGAAACAGCTAATTGTATATGGAAGAAACTTGAAGTTACACATTTTGGCACATCTAAAGTGATTAAGACTAGAAGATCCATGCTCAGAGATGAGTATCATGGTTTTAATTTTCCTTATGGAGAACCAATTTGTAAGGTGCAACAGAGATTCATGACTATTTTGAATATCTTACAATCTATGGGAGAGAAAGGTCTAGATGATGAAGCTCTTGTTGACAAGATCATAGATATCATGCCGAATGAGTGGGAATCAAAGAGAACTGCTATCGATGAAAATAGAAAGGTTACTCAAATTTCACTTGATGAACTGTTTGGAACTCTTCTTCAACATGAGACTAGAATGAAGAGAGATGCTGACAACATAAAGAAGAAGAATCGGAATGGTAGTGTTGCTTTTACTACAACTTCAAATCATATGAAAGCTAAGACTCCTGAAAGAGTTACTAGATCCAAATCTAAGAAGGTTATTATTCAATCTGAATCTAGTGAGAGTGAATTCTTAAAAAATGAGTTAGCTAATCTTTCTCGAAGGATGAACAAGATAGCTGGATAGAGAAACTTCCAATCCAAGTATAAGAAGAATGAAAGGAAAGATAAGAAATATTCAGAGGTCACAAACTATGAATGCAAGAGATCTGGAAACATAAGACCTGATTTCCCTATGCTCAAAAGAAAAGAAAGAAAATAGAGGTATTCTGAAAGAAACATAAAGAAATATTACAAGTCCAAAGCTAAGAAAGTTCTGAAAGCTAATGACACCTGGAGTGCTAGTAATGGTGACTCTTCAGATGAATCTTCTGATTATGAATCTTCTGGACAGAAGAATCTTGGTCTTATAGCCAAGATGCCTATTGATAATCATTGCTTTATGGCTAAGGTATACAATGCTGAATCCTTGAACAACATTTCTTTAAATGCTAATGATAGTAAATATTATAACTCTTCTGATGAAGAATATTCTTCTGATGAAGAAAATACTTTACCTACCTATGAAAAAGTTTATAGGTTTGTTGAACTTCTTGAGATTGATAACTCAAAACTCATGAAAAATCTTGATAAGTCAAACTCTAGGAATACTATTATTACTAAGGAAATATCGGATCTTTCTAAAGATCTTGATAAGAAAAATGCTTATTTTGAAAGTATTTCAAAAAATCTTGAGGAAGTAAGTTTTGAGAAGAATAAAATTTCAAAAGATCTTGAAAACGTAAATTCTAAGAAAGATGTTTTAGAGTCTATCTCTAGTTCAAATGTTTTTGAAGATAAGAACTTAGTTATCAAAATCAAATCTGAAATATTTTCCTTGAGGAAGTGTTTGTCAAACTTTACCCATGGTAAGGAAAATTTTGATAAAATGTATTCACAAATCCAACCTCGAAGGAATACTTCTGGTTTTGGTTACACTAGTTCTAAACCGATTTTTAGTAACAAATACTTTGTTCCTAAAAGTGCTCCATTTTGCACAAAGTGTCAATGTGGTGGTCACTGGGCAAAGAATTGTTCCTTAAAAAAACCCAATCTTTAGGATTTCATAAGGCTTATTTTTCTAAGAAGATGTGGGTACCCAAAATTTTACTTTCTGAAATTTCCGAATCCAAGCAAGTCTGGATTCCAAAAACCTAACTTTTTCTTATTTTCAAGAAAATAGGGAAAGTACCAACAACAATACTTGGTACATATATAGTGGATGTTCCTGAAATATGACTGGTAACAAAATCTATTTCAAAAAGATTATCAAGACAAAAGGAGGAAAAGTAACTTTCGAAGATAATGCTTAGGGAGAAATTATTGGTATAGGTAACATTGTTCTTCTTGGAAAAACCTTGATTTCAAATGTTTTGTTTGTTAAGGGTCTTAAGAACAACCTCATCAGCATAAGTCAATTATGTGATGAAGGCTACCTTGTGAATTTTAGGAATGATAAGTTCTTAGTATACAATTCCAAGGAAGAATTTATTCTTTCTTCCAATAGGAAAGATAATGTCTACACACTAAACTTAGAAGACCTTAGGAGCCAAGACTTACCTTGCCTTAGTGCAATGGAAGATCATTCTTCGTTATGGCATAGAAGGTTAGGACACTGTAACCTTAGGAACTTATGCAAACTCTCTAAGAAAGGATTAGTTAAGGATCTACAGGAGCTTAGATTTGATTCTTTAAAAGTTTGTGATCCTTGTTAATATGGCAACCAACATAAATCAAGTTTTAAATCAATTGGTGAAGCCTCAACAACTGATGCACTACAGTTGGTCCACATGGATCTTTTTTTTCCAACACAAACTGGAAGCATTAGGGGAAAATATTATGTATTTTTCTTAGTTGATGATTAAACTAGATTTACATGGGTCTATTTTCTAGCAAAGAAGTCTGAATATTTTTCTTATTTTAAAAGTTTTAGAGCCCAAGTCAAAAATGAGAAAAACCTTTCATTGAAAACTATTCATAGTGATCCTGGAGGAGAATTTCAAAATTCTGATTTTAAAACTTTTTGTAGTAGAAAAGGTATTACTCACAACTTCTCAGCACCCAGAACACCTCAACAAAATGGTGTTGTTTAAAGAAGAAATAGAATTCTTCAAGAGATAACTAGAACCATGTTGAGTGAGTATTCTGTTGCCAAAAATTTTTGGGCTGAAGTTGTAAGTACTGCTTGTTATACTATAAATCGAGTTTTGATTAGACCTTTTCTTAATAAAACTCCTTATAAGTTATGAAATGGTAGAAAACCTATACTTTCCTACTTTAAGGTTTTTGGTTGCAAAGTATTCATTCTGAATAATAAAGATAATTTACACAGATTTGCACCAAAATCTGATGAAGGAATTTTCTTAGGCTACTCCACAACTTCTAAGGCTTATAGAGTTTTTAACAAAAACACTTGTACTGTTGAAGAGACAGTACATGTCAAATTTGATGAAACTGATCCCTTTGTTTTTAAACAACCTCAACCTACATCTTCAAATGTGTTTTCAAAAAATGATTATCAACCTTTGATAGTATCATTGGTGATGTGAATCAACCTGTAAGGACTAGAAGTTACTTAATAAATGAAGTAGAATATCTAGCATTCCTTTCCCAATTAGAACCAAAAAGCACTGATGAAGTTTTAGGTGATGATGATTGGATTAAAGCCATGCAAGATGAACTAAATGAATTCGAAAGGAATAAAGTCTGGACCTTGGTTGAAAGACCTAAGGAAACTTCTGTTATTGGAGTAAAAAAGGTCTTTAGAAATAAGTGTGATGAAAATGGAATTATCATAAGAAATAAATCTAGATTAGTTGCTAAAGTCTATAATCAACAAGAAGGAATAGACTATGAAGAAACCTATACTCCAGTAGCTAGACTTGAATCTATTCATATTTTACTTTCCTTTGCAGCATTCTTCAATTTCAAACTTTTTCAAATGGATGTGAAATGTTTTTTTCTTAATGGTTATGTTCAAGAGGAAGTTTTTTTTGAACAACCTCCTGGCTTTGAAGACACAAAATATCCTGATCATGTCTTTAGTCTTACCAAAGCTTTGTATGATCTTAAACAAGCCCCACGATCTTGGTATGATAGACTTACATGATTTTTACTTCAAAATAACTATGTTAAGGGAAATGCAGATCCAACCCTTTTTATAAAGAAAGATAAGAAAGATATTTTGATTGTTCAAATTTATGTTGATGACATTATATTTGGTTCAACTCATCAATATTTAATGGATTCCTTTGCGGATCTAATGAAATCTGAGTTTGAAATGAGTATGATGGATGAGTTAACATTTTTCCTTGGTTTTCAAATTTCACAAAAACCAGAAGGAATCTATATATCTCAACATAAGTATATTAAATATCTTCTTAAAAAGTATGGATATGGAAACACTAAAAGTATTAGTACTCCCATTGGTACCTTAAATACACTTGATCTTGATGAAGCTGGGAAACCAGTGGATCAAACATCTTTTAGAGGTATGATAGGAAGCTTACTATACTTGATAGCTAGTCATCCAGAATTGATGTTTTCGGTATGCTTATATGCCAGATATCAATCCAATCCTAAGGAATATCATTTAAAGGCAGTGAAAAGAATTTTTTGCTGCCTAAAGGGAACCATGGATCTAGGATTATTTTATACTTCTGGAAATGATTTTGTGTTAAAAAGATTTTCAGATGATGAATTTGGTGGATGTAGAATGGATAGAAAGAGTACATAGGGAACTTGTCATTTCTTAGGAGATTCATTAGTTTCTTGGTCTTGTAAGAAGAAACATTCTGTAGCACTCTCCACTACTGAAGCTGAATATGTAGCAGCTGGAAGTTGTTGTGCTCAAGTGTTGTGGATGCAACACACACTCACAGACTATGTCTTGAGTTTTACTAAGACTCAAATTTTGTGTGATAACACAAGTGTCATTTCCCTTAGTAAAAACCCTACACATCACTCTCGTGCAAAACACATAGATATTAGGCATCACTTTCTTAAGGATCACACACAAAAAGGAGATATCATTCTTCAATTTATCGAAACGTAAGATCAACTTGCTGACATTTTCACAAAATCTTTACCCTCCGATAGATTTGAATACATTAAACAGAAGTTAGGAATGATAACCATGAGGTAATATTTCTTCATTAACTTCTTGTTGAACAATTCTCCTTACAGTAATAAACTTATTTTCATAGGGGGGTACATTTGTTTTTTAGCCTTTCAAAACTTTTTGTAATGAGTCTTTCAAATTTTTTTGTAATGAGTCTTTCAGAAATTTTCGTAATGAGTCTTTCAATTTTTTTTGAAATGAGTCTTTCAAAATTTTTCATACTGAAAATTTTCTTAATGAATTTTTCGTACTGAAAATTTTCGTAATGAACTTTTCATACTGAAATTTTTTGTAATGAACTTTTCGTACCAAAAATTTTCGTAATGAAGTTTTCGTACTAGAAATTTTTGTAATGAAGTTCTCATACTGGAAATTTTCGTAATGAGAATTTTCGTAATGAGAATTTTCTTAATGAGAATTTTCATACTCATACTTTTCATACTAGAGTTTTGGTACTCAAAGATTTTGAAATAAACTTTTCAACTTTAAGTTTTTCATAGTAAGTTTTTCATAGTGAGTTTTTCATAGTAATTTTTTCATAGTTAAATTTTCTTCAAGAAGAATATCACTTATTACGAATAAACTTTCTATCCAATCTGAAAGGTATGACTTCCTTACTTAAGTTTTCGTAATCATTTTTAGTTGCTAGTAGTTTCTTTTTCTTATAAAATTTCTCGGATTCGTTTCTTCTTAAATCCGAATGTTTTTGTTAAAACCTCAAAAGATCGGATTCAAGATTTCCTTGCGGGTATGTTTTCAACTGTTAGATTAGAGAAAAGAGTTTTTCAACTGTTAGATTGGTTTTGGAAGTTCAAAGGTCACCTCCATCGCCTATATAAAGGGGACCCCTGATGGTTGTCCCATGTTGTTTTCAAAGCCCTCATGTGTCGAAGCTCTGCCTCAATTCTTAAAGCCTGTTCTGAATCCTTTAGTGCTCCTCTATTCCGAATGTCTGTAGAATCCACTTCCCAAGATATGTCTTCTATGAATCCAATCTCAAATTGGTTAGTCTAAAGGGAAAGGTTGGTCCATATGAATTTTTTCAGTGAGTATTATTCTCTAATTTATAAGAATATCAAACTCAATGGATGGGAAGATTTCTGCGTATTGAAACCAGGGGATCAGCATGCTATTTATACAAATTTTCTTGTAGAATTTTATGAGTCTGTTTCCTTCTATGAAGAAGATGGCAGAGAAAAATTCTCTTTTAAGAGCTATGGAAAGACTTACATGCTCTCTTACACCAAGGTCGCAAGCTTGGTGGGGCTCTCATACGATGGTGAAGCAAAATTTTGTTCACATAAGCTACCGGATGTGCAAGGAAGTTTCAGTAAAGTGAAGGAAATGAAATTCCTTGGACTCAAAGATGATAAAATAGCAAATATTTCCCATCTCTCCACCAAAAACTGGATTCTGCAATTTTGGGTACAAGGATTTTTTGTAACAATAAGAGGTGATAAGGATAACCTAAAGAAAATTGATATTTACATCTTAGATTTCTTGGTAAATCTAAGAAAGATCAATCTGATGAGACACATTCTTATTACACTTTAGAACATCAAGAATGGATCTTTGAAAGCTCAAATTATTATGTATCCTGCTCTTCTCTCCAAGCTTATTATTTGGCATCTTGATTCCTTCGAGATTGCTTGCACCTCCAAGACGAGAAATTGTAAGGTGATGCTGATAAGTGATGACACCTTAAATAGGATTAAAGCTAGTTTTTCAAAAGTGTCAGGTGAGTTTTACGATCTGCCAGAGGAGGAGGTAGAAGTCGTTCCAGAAAATGTGGAGAAAACTGATCCAATGAAGAAGGTTGGTAAGAAAAGGAAATTGAAACAAGTGGTGGATGAAGACAAGACCCCTAAAGCTAAGGAAACCCAATCCGCACCTCCCAATCCGAAGAAACAGAAAGCATATCCAGATGAGGTGGTTGCTAAATGGAGGGAAGATAAGGAGAAAAGGAAAGAAGGGGAACCTAAATTCGGATTGGACCCTTCTGAAGCTAAATCCTTAAGGGAGAAGACTGCTGAATACCTTGAGAAGGTAGAAAAGGAGAAGAAGATTATGAAGAATATGTTTGAAGCTAAGGTTGTACAATCTATTTTTAGATACACAGAAGTAGCTTCTGAGAAGATTCCAGTACCGAAAACTTTTATTGTTCAACCATTATCGGAGACCCCTGGAAAGAACTACTTCACTCCGGAAAAACCTAAAGAGAAAGAAGTTCTAGAAGGAGAAGAAGAACAGGAGGAAGTAGAATAAGAATAAGAAGTAGAAGAAGACAGTGGTGATCTAGATGACTTGATTAAACAAGTTGAGGATTATCAATAGAAGATAAACCCATAAAGAAAACTACCACTCCAAACTTCTGAGGCTGAGTCCTCAAAGCTTGTCACTCCAGGAAAGGGAGATGAGAAACATGGTAAGAAATATGATGAAAAGGAAGAAGAGAAAGAAAATGAATTATATGAGGAAGAAAGCTATGAGAAGCATTTTCTTGAAGGAGAAGAGAAGGAAAAAACAGATGAAGACAAAATTGTTCAACTATCTGAAAGTGAGGAAGAATCTCCTGATGAAGAACCCATTCTGAAAGTTGATAAGGGTAAGCAAGTTCTTATAGAAACCCCAATAAAATATATCATTAGGAAGAAGCATTTTGGTGGCTCTTCTAAAAGAAAGTTGGTGCAAATTAAAGAAGAACAATCCCCGAGCAAGGTGTCTGATTCAGAATCATCAGCACTGGGACATGATTTTGTTGTTGAGTCTTTGAAGAAATTGGTGGATACAATTATGATCTTTCTCACCGTAGACTCCAGGTTATAGGTGTTTCAATATAGCCTAAATCAGAAATCAGAATCTGTATCCATGGTGATGAATAAGTGTGTGAAGATTGAGGCTAAGCATAGAAATTTTCTCATCAATTATGATGTTCACATAAAATCTTGCAGCAAAACCACTCTATGGTCAAAGAAAATTGATGGTGACATGGAATAACTTGATCAATTTAAGAATGATGTAAAAGAAGCTTTTGATACCAAGGATGCCAAGATGAAGAATCTTCAGGAAAAGTTGACCCTTGAGCAAAATACTTGGAATCAACAGGTGAAGTGTAACACCCCGCCCCTACCTCATTGGCTTGAGGAGGCAGTGAGGGTTACTTGGCCTTAAGAGACGTTCCCAAGGTGCTAAAGGCTGGAAATAAATGCCGAGGGCTCCAAGAACATTTGGGGAACGATTTTTCCTTGAGATAAAACCAACCAACAACCACAACTAAATGATGCATGTCAACAAAACCAACTCATACATTACCAAAGACAACCAGATAATCCATAATCTCACATGAAAACACAACCCAATACAACATCAGAGTACAATGCGGAAGACTCAACATGAACACCACGAGCCATGACACCACCATAGCTCCACACCAAGCTACAAGATACAAGTTCCACCAAGACATCACAACGCACCACTAAAGGAGGTTGATGCCTTACCTTTTCCCACGTCATGGTACACAACATCTACAAAGACACCAACGTTCCAAAGAAGGGGGTGAGTACTAAAACTCAGTAGGATTTCCCCAAATGACTTCCCTACACATGCCACTAGGATGAAACCGTTAGACCATTATATAAAACAGTTTATATAAAATAAAACACAAGTGAAACCATTTTTATAAGTCAAATGTGCCCTTACCAGGCCATCACAACCAAACCAAGCAACCCAGGGAAGTCCAAACAACCATTCCATAAGCCATTCTATTACTCACATATTAGCACAAAAATTCCATCTTGCAAAACAATGCACAACAACAACCAAAAAAACCAAACGGTGGCACTTCCATCCAACCCGTTCACCCATTCACAATTAGTGGCACTTCTCGTCCACTTATACTTTGATGGTGGCCCTTCCGTACACTATCCATACCCTTCATTATAGTGGTACTTCCCACCAACTTCCATAAAACATTTCAAGCAAGCCAAACCAAGATCACAACATCATGCAATCAACCAATTCCATTTCACATCAATCTCGTTCAATAAATCAACTATTTATTGAAAATCATTTTCCATGCCCAAGCCCCATTTCAATAAAACGACCTCTTTATTGAAACCCATTTTTCATCAACCATTTTCCCAAATAAATCTCATCAATCCCATTTTAAAATATCCATTTTAAAATTCACAATAAAAACATTTCACCATGAAACCCCCTTTTTCCCTAGAAACCCCCAAATGGATTTCCAACCAAAATCACACATCATCACACAATTAATTTCCATCACAACGAAGTAATTGTAACATGTAACTACTAGTTAAACCCAAGTGGAGTTTAGAGATAAGCCACCTACCTTTAGGGTTCCCGAGAAAACGACCCACAAGCCAACGCACCTCAAAACCGGCGAACGCACCACCGAAACCTCTCTAGATCACTTTCCCTAACATTAACAAGCCTTAATATTAACATCCAAGGCAACTCCAACCCTATATCTACACAAAAAAGTGTATATCTATAAAATCGAGAGAGAGGGATATTTAGATCTAGAGGAAACCACAAGAGAAACAAGAGGAGAGACTTACCCGGGAGAAATCACCTTGAATCCACATTGAAACCCCTTCAAATCGCTTTCAAAACATGTGGGAGAGCCCCTCCAACCCTTGAGAACCCAAAATACCGAGTGAGGCTAGAGTGGGAGGAAGATAGGAGTGAAATGAGGCAATCCCGAGTGAGCATGGGTTTTATAACCCTAATTTTAAGTGGCCGCACGGTTATCCCGCACGGTTTGGCAAACCGTGCGCTAACCGTGTGCACGCCACTGCCTCGAGAGCCAGTGTCTGCACGGTTTCCTCGAACGGTTTGGAAAATTGTGCGTAGGCTGTGCAAGGCCTATTGTCTCAAGAACAAGGGTCTGCACGGTTTCTTGGGAAACCCGCACAGTTTCTACTAACCGTGCTCAAACCGTGCACCCCTTTAAAAGCATCCAAACTCATCCAAAACCATTCCAAACTCTCACAACCTCTTCCCAACTCATTCCATGCACTTTAAATACATAAAAAAGCATAAAAAAGGCCACATACCTCAAACCGGGGGTGCTACATTCTCCCCACCATTGGACTTTTTGTCCTCAGAAATTAGTGAACCCGCCCTTTGACGAAAGAGCTCGGGCCACTGCTCGACCGTCTCTTTCTCCCGCTCCAAAGTCTCCACTTGAACCTGACCATGTTTCCACAAAACACAAACTAAACCGATGCTTTTACCACTAAAGACTTTATCTTGCCTATCCACAACCTGCACTAGCACGTGCACCAACGAAGCATCCGGTTCTAGCTCAACATGATCCCAACAAATCACATGGTTACTATCTGGATGATACTTTTTCAACTGCGACACATGAAACACATTGTGCACCAAACTAAACCATGGTGGAAAAGCCAAATGATAATCCAAATCACCAATCCACTCAAGAATCTCAAAAGGCCCAATATACCTCAGAGATAGCTTTCCCTGCTTCCCAAACCGACGATGTCCCAACCTAGGAGAGATCCTCAAGAACACATGATCACTCACCTCGAACGACAACGACCGTCGACGATGATCCGCATATGATTTATGACGACTATGAGCCATATCCATTCTCTTCCTAATCAACTTGATCTTCTCTGTAGTCTCATGGACAAGGCTCGGTCCAACCATCGAGGACTCGCCCGTTTCCACCCAACATAGTGGAGAACGACACGACCGCCTATACAATGCTTCAAACGGAGCCATCTGTATGGATGCCTGATAATTGTTATTGTACGGAAACTCAACCAACGACAAGTGCTCATACCAAAAGCCACCAAAATCCATAACACAATCCCGCAACATATCCTCCAAAGTTTGTATCATCCTCTCGGATTGACCATCCGTCTGAGGGTGATACGCCATGCTCATAGTCAGTTGTGTCCCAAGGGCTTGCTCTAAGGATTTCTAGAAACGAGATGTAAATCTCAGATCTCTATCTGATACAATTGAAACTAGAACACCATGCCTCTTTACCACCTCCCAGATATAGATTTTGGACAGATCCTCCACGGTATGAGATTCAAGAATCAGGATAAAATGGGCCGACTTCATTAGCCAATCCACTATCACCCAAATGGTATCGTGCTTCTTGACCATTCTTGGGAGACCTGTGACAAAATCCATCACTATCTGCTCCCACTTCCAAACAGGTATTGGTAAAGACTGCAACATTCCTGCTGGCCTCTGATGCTCTACCTTGACCTGCTGACAAGTCAAGCATCTCAAAAAAACTCAGCCACACTTCTTTTCATACCAGCCCACCAGAACTGCGCTTTCAACGCTTGATACATTTTATGGATTCCATGATGAACAGCCCACCTGGAATGATGATACACCCTGAGAAGATCCTCCTGACAAGAAACTGGTACAACCATCTGATTCTAAAAAAACAAAACTAAATCTCCATTCAGTTTCCAACCCTCAATGGTCTCCCCACCATAGAGTCTTGACCCCACGGTCACACACTCAGAATTAGATATCTATGCCTCTCTAACCAGGCCAACCAAGTCAGGAACCAACGAAACTGGAAAGAAGACCGCTCTATCACCCTAGTCCTCACATTCCAACCGCATATCAGCTATAACCGACATCAATTTCCACTGGTCTGATGCCTGTTTCACTATATGAGCATATGATTTTCTACTTAATGCATCCACCACCAAATTTCCCTTACCAAGTGTGTACATCAAGTCAAAATCAAACATCTGGAGATATTTCATCCATCTTCTTTGCCTCAAGTTCAAATATCTTTGTGAGAAAATGTGCTTCAAGCTCTTATGATCCGTATATATTGTGAATTTCTCACCAAATATATAATGACGCCACACTTTCAAAGCATGGAACACTGCTGCCAACTCCAAATCATGAGTTGGGTAGTTCTTCTAATGCACTCTCAATTGTCGTGATCCATACGCAACCACATGATTACCTTGCATGAGAACGCACCCCAACCCTGATCCTGATGCATCGCAATACACCACGTACCCTTTTCCTGGTTCTAGAAAAACCAATATTAGTGCTGATGTAAGATGACCCCTTAACTCTTCAAAACACTACTAGCACTGTTCATTCCACTGGAATGGAGCATTTTGTCTTGTCAATGCTGTCATCAGCGCAGCCAAACGTGAAAAATCACGAACAAAACTCCAATAATACCCAGCTAGACCAAGGAAACTCCGTATCTCAAACACATTCTTTGAAGTTTACCATGATATAACAGCCTCTATCTTTTCTGGATCCACTGAAACACCCTTTTCAGAAATCACATGTCCAAGAAAATGAAATTATTGTATCCAAAAGTCACACTTTGACAACTTGGCATACAACCGATGATCCCTCAAGATCCCCAGCACTGTCGCCAAGTGCTGCTCATGTTCCACCCTTGTCTTTGAATAAACCAGAATATCGTCCACAAACACCACCACGAATGAATCCAGATATCTCTAAAATATCCGATTCATCCATGCCATAAACACCACTGGCACATTCGTTAGACCAAAGATCATAACCACATATTCATAATGGTCATATCTACTTCTGAAAGCTGTTTTAGGAATATCCTCCTTCCTCACCCGTAACTGATGATATCCCGACCTCAGGTCGATCTTGGAGAACCACTGGGCTCCCCTCAACTGGTCGAACAAATCATCAATTCATGGAAGTGTATATCTATTATTTATCGTAACTTGGTTAAGTCTATGATAATCAACACATAGCATCAAATTTCCATCCGCCTTTTTCACAAACAACACCGGTGCCGCCCACAGAGATGTGCTAGGCTGGATAAACCCTTTGCTTTCTAGATCTTCCAACTGAAATTTCAATTCCCGCAATTCAACTGGTGCCATCTGATAAGATGAAAGTGAGATAGGACTGGTCCCCGGAAGGAGATCAATCGTAAACTCCAATTCTCTTATGAGAGGTAACCCAGAGAATTAATCAGGAAAAACATCCATGAACTGATCCACCACTGCTAGAGGAAGATTCTTCTCAACACCCTCTACCGATTCCAATGACAAAACCACCAACTGATATGATAACGTACCCATTGTTGGTGCCAATAAACCTATTGCACCCTGCCTTTCATACCTCTCACCTCTAAAGAGATGTCTAACACCATCATGTGTCGTAAAATCCACTGTATGCGCATCACAGTCGATGTGGGCCTTAAAATCCACCAGCCAATCCATTCCCAGGATTGCATCATACCCATCCATCACAAGCATTGAGAAATTACACACTGTCACAACCTCGCCCACAACGATACAACATTATCTACACAAGAAGGCTCTACAATCTCTTTGACCCAGAAGAGTTTGAAGTTTCAAAATGGAGGGCATCATTTCTACCCTTAAACCCAGCAAATCAACCACACATGCAGCAATAAAAGAGTGTGAAGCACCCGTATCAAACAACACTTGCATCAAGGTAGAATTTATAAGAATAGTACCTCGCACCGTGGATGGTCCCAACTGATCATCCACCACAACCTGCTCAGCTCCAAACACATGTTTTCTCGCCACACTCTATTCTTTATTGCCCTGCTAAGGAGTCGTGGTATTCCGAGAATCACCATGACCCACTTTACTTTGCTGTCAAGGGGTATGATGTTGTCCCCATCCCATCGAAGCATACGACGTCTGCGATCCCTAAGGAGTGTCACGCGCACCCGACCTTGGATCATTTTGACAATAACACTGCAGATGGACCATCTGCTTAAAATTATGACATGCTCGAGGTTGTGTCGTACAATCCTGCTTGATGTGGCCTGTAGAACCACACTGAAAACATCCCGGCTTGCTCTGGGGATTCGGAGTAAGGTTTACCGATCCTGACGTCAGATTATATGCCATATCCCCACCCTGAGAATAAGTGTCCATCTTCCGCTTGAACCCAGTGTTAGAGTTCCCACTATTCCCCATGGGTACCACCATGCTTCCCCCACCCGGAGTTCCCAACAAATCCCGCTCTGCCACCGAGGCTCTATTTACCATCTCCATGTAATCATCTATACACAACACCGTTATCTTTGAACGGATTTCTTGCCTCAACCCCTATTCAAAGATCCTTTCCTTCAACGACGTGCTACCCACCACCTCGGGTGAAAACCGCACCAAGTTCATAAAATTAGCTACATACTCCGTCACCGACATCAGCTCTTGCTTAAAACTGAAGAAATCAGTTGTACGCTGAATTCTAAACGTATGTGGGTAGAATTGTTTGTTAAAAAATTCCTCAAAGCCTTCCCACGTCATACCATGGTCTGTCCCCACTTGGACTACCAACTCCCACCACTGAAGGGAAAGATCTTCCAACATATACGTGGCCAACTTCACTTTCAGATCTACCAACGTTCCCAAGAACTCAAAGATCTTTTTCATTTTATTCAACCATGATTCTACCCTTTCCGGCTCTAAATCACCTTTGAAGATGGGTGGATTCTACCTTTCAAACTGAACTGCATGATCCACATGCCTTGGTTCATCCCCTCTATTTCCACTTCCCACATCTTAGAAAGCTTACACTATACTTTGCACTAGCTACTGGTTCACCTGAGGCTCAGGTGCAACCACATTCTCAGCAGCCTCCTCTGGTTGGTCTCTACGACGCCTACCTGGTGTCATTTCTATAAACAGAAAACAAAAAACCATGAGTCTCACTTCCGTAGACATCACGAACTCCCATTTCAAATCACATTACACAACACTATCACAACAAGGCTTTCCACCAGTTCACATTTTTTCACATGTGCCAAGTTTCACCATTTTGAAAATCAAACCATTTTCAAAATACCAATTTATTCACATTACAATTTCACATATTCTTATCACATCATAAATCATTATACCCCAATGAAATATGCATCCTAGAGGGAAGTCATTTCTACCATGCATGTCGTGCTCATCTCATTGGCAACACCCATGACAATGAGATATCCTATGCCTATAAGTGTCTCCAAAACACTTATGTACCCAACTCCCTGGTAACTTGAATTTCAGCATAAAAGGGTTAGCTACATCCTTTTATGCTATACATTTCAAGTTCTTAAAATCCTACGCCTTGCTACCATCCCGACTCAAGGAGTATACCACTACGAATGTCAACACCAAATCCGAGAATCAACTCCAAAGGACCGAACAAACTGATACCACTTGTAACACCTCGCCCCTACCTCATTGGCTTGAGGAGGCAGTGAGGGTTACTTGGCCTTAAGCGACGTTCCCAAGGCGCTAAAGGCTGGAAATAAATGTCGACGTCTCCAAGAAAATTTGGGGAACGATTTTCCCTTGAGATAAAACCAAACAACAACCAAAACTAAATGATGAATGTCAACAAAACCAACTCATACATTACCAAAGAAAACCAGATAATCCATAATATCACATGCCAACACAACCCAATACAACATCAGAGTACAATGCGGAAGACTCAACATGAACACCACGATCCATGACACCACCACAACTCCACACTGAGCTCTAAGCTCCAAGTTCCTCCAAGACATCACAACGCACCACTAAAGGAGGATGATGGATTACCTTTTCCCACATCACGGTACACAACATATGAAAAGACACCAACGTGCCAAAGAAGGGGGTGAGTACTAAAACTCAGTAGGATTTCCCCAAATGACTTCCCTACACACACCACTAGGATGAAACTGTTATCCCATTATATAAAATAGTTTATATAAAATAAAACACAAGTGAAACCATTTTCATAAGTCAAACACTCCCTTACCAGGCCATCACAACCAAACCAAGCAACCCAGGGAAGGCCAAACAACCATGCCATAAGACATTATATTACTCACATAGTAGCACAACAATTACATCTTGCAAAACAATGCACAACAATAACCAAAACAACCAAATGGTGGCACTTCCGTCCAACCCATTCACCCATTCACAATTAGTGGAACTTATCATCCACTTATACTTTGATGGTGGCCCTTCCGTCCACTATCCATACCCTTCATTATAGTGGTACTTCCCGCCCACTTCCACACACCATTTCAAGCAATCCAAACCAAGATCACAACATCATGCAATCAACCAATTCCATTTCACATCAATATCGTTCAATAAATCAACCATTTATTGAAAATCATTTTCCATGCCCAAGCCCCATTTCAATAAAACGAACTATATATTGAAACCCATTTTTAATCAACCATTTTACCAAATCAATCTCATCAATCCCATTTTAAAATCTCCATTTTAAAATTCACAATAAAAACATTTCACCATGAAACCCACTTTTCCCCCAGAAACCCCCAAATGGATTTCCAACCAAAATCACACATCATCGCATAATTAATTTCCATCACAACGAACTAATTGTAACATGTAACTACTAGTTAAACCCAAGTGGAGTCGATAGAGAATCCACCTACCTTTAGGGTTCCCGAGAAAATGACCCACAAGTCACCGCACCTCAAAACCAGCGAACGCACCACCGAAACCTCTCTAGACCCCTTTCCCTAACATTAAAAATCCTTAATATTAACATCCAAGGAAAATCCAACCCTAGATCTACACACAACAAGTGTAGATCTAGAAAATCGAGAGAGAGGGAGATGTAGATCTAGAGGAAACCACAAGAGAAACAAGAAGAGAGACTTACCCGAGAGAAATCTCCTTGAATCCACCTTGAAACCCCTTTGAATCGCTTCCAAAACGTGTGGGAGAGCCCCTCCAACCCTTGAGAACCCAAAATCCCAAATGAGGCTCGAGTGGGAGGAAGAGAGGAGTGAAATGAGGCAATCCCGAGTGAGGTCGGGTTTTATAACCATAATTTTAAGTGGCCGCACGGTTAGCCCGCATGGTTTGGAAAACCGTGTGCTAACCGTGCGCACGCCACTGTCTCAAGAGCCAGTGTCCGCACGGTTTCATTGCACGATTTGACAAACTGTGTGTAGGTTGTGCGAGGTCTACTGTCTCAAGAACAACCGCACGGTTTCCACTAACCGTGCTCAAACCGTACACCCCTTTAAAATCCTCCAAACTCATCTAAAACCATTATAAACTCTCACAACCTCTTCCCAACTCATTCCATGCACTTTAAATACATAAAAATGCATAAAAAAGGCCACATACCTCAAACTGGTGGTGCTATATTCTCCCCACCATTGGACTTTCCGTCCTCGGAAAGTAGTGAACCCGCCCTTTGCCGAAAGAGCTCGGGCCACTACTCGACCATCTCTTTCTCCCACTCCCAAGTCTCCTCTTAAACCTGACCATGTTTCCAAAAAACACGAACTAAAATGATGCTTTTACCACTCAAGACTTTCTCTTGTCTATCCACAACCTGCATTAGCACATGCACCAACGAAGCATCCGGTTCTAGCTCAACATGATCCCAACAAATCACATGGTCACTATCTGGCTAATACTTTTTCAATTGCGACACATGAAACACATTGTGCACCGAACTAAACTGTGGTGGAAAATCCAAATGATAAGCCACCTCACCAATCCGCTCAAGAATCTCAAAAGGCCCAATATACCTCGGAGATAGCTTTCCCTGCTTCCCAAACCGACGATGTCCCAACCTAGGAGAGATCCTCAAGAACACATGATCACTCACCTCGAACGAAAACGGCCATCGACGATGATCCGCATACGATTTATGATGACTCTGAGCCGTCTCCATTCTCTTCCTGATCAACTTGATCTTCTCCGTAGTCTCCTAGACAAGGCTCGGTCCAACCATTGAGGACACGCCCGTATCCACCCAATATAGTGGAGAATGACACAACCGCCCATACAATGCTTCAAACGGAGCCATCTGTATGGATGCCTGATAACTGTTGTACGAGAACTCAACCAAAAACAAGTGCTCCTCCCACGAGCCACCAAAATCCATAACACAATCCCACAACATATCCTCCAGAGTTTGTATCGTCCTCTCGGATTGACCATCTGTCTGAGGGTGATACGCCGTGCTCATAGTCAGTTGTGTCCCAAGGGCTGGCTGCAAGGATTTCCAGAAACAAGATGTAAATCTCGGATCTCTATCTGATACAATCGAAAATAGAACACCATTCCTCTTTACCACCTCTCGGATATAGATTTTGGATAGATCCTCCACTGTATGAGATTCACGAATCGGGATGAAATAGGCCGACTTCGTTAGCCGATCCACTATCACCCAAATGGTATCGTACTTCTTGACCGTTCTTGGGAGACCTGTGACAAAATCCATCACTATCTACTCCCACTTCCAAATAGGGATTGGTAAAGACTGCGACATTCCTGCTGGCCTCTGATTCTCTACCTTGACCTACTGACAAGTCAAGCATCTCGAAAAAAACTCACCCACACTTATTTTCATACCAGCCCACCAGAACTTCGCTTTCATCGCTTGATACATTTTTTGGATTCCAGGATGAACAGACCACCTGGAATGATGATACACCCTGAGAAGATCCTCCTGACAAGCAACTGGTACAACCATCCGATTATGAAAACACCAAACTGAATCTCCATTCAGTTTCCAACCCTCAATGGTCTCCCCACCATTGAGTCTTGACCTCATGGTCACACACTCAGAATCAGATATTTGTGCCTCTATAACCAGGCCAACAAAGTTAGGAACCAATGAAACTAGAAAGAAGACCACTCTATCACCCTGGTCCTCATATTCCAACCACATATCATCTATAACCGACATCAACTGCCACTGGTACGATGCCTGTTTCACCATCTGAGCATATGATTTTCTACTTAATGCATCTGCCACCAAATTTCCCTTACCTAGAGTGTACATAAAGTCAAAATCAAACATCTGGAGATATTCCATCCATCTCCTTTTCCTCAAGTTCAAATCCCTTTGTGAGAAAATGTGCTTCAAGCTCTTATAATCCGTATATACCATGAATTTCTCACCAAAGAGATAATGACGCCACACTTTCAAAGCATGGACCACTACTGCCAACTCCAAATCATGTGTTGGGTACTTTTTCTCATTCACTATCAACTTTCATGATCCATACGCAACCACATGATTCCCTTGCATGAGAACGCACCCCAACCCTGATCCCGATGCATCGCAATACACCACGTACCCTTTTCCTAGTTCTGGAAAAACCAAGATTGGTGATGATGTAAGATGACCCTTTAACTCTTCAAAACACTACTGGAACTGTTCATTCCACTGGAATGGAGCATTCTGTCTTGTCAATGCTGTCATCGGCACAACCAAACGTGAAAAATCACGAACAAAATGCCGATAATACCCAGCTAGACCAAGGAAACTCCGCATCTCAAACACATTCTTTGGTGGTTGCCACGATATAACAGCCTCTATCTTTTCTGGATCCACTGAAACACCCTTTTCATAAATCACATGGCCAAGAAAATGAACTTCCTGTATCCAAAAGTCACACTTTGACAACTTGTCATACAATCGATGATCCATCAAGATCCCCAGGACTGTCGTTGAGTGTTTCTCATGTTCTACCCTTGTCTTTGAATACACCAGAATATCGTCCACAAACACCCCCACGAATGAATCCAGATATCTCTTAAATATCCGATTCATCAATTCCATAAACACTACTGGCGCATTCGTTAGACCAAAGGGCATAACCACATATTCATAATGGCCATATCTACTTCTGAAAGCTGTTTTAGGAATATCCTCCTTCCTCACCCATAACTGATGATATCCTGACCTCAGTTTGATCTTAGAGAACCACTAGGCTCCCCTCAACTGGTCGAACAGATCATCAATTCGTGGAAGTGGATATCTATTCTTTATCATAACTTGGTTAAGTCTATGATAATCAACACATAGCCTCAAAGTTACATCCTCATTTTTCACGAACAACATCGGCGCCGCCCACGGAGATGTGATATGCCGGATAAACCCTTTGCTTTCTAGCTCTTCCAACTGAACGTTCAATTACCACAATTCAGCTGGTGTCATCCGATAAGACGGAAGTGAGATAGGACTGGTCCCCGGAAGGAGATCAATCGTAAACTCCACTTCTCTTACGAAAGGTAACCCAGAGAATTCATCAGAAAAAACATCCATGAACTAATCCACCACTGTTTGAGGAACATTCTTCTCAACACCCTCTACCGATTCCAACGACAAAACCGCTTACTGATACGATAACGTACCCACTGCTGGTGCCAAAAAACCCATTGCACCCTGACTTTCATAACTCTCTCCTCTAAAGAGATGTCTAATGCCATTGTGTGTCGTAAAATCCACTGTCTGTGCATCACAGTCGATGTGGGCCTTAAAATCCACCAGCCAATCCATTCCCAGGACTGCATCATACCCATCCATCTTAAGCATTGAGAAATTCCACACTATCGCAACCTCACCCACAACGATACAACATTATCTACACAAGAAGGCTCGACACTCTCTTTGACCTAGAGGAGTTTGAAGTTTCAAAATGGAGGGAATCATTTCTACCCTTAAACCCAGCAAATCAACCACACGTGCAGCAATAAAAGAGTGTGAATCACCCGTATCAAACAAAACTTGCATCAAGGTAGAATTTAAAATAATAGTACCTCGCACTGTGGATGGTCCCAACTGATCATCCACCACAACCTGATCAGCTCCAAACACATGTTTTCTTGCCACACTCTATTCTTTATTACCCTACTGAGGTGTCGTGGTATTCCGAGAATCACCATGACCCACTTTACTTTGCTGTAGAGGGGTATGCTGTTGTGCCCGTCCCGTCGAAGCATATGACGTATGCGATCCCTGAGGAGTGTCATGCGCACCCGACCTTGGAGCATTCCGACAATAATGCTGCAGATGGCCCATCTGCTTACAATTATGACATGCTCAAGGTTGTGTCGTACAATCCTGCTTGATGTGGCCTGTAGAACCACACTGAAAATATCCCGGCTTGCTCTGGGGCTTCGGAGGAAGGTTTACTGATCCTGATGTCAGATTATATTCCATATTCCCTCCCTGAGAATAAGTGTCTATCTTCCTCTTGAACCCAGCGTTAGAGTTCCCACTATTCCCCATGGGTACCACCATGCTTCCCCCGCCCGGAGCACCCAAAAAATCCCGCTTGGCCACCGAGGATCTATTTACCATCTCCGTGTAATCATCTATACACAGCACCTCTATCTTCGAACAAATTTCTTGCCTCAACCCCGCTTCAAAGATCTTTGCCTTTAACGACGTGCTACCCACCACCTCGGGTGTAAACCGCACTAAGTTCATAAAATTAGCTGCATACTCCGTCACCGACATCAGCTCTTGCTTCAAACTGAAGAAATCATTCGTACGCTGAATTATAAACATATGTGGGTAGAATTTTTTGTTAAACAATTCCTCAAAGCCTTCACTTTCAGCTCTATCGGCGTTCCCAAGAACTCAAAGATCTTGTTCATTTTATTCAACCATGCTTCTGCCCTTTCCGGATCTGAATCACCCCTGAAGATGGGTGGATTCTGCCTTTGAAACTGAACCGCATGATCCACATGCCTTGGTTCATCCCCTCTATTTCCACTTCACACATCTTGGAAAGCTTGCACTATACTTTGCACTAGCTACTGGTTCACCTGAGGCTCATGTGCAACCACATTCTCAGCAGCCTCCTCCGGTTGGTCTCTACGACGCCTACCTGGTGCCATTTCTATAAACAGAAAACAAAAAACCATGAGTCTCACTTCCGTAGACATCACAAAATCCCATTTCAAATCACAATACACATCACTATCACAACAAGGCTTTCCACCAGTTCACATTTTTTCACATGTGCCAAGTTTCACCATTTTGAAAACCAAACCATTTTCAAAATACCAATTTATTCACATTACAATTTCACATATTCTTATCACATCATAAATCATTATACCCCAATGAAATATGCATCCTATAGGGAATTCATTTCTACCATGCATGTTGTGCTCATCTCATTTTCTACACCCACAGCAATGAGATATCTTATGCATATAATTGTCTCCAAAACACTTATGTACCCAACTCCCTGGTAACTTGAATTTCATCATAAAAGGGTTAGATACGTCCTTTTATGCTATACATTTCAAGTTCCGACAATCCTACGCCTTGTTACCATCCCGACTCAAGGAGTATACCACTACGAATGTCAACACCAAATCTGAGAATCAACACCAAAGGACCGAAAAAACTGATACCACTTGTAACACCTTGCCCCTACCTCATTCGATTGAGGAGGCGGTGAGGGTTACTTGGCCTTAAGCGATGTTCCCAAGGTGCTAAAGGCTGGAAATAAATGTTGAGGGATCCAAGAACATTTGGGGAACAATTTTCCCTTGAGATAAAACCAACCAACAACCACAACTAAATGATGCATGTCAACAAAACCAACTCATACATTTCCAAAGACAACCAGATAATCCATAATCTCACATGCCAACACAACCCAATACAACATCAGAGTACAATGCAGAAGACTCCACATGAACACCATGATCCATGACACCACCACAGCTCCACATCGAGCTCCAAGCTCCAAGTTCCACCAAGACATCACAACGCACCACTAAAGGAGGTTGATGCCTTACCTTTGCCCACGTCACGGTACACAACATCTACAAAGACACCAACGTGCCAAAGTAGGGGGTGAGTACTAAAACTCAGTAGGATTTCCCCAAATGACTTCCCTACACACGCCACTTGGATGAAACTGTTAGCCCATTATATAAAACGGTTTATATAAAATAAAACACAAGTGCAACCATTTTCATAAGTCAAATGTTCCCTTACCAGGCCATCACAACCAAACCAAGCAACCCAGGGAAGTCCAAACAACCATGCCATAAGCCATTCTATTACTCACATATTAGCACAAAAATTCTATCTTGCAAAACAATGCACAACAACAACCAAAACAACCAAACGGTGGCACTTATGTCCAACCCGTTCACCCATTCAAAATTAGTGGCACTTCTCGTCCACTTATACTTTGATGGTGTCACTTCCGTCCACTATCCATCCCCTTCATTATAGTGGTACTTCCTGCCCACTTCCACACAGCATTTCAAGCAATCCAAACCAAGATCACAACATCATGCAATCAACCAATTCCATTTCACATCAATCCCGTTCAATAAATCAACCATTTATTGAAAATCATTTTCCATTCCCAAGCCCCATTTCAATAAAACGTCCTCTTTATTGAAACCCATTTTTCATCAACCATTTTCCCAAATCAATCTCATCAATCCCATTTTAAAATCTCCATTTTAAAATGCACAATAAAAAAATTTCACCATGAAACCCCCCTTTTCCCTATAAACCCCCAAATGGATTTCCAACCAAAATCACACATCATCGCACAATTAATTTCCATCAAAACGAATTAATTGTAACATGTAACTACTAGTTAAACCCAAGTGGAGTCGAGAGAGAAGCCACCTACCTTTAGGGTTCCCGAGAAAATGACCCACAAGCCACCGCACCTCAAAACCGGCGAACACACCACCGAAACCTCTCTAGATCCCTTTCCCTAACATTCACAAGCCTTAATATTAACATCCAAGGCAACTCCAACCCTAGATCTACACACAACAATTGTAGATCTAGAAAATCGAGAGAGAGGGAGATGTAGATCTAGAAGAAACCACAAGAGAAACAAGAGGAGACAATTACCCAGGAGAAATCACCTTGAATCCACCTTGAAACCCCTTCGAATAGCTTCCAAAATGTGTGGGAGAGCCCCTCCAACCCTTGAGAACCCAAAATCCCAAGTGAGGCTTGAGTGGGAGGAAGAGAGGAGTAAAATGAGGCAATCCCAAGTGAGCCTGGGTTTTATAACCCTAATTTTAAGTGGCTTCACGGTTAGCCCGCACGGTTTGGAAAACTGTGCGCTAACCGTGCGCACGCCACTGCCTCGAGAGCCAGTGTCCACATGGTTTCCTCACATGGTTTGGAAAACCGTGCATAAGCCGTGTGAGGCCTACTGTCTCAAGAACAAGGGTCCACAAGGTTTCCTGGGAAACCCGCACGGTTTCCACTAACTGTGCTCAAACCGTGCACCCCTTTAAAAGCCTCCAAACTCATCCAAAACCATTCTAAACTCTCCCAACCTCTTCACAACTAATTCCATGCACTTTAAATACATAAAAATTCATAAAAAAAGGCCGCATACCTCAAACCGGGGGTGCTACATGAAGTATCTAAATGGAAAGCTTAATTCTATTGCTTAAAGTTGGAAAGGGGAAAGATATCTCCGGATTGAGATCGAAGAAAAGCTTGTGAAGTAAGATGAAATTCTTAAGGCACAGTCTGAGTCTATGAAGGCTCAAGATGAAAGGATTAAAGCCTTAGAAAAAGCAAGCTGAGGAGGATCAGAAAGACTTGAAGAAGCTCAAAACCCTGTTGAAGAAGTTAATCCCTAAGGAAAAGGAAGACAAATAGACCAATCCGATTTTTTGTTGTAATGTCTTTCCTTGTAAAAATCTTTACAATATTAATGAAAAATTTGGTTTCTTCTGTTGTTTGTATGTATTTACTAATGTTTCAGGTACTTTATTGTTTTTACATTCCCTTAAATTCTTTTTGAAAATCACAAAGGGGGAGAAGGAAAAACACTACAACAAAAGCAGCCCTTAGCGGCGGTTTTTTTCCCATTTAGCGGTGGTTTAAACCGCCACTAAACTTGGTGTCGGCAATATTTTAGCGGCGGTTTTTTCTATTTCACGGTGGTTTAAAAAATGTGTCGTAGATGCCTCATTTCCCGGTGGTTTATCTCCATTTAGCGGCGGTTTTATGGGTATGCCACACCTTTTTATTCGCAGCGGTTTTAACCGCCGCAAAATTATGCCGTTTGATGCGCCTATTTTGCGGCGGTAAAAACCGCCGCTAAATGCTGCCCAGCAAGGCATTTAGCGGCGGTTAAAACCGCCGCTAAATACTGAACTGGAAAAAAAAATTTTGGTTCTACTACACCACTGCCCTGAAAAATAAATCAAACCAGAATATAGATAAATGAACACATCGTCATCCCTTTAAGAATCCAACCGATGGTGCTCCCCACCATAGGTTTTAACATTAACAGAAAATTATGAACCATAGTATTCTCTACCATTGTAATTTCCTATAAATAATATCCAAAGATTTCCAATGATAATATTGGAATTTTTCCTCTAATTGGGAAATCATAAATACTTCTGAGGCCATAATAGGGACCTTACTATAAAGAAACAATCAAATGCCAATCAGCCTAACTGAAACTAGTCATGCAATCTTTCTCAGAAGACATTTTCGACCCTTTCATGACACCCACATTAGCCTAGTGACATGATTTAAATGGATACTTTCACCTATATACATCTAAGAAGAAGTATAATAATTCAATCCACTTTCAGCTAACCATTCCCAAGATACTCAACTTAGATGACTCACATATCACAACCTGAACCACAATTCCTTCCTCTATGAAATCTCGTGTTTACCACAAGCACATTCACATAAGCCCATACCTGACTTTCAATGAAATTTCTTAGTCATTCCATCACCTAACCATTTAATACATTGTTCCCCAGCATGAACAAGGGTGGAACCTAGATCCATCCCACTATAATCATTACCCTTTAAACATCACCTTTGAGTCCGACGATAAGTTTGGGATAAAATAAGATCATCAACTATGTGCCATAAATGTTACATATACAAACCAACCGTTATCATACTTGTTCAACACATCAACAATACTACTACTCATCATCTGATGTTGCATCGTCACCCTCTCCACCTTCATCTCCACCACCTGCTGCCACCTGTAAGAACATTATATTGAAAATTAAATATTTTTGCATATTTATAATAAAACTTAAAACCAATAAAAGTTTGCAAACTAAATGATTTTGATTTTTTTGTGATTTACCTGCTCACCACTACCCGATGAACTACCACCGGGGGCATATCTGCTCATATAATGACGTATTTCAAGCAACTCTTTCTGCAAACCAGATATCTGATCCCCCTGCTGGTGAACTGTGTTTCGTAGAGAAGACATCTCCCTCTGAGCATCTTCAGGTATGAAATGACTATAAGCAGGAGTAGATGTAGCCGAAATCCCTGATGGCATGCGAAATACCTCAGATGGTACAGGTCCCAAACCCATCCCGCGCACTCTACCAGGATGCTCCTTCCCAAGGATACCAACCGGGTCATCCTGGGAGACTGAGTAGGATTGCCCAGGATTGGCATCCCATATTTCTTTAATTTTTACCTATAAATCAAATATCAATATATATTAACACAGTAAAAACTGATAATAAGTTATTATAATAAATAATTGACTTCATACCCCAACTTCTCTGGCAGGTTCATTAACAAAACTTCCATCTGTTTTTTATGAACATCCAGCCACAGTTCTGTTCGGGATGCGTCATGCCCTAAACTCTGTGACTGAATTAAACAAAGATAAATCAACAATTAAATATGTTAAATAGATAATATTATCTTATAAATATTTAAACTAATTAAAAGATTACCAATGACATTCGGCTTCTTGAAAAGCTTTTTGAACACGTAGTGTGCGGGATGACCTGCTTTGCCCGGTTTGAAGCATTCTGTCTTGAGAGATCCTGAAATAAATAAAATTCAATTTAACAGTATTGTATTCAATGTCTATCTCCTCTTCATGTACATGTATAAATGTAAAATGAGGATAATATAATAATATATATTTCAATACCATCCGCTTCTCATCACGATGTCTATCGACAAAAACCTTCCATTGTTCTTTCGGTACCCCACTGGGTAGCTTCTCATACATCTGCTGCAAGGTCAACGAAGTATCGTTGACATCACACCACAACCTCCATTTGAAATATTTCCATTTTTTTCCAAGATTTTTCAATGTCCACTTCCGTGCTATCACATCAGCAACGGTAAAGTGGAAGAACATCTGTATACAGAAATTCATTTTGAATATATTAGTAACATGACATTAAACTAAACCATAAAGTAATAAAATTACCTTTATCTGAGAATCATAAACTTCATTTTTCCAGTTTGGAGGCATATGCCTCTAATCATCATATGAAATAGGCAGGGAAATGGGCTCCGCTGCCAGTTGACCTATAATCTGACCAAGTAAACCTGCGGCGTCATCCGTCGGGACCCCATAAGAATCAAATGGCACCACTATCTTCTCGCCATGCATGTTCCAAACATCAGAACTTTTTATGTGTTTTTCCACGGTTTCATTATTTTCATCTGCAATGAGAAAACAATTACTATAAACAAAATGCAATAAATTTATTTAATTAAAATTTGTACCTATGACTGTGACCCTCCAGAATGTCCGTGATGAACTGGAAGGGGCATGTCGATGCCCCACTGCTGAGGATCCTGTAGGGGGAGGCGATGACTCATCCTCTAATGAGGCATCCACTGATGGTGTCAGAGATGGTGTAGGGGGAGATGATGCAGGGATGTAGGCAGCTGCTGCCTCAGATGTCGTGGGGACAGACGTATCATCATCTGTCGCAGAAGTAGAAGGAATGGTGTACCGCTTCTTCCTTGGCATTCCTGTCATTTAATCAAATAAAATTAAGTTCAGAATATATATTTCAAAAAAATTATGCAGAAAAAAAAATTAAAAATGATAATAGATGCCCAGTACTAACAAACAAAATATATATAACAATGATAATGAATGAATACAGAAATGAAACAAGTGGTTGCTGAATGAATAAATAATTGTACATACAATCATTTTCCCCTTCAATCATGTCGGTTTCCTGCTCCATTGCTTCATCCACTTCATTCATCCTTGCTAGACTAATATTTTCAATATCATGATGGACAAATAATTCTGCTTCCTGTTGTTGATGAAATTCAATTGTAGAGGTCAAATCTTCCACTTCATCACCCATATCATACAAATCTCTTTGTATTACGTGAGTAACTACACTCCACCCTTCATCCACAACATCATTCACATAATATACCATTTTTGCCTGCGATGCTAAGATATATGGATCATGCAGTTCACGATCACCAACATCCATCAAGCGAGAGAAGTTTACAGAAGTAAATTGCAAGGAATATCTTTTAACACCTATGATAATATCGACCCATTTTCATTTGAATAAAACAACAGAAAAATGCCCGTGGTAGTTTAATTCAATAATATCATGCAGCTTTCCATAGTATTCCACTTCAGCAAATGTAAATATACCATTATTCTGTGTTTTCAAACCCACTTCTCGATCGACTGTACGAAATCTAAAACTATTCAAATTATAAGCGCCGAACTTTCTAACTTGTTTTATAGGACCTCTAGCAAGAAACTTCAAATCTTCTGACAAGTCTTCTCGAGTATCAGTATTCATGATCTGAAAAAAAAAATTAATAGATTTTCAAATTGTATGTGTCAAACTAATATTCGTATTTATTGCAATATTTATAAACTTACACGTCATGCAAACCATTCTACCAGCTCTTTATTCACAGCTTTCGTTATATCTTTTTCATTTCGTGTTCGGCCTCTCATTCGTCTCTTTGTTTGTATCCTCAACTCTTCAATAAATGGATCTGCAATTTCACTATTCAGCAGCACATATCTATGTGCCTGTAATAATTCCAATTCTGTTAGTGTCGCGTATGAGGTCCTCCCAACTGATCGGCCAATAGCAGGAAATATTTTTTATTTCTAATGCATTTGAGAATGAGTTGATGTGTCGTCAACACGTCCAAATCGATTAAATCTTGTCTCAATATCATCCAAATATCTGGAACAAAAGGTGAGACACTCCTCGGCCAAATAGACTTCAGCAATAGAGCCTTCTGGTTGAGCTTTATTTCTCACGTATGCTTTCAAATGCCCAAGATATCTGTGAAAAAAAAATATTATTATGCATTTATTTAAATGCCAAAAATTGTTTACTTAACTGGAAACATATAAATAAAATACCTCTCAATTGGATACATCCATCGATAATGAACGGGGCCTCCTAATTTAGCTTCGTCAACCAAATTCACAGTTAAATGCATCATGACAGTAAAAAATGATGGAGGAAAGATCATATCCATTGCACAAAGGGTCAATAAAAACCTCTCCTGTAGGTTGTCAAGCTGAAATGGATGTAGATATTTCTCACATAATTGCCTGAAAAATGTGCAGAATTGGAGTACAACAGCAGTAACTTTTTCAGGTAATAATGTACGCAATGCCAATGGTAGTAACTGTTGTAACAAAATATGTGAATCGTGACTTTTCAATCCATATAACTTACGATTCTTCAAGTCAACACACCTTGATATGTTACTCGAATACCCATCAGATACCTTAACATTCTTTAAAATTTGAAGGAACGTATCTTTATCCCTATTTTTCATTGAAAAAATGGTCGGAGCATGCTTTTCATTCTCATCTGGCCAGAGATCACGTTTTATGTTCATTACTTGTAAGTCTTTGAGAGCATTGAGATGATCCTTCGACTTTCCATGCTCATTAAGTAATGTGAAAATCAAATTATCACATACATTCTTCTCAATATGCATCACATCAAGATTGTGACGCAAAGAATTAAATTCCCAATACGAAAGTTTGAAGAATATAGTTTTTTTCTTCCATTGTTGCGTTCTGATTTCACTTGACGATGCACTTCGCACTCGTTTTCCGCTATCATTCAATTGCTGAACCTTCCCAAATTTTGTTTTAACATTTTCAAGCTGTGTCAATATTTCAGAACCGGTTAAAAACTTTGGAGGTGGTCTACGATCAATGGAACCATTAAATTTTGATTTGTTCAGCCAAAATCTATGAGATGCATCAAGAAATCTTCGATGGAACAAGAAGCACCATTTTCTACTGTGAGGTAGCCGTTTGGGCTCGAAATCAAAGTTACAAACGGGACAAGCCAAACCCATATAAGTGTTCCAACCAGATAAATTCTCAAGCCCAGGGAAGTCACTAATGGTCCACATTAAAGCAGCATGCATTTTGAACATTGTTTTAGAAGAAACATCAAATGTCTCAACACCGTTGCTCCATAACTCCTGCAATTCTTCAATCAAAGGCTGCAGGTATACATCAATATCATTTCCAGGCATTTGTTTTCCAGGAATAATCATCGAAATGATAAAAGATGTTTGTTGCATACACATCCACGGAGGCAGATTATAAGGGATCAAAACAACTGGCCAAATGCTATAACTCGTACTCAAAGTCCCAAATGGGTTGAATCCATCGGCAGCCAATCCCAATCGAACATTCCTAGGATCAGCTGAGAAATCTGGATGTAATGAATCAAATGTCTTCCATGATTGGGAATCTCGTGGATGTCTCATTAACCCATCATTGTTATTATCTACAGCATGCCACTTCATGTGTTCGGCGGTTTTTGATGACATGAATAATCTTTGCAATCGAGGATTCAAAGGAAAGTAACGCAAAACTTTTGCAGGTGTGTTCCTTTTCTTCTTCTCCATGAAATTATGTTCAGTCATACTTCCAACATTACCCTTTGACTGACATCTAGAAGAAGAACATTTCTTACAATTCTGTCTACTTGAATCCTCTCCCCAGTAAAGCATACAATCATTGGGACACGCATGTATTTTTGTATAATTTAGACCAAGCTTGTTTACAACTTTTTTCATCTCATAAAACGATTCTGGGATTTTTGCTTCAGGAAATGCATCACGAATCAATTCCAATAACATAGACATTTCCTTATTTGTAATTCCACAAAGACATTTGATATGGTACAACTTCAGCAGAAATAAAAGCTTTGAATATTTCAAACACCCACTATACAACTCATGATTTCCATCATCAACTAAATCATGAAACGAATTTTTCTCACTGAAGTTTTCCCTTACATTTGGATCCACAGAATCAAGAGGAGGATCCAATGATATGTTA
Organism: Viscum album; assembly: GCA_963277665.1. NCBI lineage: Eukaryota > Viridiplantae > Streptophyta > Magnoliopsida > Santalales > Viscaceae > Viscum > Viscum album. The sequence continues at coordinate 1,334,122,823 of OY728132.1, read as the reverse complement.
CAATCTTGATCTGCTTGTGTTACAGTCTCAAAAACATCACTTGTCACGTTGCAATTTGTAGCATCATCTTCTGGTTGTTCTGATATGTTTTGATGCTCATAGTGGTGTCTTGCAGTGCCAAATGCATCATTTATGAGGTTTTTCATTTCATTTTCCATTGGCGACAAACTTGGGACCTCATTCTGTGGATTAACATCAGTCCTCAATCTTTCTGTATTGTTTGATTCTCCATGCCAAATCCAACACAAATATTGATCAGGGAATTGCTTCAGTATTAAATGTTCATAAATTTCATCCCTCTTCAACCATGTTCTAAATTTACATTTAGGACATGGACATCTTATTCTCCCTTCAACGGATCGATTAGAAATTGCAAAATCTAAGAACTCATTCAAACCCTTAACATATTGAGGTGTGTTCCTCGGTAATGTGATCCAACTTTTATCCATGTATATCACAATGTGCCTACACAAAAATATACGATAGTGTAAGATTACAGAAACATAATATAATAAAGATGAACCATTGATCATAAAGTATGCATAATATAATAAAGATGATTCATTGATCACATTTACCACTTCAGACCAACAGAACAAGTCTGGTCCATAGGAGACAGCGTCAACACCTCATTGAGGAGCAATAAGAATATCGGGCTACACACTTATCATAACACTATCGATCACACATTTATGTTGCCTCAAACAACACCCCATTGACGTGTGATCGAAACTGATCATAATGCATTTTAAACCTGAGACATTATGTGATTGTTTAGGCTTGACCTTATATATCCTCCAAGAGAAATGATGTTTCTCAATGGTTTCATACACAACCAACTATAAAGAGGTCCACTATGTTCACTTTATTCATCAAAGTGTCACCTCTCTAGGTTTGAGTATTACAAGTCAGACATTTATAATCATGTCTTCAACCATCGACATATAAAGAACCAGTTTTTTATTCAAGGGTTGTCTTAGAGGAGGAGGCGGATGAGGCCGGTGGAGGAGGAGGAGGAGGAGCAGGATCAGAGGAGGAGGCAGTGGCCGCGGCGGAGGAGGAGGAGGCAGCGGAGGCAGCGGAGGAGGAGGCGGAGGCCGCGGTGGAGGAGGAGGAGGCCGCGGTGGAGGAGGAGGCACCGGCGACAGCGCAGAGGAAGGGCAGAGGCAGGGCGGAGGCGGCGGAGGCAGCGGAGGCAGCGGAGGAGGAGGAGGATGAGGCCGGTGGAGGAGGAGGAGGAGGAGCAGGAGCAGAGGAGGAGGAGGAGGCCGCGGTGGAGGAGGAGGAGGCGGCGGCCGCAGAGGCACCGGCGTGACCGCGGCGTGACCGCGGCGTGACCGCGGCGTGACCGCGGCGTGACCGCGGCGTGACCGCGGCGTGACCGCGGCGTGACCGCGGCGTGACCGCGGCGTGACCGCGGCGTGACCGCGGCGTGACCGCGGCGTGACCGCGGCGTGACCGCGGCGTGACCGCGGCGTGACCGCGGCGTGACCGCGGCGTGACCGCGGCGTGACCGCGGCGTGACCGCGGCGTGACCGCGGCGTGACCGCGGCGTGACCGCGTCGTGACCGCGGCGTGACCGCGGCGTGACCGCGGCGTGACCGCGGCGTGACCGCGGCGTGACCGCGGCGTGACCGCGGCGTGACCGCGGCGTGACCGCGGCGTGACCGCGGCGTGACCGCGGCGTGACCGCGGCGTGACCGCGGCGTGACGGCGGCGTGACCGCGGAGGAGGAGGCGGCCGCGGAGGAGGAGGCGGCCGCGGAGGCACCGGCGGCACCGGCGGAGGAGGAGGAGGCATCGGCGGAGGAGGAGGAGGTCGCGGTGGAGGAGGAGGCACCGGCGGCAGCGCAGAGGCACCGGCGTGACAGGGCGGAGGCAGCGGAGGCAGCGGAGGAGGAGGAGGATGAGGCCGGTGGAGGAGGAGGAGGAGGAGCAGGAGAAGAGGAGGCGGCGGCGGCGGCGGCCGCGGAGGAGGAGGCGGTGGCCGCAGATGCACCGGCGTGACCGCGGCGTGATCGCGGCGTGACCGCGGCGTGACCGCAGCGTGACTGTGGAGGAGGAGGAGACCTGGAGGCACTGGTGGCACCGGCGGAGGAGGAGGAGGAGGCATCGGTGGAGTAGGAGGAGGCCGCGGTGGAGGAGGAGGCACCGGAGGCACCGACGGCAGTGCGGAGGCAGGGCGGAGGCAGGGCGGAGGCAGGGCAGAGGCAGCGGAGGCAGCGGAGGAGGAGGATGAGGACAGTGGAGGGGAGGAGGAGCAGGAGCAGAGGAGGAGGCGGCGGCCGCGGCGGAGGAGGAGGAGGCAGCGGAGGCAGCGGAGGAGGAGGAGGAGGCCGCGGTGGAGGAGGAGGAGGCCGCGGTGGAGAAGGAGGCACCGGCGGCAGCGCAGAGGCACCGGCGTGACAGGGCGGAGGCAGCGGAGGAGGAGGAGGATGAGGCCGGTGGAGGAGGAGGAGGAGCAGGAGCAGAGGAGGAGGAGGCGTCCGCGGCGGCGGCGGAGGAGGCGGCAGCCGCAGAGGCACCGGCGTGACCGCGGCGTGACCGCGGAGGAGGAGGATACGTGGAGGCACTGGTGGCACCGGCGGAGGAAAAGGAGGCATCGGAGGAGGAGGAGGAGGCCGCGGTGGAGGAGGAGGCACCGGCGGCAGCGCGGAGGCAGGGCAAAGGCAGGGCGGAGGCAGGGCGGAGGCAGCGGAGGCAGCGGAGGAGGAGGATGAGGCCAGTGGAGGGGAGGAGGAGCAGGAGCAGAGGAGGAGGAGGCGGCCGCGGTGGAGGAGGAGGAGGCAGCGGAGGAGGAGGAGGAGGCCGCGGTGGAGGAGGAGGAGGGCGCGGTGGAGGAGGAGGCACCGGCGGCAGCGCAGAGGCAGGGCAGAGGCAGGGCGGAGGCTGCGGAGGCAGCGGAGGAGGATGAGGATGAGGCCGGTGGAGGAGGAGGAGGAGCAGGAGCAGAGGAGGAGGCGGTGGCCGCGGCGGAGGAGGAGTCGGCGGCGGCCTCGGAGGCATCGGCGTGACCGCGGCGTGACCGCGGCGTGACCGCGGCGTGACCGCGGCGTGACCGCGGCGTGACCGCGGCGTGACCGCGGCGTGACCGCGGCGTGACCGCGGCGTGACCGCGGAGTGACCACGGCGTGACCGCGGCGTGACCGCGGCGTGACCGCGGCGTGACCGCGGCGTGACCGCGGCCTGACCGCGGCGTGATCGCGGCGTGACCGCGGCGTGACCGCAGCGTGACCGCGGCGTCACCGCGGCGTCACCGAGGCGTGACCGCAGCGTGACCGCAGCGTGACCGCGGCGTGACTGCGGAGGAGGAGGAGACGTGGAGGCACTGGCGGCACCGGCGGAGGAGGAGGCGGCGGCCGCGGAGGCACCGGCGTGACCGCGGCGTGACCGCGGCGTGAACGCGGTGTGACCGCAGCGTGACCGCGGAGGAGGAGGAGACGTGGAGGCACTGGTGGCACCGGCGGAGGAGGAGGAGGCATCGGCGGAGGAGGAGGAGGCCGCGGTGGAGGAGGAGGCACCGGAGGCACCGGCGGCAGCGCGGAGGTAGGGCGGAGGCAGGGCGGAGGCAGCGAAGGCAGCGGAGGAGGAGGATGAGGCCGGTGGAGGAGGAGGAGGAGGAGGAGGAGCAGAGGAGGAGGCGGCGGCCGCGGCGGCGGAGGAGGAGGCGGCGGCCGCAGAGGCACCGGCGTGCGGTGTGACCGCGGAGTGACCGCGGCGTGACCGCGGCGTGACCGCGGCGTGACCGCGGCGTGACCGCGGCGTGACCGCGGCGTGACCACGGCGTAACCGCGGCGTGACCGATGCGTGACCGCGGCGTGACCGCGGAGGAGGAGGCGGCCGCGGAGGCACCGGCGGCACCGACGGAGGAGGAGGAGGCATCGATGGAGGAGGAGGAGGCACCGGCGGCAGCGCAGAGGTAGGGCGGAGGCAGGGCGGAGGCAGCGGAGGCAGCGGAGGAGGAGGAGGATGAGGCCGGTAGAGGAGGAGGAGGAGGAGCAGGAGCAGAGGAGGAGGCGGTGGCCGCGGCGGCGGAGGAGGAGGAGGCGGCCGCAAGGGCACCGGTGTGACCGCGGCGTGACCGCGGCGTGACCGCGGCGTGACCGCGGCGTGACCGCGGCGTGACCGCGGCGTGACTGCGGCGTGACCGTGGAGGAGGAGGAGACGTGGAGGCACTGGCGGCACCGGCGGAGGAGGAGGAGGCATCGGCGGAGGAGGAGGAGGCCGCGGTGGAGGAGGAGGCACCGGAGGCACCTGCGGCAGCATGGAGGCAGGGCGGAGGCAGCGAAGGCAGCGGAGGAGAAGGATGTGGCCGGTGGAGGGGAGGAGGAGCAGGAGCAGAGGAGGAGGAGGCGGCCGCGGCGGAGGAGGATGAGGCAGCGGAGGAGGAGGAGGCCGCGGTGGAGGAGGAGGAGGCTGCGGTGGGGGAGGAGGCATCGGCGGCAGCGCAGAGGCAGGGCGGAGGCAGGGCGGAGGCCTTGCCCAGTTTTGTGGTAGTGATAGAATGGTACTTCAAGTCATATTATATAAATAGAGAAGCAGTACACTCAAATCAAACAAAACAACACAAACACAGACAAGAAAACTTTGCACGACTGTCCATGAAACACCATGGGGATTACATTGGAACCAATAAACCAAAGGCAATAAATGAAAAGAAACAAAATAACAAAAAGAAAACCAAAACACAAAGCATTCGCAGCACTACGACAACAAATCAATAACGTGGAACCTGCAACCAGTCTGAAGCTTGACATTCATTCCTCAAATACAAATAAGAACTCTCATTCCAGTAGAATATAATAGTTAAAATTCAAAAAAAACCACTCCAGATGGGCCTAAATAGTAGTAAATCAAAATATCAGTGAACCTACAAACAAATCTGCAATTCATCCACAACTCAAACTGTTGGAACCAAAAAGATTGCCCAAATGAAATAGATGACATCATTGGACTAAAACACAACTGAAATAACATTAATAGATAACAGATAATGCAAGTACTTGATCTTGGATGAAAAATAATAGATGCGCAAGAACCGCCATCCAAGAAACTGCAACTTAAGACATAGTGCCAAAAGAATGTCATGCTGGAAAAAGTTCAATGACAACAATAATTTCATATCAAAACCCAACAGAGCATTATGATAAGAAATTAAGATGTTTGATCCATACTGATATCAGTTAATAAAGAAATAAATTATTTAAGAGAGTATATTAAAGTCGTAACATACCTCTATACAGTAACTAATTATTAACAATGTTTTCTTGTTATCAAAATAATGTAGTATGAATATGTTGAGATTGTTATTAAAGAAAAATAGTGTTCCATCAACTGAATCCGTTATTGACCAAGTTTTCATGATCTCTAGACACATTTTTGTTCATTTTCAAATAAAGGATGTTGAATATTCAACCTTTTAAAGAGAAATTTTCTAACCCAAACTGGTTTTCTATGTACAGGTCCTGGAGGGCTGCATGCAACAATACATCGTATGGAAAACAATGATAAGAATGCCATTTATTACAGCATTAATTCACAACTAAAAACATGTACTCAATTAACATGAAAAAGAAAAGTTAATAACCTATGATTTATCATCAATTAATATAATGTAGTGACTATATATTTACAAAGAAACTAAATTTCAAATAACATATAGAATAATTAATTTTAAAGACTAAAACAAACTATGATTCATTAACAAGAAAAACTATTAGTTTATGACCACATAAATATATCATTGTGATGTTCAAAAATATATGTGTAATTAAATATATATATCAACAATTATTCACAACCCAACTAATTAATCTTTGCGCACAAGGCATGAATTGTAAAAAACTATTTGATGTGTATAATCTCAACATTAGATTCAATAGTACACTAAATAATTCATGAAAAAAATGAATATAATGCATTTTCAAATCACATGGAATGGGAATCATGAATTAATAAAGAAAAGGCACAATATTGTACCACTCCCTATACCAAATCAGGTGCGGGGGGTCGCCGAAGGCCGTGGGGGCGTGGGGGGTGCCGGGGTCTCCGGAGGGTGCGGGGGGCGCGGGGGGCGCGAGGGTCTCCGGTGGTCGAGGGGGGCGCCGGGGGGTGCGGGTTTCGCCGGAGAGCACGGGGGTGAGGATTCGCCGGCAGCGCAGGGGGTGGGGAGTCGCCGGCAGCACGGGGGGTGGGGAGTCGCCGGCAGCGCGGGGGTGAGGAGTGGCGAGGGTTAGGGATCGCGAAGGGGAAGGGGGAAAGGGTCGGCGGCTGTGTAAAATAAATCGGGTTTCGCGGCGGTTTATTAAAAACCACCGCGAAACCTTCACCGAAAAAGGTTTAGCGGCGGTTTTGTGAACCGCCGCCACAAAACCGCCGCTAAACCATGTTTTTTTTATAGTGAAAGAACTACTCAAAAGGGGGAGAAGGAAAGATCTAAAAGGGAGAAGAAAAATTTCTAAGTAAAGAAGAACTGTCCAAAAGTAAGGAGGAGCTTATCTAAGGGGGAGTTTCTCATTACGAAGTTTTTCATTCTCATGATAATGAAAATTCCATTCCGAAAATCCAGAATACAATCCTTAGTGTTCCAAAGCCTAAGGGGGAGTTAGTTGTATTCACCATCATCTATGAACAAAGGGAGATAAGTTTTAATTTCAAAATCTAAAGAAAATTTTCTAAGTCCTTTTATTCTTTTTCGAAAGGTTGTTTGTGATTTCCAAAAAGGGGGAGATTGTTGAGTCAATAAGGTTTTCCTTATGAATTTTTCCATTCCTTCTTATTTTGAAAATCACAAACACCTTATACTTAAGAAAATCTATATTTTACTTATTTAAGGAAAATTTCCTTCCCAAAGGAATTTACCCCTACCATGTTTTCATTGTTAATATCAATATTTTTCTTAAGTATAAAATTGGATTCATATCTAAAATCTCAGAATCATATAATACTTAGATATGAAGCATTCTGTTTTAGGATCCGAATTTTAGATACAAACTCTCATGAAGTTCCACTCTGAATTCTGGATACGAACTCTCATGAAGTTCCACTCCGAATTCTAGATACGAACTCTCATGAAGTTCCACTCCAAATTCTAGATACGAACTCTCATGAAGTTCCACTCTAAATTCTAGATACGAACTCTCATGAAGTTCCACTCAGAATTCTGGATACGAACTCTCATGAAGTTCCACTCCGAATTATGGATATGAACTCTCATGAAGTTCCACTCCGAATTATGGATACGAACTCTCATGTAGTTCGACTCCAAATTCTGAATACGAACTTATCTAAGTTCTGACTCTGAGCTCTTTGAATTCAGACTCCGAACTCTTATGAGTTATGACTCTGAATTACCATGAACTCTGACTCCAAACTTTGTAAGTTCAGGTTCCGAATTCTGGTGAAACCAAACTCTGAATTTCCTTGAAATTCAAACTCCAGATTTCTATAGAATTTAGGTTCCGAATTCCTACAAAACAGAATCCGAATATCTCTTTATTATAGACTCCAAATTCCATTTTGGTTAGACTCCGAACTTTTATTTGCTTACATTCCGAACTTTAGTTTTACTTATTCTTACACTTGTTTCATTACAAAATGATGTCTTGCTTTCAGTTATTGACTAACCATTGGTTGAGTGACACGTGTACAGGTCCCTCTGAAATTTAAGGAGAAATATGACCATTGGAGGAGGGAGCCGACTGTTGGAGATTCACCTATAAATAGGATCTCATTTGAAAGTGTTCGTAACTTTTGGAATTTTGGTGATAAGAACTTCCTGAAGTGATTTCTAGAGAGAGAGGCTCTTATCAACTCTCAAAGCTTCATGTAGAAAGTTTGAACAACTTGTTCAAACTTTTCCTTATGCAGACTTGCTTCGTGTGACTCTGATTGTTGCTGATTGCAATTGAGGGCTTCTGGGGATAGGAAGACAGAGGTTCCAACACCTTGAAGTTGAGGGCTTCCTTGCTGAGGAAGACAGAGGTGACAACTACCTGATAGTTGAGGGCTTGCGGGGATAGAAAAACAGACTCCGATCTTCGTATCGAGGGCTTACCCTAGTGTGGGTAAGACAAAATTTAGTAAAAGTATAAATCAAGGGACCTTTATCCAAGGTTGTTGGATACCCTTCTCTTTGGGTTAAAAGACTTATTACTTTTTACTTGTAGTTTTTACTACTTTGTTTTTCCACTGCATTTTGTATTGTTAAGGAAAGTATAACTTTCTTATAATTCCTTACTTGTACTCTGTTTTAGTTAGATTCTATACACTTTAAGGTAGAATATTAGTTGGTGTAAACTTTTGTTAAGTTTAGTTTCCGGAATCACTTTTCCAGAATCAAGCAAGTCGTTAGAACTTAGAGGTGTTGTGAATTTTGGTTATCCAAAATTTCCTAAGGGAAATTTTTAAAGTATACAATTCACCCCCCCTCTTATATTTGTATCTCATTATACTTATTCGATCCTACGTTTAGTATTATAGAGTATATCATACTCAGTCATACCATCCTAACATAACTCCCATATTTTTTGATGATGCCAAAGTATGACATATTCACATAAATTGAATTTGTGTCCTTGGTACCAGATGCATGCATCACTTCATCCAAAAGTGTAACTCTACTATTTTGCATGGTATTGTGTTCATCATGTTCATTTGTATAGAAAATATAATTATTAATTACATAACCATTATAAGATAATACATGCACACTTTGTCCTCTAGCTAGACATCAAATTCATTTTGAAATTGAATCCATATTTTTAGTTGGATCATTAAAAATATGGTCTTGAAACCATCCTATAAACTATTTATTATGTGTATTTGATATCCAAATTTCATCCCTTTATGGATTCAAATTCCTAAGAATTTATTTGTGGATTTCAAAATATGTGAAAACCTCAAAACTATTATGAAAAACGTAAAGGTATGCCTGCTCCTGATCTGTAATAATAATCGAGACAACATCTATTCTAGAAATTCCTTCACCCACAAGCCACCCGGTGTGATGAGATTTCAATAGACCAATGCTTTCTACATTGGACAGGTAGTTAGTGAATAACTCAATGACTTCCTCAATAACATATATCACTGTAATACAACCTTCTGAATGACTTTGATTTTTGATATACCCTTTCAAAATCTTCATATACCATTCAATGAGGTACATCCATCTATAATGTGCAGGACCACATAGTTAAATATCTCTTACCAAGTGAACCATCATATCAAATAATACTAGCAGGAAGAACATCTCTAATTCACATAATATGGAAGCAATTTCCTTTTCCATAGTTGACAATTTCACCAGGTCTATAAATTTTCTACATATAGCTTTGAAAAATAAATAGAGATTGATTAATATATGATGTACATTCTTCGAAAAAAATGAAACATAAATCTGCAAGAATTAGATCTTGCATCAAAACATGACAGTCGTGATTTTAGGCCCTTTAACTTTCAATCAATCATTAACACGATATTCTTGATATTTGATGAATACCCCTCTAGAGCCTTTATATCACTCAAGAAGTTGAAAAAATGATCTCTCTTGCATGGAAATAATATAAGTAGCTAGAGGAAGAAAATTTTGTTTTTCACTCTTCACTGTCACCAAATCTTCCCATATTCTCATGTCAATCATGTCCAACCTAGCCTAAATTCCATATTTTTTTGTCAGTTGCATTTAGTAATGTGCCAATAAAACTATCACAGACATTTTTTTCAACATGCATAACATCAAGAAAATTTATGGCGTACAAAAAAATCCAGTATGGTAATTCAAAAAGAACTAATCTATTTTTCCAACAGGTTTTTGTAAGGTTTTTCGAAAAATGTTCACCAAAATTAGTATCCATATTTTTATGTTCTCAAACAGTTGATCACCTGTTAGTGGAGATGGTGTTGTACATTCTTCTAAAATCCCATTTAATAATGTCTTCCAAGATCGGTACTTATTTCATCAAGATAGAAATATGTGATGTCCTAGAAACATAATATTTGATGAATGTTTCGACTTAATTGATTGTGCACCTTGTTCACAAATGGGACACCTTTGAGTTCCTTTAATGCTATATCCTGACAAATTTTTATAAGAATGAAAGTCATTTATCATCCCGTATAACATGGATCTCAACCTAAAATCTTTATTTCTATAAGCATCATACAATGTAAAACCTGAATTCTGCAATAATTTCAAATCTTCGATCAATGGATCCAAATAAACATCAATATCATTACCTTGTTGTTTTGGTCCTAAGATAACATAATATATTTTTGTTTCATTCATAACCACGGTGGAAAGTTATAATTTACCAACATAACTGGTCATGTACTATAAGTACTGCTTTGAAAACCAAAAGAATTCACTCCATCTATAGATAGCACAAGATGAAGGTTTCTTGACTCATTTCCAAATTCAGGATACTCGTGATCAATTCTATTCCACTTAGGAGAGTCTTTTGGGTGACGAAGTTTCTCATCTTTATTTATTTTATATGCATTCCATGTCAATTTTCTTGCAGTATAACCACTTCCATATAGGCTTATAAGCTTTGGAATGATTGGAAAGTGTCATACAAATTTTGTAGGACCCGATTGTAGCGACCCGACCCCAGATAGCCTGGAGGCGGTGTCTAATATCAATTACATTAGAATGATTACAAGGAATCAAATCTCGAAGTACCAAAGAGTTTAGTAGTATTGGTAAACTAGATACATACATGATAATTTTATTATAAAAGAATACACTAATTCCAATATAATTTTTTTATATAACTAAATAAATAAATAAATTTGACGGTAACTCTAATCCATCTAGTAAATACCTGCATATTTTTTATAGTGTACTTCTTGGATTCTTGGGGAAAGAAACATAATAAGGGTGAGCTCAAATGCTCAGTAAGGGAAAAATATAGCAGAAACAATAATGAATCAATGAGAATAGTCAATATGGAAAGGTAAGAAACTGAAACACATGTCGCCTAAATAACTGAAAATGAAATGTATCCATAGATATATTAAAGCAAAATCTCATGGATGAATAATAACTGAAACTAAATGAGGGAAATTCTTGATTATTGGACGCTATGTTTCCTAGGTAATAGTACCTTTACTGTCAAGTCCTTTCACAATACGATTTACAACATATCAGGTAAAAACCCATCTAAGGTGTCTATCCAAGTGACTCATCCCATGATACTACTGATGCATCGAGGGGATATCTATAACTGGGCCCCACCCATGTCGTATTAGTCCAAAACATTCCTCATATATTGAATAATCAATTTAACAATGTGCCTTATCAAATACATGTACGGAGTAGAAGGTACAGGTTTATCAATATTTCCCCAAATAATCAAATGACATTCAAAGTGATCCCCATATGAAAAATGGAATACGATTTAGGAAATGGACATATCCATGATAAATGGTATGGATAATTATGGGAAATTCAATGTAGTAAATTGAATATTTCAAGAGGGACTAACAATGAAATCAAGGAAGTTAATGTGAATACTATCCTTGGAAAAATCAATTATAAACCATCCAGAGGAAGATTAAGGATGGTATCAATACAACATACCCCAAGTGAAGTAAAATAAAGGGTTATTGTCATTGATGAATGGAAATATTATAAAAAGATATTTTAAAAACATTCTTGAGAAAAATATCCTTTTTTTTAAAAAAAACCTATTAAAAAACCTTTTCTTTGAAAATCAATTTTAAAAAAAATCTTCAAAAATTAACCTTTTAAACATGAAAAAGAATCTTATAAGGAATGTCAGTGGGTAAATCTGTACATGTCATACAAGGTAAAAAGAAAATTCCTTTTTCACAGTAAAAAGGTTAGAAAAATGCCTTATTTGGAAAGAGATAAGAAGATTACATTGAGAATATTGGTAAAATAAAAAAGGGTAAAAATTTATTTACCAAATCATTTTAAAAACATTTTTTAAAACATTTTAATAAAACGTGGTTTTTAGAAGAAAACAAGTTCTCCGACTAAAGAGAGAAATAAAGTTGGGTTTTCTTAAAAACGTTTTCTAAAACACCTTGAGTACCAAAGAGTGGAAAAATAGTACTAATACTTGAAAGAGTTCATGAATAACCAGAGGATAGGAAAATTAAAGGTTTTATTGAACAATGGTTATATAATTTCCTTGAACATAAATACCATTGAAATATCATTAAAGTTATTATTGAGAAAAATAGTCTTTAAACATTCCAAAGTGTCCCATACCACTTTGAAACATTTTAAATCATAAACCTCATGAAGTAATAATATTAAATAAAAGTTTTAAATACCATAAAGATAAATTAATTCATGATATAATATATAAAAATGGTCAGTAGATACACCACACAAAAGAAGTAAGTGGTGAACATGACATTTATCTCACAGAAGTAAAAAAGTGAGATAACGTCTGACTTGTCTCGGGTGTCTTTATATTTAGGAATAACAAAATTATGTTAATTATTTAATTTTTTGAGAACATTTTTCAGGTTTATATTTGATTTTATTTTACTTATTACCATGTTGTATACAATTACTTAAACAATTAATTTTACATTGGGTGTTTTGATCAAGTTCGATTTATGAGTTAAAAACAACTTTGGTAGGTTAAAAATGGTCAAATGAGTCATTATATAACATATCCAGAATAATAATCATGACATAATTATCATATTTATACTTAAATTATACTTTTAAAACTAATCATTAAATATGGTTATGAAAAATGAATCAACGTTACAATCATGGAGACGGTAGGTCGTACGTACGCATGAGTAATGTTCCCATTTTTCAATGATCATTATGGAAAGAAAGAAACACTATATCTTTATAGAATGGTCATTATATCATAAATTCCATGTTACTTAATCATATATACTTATATATATAATCCTTGTGATGTAAAAGGAATCACATCATGTCGGGGAGGTGGTAGTCCACACGTCCACGACCGACATTATCACTTTTTTTTGAAGAAAGAAGGATTATATTAATGGAAAATATCAGCAGTCGTACATAAGAATAGCCAAGAAGGGAAGTTTTACAACCATAGTTGGTTGGCATCGAAGGGGCCTGAGGCCGCCAGCTGATGGGCCGCATTGTTTCCTTCCCTTTTGGTAAAGGAGAAGGTGCAGCAAGAGAAGCCTTGGCGCAGTGAGCGTATTCTTCTGACGATAAAGACAAATGCCTGGAGTCTGGCGTCACCGTGGTTAATAGCATTTATGACTGAAATGAAGTTATACTTGATGATGATATCAACCCATTCGCGTTCCACAGCGAGCATCATCCCGGCCAGTATGGCATAGGCCTCAGCAACTGCAGGTTCCCAGAAGGCATGATGTGGTTCATATTTTGCAGCAATGATCTGCCCCAGATGATTTCGAGCCAGGAGGCCGAGAGCAATAGTCCCATCCTTGGGGAGAGAAGCGTCCACATTAAGCTTAATAATCCCTTCCTTTGGGGGGTCCAGTGAGGGGAACAGGAGGGGGCATTGTCTGGCAAAAAGTGTCATTTGCGGTCCTTCCAGCCCTCAATCCATGAAGTGGCTCTTTCAATCCAGAACTCGGGAGGCTGATGAGCATGGTGGAAAACCGAATCGTTAGGCCAAACCCAAATGATCCAGGCCAGGGTGCAACGGGAGCTTGCATCAGATGATGAAAGAGAGGAACACCAGCGCATCAGAAGATCGGGGAGGTCAGAGGCAATGTCCAGTGAAGCGTCTGAAGTCGAGCCCCAGTATAGTGTGAACGAATGTTTCAAAGTGGTATGGGACACTTTTTATGTCACATATGTTAAATTAAAGTGTCAAAATTCAGATTTAAAATGGGTTCTCTATTAAAAAGCGGTAAAATTGTCTTTATAAAGATATAGGTTTTTATGTGTGAAATTGGGTTTGTTCTTATCATATGTCTATCAAACCTAATGGATGAATATAAAACATATTTTATTGAATATATAACACATATATTTCATTAAAATCACTAACTAATTGTAATTAATTATGTTTATTAAGACAAAAATCCTTTGGAAGCATAAAAATAATAATATTTCTTTTTATATCCAATTGGTTTTTATTTCGTTTCTTATTAATTGGTAACCAATGAATTCATTTTATATTTATATAAACCATAAATTTTTATAAGTTAGTTAATAATATTCATAACTGCTAACATAGCGTCTAGGTTATATCATATTATATTAAATAATAATATTTTAATAATACGTTGTTATTTGGTGAAACTCGGTCTTGCGTATAACACAAGCTATCGAGGAAGATCGCTCTTGTGTGTAATGCAAGCTATCAAGAAAGGTAATTCTTGCATGCGATGCAAGATACTTAGTGTTATGTGCATTACAAGATATAGAATATATTATATTTATTTAATATTTTAATGTATCAGGTTAATATATTCACTTTTTACACTTGGTGTTGTGTGTCATAAACACTATTGAATAAAAAGTTGTGCTTTAAAATTTTGAGGTGTTACATTCTCCCCACCTTAATTAAATTGCGTCTGCATAATTTAAACTCGATCTTGGTGATAGATTTTTTTATACTTCCTATTTTTGAAATCTCACATCATGAGAAGGGTTCATAAGACATCCTCTATAAAAGAGAGAATGGGAAGTACAAAGGTCACATGGACTAACATGTAACTAGGTATCTAAATAGGAAAAAATTAGTGGAAAATAGAGATACGTACTTGAAGGAAAAGTGTAAATATTTATAGGGAGTGATTGAGGTCATCAATCATAAAAAAGTGAATGATTTATAGAAAGTTGAGGGCCTCAAAACCATAAATCTATGATAATTTAGAAGACACGGGTTAAAAAAATTAAGGTATTATGAAAACATTTTACTTCTAAGTCATTTTCCTAATGTTGGGTAATTCTATACTACTTAAGAATACAAGAAAGCATACTTAATTGATAGGTTTCAATTTCATAGGAATAATTTCATTTTTGGTTGTGCTTCGATCAAATTATAATTCATCCCTTTACTCTCAGAAATTAATTACCAATAATGATTCTTTTATGCCTGAAGCACTAAAAGAAACTTTTAAAGGATTGTAAATCCTATAAAAGAGTGACAAGTCTAACTATTTGTCTCAAAATATATTTCAAAAACAATATGGTTAATATATTAATCTCTAATTCTAAAAATTGATATTACCAGTTCATCATTAAAATTTATTTGTCAGATTGTTTGACTAAAAACAATGAAAAATTAACAAGGACATTGCATAAGTTAGTGGTTAGCGTGGAACCCTTATCATCCTTTGGTCATGGGTTCAAGACTCGTGGTCTTGCCAGATTTGATTGGTTATCACCTAGATTATAGTTTTTCTTTTTTAAAAACCATATTAATATAATTTCCAAAATAACTATGGTGTACATCCTTGAAATTAGGTTAATAACTAAATGGCCTTTTAACTACGGTTTTCAATACAACCTCAAAACATAAATACATCATACGTTTTATTTAAACATAGGTTCTTCCTTGGTCTAATGTTTATCCATAATATCATTTATACTATTTCTAAACCATGACACCTTATCTTAAATATAAAATACCTTAGGTTTAACATAGGTTATTTATTATCATTATCTATTCAAATATTTCATAATGGTTTGTAAAGAAAATGTGAATTATCTTAAGAATATCCCCTGGAGTGTCAAACTGGGTGAATAGTAAGGGTCGTTGTTGTGTACCAGGTTACCCCGAGTCAGGCTCGACACACCTTGTCAAAATTGTTACTCCTAGGTACATCTGTGCCAGAACCACATCCACTTGTAGTATCTAGACTTGCATGTGTTGCTATGAAAACTAAATAATCTCTATCTAATTGAAACTTTAGGATACTCTTTTATACTTATCCTCAAATTATACATTAAGGTTATGTTCTCTAATCTATGTTTTCTTAAATCCAGTTCCTAAGGTTTCTACTAAACTTCCTCCGATACCAACTGTAGCGACCCGACCCCAGATTTCCTGGATCTGGTCTCTACTGTCAATTAAATTGGCATGATTACAAGGAATCAAATCCTAAAGGACCAAATAGTTTAGTAGTCTTGGTAAACTAGATACATATATGAGACTTTTATTATAAAAGAATACACTAATTAAAACATAATTTTTTATCTAACTAAATAAATAAATAACTTTGAGAGTAACTCTAATCAATCTAGTAAATCCCTTCATATCTTTCATAGTACATTTCTTGGATTCCTGGGGAAAGAAACATAATAAGGATGATCTCAAATGCTCAGTAAGAGAAAAATATAGTGGAAACAATAATGAATCAATGATAATAGTCAATATGGAATGGTAAATAACTGAACACGCATGTCATGTAATCAATAAACTAAATGAAAGTGCGTAAAAAATATGGAAAGGTAATAACTGAAAACACATGTCATTCAAATAACTAGATAAGGCAAAATAAATATGGCAATGTAAGGAAAAATCTTGTGGATGAATAATAACTGAAACTAAATGAGGGAAATACTTGATTATTGGATTCCATGTTTCCTAGGTACATAGTACATTTACCGTTAAGACCTTTCATAAGACGGTTTACAACAGATCGGGTAAAAACACATCTAAGGCGGCTAGCCAAGTGACTCGTCCTATGATACTATTGATGCATTGAGGGGCTATCTATAACTGAGCCTCACCTGTGTCGTACCAACCAAAAACATTCATCATATATCAAATAATCAATTTAACAATGTGTCTTATCAAATATCTGTACGGAGTAGAAGGTATGAATTTATCAATATTTCCCCAAATAATCAAATGACATTCAAAGTGAACCTCATATGAAAAATGGCATACGGTTTAGGCAATGGATATATCCATGATAAATGATATGGATAATTAGGGGAAATTCAATGTTTAATAATCATAGGAAATTGAATATTTCAAGGGAGAATAATAAAGAAATCAAGGAAGTTAATGTGAATACTATCCTTGGCCAAATAAATCATAAATCATCCATAGGAATATTACGGATGATATCAATACAACATACCCCAAGTGGAGTAAAATAAAGGGTTGTTGTCATTGATGAATGAAAATATTATAAAAAGATCTTCTAAAAATTGAGGAAAATGTCCTTTTTTTAATAATTTTCTTTGAAAATAAATTTTAAAAACATTTTCTTTAAAAATTAACCTTTTGAGCATGCAAAATAAGCATTGAAGGAATGACGATGGGTAAATTCGTGCATGTCGTACAAGGTAAAAAGAACATTCCTTTTTCACGATAAAAAGGTTAGAAAAATGTCTTGTTCGGAAAGCGGCAATAAGATTTCATTGAAAAAATTGGTAAAAGACAAAAAAGGTAAAAATGAATTTACCAAATCATTTTAATTTTTTTTAATAAAATATGGTTTTTAGAAGAAAACGGGTTCTCCGACTAAAGAGACAAATAAAGTTGTGTTTTCTTAAAAACATTTTCTAAAACACCTTGAGTACCAATGAGTGGAAAATTTGTACTAATACTTGAAAGAGGTCATGAATAACCAGAGGATAGGAAAATGGAAGGTTTTATTAAACAATGGTTATGTAATTTACTCAAACAAAAATACCATTGAAAGATCGTTAAAGTTATTATTGAGGAAAATAATATCTAAATATTTCAAAGTGTCTCATACCACTTCGAAACATTTTAAATCATAAACCTCATGAAGGAATAATATTAAATAAAAGTTTTAAATACCATGAAGATAAAATAATTCATGATATAATATATAAAAATGTGCAGTAGATACACCATATAAAAGAAGTAAGTGGCGACCATGACATTTATCTCACAAAAGTAAAAAATGAGATGAAAATCTCTTACCTTGCGTCCGACTTGTCTCGTGTGTCTTCATATTCCTAAATAACAAACTTATGTTAATTATTTACTTGCTTGAGAAAATTTTCATGTTTATCATTACTTTTATTTTACTTATTACCGTGTTGTATACAACTATTTAAACGATTAAGTTTACGTCGGGTGTTTTGACCAAATTCGGTTTATGTGTCGAAAACAACTTTGGTAGATCAACTATGGTCAAATGGGTCATTATATAACATTTCCAGAATAATAATCATGACATAATTATCATATATATATATATATATATATCAATTATACTTTTAAAACCAATAATTAAATATGGTTATGAAAAATGAAGCAACGTTACAATCATAGAGACGGTAGGTTGTACATACGTATGAGTAATGTTCCCATATTTCAATGATCGTTATGGAAAGAAGACAAGTAACACTATTTTTCCATAATGATCATTATATCATAAATACCATGTTACTTAATCATATATACTTAGTGTGTGAAAGTGTAATAAAGAAAATGACATATATATTATTTCTATAAAGGTAATTATGTCATAAATATCATATAGAGGTTTTTTATGTCACATGTGTTAAATTAAAACCATCCTTTATACATTCATGTATAGTGTGAACGAATCACATCGCTTTGAGAAGGTAGTAGTCTACACTTCCACAAACGATGTTATCGTATTTATACAAAATAGAAAGTATAAGGGTATGTGTTATAAAAGAATTCAAAAAGTAAAAAGACATAATAAATATCATATATAAAATATATAAATAGAGTGTTCATCATAATTGTCACCATGATAGGTGGTAAAGGAAAAATGAACAATCTTCGTTTCGTAAGACAGTAGTTCGGGCCTTAAGGTTAAGGTTTATTCCTTTATTAATCTTAATTTAACCTTAATCGTTGTAATTAATTTTAATCACTTTCACTAATCTTTTTGATCAAAAACAAAGTTGGTCTTATTAGAAATTATAAATTATAATGATTTTAAATATGGAATCAAATTTTCCAAATTCCAATCATAGAAGTGACAGAAATTGATTTAAATTTAATCCTACAAGCAGGACAACAATGTGGGTTTTTAAAGTAAAAACGTCTAAAAGTTTGCTATATTTTTATAATCAATTTCAATGTAAAATTGATTCCAATGAAATACATTGTATTAATTGATAAAAATATGATCTAATTAAACTTTAAAACCAATTAAATATATAATTTAACTTTATAAATAAATTAGATGAAAAAAAAAGAATTGAACTAAAATTCGGTATTTTTAACTATTCATTAAAAAAATGATATGTTTTTGAAAAATATCAAAAATTCTTCTTAACCTAATTTTATGTTTTGCTTTCAAAGATGAAGTTTATTTTTGACATATTAAATCAATTAAAGTGTCAAAATTCAGATTTAAAATGGGTTCTCCATTAAAAAGTGGTGAAATTGTTTTTATAAAAATATAGGTTTTTATGTGTGAAATTGAGTTTGTTTTTTTCTTATGCCTATCAAACCTAATTGATGAATATCAAAAATATTTGATTAAATATATAACATATATATATATATCATTAAAATTATTAACTAATTATAATTAATTATATTTATTAAGAAAAAACTCCTTTGAAATCATAAAAATAATAATATTTCTTTTTATATCCAATTGGTACTTATTTTCGTTTCTCATTAATTGGTAACTAGTGAATTCATTTTATATTTATATAAACCATAAATTTTCATAAGTTAGTTAATATTATTCATAACTACTAACATAACGGGTAGGTTATATCATATTATATTAAATAATAATATTTTAATATTTGGTGAAACTCTGTCTTACGTGTAATGTATGCTATCTAGGAAGGTCGCTCTTACGTGTAACGCAAGCTATTAAGAAATGACGCTCTTGCATGAGATGCAACCTAACTTAGTGTTTTGTGTATTACAAGCTATAAAATATATTATATTTATTTAAGATTGTAATGTATCGGGTTGATATATTCCCTTTTTACACTTGGTGTTGTGTGTCATAAACACTATTGAATACAAATATGTACTTTAGAATTTCGGGGTGTTACACTGATTCATCTTTCTTGTATCAAGGAGCACCACTCTTTTGACATTTTCTTAAGTGATTTGTGATTCTTGTGAAATAGTATACAATCATTTGGATAGACATATATTCTTTCAGAGATCATACTCAATGAACTTAGCATTTGTTTAGCATCGTATATTCGACAAGGAAGCTCATTACTTTCTGGGAGCATATCATTCAAGAGAGAAAGTATTTCAGTAAAACCGACGTCACTCCATCTATTGCCAACTTTTAAATTATACAGCTTCAGTATGGCCAACAATGTTGTATATTTAGTACAACCGGCATATAATGATGTTTTTGCACAACTTTTTAACTTTTCAAACTGTTTTAAACAATCACAAAGTTCGTCTTCAATTGTCATTGTTGTTTACTCAATACGATATTCATCATCATTCACAACTGTAATCACATCCTTGATATGTTCTTTATCATTGTTCACACTTGTAATCGTATCAGATGATCCATAAAACGCAGTCTTATCCCAGTCACTAGCTACATTCGGTTTTTTTCCGTGTTTAGTCCAACATTTGTAACTTCAATCTATTCCATGACAGATCAAGTATTCTTCCAACTCCTCTCGACTAATTAGTCTTGACTAACAACAGCGTAAACACAGACAAAATGATTTGAGAAGAGTCATATGCATGATCTTTTGCAAACTTGTTAAACTCTTCCATCTCATCCTCATACTCTTTTTTCATACAATTGACATCCATCCATTTCGATTTATATTCATCCTATTTGATTCGGTAATATTCATATTTAACAAAATAAATAAAGCGTAAAAACTATTTCATAGAAAAAGTTCATCTTATGATTAAAATATTAGTGTAAGGTAAGATTATTAATGGTTATGATTTTAAAGACAGAAATTGGTTTATTAATGGTTATGATTTTACTAATGTGGGTAATCATTAATCTTTTCTATATTATACGAACCTAATATATCATCTCTAATTCGAGTCCCAAGAGAGACTGACCCCTATCAGAACCAAACATATAGGTGATCAACATTTGACCTTTAATACAAAGCTTAAAAATAGCAATTTATATCAATGCTTGATAACTATTTTTATACAAAAATTACAATTAGTGAGATTTAAAATTTTCTCTCTCAACATTTAGCACAATATACGTTCCATATTTTGGTTTCCTGAAAAGAAAACAATATTGAAAGATGATACTTTAATAATCACTAAAAATAAAATACACAAGGTAATGACATGTTTTAACAAGACATTGTGGTTTTAATCCATGAGAGTATGAGAGATACTTGGAAGCAAATATGAAGAATTGTTCGATTTTAATCCATTGGAGCAGGAGGGATACTTGAAACTTGAAGCTGATTACCATATGTGCACCGCAAAAACTCTGTCTACTAATCATTTGCAGTCACCACCTTACATGATAAGTGGACAGAGTTTTTGCGGTGCACGCAATAAGAGTGAGAAATAATGATAAATGAGTAAAAATGAACGTTAAGGCGGGGGAGAGAGTGAACCAACAATGGCTCGAGGCAAGAGAGATTGGATGAGGAATTGGCGAGGTAGATCGATGACAAATAAGATCACTTGTGTGCGCGTTGTTCAAACCATTTGGAGAAATTAAAAATAAACAAAGATATTTGGGGGGAGCAACGCATCACAACAAATCACATACTTTGATTTCAATATATTATTATAATTTTCAGACAACAAAATTAGATTACCTTCAACTAAGATAAATATATCAATACAAATTTTAAAATTTTAAAAAAATGTATAGTTTAAATTTATTCATAATCATTAGTATAAATTAATTTTTAAACCTTTAAATTTCAACAACTATTAAAATTATTTACATAAAATTTTTAAAATATTTACACACAAATTATTTACATACATATAATTAAAATTATGATCACCATCACCCCCGTTGATCACCGAGATGCTAATGGGAACCACTACACGTGTTGTCGACATACGTGAACACCTAAAAACTATGAAAATAATCAGAATTTTCATGCAGAAAATGCCGCTAATTCAATTCATTCACCAAAATGACCACTAATCATAATCATGACATGAAACATAAACTGAAAAACAAACAAAAACCATGAAAACTCTTATTTGTGTATCTTCGATAAAGATAGTCGACTGAAACCACTTGTAAATGGCGAGGTGGTTGCAGTGCGGGAAAGAGAGTGCGACGATAGTTTTGATCGATTGAGGATTCAGTCGCGGAGTCACACTGAAAGTTGGGTTGAGACTTTGGTGGGTATTTCGAAATGATCTTGAGGTGCCTTTAAGAGTGAAGGCAACATGTTCGGGTAAACGAATAGCGCGTCACCAACGGAAGCTGAGCGTTTTCGAAGGGGACGACCAATGGAGGTTCAATCGGTTGTTTTCATGTGACGAGATACGGTAGGATAGGAATTAGATCAAATGCATAGTTTGGAATGTGATGGGTGTGTTTTGAGTGTTAATCGTGGCTTTTTGAGGAAAAGTCGGCGTGCTTGTCGAGGGAAGGATCGGGATTAAAATGGAGTAGAAATAATCACATATCTTAGCTTTTGAGAGGATCGATTCATCGAGAAAATCGACGAAGAGCGGCGGCAACAATTAGATTTCGCGAAAGCTTGAATGGCGCGAGCGAGTAGGACGTTGTTAGGGTTCTATTTAAAAGATCGGAAAGGCTTTTATCAACACTTTCAAAGAAGTACAGATAAAAAAATGTTATATCGATACTTTTTTAGTGGTGATAAAAATAAATCTTTATCAGCGCTGACAAAACGGTGATAAAGAACTAATTTTAATAATATAATAAATATAATTAAAAAATTAAAATGTATATAATTATAAATAAATATTTAAAGAATTACAAATATGTATTTATAAATATAATTATAAATAAATACATTTAAAAATATTTGTATATAATTATAAATATATTTATGTAATATATTAATAATTATAAATAAATATATTTAAAAATATTTGTATATAACTATAAATAATTATATATAATTATATTTTTATATTTTTATATTTATTTATATATAATTATATATAATTACATATAATTATATATATATATATATATATTAATATATAAATATATATAAATATATATAAATAAATATATTTATTATTTAAATATATTTATTATAATATATTTATTTATATTTATATTTATATTTATAAATAAATATATTTAAATATATTTAATATATAAATATATATAATTATAAAACCCCCAAAAGGCGTAGCCTAACGATTACACCTCTGAGGGGTCTTGCGGGAGGTCTCGGGTTGAGTCTTCTCGAATACTTGTAGGTGTCGTAGATTTTCTTTGTTTTATTGTATCCTCCTCCCATGAACTGTTGTAATATATAATTATAAATATAATAAATATATTTATTATAATTTTATAATTATTTAAATATATAAATAATTGTATATAATTATAAAAAAAAATTGAATACAGCCGCGAAAGCGGCACACGACGCAAGGAAAAAATGACATTAAATCGCAAGCCCAGGGACTTTACATTATAATTTTATAAATACCTTTTTAATAAAATTATATATATTTATAATTTTATAATCAACGACTTAAATTACAAAATTATTAAAAAAATTCATTTAAATAGATTAATTATATAAATTTCAAACATATTTTAAATGATAAAACTTAATAAACAAAAACGAATAAATATTATTCATATAGATTACCAACATATTGAAAATATTACATGTATAGTAATAAATATACGTATAAATAAATATTACAAAATGATTAAATGTCTTTAAAATTATTAATAATAAATAAATAAATTAAATTAAATAAATAAAATTAAATAAATTACAAAAATATCATAAAGTGAATTCGTAACATTTACATGAATTACAAACACAAAAAAAATGAAGAAAAATGAATAAATAGATGATATTTATTATATAAATAACAAAATTATTAAAATGAATTATATTAAATATACAAAAATATTAATAATTAAATCAAATTAAATTAAACACACAAATATATATTCATGATGAATTGATTAAAATAAATATATATTAAAAATGAATCAATACAAAAAATACTAAAGGAGAGGTTAAAAAAATATTAAATCAATAAACAGCAGCTTGCGCACACACATACAAACATATGTACACATACACATACACATCCACACACACACATACATAATTGTTTATATAAATATATTCATTTATATATTATATAATCATTTAAATAAAATATTAATATATTATATTCCTTTTAATTATATACACATTTTGTAATTAATTTATAGAAAAAAGCTATTAAACATTTTAAATAATATAAATTTGATAAAAGTTGTATAAATCATATTTATATATTATATTTACATATATATACTTATTATAATATAAATCTTATTTAAAAATATATAAATTTATATATAAATTAAATTAATCAATGCAGTCTTTATGAGCACTAGAAAAAAATGCTGACAAATGTCACTTTTATCAATGCTAAAAAACACTGATAACTGGGGGACTTATTAGCACTAGAAAAAAACGTTGACAAAAGGTATCTTTTTATCAACGCTTTTGTTGGTGTTGTTAAAAGGTAACTTTATTAACGCTTTTTACGAATGATGATAAAAATCTATCCTTTATCAACGTTTTTGTTTAGCACCGTTAAAGGCCAGTGTTGGATAAAGCACGGTCAGTGGTAGTAAAAATGGCCTGATGGCAGAACCTGCCTTCAAAATACCCTTTAATTTCAAGGCCCCAAATGCCACACCTCCTCCTCAATGACCCTAAGCCAAAAAAAAAAAAAAACTAAACAAGGGATTCTTATGAAAGGTGTTTTTCTTTCACTTATTTAAGAATATAAAGCTAGGTGTTTTATGCCCCACACAAACGGCTATGGTGGCCAGGGGTGGGGGTTTGGGGCGGTGGCAGGATCGAGTCCCCATGCCGATTTGTTTCCTTGGATGCATTGTAATAAAAATACATATAAAGCTAGGGGTTTAATCATTAATAGAATAAACACTTTTTCTCCCCCAACTACTTACAATAAGTGATGGGTGCGTAGAAAGAGAAACCTAGAATCCATACATCCTAAATGAAGTCAAATTGTTATATTTATAGATGAAGAAAAAAAAAGATACAAGTTGGATCATAAGTCAAACCATTGACTATTAACTCGGTCAAATCATTAACCCAATCAAACCCATAACAAATACTATAAGGCTCTATTTGACAATATTCATTGAAAACTTCTCACTTACATATTTAAGTAATTTTCTTCCGAATTCAACTGCTATTTTCTATCCCAACTATTTTTTCCTGTGTATCGTGAAAGTGTTATAAGTAGTTATCAATGAGTGTTGTCAAAAATAATAAAGTGTCGTCAAACAATGCCTTAATCTAAACACTCACCTGAGGTCCCGGGCTTGCAGCTTGAACTTGATGCAAATCCATCATGCAAGTAGGGCATGGTTGGTATCATCCATGCCGGGTGGAGACAATGGAGGAACGGCCAAACTTGTAGCAGCCCCAAGCTCCTTGCTCCTGCCAAACTTCCTCGAACGTGCAGGTATCAATGAACTGTCGTTCTTTCCAGGAGGCGATAAAAACTTGCTCTTCGAGGGTGGTGTTGATGTAATGATAGAACTGAAAACCCCGGACTCCTTCAATCCTTGGATGATCACCTGGAAGTCATTTGATCTGAAACTTTTAAGTGAAGGGCTTGTTTGGTAGGACATGAGAAAATGGCGTCTTTAATTTTCAAGTAAATTGTGTTTCAATGAAGGAAAATGATGGCATTGCTTACCATCGGCGCATGTATGCGAGTTAGAATGCCCTTCTTCAACAGTTTGGCATTTAGCGATTTGTCGGTCCACACAACATGTTCACGATACCTAATAGAAAAGCACAGGCATTGATTTCTTCAGCAAGAATCAAGAAAATTCATTTATGTTGTGTTTGGCATCACTTATCATTGGAGCATGGAATGATCATTCTTTACTTGAAAAATAAATTTTGTCAACATAATTGACAATAATACCCCTTGAATAATTTATATTTTTTTATTCAATATACATATTTCATTAAAATCTTGTCATTCATTCCAAGCAAACTATTGAACCATCAATCCATTTCTCATTCCTACACCCTTGTCTTTTATGTTTTCACCAGAAAGATTTTCTTTGTATCAAACATAACTTTAATGTGGCATTCCAAACTTGAAGAACTATAAGGAAATTAGAACAATTATCAGCAAAGGCGGAAAGTTTTTTTTTTTTTTTTTTTTTTGTAAGGAAGATGACAGATCAGATATGTACCACTTCAGCATTTCCTCTTCATTTGTAGTTGAAGCAATAATGAAAGCCTGAAATGCAATATATTTACAGATTAATGCTTGGATTTTCATTTGGATAATTGGATTTTCCAAATATGTATTACAGGAGATTTTAGAAAATGCTTTAGAAAGTGCAGAAAAAATAAGAAACCATCAGTTATTTAGCCACACATTTTCATTTTACAGAAAATATGAAAAAAAAGTTTTTCTTTTTGTTTACCAAAAATCTAACATTTCCGTTTTCATTTTGCAAAATAATGTTTTTCATTGGCATAATCCAAAACATATTGTAATGCATATTTGAAAAAAGAAAATAATGGATTATATAAATAGAAAACATTGTTTTCAAAAATGAAAATGGAAGCGATGCATTTTTGGAAAATAAAAAAATGCTGTCATGTTTCCAATAAATCATGTGCTTTTTTATTTTTCCCCTGCTCTCCAAAATATTTTCAAATTTTTTTCTTTTTTATAAAAAATGTAAACAGAAAACACTTTCACAAACCAAACGTAACCTTGGCCAGTCACCTCCATGAATTACAATTTTATAGCTTGACAAGAAGCTTTATCAATAAACTAAAATAACTCACCTAGAAGAAAAGACGAAAGCACTTATCTTTTGGCACCTATTTTTTAGGACTATAACAATCTAAACACATTTCAAAGTGTTTACTTGCAATCATCAAAACGATAAATTTGCCTAAATTTTAAATCTTTAGAAAGCAATAAGAATTGAGAGACTCACAGCTCTATCAAATTCCAACATGAAACACCTTTTAACATCCTCCTTTGTAGGCTTGCAACCACATCGAGCATGCCTGGATGTTAAATCTGAAAATTTTGTGTATGTGTAATGTAGAACAGCAGCCTCTTCCAGTTTGATTTCACTGAGAAGGATTTTAAGGCTCATGATAAATGACATGTATATGCAAAGAATTTTGTAGTGTGATTTAATTGCCAACTTAATAAAAAGAAAGTTTACCATACTTTGGAGCATTCACATAATTGTGCCATCTATGCGCCCCGTTGGGACGAAGATGATCTCGAACTCGAGCAGCAGATTTTCCATTTCCATAAGTCAAAAAATAATTTGGATTGCCACGAGTTGCTTCTTTGTACATGCCAAAGTACGTGTCCTTTGGAAGATGGTCGAAGTTCTTCTTGAACATCGAAACCTATATTCATCAATACAAATCTGTCGCATGAATCAGATTTCTCCATGCTAACATTTTTTTCTCTTTGGTAAAAATATCTTAGTTTTATTTTCATTTAAAAAAAATGTTTTCAATTTAGATAATCCAATACATTCTCAAATACATTTTCCAAAACCAAGCGCAACCATTGTTTTAGAATTAATGGTGAAATAAGATTCTATTAAAAAAAATCTTTGAAATTCACTGAGGGAAAGAATTAGAATTGAGCATAATTTGTGGTTTTTAATAAAATGTTTTTCATCTTGAAATTTAATCGGATAATCATTTTGGAAAATACATGTTTTTAATCTGGATATATGAGTTTTTGATGAATAAATTGAAGTTGATTTAAAACGGTAAATTTTGAATAGTGAAACATCAATTTGGAATTTAAATGTGTTCTAAATCATGAGCTACAATTAATTGTGTTTTGCAAAACCTAGATTAATTGTGGATTTTAATGATAAAATATCATTTTTTTAAATGCCAGAACCCCATATCCATTTATTGATTTGATTCACTTACCGTGTCTGGAGTAACCATGTGAGAAATTTGAAAAAGGGTCGGACTGACCACACAATGGCAAGAATCTACTGCATAAAGACCTCACGGTCTATCAAGCTTCCGTACCTCCTCACGGTAGCTCAAGTTACCGCAAGAAGAAGCCCTCATACAAGCTGCCACACTTTAAAGCTTCAAGCTGCCGCATGAAGCCATCCAAGCCGCCTTGCTGCACTGATCACAAGAAGACCCTGCAAGCCGCACAGTAGCTCAAGCTACCGCATGATGAAAGCTCAAGCTGCTGCATGTGCATTATCAAGCTGCTGTGCCCCTCCCTGTTCAACTGACCACACCCATGGCCAACGCTTGCAACCCCACGGTCAGTACACCTACTGTGCCGTCCCAGTTCATGGTCGACCGTGGCACCAACCCCAAGAAGGATGACCAACCTACCATGGCAATGGGATCAACCACAGATGACTGACCGTGTGCCCCCCAAGCAACTGACTGCACCCTCAAAACGACGCACCGCACAAAGCCTCTCTACTGACCGCATATCTCCAAGTGACCATGACCTTCAACCTTGGTAGACATCTACCGTGAACCAGCCAACAGCGCCTCTCTTGACTAGTAAGGACACCCAGTTCGTACCAGCAGCATTGCCCGAATCCAGCACCCGCAAATCCTCTAAGCAGGCCCGAAGCTGATCACCACTCAAAGCCGCATCAAGCGACTGCACTTCCTAGCATTGTCGAGGCCGTACTCTTGCTACTCAAGCATCGCACCACAAACGAACAGATGAAGCCTCGCCGAGCTTGAATGAGGACCGATCAAAGCTAATGACCATCGATGATCATTGGCTGCCCTGAGTTTGTTCCCTGTGCAGGTCCAAGAATGGAGGGGGCCCTCATTCATTCCCCATTCACCGGCTGCGAGTTTGAAGATCGACACACCATGTGCTCGATGTTTTGCCCCAATGAGTCCAAGCCAACCAAACCAGTGTAGCCTCACCGGCAGCGTTATCCCAGCACCTGTAGCGCTGCCACAACTCCAAGATCCACTCATGCAGCAGAGCAGACCGAATCCAGTCCCACCACCTCCTCGCACCAATCACACCCGAGCCCTGCCAAGCCTGCCAGTATTGAAGTCCAAGAAAGGCCAGGCCCACTTGGAAGATTTTGAAAGCCCATATCCAGGCCCAAGCCTGCCCACAAAGCAAATCAGGGCCATTTATTCCAGCCTCAAGCAGGGAATCCCTCGAGCAGTTCCACTACACCGCGAAGCAGGGGAGAAGACTACCTCAGATTTTTCTTGAATATGTACAGAGCTTGATTGTGGGAGAATGTCCAAAGAGCTGGGAAAATTCGAGAGGAGTCCGCCTGAGAAGATCCAGACCCTAAGCTTTACATGTGGCTACAATGAAAGAAAAGGGAGCTTAGCATTGAAATTGAGGAATATTTCGGAAGTTCTGGAATCACGAAGTAGAAAAAGTATGTGCAGCTCATATGGAAAATTTTGAAGCGCGCCATGAATTTCCGAACATTCTTCTATAAATGGTGATCTGTTCGTTGAAGGGAGGGGACTGTTTTTGATCGACTGGAGCTGTTGCTCGTGTTTCTTTCTTGCTTGCTTCCATTTCTAATTACTGTAATTCTCCGGTGATGGCAAGCCCTTAGTGGCTGAGCCGAGGAGACTTCTCTTTCCTCTGTTGATGAATTCAACACTTAATTGATAATTCTTCTTTATTCATCGCTCTGGAATTGTTTAACTGCATTTAATATTAGGAGATTCCCTTTTGTTTTATGCAATTAAATTCTTCTTCCTTTCTCCCTGGTTTGCACACACAGGCCACCTGGAGCTTCCTCACTGATGTGATAGTAAGTAGTATGATGAACCAGGAGTGATTAGAATTATCCAATCACTAGGCCATGTGAGATTAGAGGTTGCAGTGATTATTGCATCTCTCTAATTAAGCCGGAATAACTAGGGGCGGGTAGTCGGTTGAGGTTTCATTTGACTAGAGAGAGAATGGAGGAGAGAAATGGAATAATGATTTAATGGATAAGGAAGGGGATATCCAAGGTTAGATTATTACTCCTTAAACTGATTCTAAAACCAACTCAATTGCATCCAATCGAACTCACTCACTGTTTCACATACCAAACCCATTAAACAAGAGAAAAACACACTCATCTTCGGAGACAACTCGAGTTAACTACTACTACATTTAATTCATGTTCAAAATTTCGTTTGTTGACGGCCCCGCGACAGGCCGTACATCAACATGGCGCCGTTGCCGTGGAGGTCAATGTTTAGTTTTTACATTTGTTTAAAAATGAATTCAACGCATGACCAGGTCTAATTCATTTCACCTGGTTGGTTTTGATCCAGAGGTTGAACGAACTGTTCTGACAAGACTCGGAACCCTAAAAATCACTGAACAGGAGGAAAGAGGGTTTGTCAAAATTCCATTGACGGACTTTCCCTCTTCAACTTCTTCTTTCACTAGGGTTACTGTAGGAAGTGAAAACATGGGTATGCACTCAATTTCAACAACGATGGCCTCAACAACCAAATAATCAATAGGATTATGAGCTTAGAACACGAATGATTAGTTTACTGCCTAAATTTCATAGTTTGTTAGCAGATCTCAACAGACACTTGAGACCATTTTGAGAAATCCGCAACGGGTTCAGACCTAGAGGAGTCATTGAGGCTCAAATCAGCTAGAAGGTCTTCCCCTTCTTTTTTTAGGGATCGGCCAAGGAGTAGCTCTACACTCTCCGGCCTAGAGAATTCACCACCTAGGATGAGCTGCAGAAGACGTTCCGCCAGAAATACTTCCCTGCCTAAAGGAGTACCCATTTGAGGGAAAAAACTTATGGAATTAAGCAACCTATGGAGAAACCCTCTATGAGTTTTGGAAGAGATTCAAGCGGCTGACAACATCATACCTACACCAACATTTCGAAGACCATCATTTCTTGGTATTTTTTTACCAAGGATTGATAGACAATGACCGGAGCTTACTAGATGCTTCTTCTGGAGGAGCACTAATAAACAAGCCGTATGCTGAAGTTAGAGAACTGATTGAGAGGATTTCCCAAAATTCTCAGCAATTCGACACAAAAACCACAACAATGGGAGTACATGTGATGGGAAACAATTGATGCGAGAGAGAGAAAAACAGTAAGAACTACTATTAACAGCAGCAGAAAATTACAGTAGGAAGAAGGAATAGAAGAAGAAAATAGAAGAAGGAAGAAGAAGGCTCCTCCGGAGGTGCTGCTTTCTGAGGCCTGGCCGCAGCCCTATTCTGCTCAGCAGAATCCTTTTAAAAACATTCGTCCCTCCTTCCCCAGCTAACCCCTCTTGTTTAATATCTCAACAACCCCCAACATCCCAACCACCCCCCAACCACTACCTATTACACATTACTATACTGCCCCTGAGAGATTATTAATTCCCCAATAACAGCCCCCGCACAAACAGAACCATGCAGACAGCCCCTTATTACTCACCCAACATACCCACACCTCCAACTTCCTATCATTCCCGTCACATCTTGAAACACCACCTTGTCCTCAAGGTGGTTATCTGGTAGGTCAACTGCGCGGTATGTCCGCCATAATCCGGGTGGTAAAATTGTCTGGTAAAACTCAATTGAAAAGCAGTTTTGCTGAGTTCCCAGAGACAATTCTGACCAAGCCTAAAATTCCCAGTGATCAGCAACTCCTAACCACGCACCACAATGTTGAGGAGGCCCTTCGGGTCTAAACATGATGTTCCTAAAACCCATCAATTCAGATAGTTCACTCATAATTGATGTCATGCTTTCATCCTGTGGCTCTGGCAAGATCTCAAGATGCTGAACAATCTTCTGAAATTGCCTTTCCAAGCCAGCATCACCATTCATTGGCAGATTCCCTTTTTCAGACCACTTGTTATCTCGGAAACTCAGTCTGAGAACTTCTCTTACTCTATTCCGCGTTTCTACACTAAGAATTGAATCAACACCAAAGTTGGCCTCTTCTGGACGTACCGTACTGGATCCGAACTGCTGCTCGGAACTGGACACCTCAAGCATACTAGAGCTGTCGCATTAGACAACGACAACCGCTCCTCCCTGGCGTTTGTCAGCAAACCAACATTTTCCCACTGTTTTAAATATGTAAGGTTTCCAGCAATTACTTCCACTGCCTCCATACACCGTTGCGCCGACGACTCTTGTTCGTCCCATGTCTTTTGCTTGGAGTTCCCCTCATCTGGCCACTTTGGACTGAAATCAGTTAGGTCGTTGTCATCCTTTTCCTTTCCAGCACACCATACTTCCATATTTACTTCAGCAGTCTTCAAACCTTCAACCACATTTTCTGTTCATTGCGCGTGTTCTGAAAAAGTCAGTTGGACAGAGTAACTAATCTCAGTCGTCTCCTTTGTCACTCTTCCATATTTCCAGAGGATCTCTTCTTTGAGCTGAGTCCACGAGAGCTCAGGCATTGATGCTTCCAACAACATAAACCATTCTCCAAACGTATCTGGCATATGTAGTCGTGCTGTCCAAATCTTCAACTCTTCCCGTGTTTGATAGTAAGAAAAATATTTCTCAGCTTCGGTGATCCAAGACGTAAGATCATCTCCAGTAAAAATCGGCATCCTTGGGATCACATGCCACTCCTCCAGCCTCCTAAATAGTCCGGACATAATCAACTCTACCTCCTGCATCGGATCCTCCTTATACGTGGGAGTAGGGTTGATGGGCTGTGAATCGTCTGCCTCTGCTGCGACATGTTCTCTACTGCTGTGTGTCGGACTCCACTTCTTGGAGTCCATAGTTGCTGCGTCAGTACAAGTCTCGATCAAGAACATTGAATAATTATTGCGAGTCGATTGCCAATATAGTGTGGCGTTTCCTTCGGCTGCGTCGGCTCAACTGCTCCAGCTGCGTCCTCTGCGTGGCAATTTTCTTTTTTTTTTATTATGTGCAACCTGCGGCGTATTTTATGCTGCAATTCGTTTGCAACTATTATAGTCGGATCAAACCTTCTACTTTGTCTCCCTCGAGTCGCGCCATGGCTGCCAAAATCTCCCTTACTTCTGACAGTAGCTCAGTCATCGAAGTTTTCACTTCCAAAATCTCTCGTACTTCTGCTATGTCTAGCACGCCCTCCTCAGCTGTTGCAAGAGGCATTCCATCTCCTGCTTTGATCAAGATCCTATTCAGCTGCTGCGATTTTCTTCAAATCCTTCAAGTGAGTAGTTTGCGTCTACAACAGAAGTTCCTGCTGCATTGGCATTGTCTGCCTCAACCACATCCGCACAAACTAAAATCGTCTGCTACAGGTGCAGCCGCTGCCTCTACACCGACCAGCGTGAGCGGTACGTACGACTGTTGCACGACGTTTGCGTCGTTCGCCTTGAGTCTCTTTTTTTTCCCGCCTTCCTACTGCGAGCCGACTTCCACTGCAGCAAGGTGTTTTCTTCTGCTGCGTCGCCTGCTACAATCCTTCAATCAAGAACCACTTCAAGAAACTCTCTCTCTAGATTCTCTCTCAAGAATACCTCTAAAAGCACCAATTGATAGGAATCAATTGACGTGAGAGATAAAAACAGTAAAAACTACTATTAACAGCAGCAGAAAATTACAGTAGAAAGAAGGAATAGAAGATGAGAATAAAAGAAGAAAGGTAGAAGACTCATCAGGAGGCGCTGCTCACCGAGGCCTGGCTGCAGCCCTATTCTGCTCAGCAGAATCCTTCTAAAATCATCTGTCCCTCCTTCCCCAGCCAACCCCTCTTGTTTAATACCTCAACCAACCCCCAATAGCCCAACCACTACCTATTACACATTACTATACTGCCCCTGAGAGATTATAATTCCTCAACAATAGCCCTGCACAAACAGAACCATGCGGACAGCCCCTTATTCGCCCAACACCGCCCCACCCCTACCTTCCTATCAACATGACTAAAAAGTTTCAACTCGCCTTTACTTAAAAATAAAATTGAAGAACTAAACTCTTGTGAGACAGTTATAATTGTGAACAAGGTACGTGAAACAACACCTACTACACCACCTCGAGTATGTCAATTTTGTTACTCTCAGAACCACTACACTGATGGTTGCCCTAACTTTAAGAAACTAAAAGTTGTGATGTCGTTTGCCAAAGACCATACCAGCAAGCAATCCAAGATTCAGAGAATATTTCAACACTCAATTTAGAGTTGGGAACCAGCAACAGCAAAGTCCACTATTCCAGCAGAACTTCCAACCATCTTTCCAACCACCACCATTCCAGAGGCAACTCTCAGCCTTTTACAAGTGACCAACAAGGGCAATCTCAAGAGCCTTCCATGAAGAACTTGCTTAGACAACTTGTGGAGCCTCACATTACTCAGCAAACTACTCTCAGCACTCACAGATCAACACTGCAGGAGCTGCAAGGGCAGTACAGTCATGTCATGTTTGTCACCAATGACTTGAAAATTTAAGTTTTAGGTAATGTTCACACTTAGTCAATTCCTAACCCTAAGGGGAATGTTGGTTCTATCACATTAAGGAGTGGCAGGGATAGATTCTTCAAGTTCAGTGGGCTGTCCACTTCCAGCTTCGGAAGTATCAGTAGAAACACCCCCAGTGAAGAAAGACAAGGGAAAAGCCAAGGTGGAAGACTCAAATCAGCCTCAACCTCGCTCCCTTTCTAGAGTAAAACCACCCAAGAGAACCAATGAAGGCACACTGCAACAAAAGAACTTAGAGATATTAAAAAAGGTGGAAATCAGCATCCCTTTATCAAAGGCATGTGCACCGGGAAGATGTGATATGCTTTGTGGATCTGTCAAGCGTTGGTGAGACGTTATTACTCATGTAGACCAGCATAGGGATATGGTCTGGAGAGATTTTCAGGCCGCCTTTTACGACTATTTCTTTCCAGAGACGCTGAGAGCTGACAGAGCTTGGGAGTTCCTTCATCTAGAGGAAGGATCCCGGTCAATTATGGATTATTCAACTCGCTTTACTGAACTTCAGCGTTTTGTACCTTCCTTCGCTGTTGATGAGCTTTCTAGAGCAAGAGGGTTTGAGGATGGGCACAAGTATATCATCTGGTTTCAGGTAAATGTTTTTCGCCTGACTACCATCTCGAGAATTGTGAACCAGACCCTTATTACTGAGCGTGATTTAGGGGAAGCCGACAGTACAGGGCACGGTAGTTCAGTACCGAGACAGGGTGGCAGTTCATCCAGTGGCAAGAAGCGTCATCTGGAAGGTTCTCAACAGAGCAATGACAGCCAAAGTATCTGTATCGGTAGTTTTGTTGTATGTCATCAGTGTGGGAGATACGGTTACATAAAGTCTCAGTGCGACCGAGACCCAGTTGAGTGTCGAGCCTGCGGCAGAATTGGGCATCTTCAGAGGTTTTATTGGACTTTCTCATTTATTCCTAGCGGGGGAGGATCCACACTAGCTCCGCAATTCGGAACAGGATCAGTAGCTCCGCGTCAGGCCGAAAGCTGAACTACCATTGGTCGTACGAGCCGAGGAGGTGGACGTGGTCGAGGAGCCCAGACTCAAGATACGTAGCGCCAGCTAAGTGGACCCACTCCGGGTAGTCAGGTTACAGCTCAGGGTCGTGGATCAGGCCAGATGTATGCAGTGCAACCTCTACCTGAAGAGCAGGGTGTCGGGTCATCTAGCGGGAGAGGATCCACACTAGCTCCGCTTTCCAGAACAGGATCAGTAGCTCTGCGTCAGGCCGAAAGTTGGACTACCACTGGTCGTACAAGTCGAGGAGGCGGTCGAGGAAGCCAAACTCAGGATACACAAAGCCAACTGAGTGGACCCGCTCCGAATAGTCAGGTTGCGGCTCAGGGTCGTGGATCAGGTCAGATGTATGCAGTGCAACCTCTACCTGAGGACCAGGGTGTCAGGCCTTCTACAGTTAGAGATACAATTTTAGTAGACTCTACCTGAGTATTTTCTCTTTTTGATACAGGCGTTTCACATTCTTTTATCTCTGCGGCAATTGTGGAAAGTCATGGGCTTGAGATTCAGTATTTTTGTGGTTGATGACACTTGATACTTTGTTGGGAATTCGATCGGGGTGTGTGCGTCGGTGCAAGAAATGTCCCCTTGAACTAGGCAGCTATCGTTTCTTATGGGGCCTCTTCATCCTCGAGATGAAGGGCTTCGACGTCATTCTCGGGATGGACTAATTGGTCCTCTATCACGCTTATGTGGATTGTTATCGCCGCAGAGTATCGTTTACATCACCAGAGGGCGATAGTTATCTTCACAAGGGTGAATGAGATGTCCACAGGCAAATAGAACTGGACCAGAGCATCGTGAGCTGGGTAGAGTGACAACCCAGATTGCTAGCATTTATATGGATGATCAGGGAACACGTCGGGCTGATTTCCCTCCTCTAGTGGATCGTTTCAGGGATGTTTTTCCTGACGATTTTTCGGGACTACCTCCTGAGAGAGAGGTAGAGTTTACTATCGAGTTGGTGCCAAGAGCAGCACCAGTATCCATTCCTCCTTATAGGATAGCTACCACCGAGTAGTAGGAGCTCAAGAGGCAGCTAGAGGACTTGGAAGCTAAAGGTTTTATACAGCTCAATACTTCACCTTGGGATTCACATGTCCTTTTCACCAAGAAGGCTGACGGTACATGTTGGAGTCTGCATCCCACATCGGACTTGTGGTCCGGTGTGGTCTTAATTATTCATTATAAAAGGAACCTCAAGACCTCCTTTAGAGAGAACCTTGGGGGTTCGAGTCTACCTCTTTTTATCATTTTACATGGTATCAGAGGGAGAATCACAATCATTTATTCCCCCCATGCCCGGTGGATTCCCCCTCCCGGTCTTGCCCTACACGCCCCCCCCCCATCCCAGGTCTACCCTACGCGGCCACCCCCCTCGGCTCTGCCCTACGCGGCTCCCTCCCGGCGACGCTCCCGGCGACGATCCCTGCTCCCGCCGGCGTCGTCCCCGCGCGATCGACCCCGCTTCCATCAGGCGGCCCTCGCCCCTCCGTCGCAACGCAACCCGGCCCTCGCCCCTCCGTCGGACTTGTGGTCTGGTGTGGTCTTAATTATTCATCATAAAAGGAACTTCAAGGCCTCCTTTAGAGAGAACCTTGGGGGTTCAGGTCTACCTCTTTTTATCATTCTACAGTATACTCAGGCTTTGCGTGGATTACCGTCGGTTGAACCAGCTTACGGTTAAGAACCGGTATCCACTGCCTCGTATAGATGACCTCTTCGACCAGCTTCGAGGAGCAAAGATTTCCTCCAAGATCGACTTGAGGTCAGGCTGCCATCAGGTACGAGTTAGACCTTCAGACATACCACATACAGCGTTTCGTAGCAGGTATGGTCTTTACGAGTACTAGTTATGTCATTCGGTCTCACGAACACACCAACTGTTTTTATGGCTTTGATGAATCGGTTTTTTCATCTGTATCTGGATTTATTTGTGGTAGTCTTTGTGGACAATATCTTAGTGTATTCTCGCACTCAACACAACCATGTCAAACATCTTGAGATCTTACTAAATACACTGATAGAGCACCAGTTCTATGCTAAGCTCAGCAAACCTCACTTTTGGATCGACAAGATTCACTTTCTGAGTCATATTATCTCAGAGGCAGGGGTGCCTTTTGACCCAGCGAAGGTGAATGTTGTGGTTTCCTAGGAGCAGCCCAAGAATGCCTTTGACATCCGGAGTTTCTTGGGGCTAGTTGGTTATTACAGACACTTTATTCGTGACTTTTCACGCCCAGCAGCACCTCTTACAGGCTTAACGAAGAATGGTGTGAAGTATGTGTGGTCAGAAGCCTGTGAGATTTCAGGAGCTGAAAGGAAAACTAAATTCAGTGTCGATCCTGATTCTGCCAGAGCCGAGCAGAAACTATATAGTTTATTGTGATGCATCAGGCATCGGGTTGGGAGCAGTTCTGATGCAAGAAGATCGAATCGTGGCATACGGGTCTCGGCAGTTGAGGCCACACGAGAGGAATTACTCGACGCACGATATCGAGTCGGCAACTGTAGTTCACGCCTTGCGTTGTTGGAGACATTATTTGCTTGAAGAGCAGTTTATGGTGTTTACGGACCACAAAAAGTTCAAGTATATCTTTACACAGCGTGACTTGAACCTCAGGCAGAGAAGATGGGTTGAATACCAGCAATCCTTCGATTTTGAGCTTGCCTATACACCTAGGAAGGGTAATGTTGTAGCGAATGCTCTGAGCCAGAGGATTCAAACTCAGCAGCGAGTGACAGTTGGTGGCCCTATTTTCTGAGATGCGTATAGAGGTCCAGGACCATCACAGACAGCCTATCCTTATAGCTTTGGCAGTGACCTCTTCACTCCTGAAGAGAGTGAAGATGAGGTAGTTATCGGATCCCGAGTCCTAAGAGAGAGTGTTTCAGGCGAGGACCCGTCACCAGGCTGGATCGTTGATGAGGATGAGGTCTTGCGCATCCATGAACGCGTCTGGGTTCCTATAGACGTCCGGGAGGAATTGATGCGAGAGTTTTATGTTTCTACTTGGGCGGTAAAGCCTGGGCTTACAAAGATGTATCATGATCTGCGTCGCCAATATTGGTGGTCTGGTATAAAAAGAGAGATAACTAGCTTTGTTACTAGGTGTTCTACCTGTCAGCAGGTAAAGGCGGAACTCCAACGATCAGCAAGGCTTCTACAGTCGTTGCCTATTCCTGAGGGGAAATGGAATGATGTCATCATGGACTTTGTGATTGGTTTACCAAGATCCCCTTGAGGCAATAATGTTGTACTGGTGATCGTCAACAGGCCCACGAAGGTCTCTCACTTTTTACCTATTAAGGAGACATTTTCAGTGGATGAGCTTGGAAGGCTCTATGTACTGAAGATTATATGACTTCATGGAATCCCACGGACTATTATGTCAGATAGCAACGCTCGTTTTACTTCTTGAATCTGGCAAGGGTTGCAGAAGGCGTTCGGTACACAGATACTCTTGAGTGCAGCATACCACCCTCAGACCGACGATCAATCCAAGCGGACAATACAGGTGTTCGAGGACATGCTCCAATGCGTCCTTGATTTTGGAGGCTTATGGGAGAAACATATACCTTTAGCCAAATTTGCTTACAATAACAATTTTCAGGCGACGATACAAATGACACCCTATGAGGCCTTATATAGTAGGTCATGTCGATCACCTCTATGCAGGTTAGAGGCAGGGGAGGCCGCACTGCTTGGACCTCGTCTCGTTCATGAGACTTCAAAGCAGGTTCAGCTGATCATGAAGCGAATGGCTACAGCCCAGTCTAGGCAGAAGTCCTATGTTGATAGCCGTCGATGACCTCTAGAGTTCGAGGTCGGGGATCGGGTATTCTTGCGTGTATCGACTAGATTGGGGCATCAACGGTTTAGGCGGCAAGGTAAGTTGTCGCCTCATTTCGTTGGACCTTTTGAGATTTTGGAGAGGATCGGATCAATAGCTTATCATATAGCACTCCCTCAAAGATATAGAGCTATGCACGACGTGTTTCACGTTTCTCAGTTACGTCGTTACTACTCAGACTCGTCTCACGTTTTCCAGCCTGATGAGGTAGAACTGGAGGTTGATGCTTCTTTTGAAGAGCACCCTATTCGCATCATTGATCGAAGCGCGAAGGCTCTTTGAGGCAGGACAGTTCCTTTAGTCTGGGTGTTGTGGCTGCACAGCCGCGTACGGGACGAGACCTGGGAGAGGGGCCGACGTACGTGCTCAGTGGCCAGAGTTATTCTCAGACGAAGCTTTACCACCCTTGGAAGGGCAACTTGGGGACGAGTTTCTTTAAAGGGGGGAAACTGTAAAAACCCGATTTTTCTATGAGTTACGGAACCTTTTAATTTCAGTCAAATTTTTGAGTTTTATCCTTCTAGTAATGTCTAATAAGGTTACGAGGGTGTGTGGGGCTTGTTTGGAGCCCGGAGCCCCGAGTTTTGGAAGAAACAGGTGGGTCACACGGTTAGTATAAACTGTGCCACACAGTCCGCGCACGGTTTGTTTAAACCGTGCAAGGTGCTTCGGTGCACAGCAGGGGGCCGCACGGTTTGTCCTAACCATGCCGCCCAGGCTGCATGGTCGTGCGAGTGTTGCAAGTCTTGTTGCAAAGGTGTTTTGCATGGGTTGCGCAGTTAGTCTAACTATGCGCCTGGCCTGTGCGAGGGGTGTTTTGGGGAAGTGCATGTCACACGATTGGCGCACGGTTTGCCCAAACATGCGGCCTATTAAAGAAGGGTGAATTAACGATTTTGCCCCTCATTCCTTTAAACCAATTTCCCCTTCTTCCCCTTTCATTTCTCACGCACAACACCCCCCTCCCGTTGAAGCTCCTCCCACACCTAAGGCTAGGCTTTGAAGTATCTCCTTCATTCGGACTCCGATCGAGCCACCATTTGTCTCGTTGAATTGCTCTCAGTAAGAGCTTCGATCCACTTTCATCCTTTCACGGTTTATCTCGCCATCTTCGGCGCTATTTTGCTGCAAGCTAATATGTCATATTTTCAGGGTATTTGTCTATTCTTCCGTATTCTTCCAATTCAGACCAAACCGAGGGTCAATACTGGTCGAGTGTTCATCTAACACCATAAGGTAGGTGGCCTATAACTTTTCCCTCAAGTCTCGTTGATTTATAATTGTTGTCGTTGTGTCGAGCGCCGGTTTCACCTACGCTTTGACTCTAAAATCAATTTGCCTTAGATTATATGTTTAAATTGGAATTTAAACGTACTATTAGACCCTCTTATTATAGTTGGAGGCCAAGGACCTCAACTTGAGCCACCCCTTGGGTGTGCCATGATGCCTATGTGCCACTTTATATTTTAATAGCCGAAACACCCATTTGTGTGTTGGGTTTGACTTTCTCAAGTGTTTTGATTAATTTAAATGGATGAATTGACACTTTATGATTGGGCTAGCATGTTTAGCTTTGCTCTTATTAATTTGGATTCAAATAATAAATGGTATGACACCTTTTATAGCCTTTGTCATTGTTGAATGAAAAGGTATAGACATGAATAATGTAAAGTGAATGAATTAGCACGGTTATTACATGGTCTTGGTTATTTCATTAAACATAAGGTATCTATTGTTACTATGGATCTTTTTTCTTGTTATAGAAGTGGTTAGACTTGATTCAGCCTTGGATTCCCGAGGGAATGCCTTGAGCACTCAGAGGAAGCCATTCTGATTCATTGAGCCGGTTGCCAAGGGAGATACCCCGCCTTGGAATTTGGTAAATGTCTTATTATACATGAATGCCTCAGCGTAATACCGACGATTCACTTGACTCGTTTCCGGATATTAGAATATCTCGGATAAACTCCTTGAATTCAGCTGATGTCTTAGGACATGAGACCCCTTGGATTCTCCCCTTGGGCCCCAATCATACTTAGCCCGAGATTTACTATGGACATGCTCTATGGACTCGGTTAGACATTATTCAAGTGGAATGCCTTAGGTGTACCACTTGGATTTCACAGACTCTTATTGCTAGGCCGCATGGTTTATGTATTGTGAGCTGACTTGACCTCCTAAGGTCAAGGATGCCTTGATTCCTCTTGGATCCTACTTTTCTATTCTTATGATTTGGACGCCCTGGTTTCACCTTGGGTCCTATTTTATGATTACTTAAACTGGCACACTTTGGTTATACATGTTAGATCTTAACCTCTTGCAAGTCACTCGTTCAGATATTACCGACATGAGCCGAAGCAAGTATGGTCGATCAGGCATCCCATGAGGAGTCCAAGCCCGACGTGATTATTATTTCACGCATGTTATTCCGCTGCTTATCTTTATATTTGCACATTGTTGCCTTTATACTCACAGACTAGACTTGTATAAACGTCGTTGGTAATGGCCTACTGAGTATATCTCACACCCTATTCGGACCGTCGTTTAGTACCTAAACAGACTGCATGGATGCAAATAAGGACAAGGAAAAGCCCCCAATTTTGGATGTTTGATTGATTATAGCATGGGAGCTTGGGAGCATGAGACCAAGCCTTGGCTCGTGATTCCATTGGATAACCTTTTTGGCTTTTTGTTCTTTTGTTATACATGTATGTATCGTATGCCTGCATTTTGTATAGCTCCATGACATACTCATCATTGTGTATATGGGGTCACTTTTGGCTTGATGTATTATTAATGTTTGTATGATTTACCAGTATTGCTCTATTGAATTCCCCTTTCCTTAATGTGAGGTGGATATATTCTTTTATAGATGAGTAAAATAAATTACAAGGCAGGATATTCCGATGTGGGACTCAGAAATACCCACAAAAAGAAAAACAAGACGACATCGAACAAGGCCATACATACTCCCCTTCAAGCTGAACCGTGGAGGCTGTGAATACCCAGCTTGGTAGTGAGAGAGTCCAGGCGAGCTCCTGAGAGGCATTTTGTGAAGATGTCGGCAAGCTGATCCGCCGTCGGAATATGGCCAAAACTGATATGGTTCTGCTCCAAATGGTGGCGAAAAAAGTGGCATTCCACCTCGATATGCTTCGTCCGTTCATGGAAGACGAGATTCGATGCAATCTCTGTGGCTGCCTGATTGTCACACCAGATATGAGCAGATGTTCGCGCTGGGAAACCAAGTTCATGGAGGAGATGACGTAGCCAGAGGATCTCAGTGGTGACTGTGGCCATGGCACGGTATTCTACCTCTGCACTAGATTTGGAGACGACAGTCTGCTTCTTGTTGCGCCATGAGATGAGGTTACCGGCCAAGAACACGGCAAATCCAGAAGTAGACTTGCGGGTAGCAAGGCAACATGCATAGTCTGCATCACAGAAGACCTCAACATCCAAATGAACATGATGTGAGTACCGAAGACCACGTGCAAGGTTTTTCTTTATGTATTTGGCAATACGGAGGACAACATTCCACTGAAATCTGGTTGGATGCTACATGAACTGGCTCACTTTGCCAACAGCGCAGGCAATGTCAGGTCGTGTCAAGGTGAGGTAGTTGAGTTTGTCCACCAGTCGACGATAGC
Source organism: Viscum album (assembly GCA_963277665.1). Taxonomy (NCBI): domain Eukaryota; kingdom Viridiplantae; phylum Streptophyta; class Magnoliopsida; order Santalales; family Viscaceae; genus Viscum; species Viscum album. Next base: position 1,334,079,787 of record OY728132.1, on the reverse strand, counting down.
TCTCTGGGTGAGGAAAGGGTGTCAAATCGGCATGGAGAGAGCGTTCTCCAGGCTCAAGAGGAGTGTCCACTGCAGTCGCTTGGCTCAATCCTGCATCATGTAAGATATCAAGAGCATATTTTCGTTGGCAGAGAGAGATAGTGTTCTCAGAACGGGAGACCTCGATGCCAAAGAAGTAGGTGAGAGGACCAAGATCTTTGGTGTGGAAGTGGTGGTGAAGGTGTGCCTTGAGTTGGGCGATTCCAGTGGAGTCGCTCCCTATGATGATGATATCATCAATATATACCACCAGCAAAATACAACCGTTTGACGTCGTACAGAAGAAGACGGTGTGATCCTTCACACTGCGAGAGAGGCCAAAGGCCGTGACGACAGTGCTGAAGCGGCCAAACCAAGCCCGAGGAGACTGCTTGAGGCCAGAGATATAAATAGGCGGACAGAGGCCATCTTGGCAACTATAGAGAAGGTTTCAAAGTAGTAGATGTCATATATCTGAGCAAATCCCTTCGCCACAAGGCGGGCTTTGAGGCGATGGAGAGTGTCATCGGCATTGAGATGGATCGTATAGATCCATTTGCAGTCGACCGCCTATTTGCCTGCAGGGAGGGGGACCAGATCCCATGTATGGTTGTCATCCAGAGCCTGCAGTTCATTCCGTATCGCTTGGAGCCACCCCTGGGTGGGATTTGACATCGCCAACCGTGCGGAGGATAGATATCGCCTCCAGTGCTAACAAACCGTTGTATGAAGATTTAAAAAGAGAAGTATTCTGGCAGGATCGAGTACCTTTCCGTAGTGCAATTGGCAAGTCGTTTGGTGTTGTGGCAGGAGCATCGGACGAAGTGGGAACGATGGTGTCCTCGGCCTGGACGGGGGGGCAGTCGATGGGCGACGGGAGTAGACTGTCCCAAAGCGATGACCAGCAGGGGAAGACACCATAGGAGGGTGAATGATGAGAGGAAGACACTCATCGATGGTAGTGTTTGGAGGAGGAGAGGGAGGAGAGAAAAAGCGCTCTCGACAAAAGATACGTCAGCGGAGACGAGATACCGTCGTAAGTCCGAAGAGAAGCAACGGTATCCACGTTGAGTGCGTGAATATCCGAGGAAAATGCAGCGGAGGGATTTAGGAGATAGTTTGGAGAGGTTGGGACGAGTGTCACGGACATAACAGAGACATCCGAAGACTCAGAATGAAAGTGAGTGAGGAGGGAGAGAGGGGAACAGAGTACGAAAAGGAGTCTCCCCCTGAAGGATGGAAGAAGGAAAGCGATTAAGGAGGTAAGTGGCAGTGAGGATGACATCCCCCCAGAAGAGAAGAGGCAACTTGCGGTGGAAGAGGATGACACAAGCAGTCTCCAGAATATGCCGGTGTTTTCGCTCGACCACTCCATTCTGCTAAGGGGTCTCAGGACAGGAGGTTTGATGGATGATGTTGTGTACATGGAGAAACTGCTGAAAGGGAGTGGACAGGTACTCTCGCCCATTATCGGAGCGTAGACATTTTACAGAGATGGAAAACTGTGTCTGGATCTCATGGTAAAATGTCTGAAAGGTGGAAAAAAACTTCTGTCCGATCGTAAAGAAGGTACAGCCACGTCATACGCGAAAAATCATGAATGAAAGAGATGTAGTATTTTTACCCTAATTGACTCGAGGTGGCACAAGGACCTCATACATCAGAATGAACCAAATCAAAGGGTTTGGCAGCCCGTGTGTCCACTCGAGGAATATATGTAGTGCGATGATGTTTCGCAAAGGTACAAGACTCACAATGAAAAGATAAATGCTGACTAATATCTGGATAGAGCTGATGAAGGGCGGGTCCAGGACGTTACACCTCTCTTGACCAAGACACCCAGTTCGTACCATCAGCATTGCCCTGCCCGATTCCAGCACCTGCAAATCCTCTTAAGCAGGCTCGAACCCGATCACCACTCAAAACTGCATCAAGCGACTGCACTTCCTAGCATTGTCGAGGTCGTACTCTTGCAACTCAAGCATCGCACCACAAACAAACAGATGAAGCCCCGTCGAGCTTGAATGAAAACCGATTGAAGTTAATCACTGATGATCGTCGGTTGCTCTGAGTTTGTTCCCTATGCATGTCCAAGAACAGAGCCGGACCTCGTTCATTCCAGGTTTGAAGATCGACAAGCACCATGTGCTCGATGTTTTGCCTCAATGAGTCTAAGCCAACCAAACCAGTGCAGTGTCACCTGTAGCATTATCCCAGCACCTGCAGTGCTGCCACACCTCCAAGATCCACACATGCAGCGGTGCAGGGGTCCTGCCCCAGCACCACCTCGCATCCTTCACGCCTGAGCCCTACTAAGCCTTCCAGTATTGAAATCCAAGACAAAGTCATGCCCACTTGGAAGATTTTGAAAGCCCATGTCCAGGCCCAAGCCCGCCTATGAAGCAAATCAAGGCCATTTATTCAAGCCTCGAGCAGGGAATCCCTCGAGCAGTTCCATTGCACCACGAAGCAGAGAAGCATACCACCTCTGAATTTTCTCCAATATGTATAGAGCTTGATCGTGGGAGAATGTCCAAAGAGCTGGGAAAATTCGAGAGGAGCCCGCCTGGAAAGATCCAGACCCTCCAACTTTACATGTGACTGCAATCAAAGAAAAGGGAGCTCGGCACTGAAATTGAGAAATATTTCGGAAGTTCTGGAATCACCAAAGTAGAAAAAGTTTGTGCTGCTCACGTGGAAAATTTTGAAGCACGGCAAGAATTTCCAAACATTCTTCGATAAATGGAGAACTGTTCAGTGAAGGGAAGGGACTGTTTTTTATCGACTGGAACTGCTGTTGTTGTTTCTTTCTTGCTTCCTTCCATTTCTAATTATTTTAATTCTCCAGTGATGGCACACTAAGCCATCAGTGGCCGGGCCGAGGAGACTCTCCTTTCCCCTGTTGATGAATTCAATACTTGATTGATAATTCTCCTTTATTCATCTCTCTGAAATTGTTCAACTGCGTTTGATATTAGGAGATTCCCTTTTGTTTTATGCAATTAAATTCTTCTTCCTTTCTCCCCGGTTTGCACACACAGGCCACTAGGAGCTTCCTCACTGATGAGATAGTAAGCAGTGTGATGAACCAGAAGTGATTGGAGTTGTCTGATCACTAGGTCAGGTGAGATTAGAGGCTGCAGTGATTATCGCATCCCTCTAATTAAGCCAAGATAACTAGAGGCGGGTAGTTAGTTGAGGTTTCATTTGACTAGAGAGAGAATAGAGGAGAGAAATAGAATAATGATTTAACGGGTAAGAATATCCAAGGTTAGGCCACAACTCTTTAAACTGATTCTAAAACCAACTTAATTGCATCCAATGGAACTCACTCACAATTTTCACATACCGAATTCATTAAACAAGAGAAAAACACAACACCCAAAACACACTCCTCTCGGAAGACAACACAAGTCCACTACTACTGCATTTAATTCGGGTTCAAAATTTTGTTTGTTGGTGGCCCTGCGACAGATCGTTCATCAATTAACCACAAAAGATGTCACCAATCATAATGCATAAACACCAGTGAATTAATTGAAAGAGCGACATGCAATTCCCCAAATCCGTATATTATATATGTTACGTGCTTAATTATTTTCTATTTCAAAATATTGAAACACCCATCTCCCAATCTCTCCATTTTCCAAAAAAAAATTTAAACCAAATAATCTTTCCAGAATCAGAAATAGCAATTAAAAAGTTTTGATTCAAGACAAAAAACATATGAAAGATTTTTACCTCGCTAAAAGGTTCTTTTACATCATGCCGTTCCACGCTACTCTCCTGAATAAGCAAGTAGAGTAAACAGAAACTATGAGACAGATTACAAGTACAAAATAACCCTAAATTAATTGGAAACTTTTAAGGCTGTGTTAGACAGCACTTACTGAAAACTGCTTATAACACTTATCACTTATGATAATCAGTTCGAAATAATAGGAGATAATGTCATGAACAGTTTTCAATCAACGTTGACAAACAGTGCCTCGCATATCAAAACAGTTCCACTCACATAGTTTGGAAAGATCACCATATCCACATTCCCAGGTACATCAAGCAGCAACTGATGCAAAGAATACTCTTGAGCTCCTGCTGGGTGTATCAATTCATCGGTATCAAGATGGAGTATCCAATCCACACCAGCATCCTAAAAAATAAGACTATCAAAACAGGTCAAAATCATGACAAGGCTGCATCAATAACAATCCAAGAATGGTATAAATGTTTCCATACCTTTGCCATTACAATAGCCATTTCCATATTGAGTGATTGTTTGACAAATAGCTCGTAATTGCAAGGCTTGTAAAAGAAACTTGACAGCCATGTCTCATTCCAGATTCGGCTAACGATGCCAAAGAAACGGATAGAAACAAAAATATTAACGACAAATATTGAATTCACAATGGATCTGTTGTATGTTAGTGTATTAACAAACAATGGATGCGTTCGCATGTTTGTGTATTAACAAACAATGGATGTGCTCGCATGTGTGTGTAGTAACAAAACCAAGAAAATTTCATCATCAAGGGGTTAAGGCTGTGTTTAGTGGTGAAAAATGTTCTGAATTTTCATTTTACAAAAATTTATTAAAAATCTATTAGATTGCATTTTGGATAGTATGAGAAAATAAAAATGTATGGGATTTATCTCTCATTCCATTTTCATTTTCAAGAAAAATGAATTTTTTTTTACTACAAAAAACTATAATTTTCATTTTTCTAAAAATTACTTTTCATTTATATAATCCAAAATTTTGGAAAAAAAAACATAAAAAAAAAATCCTGGACATACGAAGCCTAAATGGGATACAAATATTAAAAACATTTAACTCTTAACACTCCCCCTCAAATTGGGACATATATATTTATCATGTCCAGCTTGTTACACAAAAATTGAACTCTTGGTCCAGACACTCCTTTTGTGAGAACATCGACAAGTTGATCAGAGGTGTAAACGTGGCCGAAGAAGATCTTCTTCTTTTCAAAGTTTTCTCGAACGAAATGACAATCAACTTCGATATGCTTTGTCCGCTCATGAAAAACTGGATTTGTGGCAATCTGGATAGCAGCTTGATTATCACACCAGATATGTGTTGGTTTCTTGGTTGTATACCAAATCTCGTGAAGAATTTGTTGTGTCCAAATAATCTCTGCAATCACATATGTCGTGGCACGATATACTGATTCTGCACTTGAGTAGGAGATAACGGTTTGCTTTTTGCTTCGTCGTGAGATCAAATTTTCTCCAACAAAAACTGCAAAACCAGACATAGATCTCCTACAAGAGAGATATCCAGCATAATCTGCATCACAAAAAGTCTCAATGTTTGTATGTTCATGATCAAAATATAGAAGACCTAATCCTGATTCCTTTTTCACATATTTGACAATGCGAAGAACACCCTCCCATTGCATTTTTGTTGGAGATTCCATAAATTGACTCACTTTGCTAACCGCACAAGCAATATCGGATCGAGTCATTGTCAAGTAATTGAGTTTCCCAACTAGTCATCTGTATCTGTTGGGTGATGAAAACATCTCACTATCAAAATGTAGTGACCTTTCTCCAAGTTCGAGGGGTAAGTCAACCGAGTCAGTTGGAGTCATTCCAGTCTCTTGCAGAAGATCAAGAACATACTTTCTTTGAGATAGAAAAAATCCTTTAGCACATCTGGAGACCTCAATCCCCAAGAAATATCGTAGAGGACCCAAATCCTTCGTATGAAAATGTTGATGAAGGAATGATTTGAGTCCATCAATGTCGTCAGTATCACTTCCAGTAATGACAATGTCATCCACGTAGACAACCAGGAGAATGTTGCCTGTTGTAGACTGGTGATAGAAAATAGAGAAATCTTTTATGTTTTAACACATGTCAAAGCTAAGCACCACGGTGCAAAAACGCCCGAACCAGGCTCTAGGTGACTGCTTGAGGCCATACAATGATCGACGAAGGCGACAAACCTTGGAAGACTCCCTCTGAGCAACAAACCCCGGTGGTTGTTCCATATAAACTTCTTTATCAAGAAAACCATGAAGAAAAGCATTTTTCACATCAAGCTGATGGAGAGACCAGTGATAAGAAGCAGGAGAAATAAATAAACAGACTGATGCCATTTTGGCCACTGGAGAGAAGGTGTTAAAATAATCGTCGTCATACATCTACGCATAACCCTTGGCAACAAGTCATGCTTTGAAACGATTGAGAGAACCATCAGTATTGACGCGCACGGTATAGATCCACTTGCACCCGACAACCTGTTTATCCATAGAGAGAGGGACAAGATCCCAAGTGTGGTTGGTTTCCAAGGCCTGAAATTCATCCTGCATAGCATGCAACCAACCGAGATGAGAGATGGTCTCGGCAATAGTGCGTGGTGTCGAGTAATTAGCCAGTGTCTCAATAACTCGGGAGGTAGACGCGAATAATCCCTAATAAGACTGACAGGAGCGTAAGCCTTTACGGAGTGCAATAGACAACTCTGGTGGTGAAGCATCAAGAGCAGAAGATTCGTCAGGTGTGGTGGCGAGAGGAGGTGGCAGGGTGGTAGATGTGCGAGGTCGGCGAGTATATATTCAGCCAAATCGTGATCCAACAATATCACTAGGAATAGATGGAGGTGGGGGTGTATCGAGAGAATATGGCAAAATGATTTCGAAATCAGGTAAAGTAGATGGTAGTGGGAACTCGAGAATAAATGGAACTGATGATTCGACAAAGAAAACATCAACGGAGATAACATAGCAACGCAAATCTGGAGAGAAACATTGATATCCGCACTAGGTGCGGGAATAGCTAAGAAATATGCATTTGAGAGCACGTGCATCAAACTTGGTAACCGAGGGACGAATATCTCGAACATAACATACACAGCCCAAAACACGGAGGGGTAAGGAATGAGAGGGTGTGGTTGAAAATAATGAATAGAAAGGTGTCTCCTCCTAAAGAACAGACGAGGTAAGTATATTGATAAGATAAGTGGCTGTGAGAATGACATCGCCCCAAAAAGTGGTTGAAACTTTTTTCTAAAATAAAAGTGTCTGAGCAACTTCTAACAGATGGCGGTTTTTTCGTTCAGCAATACCATTTTGTTGAGGTGTGTCAGGACAAGAGGTCTGATGGATAATGTCATTGTAGCACCCCCGGTTTGAGGTATGCAGCCTTTGTTTATGTCTTTTTATGTGTTTAAAGTGCATGGGATGGGTTGGGAAAAGGTTGGGAGAGTTTGGAATGGTTTTGGATGAGTTTGGAGGCTTTTCTATAGGTGCACGGTTTGAGCACGATTAGGGGAAATTGTGCGGATGCTCCAGGAAACCGTGCAGGGGGAGGCAGTAGGCTTCGCACGGTTTGACAAACCGTGCGAGGCAACCGTGCGGACCCTTGCTCTCGAAGCAGTAGCGTGCGCACGTTAAGCGCGCGGTTTGCCAAACCGTGCGGGCTAACCGTGCGACCACTTAAAAAATAGGGTTTAAGTTTCGGGCTCCCTCGGGCTTAACCTATTTCACTCCAATCTTCCTCTCACTCGAGCCTCACTCGGGATTTTGGGTTCTCATGGGTTGAGGGTGCTCTTCCACACGTTTTGGAAACGATTCGAAGGGGTTTGACGGTGGTTTCTCCCGGGTAAGTCTCTCCTCTTGGTTTTCTTGTGGTTTCCTCTAGATCCACATCTCCCTCTTTTTTGGTTTTCTAGATCTACACTTGTGTGTAGATCTAGGGTTGTGGTTGCCTTGGATGATGATTTTAAGGCTTGTGAATGTTAGGGAAGGGGATTTAGAGAGGTTTTGGTGGTGTGTTTGTCGGATTGAAGGTGTGGTTGCTCGTGGGTCGAGTTCTCGGGAACCCTAAAGGTAGGTAGCTTCTCTCTCGACTCCACTTGGTTAGAACTAGTGGTGTTTGATTACAATTAATTTGTTGTGCTTGAAATTAATTGTGATTGTTGTGCAAAATTGGTTGGAAATCCCTTTGGTGATGTTTTGGGGATTTTTGGGGGAAAAGGGGGTTTTATGGTGAAATGTTATTGTTGTGAATTTTAAAATGGAGATTTTAAAATTGGTTGCTTAGCTCGGGGCCAAAGAAATGGTTTATGAAAATGGTTTTCAATAAAGATGATGTTTTTATTGAAATGTGGTTTGGCATGGAATATGGTTTTCAATAAATGGATGATTTATTGAAGTGGATTGGTATGCGATAGAATTGGTTGATTGCATGTTGTTGTGACATTGGTGGGTTATATGCTTGGTTGTGATTGATTAGAATGTTGTGTGGAAGTGGCGAGAAGTACCACTATAAAAAGGGGATGGATAGTGGACGGAAGGGCCACCATCAAAGGATAAGTGGACGAGAAGTGCCACTAGGTGTGAATGGGTGAACGGGTTGGACAGAAACTTCACCGTTTGATTGTGGTCGGGAAGTACCACTAGGTGTGAATGGTTGAACGGGTTGGACGGAAGCTCCACCGTTTGGTTGTTTTGGTTGTTTGTTGTGCATTGCTTTGCAAGTTGGAAATTGTTGTGCTAGTGTGTGAATGATGAAATGACTTGTGGCATGTTTGGTTGGCTTTCCCTTGGGTTCTTGGTTTGGGTATGATGGCTTGGTAAGGGTGTGTTTGGCTTATGGAAATGGTTGTACTTGTGATTATTTTATATAAATTGTTTTATATAAATGTGCTAACGGTTTTATCCTAGTGGCGTGTGTAGGGAAGTCATTTGGGGAAAACCTACTGAGTATTAGTACTCACCCCTGCTTTAGCACTTTGGTGCTTTTGCAGATGTCATATTCCGAAACACAGGTAAAGGTAAGTCATCTCATTGCTAGTGGTTCGTGGTGATGCTCGGGCTATGTGGTGACACTTTGGTGCTTTGTACTCAGATGTTTTGTGGACATGTCTAGTTTGAATGGTTTTGGGGTTTGTGATGGAATTGTTAGTATCACATGGTTGGGTTTGAAAATGCATGCATCTTTAGTTGTTGGTTGGTTGAGTTGGGTTACCTTCTGAAGGGAAAATCGTTCCCCATTGTTCCTTGAAGCCCTCGGCATTTATTGCCAGCCTTTGGCGCTTTGGGAACGTCGCTTAAGGCCAAGTAACCCTCACCGCCTCCTCAAACCAATGAGGTAGGGGCGGGGTGTTACATGGTCAGTGAGAAAAGACTGGAAGGGTCCAAAAAAGATATTCACGACCATTATCAGAACGAAAGCAGTGGATTTTAGAGGAAAACTGGGTGCTGGTTTCTTGATAATAAGAGTGGAACACGGTAAGGATTTCAGAACGATTTTTCAACAAATAGTCATCCGTGAAAAATCATCGATGAAAGTAACAAAATACCGATAACCCGGTTTAGAAGGACTGGGACTGGGCCCCCAGATATCAGAGTGAACCAGATGAAAAGGGATGGATGCACGGAGAACTGCTCGGGGAACATAGGTGACCCAATGATCTTTTTCGTAGTGACATGACTCACATTCAAAAGGAAGAAGAGGTCTCAATCCTGGAAAAAGTTTTTGAAGAATGGGGGCAGGTGGATGACCAAAGCGATAGTGAAACTGGAGGGCATGATCAGAGATGGCAGGACAGGCGAGAGTGGCGGTTGAGTCAAACACATACACACCGCCCTGAAGTCGGCCAGTACCAAGCACCTGAGTCATCGAAAGCTCCTGAAATATAACCAAAGCAAGTGAGAAGATGGTCTGACACTTTAAGTCAACTATCAGTTTACTAATTGATAGTAAATTAAAGAGACAGTGAGGAACAAAGACAACAACGGAAAGTGTCAAGCCAGACGTAATTATACAACTTCCATAGCCCGCAATCTGCATTGTCCGACCATCAGAAGCGCCAAAGTCAACAACCCAAGAGGTCCAGCGTTGGGAGAGACATGCTGCTGGAGTATTGTTATGGGCAATAGTCGCGCTTGATGATGCCATAGAGTGTGCTGAAAATGCACGGGGACAAGGTGCTGAAAGTGCACAGTTGATAGATTATAGGTGCTGAAAGTGCACAGTTGATAGATTATAGGTGCTGAAATTGCACGACTAGCCCATCCAAGAATTAGGTTGTTGAGGAAAGATCACATGGATGACGGTGGGGCATGGTGGGGTCGTCGCACATAAGGGGTCCATTGCAAGGGCGCAAGGAGAGCTGGAGGCAGGAAGCGCCGCGCGCACAGGGGGGGCGGCAGGAGGAACAAAGGCAACAACGGAAAGTGTCAAGCCAGACGTAATTATACAACTTCCATAGCCCGCAATCTGCATTGTCCGACCATCGGAAGCGCCAAAGTCAACAACCCAAGAGGTCCAGCGTTGGGAGAGACATGCTGCTGGAGTATTGCTATGGGCAATAGTCGCGCTTGATGATGCCATAGAGTGTGCTGAAAATGCACGGGGACAAGGTGCTGGAAGTGCACAGTTGATAGATTATAGGTGCTGAAAGTGCACAGTTGATAGATTATAGGTGCTAAAATTGCACGACTAGTCCATCCAAGAATTAGGTTGTTGAGAAAAGATCACATGGATGACGGTGGGGCATGGTGGGGTCGTCGCACATAAGGGGTCCATTGCAAGGGCGCAAGGAGAGCTGGAGGCAGGAAGCGCCGCGCGCACAGGGGGGGCCGGCAGGAGGGGTCGTCGCGCGCACAGGGTGGGGCACAGGGTGTCGTCGCGCATAGGGAGGGTTGGCAAGAGGAGTTGTCGTGCGCACAGGGGGGCCAGCAGGAGAGGTCATCGCGCGCACAGGGTGTCGTCGCGCAAGGAGGGCCAGCAGGGGGGTCGTCGCGTTGCACAGGGAGTGCGCAGGGGGGTCGTCGCGTTTGCACAAGGCGTGCGCAGGAGGCCGTCGTGCGCAGGTAGGGCGGAGCAGGGAGGTCCGTTGCGCGCAGCAAGAAGGTGTTGAAGGAGGGGGTCGTCGCGCCGAACAAAAGGGGCGTCGCGCGGTCAGCGCTCGGGATCGGGGTCGTCCAACGGGGGGAGAGTGCGGGATGGATCGTCCGGCAGGGAGGAGCGCTCCAGATGAGGGCGGCTCGCAGGGAATCGGAGCACGGGGGGCCGGAGCTTAAGGGGTTTCGGTGTGCTGGAGGCGCTGTGAGGGATGGGTTGGAAAAAATTAACCTAACCCTCTGATACCATGTTATAATGGAAACTCGAACCTTACAATGAGGCAGGGTGCTCAATAAATAGATCAGAAAAGTAGTACAATGGGTTACCCACACCGATGTGGGATACAAATATTAAAAACATTTAACTCTTAACACAAACCAACATGCTTTAAACTGTCAAGAAACTGATAAAAATAAATATCCAAGCCAGCCATCAAAATACTGAAAATATATAACCTTTTAGCCTGTTGCTCCTCTAGCTCTCTTGTTCTGTATATCACTTGTACTCCCTAAAGGGAAACAAAACCTCTATAAAAAATTTCAAAAATAAAATGCCACAAAAGTTAATGTGAATCCATAACACCGGAGAACAGAAAATTTAGGCTGCGTTTTTATTTTCATTTTTCAAACATGTATTAGATTACATTTTGGAAAATATGAGAAAGTAAGAATATATCTGATTTAGCACTCATCATATTTTCATTTTCTGAAAACAGATTTTTTTTCTTAAAAATATTATCATTTTTATTTTTATTTTTCAAAAAAAATATAAATAATCAAATGCATTTTTGACAAAATAAAACAGAAAACGCTTTTCAAAACCAAACGCAGCAGTAAATTCTCCCCAACATATGGTCCTAAATGAGTGTTAGACACTTACCGGGATAGTTTCTAGGACACTGGCTACATTGGGAGATGCAGCCTTTCCTTCCACGAAAAGGAAAAAGTTTGTAACCCCAATAACCTTATGATAGAACATCCATGGCAGTATCTGCTCAAGACCAGCTGACGTGCTTGTTGTGATGCATATCTGTGTGATGTTGAACATAGATCCATTTAAGTGACAATCAAATAAAATGCAACTAAACAAAGGGCCATCAATTATGTAATAGTTTAGTGCAGAATTTTCACTGAGACGTCAATATCAAATGTGCAATCATAGATAAGAGTGCCATGGTAAAAAATGTGATTTAAACACAAAAGCATGAAACCAACCACTAGAGGAAATGCAGTCCATCAAATGGCAAAAGAGCAGGCTGATTGTTTCTTGTTCAGAAGACATTATCAAACCATTCATTGGCAAGCCTACCTCATGGTTAATCATATGGATAGGCAATGTGGCCCAATCTATGCTGAAGCAAATAATTTATAGCAATTGTAAGCACAGTTGTTTAATTGAAAAGCTCACAGTTCGATTCATAAAATGCATCTTCAAGTAACCAAGTAGAAAATTTAAATTGATTATACAAATATTTATTATCAGCAATCTAAATCATAAAAGGAAATAGACAACAGCAAAACAACTACAGGAAACAAGAAGAAGACAGCTAATTTTTTATATTTATTGGCGATTTTGGGTAATTTATTTTGAATAATTATGGATAACTGTTTGGATCATTTTAGAATTTTTTTAGTTTTTTTCTTATTTTTTTTAACAGAACAGAGTTCTTTTGGATTTTATTAGTTTATTGGAAAGTAAAATAAAATTGTTGGAATTTTTTTCCTTATTTTCTCAACAGTGAGATTTTTAAACCACAAAATAGACACAAAGCATACACCACTTGTTAGAACACTTGATAGAACAATGCACTATGCTTATTCTTTCGTTCCAAAGCTTTTAAACTATTAAAACACGAGATAAAATTCATCCAATATAAAGTGATGGGTATAAAATTTATCAAGGAATATGACCAATTTTTCAGTGGTTCAGCAAGGATTACTACATCCATGTAGCATGGAAAATCATTTAAACATAAAGGAGAATAGTATATGGATGTTAGGGGATTTTTATCCCAAACCCAAGCCCCAAGCCCGAAATCCCTTGAGCAACCCATCTCTCGCTTTCTAGAGCTGCCTATATACCCCATTTGGCAAGATAGAACTAAAGTAAGGTAACTGGAAGTGGAAATAAAAATTAGAAAATTGACTGTTTGATAGATAGATGGGAAAATGACATTCTGGGACCAAAAATGAGGTTAATGCCAACGAAGGACCTAGGCAGTTATAAACACATTCAGAAAAATAGCAAGTTGGGTCCTTCGTTGGCATTAACTTCGTCTTTTTGGTATCCAGATGTCATTTTCCCTAGATGGATTTGTCTTCCAATGAATTTAAGATTTAAGTTTTTGCACTTTCCCCACCTACCATCGTTTCCTCCATTCCTGCCACCCCCGTTCCCATCCTCTGTTGGGGGCATGTTCATCTTTTGATTATTTTAATCTTCATTTTCATCTTGAATTTTTTGCATGCTTTAAGTACACCTCAAGATCTCATCTCCATTTCACTTCCCCCTTTCACTTCTCACAATAACGCTTCCAACGTATCAACAGAGGTGCTGGAGTACATTTGGATAGATTGTAAAAGACGTGTTCAGGTACAGTACCCAGAATTCAGCAAAACGGGGCAATTTTGACCCTTAAAACTGTTACTCAAACAATGCAACCGTGTACCAAAATTCTCGATGTTTCCCTTTGTGCGCTTTCTGTTATGATCTCAACTCCAACGTAATCCAGATATCACACCGTTTGGGTATAAAATCCTTCTCCAACAATACACGCACGGGCAAGTGAAGAAAAAAAAACGCACAAATAAAAGCAGGTGCTGCAAGATGCTTGCAGGCACCAAACAAAACAAATATTGGAAAAGGATTATAATAAATCAACCACGGCTCATTGACTTTATTTATGAGCAAGAACGGTTACAAGGCAGGTTCATACCCAGGTCAACTTCAGTGCTAAGGCAGACTATTCCGAAACGATCAAAAGGAAAACAAATGAAGCAACGAAGCCCCACCGACCGGCGCTAAATGATGAAAATCCGGCATCACTCGATGATAATAATAATAATAGGTCCAGAGAGAGAGGTCCATAAAAACATTGACGACACCGATGTTGAATTCTCCAAATATATAAACAATAGCTGTTCATTCCGTTAGTAAATAAATACGTAAACAGCTTACCTTAGGTTTTAGATCAGATTCGAAATTGAATTTCCAATCCCCATAGTGAGGAAAGAATTCTGAAGACTGGCGCGGGAGGAGAGCGCAATCAGATGACGGAGAATTGTGAGCCTTGGAAGCGGCCACCGTGGTTCTGGGTGGAGAGCTTTCCATGCCAGGGAAACTGTGGGGATCGGAGGACCACCGAGTCGTGGGATCGTCGACGCCGCCTCTCCATTGGAGGACGAAGGCGAAGGCAGCCAGAATCAGTGGAATGAGAATGAGGAGGAGGAGGAGGAACTTTGTAGCCAATGGCTGCTGGAAGGAGGTCGGTGGCTGTGACCGGAGAGGGGCGTAGACGCCGGCCATGAATGAGGGGGGTCGAGCTGCGTTGCCGTTGGGTCTGGTGAGTTTCACCGTTGAAGTTCGGGAAGAAGATAATAAATAATAGTATTTTAATTTATTTTGTATTTCACTTTATATTAAAATATACATTTATGTACTTTCCAGATCACTTCCGTAGCCTTTCGGTGAAAGTTCAAGGTGGCATTACGTATCTGGTTCATGTTTGAATTAATTTAAGATTTGTTGTTAAATAATTATGAATTGTCATTTATGGATAGTGATTCTCATAAATTCCATTCCCATGAATAGTAATTACCATGATCATTATCACTCAAAACTCCATAGCATGACAACAATCCTATCCATTGAATCATTCCTAAAAAACATGGGTTAATCTCGACTATTTATTGTATTTACATGTAGTCTATATACACGTCGACATGGTAATGAAATAATAACTTTTCATCTTTGATATTTGTTCTTTATTTTTTTGTCTATTAATTTTTACCTTCATATTGTGATTGTGCATTTGTGTTCGATCACCATTGTTCGTCTTCAATGATGTTGTGATTTGTCTATGATCGACAATGAGATCACAATTTCAACACACTTTGCGGTTTTAATTGGCAATTTAATTCATTTTACAACATGTTATCACCATGTGTTCCACTAGGCTACTCATGTTAGTTTAATCGGTCAAGTCGTATTTTTCTTGGTGAACATTGTGAAACTTTGTTTTCTCCATCTTGGCATTTTCTAAAAAGCATCATTTGTTATAAATTTTGAATGTTGAGATGCATGTGAATGTTAATAGCCTTGGCGAGACAATCAAGGTGAACAACAACACTTATAAACAAGACTGTGTCGAAGCCCTAAAATTTATCCTCTATCACCTCTGTGGGTATCGAAGAGCGAATGCTCAACGATGAAGGGTCTTCTAGTGTTGTGATGCCTCGACTCGGGTGTCGCACACCGGTGCCCCAAGTCGACACTTTGCAACGTCCCAACTCGGGTGCCACACACTAGTGCCCCGAGCCAGTTGGCCGCATGACCTCAGGCGCGCCTCCTCATACGCCAAAGACTGGTGACTAGCAGCGAGAGTTTAATAATCGATCACTGGGAGATTATACCATCTTTATCAAAGTAGCACAACAGCGGAAATAAATAAACAATAAACAAAATAATACCAGTATCATATGATAATCAAAATTGAATACAATATCCAAACTAAAACGGTAAATATGTCATACCAAAATAAGTGTCAAGTGTCTAATGCAAAACCAAAATAGACACACTGACAACTCCAAGAAGATCTGAACACCAAGTCTGGTTCCCTCATCCATGCTCCATCCTGACTCAGGCATCTAACATAGGACTTTTGTCCCTATTTTGTCTTGCAATCATGAAGTCTGTTCGGGTACCGATCTGACAATCCATGTAGGGTGTGGTACAACTTAGTAGACCACCACTAATGGTGTTTAAAACAGTATTCACTCAATGACAGTGTATGCAGTTGTATAAAGAATAAAATACAATCAATAAAGTAAACAGTTTACATGTATTCAATTATTCTTTATTTATCCACATAAACCCTCAGGTTCTCGAGGACACCCAAACCATCAATATCTACTTCAGCCAGTGTCAGAGTATGAATTATCCCCAAGGGATATCACACATCACAATTCAATGGTTATCATTTATCATTTCAATTCAATTCATATTACGACCAATTAGAATCATAGTCCAATGCTAATATTTTAGGCCTAGAACACCATGTCTAGTACCTCCACTACTGGAAATGGGGACTTTCCCAACGGTTCAGAACTGTTGGGAAAGGCCGTAGAACCGTTGGTATAACATATACCAACGGTTCTGCAAACCGTGGGGAAGTAAGCCGTTGGGAAAACCTATCCCAACAGTTTACAAAGAACCGTTGGTATAGGTTAGTAAAATTAACCTATGCCAACGGTTTAACCAATCTGTTGGCATAAGTTTTACCAACGGGTTACACTAAACCGTTGGTAAAAGTGGTGAAAATAAACTCTTTACCAACGATTTAGAACCGTTGGGAATGGTTTTTGCCAACGGTTCTCTTTGAACCGTTGGCAAAAAAAATCCATAGTAATCTTTCCCAACGGTTTGTAAACCGTTGGGAAAGGCTTATTACAAGCCTATGCCAACAGTTTGAAACCGTTGGCATAGGCTTGCTGTGCAAATTGCACAGCAGCCTGCAATTTGCACAACAGACTCCAATTTTGCACACCAACCTCCAATTTTGCACACCAACCTCCATTCTACTCCTTTGCAATTACTATACCTGCAATAACAAACTAATACATACATATAGAGAACAAATTCATACATATTTAACATATAATGCATTCTTGAACTATACACATCCAGAATTAAATCAAAATTCATAACGTAATTATAAACATACATAATTGATTTAGAATTCAATTTAAAATTTAGATGACAATTATATGGGGAATCCTGAATTCAATTCATAATTGAATACATACATAATTTAATTATCAATTATCAATAAAATATATAAAAAACTGAATAACTATCAACATAATCCGAATACGTTTGTTCGTATTTTCGTATACCAGTTGTTTTTACTAAAAATGATGTCCATTTTAAACAAAATACATACACTTGGAGTAATACCGGCCACACCGTGGCTCGAATTGAGGCGGGGTTGACTCGTACACGTTATATATGACCCATGGATCGTTTTCCTAAAGTATCAACATATTCTGAAAGCATTTGGTTGGTTTTCCGTGTGCCAGTTATTGTTTTCACTTGAAATGTTGTTCATTTCAAAAAAAAAATGAGACACTTTGAGTGGTGCCACCCACACCAGGCCTCGGATTGAGGCGGGGTTGACTTGTACACATCACATATGACCCAAGGATCGTTTTCCTAAAGTTTCAACGGAATCCGAATGCATTTGGTCGGTTTTCCGTATGTCATTTATTGTTTTCACTTAAAATGAAGTCTATTTTAAACGAAAGAGAGACAATTTGAGTGGTTCCGGCCACACTGTGCCTCAGATTGAGGCGGAGTTGACTCATACACGTCACAAATGACCCATGAATCATTGTGCTAAAGGTTCGACACAATCCGAATGCGTTTTGTCGGTTTTCCATATGTCAGTTGTTGTTTTCACTTAAAATGAAGTCCATTTTAAACTAAAGAGAGACACTTTGAGTGGTTCCGGCCACACCGCGCCTCAGATTGAGGTGAGGTTGACTCTTTCACGTCATATATTACCCATGGATTGTTGTGCTAAAGTATCAACACAATCAGAATCCGTTTGGTCGGTTTTCCGTATGTACTTAAAATGTTGTCCATTTTAAACAAAAGAGAGACACTTAGAGTGATCTCGGCCACACTGCGACTCGGATTGAGGCGTGGTTGACTCGTACACGTCACATATGACCCATGGATCGTTTTCCTAAAGTTTCAACATAATCCGAATGTGTTTGGTCGGTTTACCGTATGTCAGTTGTTGTTTTCAATTAAAATGAAGTCCATTTTAAACTATAGAGAGACACTTCGAGTGGTTCCGGCCACTCCGCGGCTCAGATTGAGGCTGAGTTGACATGTACACATCACATATAAACCATGGATCATTATCCTAAAGTTTCAATGGAAACCGAATGCGTTTGGTCGGTTTTCCGTATGTACTTAAAATGTTGTCCATTTTAAACAAAAGAGAGCCACTTAGAGTGATCCCGGCCACACCGTGCCTCAGATTAAATCAAAGTTGACTCATACACATCACATATGACCCATGGATCGTTGTCCTAAATCATCAACATATTTTGAATGCATTTGGTCAGTTTTTCGTATGTCAGTTTTTGTTTTCACTTAAAATGATGTCCATTTTAAACAAAAGAGAGACACTATGAATGGTGTCGGCCACACCGCATCTTGGATTGAGGTGGGGTTGACTTATACACGTCATATATGACCCATGGATCGTTTTTCTAGAGTATCGACACAATCAGAATCCGTTTGGTCGGTTTTTCGTATGCTAGTTGTTCTTTTCACTTAAAATGAAGTCAACTTTAAACAAAAGACAAACAATTTGAGTGGTGCCGGACACACCGCGTCTCAGATTGATGCGGGGTTGATTCTTGCACATCACATATGACCCATGGACCGTTCTCCTAAAGTTTCAATGGAAACCGAATGCGTTTGGTCGGTTTTCCGTATGTACTTAAAAATGTTGTCCATTTTAAATAAAAGAGAGCCACTTAGAGTGATCCTGGCCACACCGTGCCTCAGATTAAGGCGGGGTTGACTCATACACGTCACATATGACCCATGGATCGTTTTCCTAAAGCATCAACACATTCCGAATGCATTTGGTCAGTTTTTCTTATGTCAGTTGTTGTTTTCACTTAAAATGATGTCCATTTTAAACAAAAGAGAGACACTATGAATGGTGTCGGCCACACTGCGTCTCGGATTGAGGCAGGGTTGACTCATACACGTCACATATAACCCATGGATCGTTGTGCTAGAGTATCGACACAATCAGAATCCGTTTGGGCGGTTTTTCGTAAGCTAGTTGTTGTTTTCACTTAAAATGAAGTCAATTTTAAACAAAAGAGAGACACTTTGAGTGGTGTCTATCACACCACACC
Source organism: Viscum album (assembly GCA_963277665.1). NCBI lineage: Eukaryota > Viridiplantae > Streptophyta > Magnoliopsida > Santalales > Viscaceae > Viscum > Viscum album. Next base: position 1,334,060,735 of record OY728132.1, on the reverse strand, counting down.
TCGGATTGAGGCGAGGTTGACTCGTACACGTCACATATGACCCATGGTTTGTTCTCCTAAAGTTAAAATGGAAACCGAATGTGTTTGGTTGGTTTTCCATATGTACTTAAAATGTTGTCCATTTTAAACAAAAGAGAGACACTTAGACTGATCCCGACCACACCGCGACTCGGATTAAGCCCGGGTTGGCCCGTACACGTCACATATGACTCATGGATCATCGTGTTAAATTATCAATAGATTCCGAATGTGTTTGGTCGGTTTTCCGTATGCCCGTTTTTCTTTTCACTTATAATCCTGTTCATTTTAAACAAAAGAGACACAGTTAGAGTGGTGTCGGCCACACCACATCTTGGATTTAAACGAGGTTGACTCGTACACATATCAAATGACCCATGAATCATTGTCCTAAAGTATCAACACAATACAAATCCGTTTGGTCGGTTTTCCGTATGCTAGTTGTTGTTTTCACTTAAAATGAAGTCAATTTTAAACAAAAGACAGACACTTTGAGTGGTTCCGGCGACACCGCATCTCAGATTGCGGTGGGGTTGATTCTTACATGTCACATATAACCCATGGATCGTTCTCCTAAAGTTTCAATGGAAACTGAATGTGTTTGGTCGGTTTTCCGTATGTACTTAAAATGTTGTCCATTTTAAACAAAAGAGATCCACTTAGAGTGATCCCGGCCACACCGTGCCTCAGATTAAGGTGGGGTTGACTCGTACGCGTCACATATGATCCATGGATCATTTTCCTAAAGCATAAACATATTTCAAATGCATTTGGTTAGTTTTTAGTATGTCAGTTGTTGTTTTCACTTAAAATGATATCCATTTTAAACAAAAGAGAGACACTATGAATGGTGTCGGCCACACTGCGTCTCAGATTGAGGCGGGGATGACTCGTACATGTCATATATGACCCATGGATCTTTGTTCTAGAGTATCGACATAATCAGAATCTGTTTGGTCGGTTTTCCGTATGCTAGTTGTTGTTTTCACTTAAAATGAAGTTAATTTTAAACAAAAGAGACACTTTGAGTGGTGTCGGCCACACCACACCTCGGATTGAGGCGAGGTTGACTCGTACACGTCACATATTACCCATGGTTCGTTCTCCTAAAGTTCCAACAGAAACTGAATGCGTTTGGTCGGTTTTCCGTATGTACTTAAAATGTTGTCCATTTTAAACAAAAGAGAGACACTTAGACTGATCCCGGCCACACCACGACTCGGATTGAGCCCGGGTTGGCCCGTATATGTCACATATGACTCATGGATCATTGTGATAAATTATCAACAGATTCCTAATGCGTTTGGTCGGTTTTCCGTATGCCAATTGTTCTTTTCACTTATAATCTTGTCCATTTTAAACAAAAGAGACACAGTTAGAGTGGTGTCGGCCACACCGCGTCTCAGATTTAAATGGGATTGACTCGTACATGTCTCAAATGACCCATGAATCATTTTCCTAAAGTATCAACACAATCCTAATGCGTTTGGTCGATTTTCTGTATGCTAGTTGATGTTTTTCACTTAAAATGATGTCCTTTTGAAACAAAAGATAGAAACTTTGAGTGGTGTCGGCCACACCGCGTCTCAGATTGAGGCGGGGTTGATTTTTACATGTCATATATGACCCATGGATTGTTGTTCTAAAGTATCGACACAATCCGAATGCGTTTGGTCGGTTTTCTGTATGCCAGTTGATGTTTTTCACTTAAAATGATGTCATTTTGAAACAAAAGACAGACACTTTGAGTGGTGTCGGCCACATCGCATCTCCGATTGAGGCGAGGTTGATTCATACAAGTCACATATGACCCATGAATCATTTTCCTAAAGTATCAACACAATCAGAATCCGTTTGATCGGTTTTCCGTATGTACTTAAAATGTTGTCCATTTTAAACAAACGAGAGCCACTTAGAGTGATACCAGACACACCGTGACTCAGATTAAGACGAAGTTGACTCATACACGTCACATATAACCCATGGATAATTGTGATAAATTATCAACAGAATCCGAATGCGTTTGGTCAGTTTTTCGTATGTCAGTTGTCCTTTTCACTTATAATCCTGTCCATTTTAAACAAAAGAGAGACACTGTGAATGGTGTCAGCCACAATGCGCCTCAGATTGAGGCGAGGTTGACTCTTACATGTCATATATGACCCATGGATCGTTGTGTTAAAGTATCGACACAATCCGAATGTGTTTGGTCAGTTTTCCGTATGCCAGTTGATGTTTTTCACTTAAAATGATGTACTTTTAAAACAAAAGACAGACACTTTGAGTGGTGCCGGCCACACCGCGTCTCCGATTGAGGCAGGGTTGATTCATACACGTCACATATGACCCATGGATCGTTCTCCTAATGTTTGAATGGAAATCGAATGCGTTTGGTCGGTTTTCCGTATGTACTTAAAATGTTGTCCATTTTAAACAAAGGGGAGCCACTTAGACTGCTCTCGGCCACACCGTGCCTCAGATTGAGCCCGGGTTGGCTCGTACACGTCAAATATGACTCATGGATCGTTGTGATAAATTATCAACAGAATCCGAATGAGTTTGGTCGGTTTTCCGTATGTCAGTTGTTCTTTTCACTTATAATCCTGTCCATTTTAAACAAAAGAGCCACAGTTAGAGTGGTATGTTAGTTGTTTATTAACATTATTCAAATACACTATTTGAATATGGGTCTTTAAATTAATTTATTTATGAAAAATTTACATTTAAAATGAGAATATCAGAAAATTAATAGAAGATAAAACTTTTACTAAAAATCTTTGTGGAAATATTAAGGTAAACATGATTTATGAGAATCCTCATGTGTCTATAAGTGGAATGGTATTTACTTAAAATCTTGTGGACATTCATATAGATTATTTTTATATAATTCTTAGTATGGAATAGATTTTAGTTTATCATGCTATGAAACATTTCAGAGCTAAAAATGTCATACCCAATGAATACATCCCTTTTATAACATACCAAGAATCTATGATATTGATTAGATGTGTAAATGAGATTTACATTGATTATCATTATGAAAATAAATAAAATATATATTATAGATTTTCTAGTAGTAAATGAAATCAAGGAGGGTGGGGGGGCTATCCGGGGGGCTGTCCGAGGGGCTGTCTGGTGGGTGTCCGGGGGGCTATCCGGGGACCAAGGAGGGTGGTGGGGGGGCTGTGCAGGGGGCTGTCCGGGGGGTGTTCGGGGGCTTTTCTGGGGTCCAAGGAGGAGGGTGGGGGGGCTGTCCAGGGGGCTGTCTGGGGGGCTATCCGGGGGCTGTCCAGGGTCTAGGGAAGAGGGTGGGGGGGCTGTCCGGGGGGCTGTCTGGGGGCTGTCCGGGGTCAAAGATTTTAGCTTCAACTCTCTTCTGTTGACCCATTTAGATATGTTGCTTGAATAGCCATCAGGAATTCTAATAGTCTCTAATACTTCCAGAAATTGTTTTTTTCATAGGTTTCATCACATAAGAAGCACATGGAAGTTGCCATTTATTTTCACTGATACGTATAGGATATAATTCTGGTCTAATGCCCCAATACACCAAGTCATGCCGAGATCGTAAATCATCTTTTGTCTTCCCCTTGACATTTAGAAGAACCGAAATCAACATTTTGCATATATTCTTTTCAATATGAATTACGTCTAAAAAATGGCGTAATAAATTGGTTGACCAATAAGGAAAATCAAAAAAGATACTCCTCTTCCTCCAATTGTAATAGGTTTCAGTGGAAACATTCTTTCTCTTTCCAGATTTCATTTGACCCTTCCCAAATGAAAAACTGAAATCTTTCAATTCATTAAGCACGTCAGTTCCAGACATACACTGAGGTGGATCATCGATCTCTATGGTATTATCAAATCTTCAACGATTCATTCTATATGGATGATCCTTTGGAAAGAATTGTCGATGTCCCATAAAACTGAAACTACAATGATGTTTCAGTCTTCTGGATCGTGTATTCTTCATACAAACTGGGCATGACAGTTTTCCCTTCGTGCTCTATCCAGACATCATTGCATAAGCTAGAAAATCATTGATCGTCCACATAAGTTCAGCACACATCTGAAATATGTCTTTCGAACATGCATCGTATGTGCGCACACCCACATCTCAAAGAAGTTTCAACTCTTTTATTAAAGGTTGCATGTATACATCAATATCAATGTCAGGATCAGAAGGACCATATATGAGTATACTCATGAAAGTGAAAGGTTTTTTCATACACAACCATGGGGGAAGATTATAAATGTGTATAAAAACTGGCCATGTGCTGTATGAAGTAAGCATCTGCCCAAACAGATTAAAACCGTCGCATGAAAGACCCAACCTCACATTACACACGTCAGCTGCAAAATCAAGATGTCGAGCATCAAATATCTTCCATGAAAATCCATCTGCAGGATGAACCAACTCATCATTAGTCTTCTTTCTCTCGGTATCATGCCATCTCATTTTTATTGATATGTCACCAGACATAAAAAGATTCTGGAGTCTGGGTATCAATGGAAAGTGTCACATTACTTTCTTTGGAATGCGAGATGGTGTTCCATCATATTTTGACTTCCAGCGGGATGTGCCACATTTTATACAATCATTTCATTCAGCGGTTTCCTCCCAGAATAAACTGCAATCTTTCGGGAAAGCATGAATTTTGTTTCTTGAAAATCCAAGTTTCTCAAATAACTTCCATGCCATATAGTGGTTTGAGGGAATATCTGCATCATCTGGAAGTAAATCCTTCAAGAGGGTAAGAATGTAATCGATTGCTGTATTAGAAATCCCATACATAGTTTTCCCATGAAACAATCGGATTAAAAATTCCAGCTTTTTCATTTTATCACATTGTCGATATACTGGAGTCGTGGAAACATCATTAAATTTTTTCACCCTATCAATATCATCATTTTCACTAGAAGCATCAGCTGTCCTCATATCGAAGTCTTCTTGAGTTGAAATTCTTTCTTTTTCATGATGACGAATAAACGGAAACCGATCATCTAACAAATTCTCCATTTCGGTCCTTTCATTTCTATCATCACCAATTCGAGATTTCATTTTCTCCCCATTGTGATACCACACAAAGTAGTTTGCTTGAAAAACATTTTTGGTTATGTGGTAGCTGACTTCTTCAAAGCTCAACCAAGGTCTACCAACACAATTGGAACATGGGAAGTGTATGCGACCACTATCTGAAGCATTGTGAAATGAAAAATCTATAAAGCTCTCCAAATTGTTTTGAAAATCGCTTGAGATCCGATTGGTTTCATACATCCAAATTCTTTCTATTCTGTAAAAAGAATTTATATAAGTCATTTTGTTATAAACAATTCAATAGTATTGAACTGTAATAGAAAATACATTTAAGTAAACGATAAAGGAAGAAGTTTCTAGTCGATGTAGTGAACTATTAAAATAATGTAAAGAACAAGTACTCATAAATTAAATTAAAATTTATTTATATTCACTTTCATTAGGTCTATAAGAGGCACATTCCTCAGGTCCCATCATGTGTTATAGGCATCCCAAATCATTCACTCATGTTCAATAACTCGTTATTGGAACCTCTATGGCCATACCTTTCATTACCCAATTACTTCCCCAAGTCAAGCGCACCCATGGGTGAATAAATTTTAGGCTTCTACACTAATAGTTTGTTCATGGCTTGTAAAAAGATTTAATTTCATTAAGTATAGAAAAAAAAATTTATTTTTAAATTTGAGATTAATAATAAAGTATGTCAATGATAAAAACATTACTGAATTAAACTTGTGACTTATCTAACATTTTTATGGATGTCCACACATGCCAGAATGGATAGTGAAAAGCACCCCACCCTCATAAAAGTGAGTATTGGCCAAGAAGGACACATAATATACATCATACAATGATAACCATATTTAATTGACCCTAAAGTTATATTAGTACAATCATCTTGGGGGAAATGAAATATATGATCCTGGTTAACTGATGAATTCAAAAGCTCATATTTCATATGTTGGACACTATCTAAGGTAAGAAATAATGTGAGGATGGGTTTACATCATTCAATTTATTACATGCTAGTGAGAATGATGGCTTGAATTAATGACTTGAGTTCACTGATTAAATGAGGGTAGAGGTTGCATACGCTGTGTAAACAGAATGATTAAATAAGGGTAGAGGTTGTATACACTGTGCATGGTGGGGGAGTCTCAGCCGATTTAGAAACTAAAATAAATTCCCATCATAGGTAACAATAAGAAACATCACCATCAAAAGAAACTCCAAATAAAAAAGGAATAAAAACATCAAACATTTCAAGAATTCACTATTATGCAAGGTTTATCCACATGTTTAGTAGTAATTATATGTCTTAATCATGAACCACCTCTACAGATCCCATTTTTCACCAATAAACATAAGGTAAATATCTCAAAATATCTTTAAAACAACTCATTAATAGGCTCAAAACGTAAATATAATCTTGAACCAACCATGGAATCTCTTTCACAACACATTCTCACACACCAGTTATCTCATGTGTTACTAAATACCAAACATAGTCACATAGTGTACTATAACAAATTACATTACACAAGCCTTATTAAAAAAAATTCATTTTAATAAAACACTTTCCTTAAGGAATTTTAAGGAAATCATTCATAAAAACTTTGCTAAAAATTATTAAACACATATAAATAAATTTCCAAGTAACAATTAATTACAAGATGGAAAAAAGCATAAAAACACATACTTAGAAAATCTAGAATCCAACGGCAATGAATTTGAGATGCTTCTTCTTCAATGGAGGGTTAAGGATTTAATTAATTAAATGGATTGGAATGGATAAAGTCTAGATTAAATCAAAACACAAAAAAATGATATACACATCAAAATCAAAACTTAAAACTAAAACATGAGATGAATAAAAATAAAAACAAGGTAGAACTTAAATATTTTATTAGTATGAAGAATAGAATACCTGATTTGAGACGATTTGGATGTAGTTTGACAAGTTTGGATGGGGGAAGTTGCGAGAGCAACGGAGCCGTGGACAGGATTAGGGTTCTATCGCGAATGGGGGAGAGAGCGGCCGATTGTGTATTTGGGGAAAAGATTTCCCAAAGGTTTTTAAAAACCATTGGGAAAGGGGTGTCCAAAGGACCCTTTACCAATGGTTTAAACAAACCGTTGGTAAAGGGTGACCATTTCCCAACGGTTCTACAAGAACCATTGGGAAATGGTGTCTTGGACACCCCTTTCCCAACGGTTCTCTTGAACCATTGGGAAAGGGTGCCTTGGACACCCCTTTCCCAACGGTTTTTGTAAACCGTTGGGAAAGGGCTTCTTTACCAACGGTTTGTTTAAACCGTTGGTAAAGAAGCATTGGGAAAACATGAGTTTCCAGTAGTGTTCATTGGTATTTGAAACATCAGTTTGTGTCCCACAGCTCGTTTATCACTATAGGCTTTTGAAGCATCAATCCACGCCCCACACGCGTATATCAGTCAATCGCATATATGATTTTGAAGCATCGGTTCATGCCGCACACTTGTATATCAATAAATTACACGTATAACACATCATTCAATGTTAATCAACATTAACCATTTTATCAAAATTTCACTTCATGGAATACCATTACAATTTATCACAACAAACATGGTTCTTCAATCTAATCACATGGAATAATATGAACAATTCACCGTTAAACCATTTTGAATTGTTTAAACCATATAACCCATTAATCTGTTAGGTTAATCCAACAATCTCATAATCCTTACTGTCAATTAATTCATAAACACATTAACTGACCAATTACACAATCACAATATCTCATTGATTTAACAATCACGATATTCCATTAATTAATTGACCAATTAATTAATCCAATTCCACTAATTTCAATTGCCCAAATTTAACCCAAATCATTATCACATGATAATTAAATCAAATCATTTTAATCATCAATGAAATTTCTCAATCATGTCAATTTCAATTTCACAATTATATAAAAATAATTTAAATTAAGACTATAAGATTTGTAATTTAGACCACCTACCTCAAGATTGATGATGAATGCTCGCTAACGGAAATCCCCAATTTAAGCGGAAAAACTAAGATCGCAATGAAGAATGAGACCTAGATCCCAAAACCCAGATCAAAGATTAAAAGAATCAAGATCCATCAAACCTAGATCTAGAACCATTACCAATGGATGAAAACCATTCTCTTTTTATTCAGGAAGATAGACGATAGAGATAGAAACCTAATCGGGAAGAAAACAGATACCCAAGGAGGTGCAGATTCGTTTATCTGGTATTTGATTCATCAAGAATGGTGTTCGAGAGCCCTAGGAATTCATCCAAAAGCCTCTAAAAATGAGAGGAATGAGTTATGGTTGAGTTGCGTCGATTTTGGGTGAATTCTGGGGGGGGTCGGGAATTTTTAAAACCAATTTTTGGAATAATTAAACTCGGGCACAAGGTTTCCTAGGCAGGGGCACACAGTTTTCCAGACGGTGTGCATAAACTGTGTGCCTCTTCTAGGGGGCGCATGGTTACTTCTAAGAGGTTGAACTATTTGAGAAACCGTGCGTCATCCATACAATCCCTCTCTGTCTGGGGTTGCACGGTTTTCTGGGGAAGGGTGCACGGTTTGGGAAAACCATGCGCCAACCGCGCACTACCCAAAACCCCTCCAAAAAATTCTAAATTTCACCCAAATACAACCAAGATAAAACCCAAACAAGTTAAACTCAAAACAAGGAAAAATAGTGCCTATAAATGAGCTAGAGACATCTCTAAAAAAATTCAGAATCTTACAATCTCCCTATACCTTATAACAAACCATCCTTGAGTTGTACTCCAAAGTATCTATAGATTTCAAGTCAAAAAGATTGGTCCAATGAGCCCACATATATTCTTCTCTCTCCCAATTTTCCTTCTAAACACGATCATGTTTCCACAATACATGAACTAACGACACAATCTTTTCCCACGACACATTCTCACTATGGTCCAACACACGCATCAGATGCTCCTCAAAGGACGCATCTGTCTCAAGCTCAACATCATCTACATTGATCACTTGAGAAGGTTCGAGGTGATACCGCTGAAGTTGTGACACATGAAAAACATCATGCATAACAGTATAACTCTGTGGAAGAGCTGATCGGTACACCACCGACTCGATTCTTTCCACAACCTCAATCGGTCCAACAAACCTGGGAATCAACTTGCCCTACCTCTGAATCCTAAGTTGAACCAATCTAGGCGACACCTGAAGGAACAAACAATCACCCACTAAGAACTAAAGGGGTCATTGAAGTTTATCAGCATATGAATTCTATCTACTCTAAGTTATAGCCATATGTTTCTAAATCAGCTGAACCTACTCCAACATATCCCGCACGAGACTCGGTCCCAATAGCTCTGACTCACCTGCCTCCATCCAACATAGTGGTGATCTGCATGAACCACCATAAAGTGCCTCATATGGTGTCATATGAATAGTTCCCTAATATCTGTTGTTATATATAACATCCCGAAATAGGTGTCACACACCGGTTCCCTGAGCCAGTTGGTTACGTGACCTCAGGCATGCCTCCCTGTATGCTAGAGGATACGACTAACAGTGAGGGTCTAATGTCGATCATGAGAAGACTATACCCTCTTTATCAGAGTAACACCATAGCGGGAATAAATAAGTAATAAACAAATGAAATATAACCATAACTAGAATGATACTGGTATCACAAGATGACCAAAACTGGAAATAAAATATCAAAACTGACATAAGATATGTCATGCTAGAATACGTGCCAAGTGTAAAAATGCAAACCCAAAAGTAAAAACAATGACAACTCCCAAGTAGGTCTTGAACCACATCAGGTTCCCTCATCCTAGCTCCATCATAAATAGTTCATCTAACACAGGGCCTTTGCCCATATCCTTTCCTGCAAACATGAAATCTATTCAGGTACCGATCAGGAAGATTGAGTAGGGTGTGAGTATAACTCAGTAGGCCATCACCAACGACATCTAAAATAATATATAGTAAATAAAAAGTGTATACAGTTGTATAAAGAATACATAAAAGCAATAAAGTGAAAAATACACTTATTAAATTACTCTTTATTTAACCACATAACACTCGGGTTCCCAATGACACCTGAACTCTCAATACTTTCTTCGACCCGTGCCAGAGTCTGAACTAACCCCAAGAGATATCATATCTCAGAATGTCATTGTTATCATTCTTCTTTTCAAATCATATATGAATGTCATTATTACCATTCATCATTTCAATTTACACTATGAGCTTTTGATACAACAGACCATGTCCCACACACAATTATCACATGTGAATGTCATTGTTACCATTCATCATTTATTATCACACTATGAGATTTTGACACAACAGACCATGTCCCACAAAAAATTATCACATGAGAATGCCATTATTACCATTCATAATTTATTATCACACTACAGGCTTTTGATGCAACAAACCATGTCCCACACATGATTATCATATTAGTGAATTCACCAATCAGTTAATCAAATTCAACAATTGCATATACCCATCATTCTATTAATTAATTCTTGTGAATTTATTAATTAACCGAACAATTAATTAATCAATTCACAGTCTCAACATCCAATAAATAATTCAACAATTAATTATTCATATATCACAATTCAATATTCTGACAATTAACCCAAGAATTAATTATCCCTAACTCCAAAATTCAATGTTCTGATAATTAACTCAATAATTAATTATCTCCAAATCATAATTTAATATTTGGATAATTAACTCAACAATTAATTATCCTCAATTTCACAATTTCAATATTCTGATAATTAACTCAACAATTAATTATCCCCAAGTCCACAATTAAATATTTTGATAATTAATTGAACAATTAATTATCCCCAATTCCCCAATCCCTTAATTAATTAATTTATAAATTAATTAACTTAATTAGGAAATTAAATTGCTAAATAAAATATATAAAATATATAATTAAATACACATAATTGAAATCATGACTATGATATTTGAATAATAGACCACCTACCTTGATTTGTTGATAATGCTCGCCAATAGAAGAATCCTCAATTTGAAGTGAATTAATCAAGAACAAAATGAAGAACACAATCTAGATATAAATCCTAAATCCATAATTAAACGAATCAATATCTAACAAAACTAGATCTGGATCTAGAACCAACAATAGATAATCATATCTCTTTTATCTGGAAAGAGGAGCGGGAGAGAGAGAGATAGATCTAAATGGGAATAAATCACATACCCGTGGAGGTGCAGATCTTCAATATGCACTTTGATTTTCTAAGAACAGAGGTTTAAAAAGCTTGAAATCTATCTGGGAGCCTCCAAAATCATGAAAGAGAGGTTAGGGTCAAATTAGGGTCTATTAGTGGTTAAAATTGGGGGGGGGGGTTGGGAATTTTAAATCAAATATTCAAGTTAATTTAAATCCCATGCACGATTTGTTGGGTAGGGGCGCACAATTTCCCCAAACCGTGCACCTTAACCATGCGTCTCTTCCAGGGGGTGCATAGTTTTCCCTTTTAGGGTGCACAATTTGAAAAACCGTGTGTCATCCATGTGAATTCCCTCTACTCGGGTTCACACAGTTTGCTAGGTCAGGGTGCATGGTTTGGACAAACAATGTGCCAACCGTGCACATGCCCACATCCTTCCAAAATTTATAATTTTCACCCAAATGTACCCTAAGGAAAAACTCAATCAAAGCATGCTTAAACAAAGAAAAAAAGAATACCTGAAAATGATCCTGAGACATCTCCTAAAAAGGTTGGGTTTTTACAATCTTCTCACCTTATAACATCTCGTCCTGAAGTTGTACTCCCAAGAATATCTAAGATTTTGAGTAAAAAAGACCAGGTCATTGATCCCTCATACCCACTTATCTCTCCCATGTTTCTTCCTTCACACATCCATGTTTCCATAATACATGAATTATCAGCATGGTCCTTCCCCACAACACTTTCTCACTACGATCCAACACACCTGTCAAATGCTCTTTAAAGGACCCATTTATCTCAATATCAAAATTATCTACATCGATCACATGAGAAGGGTCAGGGTGATACCATTGAATCCATGACACATGGAAAACATCATGCATATCACTGTATCTCTATAGAAGATCCAATTAGTACACCACCAGCTCGATTCACTTCACAACCTCAAATGGTCCAATGAACCTGGGCACTAACTTGCCCTACCTCTGTATCCTGTGATGACCCAATCTAGGAGACACCCAAAGGAATACTCCAATCACTAAGGATTTTATTAGAAAAGTCCCATAGAAGGGGAAAGAAACAAAGAAAACTATGGGGGCCTAAAAAAATGAAGCATGGGAGCATCTACAAGAACAATGTTAACCACTTATAAGGGAAGTGGACTTAGGCTAGAAAAAAAAGTAAAAGAATCATCAAGAGGAGACTTGGAAGCAAGGTATTCGGCCTCTCTTTTACCCCCACACCAGGTATGGGTAATATCCAAGCCACTGCCAATCAAACTCTTAGTTTTCTTGATATGATACAAGATAGACCAAGGATTGGAGACAGTACCTAGAAGATCCCTATGGATGATCTATGAGTCTATCTCCAAGGCTGTTAATGAGATGTTTTCCCTTCTGAATAACTCGAGACCAGCCACTAAATCCTTAGATTTTGCACTCTAAGGAATACATAATCACCCTTTGTGAACTCTAGGGGTTGTCAACATCTATCTGCATACGACTTCTATTTATTCTGAGCCATAACCATACATTTTAAAATTATTTGAACCTACTATGATGTCTCTTGCATGAGATTCGGTCCCAAAATCTCTGAATCACCCACCTCCATCCAGCATAGAGATGATTTGCATGACCTGGCATAAAGATCCTTATATGGTTCCATCTCTATAGTTATCTGATAATTGTTTTTATAGGAAAACTCCACCATTGTTAGGTGTTTCTCCCAATACCCACCGAGGTCTAGAACATACGCTCACATGATATCCTCAAGCACCTGTATAGTACACTCCAACTACCCATCTATTTGCGGGTGGAAGGTCATACTCAGTAAAACCTGCGTACCAAGCACCTTTTGTAAACCCTATCAGAAGCATCAAGTAAAGTGTGAATCATGGTATGAAACAATAGTCTGTGGCACCCCATGTAGATAAACTATTTTCCAAACATACAAATATCCTAGCTTCTCTTTTGAGAAAGTCTCTCATTCAGTAAATAAATGCACTACCTTCATCAATCTTTCCACAATAACCCAAATAATGTTGTTCTTATGATGTGTCCTTAGGAGACCCACAAAAAAATTAATAGTAATGTCATCCTAATTCCACTCCGGAATGGGCCATGACTGCAACAAATCACCAGGTCATTAATGCTCAACCTTCACCTACTGACGGGTGTAACATTGTGTCACAAACCCTATTATCTCCTTTTTCATGCCCATCCACCAGAACTGTCGATGTAGGTCTTAGTACATTTTGTTCACACCTGGATGAATCGCCCACTTTGAGGCATGAAATTCACACATCAGCTCCTTCCACATACTCGTTGGCACAACAACCCAATTCCCAACATAGATGATCTCATCCTCATTTATGTTCCAATCAGATGGTGACTCCCCACCTTTAAGGATTTCCCTCAAGTTCAAACATTTTGGATCCTCATACTGCATGTCCCTGATCGGTCTCAAGAGTGTATACTCTACTGAAATTGATATGATAGTCATTTGATCTTGACTCTCCTGAACTACAACATGAATCTCAGCCAACAAAGTCACCATCTTTCCCTCAGCACTAGACTTCTAAACTGCCTAAGTTCAAGTTTTCCAGCCACACTGTTCCCCTTTCTAGGTGTCCATGCTAGATCAAAATCAAATGACTAAATATACTTAACCCACCTCCGCTACTAGAGATTCAAATATCATTGTGAAAAGATATACTTCAAAGTCTTGTGATATGTATACATAATGAACTTTTCTCCCAACAGATAATGCCGCCAACACTTCAAAGTATAAACCACTACAGCTAACTCGAGGTCATGCGTAGGGTAGTTTTGTTCATGTGGAATGAACTACTGAGACCCATATGCCATAACTTGATCTCCCTACATCAAAACTATTCCAAGTTTGATCCCAAAAGTATCATAAAACACCATGTGATCCTCACCTAGATCAAGTAGGATCAAGATTGGTGTTAATGTCAACTGCTTCTTCAACTCCTAGAAGAAATTCTCACATGATTCTGACCATACGAACTTTACCCCCTTTTTGGTAAATCCTGAAAGCGACGTTGCTAATTAGGAAAAATCTTGGATAAATCTCTGATAATATCTAGCTAATCCCAGAAAGCTGCGGATTTCAAAAACATTCTTGGGATGCTCCCAAGACACAACTGCCTGAACTTTATTTCACTACTGGAAATTAGAGTATTCGTGAGGGGGTCTCGTCACAAAAGGTCATTTGCAACGAGATCCTATCACAAAAGGCTTGTTGTAGAAAAATGTGTCGCAAAAAAAAAAACTATTTGCGATAGGTCCACATCCCGTCGCAAATAGTTCCCCCAAGATTATTTAAAAACACATTTGCGATGGGGACCCCTGTCGCGAAAAGTCTCATCGTAAATATTTTTCTCGAGATTTAAAAAAAAGTATTTGCGACTGCCCGCCACAAAAGGCCCATTGGAAATATCTTGAAAAAATAATATATTTTGAATAAAATAGTATTATTAATAAAAATAAAATAATATTAGAAAATAATAATAAAATAATCCTGGAAAATAATAATAACAACATTAATATTAATAATATAAATAATATTAATATAATAATAATAATAAAATAATAATAATATTATTAATATTAATGAAATAATAATATTAATATTATTAAAATAATAAATTAATAATAATATTATTATTATTATTAATATTAATAAAATAATTATATTAATATTAGTAAAATAATAAAGAATTATAAAATAATAAAAACCTCGATATTCGTAAAAATATAAAAAATAATAATAAAATTAAAAAAAATAAAAAATAAAAAATAATAAAACAATAAAAATAATAAAAAATTAAATAAATTAATAAAATAATAAAAAATTAAATAAAAAATAAAAAATTAAATAAATAATAAAAAATGAAATATTTGAAACAATATAAAAATCACACTATATAGAAATATAAATAGTTAATATTACAAAAAATTGCATTCAAATACTTTATCATAAAAAACAAATATATCACTGAGGGGGGGGGGGGTCCTCTGGAGGATATGGTAGAGGGAACTTCATCCCTAAACCACAATTCAGACATCGTATGTACTCCATCTGCTCCTGCTACTACTGTTGTCATTGACACATCTCCTCCTCCTACTATTGTTGTCGTTAGAGCTCTTCCTATTGCTGCTGCTGTCATTGGCGTCTCCTACTGCTGGCATTGATGCATCTCCTCCTGCTCCCTACGCATACTCTCTATGACCTTACTCTGAGCTCACAGATTCTCCTGATACTATACAACAGATGATGATGACTCTCCATGAGCTCTTTTCGAGCTGGACGCCAATGTCGCAGTGATACCATAATAACTCTCAAGCATCAATCAAGATCTGATACCAATAACTCGGCCTATCTTGAAGACATACTAGGTCGCTTGTATCCATGTTGCCTCATCAAATCGGTGGACACTAGTTTGACCCTCGGTCTTGACCCAAATCTCAGTCTGTGACTAAGAAGTTGTAGCCTCATATGATTCCTTCAATTTCCATTTAAAATTAAAATAGTTAAAATATTATTTGTAGTTAATTTTAAAACTCAAAAATAAATTATACTAACCACAATATGATGTTGGTGATCACCTCTAATCTCTCAAGTGACCAGATCACTGTATATCCTCCTATAAATGTTGAACTCCGTAACATCGGGTTGTTCGACTGCCTATTTTAATATAAAATAGACCGTTACATTTAAATTTATATAAATTATATAAAAAAGTACTAACTATATGTTCCACGTGCATACTGAATGTACGACTACCGGCTTGATGTGTCACCTCCTGTCTCCCCCAATTTTGTCGACCTATCGATGATCTCCCATGAAAACGTCCACCCAACCAATGTGAACATAATATATCCCAAACCTAAGTTGAAATGTAATCAGGTCGGTGGGAACGACAAGACTCATAAAACTCTATCACTCCTGCTTTTTTCATTTATTTCCTTCTCAAATTGTGCAAAAACTGACAGCAACGCTCACGCATAAACCCCTCTCATGCCTTCCAGATAGCGCCACACATTCTCTCATTGATGAGATACCATAAACCCTAAAAATAAATTATAATATAAAGTTATTAATTAACTAAATTTCAAAATAAATATTATTTATTTACATATTATCCAATGATCAAACATGTGATGCTGAATATCTAAGGGAATCTCATCCCATGTGACCCATGCTTTAGAAAAATAATAGTGCGATATAGTGTTCCCCTATCCAACAACTATATGTGAAGAGATATGAAAAAAGAACAAATAATCAAACAATTATTATGTAAATAAATTAATGAAAACTAACTAAAATACATAGGTAAACATATCTCTGTATACGTGGATCAAAGTCAAGATGAGGACATCACTCCAGGATAGGGTCAAGAATCATCAATCGGGTAAGACCATGCCTCCTCCGAGTCCTCCCTGAATTGCCAACATCCTGAGGGTCATATGATCTAACATCCTACTAATTCAAAGGTAGATCAACCTATTACAACCGATGAAACATATCTGGGTCCATCTGAAAAATGAAATGATTATTGTTAGTAAACAGTTAAAAACAACTATTATATATAGTTATATATTATATATAATTATAACTAGCATTTAACCATGTAAATATTTATTTTCATCCTCATTTTCATATCTGACAATGTAAATGTCTTCATATTCCTCCTCAGCATCATCAATTTTCATATGATTTTTAGTTTCATCATCTCTTTTCATTTCAAATTCATTTGTAACATCATTAACAACATCGTCACCATCGACCCTTAATTGTGGGGTGTCATCATCAATATTCATGTTTCTTCATGAAAAAGATGGATTTGGAGTAGTCTATTGAAAAATTTTAATTCATTGCATTTCAACGAAACCACATTCACTTTGAGTAAATTGATTTTCCTGAGATTTAATTTTTATTATGCTCCACCAATCACCCAACTCTTTTGAAGTAGCATAATAATTAGCATAATAAATTTGTTGTGCCTGATAAGATAATAAAAATGGTTTATTTACTATAAGAAAACTTTTATATTTAATATTAATGATTCCATAGGTCGGATGAACACACAAGCCTCTCTCAGTATCCAACCACTGATATTTAAACATCGTTATGTAATTCTGTCCTAGAAAACACAATTCAATAATTTATTCCAACATGCCGTAAAATTCAACTTCAGTTTCTCTATGACGAGATCCTATCAAACAAACACCACTATTTATTGTTTTTTGATTCCTCATATGCACATGTATGAAATCGAAAACCATTCATGACATATGCATTATAAGATTTAACAATTTTGGATGGTGGGTTACTCAAGATACACAATCGATTATCAATTTTATAAGCATGTTGAGATACCTAAAAATTTGTAAGAAAATTATCAATATAACAAGAAATAAATTGATTTTATATGTTAAACCATAAATAATTTATGTTACCAGTTTTTGAAACTAGTAGGTAAAATTATTTTACTGACGTTTTTCAAAAGAAACTGCTATAATTTATAGAAGATGTTTCTTGATATTATTATCATATAACCTATAAATAAAATAAGATTAATTTACTATAACAAATATTATAGAATAAATGATAGGATCACTCACAATACATATGGTTTAATTTCTTCATAGTTGAGCAGAACATATGTATGAGCTCTGTGATGTTCATTATCTGAAACCCATCGTTCATGATCTCCACTGAAGCAAAGTTCAGGCTGATTAAAAATTGATAATTGATTTCTCATTTCATAATAAACATTTCACTCATTACGACACATGTGGTTGTAATTTATACCACATACCTCAATATTGATGATGAACGATCGCCAACGGAAATCCCCAATTTAAGCGGAACAACTAAGATCACAATGAAGAATGAGACCTAGATCCCAAAACCCAGATCCAAGATTAAAATAATCAAGATCCATAAAACCTAGATCTAGAACCATTACCAATGGAGGAAAATCATTCTCTTTTTATTCAGGAAGATAAACAGGAGAGAGAGAAACCTAATCTGGAAGAAAACAGATACCCAAGGAGGTGTAAATTCGTTTATCTGGTATTTGATTCATCAAGAACGGTGTTCGAGAGACCTAGTAATTTGTCCAAAAGCCTCAAAAAATGAGCGGAATGAGTTAGGGTTGATTTGGCTCGATTTTGGGTGAATTATGGGGGGGGGGGGTCAGGAATTTTTAAAAGCAATTTTTGGAATAATTAAACTTGGGCACATGGTTTCCTAGGCAGGGGCACACGATTTTCCAGACGGTGTGCCCAAACTGTGCGCCTCTTCTAGGGGGCGCATGGTTACTTCTAAGAGGTTGCACTATTTGACAAACCGTGCGCCATCCTTGAAATCCCTCTCTGTCTGGGGTTGCACGGTTTTCTGGGGCAGGGCGCACGGTTTGGGAAAACCGTGCGCCAACCGTGCACTGCCCAAAACCCCTCTAAAAAATTCCAAATTTCACCCAAATACAACCAAGATAAAACCCAAACAAGTTAAACTCAAAACAAGAAAAAATAGTGCCTATAAATGAGCTAGAGACATCTCTATAAAAAGTCAGAATCTTATAATATCCCTACTTTATAACAAACCATCCTTGAGCTGTACTCTAAAGCATCTATAGATTTCAAGTCAAAAAGATTGGGCCAATGAGCCCACATATATTCTTCTCTCTCCCAATTTTTATCCTAAACACGATCATGTTGCAACAATACATTAAATAACGACACATTATTTCCCCATGACACATTCTCACTGCGGTCCAACACACGCATCAGATGCTCCTCAAAGGACGCATCGGTCTCAAGCTCAAAATCATCTACATTGATCACTTGAGATGGTTCGAGGTGATACCGCTGAAGTTGTGAAACATGAAAAACATCATGCATAACAGTATACCTATGTGGAAGAGCCGATCGGTACACCACTGAATCGATTCTCTCCATAACCTCAATCGGTCCAACAAACCTGGGCATCAACTTGCCCTACCTCTGAATCCTAAGTTGACCCAATCTAGGCGACACCTGAAGGAATAAAAAATCACCCACTAAGAACTAAAGGGGTCATTGATGTTTATCAGCATATGAATTCTATATACTCTA
Source organism: Viscum album (assembly GCA_963277665.1). Taxonomy (NCBI): domain Eukaryota; kingdom Viridiplantae; phylum Streptophyta; class Magnoliopsida; order Santalales; family Viscaceae; genus Viscum; species Viscum album. Next base: position 1,334,041,287 of record OY728132.1, on the reverse strand, counting down.
AGTTATAGACATATGTTTCTAAATCAGCTGAACCTGCTCCAATGTATCCCGCATGAGACTCGATCCCAATAGCTCCAACTCACCTGCCTCCATCCAACATAGTGGTGATCTGCATGACCCACCATAAAGTGCCTCATATGGTGTCATCTGAATAGTTCCCTAATATCTGTTGTTATATATAACATCCCGAACTAGGTGTCACACACCGGTTCCCCGAGCCAGTTGGTTACGTGACCTCAGGCATGCCTCCCTGTATGCTAGAAGCTACGACTAACAGTGAGGGTCTAATGTCGATCATGAGAAGACTATACCCTCTTTATCAGAATAACACCATAGTGGGAATAAATAAGCAATAACCAAATGACATATAACCATAACTAGAATGATATTGGTATCACAAGATCACCAAAACTGGAAATACAATATCAAAACTGACATAAGATATGTCATGCTAGAATATGTGCCAAGTGTCAAAATGAAAACCCAAAAGTAAAAACACTGACAACTCCCAAGTAGGTCTTGAACCACATCTGGTTCCCTCATCCCAGCTCCATCATAAATAGGTCATCTAACACAGGGTCTTTGCCCTTATCCTTTCCTGCAAACATGAAATCTATTCGGGTACCGATCAGGAAGATGGAGTAGGGTGTGAGTACAACTCAGTAGGCCATCACCAATGGCATATAAAACAATATATAGTAAATACAAAGTGTATACAGTTGTATGAAGAATACATAAAATCAATAAAGTGAAAAAATACACTTATTAAATTACTATTTATTTAACCACATAACACTCGGGTTCCCAATGACACCTGAACTCTCAATACTTTCTTCAGCCCGTGCCGGAGTCTGAACTAACCCCAAGAGATATCATATCTCAGAATGTCATTGTTATCATTATTCATTTCAAATAATATATGAATGTCATTGTTACCATTCATCATTTCAATTTACACTATGAACTTTTGATACAACAGACCATGTCCCACACACAATTATCACATGTGAATGTCATTGTTACCATTCATCATTTATTATCACACTATGAGATTTTGACACAACAGAACATTTCCCAAACAAAATTTTCACATGATAATTTCATTATTACCATTCATCATTTATTATCACACTAAAGGATTTTGATGCAATAAACCATGTCCCACAGATGATTATTATATTAGTGAATTCACCAATCAGTTAATCAAACTCAACAATTGCATATACCCATCATTCTATTAATTAATTCTTGTGAATTTATTAATTAACCGAACAATTAATTAATCAATTCACAGTCTCAAAATCCAATAATTAATTCAAAAATTAATTATTCATATATCACAATTCAATATTCTGACAATTAACCCAAGAATTAATTATCCATAACTCCACAATTCAATGTTCTGATAATTAACTCAATAATTAATTATCTCCAAATCACAATTTAATATTCTGATAATTAACTCAACAATTAATTATCCTCAATTTCACAATTTCAATATTCTGATAATTAACTCAACAATTAATTAGCCCCAATTCCACAATTAAATATTATGATAATTAACTCAAAAATTAATTATCCCCAATTCCACAATCCATTAATTAATTAATTTACAAATTAATTAACTTAATTAGGAAATTAAATTGATAAATAAAATCTATAAATTCTATAATTAAATACACATAATTGAAATCATGACTATGATATTTGAATAATAGACCACCTACCTTTATTTGTTGAAAATGCTCACCAAAATAAGAATCCTCAATTTGAAGTGAATTAATCAAGAACACAACGAAGAACACGATCTAGATATAAATACTAAATCCATAATTAAACAAATCAATATCTAACAAAACTAGACCTGGATATAGAACCAAAAATAGATAAGCATCACTCTTTTATCTGGAAAGAGGAGCGGGAGAGAGAGAGATAGATCTAAATGGGAATAAATCACATACCCGTGGAGGTGCAGATCTTCAATATGCACTTTGATTTTCTAAGAAAATAGGTTTAGAAGGATTAAAATCTATATGGGAGCCTCCAAAATCATGAAAGAGAGGTTAGGGTCGAATGAGGGTTGATTAATGGTTAAAATGGGGGGGGGGGGGGGTTCGGTAATTTTAAATCAAATATTCAAGTTAATTTAAATCCCATGCATGATTTGTTGGGTAGGGGCGCACAATTTCCCCAAACCGTGCACCTTAACCACGCGTCTCTTCCAGGGGGTGCATAGTTTTCCCTTTTAGGGTGCACGATTTGAAAAACCGTGTGCCATCCTTGTGAATTTCCTCTACTCGGGTTCACACAGTTTGCTAGGTCAGGGTGCATGGTTTGGACAAACCATGTGCCAACCATGCACATGCCCACATCCTTCCAAAATTTCTAATTTTCACCCAAATGTACCCTAAGGAAAAACTCAATCAAAGCATGATTAAACAAATAAAAAAAGAATACATGAAAATTATCCTAAGACATGTAACACCCCAAGATTCCATGATACGTTTCCCTATGAATAATGCAATGGTGTGCATTGTACGCAACTTTGAGATTCTAACACACCACAACCAACCAAACTAGCCGTTATGAATAGTAATACCTAATTTTTGAAATTTTATAAATTCTATATCTCAAAATGGACTTTATTTTTGGATTCGGAATATCGAAATTATCCTAGGGTGAAATTTTGGTACTTTTCGGATAACTTTCATATTTTGATAAATAGTGAAAATTACTAAATTTTAATTAAAAACAACTTTTTTAATCGAAATAATTAATATTGATAAATTATGAATTTGAGTGTTTTTAAAGTATATTTATAATATATTTTTACCATTTAATTCAATTTTTGTCATTGGACATAATTTCACAATTAAACCAGACATAAACAAGTACCAATCTTTTGATAGTTATTATCTCTTATAAACACGCTTTTTGTTTTGACAGCGGGAATTAATTTTAAATTAATTTCTGCCACTTCTGTGTTTGTAATTTGGAAAAATGGATACCATATTTGGAATCAGGATGTTCAAATTATGTAAATAGGTAACTTTTATTTTTAGACATTTTGAATAATTACTTCGGTAAATATTTTATTTACCATGGTTAAAGGGTAAATCCGATAAATAAGGGTTAAAAAATAATATTATAATAATAACAAATTACCCTAAAACGTATCCTAACCTTATTGGTTAATACATTTACGACAATGGTCATCTTTGGGTAGATTTTGGGAACCCATGGTTCCACTTGTAAGTGATAGGGACACTTTATTTTAATTAAGTTAAAATGAATACAAAAATGATACAAGCATATATCTTTTAGACAAATAATTTTTACATAGGGTTATATATGTTTTATTTTAGACTATAAATATTAATTAGAAAGATAAAACTATTTCCTACATAATGGTATTTTATTTATAATTTTTAGACATTAAATAATTTAATTTATTTATGACACAATGGTGATGTAGTGATTACCATAATAGTGAAAAATTAAAATGATTGATATTGTAGATACCCAAATAAATATAATTTGAGACTTTTTATAAATTAAACTAATTTTATAGGTTAATATGAAATGTTAGTAATGATTTAATTAACTTTTTTCTAAGTAATAATTCTGTTATGAATTTTACAAAAATCAATTATTGAATAGTGTTAAAATTGACATAAAAGAGTTTTTTAAAAAAATATTATATTATTAATTGATATTAAATTCCTAAAAATCTAAGGTTCAGCCAAGAGACTTATATCATGATAGGTGTATCATTTATGGACCACTTGAGGGTCTCTTGGATGTATATAGTAAGTTTATTAACCATATAATATAAAAATACAAAGAGACATTGTAAAAGTGAAACTAATTAACTAAGAGTTAATACTTAATGATAAGGTTAATATAGTAACCCAAACATGTCTAAATTCTATTGGTTGAGTGGTTTTTGACCCATACACACCTTAAACTTTAAATAATCCACTTTGGATCCATTATAAACCTAATATGAATTTATTATAAAATAATATTTCTAGCTTTTCCAAAGGTTCCCCTCACCCCTCTTATAAAAGGGAACTCCCCCTTCTCATTAATTCACACCTTCAAAGACTTTTGGTTATGCCAAACCCTGCCAAAATAATCTATCCACTTCTCTCAATTCATCCTAGAGACTTTACTTTAGTCATAAATCCAACCTAAGGATCCCTTTTGATCAAATCAAAAGGAAGAACCCGAAGAAGAGGTAATGTTTTCACCACCCTTTTTCAAGTTCCTTTCTTCGTCCACTTCTTCCTTCTTTATTATTACCATTCTAAAATAATAATTCCAGTATATTATATATAATGTGATGTTATTATAAATATGTTACAACCATATTCAGTATTCTATCCATCCTTTGAATAACATGTCACCATACGTGCGTATGTACGGCTTACCGTCTCCACGTCGTGGTGTAATTGTCATTCAATAAATTATTATTTGGATGGGTATAATAATGATGTGTAATTCATGTAAATAATAAATATAACATGATAATTATTCTGTATATATGGTATAACATCCAATTATATATTATTTTAACATCAAAAGAATGATATTGTCGCTCGTGCGTACGTACAGACTACCGTCTCCACGAACGCGATGAGATTCATTCTCCATCATATCCATTCAAGTATAATTATCATTTTATTATTTAAAAATAATGTTTAATGACTTGATATCATTATGTATATGAATAATATACAACCTATCCATGACAAACATGGCTTACGTAACAAAACATATAAAAGAAAATGAGTAAGTTAACACCCGAAACAACGATAATACTAAAATATTATTAACAAATCAATGTTAAAAGATCATATATGATATAATATTAATGTAAATGATTATTTTATAATTAAATAACAATTATTTCACCATTATACATGAGTTTAACCTACCTTCGACCAAAGAAAAAGTACACAGTAAGGGGTTTCTTATCTCACTTTTAATTCTGTGAGAATTCCATTGTTCACCACTTATTTATTGCATGTGGTGCGTGTACTGCCCATGATTGTATTCATTGTGTAATATACTATAATTTATGGATATTTACATAATCATTGTATTATCCTTCTTTCATGGGTGTATGTTTCGTAAGTTACCAAATCGATAAGGGAATTTGAAATTTCAATTTCCATTTATTCGGCTTTACACAAACTTCATTGATTATTTTACTCCGAGATTATGTGTGGAATCACTATTAATTTGCTTACGTCATAATTTACACTCCTATTTTCTGTGGATATACTTTTGATACACATAATCACACCATTGATAATTTCTCAAGTCATCAATATGAATTTGATAAGAGTAATTTTAACTCATTCTCCATTGTTGAGTTAAACATCCAATTCATTGGTGTTGTTTTTACAAGATTATGTGTGAATGTCCTTTGATTGTTTTACACTGAATATCCAATCATATTTAGTGTGTTTATATCTGTCACACATAACTATGTCGTTGATTTATCCTTAACCTAAGGATACAGCCTTTATGAGAGATTTCATCTCAATTTACATTCCATTGAGACTTCTTCGTTGTTATACACCAAATCACTTTTATATGGTGTATATAATGTACTTTGACATAGTATATCATGAATCCCTTTATTCTCATGATATTAAAAAGTCTTTGATTACCTCAATTATTTGTATTCAAGTCTCTCTCCTTTGGTTATAAACTCTAACTAAAGTATCATTTTTAAATGTTTTGAAGATTTATTCTTCTAAATCTTTCTCATTAATGTCCATGTTTTAAAAATGGTTTTAAGGATTTATTTATATGGACATTATGGTTTTAAAATTAAAATTACTTTTAAAAGTTTCAAAGCGGTATGGGACACTTTGATTCAAAAATATGTTTTTAAATGACTTCTTGACAAATAGTGCGAATTTTAAATGATTTCAAGAAAAGGTGGGATATTTCTCTCTAATAGTTTTGATGATTATTTTCATCTATCCTTCATCATTCTCTATTGAGGTTAATCTGATACAATACAATCTTCCATATTGTATCGAATGAGTTATGTTTGACTGTGAATGTGCTATTTTTATACCATTCATGGTTTGTGGATAAAGTATTGACATTTCATATGCTAGTTTTAATACAAATGTTTATTTTATGTTTCAAACTTTTCATATGAGGAATGCATTGGACTTAGTAAGTGACAGGTGGAGCCCGCTATAGCTCCTCGATGCATCGTTAGGTCTCATGAGACAAACTAGTGTCTTGGAACAAGGCCTTGGAAAAATCTTATTTGTAGTCTTGGCACGAGGCCTTGGCTATGTGGTTATGATAGTCTGGAATTATTCATTAAATCATTATGAAAGTGGTTATTGATATTGCATGTGATTATTCGATTAGTAGAATATCCATATGAATAATTAAATGTAATTATTTCATTTTATTTTTTCCATACTATGTTGAAGTTCAAGTTTAAAAGGATTTTGTTTTAGTTATACATTGCCTTGAATGTTTATTCTTATTTATGAAAGTTTCCACTATATTGTTATCCTTACTGGGCATTTGAGCTCACCCCTTTTCTATGTTTTATTTTTCCTAGGATGTGAAGAAGTAATTTATGAATGACCTGCAGGGATAGTATGAGGGGATAAGAGTGTGGAATATGGAGACTATATTGTTGTAGTTTTCATTTTGTGATGTAATATAAAACTTTATGAATATATCTAGTGTTTCCAAGGCTACTAAACTAATCGGTCTTTCGAGATTTGATCTTTCTTGTGATCATGCCAATGTTATGTAATAATGCACCGACTCTGGGTAACTGGGGTCGGGGCATTACAGTTGGTATCAGAGGAAGTTTAGTACAAACCTTGGAAGCTAGATTTAGATAAACTCTGATTAGAGCACGTAGACCTAAGATGAACTTTGAGGATTAGTATAGAATAATTTCCTAAAATTTTGGTATTGTAGAGATTTTGTGAGTTTTCCGAGCAATACATCCCTGTCTGGGTACGAGCAGGTATAGGCGGCTCTGGCACATATGTACCTAGGGGTAAAACCCAAAAACACCACTTTGAGCTATACTCGAACGAGAACTGGTGCACGACAATGGGCCTTGCTACACTCTTGGTTACGACACTCCCGGGGGATATGATTAGGATAATTTACATTTTCTTTACAAACCGATTTGAAGTATTATATATAAGATGAGAGTAAATGACCTTGGTTAATCCTAATGTGTTTCAAATTGAGAATATGGTGACATGTTAATCTCTAAATGATTTTATGACTACTGTTACTCACACAATGATTTCTAGTTTTAGTCAATGGATGGATTCCAAGGAAGTCATAGTGACTTTGAGAATGATGTACAAGGTCGGAACGATGGTGGTAATGAGCAACAAAATGGAATGTTGATAGGCGTAAAAGATATCATATTTATGCCAAATCAATTTTCCAAAAATATGATCAATAATATATATATTAACCAATTCCCGGACTCAAAAAAGAAGAGAAAGGTGATGAATGATAAGAGCTCCAGTAGTGGAGACCATGGAGAAAGAAATCCTCAATTTCCATAATGCAGGAAATGTGGAAGGAGACACCCAGGAAAGTGTCTCAATGGGACAAAGAAATTCTTTATGTGTGGGAAGGAAGGAGATAAAGTGAATAATTGCTGAAAAAAATGAAGAGTACTATGGAAGAAGATAAAAATGGTCCCAAGAATCCATTTACAGTCATTTTCCGTAAATATAGGGGACTTGGCCATTACCCGAGCAAATTCCCTATTCTATAGGATATTTTCTTGGTCAAAGAAGAAGCTATGTGGAAATAAATGGTTGGAGAAATGTTTAAAAAGTATTAGTGCTCCTTGTTGATGGGTTTACTTTGGAATAATTTTCTCTTGTATTTATAACCCTGCAGTTTTCCATGTGAGAATTATATTTGAGGAAGAATTATCTTTTCTCTTGTGGATATAGTTATAAATAACCATTTGGTTTTATATGATCGTTGGGTTTGAGGAAATTATAAGTTATTATAATTTGGGATGAAAATGCAAGGTATGAGATAAGATTTGTGGTTAAATTATGTTATGGTTATTTTGAGGAATTTATCTCATTTTGGTAATGTTATAAAATATAGTTTTTGAAAAAGGACAACACGCAGACCATGTGACAACCCGTCGCGTCGGACAATGCTGTGAGAATCGAACCCACAACCAAAGTGTGATTGGGATTTATCGCCTACCACTGGACTACATGAAGTCCCTGTTTAGTGTGACTATTATTTTTAGTTAAATGATTTTATTTATCAATAATAATTTGATTTGGGATCTTGTGTCTTATCAAATGAATACCCTTAGTATAGGAAAATGATTTGGTGATTAAGTGATAAATGTTATTTTGGAAGTTGTTCGCTTTGTTGTGAACACTATATGCCCAAGGAAAATAGAATATTATGGGATTTCATTTGAGGAGTAATGGTGGATTTTTATCTATGTTTTTATTGTGGATTTATAGTGATTTGGGTTATTTATGGAAATGATTAGGTTAATTACTTTTAAGTATGTGACTTTAAGAGTAATTAATGTCATTTGAAGATACAATTTAACGTGGAAGACTACATTCTTATAAGTTTTGGGTTTCAATATTAGTTTGGATTATATTGAAGTATTTTAAGGACAATTGATTATTGAATGGTATTTATTTAACTTTGGGGTATTGATGGTTTAATTTTAGAAATTAATATTAGTGTTTTTTTTCTCTAATGGAATATCCATTTGGGGGATCATCATATATTATACTAACCATTTTGGTTTTGATTAATCTCTAAAGACAAGGTAAATATATAGTTTATCCTACATGGATCATGTATTTCTATAGATGTTTATCTAGCTCTTCTAGTGTGACCAAGTCTTCTTGAATACTCATTTTTTAAAAAAAAATGAGTTAGTGGTAAAAAGTTATTAAAGAATGAAACTCTACTTAAAAAGTAAGTATATATCTTTATGTTCTTAGTCAATATCATAAATTAATTCCTTGTCCTTATGTAATGTAACTTAAAACAAAAAAATGTTGTCCGTTTACTTTTCCTACTGGGAGACTAAGGACCGTTTGTCCCAACACAAGTTTGTGATTTTATTATTGTTAACTTACTCCTGATCATGTTTTCTACCCCTCTCCATCAGAACTGAACACTTAGTTTATCATCCATATCCATGTTTTCCTACATGGAATCCTAGTATGGGTTATCTTGGGTGACCTTTATACCTCTCTTCCTTTCTTTTAAAGTGATAGTTTTATTAACTCTTTTTCCGATGTGGGACTTTCCATTATATTATCAATCCCAATTTTAAAAAATTGCGAGGATGCAATTTATTGAAGGAGGGGAGAATGTAACACCCCAATATTCCACGGTACGCTTCCCTTTGAATAATGCAATGGTGTGCATTGTACACAACTTTGAGATTTTAACACACCACAACCAATCAAACTAGCCGTTATGAATAGTAATACCTAATTTTTGAAATTTTATAAATTCTATCTCTCAAAATGGACTTCATTTTTGGATTATTAATATCGAAATTAGCCTAGGGTGAAATTTTGGTACTTTTCGGATAACTTTCATATTTTGATGAATAGTGAAAATTACTAAATTTTAATTAAAAACAACTTTTTTAATCGAAATAATTAATATTGATAAATTATGAATTTGAGTGGTTTTAAAGTATATTTAGAATATATTTTTACCATTTAATTCAATTTTTGTCGTTGGACATAATTTCACAATTAAACCAGACATAAACAAGTGCCAATCTTTTGATAGTTTTTATCTCTTAAAAACACGCTTTTTGTTTTGACACCGAGAATTAATTTTAAATTAATTTCTGCTACTTCTGTGTTTGGAATTTGTAAAAATGGATTTCATATTTGGAATCAGGATATTAAAATTGTGTAAATAGGTAACTTTTATTTTTAGACATTTTGAATAATTACTTCGGTAAATATTTCATTTACCATGGTTAAAGGGTAAATCCGGTAAATAAGGGTTAAAAAATAATATTATAATAATAAAAAATTACCCTAAAACGTGTCCTAACATTATTGGTTGATACATGTCCGACCATGGGCATCTTTGGGTCGATTTTGGGACCCCATGGTGCCACTTGTAAGTGATAGGGACACTTTATTTTAATTAAGTTAAAATGAATACAAAAATGACACAAGCATATATCTTTTAGAAAAACAATTTTTACATAGGGTTATATATGTTGGATTTTCGACTATAAATATTCATTAGAAAGCTAAAAATATTTCCTACATAATGGTATTTTATTTATAAATTTTAAACATTAAATAATTTAATTTATTTATGACACAATGGTGATGAAGTAATTACCATAATAGTGAAAAATTAAAATGATTGATATTGTAGATACCCAAATAAATATAATTTGAGACTTTTTATGAATTAAACTAATTTTATAGATTAATATGACATGTTAGGAATGATTTAATTAAAGTTTTTTGAAGTAATAATTCTATTATTATTTTTACAAAAATAAATTATTGAATAATGTCAAAATTGACATAAAAGAGTTTTTAAAACAAATATTATATTATTAATTGATATTAAATTCATAAAAATCTAAGGTTCGGTGAAGAGACTTATATCATGATAGGTGTATCATTAATGGACCACTTGGGGGTCTATTGGATGTATATAGTAAGTTTATTAACCATATAATATAAAAATACAAAGAGACATTGTAAAAGTGAAACTAATTAACTAAGAGTTAATACTTAATGATAAGGTTAATATAGTAACCCAAACCTATCTAAATTATATTGATTGAGTGTTTTTTGACCCATACCCACCTTAAAATTTAAATAATCTACTTTGGAGCCATTAGAAACCGAATATTAATTTATTATAAAATAATATTTCTAACTTTTCCAAAGGTGCCCCTCACCCCTCTTATAAAAGGGAACTCCCCCTTCTCATTAATTCACACATTCAAAGCCTTTTGGTTCGGACAAACCCTGAAAAAATACTCTCTAAACTTCCCTTAATTCATCCTATAGGCCTTAATTTAGTCATAAAGCCAACATAAGGATCCCTTTTGATCAAATCAAAAGGAAGAACCCGAAGAAGAGGTAATGTTTTCACCACCCTTTTTCAAGTTCCTTTCTTCTTCCACTTCTTCCTTATTTGTTATTAACATTATAAAATAATAATTACAGTATCTTATACATACTGTGATGTTATTATAAATATTTTACAACCATATTCAGTATTCTATCCATCCTTTGAATAACATGTCACCATACGTGCGTACGTACGACTTACCGTCTCCACGTCGTGGTGTAATTGTCATTCAATAAATTATTATTTGGATGGGTATAATAATGATGTGTAATTCATATAAATAATAAATATAACATGATAATTATTATTTATATATGGTATAACATCCAATTATATATTATTTTAACATCAAAAGAATGATATTGTCGCTCGTACATACGTACGGACTACCGTCTCCACGAACGCGATGAGATTCATTCTCCATCGTATCCATTCAAGTATAATTATCATTTGATTATTTAAAAAAAATGTTTAAGGACTTGATATCATTCTGGATATGAATAAGATACAACCTATCCATGAAAAACATGGCTTACGTAACAAAACATATAAAAGAAAACGAGTAAGTTAACACCCGAAACAACGATAATACTAAGATATTATTAACAAATCAATGTTAAAAGATCATATATGATATCATATTAATGTAAATTATTCTTGTATAATTAAATAAAAATTATTTCACCATTATACAGGAGGTTAACCTACCGTCGACCAAGGAAAAAGTACAAAGTATGGGGTTTCTTATCTCACTTTTAATTCCGTGAGAATTCCATTGTTCACCACTTATTTATTGCATGTGGTGTGTGTACTGCCCATGATTGTATTCATTGTGTAATATACTATAATTTATGGATATTTGCATCACCATTGTATTATCCTTCTTTCATGGGTGTATGTTTCGTAAGTTACCAAATCGATAAGGGAATTTGAAATTTCAATTTCCATTTATTCAGCTTTACGCAAACTTCATTGATTATTTTACTCCGAGATTATGTGTAGAATCACTATTCATTTGCTTATGTCATAATTTCCACTCCCCTTTTTTTCTATGGATATACTTTTGATACACATAATCACTCCATTGATAATTTTTCAAGTCATCTATATGAATTTGATAAGAGTAATTTTAACTCATTCTCCATTGTTGAGTTAAAAATCCAATTCATTGGTGTTGTTTTTACAAGATTATGTGTGAATGTAATTTGATTGTTTTACACTGAATATCCAATCATATTTAGTGTATTTATATTTGTCACACATAACTATTTCGTTGATTTATCCCTAACCTAAGGATACAACCTTTATGAGAGATTTCATCTCAATTTACATTCCATTGAGACTTCTTCGTTGTTATACACCAAATCACTTTTATATGGTGTATATAATGTACTTTGACATAGTATATCATGAATCCCTTTATTCTCATGATATTAAAAAGTCTTTGATTACCTCAATTATTTGTATTCAAGTGTCTCTCCTTTGGTTAGAAACTCTAAATAAAGTATCATTTTAAATGTTTTGAAGATTTATTCTTCTAAATCTTTCTCATTAATGTCCATGTTTTAAGAATGGTTTTAAGGATTTATTTATATGGATATTATGGTTTTAAAATTAAAATTACTTTTAAAAGTTTCAAAGTGGTATGGTACACTTTGATTCAAAAATATGTTTTTAAATGACTTCTTAACAAATAGTGCGGATTTTAAATGATTTCAAGAAAAGGTGGGATATTTCTCTCTAATAGTTTTGATGATTATTTTCATCTATACGTTATCATTATCTATTGAGGTTAATCTGATACAATACAATCTTCTATATTGTATCGAATGTCTTATGTTTGACTGTGGATGTGCTATTTTTATACCATTCATGGTTTGTGAATAAAGTATTGACATTTCATATGCTAGTTTTAATACAAATGTATATGTTATGTTTCAAAATTTTCATATGAGAAATTAATTGGACTTAGTAAGTGACGGGTGGAGCCCGCTATAGCTCCTCGATGCATCAGTAGGTCTCATGAGACAAACTAGTGTCTTGGCATAAGGCCTTGCCAAATCTTATTTGTAGTCTTGGCACGAGGCGTTGGCTATGTGGTTATGATAGTATGACATTATGAATTCCATCATTATGAAAGTGGTTATTGATATTGCATGTGATTATTCGATTAGTAGAATATCCATGTGAATAAGTAAATGGAATTATTTCATTTTATTTTTTCCATAATATATTGATGTTCAAGTTTAAAAGGCTTTTGTTTTAGTTATACATTGCCTTGAATGTTTATTATTATTTATGAAAGTTTTCGCTATATTGTTATCCTTACTGGGAATTTGGGCTCACCCCTTTTCTATGTTTTATTTTTCCCAGGATGTGAAGAAGTAATTTATGACTGACCTGCAGGGATAGTATGAGGGGATAAGAGTGTAGACTATGAAGACTATATTGTTGTAGTTTTCATTTTATGATGTAATGTAAAACTTTATGAATATATCTAGTGTTTCCAAGGCTACTAAACTAATTGGTCTTTCGAGATTTGATCTTTCTTGTGATCATGCCAATGTTATGTAATAATGCACCGACTCTGGGTAACTGGGGTTGGGGCGTTACAAGACATCTCCTGAAAAGGTTGGGGTTTTATAATCTTCTCACCTTATAACATCTCGTCCTCGAGTTTTACTCCCAAGCGTCTCTAAGATTTTGAGTAAAAAATACCAGGTCATTGATCCCTAATACCCACTTATCTCTCCCATGTTTCTTCCTTCACACATCCATGTTTCCATAATACATGAACTATCATCATGGTCCTTCCCCACAACACTTTCTCACTACAATCCAACACACGTATCAAATGCTCTTTAAAGGACCCATTTATCTCAATATCAACATTATCTTCATCGATCACATGAGAAGGGTCAGGGTGATACCACTGAATCCATGACACATGGAAAACATCATGCATATCACTATATCTCTGTAGAAGATCCAATTGGTACACCACCAGCTCGATTCTCTTCACAACCTCAAATGGTCCAATGAACCTGGGCACTATCTTGCCATACCTCTGTATCCTACGGTGACCCAATCTAGGATACACCCAAAGGAATACTCCAATCACTAAGGATTTTATTAGAAAAGGCCCCTAGAAGGGGGAAGAAACAAAGAAAACTATGGGGGCCTAAAAAAATGAAGCATGGGAGCATCTATAAGAACAATGTTAATCACTTATAAGGGAAGCGGCCCTAGGATAGAAAAACAAGTAAAAGAATCATCAAGAGGAGCCTTGGAAGAAAGGTAGTCGGCCTCTCAATTTCCCCCACACCAGGTATGGGTAATCTCTAATCCATTGCCAATGAAACTCTTAGTTTTCTTGATATGATACAAGATAGACCAAAGATTGGAGACAATACCTAAAAGATCCCTATGAATGATCTATGAGTCTGTTTCCAAGGATGATAATGAGATGTTTTCCCTTCTTCATAACTCAAGACCAACCACTAAATCCTTATATTCTGCACTCAAAGGAATACATAATCACCCTTTGTAAACTCTAGGGGTCGTCAACATCTATCTGTATACGACTTCTATCTATTCTGAGCCATAACCATACATTTTCAAATTATTTGAACCTACTATGACGTCTCTTGCATGAGATTCGGTCCCAAAATCTCTGAATAACCCCTCCATCCAGTATAGAGATGATTTTCATGACCTGGCATAAAGAGCCTTATATGGTTCCATCTGTATAGTTATCTGATAATTGTTTTTATAGGAAAAATCCACAAGTGCTAGGTGTTTCTCCCAATACCCACTAAGGTCTAGAACATACGCTCACATCATATCCTCAAGCACCTGTATAGTACACTCCAACTACCCATCTATCTGTGGGTGGAATGTCGTACTCAGTAAAACTTGCGTACCAAGCACCTTCTGTAAACCCTATCAGAAGCATGAAGTAAAGTGTGAATCATGGTCTGAAACAATAGTCTGTGGCACCCCATGTAGACAAAATATTTTCCAAACATACAAATATCCTATCCGCTCTTTTGAGAAAGTATCTCATACAGGAAATAAATGCACTACCTTCATCAATCTTTCCACAATAACCCAAATAACGTTCTTCTTCTGATGTGTCCTCAGGAGACCCACAAAAAAATTCATAGTAATGTCATCCTAATTCCACTCCGAAATGGGCCATGACTGCAACAAATCACCAGGTCATTGATGCTCAACCTTCACCTACTGATGGGTGTAACATTGTGTCACAAACCCTATTATCTCCTTTTTCATGCCCATCCACCAAAACTGTCGATGTAGGTCATAGTACATTTTGGTCACACCTGGATGCATCGCCCACTTTGAGGCATGAAATTCACACATCAGCTCCTTCCACATACTCGTTGGCACAACAACCCGATTCCTGACATAGATGATCTCATCCTCATCTATGTTCCAATCAGATGGTGACTCCCCACCTTTAAGGATTTCCATCAAGTTTAAACATTTTGGATCCTCATACTGCATGTCCCTGATCCATCTCAAGAGTGTATACTCTACTGAAATTGATATGAGAGTCATTTGATCATGACTCTCCTGAACTACAACATGCATCTCAGCCAACAAAGTCACCATCTTTCCCTCAACACTAGACTTCTAAACTGCCTAAGTCTGAGTTTTCCTACTCAAAGAGTCAGCCACACTGTTCCCCTTTCTAGGTGTCCATGCTAGATCAAAATCAAATGACTGAATATACTTAACCCACCTCTGATACTAGAGATTCAAATATCATTGTGAAAAGATATACTTCAAACTCTTGTGATATGTATACATAATGAACTTTTCTCCCAACAGATAATGTCACCAACACTTCAAATCATAAACCACTACAGCTAACTCGAGGTCATGTGTAGGGTAGTTTTGTTCATGTGGAATCAACTGCTGAGACCCATATGCCATAACTTGATCTCCCTACATCAATACTATTCCAAGTTTGATTCCAGAAGTATCACAAAACACCATGTGCTCCTCACCTAAATCAAGTAGGATCAAGATTGGTGTTAATGTCAACTGCTTCTTCAACTCCTGGAAGAAATTATCACATGCTTCTGACCGCTCGAACTTTACCCCCTTCTTGGTAAATCATGAAATCGGCATTGCTAATTAGGAAAATCCTGGATAAATCTCCGATAATATCTAGCTAATCCCAGAAAGCTGCGGATATCAAAAACATTCTTGGGATGCTCCCAAGACACAACTACTTGAACTTTATTTCACTACTGGAAATTAGAGTATTTGTGAGGGGGTCCCATCACAAAAGTTCATTTGCGATGAGATCCTATCACAAAAGGCTTATTGTAGAAAAATGCGTCGCAAAAAAAAACTATTTGCGACAGGTCCACATCCCATCGCAAATAGTTTCCCTAAGATTATTTAAAAACACATTTGTGATGGGGACCCCTGTCGCAAAAAGTCTCATCGTAAATATTTTTCTTGAGATTTTAAAAAAAAGTATTTGCGACGGCCTTCCACAAAAGGCCCGTCGCAAATATCTTAAAAAAATAATATTTTTTGAATAAAATAGTATTATTAATAAATTAAAATAATATTAGAAAATAATAATAAAATAATATTGGAAAATAATAATAATAACACTAATATTAATAATATAAATAATATTAATATAATAATATTAATAAAATAATATTAATAAAATAATATTAATAATATTAATATTAATGAAATAATAATATTAATAATATTAAAATAATAAAATAATAATAATAATAATAATAATAATATTATTATTATTAATATTAATGAAATAATTATATTAATATTAGTAAAATAATCAAAAATTATAAAATAATAAAAACCTCGATATTCGTAAAAATATAAAAAATAATAATAAAATTAAAAAAAATAAAAAATAAAAAATAATAAAACAATAAAAATAATAAAAAATTAAATAAAGTAATAAAAAATTAAATAAAGTAATAAAATATTAAATAAAGTAATAAAATAATAAAATATTAAATAAAAAAAATAAATAATAAAAAATGCAATATTTGCAACAATATAAAAAACACACTATATAGAAATATAAATAGTTAATATTATAAAAAATTGCTTTCAAATACTTTATCATAAAAAAAAAATATCACTGAGGGGGGGGGGGTCCTCTGGAGGATATGGTAGAGGGAACTTCATCCCTAAACCACAAGTCAGACATCGTATGTACTCCATCTGCTCCTGCTGCTACTGCTGTCATCGACACATCTCCTCCTCCTCCCACTATTGTTGTCATCAGAGCTCTTCCTCCTGCTGCTGCTGTCATTGGCGCATCTTTTGCTGCTGTCATTGACGCATCTCCTCCTGCTCTCTACGCATACTCTCTATGACCTTACTCTGAGCTCACAGCTTCCCCCGATACTGTACAACAGATAATGATGACTCTCCATGAGCTCTTTTCGAGCTGGATGCCAATGTTGCAATGATACCATAATAACTCTCAAGCGTCAATCAAGAGATGATACTAATAACTTAGCCTTTCTTAAAGGCATATTGGGTCACTTGTATCCTTGTTGCCTCATCAAATTGGTGGACACTAGTTTGACCCTCGGTCTCGACCCAAATCTCAGTCTGTGACTAAGACGTCGTAGCCTCATATGACTCCTTCAATTGCAATTTAAAATTAAAATAGTTAAAATATTATTTTTAGTTAATTTTAAAACTCAAAAATAAATTATACTAACCATAATATGATGTTGGTGATCACCTCTAATCTATCTAGTGACCAGATCACTGTATATCCTCCTATAAACGTTGAACTCCGTAACATCAGGTTGTTCGACTGCCTATTTTAATATAAAATAAACCGTTACATTTAAATTTATATAAATTATATAAAAAATTACTAACTATATGTTCCATGTGAATATTGAATGTACGACTACCGGCTTGATGTGTCACCTCCTGTCTCTCTCGATTTTTTCGACCTATCGATGACCTCTTATGAAAACGTCCACCCAACCAATGTGAACATAATATATCCCAAACCTAAGATGAAATGTAATCAGGTCGGTGGGCACAACAAAACTCATAAAACTCTATCACTCCTACTTTTGTCATTTATTTCCTTCTCAAATTGTGCAAAAACTGACAACAACGCTCATGCATAAACCCCTCTCATACCTTCCAGATAGCGCCACACATTCTCTCATTGATGAGATATCATAAACCCTACAAATAAATTATAATATAAAGTTATTAATTAACTAAATTTCAAAATAAATATTATTTATTTACATACTAGCCAATGATAAAACATGTGATGCTGAATATCTACAGGAATCTCATCCCATGTGACTCATGCTTTAGAAAAATAATAGCGCGATATAGTGTTCCACTGTCCAACAACTATATGTGAAGAGATATGAAAAAAAGAACAAATAATCAAACAATTAGTATGTAAATAAATTAATGAAAACTAACTAAAAAACATAGGTAAACATATCTCTGCATACGTGGATAAAAGTCAAGATGTGGACGTCACTCTAGGATAGGGTCAAGAATCATCAATCGGGTAAGACCACGCCTCCTCTGAGTCCTCCCTGAACTGCCAGAATCCTGAGGGTCAGATGATCTAACATCCTATTAATTCCAAGGTAGATCAACCTATTACAACCGATGAAACATATCTGGGTCCATCTGAAACACGAAATGATTATTGTTATAAAATAGTTAAAAACAACTATTATATATAGATATATATTATATATGATTATAACCAACATTTAACCATGTCAATATTTATTTTCATCCTCATTTTCATATCTGACAATGTCAATGTCTTCATATTCCTCCTCAACATCATCAATTTTCATATGAGTTTTAGTTTCATCGTCTCTTTTCATTTCAAATTCATTTGTAACATCATTAACATCATCGTCACCATCGACCCTTAACTATGGGGTGTCATCATCAATATTCGTGTCTCTTCATGAAAAAGATGGATTTGGAGTAGTCTCTTGAAATTTTTTAATTCATTTCATTTCAACGAAACCACATTCACTTTGAGTAAACTGATTTTCCTGAGATTTAATTTTTATTATGCTCCACCAATCACCCAACTCTTTTGAAGTATCATAATAATCAGCATAATAAATTTTTTATACCTGATAAGCCAATAAAAATGGTTTATTTACTATAAGAAAAATTTTATATTTAATATTAATGATTCCATGGGTCAGATGAACACACAAGCCTCTCTTAGTATCCAACCACTGACATTTAAACATCGTTATATAATTCTGTCCTAGAAAACACAATTCAATAATTTTATCTAGCATGCCGTAAAAGTCAAATTCAGTTTCTCTATGATGAGATCCTCTCAAACAAACACCACTATTTATTGTTTTTTGATTCCCCATATGCACATGTACGAAATCGAAAACCATTCATGACATATTCATTATAAGATTTAACAATTTTGGATGGTGGGTTACTCAAGACACACAATCGATTGTCAATTTTATCAGCATGTTGAGATACCTAAAAATTTGTAAAAAAATTATCAATATAACAAGAAATAAATTGATTTTATATGTTAAACCATAAATAATTTATGTTACTAGTTTTTGAAACTAGTAGGTAAAATTATTTTACTGACATTTTTCAAAAGCAACTGCTGTAATTTACGGAAGATGTTTCTTGTTATGATTATCATATAACCTATAAATAAAATAAGATTAATTTACTATAACAAAGATTATAGAATAAATGATAGGATCACTCATAGTATATATGGTTTCATTTCTTCATAGTTGAGCAGAAAATATGTATGAGCTCTGTGATGTTCATTATCTGAAAGCCATCGTTCATGATCTCCACTGAAGCAAAGTTCAGGCTGATTAAAAATTGATAATTGATTGCTCATTTCATAATCAACATTTCACTAATTACGACACATGTGGTTGTGTTTTGAGGGATATTGAGATTCAAAATAATTAGAGAAAAAAGAAGAAATTTCCTCATGTAAATAATCTTATATAATTGAACCTTCAGCTAATGCTTTGTTATGTACTTTTTTCTTTAGTTTTTTTCATGCATCTCTTGAATGGGTACATCCATTTGAACTATATCGGACCTCCACATTTTGATTCATGCATAAAATATAATATCAAATGTTTCATCTTCTTGAATTCTGCTTATTGCATTGTTGTATATTGTCTCCACACAAATGTCTTGGAAAAAATATGATATGCCTGTTATCGAATCCCAAATCATAAAATTCAACAAACCTCTTAATCTAATTGGTATAAGTATTTTCATTATCTCATGATAGTCATGACTTTTTAATCTGGTAATATGACTAATTCTGACACATCTTCCCAAATTAGAAGCATAACCATATAGAAGTCTCAAATCTATAATCCAATTACAAAATAATAATCGATTTTCTTTGTATAGTGTATAAACTAATTTTGTATTCATTAACTTCTGTAATATGAAATTTTCAAACAGTTCAAGTTCTGTTCACCTACAAATTTAGTCAAGATCTAATCATACCTTTACATTATCTTTGGTCTTATCTAGTGTATCCAAAACTGTATGAAATAAATTATCAAAATCGTTTTTATCAATATGCATAACATCCAACATATGACGAACTAACAAATCAGCCCAATATGGAAGATCCGAAAAAATTCTTTGTTTTATCCAATTTTGTTATTTTCCAAATCCATGAATTTTCTGTTGGTTTATTGTTGGTCCAAATGTGATGGGAGGTAATGAATATACAATTAATTTTACCTCTATAACTAAGATAATTGTTGCATGTTCATCTATTTCAATTGTACCTTTTCTGAAATGATATTTGTTCCTATGAAAAGGATGATCAATTGGAAGGAATCTATGATGATAGTCAAAAAAACAAGGTTTTTTTTCTATTGATGATCATAAATTATTTTTTGTCTCTCATAAATTATAGACATGATTTTAGACCATGTTTACTTTAGCTAGATAATATTCCATATGCTGGGAAGTCACTAATAGTCCACATCTATACAACTTTTAGTAAGAAATTCTATTTTGCAGTGACATCATATGTACTGACACCGTTACTCCAAAATGAATTTAACTCATCAATAAACGGTTTCAAATAAACATCAATATTCTTTTTTAGTTTTCCTATAATTAATAAGGTCAAAAACCATCAGTAGAAAGACCCAATCATACGTTTCAGGATTCTAAAGCAAAAGACAAATGCACTTTGTCAAAATGTTTCCATGAATTACCATCAGAGGGACGATTTAAGATTTTACTAGTTGAAATATTGGTTTTGCGCCATAACATCAATGCCACTATGTTTTGATACATAAATAAACGTTGTAATCTGGGTGTAAGTGGAAAATATCTCAACTATTTTACAGGAATCAATCCAGAATTTCCTAGTTGAGCATCTTAATACCTCAATTGTCTACATGTGGGACAAATTTCCAATGAATCATTTTCACCATAATATAAGATGAAATCATTTGAACATGCTTGAATCTTTTGATAACCAAGACCCAGATTATGAATCGACCTCTTGCTCTCATAAAAATTTTTAGGCAACACATTTCCTTCAGGTAACAGTGTTTTAACTAAAGATAATATCTGATCAAAATAACTATTTGGAATTCCATTATCTAATTTAATAGCCATAAATTTTGTAATAGTTTAAAATTTTCTTATCTTGCATCCAGGATATAAGGCTTCCTTAGCGGACCTGAACAACTCATAAAATCAAGATATTTCCAAATCAAGAGTTAAATAAATTTCATCCTGAGTTTCAGTTTGTTGAAAAGATAAACCTGCCACATCATGTACTAAATTTTGAAACCATGATGGCTCTAGAACCAAATTATTAGTATCTTATCTGGAACTACGATCAAAATGTTAATACCAAAAAACATAATCTGGTTGAAAATCAAAATGCAATAGATGGCCTCCAACGTTGTCAAATGTGTTAAATGTTTTCAGAGAACATTTGTTACAAGGAAATTTAATTGTCCCTTATGAATTTTTTTTTGGTTTTGATGATGTAAATGATAAGAAAACTTCAACACCCTTAATATATACAAGATTTAAACCAGAAATATTTAGATTTATACACTGATTTATCCAAGTACAATCATCTAATAATGGTTGTTTTCAATTTCCCTGTTCCATATTTCTCTAAAAAATATAAAATAATAAGTTTTTTTTGAATAATTTGATATAAAAAAACACCATCCAAAAAAGATAAGAAATTTAAATTCACTTTTCTAGAAATTTATAATAATTTATACTATTTCATAGTTATTTATAGTATTTGTTTTAAAATTTATACTAATCTACACTAATATGAATGGTATCAAACTAGTACATCCCCAGTCAAATTGATCATAAACCATCCAAAGAGGGAATAATGATAATATGAATATAAGATATCCCTAATGGATCATAATCACAATGAAGGGTTTATGTCTTTGATGGGTAAAAATACTATAAAATAACTTTAAAAACATTTTTGAGGAAAATAACCTTTACAGTTTGAAAATAACCTTTTAAAACAAAAAATTTCACATTTTTTTTTGAAAATACACCTATTTGAAAATAAACTTGAAATATTGTAAAATAAGTTTTAAAACATTGAGTGGTCATGGCGGTTAAAAATTACATTCATGTCATACACATTAAAACAAATATTCCTTTCACATTTTCAGTAAAATCCAAATAGACATTGTTTTGAAAAATAAATGAAAATTCTTTTTAATTTTTTTTTAAAAAGTAAAAATGGGTAAAAATTCCTTTAATAAATCATTTTGAAAAATTTTAAAAACATTTTTGAAAACATTTTTAGAAAACATGGGTTTTGATGAAAAAATATTTCTGACCGAAGAGAGAAATAAAGTCATATTTTCTTGAAAACATTTTCTCAATCATTTTAAGTACCAAAGAGTGATAAAATTGTACTATTACTTTAAAAGGTTCATGAATAATCATAGTGAAAGTCCCAAAGGGTGTCATTAATTCTCTACGGGTCTATAAAAAACACAAAATTATATAACTCAAACTATGCTACTTAATTAATTAAAATGAGTATAGCAGCAGGTTGAGGTCAATCCACATAGATGATGAAATTAGTTTGATTAGGTTTTAAAAAGATTTAGTTTTTTTAATTTAGATAAAGTAGTTAATGGGTGTTGGTTTGGTTTGATTTTTATAAAATGAATGAAGAAATAAAATCATATTGATTTGTTGAGATCAGATTTTGAAAGCGTGCTAGGGTTTTGTAATTTCAGGGTTCGAGTACAATTGGATTTAAGAAAATAATTTGATTAATTCATGATTGGTATCAAAATCGATATGAGTAAGATCTAATGGTCATGGTATCCCCTACTTAATGTGGAAATACCCTATTTCCCTTGGTCTTTTAATTTAGGTTTTTTCCTAATTAAGTTTGTTTTGATACCATATTTAAACTCGATTTCCCCTAAAGTTGACAATGGTCATGCATTATTTAGGTATGTTAGTTGCACAAATTTAAAGTTCATTTTAGATTCAAATATTAATGGTCATGATAAAAGAAAAAGAAAGGGATTCAAAGTTGATTGAATAATTACAACAAACCAAATACATGAATAAATAAGATAAAATAAATCCAACACACCTTTCCCCCTCTATTTACAAAACCCTAGCACAAGGTGGGTTTAACCCATCATCCTAGTAATGAGAGGATTAGAGGGAAGGATAAAATAAAAATAATACACAAAAAATGTAGATGAACTCAGGGAGGGCCCTTCAAAACATAGCTTCTCACTCCAAGCTTTGGTATCCAGATCTCTTCTACAACAGCATGCTGGATCTCCATTTATAGGCTTCAAAAAATGGAAAGAATAATCAATTAAATATAGAAATAAATACATTAAAATATAGAAAAATATGAATGAAATAAATATATCACATAGGTAAATAAAATAGATTTATTTTAAGATAGAAATATCAAATAATCCTTCAAAGGGATACACAAACATAAATAATCCCAAATAATGTTGAGATTGTGAAATAACCCCTTACTACTTTGGTAAACTTTGAATCGAAAGCCCCATAAAAGAAATTAAATAAAATAAAACTTAAAATACCACGAAGTTAAATATATTCATGATATAACATATCAAAGTGGAAGTATATAGACCACATAAAGTAAATAAGTGGTGAATATAAAATATGTCTCATATAAGAAAAAGTGAGACGAGAAACTCTTACCTTGAGTCTGACTCGTCAGGTATGCTATTTATATTCATGAATAATAAAATTATGTTAATTATTTACTTGATTGGGAAACTTTTTTAAGTTTATTATTCCTTTTATTTCACTTATTACCATGTTATATATGATTAATTAATCAATTAAATTTATGTTGGATGTTTCAATTATATTTGGATTATGTTTCAAAAATGACTTTGGTAGGTTGGCTATGATGAAAGATGTCATTATTTAAACATATCCAGAATAATAATCAGGGAAAAATTATAATATTTATAAATAAATTATACTTTTAAGACTAATAATGAATTTTTTTTGAGATATGAAGTACGTTACAATCATGGATACAGTAATTCGTACGTACACATGAGTAACATTTTCATTTTTCAATGATCATTATGGAAAGGAGGTAAGTAATATTTTATCATTACAGAATGATAATAATATCAAAAATACCATATTATTTCTATAAATATACATACATATATATATATATATATCATACATTTGGCATGGTGGTGAAAATAAAGCCACATCGTTTCATGAAGGCGGTAATCCACATATATACGAACAACGTTATCATCTTTCAATGAGTGAAAAGGTAAGAAAGAAAATGATGTATTATCTTTTAATAATGATAAATATGTCATGAATATCATAATTATGTCATGTATATCACATATATTAATTAAATTTATCCTTATCACCTTCCATATAAAGTGTCAGTGAAAGATGGATCACATCGCTTCACAAGGTGGTAGTCCACCGCACACATGAGCGACATTATCGTATCCCCTACGGAATAGAAATTGTAAAAAGTTACATATGATATAATAACTAAAAAGGTATAATTATGTTATAAATATAATATATACATATTTTAGATCCATCATCATACCCAAACATGAGATGTGGCAATGAAAAAATGAATTACGTTGGTTCGCGAGTTAGTAGTCCGTCATACACACAAATAGTGATTTTATAACTCATTTGATGGAATTAGGGATGGTTTTAGGTCATGAAATTAAAATAAAAAAATATTAGTATATGTAATATAATTTTATTATTATATAATAATGGTTTAATAATAATTTAGGGAGGTGGAGGAATAAATAAAATAAAAAATCTCATCGGATAACATTACATATTCTTCAGGTAACCTCCTTAGGTTCGCATCAAAATCCTTCTTAGGTTGAATTTATGCCCAAAATAAGGATTATAGGGTGAGGGTATGGATTTTTGGAAGTTATTTGGGCATTTATTTGCCTAAATAAAATGTTTTTAAAATATTAATAAGAGAGGAGAGGGGGTGACCTTTTATATGTGAGGTGAGTGACACACTTGTAATTTTTGAAAAGAAAAAGGCACACCCGCATTTCTCACATGAAACAAGGGTCCAAAATGGATTATTGTAGATAATTAGACATGATAAGGTTGAAAAAATATCATAAAATATGTTTTATAAAAGTTTTTAAGTCATTTTAACCCTTATATTTTTAGTTTAACCCTCCTGGTAAACCAATTTTTACCTTAACCATGGTAAATAAGTTTTTACTTTT
Organism: Viscum album; assembly: GCA_963277665.1. NCBI lineage: Eukaryota > Viridiplantae > Streptophyta > Magnoliopsida > Santalales > Viscaceae > Viscum > Viscum album. The sequence goes on along the minus strand of OY728132.1, from coordinate 1,334,015,281 downwards.
TTACTATTCATTATGGTAAAAAAATTAAGATGAAATTATTAGATGATATAAATTATGATTATTAAAAATATGGAATCAATTTTTCTAAATTAAATTCATATAATTGTAAAATTTTAATTTAAAATTAATCTTGATGATGCGACGAGAAAGCGGGTTTTCAAAGAGAAAATGTTCAAAAGTTTACAAGGTTTTTATATCAAAATTCAATATGAAAATAATTATAATGACCTAAATTGGATTAATATATATATAATTAAACTAATTTTACTTTAAAACTAATTTAAAATATAATTTAATTTAATAAATAATTTAAACAAAAAGTCATTTTCAATTAAAATTTAGTATTTTTCACTATTCATCAAAAAATGAATCTTTTCAGAAAAATCCCAAAAAATTACCATAAGACAATTTTGATAATATTATTTAAAAAATGAACTTTATTTTATCAAATTAATTTTCTAAAAGTGTTAAAAATTAACTTTAAATTATGTGTGAGAAGCACGACTAAATCATCTTTAATAAAAAATACAGTTTTTTCAGAAAACATTTTTTTTCTTTTAAATGATTTTTTATTTATAATCAATAGATAAAAAATGAATGTGTTTAAACTATATATTTTTCATAACTTAATTAGTTATATTAATATCCATAAACTTAACAGCTTAGCTATAATGGTAATGTTTAAATAATAATATTTTAATAGAGTATCATGTTTCATTCAAACACGATGTTGCGTGAATTACAAGCTATTAAAGAGATTGATTTTTTTAAATAAATATATTATGAATTATCAAGATGTTATGTTCCCTTATACACTTGGTGTTTCATGTCATACACATTATCGAATATGATGTTCATTTTTTAAAATTTTAGGGTGTTACATTCTTCCCCCATAAATAAATTGCATCCTCACAATTTAATCTTGATCTCGATAATCAAGGGATTGTTATTTGAAAATACCCTTCTTTAAATCCCACATTGTGAGAAGGGTTTATAAAACATCCTCTTGATAATAGAGAAGGGAAATACAAAGGTCATATGGAATAACAGATAACTAGGTTTCTAAGTAGGATAACATTGGTGGTATGTGAATATATGGACATAAAATTAAAGTGTAAATAATTATAGAGAGTGATAAAGGTCATTGATCATAAGAAAGTTAATTATCAATGATAATTTAAGGACCTAAAAACCATAAATCTATGATGATTTAAAAGACTATATGCTTCATTGGATATGAAGGTAATATGATAACATTTTTATTTCAATATTCCTTTCCTAAAGTTGAGGAATTATTTTACTGTAAAGAATATAAGGAAATATACTTACTTGATACATTTCTATTTCATAAGTACAATTTCATCCTATTCTTTGAACAATTTAAAATTCATCACTTACTCTAAGAAATGAATATCCAAAACTGATTTTTTATGCCTGAAACATTAAAATTAACTTTTAACAGATCATAAGGTACATAATAGAATGATAAGTCATTCCTTAGATCTCTAGTTATTATTATAACAAAATGGTTAGAACATGTTATCCAATATGCATAAATATTCATATGAAGAAGTAATACATTAATCTCTAAAACCTTGTCCAAATTTCAACTTAAACTATTTTATAAATGGTTAACCTTATGAACCTTCCAAAAGATTAAGATCCAAAAATTTAGAAATAAGGTCACTAAATTTCCAAAATGAACTTATCATTAATCCCACAAACAACATGAAACAACTATTAATTGTCACATAACAAACATGTGAATACCTTTATCATTTATTATCTTGAAACATGGTAATAGCCTTAATTTCCATAAAACCTTATTGAAAACATTCTTACTTCATTATTCTTTAAATAAAACACATATTATTGTATAGATTCCTTAAATAATTTTTTTTTAAACTCTATCAATGATATCATAAACCAATTTTTCAACAAATAATTAATTGGTTCCAAGGTAGTTAGTACTATCCAATTTAATTTATCCGTGTCAATCATATCTTTATCCCAACATCATTATCTCAACATAAGGAACATATTAAGAGTTATATTTCCCTCAATCGCGTGTTTACTAATAATTTCAACTTTCCACTGAATAATTTTTATTGGTCATTGGTACCATTAAACATACGCTTTAAAATCCTTTATGAAAAAGTACTGCAGTACAATCCTTATACATTACATAATTCTTATAACTAGGATATCATTGATAAAATACCAAAATGACATAATTATTGAATCTAAACATAAGAAAATTAATCATTCCACTTTTTTTGTGGTTATAGCATAATATTGACCATGATCCATTAGCTAATTTTGAGGTATATTCCTTTGACACTTGGGGAATTCATTTGTATAGTGCCCCATCTCCTTACAGTTGAAGCATTGAACATTGAAAACCCTTTTAATTCCATTACAATCATGATCATGGTGTACTTTCTCTCCACACTTATAGAAACTACCATTCCCTTTAAGCATATACCAAGGTGTTTCTTTCCACAAGTATGGAATGTTGGAAAACCCTCTTTTCCCTTCTTCCCCTTATCCATTTTTCTATGTCTTCTTCTTCTTCTATGGATTCCATTCAAATCCATAACATTTAGAGAATTATTTATCTATCTTAATAGCACATGAAAATATTTCTTCATATGATGAGAATGTTTGGGAGACTAAGATTGACTTAAGACCATCAAATAAATAATCATTCTCACTCTTTGGATTATGTGCATTGATACGATTATCATTCCTTCCACTAGGCACCATTTTTAAACAATGAAATACACTAGATTAGATTATATCATTATAAAAAATAATGCATAATCCCAAAATTAGTGAAATAATTAATATAAATTGAAAATTTTATGCATGAATAATCTCATAATCATAAACACATTTTTTTGGGATATATTTATTTTCAAATCCATTATAATGGTTTGTAAAGAAAATGTGAATTATATTAAGCATGTCTCCCCAGGAGTGTCAAACTAGGTGCATAGTAAGACTCGTTGTTGTGTACCAGGTGATGATCAGGGAAATACTAATGTTCCCTTTTTGGAATTATTACCCCTAGGTACATTTGTTCCAGAACCACACTCACTTGTAATATAAACACATGAATTTATTTTTTAGAAAAAACTACATAATATTTTCCTTACCAAAACTTTAGGATGTTATTATATACTTATCCTAAAATTCTATAATAGGGTTATGTTCCCTAATCTATATTTTTCTAAATCTAGTTCCCAAGGTATCTACTAAACTTCTTCTAATACCAATTATATCTCCCCTAAACTCAATATCCCAAATCCAGTTTCTACTTTATTACATTGACATAAGATACAAGGAATTGTATCTCGAAGGACCGAATAGTTTAGTAGCCTCGATAAACTAGATACATACTTAAAATTTATATTAAATTTTAAAACATAAAATGCACATTTTTTTAGAATTCAATTTTTCCCTTAGAATATCCCTACATATCAATCACAAAACTCTTCCCAGTATCCTAGGGAAAAGAAAACCTAATGGGAGAGTTCAGATGCTAAGTAAGGGTAAACATACAAAAGAAAATATGAATAAATAATGCATAATCAACATGGAAAGGTAAATAACTGAACCACATGTCATTTAATCAATAACTTGAGAATAATATGACACAAATAAATAATGATCAAATAATTCCATATAAATAATCACATGATATTGAAAACTTAACCATATATATTCTAACTAATTGAATAATCACATGGAATATCAATAACTGAATTCATAATGATGGAATACATAATGATAGACATCTAAAACATACCGTCGAGACTTTGTGATAAGACATATAATTCCATCTAGGATTTGTGTTAAGAAATCTAATATCATTGAGTCATTGTGTCAAGATATCTATATAAATTGGTGAGACCTTGACCAAAACCCAATATAGTTTGTATCATGAGACCTAATGATACATCAAGAGGCTATAGTGGTCCCTAACCATAAAATACTAAGTCCAATGAATTCCTCATAAGAAATGGGTGAAACATAATCAACATATGGATTCATATTGAAAAACTAGTATACAAAATGTTAACAATGACCCCAATCAATAAATACAATCATAAACCATCCAGAGTAATATAAATGGTGTCAAACTGGTACATCCCCAGTAAAACTGATCATAAACCATCCAAAGAAAGAATAAGGATGATATGAATATAACATATCCCCATTGGATCATAAGTACAATAAAGGGTTGATGTTTTTATTGAATAGAAATACCATAAAAGATCCTTATTTTTTTTATTAAAATATCATTTTCCTTTTAAAAATAACCTTTTAAAATAAAAAGTTCACAATACACTTTGAAAATAATTTTCTTTTAAAATAAACTTAAAATATTTTAAAATAAGTTTTAAAACATTGAGTGTTCCTGATGGTGGAAAATTCCATTCATGTCATACACATTAAAATAAATATTCCTTTCATATTTTCAGTAAAAGCCAAACAAGCATTGTTTTTAAAACAACATGAAGATTACTTTAAAAACATTATGTAAATAGTAAAAATGGGTAAAAATTAATTTAATAAATCATTTTTAAAATTTTAAAAAATGGATTTTTTTTAGAAAACATGGGTTTTGATGAAAAAGGATTTCTGACTAAAAGGAGAAATAAAGTCAGGTTTTCTTAAAAACATCATCTCAATCATTTTAAGAGGTAAAGAGTGAAAAAATGGTACTATTACTTTAAAAGGTTCACGAATAATCAAATGTGAAGAAAAATATATTTATTTTAAGATAAAAATATCAAATAATTCACCAAAGGGAGACATGAACATAAACAATCCAGAATAACGATGAGACTGTGAAATAAATATTTACCACTTTGGTAACTTCTAAATCGAAACCCCTTAAAAGAAATGACATCAAATGAAACTTTAAATACCATAAAGTTAAATAGATTAATTATATAACATATAAAAGTGGCAGTATATACACTATAAAAAGTAAATAAGTGTTGAATATGACATACGTCTCATAGAAGTAAAAGTGAGACAAGAAACCCTTACCTCGAGCCTGACTCATCATGTACGTTATTTATCTTCATGAATAATAAAAATATATCAATTATTTACTTGATTTATAATATTTTTCAAGTTTATTATTCCTTTTATTTCACTTATTACCATGTTATATATGATTACTAATCAATTAAGTTTACGTCAAATGTTTCAATGATATTTGGATTATGTGTGAAAAATGACCTTGTTAAGTTGACTATGGTCAAAGAGATAATTATTTAAACATACATATATAATAATATTCATAAAATAATTATCATATTTATATATCAATTATAATTTTAATAATAATAATAAAATATGGTTTTGAGAAATGAATTACGTTACGATCATGGAGACGGTAGGCGTACACACACATAAGTAACATTTCTATTTTTCAATGATCATTATGGAAGGAGGTAAGTAATATTTTATCTTTAAAAAATTATAATAATATCATAAATACCATATTATTTATTTAAATATACTTATATATATATATATCATACATGTGGTGTGGTGATAAAAATAGAGTCACATCATTTTTTGAATGCAGTAGTCCACACGTACACGAACGACGTTATCATCTTTCATTGAGTGAAAAGGTAAGAAAGAAAATGATGTATTATATTTTAATAATGATAAATATTTCATTAATATTATAATTATTACATATTTCTTATATATATTTATTAACTTTATCCTTATCACCTTCCATGTTAAGTGTTAGTGAAAGATGAATCACATCGCTTCGCAAGGTGGTAGTCCGCCATACACACAAGCAACGCTATCATATCCACTAAAAATGGAAAGTAAAAAGGTATATATAATATAATTACTTCATATAGGTATAAATATATTATAAATATCATATATATATTTATATTTATCATTATAACCAACTGTGATAGGTGGTAATGGAAAAATGAATGACATCGGTTCACGAGGCAATAGTTCGCTGTATACACGAATGATGATTTCGTAACCCATTTGATGTAAGTGGGGATGGTTGTAGGTCACAAACTTAACATAAAAATATCTAACTATATGGAAGATACCGAGTTTATTATATCATCATGGTTTAATAATAATTGATGTAAGTGGAGGAATAAATAAAATAAAAATGCTTGTTGAAGAACGTTACCTCTTCTTCAGATAACCTCCTTAGGTTTGCACCAAAAGATTACCTAGGTTGGATTTATGCATAAAATAAGGATTCTAAGATGTGATAATTAAAGTTTTAAAGTGATTTGGGTAGGTCTTGGTAGAACCAAAAGGGTTTTAAGGTGTGAAGAATATAGGAAAAGAGGTGACCTTTTATAGGTGATGTGAGTGACAAACTTGCAATGTTTTAAATGAAAAAGGTGTATCCATGTTTTACACATGTAAAAAGGGTAAAAAAATGGACAATTATTAATAATTAGACATGATAAGTTCAAAATTTGATCATAAAATAGGCTTAGACAAGTTTTTAAGACATTTTAACCACTATCGTTTTAGTTTAACCCCCAGTAAACCCATTTTACCTTAACTACAGTAAATAATTTTTTACTGTTTTTACTTTTAATTATGGTAAAAAATTAATATGAAATTAATAGATAATATAAATTATAATTATTCCAAATATATAATCAATTTTTACAAATTTAATTTATAGAAGTAGAAAAATTTAATTTAAAATCAATCCCGCAGACACGATGAGAAAACGAGTTTTCAAAGAGAAAATGTTCAAATGTTTACAAGGTTTATAATTAAAAATTAAATATTAAAATGATTAAAATGGCCTAAATTAAATTAATAGATATATATTTCAATTAATTTTAATTTAAAATAAATTTAAAATATAATTTAACTTTATAAATAATTTAAACAAAAAGTAGTTTTTAATTAAAATTCAGTATTTTTCACTATTCATAAAAAAATGAAACTTTTTAGAAAAATCCCAAAAATTCACCCTAAAATAATATTTATATGATTATTTTAAAAATTAAATTAATTTTATTAAATAAATTTTCTAAAATTGGTAAAAATTAATTTTAAATTATGTGTGCGAAGTGTGACTAAATCGTTTTTTAGAAAAAATAGAGTTTTTTTAGAAAAAAATTCCTTTTTTTAAATGATTATTATTTTTATTTATAATAAATAAATAAAAAATTAACCAATGTAAACTATATATTTTTATAATTTAGTTAATTATATTCATACCTGTCAACTTAATGGTTAAGTTATAATGATAATGCTTAAATAATAATATTTTAATAGAGTATTGTGTTTCATTCAAACCCAATGTTGCGTGCATTACAAGTTATCAAAGAAATTTAATTTATTTAAAAATAAATTTATCGTTAAGTATCATGTTGTTATATTACCTTCCACACTTGGTGTTGCATGTCATACATGCTATTGAATATGATGTTCATATTTTAAAATTTCAGAGCGTTACAATATTTATAAGATATAAAATATAATATACATTAATGTATCCATATTCATATTGTGTATATATTTATATTATATATTATAAATATATATATATATATATATATATTATATAAATATAGATATACTATTATATTATACAAATATATAAAAATATATGATTAAAATACAAATATATATTGTATAAATATATATTATACACATACACATATACATATATATATATCATTCAAATACCAATACATATTATATTTGTCACGACCCATCCCTCAGGGCCCATACCATAACATACCCCAAGCCCGCCTCCCAAAGGCCAGAGGTTGGCGACTAGCGCCGAAAGCGTCAACCTGTAAGTGGGAGACATTTTCCTGGATACATGTACACACGTGCACTCACAAACCAAATCCAAAAATATGAAAGGTGAACACTAAGTAATTAGAAACCAGAGTACAAAAACAAGTAAAGCACTGAGTGGTAAAACCGGGCTAGTATATAAGCCCAACAAAAGAACTGGAAACAACAAGGTACAAAGGGAGCATCGATGGCCATCTGTGGAAAAACACCATGATCACTAGAGTAGTGAAGCTGCTAGAATCCAAAGTAGTATGTCCTGTCTACCTAGTCCTACTGGGCCCTGCCTGGTCTTAGGCCACCAAGTCCACCATCGTAACGTCTGTCAGTCCCGTCTCCCTGAGCACCTCTATCGAAACGCCGGACGTCTTCACCAGACACAACACGTGCGGGTAAAGCCCGTGCATGGGTGAGTAACTCAGTACTTAGTAGGGAACCCTGAGACCCTTGATGGTATCTCATAAATCCTCAAAGGAAAACACCACAAAAAAACCACGAAGTAAACCACAAATCCAAAACCACGAAGTAAACCACAAATTCAAAACCACGAAGTAAACCACAAAGATTATGTATAGTCAGATCTACTCAGGTATATGACCTTACATATACCTAGGTCATCCAGATATACTCATCTCATCCACAAAGAAACATAAGGCTCCAACCTCAAATCCATTACCAAGATTTCCAAAGAAGGCTCAAAGCGTAACTCAAGGATCAGAAGTACACGCTCCATGAGCTGGCCATCCCTGATGGCACCCGGCTGAGAGATGTACTCCATCAGGAACAACTCAACCATTCCTAATGGTACGTCCTGAAAGAACGTGCTCCATCGAGAAATTTCTTCTAGAATTGCCTCTAGTGCCCGACACTAGAGGTCTCGATGTCACAGTCTTATGCCTGAGGCAAGACCAAGGGAAACCAAGTGAAGTGTCCCACTTCTCGACACTGCGTTTAGTTGGGGGAGCACTACTCTAGTCTAACCCACGATATCTCAATTTCTCTAGTAAGAAGTGGCCCGCACCTCAGTCCGTCGAGGGAGCACTAACTTCTACCTTGGTATCGATTACATCAAGTGGAGGAGCCCGCTCCTCGTAACTGTGTCCTATAGTTGAGGGAGATTCAACTCCCATGAAGGACCCGCTCCCTATCGCTACTGGGAGACGGGGGAGTACTACTCCATAAGTGAGGACCCACACCCTACCCAATAGGGGAGTACAACTCTGGTAGTTTGTTCAATGTGGGGGACCTGCACCCTAGTACGTTAGGGGATTACCAAACCCAGGCTAGAGGACCCGCACCCTGGAACGAAAGGGGAGTACTGACTCTGCTGGAACAAGGTGTAAAGAGGTCCCGGACCCTGAATCGGTAGGGGAGTACAACTCGGTGACTAGAGGACCTGTGCCCGGGTAAAGTAGGGGAGTAACCGACTCTGTCACAATATCTAATATAGAGGACCCTCACCCTAGTACGTCAGGGGAGTACCGACCCTAGGTTAGAGGACCCGCGCCCTAGCATGACAGGGGAGTACCGACTCTGTCGTAGCACTGCGTAAGGAGGACCCACACCCTGGGTCGACAGAGGAGTACCTACTCCTAACATAAATGACCCGCACCCTACCCAGTAGAGGAGTACCTGACTCTATGTGAGTTAAGTATGGACGAATCGTGCCCTAGTTCAATAGGGGAGTACTGACTCCAAAGATAGAAGAACCTGCTCATAGGAAAACAAACCCACACCCATGATGTGGGGAGTCCCGTCTCTACCAAAGCAGAGGAGTAAGGAATACCTACACCTTGAGTCATCAAGGGAGTAGTGGTCCTAACTCTCACCACAAGAAACACTTTAGTTCTACTCCTAAGGATATTGGTCATACCTCAACTACCATGAAGTTTCAAAAAGAAGTGACCTGAAGGATCGCCATGTCATAAGGGCTCCAACATGATAGACGACGCATTAATCGGACGCCCGGTCTGTAAGTTATAGGCATTTTAGTAGCGGGGGCCTGGTTGAATTTGTGTTCGATCGAACCCAGACGTACTTCAAATTTCTAAAAAAAACAAGTGGAGCATCTCAAAAGTACCGTCTCATCCCAAGGGTTCCAGCACCGCAGACGGTTCATCAAACAGACATATGGTTTATGAGATAAGGCCCTTTAAGCATAACTGGGTCGAAATGGGTCTGAGTCCGGTCTGACTTGGTTAGGCCGACCCGACCCGACCCAATCTAGGGCCGACCCAACCCGGTATAGCCCGCTAGGCCTACGGGCTCAACCTGATCGGTCTGACCTGCCAGGCTCACCCCGACCCACCGTTGCGGGCTAGCCCCCTTCTCCTCGGACACGACATAACCACGTCCGGCACCTGCTCGCGCAGCCGAGGCCACCGGTTGAGTCCCCCATGTCAACCCGCATGGCGGGTTAACTTCTCCACGTGACGCCATGCCGGCACCATTAGACTCTAGCGCTGTGGCCTGTCATGGCCACAAATTCTACTGCCCAAGCATGCCGCTGGGGCGCACCTCCTTCTTCGGCTGCCAACCGAGCTGGTAGCTCGCCTCTTCTCTACTGGGCACGCGACCGACACCAACTCACTGGCTGTAGCTTCGCTAGGACACTGGACGCACTCCGATGGCTCCTTTTTCGCACCGTTTTCACCCGCGGACTCCAGGGGATGCCCACTTCACTGCGATAGATCTGGATCTGCCTTGTTGTCAATTTCAAAGAGCCGATCACAAGGAACAAACATGCGGAGGGTCTTGGGCCTTGTTCGTGTCAGCCCGCACCCTCCACGTCAAAGGATAAAAACTAGGGAGGTTTCAGGGAGTGTAGTTCAAACCAAAATAAATCAATCCCAACATTAAACCCCCAAATATACCCTCCCGCATGAACGAACGACTTGCGGATCAACCTGTTCGTGGGTTAATCCGCATCCGTTGTTTTAAAAGAACGAAGAAAGGGGAATATCTTTAAAAAAAACCTCTATCTCTTACGATGTACGATGTCATGATGTTTATCCGTGAGGGGTTATGACATCGACGTCACTTCCTGACTCTGATCTTTGAAAGATGTCGCAGGTGGTGAAGATCCGCCGACGTTTGTCATTCTTCACTGGGGTGGAAGTCCGTCAGAGGTTCTCTATAGAATCCTCCAAATTTCTAATCCATATTTCCCCATCGAATCAATCTATAAATAAGAGCACGTCTCAACGTTCCCATTATGATGCGACGCTGTGTTGTTACACTGCGAGTTTAATGATCCATTGATGAGCCCCACTAATGCGCATCGTCGCCACCATGTCGCTGCCTCGCAGTATCATCGTCCGCCACTCAAAAGTGATAAATGAAATAAAATAATTCTATTAAATTATTTTATTATTTTTCTCAAAAAGTCCAAAAAATAACTTTTCCGCTCGGCCCTTATCGGCCGAAGTTAAGTCATTTTTAGGCGAATCCCGACGTTCTAAATTTAACGGTGCTCTCAGATTTTTGATCCGAGTGACGGTTCAAAAGATATAAAATATAGCTCACACTTTTACTAAACATACCTTAAAAAATTTCAAAATTCTGTTCCGGGCTCTCTGGACCTCGTAATCATGTACCATCGAATTTCACGGTCTCAGAATAATTCCATATAAAAAAAAGAATTTACACGGAAATTCTGAGACGTTACAATATTATAAAAATATACTACAAAGATATATATATATATATATATATATATTACATATTACATATTACATATTATATATTTATATATTCTACGAATATACTATTCATACACACACACACACACACACACACACACACATATAACCCCATCATTGGTGGTGAGGTGGTAAGGGTTTGGTGGGGTGAGAGGCAGGTCGCGAGGTCAAGTCCCCGGACCTGAATGTTTACTGCAATTTGTTTTATTGCATTGTGTTCTGCGGTGATGGATGTAATTGACCATATATATATATACGCCTATACAAATATATATTATATTATACAAAAAATAAAATACAAATTCATATCATACAAATACAAAAATATATTCTATTATACCGATCAATACAAATATATATATATATATATATGCGACCTATATATATATTATTTATATGTATATAATTCAAATATATATATATATAGGTCACACACACATATATATATTATATATTCAAATATTGATCATATTTATATGTTTACGAATATATATATTATATATTATATATTATATATTTATATATTATACAAATATGCTATATATATATATATAATATTTTAACACACACAATTTAAAAAATATTAATATATACATATATATTACATACTTATATGAGGAAAAATATATATTATATATATTTATAAATATATTCATATTTATACAAATATATATTATATATTTATACATGAATACAATTAAATATATTTATATTATACTATATATAATATATAGACAATTAATATAATATACATTTAATTTAATTATAATATATATATATATATATATTTACATATAATATAATTTTATATTTATATCTATATTTATATATAGAAATTTTTATGTATAATTATATATAAATATATTTTACACATATAAATATATTTTACATATATAAATATATCTATACATATATTTATAAATATATTTATATTATGTATACACATATATATTTATATTATGTATACTTATACTATAGCGACCCGAGCCTTTTACATATAACATTTCATTATTTTAAGCATAATTAATCATCAGAGTACAAGCCAAGGATCGTTAAGTCTAGTGTCTTGGAAGACTAGGTACATATAACATAAAACATGGGGCTAAAAAAAACTTCTTTATTTAATCTCAATAATGATCTCCTAACTTCCTTTGATCCCTTACATCTGCATAGGGTACCCTGGGGAACACATGAACAAAGGGATGAGCTAAAAATGCTCAGTAAGGGAATGAACATAAGGATACATCTCAAGCACATGAGTTAAGAGGCATGACATAATGATATCCAAAGCATGGAACTTATGAAATCATTTAATATAAGCATGGGATCATATAAGCATGGAATCATATAAATGTGGCAGAATCATAAATCATATCTTTAGTACGGGTCAAGGCTAACCGCCAATCCCGTTTCACATCACATCTCATGAAACTTATCCCTACCCAATATATTGGAGCGCTATTTGGGCGCACCCATCTCAACATTTTCATGAAAATTCTTGCCACATAAATATTCTTACCACATATACAATCATGCATATTCAACCATACACAAACATAAGGGTAACCATGAAAAGAATTGGGTACCTCAATCATGACATCAATCATAACCAATGAGCGTATCATGAAAGTGTCCATATAAGGAGATAATTAGAAATACATGGAAGTTCATAGGGTAAAATAGGCATATAACATGGTAAGTGGTTCCAAACATAAGTGACAACATATTAGAAATGTATTTTAGAAACATTAGCATTAAAACATTTTTGTGCGGTTTTAAGGAAAACACACTAGAGCTTTTCAAATAGAAAAGAGGACATTCTTTTATATAAAACCAGAATTGAACCAAGAATCTTTTCATAATAAAAATAATGATTTTTTAAAGACAATGGTGTCTTAAAACAGAGGATATATTGAACTTGAAATTTGGGTAAAAATTAGGGAAGTCCCCTTAAAACAAGTTTTCTTATCGAAAAGTTCTAAGGAGGGAATCTTTCAAAACATGTATATCTTTGAAAGAAAGTGATGAAAGGGTCTTGATATTAGAATATTTTAAAACTATTCAGAATTCATAATATTCACATAAATAGATATTATAACACCATTTTTAAAGAAAGATAAGGCAACCTGAAAGAACGAAAAAGGTTTGGGTAGAATTCGTTACGATTTTACCGGCATGGTGTCGGGTGTAACTAAGAGGACTTGATGAGAGAGATAAGGGGTTTCTAATCAATTATAAAACATTAGGGAAGTATGGGGAAGGTGTATAAACATACCCTATCATGTGGTATTACACAAAAAAAAACATATCATAGAGAACAATCTTGATTAAGAGTGAAAAGGGGAGGATCTCTTACCTTAAATCCGTTGGTGTTCTCCACTTGTTAATAATTACCTGAATAAAAAAATTAGACTTATTAATTAATAAGTCCAGAATATCTTCTATATTCAATTTTTTCATAACCCTTTTTAGTTCATTCTAATCCTTTTTGATTACTTACAAGGTTCAATTTCATTGTTCGGGTTCGTTTGTTTACTTGGCTTTAAAAGATCGGTTCACTTATATTCAAGTTTGGATTATATGCAAGATGAAAGTGGTTGTCTAGAATTGAATTTATATTCTTTATTTCATATCCAGGAGATTAAGTGGTTTTAGTTTTAATTAGGTTACTTATAGTTGTGTTGAATTATTACATATATAACCTTAGTGATAACCGTTTTTGTTATTCAGTGGGTTTGATTAAAAAGAATGTGTTTTGATTTATAACTTAATTCCATTTGTACCAAAGGATTACAGAACAAAAAATAAGATATATTACATATATAATAATCTGGTTCAACCATAGAACAAATGGTTTCATGACCATAATTAAATATAGTAATAGAAATTGATAAACCGTTGTCCTTGAATGTTCTAAATTAACACATCTCAAATGGTGCTTTCATTTCTTTCAAATAAAAGGGTGGGGAAAGGAGAGAAGATAATGAAATATACCACTAGCATGAAGACATTCCAGTACATTTATGCTACTAGATTTATCATACTATTATGGTGAAGGGAGTTGAGGAAATAAATTAAAAATAAAATAACTTAAAAGAAAAGAAGAAATTTGGGAAGAGGAATTTACCTCTTGAGACTTCCTCCTTTGAGAACCTCTTAAGGGGAGAGGTTTTGGTATTTTTAGGAGGCTGAGAGATTTTGGACATGGGGGAGGACCTTAGGGAGAGATTTGGGTAGAATTTAGAGAAGGCTTGGAGCTTGAGAGTAGTGGAGAGAAGATGGAGTGAAGGGGGTTTTTATAGTGGAGGAGAGGAGGGATTTCATGATATTATAATCCTTAATTTATTATTTCTTCACAAGACAAAGAATATTAAGTATTCCCCGAACAAGAATAGTAAATGTGTCATGTGAATTTGAACCATGGGTGGTGACATCATCCATGATTCTAGGAATAGTTTATTTATCTTATAATGTATATATACGGTAAATTATCGTATTTTACTATTCATTAAAATTTCAAGTATTTCAGAAAAAAAATAAAAAATTCACCCTAACCATTTTTCGACGTGTAGAATCAAAAAATTAAGTGCTTTTTTCAAAAATAATTTTTTAAATATGATTATTTTAATATTTAATTAAAATTATAATTTATTATCAAAAACTAGATTTAAAACATGAATTAACTCATTCTAAAACATAGGTATATTTTACTTCCAACTTGAATATTATTTTTATACTATCATAGGTGAGGTTAATATTCATTAGGGAATATCACTATTCATAAGGGTATGTTACTATTCATTAGGGTAGGTTACTATTCACCAAAAAATTAAGTTTTTCTTATCATACTCCAAAAAACCTCTTGAACACAATCGTGTATGTCAGATTTTCAAAATTCCAAACATAAAAGTGACAAAATTATGTTTAAAGGTCACTTATCACTTATTAGTTCATTATTATGTGATTTTATGGCATATTTATAAGAAGGTATTTTCCATTAAAAACATCGGGTCGTTACATTCTTCCCCCCTTAAGAAATTTCACCCTCAAAATTTCATTTTACATTCTATGACAAAAACAGATGTGGGTACTTTTCCTTCATTGCTTCCTCCAGTTCCCATGTTGCTTCCTCAAACTTATGGTTCCTCCATAACACTTTGAAAATATGGGTTGTCTTGTTGTGTAGAACCTTATCTCTCTAATCCAGAATCTTTACTGGCTGATCCTCATAGGAGAGATGATCTTCCAGCTACACGACCTCTGAGTTTAGTACATGTGAGGGATCAGGTATGTACTTTCTCAAGAGTGATACGTGGAAAACATCGTAAACTTGAGCCATATTTGGTGGAATTGCAAGCCGATATGCCACGGATCCTATGCAGTCAAGGATCTCAAAGGGGCCAATATACCTTGGTCTTAGCTTTCCTTTCTTCCCGAATCGCATGACCCTCTTCCATGGAGATATTCGAAGGAAGACTTTATCTCCAACGTCGAACTCCAAGTCCCTTCGACGGTTGTCAGCATAGCTCTTTTGCTGACTTTGAGAAACTTTGATGTGTTTCTGGATGACTTGAACCTTCTTTGTCACCTCTTGAACAATATCGGGTCCAAGTAGCTTTCTTTCTCCAACTTCATCCCAACAGGTTGGAGTTCTACATCACTTTCCATATAGAGTTTCATATGGAGCCATCTAAATACTCGAGTGGAAGCTATTATTGTATGAGAACTCAACCAATGGGAGATGCTGATCCCATCCACCTTTGAATTCTAGAGACCAAGCTCTAAGAATATCTTCAAGCATATGAATAGTTCTTTCAGACTGGACATCAGTTTGGGGATGATAGACCGTGCTGAAATTTAATTCAGTACTCAAATAATGTTGAAGGCTCATCCATAATTTAGATGTGAACCTTGGATCTTGGTCAGAGACAATTGAGAGTGGAACACCGTGCAGTCTCACCACTCCCTTCACATATAACTTTGCAAGTTGTTCAAGCGAGAGATCTTCTCTAATAGCGATTAAATGGGATGTCTTGGTGAGTTGGTCAACCACAACCCATATCACATTATTTCCCTTCAACGTATTTGGGAGACCCGTGACAAAGTCCATAATAACATTTTTCCATTTCCACATGTGTATAGGCAATGACTACATCATACCTTTGGACTTTTTTCACTCAGCTTTAACTTGTTGACATACCAAGCACCTTGATATATATTCCGCAATCTCCTTCTTCATGTTATCCCACCAGAAGTGTTCTCGGAGATCACGATACATTTTGGTACTCCTAGGATAGATAGAGAAGGTCGAGCTATGTGCACCATTCAATAGATTTTACTTTATCTCTGGATCATATGGTACACATAATCGTGTCCCAAATCTTACAACACCTTCCTTGTTAATTTTGAAATCGGAGGATTTCCCATTTTTAACAGCTTCCACCCTTTTCTGAATTTCCATATCCTTTCGTTGATCAAACTTTATTTTCTCCAAGAGGGATGGTTGAGCAATCATTTGATAAAGGATTAATGATGTTCCTCCCTTAATGATTCCCATGTCCATCCTTTTCAAATCTAAGAAGATCGGATCCTTTTCAATTCTCATCATTGATAAAGATGCAGGATCCTTTCTACTTAGAGCATCCGCCACCTTGTTTGCCTTATCGGGATGGTTGTGGATTGAGCAGTCATAATACTTGATGAGATCTATCCATCTTTGATGTCCCATATTAATCTCTTTCTATGTGAATATATATTTGAGACTCTTGTGGTCAGTATATATCTCACATTTTCTCCCATAGAGATAATGCTGCCAGATTTTCAATGTAAAGATCACAGCCGCCAACTCCAGATCATGTGTGGGATAGTTTCTATCATAGATTTTTAGCTACCTTGAGGCATAGGATATCAATTTATCATTTTTCATTAGAACACATCCTAATCCTTTCTTAGAAGAATCACTATACACCACAAAGAGTTCTCCACTTGAAGGGAGTGTGAGTACCGATGCAGTGATAAGCCTCTTTTTCAACTCCTTGAAACAGTCTTCACATTCCTGTGTCCAGATGAACTTTACTCCGTTCCGTGTTATCTTGGTCATTGGGTTTGACAATCGTGAAAAGTTCTTCATGAATCATCGATAATACCCAGCTAGACCTAAAAAGTTGCGGATCTCCATTACAGAAGTTGGCCTCGACCACTCCTCAATTGACTTCATCTTAGAAGGGTCCATAGATATCCCTTTCCTGGTGATAACATGCCCCAATAATGATACTTCCTCTATCCAGAACTCACATTTACTGTACTTTTCATACAACTTCTCCCTTTTCAAATTCTTTAACACAGTTTCCAAATGCTTCTCATGTTCCTCTTTTCTCTTCGAGTATATCAGAATATCATCAATAAAGACCACCAAAAATTTGTCAAGGTAATCTCTAAAGACTCTATTCATTAAATCCATGAAATTTTTTGGAGAATTAGTTTTTCCAAAGGGCATCACTATGAACTCATAGTGTCCATACCTTGTTCTAAAGGCAGTCTTGGGAATATCTTCCTTCCTCACCCTTAGTTGGTGATATCCCGACCGAAGGTCCACCTTAGAGAAATAACTGGCCCCACAAATATGATCGAATAAGTCATCTATCCATGGAAGGGGATACTTGTTCTTTATAGTGATTTTATTGAGATCATGATAATCAATGCAGAGGCGCATTGATCCATCCTTCTTCTTGACGAAGACTGGAGCACCCCACGGTGAAGCACTCAGGTGTATAAAACACTTCTCCATATTCTCCTGTAACTGCTTCTTCGGCTCTTCTAGCTCTACAGTGACCATTCTGTAAGGTGTCTTTGAGATTGGAAGAGATCCAAGGATAAGTTCATTTGAGAACTCAACCTCTCGGTCAGGGGGAAGACCAGACAACTCTTCAGGGAATACATCAGTGTAATCCCTCACGATGGGAATGTCTTTAAGCAAGATTATCTCCTTCGTCTCAATCATTTGAGATAGATATGCATGCTAATAAGGAAGCAATATCCACACTTGAGACGATGATTCAAAAGGTTATTCATCTTCCTCCTTGCACTTGAAAAGAATCGGAGGATGCTTCGGGATGTGAAGAGTGATCTCCCTTTCCCAGTATTCAATATTGGCTTTGTATAAAGACAACCAATCCATGCCTAAGATAGCGTCAAACTCCACCAATGTAAGTATGATAAGATTTTCTGGAAGGTTAAGTCCACAAAAATTAACTAGGGAGGAGTTATAAACCATGGACTCAACGATTTCCCCATTCGATGTTCTCACAGATAACTTTTCCTCAAAATTTTGAGGTGGTGTTTGAATAGTTCTACTAAATTTGCAAGATATGAAAGAATGTGTAGAACCAGAATCAAATAGTATATTCTCTATTCTTGAATGAATAACTAGCGTACCTGTAACCACATCATTTTCTAGCTCCACCTCAGTAGTAGTGATAGCATAAAACCTTCCTTGTTGCCTTGGAGGTTGTTGTTGATTGCCTCTGACAACCCTCATCTTAGGGAAATTGTTCGCATAATGCCCAAGATCCTTGCAGTTATAACACTACACTGCAGGCTGAGTGTTGATATGAACCTTCCTTTCTTCTTCAACATTAGTGGGATTTTTCATATCCCTTCAGCAGTTCTTGGCTAGATGACCAAACCTTCCACATTTGAAGCAATTCCTAGTTCCCTTGAGACAGACACCAAGATGCTTCTTCCCACAATTTTTGCAAAGGGGAAAGTGAGGCTTCTTTCCATCATGGGATTTTCTTGATGAACCACCCATGTTGTTCTCAATTTTCCACTTCTTTTCACTAGGACCATGAGACCACTGAGAGTCTCCCATCTCCATTTCAACCTTGAGGGCACAACAGACAATCTCCTCATAGCTGTCGAAGTTTGGAATTGCCAACACTTTTCGTAGACTCGGCTTTAGTCTGCTAAAGAAGTGATCCACCTTTCTTTCAGTGTTCATGAAAAATCCAGAGGCGTACCTTTAAAGCCTTGTAATGTTCACTTCATACACCCCGATGGACTCATCTTCCTTCTTCTTGAGTCCAAGGAACTCTCTTTCCATCTTGAGACGGAGTGTTCGAGGAAAATATTTGTTGAAAAACATCCTCTTGAATTCCTCCCATTCTACGGAATCAATTTCCTCTTGGGACTTCATATTCTTGATCATTTTCCACCACTGATTAGCTTCCCCATCAAAATGATAGACTTCCAGTACAACTTTCTCTTCTTCTGAGCACTGGAGGATAGATAAAATATTTTCAATGGAGTTAATCCATTGTTTTGCGAGGAGGGGATCAGAAGACCCGCTAAACATGGGAGGCCTTTTCCACATGAAGGATTCTACAAAAACTTTCTATTTCCTTGGAGGAGGGGGATTTTCCACCTAATTCAAGTTATTATTCATAACTCGAGCCAGCTGAGCAAGTACTACCATGAATTTTTGAGAACCTGCTTCCGTCACATCAGGCATGTCATTAGGGCAATCATCACATTGCCTATCACATTGGTTATTGGAACATGTTCTTCTATTTCTCGCCATTAACTAAGAAAAAGAACGTATAATTATAGGTCTTGAATACTTAGCTATTGAGAATAAAAAGTAAACTTTAAACATTAAAGGATAAACTTATAAATAATAAGTACATCCTATCTTGTGATTCCTTAGGATTATATCTAGGTTATCCTTGATCTATTTCTTAACTTATATTCTTATGGTTTTTTTTCCTTAATAATGGTTTTTACTAAGCTCGTGAATCTACCAAAGCATATCCCCCAAGAGTGTCATAACCAAGAGTGCAGCAAGGCCCATTATCATGCACCAGTTCCCGTTTGAGTCTAGCTCAAAGTAGTGTTTTTGGGTTTTACCCCTAGATACATCTGTGCCAGAGCCGCCTGTACCTGCTCATATCCAGACAGGGATGTATTTGTTTGATAAACCACTTACTCTATACTCACCAAAATTTAGGACTGTTTCCTTATACTTAGTATCATCCTTAAGGTTCTCACTAAGGCGCACTATTCCTAATATCCAAAAATAACTAGACCATCCTCTGATACCAACTATAGAGACCCGAGCCTTTTACATATAACATTTCATTATTTTAAGCATAATTAATCATCAGAGTACATGCCAAGGATTGTTAAGTCTAGTGTCTTGGAAGACTAGATACATATAACATAAAACATGGGGCTAAAAAAACACTTCTTTATTTAATCTCCATAATGATCTCCTAACTTCTTTTGATCCCTTACATCTGCATAGGGTACCCTGGGGAACACATGAACAAAGGGATAAGCTAAAAATTCCCAGTAAGGGAATGAACATAAAGATACATCTCAAGCACATGAGTTAAGAGGCATGACATAATGATATCCAAAACATGAAACTTATGAAATAATTTAATATAATAATGGGATAATATAAGCATGGAATCATATAAATGTGGCAGAATCATAAATCACATCTTTAGTACAGGTCAAGGCTAACCGCCAATCCCATTTCCCATTTTAGTATGGGTCAAGGCTAACCGCCAATCCCATTTCACATCACATCTCATGAGACTTATCCTTACCCAATGAATTAGAGTTCTATCTAGGCGTACCCATCTAAATATTTTCATGAATATTCTTGCCACATAAATATTTTTACCACATATACAATCATGCATATTCAACCATACACAAACATAAGGGTACCCATTAAAATAATTGGGTACCTCAATCATGACATCAATCATAACCAATGGGCGTATCATGAAAGTGTCCATATAAGGAAAGAATTATAAATACATGGAAGTTAATAGGGTAAAATAGGCATATAACATGGTAAGTGGTGTCAAACATAAGTGAAAACATATTAGAAATGTATTTTAGAAACATTAGCATTAAAATTTTTTTGTGCGGTTTTAAGGAAAACACTCTAGAGATTTTCAAATAGAAAAGAGGAAGTTCTTTTATATAAAACCATAATTAAACCAAGAAGGTTTTCATAATAAAAATACTGATTTTTTAAATACAATGGTGTCTTAAAATAGAGGATAGAGTGAACTTGAAATTTGGGTAAAAATTAGGGAATTCCCCTTAAAACAGGTTTGCTTATCGAAAAGTTCTAAGGAGGGAATCTTTCAAAAACATGTATATCCCCGAAAGAAAGTGATGAAAGGGTCTTGATATTATAATATTTTACAACTATACAGAATTAATAATATTCACATAAATAGATATGATAACACCATTTTGAAAGAAATATAATGCAAACTGAAAGAACGAAGAAGGTTTGGGTAGAATTCGTTACGATTTTACCGGCATGGTGTTGGGTGTACCTAAGAGGACTTGATGAGAGAGAGAAGGGGTTTCTAATAAATTATAAAACATTAGGGAAGTATGGGGAAGGTTTATAAACATACCCCATCATGTGGTATTACACACAAAAAAACATAGCATAGAGAACAATCTTGATTAAGAGTGAAAAGGGGAGGATCCATTACCTTAAATCCGTTGGTGTTCTCCACTTGTAATTAATGACCTGAATAAACAAATTAGTCTTATTAATTAATAATTACAGAGCCTATTCTATATTAAATTTTTTAAAACCCTTTTTAGTTCATTATAATCCTTTTTGATTAGTTACAAGGTTCAATTTCATTGTTCAGGTTCGTTTGTTTACTTGGCTTTAAAAGATCGGTTCACTTATATTCAAGTTTAGATTATATGCAAGATGAAAGTGGTTGTATAGAATTGAAGTTTTATTCTTTAGTTCATATCCATGATATTATATGGTTTTAGTTTTAATTAGGTTACTTATAGTGATTTTGATTTATTACATATATAACCTTAGTGATAATCATTTTTGTTATTCAGTGGGTTTGATTACAAAGAATGTGTTTTGATTTATAACTTAATTACATTTGTACCAAAGGATTAAAAAACCAAAAATAGTATATATTACATATATAATAATCTAGTTCAACCATAGAACAAATGGTTTCATGATCATAATTAAAGATAATAATAGAAATTGATAAACTGTTGTCCTTGAATGTGCTAAATTAGCACATCTCAAATGGTGCTTTCATTTCTTTCAAATAAAAGGGTGGGGAAAGGAGAGAAGATAATGAAATATACCACTATCATGAAGAAATTACAGTACATGTATGCTACTGGATTTATCATACTATTATGGTGAAGGGAGGTGAAGAAATAAATTAAAAAGAAAAGATCTTAAAAGAAAAGAAGAAATTTGGGAAGAGGAATTTACCTCTTGAGACTTCCTCCTTTGAGAACCTCTTAAGGGGAGAGGTTTTGGTATTTTGAGGATGATGAGAGATTTTGGACGTGGGGGAGGACCTTGGGGAGGGATTTTGGCAGAATTTAGAGAAGGCTTGGAGCTTGAGAGGAGTGGAGAGAAGAGGGAGTGTATGGGTTTTTTATAGTGGAGGAGAGGAGGGATTTCATGATATTATAATCCTTAATTTATTATTTCTTCATAAGACAAAGAATAGTAGGTATTCCATGAAAAAGAATAGTAAATGGGTCATGTGAATTTGAACCATGTGTGGTGACATCATCCATGATTCTAGGAATAGTTTATTTAGCTTATAATGTATATATACGGTAAATTACCGTATTTTACTATTCATCAAAATTTCAAGTATTTCAGAAAAATCTCAAAAATTCACCCTAACCATTTTTCGACGTGTAGAATCCAAAAATGAAGTCCATTTTTAAAAAATAAATTTCTAAATATGATTATTTTAATATTTAATTAAAATCATAATTTATTATCAAAAACCAGATTTAAAACACGAATTAACTCATTCTAAAACATAGGTATATTGTACTTCCAACTTGAATATTATTTTTATACTATCATAGGTGAGGTTAATATTCATTAGGGTATATAAATATTCATAGGGGTATGTTATTATTCATTAGGGTAGGTTACTATTCACCAAAAAATTAAGTTTTTCTTATCAGACTCCAAAAAACCTCTTGAACACAACCGTGTATGTGAGATTTTCAAAATTCCAAACACAGAAGTGACAAACTTATGTTTAAAGGTCACTTATCACTTAGTAGTTCATTATTATGTGATTTTATGGCATATTTATAATAAGGTAATTTCCATTAAAAACATTGGGTCGTTACATATACACCCACACCCCCACATGTTTATATAAATATACTTATACATATATTTATACATACATTTACACATGCGTGCACACACACAAATGTTTATTTATATATTTATTCATAGATATTTTTTATATACTTATTTGTATATAATTATATATTTACTAATAGGATATATATATATATAATATAATTATATCACACATATATTTATATAATTATTTTTATATACTTGCTTTTTTGTTTATATATATATAAGTATTTATTTAATGTATTTGTATATTGTCTTTATATAATATGTTTATAATGTATATAAATACATTTATATAATGTGTTTATATATAACACACACACACAAACAAACACACATATATATTATAAAATTTGATTTAAAAAAATGCAACAAAATTAGAAGGGGTTTTCACCCCCCTAAATTTTCTTATATTTTTTATTAAATCAATTGGTTATATTTTAGATACAGTTTTGATATAACTACCACTAATTTATACAGAAATTTAATTTATAGGGATTTGTGCACAACCCCTACTAAATAACTATGACTAAATGCATTGTTTTTTATATTGATGGGTTGGAAACCAACACCAAGGTTATAAAACACACTCATCACCCTCATAATTTCTCGTCCGAATGGCCCGAAGGCCTTTTTTTTATGGATAATCCCCCTTTTAAGTGTTTAAGGGGAACCCATAAATGACCCGTAGGCCCAAGGCACAAGGCCCAACAAACCCGAAATACATGACCTGAAGGTCCAGAGGCATACCATACCCAATACATGACCCGTAGGCCCAGCCCACTTGAACTGCCCCTCCCCAGCTTTCTACGTCATTGATCACCTAGCTCCCCACCTTGCATTGCTGATCGACTAGCATTTCCCCATAAAAAGCTGCATGGTGCCTGGTCCCGATGGCGGCTGCCATACCCTCTCATTATTCCAATCCGGTTAGCTCTGCATCTGGTGGCTGCTACTCCTAATGCTCTGATCCTCTTCTGGGGCATGTTCTATGTGAACTGAGCTACTCCATGGTCTACTCCATGGTCTTCAAAATACATACTATGAGATAACTCCTATGGTATCAACTTCATGGACACTAACCAACTCCACATCATGGGGTAGTAATGTCCATCCTAGTCAACAACTCCCTCTGAAAAATGTGAAATTCAAATATTAAATATAGAGGTGAACAATAAGTACACTCAATAGGATCCTCCCCAAAACCTCTCATGTAAATATGGAAGAAACATACTAATGACTCAATGAATAAAAAACGAAACCAACTCATTACCTAACCAGGTCAACTATCATCCATCCTCTATAAATCTCACTCTTCCAAAACCGCACACAAGTATAGTGAGATGATATTAAGAAAACATGCACAGACACAAACACACAAACACCACTTCCCCAATGAACTAGTCGACCTCACACCCCAACTACATACATCATAGTCCTCCCATCACCTATATATCCACATAATTTCATAACCACATAATCACATCACAATCGTAATTGCATAACCAAAACCATATACCACATCACCACATATCACATCTCTACCACCTCCACATATCACATCACGACAGAGAACATAAACATGAAAGACATCAACCTCATTTCCTTCTCCTCCCATGTACGTTGCCACTATGCACCCACATCATAACCACATTATCTTATACTATAACTTTAGGATATCATAACTTATTTTACATTTAGAAGAGAGAGTAGATAAGGGGGAGTAATCCACTATTCTTATCACCCCCATCTTAGATGTTGGGTAAAACACTCAGGAACTAATATATCATATGGACCTAAGTTTCATTTTCTGACTCAGGTTATGGAATGTAAAAATATCATAAACTACAATGGATATATAATAGCACACATGCCTAACCTAAAGTCAATTACCTAAAACATGACACTAAACCACATCTTCCACCACCGCACATCAATATCATCACCACCTCTAGTCACAACACAAACCAACTACACCACTACAATATATCTCTACTATACCACAATAAATCACCTTCATCCCATTTCATATATCATCATTTATTTACCATAATATACATTGAATTACCACTTTAACATTTATTAACCTTATTACATTAATTATGCCACTTATATTTCCATCTGTCAAGATTACATATAATCACTTCCATTTCAATTTTACATATATCATATATCCAACACTTCATTTATTATTTCAAACACTTCATTATTCCACCACAAACAATCTCGATTTCAATTAATAATTTCATTCATTTAATTATTCCAGCACCATTCCATTTGATAATAGACCATTCCCATTAATCCTATCATTAATTCCAACCACATCCCATATTCCTAGGAAACTATGACACAACCACACATAAACCTCTATGAAATTCTATATCAATAGCCACACTGTCACATACTAATTACCACAATATCAATTCCACCGCTTCCAAAATATAGTTCACTCTACCCCATATCAACCATGCCCAACCATCACCACAATAACAACACATCATCACCCTAATTTCTATCATAACTGACCAAATTTACCAAGAATGATCTTACCATAGAAAGGATAAACACAAAAAATATAATAAAAATCAACACCAATTACTAAAATAAAAAATAACAATAAACTTTATCTATTCATGCTTCACTACCCATTGATTAATTTTCACAAACATTATCACATATTAATTTCTAGATTTTCACCTTCACTTTTTTTATCATATTTATATTATTAACCAATTATGATTATGATAATCCATATCAATAATAATGATAATAATTTAAAACCATCAAGCTTATCAATCAACCTAAGCAATAATACATAAGCAATAACATAAAGGTCATATAAAACACATGAAAATCACTTCTCCCCTTTCAATTTACTTTAATCCATTTCATTATATTTATTAAGTTAATTACAACCAATTAATCATTAAAAACAAAATAATGATAATTCCATAATCACACATAATAAGGATAAGAGATATTTCAACCTCCAACCTCAAATTAAGATTCAAAAATCATAGGGAAAATGATGAGAAGATAATGACAATCAAACACCACCAAGATCCCAAGAGGAACCCTCAGAAACCTATGATACATTAATATTCATCAAGACCTAAACCATAAAATAGTAAAACCAAATCCAAATACATTTATATGGCCTCATAAGAAGGAGTAATGGAAGAGAAATTAAAGAAAGAAATAAGGAATATGAGAGAAGGGAGGAAAGATCACCTCAAATCAATAAGGAATCATTCACACAAAGTGGAAGACTTAAGATTCACTATAGGCATGAAGAACCATAAAAATGAGATCCTAAGTAATCTATGGTTCTATGGAATCTAAAAAAATAAAGACAAAGAAAATGAGGGCTGAATTTATATTAAAAATTAAATAGATATCACCAAAACACACTGAGGGTATCATCATGACACAGTGATCTCATTCAAAGGGAGATATGAAGCATGCAACCTTTAAAACAACCACAACCCACTTAAATATAATCATTCATTTTATATAACATGTGGCCTTGACCACCACCATGAAATATGGGAACCCACCATGCTATAGTGCCTTCCTTACCTAACTCGATTCATGAACCACCACAGAATAGTCCCTTGGACTATAGATATTTCTATCCTATATGAACAACTCCACCATGGTGTAGAACTTATATAAACACATCACATAGAACCATGATATAGGAAGTGACAATTTTATCCTTCCTCATGGTTTACAGGGATTTCACCAAAGCACCACACTCACCAAAACACTTACCTTCTATTGGATTATGTTATTGTTCTCTATTTATAATCCAACATACTCTCATATAATTTTAGTTTTGATGATAAAAAAATAACTTTTTTGTTTCTTAATGATTTTAATTTAAGTATATTTTAGGTTAATTAATTATTTATTAGAGTTTTTCAAAGGAATTATTATTCTATATTTATTATGAAAAATTTGATAAGTAAAAAATATTACACAAGAAAGGGTTAATATTATATATTTAGTTTGGGAAAAAATTTATTCTTACCTGAATCATTGGTTACTTCTATATGGATATTGTAAATATTAGTTTAATATAACATAGGATTTGTATTCGTGGTTTTAATCTAACCCAGCTATTGATAATTCTTAAATTATCTATGAGGTCAAAAAATTATTCTTACACAGAATACTTTTCATTATTACATGTTATTAAAAGTTTATGGTTTATTCTTAAATAATAGAAATTTTGGTAAACTATTTATCCATATGAATTGAGTTCATTTAGAAGATGATTCTTATATAAACAGGTTTATTCAAAGGCTATTATTACAAAACTCATGAATGATTCTTATACAAAATTCAAAAAATCTATGTTGATTTGATGAAACTTCAAAATATTGTGTTTATTCTTACAAGATCTAAGCTTATTTGTTTCCGTAGTTTTATTCTTCTGTCATCTAGGTTTTACATGTATCATTCTTACATAGTAACAAGAAATATTTTTTATTCTCACATAACTTTAGAAAAATATAATTATTATTATTTCAAGGTTGGGAATGGGTTTATTCTTACAAAACATATATATTTTAAAGATATATTTTATACAGAAGAAGAAAATGAGTTTATTTTTATGAAATTCAAACCTAAAGATATTTTCATGGAAGTTTTTAAATTGTTAAAATATAGGATATTGTTTTTTGACTTTTAAAATTGTTTGTTAACCCATTATGACATTTAAAGAAAATATTATTTTGTTCTATGAAAGTTGAAAGAAGCACACCATAATAATTGTGTTCATACTACAATAATAGGGAATAAGGAAATATGAGAAGAAGGACCATACTACAAAATAATATTCCATGTCATGATAAGTGATTGATAGAAGGATTATATTTTCAGATAAAAAAGGTAGTAGGACTTTAGGATATAGATAAAAATTTTACGTTGATTTTTTTTAGGTTTTAAGAAGATTTGAAGAAATCAAAACACAATTTATTTATAAATTTAAATTACAAATAATTTTTTAGAGAGTTTTTCAATTTCTATTTTGAATGGAACTATTGATCAAACCTATAGTAGTTATTTATTCAAAAGTATGATTTTAAGAATATTGTGTTGAGACCAAGAGGTGTTGAAGTGCATTTGAGAAGAAAGAAGTATTTCTTAATATTATCTTTTTTGTTAATTCATAAATTAATTAACAATGTTGGGAATTACTTACAAAGTTTTTGGAAAAAGTATACTAGATTAAGAAAGATGTATCTAATATAAAAAAGTGATTGGGTCTAGATGAATGAACTAAGGAAATTGGATGGAGGGTGGAACCAATTGTTTGACCGATTGTATTTATAGTCTATCAGAATTTTTTTTCCAAAAAAAAAAATTATTCAATGCTTTGATAATCTTAAAAAATTACAAAAATCATTTTTATATAAATACATTCATGATTATTTCTAAAATTTTTAAAAGGTAGAAGTTAGTGGAACTTGGTGGAACTATGGTTTCTGGATAAAGAGAAGTGTTGTGGAAGTTATGGGTGAAGTTTTTTTGATGGAGGAGGATGAAGTCTACCAAATTAATGGTGGAAATACATTAGAAATAGAAACTCAAGGTTACCAGATAGAGTTTTATGAATTCATTGGAATAAGGTTTACAAT
Source organism: Viscum album (assembly GCA_963277665.1). Classification (NCBI taxonomy): domain Eukaryota; kingdom Viridiplantae; phylum Streptophyta; class Magnoliopsida; order Santalales; family Viscaceae; genus Viscum; species Viscum album. The sequence goes on along the minus strand of OY728132.1, from coordinate 1,333,985,888 downwards.
ATAGTGGATATAGGTTGTTGAATAATCAAATAAGAGGATTTTGAACAAATCCATTGAACAAAGGGATGAGGATATTTTTACCTAGAAAAATATTGCTGGACAAATGAATCCTATGAATAAGAACTATATTGAGGAATTGTATGAATAAAATTTGATAAAAATTTTATAAGTTCATCAGATAAAATAAATTTTGTGAGTCCATCAGACATAGCTACACTAGATTAAGCATTACCGAACAAAGAATTCCGTATGGTGATGGATCAGATGAATAAATTTGAGGAACTTCACAAAATTTTTTAAAGTTATAAATTTTGATGATACTGAGTAGAAAATTTAATGATTAAATAATCATGGAGGGAAATTCATGATTCTATCCAAGATTTTAGTAAGGTTTGAAGAATGTTGACACTGAGTTTTGAGGAAAGTATTTATGAAAACTATTGGATACTATTTGTGCAGAGGTTTAAAAGAGGTAAAATATAGAAAGATTAGAGTGTTATATTCCTAGATTGAGTGGGAACTTTGAATTTGAATTTTTTGATACTCCTTATGTTTTTAGATAAACTATGGTTATATAAAGGGGAGAAGGTGCACTGAGAAGGTTGTTACTAAATTTGTGGCTATTGGGAAATTATTGAAGAATTGGGGTGCCAATTGAAGATCTTGAGAGATCATTTTGTCAAAGCATCAAGAACATTAACACCAAAAGAAGTGGTACCTTATAGAGGATACCAAAAATTTGGTTTCCAACAAACATGGTAAAGAAGAAATCAGACGAACAAGATACCATATCAGGGGTATCATATTGAGAATATCAGACCAAGGGTACCTGAAAAAGGGTATATGAAAAATAGGTTCATATGAATAGGTTTATACAGAAGTTCTTACTCACTACTATACAATAAAGCAAAGAAGAATAAGAAGTACCTATAGGAAGAAAAGTGTGAAGAAAGTTCAAGAATAATAATGACAATATATCAAAGTTTATTGGTGAAGGTTCATTTTATTTTTGTAAAAAATTGTTACATCATATTATCTATGTGAGGAGCACATGAACTATATAAGAACTATAGTGCTATGAAAGTTATAGATATTCCTTGATTTCTGTAAACCACAAAATATTTTTTTCTAGTGGATGTGTGGTATTGGATTATTTACAAACCATACTGAGGAATAACTATTTTTATTGAGTAGTGAACCTTGTAAATACTTGTGTTCTTATGATAATTATTGTTTATTATTTTCCAATAGATTCAATTATCACTAACCCAAGGAGAAAATTGTTTTTAAACAAGTAAAACTTAAAAATAACTAATAATTGATTCACCCATCTCTTAGTGACCACATAGATCCTAATTATTCTTTTCAAGTGTCATCAGAGTGAAGATTCCTTCACTGACTCTTTGCTTTGTGAAGTTTGAAGAAAGAAGTAATTTTCTAGGGATATTCAGAACTCAATTAATAGTAATAGGATTCTAGTCTTTGATGAGAAGAACTATTATATTTAGAAATAAAAAATGATACCCTATCTATTATTCATTGGATATGAATTTCTTTAAGCAGTTGCAGATGGTTTCACTCCTCCTATTGAGGATGCTCTTTTAATAGCTATAGATAAGAATAATTTGGTGAATGATGGGTGAGATAGAAATTCTATACTTTACTCACTATCTAATAGTTAATTTCTAAGGTTTAAATGAATTATAATAAATAAAGGCATCTAGGATAAGCTGGAGAACATTTATGAAAGAAATTTGAAAGTGAAAAAAATAAAAGTTATGAATTTAAAGATTGAAGTATGAAGAACATAAAATGGGAGATGATTAATCCATTGGTGACTTATTTATAATGGTTAATTACATTTTAAGAACCATAATATGTTTTGGTGAAAAATTATAAGATTTAACTATTATTGAAAAGATTCTAAGAATTCTTACTAATAAAATTGATTCTAATGTATCATCCTTAGAAGATAGAGATCCTAAAACTATGTATCTAGATGATCTATATAGAATTATCATCACATATGAAATGTAAATAGAAAAGTATGAAAAGAATAAAGAAAAGGTGTATTAGTAAATCTCTTTCAATGCTATGAAGCAAGGAAAGTCTAATAAAGTTATCGAAGAAGAAGCCAGTGACTCTAACATAAAATATGAGGTAAATAATTTTTTTGATGAATTTGTGTATTTGTTTTCTACAAAGGTAAAAATAGGTATATAGAAGTATAAAGTAAAGTTATTTTTGAAGTTATTTAGCTGCTGAACCATTGGATATTTTGCTACAAATTATCTAAGACTAAAAGAATATGAAGATAATAATGAAGAAGGTGGAAAGTCAATATGAACTCCAAATAAGAATACAAAAAAAAAAATCAAAATCATAGTCAAAATTAAAGGATAATAATTTTTATAAATATAAAAAGACAAAATTTTCTGTCCAAATATGGGGATGATAATGACAATGAAGTGGAAGATGAAAATTCTAGTGATGATGGTGCCAAGAAGTTTCTTACTTCAAAGGTAAATGATGAGAATTTTACCAGTGATGAAAGGAAAAACCCTAAAAATAATAACAGGAAAATTATATGGAGATTATTATTAAAAGATAATTGAGATAATATCTTTCAAATATTGTTAAACTAGATATTGAAAAAAATAAGTTAAATAAAGAAGATCAATCTGCAAACAATCAGGAATCAGTGATTAAATAAAAATATAAATGTTTAAAAGAGATTGATGATCTAAAAAACTTAATTAATATAGAAAAAAACCTCAATATAAAGATTTAATAAAAGATAAATTTTAAGGGTAAATACTTTTATATTGTTTAATAAAAACTTTTTAAAGATGAGAAAGGAATGAGAAATTTAAAAACTCAGTTTTAGAAGTTTTTGAAAGTTACAATAAGATTAATGTCACACCTGAGTTTAAATTTATTTTTGGTCATGACCTGGGTCGGGTTGTGGGTGAGCCGTGTTTAAAACTTTGAGTTTTTGTTGAGAAAAGTGTGTATATGTGTTTGACAGTTTCTGCGCTCGAGTAAAACTCAGTCGAGGGATAGTGCCGCGACACCCGGGTCATCGCGCGACCTGCCCGACATGCGGGGAAAACTAAAAATTTTATGAGTAATGGAAATGGTGGTTAAAAAATATTTTACAGTAATGGTCCAAAAATAAAAAATTATTATTATTATTATTAAAGAAATTTATTTTATTAAAAGGATGATTTTTATCACTATTTTATTTAAGTTATTATTATTATTATTATTATTATTATGATTATTGAAATAATATTATTATTATAAGATTGAAAAAAAAACAAATCTAACCCTAATCATGCATCACCCCCTTCCCCTTAACTGTGCGAGCTACCTCACCCTCCAGGACCCCGGTCATGCTCCCTCTTCACCCCTGTGGTCGACCCCGCTGGTAGCGGCACCCCCTACCTCCCTATGCACCTGGACTCGCCCTCACCATCATTTCACTTTTGCGCTCTAACGCTTCACTTCGCACATCCGGCCTCATCCCCCCTCAGAACACCTAGCCTCTGCCCCATTCAGATCCAAGCCGACAACCGCCTCACCCCTAGCTCCTGTCCACCTCCTACCCACACCCTCCGGTGTGCCCTCACCTTTCCAGCCCGCCGTCCGACTCGAGTAGCCCTGCTCCCGCAACCTTCCCTCTCTCTCTACGCACCCCCGACCAAATCTCTCTACCATCCGGCCTCCCGTACTTCTGTCCTGCATCGACGACGACCCTGGATCCCCATCACACTGCCTCTCCATATCTCTCCTCTGCTCCTTGAATGGTGAAAGAAGTTATCAGTCTCATTAAACTATTTTTTTATCCTTTTGTTCTGTATATGATATTATTCAGATTTTTTTTCTCAGTTTGATTATTTGTCCATGGTTTCCTTGAATATTAATTAGATACATATGAAAAGAAGAAACTGCATCAATTAAACGTCTTATCCAATGCACTGTTGTGATTTTATCTTTGTTTTTCCCTGAAGTTATCTTATTTTCGTTCATTTTTTAACTCATAATTTTTTTTGTGACATTGTTTTGATTCTTTTTTTACACTCTCGTGCTTATTTAATTTAAAATTTATTATTTTCCTTTAATGATCAATGACTAAAAATATTGTTTATCTCCCCCCCGACAAAACCATCTTTTGGAACTTAGAATCAGCTCCCCCTTCCCTCTCGCCGGCTCCCTGCACCAGCACGCACCTGGCACACCTTCTCTCTACCTTCCTTCTACTCAAACTTTCAGCGCCCTTTGACCGCACGACCACCAGTGAGAGATTCCCCTGCCTCCGGATCAACTTTCGTGCCACCTACCGGACCTCCTTTCGGCCGCCACACCCCTGACCCGCTGCACGCTCCTCTGACCAGCGCGTAATCGCCCTCCTATTCACCAGCGCGACGCTCGACGCCACTCGTTTCTACGACCAGCATCCACCACAGTCCTCCCCTTAGCGATTCACCAGAACCAACCCCCCTTTGACGTCCCTCAATCGTTGTACGACGCATCGCAACGTTCTACGACCCCTGCTCCGATCGCGACACACCACAACCCCTTTTTTTCTTCTTTCGTGTGACCAGTCACGTGCCTCCTTTCCAATTGGGCACGCGACGCACACCACCGCTGAAGGTGAGTAGTTTAGTTTTGTTCCGTTTTTCCTATAGCGGTGTCGAGGTGAAATTACGATGTTCAATTGTTTGAGTTATTTTTTTAACCAAGTGTTTCTATGTTTTAGATTGTTTTGATTTTGTTGCAGCGCGTTGGCATGGTAATCCCACAATACCACGGTCATTGGTAGGTTGTGCGCACTTGTACACCTGTGTGAGACGTATCACGTGGTTATGATCGAGCTGCAAATTGAGGTAGGTCCCCCACTGCATTCGCCTTTAAATTCATAATTTATTAATTGTTTGATATTTTATTAATTTTAATAAATGAGAAATAATATAAGATAATTAATTTTCAAATGATTATTTGGTGTAAAAAGATCCGTTTATTTTATACACGACACTTGAAATATTTTCTTGATGAACGAACAACCAGTAGTGAAAGAATGCCCATTTGGCCTTTAAATATAATTAAAGTAATTTGAAATGTAGTTCTGGTTTATTGATAAATGATTTCTTTTGAAGCATGAACAATTGTTTTGGTTCTCTTGAGAAGTGAGGATTTTCTTTAAAATTGGTGAAGGCCCATTTGTCACTTTAATAAAATAAATTAGTTTATAAAACTCTCTTTGGGGTGACTCAGGGGTGATCTTTGATGTACATTGACTGCATGAGTTGTGTGTGATGTTTGTGCTACTTGATTGAATTTTTTGACTCACCCATTTCCTTTTTATTACACGTGTTGACATGGGAACCTGACATAGTAAGTGAATCTTCTAAGAACGATTGCTGCACTAGTTTAGATTACGCACTGTCTAGTGACCCTTAGTATGGATTATACTCTTCTAGGGGATTGGGTCCCTCAGTTAGGACATTTAGGGCAACACCAGGCATTAGGGAATTATGAAATCATCAAGAGTAGGCATGCCTTTAGGATGAGTCACATGTATGGTATGTTCTGGATTGTTCACGATCTCCTAGGTTCGACCTATGTTTTCTTTAGTGTTTATTTTTATGTGGCGGACGATTGAGAGGTCCAGTTTGGTTGCTGGCCCCTGTGTGCCACTTATTTTCCATTACCCTTAGTGTGTGTTGGGTGTTGTGTGTGGTTTTACATTTGAATAACAACTAAAATTTGGATTTTTAAATTGTTCGCAAAAAAAAATGTTTTAAAATGCAATGCACCTGTTTCTTTCAAACATTAAACTTGTCTTTAAATTAAAAAGGGCAATGGACTATTACTTGTTTTAGAAATGAAAGCGTGTGTGGAAAACAATATTTTATATAATTTAGTTCAAACCTAGAATTATTAAATTCTTTATTTGAAGGTAGTGCATTGGGAATAGTTTGTTGGGCACACCTACTAAGTTTTAATACTCACACCTATAGTGTTATCCTATTTTTAGTTTCTATGCAAGTTTGAATAGAGCTTTCTCACCATGGGTGATACTTGGTTGTGGTTTGGAGAGTGACTCTTGAGGTCACAAGGAGTTTTGGTTGTGGCCATGTTAGTTGGTTTTTGTTGACCGTTCTTTCTTTTCGTGTTGTTTATTTACTTTGCGTTGTTCTATTTTCTTTCTAATTCTTTATTCATTTTATTGGGAGAAATCATTCCCCTGTTGTTCTATGTTGATGCCCTGGAAATTGTCGCTAGCCTGGGAGGATCAGAAATTCCTCTTGGGCCATGTCGCGGACCGGCTCGGGTGATCGGTTCAGGGTCGACTCGGGTTGGTTTGTGAAAAAATGGTATCAAAGGGAGGTTGGCTCCTGAGCAGACCCTGTTTTTCAGAGCGTCCATTGTTATTTGGGTTTTTCATAGTAGAAGGAGTAGAATTGTTGGGACTCAAGGAGTATGAACGAGAAGGACTTCATGAACCCTTGCTTATTCCAAACCTCAGGTTACCATGGGATGTTTGGGTTGTTGGTGTCTTTGGATTCTTTTTAATTGTTTTATTTTGAGAAATGAAATGGAAGCTAGGAAAGTGACCTCCATGAGCTTGCATGGTCTGGAAAACCATGTGGAGCTGGGGACATTACCCTAGAGTTCTCCTTTTTATAGTGGCGTGATTGTCTTATGGCCGCCAATCATATGTATGAGTCACCCACCGACACTTGTTTCCCCTTGTGAATTGTTTGGATATTTCTCATTTCTGAAAATTGTTTTGTAAAGATTTGTTTTGGAATTGTGAAAAGTTGAAATTTAATGACCTTGTTTTGATCAAGCTCCTTGTTTCTTTGTTGCTTAGTGACTACCCCCAGGAAGATCCTATGGCTTCCCACAGTGCAGTTTCAGGTGGTGCACCTTTGACAAACGCTCCAGTTGATTAACCTATAGACTATGTTCTAGAATTCTTGAAGTTGAGTCCTCCACTATTTTATGGTCAAGAAGATCCTCTTGAGGCGGAGGATTGGTTAAAGAATATTTAAAGGAGGTTCAGTTTCATTGGGTTTCCTGATTCGTTAAAGGTTAAGTTGGATACCTTTATGCCTGAAGGTCCAACCTAGAAATGGTGGAAGTCCGTGTCTCGGAATTAACCTCAGAAAGATCTAACATGGGAGTTTTTCAAGTCATCGTTCATCCAACAACACTTATCTAAGTTCACGAAGCTAAGGAAGAGGATGAAGTTGTGTTGTCTTTAGCAAGGCATTGAATCGGTCCTAGATTTCTATCGACATTTCATAGACCTAGTTCCGTACGACCAATGGTTTGTTGCAAATGATCCTGGGAAGGCTCAATAATTTGAGTCTGGAATCCAACTTGAACTGCGATCGAAAGTGGAAAAGCTCAACCTAACCACCTTCTCGGATGTTCTAGGGCAAGCCTTTCTTTCTAAAGCTAAGCTAGCAGGAGGACTTTAGGTGCCGAATCCTCCCTTGACCTTGGGAGGCAGTGCAGAGGATGACGATAGGAAGAATGGGAAGCGACCTGATGCTGGTGGCTCTAATAAAGGAATCAAGAGGCCTTCAGACCTTCAGTAAACTTCCTCACAAAACAATTCCTTGATCTGTCACCAGTGTGGTAAGTGGGGACACAAGAGGCCGACGTGCCCGAGTGCTCCGAGACCCTGCCACACCTGTGGATGTCTAGGTCACTTGCAGCGATTCTGTTGAGGTGTTTCCAAGAAACGTGCTGAAGCTAGACCTAGTTTGTTGAAGGTCACCTCAGCCTGTCAACAGGAGTAGGGTGGTGTTTGGGAATCAGTTTGAGGTTTTCTCTTTTTAGTGTTCCTTGTATTTAGTGGTCATCTCCTGTAGCATTTTGTGGTGTTTATTTTCCTTCAGTTTTAAGAATGGTTGTTGTTGAACCTCCTTGAAACCTTTATTTTGAATAGAAGTGTGTTTGGTAAAATTCTAGTTCATGTGTGTTGTTTGGGGGTTTCTGAAGTTTGACTGCGAGGCAGGGGATGATTCAATCATCAGAGCTCCAACCTTATGTCCCGGAGTGAAGCCGGAACATAGTTAGGAGAACCCCAACAGCGTAAAAAGTTCTTTATTTAATCCCTATCTTTAGTGTGTCATGGTTCGTGTTCTTCTGAGGGTGTAAAGTTGTTAGTTTAGAGATGGAAGTAGTTTTGATACTCTATCAGTTGGGCCCTCCCCTTCCCACCCCTCTTATTATGGCGGGGTTTTCGGCCCATGCGGAAGTCTCCGAGTTCGATTAATCTCAACAGTCCTTATGGTGGGGAGACCCATCATGGGTCTCACTGAATTCAGTTTGTCTTGTTTCCTATGGTGGGGAGTCCGTTCGGACTTCCCGTGTTAATATACCAGTTTCATTCCAGGTTTTGGTTTGGTGGTGGGTGGTCTCGTGTGGAGCCACCTAATTCCATGCTCTCCTTTTTTGTAAAGAGTTGGGGTGTGAGAGTTCCAGTGTTATATTGGAGTAAGGTTTTAAGATGTACTCGTTGGACGTGGTTTTAACTCGTTTGTTAGTTTCAAGAGGGTCATTGTGTTTTTCTTGGTGTTGTTCTAGATGTTATGTTTTAAGGTTGAATTGAGGATGTAGGAAATGGTTGAGTTCCACTTGATGGTGTTTAAGGTGTGTGTATGTTGGGTCTGGATTTACCCTCATGAAAGTTCTCTGTCCTTTGAACCGAGTAACTGGAGGTGGTCACACTTTTGGGGGCAGGTGTCACCTAGCGTGAAATTCGTTTCTGTCGCATGAGTTCTTCTTGTTTACCTCTCCCTTTTTGGGAGTGTTTTGGGATCTCTTTTTTGTCGTTCCTTAGAGATATCTTTTAATTGCAAAGAAATATTGGTTCCTGTTTTGGGTTTTGGCCTTGTTATGGCTTTCCGGGGGCATAAAAAATTATGGTGGGGAGAATTGTCACGCTTGAGTTTAAATTTATCTTTGTTCATGAATCGGGTCGGGTTGTGGGTGAGCCGTGTTTAAAACTTTGAGTTTTTGTTGAGACATGCATGTATATGTGTTTGGAAGTGTCTGCGCTCAAGTAGAACTCAATCGAGGGACAGTGCTGCGACACCCGGGTCACCGCGTGACCTGCCCGACATGCGGGGAAAACTAAAAGTTTTATGAGTAATGGAAATGGTGGTTAAAAAAATATTTTACAGTAATGGTCCAAAAAGAAAAAAAATTATTATTATTATTATTAAAGAAATTTCTTTTATTAAAAGGATTATTTTTATCATTATTTTATTTAAGTTATTATTATTATTATGATTATTGTTATAATATTATTATTATAAGAATGAAAAAAAAATCTAACCCTAATCCCGCATCACCCCCATTACCCTTAACTATGTGAGCTGCCTCACCCTCTAGGACCCTGGTCGCACTCCCTCTTTACCCCTGTGGTCGACTCTACCAGCAACGACACCCCCCGCCTCCCTGCACACCCGACCTCACCCTCGCCGTCACTTCACTCCTGCACTCCAGTGCTTCACTTCGCACATCTGGCCTCATCCCCCCTCAGCACACCTAGCCTCCTCCCTATTCAAATCCAAGCCGATAGCTGCCTCACCCCCTGGCTCCCGTCCGCCTCCTACCCACACCCTCTAGCATGCCCTCACCTTGCCAGCCCGTCGTCCACCTCGAGCAGCCCTGCTCCCGCAACCTTCCCTCTCTCTCTACACGCCCCCTACTGAATCTCTCTTCCAGCCGGCCTCCCACAATTCTATCCTGCACCGACGACGACCCCGAATCCCCATCACACTGCCTCTCCGCATCTCTCATCCGCTCCTTGAATGGTGCAAGTTGTTATCAGTCTCATTAAACTATTTTTTATCCTTTCATTCTGTATATCCTATTCATCAGATTTTTTTTCTCAGTCTGATTATCTATCCATTCTTTCCTTGAATAGGAATTAGATGCATATGAAAATAAGATACTACATCAATTAAACGTCTTATCCAATGCGTTGTTGTGGTTTTTTCTGTGTTTTTTCCTTGAAGTTATCTTATTTCCGTTCATTTTTTTAACTCTTATTTTTTCTGTGACATTGTTTTGATTCCTTTTTTTCACCCTCTAGTGCTTATTTAATTTAAAATTTATTATTTTCATTTAATGCTCGATGACTGAAAATCTTGTTTATCTCCCCCCTGACAGCACCTCCTTCTGCAACTTAGAATCAGCCCCCCTTCCCTCTCGCTGACTCCCTGCACCAGCGCGCACCCGGCGCACCTTCCCTCTGCCTTCCTTCTGCTCAAACCTGCAGCACCCTTCGACCTCACGATCACCAGCGAGCGATTCCCCTGCCTCCAGATCAGACGTCGTGCCACCTACCGGACCTCCTTCCAGCCGCCACACCCCTGACCCGCTACGCGCTCCCTCGACCAGCACGCAACCACCCTCCTATTCACTAGCGCAATGCCCGACGCCACTCATTTATCCGACCAGCAGCCACTGTGCCCCTCCCCTTGGTGATTCACCGACACCGACCCCCCTTTGACATCCCTCGATCATCATACGATGCATCACAACATTCTGCGACCCCCTGCTCCGGTCGCGACGCATCACGACCCCTTTTTTTTCCTTATTTCGCATGACCAGCCGCATGCCTCCTTTCCAATTGGGTGCGCGACGCACACCACTGCCAAAGGTGAGTAGTTTAGTTTTGTTCCATTTTTCCTACAGTGGTTTCGAGGTGAAACTGCGATGTTCAATTGTTTGAGTTATTTTTTTTAACCAAGTGTTTCTATGTTTTAGATTGTTTTGCTTTTATTGTAGCGCGTTGGCATGGTAATCCCACAATACCGCGGTCATCGACAGGTTGTACACACTTGTACTCCTGTGTGAGACATTTCATGTGGTTGTGATCGAGCTACAAATTGAGGTAGGTCCCCCACTGCACTTGTAACGACCTGAAATTTTGAATAAATCTTGTTTCCTAATTTTGTGTGTTATTTTATTTTTCAGACTCAAAAAAACTGTTTCATTTGATAACATGAGTATAATTAAAATGAGACTGTTGGGTTTTGACTATTATATGACCATTAGTCAGTATGACCGTTGAAAACTGAATGTTGTAAGTGACCTTGGTTCATTAATATAGATTCGATGGTCTCATCCAGTAGTCTCAGGCCAATCAAATCCCATCTAACAGAACTTGGGAAGGAGGTAGCACCACTGGGCTTTTCTCTGGACCAAACCCAAGATGAACTTCATCATGTGAAGCTAGAACGAAATCTCCTTCGCGATAAGTTCAAAATGATAGAAATTACTACTCGTGCGATGTTGGCCGAGCCTCTCTCGGATTCTCTCACCTTAACACACCTTACACTTAGGTCCTATGATGGTGTGATAAGGGGCTATGTAAGGAGACCGTAACTGCCTTGTGTAATCCTTTGTTTTAAATAAATTTTTTGATTTCTTCTTATGATGAAGTTTATGAATTTTCAAATGTCCGGATAAATATAGTATGCATATTTTTGATGAATTTTAGAGAACGGATATTTTAAAAATGTTTATGTAAACCTTAAATAATTAAAAATGTGTAATGATTTTCAAAAAATGGTCTTCTACAATTATGTTCAGTACGAAATTTAGAGTCTAATAAGATCAACTTAATTTTTTGATGAATAGTAAATTATGAATAGTTATTTTATGCTTAGGATTATTAATGTGACCAAATGGATTAGTAATCTCACTTAAAGAAAGTATTAATATAATCTAGGCACCTTGGTTAAGTAATGTGATTCAATAAAATGGTTAAATAACGGTTTCATAAATTATTAATCAAGTATTAGTTTTTTCGGGTGAATAGTGTTTTTTAATTAAAAATTAAATTAAAATTATTTAGAAAATTATTTTTATAAAATGGATTTCATTTTTGAACTCAGAGCATCAATATTATGTTAAGGTAATTTTTGGGGATTTTTCTGAGAAAAATGAATTTTCAATGAATAATGTATTTATTTAAAAATTAAATTAAAAATATTTAGAAAATTATTTTAATAAAATGGAGTTCATTTTTGAAATCAGAGCATCGATATTTGGTTAAGGTGAAATTTTGGGATTTTTCTGAGAAAGTTGAATTTTCGATGAATAGTGAAAATACAGTTTTAGGGTTTCGATATGTTTAATGACATCATAACTGTGTCATGATGATTTCATGAGATATTTTAAGGGTTGGATGACCAAAGGTGATGAATTATTGTATGGGGGGGACCCATGTGGCCAATACCACGGGAAAATACCATGGGCAAGCCCATGGTTTTGCCAAAACCACCAATGAGGTGTCCCTTGGCCATTAATGCCTTGTCCCCTCACTTTCCCTATAAATACCAAGCCATAATCTCATCCATTCGACTCCCAACTCTCCCCCAATGAATATCCGGTCTCATTAACTCCCAAGGAGTCCTCCCAAGGTTCCCCCAAGCCCTCAAGGTCCCAACCTTTGAGTTTTAAGAGTTACGTTTTAAGGTAAGGGATCCGACCTCTCTCTTTCTTTTCAAGTAATCTCTTTTATGTCATTTATTTTATGCTCCATGTTCTTATGTTGGAGGATGTTCTTTTATATTCATCTTACTGACCTTTTCATTTTCATATGATTAGAGAACCCCTCTTTATCTCATCAATTTGTTTTAAGAATGTTTAAGTGGTGCCGTTAGGCTGCTGAATTTTTAAGGGATTCTTTCACTCTTTTCATTTTTCAATGTTCTACTTTCATGTCAAGTATTTCAAGTTCCTTTTTTATTATGTTGTGGTATGATATCTATATCTATAATACTTATCTTTTATGTTCATATTATGAGAGACCCTATTTGATCTTGTCAATTCATTTTTGTTGAAGTTTAAGTGGCGCCGTTAGACTGCCGAATTTTTAAGGGATTCTTTCACCTTTCTCATTTTTCAAAGTTCTAATTTCATGTCAAGTATTTAAAGTTCCTTTTTATTATGTTGGGGTATGATATATATATCTATCATACTGATCTTTTATGTTCATATGATGAGATACCCTATTTTATCTCATCAATTCATTTTGGTTGAAGTTTAAGTGGCGCCGTTAGGCTGCCGAATTTTTAAGGGATTCTTTCACCCTTCTCGTTTTCAAGATCTATTTTCATGTAAAGTATTTCATGTTACTTTTTATTATATTGGGGTATTATCTCTAAATATATCATACTGATCTTTTATGTTCATATTATGAGAGACCCTATTTGATCTCATCAATTCATTTTTGTTGAAGTTTAAGTGACGCCGTTAGGCTGCCGAATTTTCATAAGAGAAATCTTATTTTTTTCTTCCTTTCATGTTCTTCATTTCATATGGTATTTCTTTAAAATTTCATTACCATGTTCTTAAATCCTTTATATTCTGTTCCTATACTGTTTTATGGGTCATTTATGAATGTTTGAACCATGTCCCCTCTCTTTTCAATGTTTTCTAAAACCCCGAAACATAGCCGTTATGCTGTAGAATTTCCGTCTCAAAAATGTATCTTTTTTTCTAAAGTTCTTTTATTTTATTAAGTGAATACTCAAAGATCTATCTTCTATAGGGGTATTCACATATATACCAAGTTTTTCTATTTTAAATTATGGGATTTACATACATTGTACCCACTTTCCCTTTCCGTGGGTTTAAAGTGACATAAAGATAATGTCTTTAAAGCAGTTTTAAAACGTTATGATTATGAAATGAAACCCATTTCTTTTATGCTATATGGATTGTTTATGAAATGATTGATGATGATATATGTGAATCACATGATAATAAATACATGTCAAGGGTGCGCCCTGATAGTGCTCCAATGCATTGGGTAAATACTTAATCTCTAGAGATGACTATTTTTAACGACGCCTTGGTGAATAACCTTGGTAATTTTTAATGACACCTTGGGGATGGACCTTGGTGAAACAGAAATGATTGTCAATATTAAATGTTGTATCCACATCTACAGGTTATGAAATATGTTATTTTTATTATGAAATGCCTCATTATTTCATTCTCATGCCTTAAATTTCTTTTCATGACTTTATTGATATATCTCAAGTTCACATGTTAAATGTTTCCCTTGTTTCCCTTACTGGGACTTCTGCTCACCCTTTCTTTTGATGTATGTACCCAGGTTATGAGATTCAGTAATTAACCTAGGATTAACATAATGATAATACTTTCAAGTGTTCAAGAAGAATGTTTTTTTTGTTTCATGTATTAAGTTCCTGGTTTCCAAGACACTAAACCTTAAAGATCCTCAATTTTGTATAATGTAATGAAAGTTTATGTGACAAAAAGGCGGGATGCTATAATTGGTATCAAAGGATGGTTTAGTTATTTATGGAAATTAAGATATGAAAACTTTAGGAAGAACCCTATAGAAAATTTTAAATAAAGGAAATCTTCCTGGTATTTTGGTGAGTATTGAGTAAGGGGTTTCCAAGCAAATACATCCCTGTCTGGATACGAGCAGGTAGAGGTGGATCTGGCACAGATGTACATAGGGGTAAAACCCGAAAACACCGCTTTGAGCTAGACTCGAATGGGAACTGGTACACGACAAAGGGCCTTGCTGTACTCTTGGTTACGACACTCCTAGGGGATATTCTTTGGTAAATTCATAAGCTTAGTATGAACCATTATTAAAGGAAAAAACATAAAATAAAATAAATATTCACATAAGAATATATGATCATAGATAACCTAGTTTGAAACCTAGGGGATCACAAGTTAGGGTATACTTTTCTTCTATAAGTTATCCTTATATTATTTAAGTTCCTTTTCATGATTAGTGGCTAAGTATTTAAGCCCCTAATTATACTTTATTTTCTTAGTTAATGGTGGGAAATGGAAGAACATGTCCCAATAACCAATGTGATAGGAAATGCGACGATTGCCGTATTAATATGATAGAGATGATTAGGGGATTAAAAGATGATTATTATTTTGGAAGACGTTCACTATTTTGGGGACCCTATATGATCGAGGTAAATAGATTACTATGGTATTTTTGTTGAGGAGTAAAGGTTGACTTATATTTTGAAGAATAGATGAATTTAAGGTGGACTTATAGTAATTTAGGTTACTTATGGAAATGATTAACCTATCTTGGGTAAAATATGTTTAGGTTAGCTACTTTTGTTATAAGATGTTAGGAGTGGTTGATGTTATTTGGAGATGAACAATGAAGTTTATTTTGGAAGACTATGTTATCAAATCCTTCTTGTATTTGGGTTTCAATCTTAGTTTGGTTTATTTTGAGGAATTTTAAGAACAATTATTTATGGAATGGTCTATGATGAACTTTGGGTAGTACCGTTGAACTTTGAAGATTTAAAGTAGTTTTCCTTCCTCTAGGGTTCTTTCTTTTGGAAGATTTGTTTTATCTTACCCTTTCTGTTTTTGGGATAATGTTTAAAGATATAAGAAATAGATAGTTAATCTTTGGTGGATTATGTGATTCTCTATAAGATGATTCTTGTACTTTGATGAGACCAAGTAGTTTTGAATGCTCATCATTTGGAGAAAAGATTAGTTTTGGTAGAAACTTATTAAAGGATGAAACTCTACTGGAAGGTAGGTATATTTCCTTATGTTTTTATTCTATGTAGTAAATGAATTCCTCAAAATTATTAAAAGGAACGTAAAAAAAAACGTTGTTGGTTTAAGCTTCCTACTGGGCAATCAAAGACCGTTTACACACATCATAAGTTTGTGATTTTCTTGTGGTTAACTTTCTTATAATCATGTTTTATATCACTCTCCCTCAGAACTTGACCCTTTGTTTTTTCTTCCATATCCATGTTTTCCTACACGGAATCCTAGTATGGTTTAACTCGGGTGGACTTTATAATTACTTTTCTTTCTTTTAAAGTAATAGTGTTACTGACTCTTTTTTCGATGTGGGACTTTCAATGAAATTTCAAAACCCAATTTTAAAAATTGCAAGGATGCAATTTCTTAAGGGGGGAAGATTGTAATGACCTGAAATTTGGAATAAATCTTATTTTCTAATTTTGTGTGTTATTTTATTTTTTATACTCAACAAAACTGTTTCATTTGATAACATGAGTATAATTAAAATGAGACTGTTGGGTTTTGACTATTATATGACCGTTAGTCAGTATGACCATTGAAAACTGAATGTTGCAAGTGACCTTGGTTGATTAATATAGATTCGATGGCCTCATCCAGTAGTCTCGGGCCAATCGAAGCCCATCTAACGAAACTTGGGAAGGAGGTAGCACCACTGTGATTTTCTCTAGACCAAACCCAAGCCGAACTTCATCATGTGAAACTAGAACGGAATCTCCTTCGCGAGAAGTTCAAACTGATAGAAATTACTACTCATGCGATGTTGGTCGAGCCTCCCTCAGATTCTCTCACCTTAGCAAACCTTACACTTAGGTCCTATGCTGGTGTGATAAGGGGATATGTAAGGAGACCATAAATGCCTTGTGTAATCCTTTGTTTTAAATAAAATTTTTGATTTCTTCTTATGATGATGTTTATGAATTTTTAAATGTTCGGATAAATATAGTATGCATATTTTTGATGAATTTTAGAGAAAGGATATTTTAAAAATGTTTATGTAAACCTTAAATAATTAAAAATGTATAATGATTTTCAAAAAATGGTCTTTTACAATTATGTTCAGTACGAAATTTAGAGTCTAATAAGATCAACTTAATTTTTGATGAATAGTAAATTATGAATAGTGATTTTATGCTTAGGATTAGTAATGTGACCAAATGGATTAGTAATCTCACTTAAAGAAAGTATTAATATAATCTAGGAACCTTGATTAAGTAATGTGATTCAATAAAATGGTTAAATAACGGTTTCATAAATTATTAGTCAAGTATTAGTTTTTTCAGGTGAATAGTGTTTTTAATTAAAAATTAAATTAAAAATATTTAGAAAATTATTTTTATAAAATGGATTTCATTTTTGAACTCAGAGCATCGATATTATGTTAAGGTAATTTTTGGGGATTTTTCTGAGAAAAATCAATTTTTGATGAATAGTGAAAATGGAGTTTTAGGGTTTCGGTATGTTTAATGACATCATAACTATGTCATGATGATGTCATGAGATATTTTAAGGGTTGGACGACCAAAGGTGATGAATTATTGTATGGGGGGACCCATGTGGCCAATACCATGGGCAAATACCATGGGAAAGCCCATGGTTTTGCCAAAACCACCAATGAGGTGTCCCTTGACCATTAATGCCTTGTCCCCTCACTTTCCCTATAAATACCAAGCCATCCTCTCATCCATTCGACTCCCAAATATCCCCTAATGAATCTATGGTCTCATTATCTCCCAAGGAGTCCTCCTAAGGTTCCCCCAAGCCCTCAAGGTCCCTACCTTTGAGTTTTAAGAGTTATGTTTTAAGGTAAGGGATCCGACCTCTCTCTTTCTTTTCAAGTAATCTCTTTTATGTCATTTATTTTATGATCCATGTTCTTATATTGGAGGATGTTCTTTTATATTCATCTTACTGCCCTTTTCATTTTAATATGATGAGAGACCCCTTCTTTCTCTCATCAATTTGTTTTAAGAATTTTTAAGTGGTGCCGTTAGGCTGCCGAATTTTTAAGGGATTCTTTCACTTTTTTTTTCATTTTTCAATGTTCTAATTTCATGTAAAGTATTTCAAGTTCCTTTTTTATTATGTTTTGGTATGATATATATATCTATAATAATTATCTTTTATGTTCATATGATGAGAGACCCTATTTTATCTCATCAATTCATTTTTGTTTAAGTTTAAGTGGCGCCGTTAGGCTGCCAAATTTTTAAGGGATTCTTTCACCTTTCTCATTTTTCAAAGTTCTACTTTCATGTCAAGTATTTCAAGTTCATTTTTATTATGTTGGGGTATTATATCTATATATATCATACCGATATTTTTATGTTCATATGATGAGATACCCTATTTGATCTCGTCAATTCATTTTGGTCGAAGTTTAAGTGGCACCATTAGGCTGTCGAATTTTTAAGGGATTCTTTCACCCTTCTCGTTTTCAAGATCTATTTTCATGTCAAGTCTTTCATGTTCCTTTTTATTATGTTGGGTTATGATCTCTAAATCTATCATACTGATATTTTATGTTCATATTATGAGAGATCCTATTTAATCTCGTCAATTCATTTTTGTTGAAGTTTAAGTGACGCTGTTAGGCTGCCAAATTTTCATAAGAGAAATCTTATTTTTGTCTTCCTTTAATGTTCTTCATTTCATATGGTATGTCTTTAAAATTTAATTACCATGTTCTTAAATCCTTTATATTCTGTTCCTCTACTATTTTATGGGTCATTTATGAATGTTTGACCCATGTCCCCTCTCTTTTCAATGTTTTCTAAAACCCCGAAACATAGCCGTTATGCTGCAGAATTTCCGTCTCAAAAATGTCTCTCTATTTTTCTAAAGTTCTTTTATTTTATTAATTTAATACTCAAAGATCTCACTTATATAGGGGTATTCACATATATACCAAGTTGTTCTATTTTAAATTCTGGGATTTACATACATGAGACCCGCTTTCCCTTTCCGTGGGTTTAAAGTGGCATAAAGATCATATCTTTAAAGCAGTTTTAAAACGTTATGATTATGAAATGAAACCCATTTCTTTTATGCTATATGGGTTGTTTATGAAATGATTTATGATGATATATGTGGCTCACATGATAATAAATACATGTCAAGGGTGCGCCCTGATAGGGCTCCAATGCATTGGGTAAAGACTTAATCTCTAGAGATGACTATTTTTAACGACGCCTTGGTGAATAACCTTGGTAATTTTTAATGAAACCTTGGGGATGGACCTTGGTGAAATAGAAATGATTGTCAATATTAAATGTTTTATCCACATATTCAAGTTATGAAATACGATATTTTTATTATGATATGCCTCATGATTTCATTCTCATGCCTTAAAGTTCTTTTCATGACTTTATTGATGTATCTCAAGTTCACATGTTAAATGTTTCCCTTGTTTCCCTTACTGGGCCTTCTGCTCACCCTTTCTTTTGATGTATGTACCCAGGTTATGAGATGTAGTAATGAACCTAGTATGAACATAAGGATAAACCTTTCAAGTGTTTAAGAAGAATGTTTTTTTGTTTCATGTATTAATTTCCTGGTTTCTAAGACACTAAACCTTAAAGATCCTAAGTTTTGTATAATGAAATGAATGTTTATGTGACAAAAAGGTGGGATACTATATCACTCGCCATTAAATTCACAATTTATTAATTTCTTGATATTTTATTAATTTCAATAAATGAGAAATAATATAAGATAATTAATTTTTAAATGATTATTTAGTTTAAAAAGAGCCATTTATTTTATACGCAACACTTGAAATATTTTCTTGATGAACGGACACACAGTAGTGAAAGAATACCCGTTTGGACTTTAAACATAATTTACAGAATTTCAAATGTTGTTTTTTTATTGATAAATGTTTTATTTTAGACCATGAACAAGTGTTTTGGTTATCTTGAGAAATGATTATTTTCTTTAAAATTGGTGAAGACCCGTTTGACACTTTAATAAAATAAATTATTTTGGAAAACTCTCTTTGAGGTGACTCAGGGGTCATCTTTGGTGTACATTGACTGCATGAGTTGTGTGTGATGTTTGTGCTAGTTGATTGACTTTTTTGACTCACCCCTTTCCTTTTTATTAAACATGTTGACATGGGAACCTAGAATAGTAAGTGAATCTTCTGAGAGTGATTTCTGCACTAGTTTAGATTATGCACTGACTAGTGGATCTTAGTACAGATTATACTCTGCTAGGGGATTGGGTCCCTCGGTTAGGCCATATAAGGAAACACCAGGCGTTAGGACGTTATTACATCATCGAGAGTAGGCATGCCTTCAGGATGAGTCACATGTATGGTGTGTTTTGGATTGTTCACGAGCTCCTAGGGTCGACCCATATTTTCTTTAGTGTTTATTTTTATGTGGTAGATGATTGAGAGGTCCAGTTCAGTTGCTGTCCCCTGTGTTCCACTTCTTTTCTATTTCCCTTAGTGTGTATTGGGTGTTGTGTGTGGTTTTCCATTTGACTAACAACTAAAATTTAGATTTCTAAATTGTTCACAAAAAAAATGTTTTAAAATGCAATGCACCTGTTCCTTTCAAACATTAAACTTGTCTTTAAATTAAAAAGGTAAATGAACTATTACTTGTTTTAGAAATGAAAGTGTGTGTGGAAACCAATATTTTATATAATTTAGTTCAAACCTGGAATTTTTAAATTATTTATTTAAAGGTAGTGCATTGGGAATAGTTTGTTGGGCACACCTACTGAGTTTTAGTACTCACGAATATAGTGTTTTTCTGTTTTTAGTTTCTATGCAGGTTTGAATCGAGCTTTCTCACCGTGGGTGAGACTTGGTTGTGGTTTGGAGATTGACTCTCGAGGTCATGGGGAGTTTTGGCCGTGGCTAGGTTAGGTTGTTATTGATCGTTCTTTCTTTTCGTGTTGTTTATTTACTTTTCATTGTTCTATTTTATTTCCTATGCTTTATTCATTTTTATTGGGACAAATTACTCTCCTATTGTTCTTTGTTGATGCCCTGATGCTTGTCGCCAGCCTGAGAGGATAGGGAATGCCTCTCGGGCCATGTCACGGACTGGCTCGGGTGACTGGTTCAGGGTCGACCCGGGTTGGTTCATGACAATTAAACCTCACAAGGATAAAAAAAGATCATCCTTATAGGCTAACAATAAGGTTGAAGATTTTTAGAAGAAGAAGAAAGTTAATAAGACCATGTATGTATCCAAAACTAGAAGTGTTAAGAATTACAAAATTTTTAAGGAATTAAAGCTTAAAGAAAAAATTTCCACAACTAAAGACTCTGTTAAGGCTAAGAATAAGATGTAAAAAATCTACCAAAATTGTGGTTCAAAACAAATAAATAAGGTTTATGGTTAGAAAGATGATGAAAAATAGATAAGCAGTTCTGGATAGTGTGCAATTTACAAAGGAAAACATGATTTCTATGGATATTTCTGGTACTGTGGAAACTTTGCGAATACAATGAATTTTTTTTGTTTCAATCATTAACTCTACAATAAATCTAGGAGGTATTAGAGACAAATTTATATGTGTGAGTCAACCCAATCAAAGAATACAACCTAAAACAATCCATTTTTAAAATTAAAATTAGATTTAAACCTTTAGAAAATATTTTTGAAAGATGTGATTAGCCCGAAAATCTTGTTAAAAGATGTTGTGTTATGCTACTATCTCAACAAAGTTTATATAGAAAATATAAAAATCCTCATGTAAAGTAAGATAAGGGTAAGGATAATACCTTAGTTATTGAAAATACACTCAGGTACACAAAAGGAGAATGACCTTGGATATTAGATAATGGGTTTTCTTTATACATGATCGAAGATTTGAAAATTTTGAAGAATGTAAAATATTATAAAGATAGAAAAATGAATTTTGGAAATAATGAGTCACTTAGAATCAAAGGAATTATATCTACTATTATTAGAAAATTAAAATTAAAATTTATAAGTTCATTATTTATTGGTGGAATAAAACACAACCTATTGTGTATTATACAACTTTGTGATGAAGGAAACAAAGTCTTTTTTAGAAAATATGTCTTTTTTACTAAAAGTATTAAAGATAGGAAAGTTGTAATTATAGGAAAATGAACCAAGGGAATTTTTTTTTCATATTATAGATGCATAGTGTTTATGATATCTGAGAAATATGTAAGATAACCAGTTATGGCATAAAATCCTGAGACATATGTTCCAGATGAATATGAAGAAGTTTAAAAAGAGAGGAAGTATTTGTGATGTTCCTCACATAATATGAAGAAATTATTGGTGTTGGTCGATATTCCAGAAAGGAAATATTCTTAACTCAGTACATAATAAGGTCAAGATATATTCAACTCATCCCTAGGAGTTTATCTATTCTAAAATTTGTAGCCTCATGAGAAAGTAACAGAAAAATGAAGATAAGTAAATTATTTCCTTTAGTGATGATTTCTCTTATATTATATGTATTATTTTTTTGAAACATAAATCATAGGCTCTCAAAACATTTAAGAGTTTCAATATAAGCGCTAAAAAGGAATGTGGATATTCTATAAAGAAAATTTGAACAGATATTAGTGCCAAATACACTAATGTGAAGTTTAAATATTATCTTTAAAATCATACATTCATATAATAGTTTGTTCCTTCTCGGCCCATTACTTTTTTTGTTTGGGATTTAGAGGTTTTATAAGGAGGATTGAGGAGGGTTTAGTGGGATCATAGCTATAATTTAACTGATATAGGTGGTTTATTATGTGAATATGTATTCATGTAATGAGAGTTTGATTCATGGTTTGGAGGATGGTGATTTATTTCTCGAGTTTCAGATGGGGGTTCTATGTTTAATGAACTCATGATGTGAAGGAATTTTTCATGACATGAATTAATTTCAGCTTGAGGTGCCATGAAAATAAGTAGATGGTTTTCAGGTTTAAAGTTTGAGGAGTTAACAGGTTTAACTAGATTCACATCTTGAAATGGATGGCCTCACAAAAACTCACGACATGAATATGTAATTCATGATGTGAATATGAAGAGTTCCAATTTTTTTATAAATATCAGGGCTCACCCAAATTATTTTTTTATTCTCCCATTTTCCATAAACCATGGGCAGACATTAGGTGTTTTTAGAGGATCTTACAACCCATTTACTCTTGATTTTATCCTTGTATTTCATAGGTTGATCATTGGTAATATGATGTGGGTTCTCCTCTTTATCCCCTTATTTATTTTAGTTCTTCTTTCAAGGATTCACAATAGTGACGATGTTTTGATTAGGGTGTGGGTTGTGATTTTGATGATCCCTTTGTGTGGTTCCGATTGATTTTAGGTTTTCTTGTGCAGTTGTGGTCTTTTGGTTGTTTCTTCTTTTCACTATTTTGTGCAATGCATCAGAAATCTCTTTTAAGTTAGGTGATCCTTATTCTTTACCTATTTATGTGAATGTGTGGGGATTACATACTTTTTCCTTCCATTGGGTGGATAGTAAGGGTTGGATTAATATAGGTAATGAATTAGATTAATCTAAAACTAATTTTAATGGGGATAAATAACATGTTTTATTTATTTGATGATATTATTGATGATTTTATGCACGCTTGTTACCATTTCTAAAAATCATGGTTGTTGAGAGCCTTGATTGTGATGTAGTTGATATGTATGTGACACCCTTATTATGATGATTTTTTGTTTTCACCATAAATAAAAGAATAATAATGTATATTTGGATAATGAATTGGTTGAACATGGAAATTTAGAATTTTTGTGATAATACACATGCTAAATAATGTAGTAAAGTAATCTAATCCCTTTAACCTAAATTGTGGAAGCTGGGATGAGATGTTATGTGTAGTTGTACTTGTTGTGTCACCCTATGTGATGTGGGATATTGTGTGGTGATGGTGGTGAACAGATGGGTTTTGAAATGTGTGGGGAAATGATGTGATGGTTGGTTGGAATGGTATGTGATGTGAGTGGTTGTGTGACAATAGTTATGTGTGATGGTTGTGTTGTGCGGTTGTTGTGATGATATGGATTGGCTGATGTGGTGTTGTGATAGTGTTTTATGTGAGATGGGTGAGCTATTATGTAGTGTGGTTGTGTTATCTTCCCAGTTATCTATGGAATAAATTTTGATGTCGAATGAAATGATTTGGGTTGGTAAATGAATAATAATGGGTTGTAATTTCCTAAAAATTACTTTTTTATTTCCAAACACTTTTAAGGGGAAGTGAGAAACCATGTCAGTACAAAACACAGAGCATCAAACATCAAAGGAGATAAACGAACCATTGAAATCTAGTTTAAGTCTATTAGATGAATTATTCCTAAGTAGTTTCCAAATAATCCCATTTAACTTTAAAATAGGATCATCTTTGATAAGGTCTTCAAACCGACAAGCTAACTTGTCCCACGTCTGTATGAACTCCTCCATGTTTAACTTTCCTGCATTGAATTATTTTACCAAAATATTATCTTTCTTATCGATCCACTCTGTTCTCACCTTGTTAGTGGACACATGAAGCAATATATCAATCATCTTATCACCATCCTATTTCGAGGTTTTGAATGTAATCACTTTCTCCAACATCTCTTCCTCAGAATAGATAATAATTTCCCATAGCTTACCTTCACCTACTGACTCAACCCGGCCAGTGTTGACCACGTTGGAAGATAAGTTTGTCACATTGGAAACATCCAACAAGCCTTCTTCATCCCGTATCTGATCACTAGAAATGGGAATGTAATCCCCTTCATCATCCCTTAACTTATTAGCTGACCTAGTCTCCATCAGTTTAGGTAAGTGTGAGTAATATTTACTCCCTATAGATTTTACCCTTCATTATAATGCACCTCCCAGAATCTCGGTTTCCCTTCTGCCCCTTCTTTCACCTATGGATGTGAAGCCCACTACCATAAATATCCTCTAAATATTAGATGATACTAGGATAGAGATCTCATCGACCAACTCTGTATCACATGTTCCTTACCATGCAGAAAGATTATCCACTGGTTGAGGGTTATGATTGCCCGACATAGCCCAAGTAATATCAAGATGCTCTGTAACTGGAGCCTCCACCTCCAAGACTTCAAAATGTTTATTGGTGATAATATTTGAGATTGGTATTTTGAAAATTGACCTTATCATGACATTTACTACTCCCCATTCCCATCCAGCATACTCTGCTTAGGATCAAAGCAGGCAGTTGGGTGCCCCTACCCTGTTGCTTGTGTTAGAACCACACTCTCACATGTTCGAACAACCACAACATAGGAGGTAGGTTTTGGTGAAATTATTCTTGGTTCCACAGAGTCAAGGTCTGAATCCCTCACAATGCCTACTAATTCAGACAGAACCTTCCATATCAGAATGTCCCCATCCAAATCAGATCTCAACCTTTCTAAGATGTCTGAAACCTTCGGGTCGGGATTCATGGGTCTCACTTCTTTCTGGATGGGATCAGTAGAGACTAAAATCTTGGTACCCAATTGACCAACTACAGGTGACTCAGAATACTCTGGCTAAACACGCTGTTGATCCTCCTCCTCCATGCACCGACACCGATATGATAAAGTAAGATGACCCAGATGATTATAGGAAGAACATAAATTTGTCCAAGACTCAAAAAAGATGACTTTTTTGTAGATAAATTCCTCCTCAACAACAATCCATACCCATTCCACTGGAGTCTTAGACATATCAACTTCAACACAAACAAGAGGACTAACCGGGTGACAAACAGAGTTTGTACAGCTATCAGAGCAAAGATACCAGCCAACTAGATTCCCAATCATACGAATAATAGAAGGATTTTGGAAAGGCAATGGTATTTTAGGGAATCTTACCCATAATGTTGAATAAGGAGAGTCTTGTTTCATGTGAAAATAATATGACCATCGGAAGAGGTAGAAGCGACATCCATTGCAGGAACGGGGAGCTGAAGACTAGGTGAGGATCAAGTCATCCATTGGAGAAAAACGAATCATTATATGACATTTATCCATGATCCCAACTATCACGTGCTCTTGGAGACCCCAAGATCCAAGTACAAACCTGTCGAACGAATCAACTAAAGTCTGATGGTTGTGGAATCGAGCAACCATCATCAACATTACCATTTTTATTCAAAGAAACACGAAACAACCCCAAACAACACAAGACCAGGAACAACAAAGCTCTGGGAGGCTAGAAATAATGGAGACCGAGGGCATCCCCCCGGATCAAGTTCACCCCCTCTGGTTTAAGTTGAGAAACATGGGAAATAAATTGAAACGGGATACCTGGGGTCGCCAAAGAAGCCAAGTGGTCGGCCACCTTATTCCCCTCCCTCCATGTTTGGGTGATCTGAGTATTACCGGCGAGGAGAGCTCTGCATTTTCGAATTGTGTAAACAATGGACCAGGGTACAATACCATTTCCACGCAGTGCCTCGCAAATTAACATTGAGTCTGACTCCACATGTGAGATGTGGAGATCCCGTTGCCTACATAATGAAATACCTGAAAGAACATCCTACGCCTCTGCCTGCAGGGAGTTACCAACACCATAATGCGTCATAAATACTGAGAACTTTTGGAAAAATCAAAATGGCTGGGAAAGAGGGAAGATAATCAGGGTTGGATAATGGTTGAAAGGAGTGAGTCAGATTCATTGAAGAAGATAAAGGAAGGACTCCCTCCCCCTTTAGAGAGGGGGAGGGGTCTGGGGTCGGTGCCATCTCCACCTAGGGTTTCATCGAGAGGGAGTTCCAAAACATTTCAAAATCCCAAATGAATGGGTTGGAATTGATGTGTGGTAATTTTATTAAATTAATTGAACAATAAATGAATGGACATGTTAATGTGAATGAAATGGATTATTAAATGAGGGTTAGTGGAAAATTATCAATAAATTAATGGACATGTTAATGTGAATGAAATGGATTAGTAAATGAGAGTTAGTGGAAACTAATCAAAATCTAGAAAATGGTGGAATATGTAATTGAAAGTGGAATTGTTTCATTATGTGTGGTGGTTGTGTGATGTGATAAATTTAGTGGCATAAATAGTTATGGTGGATATTGTATGGTGAAGTGGTGGTTATTTGGTGTATTCTAGTGCGGTTGATGTGAACTCCTAGGTTGGGTATTGTATGATATCTATTTATCATGTATTTTATGTTATTTATTTACATACCCCACCCAAGTTAGATAACCTCACCAACATACAAATGTTTCGGGTTCTAGGTTTTTTCTCCAACATCTAGGTTGGTGGTGATACAAATGGTTAGCTACCCCCTCTTCCTTACTCTTCCTTCAACAGTGATGATACAAGTTGGTGTTGGAGATTAGTCAGTGATGATATGGGTTGGTGTTAGAGATTACCCAGTGAGGATAATAATTTGATATGTGGTGGGGGTCATGTGTGGTGGGAGGAGGGAATGAGGTTGATTTCCTTCATGTTCATGATACCCCACTACCTTGGATATGTGATGAGGTTGTGATGTGTGATGAGTTAGTGATGTGATGATGACTAATTCTAACTATATATAATAGACCCTATGGGAGGTTGGGATAGGTAGGGATGCATCCCAAACCACATTAGAGATGAATGGTTATGTGGTGTTATGTGTATGGAAGGGATTAGAGCATAAAAAGTTTGATGTTGGGGGTGTGAGAGAAGGAAATTAGTGGATAAATGATTATGGGGTGAATTTTCTTTGTATTATTTTGATACTATGTTACTATATTGGATGTTTGATTGGGTGAGTGTTCTATAGTGAGGATAGGATTGGTTATATAACCTATTTATCTTCATTTTGGTTCTGTTGTTTGTTCACTGGTGCATTAATATGCTCTTTTCACATGCACATTTGAGACCTTGAGTTTGATCCTATCGAGTATAAATGTTACGCTCACCCTACATATATAAAATATTTTTTAGTTTTCTAGAAGGACTTTGGGGACCAAGATGCACATTACTATCTTGGGTTTTGGAGCTCCTGCCATATTAATTATCTTTTGGTATTCAATTGAATATTTTTATTTGTATTTGTTGACATTGTTCATGCATTGTGGGATTATTTTGGTTTACTTTTATTTTTTTTTGTTGGGGTTACTTTTCATGTGATTTATCCTATCTCTTGGTCCTATATTATTATAGAGGTTAATGCCTTCCATATGTGATATTTTTATACCCTCAATGCTTGTCACTAACCTAAGGCCTACTGAAGGCAGGACTCAGGGATACTTATCTCTCTCCCTTCATTGATGGATTAAGAGGAGTACCTTTGGAGGGGGGGGGGTTATGATATAGTGGTACCAAATGTTTTAGTTAAGATATATGATGGAGTTTGGAGTTAGGTACTATGAGGATTTCATGAGTTGGTAGGGAAACAATGTTATTTGATCTTAGTTCATGACATAGGTTAGGGAGACCATCCAGGACATGGGATTTTAGAGACCCCCCGTGATCTGATGCAAGGAATCTAAACTTATTGAACAACCAAAGAAGGTGGGCCTATTTTTAGGGTCGAGACCTAAGATAGGTACATTCATCATGATTTATTATGTTCATTTCTAAATTGAATGACTGTAGGAAATTAAAATTAATTAATTAAATAAAATTTGATAAAATTACATTCTAACAAGTTTAGGATTTCCCCTTGATTTTTATGAATGGATCCTGGTAATCATCCATGAGTAGCTCAACCAGTAGAGGTTTAGTAGGATTATCTAGTTGATCATCGGAGGATCAAACCAATAGAGGATGATGGGGCATGGTATAGGGATCTACATGCCTTTCAAAGGTAGAGATTGGTGAAATATGAGGGGAGCGTCTCTGATTTTGAGATAGAGTGCTGATTGGAGAATCTTGAGATCTCCTTCAGTCCAATTCCAGCTTGGGATGAGTTATGGGTACTTTTGATAGTTTTTCAAATATAGGGAGATGTGAGTTAGTAGTGGATACCATATCTTGGTGACCTTAAGGAGGAAAATGTGGCATGGCTAGACTTTCATAAGGAGTTCTATTCAAAATTCCTATATTTGATAATGAATGAAATAAAGAGGAAGAAGTTTTCATCCACTAATCAGGGGTGCCTGAGTATATGGAAAAGTAGTATTGGATTCAAAGACTTCCTACACTTTTCCCCTAATGTCTTTCCCGATGAGAGGTTCAAAGTACGACATCTGGAGGAGGCATTGTGCCCAGTGATCTGGTATGTGGTCATCCCATTGATGCTTTATACATACCTGGAGGTGTATAAGAAGAAAAAGGTTATTGAGAAAATTCTTTATCTATTATGTGAGACTCAAGATAGTGTATATAAGGGAATATTGATGATCAGAGCTTCATCTAGTGGGTCCTAGATGTTTAGGCAGTTGAGGTTTCGACTAGCGGGGAACTGACTTTGGAAAATCCCTTTACACCCTTCTAGGACATGTGGCTTCTGATAACCTTCTAGAGGCTTCCCATTTTCATTATATATCTACTAGAGACATGAACACCACCAAGATCATTGTTTGACTGCTAAAGGAGGCCAATTTCAAATGGGCATCCAAACCAATTTTTGTCAGAAACATTAGTTACCTATGAGGTAGTTTCAATTGCTGGGACCACCGATTCTTGTTTAGCAACTGAGAAAAGATGGTGTTCGTAGGGTGTAGCCTCATGATGTTCCCCATACTTAGGGACCTAGGCCATAGCATGGTCGTATAGGCCGATAACAGAAAGGTAGAGGATTTGGGCGTGGTGAGATGCATGCAATTGTAAGGACCCAACCTTAAACATTATATATTATAGTTATTTTAAACTAGAAATAAATTTATTTTTCTAAATATATTTTTAGGTTTATAGTTTCAAATAATTAGGTCATAACTTTTATATATCAAATTCATATATTGAAAAGTGGATACTTCTATTCAGTGTACATTTTTTTCACAGTATAAGACTTTTAAGAACAAAACACGATTTCATTTCATGAAAAATATTCACGACTTTCAATTTGAATTATTTTTTTCCCTTACCCATCCTTATATCCTATGATTTTTTAAAAATGTTGGATGATCAAAATAAGCTCAGTAAGTTATATAAAAAGAATAAATCTATTATTATAGTGAAAAACATGAAAACCCCTGAAAAAAACTTTTCTAAAAAACATACCTTTTACCCAGAAAAGGGTATCATATTTTTCAAAAAAGATTATTATCTTAAATTTTGAAAATAAAATAATTTGTAAGAAAACTCATTGACAAGAATATAAAAACTATATAGGTAAATTGGGACATCATTTTATATATCACTCTTAAAAATAGAATAACCAATATGACCAACTTCTATCTCTAGAGTACCCAATGCATTGGAGGGCTATCACAGACCCACCCATCCTTGGTTAATAATGTAACCACCTATCCCTAGTTAATAACATAACCACTCATCCTTGGTTTATAATAGAACCACTCATCCTTAGTTTATAATGGAACCACACACCATAAAAAATAATTCCCAAGAAATATAACATGGTCAAAGACACATAAAATCTTTTATTTTTCTAACATAAAATATTCTTTTCAACCATAAGAAAACATTTCTGGATATTGAAATGCCCCTTTCCTTTAAAAACTCAATTTTAAATACCAAAATACCCATAAAAGGGAAAGAGGGTTTTTATTTAAAGAAAATATGGAATCTTTTAAAGGAATAAAACATTGAATAAAATTAAATAATTTCATCTTAGATGGAAAATTATTTTGAAAGATCACTTAGAACATTTCTTATGGGAAATACCCTTTCAATTTTTAAATCACTTGTTTTTTTTAAAAAGTTGCACAAATATTAAGGGAGAAATTTCTTTTAAAGATAAACTTGAAAATTTTTAAAGTAAGATTAAAAATATCGAGGTTTCATGATGAAGGAAAATTTATTTCATGCTGTATAAGTTTAAAAAAGAATCAATTCCACACTTTTGTTGGAAAAGTCACAAAGTACCTCATTTGGAAAACAACACAAAAATTCATTTCAAAAAATTTTGTAAAAAGTAAAACATGGGTAAAAATGAATTTAAAAAATAATAGGATAATAATAATTTTTTAAAACATTTTTATAAAATATGTATATGAAAGAAAAAGATAATTTTAAGGGAAATTGTAAAAGATGATTTTTAAAAGAAAATATCTTACCCTGAGTCCGACTCATCACGTGCATTATTTATATTTTTGAATAATAAAATTATGTTAATTATTTAATTACATAAGAAAATTTTAAAATTTTATTATTCCTTTTATCTCACTTATTTCCATGTTATATAAATTACTTAATCATTTATGTTTACCTCAGACGTTTTGACAATATTTGGTACATAAGTCTAAAATAAAATTTCTAGGTTGAATATGGCCAAATAGGTCATTATTACATCATATAAAAAATAATAATCATGAAATAATTATAATTTTTATAAATAAATTATTCTTTTAAAAAAATTCATGAAATGTAACTATGAAAATTGAACTACGTTACAATCATGGAGATGATAGGCCGTATGTACAATTGAGTAACGTTTCCATTTTTCAACGATCATTATGGAAAGAAGGTAATTATAATTTTATATTTCTATAATGATAATAATATCATATATATAATATTATTTCTTTATATATATTTATATATATCATCCATGTGATGTGGTTATGAAAAAAGAATCACATCGCTTTGTGGAGCTGGTAGTCCACATGTATACACAAATGACATCATCAATTTTGAGTGTATGGAAAGGTAATCAGATAAATGATATATTATATTTTTATAAATATAAATATTTCATGAATATCATATATAAACATTAACTCTATCATTATAACTATTCTTGAAATATGGTTATGGAAAATGAATTACATCGGTTCGTGTGGTGGTAGTTCGCCATACACATGAATGATAACTTCATTTACAATTTGATGGAAGATGAGATGGATATAGGTTATTATACTAACATAATAAAATATAATTATATATATAATATTGGTTTTATTATTTTATCATGGTTTAAGAATATTTTAAGGAGGTGGAAGAAGAAATAAAAGAGAAATGATCGATTAAAAATGATACCTCTTCTTTGAATAACCTCCTTTTCTTAACACCTTAAGACCACTAAGGTTGGTGTTATAACTAAAAAAATACCTATAGAATTATGTGAGGGATTATAGGAAGGTATTTGGGTAGATATGTTAAAAAAAGGGCTTTTAAGTGTGAATTAATGAGAATAAGTGGTTCCCTTTTATAAGAGAGGGGTGAACACTCTTTGAATTTCTCAAAATATTAAATTAATATAAATTAATATTCAGTTAAAAATAGATCCAAACTCATTTATTTATAATATAGGATGAGTATGGATCTAAATAATCTCATAAAATAAAAATTATAAAATTTTTGGCTATGTTTTTATCCTTATCCATTGGTTTTAACCCATCGTTAACCCTTTTTAAACTTGCCGTGACAACAAGGTTTTTTATTTTTTAAGGGTCAAGATAGTTTCTATAAATAGAAAAAAGACCCATAAATGTACCATGGTTGGTATTATAAACAATATATTAATTTCTTGTAAGGATATATGATTTTTATGAATTTTATATCATTTAATAAAATATTATTTATTATAAAATATCAATAATATCAATTTTTAAAACTATTCATTACTTTGGATTTAATAATATCAAGGTAGAACTTATAATTTGATATAATTATTTTAAAACATCCAAAAATGTCATGTAAATCTCTAATATTTTTGGATCACATTAATTATCTCAAATTTAAATACTTTTAATATTTTTTTAATATCATTTATTTGATTTTTCTATTAATTAAATAATTACTTTGTCTGCATTGTACAAACATTTAAGGTAATTATTTATTCATTAAAAATTAAAAATAAATTATCATGATGAAGATAAAACTTTTATATTTCAAAATAATATTTATATTTTAAAATATTCTCTGGATAACCCCATATTAAAAATATTATAGTTATTAAAAATAAGAATGTGACATGTTTGACTTTTCTTGAAATAAAATATTATAAAGGGCATAATCTCATCAAAATGGAAAAAGGGTCATATATTATACATTTGAATGATAATTAACAAAATATAACCATATAATAAAATTTAGTCAAGTGTTAGAGTCATTTTATAGTCCCTATCATTTTATTTTAAACTTTAATTGTCTGATTTATCCTTTACCGTGATAACAAAAATTATTAAGGTTACTATTCATATTGATAAAAACTAAAAGGGAACTATTTACTAAATTCAGACCCAATAATTCCAAATATGGAATCTATTTTTAAAAATTCAAAATATATAAGCATTATAATTTAATTTAAAATTAAATCAGAAAAACATAATGAAAAAGGATTTTTCATAAAAAATGTAATTTTTAAATATAAAATATTTTTATACTAAATTAAAGTATAAAATTAATTTTAAAATCCATAATTGGATTATTTTAAATAAATATAAACTAATTAAATTTTAAAACCAATCCAAAATCTAATTTTATTTTATAAATACTTGAAAAATACATTTTTCAATAAAAATCAGTATTTTCACTATTCATTAAAAAATCAATCTTTTTAGAAAATTCTAAAAAAGTAATATTAAGATAATTTTTACATGATGAATTCAAAAATGAAATTATTTTTTTCAAATGTTTTTTAATTTTTTTAGAAATTAATTATAACAATCACTCACAAAAAGCAATAAAAACCATTTTTGAAGAAAATGTATTTTGAAGAATAAAATGACTTTACTAAAATTAATTGATTAATTTTATATGTATTGATTAATAAATTATTAATGAGTGGGAACATTATATATTTCACAATTCATTTATTATTATTCATTATTTCTAATTTAATGGCTATGTTATAACCATTACATTTAAATAATAATTTTTCGTTGTTCTTTTAAGCTTAGTTTTGCGTATCTTGTACGCTATATAACAAAGTATCTCCTTTTAAAATATAAAGATATTAAATTATCCCTAATTTAAAAAATCGATTCCTCACAATTTAAACTTAGGATTAGTGACCAGGGCTTGACTTTTCAAAATTCCTTTGTTGAAATCCCACATCGTAAGAAGGGTAAATAAAACTTTCACTTGATTAGAGAGAAAATGGAAGTATGAAGGTCATCTAAAATAAAACATAGTTGGTTTACAAGTAGTATAACATAAGTAGGAAGTGAAAAAATGGACATGGAAGTGAAAAATAACTCCCAAGTATTGATAGAGAGTGATAAAGAGCATGTTTATGAGAAAGTTAACCAACACAAAACCATAAATATGTGATGGGTTAAAAAATAATTGATTTCTCGGTAAGAAAAGTAAACAGATAACATTTTTATTTAAAAATAATTTGTTTAAAGTGGATTAATTATTTTATTATTAGACAAAGAACATAAGGAAATATACTTACTTGATAAGAAAAATTTCACCCTTTAATCAATTCCCACAACAATCTCATCTTTTTCTCCAAACAATGAGTGTCCAAGATGATTTTTTCATGCCCGAAGCAACAGAATCAAATTATAATGGATCACATAATCTAAAAAAGTTTAACAATCTATTCCTTTTTATATTTAGACATTAACCAAAACCAAAATGGTCCGCACAAGGAAATATAATTTCCTAAAATTAATAAACCTTCAAATGAAGAAAAGTACTTTAATCTCCAAAATTAAATAGTAATACCCAAAGTTCAAAATATATCACTAATTAAATAACTATCCTTAAAATTATTCAAAAATATTCTATATTAATATTGAAACCCAAAAATCATAAGGATTTTATCACATATTCTTCCAAGATAAATTTAATATTTATCTCCAAATAATACCAATCACTCTTAATGTCTCATACAAAAAATGTAATTTTACAAATAAAATAATTTCAAATACATGATAATAATTTATATAAATAGCCTGAATCACCATAAATCCATAATAAAATCATATATGATTCCAAAATACAATTTAACCATTATAAATAAAATCCCAAAGTATTCTATTTACCTTAATCCTGTAATGCTCCCCAAAATTATAGTGATCTTATTCCAAAACAACATTAATAATTTAATCTATAAAACGATTTCCAATCTCATGGTTATCTCTACATAAAACATATATTTCAAAAAATATAATGAAAACCCTTAAAATACAACTTTTTAACCTATAGGGTTTTATATACAACTCATTTTTCTACAAAATCAAATAATCTATCATCAAAAACATATTATCCCAAAAAGATTATTTATACCTTTATCATATGTCCTCAAATGAGAGTCTCCAAAATTATCCCATTTTTTATACACCAATTTTTAATGGTATTGATTTCCTCTAATTATGTTTCCAAATTTTTAAAACAAAATCTATTATAAAATGTTTCAATATCATAATATCATTGATAAACACTTTATTCAACTCCTTTCTTAAACCCTTAGCCATGTTATTTAATATTATTCAATGATATGAAATATGTCCTTACGATTCTTCAATATCACTCGATCATGATTCATACCTAGATCATAAAAAACTAATTCATACCTTAAATCTTGACATTAGGGTCTTCCTTTATGGTGTTAATGTCTCCTTTATCTTCCATCATGTAGTCCATATCTCTAGAAAATAAATAGTCAAGTTCTTAATGGTATTTCTATTGTCAAATGAGGAGGATGAGTCAAGATTTTGAAATCAAATAAGAGAGATACCATGATATATATAAATTTTTGAGAAATGAAAAAGTTTTGGATAGATCAAATAGTTTCTTGCATGTTACTTGGATACTCAAAAAGTTTTCAAGATAATATAAAAAAATATTTTTCCATGATAGAGATGATTAAATCATATGGAAGGGATAATAAGGTTTTGTGATATCCTTTTCCCTCCATCTTGAAAATTATTTTTAATCTATAGAGAATAACATTATTAAAACATGAAATGCATTTTGAAATGAAAATGGTTCTTGTAAAGACAATACCCATAGAAATTATATAATATGTTAACCATAAAAAAAATCCTTAATAACTTCAACATTAAATAATGTTTGAACCTAAAAGGTTTTAATTTTATATCCCAAAAAAGTAATAGTATTATTTTGAAATAATTATTCACATTAAACCTAAGTGTTACATATACTTCAACCTAATAAAATGTCTCCCAAAGTCTCATTAATAACCTTAAAATATCACCACTTAAAACCTCTAAAGGGGGTGTCTACACATTTTAAAATATAGTCAACCTTAAAATTATAAACTCATGATGAAATCTATAACTCTTAAGATAACTTCTCATGAAAACATTCTAATATATAAAGTTTTCTAAAACCTACTCTAATACCAACTATAAGGACCCAACCTTAAACATTACATATTCTAGTGATTTTAAATTAGAAATCACTTTATTTTCCTAGAGATATTTTAGGTTTATAGTTTTATAGAATTAGGTAATAAATTTTACATATCAAAATAATATATTAAAAAGTGTAAAATTCTATTCAGTATCTATTTTTTTCCATAATATAAGACTTTTAAAAATAAAACACAATTTCATTTCATGAAAAATCTTCATGAATTTCAACTTGACTTCTTCTTTTCCATTACCCATCATTATACCATTCTAAAAACATTTTAAAAATGTGGTATGAGAACAATAATATCAT
Source organism: Viscum album (assembly GCA_963277665.1). Taxonomy (NCBI): domain Eukaryota; kingdom Viridiplantae; phylum Streptophyta; class Magnoliopsida; order Santalales; family Viscaceae; genus Viscum; species Viscum album. The sequence continues at coordinate 1,333,949,586 of OY728132.1, read as the reverse complement.
TAAGTGAAATAAAAATAATAAATCTATTAGTCCATTTAAAGACATGAAAACCCATGAAAAAAACTTTTTTCTTAAAAACATACCCTTTTACCCAAAAAGGGAATCATTATTTTCAAAAATATTATTACCTTAAATTTTGAAAATAAAATTATTTCTAAGAAAACTAATTAGTAAGAATATAAAAGTTATGTAGGAAACTTGGGACATATTTTTTCGTATCACTATAGAAAATAGAATAACTAATATGGTCAAATTCCATCTCTAAAGTAGCCAATTCATTGGAGGGCTATCACAAACCCATCTGTCCTTGGTTAATAACATAACCACCCATCCTTTCTTAATAACACAACCACCCATTCTTGGTTTATAATAGAACCAACCAGAACCACCCATTATAAAAAAACAATGCCCAAGAAACATACCATAGTTAAAAACACATAAAAGCTTGTAATTTACAATATAAAATATTATTTTCACCCATATGAAAAAATTTCTAGATATTGAAATATCCATTTACTTTAAAAACCAAATTTTCAATAACAAAATACTTAGAAAAAGGGAAATTAGGTTTCTATATGAAGTAAATATGGTATCTTATAAAGTAATCCAACATGAAATAATATCAAAGGATGTCATATTATATGGAAAATGATTTTGAAATATCACTTAGAACATTTCTTGTGGGAAAAACCCTTTCTATTTTTAAATTACTTGTTTTTTAAAAACTATGAAAATAAGAAGGGGGAAATATCATTTGGAAATAAACTTGTAAAATTATAAAGTAATATTAAAATCATTTAGGTTTCATTATGGAAGTAAATTCCATCCATTTCATATAAGTTAAAAAACATTCCTTCATACTTTTTTCAGAAAATTCACGAAGCATCTCGTTTGGAAAATGAAAAAAAAGATTCCTTTCAAAATATTTTGTAAAAGTAAAACATGGGTAAAAATTACTAAATAATTGAATAATATTAAACAATTTTTTTAAAATATTTTTATAAAATATGGATATGGAAGAAAAAGAGAGTTTTAAGGGAAACTATAAAAGATGATTTTTAAAAGAAAGTCCCTTACCTTGAGTCCGACTCACCACATATGTTATTTATATTCCTAAATAATGAAATTATGTTAATTATTTAATTTATTTAGAACAATTTTAAAGTTTATTATTCCTTTTATCTCAATTATTACCATGTTATAACAATTACTTAATAATTTATGTTCACGTCAGACATTTTGGAGATATTTGGTACATAAGTCCAAAATGACATTGGTAGGTTGACTATGGTCAAATAGGTCATTATTATATCATCTAGAAAAATAATAATTATGAAATAATTATAATTTTTATACATAAATTAAACTTTTAAAACCATTCATTAATGATAGTCATAAAAAATGAGCTACATTACAACCATGGAGATGGTATGGTGTACGTACACATGGGCAACATTTCCATTTTTCAACGATCATTATGGAAAGAAGGTAATTATTATTTTATATTTATATAATGATAATAATATCATAAATATTATATTATTTATTTATATATAATTATATATATCATCTATGTGAAGTGGTGATGAAAAATGAATCACATTTCTTTATAGAGGTGATGGTCTACACATACATACGAACAACATTATAATTTTTCATTAAATGGAAATGTAAGAAGATAAATTATTTATTATCTTTTTAAAATAATAAATATGTCATTAATATCATATATAAACATTAATTACATCATTATAACCATTATTTAATGAAGTTGAGGAAAAACAAATTACATCGGTTCGTGAGGTGGTAGTCCGTTGTACTCACAAACGATGGTTTCATTTACCATTTTATAGAAGAGGAGATAGATATAGGTTATTATATTAAAATAATAACATATAATTATATATAGGATAGTGTTATTTTTATTTTATCATGGTTTAATAATATTTTAAGGTGGTGTAAGAAGAAATAAAACAGAAACACCTGATTAAAAATGATACCACTTCTTTGAATAACCTACTTTGTTGAACACCTTAAGACCACTAAGGTTGGTGTTATACCTAAAAAATACCTCTATAATTAGTGGGGGGATTCTTAGAAGTTATTTTGGTATATATTTTCCTAAAAAATGAGTTTTTAAGTGTGAATAAATGGGAAGAAGTGGTGCCCTTTTATAAGAGAGGGGAGGATAACTCTTGGAATTTCTCAAAATATTAAATTAATATTAATTAATATTCAATTAAAAATGGATAAAAACTAATTTATTTATAATATAGGATGTGTATGGGTAGAAATAATCTCATATAATAAAAAATATATAAGTTTTGACTATGTTTTATCCTTATATTTTGGTTTTAACCCATTATTAACCCATTTTAAACTTTTCATGACAAAAAGGTTTTTTACTTTTTTGAGGGTCAAGATAGTTACTTTTAATGGAAAAAACATATCATAAATAGACCATGGTTGATATTATCAACCATAACCTAATAAATTTTCTAAATATATGATTTTATAGAATTTTATATTATTTAACAAAATATTATTTATTATAAAATATCAATAATGCCATTTTTTATAATTATTAAATACTTTCAGTTTAATAATATCAAGATAACACTTAAAATTTGAAAAAAATTATTTTAAAACATACCCAAAATTTAATTTTAATATATAAATTTCATGGTTCATATTAATTATCTAAAATTATAATACTTCTACTATTTTTAATATCATTTATTTGATTTTTCCATTAATTAAATAATTTTCACGTTAGTGTTGTGAAATAGTTTAAGGTAATTATTTATCAATTAAAAATTAAAAAAAAATTACCATGATTTATTTAAACCTTTTATATTTAAAAATAATATTTATATTTGAATATATCATTTGCATAACCCCATATTAAAAATATTACAGTTATTAAAAACAAGAGTGTGACATGTTTGAATTTTATTGAAATACAATATTATAAATGTCATAATCTCATTCAAATTAATAAAGGTCATATATTTGTAATTTGGATGATTATTAATTAAATATAATCATCCAATAAAATTTATATAAGCATTTGGGTCATTTTATAATCCTTATCATTTTATTTTTAACTTTAATTACCCGATTTACCCTTTACCGTGGTAACAAAAATTACTAATGTTACTATTCATATTGACAAAAAATAAAAGGGAAATATTTACTAAATTTGGAATAAATAATTAAAAATATGGAATACATTTTTTAAATTCAAAACATATAAGTGATAGAATTTATTTTAAAATTAAATCGAAAAAACGCAACGAGAAATGAGTTTTGAGAAAAATGTACTTTTTAAATATAAAATGTTTTTATAATAAATTTAAATATAAAATTCATTTAAAAAACCATATATGTATTATTTAAATCATAATTAACTAATTAAATTTTAAAACTAATCCAAAATATAATTTTAATTTATAAATACTTTAAAAGCAAAATATAGTTTTCAATAAAAATCAACATTTTTTAATATTCATTGAAAAATCAATATTTTCAGAAAATTATCAAAAATTAATTTTAAGATAATTTTTAAATGATGAATTAAAAACTTAAATTCATTTTTTAATATAATTTTTTTAAATTTCCAGAAATTAATTATAACACTCACTCATAAAAGTTAATAAAAACCATTTTTGAATAAAATGTATTTTGAATAATAAAAAAAATTACTAAAATTATGTGATTTATTTTATAAGAATTATTTAATATATTAGTATTTATTTATACCATTATATATTTCAAAATTTGGTTAATACTATTTATTGCCACAAATTTAATAGTTGTGTTATAATAGTCAAATTTAAATAATAATATTTCATTGTTTGTTTAAGGTCAGTGTTGTATATATTGTACGCTATCAAACATAGTATTTAATTTTAAAATATCAGGACATTAAAATGATTGAGTTAGAAATTCCAATAGGGATAAAGGTTGTCTGAGGAATGATCAGTTTATCATCTACCCATGTTTGTGCCTTGTTTAATTCAAGATCCTCACACAACTTTATTTCTCATAATTTTTTCCATGCCTTAGAACTAAATAAAAAGAGACTTTCCATGCCCCTAATGTTATATATTCTAGATGGAGGTCAAAATAATTTGTTTTATGTGTTTCGATGATGTATACTGGTGATGGGTTAACTTCAGCCGGTGAGAGATTTCTTCTTATTGTAGATATAACCTTACGATTTTATCCTTGGCATGGATTGACTGTATTATGTGTGTATAGTCATCAACTTATTTCATAGGGGAGTTTTATTTTATGATATGGAGGGTCAATGAGTGACATTCATTAGTGATCCAAGTTATTTTATGGGTGGAAAAAGTGGATCCTCTTTTGTCTTAGTTGACATAACTATTAGTGAAAGTTCAGGTAGAATATGTTCCCAAGGTTTTAGAGGAGTTCCTTCATGTTTTCCTGGATGAGGTTATGACACTACCCCTCACTACGATGTCAAGTTTGGGATAAATTTATAACAGACCATGTCTTTGGTTTTGATGGATCCTTATCAAATAGTGCCTACAAAGCCATGTGAGTTGAGGCTATAGGTGGATGATATGATGTAGAGGGGTTTCATCCAACCTAGTGTATCTCCTTAGAGTGCTGTAGTGTTGTTTTCCAAGAAATCTTATGATAGTATGAGGTTTTATGTAGACTACCATAGGTTAAATTGGGTGATAGTCAAGAACCATTACCCTCTTCTGAGGATCCTTGATCTATTTGACCAGCTAAAGAGAGCTAGTTGGTTTTTAATGATCGATTTACTTCCTAGATTTCACCTAATAAAGGTGAAAGATAAAGATATATCGAAGAATGCCTTAAAGTGAAGGTATGAGAACTTTGAGTTCATAGTCATGTCATTCTATGTCACGAACACACTGACTGTGTTTTTGGGGCTCATGAACTTCATATTCTATGAGTTCCTGGACCAGTTCATAATTTTGTTCATAGATGATATCTTGATTCACTCAAAGTCATAGGAGGAGCATGCCAAACATCTTAGAGCTATCTTGTAGGTCATTTGAAACCACCAGATCTATGGAAAACTATCTAAGTGGAAGTTCTGGATACAAGAGGTGAATTTACTTGTATATGTGGTGTCTTAATAGGGTATGGTCATTGACCCATCGAAGATTGAGATAGTTTTTTTCTAGGGAAGAAATTAATAACATGGTAGAGGTTCATATTTTCCTTGATATTATAGGCCATTATCAGAGTTTTGTGTGTGATTTATCTTAATTTGTAGCCCTTATAATATATTTAATAAGTAAGAAAAATTATTTCATTTGGAATGATCAATTCTAGGTAACATTAAGTTACCTGAAGGATAAGTTGATTAGTGACCCATTTCTTCAATTTACAGAGGAAGCAGTGATGTTTTAGGTTTTCTATGATGCTTCCCATCTGGGTTTGGGGTATATATTGATGCAGTAGAGAATTGTGATCTCTTATGGGTTGAGGTAATTATGTCCTCATAAACATAACTATACCACCTATGATCTGGAGTTGGTTACAGTTGTGTTTGTGCTAAATTTGTGGTGACATTACCTCATTGGTGAGAACTTTTTGGTTTTCATGAACCAAAAGAGCCTGAAATATATATTCTCTCAGTGGGATTTTAATCAATTCCAATATATTTGGATGAATTTTATCCAGGATTATAATTTTTAGATCTATTACACCCTAGGAAAGAGATTTTTTTACTGATGTGCTGATCCAAAAGTCCTAAGGAGATGTGGTTTGAGATTTTTTAGATGTTTGGAAAGGGATGGAGGATCTTTCAGTGATGCATCTTGATATGGGGGAAATAAATGGTTGAGTTTGTCTTTATTAGATGACCATGGATTCATACTTGATGAAGTAGGAGGAGGAATCTTAGAGGGGATACTTAGAGGTAGATGTTATGCATGACCATGTTATCTAAGGTGATGCTTTGGCAGGATGGTTAGAGGATGGCCATATCTAGATGTTATTTCAGTTGAGGTTGGTTATTCTATTGGAGACACATGAGGGAGTTCTCCATGAGTTTCATAGATCACCTTTAGAATTATATATCAACATAACCAATATGTTTCATGGCTTGAGGAGACATCTTTGGTGTCTGGGGATGAAATGGTTAGTGGCAGATTTTGTGGCAAAGTTTCTAGTTTTTCATTAGGTGAAAGTGGAACAATGTTTTCCTGGAGGGTTGTTATGGGACTTGGATATTCTCGAGTGTAAATGAGAGTACATATGGATAGATTTCATCACTGAGTTACCCTAGTCTTAGGTAAGATGTTATGCATTTTGGGTGATTGTGGACTAGCTAAAAAGTCATCTTGTTTTCTAGAAATTTGTGAATCGAGTGTTGTATATTTCTTAGTTAGGTGGTATATAGATGATGTGGTTGGGCTTCATGGGGTACCAAGGACCATCATCTCTGACTAAAATCCTCATTTTACCTCACTAGTATGGAGTGTATTGCAACATTATTTGTCTCCTAGTTTCACCTTAACACTATTTTTCACCCTTAGACACATGGGATGATGGAGCGAACCATCCATAAACTGGAGGATATATCGTGAGCTTTCATCTTGGATTTTGGTGGATCATGGGTAAAATGACTACCTTTGGTTGAGTTTTCCTACAACAATAGCTATCACTCATCTCTTTTCATGGATCCATTTGAGGCATTATATGTGTGTCCATGTCATTATCCATTATGCTAGATGGAGGTTGGGGAGTCAAAAGTTTTTGATCCTGATGTTGTATAGAGAATGAATGAGAATGTCCAATTGGTTTGAGATAGGATGAGGGAGAAAAAATACCATTATAAAACCTATTATGATCATAGGTTGAGGTCCATATATTTTTATATTAGATACCATGTGTTCTTCAGGGTTTCCCCTCGCTAGGGGAAGTGGATATTTGGTAGGTGGAGTGAGCTTTCTCTATAGTTCATTGAGCCTTTTGAGTAGTTAGGTCATGTTGTCAAGCTGGAACAACATCTATCACTACTACCATAGATGGACATGATCCATAGTATTTTATATGTGACCCTGCTTCATTAGTATCTTTATGATGACTCCCACATCATTTATTTTTGAGAGTTGAATATTAAGGATGAATCAACATTCGTGGAGTGACCATTCGAGATCTAGGATCATTGAGAGAAAGTGATGTGTAGAAGAACCATCACCTTGGTTCGTGTGATATGGAGGCATGGTAACCTAGAGGATATTACTTGGGAGCATGAGAAGTATATGTGTTCCTAGTACTCAAAGTTATTTTGAGTTTTCCTTGCTTTATTTTAATTTGATGATGTTATGTTTTAACCATATTTATTTATGAGATGTGTTTTCTTTTTTCCTTTATTAGTGATGTGTGTTATGGATTCAAGTATATGAATTAGGGAAAACCCATTACTAATAAATATGTGTTATATTTATTACAAAATTGAAAATTGTGTGGCCTAGTCAATTCCACCAAAATTAGAAAATATCTTTATATAGAGGGTGAGTTTCCTTGATTTGTGTGATTTGGGAAGCATTATATGATTTTTTGAGGTGGTTTCTGAATTTGGTTGTACAAATGTTGAAATGGTAGTGTGGATTATTATATTAAATAAAGTTGTCTTGTGGTTAGTATGAGATTATTTAGTATTGTGCCTGATGGGGGATGGCGATATAGTTGTGTGAGGTGTTTAGCAGATGATTTGGCTTGGCTAAATGTGTTTTGATGCTGATAGTGTTTGGAGTGAAATGAGATCCCTAAGAGGTATCTCACAAGGTGGATTTTTGGACCCTCCCCTTTTTTTTGGGTTTGGTTTTGATTATTAAGGATGAGAATCATTTGAGAGGTATCTAATGTAATAGTCTATTCCTCAGATCTTTACTTTTTCGGTTTGGAAGTTGGAGGTATTCAAAGGAGGATCAAGAAGGGTTCAGTGGATTTGGAGCTGAAAATTTTCTATATCATGTGGTTCAAAACATGAATATATACTCATATTTTGAAAGTTTTATTCATGCATTAGAGTCCTATGAATTAAAACTTGAGTTTAAGATGAGGGTTCTATGTTTAACGAACTCACAATGTGAAGGAATTGTTTATGACATGAATTAATTCCATCTTTAGACACCATGAAAACTAGTAGATGTTCATAAAGTTTGAAGTTTTAGGAGTTCATGAATTGAATTATATTCATGGCTTAAAATTAATCACCTCAAAAAAACTCACGATTTGAATATTTGATTTATGATGTGAATAAAATGAGTTCTAACTTGTTTATAAATATCATGTCTCACCCAGATTCTTTTTTTCTTATATAATTTCTCTTTAACCTTTTGAAATATATCACAACCCATTTCCTCATGATTTTATCCTTGGATTCTATAGGTTTATCATTGAAAATATGAGGCGGGTTATCCTTTTTATCACCTTGTCTCCTTTCAATCTTATTTTGGGGATCACTGCGGTGATGATGTTTTGATCAGGGTGAGTTCAATATGTGATTTTGATGATCCCTTGGTGTGGTTCAGGTTGATCCAAGGTTTCCTTGTGTGTCCGTGGTCTTATAGTTATTTCTTCTTCATCCTATTGTGTATAGTGAATCAGAAATCTCTTTTAAGGTAGGGGATCTTCATTCTCTCCCTATTGATGTGCATGCGTGGGGATTGTATGCCTTTTCCTTCTATTGGTTAGACAGTAAGGGTCATATTAATATATATAATGAATTATATTAATCTAAAATTGATGGTAATGGGGATAAATCACATGTATTACTAGTTTTTTTATATTTCTGATGATTTTATGCATGCTTGTTTCTATTGCTGAAAATAATAGCCGTTGAGAAAATTTTTTGTACTATAATTGATATGTATGTGAGAACCTTTCCATGTTGATTATTTGTTTACACATTGAATAAAATTCTAAGAATGTATATATGGATAATGAATTAGTTTCCCATATAAATCTAGATTTTTTATGATAATACCCATTCTAAATAATGAAGTAAAGTAATATAATCCCTTAGGACTAAATTGTTGAAGTTGGGATGTGATGCTATGTGTGGTTATTCTTGTTTTTTTCACCTTGTGTGTGGGATGTTGTACGGTGATGGTGGTGAATAGTTGGGTTATTAAATGCGTTGTTCAATGATGCAATTGTTGGTTGGAATGGGATGTGATGTGATCAGTTGTGCGATGGTAGTGATGTGTAGTGGTTATGTTGTGCAGTGGTTGTGATGGGTGGTTATTGTGATGAGATGGATTGGATGATGTGGTGTTATGGTGATGGTTTTCATGAGATGGGTGATCTATTCTGTGGTGTTTTTTTTGTTATTTTCCTAGTTATCCATGGAATAAATTGAAATGCTGAATAAAATAACTTGGGTTGGTAAATGAATAAGAATGGGATGGAATTGATGTTTGGTAATTGGCTTAAATGAGTTTAATGATAAACTAATGGGCTATGTTAATGTGACTAAAATGTATTAGTAAATGAGAGTTAGTGGAAACTCATTAAAATATAGAAAATGGTGGAACCTATAATTGAAAGTGGAGTTGTGCGGCTATGTGTGGTGGTTGTGTGGTGTGATGCATTTAGTGGTGGAAGTGGTTGTGATGGTTGTCATATAGTGCAGTGGTGGTGATGTGGTGTATGCTAGTGCAGTTGATGTGAACCCATAGGTTAGGAATTGTGTGATATATATCTATCATGTATTTTATATTATTTCTATATAAAACCCACATAAGTTGGATAACCTTACCAATGACCAAATGTTTTGGATTTTGAGTGTTTTCCCCAATATTGAGGTTGGTGGTGATACAGATGGTTGGATACCCCCTCTTCCCCGCTCCTGGATCAGTAGTGATGATATGGGTTAGTGTTAGAGATTAACCAGTGATGATATGGGTTGGTGTTGGAAATTAACCAGTGGTGATAAGGATGTGATTTATTGTGTAGGTTATGCATGGTTGGAGGAGGGAACATGGTTGATGTCCGTCACGTTCATGATACCCCACTACCCCAAATATGTGACAAGGTTGCGATGTGTGATGATGTTGTGATGTGATGATGAATGAAGCTAGAACTAGATGATAGACCTTATGGGAGGTTGGGATAGGCAGAGACGTATCCCATCCCACATCATAGATGGCTGGTTATGTGATGAGATATGTTTGTAAGGAATGTGAGCATGAAATGTTTGATGTTGGGGTGTAAAAGTGACAAATTAGTGTGGACATGGATTTGGGGAGCCTTTTATTTGTATTATTTTGATACTATGTTACTATATTTTATGTGTGGTTTAGTGAGAATGACATAGTGAGGTCAGGATTGGTTATTTGACCTATTTAGGTGCATGTTGGTTCTACTTCTTGTTCACTGTCACATTAATGTGTTCTTTTCACATGCACACTTGAGACCTTGGGTATGATTCTAGTAAGTATACATGTTATTTTCACCCTATGTATATAAAAAAATTTTAGGTTTCCATGAGGAAATTGGGGACTAATATAGGCATAACTAGTTTGATTTTTTGAGCTGCTGTTGAGTCACTTCCATAGGACTTAGCTTTTGGTATTCACTGAAAGGATTTTATTTGTATTTGTTTATATTTTGCATGGATTTTGGGATGGTTTTAGTTTAATTTTACATTTTGAGATGGAGTTTATCTACGGTTGATTTATTCTATCTCCTAATCCCATATTATTATAGAGGGTAATTCCTTCCATATCTAAGATTTTTATACCCATCCAACGGCCTGAAGGCCTTCAGTTTTTTTATTAAAATAATACCCCCTTTTAAGGGAAGAAGGGGGAATCCAAAAAGACATCATGAACATAAGAAAAATCATGACCTGAAGGAAGGTCTTAGAGAGTAAAACCAGACTTCTAACATGGAGTTTCCCCTCCCTAGAATTTGATCGTGATGAAGGACTCCTCCATTGCATGGCTGTTTGGCTAGCAAGTGTCCTGTGTCAAAGCAAAGACCTGATCTGATGGCTGACACCATACCCTATAAAACATACAAATCCAAAAAGCTCTGCAAATATGAATTTTCATCTCTAAAACCTCCTATGGGGAATAATTCATGTGGTCGAGTCTGGTTATCACTATTCCATAAGCAGACCAAAATAAGGCTCACAAACTAATTAGCCAGCCACAAATCATCCAGAAGAAACCAAAACCACTGTAGAAAAAATGAAATTCAAAATTCAAACTTAAAATAGGAAACCAATAGTCATGCCTTTAGCCACGGGATCTTCCATACGCCAAGTAGCCCAACCCTCATCACTGTTATCATCGCTTGCAAAACTGGCAAACACAGCCCGTCGGAACACCAGATCGCCAATGAGAATCCACAGAAACAAACCAAAGGCATATCCCTCCTTGGGGAAAAACCATCATCACATTATCTAATACAACCAACATCACCATCAATCCGACATCATGTCTACTTGATGGCAAGGAAGCCGCTGGAGATCACCATCATCACTGAAATCGCCACATCCAAGCCATGAAGACTAACATCGAAGCCCTTCTCATTGACGATACTAGAAAGAAATCCCCTTGTAGTCGAAGAACATGGAACCTCACCACCAATTAAGAGAATGCATTTGGAACCTCGAAATCCACCAAACCCACATCTTAAAACCTTGGAATCACCCTGCTTTCGATCCACCTCAGAGAGGTGCGGAGAAACAAGAGGCTTGGGCAGGGAACAAAGAGGATGAGGGAACCAAACGAAATCAAGATGAAGGGGCATGAAACCGTATCAAATAAAATAGAAACATGCTGACCTTGGAGTGTCTTGATAACCACCATCCACCAGCCATTGAACCACCAAAACCCAAAACCTCTATGTTACCCCGCTTCAGATCCGACATGGAGAGTCGTAGGGAACTAGAAGTCAGAGTAGAGGAAAAGTGGCCAAGGCTCTAATGAAAACCTTAATCCGGCCTCAAAACCACCCATGGAAAAATAAATAAAGATACCTATGAAGGAAATGAACATACATGGAAGGAATAAGAAGAAAGAGGCAAAAATAGGGGAAGAGAGGGAGGTAAAGGAAGGGAGGAGAAGCACTCAGACGCGCCACTGAACCTGTGATGTAGGGTTTTAGGAGGAAAACTTAGGTAGAGAGGGGGTAATGATATTCATCATGATATTAGTGCACCATATACACCATAATAGAATGATGTTTCTGAAATAAATAATGGAATTTTAGTGGAGATTGTTATACTTATACTGACCGAACATGATACTTATCGATTATTTTAGAGAAAAGCTATTAGGGAAATGTTTTACATCTATAATCACCATTTCCACACGATAAAATATGATATGAATTCACATGATATGTATTATAAAGTTACCCCAAGTGTGAAATAATTAAGGGTGTTTGTTAGTCCATTCATTATCAAAGTTAAAGGTGATAATCTTGGGAAGTTTGATCAAAGAGAATTTGATGGTATTTTCCTTGGATACCCTCCTAATGGTAGAGGATAAATGTGTTATAACAAGTAAACTAGAAGTATTTTTGACTTTATAGATGTGAAATTTCTAGAACATTATGATAGAAAGTTTTTACAGTTAGCCGCAAATATAAGAGGAAATAATGATGAAGTCATTACAGTTAGACAATGTGACAAAGTTTATAATGTAAGTGATGATATGGAAGCCATTCAGGATGAATATATTAATTCCACTATTTCAAGTGATGAGGTACAAGTGAATTCATCTCATCTAAGGTTGAGGAAGAAAATGGAGCTCCAAAATATCATTTAAGATCAAGTAAAACATTTTTATACTATAAGAACATAGAGGATAGTTTCACATACCACTTTGTATTCATAACTTGATCCAATAGAATAAATAATTTGTTGAAACTTCTCCAAAAAATTTCCTTGTTCCAATGACCATGAGTTTGATGGCCTTCAGTTTGATGAACCCAGTTATATTGACTCAGTACAATTAACTCAGTATGATACTCCATTTCTCAAACTATTCTTGAAGAAACTTTATATTTAATCTAGATAACAAAAATTTTTCTTCTAAAAAAATACTCAAAAACTCAATCCAAACTTCCTCAATCTAATCTTCCTCATCCTGATAAGAAAATTTTCATCTTTCTAATCTTCTAATGAGACCTATGTCTGGAAAGAACTCTCACTCAAATTATTCAATGCTCCAAATTTTCCACTCAAGTGAAAAGTTGAAAAGTACAATTATAATGTGTTTCTATTTATAAGATTCTTAGAATAGTGAAGATAGGAAATTGAAAATTTTTTCCCGCTTACTCAAATTTCAAATCTCAAAAAAATTACTCACATTTAAAATTCAACTTCAACTACTTCAAACCTTCTCAATATTTCTATGAAATCAGTATTTTCAAACATACTAAATTTTCTTCAATCTAATGAAACTTCCTTAGATTCGTTCTGATTAACTTCCTTAGATTTAGTTCGATTAACTTTCTTTCTCAGAGCTAGTTCAATGGATTTTTCATAAAGATAGAATTCTAATTATGATGGAAACTCCACTACAAATTTGAAATTATTAAAACCTCATCAGCTATAACTCATCCAGACTTCTAAAAACTTATGTGTCTAGTACTTCTGGATCCAATGAAAACTTTGTCTTGATTCTTGGAACCGATACAATATTTACAATCTCTTATTTTTTTCAAAAGATTTTATCATGATATTTTTCACATTTTAATGAGAACTTCAAGATTGGAAAAGAATATCCTGACTTAACATAGAAAAGTATTATGACTTCCCTTACTTTCAACACCTCCTTTATTTCCAACCAAAACCCAATACAATTGAAAGCACCCATTCTTCCCCTTTTCTTCATAGGGATTTAATCACAAGTGTTATAGGAAACTTATGATATTTGATAATTACAAATCATAAAATCATTGACTAGATTAAGGTTAGAAAGTTTAATAAATTTATAACTCCTAACATCACTATCTTTATTCAACATCTTCAGCAACATTCTGAATTTCATTATCAGGAACTTATTTCTAAAAAACATCATGTATGATATATCTTGAACTTTATGCTGATGAATATAAGTTTGATGGTGTGTCTAATCAATAAATTTATATAACTTATAGCTTCCATATTCCTTACAACTTCTATTTTCGGTACTGCTCAGTCCAATACTCCGCGTCCGATGCTTCTTATTCCAATCCTCTAGGTCTAGAAAACAACTTTATCAAATTTTTTTTCTCCCCCTTTGTGTTTGGGTTTAAACATCCAGAAACTTTCACATATTTTTCAAAAACAATATTTTACAAAAGATTAGTTATCAAAAAATACAAAACATTGTTTAAATAATCACAAAGGTTCTTCAATATCTCCCTTTGGATTTGTTTTAAAACTTTCATTAACAACTTTTACAACTCACCATTTCTCAAACAACTCAAGTTTTTTGACTTTTACCAAAACATAGACTTTATCAAAATAGAGTTTCCTGACACCACACTACTTGATAAGTTAAGTTTTTAAAGGAATTTAATCCCTCTATGACAAGAAAATTTGGCATCCATGTTAAGATAACCCCCCACTTTTATCTTTTCCTCTCATTTTTATTTTTATATCCCTTTTATTTTTCTCTACCCTATTTTATGATAACCATAGCTTAAGATTTATTTAATAAAGATAAGTAAAAAATTTAACAAAGCTATTACTTTATCCCCCCTTTGTCAACATAATATAAAACATGGTTGGGGACTTTCATTATGAGGTTTTGGAAGTCATGGGTGGAGTATGAACATGAATTTACAACCTCAATTCCACAAATCTCTCTTTTTGTGAAGATATCAACAATTTGATAGTTTTTTGAGATATATTCTATCATAACATCTCCAAAAAAAACTTTCTCTTTTATAAATTGAAAATTTATATCAATGTGTTTCGATCTTGAATGTTGGACAAGATTTTTAGAAATATCAATTACACTATGATTATATCAAAGTATCTTTAATGGTTTAGAAACTTTCACTTTCAAGTCTTCTAGCTGAACTTTCATCCACAATATAGCTGCAAAATATCCTGATCCCACTAAGCTTAAAGTTATTGAACTTTGTTTTTTACTATTACAACTGACACAACATTCACCCAAGAAAAATGTTCCTATCGAGGTTAATTTTTTATCATTACAATCTATATCCCAATTGACATCAGTATAACCATGAAACTTCATCTCACAATTTCTTTTGTATAACAAACCATGTGAAGTTGTTCCTTTGAGATATCTCAGAATTCTCTTTGCTTCCAACATATGTGATTCTTTTGGATTACTTTGATACCTATCACACAAATTCACAACATAAACAATATAAATACTCGATGTTGTAAGGTAAAGTTGACTTCTATAAGCTTTTGAAAGTATTTTGATTCACACTTTTTCCAGAATCATATTTACTAAACTTTTTTCTCATAGATATAGGAGTAGAAAATTATTTGGATTATTCTATCCCAGACTTCTTTAACAATTACTTAGCATAATTTTCTTGAGATAATAAATTTTTTTGAACTTATAAACCAAGGAAGAAAGGTAATTATCCCAAAATTTAAATTCCAAAATTACTCTTCATTTCCTCTATAAATTCTTTACAAAATTTTTCTTCCTCCCTAGAAAAAATTATATCATCCACATACACAATAAAAATTATTGTACTGGAGTTAACTTCTTTCACATAGAAGTTACTATCAACCTCTCCTTTATAAAAATTCAACATTCTCAAATAGCTATCATTATTTGAATACCAGGAATTTGGGGATTGTTTCAACCCATAAAAGGCTTTCTTAAATCTATAATCCTTGTTTTCATAATTATCACATTGAAAACCACAAGGTTGTTCAATATAAAATTCTTCCTCAATCTCACTATTTAAGAAAGATGAATTTACATCCATCAAGTAAATTTTTTATTTTTGATGTGAAACCACTAGTAGAAACATTCTAATAGTTTCTAATCTTGCAGCTGGGGAAAACGTTTCTTCAAAATAAACACATTCCACTTGGGAATAGCCTTTACAAACAAGTGTTGATTTTTTTCTTGAAACTTCTCTATGATAATTAAAATTGTTTCTATAAACCCATTTTGTTTTGATAAATTTTTTATTTATTGGCCATAGAACAAGTTCCTATGTTTCATTTTTCTCAATCCGATTCAACTATTCATTCATATAATCCACCCATTCTTTGTGTTGAATAACTTCTAAAACTGATTCTAGTTCAAATTTTGAGATAAGTGAAGTCCGATTTTCTAATGTAAAATTTATTCTAGTCTGAAATGGAGCCTTATGATTTCCAATAATGTTTTTAGACTCAATATGTTTTTGTAAGGTAGGAAATTTCAAAATTTCTCTTCCAACTGAACTTTCTTCATCACATGATTCTCTTGTATCTCGGTAAGGATGTTTTGAATCACTTTTACTATCGTTGGAAATCTAAAGTTTATCCTCCTTAACATTCTCAAAAAATTTTGTTAAAGAATTTTTATTTTTAATTAATTTCACATTATATGAGTCCACCAACCTTTTTAAGTATTTGTTCCAACATTTGTAACTTATTTTATTGGGTGAATAACCCATAAAAGTTATTTCCTTATATTTCTTATCAAACTTTCCCAGATACATATTTTTAGTTTTAAGTAAACATGGGCTTCCAAAAAAATTTGAATTACTTCTGTTAGAGTACCAAATGAGTACGGTGCAGCCCTACTGGTCAAGGACTGATGGTTGCAGTGTGTCACGACATGACATATGGGTGTCACATAGTGAAAACTTATCTCTTATTACCCATCAAGGATTGAAGTGGTGATGGTAATGGTATATAAGCCCCAAAGATCCTCTCCCCATCACAATGAATTTTCAGAGGGGGATGGTAGTGAGCCACCTTGGTGGGAAGTGAGCCTTGCTGAAGAACAAACCCATGAGTTAGTGAACCAAAGTAGACAATATTGTGATGGAGGGTCCTGTAGCCCCAATATAGATCCTACAATTGGTATTAGAGAGGGTATTTAACCTATTATTCGTAGTTCATGCACTTAGGAGGAGATATTTGGAGTCCTAAATGAATGCAGTGCAACCCTATGGGTTAAGGACTACTGGATGTAGTGTGTCACGACATGACATATGAGTGTCATTCCATGAAACCTTGTCCCTTGTACTATATTAGATATTGGAGTGGTTTTGGGAATGGCATATAATCCCTAGTGATCCTCTCCCTATCACAATGCCTTTTCAAATGGGGATGGAAATGAGCTACCTTGGTGGGCAGTGAACCATGCTGAAGAATAAACCCGTGAGGTAGTGAACCAAAGCAGAAAATTTTGTGATAGAGGGTCCTGCAATCCCAACATATATCCTACAAATTCAATGAAAGTTTTTTGTTATAACACATTTCATAAGAATTCATGTTCGTTTTTTGTCTCAACAATAATTTTTTTGAACATTTATAACAGCTATAAGAACCCGGGTTTTTGGAACGTGACAAAATCCCGACCCGGTTTGAATTTTTGACTTGTTTTAGAGAGAATCAGGGAAAATCTAGGAAGTTCTAGAAATTTACAGATTACACATTGCGTACTTCTAAGTACATGCCATGTGTGGGTTAGGCATGTACTATCCATGTGCTGACCAAGTACATTCCATGTGGTGACCATGTAATAATTTCCTACTACATGGTGTGTAGTGTTACTTGACACATCGTGTATCTTCCTTTCACGTACTAGCCGAATCTTAGCTGCGTGTTGATCTGTGTGGTGCATCCAAGCCGTGTGGATACCTCCACTTAATTAGGAGTATGGACAAAGCTACTTCATGGTGTGTAGTCCTTCATACATGATGTGTACTTTTATCTTTATTCATTTATATGGGAGGGAATCACATCTAATTTCAAAAGACATATTATTCTTCCCCAATTATGAAATAGCTCCATTCCAAAATCCATAAGAACATACCTTACCCTAGAATCATCATCCGAAATCCATTCTTTAATCCTTCAGTGGCTGCGAGATCGCATTGGGAAGGCTAAATTCACGCAACCTATTTCATTATATTTTCTTTGCCTCACACACCATAGTTTCCATCTGAGAAGAATTGATGGGATTTGATGGAAATGTAGATCTATGAAGATCAGCTTAGAATTGGAGCTTGATATCAGACGTGCCTACATATACGAGTCTCAGGTATGCGTTTCATACCTTATTCCGTGTTTTTGTGGTCATTTGGGGGTTTTGGATTTTTAGCGTGATGTCGGGTATTGAGTGAGACCCTTGTTTAATTATATTGAAATGACCGTATGCATTGTGAGATGCCGTTGGGTATTATCTTATCCTATTATGCTCGAGCGAGGCTAGGTTAGAGGCCACTACTCATTTGGGTTATTTTTGCTGGGGGTGCCAAAATGGTTATAATTGAATTGCTGTGAATTAAACTGCTGAGTTTGAATTGTTAAGCATGATTAAGTTTGGTAGAGGCTTTCAAGACCTCAGTGCTAGTATGAGACAACACATGTCTAGTGCAATTCAACTGTTTAGTTTGTTTTTTTCTATTTAAAGTATTTATTTTGATTATATATATTTTATGTGTGATATTTCATATGATGGAAACTTTGGGTTATGTTGGGCATGGACTGGGTATTGTTGAGTGTTGCTGATCATAGGTTGGGCTTGGCCCAAATTACATTGGCTGGTTCTGACCATGGGATTGGGTGTCATGGACGTTGGCTTGAGGCAGTGGGACTGTCAGGTTGGACATGGCCTGAGTTACTTGGATGGAGAGGCCATCAGACTTGAATGACATGGTCACAGGGACACGAGGTGTCAGAGGTGTTGTGTCTTGGGAACATATTTTTGTGATTAATGCTCACCCATGATTTGAGTAGTGTGCACATAGATAGACTCCGTGATGAGGTGGTTTTAACCGCTCATTGGGTAGAGGCCCCCGATAGTTGCGGTTAGGTACTATTGGTTTGGGGGTTCTTTCCATAGGAAGCCATGTGGAAGGTGAGGAGACTTCAAGGGATAGCGTTGAGGCTATCGGGCTGGGGGCAGAGGCTCACCGTGACTTGAGGGCAGACATCACTGTCCCTCCAGTTATTTATTTGAGGGAATACATTGCTGTCCCTCTGGTTACTGATTTGAGGAAAGACATTGATGTCTCTCTAGTTATTATATCATGGGAAAACGTGAGCTTTCAAGCAGGGTTACCATTGTTTCGGTGTTCCTTTGGGATGTCAGTACTTGAGACATAAGGTGTTAGGAGGCACATGGTGCCAGGTTACTTGACTGAGATTCCAGCATTGGCCGAAGCAGGCGATAATCCATGGTGGCTGCTGAGCACTAGTGGAGGTTGTGTTTACATTGGGCATTGTATTGTTTACTGTTTTACTCAAAGTTTAATGCCTGCTTAAACAATTATACTAGGTATTCATCATTGGGTGGTATCCTACTAAGATTCGTCTCACACCCTGCATGGGCCCTTCGGGATGTGTGTAGACTTTATGGATTTATGTGAAAGAAATAGATCAGCTTCAGGAGATGCATTGTATTAAATGTTTCATGGAGATGGTATGGACCTTGAGGTCATGCCTAGTTAGAGTTTACTTTGTTTTTCTTTCTTTCCTATATCAGCATGCTTACCTTTTTATTATATCTACTGTTGGTTAGTCATTTGTGCCCTTTAATATCTTGAATTTCTATGGATGCATGACTTGTCTGTTTTAGTAGTTGTTACAAGTGGTTTCAACATGCTATTGTGTTTACATTACGCTACTTATGTTTGTTTATTGCTTCCGTTGTTTATTTGATATTTTTGTGCTTCCACTATGCGGGTCTCGTTTGAGTCTGAAGAGTCTCTTATTTTAAATTATACTCTGGACAATACCTTTATTATCCTCCAAGAGGGTATAGCCTCCCCACTATACCTGTTTAGACCCTCACTGCTAGTCGAAAACCTTTGGCATTCGGGGAGGTGTGCCTAAGGTCGTAACACCGGAATCGTTTAGCACTGTTCGGGTGGATCTTTGGGTCTGAGAAATTACAAAGTGGTATCAAAGGAGGTTTATTCTTAACAGGGATTTAGTAGCAACTTCTAACTAACTACTAATGAGATCGATATTGCCTTTATATTTCTTTTAGTTTTACTATTTGGGATATGGTAGACTGAAGATATGTTGTTGTTGGAACTAGGTTTCTAGATTGTGATTGGGTGCCTGCATCCCCTGGTACGAGGGATGGACCAAGTTTCCTTTGGTGGGAATTGCTGTTTTACTTTGGCTCAGATTAAAATTTATATGATTTCTACCTCAGTGGCTCACTTGGTTTGTGATGTTATTGATTGTGATATGTGACCCTTGACCCGGTGCGATAAGGTATAATTAGACCTTATCCCAGTATGGTAAGGCATTATTGTTAGGATTTTTATAGGTACATTTTTAGGGTATTTCAATTTCATAACTTTACATATGCTTTGTGAAGTGATAATACCATGTGAATAATATCAATTTCCATGCTATAGATGCTTTTGAAATGTGAAAGGTGAAAATACTGATAAAATTGCTTGTTTATTTCAATGTAATATGTAATTATTTATATTTATTTGTAGAATTGCATGTGGAAGGGTATTTGGGTCTGTCTCTTGTAAGAGCAGGCATGTACTATGGTTGAGGTGATTTTGATCATCAGGATTGGGCGACTCGGTCGTCGGTTTGAGGCAATGTTGGTTTTTAGGACGGGCATGGCCCAAGGTACTTTTGATACTTGGTTCTGTTGAGGGCGGGTAAGGAGGGAATGATTCCGGGATGCCATGGGAATGGGTTGCGATAAGGGAGAGTAAGGGTAGTTGTTATATGCTGCCTCTTTACTGCTTTCCTTATCTGCATTGAATATATTGTATATATATATGGGATGTTTGACCATTTATGGTATTCAGTAGGTTCCTTCTGGAAGAATCATATAAAGCATCAAGCAGGAGATGGTACAATTCCATAGGATAAGTATAAGGTTCAATATCCAGTGTAGGCAGGACAACAGTCGGGTTTGGTAGTGTTCGGGCCGTGCCTTGACGAGAAGCTCCGAACTAGCCTGATACGTGTCTTACAGGGGATTGACAGAGGTTCACAGGTTACAGATCCATCTATGGAATATCTGATACGGGAGTTCCAGTCATAGAGCCCACCACTTTTTTAGGTTGAGGGTGGTCTATAGGCATCTAAGAATTGGATAGAGAGCATGTAAATGATCTTTGACCAGGAAATTATGTGGTTAATTTAAGAATAATTTAATGTGAAAGTTGTTTGCTTTATTTATTGTACACTATTATTTATACAACTACATACACTATTATAAAATGGATATTATTTTATATGTCATTGGTGCTGGCCTACAGAGTTATACTCATACCCTACTCGATCTTCCTGATCGGTACCCGAATAGACTTCATGTTTACATAACAGGATAAGGGAAAAATAATCGTGTTAGATGGTTGAGTTGGGATGGAGAATGGATAAGGGAACCATACATGATGTTGGGACCCGTTTGGGAGTGTCAGTGTGTCTTTATTTTTTGTGTTTTCATTTGAAAATTGACACATATGTGGCATGACATATCTACTACTTTGATTTATGGTCTTTTATCCATGTTATGATATTATCATGTGATGTTGGTCTTTATTGGTTATGGTATTATTGTGGTTATTGTAATTATAATTTGGCTATTTTTTTATTTATAATATTGTACTACTTTGATAAAGAGGGTATAGTATCCTCACATAACATATTAGACCCTCACTGCTAGTCGGAAGACTGCCATATGAGGATACACTCCTGAGGTCATGTGACTAACCATCTTGGGGCACTAGCATGTGGCACCCGAGTTGAGATGTTACAAAGTGGTATCAAAGGTGGTTTTTCTTTTCTTTAAATTGTATTACTATTTGGAAATGGTATATAGGAGACTAGGATGAGTCATTTATTGGTCATGAGCTCATTCATGGGATTTTCTAACCCATGTGTGGTGGAAAACCCAAGTACCTAGAGTGGGACTGATGTTCTTGATGTTTACTATTATAGTTGAATGTTATATCACCATGAGTGATGCACTTGTTGTGTGATATTATTATTTTACTGAGATTTTTATTCATAGCCTGGTATGGAATGATATTTGGGTATACATGCATTATTCTAGTCACTCAGAATTTATTTTGGCATGCATCATTTTACGCATGCACAAAAAAGCAGTTTTTGGGGTGAACTATTAAAATGAAACACTTTTCTTCGTTTGAGTAATTTATTATAAATAGGTACCTAATATGAAATTAAATTTTTTAAATGATACTGATAATTTGAAATGGATAAAAATTGGTGTCTAATGAGAAACCTTGAAATATGGAAAATGTTTACCCTATGCTATCCATGACCTATGTGAGGGATGGTTGAGGGTAGTGATAGTGCCTTAGTTTTGATCATGTAGTGGGGTATGGAGGATGATTTTTTATGGTTTTATGTGAATCCATCTTGTTTAATTATGTTAATATTTTTTTATGTGTCTTAAGATGTGTGTTTGATATTGTAGAGATATGTCTCCATGAAGATGCTTGTTGATATGACGACAAGAGGATATGGCTGGAAATGATCCTCCAATAGTGGAACCTAAGGCTCCGATAGTACTAGGTGAAGGAGTTGGAGATAATTTCCATGAGAATTTTTCTCTCTTTATACAATTTATGAAAAGTTACCCAGGGAAGGTTATGTGGAGTATGTCTGACTTGACATTGGAGTTCTAGTTGCATCACCCATCGACATTCACTGAAGAGGGTGGAATTGGGGTAGCTGAGTTCTGGATTGAGTCTATCCAGATGATCCTTGACCAATTAGATATTCCTGCTGAATATAGGGTCAATTTGGATGCTTATATGTTATGTGGTCGAGCGAAGCGTTGGTGGGACATTTAGACTCAGAATAAGCGGGTGGAAAATATGGTGTGGAAGGATGTTCAAGAGAAGTTATTGGAGAAATTTTACCCTAAGATGCTCAGGAAGAGAGGGAAGTATAGTTTATGAGGTTGACCTAGGGGAGTATGTATGTGATGGACTACTCCAGTTTCTTCACTAATTTGCAGTTCTTTGTTCTAGTATTGGAAGTATATGAGAAAATTGTAGCAAAAATGTTTTCAACATGGGTCTAAATGTGAGATTATGTCCTAGGTTAACATCTTTAGGTTGATTTTTTTTTCTGATGTGGTGAATGAGGCTCTCATTTCCAAGGGGAACCTGAAGGGGGATTATAGTGGAATACAGGTGGTTTATATTGGAAAACTAGAAGGTTAATTTTCAAAGAGTAGGAATAATTTCTATGGGAATTTCAAATAGTGAAAAAATAACTAGAGTATCCAGAGAGATAGATCAGTTACTCAGAGAAGTAACCGAATATACTACCACTAGTGTGGAATATTAGGAAACATTCATAACCAATTTCAATAACCACTAGTGGGGTGCCAATATTGTTCTAGGATGAGTCACTTGTGTAGGTATTGTATAAATCCTCAACTGATGGGTAGTGATGGAGGATCCATGTAGATTCAGAACACTAGGTGGGGGCATTATACCCTATATCAGTCAGGTAGTTGGAGTTATTCTATTCATGGTGGTAGAGGTAGTGGATGTGGTACTTTTGGGCAAGAGAACCCATATCAGTAGAGTGGTGTAGCCTAGGGGACTCAGACTACATCACAAGTAAGAGGGGCATTGCAATTTCATGTATTTAATCTTACACTTATGGATAGTGAGGCTAGAACATCGACAAAAAGAGGTTATATTTTTGTATCTTATACACTTTATAGTTCCTTATTTGATACATGAGACTCTCATTATTTTATATCTGTACAACATGTGAATGGTTTGAGTCTGGTGGTGGAGTTTGTGAGTGGGGTTAAGACGATCGACACACCATTGGGAGTATGGTTGAGGGACATTTTTTTATGTAGAGTGTGTTCTCTCAAGTTTGGGGAGTATTATTTTCTTTTGGATAACTACATACTTGATATGTCATGTTTTTACTTGATTTTGGGTATGAACTAGTTGGTATGATACCAATACTACATAGATTTTTATCGTATAAGATTGAATTTTACATCTCCTAAGGGTAACAATTATGTTCATTGTGGAGAGTGAGATATTCAGGTAGGCCATGTAGGGATATTTCATCAACAAATGGGGGATATCACTACCCAAGTTGGAAGTCTTTTTCTAGATGATGAGGGTGTGAATCGTCATGTCTTTCCACCCATAGTGGAATGGTTTCATGATTTGTTTCCTAAATACTTATCAAGGTTTCCACCTGATAGAGATGTCAAGTTTATAATTGAGCTCATACCTAGAGATGATCCAGTTTCTATACCACCTTATAAAATGGAACCAACGAGCTTCAAGAGATTAAGACTCAATTGGAAGAGTTGATGGATAATGGATTTATCCATCTGAGTACCTCTTCTTGGGGTTCTCTAGTTTTTTTTTCTAAGAAGGCTGATGGAAATTTGTGCTCATATGTTGATTACCATAAGTTGAACTAGATGATAGTGAAGAACTGATATCCTCTTCCATGTATCTATGATCTCTTTGACCATTTTGATGGATCTTGTGTTTTTTATAAGATATACTTGATATTAGGGTATCATCAGTTGAGATTTAGACCTTATAATATACTATAGATTGCTTTTAGAATAAGGTATGGCCTATATGAGTTCATTTTTATGCCATTTGGGTTGATGAAAACACTGAATGTGTTTATGGACTTGATGAATAAAATATTTCATCCACACTTGGATCAGTTTGTGGTTGTTTTTGTGGATGATATCTTGGTGTACTCTAAGAATCGTGACAATCATTCCCAACATATTGACATCATCCTAAGTACACTGATAGATAATTGACTATATTCTAAGAAATATAAGTGTAAATTCTATATCAATAGGGTAAATTTATTAGATCATATAATCTCAGAGGAATGTGTGTTAGTGGACCTAGAGAAAGTTCAGGCAGTGGTTTCTTGGTAGCATCCCAAGAATGTATTTGATATTTGTAGCTTTATAGGTTTTGAAGGTTATTATTAGAGGTTCATCTAGGACTTTTCCTACTTTGGAGCTCCAAATTTTGGGCCTGACCATGAAGATGATCAAGTTTGAATAGTTTGAATAGTTTGGATCATGTGATAATGATTTCTAGAATTTGAAGAAATCATTTTACTACTGCATCAATTTTGATCCTACCCAAGTCGGGTGAGGAGTATACGGTGTTTTGTGATACATTTGGGATTAGAATTGGAGTAGTGTTGATGTAAAGATATAAATTTGTGGCGTATGGGTTATGAAATTTGAGGCCACATGAACAAAATTACCCTACACACGGTCTTGATTTGGCTGTGGTGCTTTATGCCTTAAAGTGTTGGTGACATTATCTTTTGGGTGAAAAGTTTACTATGTATACTAACTACAAGAGTTTAATATATATTTTTTCATAGTGAGACTTTAATCTCCAAAAGTGTAGGTGGTTTGAGTATATTTATTCATTTGATTTTGATCTAGAATATGTGCTTAGGAAGGGAAATAGTGTTGTTTATGCTTTAAGAAAGAAGGCATAGACTCAAGCAGTTTAGGAGTTTAGTTATGTGTTGAAAATTATGACCATGTTGGTTGAGATGCATATTATGGTTTAGTAGGTCCAAGAGGATATGAAACTTTTATCAGTATTAGTTGAGTCCATACATCTGAGCTAGATCAGGGAGAGGCAGTATGAAGTTCCATAATGTTTTTCCTTGAGGGAAAGCCTTGAAGGTAGAGAGTCACCTTCTGATTGGACTATAAATGAGGATGAGATAATCAATGTCCAGAACTATGTTGTTGTGCCTATGTGTATGTGTGAGGATTTGATGCTCGAGTTTCATGCCTTGAAGTGGGAGGTGCACCCTAGTTTGACTAAAATGTACCGTGATCTTTGGAGACAATATTGGTGGTTGGGAATGGAAAAAGAGATTTCTGGTTTTGTGACATGATGCTATACATGTTAGTAGGTGAAGGCTAAGCATCAATGAAATAGTGGTTTACTATATCCATTACCAATTCCAAAATAAAAATTGGTGGACATTACCATATATTTTATGGCGAGTCTACATAGGATTCCTAAAAGGAATGATTCTATATGTGTATTTTTGGATCGATTGATGAAATTATCCCATTTCTTGCCCATACAAGAGACTTTATCTATGGATCAGTTGAGGGAATTGTATATTTAGAAGATATTATGTCTTCATGGGGTGCCACAGAGCATAGTTTCAAATTGCAAATCACATTTCACTTCATTCTTCTGGAAGGGGTTATAGAAGGTTCTTGGTATGCCGGTATTTATGAGTATGTCTTTTCACCTGCAAATAGATGGGTAGTCGAAACGTAATATACATGTATTGGAGGATATGCTATGGGTGTTAGTTCATAAATTTGGTGGGTATTGGGAGAATCAATTAGTGATCATTGAGTTCAACTATAATAATATTTATCAGGTGAATATTCATATGAAAAAATATGGGGCACTTTATGGTAGGCAATGCAGATCACCTCTATACTGGATAGAGGTAGGTGATTAAGAGTTGTGGGAATTGAGTCTAATGTAGGATACAACATATCAGGTTTAGTGGCTACAAGTTATATTCGTAAATTTTTTTATGTTGACCGACATTGATGAACCCTTGAGTTTATAGTGGGTGATCATGTGTTCCTTAGGGTGAAACCTAGATTAGTTCACCATAAGATTTAGATATAGGTAAAGTTATCACCCAGGTTTATTGGAAATTTTGAGATTTTAGAGAGAATCAGGCCAGTGATGTACCTATTGTATATTATATAGATTTATTGTGCTATAAATGGTGTCTTTCATGCATCTCAGCTTCAGAGGCATCACTTTGACCCTTCACACATGATCTATGTTGATGATGTTAAGCTTGAGGCTGATATGTCCCCTAAGGAGCATCCAATCTGTGTTATGAATCATAGTGAGAAAGTGTTATGGGAAAATACTATGCTGATAGTACGAGTATTCTGGAAACATGACCATCTTCAGGAGGAAACATGAGAGAGAGAAGGATATTTTTGAGCTTAGTGTCCCAAACTTTTTACCTCAAAATCTTAGGGATTCTTTAGAGTACAACTCAAGGATGAGCTATTATAAGGTGGAGAGATTGTAAGATCCCAAAATTTATAGAGATACCTCATGAAAATTTTCACGTACTCTTTTTCCTTTTTTTGGTCATACCTTGGTTGAGTTTTTTTGGGGTATTTTTGGGTAAAGTTGGAGAAATTTAGAATCCCATGAGACTATGCATGATTGATTCATAGTTAGGGAAAACTATTTGGATTTCCCCAGGAAACCGTGCCCCCTATTTTGGTGATATAGGAGGTGAAACATGATTATCACACAATTTTTCCAAACCATGTGGCCACCCTCCCTAAACCGTGCACCATGAGAGAGTGGGGGTTTTCACAGTTAGCACATTATTTTTCAAACCATGCAATAATTATGAGAAAGCATGAAACCCCTAAGGTGTGACACACAATTAAGGTGTATGGTTTGGAAAATCATGTGCCCCTGTCCATAAAACCATGTGCATGAGTTTTATTGGTCCAAAAATTTTAATTAAAATTCCCAAACCCCCTAATTATTAACCATAAACACCCCTTACTCAGTCTAACTCATTTTACAACATTTTTTGAGGTCTCTGAGAGGATTAAAAGGCTCCTCAAACCCTTTTCTTAATGAATCAAAGATATAGTTGAAGGATCGACTCCTCTTATGGTATGAAATATCTTCTTGTTTGGTTTCCTTTCTCTCTCCCATATTTCTCTCATCTTTTGGAAGAATGATTTCCTCCATTAGTGTTGGTTTTAGACCTAGGTTTTTATGGATCATGTTTCATTTGATCTTGATCTTAGGTATTGGTCCTAGATCTTTTATGTTGTTGTGATTTTGATCATTCCACATCAATTTGGGGATTTTGGTTTGGCAAACATCTATCAACAATCTCGAGGTAGGTGTTTTAATTTTCAAATTCAATAGTATTGATTATAAATGTGTATATATAATTGTGAAATTACAATTTCCACATTGGGAAATTTAATTATAAATTTAATTAATTAATCTATTGATTTTACCATGTGATAATGAAATTGGTGAATAATGGGATCATGAAATTTATTGATTAATAGTTTATAAAATTGATACTGACCCATGGGGTGCACTGATATGATTTAAATGATGATTTATAATTTATGCTTGGTTGATAAATGAAATTTTTAAATGGATTTAATAATTTATTATGGTAATGGATGATTAATGGTTGGAAATATGGAACCATGAGATGTGATATTTTTGAATGAGTTGTGGAATAGAGACTACTGCTCTAAATATTCATAGGGTTATAGAATGCCTCTCTAGGTCCCAATATATTTATGTATTATATGTGATCATTGAGTTGTGGGATAAGGAATACTGCTCCAAATATCCATGGGGTGCCAGACTAATGCTCTAGGATCCCATTGTTTGAATGTGAAATTTGGATTAAATGAATATTGGAAACCCATGATGGAATGAAATGTGATATCCCTTTGGGGTTGGTTCAGAATTCAACACGTGCCGAAGTATGTATTGATGGTTTGAGTGTTATCGTGAACCTGGAAAATTAAAGAATAATTTAATGTGAAAACTGTTTACTTTATTTATTGTACTTTATTAATTATACAACTACATACACTATTATATACTGGATATTTTTTTAGGCATCACTGATGTTGGCCTACTGAGTTGTACTCACACCTTAATCAGGCTACCTAATTGGTACCAAAAAAAACTTCATGTTTTTAGGACAAGATAAGGGCAAGAGACCTATGTTATATGGATAAGTTTGGATGGAGCATAGATGAGGGAATTATATATGATGTTGGGACCCACTTTGGAGTGTCAATGTTACTTTATTTTTTGTTTTTTTATTTAACACTTGAAACATATATGGAATGTTGTATATATTTCTTTGGTTTATGGTCTTTTATATATGTTATGGGATTATCATGTGATATTGGTATTTATTGTTCATGGTACTATTCTGGTCATTGTAATTATTATTTGGATATTATTGTTTATTTCTGCTTTTGTTATCATTTTATAGAGGATGTAGTATCCCTATATAAAATATTAGACTCTCGCTACTATTCGGTAGCCTCTGATGTACGGGGAGGTGTGCCTGAGGTCATGTGACCAAATGAATTGGGGCACTGACATGTGTCACCTGGGTCAGGACGTTACAATGATGCGTTACAAATGGGAAATAAACATAGATCTTCTTCCAAATCAATTAGCAAGGTTTTTAATTTTTGACCTTTAGAACCTATCCATATATATTTATTTGAACCATCTAGAATAATAATACTTGGGGGGAATTCTTTTTTTTTGGTTGATGGTTTTTCTAGATTTATGTGGGTTTAATTTTGAGACTTAAAAGTGAATCTTTTGTTATATTCATGAATTTTTGAAAACTTTTTCAAAATAAAAAATATTCCAATATCATTTCCTTTAAAAGTGACCATGTATGAGAATTTGAAAGTAATGAGTTCAATTAATTTTGTTCAAATCATGGTATTAAACATAAATTATTTTACCTTAGAACAACTCAATAGAATAATGTCATTAAAATGATAAATAGTAATTTTAAAAAATATCTATAGATCCATATTATGTGAATATAGTTTGCCTACTCATTTTTAAGATGAGAATATTAATAAAAATTATCATGTCGTAAACAGAGTTTTAATATGACATATTTTAAAGAAAATTCCCTTCGAGTTATGGAATAATAAAAAACAAAAAGTTATAAACCCTAATGTTGATGGATGAAAAGTTTTTATCTTGAACAGTAAGGAAAATCTTGGTAAATTTGATATAAAGGTTGATGACGGAATTTTTCTTAGTTAGTCTTACCCTTTTAAATATCATAGAGTTTTTAATAAAAATTTAAGTATAATTTATGAATCAATTCAAATAAAGTTTGATGAAAATGATCCTTTTTATCATAAAAAAACTCACATTGATGACCTTGATGATTTTATGAAAAACTTGAGGCTTGATAAAACTATTAACACTAAAAAGGATGATGATGAAGAACATATTCATGTAAAACTAATCCTAAATAGTTATAAATTGAAGAAATCAAGAGTGTGATTCCTAGATAGTCTAGAAACCTTAAAATACAATCCATTAGAAATAGTTATTGGTGATTTATATAAAGGTGTTAACACTAGAATAAGTTCAAGAAATATTTTTGAGTTTTCTAATTTTATTTCATGGATTTATCCTAAAACCATAAAGTAATATTTAAATGATAAAATTTAGGTTATAAGAATTAATCCAGTTTAAAATAAATAAGGTTTGTAAATTAGTTGATAGACCCTCTAATTATCCTATTATAGGTCCTAAATGGATTTATATGAACAGTCAATATGATCAAGGAGTTAACAATTGAAATAAGGTAAGATTAATAGATAAAGTTTATAATCAAGAGAAAGGTATAGATTATTAAGTGACCTTTGCACCTACAACTAGATTAAAATTCATTCTAATTATATTAGCATATATATATATATATATCTCATATAAATTTTAAACTTTTCAAGATGGATGTTAAATATTCTTTTTTTAAATGGTTTTATTTTTTAGGAAGTTTATTTTGAACAGCATATTGTTTTTTAAAATCCTCTTTTTCAAAATTTTATTTTCAAACTTACCAAATATTTATATTTTCTTAAATAAGAACCTAGATCTTGGTATGAGAGGCTTAATTATTTTCTTTTATCAAATGGGTTTCCAGTAGAACTTGAAGATCCTATACTATTTAATAAAATTTCATATATTGATATTTCTCTTATTCAAATATATGTTGATGATGTGATTTTCAGTTAAACAAACCATAACTTATGTAATTAATTTTCTAAACTCTAGAAAAAATAGTTTGAAATGAGTATGATGGGAGAGTTGAATTTATTTATTTATTTTCAAATATTTTAGAAATACTTTGGGAATGTTAAAAATATAATAAAGTAAATACACGTATTACTATAAAAGTTTGTACTTGAAAATAATAAAACTTATGCAAATCCTATGAGTAATAATATTAAACTTAATATAGATAAATCTGGGAAACCATTGAATAACAAGTTATATAGATTAATAATTCAGATCTTATTATATATAACTATGAGTAGACTAAAAATAAAGTTTTTTTGTATAACTCTATTCTATATTTAAAGCAAATACTAAGGAATATCATCTAAAAGAATCCAAAATGTTTTTAATATTTCTTAAAGATTTTGTGTCTCTTTCATTAATTTTTTCCTAAAATCCATGAATTTGATTTAATTTCATATCTTGATGATGACTTTGGGTATAATATCCTATAACTTAAATAACCCATAATTATATGATTTATAACTGAGGGTACACTTTTATACATTTTGAGTATCTTTTCAGTTTAAAGTTTTAGATAATTATAAAAAAATTGAAATTTAAAACCCTTATAATAAAAAGTGGACACTTCAAACTAATATCTATTTTCCAAAAAATAGGATACTTAAATTGAAACTCCCATTTCATTATAAATATTTTTCCTTATTTAAAGATTAATCCCCATAATAGAAAGTTTGACGTTTCTATAACTTCTTACTCATCATTAGGTCCTGTGAAAAACATTTGAAAACATGGGATGAGAAAAAAATCTTAGTAATGGATACAAAATAAAGAAACCCATTAGTCCATTTTTAAAATCATATAATCTCAAAAGAAATTTTTTCCTTTTTACATAATAAACTTTTAGCTAAAATATTAATTTTCTTACTAATAAAATAAGATTCATTGCCCAAATATTTTCACAAAACATATCATAATTAATATTAAAGGAAAAATCATAATCATGAGGTATTCCTATAAAAAATGGGAACTAATGAAAACATTTTCTTTAAAAACACACTTTTCACCCTTAAAAGGGGCCTAAAATTTCCTTTAAATGTAATATCCTTAAATTAACTTATGAAATAAAAATAATTCCATAAAAAATAATTTAAAAGTATTTAAAATTCATTTAGGTACCTTGGGATATCATATTGATATCACTCTTACAATCACTCTTACAAATGGAATAACTTGATCAGTTAATCCTAACAAAATTCACTGAAGAAAATAATCATTATCCAATTCATTGGAGAGATATATTAGACTCACTTGTCTTCATGAACAATGTAAAAGGACCATAAAATATATAAAACACATATAAGATTTTATTTCCATTATAAAATCACATAAAATATTCTATTTTATACATATATAGAAACACTTTTAGGATTCATGCCAAAATAAGGATAAAAATCCTTTTACTTTGAAAACTATTTAAATAAAAATTCATATAAGAAAAAAAAAGGATATTATATTTAAAAAACATGAAAAAATTTATATTAATATTCTTAAAAAATAATAGTAATTATGGTGGGAAACTCCACTCATGCTGTATATATTAAAAAAATTTCCCTTTACACATGTAAAAATGTCAAAAATAACATGTTTGGAAAACATTAAAAAGGCCTATTTTAAAACCTTCATAAATAAAGTAAAACATAATTTAAAATAAATTTGAAGATAAATTTCATCATATTAATAAAATACATGAAATTTTTTAATAAACATGGATATAGAAGAAAAACAGAAGAAAAAATTTAAAACTTTTAAAACAAGGTTTTAAAGAAAAATCCCTTACCCCGTGTTCGAAACTTCGTGTATGTACTTTCACTCTTATATAATAAAATTATATTAATTTTATACTTGATTAAGAATGTTTTTGAGGCATATTATATTATTATTATTATCCATATTATTTCATTTATTACCATGCCTTATATATTTATTAAATCAGTTAAGTTCATGTCAAATGTTTTGAGGACGTTCAGTTCAAAATTGCAAAACTTTAGTGGGTTTACCATGGTCAAGGGGTAATGGTTACTTTATATTTAGAATATTAATTATGAAATAATTATAATTTTTATACATTAAATACAATTTTAACACCATCCATGAAATGCATAAATGAAAAAAAATCACATCACTTTGGGTAGGTGCTAGTCCACACGCACACATGAGTGATGTTATTATTTTCTAATGAATAGAAGGGTAAGCAATTAAGTAATATATTATCTATAAAGAATCATAATTATGTCATGAATATCATATATATATTCATTAACTCCATCATAATGACAATCCTTATGAGGCGGTGATGAAAAAAAAAACACATTGCTTCACGGAGGTGGTAATCCACATATACACACGAGTGATGTTTTTATTTCCCATAGAATGGAAAAGGAGATACAAAAGGGTTTTAACATAATCATAATAATATTTTATTAAATATAAGATAACTATTTTATTATTTAATCATGGTTAAATAATATTTAAATCTGGTAAAACAAGAAATAAACATGAAACGCTTGGTAAAGAATTATACCTCTTCTTTGGAAAACCTCCCATGGATTACACCTTAATCCTTATTTGGTTGGTGTTTTGGTAAGAACAATACCCATATGACATGGGGAGGGATATTGTGGAGATATTTAGGCTGGGATTGTCTATACTCAAAATATGTGAGGAATATAGGATAATAGGTGCCCTTTTATAAGTGAGGGGAGTGACACACTTGTAATTTTTCAAAAGTTTTAAATATTTTAAATTTATTAATCATAGTAAAGTGGATAAAAAACTATCCAATTTAAAATATAAGGTTATAAGGGTTGATATAAAATCATACAATAATATTTTAGATGATTTTTTGGCCCTATCATAAAGTATTTACATTAATTATCCCAATCACTATTACAAAAACAGTCTTTTACATTAGGATTTTGGCATTAGTTATTAAATAATCGACATAAAAAACTTTTAACATTGGTTATTTAGATAACTAGAGTTAAATCCATTTTCCTAGTTTTTTTAACATTGGTTATCAGATAACCAACATTGTAACATGTTTTTAATGTCGGTTATTGATAAACCAACATTAAAAATTATGTTTTAATGTCGGTTAGTTGATAATTGATGTTAAACCCACCATCAAAGAGAGTTTTTACATCATTTATTTAAATAACAAATTTAAAAACTAAAATTTTACTCTGTATGTAGTGATTTTTTAATTTTTTTCATGGAATTACTTCAGCCTTTTAAAATCCTTCCTGAAATTTATGATGACGTAGATAACTTTATCAAGAACCCTATATAATTTTTCATGCTCCATCTTTTTTTATTTTCATTATATTGATCTTTCAATACATATCATCCTTCCACCAGTTCTAATTTTAATTTTTTATTCAAGGTATCTATATTTATTCTATTGATATATATATATATATTTTATGATTATTTCTCTTAATTGATTTTATTTTTTGATGATTTGTTTTTTTATAACAAAAAATTATTCTTCTGATTGAGTTAAAAATATAAATATTCAACATGAGATTCATTGAAAAAAGTTTAAAATGCCTCATGATTCACATATTTGGTTGCATCATGAGTTATTTCCACAAAATAAAATGAATATCAACAAACATTATATTGAATCAAAGGACATTATAATGATCAAGGAGTTAAAGTTGATGATTTAAGTTTCTATTTATCGATTTCATTTGGTTTATATAATTTTACACCCTATGTATCATGTATTTTCATTTAATTTGGTAATAATTATTGAAATTAATTATTGAAAAATGGGGTTTCACATCATTTATACAACAACCGACATGAAAAACGCTTTCCATCATGAAGTTTTTGACTAATTTCTTCAATGGTGTTTTAAAAACTAGTTTCAAATATAGTTTTACATGCCAATTAATAATAAAAAATATAAAAATAATATTTAAATTTTATCTTTTAATAAAATTTCTAGGTAAATTATATTAAAAACCCAAAAAACTAACATGAAAAAACCTATTTTCACTAATAGATTTACCCTCTACTACAGTGACATATTTTTACCATGGTTAATATTCTTAGTGAAAAAAATGAAATTAAATTCATTAATAAATTTAAAAATATTTATTATGGATATGTAGTCCATTTTTCAAGATTCAATTTTTACAATTGTAAGAAATTACTTTTAATATAAGTGCGTAAAATACAATGAAAAACAGTTTTCTAAAAAATTGTGTTTTTAAGCATAAAAATGAACTTATATCAAAATGAAATATAATTTTGATTTATATGAAATTATTTATATTATATTTAATAAAATTTATCGTCTTTTAATTTAAAACCAAATTCAAAATAGTATGATACTTTAAAATTACTTGATTTAAATAAAAGAAATGACAGTTTTGTAAAAATAGGCATTTTCACCATTCACTTAAAAATCAATATTTTCAGGAAAATCACAAAAAACAACCTAATTTATATTTGATATAATGATATAAAAAATTAATTCCATTTTATCCAATTAAATTTAAAAAAATTATAAATTTAAATTTTAAATAAAACCATATAATATATGAAAAACATTTTAGTTAGAATAAAATTATTTCTCTTTCGATTGAAAAATTATATAAAATTGTTATAATAAATATGAATCCATAAAATATAATCATGAATATTTCTAATTCATGAAATTTATTTATTATTAACATTAACTAAGTTATCACATTCTTTCCCTATTAAAGAAATTGTGTCCTCACAATTTTATTCTTTATTTAAACAGGTAGGGATATTTTTCCATCATAGCCTTTTTAGGTTCCCATGTTGCTTCCTCAATCATGTGGGTTTTCCAAAAAACTTTAACTAGGTGAGTTACATTCTTTCATAACACCTACTCTCTACAATCTAAAATCTTCACTATATTTTCCTCATAATAAATATTATCTTCCAACTATACCACCCCAGGTTTCAAAACATGAGATACATTATGTAAATATTTCCTTAACAATGAAATGTGAAACACATCATGTAATTGAGATAAACTCAATGGAAGAGATACTCGGTAAGAAATTGATCCCATAATTTCCCAAATTTCATACGGATCAATAAATAATGGGCTCAAATTTCCTTTCTTTCTAAAACACATAACACCTTTCCAAGGAGATATTTTAAGAAAGACTTGACTACCTTCCACAAACAAAATGGTTTTCCTCCTATTATCTGTATAAATATTTTACTTTCTATGATATGATCTCATGTGATGCTGAATCATCTATACCTTCTCAACTATTCCTTCTACTAGTTTTAGTCCCAAAAAATTTCTTTCTTTGAATTTTTCCAAACATACCAGAGTCTGACACTACTTTATATATAATTCCACAAAAGGTTCCATCTCTATACTGGAATGAAAAATTTTATTTTAAGAAAATTCCACTGAAGAAATATGCTGATCCCAATTTCCATGGTAATCAAGTGAACAATACCAAACCATATCCTCAAAATTATAAATCATTCACTATGACTATCTATTGTATTGAGGTTAAAAAGATGTATTAAAATTTAATTCAGTACCAAATGACTTCTGAATTTTTTTCCAGAAATTTGATGTAAATTTGGGATCATAGTTAGATATAATAGAGAGAGGTACTTCATGTAATCTGGCTATCTCTTTAAGATAAATTCTAGCAAGTTGATCCAAAGACACAACATCTTGAATAGGAAGAAAATGTGCATATCTAGTCAAATGATAATAAATAACCCAAATCATATTATTACCTCAAGATGTATTTAATAAACCCACCACAAAATACATGGATATATTTTTCCATTTCCATTCGGGCACTAATAAAGGCTGAAGTATTCCCATAAGTAGTTATTTCTCAGCTTTAAATTGTTGAAAATCCAAACATTTCATGATGAAATCAACAATATCCTTATTCATTTCTTCCCAAAAATAATATTAACAAAGAAATATATACATCTTAGTGATACTTGAATGAATAAAAAAAATTGCTATGAGAATCCCTTAACAATTCCTTATTCATATGGGGATCAATTAACACACACAAACTATTTTTAAATATTATAACACATTCTTTGTCAAAATTAAATTTAGGAAACTGACCCCTTTTAACCAACTCTACCCTTTATTGCAAACCTTGATCTTACTTATGGGAATGCATAATTATATCTGAAAAGGATGACTATACTAACATCTAAACCAAAATAGAGAGAGTTCGTACATGCACAATTTATAGGCCAACATTCATTAAATCATTAACTAGAGGATCATGTTAAAAATGTATCAGAGCTAATGATGTATTATCTTTTCATATCAAGACATAAAATAACTTGTTTTATTTACTTGGATGATAGAAAATTGTGAAATCATAATACTTTATCAGTTCCAACCATCTTCTCTACCTCATTTTCAACTCTTTTTGAGCGAACATATAGTTTAAACTTTTATGGTCAATATATATTTCATATTTTACCCCATATAAAATATGTATCTAGATTTTTAAAGAAAAAACTATTGTAGTTATTTCAAGATCATGCATGGGGAAATTATTTTCATTGATTTTCAATTGGCATGATGCAAATGAAATTACCCAATCATCTTTCATCATGACAAAACTAAGTCCCATCAAACAAGAATCAATATGGATAAAAAAATCACCATTTCTTGATGGAAATGACAACACTAGAGCATCAACCAATATTCTTTTATATTCTTTAAAGCATTCATCACATTATTTTTTCTAGATGAAATTAAATCATTTTTGAGTTAAATTAGTTAGCAAGATAGATAATTGAGAAAAGTTTTCAACAAACCATCGATAGTAACCTGATAATCTAAGAAAATTTCAAATTTAAATGACATTTATAGGTCTTGGAAACTCTTCAACCACCTTAGTTTTAGTACTGTCAATAATTATTCCATATTTAGAGACACTATATCCAAGTAAAAAAAATCTATGTAACCAAAATTCACATTGATTGAATTTTCCATACAATTTTTTTCTTCTTTTGAAGTCCGTACAAAAATCCTTAAATTTATTTTATATTCCACATAAATTTTAGAATAAACTATAATATCATCAATAAACACAACAAAAAATTTATCCAAATACTCATAGAAAACTCTATTCATAATATCCATGAATATAGTGGGTGTATTAGTCAACCTGAAGAGAATAACTACAAACTCAAAGTGCCCATACCTAGTATGAAATTTTTTCTTCAAAACATCCTCCTCATTCATCTTTAGCTGATGATGTATGGACTTCAAATAAATCAATGAAAAATACTATACTCCCTGAAGTTGATTAAACAAGTCATATATATGAGGCAATAGATACTTTTTCTTAACAATAATGTTATTGAGTTCTCTATAATCACTGTAAAGCCTCATTAAACTATACCTTTTAAAAAACAAAACAGAAGCACCCCAAAGTGAAGTGTGAGGACAAATAAAACCCTTTTTAAGAAACTCTTGAAACTAATTTTTAAATTCTAAATACTCTAATTTAACTATTAGATAAGGGGATTTTGAAATTGACTTAGCATCATCAACCAAGTCAATAGTAAATTTAACCTCTCAATCAGAAGTAACATTATGAAAATCATTAGAAAATACCACAAAAAATTCATTTACTATTGGAAAATCACTTATCTGAACAACTTTCCTCTTTTCAACAATATAAAAAAGATAAATTTCACTACTATATTTAAATAATTTATTATATTCTTGATATGTTATAATAGGTATGAACTCATTATTATATTAAAATTCAAACTCACTCTCTAAAATTTGAATATAATATCCTTAGTTATGTAATATATCATAACATGATAAATTAAAAGCCAATACATACCCAAAACAATATCAAACTCATCTATGGATAAGACAAAAAGAATTTTAGGAAAAGCCATTCCACAGATAATCATAGGAATATTCCTATAAATCTTTGGTACCTTAATACTTCCACCATGTGTTTTTAATAAAATTTATTTCTTCATTTCTTGAGGTAATATTTCCATTTTACCAATAAATTCCTCAGAAATAAAATAATGTGTAAACCTTGAATTAAACAAGACTTTGGAATAATCTGAGTAAAAAATAATGTACCTATCACCACTTCATTTTATGGTCCTTAATTTTCCATTTTAGTCATGAATGACTTTACCACACCATTATTCTTCTTTTGGTCTTGATGATTCCATTCATTCATACTTCTCTTCAAACACATATCAGTATAATAGACCGTCTTATTGAATTTAAAACATCTCACTTCCTTCTTATCATATTTAGTTTTACCGTTAACCTAATTATTTTATTTTCAATCTTGATCCAAATTTCCCATCATAGTACATCAACAAAACTTTATAGTTTTTATAAGACACTCCCCAAAATGGTTCTTACCAATATTTTCATAAGAGGTAAATTTATACCTATTACCTTTAGATTTATTCAATAGATATTTTCCCATTGCTTTCCACCTAAACTATCTCTTGCCTTTATTACTGTAAAAGTAAACAAAATATATATCATATTTTTAAAAAATTCATACAAAATTATCATAGATTTTAAATTTACTAGTGGCCAAATCTCTTCAAAAACATAGTTTCAATATTGATTAAATCCTTTCAATTTTACTATCATGGTTCAAAATGAAATTTGGTGCATACCTATCCAATCTAGTAAAATTATCTTCATAGGTGGTAATAGAGTCCTCCTTCCACTTTAGTTAAAAAAATTGACATTCTGTCCTAAGTTGAACAAACTTAGTAAAATTATTCTCAAGTAAAACATCTTTAAATAATGTCCACTATATAACATCAATCTCATCTTTCTCCTTGGTATTCTTAATTAGAGACCACCACTGAAAAACTTTTCCTTCAAAATGATAAATAAAAATAATTAAATTTTTATATTCAGAACAACCCATAACCACAAAAATCATTACTAGTGAATTAATAAATACTTTTAATACCATTGGATCTGAGGTACCACCAAATTTCGAAGGGTTCTGTTTCATAGAATGCTTCACTATAGACATGTTTCGATATAGAGAGTTTAATCACTATTTGGCATGGGTAACACCATTAATATCCTGCATCAACTGATTAAAAACAAATATAATTTTTTTGTTCTAATAAAAACTATTATAGGTTATTGATTTAGAAGGAAATTATACTCTTAATACATTTTCACTTAATTCACCCTATTTTTTATGCAGAAAACCATTCTTAAATAGGCACAAATTAGATGAAGTAAAATCGAAACCCTTAAAGTTTTATCATTATAATATAATCCATAGATTAACATATATTAATTTTTTTAATAATATAATAAATTATAATTCATTTAATCCCTTACTTTAATACAAACTATAACATCCTATAACTTAACCAACCCATAATTACATGATTTATAATAAGGGTTTCACTTTCATACATTTTGAGGATATTTTCTATTTATAGTTCTATAGAATTAGGAAAAACACTTACATATAAAACCCTTACAATAAAAAGTATACAACTATACCCAATATAAACTTCTCCCACAAACACAAGATACTTAAATTTAAACTCTTGTTTCATTAAAAACACACTCCCTTATTTAAATTTAAATCTCAACAGTAGAAACATAGAATATACTATAGTTTCATACTCATACTTAGGCCCTATGAAAAACATTTAAGAACTTGGGATGATAAAAAAAATCTCATCAAGGGATAAAAAATATAGAAAATTGTTAGTCCATTTTGAAAATCATATAATCCCATAATAAATTTTCCCCCTTTTACATAATAAACTTTGAGCTAAAATATTTCTTTTCTTACTCATGAAATAAGTTTCATTTCCCCAATATTTGGATAAAACATATCATAAGAAATAATAAAGTCAAAATCATAACCATGATGGTTTCTTGTAAAATATGGGCACTCATGAAAATATTTTTTTAAAAAACACACTTTTGACCCTTAAAAGGGGCATATAATTTTCTTTAAATATAATCTCATTAGATTAACTTATGAAATAAAAATAATTCTATGAAAACTCAATTTCAATCATAGAAAATTTATTTGGGTACCTTGGTACATCATATTCATATCACACTTACAATCACTCTACATGAACTCTTATAAAATAAATAACCTACTTGGTTAATTCCAACATAATTCCCCAATGAACATAATCATTACCCAATGCATTGAAGTGATATATCAGGATCACCAGTTATCATGAAAAATTTAAAAAAAACTATAAAATACATAAAAAACATAAAAAACATATAATATTTCTTTTATATCATAAAATCACAAAAAATATGTTTTTTAATACATATATAGAAACACTTTTGAGCTTTATGCTAAAATAAGGATAAAATTACTTTTTCTTTGAAAACTCTTTAAAGAAAAATTCCCAAAAGAACAAGAAATATAATATTATTTTGAAAAAACATGAAAATTTTTAGAGTAATATTCTTAAATAATATCATTTATGATGATGATAAATTCTGATCATGTGATATACATTAAAAAAATATTCCTTTCACACTTTTGTAAAAATGTAAAAAATAATATATCTAGAAAACATTAGAAAGTTTTCTTTTAAAACATTCATAAAGAAAGAAAAAAATGGTTTAAAATGACTTTGAACATAAATTTCATCATATTAATAACATAATTTAAATATTTTAAAGAACATTTATATGGAGGAAAAATAGAATAAATACTTTTAAAACTTTTAAAATAAGGTTTTGAAGAAAAATACCTTACCTCGAGTCTGACTCTCCATGTACATAATTTAACTCTTGTATGATAAAATTTTATTAATTTTTTACTTTATTAATAACATTTTTAGGTTTATTAACTTATTATTATCCCCTTTATTTTATTCATTATCATTCCTTATATAGTTACTAAACCAGTTAAGTTCATGTCAGATGTTTTGAGGAGGTTTGGTTCAAAATAGAAAATAAAATTTCTTGGGTTTTCCATGGTCAAAGGTGTCATGGTTACTTAATATAAAAAATATTAATCATGAAATAATTATATTATTTATAATTTTAATAAAAATTAAAAACCATCCATGAAATGCATACATGTAAAACAAATCACATCACTTCGTGGAGGTAGTAGTCCACACATACACACGAGCAGCGCTATCATTTTATAAAAAATAGAAGGGTAAAAAAGTAACTAATATATTATCCTTAAAAATAATAATTATTTTATTGATATAATATATATTCATTAAATTCATCATAATAACCATCATTGTGGGATGGTGATGAAAAATTAGACACATTGCTTCGTGGTGGTGGTAATCCACAAATATGCATAAATGATGTTTTAATTTCCCATAGAACGGAAAAGAAGATGAAAAATGGTTGTATCATAATAATAATAAAATTTAATTCTATATAAGATACTAATTTTATTACTTCCACATGGATGAAGAATACTTTAATGAGGTAGAACAAGAAATAAACATGAAACACTCGGAAAATAATTATACCTATTCTTTGGAAAGCCTCCTTTTAATTACACTTTAACCCATATTAAGTTAGTGTTTTGATTATATAAATACCTATAGGATGTGATGAGGGATTATAGAGATGTATTTAGTTATGGTTTTTTCAAGATAGAGTGCTTAAAATATGTGAGTAATATAGGATAGAAGGTTCTCTTTTATAAGCGAGGAGAGTGGTACACTTGTAATTTTTCTCAATTTTTAAATATTATAAATGTATTATTCAAGGTAAATTAGCTAAAAAATATATAATTTTGAATATAATGTGATAATTATTGAAATATAACTAGATAATAAGATTTAAGATGAAATTTTGTGGCCTCATAACCAATTATTTTCCTTAACTAACTCGATTTACCTTTTACTGCAATGACACATTTTTACCATGGTTACTATTTATAATGACCAAAAATGAAATTAAAATCATTAATAGATTTTAAAATAATGATTAAAAATATTTAATCCATTTTTTATTATTAAATTTATATAAGTGGTAGAAATTAATTTTAATATAATTGTGCAAAACACAACAAAAAATAGTTTATTCGAAAATTGCATTTTTAAGCATAAAATTGAACTTATACCAAAATAAAATATAATATTGATTAATATGTAATTATTTAGATTATTTTTAATTAAATTAATTTTATTTTCCTATAAAAAAAATTCAAATTCAAATTATAATTTTAAATTACTTGATTTAAAGAAAATAAATGGCAGTTTCGCAAAAAATGACATTTTCACTATTCACTCAAAAATTAATCTTTTTAGAAAAATATTAAAAATTAACTCTATTATATATTTGATATGATAATATAAAAAATTAATTTCATTTTATCCATTTAAATTTCTAAAATTTAGATATTTAACTTTTAAATAAAACCATATAATACGTGGAAACCATTTCAGTTAGAATACAACTATTTATTTTTCAATTGAAAAATTACTTAAAATTATTATAGTGAATATAGATACATAAAATATAATCATTAATATTTATAACACATGAAATTTATTTATTATTAACATTACCTGGGTTGTCACATTGGGGTTAACTAGATATAAAAAGTACCTCAAGAACATTCCACTTCTTGGGAAGAACTTAGTTTCTTAGTCTAGTAAGAAACAATACTCTGTTAACTTCTATATTATTAAAGCTGAATATATTATAGATAATAGTTTTTTTGATCAAGTGTTTTATATTAAACAAAATTTAAATTATTTTTATTTTAATTTTGAACATTCACCAATCAAATGTGATAATAAAAATGATATCAACTTTTCATAAAAAAATCTAACAAGCCATTCAAGGACCAAGCGTATTGACCTAAGATATCATTTCTTGAGAGAAAAATCTCAAAAATTTTATATATATCTTGAGTTTATTAAAACTAAACACTAGTTAAAATAAATTTTCATCAATCCCCTTACCTTTGATCATT
The DNA here is from genome assembly GCA_963277665.1 of Viscum album. Classification (NCBI taxonomy): domain Eukaryota; kingdom Viridiplantae; phylum Streptophyta; class Magnoliopsida; order Santalales; family Viscaceae; genus Viscum; species Viscum album. The sequence goes on along the minus strand of OY728132.1, from coordinate 1,333,905,532 downwards.
TTTATTTTATTAATATTGAATTTGGTTTGTTTGAATTTGAATAAGTTTAGTTTGTATATATTATGTTTATTTTTTTCTAAATTAGGTATAATATTATTTATTACATGTATTTTATAAAATTTCACAAATTTATAGATTAAATTACTTAATATCTATTTATTTTAACTTATTTTTTATTCTCTTTTTATCAATGAAAGTTACTATTAGTCTCTAATTTATCTTTTTTGAAGTGTTTTTCATGTGACCAGTGAGATTACACAAAATTTATTATTAATATATTTTATTGGATACATATTTTTTAATGGCTAGAATACATATGCGTTATTTTTTAATTTAATGGAATGTTAACTTTAATTGATCTATTATATTTTTGTAATGTGTTATTTATTAATGTCTATCATTAGTGTACATGAAATGTGATAATCTATTTATATTTAATTATTTGAATATATTTTATTTAATTCATTATCATTAACATATTTATCTGGAGTAAAAATGTATTTTTATTAAAGGTTAACATGTATTATTTTTTTCACTATGCTTATTTATTTTATATAATGTGATTTTTTTTATTTAAAGGTTAATACAAGAAAATTTAAAATTCATATTCATTTCAATATTATATTCCTATAGTTATATTTCAAGTGTTCAAAATTAATTATTTTATCCATTTCAATTAAATTTCTTTTTGATATCACAAAAAGGGGGAGAAGACTGGGAATATAAAATTTTTCTTTGTTATCATCTATTTTAATTTGAGTTTACTACTCTTTAGATATCTTTGTTAGTTATTTTATTTGTGTTAAATCTATAAATTTTATATTTCAATTTTATAGATTTTTGATCATGAAATGGGAAAGATCATTGGAATTTATTATTGTGCTCTGTTTATAATCAAACATACTCTCATATACTATAACTTTTGATGCTCACAAAATCCATTATTTATTTTCTAATGATTTTACTTTAAGTCTATTTCATGTTAATTGTTTATCCATTAAAGTTTATCAATGGAATTATTATTCTAAGTTTATTGTAAAAAAATGGCTATGTTAGAAATATTACATGAGAAAGGATAAATATTATGTAATCATATTGGGAGGAAATTTATTATTACACGAGTCTTTGGTTACTCCTACATAGCTCATGGAACTCTTAATTTAATCTGACATAGAATTTTTAGTAGTATTTTTAATTTTATGCATCTATTGATTATTCTCATGTGATTATTTTTAACACCCCCACTACTTTAGAGGTTTTGGGTTGATGTAGACCTACTTTATAAAAGAAAATAGTCACTGGGACTTTACTAGAGATGCTTTAGTCACACATTGGTCAAGAGGGTTGGAGGTCAGACTCATTTCATCCTTTAGGTAGGAATTATTTCCTACTTTGGTACTCTCTTTAATATATAATAAATATTCATAAATCCTTCCCAAATACCAATGTGGGACAGTTTCCACTATGCGATGGATTGATTGAATCTATGTAATGGTATATATATATATATATATATATATATATATATATATATTAGAGGTTCTCCACCATTCTTTTATCAGTTGATTAGGCCTTGGTTTAAATCCAAACAATCAGGTGCTCTAAAATTTATCAATATTCAGGGAGGAGGTAAGAGTTGTGAAGTTAGGATCAGTCCCCTGAGAGGGGATTCCTATATATCACTATGAGGGGAATCCTAACCCATGTAGTTTTGTGTCACTTAATGGGTCATGTGATAAGGACTGATGTGGTTCCTTTTAAGGTCTTGCAACCATGACTAAGTGAAGTGCCTTTTAAGGTCATTCATACAAGACCTATTCCAAGTAGTTTAACATTATATGAAATAGTTGTCTTGTTATTTAGTTTAAATTCATACAACTAGGTCTTATTTAGGTCAGTTTAACTTCATACAGAATAGAATTTATGCTATATATTTTAAAGTTATGTAGCTAGGACTACTAGGTGAAGGGTGCCTAGTAATGGTTAGTGTGAGACTTATGTATCAATGACCCTTTTTGAGTCACCCTATTTATTGGTAACTAAACAAGAGGGGGTATGGTTGTAATAAAGGGTAATATAGCCTAATGTGTATGGGTTTCCATGGGGAATTCAACTTAGTGGGGATGGGTTCTTATAGGGAACATGAATCAGTTAGGATAACGGTCATGAGAAATATGGTCCAATGAGAATATAGTTTTTATAGATAATATATCCCAGTGAAGATATGATCTTCATAGGGAATATATATTAGTGAGGATATGGTTTTCACCAGGGATATGACCCAATTAGGTTATGGATTTCACAGATATGGCCTAGTGAGGATATGGGTTTCACAGGGAATATAACCCAATGAGGATATGGTTTTTATAGGGAATATAACCTAGTGAGTATATGTTTTTCATAGGGAATAGGCCTAGTGATAATATGGTTTTCAAAGGGAATATGAACTAGTGATAATATGGTTTTGGATGTTGGGTTTGAACCTCATAGATGCACCCTACATATCTTGTTTAACAGTAATCAAATCCCACATAATTTGAATTTCACAATTTAAGGCCATGTGACTGGACTGACCCATGTAGTTTAACATCATACAATAAATATTTTTGCATCAATAAGTGGGGATTATTCATGGGTGACCATTATATTTTTTCACCAATTTATTTCAATGTATGTAAAAGTAAGGATGACTAAACTCATGAGAAACATGGTTTAGTAAGGAGTTGTGGTTTACACCTGATTAGAGGCCCTGAACTTTCTTGGTAGTTGGAAGGATATATGTGGGGATTATGCATGATCCACTAGGAGGTGTATGACTAGGTTAATGAATCATTTAAATGTAGGTTTTGAGGCTTAAAACTAGTAGGAGGCTCATCATCATGTCCCAAGATCAATAAGTGGAACAAATAGGTCCAATGGATTCTTAGTCTAATAAGATAAGAATATTGATTTAGGGGAGGCTTCATCAGTATCCTCACGATAGGTAACCTCGTTATCAAGGTAATAAATGATTTTTATTACCCTAATAGTCCTTTTGGTTTCATAGTAAAAACTAGGTAAGGTCTCTTATAGGAGGAATGATCCCTCTTATCAAAGAAATACATGATTATCGGGGAGAATGCTGATGTGCACAACCTGATCATGCATTTTAGGAGGCCATGGAGGAGTATTGAAGGGACAGGTAACCAGGTAAGAGACCTGGAAGAAGGTACCACCCAATTATATGGTTTTGGTGAGGATGTAACCTAGGTAGGAGACCTAGATGAGGGTACTGCCCATATAGGAGACCTAGGTGAGGGTATCACCCAGGTAGGAGACATGGGTGAGGGTAGTGACCGTGTAGGAGACTAGGGTGAAGATAATTCTAAGGTAGGAGACTTGAGAGAGGGTAGAACCCATGTAGGAGACCTAGGTGAGGGTAGTATCCATGTAAAATACCCAGGTGAGGGTATACTCAAGTATGAGGGTAGAGTGAACTAGCACTCTAGTTAAGGTTTGGGAGAATTATTTCCCTAGTATAGGGTGAGGTAAAGTGTCTTCCAATTATCGGAAGGAGGGTAAAGTATCAACCTAGTTATAGTTTAGGGAAAAGTGTCACTATAGGATGAATAATAGGGTAATGATTCACCCTAGGATGGAGTCTTGGGTGGCAATTATCCCTAGTATAGTTCTTTAGATATGACTTGGGCACATGACACCTTAGTGTATCATTAGAGATGGGTTTTTTCATCCTAGTTTTAGAGAAACATAGAATAAGTGGTCTCCCATGAAGTTTATAATGAAGTGAACCTTTAGGTAACTCAATTTTTCAAAATTAAAATTATTTCCTTAGGTTTTTTACTTGGAAAGTTAACATAAGGTGATGGGAAAACTTAGGCATATGGAGGGTATTGTTGGAATATATGGGTATTTATATTACACTCCACCATGTTTCTTATTGTGTTTCCTTTCAAATAAGGGGCCATGTAATCTATTTATAGAATACAAAAGATTAGGGTATTAGTTAGGCAGGAAACTAACTTTGTGTCCTAGTAGGTTGAGCGGCTCATGTATGAGACTTGGGAATGTAGATGGTATTTTCCCTAGGATAATAGGGCGTGTGCATAAGTAGAATAGGGAATGTATAGAGGGTTATATGCAATGGGGCCTGTGAAAATGAGCAAACCTAGGTGAATGATTAGATCTAGGTGAATGTACAGACCTGAGCACCATTGGTGACTCTCTTCACTTAAACTTTCCTCCACCTGAACAAAGTCTCCACCCCTCACAAAAGGGAGTAACAATAAATTTTACCCCTCATAATTGGATATGATTGGAATAAAATAATATTCAATTCTTAGGTATATATAAATCTAGTTCAAGTGTTTCCAAACTAAAAAATAATTATCATTTTCTAACATGGGTATATCTATTGGTAAAAGCTCATTTTCTATTGGTAAAGAGTTTTACCAATAGAAATCATCCTATCACTAAACTATTAGTAATTTTGACATATAAAATAGTTCTGTTACAATTATAATAATACCAATAGATAATATATATACTGGTTAAAGTGTTTAGAAACTGATTCATATGAAAAATATATTCGTTGGTAATAATATTACCAACATATAATATATGTTTACAAATCAAATTTTAAAAAAAATTATAAATTTTTATTGCTAGTAAAATTTCATATTATATTTATTAATTTATCATATATAATAAACATGTTTTAATTATCAAACTGAAGACAATTTTTACACATGTTCAAACTTAAAAAAGGATTAATTATATTAATAATGAAATTTAATACCAAATGAATCAATACATAGTTGAAGTTGATTGATACATAAAAATACCATAAAAACACAAAAGCCAAGGATCCATTTATGCATCCATTTCTTCCGCACCCTCACCCCCCAAATGAAAAAGGGCATATCATCTCTTGAATGAAATCCTCCAATACCCATCATGGCAGAAGAATAGTTACTTCCACTAAAGATATTTCATCACCCCCAAGTAGACCATTAGAAGAAACAAAAAAAGTGAACTCTATTACCATTGTGGAACCTCAAGTCACTATTATTCCACACCCTTCAACTAGAAGATCTTAACTACACACAACTAAAGAGAACACCCAAAAATCAGTGAAAAATATCTATATTAATGGAGACAAAAAATTAAAGTATAAAAAAATTATCCACATAGAATTTCCATTTTTCATTCATCATCCCTATTGACATATAAAAAAATCAATTCATCTATAATACCAATGAGGAACCTCAAGTCACTATTATGACACACCCCTCATATCTAAGATCTACACCACACACAACCAAATAGAATACCCATAAATCACTGAAAAATATCTACATGAATTGAAACCAAAAAAGAAATAAATGAAAATATAAAAAATGATCTGTATATAATGATAATTTTTCATTCATCACAGCTATTGAAATCTCAAAAAATAAAGTCACCTTAAATACCAGTGAGGAACCTCAAGTCGCTGCTATGACACACCCTTCACCTCCAAGATCTATACAACACAAAACCAAAGAGAATACCATAAATCTGTGAAAAATATCTTCATGAATTTAATCTAAAATAGAAATAAATGAAATTATAAAAAATAAAGTGAAAGTGAATGATATAATAAGCATGAAAACATTATATAACATTTTGAGTTTCCTAATTGAAAGTGTTTTTCAAGATAGAGAATACACAGTATGGGAATGAAAATGTAAATTTGAAATAAATATAGTCATTATTTTCATTATTCATTTTATTCATGTTTCAATCTATACTAAGTTGGTTTAGATTTATTTTTCATCTCGATGTTCTAGATATGAAATCTATTACAATAGTATCATTTTCTAGAAATGTTTCAATGAAGACTCATATTAAATTTATCTATAATAAATATATAGTTTTATATTGTGAATATAATAAAGAATAGTTGTTTTAATCTAAGGATACAATATATATATGGAAATTAATAACTAGATTTCAAGAAAATCATCAATTATCATAATGTATAATGGGTTTTGAAGAAAATACTTAATCATAACAAACCTGTATGCCCTTTATAAACCAATTCTTTTAGTAAAAATGAAACTTTTAAAGCTACTAAATTTCCATTACACTCCATATATAATGCAAAAAACAACATAATAGTAGTATGACACTCAAGGGACATGAAAATTTGATCTCAACCCACAACTTAGGATGTTTTTTACATCCTTGAAGAGATTATTATAGGCTTTTATATCTTCATGAACTTCATGAAGTTCATCATCATTTGATATTTCTTCCACAATTTGACCCATACTATGTGCATCTATGTATCCTGACAATGAATAAATTTCCGTGGAGTCTAACATACCAAATTAATTAGCCAAACATTCTAACAACAAAGAAAGAACATCTAATTGGGTATGAACCATGACCACTTTCCATATAATTAAGGGCTCGAATACAATGAAAAACATGAAAAATGTATCATACCATCTACACTAGAGGTAGTAGGATAATTAATATTCAATGAATGATTATGTTTGGAGTTCAAAAAATCTATAAGAGTCTGTATAACTATAAAAATAAAAAGTGAAATAATATACGAGACCAATATCCTAAAGCATATAATCAAATAAAGAATGAAAATATAAAATCAAGAAAATGTTAATAATTTTCTTCTATTGAATAAAATTATTCAACCCTGAAGATGAAATTAAATATTACTAGACATTTTACATTTCAAAAGCTATTAAACCCCACTTGTTGTTAAAATTTTCAATGCATATTATAAAGAAGCATGTGATACTACATTGTAAAAATTTATAGTTATATGTAGGAATATTGAAACTGTACATTACAAAGGATACTGAATACATAATATATTGTAGTATCTAGATTTAAACAACATATTGAACCTATATATTACAGTGTTATTGAAATTTCATAATGGTACTAAAAAATATACATGAAAAAGACTACTGAATACAACTTATAGTAACATTTTTTAATGTATAGTATATAGACGCTTACATATTGAATGCATGTTGAAACTTCATATAAATTAAAAGTGACATAATATGTATTTGATATAAAATTGTATAATTATATGCAGATTTTTTATTAGGATTAAATTTATCTGAAATTAACATATAAAATAATTAGTTTGAAATACTGAATATAGTGAGGAATAGAAAATAATATATCTATGAACATGAATAAATAACCTCAATATGACTTGATAAATAAAGTTAATAAAGTTAGAGAGATATGGAGAATCTATGTGATGCTTAAAATTTTCAGCATTAATATACAAAGAATAAATGTGATTAAAGCATTGAGATGTAAATTTCCCTATAGAAATAAAGGACAATTTCTATAGTTTATGTAATAATAATAATAATTATAATACAAATATATTTTATCAAATACATGTTATATATAAAGAGATAACTTCATGATGTCTAAGTTAGATTGAATATAATTATAGTCTACCATAAAATCTTCTAACTTTATTGTAATTTTAAATTTTTATACATTACATAGAGAAACTTCAGCCTTTAATTGTGTTTCATAGTTATTCTCAATGTAAGCATACTAAAAAACCATGTTTGGAATGTGGAATATAATTTTAATAAATAATAACAAAAATCATACATAAATCATACAAGATCAACACCTGCTTCCATACCGATTACATACTAGATCAGTACCAAGAATTACCTCAAAAGAACACTCCCTTAGTCAGTGAAGATATCAACTGCTGCCTCCAATAAAGAGAAGACAAATATACCCTAGAATCACTTATATCTTCATTTTTACTATATTATTTAATTCAAAATATTAATAATCAGATAAAAGAAAATTATAACCATACAGAGTTAGACATTCCAACTAAAAGAACAACTGAAAACCTTGAAATTCAATATAGTTCGAAACCAAACCAGAAAAATCTTGAACAAGTACACTGTCATAAATTATATCTAAATAAGATCCTTCAAAATCCATTTGAGTTAAAAAAATGAACCTTTAAAAAACACCAAATCCATCACATCCCTTTTCCAAATTCATTGCACAAAATAGAAGAATAATAACCTAAAAGCAGGAACTGATCTGACCACCATTTTCTACCAGAGAGCATGAGCATGAAGAAACTTACATATTAGATCAAGATGGATAGACCAATGTTGCTCTAGGATAAGAGGACCGACTTCAAGATATATCAAGGACTCCAAATATAACAATATAATCCACCCATAATGATGGTTGTCTTTGATATCCTTCCACCAAAATAAGATACAAAATAGGAAAATCAAAACCGGTTGAAGCATAAATTGACATAACCCAAAGATAAATAGAGAAAGAGAATATCAAATCTAGTATAGGGTTAATATGAAATTATGGGGAAGAAAACTTAAAGATAAAAAACTAAAATAAACCTAAATAGCACCAAAATTACTATATGAGGATAACCACACACAACATCACAAGAAGGAAGAAGAACGTATCACTGAATGCAATCAAAGAGAGAACCAATAAGGTAGTGGGATGTAAGGTGAGATATGGGAAATGAGATGTGATATGGGTCAATGGGTAGTGAGGCTAGAGTAGGGTAGTATGGAATGTGAGGTGGGGTATTGGGATGTGAGGCAGGGAAATGAGATGTGAGGCGGGGTGGTGGGAGGTGAGGCTGAGCACATGATAGGGGGTGGTGATGGCCATGAGGAAGAGTTCACCAATTAGGGTTTTAGTGGTGCTATTTTTTATAAAAAATATTTAATTTTTTATTAAATAAATAATATTGAAAAATATAAAAGCATTTAATATTTTGAGAAAATTTAATAAACAATATTGAAAAATATAAGAACATCTAATATTTTGATAAAATTGAAAATTAAACTCAATTATGAGATATTTTTTATAAAATTGTCACGACCCATCCTGGAGGGACCCATGCTGTGACTTCCCCAAGACCACATCAAATAGGTTAAGAGATGGTGACTAGAACCGAGTAGACATATCCCATAAATGGGAGGCATTAGCCTAAAGTACCTGTACACACACAAACACACATCTCTAAGCCACACAATACTAAAATGTAAAACAACTGATAGAATATAACGACCCTACTCTTTATTACACACTTAAACATAATTTATTAAATAAAATTGAACTTAATACAACCCAGAAGATCAAGAGGTCTAGTTTCTTTTGGGATTGGGAACAATACATGACAACTTAAGACATAAAATACAATATCTTTATTGAAAACTTATTTTACCTGACCACAACATTCCTTCATACTTGGCATTGCATGGGATAACCTGAGGACATATATAAGAAAAGGGTGAACTATAAAGCCTATTAAGGGATAAAACAATAAATATCATGGAGAATACAATACATGTTAGGAAATATACATATCAATGGAGTATAAGAGAAACATGAACATAAAGTCATGATATAATATGATTATCATAACATGGAAATGTGTCAACAACTTAAAACATTGGATCATAAACATAAAGGAATCAGGTAACCCCGGTACCAACATGGTGGAAAAATGTCCTAAAATTAATTAGGTAAAAACCTATCCCAACATGACGTATCATGATACTAAACATTACCTAATGCATTGGAGCGCTATCAGGGCGCACCCTTCACGAACATTTTAATATCATGTTTAAGTGTGCCACATAGATCATATAACATGAATTTATCAACATCATCATTTATTACATGATAAAGGAATGTGGAACACATACATTAAAGTATATAATAAATAATTATATGTTCATAAAGGTGAAAACCCTTGATATAGAAATGGGCATGGTATTCACTATACGATGATTTTGGCATGGAAAATAGCGGTGCAATTTCGACAGCCTAACGACGTAACATAAAAATTCATAAAAATGGTTCATGAGAGATAAAAGGGTCTTTCATAATATATGAATGAAATTTACAGTAAGGGGTTCATATAAATACATTTATCAATGAAAGTAATTTGTAAATAGAAGACATAACATAATAAAGAAACATTAAGAAAGAGGAGAAATGAAATAACTCTTACGAAATTTTGACATGGTAACAGGTGTACATGGGAGGGATAAATGAGAGATAAAGGGACATATCATCATTAAAAAATAATAAGGGTAGTATGGGGGAGGTTAAAAAACATACCCCGTCATTTTTAATTGAAAATAAATGGGTGTAATAGTATAAGGAAACTTGGATAAAAATGAGAAAGGAAGGAAACCCTTACTTGGATGTGTGATCCCAAAGGGTTGGGAGAGGATTATTGGGAGTTTGGGGGCACCTTGGGAGGAATCTAGGGAGTTTAGAGAAGAGTTAGGACACGATTAAAGGATTTTGAGTGAATATTAATGGGTTCTTGGGTGGGTTTATATAGGAAAGGAGGGGAAATTCTTAATTATTTAGGTTTTGAACACTACACACTAAAATATTCAAAAACACAAACCAACCCATGGTTTTTTCCCATGGTTTCTAGAAAATGGGAGTGGAAAATATTATTTTATTATTAAAATTTCCTAAGATATTAAAATATTTCCCTTTCTTATGTGGAGGTGAGTCACACTCTCAAGGAAATGAATTTAAAATCATAAAATATATTATACATTTTGGAGGATTCACTAATCCATTATAAAATAAGTCAAATAAATATAAAATAAAATTATTTTAAAGTTAAAAAATATATTTATTCTAAGATAAATTTTATGGTATTTATTACATCACTATAGGTTCATTATGATGTCACAAAACACACTATATATTTATATATTTATTAATTTTTGCCCAAAAAATCAACCGTCTCAGAAAATTATGAAAAATTCATCATTGGATAATTTTTATGTCTTGATTCAAAAAACAATATTCATTTTATATCAATATTTTTCTAAATATATTAATTTTCACTTTTAAAATTAGAATCGATATTTATTGAAAATTGATGGGTTTTGACAAAAACAATTTTTAAACCTTAATAAAAAATTACATTTGACTTAATAAAAATTATATAATCATTTATTACTAATAAAAATAATTTGATAATAATATTTTATTAAAATATTAATTATTTCAAAAATGCATTAATTCTTTAAAATAAATTCTTTAAAAATACACTTTCTATTTTATCGTATAAAAATATAACAGTTATCAAACTGATTACCTAATCATTTACATATAAGAAACTGATATAATCATCATTTATAATAATTTTTTTATAATATTATTAATAAAAATATAGTTTAATATAATAATTCATATATTTCTCAATAGTACCATTTTTACCCAAAAAATCAGTTTTTCAAATTCATCGTTTTTTAAGAAAGACTATTCCTATAAAGGAATTGATGGAATACGAATTTTATTTATAGAAAGGGATTACACAATAAGAAACTAATACCTTGTTACATAACCCCTTATAACACTCACATAAGACCTAAGGGTAAGGTGTGCAATGGTGACATACTCTTGGGGCGGCTCAGATAACACCGCCTGGGTGGTAATCTCTATTAACTTGAACTTATCTTGTAGGAGATTAAATTCAAGATTAATGTGTTGAATCTTGGCTTGGTCTTGGTCAAGAGAGAATCCCAATTATCCTACCTATTTTCCAAGCTCTAACAAGTGAGCTTCATATGGCCCGAGTCTACTAGATGAGGCCATTCTCTCCTTTGTCTGTGTCAAAAGGATTTTTTAAAACCTTATATTTATATCAGTTGTGTGATCACTATTCAACAACTATATTATCAATGGTAATGATTCTTAACAATCATTTAAACCCAATAATAATAAAAAAGAGTGCATGTGTTTTATATATCCATAACACATTAAAATAAAGGTAATTTTATTCATAAATGATTGGGTTGTTATAACCTTCCCCCTTAAGAAATTTATCCCTCAAAATTTCCTTTTCCCAAACTAAAATAGATGAGGGTAACTCTACCTCATCACTTCCTCCAGTTCCCATGTTGCTTCTTCAAACTTGTGGCTTCTCCACAATACTTTGACTAGGGGAATTATCTTATTTCATAGAACTTTTTCCCTATGATTAAAGATCTTTATAGGCTTCTCTTTATAGTAAAGGTCATTCTCTAATGGTACCACCTCTAGATTGAGAACATGTGATGGGTCTGATATGTACTTCCTTAAGAGTTATACATGGAACACATCATATACTTGAGACAGGTTCGGTGGGAGTACTATTCAATATTCCACTACTCCGATGCGATTAAGGATCTCAAAAGGGCCGATGTACCTTGGACTAATATTTCCCTTCTTCCTGAATCTCATCACTCTCTTCCATAGAGATATGTGGAGGAAAACCATATCTCCAAAATCAAACTCTATATCTCTTCGATAGTTACCAACATAGCTATTTTGTTGACTCTGAGTAGCATTGATGTGATACTGGATGGTCTTAACCTTCTCCACCGTTTATTTGACCATTTATAAACCTAGAAGTTTTCACTCCCCAACTTTATCCCAACATGTCGGTATTTTTAACCTCTTCCCATAAAGGGATTCATAAGGAGCCATTTGGATGCTTGAGTGGAAACTATTTTTGTAAGAGAAATCAATCGGAGGAAGATGTTGATTCTGTCCTCCTTTGAAGTCCATTGAGAATGATCTCAATGTGTTATCAAGTGTTTGGATAGTCTTCTCAGTTTGGCCATCAGTTTGAGGGTGATAATCTATACTGAAGTTCATCTCAGTATTCAAAGTGTGTTGGAGAATTTTCCAGAACTTAGAAGCGAATCTTGGATCTCGATTAGATATAATCAATAGTGGTAAAACATGAAGCCTTACCACTTATTTGATGTATATCCATGTTAGTTGATCCAAAGAGAAATCCTCTTGAATCATAATTAAGTGTGTAGTCTTGGTAAGAAGATCCACTACAACTTAGATAGCATTGTTTCCTTTGGATGTCTTTTGAAGTCCAGTGACAAAGTCCATGGTGACATTCTCCCATTTCCATATTGTTATGGGTAATGGTTGCATCATCCCCATAGACTTCTTCCTCTTATCCTTCATTTGCTGACATACGAGACACTTTGATGTATATTCAGTGATTTCTTTCTTCATGTTATCCCACCAATAATTCTCTCAGAGATTCTGGTACATCTTTGTGTTTCCTGGGTGAATGGAGAAATTCAAACTATGTGCATCATCCAAAAGTTCTTTCTTTAACTCCGAATTTGATGGAACACATAGTCTTGACCCAAATCTCAAAATTACTTCTTTATTAACATTGAACTCCAAGGATTTCCCTTTTTTATAGCTTCCAATTTCTTTTGAATTCCCACATCATATTTTTGAGCATCCTTTAACCTTTCCAAATGAGATGGCTAAGAAGTCATTTGTGAAAGTATTGATGACGTTCCCTTATTTATGATTCCCATGTCCATCTTCATTAAATATAAGAAGATTGGATCCTTTTTAATTCTCATCAATGATATAATCATTGAGTCCTTTCTACTTAGAGCATTCACTACCTTGTTCACTTTCCTAGGGTGGTAATGGATTGAGCAGTCGTAATCCTTGATGAGCTCTAACCATCTTCATTGGCACATGTTCAACTCTTTCTATGTGAATATATATTTGAGACTTTTGTGATATGTATATATTTCACACTTTTCCCCAAAGAGATAATTTTTCCATATTTTCAAAGTAAATATCACATATTCTAACTACAGATCATTGTTGTATAGTTTTTCTCATGAATTTTCAACTGTCTTGAGGCATAAGTGATGAATTTTGTATTCTGCATCAACACACAGCCCCAAACCTTCTTTAAATAATCGCTAAAGATTAAAAAAATCTCCCCACTTATGGGTAGTATGAGCACAGGGGCAGTGATATGTCTCTTCTTTAACTCCTTTAATATTTCTTTACATTCATAATTTTAATAAAACTTGACTCCTTTCCAAGTTATCTTGGTAATAGGGTTTGAAAATCGTGAGAAATTTCTCACAAATCGGTGATAATATCCAACCAACCCTAAAGCTAAGGATATCCATCATAGATGTTGGCCTCGTAAATCCCTCAATTAACTTTTTTTTAGAAGGATCTACAGATATACCATTACTTGTGATGATATACCCCAATAATGAGACTTCCTTCAACCGGAACTCACACTTTTTGTACTTTGCATATAGTTTCTCCTTTTTCACGGTCTCTAGTACAATGCTTAGATACCCCTCATGCTCCTCCTTGGGTTTGGATTATATTAGAATATCATCTATAAATACTACCAATTTTTTTGAGGTAATCTCTAAAGACTCTATCCATAAATTCCATGAAGATTTCTGGAGCATTAGTGAGTTTGAAAGGCATTAATATGAATTCATAGTAATCGTACCTTGCATAAAAAGAAGTCTTGGAGATATCCTCCTTATTCCCCCTTACTTGGTAATATCCTAACTGCAAATCCACCTTATAGAAGTATTGTTCTCCACGTAGCTAATTGAACAAGTCATAAATTTGTGGAAAAGGATACTTGTTCTTTATCATGATTTTATTGATATCATGATAATCAATGCAAAGGTGTATTGACCCATCCTTCTTCTTGAAGAGGAGGACTGGTTCACCCCATGGCGAAGCACTTGGGCATATAAAACCTTTATCCATATTCTCCTATAGTTTTTTATTTATCTCCTCAGGCTCTAAAAAAACCATTCTATATGGAGTCTTGAATATTGGAAATTCCCCAAGTATAAGATCAATCAATAATTCAACATCTCTTCTAGGAGGAAGACCAGAAAATTCCTTAGGAAACACATTAGAGAATTCCCTCACAATAGACATGTCTTTGAGGATGGTTCCTTCCTTAGACTCAATCATTTGAGAAATTTACGTGTGCTCATAGGGAAATAATTTTAATGCTTGAGATGATGGTTCTAAAAAATATTCATCTGCCTCCTTACACTTGTATAGAACTGGGGGTCAATTCACCATATGGAGAGTGATTTTCCTCTCGCAACAATTTATGTTGCCTTTATATAGGTAAATCCAATCCATGCCAATAATTTCATCAAATTCCACCAAGGGAAGTATGATAAGGTTCTCTAGGAAGTTCAGTCCAAAAATTGTGATAGGGGAGGAGTTATATTCATGGGATGAAATAATTTCCATGTTTTCTATTTTCACTAACATCATTACTTCCATTCTTTGTAGTGATGTTTGTATTTTATTTAATAAAATTTAGGGATATAAAAGAATGCGTAGAACTATAATAAAAAAATTAAGTTCACTATTCTTGAATAACCAGCGTACCTGTCACCACTTAATTGTTGTGATTCACTTCAGTGGCAGTGATGTAAAAATATCTCCCTTGCTACCTTGGAGGTTATTGGTTTCCTCTAAAAACCCCTGACTTAGGGAACTGGTTTGAAAAGTGAACTGGTTATTTTTATTTGTAGCAATGAATAATTCATTGAGGATCAAATGAAGTGTTTCTTTCCTCTATCGTAGTAGTGGGTTTTTCTTACTGGAAATCGCTAGCTAGGTGTCCTTCATTCCCGCACCTAAAACATTTCCTCATCCCCTTCAAGAAATTTCCAGAGTTCTTCTTTCCACACCTTTAGAAAGTGGGATACTGTAATTTTTTAGCACCATTGGATTTATCCATCGGATTTCCAGAATTAAAGTCTACCTTTTGCTTCTTATCCCCATGATACCCCTGAGATTTTCCAATCTCCATCTCAAATTTGTGGGCACATCAGACAATATCATCATATCCATCAAAGTTTTGGATCACCAGAGATTTCCATAGGCTAGGTTTTATCCCACCAAATAAGTGGACAACCTTGAATTCGGGGGTAACGAGAAAACCAATGGCGTATCTTGAAAGTCTGGTGAAGTTTTCCTCGTACGCACCAAAAAATTCATCATCTTTTTTCTTGAGTGCAAGGAAATATATTTCCATCTTAAGATGGAGGGTATAGGAGAAATATTTATTGAAAAACATTTTCAAAAAATCCTTCCATACCATCACCTCGATCTCTTCCTTAGGATTTGTATTTTTGATCAATGTCCACCATTGATTAGTTTCACCCTCCATACAATAATCATCCAGAAGAACATTCTCTTATTCAGCACATTTAAGGATGGTGAATATATTATCAATGGAGTTGATCCATTTTTTGGTGATTGAGGGATCATATGATCCATTGAAAGTAGGAGGCCTTTGTCTCATGAAGCCATCGATTGTTACTTGTTCTTTCTTGGGGGGGGGGGTTGGAAGTTCCTCTTGACCCATTTTTCTATTCAAAACTTGAGTTAATCGAGAGAGTATTGTGACAAGGTTTGCGATTCCCGCTCCCATCAGATTGGGAATCTCATTATAACAATCATCACATTGATCTTCACATCAGTTTTTAGCCCGAGTCCTCCTATTATTGGCCATTGGCTAGAATAAAAAGAAAATTAGTGGTAATTATTTTAAACTATTAAACACATAAAGGGGAATCCAATAAAAAAGGGATAACTTATAAATTATATTTATTTCCTTAACTTATGAATTTATAGGCTTCAATCTAAGTTATCCATGATCTATTTCCTAACATATATTCTAATGGGAATTTTTTCTTACTCCCTCAATAATGGTTAATACTAATATTATGAATTTACCAAAGCATATCCACCAATATTTTCAAACCAAGAGTGCATCAAGGACCCTTTTTGTGTACTAGTTCCAATTTGAGTCTAGTTCAAAGTGGTGTTTTTGGGTTTTACCCCTAGATACATCTTTTCTAGAGAAAAATCTACTTGTTCGTATCCAGATAGGGATTTATTTTTTGATAAATCACTTACTATATAATAACTAAAATTTAGGAATGTTTTTCTTATAATTAGTCTTATCCCTAAGGATTTGACTGGGGTTTTCTAATCATAATCCCAAAAATGACTAAACCTCCCTTTGATACCAAATATTATGACTCTGCTCTTTATTACACACTCAAACATGATTTATTACATAAAATTACACTTAATACAACCCAAAATATCAATAGTTCTAGTGTATTTGGGGATTAGAAACATTACATGACAACTTAAGACATAAAATACAACATCTTTATTGAATTTTTTTTACATGACCACAACATTACTTCGTACTTAGCATTGCATGGTATAACCTAAGGAAATACATAATAAAAGAGTGAGCTATAAATCCCAATAAGGGAGTAAAAAAGGAATAGAATAAATAATACAATACATTTTAGGTTATAGGCATATCAATGGAGTATAATAGAAACATGAACATAAAGTCATGATATAGCATGGTTATCATAACATGGAAATGTGGAAACAACTTAAAAGAATACATCATAAACATAAAGGAATCAGGTAACCCCTATACCAACATGGTGGAAAATTTCCTAAAATGAATCAGGTAAACCCTTGTCTCAACATGACATGTCATGATATGAAACATTACCCAATGTATTGGAGTGCTATTAGTGTCACATACTTAACCTATTTTAGGGTTATTTTAAATTTATTTTCCACTCATGATTTGTTTTGGTGGTTTCCAAAGGTTTTATTGAGAATAGGTGAGTTTTCATGAATTGGGCCAAACTGCGAGCCCAATTCCAGATTTAAAAATAAATTTTGTTTCATTTATAACTTTTTCAATTTTTAATATTTTTGACTCATTCCAACTCCTAATTGTTCTCCCCTGATATATTAACCCCAAATTTAAATTTGGGGTCTTTATAAATCCATAAGCATGGGGGATTTTTGTTTTTATTTGAGAATTGGGCCAACCCGAAGGCCCATTTTCCAGTTTTAAATTGTTTCATTAATTTATTAATATCTTATTCATTAAAATGGATTTTTTGGTGATTCCACCTCCCTATCTACCCTAAGAAGCCCAGGCGAGACCCCATGCCCTCCTCCCACAATTTGGAGCTCTATAGAGTCGCGAAAATAGTCGAAACTTTCTGGATTTCAGAAATCGTCCAGATTTTGGAGAGGTAAATTGATCCTTTCATAACTCCTTCTATTCTTAATATTTTCCCTCCATTCCAATTCCTAAATGACCTAATAATTCTTGTGAGACCATCCCCTGAGTTTTGGCCGTTTTAAATTTCATATACTAGTGTTTTGGGGAGATTCATTCTAGATTTCTCAAGTAAGTTTGTCCATTTCTTTTCCCCTTTCAAATTGATTAGGGTTTCATTCTATTTTTAGGGTTTCCTCCCTTTTTATTGAATTGAACAATGACCAGTGGGTAGGGGTTCTAACCTAAGGTTTAAACTTGGGTTTTCTTGGTCCAATTTTCTATTTTTAGGTTTGATCTACCCTTCTTGAGGTGCGGCGGTGGTGCGTTTGTGTTTTCGCACAAAGGATTCAATGGTTTCATTTGATTTGGTAGGTGATTCCAATGTTGATGAAAACTTTGTGTATTATCATGCTGTATTTATCATATTTTCAGATTTATATAATTTTATTATTGCTACAAAAATTGGTTCTAATGATGTTTCCATTGCAATTGAATTTAAAATGCCAATTTGGTCTGAAATTGGGGGTTTTCCAAAGAAGTGTTTTGTTTGTTTATTTGGGGATGCCCTATAAATACTTAGTTGTTTTTATTGATCTGTAATAAGGCATAAAATAATATTTATAATGTTTATCCCCTTTGGTAATTTCTGCAAATAATGATTTTTAATTGTGCTTGTAAAGAAAGTGAAGTTTTGGTTCCACTTTTGTGTGAAAATGAAGGTTTTACAAAGAGAACACTTCTTGTTTAACATGAGGATGCCCAAAAATTGATTTTTTGTTTTAATTGATATTTATTGGGCTGACTTTACTATTTTGGTAACTTACAATTGTGAACATCGTGTACAAGTGGGTTTCTTAAGGGGTTTTGTGTGCAAAACTACACGAGATTTTGTGAAATTGATTTATTCAAATTCAAAGAGTTTGTTGTGTGTTTTAAGTGGTATAAAATGAGATAGATACTGTATTTGGTGTATGTGACCAGTAGTGGTGTTTTAAATTAAAATGGATGTGTGTTAAATCCTGAAATTGTTTGAGCACAAAGGGGGAAGCCCGGGTACCTAGGTGGGGCGGATTTGTACTAGTACGGCTAGTGGACCGGATGGGTTTTGTCCCTGTTTCACTTAGCATTTGGATAACGACAACTCTAACTAAACTATGTGGATGATGGTTGGGGACCACTAGGTTATGGGTATGTTCCCTACTAGTGGATCGTGCATGAGAAACGATTTTACTATGGTTACATTACACTGAGGTACGAGGTACATGGGGCCTGAGACTATCTAGTGCCTAGGGGTGTTCCCGGTTTTGTTGCTCAGTGGATTTGTGGTATTTGCCCTTGTTTTTGGGTGTCTTTGGAATTATAATGCAGTATCTAATATTCCTATTTAAATGTGTTAAAATTCTGAAAGTTTTATCTTGAAAAATGTTTTCAATTTAAAGTTTCATTTTGTGGAATTTTTCACCGCTTTTAATTGCATATTAAAACTTCTTGCTTTTTCACCTTGTATTGCATGCACCTTGGAATCATAGGGTGGTATCCTATTGGGCTTAGGCTCACACCCTACTTATAGCCCTTGGGTGTAAGTAGACCTTTTTTTTTGACCCAGGTAAAGGAAAGGCTAAGGGTGATGGCGGTTCAGGGTGTTAGTCCTCATCCTTGGGGCGGAGTAGTGGAGACGACTTGGGGGTGATGACCCCTTGTCATGTGGAGTCCATGGGGCTATTTTGTTTCTGTTCCATTGTGTCTTTGGACCTTTTTCATTAACTCTAAACCTATGTATTCAGTTCTGGTTTTTGTTTAAACATCATTTGGTATAAATTTTCAGATTCAGTTTATTGATTGTTTTTAATGGTTTATGACTTCATATTCGGGTAAATCGTTCCCAAACCTAAATAAATGATACCCGGGCACTTGTGCCAGCCCGTGGGGATAGGGAACGCCCTTCGGGTCATGTCACATGCTGGGTTTGGTGCCAGTTTGGGCGGCGACCAGATTTGGTTCGTGACAAAATGGTATCAGAGGAGGTTCATGTTAACTCTTTGGGTCATGTTATTTCGGGAAGAGTCAGGATATCATGGAGTTAGGATTGTAGGGACTTGGTATTATAGTTATGGGTAGTGTGCTTGATCACCACACCTCATGACAGGATTCAAGTTTCCTAGGGAAGTCAGGATTTATCTAAGTCCTTTGGTTTTCTTGTTTTAATGATGGTTAGGGGAAATGAAAAGAGGGTTGGGTTAATAGTCTCCGTAAGCTCGCAGGGCCTGGCAAGCCATGTGAAGCTGGGGATATTCCCTAAAACACTCTCTGTGATAGTGAAGTGATTGGAATATGGCTGCCAACCATATTTCCAAGTCACCCATTGAAACTAGTTTCCTCTCGGATTGTTTTGTGCTTTAGTTTTGAAATCCCGACACTTTGGTTTTCTGGTGACTTGGTTTTAATAAGCGTAAAGTTTTTATGAAATGATTTTCAAATAAAGAGGGAATGGTTCGGTTTATGAAATTGAGGAATTGAATTTTCAGAATTGTTTTGAAATGTAAAATGGTGTGCTTACACCTCTTTTGAAAGAAGGAACTATATTAAAGTTGGTTTTGAAAAGTGTTTCCAATAGAGTTTTCTAAATAATAAAATAGTGTTTTAATGGGATGAGATGTTTTGATATTGATATGAATATCTTGAATGTGGGTTGTTTTCCAAATTGTTGTGTCTTTATGAAATGTTTTGTAAGATGTGAATTGGGATTTTGATCTCATTGTTAGCAGTTTTGAGAAAAAGGATGGGTTGGTTGAGCATTTTGTTTTTGAAAAGTGGAAGGAATTTTTGTTTTACCCTTTGGTATTTCCATGAGTGACCACATGCATGTGGTTATATGGGATGATGGATGGTTGATGGCATGACTGGATGAGTGCTGGGATGGTTATGAGGAGGGTGCCCGGTGTGACACAAAAACATGCATGTGTGAGGCCCATGGGGTACCATTGGTGGATACTCTTACTGCAAAACCGTTTGTTTTCAAAGAAATAGTTTTAAAGAAAAACATGATGTATTGATGAATAGTTTGGTATAGTTTTTATTATGGGTTTTTGATAATGTTGATGATGTGGGATGTTTTGAGTCCAAGAACCCCTCCTGTTTGAACTGTGTTTTGGGTTTGTGTTTGGTCGGTGAGCTGTGTTGTAGGGACGATTAGTGGTCTCTTTTGAAAAATGTTTTGGGATGCCTCTACGGTGGTTCCCTTCATGTGTTTGGATATGGTTTGAGGAATTTTTTGACTAATGAACCAGATTGGTTGGGTCCTTGGGTTCTCTCATTGGATAAGGTATGCCCCCATTAAGGGTTAATGCACAGCTGAAGTGCAATCCATATTGTTTCGCCATTGGAAAATCCTCCAGTTGATCAATATAAGGAATATTTTATCGATCATTGTTGATTGAGTCTACACCCATTCATTTCGTTTATTTTTGGATCCTCTTGTAGTGGTAAAGTTATTGTGGAAGGTTGAAAGAAACCATAGTTTCTAATGTTTCATGATTCATTGAAGGTGGAAGTGTTCTTTGGTTGTAAGTGTGGATGAGTGTCTCGATGGTGTCTAAGAGGACCTTTGGGTTCTTCAAAGTTTCTTTGATGCATTAATTCATGTTAAACCACCGGTGTGGGAAATATGGTCACGATAGGATATTGTGGACACTTTCTAGAATTGTGTGTTGTTTGGGGATGTTGTATAAGGTCCCTCTCCATGAATTGTTTATATCAGTTGAAATGGTCATGTTTGGTGATGCCTTATGATGTCATGTACTCGATTGACTGTATAGGTGAAAGTAGTGAAATCCTCTGAGAGTCCTTGTTATGTTGGGAAAATGTCTCCCTTGGAAAAACTTCAAAATCATCTATTTTAGAGGAATGTGAGTGTAGGTGTTCTTTACTTATATTGTTTCTCACCTGAAGAAACAAGTTGTGATGTGTGTGTATCTTCTCAGCCCTTGTTTCAGTGAAATATCGGGATAAGGTAAAGTGAGTTTGGAATGTGTTATGTCTAGAAAACTTATTTGGGACTGCGGTGTAGTTTTTGGTGGCACCGAAAAGAAGAATTATCATTCAGTGGGTTTCCAAATATTAACTACGAGGCCGAAGATGCTTCAATCATTTGAGCTCCAGCCATAGGTCTCGGAGAGAAGCTGGCTCGTAGTCAAGGAAAATCCCAGGGCCATTTAAACCCTTGTACAAAGTTCTATCCTTAGTATAAAAGATGGGAATAGTTCAAACCTATGGTTTCGTCATGGTTGAGAACATAGTTTGTGCACGTTTAGTAGTGGCCGTGTGCTAGGAAGCCATGTAGAAAGAATTATATTCATAGTTAGTGCACAGTTTCCCAAACCATGCATACTAATCCTGCGCCCTTCCAAAATCTTTGATTTATTTTTGGGTCTTTCTGTGTCGGCCCATGCTGGTCGGTTAAGATGGTCAGTTCTTATGGTGGGGAGACCCACTATGATTCTCATGAATATTCCTTAATAAAAATTTAATGGAAGTATATCCCTTTTACTAGAGAGTATGTTTGGGCCTCCCACTATTAGTGTCTTGATTCTGTCTCGGGAAAACAATTTAAGTTGTCTCTTATGGTGGGGAGCCCATTTGTGTCTCTTCATACGAGTAACTCATATTTTTTTTCTTTGGACTTGTCTGGGAAGTAGGTATTATCATTCGAAGATATCTAACTACCTACATATTCATTGGGTAAACATTGATATTGGAGAGTTTCCAATGGTTTAGTTATAGTAGGGAAGTGTAACCTTGTTCAATGTTGTTGTTTTTTTTTTGGGTAAATTGATTGAGTATTGTTCAGATTGTATTTGAGGAGTTTTCATTTGGGATAAATCCTGAATGTACTTTATTGTTTCAGGAAAGTGGTGTAAGTTTGGTTTTTGATAGTATTCCTTCCATCATTGATCACTGGAGGTGTTTTGACATTTGGGGGTGAAACCTTGCAAGGGTGTACCTATTGGTTTCTCAGTTGGGTTTGGTTGTTGCTTTGACCTTGCTGTGACTTTCCGGGGCGGAAAGTTTTCAAGGTGGGGAGAATTGTCACATAAGTAACCTATTTTAGGGTTATTTTAAATTTATTTTCCACTCATGATTTGTTTTGGTGGTTTCCAAAGGTTTTATTGAGAATAGGTGAGTTTTCATGAATTGGGCCAAACTGCGAGCCCAATTCCAGATTTAAAAATAAATTTTGTTTCATTTATAACTTTTTCAATTTTTAATATTTTTGACTCATTCCAACTCCTAATTGTTATTCCCTGATATATTAACCCCAAATTTAAATTTTGGGCCTTTATAAATCCATAAGCATGGGGGATTTTTGTTTTTATTTGAGAATTGGGCCAACCCGAAGGCCCATTTTCCAGTTTTAAATTGTTTCATTAATTTATTAATATCTTATTCATTAAAATGGATTTTTCGGTGATTCCACCTCCCTATCGACCCTAAGAAGACCAGGAGAAACCCCAGGCCCTCCGCCCACAATTTGGAGCTCGATAGAGTCGCGAAAATAGTCGAAACTTTCTGGATTTCAGAAATCGTCCAGATTTTGGAGAGGTAAATTGATCCTTTCATAACTCCTTCTATTCTTAATATTTTCCCTCCATTCCAATTCCTAAATGACCTAATAATTCTTGTGAGACCATCCCCTGAGTTTTGGATGTTTTAAATTTCAGATACTAGTGTTTTGGGGAGATTCATTCTAGATTTCTCAAGTAAGTTTGTCCATTTCTTTTCCCCTTTCAAATTGATTAGGGTTTCATTCTATTTTTTAGGGTTTCATCCCTTTTTATTGAATTGAACAATGACCAGTGGGTAGGGGTTCGAACCTAAGGTTTAACCTTGGGTTTTCTTGGTCCAATTTTCTATTTTTAGGTTTGATCTACCCTTCTTGAGGTGCGGCGGTGGTGCGTTTGTGTTTTCGCACAAAGGATTCAATGGTTTCATTTGATTTGGTAGGTGATTCCAATGTTGATGCAAAATTTGTGTATTAGCATGCTGTATTTATCATATTTTCAGATTTATATAATTTTATTATTGCTAAAAAAATTGGTTCTAATGATGTTTCCATTGCAATTGAATTTAAAATGCCAATTTGGTGTGAAATTGGGGGTTTTCCAAAGAAGTGTTTTGTTTGTTTATTTGGGGATGCCCTATAAATACTTAGTTGTTTTTATTGATCTGTAATAAGGCATAAAATACTATTTATAATGTTTATCCCCTTTGGTAATTGCTGCAAATAATGAGTTTTAATTGTTCTTGTAAAGAAAGTGAAGTTTTGGTTCCACTTTTGTGTGAAAATGAAGGTTTTACAAAGAGAACACTTCTTGTTTAACATGAGGATGCCCAAAAATTGATTTGTTGTTTTAATTGATATTTATTGGGCTGCCTTTACTATTTTGGTAACTTACAATTGTGAACATCGTGTACAAGTGGGTTTCTTAAGGGGTTTTGTGTGCAAAACTACACGAGATTTTGTGAAATTGATTTATTCAAATTCAAAGAGTTTGTTGTGTGTTTTAAGTGGTATAAAATGAGATAGCTACTGTATTTGGTGTATGTGACCAGTAGTGGTGTTTTACATTAAAATGGATGTGTGTTAAATCCTGAAATTGTTTGAGCACAAAGGGGGAAGCCCGGGTACCTAGGTGGGGCGGATTTGTACTAGTACGGCTAGTGGACCGGATGGGTTTTGTCCCTGTTTCACTTAGCATTTGGATAACGACAACTCTAACTAAACTATGTGGATGATGGTTGGGGACCACTAGGTTATGAGTATGTTCCCTACTAGTGTCTCGTGCACGAGAAATGATTTTACTTTGGTTACATTACACTGAGGTACGAGGTACATGGGGCCTGAGACTATCTAGTGCCTAGGGGTGTTCCCGGTTTTGTTGCTCAGTGGATTTGTGGTATTTGCCCTTGTTTTTGGGTGTCTTTGGAATTATAATTCAGTATCTAATATTTCTATTTAAATGTGTTAACATTCTGAAAGTTTTATCTTGAAAAATGTTTTCAATTTAAAGTTTCATTTTGTGGAATTTTTCACCGCTTTTAATTGCATATTAAAACTGCTTGCTTTTTCACCTTGTATTGCATGCACCTTGGAATCATAGGGTGGTATCCTATTGGGCTTAGGATCACACCCTACTTACACCCCTTGGGTGTAAGTAGACCTTTTTTTTTACCCAGGTAAAGGAAAGGCTAAGGGTGATGGCGGTTCAGGGTGTTAGTCCTCATCCTTGGGGCGGAGTAGTGGAGACGACTTGGGGGTGATGACCCCTTGTCATGTGGAGTCCATGGGGCTATTTTGTTTCTGTTCCATTGTATCTTTGGACATTTTTTATTGACTCTAAACCTATGTATTCAGTTCTGGTTTTTGTTTAAACATCATTTGGTATAAATTTTCAGATTCAGTTTATTGATTGTTTTTAATGGTTTATGACTTCATATTCGGGTAAATCGTTCCCAAACCTAAATAAATGATACCCGGGCACTTGTGCCAGCCAGTGGGGATAGGGAACGCCCTTCGGGTCATGTCACATGCTGGGTTTGGTGCCAGTTTGGGCGGTGACCAGATTTGGTTCGTGACAATTAGGGCTCACCCTTCGTGAGCATTTTAATCTCATGCTTAAGTGGCCCACATAGATCATATAGCATGGATTTATTCAACATCATCATTTATTACACTATAAAGGAATGTAAAATAAATACATGAAATTATATAATCGATACGTATATGTTAATAAAGGTGAATACCCTTGATAGAGAAATGGGCATGATATTGACTACATGATGATTTTGGTATGGAAAATATCGATGCAATTTAAGCAGCCTAACAACGTGACATAAAAATTAATAAAAATGGATGATGAGAGAGATATGAGTCTCCCATAATATATATATAAAATGGAAAGTAAGGGGGTCATATAAATACATGTCCCAACATAAGGAATTTGGAAATACAAGGCACAACATAATAAAGAAACTTGAAAAAAGGAGAAATGAAATAACTCTTATGAAATTTCGGCATGGTAACAGGTGTACATGGGAGGAATTAATGAAAGGGAAAGGGGTATATTATCATTCAAAAATAATAAGAAAAGTATGGAGGAGGTATGAAAACATACCCCATCAATTTTTATTGAAAATAAAAGGGTGTAACAATATAAGGAAACTTGGATAAAAATGAGAAAGGAAAGAAACCCTTACTTGGATGTGTGATCCCAAAGGCTTGTGATAGGATTCTTGGGAGCTTGGGAGTGCCTTGGGAGGACTCTAGGAAGTGTAGAGAAGAGTTAGGAAGATATTTAGGGCGTTTTAGTTAAGAGTAATGGGTTCTTGGGTGGGTTTATATAGAAAAGGAGGGGAAATTATTTATTATTTAGATTTTGGACACTACACACTAAAATATTCAAAACCACAAACCAACCCATGGTTTTTGAAAATGGTTTCTGAAAAAGGGGAGTAGAAAATAATATTTTATTATTAAAAGGGCCAAATATATTAAAATATTTCTGTTTCTTATGTGGAGGTGAGTCACACTCTCAAGGAAATTAATTTAAAATCATAAAATATATTATGCATTTTGGATGATTCACCAATCCATTATAAAATAAATAAATTAAATATAAAATCACATTATTTTAATTTTAAAATATATATTTGTTCTAAGATCCATTTTATGGTATTTATTACATCACTATTGGGTCATTATGATGTCATAAAACACAATATATATTTATATATTATTTAATTTTTACCCTAAAATTTGACTGTCTCAGAAAATTATAAAAAATTAACCATTGGATAATTTTTATATCCTAATTCAAAAAATAATATTCATTTTATATAAATAATTTTATAAATATGTGAATTTTTACTTTTAAAATGAGAACTAAAATTTATTGAAAATTGATAGGTTTTGACAAAAACAGTTTTTAAACCTTAATAAAAAATTACATTTGACTTCATAAAAATTATATACTCATTTATTATTAATAAAAGTAATTTTATAATAATATTTTATTAAAATATTAATTATTTTAAAAATTCCTTAATTAATTAAAAAAATTCTTTAAAAATACACTTTCTATTTTATCTTATAAAAATATAACTCTTATAAAACTAATTACCTAATCATTTATAGATAAGGAACTGATATAATAATAATTTATAAGAATTATTTTTATAATATTATTAATAAAAAAATAGTTTAATATAATAATGAATATATTTCTCAAAAGTACAATTTTTACGTAAAAATAAATTTATCAAATTCATTATTTTTTTAAGAAATATTACTCCCATAAAGGAATTGGTGGAACAAGAATTTTATTTATAGAAAGGGATTACACAATAAGTAACTAATACCTTGATACATAACCCATTATAACAACTAAATAATACCTAATGGTAAGGTGTGCGATGGTGATAGACTCTTGTGGTGGCTCAGATAACATCGCCTGGGTGGTAATCTCCATTAACTTGAACTTATCCCGTAGGTGATTCCATTTAAGCTTAACATGTTGAAGCTCAGCTTGGGATTGGTCAAGAGAAAAGCCTAGTGATGCTACATCCTTTTCAAGCTCCAACAAATGAGATTAATATGGCTTGTGTCTACTGGATGAGGCCATCCTATCCTTTGTCTGTGTCGAAAGGATTTGTTAAAACCTTATATTTATATCAGTTGTGTGATCATTGTTTAACACTATATTATCAATTGTAATGATTCTTAACAGTCATTTAAACCCAATATTAATGAAAAAAGAGTGAATGTGTTTTCAATATCCATAATACATTAATAGAAAGGGAATTTTATTTATAAATGATCAGGTTGTTACATAGAACACATGCATACAACTAAGATCCCAAAACCAAAGTACAATAAGAAGTAAATGAAAAGTAAACAGGGTCAAATAAAAGTCCACTACAAAGAGTCTGTAACACAAGTCTAACTAAAACTATAGAATTCCAACCTTCTCTAAGGGAGAGGACTATGTCAAAGGTACGCTCCTAGTAAACACCTCAGTCTTCCCATCTCCAGCTATGAACCACCCACCCCCGATCCTCATAGGACATCATCAAGAGTTCCACCGTCTATACAAGACACGCCACATGTAGGAAAAACCCATGCAGGGGTGAGTATAATAATACTCAGCAGGACACCTTGAAAACACTAAACACGAAGCATGAAGTATAATTAGCACAATACAAGATTTAACACTATATAATAGATACAAGAAGAAAATAAAACCCAAATATACTTAGGAGATACTCCATGCCATCAGGAGGTCATAACCAACTACCAGTTACAAGATTCTACTCGAAGCAACACTCATTCTGGGAGAAATCACTCCTCAGGCTATGATATCATTGAAGACATTCAACAAAGAGGTTTAGATCATTTGGTACCCACATAAGGAGAAAACACTAGTCTAATAAAACTATGATACACAAAGAGGGGGTCATGTCTAGAACCACTAGGGGACACCATGAACCTAATTTGGATCAAACCACTGCATAGGGGATCATATGACAATGATTATACAAACCCTACTGATGCAAACCACTAGATGGAGGATCAATTCCCAACTCAAGAAGGCCATGATAATTACACAAACTTCAATAGAGATGATATAGTATTGTACTCCAGTCTCACGGAGGGACACCACAAATCTATATGAGACTCAGAATCTAGATGGGATTAAAATCTCGTGATTTGGATATAATGATTCACTGTACCCTTAAGGTTAGGACCAAGTGAACATACTCAACCTATACTAGTATAAACTAGGAAAAATAAGAGCCTAAAATCTTAAGAATCTACCCAAAATTGGTCTTGAATCGACCGTCTTAAAATCAAGGTCACAATACTACTGACAACACATCATTTGGATGCTCCATTTAAGAGTTATGACTATTTGAACCTGTCACTTGAGAACCTTCCTACAGACCCACCACCACGGTCGGTCCACCTATTGTGCAGACCGATGACCCATGGACCGACCTCCATGGTCGATCCACCTTCTTCACCGACCGACCGCTGTGGTCGATTGTCCATAGACCAGCCGCACTGTCATTGTGGTCGATGTAGCTCAAGTTTCCGTGACACCATGGTCGACCATTGTGGTTGACCGCAATAGGGCTCCACACCAGTTTCCTTGAATCCGAATTGGGTACAACCCGGGGCCATCTCATCCGAACCGAACCACCAGCCCGACCTGGACCACTGACCTAGCCCGAACCACCGACCTGGCCTGACCCACCAACTTGCCTGGGCCCACTTGCATGCGGCCTGCCTGGCTCGGCCTACTCTGTGTCCACCACCGATCTCGCATCTGCCGCTACCAATCTCAGTCGCACCTTGAATCCACCACGATCACATATCCTGGCCGCACCCCGTGCCCACCACCGCTGATCCCGGTCACACGCGGCTCCGCCACCCACATGCAGACCGCCGCTGTGTGCTGCTGGCCGCCGCTAACATGCACCGATGGTCCCTTCTGTAGACCACTATGCCTCCTCTGATGCCTGAAAATTTAAATGATTATAGATCCAAGATCCTTGGATCCTCATCTACACTGAGCTATCATTGTTTGTCAATTTTCCTCAAATCTAGTGGTTCGATCGAGTTCAGAACCACCCAAAAATGTCGAGCCGGATCCACGAGGGTCCAACTAGTGAAGAATGTGAGTTAAGAGGGAGAAAAGAACAAGAAAAAACGTTTATCACTATTGTCCAAGAATTCTTGGCTAACAGTCAAGAATGGGGGATTTGGGTTAAAAAACCAGATCAAATAAATACCATAGAATAAATCCCATCTCGCAATATGCATGATCTGTGAATCAATCCGTTCATCGTAGAAATAAATAATGGGGAATAAACCAATTCAATCACATTCCTTACCTTGATTTGGATCAATCGATGATAAATAATGAAGTTGTGTTGCATTCATTGGAGATATCCTTCAAAATTGATGTGCATCGATCATCGATCCTCGATCCATTATCATTCATTGGAAAGGATTCTCAGAGCTCTCTCCAATGATCCTCCATAAGTTCCAAGGTTATGTAGACAACCCTATAATTCTAACATACATATACATTTTAAAGAAAAATAAGTCATTGCATCAACACAACAAATTAATATAATTTTATTAAATAATTTTATTCATTTTACATCCATGACAAATTTTTCACAAACAACCTACGCTGACCAATGTTAGGTCACGCCTAGGGTAAAACCACTATTATGAACTCAATGGTGCCCTCTTATTTTTGATTCAATCACCCATTTAGGAGTTATTACACTTTTTTATGAAAAATGCATGTGCGTGCTATTAAATATTTTAATCTTTTTCAAAAATTTGTTCCAAGAACACCAGGCCTCATAATTTCATGCCGTCTCAGTGATTGGTCTAAAAAATAATCCATATAATATCGAAAAATAATACATATAAACTCTAAGACGTTAAATTCTCCACACCTTGGGGTTTTACATCCCTAAAAAGACAAAATAAGTGCTACTCAAACAGATAGGGGTGCTGATCTTGAATCTGAGCCTCCCTCTCCCATGTGCTCTCCTGGAGATTATCATGCTGCCACCCAAAAAAAAAGGAATCAGTCACCCTTGTAGGATCCTCTCTTGACAATCCTTGATCTCCACTAAGTACTCAACAAAGGTCTCTCCATCCTCAATGTCCAGCTCACCCCAATCGATAACGTGTGATGGGTCATGAATGTACCTCCTCAACTATGACTCGTGGAAGATGTCATGTAACCGGTCTAACTGTGGAGGTAGAGCTAATAAATATACCACCTTGAAAAATATACATAGTATCTAGAAAGAGCCGATGAACCTTGAAGATAGCTTAATGCCCCCATCCAAATCTCCACAATCCATATCGAGGTGAAACCCAAAGGAACACGTGACCTTCTTCCTCAAACTACAAAGGCCTCCATCACCTATCAGCATTAGAATTTTGGCAGATTTTTATAGTCTTCATCTTCTCCCAGATGATCTATAATTTCTCTTTAGTAGATTAAACCAACTCTGGGACCATGAGTATTGAATCTCCTGCGTTATTCCAGCAAAGTGGTGACCTTTAGGGTCTCTCATACAAAGCCTTGAACGGTGCCATACTGACAGTGGAATGGTAAATGTTGCGCACAAACTCCACTAGTGGTAGGTGATCCACCTAACTATGGAAAAAGACTAACATGCAATCTCGCAACATTTCCTTAAGAAATTGAATGGTCTACTCAGTCTAGACATCCATTTGTGGGTGAAATGTTGTGCTCAAGCGTAATTGGGTCCAAAACACCTCCTATAATCCCTTCCAAAACCATGATGTAAAGTGAGCATCACGATCAGAAACAATTTTTGATGGAACTCCATGGAGTATAACTATATCCTACACATAGTGGTGTACCAAGATCTCTACTAAAATATTCTATTGGATAGCTAGGTTGTGGGATGACTTAGTGAGTCAGTTAATGATCACCCAAATGACATCGTGTCCCCTTGACGTACATGGTAAAACCATCAAGAAGTCCATCGATATTGAATCCCACTTCCATTTTGGTACCTTAAGGGGTTGAGATAAACCCACTAGAACCTAGTGCCCATCCTTCACTTACTAACAAGTAAGTCATTGAGAAACAAACTCTAAAACTCATTTCTTCATCCCTAGCCACCAAAACTAACATCAGAGGTCCTGGTACACCTTCACCACAACTGGATGTAACACCAAAGGGGATTTATGAAACTCCCTCAAAACCTCCTCCTGCAACATCACTGGTACCATCATGAATCCCCTAAAGAGAACGATGTGCTCCCCACATTTTGAATATCTATCAGGAGCATTCCCTATAGACATCTAAGCATGTAGGGTCTCATAGTTAGTATCCCCAAGTTGTGTATCCCTAACTCACTATAAGAGTGGTGGGGTTAAAACCATAGACTAGAGGTAAGATTTTCCCTATTCATCCACAAAGGATAATTGCAATGAGGCCAACTACACTGATTCCTTGTTTATAAACTCCGAACTATATCTCCTACTGAGAGCATCTGTAGCCATGTTCCCCTTCCCAGAAGTATAGACAATCTCAAATTCATAGTCTTGGAGGAAATATAGCCACCACCTTTATCTAAAGTTAAGATACTTATGAGTGAATATATACTTGAGACTCTTATGACCAGAGTAGATGATAAATATCTCTCCCATTAGGTAGTATCTCCACATCTTCAATGTGAAGACTACCACTACTAACTCAAGATCACGGGTCGTGTAGTTCTGCTCATGTGGTCTCAACTGGAGTGAACCATAGACAATCACAACTTGCCTCTACATTAGTACCCAACCAATCTTAGTCCCTAATACATTACAGAATACCACACACTCAACACCTTCCTCCGGTAAGCTCAATATGAGAGCACTCATTAACCTCTACCTTAGCTCTTGAAAGCACTGTTGGAACTTTTCTGTCCACACAAAAGGATTTCACTTTCATGTAAAAGCTATCAAGGGTGCTTACAATATGAAGAAGTATGGTATAAACCTTTTATATTAACCTACAAATCCAAGGAAATTCCTCACTTTGGTAACAATCTTGGGTGGCTCCCAAGAAATAACTACCTCAACCTTAACGGG
Organism: Viscum album; assembly: GCA_963277665.1. Taxonomy (NCBI): domain Eukaryota; kingdom Viridiplantae; phylum Streptophyta; class Magnoliopsida; order Santalales; family Viscaceae; genus Viscum; species Viscum album. The sequence continues at coordinate 1,333,872,809 of OY728132.1, read as the reverse complement.
ATCCACTACAACTCCAGCCTCTGAGATGACGTGTCCCAAAAAATGGACCTCTTGAATCCATAACTGAAACTTAGAGAGATTTTCATAAATATTATTCTCTTGGATTGTGTCCATAACTATCCTTAAGTGACTCTCATGCTTCTACTCAGATTCTAAATACACTAGGATGTCATCGATAAAGACCACCATAAACCGGTCTAAGTAAGGATGAAAAATATGGTTCATGAGTCCCATGAACACTACTGGGGTGTTCATCATTCCAAACATCATCACCAAGTAATCATAGTGATTATAATGACATTTTAAGACCATATTTGGTATATCCTCATCTAATACTCATAGCTGGTGATAGCCTGGTATGAGGTCAATCTTTGAGAACCATTGCGCCCGTTTCATCTGATCAAAGAGGTCATAAATCCTCAGTAGTGGGTACTTGTTATTCACGGTCACCTGGTTTAAGCACTGATAATTCACACATAACCTCAAGATCCTATCTGACTTCTTGGAAAACAAATTTGGGGTTTCCTAGTGTGAAACACTGGGTCTCCCAAAGCCCTTCCTATTCAATTCATCCAACTATACCCTCAACTCACGAAGATATGTGAGATCCATATGATATGAAGGTGTAGTTATCAGTGACATCATAGGGTGTAAATAAATGAATAAATCTATCCTCCTATGGGGAGGTAACCCTGTAACATCTTTAGGAAAGATGTATTCATACTCCACCACCACTATTGGAAACCAAAGACTCATAACATTTACTGCACCGATGGTCAGACTAGCCAACCGATGAGTAATTAGATGCACCCTTCTATGTGTGAGTCCATCCTATGATGCCTTGATTTAATTTACACCAATAAAGGACAAATTGGTTTCATCATTGCGGACACACCACACTCTTCACCTAAAATAGTCAATCTGAGCATGAACTATGGATAACCAGTCTATACCAAGAATGATGTCGTAAGGCCTCAATGCTGTTACCAAGAGATCCCAACAAAAACTCTCACCTATAAGAGTTAGGTCACACCGTTGGAACTAGTGTGTGATCATAAAGTCTTCTCTAGTAGAAGTATCCAAGAGTAAGGTTTGAGTCAATAGTTCAACCGAAATATCCGAGTCTCAAATAAGATTCATGGAAAGAAAATAATGACTAGAACCTATGTCTATCAATACTTCAGATAAGGTATAAAAGACATAGATCATACCTCGTATCATCCCTGAATCCTTGGGGGTCATAATCTTCCATAGACTACAGCTAGCCTCATCCCTGTCTACTATCTCCCTACTCCTAGCATGGAACACCTGGGGGTGGTGGTGGTAATAGGTCGAACCTTTGACCACCTCCTACTACCCAGCCAACCCCTCTTCTATGTTTTTATTCCTATAGACCACCCTACCCCTATCTCTTTCTCTATCTAGTAATCCCCTCAACCATCTCCTGATAAGATGTATGAAGGGTCGGGATATCTAGTGCTAGATTTCCCCAACCATTGCATGAGAAACACCTCCTATCCATTGGATGATTTGAGCTGCCTTGGTATCCCTACACCACTGAAACTGAGTCCTCAGTTGCCTCATGAAGTTCATGAACTTCCTGGATCCTTGTGACTGCCATCGGCTACCTACTTATGAGGTCTCAACTACCACGTTCCCACTAATGGTGTATACTCTTATAGAAAAATTTACACTAACAAGGCTCTCTCAAGTACCCTCGCATAGGTAGAAATGTTAAGGGAGACCAATGATACCATGATGTCCTGGTGTAAGCCCTGCTCGAAGGTATGATCCCTAAATAACTAGCCCCATACCATATCCAAGGAGTAAAATAACATATTAGTAAACTTCACAAAATACTCCACCACGGTCATACTACCCTACTACAGATGTAGAATCTTTTATATGTGTACCAATCACAACATGGATAGATAGAAATCATCTCTAAAGAGACGCTCAAAGTCAGTCCAGGCTTCAACATCGCCCCATAGAGCCCTGAAGAAGACTCACGACAAAGACTATCATCTGGTCAGTAGGAGTCCTCACAATGCGAAAAACATGGGTGGATGACTTTAGCCAATCCCTTGCCATATAGGGGGTCTGACTCACCCCGAAAACTTGGAGGTCACTACCTCTAAAACTTGTGCAACACACTCATCCTGTGTGCATCCTCATCTAGTAGTGCTGGTAATAGTTGATGCTCAATGGGTGGTGGTATAGTTGGTAAACCACCCAAAGGTTCTATCTCTAGTACATGCCCCTATATTGATGCCTCATCACTAGGTGGATCATCCTCATGATCACACAGTGGAATCCTTGTTGGCTGTATATATAGAGGAATCCTAAAATAAAACAAGATATACCATGGTCAATAGAGTATATTTGGGGAACTGACTCAAGAAGGGCATGAAAGACACAAAATTTCCTATATGATGCATGGACCATTTTCCACCGCAACTAGTGTTTTCATGCACCGAGTCGAAAGTTAGGTTCTCATAGTTCTGGTGTATGGATATATCGACTATTGCACCAACACTGGATTCCCTAACTTAAAATTCAAAATCTAAATACTTAACACTATTTCCCTAAACCAATCTCATAGACTCCCAGTCCTAAAGTAGAACTGACCCCTTTTGATACCACTCTATCACGACCCATCCCAGAGGGTCCCATGTTGTGACTACCCCAAGCTTGCCTCAAATAGGCCATGGGCTGGTGACTAGCATCGAGTAGGTATATCCCACAAATGGGATTCATTACCTTAAAGTACTTGTACACCTGAACACATATCCAAGCCACACAATGATGAAATGTAAAACTGTTGATAGAACACATGCATAAAACTAAGATCCCACAACTAGAGTACAAAAGGAAGTAAAGGAAAAGTAAATCGGGATAAATAAAATCCCACTATAAAGAGTTTGTAACAAAAGTCTAACTGAAACTATAGAAGTTCAGCCTTCTCCAAGGGAAATGACTACATCAAAGGCACACTCCTAGTAAACACCTCAGTCTGCCCAACTCCAGCTATGCTCCACCCTCTCCTGGTCATCCTAGGATACCATCAAGAGGGTCACCGTATGCACAAGACATGACATGTGTGAGCAAAGCCTATACATAAGTGAGTATAACAATACTCAGTAGGACATCCTAAAAATAATAAACATGAATCACCAAGTATAGTCATATCTATAAAATATGTAAAACTATATAAGAAATATAAGAAGAAAAGAAAACCCAAAAATACTCAAGAGATACTCCATGCCATCAGGCGGTCATAACCAATTTCAAGCCACATGATTCTGCTCAAAGAAACGATCATTCTAAGATAACCCACTCCTCAAACCATGATATTATCGGAGATACTCGATGAAGAGGTCTAGATCATTTGGGTTACTCCCAAAGAGAATGCACTGGTCTAAGAAGACTATGATATACAAAGATAGGGTCATGCATAAAACTATTGGGGGACACCACAAACCCAATCTAGATCAAACCACTACATAGGGAATAGTATGCTAATGATTCCACAAACCATACCGATGTGGCCCGCTAGATGTAGGATCAATGTCCTACTCAAGGAGGTCACACCGATTCCACAAACTCCACTAGTCATGATAGAGGATCACACTCTGTTCTCACAGAAGGACACCAAACATCTATCTGAGACTCGACCTTTAGAGAAGATTACAATCCAGTGATGTGGATGTAATGCCACACTGTACCCTCAAGGAAAGGACCAAGGGAATGCACTCAACCTATACTGGTCCAAACTAGAAAAAAAGATTCTGAAATCCAAAGAAGGAACCTAACATTTGTCTTGAGTCAACCTTCTTAAAATTAGGGTCATTCTTCCATTGAAGACATGCAGTTTAGACTCCCCATTTAGAAGTTATGACCTTTTGAACCTTCTGTTTGAGAACCTAGCTACAGACTTGCTAGCACCCATAGACCGACCACCACGGTTGGTCCATCTACCATGCAGACTGACTGCCCATGGATTGAACTACATGGTCGATCCACCGGTTGCATTGAATGTCCACTACGGTCGACTGTGACGGTCGATCGCCTATGGAATGGCAGTGCGGTAACTTCGACCGTGAAAGCTTGAGCTTCCATGACATCACGATCGACTGCAATGGGACTCTACCCCAATTTCCTCGAATATACCCCAGTTTCCCCATATCTTCCCCAATTTCCCCAGATCTGACTCGAGTCCATCTCGTTTGACCTGGCCCACCATCCTTACTCGACCTACCAACATGGACCGACCCACCGACTTGGGTTGGCCCACTGACTCACCTGAGTTCTCTCACACACGGTCTACCTAGCCCAACCTACTAAGCATCCGCCACCAATCTTGTGTCCACTACTGGTGATCCCAAACACACCCCATGTCTATCACCATTGCTGATCCTGACCACACCCTACATCTGTCTTCATCGATCCAGGCCACACATGGTTCCACTGCTTACACTCAAACCACCGCCTCGTGCCACTGTGCATTGCCTCCTACCATCGAGCACTACTTCCTTGTGACAGTGGTCCCTTTCGTGGACCACCGTGAATCCTTATATGAATTAAAATTGAAACGATCATAGATCCAAGCTCCTTGGGTCCTAATCTAAACTGATCCAACCTCCGTTGTCGATCTACCTCAAATCTGGGGGTCTTATTGAGTTCATAACCACCCAGTAATGTCGATCCATGACCACAAGGGTCCAAATGATGAAGAATGTGATCAAATAAGGATAAAGGAACAATAAAAAATGGTTATTATCGTTGAAAAAATGTTCTTGTCCAATGATCAAGAACGGTAGGTTTGGGTTAGAAAACTAGATCAAATAAATTCTGTAGAATAAATACCATCTCACAATACACACGATCCATGAATAAATCCTTTCTTTGATTGATTCAAATTGATCATAGAAATAAATAATGAGGAATAAACCAATTAAATCACATGAACAACCTTTATTTGGATCGATCGCTGATTAAGAACAAAGTTGCATTGCGTTCGTTGGAAAGATCCTTCAAAATCGATGTGCACGATCATTGATATGTTGTCATTCCTTGAAAAGGATTCATAGATCTCTCTCAAACGATCCTACAGAAGCTCCAGGGTTATGTTTCTAACCCTATGAAATAAGGATAAATTTTATATAAAAACAAGTTCTTGTATCAACACAATGAATTAAAATAATTTTATTAAATATTTTTTTTCATTTTATGCCCGTGAATTTTTTTTCGCAAATGACACACGCTGACCAATGTTAAGTCACTCCTAGGGTAAATAATCTATTCTAAAATTGATCATGACCTCATATTTTTGATCTGGAAACACTTTTAGGAGTTATATCACTTTTTCATAAAAAATGAGCATATGTGCTATTAAATATTTTAATATTTTTCAAATATTTATTTCGGGCACACCGAGTCTTGGAATAACACACCATCTTAGTGACTGGTCTCAAAAATAATCCATACAATATCTAAAAATAATACACAAAAACTCTGAGATGTTATAAAAACTCTAGGAAATAAAAAATTACTTTGGTCATAAAAATAATATATATATATATATAAACTTTTTTTTCTCTTAATTGGTAATTGATAAAATCTTTTTTTATTGAATGGTTTATTGTAAATTTTTTATTAACCATATTTATTGTTAATAGAGTTATTAATAATAGATTCACGTGTTTCACAAACTAGACTGAAGTTCCATCCAACTCAGCATCTGACCCGATTTGAGACATGGCCCAAAGGGCATTCCTGATCCCCACAGGTTGACAACTAGTGTCAGGCATAAAAAATAATCCAAGTGAGAACAATTTCAGTGCAATAATCCAGGATTAAATAAAATAAACTGAATAAGTAGAAGAAATAACAATAAATGAATCTCAATAAATGCACAAACGTATCCAGATACAAGATACAACCGAACAAACTAGAAACAAAATACTAAACCAAACCAAACTGCCACAGATAAAATCTCCATGTGACCTCTCAGTCACCACCATCCACCAACCAACCTACTACAAAGGAAACCTGGACCAAATACCCGAACCTACAAAATAGATTGAGTCTACTAACACTGAATGGTACAAGTAGGGTGTGAGCTTAACAACTTAGAAGAAAACTACCAAATAATACATACATTTCCTTTCTCAAAAATAGTCCATTGATACTAGTTTTAAATACATATATAAAATATATATTTAGCTCATTTTAATAAAACAAACACAACTTTACACAATTTCCCATTTTAAAATAACACACACAATTTTCCTTTTCAAAAATTAGTTTCACTTTACACACCCCTTTTTCTTTTAAAAAAACCCAACCAAAAAACCCAACCAATTAACCAAAATAGGGCTATATAGAAAATAAAGGGGACCAAAACAAATAGATAAAAACTAACAATACTAATATCAAACATGCAGTAGAAAAATAAATAGAACAAGTACAAATAGTCACCATAATCTTTTCCTAAACATCCATAGAACAATCCCTATATGTACTCGATTCGAACTCACCTACTGGAATATGGTGTAGCTCCATAGTCTATAACCAACTACATGGAATAAATTGACCAATCTAGCAGAACATACCACCAATCCCTATCAAGTCAAGGTGGATACCAACCTATCTAATTGGGGTGTATAAGAAACCATCACTCAACCCTCTAAAATATTCCCATAAAACCACTGATAATAATATACTGTGTAAGTAGGAGGCCCTCGCATGCCTGACTCACCTTTGTTACCATCACCACACTTACCTAACCCAAATACTAACACCACCTATACAATAACCCATATAAGGAAATCCTCTATAGGGATTCCCTTCACACAACAAGTTATTCACAAGTTCCAATAGGGACGTCACATCACATGATATTTAAAACTATTTATCAAAACATGCTAAGATTACAACTGAGCATTTGAACATTCAAAACCACATTTAATTTACAAAACAAAATAAAACACCACTTTCATGTTTGAAATAAAAAATAGGACTTTAAGGTTTCTAAATCCAAATACATTCACAAAACCATTTCCAAACTCGAGTAAAACATGCAAACTTATGAAATGTGACAAATGAAACTTTATGAAAACATTCACCAAAACATGTCACAATTTTCAAATGGGAAAAGATTTAAAGAACATAGTTGAAATGATATTAGAGATCAAAAAAGGGAACCAACACACCATTTAGAAACCAATGAGTCATTTTTAGGAAAAAGGGAATTGTCCTTAAGTGTCACCATCATTTGTATGCCCATCCATGCATGCACTTTGTGCACCCATGGATGTGAAAACATCTAGTGACACACATAGAGTGTCCATGAGATAATCTAAAAATCATTTTTAGCTAAACAACACTTTCCTTTAAACCGACACAAGGAGTCACACAATTCCAACATCAATAATAAAAATTCCAAAATCGGGAGAATATTTATAATTTTTTTTACCACAAACCACTATACCATAAAGTGGAATCCAAATAACACATCAATCCCAATTTGTAATTTCACCCAAGTTATCAAAACAAGAACAATGTCAAATAACACCACAAGTTCCCAAATTAAATTTGGATCAATTAGTATTTTAACAAACACCTTGTGTGAATAACTATATAACATGTTTAAAGAAACCCCTTTAAAACCACTTCCACCAATTTTTTCCAACATAAAAACATCATACCAAGCAATTCAATCATACCAAAAACATGAAAAACAAACTTATATAATATTTAAAAATCTCCAAGAATAAAATGGAATTCATCGGAAAGAAAACAAATGGAAACACCTTTCTAAATGGAGTGAGACACAACAAAACTTTGGGATAAGGGAGATCCAAGCCTGAGACATGATACACATTCCCTAACATTCAAGAAATTGACAAAAATCAGCCAACCCGATCCCTAGGGGTTGGGCAAGGGATAATCCACCTAGGAAACACCAATAAACTAGAAGAGGAGTAGAGGAAGAGAAGAAAAATAGAAAAAAACCCCTAGAAAATCACCTTAGATTTTGGCGAAGCATCAATGGAGGAGGATGAACCAAGGGAAGAGGGGATTTGGGACCGATTCATGCACAAAAAAAAACAAGAGGGAGGGGGCTTGAGTTAGGGTAAAATGGGAGGAGGGTAGATTAGGAATTTTAAAATTTTAAAAATCTGGGCCAATCGCACGGTTTGGCCACATGGTTTGATAAAACATGCGCCAACTGTTCTCCCTATACTGGACAAGAGGGGAACCCTTTATGGGGACACATGGTTACCTAACCATGAAACAACCGTGATGAACACCTCTATTTGATTCCAAAACCAAACCACAGGGTTGCTGCATAGTTTCTCAAACCGTGTGCAACTCGTACACCTCACTATTGGACACCCAACACATGCCACATGGTTACCTAGGAATGAGAGAACAATTTTTCAAACCATTCACCCAATAATAGGATAAAAAACCACTAAGGACTTCCAAAATTCAAAAATTTATACTGGATCTCAAAGCAAACCTCAACAAAAAATATCCAAAGCTAAGAAAGGGATAAAATAAAGGAATATCCAAGGTTGGGGTGTGATAATTATCCCCACCACAAAAACTTTCTTCCCCCAGAAAGTCACCCAACCAAAATATAAAAAAAAATTATTTCATTTCCCAATAAAAATTTAAAGAAACCATAAATATCAAGGTGAAATTTCACTCCACAAGTCACATCCAACTGATAAAAAAGAAACCAGAACATAATAATGAGGGGATAACATTATAGAGTTATCTCCACCACAAGAACTCAATTTTCATGATTAACATTTTCACCCCTCAACACAATGGTACCTAAAAGGGATCTCAAAAATCAAGCCTAAAACCCATATATTCTCCACACCATCTAAACAATAACACCACTGAAACTGAATTTTTTCCACACCAACCAAAACCCCTAACACAAGGGGATAAACCCATGAAAATAACTTAAACTTGAACAATGAACCCAGAACCACCATCCAAAATTCTACAAAACTCAAGCATCTATAAAAATCACAAAAATTAAAACTAAAACTAAGACCAAACCACACAAAGTCTTGGAACACCCAAATAAGAAAAAACAATTCAAATATCTACAATTAGATAAATAAAACTACTCAGGTTACAATAGAGTAGGTATATCACACTTTTACAATGAAATGATGAAGTTAAAATAGTATAAAAACTAAAATAAGTAAACTTCAAATGTCCCCAACATAACATAGGGGACAAAAAATAGACCAAGGTTTTTCTACACCCCTAGCGACTCCGTACTGCGTGTGAGCTTCACTCCAAGGCCTATGACTGGAGCCCTGAGGTTTGAAGCATCTACCTCCTCATAGCTAAAATCAAACATCCTTCGATAAAAGCTTCTTATTTAGGAAAATATTCCAACAAAACTTCTCGAGATGACCCAAATGGATGCAATGATGACAAGCCTTCCAAGGATCATGACAAGATGGATTTGCATGAACAAATCGGCCACACTGGTGGCACACAAGCGAACAACCTAATGAATTAGTAGCCATAATGAATGAAGCAGACTTCTCAATGATAGGTTCCTCCGACATGTACTCCTTTCTAGATGGGGAACCTTCATGAGAAACAAGAGATGCCAGATTACTAACTTCTTAAGATCTAGAAAGTAACTCATCTAATAGCACTGCATCCACCAACTTCTCAAAACGATGATCCTTAGAGATAGGACTCACTCCCTAATCTCTGGATGAAGACCCATAATGAAAATAGAAGCCTTAAATAGATACTATGACACTGCCTCTAGAGAAAAGGAAACCGGCTCCCTGAAATGGTTAACTAGGTCTTCACCGTCCGCTGGCCTTACTGAACACTCATGACCTCTTCCATTTTATTCATATTTACCTCCTAAGGCACAAAACATCGGATAAAGACATACTTAAACACTTCCAAAATCATCCAAACTTGCATGTATTATGGAGAAAACATCTCCCATTCACCCAAATATGGACCCTCAAACAAGCCCAAAATATCACAAACTCTAACAGCTTCAGGAGCTCCTAATAATATGAAGACACGCTCTACCTTATAAATCCACCCTATTGTCTCTAATGGACCTTGATCACCATCATGGATAGGTAACCAATAAAAATAATAAAAAACTGGGCATGAATCATTAGAAACTTTGGAAACTTTTCTATGATTCATACTCTGATTAATATGAGAAACACAAAACAAAAATCAACATCAACCCGAAAAACAATAAAATAGAACATGTCAAGACAAAAAAGGCTCACAAGCCAAAAAAATATAAATAAAAACAAAAATATTCATTGAAAAAATAACTATTTCATTTCAATTTCAAAACCACCTTCTTACAAGGCCACTTTACAAATACCAAAACCCACTTTTTAAACCAAATCCAATTCTTGAAATCATTTTCTTGTCCAAATCCATTTTAGAAAAACCAGTCCAATCCTTTTATTTCAAATACACACCCATGGAATCCGATGAAACATTGCACATGTGTTCATCCATTTCCATACACACATTCCAACATGACCTTCCCATACATACCCACACATATGTGAACTTTTATAAGTAATACTAAGGGTCAAACTTACCATTTAATTATCAAAACTCAAGTGTTTACAAAATTTTCAATCCTAAACACTTTCCTTTAAAACCCATTTTTCCAATTTCAAATCTAATCGAAATAAATCATTTTCATTTCAAAATAATATTCATTCCAATAACTCACTTATACCAACCAAGATTGAAACAAAACACAACTCACACCAAACTACTGGAATGAGGAACTAGTGCCCATACCTAACTTGGAGACATGGTTTGTGGGCCATGCCCTAAGTAGGAATTAAAATATAGGAGGAGATTGAACCATGTAATCAGACTCCACATGAGTCACTACTTCATGTGAGATCATGACATGACACCTAATCACCTCTATTGTCATTCCTCATCCAAAATAAAGACAAAATACTCAAATCCTAGACTACCCCTAGAAACTTGAGGTTCAGAATGAGAAAGAGTTCACAATGCTCTTCCCGCACCTACCTCTCAAGTCCCAACAGTCCTAATCTCTAGTCTACTAGACACACCAAATAACAAGGGCCTTATTTGATACCATCTTCTCATGAACCAGATCAAAGTACCATTCAACCCGGCATCCGACCCGGTTCGAGTCATGGCCCAAAGGGTGTTCTCGATCCCCACAACCTGACAACTAGTGCCGGGCATCAAAAATAATCCAAGTGGGAATGATTTTAGCCCAATAATCTAGGATCAAATAAAATAAACCGAACAAGAAGAAGAACTAACAATAAATTAATCTTAATAAATGTACAAACAGATCCAGATACAAGATACAATAGAAAAAACTAGAAACTAATACAAAACCAAACCAAATTGCCACTAACACGATCTCCATGCAACCACATGGTCACCACCATCCACCAACCAACCTATTGTAAAGGAAACCTGAAACAGAGACTAGAACCTGAAAAACATCTTGGGTCTACAGACACCGAATGGTACAAGTAGGGTTTGATCTTAACATATCAATAAGAAACCACCAAAGAATCCATACATTTCCTTTACCAAAATCATTCCTTTTACACTAGTTTTAAATACAAATATAAAATAGATATTTAGTACATTTTAATAAAATAAAAACAACTTTCCACAAGTTCCCATTTTAAAACAATACACGCAATTTTCCTTTTCAAAAATTACTTTTTATTTCCACACAAATTTTTCTTTAAAAACAAGCCCAAATACCAAATCTAACTAAGTAACCAAAATAGGGTTGTGCAGAAAATGAAGGGGTCTAAAACAAGAAGATAAAAACTAACAAGACTATTATCAAACATGAAACCAAAAAATAAATAGAACAAGTACAAATAGTAACCATGGGCTTTTCCTAAACACCATTAGAGTGATCCATAGACATACTCAAGTTGGGATCACCTTATGAAATAAGGTAAAGATCCATATTTTATAACCAAATGGCCACCCTAAACTGACTAATCCAGTGGCATATCCTACCAATCCCTATCAATTCATGGGTGTACCGATCCGTCTAATCAGGGTTAATAAGAAACCATCACTCGACCCTCTAAAAGATGTCTAGAAAACCAATGGTAATAGTATATTGTGTAAGTAGGAGTCCCTCGCACGCGTGACTCACCTTACCTACTATCACCACAATAACCTACCCCAAAAAACAACACCACCTATACGATAAACCATATGGAGAAATCCTCCATAGGGGTTCTCGTTATATAAAAAATTATTCACAAGTTCCAACTGGGATGTCATATCACCTGATTTTTAAAACCATTTCTCAAAACATGCTAATATGTCAACTAATCATTTTCACTTTAAAAACCACATTTCAGTTTGAAAACAACATAAAACACCACTTTCATGTTTTTAATTCCAAAACGGGCCTTTAAGGTTCCCATATCCAAATACATTCACAAAACCATTTCTAAAATCAAGTAAAACATGAAACCTTATGAAATGTGCCAAACATGCCTTTATACCAACATTCACCAAAACATGTATCAATTTAAAAATTGTCTAAGATTTAAATAACACCTTTGAAATACTATTAGATATCAAAAAGGGAACCAACACACTATTTAGAAACTAGTGAGACATTTTGAGGAAACACCACTTTCCCATCCATGTGTGAAATTAATGCACCCATGGACATGAAAACATCTAATGACACACTTATAGTGTCCCTGAGATCATACAAAAACCATTTTTAATAAAACACCACTTTCCTTTAAACCAACACAAGGAGTGACACAATTCCAATTTCAATGATAAGCATTTCAAAACTGGGATAATCTTTCTAAAACATTTTACCACAAACCCCTATACCATAAAGAGGCATATAAAAAACACATCAAGCCTAATTTAAAATTTAACCCAAGTTATCAAAATATAAACAAGTACAAATAACACCACAAGTTCACAAATTCAATTTAAAAGATTAATTGGTATTTTAACAAACACCTTGTGTGCATAACTATATAACATGTTTAAAGAAACCCCTTTAAAAACAATTCCACCAACTTTTTACAACATAAAAACACCATACCATGAAAAGAAATCATACAAAAAACACGCGATACACATTTATATAATATTTAAAAATTACCAAGAATCAAATGGAATGCATCAAAAAGGAAACATATGGAAACATATACCTTAACGTAGTGCAGACACAACAAAACTTCAGGAGAAGGGAGATCCAAGCCCGAGACATGATCCATATGACCTAACATCCAAGAAATCGACCAAAATTAGCCAACCCCAACCCTAGGGTTCATTCAAGGGAGAAACCACCAATAAAACACCAATAAACTAGAATAGGGGGAGAGGAAGATAATAAAAATGGCTAAAAAACATAGAAACTCACCTTAGATCATTTAAGGAGCATCCATGGAGGAGGAGCTAAGGGAAGAGGGGTTTTGGTACCCCTTCTTTCACAAAAAAATGACCAAGAGGGAGGAGGATTGTGTTTGGGTAAAATGGGAGGAGGGTAAATTAGGAATTTTAAGATTTTAAAAATCTGGGATGATCGCACGATTTGATAAACCATGTTCCAACCATGATCCCTCTACAGAACAAGAGAAGAACCCTACATGGGCTGGCCACACAGTTGCCTAAATATGCACCAAGCATGATAGATGCCTCTATCTGGTTCCAGAACCAAATCTCATGATTGCTGCACGGTTTCTCAAATTGTGCGCAACCTATGCTCCTCAATATTGGACACCCAACACAAGCCACATAGTTACCTAGGTAGAGGAACATAGTTTTACAAACCATGAACCCAAACCATGAACAAGTAAAAAACTCACCCGGTAATTCCAAAATTCAAAAATTTAAACCGGGGCTCAATCATAACCTCAACAAAAAAGATCCAAAGCTAAGAAAGAGATAAAATAAAGGAATATTCAAGGTTAGGGTGTGAAAATGTGCTAGTAATTGTTTTTGGTATTATTATGATAAATAAATAGTTTCAAATATTGGTAAATTATATATTGGCATTGAATGATCAATATCAATAAATATATCTACTAGTATGGTATTAAAAATTAATACCAGTAAAACTTAATATTTGTTGGAATTTCTCATTTTTACCAAAATATATATTATTTTTTAATGGGTTTCTATTGGTATAAGCCATTTTTTTGTAGTACCTAAAATGAGAATCACATGTGTAGGTTGGGGGACTAGGGAAAGGGATATAGTTGTGTTAAGCACCATGCATGCTAGTTGATGGGTGCAATGTGTATTTGAACTAGTGAAAACTATGCATTAATACCTGGGAATGGGATACAACATCCTCTATAAATAGATGGGGACCACTTAACTTATGAGGAATTGTATGAATTGAGTAGATCTTGAAGATTTTCACTCCTTTTTTTTTCAATTTTCACACCCCACCCAATGTGATCTCACTACTACATCATTTTATTTAGTCTTAGAATATCAAGTTGGGCACATTAACCTAGGTGATATTGGATTAGTGTGACATATTACCTTGGGTGAGAGGACCTAATTAGGGGGGGGGGGGGTGAAGACACCTAGACAAAGGGGTTTGAGTGAAGACACCCAGGCGAGGTTTTATCTTTTGCCAATTTTTTTCTTAGCAGTCTTTATGTCAGGATTTTCTTCTCGCATCATTTGTTTTTCTCTTCCCTTTATTCATTCATCTAATATTATTAAATTATCTTTTTATAAAAAATGGTTATATATTTAAACATATTTTTTGATTAAGTTATAGAATCTCTGATTAATGAGATGACTTAGGACACTAATCCCAGTTCACAAAATCCCATTAGACTTCACCATCAAGTTCTTATAAGTCTACATGGGCCAACTTTACTGAATTAAACACTATCAGATAGGCACCCATTTTATGCGTTTTGTCTTCTTATAAACAAGATAATCTCAATACTAGATTTTTAAATTTTCACTATACATATTATTTTATCATATAGTATCATATGGGAAAACATCACCCCCAATGAGTAGATCATCCATGAAGATAAAAATGAGGCTTTGAACTTCCCGATCCATGATTTATAATTAGTGAGTGATGAACCTGAAGTATACTCAATCATTAAGAAATATTATATACGAAGTTAGTGGATGTGATGGATCCTTCAATGGGACCTTCATCTTGTAGGATATTTCTTTGAATAATTGTCTTGTCCATACCGATTAAATCAATGTTGCATTGAGTTTGAAGATTAGTTAATATCTTTTGAGATTCATGAGGCTATTTTGACCTACCAATTATTAATTTACCATCACCATAACCTATTCTCAAAATTGGTTATCTGGTGGTGTCCTGAGACCAACACCTTCTATATATCATAGAGAGAAGTTGGTATAAGTCTTTGGGATATTCACAATATTTGGGGAGTCCCTCTTCATGGAGACAAGTATGGAGAGTTTCTATCCCATCATAATGTTGAGGACAATGTTGAGTACACTCCTATTATGGATAGTGATCTACTAAATTTTATTGAATATGCACTGAAGAGGGAAGTTTTCTTATCCCTCAACATCCCCTTTAGCACATGGATCAAAATTTTCCTACACCCCCATTGACTAATACCTAAAGAAAAGAGGTTGAGGACGAGTCCAACACAACACGCTAATGAGACTCAGAATACCTACTAGTTCATTCTTGAAAATAGTTAATACACAACATGGGGTTTCCAAACCAAGTTAGAGCTAAGCCTCGATATTTAGTTGGTATACCTTTTGGTGATGTTCCTCAGTGGATGAATATTACTAGCTAGATACACCTATACTAGGGGTGAAGGAAATTACCTTTTTTATGGATGGAAAACTAGCCTCTGGGTTATGAGTGAATATTGTCATATCAACCTTGGGGAGGATTTATCAAGTGTTTGGACAAGTTCAATGAGGCGAGAATCCTCACAGAAATTACACCCCAATATAATTTCTAAATGGTTGGATAAAAATGCACCTCAATATCTACGCTATGAGGAATATGGTTTTGGATCCTCAATTTACCCACAATACCTTTTTACTAGACATTACAGGCATTTAACAAATAAATATAGATGATCAAGTTTTAGATCAGATTATATGAGGCCATATAAAATTTGTGTTTACCCCTATGAGGATCTAGTAGGCACATTGGTGGTTAAAATTAATAGATCATAAAAATAATGTTCTTACAGAATCACACACTAGGATAATTCACTCCTAGTGAGAATCAGTAGGGTTTACACCTACAAACCTTATATGAAATCTAGGTTCAAGTTCTAATTTCAATGTATAAAATAAGTTAACATATCTACCTTCCATAAAGTTCATGGAAAGCAACACTTTATGATTATGGATCATTTTTGGATAGTTTTGATTCATTTAGACATTAGAGATCCAATCACCCTGCCTCCAATCAAGGATCTAGTCTACTTGTCCATAGAGTATGATTGATCATGGATTGATCATTAACACAGTTCCATTTTGAGTGGAGTTACTCTGTGAACACATGGAACTCATTTTCATGACAAAGGAGGGGACCTGTAGAAAACATAATGGAGTAATGACATCATCGAGTTGGGCTCCACAATTAAAAATGGGGAGAAATCCATAGATGAATGAGGAATTTTGGTATATGAGCCTCTAGATGAGTATAGTCACATAACATCACCAAAGGTATCTATAACCTTAGATTTTCACATCTCTAATGACCAGACTTCCCTGGAGTAGGCTCCTCTATACATGAATGTCTTAAACCTTATCATGAATGCATCTTACTTAGCTATAAATAATATCCAAACAAGATAAATTATACTAAAGTATATTCTATTTCTGGAAGATGAATAAACTCCTAGTATTTAATCCACCACCATGAAAAAAATGTCCCATGAAAGGGTATGAAAAAACAACCATGATATGATTACTCAAAATCTAATTTTTTATATGGAGAGAAAGGAAAATCATCTCCACCAACTATTCACGAGTCTATAAACCAATTTATTTGAATATCAGGATTTATATACTATAATTTGAAAAATAATTACCATTTAATAATAATTGTAAATCTGGGAGATGGATCTCTACTCATTTGACAACAATAATTACCAAGAAAAATTTATAGAATTGGATATTCAAGAGTTGAAGTGATAAACTCCTTAAGAGTTGAGACTTCAAGACTTGGAAAAAACTTTGATAATATAGATATAAGAACATGTGGCTCATATAATAAGAATGATATCACATTTTTCATAATCATTAATTAGTATTGAGGTTTCCTAGTAGATAAATAAAGAGTTTGATGCACTAATCAAGGAGACACGTCCCCTAGTAGAAGCTTAAGTTTCTAGGTAGGAAAACTTTAGTAATAAATCAATGCCTCCTATAAGTAATTGGATGATTTAAAACACTCATCCATCCAAGTCTTATCATAGTTGTTTTTTATGTTCTTCTTCCCTTTTTTACTTACACGGGAAGGCCCTATCTTATGGATTCTCCTCCTTTTCCAAAATCCAAAGGGAAACTACAATTTGTGGATGTTACCCTTATTTTAAATTAATGAATGAAAATATACTTTATATTAAATCTTTTTCAAATATTTTCCCCCTTACCCATGATAGTCATTTATTCACAACAACTCATAAAACTTTCAAAGAGTAATTTCAAGATAAATAAATCCATTTGAACATTGAATGGGTTTGGATTAGATAAATCACAATATCTAAATTCTTGTGTATATGGTGGAATAAGTTAAACAATACATCTTATCCTAAACATGTACCCTCAGAAGGATATAGTTAGGATGAATATAGTAGCATACACACCATCTTCATGATCTAGAGTGATTCTATAAGATAAAATACCATAGAATTTGGTTCCACCAAAGAATGTACACTTAGATGGATATAATAAGGCTAGATATAAAACCATACATACCATCATCATAATATAACTTTAGCTCACTTAGATATGATATATGGTTTTCTCTTGGATGTGCACTATTAGATGGGTATAGGTGGGATAGATATAGTGGCATATGTACCATCATTGTAAGATATGGTTAGTCCATTTAGTTATGTGAGATTTAAATGAATTATCATGATAACAATCATGGAGGGGGATTTTGGATTGAGGGTTTCAATTATAAAAAGGGATCAATCACCATGAGATCACAAGTTTTTTTTCATTTTTCATGGATCATTTTAACAAATTCATGAGAGTAAAAAGAAAATTATATGATTTTACCCCTAGGTTGAGGGACCTAATAATCATGGTTTGACTTTATCTAGGGTCATATGGTGTACCTCATAAGCTTTATGTCTTCTCAACTTCACTATAATTTCTTAAATGGATGGTTAAAGGATTAGAAGTCAAGAACATGGATTTTCTTAATCTTCTTTTTATGGGTTTTTAACATGACCTGTTTTGTGCATCTTTATTTTCTAAATGCTAAAATTCTACCTAGGTTATATAAGGTCCATTTCTAGTGAACAGAGACTTGAATTTTTCCCAGGGTTCCCTTTATGGGTTTTTAACCTAGTAAGTACTATGTCACTTTCCTTAGGCAATTTAGGGTCTTGAAAGTTAGAATGGTGTTCCATGTTGATCAAATTTGACCAAATAATATGGAAGTTTACCTAATAATGAGGGTAAAATTGACCTAATGTGAATGTAATCCCAACACCAATAATATAGATAGTCTCATAGGGGGTTTATATTTTTTAAGGATATATTTCTCGAACCAAGAGTTGTTGGGGTTTAAGTTCAGAAAAATTAGACCAAAAGGGTGGTTAAAGATTATATTCATACAACCTTGAGCAAAGGGTTGTATGGTATATGTAGTAAAGGTGAGAAAAAATTTATATGAAAAAAATTGATGTGAATGGAGAGCCCAATGATAGTATAGGAAATCTGATAGCGAGTGCACATAGTTTAGGGTCATAGTGCTCCGATCACTATGTTTCATGGTTTAGGGCCAAATGATGAGGACTATAATGGGTAAAAGGAAAAGATTTCATAATCTTGATTTGAGAGTGGGTATGATGAAAAAAAGTGTAACATTAAGGGTATTTGAATCCACTCGAATAGTTGGATTATGGAATTTATAAATCATAACCCAAGACATTTTAATTAGGGAATGATGAGATGGAATAATCATGTGGATGATGACTATTGACTAAACTTTAATGATGGGTTCTATTTCCATGTATTCAGGTGCATAAAGGGTTATAAGACCTTCTCCTTGGGTTGAAATATTCCTCTGGTTAGTAGTGTATAATATGGGGATGTGAATATAATTATTAAACACTGGTGTCCCTTAGATTCAAATGTGCTCATAAAAAATAGCCTAAAAATATTTTTAGGGATAATAAAACTTAAGGATTGATGTAGGTTTATAGAGAAAAGTATATTCAAGAAGGGTTCAATCACCCTAAATTTTACTCCACTGTGTATTGAACACATTCTTAGGATGAAGGGATATTACATGGAATTTCTTGAGTATGATCACAAGAGATAATACAAAGGTCTTATCTATAATTTTACTAAAATAATGTATCTAATGAGAATATCTTGAATTTTTCTTTTTCCATATGGTGGACCCCATAATGTTTGTTCATTGTTTCTTATTCTATAACATTTTCCTAAAAAAAATTAAAGGGAATGTATTAGAAAGTGGAGATTTGACTCTTTCTATGGACACAATTTTTGGTTTTGCAACCTGAAAATCCTTTATTACTATTTTATTTGTAGTTTAAGGGCCTTATAATACCATTAAGGTCTATAGTTTAAGGTCATATAGCTTCAACCAATAATGGTTGGAGTTTAAGATCTTATAACCTTGAACAAAGGGTGAAACAATATTTATAGCATGGAAAAGGAAAAACTAGTGTGAATAAAGATCCCAATGCTAATACGAACAATCTTAAAGAGGGGTGCATACAATTTAATATTTTGGTTCTCATACCATTGATGTGGGCATGATATAACAACCTAGATGGGGATTAAGATCTCAGAGTACCCATCACCTTTTGAATAAATAATTAAAATGATGTAAAATATGACTCAAGGTATTTGAGTTTGGAAGTGACGAGATGGTAAAAGTATGTTGTTGATGATCATTGAAAAATATTGGAATGATGAGTTCCATGATAATTTTTTTCAATGGAATATGATTTTAGAGAACCTTATCACTAGGATAAAATATGCCTCTAGTTGGTAGTGGAGAATATGGAGGCATAAATATTATTACCAACCAGTGGTGTCCCTTAGAGTCAAATTCACTCATTACTAGTAACCATGAAATATTTATGGTCATTAAAAATAATCAAGTTATGAAGTGTGGTCCATGGTAATGGGATATTAAAAAAGTGATGGAGGCATTCCAGTCCTGACGCAACCATGGTTGGGCTATTATAGACCATTGAGAAGAAGTGGAAATGATTGATGATTTGCATATGAGTATGAATTATATGGTTAGACTTTACTAAATATCCCAAAAATGATAGGAATCAATCCACATGTATTTATTATAAAATATTACTTGTATGGATCTATCTCATATGTGAGACGACCCATACCCGTACTCCCAGATATAGTGATAAAAAGATAATATTTACATACCATCATTGATTCGAACTAAATCAACCCAAGATTAAACATAATTAATTAAAAAAAATAACCAATATTAATTTACTTACATAACCAAGAACTTTTAGGTTTAGAGTTTTAGGGAATTAGAAAAAACTAAAACCCATATCTTTCTCACATAATGAACATTTTTCCCACTAAACAAAAAATTCATAAATTTAGAATAAGTCTTTAACATATTCTAAAAAATTCTCTACACATGATACCATTCTAATAATATCATTCATAATAATCTTCTTTACAACCTGGGGAAATGGAAAAATAAGAAGGGTGAGCTCAATTTCTTATAAACGGAAAACTTACCAACAAGTCATAAATGGGTAGATCATAAGCATGTGAGAGAAAATAAGTCATGGTAGAAATATATGATTATAAAGAACTATATAATAATGAGATATAATCATAATTAATAACATAATTGATCAGGGAATGAGGTCATAAGACCATAAAAGTACCATCATGGAAGCATATAATATATACCATGGCTTGGAAACATGTTAAAATGATCATAAATCATAGAAACATAACATTAAAACATGGAATAACATGAAAATGTGGAATATGATAAACCATAGGTAATCATATCATTTAAATAAAACCCAATCATTCCTATAAATTAAGTTGTGAACAAAACCAATCATGCCCACACATTATGGTGTGGGAAAACCCAATCATGACCATGCATTAAGTTGTGAAGAAACCCAATAATGTTCATGAATTATCATTATATCATGAGATATAAGAATTTAACCAATGCATTAGAGGTCTATATAGGAATCCACCCATTAAATAATGATATACTATACATATGTGTGCCACATTAACTCAATCATTCATTATATCATGCAAAAACCCAAGGAAATAAAATGGTTTTCAAACGGTATTTCATAAAATGACATCAAGAGCATGTTGGTTGATACCAAAAATCCAATCCCCAAAAGTAGTATAAAATAATTTATAGGATGATCATGGAAATTATACCATATGAGGTATATCCTTTAGAGATAGAGAGAATATGGATGTAAAATTATAAGAATAATTTTCATAAATATTTTGTAACATGGTTGTAAAAACAATCTTAAAAGTCACTTTAAAGTTCATTTTTAAAGGGGTGAAAATATAACATTGAAAACATTAATCTAAAAATAATTCCAAATATTTAAACATTTAAAATAAATGACGTTAATTATAGTAAATGTGGAGTGGAAGATAAAATATACATAAGTGGAATGAAATCGCTTGATTTATTCTTCTAAAACATTAACCTTTATTTTTAAAATGAAAGATTCAAAAAATAATGAGAATAAGATTTTATTTGAAAAACCATGGAAAATTGAAAATTAAGATTAATTACGAACAATCACGATGGTGGGAAACTATGTTTACATGAAATATGTTAAAAAATGTTCTTTTTATCCTTTTATAAAGAAAGTAAAAAATTATAGCCCCCTGACCCAAATAACCCAGTCTTTACTGGTGGGCCATAAGGCCTCATGCATGCCTTCCCATATACAAGAGGCTTATGATTAGTGGTTAGGTTCTAAGTTATAGTGTCGGTAGACAATGAGCTTGTAAATTGAAAAATATTAGAGAAAACTCATACAATAAAAGAGTTAATAATAAAGGTAAACAACAGAACTAAACATTAGGATAAACAAAAATAACATCAACACATGATATATCAGATGGAATATAATATTCAGTACATGAGTCAAAGGATAGATCCCCACATGTGTAAAATTTATATATACAAAATCAAAGTCAAAATAAATAAGTGGCATCTATATAAATTGATTCCTGAGTCTGTCCATACATCACCCCAACCAACCTGCTCCTCCTTCTCAACTGCCCCAAGAAGGTCCTTTTCCATTATCTGAAACCCTAGACATAAAGTTGTACACACACTCATCGATTCATCTTATGCTAAATAGTCTAAATTGAACTTTTACCCTATGTAATTTGACTTATTTCCATAAGGAACAATCTGTCAGAAACTTAGTAGCACATACAACACATGGACCAAGACTTGTAGATTAGGTCACAACCTTTCCATGCACACTAACCCAGCCCCCCCCCCCCCCCCCCCCCCGTACTCGAGGGAGGTCACACTCAAGCACACCAACCCATCCCCAGGCACCTAAGTGAGGTCACAATAAATCACACTGACCCATCCTTTCACACTCAAAGGAGGTCACAATCAGTGACACTGATCCATCCCCACACACTCAAGTGAGGTTACAATCAAGCACATTGACCCATCCCTTCATACTCAATGGAGGTCACATCAAGCACACTAACCCATCCCCACACACTCAAAGGGGTCAAAATCAAGCACACCGACCCATCCCTAAACACTCAAGGGAAGTAAAATTAAGAAAACTAACCCATCCATGCACACTCAAGGGAGATCACATCAAGTACATTGACCCATCCCCTCAAACCCAAGATAGGTCACATCGAGCAGCAAGAAACAATAAAAAAACATGCATAAAAAGACAACACAAGTAAGAGAGTTCATTAACTGAACCCCTATATCATTTATCTAAGATATAAATATACCCAACTAAGCCCGAACAAATCCCTTAAGGTGATATTTATTTGGAGGATATCCCTTACATCACCCATGGGGTAAGGAAAAAATCCACTTCAAACAACCTATAAATCCATCACTCCCCATCTAAAGGGTCCAACACATCTATATAAACCTACCTAGTCACTTTGATTCCACAAAAAAGCCTTATAGGGATACAAATGCACTCCCATGAAAATCATGGTGTAAAATTACATAGAGATCTATAAAATGGTACGGAATATCTACCTCAATCACAATGAGTCTAAATCCCCAAGAACCACCACCCGATTCGAGCCCAATTCAATGATTCCAAGAAATTATTCCAAATACATACATATTAAGTTTTCAAAGAGGTAAAATAGAAAAAAAATAAGGAATAAGAGATTTATGGTACGCACGAGGTTAAAATTATTAAGTGGAGTCCATAAGATCAAATGAATCTTTGATTCGGCAAGAAATGAGGTTAGAGGATCTCCCAAAATCCAAAAAACTATATTTTCACTCAAAATCATGAGGGTAGGTTGAGGGGAAAAAATGAGAGAGTTCTATATGAGTTCCCTATTTTAAAACACCCCAAAACACTACCCAATAGTAGTTCATGGTGTGAAAAAATGTTTCACACCCTAAAATTATCAAGGAAGAACCCCTTAGGTTCTTCATACATAGTTCACAGTGTGAACCAAAACTTTATTATATAAAACTATCTTGCTGCATCCTCCCTTATTTAGCCTTGGATTTTTTTCCAAATCCCAGCTCCCCAAACCTCTTCCAACTCCTCCAATGACTCAACCTTTATAAGATACACCCGATCAAGGAAATTTCAACCTGTAACACACCTCAAAATTTTAGGGACATTAAAACACCCCTATTAAGGTTTATCATCCTCAAGAAGCTTCTCTAGGGGTCTCCTATTAATAAATACTCTCTAGGCATAGATGTATAACTCCCACTCTCATGTACCTTCTTAGATATGTCCATCCAATCACAACACTCAAATAGGAAGTGCTACCTTTCCTCATAGACCTTTAATCTCTTCAATTCATAATACACATTAGAAACACCTTAAAAGTCACAACTGCCTATAACCCAATATTATCACTAATGACCTCACATGTAGGGTCCTATTTGTATCCTTTTACCATGACACAAAATTTCATTTCTTCCTTAAATGTTGATTCCCTAATTGAGGTGATACCTGTAAGAGTACTTAATCACCCATGATGAACTCCAAGTGTCATCACCTAGAGTCATAATATCATCACCACCCACCTAAGTTGTAAGAAAACATATTCTAAAAAATTTATCCAATTAGTAACCTATCATACCAAGATCAACCCAAAAACCCTCATCTCACCCACCTGAAGATAAGTAATGGTGTCTGGTTTGGATCGAATCATGAAATTTTTCATTACACACAACCTCTACTAAGACTAGATGGTCACCCAAACCCAAACTATACTCATAGAGACCCCAAGAAACCATAGTAACACCCATCATCAAGCCTACCTAATGTGACATGCCTCACTCTAGTGGTAGATGTCACTTATTCACACCTGTTTCTCTATGATCAATACCCACCCATAGGTATATCTCATTTATCGATGTAACTCAACCACTTACACACACACTTTTGAAATCTTCCTCTACCCACAGTTTAGGTTCACCTAAACATCACTCCTAACACGAACATAAGAACTTCCATTACCACCGATCCATGAGCATGAACCTACCTCATTGTTAGGAAAAAAAGGAACCCACGAGCACTGATAATAGTTATTGAATAGGCACACATTTATAACCCCAACAGATTCAATTTGAGGGCCAAATCCCCTTTCATTATCACACAACTCTTGCACACCGACCTATTATAGCTCCACCTATTCATGTTAACAACTAAAATTATTTCGGGTACATCACACACCATAATAGGGAACTCCCCATATTTCTAAAGCATCATGCTCAGTTGACAACCCCACAATGGATTTTTAAAACCCACTACACTACTTGACTATTAATGGTCCATAAATCATTACTCTTATGATTTTATCACCTCACACACCCACTACACCATGACCCCTTGGTCATTTCTTTACCATGGCCTATAAAATACCTCACCTCATGCATTGTTCATACCTCAATTCCTGGGTGTCATCGATAAAACCTTACCAAATCACACCCTAGAGTAATTTAAGAAGGTAGTATAACCTATTTACAAACCAAAAACTACCAGAATAACTGATCGCCTCCACCATCACCAATAAACCACCAACCATGACATAATTTCAGAAACCAAAATAGCTCACCTTAATATAATCTAAAAAAAAAACACACACTGAACTTCTAGAAAACCATTACATTAAACAACTCAATGCTGATTTTCATCCTTATTGTATAAGGGTGACCTTTTACAAGACCGCCTCCCATTATGGAATTACTCATACCGCCACTCTACTAAAACCCTAATACTTAGGATAAACATTATAAAAGGGTTCACCCTACCATATCCTTTCCCATTAGTCCTATAAACCTCAACCCAAGGTGATAATCCTATGTTTTATAATTCCAATTACTTTAAACTCCTGACCCAATTTGGATGATCCTCAGTTTTTACTACCAATAAATAACACATAATAACTCTTAAGGCATAAAAAAACCATTCCATAATGAAAAATTGAATCTCCAAAGTGGTTCCCAACTGCCAATAAACACATCCCAAGGACTCACAATGCTAAAACATGCTCCACCCATAAGGGACCCAATAAGCGTTTTCAGTATTAACCTACCATAGCTATGAATTTTGTAGGATCATAAAATCATGGTAAGTACATTAAAAGAGGTGGGGAGGTGGTGAATTGAAATTTAAAGAAAAATAATAATTTTCATCCTTTTTAATTAATAAGTTAACTATTTTTTCAAAGTACTGAACAAATAAAAGATTTGAGTAAAAAAATTTATGCATTAGAAATAAAGAATCGGTATTGCACAATTACCGATGAAGTTAATGTGGATAAAAGAAATAAAAACTAACTATATTCCAAAAACTAAAGAAATAATTAACTTGATATTAATTTAGTAAAGAATACATCATATATTTAAAAACTAAACATGGAGTATTGGTTAGAAAAACAAATACCTATTTAAATGATATTATTAAAAACCTTAATTTTTGACCAAGGTGAAAGTTAGATCTGTAGACCTGATATGAGGTATCCAGGACTTTAAAATTTTCATAAGGTATACACTTCTTAATGACTAACACTTGGATCTATATTACTTACCTTGGAAGTCCTCGATAATCCTAATAAGTATTTCCACACTTCAACAACCTAAATCCCAGTTTACTCACTACTTAGTCCTGTAGATTGGTACTTTTTCTAAAATAACTAGTAGCTAAATATACATATTACTTTAACTAGTATCTCAGTTATAATGATTAAAACAATAAATTAAATAATCTTATACAATTAAAACCTATCAACCATAAACTCTATCAGAAAACTCAAAAAGAAAAAAATTAGATGTATAATAATAAAAAATATGTTGAAACTTTAAGTGATTTCATATCTCAGAGTATTCTTGAATTATGTGTTTTTATTTTGATCCCTGAGGTGAAAATCTATTTATATACAATCATTTAATAGTCATATTTTTTATATATCAGGGTCAACTACAATGACATCAACAAATTTTTTTATCCATCTTATCATAAACTTATAATATGATAAAACACTTTTTTATTGAATATTTTATTTATAATAAATGACATAATTTTCATAAATTGTGTTAAATATGTTTATTTATGGAATATTTTGGATTATATCATTCATTTTAAAATTTTATGAAAATCCCAGTTTTGACCCTTTAAAGTTCACCATTGTATTTTAGTCATAAATATTTCTCTATATATTATTTAAAAATTAAATTTTATAAAAGGATTATTCACTTAATTAGATACAACTTTAATTTAGATCATGAATTTTATTGGATTAAATGGGTCATGAAATCAAAGATGGATTGGACTCTCTAGATTGGACACCACTTCACAATTTGGGCCATATATTCTACATATGATATTGGATAGGGATACATTTTTTAAAGTAGATAGAGGAACCAATTAATTAAAAATAATCCTTCTATAAGAATATATTTTTTCACGTATTTTAGAGGTCAAAAAGTTATATTAAAATATTTGGTTGAATTTCCCATTCACACTTGAAAATTATTGAAACCCTAGCCTCTAATACAGTCTATAAATGTGAATTTTTCTCATTTAGATAGGGTTTTACATGAATTAGAAGATTTTGGGCAAAGGATAATTGGTTTTAGTTCATTTCTCTAGGAATTTCAATAGTGAGATCTCTTGAAGTAAGAATCCCTTCATTGAAGCCTTCTTTTTCTTCATCATGTTTTAATTCTTGTGTTTTCATAATTAACTTATTAATATCTCTTAAATTTATTATATTTTGTTAAATATTATTCTTCTTTCATTCAATTATTTGGGATTTAAATCAAGATTATAAATTTTATTGGGTTATACCCTTTCTAAACCTTTTCAAATGCAATTCATTTCTATGATGACTACACCACCCATGGAAGAGTAGTTTTTCTTAGTAATCAATATACCTATAAGATTATTCATTTATTATTTTTGAATATAAGAGTTAATATAATTAACACAATATGATATATTTATTATGTTTGTAAATTAAAATAAACTAATAAATCAATTGAACAATTAAGACAAAACACATGAGGTCGAGTGACATGTGAATTATGAGAGCATGATATTAATCAATAAAAAAAAGAAACACAAGATAAATTTGTAGAGTTAAAATATAATACCTAAACTCAATTAATCCAAAATTATAGTATTTATACGATAAATAATTAAACAGTAACCGTAATATATACATCAAATGACAATCAAATCAGGGTGCTATGATTGCATGTTCTAAAGCTATCATAGGGTTTAATTCATTCAACTTTGTGATTGAGGTAAATTCTCATAGGGTTTGAGGATTAAAAAATTAGGGGATCATAATTAAGTGGATGCTAATTTAAATTATAATGATTAATAAGTACAATTATAGGTAGAGTTAGATCAATTATTCTTTCAAAAAATATTTTATAAAAAAAACATCTTCTCATTGCATTTTTTCAATAAAATTTCAAAAAGAAAAAAGTACAATTTTCTTCCAACTTACATATTATTGTGTTATGAACAAAAAAACCCTAATTTTTAATATCTTTTTTTATTTATTTTCAAGAAAATACCTCTAATATGTTGTTTTAAGAACTTCCTCTATAGAGAATGACCTTGTATAGACACTCTGCTGCACCTAAGAAGTAAAAATTAAAAATCATTTGAGAGCGCTCACGAAAACACCTTTAAAATTGAAATCATTCATGAGGAGGTAAGTAATTTATTAAACTATTTAGAGCTATTTTTTTAAATTTTTATTTCATTTTATTCTTCTCTTATTTCTTCCTTCTTTCCTCTTTCCCCTTTCTCAATTTTTCTTTTTCTTATTTATTTTTTGAACCATAAACTCAAACTTATTAGATTTTTATTATGGTCCACTTTTATTCATTTCATATTTCTTTTATTTATGACATGAACTAATACGAAGGATATATTAGATCTTTACCCTGATATTTAATGCATCCTTAGGGTTCAAATTAGAAAGTCTCAGTCTACAGGAAGTTTCAATATTCACCTAGTTGGGGAATTTTTCCATTCTAGGAACATTGAAATTGGAATCACTTATGAATCAAAATTAAAACTAGAAAAAATGGATGAAAATAATAATAATGAAGTTAATAAAACCATTTGAGAATTTTATACACCAGACATTAAATATCAACCAAATTTTATTTCTTACCTAAACATTGAATCAAACATTGAATTAAAATCTAGATTGATCCACCTTATTCCAAAATTTCATGGACCCTATGATGAGGATCCCAAAAAATATCTAAAAAATTTAATGTGGTTTTCTTAACCCTAAAACCAAGAAATGACTCTAAAGGTAAAATAAAACTAATAGAATCCATATTCTCACTTTATGGAATTGCAAAATATTGGATATATTATTTATAACTTAAAGGCATAACATGTTGGAACAATTTGAAATGTCTTTTCATGGAAATATTTTTTCTAGAATCAAGGACTACTTCCATTCAAAAATAGATCTCAAAAATCAATAAATACCAAGGGGTGATAATTTTTGAGTATTAGGAGTGATTTAGGAAGTTGTGTTCAAGCTTCCCGTATCAAAAAATAAGTGAGAAACTCCTAATATAATATTTTTATGAAATCCTCAAACCTATGGAGAGGATTATGGTGAATAATGTAGCTAGAGGGGAATTGGTTGAAAAAACACTAGCAGCTGTATGTGCTTTGATTTAAAATATGGCATAAAACTCCCAAAAATTTGGCGATTGAGGTACACCACATGTTAGAGGAGTAAATAAGATTAATTTGGCTCAAAATACATCCCAACCCACACATAAAAATCCTTATTGAATATGTATTGAAAAAGAACACCAAAATGAATTTTCCCCCAATTACAAGAGAAAGAGGATTGTGCAACTATATTCCTTAAGAGATCATATCAGTAGAAACAAAAACCACATCTCGAGAAGAATTATGATTAATTTTCACCAACATAAAATCAAGGGTTGAAAGATCAATAAAACATGTGGTATGGAACTGGATAATAACAAAGCCCCCCCCAAAACTTCCAGTAATCTCTACCTTACTAATAGGATTTTCAACAACCCTAAAAAATATTTTAAGACCAAGAATCAACAAGTCATTAAAAATAATATAATTATCAACAAAAGGTAGATTCTAATACTGATTATATTTTAAAACAAATTATTCTTAATCAAAAGAATGAGCTAAAGAGTCAAGGTTAGGATTTGAGGGATTTGAAGACACAAATGAGCTAGATTTACACCACCCTCTCTGAACTAGTAAGTAAGAACTTCAAAAATATTACTTCCCAACCTACTCCAAATCCAAAGGGGAATGTTAGTGACATTACATTGAGAAGTGGGTAGAAAATGACTAATACATATGTAACTATCATTCTACTAGGATTCACCTCAAAGATAGAGAATCCACATTAAAGACTAGTTGATGAGAAGACAAGGGAGAAAGAAAAAGGTAAGAAAAATATTGATAATGTTCCTCCTTAAATATTTCCATTTCCAAATAGAGCCATACAAACCATGAATATGGATGAAGAGGAAATTAAAAAATAGGATTTATATACATTCAATCATGTTGAGATCAACATTCCTATACTTGAAGAAATCAATAAAATTACAAGGTATTACAATTTTTTGAAAGAACTATGCACAAATAGAAGATGGATAAAAAGAAATTATCTGAAAAACCTTACGAGGAATGTACCTACACTCATCATAACAAACTTTGAGATTATTGAAAAGTTCAAGGACACTGAGAGATTCATAATTCCATAAACTATAGGGTATTTTCATTCTAATTATTTATGTGATTTTGGTGCCTCCATTAATGTCATACCATAATTTTTATCTCTCTTACTTTCAGGTTAGAGAGATGAATTTGATAATGGTGTTTGTGAAAATGGAAAATAGGGCTATATAATACCTGATGGGAGTCCTAAAGGATGTCCTTGTTCAAGTAAGGGACATGATCTTTACTATGAATTTCTACATGATGAATATAGAGAATGATCAGGTAAGTTCTAATGATCCCATCATTCTTACTAGACCCTTAATCAAAACTATTAATACAATCATAAATTTCCATGAGGATACACTTTCTATGGAGTTTGTATATGAGAGTGTATGATATAATATTTTAAACTCCATTAAGTACCCCTTAGAGGACCATTATGCTTTCTTCATCTCCTATTCTAACCCCTATTGTAATGAATCCCAAAATTTTGATTTTCAATATTTTCAAAATGGGGATCATTTCATTCTTAGAGAGATATTGATAATTAGTTTTAGTTTGATGTTAAAAATACTGTCACACCTATTTATTAAGATCAAACCACATTTATTTCTGTTTTTTATGTGAATTCTTATTGTGATTTTGATCATATAATTTCTGATTATAACATAGATGTTAATTCTGAAGATGTATTTGATTCATTATTCACTGATGTTGAGAATGTATATTCAGAAATAGACATTAATTATGCACATATATTAGTTCTCACATCATTTAAATCAATATAGAACCCACCCAAATTGAAACTCAAACCATTTCCACTAAACCTAAAATATTCATACCTATTGACTAATGAAAAATTTCTTGTGATAATTTTTAATAATATCCCGCCTGAACAAGATTTTTTTTTTAAATATTTTAAGGGAGAATATTTGTGAAATTAGGTGGACCTTATTAGACATACCAGTTATTATCCCCTCTATTTTCATGTATAGGATTATTTTAAAGGATGGTAAAAAACTGGTTAGGAAGACAAAAAAGAAACCTAACCCCACAATGTTAGAATTTCTGAAAAAAGAGGTGGAAAATTTTCTTGAGGTAGGTATAATTTACCCCATTTTTGACTCTTAGTGGGTTGGCCCTTTCTAGGTTATACCCAAGAAAATGGGGTTCACTATTATAAAAAATGATAATGACTAGTTAGTTCCCATGAGAGTACAAAACAGTTGAAAAGTGTGCATCGATTATAGGAAATGAAACCAATCCACTCATAAGGACCATTTACTACTTCCATTCATTGAACAGATGCTCGAGATAATGGTCGGTAGAACACACTATTTCTTCTTAGATGGGCTCTTTGGATGTTTTCAAGTTCCCATTGTAGTATAGGACCAAGAGAAGATGACATTAACCTATCCATTCGGTATATTTTCTTACCTAATGATGCAGTTTAGAATTTTTAACACCCTAGGGACCTTCAAAGATACATGGTAAGTATATAATCTGATTTACTTTAGACTTTAATGGAGGTATTTTTGGATTATTTTATTATGTATGGTTTCTCATTTTTTGATAATCTCTTGTGTTTGGGTAATGTTTTGCATCATTTTATTTAGAAAAACCTGGTTTTTAACTTATAGAAATGTCATTTCTGTAGGATCTAAATAACGATGTATATGATCAATATACAAGAGGGGGGGGGGGTGAGTTGTACACTTTAAAAAAATTTCCTTAAACAAGGAATGATCTAAGTTTAACAAAGTTAAACTAAGAAAATTCACAACACCTCTAACACTAATTAAAATATTGGGTCAAAGTATGTAGTTATAAACTTCTAGTTCTATACACTTGCTTAAAACTGGAAAGTGATTCTGAAAAATAGGTTCCGGAAATATGGATCCGGGAAATGAAACTTAACCAAAGTTTACAATATGAGATTCTATCTTAAAGTGTATAGAATCTAAATTAATCAAAGTACAAGTGTAAGGAAATATAAGAAGGTTATACTTTCCTTACAATACAAAATGCAGCGAAAAAACAAGTAGTAAAACTACAAGTAACAAACAATAACTCTTTTAACTCAAAGAGAAGGGTATCCAAAAACCTTGGATAAAGGTCCCTTGATTTATACTTTCAAGTAAGTCTGTCTTACCCACACCAAGGTAAGCCCTCAATACGAAGATTAGAGTCTGTCTTGTTATCCCCACAAGCCCTCAACTTCAAGGTAGTTGGAACCTCTGTCTTCCTCAGCAAGGAAGACCTCAACTTCAAGGTGTTGGAACCTCTGTCTTCCTATCCCCAGAAGCCCTCGATTGTAATCACCAACAATCGGAGTCGCACGAAGCAAGTCTGCACAAGGAAAAGTTTGAACAAGTCGTTCAAACTTTCTGCACGAAGCTTTGAGAGTTGATAAGAGCCTCTCTCTCTAGAAATCACTTCAAAAGCATGTAAACACAGATGTAAAAGTTGTGTCAAAGTTATTGAGATCTTTCAAATGAGCTTCTATTTATAGGCTCAGTTGGAATGGTCGACTCCCCCCTCCAACGGTCATATTTTCTTTAAATTTTGGAGGGACCTTTACACGTGTCACTAAACGAACGGTTAGTTAGAAACAGAATAGATGACATCGTTTTATAACAAAACATGTGTAACTGAAATCACGACATCATTTTATAACAAGCTTAACAAATCGGAGTGTAAGTAAAAAGTTTGTAATGTAAGAAAAATAAAAGTTTTGAGTCTAACCAAAATAGAATTCGGAGTCTATAATAAAGAGATATTCAGATTATGTTTTATAGGAATTCGGAACCTGAATTCTGTAGAAATCCAGAGTCTGATCTTTAGGGATATTCGGATTTTGGTTTCATCAGAATTCGGAACCAAAACTTACAAAGTTCAGAGTCAGAGTTCATAGAAATCCGGAGTCAGAACACATAAGAGTTCGGAGTCTGAATTCAGAGAACTCAGAGTCAGAACTTAGATAAGTTTGTAATAAAAATTTGGAGTCGAACTACATGATAATTCGTATCCAGAATTTGGATTCAAACTATATGAGAGTTCGTATCCATAATTCAGAGTGGAACTTCATTACAGTTCGTATCCAGAATTTGGAGGGAAACTTCATTACAGTTCATATCCAGAATTCAGAGTGGAACTTCATTACAGTTTACATCCATAATTCGGAGTGGAACTTCATTGTAGTTATCATCCAGAATTCAGAGTGGAACTTCATTCCAGTTCACATCCAGAATTCGGAGTGGAACTTCATTACAGTTCACATCCAGAATTTGGAGTGGAACTTAATTACAGTTCATATCTAGAATTCGGAGTGGAACTTCATTATAGTTCGCATCCGGAATTCGGATCCTAAAACAGAATGCTTCATATCTAAGTATTTATAGTATTCCAAGGTTAAAAATATTAATATGAATTTTATACTTTGTTAAAATATGAAAAATAAAATTATGATAAGAATAAATTTACTTAGAGAAGGAAATTTTCCTTATAAAAGCAAAGAATAGAATAAAAAATATTTGCTTAAAGATAAGGTTTTTGTGATTTTCAAAACAAGAATTGAAAATTCATAAGGAAAACCTTATTGACTCAACAATCTACCCCCTTTTGGAAAGCACAAACATCCTTACGAAAAAGAATATAAGAACTTGGAATAAATTTCTAGACTTTGAATTTAAAGCTTATCTCCCTTTGTTTATGGATAATGATGAATACGACTAACTCCCCCTTAGGCTTTGAAACTCTAAGGATCATATTCTAGATTTCTAGAATGGAATTTTCCTTATAAATGTTGAAATATTATTTAATGAACACTCCCCCTTAGATAAACTTCCCCTTACTTAGGAAAGTTTATACTAAGTTTTAGAGGACTTTTCTTTGTCTCCTTAGAATTCTTTTTTCCTTAATTATAGGATCGAAATAACAATGTAGATGCTCAATATACAAGAGGCAGGGGGAGGAATTGTACAATTTTAAAAAAATTCCTTAAACAAGGAAAGATCTAAGTTTAACAAAGTTAAACTAAGAAAATTAAAAACACCTCTAACACCAATTAAAAGATTGGGTCAAAGTATGAAGTTATAAACTTCTAGTTCTATACACTTGCTTAAAACTGGAAAGTGACTCCGAAAAATAGGTTCTGGAAATACGGATTCGGAAAATAAAACTTAACCAAAGTTTACAATATGAGATTCTATCTTAAAGAATATAGAATCTAAATTAATCAGAGTAAAATTTTAAGGAAATATAAGAAGGTTATACTTTCCTTACAATACAAAATGCAATGGAAAAAAAAGTAGTAAAACTACAAGTAACAAACAATAACTCTTTTAACCCAAAGATAAGGGTATCCAACAAACAGTTCAATGAAGTTCCACTCTTTTAACCCAAAGATACATGGTAAGTATATAATCTGATTTACTTTAGAGTTTAATGGAGGTATTTTTGGATTATTTTATTATGTATGGTTTCTCATTTGATGATAATCTCTTGAGTTTGGGTAATTTTTTGCATCATTTTATTTAGAAAAACCTGGTTTTGAACTTATAGAAATGTCATTTCTATAGGATCGAAATAACGATGTAGATTCTCAATATACAAGAGGGGGGAGGGGGTGAATTGTACACTTTAAAAAAATTTCCTTAAACAAGGAATGATCTAAGTTTAACAAATTTAAACTAAGAAAATTCAAAACACCTCTAACACCAATTAAAATATTGGGTCAAAGTATGCAGTTATAGACTTCTAGTTCTATACACTTGCTTAAAAATGGAAAGTGATTCTAAAAACAGGTTTTGGAAATATGGATCCAGAAAATGAAACTTAACCAAAGTTTACAATATGAGATTCTATCTTAAATCATATAGAATATAAATTAATCAAAGTACAAGTGTAAGAAAATATAAGAAGGTTATACTTTCCTTACAATACAAAATGCAGCGAAAAAACAAGTAGTAAAACTACAAGTAACAAACAATAACTCTTTTAACTCAAATAGAAGGGTATCCAACAACCTTGGATAAAGGTCCCTTGATTTATAATTTCAAGAAATTCTGTCTTACCCACACCAGGGTAAACCCTCAATACGAAGATCAGAGTCTGTCTTTCTATCCCCACAAGCCCTCAACTTCAAGGTAGTTGGAACCTCTGTCTTCCTCAGCAAGGAATCCCTCAACTTCAAGGTGTTGGAACCTCTGTCTTCCTATCCTTGAAAGCCCTCGATTGTAATCACCAACAATAGGAGTCGCACGAAGAAAGTCTGCACAAGGAAAAGTTTGAACAAGTCATTCAAACTTTTTGTACGAAGCTTTGAGAGTTGATAAGAGACTCTCTCTCTAGAAATCACTTCAAAAACATGTAAACACTAATGTAAAAGTTGTGTCAAACTTGTTGAGATCTTTCAAATGAGATCCTATTTATAGGCTCAGTTGGAATGGTCAGCTCCCTCCTCCAACGGTCATATTTTCCTTAAATTTCGGAGGGACCTGTACACGTGTCACTAAACCAACGGTTAGTTAGAAACATAATAGACGACATCGTTTTATAACAAAAAATGTGTAACTGAAAGCACGCCATCGTTTTATAACAAGATTAACAAATCAGAGTGTAAGTAAAAAGTTTGTAATGTAAGCAAAATAAAAGTTCGGAGTCTAACCAAAATCGAATTCAGAGTCAATAATAAAGAGATATTCGGATTCTGTTTTATAGGAATTCAGAACCTGAATTCTATAGAAATCTTGAGTCTGATCTTTAGGGAAATTCAGAGTCTAGTTTCATCAGAATTCGGGACCAGAACTTACAAAGTTAAGAGTCAGAGTTCATAGAAATTTGGAGTCAAAACACATAAGAGTTCGGATTCTAAATTCAGATAACTCAGAGTCAGAACTTAGATAAGTTCGTAATCAGAATTCGGAGTCGAACTACATGAGAATCCGTATCCAGAATTCGGAGTCAAACTATATGAGAGTTCGTATCCATAATTCGGAGTGGAACTTCATTAAAGTTCGTATCCAGAATTCAGAGTGGAACTTCATTACAGTTCATATCCAGAATTAGGAGTGGAACTTCATTACAGTTCACATCCAGAATTCAGAGTGGAACATCATTACAGTTCTCATCTAGAATTCGAAGTGGAACATCATTACAGTTCACATCCAAAATTCATAGTGTAACTTCATTACAGTTTACATCCAGAATTCGGAGTAGAACTTCATCACAGTTCACATCCAGAATTCAGAGTGGAACTTTATTATAGTTCACATCCAGAATTTGGAGTGGAACTTCATTATTGTTTACATCCAGAATTCGGAGTGGAACTTCATTACAGTTCGCATCCAGAATTCCGATCCTAAAACAGAATGCTTTATATCTGAGTATTTATAGGATTCCAAGGTTACAAATATGATTCCGAATTTTATACTTTGTCAAAATATGAAAAATGAAAATATGATAAGAATAAATTTACTTAGAGAAGGAAATTTTCCTTATAAAATCAAAGCATATAATAAAAAATATTTTCTTAAAGATAAGGTGTTTGTGATTTTCAAAAGAATAATGGAAAAGTCATAAGGAAAACCTTATTGACTCAAAAATTTGATGGTAGAGAAGAGAATTTTCCTAGGTTATTTAGTGTCATAGAATGGAATTGAGGTTGATAGATCTAAGGTATACATTATTTTATCCTTTACATATCCTACGTGTGTGTTTGTGATGTTCAATCATCCCTCAGACATGCTAGTTTTATCAATGCTTCATCAGAGATTTCAATAAGATCGCTCTACCTTATCATGAATGATTCAAAAATATTTGACTTATTTTTTGATGATTTATGTAGGGTATCATTTAATGAGCTTAATAAATGTTCAACCACTCTATTGATCATACAAATCCCATGGTGGGAACTTCCATTCAATCTTATGTGTGATGCATCCATCTTCATAGTTGGATATTTATTATCACAGAGGGTGGATTTATGTTCAAATTATATTTTATATGATTTGAGGACATTTTATTCAGTCCAATAAAACTAAATAACCATGGAAAATGAGTATCTTTATATTATATTTTCTTTAGATAAATTCTGTTCATATTTATTGAGCTCTAAAGTAGTTTATTTTTATGACCATGCATCCCTGAGGTACCTCTTGAAGAGGCCAGATGCAAAGCCAAGAATTATCTGATGTATGCTCCTTTAAGAATTCAATATTGAGATAAAGGAAAATAAGGGATCAGAAAACTTGGTGGTCAAATTCTTGAGTAGTATTACTCAAACACTAGAGAATGATACTTTGGACTAGGTACTATTTTAGGACAAATTTTCTAATAAGCATCTTTATTCACTCTTAGGTGCACATCCTTGGTATGATGATTTATTTAACTACCTTGTTTCCCCTAAAATTACTACAAATTTAAGGAAACATCAAGTTCAAAAATTAAAGACTAATTCTAAGTTTTTTTATGTGATGATCCCTACTTTTGGTCATGTGTAGTGATCGAGTTATTAAGAGGTGTGTTCCTGATCACGAGTTTGAGTCTGTTCTGCATTTATGCCATACAATTTCTTATAGAGGGAAATTTGGATCCCAATGGATAAATAATAAAGTCTTAGACTCTTTATTATATCGTCCTATCTTGTTCCATTATGCTCATGTGTTTTGTAAGTCATGTTCACATTTCTAACATACTGGAAATATTTCTAGGACACATGAGATTCCCCAAAAAACCATATTATTCTATGATATTTTTGATGTATATGGAATTGATTTTATGGGTCCTTTTCCAAGTTAATTTTTTTACTTTTTTATTTCTATTTATTTTGTGATAAAATGGGTGGAGGTGAAGGCTGATAGGACTGATTATTCTTGTGTTGTAGTTGATTTTGTCAAGAAATATATTTTTTGTAGGTTCGGAATACTAAAGGTTATCATCAGTGACCAAGGGTAAAAAATTTTCAATTATAATTTGGATTCCATCCTTCATAAGTATGGGATTGTGCATAAAACTTTCACTCCATACCACCCAAAAAAATGGCTAGATCGAGGTTTCAAATTTGGAGTTGATATAAATTTTGGAGAAAACTGGGCAGCTAAATAGAAAGGACGGGAGAAAAAACTTGGATGATGTAATTTAAAATTATAGGATTTCATACAATAATCCAATAGGTATTTCCCCATTTTTAATTTTTTTGGTAAATCCTTCCATCCCCCCATGGAAGTAAAGCATTAAGAATTTTGGATGATAAAGAAGTGAAATATGGATTTATCCCAAGCATGAGATCAAAGGAAACTACCACTTTAAGAGACTAAGGAGGTCTGATTATCATCATATGAGAACTCAAGGATCCATAAATAGATACAAGAAAACACATGATAAGATGATCCATAAAAGGGAGTTTCATGAGGGTGAAAAAGTCCTTCTCTATAGTTCACAACTGAATTTGATGACCAGTAAGTTGAATTCCAGATGGTTAGGTCCTTATGTTGTATCTAATATTTTTTCTTATGATGTAATGGATATCATACAAGATAACATAAGAATTAGATTTACAGTCAATGGGAAACATTTTAAGAAATATATTGAGGGACTTCCCATCCATGTAGTTGATTTCATCACGCTAAATGACCTAGTCATCATTTGAAAATATCAGGCCATCACTAACAATTTCACTTTTATATTATTTATACTATTTAAAATTCTACATTTTATGTGGATTTATCATCTCATAGGTTCACATTTAGGACAATGTAACATTTCAAGTGTGGGGTAGGGGATAAAATTTTGTGGTAGCTTATTTAGATTTTTCATTTTTGTGTTTTCATGTGTTTATTTTGTGTTAATTTTCAAAAAAAAACATGTAATATGATCATTTAGATGTGGAACATATAAAAAATGTGTGTTTTCAAAATTAATTAGTATCATGATGAGAATGAGAAATATTTCATCATTACATATTTTTTTATGGAATTAAGTGATGATAGGATTGGTTGTGTCATTATAAAACCTTGTATATTTTTATACCATTATTTGTGATATTTTTTCATTTTAAATTGTGTCATTTATTTATCCATACAACTTTTCATGTAACCATGACTCGTGAAATTTTCCTACTCAATTGAAGTTATAGCCAAGTTAGGTAAAAAACTTCATCTTATATCAATGGTTGATCCATATGTTCATTTCTATTCTAATCAGTTTCATTACTATACCTAATTGACCTATACATGTATATCTAATATCTAAAAGTTATAAGCACTAAAAAAATAAAAATAAAAATCAATTTTTTATCTTAATAAACAAGGGAGTGATGAAATGTACAACATGAGGGGTATTTATGCCGAAATGTTAAGGTTTAGATTTTTAGAATGATTAAGTGAGTGGGTATTGAGATTTTATTTCAAAGTAATATAGAATATGTTTGGTGGAATTAAACTAGATAATAATAAATGTTTTACTTGACCAAATTATACTAAATAAAGGGTATAGATATGATCCTGAAATGGGTTTCACACACACATGTGGGGAATTAATGGCGTAGTAAACCCATAACTTGTTTCTATATGATTAGTGTCATTATTATCATTGAATATTATTTTGATAAAATTTATGAGATAATGACTTTGAAATTTATTAATATTGAATTC
The DNA here is from genome assembly GCA_963277665.1 of Viscum album. NCBI lineage: Eukaryota > Viridiplantae > Streptophyta > Magnoliopsida > Santalales > Viscaceae > Viscum > Viscum album. Next base: position 1,333,832,416 of record OY728132.1, on the reverse strand, counting down.
TTGACAATATTTTAACTTTTCCTATATTTCCACTATGGATTGGGAAATATCAAAAATGCATATCATATCATAATTTTATGGATTAAATGATACGAGGTTATTCCTAGGACTGAAAAAGGGTAAGTGTGGGGGAATTTATAATTTTTTTATTGAATATTTTATTGATAATAAATGAAATTATTTCCTAACATTATGTTAAATATGTTTATTTATGGATTATTTTCATTTGAAAAATTGATGAAAATTCCAATTTTGACCCTTTAAAGTGAACTATTGTATTTTAGTCATAAATATTATTATATAGCTTATTTGAACTTGATTTTATTTAATAATTATTAACTTATTGGATAAAACTTTCATTAATATTATCCAAGATGGATAATTAATTTGATTGGACTAAATGGGCCATGAAGTCAAAGATAGACTAGACTTTCTAGATTGAATACCACTTTACCATTTGAAACATATATTATAAACACAGGATTGGACTGATCTAAAATTTTTAAAGTAGATAGTGAACCAAATTACTTACAAATAATGATTATATAAGGATATTCGTTTTACCCATTTTGGAGGTCCACAAGTTGGTGAAAGTTGGATTAAAATATAATTTTTTAAATTTCCCATTCACACTTGAAAATTATTGAAACCCTATCCTTCCATCTACTCTATAAATGTGTTTTTGACTCATTTTGAGAGGGGTTTATGTGAATTAGTAGATTAATCATAGAGGATAACTGGATTCACTCCATTTATCTAGGTATTTCAAGAGGGAAATCTCTTGAAGCAAGGGTCTTTTCATCAAAGACTTCTTCTTCTTATTCTTGTTTTTACTCACATTGTAATGCTTGTGCTTTCATAATTAACTAATTAGTATCTCTTCCATTTAGTCTATTTTGTTAAATTTTGTTCTTATTTAATTCAATTATTTAGGTTTTAAATAAATAGTAGAAACATGATTCGGTTATACCCTTTCTAAACCTTCTTGAATGCAATTCGTTTCTACGATGACTACACCACCTATGGAAGAGTTGTTTTTCTTAGTAATAAATATACCTATAACCTTATTAATTTATTTGTTTTGAATAAATGAGATAATTTAATTTGCATAATATGATCTATTAATTGAGTTTTTAAATGAAAATAAACTAAGTAATAAATTGAACAATTAACACAAAACATGAAAGGTTGGGTAATGTGTGAATTGTGAGAGCGCAATATTAATCAGAAAATAAAAAAATTGGTTCAATTTTTTGAGTTAAAATATAATTCATAAAATCAATTCATCCTCAATTATAGTATGTATATGATACCTAATTCAATACTAACCATAATATATACTTGTACTGATAATCAATGCAGGGTTCTATGATTACATGTTCCAATCATAGCATAGGATTTAATTCATTTCATCTTTTTAGTTGAGGTAAATTATCATAGGTTTCATTGGTTAAAAAATTAGGGTATGGAAATTAGGTGTATGTTAATTTAAATTATAATGATTAAAAATTAAGTGAATAGGTATATTTAGATCGAGTATGAATTATAAAAATATAGTTTAAAAAAAATTCTCATTGAATTATGTTAATCGCATTAAAAAAACAACAAAATATTCTTGCAACATATATATTCTTGTGTTATAAATAACAAAAAAAACCCACCATAAATTTTATTTGTTTGTTTTATTTTATATTTTTTTCAAAAAAATACCTTTAATGTGTTTTTTTAATTACTTCCTCATTAGAGAACAACCTTGTTCATCCACTCAGCTGCACCTAACAAGTAAAAATTACACATCATTTGAGACCACCCATGATAGTGCCTTTCAACATATTTCCAAATCTATCAATGAGTTGATTTAATATAGTGACAATACTTTATAAAACTAATGAAGGTAATATATATTCCATTATTCATGTTACCATTTTTACATGAAAACCTTAAACTATCAGTATAACATAATTCCTCAGGTTATTTTTTTCATAAATTAGTACTATCAATATTTTTTTAAACCTCAAGTTATCCATAATTCATTTATTAGTTTTATATTTTGAAATAATAAAAGATAAAACAACTAACTTAAGTTAGATAAAATACTAGATAATGTGTTTTATGGTTTTCAAAACAAGTGAAGTTAAGTGATTCAATAACTCAACAATTTAACCCTTTTTAAAAAGCACAAGCACAAAAAGAAAAATTAAAATGAATTGAAAATGATCCCTTTATATCTTCAAATGATACAAATTCCCACGGGGTACTATCCATGAAATTATAGGACCCAAGTCATGTATTAAAATTTTATGGGACATGGTCTATTGATTTAAATTCCCATGGAGTCTGGGACATGGACTGATGCTCCAAATACTCACAAGGTGCTAGACACGATGTTCTACGCCCATCAGATTGGCATTAGACTATGGTTCCAATTATACATGATAATGAATTGAAATGAATGGATAATGAAATATCATTGCATTATAATGAATTGTGAATTAAATTTGTGAAATGGTTCAGACTCTGTCATAGGATAAAGCAGGTATTGAGAGTTTGGGTGTCCACAAGAACTCAGTGATTTATGTGGTTAAATAAAGAATAATTGATAATGTGATAACTATTTACTTATAAATTATGATTGTTTATTTACAAAACTATATACACTATTATTGACTAGATATTGTTTTATATTCTATTAGTGTCAGCCTACTGAGTTGTACTCACACCCTACTCAGGAAGCCTGATTGGTACTTAAATAGATTTCATGGTTGCAAGACTAGATAATGGAAAAGCCCTGTATTAGATGGATGATTTGGGATAGATAATGGATGACAGAACTAGATTGGTTCGGAACCCTCTTGGGAGTTTTCAGTGTCATTACTTTTGGGTTTTTATTTTGACACTTTGAACATACTTTGGCATGACATATCTATTATTCAGTTTTGATATTGTATTTTCTTATTTGGTTATCATTTGATATTGGTATCATTCTGGTTATGGTTATATTATTGATTTTTTTTTTCTATTGTGCTACTTTAATAAAGAGGGTATAGTACCCCATGATAAATATTAGACCCTACCTACTATTTAGAAGCCTATTTCATAAGAGGATGTGTGATTGTGGTCATGTGACCAACTGGATCGGGGCACCAATGTGTGGTACTCGAGTCAGGACATTACAAAGTGGTATCAGAGGTGGTTTATTTTCTTTTTATTTTGTATTACTATTTGGGAAAGATATAAGGGAGACTAGGAAGAGTTGGACCTTTTTTATGAGCACGTTCATAAGAGAATATACTCCATGTATGGGGGAGAACACAAGTACCTAGGGTGGGATTTTTGTTATTTTTGTTTTCTATTACAGTTGAATATTATTTCACCCTAGGTGATGCACTTCTGGTGTGGTGTTATTATTATTTCTGAGTTTTGGATATTTAGATCATGGCTTGGTATGGAACAAGAGTTGAGTATATATTCATAATTCTAGGAACTTATGTTTATTTTTACATGCATCATTTTAGGAACACATGGGAAAATGGGTTTTGGGTAAGTTGTTGAACATGAACTATTTTTCCTTACTTGTGAAATTGAAATGAAAATGGTGATTAATAAGAAATTTAAAGTGGTAAAATGATGAAAAATGTGAATAAATGGGTGCCTAAATGAGAAACCTAAATATGAAAAGGAGTTTATCCTATTTAACTATGACCTATGTGTAGGATGGTTAAGTGTAGTGATAGTGCCTCAGTTTTGATCATGCGATGGGGTTTGGGGAAATGAATTGTTGTGGATTATGGTGTTTCCAGTAAATGTGTTAATGTTGTGGAATGTGTCCTAAGGTGTGTATTTGGAATTTTAGATTTATTCCTCCATGAATTTTTTTGAGAGGATGAAAGGAGGATATAGATGGAGATGATCTACCAACAGTTGAACCTAAGGCACCAATAGTGCCGAGTGAGGAAGTCGAAGAGTAATTCTGAGAGAACTTTGATTTCTTCATGAAGTTTTTGGAAAGATACCTAGGGTAGGTTATGAAAAGAATTTATGACATGATGAGGGATTTACATTTGCATCACCCTCTGATTTTTACTAGAGAGGGTGGAACTGAGGGAGTTGAGTTCTAGATTGAGTCTATCCAGACAATACTTGACCACTTGGAGACTCCTGCTAAGAAAAGAGTCAAGATAGAAGATTATATGTTACATGGTCAAGAAAAGTATTGGTAGGACATCTAGACTCAAGATGTGAAGATAAAGATATAAAGTGGAGGGAATTTCAAGATAATTTATTAGAGAACTTTTATACTGAGACGCTCAGGTAGGAGAGAGTAGCTAAGTTCATAAGGTTTACTCAGAGGAGTATGTCTGTGATGGACTACACTAAACACTTTATAGATTTTTATCACTTTTCTTCAGTGTAGGAAGCATATGAGGATACTTCAGAAAAAAATATCAATATTGACTTAAGTGTGAAATTATGTCCCTTGTGAATATGTTTAGGCTAAAGAAGTTTTTAGAAGTAGTGAATTAAGCTCTCATATTTTGGGGGTACCTAAAAGAGGCTTCCAGTGGAAGATAAGTGGTTTATTCTGATCGATAAGGAGGTAAATATTACAAGGTTAGGAATTATATCTATGATGGTGTTATCTAGAGCAGTGAGAAGAAGAGTGGCTAGGGAGAAGGATTAGTTTCTCAGAATATTACCTGAGTACTTTTCCACCAGTGTGGTAGGCTGGGGAATTTTTTGAACATTGTCTCGAACCACTAGTGGAATTACAATCTTTTATAAACATGGGACATCTATATAGGTTCTATATAAACCCATGAAATATGAGTAATGGTAGAGAAACTAGGAAGAATTAGGGTGCGAGAAGGGGATATTCTAAACCATATCAGTTTGGCATCTGGAGTTATACTATTTGAGGTGGTAGAGGCATTAGATGTGGTGCTTCTGGGAAATAGTGCTCGTATCAGTAGAGTAGTGTAGATCAGGGAGCTCAGAAAAAATCACAGGGAAGAGGGCCATGATAGTTATATTCAATTCATCCTACACTTGGGGATAGTGTGGTTGGACTATCGTTAGTGAGAGTTACTATTCTTGTAGATTCTACATTAGATAATGCCTTATTTGATACTAGTACCTCTCATTCCTTTATTTACACACAATTTGAATGCTTTGATCCTATCGGTGGAGTTTTTGAGTGGGGTATTGATGATAGATACACCATTGGGATTATGTTCAAGAGACTTATGCTTATCTACAGGGTGTTCTCTTAAGGTTGGGGAGTATCATTTTTTTGGGATCTTTATATCCTTGAAATGTCAGGATTTAAATTTATTTTTTGTATGGATTGGTTAGTATCATACTGAGACCACATATATTTTTACCACATAATATTGAATTTTATGTCTCCTAAGGGTGAAAATTATATCCACTGTGGTAAATGGGATATTAAGGCAAGCCAGGCAGGGCCAGTTCATTAGAAACTGGGATAGCTTACCACCCAAGTTTCTAGTCTATTGTTGTATGATAAGGGTGAAAAATTGGATGTCTTTCCACCTATAGTGGACCAGTTTTATGATGTGTTTCTTGAATAATTCTCAGGGATTCCACCTAAGAGATATGTGGAATTTAAAATTGAGTTCATACCGAGGGATGATACAGTTTTAATTTCACCATAAATAATGGCACTGACAGAGATTCAAGAGCTCAAGACTCAGCTAAAGGAGTTATAGGATACATGGTTTATCCATCCGAGTAAATTTCCTTGGGGTTCTTTAATTTTTTTTAGAAAATAAGGATGATGTTAGTTTATGCTTGTGTGTCGATTACTGAAAGTTGAACTGGATTACAGTAAAGAACCGGTGTCCTCTTCCATGTATTGATAATCTATTTGAACAAATGATAAGGGATTGTGTTTTCTCCAATATAAACCTAAGATTAAGGTATCATCATTTGAGAGTTTGAACTTTTGATATACTGAGTACTTTTTTTTCATAAATAGGTTTGGATTATATGATTTCTTTGTAATTCTGTTTGGGTTGAATAATGCACCAGAAGTTTTTATGGCCTTGATGAATAGAGTCTTTCATCTGTATCTTGATCAGTTTGTTGAGGTATTTGTGGATGAAATATTAGTGTACTCCAAGACTCATGATGACCATTCCCAACATCTTGACATCATTTTGAGTACACTGAGAGAGAATTTTCTATACTACAATATATCTAAGTGTCAATTATAAATTGATCAGGTACACTTATTGTTTCACATAATCTCATATTAAGGTGTGTTATTAGAACATGCACTGATTTCTTGGGAGAAACCCAATAATGTTTTTGATATCCATAGATTTATAGGGTTATCTGGATATTATTAGAGATTCATTTAGGACATTTACCAATTGTTAGTACCTCTTTTTTCTTAAACAAGAAGGGTGAAAAGTTTGAATGGTCAGAATCATGTGATAATATATTCCAATAGTTGAAGAAGCGGTTGAAATCAACATCAATCTTGATCCTACCTGAGCCAGGTGAAGAGTATGCAGTGTATTATTATGATTCTAGGATATCTATTAGAGCTGTGTTGATGTAGTTAGTTCATGTAGTGGTGTATGAGTGTCGGTGGTTGAGGCCACATGAATAAAACTACCCTATGTATAAACATGAGTTGGCAGTAGTGGTTTTTGATTTGACATGTTGGAACCATTATCTGTTGTTAAAACGTTTACTGTGTATATGGACCATAATATATTTAATTATATCTCTTCACAATGATATTTGAATCTATGGAAGTGTAGGTGAGTTGAGTATATTCATTAATATGATTTTGAGCTAGCATATATGCCTAGAAAGGGGAATAATGTTACTGATTCTTTAAATAGAAAATACAGACTCATAAAGTTTAGGAGTCTAGTGTTGAGTAAAAGATGATGACTTTATTGGCTGAGATGCATGTTGTGGTTCCAGAGGGTTGGATGCAGATGAATCTCATATCAGTTTTAATAGAGTCTTTACTTTTGAGACAGATTAGAGACAAGAAGTATGAGGATTCAAAAAGTTTGACCTTGAGGGAAAGCCTTGGATGTGGGGAGTCACATTCCAATTGGAACATAGATAAGGATAAGATCATCTATGTTAGGAATCATGTTGCTGTGCATACAATCATGCAGAAGGAGCGAGTGTGTGAATTTCATGCCTCAAAGTGGGCAGTACATCCAGGGGTGACCAAAATGTACCAAGAACTACATCGATAGTTTTGGTGTCCGAGCATGAAAAAAGAGATAAGAGGGTTCATAAAATTATTCTACACCTATCAGTAGGTAAAATATGAGAATCAATGGCCTAATGGTTTGTTAAATCCCTTTCCCATTCCAAAATGGAAGTGGGATGACATTACTATGAATTATATGGTGGTTATCTCGAGGATAAACTAGAAGAATGATGCTATTTGGGTTATTGTGGATCATTTGACAAATATAGAACATTTATTACCTATATGGGAGACCTTCTTAGTGGAAAAACTATAATATTTATATGTTCGAGAAATATTCTATCTATACGGGGTGCCATAAACTATTGTTTTAGATTATGATTCACGTTTTACTTTGTGCTTCTGGAATGGATTACATAAGGATCTTAGTACATAGGTTTTATTGAGTATACCTTTCCACACATAGACGAAGGGTATTCAGATCATACTATATAGGTGCTTGAGCATATTCTACGAGCATGTGTTCTAGACTTCAATGGGTCTTAGAAAAAACACCTAGTTTTGTGGATTTTGCCTATAAAAATATTTATCAAGAAACTATTTAGATGTCTCCATACAAGAATATTTATGGTAGGCCATGTAGATCTCCTCAATTCTGGATGGAGGTAGGTGAGTCAGAGTTTTTGAGATCGAGTCTCGTGCAAGAGATGTTAGAGAAGGTTCGACTTATTCAATAGTGTTTAACTATGAATCAGAGTAGAAAAAATTCATATGATGATAAACATCAAAGACCCCTAGAGTTTATATAGGGTGATCATGTATTCCTTATTGTTTCACTTATATTAGGTCACCATAGGATACAGATATAGGTAATGTTAGCACCCAAGTTTGTTGGACCATTTGAGGTTGTGGATATAATCGGGCCGGTGACAAACTGGTTAGATATTCCACAGAGGTACAGTGATATGCATGATGTTTTCCATGTGTCACAATTTTGACAGCATCACCCTGGCCCTGCTCATGTGATCGATGTAGATAATGTTGAGCTTTAGATAGATACGTCCTTTGAGGAGAATATGATTTGTGTGTTGGATCGTAGTGAGAAAGTGTTGTGGGAAAATACCATGCCGATAGTTCATGTATTCTGGAAACATGGGTGTGTGCAGGAAGAAACATGGGATATAGAATCAAATATGAGGGCTCAATGGCCTGAAATTTTTGAATCAAAATCTTAGAGATGATTGGGACTACATCTCGAGGACAAGCTGTTATAAGGTGAGGAGATTGTAAGATCCCAACCTTTTCTGGAGATGTCTTGGGATTTTTTAGGTATTTTTTTCTTTATGTGATAATAGTTTGACTGGGTTTTTATTTGGGGTTTGTTTGGGTGAAAATTATAAATTTTGGAAGGAAGTGGGAAAGTGTACGGTTGGCACATGGTTTTCCTAAACTATGGGACTTGGCCTAACAAACCGTGAAAACCTAAATAGATGAGATCCACATGAATGGTACATGGGTTTTCAAACCATGAACCCTATTAGAAGAAACCATAAACCCCACTTGATGAGGTGCATGGTTAAGGCACATGGTTAGGGGAAACCATACACCCTAAGTAGCAAACCGTGTGTATGAGATTTCAATCCCCTGAAAATTAGTTTTAAAATTTCCTGAGCCCCCATTTTAACCCCTAATCGAACCCCATTTGACCCTAACCTATCTTTCACTATTTTGGATCCTCTCAGACAGATTCTAAGCCATTCTAAACTCTATTCTTCTCGATCCTAATCCCAGATTGAAGAATTTCACCCCTCCCAGTAAGCGGATCTAATCCCGTGTGGTTTCTTCTCTCCCGTCTCTCCCTCATCTTTTAGAGGTAAGTTATCCTTTGTATTATTGAATATATATCTAGTATTGTTAGATCTAAATCTAGGATTATGGGATCTTGATTTTTTGATATTGATTTAGGGTTTAAGATCAAGATCTCATTCTACATCCTTATTCTGCTCAAATTGGGGAATTCCATTGGCGAGAATTCTTATTCAATTTGGAGGTAGGTGGTCTATTATTAAAATCCTATAGTCATGATTCCAATTCTATGTATGTAATTTTAGAATTGATAGAGTTATTTAGCAATTGAATTTCCTAACCGAATTAATTAATTTGGTAATAAATTAATTAAAAAATTTGTTGAATTGGGGATAATTAATTGTTGAATTAATTATAATTTTTTTGAAATTGTGGGATTTGGGGAATAATTAATTATTGAGTTAATTATTGGAATATTTAGATTGTGGAATAGTATTAATTAATTTTTGAATTAATTAATGGGATTTATTGTGATTATGAAATTTTGAATTGTAATAATTAATTTCTCAATTAATTATGGGGTATTAAAATTGTTTAGTTACATTAATTAATTATTGAATTAATTAATGGGAATTTTTGAGATTAAGAAATTGATTGAAGTGGGATAATTAATTGTTGAATTAATTAATTGTTCAATTTTTGTGATATGGAAATTTATTAAATTAGATTAATTAATTCTTGAATTAATTAATGGAGGTTGTTATGATATACAAACATTTATGTGATTAATTAATTATGGAATTAATTAATAGAATTGCAGTGATTAATTAATTTTGAATTATTTAATGGAATGATATGGATTTGAAAATTTTGAGTTGGATTAATTAATTATTGAATTAATTAATGTGGTATTGTGGTACATGTGATATATGTGATTTCTTGATATACAAGTGTGGGGCATGGATTGGTGCTCTAAATACCCATATGTGATTGATTGAGGAAAGAGTGTGGGACATGGAATGATGCTACAAATACCCACAGGGTCCTAGACATGGAATTCTAAGACCCAAGGCATGAATGTAAATTTTATGGGACATGGATTGATGCTCTAAATACCCATGGGGTGTGGGACATGAACTGACGCTCCAAATACCCACAGGGTGCTAGACATGACGTTATACACCCATGAGATTAAAATTGAACCATGGTTCTTATTAGCCATTATAATGAATTAAAATGAATGCATAATAAATCCCATTAAATTATAATGAATTATGAATTAAATTTAGGAAATGGTTCAGACTCCGACATGGGCCGAAGCAGGTATTGAGAGTTCAGGTGTCCACAAGAACCCAATGATTTATGTGTTTAAATAATGAATCATTGATAATATGACAACTGTTTACTTATGCATTGTACTTATTTATTTATACAACTACATACAATATTATTGATTGGATATTGTTTTAGACACTGTTGATGGTGGCCTACTGAGTTGTACTCACACCCTACTTGGGCTACCCAATTGGTACCCAAATAGACTTCATGGTTGGATGAATGGATAAGGGAAAAGGTCCTATGTTAGATGGATGATTTGGGATGGAGCATGGATGAGTGAACTAGATGTGGTTCGAGACTCACTTGGGTGTTTTTAGTGTCATTACATTTGGGTTTTCATTTTGACATTTGGCACGTACTTTGGTATGACATATCTACTATTCATTTTGGATATTGTATTTTTTGTTTTGGTCATCATTTGATATTGGAATAATTCTAGTTATAGTTATATTATTGGATATTGTTATTTATATACATTATTGGAATTCTTTATTAAAGAGGGTGTAGTATCCCCATGATCGATATTAGACCCTCACTACTAGTCAGTTGCCTTTGGCGTATGGGGAGGCACGCTTGAGGTCATGTGACTAATCGACTTGGGGAACCAGTTAGTGGCACCCGATTTAGGACATTATAACATCCATACACTCGGGTTGTTCATATCTCTGGGTTAGTTTCAATGGAATAAAAAAAACTTATTGTTCATATTCTGGTGGACTTAACATCTTTCCATATATACCGATGAGTTGATTCAACACCACTATAATGTTTTTTAAAACTAGTGAAGGTAATTAGGATTTCAATATTCAGGTTACCAATTTTATATGAAATCCATAAACTATTAATATTACATAATTCCTATGGTTATTTGTTTTTTATAAATTATTTCCATTAGTATTTTTTTAAACTTAAAGTTATCAATAATTCCTTTATCAGTTTTATATTCTGAAATAATCAAAGATAAAAAAATCTTAATTTATATAAAATTCTAGATTAATTTTCTTGTGGTTTTCAAAACAAGTGAAGTGAAGTGAGTCAATGACTCAAAAAATTTCCCCTTAAACCATTATCAACCAATGATAATATGCAACATAGCGGTCCCACTTTCCATTTCTAAACCACCACTAAAACTATTTCCCTTCTATCGGTCCTATTTTCTCGACTATATATTTATAAATGATCATCTTAGACATCCCAAAATCCTTCATGAACCTAGAACAAGTTTTATGAGAACTAAATTCCACCACTTTCCTCTATACAAACACACCATGAAGATATGTATAGATTCACAACACATTTTCTACCTAGGTAGTCCACTAAGGAATTACCCCTTGGAGACACTTCCAACCACACATAACACTCTATAAGAAACTACCCACTAGAACTACATGCCAATTCCAAACTACTCCCCAAAATTATATTCTACAAATACTCTTCTAAAAACTAAAGGTTTCTCAAACCTTGAAAACTTGGGCACCAAAGGCATTTCAACATGATTCTCCAAGCACACTACATCCAATTATGCTTGAAGACTACTATCCCTCACATGGTTTCTTCCACTCCATAGAAAAATTAGCAGACTCATCTTAATCTAAGTCTTGAATTTGGTTTACAAGACAAAACCACATACTAAAATTTTCACCATAACCATGAATGAGATATCAATGAACCAATCCTTGATCACTCGTTGAGAACACACTATAAGAAACCAAATCATATCCTAAAAAATCATGATGCTCAACCTCATACTGATTGATCATAGACACTTAATGTCTTTAAAACCTAGGTTACACATTACCATGGTCCTAACACCATAGAACTCCAGTCACTTAACAATGAAGGTAATGAGAACAACCCACTCTAATGCCCCTCAAGGCTTGTGAAAACCAATATTCCCACTAACTGATATAGAACCAATGCGCAACAGGTTCAACCATTTATCCTACATTACTATTATACTAACTCTCAAAAATTGAGCTATATTATCCTAACTCTCCCAACTTGAGCTAAATATCAACAATATAGGGTGAAATCACACACTAACCCATCTAACTCATGGGTTTCCACCCAAAAAAATATCCCACTAGACCAACCACTAGAGGGTCCAAATTTAGTTCATAGGCTCACACAACCACCTTCCTCCCATATTATCTCTATATTTACTCTATAGAGATCCAAAACGTCATCACAATGTGACGTATCATACCAACCCACCATTTTTTAGGGTTCATCACTAACCAAAAATCAAATCCAAACCAACCAACCACCTATAAGCCCGTCCCATAAAGGGTGTATATTCATTGAACCTAACAATTATAACATCAATGTGCCCTTGGGTCAAGATCCATATTAAACACAACAATCATAGGGCTTAAATAGGGTCTAACACACACACACATGCCATAGAAACCCATTTTGAAAGTTACAAACACGATCGATTAAAATACTATCTTGGTGTGCCAAGTCATTTACACATTTTAGAATTTCATTTCAAACCACCTATTTATCCAAACAAATTTAGAACCATATTCAATCCATTAAAATACAAACTCCCTTTTATTTTAAACAAATTGTAAAAAAAACTAATAATTTCTCCCCATTTGAAAAAATTATATAAAACCCAATACTCCACATAAATCATGACCCAAATGAGCCCAAATACCATTTTAAGTTTCAAATTCCACCCAAAAAAGTCATTAGAACCATTTCTAAAACATATTTCATTAAAAATACCTTATAAATAACCTTTTTAACAACTGATAAACCAATAAAAAGTAATTTAGAAATCTATTTGACTATCACATATAGCCATAATTTGAAAAATAAAAAACATAGAAATCTCAATAAATAAATGAATTCTAAATAAAGGATCACACAAAAACTTTTATCACAAAATTAAGTCTTAGGACTATATAATATACACCTTTATGTTAGTCATAGCCACATATACATTACAAAATAAGAACATGCTCAGGTTAAGTTAATTAAATGTCACTAATAATGTATTTGGGAAAACACCAAATATATTATTGATGAAATTTAATTAATTTAAACCTACATCAATCATAGGTAATATGTGAATTACATATGAACTTGCATTCCTATCCATGATGCATTAAATCACTCACTCTTTCTAATCAAGCTAATAGAAAATCCTATAAATCATAAATACCAAAATCATGTGCATCACTCAATGTGAAAATAGGATAATGATACAAACCGAAAAAAATAGAAATCCCACCCCTTGAAAAATGGAATTTCATTATACATGGGTTATATACTCCTAGGAATGAGTTTTTTACCAAGTTACAATAATTACCTATCTTTTATCCACCTTACTCTAAATAGTATGACAAAAGAAAAAGGGCTCTGATAACATTTTTATCACCCCAACTCAAATCAACAGGTCTAGGATAGTGGGCCAAAATTCCCATACATACCTTCCAATATGTAAGAGGCTACCAAATAGAGGTGAAGACCTAAGAAGCACCATGAAGAGACTATTCCCTCGACAACATATAAAAATTAAAGTAAACACATACAATAGAAGAGTCAATATTAAAGTTAAATAATGGATCTAAACATCAAAATTAATAACAATAACATTAACACATGATATATCAGTTGGAATAAAATATCTAGAACATGATTCAAAATAAATATCCCCACATGAATAAAATATATATCTACAATCATCAAAGGTAAAATAAATAATAGGAATCTCTATAAAATGATTCTAGAGCCTGTACCATAATTACCCCAACCAAATTGCTTCTCCTGCTCAACCGCCCTAACCAGAGAACTTTCTTTTATTTGAAACATTTAACATAAATTATGTATATAAACCAAGATACCCATGTAGAGTGTGAGTATAAATCTATTATAACAATACCAACACATCCTTAATATAAATGTAGTAGTTGTATAAAAGTATATGATATGATATAAAATAAATACATAAACAAACACACAAACCATTGGGTCATTGTGTGTGTAGGTATCAAAAATTCAGAAAAGTGAAGAAAAATACTTACGTAAGTTGGGTGAAGCAAATAAATAAATGATGGATTGAAAATTTGAGAATAACATTGAAGAAATCAAAATTTTCAAAGGAATATTCTCTAGCCGCATATCAATTGCTGGGAAAGGTTTGCAGAATGCATAAACCATGAACCACCAGTATGTAGATGGCCAATGACATGTTGGACCATGAGGAATTGGCCAGTGAATGAAGCTATTTTCAATGGATTTCCATTTGAAAACCTAATCCTCCACAAACTATTTTTTGGTGAAAATATGATGGAGGTACGCCCTGCATAACATCCCCCACAAACCGAAGTAGTTTGCGGATGCGGAGTAGTTGGCGATGCCCTACGAACTACATCCTCTGCAAACCCTAGTTGACTGAGTCTTTTCTAGGTTGAGATATATCTTCATAGGATTCTGAAAATGGTGCCACACACCCAAAGATATGATTTCCCCAGTGTTCTATAAAAGGTACATAAGAGGAAAGAGACAAAGGTGATGGAAGACAGAGAGAGAGAGCTCCAGGATAGGCAAAAAGGGGATGAAGAACTTAGAGGGTGTGGGAGGAATTTCTCCCACACCTGAAGCAGTTCGAGGGACTCTATCCCTCAACCAAAATAGTTTGCGAATTCCATCCTGTGAACCATATGCAGAAAGCAGTTCATGGAAGTCCTCCCCGCAAACCATATTTGGAAGACCCTCCACATCCAACCAACAAAAAAATAAAAAAATAAAATAAAAATGGTTTGTGGATGACCATATATGGAAGAAATTACATGAAATACCATATGAGGAACCCAGTATGCATACCATCCTTGGAGGCCAACTCTTCTACGTACCATCCTTTGCAGCTAGATCTTCCGCATACCGTCCTACGTGGCTAGCTCCTTCGCGAAAATAGAGTTTGCGGCTAGCTCCTACGCGAATATCCTTATGCGGAAAAACATTCGTGCCCACCGTTCCATGCCACGGGGGCTGCGCCCCCGCACCCCCACTCAGGATCAGTGTCGGGATATGGTCCTGGCCCTTTGGGCCGGTCCCTTCGCTCCTGTCACTGCCCCCCATGAAAAATGGAGGGTCGCACCGCGAACTTTTTGGGCCGGGTCGATGAAATTTTCCATTGTAACCTTATGCCACCCAAACATCCTTCCCTTAAATACCATGAGAAGAGACATTCCTCATGCACCTTTCGAAAACCCTACCACCTACCTTCTATACCAGTTTGATCCAAAACTCCATGAAAAATCATAACATGAATGTTTCTTAAATGTCCAAATACATCCTTTACATCCATCAAACTCTATGTCTCTGGTGGTTCTGGATCCTCATAAAACTCCACAACCATCAGAAGAGGAAGGATAGTGTCCTACAGACACCTTTTTTTGACTATTCACATCATGCCCTGGTGGCTCTGCATATATTGCCCACAAAAACATCCATCAACCAACAGAAAATTTTTCCTCAGGAGGGTCCTTTCCTACCTCTGTATGCCTCAACGTATTCCACGACCCATGTCATTTCTCCTGATCTGAGAATCCCTAGAGTCACGTTTTACACTTTCCTTACCTTTCATGTTTGTGGCATGTTAGAACATCCCATCCTGATTATCCTATAGATAATCATGGTTTTCTATAACAAGCGGTCCAAACTCTATGACTTTAAACTATGAGTTATCGTTCTAACCATATAACGTTAAAATAAATAATATTAGTCCATTAAACATGACATTAAACTGTGATGCCATCGTAAAAGCTATATGACTTTAAACTGTAGTATATTGGATAGTTTCAGATCTTCATAAACATCCCCAACCATCAGAAATGGACGGTCAGTGTCTTGAGGACACCTCTGCTTGACTATGCACATCATGCCCTGGTGGCTCTACATATGTTGCCCAGAAAATGGCCTATCAACCAGAGACAAATTCATTCTCAGGAGAGGCCTCTCCTACCTCTGTATGCCTCAATGGATTTAATGCCTCATATCATTTTCCCAGATCCAAAATTATCCAAAATCATGGTTTTCACTTTTCTTCCCTATCATGATTGAGTCATGTTGGAATATCCCAACATGATTATCCTACAGTTAATCATTATCCAAGATATATGACTTTAAACAGTAGTATACCCCATATGACATCTCTGGGGTACTCCCATTGAGGTAAGTACCCAATATTCTGAGGCTAAGTCACATGACCTTTAATGTAATTTCACATTGAAAAGTTCATCGATTCATGCCCTCTCCCACCATCACCTTGACCTCTTCCACTGTAGGCTCTTCCTCTCCCACCATAAGGAGAGGAAGCATGTGGTTGGTTGGATCTATCACATCCTCTTGTTTCTAACACCGAACATGACTCATGTGGGATTAGAGGTTTGTGATGATTATAACATCCACACAAATATGAACTATGAGAAATCTGATTCCTGATTAAAATAGGATATGTAGGAATCCTTCTTGAAGGGACAAGATTAAAAGGGTACCCATCTAAAAGGGTTCACCCAATCATGTCCCCCCGAATGGGTAGCTTCTATGCATAAGCCCTAGAAAATCTGAACTACGTGGGTTCTAATTTCTCTCCCAAGGATAGGTAGGAAAACCATATTATGAGTTCGATCCCAACATTAAGTCACATTCTATCTGACCTAGATGACGATAAACTCTAGAGAGCCTTATTGTATGTCTCAAGTTAGCATCACCTCCGTAGCATCAAATCCATATATGCTTAAGATGATCCTAAAAACTAGGGGTAACCTATGGACACACTCTTCGGGAATGAACATAGGATTCACGAACATATGAACATGAGTTAAATCTATAAGAGAGTCTTGGAACAAGCAATAATCCTCCCCCAAAAGGGTTCGGTGTGCCTGACTTCCCATCCTCTTAACCAATGGAGTCCTTAAGTGTCGTTGGATGAATCATTAACCAATGAGCGCCTGCCTTTGGAAAGAAAGTCCATGAATCATGGATACCAGAGTCGTTGGGTGTTTTTGGCTCCACGAATAAACCCATTAGAGATCATCTGAGGAAGTTATATCCGAGGAGGACCAATTTCATAAGTACTTGACCCCATGAAATCACCCGTTGAGATCACATGATTGTGGAATCTACTTCGCAATATGAAAGGGGTGAATTAACCAGTCCCCATGGGGTTAATACAAACTTACTTTAAAGGACAATGATGCAGATTGGTTTGAAACAAAATAAATGGTGAACTTGATGAGAACCCATCTCTATAAAAAATAGGTGGGTGATGATTCTCGCTGGACCATTTCACCGTCACCCGGAATGCACCACCTCGGTGGTGGAACAATGTGCTAACCAAGCTTCCATGAAACATATACCTACCCACTTTAACTCACCTTAGAAAGGATTAGTTCATAAGAAACTCAATAGAATATACAACAAATGACCAGTGACTTATCATTCAGGTCATAAAATTACTAAGAACACTGAACTATCCTCATGCACTAAAGGGATGTCATAATAAAGCACACCAACCCAACCCTATATACTAAAGGGAGGTAAAAATAAAGAACATGGAACCATACCCATAAACTCAAGGAAGGCCTCAATAAAGCACAATAACCCATCCCCACACACTCAAGGGAGGTCATAATCAAGCACATTGACCCATCCCCATAAACTCAAGGGAGGTGACAATCAAGCACCCCAACCTATCCCTACACACTCAAGGGGGGTCACATAAAGCACATTGAACCATCACTGCATAATCAAGGGAGGTCACAATCAATCACACCGACCCATCCACATACACACAAGGGAGGTCACATCAAGTACACTGACCCATCCCTACACACTCAAGGGAATTCATATTAAGCACATCGACCCATACCCGCACACTCAAGGGAGGTCACATCGAGTAGAAATAAATAAGGAAAAACATGAATCAAATTACAATAAAAGTAAGAGTTAATTACTGAACCCATATATCATTCATCCTGGCCATACTAGCCTTAACCACACCCAAATGACTCCCTCCATGTCACTTTTTTGGGAAGATAGCCCCTATGTCACCCATAATGCAAGTAAAAAATACACTTTAAACAATCCATAAACCCATCACTACCCTTATAAATGGTATAACACATCTATTTAGACTTACCCTATCATTTTGATACCAAAGAAAGAAGTCTCATTTGGATAGACATGAAACCACATGAAAATCAAGGAATAAAATTCCATATAAGTTCTATAGCATGGTAAATACTTTCCTCCTAAATCAAGATAAAACTAAATCACCAAGAATCACCACATGATTCAATACCAATACACCAGTTATGATAAATCACCTCTAATACAGAAATATTATGGTTTAATATATGGAAAACAAAAAAATAATAAGGAATAAGGGTTATAGGGAATGTGTAGTTTTATATTTACTAAGAGGAGTCCATAGGATCAAACAACATTTTGATCTGGAAAGAAATGAGGTTGGAGGAGACCCCAAAATCCAAAACACTCAATTTTCACTTGAAATCATGAGTGGATGATAAGGGGAGGAAATGAGAGGGATCCAGGTGAGTTAACTATTTGAAAACACCCAAAAAATAACTAGGACCAGTTCATAGTGTGAATAATTTTTTTATAGCCTAAAAGTATTAAGGAAAAACTTCCCTAGGATCTATCCACATGGTTTACGGTTTTGACCATTGGTTTACATTATGAACCTATTCTACTAAAACCTCCTAGATGTATCCCCAGGTCTTATTCTAAATATTTACCCCTAAAAATATTCCAACCCCTCCAATGACTCAACTTAACAAGATACACCTGATCAAGGAAATTCTAACCTGTAACACACCAAAAAATTTGGGGGCATTATAAAAATGACCAGTGTAGAAAAACTTTAAAAGATTAATTTTAAAACTTTTGTAAAGGAATTAAAATAAAATGTAAAATTACCTTATAAAATCATTGATTTATAGGTAATAAAACTATTTAAACTATATAAATAATATGGACATATAAGAAAATAACCATTATAAGGGATGTGAATTATTCTTAACAAAGTAAATTTTTTATGGGGAAAGGAATCCATAAAATAAAAATATTTTGATGTTAAAATGTAAATTAATAAAAGAGAAAGATAAAATATGATATTAAATAAATTAATGGTATAATATTATAACCACATAAGTTTATATCTAATAAATAAATTTTATGACTCAATGAAAATAAAATTGAGTTGACAATACCCTTACAGCTTTTGTAACATTTGAATAAAAAACCCTTGAAGGAGAAAACTTGAAATGGAAAATTAAATATCATGAATAAAATGAGATACATGATATAAAATTTCAAGTAGGTAGTATATAAACCATATAAAAAATGGTTAATAATACAAAACATGTTTAAAAAAAGGAAATTTTGATATGGGGAACCTTTACCTTGGACTTTTTATTAGTCAAACGTGATCTAACTTCCCTGTATAATGAATTTAGGTTTATTATTAATATAAATAAGAAAATTATTCATAGTTATTTTACTTTATAAAATCAATTTATAATTACTTATTACCCATATATTAATTATTTATTGTTAAAATTAATATTCTGGTGTTAATCATTATATTTCCCTTACTTGCTTTGGTTTGACAGTTCTAGTCCTTGAGTCTCATTCATGGATTCATCACCACTAGATTTTTATTTAAAAATTAATAAATGTGTTTGATATATTATTTAAGTATTATATCCATTTCATGGAACTTATTTTGACTATTCTTATATAACAATTAAAAATACCATTTTTAGTGACTATCGAGTTAATAAAATAATTGAATTTATTTGAAAATATAATTATGAAAATTACCACTCTATAATTATGAAAAAATATTAAATTAATAATTATTACATATTATTACCATTATTTAAGTTTTCTTAGTCATTAATGAGATAAAAATTATAATAATGTTCATGTAGGTGGTAAAACCTACCAAAAAAAGAACACGTTATAATGGTTGAATGAGTAAGAACATGTTTTTTATAGTGATAATATAACTTTTAAAGAATATTAATGGTTTAAAAAATATTTTTAAACTAATAAATATAATTCAAGATGAGTTAAATGAATAAGATAAATGAAAATATTGATAAGAAACCATAAATTATAAAGAAGAAATCATCTCTCTTACTAGAAATATTCTTGGTTTTTGAAAAGATTTGGGAAATATCTTGGGACCAGATATAATGAACCATTACTTTAGAAACACATAAATATGAGTTTAATAGAAAAGGTTTAATTTTTTTTTACATTCCTATGATCTTTTAGGTTTAAATTTTTATATAATTAAGAAAAAATTTAAATAAAAAAATGGACACTTCTACACAGTATACATTCTTTTCATAGAAACAAGGATTTATGTTTACACCCCTGTTTCATTAAAGACACTTTAGATTCATTTAAGACGATTCAAAATAGTGTAAATATTGATATTTATAAAATTTACACTTATCATTATATTCTATGAAAAACATTTAAAGCATGGTATGAGAAAAACATAGCTTAGTAAGGGATATAAAAAAAAATAAAGGAATCCCATTATTCTAGGGATAAAATGAAAACACATGAAAATGTTTACATTTTCCAAATAAAACATTGAGAACATAAATAAAACATTTCCATATATAAAAATAAATCTTTTATCAAATAAAATTTTTTAGAACCAATTATTAATCATAGAAAAACCATTAAGGCATCATGATGCATATGAAAACTCATTAAAACATTTTAAAACCTTTCACCTTTAAAAGTTCATAAACTTTCTATACATTATAAAATCAAAATATTTATATAAAAACCCTTTTTTGAGAATAATATATGAATATTGTATCACCATATTCATAAGTTATGTTCACTCATGTTTAAACCATTTACAAAATAACTAAAGCTTGATTAATTATATAGGATTATCCTACCTAATATTATCCCTAATTTTCTCCTTCGAAGACTAAATCATTACCCAATTAATTGAAGAGATGTATAGAGATCACCCATTTTCATGAACTATATAGAGATCACACATCATAATATATAATTCTCAAGTACTATATAATTATTTTTTTTGTAATATTTTACTTTTTCATCACAAAACCCTTGAAAAATCATTTGAAATCATAAGTAAAATGCTTTACATTTTTATATAATCATAAGGAGAAATATAATTTTTCTTTAAAATATATTAGTAATAAAAAATTTCAAGAAGACAAGGAATAAAATTTAATTTGAAAAAACATGTTAAATTTTAGAGTATTCTTGATAATGAATAGTGGTTATGATGTAAGGAAAGGGCTCTCAAGCTGTATATATTAAAAAAATATTCTTTTTAAACTTTTTTAAAAAATAAGAAACAAAACATATGGAGAATTTTGAAAATATTCCTTTTTATAAATTTTTAAACAAATTCAAATATAGTAAAAAATAAAATTTATATGAATAAATAATAATATTCTTGAAACATTTAAAAGAACATCAATATAGATGAAATATATTTGGAAGGAAAACTTTAAAACAATATTTTACAAGAAAGACCCTAACCTTGTGTTCCAAATTCTATCATTAATATGTATACCCTTCCAAGTAATAAAATTATATCAAATTATAATTTATTAATAACTTTTTTAAATTTTATTCCATTATCATTATTTTATTTATTTCATTTTTTACTTTGTTTTATTTAGTTATAAAAATGGTTAAGATCGCATTGGAAATTTTGAGGATGTTCGGTTTATAACCTCAAAATAATATTAGTGCATTGACCATGGTCAAATATTTTATGGTTCTATTGGATTAGGATAGAAATTCCTTATTTTAATAATAAAAAATCATGTTTATGTTGTTTATAATATATTCTATATTTTATAAAAGATAAATATTTTTCTAGAAAATATTGAAATTTTACTAAGTCTTGAGTCGACCATAAAGCTTAGCCAGACTATCGACTGCATGAAGCATCCATAGACTCTATGAAGAAATTTGGATAATCTAGATTTCACAAAGTATTATATTGATGACATGACTGGTGCATCGACCATGGTAGACATCACAAAGGACTCAAGCGACCGAATGAAAAACCGAGCGATCACATGTTGTTTCTCAAGAAACTACAATGATCATGATATTCAAAAAGGCATGTATTGACCACATGATTAGTGTACTAGCCACCAATATTCAAGATATACCATGGTTGTGTTATTAAAAAATCTCATATTGACTGCATCAGCATTCTTATGATTGAAAATCCAAATGAAATTAACCACACGTCTATCAAAATATCACAAAGTATTTTATCAACTACATGTTTAAATCAGAGATTCCAAAAGATTTAAATTGATTTAAAATTTAAGGAAAGTGACTGTATGAGAAATTTGGTCTTCTAGAAAAGTGATGAAGTGATTGCATGACTTGTTTAAGTGACTGTGAGAAGAAGTCAAAATTTTAAAAAGTATGTGATTGACCATAAGTCCTAGTGATCGACCATATGAAGTTTTCAATAAATTTGATCAGAATTATCAAAAACTGTTAAAGCTACTGGGGATGATAACATGTCACACTTAATGATACTATATCTAAAATTGAGCATTATATTATTAAATATAATAATCCAAAAACTATTCTACCCAAAATTAAATTTTGGTCAAAAGAATTTAATAATCCCTAATTTCATGTCAAGTATGAGGATTTTTAATTACAAGTTTTCAAAATATATTTTTAAAAAATTATTATTTTTAAAATATGATCAAATTATAAAAAAAGAAATGGTGGAAATAATAAATGAATATGGAACTTTTACGAACAAAAATTCAATCTCATCACTATGTTATTATCTAAACTTTATTATAAGATCTGAGAACATATTTTATCTCTCATATAATTACTAAATAAAAAATGAACTCTGAGAATGGAAGAATCATCAGCAAAAAAAAACAAGGCTCATACTCTGCAACAAAATATTTTCTCTTCTCTTGTTCTGTTCTTTTTACACTTTTTAGCTGTGTTTTCTTTATGTTGCATATCTTTTAAGTATGTGATCCTACACTATATTAGAGTGTATGAGATACCCTATAACATTATTTCTTATTTTATATACTCCCATGAAGAACAATGGAAGAGGTTGTGTGTACCTTGGACAACCTTGTGTGCTATTATATGTAAAACCTGATCCAGGTTATGGATCAAGTTTATTGTTTAATAAACTAATATTAACATCGAGTGATTACCAAGGGAATAGGATTAGGTCTCATCTTGAGACTGTGATTTTTTTTATCCCGATGTGTTTCAAAAATTTCTTACTCTTTTTTTGGAACCATTTTTAAAATATATTTAATAAAACTTCACTTTATTAGTTAGATATTACTTATGATACCTCTACTATTTTGTGCTGGTAGAGTAATCTTAAAATCATAGAATAATCCTTATATTATTATAGATGAGTTTTGATCAAAATTCTGAGAGGTTATTCAAAATAAATGAGTTATATTTACCTATAGTATCAATTAAGTGGGTATTATTCAAATTGGTGGATTCAATTTTGTAAATTGTTTTCAATAGAAAATTTAATTAGAAACTTAATTCACCCCTCTTGAGTTTTTCACTATGACCAATATTTGATATCAAAGGGATGTTTTATTTATCTCAATCTAACTTTTAATATGATATAGTTTTAACCAAAAGATCAAATTTTTGTTATTTATAAATTTATATCTTTATGGATAACGATAGGCTTGGGGATATTTTATCTAATAGTACTAATTATTTTAAAGTCACTAACTACACTCAATAGAAGATTAAAACTGAAATACATATTGAGAGCATGGGATTTTATATTTGAACTATAATAGAGGACAAATATAAAAAACCAAAAGATGATAGAGCCGATTGGAGTGATTACACTAAGTCCACTTATGAATACAACTACAAATATATGAATGCCCTATATTTTTCATTAGGATAATATGAGTTTAATATAATTTCAACCTATTATTATTCATATGAACACTCTGATTAAAATTTTGTTTCTAGTGAGGGAACATCAAAATTTAAAGTTATGTGCCTGAATACCTATCCTATTAATTATGATAATTTTAAGATAAAACCCCATGAATCAATTTATAACATGTATCTCAAGTTCAATGAAATTTTTAATACTATGCATGCACTTGGGAAGAAAATTGTAGATAAAGATAAAGGGATAAGAATCTTAAATTTCTTACTATATTAGTAGAGAGTAACCTCTATTTCCATTAGATAATCATGAGATATAATTAAACTAACATTAAAGGAGTTGATTGTAAAACTCATGATTTATGAGGAGGAATTGAAAGTGAACATAAAAGATGATTATCTAAAGAGAAAATTAGTTTCTTTTAAAACTTTTGAGTCAACGATGAGGGTGAAAATAAAATATGAAAGTTCAAGTGAGGATGAATCACTTTCCAATAGTGATGAGGAGATGAACCACCTATATAAGAAATTTAATAAGGTCTATAAGAAGAATAAATTTGTAAATAAATCGAACTATGGAAAAATGTAAGATAGAATAAGAAATTAGAAAATGAAAAATAAATCAAGTGTAGTGACCTATTATGAGTGCAAGAGAAAATGGAACACCAAAGATAAATATACAAAATTAACGTATAAGAAAAGGTATAAAGACAAAGGAAAAATAACAAAGAAATATATCAAATCTAACTAGAGAACCTATATGGATATTTCTAGTGATTCCAACTCTAGTTGAGAAGGCAAGGATGACAGGGCCAACATGTGTTTTATGAAAAACACATATGAGTTACAAAATACTATTTCTACCTCTCCTGGTTATATTTATAATCTCCCTAAATATGAAACTAATGATGAAAATATGACCAGTGAATATTTATTTAAATACTGAAATATGTTACAAGAAACTTTCAATGAACTTAAAGATAATTATAAGAATTTGAAAAAACATTTTTCTATTCATATTAAATATGATATTTCTGTAGAAAAATAGAATAATTATCATATATTAAAAGATAAAAATAAACTTAAAATGTCAAATGATAAAATTAAAAAGGATCTTGAAAGGTTTAAAAATGGTAGATAAATCTTGACCATGATTCTTGGTAAATAGACTACACTCAAGTATAAAATAGGATTAGTTACTATCCCATACATAGGATAATTTATAGGAATAAATTTATTCTCAACTCAATATTTTCAAATTCTATAAATAGTACACATTCTTATGGTCGTAATAAAGTTTTTATTTATAAAATTATTAATTATTCATATGTTAAACCTATTAAACAACTTTGTATCCCTAAATCTTTTATTACTAACATTTATAGACTCAATAAACCATGGGTACCAAAATCATTTATTATTTAAATGTGTATAGGAAACCCACTTGAAGAGTACTGATAAACATCTATGGTATTAAGAAAGTGGATGTTATAGACACATGACTGAATAATACTCAAGATTTAAGAGCCTTGTAAAGGTGGACGGTGGATATGTCATTTTTGGTGAGAATGTCAAAGGAAAAAAATTGGACTTGGTTAAATTAGTAACACTAATTCTATTTTAATTTTTGAAGTCATATTTTCTGATAGTTTAAAGTATAATCCACTAAGAATATGAAAATTATGTGATGATGGTTACCATGTTAAGTTTGAAAAAAATTATTTCAAAATATATGATTCTAATCATGTTTTAGTATTTATTTATCTACATAATGATAATGTTTATACAGTTGATTTAGATTCTTTATTTTCTCAAAATATTTCTTTTGTAATTATATTTCATAAGGAATATTGGATATAAAATATGAGACTAGGCCACCACAACCTTCACTCTCTTTGAATGATAACTAATAAAGGTTTAGTTAAGGATCTTCCTAAACTATAATTCCCAAAAGAAAAATTATGTCACCCCTGTTAGAAAGGTAAACAACATAAGATCTGTTTCAAACCAAAGAAAGAAGTTTCGAATTCTCAACCCCTTGAGTTGGTTCACATGGACTTGTTCAGACCTTCTAGAGTTTCTAGATTAAATGAGAATTATTATGCATATTTTTTTATAAATAACTATTCTAGATACACTTGGGTATTCTTTTTAGCTCTCAAAAGTGAAACTTGTTCCTATTTTACAAAATATAAAAAATCTATAAAAAATATTTGTGGAATTAGTATTAAGAGCTTAAGTAGTGATCATGATGGTGAGTTTGGAAATCAAGAATTTTAATATTTATTCTGACAACATGGTTACAATACAAAATTTTCTTCTTCTAGGACTCCTCATAAGAATGGTTTTTTAGAAATAAGGAATATAAATCTTCAATATATTTCTTAGACTATTCTTAATGAGTATGACCTACCTATTTATTTTTGGATAGAGTCTATAAATATAGTTTTCTATATTATAAATAGGGTTCTTATTAGAAAAAATTTAAAGAATAATCCATATAAGTTATTTAATGGAAGAAAACCAAAGGTTAATTACTTTTGAATTTTTGGCTATAAGAACTTTATTCTAAATATAAATTAGAATCTAGATAAATTTTCATCCAAAAGTGATAAAGGAATCTTCATTAGGAATTCAACCTCCAGTAAATCATATAGGAAATTCAATAAAAGAACCAAACTTGTGGAATAATCTACACTTGTTAAATTTGATGAAACAAATCCATATGATCCTAAGAATTATTTATAAAACTTTAAAGATGATCTTTCAAATTTGAATATTTATACCTCAACCAATCCTAGTGATGGTTCTATAAAACCTACTATTGAAAAATCATCCAACATAGAGGATCTGTTTAAACCAGAACTAGAAGAATAATTTGAAGTACCAATTGATTATATCCATAGATATATTAGTACTTATAGAGACCATACTTTAGATATTGTAGTTATAGATCTAGATATAGGTACTTGGACTAGAGATTCTATTAGAAAATATGTTGAACATCAAGAATTCTTATTACAACTTGAACCTAAAACATCCCAAAAGCTATAGAAGATGAATTATAGGTAAATTAGTGTTTAAGAACAAGGTTTATGAGTCTATAAAAATAGTTATAAACAAATATAGATTAGTTTCTCAAGGTTATAGTCAAGAATATGGAATTTACTATGAAGAAACCATTTCTATTTTTGTAACAGTGTAACGACTATATTTTCTCTATTTAAGACTTCATAATATTTTAAGGAATATTTTTGTATACAGCTACCAAGTCAGTGTGGAGTTATAAGGACCATATATCCATGGTGGAATGATACTAAAAATATTAAATATATTATATCATGTGTGATTTATTTTTGGAAATAATGAAACAAATCTAGAACAATGTATATGATGGGAATTCTGAGACAACCATTAAATCTAGAATGTATGATTTACCTAGGCATGAAATAAACATTGTTCACAGTGGGTGTTTGGTTTAAGTGCAGTTGTGGGTGGACAATAATTAAATAAATTAATTATCCAATTTATTATTTATTATTTGTCATGACCTAACCCACTATCCATTTAAACCCAGTTATGGGAAAATCCAAGGGTTATCCATATAACCTTAGGTATTTGGATATAGATAAAGATTGGATGAGAGCTTTGGAAAATGATTACTGAATCATGGATCGATGATCAATACCAAATATTTCATCTTCTCCAACTAAATTTAAAGATATATCCAATGAAAATGAATAAAAAAAATAATTCTTCACCAGTGATCAATACAAACTTGGGGTAAATAATTTTTTATGTGGATTTATCCTTGTTTATTTTCCCTTGTTGAATGTGAATCAAATATCCTAACAATTTGATTCACAGGTCAACCATTGATTTATGTGTTTGGGTTTATCTTCCTTGTATTTTTGGATTGATGATATTTGATTATTTTTCATTAAATTTTTTCTCGTAGTTTTTCATTATAATGGGAAAAAATTGAGGAAACCTAAAATAATGACCTAGGTTTGTTCCTTTTGTTGTGTTTTGTGCATTTCTACCATTGTTCTTTATATGTTCATCACCGACATTTCCATTTTCTACTGATTTGAAAAATACCCAGTAGATGATCATTGGGAAATAATTATTTGGCATAATGAATCAATACCATGATTTCAGATTCATGATCTATGGTGGGATTGAGGTACGATGATGATTACAGATGATCAAAGATAGACCGGGATCAAATCGATGTTCCTCGTACATGGTTGGGAATTTCTACGATGGAATTATGTGGCATGAGATGATTACTGAGTGGGTTATATGGATATAATATGGCCACCTTTGATTAGGAAAGCATGGTCAACCTAGATCAGTGATTCAGGGTGAGAATTGTGGAAGGTCCAGTAGTGTAAGAGTCATCAGTGGAACCTCATGAAGAACTAGGGGTTCTGGAAAAATCATGACTAAAAAATGTCTATTATTAAGAACACACATCGTGTAATCCCCCCTATATTGAATCTAGGTTTTCCATGTGGAGGTAAATATCACATGCCATGTGGTGTGTCCACATGTTGTGTGACCCTTATCCATCCAACTTAGCATGTATTAGAATTACATGCCTAAGAATTTTTGTAACAATATATATTGTGTGTCTCAAGTCACACACTATATAACCCTTGGATAGTGAGTAATCATGTATAGGGAGTACATTCCTAGGAGACCATGTGGCCCCAACCACTTTGTATGGAAGGGAACAGACCGTGTTCTTCATAAGGTACATGGACATGGGCAGATGACACATGCCAAGTGTCGGCCTGACCCCTACACACTAAGTGACATAGAGTACACCCCATGTAATTTTGAAGATACTTATGTAATATCAAGTACTTAGACATGACCAGAGTACATGGGCATTCCCTAAGTACATAGGCACGATTCAAACTACATAGGCTTGAGTAGGAAACACACCGAGTGCCAGGGTGATATCTACACACCATGTACCCCTAAGGACATGATGTGTATTTTGAAAAATATATTCCATGTGATAAAAAGACACAATATGTTATATAATTAGTGATACAAAACATGTAACCCTAGTAACATGATGTTTACTCCTTTAAGGGAAAGTTGGATCCCTTTTTCTTCTCGATTCAACTTTGGTGTGACCTTAGGTGAGTTCCCCCAAGTTGTTTTAATATGAACCTAATTCTCTAGGGTGTGTTCCTTTGGTCTATCCTCAAGAGGGTATAGTGAGGCATCATTTACTAAAAATAGGATGCAATCCCCTCTATGGTATTAGTCTTAGATAGGGTTTCATGAATCCCTCTATGAGGCTAGGAGTGGGATCCTTTATTGTATCTTCTTTCCTAAGTGGGGTTTTATGAATTGGTGTGACCAACATACATAGGCATTCGATACCCTACTTACAAAGTTATTCTAGATAGGTTCTAACATGCAACACATCCCTGATCATGATCCTTTATTTGTGTATCGACATCTATCATCTTCCATTGAAGTGTAGTCTGATCGAGTGTTTATCTCAGACATGCCCTCTGAGTTTCTTTTGTGCTTTTTCATGGTTAGACCCGATGAATGAGATCTATTAGATGAGTTCTTTAAATATAGTAAGACCTGATGAGTGATACCTCTTAGATGAGTACTATCATGGATGGAAAGGATCATGGAGTGAGTTCTTCTGGATGAGTGTTACCTTGATCCTCAAGTAGAATCCTAGGCTGGTAGTGAGGTTATGACCTCACCTTGAGACTCATTGTCTATATTGAGCATATATGTGTTATTCTTGTTATATATGGT
The DNA here is from genome assembly GCA_963277665.1 of Viscum album. NCBI lineage: Eukaryota > Viridiplantae > Streptophyta > Magnoliopsida > Santalales > Viscaceae > Viscum > Viscum album. The sequence goes on along the minus strand of OY728132.1, from coordinate 1,333,802,277 downwards.
TGTTGTATCATATCCTTATTGACATACCTTCATGGTGATGAGATGAATTCATGATGCTTTGTGTTTGATGATTTTGGGTTATCCTACTGGGTATGTATATACTCACCCCTATACGGGATCTGCCAGTGTATGTCGTGTATTATGCAGATGACATGCCTTTCATTTGATTCTTATGTGGACTAGGAGAAGGGGGATATTATTTTGAGATTATTTGTTCTAGACTGATCTCATATAGATCCAGGAGTTTCTTTTGGGTAGCTTCCTCCATATTTTTAGTAGTTTGGTATATTTTTTAGTTTTGATGGGCTTGTATTTGGACCTTTGTTCTTTTAATGAACTTATTGTAATACTATGATGCGGGATATATGTTATGAATTCAATTATAGTATGATTTATTTAACTTTATATATTATACTGGTTTATGGAGATGTGTTCATGTGTACATGCACTTTAGGACGAGGCCTCCCATGTGTGTGAAATGCTTACTCAGTGATAATTTCTAGACCCTAGCGTATTGGAGGCAGGCTTGGAGTGTCACACTCAGATTACCATCTCCCAAGAAGGCCCCATTGGGTTGGGTTATGACATATTGGTATCAGAATAGGTTCATATTAGGAATGTATTTTGAAGATTGTCTAGTTGCGGGGTTTTGGTTTTGAAACTAGGGAAGAAAGTGTGTTAAAGTGTCTTGAGTTTGGATTTCAGGTTAGGGAATCCGGTGTTGTTGTGGTGGTTGATATATCTGTTTACCAGGAATATGATAAATTTCTCTTTGACTTAGAATATATAGAAATTGGTTATAGGGAAAAAATTGGTACATGCATCATATAGAAATGAGTTGTGGTTTCATGTCCTTATTGAGTTAGAACCCCAAATATTCTATTTTGACTACGGTGAATTTTTAATATCACTGGATGCCTCTATGATTCAAATAATCTTGGATTCTATAGTAGTATTATGTTTATGATTCAATTTTTATTATGGATATAGTTTGTGGACATGTACAGGAGGCGGTTCCTCTTAGTGGATAGTGAGTTATGTCTCCACCCATTCAACAACATTCAAATCCACCTCTGTTGGTTCAGAAGGATGATCCCTATAATGTTTAGTAGAGGTTGGTTGTGTAAGTATCAAGAGATGATGAAACTAGGATAATTTCACTTTACTAGTTTTAGAGATAGAGATCTACCATGTTTTTTTGGAAATCCATACCCCCTTTTTAGGCTGTATAGAAATGTCATGAGCCTATGGTGTGAAATTACTTCTTAGATAAGATCCCTATTGATGGTGGTTATTATGGTAGGAATTACCCATGGAAATGTGGGGAATCAGTAGAGCCCTGTGTTGATGATGTTTGACATGATTTTGTACATGAAAGGAAGATGAACACTTCCTCCACTGAGATTGATTCTAGTGATGTGATCTGAAACCGTGTGGGTGAGTCAGTTCCTCCCAAGTGGATAGTGTTTACGCCTGATGGATGAGTTCCATTAACTTATATGTTTGAGGTTAGTTTTATGTGATAAGGTGCTAGAGTTATCCCTTATTATAATGAACTAGTGGGAAAAGGAAAGGATAGTTTCATGTGGCATGAGCTTATGACTAGAATCTTAGAGTGTTTTTTGAGGTATGACATGCGTCTTCACTATTCTAGATGAAGTTTTAGTATATATTTTCATTCCAAATTGGCCTAAATGTATCCCAATTTTGAGACCTAGAGATACCAATGGATCATTTTTTTCTTTAAACTTGTGTTTTAAGTCTTCTATAGAGAGGGAAAATGATCACACTCTTCTACTGATAGTGTGACCTAACTTTGGGAGGTAAGAGAGCATCGTATGAAAATTTTCCAGAGTAAGTAACTATGATTTTTTCCTTAGTATGGACTAGTTTTATACCACCACATTTAGTTGAATGTTACTAGTGAGTATTTTAGTGTATCTGGGTTGTGGGGTGGATATTTCATTCTTTGTGGATAAGGGATCCTGATTAGAGATTCAACAAACTTCTTATCAATCAGATAGTATGACCCTTGGAGTAGTTTATGTTATGATATTTTAGTTTCCTATGGTGTTGGGGGAGTATGTGGACATATTCTATAAGGATGTTCCATGATTACTCCCCATATAATGTTTGTCTTCTATATATATTGAAACCAGGGATGGCTCAATATCTGCATCAAAATATCATATGAACTTATAGAGCTACAATAACTAAAGGTGTGGTTGAATAATTTGCAGAGGATGATATTTTTGGCAAACCCAGTGTGCTCACCAGGGTAGCCCTATGTTTTCTACATAGGAGGCATATTTTATCTTGTTGTTAGGAATGGATTAATTTCACCTGAATCAGGTGACTATCAGTAAAAATAATCCACCCCTAAGAATCGATGACTTCATGGACCAATAGTTAGGGGAAAATTGGTTCTTAAAGTTTGACCTTAGTTTAGGTTATCAATAGCTCTAGATGTGGGTGGATGATATACCTAGGGTGTAATTATAAAGATACTACCATTTATTTAAGTTCTTGGTGATACATTTTGGTGTTTTGGATTCCCCAATGATGGTTGGGAGATTTAATAATTGGATACTTTAAACACTTCTTGGAGTGGTTCATGGTAGTCTTCACAAGTGACATCCTTATGTACTTAGAATTATAGGTGGAGCACAAGAGACAATTTAGGATGGTTCGGGACATCCTATAAGACTACTAAATTTATGGGAATATCTAAAAGTGTTGGTTATGAATTTATAAGGTTTACTTATTAGGATATGTATTCTCATAAATGGGAGGGACAACAGACCCGAAAAAAGTTGAGGTAGTGCTAGCTTGAGAGATACCCAAGGGAATGACCATGGTAGATGATTCTCCTAGAAATTTTTTTCATCCACTATTCTTGAGCAATGTGATATAATAGTTGAACTCTTTGTAGTTTACCCTTAAGGATTAGGATAGTTCAACATATCTCCAGTTTATGGTTATTACCCATCTTCTTATTCAGCAATCCAAGGAGGTATAACTTAGGGATATCAATTTAGAGATCTTGTTTGACTAGATATCCACTGGAAATGTTTCTAATGGATTTTATAAAGGTGGTGAGTACGTCATCCTTCTGAGTATGAATTATGAAATAAGTCACACTATGAGAGGAGGTTCTGAGGATGTTTCTTTCCCTTAGTAGTACACCCATGAGAGGTGTGGATATACTAAGATCCTTTGGAATCACTATTAGTTACCAAGGATATTGTATCATGTTTCTGAGTTTAAATCTTGATGTATCACCTACTTATATGTAGAGGCTGAGGTGCCCAGATTGAAGTGGAAATAGGATAGTATCCTTGTGGTTTTCATAGAAGGGCTTCCATAATCTGAGATAGATCACAAAACTATTTGAGTGACTATAGATTAACTTTCCATTTTTCCCACTTCCTAAACATCTAAGAGAAGAGCTTATTGGATATTTTGGGATTACTATATAAGAATGAGGTGGTTAGAATTCATGGAATTACCAAGATGATCATTTTAGACTGTTATTTTTACCTCACATAAAAATTATAGAGAGGATGGATGAGGCTTTGGGGATCTTTGTTAATTGATCAATGTGTTTCCACCTCATAAAGATGGCTAGGTAAAGCAGACCATTCAGGTTATGGTGGAAATGCTTCAAGTTTGCATGTTAGTTATGGGTTATAGCTGGGAGGATCATAAACTATCAGTGGAGTTTTCATATTACTGTAGTTACCACTCCACTATTAGAATAACACTATTTGAGGCCATGGATGGGAGAACATACAAGTCACATATGTACTGGTCATATCTAATGAAAGAGAATGCTTGTGGGCCCAGAGTTGGTGCTAGCGATGGTTGTGAAAGGTGCAGTTCATCCAGGGGTGGGTAAAGGTTTCCCATAAATCCCAAGATTCCTTTTTAGACTAAAGATGGTGGAATTTGTAGTTCGATTAGGATATCATGTGTTTCAAGCGATCCCACCTTATTAAGGATTACTAGGATTTAACCAGGATGGAAGACTACCTCTAATGTTTGTAAGCCCTTTTTCATATTACTGTATTGGGTTAGTGAGGTGGTGTACTGCTTAACCCTATGACCACAGTTCGACCGAGTACATTATGTATTACACATGTTTCAATTGAGAAGATTTTTTCATGAATCATTGCATGATGTCGACTGGGGTAAGAAATTTTTTTTGGATTAGTTACCTTTTCTATGAGTTCAAGGAGCCTGATAGGTTTTGAGAACTGACATGAGAAGACCCTTTGTGGGAAAGTGTTTCCCTTGGGTGCATTTTTTATAATAGTAAAAGAACCTTTAGAAGAACTTATGGGAGTGGGAAACCCAGTTTAAAGCTCAGTATCCTCAATTGTGAGTAGGTTTTTGATTTTTAAGATGAAAATCCTTAAAGATGGGGAGAATGTAATGGATTTGTTTTTACTGTGTAAGAATTTGGAATATTTCAGGGAATATTTTTGAAGATAGTAAAAACATGATATTTTTTTTGGAATTAATGGAATAAATCCCAAATAGTGTCTCATATAGTAATTTTGAGGCCTACATTAAATATAGAATGCAGTTTTTACCCTAGGTGTGACATAATTTTTTTACGCATCACGTGTTTGGATTATGTGTGGTTTTGGGAAGATGATAATTAAATAAATATATTTAATTACGTTATTAGTTATTATTTTCTATGAGCTAAATACCTATATATTTAAACCCAGTTATGGGAAAATCCTAGGGTTAGTCACATAACCCTAGGGGTTTAGAGAAAGAGAGAGATATCTTAGGAGGGATTTTATGAATGATGACTGAATCATGGATCAATGATTGGTACTGAGGAGTTCATATTCGCCAATGGAGTTTATGGATCTTTCCAAAAAAAATGAAGTGGAAGCGTTATTTTCCAATGATCAATCCAAACTTGATGTAAAAAAATTGTTTTATGTGGATTTATCCTGTTTTGTTTATCCCATATTGAACATGAATCAAATCTTATGACAATTTAATTCATGGGTAGATCATTTATTTACATGTTTGGGTTTATCTTTCTATGATTTTAGGATCAATGATATTTGATCATTATTAATTTAATTGTTGCTCTTCATTTTTCATTCTAATAGAAACATATTTAATAAAACATGAATATATTTTGAGGTTCATTCCTCTTATTGTGTTTTTTTCATTTCTACCATCATTATTTGAATATTCATCACTGAAATTTCCTTTGGCCAATGGTTTAAAAAATACCTAGTAGACGATATTTGTGCAATAATTCTTTAGTACAACGAATTGATACTATGGGTTTGGATTTAGTATAGACGGAAGGATCTAGGTATGATAATGACTATAGATGATTATATATATATTAGGATCAGACCAGTGTTTCTCATATGTATTTAGGAATTATGGTAGTGGTTCGGTGTGGAAGGTGAAAATTATTAAGAAAATTTTATAGAAAGAATCTAGAAACTAGTGATGAGGTAGGCATGGTCAACCTAGTTCCATGATTAAGGTTGGTAATCCTAGAGGATCTAGCAGTTGTGGAGTCATGAGGAGAACCATGTGAAGAACCATGGGTTTTGGAAAAAATCCCAACTATACAGTGTATAGTCATAAGAACACACACAGTATAGTCCCCTCCTTATGTGGTAGCTAGGGTTTCCGCATGGAGATAAATATCACATTCCATGTGGTGGGTCCACACACCATGTGACCCATAACTGGATAGATCATCATGTATAGGGAGTAAATTCCCAGGAATCCATGTAGAAATACATGCCAAGTGTGCCAATTCACATGCCATATAACCCTTAGTGAACAACTTGGCATGTAAAGGGAGTACACACCTGGGAGACCATGTGGCCCCACAAACCATGTATGGAGGGTAACACATTTAATACTTCATAAGTTACAAGGTAATGGGTAGAAAACACACACTGAGTTTTGTCCCATTCCTTACATGTTGTGTGATGAAAAGTACACCCCATGTACTTTAGAAGGAACTCTGATATGTTAAATTACTCAGAAATGACTAGAGTACACATGCATTCTCTAAGTACACTGGCATTGGATAGACTAAAGGGGCTTGAGAAGGTGGTATTCCAAGCCATTGGATAATATCTGTATGATGTGTACCCCTAGGGAAATGATGTGTATTTTGAGAAATACATGATGAGTGAGCGTGATACATGGGAAGTGCTAGGATTAGTGAAATACACTGTGTACCCCTAGGGACACACCGTATACTCCTTCAAGAGAAATTTGGATCCTTTTTTTATTATTTAAAATTTAGTGTGATCTTGGTTGATTTACCTCAAACCATTTTAGAAATGATATTATTATCTAAGGTGTGTTCCCATGGATGTGATACCCTCCATAGGATTAGCCTCAGATAGATTTTTAGTAATCCCTCTATGAGGTATGGGGTGGTATCCTCTATCATATCTTCTTCCCTTATAGGGGTTTTAGGAATCAACATGACCAACATACCCAGGTGTTCGATCCCCTACTTAGAGGGTTATAACATATAGGGTTTGGAATACACCATGGACCTAAGAATGATCCTCTATCAATGTATCGACATTTTTGTCTTCCGACGAGGCATAATCTGATAAAGGGTGTATCTTAGATGATACCTCATAGTTTCTTTCATGATTATTCATGGTTAGAATCTATGAGTGTGATATCTTGGATGATTTCTATCATTATAATAAGACTTGATGAGTGATACCTCTCAGAAGAGTGTCATTAGGAATGATAAGGCACATGGAGTGAGTTTTCCCAGATGAGTTTTAACTTGAGCCTCTAGTAGATTCCTTGGATGATAGTGAGGTCATGACCTCACCTTGAGGTTTATTATCTATCTTGAGAATATATAGGTTATTATTTTTATATATGGTTATTGTCTCATATAATGATTTATATACCCTCACGGTGATAAGATGACCAATATATTGATGATTTATGTTTGGTGATTTCGGGGTGTCCTACTAGGTATGTATATACTCACCTCTACATGGGCTATGCTCGCACATGTTATATCTTATGCATATTAAATGACTTTTAATGGAGCCTTATGTGTACCAAGAGAAGGTGGAGCTTATTTGGAGCTTAGTTATTCCAAAAGGAACTTCGATGGATCCATGAGTTTCTTTTAGGTAGATACCCCTCTATTTTCATTAGGTTGGGATATTTTATAGTTTTCGTGGTCTTTTATTTGACCTTTTGTTCTTATTATATACTTATTTTGGTACTCTGATGTGAGATAAATGTTATGAATGCAATTATAGTTTGAGATATTTACCTTTCTTCATTATAATGATGTATGGATATGCATGCTTGTCTTGAAGTACTTTAGGCCAAGGCCTACTATGAGTGTGATATGCCTACTCAGTGGTAGTAACCCACACCTATCCTATTGGAGGTGGTCTTGGGGTGTCACACTCAGCTTACTACCAGCTAAACGAGCCCTAGTGGGTCAGGTCATGACAAAGTCATGAAGACATTAGGATACTACTTTTTTATATAAAACATCTAAATTTTAAATTATATCAAATAGATATTAAGAATGTTTTCTTTAATAGTTATATTATTAATTATTTTTTTAAAAACCCCATGTATTTTCAAATACACATTTTCTAAATCATATTTTCAAATTAACAAATAATTTGTATGGTTTAAAACAATCTACTAGGGATTGGTATGATAAGATCAAAACTTTTCTTATTTAAAATTGTTTAAAAAAAATGTGTTTTTGATCCTAATTTATTAATTAAAAGACATTTAAAAGCTATTTTACTTGCAAATTTTTTTTCTTGATGATATTATTTTTGGTTCTTCAAGAAATTATTTATGTATTGAATTTAAAAACTTATAAAAATTGAATTTTAAATAAGATTGATGGGTGAAATAAAATTCTTAATTAGTTTTAAAATATTTAAAAATAATTAAGGAATTATTTTAAACCAAATAAATTACACTAAAGATCTTTTAAAACATTTTGTCTTGAATATAACAAAAGGAAGTGATAATTTAATGAGTACAATCTGTAAAATGGATCTTGATATAACAAGTAAACCAGTTGATCAATCCACTTATAGTGGTATTATTGGGAGTTTAATTTTATTAATAACTTGATGACCTAATATTATGTCTATTGTTTGTATGTGTGCATGATATCAAGAAAACCCTAGGGAATCTCATTTAATTTATATCAAAATAATTTTCAAATACCTCACAGATACTGCTAATTTAGGATTGATTTATTCAATAGGATATGATTTTGATCTTATTAGTCATTTCAATCATGAATTTAGTGGATATTAGTTAGATAGAAAAAGAACCTCTAGTACATGTCATATAAGGCCCTAGCCTTAAACCTTACTTAATCTTGAGTTATTACAAGATTACACATTGCTGATCTTTTCGGGTTTAGAGTTTTAGAGAATTAGATCATAAAACTTGCATTACATTCCACATATAAACAAAGTGGTTACATAAAGATAATATTTTTCTTTCCCATCAATGGAAACATATTTAAAATAAAACATGGATTCTTTCTTGACACTCCCTTGACACTATCATCATATCATGTACCTTTCCCTTGACCTGTGAAAAACATTTCAAAAAAACTTGGGATGAGCATAAAAAGCTCAGTAAGGGATATAAAATATATATGGGAAGGAAAAATGGGTACATATATACATAAGAATGAAATCATACTTTACCCATAAAACATAAGCACTTCAACATACCTCATCAAATCATGAATAAATCATAGTAATCAAAAGACATAAAGGTAACTTGAGGAATTCATAACATTCTTACGTAGGGAGTAACCCTATTGGTTACGTTTGGAATACCAATCACAGTATATTCCCTAAATATCTTCAGAGAAACCTTAAAGTTTCACTCCTTCGCGTTACCCAATGCATTGGAGAGCTATATCGGGCTCACCCGCCCTTAGTTTATCACGGAACCACCCATCTTCATAATAATGCCCAAGATCCTCAACATAATCGTATCACATAAAACATGCATAAAGGAAACATAACATTTCCACCTTTCAATCACAAGATATCAATACAAAACATTGATATAAAAACATTATGAAAAACATTTTCAATACCAAAATAAAAGAAAAGTAAAACATGGTATTTATTTTTCTTTTAAAAAAAGGTATGGCTTGTAGAGGAAGCCGAAACTCAAATAATGGTCACAGCAGCGGAGAAGTCGTTGTCGCCGCATACGTATGAAAAAAACATTCCCTTTTTTCATTTAGTAAAACGCTTCGTATAAAAAAGATTCATTTTGGATAAACGTAAAAGTAAAAGGGGTTTATACACCGTATAAAAGAAGGTTGTGTATAAAACAAAATATGTCTCAATGAAAGGAGATTGAGACGAAGTCCCATACCTCGGGTCCGACTTGACTCGGTCGTTCTTTAATCTCCTGAATAATAAACTTGAGTTAATTTCTACTTGTTTAAGAACCTTTTTCAAGTTCATTATTCCTTTTATATCACTTATTTCCATGTCATGAACACTATGTAATTATTTAAGTTAATAACGGTCATTTTAACGATCATTGGTACTTGAGTAAAAAATAAACCCTTTATAATTACATGTTGTTCATGTATCCATTATATCCATAATTATAATAATTATGTATATATCATATATATCCAGTATATACATGCATTTATAATATTACATAATCATTTAGAGGTAATAAATGAAATGCACCGTTCATGGAGACGGTAAGCCGTACGTACGCATGACCGCTACTTTCATTTCTATTTCATATTTTATAGAATGGAATCATAATGATATAAAGGTATATTATAATTCTAGTATAATATCATATATAATATCATAGTTCCATACTTTATACGTCCCACATATGGTATTTAACGAATCAAATCACTTTGAGGGGGCGGTAGTCCGCACTTCCTTAAATGAAGATATCGCGTTTACCCATAATGGAAACCATAAAGGTATGCCCAAAATGAAAAATACAGAAGCTTAAGGAAAACATAAACATATTATATATCATATATAAATATAGTGACATCTTAGTGGACACCTTTTAAGGTGTTAAAAGAATGTTGAACAATCATCGTTTCGGGAGGCATAAATTCACCATCCAGAGAAACAGTATGTCCTTTAACCATTAGATGTAGGTGTGTGTAAGTGTAGCTCGAATACTTCTTATAACAACATCTTAGTATATTTAGGATACTGTATTTGTTACAAAAGAAAAGAATAAAAAGAGTTTATGGGGTTGGAGAAGAAAAATCAAACAAAAGGACTCAAAAGAAGACATTACCTTAAAATCGGGTAACTCTCTTAGATTTGAGTTCAAAGGCTTCCTTGGGAAGACTTATTCCCAAAGTGAGGATTCAAAGAGTAATAGAGGGATGTGGAGAGCCAAAATGGGCAGGGGTTGTCCGAGCCAAAGGCTTTGGGAGTGTGGGTAAGGAAGTAGAGGTGGGGGCCTTTTATAAGAGGAGAGGAGGGGCACTCTTGGAAAGTAAGCAAATGTTACTTTATTAGAAAATGAGTTTCGGATTTAAAAGGTCCAACATTGATATAATTCATGGATAAGGTGATAAGGGTTCTAAATCCACCCATCCAATAGGTTTTGTCCATGTGTAGGTCTTAGATTTTACATTATCATTCCATTTTATTTAAATCGTTAAATAATGAGGTCATCGCTGCATCATCATGATGTCATAAATAATTTAATTTATTTAAAGTCTAAAAATTATAAAAAAAATACTATGATGTAGGAAATCGTTTTAGCTTTCCAATTTATATTTATAATAAAAAATCTTATCTTCATAACCCCATGTAAATTGTTTTTTAGTAAAACATCTCATGTTTGTGTCATTTTTACTTTTACATTAAAGAAAAAGTTATTTATGTCATTTCCCAACCAAAGTGTCTCCATGGGGTCCCTAAGTTGACCCATGTATTTTATTGGTTGGCCATGACACATCCATTGAGGGTAGGACATGTGTCTAGGTCATTTAATTTTATTAAAATATTATTCTTACCTTAAACTACACTAATTACCTCTAATCGCGATTAAGAACTTAAGAGTTACTATTCACCAAAAAATTATTCTAATCTCATTGAACCAAATTTTACTTCTTAATGAAAACCATGTATGTCGGATTTTTGAAAGTCAAAACACAGAAGTGGTAAAATTTAATTTAAACGAAAAATCAGTTTTTATAAGTACCACTTAGTGGTTTCACTATTCATCAAAAATTGAAGTTTTTCAGAAAAATACCAAAAATTCACCCTAAGATATATTTGATATTCTGAATTCAAAAATGAATTCTATTTAAAAAAAATCAAAACATATAAGTCACATTAATTAATTTAATAATTAATTCCTGCTGTCATGACAAATAGCGTGTTTTTATGAAACAATAAGTATCAAAAGATTGACACTAGTTTAAGTCCGATTTCAAAGTGAAATTGATTCCAATGACCACCATTGGATTAAATGGTAAAAATATATTCTAATTTCACTTCAAAACCAATTCAAAAGTTAATCTAATAATATAAATAAATTATATTAAAAATCAGTTTTGATGTAAAATGCAGTATTTTTCACTATTCATTAAAAAATGAACATTGTCTGAAAAATACCAAAAATTCACACAAAGTAAATTTTGATATCCCAATCATAAAGAATAAGTTTATTTTGACAAACATAGCTTATAAAATTGTCAAAAGAGGGATTTAAAAATGGTTTTCCATCAAAAGGCAGTAAAACAATCTTTTAAAAATATTAGAGTATTCCATGCTTAAGATTGGATTTATTTTCATTTTAAGCCTCTAAAACACTATCTAATTCATTAATAGACATAGATAAAAATATCTATTATTCATTACTTACTTGGGATGTTACATCCTTCCCCCCTTTTGAAAATTGCGTCCCCACAATTTATTTACTTATCAAATAAATGGGGGTACTTATCCCTCATTGCATTTTCAGATTCCCATGTTGCCTCTTCCATCATGTGGTTTTTCCACAAAACCTTTACCTGATTAATCACATTATTCCGTAACACTTACTCCCTATGGTCAAGAATCTGGACCGGTTGTTCCTCATAAGATAGGTTCTCTTCCAGCTGAACTACCTCTGGACTCAAAACATGAGATGGATCTGGCATATACTTTCTCAACATCGAAACGTGAAAAACATTGTGTACCTGAGATAAACTCGGAGGTAAAGCCACCCGGTATGCAACTGATCCAACTCTCTCTAGAATTTAATATGGTCCAATAAACCTTGGACCCAGCTTTCCTTTCTTACCAAATCTTATCACACTTTTCCAAGGAGAAACCTTGAGAAAAACATGATCACCTACCTCGAAAGATAGATCCTTCCTCTGGTTATCCGCATAACTCTTCTGCCTACTCTGAGCTGTTCTCATGTGATTCTTAATCAACTAAACTTTTTCTGCCTTATCTTCTACCAATTCTGGTCCCATCAACTTCCTTTCACCCACTTCATCCTAGAAAGATGGAGTTCGACACCGCTTCCCATATAATGCCTGAAATGGTGCCATCTGTATACTGGAATGAAAACTGTTATTATATGAAAATTCAACCAAAGAAAGATGTTGGTCCCAACTTCCCTAATAATCCATCGAACAAGCTCGTAGAATATCCTCCAAGGTCTGAATTGTTCGTTCTGACTGCCCATCTGATTGAGGATGAAATGCTGTACTAAAATTTAATTCAGTACCCAACGACTTCTAAAGGCTTTTCCAAAAGTTAGAAGTGAACCTGGGATCACGATCAGATACAATGGAGAGGGGAACTCCATGTAACCTGACTATCTCTTTAAGATACAAACGGGAAAGTTGATCTAGGGAAAAAGTATCTCGTATATCAAGGAAATGAGCAGATTTAGTCAAGTGATCAACAATAACCCAGATTGCATTATTACCTCGAGATGTCTTTGGTAATCCCACAACAAAGTCCATGGATATATTCTCCCATTTCCACTCTGGCACTAGTAAAGGCTGAAGCATCCCTTTCGGTAACTACCGCTCTGCTTTAACCTTTTGACATGTCAAACACTTCACAGTAAAATCAGCAATATCTCTTTTCATTCCATCCCACCAGTATTACTCCCGCAGATCTCTGTACATCTTAGTACTGCCAGGATGAACTGAAAACGGAGAACTATGAGCTTCACATAACAACTCTCTCTTCAACTGTGAATCACAAGGCACACACAATCTCTTCCCAAATCTCAAAACACAATCATTATCAATGTTGAATTCAGGAAACTTACCTTTCTGAACTAGCTCTACCTTTTTCTGCAACTCACTGTCTTGCTTATGTGTTTTCTTGATTCTATCTGATAGAGATGATCTCATGGATACCTGAAACAAAACAGAAGAACTTCCTGCACCAACAACTTCTATGCCAAAGTTCATCAAATCCTTAATCAAAGGATCATGTTCCAAACGCAACATGGTAAATGAAGCATTACTTTTTCGACTCAAAGCATCAACCACTTTATTTGCTTTTCCTGGATGGTAATGAATTGTACAATCATAATCCTTGATTAATTCTAGCCATCTCCTTTTTCTCATGTTCAACTCTTTCTGAGTGAATATATACTTTAAACTTTTGTGATCAGTATATATTTCACACTTTACTCCATAAAAATGATGCCTCCAAATTTTTAAAGCGAAAACAACAGCAGCTAATTCCAAATCATGTGTAGGGTAATTTACTTCATGAGTTTTCAACTGTCGTGAAGCATAAGAAATTACCTGATCATTCTGCATTAGGACGCAACCAAGTCCTTTCAAAGAAGCATCACTGTATATAACAAACTGACCATTCCTGGAAGGTAGTGCCAAAACTGGAGCATTCACCAATCTTCTTTTCAATTCCTGAAAACAGTCATCACATTCTTTTGTCCAGATAAACTTAACACCCTTCCGAGTTAGCTTAGTCATTGGACTAGATAACCGTGAAAAATTTCTAACAAACCTTCAGTAATAGCCTGCCAAACCAAGGAAGCTACGAATCTCAGTTACATTTGTGGGTCTTGGCCATTCTTCAACAACCTTTGTTTTTGCAGGATCAACAGTTATCCCATATTTAGAAATAATATGACCAAGGAAAGAAATTTGTTGCAACCAAAACTCACACATTCTGAATTTTCCATACAGTTTATTTTCTTTTAAGGTTTGTAAGATAACCCTTAAATTTATTTCATGCTCCTCTTTACTTTTAGAAAACACCAAAATATAATCAATGAAAACCACCACAAACTTATCCAAGAACTCATGGAAAATTATATTCATTAAGTCCATGAATACAGAAGGTGCATTGGTTAGCCCAAAAGGCATTACTACAAATTCATAATGGCCATATCTTGTACGGAACACGGTCTTCAGAACATCTTCTTCCTTTACCTTCAGCTGATGGTACCCCGATCTCAAGTCAATCTTTGAAAAATACTGAGCTCCCTGGAGCTGATAAAAAAAATCATTGATATGAGGAAAAGGATATTTGTTCTTAACAGTGATGTTATTCAAGGCTCTATAATCAATGAAAAGTCTCATAGAACCATCTTTCTTTTTAACAAATAAAACAGGAGCACCCCATGGTGATGTGCTAGGTCGAATGAAAACTTTATCTAATAAATCTTGCAATTGCTCCTTCAACTCTAAAAGTTCAATTTGAGCCATTCGATAAGGGGGTTTTGAAATTGGTTTAGCATCAAGAAATAAGTAAATAGTAAACTCAACTTCCCGATCTGGTATTATTCCAGGCAACTCATTAGAAAAAACATCAGGATACTCATTTACCACTGGCACATAATTAATCTGAATAGTTCCTTTATTTTCAACGATGTGTGCAAGGTAACATTCATTTCTATCTTTTACAAGTTTCTTGGCCTCCTAATAAGTTATCAACAGTAAGGGTTCATTATTGTACACAAACTGAAAGTCTTTTTGAAAATAAACTTCTTTAGCTCTACAGTCAATCTTAGCATGGTAAATAGAGAGCCAATCCATACCTAGGATAACATCAAACTCTACTAGAGGTAGAACAATAAGGTTTGCAAGTAGGTTCTTTCCACAGATAAGGATAGGAAGATTCTTATAAATTCTTTTTGCCTCAACATTTCCCCCAGGTGTTTTTACCAAAAGTTCAGGAGTCATTTCTTGAGATGGTATTCCCATTTTAATAGAAAAGGTTTCAGAGATGAAAGAATGTGTAGACCCCGAATCAAACAACACACTGGCATAATCTAAAAAAAACAAAGTACCTGATACAAATTCATTTGATGGCCTGACATCTACTGAAGTAGTTGCAAAGGATTTCACCACCCCTTTCTGCTTGTAGTCTAACAGTTTCCCATCACCCAAGATCTTTGTTGGACACTCATTTGCATAGTGACCCATCTCAGGATGCTGATTTGGAAGGTTATTTCCTTCTGTATGCCTTCCTAGCACTACTTCCCTTTTTCCTCTACGGAAAACTATTCTGAACAAACATGTATTAGATGAAGTAACATGGTAATCTTCCAATGCTATATCATTTCAATTTTTTTGGATAATCATTTAATAGAATTATAACTCCTAAAGTTATCTAAACCGACCTATGATACCAAATATAAGGCCCCAGCCTTAAACCTTACTTAATCTTGAGTTATTACAAGATTACACATTGAGGATCTTTTCGGGTTTAGAGTTTTAGAGAATTAGATCATAAAACTTGCATTACATTCCATATATAAACAAAGTGGTCACATAAAGATAATATTCTTCTTTCCCATCAATGGAAACATATTTAAAATAAAACATGGATTCTTTCTTGACACTCCCTTGACACTATCATCATATCATGTACCTTTCCCTTGACCTGTGAAAAACATTTCAAAAAAACTTGGGATGAGCATAAAAAGCTCAGTAAGGGATATAAAATATATATGGGAAGGAAACATGGGTACATATATACATAAGAATGAAATCATAATTTACCCATAAAACATAAGCACTTCAACATACCTCATCAAATCATGAATAAATCATAGAAATCATAAGACATAAAGGTAACTTGAGGCATTCATAACATTCTTACGTAGGGAGTAACCCTCTTGGTTACGTTTGGAATACCCATCACAGTATATTCCCTAAATCTCTTCGGAGAAACCTTAACGTTTCACTCCTTCACGTTACCCAATGCATTGGAGAGCTATATCGGGCTCACCCGCCCTTAGTTTATCACGGAACCACCCGTCTTCATAATAATGCCCAAGAACCTCAACATAATCGTATCACATAAAACATGCATAAAGGAAACATAACATTTCCACCTTTCAATCACAAGATATAAACACAACACATTGATATAAAAACATTATGAAAACCATTTTCAATACCAAAATAAAAGAAAAGTAAAACATGGTATTTATTTTTCTTTTAAAAAAAAGGTATGGCTTGTAGAGGAAGCCGAAACTCAAATAATGGTCACGGCGGCGGAGAAGTCGTTGTCGCCGCATACGTATGACAAAAACATTACCTTTTGTCGTTTAGTAAAACGCTTCATATAAAAAAGATTCCTTTTGGATAAACGTAAAAGTCAAAGGGGTTTATATGCCATATAAAAGAAGGTTTTGTATAAAACAAAATATGCCTCAATGAAAGGAGATTGAGATGAAGTCCCATACCTCGGGTCCGACTTAACTCGGTCGTTTTTTAATCTCCTGAATAATAAACTTGAGTTAATTTATACTTGTTTAAGAACCTTTTTAAAGTTCATTATTCCTTTTATATCACTTATTTCCATGTCATTAACACTATGTAATTTTTTAAGTTAATAACGGTCGTTTTAACGATCATTGGTACTTGAGTCAAAAATAAACCCTTTATAATTACATGTTGTTCATGTATCCATTATATAAAGAATTATAATCATTATGTATATATCATAAATATCCATTATATACATGCATTTATAATATTACATAATCATTTAGAGGTAAGAAATGAAATGCACCGTTCATGGAGACGGTAAGCCGTACGTACGCATGAACGCTACTTTCATTTCTATTTAGTATTTTATAGAATGGAATCATAATGATATAAAGGTATATTATAATTCCAGTATAATATCATATGTAATATCATATTTCCATCCTTTATACATCCCACATATGGTATTTAACGAATCAAATCACTTTGAGGGGGCGGTAGTCCGCACTTCCTTAAATGAAGATATCACGTTTACCCATAATGGAAACCATAAAGGTATACCCAAAATGAAAAATACAGAAGCTTAAGGAAAACATAAACATATTATATATCATATATAAATATAGTAACATCTTAATGGACACCTTTTAAGGTGTTAAAATAATGTTGAACAATCATCATTTCGGGAGGCATAAATTCACCATCCACAGAAACAGTATGTCCTTTAACCATTAGATGTAGGTGTATGTAAGTGTAGCTCGAATACTTCTTATAACAACATCCTAGTATATTGAGGATACTGGATTTGTTACAAAAGAAAATAATAAAAAGAGTTTAGGGGGTTGGAGAAGAAAAATCAAACAAAAGGACTCAAAAGAAGACATTACCTTAAAATCGGGTAACTCTCTTAGATTTGTGCTCAAAGGATTCCTTGGGAAGACTTCGGCCCAAAGTGAGGATTCAAGGAGTAAGAGAGGGATGTGGAGAGACAAAATGGGCAGGGTTTTCCCGAGCCAAAGGCTTTGGGAGTGTGGTTAAGGAGGTATAGGTGGGGGCCTTTTATAAGAGGAGAGGAGGGGCACTCTTGGAAAGTAAGAAAATGTTACTTTATTTGAAAATGAGTTTCGGATTTAAAAGGTCCCACATTGATATAATTCGTGGATAAGGTGATAAGGGTTATAAATCCACCCATCCAATAGGTTTTTTCCATGTGTAGGTCTTAGATTTTACATTATCATTCTATTTTATTTAAATCGTTAAATAATGAGGTCATCGCTGCGTCATCGTGATGTCATAAATAATTTAATTTATTTAAAGTCTAAAAATTATAAAAAAATACTATGATGTAGGAAATATTTTTATCTTTACAATGACTATTTATAATAAAAAATATTATCTTTATAACCCCATGTAAAAATTGTTTTAGTAAAACATATCATGTTTGTGTCATTTTTACTTTTACATTAAATAAAAAGTTATTTATGTCATTTCCCAACCAAAGTGGATCCATGGGATCCAAAAGTTGACCCATGGATTGTATTGATCGGCCATGACACATCCAATGAGGTTAGGACATGTGTCTAGGTCATTTCATTTTATTAAAACATTATTCTTACCTTAAACTACACTAATTACCTATAATCGCGATTAAGAACTTAAGAGTTACTATTCACCAAAAAATTATTTTAATCTCATTGAACCACATTTTACTTCTTAATGACAACCATGTATGTTGGATTTTTTAAATTCAAAACACAGAAGTGGTAAAATTTCATTTAAACTAAAAATCAGTTTTTATAAGTACCACTTAGTGGTTTCACTATTCATCAAAAATTGAAGTTTTTCAGAAAAATACCAAAAATTCCCCCTAAGATATATTTGATATTCCAAATTCAAAAATGAAGTCTATTTTAAAAAATTCAAAACATATAAGTCACATTAATTAATTTAATAATTAATTCCCGCTGTCATGACAAATAGCGTGTTTTTATGAAACAATAAGTATCAAAAGATTGACACTAGTTTAAGTCTGATTTCAAAGTGAAATTGATTCCAATGACCACCATTGGATTAAATGGTAAAAATATATTCTAATTTCACTTCAAAACCAATTCAAAATATAATCTAATCATATAAATAAATTAGATTAAAAATCAGTTTTGATGTAAAATGCAGTATTTTTCACTATTCATTAAAAAATGAACATTGTCTGAAAAATACCAAAAATTCACACAAAGTAAATTTTGATATCCCAATCATAAAGAATAAGTTTATTTTGACAAACATAGCTTATAAAATTGTCTAAATATGGATTTAAAAATGGTTTTCCATCAAAAGGCAGTAAAACAATCTTTTAAAAATATTAGTGTATTCCATGCTTAAGATTGGATTTATTTTCATTTTAAGCCTCTAAAACACTATATAATTCATTAATAGACATAGATAAAAATATATATTATTCATTACTTACTTGGGATGTTACATGTCACTTGTTGGGAAAGTCTCTAGTTTTATAGAGTAGTAATAAAAACAACTTTATTGCACCATCTACTACTGAAGCTGAATGCATAGCTGCAAGAAATTTCTATTCCAAGATTCTATAGATGAAATATAATTTTACTATATTATGGATATCAATTCAAACATTTACCTATAAATTGTGATAACATAAGTTCTATTAATATTTCAAAAAGTCTAGTATCTCATTCAAGGAAAAACACATTGATATACGACATCACTTTTTAAGAGATCATTTTCAAAAAGAAGATTTCACTCTTGAATTCATTAGAACAGAACATTAACTTGATAAAATTTTTATAAAGCCTATAAATTATGAGAGATTAAACTATATAATAAATTAATTAGGTATTATTAATTACTATTAAAATGTTTTATGGTATAATTTTAATATTCTTATAAATATATATGCACACATAAGTTTTGCTTATATCAAATGTTCTTTTATTTATTAATTTTTAAAAATATATCATATGAGATTTTAAATATGTATAAAATTTATTTATTTCCCCACACGTTACTTTTACAAAAAGAACTAAATGATTGAAATATCTTGAATTACAATCCAAATCACCACACTTCCCTCTAACTCAAACCAAACCCTCCTTTGATCCTTCCTTTACTAAAACCCTAGCCTTTATAATATGTGAATCTTAGTGTGTGTGATCAATATATATATATATATATATATTGTTTGATGAATATGTTCCAAAATCCTAAAATTCTCCCAAGAATGAAAAGTAAAGTACCAACGCACCTTATAAGCTTACAAAACCCCATATCCTTTCTCACAATGTTTTTCAATAAAAGGAAATCAATATTGAATTGTTTCAAACTATTCATTCATTAGTACAATAAGACGTGCTATGTGAATGTTGGATGAGTTGGTTTCTGAATGAGAATCTCTCCCTATATCCTCGGTTAGTAAAATTGTTTTACCTAAATATGATATTTGAATCTAGATATTAAGAAGACATGATTATGACTATTGTAGATGGTCTTGAATGTGAGTTATCATTTTTATTTTGGGATAACTATTTAGGGTTCCCTATTTGGGAGAATATAAGGATTCCTAGAGATATCAATCTATTCTAGTGGTATCTATTTAAACCAAACCACTTTCAAGTTTATGAATATCATTTGGAATCAATGGAAGGGGATATGGATAACAGATAAATAAAAGGTGTATGAAAGGTTCAATCTAGTTAAGTACACTGCTAGACCAAGATATATCATTAATATAGTAATGGAATAATCAAAATAAGAACTATATACCTCTATTATATAAGTTAAGATACCCCTTATTATCTTATATCTCAAAGGAGAAACTTGGAGAAAACCTTCATACATTAAGTTCAGTGACTCTATCACTTCCTCCACTTATTAGGATATTCATGCACCTAAACAATATTGTCATTTTTAAGATAAATATAATATATCCCACCATTAAGGACCTTATTCTACACCTATCTATATAATAAATGGATAATTTCATACAGTTTAAGAATGATCTTCTAGAAGTTAAAAAAACATTTCTCAGCATTAGTTGGGAAAATAACTTTTTCAGACAAAAATATGTTTCTTGCACTTTTGAGAGTGAAGTTGAACATATCTAGCTAAATATTTTTATTAATTTTGATCATATTAATCATGATATTATGATATTTAGTACTTAAATGGAGGATTTTAGTGACCATATTGGATCTATCCAGGTTGATTTACTAGAAATGTTGGCTAAAATGTATAGAAGGTGCCTCTATGTTATCACTAGTCCTTTTATACCCTCTAACCCATATTCATCCCCTCATACCTTAGTACCTATTAATAAAGATCTTATTAGAATATTAATCCCTGATGGAATTCATAATATCATTGAAAATGTGAAGGAAATCCAGAATCAAGTGAAAATAGATGTTGTTGTACATATGGAAAAGTTGTATGATATGTTTAGAGATGAATAATTCAAGGGTTCCATAGACATGGGTGTAATCTAGGGTGATATCAAGTAATATCTCATGCATATTTACACTAAGGAGGATATCAAGACTCAATTTATTTCTTTGTAAAGATACATAAAAATCCCTCCATTGATTGTGTATTTCAAATCTATTATGGATAATCTGTTAGTCACGATTCCTATTATTAACGAGTTTATATTATAAAAGGATGAATTCCTTTAGATTATGAAACATGGATCTAGGGATGTAATTTATATTACCCAGATTTTAGATACTTATATGAACATTGCAAGTGCCCATGTTTTAGAACCTTTTGCTTTAACTATACCCAACATATATCCATCTTTATCCCAATATTATATAGAAACTTCATGCTTAGTTTCTATAGCTTCCTTTACTATAACATCTACCTCACTTGTTGAACCTCCAATAGGACCATTTAGTATCACCCCTTCTTAGGTCTTATATCAGAGCAGACCAATTACCAAAGGTATCACAATTCCAGTATCTAGTTCAATTTATCATTATACACCTTCTCCTCTTATTGTTGGAAAAGGGAAGGACCCATTTGTTCATTCTACCCTTATGGACCCTAAGGATTCAGATTCATATTAGAGATTCCGATATGTCCCCTTGTAATATTTTTAAACAATAATGAAATATATTTTTATTATACTTTCAATATCTTAATTTTCATTTCCAAATTTTCTTTACTTTTTTACTATATCAATATCTATTAATTATTTTTGATAATCCCAAAAGTGGGAGTAAAATATTTCATATTAACAACCTGGAATGAATTTTATGTTGCAATATATTTTAATATTTCATTAGTTTCTCAATGATTTATGTATTTAGTTAGGCCATGATTTATGATCATAAAAGGGGAGTTTTTTTTGTATAATTTTTTAATTATTTTAAAAATAAAAAATAATTCTTATGTTGTCTCCAATCTATTCTATGTTTTATGAAGTATTTTTTTTGGAAAAATATTGAAAATTTCTTAAGCCTTGAATCGAATGTAAATATTATTTATATTATCAACTGCTAAAGCATCTATCGACTGTATGAATAAAACTTGACAATCTAAATTTCATGAAGTATTATATCGATTTTATGGTAGGTGCATCCACTGTGGAAAACATCATAAAGAAATTAATATACCATAATAAAAATTGAGTGATTGTATGTTGTTTCTCAGGATACTGTGACGATAAAGATTTTCACAAAGCCATAGATCAAACACATGATCAGTGGATCAACCACATGTCTATCAGATTAACCATGGCTGTGTTATCACAAACTCTTTGATCAACCTCATGAACATCCTTATGAATTTAAAGCCAAATTTAAGTGACCGTGTGTCTATAAAAATATAAAAAATTATTTTATCGACCATAAATTTAAATTATATCTTTTGTAAGATTCCAATTGACTAAAAATTAAAGGAAAGTTACCATGTGATAACGTTAGTTTCTTGGAAAGGTGATTAAGAGATTGCTTAACTTATTGAAGTGTCCATAAGAAGAAGTCAATATTTGAAAAATTATGCGATCAAATATAAGTTTTAGTGATTGATCATACAAATTTCTCAAGTAATCTAATAAAAATTCTTGAAAAGTGATAAATATGCCTTGAATGCTAATGTGGAACACTTGAAATGACAACATCTAAAAGTGAGTATTATATTGTTAAATATAATATGCCAACCAATTTTCTATATGGAATTAAATATTAGAAAGAAGCATTTAAGGATCCCATATTTTATGTTGAGTTTAATGATTTTTAATATGAGTTTTAAATGGATCTTTTTGGAGAAATTATTATTTCTAAAATATGAAAGAAGTCAAAGAAAATAAATGTTAGACATAAGAACTAACAATAAAATTTTTATGAACAAAAATGATAAATTTCCACTCTATTATTATTTGAAATTAATTGAAATATATAATAACATATTTTGTCCCACATCTCATTACCAAATAAAAAGATGAAATACAAGAATAGAAGAATCATATGAAAAAAATATAACTCGTACTCTATATAAAAATTCTTAACTTCTCTTGCTCTATTATTTTTAAACCATTGAGCTCTATTTGATTTACATTGTATATATTTTATACACTTGATCATATGAAATATTGGCTAGTATGATATACTCTCTAAAATTATTTATTATTATCTATAATCTCATAAATAACTATAGAAGAGGTAATCTGTATCCTAAAAAACATTGTTCATTGTTGTATATAATACATGATTCAGGTCATGAATCAAGTTTATTATTTAATAAACTAATCTTAGAAGTGGGTAATGTTTAATTAGATAGGATTATGTATCATATTAAGACTAAAAATATTATATTTTTATTATTATATGTTTCAAAGTTTTGTTTACACTATTTTTGAAACCATTTTTAAAATCTATTTAACAAAACTATACTTTAATAGTTAGATCTTAATTGTGATACTTCTACTATTTTGTGCATATAGAGTAATATCAAAATATTTAAATAATAATTATATTATTATAGTTGTTTTTGATCAAAATTATGAGAGGCTATTAAAATTAATTTAATTATATTTACCTATAGTATCAGTTAACTGATCATTTTTCAAATTAGGGGATTTAATTTTATAATTTTTTTAATGTAAATTTTAATTGGAAACTCAATTCAACCCCAAATTTAGTTTTTCACTCCATAAAATGGGTTAAATTAAATCCAAAATATTAAAAAATTTATTATTATCATATTTATACATTATATAAACTTTTAAAATGAACCATGTAAGACGGTCATGAAAAATGAATAATGTCTTTTCATGGATTCGGTAGTCCATATGTATGCATGAATGATGTTTTAATTTTTATATTAAATGAAAAATAAATAAATTAGACAATATTTTACTTTTATAGAACCATAAATATGTTATAATTTTCATATTTATTCATTAGTTCTATCCTTATGATCAATCTTGTAAGGTATACATGAAAAAAAATCACATCACTTTGCGGAGGTGGTAGTCCACACGTACGCACGAGCGACATTATTGTTTCCAATGGATGGAAGGGTAAGAAGGTAAGTAATATATTATATTTAAAGTATCATAATTATGTCATAAATATCTTATATATTTATTAAATACATTATTTAAACTATCCATATTATCCGATGATGAGAAATGAAACACATCGCTTCGTGGAGGTGGTAGTCCACACATACACATGAGTGAACTTTTTTATTTCCCATAGGATGGAAATAGAGATGAAAAAGGGTTTTAACGCAATCATAATAAAATTTAATTATTTTTAAGATACTTATTTTTTTACTTCATAATGTTTAAATTATATTTTAAGGGGTTAGAAGAAGAAATAAACATGAAACACTTAGTTAAGAATTATATATCTTCTTTGGAAAACATCCCTTGGATTACACCTTAAGACTTTTTAGGTTGGTATTTTGGTGATAAAATAACCAATATGATGTGGGGATGGATTTTGGGAAGGTATTTTTTAAGTATTTACCTATATAAATGTCTTAAATTGTGTGATTAAGTGAAAAAGGTTTCATTTTATAAGTGAATGGAGTGTCACACTTGTAAATACTTAAAACTTTTAAATATAATATATGTCATTCTCAGGTTCAAGTGGAAAAAACTGAAAAAATTAGAATAAAAGATAGTGTAAGGTATAAATACATTCAAAAAATAATATTTATCCAAGTTTTATAGAAATTTGATACCTTATCTATTTGTTTGACCCCCCCATTAACCCTTTTAAGCTTTTTTGAGGTGATAAAGTTTTACCAAGGTTATTATTCATAATGAAAAAAATGAAATTGAAATTTTTAAAAAGTATTAAACTCAAAATTATAAATATAAAATTCATTTTTAACATATTCAATTTTAAAAAGTAATAAAAATTAATTTTAATATAAATATGAAAACCACAATGAAAATAGTTTTTAGAAAAATTCCCTTTTTAAGCATAAAAATGATTTTATACCAAAATAAAGTATAAAGATAAATAATATAACAATAATTGGATTAATATTATTAAAATTTAAATAATTTTAATTTTAAATAATCCACAATATAATTTTATTTTTTTTAAATAATTTAAAAAAATGAAAGTTTCACTAAAAATTGGAATTTTTCAATATTCACAAAAAAAATATTTTCAGAAAAATCCAAAAAATTAACCTTAAGATATATTTTATATGAATATTTAAAAAATTAATTACATTTTATAAAATTAAATTTCTAAAATATTGAAATTTAACTTTTAAATAAAATTATGTAATACATGGAAAAACAATTTAGTTAAATAAAAGTGTTCATTTTTCAATTGAAAAATCATATTAAATTATTTATAAAACTATGATGAATATAAATCCACAAAATGAATAATTATAAATTATATGGTTGATTTATTTCTAGTATTACCTGGAATAGGATTTTTAGGTAAGGGAATATGGTATAGTAGAGGGGATAATTTTATTTTTAGGCTTGGCTTTGAAGGAGTAGAGGAGGGATTCTTTTATTTGCGAGAGGAGTGAAATTTGTGTATTATTAATTTCATAATATAAAAATGGGAAGTTATTCTAAGAGAAATTGGATCCAATATGATAAAAAATGACATGTTATACGTCGAGGGTTGAGAAATCCTCTTTACACCCAATTAAAGATAATGTTTTTTGATATTTTGTGACCATATCCCTTAATTTAACCATTTTACAAAATTTTACCCTTAGCGTGGTTACTAAATTTTACTATGGAAACTTATTTTTATAACTAAAAATAAAATGGAAATTATTACCTAATTTTAACATTATGATTCCAAATATCAATTTTTTTTACAATATTTAATTTCTATAGGCAATAAAAATTAATCTTAATAAAAGTATGTTTATAACAACATAAACATTTATTTAAAAAACCATAATTTTAATCAGAAATATGAATTTACATAAAAATAATGTATAGTATTTATTCTCATGATATTTATTGGCTTATTATTAAATAAATAATATTTTTTTCTGCTTTAAAAGAAAGTGAAAACTGAATGGATCATTATGAATTCTTTATTAAAGGAAAATGACTAAAATAGTTTTTTATTAGATTAAAATATAAATTGGCTTCCAAAAATCCAAGAATATATTTTAAAATTAAATATATTAAATTTAAATGAATAATTTTACTTCTGGAATTAATTTTTGGTTGATCAAAAGGTTTCATATATTTTTATATATTTATTATATAATAATGATTTAATAAAAGCTACGATATTTTTAAAAATGATATTTTTCACTAAAAATTTAAAAAGTAACAATTTTAGAAAAATAGAAAAAAATCACCCCAAGATAATTTTGACAAGATTAATTCAAAAATTAATTTTATTTTATCAAATTAAAATTCTAAAATTTATAAATTTATATTTTAAATGAATATATAAAATATAAATGAAACATGATTTTATAGAAAAATAACCTTTTAAACTTTCAGTGTTCTTAATATTATTTTATATTAATTTATAATTGAAATAATTTTAATAAATTAGTTTATACATTAAAATATATTACATTTTATCTCAATAATCTTTTAAATGTGGTCAATTTAATTTATTAGGATAAAATACCTATCACTTCAAAATAGTTCTTTGACAAACATTACTTTTTAATATTAAATAGATTTAATCACATTTAAATATGTAAAAATTAAATTTAATAAATTAATTGATATTATAAACATAAATTATAATAATTATATTAAATTAATATAAATAAAGGTTTTTATTGTAAGTCGTTTTCTTATCTTTTAATTTACTTTAGGTTTTATTCTTATTTCAATTTTATTAATGATGTTTCACATTGTATACTCATAATATATTAATGTTTACCTTTCATTGTAATTAATTATATATCAGTTTTTTTTTTCAGTTCTATGTGTGAAACAATATATTCAACAAGTTATTTATTTTAAATAAATACATACTAAAATCTCAAGGTGTTACATTCCACCCCTTAAAGAAATTACGACCTTGAAATTTTAATTTCCCACATCATTGAAAACATATGAGTGTGTTTTTAATATAGTTATAATCTATGAGAGAATTTATAATGATTTATGCACCTTACTATCATGGTTAAGAATCATCTTTTACCTCATAATATAAATATATCTATATTTTTATTTTTTTCAAAATCATTTGTCCCAAATATACTTACTTAGTAATAAGACTTAGGGTTTTCTAGAAACATAACTTTGATAGCTTCATTCTCATGATCTTATCACTAGTGTAGAAAACATTTATCACAACAACATTTTTTATGTTGGTTATATATAACATGTAGAAAACTATGAAACTGGATTTATCATGTCGTTTAAAAAATAAATGACATGATAAACGGAATCCTGAAGGTTTATCACATCGGTTATAAAATATCTAAAGTGATAAACAGCCGACCCTCGATTTATCACGTCAGTTAGATTATAACTGACGTGATAAACTAAAAAAAGCATTTTTATCACGTCACTTATTTTATAACCGACGTGATAAACCGAGGCTTGGGGGTTTATCAAATCGGTTAAAAAATAACTGATGTAATAAACCTAAATAAAATGATTTATCACATCGGTTATTTTATAACCGACGTGATAAACTTAAAAAAAAATTGTTTTATCACATCGGTTATTTTATAACCCACGTGATAAAATTAAAAAGGAATTGGTTTATTATGTCGATTATAAAATAACTGACATGATAAACTGAGTGCCGATGATTTATCACATCGGTTATAAAATAACCGACGTGATAAACCCTTTAAATGATTTATCGGGACCCGTTTTCTTATCTGTTTTCTTCGATCTACGGCTTGCGTCTCGTCTCTCTCGCGCGGAAAACCTAGAAATCCACCTAGAAACCATTCTCTCAACTTCGGTTTTTCTAGATCCTTAATCATATTTATTATTAGAAAATATATCAGATCGAATCGCAATCCCTAAGTAAGACTTTAAACTCTCCCCAATTTCATTTCTTATTTTTTGAGGATTCCGTAAATTTATTTTTTTCGATTTCATTTACTTCGATTCTAATGTTCAAGTTTATAATCTAGTTTATCACCTATTTATGTATGTTTTAAATGCATATTGACAGTTAATATGATGATTGAATCAAATTGATTTTTTTCAAATGAATAAGGGTTGTCTATTACGAAAATTGTGGTGAATAAATTCTAGATTTTACATAATTTTCTCATTATGGGTTGATCCATTGAGGGTTTTGTGTCATCATTTTGTCATTATGGGTTTATCCAACAAGGGTTTTGTATAATTCCATGTTTATGGTTTTTCTTTTTTGTCTTCTTAATTGTTTTTCTTGTTATTACAAATAATAACTTTTACACATGTTTGATTTCATTTTTTTATATTTCAAAATTGTTTTGCATTAAAATTATGATATTTTTCATTTAAATATAAAATTTTCTTTTCTTTACAAGATGTATAATTTTGATATTTGTTATAGGTAATTATGAGTCGAAGTTGTATTAAGACACATCGAATGAGTAATGAATATGAGGAAGGTGTTAATGCTTTTTTGGAATTTTCTAGATGAAATGTTCCAAGCAATGACATTTTTTTCTATCCATGTCTAAAATGTTTGAATATGAAGAAGATGAAAAGTAGAGATATCAAAGATCATCTAATTTGTCATGGTTTTAATCCAAGTTACTTCCCTTGGATTTGGCATGGTGAAACTGGACAAAATGTCAGATCTATTGATGATGATTATTTGCAAGATGATAACTCAGATGGAATTGAAGAAATGATTCATGATATTGCAGCAGAATAAATTGAGATAGAATCGATAGTTGCGTGTCTATATGGTGATTCTGAAAAACCATTGTATCCTGGTTGTAAAGACTTTACGGTTTTTTCGGTAGTGTTAGGATTGATTATCCTGAAGGTGAAACATGGATGGAATGACAAAAGTTTTATGGAGCTGCTACAATTGTTGAAAAACATTCTTCTAAAAGACAACAATCTTCCAGAATCACATTATAAGGCAAAAAAAAATATTATGCCCGATGGGAATTGGATACAAGAAAATACATGCATGTCTGAATGACTGTATAATATATAGGAAGAAATATGAATTTCTGTCAGAGTGTCCTAAATGTGGGACATCATGGTATAAGTTGAAAGAAAAAGAACAGGCTAATGTATAGATTACAAAGATCCCTGCCAAAGTATTTTGGTATCTTCCTATAATTACTCATTTGAAACGTTTATTTGCTAACTCACATGATGAAAAAAGATTAAGATGGCATGCTGGTGAGTGGATATGTGATGGAAAAATTCGTCATCTAGGTGATTATCCACAATGGAAGAAAATTTATGAGATGTATCCGACATTCAGAAATTAAATTAGAAATCTCAGACTTGGATTGTGCAAAGATGGAATGAATCCATATCGAAGTCTCAGTAGCACACATAGTTCATGGACTATTTTATTGGTAATTTACAACCTCTTTCCTGAAGTTTGTATGAAGCACAAATATTTCATGTTGAGTATAATGATCTCTGATCCAAAGCAACCTGGAAATGATATTGATGTTTTCTTTTCATCATTGATTGATAATTTGAAACTTTTATGGGAGGATGGTATAAGAGTGTATGATTCTTATAAAATGAATTATTTTCAACTGCATGCAGTGCTTATGTTCACTATAAATGACTTCCCAGCATATGGAAATTTGTCTGGACACAGTGTAAAGGGGCATAAATCATGTCCAATTTGTGAACAATAGAATTCATATTGTCAATTGCATCATGGGAGGAAAACAGTCTAAATGGGTCATCAAAAGTTTTTACTTATGGATCACTCATATAGAAGACTAAAAAAGACATACAATGGGTCACAAGAATTAGATATTGCTCTGAAACCTTTATCCCCTGATGAGTATTTTGAGAGGGTGTAAAACCTTGATGTGACATTGGGAAAGACACATAAATCTGGTAATGATAGACATGTTTGGAAAAAAAGGTCAATATTTTTTGAGCTACCATATTGGAGATATCATGAAGTGAAGCATAATATTGATGTCATGCATGTGAAGAAGAATATCTGTGATAGTTTGATTGGAACATTGTTAAATATTAAAGGAAAGACTAAAGATGGATTTAATGAAAGATTAGACTTACTATCAATGAGAATACATTTGGAGTTAGCTCCGACTTCTGATGGAAGACGAACATTTCTTCCTCCGGCTTATCATACATTATCCAAGAGGGAGAAAATTAGCTTCTATCAGTGTCTTCATGATATCAAAGTGCCTCAAGGTTATTTTTCAAATGTAAAAAACTTTTTCTCTCTGAAGTATTTGAAGTTGATAGGTATGAAATCTCATGATTGTCACGTCATGATGCAATAACTTCTACCGGTTGCATTGCGTGGAATATTTCCCATCCGTTTCAGAAAGACTATAACGAAGTTGTGTTATTTTTTCAATTCAATTTGTAACAAGGTTATTGATGTGAATTATTTGAACATTTTTTTGAAACAGATGAAATATCTATACTTTTTCAATTGGAAATGTATTTCCCTCTATCTTTTTTTGATATAATGGTGCATTTAATGGTTCATCTAGTTTGAGAAATAAGGATTTTTGGACATGTATTTCTTCGTTGGATGTATCCTTTTGAAAGGTATATGAAAATATTGAAGAGGTATGTTAAAAATACTTATCAACCTGAAGCCTCCATTATTGAAAATTATATTTCTGAGGAGGTTTCAGAGTTTTGTACGAGATAATTGTCTTCATTAGAGCAAATAGGTTTGCCTATATCTCGTCATCAACGAGTTAATACTGAGGGAAAGGGGATTCGTGGCTTGAAAGTCAAATCATTGTCAGCTGAACAAATGAAGAAGGTACATTTATACATATTGTATAACATATCTGATGCTCAACCATATATCACATTTCATATTAATGAGTATAAATAATGTCATCCAAAAAAGAATGAAATGTAGATTTTGAATGAGCACAACAAAACATTTTTGACATGGTTTAAAAAGACCCTACTTGGTAGATCAGATATCTCAGAGATGTTAAGATGGTTAGTGGGTGGTCCAAGTTTAAATTTGATAACATGGTCCGAGTATGACATTAACAGCTATACATTTCATACGAAATCTTAGGACAACAGAAGTGCAGTTCAAAATAGAGGGGTATTGGTGTTTGCAGAAGCAATGCATTTTTCGACTTCTAAAGACAGAAGTACAATTTCTACATCAAGTACATATTATGGAGTTATTGAAGAAATATGGGAGGTTGATTAATTTAAAATCAAATTTACTATTTTTAACTGCAAATGGATTTTCGGTAACAACAGTGTGAGACACGATGAATTTGGAATGACAATTGTTAATTTGAATAGATTGGAAGACACAAAAGATTATTTTATACTAGAAACACATGAAAAACAAATTTTCTATGTTGTTGATCAATCAGATATGAAGTGATCTATTATTTTACAAGGAAGAAAATAATATGTTGGTGAGGATCAACTTGATGTAGATGCTGATTTATGTGATATCCCTACTTCCATGGAAAGTTTAGCAGAAAATAATGATGAGCATGTCGTAGACATGGTTTGTTCCATAAGGAATGATCATGATGAAGGAATTTGGGAAAACAATCCATTTGTACATTCCTAATATTATAGGTAATGTATTTTTACCATGTTTACCTTGTTTACCATGTTTACCATGTTTATCATGTTTACCATAGTTTACCATAGTTTACCATGTTTAACATGTTTACCATATTTTACCATATTTTATCATAGTTTATCATGTTTTCCTTTATGTAAGTTATATATTTATTGATTTTGTTGAAATTCCAATTACACTACCGTGTTTTACATGTTTAAAATATTTACCATTGTTTGTCATGATAAACCATATTTACCATGTTTACCATTGTGATAGTTGAATTTGTTTATTCATGAATTAATGTTTCCTTTTTTTGATTTCAAGGACAATGAAAGATCAATCAGTTGATCAACCACATGATTCTGAAGGTGAGAAACATGACGATTCCTCTGGGGAGGAAAATTTACATTCAACTGTTGATGTTCCCCAATCGTCTTCATCTGCTCCCATAACAACTAAGAGTTCAAGAGTTGGTAAACATGGCAACACACGTTTACCAAAATTATCAGTTGTCCTTGCCCAGGACTAGAGGATAATAGTTTAATTTGATGAAAATTATATTCCAATAGGTCCAAATGAATTATTTTAAGAATTTTGTATCAAATCAAGGAAAAATCAAAGTTAGAATTTTGTACAATGATTGAAAAAATGTGGATGAAACGATAAAAGATCATTTGTGGGAGACTATTTTGGTAAGATATTTTTCTACTATTTGACTTATCTTTAAAAAAATATAGTATAATATAAACACTCTCTTCTTTATCAGATGACATTTGATATTCCTGACACTGGAGGAGTCAAGAATAAATGTTTATCGATGGAAGGTAGAAGATGGAGGGATTTCAAATCGACCCTCACATCTGATTTCTTTTATGGTCAAATAAATCATGACAATCCATGTCATATATATCCTTTCATAGATGAAGACACATGGAGAAAATTTGTTCAAAGTAGGAGACTAGAATCATTTTTGGTAAGTGCAATGTAACATTTTATAAGATTTCTTATATAACTGAACTTATTAATAATTTATTAATGATTTCTTATTTTCAATTTAAAAAAACAAGGAAATCTCATCAGGAGATCCAAGCTAAAAATTTATACCCTCATAGATTATCTCAGGGAGGGTATACATTATTAGAAGAACAAATGATGGCAGAAAAATTAGAAAAACTTATAGCTAAGTCTTCATGCTCAGGAGAGATTGTTCTTCCATCCCCTCCATCTAGACATGAAAAATGGAAGAGGGCTCAGATGGGAAAAAAGGGGAAATATCTTTCAGATGAATTGAGGATCGCAGCTGAGAGGATTGTAAGATATTTATTTTATTTATTTAAATTATTTTCTATGAATTATATAATTTGAATCAATAATTTTTTCAATTAATTAATACAGGATTCTCTTGAGGAGTAGAGCACACAGGGGGCATTTACAGCTGCTAGGAGGCATGATATTTTATCTGAAGCATTGGGAATGCCCGAACACCCTGGTCGTGTACAAGGATACCCAACAGGTGTATCAGTAAGAAAAGTGTTGCCACGTTCTTCAAAGTCTTCCATTGAGGGTGTTTATAAAAAAATAGATTCTTTGGAGGCTGAAGTTCAAAATATTAATGCGAAAATGGAGGAAAAGATCATAGCATCAGTACAATCTATGTTTTCAGACATGCAAAGACAATTTCAGACTTCAGCTCCCACTCCTCCAGATCCCCCTACAGACCCCATTTTTTACCCTCCACCTCCAGAAGCAGATCCCACTCCCCCACCTCTGGCAGCACCTCCCACTCCAACACCTTAGCCTGAGGCCTCCATTGCTCCACCTCAACCTGTGTACCCCATTTTTATCCTACTCCTTCACCACAGCTTCCTACTTATTGTGAGTTATATGTTGATGATCCTCACCATCATATAGTGGCATATGGGCTGGTATATTATATAGGAGATATGGTTCATCATCAGTAGTTAGAGTTAGAGCAGCATAGGGTCACTGTATAGGATATTATAGATATATCAGCTCGAGTTTCAGTACCTATGGATGAGGTGGCAACAATTGGACATAGTATCAGCCAATTTTTAGTTTGGACATCCAGACTTCTATGAGTCATTACCATAGAGGTATGTGCGTTATATCTTATATTTTATTTATTAATAAATTTGTTTTAGAATTTTAAAGCTAATATATTTATCAATTTATTTACAGTAATACTTTAAAGGTAAAGAAATAATTTATAGACAACAACAAAGACAAATGGCTATGACATCATATACAAATTTTAGTAGTCTTGATAGATTGTCAAGATATTAAAATTTATTAGTGGAGCATTATTCATTTCCATTGGAAGGTCATGTTTTTGGAAATGCAATAGATGTGGGAATTTTGAAAAATAATATCATAGAGCTTGTTACTGGAGACAAGTTGGGAGTCAACGTGGTACAGATTTTTCCCATGTAAGTATTAACACAATTTTGTCCCTACGTTAAATTTATAAAAAAGAGTACTTATTTATATTTTGTATCAGGTATCTTTATAACATGTGTGAGAGTAATGACCAGACATATGTATATGGGTTCATGGACCCACATTTGGTTTCCCCTGATGCACATTCATTGGATGAGGAAGAAAGAGTAATTTATGTTGCTGAAAGATTTCAACAAAATATTATCACACAGTGTTAGATGATGCCTTATTGTGAGAGGTATAAAACATATATCTGATATTGTTCTATCAATTTTAACAAAAAAACTACTAACCTAAAATTTTCCTTTATATCAATGATCATCAGATGTTGAGTGTTTTTTGTCCATGGGAGAAAACACTATATTGGATATGCTCTGTCCATGGTGATCTGCGGAAAAGTTTTAATAATTCGTTGGAGAAGTATGTTTAAATTTCCTAATAGTTTTTTATATTATAATGAATTTTAAATTTATCTCATTCATATTATTTTCTAACCGGGGATGGAACAACTTTCGAAAAACCACAAATAAAAGGGGTGCCAAGATCAAATATGTACAAGTGAAGGTAAATATCCATTTATAATTTGTACTTTTGGATGTATTACATAAAAATTTATATTTAATTTACACTCATTTAAATATAATTGTCATGAAAAACAAGGCATCATCGAATGTGGATATTATATGTTCAGATTTATGTTTGCAATAATTACAATGGGAACACTTTTGAAGTTTGACCAGGTTAGATTTTCTTATGAACATTGCCATAATATTTCAGTTGATTTATTAATTTTACATGTTAACTATTTTCCTTTAACTTTGTAGCTATTTTATGACCCTAATACGTATAGTTCTTAAGAGGTCAAACACTTACAAGTGGAATGGTCAAATTATTTTACACGTTTGATTGGATTTTAGTTTGTTTGTAATGTAAAATGTAATTTTGAAAATTTTAATTGTAATTGTGTATTTGGTGATTTTTTTAGTTGGATTTAAGTTCTTTTTAGTTGACATTGTAAGTTTTAAATGTTATCAATGTAAATGATTAATTTTTCTTTGGTTCTTGTTTTGGTCTACTTCTGTTTTTCTGGTATGAATTCTTGGTTTGGTTTCTGGTTTTTTCTTGGGAGAGCAGAGGACTGCTTTCTATTTTTTTTAAAAAAATTGGTTTTCCACGTCGGTTATTTTATAACCAACGTGATAAAGGAATGGGGAAGGGTTTATCACGTCGATTATTTGAATAACTGACGTGATAAACCCCTGCAGAATGGTTTTTCATGTCGGTTATTTAATAACCGACATGATAAAGTCCTGGGAAATGATTTACCACATCGGTTATTAAATAACCGACTTGAAAAACCATTTACTAGAGGTTTATCACATCGGTTATTTAATAACCAATGTGATAAACACCCCCGCACTAGTTTATCACGTCAGTTATTTAATAATCGACATGATAAACCCTCCCCCAACTAGTTTATCACATCGGTTATAAAATAGTCGACATGATAAAGGACTATGAATCATTTATAATGTTGGTTATTTGAATAACCATTGTGATAACCCATGGGAAATGGTTTATCACGTCGATTATTTAATAATCGATGTGATAAACACTCCGCCACTGGTTTTTCATGGCAGTTATTTAATAAATGACGTGAAAAATACCTAGATGATATATTTTACGTCAGATTTTAAATAAACGATGTAAAAAACTTTATTTATAACGTCGTTCGTATTAATGTCGGCTAAAAAACAACATAAAAAATGAAAAATAATCGACGTAAAAAACGTTTTTTTGCACTAGTGTATTCTCAAATAAATACTAAAACCTAATGGTTATGGAAATAATCAATAAAATTATTAAAATCAATCATAAGTTTCTTATCCTTTGACACCTTCATTTCAACCAAATATTCATTTGGTTCGACTATTGATTAAAACTATAGTTCAACCCAGATTCTCATAAGACTCATCCTCTTAATATCAATAACCAAACCCCACAAAAATAATTAACCCCAAAACCATGGAAAACTATTCTCTCATAATTCAACATAACATTTTTTCCAAAAGAATCATCAATAACATACCAATAAATATTACATTAATCATAAATACCCCCAAAAAGATAATAATCATTTCCCAAAATAACCTAAATCATCATTTCACCACATCACTTCTTAATCCCCAAGGTTATGTCATCTTATATTCCTAGAATAAATTAACTTATTTTCTAAATTTACCATATTTACATCAACATAAAGTCACATAATAACCTATGGGGTTATCTAAACCTTAATCATGCATTCTTCCTAATACCCAATACAAATCTCCAAAAATATCATTAATAACATCAAAAACCAATCACATAATACATCGTAAGAGGTATATATAATTTTAAAATTATGATAAACCTTAAACTTATCAACCCATACTGGTATCCAAAAATCTTAAATTGTCCTCACCTGATGTCATACTAAACTTTAAATTCATCTAAATAATGATCTAATACCATGTGTGATGCCCTAGACCCATACTACTAGATCTAGTGTTAAATATTTTTCTTTGAATGGTAGATTTGATAATGACTAAACCAAACCAAAATTAATCAACCATAATTACAAAATGAATAACCAATATTGAGTCACTTATATACCCAATACCTTTTAGGTTTAGATTTTTAGATAATTAAGAGAAACCAATGCCTATATCTTTCCCATATAATGGAATTTTTTCCACTAAACAAAGAATTACAAAATTTATAATAATTATTAAAAATATTCCACAAAATTACCCACACATTCCACCCTTCTAGATATATCATGCATAATAATCTACATTAGATCCTGGGGAAATATAAACATAAGAAGGGTGATCTTACAATATCAGTAAGGAAAAACTTATCAATGAGTCATAAAAGGGTATATCATAAGTTTGTGAGAGAACATTAATCATGGGAGAAATATATCATTAAAAAAGATCATTTAATAATAAGATAAAATCATAAGCAATAACATTATCAATCATGAAATGAAGTCATACAAAAATAAAAGGACCATAATGGAAGCATAAAACATATACCATGGCTTGAAAACATGTGAAAATAATCATAAACCGTAGAAGAATAATTTTAGAACATGGAATAACATTGAAATATAGGTAATAAAATAATTTTGAGAAAACCCAATCATACCCACACATTATTTTGTGGAAAATAATAATCATGTCTATAAATTATGATGCTATCAAACCAATCATGCCCACACATTAAGTTTTGAACAGACCCAATCATGACCATGAAATATAATTATCTCATGATATGTGAAACTTTAACCAATGTATTAGATTGATATATAAGACCACAAACATCACATGGTTATATTATATAAATATGTATGACACATGAAATCAATCATTCATCATATCATGAAAACCCCATGGAATGAAAATGGGTTCCAAATGCTATCATATAAAATAACCTCAAGAATAGGTTAGTTGATACCAAAAATTAAATCCATAAAATGTGTATAAAATCATTCATAGTATGGTCATGAAAATTAATCCATAATAGGTATATACGTTTAATATATAGAATAAAATGTAAGTGAAATCATAATAAGAAGCTTCCTAATGTTTTTATAACATGGTTGTAAAAGAAAACTTATAATTCACTTTAAAATTCCATTTCAAAGGGGGTAAAAATAGGATATTTAAAACCTTAATTTAAAAATAATTTTAAAAATTTAACCCTTGAAAATAAATTATGTTAATGATAATAAATGTGGAGTGAAAGATAAAATATACATAAGTAGAATATAATGCCTTTATTTATTCTTCTAAAACATTAACCTATATTTTTAAAATGAAATATTCACAAAAAATGGGAATGATATTTTCTTTTAAAAACAATGGAAACTTGGAAATGAATCTTAATTATTAATATTTTTCATGATGGTGATAAAATTCATTCACATGGAAATTTTTTAAAAAACATTCTTTTCACACTTTAGTAATGAAAGTAAAAAATGGACCATGAAAAAAAAGTTAAAAAGTTTCATTTTAAAACATTTTTAAATAAATTGAAATATAGTGTAAAATAAACTTAAAAAATAATTGAATTATAGATAATTAAATTTTTCAAACACCAAAAAGAATATTAATGTGGAGGAAAAATGGCCATTAGAAAGGATGAAAATTATTCTTAACAAAGTTAATTTTTTATGGCGAAAGAATACATCAAAGAAAAAGGGTTTTATGTGAAAATGTAAATTATATAGATATAAAGATAAAATAAATAATTAAATAAATAAATTTAATAAAATTAGAAACTTACAAGTGTATAGTCAATAAAATTTTGTGACTTAAAGAAAAATAAATCGAGTCAACAAAGCATTCAAATAAAAAATAATTGAAGGAGAGAACATAAAATAGAAAATTAAATAAAATTAATAAATAGAGATAAATTATATAAAATTTCAGGGATTTAGTATTTTAACCATATAAAATAAAATATGCGCATAATACAAAACATGTCTCAAAGAAGGAAATTTTGAGATGGGGAACCCTCACCTTGGACTTCCGTTTAGTAGGACTCACTTTAACATCCTTGTATAATAAATTTTGGTTTATTATTATTATTAATAAGAAAATTATTAATATTTATTTTAATCTATACCATCAATTTATAATTACTAATTACTATTATATTAATTGTTTATTGTTAAAATTAACATCCTGGTATTAACTGTTTTGTTTCTCTTACATGATTCAGTTTGATGATTACATTTCTTGAGTCATTTTCATGAGTTAACCTAATATATAATGTTCATTATAAGGCAATAAAAGTTTTTTATATTGTTATAGAGTATCATATCCATTTAATGTAACTTTTGTTGATGGTTCGCATGGAACACTTAAAAATTCATGTTTTTAGTGATTATTGAATTAGCTAAATAATTGAAATTATTTGTAAATATAATTTTGAAAATAACCACTCTATAATTATGAAATCATATTAAATTAATAATTATTACTATTATTTAATTCTTCTTAGTAATTCATTAGATTAACATTATAAAAAAATCAATGTTAGTGTCAAAATTGACCAAAACAAGAACACGTTATAACAGTTGAATAAGTAAGAACTTATTATTGTATAGTGATAATATAAATTTTAAATAATATTAATGGTTTTAATTTTTTTAAAGTGAAAAATAAAATTCAATAATAATTATATGAATAAGATAAATTAAAATAGAGATAAGAAACCATTACTTACATAGAATAAATTATCTCTCTTATTGGAAATATTATTGGTTTTGGAAGAGATTTGGGAAATCTCTAAGACTAGAGTCAAACCAATGTCATATAGAGTTGTTAGGGAACCAAATATGGTATATTATAGTGTATATCTCTAAATTTTTTATGTTTATGAAGAGGATGGATACTTTTATAAGTGAGAGGATTGAAATTTTTTGTAATATAAATTTCTTAATATAAAAAGGGGAATTCATTCTCAAGGAAAGTGAATCCAATATATATAAAATTGACAGGATACATGTGATAGGTTTATAAAGTCTAAATAAACCCATATAAAGATAATGTACTATGATATTTTTTAACATCTCCCCTTAATTTAGCCATTTTATCAAATTTAACCCTTATTGTGGTGACCAACTTTTACTATGATAACTTATTTTTATTATAAAAAATGAAATTAAACTTATTAATTAATTTGAAAATAATGATTAAAAATAAAAAAACTATTTTACTAGATCAAATTCCTATAGGTGATAAGT
The DNA here is from genome assembly GCA_963277665.1 of Viscum album. Lineage (NCBI taxonomy): Eukaryota > Viridiplantae > Streptophyta > Magnoliopsida > Santalales > Viscaceae > Viscum > Viscum album. Next base: position 1,333,762,070 of record OY728132.1, on the reverse strand, counting down.
ATTATTTTTTATAAAATCATGCTTAGCGCAACAAAAATAGTTTTTAGAAGAATGATTTCTTAATCATAAAAATTAATTTACATCAAAATAATGTATAGTTTTGATTCCTATAATATTTATTGGTTTATGACTAAAAAAATAAGAGTTTTAGAACTTTAAAATCAAGGTAAAAACAAATGTATAATTGTGAATACTTAATTAAAGTAAAAGGACCAAAATAGTATTTTATTAGAATAAAATATAACTTAGGTTTCAAAAAGTAAAACATAGATTTCTAAATTCAATATATTAATTTTAAATGAGTTATTTTACTTCAAAAATTTATTTTTGGTCTATAAAAATGTTTTAAATATTATTAAATCATACTTCTATCATAATGATGTCATTAAAGTTATGATATTTTTAAAAACGATATTTTTAACCATTCACCTAAAAATCAAACATTTAAGAAAAATAAAAAAAATCACCACAAACTAATTTTGAAATTATGAATTCAGAAATGAAGTTCATTTTTATAAAATTCAAATTCTAAAATTTTAAAATTTTCTTTTTAAATGAAAATATAAAATATAAATAATTTTTTTTTATAGAAAAATTACTTTTTAAACTTTAAGTGTTCTTAATATTATTTCTTATTAGTTTCTAATTAAACGAGTGTTAATATTTTAGTTTAAACATTTAAATATTATATATTATCAAAATTATATTTTAAAAGTGATTAATTTAATTTATTTTTATAAAATACGCATCACTTTAAAAATAATTCTTTGATAAACACCCCTTTTTAATATTAAATAGATTTAATCAAATTTCATTATTTAACCATTAAATTTAATAAATTCATTGATATAATAAAAAAAATAAATCTTGATAATAATATGTAAGGAGTTAAAAAAAATATATTTTTATAATAAATACTTTTATTATATTTTTATTTACTTCAGGTTTTATTATTATTATAATTTTCTTAATTACATTTCACATTGTATACTCATAATGTATTAATACTTACCTTGGATTGTAATAATGTATATATTGGTTCTTTATATTTTATTTCTACATGTGATACAAGATATTCAACAAGGAATTTATTTTAAAGTAATACATACTAAAATCTTGGTGTGTTACAATATATTGGAGAATGTGCATTTTTATTCTGGTATGAGACCAGAACTAAAATAAACTTCATGGATTATATACAGGATATGGGATCAGGGTTTCCTTAAGAATGGGGCCTTTTTATCCTTATACAAGTTTATGGATAGAGACTATACATCATGAACCATTACAGGGATATGGTTCTCATAAGCTAAGTTGGGCTATATAGTATGGACTACCCTAATAAGTTTAAGGTCTTATAGGGAGGACCATCTCTTGTGAAATTTTACGTCATTTGTAAAGGGTTCAAGAGTTCTAAAATTTGGGATCATAAAACGAGGACCTATTCAAAATAGTTTAGAGTCATGTGGAGTGGATTTAGGTGTTCTGTATTTTTTGATTATATGATAAGGGCCTTTATGCAAGGGGAATTTGGAAGATCTGGATCATGCATAAAATGAAATGGATCTATCTTAGTGTTGATCCCATGGAGAGAAACCCATTGTACATAAGTGAGACATCAAAAAATAAGAAAAATAAAAGGTTTGATTAGGATGAGACTTATGGTGGAGTCTAATAATTTATAAATCACAACATACCCTATAATAATAAGAATCAAGACACAAATAATCCTTGTATAGAAATGGATCATTTATAAGGGGACATTATAATGAAGTGAATGTTTACCTTGGTGTGAGAAGGGTGTGAAACCCACCATTAATTGAATCTCAACACCAAAGTAAGTTCATTATTTGAAATAGAAACTATGCATGGTCCTGGGATAAGATATTCATGCATCACTACATATATTTAGGCAATAAAATTCAATCTATATATAGTTCTAGTGGGGACTTTGCATAGATCTAGTTCACATGTAGAAGAAAATGGATGGTGCCAGAAGTTCACATGGGTTGAGTTTCATTTTTTTTTCAATAAGGAAGCTATAAGGATGTCAATATGTGTTGGATAAATGGTGAGAGGATATTTATATTATTCTATACTATATGTAAAAGAGGATAAATTAGTCTTTATTTCTATCTTGGATATCATGGATGAATAAGTTTAATAAGGAATCCATTTAATGTGATGATTGTCATGCTAATATTTAAGATAAAGGGATTTATTTATGGAGAGGGTTCAAGATATAAAATTTTATAAAAGTTATAAGGCCTTATAATTGATTGATAAATATATAAAGTTATTTTGAGATGAAATTGTTACCCATGTTAAGGTAACTTTAAATTTATGCAGGTTTTGTAAAGGTAAAACCTAGAGTGAACTACCAATGTAAAGGCAATTTAAATCATATATAAAGGTAATTATGGGATCCAATAGCTGTGTAAAGTTAATTGAGGATTTTTATAAAGGTAGCATTGAAATAAGTAGTTGTGTAAAGGTACTTCTAGAATCATATTGTCGATATAAGGTCACAAAAGGTGCTACATAAAGGTAAGACACAAATACATGGATGTATAAAGGTAAAACATGAAGTATAATACCTGTATAAAGGTATTATGAACACTGTTTAAAGGTGATATCACTTGTTTAAAGTTTATCTTAGAGATATTTAAGGGTCATATAGAGGTTCTATTACCCGCATAAAGGTATTTTATGTGATGTATCAAGGTAATGTGGAATCAATGAGTTATGCAAAGGAACTTGATGCTTTGTTAAGAACATATTGAAGTTTAACACCTATGAAAGGGTAATAACACTGATAATTCATAGTATTTATTATGTATAAATGAATAATAAAATAATTTAATTTAGATATTTATTTGGTATTTATATTTAAATGAATTAATATCACAATAAATGATAATTATTATGATTCAAGTTGAGATCAAATAAGGATCCTTCACAGTATAATGATCGAGATTTTTCTATGTAAGGATGAAGCTAATGTTCTATACACCACATACAAGGTGACCAAACCATAGGGAAATATGAAGAAAAGGCTCAACCACATCATGGTACAAAATAAGTGAGTGTTTTAATTACCATTTTTATGAGATGTCCACCTATGAGAAGCCAAAAGACAGGGCCACATTGTGGTATGCATCTGGTGGCATTTTTTTAATCCCTCTTTTCTAAAAGCACACCATGGGGGGTTCTATTCCATAAGATAATCCATGTTACTATATGATTCATGATAACATGGAATTATTTTGATGAGTGAGAAGTAAGAAGGATATAAATATGAAAGAATTTATAAACAACATGTTGGATTTGTGATTGAGTCTTTAGGAAATTTCAAGGGAGGTATTATTTCAATTTTAAATGAGATTGAAGACCAAATTTACAAGGTATTTCAAAGGTTATAAAAATAATAGAGAAATGATATTCAATATATTATTTTGTGATTATATATATGTTGGAGAAGAAATGAGAATATAGATACCCTGATACTACTAAAATTATAAAGATTATTTATTGTGTATTGAAGGTGAAGAGACCAATAAAATTCAATAGATCCTATGCATCGAACAATATTAGGAGGATAAATACCATGATATAACTATGTCATGGAATTATAAAGTGATAATAAGACCAACACTGTATCTATTTTTTTTGGAATGAGTAAGGACAATTGATCCTATCATTTGGATGTGAGTACTTGAGGGAGAATAAGGCCGAAACACCACTACAAAAAGAGTCATTTGAAGTGAAAGGAAAATTTAAAGGTAGTTAAAGGAAGGTTCCATATTCACGGACTATAAAAGGTAGTAACCAATATAGAAATGGGGTTGAGTTATGTGAGATAAGAAAAATAACCAATGGGATAAAACTAACAATGCAAGTTAGTATACAGATCATTTAGTGGTATATCAGATATTGTATTGTAATTCTATGAAATTATGATGTAAGACTATACTACTATAATGGTTTAAATTATTAGTGGATGAATCTATAACTGGGGTACATAACTAGTTTTATTAATAAGTTTGACCACATTGATATAAAACGTTATAAATCCTTATGTATTTTTCTTTTTACTTACTATATTATTCAAGTGAAATAGTGAAATGAAAGAAGAGTGGATAAAATATTTAATTATATACAAAGTTTGAATATAGAATAAAAATTCATAAAAAGAAAAAGGGATTATTGATTCAACCATTATCTTCTATGTGATAAAACTTGATTTTGGAAATATTGGTGGTATCAAAGAAAATAAAGTTTCCCTATTAAAAGATCAATGTTTTTATATTGATTTATTTTAACATCTCCATATTAAGTGTATATTTTAGGAAGATTTTGAGATAACCCTAATAGAGAACTCAGTCTGTATCCTTGTTGAAGTGGAAGTAGTGGTATCAAAAAAACTCTAAAGAAAATGAAGAAAATAAAATCAAGAAAATTTAAAAAAATACCAGAAAACAATAAATATAAACCAATATATAAAACTAATAATTATGGAAGGTTTTCATACAATAATTTTTTTTGAAGTTATTTTTTAAGGAAAAAAGTTCTAGTAATGGAGAGTATGAAGAGGATGAGTCTATTAAACTGTTGAAGACTTATATTATAAATTTTAAAGTAATTTCAAGAATTTTCCTATTTAATTAGTCAAATATATACTTTATATTTCAAAATAACTTCTTGATAATCATTATCAACAAGAAAGAGATGTAGAAAAATAGAGGATTCACTAGATAAAAAATTCATAAAGTGTAATGCTATTATAGACCTATTGGAAGTGAAGGAAGAATCTATGACTCTTTGTAATGAAAATATTTCATTAATTAAATAAAAAATTTAAAGATATTAATTTTGTGAAATAAGTAATATAAATTGTTCTTGAAGAAGTTATCCATGATTTGGAAAAGATACAAAAAACTTATATGAATGTCAAGGATGGAAAATTATAAATAAAATCTAAGAAGATTAAGGAACTTGATCATTTCATAAAAGAAATTAGAAAAAAGTATGGAGAATATATTAAGAAAATTAAAATATAATGGTAAAAAAGGTTGAGATTGACTAAGGATGGAAATAACTTCATTAGCATAAATAATCTCGAAGTTAAGGTGAAATTGAAAAATATTGAATCTGTATAAAATCTACCTTCTTAAAACATTGAAAATAAATATTCTTACATACAAAAATTTGATTAGAAACTGATCTATAAAAGACCTATTATTATAGAAAATAGATATTTAGATCATCTTTAGATACATTTATATCAAGATCTTTGGAAAAGGTAACCCATTTTCCTAGTAAATATATTTTCAATAATGTTGTCTCATGTATAAGTGTATGTTCTAAAATTAAAATAGTAAAAAATGGTAAATACTAAGAAATACAATAATTCATACTAGGTGTATAATTTCACATCAAAGAATAATGACTCCCTAAGAAAATCTCAAAATAATGGTAATGTTTTCTAAATCCAACAAGAGTCCAAATTTGGATAGATTGAATCTGAAGGTAAAAGGATATGATTTCTAGGGTATTTTTGGTGCTATTTGAAGTTCTTACATAATTCCATTGAATGTTGGAACAAAGTTTCAATAAAATAAGATTATTAAATTCCATAATATAGGGGTAGTAGAGTTAAATCAAATAGAAAACCCACTATTCAGAATAAGATTTCATAGAAAATACAAATTTATCCAACATGAATAGATTTTAATATCTTGATAATTTATATGATTTTTGTAACACTTATAGTCACTATTTTTATGAATTATAGTATTTAGTAATCCAAAAAAATCAAATAAATTTATAAATAAAAGAAGGAAAAAAATTCAGAAAAATCAAAGGATGATTTGTGAGACTACTTTATATAGAATATAGATTAAGAAAGTTAAGAAAAATACACCCATGAAGAAAAATAAGAAGAAATGAATAGAGGATATAAAATCTATATGGAAGATATGATATTATTGTGTAAGGAAGGGACACACCATGGAAAACAAAAAAAATCCATTGAAATAAAATCTAAAAGAATAAATATAAGTTTAAGAAAAAAATCAAGAGAGAGATAATAGAATTAGTCAAGGTGTTGACATCTCATAAGAGGAGGTAAAGGATATTACCAAAAAGGGTAAAAAAAATAAGGCTAAGAAACTATATGGAAACTTCAGGTATATTGAATATATTTAGAAGCAATGCTTAAATATTTTGATGAATCAATTAGAGATGAATATAAAGATAGAGAAATAAAAACTAATTAAAAATTATGAAGGAAAATAGGTTATTTATGAAAAACCTTATCTTTATTACACACTTAAAAATGATTTATTATATAAAATTTCACTTAATACAACTTTGGGGATCGAGAGTTATAGTGTCTCAGAAAATTAGGAACATTACATAACAACTTAGAACATAAAACAAAAAAACTTTATTGAAAACTTCTTTTACATGACCACAACATTCCTTCATACTTATCATTGCATGGGATAACCTGAAGACATGCATAAGAAAAGGGGTAGCTATAAAGAACAGTAGTAAAAAAGGTATAACATGAAGAATATAATACATGTTAGGAAATAGGAATATCAATAGAGCATAAGAGAAACATGAACATAAAGGCATGATATAACATGACTAACATAACATGGAAATGTGGCAATAAAATTTAACATGATATAAGGATAATTGCACATGGAGCATGATTAAACCCTAATTTCACTTTAATTAGAATGATTAAACCCTCATTGGACTTGATGTTTCATGATACTAATCTTTACCCAATGTATTGGAGTTCTATTTGGGCGCACCCTTCTTAATCATTTCATTTCATGCATAAGTGTTCCACATAGATCATACGACATGGATTCATTAAAAATCATCATTTATTCCATGATAAAGGAATGTGGAATTAATACATGAAACTATATAATCAATAAGTAAATGTGCATAAAGTTGAATATCCTTGATAGATAAATGACCATGGTATTCACTACACAATGACATTGGATTGGAAAATCGCGGTTCAATTTAGGCAGCATAACAACGTGACAAAAGAATTCATAAAAATGTTTGATGAGAGAGAAAGGTGCATCTCATCATATGTACATGAAATGTAAAGTAAATGGGTCATATATATACATTTCCCAACAAAATTAATGGAATTTATATGCATAATATAAAATAATTTCTTGAATGTAAATGAGGAGAGAGAAATCCCTTACGGAATTCCGGCATGGTAATGGGTGTATGTGGGAGGAATTAATGAGAGATAAATGGGTATTTAATCATTAAAAAATAAGGATTGAAGTATATTGGAGGTGAAAAATCATAACCAAACATTTTTAATTGAAAATTAAATGGTATAACAATATAAAGAAATTTAGACAAAAATGAGAAAGGAAGAAATCCCTTACTTGGAAGTGTGATCCCAAAGGCTTGAGAGATGCTTGAGAGAGGATTCATGGGATATTTATGCACATTGCGAGGATTATAGATAGAGGAGGGAAGGATTTGGTCGAGCTCAAAAGGATTTTAGTGAAGAGAAGTGGGGGCTTGGGTGGTTTTATATAGGAAACTGGAGGGAATTATTTATTATTTAGGTTTTGGACACTACACAATAAACTAATCAAAACCAAAAATTATACCATGGGGTCTACCCAAGGTTTTTTCCAAATTTGAGTGGAAAAAATTATTTTATAACTCCAAAGGGCAGAACTTCTTAAAATATTAGGCTTTATTATGTGGAGGTGAGTAACACTCTCAAGGAAATCATTTTAAAAGTTAAAATGTTTTATAAGTCTTGGAGGGTCCACTAAGGCACCATAAAATTAATCAAACAAATATAAAATCACATTATTTTAGAGGTAAAACAAATTTTTTCCAAAAATACTTTTTATAGTATTTTATTACATCACTATTGGGTCATTATGATGTCATAAAACACATTATATATTTAAACGTTATTTAATTTTTACCCAAAAATTCGACTATCTCAGAAAATTATGAAAAATTCACCATTAGATAATTTAATGGTCATAAATCCAATATAATATACATTTTATCTAAATAATTTTATAAATATGTGAATTTTTTACTTTTAAAATAAAAATTGACATTTATAAAAAATTCATGGGTTTTGACAAAAACAACTTTCAAACCTTAATAAAATTACAATTGTATTCATAAAAATTATATGACCATTTATATTTAATAAAAATTAATTTATTAATAATATTTTATTAAACTATAATTTAATTCAAAAATCTATTAATTCATCAAAATAGATTTCTTAATTTAATTTAAATATTAACTAAAAATACTATTTATGCTTTAAAAATCATTTACAAAGTAACAATAATAAAATGAATGTATATTATTTATTATATACAAAGAATAATGCACATAATCATAGTGCAAGTGTATTATTACATAATTCTTTATAACAACCGCTTAAGACCTAAGGGTAAGGTGTGCGATGGTACCAGACTCTTGGGGTGGCTAAGATAACATCACTTGGGTGAAAATATCTATCAAATTCCACTTCTACCATAGACGGTTCTGTTAAAACTTAACATGGGATTGGTCAATAGAAAATCCCAGTGATATTACCTCCTTTCCGAGCTCTGACAAATGGGCTCCGTACGGAGCAATTCTACTAGATGAGGCCATCGCTTCCTTTTTCTGAGTAAATTGCATTTGTTAAAGCCCTATATTTATACTAATTATGTGATCACTATTCAACAAATATATTGGCAATGGTCACAATTCTTAACGGTATTTTAAAATCTAAAAACATAAAACCAAGGTAGTTCATATGTTATATATAACCATTTTACATAATAATATATTTAATGAGATCAAGAGGAGTTTTCATTAATAAATGTTTGGGTCATTACAATCTTCCCCCCCTTAAGAAATTTCTCCCTCAAAATTATGTCCTTGAAATTTCATTTTACCACACTAAAATAGATGAGGGTAACTCTTCTTCACCACTTCCTCTGATTCTCACGTTGCTTCTTTAAAGTCGTGGTTTCACCACAACACCTTGACGAGGGACATTGTCTTATTTAGTATAAATGTTTCCCTATAATCTATGATCTTCATTGGATTATCTTAATAGGATAGGTCATTATCGAATGGTACCACCTCTGGATTGAGTACATGAGATGGGTCAGGTATTTACTTTCTCAAGAGTGATACATGGAATACATCATGTACTTGAGATATGTTTGGTGGGAGTGATAGTCGATAGGCCACTGCTCCAATGTGTTCAAGGATATCAAAATGGTTAATGTACCTTGGACTAAGCTTTCCCTTATTTACAAATATCATAACTCTCTTCCAAGGTGATATGTATAGGAATACCATGTCTCCAACATCAAAATCTAGGTCTCATCGACGATTATTAGCATATATCTTTTGTCGACTCTGAGCATCTTTAATGTGTTGCTAGATGGTCTTAACCTTCTCCACCATTCCTTTGACCATTTCTGGACCTAGGAGTTTTTGATCCCCAAATTCATCCCAACATGCCGGTGTTCTGCACCTCTCCCCATAATGGGATTCATAAGGATCCATTTGGATACTTGAGTGGAAAATGTTATTGTAAGAGAACTCAACCAAAGGAAAATTTTGATCCCATCCTCCTTTGAAGTGCATTGAGAATGCTCTCAGCATGTACTCAACTGTTTAGATAGTCTACTCAGATTGGCCATCAGTTTGAGGATGATAATCCATACTGAAGTACAGATCAATATTCAGAGCATGTTGGAGACTCTTTGAGAACATAAAGGTGAATCTTGGATATTTATAAGATACAATCTACTGTGGTACTCCATGCACAATTAACACTTTATTTGATGTATATTCCTGCCAGTTGACCCAATAAGAAACTCTCCTAAATTGAAATGAAGTGTGCAGTCTTTGTAAGATGATCCACAATAACCCAGATAACATTGTTTCCTCTGGATGTCTTTTAAAGTTTGGTGATTAAGTCCATGGCGATGTTCTCCCATTTACACATTGGTATGGGTAATGTTTGCATCATCCCCTTGGACTGCTACCTCTCAACCCTTACTTGCTGACATTCCAGGCGCTTTGATGTATACTCATTGATCTCCTTATTCCGGTTATCCCACCAATATTTCTTTAGAATATCTCGATACATTTTTGTGTTTCCTGGGTGAATGGAGAAATTCAAACTATGTGCATCATCCAAAAGTTCTTTCTTTAACTTCGTTTTTGATGGAACACATTGTCTTGAACCAAATCTCAAAATTCCTTCTTAATTAACATTTAAATCTGAGGATTTCTCTTTCTTGATAGTTTCAAATTTATTTTGAATTCCCACATCATCCTTTTGAGAATCCTTTAAACTTTCCAAAAGAGACGGGTGATCAATCATTTGTGAAAGGATTGATGATTTTCCCTTCTTTATGATTCCCATGTCCATCTTTATCAATTATACTAAGATTGGATCCTTTTAAATTCTCATCAATGATATAATTGCTGGGTCCTTTCTGCTTAGAGAATCCACCACCTTGTTCACTTTCCCAGGGTGGTAATGGATTGAGAAGTCACAGTCTTTTATCAGCTCTAACCATCATCGTTGGCGCATATTCAGATATTTCTGTGTGAATATATACTAGAGGATTTTGTGATCCATATATCTTTTACAATTCTCCCCAAAGAGATAACGTCACTAAATTTTCATAGTGAAGATTACTGCCGCCAACTCTAGACCACGTGTTGGATAGTTTTTCTCATGAACTTTCAATTTCCATGAATAATATGCAATGAATTCTTTATTTTTCATCAACACAAAGACCAAGACCTTCTTCAAAGAATCACTGAATACCATAAAAAGTTCTCTACTTGTGGGTAGTGTGAGTACAAGCATAGTGATAAGCCTCCCTTTCAAATCCTTTAATCACTCTTCTCATTAATCACTCCAAGAAAACTTGAATCCATTCTGAGTTAGCTTGGTAATAGGGTTTGACAATAATGAGAAATTTGTCACAAATCAGTGATAATATCCAGCTGACCTCAAAAAGTTATGAATATCTGTCACCAATGTTGGCCTTATACATCCCTCAATTGCAACTGTCTTAGAGGGATCCATAGATATCCCATTGCTTATGATGATATGACCTAAGAATAAGGATTCCTTCATCCAAAACTTACACTTTCTATAATTTGTATAGATCTTATCCTTTTATAAGGTCTCTAGTACAATGCTTAGATTCTCCTCATGATCCTTCTTGGTTTTGAAGTATATTAGAATATCATCTATAAAGACCACCAACTTTTTTTAGAGGTAATCTATAAAGACTCTATTAATAAATTCCATGAAGATTGATGGAGAATTAGTGAGTCCGAAAGTTATTACTATGAATTAATAGTGCCCGTACTTTGTATGAAAAGTAGTCTTAGGGATATCCTCCTTCAACGTTACTTGTTAATATCCTGACCATAGATTATCCTTGGAGAAGAATTGTGGTCTACGTAGCTAATTGAACAAGTCATCAATTTGGGGCAGATGATACTTGTTCTTTATTGTTATTTTTTTTAGCTCACGATAATAAATGTAAATGCGCATTGACCCATCCTTCTTCTTGACGAAGAGGACTGGTTCACCCCATGGTGAAGCACTTAGGCATATAAACCCTTTATCTAGATTCTCTTGTAGTTGTTTTTTATCTCCTCAAGCTCTACAATAGCCATTATATATAGTTTCTTGGATATTTGAAATTCCCCATGTAAAAGATCAATTGATAATTCAACATCCCTTATAGGAGGAAGACCATACAATTCCTCGGGAAACACTTCAGTGAATTCCCTCACAATAGTAATGTCTTCAAGGATGGTTACTTCCTTAGAATCAATCATCTGAGCAAGATACATGTGCTCATAGGGAATTAATATCCATTCTTGAGATTATGGTTCTAAAGAATATTCATCCTACTCCTTGCACATGTATAGAATCGGGGGTTGATTTTCCATATAGAGAGTGATTTACCTCTCATGAAAATTTATGTTGGCTCTAGATAAGGAAGGACAATCCATGCCAAGAATTACATAAAATTTCATAGGAGGGAGTATGATGAGGTTCTCCGGGATGTTCAATCCACAAATTATGACAGGGGAGAAGTTATATTCATGTGTTTCAATGATTGCCCCATTTTCTATTCTCAACGACATCTTTAGTTCCATGATTTGTGGTGGTGTTGGGATTGTTCTACTACAATTTTGGGATATAAAAGAATGCATAGAACCAAAATAAAAAAGTAAGTTCACTATTCTTGAATGAATAATTAGCGTACCTGTCACCACTTCATTTTTGGGGTTTACTTCGACAGTATTGATGGAAGACGCTCACCCTCTACTGCCTTGGAGTTTGTTGGTTGCCTCTGAAAACCCTTATATTAGGGTACTGGTTTGCAAAGTGCCCTAGTTCTTTGTAGTTAAAGCAATGAAAAATGTATTGAGGGTCGAACAGAGTGTTCTTATCCTCTGTCACAACAGCAGGTTTTTCTTGTCGGCAGTTAATGGCCAGGTGCCCTTATCTTCCACACCTAAATCATTTCCTCATCCCCTTCAGGAAATTTATAGGGTGCTTCTTTCCACACCTTTGGAAAGTGGGGTGTTGGAATTTCTTATCACCATTGGATTTATCCATCAGACTACCAGAATTAAATTCCACCTTCCACTTCTTATCCCCATGATACCCTTGAGATTTTTCAATCTCTATTTCGACTTTGAGGGTACATCAAACAATTTCCTCATAGCTATCGAAGTCACGGATCTCCAGGGCTTTTCATAGGCTAGGTTTTATCCCACAAAAGAAGCAGTAAACCTTGAATTTGGGGGTAACAAAAAAGACAGAGGTGTATCATTCAAGCATTGTGAATTTTTCCTCATACACTCTGATGGTTTCTTCGTCTTTTTTTCTCGAGGGCAAGGAAGTCACTTTCAATCTTAAGTCGGAGGGTGCATAGAAAATATTTATCGAATTTTTTTCTTTTGGAAATCTATCCATTCCAACTCCTTTATATCTTCTTCAGGATTCATATTTTTGATTAATGTCCACCATTGACGAGATTCACCCTCCATATGATAATAATCCAGAAGAACCTTCTCTTTTTCAGAACATTGAAGGATGGAGAATAACTTTTCAACGGATTTAATCCATTTTTCGAGGATTGAGGGATCAGATGATCCATTAAAATTAGGAGGCATTTGTCTCATGAAGCTATCAATTGAGACTTTTTCTTTATTATGGGGGGGGGGGTTGAACATTCCTATTGACCAATGTTTCTATTCAAAAATTGAGTTAACTGAGAGAGTAGTTTGACAAAGTTTTCGATTCCCACTCACATTAGATTGGGCATCTCATTAGAACAGTCGTCACATTAATCTTCACATCGGTTGTTTGCCCAATTCCTCCTATTATCATCCATTGGTTGGAATAAATGGAAATTTAGGGGTAACACATAAAGGGGAATCCAAAGAAAAAAGGATAACTTATAAATTACATTTATTTCCTTAACTTATGAATTTATAGGCTTTAATCTATGTTATCCATGATCTACTTCCAAACATATATTCTTAGGTAATTTTTTTATTCCTTTAATAATGGATCATACTAAGATTATGAATTTACCAAAGAATATCCCCCATAAGTTTCATAACCAAGAGTGTATCAAGGCCCATTTTCGTACACTGGTTCCTGTTCAAGCCTTGCTCAAACCGGTGTTTTCGGATTTTACCCCTAGATACATTTGTGCCTGAGCCGCCTCTACCTGCTTGTATCCAGACATAGATGTATTTTCTTGATAAACCACTTACTAAATACTCACCAAAATTTAGGGATGTTTTAATTATACTTAGTATTGTCCCTAAGGATTTCACTAGGGTTTTTCTAATCCTAATCCAAAAAAATAACTAAACCTATTCTCTAATAAAAACTATAACAAACCTACCCTTTATTACACACTTAAACATGACTTATTACATAAAATTGAACTTAATACAACTATGAGGATCAAGAATTATAGTGACTTTGGAAATTAGAAATATTAGATAACAACTTAGAACATAAAACACAACAACTTTATTAAAAACTTCTTTTACATGACCAGAACATTCCTTTGTACTTAGCATTGCATGGGATAACCTGAGGACATGCATAATAAAAGGGTGAGCTATAAAGCCTAGTAAGAGAGTAAAAAAGGTATAAAATGAATAATATAGTACATGTTAGGAAATATTAATATCAATGAATCATAATAGAAACATGAACATAGAGGCATGATATAACACGACTAACATAACATGGAAATGTGGAAACAACATTTAACATGATATTAGCATGATCCAAGGCTCATTGCACATAGAGATTGAGTAAACCCTCATTTTACTTGAATTAGAATGAGTAAAAACTCATTTTACTTAATGTATCATGACACTGATCTTTACACAATGCATTGGAGCACTATCATGGCGCACCCTTCTTAATCATTTCATTTCATGCATAAGTGTGCCACATAGATCATATAACATGGATTCATTAAAAACAATCATTTATTCCACAATAAAGAAATGTGGAATTAATAAATTAAACTCTATAATCAATAATTAAATGTTCATAAAGGTGAATACCATTGATAGAGAAATGTGCATGGTATTCACTACATAATGACATTGTCTTGGAAAATCACGGTACAATTTCGGCAGCATAACAGTGTGACATAAGAATTCATAAAAATGGTTTATGAGAGTGAAATGGGCATCTCGTCATATTTATATGAAATTAACAGTAAGTGTGTCATATACATACATGTACCAACATAACTAATGTAATTTATATGTATAATATAAAAAAATTACTTGAATGTAAATGAAGAGAGAGAAATCCCTTACCAAATTTCGGCATGGTAACAGGTGTATATGGGAGGCATTAATGAGAGAAAAAGGGGTATATAATCATTAAAAAATAATGAGGGTAGTATATGGGAGGTTAAAAATCATAACCCAACATTTTAATTTAAAATACAAGGGTATAACAATATAAATAAATTTGGACAAAAATGAGAAAGGAAGAAATCCCTTACTTGGAAGTGTGATCCCAAAGGCTTGAGAGAGGCTTCTTGGGAGCTTGGGGCACCTTGGTAGGATTCTAGAGAGATAAGGGAATGGGTTTTTTGAGCTTCAGAGGTTTTTGAGTGAATATAAGTGGGATCTTGGGTGGGTTTATATAGGTAGAGGGAGGGAATTCTTTATTATTTAGGTTTTGGACACTACACATTAAACTAATCAGAACCACAAAAAATCCCATGGTTTTTCCCATGGTTTTTGAAATCATGGAGTGGAAAAAATTATTTTATAAGGTCAATGGTATAAATTATTATAATATTAGTCTTTATTATGTGGAGGCGAGTCACACTCTCAAGGAAATAATTTTAAAATCTGAAATGTTTTATAAGTCTTGGGGGGTCCACTAAGAAACCATAAAATTAATCAAAAAAATATAAAATTACATTTTTTAAAGGTAAAACATATATTTTCCTAAAATAATTTTTTATATTATTTTAATACATCACTATTTGGTAATTATGGTGTCATAAAACACATTATATATTTAAACGGTATTTAATTTTTACCCAAAAAATCGACTCTCAAAAAATTATGAAACATTCACCATTAGATGACTTAAACATCTTGAATCCAATAATAATAATAATTTTATCTAAATAATTTTATAAATATGTTAATTTTTTACTTTTAAAATAAAAACTGACATTTATTGAAAATTCACAGGTTTTGACAAAAAAACCTTTCAAACCTTAATAAAAATTATTATTGTATTCATAAAAATTATATGATCATTTATATTTAATAAAAAGTAATTTTGTAATAATGTTTTATTAAAATATTATTTAAATCAAAATTCTATTAATTTATTAAAATATATTTCTTAATTGAATTTAAATATTAACTAAAAATACTATTTGTGATTTAAAAACTATTTACAAAGTAACAATAATAAAATAAATTTATATTCTTTATTCTATAAAAATAATAATAAACATAATCATAATGGAAGGGTATTATTAAATAACCCCATTATAACACCCGCATAAGACCTAATGGTAAGGTGTGTAATGGTAACAGACTCCTGGGGTGGCTCAGATAACATCGCTCGAGTGGAAATCTCTATCAACTTCCAATTCTCTTGTAGACAGTTCCGTTCAATCTTAACATGTTGAAGCTTAGCTTGGGCTTGGTCAAGAGCGAAGCACCGTTACACTGCCTCCTTTTCGAACTCTGACAAATGGGCTTCGTACGGAGCATTTCTACTGGATGAGGTCATCACTTCCATTATCAGAGTAAATTTGATTTGTTAAATCCCTATATTTATACTAATCATGTGATCACTATTCAATGACTATATTAGCAATGGTCATAATTCTTAATGGTATTTTAAATCAAAAAACATAAAACTAAGGAATTTCATATGTTTTATATAACCATTTTACAAAATAAGACATTTAATTAGATCAAGAGGAATTTTTGTTAATAAATGTTTGGGTCGTTACATCATTCCACATAAAGAACACAAATTTCATGAGAGGTTATCTAAGAAGGATGGATTTAAGAGTATATAATTTATATGGAAAGTTAAAAAAATATATACATGCTACAATAAATTGCATGAACCTTTTTATAGATCAATAATAAATGCTAAATAGGATTGAAAATAAAGGAAAAGTACCAATGGATGAAAACAATTTATTAATAAAGGTTATATATCCTAATCCATAAAAAATAAATGTTTAAGAAGTGAATAAGTCAATACTATTCAAGGAACTTGAGAAGTTAAAATTCAAATAGAATACAAGCATGAATTTATGTCTACATTTTAGATCATTAAGTAAAAGAGTCTCTAGGTTGATTTTAAAGTATCATCCCCATTGCTCTTACTAAAATAATTTATGAAACACCCCATCCGTATTCCCTTTTATTATCTATCTATACTAATGTACAACGAATTAAACAAAATAAAAAATAGGGATTTAGATGAGACTGTCACTATTGTATAGTTAGAAATGATTTCTCATCATATAACATGTTCCTTACCATGATAAATGAATAAGGGGATCATCCCTTGAGGGAGAGAAAATATTAAGGGGATCTGTGAAAAATATCAATATGCATTGAATTTATAAATTTGAATAGTCCTATAAAAAATGAATGTTGAGGTATTCCAATCACACATTTCTCCATTATTTTGATTATAACATATATTTTCACAAAGGAGAAGTGTTGGTTTATGTGTTTGATAGGCTAAAGGGGGAGTTATTTGTCTTGAAATTTAAATTTTATGATATATTTTTTTAGTTGAGTGTAGGATGCTTAATTATTGATTAATCTATTAAACAAACCTAAAAAAATGATTTTTTATGAGAATGGAATCAAATTCATGGGAATTTATGGAAATCCTTGATGTCGTGGTGAATTATATCTTATTTTTTACACTGGTTTAACCCATCAGACTTATGGTTGATTAAACAAAGGCTCCTGGTTAAGTTGTGTGTCGTGGCATACCACTTTCAAAATTGAATCATACTATGTTTTAGATCTAAGAGGGTGAATAATTTTTAATGAATTAAACCTTTTGTAATGGATAATAATGATTCAATAAGTTAGGCTCACACCCTTTGAATTTTATTGTTAATAAGGCATGGAAATAAATTTGAACATAGGAATTAAAGATATGTAGTGGTATTGATAATGAAAAAATGGAGAGATTGAAGTGACCATGTGATTTGTTGTATTTTTTTCAATGAGGAGGTTATAAGGATGTCAATATGAATTAAAGAAATTATGAGTGTATGTTTAGTTATCATCATACTACATGAAAAATATTATGAATAATTCTTGGATTTGATCTTGGATATCATGGATGAATAAGTTCAAGAAGGAATCTATTTAATATGATGACTGGTGTGTTGATATTTAAGGTAAAGGTAAGTAATGATGGTGAGATTACTATCTAAAATATTTAATGGAAGTTAGAATGCCTCTTAAATTATTGATAAAGGCCTGAATTTATTTTGGGTTAAAATTGTTACATACATAAAGGTAACTTTTTATTTATACAGGCAACATAATGGTAAAACCTTAAGTGGACTACCGATGTAAAGTTAGTTTTAACCCTATGTAGAGGTAATCTAGGTATATAGATATTATGTAAAGGTAATTTAGGATTTTCTTAGAGGTAGAACTAAAATTTAAAATTTTGTAAAGGTAAATATGTAATCATGCTTACTATGTATGGGTACATCAAGATCTATGTAAAGGCAAGGCGTAAAATAGTGGTTGTGTAAAGGTAAAACATAAATTTCACTACCTGTGAAAATTTAGTATGAACCCCACATAAAGGTGAAATCACTTGCATAAAGTTCATCTTAGAGATGTTTAAGGGTCATCTGTAGGGTTCATTTCCTGCATAAAGGCAGTCCATATGTTGCGTCAAGGTAATGCGGAATCTGTGAGCTATGTAAAGGTACCATATGCTATATAAAGGTCAAAATTAAGTTTAAGACCTATGTAAGGTTAAAAATATTATAATTTAGAATATTTATTATAAATAAATAAATAATAAAATAAATTATTTTAGACAATGCATTGGTATTGATATTCAATGAATTAACATCATAATAAATAATAATTATTATAATTCAAGATGAGATCAAATGAGGATACTTTGTAGTATTAAGATCAAGATATTTTTGTGTAAGGATGAATCTTAGGTGATCCACTCCATAAAAACTGAGACCAAACTATAGGGAGTTTTAAAATGAAGTCTCAAACACACCGTGGTAAGAAGAAGTGTGTATTTGAATATCTATTTTATGTGTGACATCAGACTCTGAGAAATGATGAGTGAGGACTATGTCTTGGTCCACATATGGTAGATGTTTTGAAAATTACCCTATTCTAAAAGCATAATATGGGGAGTTATATCTATAGGTTAATCTATGCGACTACATAGTGAATACTAAAATGGAATTATTTTTATGAGTGGGAAATATATAGGAGATTAACCTGATTGAATTTATAAATCATATGAGGGATTTTTGATTGAGTATTTAAGTGATTTTAAGGGATATATTATCTCTGTTTTAATTTATACTGAAGATTGAGTTTACTAGAGATTTTAAATCTATCACAAATCATGGAGAAATGATATTCACAAATTTATTTAAGGAATATATATATGCAGGAGAATAAAAAAGAATATTGAGACCCCATCAATAATAAAACCCTAAAGATTATTTTCTATGTATCACCAAAAATGATTTTTATTTTTATTAAATGAAATTAGTATAGGTTAAACAAAGAATGAGGACCATGAGACTAGAAAAGAAAACCTAAGGGTTATGGTGGTTTAAAGAAGTGGAGAACTAGGGTGTCAACATAAAAAAATTTCATCCCCACAATAGGAAGGGACCCCTGATCATTATAAACACAAATTTGAGTGCCCTGAATGGACTTGGAAGCTAGGAAGTTAGAAACAAAATCCCCCTCATTCTATGTATGACTTACCTCTATGCACCCTGTCACAAACCCTTAACATTTTCTAATAATATATTGTAACTACTAGGAGGATAATCCAGTACCATGTATCGCATTGCAAATTTTGAGAGAATTAATTTCGACTGTAGAAAGTTGTATGTTTCTTTGCCTACAGATTTGAAGGATGGTAATCATAGATTTGGCTTTGTATTTTAGCGAGTCACCACTCATAAGTTAGAAAAAATGGCCATAACTACAAACCCTTTGGTATCTTGGACAAATCCCAAGCCCCACAAGAGACCCATAATGAAAGAGACATTAGTATTCATTTTTGTCCCTGATTGATATAGAAACCAGTGTACTCAAGTCCTCTACCTTATGATGAAACCATTATAAAACAGTGAGGCCCCTGTGTGAATCAGTCTGATTGAAGGAACATTCTTGCATCCACTTCCAAGGCAAACCAATCCAACAACGTTCATGGAGTTTTAATAATGATACATGCTCCCATTATATTCAAGATCTTATGTCTAGCTTCATTCCACTCTCTCTAGATACTCTAGAAAACCATAAGGAAAATGAGGGATCTCAACCTTCATTTAGGGCCAGTGTCACGAACACCTTGGAACTATTTTTTGAATAATTATATATGGGATGATCCTTGTGGTGTCCAACCAGTGAAACCATCAAAGGTGTGCCACACCTCTTTCGACAATGCTCCTTAAAAGAATAAGTAATTAGTGGATTCAATCCACCCCTCCCCACAACATAAACATTTGGAAACCAGGTTGAAACCAAGGCATTGAATGTTTTCATCCATTGGAAAGGCACTGTTTCTAACCTTCCAACCTAAGAAATACATTTTTTAGGGAGCCTCTTTGTACTAAAGATTCTTGTTCCACTCATCATGCCCATTGGTAATTTTTTGCAATCTGATGTAATATTTGGCCAAAATCCCTCAAAGATGAGCCTGTAAGGATGCATATATTAGTTTCCAAATTAATTTCAATGTTATCAAAGGTAGTTTTATGGTCTTCTTAGAGGACAACCAAGATAAATCTTGGATAAGCAGAAGCTTGACAGAAGGTGATATCAGGAGTGGGGCAGCCTATGTAAAGACCCATAAAATTCAAGGGAAATTTTTTTCTAAATTTTGTTTGGGATTTTACAAGAATGCAGTTTCTGACGGTGCCTGATTCCGAGGCCCGGTGTGCCCGGAATCAATTTCAGAAGTTTAGCTCGGGTACGTTCAGTGAACAAATGAGTGGGTTTTCCTAACTTTTGAACTGGTGCTCGAAATTGAAATCTGAGGGCACCGAAGAAACCGCAGCGCTGATAATTGCTTAGGAGCACCTTTTCTGAAGGTACGTTTACTCGGAAGGAGTTGTTAAAAATGTGTGAGGAATAAAAATAATTGTTTTACAATTTTATTTTATTTCTTTACTAATAGGTTTAAGTGTTAAGTGAAAAAAAGTTGTGTCACAACTTTATTTCTCTCTTCTAAGTGGTTTAACTTCCATGTGAGGGAGTTGGGGTGGGATCCACTAAATCCTAACTTCTCTTGTTAGGATATTTGTGAGGTGGGACCCACACGAGCCCAACCCCTTCAAATTCTTAAAACTCCCTCTTAAGTGTGTAACCCTTAAAAACTCACCATTGATTAGGGTGACTTTCCCTCTCCCCATTTTAATTCAAAGCCAACACATTAACTTAATTAAGTGAGTTATGTGTTTTGAATTTTGAGTTTTTGAAAATGTTTGAATAAGTAAATAAAATAAGGCAAAGCCTTATTTTATTTCAGTTTTGTTTTTTTGTGGAGAATTGTGAGAGGGAGAGTTCTATACTTTGATGAACTTCATCATCCACGTTGAAGAACGTGAAGAACGGTTCCTCTACGACAAAGAACATCGACCCTTCGACTTAGAAGACTCGGTGACCTGGATTCTTCCGTCTTCATCTTCCTCCATGACAAGGGAGAAGTCGCCGACCATAGTGATCAACGCCAACGACAATGTACCTTCCTTCTTTATCATAGAAACAAGTGTGGAGACGTCGTTTCCTCCTTGGATGTACCCCGACGTCCACGAAATCTACGTCCGACCCCGCGACGCCGTTCTCCACGACACCCGACGTGCGACGTCAAATATCCATGTAGGGGAATTTTTTATTTGGTGTTCTCTTATCTTTTGAGAAAAGAACGATGAGCGCGGACCAACCAATTCCAGGTTGATCCACGGATCGTTCGTTCATGCGGATTGATGTTGAGGATTATTGTTTTTGTCCGTGAATTATTTCTTTGCCGTACGTCGACTTCTATTAGATGGCCGCTTGCTATCATTATAACGGGAGGAGGTCAGACCGCATGAACATGGCCGACCCTCCTCCCCCCTTGTTGTTTGAATTTGTTGCGGCACGTGAAAGGCGGCGCGCAGAAATTATGAGGAAGGGCTAAGAAGCGTGGCGCCGTCGCGCCGTGCCAGAAAACAACAAATGAAGCCGCACAGGCATTGTGGGATCCTCGCAGTGAAGGACAGGTCCTAGGAGGTCCACTGGCGAAGACGACACGAATTTCCGACCACCGGAACCCGTCCGGTGGTCCGCGGAACAGCCCGCCGGCACGGCGGCGCCGGCGGCGGGTGGCGGCGGTGCCCGGCGCGCCGCCAGAAGAAGCCACTGCGGCTGAAGCCGCTACGGCGGAACGCTGTCCCGCGACCGTACGAGACCAGAGGGGGGTGGCGGGACGCGGCCGGCTGCCGCTTCCACTGGCACGGGCGACCCCACGCGGGGTCGTGGTTCTTCACGCGGGGGCAGCACCCCGCTCCGCTCCGCTTCGCTGGGTCGTAACCGGCCGAGCAGACCCACCGGCCGGGTCGGGTCGCTCCCAGGCTGGTCCGGGTCGCGCCATCCGGGTCGGACCCAGACCCGGGTCGGGTCGACCCGGTTCGGGCCGACCCGGGGGGGGGGGGGGGGGTCAGATCGGTTCGGGCCCAGACCCCCCGTTTTCGGATCACTTTCGGTCAAATATCCATATATTGGGCTACGGACCTCCGATCGATGTACCGTCAGTTGCGATGCGACCCTTGGATCGAGACGGTCGTTTTGGTATATCGCACTCAAGGTTTCGGAATACTTCGCATTCGTCCGAGTTGGTTCGTACATGAAACCAACCGGGCCCTCAGAGCAGAAACACTCGTAGCTTGAGCTCCGGACGTCTGATTGACGTGCCGTTGACTTTGATGGATTTATCTAAGTGAGATGGATCTTTTGTCTTACTCCGCTCAAGGTTTGGATGCCTTCGGAGTGCGGTTGGGTTGGTTCGCTCATGAAACCAACCGGGCCCCTCGAACGAAAAAGCCAATAACTCACAGATCGAGCGTCCGATTGATGCGTCGTCTGTCTCCTTGATTTTCCTCTTGATGGGATGGAACTTTTGGAATACTTTGCCCGAGGTTTGGATGCAGTTGGAGTATGGATGAGTTGGATTGTACCCGAAATCCAACCGGGCCCCTGGAACGGAAAAGCTGATATCTTTCAGACCAGACGTCCGTTTGACGAACCGTCAGCAGCGTTGGTGATCACGTTGAGAAACGGTCCCTATGAGTATACCCTATGAGAGTTCGGGGTATAGTTGATATACATCCGGGTTGGTTCTCTCACTAAACCAACCGGGCCCCTGGGACGAAAAGGCTAGTAACTCACAGACCGGGTGCCCGATTGACGCGCCGTCTGTTGCATTGAGACCCCTGTGACGAGGCAGTTCTTTGAGATACTTCTTCATGGGAGTTTGAGATACTTGGAGTATCGACCTGTAGCTCATGGAGCAGACCCTTACAGAGACGAGTGTGCGGAGTATGGAGACCGTGTAGCCGACTGAGACCTGACGACTGCTTGAACGACTCGACTTGGAGTGAGTCAATTAGACCAGTGGACGGAGCACTACTTTGTTTGGGTGCAGACCCATGGAGAACGGAGCACTACCTGTGTGACAGTGCAGACCCGCGGTACTCGTCCGGAGAGTACCTCTGCAGGCCACTAGGGGGTGTGCACTACTGTGTTTGGGTGGCATATCCCAGCGGGAAGCACTACTGTGTTTGGGTGGCTGGCCCGCGGTACTCAACAGGAGGAGTACCTCAGCAGTCTTAGGTTAGTGAGCAGTACCTCAGAGTCGTGACAGGACCATTGTACACTCCAGAGACGGGGCACTTCAGTAGTTATGGTTTCGATAATGAAAATCCTGGTTTGAGCTGAGCCTATGACCTTTGTGTTACCTATTGATTGAGATGGGTCACTTGATAACTTAGGTATATGTATGGGCGTATACCTGGGTAGTGGTTATCCGTTGATTTCATAAATCTTTGTGTTTTCTCATGATTGAGATGGGTTACTTGATAAATTTGGTATATGTATGGGCATATACCTAAGTAGAGTTTATCTATTGAGATCTTCTTTGTGGTTATCCTTGTTGGTTTTAGTGAGACCTTAAGGGTCTCAGGGTCCCTACTGAGTATCGTTATACTCACCCCTGCACGGGCTATGCCCGCACCTTGTTGTGTTGGTTGCAGATGATGGGTAGTGTTGACGGAGGCCGAGTGTTCAGGGACTGGATGGTACCCGTAGGTGTACTACACGATGAGTCAGTGACCGGAGGTGGACTTCACAGCGAGATGACACTCGGAGGAGGTTGACGAGCGAGAGCGTTGTGGAGGCTATCTGTATCTACCCTTCAGGTAGGATCCCTGGTGGACGATCCAAGAGTTGCGCCATCTGTACCTACCCTTCAGGTAGGATCCGAGGAGGACGACCCAGGAGCCACTTCTGTTCTTCCAGATGTTGTATTTTTCTGTTGTACTTTGTTCAGTTGTAGCTGTACTTTCATTTGGGTTTGTATTCTGGCCCATTTACCTTTCAACACTTCTCTTTGTACTTAGTGTTTTACTTCCACTGGTACTCTGTGGTGTTTTGTTTACTTTTATAAAGACAACGCCTTCCTAGTTATCGGGATTTACGCCTTTGGTGCTAGTCACCAGCCCCTGGCCTATGGAAGGCGGGCTTGGGGTAGTCACAACACGAGCCCTGAGGACGGGTCGTGAAAAATTGGTATCAGAGGATTCGGTTCTACCACAGAACATATAACTCTGATATTTCCTTTCTATGAAGAAATATTGTTAAGAGTACCGAGTGTGGTTTTCAGTTCAGGGAGTCCGGTGTTGGTGCGGGCGGCCGACGTATCCATACACCAGGACCCTGAAAACTGATTTTCGACTTTGTGCACGAAAACACTGATTGCATGTGTGTTTCCAGATGTTTTTAAATGTCAGCTCGAACCACGTAAGCTCACCAGGTATAATCGTTTGACCGTGTCACGATTTTTCTTTCAGGATGTCTTTTCAAGGACCACCAGCTAGAGCCCAGAGGGATGTGCGTACTGACAACCTGCTGAGCGACGAGGCTTCGGTACGGGGCCCTCTTGCA
This sequence comes from Viscum album, assembly GCA_963277665.1. NCBI lineage: Eukaryota > Viridiplantae > Streptophyta > Magnoliopsida > Santalales > Viscaceae > Viscum > Viscum album. The sequence goes on along the minus strand of OY728132.1, from coordinate 1,333,736,999 downwards.
GTTGAGGCACCGGCGGAGGCAACAGTGGTACTACCATACGTTGGGCCACTGATGCCAGCTGCCCCAGCAGTAGGAGATTCACGCCACTTGAGCGCACTGCACGAGTTCCAGCGCCAGAGGCCACCCAGGTTCCGGGGAGAGATGGACCCGCAGGCGGCTAAGGATTGGCTGGAGGCAGTGGTGAGAGTCTTCAGGCTAGTGGGGACACCTGCAGACTTCATGGTGATCTTTTCTTCCAGCCTTCTTCAGGCAGCAACAGACAGGTGGTGGAGCCACTTTTTCCAGTTTTGCGACGAGATGACATTCACATGGGAAGACTTCGAGACCTTCTTCAGGGTGGAGTTTGTTCCAGTAGCTCTACACCCCGAGTGTGTTCAGGAGCTTCTGCCTTTGCCGCATGTTTTTCGATCAGTAGCCGAGTCATCTGTGGGAAGTAGACAGATGATGCAGAGGTCCAGGAGGACCAGACCAGCAGTTGGGCGATCTTGGGTTTTAGGACCGGTGGTGCGGGGCACCCTGGGTGGGGTTAGAGCCAGCCGTACGAGGAGCAGGAAGTGTTGTGAATGTGGCAGGAAGGGTCACCTGACACGTGACTGTCCGACCCCCTGCACTGTCAATCCACAGGCGTTAGAGGAACCATCGAGGCAATAGAGCTCCGGGAGCAGGTGGACAAGAGCGGAACTAGTGGATACATCCCTTTTACTTCTAGTTATATATTGCTGTTGTATTCGTGTCTTTGTACTATGAGGTGCAATAAAAAAAGACACTTATCTTTGTGATGTATGCTTTCCTGTCCCTTTGTTTGGTTGATACTGAGTGGTCTCGGTTAAAACTGTTGACTTGACCCTCACTTTCGATATTTCTACTGGAGGAGAACCAGTGACCTCACACTGATGCTGACGGTGTGACTCGAACCTTGGAGGCGAGAGTGACAGTTGGATCTCTTGGTAGTTACGTCGAGGCCTTACGACGTCATCCATGGCTTGAATACATCATTCATGTTAGGATTGACTGTATTAGGCAATGGGCGTGGTTCATACAGGGGATGAGACCGAGTTTCTCTTTTCGGAATGGAGAAATTTTAGCATCTCTTCCATATCATAGGCAAAGAAGGTGCAGATCATCCAGCAGAGGATGAAGACTGCACAATGCAGTAAGAAACAAGAAACCGGTGTCAGTATTAGGGACTTGGGAGTGTTAAATGTTTCAAGAAGAGGAATCTTTAAGGAGAGATGAGTCTGCGAAGCAGTAGACGTGGAGGCAGAGCTAGGAGAGCAGCTTGAGGTGGTGTACTTTTTAACATGCTACAACCACCCTCCTTAGTTATCCCTGCCAGACTCAGGGAGATGAAGGGTGGAGAAAGAGTGCAGCTGCATGCGGTCAAGGAGTGTGACCCAATGGCTCTAAAAATTATTCAAGGGATAGTCTGTGTACACTACTAGCTGCCGTAGTAACAGAAGTCGATATGAATTATTCTTTCCTTCCACAAATCTTGTTCCAGACCAATTGTTTCCGGTAAGCCGTATACTTGACCCTCACGTCTAGAGATACCTTGGGAGAAGACTCGAAAATCACACTTATGCCGACAGTGTGTTCAGACCCTTGATGCGAGAGTTTTGGTTGGAATCTCTTGGTGGCTGCGTCGAGGCCTTACGACGTTGGTTTGAGTATGGACTGGGTAATCACAGTTCATACATAGATTGACGGTATTAGGCAAAAAGGTTGTGGTTTAACTACGACGTCGGAATGGGTTTTCCTTGGTCGGTGAAAAAGGAAACCCCAGGCAGCACAGGGTAACTCATGCACAGGAAGGTGCGACCGATCACCCTTGAGTCGGTCAACCTTACCCTCGTGGCAGCAGTCGTTTTGAGTTCCAGTTCTAATAGGAATTAGAGACCTCTGGAGTTTGAGGATGACGATCACGTCCTTATACGGGTCTCACCTCGACGAGGTTTACATAGATGTGGACAATGCGGCAAGTTATCTCCGAGGTTCAACGGACCTTTCTAGGTCCTCAGCTGGGTAGGCGAGGTGGTTTAACGCTTGACCCATCTACCTCAGTTTCACCAGGTGTATGACATTTTCCATGTATCTCAACTGAGGAGATACGTGCTCGACCCTTCGTATATCATCGATCATGGGGAGCTGGATGATGGCGATGGGGTGACTTTCAAGGAGGTTCCAGTGGGGATCGAGGATTGACAGGGGAGGATCCTATGAGAATGTTCTATTCATCAGGTGCTCTTTCACTGGCAGTATGGGAACCTCCAGGTGAGCACATGAGATCAGGAGGCTCAGATGCATGCTCAGTACCGCTTTTGTATCCCTAGTTTGTGTTTAAGTTTTACGAGGACGTAAATCCCTGAGGTGGGAGTAATATAAAGACCCGTAAAATTCAAGGGAAATTTTTTTCTAAATTTTCTTTGGGATTTTACAAGAATGCAGTTTCTGACGACGCCTGATTCCGAGGCCCAGTGTGCCCGGAATCAATTTTTGAAGTTTAGCTTTGGTACGTTCAGTGAACGAACGAGCGGGTTTTCCTAACTTTTGAACCGGTGCTCGGAATTGAAATCCAAGGGCACCGATGAAATCGTAGCGCCGGTAATTGCTTAGGAGCACCTTTTCCAAAGGTGCGTTTACTCGGAAGGAGTTGTTAAAAATGTGAGGAATAAAAATAATTGTTTTACAATTTTATTTTATTTCATTACTAAGAGGTTTAAGTGTTAAGTGAAATAAAGTTGTGTCACAACTTTATTTCTCTCTTCTAAGTGGTTTAACTTCCATGTGAGGGAGTTGGGGTGGGATCCACTAAATCCTAACTTCTCTTGTTAGGATATTTGTGAGGTGGGACCCACATCAGCCCCACCCCTTCAAATTCTTAAAACTCCCTCTTAAGTGTGTAACCCTTAAAAACTCACCATTGATTAGGGTGACTTTTCCTCTCCCAACTTTAATTCAAAGCCAAAACATTAACTTAATTAAGTGAGTTATGTGTTTCGAATTTTGAGTTTTTGAAAATGTTTGCATAAGTAAATAAAATAAGGCAAAGCCTTATTTTATTTCAGTTTGGTTTTTGCTATGGAGAATTGTGAGAGGGAGAGTTATATACTTTGAAGAACTTCATCTTCCTCGTTGAAGAACGTGAAGAACGATTCCTCTCCAACGAAGAACATCGACCCTTTGACTTAGAAGACTCGGCGACCCGGATTCTTCCGTCTTCATCTTCCTCCATGACAAGGGAGAAGTTGCCGACCGCGGTGATCAATGCCAACGACAACGTACCTTCCTTATTTATCATAGAAACAAGTGAGGAGACGTTGTTTCCTCCTCGGACGCACCCCGACATCCATGGAATCTACGTCCGACCCCGCGACGCCGTTCTCCGTGACACCCGACGTGCGACGTCAAATATCCATGTAGGGGAATTTTTTATTTGGTGTTCTCTTATCTTTTGAGAAAAGAATGACGAGCGCGGACCAACCAATTCCAGGTTGATCCGCGGATCGTTCGTTCATGCAGATTGATGTTGAGGATTATTGTTTTTGTCCGTGAATTATTTCTTTGTCGTACGTCGACTTCTATTAGATGGCCTCTTGCTATCATTATAACGGGAGGAGGTCAGACTGCACAAACACGGACGAACCTCCTCCCCCCTTGTTGTTTGAATTTTTTGCGGCACGTGAAAGGCGGCGCGGTGCCATTGCACCGTGCAGAAATTATGAGTAAGGGCTAAGAAGCGCGGTGCCGTCACGCCGCGCCGATGAAGTTGAACAAGCCACGACACCGTCGCGCCGTGCCGAAAAATGACAAACAAAGCCGCGCGGGAGTTGTGGGATCCTCGCAGTGAAGGATGGGTCCCGGGAGGGCCATTGACGAAGACGACACGAATTTCCGACCACCGGAACCCATCCGGTGGTCCGCGGAACAGCCCGCCGGTGCACATCGCTGGCACGGCGGCGCCGACGGCGGGTGGCGGCGGCGCCTAGCGCCCGCCGGAAGAAGCCACCGCGGCTGAAGCCATGGAGGCGGAGCGCGGTCCCGCGACCGCGCGGTACCGGAGGGGGGGCGGCGGGACGCGGCCGGCTGCCGCGTCCGCTGGTACGGGCGGCCCCACCCGGGGCCGCGATTCTTCACGCGGGGGCAGCGCCCCGCTCCGCTCGGCCTTAGCCGGCCGAGCTGACCCACCAGCCGGGCCGGGTCGCGCCATCCGGGGCGGACCCGGACCCGGGTCGGTTCGTCCCGGTTCGGGCCGACCCGGGGGGGTTGGGCCGGGTCGGTCTGGGCCCAGACGCCCCGTTTTCAGATCACTTTCGGTCAAATGCCCATATCTTGGGCTACAGAACTCCGATCGATGAACCGTCAGTTTCGATGCGACCCTTGGATCGAGAAGGTCGTTTCGGTATATCGCACTCAAGGTTTCGGAATACGTCGGGTTCAGCAGAGTTGGTTCGTACATGAAACCAACTGGGCCCTCAGAGCTAAAATGATCGTAGCTTGAGCTTCGGACGTCTGATTGACGTGCCGTCGACTTTGATGGATTCCTCTAAGTGAGATGGATATTTTGCCTTACTTAAATCGAGGTTTGGATGCCGTCGGAGTGCAGTCGGGTTGGTTTGCTCACGAAACCAACTGGGCCCCTGGAACGAAAAAGCCAATAACTCATAGACCGAGCATCCGATTGACGCGCCGTCTGTCTCGTTGATTTTCCTCTTGATGGGACGGAAATTTTGGCATACTTCGCCCAAGGTTTGGATGCAGTTGGAGTATGGACGAGTTGGATTGTACCTGAAATCCAACCGGTCCCCTGAAACGGAAAAGCTGATATCTTTCAGACTAGACATCCGTTTGACGAACCGTCAGCGGTGTTGGTGATCACATTGAGAAACGGTCCCTATGAGTATACCCTATGAGAGTTAGGGGTACAGTTGAGATACGGCCGGGTTGGTTCACTCACAAAACCAACCGGGACCCTAGGATGAAAATGCTAGTAACTCACAGACCGGGCGTCCGATTGACGCGCCGTCTGTTGCATTGAGACCCCTGTGACGAGGCAGTCCTTTGAGATACTTATTCATGGGACTTTGAGATACTTGGAGTATCAACCTATAGCTCGTGGAGTGGACCCTCCCAAAGACGAGCATGCGGAGTACGAAGACCGTGTAGCCGACTAAGACCTGACGACTGCTTGACACTACTGGAAATCTGGGCTATAGCCACGGACCTATAGCCACGGTTTTATAGAACCGTGGCTATAGGTTTTATACAACCACAGTTTTATAGAACCGTGTCTATAGGTTTTATACAGCCACGGTTTTTTTTCTACTCGTGGCTATATCCCCTCGCCCAGTTTTTTTCTCCCCCATTCCGTCGGGCTCCATCCTCGCCCTCGCCCCCAAGCGTCGGGCTCCATCTCCTCGCCCTCGCCATTTCTCCTCCCCGCGGCCTCATCCTCGCCACGGCCTCCTCCTCCACGACGCATCAACGCCGCGCCATCCTCCTCGCCGACGCCCTCCTCGCCGACGCCCTCCTCGCCGACGCCCTCCTCGCCGCGCTCTCCTCGCCGACGCTCTCCTCGCCGACGCCCTCCTAAGATGCAGGTAGGTTTTGATTCCCCTCTTGTTTGTTTTTTCCCGCGATCTTCGGTTTAAATTCTAGGGCTTGCAAGCTCTAATCTGAGCCAGAAGTTCCCTCATCTCGGGTTGCTGTATCGGGCTAGGGTTGACCAGTTTTATTAAATGGGTTGCATAGGGTTAGGGTTGATCTTAAATAAATTCACAACCCAAATCGAACCCGACCCATGAACCTGAGTTACCAACACTAGTGATACCTACTGCAATCGGTTTTTGTCAAGGCACTTTAATGATTTTTCGATAAAATTCCTTGCATTCATACACACAAACATATGTATTGATCTTGCTATAACGAGACCTGAGTTGTTCCACTTCAGGCCACTAAACGATGACGAGAAACAGGCGAACATGGCCGGAGTAATTTCATGCAATGAATAGAAAAAAGAAGTCGTCGTCTTGCAAAGTGTGGCAAACAAGCAAATTGATCGAGTTTTCACATTTGATAAGGTACATTTAGTTCATAGAATCATTGAGAATTGAAAGGAATGGAATGGAATAGATAAAGAATAACAATCCATTTATGGGCAAACAAACTCATTCCCTTTTCATCTAACCAAATGATGGAACGGTGTACTGTTTTCCATTTCAATCCAACCAAATAGACCTTTAGTCTATTAATTTGGAGCTCAGTGTCACATGTTTGATAGGTTTTCGGTCCCAGAGCTCAGCAGAGAGCAATATACGACCAAGCAGTTGCGCCGATTGTTCAAGAAGTTCTTGAGGGCTTCAATTGTACTGTTTTTGCATATGGGCAGACTGGGACGGGTAAAACCTACACAATGGAGGGTGAGAGGAGAAACAAGAAGGTATAGAAAAAGGTACATTATGATAACTTTTTTTGTATGAATTGTGGCATAGTACTTGAACCTCTAAATTCATCCAGGGGGGAGAGTTATCTGCAGAGGCAGGTGTGATTCCAAGAGAAGTTCGCCAAATTTTTGATACGCTAGAGACGCAGAATGCTGACTACAGCATGAAAGTGACGTTTTTAGAAATTTACAATGAAGAAATAACTGATTTGCTGGCCATGGAGGACTGTTCAAGAACCATGGAGGATCGGCAAAGGAGACACGTATCCTTGATGGAGGATGGGAAGGGTTGTGTGATAGTAAGAGGCCTTGAAGAAGAATCTGTTTACAGTGCTAATGAAATTTATAACCTCTTGGAGCGGGGAGCAGCCAAACGGCGGACGGCTGATACTTTGTTGAACAAGCACAGCAGGTAGAACCTCTCTGTTTTCCATATGAAATGAAATAAGCTGCATCTGATTTAAATCGTATTGTTTTCCATTTATGTAGTCGTTCCCATTCTGTTTTCTCCATCACTGTTTATATCAAGGAAGCAACCGTTGGAGATGAGGACCTAATCAAATGTGGCAAACTGAATCTTGTTGATCTGGCTGGATCGGAAAATATTTCTCGTTCGGGCGTACGAGAGGTATGGAAAAACGTGGATTGGGATTTATGTTAGTTTTCTTGGTCTGCATATATGTTCTGACTATTGCTTCCACTTACAATAAGGCTCTGTTTGACAGTGTTTATTGATAACTTCTTATAGCACTACCACTTATGATAAGGCTGTGTTTGATAACAGTTATTGAAAAGTGCTAATTGTACTCATCACTTAAGTCGGTTTAAAAAATAAGTGATGTTTGTTCTGTTTCAGTTGAATTCTGAAAGAAAACCACTTGTATAAAAGCAATTATCATAAGTAGTCAGTGCTAAAAGCCTCTGTTTGAAAACGGTTTTTGAAAAGTGCTTCTATAGAAGTGTTTTCAGATTGTTTATTGAAAATGTGATTTTCTGCCACTTATTCCAGTGGTTTTCTTTCAAAGATAAAAAGAAATTTTTCGAACTGCTTATCATAAGTGACAAGTGTTTTTAAGAAGTTTTCAATAAGCGCTATGTGTTTCTTCTGGAATTGAGTGTGAGTGTTTTTTACAGAAATAAAACAACTCATATTTTCAAACTACTTGTCATAAGTGATGAGAGTGATATGAACAGTTTTCGATCAGAGCCTTGGCAGACTGATGTGGAAAGATGACTTCCAACGCAAAATGTCAATTTTGACTTAAATCCAATCTTTCTTTTTCAAAATAATAATAATGATAATAATGGTTAGACTTGATTATAGATTTTCCACTAATATCATTGTTAACTTGTGCATCTAAACCATGTGTTTGTGTTTTGAATCCAACACAATCATTTGTCAGACAAAACTTTATATTTTCATTTCGGTAGTGTAATACATAAAATGATGAAATTTCAGAGTCGAGCAAGGGAAGTGGGGGAGATAAACAAGAGCTTGCTTACTCTGGGTCGTTGTATAAATGCTCTTGTTGAACATTCTGTCCACGTTCCTTATAGGTTTTTTTTTTGTCAGTCAAATATCTTCAGATGGATTTGCAGTATTCTTGGTCTATTTTTCTTGTTTTCTGATAAATGTGAGCAGGGATAGTAAGCTGACAAGGTTGTTAAGAGACTCACTGGGAGGAAAAACCAAAACATGTGTCGTCGCAACAATTTCTCCCTCCGCTCATTGTTTGGATGAAACATTAAGCACACTAGATTATGCTTGTCGTGCCAAGAGCATTAAGAACAAACCTGAGGTTTGTGTAGCTAGCTTTTCCGATCAATGATTTCTTGTTTGTTTGTAACACTGCTAATTATTATGTTTTTCTCTTTCAGGCAAACCAGAAAATATCCAGGGCAGTCCTGCTGAAGGATTTGTACATAGAAATCGAGAAGATGAAACAAGGTCCAATAATTGTTTGTTCTCATCACAATGTAAATATTTGAAGGGCCCTGCTCTAATTTTTTAATTGAACCAAGACAGATGTTCAAGCAGCCAGGGAAAAGAACGATGTTTATATTCCACATGAAAGATATGCCCAGGATGAAGCTGAAAAGAAGGTTTGTCGGTTGGTCCAGCTTACTGTTCTGTCTCTAATACTAAAAGGCAGCTTCTTGTGGATAACATCCATTAAGGTTTTTTTGGTTGATGATTGGAATTTACAGGCCACAACAGGAAGAATTACGATTTTGTTTTTCTGTTGTGTTAGCATTTGATTCTAATATGGGAAAATTTTGACATTGTCTAGGCAAGGAATGAGAAGATAGAGCAATTAGAAATTGATCTTTCAGTTAGTATGAAGGTAGTGCCTATACTTTTTACTCAATCTAATGGATGTTTGTAGTTGCAAAGTTGGTTGTTTTTCTTGCAGGAAGCTGAGAAATTTCATATGTTGTATGATACCAACCAAGAAGAGAAACTAAATATAGAAAATGAACTCAATGATTGCAAGGTTAGAATTGCAGACCAGAGACCCTTCTTCTGTCTTTTTCTTCTTGTATTTTCCTGATATCACTGAAAAATATCTATTAGTTAAAGCTGGAAAGAAACAGGAAGACTTCATAGGAACTTCAAGAGAACCACAGGGTTGCTGTTTCAACGATCAAGGAGAAGGAATTTATTATCACCCAGCTTCTAAACTCGGGTAAGAAAGGTGATAGATGATTGGTCAGTTTTTGTGTGCTAAAGCATTTCTGATTTTTGGCTCCACTGAGCAGAAAATTCACTAATTGAATGTGCAAAGGAGCTGCGCGGCAATTTGAAAGATGCCTCAGATGATATATCTTCTCTCTTCACAAAAATTAGTGAGCACAAATTTGTTTCTTGTTTTTGATAAATTTATCTTTTTGCTGGAATTTGTTTTAGGATTGAATATATTGCTTTGAAGAGTTGGGATCTGTTTCACAACACTTACTTATTAGCACTTATGATAAGATCTTCATTTCAAGAGTAAGACGGAAAGGGTGCTAAAAGGATCTTCATAACTGATTATAATCAGGTGCTAAAAGGATCTTCATAACTGATTATAATCAGGTGCTAAAAGGATCTTCATAACTGATTATAATCAGGTTTCAATAAGTGCTTCTAAATTCAAGAGATTAAGAAGGAAAGGGTGCTGAAAAGATCTTCATTTCAAGAGTAAGAGTAAGCTGGAAAGGGTGCCAACACGTTGTGGTCACGCTGCGGTCACGCCGCGGTCACGCCGCGGTCACGCCGCGGTCACGCCGCGGTCACGCCGCGGTCACGCCGCGGTCACGCCGCGGTCACGCCGCGGTCACGCCGCGGTCACGCCGCGGTCACGCCGCGGTCACGCCGTGATTTGGCCCTGCTCCAGGACGACACCCTGCGGCGATTACTCCTCCTTAGAGAAACATTGAATGGTTAGCTCTAATTTTTCGTATTTCCTCATTCCTAAACTATATCTCCTCTCAGCGCTGCCTCTCATCCATCTTTCCACAAAACGTGCATAGCAGGTGGTACAAAGGCTCAATTCAACTGAAAACATTGGTTTGGAATTGTCTGACATATTTTATTCCTCTAGGTATTCCTACACATTTCTAGATCTCCAAACCTCACCGAATTAGGTATATCAGGGGTCATCCAATCCTCTAGTCATCACAGATTAGCATTCATTTCTTTAAATCTTCTGAGAAAACATCCTCTCATGCCATCCATATCATCCTATTTGAAACTAAGTGGAAGATGTTGCCCCGCGGATGTCGCTGGACCGGGCCAACACGTTGTGGTCACGCTGCGGCCACGCTGCGGTCACGCTGGGGTCACGCTGCGGTCACGCCGCGGTCACGCTGCGGTCACGCTGCGGTCACGCCGCGGTCACGCCGCGGTCACGCCGCGGTCACGCCGCGGTCACGCCGCGTTCACGCCGCGGTCACGCCGCGGACACCCTGCGGCGGTCACGCCGCGGTCACGCCGCGGTCACGCCGCGGTCACGCCGCAGTCACGCCGCGGTCACGCCGTGATTTGGCCCTGCTCCAGGACGACACCCTGCGGCGGTTACTCCTCCTTAGAGAAACATTGAATGGTTAGCTCTAATTTTTCGTATTTCCTCATTCCTAAACTATATCTCCTCTCAGCGCTGCCTCTCATCCATCTTTCCACAAAACGTGCATAGCAGGTGGTACAAAGGCTCAATTCAACTGAAAACATTGGTTTGGAATTGTCTGACATATTTTATTCCTCTAGGTATTCCTACACATTTCTAGATCTCCAAACCTCACCGAATTAGGTATATCAGGGGTCATCCAATCCTCTAGTCATCACAGAATAGCATTCATTTCTTTAAATCTTCTGAGAAAACATCCTCTCATGCCATCCATATCATCCTATTTGAAACTAAGTGGAAGATGTTGCCCCGCGGATGTCGCTGGACCGGGCCAACACGTTGTGGTCACGCTGCGGTCACGCTGCGGTCACGCCGCGGTCACGCCGCGGTCACGCCGCGGTCACGCCGCGGTCACGCCGCGGTCACGCCGCGGTCACGCCGCGGTCACGCCGCGGTCACGCCGCGGTCACGCCGCGGTCACGCCGCGGTCCCGCCGCGGTCACGCCGCGGTCACGCCGCGGTCACGCCGCGGTCACGCCGCGGTCACGCCGCGGTCACGCCGCGGTCACGCCGCGGTCACGCCGCGGTCACGCCGTGATGTGGCCCTGCTCCAGCCACATCCAGCGGGGGGGAGGGGTGTCCGCGGTCACGCCGCAGTCACGCCGAAATATATCTATACGTTTGTAATCAATCTAAACAAAGAATAAGAATGGTGTACCTTACACCATTCGATCCAGTCTTTCGAAGCTTTTCACAAGTGTTTGATTGTGATCACTTAGAAGTCGCTGAAAGACTCCTTCAGAGGTATCCACAAATCATGGGAATCACCCGACACTTAGTAGGACCTCTCTCAATACCAGTCCTTCCTGCTTGTCGAAGTTTTCAAAAGCGTTTGATCGAGATCTCCGAGAAGTCACCGAAAGACTCCTTCTGAGGTATCCAAGGTTCATGGGAATCACCCGATGCTTAGGTAGGGTCTCTCTCAACACCACAGTCTGTTAGAACCTTGTTTAAAGGTGGGAGAGAAACAAGAGCTAGAGAGAATCGGCTTTGAGGAGTTCTAACGATCACATGATCTCATCCATCAAGTGCAACCACTTGCATAGGAATTGAACCAATTCATATAGGCCTTCAAGAACCTCAAAATGTTCAGCCTATTCATGGTACGTTACACAAATGTCCCAAACGTTTCAGCTCATTTGAAGCGTACGGCTCAATCCCATTAGTAATCGTTTAACATTTAAATTAAACGATTATGTGAGATGTTCAAACTCCCCAAATCCATCGAAACAGAAAGAAGCTTCGAGCCGAAAGGCTCTAAAGCCATTTTATTAAAAACAAAAGATGACATAAGAGAGGAGATGGGGCTAAACATTGATAAAACTGCCTTCATAATAAAGCATTTTGTTTTCATAACCCCCCTCCCCGACATCATCATCCCATTCCAAGTTGTAGGTAGATGAGCTATGAGACCTAGTCACCATGGGAATCACCCGATACTTAGTAGGACCTCTCTCAATACCAGTCCGTCCTGCTTGTCGAAGTTTTCACAAGCGTTTGATCGAGATCTCCGAGAAGTCAACAGGCCGCTGATTTTCATCCACAAACTGGACACAATCAGCCCGTGCTACCGAGAGTTTCTTCTGCCCTTGAACAGATTTAACCTCTCCAGACCCAATTCCAGGTTGCTCCAAGCCTGGATCATCAACATTTACCTGCACCTGTACACCTGATGAGATCAGACCTTGACCCCGCTGCTGAGAGGCAGCATCAAACTCTGACCTTGACTTATCTGCTCCTGGCCTCTGATTTTCATCCTCAATCCGGCCACTAACAGCCCCTGCTACAGTTAGTTTTCCCTGCCCCTGAACCTCACCAGCCCCAGTCCAGGTTGCAAATCTGGATCATCAAAATTCACCTCCTCTTGAAAACCTTCACCTGAAATATCAGAAGCATTCCCCTTCATATTGCTGACTCCAGTCCCTGGTTGATCACAACCTGTTCCTGCAAGACCCTGCCCAAGTTCCACACTTCCATTTCCTGCAACAGCCTGACCAAAGCCATTCCCAGCTCCAGGACCATTCTTTCTCTTCTTACGGAAAGTCTGAAAATCATGTCCCTTCTGCGAGAAAAAAGAGCAGACAAGTTTCATTCTGCATCTCTCTTTAGATTGCCCTATAGACAGACACTTGGAACAAAATGTAGGTAGTTGTTCATACTCAATTTTCAAAAACAAGTCATCTTCATTTGTGGATAACACAACCCGATCAATGAGGGTGGAATTAAGGTCCACTTCCAGGCAGGGGGGAGGGGTGTCCAGCAGGGGGAGGGGGCTGGGTCTGGCCCAAAGAGACTGGATAATTTGGCCCCGAGCCCAGCCCGGTTTTACACCACTAAATTTGTCTGACCAGAACTTTATAAACCATCATTTTGTCAGAGCAGCCACCAGATGTTGTTCCCAGTGATATGTTCCTAATACTTAAGTGGCAATAAAAATAATATAATTTTGCTACCAAAAATAAAATAAAATAACATAACATAAATCAGAAGGTTTCATTATTTTAAAATCACCCATGTGCACATACACCAGCAGCAACTCTAAAAAACAAAGCAGGAAACTAATAGAAAAACATGAAGTGCCAACACAAACACAAACATCAGAGGAATGGTACTTGATCAAATTTTGGGTGCACATGGGCTGGGTCTGGGGGGCTGGGTGCGCAGGGGTTGGGTGCACAGGGGGTGGGGGGCTAGGGGGCTGGGGGGCTGGGTGGGTGGGTGCACAGGGGCTGGGGGCTGGGTCTGGGGGGCTAGCCGCCCAGGGGGAGGGGGCTGGGTCTGGGGGGCTGGCTGCACAGGGGGGGGGGGGGCTGGACAGGGGTCTAGGGAGGGGGAGTGGCTGGGTGGGTCTGCTCTGGGGGGCTGGGGTTGGACCGGGGTCTGGGGGGGCTGGGTCCGGGGGGCTGGACAGGGGTCTGGGGGGGAGGGGCTGGGTCTGGGGGGGGGGCTGGGTGCATGGGGGGCTGGCTGGGTCTGGTGGGGGGCTGGCTGCACAGGGGGGCTGGCTGGGTCTGGTGGGGGGCTAGCTGCACAGGGGGGGTATCGCTGCACAGGGGGGTCTAGCTGTACACAGGGGGGAGGGAGGGGCTGGGTCTGGGGGGCTGGCTCGGGCTGGCTCGGGTTGGGTCGGGTTGGGTCGGGTTCACCCAAGTAACCCGACCCAAACTGACCCGACCCGCAGAGGGTTGGGTTGGGTCGGGTCGTTCGACCATGAGTCGGGTAACCCGACCCCCAATGGTTTGGGTTGGGTCGGGTTCACCCAAGTAACCCAACCCAAACTGACCCGACCCGAAGAGGGTTGGGTTGGGTCAGGTCGTTCGACCATGAGTTGGGTAACCCGACCCCCAATGGTTTGGGTTGGGTCGGGTCGCCTACCCGCAAAGTATGAGACCCGACCCGACCCGACCCGTCCCGCCGGTTTTGGGTCGGGCCCTAGAACACCCATGACCCGACCCAACCCATGGACACCCCTACTCAAAGGAACATATTTGTCGTTGTATTCATGTTGATTTCTTCCATTAATCCCTACTGAATGCTTGTAGCCTGCAACTGTCAAGGATGAGGATATTGTTGGATTGGTGTTGCCCGATCTGGTTGGGCCGAATGCTTGTGGCCCGCAACTGTAGCAATGCTGACTACTGTAGCAATGTTGACCGACAGGGGGGGTGTCCAGCAGGGGGGGTTGTCCAGCAGAGGAAGGGGGTGTCCAGTAGGGGGGTGTCCAGCAGGGGGGAGGGGTGCTAAACATGGTCTGTAAATCTGATGTAGTTCAGTTTGTTCCTGTCTTATCTCATGCTGCTAAACATGTCAGAATTGGTGAATTGGTACCTGTTAAACCTGAATCTGGCAGTGCTGAAGATGTTGTGGTTATCAGATCAGATAAACTTGGTTATCAGATCAGGGGGCAGGGGGACTAGCAGGGGACTGACAGGGGGCCTAGCAGGGGGCAGGGGGGCTGGCAGGGGGACAAGCAGGGGGCAGGGGGGGCTGGCAGGGGGCAGGGGGGGGGCTGGGGGTGGGGGCTGGCAGGGGCAGGGGGGGCTGGCAGGGGCAGGGGGGGCTGGCAGGGGGGCAAGCGGGGGCTGGCAGGGGGGGCTGGCAGGGGGACAAGCAGGGGGAAGGGGGGGGGCTGGCAGGGGGGAAAGCAGGGGGCAGGGGGGGGGGGCTGGCAGGGGCAGGGGGAGGCTGGCAGGGGGAAGGGGGGGGGGGCTGGCAGGGGGCAGGGGGGGGGGGGCTGGCAAGGGGACAAGCAGGGGGGGGGCTGGCAGGGGGCAGGGGGGGCTGGCAGGGGCAGGGGCAGGCTGGCAGGGGGAAGGGGGGGGGGGGGGGGGCTGGCAGGGGGGCAAGCGGGGGCAGGGGGGGAGCTGGCAGTGGGGGACTAGCAGGGGGCAGGGGGGCAAGCAGGGGGCAGGGGGGGGGGGGGCTGGCAGGGGCAGGGGGAGGCTGGCAGGGGGAAGGGGGGGGGGGGGCTGGCAGGGGGGCAAGTGGGGGCAGGGTGGGAGCTGGCAGTGGGGGACTAGCAGGGGGAGGGGGGGGCTGGCAGGGGGCAGGGGGCAGGGGGGGCTGGCAGGGGGGGGGGGGCTGGCAGGGGGCAAGCAGGGGGCAAGGGGGGGGGGGGGGCTGGCAGGGGGACAAGCAGGGAGGGGGGGGGGGGCTGGCAGGGGGACAAGCAGGGGGGGGGGCTGGCAGGGGGACAAGCAGGGGGCAGGGGGGGGGGGGGGGCAGGCAGGGGGGGGGCTGGCAGGGGGACAAGCAGGGAGGGGGGGGGGGCTGGCAGGGGGGAAAGCAGGGGGCAGGGGGGGCTGGCAGGGGCAGGGGGAGGCTGGCAGGGGGAGGGGGGGGGGGGCTGGCAGGGGGGCAAGGGGGGGGGGGCTGGCAGGGGGACAAGCAGGGGGGGCTGGTAGGGGGGGGGAGCTGGCAGGGGGACAAGCAGGGGGGGGGGGCTGGCAGGGGGGCAAGCAGGGGGCAGGGGGGGCTGGTAGGGGGACAAGCAGGGGGAAGGGGGGGGGGCTGGCAGGGGGGCAAGCAGGGGGCAGGGGGGGGGGGGGGCTGGCAGGGGCAGGGGGCAGGGGGGGGGCTGGCTGGCAGGGGGACAAGCAGTGGGGGGGGGGGCTGGCAAGGGGACAAGCAGGGGGGTGGCGGGGGGGTGGGGACTAGCAGGGGGCAGTGGGGGACTAGCAGGGGGGTGTCAGGGGGCAGGGGGACTGGCAGGGGGGTGGCAAGGGGGACAAGCAGGGGGGGAGGGGTGTCCAGGCAGGGGGCAGGGGGTACTGGCCGGGGGGGACTGGCCGGGGGTGGCAGGGGGTATTTTTTTTTATGGATTTGGACACCCTATAGCCACGGTTTTAAACCGTGGCTATTGATTTATTGCCACGGTTTTAAACCGTGGTCATAGACATAATGCCACGGTTTCAAACCGTGGCTATAGATTTTGTCCGGCCTTTAGTATAGCCACGGTTGAAACCGTGGCATTAGGTATACAGCCACGGTTTAAACCGTGGCTATAAACCTATAGCCACGGTTTGGACCGTGGCTTTAGATTTAAAGCCACGGTTTGGAACCGTGGCTATAGGTCTAGACCTATAGCCACGCCAAACTTATCCACGGTTCCTCAAACCGTGGCTATTACCTATAGCCACGGTTTCAGGTCCTATAGCCACGGTTTAGAACCGTGGCTATAGCCCGAATTTCCAGTAGTGTGACCGACTCGACTTGGAGTGAGTCGACTAGCCCAGTGGACGGAGCACTACTTTGTTTGGGTGCAGACCCATGGAGGACGGAGCACTACCTGTGTGACAGTGCAGACCCGTGGTACTCGTCTAGAGTGTACCTCTGCAGGCTACTAGGGGGTGTGCACTACTGTGTTTGGGTGACATACCCCGGTGGGAAGCACTACTGTGTTTGGGTGGCTAGCCCGCGGTACTCGACAGGAGTACCTCAGCAGTCTTAGGTTAGTGATAAGTACCTCGGAGTCTTGATAGGACCACTGTACACTCCAGAGATGGGGCTCTTCAGCAGTTATAGTTTCGATAATGAAAATCCTGTTTTGAGCTGAGTCTATGACCTTTGTGTTACCTATTGATTGAGATGGGTCACTTGATAACTTAGGTATATGTATGGGCGTATACCTGGGTAGTGGTTATCCGTTGATTTCATAAATCTTTGTGTTTCCTCATGATTGAGATGGGTTACTTGATAACTTAGGTATATGTATGGGCATATACCTAAGTAGAGGTTATCTGTTGAGATCTTATTTGTGGTTATCCTTGTTGGTTTTAGTGAGACCTTGAGGGTCTCGGGGTCCCTACTGAGTATCGTTAAACTCACCCCTGCACGGACTATGCCCACACCTCGTTTTGTTGGTTGAAGATGACGGGCAGTACTGATGGAGGCCGAGTGTTCGAGGACTGGACGGTACCCGGAGGTGGACTACACGACGAGTCAGTAACCGGAGGTGGACTTCACGGCGAGACGACACTCGAAGGAGGTTGACAGGCGAGAGCGTTGTGGAGGATATCTGTATCTTCCCTTCAGGTAGGATCCGTGGTGGACGATCCAGGAGCTGCGCCATCTGTACCTACCCTTCAGGTAGGATCCGAGGAGGAAGAACAAGGAGCCGCTTCTATTCTTCCAGCTGTTGTCTTTTTCTGTTGTACTTTGTTTAGTTGTATCTGTACTTTCATTTGGGTTTGTATTCTGGACCATTTACCTTTCAGTACTTCTCTTTGTACTTAGTTTTTTACTTCCTCTTGTACTCTGTGGTGTTTTGTTTACTTTTATAATGGCAACGCCTTCCTAGTTATCGGGATTTACAACTTTGGTGCTAGTCGTCAGCCCCTGGCCTATGGAAGGCGGGCTTGGGGTAGTCACGACACGGGCCCCGAGGACGGGTCGTGACAGCCTAGGAATCCAAGCCGGATACCTAAATGTTAGGACCAAGTTGTTTTTTAGTTGTATTTGTTGTCTATAGATCATTATGTTGATAAAGAAGATGGATGGAAATCATATTTATCATTTTCTTCAAAAGAATCAGATTCACACTTTTGAAAGAATCCGACTCACTTTTTTTAATCTTAAGGAGGAGAATCTATTCTGGAAGAAGTGTTTTTGATCAGACTCACCTTGGGGTAAGTATGGGATAATATCGTAATAAGGATGAGAGAATATTATAATGAGGAATTGATCATTATCTAGAAACAAAAAATCAGTTTCATGGAGAATGTATACAGTTGGAAGTAAATGCTCATCAAATTCACTTTGAATTTTATGTGAAAGAAGTGGATATTTTGATGGAGAATCAGAGTCTTTATGACAAATATAAAATAAATATGATGATTATTTGATGATTTTTTTTCATAACAATCATAAGTTTATTGGAGAACTTTTGATACAAGCTTGTTGGAAGGAAGTGAAAACAGAGGTAGTTCCGATTGTTTTCAAAATGATCAGATCTGGGTAGTAGAGAAGAAAGGTATGCTGTCAATTGAAAAGAAATAATACCCAGGATAATAATATCCGGGTAGAAGAGAAGAAATAGATTATTTCAATTGAAAATAAATCGTACCTAGATTAATCATATCTGGGTGGAAGATAAGGAAAAGAGATTCTACTGATTCACTGTAGCATCAGATCATCTAAATGAAGCATAAAAGACTTTTCATACCTAGGATGATCGTAATCAGGCTCAGGAGAAACATGATCATATTCCAAAATGACCATTTCTAGGCCAATCATACACAGAAATATCATACTCCAGATAATCATATTTAGAGAAGGAATTTCTTGAGGTTGATGGATGAAAAGAGAAGGAGAGAATGAGATAAACAATGTAGTCAACCATTTCCAAAGGGTTGAATTACATTGTAAGTTTCCAACTAGATCAAGAGAAGAGGATAAGATAGAGTTTTTAATCTCAAGTGGTTCAAGAGAAAAAGATAAGGAGTTTTCTTGTTGTACTATCAAGGGGGAGCTTGGCATTCAAAATAATGACCATATTCAGCATTCATATTTGTATCCATTTATTAATACACTTTTATATAATTGGTATAGAGATTTTTTTTGAAGAAACCAGAGTCATAAAATTAGACCCATGAAATGAAATAAAAGTCTAAATGAGTAGTGAATATTTTATAAGAATAAAGAAACTTCAAGAAGTGCTGATGAAGTCAAAATTCACCTGATATTTTAGGGTAAATTGAGATCATGGTGAATTTGATTAAGTTGGAGAAATTTTGGGATTCCTTCCAAATCATCTTGAGGGTCACCTATAAAAGGTGATAAGTACGTTGTAATTTTCTGATGACCATTGTACTATTCATGAGAGAGAAGATTCAACTTTTAGAAAGAAGAAGAAGTTTATGTATTCAATTTTGTTGAAAAAGTTTTTATGTATAAGTGAAAGAGAAGAGAAAAGATCACAACTTTGAATTTAGCTGATCATCGTACTCAGAATATATTATACTCAGTCGGGCATCGTATTCGTATTGTCCATCATATTCAGCTGATCATCGAATTAGGCTGGATAATCATTTTTGAGATTTCTTCATTGGGACTCTCAGACTGAGGAAGAATCATACTGAGTTAATCATACTCAGGGATTGAAGTGGTTCCGATTCATGTCTATTGTATTCTGAAAGAAAATTGTACTAGAAGAATTTTACATGGGAGAATCCTACTCAGAGGAATCAGACTCATAAAATCAGACTAAGTTTTACTTAACAAAGTCCAAGAAGTTCTTACCATCTTCTGGGTAAGAAAGTGAAGAATTGTATTTCAATTGAATCCATTTATGGAATTGAAAAGAAGCACATGTAACATGATTTTTTACAAAAACATTGTAGTAGCCTATTTTTGCTAAGAGGGTGTACACACACTATTGGAATTGTTTACATAGTGCTATATGAGTGTAATGGAATATCCTACTCGTTATAATACAAGGATTTTTTTATTGGATTTTATGGTATTTGATCATTTACAAACCATACCAAGGATATAGCTATTATTTTTGAATAGTGAACCATGTAAATACTTGTGTTCCTTTGGATGTGTGGTTGAAATATTTTTAGTAGGGAATTGAATCTTTAACAGGAAGTTAAGTTTGTTTCAAGGAAACATAAAAGAAATAATATCACTGATTCCCCCCTCTCAGTGATGCAATCATCCTGACTGGGAACTTTCAAGTGGTATGAGAGTAGGTTCCCCTTTTCTTATTCTTTACTAAAGTATTTGAAGAAGAAGTTGTGAGGGATAATTTGAGTTTTGTGAACATTCAGGGGATTATGATCATAAATGATAGGAATTATCATATATGGAAAGGAAGAATGCTTCTATATATTATGACTCATGGGTATGATGTTTCAAGAGCTGTTACAGATGGTTTCCCTCCTCATAGTGAGAATTATCCTCTTACAAAGGCTGATAAAGAAAATCTTAAGAATGATGGAAGATCCAAGAATGATTTACTATCATCACTTTTTGAAATTGAGTTTCTGATAATAAAAGGAGGTTCCACTACCAAAGGAATCTTTGATAAGTTGAACAACATTTATAAAGGAAATAAAAAAGTGAAGAAGGTAGAGTTAAAAATATATAGATTGAAGTATAAAGATATCAAGATGGGTGAGCATGAATCTGTTGATGACTACTTTTCCAGGTAAATGAAACTGTAAGCACTATTATATTTCTTGGTGAAAAGTTAGAAGATACTACTATTGTTGAAAATATCTTGAGAATTTTTCCTGATAAGTTTGACTCCAAGGTTTATTTATTGGATGATATAGATCCATAAACAGTGTATCTAGATGATTTTCTTAGTATCATCACTACTTTTGAAATAATAATAATGAATGATATGAAAGGAAAAAAAATTTGATAGAAAAATGCCTTTCAAGGATTGAAATAAAGAAAAGTCAAATAAGATTCCTACTGAAGATGAATCTGATGAATCCGATTCAAAAAACAAGGTATGTGAAAATCTTGATAGTATTTTATCCTTGTTTTCTAAAAATGTTAGAAGAGGTATAGGAAGGTATAATGGGAAACTTCCCTTAAAATGTTTTCGATGTGGATTCATTGGGAATTTTGTGGCCAATTTTCATCAAATAGGTAATGAAGAAGAAAGCGATGAAGAAGAAAGTGAATAATAATAAATAAGACCAAGAAGATCATAGAAGAAAAAGGGTGATAAAGAAAAATTCTATTCCAAAAGGTAAGATAAAAATTTATCCAAATCCAAAAGGTGAATATTTATATATAATGGAGGTGATAGTGATAAAATAACAAATTATGTTTAAGAGAACATGTTTATTGCAATAGTTAATGAGGAAAGTTCTCTTAGCATTGAAAGTAGGTATTCTAAAGATGAAGAAGAATGTGAAGTTGAATCTAAAAAATATATCAAGCATTCTAGGGAAAATACTTTTATTGCAACAATGAATGATGAATAATTCATAATTAGTAGTTTTGATGAAGAAGAAACTCAACTTGAATTGAATTTGAAAGAAGAGTTGAAAGAATGCTTGAGAAATATAAGAAGACTTAAAAACCAAAATAAGAAGTTGGAAGATGAATGTTCCTTAACAATTCAATAAGTCTTTTTAGAAGATAAGAACAAGATTCTGGTAGAGATTAGTGATTTAAATAAATCTCTTTAGGAAGAAAATAATCGTAATGAATATTTAGAGATAAATCTTAAAGAAAAAGAAGAAGATTTGGGACTTTTCTAATAAAAAATCTCTAAAGATGAATTGAGAAATAAAAGTTTCCAAAACTCTATCATTGAATTTGATGAAATCTCTTGAAAGGAGAAACCAAATAAGGTTCAATGAAGGTTAACTTCAAAGAGTGAGAATAAAGGTGGAATTTTTTTAAAAAGAAGAATATTAGGAAAGTTATGTATGCGTCCAAGGCAAAAATGTTGGGAATTTAGAAGTTATAAAATATCCTAAATCCAAAAAAGTTTTGAAAAATTCTAAATCCAGAAAGGTTTCTAATAATTCTAGTGTTGATAATGATGAAAATAAAAGGAAAACTCTGATTGAAAACAGAAATGATGGTGGGTCAAAGAAGAAAGAAAAGAAGGTGGCTAATAAATATATTCACAATTCCGGTCAACATGGAATTTTTAGAGGAAAAAACTAATTTTATGGCTATTGCTGGTATTATGTTGGTTTTGGGTATACAAAAAATATGTATTGGTTTAACCAAAAACACTACTATTATTAAACAAGTTATGAAAGGCAAGGTTTGAGGGGGTGTCAAATCCTTCAAGAGAAGAAGTCTGAGAAGGTTCGTGTGAAAGTTTAAAATAGGTTCCGAACTTTGGAATCTATTTGTGAGAAATGTGAGAAATTTTCACATATTTATAAAGGATTTAATATTTTTTTATCATAAAAAAAGTTTCTAAACAATTATCAAAAGCCTAATTTTTTGGAAGTAAATAAAAAATTCATGTTGATTCCAGAAATAAAGAGTGCATAGTTATCTAGCTAGAACACATTGACTTGGCTAAGAAATTAGAAGAATAAAAAAACTCAGTAAAAGAAGAGTGGAAGATATAGAATTATGAATATATAAGAAATTTTTGAAAAAAAGTATCGATATATTGTGGATATGAGAAATTGAGACATGATATAAAAAATTGTTCAAATATTTTTCCAGAAGAAAAGGTAAGCATGGGAAAAATGTTACAAACTAACTGTAATAAAGATGTTTCAAAGGATGTTGAAACATTGACATCCTCATAAAAATATTATACATATAATAATAAAGTTTTTACAAAATATGAGAAGTATGAACAAAAGGAAGAAAGAATGTACAATAAAAAATCCTAGAAAAATAAGAAGAAGTCATGATTGAGAGAGGAATCTCAGTCTAATTGTTGTTTCTAAGGAACAATCTAGGTTCCTACTTATTCCCAAAACCTTTTTATACTTTTTCTAACTTGTAGGAAATTGGAGGAGTATAAATAAAGAAGCTATAATTAATGACTCCCTTACTAATCTTCTAAAATAAAGTAATGAGGTTAGGAAAAACAGGAGGTTTTGAAAAGTTATGTTTTTATATTTCTAAACTTTATAATATGTTTGTTAAGATGGGTACACGTTATTTTTGTCTTAAATTTTTTTTCAAGGACTTCCCCAATCATGATAATGTTGAAAGAAATAGGAAAAGGTATTACATGAAAGTTGCGATATGGACAACATTGATCTCCTTGATTATAAACTCTTGTTTTCTAGACTGGGTTCGCCCAAGTAGACTTAGAGTTTTTTAGTTAAATGTTATTTGTTGATAAAATCATGTGATAATGATGTTGAAGAAAAGTTTCAAGATTCGGAGATAAAAAGTTACAACCCCTGGAAATGATATCATTGGTGAGAAACTTATCTTTATGGACCCTTTAAATTTTATTGTCAATAAGGGAGAGAGATAAGATAAAGGGGGAGAGTTAAAATATGTTGGAAGAAAGTGAAAACAAAAATAGAGAGAATAAAAAGTAAGAAAAGAAAAAAATACCACTTATAATTTTCAAGTGGTTGAAGTGGGTATTTGTAAAAAATACAAAGGGAGATATTTTTAGGCCCAAGTTGTGTTTTGGTTTTATATGTTTTCAATATATTAGTATGTTGATAAATATGATGGATGGAAATCATATTGATCATTTTTAAAAAAATAACTAGACTCGTGATTTCAAAAAAATCAGACTCACCTTATTCTATCATAACAAGGAAAAGATATTCTGGAAGAAGTGGTTTTGATCAGACTCACCTTAGGTTCGGTATAGAAAAGATCATAATGAGGATGTTAATATATCATAATGAGGAATTGATCATTATCTAGAATGAGAGAATCAGATTCACGGAGATAGTATAATGCTTGAAGTAAATGATCATCAGATTCACTCTGAATTTAGGGTAAAAGAAGTGGTTGTTTTAATAGAGAATCAGAGTCTTTATGACTATGATAAAATAAATGTGATGATTATTTTTTGATTCATATTTCATAAAAATTATAAGTTTACTGAAGAACTTTTGATACAATCTTGTTGTAAGGAAGTGAAAATAGAGGTAGTGCTGATTTTTTTTCAAAATGACCGGATCTGAGTAGAAGAGAAGAAAGAGATGTTGTGAATTGAAAAGAAATCATACCTAAAAGAATTTTATTCAGGGTAGAAGATATAAATATATGTTGTTAATTAAAAGTCAATCATACCCAGATTAATCATATCTGGGTGGAAGAGAAGGAAAAGAGATGCCTCTGATTCACTATAGCATTTGATCATCCATCTGAAGCATACAATACTTTTTGTACCCAGGATGATCATACTTAGGCTTAGAAGAAAATGTACATATTAAAAAATGATAATATCTAGTCCAATCATACAAAAAAGGATCGTACTTTGGAGAATTATATTCAAAGAAGGAATTTCCTAAGGTTGATGGATGAAAAGAGGAGAGAATGAGACAAAAAATGTAGTAAACCATTTCAAAAGGGTTGAATTACTTTATAAGTTTTCAATTAGGTCAAGAGAATAGGTGAATATGGAGTTTTTAATCTCAAGTGGGTTAAGAGAAAAATAGAAAGAGTTTTCTGGAAGTACTATCAATGGAGAGTTCGACATTCAAAAGAATGATCGTATTCAACATTCAGATTTGTATCCATTTCTTCATACACTTTCATATAAATGGTAAAGAGATTTGTTTTGATGAAATTAGAGTAAAAAAATCAGACCCATGAATTGAAATTAAAGTTTGAAGGATTATTGAAGATTTTAGAATAATCGAGAAGCTTTGAGAAGTGTTGACGAAGTCAAAATTCACCCAATATTTTAGGGGAAATTGAGATTAAGGTGAATTTTACTATGTGTAATTTTTTTGGGAATCCCACCAAATCATCTCAAGGGTCACCTATAAAAGTTGAATAGTACATTGTACTTTTCTTATGACCAATGTACTATTCATTAGAGATAATCTCTATGTTTTAGAGAGAAGAAGAAGTTTCCATATTCAATTTTGTTGAAAAAGTTTTGATGGAGAAGTGAAATATAAGAGACAAGATCGCAATGTTGTATTCAGCTGATCATCATACTCAGAATTTATCATACCCATATGGTCATTATATTCGGCTTGTTAATCATATTCATATGATCATCAGATCATGCTGGATAATCGGTTTTGACATTTTCGTATTGGGACTCTCGGACTGAGGAAGAATCGTACTTGGTTAATCATACTCAGTGATTTAAGTGGAACTGATTAATTTCTATTTTATTCTAAAAGAAAATACAACTATAAGAATAATACTTGGGAGAATCATACTCAGGGAAATCATACTTGGAAAATCATACCAAGTTTTACTTAACAAAGTCCAGGAAGTTCTTACCGTCTTCTGGGTAAGAAAGTGAAGAATTTTATTTTAATTGAATACATTTGTGGAACTGAAAAAAAACACAGGTAAAATGAGTTATTAAAAAAACATTTTATTACCCTATTAGTGCTAAGAGGGTGCACACACACTGTTGTAATTATTTACATAATGCTACACTAGTGTAAGGGCATATCATACTCATTGTAATCCAAGGATTTATTTCTAGTGGATTTTATGATATTGGATTATTTCCAAACCATAAAAAGTACATAAATATTCTTATTGAATAGTGAACCTTATAAATACTTATGTTCATTTGGATGTGTGGTTGAATTGTTTTCAATAGGGAATTGAATATTTAATTGAAAGTGAAGGTTGTTTCAAGGAAATATAAATAAAAAGTATCGCTGATTCAACCCCTCTCTCTCTTAGTGATACAATCATCCTAACTGAGCACTTTCACTGACCATTTATCCTTCCAAAAATAGATGTTTCCTTTGGCCACTAACCAGCTGGTGTGATTCTGAAGGTTAATTTTTAGGGTTTAACCATGATCATGATAGTAGAAGGTCTCCCTCTATGCTTTTCCATATCAACTTTATACCTATCCTGCATGAACATACCCTAAAGGGTCTTCCCTTCTATAATATCCCATGCCAATTTAGCATGCAGACCTTGCATCGATTTGGAAATGATTTTAACATTTATTCCCCATCTGGAATAGGCTTAGCCATCCTTGAGCAGGCTTCCTAGTGGTGTTTTCCTTTAGATTGGGAATCCTATAAAAAAGGCCATAATATTCTCCAGCCTAAAAATAACCAAGTTTTTCACCTTATGCGTGGAAAGTGCATGGATAGGGATATATGATAGAACACTATTAATAGAGAATAAACTAATAGTTTTATAGAGATCTTATGTATCAAAGAATAGAAGTAGGAGATGTCCCATGATACAACTATATCGTGGAAGAATAAAGTGAGATGAATAAAAACACTAAAAATGTTGTGTTGGAGTGAGAAAGAGAAAGGAATCCTTTCATTTGGATGCAAGGACTTAAAGGGGAACATTGATGAAACACCACTTCACTAGGAGTAAGTGTAAGTCTAATACCTATTTAAAGAAGGTTCAAGGAAGGCTATATCATTAAGTTTTGTGTGTGGTAGAGACCCGTTCAACTGAGAGGGCCGGGCTATGAGAGATAATAACAGGAACTAGTGGGAGGATGGTAACTATGAGAGGAAGTATAAATATCCTTTTATGTGATGTCAAATACCATGGTGGGATGTTATGGAATCATGGTTTGAGTCTATATCACTAAATTGTTTTATGTTAAAAGTATAAGAATCTATAATCGAGGTGCATAAGCAGTTTTAGTAAGAAGTAAGATCAAATTGTGACTAAACCTTATAAATTATTTTATATTATGCCTTTTACTTAATTATATTATTTGGGAGAGGTAGTGAAACAAAAAAAGAGTGTATCAAATATTTAATTAGCTATAATTTTTGAATTTAGAAGAAAAATTTGTAAAAAGAAAAAAGGATAATTGATTCCCCACTCCCCCTCTTAGTGGGAACACTTGATCTAGGAACTATAGCTTCATTCTGGTTCCAGGATGTTTTAAGTAATCTAATGTGAATGAGTAATATCCTGATAACTAATAGTAAATCAAGTAGGATTTGTGGATATTCCCAACATATGAAGTCTAATCATCACTAAATATCCTTTAATGATAGGAATCATTCCAAACATAATTATTATATGGTTTCTACATAGATATATCTCATGTATAGAATAGGTGAAATGACTATGTCTTAGTGTTAAGATAAATAAGGAAGACTCAACATGAATAAGAAGGGTCTATACACTAGGATATATTTTTTTCTTGAATAAAAGGTCATTTAATCCCAACATGGGACACAAAATAAAGATCTATGCACTCATGGAATCTTAAATGAATTTGACTCCCAATAAGAAAATTAATCTATATAGAGTAGGAAAATATAACAAGTTTAAGATCATATAGGACAGACTATATGTTTTTCTATTTATCATCATGTGGTAAGGACTTGGGTGTCACACATTTTAGGGTTATATGATAAAGAACTTCATATAGAGTGATTTTGATGGATCTAGCTTGTGTGTAGAATGCAGTGGCTACTTATTCATGCCGATGAAATATTGGTAAATAAACATAAGGAGAACTCATACACCAAAATAAAGTAGAGTTTTATTAGGACATGATCTATTGATTATTCCAAGATTAGTGATATGCACATTTCTACATATATTATAATTAAAGGAATCAAGATTCACCTAGTTTTAATAATATGATGAAATTTTCTACTTTGGTATGGGGTTAGGACCAGATGAGGCTCTATGGTGGTAGCTAGGGAATGACCTAGGTATCTGTATATAGTACCTTAGTGTATATATAATGTGAAAAAATTGACATATAAGATCATAAAACAGGGGAGTTTGTATGGAAGTGAAATTTTATGGCTAGGCTTAGGGTAAGTGATCCAGATGTCACTACCTATCTAATAATTCTAGGAATTAAGACACACATAGTTCTGATAAGTGGTAAATTTTAGTCATAGGTTATGTGAATTATAACATAAAGGTTGAATAGTATATACATAAGCATTGAATCCATATGGAAAGAAAGTCTCCTATATAGATCAAGCTCTTAAATAGAGAGGAATTTTTTCTTAAAAAATATGCATGGAAAAATGATCATAAGCTGGGGAATCTCACATAAATATGTCTTCTACATAAGGTAGTTAGGTACCATGAAATGAACCACTACAAGTAGTTTAAGGTATTACTATATGAACCATGTGTTGTGTATTTTTTTTATCATGTTATAAATACGTAGATGTATTGTAGTATAAGGTCAGAAAATGGGGACCTTTATACTATACAGTTTAGATTCAAGAAACATAAGATTCATGTCACGTAGTTTAACATCATGTGAAAAAAATTAGGATACTGATATGAATCTATGAAAGTTATTTATTAAGAAATATTTAATTAATGGAAAGCATGATACAATCTTAATCCATCAAACTATAGGGGTAATATCCATTGATGTAGACCTTATATATGGTATAATGTCTATACCATTTTAGCTCAAGCTTTGGATGATTACACCCTGATATCATGGGAGTTCTCAGAGCCATCAATATTTCTCCATGGATAAATTAGTAGAGGCAATTTGTATTGTGTAATTCTCATGTGAATCAATTATGATGAATTTATAGGTTGTGAAATGTGAAAAAAAAATCTCATAAAGTCACTATAATTCATCTATCCATATCCAAGACTACTCATATTTAAAAAATTGATTTCTAATGGAAATGTAAAGTAAAGAAAATGAGTCCTCGATAGATAGAACCACCTATATCCCATATAAAATAAAATGTGGGGTTACCTATGTGGCTATGTAGGTTATGGTGTGATAAGTCCATAGAGTAGGTTATCTCTTACCTAACCAATATTTTTTTTATCTTTTCCTGCTATCTTTTGGAGGATATTTTATAGAATTTTTTGAAGGTCTCTATCTGTCTATTCACCACTACAAGATAATGGGATAAGTTATTGGAATGGATATTATATTTCTAATATAACCTTTTCAGTTTAGATGAAAAAAATTCATTATTTTCCATCAATATTTTATGAGGGATAATAAATATGGTAATGATATTTGACTTCATGAAATTGATGATAACCCTTGTTCTATACTTCCTTAAGGGATATGGAATATACCCAATTTGAGAAGAAATCAGGAGTAGTAAGGATATATTTGGAATTAATATATATATATGGGGGATATAAAATTATGCTATTTATTCCCCATATGGAAAACAATTAATTTTTTTGGTAGTGTACAACAGTTCAAGGGGATTACGAATGAAGTTTTATTGTATCTGATAAGAATGAAACTCCATTTTGAACTTGATAAAGTCTTGAATCATTAATAACCATAAGTATCTATGTATCTTGATTTTATGGAAGAGTTATTGGGGAATAAATTGCTGATACAATAGAAATAAATTAAAAAACACCAACAATTACTATGGTTTAGTGAAATCCTACTCCACTAGAGAATTTTTAATTTTATTATAAAATAAGAATCACAAAATTCTCATGTCACACACCACTCCACATGTATTTATCTTAGTGAAACAACAAAATTCCACCCTTTAATTTCCTTTTATTAATATACTTCTTCTCTTTTCTCCATGCTATTGCTACCACAATCACATGCTTCCCCTTATTAGTTTCAAAGCCAAAAATTTCACCTATGATTGTAATCTCACACCACTCACCTTACTATTAATATTGAATTATGACTAACCCACTTTTGAAAAAGGTACCAGAAAACATTATCCCATGTTGGGGTTTAAAAAAGATCTCCTATATTCTTTTACTATGACCCTGTAAAAAAATATCTCATAAATTAAAATTTTAAAATCACTTCCAGTAATCTCCAACCTGATTTAAAATTTTAACAGTTCACCACATCATCATCCATCTTGACCTTCAATGTTATTCCCAAGATTGTCATGACTCATCACACCCATTATAGGTGTCTTGAATGATCAAATCTAATGAAAAAAATATTGTGGCTCCATCTTTCCATGAGAAACTAAATAAAATGTAAAATCATTTTTCAAATAACCAGTTTTATACATATTTGTCTAAAAATCATATGTAATGGTACTTTAGGTCCATGAAGAAGCTCTACTTTTTTGAATCAACTTGTACAACCCAATTATATACACTTTAATCATGGTAATTAATCCTGTTGTCACTTTGAGAACTCCACCACCAGAAGAAATCATAAAACCTTTGGAATATAACATTCCCAAAGAAATAAAGTTCATTCTAAAATTAGGCATATAACTCAAATTGGTAAGTGTATGATTAACTCCATCAGATATATTAACTTACACCATACTGATTACAACAATTCTACTTTATAACTTTTTAACCATTTCTACAATATCTCCATTTCACTCCTCATAACTATCAAAACACTATCTAATTTCACAAATATGATAAGATAAAAAAAATATAAAATCCAATATGAATCATCACCATCGTCCACTATTGTAAGAAATAAATCACTTGCATACCTCTCATCTTGAGCCATGGTATTCACCTCAACTAATTCTTCATCAATTTTCAGTTCTTTTTCTTCTTGCTTATTTTAATAACTAAACTTATGATAGTTCCTTATCACATGAACTTTTCTTACACACTCCCATCATACAAAATCTCATATTAATCTTGATTAACTTCTATATCTCCTAGATTTTGATCCATTCCTTTATTCTTTTGACCTTTCTTGATAGTCACATCCACCAATCATTGTAAAAATCCCATTATTACCTGATGATTAACCATAATTGGTTTTTACTTTTGTATTATTCATCACTAATAATGATATCACATTATCCAACTTCATATTGTCTTTTCCAAAAAATAATGCGATGATATAAATCTTAAAAATAACTGAATAGAAGAAAAGAATTATCTTATTTTTACATTTTCACTAGAAACATATTACATTTATCATCAATATTGACTAACACCAAAGAAAATTACATCAATAATTTGGTGAAATCATCCAAATTGTTTCCCAAATCTATACTTTATGACATTTAATGAAGATATAATCATTTTTTAGATATGAATTAGTTGTTAGAGATTTAGATTTATAATTATTTCCAACTTCATCTAGATAATATCTGGATCTATTAGATTTATCACCACCCATAATTCATTTAATTCCAAATATAATTTAATGGTTCTCATTTCCAAATCTCTCATATCTTTCCAATCATCAGGGCTTATCTTTTTCGACTTCTCTAATTTTTTCTTCAATGATATCACTATCCCTTATCGAGTCAAAATATTATTTACCCATTGTTTCAACAATGTGAAATAATTTTTCCTATTAAAGATATTAATATAGATAAAAATATTTTGACATGAATCACCCATATTAAATCAGAAAGAAAAAAAATAGATCACCTCCTCTAATATTATATGTTGGGAAAGAAATTTTTGTTAGAAAAAAAATAAATTGAAAAAAACCAAAAAATTCCATGGTTTATGTAAATTATACTCCAATATAGAATTTTTAATTTATTATATATTAAAAATTAAAAATTTATCATGAAACCTCGCCACTCCACACATCTATAACTTGGTGAAAAAAATTTAGTCCTCCCTTTAATTTCTTTTTTCCCATACATCCTCTATTTTCCCCTTGCTTCTACTACCATAATCAAAAGATTCCCCTTATATGTTTCTCATACACACAAAGCACCCATGATTACAATATCACACCATTCACCTACTTTTTTATAATTACTTATAGATTTCATATTTTAAAAAAAGCATAAAAAAACATTATACCATGTTTAGGTTGCAAAAAAATATATATCTCCCCCATTCCTTTGATAAGACTCAGTAAAAATATATATCATAAATTAAAATTTTAAAATAACTCCCAAAAAGAGATTTAATCCTAACCAATATGCATAATAGGGACCAATATATACTTATTACATGATATAAAGAGTCTCTCTTCCTTTAATTCATCTTAGAAGAACTCCATCAAAGCCTTTCTTAAAGATAATCTTATGGGAATTTGGGCCATCATAAAGGAAACAAATTATTATTAGACACCAGATCCATACTTCTTGGATCTATATTCATAAATAATTACATTTTGGAAGTAGTTTATTATGCTAAATATCCATTTAACTACAACATCGATCAATGAGAATATATACTTTCCTTTTTCAGGGGTGGTATTAGCTTCATTGATCTCTTCCATATCACTATCGACAATCGGAGAGGATAATCAATGATGTGTGATGTGAATAAATATTTTATAGTAGTTTGAATATTTTAGTCCCTTATATATTGTGGAAAATTAATTATATTGGATATTATATTAATTTGTAATGTGTGAAAACTTTTTTATCAGGGGAATTTATCCCTCATACCTCATAAATAATCAATAAATGGAATTAGTTATCTTTATTGATGGCATATTTTTTATTAATTTTCTTGATTAATAAATATGATATTCCATTAACATTCAACCGAGACACTAGTATATGTAGGGATAAATATAATATCATGAAAAGGAATTGATATTTCATATCATTGTTGGTGAATTACTTTGACAGTAGAATATATTAAGGCATAACTACTTTCATTATAGAAACAAAGATAATCCCTAGAGAAACTCAGTTTTATTTTAGGATTTCTAAAATTATCTCCCTTGAGCTATTAGAGAAACCTTTAAAGTATATATCCCATTATTGGGGATTTTCATGGATCAAAATTTATTCTTAATTAGGGAGATCTATATCAAATGAAACATTTTTCTAGGATAGGATTAGTTGTGAAAAAATATTCCAATGGTTTCCCTTCAACCACTTTATGAGAAACAAATTAGATATATAATTGATGAAAGACAACTACCCACCACACTATATTCCCACTTAACATCAGAATACTAAGGATATACTTGAATGAGTCAGCCTGAGAGACAAGGAGGACCTTATGGTGATATAGGTAGTTCCTCAACTTATGCAATATGAAAATAAATTCAAGGAAGTTATTTTCAATATAAGAGTATTAGGTCTCAGTATCCAACATCATTCTGTATATATAATAGAGTCTTCTTTCCTTATACACATCATTATTCTAAATAAGAAGGGTGTAAAATGTGTAGGACCCCGGGACACCCTGAGAGAGGAGGGGTGAATCAGGGTGGCAACATTTTCTTTTAAAGAGATGGATCTTGTTCCCACATTGGTAGGAACTTGTTAAACCTATATGATGAATATGATCAGAAAGTAAACATTCACATGAAGAGAGACGAGAAAACACTTTTTACTTGGTTCACCACTAAGGGCTACGTCCAAGGAGCATACGCCAACAGGTTTTTAGTTGTACCAAATTCCACTATACTTCCCTAGTTGTGGATTAAAAAGGTTCGGGCATAGTCACTCTATCCCAAGTTAACTACCTTTATAAAGGTTTAGGGATAGCTCACTATGTCCCTCGGGTCACTCCTGTTGACTTCCCCTGGTTCACTGCCTTTGGTAAAGTCCCACTCAGTTTATAGATGTGAAGGTCTCTTCATCACTACAAAAGAATGCATATTCTATTGTATGTAGATGCTCTGTTGAATTCCAACTCTCACCAGTAGATGAATCTCACTTTTCACCGAGGATATCAGGAAATCTCCCAGATTTCGTGAAGCTTTAAAAAGATGGGCGTACTTAAACAACACCTGGCGCGCTTCCCCAAGCCGGTGCACAAGTTTCAAAGCCAGAGCGCAAGTTATAATTGGCGCGCAATTCCTCCTCAACGACTTGCACGAAACTCTCTTCTACAACTTCATACTTGTGCGACCCATATCCCTTTTCACCCAAACCGGTTTTGGAAAGTAAATAACAACCTTCACGCAACTTATACTTGCGCGACCCACAACCACTTGCGCGACCACTTCACCTGCCTGATGGGAGCACTGAAATTCTCTATGTCTCTAACTTCATTCCAAATGAGGAGGGGTGGTCCACTATTTATAGGAAAATTGGACACCCTGCGCGGTGGCGTGCAAGCCTCCTCTCAGCATGCAAGTTCTAGCGCGCAACTCCAACCACCCTAGCCTCTGTCGCGCTACTCACTTGTGCTACCCAACCAATACTTGCGCGACCCTCTTTCCTTTTCCATATTTTAAAGTTTTGATTTACAAAAACATATGGCACACAACTTTCCAATCCTCCTAGGAACTAGAGCAGAAGTCCTTTCTCGGTGCGCAAGTCACTTGCACAACACATACCCGACGTGCAAGTCTCTATCCCAAAAAGCATTGATTTCCCCTTTTTCAGTTTTGAGGTCCAGAAATTTGGAAAACACTGGAAAATGGGGCCACCTTTAACACTGTTATTTTCTCGACCTGTATGAGTCCTTTGCAGGAACACATTCTGAACTTACTCTGAGGATTGACAACAAACACAAACCATTCTCCAATTCATGCATAGATGACCATGGTTTCAAAAAAATTAACTCTCAAAGGTTTTCATATAGAGGATGAGTGGATTCCCTTACATATGTGGAATAAATACCAATAAATGTAGGAGATACTATTTAAGATCATCAAAGGATTTTTGGAAATCTACATCCCACTGATAGATGATCCATTTATTCATAATATTTGTGATGGGAAAAAATTTTCTTGCAAGATTAGCTATAAAGAATATGATGTAGGTGAGACACCCCTAGAGTCCTCTCAAATTTTTAAGGTTTCTAGGAGGTGGAATATATAGTATTACACTGGTATTTTAGGGTCAACTTTTATGTCCTGATGATATTCCATGAATATTAGGAATTCCCTTGATGTTATCTTGAATATGAATTTATGGGGTATTATCCTAAAGTAATATTCTATAGTTTATTGAAAACCATTTTCTAATAAGTAAGGAAATCATAAAATTATTTATATTTGATCACAAAATCATTTACCTAACAGTCCATGATCTTCCCCATATAGTTATTGAAGATATGGTGCATTCCATGTTGATATATAGTTCCAACATTATTTAAGCTAAATGGAATTACAGAGTATATATATACCCTTTGGCATGCCTTGAAGGTAGTTACTTCCTTGTATTTGGGGGATATACAGACCTAGTTATAGCCTAAATATCCATCCATGAAGGAGAGGTCATGAAATTCATCTATTGTATTGATCAATAATTCTATGATCAAAATAAATAAATCATACTTAAGAAGAGATTAAGATCCCTGAAGTCGATAAAGACTCTAATTTCCCCATTATTCTTCATAATTCAAATAATGTTTCTGAGACACTTTTTTCATTTAACTTCTTAAATGAATTTGTCTTCGATGTGCTTGTCATCTTTGATTTCCACCTTGATATAATGGGTTAAATGCATTCTCCTCACTACCTATTTATAAACATGATGATCATATAGAAAAACCAAATAATGGATAGCCACATTAGAATTGAATCTAGTAATTTCTATATAGTTCCATGAAAACACACACCTATGCTATTTTAGGAAGGATATATACTTGTTACATTCCCTAGGGTTCATGGTGGTACTAATCAATATAGTTCATGGATTTAACTTTTTACATATATTAATCTATTTTATTTCATTAAAGTTAGTCAAAATAACTTCCTAGAATTACAGAGGGGTATCCATAAGATATTATTATTATTATTATTATTATTATTCTATTTCATTATTATTGGAAGAAAAATATGGATGGTCATTTTGAGATCTAGTAGAAGATATGGTGGAATCTTTATATCTTGAAGATGATAATATAGGGAATTTTTATTATTCACATTATAATGACATCCTTTTTCCAAATTTATAGACTCATTTGATGTCATAGATATCATGAAGACAAAAGTTAATTTTCCTCAAACCCATGCTCTTATCTTTCTCCTGGGATTCATATCCACTTGGTTGAAGAGCCTTTGATGGGTTTAACGAACATAATTTAGACTTACTTTTTCATAAATATACTCAGGGGTGTGGTTGATACACATGGAATGTGATGAGATATTCTTCCCTTTTAGTGGTGGATGCTCAATGGAGACATCCACCTGACCAATATATGAAGGGAAAGTGATTATTTGTTTTTTCTTATTGTACAATGTGACCAACATGACTCGATGACTTCCCAGGTTAAGAGTTACCACATCCATTCAGTTTATGGTAAGTACATAGTATTTTCTAAGATCACTCCTTGGACTAATATAAGGAATTTATAGGGAATTAGGGGTAGCAATATGAATGATGTTATTTACCATTAGTTACTTCCCCTCCATTTTATAGAACCCCACACAATTTATTGATATTTTATAGAATCAAAGGGGGTATTATTGATATTATGAACCTATATTTTCCATTTAAAGATAAATTTAGGCATTGGTGGTATGATTATGGCATTGTCACATGTATATAGATCCATTGTATTCCCAGAAAGATCTTAGAATCTATGTCTTGGTGAATGAACATGAATTTAGAGTAAAAAATGAGATATCCAAATTGGGATATAAGCTTGATCCTTATGAGTTGTCTTTTTTCACTCTTATCATGCCCCTATATTGTATAGTTGGAAAAGGACAAGTCATATTTTCTATAACCCTTGTGACTGAGGGTTTACACCAGGATAAGATTTATCCTAGAACTATTATCAACTAGGACTCGCAAAATTTTGTTGTCATCGATTCTACTAGAGATGTAAAAGGGTATAATGATCCCAAATATGGTAGTTTATAGACTTTGTTCTATGAAGTTAATGATTATGTGGCATTTGGAATATCCATTCTTCACATTATATATCTCAATTGTATTAATATAAACCTTGAAATATTAAGGTATTGAAATGGCCTTGATGAGGACATCCAAGAGTTTTATTGACAAGTGAAGGGTATATAAGATTGATAGCATATATAGGATGATAACTAGATGTTTTAAGATGTCATAATTATGGACTAGGGGATGACGATTCCTACCCCTTGCAAGAGGTCTTAGTGTTCAAGACAACTCATTGGTGTTTTATTTCTCTAGAATAAATTTAGGGAAATTATTGTCTTTTGAGGGTTAATATGAATCGTATTCCCACACCGTGGCATTGAATATAAAAACACATGTTTCCTAGTCATTCCTCTAGAATAATTGGATATATATGAGCCCCAAATAACCCAAGATCATATAGGTGTTCCTATTGATCTCATTAGAGTTCCTTCCTTTGGGTTTTTTGTGTTACATATAGCCTTAGTGGACATGATGTCTAGATGTTGGGGTTAGCCATGAATTCACCTCCCTCAACCTCCTTGAACTCTATGAACTATTCTCTAATTATATATATATAACTTATTTTCATAAGAATGTTATTCATCATAGAAGGTATATATCAAGTGGAAAACATTTATAGAGCCACATTACAAATATTTATTTTATGAGAATACTATTTGGAAGGGAAGTTCCCATTATCTCATCTAGTGGGATAGTGACCATCCTCCTAATGATGGGGATAAAAAATATCAGATTCTAGATTTGTGTATGAACCTTCAAGGTATTTTCTTTTTATTCCTTATTTTTTTATGATGGTTGTGTTTACTATTAGAATATTATGATGATGAACAAATCATATTAGATATCATAGAATAAACTAGGGTTATAACTATTTAGTTTATTTATTCTCTGAGTATGGACAATGCATGTATGAGAGATTTCTTTATAATCCAATCATCAAATTTATGTATTCCACTATTTGGGACTTCCTACCACTTTTTTTTCTTCAGGTGAGGTAGCAGAGATGCATGATATATATGTTGGGGTTTTTTCCAATATGACTTACATGAAGTTAACCATCTTATGGAGTATATCCTAAAAGATAAAAAAGTATTGGATAATGTTTCCCAGTATATGGTGGAAGGTGTAGTAATTAGGGTGGTTATTCAGACTAACTTCATTAGGTATTATAACCTATTGAATCTTAAGTAGGCTATTCTCCATGGAAACAATAAATTATCCTAAAATGTATTCTTTTTTAAAATGAATAGACTTTATCATTTTAGTCCTTGAACTTTGGATGATTCTACTCCTTCCTCCCATCTTTATGAGGGAGATATTTCTACTACTACTATCATTTAGGAAGAGTCACTATGTGGTATTAAGTGGGTTTAGTAACTAGAGATGTAATCAATGCTAGTTTGAGTTTAACAACAAAAAACTTCACTCTACCAGATTTCTTCCCATGTGTCGATACTGTTGGATGAGACCTAGACTTAGAGTTCTAGATAGAATCTTTTAAACATTGTACTACATATGTGAACTCCAAAAACTTCTAGGATATTTAAAAGGGATTAGTGGTTCCTATAACTCATCAAATAGGTTTTATTTACAAATATCCTACAATTACTCTTAATAAATATTAATTTTAAAAGAATCAATCACTCCCTTCCACCTAGTAATGAAGACCAAGGCTCTCTCATTTTCATGTTTTTTTAAATTATATAGGTCAAGAATAATTATTTTCCATAGTTTGGGGATGAAATGATAAATTAATTGTCATCATTGATCTTTATATCTTGTGATAGACCCTTCAGGTAGGTTTTTATGCTAGAAAAATGTTGGTCCCTATAGCATTTATACCAAACACCAGATTTTTTTCAATTATTTCTACTTTGGTGTCCCCATCATGGGGCCAGATGTTGTTCTAGATACCATGTTATATTAAATATTAGTAAAAATTGATTATTGAAATTGGGTGGTGGAGTGGTAAATCTACCAATTTGGGATACATATTTCTCTCCAGATATACTGGTATGTGATTCCTTTCCATGGTTTCCATTTTAGAATCAAGGGAATTGATGGAGTCATGGAGTTTGCATGGAACCATTGTTTTATCCATATATTGAGTAGATATAGTGTGTGGTTCTTGATATGGTTGACACAACTATATATACTATGGATATTTTTCACGATTCTACCTTGGTAAGTACACTTTAAATAATAGTAGTAACCACCCCAGGGGAGGAAAATCGTAATATTCCTCAACTGTTAGAGTTAGGTAAACCAGTTTCCCAGATCCTGTGACACTAGTTAGATGGATGGAATTCATTCTTATTAGATGAAAAGAACCTATATTTTGGATATATACTAGATTAGAAACATTATCATTTGTATAGGAGTTATAATTAGTAGAAATATTTATCTCAATATTTCAACATTGAGTCGCCTCAATTTATCCAACTTGACTTTGTATTGAGATAGATTCTCTTCAGTAGAAAGGGGTTCAACTTCTTTATGTA
This sequence comes from Viscum album, assembly GCA_963277665.1. Lineage (NCBI taxonomy): Eukaryota > Viridiplantae > Streptophyta > Magnoliopsida > Santalales > Viscaceae > Viscum > Viscum album. The sequence goes on along the minus strand of OY728132.1, from coordinate 1,333,698,133 downwards.
GTGGGTGAGATATATCCATGAATTTACCTTTATCATTATTTCAATACTATCATATAAATAGTATCTAAATATTTTTTAGAAACCCCCAATCTTAAGTATAATTATGATTCTAGTTGCACATTCCTTCTTCATGTGTTTTGGTGAAAATTTTATTTCAAATAGAGGTTTCCTCATTGTGTTATTCAATATTGGTTTTATGGTCCACATTATCTGTGGGGTTTATACTGATGACATTTACCCATTCATAGAGAATTTTAGTCATAATATTCTCATTCAAGTTTTAAGGGTATTGTTTATCCTCTAAACATATATAGAGGGACTAATCATAATCCTAATTGATATTTTTCTTCTTAGTGGACCATTTTTCCTTATGGACCCTAAAAGGATTCACACACCCTCTTCATTATTTCCCAAAAATCATTTAGTAGATGATTATACTATGGGATTATTCTATTTCTTAAACCAAGAATACTCCTAATGAGGGAGATGGATCATGAAGTAGAAGGAATTAAGAGGGTGTTTCCTAAAAAGTTTCACCCAACCTGGATATGGTCAACTTCCTTGAAGGAGTTCACAAAGGTCATAATGGTCCCATCCCTATGGGACGGGGTTGGTGTCATTCTATCATGATAAAATCTTATATCTATTATATATTTGATGATCCTAGGGGAAATGGTGATGGTAAAAATTCACCCAACCTTACAAGATGGGGTTGTTCCTGAAATTTTGCTGAGGAAGATGGTATCATGGAATTATTGACCATTAGAACCTCTATTTAGGAATCATTTGGATCTATTATTGGTTTTGGGTGAGATATTATTACTTCTAAATATTTCTTTGTGGTAGTAGAATTTGTTTTACTTAAATAGGATTCCTGGTTCACCTTTTTTATGGATTGATTTTAGAGTCCATAAATATCTCATTTCTATAGGGAATACTTATTCTAGGATTTGGGAATGATATAATTCTATCAGATAGACTAACTATCATATCTATACCCAGGTCCCGAACATGACTGATATCCTGTCCTTATCCAATTTTTTCCCACATAATACTATAGTAATCTTCATTCTTAAGGAGGGATTACTTATCCTCATATGACCAGAAAGTTTTCTTATATGATAAATTTTTAAGAGAAGAATTATTATTTTAAATATTATCAATTTCATTAGAGAGTGAGTGATCTAGGGGAGGCACATATGATGAACATCACCTTGGACTATCCACTTATTAGATTGAAATTTCACTGGTCAGTGATGAAGTGTTTGGTGTCTCTAGACTTGGTTTCCCAAGTTCCTATCATTATTAGGGAAACGTTGTAATGGATTTTAAATATAGATGAATTTTATATCAAGGATATATATCATTCTTGGGAGGACTTTCTCAACGATCACCATGGTGAGGACCTCCACATCTGATTTCTTATTTTTCATAACGGGGAGGACTTCCATTCCAGCTGTTTATTATAGGGAGGAACTTTATAGCATGTACCCTAGGGAGGGCCTCCAGATTTATCATCATGGTTCACATGGGGAGGGCCTCCATGGTTATTAGTTAATGATGAGTTGGCAGGGGGTGATCTCCTTTCCAATTGATACTCATGCTGTGGGGAGGACCTTCATAGAGATATCCATTGTTAATCTCTATACTTACATGATTTAGAACTCCATGGTGAGTTATTTGGGGAGGGAATCCAATGTTACTAATCTCGATAACATGGGTAGGGACTTATCGACCACAAATTCCTTCTCCAATTGATGTGAGAATATCATATTCTTTGGATACTAGTGAAATATATTGAATATCCTTAAGAACATTAGTGGGGAATGGGATATGATCCTATTCCGGTGTTATAACTTGCTCTAGGTGAACTATTCTTTTAGATTTTCTTTGTAGGGTGACTGGGGAAACCCTAATTACAAGTGGGGTCACACAATATGGGTAGTAACTTTCCTGAGAGGAATTTATCCTAGGAAACTCCATGATTTCCACGAAAATATATCAAGAACTCTTCTGGATAGGGACATACATATGATACTACTCTCATGTTTCTATCAAAATATGCCGATTAGATGATTGGATAGGGATGCGAATATAATATTGTTCCCCTATTACTAAAATAATATATTAGAAAACTTAACAAATGTTTAGGGGACTATGAATATATTATTTATAATATTACTTTTTTAGGATATAACAATGAATATTTGTCACATACATGAATTATTTTAAAGTTATTTTTCATGTAATTTATATTCTTTCATTTGTTTGTGGGGGTTTCCTAGAAATTTTTATAGAAAGGGATGGTTTCTTCATGATTTAGGTAAAATCGCGATCCCATTTCCAGATTTAAAAACAAAATTTGTTTCTTTTATAACTCCTTCATTTTTAAACATTTCTCACCCATTATACTTCCCACTTGGCCTCCCATGAACTATTAAAATGAACATATCCATTTGGACCCCATGGGAACTCATAAACATAGTGTATTTGAGTGATTTATTCAGGAATCGGGCCAACCCGTGATCCCATTTTCAGATTTAAGAAAATAATATATTTCTTTTATATATCATTAATATTTTAACATTTTTTGGTCATTCCACATATAAATCGATCCCAAAACCCTAGGATCAACCCCTATGTTCAATTTTTACTCTTTGGATCTCATCATCACTGTGAATTAGGGTGAATTTCCTCAAGGTTTCTCAAATCATTCAGATTTTCAAATATAATTTGTTTCTTTCATAAGTCATTTATTTTTACTCTTTCCCCCCATTTCAGTCCCCAATCTACATACTAAGCCTTATTAGAACCTCAATTTCAATTTTGGATTCTTGGAGATTCAACTATTGGTGTATTTGGGGAGATTTCATCAAAGTTTCTCAAGTAAGTGAGTTTCTTTCTTAGTTTCTTCCATTTCCTTAAGGTTTATCCCACTTTTCTTGAAGATACTAATTTCCAGTAGATAGGGATTCATACCCAGGGGTTTTTTGAGTTTCTTGGTCCAATATTGTGGTTTTAGGTTTGTTTTCACTCCCTTGTAGTGAAAAAGTGGTGCAATTGAAGTTTCGCACAAGGATTTGAGGGTTTTGACATATTTGATATGCAATTCCATGTGAAAGCATTGTAGAATGACTTAGATTGCTGGATTTATATTTTTATCATGTTACTATTTAATTTTTTTGGCAAGAAAACTATTTTTGGAAGCATTTGTTAAGAGATTGATGTTTAAATTCAATTTTTATGTGAAAATAGGTTTTTCTTCATGTGAAATCCATGTTTCACCAATTGGGGTGATTCAAAAATTCATGGAATGGTTTTATTAAAATTTTTTAGTTATTTAAATTTAGGTTTGGTATATTATTGGTTTGAATTTGGTTTTAAAAGAGGGGTTTTTAGTGGATTTTAAGTTCAAAGTTTTTTTATACTTTGTGAAATTGTTTTATGGATATTATAAGTGTTTATTTGAGTAATACAAATGGTGAAAGGAATGTTTAGATACTTTTTTGAGTGTGTATGACCAGAACTAGTATTTTATATGTAAATGAAATTTTATAGAATTTGGAACTTTTTTTACTACAAAGAGGGAAACCTTAGTATCTAGGTGGGAAAATGTGTACTAGTATGCTAGTGATCTAGAGTGGTTTTGTCCCTGTTTCACATAGCACGTTTGACATTGAAAAAACTAACAAAAATATAAGTATGATGATTGGGGACCACTAGGTTATGGGTATTTTTACTACTAGTGTCTCTTTCATGAGAAAAAATATTTTATTTGGTTACTTTTACATTGGGATACGTGGTATTTGGGGCCCATAGTTAACTAGTGCCTAGGGGTGTTCCCATGACTAGTACCCTTTGACTATTTGGTATTTACCATTGTATTATGGAGTGTTTGGCATGAAAATTCAGTACGTTATATTTTTTATTTAAATTTATTCTTTCTTTAACGTTAAACCTTGAAAAATGTTTTCCATTAAAAGAAGTACTTTGGAAATTGTTTCTACCATTCCTTGTTTATAAAAAACTACAAGATTTTTTTCTTACAATTCTTATGAAATGGAATATTTGGGTGGTATACTATTAGAAATAGGCTCACACCCTACTTACACCTTTGGGTGTAAGTATAATTGATCATGTTTTATTTAGGTAAGGTCAAGGCCTTTGGAGTTGGTGGCTCGGATTGTTAGTTTCCTTCTATGGTGCGATGTTGTGGAGACGACTCGTGGGTGATGACCCCTTGTTGTGTGGTGGTCCTTGGGACGTTTTTATGATACTTTTGTAGTTTTGGACCTATTTTTTCATGTTTAAAACCTTGTATTCATTTTTTAATTTTATTTAAGGATTGTTTGGTTGGTAATTTTCAGATTTAGTGTACTTATTATTATTGGATTTATTATATATCCTAACTTGGGTAAACCATTACCAAACCATTATTTATCATACCCAGACACTTGTTCCGGCCTGTGGGGATAGGAAATTTCTTTAGATACTTGACATAGACCAAGTAGAGTTCCGGTTTTAATGGAGACCACATTCAGTTCGTGAAAAAATGGTATCAAAGGAGGTTTTACGTTTTGGGTCATATTATTATTTTGGGGTGAGTTTGGTTATACAGAATATAGGATTGTCTGGGATTAGAGTTTTGGTTATGAGTAGGGTACCTTGCCATTACCTATTATGACAAACCTTTAGTCTCCATGGGATGTTGGGATTATTTGTTTGACTTCTCTTTTAAGTGGGACATGTGGGTTGGAGAATGCACGTAGACATTGGGTGTAAGTTAAGTGGTTGTTTATTTCATAGATGTGATGTGTTTGAATTATTTAAATTTGATGTAATTGGTAGAATTTTTCAGAATTTTTGTACTGATGATTTATTTTGTGACTTTCTCCTTTTATAGAAACATTCCTTCTTGAAAAGATCCCATGCACCCACGAGAGGATTCTAGAGAGAGTTCTCCCTCACCCATTGATCAAAGGATGGTAGAAGATGTGGTCAGGGATATCCAAGACATAGGATAGGGAGTATATCCCACTCCTACTCTATCTAGGTAAGAGGAGTCTTGTATTATGAAGGAAAAATCCTAGGAGTTATTAAATAACAAACCTTCTACATTCCGAGATAGTACATAACCCCAGGAATCAGAGGAGAGGATATAGAAGATAGAGAACATGTTCGAGTTTATTAACACACCTAAGGTGGTAAGGGTGTAGTGTGCCTCTTTTTTTCTAGAGGGTTCCAACCGCATGTGGTGGGAATCAGTTCTTTAAGTTAGAAAGCATGAACAGATGAACTTGAAGGAATTCAAGGTTAACTTCAACAAACAATACCACCTTGAAGTCTTGGAATAATCTAGATCTTGAGAGTTTATGGATATGGTTCAGGGGGACCTTTTAGTGATGGATTATGCCAAATATTTTTCTAATCTGGTCTAGTATGCTCCGGAAATGGTCTCTAATGAGAAGATGAAGGCTCAAAAGTTTGAGAGGGGTTTTCAGCCAGATATCTATTCCTAGGTCTTCTTGTTCTAGTTGAAGACTTATGCTGAGGTGTTTGATCAAGCTTATATTGTAGAGATTAACCGCAAAGGGAAGGTCTAGTTTCTACGGAGCAGTGTCAGTGATGGGCAATCACAGTTCTTCTGAGAATTAAAGGAAGTGAGAGGGGTTGGGGAAGAAGGGAGGTGGTAGTTCAGGACAACCTTCCTGGAAGTCTTATTTAGTAACTTCTGATGCAAGGTTTGTTGTGTGCCACTAGTGTGGGATGCCAGGGCACACCAGACCAACATGCACATCTCCTCTAAAGCCCTATTATCAATTTAGAGGTATGGGAAACTTGAATCATTATTTTGAGATGGCACATCCAATCTATATTGTTGTAGGATTAGTGGATTCCAGGGGAGTTACAGCTTAGTCAAATACATTGAGGATAGGGGGATCTCAATTTGGTGGACATGGCAGCATGGACGGATCATCTTCTGGGAGGATCTAGTTTAGGGAAGAGACACATGCGAGCATTCATTCTTAGGTATAGAGTAGGCATATTCCTGCGGTGGAGTAGGCACCAATGAGATCATATGTGGGGTATTCAACAGTTTGAGGTACCATCTTGATTTCATATTTTATAGATGCTAATATTTTTGATATTGGTGCTTATGTTTAATTTATCTTTGCCCATTTTGTGAGCACTCTGAATTTTCCAACTAATTTCTTATCCATTGTGATGGAGTTGGTGATTCCGCTGGGTAAAAAGAAGGAGGAAGGTCTCAGGTTCCCGTCATGTGAACTTACTATGTCTGGGGTAGAGATGGGGTGGGACCTCTTGGTCTTGGATATATATTTTTTGACATAATTCTCATCATGTATTGATTATTGAGCTTTTAAGTGCACATCAATTTCTATAGGTGGTGGGTGAGTTTCCCGGCACCTGATGGAAGCCCTCAGGTTTTTCATGGGGAATGGGATTATCGTTTGGGTTGTGTAGGACCTCCACTCCCAAATTTGGGAAATATTTTCTTCTAGTTGTCATCAATCACACTAGAGGATGATGGTCATGCTCAAGAGGGTGGGTCAACCCATGAAGTGGATGAGTTCTCAGAGGTATTTCTAGATGATTTTTTAGGATTTCCCCTAGATCAAGATGTGGAGTTCTCAATCGATTTGGCATCGGGAACACAACTGATATCTCTTCCCTCATATCATATGGTCCCTATTGAGCTAAGGGAATTAAATATACATTTGTATTATTTAGAATCAAAGGGATTCATTTGCTCGACTATCTCTCTTTGGGCTACTTCTGTTCTGTTTGTGAAGAAGGATGACTAATCCCTCCAGTTGTGTATTGATTACAAGAAGCTAAAAAAGGTAACCATTAAGAAAAAATATCCTTTTCCTTGAATAAATGAATTATTTGATCAGTTGATGGGGGAAAATTTGTTTTCTAAAAAACACTTTCATTCGGGTTACCACAAACTCAGGTTAAAATAGGCAAATATCATGAAGACAACCTTCCGAAGAAGGTATAACTACTTTGAGTACTTGGTCATGCCCTTAGAATTGACCACTGCTCTAGTGGTCCTTATGGAACTCATGAATAGGGTGTTTTGCTAGTATCTAGACTCTTTTTTCATGATATTTGTGGATGAAATCCTCGTTTACTTTGGATCTAAGGAGGAACATGTGCATCCTTCGCAGACCGTGTTGAGAACATTGCGGGATCACCACATTTATGAAAAGCTTTCAAAGTGCACCTTTTGGATCAGGGAGGTGAATTTTCTTGGGCATATGATCTTGGATCAGGGAGTATCAGTGGATCCCGAGAAGATCAGTGTAGTGATATCATGGGAGTATCCGAATAACATGTTTGAGATTAGGAGTTTTCTTGGCATGGCAGGATACTACAATAAATTTGTTTAGGATTTCTCATGGATTGCTTCACCCATGAGCGCACTCACCCAGAAGGGGGTGAAGTTTGTTTGGGGCCTAGAATGTTAGAAATACTTTGAGGAGCTAAAGTGGAGGTTGACTACCTCCCCTGTGTTTATCTTTCTAGAATATAGAAAGAACTATGTGGTGTATTGTGATACTTCAGGCATGGGTCTCAGGTGTGTGCTTATGTAGGATGATCATGTGGTGGCATATGGATCCCACCAATCCAAACCACACAAAATGAATTACCCAACACATGACTTGGAGCTAGTAGCTGTGATGCATGATTTGAAGACTTGGGGTCACTACCTATTTGGGGATAAGTTTGTGGTCTATTCTGATCACAAGATATTAGCCTACATATTCTTGCAGAAGGATATTAACCTAAGTAGTATTATATAGAGTACTTGGAGGGCTTCAACTTCAATATCATCTACACCCTGGGGAAGTGTAATGTGGTGGCTGATGCCTTGAGAAGAAGAGTATCAGTGCAAGATTTGAGGAAGTATAGTGATGAGTAGACTATGATGAGACTCTTTACTCAGATTCATGTGGAGACCAAGGAGCACAATGGAGGTATGTTCTTGACGAGCGTTCATTTGACCCCTTCTCTTGTGAAGATGATTCAGTAGGAGCAGCCCGGTGATGAGATATGTTAGCGGTCGAGGAAGTTTCTTCATGGTGGGGAGATGTCTTATTATTGGTATTTGTACCCTGAGGGTATCCTATGATTCAAGGGATGCATAGTGGTTCCTTTGTCTCTATGGAAGGTGGTATTATAGGATAGCCACCAGTCTTAGTGGGATGTTAATCCTGGGGACACCAAGATGCATTATGATGCTCGTCGTTAGTTCTGGTGGCCAAGAATGAGACAGGACATAACTAAATTCATATTGGGATGCGATACTTGTCAGCAGGTGAAAGAAGAGAATCAAAGGCCCTTTGGTTTGCTTCATCCATTACCCATTCCTACCTGGAAGTGGGATGATGTTTCCATGGATTTCACAGTTGGATTTCTATATACACCTTGGGGGAAAGAATGTTATATGGGTGGTGATTTATCATATGAACAAATTGGCCCATTTCATTCCGATCAAATATTTGACCAAAGTGGAGGAATTTGGGATAGTTATATGTGTACGAAGTTGTGAGGCTCTATGGTGTTCCATCAACCATAATTTTAGATAGGGACCCTCATTTTACCTCTCGGTTTATGAGTGGCCTTTAGAAGGCATTGGGGTCCCAGATTAAGTTGAGTACGACATACCACCCTCAAATGGATGATCAGAAGGAGAAGTCTAGTAAAATTATAGAAGACATGATTCGGGAATATGTGTTAGATTTTAATCATTCATGGGATTTCCATTTGGGATTGTCTGATTTTTCCTATAATAATAGCTACCAATTCTCAATCAAGATGGCACCGTTCGAGGCGCTTTATGGTCAGTCGTGTCAATCTCTTTTGTGTTGGGTGGATGTGGGTGAGATCTCACTGCTGGGTCCATGTATTGTGAAGGATAAAATTGATTAGACAGAAGGTGTTGATATCCCAGAGTCAACACAAGTCTTATGCCGATTAGAGGCATTTAGCTATGGAGTTTTCAGTGGGTGATCGAGTATTCTAGGAAGTGGCACCTTGCTTGGGTCATCACCATCTTGGTAGGAAAGGGAAGATAAAAAAAAGATATGTGGGGAATTTTAAAATAATTGATAGGATTGGTAAGGTGGAATACCAGTTAGATTTTCCCTCTCAGTTGGCATCGATCCATGATGTGTTCTACATCTCCCAGCTATAGAAATACAATCCGGACCCGTCCTATGTTTTGAGTTGGGAAGAGATGGAGTTGGAAACAAATCTGTCTATGGTTGAGTGACCAGTGTGTATTTTGGAATCCTAAGAAAAAGTGATTCAAGGGAATAATATTCCTTTGGTTCGAGTCCTATGGCAGCATGTGACTGATGAGCATGAGACATGGGAGCAGAAGTCTTGGGTCAAAGAGCAGTTTCAGTTTTTCTTATCTCACCAGGCTTCAAGATGACTTTACGAGGGAGAAAAGTTTTATAGTGGAAGGAATTATTACAAACATGACTTATTTTAAAGGTATTTTTCATGTAATTTATATTCTTTATTTGTTTTCGAGGGTTTCCCAGGTATTTTTTTAGAAAAGGGTGGTTTCTTCAAGATTTGGGCCAAACCATGATCCCATTTCCAGATTTAAAAACAAAATTTGTTTCTTTTATAACTCATTTTTTTAACATTTTTCACCTATTCCACTTCCCACTTAGACTATCTTGACCTATTAAAACCACCATATCCATTTTGACCCATTATGAAATCATAATCATAGTGGATTTGGGTGATTTATTCAGGAATTGGGCCTACCCGTGAGCCCATTTTTAGATTTAAGGAAATAATTTATTTCTTTTATATCTCATTAAGTTTTTAACATTTTTTAGTCATTACACTTCCCAATCAAGACCAAAACCCTAGGTACACCCCCATGTTACATTTTTCCTCTTTGGAGATCATCTTCATCATGGATTAGAAATCATTTCCTCAAGGTTTCCCAAATCGTTCGAATTTGCAAAGGGAATTTGTTTCTTTCATAAATAATTCTTTTTTTTACTATTTCTCCCCATTTAAGTCCCCAATTTACCTAGTAATAGTTATTAGAACTCCCATTTCAATTTTGGCTGCATGGAGATTCAAATATTGGTGTATTTGGGGTGATTACATCAAAGTTTCTCAAGTAAGTGAGTTTCCTTATTTCCTTCCATTTCTTTAAGGTTTCTCCCACTTTTCTTGAAGCTCCAAATATCCAAAAACTAGGGATTCATAACTATGGTTTTTTTGAGTTTATTGGTCCAATATTGTGGTTTTAGGTTCATTTTCACTCCCTTGTGGCGTGACGTTGATGCGATTTAAGTTTCACACAAGGATTTGAGGGTTTTGACACATTTGGTAGGTGATTCCATGTGTAAGAATTGTAGAATGAGTTAGCTTGACAGATTTTTATTTTTATCATGTTCCTAATTCATTGTTTTTGGTGAAAAAACTATTTTTTTTTCATTTGTTAAGTGATTGATTTTTAAATGCCATTTTTATGTGAAAATAGGTGTTTTTCATGTGCAATCCATGTTGCACCAATTGGGGTTGTTCTAAAATTAATGGAATGGTTTTATTAAAATGTTTTAGTGATTTCAATTCTGTTTTGGTGTATTATTGGTATGAATTTGGTTTTAAAATAGGGGTTTTAAGTGGATTTTATGGGCAAATTTTTGTTATACTTTTTGAAATTGTTTTATTGAACTTCTAGGTGTTTATTTCAGTTATACGAATAGTGAAAGGAGTGTTTAGATACTATTTTGAGTTTTTATGGCCAGAAATGGTATTTTTATATTTAAATGACATTTGATATCATGCGGAACTTGTTTGATCACAAAGAGGGAAACTCGGGTATCTAGGTGAGAAGATGTGTACAAGTATGCTAGTGATTTGGAGTTGTTTTGTCCCTATTTCACATATCAAGTTTACATTGAAAACACTAAAAAACTATAAGGATGATGATGGGGGGCCACTAGGTTATAAGTATGTTCCCAAATAGTGGCTCATGCATGAGAACAAATATTTGATTTGGTTACTTTTACACCGATATATGAGGTACCTGGGCCCACCGTTAAATAGTTCCTAGGGGTGTTCTCGTGACTAGTGATCATTAACTATTTGGTATTTACCATTTTCTTATGGAGTGTTTGTCTAGAAAATTCAGTAGTTTACATGTTTTATTTAAATGTATTCATTCTTTAATGTTAACCCTTGAAAAAAAAATTCCATTAAAAGCTACACTTTACAAATTTTTTCTACCATTTATATTTATAAAAACTCGAAAATTTTTATATTATAATGCTTGTCACATGGAATATTTTGGTGTTAAACTATTTGGAATAGGCTCACACCCTACTTACACCTTTGGTCATAAGTATAATTGATCTTGTTTGATTTAGGTAAGGGAAGGCCTTTGGAGACGACGTCTTGGGTTATTAGTTTTCTTCCATGGCGTGGTGTTGTGGAGATGGATCATGGGTGGTGAAACCTTGTTAGGTTGTGGTCCATGGGCTGTTTTTCTATTACTTTTTTTTCTTTGGACCTCTTATGTCATGTTTAAAACCTTGTATTATTTTTTAAATTTTATTTAAGGATTGTTTGGTTTGTAATTTTCAGATTCAGTGTACTTATTTTTATTGGCTGTATTATGTATCCTAACTCATGTAAACCGTTCCCAAACCATTGTTTGTCATACCCAGGCACTTTTTCCAACCTATGGGGAGAAGGAACACCCTTCGAGCCTTTCCACAAACTGGTCCAGGTTCCGATTTTAATGGGGACCAAATTTGGATCGTGAAAATATTCTATATGATATAAAAGATATGTGTTGGTTCCTTGATCACTACCAGGATATGTTAAAATAATTATTTAGATAAGGTAAGAATATGGGATTTCTCTATGAATTATTATAGTATATTCTAATAATCATCAAAATAGTGAGTAGGATTATTGGCCTTCTCTTCAATCATTTCTAGAATATAATGGTATCCTCATTGAGAGCGGGCAAGGATATAGGTTCGCTTTTAGGTTTCCACTAAAATATGATAATGGGATTCATTGATGTGTCTAGTAATATGGTCATATTCAAAGGTTTATACTAGGATATAATGATTTAATTTTTGGGGAGATTAGGTATATGATCCATCTCATCTTTTGTTATTAGAATATGCTGATACAGTTTATTGGTGAAAATAAGGATATGATCATGTCTTGTTATTATTTCCATGGTATAATAGTGATCCTCCTAAGTGGAAACATGAATATAAAACTATTTTTTCACCTCATTAATCTATCTCTCTCAATTAAACCTCTTTCTAGGAAACCTTTCCTAAACAACCAGGGATGGGATCTCCTTGGAAATCTCCTCAGAGTGTTCTTGAGGAGTCAGGGACTGTAGTGCTGATGATGAAAATGATTAGAAGGACCCCTTCTAGGAAGCTATAGGTATAACATTGATATACTTCAATATCCTTAATATAAGGTAGGTAAAGATTATTTTAGTCTAGGTATAGGATCTCAATGTAGTTGAATGTTCTTATTGGGGATACATGCTTCTTCGTGTCTTGATGCTGTTTGGATAATCAATGGGGATTCATCTCCTAGAGGATTTCATGACCCACTTCCAGAGTTATAATAGAGTCATTATAGTGATAATACTAAACCAAGGTGTTCACTATCTAACATTGAAGGAAATGGGTTGGTAAAATTTCCTTATAGGATGCAATTCCATAGACTTTGTTGTAGCTATATTTGTCCATGACATTAGATGTTGTCTTTTTCATGATATGACATTACCATTTAAACTGAAGGGAGTTTTGAGTGGGTTCTAAAAAAATATTTCCTAAAGGTTATAACCATAAATAATAAAGTTTTTTAATAAATCATCACAAATAATTACATGGTCTATCAATCACTTTTACAAGTAAAGTATTCACACCAGGTTCACCATTCTATTTCCAACATGCACCTGCACCCACAATGGTTTTGAGTCAATGAATGTTTACTTTAAAAAGGTAGGTATATAATTATACTTTACTAGTGATGCTTTGGTTATTTTTTGGTCGATAGGATGAGAGTTTGGGGTTATCTCACCCTTCAAGGGGAAGTATTTACTACTCTGAGACTCTCTTAATGATCTAAGAATTATTTCTAAATCCTTCACAAATCCAAGTGTGGGGATATTTAAAAATTTAAAAATGATTGATAAAAACCATAGAGTGATGTGAAAATATGTACACATTATAGGTTATCAATCATTCTTTTATTAGTTGAATAGGCTATGGTTTAAATATACACAACTAAACACTAAAGTTTATCACTATTTAGAGAGGTTGTAGGTGTTGTGATGTTGAGATCAGAACCATGAGAGGGGATTAATATATATACCTATGAGGAGAATTAGAATCTATGAAGTTTGGTTCTAAAAATTGGGACACATCATAACTTTTAAGGTCATGTGATAAGGACCGATGTGGTGCCTTTTAAGGCCATATAGTCATAAAAATGAAGTGACTTTTAAGTTTGTGTATCCATAACCTATCCCGATCAGTTTAAATTCTTATAGAATGGATGTTATACTATTCATTTTAAATTCATATAGATATTATTTACTCCAAGTAGTTTAACATCATGGAAAATGGATGTTATTCTTTGTAGTTTAAAGTCATGTAGCTAGGAAAACTATGAAAAGGGTTCCTAGTAATGGTTATTATGGGACTTATACATGTAAACCCATTTCTAGTTCACCCTATTTATTATTAACTAAATAATAGGTAGTATGGTTGGACTCAAGGGGAATATAGAACAATGAGAATGGGTTTCCATAGGGAATATCATCCAATGAGGATGGGTTCTTATAGGGAATATGGATTTATGGGGATATGGGTCACAAGGAATATGGCCCAATAATAATATGATTTTTATAGGGAATATAGCCTAGTGTATATATGGTATTTATAAGGAATATAACCTATTGAGGATATGGTTTTCATAGGGAATATGGCTCAGTGAGGATATTGTTTTCATAAGGAATATGGCTCGGTGATGATATAGTTTTCACATGGGATATGGACCAATGGGGATATGGTTTTCATAGAGAATATAACCTAGTGAGGATATAGTTTCAGATTTTGGGTTTGAAACATAAAGAGAAATACTATGTTCCATTATTAATAAGAATAAAATACCATGTATGAATGACACAGTTTTAGGTTGTGTGATAGGATGCAACCATGTGGTTTAACGTCATGTGGTAAGGATGTTTGCATCGTGAAAAAGGAAACAACAAGGGACTGAGTGGGGCTTATAAATGGGAGTCCCTTATATGTTTCTACATATTTCCCAATGACATATATATAATGAAGGATGATTGGAATCATGTGGATCATGGTCCTGTAAGAAGTAGTTGGGGTTTACACCTGATTGGAGGTCGTAACATTTCTTGGGAGAATAAAGTATATGTGCAGGGCTTAAGCATGAGTTTCTTGATGGTGCTTATCCTCACCGGTGACCCAGGTGAAGTTAAGTTTTGTGGATTGCACCCAATAGGAGGCCTATGATTATGTAACAAACTCATTGAGTGGAACAGATAGGTTTAAAATATTATTTCAGTGATAAGACATATATATTGATCCTGGGTGGTTTAATTGGTATCCATACAATGAGGACTCTAATTATCAAGGTAATATATGATTATTATTACCCATAGGTTCCTTTTAGTTTTGGAGGATAACTTAGAGAAGGTATTTTATAGGAGGATAAATATATATTATCAAAGGAATATATAATATACAAGGTGAATACTAATGTGAATATATTGATCATTCATTTCAAGAGGTCAAGGAGGAGGCTTGAAGGGATAGGCACCCAGGTAGGAGACTTGGGAGAAGGTGGAACCCATGTATGTGTCTTGGGAAAGGTTAATTCTTAGGAATGAGACCTAATCAAGGGTAGTAACCATATATGTAATGGCCCAGACCTCTATGGTCCATTACATTGCAAAAATATGGCGTCTGAGGTGTTCTGGGAGGTCAAGGTGACCTATCCTCAACACTTTGCAAAATTTTCAGTTATATGAATAGTACGACAGTAGACTTAGGTGAACAATGCAATGGCAGGCTTATGTAAACAGTTCCAACATTGAGATCCAATGGTAACCTATCTTTGCCAAATTTTGATCTCGTGAACAATGTTTCTATAATGGTGATATTCCAATGGTTACCTCTTTCCTTTTACAAATTTTGAGTTCATTAATAGTGTTTCCAGAATGGTGTGGTTCCAACGGTGACCTCTTTATTTTTCCAAATTTTGATTTCATGAACAGTGTTTCCAGAATGGTGATGTTCCAACGTTGACCTCTTTCCTTTTACAAATTTTGAGTTCATGAACAATGTTTCCAGAATGGTGAGGTTCCAACGGGGACCTCTTTCCTTTTCCAAATTTTGAGTTCATGAACAGTGTTTCCAGAATGGTGAGGTTCCAACGGTGACCTCTTTCCTTTTCCAAATTATGATTTCATGAATAGTGTTTCCAAAATGGTTAGTTTCCAATGGTGACCTCTTTCCTTTTACAAATTTTTAGTTCATGAACAATGTTTCCAGAATGGTGAGGTTCCAACGGTGACCTCATTCCTTTGCCAAATTTTGAGTCCATGAACAGTGTTTCCAGAATGGTGAGGTTCCAATGGTGACCTCTTTCCTTTTACAAATTTTGAGTTCATGAACAGTGTTTCCAGAACGGTGAGGTTCCAACGATGACCTATTTCCTTTACCAAAATTTGAGTTCATGAACAGTGTTTATAGAATAGTGAGGTTCCAATGGTGACCGCTTTCCTTTTCCAAATTTTGAGTTCATGAACAGTGTTTCCCAAATGGTGAGGTTCCAACGGTGACCTCTTTCCTTTGACAAATTTTGAGTTCATTAACAGTGTTTCTATAATGGTGAGGTACCAATGATGACCTCTTTCCTTTTCCAAATTTTGTGTTCATGAACAGTGTTTCCAAAACGGTGAGGTTCCAATGGTGACCTCTTTCCTTTGAAAAATTTTGAGTTCATGAATAGTGTTTCCAGAATGGTGAGGTTCCAACATTGACCTATTTTCTTTGCCAAATTTTGTGTTCATGAACTGTGTTTCCAACTTCCTACAGTTTCACCCCTTTGACGTTTCCTTTGACATAAAATGCATTTGAAGACTCATTTTAAGGACTCTAAGGACGA
Source organism: Viscum album (assembly GCA_963277665.1). NCBI lineage: Eukaryota > Viridiplantae > Streptophyta > Magnoliopsida > Santalales > Viscaceae > Viscum > Viscum album. The sequence continues at coordinate 1,333,681,882 of OY728132.1, read as the reverse complement.
TTAAAAGGCCATAAATCCTATATATTTATTTCCCTAAGGATCATGATGCTTTTACTTGGTCAAACCGTGTGGTTCAATGCAATCTGATTTTAATGGAAAATCCAATGTATCCTAAACCACTGCTCTATTAAATATTCTAAAGGGACGATATATATTTCTCCCTAGTTCTTCCTCCTTGTTCTCGGCTGTGAGATGCTCGAACCTTTCATTCCATCCCATAGGAGTTTCACAATCAAACTTTCCTCCTTGGATTGGTTCCACTCTGTTTTGATGCAAACAAGAAGTATCGATCAATCTTCAATATAAGGTATTATATATCGTCATTATTTTTGGGTTCATCTCCTTCTATTTATCCTTTATTTTTTGTAGAATGGTATCTCCACATTCCTAATATAATTTTATTAGGTGTTGACCGATGTGGTGGTGTCTCTGTATCCTTGGTTGAATACAGTTGTCACGGGGGGAGGAGATCCTAACCTGTTGTGTGGAACATTCTCGTATAAATAACGTCAAGAACCGTTTGAGGTAGGGGATTCATTTCTCCTCATTTATTTTATGTGAAATTGTATAGTTAGCATGTTTTATCCCATTGGATCACAATGGAATTGATATAATAAATATTTGAACTGGATAAATAAATTGACATCGATCGTATGTTATTGCCTCTTGTTTTGCTATATAGCGTGATATCTATTCTTTCTTTGTTTAGATTTTCATTCTTGATGGAAATTAGTAAATAAAGTAAATCCAGAATTAATTGATAATTGTTTGGCTAAAGATAAAGAGTCATGTAAATGAATCCGGTTCTTATTGTTGTAATTTTATGTTAATCAAATTGGTGCAGTAAGTATGTTTAATCAATTTGTGATAGATTACTATTTTGGTTTCTCGTAGTCAGAACCTACAAATAATAGACCGGTTAATTCAAGATGGATTAAAAGAACTGGTTGTTTGATAATTCCTTGAAGGGTTCTAAGTTACCCTCTTACTTGTTTTACGGGTAAGATCCCAATTGATATGATGCTTTTTTGCTGCTGCTTATGTTGTGATGTGAGCCTGGATGGCTATTGTGATATGTGGGGGCATGGAGGCCTATTGGTTGTAGTAGTAGTTGATGCCTAGAGAGGCGAGATTCATCGGTTTATGCATGTGGGCATCAGGGAGGACACCAGGGATGATGAAATGGGTTTGATGTGAATGTTTGGATGTTTACTAATTCTTATTGGTTGTTTATCTACATTACATTCCCCACTACTCAAGGTAGATGGTCTTTCTTACCCTTATTCCGAAAGGGACGAATACGAGTGGGGTATGACACATGATTTCTGTGTTTAGCTTCTCAAGGGAGGATGGGTTTATGCTCTGGCTATAGGTGGCAAAGACTTAACAAGTAGTTTATCTACTAACTGTGTTGAGATTACTTGTGTTTAGCAACATAGAATGTTTTTCTAGAATGCCTGGGAATATAGGAAAGTAATTCTGTAAATAAATAATTGAATAAATGATGTTAACCCAAGGGGTTGGAGCTTGTTGGGATGCAATGCTGAGGACATCAGACTTTGGGTGTGATTCTAATGAAATTTAATATGGAATTGTTAATAGTTAATTAATGTTTAATGAATTAATTAACGTAAATTGAAAATAATAAAACAGTAGTGAAGTAATGTAATAAGTCTCTTTAAATGGTTATGTGCTTATAGGACACCTAGTCTTAGAAGTGGTATCCAGGAGTCCGAGAGACGTTAGCTGTAGTTGTGTCTAAGACTAGGTTATACCCATAGTGTGGTTGTGAGCTATAGTATATTCTGTACCTTTTGTGTTTCTATATGCTACTCCACCCCATCAGTTAGGAAAACTGATACCCCAGGGATTCTGATCCCTGGGGAGGTGTTTTCCCTAACATTCTGGTGGGAGGATGGATGGATGGCTACCCCCTTTGGCCCCACTCTCTTCTCTTGGTAGTTACTTGTGCTGGTAGGAACAACAGTTAGTTTTTCCCATATGTGTGTGTAGAGGGATATAATAGATTGTGATTATTCACACACATATATTATAGATATAGTTTCCTATGTAATACTAGAGGTATAACATGTATAGGCTGTGATGTCTTGAGGATTATTACTTGGTGTGTGGGCTGTAATGGATTGAGGTATAATGCCTGACGTATGATACACGTTATGAGAGTTGTGGTGGCTCTTGGAAACTACCTGGTTACTTTTCTTACATGGACGTGGTGGTTTTGTTACATAAGGTTCATGTTGTGGTGATTCGCCCAGGTGTCTGCAGGCAAGCCTTTTTGGAGAGAGATGCTTAGGACATGCGATGTTGGGGAAAAGCGACAAACCAATGGGGAAGTAGTAGCGGGATACCCTTGATATTCTTTATTATATTATATACTCTTGTATGCGATAATTGGTGAGAGTATCCATGTTGAGGCTGGAAACTTAGTATACCTATTTAGGTGACAAGTTAGTTTCACTTGTTGTTCACTATGATTTAGCATGCTTTCTTTACTTTTTCACAAGAGACTCTAGGGAGGATCCTACTGAGTATATTGTTATACTCACCCTTTGTATATATAAATTTTTTTTTCAGGTCACTTGGAGTAGGTTAGATATCTGGCTGGTTTCTACTAGCTTGGGGTAGCATGAGCTGTTTGGGATTCATGGTTGCTATTATTTTTACTTTCTTTTGGGTACTTGTAGTTTTCCCCTTTCAGTAGTAGTAGTTTTTCATGACATTACATATGTGTACTTGGAATATCATTTATATTATTGTCTGAGTTGGAGTTGGTTGGTGTCTGTCTTATCTCTCTCTTTCGCATGTGTTCTCTTAGAGGGTAATGCCTCCCAATTGTGTGTTTAATATACCCTCAATGCTAGTCACCAACCCAGGGCCTACTAGAGCCGGGACTCAGGGGTCACTATCTCCCTTCTCACATTGCTGGCCCAGGAAGGGTACTCCTTGTGGGGAGGAGGTCGTGACAGAGTGGTATGAGAGGATTTGGTTGAGGGATTGGATGGAGTTTGGAGTTAGGAACAAGTGTGGTTGCATGGGTTGGTAGAGTAATAGTGTCATTAAAGTTTAGAAAGTGATTTAAACACTGGATATTGGCTGAGACATAGGTGTTTTAAACCCCCTATGATCTTATGTATAGACATTTATGTTTACAATGAATACTAAATGAGGTGATACTAGTTATAGGGTAGAGACCTAGGAAAGGACCATGCATCATTATTATTTGTGCATGTGTTTGAATAGGTAGACCTTGGGATAGGTTAACCTAAAATGAATAAAATAAAACAATTAATTTAATAATGTTGAGTCTTCCATATTTTAGGTTTAGGAGCTCTAACGATTTTTTATTTTACAGGTATGGATCTAGGTCGACATCCTCATCAGGTTTGCGCAGAATATTTTTAGCAGGATGTGCCAGTAGATCTCCCTGGGATAGAGGTTGATGATGATGAAACATGGAGGAGGACACTCCGAGAGTTTCAATGCCAGAGTCTGTAGAAGTACGAGGGCTCCATTTCAGATGTAATCACGGAAGACTGGTTGGAGGAGGTCGAGATAGGCTTTAGTTCAATCTGTGCTCAGAAGCAGCACTGGGTGTCCTTGTTTGTGACAATTCTATGTGGAGCGGTGTGGCAGTGCTGGTTCTTGTTCCTTAGGGATCATGAGGAATCAATGATCTCAAGGGAGGAGTTCCGAGACAAGTTCAGATTAGAGTTTCTTTCTTTAACCGTGAAGGCATCTAGTTTCTAGGATCTTCCTACCCTTAGATAGGGGAGCTCTAATGTGTGATAGTTTGTAATCCATTTTAGGAAACTTTTACAATATGCTTCGGACCTATTTCCAGACGAGGAGGCCAGAGCGAGTCATTTCGAGGAGGCTTTACATCCAGAGATCCAGTGCCAGGTCACCCCATTTATGCTGAAGACATATCTTGAGGTTCTGGCAAGAGCAGAGGTTATCAAGAGGATTTTGGCCAGAAAGAGATCATTACAATATGGGAGTCGTCATGATTCCTCATAATGTAGATCTATGGTCCGGGGTTCCTGGTTTTTGGGGAAGAAGAGTTTCCGTTCAGTTAGGGGTAGGTCCCATCCCTTAGCATCTCGTTTCTCTAAGGGAAGCAGTTCTTAGGCCTATTCCAAGGGATCATGCGCTTGTTTTTCTTGTGGTGGTAAAGGTAATTAGTTGCGAAAGTTCCCAATATTTCAGAGCAGTCATCATACACCAGGTTCCCCACTCCAGGTTCCTCCGTTGAGGTAGTTCCAGCCAAGGCAGCATCGGCAGGTTGCACCAGCTTTGGATCAGCAGAGGGTATATGGGGCTGGCATAGGACAACCCTGTGATGCTCCCCATCCTCAGAGAGCAGAGCGTGGCCGTGGTGGTGGTCATCATTAGGATCAAAGAGGCTATAGAGGAGGTCGTGGTCAGCTTCATGCTTTAGTGTTTCCTACTCCAGGAGAGTTAGACGTCGTTTGAGGTACCCTTTTCTTATTTTATACCTTGGTGTATGCTTTGTTGATTCAGGAGATACACACTCCTTAATATCACTTACCCTTATCCATGATTTGGGAATTGAGGTAGAGAGGATTCCAGTTCCCTTGGCATTGACTACACCAGTTGGAGGTCGATCAGACTTGTTTGAAGTATGTAGAGATTGTGAGCTAGTGTTGGGGCATCACTGCTCTTGGGGAGATTTCCTATGTTTACGAATAAAAAAAATATGATGTCATCCTCGGCATGGATTGGTTTTATTTAGGTCAGACTATTGTAGATTTCTTTAGGAGGAAGGTTGTGTTCTTTGATGTGGATGGAGATTTAGTGGTGTTCATTGGCGAGTGAGACCCTTGGATGGGTCAGAGGCATGTTCCATCCTTATAATCCATGATGAATCTCACGTCATTGATTAGGTAGAGATCAATGTTTATGATGATGATACCTTCAAGGAGAGACATATGGGTATCCAAGACCATAAAGAGAAGGTGTTGTACGAGCATTCTATCCGCTTGGTTTGTGTCTTGTGGCAACATGGTGGCATAGAGGAGAGTACCTGGGAATGTGAGTTGTATTTACATGATCAGTACCCAGAGTTGTTTGATGTTTAACACTATTCATGTAACAATGCTCTCTTTGTGGTTATAGAACTTTCGTGTTTATGAGATGGATTTATTTGGTTGCTTTTTGTGGATTGATCTCTTTTGAGAGGTATCTCAATGGGTGGTTTTTCAGACTTCTTTTATGTTCCCTTTTAGGTTGGTTTTGAATTCTTGAAGACGAGAATGTTTTTAGAGGTATCTGATGTAATGGCCCAGATCTCTATGGTATATTCCTTTTAAAAAATCTGGTGTCTGAGGTGTTCCGGGAGGTCAAGGTGACTTATCCCCAACACTTTGTCAAATTTCCAGTCCTGTGAATTGTATGATGGTAGACTTAGGTGAACAATGCAACGGTAGGCTTATGTGAACAATGCCAATGGTGAGGTCCAATGGTAACCTCTCTTTACCCAATTTTGAGTTCATGAATAGTGTTTCCAGAATGGTGAGGTTCCAATGGTGACCTCTTTCCTTTTCCAAATTTTGATTTCATGAACAATGTTTCCAGAATGGTGAGGTTCCAACGATGACCTCTTTTCTTTTCTAAAATTTGAGTTCATGAACAATGTTTCCAAAATGGTGAGGTTCCATCAGTGACCTCTTTCCTTTGCCAAATTTTGGGTTCATGAACAATGTTTCTAGAATGGTGAGGTTCCAATGGTGACCTCTTTCTTTTTCCAAATTTTGAGTTCCTGAATAGTGTTTCCAGAATATTGAGGTTCTAATGGTGACCTCTTTCCATTGCCAAATTTTGAACTCATGAATAGTGTTTCCAGAACAGTGAGGTTCCAATGGTGACCTCTTTCCTTTTCCAAATTTTGAGTTCACGAATAGTGTTTCTTGAACGGTGAGGTTCCAACAGTGACCTCTTTCCTTTTCCAAATTTTGAGTTCATGAATAGTGTTTCTAGAATGGTGAGGTTCCAATGGTGACCTCTTTCCTTTTCCAAATTTCATGTTAATGAACAATGTTTCCATCTTCTTACAGTTTCACCACTTTGACATTTCCTTTGACTTAAAATGAATTTAAAGCCTCATTTTAAGGACTCTAAGGCTGATTCAAAGGCCATAACTCCTATACTAATTTCCCTAAGGCTCAGGATGGTTTTACTTGGTTAAACGGTGTAGTACAATGCAATTCGCTTTTAATGGAAAATCAAGAATATCTTAAACCACTGCTCCATTAAATATTCTAAAGGGATGATATATCTTCCTCCCTAGTTATTCCTCATTGTTCTCACATGTGAGATGCTCGAACCTTTCATTACTTCCAGTTTGAGTTGCACAATCAAAATTTCCTCCTTGGATTGGTTCCACTCTGTTTTAATGCAAACAAGCAATATCGATCAAAATTTGATATAAGGTATGATCTATCATCATTATTTTTGGGTTTATCTCCTTTTGTTTCTCCTTTCCATTTTATGGAATGGTATCTCCCTGTTCTTAATAGAATTTTCTTGGGTGTTTACTGGTGTGGTGGTGTCTCTGTATCCTCGGTTGAATATAGTTGTCATGGGGGGAGGAGATCGTAACCTGTTGTGTGGCTCATTCTTGTATAAAGAACATAAAGAACCATTTGAGGTATGGGATTCATTGCTTCTATTTTATTTTATGTGAAACTATATAGTTATCATGTTTTATCTCATTGGATCACATTGTAATTGACATAATAAATATTTGAACTGGATAAATAAATTGATATCAATCGTATGTTATTGCCTCTTCTTTTTCTAGATAGTGTGATATCTGTGTTTGCTTTTTTTAGATTTTCATTCTTGATGAAAATTGGTAAAGAACGTAAAGAAGGAATTAATTGATAATTGTTTAGCTAAAGATAAAGAGGCATGTAAATGAATCTGGTTCTTCTTGTTGTAATTTGATGTTAATCAAATTTGTGCAAAAAGAATGTTTAATCAATTTTTGGTAGATTACTATTTAGTTGTCCTTTAGTTAGAACCTACAAATAATAAATCTGTTAATTAAAGATGGATTAAATGAACTGGTTGTTTGATAATTCCTTGAAGGGTTCTGAGTTACCCTCTTGCTTGTTTAAGGTCCAAGAGCCCAATTGATGTGATGTTTGTTTTGCTGCTTCTTGTGTTGTAATGTGAGCCTGGATGGCTGTTGTGATATGTGGGGGAATGGAGGCCTATTGGTTGTAGCAGTAGTTGATGCCTAGAGAGGAGAGATGCATCAGTTTATGCATGTGGGAATCAGGGAGGACACAAGAGATGATGAAACGGGTTGGATGTGAATGTTTGGATGTTTGCTAATTCTTATTGGTTGTTTATCTACTTTACATTCCCCACTAATCAAGGTAGATGGTCTTTCTTACCCTTATTCTGAAACGGAAGAAGACGCGTGGGGTATGCCACATGCTTTCCATGTTTAGCTTCTCAAGGGAGGATGGGTTTATGCTCTTGCTATAGGCGGAAAAGACTTAATGAGTAGTTCATATACTCAACGTGTTGAGATTCCTTGTGTTTAGTATCATAGAATGTTTTTCTAGAATTCTTGGGAATATGGGAAAGTAATGTTGTAAATAAATAATTGAATGAAAGAATTTAACCCAAGGGGTTGGAGCTTTCTGGGACGTAATGCTGAGGATAGTGGACTTTGGGTGTGATGCTAATGAAATTTAATGTGGAATTTTTAATGGTTAATTAATGTTTAATGAATTAATTAACATAAAGTGCAACTGGTAAAAGTGGAATTAAGTACTGTAATAAATCTCTTTAAATGTTTGTGTGCTTATAAGATACCTAGTCTTAGAAGTGGCAGTAGGGAGTCTGAGAGACTTTAGCTGCAGTTGTGTCTAAGACTAGGTTATACCCATAGTGTGGTTGTGAGCTATAGTATATTCTGTACTTTTTTTGTTTCTATATGCTACTTTACCCCATCAGTTATGGAAACTGACACCCCATGTATTCTGATCCCTGGGGGGTGTTTTCCTCAACATTCCGATGGGAGTATGTATGGCTGACTACCCCCTTTGGCCTCGCTCTCTTCTCTTAGTAATTACTTGTACTGGTAGGAACAATGGTTAGTTTTTTCCATATATGTGTGTAGAGGGCTCTAATGTCTTGTGGTTATTCACACACATATATTCTGGATATAGTTTTTATGGACTACTATATGTATAATGTGTGTAGGCTGTGATAGATTGAGGATTCTTACTCAGTGTGTGGGATGTAATGGATTGAGGTATAATTCCTGACATATGATATATGTTATGCGAGTTGTGATGGATCCCAGAAACTAACTGGTTACTTTTCTTATGTGGATGTGATGTTTTTGTTGCGCGAGGTGTAGGTTGTGGTGCTTCGTCCAGGTGTTTGAGGGAAAGGTTTTTTGGAGAGAGATTCTTAGGACATGCGATGTTGGGGAAAAGCGGAAAAATAGTGGGGAGGTTGTAGTGGGGTACCCTTGATATTATTTATTATATTATATAGTCTTGTACGCAATACTTGGTGAGAGTACCCATGGTGAGGATGGTAACTTAGTATACCTATTTAGGTGATGAGTTAGTTTCACCCATTGTTCAGTATTCTTTAGAATGATTTCTTTACTTTTTTACGAGAGGATATGGGGAGGATCCTACTGAGTATACTATTATACTCACCCTATGTATATATAAACTGTTTTTCAGGTCACATGGAGCAGGTTGGAGATCAGGCTGGTTTCTACTAGCTTGGGGTTACAGGAGCTGTTTGGGCTTTGTGGTTTCTGTTGTTTTTTACTTTCTTTTGGGTACTTGCAGTTTTCCCCTTTCAGTTGTAGTAGTTTTGCATGGCATTACATATGTGGACTTGGGATATCATTTATATTGTTGTCTGAGTTGGAGTTGGTTGGTGTCTGTCTTATCTCTCTCTTTCGCATGTGTTCTCTAAGAGGGAAATTCCTCCCATCTGTGTGTTTACTATACCCTCGGTGCTAGTTTCCAACCCAAAGGCCTAGTAGAGGTGGGACTCGGGGGTCAATATCTCCCTTATCACATTGTTGGCCTAGGAGGGATACACCTTGTGGAGAGGGGGTTGTTACAATATAGGATAATTTGGTGCGGTTAACACCCAAGTAAGATGCCAGTGTTAGGGTAGCACCTTGGTAGGAGACCCAGGGAGGGCTATCTCAGACCTGAGGGTAAAACAAATTAATTTTCTAGTTAGAGGTTTTGGCGAAGGATATCCATATTATTGGGTATATAGAAGTGTTTCCCCAGTATGGAGAGGAGGGGGAAATGTTACCCTAGTTATAGGGTAGAGAAAAGTGTCACTATAGGAGGAATAATTAGGTGATGGTTCACCCTAGGATGGCGACTTTAGAAATGGTTCACCCTAGTAAAGTTCTCTATATATGATTTGGATTTTTGAAACCATAGTTTATCTTATGGGATAGGGTCCTTCAACCTAGTTTTGGATGACTAGGGAAGAAGTGGTCTCTTACTAAGGTTTTAGTGAGTTAAATTTTCGGTAACTCAATTACCCCGATTTTTTTTTGATTTCCTTAGGTATTTTACTTGGTAATCCACCTAATGGAGATGAAAATATTTAGGATCATAGCGGGGATTATTGGATCTTAAGAGTCTTTCTCTTTCTCTCTATTATGTTCCTTGATATGTTTATTTTCAAATCGGGGGCCATGGGGTTTATTTATAGCCTTTAATATATTAGGGTTCATGATTAGGTGGGTAACCATTTTTTTCCAATAAGTATGAGTTCCTCACATAGGGGTCCTGATCAAAAAATATAGGGACATAGATGTCCATTATTCTAAGAGAACAAGGCATGCACATAGGTAGACTAGGGAGTGTGCATAAAGGGATATGTGAAATCAGACCTGGCTAAATGATATACCTGGGATCCATTGGTGTCTCTCTTCATCGAGACTTTCCTCTACACAACTGATATCTCTAACCCTCAAAAAAAATAATTTTCAACCATGATATTTGGGGTTAATAGATTATTATTACATATAATAGCTTTTATTCATACATGAGATAAAAAAATTATAATTTATTCTTATGGAGAGGAATTTTTTTTGAATTTTTATCCTTATGAAATGAGTTAAATTGGAAGATGATTCCTATGTAGATAGGTTTATTAAAAGGTTATTCTTGCATAAGTCAGTAATGATTATTATAAATCATTTAGAGAATACAAGTTAATCTAACATGACTTTAAAATATCATGTTTATTCTTACATGAGCCAATATTATTTGTTTTCATAGTTTTATTTCTTCACGATCCAAGTTTTTCAAGTCATATTATAATATATTGATAAGAAATAAGTTTTATTCTTATGTAACTTAAAAAATATAATTATTCTTACATAAAGATCGAGAATTAGTTTATTCTTATATAATATATATATATATTTCTGAAGATATATTTAATATAGAATAAGATATAAGGTTTATTTTTATGTAATTCAAAACAAGATCTATTGTCATGGATGTTTTTCTATTACTGAAATATAGAAGATGGTTTTTCAACTTTCAAAATGGTTTTTTAACCAGTTATAAACTTTAGAAGGATATGAAATTCTATTCTATAAAATTTTAATGATTCTTTAATAATTTGAAGTACATATATTTTTATAGAGACTTTTTGGTTTATTTTTTAAAATAAATGATTGATCAACCCTAAAATTGTTCATTATTAAAAGTCATGATTGTAAAAATATTGAAATATTTTATTTCAAACTTTTTATTTTTAGAAATAAGGTTTTCAATAGTTATAAGAATTCTTATTTTCAAAGAGAAGATTTTGTATTGTTTTGCTGAATTAAAATTTTGGGTATCAGATATTTTATCTCAATAGAGGTATAGAAGTAATAAGAAATCAAGAAAAATATTTAGAACATATACACAAATAAATTTATAGATATTTTTATGATTATTCTAGATATAATACTATTGAGGTTTCACATTGTGATTGAAATAAATTAAGAATAAGAAGAAGAAGAAGAAGAAGAAGAAAGTATGTTTATTTCTATTGTGTATTCATGAAGAAAACATTTATAGTTTAAGAACCTATTTTAGAGATACACTTTATAGACATACATATTATTTGAAAAAAATTCAATCATCTATAAGTTACTAAAGACAACAATGTTATATATACTTTATTCTAATTTATATATCCATTCTATATTTTTATAAGTGTACACTTATTATAAAAAATGTATGAGTGAGTTTGAAGATATATTTTATCAGTGAGATCCCAATAAACACTCTTTTAATATAATAAAAATAATGTTTCATCTAATTTCACTCAACTATGAGATCCCTAGGAAAGGGATTTGAAATAATATCACTAAACCTGCATTATGTGTTGGTGGAGTAAACAAGGGGAAGTTCTTTGTATCCCCAAACCACTATAAAAATATATCATGACATAATATTTTATTTTATTTTATTTATACATAATATATAATTAAAAGAGAAAGTACATAATTAAATATAATTTGAATATGGTAGTTTTAAAAGGTTTAAAAATTTTAAGGTGAAATTCAAGAACTCAGTTCGCCCCTATTGAGACTTTTCGTCGATAGAATTAGGGAAACACCTTCATGGAATATAAAACAACCATGACATAAACCATCATAAAAATTCTCAAGAATCACCAAAGATCTCTAAACCTAGTAAAGTGGCCAAATAACTACACTCACAACTGAACCATGACATCCACTATGATATAGTGAAAATCTCCACTCCTATTTTTACCATCAAAAGACCAAAACTCAAATTTTTTCCTTCAAACCACCATCGATCCACACACTATATAATTTAACCCTATGAAACCACAAATTATAATTCTAGGAAAATATAAGCCTCTATAAAACACTCAATAAAAATAGGAAAGGGAACCACCAGTAGTTGTCGAATGTGGAAAAATCACACCCAATGAAACCGAAACATGATAAAAGTTAATGTTTCTGATGTGTATTGAAGGAGAACTAGTATTGTAAATATTCTATGAAAAATAATTATATATATATATTTATTAAAAATTGATTAAAGGGAAAGATAATTTTTTAAGTAATCTTTATTGACTATACCATAAATTATGATGATGACATAATAAATTTTTACATTTCCGATTATTTTGTAAAACCAAAATTTATTTTTTATAATAAAATTCTATAAATTATTGTGTGGGATATTGTCTCTATTTTTGTAATGTTTTACTATATATTTTTTAGTTTGTATTTCTTTATTTATTTATTTTTATATTATATATATATATAGAGATTATTTCCATTTTATTAGAAATGGATATTTTAAATAAAATTTTAAGAATTAATTTCCTTGATGAATATATTTTCCATGTCGATAGTACCATGACACATAAAATACTTAAAATTGATAAATAGTTTATCAACCTTAAAATAAAATGTTATCATTTGAGTAATTTAATATATAGTGCAAAATTAATTGAATGTTCTAGAAGAGAAAATATTTTCCTACCTAGTTGTACATTATGTTTAATAAATATTTTTTATATGTCTTGAAGAAATCCCTTAATTTATAAATATATTCATGAAAATTGATATCACTTTTAAACTATGGATGATAGAGGATTTGAATAATTCCATTAAATAAAATTAATAATGAATAAAGATTTATTTTATAGAATCTTGAAAATTTTAATTTTAGTTTGTACTATGATAAAATATCCACGATAGAACCAAATATGGTAAACTAGAAGTTTAACTACCAAGATAGATTTATTTTATACCATTATTGTTTAGGACATACTAGATCAATTATGAAGAGAAAAATAGTTAAATATATGCATGTTCATTCATTAGTGGAGAAAAAGTATATAAGTCTTAATGATTTCTCATGTGCTGCTTGTTCTAAAGGTAAACTAATTATAAGATCATCACTATAAAAAGTTATCATAGAATACCCTATGTTTGTGGAAGGAATTCATGGTGATATATGTGGTGTTATTCATACCCCATGTTTTATTTAGGCATTTTATGATTTTGATCGATACATCTATTAGGTGGTCCCGTGTGTTCTTATTATCAAATCATAACAAAAAATTTGTGAAATTTCTTTCCCAAATAATATGGTGAATAGAATAATTTAATATTATTCAATTAAACATCTTCATATTGATAATGATGGATAATATTCATTTCATGACTTTAATAATTATTTTATGTTAACTGAAATAAGTGTTGAATATCCTATTGATCATGTTTACACTCAAAATAACTAAAAGAAAAATTACTTCTAGAAGTGTTTTTTTGAATTAAATAATGGGTTAAGACACCTTGAATTGAGTTGAGAAATTTTCTCAAACTCCCTTGGTTTACGGAGTCAGCTATTAATTAACATCATTTTTTTATTATCAAAAGTATTTTAGAACCAATGCAAATATGTAATTAGTTTTAGTCGTAAAACTTAAACTATAATTAATGAGGTGGTTTAAAATATAGTATTATTACAATATTTTGTGGTGATTATAACCACTATAAAAATATTTCTTGGTGGTTTAATATATGGTATTATTTTAATATTTTGCAGCAGTTATGGTAGTCATGAAAATATTTCGTGGAGGTTAGTTCAGTTATATATATATATATATATATATATATATATATATTTTTAAATTATAAGTTCTTATAAAATTCATGAATTAATTGTATGTATTTATCAGTGAATACATGTACTTAGAGTTAGTTTAATAATAGGTTGTGGCAGCCAAATATGACACAAAATAATTAGCATCGCTTAAATTTTTAGCGGTTTAAAGCAATGCTAAACATAAAAAAAATAATATCAAATAAGGGAAATCTAAATAAAATACTATTTACAATTTAAAATACAAAATATCCATAAAAAGAATAATTTTGTACCTTCAAAAATAAAAAAAAACAGAAAAGGTAAAACAATTAAATACATTATATAAAAAAATATTTTAAATACACAAATATGTTTGTTTTAGTTAGATGCTACAAAGAGAGTACATATAAGTTTTTTTAAAAATATAAAAACATAATTATGGTGATCTATTAGCCACAATACCCCTATAAGTTAGGATGAATACCCCTAGATGACCCATTCTCCTAATGTTCCCATCAATTAATAACCTTTGATTCATCCAATTCCTAAGTTAAATGGAATTTTCAATATAAATTAGATTTAATTACATATTTATAATAAAAAATTTATTTATAATAGTTATCATAATAATATAAACATATTAAAATATGTGTAACAAATTCATTATCACTCATATCAAACATTTAATGTTTGTAATAATTCTCTAAATAATACCATGGAATAGATATAAAAAAATAACGAGACTTTCATTTGATATTAATATCAAATAAAATAAACTAGAAATATTTATTTGGACTTAATTTTACTAGTTTTTAAAAATATCATTCTTCCAAGCAATGGAAATGTTCCTCTAATCATGAGATGTGATGCGGGTGGACATCATTTCACATGCTAAATACCACAATGTATACTCGTATAAGCGTCCAACATCATCTATAGACACCCCATACATGTCAAATAATAAAACTAATTTAAATTTTTTGAGGCTCCAAATATAAGATATATTCATGTTTATTTTTGTCTAATTATTATCTGAATATTTTTAATAAATATATTAAATAATTATAATACAGATGTAATAAATTGTTATTTTTCACATGAATAATTATAAACTAATCATGATCACCCTCTAATACCCTCATTATGGTAGTTGTGGCACTATATACTTAGTCTATGACCACTCCTCGACTACTCCAAATGACCCCAAATATCCTTGAAGCATATGGTGATACACTATAAGTATGGAGAATACTTAATGAATATGGGAGAATATTATATAGAATCTCATGGATGAAAGGGGTATACCTAAAATAAAGAGCATACTTGATGAATGTGGAAGTGTAATTGATGAAGGTGGGAGCATATTATATGTTTTTGTTGGCATAATGGACATGAACGTTCTGATTATATTTAAATAATTTGTTTTTTAGCATTCATATATCCAAAAAATAATATAAAATAAGTTAGAACACGATATATGATATAAAAAAAGAAAATATTTTTAAATTTTTTGTAAAGATTAAATGAATTCATGCATTCTAAATAAAAAATAATAGATATATTAAATGATGAATGAGTATACAATCAATTAATTTATCATTTACTATATTTTTTTCATCCTCTATCATTAGTATGATTTCACCAACTTCACCCACCCTTTTAAGAATGATTGTTTCAATATCATTATAGATAGATATATTAATATTATATTGTTGATAGGGTTTTCTATCACAAAATAATTCTTTAAATTCATCACTCATATCATACAAATATTTTTTATTGGTATGGACTATAACACTCCACCCTTCATTGAATCTATAATCCATATAATAGACCATTTTAGTTTATGAAGCCAAAATATATGGATTTTGTTATGTATAATCACCAATATCAATAAATCTAAATACATTAACATAATTAAATGGAAAAAATATTTCTTTACACCACTATAAATATCAAACCATTTTCATTTGAATAATAGGATTGAAAATTATCCATGAAAATTGAATTCAATAATTTCAATCAACTTTACATAGTATATCAACTCTACAATTATTTTTGAAGATTCCACTATTTTTTGTTTTAAAAATATCCTCATGAAAAACTATATAAAACATAAATATGTTAATATTATAATAATTGAATCTCCTAGCCTCTATTAAAATTCATTGATCCAAATATTTCAAATCATATGGAACTAAATATTAATTATAAATATTCATGATATATATGTATAGATATAAAATACTATTAGTTACATAAGATAATTATATCAATAGATTATTAATATGAAAATTTTTATGATCTTACATGATGTGAAAATTTATCAATAATATCTTTGTTATTTAATTTTATTATCTCTTTCTCATTTCATTTTCAACTCTAAAGTTTCTTATTCATTTTCATATTCAATTCTTTAATGAAATGATTTGCAATATCACTATTGAGTAGCATATATCTATATTATTGTAAAAACTCTATTTTTTCAATGAAACTAATGATATTTTCCTAAATTTATAACCTAAAATTAATAAGTTTACTTATTTACTATAGGACATAAATTGATTTGTGTTATCATCATCACATATAACTCAATTTAATTACATTTTAGTATTATTGGAATACCATGAATAAAATGTGAAATAGTATTCAACCATATAACCTTTAGTAATAGATCCTTTTGGTTGAGATTTTTTTCTCACAAAATACTTCAAATGACATAGAAAACTAATTAAAAAAGAAAAATAGTAGAATAAATCATATTTATAATGAGTTTAAAATTTTTAAATGTAGTAATGATAATGAATCAAGATGAAAATAACTCTATATGGGATACATCCATCAATAATGTATGATCCCTCCAACTTTAACCCTCTTGATAAAATTAAAAATTAGATTAATCATTGAAATAAAAAACAATGGGATAAATATCATCATTAAATTAAAAATTTTAATTAAAATTCTTTCTTTAATTTTTTCAAGATCAATGGGGTTTAAGGTTTTCTCAAAAATCAGTTTGAAAAATGATAAAAAATCAGTTATAACAGCTATTATTTTATAAGGTAATAATTTATACAACACCAAAGGTATAAATTACTCTATTAAAATATAATATTCATGAATTTTAATCCCATAAAACTTATGATGTTTTAATTCAACACATATTTTAATGTTCCTTTATCTATAAAGTAATTTCACATTTTTTAGTCTTCATAGGAAAATATCTTTTTATTTACTTTTCAATGAAAAATTACTACATGATACTTTACATTATCAATTTACTATAGTTCACAGTTTATATTAATTTATAATATGTTCTTATGAGTGTTAAGATTATATTTTAATTTTACCAACTCATTAAATATTTTAAAAAAAATTCACATATATTCTTTTCAATGTTTATAATGTCAAGATTATGATTTAACAATTGAAATTCGCAAGAAGGAAGCTTTAAAAATTAATTTATTTCTTTAATTTTTTTCTAACAACTATATTTGATGATATTTTTACTCTTTTCATATAAATGCTCAACTAATAATCTTTCCCAAATCATTTTTAAATAATTGATTATTGTGATAAGATTTATGAGCCTGGTAATAATTTTGGTGGTGGGTTGAAATCATTTCTTCCATTGAATCATGACTTGTTAAATTAATATCTATGAAATTTATATAATTGTTGATTATGAAACATGAAACACCACTTTATAATATATATTAAGTTTTTATGATTTAATTCAGAGTTACAAACTAGACATGTAACACCCCAAGGATTTATAAATAAATTTAATGCAGAATGTAATGCACACAACATTGAGTCTCTGCAAAACAACACTTTGTTATTATAATTATTTAAAAAAGATAGTTATAACCTATTCATGAAACATAATTTTCCATTTATTTTATTTGAATTAAAAAAAAATGGACATACATGGTTGCAATCAGTAAGAAATTTAGAGTTTGATAGGATCAACTTAGTTTTTTTTGGTGAATAGAAACTCGAACCTTTTGAATAGTAATGTTACCCTTATGAATAGTAATGTGAAACTTATGAATAGTAACATAAAACATGAAATTGTAAATAAAATTTAGGTACCTTATAAATGAAAGCACGATATAATGGTATAAGTAAGTGAATATTTTAAAAATCATTAATTAAGTGTTGGTATTTTTGTGGGTAATAAATATTTAATTACAATTATATAATTAATAAACTGATTTAAAAGAAAGTTATTTTTCATAAAAATTAATCATAAATAAATATTTTTTATGTCCTCGTATTTTAGGATAATTTAATTATGCCTTAGTAAAATTTTCAGGGTGTTATAAAATAAGTTTTAATTTTAAAAAAATTATATTTTTTGAGTAAATGATGATTTTATTTAAAAATTACATTTTTAAAATTTAGAAAGTTATTTTCTTAAAATAAAGTTCATTTTGGAATTATACAAGTCAAAAAATGGTTAGGGTAATTTTTTTAAAATGTTCTAAAATACTTGAATTTTTGGTGAATAGTGAAATATGCTAATTTACAATAAATGCTAAATACATGAATTATAGAGTCACGGATGATGTTTGTCTGATGTAAAAACCATTGGTTCAAACTCACATGAACTAATTACTTCATTTAGTCACAATAATAAATACTATATATTTTCTTGGGCTAAATAATAAAATAATGAATAAAATAATGATAAATCACCGCTATCATCCACTATAAAAACCACCCTCTCCCCTCTTCTCCTCACACCTCTAATACTTGAATCTTGTCCAAATTCTGGCCAAATACTCTTACCTAGTCTCTCACCCACATCCAGAAGTACTTGTTATTTCAAAAATACTGAAACCCCTTTCCCTAAGGAGGTTTTCAAGGAGGGCAATTCAAGAGGTAAACCCTCTTCATTTTTTTTAATTTCATTTAAATTTATTTTCTTTTCCTATAATATCCTCATATACTCTATCCAAATGATCATGATAACTCTAGTGTCATATACATACTATAATTATATCATTTTAATGGAAGATCCATCATCAAACTTTTTAATCTCTCTCTTTTATTTTAAAAATGAAATCATTGTTCGAGAGGTACTGATTTATAACCTTCAAGGAAAATAAACTTTCGTTCTTTAATTTATCCTTCAAGTATGGTCATGATACCATTTTTAGGGTTGAACTAGTTTATAAAATATTTATTGTTCTTGAAAAATTGTATATATATGATATTAAATAATAGAAAAAAACTAGTTCATTGTGATCGAAAAACCGCCAAAATTAAGCTAAATGATTATCATTAACGATTCATCCTCATATATGAAAAAAACAATGCATAATACTAATTAAACTTATGGTTTTTCATTAATATCATATAAATTCAATTCTATAGAATTATACCCATTCCACATGAAATTTCATACTCATATACAAGTATATCTATCATGAAAACCAAGGAAATGAACGCTCCTGAGTGATAAAATTGTATCTTATAACTCATAAAAAAGGACATAAATGAACTTAATAAAATTTTAATAAATAAAATACATGTAAATAAAGTTATGAATTAATTAATCAATGTATTTAATTTTATTATCCATGATTTTAAGGTCAAATGCAGAGCACTTTCAGACATAAGGTAAGAGTTTTCTTCCCGAACCTCTATTTTTTATTCGGGTTAAACTTTGTTCCTCAATACACCAATGTAATTATTAATTTATTTTATATAATTATTATAAATTATGATTATATTTTTCAAAATCATTTATTCTAATCAGTTCATTTTTTTTGTGGTAAGATACATGTTTTACAAAGTTCCCTTCACAATTATTCCTGATATAAAAGCCCGATTAAAGGGAACGTCTCGATTTCATACCCATTTTCAAGTACCAACCATAATATATTTTAATACACCATTATTTTTATAAAATTAGTCCTTTTTTTCAGGAAAAATTATATTTTTTCATTACTGGTTTTATACAAACAATCATGATAAATAAAAATGAATTTTCTAAAAGAACTCTTCTTTGAAATGTAAAAAGGGTATTTCTATCAACAATTCATCAATGATTTTATTAGAATATTTTAATCTATTTAAACAAATATACTGGATTTTATGTTTTATTGAGGTTTATATCTTATTTTTATCATTCATTGTATTTTATTAAATGGGTTAATATTAGTTTGGGTGTGAATGAGCTATTTTGACACTATTCACCATACTACTCCGAATGATTACTGATTATGTTTATATTTTGGGGAAAGTTATTTACATGTCACATGTATATATTTTTTATGTTATCCACATTTAGATGAGGAATGAATTTGACTTAGTAAGTTATGGGTGGGGCCTTCTATTGCCCCTAGATGCATCGATACATATCATGAGACAAACTAGCTAAGGTTTTGCCCATTAAGTATGGTGTCTTGTCAGAGGCCTTCACAGTATGATTATAATGTCTAACATTATGAATTCCATCATTATGAAGATATTAATTTTTTATCCAAGTGATTATTAAACTTGTATAATATCTATGGTTATGTTTTATTATGGAATTATCAGTTTTTAATTCCTACCATTTTATGCTCAATATTATGTTATAATAGTATGTGTACTTTTAGTTATTCACCATGAATTATATTTTTTCATCCATTGTATTACATACCCTTAATGAGTATCTGAGATCACCCATTTCTTTTGTTATATTTTTCCCCAAGATGAAAAAGTGTATATTATGAATGAATTGTGAGGATAATCTAGAATTTTATTAGTGTTTCCAATATAGTTACTATGTTGTACTTCACTTTAAGTTGTAATGAAGAAATTATGTATGTATTCAGTTTTACCATGCTAATAAACTATTAGTTCCTTCCAGATACGACTTTCTTTTTTATATACCAACATAATAAAATAATGTACCATCTCTAGGATTTTGGGGTTGGGATGTTATAGTTGGTATCAAAGGAAGTTTAGTAGAAATCTTGGAAACTAAATTTAGAAAACATAGATTAGGGAACATAGCCCTAAGATAGACTTTGAGGATAAACATAGAAGAACATCCTAAAATTTTGGTAAAGTAAATATTATGCGAGTCTTCATAGAAATGCATACCTATCTGGATACTACAAGTGGATGTGATTGTGGAACAGATATACCTATGGGTAACTACATTGACAAGGTATCCCATGCCTGACTTGGGGCAACCTGGTACATGACAACGAGACTTACTACACACCTGGCTTGACACTCCTAGAAGATATTATTTGGATAATTCAAATTTTATTTAGAAACCATTATGAAGGATTTAAATGTAAATATGTCCCCAAAGAAACCATACTTATGATTATGAGAATAGACATGAAAAAAATTTCAATTTATGTTAAGTGTTTTTCTAGTTTGATATTATACATTATGATTTATAACCTAATTTAGTGTATTCCATTATTTAGAAATGGAACCTAGTGTAAGGAATGAAAACTGCATGAACACACATATCCCATATAGGGATTTCCCTCCAATGTAAGATAATGATTTCGATATTGGAGCTGCGACTGGTGCTAAGAAACTTATAAGTATACTAGGAAAACTGACTCGAGTTATGAACAATAACCTTACCTATATAAAGCATCATAATCCACAATGTGGAAGAGAAATGTTATTCTTCTTTGTGAGACAACAACATCCATCATTAAATGGGAATACAAACCCATTTATAATATAGCAGTGGATAAGTTACTTAGAGAATATATTCATCTATTTGGGAAGTAATGAAAGTGAGGAGATTATCCTAGTAGTTTATTGTCTCTCATGAGATTCGGATTAGTGGTGGTTTTTAATTTAAAACATAAATAAGTAGGATGAAATCTCAAATATGGAGTGGAATTATTTTAAGGAAATTTTCCTAGAAAAATATTTTCCTTGTGAACATCAAGATGATATGAAGAGGCAATTATTGAGTCTAAGACAAAAAGAGGATGGAAATTTTTCAAGTATGGAGCCAACATTAAAATATTAGAAAGTCACTATTTGAACTACATATATAATACAAGGAGAAATGTTGATTTATTATTTGATGGTTTAAAATCATTCCTACAAAGATAATTGGTCTCCCAAAATTTCTCATCATATAAAGATATAGTCTCATGTGCTATCAAGACAAAAAAAGAATTCACTAAGTCTTATAAACATAAAGTAATTCAAGAGAAGACGAGGGATTATAAACACTTTAGAAAAAGAAATAAGGAAAAGGGGAAGAATTAAAGATTTTATTTTACATCCGTGATAATTGTGGGAAGAAACACCTTGGTACTTGCCTAAATGGTATGGGTGTTTGTTACAAGTGTGGAGCCACCAAGACCGTGATTGTAAGGGAAAGAATGAAGCTACCAATGTTCAATGATACAAATTAAAATATATGGAATTTGTTAAAATTATTTTCCCAATCATCAATGAAACTTTCCCTAAATATGTCCATGGGAGAAAGGCCAAGCTTATTCAGTCACAACTACTGAGGTTGAAATTCCTAATGATGTGGTGGTGAGTACTTTAATCATTTTCTCAAAATTAGCCAATGTTTTATTTGATTATGGATCACCATATTATTTTATATATTCCCAGTTTTTCAAGAAAAAATTGACATTTTACTTTTGATTTAATAAATGAGTTTTTAGTAAAAATTCCTATGGGAAGTATCATTGTAACAAATATGTGTCGATCTTTCCCCTTTATGAAACATAAACATACTTTAGTTGCTGACCTTATCGTCAGACCCATGATTGATTTTGTTATAATACTCAGTATGTATTTTCTTTAAAATTATGATGTGAAAATCTATTAAAAGAATAAAGAAGTTATAATTTTTTAGAATGATGTACAATCCCTTATATTTATAGAAGAAATATCTCCATCTGATTCTTATCTAGATCCACCCCCAGCAGCTCTATTGAATACAATTCTTGGATAGGATGAGAACAAAATATCTATGGGCGAGGAATGAAATATTTAAATTTAGTACATACCTATTGTTCAATAATATATTGATGTATTTCCATAGGATTTACCTAGACATACTCTTAAGAGAAAAGTTGAGTTCTCTATTGATTTAATTCCATGTTCAAGAACTATATCAAATAATCCTTATAGAATAGCCAATGTGGAATTAGTAGAACTGAAGAAACAACTAGAATAACTAAGTGATGAAGGATTTATTCTACCTAATTATTCTTTATGGGGATCCCCTGTTCTCTGTATCAAGAATAAAGACGGACCCATGAGGTTGTACATTGATTATAGAGAAATCAATGATATTACCTTAAAGAAAAAGTATCCCCTACCTTAAATTGATGATTTATTTGATCAAATTTATAGATCTCAATAATTTTGAAAGAATTACCTTCGATATAGATATCATAAATTGCATGTGAGGAAGGAATATATTACAAAGATAGAATTTTTAACCAGGTTTGGAAATTATGAGTTTACAGTAATGCCTTCTGGACTGACTAATGAACCCTCTATTTTCATGGATCTAGTGAATAAAGTTTTCAAGGAATATCTTGATGACATTGTTGTGGTATTTATTGATGGTATCATCGTATAATCCAAAATCTATAAAGATAATGAGAATCACTTGTAAATTGTTTTAAAGACTCTTAGAAGGAATGAGTTATATAGGAATTTTTGGAAGTGTGAATTATGGCTTCAAATAGTTTCTTCTCTTGGCCATATTACCTCTAAGTATGGAATATTAGTTGATCCTATTAAATAAAGGGTAGTTCAAGAATGGAATACACCAACAAACATAACCGATGTACATAGTTTTTTAGTAGGTTATTATCATCATTTTGTTTAGAAATTCACTTGATTAGCTAACCCGTTAACCTAGATTACTCATAAAGGGGTTAAGTTCATATGGAAAAACTAATGTGGATAATTCTTTGAATAATTGAAGAAGAGTTTAGTAAATTATTCAATATTGTATCTACCAATAAGAAATGGTGGATTTGTGATTTATAGTGACACATCAAAGAAATGACTTGGTTGTGTTCATATATAGAATGATAGAGTTGTTAAATATTCATCAAGGTAGTTAAAAACTCATGAATAGAACTATCCAAATCATGATCTTGAGTTTAAAGATGTAATATTTTCTATGAAGATTTGGAGACATTATCTCTATGGTGAAAGATGTGAGATATATACAGATCAAAATATCTTGAATTATATCTTCTCATAGAAAGAACTCAACATGAAACAAAAGAGATGTATTTCGTTGATTAAATATTATGATTTTTCAATACACTATCAACCAGGGAATAAAATTAAGGTAGCTAATGTATTGAGCATGAAGGATCATGGAGTTATGAAAAAATGAGAATTAAAAAGGATCCTATGTATATAGATATAGTAAAGATAAATATGGTAATTATTAAAGAAGGTTAAACATCACTACTTTTTCAATTGGTTTCCTAACCATAGTTATTGTAAAGGATTAAAAGTTCTCAGCCTAATGACAAGAATATTGAAAATAAAATTAAATCTGTGAATGATGGGATGTTGGAAGACTTTGTGTATGAAGTTGGAATTATGAAATTTAGGAGGAGTCCATGTGTTCCCTCTATCCATGAACTAGAAAGGGAGTTATTGGATGATGCCCATAGAACGAATTTATCTATACACCCTAGTAACAATAAGATGTATAAATATTTAAAGGAACATTTCTGGTGGGATAATATGAAGAGGTAAATTTATGATTATGTATCAAGATGTTTAGTTTGTAAATAGGTGAAGGCTGAAGGAAAAAAATCCTAGAGGAGTCTTGCAACCTCTAACTATCCCTACATGAAAATGGGATTTCATCACTATGGATTTTGTCACTGGATTACCCAAAAAACCAAGAAATAATGACACAATATGGGTAATTTTTGACCATCTTACCAAATCTTCACATTTCCATGTTATAATAATTTTTTCCACTGGATTGCCTTACACAACTCTATATCAATGAAGTATTAATACTTGATGGAGCACCTATCTCAATTGTGTCAGATCGTGATCCATAATTTACATCAAAATTATATAAAATTATTCAAAAATATTTGGATATTGAGATTCATTGGATTAATGCTTATCACACTCAAATTGATGGGTAGTTAAAAGGGATGATCCAAACTTTAGAAGACATGTTGAGATCAGGATCACTTGATTTTCAAGGTATGTGGGATCAGTATTTACCTTTGGTAGAGTTTTCCTACAATTATAGTTTCTATTCTAGAATTAAAATGACACCATATGTAGAATTGTATGGAAAGATATGTTGTACAACAACATGTTGGAATGAAGTTGGTGAAAGGAAGATTGTAGACCCAGAGCTTGTGGAGAAAACAATAACCTAGGTAAAGAATATTCAAACTCATATCAAAGTAGATTAAATAATGCAAAAGATCTATGCCGATAATCGAAGGAAGGATTTGTATTTTCATGTGGGCTTTCACCTTTTCTTGAAATTATATCCACGGAAGGGTGTTATAAGATTTGGGAAGAAAGGGAAACTAATCCCCAGGTACATTGGTTCTTTTGAAATTATGGAGAGATTTGGAGTCGTGGATTATTGTTTGGTGATGCCTCCTAGCCTTTCTAAAGTAAATAATGTGTTCCATGTCTCATTGTTAATAAAGTACATGCTAGACCCAATGAATGTACACACTTATTAAAGAATAGATTTGGAACCTTATTTATCTTACAGTGAAGATCCTATCTAAACTTTGGATACTAAAGAACAAGTTTTAAGGAATTAGATAACTCGGATGGTAAAGGTACTTCAGAAAAATCATAAAATTGAAGAGGTAATGTGGGATCCGGAGGAACTTAAGATGATGAACTACCCAAATATTTTTATGAGGTAACATTTTATAATTTTAAGGACAAAATTTTTGAAGGAGGGGAGAACATAACACCCCAATGATTTACAAATTAATTTAATGTAGAATGTAATGCACACAACACTGAGTCCCTATGAAACAATAATTTTTCATTATAATTATTTAATCAAGATAGTTATAACCTAGACATGAAACATAATTTTTCAACTTCTGTGATTTGAATTTTGAAAAATGGACATACATGGTTGCAATTAGTAAGAAATTTAGAGTATGATAGGATCAACTTAATTTTTTTAGAGAATAGTAACTTGTCCCTTTTGAATAGGAATGTTAAAATTATTAATAGTAATGTGAAACTTATAAATAGTAACCTCACCCATAAAACTCTAAAAAAATTAGGAACCTTATAAATGAAAGTATGATATAATGGTTTAAGTATGTGAATATTTTAAAAATTAATAATTAAGTGTTGATATTTTTGTGAGTAATAAATATTTAATTAAAATTATATAATTAATAAATTAATTTAAAAGTAAATTAATTTTCAAAAAATTTATTTATAAATCAATATTTTTATGTCCTATTAATTTAGGATAATTTAATCAGACCTTAGTTATTTTTCAGGGTGTTATAAAATAAGTTTTAATTTTAAAAAATTTGTAATTTTCGAGTAAAGGATGATTTTAATTAAAAATTAAATTTATCATATTTAAAAAATTATTTTCATAAAATAGAGTTCAGTTTTAAATTCTACATGTTGAAAAATGGTTAGGGTGAGTTTTTTAGATTTTTCTAAAATACTTGAATTTTTGGTGAATAGTGAAATACAATATTTTTTGATAAATGATAAATACATGAATTATAGAGTCATGGATGGTGTTTGGATGATGTAAGAACCACTGGTTATAACTCAAATTCACTCATTAATATATTTAATTATAACAATAAATACTATTTCTTGTCTTGAATAAATAATAAAATAATGAATAAAATAATGAGAAACTACCCCTCTTCTCCACTATAAAAACTACCCCTCACCCCTCTTAACCTCACACCCATAAGACATAAATATTTTATAAATTCTACTTATATCATATTACCTATTCTCTAACCCATGTCTAGTATCTTCTAGTATTTCCAAAAGTGAAAAAACCATTTCCCTAAGATGGTTTTAAAGGAGGAAAATTCAAGAGGTAAACCCTCTTCCTTTTTCTTTTAATTTCATTTCAATTTATTTTATTTTTCTATCCTATACTCACTTACTCTATATAAATGGTCATGATAACTCCATTATCATCTATATACTATAATTATATCATGTTAATGAAATATCCATCAACAATATATTTACTATCTTTCTTTTATTTTAAAAACGATATCATCATTCAGGAGGTGCCTATTTACAACCTTCAAGGATGAAAAAATTTCATTCTTTAATTTATACTTCAAGGATGGTCATGAAACCATTTTTATGGTTGAAATAGATTATAAAATATGTAATATTCTCAAACCATTATATATATATGATATTAAATAATATAACAAAACTAGTTCATTGTGATCAAAAAACCGCTAAAATTAAGCTAAATGATTATCAATATTGATTCATCCTAATATATGGAAACAAAGTAATACATAACAACAATTACAATTATGGTTGTTCATTAATATCATATAAATTTAATTCTGGATAATTATACCCATTCCACATGAAATTCAATACTCATATACAAGTATACCGATCGTGAAAACCAAGGAAACGAACGCTCCTAAGTAATAAAATTGTATCTTATAACTCATCAAAAAGACCAAAAATGAAATTAATAAAATTATAATAAATCAAATAAATGTATAAGAGGCTCTAAATTAATTAATTAATTAATTTAATTTGATTATAAAGTATGTTAAGGTCAAGTGAAGAACACATTCAGACATAAGGTATGGGTTTTCTTCCCAAACCACCATTTTCATTCAGGTTACGCTTTCTTCCTCTATACACAAATGTAATTATTCATTTATTTTATATAATTATTATAAATTCGAATTATATGTTACAAAATCATTTATTTTTATCAGTTCATATTTCTTTTGTGGGAAAATACATGTTATACAAGGTTCCCTTCTTAATTATTCCCCATTATGCAAGCCCGATTAAAGGGAACATCTCGATTTCATACCCATTTTTAAGTACAAAAAATAATATGTTTTAAGACACAATTTTTTTTATAAAATAAGTACTTCTGTCATGAAAAATTATATTTGATCATTAATGGTTTTATATAAACAATAATGACAAATAAAAATGAATTTTCTAAAATAAATCTTCTTTGCAAAGTAAAAAGGGAATTTCTCTCAAGAATTCATCGATAATTTTATTAGAGTATTTTCATCTATTTCAAAACATCTTCTGAACTTTATGTTTTATTAAGGTTTATCTCTTATTTTTATTATCCGCCATATTTTATTAAATAGGTTAATATCAGTTTGGTTATGGATGAGCTATCTTGACACTATTCACCATACTACTCAAAATGGTTAGTGATTATGTTTACAGTTTGGGGAAAGTTATTTAAATCTCATATGTATATTTTTTTATGTTATATTCATTCATATGAAGATTTCATTATACTAAGTAATGGGTGAGGCCCACTATAACCCCTCGATGCATCGGTAGGTCTCATGATACAAACTAGCCTTGGTTTTTACCCATTATGTATGGTGTCTTGACCGAGTCCTTGACATTATGATTATGATGTCCTAAATTATACATTCCAACATTACAGAGATAGGAATTATTTTTCCATGTGTTTATTTATTTAGTAGAATATCCATGGTTATGTTTTATTATGGAATAATTAGTTTTTAATTTCTTCCATTTTATGCTCAAGATTATGTTTTAATGGAATGTGTACTTTTAATTATTCACCATGCTTTGTATTTTTTCTTCTGCTATATTACATACCCTTACTGAGAATTTGAGCTCACCAATTTCTTATGTTTTATTTTTCCCCAGGATGCGAATATGTATATTATGAATGACTTGAGAAGATAATCTAGAATCTTATTGGTGTTTCTAATATAGTTAATATGTTTTAATTAATTTCAAGGTGTAATGAAACTATTAAATATGTATATAGTTTTTCAATGATGATAAACTATTCATTAATTTAGGATATGACTTCCTTATTTATTTTCCAGCATAATAAAATAATGCACCAGCTTTGGGATTATGGGCTCGAAGTGTTATAAGACATGCCTATCCAATGTGATTGTTCAATCCAGACATGTTTTCAAATCTTGGGAAATCACTAATCATGAATATTTGAGCATCACACATTTTAAACATTTCCATTGTCAATGCATCATATATATTTACTCCATTATACCATAAATATTTCGATTCTTCTATAAGAGGATGTAAGTATACATCAATATCATTTCCAGTGATTTTATTTCATAGAATAATCATCAAAATAATTAAATAAGTTTGTTTCATAAATAAATATAGAGGTAGATTATAAGGAATCAAAATAATTGTCCATATGCTATAAGTTGTACTTAGAGTCCTAAATAGATTAAATTCATCATTAACCAATCCCAAATGCACATTCCTAGGATCTCAAGAGAAATTTGGATATTAAGAATCAAATTATTTACATGATTTAAAATCTATTAGATATCATATAAACCCATCATTTTTATTTTCCATGGCATGCCACTTCATTTGTTTTACCATTTTAAAAGACATGAACAATCATTCCAATCATGTTTTAATAGAAAATAATATAATACATTTATAATAGTTTTATTTATATTCTTATTTAGAGAACTTATATTCAAAATTTCATAATGATTAACCAATTTCTATTTGGATGTATGACATATTCTACACTCTTATATATCTAAATCTTCTCCTGATTCAATATATAGTTATTAGGACATCTATGTATTTTTATATAATTGAGACCAAGCTTGTTAACAACTTTATTCATCTCATAAAATGATTCATGAATATTGAATTCAATAAATAAATCATGTAACAATGCTAATATCATTGAATTTTATTTATATATAATTCCATATGAGAACTTGATATGGTAAAACTTTATTATAAAGTTTAATTTTATATATTTTCTACATCCTTCATACATCTCTTGATTTCTATCATCTGCAATTTCATAAAACTCATTTAATTTCTTAGTTAGCTTATATCTTATATTAATTAATATCTATAAAATTGGAATGAGATCCCACTTATATGTTATAATGTTAATCATTCTATACTGTAGTGTCAAAAATATTGTTTATCAAGTTTTGAATTTCATTCTCCACTATTGTAGTAGTAGGTTGTTCATTATACCTATGTTCACATGATGAACTTTAAATAATGTTTAGTTCCCTATGATTAATCCATTTCACATATCTAGAAAGAAATTATTTCAATACCCTGTGTTCATAAAATTCATGTATTTTCAACCATCATATAAGATCATAATCAAAACATTAATATTTTATTATTCCATATACAGATCAATTTTTTGTTTAAAAATATAAAAATAACTCCAACCCCTTAACATATTTAGGTGTATTATTGGGTAAAATAATCAAAATTTTATCCATTTATACCCTAATAATGACTATCTATATAAAAAACATAATTCAAATGAATTAATTCAAATCATGTTAAAGATAATACATACTTTGGATTAATATATATGAATTTGTAAAATTTTCTTGATAATAAATTATCAGATAAAATATAATTACAATAAATTGATATTAGTATTTAATATTTTATGGTATAAATATATTATATAACTATGTATATTAAAAATTAAAGTACTTTGTTATTTTGGGGTACCAGAACCCTAACATGTTTTTGAAAATTTTAACCTTAACATATTTAAAACACAATAATAATAACCCTACCATAACCCTCAATCTGTTTATTACTAAACCCACTTAAACTAGAATTATTTTATCATTTTAATATTTTCATTTTTATATGTTATAGTGGTGGTGATAGAGGCTATATAAGATAAAAGGTGGTAAAGTACTAGTGTGGATGTCTCTTAAGCAATGTAAGTTGGTGCGAGGGCTTATAAATATCCTATTACACGGTTGTTATCTTTTATGTGGGAAAAAACCATGTACCAGATCTATGTCCCAAATCAGAGACAATTATCAACATGTGGGGGTTATAATCCCCAAAAACCACTCACCTCACTCAAGTGGAATCCCCACTAGCAATCCTACTTTACCACTTCCTGTTACGCATCCTCTATAACAACCACCACTATTATATTATATGTAAAAAAATTAAAAATAAAATATGTAAATAAAATAAAATAGGTTTGTTTTTCAGGTATCCCATCATAGATACTTTAACTATACCTAATTAATGACCAGTTAAGGTAGTTAATAGCTGAACCCTACCCTAATAAATTTTGGAACTAACTGAACAAGAATTTTCTAATTCTTGTTGTGCCGGGTACTTCGAAATTAAGTTGTCATCCCTATGTATAACATATAT
Source organism: Viscum album (assembly GCA_963277665.1). Lineage (NCBI taxonomy): Eukaryota > Viridiplantae > Streptophyta > Magnoliopsida > Santalales > Viscaceae > Viscum > Viscum album. The sequence continues at coordinate 1,333,650,794 of OY728132.1, read as the reverse complement.
ATAAATACATATAAAATAATAAAATATTTATTACTCTATAAAATATTAATAAATAAATAAATAAAAAATTAAAACATAATTCATGCATGCACTAAAATAAAACAATTGAAAAAATAAAACTAACCCAAAACATTTACCCTAATAATAATCTAAAAATTAACTACATATTATATAAATAAAATTGAAAATAAATTAAAAACATAAACAAATTAATGAATCATTTGATTTAGATAGTATTTGTTAGATAATTAATAACAGGGTGAGTGTTATACTTTAAGCCCCTGTAAAGTTCTCTATAAGCAAGTTTTACAAGATGATTCAATAACATGATAAAACCAAACTTTTATAGCCCACCAAGACAATTCCCTAAATCCTAAATTTGAAATACCTATGTTAATAACAAAAAGATGATTGAAATTAGAGAATATTAAATAGAAAATAATATTAGATCTTCTGATAACTTACCTTGTACATAGAAGAAATATATAGTTAAGTGGAAGAGGTTCCCACGATAGATGAAGGAGAAGGATAAGCCATTGCAAAGAAGGAGAATGAGAGATTGAGAAATAGAAGAGGATGGTTTCCTGATGAAGGAATAAGAAAAAGGTGAGGGTATATTCATGCAAGGGGGGAAGGAGGAGAATGGGAGGTCACAATAGAGAAAGAAGGAGAAGTGGAAAGGTTCACATGAAAGAGGAAATATGAGGAAATGCGAAGCTACTGGAAAATAGGGTTAAAATAATATTGATTTTAAATAACAATCACTAATAATAATACTAGTATCATTTTAATAAATAACTTCCACTAATATTTTATAAAACAATTATTGTATTTAACCGATACAAATAAAGCGGTCTTAATCAACAGGAGACTCGAGATTTCTAATTCACAATAGTTTTCATGGAACCAATGATAATAAATTTACACAATGTATGTTTCCTTATTATAATAAATGGTGTAGATATAATCATTAATAATTAAATCATAACTTATTTTTATACCATTTCTCATAAAATATTAATTTCTAAATTTAGCATGGGGATAAGAATTTTTTCATACAGACACACAAACTCAAATTAAACCATAAAGTTATCATGAATTTACCCTTTATAATACGATTTACTTTATAAACCAAATATTTTATATTTAAGGATATTTTTGGTGCTATATATGTGCTAATATCAACCCCAAAATAGAAAAAATAGGACCCTAAAGAAGTTTAGGTATTTATGTTGGGTTTAAATCTCCCTCAATAATAAGGTATCTTGAAACAATGATAGGAGATATATTCAAAATAAGATTTTTTGATTGTTATTTTGATTAAAATATATTTCTCATGTTAAAAGTTTAAATTAAATCAACATCAAATTAAATTTCTTATAAAATTACATCATTATAAAATATTGACTCTCATATAATTATGTTTTAAGTGGAAGATTATAATATCAGCAATTTATAAAATTTATCAAATCAATTTTATAATTCATTAAATGATATAAAACAGGTTAAAAAACACATATACCTGTTGTAAATACACCTATTAAATTACATATCTTATAAGGAAAATATAATAGTAATATCAACAATAATTCTAATCCAAACCTGAAGCTTGGGAGGCCACTTAGTCAAAAATATAAAAATACTCATCAAAGAGAAAAAGAAATTGTCAATTATGTTTGAGGAATTAAATGAACCATATGGAAATAGAAATTTAGTTGATCATGATATTAATCAATAAATTATTGTACCCAATTTACATGATCATGAACATGGTGAAATTTATAATTTTTTTAATAAAATTGAAAGATATTGAAATTGGGTGAATATTATTGTTGATTCCACCTTTTAATATAATGAAACACTCAATATTATTATCGAGAATCTAGAACCTAAATCAATAAATGAATATCATGATAAACCATATTGGGATAAATGGAAAGTTAAAATACAATATGAATTAGTCTCACTTTCTAAATGTGAGGTTTTTTTGCTGATTGTGAAAATCCCATAGGGTATTAAACCAATTGGTTACAAATGGGTATTTGTGAGAAAGATAAGTTAAAATAATGGTTATGGGATATAAAGCATGATTAGTTTCTTAAGGAATCCTAGAAATACCTGAAATTGATTATAATGAAACATATTACCCTATAACCACTCCATGTCGAGTATGGAATCATAAGGTTTCATCTCATCTATGATGAGTTCCCAAGTGAACACCTCTATGCCATGTGTAATATCACACTAACTATAGATATGAGATAGAGGGTGATCACCACCAATATGAGTCTTTAGCTAAATTGATCTATCTGTTAGATCTATAGGCATAACTAGATTGTGAATTAAAGATGGAATAATAAATGAATGACTCACACCAGTATCGATGAGTATGATTGAAAAGGTAAAGAAAACACAAATCGTACCTCAAACTATGTCAGCCATCATTTTCTCAAATCCTTTCACCACTTGAATCTATCCTATTCCATAAAAACTTACATAATAATTCCATAGTCCACTTGGAGGTGATGGTGGGATGAGTAGATCAAAACATCATCCATATATAGTTTCTCTTTTTCCATAACCTCCTTTGGGAGGGTCACCCCATGCACCTCAAGGATGTCATTGGTTTGTGTGCTGCCTCAATCCGGGAGGTCTATCCACTATGTTTTTATGACCAAGGTATCCTTCTTGTTCAATCATGAATTATTTATCCATGTGTTCCTAAAATCTCTAAGTGTAATAGGGCCTGCCTCCCTTCTGTTTGGACCCCCTATGGTATCCCTCAACAACTGATCCTTTAAAATGGGATCTTGAATATCGATTATTTTGATGATGAAATCCAGATCCCCAACCTTGACTTGACATTATTTGTAAATATTTCTTAGGAAGAATAAAACCTTCCCTATTACATGTTTACGACTCATGGATAAAATCCTCTACCATTATTGATTGATACAAAACCCCATCAAAGGTGGGATTATAAAAATGTAAATTCCCATCTTGGATATCCCATCGAAGGCCATGCTTGAACTTCCAAAAAATATGGTATGCATCATGAATCTTATCTTTGGAAAAAATCATGTGATTTTTGAACCTTATAAAAAACATTGAGACTTGAATACTACCACACTAAAGGCCAATAAACTCTTGAATCCATATTATCCTCACAATCATTGGGCATCACTCATCCCAAAACAAGCACTTGAACTACATATAGGATAGGGTTGACTCATTTTGAGTCTACCCAATCAAAGATATTACAGTCCATGGAGAAGAATCATATAAGGAGTTACCATATGATATGTGGGTGTTTATACCAAATAGAAGATATGACTAAAAAACTCCAATGAGTCCTCTACTACCTGAGGGCCTGAATCTTCTTGAAACCTCAAAGGTATATATCATTTAAACTCATGAAGCATACTTAACATATGATTAGTATCATAATACATAATGGGGACTACAATATTCAGTGTATTTGGGTCTAATATCCACTAAAATTGTGATAGATCAACCCTATACTCCATTTATGGGTGAAACAACTACTTATCAGGTCCCTATACTAAAGCCTCATCTCTTAACTAGTCAAGTATAGAGGTTGAATCAATAGTATTAGCTAAAAAATACCTACCCCTAGAGTTAAGGTAACTTTATATGGGGTGAGATATTATATTTAACAATATGAGATCATGATAATTTTAAAATATATGTAATAGATGACTCAATAGAAGAATGAATAAGTACACCTATAACAAGATACATGATGCATGCACAGTCCCATTAAATCCAATAACTGATAACTAATAGTTTTGAGTCGATTCATAGGTTATCAGAGTCAAGGTGAAAGGTTAAATTGGTCATTCTCACTAATCAATAAGTTCCTTGTTCTATTAACCAAAATCTATACCCCTATAACAGTGTTTCCCTAAGTATCCTAATGAAATCCTCACAAGACCAGTAATGAAATTAAAAATCCTATTATTGAAGCCTTTATTTAAAATCTCCTATAAAGGACATGAAATTAAAAAAAATTCATCCTTGAACTCTAAATTCCATGTCACCACCACTTTGGAATGTAACAATGATGTCACTATGAATTTTCATTTCCTCATCGATGTAAAAAAACTAAAAATAAAAACATTATTTTTTTATTTGGATTAAAGACCACAAATTCTCAAATCTTGGGTTTGAAGGTTTTCTATAAAAAGTATACTTATCCTAAAAAAACCCCTATTTCAGACACAACCATGGTTTTATAATTTTAATTTGGGACCCCATTTTGGAGTTATTAAATTTTTTCACATTCGCATGTAAAAATATTATATTTTATATATTATTAATTTTTAGAAGCCCCCAATGTTAAAATTTTAAGGAAATAACCTTGTGAATATATCCAAAAGTATTATTAATTTTTTAAAGGAATAATTATATAAATATGGGTCACTACATCCTCCCCACATTTTGATATTTTCACCCTAAAAATCCCAAATCATGCAAAGAGGTGAGGGTACTATACTTTCATCTGAGTCACACACTCCCATGTGCTCTCTCAAATATTCCCATGCTTCTAAAATATACAAACCAAGGGAATAAATTTCCCCTAAATTACATTATCCAGTTGATCCTTTATAACTATAGATTACTCCATAATGATCTTATTTTATTCAACATCCATCTTATCCCAATTGATAATGTGAGAGGAATCATGCACATATAGCAGTAACTATGAAACATAGAAAATTTTGTGCACTTGATCCATCTTTGGGGGTAATTCTAGATGATAAAAAACCTTCAAAACCTTTTTTGGAACTCAAAATAATCCAATAAACCTTATGGATAGTTTAAAAACATGTATAAACCTCCCCAAACCATGTTGGAGTGAGAATTTTAAGAATACACAGAGTCCCTCTTTGAATTACAAAGGTCTCCATGTTCTGTTTACATATTACTTCTAACATCTATAGGATATATTTATATGCACATAGATAAATTTCACCATCTCTATCATAAATTACACCAATTAAATCCCTATAAGAGATGAATCACCAATATCCATCAAACAAAGGAGTAGCCTACAAGGTCTCCCTTGTAATGTCTTGAAATGTGTCTTTCCAAAAATAGAGTGATGGTTATTTTTATTTGTAAAATCTAATATAGGTGGGTGATTTGACTAATAATTTAAAAAATATAATATCAAATACCATAAAATATACTCAACAACATGAATGTTCCTCTTGGTCAGAACACCTATATGGGGATGACAATTCCTAATAAAACACAACTGGGTCCCAAAATCCTCTTGTAAACTCCTCCATAATCAGGATGTAAAACATGTATCATGTTCATATAAAATCTTCAAGGGTACTCCATCAAGTCATAAAATCTCATTTGTGTATAGTCATCTTAATAAATACACTAAAATCTATTACTGAATAGGAAAATATGTTAGTCAACTTGGTTAACCAATCTATAATCACCGAGATGGCATCATGAAAATTATCCATTCATGGAAGTCCAGTCATAAAATACATCGATATACTATCCCACATATACTTAGGAACCTCTTGGGTTTGATTCAATCCTACGGGAACCTAGTTTCTACCCTTCACCTACCGACAGGTGAGGCACCATGAAACAAACCCAAAAATACTCTACTTTATACATGCCCACAAAAACTGATTCTTAGCATCTTAGTTATCTCTTTCATGTTAGGATTTACTTCCAATATAGAAATATATAACTCCCTAAATAAATCTTCACATATCGATACTAGAAAAAATTTCCACCATTGATTGTGGGAAGTGTTCTACCCACATTCTGGAAATCCCTTAGGTGCATCTATAGAGAGAATCTTATCTCAGAAGACCTCATAATTAATATCTTCAAGACAAGAATCCTTCACCTAGTAAAGAAGTGTAGGTATCATATTAGTGCCAAAACTAGTTATAATATCTATTTTTAACATCATTTATTCAATAATAGACATTAAAAGTACTTTTTATATAGATTATTTAATAATCAATGTAAAAAACTAGAAAATTAGGTTTTTTTCATCAACTTTTAAAATAACCGATGTAAAAATTATTTCGTAAAATATTTTTAATGTTGGATATTTTAAAAACGGATGTAAAAAATATTATTGTGTATTTTTTATATTGGTTATTTAAATAACCGAGATAAAAATATATCTAAAAATATATTTCACATCAGTTATTTAAATAACTAATATTAAAAACGTAAAACTATGGTATTTTTATTTTCAGTTATTTTAATAACTAACATTAAAAATGCATGATGATTTTATTTTTGAAAATTGTTTTAGTGTGATTGTTCATTACAACCTATAATTGGAGCCCACTACATGTGAAATTTTCATTTTTTTCCATATTCCACTTTTAAAAAAAATTCATCACAAACTCATTTTTTCCATTTCCCTATCAAACACCCATTTCTCCCTATGTCTTCAAATATTTCACAAAAACATAATTATTATTTAATTTTTTCATTTTTACTTTGATTACACATTCATATATTATAAATCCTGACTAATTTACTTTTTAGATATGGAGTGGTCACCTTTAGTAATATCTAAAATGGTGGAACAGATTTCTATGATGATGTTAGTATTTTTTTCAAAAATTATGATTTGTTCACGATTATTTCATATGGGTGAAATCACTTGAATAATATAACTTATTCTAATTCAGTTTATTCTATCATTGTTATTATTTATTGATTATTATCACATTTTCTTTGAAATGCCATTATTTTTTTACTTTATAATTCTAATGAAATTAATTTTTCATATGAATCATTTATTGTTATTATTTATTCTAAAAATAATAAAATAAGGGTTATGTACTCTATCATATTTTTTTTGTAAAACGGAATTTTCACATCTATTATTTAATAACTGGTGTGAAAAATGATTTTTCACAAAGTTTATCTAAATAACCAATATGAAATATTATTTTTCACATCAATTTTTAGATAAAAAATGTGTAAAATCATTTTTCACATCAATTATTTAATAACCAACATGAAAAATGATCATAGTAAATATTTTTATCAATTGTATTAATTAAATGATATAATTGATATTTTTTACATCATTTTCAATTATGTTACCTAAAAAATATATGTTAAAAACCTAAAAAAACTGATATAAAAAACCTTTTTTGTACTATTGTATACACCATCAAATAAATACAAAAAGTATCTTCTTCCTCTACATGTACAAAAAAATAAAACTTCTTAGAAAAATCCTTTATCAGCTAAGCATTCTATTTCTAACTAATGTAAATAGATAAAACATTTCCCACACTAAGAGTATAGATTATCTCAAAATCATAGTCATGAAGAAATTCCATCCATTTCCTCTACCTCAAATTGTGGTCCCTCTATGAAAAGACACACCTAAGGCTATTTTGATCTATGTGGGCCAAAAATTACTCATTGTGAAGATAATGTTTCTAAATATATAAGGAAAGAATGTTATAAGATATTGGTCATGATTTATGTAGTTTTTCTCATGTGATATTTATTTTATGGACCCATAAGCAGTAGTGACTCACCTTTGCATCAACATGCCACCTATCCTAGACCTAAATACATCATAATAAACATCATAATCCATTATTTTCTCAGTGAGACAAAGCACCAAATTATTGTTCAATTTTCATTTCAATTCCTTCAAATCTACCTATTATCTTTATAAACAAATTAATGACTTCACCTTTAGAGTAAGGGTAGTCACAGGGGATGTAACATGGGATAAGGACACCATAAATATCTAGTAGTATCTTTTCATCTCAAGGAAACTTTTTAACTCAAAAATTATTTTGGGTTGCTCCCAAGCCATCACTACCTTAATTTTCACGAGATCAAGTAAAACAGTACCCTCTGAAATAATATAATGAAGGAAATAATCTTCCCAAATCTAGATCTTTCACTTTGAGAGGTTTCTATACAATATATGATCATAAAGTAAGTATAGGATAATCCTGAAATTATTGACATGATCCTCCTTTTTATAAGAGTAAATGAGGATGTCATCAATGAAAAACACCACTAACTGATCTGAACATGTCTATAAAATCCATTTCTTGAGCCCCATGAACATTGTTAGGATGTTAATCATGATAAACGACATCATTAAGAACTCATATTATTCATAACAACACCTAAATTCCATCTTTGAGATACTCTCATATCAAAAAAAAATACGATGATAACCAGACATATTTTTAATTTCAGTTGATTTAATTGATCATCAATTATTAGAAGAGTTTATTTATTCTTTACCATCACCTAATTCAAGTGGTGATAGTCAATTAAAAGCCTCATTATACCATCCTATTTATCAATAAATAGAACATGGGATACCTAGGGGATAGACTGGGTCTAGTAAATTCTTTATAAATAGATCCTCCAAGTACACCTTAATCCCCTTGAGCTTAGATAGGTCCAATTGATAAGTCTTTAAGGATATCACTTTGGCCTTGGGGTGTAAATTCATACCAAAATATACCTCATGATGAGTGGGGAACCCTAAAACATTATTTTGTAAACCAACCCCATACTTTTTTATTACTATGGGAATATGATCCACTCCAAAATCAGTGCAACATAGTGTTGGAATCAGTATATTATTGGTAATTTGTTGTAGCCTCCTGAGTATTAGAAATTTTCATCCCATCTAGGGGCCCATTCACTAGTAAAGGTGAATCTCATTCCATATATATGATGAAAAATAACTCTATGATGATAACAATCTACCTAGGTCTTGATTGAAAATAACTAATCTATATCATATACAATGTTTTAAATACTTATCTACTATATAATGAGGTCTCAAGTGAACATCTCTCTACTGAGTGTAAGATCATACAATAAAATATAGGATATAGGGGATGATCACCACTAATAAGAGTATCTATCCAAATTTGTAGAACTAATATCTCTATAGGGATCTCTAATTGATAAATAAATGAAACAGTAAAAACAAATTAATCACACCAGTATCAATAAGTATAAGTTCTAAGGTGAAGAGAATATAAATTCTACCTCAAACCATGTCAGTAACTACCTTATTTAATCCATCGTTCACTAGTATCTATCCTCTCCCCTAACCCCCCCTAATCCTATCATATCCCACCTATATGTGGTGGTAGGAGGATTGAATCAACACTTCTCCCACCATATAACTACTCTATCATTTCCACCTTTAAGAGGGCCACCCAATACACCTTAGGGAGGTCCATATACTATGATATCCTGAATTCCATCTCCAGTTAATCCAGGTAGGTAATCTTTATCCATATTTCTATATTCAGTGAATGTGTAGAAGATCCTTCCTCTCTACTAGTTTAACCTCCTATGTGATTTTTAACCAACAATCCTCTATAAAGAATCATGAATATTTATTCCACTGATGATGTGACGTTGGTTCTTCAAATTAGCATGTCATCGCTGATGAATCTTCCTCAGGAAGAATTTAAATTTCCCTAGTCCCTATATGTTCCTCATAGAAAAATTCCTCTATCATTAGGTATCACTCCAAAACCATGTCATAGGTGGTAATGGAAAATGTTATATCCCTAACTTGATTCTATCACTGTAGGCCACTCTCAAAATTCCATGCTTGGAGGTTCTCATCATGAATCATATCTTGAGAATACCTTATGAGGTCAATAAACATTAAATCATACCGGGTGATAGAAATTATTCCATTTTGGAGGTTTAACATCTATTGAAAATGTATTATCCTCATAGTCTCTGGATATTAATACTCATTAAGTATTCTCTCAAAATATATCTATGATAGTGTTCACTTTTCATGAGTGTGCAAGATAAACAACCACCAATAGATTATCATTCCATGGAGAAGATTTATAAAAATAATTTTCATCTAATTCATCTATGTTTATATTGAAAAAAAGATATGAGTGATAGACTCCAACCATTCCTCTACTACCCGAGGGTTCATATCACCCCCAAACCTAAAATATCTATGACTTTGAAACTCAGGAAGCACACTTATACTATGATTAGTCTCATCCTACTCTATGAGGAATACTATCTGTACCTCATGTGGGTATTGTCTTTTCTCAATTGGTGGGGGCACGACCCTCTACTACATTAGTATGGGAAATAGCTCCCTATCAGGTCCCTATACCAAAGTATCACCACTCAAATATTCAACATCTAGAGTATGAATAACTATCGAGGGATCAACATGTCCCTTACTCTGAATCTGAGTTGTCTATTCATTGGGTAATATAATTTATTTTATAAGATGAACCCATGATTATTTATGCATATTTGGAATATATAACTTAAGAGAATCATAAATATGTAAATAACTAACATGATACATGATGCTTGTATTGTCCCATTAAATTCCACAATAGATACCTAAGAGTTATGTTTCAACCAATAGGTTATTAGATTGTTGGTGAAAAGTTACATCAGCCACCGACACCAATCAATAGGTCCCCTAGTATGCTAACTAGACTCAACACCCCCTTAATAGAATTTCCTTAAGTATCAAAAACCAGTATTCAAAAGAATAATAACTCAAAACTTCATACCTAAGACTCAAACTACTCTTTTATCATTCTAACTTAACACAAACCACTAGGAACCCACCCCAGATATAAGTTATCTAAGTGTGCCACCCCAAGACCACCGCCAATAGCCCAAAAGCTAGTATAAGCACCAAGAAAACATATCACACACACAGGAAGACTTATCCTATTAACCTATAAACATACACACATACTCATGATAAAATAAATATATAAATTCATGCCCATAAAAATAAAGATCATTTGGGGAACATCATGTCTATAAATACCCTAATAATTCAATACAAACCAAAATTTGTAACAATTAAAAGTATTAAATCAAACATCCTAAGAAAGGGATAACCTTTAATGATGGAATATATGAACTCCACATAACATAAAAACCAATATAATAATCACTAATGAAAAGTTACTTTAAGATCCTCTATGCATCAGATCCACTAGCTGTTTGACCTCTGAGTCCAACACCAAACTATGCACCATCTGCAAAACCACAATATGTTTAGGCACAAAAATCATGGAGGGGTGAGTATAAATATAACAATTAGGACACCCAAAAAAAATTGTGGGAAAGTATAAAATTACGTTATCTCAATATAAAGTTTTCAAGTATTCTTTGGGGAAAATATACAATTAAATTTATGTTGGTCTTTAATCCACCCATCCCAGTTATCAATGGTTCATCTACCAAGGGACTTAATTAGCCCAAAATATAATAACCCAATAACACTATCTTTAGAAACATCAAATTCACCTATTTGTATCAATATTTTGGAATTTCTCCTTATTAAGGAGTATGGATATCGATTGAGGGAGTCACAAAACCCCATGGAGGATTGAACCGCAATATACCGGGGAGTACCAAATCCACAGATAGAGGACTAATATTCAATAAATTACTATATATACCGATAGAGGACTCTATAATAACATATGAGGAAGTACCTATAATTCATCTATCATATGAGGGATTATGCACTATCATGTGTATGTATCCATGGGAGTACATAAACCCCATTCATGGGGGACTGCACCCAAACAGACAAGGGATTACCTAACTCCACATGTTCTCCAAACATCTCACATGTGACCTATCATCACCTCAGTTGATACAAGATCCTAGAAACTTCTAAAACCTAATGTTAATATCCTCCATTTTTTGGTAGGATCGTATTGTTTTAATCTATGTGTAAAATACTAACAATATACTAATTGGAAGACCAAAAGTAGCATTATGGTGATAAATCATGAAGAATACTATAAATCTCCTAGTACATGATGTATAGGAACACTCTGGAAAGCTGTTCATGTACTTCCACCACCAAATCTATATGAATAAAAGTATATGACATGTGTAATGGGATACATGTTGTAAAGAACTATTTAGACCGGTCATGTACTCGGTATACACACTAAGTAGCCTCACAAGCCATGAATAGATTCCTTATAGAGTATATGAAATGTGGGGAACTTTCATACATACTGATGAAGAACCTATGATAAAAAAATAAGTTCAAATTTATTCATGGTATTGATTTATCACCCTCATAAACAAGGTAATTACTATTATTACCGAGGACTTAAAACATATGTTTACAATCTACATGAGAGTCCTAAAAAAGGAAATAAAACCCCTTAAGGAATGTTTTGACCTCCCATCATCTTATATTAATTTCAATATAAAGTATTTATAGTATATTCTAATAATAAATTACTTTTTGAAAATATATTTTAATAAAAAAATAATGTAGAGTTCATGGGAGAATAGAAATGGTGAACCTGACACGAAATCATTTACCTGTGAAAGAGATCGATTGACCATGCTATTTTTTCCTAAGATGGTGTACTGAAAAGTTTCTTATTTTTGGTTATTCCCCTTTAGGGTCTCCTAAAATATTTAAATTTTATCATCAAATACACTTTCACACATCAAGATCCTTGGATAGGTTGTTGTGTACCACCAGCTAATGCACCATGAATACATATCGACTACGGTGGAATCCATGTCCCCATCACTTTTATGTAAAAGTTCAAAAACCTATATCCTCTATTTATAGTTGATGAATTCTCTCTTATGGGAGTATAATCTCAAAAGATCTATCTTCACCATTAAGGTAGTTCGAAAAATCCTCTAGGTGATAAATCCCCACAGGTTGTCCTATCAATAATGGGTTTTAGCGAAAAAAGTTGGGTATATTTCCACCTTCAACAACTTCAGAAGATAGAAATTATTATATACCTTAAATTATGGAGGAGTAATAGGACATTTAATGAATCCACATTATTTTTAGGAGATACCTAGGAGGAATCCCACTAGTCACCGTCATCACCAATAATACATAACCCTAGTGTCTCAAGAATATACTGAGGTGATCACCATAAAGATCCCAACCCCAATTATACAAACCAAGACACCTAGGAGGAGAGAAATCCTCTAGGGGTAAATGAATATTAAATATTAGTGAAAGGAAAATATCTATGTTCTATATCATACCCATCAATATGGTTGACATATCCTAATGGAAACTAAGGGCCCCACTATAAAGGTTTCTGCCCACATTGTGAAGCCTTAATTATTATTGAGGTTCCAAACCTATCCTCTTGGATACAAATATATATAAGGAGGATTTCCATAGGAAATATATAACCCAAGTATAAGTTATTTCCTTTTTTCTAAAATTTATATCACTAATGATATTTGGTATATTTTTATTATGGCTCAAGAATCTATGATATCTTCATCAATAAGAGAAGGAAACTATGGTCATAGAGGTCCTCCCTGTAGAACCATATCCAAAAACTCCAGAGGTCCTCCATAAATCACTTTTTATAAAGGTCCTCCAAATGTAACCACTCCAGATTTCCCCCAAAATAACCCACAATAAAGTTTCTACACATAACACTATATCCAATAACATTGGAGGTCCTCCCTAGGAAACCCTCTATATAGTATCTTCCTATGGATCCATATACAATAACTATGGATGTCCTCCCTATAGAACCCACTATAAAGGTCTTCCCCATGACACCATATTAAAAAAATCTAGAGGTATTCCTCAGGGGACCAACTATGATGGTCCCCCCATGAAACTATATCCAATAACTCTATAGGTCCTCCTTAGAGAACCCATTATGGAGGTCCTCCCTACAACACCATATCTAATAATTATGAAGGTACTCTCTAGATAATCCACTATTAAGGTCCTCATCACTGTGAAATATCTAGTAACTCTATATGTACTCCCCATAACACTTTATATGAAGTTCCACCTCACAATACATTATACAAAAACTCTAGAGGTCCTCCCCAGAGTGGTTTTTACAGAGGTCCTCCTTACAACACTAAAGATAGTATCCACAAAATTCCTCATCATTGTAGCATATAGAGTATCACCAGCCACATATTTCCTCCTTGTGGTCAAATGAAACCAAATATCTTTATAGGTCCTCCCCATAGCACCCAAAACAAATTTCATCTATATAATAATATGATGATCAGTCATAAACGTCTTCCTCATGATGAAAGTTGTGGAGTTCCTCACTCTAACATAAAGATTGAATGATATAGAGGTCATCCCATTTACAACTTACTAGAAATCGGTAACCATGGAGGTCCACCCCATGGAACCCAATATAATAACTTTAGAGGTAATTTCTAGGGTATATGTTGTATAGGTCCTCCCTATGATGAAACAAACAACTGACAAGAAGGTTGTACCCGTGAAGGTAACTAAGAAAACAGTAAACATGAAGGTTTTCTCATGAAAAAACAAGTTATTAACCTTCTAATTCCTCCAAAGTGAATATATTATAAATGAATTAAATTTAAAATAATATTAAGAAAGAATTTATTCCCTCCCCATGATGAAAAATTAGGAATCAACCATTAAGGTCCTCCCCATGGTGCTTGCTAAAAAATTCATCATTATAATAGCTTATCTTATTAACCTAAATATACTATCTATATTGAAGCTAATCTGAAGTTTTCCACATATTAATAGGAACTCAAGAATCTGAAGATAGATATATCAGGTGTCTATTTTTTATTTAGTGAAGTCTCATCCCATTTAAAAAGTAGTCTGAGGGGATGATCATCATCTATGCCTCCCCTAGACCGTGGTCTCTTTTATGAAATTTATGAGATTATATATAACATAATCCTATTTATAGATCAAAAAATAAACAAAATATTTGGTCAGAAAAGGTTTTGTGACCCCTCACAATGTATGGAGATAACTCTGTATTCATGTGGAAAGAATTGATTGAGAATAGAATACCGATAATTTTCTAGCCCATAAACACTCCTCAATATGACATTATCAGGTCACTTAAATTTGAACACATAACTTACTTCCATAAAAACTTATGGGAGACTCTTCACTATCTCAAGGATAGATACCTTTCTTATTAAGATCATATCAACCTTGTTAAAGAGATAAAATATATTTATTGCCATGCTGAACTGTTCACCTTTCTAGTGGCCCAAGACTCAAATTATGAGAAGAAATAAGAATGTATATAGAATGAATACCTTATTAGTATTGGTTAACTATAAAAAATAGTCACTAACACTCCAACTAGAATGCATATAGAAGGGTTGGGAAAATATAAAGATCTATATTTTACCCTACTTAATATCCAACAAGGTTCATTAGGGAAAACAAATTTCAATGTCATCACTTCTTGAAAAGTCTTAGGACCCAGGTCTACATATTCTAATTGGTTTATCCAAAAAAGTTTTAATGTTATTAAATAAAAAAACATACTCAAAGGGAGTGATCCATTGATAGGATTTTTCATCAGGATTCTAGGAAGGTCAAACAACCATCCCATTTGATAAATAAAATCAATAATCATAGAATAACCCTCAATAGTGATTATATCTCACACTAAAAGGCACAATATCTAGATCTTTATAGGATATAATACAAAATTATAAGAAATAAATTATATCAGCTTCCTCTTTGGAAGTACGAGAGCATCTCTATACCATAGGGATCATGGAATTTTTACCACCACTATCACCCTAAAAACCATGGAATTCATTTTAGGGAAAGGCTATGATGTTGGTAGAGAAGAATAAACCCTATCCCATTGGTATGGGGGAATTATTACCACCCCCCCTAATCCATTGAGGTAAGTATTTTCTAGATTATAATTGTATCAATAGGAATCACCCTCATAATTTCTTATACTTTTCAATTTATCTCCTTCTTCAGGTTCACATTTAGTGAAAGTTTTTGGGGACTCCCTCATGATTACCTTCCACAAAACACTTATAGGTGATCATCAAGCAGAGTGAGCCAAAACTCACAAGGTATGAAAATAAAATTTATTAAGGAAAGAAACATATAAATGAGTATTATGATATTCCCCTCAAAGGATATTATGACGATGAAAAATCCCCTTACTATTCTATCAAGGATGGGGATTGGATTCTCAATACATGATTCATGTTAGTGAATAATGTTATCATTATCCCCATAGTTAAAAAATATCATGAAACCAAAATAGAATAATAGAATAATAAGACATCTATTTTAAACATGTTCTATATAAAATGAGTGAAAATGGTGTGTGTATCCAACATCAGAGATAGAATTATGACCTGAGATCTCCTCTAAGCATTCATCTATCACATACTTGGTGTGCTTAGGATAAGTATAAATGGAAAGGTATATATATATCCATAGACCACCCACCACTATAATAATTTGATCCTATATGTTCCAATTATATTATTTTAAAAATATGAGGTTGATTTTTAAAAGTTGAGGTAGCTCAATAAAAAATTTATCAGAGGTACTATATCTACTGATATAAACTCACAAGATGAGGACAATATCTAATATCTTGAAAATCCCCCTTGATAAGTGGGAACTAATTAAATAATTAGAGTATATTATAGTCATCATAAAAACTCAAGGCCCAAAAAACTAGTCTATTTATACTTAGTGGGTATATAATATCAATAATTACTTTTCCCATGTTATAAATTGCTACCATTTCAATAAAGTTATCCCATGACAACAAAATTTGGTTTTCAATAGCAGAAACATGTGAGCCAAAATTATCAAGTTTAATTCACTAAATTCACTAAATAATTATCTTAGGTGAAAATCCCACAATAACTACTTTAATCAATTGAATTCCTTACAACTCAAATGGAATCCATAGAGGGGAGACACACACCAGTGCAACTGGATAGGAAACAATTTCCCTAGTGGGTAGACTTGATTCTTCATCCACACAACTTTGGAATCACACATTCATGATATTCAATGGTTTGGGAGATTTAAAGAATCATTTCATGCACTTCACATCTCAATACATCCCCATGATGGGAGTACTAGAGAAAAATGAGGTATAAAATCTTATTTGTTTCATAAAAACCTAAGACGGTCTAGTGTTCATTTAGTATAAAAACCTATAAGATGGATTAGTTTCCAATTGGAAAGATCATCAATGATAATTCAATTTATCTCTACACCATGGAAGATAATAGTCCTCAAAATCAAGAATTAAAAATACATGAGGGAGTCTTAGACTTCATCACCCTGGAAATGTTTAAAATATTTACTAAATATGAAACTTGCACAAGAGTAACTATTGGAGATATCCATAGAAAATATCCAAGATAAGTTACAAAAACCACTCACTCCCATGATGTACCTTGATTCTTTTTAATAGTTTTCAATCTTATTAAAACACTTTGAGGATTCCATTTATCATCCCAAAGACAAGTTTTAACCAATGATGTTAGTATAAGAGAATAATTATGGTAGAGAAGTGGATATTCCCATTACACTCAAATCAACACTGATGCATGTTATATCCTCAAATATTTCTCAATATTATATGATGAATTATTTTTAAAAATAATGACAATATAATATCCCTCATTGAGAGGGGAAATAATAAGAATCACCCAAACTTTGAATATTGGAAGAATAAAGTTTATCCCTTCAGAAAATAGAAAATTTTAGGTTTTTTCAACACTAACCTAAAGAAGAAATTGGTTAAACTGTTGGAGATAAAAAAAATATCATGAATTCAGTCTAAATGAATGCCTTGATCACTTCCTCTTACACCATATGATCATGAATAATATCAAATAGTGTTGTATATTCAAGGATATACTATATATTATGATTTAATTTAGGAATATAAAGTTAGATAAACCCATGGTGCATGTGACCCATTTCTCTGATACATCTATAGAAGAATAATTCAAGTTCCAAGGTGTTCTAAATAGGTGTACGTATAAATTTGAGTACTGGATGACCAAGAATTTTTTTAGCATTTCATATAAAATACCCAGGGAATGAATGAATCAACTAATCATGACCTTAATTCCCTCTTGAATACTAGAGGTATCATCTTCATCCTCATAGTATTCCAAGAGTTAGTGAAACTAGTGTTGATAGAATATGGAACAGGAAGAAGATCAATTACCAGAACCCAATATGGTCTATACTCTTCTAGATGGGTTATACCCATCATTGGGATGGTGAGATCACCCAACCAAATGGAAAATTTATCAGATGAGGAGTCACAATAAAACTCTATCAATGTTATCCAATTAGTGACTCCTTCAATAATGGGTCCTATCCATAATCAATAAGGAGTCTATGGATGTTATAGAATAAGAAACCTTGGTATTCCTTGAATGCCAAGAATAATTTTTTATAAATCTATTTATGAATCAAAAAACTAGAGGCAAATGATCCAACAAGATCAATAGGAATGTTGAACTGATCCTAAATCCTATAGGGACTATCCGATCCCAATTTTACTAGAATACCAAATACTAGACATGAAATTATGTAATTAATATTGAAACATTTGAAGTCTGGTTCAACCCAACCCCCAAATGGGAAGGATTTCCTCAAGTTTCAATTAAATAATAGAGTCTTTGACATAGTTAAATCTAACCCCAAATCCTTAATCTAGGGAGAAACCGCATGATAGAAAGTATAATCCCTCAACATTGAAGTATGAAATTTTTAATCATCATTTTAATCCCTTACAAGCTCTCAATATTGGATATTATTTATCCTTCAACATATCTCATATAAGAACTTATTGAGTCTCTTTTAATCCATCAATATTTAGATACTAAATTTATTATAGACAAGATATACTATGTAATGACTTGCTCTATTGAATGTCACATAGTCATTTCTTCTACATAAAAAGATCAAAAAGTTACCATATAGGGGAAAATCAGGACCTTATATATATCTAGTAATCTTAATTATATCATCATATATTGAGCCTTAGTAGATAATCGTTCTTGGATTAACCTTATCCCAATCTGGTCTCTATGACATCTGGGACATAGTGAGGCTATATTGTCTCCCTCTAACTCGATGATTTAAGGGTACAATAAGAGTGAACAAAATCCCCATAGGATTATCAAGTTAAGATATTGGTTTAGAGACCTCATTTTTTACTCTGAATTTATGGTGGTCTATCGATACACAACTTCCAACATGTTTTTGGGAAGTTCATGGATCTATATACATATAGTAGTTCCCTTGTTATATCTTAAATTCCTAACAAACTATATTAATAATTTTTTTTATTACTATATGGTGATAATTACCCTTTTGAGTCATGTAATTATCAATACATAGTCCCAAGGTACTATTATAAGGGGAAGTTGATGATAATAAATATTTCCATTTATAATGTTACTCCCAATGGTCTAGGAATTTCACCTATCAATCCATGGAGTGAATTTAGTAAATATTTCATGTTACCAATCATTAAAATCATATAAAAACTACATCTATTAGATATCATTGGGTTTTATTGATTTATGATGTGAACCCTCCAATAACTTTATTTTCATATGATGGTCAAGAAGATGTTTCCATTTAATAGCTTCCAATGGAAGAGTAAGAGAAATCTGTACAATCTATGTAGGTTAATGTTTTCGTTGGAAATATTCACTCGAGTGTTAGTATAGAAAATATTTTAACAACACATCAAAGTCTCTTCAACCACTAAAAGATTATAATGGGTATTAGGTTCATTTTCTACCATTATTATAGTATTGGATGCACTATTTGAGCCTAGCTATTTTAAATAAGGACATAATTCTAATGGAAGTAATAATTACCCGAAATAATCTCTTATATCTTAGGGTGTTGAACCATCTTATCCCCTCTAAAATTGATGAGAAGGAAGTGGAATATATAAAAATTTATCCTCTAATATTCAAGTAGGGAATCTCAACTACAATTGATAAACTCAAACAATTGAATTTGGGTACAAAGGTAGGTCTACAGACCACACTGATCATTATTACCATGTCTCTTAAATAGAATGAGAAATATATATCTTTCCTTAAATAAAATTGAGATTTATTTTAATATAACTATACAAAAATTCTTGGGTTATATTTTCAAGTGGGCACCCATCATTTTGGTTTTTATAATGACCACTATTTCCATAAACAAATATCATAGAGTATGAATTTGACCCATGATACCAAAGTGGAATCCAAATTTAATAAGTTGGTCATAGATTACTTCATCTAGGAATTTCGATACCCGAAGTTGCTTGCCAATATCACCCTCATGAAAAAAAGAATAAAAAAAATAATGTTTTTAATTGATTTTAGGGATATCAACTTTCTCTTCCCAAATGATTATTTTATATTATTGATCATAAAACCATTGATTGATGTGATGGATAGATTCCAATAGATATCTTTTATGGTAATGTATTATTGCTATAACTGGATTTGAATAGCCCCCATATATGGGGATTCTACTACCTTCAGGGTACCCCAAGGTGTATAATAATAACAAGATATGCCCTTTGGCTTAATGAATGATGTCTCTACCTATCAACATGTAATGCACTATATCTTTATATCCTTTTGTGTATGATTGTATAATTTTATGTGGATGATCTAGTTTTCAAATCTCAACAATTCTATAATCATCATGTGATATTGAGGAAGTTTTCAATAAATTATGGTAGAAAAACTTGAAAATGAACCCCCTAAAATATGATTTTTGTGGTAAAATCAGAAAAATTCCTTAGATTCAAGGTATACTATAGAGGAATAAAAGTTGACCCTAAAAAAAGAAGGTGATACTCAATATGAATCCTCCAAAAAACCTCAAGTAATTGAGATGAATCTTGGAAAGTCATGCCTACATCAAAAATTTAATGTATAATCTTGATTAAGTGTTTTACCATCATGAAGTTGATGGAGAAAGTGGACACCTATCATTGGGATGAAGATTTCAGAAATAATTTGACTATCACATATAGTACCTTCTATACCCATCGGTATTGATGCTGCCTGTAGAAGGAAATCCTCTCATACTCTATGTGGAAATTTTTTAGTGATCACTTGGAGTCTTAATTACTCATAAGAATGATTTAGATAAGGAGAATAATATTTATTATCTTATTAGGATAAAGTTGAATTATGAGACTATATTTTGATATTAAGATGAGCTGTGTTGTATTGATTTTCATAGTGAAAAATTTAAGACACTATTTTAAGCACCATGAGGTCCACCACATCTCTCACATTGATCCACTAAAATACTTCCTTAATAGTCCAATACTAACTATGAATAAATCATAGTGAGAAATTATTTAACAATAATTTGATATCTAGTTCATGTATCAGAAAGATATAAAAGGAGTGGTGCTAGCACATTTACTCACAACACTCCCTATCCTATAGAAGTCAATGTTGGAAACAAAACTACCTGATGAAGAAGTATTTACATCTATGAAACTTACCAATAATGGTAAAAGTACTTGGATTCTGCCTCTATAATCCTAACTAGTAAAAAATGGAAAATATAAGATTAATTGGGTCATATTTTCGATTTTGATCATCACTCTAGAAAAATAGGTTATGCCTTGATCTTTCTTTCTTCTAGAAGGGTGAACTAACAACAAGATAGAATACAAATCCCTCATTATAGTATTATAATTATCCTTGAAAATAATAATGGACTGATTAAATATTAATGGTGATTCAAAGTTTAGGATCAATCAAATTAATGGTGATTATGCTATTGAGAATAAATAATTGATTCTATTTATTGATTATACATGAGGGTTTATGGTTGAATTCCTCTTAGAACCAACATTGTATAACATATTATGTTCATATAATACCTAATTGGATGCACAGAAGAATATATCTATACCCTTGGAAGATCCATATTTTTACTGAATAGTCATTGTCATCTCACATCATGGGATGGTATCTCCATTTATTTGTAATGATATAGAAGAAAATAATGAGAAAATTACACCAGAGACCAAGGAAACTTATTAACCTTACTAGATAATTCCAAAACTGGATATATATCTCCTATACTAGAATAATTACAGAATTTAATCCTCTCATAGGATTGAGGCATGTAGGAAAAAATATTCCCATGATTTGAAAATTTTATCCTTCACAACGGGTCGAATTCCCAGATTGTCTTCCACAAATGAAGATTTGATGGAGTAATACTCAAATACATTGAAGGAGGAGAGACTATCACTATTATATAGAATTTCTATAATGGAACCTGTACCGACCACCATTCTGGAAATAAGATCTTCTATAAAATCAAGATACTTAGATATTTTTTTCATTTAATGATATAATAATGCATAGAGTTCACAAAGAAATAACATGCCTACTAGTTATATAATAACTTCATTCATAAACCCCCAAAATTGGCACACACCACTAAATAATATTATCCATTTTCCATATGAAGGATAAATTTCCTGGTTCCACAACCTCTAGCCACAACTAGAAAGTTCGAGTTCAACCTCAATCCTATCGATTTCTTATTCAAATGGGCCATAATAGTTCCCCTAAAATAAGTTTTAATAAAATCCATCATCAATTTTGTGAATAATAATTTCATTAACATATTTAGTTTCTATCACACAATATTTATGGATAATAACACCAATTTCTATATTTCCAAATTGAATAGGCTATATCAAGAGTATAATATGTACTCCAACCATTCATCCCACTATCATGGAATGATGAATGGAAAATTATAGTCCTTTAATAAAAATATATTTATTATAATTCAAAATATGGTGGAAAATACAAGAAATATTATCCAAATAATCTCCTACAAACTTTTTGGGATTATTTCACTACAACTCATAATGACACACATGTGACCCCATACTCACTTGTAAATGGAACATAGGTTGTCCTAAAAATTGTGGTTAAATTTACCTCACTTAAAATTATAATTTATTATCAAAATTTTGAACTCGAGCAGGCTAGATAAGTTAGATTAAATCAATGAGAAGATTTTTCACTCACACCACAACCTTTAGATCTATAAAAATCAAGTCACACAAGTATTCAATAAGAAGATTTTCCATTTCTCATTCCTCCAAGGATAATTAGTACTGAATATAAGAACTACCAAGATATATTGGAATAAACCTTTGATTCTTGAGTATAAACCGGAAGGACATTAATTAATATATAAGGTATAATCAAGGAATTTTACTTCTTGATTATAATATATGAATAGTATATCATTCTTACTAAAAATTTTATTTTTCTCAAAAAACACTTTTCATGGATCTATTACAGGGTTATAAAATCACAGCTTCATGAATTTAAACTATGTAGAATAAAATCCATTCAATGTAACTTTACGTTACATGGAAAAGGGATTAGTCACATGACCTTAAAATGTATTCCATGATGTTTCATCCTGTAAGTCTTCAAACTACAGAGAGTATTTTGTTCTATGTGACCTAATTAACTTACATAAAATAAAAATCTATATAATAATTTTTTATGTATGGGTTTACTAGTTCACATTATATTTTATCTAACAACCTTACACAAGAACAAAACTATTTTATCCCTTTCGCATGATCCTGATCTATAAAAAGGCTAATTTCAAGAACTATGTGTATCTTGATTGATAATATCTCATGATATATAGTGATACCCATAGCTCTTGACCCAACTCATAAATATC
Organism: Viscum album; assembly: GCA_963277665.1. Lineage (NCBI taxonomy): Eukaryota > Viridiplantae > Streptophyta > Magnoliopsida > Santalales > Viscaceae > Viscum > Viscum album. Next base: position 1,333,627,198 of record OY728132.1, on the reverse strand, counting down.
ATCAAATTCAATCCCCTATCCATCTTTGTGTCTAGGCCCTCTAAATCACTTCGAGTTATTCAATGGACCTACATTAGGATGAATCCATTTTTTACTTACTCCAAAACATGAACCACATCTATAAAGAATCCATTTTACTAAGAACTATGTGTGGCTTGATTCCTATTATTCTGTGATATGTAGTGATTTCTAGATCACTTATCTCAGATCCATCTGTAAGATTCTCCTTCATCCAACCTCTCTATGTGTGTGGGAATTCCTCATTCTTGTTAGGTTATCTACATTAACCATTCAATAAGACACTATATAATGAGACCCAGATATATTGTGTAGGTATATTCCTATTTTAATAGGATATATTGTGATTATTGGTTCTCTAATCCTGGGCCTAGACATAGATTCCATGCTCAATTCTACCTTAGTGATAAGACCTTTTCTAATTCATGTTGAGTTTCATCTCCTAATCTATCACCAGGGTACCCATTCATAAATATATATTTATCTCATATATATGAGCTATATCTATGCATAGAATTTTTTATCCAGAAATATTTGTGTATTGATCCCTATTATTTAACTATATATAGTGAAATCCAAAAAATATATATTAAGATCAACTATGGATTTCATCAATTTCAAACCCCTCTCCCAGAGTACTGTCTCCTTATTTGACCAATCATTGAGATGAAGTATATTTGATGATAACTACATGTGACTTGATTCCTTTTATTTTAGTATATATAGTAACAGTGACACGATGTTTTGTATCCTTTAAATTAATTTTATCTTGAATAGCTTGTGTCACATGCAACACTAACCTAAAATGATACCGCGATATATTTTAATAAAAATATAAATATTAAGTATGACCATTAAAACCGAGATATTGAATTAGTATAAATGAATAAGAGTAATTGATTTATAAAATATTTACAGGAAGAAAAAAATGGATGTCTTTAACATGAATGAAATTCAATTAGAATAGATTAAACAAATAAGAAAACCATTTTATGCTTAAAAATATGTTTTTATAATATTAGTGTTATACTTCAAGAAAGTAAGTATATTATGGAAAAATAATAATAAAATATATTGATAAAATTAATAATATATTATCAATAAATTGACTAGTAATTTATAGGAAATAATAATAAATAATAGTTAATAGTTTTAAAAGCTATTTTTCAAAGTGAAAAATTTTTCACTATATTTTTCAATTTTTTTAAATATTTAATTACATTTTTTTAGAAATTTAATTTTAAAAAATATTTTTTTGATTGATAATAATAATTTATTATTTATATGATTTTTTTAAAATTTTCTAAAAAAATTTAACTTTAGGTGAATAGTGAAAAATACCATTTTTACTAATAACTTGAATTTTATGATATTATTATTATATAAGTATGAATTGGAAATTAAAGAAAAAATTTGATAATAAAAAATATTTATTTTTTATGTTAATTTATAATTTTTAAAATTTTATTTCTAATTAAAAATCCCATATTTGATATTTTAGAACATTAGTAATGTTTTCTCACAAATTATTTTTAATACATGATACATTTTTATTTTAAAATTAACTTTTATAAATTTTATAAATTTAATCAAATGAAATGGATTTTAAATTTATAATTATTGGGTATAAATTATTTAATAAGGGCCATTTTATTTTTGGTAATAAATGATAAGTTACCCTAGGTAAAAGCTAGTTACCACAATAAAATATAAAACGGTAAAAGTAAAAATCTAAGAGTAAAAGACCAAAAAAATGTTTAAAACATGTGTGGTAATGTGTGTTTTAGAACTTTATAAAAATTATCACTTATTTTATCCATTATTTTTCATTTTTTGTGTCACCTTCTTTGAGAGTGGCTTCCCATTATTGTAAATTTTTGGCTATTTACAAAAATGCCATCCCTTTTCACTTATAAAAGTGGCTCCCCTATCCTCACATTCCCTCACACAAAAAATCAATTATTTTAGCTCAAAATGCACCCAATATTCTCCTACACACTCCTATACACTTTAGTTATGTTTTTTTATTCTCTAAATTCCTCTCCTTAAAGGCTTAAGCCCCTTCACAAAAGAGATAATCCAAGAATTGAGGTATAAGTTTTTAACCTCTCTTTATTTTTTCAATTTATTTATATTAATTTATTATTTCAAAATTCTCAATTCAAAAAATAAAAATGATAAAAGAAATGTCATTATTATACAGTTATATTATTACAATGATGGTACAATCATTAACCAACCTCCCTTTTACATTAAGAAAAATGAAACATGAATTGTGTGTTGTGCGGACTACCGATTCCATGAATAAATGTGTTTAATTTTCATTCACTTACAAACAAAACTAGTTTTAGTTTTTATTTTATTATTATATTATATATATAAAAAATATATACCATTAATATGGTTAATTTTTTATAACATAAAAACATAATGATCGCTATAAGGTAATCTATCAAAATCGTTAAATAACCACAAATAGTTCACTATTTTTTCTTCACAAAACATGAATAAAAATACCATTTAATTGAATTATAAAATTATAAGTATTTAAAAAAATCAATTCCAGTACCTTTAATGGTTTTTAAATGATGATCGTTAGGATAAAAAGGAGTACCAACATAGTTTTTATGAACCTAGTTCTAGAAGGACAAAATTATTAACATCTAATTTTCAAAAGATATTATAATAATCTAATACATGAAGAAAATTTCTATTAATTAATAAGTATATAAATAAGATTACGAAATAGGTAATTAATATTTTTATCATTATGAAACTGGTGGTTAAATCACTTTCATGGAAATCATGGGTAAAGTTAAGGGACTTGGTAGATCAAATTTATTCCTTTTATTTATATAATTTCTTCTCAATTTTATTTCCCCTATATTCACTACATTTTACATTATAGATGTTGTTCTATATTTGTTTTTGGGAGAAAATAGTTTTTGATCCAAACCCTATAACAACCCTGCTTTTTATTACACACTTAAACTTGATTTATTACATAAAATCACTACTTGATTCAACATAGAAGATTGAGAGGTCTAATTTCTTTGGGGATTAGGAACATTACATAACATCTTAGAACATAAAACACACAACATATTTATTGAAAACATCCTTTACATGACCACTACATTCCCTCATACTTAGCATTGCATGGGATAACCTGAGGACATGCATAAGAAAAGGGTGATCTATAAAGCTCAGTAAGGGAATAAACATGGAATAACATGAGGAATACAATACATGTTAGAAAATAGTAATATAAATGGATCACAAGAGAAAAATGAACATAAAGGCATGATAAAGCATGATAATCATAACATGGAAATGTGGCAACAACACTTAACAAGGAATTTGCATGAGCCAAGGCTCATTGCACATAGAGCATGAGTAAACCCTCATTTCAAATTAAGAACAAGTAAAACCTAGTTTAAATTGAATTAGAATGAGTCAAAACCCATTTCACATGATGTATCATGATACTATACTTTACCCAATGCATTAGATAGCTATCAGGGCGCACCCTTCTTAAACATTTCATTTCATGCATAGGTGTGCCACATGAATCATGGAATCAATCGACATCATAAGTTATTCCACGATTAAGTAATGTGGAATAAATACATTAAATTACCATTCAATATGTATATGTGTATAATGGTGAATACCCTTGATAGAGACATGGGTATTGTATTCACTACACAATGATCTTGGCTTGAAAAAATGCCGTGCAATTTCGGCAGTATAACGACGTGACATAAAGATTGATGAAAATGGTTGATGAGAGAGAAAAGGGTGTATCATCATATATACATAAAATGTAATGTAAGGGGGTAATATAGATACATGTCTCAACAAATGTAATGGAATTTAGATTCATAATACAAAACAATTACTTGGATGAAAAATAGGAGAGAGAAATCCCATAAAGAAATTTCAGCATGGTAACGGGTGTACATGAGAGGAATTGATGAGAGAGGAAAGGGTATACCATCATAAAAACATAAAGAGGAAAATATGGGTGAGGTGAGAAATCATACACCGACATTTTTAATTTAAAACAAAAGGGCATAACCACTTAAATAAAATTGGACAAAAATGAGAAAGGAAGAAATCCCTTACTTGGAAGTGTGATCCCAAAGGTTTGGGAGAGGATTGAGAGAGTATACTTGGGATATTGGGAAACCTTGGGAGGATTATAGGTATATTAGGTCATGGGTTATTCGAACTCCAAAGGCTTTTATTGAAGAATAAGTGGGATCTTGGGTGGGATTATATAGGAAATGAGAGGGAATTCTTTATTATTTAGGTTTGGGACACCTCACGTTAAACTAATCAAAACCACAAACCATCCCATGGTTTTTGCCCATGTATTTTTCCAAAGGGTAGTGGGAAAAAATATTTTATATGGTCAATGACCTAACTTCTTAAAATAATAGGGTTGCTTATGTGGAGGTGAGTCACACTCTCAAGGAAAACAATTTAAAAAGACAAAATGTTTTATAAGCCTTGAAGGGTCCACTAAAGTTTTATAAAATAAATCAAAAAAATCCAAAATCACATTATTTTAACGTTAAAACATATATTTTCCAAACATAATGTTTATATTATTTTATTACATCACTATTGGGTCATTATGATGTTATAAAACATATTATATATTTTAACGGTATTTAATTTTTACACAAAAATTCGACTATCTCAGAAAATTATAAAAAATTCCCCATTGGATAATTTCGACATCCCGATTCAAAAAATAATATTCATTTTTTCTAAATAATTTTATAAATATTTGAATTTTTACTTTAAAAATAAATACCAACATTTACCGAAAATTCATGGGTTTTGACAAAAACGTCTTTCAAACCTTAATAAAAATTACAATTTCATTCAAAAAATTATATGATCATTTATATTTAATAAAAAGTAATTTAATTATAATAATATTTTACTAAAATATTATTTAATTCAAAAATACATTAATTCATCAAAATATATTTATTAGTTGAATATTAACTAAAAATACTATTTGTGCTTTAAAAAATATTTACAAAGTAATGAATGGACATTATTTATACAAAAATAATGTAAATATTCATAGTGCTAGGGTATTTTTACATAACACCTTATAACACCCACATAAGACCGAAGGGTAAGGTGTGTGATGGTTACAAACTCTTTGGGTGGCTCGGATAACATCACTCCGGTGGTAATCTCTATTAACTTCCACTTCTGCCGTAGTCGGTTCCGCTCAAGCTTAATGGGTTCAATATCGGCTTGGGCTTGGTCAAGAGCGAAGCCCAATGATGCAACCTAATTTTTGAGCTCTGACAAATGGGCTTCGTACGAGGCAAGTATACTGGATGAGGCCATCGCTTCCTTTGTCTGAGTAAATTGGATTTTTTAAAGCCCTATATTTATACTAATTATGCGATAACCATTCAACGACTATATTAGAAATGGTCACAATTTATAATGGTATTTTAAAATCCAAAAACATAAAACCAATGAAGTTATCATTTTATATAACCATAATAAACATTTAATTAGATCAAGAGTAATTTCCATTAATGAAAGTTTGGGTCATTATAAACCCATTTCAATTAAATTTTTTCTTTTCAATTTTTTTTAAAATAAGGTAGAATTTTTGAAAAGAGATTCATAAATTTACCTTTCATAATGATGAATAAAAAATGTTTTAAGAAAACTCTTTTAATGATTTGGTTTTCATTATCTTCCAATGTTCTATCTCTAATAAAGTTTTGTTTTATGTTTCACCCTATATTTTATTTTATTATATGATTATTTTGGGTGATCATATTTTTTGTATTAAACTATTTAATTCATGATGTTATTTTATACCATTTAGATGATTTATGAAACCCATTTTCCATGGGTTATTTATGAAAATGAATGATTTTCATTTGTAAATTTAAGAAACCTATTATTTTTTCATGGGTTATTTAATATATGATGATGATTGATTTTAATTGGTACACATATATATGTTTGATGATGGTGGGGTCCTATTTCACCTTCTAATGCATTGGTTTAAGCTTATATCTCATCATATAGTCAGATGTAAACATACTGATTTTTTTTCATATAGACATGGGAATTATGGGTCTTATCACATATTTAGATGTAAAAATAATTATTTTTTTCACATAGGAATGGGAATAATGGGTGTATTTATAATGGGTTTCCTATGATTATGGTTGCTCCACATTTTTAAGTCATTTATCAAGTTATTCCCAAATTTCAAGATACATTTATTTTCTATGAAATGCTTTGTTTTCATGATTATGAAAATTTTTTAAATTATTATACACTTTTATGTCATGCTCACATGTTATATTACTATTGAGATTCATTTTTAACTAGGACATATCTTTAGGCTTCTTTAAAAACCTTTTTAAGATATTATGTTGCTATAACACATTTTATTATTATCATGTAAGGTATTTTGATATTTTATTATGATATTTAGGTATTGTTAATTTTTATTATTCATGTTATGATATGTTTTACCATAATGAGAATCTTAGATCACCCCTTTATTATGTTTTTATTCCCTAGGTTATGAATACGAGTAATATGTAAGATGTGTCTAGAAGGGTAACTTATGAGAAGAATTTTTGGGAGATGTTGAAGGCTTGTTATGTCATGTAATTATTAGAATATTAGGTATGGGTCATTATAATAGTGATGTATGAACCATATATTTTAGGCCAAGTCATAGTTCATCCCATCTCACTCCTCTTAAACATCCCATAACATACCAACTTCTATTAGTTATAGAGTGAAGTGTTATAATCACTTATGAATATTCTCTTCCCATAAACCACACCTCATACCTTAAGTATTTGAATCACCATAAGCCTTTATTTGATATTAGTAATGAGAGTATAAAATTCAAAAAAGGACACCTTTATATGGTAATGATATAAACTATATATATCTGGCCTACTAATCCAAGGATTCTATTTCATCCTAATGGGAAGGTCCCCTATCCCTATATAAACTTAAAAATATTTTTGTGGAACCCATAATTTAATTTTTCCAGAATGCATCCTCAGTATTCTTATTCGATTTCATTACGTCCCAAATCAAATACCACAAGTTATGATTTATTTTTTTTTTTTATTTCTCAAACATGTTAGAGAACTTCTAAATCTTGATCCACATTTGAGTTTTCAGACCACACCCTTCATCATTAATCCAGGAACTATGAACTTAATCCACGTGCACTATATTCTACACAAGTTTAATCTCATAATCATTGAGATACAATTCATGTTGAGTCAATTCCACCCGTACCTCTGGGTACACAACCTCAATTATATAAAATTTATATGACCTTAAACATTTTCCTTTTTTTTTCTAAGAACTATGACCTTAAATAGTGTTCACCCCTTAGCAAGGTCATCTATACCTATTTGAGTACCTACTTAATTTATGATGAATCTAACTTTCCATTGTTATATAGTATGAACTCAATCCCTAAAAATTTATGGTCTAGGCTGACTGACTAAAAATTAAATTTTTATTTTTCAAATAAATTTAAGGAAAAATTGAAAAAACATGATTTCAAACACAAAGGGAAATAGTAGAGTCATTAAAGAGGAATTTAAGCCTACTATAGTTAGTCTCCCTAAACAATTTCCAAGATACTTTGCTAACTTAAGTGTCTAGATCATCACTAATAAGATCTTAAAACTGGAAGAATAGTTTGTCCTAGGACTAAATATACTTTTCTAGGATGATATTACCCTTATTGAATCCCCTAAAAATATCAATTACTACTTTTCTATCTAGGAATATTTCTACTCATTTTGATTCATCCTTAATGATCTCTCTATAATTTTAGTGCTTCTTCTTTAGTAGCATTGAGAGATAAAAATTGTTCAACCATTTCTTCTTCCGAGATCATGAGAAATTTCAAGGATTTCTCAAGTGAAACATCAAACTTACACTGGTTTTACATATTCTTGTATTTTAACTTCTTCACTGACCGTTTCTACATAAGAATAGGCAAGGAAGAGTAATCCTTCCTCTCTTTACGAATTCCTATCCACTCTTTCATGGAGGGACTGACTGAAGCACCTTCCAACTCCTAAACCACATCCTCAGTCTCTCTAGGATAATTAGCATGTTGAATATACGATTTGAGGCCACCATATTATGTTTTAGAATCTCAACCCATAAGAGTGGCATCACCATAAACATGCTCATCATTAACCTCATTCACCTCAACTACCTTGATGCCAGCAAGGTGGTCGGGAAAAGTTTGTTGTGTGATATAGACCTTCTTAGAAGCATAATATCAAGAAAATCCCCCTCTAAATCCCATATCAGGTCATCAACCTCAAGACACTGAAAATGATTGCAAACTCTAACATTTTTACTATCTCTTTATAGTCTCACCCCACTTTTTACCTTCACCCATCCTGTATCATCTTCACGATGTGTAGATTCCATTGCATTTTTGTCATTTGAATCCTACCTATTCTCATTATATTTCTATTCATTAACCACTTCCATTTAAACCACATTAGGAGCCTCTATTGTTTCACTCCTTGGGCTCATAGATACAGTAATTGGCAAGCTAGTGGTTGTATTAAAAGTCAACCCAGGGCCTGTCGATCCCCCGTCCTCTTATGAATCCAAAAGTATGTCCTCAAATTGATTACCTCACTTGGAGATAACAACTCCTTGATCAGGTTCCTTCATACATGCACCTAGACCAGACACATATCCACTACCATATCCCTTACCCTTGCCTCCCAATGCCACATACAAATTTTGTAAAGGACTCCACCTAGCCTATGGTTCACCATGAACCACCTCATCGATCTGCACACCCACTTGTCCATGGATAGAGGACCCATCCACAAAAATGGTCCCAGAACCATATTTTCTCAACTTATGTTTATAGACTACCGATGAATGACCTAATTTCTTGCAGATAAAACAAAATTCCACCCAAGATTCATACACCACCCATTGCCTATAGTGGCATTCCTCTCCAATTCTAATCCAAATGAAATCAGAAGGCTTTCGTGAAACATTGATTTTAGAAAAAATACATAGATTAATAGGATAACTCCATGCCTTGGTATAGATATCAGAGCATAAGAACCTACCTATGATATTCCCAAGCATCCTAACAATTTAAGGGTTATGAAATGGTAAGGGTAGATTAGAGAAAATCACCCAAATCACCACTGAAGGGGAGTCCTAATTCATGTGATAGTCATATGTCCATATATAGAGGTTGAATATGGACTCGTTGCAGCTATGAGGCATGCATGAACAAGACTTGACCAGGTATTCATCTAATGTAAATCATATCATGAAGTTATTATTATTGAGAAACCAACATTAGCCCTATCCTATTGATCCCACGAACTGAAGATGAATGTATCAAAGGTGTCCACTGATGGAATTCTCTGTGATAATTGAGAAATCAGAGTCCGATTGGGAAACACCAAAGCTTCATAAAACCCAAAGAGTGACAAAGTAATATTAGGGAATCCTTTAGACAAATTGGGGACCTTTGGGTGTAGTGAGCATTGCAGGAATAGTGGAAGCATCTCGGGTTTGGAAAAGGGGAAGAAGGAATAATACACTCCCTTGAAGGACGATGAAGGTACCAACCCCACTAATGGGGGAGGGACCTACATTGTTACCACCTCCATCACGAAGTGGGTGGAGACTTCGTTAAGCTCCCCCTAAAGAAAACCCTCTCATGTATGGAATTTTTTGTTTTTGTAACTTGTGGTATGGGAATAATGATATTAAAATGCATGAATCTACCTTTTAGGTGGTCTGTATTATCATTGGGGTCTGAATTCAAGTTAGGTTTACCTTTACCTTACTATATTGACCATCTCACCCTTTTCCCAAAGTCATATGACCTTTGGATTTAGTAGTTTTTTGTTCAAAACTATCTTAACTTAAACAACATCCCTCATCGGTCTGACTTGCATGACCTTACACTGCCAAAGTCAAGAGATATAATAATCTCTAGTTTGAAAAACAATAATGGGAATACTTGAAAAAATTCGAGTCTCTGTTCAATAATACTAAACCTCACATGTCCTAGAAAAAAATTTTAGTGTTTAAAAATGGAAAAGGCCCAAATTTTTTAGGATGAAAACCCTAAAAGGATGACTTGAGAAAAATTCTAGTTCCTACTTGATAATCCTTTACTCATCTATGACTTAGGAAAAATAAGGTTGAAAATAAAAAATACATAGGGCTCATAGGGGACACCATTTTTATTAAGAAAAATTTTCTCTATACTCGTTAGGTCCATCAAACTAAGAAAAAGATAGATCACCCTTTTGTTCCTTGTATATATTAGCTAAGACGATTTGTGATAAATGTATGAAGATTTAATTTTAGATTACTTGATCCCTTTTGATCATTAAAATCCTCATTAAAATCCCCATTTATGATTTTCATTATATTGAGTCATTCAACTATATCATATCTGAATGGAATTACCTTAACATATAATTATGGTAAATATGTCACAAATTTGGCTCACCTATATCTATATGAGAGTACAGACTGAATTGTAAGTCAACCAAATTATATAACCTTAGATTTTAGTGATGGTATATGTGCCATAATATCTGGACAACCAATATATGTATAAGGGTACAAGTTTAGGAGGAAATATAAATTTTAAGTCCTTTATATCAAAACAATTTCCTAGATTATGATGATATTATATGTGATACATATTCATCCTACCTATATTTGTTTGAGGGAATATATTTAAAAGATAATAGAATGATTCATACTTATCATCATTGACACAAGTGTTTGAAAGTTATGATTTACTTGACCAATTATATATAATGTTAAATTGTATTCACATATTATGATATAAATATTTGTGTATTTCATATATTATCAAGAATTGATAGTCTATGAGAAATATATTCTTAAAGATTCAAAAAAGATATTGAGACATGATTTCTATTTAAAAAATATAATATGTGGAACATCCAAAAATTGAAGCCTCTCACTTTTTCTCCGAGAAAAAGAAATAATATTCATAATAAATGGACTTACTTTGATGATATAAAAAATAATTAATAAAAAAGGAATATTAAAAGGATCTATGAAATGATCTAGTTAACTAATAATTTCAAATAAACTAGTGTCTAGTGGGAAGAATTGATAGATTAATGAATATTTTCTTGTTTAACAGTTTTATATTTAGCTTGTTAATTCATCTGCTCAATTTGTGCATCTAGTTCTTGATTCATAGGCCTTATTATATCAAGTAAAACTACCAATTTTGATAAGTGTGCTCCCATTTTTACGATTTTATCCTTGTAATCTTCTTTTTCTATGATCAATGTGGCTACCCAGTTGTGAAGCCCTAATTCCTCAATGGTTTACTAGTCAAGCTCATGAATGACCATTATATAGATTCCACCTAGTGGTTGGTTCTTTAGATGGTATAAAGATCTTTATTTGGAATTTACAATTTATCATAAAAAATTTGATTCACTAAATGATAAAATATATTTTCTTATAGTTGAATCTTCATATCCCTATACCCATAACAATATGATGAATGCGATTTGTCTTACACCCCATCATAGCTATGGGAGTTTGAGTGATCAAAAAATGAATATTTTTCCATGCCATTTTACATATTATTCATTTCATGATGGAAACTTCAACACTAGACATTACACCATATTATGTAACTGGAATATATTGTATGTTGAGTTTTCTTATTGTAATGGTTTTTGTAGTTGAGCAAGATGTGATCAAAACTGTATTTAAGGATTCTGTGTTAATAAGGGGATGCTCTAGGGAAGTCTGACTAGAATGGATGTCATGAACATCTAAGGTAGATAATACCTCTGATGATGTTATATGGATACCACACTTTGTATTCTCATAGAATAGTATACTATTATAAATAGTGTAAGTTTCCCCTTCATTCATCCTAGAATATCATTTGATGATGTCTTATCCCTGGTCTAGTTCCTCTTGGACTTACCCATTAGCCTGGAAGGGTAGTCCATGTGTCTGTGGGGTAAATATTCTCATCACCTTGATATGATAATGTTATACCCATGATTTAGTTCACTCTAAGCATATACCACTTTGTGTAATGGCTGTTGGAAGGTTGGTTGGAACATTGGTGTCCATACATATCGAAATCATCTTAGATGACCATAGAACCATTGTGTCTGACTAATCACATACCTCATGATAAGGAAGTGGGATAGCCTCCTATAGAAACTAAAATTAGTATACAAAACTATTTTTCATATAATTATTAAATATAGAGACCCCATAAACTCTCACTACGATCACTCCATCATACAATGGGATTCTATATGAATGGTAATATACTAAACCAATAAAATCTGTCACCAGTGTTTTGATGTGACCCTCATAAAGAGTGAACATGAATTGAGAATGACTCCTTATAAATTTTTCCTAGACTTTGGAATCTATATTTATTAGTCGTAAGAACTCAATGTTCAATAATGTGGTCCAATGGATAAATTTAGGGGCTAAAAATGTGTTTCTTAAGATGAAGCTTCCAAGATGAATTTCTATTTACCCATATAGAAGATGGATTGGAATAAAGGAATTATTAGGAGTTTTTTCTAGTTAAAATTTGACAAAAACTTAGTAAAGTTCTACCATTGTTAGTATAGATAGATTTACTCATCTCCACAATGATAAATTTGAAACCATTATAAGGGTGGTATCCTTTACTTTAGTATGAGAATCTCAAATTGGAAGCTTCCATTAGTTAAGAAACATTGTTACGAGGGATAAAAACCAAATATATGGGCTTAAATATGACCTATTTTGATAAATTCATGATATGTATTGACCATTATCTAGAATTAATCAATATGTATTCCATGACCCATTGGTGTACTGGGTTGGGTAAGTGTTTGTTTTATTTACCTTAGGTTTTGATCCATGGGAACATAGAAATATCATGATCCATGTGCTAAAGTGTGATGTCATGACCTGGGTTCCACACATTGATGCCCTGAACTAGTCGGTCATGTGACCTCAAGCACATCTCCCCATACGCTAGAGGCTAACAACTAGCATTGAGGGTCGAATATAAAACATGGGTAGACTATAACCTATTTATCAAATAATCACAACAGTGGAAATAATAAATAATAGCCATAAAATAATGACCATAACCGGACTAATAATAATATCACATTATGAACAAAATAGGAATACAATATCCAAACTAAAATAGAAATTATGTCCTGAAAAATATGTGTCAAGTGTTAAATGGAAAACCCAAAATAATGACATGCTGATGACTACAAGTATTTCTTGAAACCATGTATGGTTCCCTCATCCATGCTCCATCCCAAATCATCTATATAACATAGGGATATTTTATTTTTCTTTTCCTACAAACACAAAGTCTATTCAAGTACCGATTAAGAATCTCGAGTAGGGTTTGAGTACAACTCATTAGGACACCACCAATGTTGTCTAAAACAATATCCATTCAATACCGATGTATGAATTTGTATAAAGAAGAAAATAAAATCAATAAATTAAAAAAGTTTTCATATTCAATTATTTTTTATTTAACCACATAAATCCATGAGTTCATGATGGCACCTGAATCCTCAATACCTGCTTCAGCCTGTGATGGAGTCTGAACTACCCCAAGGGATATCGCATGGAGAATCATAATTTATCATTTCACATGGGTTTTATTTATTAATAATTTAATTTCAACTCATATTACCACCACTTGGAACCATATTCCAATTCCAACATCTTGGACTTAAAATTCCATTTCAAGGACCTCGTGGGTATTTTAAGCATTAGTCTGCATCCCACAACCTGTCCATCAATCAATCACATGTAGGATTTTGAATAATCATTCAGTGTCCCACACTCATTATTACATGCATTCATTTGGGCCTAGAACATCATGGATAGGACCCCATGGGTATTTGAAGCATCATCCCATGTCCTACAACTGGTTTACCAAACACAATATATCACACATATCCTAATTAACAAGGTTAATCAACATTAACCATCTTATTAACATTTCACATCATGGTATACCATTTCAATTATCACATCAAACATGGTTTAACTCTTTCATCAAATGGAATAACATTACAATTAACCATTAGTCCATTTATCAACATTTAATCATACAAACTATTTACCCTTTAAGATTAATTAAAATATTCCATACTTCCCATTATTCAATCAATTCAAATACCATTAATCTCCCAATTTCAAAATTTAATAAATTGACTAAATTTAAATTCCCAAGTTCAACCCATTTCATTATCACATGGAAAAACAATTAATCAATTACATGGGTCCATTAATTAATTAAATAATTAGTTAACCCCATTCAAGATTCAATTGAAAAACATTGAAATTTAAATTCAAAAAAATAAATAAATATAATTATAATTCAATACTATGGGATTTTCAATTTACACCACCTACCTCAAGATCATTGACGAGTGTTCTCCAATATAAATCCCCAATTGAAGTGGAATGATCAAGAACATAATGAAGAATGAGATCAAGAAATAAATACTAGAAACAAGATAAAATCGATAAACATCCAATAAAACCTATGTTTAAACCATCACCTATATAGAAAAACTATCCCCTATTCATCAGGAAAGAGGGAAAAGAGAGAGAGAAAACTAATTGGGAAGAGATCACATACCAGGACAGGTGAAAACCCATCAATCAGATCTTCAATTCACCAAGAATGGGGTTCAAAAGCCCTAGGAATCCACCATGGAGCCTCTTAATTTTAAGGAAAATCAGTTAGTATTGATATGGGGTGTTTACGGATATAAACTGGGGGTTTTGGAATTTTTTAGTTATTTTTCTGAGAAAATAGTCTCTTGTTCTTGGTTTCCTAGGCATGGGCCCACAGTTTTCTCTAACCATGTGCCTAACTGTGCACCTCCTCTTAGGGGTCACATAGTTACTATTAGAATAGAACAAAATGTTTCCAACCATGTAATAACTATGAAATACCCCTATATTTCAGGTTTCAAAGTTTTCCGGGGATAGTCATATGTGTAAAGAACTGAAAAATTCAAGGAAATTTTTTTCTTAATTTTCTTGGGAATTTTACAAGAATGAAGTTTCTGACGGCACCTGATTCCAAGGCCTGGTGTGCCCATAATCATTTTCCGAAGTTTAGCTCAGTTACGTTTAGTGAACGAGCGAGCGGGTTTTTCTAACTTTTGAACCGGTGCTCAGAATCAAATTCCGAGGGCACCAATGGAATCACAGCGCCGATAATTGCTTAGAAACACCTTTTACGGAGTTGCATTTTCTCGGGTGTGGTTTTTAATTTTTTTTGGAGTTAAGTTAAGGAATAAAATAAAAGTGGTGCGAAAAATTATTTTATTTTACTTAAAGTGGCTTAACCTAAGTTAAGTGAATAAGGTGGGACCCACAATGTCCTACCCACTTGGTAGGATATTTGTGAGGTGGGGCCCGCCCGAGCCCCACAGTTTCTTTCCTTTTATGTAACGCACCCGCACCCCCTTTTTAATAAAGTCAAACCGTGCGTTTATTCTGGTTAAGAAACTCTTCATTAATTTGGGCGGTTAAATCATTACAATTAATTCATTGAATTAATTGTTCATTTCGTTTCTTTTGAATTCAAATGTTGGCATGTGCGTTAATAAAATAAAACAACTCTTATTTTATTTTTGTTGGAACTTGTTGCATGGAGAGGATTTGGAGAAAATCCTTCTTCTTCAACTAAGAACGCGAAGAGTGTGAAGAACACACCGAACTCCGACGAAGAACGCCAAATACTCGGAGATTGACTACGCGACGCCGTGTACCGTGACACCAGCAACGCTTCTTCTGCGATGCTTCTTCCGCGACGCTTCTCCATGAAGTGACGGACCTCCCTCCACGACGCCTTCTTCCGCGACGGTTGTTTCCGCGATGAATCCTCGCTCATCAAATTCGACGAGGTAGGGGTTTATTTTATTGGTTTGTTCGTGATTACTTCCATCGCCATCTTCCTTTCTTTTTGAGCCGCCTGATATCACAATAACGGGAGGAGGTCAGACCGCACGAACATGGCCGACCCTCCTCCCCCTTGTTGGTTTGATTCTGATTGCGGCACGAGAAAGGCAACACGGTGCCGAAGCACCGCGCGGAAAATATTAAAGAAAGGGAAGAAGTGCAACACCGTCGTGCCGCCCCGTTGAAAACGAACCAAAGATGCGGCGCCGTCGCGCCGCACCGGAGAACTACAAAAGCACTGCGGCCGAAGTTGGTCCGCGGCGGAGGGGCACGGCGCCGTCGCGCCGCGCCAGACGGATCAAGGCCGCAGCTTGGGCCGCAGCGAGGCAGGGAGACCGGCGGCCGGTTCCGGGCTGCCGGTGTCGGAGCAAGGGGACCGGCCCTTGCCGGTCCCGTGGCGGCAGCAGCCAGCCGGCTGGAACGGGCCGGCCAGTCAGGGGTAATTCGGGGTTCCGTAACCCCCAATTGGCCAGCAAAGCAGCCCCCATGTGGGGCCGCGGTTACAAGGGAAAGCGGGGGGCAGCGCCCCCCCGCCCCCCGCGTCGCTTCGCTCGGTCGAAACGGCCGAGCCACCCGCGGGCCTCCGATCGATGCACCGTTAGTTGCGTAGAGATCCTTGGATCTAGACGGTCGTTTCGGTATATTACACTCAGGGATTTGGAGAACTTTGGGTTCGGCCGAGTTGGTTCGTACACGAAACCAACCGGGACCTCGGAGCGGAAACACTTATAACTTGAGCTCCGGACGTCCGATTGACGTGCCGTCGAGTTTGTTGGATTTCTCTAAGTGAGGCGGACCTTTTGGCTTACTCCGCTCGTGGTTTGGACATAGTTGGAGTACGGTCAGGTTGGTTTTGACATAAAAACCAACAGGGCCCCTGGGACGAAAAAACCTATAACTCTCAGACCGGGCGTCCGAATGATGCGCCGTCTGTGACGTTGAGTTCCTGTTGACAATACAGAACTTTTGGATACATCAACTTCGGACTACGTGTCAGTTGATGTATCAACCATTCGGCTCGTGGAGCGGACCCTCCCGAACGAGCTTGCTATGTGCGGGAACCCTAGAGCTGGCTGCGACTGAGATGACGACGACGACTGTACAGAAATCCTCTGTGGATTCGACGATGACGACTACAGCACTCAGCGATCCTACGTGGATCAGTGCCACCGATCCTGTGTGGGTCAGATCCTGTGTGGGTCAGTGCTCAGCGGTCCTGTGTGGGCTAGCGCCTACAGATCATGGGTGGGTCCGATCCTATGTGGGTCATTGCGGGGGTTAGTTACCTATCGATCCTGTGTGGGTCAGATCTTGTGTGGGTCATTGTAGGGGTTAGTTACCTATTGATCCTTTATGGGTCATTGTGGGGGTCAGTACCTATCGATCCTTTGTGGGTCCGACGGATTAGGTGAATCTGTGGCTATATCTGATCGTCTCTATCACCATACGAAGAAGTATACCTGTGTGAGCTGAATCCTGTTTTTCTTTCCTATGTGGATTGTGTTGTGCTATCCTGTGTGGATTACGTTTTGCATTCCTGTGTAGACTGGGTTGTGATTTCCTGTGTGGACTGGGTTGTACTTGATCTTGGATGTTGGAGCCGAACTGAAATTGATGACTTAGGTATATGTATGGGCATATACCTAAGTAGAGTCAGATGTTACTTTTTGATTGTATCTTTCCTTTTTGGATTATCCTTTGTGGATTCTGGGAGACCTTTGGGGGTCTCGGGGTCCCTACTGACTAGCTTATACTCACCCCTGCACGGGCTATTCCCGCACTACGTTGTGTTGGTTGCAGACGACGAACAAAGCTGATCGTGGTTGAGGCTTGCGGAGCAGGATGGTACCTGGAGGTGGACCACTGGGCGGGACATACTCAGAGCGGACAGTTGGACCCGAGGAGCTGTGGAGGCTATTTGTACTCACCCTTCAGGTGGGAGTTCCAGTGGATGACTTGAGGCTGCGACTTTACTTTTAGTTGTTGTTGTCCCTTTCCAGTTGTACTTTAATTTTAGTTTGGGTTTGTATTCTAGCCCACTTACTTTTCCGCACTTACTGTTGTACCCAGTTTTTACTTAGTGTTTACTTCTGCTTTCTTGCTCTGTGGTGTTTTTTTACTTTGCAAAGGCAATGCCTTACCTTTTTTCGGGAATTACGCCTTGGTGCTAGTCGCCAGCCCCTGGCCTATGGAAGGTGGGCTTGGGGTAGTCACAGAATGGGCCCTGAGGACGAGTCGTGACAATATGGTTTGGGAAAACCTTGGGCCAACTGTGCACTGACCCTTCTTCATACAAAATTATCAATTTTTACCCGAAATAATCAAGAACCAAAAAATAAAATAAAATAAAAACAAGGAAAACTAGTACCTAAAAATGAGCTCAATACATGTCTAGAAATTTTTGGGATCATACAATCATCCCACCTTATAATATCTCTTCCTCAAACTATATGCCCATGT
Source organism: Viscum album (assembly GCA_963277665.1). Taxonomy (NCBI): domain Eukaryota; kingdom Viridiplantae; phylum Streptophyta; class Magnoliopsida; order Santalales; family Viscaceae; genus Viscum; species Viscum album. Next base: position 1,333,608,640 of record OY728132.1, on the reverse strand, counting down.
TTTCAAAATACATGAACTTCCAGCACAATATTTCCCCTAAAAAATTTCTCAATGTGATCCACAACATATATCATATTATCCTCAAATGTTGAATCAATCTCAAGCTCAAAATCATCCATATCAATCACATGATAAGGTTTGGTGTGATATCATCAAAGCTGTGACACATGAAAAACATCATGCATAGCACTATACCTCTATAGAAGAGCCAATCGGTATTCCATGAACCTAATTCTCTCCATAACCTCAAATGTTCTAACAAACCTGGATGCCAACTTACCCTGCCATTGAATCCTACACTGACCCAATCTTGGAAACACCCATAGGAAAACATGATCACCCACTATAAACTCTTGGGGTTATCAATGTCTATCAACATAACACTTCTAACTGCTCTAATCCATAGCCATATACTTACAAATCATCTGAATATACTTCAACATATCCTGTATGAGACTTAGTCCCAATAGATTTGACTCACCTACCTCCATCCATTATAGAGGTGATCTGCATGATAGAACATAAAGTACCTTATATGGTGCCATCTGAATTGTATCATGATAACTATTGTTATAAGTGAACGCCACAAGCACTAGGTGGTTCTCCCAAGACCCACCAAAGTCTAGTACACACACCTGTAGAATATCTTCAATAACCTATATAGTATATTCCAATTGACCATTTATTTTTAGGTGGAATGTGGTACTCAGTAACACCTTTGTACCAAATGATTTATAAAACCCATTCTATAATTTTGAAGTAAAATCGGAGTCACAGTATGAAACTATAATCTGTGGAAACCTATGAAGATGGAGTACATCTCGAACATACAAGTATCCCAACTGATCTACTGAGAGAGTCTCCCTTATAGGCATGAAATGATCAACTTTCATCAGTTATCCCACAACCACCCAAATAGAATCACTATTTTGAGGCATCCTTGGGAGACCCACCACAATGTCTATGGTAACATTATCGCACTTTCATTCTGGAATGGGATACAACTGTAGAAAACCACCAGGTCATTCATGCTTATACTTCACCTGTTGAAAGGTGTAACATCATGTCATGAACCCTAAAATTTCCTTTTCCATGCCTAACCACCAATATTTTTGATGTAGTTCATATTACATTTTGGTCAAACCTGGATGCACTTCCCACTTTAAGGTATGAAATTCATGTACTAGATCTTCTCACATACATGAAGGCACAACAAAAATGACCCCAATATAAATGATAGCAGCTTTATCTATAGTCCAATCTAAAGGCAACTCCCCAACTTCAAGTATTTCTGTCAAGGTCAGACACTCCAGATCCTGATACTGACTTTCTCTAATCCATCTCAAAAGGTTATACTCCACTGAAACCAATATGAAAATCATCTTCTCTTAGCCCTTATGAACCACAAAATAAATATTATCTATCAAATTCATCATTTTCCACTCAGTAATAGACTCCTGAACTACTTGAGTCTGAGTTTTCTTAATCAAATCATCAACCACACTATTTTCCTTCTTAGGTGTATATGATAACTTTAAATCAACCAAACTTTTTAACTGAACCCATATTTTCTATCAAAGATTCAAATATCACTGTGAAAAGATGTACTTTAAAATCCAATGATCATTATACATAGTAAAATTTTTGACTAACAGACAATGCCCCAACACTTCAAATCATAAACCACTATAGCTAACATGAGGTTGTTCATTGGGTAATTTCATTCATGAGGCCTCAACTACCACAACCCATACACCACAACTCGATCACCTTGCATCAACACTACTCCATGTCCAATCCAAGAATTATAAAAAACATTTTATACTCATCACCTAGCTTGGGTAGGATAAATATTGGTATAGATGTCAACTGCTTCTTCTGCTCTTGGAAAGGATTATGAAATGTTTTGGACCATTAAAAATTTATTCCATTTTTGTTCAAGCCTAAAAGTGGTGATTCCAAGCAGTTAAAGTCTTAGATGAACATCCAATAATAGTATAATAATCCCAAAAAACTGTGGACATAGAAAACATTCTTGGGATCCTCTAAAAAACAAATTTTTGAACCTTATCTAGGTACACTGACACAACTTACTCTAAGATGATGTAATCTAATAAGTTTACCTGATAAATCTAGAATTGTCACTTAGATAGCTTGGCATAAAGTCGATGGGCACTCAGTGTACTCAGGATGATATCAAGATATTGGGAATGATCATCATGATTTTTGGAGTACACCAAGATTTCATCCCAAAAAATCACCACAAACTAATCTAGTTATAGGTGGAAGATCCAATTAATCAAGTCCATAAACACCGTTGGTGTATTCTTCATCCCAAACGACATCACAATGAACTCATAAAGGCCATACCTGCTCTTGAAAGCAGTACATGGTATATCAAAAGGTAAAAATGTCAACTGATAATACTCAGATCTTAATTTAATCTTAGAGAAGACCTATTCTCCCCTTAACTAGTTAAAGAGACCATTTTTGCATGGAAGAAGTTACCGGTTCATCACTGTCATCTACTTCAACTTCTTGTTGTCAATATATAAGTAGAAAGTTCCTTCAGCCTTATTTGTAAAAAAAACTAGAGGACCCCAAGGTGAAATACCTGGATGCATAAACCCATTATCCCTCAAATCTTCTAGTTGGGTCTTCAACTCCTGAAACTCTATTGGTTCCATTATGTATGGTGGGATGGAAACTATCTTAGCCCCAAACATGATATAAATAGTAAATTCCATATCTCTATCAGGTAGTAACCTAGAGAATTCTTCAAGGAACACATCATAAAACTGGTCCACTATAGGTAAAAAGACATCATACTTTACACCCTATCATATAGAAAAAGACTAGAAACCTGGAAAGTGAGCTCCCCTGGTTGCTAAATAATGGGCCTTGCTTGGCCTTACTAGATATCCCACTATCCATGATGAACATAACTATCACCTTTAGAAGATGTAAAGGATACTGTACTATGATAACAATATATATGGGCTTGGTATGCTATCAACCAGTCCATACCCACAATTTATTCAAATACAGACATATCAATAATGTATAGATCCTAAAGGAAACGATACTCCCTAACCTTGAGAGAATAGCCCTTGCATAAACAGATGTCTCTTGACCATACCCCCAAAGATGTATTGACCACCATAACCCCACTCACAAACTACACTACCAGAATCAACCCATTCATAATTTTTGAAGTTATTAAAGAATAAGAGGAACTATTATCAAATAAGGCACTATCCAGTATTGAAGCTATAATAATAGTATCTCTAACTATTGATGGTTCAACCTAGCTATTCACAAGTGTAAGATAAACTACATGAAACTGTCCTACCCCTCTTCCCTATGATACAGTCTGAGTCCCCTGAGTTACACCACTCTACTGATATATGAGATCTTGCCTAGAAGTAGCTTATCCACTGCCTCAACATCCATAACTAGTAGAACTATAACTACTAGATTGGTACGGTATATAATACCCCTTATCATACTCTAGTTTTTTCTAGATATTATGTCATTACCCATTAGTCGTGGGTTCCTATAGAATCTTTGCAGATGTCCCTTCCAGTCATAAGATCACTAATCTACTAGTGGTTGGGGATGATGTATATGAATGTTCCTCGAACTACTACATTGAGGATAGATCACTTGGGAATGGTTATGTGTAACTGAACCTTCCTCCCGGCCACTCTTCTTTCCACTACTCTGGTCAACATTCTCAATTTTCACCTGAAACAACCTAGAATATAAAACCCAACTAAAGTAAACTGAAAACATGAAAAGAGAGTACCTACAAACAATTTCAAGATATCTCCAGAAAAGGTTGAGATCTTACATAAATTTGATACTGAGAGATGAATGAACTTATTTATTCAAACCATATACCATATTTATAAAATCGCTCTCTAGAATGGGAGTCCAATCACTATTTTCCTAGGTATTTTAGGTAGTGATAATATCATTATATATATCAATAAGTATATGGACTCCCATGATATTATTAATGTCTTGGAGACTCATTGAAACCTCCATATGCGGTAGGTGAAAGATGATGGTTTCAGAATAGAATAGAATAACTAAATCGATGACTATAATGAGATAAAGATAAATCAAGAAGTGATAGTTCTAAATTGACTCATAAAATACAGTGACTCTTAATTTATTTTCCAACTCAGTGTATCTAGGATTCACCTAGTATTTCCATGACCACTCTTTAGAGAAATTTCTCTAAGTGAGGAGGTACCACTAAAGGATACAATATTACAATTCGATTTATATAGAATATTTCTGGATGGATAAGTGTATTATAGAATAATTACATATCATTTTTAGATAATGATTCAATATAATACTAATCCTCATGGATACTTTCCTAGATGGTCTATCTGTTGAGGGAAATGTTTGTCTGAATAACAACTTGAAATGATAGGATTCATTTGGTAGGATGATCAATACCTAGTTTTAGAATTGGAATTTCAACTAATAGGATAAAATCATATATAAGAGTCTTATATTATAGTTTTTAATTTAGAAAATATGATCTGATATTACTTGAAAGTGATTGATGGCATGGAATGAGGAGAAACTATGAACTGTGCTCAATGTCCCTAGTCATTTGATTGATGTGAGTAGATATTAATTTAGAAAGGATTGTTTTTGAAGATCCATCCATTTACTATAAAATAATTTAGTAAAGTTATATTCATAGTGAAATTAAAATCCTATAAATTCCATGCAAGGATATATGGAATTATATAAGGAATGAAATAAATAGGAAAAAATTTCACCAAGTATTAATTTTCACCCAACTCCTCACACTTCGATCACATTTCCTAGATCACAGTGCCTAGTTTATCCCACTAAGAATCATTTTCATAAGACTCCACAAAAAATTTTACATGATTATTTCACTTATAAAATGTATCACATGACGATCCAGCCATGTCCTATTGCTTACTCCTTTCTCCTATACTCTTTTAATCATGCTCAACATCGAAATGGATATGGTGATCAGGACATTCCAAATGAAAAAATACATGATAAAAAAGATATTTTAAAATATTTGGTTGTTCCCAGGTTTTTGATGCACATTGATGAATGTATCCCCTTAAAATTTATAAGCTATGACCATTTCCCACATTAGACATTGAGTGAAAAAATGTGAAAAATGATGCACCTGATAGAGCATACATCATATAAGTTTGTTAATATTTATTACACCCAATTTCACATACCAATACTATCTCATGACCATATCATATCTAACTAAGAATTTTATCTTCTTCATTATGATCAGATCCAATTCTCGAAAGAGGCATTTATTGGTACTTTAATTTTTGAAATATATTCTATAATTTTGGAAGATTGAAGCTAATGGGTGAATAAGATAATTGGGAACCTATTTACTCTTGAATAGCTATATACAGTTCTTATGTTCCCTACTTAGATGTGGAACTCATGGGACCTGTATACAAAAGTGTCACACCACACCATTCACACTACCTTACCCATGCCTGTATAATGTGCCTAATTCAAAAAGCCAGTCGTCCCAAGAAATTATCAATAGTTATCTGGGAACCCAACTCTTATTGCTAATATAAGGACCTCTAGACCCCCAATTTTGATATAAATTCTAAGGGTGTGAAAACTAAGTGAAAAAGAGATACCTTGATAGAAACAAAACATAATAAATCTACACCTAACTTCTTTAATCTCCCCTTAAGGATATTTTGGACTCCAAACAATGGGAAAAGGAAGTGAAAGGTATTTTCATATTTTAATAAATATGTCTATTCAAAGAAAACATATCATAAGTCATCACAAAGACTAGGGTGAAGAAACATACTAAAAAATTGCACCCAAGTGACTAGTGTTCACCATCTCGATACCCTTTATATCCCCAAAGGGTTTCACCCAATGTGTACTTAGATGATCTTTCCCAACTCCCAGTGGTTTCCAAATTGATAACCCACTCACTTAGGTATATAAGATGTAATTTCTATAGAACTTCTAGATCACCATCACATGGAGCTTGGGTATTACCAAGAGGATCCACACACAGGTCTTCCCAAAGGGGACACACCTATATCACTAATTTGGGTGCCCATTCAGCTAGGTCACCTACCTGGGTTCCTATTCACCATGGTCAACTACCTAGTCACATTCACTTTGGTCAGTTTCCTAGGTTCCCATTCACCTAGGTCACCTTCCTAGGTTCTTTTTTAACCCAGGTAACCTACCAGGGACCCCCTCTTACCCAGGTCACAAGCTAGGGTCACCATTAATATATGCCTCCTACAAAACATCTCTAAATACATTAGTTGGTTATGAATGATAGAGTTATCCCCTATGATTGTATATTCCATTTTTAATAAGGATAAATAATCCCATGAGAAACATTCCCATAGTTTTTCCCTATCTGATAGTCCCTTTATAGTTTTAACAATCATTTATCCCCTTGATAATAAGTGTACATATCATTAGGATATTATTGAAACCTTTCATAGATTAATATTATTAACATAGTTCAATATTCCCATCCTAGAAACCTTAATATGGTTTCCAATGATTTCAAGCATCCTGTAAACTTCACTACCTCCAATCGATAGACCAAAGATCAATCAATATCATGGAACTCTAATTTAATGTAAACCCCAACCCATCCTCAATGGGTCATATCACCCACGAGTCTAGTCCTCCCTCCTTATATAGTTACTAATAGATAGGAGGTGTATGTTCATGTACATGAATTTGACTTAGTGTAATCCTAGACTATGTTCCCATTGATTATCTCACCCTTATTCCCCCATTAATGATCCATAAATATCATTGTCATCCTATCAAGTGTAATCACCAAACATACCCTCTCATTTTTAGGTACCAACAAATGGGATTAACTATAAAGTGTTTCTCATGCATAAATTCCACACTAACTATTTATTGGTTCCTCTCACATAGAAGTACTAACTAAACAACTTTAAACTGTATATTATATAGTCTATTACACATGAAATTAAATTGATCAAATTATGTCATAGTCATATGAACTTATAATATAAGAAATCATTGGTCCTAGTTGTATTACCTTAAAAGACACATCAATTGATCCTAGATGAATGACCTTAAAAGGAACTTCATTTAGTTTTTAATGTATGACCTTAAAAGTCACTTTATTTAGTCTTAGACACATGACCTCAAAAGTAACTTCATTTTTTCATGGATATATAACCATAAAATGAACTACATTGGTCCATGTCACACCACCTTAAATGGTATGAAATGTCTTATTAAGTAGAAAAAAACTATGTGAGTTTTGATTCTATTTATAGTGATTTGTAGGAAAACCCTCTCATTGGATCGATCCCAAATCCACAACACCGACTATCTCCCTAGATAGTGATAAATTCTAGAGTACCCATCTATATGGATTTAAATCATAGTACCATAAAATAGTAAAATATAGATAGAGAAACCTATGATATATATATATATATATGTTCACATTGATACATGGCATCGATCGATCACTCCCAAAACCAATGAAATTAGTATTGTAACTGGTAAGTATTTGATAAATACATATTAAATTTATAAGAGAGTAAAAAAATAAGCAATAAGAACCCTTAAGGGAGGATCCGACCTCCCTTCCTCTAGGCCAACATGTAATACAAAGTATCGATGGTATGTACTAGAGACCGCCTACCTTTAGAAAGAATGTATACATAAGAAATAACAACCATGGAGTGTGTAGGGGAACAACCACACAATGAAAATTTTTGGGATAAAATAAAAGCTTTCATTATAGATCCCCTAAGAGTAAAATAATAATTTTTTTAATTATATTTTTTTTCTTCAAATTTTTGGATTATTTTTTATCAAACATGAACATGTTTTTCATTAGAGAATCAATTTTTTAGGAAAATAGTTCTTTAGATAGTAGATAGAAAGGTGAATGAATAAATAAAAAAAAAGCCAAATCTCTTTAACGATTTACAAAAGCTTGATGATCACGTCAAGGATGTCAGTTTCTGTTGTTGTATTATTAAAAAAGAACACCAAGATCACATAGAATGTGAAGAACTTGTTCTTTATTTTTCATGGAGATATAGAGAGAGGAAAATAGAGATTCCATCAATATGTTCCACCCATGATAAATGGGTGGGAGAGGAATATTTTCCAATGAAGAAATATTTTATTAGAGAAATGTATTATTTTATCATCATAAATTTTCCCTATTTAAAACTTCCCCATAAAAATATTAAAAATACTATCATTAAATAATTTATTTAAAACCTCTCATAAAGGCCATGAAAGGACCCAAATTTATAATGTTATTACCATTTATATCATATAACTAACCTTATGTCATGTAACTACGACATCACCAAGACATGTCACTACCTCTTCACTATTAAAAAAAATATTTTATTTTATTTTTATACATATTAAATCGCACAAATTCTCAGTCTTAGGTTCAAAATATTACTATAAAAATTATACATTTTCTATGAAAAAATCCTATTTTAGACACAACCGCGATGTTATAATTTCAATTTGATATTGTTTAAGAGTTATTAAATGTTCCAAAATGTATGGATTAAAAATATGGGCCACTAATAATTTTTTATTTTTTATTAATATAATATATATTTAAATATAATCTTGTCACATAATGATTATTTTTATACATAATGTTAATGTGATAATATCCTTAGAATACTTTTTTGCATCGATGTGTTATAATATTTTTCCACTATAGTGATATACTAGAGATAGTATGATGATATTCTTAAATATTTCCAATGGTCTGGATAATAACCATTTGATGGGATGAAGATTATGTTTTACTATCTGATAAAAGGGGATTATAATACATCAATACTTCTTCTCATGAATTTATCACTTGGTGATCTCCAAGAAGGAAGGTCAATAGAACAAAATCGCTACTATAAATTCCACATGATTTATATTTCATTGGATATTCTTATCTGTGAACATGTTTATGGGTCCTTAGACTTATTATTATTATTAATGTGTATCATGAACCATGTAATTTAATGTTCAGATAAAAACCATGATGATATATGCTCATGATGAGGTAGAATACTTTAAATGGGTGACAAGTGATATGAAATTAATTTAATAATTTAAGAAATGATTTTTCTATTCCATATTAATAAAATATGATATCTCTATCCCTTTTATTTAAATTAAATTTTCTAAAGAAATCCATGGCCATGGTAGTTTATAGATGATTTCTTTCCATGAAGAAAAAGAAAGATAAATCATTCAATTTTGGTGATTACATAAATATGAATTCTACTTGATGATATATCACTATACGAAGGGATTATATTACATAGTATAATTTATAGAAAGGTTTTTGTAGTTACTATATTAACTTATTTCTCTATAGGTTCCTTCATGTGTTGTTAGATGATGATCTGGGACTTTATGTAAGTTCACCTAATTCCATTGAGAATGATACAAAGAGGGTAACAAACTAAGTGTATCCAAAAATTAGATAAGGGGTTTTATGACATTATGAGTATTTAATGCTAAGTATATATTCTAAATTATATCATTTTTCATTTGTGGTGTGTTTACACAATAGTGACACATTCTCTAGAATTCTCTCAAGCATGTAGAGTAATATCCTCTGGTCCTCCCTCTCAATACATAGAGAGAACAAGTTACTTTATTATGATAAATAGTGAATAACATGAAGATATTGGTTCCTAAAATCTAGAACCTAGAATACCATGAATGTTTATTGGAGATTCATGGATCATGTGGATACTTTTATAGGAATTCTGACTTAGATTTTTCACTATACTAATAAAATAAGTTGAGTGGTAACCAAACTTGATTAAGGAGATTACCTAGAATGATGTATTTTTTTGTTAAAATTTATTATAAATTAAATTAAAATATTCTCTCTAGAGATTCTATTGTGTGTTCATTAATTTATTCATATATTATCTATTGGTACCAATGAAAAATAAAAATTGTGCATTGTTCCAACATTTTCACTATGACTTAGAGCCTGTAAGTTGTATTTAAGAATTCACATTATAATTTATAATTATTTATAATTTATTTGATCAATTTAATGAATTATTTTTATAGTTTTCATATTCATAATTTCATTATGGTTCCAAAGTTCAAGACAGTGCGTTAATCCAGATTCATATGGCCAAGAATGATAACAAAACATGCGAATAATTCTTGAAGAATCCATCAAGTGGTGACAAGGTCACTTGAAACATGACTTGTTTACATGATGTGTATTTTCTTATTACACAATATGTAACCATGATCAAACACACAAGGTACACACCACATAAATCTTGGTGTGCTATGTGGGTCAGTACATGGTGTAATTACATGCCGTGTATTGATTTCTATTATGAAACTCGGTTTGATGGGTACCAAAACATCAAGTAAATAGAATGTACACACCATGTAACCCAACATAGATTTAACACTATATAAATATAAGTTCATTGTGTGGGTCTGTACATGATGTAATTACACATTGCACATTATCTGTTAGCTAAGAAACATGATTAGATATGAACTACATGGTGTGTAATTGGTATTTACATGTCATGTAATGCATGTCAACCCACACAAGGTACATGCCAAGTTTTTTTATGTGTTTTATGGGTCAAAACATGGTGTTTTAAATTATATGTAAAATCTATGACTACATGACACATAACTATCATCATACACATATTGTACTTCTCGTACATTTATAGTGGTACACACCTCACATATTATTGAATTTAATGTGATCATACATGCCATTAATACTGTAACACCCCAAGATTTCATAGTGTGTTATTTCTTCAAAATAATTCAATAACTTGCACTACACGCAACACCGAGTTCAATCACATCATGACTTAAAAGCCATTCAAAAGAGGTTATGAATAGTATTATCTAAATTTTAAACTTTATATAATCCTTATAATTTTAGAATCCATATTATGAGTTTCTTAGATATAATGCAAGAACAAATTCATTTTCAGTATTGCACTTTTATCAACTTTTAATAGTGAACCCTTTTTAAATACAATATTTTAAACTTTTTGACTAAATGGGGACATCAAAAATTTAAAATGAAACATCCCAAGCTTCCACGGTACGCTTTCTTTGAATAATACAGTAGCGTGTGTTGTACGCAACCTTGAGTTTTAACACACACCACAACCAATCAAACTAGCCGTTATGAATAGTAATACCTACTTTTCGAAATTATATATACTTTATATTTCAAAATGGACTTCATTTTTGGATTCGGAATATCGAATTTAGCCTAAGGTGAAATTTTGGTACTTTTCGGATAACTTTAATATTTTGATGAATAGTGAAAATTACTAAATTTTAATTAAAAACAACTTTTTTAATCAAAATAATTAATAGTGATAAATTATGAATTTGAGTGGTTTTAGAGTATATTTAGAATATATTTTTACCATTTAATATAATGTTGGTCATTGGACATAATTTTACAATTAAACCGAACATAAACAAGTGTCAATCTTTTGATAGTTATTATCTCTTAAAAAACACGCTTTTTGTTTTGACAGTGGGAATTAATTTTAAATTAATTTCTGCCACTTCTGTGTTTTGAATTTAGAAAAATGGATTCCATATTTGGAATCAGTATGTCCAAATTGTGTAAATAGGTAACTTTTATTTTTAGACATTTTGAATAATTACTGTGGTAAATATTTTATTTACCATGGTTAAGGGTAAATCCGGTAAATAAGGGTTAACAAAATAATATTATAATAATACTAAATTACCCTAAAACGTGTCTTAACCCTATTGGTTGATACATGGTCGACCATGGGAATCTTTGGGTCTATTTTGGGACCCCATGGATCCACTTGTAAGTGATAATGACACATTATATTAATAAAGTTAAAATAAAAATAAAAATGGCATAAGCTTACATCTTTTAGAAGAACAATTTTTACATAGGGTTATAAATGTTGGATTTTCGATTATAAATATTCATTAGAAATATAAAACGATTTCCTACATAATGATATTTTATTTATAATTTTTAGACATCAAATAATTTAAATTATTAATGACACAATAATGATGCAATGTTTACCTCATTAATAAATCATTTAAATAAATAAGATTATAATGATTAAAATATTATCTAAAACCTGTCCAATTCTTATTGGTTGATGTTATGTAGAATATGAGTCATCTTATCTTCGACCTCAATGATTTTTGGACCATTATAAACCGAATAAAAATATATTATAAAGTAATACTTTCACACTTTCCTAAAGAGCCCCTCCTCTCCCTTATAAAAGGAGACCACTTCTACTCATTCCTCACACCTCTCAAGCCACTTGGCTCGTCCAAACTCTGCCCAACTAAGCTCCCCACATCCCTCTACTCCTCCTTGAAGCTTCCCCTTAGGAAGAAAGCATTTCAAGAAGTCCTTTGGTTCAAACCAAAGTGAGTTACCTAAATTAAAGGTAACGATTTCTCTTAAATTATTTTCATTTATTTTGCTTCTCCAACCCCCAAAATCTTTTTATTTCCCTTCTTTTGTAACAACACCAGTATCCTCAATATACTAGGATGTTGTTATAAGAAGTATTCAAACTACACATACACACAACTCCATCTAATGGATGATGAACATAATGTTTCTGTGGATGGAAAATTAACGCCTCACGAAACGATGATTGTTCAAATACATCTTTCCGCCTCTCATGGTGGCCATTATGATGGCACTGTAATTAAATATGGTATTAATGATATATATTTTATATATAACCTTCTGTAATTCCATTTTATTTCATACCATTATTCGTTTCATGTTGTATATACATACGATAATTTCATTTGAGGAAGTGCGGACTACCGCCCCCTTAAAATGATATGACTCGTTCATACCACACATGGAACGTATAAAGGATGGTGTTAATGAACTTAAGTAACATATATAAAATATTATATTATACTGGAATAGTAATATACCTATGTATCATTTGGATTCGATTCTTTTAAAATAAAAATTAAATGGAAGTAGCGTTCGTGCGTACATACGGACTACCGTCTCCACGAACGCGATGAGATTCATTCTCCATCGTATCCATTCAAGTATAATTATCATTTAATGATTTAAAAATGATGTTTAAGGACTTGATATCATTCTGGATATGAATAAGATACAACAAACATGACTTATGTAACAAAACATATAAAAGAAAATGAGTAAGTTAACACCCGAAACGACGATAATTCTAAGATATTATTAACAAATCAATGTTAAAAGATCATATATGATATCATATTAATATATATGATTCTTTTATAATTTAATAACAATTATTTCACCATTATACAGGAGGTTAACCTACCCCAACCAAGGAAAAGTACAAGGTAAGGGTTATTTCACAATCTCTTCATTATCCGAGGTTGTTTATACGTAATAATCTACCGGGATCTCTTTATCATCCACATCCATGTTTCTTAAAAATGTATTTCAAAACATTTTTACTATTTACAAGAATATGGGTTAAAGTCATTTATACCCTTGTTTGACTTTTTATAAGAGGTTTATAAAGGAATCTTTCCGTCATTTTCAAAACAAGGTCCTTTTTAACCTTTTCGACAGAATTGAGGTAAGAATGTTTTTTTTAACTTATACGGCGGGTGCGGTTACTTTCCGCCGTTATAAAATCGTCGAAGCTTTCCTTACAAGCTTATAAGAATATTTTCAAAGAAAATGTTTTATTTTATATGGATCTTAAATGTTTTCAAAATAAAAGGAAATACTTCTTTTAAAAGAATTTTGATTTCATCTATGTCAACATCCTTTGATGGATTTTAAGATTATTTGAAGTTGATTTATTATAATACAAAACTTCTATATTTTATTGAAGGTTTTGTGATATGTTTGAATGTGGATGTGCTATTTTATACCATACATAGTTTATGGTGAAACTATTGACATTTCGTATGCTAGTTTTAACCCAAATGTTTATGTTATATTTCAAACTTTTCTTCAGATGAATGTGCTAAACAAGTATGTTCCGGGTTGGGGACCGGTAAAAGTAAGCCCTCCAGGTTGGGGACTGGTTAAAGTAAGCCCTCCAGGTTAGGGACTGGTAAAAGTAAGCCCTCCGGTTTGGTCTCCGGTTATTAGAGGTACTCCGGGTTGGTGTCCGGTTATTAGAGGCACTCCGGGTTGGTGTCCGGTTATTAGAGGCACTCCGGGTTGGTGTCCGGTTATTAGAGGCACTCCGGGTTAGTGTCCGGTTATTAGAGGCACTCCGGGTTGGTGTCCGGTTATTAGAGGCACTCCGGGTTGGTGTCCGGTTATTAGAGGCACTCCGGGTTGGGTTCCGGTTAGAAGTAACCCCTAGGTCTTGGGATGAGGCCTAGACAATGAAATTAACGTTTGACATTATGCATTCCATAATTATGAAAGTGGTTATTGATATTGCATGTGATTATTCGATTAGTAGAATATCCATGTGAACAAGTAAATGGCATTATTTCATTTTACTTTTTCCATACTATGTTGAAGTTCAATTTTAAAAGGCTTTTGTTTTAGTAATTCATTGCCTTAAATGTTTATGCTTATTTTGAATGTTCCGCTATATTGTTATCCTTACTGGGCATTTGAACTCACCCCTTTTCTATGTTTTATTTTTCCCAGGTAGTGAAGAAGTAAATTATGAATGACTTGCAGGGATATTATGAGGGGTTAATAGTGTGGATATGAAGACTTTGTTGTTGTAGTAGTTTTTCACTTTTAAATGTAATGTAAAACTTTATGATTTTATCTAGTGTTTCCAAGGCTACTAAACCAATCGGTCTTTCGGGATTTGATCTTTCTTGTGATCATGCCAATGTTATGTAATAATGCACCGACTCTGGGTAGCTGGGGTCGGGGCGTTACAGTTGGTATCAGAGGAAGTTTAGTACAAACCTTGGAAACTAGATTTAGATAAACTCTGATTAGAGCACGTAGACCTAAGATGAACTTTGAGGATTAGTATAGAAGAACTTCCTAGAATTTTGGTATTGTAGAGATTTTGTGAGTTTTCCGAGCAATACATCCCTGTCTGGATACGAGCAGGTAGAGGCGGCTCTGGCACAGATGTACCTAGGGGTAAAACCCGAAAACACCGCTTTGAGCTAGACTCGAACGGGAACTGGTGCACGACAACGGGCCTTGCTGCACTCTTGGTTACGACACTCCCGGGGGATATGCTTAGGATAACTCTCATTTTCTTTACAAATCATTTTGAAGGGATTATGAGTATATACTTCCTCAAAGAAAACATTCTTATGATTATGGATTATATCCATAAATAGTTCAATTTATGTTAAGTGTATTATAAGTATGGGATTATGTATTTTGATTCATAAACTGATCTAGTGTATTCCATTGTTTAGAAATGGCGCCCAGTAGAAGGAATGAGAACTCCAGAAATGAACATGATCCAAAGAGAAGGAAGGATCATATCTTTCATGGTCTTAAGCTAGAATTTATAAGAGAAATAGTCTCCCATGTATTATCATCATATGAAGAAATAATATCATGTGTTGATAAGATAAGTAAAGAGTTTACTGAGTCTTATGGCTTTGAAGGGAAGCAAGAGAAGAAAAGGATAGAAGAGAGAAAGATGGATAAAGGGAAGAGGGAAAAGAAGAATTTTCCCATATGTGGTAACTGTGGAAAGAAACACCCTGTAACTTTCCTGAAAGGAATGGGAGTTTGTTATAAGTGTGGAGGAAAAGGGCACAAAGTACATGACTGCAAGGGTAAGAAAATGGTTTCAAATGTACAATGCTTCATTTGCAAGGAGTTTGGACACTACGCGAACCTATGTCCCAGTCATCAGACTATGCCGCAAATGATGCTATTGGATAATAATCAAGTTATGATACTACCACAGATTAAGAGGAATGATTAGAGTTATTATGTTGATTATATCAATTGAGTGTTGTATCAACAATGTACTTGTTATAATAATTATGGAGTATATAAGGATTGTACTGCAGTACTATTTCATTAAGGACTTGAGATTATGTGGAACAAAGAAAAGTGACTCAATAGCAGGATAAATTTTTGGAAAATATATGGTTGAGAGAATGATAAACCATAATATAGTTCTGTTACCGAAGTAGTGATTTTGGAATAATACATGATTGTTTTGGATAAATTATATTGGATATTCTTGACTACCTTCGAACTGACTAATGATTTGTATATTCCATCATTTTTGGGGTTTAAAACATTTTTGGATTAATGAAGTATATCCAGCTTTCTATATGGAATAAGGGAGCATGAATGTAATCAATAATGAATATGGTAATTCAGGATGTTTCAGTGTATTAAAAGAATACATGATGAAGGTATTCATATGCTATTACGGGGTAAAAAGGTTCTACATTATGCTTACCTTACTTATAAATGTTGGACTGTGAGTTTGGATAGAAGTATTTTGGATAGTTCTAGTTTGGATTATTTTGGATTGCCATAAAAGGACAACCCGGAGGTCGGGCGGCAACCCGTCGCGTCCGGCAAGGCTGCGAGACTTGAACCCGCAACCGAAGGGCGACAAGGGTGTATCACCTACCACTGGACCACGAGATGTCCTGAATTAAATAATGTAGTTTTTATTAAAAGATCTTGTAGATGAATTATAAATTCGTTTATTTTGGAACCCTATACGAATAGTGTAAATAGAATTTTTTTTTACATTCTATTATGTTTTAGAGTGAAAGATGAGTTTGTGGTTGAAATTTATTAATGGATAAAAATCTAATTATAAAGTAAGTATATCTCCTTATGATCTTAGCCAATCTCATAAATAAATTCCTCAACATTAAGAAAATCAACTTAGAACAAAAATGTTTTCCTAGATGGTACCTTAAATCATCACTAATTTATGGCTTTGGGATTGTTGGCCTTTTCATAGCCATGTTCTCTACCACTCTCCATTAGATAATTGATGGTTGGATTTTTCTTCCATATCCATATTTTCCTACATGGAACCCTAGTATGTGTTATTTTCGGTAATCTTCATACTTTCGACTCATTATTTTAAATAGAGTCCTCATTAATTCATTTTTCGATGTGGGATTTCAACTAAGATATTTTGAAACGTCAAAAATGTGTTATCCTAATACCCTATGTTTTGTTGAACCGATGGTATTTCAAATCATCATAGATTGATGAATTTAAGGACCTTAATTTTATACTTGTTTGTGATTGATGACCTCAATCACTACCTATAAATATTTACGTTTTTCCTCCAATTATATGTCTCTAATTGCCACCAATGTTCTCCTAATCGAGATCATAATTTGGTGGTGACCCTTTCATTTCTCTTTTCCTCATGATAAAACTAAATTTTAGTAACCCAATTTCCGATGTGGGTTTTCCCACAAATATATTTTCTATTTTCAACCTTTTATTTTCGAAGAACAATTTCAAATTGCGAGGACGCAATTTCTTGAAGGAGGGGAGAATGTAACACCCCAAGATTTCATAGTGTGTTATTTCTTCAAAATAATTCAATAACTTGCACTACACGCAACACCGAGTTCAATCACATCATGACTTAAAAGCCATTCAAAAGAGGTTATGAATAGTATTATCTAAATTTTAAACTTTATATAATCCTTATAATTTTAGAATCCATATTATGAGTTTCTTAGATATAATGCAAGAACAAATTCATTTTCAGTATTGCACTTTTATCAAATTTTAATAGTGAACCCTTTTTAAATACAATATTTTAAACTTTTTGACTAAATGGGGACATCAAAAATTTAAAATGAAACATCCCAAGCTTCCACGGTACGCTTTCTTTGAATAATACAGTAGCGTGTGTTGTACGCAACCTTGAGTTTTAACACACACCACAACCAATCAAACTAGCCGTTATGAATAGTAATACCTACTTTTCGAAATTATATATACTTTATATTTCAAAATGGACTTCATTTTTGGATTCGGAATATCGAATTTAGCCTAAGGTGAAATTTTGGTACTTTTCAGATAACTTTAATATTTTGATGAATAGTGAAAATTACTAAATTTTAATTAAAAACAACTTTTTTAATCAAAATAATTAATAGTGATAAATTATGAATTTGAGTGGTTTTAGAGTATATTTAGAATATATTTTTACCATTTAATATAATGTTGGTCATTGGACATAATTTTACAATTAAACCGAACATAAACAAGTGTCAATCTTTTGATAGTTATTATCTCTTAAAAAACACGCTTTTTGTTTTGACAGCGGGAATTAATTTTAAATTAATTTCTGCCACTTCTGTGTTTTGAATTTAGAAAAATGGATTCCATATTTGGAATCAGGATGTCCAAATTGTGTAAATAGGTAACTTTTATTTTTAGACATTTTGAATAATTACTGTGGTAAATATTTTATTTACCATGGTTAAGGGTAAATCCGGTAAATAAGGGTTAAAAAAATAATATTATAATAATACTAAATTACCCTAAAACGTGTCTTAACCCTATTGGTTGATACATGGTCGACCATGGGAATCTTTGGGTCTATTTTGGGACCCCATGGATCCACTTGTAAGTGATAATGACACATTATATTAATAAAGTTAAAATAAAAATAAAAATGGCATAAGCTTACATCTTTTAGAAGAACAATTTTTACATAGGGTTATACATGTTGGATTTTCGATTATAAATATTCATTAGAAAGCTAAAAAGATTTCATACATAATGATATTTTATTTATAATTTTTAGACATCAAATAATTTAAATTATTAATGACACAATAATGATGCAATGTTTACCTCATTAATAAATCATTTAAATAAATAAGATTATAATGATTAAAATATTATCTAAAACCTGTCCAATTCTTATTGGTTGATGTTATGTAGAATATGAGTCATCTTATCTTCGACCTCAATGATTTTTGGACCATTATAAACCGAATACAAATATATTATAAAGTAATACTTTCACACTTTCCTAAAGAGCCCCTCCTCTCCCTTATAAAAGGAGACCACTTCTACTCATTCCTCACACCTCTCAAGCCACTTGGCTCGTCCAAACTCTACCCAACTAAGCTCCCCACATCCCTCTCCTCCTCCTTGAAGCTTCCCCTTAGGCAGAAAGATTTTCAAGAAGTCCTTTGGTTCAAACCAAAGTGAGTTACCTAAATTAAAGGTAACGATTTCTCTTAAATTATTTTCATTTATTTTGCTTCTCCAACCCCCAAAATCTTTTTATTTCCCTTCTTTTGTAACAACACCAGTATCCTCAATATACTAGGATGTTGTTATAAGAAGTATTCAAACTACACATACACACAACTCCATCTAATGGATGATGAACATAATGTTTCTGTGGATGGAAAATTAACGCCTCACGAAACGATGATTGTTCAAATACATCTTTCCGCCTCTCATGGTGGCCATTATGATGGCACTGTAATTAAATATGGTATTAATGATATATATTTTATATATAAGCTTCTGTAATTCCATTTTATTTCATACCATTATTCGTTTCATGTTGTATATACATACGATAATTTCATTTGAGGAAGTACGGACTACCGCCCCCTTAAAATGATATGACTCGTTCATACCACACATGGAATGTATAAAGGATGGTGTTAATGAACTTAAGTAACATATATAAAATATTATATTATACTGGAATAGTAATATACCTATGTATCATTTGGATTCGATTCTTTTAAAATAAAAATTAAATGGAAGTAGCGTTCGTGCGTACGTACGGACTACCGTCTCCACGAACGCGATGAGATTCATTCTCCATCGTATCCATTCAAGTATAATTATAATTTAATGATTTAAAAATGATGTTTAAGGACTTGATATCATTCTGGATATGAATAAGATACAACAAAAATGACTTATGTAACAAAACATATAAAAGAAAATGAGTAAGTTAACACTCGAAACGACGATAATTCTAAGATATTATTAACAAATCAATGTTAAAAGATCATATATGATATCATATTAATATATATGATTCTTTTATAATTTAATAACAATTATTTCACCATTATACAGGAGGTTAACCTACCCCAACCAAGGAAAAGTACAAGGTAAGGGTTATTTCACAATCTCTTCATTATCCGAGGTTGTTTATACGTAATAATCTACTGGGATCTCTTTATCATCCACATCCATGTTTCTTAAAAATGTATTTCAAAACATTTTTACTGTTTACAAGAATATGGGTTAAAGTCATTTATACCCTTGTTTGACTTTTTATAAGAGGTTTATAAAGGAATCTTTCCGTCGTTTTCAAAACAAGGTCCTTTTTAACCTTTTCGACAGAATTGAGGTAAGAATGTTTTTTTTAACTTATACGGCGGGTGCGGTTACTTTCCGCCGTTATAAAATCGTCGAAGCTTTCCTTACAAGCTTATAAGAATATTTTCAAAGAAAATGTTTTATTTTATATGGATCTTAAATGTTTTCAAAATAAAAGGAGATACTTCTTTTAAAAGAATTTTGATTTCATCTATGTCAACATCCTTTGATGGATTTTAAGATTATTTGAAGTTGATTTATTATAATACAAAACTTCTATATTTTATTGAAGGTTTTGTGATATGTTTGAATGTGGATGTGCTATTTTATACCATTCATAGTTTATGGTGAAACTATTGACATTTCGTATGCTAGTTTTAACCCAAATGTTTATGTTATATTTCAAACTTTTCTTCAGATGAATGTGCTAAACAAGTATGTTCCGGGTTGGGGACCGGTAAAAGTAAGCCCTCCAGGTTGGGGACTGGTTAAAGTAAATCCTCCAGGTTAGGGACTGGTAAAAGTAAGCCCTCCGGTTTGGTCTCCGGTTATTAGAGGTACTCCGGGTTGGTGTCCGGTTATTAGAGGCACTCCGGGTTGGTGTCCGGTTATTAGAGGCACTCCGGGTTGGTTTCCGGTTATTAGAGGCACTCCGGGTTGGTGTCCGGTTATTAGAGGCACTCCGGGTTGGTGTCCGGTTATTAGAGGCACTCCGGGTTGGTGTCCGGTTATTAGAGGCACTCCGGGTTGGGTTCCGGTTAGAAGTAACCCCTAGGTCTTGGGATGAGGCCTAGACAATGAAATTAACATTTGACATTATGCATTCCATAATTATGAAAGTGGTTATTGATATTGCATTTGATTATTCGATTAGTAGAATATCCATGTGAACAAGTAAATGGCATTATTTCATTTTACTTTTTCCATACTATGTTGAAGTTCAATTTTAAAAGGCTTTTGTTTTAGTAATTCATTGCCTTAAATGTTTATGCTTATTTTGAATGTTCCGCTATATTGTTATCCTTACTGGGCATTTGAGCTCACCCCTTTTCTATGTTTTATTTTTCCCAGGTAGTGAAGAAGTAAATTATGAATGACTTGCAGGGATATTATGAGGGGTTAATAGTGTGGATATGAAGACTTTGTTGTTGTAGTAGTTTTTCACTTTTAAATGTAATGTAAAACTTTATGATTATATCTAGTGTTTCCAAGGCTACTAAACCAATCGGTCTTTCGGGATTTGATCTTTCTTGTGATCATGCCAATGTTATGTAATAATGCACCGACTCTGGGTAGCTGGGGTCGGGGCGTTACAAATACTATATAGCTTAAACCATGAAACTATACACTATTTATATCATGAAATTACATATAGGCATACACACAGTGTAAGTACATGGTACATGTCAAGGACCATACATAAAGTGTGTCACATGACATGTCAAGTGACGATACCCACCATGAACCTATTTTTTTTAAATAATTAATTATTTTAATTATTTTTGATTTTTTGAATCATATTCTTATGTCTCAGGTGTTGGTAGGGAACAACGATTTATTGTGATTCCAATATCATCACCATAATTTCAATGTGATAAGCCACCAAAAGTTTTCATTCAAAAGTACAATAGAAAATTGGACCTCTATAAGTTCACTTCCCTCAACAAAGTGTACCAAAAGTTGGAATTCAAAGCACCCTACTCATGAAACTATGTTAACCTCACACTCACCTTAAAAAAACATTATAGGAAACAATAATTCAATCAACAAAAAATACACAAATCATGAAATTAACATAATATATTATTGTTCTTCATATGAGTTGTCCTATGGTAATGGGAGGAATCTCCATAACTTTATATATTCATTGAAAGTAAAAAATAGTACATTAAAATGAAATGTCGAGTCATTGAGAATTATTATAGAGTATTAACTCTTTTTAAACCGCTGATGCAATATAAATGATCATGATGTATTGTACATGTGTGTAATACACTATTCTAATTACTCCTCGCTTCCTTTTATGGGGGAATTAGTTGATTTTCCTTCTCACACCACCTTCCCAAATTTATGGAGAGCCTATATATTGAATGTGACTATTCAATTATAGTAACCTCATTGGCCTTGAACACTTTCATTGAAAAACTTCTAGAGTATTTATTCAAGATACTTCCTTCTAGAGAATTCAATGAAACTTATGGACCACACTTTTATGTCTTTTTCATAATGAATTACTATTTTTCTTTTTCCACTCAAGAGATAAAATAACACTATCTACACACTAATTCCAAGATCCTAACACTGACTGTATTTCTAGTAAACATGTTTCTTGTGCATGAATTTCTGGTAAAACATAACTAGTATTCGCATCCCAATAATATCCCACTTTAAGATTATTTAAGAATAAATCCTAAGAAAACTCTCCTATAAACATTATTACTTATCTTTTTATGGTACACAACGTTCCTCCCATGTCCTTAAATTCACACAAGCCCTACTAAGGGACAATGTTTCATCAAGATTTCTTAAACTAATGTTGTATTGAACATGTATTCTGAATTTTCTCTACCCAAAATATTCTAGATATATAACACTTTCTCCTATAACATGTTTATGTTGAAGTGTTACTTTAAGTTAATGTGCTTTATTCGTTCATGGAATAATTTTTTTTCCAAGTGGGTTGTATTTTAGATATAAAAAAAGAATCTCTACTTCCCAAATTCTTCTTAATTCCTTCAGCAATTACTTAAACCAAACCATATCCTTATGTACTTCCATTGTATTAATATACTTGACGTCTATTGAACTCAATGTAACAATATTTTATAGTCATGAAATTTAACTAACTATTGTTCCTCTATATGTAAAAATGAATATAGTTTTGATCTTTCTGTTGTATGAATCTATAGAGAAGTTTGAGATAATAAAATCTTATAATGGATCTTCCTCCCCAAAATAAAGAGCCTCATTTTCCATTCCTTAAAATATTATAGGATTCACTTAATAGATTCTTAATTTTTATTACCGAGATTCTATATAAAACAAAATAAAAAACCCAATTTAAATGAAATATATGGTTGGGAAAAATCATAGCATACATTAAGCTTATGATAGATGAAGAGTATGATAATTTTTTCCTATACTAGTAATCTTCTTCCATTATTGGTGCTTTTTCTCTGGAAAATTTAAAGTGTCTCGAAAAAGGATTAGAGACTATATTATATCCCGTATTTTTAATTTTTTATGATCTTCCAAATGCACTCTTTTTAAGATAGCCCCAAAGTTTTGGATTTCTTATATCAATCAATCCTCATGCCCAAAAACATCTTGTATTCCTCAATATATTTAATATTGAAAATTTTGGACAACTTATTTTTATATTTTTGAATCTTTCTTTCATCTATTCCAACAAGTAGCATTCTATCAACATGAAAAAGAAAGATAATGAAATTCCCATAATATAGTTACTTTTAGTAACAATAGTGATATGAATTTTATCACTTTAACCCTTACTATTTTATAAATACATCCAATTTCTAATTCCACTATAGTGTTTCTTTTGTCAGTCCGTAAAATCTTTTCTTCAATTTACATACCAAATTCTGGTTCTCATCTTCCATGAAGCCTACTAGTTGCCTCAAGTCAACTTCATCCTCAAAATCACCATGAAAGAAAGTTATCTTTATTTTCATATTATTTAAGTATAGATCATAAAATTATCTTATACTTAAAAATATATGAATGGTATAATGATTAACTATTGGTGATAATATTTCTTATAAATCTACTCTTTCCTTTTGTTGAAAACCTTTCATTACCTGCCATGTCTTATACCTTTTTCTTTGCATCAAAATATTCCTAAATACACTAAAACCATTTATTCTCTAATGATTTTCTATACTTTACTTTCAACCATCTTTTATGATCTATTGAAAATCAATGAAGCCATCACATAATTCATATTCAACCCCACCATTTTGATTATATGAGCAATGTTTCTTATTATGAATATTCAAGTTTTACAATATCCATTAATTGTAAAAAATTCGTTTTATCCACAAACCATTGAACTAGTATCCTAGTTATGGTCAATATTCTTAATAGAATATGTTTCTCTAAAGTGCTAAGCTCAAATCTATATTTTGGTACCTAAAATTATAGCATTAAAAATTCTAGATCCCAAACTTTTGGTGCTCCCATTCAAGCTTTATTCATTCCAAAAATTTATATGTAATCTTCTTTTGATATTACTGTTTGAATTTTGGTGCTTTTAACACTTGAAAATGAGTTTTATAGTTGTTTTTAATTTTTGGTAAATTCAATAAGATCATCCTAGAATTAAAAATTTAATTCTACCTCCATCTATTTATCTACCAAGTTTTGGTCTTTATACATAATTTTCTCATTAAAGAAGACATCTTAACTCCCAATGGCTTGTCATATCTCAATATTATATAACTAATACCATTTTTTTGTTCAACATATATTATGAGAAAAAATATTTTTTATTTTTTTCTTAAATTTTATCTTAATACATATAATTTATATTTACATATGATAAACTATCAAATAATTTAATATGATGAACTTCTGGTCATTTTCTAAACTATAACTTCTTCGAAAGTTCCTACCCAACCATCATTGTTGTACTTCTCTTGATGAGATATTTCATTGTGTTGAGTGAATCTAACCAAATTAACTTAATCATTCATGAAACTAACCTCATACTCTAGGATTTATTTTTTAAAGTCTTATTCATTCATTTATCCACTCTATTCTACCATGGAGTTCTAGGAACCAACTTATCATTCCTTATTCCCTTCTTCTGGTTGAATATTCAAATATTAAGTCTTGTGTACTCATAAATATTGTATATCTAGATATAATTTAACTTCTATACATATTACCTTTAGGATAAGCCTTTATAATGAAAAAAATTTGAAATATATCAGTCATATGAATTATAAATTAAATCTAAAATTTTATTATAGCACTATCGAGGAAATATATAATAAATCAACATCAAAATGAACTGGGGTAGGTCCCTAGACATTAGAATACTATAGTTATGATTTCTGGACTCTAGTATTCTTAACATCTAAATTAAAGTATACTCTCATTTTTCCCCAACATAAAAATTTCACAATTTCCTATTTCCACATGATCAATTTTCAGTATACCTTTTTTCTGATAGAACTTTCATATTATTCTCACTCAGGTGTCTAAACCGACAATGCCAATCTTTATTATTTATAGAAGTTATACTTATAGAAAATTAAACCTTATCAAAAATTTTGATCAAGTAAATATTCCCATCCTTTAATTCTCATGAAACTAACATAGATACTAGGGTAACCTTACATGACCCATTTTCAAAAGTAGTACTATATCCTGCTACATTGAGTTGTGTGATAGAAATAATATTTTTTTACCATCAAGTGGTGTGAATAACTTCTGTTAGTTTCAATAATATAATGTTCTGTATCCAAATGTTGATTTCTAATTTTATAATAACATTCTAGGCTTCATCATCCACTATATGAACATTTCAAAACTTCCCAAATACATAATTGACTATGCATATTTGATCACCAGTTGAATGAAAATATAGTCAAGAATTAATTACCAAAGACTCTACTTAATTATTCATAATGTAAAAGTAATTGTTTCTTAATTCTTGTTAAATGAAATAAATTTCACAACCAGAGTTTGAAGTTTTTCTATAATTATCCATGTCACTTATTTAATTTCTTTTGATATGTCCTTTCTTCCCACAATTTCAAAATATATAACCTATTCTAACTGAATTGTTTTGACACCTTTATCATGAATTATCTTCGGAATGCTTCTTTCGATAGGATTGGTTCCATTAAGGTGACCATAATCTCTATTCAGTATTAAGTACACTTCTAGAAGGTGTTTTAAAATTCATCTATCTAACATCCTCTTTCAGGATCAAATTATAGATATCATCAAACACTAAATTGGGTTTTCCACTAGAGTTACTGACCACAATAACCATATTATCCCAACATTTAGGAAGAAAGAATAACAAAATAAACACCGAAATTTTATAAAACAATGTTACCTTAAATGATTATAGATGCACATGGATAATATTGAATTCATTTATATGACCTAATTCTGGTTTTCCTTCCAACAACAATAACCTAAACAACCACCATAATATGAAAAATTTGTCGAGGGACGTTGGGTTTTCATATGTATCTACCAAATCATTCATAATATTCATCATAGTTTTCTTTTCCTAAATTTTTAAATAATCATTTAATTCCAAATAAATTCTTACTATAATACATGAGACCCTACTATAGTAGGTAGACACCACATCATAAACTATCACAAAATACACAATCTAAGGAGCCTTTATTAATGAGTATATTTAAAATTTTAATTTATAAATGTTTTAAATTTATTTGAACAAAATAAAATTAATTTTTTAATTCTTAAAAAATATATTATATTATGATAAATGTTTGGGATTTTTCTAGAAAAAAGTGATTTTTAGGTGAATAGTACAATATACCATTTTTACTAATACTGCATCATTTATGACATTATTAGTATATAATTATAACATAAAAATGTATCAAACCATTTAATTGACCTAATATTAATTTTTTAATTGAATTTAAAAATTTTAAAATATTGATGATAATTTACAAATCCATGATTGATATTTTAGAAATAAAGTAATATTTTTTAAGAATTGTTTGATTATATTATACTTTTATCAAATTAAAATTAATTTTAATCACAATTTTAAATTAAATAAAAATAAATGGATTTCATATTTATAATAATTTGGTCTAAATTATCTAATAAATACCACTCTATTTCTATACATGAATATTATGTTACCTTAGTTAAAAACTAGTTACCGCGGTAAAAGCTAAAATGCTAAAAGTAACAATTAAAGTGGTAAAAGTCTTGAAACATGAAGAAAACATGTATAAAATTAAATTTATGAGGATTATATTGATTTTAAATCTTTCCTAATACAATATTGTCTATTTAGAGCCACTTGACATGTTTAACATGTGCTCTCTTTATATTAATATGAAATATTTAAAAAAATTCCATTCACACCGCTTATAAAAGGGTCCTCTCACCACCCATACAATAACACTATAAATTTTTCCCTCTTGAAACTATCACTTATTTAATTTCCCCATCATACTTGTTCACTATAATAATATTCCTTTGAATCCATTCCTTTTCAAGGAATTCTCTAATAGAAACCTAATTTTCTAAATGTCAGTTCACTCTTTTCACTAGCATATTTTCCCTTTATCTTTCCATTTAAAATTTATTTTTCCAATATTATATGATTAATTAAGAAATTATAGTATAATTAATTTTTTATCATTTAAATAAAAACTAACTACATTTATCATTTAAATTATTAAAACAAAACTATCATATGTGCGTTGTACGGAAAATTGCCTCCACGGTGCAATATGTTTCATTTTCTTCAACTACCTTACAATACTAGATATAAGGATGGGATTAAAGGATAAATATGATTTTTATGATATCATTAATATTATTATACAAAAAATTGGATAACCTACTAGTTATATGGTTATCACATAATCATAGTTAATTTTATCTTTTAAAACAAGAGTACTAAGAGTATAATTTTTTATTCAAATTCTGTAATATTTTCATATGCATTAATTATTCCTAAAATTAATTTATAATTATTATATATCACAGTAATAAATAATAAATAATATCATTATACATTTGGTATAACTATATTACAAAAAAAACACCACATAATCATTCATTAAATTAGGGTATGTTCATGTTTGAGTCAGTTTAACCACCTACTTGAAAAATAATATGGATTTATTTCACGAATTAATATGAGAACATAATTAATAGTATAATATAATGTAAAATTTTAAATAATCATTATTTTTTTTGATTCTGGAGTTTTTATATCAATATTTAATTCATTAATTAAGAAAACACACTTCTATCGTCAAGAATCATTGAAACACACTTGTTATTGATTTTATCTTTGAGGATTAAGACTGAAACAGTCATGGAAGGAATTTTATATGTCATAAATTTTTATAAATCATCCCTAATAATAGATTTAATAACCCGGTAAAGATGATATTTTTAATGATAATTAATACAGACACAATTAATACGAAACTATTACAAATGATCAAAAGCATAAACATCCAATATAGAAAATAGGTTTAATTATTATAGATAATTACTATTAATGAAGTGTATTCATGAAAATGGGTATGAGTAAGGTTCTTAATTAATTGATCATATATATGTTTGTGATACAAGTTGTTAAAGTATATTTATGGATGTTAGGATAAGAGGAAAGCATTTTCAATCTCAAATTCCTCTCTTTGAGACACGTTTTGTATTATACACATAATTTTATATATGTGGTGTATATACTACCTATTTGAGATGTTATATCATGAAATGAATTTTATTCATGGAATTTTAAGATCAATTTGAAACCCTCACTTTCTTGGTATTTTGATTGTATTTCCACCCAAACTATAAGAGGGGTTTTTGCTCCTTAATATTCATCCTTTGTGATTCATGTTATATTAAACAACAATTTAATTTTGTGGGGTGAATAAATTTACATAAAAGAATTTTTACCATATTAATTATGAAATTTAAAGGATTTATCTGTTTATATTTTTATCCCTCCCTCATATTCTTCTGATTCAAGAGCTACTAAAACCATTGTAAAATTCAATCTTTTCCTAGTGTAAATCCATATTAAATTTAGGTAAAGTAGAAGTTTTTGTAGTTTGTGGCACAAATTCACCTAGGGATAATAAAAACCAAAAGGGTTGTTTGAAAATTGACTCAAACATTACTTTTTTTATTGTGAATGGGGATATTATTGGATACATAGAGAGACACTCATAGGGGATATGATTTGGAATGTTAACATGATATTTATGAACCATGATGGTTGATTTTTCTTAATATTTCCTTGGTCTCCTACCAATTCAAGATAATGAATCCAATTACCATCTTTTATGTATAACCCAACACATTAAAATTTCACTTGGAATTTTATTTATTTATAAGGGTTCTTCATGTTAATTTGAAGATACCCCATAGATTATAATTTGATTAAGGGATGTTCTCGTAGACATCCACATTATTCCATTAAATGGTGAAGTATTTGTTTTTTATATTTATCATGATATAGATATATATGTTTTTATTCAACCATAAGGTTCCTTAGGGAATGTTATGAAAGATCTCGGGGAATCTTATGGTGAATTAATTGAACTTAATTTGGTGATGGGTAGGGCTTAGAATTATACATCCTCTCAATTCATCTACAGGTCTCATGAGACAAAACAATTAGGGTTTTGGTGTATGCCTCTCCCATATCATTATATTTTCTTAGGTAAAGGCCATGAAAACAGGTTTTTGATGTCCAATATTCTGAATTACATCATTATGAGATCAATGATTATTGTTATCAATGTTTTCATTAATTATCATAGACATAACATGCCCTTATTTTTAGTTGATATGGATTCATGTTGTTTAAATATCCTTTCCATATCAATTATTATGTGTTTGTGTGTAAAGACCCAAAATTCCATGTGGATTTTTTTAATTATATGGGAATATTAAGAGTCCGTGAAAATTTACGGTGCATGATTCTGAGACCCTGAGTGGCTAGAATGAATTTCTGAACTTTTTTTCGGGTAAATTGAGTAAACGTGCGAGTGGGTTTTTGTAACTTTTGAACCGGTGCTCAGAATTGAAATCTGAGGACACAGTTGAGCTCGTAGTGCTGGTATTCGCTTAAGGAGACCTTCACCTCGACCGTAGTAGGTCAAGGGTGAAAGTTAGTTTTTGCGCTTTTTGTGGGAGAAAATAAAATAAATTAACTTTATTTTATTTTTGAAATTCAATCCTCTCAAATTGAATTCGGTGGTGGGGACCACCCAATCCTTGAACTCCCATTTTAATGAGGGAGGTGAATCTTGGGTTCTTTTCCCATTAATTGTGCGAACATAAAATTAATTAATGTGCCAACATTAATTTTATTAATTAAATTAACTTTATTTATTTGGCATTTCACCTCTTGGTTGGGGGATTTGTTGGCAAAGGAGAGCTTGTGAGAATTGTGAAGAATCAATCTCTCCAACGAATAACACTTTCTCAAAGAAGAACTCTGTTGACGGATCTCCAATGAGGAACGTCTTCAACAATGATGAACCAACATCCATCTTTTCCTCACCTTCATCGACTTCATCTCACGACACCTCCAATGAGAAATCGAGGTAGGGAATATTGTTTTGAATACCCCTTACTATGTTCTTGTCAATCTTCTTGATTTAAGAACAATTATGTCACTTGCTACCATTCTAACACAGAGGGTGCGAGCCAAATGAACATGTCCTGGACTCTTAACAACCTTTGTGGATTATGATGGTCTTGAATCGATGGAGACATTCCGAGTCGAGTGTAGGAGTTTTTAGAATGAAGAACGGGCCACCGGGCCGTGCCCGGTGACCTGAGGAATGTCGTTGGGAACTCGTGCAGGTGACTGGCACCAGTGGGGCTCAGGAATGGCAACTGACACTCCAGTCGGTCGTGGAGACATTGGCGGCGTGACCGCACCGCCAGAGAAGGTCTGCGGCCCATCGGCCGCGGTGGAGCTAGGGCGGCGTCCGATGCACGACCAACCATGCGAAGGGGGCAGTGGCGTGCAACCATGCTGACGGGCATGCATGAGCTGCGACATGAGGCCGCAGTGGCGAAGGAGGGTGGTCGGATCACTGTCGGCCACCAGTGGTGGGGTGGTGCGTGACCGCGCCGCACTGGTGGGATGGCTATCCGACCAGCTGGGGAGCCGAGCGGGACCCTGGGTTCTGCGTTCCAGCTTCCGACGCCACATGGCATCGGCTGGTCAGCTACCTAACCCAAATGGCCTAGCCTTTTGGGGTACCCAAGGGGTGCCTTCCCCTTGGGTGGCGGCTAGGGCGAACCCCACCGCAGGACCACCCAGTCGTGGGCCAGCAAGCTGCCCAGTGCGGGCCGCCCAACGGGCTTGGCGGGGGTGGACCCAGTGGGCCGGGGTGGACCCAGCGGGCCGAGTCGAACCTAGGGCCAGACCCGGGTCAGCCTAGGCTAGGTTGGGTCGGGTCGGTCTGACCGCACCCGGACCAGCTTCGACCCTCTTCCACTCTTTCAGCCATAACTTGAGCTACGAGCATCCGCTTGATAAACTGTCAGCGGCACTAGGAACCTTGGACCGAGACGGTACTTTTGGTATACCCCATTTGAGGTTTGGATAAATTTGGGGTATGGCTAGGTTGGATCGAACACGAATCGAACCGGGCCCTCGATACTAAAAGGTTAATAACTTACAGACCAGGCGTCTGATTGACGCACCATCTGTTGCATTGAGACCCCTATTACATGGCGGTACTTTGGGATACTTCTTCCTGGGACTTTGTGGGAGTTGGAGTATTGACCTGTGGCTTGAGGAGCGGACTCTCCCCGAATCAAGAGAGCTTAGTGCGGGAACCCTATAGCTGGCTGTAAGATGAGAAAGGGATCCTATGTGGGTCTGTGCCTTAGGATCCTACGTGGGTCTGTGCTTTTGGATCCTATATGGGTATGTGTTTCAGTATCCCACTTGTATCCACTCTAGGAATCCACGTGGGATGACTCTAGGATCCTATGTGGGTCTGCAGTACTAGGATCCTACGTGGGTCTGATGATTTTGGATCCTACATGGGTCTGCCTCTTAATAGAGTAATATGATTCAGTAGTTACATCTAATCATCTTTACTTTCATACCTAAGTTATACCTATTATGAGTTGAGTCTTTACCTATGTGTTAATCATCTGTGTAGCGTGCCTTTTTGATGCATACCTTCGTGGTGATACCTTTGTGGTATTCATCTCTGTGGCGTTACCTTTGTGGTATCTTCAGGATGATATCATTGTAGTATTCTTCTATGTGGAATTACCTTTGTGGTACTTACCTTCAGGGTGTTAACTTCAGGGTATTCTTTTCTTTGTGGGATAGTTGAGCTTGGGATTTTGAGTTGGGCCTTGTGTTTCCTCATGATTGAGATAAGTTTACTCGACAACTTAGGTATATGTATGGGCATATACCTAAGTATGGTTATCGGTGGTTTTCATGATTTTTGGTTTATCCTTTGTGGATTTTCTGAGACATTCAAGGGTATTGGGGTCCCTACTAAGTATCGTTATACTCACCCCTACACAGGCTATCCCGCACCTTATTGTGTTTGGTGTAGAAGACAAACAACATTTATCAAGGCTAAGGGTACCAGAAATGGAGGTAGCTTAGAGGTGGAAATTAGATGAGGTGTACCGCAGTGAAAACCATTCGAGAGCTGTAACTACCCTTCAGGTAGGATCCTTGGTGGGTGTTCATAGGAGTTGTTCCATTTTCCTTGTACTTCCCAGTTTTCTTGTACTTTCCAGTTGGGCTTGTATTCTGGCCCCTTTTTCTTTATGTAAACACCCTATTTACTATATATTTTTACTTTGTGCTTGTATCCTATTTTGTGTTTAGTTGTGTGAATTTACAGGTTATAAAGGCAATACCTTCCTAGTTTTAGGTAAAACACCTTTTGGTGTTAGTCGCCATCCCCTGGCCTATGGAAGGCGGGCTTGGGGTAGTCACGGCATGGGCCCTGGGGGACGGGTCATGACAAATTGGTATCAGAGGAGTCGGTTCTACTGTATAAAATTGGACTCTGATATTTTAACGGTTATAGTGTTAAGTGTTATGAGTGTGGTAATCAGTTTAAGGAATCCAGTGTTGGTGAGGTGGCCGACGTATCCATACACCACGACGTTGACTTCTAATTTCTGACTCCGTGCACAAAAACACTGACTGCGTGTGTGTTTTGAAAAGTTTTTTTTATTTCTTGAGTCAACTCACTAGGTATAACTTATTGACCGTGGTGCACCTGTTTCTTTTCAGGATTCCTCCACGCAAATAGACAACTAGGGTTCCAGGAAGAGTACGTGATGACATCCCACCGAGCGATAAGGCCTCAATGCAGTGCCCTTTATCAATAGAGGCACCGGTGGAGGCACCAGCGGTACCATTACCCATTAGGCCACCAATTCCACCAACCCTAGTAGTGGAGAGTGCATGCCACTTGATCGCGTTGCATGAGTTCCACCGCTAGAGGCCACTCAGGTTTAGGGGTGAGACAGACCCAAAACCAGCTAAAGATTGGCTGGAGGCTGTGGTGAGAGTATTCCGACTGGTAGGGACACTAGCTAATCTCATGGTAAACCTTGCCTCCAGTCTTATACAGGCAGTAGTAGGCAGATGGTGGATCTTGATGCTCCAGGTTCATGACGAGGTGAAATTTATCTAGGAAAACTTTGAGAGCCTATTCCGGGCAGAGTTTGTCCCAACGGCCTTTCGCGCAGTGTGCATAGAGGAGCTACTTCATCTGCAGCAGGGCAGCATGAATGTGGGTTAGTACTCATCGAGGTTCACCGACCTCTCATACTACTCCACTAATATGGTGCAGGACCCATTCTTCATAGCCCAGAACTTCGAGTAGGGACTTAAGTGAAAGATCAGGGCTTTGATGATTTCTCTCAGTATCCCGACGCAGGCGAGGGTGTTAGAGCAAGCCCTATTAGTGGAGAGTTTTCTTGCTATGTAGTCACCAACAACGAGACCCACCACCGGGCGTCACATAGAGGAGTCTTCTGCATCTGGAAGCAGACATATGTCACAGGTTTCCAAGAGGACTAGACCTACAGGTGGATGACCGTAGGGTTTAGGGTAGGTTATACAGGGCACCCGAGACAGATCCATTCATGCAAGGATCATGCAGTGTTACACATGCGGCGGGCAGGGTCAGATGGCTCGTGACTGCCCGACCCACCATACGGATGATCAGCAAATGGTCGAAGGACCTCCCAAGTAGAGAAAGAGGTTAGACCAAGGAGGTCCATTGGGAGCAGGCAGACATGGCAGAGGAGATGGACGTGCAAATGGTGGTGGGCGATGATTCGAGATGTTACCACCACCACCACCAGGTGGTCCACCCCAACCACTGGAAGATGGTGGAAATGGGCGAGCTCAGCTCTAGGAAGTTGAGGCCTACAACCACAAAGCTCTGGAGATGATACGAGGTATGATCTGTGTTTACTCCACCTTAGCTTCAGTACTTATAGACATAGGTCCCAATCATTATTTTATTTCCACTACCCTCGTTCGGAGCTCAGAGATTCTATTGAAGCCTTTGGATCGATCCTTATGGATAGAAACTCTTATGGTAGAGGATTAAATGATTTCACACTGGTTCCGGCAGTGTGAGCTTACTCTAGGAGGTGAGATCTTTGGCTGGGATCTTCTTGTAGTGGTGTTGAGGCATTACGATGTCATCTTGAGTATGGATTGGTTATCTACAGCCCATGCCCAGATCAACAGTATAAGGCACAAAGTGCAGTTTTTCCGCCCTGATGGGACTAGGTTTACCTTCACTGGTGAGAATGAACCCTTTTCAGCATAGGATGAACTTACCCAGAGGAGAGTACAACTGATCACGCATTAGTTGGCTAGCCTTACCCTCAGAGTGGTTGATGTGGAGAGTCCGAGCTATCCTGTAGTGGTGGACCAGTACATGGATTTCTTCCTTGATGATGTTCTAGGTCTACCTTCGCATAGATATGTTAAATTTTACATTGACTTGTACCCTAGGATGACACTGATATCTACACCATCATATTGGATGGCTCCCACAGAGCTTCGTGAGATGCGGGTACAGCTGGAGGACTTACAGGGGAAGGGGTTCAGTCGGCCCAGTGTTTCTCCTTGGGCAGCCCTGATTTTGTTCGCCAAGAAGGTGGATGAGAGATTGAGACATTTTATTGACTACCGGCACCTGAACCAGGTGACCATGAAGAACAAGTACCCACTTTTGAGGATTCATGACCTCTTTGATAAGCTGAAGGGAGCCCGGTGGTTCTCGAAGATAGACCTCAGGTTAGGCTATCACCAGCTCAGAGTACGAGATGAGGATGTGCAGAAGACGACTTTTAGATGTCGGTATGGCCACTACGAGTTGTTGGGTATTCCATTCGACAGGACCAACAATCTAGCATTGTTCATGGGACTCATGAATAGGATATTTCAGCCATACCTTGATTGCTTTGTAGTAGTCTTCATCGACAACATTTTGATCTACTCGGCTACTGAGGAGGAGCATTCCTATCATTTTTAAGTAGTTCTGGACACACTCTGAGAGCACTAGCTTTATGGTAATCTCTTGATGTTCTAGTTCTGGATCTGAGAGGTTCAATTTTTGGGATATTTCATCTCGGAGACTGGAGTTGTGGTGGATCCAGTGAATATTGAGGTGATACTTGCTACGGATCCACCCAGAAGTGTGACGAAGGTACGCAGTTTCCTGGGTTTGGCTGGATACTACTAGAGATTTGTGCCAGATTTCTCTAGAGGTGCAACACCTTTATCAGCATTGATGATGAAGGGGCAACCTTTTGTGTGGTCGGAGAGATACCAGCGGAATTTTCAGTAGCTGAGGTAGAGGCTGACTAGTTCCCCCATATTGAGCCTTCCTGAGGAGGGCGTTGGGTATGTAGTCTACTGTGAAACATCATGGACCGGGCTTAGATGTGTCCTGATGTAGTAGTGATCAGTTATCATATATGGTTCTCAACATTTGAGACAACAAGAGAAGAACTACGCTACTCATGACCTTGATTTGGCAACAGTGGTATTCGCTTTAAAGATGTGGAGACACTATCTGATGGCTGAGCGTTTTACATTCTACTCTAATCAACAGAGTCTCAGGGATATATTCTACCATAAGGACATGAACTTGAGATTGGGATGTTGGCTTGAGTTCCTCCAGGACTATGACTTCAAGATAGTCTATACTCTTAGGAAGGGGAATGTTGTAGCAGATGTACTCAGTCAGAGATCTGGTATACAACTGCTAGGTGAGGCAACAGAGTAGCTGGTCACTTTGCTGATATCCTTTGTGGATCATGATGGAGAAGCTTTTATTCAGTCTCTTATAGTCACTCCCACACTCTTTCAGCTAGTTAGGGAGGTGCATCTTGGAGACACTGACTATGAGGCTCGACGTGCTCAGATATCCACAGGATAGGCACCTGATGGACTTTCTGAAGGTGGGGAGCACTTCATCCTTTTCATAAGACGTACCATGGTACCCGTGTTGCTTTGGGAGGAAGTTTTGATGGGGTTCCACACATACCCTCTAGCAGTACATCCATAAGTGGTGAAGATGTACCAGGACCTCCGACGAAAGCACTAGTGGCCAAAAATGAAGAAAGTAGTAGCAGAGTTTTTCTCCTCGTGCCTCACTTTTCCACAATTAAAGGAATATCATTAGGTAAAAGCAGGATTATTTCAGCCTTTAGAGGTCCCAGAGTGGATGTGGTACGGTATATCCATGGACTTCTTGACAGGACTTCCACGTATGTCCATGGGTCACGATTCTATCTGAGTGATTGTCTACTGACTCACCAAGTTGGCCCACTTCCTAATGATCAGATACCAGGGTTCAGTAGAGATCTTGGGACACCACTATGTACAAGAGATTGTGTGGTTACATTGATTAACCTCGATGATCGTCTCTGATCATGATACATGTTTCACTTCTCGACTTTGGAAGGGGTTGTAGGAGGCTTTCGGGATGCATATTCATCTAACCACCACCTTCTATCCTCAGATGGATGGCCAGACTGAGAGGACTATTTAGACCCTTGAGAATATTTTACGTGCTTGCGTCCTTGGCTTTGGTCGCAGATAGGAGGATCACATGCCCTTGGTAGAGTTTGCATACAACAACATCTATCACTCCACCATTGGGATGAAACCTTTCGAGGTACTGTACGGACGACCTTGCAGATCACCTTTGTGCTGGACTGACCCAGGGGAGTCAGCACTCATGGGACTAGATATGGTATGGGATACCACAGAGAAGGTTCAGATCATCTAGGAGTGGATGAAGACTGCACAGAGAAGGAAGAAGTCTTATGACGACAGAAGATGTAGACCTCTAGAGTTTGAGTATGGTGACCATTTCTTTCTACGGGTATCACCCCGACGAGGTTTGCAGAGATTTGGCCAGGGCAGAAAGTTATCTCTGAGGTTCATCGGACCCTTTCAGGTCCTCAATAGAGTTAGAGAGGTGGATTACTGTCTAGCACTTCCCCCTTAGTTGCACCGGGTGGACAATGTTTTTCATGTATCCTAGCTGAGGAGACACGTACATGATCTTTTGCACATCATTGACCAGGGAAAGCTGGACATCGATGATGGGGTGACTTTTTTGGAGGTTCTAGTGGAGATTGAGGATCGACAGGAGAGATTACTTCGTGGGAAATCGATAACTTTGGTGCATGTGCGTCTGCATCATGGGAATATCCAGGAGAGCACAAGGGAGTGGGAGGCTCAGATTCATGCTCAGTACCCCCACTTGTTTTTTAGGAGTACTCGGAATGAATTTCTGAACTTTTTTTTGGGTACGTTCAGTAAACATGTGAGAGGGTTTTTGTAACTTTTGGATCAGTGCTTAGAATTAAAATCCGAGGACACCATTGAGCTCGCAACACCAATATTCTCTTAAGGAGATCTTCACCTCGACTGCAGTAGGTTGAGGGTGAAAGTATGTTTTTGGGATTTTCGTGGGAGAAAATAAAATAAAATAACTTTATTTTATTTTTGAAATTCAATCCTCTCAAATTGAATTTGGTGGTAGGGACCACCCGAGCCTGGAACTACCTCTTTAATGAGGGATGTGACTCTTGGGTTCTTTTCCCATAAAATGTGCCAACATCAAATTACGTAATGTAACAACATTAATTTTATTAATTAACATAACTTTATTTATTTGGAATTCCACCTCTTGGTTGGGGGATTTGTTTGTAAAGGAGATCTTGGGAGAATTGTGAAGAAAAAATCTCTCTAATGAAGAACACTTTCTCCAATGAAGAACTCCATTGAAGGATCCCCAATGAGGAATGTCTTCAAAGACAACGAACCAACGTCCGTATTTTCCTCACCTTCATCGACTTCATCTCCCGACACCTCCAATGATAAATTGAGGTAGGGAATGTTCTTTTGAATACCCCTTACTCTTTTCTTGTAAATATTCTTAATTTAAGAACAATTATGTTGCTTTCTACCATTCTAACGCGGAGGGTGCGGGCCAAATGAACAAGACCCAACATCTATTCAACCGTTGTGGTTTATTATGGTCCTGAATTGATGGAGACATTCCGAGTTGAGTGTGGATGTTTTTAGAATGAAGAACGGGCCGCCGGGGCGCGCCCGGTGACCCGAGGAACGTCGCCGACAACTCGTGCCGGCCATCGGCACTAGTGGGGATCGAGAACGAAATTCAACACTCCGTCCGACCGTAATGACTTTAGCGGCACGGCCGCACCTCCAGAGAAGTGTCTTGGCCCTTCATCCATGGTGGAGCTAGGGTGGCGGCTGGCGCATGACCGACCATGCGTAGGGGGTGGCGGCATTTGAAAACGTCGTCGGGCGTGCAAGAGTCGCGGAATGTTGCTGCAGCGGCGAAGGAGGGCGGCTGGTTTGTTGTTGACTGTCAGTGTAGGCACGGTGCATGACCGCGCCGCGTGGGTGGGCTGGCCATCCAGCCAGCCGGGGAGCCGAGTGAGACCCCAGGTCCCATGTGCCAGCTGCCGGTGCCACATGGCGCCAGCATGTCGACTACCCTACCCGAATGGCCCAGCCATTCGGGGTACCCAAGGGGCTCCTCCCCCTTGGATGGTGGCTAGGGTGGACCCCACCGTGGGTCCAGTCAACTGTGGGCTAGAGCAGGCCAGTGGGCCGCCCAGTGCGGGCCGCGCCGGCTGGCCGGGCCGGACCGGACCCGAGTCCGCCCAGGCTGGGTCGGGGCGGGTCGGTCCGACTGGACCCGGACCAGCTACGACGCTTTTCCACTCTTACGACCATAACTTGAGCTACGAGCTTCCATTTGACGAACCTTCTATGGTTCCGAGAACCTTGGATCGAGACAATCCTTTTGTTATATCCCATTTGAGTTTTGTATAATGTTGGGGTATGACCAGGTTGGATTGAACACGAATCCAACCAGGCCCTCGAGACTAAAATGCCAATAACATACAGAACGAGGGTCTGATTGACGCACCGTCTGTTGCATTGAGACCCCTATTATGTGGAGGTACTTTGGAATAATTCTTAGTGGGAATTCATGTAGTTGGTGTATTGACCTATGGATTTAGGAGCAGACCCTCCCGGAATCAAGCGAGCTTAGTGCGGGAACCCTATAGCTGGCTGTAAGATTAGAAAGGGATCATATGTGAGTCTCTGCCTTAGGATCCTATGTGGGTCTGTGCTTTGGGATCCTACGTGGGTATATGTTCTAGTATACCACTTGGATCTACTCTATGAATCCACATGGGCTTACTCTAGGATCCTACGTGGGCCTGCTGTACTAGGATCCTATGTGGGTTTGATGATTTAGGATCCTACATGGGTCTGCCTCTTAACAGAGTAAGATGATTCAATAGTTACATATAAGAATCTTTACTTATGTACCTAAGTTATACCTATTGTGAGATGAGTCTTTACCTGTGTGTTAATAATATGTGTGGTGTACCTTTGTGATGCATACCTTCATGGTGATACCTTTGTGGTATTCTTCTGTGTGGTGTTAACTTTGTGGTACTTACCTTCGTGGTGGTACCTTTGTGGTATTCTTTCATGTGGCATTACCTTTGTGGTACTTACCTTTTTGGTTTTACATTCATGGTATTCTTTCCTTTGTGGGATAGTTGAGCTTGGGCTTTTGAGTTAGGCCTTGGGTTTCCTCATGATTGAGATGGGTTTACTCGACAACTTAGGTATATGTATGGGAATATACCTAAGTAGGGTTGTCAGTTGTTTTCATGCTTTGTGGTTTATCCTTTCTGGATTTTGTGAGACCTTAGACGTTCTAGGGGTCCCTACTGAGTATCAATATACTCACCCCTGCACGAGCTACACCCACACCTTGTTGTGTTTGGTGCAGATGATAAACATCATTGATCGAGGCTGAGGGTACCAGGATTGGAGGTAGATTAGAGGTGGAAATTAGACGAGGCGTACCACAGTGACAACCATTCGAGACCTATACCTACCCCTCAGGTAGGATCCTTGGCGGGTGTTCCCAGGAACTGTTCCAGTTTACTTGTATTTTCCAGTTTTCTTGTACTTTCCAGTTGGGCTTGTATTCTGGCTCCTTTTTCTTTCTATACACACCCTATTTACTATATAGTTTTACTTTGTGCTTGTATCATGTTTTATGCTTAGTTGTGTGAATTTATAGGTTATAAAGGCAATACCTTCCCAATTTTAGGTAATATGCCCTTTAGTGCTAGTCGCCAGCCCCTGGCCTGTGGATGGCGGGATTGGGGTAGTCACGGCACAAGCCCCGGGGGATGGGTTGTGGCATTGTGTTATGATAACTTCTACTGTATACTAATCCTTACTAATATGATTAGATAACCCTTATTTGTTTTCCTTTATCTAATAAATCTAGAGAAATACTATGTGTTATTTTTAGGGATATGATGAAAGGAATAATAATGTTCTCATAAGATGACCAATTTGTATCCTATGTTTTAAAATGTAATGTATATATGTATATATTATTCCATGACTAATAAACTATTGGACCATTCAGGAACTATTTTATTCTATAAAAATAATGTAATATAACTAATGGATATTGGTTTCTAGAGTTTAATACATTAAAATTAATAATAGTGAATGTTTATTAGGTACCTTGGGATTAGATTTAGAGGGACCAACTGAGATAACACAAGAACTATAAAAAAAACTTAATATTTCTTACGTTTACTCTAGAAATTTTAATAGGAATTTTATTTTACAATTCAATATCATGAGCTAATTATGTGTATGATATTATAGAAAGATAGTGACTAATAGGAGTAATGATAACCATATAAACACCCATATTCAATGTAGGAATATCCCCATAAACAAGTTAATTATGTTAGAGTTGAGTCTAATCAATTCATATCCATATTGGACTAGTTAACCTAAGTTATGAGAGACAGTCTCAACTATATAGAGTGACCAACTAATCACAACATGGTTTCACTATGTTATACCACTTCATGAAAAAAAATCAAAAGCATTCAATGGAATTACTAATCCATTGGTAGATAAGAATGGACCAAGTCCCTAGATAATATTATTGTTTCTTTGTGAAGTTATGAAAAGGAAAATTCACCATTATGGTCAATCGTCTGAAGGGAGATATAGACCAATGGTGTCCACTAAATTAAAATAATAAAGAGTAATATGAGATCAAGTGCATGTAATGGGTAACTTTTAAGGATGTATTATATGAAAAATAGTTTACTCGTGAGTAAATAGAGGAAATGTGAAGGTAGTTCCTAAATCTTAGACAAAAAGAGAAAAATGTTTCTAAATATAAGGCTAACTTGACAAGGTTTTTCAAGCATGTTGTGAACTATTTATGTAGAACAAAAATAAATATTTATCATTTCATTTATTGGTAAATGTTTTTCCATTAAAGTGAATTGGTTTCTCATACCTTTTCATTATATGTGGATATATTCTCAAGTTCCATTAAGATAGAAAATTATTTCTCTAGAATATATATATTTAAGGGAAATCAAGATAATAATAGGGTGGTTGAGAATTATGGGAAGAATAATGAGACGAAGGATAAAAATTAAGGAAGGGATTTCCCACATATGATAACTATGTGTAGAAACACCCTAGAGTTTATAGGAAGGGAATAAGATTTTGTTATAAGTGTAGAGAAAAATTCCATGAATCTTTCAAATTGAAAGTCTTTATAAAAGATTGTGAAGTTCAATGATTTTTCTGTAAATATAAGGGATATTATTTGAAAAAAATATCCAAACATCAAGTGGATTTAGCTCAAATATGGACAAGTGATAAAGTTTAAGTTTATGTAATTACCACAGATGAAGTCAAAGTTCTTAATGACATGGTGCAAAGTAATTTTATCATAGCCTCAAAATATTTTAATGGTTAATTTGAATATATATCTTTAAACTCGTTTATATATTCCATGTTTTCCAAAAAAATTATTTATCTTCCTAACACCCTATTATGTTAGTTATAAATTATGACACTAAGTGTGAATCTTATGGAACCAAAGATGTGTTAGGAAGTTCCAATTATGTTTCATAGGGGTACCCTATTTTCAAACTTTTATATTATACCTATGGATTAATTTGATATGATACTTGGTATGGATTTATATTTAAAGAATAATGAAAATTTTTAAAACAAAGTGAAGAATATTATAATTAATAAACACAAGCTATAATCTCTTATATTTTGAGTAGAAACTTCATAATCTAATTCATGTTAGGATCCTCCACTATTAGATCTCCTTAATGAAATTTTGGTAAGAGAGGAAGATAAAGTGTGATATATAGATAAGGAAGATATCATAATAATAGATGATGTAACCATGGTACAGATGTTCATTAATTTGTTTTGGAGAATTATGGGGTCATCCACTAGAGCTTGAAGTTGTGTTCAGTATTGAACACATTCCTAATGCAAGGACTATATCTAAATATCACTATATGACAGAACTTGAGGATTTGGTGGAGTTTAATAAATAACTAAAATAATTTTGTGATAAGGGATTTATATACCCTAGTTCTTCACTATGTGGATGCCCTATTTTATTTTTAAAAAAGAAGGATGGGTCTATGAGATTGTGGGTCGATTATTGGGAGATCACTGAAATCACTATAAAGAATAAGTATACTTTACCACTCAACGATGAAATATATGATCAACTTAAAGGATCCAAATATTTTGAAATGATAAATATTTACTATGGTTATCATCATCCAAGTGTGAAGAAATATGATATACTGAAGATTAAATTTTGAACAAGGTATGAACAATTCCAGTTTATGATAATTTATTTTGGATTCAGGAATGACTTCTGTATTTATAGATACGAAGAATAAAGTATTCAATGATTATATTTATAAATTGTTTATTGGTTTTCATTGAATATATATTGATATACTCTAAGATATATGAATATAATGAGATTCAACAACAAATAATTTTGGTGACCACCAGAAAAATGGAATTATATGAAAAATATAATAATTGTGAATTCTAGCTCAATAGAGTTTCTTTTTTGACCATATTATCTTTA
Organism: Viscum album; assembly: GCA_963277665.1. NCBI lineage: Eukaryota > Viridiplantae > Streptophyta > Magnoliopsida > Santalales > Viscaceae > Viscum > Viscum album. Next base: position 1,333,564,981 of record OY728132.1, on the reverse strand, counting down.
AGGATAAAATATCTATTAAACCTTTAAAGAAAAATTTGTTTAAATAATGACCTACATGGATGAATATAACTTAAATATGAAGTTTATTTGGATTAGTAGGTTACTATCAGTAATTTATTCAAGATTTTCTTAGTTGTCCAAACTGTCAAACAATTTTACATGCAAAGGGATTAAATTGACATGGTCTAGATAATGTGAGGAAGATTTTGAAGAGATGAATAGGATACAAATTAATTAATAGTTATTAACTTTACCATCATCTAAGGAAGTATTTGTAATATATAGTAATTTAGTAAATAAATTACTTGGTTGTTTCCTTATGAAGATTGATAGAGTTATTGCCTATGCATCAAAGAAATTAAAAATTCATGAATAGAACTATCTGACTCATGAATTTGAGATGCTAGATGTCATTTTTTATTTTAAAATAGAAAGACACTACCTCAATAGTGAAATATGTGATATATATACGGGCCAAAAAAATTTGAAGTGTATCTTCTCTTAGAAGGATATCAATAAGATGAAAAGAAGGTGGTTGGAATTACTCAAGGAATATGATTTCTCAATGCACTACCACCCTGGAAAGGCATACAAGGCAGATTATTCATTGAGTATGAGGGAAGATTGAGTTTTGATAATGATAAAGTTTAAAAATATCATATATATAGATATATAGTAAATATGGATATGGTGATTTTTAGACAAGGTGATCCATCATTAATTTTCTAAGAAATTGCTAAACCATCCTTACTAGAAAGGATAGAGAAGTCCCAATAGGATGATGAGTAGTTATGAAGGAATATTAAAGACATAAAATATGGGAAATAAATATAATTAATCTATTCAGATATAGTGTTAATGTTTAGAATGGTGTTATGTGTTCTATACATTATATATTTGAATAGATAACTTCTAGATGAATCACATATCTACAATTTCTCTCTCATAGCAAAATGATGTATAAGGATTTAAGAGAATATTTCAAGTGGGATAGTATTAAGAAAGAAATTATAGACCATGTGTCCAGATGGTTAGTATGCTAGCTGATGAAGGTTAAAGGATGACATCTTAATGGATTTATACAACATATTTATATATCTATATGAAGGTGGGAAAATGTTACCATGGACTTTTTCATTAGATTACCAAATACTCTAAGAAAGAATGATGCTATATGGGTTATCATTTATTATCTTACTAAGTCTTCTTGTTTCTTATCAATAAGAGAAGATATACCCCTTGATCTCCTTGTATGACTCTATATCAATGAAATCAAAATTATTCATGGGGAACCTCTATCGATTGTATCTAATTGTGATCCACGATTCACATTAAAATTTTGGAAGATTCATCAAAGGTCTCTCAACACTAAGATACATTAAAGCATCACCTATCATTCCCAGACTAATGGGTAGTTTTAAAAGACTATATATACTTGTAAAGACATGATAAGATCATGTTATCTTGACTTCCAATGTACATGGGATCAATATATACTTTGGGATAATTTTAATACAATAATAGTATACATTACAGTATCCATATAAAATCATATAAATCATTGTATGTGTAACACCTCGAGTTTTTTAGAATTATTATTATTTTTTGAATAAATTAAGTTTATTTAATTTCTTTTGTTACATGAAACAAAAATTAATGATTTAGTTACACCCAACCCTGGGTTATCTTTCACTACATGAAACACTCAATTAGCTTGCATGACACACAACACTGAGTTTTAACAAAACCACAACATGTTATTAATACAATCATTCAAACTTGACAATTAGAAAAAAGATATTAGACTTAGAAAAATGAATAGTAATAAAAAAATTTAAATATTAATTATAATGTTTTTATATAAAGGTAACATATTGATAATAAAATACCTAATTTTTAGTAAATTATTTATATGTTTGAAAATACTATTTTCCCACAGAAATATTTTTTATTTATTTTGTAAACATTAATAAAAATATTGTTCAAAACTTTTCAAAAATGGGTTTGATAAAATAAAATTAATTTTGTAATTAAAAATTTCCAAATTATCTTAGGGTTAATTTTTAGTATTTTTCTAAAAAGTTTCATTTTTTGATAAATAGTGAAAATACAGAGTTTTAATTGAAATCTGCCTTTTCGTTTAATTTATTTATAATATTAAATTATATTTAATTTTTTAATGTTTAATTAGTTTAATTATACTTATTTTAATCTAATTTATTTTATTATAATCAATTTTATATTGAAATTGAATATAAAAACTTTGTAAACTTTTGAACATTTTCGCTTTAATAACCCGCTATCTCATCTTGTATGTGTGATAAATTTTAAATGAATTTTTTCAACACATGAATTTGAAAAAAAGGATTATATATTTTTAATTATAATAATTTATAATATATAATAATATAAACTTAATTTTTTAACAAAATTAATAGTGAATGCAGTAAAAATTAATTACCACAATTAGGGTAGAAATGGTTTTACCACAGGTTAACCTAAGAAGAAAAGGGTTAAAAGGCCTAAATACTTATCCAAAACCAAATTAATAGCTATATTTCAACCATTATAACAAATTTCTATGATTTTTTGGGGTACTTGTCCATGAAAGTGACCTATATAATAAGTTATGTAAAGAAAAAGGCAAAAAGGATACTTTTCTTACTTTTAATATTTATAAAGCCTTAGGACAGGGAAGAAATATATATTAGTTTATATATTTAATTTTAAAATATAAATTAGTTTTTTATTCTAATAATATATATTTAATTTCTATATATGAAGTTATTTCTTAAAATGCTTAAGAAACACCAACTCAATAATTATTTAGTTATAAAAAATAAAATAACTAATACTATAAATATAAAAAGTGAAGTAAATTGAATGATTTATTATCTTAAAATAATTTTTCAGATGAATATATGATGTTAAATAGGTTTGAAAATAGTTTATCCTAATTCAATTATTGTATTTATATTTTTTTAAATTCAAATTAAATGAATAATGTCAAAATTGACATTAGAGTTATTTTATAATAAATTATATTTTATTAAATGATTTAAAATTAATAAAAAAACTATCCTATATCATGTAATTTTTAAATGTTAATAAAAAAAATCTATGATACATTTAGGAATTAATTGTTCTATTATAATGACTATGTTTACCATTAGTTAGTAAAAACTCAGTTAGAATGGTTAAGGTTAAATAAGTGTTTTTGTGCGTTCATGAACCTATGTTAAAATTAATTTTCAACACACATAGGATTGATATTTTATAAATTATATATCATATTTATAATCCTTGAGTAAAAATTATCTAGTAATTCTCACTTTAATTTAGTCTTAAAGGATAAATTACCAGTATTAGAAAACTGGTTACTGTAGTGAAAAACCAAAATGGTAAAACTAGGGAAACTTATAAGTTAAGGAAGTAAATGCTTAAAACATGTGTTTCATTGTGTTTTCCAGGTTTTCATAGACCATATAATCCCTAAAAATATTTAATTATCAGTTTTCAATCTGATTGAGGTAATATTTACCTCCCAATAGTGAATACTTTCGAGTATTTACAAGAATACCTCTCCTTCTCAACTATAAAAATGCATTCACTCTCCTATGTTCTTCACAAATATCAATCCATTTTTCCTAAACAATAAATGACCAAATCTATTACCAAAATCTTTCCCCTCATCTTAGAAGCCTTATTTTTGGCATCAAACCATCCTTTAAAGGATTTAGTGCAAACTAAGGAGGACACCTGAAGGAATGGTAGTGTTCATAAATGAACAATTTTGTTTTATTCATTACTCAAACCCATTAAATAATTTTCATATCATGCTTATATAATAACCTCATTATCTTTAATATATTTAGATTTTTTATGTTAATGTTACTCCCTAAAACCACACACAATTCCATCAAATGGGTTATAAAATCATCGTTTATGTGTATAATGACCTACTAGCTCACAAAGTGATGACATTCATTTTTCAATTACCACCTATCATGGTTCGGAATAATGATGTATATTATGTTTATATATTATATCTATGATATTAATGATATTATTATTCTTATATGACCTTTATAACACACATAACTTCATGATTTCAATTTTTGGGAATATGATAACGTCATTCATGTGTACGGTGAACTATCGCCTCATAAAATGATGTGATTTGCTCACACTTTACATGGAATGATTTAAATATGTATTTAATAAACATATGTGATATATATTAAATAAAAACCATTCTATAATTATAACATACCATTTAATTTTCTTTCTTTCAAATTGAAAATATAATGAAAAACAACGTTCATACATACGTACGACCTAACATCTCCATGAATACTGCATTTCATTTAATATCACTAAAATTTATGGATTGCTATAAATAAATATATAATGAATATATATGATATTTATATCATGATTTAAACTGTGGATAAAATTAAATAATGATCAAATTAAGTGGACCAAAAATATAATAAGTCAAATCATGTATGGAAAACAAAGCGATTATTCCCCGAAACGTAACTTTAACTTGGAATTGATAAAAAAAATGGTAATATAAAGTCATAATAAAATCATGTATGGTATGATATATTTAAATATGGTTCTATTATATATATAATAAACTTATATTTATTGTACACAAAGTTTGAGAATGTATCACTACACCAAATTTATAGTTTAGAGGTGGTTTATTAACGACAGTGTAATATATAGTCCCTAAAAAATACTAAAATTTATCGGTGTTTTTTTCAATATCCATATCTAAATTTTATCAATTTACTAAAAAAATATCCCCAGGACCCCCCTTATCCCCCAAGAACCACCCCCCCCCCCCCCGAACACCCCTACCCTAAGAACTTACCAGTGATGCATTTCCCCCCAAATTGGTGCTCCACATTCCCAAAATCCCCCTAATCCCTCATTGATTATCTAGTTTCCCTTGATTATTTTGAGAATTAACCTGTTTTGGAACTAAAGTTTCCCCTAATCCCCTTGAACCCCTTCTCTTTCCCTCGTCATTGCTCTAGTTTCTCTTAAGCCCCCTCGCCACCTGTAGCCTCTTCTCCCACAATCAATCCCTCCCAATAGGTCATTAGGTAAGAAATAGATTAGGTACCCCCATAAATTATAGGTTACAAGATTTCATACTCATTCACTTTATTTTGGATCTCACTTAATCTATCCCCTTCCTCTCCATCTTCCTTAGTGGATTTTTCTTCTTCCTTGGTTCTAGTGGATCATATTGATGGTAGAATCTCTCCTATGGAGAGGTAAGGCCATATTTTCTATTAATGTTTTCTTTATTCTTTTTTATTGTATGGTAGTAGGTGTAAGCATATACCATTATAATAAAAGGATGATATAATATTATAATCAGTTGTATTATTTAAAATATATCAACTATAAAGGATTTAATTAGGTGAATCTAAGGTAAGCATTGTGTTTTTCTTCCTGGATTTTTTCTCCTCAAGTGCCAATAGTGTTTACCTAATTCCGATCCACTGATTAGTGGTTGAGATTATATTTTAGGTGAAATATATATTATTTATGAGGCCTCAAAGTGATAGTATAAAATTAAACAGGTAGGTGACCCCCTTCTTCATATCATATATAGGGATAGTTAACTTGGAAATGGTATAGGGTCGGGAAAACCATATCGAGACTAAGAGTTTAAAATTAGTAAATGTTTCCTCCAAACACTTAATGGTTAAATGATTTTTTTATGAATCTTTCATGAGTTTTACATATTTATCATGTTATTTTAATTGAATTACAAGTCTTTCATTCTACCATACACTTTCTCAACATGCTTACTACATTGTTATGCATAGTGAATTATGAAACTCTAGATATTAATCATGTTTTCTACTATTCATAATTTATTAAAGTGGTCTCATATTTTCATTCCATTCCATAATTTCTCTATTTATCATAAAAAATTCCATTTAACTTAAATTCCATGTTGATCAAGTTGAATACATATATGTTTTTTTGAAAAGGTCCCTCAACCAAAATTTGAATACATATATGTTTTTTTTTATGAAACCACAAGCTATTGTATTCATATTATTTATACCATGTCTTAGACAATTTTTTTAATGCTATTGGTATGCATTTTTAATGGCCTCTACTATATCTCATACTTTTTTGGTTTTTTACAAGTATGAATTCGTTGTTTCCTAATCAATATCTTATGGTTCATTTGGAATTCTACTCGTATGAATTGTAAATTCACTATGAAATCTCGTATTATTTTTTATTTTTCTACTAGTATCTTAATTTTACTCATTTTACAAATCTTATTTCCTTTTTCATACTACTAGTTTGAATTAGTTTCTTCATATGCCATATCTTATACTTTTTTTAGTTTATTAATAATTTGAATTAGTTGTTCTCTATTTTACCTCTTGTACTTTTCTTGGCTTAATATTAGTGTGACCTAGATTTTGGTTATTAAATTCCATGTGCATAGTTTATTTTGAAATTAATATGCCTTAGTGGTCATTTATATCATGCCTTGGGAATTGTTTATATTTCTCATAGTATTACATTATATTTAGTTATTCCATACCTTATACTTATAATGAACCTAATAACATTCATCAATTCCCATTTATTTATTTAAATAGTTTGAAATGGTTTAAGGAATTGGCATAGAACTAGGTCACATGAAAAGTGGTTGTCAAAATTCTTGGTGGATTTTCTAATGGTGATTTACTATTTAAAGGGATGTTTGACACCAATTTTTTCTTTAAAACATGTGAGTTGTTTTAGAGGCATGTTTTAGGAATTGAATGTAGTTAATCTTTAATATCTTTTTAAATTTATTCGAGACAATAAGTATCATGGTGTCTTGAATTTTTTTTAAAAGGTGAAAGTTTGGTCTTGAAAAATGGATTCTTGACACCAGTTGACTTCTTTTAAATATGGGTGTCTTTCCTTTAAAAGTTATTTTTATGTAAATAGTTATATTTTTAATTTTTTTTTCAATGTGTTGGTTTATAAGTGATTTTCAAATAACATTTGAAATTTTTTTCTTAAATATTTTATGATTTTTATCTTGCTTCTATTTTTCATAATACAATCAATGATTGATTTAATTTTTTTACTTTTACTTTTTTACTAATTATATGAATCTTCCTCTAACTACTTGGGTTGTGGTTTTTTCACTTCTATTTATCTCTTTACCTACTTAGTAATACATATGTGTTTTAATTTTTTTAATAAAGTGTAGGAGAATTGTAATATATTTGGATAAAAGTTGTACCACATTATCAAGAAACAGACCTCGGTATGCTTAAGGTTTGTAGAAGTTTTTAGATTTTGAAATTTACAATCGATCCACTGATGAGACAATAAGATTTCAATGTATTAAATGTAAATTTAGAAGATGGTTTAAGATACATGGAGTTTATTAACACTTAATATTGAATAAATTCCTTGCTTAATATTTGTGTAGGATTTGGCATGAAGAATCAAGCGTTACAGAATGTTTAGGAACTTATTTCAATCAATGGAGTGAGCCCCAAACATATTTTAAAATGTAAAATGAAATGAGAAACCTTATAAATTATGTTTTTGGAATTTAAAGACAACAACATAAATATTAAAACATATCAGAACAACCAGTTGAGGGTGCTACAAATAGTAACTTAACAAGTGATGTTTTTGGGCTTATATGATAACCAGGTTAAGATTATAACATGTCATTGGATCCTCCTAATAATTATATAGATATTATTTTAATAGAGAACTTTTATTGAGTATAAAAATATGTTTCATTATTTAGTTGATGATGAAAATCAAGAGCTTTATGGTGGATGTTTGAAATATTCAAAACTTTCTTTTCTACTGATGTTGTACTATATAAAATGCATATGATGAATTAAAAATAAGGTGATTTCCATGATATTGGAACTTTTTCATGATGCATTTCTCTAATATAAGATCCTTGAGTCTTTTGATTATATGAAAAAAAAATTTAACAAGCTTAGTATGAATTATACAAAAATACATGTATGTCCCAATGATTGTATGCTTAATTGGGGAGAGGATTCAAGAAGACAATGTAGTAAAAAAATTTCTTCTTCTATATGGAATTTAATGGGAGGTGTTGGAAGTCTGAATCAACATACTAATATGAATTAGAAGAAAAATAAAACAACTAAAAAGGTTTTATGTTACTTTACTTTAAAGCCTAGATTGCAAATATTATTCATGTCACCGAAAACCACTAAGAACATGAAGTGGTATTCTATAGATAATAACAATGATGGGTTAATGATACATCCAAGAGATTCAAAATCATGGAATAAAATTGATTCATTACCTACAAATTTATAATATGATCCTAGGAGTGTGCGATTGGTATTAGATGTTAATGGATTCGTCCCACTTGGTACTTTGAGGACCAGTTATAGCATTTGGATGGTTGTTTGGATCCCTTAAAATCTACCACCGTGGATGTGTATGAAACAAATGTATTTTATAATTTCAATAATTATTATGGGAAAAAAATGTTTGGAAATTATATTGATGTATACTTTCATCCGATAATTTAATAATTATAGGAGTTATGGAGAAACGATGTTGAGACATATGTTGCATCTTCTAGAATAATGTTCAAAATGAAATCTTCTCTAATGTGGACCATTAGTGACTTCCTTTGACATGGGAAATTATCTAGTTAGATCACTTACACCAGTTTGGATTTTCCTATTTATAAGTTTAATTTTTTTATAAATAACGACTAACTTATAGTAAAAAATGGTGCTTCTTGTTCCACAAAATATTTCTTGATGCATCTCATAGATTTTTCTTGAACGAGTAAAAATCCAATGATTCTATTAATCGTTGATGACCTCCCAAGTTGTTTATAGGTTCTAAAATATTTTAATATCTTTAAAGAATGTTTAAATAGAATTTCAGAAGGCGTATCATTTGAATGATAGTGGGAAATGAGTTTGAAGTGCATCGTCAAGTGAAATTGGAACACAAAAATGGAAGAAAAAAGTATATTCTTCAAACTTTCGTATTGGGAATTTAAATTTTTTTCAGTATAATATTGATGTTATGAATATTGAGAAGATTTTTTTTAAAATTGGATCTTCACATTGCTTATTGAGAATATAAAATTAAAGGACCATATCAATTCTCAGAAGGACCTACAAACAATTAACATAAAGTGTGATATTTAGCTTGATGATAATGGAAAGTATTATCTGACATTTTTTGCAAGGAAAAATAGGGATAAAGATATATTCCTACTAATTTTAAAACATGTGAAGGAATATGATGGGTATTCAAGTAACATCTATTGGTGTGTCAACTTAAAGCATCGTAGGCTACATGGATTAAAAAATCACGATTAATATATTTTTTATAGCAGTTACTACCATTGGGATTACGTAAATTATTACCAGAAAAGGTTAATATAGTTGTAAACCAATTTTTCACATTTTTTAGACAACTATGTGAGAAAACTCTACAACTAGATGAGCTTGAAAACTTTCATAAGAGATTTTTATTGATACTTTGTGCAATAGATATGATCTTTCCTCTATCATTTTTTATTATCATGATGCATTATACTATGCATTTGGTCAAGGAAACTAAATTAGAAGAAGCCATACAATATCGATGGACGCATCCAATTGAGAGTCACTTCATTTATATATTTTTCATAATATGTAAAAAACTATTACCTTTTTATTAAATAAATAATTATTTTTTATTTATATTATCTCATAGATATATTCTTCATTTGAAATCATACATGAAAAACAAAGCTCATCCTGAAGGATCTATTTCAAAAGGATATTTAGCAGAGGAATTTCTTACCTTTTATTTTAGATATATGGATGATATTTAGAAAATATTCAATTGAGTTGGACATGTTGATGACACATCGACTCAATCTCAAAAACATGGGAAATAAAAAAATCTTTCATACTATTTTTCGATCTGTTGGGAGTATCTCAAATGTTACAATGATAGAAATGGAATTATTACTAGAAAATAGATATGTGCTACTGAATAGTGAAATTAAAGATCCATTTATTGAATAGATCAGGATAAAAACAAAGATACGAATGATAAGCTAAACATGAAATGATAAATATATAAAAAAGATATTAATAAAGAGCTTATAGAATGGTTTTTATGTTGTGTATGTTCATAAATATTTCAATCAATAAATATATTAGGTTCACACATATTTTTTAAATATAATAATTTATATTAATCTTTTCTTACCATGAATACTAATACTCGGGCTGAGTTTTGAGAAGATTTGAAATTTATGGCTCGAGGTCCTCTAAAATAGTCTAGAACATTCGATGTTTACAATGTCAATGGATTTAATTTTCATACAGTCAGTCATAAAGAGGGTTTGAAAACACATAATAATGGTATATTTATTGTTTTTGAATTGGGATACTATGTAAAGTTGACTGATATTATCAAAATAAACTACAACATTCATTTTTCATTTGTTTTAATTAAATGAAAGTGGGTCAATATTACTAGGGGTATTAAAATAGATTCATTTAAATTTACTTACATGAAATTCTCTTTCTTGATGGATATCAGTGACCATGAATTACATGATCAGTATATCTTATAATACCAAGATAAAATAGTATATTATGTGTAAGATGTTGTGGATGAAGGGTGGAGTGTAGTTGTTCACATAAAATAAAGACACTTGTATGATATGGGTGATGAAGGGGAATATTTGACAGCTGACATTGAATCCCATCAACAACAATAAACTTATTTTTCCATCATGAAGTTGAAAATATTAGTCTTGAAAATGTGGATTAAGTATATTAAGTAATGATGGATCATAATAATGACATGATTGAAGAAAAAAATGATTCTATGTGCAATCATCCATTAATTTATTAAACACTTATTTTATATTTTCAATCATTCATTATCATAGATATGTATATTTTTATTATCAGTACTATACATCTGTTATCATTTCTAATTTTTTTCCTATATAATTTTTTTTAAATATATGTTCTGAAGTTAATTTTACTTGATTAAATGATCATAATTTCAAGGAAGATACATTGTACTGATCCTCGTTGACTCCCAGTGGACATTCTCTCAGCCACAATGACAGATGATGATCCATAATTCTCCCCACTACAACATATCAGGCACCCTCTATCTACCCCCAACAAAATTTTTCACTCCACCTCCATTCCATTAGTTTTTAGAACACCCTCCTTCTCCATCCAATCAGTATTTGGAATAGGTCCTACCCATTCAGCAGGTTCAACAGTGAGGGAACATGTCATAACTTCTATTTCATCATGAGTATATTAGAAGGTGAAAGTTATAAGTAAAAATTTTAATGTTAATAAATATATTTCACTTTTTTATACTACTAACTATTTTTTCACAAAATATGAAAACAATGTTACTACAGAGAGAAATATGAATAGTTTAGATGTCTAAAATATGAATTTATTTTAGATAGATGTCTAATTTGACAGTTATAGGGTCCCCACAGATGATGCTGCTAGATAATTTGGCTAGATTCTAGGACAGTTGGCGGAATATATGGTTACCTTTCTCATTACCTATGTTGATTTGAGGCATATGCATCAATCAATAAACAATTAAGTATTTGATTACTAGGTAAAGAAAATTTTAATACATTATGTTGTAATTGAATGTCATTATGTTATTAAATTTTAATATTTTAAAAATTAATCTCTTTGTACAGATGTTATTCCACTTTATCTTTGCTAATCTCATCGCACCAAAGTGTACATTAAAAAAATTGGGTAAGAAATGAGAATATTTTAATTGGATATTATGAAATGAATTAAATGATAAATCATTAACCACTCACTAGTAGTATGATAAGGTACCTAAAGGGGTACCTTGAGAGAAGTGAAAGTTTTTTGTTGATATATATCATCATGAGAAGCATGTGGTATTGAAATATATATTATTTTATTAATCTAATTTTACATATATACGTGCATATGAAATGTATATGACATTTCATAAATTACTACTAAATTACATGTAATTTATTTCAATCTTTTTCAAGGAAAAAATTAATGAAGTCGAGCTAAAAAAATCATCCCCCACACTTCCTGGTCAAAGAGTTTTTCCAGAAACAGATCGACTCTGGTAATATTTTAATTAGTTTAAATATTCATAAGATAACATTATATATTTCATATATTAAAATATTTATTTATATTTTTTAATTTAGTAAAATAATTTAAGACACCAAGCCTCCTGAACAAAACTTTGACTGGATATTCATACAAAATATGATGGGAGTTATGTTAAAAATCCTGCCAAAAAAGTTATGGCCTGAATTAATTTTTCATTGTTACAACTTATTGTCAGTTGTAACTATGTTAATATTTATTATTTTAAATATGACTGATATTTGATTTATAAGTAAAAATAAAATATATATGGGATGAAAATCCTACAGAATCCTTCTTAGTTTTCCAAAATGATCCAGTTGGTCAAGTCCTTGAGAAGGAGTATTATTATCTCATGTGTGGGATGAGTTTGATAACATTAACATCTGAGGTCTTTGTATAGCCACCAGTGATTGCATGAGTATATTATCCTGGTTGTATTTACTTCCTACCTTAATATTCTTAGATGGAGTTTATTGTAATGCAAATCATAATTTAGGAATATGGGGCTCATATAAAGATACAAGATGAAAAGTTCCTTACTCTATATAAATAATTGATTGAATTATATCCGAAGATGACTAGATATATCCTTGGTGATATTGTGTCGATGTATGATAGTGATTAGGTAAATAAAATAACTTAATAATCCTTTATTACACAAAATTTTATTAGTTTTAAGTTTAAATTTTGATATAAAACACTAAATATTTTTCAATAAAATTTCCATGAGGGTTTCGATAACAAGGAGTGGAGACAAAGACAACGAGGGTGTTAATATAAGTTTATTGTGTAGTGATTAGGCTTCACATTAGATTTTGTGATAATGAGTAACTAAACTTATGATAGACTAACACTAATATGGTTATTAAAAAACCATATTCTGGTTTCTAGTAGGGATATCTATATTTCCCTTACATCTCATGAACATCTATATAATTTTTTCATTTTATATGTTTTATTATGAAGTTTACCTTATACTAATAATTATTAGAATCTTCGGGTTTTGTTTTGTTTTAGTAATCATTGAAATTCAACCTCTTATTATTCTTTTGAAAATCTATAGTCTATTTCTACCTTTTATGAACTTTACTTAGTTATGACTTCCACTTGGTAATTCACTAAGTACTACCTGGATAACTAAACATGTTGGTCATATTTCATATGGACACCCTACTAGTATTTTTTTTGTCTTTACAACATATATGATTGTTATATTCACTATCCTCTCAAATAACATACCTTAAAATAGTTTATTTATAGAGATAAGATTTCTATCAGTCTATAAATTCCAAAAAACTCTTCTCTAATTGTAATGTTACATTAAAACTATGTTAATGTAATAATATACCACAATAATTATTCATAATTAGCATATTGAATATTTTCATTCTACAAGATGAATAATCTATATAATATTTATCATGAATTTCTAAATGGATATTCTTCATATAATATTATTAATGGTAGTAACTTCTTCCATAATATTAACTATTATTTAGTATGGATAAACAAAGAGAGAACATACAAATCTATTGTCATCAAAATTATTTGGAACTTCAAACTACTTCATAGATGTATTCCACAATACATATTGAGTTTATACATATTACCTTTATATTTATGGATGAAAAATAAAAGAAAAACTGACATGTTTTGTATAAATTGAACAAAATATGTTGTGATTATGTTTTGTATAAATTGAAAAAAAACCAACATATTTTTTACTCAAAAACTATATTATTATCAACATGTTTTGTCGAAATTGAATTTGATATGTTCTGATTATTTTTTATTATATTGGAGTAGTATGTTTACTGTTTATATATTATAATATCTATTTTTTGGATATTTTTGGGATTCAGTTTCTACAACTGTATTTTTTTTTGAAAAGTGATATATAATGGTGGTTTAAACCACCAATATATATAGAAAATTATTTTTTAGCAGTGGTTTAAACCACCAATATATAAGAACAAAATTTGTTTAGAATTTTTTTTTGGGTTTTAATGGCGATTTCCCCTCCCAAAAAATGATGATGGGATAACAATTGTTTAAATCGATTCTATCCTATTGAAATTATTTGGGTGGGGAAATAGTTGCTAAATAAAAATTTCATGATAGTTAATAGAAACCTCCACTAAATGGATGGAACCGACGTGAGTTGGATGAAAATTAAAACTTAAGTAGTGGGTTTTGGAAACCATCATGAAAACATATGGTGGAAGTTTAAACCAAAAAAAATATTAAAAAACTTCTGTTGTCAATTGATTTTGTTTTAGTGTATAACTAAACTCAAGACTTAAGTTAAGGTGATTTTTAGTCTCACTTTTATTTATTATAGACCAATGTCATATTCACCACCTATTTATTTTATATGGTGTATACACTAACCATAAATTTATATTTTGATGCTTATAATGAATGTTATTTGGGTCTATATATCAATTTTAGGATATCACTTTCATGTGGTTTATGGTTCAAAAGTTAACAAATTGGTATGAAATTTTCCCTCAATTTTCTTTCTTTGAGACATACATTATGTTGTGAACTGATATTTTTTCAAGAGGTGTAAATACATCCCCTTTGAAATGTATTATCATGAATTTATTCATACTTGTGATTTTTTAAGTTTATTTTTATGTCATTCCTTCGTGTGTCTTATGATTTAATGTTACCAAAGTTGTAAAAATTTTATTTAATAATCTTATCGTTTATTGGGATTATTTCTTATTATGTCTCTAATATTCACTACTATAAAAATGGGCAAGGGAGGCACCACCTTTTATGGGTGCTAAGAAAAAAAGCGCTGATAAAAGGCCTCTTTATCAGTGCTAAAATTTTAGTGCTGATAAAAATTACCCTTTATTAGTGCTAAAAAGAACTGATAAAGAATTCCTATATCAGTGCTAAAAAAGCACTGATAGAGTGAGTTTTTATCAGTGCTAAAAAATTACTGATGAAGACTCTCTTTATCAGCTCTAACATTTTAGGGTTGATAAAGACTCCCTTTATTAGTGATTTTTAGCACTAATAAAACCATAGTCCCATATTTTATAAAATCAGGTGCACAATCTCCCTTTTTAATCACGCCCTAAAGCTCTCACAGTACTGTACCCCTATGACAACTACCCTACCCCTGCTGATATTCTATTTTCCAGACCTCCGCTGCTATCCCTACTCCTTATCC
The DNA here is from genome assembly GCA_963277665.1 of Viscum album. Lineage (NCBI taxonomy): Eukaryota > Viridiplantae > Streptophyta > Magnoliopsida > Santalales > Viscaceae > Viscum > Viscum album. The sequence continues at coordinate 1,333,549,588 of OY728132.1, read as the reverse complement.
TCCCCCTCAAACCCCTTCTGTGGATCCTCCTCTTTGAAAACCCTACTTCTCCTCCTCTCCGCTAGAAATTACTTTCCATGAACCCTACTCCTCCATTTCTCAACGGTTGGAGGCTCCTGCCATGCACCCCCCCCTCTAGCGGTCGCGCCTTCCCCTCCCGATGTATCGCAGAAGGCTCCCCCTCCATAGCGAGTGCAATCTACTCTAGGTAAATTTCCCACTTCTCCTTTTAGGTTTATTTTTGGAGGATAGGTTTTGTGAGATTGGTTTTCATTAGGGTGATGTTTTAATTCTTCCCCATGATCACCACCTTTTGATTAGATGCTAAATTACATAGATTTCTAACAATCTATGTCATGAAATAACATAGGTAGTGGATTCTTATACTTTTTTAGCAGATTATTTGAACTAAAGTATGACTTTTTTATGATTCTCCATGGGTCCTTATGATTTTTGGAACTAGAATTCATTTTTCACCAAGTTTCATATGAATGAGGGTTTTATATTCTTGTGAAACCTTAAGCTAGACCTTGTTATACATGAATATTATACTAATGTCGAATGTTTTTTCCTCATCCTTCTGGTGTAGTGGGTTTTTAAATACAGGGGAAAGTGGTCTTTTTGAAAACCCCTTCTTGAAAAAGAAGAGTTTTGATATTACCCACATCACTATTAATTGGTTACACTTTTTGGTTGTCACCAGTGATTGTATTTATGGGGAAGATTCTATTTATGATAGTGATTAGGAACCCTCAAATCACTACTACAACTTGGCATTTTATCAGCGCTAAAAACCAACATTAACAGTGCTAGAAAAGCGCTGTTAATGCCGGCGTAGATAAAGGGGGGGGGGGACCCCTTTATCCGTGCTACAAAAAGCACTGATAAATGCCACCTTTATCAGCGCTAAAAAAGGCGCTGATAAAGGGGGTCCTTTATCAGCACTTTTTTTAGCACTGATAAAGGTGGGATTGTATTGGTGTTATCTTGAGCGCTGATAATGGGACCCTTTATCTGCACTCTTGTAGCGCTGTTAAAGGAATCCTTTATCAGCGCTCAAAAAAGCACTGATAAAGGCACCTGCCCCTGCACCTGCACAACTAGCACCTGCACATCTGCACACCTGCACAAAATAACACCTGCACATGAACCAAGAACCGAAAGACGACATAACGCACACAATATTTTGAAAAACAATTCTATATACATTTACTTAACATCATGAATACAAAAAAAACACATTTTTATATAAATTTCAAATAATGTTTTACATGGTTAGAATTACAATTATCCAACAATAGTTATAAAAATTAATGTTTCATCCTTTGATAACTGTGATCTCCTCTCAAAAATTTTCATCCACGGTATTTTTTTCCAAACAAAGCATCCGAACTCAAGGAAAAAAATTCACCTATATAAGAAAACAAATATTATGTTAGTAATACAATAATGAAATAAATTAAAACATTAATATGAAAGAATAAATTGATATGGAAATGTGAAACTAAAATATTGGAATGATAAACTCAAATGTTTTTATTCTAATTACAATGAAAGGGAATAATGTAAAATCTATATGTTTTTGGATGATTTACCTCACTTAATAAATATTGATTCTTTATCTAATGAAAAGCCTTACTGGTCACACCATGCGTCAGATTGAGGTTCAGTTGATTTGTACATGTCACAAATGACTCATGGATCATTTTCCTAAAGTATCAAAACAATCCGAACGCATTTGATCATTTTTCCGTATGTCACTTGTGTTGTTTTCTAAAGTTAATGTCAATTTTAAACTGATATCAGACACTTTTATCTATATCGGTCACACTGTGCATTGGATTGAGGTGCGATTGATTAATACACATCAAAAATGACTCATGGATCATTGTACTAAAGTATCAAAACAATCCGAACACATTTTCATGGTTTGTCGTATGTCAGTTGTGTTGTTTTCTAAAGTTATTGTCAATTTCAAAGAGATATCAGACACTTTTGGCCATACCAGTCACACTGTGCAATGGATTGAGGTGTGGTTGATTTTTACACGTCCCAAATGACTCATGTATAGTTTTCCTAAAGTATCAAAACAATCCAAACACGTTTTCTCGGTTTGCTGTATGTCACTTGTGTTGTTTTCTAAAGTTAATGTCAATTTCAAACTAATATCAGACACTTTTAGCAATACTGGTCACACCGTGCGTCGAATTGAGGTGAGGTTGAATTTTACACATCAAAAATGACTCATGGATCATTTTACTAAAGTATCAAAACAATCTGAACACTTTTTCTTGGTTTTCCTTATGTCACTTGTGTTGTTTTCTAAAGTTAATGTCAATTTCAAACTGATATCAGACACTGTTAGCCATACTGGTCACACCATGCATCAGATTGAGTTGCGGTTGATTCATACACGTCACAAATGACTCATGGATCATTTTCCTAAAGTATCAAAACAATCTGAACACTTTTTCTCAGTTTTTCATATGTCACTTGTGTTGTTTTCTAAAGTTAATGTTAATTCCAAACTGATATCAGACACTTTTAGCCACACCGGTCACACTATGTGTCATATTGAGGTGAGGTTGATTCTTACAAATCAAAAATGACTCATGAATCATTTTACTAAAGTATTAAAACAATCTGAACGCATTTGATCGGTTTACCGTATGTCACTTGTGTTGTTTTCTAAAGTTAATGTCAATTTCAAACTGATATCATACACTTTTAGCCATACCGGTCACACCATGCGTCGGATTGAGGTCCGGTTGATTCTTACAAGTCAAAAATGACTCATGGATCATTTTCCTAAAGTATCAAAACAATCCGAATGTGTTTTCTTAGTTTGATGTGTATCACTTGTGTTGTTTTCTAAAGTTAATGTCAATTTCAAACTGATATCAGACACTTTTTTCCATACCGGCCACTCCGTGTGTTGGATTGAGATGTGGTTGATTTTTACACGTAAAAAATGACTCATGGATAATTTTTCTAAAGTATCAAAACAATCCAAAATGCGTTTGCTTAGTTTATCGTATGTCACTTGTATTGTTTTCTATAGTTAAAGTCAATTTCAAACTGATATTAGACACTTTTAGCCATACCGGTCACACAATGCGTCAGATTGAGGTGAGTTTGATTCGTACACATAAAAAATGACTCATGTATAATTTTCCTAAAGTATCAAAATAATAAGAACGTGTTTTCTTGGTTTTTCGTATGTCACTTGTGTTGTTTTCTAAAGTTAATGTCAATTTGAAAATAATATCATACACTTTTAGCCATGCCGGTCACATTGTGTGTTGAATTGAGGTTCGGTTGATTCTTACACATCAAAAATGACTCATGGATCATTGTACTAAATTATCAAAACAATCAGAATGAGTTTACTTGTTTTTCTGTATGCACTTGTATTTTTTTTCTAAAGTTAATATCAATTTGAAACTGATATCAGACACTTTTATCCATACCTGTCACACCGTGCATCGGATTGAGGTGTGGTTAATTCTTACACATCAGAAATGACTCATGGATCATTTTCCTAAAGTATCAAAACAATATGAACATGTTTTCTCAGTTTGACGTATGTCACTTGTGTTGTTTTCTAAAGTTAATGTCAATTTCAAACTGATATCAGACACTTTTAGCCATACCGGTCACACCATGCGTCATATTGAGGTGAGGTTGATTCTTACACATCACAAATTACTCATGGATCGTTGTCCTAAAGTATCAAAACAATATGAATGTGTTTGCTCGGTTTTCCGTATGCCCCTTGTGTTGTTTTCTAAAGTTAATGTCAATTTCAAACTGATATCATACACTTTTAGCCATACTGGTAACACCATGGGTCGAATTGAGGTGCAGTTGATTTTTACATGTCACAAATGACTCATGTATAGTTTTCCTAAAGTATCAAAACAATACGAACACATTTTCTTAGTTTGTCGTATGTTACTTGTGTTGTTTTCTAAAGTAAATGTCAATTTAAAACTGATATCAGACACTTTTAGTCATACCTATCACATTGTGCATCAAATCGTGGTGCGTTTGATTTGTACACGTCAAAAATGAATCATGGATCATTTTCTTAAAGTATCAAAACAATCCGAATGCATTTGATTTGTTTGTCGTATGTCACTTGTGTTGTTTTATAAAGTTAATTTCAATTTCAAATAGATATCAGACACTTTTAGCCATACCGGTCATACCGTGTGTCAGATTGAGGTGCGGTTGATTTTACACATCAAAAATGACTCAAGGATCATTTTCCTAAAGTATCAAAACAATCTGAACGCATTTTCTCAGTTTTTAGTATGCCACTTGTGTTGTTTTCAAATGTTAATTTCAATTTCAAACTGATATCAGACACTTTTAGCCATACCGGTCACACCGTGTGTCAGATTGAGGTGCGGTTGATTTATAAACGTCACAAATAACTCACAGATTGTTGTCCTAAAGTATCAAAATAATCGGAACATGTTTTCTCGGTTTTACGTATGTCACTTTTGTTGTTTTCTAAAGATAATGTCAATTTGAAACTGATATCAGACACTTTTAGCCATACCGGTCATGCCGTGTGTCATATTGAGGTATGATTGATTCATACACATCAAAAATTACTCATGGAATGCTTTCCTAAAGTATCAAAACAATCCAAACATGTTTGGTTGGTTTTTCGTTTCTCACTTGTGTTGTTTTCTAAAGTTAATAACAATTTAAAATTGATATCAGACACTTTTTTCCATACCAGTCACATCGTGTGTCGGATTTAGGTGTGGTTGATTCTTACACATCAAATATGACTCATGTATGGTTTTAATAAAGTATCAAAACAATCCGAATGTGTTGGATTGGTTTTCTGTATGTCAGTTGTGTTGTTTTCTAAATTTAATGTCAATTTTAAATTGATATCGGACACTTTTAGCCATGGATAATAATAGTCTAGATGACTTAGCATAGTGTATCCAAGGCTCTTAGTATGAGTTTCTTAGGATGGTCATTATTTAGTTTTAATGAGTTTTAATGTGGGAATTAAAAGATGATATAGACCAGACTATTGAGGCCTAGATCAAGTATAACATGTGGGTTGTGACATTACCATGTAGAGATGAGTGTGTGTTGGTATCAATGAGTAGATATGGGTTATGTTTATAGAATCGAGTAAATTCCCTTATAGGAGGAATTATAATGTTGAAAGGTTGGGAATAATTTTCATGTATAACCAAGATGGTTTTAAGGAGATTATTATGCAAGGCTAAATGGATGGTGACTTTTATCATTTATGGTCAGACCGACTAAGAGATTGGGGCTTCATAGGACTTTCACCTAGTTGAAGTATGATCATCCATGGGGCCCACCTATTGATGATGTGGTTTAGCTATTAAGAGAGGTTGGCTATCTAGATACCCTCCTTAGATTACTATTTATATGTTTTGTGGCATGAGACAAGATGGATGGCCTTTATTTAAGTGATAAGGTGTTCGCAGGACCCTACTTTGAGTGAGAAGGCATTGGTCAAAGGGAATTGGTGTGTGACTTCCATGGGATCCACCTATTGATAGTGCATTTTGACTTGTGATAGAGGTTGGATATTGTGATTCCATCCTTAGATCATTTTTTGTATGATAATATTATGTGAGATATATAAATGGGGATCACTTAGTATTGGTTTGGAGTAGTTTTGTTAGAGGTTGTCTATAGAGATTCCCTCCTCAAATTGTTTTTTATGTGATGTGATGGTGAGACCCACTGTATGTGAAAGGGGAGTAGCTACTATGTTGTGGAATTAGAGGATATGTGAATCACACCCAATGTGAGAGGTTGGTGGCACTGTTATGTTATAAGAAAGGATGTGATATTTAAATTGGTATATGACCCAACCCAGAGAGAGTGGGTAGTGGGCAAGAATTGGTAGAAACCCTATAAAGGTTCATTTTTTTCGAACCCAAGGAGAACAATGTACAATATAGAACATACTAAACATATGTCTCATCCCATTGGCATGCCTCACCTGATGACATGAATTCACCAACACGGACGGTTCAAACCCTACCTAGCCTAACTATGGGGTAGTATCCAAAATCAGAAAAAGATCCATACTAAGTGCCACTAGATGGAGTTAAATTCTAATCTAGTGTAACAACCTTTCACAAAAAATACTCCCTCTATTCAGGTTTCTATCACAAGGATATAGTGGGGAGAGATAATCAAGATCAAACAAGTAACCAACCACATATACCTGTGTCACACACACAAGAATCACACCAAATAATAATTAATCTCAATATTGAAAATAAATGAAAACATAATTAATTCATGAAAATTTAATTTTACTCATCTTAAGAAGGAGGACCCAGTGGCAGAGCAGGAGGAGGCGTTGATAGTGGAGGCATCAAAGGCAGCGTAGAGGCAGTGCGGAGGCAGCAGAGGCAGCTCAGAGGTAGCGGAGGTAGTGGAGGCAGTGGAGGCAGCAAAGGCAGCAGAGTAGTCAGAGGGGGAGGAAGAGGAGGAGGAGGAGGCAGAGGTGGAGAAAGAGGATGAGGAGGCCGCGGTGGAGGAGGAGGAGGAGGAGGAGCTGCAGAAGAGGAGGAGGAGGAGGAGGAGCCGCAATGGAGGAGGAGGAGGAGGAGGAGCCGCGACAAGAGGAGGAAGAGGAGAAGTAGGCACCGGAGGAGGATAATGAGGCGGTGAATGTGGTAGAGGAGAATAAGAAGGAGGCGGCGGCGGAGAGGAGGCAGTGGAGGAGGTGCAGGGTAGGGCTTCCGCTATTGACAGGGTGTGGGGATGAGGAGCCACAACAAGAGGAGGAGGAGGAGAAGTAGGTTCCATAGGAGGAGAATGAGGTGGTGGCCAGGGCAGAGGAGGAGGAGAAGGAGGCCGTGACAGAGATGAGGCAGCAGAGGAGGCGCAGGGTAGGGCTTCCGCGAAAGCTTGACAAGGTGCGGGGAGGAGGAGGAGCACCCGATGGCACTTATAAATCCCACTAGAACCTTTATCATCCCTAGTAAAAAGCACAGATAAATGGTGTCTTTATCAACACTTTTCATTTTAGCGCGGATAAAGACCCACTTTATCAGCGTTTTTGTAGCGCTGATAAATCCATACTTTATCATCACTAATAAAAGCACTGATAAATGTATAAATTTAATAATTTTTTTATATTATTATCTATTTATTTAAAATTATATTTATGATATATATATATATATATATTTTAATAAATATAACTCTAAATAAATATATCTTTATTTATACTTAAAAAATTATTTGAAAGGTATATTTATATATATATCATTGAAAATATAATAAAATATATATTTATTTTTTAAATATAATGTAATATTATTTATAAGTGTACATTTTTTTGAGAATATATATTATATGGGTAACATAATGAATTATAAATCAATAACACATAAATGTGATATGTAATTATAATCTATAAATGAACATTATTCATGCACATCTGATCACATAACATATATGCATTATATTTATTGACCCCAATTCATTGGAAAAAACATATATATTTATAAATCTAATAAATATAATGAATTAATAAGTATAATAAATCTTATAAATATAATAAATATATTTATTATTAATCTTATAATTATTTAATTATATATATATATATATATAGTTATAACATGTGTTTTTTATTTAATGTATACAATAAACATTATCAGCGCTAAGAAAAGCACTGATAAATGTAACCTTTACCAGTGCTAAGAAAAGAGCTGATAAAAGGATATTTAAAGAACTGATAAATGTACCCTTTATCAGTGCTTGTTTTAGCACTGATAAAGGGTACATTTATCATTGCTTTTTTTAGCGCTCATAAATTCCCACCCCTTTATCAGCGCTTTTCCATTAGTGTTGATAAAGGCAGGCACCTTCCTTGCCCAGTTTTTTGGTAGTGAATATAGAAAGTGTATCCAACCCTATGGATGTTAAGTTATATTTCCCTTAGTTGGTGAGCATGGTTCTTTGTGATGTGTGCAAGAAGAAGATTTTTCTTCTCTATGAATGTCAATGAATTATGGAATGATTCATAAGGGAGACTTATGGTTAACTCTTGGTAAGGATATGGTGTAAGAATCAACCCATATACCAGAGATGATGAGTGTATTTGTGAAGTTATAGTGTTCTAAATTGAATCTCTCCTTGATACGGTTCATAGTGGAGACTATAATATATTTAGGTTCTTTTATAATTAAACCAAGATTCATGGAGTGGACTCTTGTCTTCATGCACTAAGGCCATAGAAATGGAGAGATCAGAGTATCGCATCCATGGAAAGGTGAATGGTATTCTTTGCAAAAAGGACTTTGGGTTTATATAGTGGTATGAACATGTGAGAAGTTGTATTTAGGTGGTTAATTATTTTTAGGATAGTGGGATGTTTCTTGACTTCAATCAATGGTAAATTCCACCAGCCCCTCCCCCCTCTACACTGCACCCCCACCAGCCCCTTATCCCCCCTATTGCACCAGCCCCTCCCCCTTCTGCAATACACTCCCACCAGCCCCCTCCCCCATGCACCCCTACCCTGTTTCACCATCCCCCTCTGCCGGTAACAACCCCTCCCCCTCCCCACTACTGCACCATCCCCTCCCCCTCCATCGTTCCCTTGCACCAGCCCCTCCCCCAACCCCCTGTTGCACCAGCCCCTCCCCTTACACTGCACCAGCCCCTCCCCTTACACTGCACCAGCCCCTCCCCCTCCCCCCTACTGCACCATCCCCACTCCTTCCCCCCACTAGCCCCTACCCCCTCCTGCACCATCCCCTCCCCCTCCCCCTGCTCCACCAGCCCCTCCCCCTCCCCCCTGCCCTGCACTAACCCATCCCCCTCCCCCCACCAGCCCCCCTACCCCCTACTACACCAGCCCCACCACCAGCCCCTACCCACATGCGGCACCAGCCCCTCCCCCTCCCCATGTGGCACTAGCCCCTCTCCTCCCCCTCTTCCCTACACTGCACCCCCACCATCCCCCTACCCCCTACTGCCCAAGCCCCACCAGCACCACCATACCCTCCCCCTCCCACATTCCATACTACATGAGCCCCTCCCCCTTACTACAACAGCCCCTCCCCCTCCCCTACCCTTACACTATACCCTCTCCCCATGCACTACACCAACCCCTCACCCTACCCCTTCCCTACAGCAACCAACCCCTACCCCACTCCCTACCCTTGCACCAACCCCTCCCCCCTGCTGCACCATCTTGAACCCCTGCACCAGCCAACCCCATTTATTACCCTAACTGACCTTCCTAGACACTATCAACTACAAATAGCTAGAATAGACAAACCACAAAATTACTATACTTTCCCCTAATTGTAAATACCCCCTTACATAGCCCCAACTAGCTTATGTTCCTAACAATTTCCTTGGAAATGACACTAAGTTTCATTGTGTAAACGTGTTGTAGTGAAAAAAAAACATTCCCCTACAAGTGGAAAGAGTCACCACAAAAAATAATTTCGTGAGTAACTAGGTCAAACCATAGGGAAGTTAGTAGTTAGAATCTCATATAGTTGTAGTCACTAGATTCTTTTTACCAGGAGGCTCCAGGAGTTTTTAGAGGTACGATCTATGTTCGTTATACTTTTCTTGTAGTACTATTAGAAATAGGTATAAGAAAATATTTTTCCTAATTTTTTCAATTATTTTCTAGGTATATGGTAGGCGTTGGTAGAGCCCCATGTTAGCGAGGGAGAGTTATTGCATATTCTTTAGATGTTCATGATACAATTTTTGTTCACTAACATTAATTTTCTTTTTCTTATGTTAATTTGGGTAAGAAAACCTATGATATTCCATAATAATATTGGATAAAACTAGGTTATTAGTTTCCCCCACGAACCCCTTTGTAAGAGGGTTGGAAATTGTGTTGATTTTGATGGGGGGTCTATCCGGGTTCTTTTGATTTCTAAATCTTTATTGGAAATGGTTAGGCTCTATTAGCCTCTATTTTTATAAGGAATCGGTTCTCTTATACTGTATTAGGAAGTCTTGTTTTGTGTATTTGAACCATAAATACTAATATTTGAGATTCAAATAGGATGGAGATGAATCAAGATTGGATGGATGCTAATAATTCGACAATAGAGTATGAGAACAGAGTGAAAGAGTTCATCAAGTTTGCAAAGGATCACGCAAAGGATCCTTCCCAAATCCTTTTCCCGTTTTTACGTTATTGTTATTCTAGACTAATTACTCTAGATGAGTTTGAAGAACATTTGATATTTCACAGAATAGATCTAAGTTATAAATGTTGGGATAAACATAAATAAAAAGAGAATGTAGCTACTGGCTGGGATGAAACTACATTTTATGGATCATTATATATGAATACAAATATGGATAATGAAGAAGATCATATGAAGGAAGTGATTACAGATGTCAATGATGATGAGGATTGTATTGAGGTAATGATAAGGAAAATTGAAAATGAACTCTGTGATTGCCCAAAATTGTTTGAGAAGTTAAAGAGTTGTGAAAAGACATCATTGTATGCTAGTTGCACTAAATATACAACATTGTCAGCTATACTGAAGTTGTATAAATTGGAAGTAGAAAATGGATAGAGTGATGTCAGTTTTACGAAACTATTTTCTCTCTTGAATGACATGCTCCCGGAAGATAATGAGCTCCCTAGCCGGACATATGAAGCTAAACAAATTCTATGCTCGATGGGTATGATTTTTGAAAGAATAAATGCCTGCCCAAAAGACTGTATATTGTTTCTCAAGGAGAAAAAATCACTTATAGAATGGCCAAAGTGTGGTGCTTATTGATACAAGAAAGATGAATTCAGTCTTACGAAAGTTTTATGGTACTTTCCAATCATTCCAAGGTTTAGGCATCTATATGGAAGTGAAGAAACCACAAGAAAATTTTCGTGGTATGCAGATAAAATAAATAAAGATGGAAAATTACGTCATCCTACTGACTCTCCTCAATGGAAGAGAATTTATCATGAGTATTATGAATTTGGAAAAGAGCCGAGAAACCTTCGTCTTGTGTTATCTACAGATGGAGTGAATCTTTTTGGTTTTCAAACCAGCACTCACAGTACATGGCCTGTTATGTTGGTAAATTATAACTTGCCACCCTGGTTATGCATGAAGTTGAAATTCATCAGGTTATCTATGCTTATATCAGGACTGAAAAAACCAGGTAATTATATTGATGTTTATTTGGATATTTTGATCGAGGATATGAAGTTATTGTAGGATTCAGGTGTTATTTTGTATGATGATTTTAAAAGTTAATACTTCACGTTGAGAGCGATGTTGTATGAGACCATAAATGAATTCCCTACTTATAGAAATTTGTCAAGCTATAGCATTAAAGGAACTCAAGGGTGTCCCTTGTGTGAAGAAGATATAAAATCAATTAGGTTGAAACATTCATCAAAATATGTGTTTCTTGGACATCATAGAATTCTACCTCATCGGCATAAGTACCGATCTTGGACGACATCATTCAATGGAAGTTCAAAACAACACACAAAACTATCTCCACTAATAGGTGATCAAATATTTGAGAAAGTAAAATATGTGAACACTATTTTTGGTAAACCATTTTCGAAAAACCTTATGAAAATCAATTGAAAAAATAGATCAGTTTTTTTTGAATTACCATACTGGAATTATTTGTACATTATACATTTTCTTGATGTGATGTATGTGGAAAAAAATGTATGTGACAGTGTTATTGGAATGTTTCTAAATTCCCCTGAAAAAAAAAGGATATAATTAAGGAAAGGTTGGACATGGTTGACATGGGAATACAAGAAGAGTTAGCTCTCGTGAAGGGTGAAAATCGAATGTTTCTTCCTTCAGCTGCTTACACTATTTCTAAGGAGGAGAGGTATCAGTTTTGAAACTTCTTCAATGATGCAAAGGTTCCAGAGGGGTATTATTTAAATATCAAGAAAATTGTGTCAATGAATGATTTTAAGTTAAAAGGTTTTAAATCACATGACTTCCATGTTTTGATGCAAGATTTAATTCCTATAACTTTACTTTGTATTTTACCCAAGAATGTTTTTCATACGTTAACAGAACATTGTTTCTTTTTCAAAGCTATATGTATCTAAGATTTAGACTTGGCGAAATTTCCAGCTATGGAAAGAGAAATTTTCATCGTATTATGTGAATTAGAAATATTCTTCCCACCAACATTATTTGATATGATGGTTCATTTGATGATTCACTTGGTGAGAGAGATTCAACTTTTTGGTCCTATGCACTATAGATGGATGTACCCTATTGAACGATATATGAATATTTTGAAAGGGTATGTCAAAAATCAAAGTTGGCCAAAGGGTTGTATAGTGGAGAGATGTATTGTTGAGTAAGCCATTGAATTCTGTACCGAATACCTATTTGATGTGGAAATCATTGGTCTCCCAAATTCTCTTCACACTGGACGCATTGAGGGTGAGGGAATTTCTGGAAGAGATGTTGTGACAATCAATATTACAGATCGGGAGCATGCCCACCTTTATGTTTTTCATAATAGTTGGGAGGTTTCTCCATATATTTAAACCCACAAAGAAATTCTTAGGCAGTCGAATTCTTCAAGGGCTGAAAAATGGATATCAAATACACATAATCACTAGTTTATAGGATGGTTTCAGGACCATATTTTTAGGAAGTTAGATGAAAATCCGAATTCAATTTCATAATGACTTCGATGGCTAGCCACCGGACCAAGTGTGTATGTATTATCTTATAATGGTTATGTAATTAATGGTTATACATTCTATACAGATGAATATGATGAAGATAGTACCATGAAAAATAGTGGAGTTACACTAGTGGCTGAAGTGATGCATGTTTCTGGTAGTAAGGACAGAAATACACTTTATGAAAATATGTCATACTTTGGAATTATCAAACAAATATGGGAGTTGGATTATATGACATTCCAATTGATGATTTTTCAATACAAATGGGTTGATAACAACAGTGGTGTTAAAATAGATGAATTGGGATTTGTGAAAGTTGATTTTAGTAAAGAAGGGTACAAAGATGAAAAATTTATAATGGCATCACAAGCAGTATATGTTTTTTATGTTCCAGATCCTATAAAGAAAAAGTGGTCGATTGTTCTGTTATCATCTAAAACTACTGAAGGGTCCGGTGAAAATTCAATTGAGGAAGATCCTTTCAATGGTACGTCACAATCATTTCATAGTGGTCCAAATGTAGATAATGTTTTGTATGTTAGAGGAGACCACAATAAAAGGATTTGGATAATTGATAGAGGTTTCAAATCCCTTAATCCTTTGAAAAAAAGAAATAGAGTTCAATAAACATGTTATATTTAGTTTGTAATATAGATATTGTTATCTCATGTTATTATCATATCATTACTGAATTTATGTAATCTATATTAACTGTTCAACCAGTTTTGTAGATAAGGACTTCTTCACATTCTAGTGCTCCTAACCTCAAGGCTGAACAAGTCTCTCAAGATGTTATTGCTGCTGCTACGACTACTCACATTGCAGAGCAACAGAAAGTTTCTGAACCTGTTGCAGCTCCTAGTGTTGATGTCCAACAACCATCAACATATGTTGTCTCTACCATTTAAGATGAACATATAGATGATGTTGATATCAATGAAATGGTTAGGGATGAAGGACCAACATCATAGAAAACATAGGTGCATCGTAGTTTGACACTGTTAGACAAAGTTCTTAAGGTGAAAAGAAAAGGTGTCAAATTTGAAGTCAGATGGAATGCATGAGGCCAACATGTGAATCCCAACAAGGCTATGATTAGTAGTTACATTGGAATTTTCACTCGGAAATGTGTGCCTACTGACATAGATTCATGGCACCATGTTGTGTTTGGGATAAAGGTTGTGATCTATAAAGAAATTATGGTAACATTATGATATTATTTCCTTAATTTACTAGCAAATAAAATAATGATACAATGTCTTACTCTTCTCAATATCTTTCAGAGTACATTTATAGTATATGATTCAAACAAGAATTATGTACTAAGGCTTGTAGGAAGTATTCATCGAGGTTTTCGGACTATTTTAACAAAATTTCACCTGAAAGATTCCAAAGGAAAAATAAACCCGCACCAACCCCTTGTCTATGCTCACCTAATATCCCAAGAAGCATGGGATGCATTTATTGGCTATCGTGGGGATGAGAAGTTTCAGTTACATTGTGAGGGATAATACATTGTTTTAGGATACATGTATTCATCACTTTGATTGTCAATATTTCATTTATGAAGTAGAAACTCAGTACTGAAAATAAGGAACGTGCATCAAAACCAACAAACCCCTATCGTAAAGCAAGGATGGGGTATTATTCACTAGAAAATAAAATAGTACATATTTTTAATTTACAGTAATATTGTTAGGTGCCAAGAAACAAAATCATAATTAACTTTCTATATTTATATGTTGATTTATGAGTCTAAAACCAAACACACTTCCATCCCGCATCATGTGCTATGGAAGGAGGCACGTGTGAATAAGGAAGGAAATCTAGTAGATAAAAACACAAAAAAATTGCGGGAAATATGTGTAAGTATGACACGAAGATAAAAAGATTTGTTTTAAATTGCTATTACATAGAAATAATTAGTTATTTTCCTATATCCGATAGTCACATGAATCAGATACTCCTATAGTGGATGCAGACCCATTATCAACGGCTTTGAAGTGGCTAGAACAATACAATCATGTCAGAGGTGCAGGGTTTGGGGTGACACCCTGAGTATATTTTGAAAGAAAAAATGGATGATAGAGATGAAAAAACGAAACAAATGAGAGAAATACTAGAAACTCTTGAAGAATGATTTCAATGGCAGGGAGAGTTGCTAGCAAATTTTATGGGTGGGAAGAAAGGAGAAGACACAACTCAGGAAAAACCAACGCGTGAAGATCCCACCCCAGCACCCACCAGCTTTGAGGCAAGCCATTCCCCTCAAAGAGCTGTCTTAGTCATGGTAATCAATATTCTAATAATTGTTCCAATGAAATGTGAATCAGACAAACACTGATACTTTTCATGTACTGATCTTCTACAGGGTGATAATGACTGTGATTTATATCTGTCAACACCCACCTATCACATTGTAGTGAGGGATATAGTGTTCAACATCCTAGATTACAAGCTGCATTATAGACCACTTCCGAAAGATCATCTGAAAGTTACAATTACTATATCTCATGAGCCAAATGCAGATCTACCTATTCCACTTGATGAATATGATATTCATATAGTCGAAAAGGCTATTGGGACATTCATTTCATGGCCGTCACAACTTGTAAGAGTACATGGGGTCAAAGAGGTATTTATTTCCTTTTTTCAAGATAAACCTTTAACAATTTATGAAAAAAGGTTATGAACCAATGAATGTTATTATAGATTGATAAAGGGAAGGGTTGACTAGAAACTTCGGCTCAAAAGCATCTAAAGGATCGACTGACCAATCCCAAAGAGCTACTGAAAGCAAAATAACAACACTTATTCTCTATCCACATTTACTATCATTGAATACTCATGTGGATATGAAGCTAATAGGTGGTAGTATTCATATAGTGGTTTTCGAAAAGAATATATACGGAGAGGAAAGTCACGATTTCGTTACTTCTGAAAATGTAAATGAGATCCTTAAAAATGGTTGGCTAGACATCACAGCTGTAAATTTATATATGAGGTATGTTTTTAGGAATTGATTTTCTAAAAGTTGATATAATGTGAAAATTATGACTAAATGAATTTTATATTATTGATAGACGTATATATGAAAAAAAGTTGAAGGAATTTTCCCATGAGACAAAATTCAGACTCGTTAGTCCTCATACTACATCCACACATCTACAGAAATTAGAGCCATCAAAAAAGGATGAAATATTCAACATCTTGATGAAAACATTTGAAAGCAAGATTACAGATGACAAAATCTTCCTAATACCAACCATACAGGGGTAAAACTCTACGATTAAAGCATAAAAATTATATTTTCATTTATTTTATTACTTATTCCTTTTTGTGTTTTTAGGAAACATTGGCTACTAATTGCGGTGAACTTGGATACTCCAAAGATTTATTTTCTAGATTCAATGTGAGGATATCCAACAAACCAACCACATATGATTGAGTTTGTGAATATGTAAGACACTAAATCCTATGTTTTAGGTCTAAACATCAAGTAATATAATTTATATTATCTTTTAATGAAGATTATGTTATGATAGGATGGTGTATCATTATCATCTAAAAAAGGAATGAGTACAGGGGCTAAGCATAAGGAGGCGAGTAAGTACTATGTCTAGAAAAATATCAGGGTATATATAATAAAATTTCACTATACAAACACATATCAACACAAGTTACTTATTCTCCTAATGATAAAATATTTTTCAGTGTCCAAAACAAAAAAATGACAATGATTTAGGTTATTATGTTTTTAAATTTATGAAAGAGATAGTTTTTCATTAACAAACTAGCATCCCTAAAGAGGTATTTTAAAAAAGAACAACTATTTAATTTAATTTATTTATTAATTCTTTATTTATATATTTTGAAGTACTACTAGGACTGTAAAAAATCCTCATACTCACAAGACGATATAGATTTGTTCAGAAATGATTGGGCCATATATCCAATGGAAGATTGTACACAAATAGCATGAATATCTGACTTGGGGACATGTATAATTGGTGGTCATTTTTGAGAGGGGTTAAGGGGATCAAAAGATGAAACATTTTTGTATGTAAATGTTCGTAGGAAAAATGTAATTGTTATTAAAAAACATCCTTTCTCTAATGACTCATTTTGCCATTTTAACATATGAAATTCACTAGCAACTTACAAGAATGATGAACCACTTTTCTTTGGGCTTTGGATAAGAAAAACCAGCTAAATCTCAAAAAAACCTTCATATCTGACCAAATGCATTCAAATTGTGTTGATAATTTTGGAGAAGGATCCATGGGTCATTTGTGACATTTAAAATCCAACCTCTCCTCCATCCAAGGCACGGTGTGGCCGATATCACTAAAAGTGTCTCTCTTTTGTTTAAAATGGACAGAATTTTATGTGAAAACAACAACTGACCTACAAAAATCTGAACAAACGCATTCCTAATGTTTTGATCCTTTAGGAGAACGATCCATGGGTAATTTTTGACATTTAAGAGTCAACCTATCCTCAATCTGAGTCACGATGTGGCCGGTATCACTCAAAGTGTTTCTCTTTTGTTTAAAATGAACATAATTTCAAGTGAAAACAACAACTAACCTACGGAAATCTAACGAAATGCATTTGGATTGTGTTGATATTTTAGGAGAACTATAAATGGGTCATTTTTTATGTGTACGAGTCAACCCTTTTTCAATATGAGGCACGATGTGATTGGTATCACTCAAAGTGTCTCTCTTTTGATTAAAATGGACATAATTTTAAGTGAAAACAACAACTGACCTATTGAAATCTGACCAAACGCATTCGGATTATGTTTATCATTTATAAGAATGATCCATGGGTCATTTTTGATATGTAAACGTCAACATAACCTCAATATGATGCATGGTGTGGCCGGTATCACTCAAAGTGTCTCTCTTTTGTTTAAAATGGACATAATTTTAAGTGAAAACAACAACTAACCTACGAAAATCAAACCAAACACATTTGTATTGTGTTTAATATTTATGAGAATGATATATGGGTCATTTTTGATGTGTGAAAGTCAACACTTCTTAAATTATAGGCATGGTGTGGCCGGTATCACTCAAAGTGTCTCTCTTTTGTTTAAAATGGACAGAATTTTAAGTGGAAACAACAAATGACATACAGAAATCCAACGAAACACATTAGGATTGTGTTGATACTTTATTATAATGATCCATGAGTAATTTTTAATGTGTATGAGTCAAACCTGCCTCAATATGAGGCACGGTGTGGCCAATATCACTCAAAGTGTCTCTCTTTGGTTTAAAATGGACAGAATTTTAAGTGAAAACAACAACTGACCTATATAAATCGGACCAAAAGAATTCAGATTGTGTTGATCCTTTAGGATAATTATAAATGGGTAATTTGTGACATTTAAAATTCAACTATGCCTCAATCTAAGTCATGGTATGGTTGATATCACTCAAAGTGTCTCTCTTTTGTTTAAATTGGATAGAATTTTAAGTGAAAACAACAACTGACCTACGAAAATCCAACCAAACACATTTTTTATTATGTTGATACTATATGAGAATGATATATGGGTCATTTTTGATGTGTATGATTAAACACTGCCTCAATCTGAGGCATAGTGTGGCCGGTATCACTCAAAGTGTCTCTCTTTTGTTTAAAATGGACAGAATTTTAAGTGAAAAAAACAAATGACCTACAGAAATCTGACCAAATGCATTAATATTGTGTTGATACATTATTAGAATGATTCATGGGTCATTTTTGACATGTAAGAGTCAACACTGCCACAATCTAAGGCACGGTGTGGCCGGTATCACTCAAAGTGTATCTCTTTTGTTTAAAATGGACAGAATTTTAAGTGAAAACAACAACTGACCTACAGAAATCCAACCAAATGCATTTGAATTGTTTTGATAATTTAGGATAATGATCCATGGTTTATTTTTGAAGTGTATGAGTGAAACTTGACACAATATGAGGCACGGTGTGGCTGATATCACTCAAAGTGTCTCTCTTTTGTTTAAAATGGACAAAATTTTAAGTGAAAACAACAACTGGCCTACGAAAATCCGAACAAACCCATTCGGATTGTGTTGATCCTTAAAGAAAATGATCCATGGGTAATTTCTGACGTGTATGAGTCAACCAAACCTGGAAACCATCCCACCCCCCTGAACACCCCCATGGACAGCCCCCTGCCCCCTGTACACCCCCACAACCCTTGACAGCCCCCACCCCCTAGACACCCCAACCCCCTAGACGACCTCCACCCCTGGACGCCCCCACCCTACCTAGACACCACACAACCACCTGGGAACCTACCCCACCCACCGGGACACCCCCACCCCCATGGCCAGCCACCCCCACCCCTTGGACACCACCCCACCCCCCTTGGACAACCCCACCACCCTCCTGGACCGCCCCCACCCCTTGGACACTCCCCACCCATCTGGACACCCCCATTCCCTAGAAATCCCCCCCACCCCACCCCCTGGACACCCCCACCCCCTAGACACCCACATGGATACCCCCCCCCCCTCGGGACACCCCCACCCCCTAGACACCCACCAACCCCCTGGACGACACCCCACCCCTCCTAGAGACCACCCCACCACCTGGACACCCCCACACCCATGGAAGGCCACCTCCACCAATAGACACCACCCCACCCCCCATGGATAGCCGCACCACCACCCTTGACCGCCCCCACCCCCTGGACACCCCCCACACTATGGAAAGCCCCCCCCCCCCCCAACACCCTGGACACCATACCCCCCGGACACCCCCATTGACAACCCCCCACCCCCTATACACCCCACCACCCCTTGGATGCCCCCACACATCCTAGACACCACCCCACCACCTAGGCACCCCCACCCCTGGACACCCCCACCCCCGTGGACAACCCCCACCACCCCACCCCTTGAAGATCCCCCAACCTCCTAGATCACCCCCTGGACACCCCTATCCCCCAGGACACCCCTAACCCCACTTGGACAACCACCAAAAACCCGTGAATTCTGAATTTAATTCTGTATGTATTTAATTAACTTATGAATTATGTGTTAATGGTGTATGGGTATAATTGGTGTAATTACCTTATGGATTGTGTATTAATTTTTTATGGGTATACTTGTTGAGATGCTGAATTTTTTGCAGGTCTTGGGTGTGCTGCTAAAAATTTTTATGTTATAACAGGTAGGGCATTTATCTACACTAAATAAGTGCTGATGAAGGATCCCTTTATCAGTTCTTATTTAGCGATGATAAAGGATAAATTTATCATCACTAAAAAGTCACTGATAAAAAACACAATTAGCAGCGCTTTTTAGAACTCTTAAAGGGGCCTTTATCTTCACTTATTTAGAAATGATAAAGGGGACCCCCTATCAGCACTGAGTTTTATAGCGCTTTTTTAGAACTATTAAAGCCCATTTTAAGCACTGATAATACCCATTTTTGTAGTAGTGATTTAGAAATTATGATCTACCTTTCAAGAATTCTCATATTTTTCTTATCCTCAGTTTATTCATGATATCCTCAATTAATGGTACCATTTTCCCACTCTTTGATATTTAAAATTATTAATAATCGTTTTAGGAATATATGAGTTTATTTCTCTCTTTGGTTGGAAATATGATTTATTCTAAAACCATGTTTTATAAAAATGTTTTCAAAAAGGTTTTTAAAAGATATTTTAAGTTTTATTTAAAAAAAAGTATTTTGAAAATGTTTTATGTATGAAAATTGTTTTGAATGATTTTAAAAGATTCCTTTATAAGTTTTCAAAGTAATTTTCAAAAAAAAGGTTTTCAAAAAGTTTTATGTTTTGAAAAAGTGTTTTTCAAATAAGAAATGATATTTTCCCCAATAAATTATTTAAAAGGTATTTCGAAATTATTTTACATCTATGATAATATCCTTTGGTGTTACATTTGACTTACTGGGGATTTGATCCAAGGATAAAATTCACATTCTTTCTATGAAATTTTTATGTTTTGATTGAATTATTTTTATGAAACCCATTTCTCTTCCAGGAGTTATACCATAAGTTAATTCTTATGAAACCCAAATCTTTTTATAGGTTATTCTATTATTAAATGCTTATGAAACCTATCTATTTTCTATAGGTTATGATATGATTAAATTTTTATGCTACCCATTTATTTTCATGGGTTATGGCATGATGAATATTTATGATCTTGTGGAACACATAAATACAGTTTTCATTATGTGATAAGTGGGCCCTATATCTACCTAAAATGAATTGGGTAAATATTTTTATATCTAATGAGATAGAAATTCCTAGAATAAGGAGTGAACCTAGTTTAGTAAAATAAATATAGAAGTGAGAGTGAACCCAGTACAATAAGACATGGTTGGAATGAGGAGTAAAATCGGTTCAGTAAAGGACTTTGTCAAATATAATGTCCTTGGAAGTCATCTTTGACCAATATGGAAATGATTTTCTAGGATTATCTATATTCTACAAATCTATGTCTTATGATAATGTTATTCTCTCATCGATCATGTTCTTTAATTATATTATGATTGATGTCTTATGAACTGATAATATTTATTTCATGATTCAATATTGTGATCTTTGATATGTAGGGTATGGTTTTAAAATGTTATGATCATGTTCTCATACTTGTGTTATCATTTTATTCTTATATATCTCCCTTGTATACCCTTACTGAGCACTTGAGGTCACACATTCTTATGTTTTCTTTTACCTAGGTTATGAATAAAGGTTTTAAGTTGGAGTACTAATTTGGAAGTTCTTTATAGGAAACATTGAGGATATTTCATTTTATTAGAATATTGTGTTCCAAGTTTCCAAATACATAAAAATATTATGGTCCTCAGGCATGTATTTATGTAATGTGATGAATATTCATCTCAAAATATTTAATATTCATGCTTGAGATGCTTGGGTCACTATAGATGGTATCCTTGTAAAGGTTTAATTAACCTTTGGAAACTAGGATGATAAATCATTAGTGAGATCCCTAAAGATATGTCTAAGGATAAGTCTAAGAATGAGTTAAAGTATAAGAAACTATCCTAGAATTATGGTAAATGATTGAGTGAGTGTTTTCCTAGTAATATCATCCCTTCATGAATACTAAAAGTGGTTCTATCACTAGAAAAAATGTACATAGGTGTAATAAACCCGAAAACACTGTATTGATCTATAATTGATCAGGAACTGGTGCATGACAATAGGCCTTTCTACACACCTTATTTAACACTATCTGTGGATATGCTTTGGAAATTAATAATTTATTTATGAACAATAATGAAGAATTTAAATAGATGGTAACTATGAATGACCTAATATAGAACTAAGGTTTCATGATTAAAAAAATGGTATCAAGATTTTGACATACTATAATTGGTTTTCATGGTTATTTGGTTTCCCATTATGATTATTGTTGGTCACACTATAAAATATAGTTTTATTCAACGGTGAGAACCAGAAAGAACTGGATTAACATTGAATGTCATGGAAAATATACCAATGAGAATCCATATGGGATAATGAATAGAGATATGGACATTATGATTATTCCAAATAAGGTTTCATGTAACATGATTAAAAAAATATACATTAATTGACTCTCAGACTCACCAAAGAAGAAAGGAAATAGTCTACTGACTGTTAAAGTAATGGAGAATATGGTGGAAAGAATATTTAGTTTCTTTTGTGTCAATAATGTGGAAAGAATCACCCAAGGGGATGTCTTAGAGGAACATGGAGATATTTTTACTGTTGAAAAGAAGGACACAAATCAATTAACTAAAAATGGTAAATAAAAAGTTCAGTTAATGCAATTTATGGGAATATAAGTCTCCTTAAGATATCATAGATTAATGAATTATTTAATTTTAGAAATTATGCTAATTATGAAAATCAATTTCCTAAGGGGAAATGTCATGAATAAAATCATAATGGTTTTATGATTAATGGTTTTATTACTGATGATGAATAGAATGAAAATACATATGAAAGGAAATCATTATTAAGGAATAAGATGATGAATCATAGTTAATAGTTTGAGAAGAAAGTGGTAAGATTGAAGTATTTTTGTATTGGGATTCAATAATTATGAAATATATAAGTATTTTTCAGTATAAGTTTTTTATTTAGGATTTGAAATAATTTTTGAATTATTTTTATGACCAAGAAAATTAATTTAATGGAAAGGTTATATTTTTTGGAAAACACATGATTAAGGGAAGGTTACCCTTAATATATTCTTGATTTTGAGAAAACAGAATTTAGTTATTATAAAGATATGTTGGATAAGAATAAATAAAACTGGATAGTACATATTACCTTGGAATAGATTAGTTATTTGTTGATAATGGGGTTTATGCTATCATAGATAGAGATTACAACATTTTTGGATTTAAATAATATATCCCATAATATATGTTTTAAGGAATAAGGAACTATGCATGTTTTCAATAAGGTTTTATGGTAATTAATGTTATTACCATTTTTTAAGAGAATAAATGATAAGGGTATTCACATGTTTGGTATGCAAAAATCAAGAGTTACTTTATGATATAAAGGGGCTCAATGTTAATCTAGTTTTTGATAAATTTAGTCACTTTATTTATACAGTTTTAGGTTTTCATATTTCAGAAGGTTTAAAAGGATAACCATTTATGAAATGGTTTTATTTGAAATTTGGATGAGGTTTTAGAGATTAATATATTGTTTCTCCATATAAAGATTTACATGTATTGGATAACCTATGGTGACCATTTTTTATTTTTTTATAACTAGAGATAAAAGGAATAAATTTTCATTATTAATAGATCTTTTGATATATTAGTGCTTCAGGCATACCAAATTTATATTCATTTTTGGAGAAAGAGATGAAGTGGAAATTGATCGAGGCATATCTAGAGGGTGAGATTGTGTTTATGGAATGTAATGAAATCAACTAAGTATGTAATATCATGAAAGTTATAGAACTTTAGGAAAAGGGTTATGAAATAAAATTTAGTCATGTTATCATCATTTTGATGATATAAATGACCTTTTTCACGACACTTTAGTTTATTTATTTTTGTCTTTGAACCTTCTCTAGATCACCCACTTTATTATGATAAAATTTCTATATCCCTCTCCATCAATATTTGGGTGTTATTTTTCTCTTATATGTCCATGTTTTCACTTTATACCTATATCCATAAATGAGGAAACCTAGTTATGAGTTACTTTGGGTAACCTTTATGTTTTAAAATTTCCCTTTTTAAGGGAATTTTCATTATTAATTTTTATGATGTGGTTTTAAATGAAGGAATTTTGAAATGTTAAACCCTTTATGAATGAAATGAATTTCGAGGGTGAAATTCATTTTAAGGGGTGTAGAATGTAACACCCTGAGTTTTTATGAATATTTTTTTCAAATAAATTAAATAACTTTGATGGATTGAATTATGAGGAAAAATAAGTAAATCTTGTGTTACATGCAACCTTGGTTTATCTTTCACTACACGCAACACTTTATTAGTTTGTGTGACACGCAATAATGAGTTTTAATAAAACCATGAAATATTATTAATATATTCATTTGTACTCGACCGTTATAACCTAGCCATTAGAATCACCAAAAATAATAGTAATAAATAATTTTTAAATATTAATTATATTGTTTTTATATAATAGAAACATATTGATAACAAAATACATAATTTTTTTGTTAAACCTTTATATGTTGGAAAAACTATTTTCCCAAAGAAATGTTTTTTATTCTTTTTTGAACATCAATAAAATTAAATTTTGAAATATTTATAAAATTAATTTGATAAAATATTATTTATTTTAGAATTCACATGATAAAATTATCTTAGGACTAATTTTTAGCATTTTTCTGAAAGGTTTTATTTTTTGATAAATAGTGAAAATACAGAGTTTTGATTGAAAACTTCCTTTTCATTTTATTTATTTATAATGTTAAATTATATTTTAATTTTGTTTTAAAGTGTAATTAGTTCAATAATATATCTATTAATACAATTTAGGTCATTTTTATCAATTTTATGTTGGAACTGAATATAAAAACATTGTAAAATTTTGATCGTTTTCCCTTTAATAACACACTTTTTCATCACATCTGTGAGATTAATTTTAAATTAACATTTTTCACTTATGTGATAGGAATTTGGAAAATTATATTCATTATTTTGAATAATAAAAATTTCTAATTTCTAATATTACCAAATTAATTTTTTGACCAAAATGAATAGTGAATGCAGTAAATATTAATTATTGTGGTTAAGGTAAAAATGGTTTAACTAGGGGATAAACTAAGAAGAAAAAAGTTAAAATGACCTAAAAATTTGTCCAAAACATATTTCCTAGAAATAATTCTACAATTAATTTTTTTTTTATTTTTATGAGTTTTTGGTACACTTTTAATTGAATGTGACCTATATAATAATTTAAGTAAAGAAAATGACAAAAAAAATACTTTTCTTACTTTTAATATCTATAAATCCTTGGTATAGGGAAAAAACATATATTCGGTTATATATATCCTTTTGAATGAAAAATTAAATGTTGTTGTCATAATAATTTATCTTTAATTTTTATAAATGAAATTATTACATAAAATGATTAAGAAACACCAACTCAGTAATTATTTAGTTAATAAAAAATAAAATAAATAATACTAAAAATATAAAAAGTGAAGTAAATCGAAAGACCTAGTTTAGATTAATTTTTTTGACGAATATATCTTGTTACATAGGAATGATAATAATATATTGATACTATATTATTTTATTGATATTTGTTAGATTCAGATTAAATGAATATTGTCAAAATTGACATTAATGTTATTTTATAATAAATGATATTATATTAAATGGTTGAAGATTACTAAAAATAATATATTATATCTTTTGATTTTTAAATTTTAAAAAATATCATATATGTTCTATTTAGGGACCATTTTTCTATTATAATGACTATATCAACTGGTAATTAGTAAAAACTTTGTTAACACGATCAAGGTTATAATGGTGTTTTTACATGTTACATGTGACTGTGTTAAAATTAATTTCCAAAAAATATATAATTTATATTTAATAAATTATATATAATATTTATAATTAGGGATTCCAAATTATCTAATAAGTCTCACTTTAATTTAGTCTTAAAAAATAAATTAATATGGTTAGAAAACTAGTTACCGTAGTGAAAAACCAAAATAATAAAACTAGGGAAACTTAGATGTTAAGGAAGGAATTTTTTAAATAATTTGTTTCATTATGTTCTGGAGGTGTGTATTTAACATATAAAATCCTAAAAACCTTTAATTACCATTTTCTAATCCACTTGAGGTAATATTGACCACCCAATAGTGAATACTTTTGAGTATTTACAATAACACCACTCCTCCGTAACTATAAAAGGGAACTCTCTCTCCTCTCTTTTTCACACCTCTCATGTAATTTTTATTGGAAAATTTCTTCCCAAATAACTTTCCAATTCTATACCCTCATCCTATAGGACTTATTTTGGGCACAAATCCATCCTTTGAAGGCTTTAGTTCAAACCTAAAGAGGATACCCAAAGAGGAGGTAATGTTCATTAATAAACATTTTTGTTTTATTTCTTACTCAAAACACTTAAATTATTTTTATATCATTATTTTATAATAATTAAATTATCTTAAATATGATAAAATATTTTTTGTTAAGGTTATGACCTAAATACTCACACACTTCCAGCAAATGGGTTTTAAAATTGGTGTTCATGTGTACGACTGACTACCGCCCCATGAACCGACATCATTCGTTTATCCATTAAAACATCTCAAGGTTGGTAATAATGAAAGAAATTACATTTATATATGATATTTATGATATTAATGATATTATTATGTTTCTATAATTTTTATATCAAACATACCATCATGATTTCCATTTTTTGGGAATACGATAACATCGTTCGTGTGTATGGTGGACTACCGCCTCACGAAGCGATGTGATTCATTCATTATTTAAATGGAATGTATTAAGTGTTATTTTAATAAAAATATGTGATATATATATAATAAAAATGATTCTATAATTATAATATATCATTTAATTTTCTTTCATTCAAACTGACAAGAAAATGAAAAACAACATTCATGCGTATGTATGACCTACCATCTCCATAAACGATGCATTTAGTTTCATTTCACTAAATTTTATGGAATAATATAAATACATATATAATGAAAATATATTATATTTATATTATGGTTTACACTCTATATATTATTAAATCGTGATCTAAGTAAGAGGACTAAAAATTTAACCAATAAAATCACATATGAAAAGCAAAATGATTATTATCTGAAACGTAACATTAACAAGGAATTATTAATAAATGAGTAATATAAATTCAAAAGAAAATAATTTATAGTGTGATATATTTGAATATTGTTCTTTTATATATGTATAATAAACTTATATTTATTATATAGGAAGATTTTATGAGTACGACAGAAGTCAAGACTTAAGGTAAGAGGATTTCTAGTCTCACTTTTACATCTGAGAGACTAACATCGTATTCACCACCTATTTCTTTTATATGGTGTATATAATTCCCATGAATGTATATTATTATTATTATACTGAAATACTTTTGTGGCTCAAATATAAATTTGAGGATATATCTTTCATGGTGTTTATAGTTCAAAATTTAGCAAACCGGTAAGAGATTTTTGTCTCAATTTGCCTTTTTTGAGACATATGTTGTGTTGTAAACCTATTTTACTTCTTCAGGAGTATATACAACACCATTGATATGTAATATCATGAATTTATTCATAATAATGATATTTTATGTTTCATTTTTTATTATTCCTTCATGCGGATTTTTATCCAATGTTATCAAATTGGTAAAGATTTTATGTTACAATCTCATCATTTATCTGATTTTTTATTATTAAGTTAACATATTGAAAAATATGATATAAATATCAATAATTACCTTTAATGTTATTGTCTTATGGTTATTCATTATATATTAAATTAATAGAACCATTTTTCACTCTATTTTATTTAAAATTAATTAAAAATGTTTGTAATAAAATATGACTTTATTTATTTGTTCAGTTATAAATATGTTTTATTCCAATTATGAAAATTTTTTATTCTTTAAAAAGTGTTTTAAATTATTTTAAAACATTACTTTATAATTTTGAATGTTTATTTTCAATGAAAAGGTTTTCAAAAAAAATTTATGCCTGAAAAGTACTTTAAATTATTTTAAAATATTTCTTTATAAGTATCAAAGGTTATTTTCAAAGAGAAGGATTTAAAAATATTTTATGTTTAAAAATAATTTTAAATGATTTTAAAATATCACTTTATAAGTTTAAAAGGATATTTTCAAATAAAATTATTTCAAAAAAAATTATGTTTAAATAGTTTTTTAAATATTTTTCAAAGATTCATTTATAACTCATAAAAGTTATTTTAAAATAAAAAGGTTTTAAAAATGTTTTATGTTTCAAAAAATAGTCTTTCAAAGGGGAAATGATGTTTTCCCCAAGAAATGTTTTAAAAGATCCTTTAAAATTATTTTACATCCAAGATGACATATTTTTGGGTTACCTATTTCTTACTAGGGAAATGATCCAATGATACCATTCATATTCATTCTCTAAATTGTTATGTTCTTATTTTATGATATTTATGAAACCTGTTTCTCTTCCCCAAGTTATACCACAAGGAAATTCATATGAAACTCACTTATTTTCATGAGTTATTCTATAATTAAATGATTATAAAACATATCTATTTTCTATAGGTTATGATATAAAAAAAAATTTATGATACCCATTTCATTTCATGGGTTATGATATGATAAATTTTTATGATCTTGAGGAACACATAAATATGGTTTTCATTATGCAATAGGTGGGAGAAATATCTCCCTCCAATGTATCACATAAAGATTTATATATCATAAGACATAGACATGGATGAACGAGAAGTGTGTAACAACCCAAACTTTTATCAATGGAAATTCCCTACTTATAATTATGTCATATAGTATAAACCACATAAAATCAATTTTAGAACACAATAAAAACTTTCTAAATGAAAAATGAATGAAATAAGAGGTATTTCTAGATGTTAAGGAACCTTTACCAATGGAATAGTAACAAGACCTTTGGAATAGTAATGTGACCATTAAGAATAGTAAATCAGCCAATAAAATAGTAATCTCATCTATTAAAGTATAAATAAAATTTAAGAATCTTATAAATGATAATATGATATGATTATATCATGATATATGTAAATAAATATTTTAAAAATTAATAATTAAGTATTAGAATTTTTATAAAACATAAATATTTATTTATAATTTTATAATTAATACAATTATTTAAATGAAAATTTATTTTCATAAAATAGGTTTATAAATAAAAATTTTGTTGTATTATGATTATAATATTATATTTTGAGACATTACTTAAATTTTTGAAGTGTTATAAAATCAGTTATAAATTTAAAATCAATATTTTCCAAGTGATGATTTTAATTAAAAATTAAATTTATCATATTTAGAAAATTATTTTCATAAAATGGATTTCATTTTTGAATTATAAATGTCAAAAAATGTTTAGGTAATTTTTTTTGGATTTTTCTAAAATACACAAATTTTTTATGAAAAGTGAAATACGACAATTTAAAGTATATATATACATTATAAATTAAATACACTATTCATTTAGTCATTGCTGATGTAATAAACATAATATGGAACTAAATTTAATTATTTTAATTTATTTAGTGATAAGGTTAAAATAATTCCTAGTTTTGAGCCAAAATAATAAAGTAATGAATAAAATTATGAGAAAACGCCCCCTCTCCTCTCCTGTAAATACCACCTCTCACCACCTCTTCACCTCACACCTTAAAAGCCTTTAGGATTATCCAAATTCTACCCAATACTCTTACCAATTCCCTCTTACATGTACAGGATCCTTTGGTCCCAACAAAATACCAAAACTAATTTCCCTAAGGTGGTTCTCAAGGAGGATAATTCAAAATGTGAAATCCTCTTTCTGTTTCTTTTAATTTCATTTTTTCTTTTCCCATCCTCACCTCCACTTATCCAAGTTGAATGATAACACCATTATTTTTATATACTATAATATTATTATGTTAATGAAATTATTCATCTTCAAATCTCTTCTATTTTCCTTCTATTCTAGAAATGAAGATATTGTCTATGGTGTGTGGATTTATCACCATTGTGGATGATGCATTTTAATTTTTCACTAAAGCCTTAAAGGCTAGTAATAAAACCATAAATATGGAAAAATAATATTTTTTATACATAATATACATTACATATTATTCTGGAAGAAATATATAAACACGATATTAAATAAAATGATATGAGTTTTTTATGGTGGTAAAATCTGCCAAATAAATTAAATCATTCTAATTAACTATTTATCGAATGATTCAACCTCATAGCATATAAAAAATAAGATATAAGATCATTTAATCTTCAGAAAGTTCATTAATAACTTATAATTTCAATCCTGTATAACTATTACAAATTTACATGAACTTTCATACTCATATACAGGCAAACTGATCATGAAAACCTAGAAAACAAATTCTCTCAAATGATTAAATTAAAATATTTAACTTTTCAAAAAATTCCATAAATAAACCTAATAAGTCTATAATAAATAAAACTATTTTATAAAAGGTTCTATATTTTTTAATTAATGAATTTATTTTGATTATCTAGGATATTAATGTGAATAAATCATTCAGACATAAGGTAAGGGAATTATCGAACCCAACCATCTTTCTTTGATTTTTCCCTCTTTCACTCCATTTTTAGTATGGATGTTCCTTTAATGATCCTTAAATATCATTTATTTTTCCCTTGCCTTTTATTTTCTTGGATATACATGTTTCCAATATGGTTTTATGATAAATTCAAAAAAATTTCCAAAAGAACTCTTTCTTCTAAAAACACATGTTTTAATTCTTTTGAGATTGATTCTTCTTCACACAATATTGGTAATTCTTATAAAAACAATATAATTCCCTATTTATTTTGGGAACCTAAAATTTTATTCATGAATTTATTCTTATGAAAGGAAACTCATTCCTTTCCATGGGTTATTTTATTACCAAGATTGATATACATTCTATGTGGCATGCATGATAATGTAAATGTTATGATGTGAAAGGTGCACCCAAAATTATATAGTGCTTCAATTCATTTATTAATGTGATGTATCTCATGATATAAAGTTAAATATGCATGAATATGATTTTATATTTGTTCATAACAATGTGTGGTATTTGACCACTAGGACACGATGTTTCATTTTTATGCATTTCCACATTCCATGCCTTTATCTAATGTTTCATATCATGATTATGATGACAAACCCATACTTTTCTGATGATGATGATGATGATTTTGATCACCCATGTTATATTAATTAATGTTTTTATCTATCATCTTACGAAGATTTTATCTCACCCATTCTTTTGATGTATATCCTTAGATGAATTATTGTACTAAGAAAAACACAAGGTCTTATAAGAAGCTAGATAAGAAGGAATTAAATAAATTTTTATGTCTTATTATGTAAAAGTTATATATGGTAATAATTTTACCAAGAAAAAAAAACCTTTTTATCATGAATTTGTAGCACTATTATTTTGTTTATCTTTAAAATTATGTAATAGTCATGTAAGAAAAAAATAGGGTTTCTATAGTTGGTATTAGAGTATAGTTTAGTTAATTTGGGAATTAGGATTAGTGAACCTTAGTGAAAATCCATAGTATGAGATTAACTATAAGTAAGCACCCAATAATCTTTGTTTAGATAAATTATAAACATAGGGATATCACAAGATATGTATTTAGAGTAAATTTCATAAAGGAATAAATTATTTATTCATGACTTGTAGATTTTTTTGTTCAACCCTTTTCTATTTTAGAAACTGATGGGAATGAGGAGAAACCAGGCAAAAAACCCATTTGAGGGATGATGCAACAATTGACCGAATGAAATCACTAGTTATTTGAGAGGTGGAATTCAAAATTTCATGGAGATGTTTACCCAACTATCTAAGGATATGAATAATAACTTGAATAATTTGGAACATCCTCCTTCATGTAAGAGAGAGAAACTGGCTATCAAGTCTTTTATGTATAAATGACCACCGACATTTAGTGGATCTTATGATTCACTAGTCATAGAATAGTGATTCAACTCAATAGAGAATATATTTTCTGTTATTAACTATTCTGAGATGGATAAGGTGACTTTGGATGTTTATTATCTAGATGGAGAGGCTGGCCAATGGTGTGTATTGATTAAGAACACCAAGACGATGGAAGAAATTGAAGAGATGGGGTGGGAATAATTTAAGATAACGTTTCTTAATAATTATTTCTCTTGGAATATTCATGCATATATAGAAATAGAATTCATAGAGTTGAAACAAAAATAAGGTGAATCTTTTACAACCTACATATAAAATTTCACAAGGCTTTCAAGGAAAGCTTCAGGTTTTTTTTTCAACAAGGATAGAAAAATTGATAGATTCATTAGTGGTTTAAAACCACACCTTTTAAAGGATCTATTTATATAAGACTTTGGGAGTTATGGAGATGTTTTTTGATGTGCTATGAAAGTGGATATGGAGTTTTGAGAATGGTCCCATGGCTATGGTGATAAGAAATGAAAGATGGAGTTTCAAGATGGGGGATCTAATGAGAATGGTGTAAAGAAAGATCAACCACTCACATGTCGAAAATGTGGGAAGAATCATCATGGTAACTACCTGAAAGAGATGGGAAAAAACTATAAGTGTGGAAGACAAGGACACCATGTTCATAAATTTCACATAGATATAAATAATCAAGCTGATTTGATAGAGGAAAGGATAGTACCACCCATGGTTTAAGGCTTCAACTATAGGGAGCAAGGGAACTATGCAAGCTAGTGAACTAAATCTAGAGTCATCGAGGGTAATAAATGTCATCAACCATCAAAGTAAAAAAGATAAAGGGAAGGATTATTCCCTAACTGTCACTGTAATGACCTGACTCATACTGGGGCTTGAGCCGCAACTACCCCAAGTTTTCCTTCATAGGCCAGGGGATGACGACCAGTGCCAAATGCATAAAAAACTGATGGGGGCCTTTTCCTAAGTACATGTACACACACAAAAATCCAAATCAATATAAAAATGTAGATGTAAAGGAAAGAAAGATACAACACTTATATATATAAACAAAAAATATGAATTGACCTCTAAACAGTACAAGTACAGAAAAGTAAGCTAAAAATAAAAGGGAAAAAATACATGCCCAACCAAAAAAGTGCCACAACCCGGCAGTAGGTGGAAAAGTAAAACAACTAAGAAAGACCTACTCTTGGATCCCAATCAAAGACCACTCTACGTGATCCAAGCACCCCGTATCCCTATGATTTTCTAAAGTCACGATCAACCTATATGTCGTTTTCTAGGGAACAACGAGTGCAAGAAAATCCCAAGTAGAAGTGAGTATAAAAATACTCAATAGGATTCCCCAAAGGATCAAGGGAGCAGAAAGTGAGGTACTAAAGAGGGAAGTAGTAGATATAAAAAAGTAAAATAAAAGAGTAAAACTCAACCCAATAATGAAGTGAAGTAAGATCGTCAATACATGAGAAGATAGAAATGGTCAGAAGGGGAACTTCATATCGAATATTCTCTACCTATAGTAGGAGAGAAGACTCATCCAACCATAATAAGATAGACATGGAAATCATGTGGCATGACCCATGTGTATTGTTCTATCCTAGAAGGAGAGTAACCAAAACCCAAGGAGTGGGTACTACAAATATGATATATATATGCTCAACTGAAGAAGCCCAAATGAGAGAGTAAGGGGATCTCCATATCACTAGATTAGCCCAGGAAAAGAATCACCAATAATCCCAAAAGTAAACACATCGATTCCCAACATCCCACACATTTTCCTTTAACTACAAGTCAAAGGGACTCAATCAACGCACCTTGATACTATCCGATTTGGGTAGGTTTGTCTCACCCTCATGGTTTTAGGTCACATCACAAGGATGCATCTTGGTGGGAAAACCACCCCTCTTTCTTGAGAGTACAAATTTGCATCGAGTACATCTCATCACCATGACACATAGTCGAGAGATCATGTCACAAAGTTGTGAACCCACTACCCACCCCCGCTGGAGGGTATACTCCGAAGATTCATCAGCGAACCCACCGTGCAGCCCAACTATAGGGTAAGCCTGAAATAGAAACTAGAAAACCTCACTACCCAGTCATTCTTGAGGGTAAGCTTGAAAGAGTAAATGACAAACCTCACTGCCCAACTGCATTGGTTGTCAATCCCAGAAGATTAAAAAAATAACCTCAATGCCCAGCCCCGCTGGGGGGTAATTCTTCAAGAGAGAATGGTGAACCTCATAGTCCAACCATGTTGGAGGGTAAGCTAGTGTTGCTCTAGTGATTCTGAAAACATCACTGCCATCACTTTCATCATCGAACAACGCCTTAGATAGGTGTTACTCCTAGAACAACAACCACCGCCTTAGATATGCACTACAATCGGAACACCTGGCATCATACC
This sequence comes from Viscum album, assembly GCA_963277665.1. NCBI lineage: Eukaryota > Viridiplantae > Streptophyta > Magnoliopsida > Santalales > Viscaceae > Viscum > Viscum album. Next base: position 1,333,515,209 of record OY728132.1, on the reverse strand, counting down.
TTGAAATCCACAATAGAGGGAACCATTTCATACTAAATAGAGAATAGTCAGGATATGCTATTTTCAGGCCAAATTTTGAGTTCATAAGAAAGATCTACAAGAGATAGAAGAAAACATAGTGGTACATGACACATGTAGGGCCCACATGACATGTGACCCCACCCCATCACCTAGTTGTGTACCTGAATGTACTTGGGTACAAAAAAGTGAATAAGTACCACTAGGTGTGTCAAGGTACTCCCAGAGTACACGAAAAATTAGTAAAAAAACTAACAAGCGCACGAAGCTCGTCGTTAATCCGAAGGGTCGGGATAATAGGTTCACTAACACACCTCCTCTAATAGTCCTAGAACATAGACTGTATCTCTTCATATATCTTCTCCACTCTCATAAGAGACAGAGTTGACCTAACCTGTGGGTTCTCTTCAAACACGGCAGAGGGATCCTCCATGGGTATCCCTTCAATAATTCAACATTTATTGAGATTGTGAATAAGTCTCTGCACATCCAACTGGATCACACCATTGTGATCCTTGTAAAAAAACAAACATAATTGACTACTCATTCATACAGAATAACCTTATGAATCATAAGTTGTAAGACGTTGTTTTGCGCCTGAAAGTCACCTTGTGGGGCCATGAATTGGTCCCGAATTTAGGTGGGTAGATTACTCCATTTCAATTCCCTTAGAAAAAAACCTGGAAATGAGTGTTTAAACCCCCAAAATGGATGTCAGGTGAAAAGGTGGAATTTCACCGTAAAATGTACGAAACTGAGCCCTGTGGGCCCTGCACTTGTCTTCAACTTAAACACCCAAAAAATAAACTAAAAAATTCCACAGAAATGTCAGGGTCACACTACCAATGGAGACACGTCAATTAGATATCCCATTTAGGAGTTAAGTCTGATGAAAGAATCTTGAAATAATAATAATTAATTTATTATTATTATTAAATATTAGGAATTTCATGCCACTAGGTAATGAAACCAATTATAAAAAGTCCCAGAACAATATTAGAAGATCTTTCTCAACTTCAAGGTCACAACACCTCTGAAAACGTGTCAAACAAACGTTTTGTGAAGACCTATAGTCCGAAAGAAAGGTCTGCATAATAATAATAATAATATTATTATTATTAAAACCAAGAATTTCAGGTCACCCACATTCAGAATGGAAATTAAAAAATTCCCAAAACCACCTCAAAATCCTGATTCAACCTAAGGATCATTCATCTACAGATGACACATGATTTGGATCTTCGTATCAAAAGATACAGGTGTTTAAAGAATTTAGGCCCAAAATGGGCGGGGACGACCCGTTCTGGCTAGACCCTTCCACTTGGGTCAGCCTGATCTGGCCAACCTAGCTGCACCTCACCGACCCAACCCATTTTTTATAGCTCGGCCCGTGCTCTCTCATCCTCTCCCGCCTCCTACAGCCTAACCCTCCTACATCGGCCGAACATCTGGCTGGTCTCCCCACATGCGCCACATCAACATGAAGGACTCGCGTTGTGTGTGTCATGTTCCACCACCCAGTCACCACCTTGGTTGCCTCACCACCTTGAGTGTGCTACCACGTCAGACGACTCCCCACCTAAGCCACATGCTCCTAACCCCAGCATACTCCGCCGACCAGAGCCTCACGCTCGTTGGCCTCTGCCTGCCTGAGCCCTGCGCTCCTTCACACTGGTCGTGCCTTGATGCTTCTCTACACCATCCCAACGTCATCTGTTCCCACCTCACATCCCCAAACCACTGGTGATCTTCCATCCAGATGTTCCACACCTTCGACCTTGATGCTGCCACCGTGCCGCTTGGCTACTCCACTGCACAGCCCTTCGCGGTCGTCGCGCTCCGCCGCTACCGGCCAGACCGCTCTGGTAGTTCCTTATATGGACCATCATGGCCTCTCTAGAAGTTCTATTTTTAAATATGAGATAGTTTTGGAAACCTCAGTATAGGGTCTTCACAGATCCGGTCTTCGCTCGATGATTCGTCGAAGATTTATCCTATCTGAAAATTAAAACGAAGAGCAGCGAAGAATGGGAATTCGAACTGGGGATTGGGTTATGGATGTGTTTGTTTGGTCTTTGCCTCAATATTAAAACAATGGATTTATAGAAAAAAAGATTGAAAACCAGAATAAAACATGAAATGGAAATTTAGGGCATGAAATGAAAAAAAATTCTACCCTGATCTGCCGGTTTGTCGTTGGTGATGCGTCCACGACGCTCCCACTTCGATCCACCAAGGTTCGGGCAGAGATCACTCCTCGATCCAGTGAAGAACATAGAAAAATGGATAGAGATATATATAGAGATCTTGGGCATAGAGATAAAGAGAGAGATAGTTAATTAGGGTTTTTCCTTAACCCTAAACACTTGAATTCTATTTATAGGGATCCCACTCAGCGCAGAATTTGAATTCATTGTTCCCTCTTTTTTTATGTCACGTCTAGGTAAAACACACCATTTCTACTACAACATAAGTCTCAGATTTCCATTAAAATCCTCCATTCTAAAGTGATAGGGTTTGGAATTCGAGATAAAATAATTAAGTTTAATTATTTTAATTACCAATTTTTCCATTGGTTGCGTTTTTCATAGAAGTCCCACACCGACAAAAGTTATATCGCTCCAAGGGTAAACGACACTCTCCGATCTCAACTGTGGTCTCAGATTTCCAACCTGAGTTACCATTTTAGAGTTATTTAGGTTTGAGATATTAAATTAATCAATTAAAAATTTAATTAATCCATTTAACATACCTCTAATGAGAAAGGGGTTTGAACATCCCACACATATATATTTTATGTCACACATAGGATAAACAACACGTTCCAGACCCAACTATGGTCTTAGATTTATGATCTAATCAAATTTTTAAGAGATATACTATTTAAAACACGTGCATAGTACAAAAACACTTAATATGTTTGTATAATATGTTTCGAGCACACCGGGCCTCAGAATTGCACGCTGTCTCAGTTCTTAGCTCTGGAAACATATGCATGAATATTCTAAAGTCTTATAAGGCAAAAATCAGGTATCTACAACCACCAACGTGGATACCAATAATGATTTGGTGAAAAGTACGCTGGTTATTCATTTAAAAATAGAAAACATACTATTTTATTTTGGTTCATTGCAATCTTTCTTACATTGAAAGTTTATTAGATCTTTTCAAACACCACCTTAAAATATATAGGTTGAGTTATCTTTGAGAATGGAAATGGGGAAATTATTTCATCTAAAGTATATAATTGGTCCTTGGTTAATTTATATGGACTGAACCTCCCAACAAATCTTTTCCTACTTCCTTTGGTCGATTTTGATGCTATATTGGGCATGGATTGATTATATTTATACATTTCCAACATCAACTATCAGGAAAGGGAGATCACTCTTTAGATCCTGATGCATCCTCAAATTTTTTACAAGTGTAAGGAGGAGGATAAAGCCCTTTTAGAATCATAATCTCATGTGTGGATATTATTAACTTATGGTCAAGAATATTTAGCTCAAATTATTGAGACAAAGGAGTGATTCATGCTCCAACACATGCCCCTTGTGTGGGGCTACATTGATGTGTTCCTCAAATAATTTCATATCTTCATCTTGACCAATAGGTTGAGTTCTCAATTGAACTTATTCCAAGATCTTTTTCAATATCAAAACACCTTATAGAATAGCCACCATTAAGTTGGAGGAACTAAGGAAGTAGTTACAAGAGAATAAAGACAAGTGTTTTATATACCCAACTACTTTACCATGGGGTGAACCTGTCCTCTTAATCAAGAAGAAGGATGGATCAATGCACCTATGAATTGATTATCATGATCTCAAAAAAATCAGGATACAGAACATGTATCCCCTATCATGGATAGTTAACTTGGTCAATAAACGATGTGGGTCTAATTATTTCTCTATAGTGGACCTTCTGTCAGGATATCACTAATTCAATGTGAGGAAGGAAGATATTCCCAAGACTGCCTTTCGAAAAAGGTACAAATACTATGAGTCCATAGTGATGCCCTTAAGACTCACTAATTATCCAAAAATATTCATGGACTAAAGGAATAGAGTCTTTAGAGATTGCTTAGACAAATTTGTAGTAGTATTTATCAATGATATTACAATATACTCTAAGAGAAATGAGTAACATGAGGAGTAATTGAATACCATGTTTAAGACATTGGGAAGAGAGAATATACATGAAATGTGTAGTAATTGTGAGTTATATATGGAGTAAGTATCATTCTTGGGGAATTTTATCAGAAATAAAGGAATATCTATAGACCCTTCCAAGACAAAGGCAATCTTAGAGTGGCCCAAACCAACATCGATAACTGTGATCCATGGTTTTCTTTTTCTAGTAGGGTATTACCAGTGATTATTGAAGAACATATCATGATTGTAAAACCCACAAACCAATTTACCTTGGAAGGGTGAAAATTCTTTATAGACTAGTGAATGTGAATATTTCTTCAAAGAGTTAAAAAGGATTATCACCAAACTAGTACTCACACTTCTGAAAAGTGGGAAATCTTTTTTTAATACATTTATTCTTAAAAAAGGGGATTAGGATGTGTAATATTAAAAAATTATAAATTGATAAAATATGCCTCAAGGTAGTTGAGAATTCATGAGAAATACTATCCCATGCAGGACCTGGAGTTGGCAGCTATGATCTTTTTGTTGAAAATTTGAAGTCATTATTTCTATTGGGAGAAGTGTGAAATATATAATGATCATAAGAGACAAAAATATATTATCACATAGAATGAGATTAATATAATCTAGTGAATATGGTTAGAGATCATCAATGATTATGACTACTCAATCCACTACCATCCTGGTAAGGCAAATAAAGTGGTAGATGTTCTAAGTAAAAAGGATCTGACAACATTATCAATGATCAGAATTGATAAGTATCAAATATTTATATATTTTAAAAGTATGCACATCAGAATAATTAACGAATGAACATCACCAATCCTTTATCAAATAATTGTTCAACCATCCCTCATGAAAAAATAAAGGATGTTCAAAGAACTGATGTGTAAATTCTGAATAATGTGGAAGCTATGAGAAAGGAGAAATCATCAAAGTTTAAAATTGATGAGGAAGGAATTATAAGATTTGGGTCACAAATTTTTGTACCATTCGATCCATAGATAAAGAAGGAGATTCTGAATAAAGAAAATAACTCAAATTTCTCTATTCACACAAGGAGCAAAAATATGTATTGAGATCTATGATATAACTATTGGTGGGAAAATATGAAGAAGGAGATCGCTGAATATACATCAAAGTGCCAGGTATGTCAGAAAGTGAAGGATGAAAGAAAAAAGTCTAAGGTTATTATGAAACCATTACCCATACAAAAATGGAAATGGGAAAACATCACCATGTACTTTGTCACTGGACTTCCAAAGACATCTATAGGAAACAATTCTATATGGGTCTTTGTGGACCATATTATAAATAGATATCAATTTATCACAATTTGAGAATACTTATCACTAGATCAAATTGCATGGATATACATCAGGGAGGTGGTATGGATGCATGGAGTGCTACTATTGATTGTATATAATAGAGATATGAGATTCACATTCCAGTTTTGGAAAAGTCTCTTACATGTTCTAAACACTGATCTAAACTTTATTATAACTTATCATCCTAAAACTGATAGTCAATCTATGAAGGCAATTTAGACACTTGATGAAATTTTGAGAGCATGTTATATGGAATTCAAATGAGGATGGGACTAACATCTACCTCTAGACGATTTCTCTTATAATAAAATTTTCCAATCAAGAATCCAAATGAATCAATTTGAATACCTTTATGAAAAATGATGCAGAACACTAGAGTGATGGGATAAAGTTTGTGAATTTATGCTGCCAGGTCCTAAAACAGTTTAAGAAATGGTGGAAAAGGTGAAAATCATTCAACATCACATCAAGGCATCCCAAAGTGGACAGAAGAGCTATGTAGAAAATCATCAATGGGACCTAAAGTTTAAGGATTGAGACATGATATTCTTTATTATATCTACAAGGAATAGGATCATGAGATTTGGGAAGAAAGGAAAGCTGAGTCCCAGGTACATATTCTTCATTGAGATCCTTGATTGTGTCAAAGATACAGACCATAAACTGACACTTCCACCTATCATGTCTCAAGTACAAGATGTATTCCATGTATCCCTATTGAGGAAGTACATACCAGATCCCTCGCATGTACTAAATCCAGAGGTGGTACAGTTGGAAAATGATCTCTCTTATGAGGAGCATATAGTTAAGATCTTGAACTATAGAGGTAATGTTCAACACAACAAGAATACTCACCTGGTCAAAATACTATGACAGAACATAAGTATGATGAAAAAACATGGGAACTATAGGAAGTGATGAAGGAGAGATACCCTGATCTATTTTCAACTTAGAATGTAAAATAAAATTTTGAGGCTGAAATTTTATAAGGGGGAAGAATGTAACAAACCAAAATTTTATCAATGGAAATTACCTTATTATAATTATGAAATATAGTATAAACATCATAAAATCACTTTAACATAATGACTTAAAATTAAATTTTTATTTCTAAACCACTTTTTGAGGGGGAAGTGGGAACCCAATTTTTTTTCAAAGACCAGATACAATCAAAAGGATCAAAAGGACCACATCAACCTAGATTAAAAATTAAAACATTCAAAATTCAAATCATCTCTACCCATTTGCCTACAAAAACCAAAACGACCTCCTAACATCATCACTACAACCCATACGAAATCATCTGAATTACATCATCAAGGACTTTACTGGTAAACTCTAGAGAGACTTAAACATAACTTCCCTCTGAATTGAAACTAGTGAATCCATTGTTGTCGAACAACACATCTGAAACCCCACACTAATGACCAACTAAGGATGCGCTTCTTTTGACACCGTCGACCGATAATATCATATAATTATATCATGGTATAAGTAAATAAATATTTCAAAAATTATTAATTAAGTGTTGGTATTTTTATGAAACATAAATGTTTATTTATAATTTTATAATTAATATAATTATTTATAAGAAAATTTATTTTCATAAAATATATTTATAAATTAATTTTTTTTATGATTATATGATCATTTTATGAGACCTTAATAATTTTTTCAAAGTGTTATAAATAAATTATAATTTTAAAATTAATATTTTCCCAATAAAGGATGATTTAATTAAAAATTAAATTTCTCATATTTATGAAATTATTTCCATAAAATGGAGTTAATTTTCGAAATCTATACTTTGAAAAATGGTTAGGGTGAATTTTTGGGATTTTTCTAAAATATTTGAATTTTTGGTGAATAGTGAAATACAATATTTTACGGTATATATACATTATAAGTTAAATACAATATTCATTGATTAATCACTAATGTAATCACCAAAATCTAGAAATCCCCTTTATTATTTTAATATATTTAGCGATATGGTTCAAACTATTCATAGTATGGAGCCAAAATAACAACCTTATGAATAAAATAATGAGAAAACTCCCCTCTCATCTCCTATAAATACCACCCCTCACCACCTCTTCAACTCAAACCTTCCAAGCTATGATACTTGTCAAAATTATACCAAATAATCTTTCCAATTCCCTATCCTGTGTATAGGAGATTTTTGTCTCAACAAAATACCAAAACCAATTTCTCTAAGGAAGTTCTCAAGGAGTAGAATTCAAGAGGCAACATCCTCTTTATTTTTCTTTTAATTTCTTTTCTTTTATTATCCTATCATCACCTCCACTTATCCAAGTGGCATGATAACTCTAGTATATTTTATATATAGGAAAATTATTATTTTAATTTAATAATTAATCTTCAAATATCTTCCCTTTTCCTTTTATTTTGAAAATGAAGATATCGTCTGTGGTGTGTTGATTTACCACCATCGTGGATGATGCGTTTTAATTTTCCACTACCACCTTCAAGGTTGGTCATAAAAACATAAATATGGTAAATAGGATTTTATTATAAATATTATAAGTTATTTAATGTTTTAGAAGCAATATATACTCTTGATATTAAATAAAATGATTTGAGTTCGTGATGGTTGTAAAGTCCACTAAATAAATTAAATCATTTTCATTAACTATTTATCTAATGATTCATTATCATAACATATAACCAAATGATATATAAGATCAATTAATATTATGAATATTCATCAATAAAATATAATTTCAATTCTAGATAACTATTACAATTTTATATTAACTTCTGTACTCATATACTAGCAAACTGATCATGAAAACCAAGAAAACAAGTGATCTTGAACGAAGAAATTGAACTGTATAACTCCTAAAAAATGACATAAATGAACTTAATAAATCTATAATAAATATATTTAATTTATAGAAGGTATTTGTTTCTTAATTAATTAATTTAATATGATTATTCAGGATATTAAAGTGAAAAAATCATTTAGACATTAGGTAAGGGGATTCTCGAACCCTACCATCTTTCTTCTGATTTTCCCTCTTTCACTCCATTTTCAATATGGATGTTACTTTAATTTTCCTTAAATATCATTTATTTTTTCATTAAATTTTCTTTTTTTGGGATATACATGTTTTCAATCTATTTTTATGGAAAATTCAATGATTTTTTCAAAAGAACTCTTCCTTCTAAAAACACATGTTTTACTTATTTGGAGATTGATTCTTCTTCACTAAAGATTAATGATTCTTATACCAAGTATGTTATTACCTATCTATTTTTGGAACCCCAATGTTTATTCATGAAAGTTTTCTTGTGAAATAAAACTCATTCCTCTCCATGGGTTATTTTATGACCATGATTGACATATATTTTACGTGTCATCCATGATAATGTAAATGTAATAATGTGATAGGCGCAACCAAAATTATATAGCACATGTAAATTTTATGATGTGATGGGTGCACTAGAAATTATATAGTTCTCCAATTCATTGGTTAATGTGATTTATCTCATAAGATAAATTTAAATATGTGTGAACATGATGCTAGATTTGTTCACAACTATGTGTAGTATTTGAACACAAAGACATGATATTTCATTTTTAAGCATTTCTATATTCCATGCCTTTATCTAATGTTTTATCTCATGATTATAATGATGATACCATGATTAATTGATGATGATGATTATTATTATTATTATGCTCAACCATTTTATATTGATTCATTTTCTTATCAATCCTCTTTCTGGGATTTCAGTTCACCCCTTCTTTTGATGTATATCTTTAGGTGAATTCTCATACTAAGGAGAATAAGAGGGCTAATAAGAAGCTAGAGAAAAAGGAATTAAAATAAATTTTTATTTTTTATTATTTAAAATTTATGTATGGTCCTAATTTTTCCAAGATAATAAACCTTTGGATCCGAGATATGTAGCACTATTATGATGTTTATCTTTAAAATGATGTAATAGTCATGTATTAAAAAGCAGGGGTGCTATATAGTGAACCCTGTATAGTAAGAAATGGATAGAATGGGGAGTAAACATGGTACAATAAGATATTTCTAGAATGAGGAGTGAACTTGGTTTAGTAAAATAATTTTTCTACTATGATGTCATTGGGAGGGATCATTGACCAATATTTACTACAAATTTATTTTTTTGGTATTTTCTAATAAACCCACTTTGAGATTGAGTGGAAACCACTTAAAAATATGGTAAATAAGAAAAACTAAACATATATAAAAACTAAACCAATCACATACTGCCAAAAACTAAAAACCACATACCAGCAGTAACCACAGGCTGTTTAACTCCACCATCAATCAAAAATTCCAAAAAAAACCACAACCTTGAACTGCCACCGCACCTCAGCCCCTAAAATGACGAGGATTGAAGTTCAAAAATCAAAATAAAAAAAGTGAAGGAACTAACTCGGAATAAATTTTCCTTGATCTACATGATCCATCGTTATTTGTACAACCTGTTACATAATCGCTTTCATTGATACCTGCAATACTGAGAAACCGGACCATCATCAATGGTGATCCAAACCAGAGCCAAGCCACAGAAACCTGTCGAAGATGAGATGAAACCACTTTACACCATGCTCACACAATCACCTCCCTCATAGACACTAGAGATTCAATATATCAAAGTGATAGAGCCTACGGAGGACATGCCTCCTTGAACCCATCAACCTCACCAACAACACATGCCAAATATTCCTTGAAAACCAATGCACGAGGACGATTAGGAAAGAAGTGATGGATTATAAAGCTAGAGTAGAGTTGTAATCAATAGAGGATTAATTGAACTAAGACCATTTCTAGGACTGCCTTCCTGCAAGACACACATCCAACTATGATCCTCACCACCCCACCATAGATATACTATGAATACGGGGAAGTTGGAATCCAACATAAAAAGAATATCCTACAGAGTACGGACATGGAACATCATAGACTAGTTGTATCTCACATCTTAAAACCTCCCTGGATACCACCTTGGGAGAGGAGAGAAAGAATAGTGAGGAAAGAGCATAGATTGGAGATACCTTCGGCCTTATCAATGAAACACACCTTTGAAAGGGCCACCAAACCCATACACCAAAACCAAAAATATTGAAATGATTTTCTACGGTTATGTGTATGACACAAATCTATGTTTTATGACATTGTTATGATTCAATGGATCATGTTCTTTGATTATTTTATGATTCATGTCTTAAGAACCTAAAATATTTATTCCATGATTAAGGATTGTGATATTTGATATGCATGGTATGGTTTTCAAATGTTATGATCATGTTCTAATACCCTTATACTCGTGTTATGATTATATATCTCCCTTGTTTAACTTTACTAAGCATATGAGCTCACCATTTCTTATATTTACTTTATACAGGTTATGAAGAAAGTTTTAAAGTAAGATTATTAAATGAGAAGATCTTTGTGGAAAGCATTTAATATCTTTCATCAGATTATAATATTGTATTCCAAGATTCCAAAGGAAAAAAATATTATAGTCCTTAGAAATTTATTTTTGTAATCACTACTACAAAACAAAGCAAGGGAAGTGCTGCCCTTTATCAGTGCTAAATAGAAAGCACGGATAAATGGGTGTGCCTTTATCAGAACTAGATAAAAGCGCTGATAAAGCTAACCATTATCAATGCTAAAATAAGCGCTGATAAAGGGAACATTTATCAGCGCTATTATTAGTGCTGATAAACGTTTTTATTCTTAATTTATATAAAATTATAATATTTATAACCAAAAATAATGTTTTTTTGTATAGATTAACAATTATATACCAATATTTATAAATATATACTCTTTATTGTTATAATTACTAATAAATATATATATATATTTATCTTATACATCATTTTAAATAAATATAAAATAATATAAATAAATTATTAAATAAAAACTGATGGAACCTTTATCGGAACTCGTTAAAAGTGCTGATAAAGGTTCCATCGTTTTCTATTAAAGAAACCTAATAGGCCCCTCCTATATTCTATGCATTCAAGCTTTCACATAAGCTGAACCCGACCCATATTCCGCTGCAACCTCTCCTCCTCCTACCCCTCCTCCTCCTCCGCCGTTGGGTTTTCCTCCTCCATCATGACCATCATCCTCCTCTGCCGCCACTACCTCCACCACCGCTGCCTCCAGTGCTGCTGCCTCCTCCGTGGCTACCTCCTCCATGGATTCCTCCGCCGCGGCTACCTCCTCTGCCGCTGCCTCTGCCGCTGCCTCCACCACCGCTTACACTACCCAAGGTATCACTAATTTCTTGTATGATACGATCCTTCATGGGAATTCCCTATGATGTCTGGTTTCTTACTTTTACATGGTTTTCTTGACATTGGATTATATCTAGTTCCTTTATGATACCTTATATTACCCCTTGGTCGTAGGTTTTGGTTGACCTATTGTTATATCCTTACATTGTTTTTTTGAGGGCATCCTACAGGTTATGTTTACAATCACACCTGTATGGACTTTATAACCACATGTGATGTGTTTATTTTTATATTTTATAGTTTGGAGATGAAATTTTTGGACATAGAGTTAGTGAGGTTAGAGTAACAGTTAAATTGTATCCAATGATGGTTCATTGTAGAGGCATTTGTAGATGGATTATATTCTAGGAGACCCTATAATTAGAAGGTGACATATCATACCTAGAGTTAGATGTACCTAGTTATTATATCCATCTATATATTTATTTCCCTTTCTGGGTTTTTTTATATGTGGTGATGTACTTGGCATTGATGTCCCATATTCGCATTTTATATAGTTCGGTTGTTAGATATCTATTTACTAGTGTTATTGGATTTTATTGTATATCGGTGAGCAATGATGTTGTAGGTTATTATAGTATAATCCATACCATGTATTTTATACCTTACTAGATCTAGCCTCTATCCCTTAGACTATTGGATGAAGGATTATGGAGGCACTCTATGCACACTACTAACCCAGGTGGGGTCCTAGATGATCGAGTAATGCCGTAATGGTATTAGAGTAGTTCAAGTATTAGAGACATTGTTTAGATTTTTTTCTTATGTGTTTTGGTTTAAAAATAGGTAAATAATTCTAAGGGGGTATTGAGTAAAGCTGTCAGACCAAATATATCAATTTTAGTGAAATTACTGGTGTATCCTTACATTTAGACTCTTATAACCAATTGGTTGACATGAAACTCTAAATCATTATTTGTGAGGCAAAATTCAGCACATGCATCTTATAGTTTTTAGAAGTGATGTTTTATATCATTCCATTTTCAGATCACATAGTTATTATCTTTGTAAAATGTGGGTACCTACTATTTAGTAGAGGATGTTTCCCATATACAAATAGCTCTAATTTAGAGATAGGATCATGTGTTCCCATACCAGTGCTTGAGCCTCTCATGGTTGAGTTATCCATCATTGAATCAGATATTAATTATGACATATCATTTCCCTATGAGTAGAGGGAGAATCCTTTGATGATTGTGTTTAGTTTTGATCTTCCTTATAGGGAGGATGATAGTTCCTACTGAGATTAATAAGACCACCTATAGTCTAGATGTTCTATGGACACTTTGGTATTGTGTGTTATATGCTTTGTGAACTCTAATTATAGATGCCTCATGGTACCATGTTTTTTTATAAAACACAAACAATGATACTTTATTAATAAAAACATAATATTAGGAATGTTTGAGATAGAACCCATAAAGACGACGAATATGAATAAAAAATGGATGGATTCCAATTAGTTGAATAAAGAGTATGAAGATGGCGTGAAAGAGTTTATCAAGTTTGAAGAAGATCATGCATGTGACCCTTCTTAAATCCATTGTCTGTGTTTACAATTTTTTTATTCAAGAAAAATTAGTCCATAGTTGTTAGAAGAACACCTGATCTATCACAGAATAGATCGAATTTATACATGTTGGAATAAACACAGGGAAAAAATGAATATAGGTAGTGGCTTGGATAACATGGAGTTTTATGGATCATCTGATATGATTAAAAGTGTGAACAATGAATATGATCGTATGGAGGATGTGATTACAAATGTGAATGATGGTGGAGATCATATTGAAGAAATGACAATGACAGTTGAAGATGAACTTCAGGATTTCCCAAAATTGTTTGAGATGTTAAAGAGTTGTGCAAAAACGCCATTGTGGAAAATATGCTGGTTTCACTAAATATACAACATTATCATCCGTACTGAAGCTATATATTTTGAAAGTAGGAAATTGGTGGAGTGACGCCAATTTTACAGAACTACTTGCTATCCTGAATGAAATGCTCCTAGAAGATAATAATCTCCCAAACCGAACATATGATGCCAAACGAATGCTACGATTGATGGGTATGATCACTGAAAGAATACACGCCTACCCGAATGACTGTATATTGTTTCTAAAGGACAAAAAATCACTTAAAGAATGCCCAAAGTGTGGTGATTATTGATACAAGAAAGATTATTCCAGTCCTACGAAAGTTGTATGGTACTTTCCATTCATTCCAAGGTTTAGGCGCCTATATGGAAGTGAGGAGACTATAGGACAATTGACATTGTATACATATACAAGAATTAAATATGGGAAACTACGTCACCTGATAGACTCTCCTCAATGGAATAAAATTGATCATGAGTATCTTGAATTTGGAAATGAGCCGAGAAACCTTCGTCTCACATTATCTATAGATGGGGTGAATCCTTTTGGTTTTCAAAGCAGCAGTCATAGTACATGGCTGGTTATGTTGGTAAATTATAACTTACCACCATGGTTATGTATAAAACGAAAATACATCATGTTATCTATGATTATATCAGGAACAAGACAACCAGGTAATGATATTTATGTTAATTTGGCTCCATTGATCGAGGATTTGAAAATATTGTGGGTTTCAAGTGTTACGTTGTATAATGCTCACAAAAAATGATGATTTCACTTTGAAATCCATGTTGTACGGGATGATAAATGACTTTCTTACTTATGGAAATTTGTTAGGATATAGAATTAAAGGAAATCAAGGGTGTCCTATTTGAGAATAAGGTACACAGTCAATTAGGTTGAAACATTCATCAAAAACTGTGTTTCTGGGACATCACAGATTTCTACCCCGACGACATAAGTACCGATTTTGGAGAACATCATTCGATGGAAGTTCAGAAGAACTTACATCACCGTCTCCACTAACAGATGATCAATTTTTTGAGAAAGTAAAATATGTGGACACTACTTTTGGTAAACTATTTTTGAAAAACCTTACGAAAACCAGTTGGAAAAAGAGATCAGTTTTTTTGAATTACCATACGGGAATTGTCTGTATGTCAGACATTTTTTTAATGTTATGCACGTTGAAAAATATATATGAGATAGTGTCATCAACACATTGTTAAATTCACCTGAAAAAACAAAGTATGTAATTAAGGCTATATTAGACATGGTTGAGATGAGAATACGATAAGAGTTGGCACCAATAAAGGGTGAAAAATGATCATTTCTTCCACCTGCTACTTACACTCTTTCCAGGTACAAGATATATCGGTTTTTCAACTTCTTGAATGATGTAATGTTTCTAGAGGGGTATTCATCAAATATCAAGAACATCGTGCCAATGAGCGATTTAAAATTAAAGGGTATGAAATCACATGAATTCCATGTTTTGATGCAAGATCTAATTCTTATAGATTTACATTGAATTTTCCCCAAGAATGTCCACCATAAATTAATGAAGCTTTGTTTCTTCTTCAAAGCTATATGCAGAAAAGTTATAGACTTAGAGAAATTTCAAACTGTGGAAAGAGAAATTGTTGTCATATTATGTAAATTGGAAATGTTCTTCCTGCCGACATTTTTTGTTATGATAGTTCATTTGGTGAGAGATATTCAACTATGTGGTCCTGTACATTATAGATGGATGAACCCCATTAAACAGTATATGAAGATTTTGAAAGGGTATGTCAAAAATTGAAGTTGGCCAGAGGGTTGTATTGCGGAGAAATATATTTTTGAGGAATCCATTGAATTCTGTCCCAAATACCTATCTGGTGTGGAAAACGTTGGCCGACCGAAATCTCATCACATTGGGTGGCTAGAGGGTGAAGGAATTTCTAGAAGAGAGGTTGTCACAATTAAGATTATAGATCTGTAGTAGGCTCACCTTTATGTTTTTCATAATAGTTTCGACGTTGACCCATACGTTCAAACCCAAAAATAAATTCTTAGGTATTTTAATCCTTCTAGTGATGAAAAATGGATATTAGATACACATAATCAACAGTTTATATGATGGTTTCAAGACCATATTTTTAAGCAGTTAGATAAATATATAGACTCAATTTTAGAATGACTTCGATGGATAGCCGGAGGAGCAAGTGTGTATGTATTATCTTACAATTCTTATGTAGTTAATGGTTATACATTCTATACTAATGAACATGATGAAGACAGTACCATGAAGAATAGTGGGTTACACTTATGGCTGAAGCGATGCATGTTTTTGGTGCTAGGGATAGAAATCCAATTTATACGAATATGTCATACTTTGTCATCATCAAAAAAATATGGGAGTTGGATTATATGAAATTAAAAGTGTCGATTTTTCAATGTAAGTGGGTTGGTAACAGGAGTACTATTAAAATAGATGAATTAGGATTCGTGAAAGTTGATTTCAGTAAGGAAGGGGATAAAAACAAACCATTTATAATGGCATCATAGGAAGTACAAGTATTTTATATTCCAAACCCCACAAATCAAAATTGGTCAATTTTTCTGTTATTGACCCAAACAACTGAAGGTTCATAACAAAGTTCAATAGAGGATGACCCTTTTATAGAGACTTCACAATCATTTCGCAGCGATCCCAATGTAGACAGATTTTTTTTGTCATAAGAGAACACAATGAAGGTATTTACATAGTTGATAGAGGGGTCAAATATCTTGAGCCTTTAAAAAAAGAGAGTACAATAATCAGGTTATTTGTTTATTGTAATATACATTGTATTATGTTATGTTATTATTTGTTCGTTGCTTCTTTTATGTAATCTAAGATAAATGTTAAACAACTTCTACAGATAATGACTTCAAAACCTGCTGATGCACCCAATCCCAAGGTATAAAAGGTCTCTCA
Organism: Viscum album; assembly: GCA_963277665.1. Classification (NCBI taxonomy): domain Eukaryota; kingdom Viridiplantae; phylum Streptophyta; class Magnoliopsida; order Santalales; family Viscaceae; genus Viscum; species Viscum album. Next base: position 1,333,498,551 of record OY728132.1, on the reverse strand, counting down.
ACCAGCTGCTGGTGGTCCCAATGCAGAACAACAATAGGTTTCTCAACCTTTTGTTGCTAGTCTCACTGCTGATGTACAACAGGTCACTCAACCTGTTTCTGCTGGACCCAGTGCCGATGCTAGTGCTTCGGAGGAACATAATGATGATACTTTTGAGGAAATGGTAGTAAATGAAACCCTGAAAGTGGAAAAAAAGAAAAGAACTGTAGTTGTATAGTGTTATCCAAAATCCTTAAGGAAAAAGCAAAAGGCATCAAATTTGAGGTGGGATGGAATAAGTGATGCCAACATGTTAACCCCAACAGAGCCATATTTAGTAGCTACATTGGGATCGTCACTCAGCAACGCATGCCGATTGATGTAAAGTCTTGGAACCATGTTGTCACCGGGCTTAAGACACTAATTTGGGAAGAAATTACGGTAACATTATGTTATCATTTTTTTAATTTATTAAAATAAAATAAAATACTAAAACATTTACTTACTCTTCATCATCCATTTCAGAGTGAATTTATAATAGATGCCTTGGACAATGAATATGTATTAAGAGTTTTAAGAAGGATTCATAGAGGTTTTCACACAATTTTAACAAAATATCATCCTAAAGATGCTGAAGGGAAAATCAAGATGCAACCAACTCCTCTTTATGCACACTTGATATCCTAAGGAGCATTGGATGCATTTAGCAACCGTCGGGGGGAGCAAATTTTTAGGTACATTGTGTGGGGTAGTACATTATTTGACGTTACTTTTATTCATCACTTTGATTGATAGTTTTTTATTTATAAAATAGCAACTGAGGACTAAAAATAAACAATGTGCAACAAAACCAGTGTACCCTTACTGTAAAACAAGGATGGGGTACGCTTCACTTGAGAAAAAATTGGTACATATTTTAAATCTACCGTACTAATTTTATGTGACATAAAACAATACCATAACCATGTTTCTATATTTATATGCATATTGATGAATCGAAATCGAAAGCTATATCCATCCCACACCATGTGCTATAGAAGGAGGCTCGTGTAAATAAAGAGGGGATACTGATAGACGAAAACACACAAAAAGTTTGGGAAACATGTGTAATTATGACATAATATAAATTTTATTTTCTTTAAATATCTATTACATAACAATGACTACTTATTTTTCTATATTTTCTATCTGACTTAGTCACAGGAATCAACAACACCCGCACCAGATGCAGAAATACATTCAGCGGCCATGAAGCATCCAGAACAGTGTGGCCACGTCAGAGGTGCGGGTTTTGGGGTGACACCCCAACCATATTTTCAAAAACAAAAAACAATCGGAGGATCAAAATGAAAAAATGGAAAAGATGCAATAAAAATTAGATATTTTTCAAGAAAAATTACAATACCATAGAGAGATTATAGAAAGATTTATAGGGGAGAGGCAAAGAGAAGAAACACCTCAACAATAACCCGTGCGTGACAATCTTGCCCCACCCCCTACCATCTTTGAGGTGAGCCATTCCCCTAAAAAACCTGACTTTTCTAAGGTAATAAATGTTTTAATAATCGTTTCTATGAAATGTGAATCACATATGAACTGATACCCTTCCTTAACTAATATTCTAGAGGGTGAAAATGACTATGATTTATATCTATCAACACCCACCAATCGCCTTGTAGCGACGACTACAGTGTTCAATATATAGAATGACACGCTACACAATAGAAAACTTCCAAAAGATCATTTCAGAGTGTTAATTAATGTATCTAATGAGCCTATCTACTTGTTCCAAATGATGATGAATACATTCATACGGTTGAAAAAGATGTTGGAACATTCATATCATGGCTGATAATTCTTTTAAAAAAACATGTCGACAAGGAGGTATCCATTTCCAATTTATTTTTAAAGCTAGACCTTTAACATTTAATGAAAAAAGGTCTAAATTGATGAATGTTATTACAGAATGACAAAGAGAATGGAGTGAAATGAAATATCAGCTCAAAACTATCTCAAGGATCAACCAACCGATTGAAATGTTATACTGAGAGAACCTTCACCCTACCCATTCTATATCTACAGTTAATATCATTACATGATCATATGGATACAAAGTTTATAGACAGAAATGCTCAGACAGTTGATTTTGAAAAAAATATGTACGGAGAGGAAGCATCAGATTTCATTAGTGCTGAAAATGTAAATGAAATCCTAAAGTATGAATGGCTAGGTTCCTTAGTTGTAAATGTATACATGAGGTATGTTTTAATGATTTGATTTTACAAAATTTGATATACTCTGATAATTATGACTAAATATATTTCATATTTGTTGAAGGTGTATGTATGAAAAAAATTGAAGGGATTTCCCCATGAACAATAATTTGGACTCATTAGTCCTCACATCACCTCTTCAAAATAGGAAATAGATTTTGATAAAGAGGCTGCAATAATGTCATCCCTACTCAAATCATTTGAAAACAAAATTACGGATGACAGACTCTTTTTAATACCAATGATGCAGGGGTAAAACTCTACAATTTAATAATATCAACTATATTTTCATTTCTTTCTTCACTTATTCCTTTTTGTGTTTTTAGGTAGCATTGGATGCAGATTTCGGTAAATTTGGATACTCCAAAGATTTATTTTCTGGATTCAATGAATGGATATCCAAAAAAACAACCACGCATGATGGCGTTTCTTAATTTATAATACACTATATCCAACATTTTAAAACTAAACATCTAGTTATATAATATATAATATCTTTTAATGAGGATTCTGTTATGATAGGGTGGTGCATCAATATCATCTACTTCATGGAATGAATTCATGGACTAAGGATAATAACACCTACAAAATCTATAATTGGAAAACTATCCTGGTATATATAATAACATTTCACTATACAAACACATATAAAAACAAATTACTTATTTTTTTGATGTTTCTACAGTGTCCAAAACAAAAAAAACGGAAAGAACTGTGGGTATTATGTTTGTAAATTTATGAAAGAGATCATATTTCATCATAAAACTAGCATCCTTGATGAGGTATTTTTGAAAATAATTATGAGTTCATTTAAAATATTTATTAATCCTTTTTTATTTATATTTTTTTAGTTCTACCATGACTGTCGCAAAAACTCATATTCACAAGATGATATAGATGTGTTTAGAAACGAATGGGAAACATACCTGATGGAAGATTTTACACAAATAGGATGATGGTAAATTCCTAATACTTATTTTATCCATATAAGATCATTTATATCTCCCTTGTTTACAGTTATTGAGAATATATGATCACCCTTTTTTATGTTTTATATCCTTAGGTTATAAAGAATGGTTTTGGAAATTATTTGTATTTCTAGTAAAGCATAACTTATTCGACTACAATGGTTGATAGTGTGGAGGTCGACCAATGCATAGTCATTCAGTCCACTCATGAGCATCTTAAAATCTTGATGGTAACCAATATCTTGGATTTTTAATTTCCTAATTAGTTTCCCTTATATGTGGTAGGGGTGTCTAGGAGGGAGGGGTGTCTAAGAGTGTGTGTGTGTGGGGGGGGGGGGGTGTTCATGAGGGTGTGTGTCCAGGAGGGAGGGGGTTTCCATGTGTGAGGGTGGGCGGGGGTGTCCAGGAGGGAGGGGTGCTATCCATGGTGTGTCCAGGAGTGGGGGTGTCAAAAAGAGAGGGGGTGTCCAGGGGGTGTCCATGAGTGGGGTGTCTAAGAGGAGAGGGAGGGGGTGTCCTTAAGGGAGGGGTGTTCAAATAGAGATCCATTTAAATCCATTCAATACTGATAATATACAATGGGTAGATCACTTCTAGAGTAGCCTGAAGTGGTTCCGTAGTGAGGTATCAAAAGTTCCAACCAACCAAACAAATTTCAAGCCCATGTAAAGGGCCAATAATTATATTCCAGTTCAATTTTTGGCCCAATATATCTTATTTAATGTCATAAAGACCCAAAATATGCATCATTTACCTTTATCACATTAGATTTATGTGAAATTTCATTCTTATTCCTCCAATATATTTTTATTTGGTGTTTTTCATTGATTTATTGAACTGTATCTCTTCAAAATATATATGATTTTATAATTAATATTAGTGAATTATGGTGTATGAATAATATTTATTCCATTATCAAATAGATGATGAAAATATAGTTGGATAAAGAAGGTTATTAATGGCTATACACTAAAGAACTAGGAGGGAGGGGGTGTCCAGGAGGGAGGGGGTGTCCAGATGTGAGGGTGGGTGGGGGGGTGTCTAGGAGGGGAGGGGGTTGTCCAGGGGTGGGAAGGGGGCTATCCAGAGAAAGGGAGGGGGCTTCAATGGGGGTGTCCAGGAGGAGGGAGGGGGGATGCAGGTGGGGTGGTGGGAGGGTGGGGGGGGGGGGGCTGTCCAGGGGTTAGGTGGGGGATGTCTCGGGGGGATGTCTCTGGGAGGGGAGGGAGGGGCTTGTCCAGGAAGGAGGGGGTGTCCAAGAGTAGAGGGGGTGTCACGGAGGGGAGGGGGGATATCTAGGAGGGGAGGGGGTTTTCCAGGGGGTGGTAAGGGGGATATCTAGGGAAAGGGGATGCAAGGAGAGGGAGGGGTGTCTAGGAGGAGGGAGGGGGCTGTAAGTGGAGTGGTGGGAGGGGGGAGGGGGGGTTCTGTCCAGGGGTAGGGATGGGGGGGGCATGTCGGAACCATGGCTATTTTATGCACTAATTGGATTATGGTTTGTGTTTTTTGTCAATCCTCAGTGGATGTTCAGAATGTGTGCCAACAAAGTGATCATACAGTTTAAGCAGACAACAGTATTGAAGGTGGCACTGTTTCCCAGTGTTTGACAAATTTTTGGGCCTCAAAATCAAAAAATGAAGACATGTATTGTTGGTAAAAGGAGGTGTGTACAAAGAAGAAGTGGGGCACGAAAAAGGTGGGCCTTGTACGAAATATTTGGGTTGTGCGCGAAAAACAGAGTGGTTCGTAAAATAGTGGAGCAAGGTTTTTTGTGTAAATAGTGTTTCAGATTTAGAACGTCGAAATGTGGCAAAAGCATGGGCTGCATGAAAAATCTGGAGATGTGCGCGAAAAATGATACCTGCGCAAAATATTACGGGCCAAATGAGAGGTTTTTTTCACGCCACAGGGGGTTTTGTGCGTGGGGGTCAGAGACGCCTATAAATTAGAGGTGACCACCTCATTCCGCACTGTTGATGACTTAGAGAATATCTGAGGTCTGATGTGCATAAAAGGTCCGTGTAAAGGGAGTTGCGTGAAAAATTGAGACTTGAACAAAAAATTCTAGCTTGCGCAAAAAATTATAAGTTGCAAAAAATATTCTGTCTTGCACCAAAAATTTCAATTTGCACGAAAAATTCTTGCTTGCGTGAAAAATTTCATGTTACGTGAAAAATTCCAGCTTGCGCAAAAAAGGTGAAGTTGCGCGAAAAACTTGAGGTTGCGTGTAAAACTTGGTGTTGCGCGAAATTTTCAGGGAAACCTATTTGCGCGTTTCTGATTATCTAATTTAGTGTATTAAAGTGCATCATTACTAGTCTTCGATCCAAGAAGAGTCTCGTTCTAAGAAGAGGCAAAGACTTCAATTCCAATATATTGAAGAGACCCTCAAGTCTATAAATTGACTGGGACTTCACCAAAGTCAGTGAGCTAGGGGGAATCAACGAGAGTGATCTGAGGGATGTAGTTAGCTATCTCTAAACTTTTTTAGAGGCAGTGTTCCTGGGACAGAGTGACTATACCTGAACATTGTAATCCGCATCTAGTGAAGTTTAGTGGAATTAGGTACGACCGACAACATGTCGGCGTATGCTCCTTGGACATAGCCTTTTGTGGTGAACCAAGTAAAAATGTTGTGTCAACTTCCTACTTTTATTTGTTTGACAGGTTTAACAAGTTCTTACCAACGTGGGAACAAGATCCACAACTTTAAAAAGAAAAAGCTAACACCCTGATTCACCCCTCCCCTCTTAGGGTGTTTTGGGGTCCTTCAGGGCATTGATGTTAACCGAAGCATCAAGGTAGATCAGAAAACATGTTTAAAGACTGTTTTGAGCCTTTAACAAGATCACCATGTTTCCTTTAAATATACTTTAATATCTTCATTTAGTCCATCAAATACATGACTAAAAGCCCAAAAGATAAGACTGAAATTCACTCAAATGTAGGCTATATAAGCCATGCATTCTGTGCCAGTTTGTTTTCCAAAAGTTTCACCCAGGTGCTTAAAATAAGAAGTTGTTATAGTTCACTATCTCAAGAGTGATGGTGTGGTTCCATCAATGGGGTTTTTTCCTCCGAATAAGAATATCATACGGTACCATTGGATTAAACAGCACTAATTCATAATTATCCGCGGTCTGAATTTCAGTACAAACATCTTTTATGAATAAGTTCTCACATGTTCCCACTCATTTGTCCCATCTCCTCAGTTCAATTCCACCGAACAAAGGTTTTTCACTTCCTTGGGAAACATAGTTCCCATCGCATGCCACTGTGATCGCGTTCTCCATGTTGTTCTCACCTCTGTGTTGTATCCTCCATGATCACTGTTGACTGAGCATTGTCTGTCGCAGTTTCTTCGAGTCCAGACGCATGCTTTTCCAGTTTTATCAGACTTTCCAACTGTCGTATGTGGTCCTGTGGAAAGTGAAGTGTAGATGGCTCATCTTTCTTAGTTTCAATCGCATTTTCCACCAAATATGTGACCAGCATCCCGATCACATCTTTCCCATTCGTCTCCCTGTTTCTGCCTCTGTCAGAACGTGTCAGTATCCTCTGTATCCAGCATCAACCGATCGTCTTCCTTTTCCCATGTCTTAGTCATTCTCATCGCCAATGTAAGTTTCTCCCCCTCTTGTTGCATCACTTTCTCCATGCTGCATAGTATGTTAGTGGTGTGTTTTCATTATTTAGCTTGGTTCATCAACTCATGTTCCCACCTTTGCTGCTCTTGATCCCACCACTGCTGGTGAAATGTGAGAGCTTCCATTTTGGATACAATGGGAGAGTACACCCTTAGAGGCTCCTGATATATGTAACTATTATGTTTATAACCAATCTAGGATGGTGGTATCACTAGGAAAATTATAGAATGTATTCTAAAATTGAATACTCCTATGAAATTGAATACACCATCATGTATATGTCATATTGTATAACCTTTGGAGATTCATCCATTTTTTTATTGTCAATAAATGAAACATTTTGGATTCCATGTTGTTGTTGACATTTATTACTATTCTTTCCTCATCCATGTAATCTTAAAAAAACAATATTTATAAGTCAATGAATCATGTTTATCCTCTTCTAAAATATTAATTTAATCCAAGGAAATATGGACCTGTAAAAGTTGTAACAGGTAACAATTGACATTTTATTAATGCATTCTTTCATATTAATGTTTAATTTTTTCATTTTTGTTTTACTAAAATAATATTTGTTTTATTATATAGGTGAAATCTTTTTATTGAGTTTGAATTATTTGTTCAGCAACTGATACCATGGACAATAATTGTTTAGAGGGGATCATGGATGAAAAAAGGATAAAACATCAATGTTTTTAATTGTTTGTTGAATAATTGTAATTGCAACCAAATTAAACATTTTTTGAAATGTATATATCAGTCTATTGTTTCGTATTCATGATTTCAAGTAAATTTATATATAATTTTCGTTCTTCTGTGCTTTGTGTATAGGTGTTGTTTGTGCTGTGTGTGCAGGTGCTGTCTTAGGTGCTATGTAGGTGCTGGGTTTTCATAGGAAATTTGGCCTTTATTAATGTTAATTAATTGCTGATAAATGTCTAATATATCAGTGTTCAAAATAGCACTAATAAAGGTGGTATTTATCAGTGCTATTTTTAGTACTGATATATTATCCATTTATCAGCACTAAAAATAGCGCTGATAAATAGAATATTTATCAGCGCTAAAAAAGAACTCATAAAGATGGTCCTTTATCAGCACTAAGAAAGCGCTGATAATGGTCCCCCTTTATCAACAATTTTTTTAGCACTAATAAAGGTCCCCCTTTATCAGTTCTATTTTTAGCCCTGATAAAGGGGACCTCCCCCTCCCTCTTATCTTTTCAGCGATTAACAACACTTTTTTAGCACTGTTAAAGGCGGTTTTTAGCATTATTAAAATCCCTATTTGTAGTAGTAAATGTAACTAATTTTCAAATCAAAATATGTAATATCCATGTATGTTAATACTTTATCAATAGTATGGGAATAAGTGTCATAATATAACCTTTCAAGAAGAACTTTGGGAAATAAATTTAGTTGGCCCATAGATTATTGATGAGAAAACCATTATCACATGAACTATTCAGAATTATATTAAATTATCCCAAAAGCTAAAAAATGATATATGCTGATTATCTAAGGAAAGAATTAAAATTTCAAGTTAGGTATCATGTATTCTTGAAGGTTTCATTATGGAAGAGAGATGTAATATTTGGTAAAAGGGTATTTTAATCCCTATGTATATTGGGCATTTTGAAATACTAGAATGAATTGGGGTTGTATCTTACTATTTGGCTATGCCACCCATCCTTTCTAAAGTAAATGAAATATTTTATGTTCCATTACATAGGAAATACATGAAATATATATCATATGCGGTCACATATGATGGAATAGTGTTAGAGACTGAATTTTCATATAATTTATAGCCTCTTTGGTTTCTTGACATCAGATAGGATTTATTGTAGAATCCAAAAACTCGATTGGTGAATGTACTTTGGAGAAATAAAAATCTCGAAGAGATAACCTAGGATTTTAAATAATATATGTGTAAGTAATATAAAAAATTGTCCAATATCTTTTATATACCCTAATTTCAAGGATGAAATTATTTAGTGGGTGTGTGTAATACCTGATACCCTACTATAGTAGGTAAAAACAACACCCTGAACTATCACAAAATGGGCACTCTAAAGACCCTTTATTCATAAGTATATTTAAAATTTTAATTTATGAATGTTAGAATTTTTTAAAAAAAAATAAAATTCATTTTTTATTCTACATAAATATATCATATTAAGATTAATTTTGGGGATTTTTCTAAAAAACGTGATTTTTAGTTGAATATTGCAATATACCATTTTTATTAAAACTTCATCATTTATGACATTGTTAGCATATAAGTATGAATTATATATGTATAAAATAATTTAATTGATTAAATATTTATTTTATATTTTAATTTATACATTTTAAAACATTTATGATAGTTTATAAACATATAATTGATATTTTAGAAATCAGGTAATATTTTTTCAGGAATTATTTTAATATGTTATACATTTATCATATGAATATTATTTGTTATGAATTTTATATGTTTAATAAAATTAAATGGTTTCTATATTTAGAATTAGTGTGTCTAAATTATCTAATAATTACCTCTTTATTTTTAGGAAAAAATATTTAGTTACCTTAGGTAACACCTAGTTATCACGATAAAAACTAAAATGGTAAAAGTAATAATTCAAGGGGTAAATGGATTAAAACATGAAAAAAATTATAATTGATTTTATTATGTGTGTATAAATATTATATCTTTCCAAATACATTATTGTGTATTTTTTTATCCACTTTACATTTTTAACACGTGGTCCCTTTATATTAGGTTGGAATATTTACAAAAATGTCATTCTCACCAATTATAAAAGAGACCTATCACCACCCCTTCGATACCACTATAAAAATTCACTTTCCTCTTGAGAATATATCCTATTTTAATCCCCTATAATATTATATCACCCTAATAATCTTTTGGTCAGAAGATATTATTCTGAGACCTTTCTTTCCAAGGAATCCTCTAAGAGAAACCCAAAGTTCTCAATATAAGTTCAATATTTTCGCTAAAATACTTTCCTTCTATCTTTTAATTAAAACATTATTTTCCAAATATTATATTATTAATTATTTATTTATATTATACTAATTTTTTTTATATTATGTAAATAAACATTAACCACCTTTCTCTTTTTCCATTATTATAAATGAAACTGTCATTCTTGCATTGTGTGGACTACGACCACCACGATGCAATGTGTTTTATTTTCCTTCACCACTATAAAAGTATAGATATAAGGATGAGATTAATGTATAAATATGATATTTATAATAGAATTAAAATTATGTAATGACAAATTTAAGAACCTATTAATGATATGAACAACACTCAATCATCGTTAATTTATTCGTTTAAAACAAGCGTATTGGGAGGATAATATTTTATTGAAATTCTTTAATATTTTAATATACATTACTTATTATTATAGTTCCCAAATAATTATGATATATTACACTAATAAAAGATAAATCACTTCATCATTATTTTTTTATAATTATATTACAATAAAACTGCCTCATAATTATTCATTAAATGAGGGCATTCTCGTATTTTGGTCAATTTAACCACTTACTTGAACAATACTATGAATTTATATCCTAAATGAATATGGAAATATAATTAATGTATTAATATAATATAAATGTAGAAATAATGATTTTTTTTATTCTGGATATGTTATATCAATATTTAATTCATTAATTAAGAAAACACATTTTGATCATTAAGAATCACTAAAACATGCTTGTTATCATTTTTATCTTTGAGGATAAAGAATAAAACACACATTGAAGGAATTTTAAATATAATAACTAATTATAAATCATCCTTAATATTAACATTAATCAACCGGTAAATATGATATTTGTGAGGGTAATGAATATAGACATCGTTATTATGAAACTAGAATAAGCGATCAAAACAATAAACACCTGATGTGGAAAATTGATCAAATTATTATAGAGAACGACAATTCATGAAGTTTATTAATAAAAATAGATAATATTAAGGTTATAAATTAAGTTATTAATATATTTTTTTTATATATGAGGTTAAATTACATTCTTGGAAGTTACGACAATAAGTAAGGGTTTTCCTTCTCAAATTTCTTTCTTTGTGAAATGTTTTTCCATTATGATCATAATTTACTTTATATGGTGTATATAATTTCTATTTGAGATGTTATATCATGAAATTAATTTTATTTATAATATTTGAAGATCAATTTCAAGCCCTATCTTTCAAGAGGTTCTGATTGAATTGTTATCCAAGCCATAAGTGGGGGTTTTTGTCTCAATTTTCATTCTTTGGGATACATGTTATATTCACCACGTATTTACTTTTTTGTGGTGAATACATTGACATGGGAGATTTTTTAACATATTAATCATGAAAATTATGGTATTTAAATATATATATTGTTATCCATCTCTCACATTTGTTATTTAATAGTTACTAAAACAGTAGTAAAATTAAATCCTTTCCATGGTAGAAAACCAACTTAGGTTTTGGTAAAGTTAAATTATGTGTAGTTTCCTAGAAAATAAATCCCTTTATATATATTAGGTAGTATATGTGCGTGTTTCATAGATGAACCTATGTTTAATCACCCCAAAAGGGTTGTTTTAGTATTGCATCAACCATCACTCTAATGCATTATGAATGGGCCTAAGACTATACACATAGTGAGAAACTCTCAGGGTATCTTACTTGGAATGTTCACATTATATTTATGAATCATGGTGAAGGATTTTTCCTACCATTGACCTGGTATCCTACCCATGAAAGCTATCAATTATAATTAATATCTTCCATGGATAACCCAAAACATTAAAATTACCCTCACAACTGTATTTCTTGAGAAGGGAAATTTATATTACTTTAATGATACCCCACAAATTCTAATTTGATTAAGGTATTTTATCCAAGATATATACAAAATTATTTTAAATTATGAAGTATTTGTTTTTCATATTTATCATTATGAAGATAACCATGTTTTTATTTATTGGAGATGTTCCTTATGAAATAATATGAAACATATTGGTGAGTTTTATAGTGAATTCACTAGACCTTGTCAGGTTACATGTGATGTAATGAACCAAAAGCCAATAAATGGGTGCTTAGAGCCAGTGGGTCACATGGAATCAAGTGTGCCTCCCCATACATTATCACTTTTCAAATTGCAGTGAGGGCATATGGTGTGTCTACGGGGAGACTATTCTCTTATATCATAGTAGAGCACAATGGATAAGTAACAAATGGTAAATAGAATAAGAATTACAAATGGATAAGACTAGAAGTGGAAATAGGTATAAACATCCAAGAACTAAACAACAATCCAAATATAGAAACTGAATCATATACAAGATTATAATTTCATGTCATGTCTCTACAAAACCGGAAAATAGGTGTACATGATAGCAGACAATACATGCTATGAAAAAGAATAAAAAGAATCCAGAAACTATCCAAGAATCCTAAGATTAGGTCTTGTCATATACTACAAAGATATATTCTAGAGTAAGAAATCAAGTCAGATATCCAAAGTTGAATGCTTCCCATTATCTACACTTGCATACATATAATCTTCTTGGGTACCAATGATGTCCCAAATAGGGTTGGAGATAAATCTAAGTATTCCACCACCAATGATGCCAATACAATCCATTATATAAATATAAATTGAAATAGTGTATAGGTACATATATATATGGAAGAAAAGATAGTAAAGTAATGTAAATATCCCAATACCTTCTTCATCATCAGGAGGTGTCTAAACATGAAATCATTTAATTAATTAATTTAATTTCATCTTATATAGATACGTCATGTGAAATGTAAACAACACAGAAAATATATCATGATAATTAAAATAGAGGGTCCAAGGTATAATAATGAATCCTATAATAATGATAATATTGAAAGAGGATCCAATGTGAAACCAAGGCATTCTTGACCTCAAGGGTCGTTCTAACTTAGTAATAACATGCAGTATGGATATAAGGGGTATGAGTGTAATAAAAGAGGAATTACCCATGGAATTCCACTATAAAAGATTCAAAGAGATTCCAAAGATCTCTTCCATAGTAATTATACACTAAGCATGACTAGGATGAATGGGGAAAATCTATGGTACCACATATCGAAAGATGTCAAGATGGATCCAAGGAGTGTATGAAATGAATCTTTATACTAGGAAAGATAGTGAATGGATCCTACATTATCATGTTGGGAATATTCTAGTAGATAAGGACCAAGTTCCAATGTGTATATATCCCTTGGAAACAGAGTCATTGAATCAGAATGACATCCTTTGAGTGCTCAAGGCATTCCCTCTGGAATACAAGGAAAGATCAATTCTAACCACTCCTATAAAAATAAAAAGATCTATACTCTTAGGCACCTTATACACAAATCATTATTTAATTTAGGATATATAATACTCATGCTCGTTTAATAAATTATTAGGTTCATTCTATACCTTTCTTTAATGTGACAAGGTATATCAAGGACATGAAACCATTAATAACTTTAATTACTTAATAATTTATTATGTTTATTCCTTTAAATTTCACTATCATGACAAGGTTGGATAAGGAAAAACAACCAATATTAATCCCATTACATTTAACTAGGCTAAGTGATATATATAAATATACGTACCATTAAATAATTTAAGATTAATTTATAGAATTGGAACACTTACCTTAGAATGTTCTAGTTACATATATATGACATACTTTACATTTAACCTTTAATAGGTTCATTTATTAATTAAAACACTTACCTTATTAAGGTTAAGTCCAAGTACACCTGAACGGTGTTGTCGATAAACCCACATGGGTCACCAAGGAATAAATAAGGAAACACCCTAATTAGGATGGTCATCATAGAGGTCAAAACCTTCAATGAAGTTATGAATATATATAGAAATGGATATTGAATATGAGCACTACCATTACAAGAATGAAATATGAATTTAACACACAATTCTCAATGAAACAAACTTGCACAAAAAAATTGAATTTAATAAACAATGATACTTTTATTAAAAAGTTATAGACCTCTTACTGTAGGCATATAGTACTCTCTTATTCCAGTATCAACCTTTATTTTATCCAAGATCAATAGAAAAATAAATAATGGATCAATTCCCTAAAATAGGTCATATGATCCTACATTCGAATCAAATCATTGAGAGGAAGAAAAATGATAAACAGATCATAAGGACTGAAGAACATACCAACACTCTTCCAACATGATAGAAAAATTTAAAATTAGAGGCCAGACAACAAAGCAAGACCAAAGACAACATTTAGGCTCAAAGGGGAGATCTGGTATGAGATAAGGGAGGATGTGAGGCCTTCTATAAAAAATATGGGCCCTACCTTTATTTTAAAAAAATGACTTAAGAATTAACACAACATGTAAATGATTTACACATCATGTAATGATTAGGGTTTTCCTCCCTAGTAAACACCCTTTACAAAACATTAAAGTTTCTATCCAGACCATTACACACTGTGTAATTGATACACATTGTGTATTCCAATTACATGGTGTGTAATTGTCCTGAAACCAACCTATATCCCCTGTAACCTTTCCTCCAAAAACAAAAGACGAGCCTTCGGATGAAGTTTCTGGGTTCAATCCAAAGTATAAGTACAACACAGGGTTATCTGAAAAGTAAATAGAATGATACCTTAAGGAAAATCCAAGTACTTAAATTATGGTTGGGGCTTGGAATTATATATCCCCTTGATGCATCAATATGTCTCACAAGATATAAAAACTTAGGTTTTGGAGTATGTGTATCCTATACCAGTACTGTGTCTTGGAACAAGGCCTTGAAACACATTTTTTTTTGTTTTAAATTGTATATTCAATTAGTATGAGATGAATGAATATTTTTATCCATGTTTTCATTTATTTTCAGTGATATAACATTCTGTTAATTTCAGTTGATTATGGTTTCATGTAGTTTATGTATCTCTTCCATCTAACATATTCCATGTTTATATTAAAACAACTTCTATTCTATTCTACTCCTTAATAAGCTTCTAATATCACCCATATTTTTTTCCTTCTCCTAGGAAACCTTGAGGAAGAATGTGTGTAATTTTTTGATATATAATGGAAGGTTTAATTACATTCTCACAATATGTTCATATAGTATATTATGTTTTGAAATGTAATGTATGTATATATCTAGTCATACAATATTACTAAAATATTAGATCCTTTAATAACTCTTATATTATATGCTAATAGTTTAATATAACTTTTCCCATTATTCATTATATATTGTTTTAGGTTTATCATATTTAAATGATTCTTATATATCTTTCTAGATGAGATAATAATCTATCTATATCCTCTATAATCCAATTTCTTTTCCATTAAATTTATCAATCTAGATCATCCCTCCATCTGATTACATACCGTGATTCCACCTGGGTGATGATGGAGAACTTAATGACCTAGATTTGATACCACTTATTAAGAAGAAAGCACTAAAAACCTGAGTTTCTAATAACACCATCAAAATTTTAACACGTAAAACCACCAAAAGTTTCCATGTAGTAGTGCAATGGAAAACTGAACCTCTATGAGTATGCTTCCCTCAAATAATTTTACTATAAGAAGGAATTCAAAACACCCTACTCACCATACTAAGTTTACCCCATAAACACCTTAAGAGAAACACACAAATATTTAGGGTAATGGTAATTCACGGAAAGAAAATACATAAAGTAGGAAATGAACAAAATAGATTAAAGTGATTTAGAATATTTTTTCTTTATGTATAATAGGAATAACTATGAATTTTTATATTCAAAATAATTATATATATTATATTTAATTGATAAGTTCAGTTAGTAATATTTAATATAGAGGATTAACTGTTTATAAGACTCTGATGCATTGTATATAATCAGGATGTACTATACATGTTTATAATCCCTTATTCTCATTGGTCCCCAATTCCTTTTATAGGAAACTCAACCATTTATCCCAGTTGAAACACTTTACAACATTCATGGAGAGACTCTATATGAAATATCATTGTTTATTTCTAATAACCCTGTTAAACTTGACCGTTTTCATCGGTAAAATTATAGATTCTTAATTTGAGAGACTTCCTTATAAATAATTCATAAAGCATTCTTGACCAACCATTTATTTCATCAGTATAAAAAACTTTTGATGGATTTTATATCATTAAAGAGATGAACTACCACATTCTTCACTCCTATTCCGACCTCCCACTACTAAACATATTTCTAGTAAACATATTTTTAGTGCACAAACTTCTGATGACCTTTAATTAGGCTTCACATCCGAACAAGAGGGACTATTGGGATATATAATTAGTATAAGTAATTAATAAACCAATTTATTAATTTATTAAGGCATGAAAATCTTTATTAATTATAATTAATTGAAATGAATGCTATAATTTTTTAATACCTAGTCATTTCATGTTGTGAATGATCATAATATTTTACTGGCTTATGTATGTGTTGGATTTATTTATTAAATTTAATTAATTATTATATTTTTTATGAAATATTTATTATTAAATTAAATATAATGATCTACCAATCATATCTACCTTCTTAATTATGTATAGGCCTATGTATCCTTAGAATATTTTATGTAACTCAAATCCCATGGTAGCTTCCACCTGCATGTGAGAATACATTTATAAAGGACAGAGTTTCCAACTAAAAGTGGAAGTTCATAACTTGAACCCATATTAATTCAACCAAGGAGATACATAAGAGAATGGATAAATATTGAAACTCAATCCATACATAGGCTCAATGAGTTATTTACTCTAGGTTTAATGTTGGTTGATCATCACTCGATAAACCAATCAGTAGATTAAATCTCATAATAATATCATGTATTTATTTTATTTTGTCTATGAATGATTTTATATTTATTTATATAATTAATAGTTTATTTATGTGATTAAAAATTATCACATAATATAAATAAATTAATAAGAATTATTAGGTACAATTAAATAAAAATGTATAATATATATTTTATCGTATATAGTTAATATAAAGACCCATGCTTCTCATACATAGATATTACATATTTTGAGATAAATACTCATTACATTACACAAATATATTCTAAAGGATTGTAATAGTATAGTGACTTTGGAATCTTAGAACACAATATTTTAATTTGATGAAATATCTTCAATGTTTCCCAAAAATATCTTCCAATTTAGTACTCTTACTTAAAACATTTCTTTATAATCTAGGGAAAGGAAACATAAGAAAGGGGGAGCTTAGATGCTCAATAACGGAAAATAAGGGATATATATAAGCATAACATAAGAATACAGGTATGACAATAGATTTATACCATTTTAAAAACATACCCTGTATATCAAAGATCATAATCTTGAATCATGGAATAAAGATTGGTTATTTATAAGCCATGAATCATAAGACAGTAAAAACAATAAGCAATGAGAGCATAAAATTGGTATAAGACATGGATTTTTTTCATACACATAATCATAAAAAATCATGTCCATATTGTTCAATGATCACTTCAAAGGCCATAATAGTGGAAAAAGTCTTTTACTGAACCAAATTCTCTCCTCGTTCTATCTTTGTATTACTATACCAGGTTCACTCCCCATTCCAGCCCTGTTTTATTATACATGGTTCACTCTCCATTCTAGCCATTTATATCTCGTGATATATATAAATATTTACACAATGTATTAGAGGGAGATATAGGCCCCACATATCACATAATGAAAAAAAAATTTATTTGTTCTACAAGATCATAAAAGTTCATCATATCATAACCCATGAAATGAAATGGGTGTCACAAAAATTTCATTATATAATAACATATGTAAAATAGATAGGTTTCATAATCATTTCATAATAGAATAATCCATTAAAATAAGTGGGTTTTATAAGAATTTCCTCATGTTATAACCCATATAAGAGAAGTGGGTTTCATAAACACCATGCAATCAAAACATAAACCATTTAGAGAAATAACATGAATGGAATACATGGATCATATCATCACTAAGGAATAATTAACACCAATAGATGTCATCTTACATGGAAAATAATTTTGAAATATCTTTTAAAACATTTCTTTAGTAAAATATCCTATCCAATTTAAAACACTTTTTAAAGCATAAAACAATTTTTGGAAAAACATATTTGAAAATAACATTAAAAAATTACATTGGAATGTTTTAAAATAATTTTAAGCACATTTTATAAAACATTGCCTAAATACCTTTCTTTGAAAATATCCTTTGAAACTTATAAATGAATTTTTTAAAATCATTTAAAATAATTTTTAACTATAAAACATTTTTGAAATTATTTTATTTGAAAATAATTATTGAAACTTTTAAAGGAATATTTGAAAATAATTTAAAAAAAAATTTAAACAAAAAAAATTATAAATACTTTTATTTATACATAAATTTTAAAACTTATAAAGGATGATATGAAAATAATTTAAAAAACATTTTAAAATATAAAAAATTTTCAAAATTCATTTCTTTAAAAATAACCTTTGAAACTTATAATGTAATCTTTTAAAATCAATTAAAAATATTTTTAAAAAATAAAACATTTTAAAAATACATTTATTTTTAATTAATTTTAAAATATAGTTTGATTTTTTTAATTTCTTTAGAAAACATGGTTTTAGAATAAAATATATTCCTGACCGAAGATAGAAATATAGTCAAATTTTCTTAAAAAAATTTCTTAATAATTTTAAATACAAAAGAGTGAAAAAATAGAGCCATTAGTTAAATATATCATGAATATCTAGAGAATAATTAAATTAATTATAATTCTTGATAGATATATCATAATTTTTAAACATTTGATACTTAATCATAAATAATCTCGATAAAAAATGTGATTGTAACATTAATTCATTACCACTTTAGTAACATTGAATCATAAGAATCATGATGGAATAATATAAAATAAAGTTTAAAATATCACGAGTATGAATAAATTTAATATAATATATGTAAAAGGGTCTGTATATACACCTCATTAAAGAATATAGGTTCATAACATAACCTATATCTTAAAGAAGGAAAATTGAGACAAAAAACACTTTCAATTTATGAACTTTTGAACTGTAAAACACATGAAAGAGAGATCATAAAACGGATATGTAAAGCCAAATAAGTTTAAATAGAATCATAATAATATACATTCATGTTAAGTATATATACTACATAAAATAAATAGGTAGTGAATATGACATAAGTCTCTCATAAATAAAAGTGAGACTATAAATCCCTCTACATTATGTCTTGAATTCCATCATACTAGTTCAAAATTCTTCTATAATAAATATAATTTTATTAAACATCTATCACATAAATTAATTCATATATATCATACCATAAATGATTTTATTATGACTTTATATTACCCATTTATTAACAATTCCATGTTCAAGTTACGTTTCGGGTAATAATCGCTTTGTTTTTTCATACGGGATTTGATTTGTTATATTTTTAGACCAATTACTTTGATAATTATTTAATCATATACATAGTTAAAACCATTATATAAATATCATATATATTCATTATGTATTTATTTATATTAATCCATAAAATTTAGTGATAGGAAATGAAATGCACTGTTCATGGAGATGGTTGGCCATACATACACATAGACACTATTTTTCATTTTATTATTGTTTTAAGAGAAATAAAATTAAATGATATATTATAATTATATAATAACTTTTATTTAATATATATCATATATTTTTATTAAAACCATCTTTAATAGATTCAATGTAAATCATGAATGAATCACATTGCTTCGTGAGGCGGTAGTCCACCGTACATACGAATGAAGTTATCGTATTTCCACAAATTAGAAAGCATGAAGGTATGTGTTATATAATAGTTAAATAAAAATAATAATATCATTATTATAATAAATATAACATATAAACATATTTAACATCACTATTTCTAACCATGAGTGGTGCTAATGGAAAAATGAATGACAACAGTTCGTGAGACGGCAGTCCTCCGTACACACGAACGATGATTTCAAAACTCATTTGATGGAAGTTTGTCTAGTTGTAAGTCATAAACTTAATATAAATAAATATTAGTATATATAATATACTTATTTTATTATATAATCAAGGTATAAAAATAATTTATTTGGTTTTAGAATTAAAGAAAACAAAAACTTTTATTGATGAACATTTCCTCTTCTTCGAGTATCCTCCTCAGGTTTTCACTAAAGACTTAAAATGAAGAATTTATTCCAAATATAAGTCTTATAGAATGAAGGTATAGAATATAAGAAGTTATTTGGGTAGATATTGGTCCAAAAAATGTCTTGATAGGTGTGAAGAAGAGAGGAGAGTGATTTCCCTTTTATAGTTGAGGAGTGGCATTATTGAAAATACTCCAAAGTATTCACTATTGGGAGGTAAATATTACATAAATTAGATAAAAAAACTACTAATTAAAGTTTTATAGGGAATATATGGTCTATATAAACATTTAAAACAAAATTAAACCCACATTTTAAACATTTAATTCATTAACTACCATGTTTCCCTAGTTTTACTATTAATGTTTTTCACTATAGAAACTTGGTTTATAACCTTTGTAATTTATTATTTAAGACTAAATTAAAGTGAAAATTATTATATGATTTGGATCCAATGATTAAAAATATTATATCTAATTTATAAAATATAAATCATCTGTGTTTTGTAAATTAATTTTAACACTGGCGCATGTCATACGCAATAACACCGCTTTAACCGTAACCAAGCCAACTGAGTTTTTACTAATTAATGACAAATATAGTAATTATAAAAGAAAAATTGTTCATTTAATATAAAATAAAATATATTTTATTTATTAAAATTTAAAAATCACACGATATAAGATATGTTTTTTATTAATTTTAAATCATTTAATAAAATATTATTTATTATAAAATAACATTAATATCTATTTTCACATTATTCATTTAATTATATTTTAAAAAAATATAAGACAATAATTTAATTAAAATATGTTGAGTTAAAACCTATGTAACATGATATATTAATCTAAACATTAATTTCAAACAATAATTCATTCAATTTACTTCAATTTTCATATTTTTAGTATTATTTATTTTATTTTTTATTAACTAAATAATTAGTGAGTTAGCGTTTCTTAAGCATTTTAAGTAATCATTTCATCTCTAAAAATTAAAGATAAATTATTATGATAATAAAAAAAATTATTTCAAAAGGATATATATAACCAAAATATTATGTTTCTATCCCTATCCAAATTATTTATAGATATTAAAAGTAAGAAGAGTATCTTTTTTTCATTTTATATACATAACTTATTATAAAGGTCACTTTCATGGAAAAGTGTTAAAAACTCATAAAAATAGAGAAAATGATTTAATGGTCTAAATATGGATAATTAATTGGTTTTGGAAAAATAATTAGATCATTATAACCCTTTTCTTCATAGTTTAACCCCTAGTAAAACCATTTCTACCTTAACCATGATAATTAGGTTTTATTGCATTCACTATTAATTTTGGTCAAAAAATTAAGTTATCCTTATTAGAAATTATAAATTATGATTATTAAAAAAATGGAATCCATTTTTATAAATTCCAATCATAGAGGTGGAAATAATTTATTTAATATTAATCCTATAGACGTGATGAGAAAGTAGTTTATTAAAGCGAAAATGTTCAAAAGTTTACAAAGATGTTATATTCAATTTCAATATTAAATTGATTATAATGACCTAAATTGAATTATAAGATATATAATTGAACTAATTAAACTTATATGAATAATTAAAATATAATTTAACACTATTAATAAATTAAATTAAAATTAAGTTTTCAATTAAAACTCAGTATTTTTCACTCTTCATCAAAAATTGAAATTTTTTAGAAAAATCCCTAAAATTCACCCTAAGATTATTTTTAAATTATGTATTAAAAAATTAATTATATTTTATCAAATTAATTTTATAAAATTTTCAATAATTAATTTTATTATTGTTCATGAAAGAAAAAAAACCATTTCTTTGTGAAAATAATATTTTCAAACATATGGATATTTTATTGAAAATTATATATTTCGTTGTCGATATATTTACTTTAAATAAAAAATTATAATTATTATTTAAAAACTAGTTATTAATATTCATTTTTATATGTCTAGAATCAAGTTTATAAAGGTCGGGTTTAAATGAATATATTAATAATATGTAGTGGTTTTGTTAAAAATCAGTGTCGTGTGTCACACAAGACAACTGAGTGTTGTGTGTAATAAAGTTAACATAGGGTTGTGTTTAACACAATCTTGAACTAGTGTTTCATATATTTCAATCCATCAAAAAAATTTAATTTATTTGAAAAATATAATTCATAAAAACTCAGGGTGTTACATTCTACCCCCCCTAAATTCCTCCCTCAAAATTTGTCTTGTTTATTAAGGGTTTAACATTTAAAAATTACCACATAGAAACCCACATCATAAAAATGAATAATAAAACATACCTTAAAAATGGAAAACTGGAAACATAATTGTTGACCAATGTAACTCATAACTATTTTTTCTCATAGGATAACATAGGTGGAAGGTGAAAACATAGATATAGAAGAGAAAATTAACACCAAAATACCAATAGAGAGTGATAAAGAACATTGATCACAAGAAAGTGGGTGATCTAGATAATGTTAATAACCACAAATACATAAACCAAATATAATGAAAAGGTTATTGATATCATCAAAATGATTATAATAGGACAACATTTCATTCCAAGATTATTTTTCTAATGTTTTATGATTTTCATGAAAATATATACTAACTTGATTTCATTCCATTTCATAAACACAATATCACCCAATGGTTGTGCCTTGATCAATTTATACTTTACCTCTTTCTCCAAGAAATGAATGTGAATATGTATATGCCTAAGGCTGTAACAAATCATAATATCTATAAATAATGATAATTCATTCCCTCTATCTCTAGTTGTAAGAAAAAATAGTTAAGATTGGTTATCCAATATATATATATATATTTATATGTATAAATAATACATTAATAAAAAAAATCATTTAATGTTAAACTTAAACCATTACATAAATGGTTAGCCTATTTGACCTTCCAAAATATGAAAATAAAAAAATTTAGAAAAATGTCACTAAATTTCCCAAAATTAGCTTAACATTGATCCCTAATATATCATAAATTAGTTGTTGATTATCACATACCAAACATGTGAATACTTCTGTTATATATTCTCTTGAAACATTGTAATAACTTTAATTACCATAATTTTTTTTGAAAACATTCATGCTTCCATATTCCATAAATCAATGATTATTGTATATATTATTTAAATCCAAAAATTCTATACTCTCTATCCATGATAGCATAAAACACTTTTTCAAAAATCATTAATCTGTTCTAAGGTAATTAGTAATTTCCAATTTAATTTATTCATATCAAATATCTCATTATCCAAAATAAACACAATTTTCTCAACTTAAATAACATATTAAGGGTTACATTCCCTTAATCATGTGTTTTACATAAAATACAAACTTTCTATTAAATCAATTTTCTTGGTCCTCAACAGTATTCGACATATTCTTCCAAATCCTTAATGAAAACTTTACACTGAAAAATCCTTATATATTTCATAATTCTTGAATCCCAATAAAAAAATATTTCAATAATTCCACTTACTTATCAAACTATTAATTATTATTCATTATCTTATTCATTAATACCTATTTCCATCCATTTTTTATTTGTAGTTTATTCATCGTCATCAATTAACCACTACTCATATAACCTTTATGATTTTATTAATTGGATCTCCTCTTTGGGCATCAACTTTTATAATGCGCATACTTTCTACAATTAAACCAATCATCAGTCAACAATATCTTAGAGAGACCAATAATCCTATCCATTGTGTTAACTAAAATGTTCATTTTACCTTTGTAGTTTCTTTATTCGTGACCTTATTTTCCACAATAAAAAAATATTCATGTTCCTTTAAGACATCCACTTGGGTGTTTTTTACACATTTTTTACACAAAGGAAACAAAATATTCTTTCCTCTATGGTCTCCATTAACTTAAATCTCAAAAAAATCTTTCCTTATCTTCTTTTGTGAGTCTGATAGTTAGTTAAAGTACACATTATTAATCACGTGTTGTGAAAAGTGATTAGGTATAATCGCAACTTCCTTCACTCTAGTCATTATCCTATTTGGATGATCATTAGGAAATGTTCTGTCATATTCAATATTAACCCAATTCCTTTTTGTTCCCACCAATGACTAAAACAAGAAATCATAGTGTGATTAATGATAATCATAATGGGAAACTAAATAATCATGATAATCACTTATAGGATGTCAAAATCATGACACATTATTTTTAATCTATGACACATTAGGATTATCCTAGGCCATCCATAGTCATCGTCTATTTAAATCCTTCATGATGGTTCATAAAGAGTTTGTGAATTTACAAATAATATCTACCAATAGTGTCAAAATAGGTGTGAAAAAAGTTCAATTGTCATGCTCCAGTTCTCGATAAAGTCTATCTCAATATAGTGTTTTTAGGGTTTTTACACCTATATAAATCTTTGACAGAGACACATCCACTTTTAGTGTCCCTAAAGTGATGTGATTTCTTGGAAACCACTCACTTTATCCTTTAAAAAATTCCAGGACATTTTCTTATACATTAATTCATCCGTATACTTATCCTTATACTCCTCCTTAGGGACTTAACTATGTTTTTATAATCCTAGTTTCCAAAGGTTAACTAAATGTTTCCTTTGATACCAACTATAGAAATCTATACTTCTTATACATTGATATTACATATTTTGAGATGAATATTCATTACATTACACAAATACATTCTTGATGACCATAATATTTAGTTCATTTGGAAACATGGAACAAAATATTCTAATATGATGAAATATATTCAATGTTTCACATAAATATCTTCCCATTTAGTAATCCTACATAAAACATTTATTCAAAACCCAAGGAAAAAAGACATAATAGAGGGTGAGATCAAATGTATAGTAAGAGTAAACTAGGGAGACATATAAGCATAAAGTGAGCATACATGTATGAGAACATGAACATAACTTTTGAAAACCATACCCTGTATATCAAAGATCATAATCTTAAATCATGGAATAAAGTTTGGTAGTTCATAAGACAAGAATCATAAGATAATAAAATAACATAAATAATGAGATCATAACACTGTTATAAGACATAGATCTATGTAATACACATAATTATACAAAATCATTCCCATATTGGTCAAGGATCACTACTAAGGCCATCATAATGGATTAATTACTTTATTGAACTAAGTTCACTCCTCATTCTAGTCATATCTTACTGCATTGGGTTAATTCCCCATTCAAGCCTTGTCTTACTATATCTGGTTCACTCCCTATTCTATCCATGTATATCTCATGAGAAATATAAATCTCTACCCAATGCATTTCAGGGAGATATCTATCCCACCCGTAATATAATGAAAACCATATTTATATGTCCCTCAAGATCATAAAGATTCATCATATAATAACCATGAAATAAAATAGGTATCATAAACATTTAATCATATCATAAAATATGGAAAATAGATAGGTTTAATAATCATTTCATCATAGAGTATCCCTTGAAAAAAAGTGGGGTTTATAAGAATTTCCTCATTTTATAACCTATGGAAGAGTATTATATTTCATAAACATCATAATATCAAAACATAAACCATTAAAAGAAATAATATGAATTGTATCCTTAGATCGTATCCTCAGTAATTCATAGGTAACACAAAAATATGTCATCTTATATGGAAAATAATTTTGAAATATCTTTTTGAACAATTGTTGAGGAAAATATCCTTTCCACTTTAAAAAATTATTTTTAAAACACAAAACATTTTTATTTTAAAATAAATTTCAAATTTTTTAATGAAATCTTTTAAAATCATTTAAAAACCTTTTTAAACATATTATTTTTTCTAAATCCTTTATTTTAAAAATAACCATTGAAAATTATAAAGTAATCTTTGAAAATCATTTAAACCACTTTTTAAACATAAATATTTTTCAAAATATTTTTTTTAAAAATAACCTTTGAAGTTTATAAAGGATGATTTTAAAATAATTAAAAATAATTTTTAAAAATACCATTTTAAAAATAATTTTGTTTTATAATAACATTATAAACATATAAATGAATATTTTAAAATAATTTTAATTTTTTTAAAACATAAAACATTTTAATAATCATTTTATTTGAAAATAACCTTTGAAAATTATAAAGGAATATTTAAAAATCATTTAAAACAATTTTTAAACTTAAAACATTTTCTAAATCTTTTTATTTGAAAATAATATTTTAATATTACAAAGGAAGCTTTGAAAATAATTTTATTGTTTTTTTAAATATAACATTTTTGAAATCCTTTCGTTTGAAAACCACCTTATAAACTTACAGAGAAATCTTTTAAAATCCATTAAAACACTTCTTAAAATACAAATCATTTTCAAAATACCTTTATTTGAAAATAATCTTTGACACTTATATAGGAAGATTTAAAAATCATTTAACAAACTTTTTAAAACATAAAAAAATTTCAAAATACTTTTATTTTTAATTAAGCTTAAAATATTTTTGAAAAACATTTTTATAAAACATAGTTTTTAGTAAAAAAAATATTTCTAACTATTGAGAGAAATAAAGTTGTATTTTTTTTAAAAAATATTAATAATTTTAAATATAAAATTTTGTAAAAATGGTACCATTAATTTAATATGTCATTAATAACCTTAGGAGAACATAATTCCTGATAATTGTAAATAGGTAGATCATACGTTTTCAACATTATATGCTTAATCATAAACAATTCCAATAAATAATTAGATTGTAACATACAATCTTTACCACTTTGGTAACATTGAGACATAAGACCCATGATGGAATAAAAAAATGAAATTTAAGATACCATGTGTATGAATAAATTCATGATATTATATGTAAAATAGGAAATATATTCACCTCATAAAATAATATAGGTGAATAACATAACATATGTCTCATAGAAGGAAAATAGAGATACAAATACCTTACCAATTTGTTAACTTTTGAATCATAAACCCTATGAAAGGGATATCATAAAATGGATATTTAATCCCCAATAGTATTTATTCTTAGAATAATAATATGAATTCTTGGGAAATATATACATCACATAAAATAAATATGTGGCGAATATGACTAAAGTCACTCAAAATGAAAAGTGATACGAGAAATCCCCTTACCTTAAACCATGAATTCCATCATACTAATTAAAACTCCATTTATAATAAATATAAGTGTATAATACATATATAATAGAACTATATTCATATATATCATACCATATATGGTTTTATTATTATTTTTACATTCCATGTTAATTAATAATCCCATTTTAATGTTATATTTTAGTTAATAACCGCTTTGTTTTTTATAGGTGGTTTGATTTGTTATATTTTTGATACTTTTAATTATACAATTATTTAATAATATAAATAGTGTAAAACATTATATAGATATCATATATATTTATTATATATTTATTTATATTAATCCATAACATTTAGTGATAGGAAATGAAATGCACAGGTCATGGTGATGATAGGTCGTACGAACGTATGAACACTGTTTTTCATTTTCTTTTCAGTTTGAAGGAAATAAAATAAAATAAAATATTATATTTCAAGAATATTTTTTATTTGATATATATCAAATATCTTTATTAAAAAATTCCTCAATATATTCTACTTAAATAGTGAATGAATCACATCGCTTCGCGTTATAGTTGTTCGTCATACACATGAGCGACGTTATCATATTCCCAAAGAATGGAAAGCATGAAGGTATGTGTGAAATAAAAATTAAGTAATCACAATAATGTCCTAAATATCATAAATATAGTATATAAACATAATTTACATAATTATTCCCTACCTTGATAGGTAGTAATAGAAATATTAACAACATCATTTCAGAAGGTGGTAGTCCACCGTACACCCAAATGACGATTTCATAACCCATTTGATAGAAGTGTGTATAGTTTTAGGTCATAAACTTAACATAAAAAATATCGTTATATGTAATATTATGATTTTATTATATAATCATGATATAAAAATAATTTAATGGGGTTGAGGAAGAAATAATACAAAAATATTTGTTGATGAACATTAACTCTTCTTCAGGTATCCTCCTTAAGTTTTCACTAAATCCTTCAAAGTATATCTTTATACCCAAACTAAGGCATCTAGGATGAGGTGATGGAAGTTAGTAAGTTATTTTTATCTAATAATGTTTGATAAAAATGTTTTGAGAGGTGTGAATAAGATAGGAGAGTGAGTGACCTTTTATAGTTGAAAAGGAGTGGCAGTCTTGTAAATACTCAAAAGTATTCACTATTGGGAGGTAAATATTACCTCAAGTGGATACAAAAATGATAATTAAAGGTGTATATGGATGATAAGATCAATAAAATACTTCACCACATATTGAAACAAAATTTTAAAATAGATTATTATTTAACTTTTAAGTTTTCCAAGTTTTAACATTTTGGTTTTTCACTACAGTAACTAGTTTTCTAACCCTGATAATTTGTCCTTTAAGCATAAATTAAAGTGAGAATTATTATCTAATTTGTATTCACTGATTCTAAATAGTATATATACTTTATAAAATATAAATCATATATATGTGGGAAATTAATTTTAACATAGGCACATGTAATGCCCAAAAAAACACCACTTTAACCTTAAATCCAATAGCCAAGTGTTTAATAATTAAGAGTTAATATTGTAATTATAATAGAAAAAATGGTCCATTAATGGAACATATATGATATTTATTAAAATTTAAAAATAAAATGATAAATTAAAAGGTTTTTATTAATTTTAAATCTTTTAATAAAATATCATTTATTATAAAATAACATTAATATCAATTTTTACATTATTTATTTAATTTGAATTTAAATAAATATAAAGAAAATAATGGAATTAAAATATATTATGTTAAAATATATTTAAAATGATATATCATATAAAAAATCAATTTAAGACAATAATTCATTCAATTTAATTCAATTTTTATATTTTTATTTTAAGTTATTTTGTTTTTTATTAACTAAATAATTACTGAGTTGGTGTTTCTTATTCACTTTAAGTAATCAGTTCATTGCTAATAATTAAAGATAAATTATTATGATAAAATATAATTTTTTTTCAAAATGATATATATAACCAAATATATGTTATTTTTTCACTATCCCAAGGCTTTATAGATATTAAAAGTAATAAAAAAATATTTTTTTCTTTTTCTTTACCTAACTTATTATATAAGTTATTTTCATGGAAAAGTGTACCAAAAAATCATAAAAATGTATAAAATGTTATAAGGGTCTAAATATAGCCATAATACGGGGATTAGAAAATTTGGCAGGTCATTTAAACCCTTTTCTTCTTAGTTTAACCTCAAGTAAAATAATTTTTATCTTAATTATGGTAATTAATTTTTGCCGCATTCACTATTCATTTTGGTTAAAAAATTAAGTTAGAATTATTATAAATTATAAATTATTATTATTAAAAATATTTAATCCATTTTTAAAAATTAAAACAATTTAATTGGAAAAAAATTAATTTAAAATTAATCTCATAAATGTGATGAGAAAACGGGTTATTAAAGCGAAAATGATAAAAACTTTCCATAGTTTTTATATTCAATTTCAAAAGGAAAATGATAAAAATTAACTAAATTTGATTAATATATGTATAATTTAACTAATTATACATAATAAAATTAAACTATAATTTAACATCATAAATAAATTAAATGAAATGAAAATTTTCAATTAATACCCAGTATTTTTTACTATTCATCATAAAAATGAAACTTTTTAGAAAAATCCTGAAAATTTACCCGAAGATAATTTTGAAATAATTTATTAAAAAATAATTTTTTTTTATCAAATTATCTTTTTAAAATTGTAAAAATATAATTTTATTAATGTTTGAAAAAGAAATAAAAATAATATCTTTGGGGAAATATTATTTTTAAACATATAAAGGCGTTATTGAAAATTAATTATTTTATTATCAATTTGTTTCCTTTATGTAAAAAAATTATAAATATTATTTAAAAATTAGTAATTAATATTAATTTCTATAAGTCTAATGACCTTGTTATGAAGGTCGAGTTTAAATGATTATATTAATAATATATTGTGGTTTTGTTAAAACTCAGTGTCATGTGTCACACAAGCTAACCAAGTGTTGTGTGTAGTGAAAGATAACCTATGGTTTCTTGTAATGAAAACTTGACTTGGTGTTGTGTGTAACACAATACATCAAATAAATTTAATATATTTAAAAATAATAATTCATAAAAAATTAGGGTGTTACAGTTAATTACCTATGTAAGTTTCCACGTAAAGTGAATAAAAAATATATAAAGGATAAATTAAAATATCTTACACAAATAAAATTAATATGAATAAATTATTTTATCATATATGATTAATTATTTATTTAAGTTTCACTTAAATTTAACAATTATATAAATAATAAATCCAATGATAATTGTGCATAAATTAAATAAAATCCTTCAACTAAAGTATTAAGTGATCAAAATGCCATGCCACACTTGAGTTAGAATTTAACCATAGTTCATACTGCTTATTTCACCCCCATCAGGTCACTTTAGATTATTAAGGAGTTCTAATGAATGTTTTGGTTTTAATTAACTAATTTAGCACTAGGGTTTTATTTCCTTATTAAGACTTGGTGTAACATGGAGGAAAGCCTTAATGAATTCCATGTTTAGGATTTCAGGACTGAGGAGTCCACTCAAAATATCAAGGAGTTATGGGTTAATATAGTTGGTAAGAAAAGTATAACAATCCTGATCATTATTAAAAATTAATTCATGATTTATTACATAAAATTACAAATAATACAACCTGGAAGATAAAATATTCTAGTGTATTGTGGAATTAGGAACATTATATAACAATATAAAACAATAAATACATCATCTTTATTGGAAAATTCCTTAATATGATCATATTATTCCTCCATACATAACACTATATGAGATAACCTGGGGACATACATAAGAAATGAGTGATATATAAATCCCAGTAATGGGATAAACATGAAATAACATGAATAAGGTAATAAATTTTATAAAATAGGAATATAAATGGGACATAACAGTGGTAATAATCATAAACCTGAATAATGAGGCATGATATATCATAGCAACATAAAGGAAATATGAGAAATTTGGAGAAAACTTATTACATTGTATCCTAAACATAGTTAAAGGCTAACTACTAAGTCATCATAATGGATAAAGTCTCATGTTGGATTACTTTTACTCCCTAATATTATTCATGAAATTTCATGAGGCTAAAAAATTATCCAATGTGTTGGAGTAATATATAATTCTAGGCTCACCTATCACATTTATTTCATTAACATGCTTAAGTGTGCCACAAATATCATACAACAAGGATTAATTAATCATCATATTTTATTCAATGATCAAGGATATTGGAATAAAAACATGTAATTTCCCAATAAAATAGGTACAATTTCATAAGGGTAAACACCCTTGATAGGAAATTGTTATAGGTATTCACTACACATTTATTTGGCATGTAAATCATAGTGAAATTTCGGTAACATAACAATGTCACATAAAGATTCATAAAATGGGTGGATGAGAGAAAAAGTGGTCTATCATCATTTGGAAATAAAATGTAAATTAAAAGTGACATAAAAAAACATATCCCAACAATAGGAATTTAAAATAGAAGGCATAAGATAATAAAGAAAATTGAATAAAGTAGGGAAGGAAAGGATCCCTTACCTTCATAGTGTGACTCCAAATGGTTGGGATGCGCTTCTTAAGAGCTTGAGGGAACCTTTTGAGGACTATAGATTGGGGAGTTCAGAGTAAGGACATGATACAAGGATTTTCAGTGAAGATAAATGGGATATTGGGTGGGTTTATATAGTAAATGAGTGAAGAATTATTTATTATTTCTCAATCTTAGGTTTTGGACTATATGTAAAAAATAACCAAAACCAAAAACCTTACCATGGTTTTTTCCATGGTTTCTACCAAAGGGGAATGGTTTTAATTATTTTATAAGTACAAGGGAAAAATAAAATAAAATAATATCATTGCTGACCTGGAAGTGACTCTTACTCTTAAAGAATTGATTTTAAACCCTTAAAATATATTAATGGTTTTGGTGGATTCATAAAGTCTTTATAAAATTATTCAAAAAAACATAAAATCAAATTATTTTAAAGGTAAAATATACATTTTTGTGGATACCATTTTTAGTATTTATTACAACACTTTTTTGTCATTATGATGCCATAATATACATAGTATTAAATTTTTACCCAAAAATTTGACTATCTTAGAAAATTATGAAAAATTCATTATTGGATAATTTCAAAATTTTAATTATAAAAAATATACATTTTTACAAAATAATTTCTAAATATATTTATTTTAACTTTTAAAAATAATAATAGACATTTAATGGGAAATGTTGGGTTTTTTTAACAATAATAGTTTTTGAACCCTTATGAAATTTACATTTGAATTCATAAAAATTGTATGATAATTTATATCTAATAAAAAATAATTAATCATAAAAAATTTTAAAAACTTTATTTATTTTAAAAAACAATTAATTCATTAAAATAAATGTCTTAATTGAAATTGAATAATAATTAACAATATAATTTGTGTTTTATTATATAGAAATAAAATTCATTTATAAATTAATGATATAAAGAAAATATAAAATTTATTCTTCTAAAAATGAAATAAAAATATTGATAGTATTACGGTCTTGATACGTATCCCTTTAATACCCCCCAAAAAACCCTAGGGGTAAGGTGCATGATGATGAGACTTTCATGGGGTGGTTTGGCGTACAAGGTTTGGGTTGTGATATTGATTTGATTAAACTTCTCTCATAAATATTTTCTCTCATTATTAAGTTTTTGGATCTCATATTGGGATTGGTCAAGGGAAAATCCTAGGGATTCTATCTCCCTTAGAATATCTAATAAATGGGATTTATATGGTATGATGTTACAGGTTGAGACTATCACTTATTTTTTTGTGTCAATTATATTTTTCAAAACCCTATATTTATACTAATCATATGATAACTATTCAATGACTATATTATCATTGGTAATGATTCTTAAGGGACTTTTAAATCCCATAGGATATAATAAGACTGAATAAGTGTATATGTTTTCTATAAACATAATATATATTAATGAATTAAATTAATTCACAAGGGGAATTTTATTTATAAAATTTCATAACTTTACAAAATGACGACCAAAATACCTTCATATATTTTGATAAGGCATTCATTTAGGTTATTTAAAGGGAAATATGGTTCTTTAACACTAGAATATCCGAACTACTGGATATTTTAAATCCAATGGTACGAGATTTTGAGATTTGATAAAATAAGGGGATACTTAATTAAATTATTAGTTATGTTATAACTAATAATCAAGACAGATTACTAAAATATATTTCTTGTTGTTATAGAAAATGATAAGTAAAACCATGGAATATCTGTGATCATTCTTGGATAAAGAATATATCCTCACCAATATAAATTTCCAAGAGTGGTACTAGTGATTACACATTGAACTAATATAGTAAAATGTGTTTTATACATTAGAATCCTCTATTCCAGATCATCCACCTCAAGTAATGAGTGAAGTTGAGAAGGATACGTGTAGAATCCATATGAAGAATGAATTAGAGGTCTGTTACATCATATTATCATCTATGTTCAAAGAGATGAAGATATAACATAGCTATATGGATTCAAACACTATGAAAAATCATATATAAGATCATTAAAAATGAAAAATATATTTAAAATAAAAATTATATTCTCAATGAACTATACAAGTATAAACTGGAAGATAGATACCTTTCTAGTGATCATATACTCAAGATGGTGAATGTCACGAACTGAATCTGGTCTCCACTAATAACAACACAAAATCTATCCCATGAAAAGACATGAAGAGCGTTCCTTATCCCCATGGGCTGTCACAAGTGCCCGGGTATCAATTAATTAGGTTTGGGAATGATTTACCCGAGTATGAAAGAATTAAACATTAACAACAATCAATAATATGAATCTAAAATTTTCATGCCAACCAAGACTTAAGAAAATCCAGAACTAAATAAATGTTTTTAAATAATGTAAAATAGGTCCAAAAATAACTAAAAATGATATAAAATCATCCACAAAGACTCCACACTATAAGGGGCCAGCACTCGCAAGCCGTCTCCACAACACCGCACCTTAAGAGGGGACTAACAACACGAACCGCCTTCACCCGAGGCTTTGCCTTTACCTAATTCAATCATAATAAAGTCTACTTGCACCCAAGGGGTGTAAGTAGTGTGTGAGACTAATCCCAGTAGGATAACACCCAAATATTCCAAAGAGTATTCAATACAAGGTGAAAAATATGCAGTTTTAATATGTAAAGAAAAATGGCGATAAATTCCAAAAAATGAAACTTTCCATTATAAATATTATTAAAAATAAAACTTTCATAATGTTAAAAAATTTAAATAAGGCATGTGATATACTTTAATTTTCATCCAAACACACCCTAATACAATGGTAAATACCATAAATCTAATGAACACCAAAGCTAGGAACACCCCTTGGCACTAGACAGTCTCGGGCATTGTGTACCTCATACCTCAATCTAACGTAACCATAGAAAAATTTGTTCTCATTCATTATCCAATAGTAGGGAATAAAACCATAACCTATTGGTCCCCAAAAAACATCCATATGGTTTATTTAGAGTGGTCATTATCCAAAATTCTAAGTGAAATAGGGATAAAACCTATCCGGATCACTAGTCGTACTAGTACATATCTGACCACCTAGGTACCCAGGCTTCCCCCTTTGTTCTCAAAAATATTCAGCATTCCACATACATACCTTTTCATGTAAAAAACCACTACTAGACACATAAAAACCAAACAGTATATACACACACTTTATACCACATAAAACACACAACTAAACATTTTAATTTTTAATAAAACAACTTCACAAAAGCTAACAATGTTTTGCACAAAAAAATCCCTTTAAACCCAAATTTTAACACCATATGCATACTCAAATTCACTAAAAAAAGCATTTTCAGCATCCAAACATTCCTATAAACCCATTACATGAGTTATAAAACAACCCCAATAAGCATCACACAAAATAGCCATGTCAAACAACCAATTTAACACCAATTTGGTACCTAAAATTCATTTACTTAGAAAACATCACCAAAACCCAATTTACTAGCAAAAACAAAAGGATATGAACATTAAAAACATGATTTTAAGACTTAATACATTTCAATATAATCAACTAAGTAGTTATATGGAATCCCCAAATGAACCAATAAATGATTTTTATGAAAAACCCCCAATTTCACATTAAAATGGCACTAAAAATTCATTTACTTCATAAATACCATTGAAACCAATTTTTTCACCAATAATCAGATGACATAAACATAAAAATTTTATAAACACAGTAATCTAAGTCACAATTATTGCATACACAATGGAATCACCTACCACAATAATGAAAACCCTTGAATCTTTGTGTGAAAATAATACCGCACCATCATCGTACCACAAGGGACTTAGAACAAGACTAAAACCAAAATAAGGACCAAGAATTCTAGAATCAAACCCTAGGTTCTAAACCCTAGATTATGTACATTATAAACCTCAAGGATAAGGGAGTAAACCCCAATAAAATTGAATGAAACCCTAAGAAAATTGAAGATGAATGAAGGAGACCCACTTTCTTGAGAGATCTTGAATAAATCCCCCCAAATACACTAGTATCTAATTTTTAAAACATCAAAAAATTCAATTTAGGTTTTAATAAGGAATATAAGATCAATTGAGAACTAAAATAGGTGAAAAAGAGTAAAAATTGAGGCAGTTATTAATAATCAATCTACCTTTTTAAATCTGGACTAATTGTGAAAGCTTAAGATGTTTCGACATAATACGCAAATAAAATGATATCCCAAGAGGGGGATAAGAGAATGGGGGACTATATAGGTTCATTGGGCTCGAGTGAGAGGTGGAATCATAGATAAATAATTAAAATTGAATAAGATATTAAATAAATTTTTTTAAACTAGAAATGGGCTTCCGGGATGGCCCAATTCCTTAAATAAAAACTCAAATCCACCATTATTATGGATTTATAAAGGGTAAAATTTGATATTGTGGTGTTAATAGGTCAGATAAGGCCAAGATATAATTGTAATGGATGAAAAATGTTAAAAAATGAAGGAGTTATAAAAGAAAAAAATATTTTTAAATCTAGAAATGGGCTCACGGTTTGGCCCAAATATTAAAAACCCACCATTTCCACCAAAATGCATGGGAAACCCCCAAAACAAATAAATAATGGAAATTAAATGAAAAATACCTTTAAAATAAATCTTTTATGTGGACATTATCCCCACCATGAAAACTTTCTTTCCCAGAAAGTCAACCTCAATCTTGATCGGAAAACAGGAATGGGTACTCTTCTTCAACCCATGACTTCTGCTCCCATGTCTCATTGGTATCATTCTCATGATGCCAAAGAACCTAGACCAGTGGAATTTTCTTTCATTGAAGTACCTTTTCTTGTAAGTCCACTATTCGAACAGGCCGCTGAAAAAAAGTTAAATCATGCTCTATATCCAACTCCTCCCAATTCAGTAAATGGGTTGGATTCAAGTAGTATTTCTTCAACTAGGAGACATGGAAGACATAATGGATGGATTTCAACTAAGAAGGTAAGGCCAACCTATACTTCACCTTGAAAATATACTCAGTGATATCAAAATGTATGACATACCGCTGCGTCAGCTTCCCTTGCTTTCCTAATCGATGATGGACCAAACGAGGGGCCACTTTCAAGAATACCATATCGCCCACAAAAAAAATATAAATCTCGATGCCTCCAATTAGCATAATATTTATGAAGAATCAGATATTTCAAAAGGCACTACCTAATCAACTTGACCTTCTCAGACGTCTCCTGTAACAGACTTGGCCCCAACAGTGAGGTCTCACTTACCTAGCCCAACATAGGGGGGACAGACAAGGCTGTCCATAGAGCACCTCAAACGGAGCCATTCAAATTGAGGATTGGTAACTGTTATTATAAGAAAACTCAACCAATCCCAAATGGCTATACCAATAACATATAAATTCTAGAACACATGTACGGAACATTTCCTTCAAAATCTAATTCGCCCGCTCTATTTGACCATCCGTTTGAAGATGGTTTTCCATGCTCATCTTAATATGAGAACCCAAGGCCTTATGAAGGCGTTCACAAAATCAAAAAAGTGAATTGGGGGTCTCTATCTAAGACAACTGCTGATCGAACTACATGGAGTCTCACAACCTTCTAAAGATACAAATAGCCCAAATCATCCACTTTATTTGTATCTCTGATTAGAATGAAGTGGGATGATTTGGTCACACGATCAATCACCACCCAAACTGCATTATTACCCCAAGGTGTATGAGTAATCTAATAATGAATTCCATAGAAACCTCATCCCCCTTCCAGGTAGGAATGGATAATGTCTGGAGCAAACCAGAGGGCCTTTGATGCTCTGCTTTCACCTGCTGGAATGTGTAGCATCTCTACATGAAGTCTGCGATGTATCATCTCATACCAGGACACCAGAATTTTCATCGTGCATCATAATAAATCTTGGTGGTACCTGAATGGAAAACCCACTAAGACGGTTGGATATCCTCTATCACCACATTCCACATAGATAATAGCACTACTGAATGGACCTTGAAGCACAAGATGCCCTCGAGAGATGATTACCAATCAGAGGACTTCTACCCACCATGAATAAACTTCTTCGATCACTGAAAAAGATCATCACTAGGATACTCCCACTAAATTAGCTCCACCAGAGAAGGATTCAACTGAAATATCTCCAAGAATTCACCCCCATTTTACTTCTTAGTCTCCACATTCATCTGAGCAAAGAGTGACATCAGATTCCACTCATCATTAGACTTCATCAAATCCTGCACTGTAACTCTTCTGCTCAAGGCGTCAACCTCCACATTACCCTTTCCTGGGGTATATAAAATGTCAAAGTCGAACCCCTTCATGTATTTGATCCAAAGTTGCTACCTCAAGTTGAGGTCCTTTTGCGGGAAGATATATGACATGCTTTTGTGATCAGAGTATACCACAAACTTCTTCCCAAAGAGGTAGTGATTCCAAGTCTTCAAAGCATGCATCACTGCTTCCAACTCCAAGTTGTGGGTCGGGTAATCCTTTTCGTGTGGTCGGAGTTGGTGAGAGCCATACGCCACTACGTGATCATCTTGTATAAGCAAGAACCCAAGAACCATACCTGAAGCATCACAATAGACCACATACACCTTCTAGGTCTCAAGAAAAATAAACAAGGGGTGGTATCCAACCACTGATTCATCTCCCCGAAGGATGCCTGAAATTCTGAGGCCCATAAAAACTTCACCCCTTTCCAGGTGAGTGCGGTCATCGGTGAAGCAAGCCAAGAGAAATCCCAAAAAAACATCCTGTAATAACTAGCCAGGCTGAGGAAACTTTTGATCTTGAACACGTTCTTCGGTTACTCCCGTGAAATAACCACACTGATCTTCTTGGGGTCCACTGAAAAACCCTTCTCTGAGATCACATGCCCTATAAAATTTACCTTCATGATCCAAAAAAGTTAACTTTGACGACTTTTTAGAGAGGTGATGATCCCTCAATTTTCCTAAGACAATCCTAAAGTGATGTTCGTGTTCCTCCTCAGAGCCAAAGTATACTAGAATGTCATCCATGAACAGAACAATGAAGGAATCGAGATACTAATAGAGAACCATATTCCTAAGTTCCAAAAATACCGCAAGAGCATTGGTCAATCCGAAGGGCATGACCAAGTACTCTAAGTGTTCGTACCTACTCCAGAAGGCAGTTTTAGGGTTATCTACATCTTTCACCCTGAGTTGGTGGTATCCTAAACACAAGACTATTATTGAGAAACACTTTTTCCCCATGAACTGATCAAACAAATCATCTATTCTCTACAAAGGGTATTTGTTCTTAATTGTTACCTTATTCAGATTCTGGTAGTTAATGCACAACCAGAGGGATTTGTCATCCTTTTTTGCGAACAACATAGAATTGACCCAAGGAGAGATGCTCGGGCTAGTGAGTCCTTTGGATTCCAAGTCGTCCAACTGTATCTTTAATCCCATTATTCCGGTAGGGGCCATGCGATATGAGGGAAGAGATATCGATTGTGTTATCAGTGCCAGATCAATTGAGAACTCCACATCCCGCTCTGGGGGAAAATGTGAAAAATCCTCCAGGAATACCTCTGGAAACTCATTCACTACACAAGGTAGTGCACCTTCAGGGGAAATAACATCTTTCTCAAGCATGAGAAATGATAACTATAAGATAATAATTCCTAACTGTAGGAGTAGAGGTCCTGAGTAACTCGAATTAGGATCCCCTTCTCCATGAAAAACCTGACGACTCCCATCAGGTGTCATAAAAATCACTCGCCGCTTGTAGTAATCAATGCGTTCCTATAATTTTAATAGACAATCCATGCCAAGTATCATGTCAAAAAGATCCATATCAAATACCAAGAGGTCCCAATCCATATCAACCCCTGACACAGAAAGCACACACGATGGTCACCTGAGACCCTGCTCCTTCTTCTTTCCTAGCAGTGTAACCAACTCCATCGCAAAAGATAAAAACTTAGTTGGAAAATTCATCATGTCCAAAAAATGGGTAGAAATGAATAAAATAGAGGAAAAATATCACAAAGAATAAGAGTTATAGAAGATGCAATCAAAACATTACCTCGAACTGTTGATCGTCCTACCTCGGACCCTACTAGTGCCTGATCCACCACATGGAGATGTACAGTCTCTACCTGACAATGACTACTAGTCTGTGGTTGTGCCCTAAACTGGATCTACCTAGAATATGAACTGACCCTACCACCATGGACACCAAATTGATACCCCCCATCCTCGACGTCTCGGACTGTGTTGGAACTCCTCTTGAAGCTGTTGATCATGCCCTACTCTGAAGTGAGCATGCCACCCCACAAAAGGGCTTCAAGTGACCCATACCTCCACATTGGTAACATGGCTTCGGAGGAAGTGGTCATTCTAGTCAGATGTTCCCATATCTCTTACACTGGTGGCACATGACAGATCTCACATCAGAAGCTATAGATGAAAACTTCCTATAAGAGTGGCCAGAACTACCACCTCCCTTCTTCACCTATTCCTCCTTCTTCCTTTTCTTTTCTAAAGAGCTACCACTACCCAATATTGATATTGTCCTAGATAAACTAACCCTACATTTACAGTCAATCTCCACCATACACATCTGGTCAATGACCTCAGCATAGGTCCTCAAATTGAACAAGAAAACATGGGAGTACATCTCCGGTCGTAAGCCTTTCTTAAACCTCTGGGCCATCACTTGCTCATTATAGATGATTTCAGAAGCATACCAAACAAAATCAGGGAAACTGTTGGTGTACGAAATCATAAATAGATACCCCTGAACAAGATCCATGTACTCTTGGGACTTGGAATATACCAAGACCTCATAGAAGTATAGTTTATTGAAAGAAACTATGAAATATCCCCACCACATCTCCTCATTCTTCCCAATTTGAAGTATTGATTCCCACCACCTGCGGCTGGGACCCTCCAATAGAAAGTAAGCACACTTTACCCTGAGATCCTTGGGTGTATCTAGGTATATGAACATGTGATCAATCTTCTCGATCCATTCCCATGCTTCCTGGGGTTTAATGCTTCCTTGGAAGGTGGGAGGATTATTTTTAAAGAACTTCTGGGCCTTGTCCTTTATAGGACCAGTCTCATCCTCTCTAACAAGAGATGTAATATGATTCTATCCCTTTACTAGAGCCTGGACATTCCATACCATATCTTTGACTATTCTCTGATCAATTTGTGTTGGAGAACTCTCTTCGGCTTCCTCCCGTGGGCGCATGGGAGATTTTTGGGGAGGCATGTTACTACAAAATGCAACAGTCACAAAAAATATAAAATAACACAATTCTGAGAATTTTAATCAAATACGTCAAATATAAATAATCTAAACACATTAAAATAATAGAAGAAACAAATAATCCACCCCCACCCCGATGTCCACGTGTGGTCTGCAACCCACACGTCTCACCTAGAAGTGAATTCAATCAGAAAATTACAACGTCCCCTAGTGACTCAAGATATTCCATGAGAGGTGTGGGTTAGGAATCCTACTCGCAACCAAAACCCCAGTCCCCGACATTTCTAGCTCCTGTATACCCCGACTCATCCCAAAATAGTATTATAACCCAAAAATATTGGCCGCCTCTAATAATATTCTGTCACGAACTGAATCTGGTCACCATTAATACCAGCACCAAATCCAGCCCATGACAAGACCATAAGGGTGTTCCCTATCCTCACAGGCTGGCACAAGTGCTCGAGTATCAATTAATTAGGCTTGGGAACTATTTACTTTAGTATTAAAGCATAAAATATTAACAACAATAAAAAATATGAATCTGGAATTTTCATGCCAACCAAGACTTAAAAAAAGAACTAAATAAATGGTTTTAAATAAATTACAAGAGTTACAAAAATAAATAAAAACAGCATCAAATCATCCAAAAAGACTCCACGTGACAAGGGGTTATCACCCCCATGCTGTCTCTACAACACCGCACCATAAGAGGGGACTAACAACCCGAACCGCCTTCACCTGAGGATTTACCTTTACCTAAGTCAAACATAATAAAGTAAAATTACACCCAAGGGGTGTAATAAGGGTGTTATCATGATCCCAGTAGTATACCACCCAATTATTCCCAAGAGTATACAATACAAGGTGAAAAGCATGCAGTTTTAATATGTAAAGAAAAACGGCGATAAATTCCAAGAAATACAACTTTCAATTATAAACAGTTTTCAAAATAAAAAATTCAGAATGTTAACACATTTAAATAAGGAATGTTATATAAAATAATTTTCATCCAAACACACCATAATACTAGTTTAAATTCCACAAATCCAATGAGCACCAAAATCGGGAATTCCCCAAGGCACGAGACAGTCTCGAGCCCTATGTACCTAGTACCTCGGTGTAAAGAAACCATAGATTAATCCATTATCATGTATAAGACACTAGTATAGAACATAACCATAATCTAGTGGTCCCAAAAAATCATCCATATGGTTTATTTATAGTTTTAGTTATCCAAAATTCTAAGTGAAACAGGGGAAAAACCCATTCGGATCACTAGTTGTACT
The DNA here is from genome assembly GCA_963277665.1 of Viscum album. Taxonomy (NCBI): domain Eukaryota; kingdom Viridiplantae; phylum Streptophyta; class Magnoliopsida; order Santalales; family Viscaceae; genus Viscum; species Viscum album. The sequence continues at coordinate 1,333,456,046 of OY728132.1, read as the reverse complement.
ACTACATATCTGCCCACCTAGGTACCAGGGCTTCCCCCTTTGTGCTCAAACAAATTAATCATGCTAAATACATACCTTTTCATATAAAAACACCACTAATAGTCAAATACAAAACATACAGTAGCTAAAAAAACTTTATACCACTTAAAATACACAACAAAACATTTTTATTTTCAATAAAACAACTTCACAAAAGCTAACAACGTTTTGCACACAAAAATCACATTAAAACCCCACTTTTAACACCATGTGCATACTAAAATTCACAAAAAATAGAATTTTAAGCATTCAAAAATTTATATAACCCCATTACATGAGTTATAAAATAACCCCAACATGCATCACACAAAATAGCCATGTCAAACACACAATTTAACACCAATTTGGCACCCAAAAGTAATTTACTTAGCAAACGTCACCAAAAACCAATTTCACAGAAAAAACCAAATTATATGAACATTAAAAACATAATTTTCATCCCTAATACATTTCAATAAAATCAACTATGTAGTTATAGGGAATCCCCAAATGAACCAATAAAAGATTTCTATGAAAACCCCCCCCCCCCAATTTCACGTAAAAATGGAAGTAAAAATTCATTTACATAATAAATACAACTAAAACCAATTTTTGAACCAATAATGAGATCATATAAGCATGGAAATGTTATAAACACAACAAAGTAAGTCATAAGAATTTCATACACACTGGAATCACCTACCACAATAATGAAAACCCTTGAATCTTTGTGTGAAAATCAAACTTCACCACTGCCGCACCACAAGGGACTTAGATCAAGCCTAAAACCAAAATAATTGACCTAGAAATTCAGAATAAAACACTAGGTTAAAAAATCTAGTTTATTTACATTAGGAACTTCAAGGATAATGGAATAAACCCTAAGAAAATTGAATGAAACCCTAAGAAAATTTGAAAGAAGAATGAAGGAGACCCACTTACATGAGGGATCTCAAAGAAATCGCCCCAAATATACTAGTAGCTGAATTTTAAAACATCCAAAAAAACGTAATTGAGGTTTGAATATTGAATAGAAGGTTAATTGAGAACATAAATGGGGTAAATAGTAAATATTCAGGGAGTTATGAACGAATCCATTACCTTTTTAAATCTAGATGAATTGTGAAAGCTTAAGATGTTTTGACCTAATACGTGAAGAAAATTAGCTTCAAAAAGGGTGAGAGTAGAATGGGGATGCGCTTAGGTTTAGTAGGCTCCGGTGAGAGGTGTAACCACCAAAAAACCATTAAAATTAAATAAGATATTAAATGAACAATTTTTTAAAAAACTGGAAATGGGCTTCCAGGCTGGCCCAACTCCTTAAATAAAAACCCAAATATTCCATTATTATGGATTTATCAAGGGTCCAAATTGATATGGTGGTGTTAATAGGTCATTGGAGGTGAAGTAGGATTTGTAATGGATGATAAATGTTGAAAAATAAAGGAGTTATAGAAGAAACAAAATTTATTTTTAAATATGGAAATGGGCTCACGGTTTGGCCCAAATTTTGAAAAACCACAATTTCCACCAAAATTCATGGGAAACCCCCCAAAAAATTAATAATTTAAATTATATTAAAAAAAACCTTTAAAATAAATCTTGTATGTGATAGTGAAGCATATTGACCAGTGAGAAAATTTGATCTTACACCTGTATAATAATTTATACATTAATATCATATTACCATCTTTACCACATTCATTCTCCATGTTATTTAAAAACTATTAAATTAATAATATGTATAATTCAATCAATAATACTTTGAGTTTTCATTTATAAGTAAATAATGATTGGTGAGAAGTTGTTTCTTCAATTCTTATAATGAATTAAGTGGAGGAAAAGGTTGAAAATACTATTAAAATTTTAAAGTAAATAGAGCCTTTACAAATTGCATCAAATAAGAAATAGATTCATATGGGGAGTAATGAACAAGAGGATATTTTATTCATTTATGCTAATAAATATCACTATAATATGATCATTGATGAATTAAATAAGAAAAAATATGAGGCTTCTAATTTAGGTATATTATTCTCTCTTTAAAGTTGATTTTATTATATTTTTAAAATAAAATCATTTTAAGGGTTGAGAGTGAGGTTACTCGAGAATAACATACATTCATATTTCATCATTTTAGATGAAAACTTGATATATTAGACAATAATTTGCAACCGAAAACCATAATAGTTTAGTGTATTTAAAGACTAGTTACACAATCAAATTATTTCATAGAAAATATTGAACATACAACAAAAATTTCTTCTCACATATTACCCTTGTTTTTCACGTACTACTTATTTACATTCTTCATAACCTAGGTAAAATATAATCAAAATAAAGGGTGAGATCAGATTCTCAATAGGGGTAAACAGGTAGATGTTAATTAAATATCATGAATAAGAATAATAAAATAATAATGATATGAGATCAGGATCATAAGTTATTAAATTCATACCCAATAAGTCATTGATCATATATCATGGGTTATGGTATAAAAAAATTTCACACAAAAATTCGTTAGTCACAAGAGCGAGAAATAATCAATAATCAATCAGGTTCCATAAGAGAATATCATAATCAAAATAATGTGGCATATGAGTGTGGAACAGTCATAAGAAAATAAAATAATTCAATAAGTCATATATCACTTATAAGAGTGTGATTATATAGTGGACATAGTCCCTTAATGGATTGGGCTCACTCTCCACTCCCTTTTCTTTCATAGTGGATAGATTCCCATATTCTATTGGGTTTACTCCCTATTTACTTTAATATTGTCTCGTGAGATATTAATTTTCACCCAATTAATTTAAAGGATATATAATTATGGTCCCACCCACCACATAATGAAAACCATACATATGTGTTCTGCAAGATCACAAAAACATTTATCATTTCATTATAGCTTAATTTACCCCTGGGATAGAAAAGTGATTCATAAAAAAATCATAAAAACATAATAATCATATTCATTATAGATAAATGAAGTATATAGAATCATATGGTAATAAACCCAATATATCAAAACAATCCTTTAAGGATTTTAACATATGAAAATACTTTTATTAAATCATTAAAAATACGCTTTGAAAAAAAAAAGAAAACATCATTTTATTTTAGTAACTTTTAAAAGATAAAGTTATTACAAAAATGGGTATATGATTGTCTTTATAAAAACATGTAAAATTTTAAAGGTATCTTAAAATAAAATAATATTCATGATGGTGGAAATTTTCTTTCATTCACTAAACATTAAAAAAATTATGTTCACATTTTTGTAAAAAAATTAAATATAACTCTTAAATAAAACATTGTAAACATTACCTTTTAGACCATTTAATGGAAATTAAAATATGTTTGAATGTTTATTTACAAAGTCATTTTATTATATGAAATAAAATTCTTGAAACATTTTATAGAATATGAACATGGAAGAAATATATTCTTGACCTAAAAGAAAAAATTAGACAAGCTTTACTTAAAACCATTATTTCTATATATTGAGAACCAAAGAAGAAAAAGGAATTAATTATTGAAAAACCAAGAAAAAATAATTATTCATGAAAATATACAATGTTTTATAGATATATAGGGACTAGGATTCTCCCATAAATATTTTAACATGAACAATCCTCATTAAAAATTATATTACAACATAAACCCTTTCCTCAAGTAATGAATTTATTTGTACATGTATAACCTCATGTATAATAAATTTATATTTATTATACATATATATCAGAACCATATTCATACTTATCTTTCCAAATATTATTCATTAATAATTTCCAATCACCCTTTTATTAGTAATTCACAACTAAAATTAATATTCTTGGTGTTAACTGTTTCATTTTTCATACAATATTTAGTTTGGATATTCTAGTCATTGTAAATTTTTCATGGTTAAATCATCTCTATAATATTAATCATGTAATAAATATATTATTTATTCATTATATACACTTTTATAAAAATTAATGTAAAGAGGTGATGAAAAATTAATTATATCACTTCGTTGAGGTGGTAGTTCGCACGTACAAATGTGTGATGCTTTAATTTTTTAGTGAATGAAAAAAATAAAGTTAAATAATAATTTACCCTTATAAAATCATAATTATATCATATATATCATATATATTCATTAAAATAATCAATATAACTATCCATTTGAGGAACTGATGAAAAATTAAACACATCAGTTCATGGAGACGGTAGTTCGTACATACACATGAGCGACTCTTTCATTTTCCATTGGATGGATGAGAAATTGATAATGGTTGTTAAATTAGAATAATATAATTTCATTATATTGGTGATATTGATTTCATTATATTAGGACTTATATAATATATTTTTTTGTAAGTATAATAAGAAATAAACTTAGAAGAACTCAGTTAAGATGATTACTTATTCTTTGAGTATCTTCCTTTGCTTTAAACCTTAAGAATTCTTAGGGTGGTATTTTATAAATAAAAAGACCTATAGAACATAGGGAGGGAAGTTTTTAAAATATTTGACCAGGAATTGTCTGATCTATAGTGTTAAACCATACGAAGAAGAAAAGAGAGTAGATTCCCTTTTATAAGTTAGTGGAGGAGAACCCTTGTAAATATTCAATGTTTTAAAATAATATAATTTCATTTTCATGAGAAAGTGACACAAAATGGTAAAAATTAAAAAATTGGATAATTTAGTGTATAAATAAATTCATAGAATAAAATTTATAAATGTTTTATATATACTTTAATCCTTTTTATTAGCTTAACCCCCTCGTTAATCCTTAGTTTGATGATTAAGTTTCACTATGGTAACTATTAATTATGAAAATAAAATAAAACTGGATTTATAATTTTTTTTAAATATTGTGACTCCAAATATGGAAATAATTTTATGAAATTAAATTTTTAGAGGTTGAAAAAATTAATCTTAAAATAAACGTGCAAAACACAATAAAAACAATTTTTTTATGAAAATTGTCCTTTTTAAGTATAAAAATAAATTTGTTATCATTACCTACCTATTAAAAATTATTATATGAATTTTAACTTATTTTATCAAATGTATAATCAAAAAAATTATTAAATTCTTTTATCAATAGTTTTTAATTTAATTCATTAAGATAAAAATATATTACACACATAAGACCATTTTTTTGAAAAAATATCTATTTTCTACCAACAAATTATTTTAGAATTATTTCTTACCAATTTATGAAAATTTAATTAATGATCAATATTATTTATAAATGTTTAAAAAATAATTTTCCATAATTTAATACTTAAAAATAAATAAAATATTTTTTAAATAAAATATATATGATAAAAAAATTTAAACAAAAAATTTATGTTTTAATATGAATTAGTATACTAACATTCCTTGTCATTTATAAAACATGTCATTAATTTCATTAAATGTATATATTTCTTGAATTTAATCAATAATTTCTATTTCTACCATTCCTCAAAGGTTTTAAATTTATAAAAAATTGTAATTTAATAAAACAATTAATAATAGTTTCTCTAGTATAAAAGGTATTTACTTAAGTTACTCGGACCTTTTTTTCAATTTCATTTAATTATATATTAATTTTTTTCATTTTATATTTTTAAAAAGGAGGTATTCACATAACTTTTATTTTACATGCATCAAAATTTATCAAACACATCAAATTTATTATAAAGAAATATATGGTAAAATCATGGGGTGTTACATTATACACCCATATAAGATTTTTTTCACTTGAAATTTCATTACATTAATGAAAAAATAAGTATTCCTCTTCCTCATCACCATTTTAAGTTTCATTTTAGATTCCCCAAATTTTTTATTCCTTTATAAAACCTTTACTGGGTGAGTGGTCATGTTCCATAGGAGTTTATCTCCATGATCCAAGATTTATAATGGTTGTTACTTATAAAAAATATTTTCTCTAGAGGTATAACCATTGAGTTAAGTACACGTGAATGATTAGGTATGAACTTCAGCAAAATAGATACAATTAACACATTATAAAAATGGGTGAGGTTTAATGAAAGTTCTAAGAGACAAGATACCATCCCTACTCAATCAAAAATATCAAATAGACCAATGTATCTTGGGATTATATTCACTTACTTCTAAATCTCATAACCTTATTCTAAGTATATATCAATAAGAATACCTTATCTCCAACTTAAAACCATATATCTCATTGATTTTTATTATTATAACTATTCTATTGACTCTAAACTTCCCTAATGTGCAATTAAATGACTAAATTTATTTTAAATTTCCTAATCTATCTTATGTCCCAATAGATTTCATTCTCTAACTTTATCCTTTATGTTAGATTTCTACACTTCTTACCATATAGTGAATCATAATTAATAATCTAAATGATCATGTTAAAGCTAATGTTTTAATAAAGTTCAAGTAAAGTAAGGTTTTGATCCCAATCACCTCTAAAATACACAGAGAAGGATCTTAGTATATCTTATAGGGATTGAATAGTTCTCTTAAACTAACCATTTTTTTTAAAATGAAATTCAGTGATAATGTTAAACTCTGTATTCAATCCTTACTGAATAATTCTCCAAAACTTCAAGGTAATGATTAGATCTCAATTAGATAAGATTGATAGTATTAATATAGGTAACCATACCACTTCCTTAATGTATATTATGGAAGGTTTTTCAGGTGAGAAATCCTCTTTGATAGAATTAAAATGTGTTGATATTGTAAGGTGATCAACTACAACCCAAATGACATTATGGAATTTTTATGGATTGAGGATTCCTATAACACAGTCCATGGAGATTTTTTCCATTTTCATATAGGTATGGGTGATGGTAGAATCACTCCATTAGAATTAAAACATATATCTTTAACTTAATAACATACCAGGCATTGAGATACATACTCTACAATATCCCTCTTCATGTAGTATGAGATATCTACAAACATTTTACTCTCAGGATGGATATAGAATGATGAGATAGGTGATTTATCCAAGGACTATTTATCTAATTATGGTATGGATTGGAAATATGCATAGTTCCAAAACCTAATTATTCCATCACTATCATGATTGAACATAGTAACATTACTTACCTTTTTTTAAAGCTTCACATCCTCCTTTTATGCCTCTTTAATCTTAATATAAATTTATGTTTGAAAATTAATCTAAGAGAGATAGGAATTATCTATTTACATCATGATTTCAAGATCTATCATTAATAAATCCATAAGCTTCTGAATAAAAGTATCAGCCACCTTGTTTGCATTTCTATGGTGGTAATTTATCAAGTAATCATAATATTTAATCATCTGAAACAATATAAATTGATGTATATTCAACTAAATCTATGTGAATATATACTCCAAGATTTTATGATAGGTATATATATTACACATTTAACTATAAATACAATGCCTCCATTTTTCAAATGTAAAAATTACAAGTTTTAATTCTAAATCATGAGTTGGGTAATTTTTCTGATGAACAATTAATTAGTATGAAGGATACACTAACAACATGTATTTATGAATGAGAACACATCCTAATATATTATTTAATTCATAATTATTGATCAAAATCTCTTCTCCATTACCAGGTAGTGTGAGTATAGGCACACTAGACAACCTTCTCTCCAGTTCTTCAAAATTCTCTTCAAATTCATAAGTCTAAATTATCTTGACTCCCTTTTATGTCAAATTGGTTAATATATTTTATATCCATGAGAAGTTTTTCACAAAGAGTCAATAGTATCCATAAAATACAACAAAACTATCGATCTTAGTCTCCATGGTTAGTCTGGGAGAATGTTCAATAACATCCATATTTCGAGGATTCATCAATATTCCCTTGCATATAATTACATTAGACAAAAATAAAACTTTATATAAATATAATTATAACATTATAAATTTTTCATACAAATTATCATTTCTCAAGGTCTTAAAAATAATCCTCAAATGATCTTTATTATCTTCCTTGATCTTGGAATATATAATAATATAATTATTTCAATGGAAAGATACAACCAATAACCTTCATTGTGTGAACAAAATGGTTTGATTATAAATGGAATGTTTATCCTTTGTATTTTTAGAAGAAGATGCCATGATTCACATCAGGTTCACTATTTTTTTTTCTATGGATAGATTTGGGTGGATTTTTTATAGTGGTTTGATTACGGGGGGTTCAATGTTGTGCAAAATCATCCTCATCAAGATCAACAAATGTTATCCTTTAATAGAAACTCCCAATGGTTCCCACATCCATAACTGGGTATTGACCTACTTTCCAAAGGTAGACAATCATTTGGGGTTTCAGACCCAATGAAACTTAGGAACTCACATTGGTCAATGGGATGGGAGGTCAGGCTCATCACATACTTTGGGGGGGGGGGGGTGGGGGTCTTTTTTCATACCTTATGACTGTATTATAGATTTCAGATATGTTCAAAAATATCTTTATAACACAAATAAGAGACCAGTTTGCCTAATATAATGATCATAGGTTATCCCCTTCTATGTGAAAAATAAGGGGATCTAATTATTGAATCCATAAATTTATATCTGAGGTTATTAATCCATTTTTAAGTAATGAGTAGATTTTTATTTGATGAAGCCGCATAACCTATCACCTTGGATTTTTTTTCTCTCTAGGGAGAAAGTTAATATTCCAAGGAGGGGATTGAGCCACTATGAGGCACCCTACAAATCCTGTTATAGTAGGAATAAAAATCCACATAGCTCTTTTGGATTCTTAGTCTGCTCATTGATGAGTGGAACGATCTGCCCATGGGAATGATTGGGTCCCGATGGTTGAAATGTCAAAGACATGAGGGAACATACACCAAAGTGGGTTCCCATTTGAGTTTGGGATCTATCCTTATGAATCTTTCCTGCTTATCCTAGCTATGATAATAATCATATTCCTCATAGTTTAATGAGTTCTCAATCCATTAGTGGATGAGGAAATATGATCAACCCATGAGAGATATTGGGTCCTGATGGTTGGAATGTCAGATACATGGCAGGAATTACAAAGAAGTGGATTCCCATTTCAGTTTGGGCTCAGGCCTTAGGAATACATCTTATGTATCATGGTTTTGGAAGGAATCAGAGTCCTCATAGTTCAATTGGTCGGGGCTTGCACACTGACAATTCCCTTGTATTCAAAACACATCATATTATGCCTCTGATCGGGGATTACACACTAAGGTTAAACTATTGAACTGATAAAGTCTTGTTACATGAATGATATAATCACTATGAATACCTTAATCCCACATAAGCTATGATTGGTGTGAGAAATAGGGGATGAAAAATAATCAATCTCGTTGATTGTGGATGCATGAATTATGTACTGGGACTGCCATAAACATTTTTTAACATGGAGCTCGGGTCTTATGAAGGATTCATATCTATCCTAGTTATAGAAGGAATTAGAGTCATCATAGTTCAACTATTTGGGGATTACATACTAAAGATTACCTTTATAGAGGCTAGATAAGTTTATCCAGTCTTGGTATGCATAATTGACCTGGACTGATTATCTTCCTCATATGCTTTGATTGTCTTCTCAACATTACCTGATTGTCTACCCGACATGTTAAAGGATTTCTGCCTCACATGCCTAAAGAAAATCACATGATCCAGTATAATTTTTTGAGATATGTTGCGTGACAAAGGATAAATAGTCCAGTGGACATTGCAAGACCTGACTATATTTTCTTAGAGTCCATCACATGATCTCGACTAACATGCTTAGAGGGAAGCACATGATTTATCTAACTTGCGCTAGTGTCATTGAAAAATCTAGATGATACACTTAGAGGGAATCATGAGAGTCAGTGTGACATGTCTCATCTCATGTCATATGTATGGGATGACTTGTCTGGGTTTCATCATAAAAGACTTATCACATGTTTAGGGACATTTCAAGAGGAAACTAACATATTCGGAGGGCATAAAAAGATCAGGATATCTTGTCTAGAGGATGTCATGAGAACTAGTTGGCATGCCGTGGTGCTATTGCGAGACTTATCTAACATGTACTGATGTCTCCATATGATCTAGGTGACACATCTAGAGGACATTATGGGGCCTAGATGCCAATACCATAGGGTTTCATGAGACATGGGTGGTATAACAGAGGGGATCCATGTGAATTACTTTAACATGTATTTGGGACTTCGCATGATCCAAATAGTATACCAAAGGAGCATCATGTGACATGGGTGACATGTCTTAGTCCCGTTGCATGAACCAGGTGGTTCATGTAAAGATCATGAGAATTAGAATATATGTTCTTTGCATAAATATCTCGTCTTCTAGTCTGTGTCCCATCCTTTTATTTCATATTCCATAGATTTGTTTTGTGTTATCTGGTTTCAAGTCTCACATGATCTAACAAGTATATGGGATGTTCTTCATGTGACCCGCTAGAAGTCCTCCACATGATCTATAAGTGATCACGTGAAGTGACTATGCATACTGCATGATCTCTCCAATTGTTCCCCTAGACTTTACCTAATGGAGAACCATTCCTATCACAAGATCATCTACATTGAGAATTTATCTCTAATTCCTAGGTGCACTAGTGTGAGGTTCCGAGGAGAATTTTGTGCATTTTTCATACTGGGTGGGGGATTTATAGGCCTCACCACCCCAGTTAGTCACTAATTTTAGTAGTGTATATCATGAAATCTAGTATGGTTCCAGTGGAGGGATTTGATGTCATGATTTTTCATAGGATTCTTTCATAGGACATTCTGGTGGAATCTCATAATTTTCAGTGAATACGAGATTATCCTGTCAATGACCCATGTGTTGGATTATGGCCAATTAAATCCATCTTTTTGAATCATGTCGACATGATGAGGGACTTTTTTATTTCCAGGCTAACATGTCTAAGTACTTTCATGAGATCAATATGGCTACTGAAAGGATTTTACATGATCTTTGAATCCTAATTCGGTTTATTTCATGAGACAAGGGTGGCTTGCTAGGGGCATTTTGAGAGATCAAATCGACTTTTCAAGGGGTCTTATGAGACCATGTTGGTGAATCGTATGAGTGTTACCACTATAAGATGCTCCCATAATGTCCATTTTATTTATTTCTTTTATTTTTAAATTGCTTTTGGATTTTGAGAGCTTGAATGAGTTTTGTCAAAGACAGTCACTTTCCCCACCAGTGATGCACTATGTGAACAAAAAAAGGTCTCATGGTGATGTGTGATCTCTTCATGGATAAACCCTTATGGATATTTTTGGAGAAAAAGGGGGAGTGTTAGACTTCATAGGCATGTTCAGATCCTTTCCTGTGATAGGGGTGACATGCTAGTCGGATCTTGAATGATCAGGTAGACATGTCACTAGGGATTCCATGGTGTCTCATTGGCTGCATAGGTGCATCATGTGAGTTTTAAAACCACAAGAGGCTTCCACCGTTACCCCTATTATTTGTTTTTTTAAAGTTTGGGGATCTCACTAGGTTGTATAAGTGTTGTCGAAGACAACCACTCTATCTATTGGTGATTTGTTTCATGATATTTACAACTATAAGAAGATCCCAACTTTTGGATATTTCCCTCATATTTTCCAAGTATTTTTGGATGGATTGTCAGGTTCCCACCACCTGACAATTATCATGACTTAGGGATGCTCATATAGAAATCGCTATGTGGTCACTGACTGTCTGGGGTACCTTTTCAATAGAAAAAGAACTTATTTAAGGGTATTGATGGGATCTTCCACAAGTTATTCACTATGAGAGACCATCTGTATGACCTTCTGCATGTCATGTGATCGTATGTCTCATAGAGGTTCATGTGATCTTCAAGATCATGGTCACCTTCCTCTTCTTTTGATTTGAAAGGAAAATAATACCCAAATTCAGGTATTTCATCCTTTTTTTTCAATTTGTCGATGCTCATTTAGTGGGTTTCAACAAATAACCCCACTTAGAAGGGACACCCACAGGGATAAGGGATTATTTCTAAGGAAAGTAAACACCCACTTGAGGCTTTGGAACTGTCTCCAATTGGTGTCTTGGGTGACATTTGGTATTCTATATAATTCCTTATAAATTGGGGATAAGAGGGAGGTTCATTCAATAGCTACTCGATTTGCAGATCTCTTGCACCCTACTCCCATCTCATAACCTTATCGCAAGACCTTCCCACAAGAACCTATTGAAATACCTTTTTGTGAGTCTGTTTTGTAAGAATTGCTTCACAAGACTTCCTTTTCCCAGGCACCCACTAAAATATACCCATGGACTTATCTACTATAATGTTTTGAGATTTGGCCATGGGGGTTCATGATAATATTGAGGGTTTTGCAGAATATTCTAGCTTGATCGCATGATCCTTTGAATATTATGTGGCTTGTGTGACCATTTCAAGGTCACAAGATTGTGAGTCTTTTGAGGGTCATGTGGTTGTATGATGCCTTGTGGGTTTATGTGATCTGTGAGATCATTAGGATTCAGGTGATTTGAGGATCCTTAATGCAACAGTGAATGCCTTGATGGTTAATGTGATACGCATGAAGCTACTCGAATTTTATGTGTTTCCTTTAAAAAAAATTATTTTATCTATCTGGTATACGCCACTTACAATAGTTTATATGGATTCTGAATATCAATATAGTTCCTCTGTGGTGGCTAGTCAATGTTCCATGATTGATTGAAACCACAATGATGACCCTCGATATTGTGTGAATTCTGATAACGAGATTCAGAAATGTCTTCTTCCATTTGATCTTTAAAACTGTCATTCATCACACCAACTTCCTCTATAAGATGTTTGGCTTGTAGGATGATTTTTTAGTTACTCCTTCAGACATGAATCTTCCATCTTGTTGGGTTTCAACTTCGCTTGACTATACTCAAATTAATATTACTGAGGATAAGTAACTAGTTATAGCTAAATCCCAATGGTTGTCTTATATATTGTCAAACCATCCCTTATGTCTAGATGACTGTGATTTCACTCATGATCCCATCACTCAAAGCTACTCAATTATATTCATCTCTTCTATGAACTTCTCAGGTGGAAGATGGAGCTCGAAATGGGATCTCCATCCTAGTGGTAAATTTTCCAATGAATGGGTGTAGCCATTCTAGGTCAGGAAAAGCTGCTTAGAGTTCATTGACCAGTTATATTATGTCCATATTTATGTAGAAATATGGGTTTCCCAATTTATTTTCTATCGTCAAAATGATCTTCTTTGAGAATTGGTGAGTAGTTGGTGTCTTGGAACCAACTAATTTCATCTGTCTTATGGCATGGTGAGAATCAGCCAATGGGATTCCTACCAACTAGGTGGGATACCCCCTCTCAGAGAGATTTATGATGAGTTCTTTCCTGCCGTAAATGTCTATGATAACCCATTTTAGACTCCAATATTGTAAAGGGTCACACTCATAATTTTAAATGAAAATTTAAGAAAGTATATGACTATGTGATTAAATATTTATTTCAAATATTGGATCAAAATTCTTATCTTTTACTGTAGATCCAGGCCAACCACTATATTCCCCCATCAATGCCCTTCCTAGAAAGTTCATGATAGTGTCAGATCATATTAGGACATTTTGGAAGCTGAGGATCATAATTAATGGGGATATCAAATGAATCTAGAGATCTCTATGAGCCTTAGGCTAGCAGGATTTAGGGCCATGTTCATGAATTGGTGGATTTTCCCAGCTAGGGATGCATGTTCAGGAATCTGGGTCAGTACGCTGGTGATGGCAGCGTGACTAGTGGAGGGATGTCTTCTTAAGCTGGAAGTGCTGACCCTTGCAAGGCTTTAAGAACCCTTGGGCCACATTCAATAAGGAAGTATCCCCTATAATATTAATATTCCTTTCCAGTTTTTATTTGGAAAGATAGGGGTGCATTTTCATTGCTACAAATACGATTATACCACTAGGATCCCTGATGCCTTATCTCATCCTAGGTTGATGAACATATCTGGGGTTGGGGATATGTCACTAGGCTATGAAGAGGTTACCAAAGTGTTGAGTTGATTTGATAGCTTTGATTTCACCCCTATCCCGCATTGATTGGGTCGATCATTGATAATGGCAACGACTCTCTCGAAGAAAGGTCATACAAGACATCCCTTTGGGATGGCACTATGAGAAAAATTGATATTTGCAAGGTGTCATTTGTGACGGGGAGGTTACCCCATCGTAAATAACCCTTATTTGCGATGGGCAGGTCACCCCGTTGTAAACAATCCTTATTTGCGACGGGGCACTAAATGCCCCTTGAAAAAGGTTTGGCGCGACATACGCTCCAAACCGCGGGTAAGGGTATATGCGACAGGTTCCTAATTTCATTGCAAATAACCAATGGTGGTTTTTAGTATTTGCGACGGGCTACTTGCCCCGTCACAAATGCTTTTTTGGTTGGTACTATTTGCGACGGGGCCCGTCACAAATAACCTTTTAACATCCCATTACAATTAATGCGGGCATAGGCATTTGCGGCGGGTTCCTAATCTCATCGCAAATAACCGACGACGGTTTTTAGTATTTGCGACGGGATACTTGCCCCGTCAAAAATGCTTTTTCGGTAGGTACTATTTTCAACGGGGCTCGTCGCAAATAACCTTTTAACATCCCATTACAATTAATGCGGGCATAGGCATTTGCGATGGGTAGCCCATTGCAAATACACCGGTCACAAATAATATAACCTATCTATACCCTCCATCCATTTTTCCTCTCATTTCACTCTTTACTCAACATCTCTCTCAATCTCTACTAAAAAATTCCTTCTAAATTTTTTCATAGTTTATTCTTTTAAATCAGAACATTATTTGCGACTTTAATACTCCGAAAGCATCAGTTTCAAGGTATTTATATATTTCTTTATTGTTAAGTCAATTCATTTTATTTTAAATTATTTATAATTTTTGTTAGTTAGATGTAAATTAATTAAATTAGAATTAGATATTTGTTTTTCAGTATTTATTTTTATGAATAGTTATATCTAAGTGTTAATTAGCAATAAATTGCAATAATTAATAACAATTTTAAATAATTTTAAATAATTATTAATAATTAGTATTAATTACTAATAACTAGTAATGAATTGCATTAATAAGTAATACTAAGAAATAATTATTAATAATTAGTAATAATTAGAAAAAATTAGAAAACAATCGTAATAATTATAAATAATTATGAAAAATAGTAAAAAATTGTAATAATTAGTAGTAATTAAGATTAATTAGTAATGATTAGGATTAACTAGTAATAAATTTCAATAATTAGAAATAAATTCTATTAATTAGTAATAATTATTAATAAATTGTAATAAATAGTAATAAATTGTAATAAATAGTCATAAATAGTAATAAATAGTAATAAATTTTAATAAATTGTAATAAATTGTAATAAATTGTAATAAATGGTAATAAATTGTAATAAATTGTAATAAATTGTAATAAATAGAAATAAATAGTAATAAATTGTAATAAATTGTAACAAATAGTAATAAATTGTAATAAATTGTAATAAATTGTAATAATTAGCAATAAGTAGTAATAACTAGTAATAAATAGAAATAAATAGTAATCATTTGAAATAATTAATACCAATCAGTAATAATTAGTAGTAATTTCTGATAATTTCTGATAATTCCTGAAAATTAGTAATAAATCCAAATAATTAGTAATAATTAGTAATAATTAGTAATAGTTAGTAATAATTCCTAATAATTAGTAATAATTCTTAATAATTAGTAAGAATTCATAATAATTAGTAATAATTCCTAATAATTAGTAATAATTAGTAATAATAAGTAAAAAATCTTAATAATTAGTAATAAATTCTAATAATTAGTAATAAATTCTAATAATTAGTAATAAATCCTAATAATTAGTAATAATTCCTAATAATTAGTAATAATTTGAAATAATTAGTAATAATTAGTAATAAATTTTAATAAATCATAATAATTAGTAATAATTCCTAGTAATTAGTAATTTTTCTTAATAATTAGTAATAATTAGCAATAATTAGTAATAAATAGTAATAAATAGTAATGAAATAGTTAAAATTACTAATTTTTAGTGATAATTAGTAATAATTATTAATAAATAGTAATAAATAGTTAGAAATAGTAATAAATAATAATAATTAGTAATAAATAGTAGTAAAGAATAATAGTTAGTAATAATTAGTAATACTTCCTAATAATTAGTAATAATTCATAATAATTAGTAATAATTAGTAATAATTAGTAATAATGAGAAATAATTAGTAATAATTAGTAATAATTAGTAATAATTTGTAATAAATCCTAATAATTAGTAATAAATCCTAATAATTAGCAATAAATCCTAATAATTAGTGATAATTTCTAATAATTATTAATAAATCCTAATAATTAGTAATAAATTCTAATAATTAGTAACAAATTCTAATAATTATTAATATTTAGTAATAATTAGTAATAATTAGTAATAAATAGTAATAAATCCTAATAATTAGTAATAATTCTTAATAATCAGTAATAATTAGTAATAAATAGTAAAAAATAGTAATAATTAGTAATAATTAGTAATAAATCCTAATAATTATTAATAAATCCTAATAATTAGCAATAATTTGTAATAATTAGTAATATTAAGTAATAAATAGTAATAAATAGTAATAAATTGTAATAAATCCTAATAATTAGTAATAATTTCTAATAAATAGCTATAATTAGTAATAAATTGTAATAAATAGTATTAATTAGT
Source organism: Viscum album (assembly GCA_963277665.1). NCBI lineage: Eukaryota > Viridiplantae > Streptophyta > Magnoliopsida > Santalales > Viscaceae > Viscum > Viscum album. The sequence continues at coordinate 1,333,439,274 of OY728132.1, read as the reverse complement.
AATAATTGGTAATAAAAAGTAATAATCAGTAAGAAATAGTAATAGTTAGTATTAATTAGTAATAATTCCTAATAATCAATAATAATTTCTAATAATTAGTAATAATTCCTAATAATTAGTAATAATTCCTAATAATTAGTAATAATTAATAATAATTAGTAATAAATCCTAATAATTAATAATTAATCCTAATAATTAGTAATAAATCCTAATAATTAGTAATAATTCATAATAATTAGTAATAAATCCTAATAATTATTAATAAGTCCTAATAATTAGAAATAATTCCTAATAATTAGCAACAATTAGTAATAAATATTAATAATTAGTAATAAATAGCAATAAATACTAATAATTTGTAATAATTCTTAATAATTAGTAATAATTTCTAATAATTATTAACAATTAGTAATAATTACTAGTAAATAGTAATAAATATTAATAAAAAGTAATAATTAGTAATAATTAGTAATGATTAGTAATAAATACTAATAATTAGAAATAAGTCCTAATAATTAGTAATAATTAGTAACAAATATTAATAAATCATAATTAATCCTAATAATTATTAATAATTCCTAATAATTAGTAATAATTCCTAATAATTAGTAATAAATAGTAATAAAATGTAATAATTAGTAATGAATCCTAATAATTAGTTATAAATCCTAATAATTAGTAATAAATCCTAATAATTAGCAATAAATAGTAATAATTAGTAATAATTAGTAATAATTTGTAATAATTAGTAATAATTCTTAATAATTAGTAATAAATAAAAATAAATAGTAATAATTAGTAATAATTAGTAATAAATAGTAATAATTAGTAATAAATAGTAATAATTTGTAATAAATCATAATAAAACATAATAAATTTGAGTACATTAATAAACTGCCACAATTTCCAGCGGATTAGTTTCATTCCTTTTGATTGACACCATAGTTCCTTGCAATTTTATTCCACTGAAATCAATATAAAAAATCATCTTGGACATACATTAGAGTATATTTTTCATAGTAATTCAAGTCAGAGAAAGTTTCAAGGAGGTGAGTCGTTCAAAAAAAAGAGGCTCTTTTGACCGACGATCCATCCCCTTGCAACTTTCTATGAATTAAATTACTATGAATAGTCTCATCCAATGTATTAATATTCAATTTCATATGCACGAGAGCATGGAGACCAGCTTGATGAGTCCTCCCTTATCTTCATCTTCATGCATATGAAAATGGATATTCGTAAGTCAAAGTAGGATTTTTATAGTTCTTTTAGTTGTAGAAAGTTGTAAGGAGATGAGTCGTTTGGCAAAATAGCTACCGAAAATCCATTGGAAAATGTTCCACCGGTAATTAAGAATAATTAGCAAAAAAATGTCTGAAATTAATAATAATTAGTGATAATTAGTATAGTTTTTTATAAATGAGTGTAGATAGTATAAAATCTTAAAAAATAGTATAAATAACTATAAAATAAAAAAAAAAATTTAAATTGATAGAAAAGAGAATTTAATTGTCTTTAATTTTTTGGATAGTGTTTATCTTATATCTAATTATACAAAATCACTAATTATTTCATATTTTTTTAGAAAAATATAGAATGAGGATGTTGACAACAATCATTATTAAATGAATGTGCTTGGATAAATCAGTACAAGAATCCAAATATTTCTAGTTTAAATCCTGTATATATTGAGGGTGTTCAATATTTCTTATCATTAACATCATCGCGACAGAAAGAATTTCAGAAGGGAAAATTAAGTGTCCTTGTAAAAAATGTGCTTTGAGGAAATATGACACATTTGACAACATTGGAGGTTATTTACTGTGTTTTGATTTTTAACCAGATTATGTTTTCTGGTATCAATATGGTTAATGCAGTTCTAGAGAAGATATTAATAATTTGGTTCCATACCCAGCACAGTTTCAAAGTTTAGTACATGATGTGGCAGGTCCGTATATTCATCAAATTGAAACTCATGATGATATTGATTTAACTACTAAGTTGGAACCATATCATTTATATGAGTAGTTGAGATCTGGTGAGGATTCCTTATATCTTAGTTGAATGATATGAAAGTTTGAAATAGTTACTAAATTTATGGTCTTTAAATCAGATAATGGAATGTCAAATTGTTTTTTTGATCCGATATTCTCTTCATTATAAAAACTCATACCTAAATGAAATGTGTTTCCTACAAATTTTTATGAGATCAAGAGGCTAGTTTGTAATCTAGGACTTGGTTATCAGAAGATTCATGCATGTTCAAATGACTTCATATTATATTATGGTAAAATGAGTTGTTGGATAGTTGTCCTATATGTGGAAAATCAAGGTATAAAGAAGCTTAACTAGGGATTTCTATATTTGTTCCTATAAAAAAATTGAGTTATTTCCCACTCACACCTAGAATGTAGCATTTAGTTATGTCTCAAAACGCAACATCATTGATGTCATGGCACAAAACCAACATTTCAACCAGTAAAAGATTAAATCATCCCTCTGATAGTGATTGATGAAAACATTTTTCCAATTCCATTCGTCGTTTTCTTTATAATCCCAAAATGTGTGATTGGGTCTTTCTACTGATGGTTTCTGTCCATTTGGTTCTTATGATAGTCAGTATTCATGTTGGCCAATATTTATAACTCCGTATAATTTACCTCTATGGATGTTGATGAAGGATCCATATATCTTTTTGACCTTATTAATTCTTGGTCATCTGAAAAAGAATATTGATATTTATTTGAAACCATTGATTGATGAGTTAAATTCACTATGGTGTAAATGTGTCAGTACATAGGATGTTGTTGCAAAACAAAACTTCCTACCGAATGCTGCATTGATTTGGACAATTAGTGACTTCCTAGAATATGAAATATTATCTTTCTAGAGTAAAAATGGTCCAAAATAATGTTTGTATTGTATGAGATAAAATAAAGTGTTTATGCTCATCAATGGAAAAAACTTTTTTTTTACTATCATCATAGATTTCTTTCAACAAATCATCCTTTTCAAATAAACAAATATCATTTCAGAAAAGGAATAGTTAAAAAATATGTGCCTCCAACAATGATCTTAGGTATAGAGTTTAAATCAATTATCTCTTAATTACCTCCCATCACATTTGGACCAGTAATAAACCAACAGAAAATTGATGAGTTTGGAAAAGAGAACAATTGAATAAAATAAAACATTTTTGGGATTTTCCATATTGGTCTAATTTTTTATTCCGTCACACATTGGATGTGATGAATATTGAGAAGAACTATTTTGATAATTTATTTCATAGAGTTTTGGATACTCCAGGAAAGACCAAAGATAATGTAAAGGCATGATTAGATCTTTCCCAAATTTGTAAGCGACCAGAACTTAAACTGTTTTAAATTGTCAGATCAAAAAATATAATGAAGCCAAAAGTAGCTTATAAACTTTCTGAAGAGATTTTATTATTATTTTTCTAGTGTATTATAGATTTGATACTTATAGATGGTTATTATTCCAATTTGGGTAGATGTGTCAAAAATGGTCATATTACTATATTGAAAAGTCATGACTGTGAAGTTTTAATGGAAAGACTTCTACCAATTGGATTAAGAGTTTTGTTAAATACTATGATTTGGGATACACTTAAAAACATATCATATTTTTTTTGAGGAATTTGTGCATCAACAATATACTATGATTATGTAAGAAAACTATAAGAAGATGTCATTTTAATTTTATGAAAACTAGAAAAAAACTTCCCTCTAGGTTTTTTTGAATCATTGTAAAATTTGATATTACATTTTCCTCATGATACAAAATGTGAAGGTCCAGTACAGTTCCAATGGATGTACCCATTATATAGATTCATGAAAAAATTGAAAAAAAAGTACGTAACAAAGTATCAGTTGAAGGATCAATTGCAGAAGCTTATTTGTAAGAGGAAATTTATTTTTTATGCTCACATTACTTTCAATATGAATATCTTTCAAAACAAAAATGTATGATCCATAAAAAGGGAAATATTGATGATGAAATGAGAAATCAATTATTAGTTTTAAATCAGCCTGAACTTAGATTCAGTGGAGTTTGTGAACAATGGATTTCAGATGATGAACATCAAAAATCTCATACATATATTCTGCTAAACTATGAAGAAATTACCCCATTTTTATTTTAAGTCCTCCTATAAATTATTCTATTTTTATAACAATACATTAATCATATTATATTTGTAGGTTATATGATAATCATATCAAAAACAGTTTCCACAAATTTCAGCATCTTCTCTTGAAGAACGACGTCAAAAAAAATTCCTACTGGCTTCAAAAACTGGTAACATAAATTATTTTTCATTTCACATAAAAAAATAAATTTAATTCTTATTACAGTGATAATTTTTTTAAAAATTTTCAGGAATCTCAACATTCTAATAAAATTGACAATCGATTGTATGTATTGAGTAACCCACCATCAAAAATAGTTAAATCTTATAATGTTTATGTGGTGAATGGATTTTGATTTCAGACACATGCATATAGGGAATAAAAAAACAATGAATATTGGTGTTTTCTTGAGAGGATCAGATCATAGAGAAACTGAAGTTGAATTTTATGGAATGTTTGAAGAAATCATAGAACTATGTTATCTAGGAAAACATTACATAATTTTGTTTAAATGTTAGTGGTTGGATACTGAGAGAGGCTTTCCTATTTATATGATCCATGGAATCGTTGATGTTAAATATAAAATTATTCTTGTATTAAATGAACCATTTTTATTAGCTCATCAGGCACATCAAATTTATTATGAAAATTACTATGCTATTTCAAGGGAGTTGGGTGATTGGTAGAGCATAATAAAAATTAAATCTTGAGAGAATCACTATACTGAAAGTGAATTTGGTTTTAATGAAGTGCAAGGAATTGAAATTTTTCAAGAGACTTCTCTGAATCCATATTTTTCAAGAAGAGACACAAATATCATTGATGACACCTCATAGTTAAGGGATGATGGTGAAGATGATGTTACAACTGAATTTGAAATGACAATAGATGATGAAAATAAAATTAATATGGAAATTGATGATGATGATGAGGAAGATGAAGACATTGATATCAGTAGCTCTGAAGATAAGGATGAAGATGAACATCGACACAGTAAAATGATGGTTATAATCATATATAATATATATCTATATATAATAGTTGTTTTCAACTATTTGCTAATAATAATAATAAGTTCTTGTTTCAGATGGAAGATGATCTATATCGTATGTTACATAAGGATGATCTACCTTTAGACCAGCAAGAGGTCGGATCATCTGACCCTTAGACTATTGGAAGTTTAGGGGGAACTTGGAGGTGGTGTGGTCTTGACCAACAGATGATTCCCAAAAATATACCCAAATGATGTCCACATCTTGGTTTTTATCCATACACGTAGAGGTATGTTTACCTATGAATTTTAATTAGTTTTCATTAATTTATTTATATTCTAATTTTTTGATTAATTATTCTTTTTTTCACAGCTTTACACATATAGCTATTAGACAGGGGAGCACTATATTGTGCAATTATTTTTCTGATGCATGGGTGTCATGGGATCAGATTCCCATTAATGTTCAGCAGTGGATGTTTGAGAATTTTCTGATACATAAATAAATAATATTTCTTTCGAAATTAATTTAATTAATAAATTGATATAATAAATTATTTCTAGGGTTTATGGTATCTCATTGAGGGGAGAATGGGTGAGACTATTTGGAAGGCATGTCAGGGAGCTATGCATATGTGTTGCACTCGGTTTTTATATAATTTGAAAAGGAATTAAATTGAGAAAGTAGGAGTGTAGGAGTTTTATGAGACATGTTGTGTCCAAAGACCTGATTATATTTCATCTCAGGTTTGGGATAGATTATGTACGCACTGTTTGAATAGGCAGTTTCAGAGTAGATCATCAGTAGGTTGGAAAAATTGGGGGAGATAAGAGGTGACACATCAAGATGGTATTCATACATTCAGTATGCATAGGGAGCATATGGTAAGTACATTTTTTAAAATATTGTATATAAATTTAAATGTAAAAAAGTTTATTTTAAATTCATATAGTCAGTTGCACAACCCGATATTACAGAGTACGACTTTTATAGGAAGATGTACAGTGATCCAGCCACTAAGGAGATTATAGGTGCTCGCCAGTGTCAGATTGTGGTCAGTATAAGTTTTTTTTTTGCGTTAAATTTAACTAAAAATAATATTTTAACTATTTTAATTTTAAATTGAAATTGGAGATGTCACATGAGGATGCAATGTCTAATATAGATGTTGAGATTCAGGCTGAGACTGATGGTTATAATAGTGCCCCCCAATTTAATGAGGCAACATGGATGTAGGAGACCCAGTTTGGCTTTGAGAAATGTTGAGTTCTTGGTGTCATCTCTTGAGTGACCCCTGGGGTCTTTTATGGAACCTCTGTGATGTCGGCGTCTTGCTCGAGAGGAGCTCACGAAGAGTCATCATCATAATCATCTCATTCACAGTATTAGGAGTAGCTGTGAGCTTAAAGTGAGATAATAGAGATAATGCGTAGGGAGTAGGAGGAGATGCCTCAGTGGTAGCAACAACAATAGGAAGAGTTCCTCTGACAACAGCAGCAGTAGATGCAGGATGAGATGCGTTGATGGCGGCATGAGCAGGAGTAGGAGGTGGAGTACATGCAACATCTGACTCACAATTTAGGAATGGAGTTCCCTATACCCCCTCTAGACAACCCTCCCCCTCAGTGATGTATTTTTAGTTTACAATGAAAAATTTGAAGGTATTTTTTTGTAATATTAACAATTTAATGTTTTAAATAGTGTGTGTTTTATATTATCTCGAAAATTATTATTTTTTATTATTTATTTAAATTTTTATTATATTTATTATTTTATTAATTAATATATATTTTTTTTTGTGAATACACAATTTTTTATTATATTACTAATATTCTTATTTCATTAATATTAATAATCATATAATTATATTGACTAATTATTTTATAATTCCTCCAATGGACCGAAGGCCTTCACTTTTTATTGATTTTTGATAATCCACCTTTCAAGGGGTGAGGTGGAACCCTTACAAGGCCCGTAGGTGTAAGAATTATATGGCCCGTAGGCCTTAGAGGAATTCATTGCCTGTAAGCTTCAAACATTACATAAAACCCAGACTAACTACTTGGAACTGCTCATCCTTAGCATCTTCATCGTGAAATCAGCTCTCCACCTTCACATGGCTGTTTGGCTAGGCATTCCCATGCATGCACAGGCTTGTCCTGATGGCAGGTGTCATACCCTCTCATTCTTGCAATCCGTTTAGCTTTTGTTATGGTGAAATCTCCTTGCTCATCCTCTTTGTAGATCTTGTTCCTTGTAGGCTGTATGGTTTTCATCTGCACTAAGGTGGCCCGAAGGCCTTGAGGTGGCCCAAAGGCCTTACTGACCCGAAGGCCTAGGTGGCCTGAAGGCCTTACAGGATTCAGAGACCAAATCGGTGGCTCGAAGGCCCAAACAGGGGCATATTCCCAGCTGCTATAGTTCCAAACAGTGCCTCCTATAGTTCCTGCTACAATACCTTCTACAGTACAACTACAGTACTCGCTACAGTACTGCTACAGTACCCGGAAATTCTGCCTCCGCCTGGATTTGATCCCTGGTCATTTGGATGCACTTACCGAGTCCTTACTAACTGGGCTAAGGCTCATCTGCAATTATTTTATAATTAATTTTATTTTATGAATATGAATATTATTATATTATATTATATTTATTATTTTATAAATAATTTTATTTTATTAATATTAATATTATGATTTTATTTATATTATTATTTTATTATTATTAATTTTTTTATTTTTTTTATTTTTTTTTAATATTTTAACTATTTGCAATAGGCCATTGTAAATACTAATTGTGATGGTCCATCATAAAAAAAGGTTTATTTTTTTAATATTCTGAGGAGTAATTGCAACGGTCTGTCATAATTAGTAATTGCGATGGACCATCACAAAAAAGTAAAATCTGAGAAACTATTTGTGATGGGTGGCTAGTCCATCGCAAATAATATGTTTTTTGCAATGGACCATCGAAAAAGTAATATTTGTGATTCTTTTTTCCACGATGGGTCATTTGCGATATGACCCCATCGCAAAAGACTATTTGTAATGGGATCTCATTGCAAATGAGCTGTCACAATAAGACATTTTTCCAATATTTTATAGCTAGGATGGATGAGTTGATTGTATGTGAGCCATATACACCTTATCGATTTTCTCATCAGTTCAGATGCAATTTGGTCTTTGTATGTGGAGAGCGACATACCAGGATCATCCATCAATTTTGGTTGATGTTTGTATGTCAAGACATAGATGCTAAGATCATTCTTCCATTTGCAATGTTCATGGATTTCTTACTCAAGATTATGCCCAGTCTTGGGTAGTATCCAACCTGAGTTTTGTTCTAAGTTGTATGGTTCATCATGTGGAAAATCCATTTGACTCCCCAAACCCTATGTCCATATAAACGATGGATTTGATTAAAGACTTTGTTGATACTTCATAGAGGTTCCCTCATCTTAGTGATGACCATCACAATAGTGGGACCGATTTTCTTGAGGAAATAATCCCTCTAGAATATGAAATGGGTGATGCCTATATTGAGGGAAGGATATATGGAGCCTTCTATCATTCTTCTTTTCCATATCATATGATTTTTCCTCCTTTTCGAGTGGGAATCCCATTAGTCACAGAATTACAAACATGATATAGGCTGATCTGGTAGCAGATTCACATCTTGATTACTAAGACTCCTTTAGAACCATTTCATGACTAGGGTTAACTCTTTCATTATATATTAAATAACATGGGGGTGTATGGATTCTATTTCCAACCATTGTAAAAAATCATGAGAAAAATTATCATGACACAGAAATATTTGGCCACCAATGAGAGGGGCTTGCATGATCTTGAATATGAGGATCCCCTTGATGAATAGATTATGGAGTAATTGGAAGCACTGAAGTAGATTCACTGGTTTATATCTAAATTTTAATCCCATATGGATTCTTATACCATGAAAATAAGAAGATATGAAAAAATCAAAGCTCACATGAGGTCTAAACTTTCAACATCATCATCCTCATTAGAAACCTCCATAAAAAGAGTTATAGAGATAAATACTTTAGTCAAGACTCTCTGATCTAGGGATGAAGCAAAAGAGGCAGGGTGAGAATCACTTTATCATTCAATTGATTCTTGTCTCTAGACTCTTTCCAACTTTTCCATCTCATTCGATTGAATCTTATTGTATTTTGATCATTAACATGTATTCTTTTTTTGATGAGATTCTTAGAGAGACTCAAAAATGCATATATTCCTCATATTACATACTATTAATAAATGTATTTTCTTAACCTTTTACATTTATGTCTATTTTTTCTTTCATTCGTGATGTGAATGAATTTTTTATGATCAAATTTTATATGACTCGCCAATGATACCCATCCTTTTTATAATATCAAGTAAAACTAAATTCCTGGATCTGAATATTTAAATCATAACAGATTGTTCTCCATAAAATCTCATGAATTCCCACTAACTTGAGATTCATTACTAATATATCTACTCCAACTATCTTGAGATTACCTGATTCACATAAGGATAATTGGGTAGAATATATGTCTCAGAGAGATATTTCACTTTCTTTCTTTAAAGTCGATAGTCTTTGCAAGAGTAGCTTGATTTTTTCCAAGTCCATATGGTGAGACTTAAAATATTTTCTATTCTCACATACTAAATAGCTATTGGGAGATAGTTTAGGGTCATTTATCTCAGACCTTATATCACTATAGTTTATGGAATTTTATCTCAGACCTTCTATTACTTTAGTTTAGGGTGTTTTAGCTCAGACATTCTATTTTCATAGTTTTAGGGTCTTTTATCTTGAACCTTCAATTATTATAGTTTAGGGTCTTCTAGCTCAGACCATATATCACTATAATTTTAGGGTATTTTTGCTCAGAACTTATATCGATGTAGTTTATGGAATTTTAACTTGGACCTTATATCACTATAGGGTCTTTTAGCTTAAACCTTATATCGATGTAGTTTATGGTCTTTTAGCTCAGAACATATATTACTATAGTTTAGGTTCTTCTAGCTTGGACATTTTATCACTATAGTTTAGGGTCTTTTAGATCGGACATTCTACCACTATAGTTTAGGGTATTTTAGCTCAGTCCTTATATCGTTGTAGTTTAGGTTCTCTTATCTTAGACCTTATATAGTTTTAGTTTAGGGTATTTTATCTCAGAACTAATATCAATGTAGTTCAAAGTCTTTAGATCAGACCTTAGGATTCCATGAAGTTTATAGTATTACTTCCATGACTTGATTAATGATCATGGAATATGATGTAGAGACCCAAAACACCCAAAACATCGTTGGGTGTTGATCAGACCTTATGAATGAACCTAAACACCCTTGGATGTTGATTTCTATCATGGTGTTACTAAGAATCATGTGGATCGAAGATCCTTTCCTTTAATAAGGATATGCATATGGTTGTTAGGTCAAATTCCTTATACATCAGTATCATTCTTAAATAGAGGTGTCTACAATCATTTCCAAAGGTCATAAAAGATTTATGGGTGGGATTTTTGTTGAGGGATAATTATTATGGATTCTAGGTCCACCTAAATAGTTGGAGTATGGGTGATATAATTCATAACTAAAAATTTTGAGTCAGTTAATATGGGATGGTGAAGACAAGCTTGGGATGACCCATACCACCCTGAGGTTCTAGGTTCCACCATGATGCTTCCAGGGCTAAAAAGGACTAAAGATCCTTCCTTTTAAGGATGATATTCCTTTTGTTGGTAGGTAAAATTAATTATACATCGACATCATGATCAAAAAAATGATAATATCTACTTCTTTCTAATGGCCATGAGAGATTTGTGAAGACTCAAACATCCAGATGATGAGGTTGGGTATGGAGAAAATCTATCCAAGAAGAGTTTTGGAACCCAAGGGTAGTTAAAATCTAATTTTTGAAGCTCTATCCCTATGACCTATAGTTTAGAATCATGAGGTGTAGTCCATCAAAGGTTAGGTAATGGAGTGTCGCATTCCTTCTTTGAGAAAGGGTAAAAAACATGGTGATGTAACATCGAGGATTTAAAATCCACTTGGATATGTTTTGTTATATGGATCGTAAATCATGGCCCAAAGTACTCGGATTGGGAGGATGATATAGGACAATCATACTAGGAATGGCCTGAGACTCATTAAGGTACCGAGTTCTGTTGTGGAAACATTAGGTCTCATAAGGATCATAAATCCCTTTCTATAGAGTGGTGTGTTTTTCTAACGACCATAGGACCATATACAAGAGCCATAGGAATACATTCATAGTCAAAAAAAATGGTTCCTTGAAGATGGGTATCCTTTTCCAAGGTCCATGGAATGTTTATAGTGATATGAGGTATTAAAATAATGAAGTTTTATTTATAGAAATTGTAATATTCAAGAAGGGTTCGAGAACCCTAAATGTTGTGTCACCACCTAGAAAACATATCATGATGCGGAGATAAGAAAAATAATTACTCTAAATTTTTCCCAGACCAAGGGGCTCAGTAAGCGTAGCATAGAATTTACTAGGGATACAAATTTGGCAATATGATATTTATTACTTATTATTTGTAGCTTAAATTTTTCATAAACTATAGAGATGGAGAGTTTGGAAAGTGGATACTTGAATTTTTCTTAAGTTTCCATTTGTAGGTTTTCATCCTAAAAAGTTTTTGGTTTCTCTCACTAGTAGTTTAAGGTATTGTGATTTGAACCATTATAGGACATAGTTTATGTTTGTACAACATTGACCAAAGTGAAGGCAGTTTATGGTCATGAAACACATGGACCAAACATGGGGATGATACACAAGAGACTAATTAGGACACCTAGGGTCAAGAGTACACCAAAATCCTTCTTAACAAGATATGAGAATATTATAAATCATGGATCAAGGTTATCAAGTCATGAGTAATGATATGGGACATTCATACTAGGAATGGACTTTAACATAATAAGGTGTTTAGTTCTACCATAATGATGTCAAGGATTACAAGTATCAGAAAGCCCTTTTTTTATATTGATGCATTTGTTTGATGACCATAAGATCATATGTAGAATCCATAGGAATGCATGAATAGTCAAAAAAATGGTCCCTTGAATCTAGGTATCTTTTTCCAAGGTCCATTAAATATTTTCAGTAACTTGAGGTACTGGACACATGAAGTGTGATTTATTGATTGAGGTTCTTAAGAGATGGTGGAATCACCTCGTACTCTGGCTAACCAGGTTAAGGCTCTTGTGGTCCTTTGATAAATGATGATTATGGATGATGGTTGGCATAGTTTAAAATTATTTATTAGGGATATAATTTCTTATGTTTAGTTTAATGTGATGTGGTAAGGACATTTTACTTTCAGTTTAACCTCATGGGATAAGGATGTATTTGTTGTATAGTTTTAATGTTATGAGACTAGGATGTTTTCTGGGTAATTTAATCATCATGTGGTAAGGATGTGAGAACCAACCTGAAAAATTGTGTAAGATATATTACATGCAAAAGGTGTTTGTATGTATATTTGACCAGTACATAGGAAAAATAATCTTATATGGCTCATCCCCTGTGTATTTGGGGTTTATTTATTTATCAGTTGTTGTAGTTGGGCATAGGATTAGAGATCCAAGAATCAATATGTATCCTATAATGATAGAAATCAATCCATACAGAATTCTTAAATGGGAAACTCCCTACACAGGTCTGACCCATATGTCGAGGCGGGAATTGTTTCCATTGATTGTTATAGCTGGGCCTAGGATTGGAGATCCAAGCATCACTATGTATCTTGTGATGATAGGAATCAAGACACATGTAGTTATTAAAATAGAATCTTTCTTCTCAAGTATGACCTATATGCATGGTGGGGTAACTTTTATGCTTTTTTTTATTGGACTTAAGGTTGGAGATTTAGGTGTCAATATGTATCCTGTGATGTCAGGAATCAATCCACACATAGTTCTTGAATAAGAAACTCTCTATGCAGGTTTGACTTATATAAAGAGGTGGGAATTTTTTCTATTTATTGTGGTATCTAGGCCTAATATTGGATATCTAGATATCAATACACATAATATGATGATAGGAATCAAGAGACACATAGTTCTCAAGGAAGAAAGCAGTTTAATATCATGGAGAAAGGATTTCGGATTCTCAACATGAAAAGGGATATTGTATATGGACCCAAGGATGGAAATATGGTCTTTACAACATATCCCATAGTAATATGAATTTATACACATGTAGTTATTTAATGGAGGTGTGGTAGGTGATCAATCACCAGTAATAATAGTCATATCTAATGAGTTCTATAGGAATGAAAAAAGTTATGTCATGAAAGGTACATCAACCATGTAGTTTAACATCATATGATGATGACTCATGGTAGGTATTTTAAGGTCTTTCATTTAGGGCCATAATGATCCTATCATGATATGTTATTCCTTGTTTGTGTGGGGAATCCCTTATTAAATTTATAATCCCACATGGTTTATGCTCAGTGTGCTAAATAAGGAATGATAAGGGTTTCTCTTACCAATTAGAGGTGATGATAAGACAAGGGTATTTTGTATCATGTGGTGGCTGGACCAATATATAAGATCAAAGAATCCCTATGTATCTCATTGAAAATTAGAATTAATCCATATATTGTTCTAAAAAACCCATGTAGTTTAATGTCATGTGGAAAGGACACTATCCATGCAATTTAACATCTTTCTGTATATACATAGGTCACCTTATGTGAATAAAGATGAACCATTGGGGGATACATTACATTTAACATAATGTGTTGAGGATGTTCTTGATACAATTTAACATCATTTGGTGTAGAAAAATATACATTTTTAACATCATATGATTGGGATACTTAGGAAAACTCAGTATAGTTTAACATCATGTGTTCAGGATGTGAGACATTACACAGTTTAAAGTCTTGTTGCGAGGACTTGAGATGTCGTGTAGTTTAATGTCTTTCTACCAAGATACATGTTACCTGATGTGAAAGGAAAGTAACAATATGGTTGGGCCCAAAACATGAGGTTTGGGAATAACTATATATCCTATGATGAGTTAAATCAATCCACATGTAGTTCTTAGAAGGAGGTAATCCCTATGTGAAGTTGAATCTGACATAGGGATAAGGGCATTCTATCCTTATTTACCCAAATCTAGCTTATTTATGGGGATTCATTAGCGATATGGTTCTTCATTTGTAGTTTAACATCATGTAGTGAGGATGTACTCCGTACAATTTAGCATCATGTAGTTAAAACATGAGATTTTGTGGAGTTTAAAGTCTTGCTACTAGAACTTGAGACATTGTGCGATTTAACATCTTGATGCTAGGAAGATATTTTGAAGTTTAATTTAATGAAAATTACACTATGGGTACTTGATGATAGGTATTAAATTTATTTATTGAGAGACCTCATATTGGTGTGGATTTTGACATGTTCTCCATCTATTATGGCTAGTGAGTAAGCTCTGTTGTGATAGATCTTATATATATTATGAGGCCCTTCCCATTTGGGTTGCAGCTTTGGAGGATTCTTTCTTGGTATCATTGGGGTCCTGATAGCCAAGATCAGTTCTCCTTGGAGGAATGAACAGAGGTGAAACTTATTATTAAATGGTCATACAATCTAATTCTTATGGACTTCAAGGTTGTGCAATGTACAAAACCTATTCTCATCGATCTGTTCCAATTCATCTAGCCACCTTTTCAAATTCTAGACATTCAATAGTTATCAAAAAATGGATATTTAGAGCAAAGGAAATTGGACTTATATGGGTAAAACTTCCCCAGTCCTGTGCACCAATGGGTACTATGTTTCTTGAGTAGATGTGTGTGTGTTGGTTCAGTAGGCCCATAAAGTATGAAGGAGTTTATTCATCCAGGACCAATTTTACTTATTCACCAAACTCTAGAGTATGTTTGACATGGTCTTGTCGTAGGCCTATATTTTTCTATTTTCTTCTTCATGGTATCAAGATGAGTGAGTGGACTCACTTTTTTACTCTTGGTATAATTTCATAAATTTTGTAGAACATAATATGGTGTAGTTTTCCATTAATATTGTGTGAGAGACTCCAAACTTGGTGATAATATGGGTCTTTAAAAAGTTTATGATATTATTTTTCTTGAATTCCATGAGTGGTATTTACTCATCCTATTTGGAAAATAATTTTTTAACAGTAAGGATGTACTTAAATTTCTTAGCTATGGAGGGGGTATGCCCCCCCCAACATCCATTCCCCAAACAAAAAACAATGAAGATTACTTAGTTGTATGTAGAAATTCTGGGGGTTGATGGATGAAGTATGCATGGATCTGGCATGAATGAATTTTCCTAGTGAATTCCATACAATATTGTTTCATGGTTTTCCAATAAAAAAACAACCTCTTTATTTGGTGGGATATACTGGTCCCAAACTGACGAGCACCATAAGATCATGTATGGACTTCTTCCATGATGGCATGAATCTCTCTTTATGCTATTCATCTAGGTAGGATTCCATCAAATACTTACTTTTAGAGGTATTTTTTTATCATTTACTTTATCTTGTAGGGTAATTTTTACTATACAGCTCTGAATCTATTTCCTTCTAGATCGGTATATCGGGAGAGTCCCCTTTCGAAGATAACGAATTATAGGATCCATCCATCTAGGGGCGGATACCAGTTCATCAAGATATAGGGTGGTGTCGACCTTATTGATTTCATAAAAATTGTAGATGATGATTGATAATACCATTATTTTGTGAGTGATATGGAATATTACTTCTTCATGATCAAGTTCATCCATGAATGTGGCTATATTAGGAAATGCGTTAGTGATATAATTTTGTGATCAGGGAACATGATGAAATATGGGATGAAAAGGGATCTCTACAATCATTTCCCTAACACAGCTACTGAGAGGGGACAATTATTTATTTTTTATCGAATATTCACCATTTATCTTCTTTATCACTAGTTACAAATCCACTTTTATATTTAGGTAGGATATCTACCACTATATAACTTGTTCTAAGTCAGCTATGAGAGCTTGGTATTCTGCCTCATTTTTTGTCCAGCCTTTGGATAGTTATAAATACTTTGGAAATTTTTATTTTTCTGAAGAAACAAATACAATCCATAAGACAACCTGATTAAGCTTCATATTTTCCATCCTTTTTCCAATATGACTATAGGAGGTGCCATTAAAATACATCTCCCATGTCTTGGGAGTGTCATGGGCATAGATGAACCCCTCATATGAGATCTTGGGGTCCACTGATGTATTCTTTAGGGTAGTATGTTCCACAATTAAATTAGATATGGATTTTCCTTTCACCACCTAATGTGATATGAAATGGATGTCATATTATTGTAGAATGACCACCCATATGGCCAAACACCGAGTTAGTATGGGCGGAGAAGGATGTACTTGAGCAGATTAATAAGGGAGACCAAATGTACTCCATTGTACAACAAGTAATACCTCATCTTTTTCACTGAGGATATGAGTTCAAGACAGTTCTTATCATCATTTGAGTATCGAGTCTCAATACCTAGAATTTTTTGACTAAGGTAATGGATATTTTTCTTACTACCCACATCATTTTTCTATGTGAGGAGGGAGCCTAGTAAGCATTCCATTATGGCCACAAAATATATGACTGGTTTACCTTCCATTAGAGGCATCAAAACTGGTGGGTGAAGTAGATATTGCATGATAATTTTGAAGGCTTCTTGGAAGTCCTCGTCTAAATGGTATGTGTTTCCCTTCTTCATTAGCCTAGTTGTGGGGAGTGCTTTACTGAAAAAGTTGGATATGAAATATTGATTTTAGGCGAGGTAACCATATAGTCCTCTAATCTCTTTGAGATTTGGGGGGGGGGGGATAAAATTGGTATAATGGTACCAGTATTCTCTAGGTCAACCTCGATGCTATGATGGCATACCAGAAGTCTAAGAAACTTCCACGATGTTACCCTAAAGGCACATTTTAGTGGATTCATTTCAGTATGTGCTATCATATCTTATCAAATATCATTTGATGGTCTAGGAAGTGATCAAATCATTATTGGGATTTGACCACAAGGTCATCAACATAGCATTCTACTATTCTTCTAAATAAGGAATTAAAGATATGATGCATGACACGTTGATTTGTAGAACTTTCATTCTTTAACCCAATGTTTATAACCTAATAGAAAAGGATCCCCTGATGCACTATAAATGTAATAGATTCCTAATCTTTAGTGGTAATATTTATTTTATTATATAATAAATAACCATCCATGAAGAAAAGGTATTGGAAACAAGTAGTTGAATCAATTAAGAGCTCTGTGATCGATAATGGGAAATCGTTCTTTGGGAAGTTTCTATTAAGGTCTTTGAAATCAATGAAGACCCTAATCCACCTATTATTTTTCTTGATAGGGACTATGTTGATGAGATATATTGGGTATTTCAATTCTAAGATAATGTTGTATTTGATCAATTTATCAACTTCTACCTCTACATTGGTGGAATGAGAGGGGTGAATCCACCTAGTTTTCTACTTAAAGCCTCAATGATCATCGGGTATATCGAGATGGTGTGAAACCACATTTGGATTTATTCTAGGAATTTATGTATAGTTCCAAAAAAAATTGATACTACTTTAGAAATTAAATTTACATATATTTCTATTTGAGGGGTATGGTGCGACTAATCAGTGTAGGTTGTGGGTCTTTTTCTGTTCCCTTATTCACATTCCTAAGCTCATCAATGGTGGTGGAGATACCTTCCTCGAATTAAAGAGGATAATTTGTAAATTCATTCTATTCTTCATCCACTTAGGTGTTTCTGGAGTAATTATCAGATAGAGGAAGCAATATGGGGGAATCTATTTCATTTTTTATGGGAGAGAGACTTTGAGAAGAGACATTATCATCCCCTACTACCTATGTTATTGTAGAGAGATGCTAGAACTGATTTTTTTTTACACTGTTGTAGGGGACATGAGGGGATTTGAACTCTGGGACCAGGTCTAACATCTCATCTAGAATTATGGGGAGAAAATAATAACTATTGAGAATACTATAGGGATTTATAGAGGCAATCCCAAATACGTTGGAGGCTACAACCTTTTTTATCAACATCCACCATTGGTTGCTTGCCTCCCCTTTTATAGAAACATGATTCAGTATATATGGATTAAAATGTATTAAAGTGGGATCTGAAACCATATAGTATTATAAAATTTCCATTTATGGGGTATTTCATAAATTAATGAAATGTTAAAGGTTCTTCCATGTGTCTATGGATCCAGGGATTTCCAAGTAAGAAATTGTATGAAATGTCTTGCTGGATAACTATAAACTCAGCATCAGATGTGATATCCCAAAACTGAGTTTTGAGTTTGATATTTCTAAGAGGTATTTTCTCACCCTTATAATACCCTTAAATGTCTATATTTTTGGGTGAAAAAACCCTTTCTCTATATCCCAAACATCAAAGGGTTCAAACAAGGATGAGTTTTATCCATTATCAATTAGATATCTTCAGATGTAAAAATTATCAAGTCTTCCTAAAAGATATAGGGGTATGATGTATCCATAGATGAACTCTTTATTATAATGATCTATGAACAATATGGTGATAAGGAGTTATGCTGATATGGTCTCCATTTGATAGACCTCTAATGTAGAGACTTCGGTCTCAAATTTCTATGGGGTTTGGAGGGATTTAATGAGTGCCTCTTTGAGTTATTTTGAAAGATAGAGCACATCAAAGTTTGAGAGATTGGTTGGAATAATAATAATCATATAAAATTATTTCATTAGTTGAGGATCACTTCTAAGAACACCATAACATAGTGGATATAGTCTCATAATGGACTGGTTTCACTTATTATTCCCTTCTCAATCACAGTGGAAAGATTCCTATATTGGATTTGGTTCACTTCACATTAACTTTAATATTATCTCATGAGATATAAATATTTAACCAATGCATTGGAGTGTTATGTAATTCCATTCCCATCTATCACATAATTAAAATCATATATATAAATATTTGTGTGTGTGCCATAAGATCACCAAAAACATTTATTATTTCAATATATCATAATTTACCCATGAGAAAGAAAAAAATTTCATAAAAAAATCATTAAAATTTCATAATTATAATATATCTAGAGAAGAAAAGTAGATGGTATCATAAGGTCATATACCCAATGATGCATAATATTCCTTAAAAATTGTTTAAAAAGATGAAAAATACTTTTATTAAGCATTAAAAATAAGCTTTGAAAAAAAAGAGAAAACATCCTTTTCTTTGGGTAAATTTTAAAAACTAAAATATTATAACAATATTTGGAATGGTATTTTCTTTTTAAATACTTTTAAACTATTAAATAAATATTAAAAAAAATAACGGCCATGATGACTAAAAAATCGTTCATTTAGTAAATGTTAAAAAAGTTTTCTTTTCATATTTTTTGTAAAAAAATAAAATATACCCCATATAGAAAAAATTGTAATTATTTACTTTTTTAAAACTTTTCAGATAAAGTAAAATATTTTTGAAAATTACTTCACACCATCATTATACAATGGAAAAAAAATTCTTGAAACATTTTAATGAATATGGACATAAAAGGAAAATATTTTTTACCTAAAACAATAAAAAAGGAAAGATTTTCTTAAAATATTATTTCAATTGGAAAATTAGAAAAAAATAAAAACCCTATAAATAACCATTTTATAATAAATTTTATTGTTTTCAAGATATATATGTCATACAATTTCCTTAATGGATATTGAAACATGAACAATATCTAATAAAAATGGGATTGTAACATAAACCCTTACCTCAAGTCCCAAGTTAATTTGTAGACACTCTAACTTCCTATTTAATAAATTTATATTTATTATAAATATATATATAATAATAATATTCATACTTATATTACCATATATTATTCATTCATAATTTCCAATAAAAAATTTATTAATAAATCTCCACTAACATCAATATTCTGGGTGTTAACTATTTCATTTTTCATACATTATTCAATTTAGAAATTATGGTACTAGAAACTTAGTCATGATTTCATAATCTAAAAAGTAATAATCATTTTATAAATATAATATTTATTCATTATATAAAATTTTTAAAATATATATGTTAAGTGGTGATGAAAAATGAATTACATCACTTAGTGGAGGTGGTAGTCCGCACATACACACAAGAGATGCTTTCATTATTCAATTAATGTATCAAATGTTAAATAATAATCTATATTTAATAAAATCATAATTATATAATAAATATCATATATATTCATTAAATCAATAGGCAGTGATGAAAAATGAAACACATCGTTTCATGGGGATGGTAGTCTGTACGTACGCATGAGTGACACTTTCATTTTCAATTGGATAGATGATAAATAGATAATGGTTATTCCATCAGAATAATAAAATTTCATAATTTTTATGATACTAATTTCATTATATTCATATGGATATAATTGATTTAAATTATATGGAAGAATAAATAAACTTGTAAGAACTCTGTTTATATGATTACCCCTTCTTTGAGTATATTTCTTTTCCTGACTTCTTAAGACATCTTAAGATGGTCTTCTAGTGATACCAGAACCTATAAGACTTGCTTAAAAATTTTGGGAAGATATTTTATCATGTATTGGATGGTCTAGAGTGATAAAAGTTTTTTAATAATTGGATATATTGAGTTCCCTTTTATATGTGTGGGGAATGAAACCCTTGTAAATATTCAATGTTTTAAAATAATATAAAGTAATTTTCTTGGGAAAGTAAAACTAAATGGAATTTTTTAAAAATATAGGAAATTTTAGGGTCAAAATAAACTCATAAAATAAATTTTTTAAAATATTTAGATATATTTGAAGCCTTATATCTTTGTTTACCACCCTTGTTAACTATTTTAACCCTTACCATGGTGATTAACTTTTACCAAGGTAGCGATTCATTATGACAAAAAATAGGAATTATAACTGAATTTTAAAATTAGGAATAAAAATATAGAAACTATATTATCAAATTAATTTTCTAGATGTGGTAAAATTTAATTTTATAATAAGCATTAAAAACCCAACAAAAAATGTTTTTAGAAAATTTTATTTTAAGCATAAAAATAAATCTATTCTCATTATTTTCCTAGTAAAAATTGTTAGATGAATGTTAAGATATTTGATTGAATATATTATTTACACATTTAATTAAAATCATTCATAAATATTTATTATGTTAATTTATTAATATAAAAAAAATTGCGTGCATGAAAATAGTTTTTTGAAAAATATATCATTTTTAAAGTCAAATAATTTTATCTTTATTTATAAAAAATTGATAAAAAATGTATGAATGATAAATAATTTTTATACACATGTGAAAAATACTTTTTTATAATTTTAATGCTCAAAATAAAAGATATTATCTTTTAAATAAACTATATATAATAAAAACAATGTTCATAAAAAACATTTCTGTTTAGCCAAGGATTTATAAACTACCACTCCTTATCATTTCATGACTATTTAATTAATTTAATTTCTTTATTTGATTAAATGAATTTTATAAATAATATTTTTATTGATACCATTCCTCAAAATTACTAAATTTAACAAAATTTATAATTAAAAAAAACAGTTCACAATAGTTTCTCTAGGATCAAAGGTATTTCCTTAAGTGAATTTATAACATTTAAAAAATAATTTAATTTATCAGTTTAATTTAAATATCTATTTATGTATTTCATTTTATATTTTTAATAAGTAATTATTCACTTAATTTTTGTGCTTTGTGAATAAAAAAATAAAAAACATTGAATCTAATAAATAGAAATATATTTTAAAATATCAGGGTGTTGTAAAGAGGGAACCCATGAAAGAAAAATCCTATAGTAGGCCATTACAGTGAAAAAATACAACACAAGAGAGAGCATAGAAAACCATATCTCTAACCCCCAAAATAAACACTAAACATTTGATCTAAGAGAAAAGTATCAATATTTTCTTACTAGGTTTTTGATGTTGTGGTCAGGATGATGTTGTAAAATTGAAATTATACATATATGGTAAAAAGATATATAAAACTATGTGTTCATCCATGAGAAAATATTATGTTCCAAAATCTCTAGAGATAACATCAAGTTTATTTAGAAACCATTTTTAGAGTTCTATGTTAAAGCACTGTGCATCACTCATATTCTTTATAATTTCTAAGTCCTTTAATGATATGTTTGGATCAAAGTACTAAGTTTAATTAACTTCTTTCTTAGTTGAATTACCCAAAAAAATTAATAATTTTTAATCAATTTAGTAAATTATAGGGTTAATAAAAATTCTCTAATAATAATTCATTCAAATTATGGAAAGTGGGTTTCCAAACCATTATAAGGAAGTGGTTGATCCTAGGTAATCTCATTTTCCCAATCTTCTAAAGATCTAGGTTAACCATGCCCATGAATTTGAATTTACATAGACACTTTAACCTCCTCATGTTACATAGTTAAGGAATTTTTTCCTAATGATTGAGTCCTAATTGATTTGTGAATGTTTGATTAGTCCTAAAACTTATTTATTTTCTTCCTAACAATCACTGAAAAATTCCTTGAATATAAGAAAAGTTTCTTCCCTTTCTCTACTTCTGATCCTCTATAAAAAATTCCTTAACTTTTATATATTATTTTAAAATTTCAAAACATAATAGGATACTTAAAAACATTTATAATCATTACTAGAAGCCTCAATTTCACTTTATTCCATGTATTTAGTTTCTCAACTAGTTTCTAAACCTATTTCCCTTTGGTACTTATTTTACTTCCTAAAGCATTCAGTTTTTCCACAATCTTATTCTTTTTCAAGGGATACCTATTTAACTTATCAAAAAGATTATATGTATCAAATTTTGGGTTATTTTCTTGATCAAAATTCTAGGTATTATCATGAACATAGAAATTATAATTTTTTTTACATATAGGGACTATACACTCACATGTTTATGCATCATGGGAAAGTGGTGGAATTAATTGATCATCCCACAGAGTTTTAAAAATCTAAGAAATATGAGGCTTGAGATTCTTTCTAGGGATATTTCCATTAATATTCATAATATCATATATCAATCCCTAACTTGAACCTTGTCATTCCAGAATATATATAATGTTCCCTTTAATAGTTGAACGAATTACTACAATGTCATATGAGCTATTCAATATTATCAATGGTCTATCATTAACCCTAAGAAAAAGGGTCTTCAGAACAAGATATAAAATGATTTCATCTATCTCCAAAGGCCCTTTGAGTAGATGCTACTCATATTTCCCACCTATAAATCTAGATTCATTAGCATAATATTCGAACAATAGTGGGGTGGCCTAGTGATTAGAAGACACTTAAGATAATCCTTTCACATAAACCTCAGTTTGGGTAATAATATTTTCTCTAAATGTCTCCCTCGGAAACATGAAAAAAAAATTCCTCCTATATATTTTTTTCAATTTTTTCCTTGAAAAACCCCATAATATCTAAAAATATGTTTGTACACCGTGAGTTTCTTAAACTGAAACTCTCCAAATATAAAAATCTAAATAAATTATGGGATATTTTTTGAGATATCACTCTCAATGAAAATCCATGAAGTGAAGTGTGTGAGTACATGAATCAAATCATAATAAATGTCCCAATGAATTACCTAAAATCTTAAAAATAGAAGAATTTTGGAATGATAGAGGTAGCTGAAGAAATCTTACCTAGATCACAGATGTTGGAGGATCATTATAATAATAAATATTAAAAGACCAAATCAATAATATTAACTAGAAAAAGAAAAAGTCCCATAAAAATGGATACTAGGATAATGAGAAATTATCATTATCATATATTTGAATGAGCATGAGTTGGCGTAGGAATATAAACTCTACTGGAATTAGTTAGAGGAAATTTTTTAAAGACACATAATACATGGGAAAGAAAAAATAAAAGAGATATGGTTTTATAATATCAGAGTTCAACCATATATTATTCATTAAGAATAAAAATACTTATCATACATAGAATCAATAAATATCTATAAGATAAGTTTGGCAAGTAGATATGTGCTTAAAAATGGAATCTATGTACCAAAATCATTTTTTTGTTATTTTGAAGGTTTATTTAATAGATGTAAATCCTTTTTATGGGTATTAGAGGAAAAATATAGACATGGATTGAAATTTTAATTACTATAGGGTATGATTGGTTAATAAATTTTTAGAGAAATTTCAAGGCATTAAATATCAATCTTTTTTTCACTAGTTATTGTGTTAAAATCCATTTAGAATTATACTTTTCATATAAGCCTTATATGATTATGAAATCCGTAAAATGGATTTCAAGATAACTTTCCTTAATGGAAACCTTGTGAAAGTTGTCCGTATGAAATAACTATAAGGGTGAAACAAAAGGTTTCCAATAAGGTATGCAAGTTATAAAGTTCCATTTATGAGTTAAAAAAGAATTACAATCATGAAATATTCATTTTTCTGAATCCATAAGAGAATTTGGTTTTATTAATAATGAATTAAATTCATATGTCTACTATATTTTATTGTATTTCCCATAGATTTCGATGTAAAATATATAGATAACATATGTAAAATATATATTATTATTATAATCAGTTCAACAACACCATTTTTTCATTTTCAAATAGTCGTTTTTTGGGTATCTGGATCCCATATACAGGCATTACAACATCTAAAATCCATAAACCACATCCAAATTCAAATTCAAATTTCAAAAACAGACATCATCATACGATATCTCTGACAGATACGTCGTACACCACACGGCTCGTGATGCACTGCCGCCTCGAGTCAACCATCCATCTGTCAAGAATTCCACCGGAGCAGGGAGCTGGCTTCAAACCGACGTTGATCATCACCGGTGAGAACCCTCAAAGGAATCATCCAAAAAATCACCATCCGCTCTACAGAAAAAAACAACAACAACACCGAGATCAAACAGGATCTAAAAAACCACCAGATCCACACCGAATCACAAATTCCAAAATTCAAATGCATTTGAATCACATCACAAACCAAATTAACTCAAAAACAAAACAACTACAGCGATTCATGAACATAGAAGAGCCACCATGAATGCAACCAAGGAAAACTTCCAAAGACCCCACCCTAACCGCTGAAGAAGACATCAACAGACCCTCAAAGCACTCAACCACGTAGGTGACGACCTTCAAACGGTGAGAAGCCACCACAGGATGACAACGAGCTGCCGAGAACAAAACCATGAACAATCCAAAGAGTATGTCGGCATCCGGTATTACGCCTTCAGATCTGAAACAGCAGTGCCATAAAATCCCATAGCGTATTCCCACAGTAAGAGAGGAAGCCACGAGCCATCACATAGAACAAAGAAGAATCCGAAGAAAATCCACCACCGGAGGTAAGCGGTGATGGGATAAACCCTAGCGCAACCATCCCATCAAGAACTCAACTAGAAGCATCCAATGGAAACCTTAAACCCAGAAAAACATCACAAACAAAAGGGAAGTAAAGACCTCCACTCCCTAGACCAGACCAGCTCTTTCATCAGCTATCAAAGGGACACCGACGCGTTGAGACCAGCTGCGCAGCACCATCGCCCTGCCGCCGAGATGACCTAGTTGAAGGATAGTCAAGACCAGGTGGCCGGAGAGGGAAGGAACGCGAGATGTAGGGATAAAACCTATTCATCTCGGTAGGACCTCAGAGACGCCATAGTACATACATTGATAGAGTATTATGATATATGGGGTTTCTTAGATCAAGCCATAGTACATACATTGATAGAGTATTATGATATACAAGATGAAAATATTTAATATCTAATTTTTACATATTTCATATGGAAAAATAATCTCTAATATGATGTGTTAATACATAAGATAACTACATAAGGTTATAATTAAATCTATACAATAATTTATAGGAATTTAAAAAGGGTTAGTTCCTATTACATGGAGAAATATGAATTCTAGTATTCACAGGGACACTAAATTAGTCTTCCTTTAGATCAATTTGATCTTATATCACAATAAGGACAAAATAAAGATATACTTGTTAAAGTTAGTGGTAACCATATCTATAATACTAAGTATGCTAAGGCTTATTATGAATCTATAGAGGTAATATAAAGTACACAATTAATTGTTTTATGTTTTTTAATTATACAAAGATACTAAATTATTATAATAATATATATTATGATAATATTTTATCCACATTACTTGTAAGAAATCATTTTTATAATAGAGGGAAAAAAGTATATACTCAGTTATATTACCTCTTAGGAATTTTTACTCAAGGTGGTGATGTTATAGCAAATAGATTTTCCATATAGAATAACATAATAGACTTAGTGTATATTAACATACCTCAATGGAGACATGATTGTCATGTGAGAGGTACAAAGTTGAGAAATATTAGAAGTTGGATCTAGTGAAAATGGGAGTTTACTTGAGTTGGTACCCTAGAACCAACTAAATTTATAAATTTGGTTACTAATATATATTTATATATAAATTATTATATCAAATACTTATTTTTCTTCTATGAAATGTTAATGTAATAATTTTCTTAAAATATTTATCACATCAATAGATTATAGTTGTTCCCCATAATAGTGATATCCCATAGATTCTATAATAATATTATTAAATATTCAATACGGTCTAGATAATTTCCATTTAATGTGAAATATATGATGTGTGATTATCAAGTGTTGAAAAATTCATCCTATGAAGTTCAAACAATGAGATATACAATAATGGGGGTTATGAGGATATACCTGCTAAAAGGAATTCAATATATTTTATATGTCATTAGATATCCCTAATTGTGAATGTGTATACTGGTATGTAGACTTGATATTATTATTAATGTTTATTCTGAATCACATACTTTTATATATAGATGAAAACCAATATTTTGTCTGCTCATTGTGAGGAAATATATGCTTTTTTAATTATAAGTGACATGGGATTAATTGAATAAATCAAGAAAGGATTTTTTTTCTTCTATATTAATGGTATAACACATCTCTCACTCTTTGATTGAAATAAAAAAATCATACAAAATCCATGTCGATTATAGTTTATAGGTAGGTAAATTTCAGAAATTCAAACAAAGGTAAATCAAGTATGTATTGTGATGAAACAAGTATGCTTCCTTATTTATGAAATATCAATAGAAAAAGGGATTATATTAAACAGTATAATTTTTATGTAGTTTTAGTTTTTAAATTAACTTTCTTTTCTATGAGTACCTTGATGTATTTCCAGGAATTGATCCTATGCATTAGGCAAGTCCACCCATTTCCATTGAGAAAGGGTCTTAGAATGTCACACACTAACTTTAATTAGAATCACATTAAATTCAATTGAATTTAATAATTAGAATAAATTTATTCTTATCTTTGGAATAAAATTTATTTTAGTAAATTTGATCAAATAAATTCATTCATGAGATATTCAATGTTAGAATACATGAGTTTTATTTTATATTTTGTTTAATTATTCAAAAGGTAATAAATAAATGTTTAGTTATTCATAAATTTAGTAAATAAATTAATATAAATATTTATTTAGTTACATGAATATTAAATTAAATATTTATTTAAAACTTTAGTGAATATAATATTTATTATATTTTATTGAATGGATATTTTATTATTCAATGCCGGATAAATTCTATAGGAGGATAGAATTTGAGTATATGACCTAAAGGAAATGGTATATTTTATTTAATATCATTTAAATAAATATTAATTTATTTATTTATGAAATTATATTAAAAAAATATTATCAGATATAATAATAATGATATTATTATTATTGGTAGACATTTGGTTTTTACCTAGATTAAATAATTAGATAAGTTAATTTATAAAATTATTTATATTTCACCATAATTATATATTATAAATTATAATATTGTAATGTGTGGTGTGTAAACACAATTTAGATGTGTAAACACAATGTAGATACATTCTCTACAGTTATTTCTAGTCGGATAGATTAACATCCTCCCATCCTTCCTCTTAAAAAACAGAGAGAATGATGGATATTGTTATGATCGATGGTTAATTCCATAAATCTCTTGGTTCCTACATGATAGCACCCAAATTACCAAAAATAATTATTGGATATTCATGAATCATTTATTATAACATCTTGAGAAATCCTCACTTAGATTCCCTACCACAATGATAATAGAATAAGAACAAAGACATAACATAACCAAGGTGGTTTGGCTTAGTGGTAAGCACCCTGTAATCCTATATGAAAAATGGGGGTTCAAAACCCATTACGTAAATGTGTTATAGCAGTACTAGAACGTACTGTAGCAACGGTGAAACTGTAGCAATGACAAGCACTGTAGTAGCGACATGACACTGTAGCAGCAACAGGGAACTATAGCAGCGTCGGGTACTGTAGCAGTACTACTCACAGAATGGGCCTTGGGCCAAAAATTTGGGCCTACAGGCCATGTAATGGGCTAAATTCCCACTGGTCCATTGGGCTATGTAATGGGTCTCCCTCAACCCAGTTAAATAGGTCTTTGCTTTTCATTAATAATAAATGAGGCTTTGGCCCCAACCTTTATATATATATATACACACAAGGAGGTTATCGATAATGAGGTAATTATATGTTTAAATTAATTGTAAAGTAAATATTAAGTATCCTCTATAGAGATTCTAGTGTGTTTTCATTAAGTTATTCAGATATTAACCATTATCACCAATGAGTTACAAAAATTGGGAACCCGTATAATGCTTCTACTATGCCTTGAAACCTATAAAAACAAAAAAAAACTCAAATTTACCATCAAAATATCTAAAAATAGATCACTTAGACCTTATAATTCATTAATTACTATCTTTGATTCTTTTTTCCTTTCCCTTACCTAGATTATATACAAAATAGTCTACACACATCCCAAAAGGGCATGTGTAGGGTGTGATTATGATATACCCAGTAAGAGGATACAACCCTACCCCATTCAACATGTCGTAAACTAAAATGTATATGAAAAAAATTGAAGCTATAGTAACAATTAGAATGACAAAAATATTATATATTAAGGAAATTTAATTTAAATGTTAGAGATAACATGTAACCCCTCTAAAGGGATGATCCATACTTGAACTACCTGATTCAAGCCTACGCTTGAAATCTAAGATGATCAAATATAACCAAGATAGCGTGTAGTACCTATCCCATTAGGGGAAAGGTAATCATTTATACTGTGTTGAGGAACTCTAGTATCCCAGCCCTTTGGAAATAGGGAATGGTCTATATTAATTTAGAGTATTAGTTTCCCATCCCATTCATTTAATTTATTCATCAAAATGAGGAATACCCACTCATGATTATATAAGACAATAACCCCTTATTAAGAGGTTAAACTATAGTTTCCATTATTTTTACAATAGTTTAATATAAATAACATATGATGTAGTCTTATCTTTAAACATAATTAACAAGTAAGGTATTCACTACAACTGAAATTTATTCAAAACCATGATGATCAATAATATATAAAGTACTTATACTATTATCATATATCACCATACATAAATAGTGTATATAATGTGTTTATAAAGTAATAAAATAGGGACTATGAAATATATGTGATAATCATGGAATGAAAACATAAATAAAATCAACCAAACCAATTCACACATTCCTTATAATTATTTAAAAACACTTAATTAATTTAAGAGTCTTTATTATGTTTAATTTCAATCATCCCCATACCATTTTTAAACCAATAATTTAATATTACGATAGGAATAAGGGTTTACCTGCTGGAAATATTAAAACATATTCCTTTGAGGTCTAAGGGAAGAATAAATTCTACCACAAGATTTATTAAACCAACCAAACATTGAAAATTAAGAGGATTTCATTTCTCCCAATGAAAGAAAGTAAATTAAAAAAAATACTTTATTTTAACCTTGGTATAACTTCCAAATCATCTATACTGAAAGGAATACAAAGGATATGATGAGTTACAAAACACATAGATTAAAGAATAAATGTATCATATTCAATGATGTGAGAAATAATATGAAGAGAGAGATTGGAGGGATCGCTATCCTACCTTCTGTTTAGGAAAAGTTTTTGTGACCACTCATAGGTACTATAGAATAATATTGAAGGTGGATCCATCTGGTAGGGAAAACAAGTGAATAAAATAAAATAAAATGGGTTTTAATAACTGTTTTTTAGATTCTCTGGACTGGCACTCCTCGATATGGTTCTAAAAACATATTCTTTACAAAATGGATTTGATACTAATGGTTGTGTCCCAAACCTAACACTTTATAAATATAATATCAATAAAAAACATTTATTTACTTACACACCAAAGACCTTTTAGGATTATAGGTTTAGAGAATTATAAAAAAAAATTAACTAAACAAAACCCGTATCTTTCCCATAAAATAATCATTTTTTGTACTAAACCAAGGATTCCTTATTTAATAATATAACTGAAATATCTCCTAAAAAATTATCCCCACATGAATCCCATATAGATATCTCAAATTTAATACTCTTCTTCATAAACCAAAAAAATAAGAAAACTATAATGCTAAGTTCAAATGTTTTGTATTGGTAAACAGAAGTGATAACAATCAAAGATCATAAGTGAGAATAAGATATACATATGGACATGAGAACATAATGATGGTATAAGAACATATCGTAAGGGAATCATACCTAATAAAACATAGATCATAATTTATGAATCATTACATAAGTATTTTAGAGTAGAGAAGTATATATAATAAGATTTTTGAATCATAAGAACATGAAAACAATATAAAACATGAAAATATAATCATACATTAAGTCATACTACCAAGAAAAAATAAGAATAAAGCATAGAGTCCCATAATGGATTGGGTTTTCTCCTCAATATCTTACATATCATATCATGATATATAAAATATTACCCATTTCATTGGTGGAATTTTATAATTTTGATTCCAGCCATTACATCATAATATGTTCAACTATCTGTATTCCATATAATAAAAAATTCATAACTTTATCAAAGAATAATTAATTTAAGTAATAAATAGTTTTCATGAATATTTACCAAAAAACTGATCCTAAACCATCAAAATAAATAAGATAGATGGTATTAATAGTGAATATATTCAATGAAGCATAAAAAACATCAAGGGATTTTGACATGGATATAAAACACTTTTATTATAACATAGTTTACTCAATAATTTTTAATGGTATCACATAATAAGAGATAAAGAATTGGGTTTTTTGATATTGTAAGTTCAATACCTCAAAATAAAACATTTTAAGAGAATTTAAAGGGAAATAAATGATATATAATTCAATAACATAGGGATCATTTAGGGTTTACAATAAAAATGGATGCAAAATTATAAGAAAGATTTTTTATATGGTTACAAAAAAAATAAAAATTCACTTCAAACATCCATTTTAAAGAGGTGAAAAAAGGAAATTGGAAACCATAATTTTATAATAATTAAAAATATTAAAACCTTTAAATTATATTAATTTAAAGGTATGAAATGTGTTGTGGAAGATAAAATTATTCATAAGTTGAATGAAATAACTTTATTTATTGTTATAAAATATTAATCTTTATTTATAAAATGAAAAATTATTTGTCCAATAGGAATATGATTTTATTAGAGAAATCATGATAAAATGGAAAGTAATATTAATTATGAATAAAATTCATGATTATGGGAAAATTTATTCACATGATATATATTAAAAAAAATTCCTCACATGCTTTAATAGAGAAATAAAAAACTCACATGTGTAGAAAATGATAAAAAATACCTTTTATTTTTTAAAATAAATTTTATAACTAGAAGATTAAGACATTAATAAAAATTTTAATTATAGATAATAAAATTATTGAAATAATAATAATAATATAGACATGGATGAAAAAGTTCCACTATAAATTATGTGAATTATTCTTAACAACACCATATTTCGATAGAGAATAAAATCATGTAAATTATTCTTAACAACATCATATTTTGATAGAGAATAAAATCTATCAAAATAGAATATTTTAAGGTAAATAAATTATTTCCATATATTGTAAGTTTAAATACCAAATATAATAGAAAAAATTTATAATAAGATAATATTAGAGGGAAATTCAAGGAATATTATGTATGACCCAATAGAAAGGGAATTGAGTCGACAAAACCCTTGTGGCTTTTGTATCATTTGAATTAAAATACATTAAGAGAGAATTTTAAATGTAACATTAAATACCAAGAATAAAAATATAATCATGATATAATATGAAAATAAGTAGTATATACAACATAAAAATAAATTAGGTGCATATTAAAAATCATATCACAAATAAAGAAATTTGAGACAAAAAACCCCATAAAAATAGCTTAATTTATGGAATAAAAATATTTTTGAAAGGAGTTTATATGAAAAAAAAATTAAATGATCATAAAATAAAGAGGGAATAAAAAAAATAGTCATAATGTGCGAGAAAATATTGGGACAATGTTGACTAATGTGGTTATGATGTCATTGGATGTAAGAAGTCTGTTGGAAGAATTTTATTTTGTTGTCTTTGAAAAAATAAACTCACTTTGTTAATGTTTACATCTTATGGAGTTTGTATCAAAAAAAATAAGATCAAAAATCAAATTTTAACAAATTTTACAGGGTTTAAATTTTTTTAGATATATAAAAATGTTCGATGAGGTTTTTATATCAAATTATATTCGCAGAAGTTTTTGTGTAGCAATTTTATCTTCAAAAGGTATAGATAAACAATTTTTGTAAAAAAAATATAGTGATTCTTTTCTATTATGAAATTTTCTTACATAATGAGTTACAAAATCTCATAATTCAAGAATTTTTTATAAGCGGGATTAATTTGGTTGTTCAGGTGTACAATGTTCTTTTATGAATTTCTTGGTAATTCAACAGAAAAAAGGATAGAGTTTTTACTGAGAATATTTTTTACTTGAGCTATGAACGATTTGTTTTGTATATTATATAAATAATTTAAAAGTTTAATAAGTTTAAAAGTTTCTGAAGTATGGGGTTTTGGATTGGTGTTTGTAAAGATTATAAAAAAGAGGAATGTTTCTAAAGTGTTAAATGGAAGATGCTAAAGAAGGTCATCAGAAAAAGTTCAAGATGAAAAACTCCATTAGAAAAACAAAATATAAGATGGATTTTTTCAAATAATATCATTGGAAATACTTTTTGTAGAAATTCCATCTATCATAGAAAGGAATTTGAATGAAATGTTTTAAATATTTTAATAAATTTCATCAAGATAGAAGAATTTTTATAAAATCTATCTCATAAATGAAGTAATATCAAATAAATGTTTTTAGAAAAAACTTTTTTTAGAATAATTGTGGATGTGAAAGAGTATTTAGGGAAAACATTTTTCAAATAATTTTTTGTGATATGAAGTTCTTTATGAAGGCTTCGTAAAGACATTTAATATGATGATGTTGATCTGATTTTTCAACTTTAATAAAAACCAAAAAATAAGATTGTGATGATTAAATGAGAAAGAAATTAATTAAAATTTATTAACACTGAAGTTATTGTAATTTTAAGAAGTTGTTGGTAGATATTTCACAAATATTCAATAATTTTCTAGAATATTTGAGAATATTTTAAAATTTTGGTTTGAGTATGAGGTTTGAATTTGGAGTTTTTATTGAGATGGAAACAAGACTGGTTTTATATACAATAATCCCTAAAATGTTACTATATAAGGGGTTAAAGTAAAAATTACAATGTTAATGTTAATGTATGTGAAAAAGTTAAAGTGATACATAATTGGTTTCATACAGAGACATCATATAAACTTATGTTAGCTAGAGTTTTTTGTAGGATGCTTCCATCCAAGGAATCTATTGGTTGAATTAAATATGATGTTTTTAATGAACATAATATTTTTTATTAGGTTTTATCAGATAAAATTTTATATTAGGTGAAATGAAATGAACGGGTATAAAGAATTTGGACAGTTTTTTAGAGGAAATTGAAAGAAATTTACAAATAGAATTTTGGATGAACTTTCTAGATGGAAAAAAAACTGTAAGGGGAGGTTCTTTCCCACTTTTGGGTATTAAAGAGAAATTGTTTTTTAGGAATAAAATCAGTGAATTTTGTACCAGTAGCACAATGTAAACATTTTGAGCCTATTAGTGAAGGTTTATACATTTTGTTACAAAAAAAATAAATGTTATATATTTTATACTAAGATGAAAATGCACTTTTATATTTTTCATAGTTCACTTTAAGTGTAAGGATATTCCCTACTTTCTGTAACCACATAAAGAATTGTTTTCCTATTGGATTATGCAGTATTGGATTATTTCCAAACAATCCCAATGACTAGCTACTCTTTTTTAGCAGTGAACCTTGTAATTTATTTTATTCCTTTGGTTGTGTTTGGATGCTTTTTTTAGAAAATTTGTGGCTATTTTATTCGAGGTGAAGGTTGTTTCATAATAAAGAATAAATTATAAATAGAAAAAGATCCGTGATTCAACCCCTGTCCCTATTATTGATCACTCTAGGCCTTTCAATTTGTATTATAGAAGATGTTCCCTTCTTTGAAATTTACTAAAGTTGTTTGGAAAGATAATTTTATATGGATTCTCAAAATTCTATGAATAGTAAGGGTATTTAGTTTTCAATGAAAAGAAATATCATATCTAGAAATATATAATGTTTCCATATCTTATGTCTCTTGGTAATGTGGTTCATGAATTTTTGATATATGGTTTCCCTCCTCATGGATAGAATATTCCTCTAATAACCGTTGATAAGAAAAAAATTAAAAAAGCATGGTTAACCCTAAAATCAAATAATTTCCTCAGTTTTTGAAAGTGATTTTCTCATAGTTAAATGATTTGGATATACTAAAGAAATTTAAAAAATTTGAAGAACATATATGAAGAAAATATAAATTTTAAGAACGATAAGTAAAAAATATACAGGATAAAGTATAAAGATATAAAGATATATTATTATGAATATGTTGGTGAATTTATTATAAGTGTGAATTACATTGTAGGAACCATAATATGCCTTGGTGACAAGTTTTCATATTCAACCATTGTTTCAATGATCTTACAAATTATTCTTGATAATTTTTTTACCAATGTTTCATTATTTGAAGATAAATATCTAGAAATTATATATCTAGATGATTTACATATCACTCTCATGACGTATAAAATAAGAAGATATAATGTTATGGAAATAAAATAAAATACTAGTTGAGAAATTTCCATCAAAGATTCCAAGAAAGGAAAATCCAATAAAGTTATTGATGATGAAAATATTAGTGAATTCTAGGCTGAAGAAGTGGTTAGTGAATATTTTTATGAATTTATGCCTTTATTTTCTAATAATTTTAACTAGGTAACATGAAAGTACAAAGGTAAGTTACCAAAGAAATGTTTTGGCTATAGAGCTACTGGTAACTTTGATACAAATTTTCCATGAAGAAAGGAACATGAAGAAAGTTATGGATATGATATAAATTATAGAATATATTTTAATACAAATTTATATAAGTCCAAATCCTATTCCAAGGGAAAATATATAAATTTATCTAAATTTAAAGAATAATCATTTTGTCTAAATATAAAAAAGATCATAAGAGTGGAGAAGAATATGAAAATTTCTGTGATGATGCTGAGGAAAATAATTTCATTGCAAAAGTGATTGGTGGAAAGTTCACCAGTGATGAATAAATTAGTTCTAAAGAACAAGAATCTTAGTTATAATATTGATTGAATAAAGAGTTGAAATAGTGTCTTGAAAATACTGTAAAACTTTAAAGAGAGATCAAAAAATTAAAAAAGGAAAATGCTATTGAAAATAATTAATAATCAATTCTTGAAGAAAAAACCATGTCTTAAGAGAGATTTATAATCTTAAGAAGTTTTTTATGAGAGTGAAAACCACAATTTTAATCTTGAAGATAAATTTAATGTATGGTAAGAAGAGTTAGACCTTACTTAACAAAAACATGCTAGAGCTAAGAAAGGGATTTCAAATTTCTAGAACTAAGTTACAAAACATGGTTAATGACTTGAGATGTGAAAACCTAAGTGGGATTAAAAAAAATTATCATAAAAGTTTGATAAGAATTATGAATCTGTTCATATGAGTGATAAAGTTGATAAAATATTATATGTATCCAACAATCAAAAAAGTTGAAAAATATTATTATTCTAAAATTTAGATGCCTGAAGAACAAGTTAATACCACTGCTGATTCCTTTGATGAAGAAAATAAGTTTACAATAAAGAATAAAGTATTATTTAATAACAAAAAATTTGGGATGCAATAAAGTTCCAATGTTTAAAGTAAGAAAGTTTATGGAAATTTGGTTGACAACTCCAGATAGTATGGAATTTACGAAGTAAAATAATATTTCTATAGAAAATTATTATATGATGGTGGATTCATATGTATAAAAAATATGTGTTGTTTCAATAAAAAACATTAGAATAATCCCAATAATAATTGGAGGTAAAGTTTGAGGTGGAGTCAACACACTCAAAAAGCCATCTTGAGAAAGTTGTAATAAAAATAAAATTGATTCCAACCCCTAAAAAATATTTATGAAATATGTGAACAACTTATAATCATGAAAAATTATGTATTTTGATGATTTTGACACAAAAAACTTTTACAACTAATCTCAAAATCTATATGTGAAGAAATAAAAAGGCAAGTAAAAATTTATTGTTGTTGAAACTGCACTCAAAGCTATAAAAGTAAAATGAACCATGATTTTTGATATGGGGTTTTATTGAAAAATGACATGTTATTTAAGTCAATTTAGGAATTTAAAATATTATAAATAAGTTATAGTGACATTTTGAAATTATGAGTCACTTATAATCAAAGGTTTTTGATCTTCCATCATTGGGAAAGAAAATTTAAAATCCAAGAGTGATTTATTTTTTGATGGGATGAAACACAATTTGTTATGTGTTTCAAAACATTGTGATGAAGTCAATAAATTTTGGATGAGGAAATATGGTTTTTTAGTGAAAATAATAGATGATGGGGAAATTGTTACCAAATTCCAACAAACTAATGGAAATTCATTTCAATTTGGTTGTATAGAAGTTTATGCTATCTTGACATGGTGAAAGAAAATCATCTATTGCCTAAAAATATTAGGAACTTGTGTCAAATGAATATGAGAACTTTAAAAAAGTGAGACCATATTTTTGATATTCCTAACATTATAAGAATAAGATATTGGAGTTTCTTGATTTTTTAGAAATGGAATATTACAAACTAAGTACATTAAGAAGTTGAGATTCATTCAACTTGACCATTTGATATGATGCATTATGATATTTTGGTATAATGAGTAAACCATCAACATGAAAAGATAATTAATTTATTTATTTCATTTTCAAATTTTCTCACATTACAATCATTATATTTTTGAAACATAAATCATAGGATCTCACAAACTTTTAGAATTTTAGGAGATGTGAAAATAAATAAAGTCTATATTTTGTGAAGAAGTTATGAACTAAAAATATTTTTGATATAAAAATGAAGGATTAACATATTATGTTGAAAAACATGGTATTCATCACGATTTTAGTGAACCATACATACCACATTAAAAAAATTTACTGAATGAAATAAATTAAGTTTTGTGGAAATGGGGAAAAATTTTGATCGAGCATGATACTCCTCATTATTTCTAGAGGAAGGATGTCATTACAATATTTTATATTTGAATTGATTTTTTTACATGATAATTTTTTGTATGAATCACTGTGAAATTTTCTATATTGAAACCTTGAATTTGAAGACCCTAATGGCTTTTGATAGTCCCTAAATTTTAAAATAAAAAGGGAAAAATATTGGGAAGTTTTATCAAATAGGTATTAATGAAATATTTATTATATTCTCTCTTTATGGTAGAGTATAAATATGTTTTAATAAAGAATATGGAAAATTAGTTGATTTTATATATGTAAAATCTCTTAAAAAACATGATAATAATGTTCTAAAAATAGATATAGATATTGAAGATATGAAAGTTGAGGAGATTTTAGTTGATAAAATTGAAAAATTTATTCAAAATTAATACTATGTATCAACTATTTATAGTTATGAGGAAACACTTTTTATATCTCATCATATTTTGAGAAAAAGATGTAATTTAGAAACATCATTGGTGATCAACAATAATAGTTTTATACTAAAAGAACATAAAGGTTAGTTTCACATGCTTCTTTATATTCAAAAGTTGATCCCAAAGATGCTAATTATGCTTCTGAGTATCAAGTGTGGATTGATTCCATGAAAAAAGAGATAGATCATTTTGATAAGAATGATACTTGGGAACTTTTACCCAAACCAAATAAAAAAAAATGTTATTATTTTAAAGTGGGTGTTTGGAAATGTGTTGAAATAATATGGTGAATTTACAATAAAAAAATAAAATTTTGTTTTTAAAGGTTACTCAAAAATTAAAGGCATTTATTTTTATGGGACTATTTCTCTAATTGAAATATTTAAAAATATCAAAATATTTCTTTCTATCGCTACAAAACTGAGATATAAAATTATTCATATGGATGTAAAGT
Source organism: Viscum album (assembly GCA_963277665.1). Classification (NCBI taxonomy): domain Eukaryota; kingdom Viridiplantae; phylum Streptophyta; class Magnoliopsida; order Santalales; family Viscaceae; genus Viscum; species Viscum album. Next base: position 1,333,400,409 of record OY728132.1, on the reverse strand, counting down.
TATCTTTTTTTAGTAAAGAAATTGATGTATAAATTTATATTGAAAAAACCATATGACATCAAGATTGGGAAAAATAAAATTTATGTTAGTAATTTAAATAAGGATTTGTATGGGTTAAATCAAGCCCCAAGAGCTTGGTATTCCAAATTAGATACCTTATTAAGGAATTTGAACTTCAAAAAAGGAATAGTTGATAGTAATCTCCACATAAAATAAAATAAAGTGGTTTTCCTCATTATAATTGTTTATGATGATGATATTATCTTTAATAGAAATGATGAAGAAACTTGTGAATTTTTTTTGAGGTGATGAAGATGTTATTTGAAATTTCCATTCTTGAAGAAATGATATATTTTCTTGGTTTACCAATTTCAAAATAGAAGAAATATATTTTTTTCTTAAGAAAATTATGATAAGGTGATTTTAAGGAAGTTTTAAATGGAAAATTAAACACCAAAATCTACACCAATTTAAATGGGATCCATTTTTTTAAAAGGTAGAGAAGTTATTCAAGTTTATCCTAATGGATTTATGAATTTGGTGGATGTTTTCTTTATCCAACAGCTTCAAGGACAAATATTTTATATTTTTTTTACTTTTTGTGAAATATCTCAAGGTACTTTAAAATAATCTCATCTCTTGGTAGGAAACAAATTATCATATATATCATTGGAACAATAGATTTAAGTATAAAATGTGACAACTAAAAGAGAATTTATTTTTTTGGTTATAGAGATGTTTATTTGTCAAGAAGTTTTTATGAAATAAGATCCACATCTAGTGGAGTTTTCATTTTTGTAGAAAGTAGTGTGAGATGAAATATAAAGTAAAAAAAATTAGTTACTCTCAATATGATTGAATCTATGTATATTAGATCCACTCAAGATACAAAAAAACTTATGTGGATGAAAACTCAATTGGAATATTTGTTATATGAAGTGAAGTAACCTCTTCCCTTTCATTATGATAATCAAAGTTCTATAAATATCACCAAAAATACAATGGAAATTTATTTTTCAAAGCATATTTATATCAAATATCACTTAATCAAAGAGCATGTGCAGAATAATAAACTGAAGCTAGAGTATTTTACTACAATGGAATAAGTTGATGATATATTCACTAAACCAATTCTATTGGAAAATTTTTATAAACTATGGTTGAACATGAGTAAAAGACCTTCATCTCTTCAAGGATAAGGCATGTGAATCTATCCCCTCTCTTATATATTCATTGGATAGTTGTGTCTAGGGGGATAGAAATTTCTGTAAATATATCCATTGGTATTAGATTAACCTTTTAAGGAAGTCATATATTTTGGGGGAGTTGTTAAAAGAGTTAATATGTGAACTAAATAAGTGAGAACTATTTTAACTTCTTGTTAAAGTGGATATAGGAAATATTTTTATTGAAAAAACAATGAAGAAGTTGTGAAAGTTTTAGATTAAATGAAAAAAGGGTCCTGAGGATATGTGGAAGAAGAAGTTTTTTAATACACTTCTTGTGGACAACAAGGTTTTATTTCTCAATTATTATTCTTTCCTTCATTGAGTCTACTAACATAGGATTAGAATCATTGGATATGTTAATCATAGCTTGAGTTATAAAATTTTATTGGTTTATCATTCTTGGTTGACAAAAAAAATAAAAAATGGGTGATTGTTGGGACCAAGTTAGTTTAAGGTGGATATAATGTTGTTGGATGTAATCAGTTTGTTGGAAGAATTATATTTTATTTTCTTTGAGAAAATCGACTCACTTTGTTAATATTTCTTGTAGTGGTGATCATATGGAGTTGTAATCAGACAAAGAATATCCTAAAAAGTTTTTTAAACCATATTTATCAGACATACACAAGTGTTCAGATGTATAAAAATATCAGATGAGGTTTTTGTATCCAATTCCATTGGTCAATGCTTTCTGTTGGAAGTTTATCATTAAAAGGTTCAAAAAAATGTTCAAATAAAAAGAATGTAATAATTATTTACTATTATGAAATTTTCCTACATCACAAGTTATAAAATCTCATAATTCAAGAATTTTATAGAAATAGGGAGACATTCAGTTGTTTGAGTGTACAAAGTTCTTTTATAATGTTTTTGGAAATTCACCAGAGAAAAAAAATATTGATTTTTGACTAAAAAGGTTTTTATTTTTGCTATAAAAAAGTTTTTGAATAAGCTGTGTTATGACACATAATTACTTTTAATTTTTAATAGTATGGAAGTTGTGGTAGTAAAAATTTAGTGTTGGGTGTTTGTTAATATTAGTGAAAAGAGGAATGTTTCCAAAGTGATAAAAGGGAAGATATCGAAGAAGGTCATCCGAAAAATTCCAATAATAAAAAATCAATCATAAAACAAAATATCATATGGATATTTCCAATTGAAATCATTAGACAAATTGTTTAAAGAAAGTCCATCATATTGAGAAAGGTGTTTGAAGGTATAGTTAAAAATATTCAAATGAAATTCACAAGGATAGAAGAATTTTTATAAATTATATCATACATATGAAGTCTCATCGAATGATTTTCTCTAGTCATACATTTTTTAAGAAACTTTGTGAATGTGAAAGAGTATTCTAGAAAACGTTTTTTGAATGAAGTTTGTTGAATTAATGTTCTTTATGAATGTTTCATAAAGATATTTAAAGCGATGATTCTAAGATGATCGTTTATAATTCATAAAAATCATGAGGGAAGTTTGTGATGATTTTAATGAGAAGTAAATTTATTAAAGTTACATAGCACTAAATTTAAGTTAATTTGAAGAAGAAATTTATTAATAGATATTTCATGATCCTTAAAGAATTTTCTGGATGCTTTGAGAAGATTTTTGGAATTTGGTTTGGACATGATATTTTAATTTAGAGTTTTCATTAATAGAGAAACTAAATTTGTTTTCCAACCTATGATCCCTAAAATTTTACTTAATAATGGGGTGTAATTACAAAGTAAAATGATACTGTTCTTGAATTTGAAAAATTTAAACTGCTACATAATTGGTTTCATTCAGAGAAATCAAATGAAATTATTTTAGCCAGAGTTTTGAGTATGATGTTTCCGACCAGGGAATATATTGGTTAAATTGAAGAATATGTTTTCAATGAATAGATATTTTGTAATTAGGGATCACCAGATGAAATTTTACATTAGGTGAACTCGGATGAACTGGGTGTAAGGACGTTTCAAAGTTTTTTATAGGGCACCAGATGAAATTTCTCGATGTACTTATAGTCAGACTTTTGGGAAGAAATTTTCAGACATACAACCAAATTACTAAAGAGGTTCTTACTAGTTGTTGGGTAAGAAAAATAATAAGTTTTACAATAATAGTAAAAGTTATGTTTTTACAAGTAGTATAGTGAAAAAATGTTGAGACCGTTGGTGAAGGTTTCTAAAAGTTGTTACAAAAATCAATGTTACATATTTTATGATAATAATCACATGCCCTGTTGTATTGTTCATAGTGAATATCAAGGGTAATGATATTAAAGACTATCTATAACCACAATAAGGATTTGTTTCTAGTGGATTGTGAGGTATTGTATTATTTCTAAAATATCCCAAGGACTATCTACTCTTTTTGAGTAGTGACCCTTGTAAATTATTGTATTCTTATAGTCGTGTTTGGATGCTTGTTTTTTAGAGAAGTTGTAACTCTTTAATAGGAGGAAATGACTGTTTCATAACAAAGAAGAAATTATAAAATAACAAAGATAACTAATTCACCCCTTCCCCTTTCAATGGTCATATTAGACCTTTCAAAAACTAAACTTATAAGGTATAAGTCAAAGAATAAAGGTTATAAATCCATATAATAAAATTAATTTAACAGCAACCCTTATGACTTAGGCAAAGTATGAATTAAAATAAAATGAAAATAGAGAGAATAAATGATTGTGAAAAATATAAAAAAAATTAAGATATAATACTTCAAAAATTGGTATATACACCATATAAAATTAAATTTGTGCATAATAAGAATAATTTCTTAAATAATTGAAATTGAAACAAAGATACCTTACCTTGGATTTATGTTTTTCCAGAAATTCTCTAACCAATTTTATAATAAAATAATAATAATTCATAATTTATTTCAGAACTACTTTCAAGTATATTTTTTTATATGGTCCATTTATTATCATATTTCATTCATTTATTATATTGTTTTATCTAACATCGGTCACTTCGGGTTATTTGGATAATTTATCCAAAATTGATTTGGTATGTTGAACATGGTCAAAGGTGCAATAAAATTGTTCCATAATAAATATAATTATATAGTTACAGATTATTTATAATTCTAGTAGCACCAATGTTATACATCTCAACACATTTTCCAAAATAGATTTTCCTTATGAAAGATGTCTCGGTATGGTTGTTTTTTAGCAGTTAAAATCAATATGATCATTTATTGTTAATATAATTAATATAATGAAAAAAAATTATCTTACTAGAATATTAATCATGTAATAAATTTTATAATTATTCATTAAATAATTTTTTATTACCATCCATTTAAGTCAGTTTTCAAAAATGAAATAATTCATCCATGGAGGTGGTGAACCGACCATAACGCGGGAGTGATTTTAATTTTTCGAATGGATGGGAGGAAGATAGATAGTGATTATTACATAAATTTAATATAATTTATGTATAAAAATGATACTAATGAAATTATATAATTATATATTTACGGTATTTAAAATAATTATAATAAGAAAAAAACTTTAAGGGATCTGTTAAAACAATTACACCTTCCTTGGACATCCTCCTTTAGACCCCTCCCTAAGCATTCTTATATTGGTATTTTAGTGATACCAAAATATATATGACGTGATAATGAAATATGGGGAGGTTTTTAGGGTTTTTTTTATCTTTGATACTTATGGTGTGAGGATAAGTGGGATGGTTAAGGGGTCATTTTATAAGTGAGTGGGGTGAAATTTTTGTAAATATGTTTTTTTAATATTAAAAGGGATGTAAAATTAAAGGAAAGTGTATATAAAATTTATATTCAGTGAGTTTCAGATAAGTTATTTTATTTCAATAACTCATCTACCCATTTAGAGATGATTTTTTATACTTTGATATTTTACTTATTGATTTAACAAATTTACCCCATTTTAGCCTTTACCATGGTGATTAATTTTTACCATGGTAAATTATTTTCATATCCTAAAATTAAATTAAACTTATTAAATAAAAAAAATTATGAAGATTATAACTTTTAAATGAATTTTATTTAATTCAATTTTCCAAATGTGATAATAATTAACTTTAACATAAGTATGCATAATGGAATAAATTTTTTTTTAGAAAAACATTTTTTTGCATAAAAATACTCATTTAGGAAAAAGGTTTTGAATAAAATTAATACCCATGATATTTATTTGGTTATTATTAAAAAATGGAGTGTTATTTTTCTTTCAATATAATACAAAACTGAACAACATCTAATGAATACTTAATTAACATAAAAGGACCACAATTATTTTTTATAAGAATAAAATATAACATAGGTTACAAAATGTAATTCATAGGTTTATAAACACAAAATAAAAGTTTAAATGATTTATTTTACTTCCTAAATAAGTAATTTTATTATAAAAAGGTATTATTTAATTTTTATGACATTCTTATATCATGATGATGACAAAAAAGTTACGGTATTTTTAAAAACTATATATTTGATGATCACAAAAAAAATAAAATTTTTAGACATTTTTTTAAAAACAATCCCTAAGTTAATTTTAACCTGATGAGTCAAAATATATTTTTATTATTTCAAATTTAAATTATAAAATTTTAGAATTTATCTTTTAAATAAAAACATAAAATATTTTGAAAAATTGTTTTTATAGAAAAATGACTATTTAAACATTAAGTGTTCTTAATCTTATCTCATATCAATTAAAAATTAAATAAGTGTTAAAATATTTTTTCCATGTTGAATATTTTTATTAGAATATTATTTTAAAAGTTTTTTATTTATTTTATGAAAATACCCAATATATAGAAAAAATAAAATCTTTGGATAAAATAAGTATTTTCATAGGAACTAAATGATTTTAATCACATCCTATAAATTATTTATCTTCTTATAATTAAATTTTATAAATTCATTAGTATTAGAGAACATCATATTATTCTTTAAAATAATAATAATAATAATATTTAAAATAAATCATGTTAACTATATTTTTACTTAATTGATGTTTTACTCTTCTTATAATTTTCTTAATGATATTTCACATTTTATTCCCATGATATAATAATGTTTGTATTTAATTGTAAAATATATCACTATTCATTTTAGTTTGGTGTTTTATATGATATAATCTATTCAATATAATATTTGTTTTTAAAAAATACATATTAAAATTTTTGGGTGTTACATTCTCCCCCCTAAAATAAATTGTGACCTCATAATTTAAATTTCTCTCACCAATGAAAATAAATGAGGTTATTCTTAATATAGTTATGACTTGTGATATAATAATTAATGTATTAAAATTATTCATAATGGTTTATAAAGATAAATTGAAACATCTAGAGCATATCCCTTGAGAATGTTAAACCTGGTGTGTAACTAGACCTCGTTGTTGTGCACCAAGTGATGAATAAGTTAATACTCAACCAATATTTTCAAGGGTTATTATTTAACAACTATATATTATTTTATTTTGTTATATTATATTATTTTATATTATTTTTGTTTATCTTGAGTTTCAGTAAATTTTGGTCTTAAACATTAATATTTTTGAGCTTTTACGGGCATTTCATGATTAACCAACATGGTTTTTCTAACCGTGAAAAGTTTCCCAAGAGACCGCGTAAGTTAGTCGCTGCATAAGGGTAGGTTTACACAATTGGAACACTATTACCCATAACCATATATCCAAACCATTCAATTTACCTAATTTTTGAAATTTATAAAATCCATAATTTACCCCTACACAATTGTAACCCATATAACCCGTTTTATCCTCACAATTAGTTTTTCGAACACTAGACATGCCTCTATATTATTCCTCTCCTCCTACATGGAATTTTAGAGGATTCCTTCCATGTTCTAGATTGATTCCTCATGTTATTCCCCTCTAAAACCCTTATCCTTACTTTCACTATTTTATATTTTTTTTAATTTCTCCTATGAACCCTAAGGGTATTATTGGCTGATTTAGGGTTTAGGATATTCCCAATGTTGGGGATTTTTATGTATAGGTTTTGTATAAAATTTCTCATACCTTTTGGGTGTTTTCCACTAAAAGAAACAAGTATCTACTTACTCATATTGATTTTAATTCCATTTAGGTACAGGTTTCTATGAAATTAAATTAGTTTTGAATTAAAAGTGTGATTGAATTTATTAATTCATTTTTAATAAAATAATTTCAATATGTGATATGTAACTGGTGTTCCAAATAGTTTCTATCTATTTTTTGTCTTGTAATAAAAGAGTTGTTTTGTAAATATCAAATGGTTCTTTGAAATGGAGGTTTAACCACAATAAACACTTTTTAAGAATGGATCAATGGAACATAAAAGACGGTTTTATGGAATAGAAAACATTTTATCCTTTTCTAGATTTAAAAATGGGAATCCATGTTTTATAAAGGGGTCTTTGAAATGTAAATTGTGTTTGTTTGACCTTAATGGCCCATTTATCACTTTGTAAAGTGAATGGATTATTTTTATAGAGTTCAAAATTGATTAAAACTTATTATTTTACCCAATTATGGACTGTTTATTTAAATATGATTGTTATATGATATAAAAAGGGTCATTATATGTGGGGAATTTGGAGGTGAGGGAGATTTTTAGTTTTTATCTTATTTATTGATATTTTATCTCTTGTTTAATCACATAAATTTGATTTAGTCATGAGAACCTGGGTAAATAAGTGTTAGATTTATATTTATGCTATACTAATTGGTACGCATGTTTCTAGTGTCCCAACTAGGCTGAAATAGGGATAGTCCTGGATTTCGATCTCAATGATGCCTTTGTGGGCTAAGAGAGTGGGTTGTATTAGGTGGACATAACATATGCCAATATTTATTACAACTTTGGTTCAGTAAAGTTTATGTTTCCCCATGTTAGGACCTAAGTTAGATCCCATGACACATATTACTTGATTGGTGGTTTATATTGTAGATTCTTTCCATGTAATTTAATTTATTTCACCTTGTTGGTTTTGGTATGGCACCCTTAATTTAATTATTTACCTCCCGAATTGTGGTTCTTATATTTTATAATTATATATCCTCTATATTTGGTTTTTTAAATGGTTTAAAAATATGTTTTAAAGAACCATTTGAATGAAATGTTATATTTTTTTAATTTTCAAAGTGGTATTAAAATGGGTTTTTTGGTTAAAAACAACATAAGATGAGGGACAATTTTAAAGTGATTTTTTATTTCAATAAATAAAAAATAAAACTTTATAAAATGGTCATGGATTGGTTATTGGTTTTCATGTTCCTATTCTTGAAATACTAACTTTTTTGTTTTATTTCTCAAAATATCATTTACAAATGACAATAAATATACTCAAATGGAGGAAACCTACTTGTATGTATATAACATACCTATATATTGTAGGTTTCTAATAGACCCATGTTTTCTTTATTTTGGTCAATAATGATTGAGTTAGGATTTTGTGAGAAATTAGATTTTTAATGGAGTTAGCTTCAGGTAGAGTTCATATGTTTTATTTTGAGTGGTTATGTATTGTCCAAGATATCCATCCATATATCCACATATAGATTCTTTTACTGTATTAGTTATGATTGTTTTATGTTTTTTTATAAATCATGTTTTTTATTATCAAAATGAATTTAATCATTATAACTATTGATGATGACTTTATTTCTTGTTTATTTTTTATTTTATGTTTTATAGATATTCCATTTAAGATTATTATCAAGTGATACACTATTTTTAACTATGATTTTGTGGAGAAATTTTTTCCAATGGAGTTTTCCTATATTCCTAGGAACTATTTTCTAACTCGTGGGGATCAGGAATGCCCTTAGAACTGAGTGTCATATTGGTTTGGGTTCTGGTTTAGGAGAAAAACTAATTTTGTTTTTTATAAATGGTATTAAATCCTAGGTTCCTAAAAGGGTTCCTAGATTCTTGAATAACCCTCTTGTTATTTAAGATGTTTTATTAGATAAATAATATTAGGGTAGTGATACATGAGAGATTAGGGTTGGGAGAGTCTATCTTGTAACACCATGGGATTTTATGAGAATTTTTTTTATGTCTTATGTTATACGCAACACCAAAGGAATCATTCACAACACATAATACGGACTTGGCTTGCATTACACGCAATCGCGACCTTCCCCGATAGCGTGTGTAGTACGCAATACCGAGTTTCACTAAACAACGATATATTATTATAAACTAGCCGTTATGAATAGTATTAACAAAATTTTGAATTTTATTATTCATCTTACATATTTTCTAGAACATGGTAAGGGAACAAAATAAAATTTTCGGGTAAAATAAGTATTTTTCAAAAAATGCAGTTTTGCCGCCTTTTGATGGAGCACCCACATTAAATATAGTTTTTGACATGATTATAAGTTCAATTTAAAAAAATCAAATTCTTCTTTTTAATCAGGGTATAAAATTTTACTTTGGATAAATTTTCGATATTTTTCTGATAACTATCATATTTTGATGAATAGTAAAAATACGCTATTTTTTAATTAAAAACAACTTTTTCATTGAGATAATTTATATGGTTAAATTATAATATTGAATGGTTTTAAAGTATAAATAGAATATATTTTTACCATTTAATATAATTTATATCATTATCATTAATTTCACATTGAATTCATAGGTAAAAACATTTCAATCTTTGGCAATGTTTTAACTTCTAAAACTCGTTTTCTTAACAGCGGGATTTATTTTAAATTAATTACTGCAAATTATATGTTTTGAATTTTGAAAAATGGATTCCATATTTGGAATCAGTGGGTCCAAATTATGTTAATATTCTACTTTTTATTTTTGGGCATTATGAATAGTAACTACGGTAAATTTTATTTACCATAGTTAAAGGTAAATCGGGTAATTAAGGTTAAATATAAGATTATAAAATTACACAAACACCTTCCAAAATCCTATTGGATGACTAAAAGTCGACCCATATCACCTAATGGTCGGATTAGATTCATTTAATAGACTTTTTTCCATGAAAATAATTTAATTATTATTAAAACCAAAGAATGTGACAACATGTCACTTTCTTAAATCTTATAAGTATAATAATTTTAATTTAGTGATAAATTTAATAAAACTTCAAACATGAATAGTCTCTAGAAATCTAATACAATTATCTACATCATAGAAATTTATTTTAATTTTTAGGTATTAAATAATTATTATTAATTATGACACAATAGTGATGTTGAAATTATTTTATTAATTAAAATATCTAATAAATGGTTTTAAAAATATTAAAATAAATATTATATGAACTATTTAATGTGATAAACTAATTTTATAGATATATATGAAATTTTATGAATCTATTAAAGCTTTTAGATCGAACATATCTTCTGTATATATTTTATTTAAATTCAAATAAATGAATAGTGTCAAAATTGACACTATTGTTATTTTATAAAAATAACATATTATAAAATTGTTTAAAAATCAAAAAAATATTTAAAAATTATAAATTAATATTTATATGGTCTAAAATGTAATAAAGTGTCAAATTATGGAAAATTCACAACACATATGAAATTATTTATAATAATTTAAAATTTAGAGTATTATTACCACAAATAAAATTAAATTGACAAATAAGGATAAATCAAGTTGATAATGTTTAAAATAAATTACTAACATGTATAAATTTTATTGGTTGATGCTATTACAACCCTATCTCATCTAATATTCGTATATGAGTCATTTTGGAAGTTTTTAAGTGGGGTTGGGATTTAATATAAACTAATATTTCTTATATTTCTAAAGGTGCCCCTCTCCTCCCTTATAAAAGGGCACATCCTCCCTCTCCTAATCACACCAATTTGAGCCTTCAAGATCGGCCAATCCCTGGCCATTTAACTTCCCCACTTCCCTAGAAACATCTTAGAGGTCCTGGTCTTCTTCAAAGACCAATTTTAGCACCCTAAGAGGATGTCTCAAAGAGGCGCTTCAAAGAAGAGGTAATGTCTGTTACCAATTCTTTCACCTTTATTTCTTCTTCCACTTATTCTTCATTAGTTTTTTCATTATGAATTAATAACATCAGTATCACTCATATACTGATATATTATTATAAGTATTAAACAACCCTATTTCACCATCTATCCATCATACGGAAAACGAAATCACCGCGCGTGCGTACGTACGGAATACCGTCTCCACACCGTGGTGTAATCTATTTTCCATAACCACCTTACATGGATGGGTATAATGGTGCAAATAAATAACTATATATGATTATTGTTAAGTGGTATTGATTCTGAAATAGTATACATACAGTCCAATACAATTCCACGATCATGGGAATGATGTCATTGCTCGTGCATACGTACGAAATACCGTCTCCACGATGTGATGCGATTCGTTCTACATGATCTTCATTGCATAATGATTATATAAATGAATTGATTGAATAAATATTATATATAGTACACTAATACCATTATGGAAATGAGGTATCTATAATCTAAAGAGAAGAATAAGAATTTATTTGAAAAAACACGCATAAGACCAAAAAGTAATAAACACCTGAATAACAAGTAATAATGAAATATTACTAATAAGAAGCTAAGAATATGACCATATATGATATAATAACAATAATTATTATTCTTGAATAAGTAAATAACATTATTTAAATCATGATACAGGAGTTTCAGACACTTAAGAAACAAATCGGACCTAAGGTAAGGGAAAATATCACAATCTCATTTTTATCCGAGATTGTTTATACTTTGGTATTTACTAGGGTGTATTTTATCATCCACATCCACGTTCCCTCAATATGTAATATTGTTTCCATTCACCTACAACTTCTTAAATCCAATTTTACCCTTCGGTGAGTTTTTAGTAAAGGATATGAAAGGAATCTTTTGTCATTTTTCGTACGAGGTACTTTTTGACTTTTCCGACAAAAGTACGAGAATAATGTTTTTTAACTTATACGGCATGAATGGATTTTTAAATCATTATTTCCAAGAAGCATAATTTAAAAGTTTTCATGTTTATTTTTAATCAAATTCTTTTATTTTAAAATTGTATGACATGTTAAGAAAGGAAAAATGTTTTTGAAGTAGAAAGGATATTTTCTTCAAGAATGGAGTTCAAGTGTTTTATCAAAATTATTTTCCATCTAAGATAATATAGGGTTCTGTTTATATCCCTATTATTACATTGATTTGATTATTTTGTGATGGAATTATTTTTATGAATTCATTTATCTTATATGAATTGTTTTATGATGTCACGATGTTTAAGAATCCCATTTTTATTACATGGGTTATACAATGATGTATGATTTATGATTTTGTGGCACACATAAGAATGGTATCATTATGAGATGGGTGGGACCTATATCTCCCTCCAATTAATTGGGTAAAGATTTTATATCTCATGAGATAGACATGGATGGAACGACAGGTTAAACCGGTTCAGTAAATCAGGAATGAAACGAGGAGTGAACTCGGTTCAGAAATGGAATTTTTCCACTAAGATAGTCTTGGCAATGAGTCTTGACTAATTATAAATGATTCTCTATGATTATGTGTGTATTCCACAATGATTCATGTTTTAAGTTATCATTATTGGGATTACATTTCACTACCATGATTTATCCCATGTTATGAAATTATGATCTCTTTTGCAGGGTAAGATTTCCAAAATGTTATGTTCTTATGAATTTGATGTGATTGATATTTCTTTTGTTTACCCTTACTAAGAATTTGAGCTCACCCTTTTGTATGTTTTCTTTCCCTAGGTCAGGAAGAAGGGTATTAAGTAAGATATGCCAAAAAGGGACAATAGATATGATGAAATAAATGGGAGACAATGTAGATGTTTTATGAACCAGTTGTTTATGTTTCCCAGTTTCTAAAGACACTATACCTATACGGTCCTTTCCTGGTTTTGTTATATGTTGTAATAAGTATGCTTAAATTTTGAAGTATTAACCATGTATGTAAAGTAAGGGTCGCTATAGTTGGTATTAGAGGAAAGGTATAGTCAACCTTTGGAAACTAGGATGTGAAAGCCTTAGTAAGAAACCTAAGGATATGTCTAAGCATAGAACACAATCTTAGTGTTTTAGAAATGGCCATGAACAACCTATGATAAGACCTTAAGTGTGAAATTTTATTCCTGATTATATGGTTTTCCTATTGTAATTAGTGTTGCTCACACTATTCTTCTTGGTTTTAGTCAATGGCTGGAACCCGAAGAAACCGTGTTAATGTGGAATGCGACGGGCAATGCAATGATTGTCCCCCTGAGAAACCAAACGTTATGCGAGATGGAATGAAAAATCTTTTAGCCATGATCACACAACTTTCTCAAGATATGAATCATTCAGGACTTCCAAATGAGCAAAGGAAGGAGTAGCATTCTGTTGAATCCTTCATGAGGCAGTGTCGACCTTCATTCAGCGGGTCTTCTGATCCATTAGTGGCTGAACAATGGATCAGTACCACTGAAAAGATATTTTCAGTTCTTCAATGTTCTGAACATGATAAATTCATCTTATCAGTGTATTATTTGGAAGGTGAGGTTGATCAATGGTGGAATCTTATTAAGAATATGAGGTAAAGGGATGAAATTGAGTCCATGGAATGGGATGAGTTCAAGAACTTCTTTTTCAATAAGTATTTCCCTCGTATTCTTCGAACAAAGATAGATAAGGGGTTTCTTGAACTGAAGCAAAAGGATGATGAATCCGTTGGTACCTACGAAGTAAATTTTACAAGACTTGCAAGGTACGCTTCCGGAATTATTATCCAACCTGAGAGTAAGATCGATCGATTCTTTAGTGTCTTAAAACCAAGTCTTCGAAGGGCGTTAGCCATAAGGGATTTCAATAGCTACGAGGAAATTGTTCGATGTGCTCTCAAGGTTAAGATGGAGATTGGTGTAACCCATCAGTCACATGGGTTTGATAAGAAGAGGAAAATGGAATTCAATGGAAAATCTAAAGACCACACTGAAAAGAAGATGAGTTTTCCCTTATGATCAAAGTGTGGAAAGAAACATGGAGGAAATTGTATTAAGGGGACAATAAAATGTTATAAGTGTGGAAAAGAAGGTCATCGTTCAATTCAATGTCAAAATAATGGGAAGAAGATGTCCAATGATGCAAACAAAGGAAGGGATACACAGAATGAACCTACTACACTTCAATGTTTCAAGTGCAAGGAGATGGGGCATTATGCCAATAAATGCCCAAATCCAAGGGTTGATGATGATGATTGACTTCAACAAACTCTTAAGGCCAAAGACAAAGGAAAGTCACATGCAATTACTATCGGCGATGTGGAGTACGACAACGAAGTTGTGAGAGGTACACTTACCATCCACTCTAAAGTATAAATTTTTTTATTTGATTCTGGATCCACCCACTCTTTTATTTCTGAATAATTTTCTAAGGGTATCACCGTATTACCTCAACAATTATATGTTGAGTTGGTAGTGACAACTCCTAATGGCACAACATTCACATCAAAAGTTTACAATTCTTCTCAAATTTAAGTTCGTGGGAAAGTGATTCCTGCAAATCTTGTCATCCTTCCTATAGTGGAACTTGATGTGATTCTTGGCATGGATTGGCTTTCTTTATATGGAGCTCATATCAATTTCCAAAGAAGGGATGTCACATTTCCCATTGTACAAGAATTTGATGATGTCTTTCCGGAGGAATTTCCAGGTCTTCCACCAAATCGTGAAGTTGAGTTTTCAATAGAACTCGTACTGGGTGCTTTGCCTATTTCAAAGACACCTTATAGAATGGCCCCAATTGAGTTGCAGGAATTGAAGAAGCAACTCCAAGATAATCTTGATAAAGGATTCATACGCCCTAGTGCGTCACCTTAGGGAGCACATGTTCTGTTTGTTAAGAAGAAAGATGGATCAATGAGACTCTACATTGATTATCGAGAACTTAACAAGATCACTATCAAGAACAAATATCCTCTCCCATGCATTGATGACCTATTTGACCAACTACGTGGAGCTCAATACTTTTCCAAGATTGATCTTCATTCAGGGTATCATCAATTAAGAGTTAAAAGGGAGGATATACCAAAGACGGCTTTCCGTACAAGGTATGGACACTATGAATTTATAGTGATGTCATTTGGTCTTACTAATGCTCTTGCTATCTTCATGGATCTAATGAATAGAGTCTTTAGAGACTATCTTGATCAGTTTTTGGTTGTATTTATAGATGATATTCTTGTCTATTCAAAGAGCAAGGAAGAACATGAAGATCACTTGAGAATTGTATTAAAGACCCTAATAAAGGAGAAGCTTTATGCCAAATTTACCAAGTGTGAATTTTGGCTTCAAAAAGTTTCATTTTTGGGTCACATATTCTCAAAAGAGGGGATATCTATGGATCCAGCAAAAACAGAGGTTATCAAAAGATGGTCGAGACCAAAAATAGTAACTAAGATCTAAAGTTTTCTTGGTTTGGCTGGATATTACCGACGTTTTGTGAAAGATTTTTCAAGGTTATATAACCCACTCACCACGTTGACTAGAAAAGGAGTTAAGTTTGTTTGGACAGAGGAATGTGAAGAAAATTTCAAAGAGCTAAAAAGGAGGTTAACCAGTGCACCTGTGCTCACACTACCTTGCAGTGGAGAAAGGTTTGTGATCTACAGTGATGCATCCAAGAAGGGACCAGGGTGTGTTCTCATGAAAAATGATATGGTGATAGATTATGCCTCAAGACAGTTGAAAATCCATGAGCAAAATTACCCAAATCATGATTTGGAGTTAGCTTCGGTAATCTTTGCATTAAATATTTGGAGGCATTACCTTTATGGTGAAAGGTGTGATATTTATACTGATCATAAAATTTTAAAGTATATTTTCATAAAAAAGGAGCTAAATATGTGTCAAAGAAGATGGTTGGAGCTGATTAAGGATTACAAATGCTCAATTCATTACCACCCTGGGAAATCAAACAAGGTAGAAGACGCATTAAGTCGACAAGACCATGCTAGCTTATCCATGATGAGGATCACAAAAGATCCAATATTTATGGATTTACAAAGGATGGATCTTGGAATTTTAATGGAAGGGGAGAAATATTATCTTTCTCAAATGAATGTTCAACCATCTATACATGTGAAGATTCAAGAGGCACAGAAAGAAGATGTCAAGTTACAAAAGAAGGTGAGAAATGTTCCTGAATTCAGCCTTGATTGTGATGGGATAATAAAGTTCAGGAATCGGGTTTGTGTTCCTCCCATCCCCAAATTAAAGAAGGAGTTGCTGGATGAGGCTCATAGTTATTAATTCTCTATTCATCATGGAATCATGAAGATGTATAGGGACCTGAAAGAGTACTTCTGGTGGGATGGAATGAAAAGAGTTGTTGCTGAATATGTCTCTCGATGCATGGTTTGTCAGAAAGTTAAAGCTGAGAGACAGAAGCCTAAGGGTATGTTACAACCATTACCCATACCAGAATGGAAATGGGAAAACATCACTATGGACTTTGTCACTGGACTTCCTAAAACATCCAAAGGAAATAATGCTATCTGGGTCATAGTTGATCGTCTTACAAAGTCTGCACACTTCATTGCTATTAGAGAGGATTTCTCTCTAGATCAGTTTTCCAGGATATATGTAATGGAAGTGGTAAAATTGCATGGAGTACCACTTTCTATTATATCTGATCGGGATATGAGGTTTACCTCAACGTTCTGGCGAAGTCTTCAGCATACTCTAGATACAGAGTTGAGTTTCAGCACTACTTATCATCCTCAGATAGACGGTCTGTCTGAGAGGACAATTCAAACACTAGAAGGTATGTTGAGAGCTTTCTCTATAGATTTCAAAGGTGGTTGGGATCAACACCTACCTTTGGTGTAATTTTCTTATAATAATTTCTTTCACTCCAGTATTCAGATGGCCCCTTATGAAGATCTCTATGGAAAGAAATGCAGGACTCCAACTTGATGGGATAAAGTTTGGGAAAGAAAGCTATTAGGACCTGATCTTGTTGATGAAATGGCAGAAAAGGTCAGATCTATTCAACAACACATAAGAGCAACTCAGAGTCGATTGAAAAGTTATACCTACAACTGAAGAAAAGACCTAGAGTTTGAAGTGGGAGATAAAGTGTTCTTACGAATATCTCCTTGGAAGAGGGTCATGAGATTTGGAAAGAAGGGAAAGTTTAGCCCTAGATATATCAGTCCTTTTGAAATTCTGGATCATGTTGGAAAGGTAGCTTACCGATTGGTGATTCCACCTAATCTCTCTCAAGTTCACAATGTGTTCCATGTATCTCTCCTAAGAAAGTACTTACCTGATCTTTCACATGTACTGAGCTCAGAAGTTGTACCGTTGGAGCAAGATCATTCTTATGAAGAACAACCGATAGAGATTCTGGATCGTAGTGAAAAAGTCATATGGAACAAGACCACTCGCTTGGTGAAAGTTTTATGGAGGAACCACCAACTAGAAGAAGCTACATGGGAACTTGAGGATATGATGAGGGAGAGGTATCCTCATCTGTTTGTAATGAAGTGACGAATTTCGAGGGAGAAATTCATTTTAAGGGGGATAGAATGTAACAACCTTAGATTTTATGAGAATTTTTTTTATGTCTTATGTTATACGCAACACCAAAAGAATCTTTCACAGTACACAATACGGACTTGTCTTTCATTACACGCAATCGTGGCCTTCCTTGATAGCGTGTGTAGTACGCAATACCGGGTTTCACTAAACAACGATATATTATTATGAACTAGCCGTTATGAATAGTATTAACTACATTTTGAATTTTATTATTCATCTTACACATTTTCTAGAACATGGTAAGAGAACAAAATAATTTTTTCGGGTAAAATAAGTATTTTTCAAAAAATGTAGTTTGCCACCTTTTGATGGAGCTCCCACATTAAATCTAGTTTTTGACATGATTATAAGTTCAATTTGAAAAAATAAAATTCTTCTTTTGAATTAGGTTATAAAAATTTACTTTGGATAAATTTTTGATATTTTTCTGATAACTTTCATATTTTGATGAATAGTAAAAATACGCTAATTTTTAATTAAAAACAACTTTTTTCATTGAGATAATTTATATGGTTAAATTATAATATTGAATGGTTTTAAAGTATAAATAGAATAAATTTTTACAATTTAATATAATGTATTTCATTATCATTAATTTCACATTGAATTCATAGGTAAAAACATTTCAATCTTTGACAATGTTTTAACTTCTAAAACCCATTTTCTTAACAACGAGATTTATTTTAAATTAATTAATGCAACTTATATGTTTTGAATTTTGAAAAATGGATTCCATATTTGGAATAAATGGGTCTAAATTATGTTAATAGGCTACTTTTTATTTTTGGGCATTATGAATAGTAACTACGGTAAATTTTATTTACCATAGTTAAAGGTAAATCAGGTAATTAAGGGTAAATATAAGATTATAAAATTACCCTAACACCTTCCAAAATCCTATTGGATGACTAAAAGTCGACCCATATCACCTAAGGGTCGTATTAGATTCATTTAATGGACTTTTTTCCATGAAAATAATTTAATTATTATTAAAACCAAAGAATGTGACAACATGTCACTTTCTTAAATCTTATAAGTATAATAATTTAAATTTAGTGATAATCTTAATGAAAATTCGAACATGAATAGTATCCAGAACTCTAAAAAATTATCTACATTATAGGAATTTATTTAAAAATTTTAGGGATTATATAATTATCATTAATTTTGACACAATAGTGATGTTGAAATTATTTTATTAATTAAAATATCAAATAAATGGTTTTAAAAATATTAAAATAAATATTATATGAACTATTTAATGTGCTCCACTAATTTTATAGATACATATGTTATTTTATTAATCTATTAAAGCTTTTAGTTAGAACATATCTTCTGTATATATTTTATTTAAATTCAAATAAATGAATAGTGTCAAAATTGACACTATTGTTATTTTATAAAAATAACATATTATAAAATTGTTTAAAAATCACAAAAATATTTAAAAATTATAAATTAAAATTTATAAGGTCGAAAATGTCATAAAGTGTCAAATTATGTAAAATTCACAACACATATGTAATTATTTATAATAATTTAAAATTTAGAGTATTATTACCACAAATAAAATTAAATTGATAAATAAGGATAAATCAAGTTGATAATGTTTAAAATAAATTCCTAACATTTCTAAATTTTATTGGTTGATTATCTTACAACTCTATATCATCTAATATTCAGATATGAGTCATTTTGGAACTTTTTAAGTGGGGTTGGGATTTAATATAAACTAATATTTCTTATATTTCCAAAGGTACCCCTCTCCTCCCTTATAAAGGGCACCTCCTCCCTCTCCTCCTCACACCAATTTTAGCCTTCAATCTCGGCCAATTAATGCCCATTTAACTTCCCCACTTCCCTAGAAACATCCTAAATGTCCTCGTCTTCTTCAAAGACCAATTGTAGTGCCCTAAGAGGAGGTCTCAAAGAGGCGCTTCAAAGAAGAGGTAATGTCCGTTACCGATTCTTTCAACTTTATTTCTTCTTCCATTTCTTCTTATTTAGTTGTTTCATTATGAATTAATAACATCAGTATCACTAATATACTGATATGTTATTATAAGTATTAAAAAACTCTATTTCACCATCTATCCATTCTATGAAAAACGAAATCACCGCGCGTGCGTACGTACGAAATACCGTCTCCACGCTGTGGTGTAATCTATTTTCCAACACCACCTTACTTGGATGGGTATAATGGTGAAAATAAATAACTATATATGATTATTGTAAAAAAAATTTTATTCTGAAATAGTATACATACACTCCAATTCAATTCCACGATCATGGGAACGATATCATCGCTCGTGCGTACGTTCGGAATACCGTCTCCACGATGTGATGCGATTAGTTCTACATGATCTTCATTGAATAATGATTATATAAATGAATTTAATGAATAAATATGATATATAGTACACTAATACCATTATGTAAATGAGTTATCTATAACCCAAAGAGAAGAATAAGAATTTATTCGACAAAACACGCATAAGAACAAAAAGTAATAAACACCCAAATAACAAGTAATAATGAAATATTACTAATAATAAGCTAATAATATGACCATATATGATATCATAACAATAATTATGATTATTTAATAAGTCAATAACATTATTTAAATCATTATACAGGAGGTTTGGACACTTACGAAGAAAATCGGACCTAATGTAAAGGAAAATATCACAATCTCATTTTTATCTGAGATTGTTTATACTTTGGTATTTATTGGGGTGTATTTTATCATCCACATCCATGTTCCCTAAATATTTAATGTTGTTTTGAATCACCTACAATTTTTTAAATCCAACTTTACCCTTCGGTGAGTTTTTAGTAAAGGATATTAAAGGAATCTTTTTGTCGTTTTTCGTACGTGGTACTTTTTGACTTTTTCGACAAAAGTATGAGAAAAATGTTTATTTTTACTTATACGACATGAATGGATTTTTAAATAATTATTTCCAAGAAGATTAATTTACAATTTTTCATGTTTATTTTTAATCAACTTCTTTTAGTTTAAAATTGTATGACATGTTAAGAAAGGACAAATATTTTTCAAGTAGAAAGGATATTTTCCTCAAGAATGGAGTTCAAGTGTTTTATCAAAATTATTTTCCATCTAAGATAATATAGTGTTATGTTTTTATACCTATTATTACATTGATTGGATTATTTTGTGATGGAATTATTTTTATGAATTCATTTATCTTATATGAATTGGTTTATGATGTCATGATGTTTAAGAATCCCATTTTTATTACATAGGTTATACAATGATGTATGATTTATGATTTTGTGGAACACATAATAATGGTATAATTATGATATGGTTGGGACCTATATCTCCCTCCAATGAATTGGGTAAAGATTTTATATCTCATGAGATAGACATGGCTGGAACGACAGGTTAAACCGGTTCAGTAAAACAGGACTGAAATGAGGAGTGAACTCGGTTCAGAAATGGACTTTGTCCACTAAGATAGTCTTGGCAACGATTCTTGACTAATAAGAAATGATTCTCTATGATTATGTGTGTATACCACAAATTTTCATGTTTTAAGTTATGATTAATGGGATTATATTTCACTACCATGATTTATCCCATGTTACAAAATTATGATCTCTTTTGCAGGGTAAGATTTCAAAAATGTTATGTTCTTATGAATTTGATGTGATTGATATTTCTTTTGTTTGCCCTTACTGAGAATTTGAGCTCACCCTTTTGTATTTTTTCTTTCCCCGGGTCAGGAATAAGGGTATTAAGTAAGATATTCCAAAAAGGGACTATAGATATGATGAAATAAATGGGAGACAGTGTAGATGCTTTATGAACCAGTTGTTTATGTTTCCCAGTTTCTAAAGACACTATACCTATACGGTACTTTCATGGTTTTGTTATATTTTGTAATAAGTATGCTTAAATTTTGAAGTATTAACCATGTATGTAAAGTAAGGGTCGTTATAGTTGGTATCAGAGGAAAGGTATAGTCAACCTTTGGAAACTAAGATGTGGAAGCCTTAGTAAGAAACCTAAGGATATGTCTAAGAATAGAACACAATCTTAGTGTTTTAGAAATGTCCATGAACAACCTATGATAAGACCTTAAGTGTGAAATTTTATTCTTGATTATGTGGTTTTCCTATTATAATTAGTGTTGCTCACACTATTCTTCTTGGTTTTAG
This sequence comes from Viscum album, assembly GCA_963277665.1. Classification (NCBI taxonomy): domain Eukaryota; kingdom Viridiplantae; phylum Streptophyta; class Magnoliopsida; order Santalales; family Viscaceae; genus Viscum; species Viscum album. Next base: position 1,333,378,397 of record OY728132.1, on the reverse strand, counting down.
TCAATGGTTGGAACCCGAAGAAACCGTGTTAAAGAGGAATGCGACGGGCAATGAAATGATTTTCCCCCTGATCAACCAAATGTTATGGGAGCTGGAATGAAAAATCTTGTAGCCATGCTCACACAACTTTCTCAAGATATGAATCATTAAGGACTTTCAAATGAGTAAAGGAAGGAGCAAAATTCTGCCGAATCCTTCATGAGGAAGCTTCCACCTTCATTCAGCGGGTCTTCTGATCCATTAGTGGCTGAAAAATGGATAAATACCACTGAAAAGATATTTTCAGTTCTTCAATGTTCTAAACATGATAAAGTCATCTTTTCAGTGTATCGTTTGGAAGGTGATGTTGATCAATTGTGGAATCTTATTAAGAATACGAGGTAAAGGGATGAAATTGAGTCCATGGAATGGGACGAGTTTAAGAACTTGTTTTTCAATAAGTATTTCCATTGTATTATTTGAACAAATATGGAGAAGGAGTTTATTGAATTGGAAAAAAAGGATTATGAATCCGTTGGTACCTACGAAGAAAATTTTACAAGACTTTCAAGGTACGCTTCCAGAATTATTATCCAACTTGAGAGTAAGACCGATCGATTCTTTAGTGGCTTAAAACCAAGTCTTCGAAGGGTGTTATCCATAAGGGATTTCAATAGCTACGAGGAAATTTTTCGATGTGCTCTCAAGGTTGAGATGGTGATTGGTGTAACCCATCAGTCACATGGGTTTGATAAGAAGAGGAAAATGGAATTCAATGGAAAATCTAAAGACCACACTGAAAAGAAGATGAGTTTTCCCTTATGCTCAAAGTGTGGAAAGAAACATGGAGGAAATTTTCTTAATGGGACAAGAAAATGTTATAAGTGTGGAAAAGAAGGTCATCGGGCAATTGAATGTCGAAATAATGGGAAGAAGATGTCTAATGATGCAAACAAAGAAAGGGATACACAGAATGAACCTACTACACTTCAATGTTTCAAGTGCAAGGAGATGGAGAATTATTCCAATCAATGTCCAAATCCAAGGGTTAATGATGATGATCGACGTCAACAAACTCTTAAGTCCAAAGACAAAGGAAAGTCACAGGCAATTACTATCGGCGATGTGGAGTACGACAACGAAGTTGTGAGAGGTACACTTACCATCCACTCTAAAGTAGAAAATGTTTTATTTGATTCTGGATCCACCCACTCTTTTGTTTCTGAAGAATTTTCTAAGGGTATCACCATATTACCTCAATAATTAGATGTTGAGTTGGCTGTGAAAACTCCTAATGGAACAACAGTCGCATCAAAAGTTTACAATTATTCTCTGATTGAAGTTTGTGGGAAAGTGCTTCCTGCAAATCTTGTCATCCTTCCTATAGTGGAATTTGATGTGATTCTTGGCATGTATTGGATTTCTTTATATGGAGCTCATATCAATTTCCAAATAAGGGAATTCACATTTCATATTCCAGATCAATATATGATCGTCTATCGATGCAAAGATGAATATAAACATCCAGTGGAAATTTCTTCTATCTTATGGGTCTTGATTCCACTAAATGAAGGTTATTTATCTCAAATGGTTGGAGAGAAACTCACGATTAATAATATACCCATTGTACAATAATTTGATGATGTCTTTCCAGAGGAATTTCCAGGTCTTCCACCAAATCGTGAAGTTGAGATTTCAATAGAACTCGTACTGGGTGCTTTGCCTATTTCAAAGACACTTTATAGAATGGCCCCAATTGAGTTGTAGGAATTGAAGAAGAAACTCCAAGAGAATCATGATAAAGGATTCATACGCCCTAGTGCGTCACCTTGGGGAGCACCTGTTATGTTTGTTAAGAATAAATATGGATCAATGAGGCTCTTCATTGATTATCGAGAACTTAACAAGATCACTATCAAGAACAAATATCCTCTCCCACACATTGATGACCTATTTGACCAACTACGTCGAGCTCAATACTTTTCCAAGATTGATATTCATTTAGGGTATCATAAATTAAGGTTCAAAAGGGAGGATATACCAAAGATGGCTTTCTGTACAAGGTATGGACACTATGAATTTATAGTGATGACATTTGGTCTTACTAATGCCCCTGCTATCTTCATGGATCTAATGAATAGAGTCTTTAGAGACTATCTTGATCAGTTTGTGGTAGTCTTTATAGATGATATTATTGTCTATTCAAAGAGAAAGGAAGAACATTATGATCACTTGAGAATTGTATTAAAGACCCTAAGAAAGGATAAGATTTATGCCAAATTTACCAAGTGTGAATTTTGGCTTCAAAAAGTTTCATTTTTGGGTCACATAATCTCAAAATAGGGGATATTTGTGGATCCAGCAAAAACAGAGGTCATCGAAAGATAGTCGAGACCAAAAACAGTAACTGAGATCCGAAGTTTTCTTGGTTTGGCTGGATATTACCGACGTTTTGTGAAATATTTTTCAAGGTTATCTAACCCACTCACCAAGTTGACTCAAAAAGCAGTTAAGTTTGTTTGGACGGAGGAATGTGAAGAAAATTTCAAAGAGATAAAAAGAAGGTTAGCCAGTGCACCTATGCTCAAACTACCTTGCGGTGGAGAATGGTTTTTGATCTACAGTGATGCATCCAAGAAGGGATTGGGGTGTGTTCTCATGCAAAATAATATGGTGATAGATTATGCCTCAGGACAGTTGAAAATCCATGAGCAAAATTACCCAACTCATGATTTGGAGTTAGCTGCGGTAATCTTTGCATTAAAGATTTGGAGGCATTACCTTTATGGTGAAAGGTGTGATATTTATGCTGATCATAAAATTTTAAAGTATATTTTCACAAAAAAGGAGCTGAATATGCATCAAAGAATATGGTTGAAGCTGATTAAGGATTACGACTGTTCAATTCATTACCACCCTGGGAAAGCAAACAAGGTAGCAGACGCATTAAGTCGACATGACCATGCTATCTTATCCATGATGAGGATCATAAAAGATCCAATATTTATGGATTTACAAAGGATGGATCTTGGAATTTTAATGGAAGGGGAGAAATATTATCTTTATCAAATGAATGTTCAACCATCTATACATGTGAAGATTCAAGAGGCACGGAAAAAAGATGTCGAGTTACAACAGAAGACGAGAAATGTACCTGAATTCAACCTTGATTGTGTTGGGATAATAAAGTTCAGGAATCGGGTTTGTGTTCCTCCCATCCCCGAATTAAAGAATGAGCTGCTGGATGAGGCTCATAGTTCTTCATTCTCTATTCATCCTAGAAGCACGAAGATGTATAAGGACCTAAAAGAGTACTTCTGGTGGGATGGAATGAAAGGAGATGTTGATGAATATGTCTCTCGATGCTTGGTTTGTCCGAAAGTTAAAGCTGAGAGACAGAAGCCTAAGGGGATGTTACAACCATTACCCATACCAGAATGGAAATGGGAAAACATCACTATGGACTTTTTCACTGGACTTCCTAAAACATCCAAAGGCAATAATGCTATTTGGGTCATAGTTGATCGTCTTACAAAGTCTCCACACTTCATTGCTATTATAGAGGATTTCTCTCTAGATCAGCTTGCCAGGATATATGTAAAGGAAGTGGTATGATTGCATGGAGTACCACTTTCTGTTATATCTGATTAGGATCCGAGGTTTACCTCAAAGTTCCGGCGAAGTCTTCAGCATACTCTAGATACAGAGTTGAGTTTCATCACTACTTATCATCCTCAGAGAGACGGTTAGTCTGAGAGGACAATTAAAACACTAGAAGATATGTTGATAACTTGCTCTATAGATTTCAAAGGTGGTTGGGATCAACACCTACCTTTGGTGAAATTTTCTTAATAATAGCTTTCACTCCAGTATTCAGATGGATCCTTATTAATCTCTCTATGGAAAGAAATGCAGGACTCCAACTTGCTGGGATGAGGTTGGGGAGAGAAAGCTATTAGGACCTGATCTTGTTGATGAAATGGCATAAAAGGTCAGATCTATTCAACAACACATAAGATCAGCTCAGAGTTGACAGAAAAGTTATGTCGACAACAGAAGAAAAGACCTAGAGTTTGAAGTGGGTGATAAAGTGTTCTTACAAATATCTTCCTGGAAGAGGGTCATGAGATTTGGAAAGAAGGGAAAGTTGAGCCCTAGATATATCGGTCCTTTTGAAATTCCGGATCATGTTGGGAAGGTATCTTACCGATTGGAGCTTCCACCGAATCTCTCTCAAGTTCACGATGTGTTCCATGTATCTCTCCTATGAAAGTACATACCTGATCCTTCACATGTACTCAGCTCAAAAGTTGTACCGCTGGAGTAAGATCTTTCTTATGAAGAACAACCAATAGAGATTCTGGATCGTAGAAAAAAAGTCCTACAGAACAAGACCACTTTCTTGGTGAAAGTTTTATGGAGGAACCACCAATTAGAATAAGCTACATGGGAACTTGAGGATATGATGATGGAGAGGTATCCTCATATGCTTGTAATGAAGTGACGAATTTTGAGGGCGAAATTAATTTTAAGGGGGGTAGAATGTAACACCCTGAGATTTTATGAGAAATTTTTTTATGTCTTATGTTATACGCAACACCAAAGGAATCTTTCACAGCACACAATACGGACTTGGCTTGCATTACATGCAATCGCGACCTTTCTCGATAGTGTGTGTAGTACGTAATACCAGGTTTCACAAAACAACGATATATTATTATGAACTAGCCTTTATGAATAATATTAACTAAATTTTTAATTTTATTCTTCATCTTACACATTTTCTAGAACATGGTAAGATAAAAAAATAATTTTTTCGGGTAAAATAAGTATTTTTAAAAAAATGCAGTTTTGCCGCCTTTTAATGGCGCACCCACATTAAATCTAGTTTTTGACATGATTATAAGTTCAATTTGACAAAATAAAATTCTTATTTTGAATCAGGGTATAAAAATTTTCTTTGGATAAATTTTTGATATTTTTCTGATAACTTTCATATTTTGATGAATAGTAAAAATACGCTAATTTTTAATTAAAAACAACTTTTTTCAATGAGATATTTTATATGGTTAAATTATAATATTGAATGGTTTTAAAGTATAAATAGAATATATTTTTACCATTTAATATAATGTATGTCATTATCATTAATTTCACATTGAATTCATAGATGAAAACATTTCAATCTTTGGCAATGTTTTAACTTCTAAAACCCGTTTTCCTAACAACGAGATTTATTTTAAATTAATTAATGCAACTTTTATATTTCGAATTTTTAAAAATGGATTCCATATTTGGAATCAGTGGGTCCAAATTATGTTAATAGGCTACTTTTTATTTTTGGGCATTATGAATAGTAACTACGGTAAATTTTATTCACCTTAGTTAACGGTAAATCGGGTAATTAAGGGTAAATATAAGATTATAAAATTACCCAAACACCTGCCAAAATCCTATTAGATGAATAAAAGTCGACCCATATCACCTAAGGATCGGATTAGATTCATTTAATGGACTCTTTTACATGAAAATAATTTAATTATTATTAAAACAAAAGAATGTGACAACATGTCACTTTCTTAAATCTTATAAGTATAATAATTTAAATTTAGTGATACAATTAATGAAACTTCGAACATGAATAGTCTCAAGAAATCTAATACAATTATCTACATCATAGGAATTTATTTATAATTTTTAGATATTAAATAATTATCATTAATTATGACCCAATAGTGATGTTGAAATTATTTTATTAACTAAAATATCAAATAAATGGTTTTAAAAATATTAAAATAAATATTATATGAACTATTTAATGTGATAAACTAATTTTCTAGATACATATGACATTTTATGAATCTATTAAATCTTTTATTTCGAACATATATTCTGTATATAGTTTATTTAAATTCAAATAAATGAATAGTGTCAAAATTGACACTATAGTTATTTTATAAAAATAACATATTATAAAATTGTTTAAAAATAAAAAAAATATTTAAAAATTATAAATTAAATTTATATGGTCTACAATTTCATAAAGTGTCAAATTATGGAAAATTCACAACACATATGTAATTATTTATAATAATTTAAAATTCAGAGTATTATTACCACAAATAAAATTAAATTGATAAATAAGGATAAATCAAGTTGATAATGTTTAAAATAAATTCCTAACATGTCTAAATTTTATTGGTTAATTATATTACAACTCTATATCATCAAATATTCGTATATGAGTCATTTGGGAAGTTTTTAAGTGGGTTTGGGATTTAATATAATCTAATATTTCTTATATTTCCAAAGGTGCCCCTCTCCTCCCTTATAAAAGGGCACCTCCTCCCTCTCTTACTCACACCAATTTGAGCCTTCAATCTCATCCAATACCTGCCCATTTCACTTCCCCACTTCCCTAGAAACATCCTAGAGGTCCTGGTCTTCTTCAAAGACCAATTGTAGTGCCCTAAGAGGAGGTCTCAAAGAGACGCTTCAAAGAAAAGGTAATGTCCGTTTCCGATTCTTTCAACTTTATTTCCTCTTCCACTTCTTCTTATTTAGTTGTTTCATTATGAATTAATAACATAAGTATCACTCATATAGTGATATGTTATTATAAGTATGAAACAACACTATTTCACCATCTATCCATCCTACGGAAAACGAAATCACCGTGCGTGCGTACGTACGGAATACCGTCTCCACGCCGTGGTGTAACCTATTTTCCATCACCACCATACTTGTATGGGTATAATGGTGAAAATAAATAACTATATATGATTATTTTAAGGTTTTATTAATTCTGAAATAGTATACATACACTCCAATACAATTCCACGATCATGGGAATGATATCATCGCTCGTGCGTACGTACGGAATACCGTCTCCACGATGTGATGCGATTCATTCTACATGATCTTCATTGCATAATGATTATATAAATGAATTGAATGAATAAATATGATATATAGTACACTAATACCATTATGGAAATGAGTTATCTATTACCTAAAGAGAAGAATAAGAATTTATTCGACAAAACAAGCATAAGAACAAAAAGTAATAAACACCCGAATAACAAGTAATAATGAAATATTACTAATAAGAAGCTAAGAATATGACCATATATGATATCATAACAATAAGTATGATTCTTTAATAATTCAATAACATTATTTAAATCATTATACAGGAGTTTCGGATACTTACGAAGCAAATCGGACCTAAGGTAAGGGAAAATATCACAATCTCATTTTTATCCGAGATTGTTTATACATTGGTATTTACTGGGGTGTATTTTATCATCCACATCAACGTTCCCTCAATATGTAATATTGTTTCCATTCACCTAAAATTTTTTAAATTCAATTTTACCCTTCGGTTAGTTTTTAGTAAAGGATATAAAATGAATCTATTGTCATTTTTCGTACGAGGTACTTTTTGACTTTTCCGACAAAAGTATGAGAAGAATGTTTTTTAACTTATACGACATGAATGGATTTTTAAATCATTATTTCCAAGAAGCTTCATTTACAAGTTTTCATGTTTATTTTTAATCATCTTCTTTTAGTTTAAAATTGAATGACATGTTAAGAATGGAAAAATGTTTTTGAAGTAGAAATGATATTTTCCTTAAGAATGGAGTTCAAGTGTTTTATCAAAATTATTTTCCATCTAAGATAATATAGGGTTCTGTTTCTATCCCTATTATTACATTGATTTGATTATGTTGTGATAGAATTATTTTTATGAATTCATTTATCTTTTATGAATTGTTTTATGATGTCACGATGTTTAAGAATCCCATTTTTATTACATGTGTTATACAATGATGTATGATTTATGATTTTGTGGAACACATAAGAATGGTATAATTATGAGATGGGTGGGACCTATATCTCCCTCCAATATATTGGGTAAAGATTTTATATCTCATGGGATAGACATGGCTGGAACGGCAGGTTAAACTGGTTCAGTAAAAGAGGACTGAAACAAGGAGTGAACTCGGTTCAGAAATGGACTTTGTCCACTAAGATAGTCTTGGAAACGAGTCTTGGCTAATAAGAAATGATTCTCTCTGATTATGTGTGTATGCCAATAATTTTCATGTTTTATGTTATGATTATTGAGATTACATTTCACTGCCATGATTTATCCCATGTTATGAAAATATGATCTCTTTTGTAGGGTAAGATTTCCAAAATGTTATGTTCATATGAATTTGATGTGATTGATATTTCTTTTGTTTACCCTTAATGAGAATTTGATCTCAGCCTTTTGTATGTTTTCTTTCCCCAGGTCAGGAATAAGGGTATTATGTAAGATATTCCAAAAAGGGACTATAGATATGATGAAATAAATGGGAGACAGTGTAGATGCTTTATGTACCAGTTTTTTATGTTTCCCGATTTCTAAAGACACTATACCTATACGGTCCTTTCATGGTTTTGTTATAAGTTGTAATAAGTATGCTTCAATTTTGAAGTATTAACCATTTATGTAAAGTAATGGTCGCTATATATCTATCTCATTATCATCCCAATCCTTAAGTTACTAGGGTGGTGAGGTTTTGAATTGAGAATTTGAGTTTTTTTTAGTTATTTTTTTTGGAATTTGACTTGGAATGATGGTTTTTTATCCCATTTGAGTATAGAAATGATTTAAGGGGTCCCTATTGGGTCTTGGGGAGAAATAGAGGAGAAATTGAGCTTCATAGTTAATTTGAATGGCCTGAACATCCATACAGATCCCATATATCTTAGTTATTTCACCTCGTTAATACTTGTTGCATGATTGGAACGTGGTTTTCCAATCCATGCGACTGAATCATGTACAACCCTTTTTCTTCTCCAATGGATCTATTTCAACTCCTCTTAGTGTAAAATATATCCTAAATTAGTTTTAGTTTTTTGAAGATAAAATAAATTGAGTTTTTATGATATTTTTATACTATTTTAGTGGATTTTGTTTGATGGATTATGTGGTGTTTTGATTATGTTTTATTTTTAAAGGTTTGTTGATTAAAATGCGGATTTTACTAAAATGGTTAATTTTAATATTTGGTATAAATGGGTTGATTAAAAAAAATCTTTTTTCTCAAATAGTGTCTTATAAAGTAGTTATTTTCATTATGGGGTTTTAAAAAATGTTTTAAAAGGAAAGTGATTTTTTATATAACTGCTTTAAAATTAAATTTAATTAATTTAGATATGATTTTAAATTAAAATTAAATTTAAAAATGGTTTCATTGTGTTTTTAAAATATAGTGACATGTGTTTCACTAAGGTTTTTTTATTTTCAATAAGGAGTTGGAGTTTTTTCAAGATCCTGGCTCAGAAGAGTGTGTTTTCAAAATTCTTTAGTAGAAGTTAGTGATTTTGAAGGAAAATTTTCTTTTCATGGTATAGAATTGATGTGTTTTGTTTTGGTGATTTATGTTTTTGTATTTTTCCTTATTTATGATGAGACTATTTGATTTAATTTTTTTGCATGAATTTACAATTTTTATATATTTTTTCAATAGTAATATGCCTCTCATAATGGTCAAAAGATAAAGTAGAGGACCTATTATTGAGAATGATCCTCTTAGTGAATACTCATATTTATTTAAAGAAGTTCCCTTTAATTATAGAATCTACCTAGACTCTAAATTGAGTAGTGTAACTAGAACCATATATTCTCTTAGATACTATTTTATTATTATTATATCAATATATTCCTTCTTTCCATAATGATCACCATTTTACCAAAGTGGTGGGGTTGTTGGAAAAATTGATATAATACTCAATTCTCTTGAAACACATTAAGCTTCATAGGTGAGATATATCATAGGGTTTTCTTATTGGTCCTAGTTGAGTGTGGTGTGAGTCCATGGTACCTTGTTAGCTATGTTAAGGTATATCATGATAGTTATTCATTATTATTTTCATCCAATGATTTTATTTCAAAGACATGAAGGTGGATAGAGATCTTAAGTTCAAGAGCCTTTGTTAGGGTGATAAGTTAGTAAATGAGTATGTTGAGAAATTATCAGGGTTATTTATCTTCTCTATGGAGTTAGTTTTTAACGATTCTAAGAAAGATAATTTATTTATAGTCGGTATTCACCTATATTTTTGTTTATTTGTGCTTGAGTTTGGCCTAAAATCCTTTAAATATGTTTTTAGGGAGGCCATTCAGGTGGAATTTTACCAATAAAGGTAACCTATGATGGGTGATGCATTTTTTCCATCATATCAGATTAAAGGTATCATAACAGGTGTAAAGAAGAAGCAAGAAGACCCCAAATTAGAAGTGTGGGTCCCTCGTCATTGGGAGAAGATACCACTAATGTTATTCTAGTGTGGGTATCCAAGAAACTCTAAACCTTTATATATTGAAGTTCAAAGGAATTTATTTTGTTGTTTTATTTTAGGATATCTTAAAAAACTGTATGATAGTTTATTAGAAGAAATATCAGTATTTATCTATTTGTTTATGATGGTTTCTTTTGGGACTATTTTTGGATAGTTATAAGATAAATTGAGATTTTAATATTCTGATATTTATCTTGAGAATCTATTGGAATATTATTTTATATATAGTTATGGATGTAATTTATAGTGTTCCTAATTATTAGTTGTATCTCTTATAATATTTTGAGTTTTTGATTGTTGGTTGTGATGAGGTTTTTGGTTCATGTTGGTTGGACTTGGGAAAGGTCCTTGGATATATATTTAGTTAACTAGAGGGGTAATCACCAGTTGATATTACACACTAGATAGTGTTTGGCATGTAATTTTATTGATTCTTCATGAGATAATGATCTAGTTTTTGACTCTAGTTTATCCTTATGTGTTTTGACCTATGGTTGGAATTCATGTAATTATTTAATAATTCTTATGGTTTTTTATTTTTCTCTTGGATTGGAAGTGTTAATGTATTGAGGTTGGGTTTGATCTTATGGTTTTTTGGATGTTTTGAGGATGTGAATTTCTATTTTTTCTTCTAGTTATAACATGTCACAAAAAATTCAAAATGATGGAGAGACCATGATAGATATCCTTTTATCTTATTAGGATTCTTTGATAAAGGTTTGTGTTTTAGTTGTTCTTAGAAACATCTAGAAATTATTGGATGATTACTTCAATCATTTTGAGTATTCCGTATAGATGATTTCATGGATGGGTCAGGTTTATAAGTTAACCTTATTTTATTCTTTTTGAATATCCTCCAGTATAACAACCTATTATATGATGTGTTTGTTGGGTGGGGGGTTACTTTTCTATTGCCTTATATTCTTGACTGAGGAATATTTGTGGAAAAATGTAGCATGGTTGTGATAATTTTAACACCCACAGTTACTATAGTTATTTTTTTCGTCATTTTATACTAATTTGGGTTGTCTTGAGTTTTGGTAAATTCTGAACTTAAAATTTGATGTTTTTATTTACTTTTTTGGGTGTTTCATGGTTATCCCACAAATTTAGAAGAAACTATTTATAAATTGTGTGAGGGGTTCTATCTTAGAAACTGTAGAGTTTCACATGGTTTTCACACAATTTTTCCAACCATAAAGAGAACCCAAGTAGAAAATGAAACTTTATTGGTGTTTAAGGGTTGGTCTTCATGGTTGGATCATAGTTACCCCTAACCATGTGGTTAAACCATGTTCTTCACCCAATTTTTAGAATTTTTAAAATCCTTAAGTTACCCCTCCATTATTTTAACCCATGGAACCTCTTTTCTACTCCCACTTAGTCTTTCCACTATTAGACACACCTCCCCTTGTTCTTCTCCACCTCCACAGAGTTTTTTATGTATTCATTCTAGGTTTAAACTTGATTCGTCAAGGTATTTCCCTTTAACACTCATATCATTTCATTGATTCTTTAATCTTGGTTATAATTTCTCCCATGTACCCTTGGGGTATTATTGGAATGTTTAGGGTTCAGAGTTAGAATAGTGTTGGGGATTTTAATGTATAGGTATTGTATACATCATATCATCCCTTGTTTGGGTGTTTACCACCAAAGACAACATGTTTTGTCCTTCTCGTCTAAATTTTCATTCTGTTAAGGTAAGTGTTTATATGAAATTACTTCATTTAGGAATTAAAAGTGCACTTAAGGTTTATAAATTTCTTTTTAACTAAATTTTGTCTATATGTAATATGTAAGTGGGGTTTCCAAATGGTTTCCATGAATTTTTTACTTGGAATAAAAGGGTTTGTGAATTTCAAATAGTTCATTGAAATATTGGTTTAACCATGCCATTACCTTTGTGAAAATGACACAATGGAACTATAAAGAGGTTTTTATGGAAAATAATGGATTTTATCCACGTTTTATCTTTAAATAATTAAACCCATGTTTTGTAAAGGGGTTTTTTAATTGTAAATAGTGTGTGAGTGACCTTTAAGGCCCATTAAGAACATTATAAAGTGAATGGTTTTTTGGAGAGTTAATCATTGATTTCCCCTTATTATTACACATGTTTATGGGTTTTTTTATTTACATGTTGTGGATGTATAAGGTGAAAACGGGTATATTCCATATGTGGAAATTGAAGGTGAGGGCGAGTTATTGTTTGTGAGTTGTTTATTGATATTACCATGATTGTTCACTCAACTTATCTTTATGTTTTTTAATGGGAACTTGATTAACTTTGTGGGAGAACTATATTTATGCTAAACTAGTTGGTACACACATCACCAGTGTCCCCAATAGCATGAAATAAGGCTATGTGGGGATGGTCATATCAGTGAGTATGAAGCGTGTTATGTAAGAAAACATTGTTGGGTATAGATACATTAGGACAATAGTTAATCTAAACTTTGTTTAGAAGATTTTAATTTTTTCTCCCATTAGTAACTAGGGTAGATATAATGAAACATATTCCTTTATTGGTGGTTTATATTGGATATTTATTACATGTTCTTGATTGTATTTCCCCTGGATCATTTTATTGAGGAACCCTTACTTTCATTATTTTACTCTTAACTTATTCTTCCAATCATTGCAGAATAATTTAACCTATATTTTTGGATTATTTCATTTTAAATGGTTTTAAAAGATGTTTGGGAGAACCTTTTTAATCTAATTTTATAATTTTTATATTTTCAAAGAAGAATCAATATGTGTATTTTGGTCAAAAAACTTAGGTTTAGTAACTCTTTAAAAGTGATTGTTTTTCTTTTCAAAAACCAACAGAAAACTTTGAAATATGACCAAGGATTTGATATTTTTTAATGTGATTATTTTTAAAAAACCCAATTTATAGTTATATTTTCTAGACTAGCATTTATGAATTTATTTATGAAATAAATTTCAAAGAATAAATGGGTGGTGACCTACTGGGTTGTATAGGTCATGCCTATATATTGCATGTTCTAGGTTTCAACTATATTGGATTTTTTTCTTTGTTTTAGTGATAGGTTAGTTGGGATGTGATGAGAAACCATATGTTGGATGGATTTTTCTTCATGTTGGGATCATTTGTTTTATTTTTAGAGGTATTTTATTGGCTAGGGTGACCATACCTGTATCTGCTTTCAGTTTCATTTATTTATTTATTTTTCTTTTTGTATATTTTTTATGGATGATGTGTTTTATTGTTTAAATGAGTTGGATAATTTTAACCATTTATGATAACTCATTTGGTTTTTTTATTCCTTTTATTTTTTCTTATTCTGAATTATATATGTGGTCTATGATGGATTATTTGTAATTGATCCACTATCTTCTACTCTAATTTTAGGGATAAATTATTCCAAATGGAGTGTTCATTGATTCCTAAACACTAGTTTATATACTATGGGGATCCTTAACTCCATTCAGACTAATTAGGGAATTTGGTTGGGTAATGGTTCAGGTGGAATCCTAGATTGGTTCATTATATATTAACCCTAAGTGCATTAGGGCTAGAGCGTGAAATAATTTTTAGTATATAGAAATGGATTTAACTTCTAGGAAAACACACACTATTAACTTTAGAAAAATTTTAGGATGTTTTCCTATATTAAGATTTATTGTTAACCTTTTCACTATTGTATTCAAGTCCAAATTAAACAAAAATTTATCAAGATGTTTCTTACTGCATTCCAAACCCAAATTCATAGAGTCACATGCTTTCATAATTCATCCTAATTTTTTTCCAAAAGAATATTAATCATAAAATAATTAATATATACCTTAATAATATATAATCCCAAAAATATAATAATATTTCCCTAAAATAACATGAATTTACCTTATATCAAATTAATTTTAAATCCATATGTTTATCCCATATTATATTCAAAAAATAAATCAACACTTTGTTTTAATTAACCAAAATTACCTAAACAAAAAACTACACATCCACCCAACGGTTTATCTATACTTGAAACATGAATTCTTCCTAAAACCCAATAAATACCTCCTTATATATAATTATTCACATTAAAATCCAATCATATATGACCTTAAAAGGGGTATATATGCCTTTAGACTGATAATCAACCTTAAAATTATAAAATGATGATGGTATCTAATACTATTAAATTTTCATCATCTTATAAAATATTAACCTCTAAATTTATTAAAACCATGCCCTAAAACCAACCAAGATGCATCATATGAGCACTCCCAGATCTGGTGATAAAAAAAATTTGTACAAACTAGTCATAATATGAATTGAAATAGTCCAAACATAACCATCCATAATTATAATATCAATAAAAATATTGATCTACTTTCATACCCAAGACCTTTTAGTTTTATAGTTTTAGAAAATTATGAAAATAATTTTACATATAAAACTATATCTTTCACATTAAATAGGACTTTTTCTAGCTAAATCAAGGTCTCCTTATTTAAGAATAAGTCGTCAATGTCTTATATGAAATTATCCACACTTGAAACTCATATAGATATATCATATATAATATTTTACTCAAAAAAATATATAAATGGTAACATAATATTGGTTAACTAAAATGCTTAACAAGGGTAAACATAAGTGATAAAAATCAAAGACCATAAGTGAACATAATATAAACATGTGGGTTTGTGAACATAATTGAGGTACATGAACACATCATTTGGAAGTAATACCTAAAAAATATGGGTCATAAATTAAATAATCATAACATAAGGATTTTGGAATAAAAAAGTAGCATCAAAATAATGTGGAAACAATAAAAAATATGAAAACATAAGCATACATGAAGAATAACTTCCAAAAAAATATAATCATAGTGGAGAGAGTATAATAGTGAATTAGGTTTACAACCTAGTACCCTACATATCATATAATGAGATATAAAACATTACCCAATGCATTTGACGTATATATAATTATGGGACCACCAATCACATCATAATATGTACATGCACATTTTTTTCACATAATAAAACATTCATAATTTAATCAAAGCATAATTAACCCTAGAAATAAACAGGTTTCATAAATATTTCCACAAAATATGATCAGAATCCATCCAAATAATCAAGTTGGATGGTATTAATATATTATATCCTCATATAATCATAAGAAACATTAATGGATCTTGACATTTATGAAATCTGTTTATAAGAATATTGGTTACTCAATGATTTCAAATGATATCCCATAAGAATAGATTTAGAATTGGACTATTAGATACTTCAAGTTAAATCTCCTAAAATAAAACATTATAAGAGAATTTATGGGATAATACATGAAACAAAATTATAAATGAGATATATTTTTATATTTTGAAAGAAAAAATGAATCAAAATTATAATAATTTTTATAAAGCTATAGCTAAAAAAACAAACTGACATG
Organism: Viscum album; assembly: GCA_963277665.1. Lineage (NCBI taxonomy): Eukaryota > Viridiplantae > Streptophyta > Magnoliopsida > Santalales > Viscaceae > Viscum > Viscum album. Next base: position 1,333,362,628 of record OY728132.1, on the reverse strand, counting down.
TCACTTAAGAAACTCATTTCAAGGTGGTAAAATGAGGAAATTTTTTACCTCAATTTTAAAATAATCACAAATATTTAAACCTTGAAAATAAATGAAGATAAAGGTATGAAATTTGGAGTAAAATATTAAAAAAAAGTGAAATAAAATCCATTTATTTATTCTTATAAGATATTAATATTTACTTTTAAAATGAAAAATTACATAAAAATAGAAATAGGATTTTATTTGAAAAATAATGTGTGCTTGGAATATATTATTGATTATGAATAATTTACATGATGATAGAAATACTTGTTCATAAGAAACATATTAAAAAAAATATTTTCAAAAATTAGTAAAGAAAGAAACAATAACCTTATAGAAAAAATTAATACAATTTATTTTATAACTTCTGTAAAGAAATTAAAATATTTCAGAAAATTTACTTAAGAAATATTTAAATTATAGATAATAAAATTCTTGAGAAAACATAAATAATGTTAAAATGAAAGAAAAATATCCATTAGAAAGGGTGATCATTATTTTTAACAAAACAATATTTACATAGAGAATTAAATCTTTAAAAGAAGAATATTTTTATGTAATGATTCAACTAATATATATATGAAGATAAAAAATAACATTAAATTGAAAAATTGTAGAATAAAAGAAACTTATAAGAGCATATTCAAGGAAGATAGTGTATGAATAAAGTGAAAAGGAAGCCAAGATGAAAAAACCATCATGACTTTTGTACCATTCAAATTAAAAACCATTAAAATAGGTAACATTAAATGTAACATTAAATACCATTAATAAAGATTCAATCATGATATAATATGTCAAATATTTAGTATATACACCATAATAAGAAACTAATTTCATATTCAAAAACAAGTATCAAAGAAGGAAATTTGATACGGAAAACCCCTTACAGACATTGTAATATTTGAAATTAGAATCCTTTGGAAGGGATTTTGTGAGAAATAAATTTAAATACCAAAAAATAAATATTAAACATAGCATAATACACTGATATAGTGGAATAAACCAAACCTAAAAGGATGAAGTTCAAGAATAAATTTTATAACTCAATGAAAGTAAATTAAGTTAATAATAACACTTTTGACTTAGGTAATGTATGAAGTGATGGAAAAATGAAATGGTAGATCATAAATGAAAGTTAAAATCCCAAGAATAAACAATAATTTAATATTTAATAATTAAATAAGATCTTATTTACACCATATAAAATTAAATTTGTTTATAATAATAAGCATGAATCAAGGAATTTAAATTTGTACAAATAACCCTTTCCTTGGATTTTTGTTTAGTAAGATGTACTCTAACCTCTTATGTAATAAAAAATGACTCTTTGATAATTTCTGTTAGAACATTTTTCATTTATATTTCATTTTTTATATTCTATTTATAATCACATGTCTTTAATTTATTGAATAGTTTTTTATCAAATCAACTGCTTGGGGCTGTTCAGTCAATTTCACCAAAATTGCTTTGATATGTTAAAAGTGGTCAAAGGTGTTATGAAATAGTTCCATAATCTCCATAATTATATATTTATAGGTTATTTATAATTCTAGTGGCATAAAATTTATACATCTAAATATACTTTTTAAAATATATTTAAATAATGAAAGATGCTTCGGTATAGAAAATGGAAAATAAGGTTTGGTAGGGGTTTTTGGAATATTTTTTGGTCAAGATAAGAGGCTTTTGGTACAAGGATAAGTGGATGGTGAAAGGGTATTTTTATAAGTGAGAGGGGAATCATTTTGGTAAATATTAATTTCTTAATATTAAAAGAGATGTTAAATTCAATGAAAGTGTATAAATAATTGATAATTAGTGAGTATAAAATAATATAATTTCATAAATTCACTCATACACCCATTCATTGATGATGTCTTGTGATATTTTAAGACTTTACCTCTTCATTTAACACTTTTACCAATTTTTAAAAGTAACTTCAATATAAGTACAGATAAAGTACACATAAATTAGTAAAAACATTTTTTAGAGAAATGATTTTTTTAGTATAAAAATACTAATATAGAATAATTATTATGAAAAAATTTAATAAAAATTATATTTATTAGTGTATTATTAAACAAATAAAGGTTATTTTTATTTAAAAACAATAAAAACCCAAATGGGATCAAGTAAATATTTAATTAAAGGAACAAAACCAAAATAGTTTTTATTAGAATCAAATATAATACAGGTTCCAAAATATCAATTATAGGTTTCTAAATTAAAAATATCACTTATAAAAAATTTATTTTACTCCCTAAATAAATATTTGATTCATAAAATGGTTTTATAAAATTTAATTCATTCTTATATCATGATGATGTCAAAAATTTACGCTATTTATAAAACTTATATTTTTACAATTCACCCAAAAAAAATCTCTTTAGAAAAATACCAAAAATTAAACCAAACAAAATTTCGAATTGATGAATCCAAAAATGATTCTTATTTTATCAAATTAAAATTATAAAATATTGGTATTTTAATTTTAAATAAAAATATAAAATATAATGAAACTCTTTTAATATAAAAATGAGTTTTTAAACTTTAAGTGTTCTTAATTATATTTCATATCAGTTTCCAATTAAATGTATTATTAATATTTTTTTCAAATTGAAATATTTTCTTATAATAATTCATTGAAAGTGTTTATTTTTATTAAAATACATCATATAAAAAACACAATTCTTTAAAGAATAGGACTTAATAACACTAGATGATTTTAATCACATCCCATTAACTATTTATCTTATAACCATCAAATTTATTAAATTAATAGGTATTATAATAAATAAAATTATTCTTTAAAACAATAGTAATAATATTTAAAATAAACCATTTTAACTATCTTTTTATTTACATATGTTTTCACTCTTCTTGTAAATTTCTAAATGATATTTTATATTTTATTCTCGTGATTTATTAATTTTTATCTTTCATTATAAACAAAATCAAAGTCTATTTTAGTGTTAAAATGAGTATAATATAATTTATTTAGAATAATATTTTTTTTAAAGAAGATGCATATTAAAATATCAGGGTTTTTTAGTTTTTAGTGGCAGTTTTGAAAACTATCGTAAACTGTTACTCTATGTTTTAGACATTCTGTTCAGAAACCAACTTTAATTCAAGGATGTTTTAAAAAAAACTTTGAAAATTAGTGGTACTTTAAACCATCATTAAATATTATTTAATTTATTTTATTTTCATTGTAGTTTTATAAAAAAAATATCACCATTAAGAGGTTGTTTTTTAGGGATGACTTAAACCTCTACTATATACCAAATGTGTTAAATTTTATAATAATTTATAATAATAAACTAATTATTAATAATTTATAAATATATATTTATATATATTGTAAATAATTAAAAAAGATACTAAATAATACATATTTAATAACTAATAAATATTAAATAAAATTATAAAATTATATATAAATATATAAATATAGATATAAATACACAGAAAAAAACATATGTAGAAATATATATTTATATAGAAATACGCATGTGTATTTTAATTAATAAATCATACAAGATAATCAATAATTAATGAATATTAATTATTATTCTAATATTTAATATTAATAATCAATAAATAACCCTCTTTGTGACATCCCTCTATTAACTTTTTATTAATAAAATTTTAGCTTCATATCCTAAGCCTTTTTGATTAAAAATCAATAATAAGTTATTAGGAATAAGTAATTTATAATTTATCATGAATGTTTTTTATTTATTAATTTATATCCATTTAAGTAATGCATAATTAGAATTTAATATTAATTAATAATTAATAATATTAATTAATTAATTGTAAATATAAATTAATATATATATATGTATGTATATTTTTATATAATTATGTTTAGTTATTATTAGCGCTGAAAAATATGTGCCAAAAACTTTGTTATAGAATCCATGATACAATCCTCACTTAGGAAAAAAGTTAAATATGGGAAGAAAAGTAACTCTTTTCATGGAAAAGATGTAAATGGAATCCCTAATTGTCGCATGATTTCTTACATGTTGAGGGATAAATATTCTTTAAAAAAATTCCCATTCTAGTGACGTGGTAGTGAGAACCTCCCACTGGGAGTAGGCTGTTTATTTTATCTATTGTTAAAGAGAAGAGTTAACAAAACCATAAAACCCATTTTGAATGTCTTATGAACAATTTTTCCCTTAGAAAACACCATCTCTAGGGGAAGAATATATCTAGGTGAATGGTTATTTTTAAAGATTTGATTTGACTTCTTATGAATCTAAAATAGACTACCAGATAAAAATTTATGGTTGTTTGAATTTTAAAAGTGTTTGTAAAAATTTCAAATAGTTCCCAATGACCTCCACATGCACACTACTCCTCACTCAGAAATTCTTCACACACAAGACTCCCATGTGACTCTCATCCATAATTTAAGGATTCCTTAGTGAAAATGGTATATCAAACATAGATTTCATGCTTGGTCTATATTCCCAAGCCTACTTTTCTGAAGCCTTTTCACACCCGACTTGTGCACTCAAGTCCAATTGTGTGAGGTTTTTACTGACTAGGGCATGTGAGGCGGTTATACCTTAATTATATACCGACCTCTACCATTTCCTATAAACAGACCTCATGAATCTTATTTTATGTAGACCATTTTGGAAGTTAGGGAGACACAAAAACTCTCATGCCCAAGCCTCCCCTCTCCCTCTTCAAGGGACTCTTAGTTTCCAACCAAAGGTAAATAATGACTAGGGTTCTATGTTCCCTAGATATTTTGGAGGCCCTGTATTAGGGAGGCATATGACATAATCATCCCTTGTATCATATAATTATGTTCCTTGTTCCCTTGTCATCCTTAGTGATTAATACCTAAGAGAGGATTTTCCTGGGTCTCTTACATGAGAATTACTTTGTATAGGTCCCTACCTGACCATGAATTGGTGTTCCACTTCACCAATTCCCCCGTACAAGGGTGATGACTTCTATTAGGTCCCTTCCTGGGCACCTAGCTCTATCATATATGCTTTGAGTTGAGACACTCCTCTTGGTTTTCTAATAATATTTAAGTCGAGATCGTCCTTGTGGTTTCCAAAAACCCACCTTCACTTGAGTATTCTTCTAGGATAAACCATTATGGCCCTCTTATTAATTGTAAGCACAAACTATACTTTCAATTGTCAAATTACCAACCTCAACATTCCATTACTTTCTTATAAGTACTTATTAAGCCTTTTTTGACTGTGCCTTGGGTGGGTCTTGCATTGGGGTCATTTTAAGAGTTTTTAGAAAATTTTGGGATCCCTTGGGGCTATGAAAAATTGGCTCATGGTTAGGTAAAAACATATGTTTTGGCCTAAGAAACCATATGGTTAAGAATGGTCTAGAGTAAGGGGGAACATGTTTTGTCCTAACCATATGGCCACCCCTCCAAACTGTACACCACTAGGCAGAGGGGTAATGCATGGTTAGTTCATGGTTAAAGTAACCACAAAACCAAACTATTTACCCCAAACAGAAGTGCTGTATAGGGTACACAGTTATGGTTCAAAGTTACTCTTAACTGTTCAGTCTCTCCATAAAATCGTGCACACATTATTTTAATTCTCTAAATTTTTAATTTAAAATCCCCATGACCTTGATTTAACCTCTATGGAACCCATAATGTCCTATTTGATTGAAATAATCTTTCCTCATTTCTCAATAGGAATATTTATTTGGATTATAAGAGGATTTATTTCATTATTTATTGATCAACTCAAGGCATGTTTCACTTTGGTTTTGTTTTTTCCTTTTATTCTTAAATACTCATTTGATATCATCTCCTCTCATCATGTGAAATATGAAGGGGTTTTTTATCCTTTATATAAGGGGTTTGATAGAGGATTTATTTTTTTAATATGGATCTAGAATCCTTAGGACCTGATCTAATCTTCATTGGTCTCTATTTTTTAATGTAGTTAGATCTACCTTTGTTCCTGAGATAATTATTTATATACAAGGGAAAATTCATTGAGTTTATTTTTGTTATTTTAAATTACTTTTATCTATTCATTGAATTTAATTAATTTGTGATATCAATGGATTTTTTTATACCAATAATTTTTTATAAGGTGTTTTCTTTAAAAATGGTCTTTTCTTACCAAGTGTTTGATAAAGTTATTGAATGGAGGGTTTAGTTTAAAAATGGGGCTTCAAGCATCTAATAATATTGGTTTTGATTTTAAAATGTTTTATAAAGTATGATCACGAGTTTTTAAATGTTTTTGAAAAAACATAGCACACTAGGTAAACTTGGGTGTGTCCGGAATGGATATGTCACTCGTTGTGGGTGTAATGCCACTTGAGGTTTTCTTTCACTTCAGTATGTGTTTACTTCCACTATATGTCATACCAGTTGGATCCAACATAGTCCTATATTGGGTAGTCCTTTTTTATTTCTAGTACATATACCCATAGGTTAGATCCCAAATGGTGAGTTTTTTCATTTATGATTGGATTATTAACCTGACAGATTGGTAATGGTTATTTTCTCACATGATTTCACTTGATGGATTGGTCATGGTTATTCGCTTACACGTTTACCTTATACCATATTCATGGATTGTATTGATTATTATATCATTATTCATCACATATAATTTTTATATTCCTTATTTTGAGAATATGAAATTATTTTATGAAAACTCAATGGATTATTTAACAATGGTTTTGATTTATGAAAATTATTTGTAAAATTGCATTTTTTTTAAATCTATAACTCTATAATTATTGATATTAGAATTTTTATAGACACTATGGTGGAATTATATTGGTCTTAGTGGTTACACACTAATTTTTTAATTTAGATGGTTATAGACATTGTTTTATAGGACTTAGGTAATTGTAAGGGAATCTCATAGCATGTAACACTATCTTTTCATTGTTTCCTTCACAGTGGGATGGTTTGGAAGTGATTGTTGCTCATAGGGAGACTTTTTTGGTTTAGTATTGTCATACTTTATGGTTTGGATTATTTTTCATTAATTTTATAGATATTTAATGTATCATTTTATTTCACATTTTTATCTGGTTGTTTGTATTGATTTCTTATATACGGGCCTTGTTTCCATTATCTTGTTCCACCTAACCACCATGGAGGGATTGATTAGAAGGATTGTCTAGTTGACATAGTTTTCTTTACTATAGATTGGTATTAGTGGGATGATCAGCTTGATGTGTGTTAACCCTACCTGAGTTTGGTTATATGTATTGGGTAAACAAGAGTTAGGATTATTGGAATTCAGGTAGTAAGTATGGGATGGTACCTAACCATCTCATTTCAGTGTTTTAACTCGAGTTACCATGGGTGGTTGATTTTTTACCATGTTTGAGACTTTGAGTTTTATGTAATTTGAATGAAATATATGAAGTGTCCATTTAAACGATTCTCTTCATTTTTTAAAGTGTAAAGATTAATCAGTATAATTCATATTTCTTTAAATTCTCATTTTTTTAAGGAATTGGCATGAATTATTGATGTTGTTCTAATGATTTTGTAATTTTGATCAAAAAAATAATTTTTTATTTTATTGTATTTATTAGATGATGAATCCTAGAAGATATCTTCTAAATCCAAATGAGGATGGTATGATACAAGTACCATAGGAAAATCCTCTAGTGATTCTATCTTTATTTAAAGTAGTAATCTATATCATTTAGACTCTGGGTCAAATGGGTGTTGGGAAACAGGGACGTGTAAGGGATCATAGATTAGAATTTTATAAGAATAATCCAACTATGTTTCGTTGTTTTAAGAGACCCCATGAATCTAAGGAGTGGATTTATTGGACTGAGAGAATATTTAACTTCTTAAATACTCATGAGGACTCTAAGGAACGTTCTTACACATACAGGCTCGAGGGACCAAGAAGGATATGGTGGGACTATATTTTGAAAGCTAATTTGATTGAGGAACTTACCTGGAATTATTGTAAGAAATTATTTAATAAAAAAATTTACCCCGATACATTACATTTATTGAAAACCCAAGAGTTTTTAACCTTTGAGCAAAGAGATCATATAGTTCTAGAGTATTCCTCTTGTTTTGTTGAGTTGGTTCATTTGGAACCATAGATAGTCACCAATGAGTATCTAAATGCTTTAGGTTTGAGTTGGGACCAAGGCCTGATACTCGGTTGATGTTGATTATCATGTGCCTTCTAACCTTCATGGATGTAGTTGACAAAGAATCTTTAGTTGAGGATGAAATTGTTGGAAAGATTGTATTGAGTGGAGCTTTAGTTGGTGAAATTATTATCTAGGGTGTGTCTTCTGGCTAGAAAAGTAAACACAAGGGTGATCAATTTTCTTTGGGACAATTTTTAAGGTCATTTTTAAGAAAACATCAATTTCTCTAATACTAACACGGAAGGTGTGGTCATACCAAGACTAAATATATAGATACTCCATAGTCTTGTCATATTTTTGAAATATTAGGCCTTATAAGATGATTTTTTGAAAGTATATCCCATGGATTAAGGCTGGATCCCATCTCATCAAGGGTTTACAAGTTTATATTGTAGCTTATAATGGTGGTGGATCATATCTTCGTATTATGGGAGATTTTTATGTAGATTAGACCGGATGGAATTATTCTTAAGATTTTGTGCCAACAGAATCCGAAGCAGGGCTAGCTACTGTTATAGGTATGTCTTTTATTTTGTCTTCTATGGTGATAGATTTGTTTGATACAGGTGACACTCATTCTTTTACATCATTAGAATTAGTTGACATGTTGGGATTACATTAAGAAATTATGTCATTCTTGTTGGATATTTTCACACATTTGGGAAAGAGGTTTGAAAAAGGTTTCAAGTGTCCCACATGTCATGTAGTGATAGATGAATTCAAGATGGCGTGAGACTTCTTAGTTCTTGATATTGATATCTTTAACTTGGTTCTTGGTTTGGATTTGATAACAATAATTAAGGATTAAATAGGATGTAATCATCATCATTTTTAGTTTTTATCTTCTGATTGGATCACTCATGTATTTTAGGGTGAGTGGCACCCTAGATTAGGAAGGGTGGGGAATGTTTCACCTTATGATGGGGTAATATAATGCTAGTTTTCAAAGATGATTTTTTGTTTTTGTTAACCCTTTTTTGGTCTATCTCCTTCCAAGAGTGGTATGTGCATACCCTAAGGTCTTTCTAGATGATTTTTATGGTTTACCAACACAAAGAGATGTCAAGTTATTTATGGAACTACTCCATGATATAATTATTATTTATATTCCACTATATCAAATGGAACCTACTTAGTTGATGGAACTTCAAGTATATCTTGATGACCTAGAGGAAAAGAAATTTATTCATCATAGTGTGTCACTATGGGGTTTTCCCGTCCTATTTTCTAGGAAGGCACAAAAGTGTCTCATAATTTTTGTAGATTATCTTATGTTTAATCGGGTGACTGTTAAGAATAATAATCCATTTCCTAGGATTGATGATCTCTTTGACCATATTAAAGTGGCATGTTGGTTTTGAAACATTGAACATCGGTTGATGTACCACCATTTGAGATTCTGAGAAGAGGATATACCTAAGGGAACATTTAGGAGATGCTATAGGCATTTCATGTTTTTGGTTATGCCATTCGGTCTCACTAATTATCCTATGGTATTTATGGATTTTATGAATATAATATTTCATAATTTATTATAATATTATATTTTTGTGTTCATGGATGATATTTTAGTGTACTTAAAGTTAGAGGAGGAGCATAAATACCATTTGACTATCATTCTTTGAACCTTGAAGGAACATCAACTATATGCTAAGCCTTCCAAATGTGATTTTTGGATATAGGAAGTAAAATTTTTGGAGCATTTCATATCTGAGAGGGGAATATTAGTGGATCCTGTAAAAATATTGGATGTTATGTCATAGGAGGAGTCCAAAATGTGATTGAACCCATTAAGGTGTAATGTTTTAATAAAATGAAAAGGTTTAGAGATATTTTGAGGAGATAAAGGTGAGTTTAAATTAAACATCAGTTTTTATTTTTCTAGAACTGGGTTTGAGTTATGATATTTTCTATGATGCTTCTGGTGTGAGTTTGATATTTGTCTTGATGCAGGGGAAGTAGGTGGTGACCTATGGCTCTTGAAAATTACACCCTTACGAGATAAACTACCCTACCCATGATATTGATTTGGTCATAGTTATGCATGCATTCAAAATGTGGTGTCACTATCTCTTTGGGGAGTGCTTTATATTAAATTATTATCATAAGATCCTGAAATATATTTTTACTCAGAGGGATCTAAACTTGTGATTGAAATATTGGGTGGAGTATCTTCAAAGTATTGATTTTGATATTTCATACCCTTGTAGGAAATGAAATGTGGTTTCCGATGTGTTGAGAAGAAAATTACTGACATAATCCATAAAGTAATGGGTTGAGTATAGTTATTTGATGAGTTTCTTTGTTGATATGATCTTGGGGGTGGAATATGTTGGTCGATATGTGTTATTGGTATTGATGAAAGTTGAATCATATTTTGATGAGTGAGTTTAGATTGATCATGTGATAGACACAAAGTGACAATGTTTAGGTAAAAGATTTTATAGTTGGAAGACCTTCAATGGGTAGTCCTGGTCTCCCATTGGATCTTTTTTCTTTCATAACATATTAGTTGTTTCGATTTATTTGAGGCAAGAGTTGATGGGTAATGGACACCATCCATGTTGGTTCATACACCCTGGGGCTACCAAGATGTATCATGACTTGAGATGTTAGTATTGGTCACTAGGGATGAGGTAGTCGATTTTATATTTAGTATCACAGTGTATCGTTTGATATAAAATTATGGAGGAACACTAAAGACTTGTTGGTTTGTTATATACTATACCCATTCCGGTATGAAAGTGTGATCATATTTCCATGGACTTTGTCATTGGTTCTCCATGGAATCCTAGTGGGAATGATTTTATTTTGTTGATCATTGATTTAATTATAAAATTATATTATTACCTACCAATAAAGGAGGCCATGAAACCAGAATAGTTAAGATACTTCTACATCTGATATATTTTGAGACTTCCTGGGATTCCATTTACTATTTTTTCTGATAGGGACCCATGGTTCACATCAATGTTCTAGAAATTTTTTCAAGAGGATATGGGTTTCTAGTTTAAATTGGCCATGGATAATAATCCATATATGGATAGATTGATAGAGAGAGATATCTAGGTTATTGAGGATATTATTTGGGCTTGCATGCTTGATTTTTATGGGTCTTGGAAAAAACATTTTTATCTGGTATAATTTTCCTATAATTTTAGTTATCAGGCTTCAATAAATATAGAACCCTTTAAATTATTATATGTTTGGCCATGTAGATATAATTTGTACTAGGTAGGGATGAGAGAATATTCCTTATTTGGGCCAAGTCTCATTTACGATATGACATAAAAGGTTAATTTGATCCAAAAGAGGTTGGTCACAACATAGAGGCATAAGAAAAATTATGAAGACTATCATCGTTGAAAACTAGAGTTTGAGGTTGGTGATAAGGTTTTTCTCAGAGTTTCCCCTCACTTGGGACATCATCTATTGGGTAAGGATTGTAATTTGGAACCAAATTTGTTTTCCCCCTTTGAGATCATGGAGAGACTTGGAATGGTGGGATATCGGTTGGACATACCATCTCATTTGAATTAAATTCATGATTTGTTTCATGTTTCCTAGAGGAGTAGGTATTGAATGGATCCTTATCATGTGATTTTATGGGAGGATGATTATCTTGATCCTGATACCAACATTTTTGAGCCACCTTTTTAGATTATGGATATCAAGGATAAGGTACTATGTGGTAAAATGATTACATTGGTCCACGTACTATGATAATGTTAATGGGATAATGACATGATGTGGGATTAGAAGTTATTGATGATTAAGAATTGGATTTGTCTTTTTGAGGCTCCATAATCATGATCAAATTCTAAGGGAAAAAATACTTTATGGTGGGGATATTATAACAATTCTTTACTTTCTTATAGGTACTTCTTGACCCTTTTTTTGAACATGATTTACTTAGGTATTTCTTTGGGTTTATTTCAAGCTTTTTCATAAAATATTTAGAGATATTGAGGATATGGATGTTTGTTACACAATTAAGAAAAACAATGTGGTTTGGGAGAGTAAATCATGTGTCAAAGAATGGTATACCAGAAAGAGGCACACAATTTTTCCAAACCATACAGCTACCCCTCCAAATAGTCCACACCTAGGAAGAGGGGTTATGAATTATTTGAACATGGTTAAAGTAACTGTGTGGCCAAACATTGAAACCCAAACAGAAGCTCTGTATATGGAACATGGTTAAGGTGAATTATTACTCTTAATTGTGTAACATCTCTAGAAAACCATGAAGACAGACTTTTAATGCTCTAATTTTTTTATAATAAATCTATAAGAACTTGATTTTACCACTAATGACCCACTGATATCATATTGTATTGATATAATATTTCTATAGTACTCTAGAGGAAACTTACTTTGGATTATAGGTGTACTTACTTTTTTCTTGATGGATCAACTCAAGGTATATTGCATTTTGATCTGTTTTTTTATTTTCTTTTTAGATCATCATTGGATCTCTTATCCTATCATATTTTGGAACCCTAAGGGATTTTTTATATAGGATATAAGGGGTTTAATATAGTATTCATGGGTTTCCTAGGGATTCAGGATTGTGAGGACACGATCCACTCTTCCCCGATATTTGTTTTTGAAGGCAGTTAGATCAACATCTATTCTTAAGGTTGGTGTTTCTCTATAAAGGTATAATTTTATTAATTTATTATTATTCTTGTAAAATCATTTGGGTTATTCATTGAATTTAATTAATTTATTTTTTAAATGGTTTTTTTAAATCAATCGGGATTTTAAAGTTGTTTTTCATTAAAAATGGTTTGTGCACACAAAATATTTGATAAAATGATTGAATGGTGGGTTTGGTTTAAAAATGGGGTTTTAAGAAATTAAATGGATTGTATTTTCTTTTAAATTATTTTATAAACTCTAAGAATGAATTTTTAAGTGTTTTAGACAGACTTATCACATTGGGTAACCTTGGGTGCATCAGGACATGTCACTCATAGTGTGTGTAATTTAACTTGAGGTTTTATTTCATTTTAGTGTGTGTGTAACACCACTATAGGTTATACTGATTGGATCCACTATAGGTTTTTATTGGGTATTTTTTTATTTCTAGTATTTATAACATGTGGTTAGATCCAAAATGGTATGCTTTTACATTTATGGTTGGATTATTCACATCTAGTCACTGTTATTTTCTCACATGCTTTCACATGATGGATTGGTCATGTTCATTTTCATTCATTTTTTACTTATAGAGTATTAATGAATTGTATTTATTATTATCCCATTATTTATCACTTAGAAATTTCTATATTCCTTATTTTGAGAATATGAAAGGATTTTATGAAAAACAAAATAATGACTTAAAATGGTTTTGATTTAAGAAAATGATTTTTAAAAATGTATTTGTTTTAAATCTAGGACATTTGTATTCTTGATATTAGTATTTGTATAGATTATGTGGTAATATCCTATTGGGATTAGTGCTCACACCCTAATTCTTTGGGGGTGGTTATAGATGTTTTTTAGGATTGATGTAAAGGGAAGGCTATCTTGTAGCATGTCAACTTCTATTTTCATCATTGCCTTTGTATTGGGATGGTTTGGAGGCAATGATTTGTCACATGGAGACTTTTTGGTCTAGTATTTTTATACTTTCTGGTTTCTATAGTTTTTCATGGATTGTATGGATCATGGATGTATCTTTTTATTTGTAATTTCACTCTAGTTATTTGCCTATTTTTATTTTATATGATACTTGTTTTTGTTATCTTATTACACCTAACCACGATAGCGAGACGAATCATGTGAGATGTCTAGTAGAAATGAGTTGGTTCATTAAAACAACAAACATGATGGATCAAAAAGGTAAACTCATGCTTAATACCCACTCAATATCTTACTATGTCAACTTTAATGATGCAATAATCTTTACCAGACATTGCTAAACTGCATGGAATGATCCAAATATATGACACTAAAATATGAAACTCAAAATATGTGGGATTTGATCCTATTATCTTAGATACATAAGAAGTGTACCTGAGGTTCAATCCTAATGACCCAACGTAATTTTTTTTTCCTCCTACCAGGTTTAAGCCTCGACATTTCTAGTCTTCCTTTCTTATCTTGATTTAAATAGACTGGGGGTGATCATCCAAACCTCCTACTGATTGTAAGCCCCAATCTATCCTCACTAAGATTAATTACCCATTTTTCTAATCATATTTACTAATCTAGTTACCAATAGATTCGAGTTGGACATGTATATCTGTAACTCTTACTAGGTTTAATCCCACACCATACCCACTATTGTTTCATTACTAACAAACAAGATAAACTAAAAGGAAAACTCATACATAATCCCTATAAAAATTACCCATGTCAATATTCTACTCTTGGTCTCTCTAAATTCATTGAGTTGAGATACTCTGATTGGATTCATAAAATATACCAAGTCGATATGCTCCTCTTGGTAACTTGAAATACCCTCACACTATTCATATTTTAGGTCAGACTAGAAAATTCCACTTCAATATAAGTCCCAGACCAACCCATTGAAAGAAACATTTTACATAGAAATCCACTCAATATAACTTTAATCTTCTTGTAAATGGTCATAGATTCATGAACATAAAAGGAACCAATATGGTTTTTTTCAGATGACCATAAAAGGTATGGGGTGTCTCATTTTTCAGAATAGAACTATGTGGGTTTTGATTCCCATCATAATGATATGTAGGAAGAACCTAATGTAGGATCAATTCTAATTCAATAACACCTCTTTACTACTTTAAAAAGAGTAAAATGACTCCCTAGATAATGATAAAATTTAGAGTTCCTACCTATATTGATCCAAATAATAGAGTGATAAAATACATGGATCAAATGAGAGACTTTATAATTCCCTTGAGCGGTGTCCTCTTAATGTATGTTGTCTGTCAGTAAATTTCACATGGGTAACTAGTATTATTACTAAGAAGGATTTTTAATGATGCCTTAAATATTCAAAAGATTCCCCAAGTTAAAAATAGTTCCCCCCTTTTGTGTGAGATAAGCCTAGACTCCCATACTCTCAACTAATGCACAGACTAAAGTGTCACAAGTGAAGTCCCAAAAACCACATTCCTTTAAAAAGATGTTATGTAATAACAAATAATGTATAGGTATGGGGGGATTTTAGTAATATAATAGTGATATTGTTCTGAATCCTTAATTAGTAAATAAGTTTGTTTTCCATGAAATATTTTTGGTGATATTTTATTGATGGGTTCCTTATTCTTCATTATAATCTAAATGGAATCCATGATTATTATATCACAAGATATTAGCATTTATAGATAGCCTAGGGAAATTCATAGAATAGTGAAGGTTTCCAATACCCCGAATTTATGGCATACTGATATTAACCTATTATTGTTTTTAGAACTACCAAAAATCCAAGGAATAAATTCATTTTTTCAACTACCTAGTGCCAATGATGAAAAATGGTGAATGATATAGTGTAAGGTTACCTCCATTAATGGATAATTACAACCTTGAAATTATCCCATGCTAATTTGTAGGGTATGAAACCTTAAATTACAACATTATATATATGGAATAGAAAGGATTATCCTTCTCCTATATCAACATCAAAATTCATCAGGAGTCTCTCCCTAAAGTAAGGAAATTACCACCTTACTTATCTTGTGGAGGTATAGAAGGACATATATAATATTCAAGAAACTATCTAGGAGATACCTAAGATGGATCCTATTCACCATGGTCATTTCCATCGATATATGAACCCAATTTTACAATAATATGTAGAGTATATTATACTAGCTTTATCCATCCAGAGTCTAGAATCTAAAAGGATAACATATTAAGGGTATGAAATTTATATAACTCAAAAATGGATCCATGTCCCAGCTATTGGAAACACCTCTAAGACCCATCATTATATCCTAAAAGTGGACTATATGAAATTCCATATCATCATTATCCAAAAATATTATAATTATTCAAATATAGCCTTAGTGAATATTTAACGAACCCCTCATAATGTAAAAGGTTATTAACCCACTTAGAGGTCCTTATAGGGGTGTCCCACTACATCCAACACTTGGAAAAATATTTATTCAATAATATAGGAGTGTTTTAGCTACAACCATAACATTTAAGGGGAAACCATAACTTATAGGGATGGGGGGATTTTTAACTAATAGTCTTATACAGTATCATCTATTAGGATTAAATATATCCAAATTATGGATATACCATCTTTAAGGGAATATTTTTCTCCTTCAATTGGATTCATATTAGTAAATTTCATCATTTTTACCCAACTAATTATATAAAATATGATACTATCAAAGAACACGAAAAATAGGAGGCATGTGTATAGAATTCAACTCATGAAGAGGTACTTGGGGAAGAAGTAAACACCTAAAATCAATGTCCTATTTTTGGGAACCTTTGAACAATAGTAGGCATCCAAACTTTGGTGAATCATAAAAAACATAGAAGAACCTACCTTTATCTAGTATAATAACCTCATATGTGGGTCTTTTATAGGCTAGAAAGATATATTTTGGAAATTCCTCTACTAATTGAGCTCTATTCTAAGAAAAAAACTATCCTTGTACTCTTTAATTGAAATTCGTATGATATTCAAATACTTTTACATTGTATTATAATATGGAAGGGTATGAAATAAATCTTGGACATATAGATACCATATAAACAACTACAAATTTTTCCCTTAAAGATGCTAGTAAAAAGGTTCTATCAGCTCTATAGAAGTGATAATAATTTAAGCGATGTTAAAGGTTTAACTTTTACAATTCTCGTAAAAAGCATAGATAATGGAACCCTTTAAAAATTATAAAAAATCACTGATAAAGGGGGACATTATCAGCATTTTTTTAGCGCTATTAAAGGGGGACATTATCAATACTATTTTTAGCACTGTTATAGGTCACCATTATCTGTTCTTTTTTAGAACTATTAATGGCCACCTTTATCATCACTTTTTAAGCACTGTTAAAGTCACCCTTTAACAACACTAAAAAAAGTGCAGATATTGGCCCCACTGATAAAGTGGATATTTTATTTGTTCACACCCCCACCACCTTTATCAGTGCTTCCCCCACTTTATCAGCACTTCCCCCACCCATTTATTAGTGCTTTAGATAATCCCACCATCCCGCCCACGCCCTTGCCTCCACTGAGTTTCAAACCTGAGACCTCTAGCTTATACACAAAAGTATTTTCCACTACCCTATATTGTTTTGTTTTAAATTTTAAGATATATATATATATATATTTAATTACATTTTTTATCCATATATATATATATATATATATATTTATAAATACATATATAAAATATTTTTGTGTGCATGTGTGTATGTGTGTGTTTATAAATACACAAAATACCTAAAAACATAAATATTATATATATATATATCCATATATAAATATAATTATACATTTTTATATATATTTACATATATTATATATTAATATTAATATACATATATTATATTATATAGATAAATATATATATGTTTTTCAATACACGTACACAAATATATATATAAATATATAAATATATATATATATATATTAATTGTATAGGTATTTAAATATTCAAACTTTTTTATTTTAAATAAAATGGATATTAGTTCTTATTTAGATAAGGTTTATATATTGAGAGATATACTTTATATGAAAATATGTTTAATTATTAATTTATAAAATTAAATGTTTACGTGTGAATATATAAAAAATATATATTGTTATATATTTGATTACAAATAATAGTATATTGTGAAAGATTATAAAATTTTAAATCCATAATTTCAATATGAATGTAATCCCTAAGAATAAATTCATGCCCCGCTGAAAAAGGGAAAAAAGACCCCATAAATGTGGCTTAAAATCCATTAAATGTTAAAAATATTGGGTACCCCAACTAAAAACTCAATTTTGGAGGATTTATGGAACGTTTTTTCCTTGAATAAATAGTAATTGGGGTATCCCCTAGTCAACATGGAATAAATATTATTTCATTCTTCAATTTGATATGTGGTAGAGCCCAAACAGTCTCTTAGATAAAAAGTTATGGCCTTTTAAAGTTCGAGTTATGTTTTCAACTTATTTTAGGTATTTTTTTATTTTTTTATTTTTTATCTTAAACTTTTTATTAAGTGACTATTACTCAATAAAATATAGAAAATTATTAATTTAAAATTATTTCTTAATTATTTTATAAGCTATTTTCACTAAATAACTTATATATTTTTTGTAAATGCCTATTTAGCCTCATCTAAAACATATTTATAAAATATATATTATATTTATATCAATATAAATATATTTATATATGCATATATTATTTTTTATGAAATATAAATTTTTTTAAATATACATTTTATTAGTGCTATTAAAAAAGCGTTGATAGGGGGTCTTTTTACTGTGATTTTTTAGAATCACTGATAAATGACACTTTTTATGAGCACTTTTTACTACCACTGATAAGTGGGGGGGATTTATCAACTATTTTTTACAAGTGCTGATAACAGCCCCCTCTAACAGTTCTTTTTTAGCACTATTAAAGACCCCTTTAATAGTGCTAAAAAGTGTTGTGAAATACCCCTTTTAACATCGCTTTTTCTAGTGCTGACAAAGAGGGTTTTTAATAGTGCATTTAGCTAGCACTGGATAAACCCAGTTTTTCAGTAGTGATATATGTTTGGAATACTTAAAAGATGATTCATCAATCATTTTCATCACCCTGTGATATTCTGGTGGGTTTTAGGAGATTGTGACTAAATAATAATGTATATAGGATGTTATTCATTCAATCAAGGAAAGAGATTGTCAAGCACCACCCTTATAGATGAGGAGGTTTCAAAACTAGAAACCATTTCCATAACCATCAATCTAATAAGGTTAAAGTGATGTGATTTTTAAATTAGTAATAATAGAATTTATTATTTCTATAATTATCTGGGTCTAGTGTTCTTCATACCAGTCTTAAAGAATAACTTGATATCCTTTCCCAAAATCCAAAATGCAAATGAATCATGGAAGAATGATCACCTGAATTACTTCCCTTACCATCTTATATTGGGTCACATAATCCAAGATTACTTTATCTTGAAGGAATTAATTTAAAATATGGTTAATTATGGTCAATTATTATTGGATTGTCCCATTTCCCATATAGCACATATGATGGACATTCTCCCTAAATAACAAGAATGAGAATGAAAAAAAATTCCACATATGAATTCACAAACATTTGAGAACCATATGGTCCAAAATATTGTAAATAATGTGAATATAATCATCAAGGCCCAACAAAATAATCACATTGTTACCCCAATTACATATTAATCTTTAAATTTATAACCTTCTAGTGCCCCATCTTCTATGATCTGACAAAACTATCACATGCGGGGAAAAGAGAACGAGGTGTCCCTAAATAATCCAACAAAAATCCAAAATGTTATGAAATCTATATCCCCATAATTGAGAGAATGGGAACCATACCACTAAATTAGATGATGGTCACCATCCTACTAAATTATACAATGGGAATTGCCTCACCAAAAATGGTAATGGGAACCCTCTCACTAAACAAGATAATGGAAAGCATCCCCTCAAAAGAGAAAATGGTCACCGTCCAACCAAATAAGGAAATGAAAACTATCCCACCGAATGATACAAAGGATACCATATAACCAAATGAGATACTATTTTTATTTGTATACCCAATAACTTGAGTTATTTTTATATAGTTGATAGAAAATTTCACTAATAAGGAAAAGTTCCATGAAATAGGATTCATTATTTCCCTTAACATGGAATCAAAAAGATAATAAGAATTTTTACCAAGTCCTAGTGAATGAACTCTTAAAATATATGTTCACACACATATAAAATCATATGAGGTATAATAGTTGTCCCATAATTTACTTATAATGTTAAAGAAAGAATTGATGATACCCGATCTTCCTCTAAAAAAGGGTTCATTAAACCTATCATCAAAATGTATTGTTGATAGAGCATGTTCTGGATGTCATCATAAGATCTAGTCTCTAGGGATAACACATAGACTGTAATTATTAGCGTCCCATATTTACATTGTGAATGGAAATGGTGATTCCTTGTATTTAACCTATCACCCCTGAATCTAACAAGTTTATCTCTACTAAAGAATAAACCACTTAGTTGTCATGATAAAATGAAAATCATTGGAATTTAATTACATTGCTTCTTCTTGGATATTTTCCCAATGGTGAAATGCTATATTCCAACTACAGTGCTTCTATTTGAAGTAAAGTCCCACATCCCATAGGGTTCGGGAATTTTTAATATTTTTCACCCCTTATTCGGTGCATTATAGAAATTGTTCAACCTAGAAGATCACTATAAATCTACTAAGATAGTTTGATTTCAATAGTCTAAAGGGGGTACTGTTAATGTCCCAGTCATAAATAGCTTAAAAATTATCCCCCTCCAAAAATTGATTAACATAATGAAACAACTTTATTTATCTTAAATTAAATCCTATTCCCATATTGATTAAGGAATATGTGGAACACAGTGAAAATAATTTTGTCACCTATCTCTCAATGATAGAAGTATCATGGTATATTCCTTCCAACTAGAGAAATTTTTTGAGTATTTCACCTCCACCTTAGAGAATAATTTTATTGAGATCCCACGGATCAAGAGACCCAAGGAATTATATTTTTGATACTATAACAATTAATTCTCCTACCATCAGCTACTATGGAATAAAATAGAGATCTACTTAATTATTATGTATTGGATTCAAAAATAGATAAATGAGGTGATAATGGAGCCAATGAAATCCAAATATCTTCTTTGGTTATGTGAACAAATTGAACATAACATAAAAAGTGTGTGAATGAATGAAGGTGGATTATTTATCAGTGATATATGTACTAAGGTCTATTATTTTAATCCTGAGCATGTGGATGCATATTTCATTCATTAGAGAATAACCTTCTTAATCTTTCAATGATCAAGATACCCAAGGAATAACTTATGAAATATCATCCCAATTATTTTTCACAATATAAATATTGTTAAATTCGATTATAGGATGTTTTTTATTTAATTATTGGATACATAAGTATATTGATAAACATTTTATAGATTTAGAGTATCCAAAGACCCATGTGATATACGTTCAAGTTATTCTCACTCCGATAGAAGTGAATAATTCTCAAAAGTCTAAATCACATATCAAGTTCTTGCTACATTAATCTAAATTTCACTACACAAAGTTTTTTCTGAATGAATTTAAACTATAAATCATAACATTCCTATTCATATGATCTTAAATTTCATTTAATTCTAGTCTTTATAGAATGAAATTAAACTACTTGACATTTAGTCCATATCACATGACTTTAAACTATTTGGAGTGGTCTTTACCACATGAACTTAAGATACTTGGAGAGGTCAATTACATGAAACCAAAAATAATAAATTCCCCATTTAAAATCTTTATTTATATGATAGATTTACTTCCTTAAGTATTTGATGATAATGGATACACTGGTTGACCTTAATGACATGATTCACCTAAATTTTTCTAGGAAATTTTCCCATTAACAACACTATGTATACCTAGATTCCCATTATAAATGGATACATAGTGGCACCTGGATCTCTAATCTTTGGTACATCCATAGATTAAAGTTTCATATCATGCCTTAATCAGGAGGTTATACATACACTATCTTATGTCGGTTCTTCCCATGGTCTTGCATTAGGGTGGGACTATTTCAAGTTGTCTTTTTGGTGAGGCTCTATTCATTTCAAGTTTCCTATCTTATCACAATAAGATAACCATCCATTTCATTAAAATATCACCCTATACATGAGTCATATATGTGCATAAGACTTTTATTAACTACATGTTCTTTGATTCCTATTATTATATGATACATAGTGACATGTAGATCTCTTATCTAAGACCCAACCAAAAATCTAATCAACTTCAAGCCCCATATCCATCTAAGTGTTTATGTTCTATCATTTTTGTCTATTTTTTCAATATCCTAGCATTAGGAGAAATATATTTTCATATTTCTCTTGAAAATTGTCCCAAAATATGTAGATTATACTCTATAAGAACCATGTGTGTCTTGATTCCTATTATTATGGGATACATAATGATTTCCAAATTAATTATCTCAAATTAATCCATAGGTTTCATCCCTATTAAACCCCTTTCTTTGTCTTTTCATCTAAGTACTCACTCAGTTTCCACTCTATATGTTCAATACTAATAAAAATATATTTCATTTTTTTGTATATGAGACAATGTTTTATAAATAACCCTACATTGAGTTCCTTATCATATAACCTTAAACTGTGTGACACTTAAGTTCACTCTGCATGACTCTAACCTAAGTAGAATTGGTCCTAATCATATGACCTTAAACCAAATAACATCTGACTCTTAATCATATATAATTAAACTAAATCTCTTATGGTTCAACATATAATACCATAAAATAATTATATTAGTCAATCCCATATGACTTGATTCTCCCTACACGAGAGCTAGATCCATGTAAGTATTCATAGGATATGGTTACAATATATAAACCTATGATAAAATAAAATTTCCCCATTCCTAAGTATTAAATCATAGTGTTTTCATTTCCCATATTTAGATCATGTTTCCTACACTTACCATAAACTTGGAAACTGTGTATAAATACTCAAATCTACAATACTAGGAAAAACCATACAATATTTTCTAGTATTGATAATGCACCAAAATAAAAAATTTCCCATACAAGAACTATGTGTATCATGATTTGTATTACCACAAAATATGAAATGATTCCAAGATATCCTATCCTAGGACCGACCACTATTTCCCATCATATTCATTGGTCTAAGAAGTGTGACCTTAAACTATGTGTACCTCCCCATGAGGTGGTCCATACTAGTAAAAGGATCTCCATTCATGTTAGGTTTACCTCACCCTAGTTTATTATATATTGCTTCAAATTTGTTTCAAATTTATATGAACTAAAATAGAAAAAGCACTTGGCCAATTCTATACTACCTTAAACATCATCCATTTTTGTTCAAATATGTATGGACTTAAACTTCATCTCTTAATGGTCTAAATTTCAACACCCTTAAACTACAAATGTAAGTGAAAAAATGAATTATACTATTAAAAAATTGTAAAGGGGTGCCTAAGAAAAACTTACATCTCTCTTTCTAAGCCTTATCCCTTCATGGATTGGGAAAAAAATTAGAGAAAAAGAATTATGAAAAGTAATACAAAGGCTTGTAAGGTAAAAAGGACATAAAATATAGACTAAGAAGTAATCAATTTTCTACTCACTCAACCATTAACTTTTATATAGTTGGAAAAAGTATGAGAATAAATTGAAAAAGGCAAAAATATTTTAGGGAATTAAACTTTTCACTAGAAAAAAGTTAAGTTACACTCACTGGACTCACTAGTTTATAAAAAGTTATATTAGATCTTCCTTATCCCCTATAAGTGAGGATATCATTCCATTGGGTATTATGGTCTTTGGGACATGACCTTAAACTATGTGACACAATTATCATCATAGCATGAACTTATATTGCATGACATATGGTCCATCCAATAGGACCTTAAATTATTTAGCATGTTCTATTTTATGTGACATGATTCCCTTATATACGAGCTATATCTACATAAGAGTTATTATTTTAGGGGTTTAACAACCCACATTGATCCTTCTACACCAAATCCAAACTAGGGAAAACCCATTATATGTTCTCTTATTAAAAACCCAAATCTTTATAGAGACCCCCTACTCAAGATATATATGGGGATTGATTCTTAATCATATAGGATATGCAGTGATATCTGTATCTCTGATCCTAGACCCAACCAAAAATTATTATCTCATCAAAAATCTCCCAATGTATGGTCTCCACATTTATATCAAGTTATAGACATCGTCCATACACTGATATGTTATATATAGAAACCCAAATATCCTATACAGGGTACAACCATAGATACTATTTTAGTTTTAGTCCTATACTAGAATAAAAATTCCCACATAATAAACTATATATGGATTGATTATTATTATCATAATAAATGTTTTGACATTCAAGTCTCTTTTCTTAGATCCAGCTATAAATTTCACTTTCATTCCATTCTCCCTACCATCCTAGTATTTTGGAATACTAATTTAGTTTAGGTTTTCCTCTGTTAACCCTATGCTTGGATCTTAAAAACCATGGATTGATTATTCCCCTTGGTGACCCAATCACATTGTGTCAGGAATATCCTATAAGAGTATAAAATAACCTTGAAATTAGATCCCCCACTTAATTTACATCCTCTCACTCGTGAGTAATTTCTATAAACCTACATGATGTTTATGTAATGTGGTAAATTTACATACATTACCTTAGAATTGGATTATATTTATTCTATAAAATCCAATTTTGATGGTGAAGGGGGATATTTTTTTGGAATTGAAAAATGTGTTCCATGAACCTTTCCATGGAAACCATGATATGTTCCTCACTAAGAAAACAAAAATTCACTATGAGAAGAGAAATATATATGTTCATGGAGAAGATACAAAAGTATCTCCATGTGTTAAAAGATTTCTCACATAATTTGGTATGGATATTAGTTAAGAAAAATTCTCATTCTGGTGATGTGGTGGAGAGAAGATCCCACTCGTAATAGGATATTTATTTCATCCATTGCTGACAAAAAGGCTTCTCAAATATATAAAACCCATATTTTAGGGCCTTATGAACACATTTTCGACTTACAAGTGAAACACTATATCTATGGAAATATTTTATTTTTTAGGATTTAATTATACTTTTATTGGAGTTAAAATAAACTTATGAATCAAAAGTTATGGTCATTTAAATTTTGAAGGTGTTTTTATTAATTTATTATAGTTTTAACTAGGGGATATATGCACTCACCATGCTCATTTTTAGGTATTTTTTAAACCAAATTCACAAAAAAATCACATATACATGCCTAGGATTCCTTTGTGTGAAAGTTATAGAAAACCTAACTTCTAATCTTAAACCTCATGCCCAAGACTCATTACTTGAAGCCTTTATGTGACTTGTTTATACACTCCAGTTAACTTATGTGAGGTGCTTACCCAGTAGGGAATAAGAGACAATTATCCCTTATCTCCATTACCATATCTCCCATTTATTATAAATTGACATCATGCCTCTCATTTTATGGGTTCCTATTTGGATGATGGGGGGGAAACATGAACACTCGCACTCAAGCCTTCCCTCTCCCACTTCAGGTGAATCTTAAGTCAAAACCCGAAGGAAAAAATGACTTGGTAACAATATAACCTAGATATTAAAATGCCTTTATACTAGGGATCCACATTCCCTAGTCATTTCAAGGATCATATAATAGGGCTACACATGCACTAGTCATCTTTAAAGATTCCTACCTGAGTGTGACTGTACCCAATTCTCTTAACTTAGCACAAATTTGTTTTCGTTCTCTACCTAAGTAAGACATCTAATTAGTCCTGTAATAGAGAAAAACTTCACCCAAGACTCCATACTAGGATGATAAATTCACCCAAGACCCGGAATGGGTACCCAAATCTTCTATATATTCATTGAGTTGAGATATTTATCTTGGTTTCCTAGCATTCCTCTATTTTAGATCCCCCTCATGGTTTAACAGAACCTACCTTCACCTGATTCATATTCCGAGTTGATCTAATATAATCCTACTACCAAGTGTATACCCCAAATATACCTTATATTTTCAAGTTATTAATAGATAGGATAAATAAAAAATGTCCACCCATGAATAATACCCACTAAATATATTATTGTTACCCCTTTCATGACATAATCATACTTACTGTATGATACTAAACTACATGTACTTCTCAAAACATAAACCCTAAACTATGAAACTCAAACTATGTGAGTTTTGGTTCATGATAAATAAGACATGTTGGATGCTTTTCAAAGATTTAATACTAATTTACCAATATAAATCATGGACCTCCAACTAGGTATAAGACCAATAATTTTCTAGTCTTTATTATCTATTTAGTTTCCAATAGATAGAGGGTGCACATATATATATATATGGTCCTATTACTAGGCATAAGACTCAATCCTTCCCCACTAGTCTTTATCCCCCAGGTGTCTAGTCATCCTTCCCTATCTAGTTAAAAAACATGGAGGTGTAAATATATATGGACCTCCCACTAGGTGTAATCCACAATCAAACCCTATCTTATTTAATTACTAATAAATAGGATAAACTAGAAAGGGTATCTCACTTGTAATCCCTTAAGA
This sequence comes from Viscum album, assembly GCA_963277665.1. Lineage (NCBI taxonomy): Eukaryota > Viridiplantae > Streptophyta > Magnoliopsida > Santalales > Viscaceae > Viscum > Viscum album. The sequence goes on along the minus strand of OY728132.1, from coordinate 1,333,336,072 downwards.
AATTCTCCAAGACAATATACTTATCTTAGTTTCTTTATATGCACTGATTCAAGATACACCTAATGGTTTCTTCAAAAAAATTGAGTTGAGATTCTATTATTAGTGACTAAAAATACCTTCACATGATTCATATGTCAGGTTAAAACATAAAGGGATTCTATGGAATAGGTTCTACACTAGCCCATTTCTAGGACCTTTCACCCAGTAGTCCACTCTCCATGACTTTAAACAACTTGTATGTAGTTATAGTTACACAACCTTAAAAGGAATAACTATGATCCTTATCACATAACCTTAAAACTTACAATGTGTACCATTAATAATTGTTAAACTATGTGAGTTAAAATTCCATTTATAAGGATATATAGTAATTCTATTTCATAGGCCTAATCATAACTCCACAACACCTCTTACCTCCTTTTATAGTATTCCAATGTGTCCTTGGGTTATGATAAACTATAAAGATCCTACATATATGGATTCGAATTATAGAGTGGTTAAATAAATGGATCAAATTAGATATAATATAATTCCCATGTGCAATGTCTTCTTAAATACATGTTGTCAGTCAATCAATTTTCTAAGGGTAACATGTATAATTACAAGGAATTATTCCCAAAAATATCTTAAATGTTTAAGAGATATCAAATTAGGAAATAATTTTCTGCTAAAAGGTGATATAATCCTCATATCCAATATTCTCAACCATTGTCCTAACTAAAGTGTCATATAAAATGTCCCAACAACAACTTACATTTGGAAAGAAGGTCTGCATTAACCCAAACCACATGAGTGTAGGGGCATATCGAAACAATTATATATATTTATTTATATATATTCATATATATTTTTTCTATTTATAATTATATTTATGTATATTTATTTATGTATATGTATATTTATTTTTTTATTTTTATATAAATATAATTATATATGTACTTTATATATAAAAATTGGGTTCACCATAATACATTTGTCACATTCTCAGCACATGTTTTCCCGCTGAAATTTGTATTCATGGTTCACTATTAGTTTAACCTAGTATGCTCCACCTCCCTCCCGGTCTCCCTCCCTAACTCCCCTATGTACCCCCACCCCCACCCCCACCTCTGCCTCCATCTCCCTCTATATTGTTTGGCCACCTTCCCAACACCTCCTCTCATCTGGGTATCTACATCCTCCATGAAACATCCTCCACACCCCATTCCCAATTTAACACTATACTATATATTGTTATTTTTTCCCTACCACCACTACTCATCCTCTACGTGCTTGACCATATGTATCTTCCACCATCACTCAGTCAGATTCACTTTTTAACATCTCTCCCCTTCGTTCCCCTATCATACACCTCCAATCAAAGTGAAGCACATCATGTTCAACTTTCATTTTCTGTATAAATCTATGTATCCTCCTTCGCAATAGGTTCCTCCAAATCACTATATACTTGATTTTATTTTTCTTATTATTTCCATGATTCTTCTAAATTTTATCACAGGTATTAGTCTTGGTTCTCTTCTATTACTGAAACCTCAATTCTCAAAACCACATTTAATTAATATTCTAAGTTTAATAGTTATTTCTATTATATAATCCTACTCTTATGTACCTATTTTTATTCTATTTCTAAGTTCAATGGTTCTTCCCTCTACATGTTGTAGAGTCATTATTCTAAGGCTTTGATGATGATGAATCATCTATTTTTTTAATTTTTATTCCTTTTATTTTCTTTATAGTGTAAGTAAAATACCTTTTAATTTGTTTATTTTAATTATTATCATCTTATAAAAAATGAATTGTTAAAGTTTATTTTTTGATTTATGGAAATCATAAAATTAGGGGTTATAAATAATACTGAATTCATCTCAATTTACATTACTAGAATGAAAAAAATGTTCATCAAGTGAAATGTTTTTATTTAGGTGATTTTATGAATTGATTGGATTTCTATTTGACCTATATTTTTTAAGAATATTATATTTTATAATTTCATTATTTTTTGGTCTTCCATGAATGAAATATCATTCATGTTTCTTTTTCTCCCTTAAAAAATAAAATAAAAATATAAAGTTCCTTACAAGTGAGAAAAATATGTCAATATAGTACATGAGACATTGTGATCATTTGTAAATGATCAATTTCATTTTCTGTATCCAGTTTACACCATTTTAAGAATTCAAGGGTAAGTGTTATTTCCAAAAATAAAATAAATAAAATTTATTTTTATTATACAATTATCAAACTATAAAATTATGTTAGGTTCTTTCAATAAATGTTTTTAAATTTAGGATTGAAATAAAATTATAAAAAAATTAAATACGTGACATAAAAGCACAATTCCAATAAAAAATATTAAAATACTATAAAATACATAGATACATATGAATTAAATATTTATTTATTATTTATTCATATTATTATTTATTTTCAAATATATAGTTATTTATTTTGTGTTATCAACTACTGTGTATTGAAAAAAAGTTCCCCCATAAGTTCCATTAATATAATTTGAAGTGGATCCTCTACAAAGATAAAACTGATCCCCCATTAGATTCTTTTAATATTTTCTTGAAACCCATAGAGATAAACTAAATATTAATATGTGAAAAAATTGATATCTATTTATCATAACTAATATGTATCAATCAAAATATTATCTTATAACTAATATTCATTCAAAAGATAAATATATTCTGATCAATACATTTTATAAAATATTTCATTTATGTAAATTGATGAATACATTTTAGTTTTGAACTAGTATTGTAATCTAACATATATGTGAGAGGTAATTTATATATAGTTAAATAATATATATATTGTGATCAATATATATACTAGAACTAATATTTTATTTCCTTTATAAAAAATAAAATTTTATATTAGTTATAAATTAATATTATTTACTAAATGTATGTTTTTTAGTTCAGAAATGATATATACTATGCATAATTGATTTTTATTATTTTTAACTATATGTATTGATAAATACTTTAGTTGATAACTAATATTGGTTTAGAACATATCTCTATTTTCATCAATACTTATTAGAATGAAGGTTTACTATTTTTTATCAACATATATATTAGTTCAGAACTAATATTTTGATCTAACTTATTTTAGAGCATGAAATGTGTCTATAAAAAAAGAATACATATATATGTATAATTTCATAAGTAAAATTTTTATTTTAAATTTAGTTGATAGTTTTTAATTTTAATATATTTTGTAAATATATTATTGTAATTTTTTTCTCGCTTCTGATATGTGATATAAGGATTACATAAATAATTTTTGGAAACTGTATATACATTTTTATTATTTATAATAAATATATTTAAATTGTTGTCTCATTTTTTATTTTAATAACATTATACTATATATCCTGGTTTCATCTAATAGTAAATTATTTAGTGTAGAAAAATTAATTGTGTGATTTTCATGAAAAGGTTTTCACTCAAATAGGGTAGTGAAAGTGATCCAATGTGAATGGTATGTGTTGATTATATTTATTTCTATTAGTGATCGGTAGTGGACTGAAATTATGTATTTATATAATTCTCTTTAATTTTGGAGAAAATATTCTAATAGAAGCACAATTCAAGATTAATTAAATTGGGTATCATTGTTTGTGTCAAAAAATGAAATTTTTAACTATATATTTTAAATTTTATATTCATTTTCAATGTTTTATATCATCTTTAAGTGTCTGTTAAATGGATATAATTATTCAATTCACTGGATAAACTCTATTTACTTTATAAAAATTTAAAATTTTGAATTTTCGATACGGAATTTCATATTTTAAACTATATATTAATTTATTTTTTTACTATTTATAATTTTTTACCACTCTATTTTCTTTCGTTATGCATTCACTATAATCACATTTTCATTTTACAACTTTGATTATATATTAAGCTTTAATGTTTTTATTTACATAGAATTAGAGCATTTTACCATTTATGTATACACTTTCGTAAGTGAATGGAATTTTTATCAAGAACTTCTTCCTTTTTTCATCATTGAAATCTTGTTCTGTAACATGGAAAAATCCCTCACTATGATCTACTAACTCTCCTGGATCATTATCTCCCTCACTTCATCCTCCTAGATTCTTCACCTCAACTTTTTGGAGCATATTCCTCCCTTATATAATATAATGAAATCCATATGGAATAATTAATAGAATAGGTTATAATGTGATTTTATAAGTTAAGCAGTCATCCTTTATTGGGAAATCTGGGTATGAGGTTTTATTATTCATTGATAATAAAATTAATTAGGTAGTTAATTTTTACATAATTATATGAGATTTTTGTATGGGTTGATCTTCATATTTTTAACAAAATTGATTTGGTGGTGGGACTAAAAAATTTCCAATTTCTATATAGATTATGTTTTTTGGGGTTTTCAATAATTTCTTTAGCTTGGATGATTTAAATATTCTTACACATTTTATATTATCATTTTCCCAAATAATTATTAACCATGACTTCCATACTTTGGAAGGTTTTTAAAATAGACCTAAGACATGAAGATGGTTGTAATTGGTATGAAAATCCACCATATTATTCCAAACAATGATCCAAATTTATTAAACATTAATGAATTTATTTATAATTCCAAGCATGAACTCACTTAATTATATATTCTTAGTCACACTAGGTTCTAGGAATGCTATGGATATTTTTCATGAATCTACTCTTCCGAATGAAAGTGTTCAAAGTGGTTTATTAATTTTTAGAAGACCGTAATTATTTAAATTTGACAGATTCCATAATAGTACTAAATGTTAAAGATATTAATTTAATGAATAATATTTCTTATTAATTTTTATTCTAGAAGAATTAATTTTATAGAAAATGTTAATATACATTTCACTTCATCTACTGAATCAGATATGTATGTATAAAATTTAATTCTATGATAAAATTTTACTTAGCCATATATTTAATGCTTTTTGTTGTTTTTTTATGTTTTCATGATGGAATTATACTCGTATTCATATCATATCCAATATTCACATGTTCAACCTTCAATGAACCATCTACCATCAGGAAGACATGGAATATATAATGGGTCAATATAGATTGTGGAATATTGTGAAGGTAGATCATCATAAAAGTTAATTTATGGATAATGTTCCTTTTTTATCAATTATCATGTTCACATCTCTAAGTTCTTCAAAAATTATTATTCCCGGAGAAACATCTTCTAGTTTTTTTATTACACCTATGATGTAAGAAAACAATAAAAAATAATTTGTGAGATCAATCATTTTCAATAGGTAACATGTTTTTAAGTTTTAAATTATCATTTGTAATATTATATAATTGACCTATTTTTTATGTAATACAATAGAAAATAACTAATCGTACTATTTCCTAGCCTAAAATGTGTTTAAGTGTAGTGATAATACAAAAAATTCAAATCACCTATAGTTGGTATTATGAATCATGTGACACATGCATGAATAAATTTACAATTCTGCTGGAAATATTTAGTGTTACAATTGCAATTCATCTCATGTATGCACTAATCCATGGTTTTCATTACTTTTTTCCATGAATATTACTAATTTCTATTTTAATTTGATATTTTTTGAATTTATTAATTTAAATATATGGTTGTCTGATATAATTTTGAAATGAAAAAATATATAGTACAACTGATGATGACTAATCACAAAGAACCAATTTCATATTTCCTCTTTAACAATAGAGTTATGTGATTTATGCATAGTTATGGGATTATTTAATATAGGTATGAATATATAATTGTTTACATTATTTCAATATACTTGTACATGAAATAAAGAATCATTTTTATTCATCTTCTATGTAGGCTGACGATGAATTATGATTTCCTCAAGAGTAAAATATTTTCATATTGAAAAGGGATCTATTTTCTATTGAAATTATAAGGCCCTAGCCTTAAACCTTACTTAATCTCGAGTTATTACAAGATTACACATTGAGGATCTTTTCAGGTTTAGAGTTTTAGAGAATTAGATCATAAAACATGCATTACATTCCATATTTAAACAAAGTGGTTACATAAAAGATAGTATTCATTTTTCCCATCAACGGAAACATATTTAAAATAAAACATGGATTCTTTCTAGACACTTCCTTGACACTATCATCATATCATGTACCTTTCCCTTGACCTGTGAAAAACATTTCAAAAACTTGGGATGAGCATAAAAATCCCAGTAAAGGATGCACAAAGAAGAAAAAATGTTAGTTTTTCAAAACAACAAGTAAACCATGAATACTTTACCAAAGTAATACTTTTCACCTTTATAAATTAGTAAAAACTCTTCACTGAATAAAAGACCATTACTTACCCTTTTTTAACCAAAATATTACCATAAAACCCATATAAAGAACACATAATATAAAAAGGTAACTTGGGACACAAACATACTTAAGTGGAATAACCATCTGGTCGACTTCCACACATATCACTTAATGGAATAGCCATACAGACGACTTCCATACCCAATGCATTGGAGGTTATAACATAACCACCCATCCTGGTATTCAAGGCACCACCCGTCATATGGTTTATCACGTAACCACCCGTCAAATATCCAAGTACCATTATAAAATCATAAGACATAAAACAAATATAATTGAAAGAAAACATTTCCACATTTCGATCACAATATATCACTTAAATATATTGACATAAAAAATCCTTTATAAAAACCATTTTCAATACCAAAATAAATAAAAGAGTATATGGTATTTATTTCATTTTAAAAACATTATAGCTTGTTGAGGAATCCAAAGTCCAAATAGTACTCGTGGCGGCGAAAAAGGTCGGTGTCACCGCGTACGTTAAAAGAAAAATTCCTTTCTGTCATTTTGTAAAACGCTTCATAGAAAAAGATTCCTTTTGTATAAAATTAAAAGTAAAAGGGGTTTATACATCGTATAAAATAAAGCCTTGTATTAGAACAAAATATGCCTGAATGAAAGGAGATTGAGACGAAGTCCCTTACAAAAACAGTATCCTTGGATTAAGGATAAATCAATTACATAATTATGTGTGACAAACGAATACACCAAATATAAGTGGATATTAAGTGTAAAAAATCATAGGTCATTCACACATATTCATAGAACGACATATTTCAAGGAGTATAAGTTTATCCCAAAGAATCAAAATTGGGTTAAGAAGTTCCCTTGCAAAAATTCGACAGCCTAACGACGTTACTTCAAAATTCAGAAATGAGTTGATGAGAGATAAAAAGGGGTATCTCATCACTTGGACATAAAATTTATATAAACAAGGATATATAATAACATATCCCATCATAATAAGATTAAAAGTCCTAAAAAAGAAGTCTTTTAAAATGAGGAGGGTGAAAGGTTCCCTTACCGAATTGGGTAACTTCCAAAACATACACCCCATGAAATAAGGGTCATACAATGAAGATGTAACTACCCATAAATGAGAGTATATTATACAAATATTAAAATAATAGGCATTACATATACCAAACAAAAAAGAAATAGTGGCCAATGTAGCATGAATCCCACGAGAATAAAAAGTGAGATGAAAATCCCTTTATGAAAATTCGACAGCCTAACAGCACCACATAAAACATCAAAAATGGATTTATGAGATCAAATAGGTTATTCCATAATATTAACATAAAATTTACAGAAAGAGGAATATAAAATAACATCCCCCAACATAAGAAATATGAGCTTAAAATAAATGACATAAAAGATAGTACTTAAAAAGAAAGAGAGAGGTCGGATCCCTTACGAAAATTCGGCAGCCTAACGGCGCCACTCAAAACTTCCAAAATGGATTGATGAGAGAAAATAGGGTCTCTCATCATATGAAAATAAAAATTAAAGTAATATTAATATAAAATAACATCCCAATCATAAGAGATATGAGCTTAAAAGGAATGACATAAAAGAGTGTACTTAAAAAGAAAGAGATAGGTAGGTTCCCTTACCTCAAGTCCGACCTGACTTATTCGTTTCTTTATATTCCTGAATAATAAACTTGAGTTAATTTATACTTTCTTAAGAACTTTTTTCAAGTTCATTATTCCTTTTATATCACTTATTACCATGTCATGAACACTATGTAATTATTTAAGTTAATAACGGTCGTTTTAACGATCATTGCTACTTGAGTCAAAAATAAACTCTTTGTAATTACAAGTTTGTTCATGGGGTAAAATATCCATTATATCCAGAATTATCTTAATTATTTAGATATCATATATAAAATATATATCCATTATATACATGCATTTATAATATTACATAACATTTAGAGGTAAGAAATGAAATGCATCGTTCATGGAGACGGTAAGTCGTACGTACGCATGAACGCTACTTCCATTTCTATTTCATATTTAATGGAATTAAAACATAATGATACATAATAGTATTATAATTACAGTATGTTATCATATATAATATCATTAAATATATCATTTATACGTACCACATATGGTATTAACGAATCAAATCACTTTGAGGGGGCGGTAGTCCGCACTTCCTAAAATGAAGATATCGTGTTTACCCATAATGGAAACCATAAAGGTATGTCATAAATGAAAAATACAGAAGCTTAAGGAAAACATAAAAATATTATATATCATATATAAATATAGTTACATCTTAATTTCCACCTTTGAAGGTGTTAAAAGAATATTGAACAATCATCGTTTCATGAGGCAGAAATTCACCATCTACAGAAATAGTATGTTCTTTAACCATTAGATGTAGGTGTGTGTAAGTGTAGCTATAATACTTATTATAAAAACATACTAGTATATGTAAGATACTGGTTTTGTTACAAAAGAAATGAATAAAAAGAGTTTTGGGGTTTGGAGAAGCAAAATAAAACAAAAGAGCACAAGTGAAGACGTTACCTTAAAATCGGGTAACTCCCTTTGGTTTGAACCAAAAGGGTTTCTTGAAGATCTTCCTGCATATGGTAAGGATTCTAGGATGAGTAGAGGGATGTGGAGAGATATAATGATCAGATATTTTCCGAACCAAAGGCTTGAGAGGTGTGGGCAAGGTGGTAGAGGTGGGGTCCTTTTATAAGAGGAGAGGAGGGGCACTCTTGGAAAGTCAAGAAAGGTTACATTATTTTCAAATGAGTTTCAGATTTTAAAGGTCTTAAATTGATATATTTTGAGGATAAGGTGATAATGGTTCTAAATCCACCCATAGAATATGTTTTTGACATGTTTAGGTCTTATATTTTACATTATCTTTTCATTTTATTTAAATCGTGAAATAATGAGGTAATCGCTGCATCATCATGATGTCATAAATAATTTAATTTAGTTAATGACTAAAAATTATAAAAAAAAAATACTATTATGTAGGAAATCTTTTTATATTTTCAATGAATATTTATAGTCAAAAATATGACTTTAATAACCCCATGTACAAATTGTTTTATTAAAACAATACATGTTTGTGTCATTTTTACTTTTACTTTAAATAAAAGGCATTAATGTCATTATCTTACCCAAGTGGCTCCATGGGGTCCCAAAAATAGACCCATGGGTTTTATTGGTCGGACATGACTCATCCAATAAGGTTAGGACAAGTGTCAAGATATTTTAATTTTATTATAATATCATTTTTACCTTAAATCACACTGATTACCTTTAATCACGATTAATAAAACATAAAAGTTACATTTCATCAAAAATTATTTTCATCCCATTGAACCAAATTTTACTTAATAATGAAAATAATTTATATTGGATTTTTGAAATTCAAATCACATAAGTGGTAAATTTCCATTTAAACGAAAAATCAGTTTTGTAACTACCACTTTGTGGTTTCACTATTCATCAAAAATTAAGGTTTTTCAGAAAAATACCAAAAATTCACCCAAATCTATATTTTATATTCCAAATTCAAAAATGATGTCTATTTTACCATATTAATAACATATAAGTTGAATTAATTAATTTTATAATTAAATCCCGCAGTCAAATCAAATAGCGTGTTTTTAAGAAACAATATCTATCAAAAGATTGACACTCGTTTATGTCCAATCTCAAAGTGATATTAATTTCAATGACCACCATTGGATTAAATGGTAAAAATATATTATAATTTCACTTTAAAACCAATTCAAAAGATAATCTATAAATAAAATAGATTAAAAAGAGGTTTTGAATTAAAATACATCATTTTTCACTATTCATTAAAAAATGAACTCTATCGGACAAATACCAAAAATTTACACAAAGTGAATTTTGATGCCCCGATTATAAAGAAGAATTTTATTTTTTCAAATATAACACATAATAATTTCAAAAGGTGGATTTAAAATAGGTTCTCCATCAAAAGGCAGTTAATTGACCTTTTAAAGAATATAAGGATGTTTACGCTTAAAATTTGGATTCATTCGCATTTTTAATCCTCTAACATTTATTGTAAAAAGTAATAATATTTGACAAACATATATAATCATTTTTTAGTTAGTTCTGTTCATTCCCGTCAATACAACGGCTAGGTGTTAACTACCATTTAAAATAAAACTATTTTATTATTAGAGTGCAACATAAGATTTGAAAGGAACTCGTTGTTGCGTATTGGGTAAGCCATCGAACATAGAGTTCCCTTAAAATTAATATTAACATTTTATTCACAAATAGGGATAAATATAAAAATTTCATATTCTATATTTACCTGGGGTGTTACATCCTTCCCACCTTTTGGGAATTGCATCCTCGCAATTTTAAAATTGGGCTCGGAAACATCATTGAAAGTACCACATCGGAACAACAGTCAGTAAAACTATCACTTAAAAAGAATGGAATAGAAGTAAATAGGTCACTCGAGTTAACCCATACTAGGATTCCATGTAGGAAAGCATGGATATGGAAGAAAAATCAAAGGGTCATGTTCTGATGGAGAGTGATAGAAAACATGTTTAGGAGAAAGTTAACCACAAGAAAATCACAAACTTGTGGTGGGTTAAACGGTATTCGATTCCCCAGTAGGAAAAGATAACAGACAACATTTTTGTTTTAAGTTACTCTTAATTGAGGAATTTATTTTTGAGCTTAACTAAATCATAATGAAACAAACTTACTTGTCACATAGACTTTCAACTTTTACTAGATTCCTTAATCAAACTCATATTTTCTCCAAAAGACAAGTATTTAGGAAGACTTGTTCGCATTAAGAGTACTATAATCAACTTCTATAGAATCATCTAATACACAAAAGAGAACTATATGCTTCCCATGTCATTAGACTTTAACCAAAACCAAAACCAAAAAGGTTAGTACAAGATCAGATAATCCAGAAAAGGATAACCCTTTATTAAAAGAAAATCTATTCTTAATCTCCAAAATTTGTCCAACAACACCCAAAGTTTAACAAATACCATTCAATAAACAGCTATCCATAAAATTCTTCAAAGTAATCCAAACTAATATTGAAACCCAAATCTCTTAAGGATTTAATCACATTGTCTTCTAAAGTAAATCTTAACATTTATCTCCAAATAACATCAGTTACTCTTAAATTCTCACATTGAAAAGTAATTAGCCTAATCACATATTCTCCATGATAGGATAATAATTTCCATAGATAACCCAAAATCAACTTAATCTTAATTCATAAAATCATATAACTAAAAATAATTAGTCAAACTAACCAGTTACTTCTTGTATTCTAGTGGTAGGCGATAAATACCAGTCGCACTTTGGTTGTGGGTTCGATTCCCGCAGCTTTGTCCGACGCGACGAGTTGTCACACGGTCTGCTTGTTGTCCTTTTTATAAAACTCCAAAAATAACCCTAACATGTTTTAACCTCAATAGTTTATTATACCAATCATTTTCATCCAAATTCATTACGATCTCAACATATTAATTCTTGAAGTCTTATTTCACCACCATAAAATAAAACGATTCCCAAAATGAATAACAGCATACCTTGTTCATGGTGTCCACTCGGTTTCATCGTCATCTTGTTCACGTAGGTATAAGTACCATGCATTACAACAATGATTTAGAGAAACTTAAAAATCATTTGCTTATTCTATCCAAATACACCTTGTACAACATGGGTCATATGGGTGTTCACAGAAAAATAGTTTTGGAAAATAATCATGTATGAAATATAATTCCAAAAAATCTGAGAAAACATGATTTCTATAAAATAGTCAGATGGAATTTGAGTTGAAACTTTCTATTATTGGTCCTTTTAAAATACCATAAGTATGTGCTAAGAGACTATATTTTAAAAGCAAATATAAATAGGTTGCACAAGGTTGTCCTTCTTCAGCACCATTTTTAAAATCATAATATGCTTCAAATTCTTGTGATAAGGTAAAATATTTGAATATACCTTGATAATATTTACCTTTCTTGAAAATATGAGAATATTGTGAAAATAGTATTTTTATAAATACAACCCATGATCCACGATGATCACGAGGTATAGTGGAGGTGTTTGATATCTCAAACAACTGCTTGCAAGTGAGTTGTATGCTAGAAAAAAGTTTCACAATCATGCGAACATGACTTTGCAATAATTATTGCAAGCATGTCATCAGGAAGAGATAGGAATGTCGTTTGAGATCCTCCTCCTTCCATTCGTAACTGAATTTACTTGACCTGAAAAAATTTATAAAACAGGGATTTAACTGAAATAATAGACCTACGGACTAACCACGTGTTTAACAAAAACTCTTAATCCCTAAAATTGTCTAAACCGACCTTTGATACCAAATATAAGGCCCCATCCTTAAACCTTACTTAATCTTGAGTTATTACAAGATTACACATTGAGGATCTTTTCAGGTTTAGAGTTTTAGAGAATTATATCAAAAATGCATTACATTCAACATTTAAACAAAGTGGTTACATAAAAGATAGTATTCATTTTTCCCATCAACAGAAACATATTTAAAATAAAACATGGATTCTTTGTAGACACTTCCTTAACACTGTCATCATATCATGTACCTTTCCCTTGACCTGTGAAAAATATTTCAAAAACATGGGATGAGCATAAAAATCCCAGTAAAGGATACACAAATAAGGAAAACTGTTAGTATTTCAAAACAACAAGTAAACCATGAATACTTCACCAAAGTAATAATTTTCACCTTTATGAAGTAGTAAAAACTCTTCACTGAATAAAAGACTATTACTTCCCATTTTTTAACCAAAATATTACCATAAAACCCATATAAAGAACACATAATATAAAAAGGTAACTTGGGGCACAAACATACTTAAGTGGAATAACCATCTGGTCGACTTCCACACATATCACTTAATGAAATAGCCATACGGACGACTTCCATACCCAATGCATTAGAGTTTATAACGTAACCACCCGTCCTGGTATTCATAGCACCACCCGTCATATGGTTTATCACGTAACCACCCGTCAAATGTCCAAGTACCATTCTAAAATCATAAGACATAAAAAAATATAATGGAAAGAAAACATTTCCACATTTCGATTACAATATATCACTTAAATATATTGGCATAAAAAATCCTTTATAAAAACCATTTTCAATACCAAAATACATAAAATAGTATGTGGTATTTATTTCATTTTAAAAACATTACGACTTGTTGAGGAAGCCAAAGTCCAAATAATACTCGCGACGGCGAAAAAGGTCGTTGTCACTGCGTACGTTAAAAGAAACATTCCTTTTTGTCGTTTTGTAAAACACATCGTAGAAAAAGATTCCTTTGGTATAAAATTAAAATTCAAAGGGGTTTATATGACTTATAAAATAAAGCCTTGTATTAGAACAAAATATGCCTGAATGAAAGGAGATTGAGACGAAGTCCCTTACAAAGACGGTATCCTTGGATTAAGGATAAATCAATTACATAATTAAGTGTGACAAACGAATACAGAAAATATAAGTGGATATTAAGTGTAAAACAATCAGAGTTCATTCACACATATTCATAAAACGAAATATTTCAAGGATTACAAGTTTATCCCAAAGAATCAAAATTGGGTTAAGAAGTTCCCCTGTAAAAATTCGACAGCCTAACGGTGTCACATCAAAATTCATAAAATGAGTTGATGAGAGATAAAAAAGGGTATCTCATCACTTAGACATAAAATTTATAGGAAAAAGTATATATAATAACATATCCCATCATAATAAGATTAAAAGACCTAAAAAAGAAGTCTTTTAAAATGAGGAGGGTGAAAGGTTCCCTTACCGAATTTGGTAACTTCCGAAACGTACATCCCATGAAAGAAGGGTCATAAAATGAAGATGTAACTACTCATAAATGAGATTATATTATAAAAATAGTAAAATAATGTTCAGTACATATACCAAACAAAAGGAAATAGTGTCCAATGTAGCATGAATCCCACGAGAATAAAAAGTGAGATGAAAATCCCCTTATGAAAATTCGGTAGCCTAACGGCACCACATAAAACTTCAAAAATGGATTGATGAGATCAAATAGTGTATCCCATCATATTAACATAAAATTTACAGCAATAGGAATATAAAATAACATACCCAAACATAATAAATATGAGCTTAAAATAAATGACATAAAAGAGAGTACTAAAAAGAAAAAGAGAGGTCGGATCCCTTACTGAAATTCGGCAGCCTAATGGCGCCACTCAAAACTTCCAAAATGGATTGATGAGAGAAAATAGGGTCTCTCATAATATGAACATAAAAATTATAGTAAGAGTAATATAAAAGAACATCCCAATCATAAGAGAGATGATCTTAAAAGGAATGACATAAAAGAGTGTACTTAAAAAGAAAGAGATAGGTAGGATCCCTTACCTCAAGTCTGACCTGACTTGTTCGTTTCTTTATATTCTTGAATAATAAACTTGATTTAATTTATACTTGATAAATAACCTTTTTCAAGTTCATTATTCCTTTTATATCACTTATTACCATGTCATTAACACTATGTAATTATTTAAGTTAATAACGGTCGTTTTAACGATCATTGTTACTTGAGTCAAAAATAAACTCTTTGTAATTACAAGTTTGTTCATGGGGTAAAATATAAATTATATCCAGAATTATATTCATTATGTAGATATAATATATATAATATATGTCCATTATATACATGCATTTATAATATAACATAACATTTAGAGGTAAGAAATGAAATGCATTGTTCATGGAGACGGTAAGTCGTACGTACGCATGAACGCTACTTCCATTTCTATTTCATATTTAATGGAATTAAAACATAATGATACATAATATTATTATAATTCCAGTATGTTATCATATATAATATCATTAAATATATCCTTTATACATACCACATATGGTATTAACGAATCAAATCACTTTGAGGGTATGGTAGTCCACACTTCCTAAAATGAAGATATCGTGTTTACCCATAATGGAAACCATAAAGGTATGTCATAAATTAAAAATACAGAATATTAAGGAAAACATAAACATATTATATATCATATATAAATATAGTGACATCTTAATGTCCACCTTTGAAGGTGTTAAAAGAATATTGAACAATCATCGTTTCGTGAGGCAGAAATTCATCATCCACAGAAACAGTATGTTCTTTAACCATTAGATGTAGGTGTGTGTAAGTGTATCCCTAATAATTATTATAACAAAATCATATTATATGGAAGATAATGTTTTTGTTACAGAAGAAATGAATAAAAAGAGTTTAGGGGGTTGGAGAATCAAAATAATACAAAATAGCATAAGTGAAGATGTTACCTTAAAATCGGGTAACTCCCTTTGGTTTGAACCAAAAGGGTTTCTTGAAGATCTTCCTGCCTAAGGTAAGGCTTCTAGGATTAGTAGAGGGATGTTGAGAGACAAAATTATCAGATCTTGTCCGAACCAAAGGCTTGAGAGGTGTGGGTAATTTGTTAGAGGTGGGGGCCTTTTATAAGAGGAGAGGAGGGGCGGTCTTGGAATGTCAAGAAAGGTTACATTATTTTCATATGAGTTTTGGATTTTAAAGGCCCCAAATTGATATATTTATAGGATAAGGTGATAGGGGTTCGAAATATACCCATACAATAGGTTTTTTACATGTTTAGGTCTTATATTGTACAGTATCTTTTCATTTTATTTAAATCGTTAAATAATGAGGTAATCGCTGCATCATCATGATGTCATAAATAATTTAATTTATTTAACGACTAAAAATTATATAAAAAATACTATGATGTAGGAAATCTATTTATATTTCCAACGACTATTCATAGTCAAAAATATGACTTGTATAACCCCATGTACAAATTGTTTTATTAAAACAATACATGTTTGTGTCATTTTTACATTTACTTTAAATAAAAGGCATTAATGTCATTATCTTACCCAAGTGGCTCCATGGGGTCCCAAAAATAGACCCATGGGTTTTATTGGTCGTCCATGACTCGTCCAATATGGTTTGGACAAGTGTCAAGATATTTTTATTTTATT
This sequence comes from Viscum album, assembly GCA_963277665.1. Taxonomy (NCBI): domain Eukaryota; kingdom Viridiplantae; phylum Streptophyta; class Magnoliopsida; order Santalales; family Viscaceae; genus Viscum; species Viscum album. Next base: position 1,333,319,612 of record OY728132.1, on the reverse strand, counting down.
ATAATATCATTTTTACCTTAAATCACACTGATTACCTTTAATCGCGATTAATAAAACATAAAAGATACTTTTCATCAAAAATTATTTTCATACCATTGAACCACATTTTACTTAATAATGAAAATAATTTATATTGGATTTATTAAATTCAAATCACAGAAGTGTTAAAGTTCCATTTAAACAAAAAATCAGTTTTTGTAACTACCACTTTGTGGTTTCACTATTCATCAAAAATTAAGGTTTTTCAGAAAAATACCAAACATTCACCCTAAGCTATATTTGATATTCCAAATTCAAAAATGATGTCTATTTTACCAAATTCATGAAATATAATTTTAATTAATTAATTTTATAATTAAATCCTGCTGTCAAATCAAATAGCGTGTTTTTTAGAAACAATATCTATCAAAAGATTGACACTCGTTTATGTCCAATCTCAAAGTGATATTAATTCCAATGAACACCATTGGATTAAATGGTAAAAATATATTCTAATTTCACTTTCAAACCAATTCAAAAGATAATATAATAATATAAATAAAATAGATTAAAAAGAGGTTTTGAATTAAAATACATCATTTTTCACTATTCATTAAAAATGAACTTTATCGGACAAATACCAAAAATTTACACAAAGTGAATTTTGATGTCCCGATTATAAAGAAGAATTTTATTTTGTCAAATATAACAAATAAAATTGTCAAAAAGTGGATTTGAAAGAGGTTCGCCGTCAAAAGGTGGTTAATCGACTTTTTAATGAATATTAGAATGTTTACGCTTAAAATTTGGATTCATTCGCATTTTTAATCCTCTAACATTTATTGTAAAAAGTAAAAATATTTGAAAAACATATATAATCATTTTTTAGTTAGTTCTGTTCATTCCCGTCATTACAACAGCTAGGTGTTAACTACCATTTAAAATAAAATTATTTTATTATTATAATGCAACGTAAGATTTCAAAGGAACTCGTTGTTGCGTATTGGGTAAGCCATCGAGCATAGCGTTACCTTAAAATTAATATTAACATTTTATTCACAAATAGGGATAAATATAAAAATGTCATATTCTTTATTTACCTGGGGTGTTACAGAAATAATATATTAAAATATTAAAAACCATAATAATTCATTTGAAAAAAAATTAAAAAATAATTTTCATCTAAAATGATGAAATTGATATAAAAAATTATCAAATTCATTCAAACATAACTAGGTACTATAGTTTTAAAATTACTGAATCATATATATAAATTAAAACTGACAACATTTATTATTTTTTAATCCTTTATTTTTAGAAGCATGAATGAAGGGGATTTTCTCGACATGTTAGTACATATTTTTTTATCTAAAATAAATAAAACATTTATATTTCATCTACTTATGTAAAAAATTATGCTCTTAGTGGACTGATATTTTAAATGAAAAGTTGAATTGAAAAATTATAGTTTTAATTATCTGTCTATGCGCATGATATAACTCTATTATTTTTAAGGGGTTTTTACATATTTTAGAACATGAGAATATTTCATCACATAAATTTAAATTAAATTATGTACATTAAACATAAAAATAATATGTTGTATGAAAGTTCATATACATGAATCACTTTTTAGAGTATGTCTAAACATGGTCACTACATTCAAACTATCCACCATATGCATTGGTATTACAAATTTTTTAAAAACTCATATTTTGGTATTCTAAATCATATTTTAACAGTTGGTCATTCCTAAACTGATTCAATCATATAATTGCATTTTTCACCAACCTTTGTTCCCATTGATCCTCCATTTTTTTCAACATATACTCACAAATTCCAAGATTTTCCTCTATAATAATTTAAATACAATACCATTAACATTATAATTTTGGGTGGTCAATATAAATATGAATGATGATTTTAAATTGTAGATATGAAATATCTTCCATGGACTGTTTTTTTTAGTTTTTGACCACATTCTTCTCTATAAACTAGCTTCATTATTTTCAACCTCATAGTGCATCTCCACATGCCTTGAGATCCAAATTTAACACGCACTAAACATATTCCATCATATAAGAAGATTTATCCTAGATACTTCACTTTAAATATTTCTAAATACATAAAGCCTCTTTTTTTCACACACATGGTGCACCACCACCATGGGTTTTGACTCCCTACTTTACTTTTCATTAAAAAGATTACCAATTAAATAAAAAGGGGTGAGGGGTAAGTCAATCCCCCTTAAGTGGTATAAGTAGTTTTCAACATGTGGTATTAGAATATTTTTAATTGACAACTGTTATAGGTAGTTTTTCAATATGATATGTCAATAGAGCTTCTACATTATGATTTATCAGAATTAATAAGTGTAGAAGCAATTTTCAATAAGTTCTATAATCAGTTTCTGAATTGAAAATTGTTATAATCACTTTTCATGAAGTTATTCCAAACAGAGCCTTATACATTCACATTTATCAAGAATTTTGTTATAATATTTTTTCAATATGTAATGTAAAATATAGACTTTCACATAAATAATTATCACAAATAATAAGTGGTATAAGTATTTTTTAATGAGTTTGAAGTTGTTTATAGTGAAAAAAATCCACATCTATCAATAATTATACATTAGTTAAACTTTTTTATCAATTTAGCTGTATAATTGAAAAATTTATGTGATAAAAACATTTTTTAGATTTTTTTTTCAAATTATCTATTTTTTTATAATATTCCAATTTTATATTTTGATATTTCAATATACATTAATATTTATTCTTATTTTTAAACATAATTTTCTTCACAGAAAAACCTATTGTAAACTTTTTTAGATGAAGATTCAGTAAAACATGACATCCTTATGGGTTTATGTTCTAAAACTTCATGTGACTCTATTAATGTACAATAAACCTCTAAAAATACAAAACATAAAAATTAAGGGTTGGAAAAAATAAATTCTATTTTATCGTTATATTTTATCATTTTCCATTTTATCAGTTCTCGTATTAAATATCAAAACCATTGTACTGTATTTTTTGGTTATCATCAATTTTTATTCCAATGTAAAAAACCAATGTTTTTTAATATTATTTAAAATGTTGTTTCTTTTTTTCATTTAAATAAATGTTATGTATTTTTATTTTATCTGAGTTATTAGTTTATTTTTATTCTAGGTAATGTGATTTATCTTGTATTAAATTTTTTTTGTCATTATTTCACTTATTTTATATTCTCAATATATTCTCAATATATTCTATGAGTTATATGTATTATGTGATTACTATAATAGATTAAGTTTTACAATACCTTAATTTATTATATAGGTTTGTCACTTAGTGTTTAATTTTAGGATTGAATGGGCTCAATTACAACATTAATTAATATAATGATCATAATTTGAATTATCTATTTTAATTATGATTTAATTAATATAATTGAATTCTTTATCCTGAATTCCCAATATAATTTTTTATTCCACAAAACTTTTACTTAATATTTTCTACTACTATATTTATGATGTCCCAATTATTTCTCATCTTGTATTCCATTATTATGTACCACTTATTTGTGATTCAAATATATTAAATATTATTATGGATTATTATTTTTGTAAAATAGTATTCCTTTATTGAAAATAATCATTGATTTATAGCGTCATGTGAATGCATGGGTGAATTACAAGTATAGATAATCAGTAAGTATTAATTATTAATTAATGTTTATAAATTAAAAATAAATTAATACAAACATACATACATACATACATATATATATATATATATGTATGTATGTATGTATGTATGTATGTATATAATTATATTAAAAATATATATTTATGTATATAAATAATTAATATATATATATATATACTTTTATAGATAATTATAATTATTATTTATAAGCATACATATACTTATTAACACATATATAATTACATATTAATTTATTTATAATTTATTATTCTTAAAAAATAATTAATAATTACTAATTAAAAGTCACACATTCATACATACATATAATTGGTAAGTATTAATTATTAATGAAAAATTTTAAATTACAAATAAATTGATATATATTTATATATATATATGCATATAAATAATAAATATAATTATATATATGTGTATGCATGTGTGTGTTTATATTTACAATTATGATTATATATATTAAAAATAAATAATTACTATAAACAATTTATATTCAATAATTTAAATATAATAATTAATAATTATAATTTTAATAATTTAAAAAAAATAAGTATATATTTATAAAATAGATATTTTTTTATATTTATAATATTATTAATAATAAAATTTATATTGGTATATATAATTATATTCATTTTTATTTTAATATTTTTTATATTTATATTTATAGATAATTTATATGTTTACATATTTATATTTATACTAATAATTTGTAATATACCTATATTTATATTTATTTATTTATATATATGTGTGTGTGTGTACAAAAAAATATATGTCAAGATACAATAACCTAATATAGTAGTATGTTCTTTGACATCTAACATGGAGGGTGGGGATTCAAATCCCACGACTTACAATTACAGGGTTATTTTTTAGGGATTTTAGACTGAGTAAAGCAGGCTGAGCGGGGATGGGTTGGCTTGAGTTAGGTTCAAATATAAGTAAATAGTAAATAGAAAATATAAATGAATATTTTTTGAAAATAAAAAATAAAAAATATTAAATAATAACCATTGATAAATTATTAACGGTGGTTTAAATCACTGTTAAGTAAAAAACCTTTATGAAAAAACTATCATAATATTATTCCCAACACTAAAATCCACAATGTTCTTTCACAATCATAAAAAATAATTTAATTATAGTTTAAACCACTATGAAATAAAAAAATTACATTAAATCCTCATTTTATTATAGTGAAATATCTTGAGAAGGGTGAAGATATATCTCAAATTAGTTGAAAACCCAAGATCACGACTTTATATTTTAAATTTTGAGGTAGTCTGATTAAAATTATCATACATTAAAAAACATCTTGCATCACTATTCGACACCCATTCTAGGTCCATCGATTACCCAGTGGGGATGAAAGAACCCTTATAGACCACTAAGAACCACCGAGTACCCAATACACTATAATTAGAATCCTAATGCATTCTAAACACCATAGGCACTTTTCCCCTCCTTCCCTCTCTTCTAATTTCGTCCAAATCATATTCAAAATTAGAATTTAACCTAAAAGAAATTAAAATACTATAATTTAAGGGAAATACTAACACATAATGGTCAGCGTTTTTTCACCCTTCCCATAATTTGGATTCTCAACCATGAAAATTTTTAATTAACTTTCTGAGGGAATAATTTTGAATCTATTGAGCCTTCATTTAGCATCTCAATCCTAATATTCCTCATGGATATTTACATCCTACTACCCAACCCGAATAAGAGGGATCACCATATCTCACAAAAAATTTTAACTTTAATTTATGACATATATAAGTTTCTTTATACATGATTAATACTCTTTAATTTCATCATAATTAAGTTAGATCACATGCATAGGGTTAGGTGTATACTACTTCAATTGAAAAACATGAAAGGTATTATGCATGAACTTGAATTTTGGAATTATAACTAGTTGATAAGAAGTCACTAAATCTCTTTCAAATATTATAAAATTACAGAAAAATATTGATTCTAGTTTCACGCATTTTCCCATTGTATAGTAAAATAATCTTTGTGATACCCGGAGAAATACATGATCACAAACTTTGAATTACAAAGGTCAGATTCAAAAAATCTGTATAAAAATGTTATTATCATTGACCAATTAATTATTTTTTCTGAATCAACTTTACCTGATATTTTATTTATTTTATAATACTAGGATAAATCATATATGATTCAATTACTTCCATCCAACATAAATGATAATGAAAAGGTCTTTCATAAAGGGCCTTGAATAAAGCCATTTGACTGACTGAATGGTCTAAAGGCCTCAATTTTTATTTATTTTGGATAAACCACCTTTCATGGATAAAGGGGGAAACCTCACATGGATTCAAAGAAATAAAGACGTAACATAACTCATTCCCAAGACAAAACTACTAAAAATTCCCCTCCACAGCATTTGAATTTATAATTTTTACTATTATTATAAGAGAATTTTAATGAAGGTAGATGATCATCTTAGTATCCACTAGGATCAATAATACTATCCTTAAATATATCCTCAATAATATGAATGGTTTGTTTGTACTATCCATTATTTGAGGGTGAAAATTAGTACTCAACTTTAACAAAGAACCCAAATACCACTATAACCATTTCTAGAACTAAGATGCAAACCTTGGATCCCTATAAGAGATTATAATATTGAATACACAATGAATCTTCATGATTTTTCTAACATATAATTTATCCAAATAATCAACCAAATAAGCCTCCTTGATAGGTAAAAAGTGATCCATCATAGTCAAATGATGTATTATTACGCAAAATATGTCACAAACTCTTGAATTTTGAGGTGATTTTATTACAAAATACATAGTATTTTTGTTCCATTTTAGTATTATTTTAAAATGTGGATAAATATCACATGTAGGTTTTTAGTTATGTATTTTCACTCATTGATAAGTGATGTTTTGAGAAATGAACCTTTAATATTCCTTTTTTATATTAGGCTCATAGAATAAGTAATAAATATCTTGATACATCTTTGTAACCCAAGGATGTATAACCTAACATAATAATGGTACTCTTTCATTACTTATTCTCTTATAAAAATTGAGAATACAAGTCTTCAAAGAAATTATAAGAAGGAAATGGAGTTTTGAAACTATCCATCATGAATCTAACACCATTGAGTTTCCCTCAAATAATGATTAAATCAAGGTTATATGTTTAATATCCCTTTATTGGATCCAAAATATATTATGTAATTTTGAATTTTTTTAAATATAACCCACTATAATTTTTCATCACATCCTAGTATGGTTCAATTAATAGTTACATAAAATTCCATTATTTTTTTTCATCCTGCACCCATTTAGGGTGGATCTTCTTGACAAGAGCACTGAAAACTATAGTGCCTTTTCTAAGTTTATACTTCATATCGACATAATATGATTGGAGATATCCGAACCAATTACATTAATTTATATTAATGTCTATTTTATAGAATATGTATTGATGTACTTTTTATGTTATCAAATAACATAAATTTTTAAACAAATACAAAATCTCTCCAATAGTTTAAATAATCAAAAACCATAGATAAATATATATAATTCATAAGATATATCCATTCATGAGTAGGTAATTATATAGAACTATATAACACTATCTAATTATCCTGTATGAGAAAAAAATAAAGACAATTTGAAGATGCATTCCAATGTACCTAATATCCTTCACTTAACTGAGGTAAAATGGGATCTAAAGTTCCATTAAACCTTTTATCTATATCTTATAAAGATAATTAAAATTATACATACCATATAAATTTATCTCATTTATTAATTAAATCTATCATAGAAGTATAAATAATTAATAAATACTGAAAAAAATTTACTTCAACTGGCCTAGATAACCTACCTAAATAGTACCTAAATCAATATTAACATGGCCTAAAGAGAATGCCCTATCCTCATGGGATACTAACTAGTTCTTGGGAATACATATGCATCTATAAGGAATGATTTAACCATATGTATAACCAAACAAATGAAAATAGAGGAAGGAAAACATAAAAAGTGTTTATTCTAATAGATATATCAAGAGTGAAACTCCATAAGGAAGAAAAAAAATCAAAACAAAAATCTCAAGTCAATGAAAATTTCACCACAAGGTCTCCTATAAATAGGTGTTACAAACACTCCTCATGTCATAAAAACTATAAAGGTCCCCTATAAAGATCATGCACCTCCTCCAAGTGGTGCTTTTCCCTTTATTAGAATTATCACTAGAAATCCTAAAGATTCTAGATGAAAAAGTTAGGGTATACCAAAAAAATCCTAGTAGGATCCCACCAAAAATTTCATAATAAATTTCAAATAAAATAAACCAATTATTCTCAATATTTGATAAAACATGGAATAACATTCTTGTCAAAATTCTTATCAAAACATTCTTTCCATATCAATTGAATGGATAGTACAAAACGAGTACAAGGTGTGCATTTACATTAAAGTAGAAATGTATATAACATTTTATTGAATGATACATGAATAAGAAATTATAAAAAATATATACATGAGTAAAAAAATTCCTAACATTGGAATGTTAAAATAATTTACAATAATCAATAAAACAACTGCAGCGCCATGGTTAAGAGACTCAAGGATAGGTTTATGTAAGTATTATCATACATTTTCATAAATTATGACTCCCATTGTGCACAATTTCTTATGTCTAAGAAAATGAAAATAGTATAAAGACTTGGAAAATAGGAAATACCCTAATGATTAATAGAATAAGATCACTAAGGACTAATATCCATACCAAAAAAGGAACCACCCTTAGGATTAATAGAAGAATATCTCTAAGGGAATGTTTGGTAGACCAAACCCATACCGAGCAAGAGTTCCTACTACCTAACTTCCCCAAATAACATTTGATTCAAGGTAAATCATATATTATTTGGAAAATAAATCAATGGTATCAAAACAAATCATTTTAGAAAATCATTCAATTTTTTATTTCAAATCAGCCCCATGTTCTAACTTCAAAATATGAATTCCTTTACAAAAAATAGCATTAAATGGTTATATCAAAAAATCATGCCTTCAATTTCATCAGAATCATGTTTCACATAATTAATTTCATATATAGAACATTTTCCAAAAATAACACTTTATTCCAAAATACATTTTTAAATTAATTTCATCACACACACCATGAAATTTGAAAATTTATTTTTAAATGACTCAAATATAGCCATAAAAATAAATCAAAAATCAATTTTAGATTAAATAATAAGTAAGGTCTCATATAAAAATTAATTTCCTTAAGAAATCACCTTCCTTAATAATAAGATTATGAAACCTAAATGCGGTATCTAAAATAAGGAATAGGAGAGAATCCATGACCCGTGATCAAAGGGAAACAAAAAAAAAGGCTCTTCTGTCAATCAACCAATTACTAGACGTCATATAATATTCTCAATAGGATAATATAAATATAATTAACATGGGTTTGGAAATTTTTAATAATTACATAGGAATTCTAGTTCACTGAATAAAAAACCTTAATTAAATCATTATTTAATATGTTTTTTTCAAATGAATCTTGAATGCATAAGGTTTGAAGTAATTTAAAAGAGGATTTAAAACCATTAAATGAGTTAAAAATGATACACGTGATTTAAGGTATTCGAGGTCATTAAAATATTCTAGTGGGTGAGATGGGGAAGAAGAAAAGGGAAAAAAATTACTCAAAAGGGAGCTCGTAAGGGTAACATGGTTTACCCTTATGTAGCTTATGACTATCGTGTAAGGTTAAGGTAATTTAACCTTATATGGGTCTCTTTCCCAAACTACCCTTATGTAGATCCTAGATTTCACTTATTCGTATTTCAGAAATTAGGGATTACCCTTACATAACTCTAATCTTCCATTACATGGTGATTGAGTTACCCTTTTGTGACCTTTGAAAATCCTAGGTAACCCTTATGATGTGAAGGTTTATCCATATGAAATACCCTTACATGAGTCAGTACCCTCACAAGACACCCTTACTTGATTCCAGGGTTACCCTTATATAGCTGGGGTTTACCCTCATGCAACTCATATAAGAAATGCTCTACCCTTATGGTACACATATAAAAGAAGACCTACCCTTTTGCATCATAGATAATTTCTCCCTTACCCTTACATAAAATTTGTTTAAACCATTAATAAGCCTTTAAAAATATGGATTACCTTCACAAAACACCCTAAAAATAACTTGAATAAAGGTAGGAGGTATTTAACATTACGTAGACCCCATTCCCATCATAATTGTAAAAATTAAAGTTAAAATTATTAAATTTTCCTTTGAAATACTTTACTAAATTATAAAATTGGTTTCTAAATATCATAGAAGGTCTCCAAAAAAATTCTAAACTAAAATAGAACATCATAAACTAAAGAAAAATCCTAAAAGAAAAGATCGAGATGATACAATTCTACCTACTATAAATTTTTTCTTCCCCAAAAAGTACTATCAAGAAGACTCCATAAAAAAGAGTTGTGGACACTATTCTCTCATCAGTTTTTCCCACTCTGAAGCCTTTTGGTATTTAGAAACATTTTTCCATAACACTAAAAATAAGTTTATGAATTTCCTATAAAGTATCTTTATCTGAGAATGAGTTATCCAAACTATCTACTCAGTCATGGGAAAGTTATATTTCACATCAAGATCTTTCCAACACAAGATAGAATATGGATCAGAGACAATATTTTTGAGAGGTAAAATCCGGAACACATTATTGATTGATGTCATATATGGTGGTAAATCCAAACAGTAAGACACATTTCCAATCAGTTCAACAAACTAAAATTTTTCAACATATCTCAGTGTAAACATTCCATATTTTCTGATTCATCAGTGACATAACCAAAGTGAAACTCTAAAAATAGTATCTCTCTATCTTTAAACTCTGAAGACCATTAGAAACAATAATCTTAGGACATATAATGACTCTATTAAACTACCATTTTTCTTAAAATCAACTAAATATTTTTCATTGTATCCTAAACCAAATTAGTTCCCACTAGGAAAGCTTCTCCAACCTCCAACCAACAAATAAAACATTTACATGGGTGACCATACAAGGCCTCGACGGGCGCTATCTTAATGGATGAATGGTAGCTATTATTATAGTAAAAATCAACTAGTATCAATTAGATATCCCAATATCCTAAAAATTAAAGGGCATAGGCTTGTATCATATCCTCAATAATCTAAATAGATCATTACATCTAACCATCAATCTAAGTATGGTATGTTGTGCTCAATTTTACCTGGGATCCAAACACCTCCCAGAGGCCCCTCAAAAAAAGTGTACCTTGGATCCTTATTGAAAATGATAGCATATGGAAATATATGAAACTTGAAAATATATTAGACATATATATTTCAAAATTCCTCAACTTTGTTCATATAATGAATTAGACTAAAGTGAGCTTATTTGGTCAATCATTCAATCACCAACTATATCAAATTCTTTCCTTGAGGGGTAAAAAACAACCCAACTGCAAATTATATTAATATCTCATCCAACATACAAGTCAACACTAGGAGGGGATTAAGTAAACATAATGGGTTTTAATGTTCAAAATTGACCTATTGAAAAGTATAATAATGTTATTTTTTAGTAATTTAATATTTCATTCTTGGCTACTAGAAAAATCACCTCATATCATAAAATATCTTTCTGGTTCCATGGTATAATGCCCACAGGGAATTATAGATATCCAATATCATATCCTAACTCAATGGTATATGCAAATAAAATCTGTTCTAGAAGCATATAATACACTATAAAGATAGAGAACACTAATTTATGGTATATGCACTATATAAAGAATCCCTAATGACCCTGAACTCGTCAATGAGTTAATTTTTCTAAAGAATCATTTTGAGAAGTGTGGATGTCAACATAACACATGATAAAAAAATCTCAGTCTCATCTTTAAAAACAAAAAAACAATTATACGAGAAAATAAGAACATCATAATACACTCCTAGAGAATTCATTCATGGTTTTGGATGGAAGTTTCCTAATCGAAGCATTAGAAATGAAATTACCTTTACCAAGAGTATAGGAAATATCGAAATAAAAATATTGTAGGTACTCCAACCATTATCTCTATAGAATGTTTAAATATATTTGATAAAATATATAACTCAATATTTTGTGATCAGATTATATGGTAAACCTTTCACCAACAATATGATTACACTAACCCTTCAAATCAGGCAATCTAGCCATAAGTTCAAGATCATGTGTGGGACAATGCAACTCATTATGCTTAATGTTACACTCGGAGTTTTTATTATAACGACCTGAACATTTATGAATAAAATTACATTTTTAGATTTAATTAAATGTATTATGGATATATAAAACACATGTACTTATTTTTTTTTATTATATTCAATTGTATTTAAATGACCATTAAGTATTTTTATCATTTATAATATAGCCATTGATCAGTGATGACACGTTTAGTATAAATAAAGGGTTTTAATAAATCCTTTTGCATAAACCTAGGAAGTGATGACCTCAACCAGTAAGATAGTACCCTAATAATACCATATATCAGAGATTATGAGGGATATATAATTTCTAGGATTTGAACTATACAAAGTCTATGTTGATATCCCATAACTTAAGTTTGAGAAAAACCATTTATAAGAAAAGATCAATCTCATTGAGATCACAACCCAAACCATGTTCACCGAATGGCCCCATGAAAGCCCCGTCATTGCACACCTTACTCATAGGGAGTATTATAGTGTAATAAAGGGATGTGTATCCAGACACTTGCATTAGGAATATGTACATTATTTTTTTATAGAATACTGAATATATTTTCTTCTTATTATTGTTACTTTGTAAATGATTTTTAAAGCACAAATTGTATTTTTGGTTAATATTCAAAATCAATTAAGAAATATATTTTGAAGAATTAATAGATTTTTTAAATAAATAATATTATAATAAATAAATTATTAAATTACAAATGATCATAAAATTTTGATGAAGTAAAATGTAATTTTTATGAAGATTTGAAAACTATTATTGTCGAAAACCGGTCATTTTTAATAAATATCAGTATTTATTTAAAAAGTAAAAATTCACATAATTAGATAAAATGAATATTTTTTTTGGAATCTGAATGATGAAATTACCCAACGATGAGTTTTTCATAATTTTTTGAGACAGTCGATTTATTGGGAAAAAATTAAATATTGTATAATATAAGGCGTGTTTTATGACATCATAATGACCCAATAGTAAAGTAATAAATACTATAAAAGGTATACCTGACCAAATATACGTTTTTCCTTTCAAATTTAGATATTTTATATTTATTTTATTTATTTTATAAAATCTTAGTGGATTTTCCAAGACTTAAAAAATATATAAAGTTTTTAATATCATTTCTTTGAATGTGTGACTCACCTCCACATAATAAAGGGAAATATTTTATTATCTTTGGATCCTGGCCATATAAAATAATTTATCCCACTTTAATTTGGTATAAAACATGGTAAAAAACCATGGGATGGTTTGTGGTTTTGAATATTTTATTATGTAGTGGCCAAAACCAAAATAATAAGGAAATCCCTCTCCTTTCCTATATAAACCCACAAAATATCCCATTTTTATTCACTAAAACTCCATTAATATCATCCAAACTATTCCCTAGAATACCTATAGTTCTCTAAAATTGCCCCAATATCCCAAGAAGCCTCTCTGAAACCTTTGGAGTCACATATCCAAGTAAGGGATTCTCTCTCTCTTATTTTTATCAATCATTTCATTTATGATATGCCTTTTAATTTCCATTTTATAAAGTTGGGATATGTTCTTAATTATCCCCTTACATTCCATTTTATTTTTTAAATGATGGGAGACCCTCTCACTCTTATGTATCTCTCTTATGAACCATTATGTACACCCGTAACTGTGCTGAAATTTTGTAATGAATGTTCCACCCTCCTATTTTATCAAGCATTCCTTCTAAGTTATATCTTATAAATTCCTTTTAGCTATTTTGGGATATGTTTTTAAATATTCCTATCATAGTTAATTTCATGTTTAAATGATGATATACTTTTTTCTCCCTCATCAACCCATTTTATGAATTTCTATATGACATCGTTATGATGTCAAAATTGTACCAAAATTTTCCATACCAAAATCATCATATAGTGGGTACAATAACCATTTCTTTATAAAGGGTATTAAAATTAATACACATATACTTGTTTAATGGGGACTTAAATATATGTATTCCATATTCCTTAATCAAATTATGCTATTGAATGAATCTATGTTATATGATCTATGTGTCCCACTTAAGCATGAGAATGAAATGATTATGAAAGGTGTGCCCTGATAGCGCTTCAACGCATTGGGTGATGGTTAGTATCATGATTCATCATGTTAGGATAGGGGATTTAACTGATTACTTTATAAAAAATTTCCACCATGGGGTCTTAGTAGATTTATCCTTGATCTATTTATGATGTAGTGTTTTATGTTGTTTCTACATTTTCTATGTTATAATTATCATGCTATATCATGCATTATTATTCATGTTTCCTTTATGCTCCATTTATATGCTTATTTTCTAACATATATTGTATTATTCATGATATTCCTTGTTTTTTTCCCTTACTAGGATTTATAGGTCACCCTTTTCTTATGTATTTCCTTAGGTTATCCCATGCAGTGCTAAGTTCAAAGGAACATTTTGGTCATGTTAAAGAAGTTTTTAATAAAGATGTTGCTTTTCATATTTTAAGTTGTTATGTAATGTACCTAATTTTCCAAATACACTAGACCTCACTATCTTCTAATTTTTATTAAGTGTAATTTTATGTAATAAATAATGTTTTAAAATGAAGAAAAGAGTAGGGGTGTTATAGTTGGTATGAGAGGATAGCATTAGTTATTTTTAGAATTAGGATTAGAAAACCCTAGTAAAACCCCTTAAGGAAAATTATAAGTGTAAGAAAATATCCCTATATTTTTGTAATAATATAGTAAGTAGTTTATCAAGAAAATACATCCCTATATATATACTAAAATTGGATTTGGTTCTGACACATATGTACCTAGGAGTAACAACTTTTACAAGCTATTCTAGGATTGACTTCGGGTAACCTGGTACATAACAATGGGCCTTACTATGCACATATTTTGACACTCCAAAGTTATATTCTTTGGTAAATTAATAAGATCATTACAAACCATTATTAAGGGAAAAAAATAAAAAAAGTGCCCATAATAATATGCATTAAGAATTAGATCATGGATAATATAGACTGAAGCCTAGAAACTTATAAATTAATGAGATAAATGTAAGTTATCCCTTTAATGTAATTTCATTCCCCATTTATGTGTTTATATATTTAAGATACTCATTCCTGATTTTCCTTTTATTCTAGACAGTAGCTAGAAATAGGAGAAATCGTGCTAACGATCGATGCGAAGGGTAGTGACAGGATTACCCCATTGAGATGCCTAACCCAATGGGAGAGGGAATCAAAAAAATTTCCTTGATACTCTATCAGTTAACTAATTTTCTAAATAGAAACCTAGACCTATAGGAGTTAACAACCCCCCCCCCCCAAGAGAAATAAACCCACATTTGATAGTTTCATACAACAAAGGCCTCCAACTTTCAATGAATCATATGATCTCTTAATCACAGAACAATGGATAAATTCCATTGAAAATATATTATCCATTCATTAATGTTCCGAAAAAGAGAAGGCATTTCTACCTATTTATCATATAGAGTGTAAAACTTATTAGTGGTGGGAATTTATCAGGAATACAAATCCAAAATAAGGGATCAAATAAATGGATTGGAAGGAACTTTAAAAAAAAATTGATAAAAAATTTCCCCACACCCTCCATATTAATATGGAAATAGATTTCCTTACACTCCAGAAAAAATCCGTCGAATATATTGGGGAATACAAGGAAAACATCACAAGACTTTCATGATAAGCCCTAGGTTTTTTTGTTACCCCATAATGAATATTTGATTTCTTATTTGGTGGGATAAATTCTAGTCTTCAAAAATCATTAGAAATCTGTAAATTTGATAGCTATAAGGAAATTGTCTGATGTCCCCTCAAAGTAAATATGGAGATCAGTGAATCTCATGTGTATCATTGGGATAATAAACAAAAAGGGGATTTTAATTTTGGTAGTTTGATGGATAAATCCAACGGTGCTAAGAAATTCCAGCACCCCACTTGTCAAAGGTGTGGAAAGAAGCACCCTAGAAATTGCCTAAGGGGAATAAGGGAATGCTTTAGGTATGGAAGACAAGGGTACCTAGACAATAATTACCAATAGGGGAAACCCACCAATGTTTTAGAGGAAAATAATTTTCTAGTAAACCCTCAATGCATTTTATAGTGCTTAAATTTTAAGGAAACAAGGCACTTTTTGAACCAGCGCACTAAGACAAGGATTTTTATAGGCAACCAACAACCTCCAAGGAAGTAAGGGAGATCTTTCTCCATCACCACCACTAAGGTGGATCCTGAAAGTAAAGTGGTGACATGTATGATAGTTATTCATTCAAGAATATAGAAGGTACTTTTTTATCCTAGTTCTACACATTCCTTTATATCATGAAAGGTTAGTAGAACTATCCAAACACTATCACAAAGTATGGTAATAGATATGTCAGTGAAAATAAAAAATGGAAATATTATTGCATCCCATGTATATAACTCCTCCCCTGTCACAATTTTTGGATTGAAGTTCTTGGAGAACCTTTTCATACTTCCCTTGGAGAAATTTTATGCAATTTTAGGCATGAATTGTCTTTCCTTATATAAAGTCAACATAAATTTCCATGAGAGGGAGATCAGTCCCCAAATAGAAAATTGACCCCCAATTCTATACAAGTAAAAATAGGAGGATGAATCTCCTTTAGCACCATCATCTCAAGAATGAATATTAATTCCCTATGAGAAATCATGTATTTCTAAAATTATTGAATATAATGGAAAGACCATCTTCGAAGAAATGCCTACTATGAGGGAATACACTAATGTGTAATCTGTAGAGTTGTCTGGTGTTCCCCCAAGTAGAGAGGTTGATTTTTCAATCAAACTTATACCTGAGGCATTTCCAAAATCCAAAATTCTATATAGAATGGGTATTTTTTAACTTTAGGAGATAAAGAAACAACTGGAGGAGAATCTAGATAAAGGGTTTATATGCCTAAGTGATTCATAATGGGGTTCACCAGTCCTCTTAATCAAGAAGAAGGATGGTTCAATGCACCTTTGCATTGATTATTATGTTCTCAAAAAGATCATCATAAAGAAAAATTATCCTTTTCTTTTAATTGATTACTTGTTCGATCAACTACGTGGAGCACATTACTTCTCTATGGTGGATATACAGTTGGGATATTATCAATTAAGGGTGAAGGAGGAGGATATCCTCAAGAATGAATTTCGTACAAGGTACGAGATTTATGAGTTCTTAGTGATGCCTTCCATACTCACTAATTCCCCAAAAAACATCATGTAATTGATGAATATAGTCCTCAGAGAATACCTCAACAATTTTTTTTAGTCTTTATAGACGATATTATAATATTCTTCAAAACCAAGGGAGGTATGAAGAGCATCTGAGCGCTATGGTAAAGACCTTGCGAAAGGAGAATCTCTATAAAAAGTAAAACAACTGTAATTTATGGTTAAAATAAGTCTCATTATTAGGGAACATCATCACAGTCAATGAGATATATATATATATGCTTCTAAGAAAATAACAATTGGGGGATGGAAAAGGAGGAAATTTTTTACGGATATTCATAGTTTCCTTAGGTTAGCTGAATATTATCATCGATTTGTGAGAAATTTTTCACAATTTCTAAACCCTCTTACTAAGCTAACTCGGAAGAGATTCAAATTTTCTTGGAATGATGAATCTAAAGAAAGCTTCATGGAGTTTAAAATGAGGCTTATCACCACCCTTGTTCTCACACTACCACAAGTGGGGAGATATTCATAATTTTTAGTGATGCTTCAAAAAAGGGATCAGGATGTGTGTTGATGCAAAATGACAAATTCATTTTATACAAATCGAGGTAGTTGAAAATTAATGATCAAAACTATCTCACACGTGATATGGAGTTGGAATCTATGATCTTTGTGTTGAAATTCTAGTATCACTTTATCTTTTGGGAGAAGTGTGAAATATATACGAATCAAAAATGTCTCAAATATATATTCACATAGAAAGGGATAAATATGTGCCACTGAAAATGGTTAGAGCTTATCAAGGATTACAACTTCTCAATCCACTACCATCTAGGTAAAGAGAACATGGTGGATAATTCTCTATGTATAGAGAACCCAATGATTCTAACATTGATGAGAATCATGAAGGTTTCGATCTTCTTAGATTTTAAAAAGATAGACATGGGAATCATAAATAAGAGAACATGATCAATCCTTTCACAAATAATTTATCAACTTTATCTTTTGGAAATGTTAAAGGATGATAAAAAAAAGATGATATGGGAATTTAAAAGAAAGTAGAAAATATCAGAAAAGGGAAATCCTCGTATTTTAATGTTAATTAAGAATGAATTGTGAGATTTGGGTCAATACTATGTGTTCTATAAAATCCTGAGTTAAAAAAAGAACTTTTGGATGATGTACACAGTTTGAGTTTCTTTATTCACCTAGGAAACACAAAGATGTATCAAGATATCTGAAAGCACTATTGGTGGGATAACATGAAGAAGGAAATTAATGATTATTCATCAAAGTGCCTAGTATATCAGCAAGTGAAGGCTGAAATAAAGAAGTCTAAGGGGATGATGAAAACATTACCCATACCAACATGGAAATGGGAAAACATCACCATGGACTTTATCACGAGACTTCATGGAAATCCAAGGGAAACAATACTATATGTGTTGTTTTGGATCATCTTAAAAATACTACACACATCAACATGATTCTAGAGGATTTCAAACTCAATCAAATTGCACAGATATACATCAGATAAGTGGTTAGGTTACATGGATTACCACTAATGATTGTGTCCAATCAAGATCCAAGATTCACCTATAAGTTTTGGAAAAGTCTCCAGAATTATCTTAACACTGATCTGAACTTCAGTATGACTTATTACCCTTAATCTGATGTCTAATCTAAGTAGAATATCCCAAAACTTGAGGAAACGTTGAGTGCAGACTCAATGGACTTTAAATGAGGATGTGAACAACATCTTCTTTTGGTGTAGTTCTCTTACAACAATAGTGTCCACTCGAGCATCCAAATGGACCCCTTTGAAGCCCTTTATGTGAAGTGGTTTAGAAAAGCAACATGTTAGGGTGAAGTTGGGAATGAAAACATCTAGGTACTGAAATGGTTGAAGAAATTGTGGAGAAGGATAAGACCATTTAGTATCACATCAAAGTTTCTCATAGTTGACAAAAGAGCTATGCTGACAATTTTCAATGAGACCTAGAGTTTGATGTTGGATAAATGGTATTCCTCCTCATATATACAAGGAATATAGTTATGATATTTGGGAATATGAGAAAGCTTAGTCCATGGTACATTATACATTTTGAGATCCTTGATCTCATCAGATCAGTGGCCTATGAACCAGAACTTCCATCAAACCAATCTCAATACTTGATATATTCCATGTATTTCTCTTAATAAAGTACATACCAGACCATTCACATGTACTCAATCCATAGGTGGTACCACTAGAGAATGAAATTTTCTATAAAGATAATTTGGTGAAGATCTTAGATTGTGGATAAAAAATCCTATGAAATATGATAATGATCCTTGTAAAAGTGTTGTATAGAAACCACAAGTTTGAAGAAGCAATATTGGAACCAGAGGAGTCGATGAAGTAGAGTTACCCTCATCTATTTTAGTATGGGAAAAGTAAATTTCTAAAGGGAAGAGATTGTAAATACACCAACATTTATGAATAAAATTCCACTTTTTGATTTAATTAAATGTCTTATTCCTATAGGAAACTCGTGAAATTATTTTGTTTTATTATATATAATTGAATTTAAATGGATATTAAGTATATTTACCATTCATAATATAGCCATTGAATATTTATAAAATGAATAGTATGAATATAGGGTTTTAATAAATCCTTTTGGCCTAGACAAAGTGATGGCCTCAACCAGTAGGATTTTACCCTATGAATCCCATATACCAGAGATTCCTAGGGAGATAACATTTTTGGGCTTTTCTCTAGACCAATCCCATGATGAGATCCAACAACTTAATCATAAGTGAAACTATTTACCAGATAATTTCAAGCTCATTGAGATCATAGTCCAATCCATGTTCACCAAATGACCCCATGAAATTCCCACCATTATGCACCTTACTCATAGGGCGCATTCTGGTGTAATAAAGGGATATGTATCAAAACCCTATATTTAAGAATATACACATTATTTTTGTATATAATATTGAATATATTTTCTTCCTATTATTGTTACATTGTAAATTATTTTTAAAGCACAAAAGTTATTTTTGGTTAATATTTAAATTAAATTAAGAAATATATTTTGATGGATTAATGGATTTTTAAAATAAATAATTTTTTAATAAAATATTATTATTAAACTATTATTTTATATATAAATGATTATACAATTTTGATGAAGTCAAATGTCATTTTATTAGGGGTCAAAAACTGTTATTATTGAAAACCCGTCATTTTAAATAAATGTTTATTTATATTTTAAAAGTAAAAATTAACATATTTAAAAACTTATTTAGATAAAATGAATATTATTTTTGGAATTAGGATTTTGAAATTACCCAATGGTAAATTTTTCATAATTTTTTGAGTGTATTATTTTTAGGTAAAAATTAAATTCCATATAAATATACGGTGTGTTTTATGACATCATAATGACCCAATAGTGATGTAATAAATTCTATAAAATGTATCCTCATCCAAATATATTTTATTCCTTTAAAATGATTTTATTTTATGTTTATTTGATTTAATTTATAAATCTTTAGTGAATCCTCCAAGACTTATAAAATATTTTATGTTTTTAAAATTATTTCATTGAAAGTGAGACTCACCACCACATAAGTAAGAGAAATATTTTATTATTATTGGCCCTTGGTCTTATAAAATAATTTATTCCACTATCCTTTGGAAGAAACCATGGGAAAAACCATGGATGATTTTCGGTTTTGAATATTTTATTATGTAGTGTCCAAAACCAAAAATAATAAAGAAATCTCCCAACTTTTATATATAAACCCACCCAATCTCCAATTCATCTTCACTAAAACTCATTTAGGATTAATAAAACTCTTCCCTATACTTAATATAGTCTTCTAAAGGTTCCACCAAGTTCACAATTAGCCTCTCTTATGCCTTTGGAGTCAAAAATCCAAGTAAGGGATTCTCTCTCGCCTCTTTTTATCAAGCATTTCATTTACGATGTGCCTTTTAATTTCAATTTTATTAAGTTTGGATACGTTCTTATATATCACCCTTAGTTTAAATTGGATTTTTAAATTTTGGGAGCCCTTTTAACTCTCATTTATCCCTCTTATTAACCCTTATGTACACCCATTACAATGCTGAAATTTTGTAAGGAATCTTACACCCTCCTCTTTTATCAAGCATTCATTTTTTGTTATGTCTTCTAAATTCCTTGTTCCTATGTTGGTATAGGTTCTTAAATATCACTATCACTATAAATTTCATGTATAAATGATGTGATACCCCTTTCTATTTCATCAAACCATTTTATGAATTTCTAAATGACGTCATTATGTTGTTGAAATTGCACTCCAATTTTCCATGCCAAAATAATCGTATAGTAGACACCATACCCATTTCTATATAAAGGGTATTAAGATTTATGCATATATACTTGTCAAATTGGGACTTACATTTATGTATTCAACCTTCTTTGATAAAATTTTTATGTTGAATGAATAAAGTTTATATGATATATATGGCACACTTAAGATTGAGAATGAAATAATAATGAAGGATTCTCCCTGATATCTCTACAATGAATTGAGTAATGGTTAGTATCATGAAACATCATTTTGGGATATGGGATTTACCTGATTCCTTTATGAGAATTTTTCCACCATGGGGTCTTGGTAGATTTACCCTTGATCTAATTATGATGTTGTGTTTTAAGTTATCACCACATTTTTCATGTTATGAATATCATGAAATATCATGCCTTATTATTAATGTTCCTTTTATTCTACATTGATATGCCTATTGTCTTACATATATTATATTGCTCATGTTATTCCTCTTTTATTACCTTACTGGGCTTTATAGCTCACCCCTTTCTTATGTATACCCTCAGGTTATCCCATACCATGTTACGTACAAAGGAATGTTTTGGTCATGTTAAAGAAGTTTTCAATAAATATGTTGCTTTTAATGTTCTAAGTTATTATGTAATTTACCGAACTTACTAAATACACAAGACCTCTTGATCTTATTTGTTTTATTAAGTTTAATTTTATGTAATAAATCTTGTTTTAAAATAAAATAAAATAAAGAGCATGGTTATTATATTTATAAATATATTTTTTGAATAAATTAAATTTTTTTATGTATTTTATGCTACACCAAGTTAATATTTCATTACATGCAATACTTACTTATCCCATATTACACACAATGCTGGTTTTCTATGAAAAAACATTTGATTATTATAATTATTTAAACAAGATAATTATAACCTAGCCATTAAATTAGAGGAAATAAATAGTATTAATCACACCATGATATATATATATATATATATTAAATATAATGTTTTATAATTCCTAAAACATATTTTATAGACATAATACATGAATAAATACAATTCTATGTTTAAATAGTGATATTTTTTAAAAGTCATTTTCATCTCTTTTTAATGGAGCACCTGTTTTAGAAATAAATTTTGAAAATTTTATAAATTATATTTTACAAAATAAACTTAATTTTAGAAATTCTAATGTCAAAAACAGCTCAAAGTGGTTTTTTTTATTTTTTTGAAAAGTTTTATCTTTTTATGAATAATGAAAAATGATTTTTATTGAAAATGGTATTTTCTGTTAAAGTATTTACAATGTCTAAATATGGTTTGGATTAGTTTTAAATTTTAATTAGTCAATTATAATTTAAAATAAACCAATTACGGTGTTTTAAAATTATTTCATACATGAATTTATTATAAAAAACATTTTATGTTTTAAAAGGGAATTTCTTCGAAATAATGTTTTTCATTGCATTTTACCAGTTTTATTTTAAATTAAATTATTTAAATTATATATTTCTAATTTTAAAAAATGCATGAAAAATTTATATTCATAATATCAAAATTTAGTTAGTAGATATATTTTATTTTTAGCTAATATAAATAGTTACCATGATAGATTTTATTACCATGATAAATTTTAAATTGGGTAATTTATGTTAAAAATAAAATTATAAAGACTATAAAATGACACTAATACATGAGAAAATCTTTTTTAATGAATATAATTCTACCCTTAACACATAATTATCAAAATACAAATTACATAATGGACACTTGTCCATGAAAATGGCTTATAAAATATTTAAATCAAAGAATGTCACAAAATGTAACTTTCTTTATCTTAAATATTCCTTATATTCCCAAAATGGAAAAAAGATATGTTATACATGAATATAAATGTAAATTTTTTACTTAATAAACAAATTGTTCTGATATAAATTTATTTTTGACTTTTTGGGCCACTAAGATGATTTTATTATATTTATAATTATTTGAATAAAAATTTAAAGATGTCACATTAATGTTTTAAACACTATATCATTTTTAATATAAGGTTACCCAAAAGATATATTAGAATATAAATATTTTTCTGAAAAATAGAATATTTATTTTAATAATTATATTTTATTTTTTTAATTTTTAGTGAAAAAATAAGTATATTAAATAATTACACAACACCGATGTAGTACTTATTTTATTAATGGAAATATAAAATTAATGTTATTACATATATTAAAATAAATATAATTTTTATAATTAATGTGATTAAAAAAATTTCTAGATAACCTTGACCACTTAGTAATATAATAAAAGTTTTGGTTAAAATTTCACTTGTTATATTTATATTTCTAAAATTCCAAGTAATAAATATTATCAAAATTGACACTAATGATATTTTATAAAAATAATATTTTATTAAATTATTCAAAAATCATAAAACATCATTAAAAATGAAAAATAATTATAATATGGCCTAATATTTTATAAATTTTTCATTTATGGTCTAATGAAAATCACATAAGTAAACAATTTAGCCTTTTAAGATTAAAAAATTGTTACCTTATTTAAAATTAAAATACGTTAACTAAGGGTTAATCAAAATGAAAAGATTTAAAAAGTTACCAAAAATTATATTAAATATTTTTGTTTTTTCTATTAAAAACTTATATCATATTATCATTGAATAAGTGGACTTTTGGAGGCATTTAAACCAAGGTTAAAGTTAGTGTAAATTAATATTTTGGGGAAATTTCAAAAGTGCCCTTCACCTTCATTATTAACTGACCCCCCCCCCCCCACTACTTCACATAAAATTTATCCTTATATGGAGACCATGACCTTACAATTAATCTTTTAAACTTACCTAGAAAAATTTTATAGGTTATGTTATTCTCAAAAGAAAAACCCTAGTGTACCTAAGAGGTTACCTAAAAGAAGTTCACTGAAGAAGTGACAATCGTCTTTATCAACTCTTTCAAGATTATTTATTCTTATAATTTCTAAACTTGTGATATTTCCATTATAAAGTAATAAATACTGTATAAAATATATTCTAATATTTTATTATGATTAGGTAATAACCATATTCATCATTTTATCCATCCTATGAAAAACTAATTCATCGCACGTGCATTCATACGACTTACCATCTCCACGTCATGGTGTAATATATTTTTCATTACCACTTTATTTGGATGGGTATAAATATGGAAATATTATATATATGATAATTAAGAAATTATACTGATTCTGAAAAAAATACCATCTTTATCGTTACTATTTCACCATTAAAGGAATGGTACCATCGCTTGTGAGCACGTACAACCTACCATCTTCACAACGCGATGTGATTCATTTTCCAAGTTCACCATTCAAGAATGATAATATAAATTTATATAATGAATTAATTGATATATATTACCTTAATATAATTATGTAGATAACGTAAATATATCCTATGCACAATAACCAAGACTTATATGATAAAACATGTATAGGAAAATGAAACAGTTAACACCTGAAAGACGAGTAATAATGAAATATTATTAACGAACGGGTGATAAAAAGATATAATAGAATAATATATAATATAAATAATACGAATATAGTTTTTTATAAATTAATAACACTATTTAAACCATGATATAAGAGGTTTAGATATGTATGAAGGACATCATACTTATGGTAAGGGGATTTCTAGTCTCACTTTTATTTCTATGAGACTTAGTCTATATTCGCTACTCATATCTTTTGTGTGGTGTGTATAATTTACCTAAATGTAATATATGATCATTATCTATAAATTTATTGGTATTTACATATCCATTTTATCATCTATCTTTCATGGGGTTTATAGTTCAATAGTTACCAAGCCAGTAAGGGAGTTTTATCTCATTTTTTTCTTTGAGAAAAATGTTATTTTATGTACCTAAAATATTTATTGGGGTGTTTATACTTAAATTTGACATGTTTTATCATTAATATAATTATTTTCATGATATCAGATGTTTCATGTAATGTTATTCTCTCTTCTGCTATAAATCTTTGTTCCTTCAAAATAATGTTTTCTAAATATTTTTAAAAATTATTTTAAATTATATTTTAAGAATTTTTAATAAAAAGTATTTCAAAGATGATTAAAATGGGTTTTAAAATATTCCTTTATAGGTTTCCAACTTTATTTTAAATTAAAAATATTTCCTAAATTTTTCAGATTTAAAATTTAAAATTCAAAATAGAAAGGATATTTTCCTCATGAATTATTTCAAGTTAAGTATGAGAATTATTTTCCATCTAAGATAACATTATTTTATGTTACTTGTGATTTACTAGAGACATTATTCATGAAATTATCCATATTATTTTATGGTTGGTTTACGTTTATAGTTATAAAACCCATTTATTTTCTAGGGGTTATGTTATGATTTAATGATGTTTATGAAACCTATTTAACTCCATGGGTTTGGATATGATGAATGATTTATGTTATGGTGGAATACATATATATGGGTTTCATTATATAAAGGGTGGGACCTATATATCCCTATAATGAATTGGGTAAACATTTATATCTCATGATATAATGATATTAAATAAGTCTATGGCCTTGATCCACTATAGGAATAAGGTAAAACCTGATCCCTTAAAGGTAAAGGACAACGTCTGGGGATGGTTTTGTGTCCCATCTAGTAGGTTTAGTCCCTATGAAGTTCCCTAATAATTTTTGGAAACATTCCTTGACTTATAGTGAATGATATTACATGTTTATGTGTCTTCCACAATTCCATGTCTTATTTTTATGTTATGATTTCATGGTTTATACTTTTTGAATTAGTTTTTATTCAAGTATTATGAACTTATAATCTTTATGCAATGACTCATGTATATGATCTTTGATAATATAGTATGATCTTAAAATTCTATGATTATATTATAATACCCTTATATTTATGTTATTCTTACTTATCTCCATTTTTTACCCTTACTAATCATCTGATTTCACCCTTTATTTTGTTATCTTTTCCCCAAGTTACAAATAAAGGTATTAAGTAAGAGTACTAAGTGGAATACCTTTATGGGATACATTGATGATATTTTACCAAATTAAAATAATGTGTTCAATTTTTTAAAAGTCGCTAAACTAATATGTATTTGGGAATGTTTTTGGGTAATTTATGAAGTATTTCACAAAAATTATATAATTTATATGTATCTTAAATATGGTTTGTTATATTTGGTATCAGCAATAAATTTTAGTGAACCTTTGGAAACTTGGATTAGATAACCTTAGTAGGATACCAAGGATAATTCTAAGTATAGTTTATAATCATAGTGTTTTAGTAAAAATAATGGATAACATTTAATTAAACTTAAGGTGTCATAGATTGAAATTTTATTAGTAATTTTCCTAGATTATGAGATTTTATGAATATGATTAGTGTTTCTCACACTATGATTTATGGTTTTAGTTAATGAATATAACCCAAATGAACCACATTAATGAGGAATGTAATTGAAAATGAAACAATGGACCTCTTGATAAACCAAATGATATTTAATATGGAATAAAAAAAACTCATTACTATGACCGAAAAACCTTATCAATCCATGAATCATGCTGGAATTTCAAATAACCAAAGGAGGAAACAATGTTTTTTTGAATTATTCTTAAGGAAAAATCCACCTTCTTTTAATGGAATGGCTGATCAACTAGTTTCTATGAAATGGTTCTATCCTAAATAAAAAATATTTTTCATTATCCATTGTCCAAAATGAAAAAAAAGTTAATTTGGGCACTTATCACTTACAAAGAGAAGCGAATCAGTGTTAAAATTTTATCAAGAATGTGAAAAAATAAGATAAAATTTACTCTATGGATTGGGATGAGTTCAAGAACTTATTTTTCAGTAAGTACCTAGTAGTTATTCTTATTAAAAAAAATATTGATGTTTCCCATTAATCTCAAGGTTATGAGAAAAAATTAATCATAGAATTAATAGGAAACTCTAAAAACTATGGAGAGAAGAAGATTAGATTTTCATTATACTCAAAGTGTGGAAGGGAACATGTGGAAAATTGTCTTAAGGGGATTGTTAATTGTTTTAAGTGTGGGAATGAAGGTCATCGGGCATTTTAATATCGAATTAATGGGAATAAATAGAACCCTATAAATAGTTAACCACTCAAAATTCAGTGTTTCAATTGTATGGAGTTTTGGTATTACACTAAAAAATACCCTAATCCAAGGACTAATGTTAATGGTAAGACACAATAACCTTTTGGGGAAAAGTAGAAATGTATATCTTATGTTATCATAATGTATTAAGTGTACCATGATAATTATATAATACTTATCCTCCAATAATTTTTGGAAATTTCAAGTTTTATTTTGAATGTATAGCCCTATGAAAATCTTATTATTCATCCCTTAATGAAATTTCTTGTGATATATACTTGGATTATATAATAATGAAATCACATATTATATCAGTACTAGGATGAACCCAAGCTTTTAATGAAAATGATTTTCTATAAAAAAATTGATTATATAAGTAATGAAGAAACATGTGTGTATTCAATATGGTTTTTAGGTAATTACCATGTCTCAAGGGAATATATGATAACAGTCATCAAATGTTTAATTTGTGATAATTAAGAGAAACATCAAGATATTTAGGGGATTAATGATAAGTATATGTTTGAAAGTTAGTTACTTTATTTTGAATATTTTGTAGTTTAATCTTTTATAAGGTTCATAAGGGAAACCATTTATGAAATTGTTATTACTGAACTTTTGATGAGGTTTTAAAGATTAATTTATTACTTAAGCATGTGAATATCTACGTATTAGATAACCAATGATAATCATTTTTATTATGATAACTAGAGATAAAAAGAATAACTTGTCATCCCTTCATGGATCTTATGATCCACTAGTTTTTAAAGAATTAAAATTTCAACATCATATTTTCTCAGAATAAGAGATGAAGTTGAAATTGATCAAGACACAATAAAGGGTGTTGTTTTCCATAAATCATGTAAGTATATATTCTCATGAAAATGATTTAACTTTAGGAAAAGGGTCCTGAAAAAAAGAATTGGTCGCGTTATCAAAATTTTTATGACATCAATGAACTTTTTAAATCCTCCTTGGGTTATTAATTTTTAATTGTTAACATTCTTGTAACTATGTTCTCTATCACTCTACATCAGAACTTGATAGTTAGATTTCACTTCTATGTCCATGTTTTAATTTTCCACCAATTTTATCCTATGTGGAAACCTAGTTATAAGTTAATTTGGGTAACCATTATGTTTCCAACATTCCCTTTTTAAAGGGAGTCTTAGTAGTCATTTTTATGATGTTGGTTTCCCATACAGAAATTCTCAATCAACCACATTGGATTTTTGAAGTGCAATTTCAAATTGTAAGGGAATGATTTACATTTTAAATTCTTAATCATATCAGAATGGTATCTTATCTATTGGTGATACCACCAATTCTATCCCATGTTCATGATGTGTTCCATGTATCTTTTCTGAGTAAGTACATACCTGATTCTTTACATGTACTAAACTCAAAGGTCATAACACTGGAGAAAGATGTTTCTTATGAAGAGAAACTAGTGTAAATTTTAGATCATAGAGATAATGTTATAAAAACAAGACCACTTACATAGTAAATGGTTTTTGGAGAAACCACTAATTTGAAAGAAAAAAAACTACATTGGAACTTGAGGATATGACGAGGTAGAATTATCCTCATTTTTTTGTATTATAATGACAAATTTTGAGGGTGAAATTCATTATAAGGGGGTAGAATGGAACACCCCAAGTTTTATGAACATTTTTTATGAATAAATTAAATTTATATGATGTATTGTATACTAAACCATGTTAATATTGAGTTATATGAACCAATGGATTATCTTACATTGCATGAAACCCTAAGTTTCTATTAAATGCCATTTTATTATTCTAATTATTTAAGCGAGGCAATTATAACCTAGCCATTGAATTAGAGAGAATTAATATTATAAAATACAACATGAAATTATATATATTTATATATATATTCAATCAATTTTTTTTACATTAATCCTATAGATTTTATAGACATAAGATAATAATAAATCCAATTTTACGCATAAAAACCATATTTGTCTAAAGGCAGTTTTATCACCTTTTAATGGCACACCTTTTTTTGAACTAAATTTTCAAAATTTTATAAATTATATTTTATAAAATAAATATCATTTTTTAAATCCAAATTTCAAAATTATCTCCGAGTGAATTTTTTTTATTTTTCAGAAAAGTTTTATCTTTTAATGAATAATGAAAATTCTGTTTTTTATTTAAAAATGAATTTTCATTTTAAGTATTTATAAGGAAAAAATATGTTTTGGATTAGTTTTAAATTTTAGTTATATAATTTTATGTTAAAATAATCAAATTATTATGTTTGAAAATAACTTTATACATGAATTTGTTATAAAAAAATTATGTTTTAAAAGGGAATTTCTCTGAAAAAACTGTTTTCATGGTGTTTTGCCAATCTTATTTTAAATTATATTCTAAAACTTATATATTTTGAATTTTGAAAAATGGATTCCAAATTTATATTTTATAAGGAAAAAATTTATTTAATAGGTCTGTTTTACTTTTGGCCAATATGAATAGTAACCAATGAAATTTTTGTTAGCATGGTAAAGGTTAAATTGGGTAATTTAGGATAAAAATAAAATGATAAAGATTATAAAATGACTCTAAGGCATGAAAAAATATTATTAGATGAATATAATTATACCCTTAACACATTAAGATCTAAATTAAGTTATTTAATAGACACTTTTCAATTAAAATGACTTATATAATATTTAAATCAATAAAATTCAGAAAATGTTACTTTATTTGTCTTAAATATTCTTTATGTATCCACATGGGACAAAGGTATGTTATGAACAAATATAAATGTAATTTTTTAAATTAATAAAAATATTTTTATGATATTAAATTATTTTTTAATTTTTGGGCCACTCAGATGAAATAATTATTTTTATAATATTTTATTTAATACAACATTAATGAAGTCACATTCATGTTTTAAATACTATATAATTTTTAATATAGGGTTACAAAAAAGATATATTCAACTATAAATATTTAACTAAAACATATATGATTTATATTTATCATGGAATTTTATTTTTATTTTTTAGTGAAAAAATATGTTTATTAAATTATTACACAACATTAATGTAATAATTATTTTAATAATGGAAATATCAGATAAATGATAATAATTTTTTAAAAAATAAATATAATTTTAAATAATTAACATGATAAAAGATTTTTTAAATTACCTTGACCTATTAGGGGTATAATAAAAATATTGTTTTCAAGTCAAATTGTTATATTTATATTTATAAAATTCCAAGTAATGAATAGTGTCAAAATTGAAACTAAAGATATTTTATTAAAATAATATTTTATTAAATTATTTAAAAATAATAAAACATATTTTAAAATAAAAAATAATAATAATACGGTCATTAATTTTATAAATTATTAATTTATGGTCTAATTGATATCACATAAGTAAAACTTATATCAATAGTTAAAATTAAAATAGGTTAACTAAGGATTAATCAAAATGATAAGGTTTAAAATAATACCAAAATCTTGTCTTAAATATATTGGTTGATGATATTATAACCTTATCTCATATTATATTTCAATAAATGTCCTTTTGGATGTATTTTTATTGAAATTTAGTTTATTATAAATTAATATTTTGAGGAAATTCCAAAATTTCCCATCACCTTCATTATAAAATAACACCTCCTACCACACATCTTCACATCACATTTAGACTTCAATATTGACCATATATTTCCAATATATCTTTTAAACATCCCTATACACATTCCAGATGTTCTTGTCTTCTCAAAAGACTAATCCTAGTGTCCCGAAGAGGATATCAAAAGGAAGTTCTCTAAAGAAGAGGTAGTCGTCTTTACTGACTCTTTAAAGATTATTTCTTCTTATACTTCCTATTCATGTGTTATTTACATTATAAAGAAATAAATCAAGTATAAATTATATTTTAATATTTAATTATTATTATTAAATATAAATATACCTACTTTTAACCATCCTATGCAAAACAAAAGCACCACGTGTGCTTACATACGACTTACGATCTCCCCGCTGTGGTGTAATTTAGTTTTCACCATCACTTTATTTGGATGGGTGTAATTATAGAAAATATATATATATATATATATATATATATTTGATAATATAAAATTATATTTATTATGTAAATAAAATTAATATACCATCCTCTTTATTACCATTCCACCATTAAAGGAATGATACCATCTCTCATGCATATGTATGACTTATCGTCTCCATGGCGTGATGCGATTAATTTTCCATGATCACCATTAAATAATGATTATATAAATGAATATAATGAATAAATATGATATATTTTACCTTAATATAGTTATGGAGAGTTTGTAACTATATCCTATGCACAAGAACCATGACTTAAACGACAAAATATGTATAGAAAAATGAAGTAGTTAACACCTGATAGAAGGGTAATAATGAAATATTATTAACAAACATGTGATAATATGATTTAATATAATAATATATGATATCATAAATATGAATATGTTTCTGGTATAAATTTAAAACCTTATTTAAACCATTATACTTGAAGTTTAGATACATACGAATGAAATCAGATTTGATGTAAGGGGATTTATAGACTCACTTTTATTTCTATGAGACTTATTCCATATTTTTCACTTATTTATTTGCTTTTGTGTATATAATGAAAATTAATGTAATATATTGTACTTATCTATAAATTTATGTGTATTTACATATCCATTTTATGATCTCTCTTTCACGGGGTTTACAATTTAAAAGTTAGCAAATTGGTAAGCGAATTTTATCTCAACTTGCCTACTTCGAGATACATGTCATGTTTTGGAACTAAATTATTTTATAGGGTGTGTGTTATGAACTTTGAAATGTTTTATAATGAATGTAATTCTTTTTATAATATTACAATTTATATGTAATTTTATTTTATCTTCAGTGGGAAAGCTCTAATCCTTCAATACAATGTTTTCTAAAAATGTTTTAAAAGTGTTTTAAATGGTATTTTAAGAATTTTCAAGGAAATAGATTTCAAAGTTGTTTAAAATAGGGTTTAAAAGATTATTTTATAAGTTTTATTTTTTATTTTAAATTAAAAATATTTTTTAAATATTTTGTGATTTAAAAAAGTGTATTTCAAAACAGAAAGTATATTTTCCTCATGAATTATTTTAATTGATCTCTGAAAATTATTTTCCCTTTTAAGATAAAATTATTTGATGTTACTTATGCTTTAATAGGGTATTATTCAAGTAAATTATCCTTATTATTTTAGGGTTAGTTTATGTTTATATTTATTAAACCCATTTATTTTTCATTGGTAATGTTATGAATGAATGATGTTTATGAAAACCTTTTCATTACATGGTTTCTGATATGATGAATGGTGTATATTCTTTTGGAACACATATATATGGTTTTAATTATTTTATGGGTGGGAACTATATGTCCATAGAATTAATTGTGTAAAGATTTATATCTCATGAGATAATTATGGGAAAAAAGTTTACATACTTGATTCACTATGGGATGAAGGGGAAACCTGATCCCTTAAAAGGAAAAGACTTCAAATGAGAGTGGTGGTGTGTCTCGCCCAATAGGTGTAGTCCCCATGAAGGTACATGATATGTTTTAAAAAATCTCATTGGATTATATGGAATTATATTACATATTTATATGTGTTCTATAATTAAAGGTCTTATTTTTATGTTATTATTTCAAGGTTTATGCTTTTGACTCCATTATGATTCATGTTTTATGAACTGAAAATCTTTATGCCATGAATCAGGTATATGATCTTTGATATGTAGAGTATGATCCTCAAATGTTATGTTTATATTCTCATACCTTTATGTTTATGTTATTCTTACATATCTCTCTTGTTTACCCTTACTGAGCATCTGAGCTCACCCTTTCTTATGTTATCTTTTCCCCAAGTTGTAAAGAAAGGTTTTAAGTAAGAGTACTAAGTGGAATATCTTTTTGAGATATGTTTAATATCTTTCACAAAATTTGAAGAATGTTTTCCAAGTTATAAAATTCACTAAACTACAAAGTTATTTGGTAATTATTTTGTTTAATGTGTTTAATATTCCAAAAAAATGATATAATGTTTATGTATATTAATCTTGTTTAAT
The DNA here is from genome assembly GCA_963277665.1 of Viscum album. Taxonomy (NCBI): domain Eukaryota; kingdom Viridiplantae; phylum Streptophyta; class Magnoliopsida; order Santalales; family Viscaceae; genus Viscum; species Viscum album. The sequence goes on along the minus strand of OY728132.1, from coordinate 1,333,285,766 downwards.
TATACTTAAGATGACATGAACCATAAGGCCCAATGTGATCACATTGCATAATAACATAGCCCAAAATTGAACTTTATGAATCAAAAAATACCACATATCCATACCCAAATTCTACAATATTCAAAATAGGAGCTGAAGCCAACTAACATTTTAATTCAATAAAGGAAACCTGATATTTTGAATCCCAAACAAACTTTACACCCTTCTGTGTAAGAGTTGTCATCTGAGAATCAAAATTAGAGAAATATTTCACCAAAAAAAATAAAATATCCTACCAAACCTAAGAATGTATGAATCTAAAAAGAATTTCATGGCTCCTCCTAGGTCATAATAGCTTTCACCTTCTCAGGATCAACTTAAATACCATGTTTGGAAACCACATGTCCTAATAATTTTAATTCCCACATCCATAAGTTCCATTTATATTGTTGGGAATAATCTTTTTAATTTATTAGGATATTCAAAACTAATTTAAAAATATGTACATTTCCATCCTTAGTATTTTAGTAAACTAAGATGTTTTCCACAAATACCACAACAAAAGAATCAAGGTACTCATGGAAAATCATGTTCATCAATCCCATGAACACTATAAGATAATTAGTTTAAAAGGAATAATAAGGTACTCATAGTAGCCATACATAATATTGAAGGTAGTATTAGGGATATCAAACTCTTTAATCCTTAGATAGTTATAACCATATTGGAGACCAATATTTGTGAACTATTTTCCCCTTTTAACTAGTAAAACAAATAATAAACTGATAAAAAAAGATATTTGTTCATGATCATTGCCCGATTGAGATTTTTTTTATCAAAAAAAATGTGAAGTATTCCATTTACCTTCTTGGAAAAAAACATTGGCATTTACTGTGGAGACACACTAAGTAGAATAATGCCTTTTTAAAATACATCACCTAACCAGGTTTTCAAACCCGTTTGTTCTACTGGGACCATACAGTAAGAGGGAATATAAATAGTCTCGGTACTTAGTATTGAGTCCATAGAAAAATATACCTCCCTCACTAGTGGTGAGACAAAAATATTCGATGGAAAAAATAGGAAACTCATTAAATAGTATATCTAGATCAATAATTGAATATTCCTATTCTGATTGAATGAAAAATGGATATTTTCATACCCAACTCTGAAAGAGGAATTAAAAATTGTCTTAAACTCCAGTCCCATTATCCTTGAAAGAAAAAAAAAACACCCCATTTGGTCTAGTAAAGGAAACCCATCAAAGAAAAATTAAATAGGATATTTATAAGTGATCATATAATCAATCATGAGAATGAAATTTAGAGGTTTCAAATCTAAAACCAAAAAATTCCAAAAAATATCAACTTCTAATAAATAGAAAGTACAAGAAGTGCATTAGAAACCCTGAACTCTCTTGATCCTGAGAGTTATAAAAATATCTATAATGTAAGTCATGATATCCATATACAGATTCAGTAATTATAAAAAAAATATGGATAGATATGAAGGAATGATAGACAACTATGTCAAATAAATAAGTTACTAAATATGATGAAATGGTAATGTTACCACTCACCATCATAAGAACTATATTAAATTCCACTTGAGAATCATCAACTGGATGAAGGATCTTCATTCCTGATGCCTATGAATGGAATCCATTTTTTGAGGCATCTAACTATTCTATAGATCCTCCTGAGACTATCAATCCCATACCACTATGAAAAGTTGTTAAAATATGTAAAAACCTATTTAAGTGTTGTAATAATTCTCAAGAGCTATAAATATTTAGTTCTTCCATGAAATTATGCTTCGGGTGTCCATACTTGGCATAATAGATGTTGGTAAAATGGCCTTTTCTATACATTGTGGATGATTTTTTATAAGTTTTCTACTGAGATCCAATTATACCATGAAACCCATCCCACTTCCCCTTACACATAAAGGGATAAATAAAACTACCAATATTAGTATGAATAAATAAAATCAACCTTTACTTTTATGAAAAGTAATGATCAACCATTAAATCTTTATCTGGAACATCTACATATGTGGTAATATTCAGTAGGAAAACCTGGGATCAAATATTTGTCCAAATATCCATTTAAAATCTCTAGGGATGTCTATTTCTCATTTGATACCACCTTAGGTGATAAGTGAATAATATTGGAAAAAATGTTGGTATAGTGGTCCATAGTTTTATTATATTTCTAAAGTTTAAGGAAATATATTTATTTAAACAATACAATTCATTACGGATAGAACAACTCTGTGAAAATTTTCTTCAAGACTTTCCCCACAAATCCCACATTCTTTCTAATCTAAACTATTAAGTTCCACCACCTCATGATAGGACCTTAAAGTTTGAAGTTAATACATTTCACATTAACATAATAAATCATCTCTTTGCACACAAAGATATGATCATATTTATTCAACAAATAATTATCCTCTTAAGGATCATTGGTACCCTAGAATGATGTTGTCTTTAGATGAATAATTTTCTCGGTACGATCTTTTCTATCATCCTAACAAGGTACACCCTCTATAGAATGAGTGGGAGAAATTTTATATGAAATATTCAATAAGGTTCAAATCAAATGGAGTGTTTAATTGATTTGGTTCTTTAGTATCTCCCTCCCTGGGTCTATTAAAATGTCTTATTGGGGGAATAGTACTACAAAATATCAACCGATAACAAGGAAAACTTCATCCAAGAGACTCTATATCATCAAATATATCAATAATAATTCAATATAGATATAGAAAACATAGATAAATCCTAAGAAAAGTATAGAATTATATCATCATATTTATTAAAAGTCACTTTTCCCTAATAACCCATGGTAACTTAAGGCTCATTACAATGAGAGATAGTTGGATAATTACTTTTAACCAACCCTTTAAGTCTTAAAAACCCTCTTTCCAGTCTACATAATCATTAAAAACTATATACCAACATCCAAGAAAAGGATCTACCACTATGATATTAATTTTTCATTAAATAACCCATATAACCTACCTAAATGGTACCCAAAACAATCCTAACATTGTTCATAGAGTATTCATGAACCCCATAGGATGGTAACTAGTGCATGGGAATAAAGGCACATCAAGAGGGAATTATAACACCATAAGGATAACAATAAAACAAAAATAGTGTAAGGAAAACATAAACATCTAGTATTTCAGTACAAATATCAAGACTAAAGATCCACAAGGTATAAAAAAATAAAACCAAACATCTCAAGTCAATGATAATGTAACCACTGGGTATTCTTGAATAAGTAGAACACACACTCTTCCTGTGATCATAAAATCCCATGGTCCCTCTATCAAGAACAATTACCTCTTCCAAGAGGCTCATTCCCCTTTCATGGACCTATAACAAGAAAGTTTATAAATTCCCAAGGGAAATGGTATTGTCTGAGTAACAAATCCAATTAGGATTTTACTAAACATTTTATAATAAATTCCATATCAAATAAACCAATTATTCAAAATATTGGATAAAACATAGCATGGAAATATTTTCATAGTTCTTATAAAAAATCATTCTAAAAATTTAAATGGATAGAACAAAATGAGTATAAGAACTCATTTTCATCAAAGAAGGCATTTATATAAAATTTTATCAAAAGAGGCATGAATAATTATTTCTATAAAAATATATTTGATTAAAACATTTCAAAACAAAGTCATGTTCAGATCATTTAAGAGAATAAGTAAACCAATTGTATCATTATGGTTAAGATACCCATGGGTAGTTTTATATAGGTATTTTCACAAATTTTAGTAAAATATGACTTCTAGTGTACACATGTTAATAGGCCCAATCCAATTTAAGTATTCATATGACTGGGGAAAAAATGAAAAACCATACATATGAATAAGTGAAGATCCCTAAGGACTAATCTCTCCAATAAAAAAAGAACACCCCTGAGGATGAATCGAAGAAGATCCATAAGGATCTTATAGGTAGAGAAAACATGATACCACATTTCATTCTTCTCACCTATCTACCAATGATGCCTTGTGATTCAAGGTGAATCAAACATTAGTGGGGCTATCAATAAATTCCATTCAACCTAACCATCTAAAATAATCATTCAATCTTTCATTTAAAATTAACCCAATGATCTAATTTCAAAACATTATTTCCTTTAAAAAATTGGAATCAAATGATTTTATCAAAAACGGATGCCTTTCATTTCATTATAATAGTTTTTCACATCATTAATTTTACATATATAACATTTTCTATAAATAAAAATTTATTATAGAATCCATTTTCAAAGGAATTTCATCACACGCACCATTCCATTTTAAAAATTATTTTACAAAGAATCAAATACAGCCTTGAGAACAAATTGGAAATTGATTTTAGATTAAAAAGAAGTAAAGGTTCAAAGATAATGAAATTGACTTATAAAATCAACTATATTAATAAAAAATCAAAAAAACCCAAACGAGGGATCCATAAGAAGGAATATGGGAGGATCCATGCCCCATGATTGAATGGAAATAATAAAAACACTCTTCTATGGATCACCTAGTGGTTATAAATATTAAAATATACTCAATAGGATAACCAAAATCCAAGTATCATAGGATCATGAGTTTTTAAAAATACCACAGGTGTTCTGGTTCACTGAAGAAAATCCCAGAATTAAAACATTATTTATTTATTTTTCATCTGAATCTAGAATGAAGAATGTTTAAAATCATTTGTAAGAGGTTTGAAAAACATTAAAATAGTCAACTAAATAATTCTCATGATTTTAGGTATTTAAGGTTGTCAAAGGATGTTACTGGGTGAGCTGGGTAAAAAAAATTACTAAAAAATGAAACTTTGTAAGGGTAAAATGGTTTCCCTTACATATCTCATGGTTGTCACATAAGGGTAATGGTATTTACACTTACATGTGTCACCTTCCTGGACTTTCTTTAATGGATCTCCTGGATTACCCTTATGCATCCTTTAGAAACTTGTGGTTACCCTTTTGAAACTCCAACATACCCTTACTTGACAACCAAGTTACCCTTAAAAAACCTCTAAAAATATGAGGTTACCCTTACATAGTGAATTTCATCCTTTATAGAACACCCTTACATGATTTGGTACCCTTTTGTGATACCCTTACATAATTCTAGGGTTACCCTTACAGAGTGAGAGTTTACACTTATGCAACCCATGTAAAAAAAATTACCCTTACAATGTACATATAAATGGTTCCTTACCCATAGACAATGCATGTACTTTCTCTGTCACCCTTAAAAAATTAATTTTTTACCCTTATATAACCTTTAAAAGTAAGTAATACCTTTATTAAATCCTATAAAAATAATGTGTATAAAGGTAGGAGGTATTTACCCTTACACATACCCCATGCCATGCATAATGGTAAAAATTAAATTAAAAATAATTAAATTTACAATTAATATAATTTATTAAATAAAAATAGAAGGGGTTCTTAAGAAAATAGAAGGTCCCCAACACATCCTAAACTGATAGATAACATCATGGACCAAGTAATTAACCTAAAATAAAATATAGAGATGTTACCAAAACTATGATCATATACAGTGATTCCAAGAGTACTTCTTATTTTGACCACATTAAATGGTACTTCCCATGATATTAAAAATTCCACTTTTATATGGTCTACTTATATAAAAACTTTTAAAATTATATACTCAATAAACTTGACTTTTAGATCCAAAATGGACATTTATATAGAATTGGTTAAAGCTAGTTTTCCCGAAATATTTCTGATATGATATGAATATATTGACCATAATCATCCTAATAAATATAATATAAATGGGTATAATCCAAAAAGACTATAATGTATGAGTCTAATAATGGATGAAATATATTATTCATTAATTACATGTATATGGATGGAGCATTAGTCTACCCAGATAGAACAATTAAAATTTTAAAATGATTGTAATAGTTTTGAAAATCAATTCTTGTAATGTCTTTCGGTATTTCTAGAAGTTGATGATATCTTAAGCATATTTTAATTTTTGAAAACAACTTTCTGTATTTAAAAAGATCAAATATATCATAAATTATTAGAAAAGGGTAAAAATTCTTGATCATTTCTTGATTTAACTTATGATATCCTAGACACATACATAGACTCCTATTATCCATATTTGTGAAAATAACAAGTACAACCTAAGGGGAAGTTCTCATTTAATGAACCATTTTTCCTCATTTTACACTAATTAAAATTTTAAATTCTATAACTCATTTATATTGAAATGATATAAAATAATTTAGATAGGTTCAATTCTGATAAAAAATTAATAGTAAACTCATCTTCCCATTTAGGTGTAAATCCTAATATATTTTTAGGGAAAACATTTCAGGATAAATATCTACCACATGTGATTACTCTTTCAACTCTTTTTTCATAAAAATATATAATGAGAATAATTTTATTTCAAAGATTATTTCATTCACTTAGCTTTGATCCTATTCTACTCAACTAGAAAAATAATTCCCATTCTCTATAGATAATATATTGAATACTAGCAATATATAAGATAGATACTCTTTTATTATGAAAATAAATGAAATCATTAAATTATATTAAATATTATATTTCTAAATAAAATAAAACAATTTGGTATTATGGACTATAAAATACTAGAGATTACCAAAATACTCCACTACTAATGCATAATATAGACACTTCCTCATGTGCTCTATTTTCTTCCCTATTATGGTATCAGTACTCATGAATGTAGATGACACTTCCATTTTGAGATCAATAAGAGAATATAATTTCATATAAATTAAATAATGTAAGGAAACTATATCAAATAAATCACATAATAAATTATATGATACTGTTATCATACCACTAACATTAGAATACATCTCTCTAGTATCAGTAGTAGATTTCTCCACGACATGCATCCTACCAAAAACCTCAAGTTTAATCTAAGGTGGAAATCCCTAAAATAAATTATTTTTAAAATATTTAAATGGACTTGTATAGAATGATGAAATCCTAATTCAAATATTTTAATGGTTGGTCAACTAACTTTATTACAATAAGAAACTAATTATACCTACAATAACTATGTTAGTTTGGGTAATTCCCCAACAATTTTTAGTGAACTTCATCGATAGTATCTATAATGATTTGTATATTGACCATATGCATTAAATTTATTTTTATTAATGCTATATTTTGTCTTAATATATTCAAAATTCACACTAATGGAACTAAATAATAGTTTTTCTCAATCTAGGAGATGGAGGAACACCACTACCTTAGCTTCCCTGGTGAGATCCACCTCTGTTCGTCTCCTCTCAACACCGTTTATGGTTTCTAGAAGAATTATCACCCATATTCTATCCTATATGAGAGATAATCTCACAAAATACTCCTTTAGATCCCATTTTAGAAAGTATAATTTTTTACCACTATAGAAAAGGTAGGTTGATAAACGAGTATTACTTGAGTCTGTATCAACTCTTTTAGACTCATCTCAAAACACTATTCCATGGATTCCTCATATTCACTGATATATGTATTTAATAAAATTAAATATATAAATTTTTTAGTGTCTTAAAAAATGAATATTGATCTATATCCAAGGTTTATAAACTCTCTAGAATTCACCCAACATAGATATTTAGGGTATAATTTCTTAAAAAATAGTTTTTTAAATTTCTTTCAATAGATTCCCTACTCTTTCTTAACCTCAATAATAAGATCCCAACATAAGCAAGATTCCCCTTCCAATATAAAGGTGGAAAATTTGACCTAGAATATATTGGGTTTTTTAATGCTCTCAAATATACATTGTAGGTGATCAATCCACTTCTCAAACTCCTGATAAGATACATCATCCTCAAAGTCTATGGGATCATGGAATTTAAAATCCCTCATAATATAAAATGTCATGGGATTCCTTAAGGGAGATCATTTACTCATATATTAGGTTAATTGATTAATTACCTACAATACATTTGGGTCAACTATAGATTGATATGGCAGTATATGTTCATATTCATCATCCTTCTTGGTAGGAGGTGGTTGTCTAAGAATAATACTCTATAAATAAATAGCATAAGGTCTATGATTTTTTCACAATAAAGGACCTCTAAAAAATTAATACAAAACTAAAAGGGAAAATTATTCACCACACCTTCCCTCTCATTCACTTATATTTATCAAAATATTGCATGCCTTAAACTTTATATTATAAACAATTTTAAAAAATTACCAATTATAATAATTAAGAGTCCAACAAAAAATTCTAATAAAAAACTTTTAAAACCATTTAAAATTATTTTTAATATCATTTAATGAATTTTAAATGATTAAATTAAACATAAATACGGTTATATTGACTATCTATCTAGATAAGAAGAGTTTGTAAAGTTAAAGGAATCAATTGGTAATTCATATTAACCTAATTATCACTAATAAGTATATATGAAATCACTATTTATTTATTATTGATTTTTTATTTAATATGAATACCCTATTCAATTCAAAAATAAATTAAATAATTAATCACATGAAATCATGATACATTACCTGATAACCTACTCATTTCTAACCAATGATGCTTTGAATGATTTTGGAGACTCTAAAATATAGAACTGAATCAAAGAAGAAAGAAAATAAATTTTGAACTTTCCTTGGTCACTCAAGATTAAACTAAAATTATGTTACATGGGAATATTTATTGTTTATTTTTATAATACTAAAAATACAATCCTATGACTACTCTCAAATACCAAACCTAAGAGGCCTTAGTGCGTTACTATACAATTTTATAATGAACTTGACCCAATCACCTAGCTGATGTCAAACTGGGTCACCATAATACCTTAATCACACCTTTTGATTACTATAGGTTGGAATAAATTCCATGGGATGAATAAAAAACATGTGTGGGATGGTTTTCCCAAATTTAATTTTAATAAAAAAGTATGATTAAATATAAATGGTGGGAGTGAAATTTGAATACAAATTTTATTATAACCAAAATCAAGTAAACCACATATGGGTACCTTCTTATCGAGATATATGAACTATAATAGATATAACAACTAAATAAACATGAATTTCCTGAAACCAATTCTAAAATATTTATATATCCTATATAATAAGTGGATTTAGGTAAAACATGACATACACATTTTAGGAAAACAAAAAGTTACCCAAGGAAGAAAAAATGGAAATCCAATATGTGATAACTATCATAGTTTCACCCTAGGAAAACACCCATTTTCAACCCCATTACCTCCATTAAAATATTTAAAAAAGACCACCCAAAAACCATAATCCATTAGTGACTTTATCTTATGTTTTAGGACCTTGTTATTTCTTGGATCACACATTATAGAGTCTTTCTAAATCCCAAAAGGGCATGTTCATAGTTTGAGTATGATATAGTCAGTAGACAATCACCACCCTAACCCTTTTAGATTTTCATGAAATAAAGTGTATTTGAAAAAAAATAAAAAAATATAGAGGTATAAAACGAACAACATGCAATATGGTATATGAGGGAGGTTTAACATAAATATGTGACACAACACATAACCCCCTCTAAATATAGGATCAATACATGATCTACCTTCTTAAAGCCTAATATTATAATATAAGGTGATGAAATATAACAAGGTTAGTGTATAATAACCATACCATCAGGGGGAAAGGAAATTTTGTATAACAACTAAGGTAAATCCTATAGTCTATCACTTTATGAATAAGGCAAGGGGAATAATAAGTCAAGACAATGAGATAACATACCATTCCATCAATTTATTCATCAATATGAGGTGTACTGACTCGTGATTATAAAATAAAATAAACCCATTGTAATGGGTTAAAATATAACATCCAAGGTTTAGTTAATATCTTAACATGAATAATATATCAATTATTCATGTTATGTATTAAAACCATGTTTTTATTCAAAATCATAAAGGGAAGTAATATAGAGATAAGTGATGCTATTATTTTAAGTTACTAGACTTAAATAGTATATAAAGAATTCAAGTCAAGTAAATAAAATAAGTAACATGACATATATATGATAATCATGTAATGATAAAATGGAAAATATAAATATAATAAAATAAAAAATACACACATTCCTTAAAAATAATTAGGAAAACATTATTAATTGAAACCTATTTATTATAGTCAAATTTACTCAGTCTTAGACCATTACTAGACCAATAATTTACCAGTATGAGAGGAAGAAGGGTTCACCTATTTTAATTTGTGTAAAAAATTCCTTTAAGGCCCATGAGAATAAGATATGTGACTATAATATTTATTAGACTTCCCAAACATAAGAATTTAAAATGGATTAACAGATGAAAATAAAGTAAATATAAATATTAAAACTATATTTTCTCTTAGGTTTAACTATTGTAATAACTATGACAAAATGAATCTAAAGGATTTATTGATTTATAAAAAAAAATTGGTTAAGGAATGGGAGGATTTAGTACACTAATATACGAAATAATAATAAAATAGGTAATATAGGGGCCACGAACCTACCTCTTCTTGAATAAATTATTTTGTGACCAATTAGAGGAACTTAATATAAGATTGAAGGTGCATCCATATGGGAGTGAAATAATGGAGAAGAGAGATTAAGTGGGGTGGATATCGGGATAAAATAACATTAAATCCTATTATCAAGGGTTTTTAGAAGTTAAATTTTTAGTTCGATTGATAAAAATACCACAAACATTAAAATAAAAACATGTAAAGTTAATTGGGTACCTATTCTAGGTCCACCAAGTCTAGTGTGGCTGAAATAACCCCTATATCCTAATAGGAACATATGAGTAACTATTATGGGTTCACTGGGTACCTAATGTTGTCTTAAAACCATGGACCCTTTTCTCCTTCTACCCCAATATTTTAATTTCCTCTAGATCATCTTTCAACATGTAATTTTACTTGAAAAAAATAAAACTAAAATTAAAGAGAAATTATTAACTATAAAGTCTTGGGTCTTTACATGATTCATATAATTCTTAAAAATGGATTTTTTTTATAAAATCTAAAATGAGATGTGATAATGTTATTACCTTAGTAAACAATTCACAATTAATTAAAGGTTCTAAAAAAACTTATATGCCCACCTATACACACTTTTTAATCATTATTTTTTTTCTTCTAATTCTTGAATAAATATGTTAATCTTTTAGGATATTCATGAAAATTGATGTCACATTGGGGAAATGGATGAATCAGGTGTTAAATAATTATATATAAAAATCAATAATAATGAAATAAATTTTATTTAAGTGAAAATTTCAATATTTACTTCCTATTTATACTATGGTAACATATACATGATTGAATTATATATAGGAAACAAGAATTTTACTGAATATGAAACATATATTGTATTACATACTTGTTTAGGATATATTAGATCATTTATGATGAGAAAAAAATTAAATATATCCATGATCATATATTAGTTGATAAAAAGTATCCACCATATAATGATTTCTCACGCATTTTTTATTCTCAAGGAAAACCATTTATAAGTCAATCTCCACTATAAGTTAGAGTTTAATTCCCTATTTTCATGTAAAGTGTTTACTTAGAATATAACCTCTTTATTTTAATCAACCCAGATCATGTTTATCTTGTTATTAAAATTTTACATGTTCACTATTAGAAAGTGGTTTACTATAAATAATTTAAAAAATGACTAATGTAACACCCCAAGCTTTCACGATACACTTCTCTTTCAATAATGCAATAGATTGCATTGTATGCAAGTTCGAGATTCTAACACGCCGCGACCAATCAAAGTAGCAGTTATGAATAGTAATACCCACTTTTTGAAATTATATAAATTATATATTTCAAAATGGACTTCATTTTTGTATTCAGAATATCGAAATTATCCAAAGTTGAATTTTTTGTAATTTTCTGAGAACTTCCAATTTTTTATGAATAGTGAAACATACTTAAAAACAACTTTTTTAATAAAAATATTTTATAGTGATAAATTATACTATTGAGTGGTTTTAAATTATAATTATAATATATTTTTACTATTTTATCCAATGGTGGTCATTATAATTAATTTCACTTTGAAATTGGACATAAACAATTGTCAATCTTTTGATATATATTGTTTCTTAAAAACACGCTATTTGTTGCGACAGCGGGAATTAATTATAAAATTAATTAATGCAACTTATATGTTTGGAATTTTTTAAAATAGACATAATTTTTGAATTCGGAATATCAATTATAGCTTAGGGTGAAATTTTGGCATTGTTCTGAAAAACTTCAATTTTTGATGAATAGTGAAACCACTAAGTGGTAGTTAAAAAACTGATTTTTCGTTTAAATGAAACATTACCACTTCTGTGATTTGATTTTCAAAAATCCGACATACATGGTTATCATTAGAAAGTAAAATGTGGTTCAATGGGATTAAAATAATTTTTTGGTGAATAGTAACTTTTAAGTTTAATTAATCGCGATTAAAGGTAATTAGTGAAATTTAAGGTAAAAACAGTATTATAAAAATATTGGATGACCTTTACACTTGTACTAACACTATTGGATGTGTCATGGCCAACCGATACAATCCCTGGGTCAACTTGGGGACCCCATGGAGCCACTTTGGTAGGAAAATGACATAAATAACTTTTTATTTAATGTTAAAATAAAAATGTCACAAACAAGAGTTGTTTTACAAAAACAATTTTTAAATGGGGTTATACAAGTCATATTTTTGACTATAAATATTCATTAGAAAGATAAAAATATTTCCTACATAATTATATTTGTTTTATAATTTTTTGACATTAAATAAATTAAATTATTTATGACACCATGATGATGCAGCGATTACCTCATTAATTAACGATTTAAATAAAATGAAAAGATAATGTAAACTTTAAAACTTAAACTTGTCAAAATCCTATTGGATGAGTATATTTCGAACCCTTATCACCTTATCCTAGAAATATATAAGTTTGGGACATTTATAATCCGAAAAATCATTTCATAATAATGTAACATTTCAATCTTTCCAAGAGTGCCCCTTCTCTCCTCTTATAAAAGGCCCCCACCACTACCACCTTACTTACACCTTCAAAGCCTTTTGGCTCGGCCAACCTCTGCCCAAATACTCTCTCAACTTACCTCCCTTACTCCTAGAAGCCTCACTTTTGGTAAAAGTCTTCCTAAGAAAGCCTTTGGCTCAAATCAAAAAGAGTTACCCGATTTTAAGGTAATGTCTTCTCTAGTGTTGTTTTGTATTATTTTGCTTCTCCAACCCCTTAAACTCTTTTTATTCCTTTATTTTGTAACAACACCAGTATCTAAAATATAATAGGATGTTGTTATGATAAGTATTTGGTTTACACTTACACAAACCTTCGTCTAATGGTTAAAGAACATACTATTTCTGTGGGTGGCGAAATACTGCCTCACGAAACGATGATTGTTCAATATTCTTTTAACACCTCTAATGGTGGCCATTTTGATGACACTATTTTCATATATGATATATATATTATGTTTATGTTTTCCTTATGATTTTTTATTTCTCATTTGTGGAATACTTTATGATTTCCATTATGGGTAAACGTGATAATTTCTTTTTAGGAAGTGCGGACAACCACCCCCTCAAAGTGATTTGAATCGTTAATGCCATATGTGGGATGTATAAAGGATGGAGTAAATGGTATTATAAAATATATTATACTGGAATTATATTATACCTTTATATGATTATGTTTCATTCCATTAAATAAGAAATAGAAATGAAAGTAGCGTTCATGCATACGTACGGCTTGCCGTCTCCATGAATGGTGCATTTCATTTCTTACCTCTAAATGTTATGTAATATTATAAATGAATGTATATACTGGATATATATGATTTATATGATATATACATCATGAATATAATTATGGATATAATGGATATATTACCACATGAACAAAGTGTAATTATAAGAAGTTTATTTTTGACTCAAGTACCTAAGATCGTCAAAACGACCGTTATTAACATAAATAATTACATAATGTTCATAACATGGTAATAAGTGATATAAAATGAATAATAAACATGAAAAATGTTCTTAAGAAATTATAAATTAACTCTAGTTTATTATTCAGGAGATCAAAGAACGGTCGAGTGAATTCGGACACGAGTTAAGGGAACTTCTTAACCCAATGTCCATTCTTTGGGTTAATCTCCTATTTTAAAATTATGTCATGATATTATTATGTCCTATCTTGTATTTTTACTTTCTTTATGTGTACATATAATGAATACACATAATAGATCTATTTTATTTAAAAAATGATCTTTGTAAGGGACTTCGTCTCAACCTCCTTTCATTGATGCATATTTTTTTATACACAAATTTCCTTTATACGGTGTAAAAAAACCCTTTGACTTTGACTTTTATTCAAAAAGGAATTTTTTTTACAAAGAGTTTTATTAAACGACAAAAGGAATGTTTTTTTCTTACGTATGCGGTGAAAACGACTTCTCCACCGCCGTGACTATTATTTGTGTTTCGGCTTCCTCTAGAAGCCATAACTTTTTTAAAATGAAAAATAAATACCAAGTTTTAAATCTCTTTTATTTTGGTATTGAAAATGGTTTTGAAAATGTTTTATTATATCAATGTGTTGTATTGTGATTGAAATATGGAAATTTTATATTTCCTTTATGCATGTTTTATGTGATATGATTATGTTATGGTTTATGATATATTTAAACCTATTCATATGAGGAATGCATTGGACTTAATAAGTGACGGGTGGAGCCCGCTACAGCTCCTCGATGCATCGGTAGGTCTCATGAGACAAACTAGTGTCTTGGCACGAGGCCTTGACAAAATCTTATTTGTGGTCTTGGCACGAGACCTTGGCTACGAGGTTATGATAGTCTAGCATTATGAATTACATCATTATGAAAGTGGTTATTGATATTGCATGTGATTATTCGACTAGTAGAATATCCATGTGAGTGAGTAAATGGAATTATTTAATTTAATTTTTTCCATATTCTGCTGAAGTTAAAGTTTAAAAAGGCTTTTGTTTTAGTTATATATTGCCTTAAATGTTAATGTTTATTTACGAAAGCTTCCGCAATATTTTTATCCTTACTGAGAATCTGATCTCACCCCTTTCAATGTTTTAATATTTTCCAGGATGTGAAGAAGTATTTTATGAATGACCTGCAGGGATAGTCAGAAAGGGATATGAGTGTGGACTATGAAGACCATGTTATTGTAGTTTTTTTACTTTATGATGTAATGAAAGACTTATGAATGTATCTAGTGTTTCCAAGACTACTAAACTAATTGGTCTTTCGAGACTTGATCATTTGTGATCATGCCAATGTTATGAAGTAATGCACTGACTCTGGGTAACTGGGGTCGGGGTGTTACAGTTGGTATCAGAGGCAGTTTAGTACTAACCTTGGAAGCTATATTTAGCTAAACTCTGATTAGATCACATAGCCCAAAGATAGACTTTGAGGATTAGTATAGAATAACTTTCTCGAATTTTTTTGTTGTAGAGATTTTGTGAGTTTTCCGAGCAATACATACATGTCTGGATACGAACAGGTAGAGGCGGATCTGGCACAGATGTACCTAGGGGTAAAACCCGAAAACACCACTTTGAGCTAGACTCGAACGAGAACTGGTGCATGACAACGGGCCTTACTTCACTCTTGGTTACGACACTCCCGGGGTATATGCTTAGGATAATTCTCATTTTCTTTACAAACCAATATGAAGGGTTATGAGTATATACTTCCTCAAAGAAAACATTTTTATGGATTATATCCATAAATAGTTCAATTTATGTTAAGTGTTTTACAAGTATGGAATTATGTATTTTAATTCATAAACTAATCCAGTTTATGCCATTGTTTAGAAATGGCGCCTAGTGGGAGGAATGGAAACTGTATCAATGCACGCACTCCGTGTATGGATTTCCCTCCTTCTCAAGATAATTATTGTGGATCTGGAGATACAACTGGTTCTGATCAACTTATTACCATACTGGGAAAACTCACTCAGTTTATGAATAATAACCTTACTCGTATGGAGCACCCTGATCCGCAACGTGGAGGATCAATTTTAGACCGTTTCATGATGCAACAACCACCAACATTCAATGGAATTACAAATCCCTTAGTATGTGAGCAATGGATAAATTCCTTAGAGAAAATATTCCATGCCTTGGGGAGTAGTGAAAGGGAAAAGGTTATCATGGAAGTTTACCGCCTCACTAGAGATGTTTTTCAATGGTGGTCATTGATTCAAAATACAAAGGAAGTTGAAGAAGTATCAAGTATGGAATGGAGTGAGTTCAAAGATCTTTTCTTAGAAAAATACTTTCCTCGTGACCATCGAGCAGATATGGAAAGGAAATTTCTGAGTCTAAGACAAAAGGAGGATGAGAATGTCACAAAGTATGAGGCCAACTTTACAAGGTTAGCGAGGTATGCTGCAGATTATATACGTAACCCAAGAAGTAAGAGTGATCATTTCTTTGATGAGTTAAAACCATTTCTTCGTCAAGATTTAGTATCACAATCCTTCTCATCGTACGAAGATATTGTCTCGTGTGCTATCAAGATAGAAAAGGAATTCTCTAAGTCTTATGACAACAAAGTAAAGTAAGAGAAGAAGAGAACGGTGGAACAAGAGACAGATAAAGGGAAAAAGGGAAAGAAGTATTTTCCATTATGCGATAATTGTGGGAAGAATCACCCCGGTACCGGCCTAAAAGGAATGGGAGTTTGTTATAAATGTGGAGAAAAAGGTCACCAGGCTCATGATTGCAAGGGAAAGAAAGAGGCTATCAATGTTGAATGCTACATTTGTAGGGAAATGGGGAATTATGCAAATGAATGTCCTAAGCATCAGGGAAACTTACCTCAGAAAAGGCCAAGAGATCAAGAACAATCTTATGCTGTTACTACAGTTGAAGAAGAATAATTAATGTATTGGTGCTTTTGCACTCAAGAATTATATTCTGTTTATAAAAATAATGTGATATATATAAGGATTGTACTGTAGTACTTGTTGTTATAATTAAGGTTTTAATATGATGAAGGAAATCATATTTTTAGTATGTGACAATAAGAGAAACTTTACTTTGTTTAGGGAATCTAATGTTACAATTGATTTTGGAATTTAAGGACCCTTTAGAGAAAGTCTGGACGGAGGTATTTTGGATAACTATAAAGGTTGGAATGGATTAAGTTGATCTTTGGATAGTATTGTTTAAGGTTAAAACATTTCTGAAGATTATTTTTGGAATATTATAATATTATAGTTTTAGGAAAAGGACAACCTACAGGGTGGGGCATAACCCGTCGCGTTGGACAAAGCTGTAGGAATCGAACCCACAACCATAGTGCAACAGGCCTTTATTACCTACCCCTAGCCTACAGGAAGTCCCTGGTTATTACAAAATAGTTTTCCTAATCTAAATGGTATGTGGTAATATTTAGAACCTTATACAATTAGGATAAATAGAATATTTTTGAGTTCTGTTATCATTTGGAGTGAAAGATGGGTTTGTGGTAAAAATTTATTAAGGAATGAAAGTCTAAACGACAAATAATTATATTTCCTTACATTCTTAGAAACTCTCTTAAATAAATTCCTCAACTTTATAAAAGGTAACTTAAAACAAAAACGTTGTCGGTTAACTTTTCCAACTGGGGATTCAATGACCGTTTAACCAATCACAAGATTGTGATTTTCTTATTGTTAACTTTCTCCTAATACAGTTTTTTATAACTCTCCATCAGACCTTGCTGGGTTTTTTTTTCTTCCATATCCATATTTTCATAGAATCCCAGTATGGGCTATCTCGGGTGACCTTTGTACTTATCTTTCTTTCTTTTAATGTTATATTCTTATTAACCCTATTTCTGATGTGGGTTTTCCACAAAGGTATTTTCTATTTTCAACCTTTTATTTTCGAAGAACATTTTAAAATTGAGAGGACGCAATTTATTGAAGGAGGGTATAATGTAACACCCCAAGCTTTCACGATACACTTCTCTTTCAATAATGCAATAGCTTGCATTGTACGCAAGTTCGAGATTCTAACACGCCGCGACCAATCAAAGTAGCAGTTATGAATAGTAGTACCCACTTTTTGAAATTATATAAATTTTATTTTTCAAAATGTACTTCATTTTTGTATTCGGAATATCGAAATTATCCAAAGTTGAATTTTTTGTAATTTTTTGAGAACTTCCAATTTTTTATGAATAGTGAAAAATACTTAAAAACAACTTTTTTAATAAAAATATTTTATACTGATAAATTATACTATTGAGTGGTTTTAAAGTATAATTAGAATATTTTTTTACTATTTTATCCAATGGTGGTCATTATAATTAATTTCACTTTTAAATTGGACATAAACAATTGTCAATCTTTTGATATATATTATTTCTTAAAAACACGCTATTTGTTGTGACAGTGGGAATTAATTATAAAATTAATTAATGCAACTTATATGTTTGGAATTTTTTAAAATAGACATCATTTTTCAATTCGGAATATCAATTATAGCTTAGGGTAAAATTTTGGCATTATTCTGAAAAAATTCAATTTTTGATGAATAGTGAAACCACTAAGTGGTAGTTAAAAAACTGATTTTTCGTTTAAATGAAACATTACCACTTCTGTGATTTGATTTTCAAAAATCTGACATACATGGTTGTCATTAGAAAGTAAAATGTGGTTTAATGGGATTAAAATAATTTTTTGGTGAATAGTAACTTTTAAGTTTAATTAATCGCGATTAAAGTTAATTAGTGAAATTTAAGGTAAAAAGAGTATTATAAAAATAAGGAATGACCTTTACACTTATCCTACCACTATTTTATGTGTCATGGACGTCCAAGAAAATCCATGGGTCAACTTGGGGACCCCATGGAGCCACTTTGGTAGGAAAATGACATAAAAAACTTTTTATTTAATGTTAAAATAAAAATGTCACAAACAAGAGTTGTTTTACTAAAACAATTTTTAAATGGGGTTATACAAGTCATATTTTTGACTATAAATATTCATTATAAATATAAAAAGATTTCCTACATCATGATTTTTTTTATAATTTTTAGACATTAAATAAATTAAATTATGTATGACACCATGATGATGCAGCGATTACCTCATTAATTAACGATTTAAATAAAACGAAAAGATAATGTAAAATCTAAGACTTAAAATTGTCAAAAACCTATTGGATGAGTATATTTCGAACCCTTATCACCTTATCCTAAAAATATATAATTTTGGGACCTTTAGAATCTGAAAATGCATTTCATAATAATGTGACATTTAAATCTTGGCACGAGGCCTTGACAAAATATTATTTGTGGTATTGGAACGAGGCCTTGGCTATGTGGTTATGATAGTATGGCATTATGCATTCTATCATTATGAAAGTGGTTATTGATATTGCATGTGATTATTCGACTAGTAGAATATCCATGTGAGTAAGTAAATGGAATTATTTAATTTTATTTTTTCCATATTATGCTGAAGTTAAAGTTTAAAAAGGATTTTGTTTTAGTTATACATTACCTGAAATGTTAATGTTTATTTAAAAAAGAATCCGCAATATTGTTATCCTTACTGAGCATCTGAGCTCACCCCTTTAAATGTTTTAATATTTTCCAGGATGTGAAGAAGTATTTTATGAATGACCTACAGGGATAGTCAGAAAGGGATATGAGTGTGCACTATGAAGACTGTGTTATTTTAGTTTTTTTACTTTTTGATGTAATGAAAGACTTATGAATGTATCTAGTGTTTCCAAGGCTACTAAACTAATCGGTCTTTCGAGACTTGATCATTTGTGATCATGCCAATGTTACGAATTTATGCACCGACTCTGGGTAATTGGGGTCGGGGTGTTACAACTAAGTACAATGCTTTCTATACTACCATACCGTGTGAAGGCCAAGTGATTGTATCACCATACCTAATGACCAAAAAACTACTTATCATGAGTTATATAAACAAAAGTTTTCTAATTCATGAATTGACCACACATTCAATTTATCATGCAAAAAGAATAACCTTTCTGTATGTACAATCAGTTTATTATGGAAATCAGTGTGCCTAAACACATGAAGGAAACTACCTAACACGTAAGGAAATATAGTTTCCATGCCAAGGAATGCATAATTTTTCATAATTTAATATAATTATTGTGTCTTTTAATGTATTGACAACATGATAAAAAAATATTACCATATTAAGTCATCAACTTACTGCATGTGAAAATGAGTTGACCACATGAAAAAAATAAACTGACCATGTTACCTTACCTCATCAGTTGACCATGTCATGTTTACATGATCTCAAATAATAATACTTAAACTGAAGATAGATTACCATGTATAACATAGAAGTGGATAATTTTAAATCTCTACTAGCTATTTTTGAAGTATTAAATGAATTATAATTTCATTTAATAAATAATTATTATTCTACAATGGGTACATCAGATGAAGTTCTCTTTAAGGTGAGTCATTCATTAATGTGAATTGATGATATACTACTAAAAACATTTTTTTTTCTAATTCATAGAGAATAACAGATTATTTTTTATGTGATCACCTATGATGTAGAGAAGATTTTATAATGCTCTGTTTTACATAATTTTTTTAGAAAATCATCCAAGATCCTTCAAATAAAATTTCAAGGACTCTAAACTACCAAAGCTACTCGGATCGAGCTACATTAAATTTTTTATATTTTAATCTCTTTCTCCTTCTATATTATATATTATTTTTAGATGTGATTTATTTTACACTTTTTATCTTTAAAAACATAGTATACTATGCTAAATTGAAGAATACTTGATATTCTCTCAAATCCTTTATCTATACTCCCATAAATAACTATAGAAGAGGTCTCATACATCCTGGTATCATTTTCATACCATATACAACTGTGGAAGAATATTTTTGACTAGATTGTCTTGTATATCATTGTTTTTAAAACATGATATAATATTTGGATTAGTTTTTTTGTTAATAAACTACATGAAAGAGGTGATTGAAAAGTAAAGGAGATTAAGCCTTGACTTGAGAGAGAACCTCTTGATTTAATTATGTTGTACATTTTACTAGTTTTGTTGAATTATATTTCAATTTTTTTCATTTTATATACTATACAAAACTTAACTTGGATAGTTAGACTTAATTTTTGTTTGATTAAGTAAATTAATTTCAAAATTTAAATTATTTAAAAGATATTTTAACTAATTATTAATTATGAAAGATCAAAAATATATATTGATACTATTTTTATTAATCGTTCATTTTAATTAAATTAGTAATTTAATGTTGAAAATTTTATTGGGAACTAAATTCACCTCCGCACTCTTCAGTTTCCCTCCATCACCACTAAAAATAATTCATGGTGATATATGTGGTTCAATTCATCGACCATATGGATTATTTTAGTATTTTATGATTTTGATAGTTATGTCTAATTTTTGGTCCCATATGTTCTTATTATTTACTAAAAACCTTTCATTTTTGAAAATTCTTACTTAAATAATGTTGTTAAGGACATAATTCCCATATTATTAAATCAAACATATTCTTTTTGATAACACTAGTGAATATTCATTGCATGATTTTAGTATTTTATATGTAAATTGGAATAATTTTTGAATATATTATTACTAATTTTTACACTAAAAATAGTTTAGACGAATCATTAATTAATTTATTACAATTTATTGTTAGAAAAATTTCTATTGAAAACATAATTTCATAGTTTCATAAGAGGAAATTTAATTTTATATGCTGCAACTCTGACTTAAATTAGGCTATTTTATTATTATAAATTTTCCCATTTTTAATTAGATTCGGGATATGAACAAAGTATTTCACATTTATATGCATCCAGTTGTTCTTTGTATGTACCAATTATACCCCCACAATGAACAAAAATGGGAACTTAAAGAAGTATCAGTATTTATATTGGTTTTAAATCTTCCTTGATTATAAAGTATCTTGATGAAATGAAAAGGTATGTATTGAAAAAAAAGATTTTTTAATTCTCATTTTGATGAAAACATGTATCTTGTATTAAAACCAAGGAGTCCAATTGATATAAAAACAAAAAATCATGGAAAGTTAAAACTTTGGTCAAGGGGAATTATGAAAATTTAGATTCATATTAGGAATCTGAGAGTTGAAATGTCTTTGGATGATTATTATGGATATGTTCAGAGGACCTTTTTGTGCCTCATGTGCTCAGATAAGTGTTGTAGTAGTGTTGAGATGGAATTTTTTGAAAATGGGGGCTATAATAATAGTAAAAGAACCATTTTCGAATCTTATACAAGGATTTAGTGAAGATTTAGTAAAACATGCCTTGTAAAATTAGGTTATATGGATTTGGAGTGGTTTTATAATTTCCCAAGCAATTTGCGATCTTTTATAATGATTCTGAAGAGGTTGGGTATAATGAACTGACTTTTTCTTACATGAGAATTACATCATTTTTAAGATAAATAGCATAATAGTGTTACAAGTCTAGGATCAAAAGTTTTAGTGTCTTGATAAAATTGGGCTCATACAACACTAGTACATAATAAAATATAAAAATTTATTTAAATATTTCTTCTTTATCCTTATAAAATATCTCATTCACTTTAAAACATGTAATCACCTAAGGATATGCGTCAATGAAAGGGATGAGATAAAATCCCAGTGAAGGGATGAATAAAGAACATGAATCAATAGAATATGGGTGTGGATAATAATAATAATCATTTGAAAATAATAATATCACCATCATAATCATTATAGAAACATTTTATAAAGTCATAGAGTGTTTTTTATTCAAAAAAATGAAACATCATGTCATAGTGGTCAAATACCACACATAGTCGTGAACAAATCTAGCATCATGTCTACACATAACATATGTGCATAAATTATAAAATCATCATTTTCAATGGAGATAGAATCATATTCAGGAAAAAATAAAAATTATCACATGAAATATACCACATTACAAAATGCATTGGAGGGATATATAATTCTTATCCCACCCATCACATCATAAAATTATCATAATCATGCATGCCACATGAAAGGATAACAACAGTAGTCATAAAATAACCTATAAAAGGAGTGGGTTTCATAAACTATTTCACATATAATACTACATGAAATTAACTTTATTATTCCCAAATGAATAAGGTAGATAATACTTTTTAAAAAAAGATCATTTTCTTTCTTGAAAGTAGAAACTACTCAAGAGGATTTAAGATAATTTTTGTAAATTGAAGTATTTTTTAAAAAGCATTGTATATGGCTATAAAATAACATTTGGAATGGTGAAAAAATTTATATCCATAAAATAAAAGAGAAATAATATTTAAATGAAATATTTTTTTATTATAGGAACATTCATACTGAAATAAATTTGAAATAGGAGATAACCCAAAATAAGTAATTATGTTTACGAATCCCCTTACCTTAATTCCCAATTTATTTTATCTCTTTTCCTCCTCATGAAAAATAAAATTAGGTTTATTAAAACATTTAACCATAAGTGAATTATATTAATTTAAATAAATATTTATCAATTATAATAATTTCATTGTATTTCATACTTTCTGTTTTTAAAGGTGAATCATTTTGATATCATGTTTTCCTTATAAATTTCCCATTTTTCTCCGATTTCTCTATTTTTGTTCAAAGTAATTTATTCATAACTAATTTTAATTATAGAATAAATATATATATATATATTTATACATTATATATTATAAATAATTTATTATAACAATCCATAAATTTGGTGATATAAAATAATTTGGAAAAGTCCTCATTGGAAGTTAAGAAAATGTTATCAGGAAAATAGTGCAAAGAAGAAGAAATAGAGATATAAAATTCAAATACTTATTAAATATAAAATTTTAATTATGTCAAAATAATTAATATAATTTTAACATTATTACTAATTAATCTTATAAGATTTTTTTGAAAGCAATTGTCAATAAAAGAGAATAGGAAAATGGGATAGGTGTTCATAAAAACACACTCTTTTCTCAGTGTTTCTTCCCTTCTACAAACCTAAAATTCATTGATAAATGGAGTTGGATTACTCCAACTCATCCCTAATGTTTATAATAGGCTTAATAGAGATTATTTTGGTTGGTATTTGTATTTGGTAAGTTAGGTATGAGTGGTTTGTCAAGGGGAGGTTTACGGGTTATTTTTACTCGAGGAGAGGGGTATATTTAGAATAAAATATTGAATAAAATTCTATATCTGAGGTACACATTGTAATAGGGATATTTTTGACATAATGAATAATAAATTAATAAAATATAATTTTTTATCACTTTAAACCCCTTTATACTTTTAATTCAATAGTTTATTAAAAAATAAAAGGAAAAAAATAAATTGTTTTTAAGGAATACTTTTGACTTTAGATTTTGGAAAGTGACTTTTAGGTCTGGAAAACATGTTTATTGTATATTAATGACTAATTTATCAAATTATATATTTTTTATTATAGAAAAAAGTTCTTAAAATTATTAGGCCCTTATTAACTCATTAATGATGTTATTTAAGACACACCGGTTACAAAAAAACTGTATTTTATATTATTCACTTGAAAATTTATTTATTTTAGAAAATTACTAGAAAATAATACTTGGAAAATTAATACTTTCTAATCTCAGAAATAAAATTAATTTTATCAAAAATATTTTATATCATAGGTTAGTTTAATTTTTAATATATAAAATTATGATTTCTATGAAATACCTTAAAATACAATTTATAAAAAATGTGCTTATATTTTCTTTGAGATTTAAATCTGGATATTCATTTTTTGGAATTATAATTTTTATATTTAATAAAACTAATAATGCTAAATATGATTTATATTAAATTTTATTATTTTAGGTCAAATTATTATTTCAAGGGTTATGTTACTATTCCCAATGGTCAAGTCACTATTCTAAATGGTTAGATTACTATTAAAATAGTCACATTATTATTATTATAATGGTCACATTAAATCCTATTAATACAACATCATTACATCATTAATCATTCGCTATAATTCTTCCCAAGGTTATATGTGTTCATTTTCTAATATGGTGATTGGTTTACTAATATTTTGTATCATTTTTGTATTTTTGGCCACATGGGAAATAATTCTAGTAGAATTGGTAGATCCATATTTTCCTATTATAATTTACTTAAATTATATTTTTTTGTCCCATTTTATTTTTTGTAATTATCATGGGTTTAGTTATTGATTACTTTATTGATCTTTATTAATGAAATAAATTGTTGTCGGTTTCATTATGTGTTGTATATGTATATATATATATACATTTATTTCAAATAACATTTATAAACTTTGGGTCGTTACATTGGGACTAAATTCAAGAGATATAGAAATATCATTAAGTAAATCTAAAATTATAGAAATTTGAATATTCTTAGTTTATCAAAGGTTAATTTTTTGAAAATTTAGTGACAAATACTAACGTATTTGAAAGTTATATGTCCAAAAGTTAATGGAAGGTGAAAGTGTGTGTGTCTAGGTGTGAAAGTAGCTTTCTATAAATTATATGACTATAAGTTATGTCATGGGTTTCATATAGATGAATATATAGGAATATATTCATTATAATAAAGAAGGTTTCATTAATATTTTTTATAATTCAAGCATCTAGAATATTGGAAACCTATTACGTTGCATGATAAATATACGACACATGGGTTTTAAAAATTTAAAATCCTAATTCATTGAATAAAAATGTTATGAATTAGTTATTATACAAAGGTAAAATCCTTACCTGATGAGAGAATATCTTAAATATTATCTATAAGATATATTTTTCAAGCATTTCATTTGGAAAAACTATATTATATATAGATTTATTTTTTAAAAAACTCATTGCATATATTGAAATTATATTACAAATGAAAGGAATATACATTACAAAATATTTTCCATCTAAGTAAAAAATCATATGCATGATAATATTATATTACTTAGGGTAGTAATATATTATGTACAAAAATTCAGCAAAGTCATATATCAGGCATATGTATATAATCATATAATACCTGGATAAATTTATTACAAACCATATTTTTCCTAAGGAAAATATATTACCTATGATCTTCTACAAGAAAAAATTATAATACATAGAAGGTAATATATTACATATAAATTTTCCCCTCAGAAAAATTTTATGCATGGAGGGGGTTTACCATTAGAAGTATGAATGTGAAAATCCTAAAGGGTGGATTTTATGAATGTTGGATATTTTAGGGAATTAATTATATGGATGTTTTAATTATAACAAGGAAGTAATATATCAAAGTTGGATACTAGAAAGTGATCTCTAAAGTTATACATTATTGGTTATCTGGATTAAGGATCTAAAAGGTGAATTATCTAGACATTAGTTATCCTTGTAGTGGGTTTCTTTGAAGTTGAAAAACTTATAGATGAAAACAATGTTAAGTGGTACTGTAGGGAGTTCAGACCTAGAGTTTTTTTAAAGGAGAGTTTAAATTGAAGAATTTTTGTACTCCAAAAAATACAACCAAATTTTCTAAAATATTAGTAAAATTATTAAATGACATAATGATGTGGTTTAATACTTTTTAATGAGGAAAAAACCCAATAGTGGGGTATTTTTCCCCTCTTCAAAAAAAGTTTTTCCCTTATCTATTCTTTAAGTATTTGCATAATTTTTTATTATTATTAATTTTTATAGTAAATATAATGCTTCACATAAATTATCCCTTGTTTTATTCCATTTTTAATTGTTTTTTGTTATTTATGGTCTAGATAGGGTTTAGTTTTTATTTTTTCTCATCATAATATGATGGAAATTTTTATTACCTTAATTAATTATGATTCTAGAAGGATGATCACACAAGTTTTTGTGTGGGTTCAAGGAGGTATGTCACTACCCTATTTTCATTTAGAGTTTTCGGATTTTTGGATGAAATAGAATATGTATTTGGATAATAGATTATAGTTTTTCATGTTCGTGATCTGGATGGATTCTAGGGTGGTGGACACCAATTTACTTAAGGATGTGGATATAAGAGATTATCAGTAAGAATTTTATTTGGTTTTCAATGGTAATTAAATTAATAATATTCTTGAAATAATTTTTTGGTCTAAATTCTAAACTAATTATTGTTGTTTAATAATTTATTAAGATGATTTTGATGGAGTTAGAGACTCATGTTGAAGGGTGATGGATTTTAAATATTGAATAAACTTCGGAAATGGTGTTTTAGAATATATTAAAGGTAATAGCTCTGTATGAGGTTGGTGGTCCCTATGTATTTCTCTAATTTTATGATTTTTGTATATAAAATGTGATATGTGGTATCATAATTGATGTATAATTGAACCTGATTATAAAATGAATTGTTTTTTTAAACTCATATGAAGTGAAAAAAGTATCAAGGTCTATGATGTACCCTTGTATACTCACTTGATTCTTCAAACACTGATACTCGATGGCTTCATTCAAAAGGTATTCATTCACATTCCTAAACTCCATGGGGTTATAAATTAAATTAAATAAATGCATATATTATTCTTGGAAATAGGTTAGATATTTTCCTCTAGAGTTCATAGAATTTCCTCTAGTGTTATGTAAAATAAAATCCCTCAAAGTTTAGGTCACCAAGGTGGTGAGTCTGTCAATTGGGTTATAAGAGTCGCAAGGAATGCCTAAGATCCATGTTGAGATTCATATGGCCTAGATGAGGTTAATATATAGTTGGGTGGTATGAGATTCTCAATCCTTATAGTGATGGGTGAGATTATTTTGCAACTAATTCATGGTATGTGACACTATATTTATGGGTGTATTAGACTCTTGATTAGTTCCATTAGTAGGATATACCCTGTAGGGATAGATATGGTTTGATAGAGAAAATTTATTCCTGGTGATGGGTTAAGATATCTCCACATGGAGATGTGTGATGAGACCCAGGTGAGGTTCATGAATAGGTTTTATTGACTTGGAATAAGATCTCTAAAATATATAGTATGATATATCTCAAAATGGTTCTTAATAATAAAAACTTAGTATCACCGAATAAAAGTGATGAGATTTTAGACCAACCACTTAAGTACAAGTTTTAGATGAGGCATGTGGGATAATAGAAAACAATAGGTGTTGGTTAGGGATTGGTGTTGATTTAAAGATACTAACATAGGTCTAAAGGACCCTAGAGGATACCTTTTGGGATATATTAGATTTCTAATGGGTCTGATATGATTTTTTTTATGACTAGAATAGTCATTAAGAGGTTATTCAAGTGTCTGTATGGACATTGAGGAATGCCTTGAGATGTGGTTCTTGGCCTATGATACTATTTTCCTAGTAAAGATCTAGTGGTCTTGTGGGGTGGGATAAAATTCCTTTCTTCATATATTCTATGTGATGGTCTCGATATGGGGAATTCCTCATCTGCATATGATATATTAGATTTTTCGAAGGTCTATTTATCCCCCATATATTTATATGAGATTTATGAGTAGGTCACATATCCCCTAGATGTTTATATAATATTCTTGGGTGGGCTAATTCTTCCCATAGATGTTTATATGAGATTTAGGTGGTGTATTTATTTCCCTTGATATGTACAGTTCATGAGATCTTAGGGTATTTTTTATTCCCCCTAATGTGCATGATTTATGAGATCTGAGTGGGTCTACTCTTCTTCTAAATGTGTATTACTTATGAGATTTGGGTGGGGTGTCTATATCCTCTAAGTGATATGAGATTTTAGTTGGGGCCACTCTTTCCATCAACATGTCATATGAGATTTTGGGGTGTATCAATTTCCCCTGAGTATTGTTTATATGAGATGATTCAGGTGGGCCTCCTTTCCTCCATGAGATTATACATATATATAAAGAAGATTTTAGAGTGGATTTCATTCCCCTTGATGGATATGTGTTGTGATCAAATACATCTAAAACTAGTTGTAATAGATATATTCAACCTCAAGTTTCACCTTATAACTTGGATATTTATAGTGGTTATTTATTATTATTTCATAATTTATATTATTATGACGAACATATAACATGTTTATGAAAAACATTACTAGTTTTAGTAGGTATTCCATTGGTTGTGTCCAACTGAGTTTCAATTATACTCTGCTATATAATCCCTAACACTTTGTTTCTTTAGTCGACCTTATGTTGATGGGTTCAAAAAGTGTATTGGCCCAATATTAAATGTTCAATCTAGATCATCTTGATAATGATTTTTATACTGGGATGTGGTGAGGCTCGATGATGGTCGTAAGTCCTCTTTTATATTTTATTTATTTTGTTTATTTATATATATGATTGGGTAGGTGGGTCATCAGTTGTGATGTTTGACTGTATACTCACATATTCATTTGATATAATATTGATATGTTTATTTATTTATTTTAATAATTGTATTATTATTCATGGATTATGTTTGGTCATTTTTTCTACTATTGTTCTACTCAAATACGAGTTTATAGTATTCCCATGATTACACCTTTGACTTTTTCTACTGGTAAGGAGCCTTTAGAATATGGAGAGGCACACTTGAATTCATGTTATATCACCATTCGAGACACTAATGGGAGGTCTCGAGCCTAGGAAATAATAAATTATTATCAAATAATCATTTTATTTTTCTTACTATTTAGTATATGATGGATAAGGAATATGAAGTTGTTGGAGCTTGTGATGGACCTTAGACTAGTTCATCATGAACACTGTTTTTTTTAGGAATTATATGTTACTAGTGGTATGTTATTTTTTTCTTGGTTTTTATTTATATTATAAAGATATTTATTTCAATATAATTTGATTAATCAGATTATTATGGTGTTTTTTCTCTTTGATCATTAGTAATAATCCAATTTACATACATAATATTTGGTATGCATGATTCCCATGAAATACACATGATTATGTGTGAATAATATCATTAATGCTATATGGTTTTACTATTTAATGTGCCAATGAAAAATTATATGAATTTTTTCCATATAAAATTTTGATGGGATTCCACTCAGCTAAACCCAAATATTTTCCTTATGATGATAGTCCATGTAGATCTTATGAAAGTATTTCCCATGAAAGCGACTATAAAATTACTATGTAAAAATAATTTATAGTGACCCTTAGTGGGTTGGTGCTGGAATTGGATTCCTTGATACTATGTTTTTAACAAGGAAATAGGTTCAGTTACTTAAATTGTCTATAATATCCTATATGGTGTTATCCCATATATCTATTTGGTAAACTTTTACTTAATTTAACCACATGATTATGGTTTTGATCAATACAAATTATTATAGGATGATTTTGTTATATGCACTTGGATTTAACCTGGTTATCGAGGGGTAGTCTTTTATGAAGACACCGAGTGAAGATGGGTTCCAAGAGTGGGTGGTTTAATCTACATGTGATGGCTGATATCTACATGTATATGATAACCCCATAGTGGGTGTTTTAGTAATTGATTTTCATTTTTAAATTCAATATGGGAATAGTGGAGAAACCTTTGGAGTTGTAACCTATGTGAGACATAGTTTATGGGAAAGGTGGGAGATCTTAGTGTTGTTCTGATACAAATCAAGATATTTTTGAGTTAGGTGTTATTAATAAAGATTATTCAACCTTATTATTATTTTAAAATACATTTTTGATATATTAGGGTAACATAATAGGGGATTTAAACCAGAACATTGAGTGATATTATAAATGAGAGTCCGGATTTGATGCTTTGTGTTTGAGATTAATGCATGGGAATTGATGCTAGATATATGTTGCAGACATGGGGATACCTTATGTATCATGGATCAAGATCCTATACTACTAGATATAGGAAAAATAGGGCATGGGTATAAGATTTTTTTTCTTGAAAGATGTTTGGGTGGTGGGTGATCATATGATTATCCCCAACATGTTTAATTTATAAATCTTGTTATAAGAAGTATCAAGGATGATTTCAACTAGATTAGATTGAAATGCATTTTCACATGGCCATTTGTTTAGGTATGAGATCCTAGGTTCAATGAAATTCAACTCATGGGAGTGTTAGTCTAGTTTTTGATCAGTTATTAGAAATATATGGGCCAAGGACTAAGGTACTTGATGAAACAACTTTGGGAATCATTTTTGAGGTTTTTTGAGTGTTGTGGTGTGGTTGATCAAATCTTGTTCTGTGACAGGGGTCTGGCAGAATGGGTGAGTGTGTCTTGGGAGTAATGTAACATGTGTTATATTTAAACCCATCAAGTGGTGTGATTGAGGGTTGGTATAATTAAATTTATTTGGTAGCATGGAACTAGTTTTGATTAGTTTTTGGTAAATGTCAAGTGTGAAGTATTAGTGGATCCAACTGGGTGGTGGTCATAGTATTTTGATGGTACTTGGATAAAATTGGTTGAGTTATGTTAATTAAATGGAAAATACCTAGATGGTTGAATGAGTTTATGGAAATCAAGTTAGGTTAGTACATTTAGCAACTGATAGATGCTAGACACACGATGATAGCCAGGAGGTATAATCAAGTACATATTTTAGGAAATAGATCAGTAGGATGGAAAGTTTTATGGAAGTGTAATTTTCATGATAAGTATGATGGTATGTGTAATGTTAAAAGTACTTGTGTTTTCGAAATAGTCTTAGGTGTGAGACTGTGGATTTGGATGATCATGGTTGGGTGTCACTCAAGTGTGGCACCAGGTGGCTAGGGGTCTGGTATGGACTAATTACATTAATTGGTACAAATGATATTGTGGAATTTATAATTAACACATGATACTTAAATTTGGTCATTTTAATGGATTTGGTTTAAATATTTTTCATCCCAGTGAGTGAGTGATCAGTTTTTTAGTAGTGGGTTTGGTTTGGGTGTGATATCTGCACAACCATAAATGGTGGAATAAATAGGATTTGAGTCATGAATCATGATTAAATAACCATGGTGGTTTATATAGGATGCATAGAAACACCTCTTTGGAATTATAAATGTTATGGTTTGGAGGTTTTAATGAACTATTCCTTGATAGGTTGGTAAAATCATGTGAAATTTGAATATTTTGTCCTTGAGGGAGGTATATTTTGAGAATTGGGATTCATATCGAGAATTTGATAGTTCTAACATCTCTGGAGGATATTTTAAGATATGTTAATATCCCCAATAGGTATCTTGAACAATCAAATAATAGTTTTTGAGTGTTTAGGATGGACTTTCTATGAAATAGGGGCTTTACTTATGGAGGAATCCCCATTTTCGATGCTCGGGAAAGGTTTTAGTGTGTATTTGAGTTCAAAATGACTTTAGAAATTTGGTAATAAAGATTTAAAGATACTTGATATTTCCCACAAGAACTTTTTATGTTTTTGATCGATTTTTAAGATTATATTATCAAATTCATGTGATATATGTAGCACATGAGTAAAATTTACAATTCCAAAAAATTACAGGTTCTCAGTTGATAGATAGTCACATTTCTAGAAATTAAATTACTAGAATTTATGCATATAAAAGATATGTTTCCTAAAGTTAATGGATGGGGAAGATATTTTTATCGGTGTAGAAGGAGAATTTTATAAATTATATGACCAAATGTTAAGACATGGGTGATAGATAGATGGGTGTCTAAGTTTAGATCCATTAGAAGAAAATGGATCATATGATGATTCTTCTAATGTAGACATATTAAAAATTGGAAAAATATTATGTACCATGAGAAATATATTGCACATGGGTTTTTTTATATGTAAAATGCCTTATGCATTGAATTAAAATGTTATGAATTGGGATTTCCACAAAGTGAAAATCCTTGCATGATGAGTGAATATCATACATATTCCCCGAAAGACACATATTCTGAGAACTTCATTGGGAAAAGTTATATTATATTAGGAAGTTTTCATGAAAATTAATCACACATATTTAAATTAGGTTATGCATGAAAAAAAAATTATTACATAAGGTTCTCCATTTATGTGAAAAATCATACGTATGATAATAATATATCATATAGGGAAGTAATATCTTACATATAAAAAATTTTCCATGTAAAATAAATTATGCATGGACATAGATATATTTTTCATGGATAAATATATGATGAATTATAGTTTTCCAAAGGTAAATATATTGGTTATGGTCTTCCAACCTAGAAAAATATATTAGATATGTGGTAATATATTATGTATGAATTTTTATCTTAAAAAATGTTATATATGGTGGGAGTTTACACATATAAGTATGGATGATAGGAACCTAGACGGTAGATTTTATGAACATTAGAATTATGAGGTGAGGCATTTTATGGATGTTGGAATTTATGGAAGGTTGGATTTTCTTATATTTGAATTTCTAATGGTGATCTTTGAATGAATATATCATTGTTTTTTCAGAAGTTAAAAGTCATAAGGTGGTTTATAAAAATGATATATTTCCAGGTAGTGGGTTTCTTAAAAGTTTTAAGTCCTAAGGTGGTTTATATAAATGATATATGTTCAGGTAGTGAGTTTATTAAAATTTAAAATCCCAATAGATGATAATTATTTTCTATAGGTGTTGAAGAGATTTTAAGAAGAGTGTTTTCAATAAGGAGAGTTTGGATGGAGGAATTTTTGTGTTCTGGAATTTTCTGAATGATTTTATAAAATATTAATCAAATAAGTTAATGAAATAAATAGTGGTTTTATGCCATTCTAATTGGGGAAACACTCTAAGAATGGTGTGTCGTCCCCCTATTTGATCAATGGTGTTTATCCATTGATTATTAATGGATTTTCACAATGTTTTTGATGGAATATTGAGGTAAATTTAATGATCCAAATCAATTATTCCTCAATTTATTCCCATTTTTATTATTAATTATTTATTCAGGTTCATATAGGGTTTTGGAAATAATTCAAACTGAATCATGGTGGAATCTCCTCAATATGGTATGGGGTTTTCTTAGATTATCTATAGGGAATCCCAAAAGCATGATAAGACATGTTATTTTGTAGGATAAAGTAGGCATGCCACTACCTTTGTTTTATTTAGGGTTTTGGAATGTTTTGTGATATTGGATGATGAATTTGATAATATATTGGGACCTTTTCTTATTAGTGATCTAAATGCATGTCAGGGGTGGTTAATACCCCTTTTCTTAAGGATTAGTCCATGGGAGATCACATGGAAAGAATTTTTATTATTTTTCCTGCAAATTCAAAAGAATAACAATTTTTAAAATATTATTAGTTTAAATTATAAAATAATTATTATTTATTAATGAATAATTGAGATTACTTTAATGGATTTAGATCCTCAGGTTGATGGGAAATGTATGGTTGGGCTTGAATAAGATTAGGTGATGGTGGATGAGCATTGATTAATGGGAATAGATCGATATAAGGTACGTGGTCCCTATGATTTCCCTTAAGATTATTTGTTTATGTACGATTTCATATGAGGTCTCTCCAATAATGTATGATTAACATTAAATATGAAATGAATTATTTTATTAAACTCCCATGAAGTGATAAAAGTATCAAGGGTTATGATAGACCCTTAAATACTAGCTTGATGCCTCAACTACTGAGGAATAGTGGATTTATTAAAAATTAATTCTTCTATATTCTTGAACCATATAGAAGTATAAATTATTTTAAATGATGAATACAGTGATCTTAGAAATAGGTTGTCTATGAGCCTCTAGAGTTTAGATAAGATGCTCTCGTGTTTTCATAAAAAATTGAACCACCATGCAACTAGGTCTCCAAGGAGGTGGGGGTATGGATTAAGTTATGAGATACCTTAAGTATTACTCGTAGCAAATATGATATTCTTATAGCCTAGGATAGGCTTATATCTAGTTGGGTGGTATGAGAGGCTCATAAATTTTGAATCTTCAGGAGATAATCATATGAATTTTTTATAATGTGGAACATCTTCTTGAGGGTTGATTAGACTGTTGATGAATTCTATGATTGGGATAAACCGTCATGAGATATATTTGGTGTGAAGAAGATGATTTATTTTGGGTGATGGGTTGAGAAATCTCTTAAGGAAGTTATATAATGAGGCCCATGTGAGGGTAATCCGGTTGAATTGGAAACTTTTTATAGGATTGAAAAGGTCTATAGTTAGAGATAGATCGAAACTATTCATGGGTAGTATAACTGAGTACAAGGATGATATTTTCTACAAGATTCTTTAGGCTAAGTTTGGATGTGGACTATAGGCTAATAGAACACCATGAGTATTGATTGTGACTTGATGTCGATGAGTATAGAATAACATAGATAAAAAGTAACCTAGAGGATGTAATTCAAGTGATACATGAGTGTTTATAAGGTTGATATGATGTTCTTTTGTGATTGGGGTGGTCTTGAGGATGTTATAGATGTGTCTAGATGGGAGGTGGGCCATTCCTTGAGATACAAGGCTTGGTATGAGATACTAGTTCCCCGGTGATGAGAAGGTGATATTGTAGGGTAGTATAATATGACACCCCTATATCACTATGTTGTATTATTTTATATTAATTTGAGTTATATTTAGTTTTAGGGAGTTTTGGTTTTTTAATTTTTAATTTTAAGGGGTGTTCTTTTATTTCATTGTTACCATATGGTTTGGGGAAATTTAAGAGTAAACCATGTAGGTTGTTTAAATTTTTAATAGTTAGTTTTTTATGGTTTTAATATAGTTTATCATACTATTAGGGGTCCTTATATAACCATGAGGATTAGTTTTTTTGTTCGGGGTGACTTAGAGATCTAGGGCATAGTTAAAGGAAACCATGTGACTAAACAATATGAGTTATGGTGGCTCTATCCAGTGGAGCCTAAATAGTTGTCACATGATATTTTTAAGTATATATCCTAACTAGTTTCTTAAAATTTTGAATTTACACTTTTACCCCCTATGAATCTAATCCCTTATCTTTATTTTCCACCGCATCTCATTTATTTGTCCATGGGGGATTCAAGGGGATCTCCTCTCCTCCTTTATAAATTTATTTTGAGCCTTCCACCTTATATTTTAAGTGAAATTATAAGGAATTTATATTATTTATTCCTCCTTTATATTCCTCTATTCTAATTTCACCCTTTCCCATTGATTTTATTTCTCCATCAATCTATATCTATGGTGTTGGTTAGATTTAGGTTATATAACGATTTTAATGACGGGGGTTTTACGTTTAGGGGTTGTGAAGGGTGTTTCCTAACATAGTTGTGTGTTCACAAGCAAAGGTGATGTGTTGTGACTTATCCCTGCATGAATTGGGTGGGGGTTTATATGTCATTAATTTATATTATATTCCATGGGGTGATTTAATGTTTTAAATTCATTTTTTCCAAAGTATACCTATATGTGTTACCCATGAGGTTTTGAGTTTTTTTCTTTGGGTTTTTATAATTGACATATAATAATTTTTAATAAAACATACACTATTCATTTTAACATGTATGTTTATGCATGAAAAGTGTTTAAAAAATGAATATGTGTTTTTTTAATGTGTAAATGGTTATTTTAACATATTGTTTAACACTGGTTTTTTTTAAAGAGGGTTTGATGTTTGAAATGGATTTTTTTCTAAAATGGATTTTTCTTTAGATATATTAAATCATTTCAAGAAATTAATATTGTTCTGGTGGTTTTAATTTGTTTTATAAGAAAATGGGTTTATTTATAAATGGGTTTCAAAGTTTTTTTTCATGATATAGAATTATAGGGTATTTCAAAGTGATATTTCAAATATTTTAAAATGTATTGGAACATAGATCTTGTTTTAAAAGTCCCATTCAACACTTTATAAAAGATTTATTTTAAATAGTATAATACCCTTAGTTGAGACACTTGTATTTACTATGATTGATGTGGATTGAGACCCCATAGGGGATGTTTCAAATCATTTACTTTTAAATGATGTGGTAAGGTCCAAATTTTTGAGATGGTATTAGTGGTGAGATAATGTTTGCTTCAAATGATTTATTATTTATTTATATGATTATTTGATTATTGATTTTTTCCTCAACTCCATTTTGTAAAATCATTGGAACATGGGTAGGTGAATATCTAGATGAGTAGTACATTCGTATAAATTACACACTGGCTAGTGCCCTATGTATGATTTTGTTTTACTAGGGGTTGTCTTCCAATGAGACCAAAAGGGTAATCTAGGTTTGAGTACCATTAATTTTATCTATGGTTAGTTTATTATCTTTTATGTGTTCTATAAGTGAGGTATACAATTTTTCTAGTTATAACCTTGGGAGTTTCCCATGATTCCTAGTTCCAATTGAGGATTATTTATGGGATCCATTTCCAAGACTTATTTGTATCCCCAAACACTTTTTTGATTATATGACACTATTTATTGATTGAATTAATTGGACTTTTTTTTGATTACTTAGTTCCTTTTTTATTTATATTCTACTTCAGTTATAAATTTGGTTTATGTTAATTTTTTTAAATTTGTTTTTGAGAGGGTCGATTCTATTGAATTTAAAGTTACATTGTCTTTAAAATGGTATTTGAAAAAAATTGAGATGAGGAAGAAAAAGGATTGTTTTTTTTTCAAGAACTATAAATTCATTTTTAATGATTTGAATGGGGTTTTTGAATTAAATTTTTGAGTTTATTCTTAATTTAAAATCTTGTTTTTATGTTATAAATGCATTGTTTTTCTGAAATTTTTTTTTGTTTTGGAAAGAAAAATGTTACAGATGATACTTTTTTTCCTTATGCTTTCATGTATGAAGAATCTATTTTATAAATTATGTTCAAACCAAAATTAATGTAATGCACTATAAAATATACTACATATACTCTTTTTTTAGTTCTACTAGGAACTTTTTCCTCACACCTAACATATACATTACTATGAGTGTATATGTAGCTTCAATGTTTTATCTCAGGTTCCTGGGTATTGATCCCATTCAATGTCATTATTTTGGGTCCGTTGACAGATGTAGTGGGATGTGTTGATTGAGGGGTCACATGGAGGTGTTGTTATAGTGGTTTGAGTTTGAGTTTTATTTTTGGTATGATTGTGTATATACCACTTCATCAAGGTTAATTTATCATATTCTCTATCCAATATATATTTTCAGTAAGATAATTGTTTATTATTGTGATATTTAGTTATTTACACAATTCATATTCTGAAGGATAATAATATCATTTATTTATTATGTATTATTATAGATGTTTATTTTTTTTATTCTATGTATGCCTATTTTATCATCTCTTATTAATTTATTTATATAAATAGTAATCCAATGTGTATATGGGTCATGTTGGATTCCCAGTAGTTTACAATTATTGTTTAATTTTTTTATGAGGTTGAAATCAATACCCAGTGAATCTTTTTCTACCTAAGAACTAGTTTCAAATCCATGGGGATTAGGAATGATATTTTGGCCTAGTGTATGTTCTTTTTAGGAGATTTGTTAGTTGAACTCTAGAAAGTTCATTAAAAATATTATTAGAGACTAGGTTCTAAACATGGAATAGGTTCTAGATACACTCTATTTTTTATTTAATAAGTATGGTAGGATATAGATAGGAATGTTGGAACTCAAATGATAGGTGTAGAAAGAGTCTAGCTAGTTCATTCTATCATTAGGCCTTGATTTACCATGGTTAGTTGAGATTTAGTTTCTATTTTGATTATATTTGTTATATTTCTATTTCATATGGTGGTGTTTTTATCCTCATTAGAATTATATAAATTTCATTAGTAGTTTTTCTTATAATTTTGGGATGAAAATGGGAAAAAATTATGGGTGTGAGATTGGATTTTATAGCCTGAAAAATAATGCAGTGACGAAACACCTAATTTTAGAAACATTTCATACAACATTTTATGTGTAGAAAATGAACCATCAAACACTAGTGAAAAATTGGCTCTATACACGTTACAAGTCCATAGATATATCCCTTTTACCTTGAAGGCTATTGGTGTAGTTATACTATCTATTGGGGTTCCCCATAAATAAGGTTTTTATCCATGGGAATAGGGCCTCAGCCTCTATGGTTCGATAGTATCCATGGATATATATGACTATTGTTTATGACCATGGTCATAGCGTTTAAAATAATTAATGAGAATGATTGGATTTGATCCCAAAACTAATTATATAATTTATCTAACACTTTACCACAAACCCAAAAATGAATATCTCTATAAATATATTTATAAATGTATGAGGATATAATTTTATATAATTTTAATTATTATATATTTTAAAAAATTAAAATTATAATGGCTACTAGAACCTATATCTACATTATACATGATCAGTAGCTGTAGGTGTCCTGATAAAGGTCTATGGTCATGGTCAACATATAATGTATCCATAGTCCTTTCCCACACCCTTCCTATGAATGTAATTTTTTTAATGGGAGTGTGTGGACTAAAATATAGTCACAGACCACATGGACCATGACTATATCTCCTATACAGTAATCATTATTTTTTTATTGTTATAATAGGTGGATTATATCCATTGTTCAGCTCGATCATGATTATAAGGTTGTAGTCATAACCAATTTTTACACTAGTGAAAGCATACCATCAAGTCAAACATAGTTCTATATTCCATTTAGTTTTTTTATTTATACCCCTAGATTTTTAGAATTTACTTGAGTGATTCTTGGTATTGGTAAAATTAATCAAGGTAGGTCTTGTGATGTTTTGATGTTTTTGGATTGGATTTTGGTTCATGTTGTGGGGTTTTTTATCTTATAATACTTTTTTGTCAAAAAATTGATTTTATAAAAATAATTGTTTTGAAATGAATACTAGATTCTTGTTTGTAAAAAAATTGGTTCTTATGTAATTTTTTTCAAAAGTGGTTGTTTTTATCATGAAATTTAGAAAGTGTTTCAGTTTAAAAAATTATCTGGAATTTTATTCAGAAATAATTTTTTACCTATCATAGAGCATGTATTTAAGAGGTATCAGTTTTAAAATTAAAATTTGGAAATGTTTTAAATAATTTTAAAGGATGAGGTGTTTAAAATAAATAATAATTTTAATGGAAGATAGTGGTTTTTTAAAATGAGATTTAGTGATTATTTAGGTTTTAAACCTTGATGGGTATTTTAATGGTGGTTGATTTTGAAATTTTTTTAAGGATGATATTTTTCATGATTAAAAGGGGATTTTATGTGAATGTTTTGAGTTAAGGAAGTTGGAAATTAAATTTTCAAATGAATTTGTGATAGTGGTTTCCTTTGGTTTTCTAAAAGAGGAAAAATGTTTAAAAATCTACTGGTTTGTTTAAAAATGTGATTTATTTTAAAAATGATTCCTTTTAATGTTTTTTTTCTCATTTTTGAAAAATTTTCATCTAGATTTATGCCTTAGGTTGTACTGGGATTTGTTGATGTGATTTAGGATACATGACCATATTGTATTTTCAACTGATTTAAAGTAATCCTATCAAGAATGTTATAATTAATGATTGAGAATTTATCATTTGGGGTGGTTTAATTCATATCCATGTTTCTCCTGAAACTATGAATGTATTGAAAAGTGATATATTATCCTCTTACTATTAGTGTAGTGGTGCATCTAAGAATTATTCAAGGTATTATTTGTTTAAAATATTATCTGGGAATCATGTCATGTAATTTGAGTGGGCCAGGACAATGAGGATTGTTTGGATGGTTGAATATTTGACGATCAATATTATTAGAGTTTTAGTGTGTACCAAGATAATTGAAGTCTCATATGTATGTTCTTCTTAGGTGAATATTTTTTTGATTTTATTACTCAATGATTTGGAGTAGCTATGGATTTATGAACATTTCGGTTTGGTGTATTCTGTTGGGATTCATCCTTGATTTATCACTTTGTTATAAGTATTTTTTTTGGGTTTTTCATTCCCCACTAATATATTTTTTATCATTTTTATTATTCATGGTGTAAGCCATGGGTTGATTTTTTGTTAGATGGTTTGAGTGTAGAGAAACTTGGGTGTATGTGTATGTAAAGATAGTGTGTGGTTGTTACTAATTAGACTGTGGGAGCTACTGGGTTGGTACATTCAGTTTGTATCACTATGGGTTGGTGATTCGTTATATTTTCCCTAAGTTACACTCTAGATTAGTTTCATTTCCCTGGGAAAGAAAAAAAATTCTTGATGAGGCATGTTCATGGGTCATTTCTTCCATTTCCTTGTAATTATAAAGTGATATTTTTCTTGATGATATATTTTGTTACTCAATACTCATGATCTTGTAATGTTTATTGGAATTGTGCTTCCTATATATAATTTGATCTAGTTTCATAGTGTCTGGTTTTGGTTGATGAAAATTTTAGTTTCCTTTGACGATTTATTGAATTTTTGTTCTTTTGATGATTCTATATCTCTTTATAGTAGGGATTTTTTATTTATTAACCATTTTAGATGAATTATATATGTAATAGAGACATATAATAGGTCTCCATATTCTTATATATTCATATAAAATGGTTATTAACTAGATCATACTTAAGGTTATCGATTGTTTTTTAATGATTCAACTTTTTATATTGTAGAATAATTTTTGGTATGCTGGTTTTAATTTCCATTGGATTTATTATAGTCAACATCGAACCTCCAAACCCTTATGATTAGGTTTCAAGTTTCATATTTACATTTCATTATACCTCGATCTGAGAAAATATATGGGAAAATGTTTCATGGTGGGGAGAGTTATGACAAACTTGTATCACTATGGTGTATTATTTTATAATATTTGAGTTATTTTATGTTTTTAGGAGTTTTAGATCTTTAATTTTAAATTTTAAGTTCTTTTATTTTGATTTATGGTTACATGAATTCTATGAAAAAAAATTGAGGAAAAAATGTGGGGTGTTTTAATTTTTATTAGTGGGGTTTTCAAGGTTTTAACACATTTTATCAAACTATGTGGGGTCTTCAGATGACATTGACTAATTAATTTTTTATTTTTGGTGACTTTAACAGTTGGTAAAATATTATGGGAAACCATTCTATCAAATTGTGTAAGGTGTGGGGTTTTCTTATAGAGGCTCCCACATATTTGAAAAATAGTTTTTCTAACTACATGACTTAACCATGAAACATTCCTAGTTTCTTACAATTGTGTTTTTTTGGTTTTTCCTATTTGTTAATTTATGTAATAATACCAATTCCCCTATATAATTTATCTATTCATGATAAATATGAATAAATATTATCTCCTCCCTTCCAATTTTATTTCAATCTCTCCTTTGATTTCACAAAGATTTCTATGGTATTCTCAATCATCTCTTCTCTTTCGTCTTCCTCTATTCTCCCTTCATGCTTTACCCTCAATTTTCTTTATCCCACAAACAATGACTACTGTGTGGGTTGTTTCTAGGGTGTGGAATAGTTTTAATGATTGGGGTTTGGATTTTTATGGGTTTTTAGGTTGTTTATTTTACAATGTTGTGTGTTATCTCTCAAAGGCAACATGTTTCAAATTATCTCTACTTAGATGTGGTAGTTGTTTTCATTTCATCCCTTTATATTATAGTCCATGAGATTATATAATGTTTTAAATGATGTTCATTCCAAATTATACATATATGTGTTACCAATGAGGGATTGAAAAATTTATTTTAATGGTTTTTTATACTTGGAATGGAGGTATTTTTATTAAAACTTCCACTAATAATTTTAAATAGTATGTTCATGCATGATAAGTGTTGGATAAATTTTTTGTGTGATTTTTCAAAGTGGAATTGGTTATTTTGGAGGGGTTTTTAATATCAAATTATATTTTAAATAAGAATTTATTTTTAAAGGAATCATTTATAAAAATGGGATGTGATTTGTTCATGAGAAATGGTTTATGAATTGATAGTATTGAGGTATTTTTAAAGTTATTTCTAAGAAAGGTTTTTTTGAAAATGTGTTTAAATGTATGTTTTCATGATTCATTTTAAAGGTTGTTTTTTAAGTGATATTTCAAATTGTGTAAAATGTATTGGCATCTTCAAATTATTTTGAAAGGCTCACTTGGAACTTTATAAAAGATTGGTTCAAAATAACATGATACACTTAGTTGACCTCATTTTATTTAATGTTCATGATGTGGATTGAGTCCCCATGGTGGATGTTGTATATTGTTTCC
Source organism: Viscum album (assembly GCA_963277665.1). Lineage (NCBI taxonomy): Eukaryota > Viridiplantae > Streptophyta > Magnoliopsida > Santalales > Viscaceae > Viscum > Viscum album. The sequence goes on along the minus strand of OY728132.1, from coordinate 1,333,242,553 downwards.
TTTTGAATGATGTGATAAGAGATTATTTTTTAAGATGGTGTTGGAGGTGATATGAGATGTACATAAGATTATTTATTCATTATTTATATTATTATTTCATGATTGGTTGTATTCTGACATCTATTGACTATTATCATGGAAAATGGATATCTAATTATAATATCTCAATTATTACTAAACTATAATAAATTATGTAATGAATAGTGATCTAGTTATGGTTGTATTATAATTGGGGTCTCCTCTCGGTGAGACTAGAGGGTTATATATGGTTGAGTTTCATTAACTTCACATAAGGTTAGTCAATTCTATTTCATGTGTTTTATATGAAAGTCCAGGTATCATTCTAGATTAAACATAAGGAAGGCACATTCCCCATAACAGAGCTTTTAGATTTGGAATAATGAGAGGGTATAGAATTTCCATCAGTATTGGGCCTATGTATCTCTGCATAGGATAGCTAACTGAATAGCCATGCGAAGCTGGAGAGAAAATCATGATGTAGAAAATAGAGAGGGGTAGTTCCAAGTATTCATAGTCTGGGATGAATTCCTCTAGACCTTGGGGTCATGTAATTTCATGAAATTCTATGGTCTATGTAAGGGTTATCCTTCAACCCTTAAAAGGGGGATTATCAAAAATTAATAAAAAATGAAGGCATTTGGGACATTAAGGCTATTTAGAATTATTTACTATATCATTTTCCTTTCCTTTTTCACACCCCAACATTTTTTTGATTACATGAAACCATTTCTTGGTTGTATTATTTACTCTTTAACATTGGTTTATTTCCTTTTGTGTTTATATTATTCTTATATTTTTATTTTATTTTGAAATTTCTTTTTGAAGGGTGTATTCCTTTGAAAGTTAAGTGATTTTATCCTAAAAATATTATTTTGAAAAAAAATATTGAAAGTAGAAAAAAATGGATTATTTTTGCTTACAAATTTTAAATTCATCTATTCAATTTTTGAAAGGGATTTTTAAATGATGTAATAATTTTTTTTTTTTTGAAATCTTGGATGTATGTTAAAATTGCATTGTTTTTATGAAAGGGGTTTTTTTATTTTATGAATAAAAGGGTAATAAATGATAGTTTTTTTCTTATTCTTTATCATATGAAAACACTATTTTAAATATTATTTTCAAACTAGAATTTATGTAATTTACTTGGAAAGGATCTACATAGAATCTTTGGTGGAATCAAATTGGTAACTTTTTAATCACACCATGTATATACGTCAGTGTGGGAGTATATGTAGCTTCCGCATTTTATTCTAGGTTTCAAGGTATTGATCCCATTAAATGTGGTTTATTTGGGTCTATTAATGGATGTTTCTAGACATGATGAGGTATTGTTCTTTTATTTGTGTTGTAATTTTATTTTTAGGATTAGTATGTATCAGTCACTTCAGTAAGTTGTATTTATCATTTTTTTCTTATATTTTATATTTTTAACATGTTGATTATTTATTTTTTTGATATTTAATTATTTACATTATCTTGATTCCAAATAATAATAGTCACTTTTTTATTACGTGTTATTATATATGTTTATTCGGTTTATTTTGAGTTAGCCTAATATTATCATCCTGTATATGTTTACTTATATGAACAGGAATCCAATGTATGGATGGATCATGTCATATTATTAGTAATTTCTTCTACTTTTTTAAAATATTTTTATGAGGGTTAAATAATACCTAAGCATATATTTTGATTCACAATCACTACTTTCCATCCCATAAGGATTGGGAATTTCCTTTGAGCCTTCTGGTTGATCAGCTAGGGTGATGTATCAGGTTGACCCAAAATGGTTTATCATATCTATGTTTCCATTATTCATGAATGGTATGTGATAGTAATAGGATAGGTTATTGTCTTGGTGTATGTTATATATTAGTTTATTATGTTGGCCAATACTCTCCCTATATATTTATTTGATATTCCTAGGTGGGTTTCTTCTCCCCATTGATGTTTATATGAGATTCCTGGGTGGGATGCTTCTTCCCCAAGATTTTGATATGAGATTTGTGTGGTGATTATATAAACTTGATGTGTATCGTTAATGAGATTAAATTGGGTCCACTCTTCTATCCTATGTGTATGATATTTTTAGGGGGGATTCTCTTTCCCAAACATGCAATATGAAATTCTTAGGTGGGAAGTTTCCCCCTCAAATGTTACATATATGAGATGATCTAGATGGGATTATTCCCACCCAATTTATCTTGTATATATATGAATGTGTGTGTGTGTGAGTGATTAGAGGATGTGAATCACCCCTTGATTGATATGTTTTGTTCTTAGAAACATCCATTACTAGTTTAACTAGGAATGGCCAACTTCATGTGTCTCCTTAGAACCCATGGATTAACTATGGTTATTTATTGAAATCTCATACTTCATTTTATTATAACAGTCATATCACATGTTCATACACTAATTTATTATTTTTTCTAGAGACATCATTGGTATTTTCCTACTGAGTTTTAATCACACCATTATCGGTATTCTCTGGAACTTTATTACTCAATTAGACCTTATGCTCACAATTTTAGGTAGGATATAGTCCATGTGTTGTATTATTGAGTTAGAGTAACTTGATAGGGATTTAGAGGTTGGATTGTGGTAAGGGTTGGGTATGGTAGTAGAATATATTCTATATTTTATTTATTTTTATATATGATCAGGACAGTAGGTGATCATTTCTGATGTATGAATGTATGATCATATTTTTATTTGATATATAATACTCTGAGTATTTGTTAAGATTGATTTTTGGTAATTTTTCCACTATTATATTACACTGATATGAATTTATATTATCCCCTCGGTGGAACCCTATACCCTCACTACTAGTTATATTTCTCTAATATATTTGGAGACATTCTTGATGTCACGTGACATGATCGGTCGCAACACTGATGAGTGGTCTTGGGTATTGGATTTTATATAAAGAAAATGACCTAATTATTATATCTTGGTCATCATACAAATATAATTTTAATGAGGGTTTATAAGATAATTAAATTTTAAAATTTTTTAAATAATGTTTTTAGTTATTTTAATAGCAGAAAATGAGTTACAAAATCATATATACCAATCGTAAATACACTAGTTAAAATTGATTTCTTAGAAATAAAATCTAATAGTGTTATTAATAATAATTCTAATAAAAACTTGAAGTGTTAGAAACTAACTAATTAAAAATATGAAAATACCCACCAAAGGAAATTAAAATAACCCATGGTGTTTGGTAAAAAATGAACCTATTAAAAATATAAATTTAATTGATCATAATATTTCTTAAGAAATTAATATATAAAAATAAAATGATCTTGAATAATAAATAGTTTCTGAAAATTTTACAAACACAAAAAGATATTGGAACTGAATGAAGAATATTATCGATGAAATATTTTCATATAATGTGTAACTTGATATTATTGATGTTGATAAAGAACCAATAACCATAAATTAATTTCATGATAGATCATATTTTGATAAATGGAAAGTTACAATATAATCTGAGTTAGACTCACTTGCTAAGTATATTATTTTTGGTTCAACTATGAAAAACCTAGAATTGATTAAATAAATTATTTATAAATGGGTATTTATGAGAAATATAAATGAAAATAATGAAGCATAGGATATGAATCTTAATTATTTTCTAAAGTATTCTCACAAAGACATGGAATTTATTATGATAAGTCATATTCCTCTATAATAGATGTTAAAAAATTTGATATATCATGAAATTTTTCATTTATGAAAACCTTTAATTACACCTGATTGATGTTGTGAATATATACCTTTATGGTAATATTAATAATGATGTTTAATTAGAAATAATTAAAGGATTAAAAATCTCTAAATCATGTTCTATATCTTGGTAGATTTATTCTAATAAATTACTTAAAATTATAATATGGATTAAAGTAGTCAAGGAGTATATCATATAACCATATGAGTATATATCAGATGAAAAAATATTATAAAAATGATTGGATTTTTCCATTTGTTTCATAGAGAGTACTGAATATAAATTTATTATTATTTCATTATATGTTGATGATTTGAATATAATTAGAACTCTTGAAGAGAATTCCATGATAGAAGAATATTTAAAGAAATAATTTAAAATAAAAAATTAATGGAAAAAGTTATACCTTAAATTAAAAATTGAACATAAGGTAGATAAAATTTTTATTCATAAATTAAGGTATAAAAAAAATTTCTAAAAAGGTTTTATTTGGAAAAATTACACTCATTAAATAAGACAATGGTCGTATGATCTCTTGACCATAATCAAAATCCTTTTGAACCATGATATGATAAAACTTATTGGTTTTAATGTTCCATATCATAGTAATATGGGATCAATAATGTACCTTAAAATGATACAAGCATATACATAAATTCATTGAGAATTTTTAAGCCATATACAGTAATTAATTTACTTGTAGTCCTTAGAGTGATCTTAAACATATATTATCATACCTTTAAGGATATATTGATTAATGGTTATTTTATTCTAAAAATTTGTAACCAAAATTGTTTGGTTATGTTGTGATGGATATTTCTTTGGTCTATATAAATCTAGATATTTATTCTTATATAGTGGAATTACTATAACATATATTTCTATAAATTGACTTCTTAAAATTATACTAATTTGATTAAAATTTATGACGAAAGTAACAATGTGTTAAAAATAGTTATTCATCATATCATAAATAATTATAGATTGACTACTAATAACAGTATTTCCACTATTTTTATAAAGATAATGTGACATGTATACCATAATTAAATGGATGATGCATTAAAAGTGATAGAAAAAAACATATCTCACTATTTTTGTACCCATAAAATTTAAGAGAATATCGATATAGATATCTAACAAATTAGATCATGCGATAATTGTACATGTTTATTAATAAATACATCAATGACAATAATTTTTTATAAATTTATTTAGAAAATTTGAATGTGAATAATGAAAGTTCAATCATTATTTAATTAGAGAGAGTTGGGCATGTTTTACCCCTTTCCCCTTCAATAAATTTTTTCCCACTAAGTTTTCCTAGAAATTTTTATAATAAAGAAGCTTAAAATTGTTATAGAATTTATATTTTTTGATCCACATGTTTTTTATTATAGGGGTTTTTAAGTGAATGATAAATAATATTCCATGAAATTGGTTACATCTAATGGGGAGTAGTGTAAAATAATCATGGATTTTCATAATATTCATGGGTGGCGATTCCCATTGCCATTTACATCACAAAATCTTTTCCATGTCAACATTCCTAATCATTAAATCATTTTTATAGAATATATATTAATATAAACCATTGATTTTATTTACATATAGCCTATATATATGTTTTCATGATAAGGAAATAATGAATTTTAGACTTTATTACACACACACACAAAGACACACACACTATCTCTCTATTTTCTAACCTTTATTTATTTTACATTTGAATTTTTATTATATGCATATATACATTAATTTTATTTTTATCCTTTAATCAATATCGAAATTTATATTTCATTGATGACAATGTTTTTATTTTGGTGTACTTTGTGGTTTCAAATTTTGCTTCAATAAATTTTATGATAAGCATTGTTTTTTAATAAATTAATAATATATAACATTAATTATAACAATAATTAATAGTAATTCCATAGTTTAGAATTAATTTATAGTTATATTGAACTTTAAATTTAATAAAAATTTGAATTCTATTGAAAAATCAAAACCATAATGTTGACTTAGTATGAGAAGATTATAAATAAACACAAATCTCAATCACATTAAAGGATAAATAAGAAAACATTTCACATATAATATAAATTAAAGTTAGATACATGATGAAAATATTATATGAAGTCAAAGGTTATTATTTCTTTGTCATATTATTCAATATTTGTAGAAAAAAATATATAAATAGCATTATATATTACTTTTTATCCTCTACGTAAGATCCAATGAGTAGATTCATCTTCTATAAATAGATTATAATAATATTGAGAGTGTTTGGAAATAAACCTAAAAACAAAAACAACTTATAGGAAACTATGACATATGATAAATAATAATTCTTTATAAAACTTTTCATTAAATTTAATCAATTTCATTGAATCATATTTAACATTTGAATCCAAAATACCTTTAAAGAATAACTGAAACAATAATTTATTTAGTAACATGTCTATCTAAAACTATAACATTAAAAACATTATCAAGAAAACTCAATGGAAAAAACCTGACTAAATACCCCTTGAAATTATAAATAACCCATGAAAATTTATACTAATGTATTTATTTTTGATAAAGACTCCTAAAAATAATGAAAATATACAACAATAAAGTAATAAAAGTGACTATTTATAATTATTTCATTAAGAAACACCATTTGAAATTGAAGTATTATACTAGATTATGTTACATCATTGTTACATACGAGACTTTATTCGAGATCTCATTGAAGAGGCAACTATGAAACATGAGAAATTATTTGTGATCTTATCAAAATGGTTGTATAGGCACTCATAATAAAATGGTATCAAAAATAAAACTCATTTAGTATCATTATGATTAAATTAAAATACAAATAATAATAATAAATCTCACTTATTTTTCCAAAAATTTTCATAATATTGAATAAAACTTAAATTATTGAATTTGATCATCCTTTGGTATCTGAAACTAATATTAATCACCAATGTATTTGTGGTTTCCTCTTATAATCCAAGTGATTATAGTCACTCAAATGGTGAATTAAGGAAGTGTGGATGAAAAAATACAACAAGAACTCCTAGATTAGTAAAATTAGAGAACCATTATAAGCTTAGCCATTGATTTCTCATAACTAAATGAATAAATCCAATATTACTCATTGAAATTTATAATTTAAGGGAAACACATTAAGTGTTAAATGAACTAAAAAATGATAATACCAAATCACACATTATCTGTTTAACAACCTATACCTTTCCAACCGATTACTTTCCAAATTTCAGGTGTTGGAGGAGTTGGGAGAAGGATATAGGAGGAAGGTTGGTTGGAGATGATAATTATACTAAAAGGGGAGTTTCATAGTGTATCCATGGGTGTCACACCATAAAGGGAAATCTAGAAGAAAGTGGAATTGTATAATTTTGTAATCTGTTTCATGAAGGTTTGAGTCATGACATGGGGTTTTATGTTGTGATGTGAGTATTTTCCATGGTTTGGGAGAGTAGATCATGAGAGTTAAGTGTCATGTTATTTGTAGGTTGGAAGTGACACCAAATCATGATGATCAGGATCATTGAATGAAGGGGTTTAAATAGAATTTATAAAAGTATAGAATCCTACATTTCAAAAAAAAGACTTGTATGTATTTTTTTATTAACTCTTATGTTTTACTTTGTGGTATTTCTGGCCACATCATATTGTGCATGATCTTGATATAATGAGTGTTTAGGGAGTTTGTTTAATTTTTCCATGAGTGTTTATCACAATGTGTTTATCACTATCATGATATGTGACATAAAGTTGGGATTTTGGTGGGTTTTCCTTTTTTGGAACCGTTGTTCCATGGTATATGTGTTATATTGTGTTATGGTTTGAGGTTCTTGCCTCATTTTTTCTAGGAATAAGTTGTTGTTTGAGGGCCTTGCCTTATTTTATCTAGGAATCAGATGATGAGACATAATTCTTATTTCATTACTGTGTCCTTCTTTGGTTAGATGAAATTTAGTGGGGTTTAATAAGTTTTGAATGAGGGATATATGAGGAATTCATTATGTGATTTTCACTAGGTTAGATTGATTTAGCTCTATCATGGGGTGAAAATTACATGTCACATTGTGACTCTATTAGTTTCCAGCACCAGAAAGAATTTAGAAGCCCCTTTGAATTCTAATTATTTATTTTATTTTTCATGAACCTTAAGTTATCATAGGCCTATCTTTGGAGGATTTTGAGCACTCTTAATTATCTCAATAATACAAAACACGAAATATATCATACTAGCCTTTATCAGCGTTAAAAAAAGCATTGATAAAGGTACATTTTATCAGTGCTAAAAAAAGTTTATAAAAGGTACCATTTATCAATGGTTGTATTTTAGCACTGATAAAGGGTTACCTTTATCTGTTATTTTTTTTAATATTGATAAATTGTTACCTTTATCAGTGCTTTTTTAGCATGGATAATAGGGTACCTTTATCAGTACATTATTTTTTGTGCTCATAAAGGTACCCTTTATCAGCACTATTTTAGAGATCATAAAGGCCCTGATCCCTCTTGTGAGTCCCACATTGAAATAGTGAAATTGCAGAAGCTTCTTTATATATGATTCTACCGCATGGAAAGCTCATAAGTGTGATGTGAGGATGAGCTCCCAAGTACACTATTCACATACACACATATGGGCCCACGAGCCCAAGCGGGCGTTGGCCCACTCTTTTCTTTCCGTAGTTTAGCCCACCCCAATATTTATAGGTTAACCCACATGCCCCACCATCTAGGACAATTCATGGTCTGACCCACCATTTTTAATTATATACCAATAAAAATTAAAAAAAATAATTATTTAAAATATTTTAAAAAATTTAAATGAGTAAAAAATAAAAAATAAAAATGAATATATTTTAAAATATTAAAAAATATATTAATTAAATAATTATTAATAAATTATATATATATATATATTATAAATACTACATACAAAATCTAGATATATAAAATGAATTAATTAAAATAACTAAACATATAAAAATTAAAAATAAAGAGATTAAAAAATATAATTTTTTTATTAATAAAATAATTATTAACAAAAATGAATAAATTTAATATATATATATATATAATTAAACAAATAAAAATTAAAAATTAGTAAATTTAAAAAATATTAAAAAAATTAAAAATAAAAAAATTATTAATAAATTTAATGTATATATATAAATTATAAATATTAATAAATATTATATATTAAATATAGATATATAAGATTAATAAATTGAAATAATTAAACAAATAAAAATTAAAAATGAGTAATTTTAAAAAAATATTAAATCATTATTAATTTAATAGTTATTAATAAAAATGAATAAAATTAATATGCACATTAATTAATCATAAATATTAATAAATTATATATTTTAAACATAGAGATATAAAATAAAAAAATTAAAAATTAAAAATTAAAAATTAAAAATTATAAAATTATAAAATTATTATAAAATTTATTGTTGAAATAATTACTACTAAAAATGATTAAATTTAATATATATATATATATATACATTAATTATATATAGTAAAAAATAGTATATATTAAATATAAATATAGAAAATGAATAAAATGTAATAATTTGAATCAAATTAATCTTTTATTTATTTTTAATGGTTTTTATGCATAATTATTCATTAATATGTAGTTGGGGTTTGGATTAGTGGTAAGCACCCTGTAATAGTACATTAAGGTTTGGGGTTCAAAACCCCATTGGGCACATGTACTATAGCAGCACTATAGTGGTGGATTATAGCACCAGCAGCACTGTAGCGGTGGTAGGCAGTATAACTAGTACATTAGTGACGACAGTACTATAGCGGTCTGAGTATTATAGCAGTACTATTCACTGAAGGGCCTTTGAAATGGAAATATCATCATTCAAGGTGATGTAATGAGCTTTAATGCCCAATGGGACTACGATCCATGTAATAGGTCTCCTCTACCCAAAAAAAGAGGTCTTTTCCTTTGTTTCAATAATAAAGAGGCTTGAACCCCAAATTTTAAAAAACATATTCAGTAATACATTTAATATTTTTAATATTGAAATATATTCTATATATATATATATATATCAATATATAAAATATTTTATATAATAAGAATTTTATAATAACCAATATTTATGCTTACATAAAATAAGTCATATATTTAGTGAAGAATGATTTATAATTAAAAATTAATATTAATTAAAAATATTGACTAATTTTATTGAGTAATGGACATTTAATTGAATGTTATTTGATTTTATCAATTTAACATATTTCAAATGTGTGTTACATTAATTTCACACATATATATGTAATTAATGAATTTTTATATATAATGCACACACACAAGTATTTAGGTAATTAATGAAATCTTATATAAAAACACATTCACCTTATATTTATGTAATCTATTCAAATATTAATATTAATTTTAGAATTTAATTTAGTAATATGAAATATTTAATTTATTATATTTTTAATTGATAAATTTTATTTATTTATTTTAATATTATTAGAGTTAGTATTATTTATTCATTTTTTCATATTTTTTTTATTTTTTATTGGAGTCTAATAATTTTCTAATATTTATTTATAAATATTTAATTACTATGTTTTAATATTTTTTATATGTATTCATCTTCATTTCAAAATATATCCATAGTTGTTAATAATTTATTTAATTAATAAAAAATATCCATTTTTTATTGTTTTTAAAGTATACTCATTTTTAATTATTCAATTTCACTCATTTTTAACATGCATGAATTTAGGATGAAATATTCATCAATAATGTTATGAACATATTTGTAAGAATATATTTATAAATAAATATATCTATAAATGGATATTTAATATATTTAGAAAATTATATATTTATAATTCTAAATAAAAAAAATTATTAAAAATTATATATATAATTATAAATAAATAATTATATATTTAAATAAATATCACATTATAATAAACATATCTAATTAATTAATATATTAACTATATTTATATTTATTTATATTTATTATATATATATATATATAATCATATAAATGTTTTTATAATTATAAAAAATAATTATAAATATATTTACAAATATATTCATTTATAAATATTTTTTCAAATATTTTCATTTATAAATGTATATTTACTATATTTATAAAATTGTATATTTATAATTATAAATAAATAAATGTATTTTTTTAAAAGTATTTATATAATTATGAATAAATAATAATATATTTATATAATTATGAAATAATAATAAATATATTTAAATAATTAATATATTTAATATATTTATAATTATATTTATATAAATTTATTAAATATATATATATAATTATATAAATATATATAATGATATAAATACATTTATAATTTTATAAAAATATTTATAAAAATATTTACGAATATATTTGTTTATAATTATAATTATAAATATTTGTGACTTCTTTATTAACATTTTTTAGTGAAAATAAAGATGTATTTTATCAGTTCTTCTTTAGAACTCATAAAGTTATATCTTTATCACCACTAAAAAATGCTCATAAAGAGATATTTTATCAGTGCTAATTATTTTATTGCTGGTAAAACCCCTATTTATTGGTACATTTTAGAAGTGTTGATAAAACTATACCCATTATTTTAAAAATAACCCTAACCGAACCTATTTTCTTCATAATGCTCAAGCTCTAGAGGAAGTCCACTACAGTTGATGCTCTCCCTCCACCTTCTCTTAGATGATTCATGCCTCAAATATAAGGTATGTTATTTTTTATCCTCCTCTCTCATTTCTTTCTTGTTCGGGTTCAAAAGTATGCAATAGTGTGAGGTTATCTTGGCTTGGTGGTCTCATGGTTCCAAGTTTAGGGTATCGACTCCTCCTGTGTTTTATCTTCCATACATGTTCTTCATTCAACTCCCTTGCTGCTTTGTGCTATTTTTCATACCCTAGTTGGTGTCAAGTTCTAAATTTTAAATGCTTCAATCTGTGGGGTGTTCAGGTTCCATTTGTGGATTTGTTTGATTGTTAGTTATTGGTATGTATTTTTTATTATTGGTATTTTTTGTGTTTTAGGGTTATAGATTCTTGAATTAAGTTTCATTTTTATGGGATTGTTATCGATGTCCAAATTTTGTGGTATTTATTGATTTGGGTAAGTTTCGGGGGTTATGAATTATAAATATGATGAATAATTTTTGGTATAATTCATGGTGTGTTCTTGAGTTATGTATTGGAAATATGGTTAAGGGTTGATTATTTGGGATCTGGGAATGGCTGGATTTGGTAACATGTGATTGATTTTGATGTGTGTGTCACAAGTTTTGTAGGTTCTTTAGTGTATGGATTTCAGACTTAGAGGTTGTCTATATTCATATAAATATCTCTTAGATATTCTCATGGATGAGAAGTCATATTATGGTGTGGGATCTAATAGTTATTCCATGTTTTCCTTGAATAGTAATCCTTTATGGTCATCGAATTTAGATGGCTATTTTATAGTTTAGTTTTATATTTTAGTTTTGTTGATTGGTAGTTTTTCATTTTAGGATTCATTGTTCGAATTGAGTATTTTAAGATTAATTCTAATGCTTTTTGTACATGGTCCACGTTTAGTAGGGTTTTTGGAGACCAAGGTACCTATGAATGGGTGACATAGTTATTTTACAACTATAGGTGAAACTAAGTATATGGTGGGAGTTTATCAGGTATCTGCTGGCACTGACATAAGCTTGGGTGTCCTGAGGGTGACATTGGGTACTCGGTGTCCCTAGAAATTGTATCTAATGTTTTGAATGGCAGTCTTTTTTGTGTCAGATTTATTGTAATTTTACATATTCCCCCTTCTATACTCTTCTCTTCTCTTTCATGATTCTAATATCTTCTTATCCTAAAGGACCCTTTTCATGGACTCCATTTTGTCTTCTTTTCATCCCTCTTCTAGCCACTATATTGAAGGTGAATCCATGGGATATTTCCAGGCTAAATCTAAATGTATTCATCCCTCCTACTCTTTTATTCCCTCTTCTCTCTTTTATTCTAATTTTACATACCTTAGTTAGTTATTTTAGATTAAATTCCACTAGAATGTGGTGAAATTCACCTTACATCATGAGTCTTACTTGTTTCTTACTTCAAGGAGGTTTGGGTGGGTATATTACTCTTCATTAAACACAATTTTAATTAAATGAAATTATAAAATGTTCTACAGTATGTATTCCATTATTTATGGTTGGATTTATAGGATTTTTTCATAAAGTTTTTTTGAGCTTTGGGTGATAGATTTTTTGTATAGTTTTTAATATAAACCATGTTAATTTTCAATTGTATTTTTTATCACCAATTGTAATGGTTTTTTTTATTTCATTTATTTTGTTTTAAAATTGTATTTTCATGGTTTTATGGACATCTGATGGTCATTTAAAATTTTAAAATATCTCTATTAATATTGGAAGTGGTCTCAACTCACTATGTGATTCTCAAGCTATGACCATAACATGTTTTCCCTCTCTTTTCAAAATATTTTTTTATAAAACTCATATTATATTTTAAAAATATCAATGATGGTTTCCAATTATAATTTTATCTAAAGGAATAAATTTATTCAATGGTTCCACAAAATTTTATATAGAGATATTCACCCTATTTTTCTTATTTGAGGTGAACCTTACATTAAAAATTCAACTTTAGTGATCTCCTGGAAACCTATATCATAATTTTTTAGAGTACTTGTTGAAATTAAAATCTTGTACCCCATATTAGATTTCATCACATAACCCCATACACTTAATGTTTCAGACACTTTATCTTTAATTATACTTGGGAAGAAATTAAACCCATGTGTTTAATTATAAGTAATTATATTTTATAGATAACCTATAGCTAAGGGCCTTCACTTGACTTATATCCTTTGTTAATTTTCATATAACTATCATCCTTGAATAAGAAATTTTAGAATCCAATTAAAATTTCATTAAAAATATTTCTTAATCATTTGTTTTTCTATATTTTCTAACTACTAAAACGTTTTTTGACAATCTACAAACTCAAAATAAGAATTAAATCTGTTTAGAGATGAGTGGAAAGTGTACATGGTGTCAAAAAAAATTCCAACATCAAATTTAGGTGATTTCATACTATGTTCATTATCTATCAGGGTATATGGCCTTAGAAATATTTTATGGGTGTGAATAATTAGTATTAGAATGATTATATATTATTTTTGATCTATTTCTCACAGGAAAGTATTATGGAGGAAATAAATATGTTTATAGAATAATGGGAAGAATATATGGTTTCAAAATGTATAAATATATCATGAAGTGGTGAATTGAAACTATTTATTTATTTAATTTACTCACCATTTTATAAACTTTGTATAGTTAATTTTTTATAATTTTAATATGATAATTATGTTATTAAATTTAGACATTAGCTTAAAAAACATGTCACATGCTCAAAATTGAGAAAACAATATCAAAATTTTTTAAGATTTAGGAAAATTATCTTTAATTCCTTTTTCATGTGAAGGAATTGAATGCATGTCAATTTGACAACTGATGTGGTTGGTATGACTCGGACTATGTGTTTTAAATAAAAAAAATTTAGTTTAAAACATATATCAAATAGTCAAAAACAAGAAAATAAGCTCACATTATCATCAAACATTATGAAAATAAAATACAGTTAGTTTTTCATGTGTAGTAATTGACCGCACGTCAATCTAACACCTGATGTGGTAGGTATGACTAGAAGTACATGTTTTTAATACCAAAGTTTCATTTTAGATTAAAACATAAATCAAGTAGTTAAAATCAATAAAAAAATTTCTTATTGTTCTCAAACTTTAGGAAAAAGATCCACAATTCATTTTTCATGTATAGGAATTAACCTCATGTTAATTTGAAACTTGATGTGGTTGGTATGACTCTAAGTATGTGTTTTCATTTAAAAAGTGTCATTTTAGTTTAAAATATACATAAAATAGTAAAACCCAAGATAACGACATATGATTATTTTCACACTTTTGGAAAATAATCCATAATTAAATTTTTATATGTAGGAATTATTCTCACATCAATATTAGGCATTATGTGGTCGATATGAATTGAAGTATGTGTTTTCAATAGAAATGTGCTATTTTAGTTTAAAATAATTTTTAAATAGAAAATCCCAAGAAAAAGAGATAATATTGTTTTTAAAATTTAGGAAAATGATTTATAATACACTTTTCACGTGTATAAATTGACCATGCATTAATTTGACTCACTATGTGGTCAATATGACCCAAGGTGCTTGTTTTCAATAGAAAGATTCCATTTTAATTTAAAATGAACATCAAATAGACAAATCTAAGAAAACTATCTCAAATTGTTTCAAACATTAGTAAAATGATCCATAATTCATTTTTCACGTGTAGTAATTTTCAAGTGTCAATCCTAGACATGATGTGGTCGATATAACCCAAAGTGAATGTTTTCAACAGAAAGGTTCTAGTTTAGTTTAAAACTCACATCAAATATCCAAAACTAAGAAAATGAGATCCAATTATTTTCAAACATTAATAAATGATACATAATTTATTTGTCTTGTTTAAAAATTGACCACACATCAATCCAACACACGATGGGGTTGATATGAACCAAAGTGTTTGTTTTCAATATTAGTGTCATTTTACATTAAAAGGAACCTCATATAGCCAAAAATGAGCAAACAATATTGGATTTTTTTTCAAACATTAGGACAATTATCCATAATATATTTATGACATGTAGGAATGAACTACATGTGAATATGACACATGATTAACTGATAATATCATTAATATATATAGTAACTAACAATATAACTTATCATATGTGGATTATATGATTTTTATTTTTTTATTTTTTTTAATATTATTAACATAAACATTGGTTTTATTCTATGGAAAAAAAATTTATAGAGGTTGATCGTTGAATAAAGTCCTCTAGTTTTGAGTTTTATATGGGTTTTAATTTTTTGTGGTTAATTGTAAATATTTTTTATCTAAATTTTTAATTTAAATGATAGTGAAATGTGTTATTTTTATTCCAAAACTATATACTATATATTTATATTTCTTTTTTATTTATTCTTATTAGGTTTTATTTTACATGTCTTCTACATTCCTGCTATAGGGATACAACTATATAGTAGATGAAGTGTCCTTTATTAGTGATTTATACAGTAATGATAAAGGATCCCTTTGTCAATGATTCATCAAGAGATGATAAAGGTTATTTTTATCATATCTTTATCTGTCATTAATAAAGGTAACTTTTATCAACACTTTCTAAAAGCACTAAAAAAGAGTACCTTATGAACCCTTTTACTATCACCGATAAATAGTACCTTTATCATTTCTTTTCCTAGATATGATAAAGGCTGTGGGATTTTAATATCTCTTTGATTTTCAACACTTTTAATCAATGAAAAAGATCATTTTTATCATTGTTAAAATCAATTTCTTTTAGTAGTGCCTTCAACCCTTTAATTTCAAAGATCGATTACTTGTGATTCGAGGTGAGTCTCTCCACTCTTATTCTTTGTTATCTCCTTTTTTTCCTTCATGGATGTTTTTGGAAACGGTTTTATTTTTATTTTTGGGATGTTGAGTCATGGTTTGATGGTGTTTTTTGTGTTCTAGGTTGATGAGGTTTCCATTTATAATCTTAATGTTATGATTTTTTTATTTCTTCAATTTTTTACATTGTCTGTTGAATCTATGGTTAAGATATGGGATTTGAGATCTATATTTTATTTTGTATATAACATAGAAGTAAATTTATTTTTATTAATTTTGGTGGTTTATAGGGATTAACCTAATGATAATAATAAATGGGATAATGTAATTTAAGGAGAATGGTGATTTCCAAGTGGTTATATGATCCTTTAATATTATTTATGATTGATTGATTGATTGATGTTTCTATTGGAAGTTTGTTTCTTATTATGGTAAGTTTATTTCTATTATGGTTTGATTTTTTGATCCACAGCTCATAAAAGTTTAATTATTTAAATATGGTAATGAATTGGATTCATGGGAAAATATGGAATGGTGGTAATGATGCTTCTATTGGCCATAAATAATTTTTACGAAAGGAATGACTAGAGAATGATTGTTTTTTTATTTTAGTTATGGGTAGTTGTGTGGTTTATAATTGTTTTTGGTTTCCATTATTATGAATTTTGTGGGGTGGTGTAATTTTTTGGTGGTTTTTGTGTTGATGGGTGTGATTTGAAGATAGTTTCGAGTGTGGGAAAGGGAATTTTATTATGTTGGTGTGAATTAGTTGGGATATTATGATTTAATGTCTATTTATGTGGAAATGGGATGATTTTTTCATGTTTTGTGATGTGGGTTTTGTGGTTTTTTAGGTTCGTGTGATGGATTTTAGATATTTTTCATATAAAGAAAGGTAGTATAAGAAATCACATATTTATTCATAATCTATTCACTATATAATTAACATGTAATTGAAATGATAACATAAATAAGTCATACTAGAAGTGTTGTGTAATCCATCTTTTGACTCTTGATTGTATAATTGATAAAGATCACCTTAATAGTAAATCAAAGCCTCATAACTTCAAGGGAATTACTCTAACCAAAGGATCCAAAAACATTTCTTGGGGATCCCTAAACACATATGGGGTGCTATTGAATTTAAATTGTGATAAACTATATATTAAGAGGAAGTGAGTGTCATAAGGATTGTATACGATTGGTTATATACAACAGGAGGGATATAATCCCTTCATATAACCATCATTTATGTGTTTCATTAAAGGAAAGACATATTCCATATTTAATGTATCAACATACATTTATTTCTTATGGAATTATTCAATTCATTACTTCAGTAAATGAAACCCATTTAATCCATTCAAAATGGATACCATTTAATCCATTCATAATGGATTATAACTAGTGAAAAACAATTGGAAGATACATAAACCTATGTTTAATTCCTTCATATATTTATTTTTTTTCTCACCTAACAATCAACAAATTTTGATAAAATACCATAACTACTTTATAAAAAACATCACATCTATTTTTGAATCCATCCAAAACACCTTTTTGATATAGTTTCAGCATAGCCTCTTCATCTTTGAATAAAAAATTTATCCAAAATTTAATTTTTATCCAGAGGCCTAAACTTGTGGCTCTAAAGACCTTAGTAGCATTTCCAAAAAATATAAAATTTGTATTTCATATATATATATATATCAAGAACAACATATAGAAAATCATCAGTGCTAATCAAGATATTAAGGGGTCTGGTGTGATATCCACCAAACATAATAATTTTTATATAAGAATACCTCAACCAAAATATGTATCATATACATTGTATATACACATATAGTCCCTTTGACCATGAAAATTAGTGACCAAAACACGTAAAACCATATAAATATTGTTTGGGCCATCTTATATTTTCTTTATTATTTGAAGAATACTAACCAAGTCGATAAATACATCACATTTCATTCATATAATAAATGGGTAAATCACATGAACTTCATCCAAATAACTAATAACATCATATTTTATTTAATGAATCATGGATATATATTTACCTATTCTAATTTTATCAATTTTTTGATGTCTTAAATCATCATAGAAGTGGAAGAATACCATCTTGGTTGCACTCTAAATGGGGAAATTATCAGAAATATACCCAAAAACCCTCATATTATATAAGTGAATATGAAGAATTTTGTAAGTAAGGTATCAAATTATGAAGCTTCTCAAGTTAGGTATCTCACCAAACTCAGTTAATGAGGATCAATAATAAACAGACAACCCTATGTATATTGATGACTGTATGATATTCCATGATATATACTTTGGAAGGAAAATCTAAGTAACAAGTGTTTACTTATTACCTCAGGAATTTATTCTTCATAAATCATATACAACACCATGTAATGAGTGAATGATTATATTCATTCTAATATTATCATATCACTAAATCCCATAATACTTTGTGATGATCATTGATTATAGATAACTAAAAATTATACTTTTAGGTGATATTACTATCCAACCATTCATATAAAATAAAATAATAGTAAACATGATTGAATGATAAATGGATATTTCATTTGTTATAAAATAATGATACATTGTATATTGTTAATTTTTTTAATAATATTTAATAAATCCATAAAAAGATCCCATTTTCACATCACAAATGATAAACTACCAGTTTTAGAATAATGTTTGCTATGTTTTTTGTTTTTTTTCATGCATTACATCTATATGACACTTCTTTAAAATATATATGTGACCATCTCATAACACTCTACCACTATACTCTTAGTGACTAATATCTATGAAGTGAGATATTTTGAATAATGGTGAGATATAGGAATCATTTTCATAATGTTCTACACTTTAAACATATTAAAAATCCCTAACTTCACAACATCAAATTTTATGAGGTTATTTTTTTATACTTATAACTATTTATAATATTAAAATCATCATATTATATAGAACCTAAACTATAAAATTTTATCCTTGAGGTTAATGTAACCATTTTAATATTTATTATCCCGTATATCCTAAAATCATTTAGGATAAATTGAAAATCAATTCATTATATTAAACACATACAAACAATTACACTTATCTTTTCTATTATTCCCTAAAATCTTTTATGATATAAATTTAATTTCAATTTTTGAATGTCCAAATATAATAGTGATTCTCATTTTATCATAGAAACTAAATGTAACTATTTACATTATTCTCTATTATCATATATCCTAAATATTTATTATATTAAATGAAGAATCACTTAATATTATATTTTAACAATATTTTATTTATTAACTTTTAACTTCTATAAGTTCAAACATACTCTCACTAGTCTCTTAGAAATTAAATTCCTTCTCAACATATTTTTTTATGGTTTAAGAAAATCTTCTTTGTGTTTGGAAATAAAACTTGTTTCCCTTAATAGTAATATTGAACAAATTAACTATTGTTTACATATCTTATATGTTATTCTATGAGTTTAGATAATTTTACAATAAAAAAACTATTATTTTAATTATTTCATTGATGATTGATTTGAATAACTTCCCTCACATTTTAACAAATATTTGGGAAAAAACTTATAATTATCTTCATTTTAAAAAAATGTTATTGAATTTGATGAATCAGAAACAATTTGTATACAATTAACTATATCATGTATTTCAAAATAATGTTTATTAAGAAAAAACATCCCTTATCATTTAAGATAAATAAGATGAATATACACATCCTTTACATAGATACATCTGATCTTTTCATATATTCAAAAAAATTATGTAGTAAGTATTTTCTTTATCACATGAATGAAAATTAAAATATCTATCAATTATTCCCTTGATTTTGGAATCCTTTATATTTATAACCCATAAAATACATATGGTATCATAAAACCTTCTAAACTAAAGAATTTTTTTAAAAAACATCTATACGCGACATGGAAATTAAATGAATATTAAAAAAACTCCTTCAAGTATCCTGATAATCCCATTATATGGTTATATTACTCCATTTTCCATATAACTATAGGTTTAATGACCTTGGATAGCTACTTGAAGAACCATTTATGGATATTCTAAATAATTTTTTCTTCTAGTTTTACATTTTACCCATTTGTACTATCAATAAATAAAATAATATAAAAATCATATGGCTAGATCATTTATTCTCAAAACTTTAATAATATAAGGTAAAATTTTGTTGAATTTAAGAACCATGTAAGAACATTTATATAAATGAAAAATTGAACAAATTACTCAATCAAAACAATCCATAAAGAAAACTAGAGTATCATGAATTCATTAGCATAACTAATCATATTGATTATAGGAGTGGATGGTAAAATTAATTTGTACATTATCATCCAATTACTCTATTCTTCTCATAAGTATCGATATTAATTTTTTGAATAATTTCAAATTTTGGTTGCTCAGGAATTTTTTTCTAACACATAGAATATTACATACTTATGAACTCTAATTAGGTGACCAATATCAGGAATTTTTTACATTATTTCACTCCTTAAAAAGGGTAAATATTAAGTTTAATGATGATTATACTATTTACCTATAATTGAATATTTTATCAGATGAGTATCATGTTTTATATATTTTTTATCTAGTAATATTAATGAATGTTCTCGAACTAAAATTGTTGACCCCATACATCATATCCATTAAGTGAGTTATGATCCATATTTCACTATGAAATTACCCCACTATCTTATGAAACTCATCACTTTTATTATTTACATAGGTTATCAATCCAATCACAATTATTGTGATTCTTGGATAGTTGAGTGAAAAATGATTTTTATATATCCATTATATAGATAATAATCAACTCCATTCCTTTTTTATTTTTACAATTGGGGTTCTCCAACTAAGTATACCATAAGGAAAATGTTAAAAACGAGTTTACACGAGAAAATATAGAGTCACCCCAATATGGAATGAAACTACTCAGATGGATAACCCAAAGTCACTTGTTACTTTCTTTCCTTAAAAATATGATCTAGGGGCACATCACTATAGTTTTAAACTTCCCTATTAGATTATCTATGTCTTAATATGTTATTATTTTCAAGGAATCAACACTAAGTATTTTTGGGGTCTTTTATTTATAAAAATCAGATATATTTAATATAAATCATGTTCATATTAAATTCAGAAAAATTGTATCTTATGAAATTTTTATCTTCCAATGTGTTATTAAAGTGTGTATTCATGATTTTAATGATTTAGATTTTTTAATTCATATTCAAACCACCTTATTAATGTTTCCAAACCAAATTAATGTGTAACACTTTACACAATTGAAAATTTTGTTTTATTCTCTCAAAAATAGAACACAAGTATATTCATAAATATATAATAGAATCATATCAATGATGTACATGAAATTTTCATTTAAATTCATAGAGTCATATGAAAATGACAATCTCCACATGAGTAATCCTAGAGTGATAGATAGATAACTCATTCACCTTTATAGAATAAGGAATAAGCCTCTAGGTTAGTGGAGAGTTCATCCTTAAGTCCTACTCCTTGGGGATGCATTACTTAAGATAGAATCCAATTCATGATAACTCTAAAAAATAATTGAAACAAACTATATTTAATAACTAAATTCAATCAAATAATTTTAATTACAATCAAAGGTCATGGTTGTAGAAAAATAAATCTTATGAAGTCATATATAGCTTGTAATGCTTGAATTTATCTCTTAGAATAAATTTATCACAAAAATTATATATACAAAATATTCATAATATAAAAAAATTTATACATAGGAATAATAAAATGAATGACTATATACTAAATGGGAATTCATAAATTTAAACATTAGAAAAATTTATAAATTTTTTAGAAATAAAAAAATACAATACACCTTTTATAATTAATCTTAACATTATTTATATTCCATAATCATAGGCATAAACACTTTTATATCCAATTTCAAAATCAAATTTTTCATATTTTATGTTATATGGAATTTCAATTTAAATATATGATACTTTATGAATTATAAAATTTATAATTCAATTTATATTATATAAACAATTTACTTAATATAAATATCATATACTTTACAATATTTAAAACTTCGACCAAATTAATCATCAAATTTTTTTAAGTTGTGTAAATAATTTCTTAAATAAGGTCACCTATAATTCCAAACATTTAAATCTACTAATTATGTATGTTTTTTAATTTTAAATATAAAGAGTCCCATATAATTTTTTAAAATGTATTTTAAATATTAACATTAATATTTTAAATATTTTATTAATAAATATTTTTAAAATATATATATAATTGATTATAAACTATCTATAATTAATTAATTTATAAACTCATTATAAAATAAAATATTCCTACCGGACTTTCCTTCAATTTACCTAAGTCCGAAAGTTCCATATCTTCATCATGGGGCCCCTCAGCTTCTGATTTCTTCATCGGAATTCTCTGCGGCATTGAGCTTCCTAGATTTGACACTGATTTCTCGTTTTTCTCTTTGAAGGCCTTCCGTTGATGAGTTTGATCGCTTTGTGTTCAGTGATTGGGATCTGAACAAACGTGCGGTTGTAGGTCTTCTTGATAATCATCACCTGATGATTCGATTTGGTTCAGAGGAAGACTTAATCAACAGCTGGTCCAGAGCTCCCCTCTGATGCAACGGATACAAATATTTCCTTCTCCGATGGTCGTTCGATCTCTGTATGAATCGGGATCCTCCTTCAGTAGCGACATGGGTAAGTCTTCCTAATATTCCTTTACCTTTTCAAAATCCATCGATAATTCGTATGCTAGGGAATATAGTCAGTTGCTTCCTCTACTCGAATGCTCACACATCCTCTGTGAGTCATCCAGTGAACCCTCGTTTTTATGTCGAGGTGGATGCCCCGAATCCCCCGGTCGACTGGATTTGGATTGCTGTCGGCGAGGAGTTCTGATGGAGGCAAGTCATTGTGTTTGAAAATTGGTTTGATTGCTGCTCAAATTGTTTTCTCTTGGGTCACTTGTATGGTCATTAACGTCGTGGATCCAGAAGCAGAAAGTCGACTGCTTCGGTGAAGAGGCCTAGTGGGGTATCTAGTAATGGATAGTCGGGTCTTGATTTAGCTAAGAATGGAAATGTTGTTCGTTTCGGTGAGGCATCTCTGGGGAGGCAGACGCAGGATTCACTTAATCCATCTATTATTGTGTTGTTTGATAGATTGAAAAACGATATCTCTCTAAATAATGGTGTGGATCAGATTCACAAAGATGAGGCTGGCCCTGGTTCTGGAATTGGAGGCAAGATGGGAGCGCCTCCTTCTACAGGGGAGATGTTGCAGCATGGTAAGAACCTTGTTGGTTAGTCTGCTATAAGAAGGGGTGAAAGTGTGATGATCAAAGCCGGGAATGCTGAACAGAAAGGGGAGGAGTAGACATTGTGCTCAGTTGCTGGGTAAGCTCTTGATGCACTTCCTGTAGGAATGCCCCTCAATCTGCGGGATGGAAGTGGGGGAGAGTTGGGAACATCTGATAATTCAGGGGATAATCCTGTTGGTCAGGGTTATGTAGAGAGGGATGATTGTGGTATGAACAAAGCCGGTGAGGTTGAGCAGAAGGAGGAAGAGTTTTCTTGGAGTTCAGTTGATGGGCAGATTGCACCCCCTGTTTGTTCAGCTGGTAAGGATTCTCAGTTGCAGCTGACTTCTGATTGTGGTCTACAGATCACAGTTGATACTTGCAATCACTTTCAGAAATTGGGTTAGGATGAGATTAATGGTTTCCCTCAAATGAAGGATGGTCACATCATCCAGTTTGCTAAAGATGATTTTTTTAGGAAGGAGCTGGAGTTTGGTACTGTTTTTGTGGAGTCTCCACAATTTTTTGCTATGATTGATATCAATGAGCAGTATGAGAAGATCCAGACCCTTCCTGATGCTTGTCAAGAGATGGAAATTATTGGGAAATGGGGGGATGTCTCGGACAATGACAAAGAAAATATTTGTGATTTGGCCAGGCCTTCCTTTAGTGATGTTGTCAAGGATGGGAAGAAAAAATCTAGAAATGAGGGAAATCCCCATGTTAAAAGAAGAACGAGGAAGGTTTATTCTGACTTGCTAAAGCCGGTGTCAACTAGGTCCTCTTTCAGGCAATCCTTTAAGGAGTTATTATCCTTAGAGAAGTTAAATCTCAAATGGAAGTATGCGAAGGTCCTGAAACACTATGACAGCTCTGAATGGGAATCAGCTACTGTGGAGGAAGTCATATATCATGGGTATGGCAAGCGGTATGAATTTTATGACATATGACTGGTTTTTCTTTCTTGTTGTGCTTGTTCAACATACTTTGCCTTTCTTAATAAATGGTCAAAGTCTTTACCTCTGACTGAGATTTTCTAGTATAAAACACTTTAATAAATTTTATAAATATTCCAAATTACCTTTTCCATTATTAATAAATAATTTATAAATAATCTAATTCAATTTATAATTGAATTTTATTAATAAAAAATAAATTTAATTATCAAAAATATAGGAAAAAATATCTATGTTTTCATATTTAATTTAGACCTGAAAAATACCATTTCATAATGTTTAACAGAAAGGACCCAACCTTCACCAATACATGTTCTTTTGTATTTATACAAGAATTCATTTTATGGGATTCCCACAAATAATTTAGGATTAGGGTTCTAGAGAATTAGTTCATCAACCTTCCATAAATAAATATTAAATAAAAAATGGACACTTCTACTTAGTATCCGCTATTTCCATAAAAAAAATTAATATATAACAAGTTCTATTTTTATGAAAAAACATCATAATTTTGATCTTTACATCATCATTGTCCCTACTTATCCTTAAAACCCTTTGAAAAACATTTTAAAACATGTTTCGAACACAAAAAACAAGGTAAGAGACATAAAATGCTAAAAAACATATTTTTCCATGAATACTCATAAAAAAATCCAATTTTCAAAATAAAATTTGAGCTCAAATAATCATTTTTATACCAGGAAAATAAACTTTTTTCCCAAATATTTTCATAAGACATTTCTTAATAAATTTTAATGGAAAAAATATAACTCATAATGTTTTCTTATAAATCATTAAAAATAATGAAAAAAATTTATAAAAGGTTATACATTTCTCCCTTAAGAAGTATAATATACTTTCATTTAAAAATAATCTCATTTATTACCTTTTTTAAAATCATAATATTTTTATTAAAATACATAGGAAGAATAAATAAATCATATAGGTAACTCAAGGAATTTTTTTCATATCACACTTACAAATGGAATAACATTGATAGTAACTTCCAATAATCTCTTAGGATAAAACTAATCGATTAACTTCATCCCCTTACAAAATTCATTAGAGAGTTATAACCAGCACACCCATTATCGATTTATAACAGAATAATATGTCATTGGTTTATAAAATAACCATCCACACTCAATTTATATTGGAACTAACTTTCATCGTAAATAAATCCAAATAACCATAACATAATCATAACACATAAAATCTTTCAATTTTCAAAATTACACTAAAAAATATTCCTACAACCATAACAAAAAAATTTATGGATTTTGAAATATCTATTATATTTAAAACCCTTTTTTGAAAATTCCCCGAATAAAGTGAAGGAATAATTTTCTTTTAATATGACATGATATTTTGTTAAAGGATATGAACATACATCTAATTAGTTTTTTTGGTATTTTCAAAATTCTACTTTTTGGTTTAGTGGGAACCGCATACAAAACATGAAAACAAACCCAGACAATCACATCCTCACCGCAAGTCCAAATGACACTAAAAATGATTGAAATTTCAGAAAACCAAAATAAAAGAGTGCAAAGATTCAAATTTCAAAAAACCAAAACAATAAAGCGGCTATATTAAAAATTCAAAACGCCATCTAAACCATCTGCACCTCAAACTGAACATGATAAAGAAGCTCTCCTAGAAAGGAATAGTCTTGTCCCCAAATCATGCCATCATTGTCATCCCATTTCTTCCACACATCATGGAACCAACATCGTCAGTCACCAGAGAAATGAGAACTCATTATGAAACATGAAACTGAAAACCTTTCAATTTTATGACATATAATAACACCCAAAAAACAAAAAAAATCAAACATCACCCAGGACCTCAGAAATCCAAGACCGGATGACCGTTTCCTCCAAATCAAAACCACCAGACATTGAATCTTGCACCCATGAACCATCATCGCCATTGTAATATCCAACATAAAGTAAACTATCATTGGAGTATAACCATTCACATACCAGCCAAAAATCATCAGAAAATAATCAAAACTTCCAACCCACCAAAACTAGAGCAACCTCGTCCCTTCCCAAACCAACATGAACAGACCCAAACCATCCTAAAGAACTAAATCATAAACCAAAGTGGAGTCTTTAAAGTTGGGATATGCCAACATTTCTAGGTTTAAAAGAAATAAATGAGTCTACTCTAGGGATACAAACATCAAATAATGGTTACGGTGGTGGGAAAAACTATTGATGTTGTATATGTTAAAATAGAACATTCCTTTTGTGTTTTTTTCTAAATGTTTCATGTAAAATATTTAAAATGAATCATTTTGAAAAAAAATTAAATAAAGTTAAATGTGACATAAAATGTCTATTATAATTCAAATAAATTCCTCAAAAAATAATTTTATGAATATGGACAAGGAATAAAAAGATCTAGAAAATAAACTTTTAAAACATTTAAAAAGAGGTTTTAAAGTAAAGTGTCTTTTAACTAGAATCTGACTCATAACATACATTATTTATCTTCTTAAATAATAAACTTATATTAATTAATTGATAATTAATAGCCTTTTGGTGTTTACTTTTTCTTGTATATCCATTTTATAATCAATTACTTAATCCATTAACCTCACTTCATACATTTTGATGATATTCAGATAATATGTCAAAAATGAAATTGGTAGGTAGACTAGGGTCAAAGATCTCATTATTAAATTATTTCAATAATAATAATCAAGAAATAATTTTAATTTTTACATAAATTATACTTTTAAAACCAAATATTATTGAATATCATGAAAAATTAACTATGTTATAATCCTGGAGAGGGTAGTTGTACATACGTATGAGTAACATTTACATTTTTCAATTATCATTATAGAAAGAAGGTAAGTATTATTTAATATTTAAATAATGATTATTATATAAAAAATAATATATTATTTCCATAAATTTACTTATAAATACTTTCCACATGATGTGGTAGTGAAAAAATGTATCACATCGCTTCGTGGAGGTAGTAATCCACACGTACGCAAGAAAAAAGTTATCATTTTTAATGGATGGAAAGGTAATAAAATGATATATTATATTTTAATAATTATAATTATGTCATTAATATCATATATAGAAATTAAATACATCATTATAATAATCCATGAGAGGCGTTTATGGTAAATGAATTATGTTGGTTTTTGAGGCGGTAGTACTCCGTACACACGAATGACAGTTTCATCCTCCATTTGATGTAATATGAGATGAATATAGGTAATTAAATTAACATAAAAAAAATATTAAATTTAGAATACAGGTTTTTTATTTCATCATGGTTGAATAATATTTTAAGGATTTATAAGAAGAAATAAAACTAAAACATTTCTTAAAAAACTATACCTCTTCTTTGGAAAACTTCATTTTCTTGACACCTTAGTCTCTTTATGGTTTGATTTATAACAAAAATAATACCAATAAAATATAGGGATGGTTTTTAAGAAGTTATTTTGAGACATATTTTTTGAAAAAAATCTATTTAAGTGTGCAAATAAGAGAAGAGTAGGTGAAATTTTTTAATGATTGGAGGGGAAATCTTGGAATTTCTTAAAGTATGAAATTAATATAAATTAATTTTAATTTTAGAATAGATCAAAACTGTTATAATTTGAATAATATGTGAGTATGGTTCAAAATAATATTGTAAAATAAAAAAATTATATTTTTAGATTATTTTTTACCCATATCTTTTTGTTTTAACCCTCTATTAACTCATTTGATGTTTACTGTGATAATTTTTTTTAACCATTAAGGATTAAGATATTTATAATAAAAGTATAATTCTTGAAAAAATGAATCATGGTTGATATTTTAAATCATATAAAAATCACTAGGAAATATATAATATTTTTAGGAATTTAAAATCATTCAATAAAATATTATTTATTATAAAATAACATTAATTTCATTTTTTGAACTATTAATTTAATTTGATTAAAAAAACAAAATGTAATTATAATATAATCCTTTCACACATATCTAAAATTTTATATTAATATTAAAAATTCATGGTATAAAATAATTAATTCAAATTATTTTACTTTTAACATTTTTAGAATCATTTACTCTATTTTTTAATTAATTAGTTAAATTCACTATCGACATTGCATAAGCATTTAAGGTAATTATTTCATCAATAAAAATTATAAATAAATTACCATGATAAAAAAAATTATATTAAATAAAAACTAATAACAAAAATATGTGATTTTTATCACTGTCAAAAAATATTGTAGATAATAAAAGCTACACAACTTGAAAATTGGCCTATTATCGTGGTTAAAAACTATGTCAATAGGGCCCAAAACAGTGGTCTCTATTACCATGGAAATAGTTCTGACCTATTTCCATGGTTTAAACTATGGATGTAGGTGTTGTTTCCATGGTTTTAAACTCTGGCTATAGCTCAAGAATAATATTTCATAGGCCATATTTGATCTTTGTACCTCAGCCATAGTATCCATCCACATAACCACTACACCACAATGAGCTCTGCATATATATATATATATATATATAATGTTATATAAATTATTAAAAACTATGGAGGTAGCATAAAAATAATGGTAACAGAGTTTCCCACTCTATATTCTGTGGGAAAAGTTTTCTCCCACGTGAAGGCGGGAGACCTATAACCACAGTTTTAGTAAGACTATGGATATGGCACTTGGAAAAATAGTATATAGCCACAATTTAGAAAACCTTGTCTATATCTTACCTATATCCATGGTTTTAAAACTGTGGCAGTTGTAACGCCCCGACGCCAGTTACCCAGAGTCGGTGTATTATTACATTACATTGGCATGATCACAAGAAAGATCAAGTCTCGAAAGACCGATTAGTTTAGTAGACTTGGAATAACTAGATACATTTATAAAGTTTACATTACATCATAAAGTGAAAACTACAACAATATAGTCTCCATAGTCCACACTCTTATGCCCTCATACTATCCCTACAGGTCATTCATAAATTACTTCTTCACATCCTGGGAAAAATAAAACATAGAAAAGGGGTGAGCTCAAATGCCCAGTAAGGATAAAAATATAGTGGAAACTTTCATAAATAAAAATAAACATTTAAGGCAATGTATAACTAAAATAAAAGCCTTTTAAACTTGAACTTCAACATTGTATGGAAAAAATAAAATGAAATAATTCCATTTACTTATTCACATGGATATTCTACTAATCAAATATTCACATGAAATATCAATAACCACTTTCATAATGATGTAATGCATAATTCTGTACTATCATAACCACATAGCCAAGGCCTCGTTCCAGGACTACACATAAGATTTTGTCAAGGACTTGTGCCAAGACACTAGTTTGTCTCATGAGACCTACCGATGCATCAAGGAGATATAGTGGGCTCCACCCGTCACTTACTAAGTCCAATGCATTCCTCATATGAACATGTTTAAACATAACATAAACATTCGTATTAAAACTAGCATACGAAATGTCAATACTTTAACCAAAAACCATGAATGGTATAAAAATAGCACATCCACAGTCAAACATAACTCATTCGATACAATATGAAAGATTGTATTGTATCATATTAACCTCAATCGATAATAATTAATGATATTTACATAGATGAAAATAACCATCAAAACTATTTGAGAGAAATATCCCCCTTTTCTTGAAAACATTTAAAAGTCACACTATTTGTCAAGAAGCCATTTAAAAATAGATTTTTGAATCAAAGTGTACCATACAACTTTGAAACTTTTAAAAGTAATTTTAATTTTAAAACTTTAATGTCCATGTAAATAAATTCTTAAAACCATTTTTAAAACATGCACATTAATGAGAAATATTTAGAAGAATAAATCTTTAAAACACTTAAAAATGTATTTTAGTTAGAGTTTCTAACCAAAAGAGAGACACTTGAATAAAAATAATTGAGCTAATCAAAACTTTATAATATCATGAGAATAAAGGGATTCATGATATACTATGTCAAAGTACATTATATACACCATATAAAAGTGATTTGGTGTATAACAACTAAGAAGTATCAATGGAATGTAAATTGAGATGAATTCTCTTATAAATACCATATCCTTAGGTTAAGGATAAATCAACGACATAATTATGTGTGACAAATATAAATACACTCAATATGATTGGATATTTATTGTAAATCAATCAGATGACATTCACACATATCTTGTAAAAACAACACTAATGAATTGGATATTTAACTCAACAAATGGAGATTGAGTTAAAATTACTCTTATCAAGTTCATAACGATGACTTGAGAATTCATCAATGGAGTGATTATGTGTATCAAAATTATATCCACAGAAAGGGGAGTGTAATTTATGACATAATCAAATGAATAGTGATTCTACACATAATCTTGGAGTAAAATAATAAATGAAGTATGTGTAAAGCTGAATAAATGGAAATTGAAATTTCAAATTCCCTTATTGATTTGGTAACATAAAAAACATAAAACCATGAAATAAGGATCATAAAATGATGATCTAAATATACATGAATTAAATTATATTACACAATGAATACAAACATGGGCAGTACACACACCACATGTAATAAATAAGTGGTGAACAATGGAATTCTCACAGAATTAAAAGTGAGATAAGAAACCCCTTACTCTATACTTTTTCCTTGGTCGGGGGTAGGTTAACATCCTGTATAATGGTGAAATAATTGTTATTTAATTATACAAGAATCATATGCATTAATATGATATCATAAATGATCTTTTAACATTGATTTGTTAATAATATCTTATAATTATCGTCGTTTTGGGTGTTAACAGGTTCATTTTCTATTATATTCTTTGTTATTTGAGCCATATTTTTAACTAATGGGATGTATATTATTCATATCCAGAATGATGTAAAATATTTTAAAATTATTTTTAATCATTAAATGAGAATTAGTCTTGAATGGATACGATGGATAATGGATCTCATCGCGTTCGTGGAGACAGTAGTCCGTACGTACGCACGATCGACAATATCATTCTTTTGATATTAAAATAATATTTAATTTGATTGTATATCATATATACAGAATTATTATCATGTTATATTTATTATTTTCATGAATTACACATCATTATTATACCCATCCAAATAATAATGTTTTGAATAACAATTACACCACGACGTGGAGACGGTAAGTCGTACGTACGCATGTATGGTGACATGTCATTCAAAGGATGGATAGAATACTGAAATATGGTTGTACCATGTTTATAATAACATCAAAGTATATATAATATACTGGAGTTATTATTTTATAATGGTTATAACAAAGAAAGAAGAAGTAGAAGAAGAAAGGAACTTGAAAAAGGGTGGTGAAATCATTACATCTTCCTCGGGTTCTTCCTTTTGATTTGATCAAAAGGGCTCCTTAGGTTAGCTTTATGACTAAAGGAAGGCCTCTAGGATGAAGGCAGAGAAGTTTAGAGAGTATTTGGTTAGGGTTTGGCTGAACCAAAAGGCTTTGAAGGTCTGAATTAATGAGAAGGGGGAGTGCCCTTTTATAAGAGGGGTGAGGGGCATCTTTGGAAAAGCTAGAAATATTATTTTATAATAAATTCATATTCGGTTTCTAATGGCTCCAAAGTGGATTATTTAAAGTTTAAGGTGTGGATAGGTCTAAAACCACTCAACCAATAGAATTTAGATAGTTTTGCGTCACTATATTAACCTTATCTTTAACTATTAACTCTTAGTTAATTAGTTTCACTTTTACAATGTCTCTTTGTATTTTTATATTATATGGTTAATAAAATTACTATATATATCCAAGAGACCCCCGAGTGGTCCATTAATGATACACCTATCATTATATAAGTCTATTTACCTAACCTTAGATTTTTAGGAATTTAATATCAATTAATAATATAATATTTGTTTTAAAACCTCTTTTATGTCAATTTTGACACTATTCAATAATTGATTTTTGTGAAAATCATAACAGAATGATTGCTTCGAAAAAAGTTAATTAAGTCAATAATAACATGTCATATTAACCTATAAAATTATTTTAATTCATAAAAAGTCTAAAATTATATTTATTTGGGTATTTATAATATCAATTATTTTAATTTTTTACTATTATGTTAATTACTGCATCATCATGGTGTCATAAATAAATTAACATATTTAATATCTAAAAATTATAAATAAAATACCATTTTGTATGAAATCATTTTATATTTCTAATTAATATTTATAGTCTAAAATCCAACATATATAACCCTTTGTAAAAATTGTTTTGCTAAAAGATATATGCCTATATCATTTTTGTATTTATTTTAACTTAATTAAAATAAAGTGTCCCTATCACCTACAAGTGGTTTCATGGGGTCCCAAAATTGACCCAAAGATGCCCATGGTCGGACAGGTATCCACCAATAAGGTTAGGACATGTTTTAGGGTAATTTTT
The DNA here is from genome assembly GCA_963277665.1 of Viscum album. Lineage (NCBI taxonomy): Eukaryota > Viridiplantae > Streptophyta > Magnoliopsida > Santalales > Viscaceae > Viscum > Viscum album. Next base: position 1,333,209,424 of record OY728132.1, on the reverse strand, counting down.
TATTATTATAATATTATTTTTTAACCCTTATTTACCGGATTTACCCTCTAACCATGGTAAATAAAATATTTACCAAAGTAATTATTCAAAATGTCTAAAAATAAAAGTTACCTATTTACACAATTTGGACATCCTGATTCCAAATATGGAATCTATTTTTCCAAATTCAAAACACATAAGTGGCAGAAATTAATTTAAAATTAATTCCCACTGTCAAAACAAAAAGCGTGTTTTTAAGATATAATAACTATCAAAAGATTGATACTTGTTTATGTTCGGTTGAATTGTGAAATTATGTCCAATGACCAACATTGTATTAAATGGTAAAACTATATTATAAATATACTTTAAAACCACTCAAATTCATAATTTATCACTACTAATTATTTTGATTAAAAAAGTTGTTTTTAATTAAAATTTAGTAATTTTCACTATTCATCGGAATATTAAAGTTATCCGAAAAGTGCCAAAATTTCACCCTAGGCTAATTTTGATATTCCGAATCCAAAAATGAATTCCATTTTGAATGATAAAATTTATAAAATTTCAAAAATTAGGTATTACTATTCATAATGGCTAGTTTGATTGGTTGTGGTGTGCGTTAGAACTCGATGTTGGGTACAACACACACTATTGCATTATTCAAAGAGAAGCTTACTGTAGAAGCTTGAGGTGTTACATTATCCCCTCCTTCAATAAATTGCATCCTCGCAATTTTTAAAATTGGGCTTGGGAATATAATGGAAATTCCCACATCAGAAAAATAGTCAATAAAACTATCACTTTAAAAGAAAGAAAGAGAAGTACAAAGGTCACCCGAGATAACCTATACTATGATTACATGTAGAAAAACATGGATATGGATTATAAACTAAGTTTCAAGTTATGATGGAGAGGGATACAGAACATGATCAGGAGAAATTTAACAATAAGAAAACCACAAACTTGTGATGGTACAAATGGTCATTAGTTTCCCAGTAGGAAAATTAGACGAAAAACATTTTTTTTGTTTTAAGTTACATTACATAAAGATGAGGAATTCATTTATGATATTGAATAAGAACATAAAGAGGTATACTTACTTTTTAAGTAGAGTTTCATTATTTAATTAATTTCTACCACTAACTCATTTTTTTTTAACAATGAATATTCAAGAAGACTTGGTCGGACAGGAAGCGCTAGAATAAAATTCTATAGAATGACATGATCCACATAGGATAAATTATATATTTACCTTGTCTTTAGAGATTAATCAAAACCAAAATCGTTAGTATAAGATCTGATGATCCCCCAAATGGATATTCCATTAGAGAAGAAAAAAAACAAATATTAATTTCTAAAATTAAACCAAAAATACCCCAAAGTTAAATAAATACCATTCAATAATAAATTGTACTTAAAATCTTTCAATATAATCCAAACTAATATTGAAACCCAAAACTTATTAGAATTTTGTTATATAGTCTTCCACGTTAAATTGTATCTCTAAATGACATCAACTACTCTTAAAGTAACATATTTAAAAGTAATTAACCTAATCACATATTCTTTATTATAGGTTGATCATTTCCATAAATAACCCAAATCACTATAAATCCAAAATAAAAACGTAGATAAAAATCCACCATTACTCCTTAAATGAAATCCCATAGAATTCTATTTTCCTTGGGCATATAGTTCTCCCAACAAAGCGAACATCTTTCAAAATAACATTCATCACTTAATCGCCAAATCATTTTCTTATACCAAGGTTATTAGTTTTATAAGACATAAGATCCCAAATAAACTTATCATTGATCAATAAAACTAAAAATAATAGTCACACTAACCTGGGACTTCACGTAGTCCAGTGGTAGGTGATAAATCCCAATCGCACTTTGGTTGTGGGTTCGATTCCCACAGCTTTGTCCGACGTGATGGTTGTCACACGGTCTGCATGTTTTCCTTTTTCAAAAACTATATTTTATAACATTACCCAAATGAGATAAATTCCTCAAAATAACCATAACATAATTTAACCACAAATGTTATCTCATACCTTGCATTTTCATCCCAAATTATAATAACTTGTAATTGCCTCAAACCCAATGATCATATAAAACCAAATGGTTATTTATAACTTTATCCAAAAGAGAAAAGATAATTCTTCCTCAAATATCATTCTCACATGGAAAACTGCAGGGTTACAAATACAAGAGAAAATTATTCTAAAGTAAACTCATCAACAAGGAGCACTAATACTTTTTAAACATTTCTCCAACCATTTATTTCCACATAGCTTCTTCTTTGACCAAGAAAATATCCTATAGAGTAGGGCATTCACTCGGGTAATGACCAGGTCCCCTACATTTATGGAAAATGACTGTAAATGGATTCTTGGGACCATTTTTATCTTCTTCCATAGTACTCTTCGTTTTTATTCGGCAATTTTTCACTTTATGTCCTTCCTTCCTGCACGTAAAGCATTTCTTTGTCCCATTGAGACACTTTTCTGGGTGTCTCCTTCCACATTTCTTGCATGATGTAAATTGAGGATTCCTTTATCCATGGTCTCCATTGCTGGAGCCCTTATCATTCATCACCTTCCTCTTCTTTGTTGAGTCCGGGAATTGGTTAATATATATATTGTTGATCATATTTTTGGAAAATTGATTTTTCATGAAGATGATATCTTTTCTGCAAATCAACATTCCATTTTTCTGCTCATTTTCACCATCGTTCCCACCTTGTACATCATTCTCAAAGTCACTATGACTTCCTTGGAATCCATCCATTGACTAAAACCAAAAAGCATTGTGTGAGTAACAGTAGTCATAAAATCATTTAGAAAATATCATGTCACCATATTCTCATTTTGAAACACATTAGGATTAACCAAGGTCATTTACTCTCATCTTATATATAATACTTCAAATCATTTTGTAAAGAAAATTTAAATTATCCTAAGCATATCCCTCGGGAGTGTTGTAACCAAGAGTGCAGCAAGGCCCGTTGTCGTGCACCAGTTCTCGTTCGAGTCTAGCTCAAAGCGGTGTTTTTGGGTTTTACCCCTAGGTACATCTGTGTCAGAGCCGCCTCTACCTTCTCATATCCAGACAGAGATTTATTGCTCAGAAAACTCACAAAATTTCTACAATACCAAAATTCTTGGAAGTTCTTCTATACTAATCCTCAAAGTCCATCTTAGATCTATGTTCTCTAATCAGATTTTATCTAAATCTAGCTTCCAAGGTTTGTACTAAACTTCCTCTGATACCAACTGTAACACCCCGACCCCAGTTACCCAGAGTCGGTGCATTATTACATTACATTGGCATGATCACAAGAAAGATCAAGTCTCAAAATACCGATTAGTTTAGTAGCCTTGGAATAACTAGATACATTTATAAAGTTTACATTACATCATAAAGTGAAAACTACAATAATATAGTCTCCATAGTCCACACTCTTATCCCCTCATACTATCCCTGTAGGTCATTCATAAATTACTTCTTCACATCTTGGGAAAAATAAAACATAGAAAAGTGGTGAGCTCAAATTCCCAATAAGGATAACAATATAGTGGAAACTTTAATAAATAAGAATAAACATTTAAGGCAATGTATAACTAAAACAAAAGCCTTTTAAACTTGAACTTCAACATTGTATGGCAAAAATAAAATGAAATAATTCCATTTACTTATTCACATGGATATTCTACTAATCGAATATTCCCATGCAATATCAATAACCACTTTCATAATGATGGAATGCATAATTCCAGACTATCATAACCACATATCCAAGGCCTCTTGCCAAGACTACAAATAAGATTTTGTCTAGGCCTTGTGCCAAGACACTAGTTTGTCTAATGAGACCTACCGATGCATCGAGGAGCTATAGCGGGCTCCACCCGTCACTTACTAAGTCCAATTCATTCGTCATATGAACATGTTTAAACATAACATAAACATTCGTATTAAAAATATCATACGAAATGTCAATACTTTAACCACAAAACATGAATGGTATAAAAATAGCACATCCACAGTCAAACATAACTCATTCGATACAATATTAAAGTTTGTATTGTATCATATTAACCTCAATCGATAATAATTAACGATATTGACATAGATGAAAATAACCATCAAAACTATTTCAGAGAAATATCCCCCTTTTCTTGAAAACATTTAAAAGTCACACTATTTGTCAAGAATCCATTTAAAATAGATTTTTGAATCAAAGTGTCCCATACCACTTTGAAACTTTTAAAAGTAATTTTAATTTTAAAACTTTAATGTCCATATAAATAAATTCTTAAAACCATTTTTAAAACATGGACATTAATGAGAAATATTTAGAAGAATAAATCTTTAAAACACTTAAAAATTTATTTTAGTTAGAGTTTCTAACCGAAAGAGAGACACTTGAATACAAATAATTGAGGTAATCAACACTTTATAATATCATTAGAATAAAGGGATTCATGATATACTATGTAAAAGTACATTATATACACCATAAAAAAAGTGATTTGGTGTATAACAACAAAGAAGTATCAATGGAATGTAAATTGAGATGAATTCTCTTATAAAGACCATATCCTTAGGTTAAGGATAAATCAACGACATAATTATGTGTGAGAAATATAAATACACTCAATATTATTGGATATTTAGTGTAAATAAATCAGATGAAATTCACACATATTCTTGTAAAAACAACACCAATGAATTGGATATTTAACTCAAAAAATGGAGATTGAGTTAAAATTACTCCTATAAAGTTCATACCAATGACTTGAGAATTTATCAATGGAGTGATTATGTGTATAAAAATTATATCCACAGAAAGGGGAGTATAATTTATGACATAATCAAATGAATAGTGATTCTACACATAATCTTGGAGTAAAATAATCAATGAAGTATGCGTAAAGCCGAATAAATGGAAATTGAAATTTTAAATTCCCTTATTGATTTGGTAACATAAAAAACATACACCCATGAAAGAAGGATCATAAAATGATGATCTAAATATACATGAATTAAATTATATTACACAATTAATACAAACATGGGCAGTATACACACCACATGTAATAAATAAGTGGTGAACAATGGAATTCTCACGGAATTAAAAGTGAGATAAGAAACCCCTTACTCTGTACATTTTCCTTGGTTGAGGGTAGGTAAAGCTCCTGTATAATGGTTAAATAATTTTTATTGAATTATAAAAGAATCATATGCATTAATATGATATCATATATGATCTTTTAATATTGATTTGTTAATAATATCTTAGAATTATCGTCGTTTCGGGTGTTAACGGGTTCATTTTCCTTTATATTCTTTCTTATTTAAGCCATATTTGTTACTAATGGGATGTATATTATTCATATCAAGAATGATGTCAAATATTTAAAAATTATTTTTAATAATTAAATGATAATTAGTCTTGAATGGATACGATGGAGAATGAATCTCATCGCGTTCGTGGAGACAGTAGTCCGTACGTACGCACGATCGACAATATCATTCTTTTGATATTAAAATAATATTTAATTTGATTGTATATAATATATTAAGAATAATTATCATGTTATATTTATTATTTAAATTAATTAAACATCATTATTATACCCATCCAAATAATAATGTTTTGAATAACAATTACACCACGACATGGAGACGGTAAGCCGTACGTATGCACGTATGGTGACATGTCATTAAAAGGATGGATAGAATACTGAAATATGGTTGTACAATTTTTATAATAACATCAAATTATATATAATATACTGGAGTTATTATTTTAGAATGGTAATAACAGATAAAGAAGAAGTGGAAGAAGAAAGGAACTTGAAAAAGGGTGGTGAAATCATTACATCTTCCTCGGGTTCTTCCTTTTGATTTGATCAAAAGGGATCCTTAGGTTGGCTTTATGACTAAAGTAAGGCCACTAGGATTAAGTTAGGGAAGTTGAGAGAGTATTTGGGCATGTTTTGGCCGAACCAAAAAGCTTTGAAGGTGTGAATTAATGAGAAGGGGGAGTCCCATTTTATAAGAGGGGTGAGGGGCATCTTTGGAAAAGCTAGAAATATTATTTTATAATAAATTCATATTCAGTTTCTAATGGAACAAAAGTAGATTATTTAAAGTTTAATGTGGTTATAGGTCGAAAACCACTCAACCAATAGAATTTATACAGGTTTGGATCACTATATTAACATTATCTTTAAGTATTAACTCTTAGTTAATTAGTTTCACTTTTACAATGTCTCTTTGTATTTTTATATTACATGGTTCATAAAATTACTATATACTTCCAAGAGACCCCCAAGTGGTCTATTAATGATACAACTATCATGATATAAGTATCTTGGCCGAACCTTATATTTTTAGGAATTGAATATCAATTAATAATATAATATTTTTTTTAAAAACTCTTTTATGTCAATTTTGACACTATTCAATAATTGATTTTTGTGAAAATCATAACAGAATTATTACTTCGAACAAAGTTAATTAAGTCAATCATAACATGTCATATTAACCTATAAAATTAGTTTAATTCATAAAAAGTTTCAAATTATATTTATTTGGGTATTTATAATATCAATTATTTTAATTTTTCACTATTATGGTAATTATTGCATCATCATGGTGTCATAAATAAATTAAATTATATAATGTCTAAAAATTATAAATAAAATATAATTATGTAGGAAATATTTTTATCTTTCTAATGAATATTTATAGTCGAAAATCCAACATATATAACCCTTTGGAAAAATTGTTTTTCTAAAAGATATATGCTTATATCATTTTTGTATTTATTTTAACTTAATTAAAATAAAGTGTCCCTATCACCTACAAGTGGCTCCATGGGGTCCCAAAATTAACCCAAAGATGCCCATGGTTTGAAATGTATCCACCAATAAGGTTAGGAAACGTTTTAGGGTAATTTTTTATTATTATAATATTATTTTTTTAACCCTTATTTACCGGATTTACCCTTTAACCATGGTAAATAAAATATTTACCGAAGTAATTATTCAAAATGTCTGAAAATAAAAGTTACCTATTTACACAATTTGGATATCATGATTACAAATATGGAATCCATTTTTCCAAATTCAAAACACAAAAGTGGAAGAAATTAATTTAAAATTAATTCCCGCTGTCAAAACAAAAAGCGTGTTTTTAAGATATAATAACTATCAAAAGATTTATACTTGTTTATGCTCGGTTTAATTGTGAAATTATGTTCAATGAGAAACATTGTATTAAATGAAAAAATTTATTCTAAATATACTTTTAAACCACTAAAATTCATAATTTATCACTATTAATTATTTTTGATTAAAAAAGTTTTTTTAATTAAAATTTAGTAATTTTCACTATTCATCAAAATATTAAAGTTATCCAAAAAGTACCAAAATTTCACCCTTGGATAATTTAGATATTCCGAATCCAAAAATTAAGTCCATTTTAAAAGATAAAATGTATAAAATTTTAAAAAGTATGTATTACTATTCATAACGGCTAGTTTGATTGGTTGTGGTGTGTGCTAGAACTCGATGTTGCGTACAACACACGCTATTGCATTATTAAAAGAGAAGTGTACCGTAGAAGCTTGGGGTGTTACAGCAATAGCCCAATTTTCTAATTGTGCTAGATAGCGGCATTTATTACTTTATCTTTTACTTAAATATTATAAACATAAAAATCAAATAAATATGGGACCAAGTTATTGTATTTTGTAAAATTTTGTAGGAATGGATGAAATCTACTCATAAAACAGGATAAAGGCATGTTTTAGGGTCATTTTTACTCTTTATATTACTATTTTTAACCTTAATTACCTTATTTACCCTTACTGCGGTGATATTTATTTACTATTGTTACTATTTATAATGAGAGAAAAAATAAATGGGACCTATTTATAAAATTTGGATCTAATTTATAAAAATTTAGAATTCATTTTTCCAGGTTCAATTTCTTGAAGGTAGAAATTTATTTAATAGTAAAATGAAAAACGTAGTGAAAAACAGTTTCTCGGAAAAATGCCTTTTAAGTATAAAAAATGTTTCTATGACAAATTAAACAATAAAATTGATTAAAATGAACCTAATTGGATTTTTAATAATATAATAGAACTAATTTTACTTCAAAACTAGTTTAAAAAAATTACCTTTTTAAATACTTGTATAAAAATATAGTTTTCAAAAGAAATCAATATTTTTCACATTTTACTAGAAAATAAATATTTTCATAAATATCTCAAAAATTGACCATTAGATAATTTTGAAATTATTATTTAAAAAGTTATATTATTTTTATCAAATAAAAGTTCTAAATATTTTATAAATTAATTATAATATTCATTAAAAAAATAAATAAAATCCATTTTTTTAATAAAAAATATATTCAAAGAACAAAATGACATTACTAAAAATTATGTAATTTTTTTATAAGAATTAATCAATAAATTTGTATCTATTTGGTAATTTATATATATTTAAAAATTTATTTAATCTTATTCATACTAACCAATTCAATGGAAAGAATATAACAATCATATTTGAATAATAATATGTCGTGAATCGTTTATGCTTTGTGTTGTGTGTCATGTATGCTATCAAACATAGTATTTATTTTAAAATATTAGGATAATAAATTATCTACCATTAGTAAATCTCATCCTAAAAATTTGAATTTGAGATCAATATTCAATGTTTTGACATTTGTAAATACCGTTTTTGAAATCCCATATCATAAAAAGGATTAATAAAACTTCATCATTAAAAGAGATAAATGTAAGTACGAATGTAATATAGAATAACACATAATAGGTTTACAAATAAAATAAAATTAGTGGTAAGTGAAAATATGGACATGGAGAAAAATGAACTATCCAAAATATGGAAATAGATTGACAGAGAATATTGATGACAAGAAATTGAATGATCATAAGAAAGATAATGACCAAAAAATCATAAACCAAAGAGGTGTGAAAGATATTGTCATTTCACCAAGAATGAAGGTATTATGATTAAATTTTTGATTCAAGATAATTTTCTTAAAATTGAAAAATTACTTTTTATCAATAATAAAAACTTAAAGAAATATACTTACTTTACAAGTTTAATTTTACCGTTTAATCAATTTCCACAAAAATCTCATCATTCTCCTCAAATTGTTAGTATGGAAGAAAAATGTTTTATTTCCAGAAGAACTCAAATCAACTTCTAATAGATCATATAATTCCACAAAAGTATAATAAGATATTCCTCTAGTATTTTTATATTAACCAAAATCAAAATGTTTATCACAAGGTAAAGTAATTCTAAAAATGAACAAACCTTCATATAGAGAAATAATACATTAATTTCCAAAATTCAACAGTAATACAAAATGTTCAAAATATATCATTATATCCTTGAAATTATTCAAAATATTCCTAATTACGATTAAAACAAAAATATTATAATGATTTTATCACATATTCTTCAAAGATAAATTTAAAATTTATCTCTAAATAAAATTAATAACTCTAAAAAATTAATATGCCACAATTATATTTTCTCTAAGATATTATAATCATTTCCATAAATAACCTAAATCACCATAAAGCTAGATTAGAATCATATATGATTCCAAATTATAATTAATCCTTTAATCCTAAAATAAAATCATATATTATTCTATTTACCATAATAATATAATGTTACATCAAAATATAAAGATATTATTACAAAATAATGTTAATAACTTAATCACCACATAACTATCCAGTCCCATGGTTATTTATATGATAAAACATATACTCCCAAAATCAAATTAATATTTATTACTCATGTGTTTAACATAATTTTAAACTAGCTAGGACATCACATAGTTTAGTTTTAGCCATTACACCCTTTTCTCCATTTATTTGTGGGTTCAATCTCTACATCATTTCTAAATACAACGGGTTATCAATCAGCCTATAGGTTGTCCTTTTTCAAAAAAATATTAACAAAATACATATAATGTAACAAAAAATATGATGAATATACCCTAAAAAATATAATTAATCCTCAAATCAATTTTAAACCCCAATGGATTTCTATATAGCCCAATTTTCTAAAAAATAAAATATTATTAAATGACTAGTATTTACTTAATATCAAGAATGTTTGAACACAAAGGTTTATTTATCTATTTTTCATGTTTACTTAATTATTGTTTCTAAAAACTATCACCTTTTTTCTACACCAATTTTCAAAAGTATCTAATCCATCCAACTTATTTTTCCAAATTTTAAAAACAAAAACAATAATAGAATAACCCTTAAGAGTTTAATTATTCTCATAATATTTATAATATATCATAATTTTATTGATAAAATACCACTACATCGTAATTATAAAATCTAGATACATATACACACCCTTTATTCGACTTCATTCTCAAAACATTAACTATGATTTTTCTTCTTATTCCTTAATAATTTATTATTACAAATGAAAGATATGAAATATGTCCACACAATTTGTTAATATCAACCCAATCATGTTTTACACTTAGAATATATGAAAATAATTCATACCTTAAATCCAAACATCATGGTATTCTTTTATTTTTATGATATCCCCTTTATCTTTCAACATGAAGTCCATATCTCTATAAAAGAAAAAGTAAATTCCATGGTAGTATTTCCATTACCAAATTAGATGGATGAGTTTTTATATTGATATCAAATAACATTTATTATAAGATCCATATAAACTTTGTAGAAATGAAAAGTTATTGGATAGACCAAATAGTTCCTTTTAGGTGATTTGGATTTTGAGTTTTTTTAAAAAAAAATTATTTAAACAATATTTATTCAGGATAGTACTGATTAAATAATTTAGAAGGTATTATAAGGTTTTATGAGATAAGTTTCCTTTAAAATTTATAAAAAAAACTTTAATCAGTTGAAAATATAATGATTAAAACATGAAACTAGTTATTTCATGTTAAAATAAAAAAATTTATTATAACAACAACACTCATACAAATTCTATAATATGTTATCCTTTAAATCCTTTATACCTAAGTTAATTATCCTTAAAAATCCAATCATAAATAATAAAAATATTTCCCTATAAAATAATAACCCCTAAGATTAAATTATTCTACTAACCTATGATTCCAAACCAATATATTAACACCTGAAATGTAATAAATTTAAATATCCTTACCTCTAATGTTATCTATACATTTTCTTTGATATGAACTATAAGTAAACAACCTTAAACAATTAATATTATAGTTTATTGAGAAAATAATTTATTTTATTTTATTTTCAAATTTATTTTAGGTTATATTTTAAGAGAATTAGGTCATCACCCTTACATAAATATATATTATATAAAAAAGTGGATACTTTATCCATGTATCTATTTTTTCACACAAAAATAAAACTTTTAAGATATAAAAAGTTTTCTTATCATGATATATATTCACAATTTTTATCCTGACCTCATTCTTGTCCCAAATAATCCTTGAGAAAATGTGAAAATAAATTTAAAATGTGGAATGAGCACAAAAAATCTCATTATTAGACATAAAAGAAGTAATAAACCCATTAGTGTTTTAATACACATAAAAAATATCTTTTTTTAAAATTAACATTGATCTCAAATAAAAAATTTCTTAACTAAGAAGTCAAATTATTTGCACAAATATTTTCATAAAATATTTCTTAAAAAAATATTAAAGGAAAAATAATAACCATAGAGGTTTCTGAGAAATCATGAAAAACCATGAAGTATTTTCCAAAAAGGGTATACATTTCACCCTAAAGAAGTAGAACAAACATTAAATTAAAAATAAGCATGTTTATTACCTTTTTAAAATCATAATATTTCTATAAAAAAACCCACGGAAATAATAGATAAATAATATTGTTATATTGAGGAATTATTTTCATATCACTCTTAAAATCACTCTTAAAAATGGAATAACCTTCATGGTAAATTACAATAATCACTTAGGAAATACTAAATTGGTTAATTCTATCCCAGTACCCAATACATTAGAGAGCTATAATGGGAACACCCGTTATTAGTTAATAATGAACCAACCCATCCTTGGTTTATAATATAACTCCCCATCTATTTTTTATAACAGATTCACCTGTCATCATATATAATTCCCAGGAACCATGACATAATTATAGCATATAAAATATTTCAATTTTCAATATTACCCTCATAAAAATATTCTTTTCATCCATAAAAATTTTATTGATATTAAAATATCCATTCTATGTAAATACAATTTTAAAAATACCTAGGAAAAGGGAAGGAGGAGTTTCTTTGAATAAAACAAGAAAACTTGTAAATGATTCCAAATATTAAATAACAATTATGGAATCGGGGAAAACCATTTATTCCTTATACATTAAAATTGAACATTCCTTTTATCTTTTTGTCAAAATGTTCATTATAAAATATATAAAATATTAAATTTTAAATCCTTTTAAAAAAATTAAAGTGGCCTAAAATTTTCTTTAAAATTCAAATAAATACATCAATTAAATAATTTTAATAATATGGACATGGAAGAAAAATAAATAGAAAATAGAGATTTATAACATTTAAAATGAGGTTTTTAAAGTAATGAGTCCCTTAACTTGAGTCTGATTTATCACATATGTTCTTTATATTCTTCCATAATAAAATTATGTTAATTATTTACCTTATTAATATATCTTTTCAAGTTTATTACTCCTTTTATTCCCATTTTATAATCAATTACATAATTAATTAACCTCTTGTTAAACATTTTAACGATATTCAACTAATAACACCAAATAGACTATGGTAGGTTGAATATGGTCAAACAGGTCATTATTAAATCATATATAAAATAATAATAAGAAAATAATTATTATTTTAAAAAAATATACTTTTAAAACCAAATATGAATGGTGGTTATGGAAAATAAAATACGGTACAATCATGAAGAAGGTAGCCCATACTTACGCTTGACTAATGTTTCCCTTTTTCAAAAATCATTATGGAAATAATTTATTTATTATTGTATCATAATATAATTAAAATTATATCATTAATACCATATTAATTCTTTAAATATACTTTTATATATGAGCCACGTGATTCTGTAACGAAAAGAGAATCACAACGCTTCATGGAGGTGGTAATCCACACGTATGCATGAACGACGTAATCATTTTTAAATCGATAGAATGGTGATAAAAAATAATATATTATATTTTCAAAATGATAATTATGTCATTAATTTAAAATATAAGTATTAACTCTATCATTATAACCATCCATGATATTCCTTGATAGAAAACTAATTATGTCGCCTCACAAGGTGGTAGTCCTTCATACACACGAATGGAGGATTCGTTCAACATTTGATGGAAGAGGATATGAATATAGGTTATGATATTAAAATAAAAAACTAAGTATATTTAAAATAATTATTATTATTATTTCATCATGTTTCAAGAAAATTTTAAGGATATAGAAGAATAAATAAAACTAAAACATTTGGAAAAATCTATACCTCTTCTTTAAACAACCTCATTTTCTTGACATTGTAATCCCATAAAGGTTGGATTTATCAACAAAATAATATATTTAAAATATGTTAAGTAATGTTAGTAAGGTATTTAGTTAGGTATTTTCTGTAAAAAAAGGTTATTCAAGTGTGCAGAGAAGAGGATAGAGGGTGCCCTTTTATAATGAGGGGCGGGAAATTATTTAAATTTCTTAAAGTGTTAAATTAATATAAATTAATTTTCATTTTAAATTGGGTTAAAACTGATGAAATTTTAATATAATAGGATTATGAGTCCAAATAATCTCATAAAATAAAAAATATTATTGTTAAGATTATGTTTTTTCCCTTATATTTTTGTCTAAAACCTCCATTAACCCATATGAGAATTACCACAATAACAAAGTTTTTTAATCGTTAGGGGTCATAATATTTATTATAAAAGGAAAATTTCCTAATTAATGTACCATGGTTGATATATTAAACCATTTAAAAATCACTTGATGAAAGATAAGATTTAAAAAAAAATTAAATCCTTTAATAAAATATTATTTATTTTAAAATATTTTTAATGTCATTTTGGAACTATTAATTTAATTTGAATATGAAAACAACATGAAAGAAAATTAATTCAGATAATATCCTTTGAAACATCCTAAATATGTTATATTATTCTAAAAAAATTCTTAATCAAAATTATGCATTCAAATTACATTACTTTTAATATTTTTACAATCATTTATTTTTTATTAATTAAATAAATGTTGTATCGGCCTTTCTTAAGCATTTAAGGTAATTCTTTCATCACTAAAAATTATAAATATTTTTTTATGATAAAAAAATTATTTCAAATAAATATTTATAACCAAACATAATTTTTTATTGATGTCAAACAATACCATAGATATTAAAAACAAGAAAGTAACATTTTTGACTTTATCTTTCTCCTAAATACTATAAAGGTAAAAATCAAAGAAATATGGAACCAAGTTTCCTTACTTTACAAAAATGGAATGAAGGTAGAAAAACTAAACTCATCAAATAGGATAAAGGAATATGTTATGGTATTTTTTAATCCTTACCATATTATTTTTAACCTTAGTTACCCGATTTACCCTAATCGTGGTAATAATTATTTACTTCAGTTACTATCTATAATGAGAAAAAAAAACTTTTTACCAAATTTTAATATCCTATTTCTAGATATGGAATTAATTTTTACAAATTAAATTTATATAATTGGTATATATTAATTTATAATTGAAAAAACACTAAAAAAATTGTTTCTCCAAAAATACCTTTTAAGGATAAAAAAAATTTATTTCGAATTCAAAAATAAAATTGTTTTAAATTAAAATAATTGGATTATTCATAATATAATAGAATTAATTTTACTTTGAAATAATTTTTAATAAATGGAAAATTTTAAATTCTTGAATCAAAAAAACAATTTTCAATAAAAATCAGTACTTTTCACCAATCATTAGAAAATCAATCTTTTCAGAAAATACCAATAATTAAATCTAACATAATTTTAATATTATTATTTCAAAAATGATATTAAATTTATCAAATAATTTGTTTAAAATTTTCTAGAAATTAATTATAATATTTACTCATAAAATGCAGTAAAGAACATTTTTTTAAGAAAACGAAATTTTGAAGAGAAAATGACTTTACTAAAAATTGAGTTCTTACTTCCTATGAATTAATTAATAACTTTGTTTTTATTTATACCTTCATATTTATTAAAAAAATAGTTAATCTTATTCATAACCACCAATTCAACAATAAGGTTATAACAACCATATTTAAATAATAATAATGCATGGTTTGTTTAATCTTGGTGTTGCGTATCATGTATGATATCGAATATAGTATTTATTTAAAAATATTATGATATTATGCTAACACTTATCATTCATTAAAAAATTATAAATTATAAATTAAATCAACTAAATATTATATTTAATTAATTTTAATTTTATATGGACATTTTACATTATATTGTCTCATAAAATAGTGTCCTGGAAGAGTATCTTAATTCATATTATATAGATACTCAATGTAATATTAAGAAAAACCTTACAATATATCTATACTTAATTCATCATTAGGTTACCCAAAACTATGATGCTTTGTTTTCCCACAATAGTGATGCAAACTACATTAACTACTTAACAAAAGCCGCACATTCCATTCTAAATTATGTTATCTGTTTAGTTTAACATCTAGTGGTTCTACTGAAATTACATTACACTATAACATAATATCAGGATGGGAATAATATGTTATGATTTCATAAAAATCACTTCATTTAATAGTGAAAGAAACACATTTATTCAATAATGAATAAGGCTTTAATACCCCGAAAAATATTTTAGAGGTTCATTATATAAATAGTGAATGTGGAATAAAACTAGTATATATGCCTAATCTATTCTAGAAATAATCAAAATGTAATGGAAATGAAAACATAACCATGGTTTACCTGAAGTTATGTGTAATCCATCTTATAAACTTAATTTTTTCCTTGATAAATTCCACTATAACTCCAAACAAAACCCTCATGAATCTAGGGTGATTATATCAAGAAAATTATCCCATAATGTTTCTTGAGAATCGTAAATCACAAAAGGGGTACTAGTTCCTTCACCTAATGATAAATTATAGCTTTGGAGGGATCTTTTATCAGAAGTCTTGCATGAAATTAGTTATAAGAAAAGGAGGTATCTCATCCCTTTATATAGCCATACTTTATGTGTTTCATTTAACAAAATACATTTTTCATAATCAACATTTTAACACAAATTTATTCCCATTGGAATTATTCATTAAACTCATTCAATGAATTCAATCTAATCAATCCATTCATAATGGATTATAACCAATGGAACATCATTGGAATATGCATTCACCTAAACATAATTCATTTACATGAATATTTTAGTGTGAATCTAATAATATGATACAATAATGGTACTATAGTTTCCTGATGTTATGGAATATATAATTGGTAATGTTGAATATGGTAATGGGTGTGCGAAATAATTGGAATTACTTTGGTATGTTAATGAAATAATGATGTTTAAAATGAATGGGAAATTTATGGAATGAAACATGGTTGGTAGATAACTAATGGGTTGAAATTATATATATAAACGAATAGAATAATGAATATAATATGGATAGAAAAATGAAAATTTGGAAAATTAATCTACATTATGAATTAATAGGAAAGGTGTGAATGTTGTTATGGATGTTTTGTGTAGTAGATTTGGAAGCAGTTGATATAGAATGGTGGTGTTGATGAGGTATTTATTATGGTTACTAGTAGGTTTATTTTTTAGAGAACCATCGTGTTGGTCTTGGTTGTAGATTTATTATATGATATATATTTTTTTGATCTTATATAAGACGCACCCTAGTCAAACAACTTTACTGATGCTCAAATGTTTTCAGTTTCCTGTGTTTTCCTCAGTCAACCAAGTTGACAAGGGAACATATGACTAACTACTCCCTCTCCTCTTATCTCTTTTGTATGTAAAGCATAGACTGTGATGGGTTGAAGTAGGTTTAAAAATATGATCTATAATTACTTAATGGTATAATATGTATATACCGAATGATATTATTATGAGATTGAGATGATGATATATGGTGAGGGATATTCATAGTTAGATAAGGGAATTAGGTTCAATCCTTTATGTTCATGATACACTATTGTAATGGGAATGTGATATCTAGTTGTAATGTGGTATGTGGTAGTGGAAATGTGATGATAATAAAAAGGATACAGTATGTGGAATATGATTTTGATATGAGATATGATATATTTTGGGATTACTGTGAAAGGGATTGGGAGAACTAAGACATTTTTCATTGGTGCATGAGAGTGAAAACTCAATGGGGATATTTTTTATAGGTAAATTCATGATATATTCCTTATTTAATATGTTATTATACTTGGATAAATTACTGGGTAAGTTATTCTCCATGATATTGGGTTTTAGTTTACCTTATATAGGTGCAAGTTTCTTCTCTTATTTATTCACTATATTTCTAGAATATTTTTTCATATTTTCATGAGATATCATGAGGAGGATCCTACTGATTATAATTTTATTCTTACCC
The DNA here is from genome assembly GCA_963277665.1 of Viscum album. Lineage (NCBI taxonomy): Eukaryota > Viridiplantae > Streptophyta > Magnoliopsida > Santalales > Viscaceae > Viscum > Viscum album. Next base: position 1,333,191,740 of record OY728132.1, on the reverse strand, counting down.
CTATATATAAAAATATTTTTTATTGGTTTCCAGAAGGGATTGAGTGACCTATTTGGATGTTATTAGCTAGGATCTTGGGTTTTCTGTTGTAGTATCTTCCATTAGAGTTTTTGTTTGGTATTTCAGTTTTGAAGCTTTATTTTTTTATGATATTACATTTATTATGGGATATTTGTTTTAATTTTTATTTTAGAGTTTATTGGTGTTTATTTTTATAGTATACTTGGATTTTTGAGTGTAATGTTTCCCAATGAATTTTATATACCCTTGGGGCTAGTCACTAATTGATGGCCTATTGGAGCTGGGCTTTAAGAGTTACTCTCATATTCACTAAAAGCACAAGAGTGGTTCCTAATGGTGGATTTTTATGATAATAAGGTGTAATAATGAGCCTCTAAAGTCCCTCAGGTGTATTAATAGTCTCCAAGGTGGAAAAGGTGTTGATCCGCCATTATAGGTGCATTAAAAACCCTATAAATTTATTCATACTGCTAATATAGGTTCTTAAATGGACTTATAAAATATATCTATAAAATTATCTCGTATATTTCTACTTAGAGACTCATTACATCAATCCCAAGTCCAAATCCCAATTGTGTTTTATTATTTTATCATTTTTAAGTATTAATAATGTAAATAAATTGTTATTTATATTATAATACCGCATTAATTATTTAATCAAATAACCAATATTTATTTAATATTAAAAATAATTTAAACCCAAATTTCATATGTTTTTGTGATATATATAATAATTTTAATACATAGAGAAATCATATTGACCTAAATAGTCTCATTTAGCATTATCTTTTGAGTAACACTAAGGGTTCTTTATGAAGTTAAGAATGATTATTAATATCATTAATCCAAAAGTGTTTTTTTTTGTGATTTAATCCATCACATGTTCGTTATCAATGTTCCTCTATCTTTGACATTGATATTAAACACATGGCATGATTAATCATCCAATAATGAATCTGATTTTGAATTCAACTTATTATGTATTATTAAAAATGGAATTAATTTATTAAGTAGTGATAATGATAAAGAAAATAGAAAAAAATGGAATGGACTATAAAATTGAATTTGTAATTATCTCTTTAGAAAATTACACAACTCAATAAGGAGAATAAAAAGTTGAATAAAGAAGATAATGGGATAACTTTTTGAGAATATGGAGTATATCAAAAAGGAAGTGACACACCTCAATGAGAATATAGAATAAAAAATAAAAGTCGATGATATAGAAAATAGTCCAAAATATTATGAATAGAAACCATATAAATAGTAAAATTTCAATTGGTAATAAACAACATTTTTTAGGAAAGTAAGAAGAACATATTAAAGTTATCTAAATTTGAGAAAATATTAAATTACATTAAGTAAATATTGGATGAGAAAGGGGAAAAGTTGTTAAAGAAACAATCAATTTTTCTTTCAAAATAAATTAAGTTAAAGAGTATTGTAGACGACTTTACCAAAGTTGTTGAGGTTAAAGGTGAATCTTCTCAAGCTGGTGAAAATAAGGGCCCATAGTGGTAGGTTGATTATATTCCCAAAAAATCTCAATATATATCTTCATTTACTAATAATAAAAGTGAAAAATATAATATTAAATTATCTATGGCCAAGAATATTTGGGAGAAATCATCTTCTATAACGAAATAGTGGAAAACATCCAGAAGATTTCCCCCAGAATAAAGGTGGCCATAATTTGTAAAGAGGAAATAATAATAATCTATAGAGAGAAATAATATCAGTTTGAAAGATCAACATTCAGTGGTTACTAGTTGTATTATGAAGTATTTAGGAATAAATACTTCTATTAATGATATGATATGTCCTTAATATTAAAAATAAATAAATTAAGGGGGAGATCTGATAAGCCAATAAGAAAAAAATTAAGAAATAAAGATGAGGAAGAAAATAATTTTTAAAAGATTAAAAATGAAAAAGTTACTAGTCAGGTATATGATAATCTCGAGAAAGTTTAGCAATGAAAGAAAAAGTTTTTAGTTATTTATCTAGATCAAATATACAGTGATATAATGATATAGGAGGAACAAAACCCTACCTAAGGAAAAGATAAGATACTGGATTAAGAATATTAGAACGATGTTGATGATAAATTTTATATACAAGGTCATTTAAAGATCTTGAAGAAATGTGAGAGGTGTGAGAAAAATTTAAATGTATTTAAAGATTGTATGAATATCTTAATATCTAAATATGAAATCAAGAAAATTATGTTTCAAACACAAAGAAGATAAGATATATCAATAATTGAAAAGAAGAAGATAACTTCATCTGAATATTAAATAGATGATAATAAATTCATTACAAAATCTATAATGGATGATCATAAAAAAGAAGTAATATAAAAATCCAAGTAAAAAAAGAAAAATAAAAAAAATCTCTAATTATATTGGAATATCATGTTGAATTTTAGATCTAATGAACACTGAGGTATATCTTTATTCTCATTATTCTTTTTTATTTGAACTGAATTACAGGGAATAAAAGGAGAAAGAAGTATAAGAGATAGAAAATCCATGTGATTGTTTTACTATATAAAGTTATATCTGTCATGAAGAATTATTATCAATATGATAAAATATGTTGTTCTACCCCTCATGGGAGAAAATATGAAGTTGAGGTATGAATACCACCCTTTCATTGGCTTTATCAAACAAATCATTAAAAGAGGAGTGACAATTCTTGAGAAATATGAGGTGTTGGGGGAGTTTTTCTTATACACTTGAATTATTTTTGACATATAATTTGAGTTTGGTGTAGGTTTATCATAAATAAATTAATCATATATCACTTGATATAAATATGATGAAATGATCTTGATCACCTTGATTATACACTCTTGTTTACAATATCAGGTTCATCCATATATACTTAGAGTTGTCTAATTTAAGGCTATTTGTTTATAGAGTCATGAGATAATATTATTATTTCAAGAAAATGCTTTAAATATTATGAGATGAATTAATATGATTATATATAAACTCTATTTTTCCTATTACATTTTATTTCCAATAAGCGAGAAAAATAAAATTCACACAAATATGGGGGAGAAAGAATTAAAAACACATATTAACTTAGAATATGTGTGGGGTTTTTGAAAAAAAAACAAATGGGGAAGTTGTTAGTCCATATTTTGTTATTTGTATTTTTTTCAATCTTTAAATATTTGTTTTTAGAATAAATGATTTATAAGTAAGATAAAATAGTTGTTTCTATGTTTAGAACAACATTATTAATTCATACGATGTTATTATGATCCTCAAAGTACCAAAAATCATAAATATATTCATGATTCCATAAGAATTTTCTCAATGGTCAATATTATATAAATTTGGAGTTTCAACTATAAAAAGTTCAATTGATAAAGTGTAAATGTTATTTATAATATTAATATATATAACTTTTCAGTTACTAGAACTATTCCATCAGACGAATGCTTACAAATTTCATCAGAAAAACTATTACAAATCCCTTTAGAAAAAGATTTCAAGAAAGAATTTTCCAAAGTGAAGTTACTTGATTGAGAGTGATATAATGATTTTACCAGAAACATTTTTGAAAAATGAATTTTCCATATTTGGTTTAATGGATAGATAAATGTAATTTTTATTTAATATATAAATGAGATGTCAGATAACAGAGATATATAAAGTCCCCCAAATGGTGAGAGGTGATGATAAACAAATAAAATTACATAAAAAAAAACTCTTGAAATATCCATATAAAATATAATATATATTTTATTATACTATAAAACTAATGATGAAGTTGTACTAGACACAGTTTATTATATAGAAGAGTTATTATGAAGAAAAATTGGGTAGATATTTCTTCACTTTTGTACACCAGTTGGAGGTTTGAGGATCTTTGAAAATAATTGTAAAATCAATAATTATTATGATGATAAGATGTTCTTTCAAAGATAAAAAATCAATTATATATTTGAGGAACATTTTTTGAGATCATTAATACTAATATTTTAGGATTTTCTTATGAATAATGATGACTTTATAGTTTCCAAGGATTTAGAGGTAGTTAAATAATGTTTGAGTTTATTGGGAAGTTCAAATTTTACCCCATACTTCTTCCTTGATTTGTGGAGAAAGTATGATTATTATAGGAGGATAGAACATTTAGATATAGTGTTGTTTCCATTGTAAATACCAGAATTACTGATGGTTTTTTGTGAGAAAAATAAGAGTTTCTGACCAAGATTATTCTTGGTTGAAGAAGAGGTGAATTATAGGTAAGACATTTGAATATTGAAACTCCATACAATGATGTAGGAAACAGATAAAGTAATGTTTGAAGAAGTAGAATCAGACTAAGGTTCAACAAATATAGGTTCATTGGGTATATCACACTATAATGAATGGTACTAAACATAGCATACTATAAAAAGGTTCATCAGACGAAGGTGTATCAGATAGAATTGAATTAAACAGAGGTTAATAATCAAAGGAAACTATATTGAGTATTACCATATGGTTTTTTATGAATACTTCCATAAAAATTTATTAATGATTGATATTTGAGTTGATAAAAGTATTTTAATACTAGAAGTAAGTTTAAAGAATAATATAATTAACAAATATTTATTGAAGATATTGACGAATTTGTACATAGGAAAAATAGACCCCACATTCTTGTAGAGGAAGACCATTTAAAGAATAATATCTTTCTAGAGTGAATCAAAAAAATAAGGAAGATATTGTAGATCTGTAGTATAACAAGTTTATTAATACATTTATGGTTGAGGGGTATAAATAGTCGAGAAGTAAAATGAGAGAAGAAAGATAGTTTGGGGGTGTAACAAACTATGATAGAAGAGTTGGTCACTAAGGGTAGAATTGGGTCAACTGGAAGATTTATTATCTGGGCATAAATTGTTTTTTATCATTCCTTTTTAATCCTATTGATGTTATTAGGGATTACATATGGGTGGTTATAACCAATATGATAAGGAGTATTTCTTTATACCAAACCTTTTAAATATAATGTGATGATCTCTCTCAATTTATTTTACCGTATATGATGTAAGGTTGTGAGATATACATAAGTGGATCTATAACTCTAACAAAATTCAAAGGTTGAATTTTTAGAAGAATTTATAAGAGAACGTGATCACTAATTTACCCCTCCCCCTCTCACTAAATCTACACTAATTTGGGAACTATAATTTCTAACAGAATGGTGGTTTTATGTGAGATAGTCAACTATCTACTATGGATGGAGAATATAAATTCAATTAGCAACAATGGTTTTTTGGTATTTTATAGTAATAAATATCATAATTTCTAAAAAATATATTAACATATCTTATTTCACTTGTCCTAGAAGTTATATATGCACCTATAAGGGTATTACCTTCCATTAATGAGGTTGTTATGAAAATATATGATAATTAAAATCCATAAGTTTATAGAAAATCTCAAAATTACATTTTTATTGATCTCTTTGAGAAATTTTATATAAAACATTATGGGGTTACCAACCACAAAAGAGATGTGGGATAAGTTTATAAGTAGCTATGAAGGAAGCATGAAAGTCAAGGTGGAAAAGTTACAAATCTAGAGGATAATATTTTAAAATATTTATATATATGATGATAAAAATGTTGATCAGTACTTTATAAGGTTCAATGATATTTTCAAAAATATTAGAGTTTTCAGTGAGAAACTAGAAGAATATTATTGTTATGAAACTGATGAGAAAAGTTTTAGATAGTTTTGATCCCAAGGGTTCAGCTCTATAAGATCTAGGGGATTTACCCTTTTATAAAATTCATAATGTTCATGTAGTATATGAAATGAGATAATAAAAAATATTTATTAAGAAGGATAAATATGGGATATATTTTTAATATATGTTAAAATTTAATTTATGAAATAATGAAATAGAATTCGAATCAAGTGTTTTAGATTCTGAGGTGGTTGAAGAGTATTTCAAAAAAATCACTGAACTTATTTCTAAGAGTACAAAAAGGGAAATTGGAAATAAAAATGTAAAAAAATACCTTTTGTTATAGTACTAAAATTATAATGTTCATTCTGTAGGTAACTATATAAATAATAAGACTACAGATTCTATGTTAGAAGAAGAATAAGAGAAGTCTTGGAAATGAAATTTCATGAAATACACAAAGTTATTTTCTAGAAAGAAGAATAATATATTGAGTATAAGAGAGAGGTATGATCCATCATACAATAATGAATCTTATGGTGAAATAAATTTATTAGATTATGTTAAATTAGAAAATTTATTTATCAATAATTGATGATTGTGTAGAAAAGACAAAAAAATGAACTGGGTTCTAAAATAAAATTTCTAATCAACTCTTAGGTAAATTAAAAAACCATAAATGGTTGAAAAATGTTGAAGAAAGAATATATGGAGATAAATTATGATAATGGTGAGTATATAAAAAATTACATTAAACATATCAATGATATTTTATAAAATAAAATGAAACTATCTATGTTGAAAAATAAGCTAAAATATCTTGAAGAAACCCCATCCATAAAGGAGGATCTCAACAAGTAAGAAACAACACTTATTTAGGAAAGTAAGAAAAAATGATTGAAGTTAGATTAATTTGAAATGATTGTAAAATATCTTGAGGAAAGATTGACCAGGAAATAGGAAGAGTTGTCTGAGACATAATCATTATGTCTTACAACACAATTTGATTTCAAAAACATTTGATAAGACTTCACTAAAGTAGCTAATTTTAAATGTGAATCTTCTCATACTGGTAAAAATAAGGGTTCATAAAGTAAGTTTGATTCAATTCCCAATAAATATCAATATATATATACCTTTACTAGAAATGTAGGTTCAAATGATAAGTTTGAATCAGTTATGACTAATAATAATTTTTGGAAATCATCCTATAAAAATAAATATTGAAATAATTCAAGATTATTTCCCCTTGAACTATGTATCCCACTATTTATAAAGTGAAAAAAAACCAAAAAAAAACTTTAGAGTTGAACTACTATTCATTTGGAAGATTAATATTTAGATTCCACTTCTAGTATTGTGGAGTATTTGGGCATAACTCTTACTCTATTTTGGATACTACACCTCTTATAGAAAATAGGTATGAATCAAGGGAGATCTATGATAAATAGATAAGAAAAAAAAATCAATAAATATAGATGAGGATGAACAGAATGTTCAAAAGGTGAAAAATGAAAACGTTAATTGGTAGGTATATGAGAATCTCAATAACATTGATAATGGAAATAATGAGTGTATAGTTATTTGTCCATATGAGATAGACAATTATATAAATATATAGGAGGCACAAAATATTAGTGAAGGAAAATGTATGGGGAAAGCTTCATAAGTTGAGAAGAATATTGATGAAAAGTTGTCTATAGATCCAAAATACAAGTGAAAGGTTTGGGTAAAATGAAAATGTTACTAAATATTTTATGAATGTTCTACTAGCCCAAGAGGAAATAATTAAAAGGATATTGGAAACTCAAGGGAGTGAAGATATTTCAAAAACGAAAAATAAGATGACAGCTTCATCTAAATATTCTACAGATGAGAAGAAATCCATTTTAAAATTTGTGAAGGCTGATCACAAGGAAGAAATCTCATCTAATGATAAGTCAAAGAATAACAACATGTATATGTTGATATAAAACTCTCATTATCAATTTTACTTCAAAGTAAAATAGAGGTTATTCCTTTTTTATATTATTCTTTTTTACTTGAACTAATTTGTTAGTAATTGAAGAAGAAAGTACTAGACGACCTAACAGAGTAATGTAGTGGTTTTATAGTAACAAGAGATATCCATCATGGAATATTATGATCACCATGGTGAAGGATATTGTTCTACCCTTAAGGGGGATCAAATATGAATCTAAGGTATGACTATCACCCTTTCTTTGGTTATATAAAACTAATATTAAAAAGATAAGTAATGATTATTGACATGGATGAGATGCAGGGGGAGTTGTATTTATACACTTGAATTGTTTTGATGTGTTTATTAAGATGGGATTATGTTTTATCTTGAAAAACATACTCAGATGTCTTCAAATATAAATATGTTCGAATAATATTAATCACCTTGATTATACACTATTTTTTCTACATTGGGTTCACACACATAAATATAGAGTTGTCCAATTAAATTCTCTTTGGTTAGAGATTGATGTGTTACTATTATACTTCAAAGAAAAAAAATTAGGATTAAGAGATTAAATTATATTATTCTAGATGAAACCTATGTTTTTCTTCTAATTTTATTTCCAGTAAGGGGGATAAATAATATGCACACACATATGGGGGAGAATTAACTGAGCACACATATTGACTTAGAAGATTTGTGGATTTATTGATAACAAAAAAAGGGGGATATTTATAGTCAAAAGTGTTTTGGTTTCATTTATTTCAATATTTCAATATGTTTTTATATGATAAATTCTTGAGGAGTTGGAGAGAATCATTGTTTTTAAGTTTAGACAAATATTATTAAATCATATGATGATTTCTTGATCCTCAAATTTGCAAATATCATGAAGATATTTATCATTATAACTAATATTTTTCAGTAATAGAATATGTAAAAAGTTGAATTTGTAGATGTACATATTTCAAATATATATAGTGGTAAATTTATAACTAATTATTAGATTGAGAATTTTGTATTTATTGGAATGAGTCCATTAGATAGATTCTTATAAAGTCCACCAAAATAAATGTTACAAATTCCATCAAGAATATATTTCCAAAATGAATTTTTGAAAGCATGGTCACTGAATTAAGGGTAATAGAATGAGTTTACCAAAAAAAAGTTTTTGATAATGATGTTTATGAATAGACGTTGGAGATAAGATAAATATAATTTCAAAGGAAATAGAATTTCAATGTCATTAGACATAGATATATGAATTATAATATATGATGAGAGTTGATTATTTTCAAATAAATTTATATTAGATGAACTCTCAAAAGATCTATATGATAGATAATAGATTTGTGAGTCCAATATTTTAAGAAAGACGAAGGTTTAATGGATAGATTCCATCAGATAGAGGAGTTATAATGAAGAAATATCAAACAAATCTACCTTTACGTTTGTACACTAGACATAGGTTTGAGGATATTTATAAAACATTATAATTTCAATAATAGTTATTATTATGAGCTATGGTTTCAATGATCATAAATCTAACTGATATTTGAAGATTATTTGAGGAGATTGTTGATGCATATAACTGAATAATTTCTTATGAAGAACATTGACATTGAAGTATTAGAGGATTTGAAAGAAGTAAAATGAATTTTTTTTCAGAAATAATATTATAATGAGAATATCCTTTTAAAATTATTATTACATGATTTCAATCCTAACTAGACATCAAATGAAAACTAAGGATCATAAAATCTAGTGTATTTGGAATATTTAGTACCAAATTAAATAGCATGAAAACAAAATAAAAACATTTTTTATTTAATATTAATAATGAGATCATAAATTTCTTTGACCCCATATATATTCATAGAATAACATGGGTAATACATGAACAAAGTGATCATCTAAAAATCCCAGTTATGGAATAATCATTTGAATAAATCATATCACATGTGTTAGATGGAATAACATAAAGACATAAAAAGGAATGGAACATGAATAAACACATGGAAGTATAACATATAGAACATGGTATCATGTAATCATGTAATCATGGAATCCTAGAATTGTGGAAACAACATACAATGTGACATAAGCATGATTCAAGTCCAACCACCAATACCATTTCACATGGAGGACCATGGGTCAAGGCTAACCACTAAGACCATTGCACATGGAGGAGAATGAGTCAAGTCTAACCACCAAGACTAATTAATATAAAATATCATGAGAATAAACATTAAATAATGTATTGGATCACTATTTAGTCACGCCCATCATATCATGTTCATGCATATGTGTTCCACATGAATAATCAAACATAAACATAAGGGTTTACCCCTAGAAAGAAATGGGTATCACAATCATGTCATGGAGCATAACAAATGGGTGTATCATAAGAATGTCCATGAAAGAATGGATTTAAATCATAAATGGAAATTTACAAGAGAAAATAGTCATATATATGATAAATGGTTTCCAAATGAAATGAAAACATATAAAAATAGTGTTCAAGAAACTTTATAAAATATCCTATTTAGTGCGATTTAAGGGAAAATATTAACTAGTATTTAAAGTGGGAAAAAGCATAATTGTTTTCATAGAAACAGAAATTAACTTAGATAGTTTTTCTTGATAAAAATAGTTTATTTATAAAAATAATTAATTCTTAAAAAATATTTTGGTGTGTACTTGAAAATGGGAAATAAAATGGGAAGTTTTCTTTTAATTAGGCATGCTTATCAAGAGAAATTGAAATGGAAACCTTTTTAAAACATGTATTTACCATAAAATAAGGATGATCTAATATTGATATATTAGTTTGTAACATATACACATAATTTAAAATAATTAAATAAAAATATATTAGAATTATATTTGGGTAAATAGAGAGTAAGTTCAACTTTAAGGAAAAATGATAGGTTAGAAGGAATCCCTTACCTTATGTTCGAAAGTATTTTGCACTTGAAATTAATGTCCTGGATAATCAAATTAAATCCATTAATTAATTAATTAATAACATTTTAAATATGTATTTTATTTTTTATAATTTTTTTAATTTCACTCATGTTCTTTTTTATGTGTTATAATATACAATTTCATCATTTAGGAGTATTCATTTCATTGGTTTTCATGATTTGTTCACTTGTATATGTGTATAGGAGATCATGTAAAATGAGAATAGTTTTCCAGAATTGAAATTATTTATTATTAATAAAATTTCATAATATTAAATGTTCTTATATATGTTTTTTTTCAGATGTGAGGATGATTCATTAGATAAAATGTTAATGATAACTATTTAGATTATTTTGGTGTTTTTTTATCATCACAAACTAGTTTTGTTTTATTAATTAATATTATGTATTTATAATGGTCATATAACATTAAATAAGTTATAATACATATATTATAATATTATTTAAACATAAAAATGTTTTAATGTCCAACCCTTAAGGTATTAATTAAAATTAAAAATGAATCATCCATAAATGTGAAAATTCAACACATCACGGACGATGTTTTCATTTTTAGAACAAAAAGAGAGGGGAAGAGAATCGATAATGGTTTTCTCCATTAAAAAAATAAAATTATAGCATATTAAAGATATTTTATTTAATATTTTACTTTTATAAGGAGATTTTATTATTTTAAAATAAATTAAAATCAAATGATAATAAATGAAAATGAAATACGATTTTACCTCTTAATTATTTCTCATTTAGAACCTCCTTGACACGCATGAGTTTGGTCTTTTATTGAGACCAAAGGCTCATAGATGTGGGGGGTAGTATTTAGAATATTATTAGGTAGAACTTGAAAAATATTCATGGATTTTGAGGTTTGAGGAGAAGAGGTGGTAAGGGGTAGTATTTATATTAGGGGGAGAGGGGTGTTTTCGATTATTTTATTCATTTATTTATTATTTTCGATCAAGAATATGAATATTCAGAATTATTATGAATAAATATAGAAAATAAATCATGTGAGTTCAAGATAACGGTCACTTAAATCATCCATGACTCAACCATGACTCAACCATGACTCAACCATGACTCAAAAATTCATTTATTTACTTATAATATTAAATACCATAAATTACTGCATTTCACTATTCATAAAAATTCAAATATTTTATAAAAAACCAAAAAAATTACCCTAAAAATGTTCTGATGTGTAGAATTCAAAAATGGACACTATTTTATGAAAATAATTTTAAAAATATGATAAATTTAATTTTTATTTAAAATCATTATTTATTTTAAAAGTATCGATTTTAAAATTATAATCGATTTTATGACACTACGAAAAATTAAATAAATTATAAAAAAATAATATTATAATCATAAGAAAAAAAGTATTAATTTATGAATCTATTTTTGGAAAATGAATTATCTTTTAAAACATTATATTAATTTTTAAATTGTAAATAAACATTTACTCTTTACAAAAATAACAAAACTTAATTTATAATTTTAAAAAAAATTAATTATTCCATGAAATAAATATATCATGTTTTAATTAATAATACACCTAAATATTATTTATAAAACCATAGGTTTAGTTACTATTATAATGGTCGAGTTACTATTATTAATGGTTAAATTACTATTATAAAGTTCAAGTTACTATTCCATCGGTATAGGTTCCTTAATTTCTAAAAAAACTTCTTATTTAATTAATTAATCATTTATAAAGTTTTTATTGTGTTATAAATGTGAGATTACATGATTTATACTACATGAAATAATTATAATAATGGAAATTTTATTGATAAATTTTTGGGTTGTTACACTCTTCTCCCCTTATGAAATTTTGACCTAGAAATTTCGTTTTACATATTAAGTTGGAAACTGGTGGGGGTAATTCTCCTTTATCTCTTCCTATGGTTCCCATGTTTTATTTTCATACTTATGGTTCCCCTATAGTACTTTGACCAAGTGAGTAGTCTTTTTGCGTATAACTTTATCTCCACAATCCAAGATCTTTGTCTACTTCTCCTCATAAGAGAGATAATTTTGCAACTATACCATCTATGAATTTAGTACATTTGAGAGATATTATATGTACTTCCTAAAGAAGAATACATGGAATAAATTTTGTACTTGATACATGGTTGGTGGAAGTGTCAATCGATGGGCCATTTCTCCGACACGATCAAATAATCTTGAAGGGGCTGATATTCCTGAGACATAGCATTCCTTTCTTCCTAAATATCATGATCTTATTCCATGGAGATATGAGGAGGAATATTATGTCTCCAAAATTAAACTCTAGGTCTTGTCGATGATTTTCTGTATTTCTCTTATGCCGACTTTGAGCTACCTTGATGTGCTGCTAAATGGTTTTTATATTTTCCACCATTTCTTCAACCATTTCAAATCCCATTAGCTTATGTTCACTGACTTCATACCAACATGTTGATGTTTTATATCCTTTCCCATTAAGATATTTTCATGGAGATATTTGGATACTTGAGTTGAAACTATTATTTTAGCAGAACTCGACCATAGGCAGATGTTTGTCCCATCCTCCCTTGAAGATCATAGAACAAGATCTTAATATGTCTTTCAGTGTCTGAATTGTCTATTCAATTGGCCACCAGTTTAAGGATGATAAGACATACTTAAGTTCAACTCAGTGTTTAGATCATGTTAGATACTTTTCCAAAACTTGGAGATAAATCTCGTATCTCTATCATATACAATTTAGTGTGTTACTCTATGCATAATTACCAATTATTTAATGCATATCTATGCAAGTTAATTGAGATACAAGTCCTCTTGAATTGCGATAAAGTTAGTTGTCTTTGTAAGACAATCCACAATGACCCATATATAATTATTCCCTCTGGATATCTTTGTAATTTCGGTGAAAAAGTCCAGGGTGATGTTTCCCCACTTCCATGTTGGTATAGATAATGGTTGCATCATTCCCTTAGACTTTGTTCCCTAATCATTCACTTTATGACATACCAGACACTTTTATGTATACTCAAAGATATCATTCTTCTTATTTTTTCCTCAATAGTTCTCTCTGAGTTCTCGATACATATTTTTTCTCCCTAGGTGAATCGCGAAGGTTAAGCTTTGTGTTTCATTTATAAGCTCTTTATTTATTATTGTATTGGATGGTACACAAAGTCATGACCCAAATCTTATTACTTATATCTCATAACTTTTGAACTTTGAGGATTTCAAATTTCTAATATCTTCCACATTTTTTATAATTTCCATATCATATCTTTAATAATTATTTATTTTCTTTATAAGGGATGGATGGGAAATCATTTGAGAAAGGATTGATGATGGTCATTCCTTAATGATCCTCATGTTCATCCTTCTCAATTATCATCATTGACAAATATGTAGGATCCTTTCTACTTAGAGCATTTTACACCTTATATTCATTACTAGGATAGTAGTAGATTGATCTGTAGTAATATTTGATTAGATCTAACCATATTCATAGGTGCATATTAATATCCTTCTATGTGAATATGTATGTAAAGATCTTATGATCAGTACATATCTCACACATCTTCGCATAGAAATATTTCTATTATATTTTCAATGAAAATATCACACTTGAAAACACCAGATCATGCATGGGATTTTTTTCTCATGAATTTTTATCTTCCTTAAGGCATAGTCTATAAATTTTTTATTTTACATTAGTACACATCCTAATACCTTCTTTTAAGTATCTCTATACACCAAAAATATTTCCCCACTTGTTGGTAGTGTGATCATTGGTGCATTAATAAGCCTTTTTTTAACTATATGAAGTAGTCTTCACATTCACTGGTCCAGAAAAACTTCACTACCTTTTGAGTCAGGTTGGTTATTGGGCTTGACAATAATGATATGTTCTTCATAAATCATCAGTAATACCCACCTAGACAAAGTAAATTATGGACCTCTATTACATATATTGGTCTATCACACTCCTCAATTTCCTTTATCTTGGAAGGGTCCAAAAAATATTCTTTTGATAGTGATAACATGCCCATATAATGATACTTTATCCATCTAAAACTCACATTCACTGTAATTTTATTATACTTTCTCACTTTATAAAGTCTTTATTACAGTATTCAAATTCTCCTCATGTTCCTCCTTGCTCTTGAGGTATATCAAAATATCATCAATAAAGACTACCAAAAATTTGTTGAGGTGATCTATAAAGACTTTATTCATTATGTCCATGAAAATGGTGGGAGAATTAGTTCATCCAAAGGGAGTCATAATAAAATCATAGTGTCTATACATTATTTTAAAGGTAGTTTGGGTAATATCGCCTTTCTTTATGTTTAATTAGTGATATCCCAGCCAAATTTCCACCTTAGATAAATACTTAGCCCAACATAATTGATTGAAAAATCATCTATCAATGGCAGGGGATGTTTGTTATTTACCATGATTTTATTGAGCTAATGATAATCAATGTAGAGTTGAATTGATCCATCCTTATTTTTGATAAAAAGTACTATCACACCCCATGGTGAAGTACTCAAGTGTATAAAAAACATGTCCAAATGATTTTATAATTTCTTCTTTAGTTCTTTCAACTAAATAGTGGCCATTCTATAAGTTTTCTTTGATATAAGAAGAGATCCATAAATAAGTTTAATTTATAACTCAACTTATTGATCAGGAGGAAGGTCTGAAAATTTTTCAAGGAATACATCAGTGTAGTCCCCCACAATGGGAATGCCTTTTAGCATGATTCTATCGATTTTCTCAATCATTTGAGCTAGATATTCTTATTCATAATGTAATAATATCCACAATTGAGACAATTATTCTGATAAATATTTATCATTCTCCTTACACTTGTATATAAATGGAGGATGCTTTGGGATGTGAATAATGATCTCCCTTTCCTAATATTCGATGTTTTCTTTATATAAAGATATACAATTCATTCCTAATATTGCATCAAACTCCACTAAAGGAAGTATGATAAGAATTTATGGGAGGTTTAGTCCAAAAACATTAATCAGGGAGGAGTTATATACATTGGATTCAATAATTTCCCCATTTTATATTCTCACAGGTAACTTAACCTCTATATTTTGAGTTGGTGTCTTAATAGTTCTACTAAAATTGAAATATATGAAAGAATTATAAAATTGGAATCAAATATTATGTTCACTATTATTGAATGAATAACTAGCATACAAATCACCACATCATTTTCAAGATCTAACTTAGTAATAGTGATAGCATATTCCTTTCCTTAAATCCTTGGAGGTTGTTTTTTATTATCTCTAATAACCCTTATCTTAGGGAAATGGATCGCAAAATGAAAATTTTCTTTGTAGTTGAAACATTGTATTGTAGGTTGGGTGTTGATTTGAACCTTCCTTATTCTTATACATTAGTGGTATTCTTCATATCCCTTCAACATTTATTATCCATATTCCCTAGTCTTTCACATTTGAAGCATTCCTGGTTCCCATTGGACAGTTTCTAGGATGCTTCTTCCCAGAACATTGACATGTGGGATGTTAGGTTTTCTTTCCATCAAGGTATTTATATTTTGATCCTCCTATATTAAAATCCATTTCATTCTTTTTATATCTGGTCTCATGAGACCACTGAGAGTCTTCGATCTCTATTTCACCTTAAGGGAACAATATAAAATCTCCTCATAACTATCAATGAATTAAATAACCAATGATTTTCATATACCATAATTTAGTCTGCTAAAGAAGTGATCCACCTTTCTTTCAGTGTTCATGAAAAATTTGTAGGAATATCGTGCAATTATAATGAATTTTTCTTCATACGACCTAATAAAATCGTCTTCCTTTTTCTTTAGGATGAGGAACTCCCTCTCGATCTTAATATGGAGAGTTTGGGGAAAATATTTGTTGAAAAACATTTTATTAAATTCTTCTCATTACATAGAATCAATTTTCACTTTGGACTCTGTGTTCTTGAATAGTTTACACCACTGATAAACTTACCCATCAAAATGATAGACTGCCAACATAACATTCTCTTGTTCTAATAACTAGAGGATATATAATATCTTCTCAATAGAGTTAATCCATTGTTCTGTGGTGAGGGGATCAAGAGATATACTAAACATGGGAGGCTTTTATTGCGTGAAGGATTTAACCACAACTTGATATTTCTTAAGAGAATGAGAGAGTTACAAACGTTTAATGTTATTACTCATAACTTGGACTAGTTTAGAAAGTACTTTCATGAAGTTTTGAGCATCCATTCCCATCAGATTTATAATTTCATTAGGGAAATATTCAAATTTCCTATCACATTGATTATTGGCATAGCTTCTCCAATTTCTATCCATTAAATAAGAAAAAAAAGTAAAATTAGGGGGCACTTTATTTTTTAGCTAATATGAATATAAAAAAGGAAACATTGAACATAAAAGGATAAACTTGTAAAATAAAATAATATCATATCTTTTGATTCCCTGTGTTTTAATCTAGTTTATTCATGGTGATAGAATCATTCCTAGGGTTTATACTAAATTGATCTAGTACTAATCTAAAAAAATAACTAGAACATAGTAAGATACCAAATATAATGACCCTAGATGTATACATATAATATTACATGATTTCAAGCATAACTAGACTTAAAATACTAACCAGGGATCATAAAGTTTAGTGTCTTTGGAATATTAGGTACATAATTAAGAAACATGAAACCAATAAAAAGAATATTTCATTTTGTCTTCATAATGAGATTATAACTTACTCTAGTGCCTTAAATATTTATAGGATAACCTGAGGAATACATGAAAAATGGGATGAGCTACAAATCCCAGTAAGGAAAAAATCATATGCATGAAGCATATCACATGGGTTAGAAGGCATAACATGAAGACATAAAAAGGAATGGAACATCAATAAACATATGGAAGTATAACATATAGAACATGGGATAATTTAATAAAAAAATCATAGAAATGTGGAAAAAATATACAACATGAAATAAAAATTAGTCAAGTCTAATCTTCAAGACCATTGCACATAGAGGAGCTTGAGTCAAGGCTAACCACCAAGACCATTTCACATGGAGGATAATGAGTCAAGGCTAACCACCAAGACCATTGCACATAAACTCTCATTAGACTAAACATTACCAAAGTCATTTGAGCATTATATGGTTTCACCCATCATAACAATTTCATGAATATGTCTAACACATGAAGAATCAAAAATAAACATAATGGTTTACCCATGGAATGAAATGGGTATCATAATCATATCGTGGACCCTAACAAATGGATGTATCATAAAAGTGTCCACAAAATAATAGATTTAAATTATTAATATGAAAAAATAATAATAGATATGAAAAATAATTTCCAACTGAAATGAAAACAAATAAAAATAGTGTTTAAGAAACTTCATAAAAGATCCAGTTTAGTGTAGTTTAAGGGAAATATCAATAACTCTTTATAGCAAGAAAAGGAATAATTGTTTTTATAAGACCAGAAATTAAATTAGATAGTTTTTCAGGATAAATAGAGAGTTTTTATAAAACTAATGGAGGATAAAAATAGATTATGGAGTGTACTTTAAAATGGTTAAGAAACTGGGAGGGTCCCTTTTATCGGGCTTTCTTATTAGGAGGAATTGAGAAGGGGACATTTTTAAAACATATATTTCCCCATAAAAGAAGGATGATATAATTTGGATGCATGAGTATGGAACATATAAATAGAATTTAAAATAATTAAATAAAGATAAAGAATAATTTCATTGGGGTAAAGAGAGGTTAAGTGTAACCCTAAGGAAAAATGACGGTTCAGAAAGAATCCCTTACCTTATGTATGAAAGCGTTCTACACTTGAAAATAATGTCCTGGATAATAAAATTAAATCAATTAATTTATTAATTGAGAAAATTTTATACTTATATTTTATTTATAATAATTTTATTAAGTTCATTCATGGAATTTTTGATGAGTTGCCAGATACAATTTTTTGTTTCACGTGTGTTCATTTCCTTGGTTTTCATGATCATTTCAATTCTATATGTGTATGTAAGATCAGTTAAAATGAGAAAAGTTATCCATAATTGAAATTATATTCTATTATTAAACATAAATAATATTAAATAGTCTTATATATCAATTTTTTCTAGATTTTAGGATGATTCTTTAAATAAAATTTTAATGATAACTATTTAGATTATTTTGGTATTTTTTTGTCATCACGGACTTGATATGTTTTATTAATTAGTATTATGTATATATATTTGTTCAAGAACATTAAATAAGAATTAATACATATATTAAAATATTTTTTAACCATAAAAATGGTTTTATTACCAGAGTTGAAGGTGGTAATGGAAATTGGAAACTCGTCATCCTTGAATACGATAAATCAATACATCACGGACGATGTTCTCAGTTTTAGAACAAAAGGATATGGGAAGAGAATTGATAATGGGTTGTTAAATTAATAAAATAACATTACATTATATAAAATATAATTTATTTACCATTTCACTTGTATAAGTGGAGGTTAGGAGTGTAAAATAAAAGAAAATTAAAATAGAATTACTTAAAACAAAATAAGATTTTACCTCTTGAATTCCTTCTCTATGAGAACCTCCTTGAGGAACTTTAGTTTGGTATTTTATTGAGACCAAAGGCTCATGGATGTGGGGGAGGGACTTGGAATGAGTATTATACAGAATTTGGATAAGATTCAAGGATTTTTAAGTGTGAGGAGAATAGGTTTTGAGGGTTGGTATTTATAGTGGGAGGGGAGGAGTTTTTTTTATTATTTTATTCATTTGTTTATAATTTTAGCTCAAAACTATGAATAGTGAGGATCGCTATGACTAAATAAATTAAATATAGAATTTTATTTCGAGATAATGTCTACTTAAATCATCCATGACTCTACTATGACTCACGAATTCATTAATTTACATATTATGTAAAATATCGTAAACTACAGTATTTCACTATTCACAAAAAATTCAACTATTTTTGAAAAATCCCAAAAATGCACCCTAACCATTTTTCAAAATTCATAATCTAAAATTGGAATCAATTTTATGAAAATTATTTTCTAAATATGAGAAAATTTATTTTTATTTAAAATCATTATGTATTTGAAAAATTCTGATTTTAAAATTATAACTGATTTTATGAAACTTTGAAAAAATAATTAAAGTCTCATAAAATTATCTTATAATTTTAAGAAAAAAATAATCTATGAATCTATTTTATGAAAACGAATTTTCTTTTAAAACATTAAATTAATTATAATATTGTAAATAAATATTTACTCTTCACAACAATACAAAGACTTAATTTATCATTTTTAAAAAATTTATTTACTAATTCCATGAAATAAATATATTATATTTTAATTCATAAGATACCTAAATTTAATTTACACTACCATAGGCTTGGTTAAAATTCTATTGGTTGGGTTACTATTCTTATTGGTTACATTACTATTCTAAAGGTCAAGTTACTATTTTATCAGTATAGGTTTCTTAATTTCTAAAAATGCCTCTTATTTAATTAATTATTCATTTATAAAGTTTATATTGTGTTATAAAAGTGATTTAATGTGATTTATACTATATTAAATAATTATAAGAAAGAAAATTTCATTGATAAAATTTTTTTTTGTTACAAAGTTAAAATTTTAGCCCTTCATTCTTCCTTGATTTGTAGAGGAAAATATGGAGATAAATAGAGGAGAGGTCATTTAGAGTTGTTGTTGTTGTTGTTAATAAATAGTAGAATCACTATTTTTTTTATAGAGAAAAGTATGAGTTTCCAACCAAAATTATACTAGGTTAAAGAAGTGGTGAATCAGATGAAATATCTTTGGAAAAAGACCCACCAAACAAAGAAGTATTGAATGGATGGAGCACCAGACAAAGAAGGACTATCATATTGAGGTTCCTCAAATTAATGTGAATTTGAAGGATCACAACTGACTTAAGGGTAAAATAAATAACATACTAGGATATGTTGCATCAAATATTGGTGTATTGGACTAAGGTTAGCAGACAAATCATACCAGAAAGAGTATTACCAGGTGGATTTTTGGTGAGGAATATTTATAGAAAATGTTCTGGAAAGATTTATTTTGGAGAAGATATAAGTCTTTCATGATTAGGAAAAAGTTTCAAGACTTAAATACTTTCTATAAATCTATTTAAGATATTTATTAATTTGTATAACGAAAAATCATATCTAACAAGCTTGTAGAGGATAACCATCTAAAGAAGAATATAATTCTGTAGTGGACCAAAAAGGAATAAGGAAGATATTTTAGCATGGGGTATAACCAATTTCTAAAGAGACTCGTGACTCAGGGCAAAGCTAGTTGAGATGGAATAAAAAAACAAGGCTAGTTGGGGACATAACCTATTTGTAAAATAGTGTGTATTAATATAAAACCTTGTGAATATAATGTGTTTATATATCTCTCTATATTTTATGCATGTGAGGTAAGCTTGTGATATATATTTGAGTGGATCAAGAAATCTAAAAAATTTCATACATTGAGTTCTGAGAAAAATTCTTAAAATAAAGGGATCCTCGATCCCCCCCCCCCCCCCCTCAGTGATCCTATCATGATATGGGAACTACAAAAATTAAAAAGGTGGTTTTTTTGATTTAATCCATTGAAAGTTAATTATAAATGTTCCTCTATCCTTGAAACTAACATTAAACACATGACATATACAATTTCTACCCTATATAACATATCCATTTTTATTAATTCTTGAGCTGACTAAAATATATATAATTTCATAATATGTAATTGTCTCATAATGACCACACACTTATTTAAAATTAAACTAAGGGACATGATGTTATGAAATAATAATATAAGTAGACACAATACATATTTATTAGTCAAATACATCTACTTGATTAGAAACATTCCAGATCATATTTTATTAAGAAAAATTCTCAAATAACTTTTAGATTGGAAGAATAGTATGAATCCTCAAAAGTAAGAAAAAATTTTACAATCTCGCATCAAAATATTCATATTCAATTCCCACTTAAGTATCCCCATTGACACAGATGATTCCCCATGTGGTGTTTTGTGACCACCATTTGTGGTATAAAATGTTACTAGTTAAGGATGAAATTAAAAAAGTTGGTCCACTTATGAATAGGATCTACCTGATGGATAAAACTCATGGATTCTTTGTTATTCATTTTTTGGGTTGTTGTATCTATAGAAAAATAACTCTTTATTTTGATAAAAAAAACTATCACAAGTGTTTAATACTTATGAAATGACACTTTTTTGTCTCATCATTGCTTGACTTTCAATTTTTTAATTAATCGTTATTATAACCTAATTCAAATACCCATCAGTTTTTACTACATTATTTTATCTTGTTTTAAAATAAGATAGTCTATTTGAAACTTTAATGTTTCAAGTTTTTTGGGAATAAGTGGAGAAGTTGAGAAACCACTACATAATGACAATGTTAAGGTTTCATTGTACTGAATTTTAACCCAAGATGACATCAGTATGATACACCTTGCATTGATTTTTTATTTTGTTTTATATTATAGTTAAGTTAATGTTGTAAAGATAACACAATATTTTTATTAATCACATTTAATAAAAAAATACACCATTGTTCTAGAAAGTTAAGATATAATATAAATATAAGACACCAAAATATTGATTTTCAAACCCATACCATGTCAAAAGTGTCAATGAACTATTGATAAATATCACATGATAATGTTTTCAAGTGACCATTATACTATTATCAAGAGTGATGAGAGTTTTTAAACACTAATTTTTTACTTCAACCTAACACAAATAGATTTAATGAAATAAAATCATATCAAGTAATAATATATAGATATTACACATACAATTATTTATTATATTTTATATCAACATAATTTTAGGAACACAACATATTATTATTCAAGGATACTATAAGTAAGGATTATCCAACATAACAATATGTAGCTCAAAAAATGGGATCTATGATACTTTTTTTCTTTATGATCATTTAGAAACATTTTTTTTATGAAAATAAATGAACAAAACTAAATGTGTGATGTGTTTATAAGAGAAATATGGAGGAGAACTTGGATGATTATTAGGACTTTTACTTTTTAATAATCTACTACCACGATCATGTTAAATTTTTTATACATCTTTAGACTACGTTGTTTAATTTTGGTTTATCTATTATTTTATTTATTTATTTATTATTAAACTGTGATTAATATGTATTATTTTTTATTGATTTCTGTCATAGAATATGTTCTATGTAATTGGTTATACCGCTGTAAAGGGAACAATTTTAATTAGTTCTATTACCTTAATAAAAGTAAATATGTCTTGGATGTTCATAAATTATAAAATAAATTATATAAGGGATTTGATTCCCTATAAAAATTTATAAAAATATACTATTATTTAAATGTCTCAAGGAGTTAGAGAGACTATGGATAATCGATGTAAGACTTCATGTTCTAAGCACTAAAAAAAATATTGTTCACTCTCTATTTTTATTTTCTTCAAAGTTTATCATGGTAAATTTATCTCCTCATTACCTTAAACATGATTATATTTGAGAAAAAAATTGGTATTTGAGTGTATGAATCTATTGTAAATTTCTATTAAACTAAACCTATCATAGAAACTATCTAGTCTAATGGAATTCTCTTTGTTTCATTTATGGTGAAACACTAATGATGGATGTATACAATATAGGTTACTATATTTTTATGGAATTATTTTGTATATCAGAAGACCAAAATGGAAGATGAATTAAATAACCTAAGCATAGATCACTAAACTTATGTTGTAAAATGTTATAAGCTTTCTAAAATTGACTTGGATTCACTTATCTATAATGATGCAACAAAATATTTTTTAAATTAAAAAATTATCAATATATTTTATTTTTTATTAGTAGAAATATTTTTTTGTCAGGTTTCAGTATGTAATACAAATTATGACATTTGTATAATACTTCATGTCACACAAACTAGGACCAAAAACCCTTATAGACAAAAATATTTGGTTGTGATAAATATCATGATTCAAAGATGTATTATATAGATGTAGTAGAATAGAAAAATTTTCATAGATTCACTATGATTATGAAAATGATGATCTATTTATGAAAAACCTTATAAAACAAAGTTATGGTGGAAAGGATACTAAGAAATTTAAAAAAAAACAAGTTCAATGAAAATAAGGTTATAATCAATAAGAGATATAATTTTAAGGAATATTTAATGGACGAATTCATTAGTTCATTACTTTATTATGATCCATAATTGATGTAATTTTTATAAGTATTAAATAGTAATAAAAAGGTAATATATTTTAAATAAAACAAATGTTTTATCTACTAAATATTGGAATATTGATGTATATATGGATGATAATAAACTAGGATAAATGTTTAAAATAAATAATGGGATTTTCAAAAATAGGAACAATTTTCAAAAATCAGCGGGAAGATAAAATGGGAGAGATAATAGAAGGAAGGAGAGAAATGTTAAACCCTCTAATAATAATTAGAATTATATAAATATTACTTGTTATGAGAATATTAAGATGACACATCAAGCATGATTACCCTAAACTAAAGAATAAAATAAAGGATAAAAATTATAAAATATAGAGGAATATGGAAATGTATGATTCATAGAGTTCTAATGATGATATATCCTCTAATGAAGAATATAAATAGGATAAGGTATTAACACCTTTTCAAAATGTAAACTTTTTTCTAGGTCAGTTATTTAGATTATATCTCAAAATTTATAAAGACCGTTGTTGAAATGTTAAATGTTGTATCTGATTAGATTTAATATTAATTTGAGTAAATTACAAGTTTATATGGAAAGTTAAAGGATAATTAAAAGAAACTGATTAATGAGAATAACAGTTTCGTTCAAAAGATTGAGAATATGATTAATAAAACCTTTGTAAGTAAATCCAAAAAATCTATTAAATTCAACAAGCTTAAAGCTGATGTTGAATAGTTGAATAAGGCCCTAGAAAAATTCATTAGTGTAAGAAATGATTTTGATAATTTAATATATTTTTAATATAATACTAAAAATATAAATTGAATTGGTTACAATGGTCCAATTCCAATTATTTATAAGAATTTAGTGGTTAATACCACAACTGGTGGTATCTCTTATATTACATGTTTTAATCAGGGTATGAGAGAATATTATTCTAGTGAATGTTCACTAAGGAATCCTAAATCTTTGATAAATATAAAAAAATTATTTCTAAACCTTTATCTTGTAAAACCCCTTCCAATACTACTATTATTTCAATATTATTTCTTAAATGCTGAATTACTAATCTAGATAGACCCAATGTTTCATTGGTACCGATATATTCAATTGTTTGATTATTTTTTGACAAATTCCTTTGAATGCATAGAAATGAATTGTAATAAATATATAGTGGGTGCTCAAGACACATGATAGGAAACCCATCGAAATTAAAAAATTTCAAAAATGTGATGGAGGTGACACTATATTTGTAGAAAATTATAAAGTCAATATCAAGGGATTTGGTGAAGTGGGATTCAATGTCATAATTATTACCAATAATGTTTTTTATATTGAATGTTTACAAGATAATACTATTAGTATTTTTTAATTATTTGATGATGATTTATTTATTAAATTTAAAAATGATAAGTTACATGTCTGTAATAATGATATATAGTTGTTTGCTTCCAATAGAAAGTATAAGGTTTGTAGTATTAATCTTGATTATTAATCCTCATAAAAATGTTAAGAGTTTGAATTATTTAAAGTATAACTATTATTTTTGGTACATATTGTTGGGTCCCTATAATATCCAAATATTATATTAAAAGTTTAAGCATAATAATGCATTCCAAAATATATATATAAAAGTGGAATGAAACTTTTTCTAAGATACTTATATGAAAGGAAAACAACATAGGTGATATTTTAAGATTATTAATGAAGTGAGAACCAGAACATCTTTATACCTTCTATAGTTGGATTTTTTGGGACATACTTGAGTATCCAATCTAGGTGAAAAATGTATGATTTTTGTATAGTAAATTATTACACCATGATCACATGAGTGTGATTTTTAGCTCACAAAATTTATAACTTCTCTATGTTTTCAAATTACAATAATTGTTTTCTATATGAGAATGTTTTCATGATTATTTCTAATGTTCCCATGTATATCGTGAAGATGAAGTCCATGTATAACATGTTTTATTTTTATCAATTATTATTGTTCAAGTATCAAATATTTGGAATTCATTGAGGATATCTATGTTCTCAAGGGATATTGATGCAACATAAAAAAGGTTAAATGCTTTCATGAATGATATATATTAAATAATATCCTAATAAATATGAGAGGAGTAAGGATTTTTTTGGATGAATTAATTTAAGTACTAATATATTTTATAAAAAAACTATGGATACACTTTTAAAGTTATATATGGAGATCAAATAATATTTTGAAACAATCTTATTCCTTTATAACTCATAGAGGAGACTCATATATAATATGTAGTTTCCATTGGTTATAAGAATACTTGATCAATGAGGGATAAATATATCTCATAAACACTATCCAAACCAATTTTTTAGTGACATAAATTTCCAAAAGGAGTTATTTATAGACTCTACCTATGATGGAGCTCAAAGAAGAAAGAGTAGTATGATTTGATTTAGAAGAATCATGACAAATACTGGAACATATTATGGTTTCTATAGAGTACTATATATGAAGTTGAGTCTTATACGTAAACAAAATTATTGGAATATAAGTTTGTAGAAAAAAAATATGAAATGAACTTATGTAAATTAGTTTTTTTATTATGAAGGATCTATCTATATATTCATCCTGATGTGTCACACTAAAAAAGGAGAAAACACCATGATGTAGTGAGGAATGAAGTTATTATGTAAAAAATCATATAGTAATATATGTTGGTTTCATCAAGATTTTTTCATTATATTTGAATCTTAAAAAGATTAAAAATAATAGTTTTATTATGTCATAAGAATTATGCCACAATAACATTCCATGATTTACACAAAATATAGAAGTAATGTTGGGTCCATGTATAGACATTATGGTCATATGGTTATGCCAAAATTTCATGCATTGTGTAGTAAGAGTCAAAATTAATCTACATGTTCTAGGATATATCAATTTTATGTCACTTTTGGAATGGATGGTTTGTGAATCATGCTATAGTATTTATGTGTCATGCCATAATATATATCATGTCTTACATATGATATTTGAGGTTTAAATTGTTATATTTTGAAAATATTAATCATGCTATAATGTTTATGGTATTTTTGTAGATTTGAAGGATCTTTATGAGTAATTTAAATAGTAAACAAAAAACATTAGTCAAAGAAATTTATAATTGATTATGACCATATATTATTCCATGATTTGGAAAAATAAATAATATACAAAATTAAATTCCTTATCAATTTGAAGTATATTGAGTTAATTTAAATGGGATATTTTGGTATCTTAACGGATGAATTTCACTTAAGATTTAGTGGGATTAACACCCAAAGAAGAATGAGTAAGTCCAAGATTTATTTATTGATCAAGATTTATGATGAAGATATATTAATGATATGAATATTTTTATAAATTTACTATTCTTGATGTTATATAAACTTTACTAATTTTATGAGACTAGTGTGTGTGTGTGTGAGTGTGGGTGTGTGTGTGTGATCAGCACATTATGAGATCATTGAAAAAGAGAGGTTCATGTAACTTCTTCATGCTTGAGAGAATAAAATTTCACAAAATGCCTTCTAAAATAGATTCACTTGAGGAATATGGAGAAACATAATACAAGAAAAAAGAATTTTTCTAGGGATCTATTTCACTTATTTTCTTGGAAAAAAATAAAATATTTTAAGACTATGAACCTTATCTATCCATTTATTTTATTATCATTGATAATAATACATTTACATGGATATCGGGATAATAACTATTGGGTAACAAATAATAGTCACTTGATACTAAGAGTGTATTAATTATAAACAAATACATTAATTCCTGTAATTTACCTACTTTATTTCCCATATCCCTCATCACCATCCCCTCCATTATCACCAATTCATTTTTTTCATGTTGTCTCTACACTAACTGTAAGTATGATAAAGGAGATTTAAAATAGAGAAAAAAATTGTGTTCAACTCAGACTACTGATTTACCTCCACTCAAGTATCTCACATCTCATAACTGTGTCTAACTAGTGGTGTCATAAAATATTTAATTTGAATGTTATAGGTACACCCATGAATATAATGAGTTATTGAATGAAAGTGTAAGTATCTATTGTTACTAGGTTGCTTAAATCTAGTAAATGATTTCTTTTTTTTATTTCACCTAAGGAGTAAAAATACATTTTTAGGATAATAGAAGTCTCTTTTATGGTGTTTTTTTATTTTATTCATTCTTTACTGGAGTAGTATTTTATATTTATTCTATATATATTTGAAAATTATAATTTTTCTATTTGATCCTCTTTATAAAGAAGTAAAAAATTTAATAAGCTTTTCACTAGCTATTAAAAAGATAGTTATATTATAAAATCACTGACTATGTTCAATAAGACATTATGGAATTAAATAAAAATGAAGGAAAAGAAATTAGGAAAATTAATGTGTATCTATGAAAATTATCAATTGGTGATTTCATAAATTTCTTTGAAGATTGATTGAAAAACAAAAAGCTTCAAACTAAGATATCAATTATAAAGTTTAATATTGATTTGGCTCAATGATAGGAAAATTTTAGGAATAAATATGACTTACAAGCTAAATATGAATTAGGTTATTTTAAATTTTATCATATTAATATCTAATCTATAATTTAAGGATTATGGGATAAAATCAATGAGGCTAAGATGAGTTTATTCAAAGGTTAACTAAAAGTTAAAAATTTGTATGTCTCAAATTCTATATAGATTAATGTAATGTATTCTAAATTAAAGAATATAATGTATTATGAATATGAAATTTTATATCACAGTAGGTGATTATTGAGAAATAACATGAGAAGAATGATATTATTAGATTTGTTACAATGTCAAGAGGAACTCTAAAATAAGAGAGAAAATAACTTCTAACAGAGAAACTTTAAAGATTCCTTTGAAGATTAACAGTATTATATTACATTATGAGAAGAGTGATTGTGATTATAATATGGAAACTCTTAAATTTAATAAATATAAGGGTAAATGGTTTGAAAATAAGGATATTACATCTTTTAGAAGTCACGATGTCCTTTATTATTAGGTGAAGTAGAATAAGAATAATGGTGGGAAGAATATCATACCAAAGGATAATAGGTAATTGTATAAGGTAACATTATATTAAATAAGAAAGATGATTCTACTGAGTAGAATAAAAAAGAATAACATTAAATATTATAATTTTATGTAAATTGTTATTTCTATGAGGAATTGAAGACCAAATTAAGTTTTTTATTTTGTGATTTATTTGGCTAGAAATTGAATAAATGATGGTATATATTATAGAAATGAAATATTATAATAAGAATAAAGTGAATTGGATAGAATAATATAAAAATTTTTCTACCAATCATGGTGCACATAAGGAAACATGGATATGGTTAAAACAATAAGAACACACTAAAAACATGTCTCATATGGATTCCAAATAAATTATTATTAGATATTTATGTGAATTATTATAATAATTGGAGTCATAATAACATACATGAAAATGTGGGTATGGAAACAAAAGTGTATCTCACCAAATAGATGGTAGATTAAAAATGGAAAAAATAAACTAGTCACTTAAAGAACCAATAAAATATGATTTATGTTTTAACATATCTATTCCAATTTGAAGAATTAATAGTTATCTATTTAATTTGTATTTGAATCTCTAAAATCTAAACATAGTGTTCATTTATCTCTATACATGGAGTGAAAATTTTGAACCTCTAAAAATTAAAAGGTATTAAGGAGTAAAATACAGCAACATGAATAAATAAATTAAGATGAAAATATGTTGTTGATGTCTTAAAAAAATATATGGAAGGTCTTGATATAAATTATGGATAAAAAGTGGTGAAAATGTGGATCAAAGGTAAATCTAGAATTCTTTTTAACATATGGTTGTTCCAAATGATACAATTGCCTCCTTTCAAAATTGAGGCAAAAATTTGTGAAATGTATTCTCTTATTTGTGATTGAATTACTTTACATATTTTATCATTAATGTTTATTTGATAAATATAAGATTTCATTTCAATTGGAATTTTCATATGGGGATATTATATGGGAAATATAGACTAAAAATTGATTACTCTTGTTTCTTACATAGAGATTTCTCTTATAATATTTTAGTAGTTAATTAATTTTATTATTAAGTATTAATTGTTTGAATTCCCGAACTACCTATTGAGTTATTATATAAAATGAAATTAGAGAAGGACAGTGATGCAATAGATTACCCCTCAAATTATTGAAGAAACTTTTATTGTTTATTTGTTAATAATTTA
This sequence comes from Viscum album, assembly GCA_963277665.1. Lineage (NCBI taxonomy): Eukaryota > Viridiplantae > Streptophyta > Magnoliopsida > Santalales > Viscaceae > Viscum > Viscum album. Next base: position 1,333,161,490 of record OY728132.1, on the reverse strand, counting down.
AAATATACTAACTATTAATAAAGGATAGAAAAAGGAAATAGTATTTCCTTATTGAAATGGGAGTAAATATATATGGGGATAAAAATATCATATCCCCATGAATTTCTATTTTTATTCCTCTAAAAGGGGGAGAAATTTATTAGATCCGTCAATGGGGAGAGACTGAGGTATAATCCTAATCACTTTCCCTCTATTTTTCCATTGGATTTTTTTTTAAATAGTAGAAAAGACACATAAATATTTATAATTTTTTACAAAATTTAAAAGGGGTAATTTTGATAGAAATTTAGGATTTAATGTTTGTGTTACTAAAATTATTTCAAGTGATTTCATTATGGAATAAATAGTTTTTATGATGTAGATTTTTTATGGACATATTTCTAAAAAAAGGAAGATTAATGTGACCTTTTATATCATAGAGATGAATTAAATGCATATAGTGTTGGATTCTTTATCATTTTTTATTATTTATGTATTTTGGATTTGGAATTTATTTAGGATATTAATGTTCTTAAGGGATATAAATGATTCATACAAAATGTTGAATTTTTTATAGAAGATAAAACATGAAAGAGATCATCATAAAGATGATATTAAGTTAGGTTCTACTTTAGATGAAGATATTAAAGTTCTAGAATCTTTTATACATAGTTATTTTCCATGTTATTTTTAAACTAATTTGTTGGAAACTATCATATAAATTAATGGATCATGGAGAATTATGACATATCATAAATACTATCTAAAATGATAGTGTGGTGGAATGAACTACCAAAATTAGTTGTGTTACAAATATAGGTTATGTGTTTGATATTTTATCATTTTACAGTGGATTTATTATAGATGATGAATTATTATCAATAATGAATAGATTGTATGTTGAAAAATTAAAAGGTGATGTTATAAAAATTATAGAATGTTACAATCAAATAATACATGGTAAAATATATTAGTGAATTATTTTGGACATTGAAAAACATGGCATTGGAGTATAGATATGATTTTAAAAGATCAATAAATGGAGTTATGAAAATACAAGGAAAATGATCATGGAAAATCTAATGGATGTGTGAGGAAATAGAGATTTCATAGGGAGTGATTATCAATATGAATTGTAATAATTTTAGATTATATAATCAATGTTCAATCAAGAATATTACAGTAGTAGAATAATTATACGCACGTGTTATGGAATTTGGATAAGAATATAAAAATTAATATGAAGGAAAATATCACCATGAATTTTATGGGATGAAATACATTATGGTGATGATTAATATGATGACAATGAGGTGTTTGTAACCATTTTAGAATCCATTTCACCATGGATTTAGTCATATTATAAATTTAATAATAGTTTATATCATGGTTTTATCCATTATGGAGAAGAAAAATGGGTAGTTAGCCATATTAATTGAGGAATTGTGAACATGGATAAAAATAATAAAGGAAAATGGCATGTTAAATGATGTCTATGTCATAGGGGACATCATAGTGTTGAAAATAAAAAGTAAAGATGAAAAATGATTCAATTTATGGTATATGTTAGAATAGAGATTGAAGTCATGATGTTTAAACCTGAACTAGGGAGTTGATGATGGAAACAATTTTAGTGAAATCCATTATAGATTAAAAAATATCTATAAGGAACATGATGTAATGAAATGGTAATTTTTGAAGTCATAGAGGTTCCATGTATGATTTATGAAATTGGAAGTTGGGGATTGATTATATAATGTCCCGGACCTAGATGCCACTCAACATTTCCCCGAGCCCTATGGGCTACATGGAATCAAGCACATCTCCCCAAACTCTAGAGGCTTACCACTACAAGAAAACGCATAAGTGAGTCCTTGGGAAGACTATGCCTTCATTACCAGAGTATATCACATCAGAAGTCAGTCATAATCAATAGCGAAAGCAGATACAATAAGAAGACAATAGATAAAATATATAAGAAAGAAAAGGATATATAACAAGCCTAGAAATGTCACATACTCAATGATACAAATGATACATGTGTCTAAAAAATAGCCAGAATAGGTACATTTTCATACAATACAATATAAGTATCCAAAATGACAAAAAGATCAAAATGTTCATGCTGTATCGTAAGCCTCATCTTAGTCCCATGATCAATTTCTCTAACGAAATAATAATCAACTAGTGTTAGGAATCTTTCCCCTATTATCACCTAAAACCATATAATCTATTTGAGTCCCCAAGGAGTCCCAAAAAGGGTGTGAGATAAAAATCCCAGTAGGTAACCACCTAGAAGTCTACATGGTTATAAACAACATAAAGAAGTATACTAAATAGGTGTGAGTAAGTAGTAACATAAGTTTGAAAGGCCATGTCATATTTCTACTACAAAAAGTAAAACTAAATAGCCTCTCAAGGCTCCCTACAACAATTGATATCTCCTAAAAAGGCAGTTATAAAAAATGTAAACATGTGACACAAACTCACCATATATCCATCAATATCTATCCTACATGACCATGACATTTAAAGAAAACATATCAAACCCATTACCTCATTGTATAACCAACAATGTCATATATCCCACATCCATGCCTTATAGTTAAGTATAGACCATTAAGGGTCTGATCTAAGGTGTTGAAGATCAAGGAATCCTCATCGAATCCCAGTAGAATCTTGATGGAAACTCGATAAAGGAATTGGTTGGAGTTCTAGGAGCATGTGTGCCAATATTTCCTATGTGAGTAAAAACAATACGGATCTAAGGGGTATCAAGGCCTGAGGTATCCCATGGAATCAAGACCCTATGAGCATACACTATTTAGGGTGTCCACTACTACATTCCAGATCTATGGAGAGTCATCCATGGAATCTATACAATCATTCATCTATTCTGTATCATATATCAATTTAATTCTATATGAGTCTACCCACTCATATAATCCATTTCATTTAATTCCATTTTATGAGTATACCTTTTCTTTATTAAAAGAAAATATCATTAATGATGAAGATTAGCAGAAGTACATGTGCAAATCCATGAAGGGAAATTTTCCAACCAGAACAGGTTGGTATCGAATGGGTCTGAAGCTGCCAGCTGATGGGCTGTATTTTTTCCTTCCCTTTTGGTGAAGGAGAAGGTGCATAATGAGAAACATTGGCGAAGTGAGATGTTTCTCCTGATGATTATTCCAAATGACCGAAGCCTTCCTTTGTTGTGATTAATAGCATCGATAATGGTAAGACAATCAAACTCAATGATGATATCACCCCATCCACGGTCAATAGCGAGCATCATACCAGCAAGGATGGTCATGGCTTCTGCAACTGCTGGTTCCCAGAATGCCTGATGTGGTTCATATATAGCATCACGGATTTTCCCCAGATGATTTCAGGCAAGGAGGTCGAGGGCAACAAGCCCATCCTTTAGAAGAGATGTGTCCATGTTAATCTTAAGAACTCCTTCCGTAGAGGGATTCCAATGAGCGGGATGGGAGGGGGTAACACCTGGCATAGAATGTTCATTGTGGATTTTCCAACCCTCAATCCAAGAAGTGGCCCGATCAATCCAGTAAATGGGGGGTATGTGATCTTGATGAAAAATATCATCATTGCGCTGGAGCAAAATAATCCAAGACAAAGTGCAAAGTGAACCAACATTTGCCGAAGGGAGAGAGGATCACCAACGTGTAAGGAGATCGGGAAGGTTAGAGTCCAATTCCAGTGAAGCAACAGAAGCCGGGCCCCATTTATTCCAAATTTCCTTAGCTCCTGGGCAGTCAATGATAGCATGTAGAGGGGTTTCTGGAATGCTTAGGCAGAAAGGGAAAAAACGGAGCTGGTCATATGTCAGTAAACAAGCAGGGTCATTGTTGGGAGAGTGCCCATACAAACTTTCCACCAAAATTAACGGATTTTTTGGGGGACGTTGAGGATCCAGATCAATTTCCATGGTCCCTCATCCCGGCCGACTGAGTGGATTCCAAGATCAAGCCTATAGCCGGATCTCACTGTGTAGCCGCCTGAGATGTCATTGATCCAGAAGAGATGGTCAGGGCCTATGTATGGTACCTAGGTAATGCTAAGGAAAATTCTTTGATCTCTTTAGTTAAACCATTCAAGGATCTTTTCCAAACACCACCCCTGTCCCTAGTCGGAAAGAAGGCAGCTGACAGTGGAATCTTCAAGACCAGGTTGGGAGGGGGATGTAGCCCGAATACCCTCCTTATCAATAAGCCAGGGATCAGTCCAGATTTTGACAAATGAGTCAATCTCAATCCTCTAGCCCAGACCTTTATCCAGGAGCATTTTATCCCTCCAAATGCTTCTCCAGAGGAAGCTAGGTCGGGGACCAAGAGAGGAAGCATGAAAGTATGTGTGGGGAAAGTACTTGGATCGAAGAACTCACGCACATAGAGATGATGGATAATTAATTAGGTTCCATCCTTGCTTGGAAAATAGCGCGTAGTTAAAGATATAAAGATTCTGGAACCCCATCCCACCCTCTGATTTGGGTCTGCAAAGTTTCTCCCAGGCCACCCAGTGGGGTCGATTCCTTCCATCATTCTTCCCCCACCAGAAATTGGCAGTACGTGTGTGTATCTGGTCAACAATGGCCATCAGGAGCTTAAATAGGGACATAAAGTATATGGGGAAAGATTGGATGACAGCTTTGATGAGGGTCTCTTTGCCAGTTTTAGAAATTCTTTTTGGGGTCCAGCCTTGAATTTTTTCTCAATCCTATCCACAAGAGATGCAAAGATTTATTTTTTGGATCGGCCAATCACCGTGGGGAGCCTGAGATACTTCTGATGTTTATCAACCATATGGATTCCAGTTGATGCGCAAAGTGCATCCCTCTTAGAAGGAGGCACCCCTACAAGAAGGAAATTTTAGATTTTCCATGATTTATTGTTTGGCCAGACGCCCTCTCATAATGACGGATTTCTTGGATGATCTCCCGGTATTCATTAATTGTTGCTCTGGAGAAAAGGAGGCAGTCATCAGTGAAGAAGAGATGCAAAACTGGAGAACTAGATCGACAAACTTTTTCCCCATGAATAGAATTTGAAGACACAGCTCTAGAAATAAGATTAGAAAAAATATAATCCACTAGTATGAAGAGAAAAGGGGAGAGGGGGTATGACAACCCTGATTTTATTACAAACTTAAAAATGATTTATTACATAAAACTTCACTCGATACAACAAAGAATATCGAGATTTTTAGTGTCTTTGGGGATTAGGATCATTACATAAAAACTTAAAACATTAAATACAACATCTTTATTGAAAACTTCCTTTACATGACCACTACATTCCCTCGTACTTAGCATTGCATGGGGTAACCGGAGGACATGCATAAGAAAAGGGTGAGCTATAAATCCCAGTAAAGGATTACACCTGGAATAACATGAGGAGTACAATACATGTTAGACAATAGGCATATCTATAGATCATAAAAGAAACATGAACATAAAGGCATGATAAATCATGAAAATCATAACACGGAAATGTGGCAACAACACTTAACATGGAATTAGCATGATCCAAGGCCCATTGCACATAGAGCATGAGTAAATCCTCATTGCACATGAAGCACGAGTAAACCATCGTTGCACTTGAATTAGCATGAGTCAACAATCATTGCACATGACATATCATGATACTATACTTTACCCAATGCATTGGAGTGCTATAAGGGCGCACCCTTCTTAAACATTTCATTTCATGCATAAGTGTGCCACATGGATCATAAAACATGGATTCATAAAACATAATAATTTATTCCACAATAAAGTAATGTGGATTTAATACATGAAACTTTGTAATCAATAACTAAATGTGCATAAATTTGAATACCCTTGATGGAGAAATGGGCATGGTATCCACTACCCAATGGCATTGGCTAAGAAAATCGGTGTGATTTCGGCAGCGTAACGGTGTGACATAAGAATTCATAAAAATGGTTGATGAGAGATAAATGGGTTACTCATCATATTTACATGTAATGGAAAGTAAGGAGGTCATATAGATACATGTAAAAACAATTTTAATGGAATTTAGATTCATGATACAAAATTATTTCTTGAATGTAAAAGAAGAGAGAGAAGTTCCTTTCGGAATTTCGGCATAGTAACAGGTGTACATGGGAGGCATTTAATGAGAGAGAAAGGGGTCTCCCATCATTCAAACAATAATAGGATAGTATGGGGAGGTGCGAAACCATACCCCAACATTCATAATTTAAATTAAAATGGCAATACAACTTAAATAAAATTGGACAAAAATGAGAAAGGAAGAAAAAACCCTTACTTGGAAGTGTGCTTCCAAAGGCTAGAGAGAGGCTTGTGAGAGGCTTCTTGGGAGCTTGGGGAACCTTGTGAGGATTATAGAGAGAGTAGGGCAGAGGTTGGACGAACTCCAAAGGATTTGAGTGAGGAGGAAGTGGGAGCTTGGGTAGGTTTATATAGGAAAGGTGAGGGAATTCTTTATTATTTAGGTTTGGGACCCCTTATATTAAATTAATCCAAACCACAAACTATCCCATGGTTTTTGCCCATGGTCTTTAAAAAAGGGAAGAAGAAAACATTATTTTATAAGGACAAGGTCCTAACTTCTTAAAATAATGAGGTTTCTTATGTGGAGGTGAGTCACACTCCCACAGAAATTAATTTAAAAAGACAAGGTGTTTAATAAGTCTTGAGGGGTCCATTAATGCTTTGAAAAGTAAGTCAAACAAACCCAAAATCACATTATTTTAATGGTAAAATATATATTGGTCGAACATAAAGATTATAGTATTTTATTACATCACTATTGGTTAATTATGATGTCATAAAACACATTATATATTTAAACGGTATTTAATTTTTACCCAAAAATTTGACTGTCTCATAAAATTATGAAAAATTCACTGTTGGATAATTTTGATGTCCTGATTCCAGAAATAACATTTATTTTATCTAAATAATTTTCTAAATATGTTAATTTTCACTTTTAAAATAAAAACTGACATTTATCAAAAATTCACAAGTTTTGACAGAAATGGCTTTCAAACCTTAATAAAAATTATAATTTCATTCATAAAATTATAAGATCATTTATATTTAATAAAAATTAATTTCATAATAATAATAATATTTTATTAAAATATTATTTAATTCAAAAATCCCTTAATTTAATAAAATAGAATTCTTAATTAAATAATAACTAAAAACACTATTTGTACTTTAAAAACTATTTACAATGTATCAAAAATGACTAGAAAGTATATTCATTATTATATAAAAAAATAATATACAAGAACATAGTACTAGATATTTGTTACATAACCCCTTAAAACATCCGCATAAGACCTAAGGGTAAGGTGTGCGATGGTGAAAGACTCTTGGGGTGGCTCGAATAACATCGCTCGAGTGGTAATTTCAATCAACTTCCACTTTTCCCGTAGACAGTCACGTTCAAGCTTGACATGATGAAGCTCAGATTGGGCTTGGTCAAGAGCAAAGCCCAAAGACGCCACCTCTTTTCCGAGCTCTGAAAAATGGGCTTTGTAAGGGGAAATTCTAATGGATGAGGCCATCGCTTCCTTTGTCTGAGTAAATTGGATTTGTTAAAGTCTTATATTTATACTAATCATGTGATCACTGTTCAACGGCTATATTAGCAACGGTCAAAATTCTTAACATAAAACCAAGGAATTTGAGATTCTATATAAGCATAAAGAGACATTTAATTACATCAAGTGGGATTTCCATTAATAAAACTTTGGGTCGTTACAATATTCCCCCTTAAGAAATTTCTCCCTCAAAATTTTTCTTTTCCCACACTAAAACAGATGTGGGTAATTCAGCTTCATCATTTCCTCCGATTCCCAAGTCGCTTCTTCAAACTTGTGGTTTCTCTACAACACCTTGACGAGGGGCATTATCTTATTTCATAGAACGTTTTCTCTATGATCTAAGATCTTCACTGGTTGCTCCTCATAAGAAAGATCATCTTCCAATTGTACCACCTCAGAAGAGAGTACATGTGAAGGGTCTGGTATGTACTTCCTTAAGAGGGATACATGAAAGACATCATGTACTTTGGCCATGGCAGGTGGAAGTGCTAGTCGATAGTCCACAGCCCCGACACGATCAATAATCTCGAAGGGGCCGATGTACCTTGGACTTAACTTCCCTTTCCTTCCAAACCTCATGAACTTATTCCATGGAGATATGCGTAGAAACACCATGTCTCCAACTTTAAACTCAAGGTCTCATCGACGATTATCTGCATAACTCTTCTATCAACTCTGAGCTGCCTTGAAATGATGCTGAATGGTTTTTACCTTCTCCACCATTTCCTCGACCATTTCTGGTCCAAGCAGCTTACGTTCACCGACATCATCCCAACATGCCAGTGTTCTGCACCTTTTCCCATACAGGGCTTCATATGGTGCCATTTGGATGCTCGAGTGGAAATTGTTATTATAAAATAACTCAACCAGAGGAAGATGTTGATCCCATCCTCCTTTAAAGTCTATTGATCATTCTCTCAACATGTCCTCAAGTGTTTGGATAGTCTGCTCGGATTGGCCATCAGTTTAAGGATGATAGGTCATACTGAAGTTCAGTTCATTATTCAGGGCATGTTGAAGACTCTTCCAAAACTTAGAGGTGAATCTTGGATCTCGGTCAGACACAATAGATAGTGGTACTCCATGTAACCTTACCACTTCCCTGATATATATCTGTGCCAATTGATCCAAAGAGAAATCCTCCTGAATAGCAATGAAGTGTGCAGTCTTTGTAAGACAATCCACAACAACCCAGATTGTATTGTTGCCTTTGGATGTCCTTGGAAGTATAGTGACAAAGTCCATGGTGATTTTCTCCCATTTCCATTCTGGTATGGGAAATGGTTTCATCATCCCCTTAGACTTCTACCTCTCTACCTTCACTATCTGACACACCAGGCACTTTGATGTATATTCAGCGATCCCCTTCTTCATATTATCCCACCAAAAGTTTTTTCGGAGATCTTGATACATCTTTGTGCTCCCTGGGTGAATAGAGAAATTTGAACTATGTGGATCATCCAAAATTTCCTTCTTCAACTCCAAACTTCATGGAACACGTAGTATTTTCCCAGACCGCACAATTCCTTCTTTATTAACATTAAACTATGAAGATTTCCCTTTTTTGATAGCTTCCACTTTTTCCTGAATTCCCACATCATCCTTTTGAGCATCCTTTAACCTTTACAAAAGATATGGTTGAGCAATAATTTGTGAAAGGATTGATGATGTTCCCTTCTTTATGATTCCCACGTCTATCTTCATCAAGTCTAAGAAGATTGGATCCTTCTCAATTCTACTCATTGATAGAATTGTTGGGTCTTTTATACTTAGGGCATCTGCCACCTTGTTCTCTTTTCCAGGGTGGTAATGTATTGAACAGTCATAGTCCTTGATGAGATCTATCCATATTCTCAGGCGCATATTAATCTCTTTCTGTGTGAATATATATTTAAGACTCTTGTGGTCAGTATATATCTCACATTTCTCTCCATAGAGATACTGCCGCCATATTTTCAAGGCAAAGATCACCGCCGCCAACTCTAGATCATGCGTTGGATAGTTTCGCTCATAGATTTTCAACTACCTTGAGGAATAGGATATCACTTTATCATTCTTCATCAGCACACAGCCTAAGCCCTTCTTTGAAGCATCACTGAATACCACAAAAAGTTCCCCACGTGTGGGTAAAGTGAGAATGGGCACAGTGATAAGCCTCCTTTTCAACTCCTTGAAGATTTCTTCGCATTCATCACTCCTATAAAAATTTACTCCATTTCGAGTTAGCTTGGTAAGAGGGTTGGAAAATCTTGAGAAATTTCTCACAAATCGTCGATAATATCCAGCTAACCCCAAGAAGCTACGGATATCGGTTACTGATGTTGGCCTCATCCATCCCTCAATTGCATCTGTTTTGGAGGGGTCTACAGATATCCCATTGCTTGTGATGATATGGCCCAAGAATGAGACCTCCTTCAACTAGAACTCACACTTTCTGTACTTTGCATAGAGCTTCTCCTTGCGCAAAGTCTCTAGTACAGTTCTTAAATTCTCCTCATGATCCTCCTTGGTTTTGGAGTATATTAGAATATCATCTATAAAGACTACCACAAATTTGTCGAGGTAATCTCTAAAGACTCTATTCATTAAGTCCATGAAGATTGTTGGATCATTTGTGAGTCTGAAATGAATTACTATGAATTCATAGTGCCCGTATCTTGTACGAAAAGCAGTCTTGGGGACATCTTCCTTCTTCAACCTTACTTGATAATATCCCGACCGCAAGTCCACCTTGGAGAAGTATGGTGCTCTACACAGCTGATCAAACAAGTCATCAATTCTTGGGAGAGGATACTTGTTCTTTATTGTGATTTTGTTAATTTCACGATAATCGATGCAAAGCCTCATTGACCCATCCTTCTTCTTGACGAAGAGGACTGGTGCACCCTATGGTGAAGCACTTGGGCGTATAAACCCTTTATCCAGATTCTCCTATAGGTTTTTCTTCAGCTCTTAAAGCTCTATAACAGCCATTCTATATGGAGTCTTGGATATTGGTATCGCCCCAGGTATAAGTTCAATTGAGAACTCAACATATCTTCTTGGAGGAAGTCCAGGCAGTTCCTCGAGAAACACTTCAGTGAATTCTCTCACAAAAGGCATTTCTTCAAGGATGGTTTCTTCCTTGGAATCAATCATCTGAGCTAGATTTGTGTGCTCATAAGGAAGTAATATCCATGCTTGAGATGATGGAGCTAAAGGAGATTCATCTTCCTCCTTACACTTGTAAAGAATCAGGGGTCGATTCTCCATATGGAGTGTGATTTCCCTCTCCCAAAAATTTATTTTGGCTCTATATAAGGAAAGCCAATCCATACCAAGAATTGCATCAAATTCCACCAGATGGAGTATAATGAGGTTTTTGGGGAAATTAAATCCACGGATTATAACAGAGGAAGACTTATACTCATGGGATGCAATGATTTCCCCATTTTCCATACTCACCGACATCTTCACTTCCATGATTTGTGGTGGTGCTAGGATTGTTCTACTAAACTTTCGAGATATAAAAGAATGCATAGAACCTGAATCAAAAAGTACGTTCGCTATTATTCAATGAATAACTAGTGTACCTATCACCACTTCGTTGTCAGGGTTCACTTCGGCAGAAGTGATGGAAAAATCTCTTCCTTGTTGTCTTGGAGGTTGTTGGTTGCCTCCGAAAACCCTTGGATTAGGGCACTGATTTGCAAAATGACCTGGTTCATTTCATTTTTCGCATTGAACAATGCATTGAGGTTTGAACGGAGAATTACTCTCCTCTGTTGTAGTCGCGGGTCTTTCTTGCCGATAGTTAACAGCTAAGTGCCCTTCCCTTCCACACCTGAAGCATTTCCTTATCCCCTAAAGGCAATTTCCAGGGTGCTTCTTTCTGCACTTTTGGCAAGTGGGGTGCTGGATCTTCTTAACACCGTTGGATTTATCCATCGAACCTCCAGCATTGATTTCCACCTTACTCTTATTGTCCACATGATACCCATGTGATTCCCCGATCTCCATTTCGACCTTGAGGGCACATCGGACAATTTCCTCATATCTGTCGAAGTCGTTGATTGCTAATGGTTTCCGCAGGCTAGGCTTCAGCCCACCAAAGAAGCAGTCAACTTTGGATTCAGGGGTAACGACAAATCTGGAAGCATAACGTGCAAGCCTTGTGAAGTTTGACTCATATGCTCCAACAGATTCTTCATCTTTTTGATTGAGGGAAAATAATTCCCTTTCCATCTTAAGTCGGAGGGTGCACGGAAAATATTTATCGAAAAACATCTTCTGGAAATCCTTCCATTCCAACGTCTCGATCTCCTCCTCCGGCTTCGTATTTTTGATCAACATCCACCATTGATCAGCTTCACCCTCTATAAGATAAGCCGCCAGGAGAACCTTCTCTTGTTAAGAACATTGAAGGATGGAGAATATCTTTTCAATGGATTTGATCCATTTTTTAGAGATCGTGGGATCGGATGATCCACTAAAAGTAGGAGGCCTTTGTCTCATGAAGCTCTCGATAGTGACTTGTTCTTTCTTAGGGGGGTTGAAATTTCCTCTTGACCTGTGTTTCTATTCAAAACTTGAGTTATCTGAGAGAGAAGCGTGACAAAGTTCGTGATTCCCACTCCCATCGGATTGGGCATCTCATTAGTACAGTCATCACACTGATCTTTACAACGGTTGTTAGCCCGAGTCCTCCTATTACCGTCCATTGGCTAGAATAAAAGGAAAGTTAGGGGTAACACATAAAGGTTAATCTAAAGACAAAAGTTGATGACTCATAAATAAACTTTTATTTCCTTATCCCATGAGTCTATAGGCTTCAATCTAGGCTTTTCATGATCTACTTTCTAACATATATTCTTAGGGTCATTTTTTTAATTCCCTTAATAAGGGTTCATACTAAGATTTTGAATTTATCAAAACATATCCTCCGGGAGTGTCATAACCAAGAGTGCAGCAAGGCCCATTGTCGTGCACCAATTCCCATTCGAGTCTATCTCAAAGCGGTGTTTTCGGGTTTTACCCCTAGGATACATCCGTGCCATAGCTACCTCTACTTGCTTGTATCCAGTCAGGTATTTATTTGTTTGATAAACCACTTACTCAGTACTTACCAAAACTTAGGGATGTTTTTATTATACTTAGTCTTGTTTCTAAGGCTTTACTGGGGTTTCCTAATCCAAAAAATAACTAAACCTATCCTCTGATACCAACTATGACAACCCTGCTTTTATTACAAACTTAAACATGATTTATTACATAAAACTTCACTTGATACAACAAATAAGATCGAGAGGTTTAGTGTCTTTGGGACTTAGGATCATTACATAAAAACTTAAAACATTAAATACAACATCTTTATTGAAAACTACCTTTACATGACCACTACATTCCCTCATACTTAGCATTGCATGGGGTAACCTGAGGACATGCATAAGAAAAGGGTGAGCTATAAAGCCCAGTAAGGGAGTACACATGGAATAACACGAGGAGTACAATAAATGTCAGACAATAGGCATATCGATAGATCATAAAAGAAACATGAACATAAAGTCATGATAAATCATGAAAATCATAACATGGAAATGTGGCAACAACACTTAACATGCAATTAGCATGATCCAAGGCTCATTGCACATAGAGCATGAGTAAATCCTCATTGCACATGAAGCATGAGTAAACCCTCATTGCAATTGAATTAGCATGAGTCAACACTCATTGCACATGACGTATCATGATACTATACTTTACCCAATGCATTGGAGCGCTATAAGGGTGCACCCTTCTTAAACATTTCATATCATGCATAAGTGTGCCACATGGATCATAAAACATGGATTCATAAAACATAATCATTTATTCCACAATAAAGTAATGTGGAATTCATACATGAAACTTTGTAATCAATAAGTAAATGTGCATAAAGGTGAATACCCTTTATGGAGAAATGGGAATGGTATCCACTGCACAATGTCATTGGCTTAGAAAATCGGTGCGATTTCGGCAGCGTAACGGCGTGACATAAAAATTCATAAAAATGGTTGATGAGAGAGAAAGGGTGTAACACCCGAGACTTTTATAAGAAATATTTTGTTTTTATGTTATATAAATCATCAAAGTAATCTTTCACTACACACAACACTATCTTGGCTTGCTTTACACGCAAATGCGGCCTTCCTCAATAGCTTTCGTCGTACGCAATACCGAGTTTCACTAAACAACGATATGCTATTAAAATATTATTAAAACTAGCCATTATGAATAGTAATACCCACTTTTTAAAATTTTATAAATTTTATTTTTCAAAATGGACTTCATTTTTTGATTCGGAATATCGAAATTATCCTAGGGTGAAATTTTGGTATTTTTCTGAAAACTTTCAATCTTTGATGAATAGTGAAAACACTGGGTTACTATTTAAAAACAGAATTTTTATTTAAATAATTATTTATCTTATTTAAATTTATTTTAGGTCAAAATTGATACATAATACCTATATATGTTCAATGTAATTCATTGGAGTAATTTTATAATAATTTTAGATATATAAAAATTTTATTGAACTTTTCACCGTCTTTTACCCACCTCCTTGGAGAATTTGCAAATTTACATAAAACTTAATTTTACTGCTTCTGTGAGTGGAATTTCAAAAATCCGAGAGACACGGTTTATGTCAGTAAGTAAAATGTGGTTCAATGAGATGAAAATATTTTTTGGTGAATAGTAACTTTTTACTTTTATTTACCACGGTTAAAAGTAAATAGGGTAATTAAGAGTAAAAATGATATTATTATTACCCTAACACATGTCCTAATTCTATTGGATAAGTTTAATTAGACCAAAAACAACCTTAGGAATAAAATATGACCATTTAGGCCCACTTGGATTAGATTAGGACATTTATTATTAATTTATTTAAAGAAGGGTTAAAATAGTCAAAATCAAAGTTTAATAAGTAAATCATTTTTAATATAGGGTTATACATAAGATAAATTCGACTATAAATATTCATTAGAAATCTAAAAAGATTTCATACATAATTAAATTTTATTTGTAATTTTTAGACATTAAATAATTTAAATTTTTTATGACACAATGATGATTCAGTAATTATATTATTAATAAAATATTGACATAATTGATGTTATAAATACCCAAATAAATGTAATTTGAGACTTTTTATGAATTAAAATAATTTTCTATGTTAATATGACATTTTAGTATTGCATTAATTTACTTTTTTCGAACTAATCTCTCTGTCATGAATTTCATAAAAATCAATTACCAAATAGTATCAAAATTGACATAAAATAGTTTTTAAAACAAATATTATATTATTAATTGTTATTTTATTCCTAAAAATCTAAGGTTCGGAAAAATGACTTGTATAAGGTTATATATATTAATAATAAACAACTTGGGGTTCTTTTTTCTTGTTATAGTAAGTTTATTAACCTTATATTGTAAGAAAACAAAAAGACACGGTAAAAGTAAAATTATTTAACTTAAAGTTAAATCTAAATGATAAGGTTAAAATAGGATCCTAAACTTGTCTAAATTATATTTCATGAGATAATTTCGACCCATCCCTACCTTATCTTCTAAATAAATCAATTTGGATCTATTTAAAACCGAATATGACTTTATAATAAAATGATATTTTTAGTTTTTCCAAAGGTTCCCCTCTCCTCCCTTATAAAAGGGAACCTCCTCCCTCTCTTGCTCACACCACTTTGTGCCTTAAAGATCGGCCAACCCCTACCAAATTCTCTTCTCCACTTCCCTATAAACATCCAAGAGGTCCTGGTCTTATTCAAAGACCAATTTTAGTGCCTTAAAAGGAGGTCTCAAAGAGGCGCTTCAAAGAAGAGGTAATGTCCGTTACCGATTCTTTCAACTTTATTTCTGCTTACACTTCTTCTTATTTATTTGTTTCATTATGAAGTAATAACATCAGTATCACTAGTATACTGATATGTTATTATAAGTATGAAACAACCCTTTTTCACCATATATCCATCCTACGGAAAACGAAATAACCGCGCGTGCGTACGTACGGAATACCGTCTCCACGCCGTGGTGTAATCTATTTTCCACCACCACCTTACTTGGATGGGTATAATGGTGTAAATAATGAATATATATGATTATTGTAAAGTTATATTGATTCTGAAATATTATACATACACTCCATTACAATTTCACGATCATGGGAACGATATCATCGCTCGTGCGTACGTACGGAATACTGTCTCCACGATGTGATGTGACTCGTTCTACATGATCTTCATTGCATAATGATTATATAAATGAATTTAATGAATGAATATGATATATATTGAACTAATAACATTATGTAAATGAGGTACCTATAACCCAAAAATAAAAATAATAATTTATTCAACAAAACACGCATAAGAACAAAAAGCAATAAACACCCGAATAACAAGTAACAATGAAATATTACTAATAAGAAGCTAAGAATATGACCATATATGATATCATAACAATGATTATGATTCTGGAATAAGTCAATGACATTATTTAAATCATTATATAGGAGGTTCGGACACTTACGAAGCAAATCGGACCTAAGGTAAGGGAAATATCACAATCTCATTTTTATCCGAGATTGTTTATGCTTTGGAATTTACTGGGGTGTATTTTATCATCCACATCCATGTTTCCTCAATATGTAATATTATTTACATCCACCTACAATTTTTTAAATCCAATTTTACCCTTCGGTGAGTTTTTAGTAAAAGATATTAAAGGAATCTTTTGTCGTTTTTCGTACGAGGTACTTTTTGACTTTTCTGACAAAAGTACGAGAAGAATGTTTTTTTAACTTATACGGCATGAATGGATTTTTAAAACATTATTTCCAAGAATCTTCATTTAAAATTTTTCAAGATTATTTTTAATCAACTTCTTTTAGTTTATAATTGTATGACACATTAAGAAAGGAAATGTTTTTTTGAATTAGAAAGGTTATTTTCCTCAAGAATGGAGTTCAAGTGTTTTATCAAAATTATTTTCCATCTAAGATAATAAAGGGTTCTGTTTCTATCCCTATGATTACATTGATTTGATTATGTTGTGATGGAATTATTTTTATTAATTCCTTTATCTTATATGAATTGTTTTATGATGTCACGATTTTTAAGATTCCCATTTTTATTACATGGGTTATGCTATGATGTATGGTTAATGATTTTGTGGAACACATAAGAATGGTATCATTATGAGATGGGTGGGACCTATATCTCCCTCAAATGCATTGGGTAAAGATTTTATATCTCATGAGATAGACTTGGCTGGAACGGCAGGTTAAACCAGTTCAGTAAAACGGGACTGAAACGAGGAATGAACTCGGTTCAGAAATGCACTTTGTCCACTAAGATAGTCTTGTCAATGAGTCTTGACTAATAAGAAATGATTCTCTATGATTATGTGTGTCTGTCACAAAGATTCATGTTTTAAGTGATGATTATTGTGATTACATTTCACGACCATGATTTATCCCAAGTTATGAAATTATGATCTCTTTTTCTGGGTAAGATTTCCAAATTGTTATGTTCTTATGAATATGATGTGATTGATTTTTCTTTTGTTTACCCTTACTGAGCATTTGAGCTCACCCTTTTGTATATTTTCTTTCCCCCAGGTCAGGAATAAGGTTATTAAGTAGGATATTCCAAAAGGGACTCTAGATGTGATGAAATAAATGGGAGACAGTGTAGATTCTTTATGAACCAGTTGTTTATGTTTCCCAGTTTCTAAAGACACTATACCTATATGGTCCTTTCATGGTTTTGTTATATGTTGTAATAAGTATGATTCAATTTTGAAGTAATAACCATGTATGTAAAGTATGGGTCGTTATAAAGGGGTTACTCATAATATTTACATGTAATGGACAGTAATGAGGTCATATAGATACATGTCCAAACAATTGTAATGGAATTTAGATTCATGATACAAAATTATTTCTTGAATGTAAAAGAAGAGAGAGAAGTTCCTTTCAGAATTTCAGCATAGTAACGGGTGTACATGGGAGGCATTTAATGAGAGAGAAATGGGTCTCCCATCATTAAAACAATAATAGGGAAGTATGGGGAGGTTTTAAACCATACCCCAACATTCATAATTGAAATTACAAGGGCAATACAACTTAAATAAAATTGGACAAAAATGAGAAAGGAAGAAAAAAACCCTTATTTGGAAGTGTGCTTCCAAAGGATAGAGAGAGGCTTGTGAGAGGATTCTTGGGAGCTTGGGGCACCTTGGGAGGATTATAGAGAGAGTAGGGTAGAGTTTGGACGAACTCCAAAGGATTTGAGTGAGGAGGAAGTGGGAGCTTGGGTGGGTTTATATAGGAAAGGTGAGAGAATTCTTTATTATTTAGGTTTGGGGCCCCTTATATTAAATTAATCCAAACCACAAACCATCCCATGGTTATTGCCCATGTTTTTTGGAAAAGGGAAGAGGAAAACATTATTTTATAAGGCCAAGTTCCGAACTTCTTAAAATAATGAGGTTGCTTATGTGGAGGTGAGTCACACTCCCATGGAAATTAATTTAAAAAGACAAGGTGTTTAATAAGTCTTTAGGTGTCCATTAATGCTTTGAAAAGTAAGTCAAACAAACCCAAAATCACATTATTTTAATGTTAAAACATATATTGGCCCAACATAAAGATTATAGTATTTTATTACATCACTATTGGGTCATTATGATGTCATAAAACACATTATATATTTAAACGGTATTTAATCTTTTCCCAAAAATTTGACTGTCTCAGAAAATTATGAAAAATTCATGTTGGATAATTTCGACGTCCTGATTCCAGAAATAACATTTATTTTATATAAATAATTTTATAAATATGTTAATTTTCACTTTTAATATAAAAACCAACATTTATCGAAAATTCACAGGTTTTGACAGAAATGGCTCTCAAACCTTAATAAAAATTATAATTGCATTCATAAAATTATAAGATCATTTATATTTAATAAAACTTAATTTAATAATAATAATAATAATTTATTAAAATATTATTTAATTAAAAAATCCCTTAATTTAATAAAATATAATTCTTAATTAAATAATAACTAAAAACACTATTTGTACTTTAAAAACTATTTACAATGTATCAAAAATGACTAGAAAGTATATTCATTATTATATACAAAAATAATATACATGAACATAGTACTAGCGATTTGTTACATTACCCCTTAAAACAGCCACATAAGACCTAAGGGTAAGGTGTGCGATGGTGACAGACTCTTGGGGTGGCTCGGATGACATCGATCGAGTGGTAATTTCAATCAACTTCCACTTTTCCCGTAGACGTTCACGTTCAAGCTTGACATGATGAAGCTCATCTTGGGCTTGGTCAAGAGAGAATCTCAAAGAGGCCACCTCTTTTCCGAGCTCTGACAAATGGGCTTTGTAATGGGAAATTCTACTAGATGAGGTCATCGCTTCCTTTGTCTGAGTAAATTGGATTTGTTAAAGTCCTATATTTATACTAATCATGTGATCACTGTTCAACGACTATATTATTAGCGGTCAAAATTCTTAACATAAAACCAAGGAATTTGACATTTTATATAAACATAAAGAGACATTTAATTAGATCAAGAGGGATTTCCATTAATGAATCTTTGGGTCGTTATAGGGGGTCTCCCTAGAGAAGGCCCCGGGATGGGACGAATTCCCTGGTAAGCTCTCCATTGACCATGATTTTGAATGAGATGGTCGAGACACAGTTTATGACCATATCTGTTCGTTTAGCGCAAAAACCCATTTTTTTCATAATGACTCTTAAGAAGTTCCATTCTACTCTATCGTAGGCTTTGGTCATATCCAATTTCCAGGCCATGGTTCCTCTTTTCGTAGTGGAGCGTGATTTCATAGAATGGAACACTTCATGGGCCATAATCGCATTATCAGTGATCAGTCTCTTAGCCACGAAGGCGCTCTGATTTTCAGAGACAATATCAGGTAGCCAAGCTCACAACCGATTGAAAAGGATCTTTGAGAAGATCTTGTAAGAGACATTGCAAAGGTTTATAAGTCGAAAGTTATGGATCGCCAGAGGTTTCTTGATTTTGGGGATGAGGACAAGGACAGTTTCATTGATGGCCGCAATGCTGGTATTGCCAGCCCAGATATTTTAAATCATATTGCATATGTCAGGACCGATAATGTTCCAGTATTGCTTAAAAAATAGGGCATGGAAACCATCCAGTCTGAGGGCCTTAATGGAATGAATATGTTTCAAAGATAGGCATATCTCGTCATCTATCACATCTTTGGTGAGCTTCCTATTGATCTCCTCAGTGATCACAGGTCTGATACAATCTTCCACCTCGAAAAACATGAAAGGGGTTCCTGTGGAGAAGATGTTCTGGAAAAATCCTATCAAGGCATCGTGGATACCCTTGGTGTAAGAAACTTTGCTTCCATCGGGTTGTGAGATGCAAGTAATAGAGTTTTTCCGATGCCTGGCTGATGATTTCTGGTGAAAATATCGAGTGTTAGAGTCCCCTTATTTAATATGGATGTCCCATGCACACATAGCCCAGAATCTTTCCTTGATACACAGGGCCGTTTCTAGCTCTCTTTGTGTGGCTCCAATCTTAGAGAGATTTTAATTGGATGTGGGTTTTCTGAGGAGATTGTTCAGTCTCATTTCAAGGACGCCGCAGTGTCGGTCAGGGTGGAAGAATTTCTTATTGCTCTAAGACCTCAGATCAGATGTGACATATTGGAGGTTGAGGCAAACATCCTTGTGAGTACTTTTCTAGCTTGATCGGATCACCTCTTCACATTCCTGATCGTTTGACCAGAAGCTCTCAAATTGAAAGGGTCTGCTAAATTGTCTATTCAGTTCACCTTGAGTACAGTCAATGAGAATTGGACAGTGGTCCGAGTAGTTGAGGTCCATGTGGTCGATATGAAACATGCTGAATAGATTAATCCAATCATCAGATCCCAGAAATATATCAAGACGCTCAGCAATGCGGGTGCCTTCTGTATTGTCGCGGAACCATGTTAAAGGATTACCTATGTACCCCAAATCAATCAAGTCAACCCTAGAGACTACATCCTTGAATTATGACATCAAAGCTGAGGATTGGATTGTTCTGCCCCTCTTTTCCTTATGAAACTTAATCTCATTGGAGTCTCCTCTAAAAAGAATAGGGATTGGTAATTTATGTCACAGCTTACATATAAGGTCCCATGACTTCAACTTATCATTATGGTATGGCCAGCCATAGAATCCCATGAAGGTCCAGGGTGGGTGATGGTCCACCTGAAGAGTCGTTGCCACGTGGTGCGATGAGAAAGACAGAATCTTGACGTCGATATTTTCCTTCCAAAGGAGACAGAGCCCCCTAGAGTGGCCTTGTCTGGAGACCGGGATGTATCCTTGAAAGCCGATTTTAAGGGAAATGCCATTAGTATCCTTGTTTTCCAGTATGGTTTCAGATAGGAAAACCACATCAGGGAAAGTTTGATCAAAGTTGTGCTGCAACATATGAACTGTTCGTGGGTTGCCAAGCCCACGATAGTTCCATAATAAAACAATCATTAGTCTAGGTGGGGCTAGGTCTCACCCACCGCCGCCTTTGATTCCTCCGGACTTGTTTCTCTACATGTCATTTTCCATCCTTTGGTTGGATTCCTCCATGACTGGCAAGTTTTATTTTGTCTTTTTCTAACCCCGGGTTTAGGGTCTTTCGTGTGACCATCACTTTCTCCTCATTGCACCATTTTCCATGTTCGATGGGTAATTTGTCCCGGTAATGGAGTTCTCTTCATTCCATGAGCCCCCATTGATGGAGTGCCTGATGTGGTCAATTGTGGGTCAGGGTCCGGGTCTGGTGGTTTGATTTGCATCAGCAATGGCTCTAGGCGATGTGTTGATGGTTCATTTTGCTTCATCACCAACTTCATAGATGTTTGAGCATTGTCCTGCAGGGGGTAAGGGTGATCTCCAGCTTCTCTCTGAGTGGGAGAGCCAGCATTAGGGAAATCTAATGGTCCATGAATTAGACTTTTTTCAGGTGTGGGTTCCGCCTGGTTGGAATGTGCCAGCGTGAGATGGTTGTGATCCTTTTGTTTTTCCATTTCAAGAATGAAATCATATTTATTCACCTTGGCACAGAGACATGGGCCATACTGGAGGATTATGTGACCTGATTCACTCTTATGTTTTGTGGCACACGTTTTTCCAGATGTCCAAGATGACCACAAAAGAAGTAGAAGATTGGGAGTTTATCGAACTTGAACGATATCCAGGTGTTGGCGTCTTCGATTTTTAGGAACATTCCTCTCATCAGGGGATCTGACACTTCAATTTCTGCCTTAATTTGAACCACGGGGACCCATTGTATCAGGTCCGATCAATCCTAGTCTAGGAAGCGGCCTAAATTGTCCCCAATTTCTCTCATGACTTGTTCCATTCTTGCATGGAGAGGGATTTCATTAATTCGAATCCAGAAGGGGGAGTGGGTTAAATTAACTTACTAGATAGCGCTCCCCCCCTTATATTCTTCCATAAGAAGGAGTTTATTATCTAAGGACCATGGTCGGCCTCGAAAGATTTTATCTCTATATCTCTTATTGAAGAACTCAAAAACCAATCGATTGATCCCTGCCTCCTGAATAGGTCTGATTACATCTATTGCAAGTAAATCATTCAAAATTGGGGTCGCGCCGGAAAGTCCATTGGGTGGCCTAATGGTCAATAACTCTAAAAACCACCAAAAGATAAAAGAAAAGTATAGACCACCTACCTTTAATCAGTAGTGGAGTGCCCATCCAGTATCATGTCCTGATTCATCCCAGATTAGGATAAATATAAATAAAATATGAAGAATAGTAAAATAGTAAATATGAGCCGAAAATAAAATAGTTCAATTGATAGCCAAAATAATCCATAAAGGATAAAAGAGAATGTAATCTTTTCAGATGTGAATCTTATAAAGAAAAAACGCACTAAAATAGGGGGTTGGATGGAGTGTTTAGCTCAAATCCTCGGTTAGCCATTGTGAGAGGTCAAAAATGGGGCTCTTATAGTGTGTGTTAAAATGAATTATGATTTTAGACTTAAAAATAAAATCAATCCAATTAAAAATTAACAAAAACCCAAAAATTTCGGGGTTACACAGTTTATCCTAGAAGGAGAGTAATCAAAACCCAAGGAGTGGATACTAAAATTAGAAGAATACATGTGTATGTAAGTCAAAAAAGCCCAAACGAGAGAGTAAGGGGATCTCCATCTCACCGCTTATCCTAAGAAAGTGAGTAGCTGATAGTCCCATAAGTAACCACCATTGATGCCCAGCATCCCTCCCATTTTCTCTGAACACACAGGTTAAAGGGACTCAATCACCACACCCTGATACTATCCTATTTGGGTGGGTCAATCTCACCCATACATTTTTAGGTCGTGTCATAAGGATGCATCTTGATGGGGGAACCACCTATATTACTCTTGAGTCCAAATTAACGTTAAATTTTGTCTCACCATTGATATATAGTTGAAAAGAGTACACCAAAGTAGAGGACCTACACCCTAGTATGTCAGGGGGATTCCACTTTAATTGTCATCATATAAGACTCACACCCTAATGTATCAGGGGGTTCCACTATTTTTCATTGAGGACCCTCTCCCTAGTGCGTCAGGGGGATTACACTCTAAAGAAGCTGATAGAGGACCAACACCCATGCTGATAGAGGATTCCACTCTTGTTCATTGAGGACTCTCACCCTAGTTCTTTAGGGGGATTCTACTTAGAAGTAGAATATATAGGATCCACACCCATGACGATGGGATGACTACACTCTTATTGTGGTAGAGGACCCATGACATGGTGTGTCAGGATGATTCCACTCTCATAGTAGTCTTAGAGGACCCACGCCCATGCCGAAGGGGCATTCCAATATAGGTCATTGAGGACCCACTCCCTACCTGGTAGGAGAATTCTACTCAGAAGGTATCAAGGAACTACACTAGCCATCCATGATGGATGGTACCTCTCAAAAAGCACTGATATGTTCATACCTGATCAGTACCATCATCAAACATTGCCTAAATAGGTATCACATCTCACATCATAACTCAAAACCCACTATGAAGGGCACCATCACATTCTACGCTGATGAACACTCAGAACTGGCTACTCACATTCCAAAATATAAAATAAATGAAGGAGATATGAGAGGTAGAAGAATTTGTAAAGTGGTACACGATGCATGTGGTTCCCACGCAACATGTGACCCCACCTCATCGCATGGTCATGTACCAAGACATTCTCAGGTACTAAAATGTGATCAAGTTACCCTATGAATGGCAGTGTACTCCTAGATTATGTAACATATCTATCCAAAAGTCTATCGAGTGCACAACACTCTATGTTGATTAAAAGGGTGAAAATTTAGTTCTACTAACACGCCTCCTTGAACGGACTCAAAACAGTTTACTATATCTCTTCATACGTCTTCTCTACTCTAACAATAGTCAAGGTTAATGTATATTGTGGGTTATTGTCAAACTCAGCCTTTTTATATTATTTATTTTATTATTTTTATTGGGAATCATATAGTTTGGGTCGAGGCCCGACTTAAAATTTCTAATCTCTTATTTAGAAACGAATGTTTCACCCTTGGTTGCATCCAGCACCCCGCGGTCGAAGCCTCATAGCTTCTCCTTGGTCACTGTTCGACCTTTCATGGTTCAATTAATTAAATAAAATGGATTAATAATAAATAAATAAATATTAAAAGTGTGATGATATAAAAATAAAATAAAATAAGATTTTTATTTTAGATAATAATAATAACAATGTTATTCAGGGACATTATTATTATTATTATTATTATTATTATTATTATTATTATTATTATTATTATTATTATAGAGATAACTATTTATTTTATCTTGGTACCATAAATTGAGTTTTATAATTTTATTATTACTCTCATCATTATTTATAATTTAATTTATAATTATTAGAATTATTATCATGAGTGTTGTGGGTTTAGCGTCACTGGACACTCGGGCAGGGCACGGTTCTGAGACCGCGTGGCCAGCCCATCTTTCAAAATGAGTTAAAACATAATTACATGATGAAATAATAATGAAAAATGAGATAGAAATAAAATGAAAATAAGAATATTAATAAACATAAATAAATCGTCTTAATGAAAATAATAGGATTATAGTTTGAGAAAAATAATAATATTATTATTATTATTAGTGTTAAAGATATAGAATTTATTAAATTGTTACTATTATTGTGAGAAACAAATATTATTGTTAATGTCATGTGATATTATTACATTTTTTTCCTTGGTATTATTTTACTTATTTTGTTTATTTATTTTATTTCTTTTTATTTCTTTTTTTTTGTTTTTGCTTAGGGTTCGGACTCTTCCACCCCCCCCCCTATTTTTTTCCATTGTGTCTTCCCCCTGGTAAACCCCTGGGTATCCTCTGCGCCACACATGTGTGATCCCCTAGTCCCACGCGCTGAGGGACACCACCCGCCTCTCCCTTGAACACCCTTTTGTGCTCCCTCTGTCCGACCCTCTCTGCTCCCTTGTGTTGTGGCACACCATGAAGCATGAACCCCTCCTTGCTCCATTCGGTGATGCACCAAACCGACATACTTGCTCTGTTCGGTGAAATTCCACATCTTCAGTGCACCCTGCCTATTCCCCCCTCATGTGGACCACATCCCGTGCGACTTCATTGTGCGGCGGTATCCGGCGAACGAACCTCCTCCCCATTTTCAGTCCAACGCCACCCTTTCCCGAGCACAACATTCGGCAACCTCCTCTAGTAAACTCTCCTCCGTCCTTGTAGGGTTTCAGTTTAGAGTTATTTTTTTAGGGTTTGATTTTTATTTTTTGTGTTTCAAATTCTTGATTGAGGGTCCAATTTGGATCTCATGTGGTGCGATTGTGTTGCGATTGGTGTTTGGCACCAATTTTTGGGAGTTTTTGACACCCGACATAAGTTGTTCCATGCCCTAACACCATTAAATGAATTTAATATTATTGATTGAATTTATTATTGTGTTCCTGACATAATTATATGGTGCGAACAGTGTTTTTTTTTTGAATGGTTGGTGTGTTTTGGTTCTATTTTGATGCATTTGTCGATATATTTTTTCTAAGGTTCATTTCAAAATTGTTTTGCTGTGTTTTATGGGAAATTGGAGTTTCACATTGAGTGTTGGATTATTAGACACTTGAGGTAGGTGGTTCCCCATCTAATTGTTGTCTGATTAATTAATTTTCAATGCATAATTTGTTACTCATATAATTTAATTAATTTTTGTTGTGTGAAGTTGGTTTTATTTAAAGTTTGACTTGCATTGAAATTTTTTAGTAGATTATTCATATTATTATGCATTTTCTGCTGAGAACTCTATTAGTGACTTTTAAATTGTGCGGTTATCTTATTAAGTTTTTCAAGTGGTGCGAACTATATTTTGGATAGGACGTCGTGTGTGTTTGGTCGTGAAAGAATTTTTTTCTTGATTTTAGTGGTTAACACCAAACGATTTCTTATAAATTGTTTTATAAGATTTTATTTATATCCTATTAAATTATGTGGTTTATGCTATTATGTTTTTCATACGGTGTAAGGTTTTCCATCAAACTATTTGGGTGGTGCAGGTCACACTTTAAAATTTTATTTGAGAGCGTGTGATGTGTGAGTGTGTTTGAGTTTATAAATAGTTGATTTATTTTGTTAAAAGACATGTGACACCCTTTTTCTATTGCTTTATAATTTTTTTATGGTTTACTTAATTATGAAAATGGTATGAAACGTGTTTGAAAAGTTATTTTGTGTGCGCCTTATCTCAAAATGGTGTTTACATGTATAAGTGGTGGTTTGTTTAGTGACGAGTGTCTCTTAGGTTGTGCAGATGGTTTAATTGAGTATGTAACCTATGCAGATTATGTTTTGAAATGTTTTTGGTGTGTGTATGGTTTCAAAAGTGGATTTGGGTGTACAAATTGTGATTTTTCATGTGTAGGTACACTTTTTGGCCTTTATGCATTATTGTGACAGGTGACATGAACTTGTAACTTGATTGAGCACAAACCGGGAAGCTCGGGTAGCTAGGAGGGTGGACTAGACTAGTGGGCTAGTGTTTCGGAGGTGACTCGACCCAATTTCACAGGCAGGACTGACGATTACAATACTAACTAAACATATGCTTTTCTAAGGGTCGTGGTCCTCTAAGCCGCGTTTTCTGAGGGTCGTGGCCTTCTAAGCCACGTTTTCTGAGGGTCGTGGCCTTCTAAGACACATTTCACTAAGACACAAAGATCTTGGGACCCAAGCTAGCTAACACCCATGAGTCTTCTCCCATATTAGTGCTCATTGGTTACTTTAGGCTCATCAGTGCGGCACTTTAGTTATTTTAAAAAGTAAGGGTGTGTGTGTTTTAATTTAAGTTATTCCATTTGAAATTGTTTTCTTTAATCCTATTTTCTTTAAAATTGTGCAATCATTTACTTCTTTGCTTTAATTAATATTGAAAATGTATTTTTCATTTAATAATTATGCATGGAACCTTTTTATTGGGTGACTTCCTACTGGGCTCTTCGCTCACACCCTACATACACCTTTGGGTGTATGTAGACCTTGTTCTATGTGTATTCCAGGTTGAGGTATCATGCTCAATGATGGGGTTTTGGTCATTGATGGTATTCTCATGCAGGTTGGTGTTTTTGTCATAAGGATTTTTCACCTCTCTTGTTTCTTGAATATTTGAGTTAGTGTTAGTTTCTTTTGTTGTCATTTATTTTTGGATGTTGGCTCAAGTTTTAAACCTTTAAATTTGATTTTAGTTTAAGGGTATTTTTGGTTGTCAGTTCACAGTTTTATTTTATTTAACTTGTTAGTGGTTTTGTGTTTACTATTTCAGGTAAATCGTTCCCATGTGTAATGCTTTGATACCCGGGCACTTGTGCCATCCCATGGGGATCAGGAACACCCTTCGGGCCATGTCGCGGACTGGGTCGGGCGTTGGGTTAGATGGCGACCCGACCTGGTTCGTGACAAAATGGTATCAGAGGAGGCTTACTCCTTAGGTCGTGTTCTTTTGGGTTAGAGTCATGGTAGATTAAAGTTAAGGTTGTCGGGACTCGACGTCTTGGCTATGAGTAAGGTGCCTAGCCAACACACCTCGTGGCGGGACTCGAGTTACCAAAGTAAGTAGAGTTTTGTCCAAGACTTTGGTCCTTGTAGTTAATCTTGTTTGGGGGAAATGAAAAAAGAGTAGGGTCAGTGGTCCTAGTGAGCTCACAGGGTTTGGAAATCCATGTGGAGTTGGGGAATCTATCCTAGAATACTCTCTGTTGTGGTTGTGTGATTATCGTATGGCTGCCAACCATATGTACTAGTCGCCCGCTGACACTAGTTTTCCCTTTCACCATTCCTCATCTCTTTGTTTTGGAATTGTGGAAATCTGGTTTTTAAGTAAAAATGTTTTGGTCGTGAAAAAAAATGTTTTGAAATGAAGCGCTTTAAAAATAAAATTATTTGTAAGGTTTAGAAAGTGTGGGTTGAATGTTTTGGTTTTGAAAAAAAATGGAAAGGTTTGGTTTTGATCCTTGGTGTTCTCATGGGCAACCACATGAATGAGTGTAAATGGAAAGAGGAATGATTAATGGAACGAGTGGATGAGTTCCTAGATGGACATGATGTGGGTGCTGGTGTGGCACAGGAACATGTATGTGCGAGGACCATGGGACACCATTGGTATTTGTGCAACCCACCAGCTTCGATTATTTTCAAAAAAGTTTTGTTAAAGGAGAATTTGTTGCTTCAAATAATTGGTAGTTGTGTGATGTGTCCTTGTATTTTTAAAATCTAGGATGAGAGGCGTTTCGATCCGAGAATCCTTTTTGAATGATTTGTGTCTTGAGTTTGAATTTTTATTTGTAAGTTGGTATGCAAGCATGTGGTTAGTGAATTCTTTTGAAAGGTGCTTTGGGAAGCCCTTGCAGTGGTTCCCCCTACACGTTTACTATTCTCATACAATATGTCTTGTCCATTAGACCAGTTTGAATGGGTCCATGGTTTTCTTTCTTGAGTAGTGCATGCCCCCCCCCCATAAAGCGTTAACATGTGGTTGAAGTGCGGAAACAAGTAATTCACCGTTGGTCGACCCTCCAGTTAATTAAAGTAAGGACTCTCCCTTTTGATTGATAGTGCTATATCTATCCCTTTTTCCTTTTTGGTTAAGAGGATCCTCTCATAGTGGGATGAAAAACATGAGGGGAGTTTAGGAGTGTTTTGGTCTCTTTAAGTTGTCTTGTTCATTGGGTATGAAGTTTGACATCATTGTGTATAATGGTTCCCCTGAAAGCGGTGAAAGAAATTTCCGCAGGGAAGGGTGAAGTAGGTTCGAAATTATCGGTGTTGACCTATGGTTTGAAAGGTTCGTAGTGCTTTCATTGACTACAAGGTTCATGTTTGGTGACGTCTTGTAGCATGAGTTCTCTTGATGAGTAAAGGTGGTTTTCGTAGAACCCTTCGAGAATCCCTGTTTTCATAGGAGTGTGTTCTCCTCTTGGGAAGTTTTGTTTTTTCTGTCGAAAGAGGAGTGTTTTTCGTGCATATTTATTTCTTAAGTTTCTTAGATAAGTTGAAAAGGTGATTCATGTGTATCCTCTAAACTCCTATTTGGTGGATGTGTCATGAGTGATTAGTCGGATGGAATGGTGTGTTGTGTTTGTTGGTGTCGTCTCGGTTGTGGTATGGTTGCGTGTGACACCAAAAGGAGAAGCTCCATTCGGGAGTCTTCAATACCTAACTACGATGCAGGGGATGCTTCAAACATTAGGGCTCCAGCCATAGGCTTTGGAGTGAAGCTGGTGCATGGTCCGGAACCTTGGGAATGTATGTGACCCTGACTTTACTTTTGTCATCGATGTTGAAAGTAAAGGCAGTTTAAATTGTTTTTCTTGGTTGTTTCATTCTGATCCAACAGTCTGGCTACGTAATATTTATGTGACTATGTGGAGGAATGTTCGTCTCATCTCCCTAAAGTCTTAGGGGTTTCATCCCACTGACTGAAATCAATTTAGTGGTCCTTATGAGGTATGTTGGGTAAATCGGTATCAAAGTTGAATAGGGTTAATCCAGGGATGTGGAGATGTTGTTCTGTCTCCGTACATGGTTTTGACGCCTAGTATTTGGACCCGACCCTCCCCACCCCTTGTGGTGGGGTGATTTTTCCCTGTCAGAAAATTTCTAAAGTTTTGTATCTGCTGTCGGTTCCAATGGAGGGGAGAACCACATTGAATCTCACACTAATGTCTCTAGAATGAATCGATGTTGGATTTTTCTTTAATGGTGGGGAGTCTGCTCAGACCTCCCCTTTTTGGTCTTCCAGACTCACCTTGGGTGTTGGTAGGTTCTTAATGGTGGCGAGCCCCTCGGGCTTCCCCATGTTGACATTTTGGTTCTGTCTCTAAAGATGGCTTGGTGATAAGTGATAAGAGTGTTCCTTGGATGTGGTTTGATTTTTTTTTTGTTCATTATAGCCAAATGGTGTGGTTTTCATTTAATAGTGCTTGAGATGTTTCAGCTTGTGAAGTTGGTTTCCGTGGGTGCAAAAGTTCTTTTCCTTGATCAGTCAACTGGAGGTGTTCTAGCTCTTTGGGGTGGGCGACACATATCAGAAAGTCTTTTTGCAAGTTTCTTGAAGTTTTCTTTGAGTCACTCTCTCAGAGCACAATACTTTTTCCTCTCTTTGCTTGATTTTTGTGGGGATCCCCTTTGAACCTTAAGGGAGTGTGGTTTTCTGTGTTGGGGTTTGGTTCTAGTTGTGGATTTCTGAGGAAGGAAAGCTTTATGGTGGGGAGAATTATCACACCCCTCCTTTTTATATTATTTTTTTTATTATTTTTATTGGGCATCAGATAGTTCGGGTCGAGGCCCGACTTAAAATTTCTGAGTTCTTATTTAGAAATGAATGTTTCACCCTTGGTTGCATCCAGTGACCCGCGGTCAAAGCCACACAGCCTCGCCTTGGTCACTGTTCGACCTCGCCTGATTCAATTAATTAAATAAAATGGATTAATAATAAATAAATAATGGTTAAAATTATGATGAAATAAAAATAAAATAAAAATAAGTTTTTTATTTTAGATAATAATAATAATAATGTTATTCAGGGACATTATTATTATTATTATTATTATTATTATTATTATTATTATTATTTTCATTATTATTATTATTATTATTATAGATATAACTTTTTATTTTATATTAGTACCATCTATTGAGTTTTATAATTTTATTATTATTCTCGTCATTATTCATAATTTAATTTATAATTATTATCTTGAGTGTTGGGGGTTTAGTGTTACTGGATGCACGGGCAGGGCACGGTTCTGAGACTGCGTGGCCTTCCTGGCCTTCAAAATGAGTTAAAACATAATGAGATGATGAAATAATAATGAACAATGAGATAGAAATAAAATGAAAATAAGAAGATTAATAAACTTTAAGAAATCATTTTAATGAAAATAATAGGATTATAGTTTGAGAAAAATAATAATATTATTATTATTATTAGTGTTAAAGATATAGAATTTATTAAATTATTATTAATATTGTGAAAAAAAATATTATTGTTAATGTCATGTGATATTATTACATTTTTTCCTTGGTATTATATTACTTATTTTGTTTATTTATTTTATTACTTTTTTTTCTTTTTTCTTTTTTTTTTGTTTTTTCATAGGGTTCAGACTCTTCCTCCCCCCTATTTTTTTCTCGTCGTGTCTTCCCCTGCTAAACCCTTGGGTCTCCTTTGCACCGCACTTGTGTGCTCCCCTGGTCCTGTGCACTGAGGTCCACCGCCCGCCTCCCCCTCAAACACCCTGTTGTGCTCCCTCTGTTTGACCCTCTCCGCTCCCTTGCACCGCGGCACACCAAGAAGCGCAACCCCCTCCTTACTTCGTTCGACGATGCGCAAAACCGACCTCTCTGCTCTGTCCAGCAACATGCCACACCGTCGGCGCACCCCACATATTCCCCCCTCCTGCGGACTTCATCCAATGCGACTTCCTTGTGCGGCGGTATCCGGCGAACAATCCTCCTCCCCATTTTCAGTCCAGCACCGCCCTTGCCCGTGTACGTCGTTCGGCGGCCTCCTCCAGTAAAATCTCTTACCTACTTGTAGGGTTTTAGTTTAGAGTTCTTTTTTTAGTGTTCAATTTTGATTTTTTGTGTTTCAAATTCTTTATTGAGGGTCCAATTTGGATCCCACGTGGTGCGACTATGGTGTGATTAGTGTTCGGCACCAATTTTTGGGAGTTTTCCACACCCAACGTAATTTTTTCTGTGCCTTAACACCATTAAATGAATTTAATATTCTTTATTGAATTTATTATTTTGTTCTCGACATGATTCTGTGGTGAAAATGGTGTTTTTTTTGGGAATGGTTGGTGTGTTTTGGTTCTATTTTGATGCATTTGTCGATATATTGTTTCTAAGGTTCATTTCGGAATTGTTGTGGTGCGTTTTATGGGCAATTGAAGTTTCACATCGAGTGTTGGAGTCTTAGACACTTGAGGTAGGTGGCTCCCCATCTAATTTTTATCTAATGAATTAATTTTCAATGCTTAATTTGTTTCGTATATTATTTAATTTTTTTTTTGTGTGAAGTTGGTTTTATTTGAAGTTTGATTTGCATTGAAATTTTTTAGTAGTTTGTTCATATTATTATGTGTTTTATGCTGAGAACTCTATTAGTGACTTTTGAATTGTGTGGTTATCTTATTAAGTTTTTCAAGTGGTGCGAACTGTATTTTGGATAGGACGTCGTGTGTGTTTGGTCGTGAAAGAAGTTTTTGCTTGAGTTTAGTAGTTAACGCCAAACGATTTCTTATAAATTGTTTTATAAGCTTTTATTTCTATCCTATTAAATTATATGGTTTATGCTATTGTTTTTTTCATATGGTGTAAGATTTTCCATCAAACTATTTGGGTGGTGTAGGTCACATTTTAAAATTTTATTTGAGTGCCTGTGATTTGTGAGTGTGTTTGAGTTTATAAATAGTTGCTTTAGTTTGTGCAAAGACATGTGACACCCTTTTTCTATTGATTTATAATTTTTTTATGGTTTACTTAATTATTAAAATGGTGTGAAACGTGTTTGAAAAGTGATTTAGTGTGCGGCTTATTTCAAAATGGTGTTTACATGTGTAAGTGGTGGTTTGTTTAGTGACGAGTGTCTCTTAGGTTGTGCATATGGTTTAATTGAGTATGTAACCTATGCAGATTATGTTTTGAAAAGTTTTTGGTGTGCGTATAGTTTTAAAAGTTGATTTGGGTGTACAAATTTTGATTTTACATGTGTAAGTACCCTTTTTGGCCTTATGCATTATTGTGACAGGTGACATGAACTTGAAACTTATTTGTGCACAAACCGGGAAGCCCGGGTAGCTAGGAGGGTAGATTAGACTAGTGGGCTAGTGTTCCGAAGGTGACTCGACCCGGTTTCACTAGCAGGACTGATGATTGCAATTCTAACTAAACATATGCTTTTCTGAGAGTCGTGGTCTTCTAAGCCATGTTTTCTGAGGGTCTTGGCCTTCTAAGCCACGTTTTCTAAGGGTCGTGGCCTTCTAAGCCACGTTTCACTGAGACACAAAGATCTAGGGACCCATGCTAGCTAACACCCATGAGGCCTCTCCCATATTAGTGCTCATTGGTTACTTTACGCTCATCAGTGTGACACTTTTGTTATTTTAAAAAGTAAGGATGTGTGTGTTTTAATTTAATTTGTTCCATTTGAAATTTTTTTCTTTAATCATGTTTTCTTTAAACTTGTGCAATCATTTACTTCTTTGCTTTAGTTAATATTGCAAATGTATTTGTCATTTAATAATTATGCATGGAACCTTTTTATTAGGTGACATCCTACTGGGCTCTTCATTCACACCCTATATACACATTTGGTTTTATGTAGACCTTGTTCTCTATGTATTCCAAGTTGAGGTATCGTGCTCAGTGATGGGGTTTTGGCCGTTGATGGTCTTCTCTTGCAAGTTGGTGTTTGTGGCATGAGGATGTTGCACCTCTCTTGTTTCTTGAAGGTTTTAGTTAGAGTTAGTTTCTTTTTTTGTCGTTTATTTTTGGATTTTGGATCAAGATGTAAACCTTTAAATTTGATTTTAGTTTAAGGGTATGTTTGGTTTTCAGTTCACAATTTTATTTTATTTAAATTGTCATTGGTTCTATGTTTACTATTTAGGGTAAATCGTTCCCATGTGTAATGATTTGATACTCGGGCACTTGTGCTAGCCCATGGGGATCAGGAACATCCTTCGGTCCATGTCACGGGCTGGGTCGGGCGTCGAGTCGGATGGAGACCCAGCATGGTTCATGACAGTTATCTTCAAACACAAGATAAGGATCTTCCACAAATATTCTTTTCATGTTTCCACATTTAATGAGATCATGAACAAGGATCCATACATCCAAATGGATTACACTGTTGCGATCCTTGTGGAAAAACACACAAGTTCGACTATTTATTTGCCTCGAACGGACATCTGATGGAAAAGTATCAAGTGACTGCATTTCTATTGAAAAGCATCACGTGGGGCACACACCTCAGTCCCAAAACAAATTATATGAATTTCTCCATTAAAATCATCATGAAAAACACCTGAGATAGACTATACACTCATCTAGAATAGATAGTGGGTGAAAAAGTTTCATTTCACCGCAACATGTACAAAATAGACATCGTGGGGCCCACACCATGTCTTTGGTTTAAAAACCCAAAAGTAGACCTAGAAAGTTTTCATAGAGACTAGGTTCACACCGCCACTAATGGCGCGTCAAACATAATTTCTGTTTAGAATATAGGTTCGATACGAGAATCCCGAATAATAATAATTAAATTATTACTATTAAATTAAGGTGTTTTGTGCACCAGAACCCCGAGAAAAAGACATAAAAGTATCGATATGGTCTAAAAACCATATTGATGAGAGGGACTCATTTCCACAGACGGTACATCAATCAGACGTGATGTTTAGAAGATATGACCATTTAAAGGGGCTTTTCCCAACTTGGGTCAACCCTGATTAAAACTGGCCAAACCCCCTCCACCCGGTCGACTCTTTCTAGTTGGCCCGATCTGTTGAAAACAGCCCGCAATCTAGCCATGCAGACTATCCCATCCAACCACTGACCTAGAAAGCTGTCTGGTCACATGGTCACCATAGTGGCCTGCGTCATGCAGGTCATTACCACCTGTGGTCACTTCGCAACCCCATTGTCCCCCAGTCACCCTCACGACCTACTGTTACCTATAGATCCACTCCACCAATGGCATACTCGCAAGATCGTTTTCCCATTGACATCTCATTCTATACCTATCCCAGCCTCCCAATCCCAGCCTGCTCCATCCAGCGCGTCGTCGCGCTTTGCTTCCCCGCCAGCTAGCAACGCCTCCCTGTGACTCCCTTAAATCAGACACCTCGAACACCCTCCATGCCCCCTTTGTGTATCGCTTCTGGAAGCACTCTAGTGGTCCCTTTCATGGACCTCTGGGACTCCTCCAATTTCCCGATTCCAATTCCAAGGACAGATCACTGCTCCTTGTGATGCGAGCTTCACAGCTCCTGCTTCTGATCGACGATTCGATGGTCGATTGATGCATCTCAAAGATGACGGTGGATGCATATGAAGAATGAATGAAGTAAGGGGGTTTAAATAGAGATCTATGGCCATGTTTTTTCATCTATTGATTATTTCACAAAGTAATAATGAACAACAAGGAAAAGAAATAGATTTTTAAAATGAAAACTAAACTATAACTCAAAAGTAGAAGAAATCTCACCTTGATTGATCTGTTTATCACTGGCGACACGTTTGTTGAAATCCCGATTCGACCTGTTATGGTTTCATTATATATTTCTTCTTGATCCAATGAAGAACGATTGAGATAAAGAGGATAGAGAGAGACTTAGTAGTGATATAAGGGATTATGGATAACCCTAATTCCAAATCCTTAAATCTATATTTATAGGCATCCTGCTTGGTGTAGAATCCAAAATTCTAGTTCCCCTCTTTTTATGTTACACTTAGGTAAAAATCCCCAATCCGAACTCAATGAAGGTCTCAAATTGCCAATCCTAGACTCTGATCAAAAGTTATTTGACTCGACGTTTGAGATAAAATAATTAAATTTAATTATTTTATTTACGATTTTCCCTTGGGTGAGGTTTCTCATAGAAGTCTCTCACCAAAAAAAGTTTTGTCCCACCTAGGATAAACGATACGTTCTAGACTCAACTGTGGCCTCATATTTATGATCTGAGATATCATTTAGCTAATATATCATTCCCATCACGTTCATAGTATAAAATAAACTTAATATTTTGTATAATTTATTATTTCCACACCGGGGCTCGGAATTGCACGTCGTCTTAGCACCTAACTCTATAAATATACCTATAAATATTTCAAAGCCTTACAAGGATAAAATCATGTCCCTACATTATTCCCTCCTTCAATATTTTTTTCCTCTAAAATTAAACTAGGAAAACAACTCAGGATACTAAGCTCCCACTGGCTCTCCCACTCCCAAGTACTCTCCTGCATGTTTCCTTGTTGGCACAACATGTGAACCAGATTTTTTTCCCATCCATGTATGGTCCACTCATATCAATGAAGTGTGTAAGAACATGCATGTATCTTTTCATATGTGAAAAGTGAGAGATATCATACGCCCACTCTAGTTATTAGAGGGGTAGGTCAAGGTAGTATAAAACCTCACCAACACTCTGCATGATCTGAAAAAGCCTTATGTAACTTGAGGGGAAATGTTAGCCTTCCTAGATGAACTTATATATACCACCTCATGATCGGAATCATCACTTGTACCTTAAACAAGGTCTCATGGTTACCTCCTTCATAATTTGTATCTAGTGAAACAACCAAGGATATTTGGTTACAAAAGATTTCATATTTGATTTCTCACAACTGAGACTCTCTTACACGCTCAAGAAGTGAAGGAGTCAACACCATCGACTAAAGAAAATTGTACCCTCCTGGTCTATCAGGGTCAATTCTAGGGAAGTTAACAACTCTAAAACATCCCAAAATTGGCAAGCCTGGGACTTCCTTCTAATGGAATATACTACAACATTTACATTTACCAGAGTATAGACTATCAAATTCATAGTCCCATGGGAAGTTTAACCATGCCGCCACATCATGTTCAAGACTATTTGGGTGAAGATGTACCCAAAAATCTGGTGATCTAAACAAACCCCAAAGTGTTCTCCTATAAGATAGCGTCTCTACATTCTCAGAGAAAACACTACCATTTTTTTCACTGGATAGTGAGTTGCCTCATTCTATTCATGGGGTCTCTATCATTGCAACCATACTTGATAACTATAGTATAATACTTGATGTTGAGCACACAAGGTACCAATGAACTGGTAAGGTCAGTAAACTCATTCAATTATAAGATGCTTGACACAAAAATCATGTTTCATACCCCGCATGTCATTGTATCTCTTGGTAGGAGAGTAATCCCTAAAATAGGCACTATGTTGATCCCACTAGTGGCATCTCAAGTGAAAAGAGGTCAAAAAATAAAAAATCCATTGGCAATACTAGGACCTTCTCTAACACTCCATCGCACAACCATGCCCTAAACACACAAGTCAGAGGTACTCATCTACTAAATATCGATACTATACTCTTTGGGCGGCATTGACTCACACTTATGGGTTTTCTTGCATCACAAAAACGTATCTAGGTGGGGGAAGTATCCCTCTTCCTCATGAATTCGTAGCTACATCGAACAACATCAACACAGGGTTACACCAACACCCTGAATCACCCAGGTAACACCATAAACAAGGATAAGGGAAAAAAATTACTTCATATAGTGTCTAACAAGTTATACTACAGAAAATATAAAAGTAAAATAGAATATCTCTTATCATATCATGCTCTTTATGATCGTAGACATCCAAAGCTTATGGTTGTCCATAGTCCTAGCTTCTTGCTTCCAGATCCTGACGTGGGCTAACTAGTGGGGGTAATATGAACTCATAATGGCATCCCCTGTCTCCATCTCCTCTTTCTCCTTGTCTAGAAACAACACCCTAGTGACCACCCTAATCACGAAATTTTCTCTATCATGGTGGTCCACATGTTTCTTTCTTGGTGTTCTCAACACGTATTCTTAGGGAATCTCGTGCTAAGTAACATCACCCATCACAAGCATAACACCAACCCTCCCCTGTATATCCCTGCTCTCTACGTTTCCTTGGCCCATTAGACATCATGCCTAAGACTGATTATGGGGAGGCCCCCTACGTCGAGATCTTATTGAATGACATATTATAGTTTTTAAAGTTTTCTCATCTCTATTGTTATCACTTCCTCAACCAGCTACGTGGAATCACTTTAAAAGAAGGATCTCTATCACCAGTGCCTGCTCCAGCACCCTGACATAGGTGGGGATGAACAAGGGTACTATGATATCACAGATCTCTCAATGCATTCCTTTCTCAAACTTTTGTGCTCATAAGTAGCCATCATGGGTCATGTACAGATAGTAGTAAGAAAGGTCTATGAAACTAGTCGCATACTCATCCACTATAATCCCTCCTTGCTAAAACTGAAGGATCTCTTTAATCTGGACAGAGCATAATTAGGAGGGTTAGAACTCCTCACAAAATAGCTACTTGAATTCATCCCACAAAAGTGACGAATCATCGTGTATCTGAGTAACTAAGCTTCACCAATGCCCAACTGATCTATGGAAAAGGATGGATACCAAATTCATCATTTGATCTGTCGGTTTTTGAACAAGCCTGATGAGGAAGATCCCCGAATCTAGCCAATCCTCTACTGCTTAAGGATATGGCTCACCATGGAACCTCAACGGTCTCTAGCATTGGATCTTTCAAAGCGTGATCATCCTGTACATGTCCTTAGCTCACTCAACTAGGGATATCTACTACTCAATAGGTGGAGGTGTTTCTACCTTCCCACATTGAGGAAGGGGATCGCATGATGGATCCTAAACTGAGGCCCCATTTCTCACGGGGTCGTCATCATGAACCAGAGCTAGTATCTTGGATAGATGTCATCCCAGATACATTCAGAATGTTATCAAGGATTATTGTACTTAGGTGATCATATATATATATATATCAAAAACAAAAATGGGTAGATGAATCAATAAGGAAATTTAAATACTCAATCCGATATTATTCATGTGAAATTGTTCACTA
Organism: Viscum album; assembly: GCA_963277665.1. Lineage (NCBI taxonomy): Eukaryota > Viridiplantae > Streptophyta > Magnoliopsida > Santalales > Viscaceae > Viscum > Viscum album. The sequence goes on along the minus strand of OY728132.1, from coordinate 1,333,122,553 downwards.
CAACAGGTGTCTCAGGGTGATGATTTGACAAGTGGATAATCAGGGTTCTAGTGAATGGATACGTCGGCTACTCGTACCATTATCGGACTCCCTATTCTGAGAGGCTCTCTCGAGACACTTCAACATTTTTTCCCTAGACCCATCCAAGACCTTTTTAGGGAAATGTCCAAACAACATCCCAAGGGTCTAACCACCTTTGATACCACTTTTTCCAAACCCCACCCATGAAGGGGCTCGATCCGTAACTACCCCAAGACCACCTCTATAGGCCAAGGGATGGCAAAAAAGTTCTTAAGGAACAACAAACTTGTGGATTCATTTTCCTAAGAACCTATACACACACACACACATCCAACTCAATGAAAAAGGTCAAAGGGAAAGGAAAAAAGTTGTAACACTGCTATAAATAAACCAATCATGCATGAAACACTACAAATTACTTATACAATAGAGTAAACTGAAAGTAAAATGGGAAAAAATACACACCCAATGAGAAAAGTACCACAACCCAACAATAGGTAGAAAAGTAAAACAGCTGGGAGATCCCCTCTCGTGGATCCAAAGCTACGACCACCATACGCTGTCTAAGAACTAATATCCCTACGCTCTTCTAAATTCATGATCAAAATGTCTATCTTCTTCAAGGTAACACTGAGTGTGGAGAATCCCAAGAATGGTTTATTATAAAAATACTCATTAGGATGCCCCAAAGGCTCAAGGGGGAAAAAGATGTACTGAAGGGGGGTTAGATAGAACAAGGTATGGTAAAAGGAGTGAAACTCAACCCAATAAGAGAGTAAAGTAAGCTAATACAAGCACAAAGATCTAGAAATAGTGAGAAGATAAACTTCTCATCAAGTCTTAGCTACCTATAGTAGGAGAGTGGATTTGTCCAACCATGATAATCTAGACACAGAAAGCACATGGAATACCTCACACATCTTCGACTCTCCTATAAGGAGAGTAACCAAAACCCAAGGAGTGGGTATTGTAAATAGAAGAATACATATATATACTCAGTAAAATAATCCCAAATGAGAGAGTAAGGGGATCTATATCTCATAGATCATCCCAATAAAGTGAGTAGCCAATAGTCCTAGAACTATACACCATCGATGCCCAACATCTTTCACGTCTTCCCTGAACATGAAAGTTAAAGGGACTCAATCACCACACCTTGATACTATCTTCTTTAGGTGGTTCTGTCTCACTTGCATGTTTTTATGTCTCCTCATAAGGATGTGTTTTGGTGGGGAAAGATCCCCATCTTACTCGTGAGTCAAAAGTAATGTTAAAGTATACCTTGCTGGTGATCCACAGCTCGAAAGAGTAAACCAAAGTAGAAGACCCACACCCCAATGCATTAGGAGGATTCCAATTTAATTTCAGTCATAGATGACCCACAATCTTATGCATTTGGGAGATTTCACTCTTGTTCATCAAGGACCCTAGACCTAGTGGATATGAGGATTCCACTCAGAATAAGATGATAGAGGAACCACGCCCATGCCGATGGTTGATTCCACTCTTGTTCATCGATAACCCTCTCCCTAGTGCATTAAGGGTATTCTACTCAGAAGTAGTAGATAGAGGATCCACACCCATGAGAATGGGGAATTCCACTCTTATTATGATAGAGGACCCACACTCTATTGCATCAGGAGGATTCCACTCTCATAGTAGTCATAGAGAATCCACACCAATTCCAATGAGGGATTCCACTCGAGGTCATTGAGGACTCATGCCCTGCCTGGAAGTGGAATTCTACTTGGAATGTATTGAGGAACTACATTGGCCATCCCTGTTGGATGATACCTCTTATAAAAAAATGATATATTATCACATGATAACTCACATCATCATACATCGCTTGAATATGTGTCACATCTAGAACATCTCACATCATATCTCAAAACCCACTATGGAGGGAATCATCGCATTATACATGGATTAACACTCGGGATAGGTTACTCACATGCCAAAATACAAGTCCAAAAGAAGGAGAATGATAGGTGGAAGAATTTGTAAATTGGTTCATGGCATTTGTGGGGTCCACACGATGTATGACCCTACCTCATCACCTGGTTGTGTACCTAGCCATTCTCAGGTACTAAATAGCGATCAAGTACCCCTAGGAATACCAATCTACTCAGAGAGTACACAGCATATCTAGCCAAAAGGATATCGAGTGCATGATGCTCGATGTTGATTCAAAGAGAGAACGAGTAATTCCACCGGCATGCCTCCTCAAATAGCCCTAGAAAATTGGATCGTATCTCTTCATAAATCTTCTCTACTCTCACAGGAGTCAAGGATGATCTAATCCATGGGTTCTCTTCAAACACAAGAGATGGATCTTACACCAATATTCCTTTCATGTTTCCACATTTAATGAGATCAAAAACAAGGCTTTGTATGTCCAAACATATCACACTGTTGTGATCCTTGTGAAAAAACACACAAAATCAACTATTTATTTGTCCTGAATGGATATTTGATGGAAATGTATTATATCGCCACAATTTACTTGAAAAGAATCATGTGAGGACCATTCCTTGGTCCTGAAACAAATTATATGAATCACACCATTAAAGTCCTCACAAAAAAACAAAATAGATAGGTTAATCACCCATCTAGAATAGATACCTGGCAAAAAAGTTTCATTTCAACAAAACACTTGCAAAACAGACCTCATGGATCTTACACCATGTCTTTGTTTTAAAAACCTAAAAGTAGTATTGAAATGTCCACATAGAGACCATGGTCGTACCACCAATGACAGTGTGTAAAATGGACATCCCATTTAGAAGAGAGGTCCTATACGAGAATCCAGAATAATAATAATTAAATTATTACTATTAAATATAGGTGTTTTGTGCACCTGAACCCTGAGACCAAGACTTCAAAGTCCCAATATAGTCTAGAAATATTTGTCTCTATTATAGGGACTCATTTCCATGTACAACGCATCAATCTGACATGTTGTTTAAGAGATACAACCATTTAAAGGTTCTTAGTACAACTTGGGATAGCCTGGACCAAAACTAGTCAGACCCCCTTCACTTGGAACGACTTGGTCCATTTTAGCCAGCCCCCAGCCATATAGTGTGGCCTAGCCCATGCGGCTCCTGACCTGGCTAGTTTTCTAGTTTCCTATTCATTATGGAGAGCTACATCTTGTGAATCTCTACCAAATGGGGTTTTTCTCTGCGACCTCATTGTCCCCTGATCGCCCTCATGAACTGCAGCTTCCCTCGGCTCTGCTCCGCTGATTCCCCCCTCGTCGGCTTGTCGTCCCACCAATGTATAACACCATCTCACTCCCAACCTTCTTGTCCCAGCCAACTCTCTCATGTGTGGCTCCACTCTCCACTCCATTGTCACCTGGAAATGCCATCATGCGACTCCCTTGCACCGGATGCCTCGGACACCCGCCGTTTCGCCACTTTTCACTGTCGAAGGCGCTTCGATGGTCACTTTCACGGACCATTGGGACTCCTCCAATTTCCTGATTCCAGATATGGGGATAGATCGGTGCTCCTTATGACGCGAGCTTCACAGTGCCTACCCACTATTTCAAATATGGTCTTTATCAGTGCTAGAAAAGGGCATTAACAGCACTAGAAAAGAACTGTTAATGAAGGTGAAGAAAAAGGGGGTCTCTTTTATCAGTGCTCCGAAAAGCGCTGATAAAGGCCCCTTTTATCAGCGCTAAAAAAAAGAATTAATAAAAAGGTCCTTTATCAGTACTGATAAAAGTCAAAAAAATTAAAAATAATTAAAAATAATATATAATGTAGGGGGAGATTTTAAAGGCACTTGAGCCCCCCTTTTATCAGCACTATGCAGAGCCCCCTCCCTCTCACTACATGCTGCCCCTGCCCACACAACCCCCTCCAACTTGCGCATGCGCACCCTTGCTTCCACAAGAACTCGAACCCAAGACCTCTTCCCTTGTGCGCATGCACCTTTACCACTAATCTGTTGATTTTTTTTCTCTATTTAATGATATATCTATTTATTTATATATATATAGTTATATTTATTCATATATTAATATAGATTCATATTAATGTAAATATATTTAGTTATATTAATACATATATATTTATTCATATATTAATATATATATATATATTCATATATTAATAGATATATATATATATATATTTATTCATATATTAATATATATTTATATATATTTATATATATTTATTTAGTTATAATTTTTTATCCGTATATTTATTTGTATATTAATATATATTTATAAGATTAGTTTTAAATAAATTTATAAAATATGTTTTTTATGTGTTTTTATAAATAAATAAATACATACAAACATACAAACATACATATATACAACATGCACACACACACAGACACACACACACACACACACACACACATATATATATATATATATTTATGAATAAATACATATATATGTGTATCTAAAAATCCATATAATGTTAAAATAACCATAACTTCTAATTCAAAAGTCTATTTCAACTCCACTGCTAGTCAAATATAAGAACATGAAATAATATTCGATATGATATGTGGTACAAGCCTAATGGACATCCGAATTAGAATTTAAAGTTGGTGGCAGGTATGCACGGGCACCCTCCCTACCATGAGCCTTCTCATTTACTAACATATGGATAGTGATGATTCCTGCCCTTTCTACCCGAATATTCTAAAAACTCCTTGGCACGCCATCATTCACTACCCGGGAGCTAAGTAAATTTGGAATAAATGGGGCCCGGCTTTAGATGCTTCACTGGACATTGCCTATGAACTCCCCAATCTTCTGATGCATTGGTGTTCCTCTCTTTCATCGATTAATGCAGGTTATCTTTGCACCCTGGCCTGGATCATTTGGGTTCTTTGTAACAATTCAGTTTTTCACCACATTCATAAACCTCCAGAATTCTAGATTGAACGGGGCATTTCATGGATTGAGGGCTGGAAGGACCACAAAGGACACTTTATGCCAGGTGTAACCCCCTCCAGTCCCCCTCATTGGAACCCCCCAACGGAAGGGAGTCTTAAGTTTAATGTGGATGCATCTCTCCCCAAGGATGGGATTGTTTCTCTCAGTCTTCTGGCCCGAAATCATCTAGGGCAAATCATTACAGCAAAATATGAATCACATCATGCCTTCTAGGAACATGCAATTGCTGAGGCATCTGCCATCCTTGTAGGTATGATGCTCATTGTGGAATGTGGATGGGTTGATATCATCATTGAGTCTGACTGCATTACCATGATCGATGCTATTAACCACAATGACGTCGGACTCCAGTCTTTTGGCTTCATAATCAGGATAATTCGATCGCTTCGCCAAGGATTCTCTTGCTATACCTTCTCATTTACCAAAAGGTAAGGAAACAATACGGCCCATCAAATGGTGGCCTCAGGCCCCTTCGATAACAACCAGCTCTGGTTGGAAAATTTCCCTTCACGGATCTGCTTATGTACGGCTGCTGATCTTCGTCATTAATGTTATCTATCCTTCTTTTCAAAAAAAATTAAGGGTATCCCGACTAAAAACTATGTTTTAGAGGCATTATGGGACTTTTTCCATAAAAATGTGACAAAAGGTTAATTTGAGTTCACTAGCACGTAGAGCTCATCACAAGATTTGATTTGATATGCTGTAGAGCTCAAAGGGACACTCGGATCAAAATTTATGGTCATTTGAAGTTTGAGTTACTTTTTTAACTTATTTTAGATCTTCTAATAATTTTTTTGATTTTTTGTGTCTTTCAATTTTTATTAAATGATTATTAGTTAATGATAATAAGAAAATTATTAATTAATAATATTTTTTAAAATATTTAAAATCCATTTTCACTAAATTTATTATATATTAAATGTAAAATTCTATTTATACTTATCTAAAACATATTTAAAAAATATATATTATATTTATATCAATATAAATATAATTAAATATAAATATATTATTTTTCATGAAAAATTATTATTTTTGAAATATAAACTTTATCATCACTAGGAAAAAGCACTGATAAATCCCCCCCCCCCCTTATCAGTGCTACTAAAAAAGCGCTGATTAAGGGGTCCCCTCTAATAGCGCTAAAAAAGCGTTGATAAAGGGGGTTCCTTTATCAGTGCTAAAAAAAACGCTGATAAAGGTTCACTTTTAATAGTGTTTTTTTAGCACTGTTAAAAGTGCCATTTATAACCAATTTTTTTAGCGCTGATAAAGGGTGGCGCTGTGGAAACCCATTTTTGTGATAGTGGACTCTGATCAACAATCTCACGGTCGATTGATGCATCTGAATGTTGATGGTGGATACCTATGAAGAACAGATGAAGAATGGGGTTTCAAATAGATATTTATGGCTGTATTCATGAATCCATCAATGATTTAGCAATGTAATATCAAACAACAAGACAATGAAATGGATATTCAAAATGGAAACTAAATCAAAACTCAAAAGTAATACTACCTCGATTGATCTGTTTATCAATACCGACACGTTTGTTGAAATCCCACTTTGATCTGCTGAGGTTTTGGCGGAGATTAGTTCTTGATCCAATAATTAATGATTGAGAGAGATATAGAGAGAAGATAGAGAGACTTAGTATAGATAGAATGGATTAGGGATAACCCTAATCCGAAATCTTTAAATCTCTATTTATAGGTGTTTTTTCTCAGTGTGGGATCCAAAATTCCCATACCCCCTCTTTTTATGTCAGACTTAGGTAGAATTCCCCATTTCAAACTCAAGAGAGGTATTATATTTACAATCAGATACTCCGATCAAATGTTATTTGACTCAAAGTTCGAGATAAAATAATTAAATTTAATTATTTTATTTAATATTTTTCCCCTGGGCGACATTTCTCATAGAAGTCATGCGCTGACAAAAGTTATATCCCACCTAGGGTAAACACCACAATTCTAACTCAATAATGGTCTCAAATTTATTATTTGAGCTACTTTTTAATATTTATCCTATTTCCATCATGTGAATAGTATAAAATACACTTAAAATTTTATATAATCTATTCTGGCGACACTAGGACTCAGAATTGCAGGCCATCTCAGTGCCTAGATATGGAGATATTACTAGAAATATTTCAATGTCTTATAAGGTAAAAACTGGGTCTTTATAGTATATGTGATAAATCTCAAAATTTAAATGTGGAAGAAGATAAAATAAATGAAAAGGAATTTTTGGTTGAAACTGATCTAAAAGCTATGAATGGAGAACACCCCAAGATATTGGACAGTGGGTGTTTCTCATATATGAACATAGATTTTATGTTGTTAAAGATTTTGAAAGATTATAAATAATGGATAGTGACTTTTGGAATTTATGATTCCATTAGAATCAAAGTCATCGTATATACTATCATTGGAAAGGAAAAGTTAAAATCTAAGAGAGACTTATTTTTAAATGAACTAAAAAAACTTGTTAAGTATTTTTTAACTCTGTGATGAGGTAAATGAAGTTTTATTTAGAAGTGATATTTTTGTTAAAATAATTTAATATAGGAATTTTATTTTAGGATGGAAATTCACCAAGAAAAACGTGTTTCAAGTTGGTGGTGCATAGGGTTCACACTATCTGAGCATAATAAAAGAAAATCAATTATGACCCATGAGGATTGGATATATGTGTTAGAAGAATATGATAAATCCATCAAAGTGAGAAAGTATTTGTGATATTCCAAAAATTATAAGAATAATATTTTGGTGTTGTTTTATATATTAGAAAGGGAGGATAATAATCTTAGTTCATAAGAAAGTTGAGATACATTCAACTTGTCCCATGGAGATTATCCATTTTGAAATATGTGAGTATATGAGAAAGTAATCAGTGCATTTACTCACATTACATGTATTATGTTTTTTAAATATAAATCAAAGGCTCTCAAAATAGTGGATTATTTTATGAGAAGTGTTGAAAATGAATATGGATATTTCATAAAGAATATTCATACTGATAATGGTACTGAATGCCTGAATAGTATGTTTAAAGACTATGTTGAAAAACAAAAAATTCATCATGAATATTGTGCATCTCACACACCAAAAAAATAGTGTTGTCGAAAAAGAAAAATGAAGTTTTGTTGATATGGATCAAACAATGTTGATTGAACATGATACTTCTCAATTCTTTTAGAAACAATCTATTATAGTAATAATTCACTTTTAGAATTATTGTTTCTATAGTCCAAACACTAATATGAATCATTACAAGATCTACTAAAAAGAAACCCCATGTTTGAAATACCTATGGGTTTTTGTGTAACATCCCAAGATTTTAAGAATAAAACACTATGTAAGACAACATACATCATACACTAGATTAAGATTAAACAAACAACTAAATATAATTATTTAAATTTGACTATTATAACATTTCAATTAAATAGGTGGGAATGAATAATATTAATGTAATTATGAAATATATAATGATCATACTCATTGATAATGTATTAATTAAGTATTCTTAAATAATTATAATATTTTTAGTAAAGCCATTTTATTAATCAAAAACATATTTTCTTTAAAAATGATTTTTATTACTTTTAACGTGAAAATAATAAACAAAATTTCATAAGAATTTATATAGTGTATTTGATAAAATGAACTTAATTTTTTCAATAATCTTATCAAAATTTTCTTTTAGTGAAATTTATATTATTTTTAGAAATGTTTGATTTTTCAATGAATAGTGAAAAATATTAATTTTTATTAAAAATAATTATTTTCAAGTATTTACATGTTAAAATTATTTTTTGGACTATTTTTAAATTTTAATTAGTTAAATTTGATTTAAAATAATCCAATTATGTATTTCAAATTTATTTTATAATTGAATTTATTATAAAAACATTTTATGTTTGAAAAGGGTATTTTTTTCGAAAAAACTATTTTTTGTTGTGTTTTTCTGATTTAATTTTAAATTAAATTCTACAAATTTGGTGTTTGAATTTTGAAAAATGGATTAAATATTTTGATTCATGAGGTAAAAATTATTAAAATAGGACCATTTTATTTTTTGGTCAACATGAATAGTAACTTTAGTAATTTTATTACCACATTAAAGGGTAAATCGGGTAATTAAGGGAAAAAATAAAATTATAAGGAATAGAAAATGATCCTTACTCTTGTCCAAGTTTTATTTTATGAGTTATATTCAACCAAAATCATACAAGGACTAAAATTATAGCCTTTTCAAGCCACTTGGATGAGAAAATGACATTTATAATATTTTATTTAATGAAAATTAAAAGATGCCACACTCAAATTTTTAATAACTATATCATTTTTAATATAGGATTATTCAGAATATATATATTAAACTATGAATATTAATTTTAAATATAAAATATTTTTATACGTCGTATTAATTTATTTACAATTTTATTGATGAAATAATTACCTCAAATGCTGACACAACATTGATGTGGTAATTATTCAATCAATGGAAAAATAAAATAAATGATATTAAAAATATTAAAATAAATATAACTTGAGATAATTATTTTCATAAAATAATTTTATATACTAATTTTATATATTATATATTTACTAAAATATTTTTAAAAAAATTATATTATTTTATATCTTTAAAATACAACATAATTAATAGTGTCAAAATTGACATTGATGATATTTTAAAATAAATAATATTTTATTAATTGATATAAAATTTCTAAAAATGTGAGATTCAACCAAATAATTTGGATAAGTTTTAAAATGTCGTCCATGATTCATTTATTAGTCTTTTTTTATTTTCAATTAACTATATAAACCCTCAGATAGTAAAAATCCATGTTTTCATGATAACAGTTAAAGGGATTAAGTAAAGGTTAAAAGCAAAAGATAAGGGTATAAAAATGACCTAAACATGTCCAAAAAAATTATTAATTGAATATAATTCTACCCTTATTTTATTAGTCTCTAATTTTAGTGGTTTAAAGTAACTTGACCATGAAAATTATTTATGTATTATTTTAATCAAAGATAGTTTCAAAATGTCACTCTCTTTGTATTTAATATCTTCTATGTGTCTACATAGAAAAAAAAATAAAGATATAAATGAACCAAAATATATATTTTTATATTAATGTAATTATATTCATTATAAAAATATAATTTTTAATTTTTATAAATTATATAATTAACTTAAATTCTTATGAAATTTTAATACAAAAATTATTTAATTAAAAGAAGAATAAAATAAATTACATTTAAAATTTGAATTTTCTATAATTTAAATGAGTTAATGTGTGAAATGAATTTTATAGATATATATATCATGTTATATAGTTTTTAAAAAATTATATTTTAATCTTATCTTTTTCTTGAAGTATTTGAAGTTAAAGTAAACGAATAGTATCAAAATTTACATCAATGATAATTTATCAAAAAAATATTTTATTAAATTATTTAAAAATCATAAAAATTATTTAAAAAACAAATTTATTATGATTTGGTCTAAATTTTCATAAAGTTACCATTTATGTAAAATTGATTCCATGTAATTGAAAATTAAAATCTATTAATATTAAAAAAAATTAGTGTATTTAAAATAAAAATGGGTTAGCTACGTGTTAATCAAAATGATATGGTTTAAAATAATACAAAAACTTTTATAAAATATATTAGTTGATGATATTATAACCTTATATGATTTTATATTCTAATACATCTCTATTTTTTGGTATTTTGAGAGAAAATTAATTTATAATAATTTAATCTTTTGAGAAATTTTAAAAGTGCCCCTCACCTCAATTATAAAAGGGAACCTCCTACCTCAATTCATCTCATCTCTTTTGACCCTTATATATTGACCATAAACTTTTTATTTATCTTCAAATATTCCCTATGAACATTATATAGGTTCTTTTCTTATCAAAATAACACTCCTAATACACTTTAGAGGATATTAAAACGAGACGTTTCGAAGAAAAGTTAATCTTTCTAACTGATCACTTTCATTTTTTATTCATCCTTACCTCCTATAAATCTACAATGTTTATCATAAAGAAATAAATTAAATATCTTAAATATGATAAAATTTTATTGTTAATATTATTATTAAAACACCATTATAAAACCTCTTTCCCATCATACAATAAGTGAATGTATCGCTCGTGCGTATGTATGACTTACCATCTCCATGTAGCGATACAATGCATTTTTCATCACCATCATTTATGGATGATTATTATGATGAACATAATTAATATTCATAATATATATTATATATTAATTATTATGTAAATATTAATTATCATTTTCCTTTGTCTCTTTCCATAAATCAAAAATGAAAACAGTGTTCATGCGTGCATACGACCCATCGTCTACAAGAACAATGTAATTAATTTTATACTTTATATGAATGGATATAAATATGTAAGTAATTAATATAAATGATGTTTATAACATGATTAAAAATCTATAAATGATGATACCAAGATAAAATCATAAGTACCAAGACTAATGAACTGAAACATGCTTGGAAAATAAAGTAGTTATCATCCAGAATAATGACTTTAATAACCAATTATTAGTAAATAGGTGATAATATTTTATAAATAAATAATACATGTTATGCTATAACTAAGTTAATGGAATAAATTAATAATAAATACATATTTATTATACATTAGTTTTTAAAATGAACAAATAAATACAAGACTCGAGGTAATTGAATTCTTAACATGGTTTTCATTCATTGGGGTAAACTTCTATTTTATTGATTATGTCATGCTATGATAATGTTTGAAATGAATTTTGATTATATTGTATTGTATTTACACATTTTTTATTGATATTTAAAGATAATACACATATTAAATTAATTTTATTAATACTCACTTCAATGATATGATTTTTTTTTATGGTTTATTTCACAATCTCATCATTACTCAATATTTTTTATGTTTAAGCCTCCTTTTCAGAAAATTTATCTTTCATTCCCATGTTTCCTAAAAATTTGATTTTTTTTCATATTTTTATATGAATTTTAAAATTAATTTTATCCCATGTTTTACGTTTTACAAAATGTTTTAAAAAAAATATTTTTTTCTTTTTCTAAATAAGGCTCTTTGTGAACTTTCTGAAAAAAAATATGAAAGAAATGTTTTTTTAACTTACAAGACATGAGTGGATTTTCAGGATTTCATGATTAATTATTATTTTTATGTTTAATTTATAAGCATACAAGGTTTTTTTAAATAAAATGTTTTCATTTATAATTGTATGAATACTTAAAATATTTTTTTATGAAAATATGACTTTATTCGTCTCTTCTGTTAGAAATCTATGTAATTCAAAAACCATTTTTAGTAAAAATGATTTCAATTTTTTTTAATTGATCATTTTAATATTATATTCATTTAAATGTATTTTCAAAAAAACTCTATTTAAAATTAATTCAAAATTATTTTCAAATATTAATTTTATAATTTTCAAGGTTATTTTCAAATAAAAAGGTTTCCAAAAAGTATTATGATTTAAAAATAGATTTTAAAAAAAATAAGGTTATTTTCCTCAAAAACTATTTCATGTGACCTTTAAAAATTAATTTTCCATTTATAATGATATCATTTGAGGTAACTTATGCTTTTATATGGAAATGAACTGATGAAACCATTCTTTTTATTTCCCTAAATAGTTTATGTTTTGATGGAATGATGTTTATGAAACCCATTTCATTTCGTGGGTAATGATATAATGAATGTTTTATGAACATGTGGAACACATATATATATTGTTTTTATTATGTGATGTTTGGTACCTATATATCCCTATAATTAATTTAGTAATGAATTATATCTCATGAGATAATTAAGGGAAACAAGATGATGTGCTTGATCCGTTATGGGAAAAAAGTCGATGTGTTTGATCCATTATGTGAAAATAGGTGTTAAGGCATGATCTGATGGTCTTGGTAATTAATCTTGACATATTAAATGGTTTCTATAATTATGATGATGCCATATAAATTTATGACATTAACTTATGGTTCATGATTAATTTATGAGGAATTATCATTTTTTTATTCATATCTTTTGAAATTTTAATGTTTTATTATATGACTCATTTCTATCATCTATGATAGGTTGGGTATGAACTTATTAAGTTATTTTCATGATCACTTAATATTATTCTCATCTTATGCTTTTATATGATCATGGATTAACATATAATATGTTTAACCTTACTAAGCATTTTATCTCACCCATTTATTATGTTTTTTCCCTATGTTATAAATAATGGTTTTAAGTAGGATGTGTCTAAGTAGGGTGATGAACATGAAGAAAATTTGGGAGATGATAAATGTTTTTATGGGCTAGTTGTTTATTTTTCCAAGATATCAAATTGTTTTTCCTAATTCTATAATAATCTAAACCTAAAATATCCCTCAGTGTGTAAGTGATCCAATATTCCTTTTTATGTTTTAAGTTTTAATGGAAAAAATCAGGTCACATTTTTAAAGTTTATGTCTTTATTAATGAATCTTGAAGTGCAGATTATGGGGTGTTACATTTTGTATGAGAGGTCGGTTTAGATAACTTTGGATATTTGGATGTTTTCATATGAGGTTATCTAAATATTTATATTTATAATCATGGGAATATAAGACCATAAGTTTAGATTCATATACACCCTTTTGAGGTTTTGAATTGTGAAATTTTAAAGTGACTAATGGTATTTTGTAGTTATTTATTTTTGAGGTAATTATGGTTTATTACACATTGGGATGAAAAATTAAAGTTACAAGATTACCTTTACGGATAAAACTTTTATTTAATATTGAATATATTGTGGTTATTTTTTACAGTGTATTACAAATTTGTAAGAATTTTATAAGAATTATAGTTTTATAAAAATCACAACCAAAAATATTGGAGACAACCCATCATGTCTAGCGAGGCCACGGGATTAAACCCATAACTGTAGGGTGATAAGGGTGCATCACCTACTATTAGACTACATAAATTCTCGGTTAGTATTTCATTTTCTTTTTAGTTAAAACATCTGATGGATAAAGGTTATGTTCATTTTAAGAACTTGATTTTTATCATATAGGTATCTATTGGATTAGAAATTGATTTAGTGTTAAGTGATTAATGTTATTTCTTAAGATGTTAAGTATTTTGGGAACCCTAAATTGTTAGGGTAAACAAAACACTAATGGATTTTATTTGAGGAATAAAGGTTTGATTATATTTTGGAATCATATATGGTTTTATTGTAGATTTATGGTGATTCAGGTTATTTATAAAAATGTTTAGTGTATCTTTGTTATTATTAGGGAAATTAATTTTTGGTATGATATATTAAGAGAGACTGATCTTATTTAAAGATAAATGTTAAAATTTAACTTTTAAGACTATGTGATCAAATCCTTCTGGTTTTTTTGTTTCAATATTAGTTTAGGATATTTTTGAGTAAGTTTAAGGTCAGTTATTTGTTGAATGCTCTAAGTTTAACTTTGGGTATTACTATTGAATTTGGATGATTAAAGTTGTTTTTCAACATTTAAAGGATTATTATTTTTGGATAATTATATTATCTTGTAATAACCATTTTAGTTTTGGTTAATGTTTTAGGATAGGAGAAATAGATATTTAATATTTTTTGGGATTATGTGATTCATTATAAGTTAATTATAGTGATTTAAGCATGAAAACTTCATCTGGAATACTCACCATTTGGGGAAAAATATGAGTTTGTGGTTGAAATTGATTAAAGGATGAAACTATAATTTTCAAGTAAGTATGATTATTTATTTTCATAGTATATATGTTAAAGGAATTACTCAACTATAGGAAAATAATCATTAAATAAAAATACAAAATAAAAAACTTTATCTTTTTACTTTTCTTAATGATAAATCAATGACATTTTAACCCATTACATATTTATAGTTTTGTGATGGTTAAATTTATAATTACCATGTTCTATATTACTCTCTATAAAAACATGATAATTAATTTTTCATTCCATGTTCATGTTTTCTTAAATGGAATATCAGTATGTTTAATCTCAGGTGACCTTTGTAATTTTCTTTCTCTCTTAACAAATGGGTGTTTTATTACCCCTTTTTCTAATGTGGGATTTCAACAAAAGTATTTTGAAAATTAAAACCCTTGGTTACTGATAATAAGTTCAAATTGAAAGGAAAATGTTTATTATGTTGGGGGGTATAATGTAACAACCTTATATTTTAACAAGGAAACACTATGTTAGACATCGTACATGATATATTACATTAATATAAAACGAACAACTAAATATTATTATTTAAATGTTACGGTTATAACCTCACCCTTAAATTGGGTAGAATGAATAGTATTAAAGTATTTAAAAAATATATAATGTTCATAATCATTTATAATGTATTAGTTAATTTTTTTAAAAAAAATACAAGATTTTTAGTAAGGATATTTAATTCCTCAAAAATATATTTTCTTCAAAAAATATTTTAATTAATTTTTAAGTAAAAATAATATAATTAATTTCTAAAGATTCTATAATATTTATATAATAAAATGGTATTAATTTTTCAAATAGGATTATCAAAATTGGACTATGGTGAAATTTTTATAATTTTTTGAAAATTTTGATTTTTCAATGAATAGTCAAAAATACCGATCTTTATTAGAAATTATATTTTTCAAGTATTTATAGGTTAAAATTGTGTTTTAGATTAGTTTTAAATTTTAATTTATTCAATTTTATTTAAAATAACCAAATTATTTATTTTTAATTTTATTTTATACTTGAATTTATTATAAAACCATTTTATGTTTAATGAGGGAATTTATCAGAAACATTATTTTTCATTGTGTTTTGCTGGTTAAATTTTAAATTAAATGATGAAATTTTTTATTTGAATTTTTAAATTTGAATAAAAAATTTTGATTCTAGAGGCCCAAATTACGTAAATATTTCCTTCTTATTTTTGTTCAATATGAATATTAACTTTAGTAATTTTTATTACCATGATAATGGGTAAATCAGGTAATTAAGAGTAAAAATAAAACGATGGGGACTAGAAAATGACTCTAACACTTGCATAAATTTTATTATATGAGTTAAATTAAACTATAATTATCCAATTATATAAATTATAACAATTTGAATCTACTTGGATGAGATTATGACATTTGTAATATTTCATTTAATGAAAAGTCAATGGTGTCAAACTCATATATTTAATAACTATATCATTTTTAATATAAGATCATTAAGAAGATATATTTGAATATAAATATTAATTTTAAATATAAAATATTTATCTACATCATGGTAATTTATTTATAATTTTTAGTGATTAAATAATTACCTAAAATTTTGATACAACACGGATGTATTAATTATTCAATTAATGATAAATCAAATAAATGATATTAAAAATATTAAAATAAAAAGAAACCTTTAGATAATTATTTCCACACAATTTTTTTTTATATTTTATTTATTTATTAAAATGTTTTCTTATAATTTATATTATTTTGATATTTTTAAAAGTTAAAGTAATGAATAGTTTCAAAATTTCCATTAATGATATTTTAAAATAAATTATATTTTATTAAATGATATAAAATTCATAAAAATATTATATTCCACTAAATAATTTGGATGAGTTTTTAAATGTCATTCATGATTAATTTATTGATATATTTGGAATTTTATAGTAACTATATAAACCCTCAAAGAGTAAAAATCAATGTTGTCATGGTAAGAGTTAAAGAGATTAAATAATGGTCATAACTAGAAGATAAGGGTATAACTATGACCTAAAAATTATCATTTTTTAAATTAATAGGATCCAACCTAACCACCTTATTCTATAATTTGAGTTTTTAAATGGATACTTGTCGATGAAAATGACTTATATATTTTTTAAATCAAAGATAGTTACAAAATGTCACTCTCTTTGTATTTAATATCTTTTATGTGTCTACATAGGGACAAAAATGAAGATATAAATGAACCAAAATTCTATAATTATATTAATATAATTTTTTTCATTA
The DNA here is from genome assembly GCA_963277665.1 of Viscum album. NCBI lineage: Eukaryota > Viridiplantae > Streptophyta > Magnoliopsida > Santalales > Viscaceae > Viscum > Viscum album. Next base: position 1,333,105,513 of record OY728132.1, on the reverse strand, counting down.
AATTTTTTTAAAATTTTGAGAAATTATATAATTACCATAAATGATTATGAAGTGGTAATAGAGTATTTATTTAATTAATAGAAAAATAAAATTAATTACTTTGAAAATAATAATTTTGGTATAATTTGGATTATTTAATGTGTGAAATTAATTTTATCGATCTATATGACATATTATAGAGTTTTTAAATCATTATATTTTAATTTACCCTTTATCAAGATGTATTCTATGTCAAAGTAAATAAATAGTATCAAAATTGACATTAATGATAATTTATCAAAATAATATTTTATTAAATTATTTAAAAATATTAAAAATATTTAAAAATTTAATAATTAATTATGATATGATCTAAAATTACATAAATTTACCATTTATGGAATATTTACACCATATAAGTAAAATATAAAGTCTTTTGATTTTAGATTTTTTTTATTGTAGTTAGTGATAAGGTTTAAAATAATACAAAAAATATATATATAACGTATTTTTTAACTATATTAGAAACTTATATTATATTATCTTTTAATCCATGTCTATTTTTTGGTATTTTTATCAAAAATTAATTTATTATAATTTAATCTTTTTAGAAATTTCAAAAGTGCCCCTCATCTCAATTATAAAAGGGCACCTCCTCCCCCACTTCATTTCATCATTTTTGAGCCTTGTAGGTAAACCATCCCCTAAATATTTCTCTTATAAACTCATCTATACACATTATATATGTTATTTTATTATCATATTACCAACCCTAGATCTCTTTCGAGGAGATTAAAAGGATACATTTTGAAGAAGAGGTCATCCCTCTAACCGATCACTTTCTTTTTATACTCTTCCTTACCTACTCTAAATCTATGATGGTTATAATAAAATAATAAATTAATTATCCTAAATATTATGAACTATTATTATTATTATTAAATCACCATTATAAAACCTCTTTCCCATCAAACAAGATGTGAAATTATCGCTTGTGTGTAATTATGGATTACCGTCTCCGTATAGTGATATAATTCATTTTTCATCACCATAATTTATGGATGGGTATTAAGGGGGTTCTAATAAATATATATGATATATATTATATATTAATTATTTTTTAAATATGAATTAGTATTTACATTTATTTCATTCTATAAATCAAAAATGAAAACAACGTTCATGGGTATGTACGGTCTACCGTCTCTAGAAATGGTGCAATTCCTTTTATACTTTCTATGAATGAATATAAATATGTATGAAATTATTATATATTATTTATAAACCATGATTAAAAATATGGAAATTATGATACCAATATAAAATCATAATGATTAAGACTACCAAACCAAAACATGCTTGGAAAACGAAGCATTTATCACCCAGAATAGTGATTTTTATAACCAATTATTAGTAAATGGGTGATAAGATGTTATAAATAAATATTGTGTGGTATTATATAATTAAGGTAATGTAATTAATTTATAATAAATACACATTTATTATAAATTATTTTTGAACATGAAAAAATAAATACAAGACTTTAGGTAATGGAATTTTTATCTCAATTTTCATTCATTGGGTTAGATTACTATTTCATTTATTATGAAATGATACAATTATGTGTGGAATTAATTTTGATTATATTATATTTATTTACAGGGAATAAAAATATCCAATTCATTTTATTTATACTCACTTCAATTATATGATATTTTTAAGGGTTTATTCCAGAATCTCATCATTATTTGAGATTGTTTATATTTAAGTCTCCATCTGGGAAACTTTATCTTCCATGACCATGTTTTCAAAAAAAAAATTCAAAAAGTTTTTTTAATATTTTCATATTAATGTTTAAATTCATATTTATCCATGTTTTACTTTTTATAAAATAGTTTGGAAATACTATTTTTTAAAAATTTCTAAACAATGCTCTGTGAATTTTTTGAAAAAAATAAAGAAGGAATATTTTTTTAACTTATATAACAGGAGCATATTTTCCTAATTTTATGATTACATAATATTTTAAATTTTAATTTTCATGTCTACAAGATTATTTTCTATTAAAGTTTTTCATTTATGATTTTGTGGGTCTTTAAAATAATATTTTTAAGAAAATTTGACATTATTTTTATCTTCAGTCAGAAATTTATGTTATTGCAAAACCATGTTAAATAAAAATCATTTAAAAACGTTTTTTTAATTGATAATTTTAATTTTGTTTTCATAAAAAAGTATTTTTAAATATTTTTATGTTTAAAAATTATTTTAAATGAATTTCATAACTTATTTTATAAATTTTCAAGGATATTTTCAATTAAAAATTTTTTCAAAAAGTTTTCTATTTTAAGTAGATATTTTCAAAGTGGAATGAATATTTTCCTAAATAAATGTTTCTTGTAAAATTTCAAAATTATTTTTATGTCTGATATGATATAATTTGATATTACTAATACTTTTTTGGGGGAAATAAACCAAGGATAACTTTCTTTTTATTTCACTGAGTGGTTTATGTTTTGGTGGAATGATGTTTATGAAATCCATATCATTTTAGGGGTTATGATATGATGAATATTTTATGATCTTGTGACATACATATGTATAGTTTTTATTATTTTATGGGTGGGACCTATATCTCCCTCCAATTCATTGGGTAATTAATTGTATCTCATGATATAATTAAGGGAAACAAGTCGATGCACATGATAATTTATAGGTAATATGTGTTAATTTATGATTAAATTATATTGGTAATTAACCTTGACATATTAAATGGTTTTTATAATTATGATGATTCCATGTACATTTATGACATTAACTTATGGTTTATTCTTGAGTTATGATGAATTCTCATTCTTATTATTCATGTCTTTTGAAATAATAATGTTTTATGATATGAATCATGTTTATTATATATGACAAGTTGGATCTGAACTTATTATGTTATGTTCATGATCACATACCATTATTCTCATCTTATTATTTAATATGATCATGGATTGGAATATCCTATGTTTAAACTTACTATGAATTTTAACTCACCCTTTTATTATGTTTCCTTTTACCCAAGTTATGAAGAAAGGTTTTAAATAGGACATGTCCAAGTAGGGTGCTAGACATGAAGAAATTTTGGGAGATGATATAGATTTTTTAAGGGCCAGTTATTTATTTTTCTAAGATATGTAGTATTTTTTCCTTATTAACTAAAACTAAAAACCTAAAATTTCCTTCGATATGTAAGTGATCCAATATTTCATTTTTATAATGTAAGTTTTGATGGAAATATTTTTGTCACATTGGTATTGTTTATGTATTTAACATTGAATCGAGAAGTTTGGATTCTAGGATGTTACAGTTTGTAAGTCTTGGAATTATCAAAGTTAAAGGTAAGAATCTTGGTAAGTTTTATCAATATGTGTTTATGATATATTTCTTGGATACCATCATAATTTTATATGATATAGGTGATATAATAAAGAAACATGGAATATTTTTGACTATGTAGATTTGAAATTTCTAGAACATTCTGATAAAAATATTTCATTGGAAATTACATATTTGAGAGGAAGTTAGGATGGAGTGGTTACTGTTAAGAAACATGACAATGTTTCTAACATAAGTTATAATGTTGAAGTTGTACAAGATACATATCCTAACACATATATTTCTTGTGATTATGATAAATTACATTTATCTAATCCATGGTTGAGGAAGAATGTGGAGGTCCAAAATATCATTAGTGATAAAGGTAAACATGTTCAAACTGGAATAACATTGATGTTAGTTTTACATATTTTATTGTATGAATAGTTTGAGCCATGATATGTCAAAGATAGTTTATATAATCAATTTTGTATTGATATCATGAATGAATAATTGGTTCAAATTGAGAAAAATGAACATGTGAATTTATAAAAAAACCAAAAACAATTAATTTTATTGGTATAAAAGGGGTGTTATAAAATGAGTTGATGGTGAACCGATAAGAAATAAGACATGATTAGTTTTTAAAAGCTACTCAAAAGTTGAAAGTGTTTGTTTTGAGGTGAAATTTTCCCCAGTAACACGACTCTAAACCATAAGAATATTTATTTCTATACCTATAAAATGAATATATAAGATATTACGGATAGATTCCATGTAAGATTTTCCTAATATAGATCTATATGAAGTAGTTTATATTGAATAACTATGTGGATTTGGGTTTAATGAAGATGAAATATATATTATAAATTTGAATAAGTCCTTGTATGGGTTAAAATAATCTATAATATCATGTCATTATAAGATGGATACATGCTTAAAGAAGTTTGATTTCAAGAAAGGAATGGTTGGTTGTAACATCTATATAAAATAAATTCAATGGGTTTACTTAATTGTTATTATTTATGTTGATGATATCATTTTTGTAGGGAATTATTTAGAAATGTGTGAAAAAATTTATTAAATAGATAAATAATTTATTTGAAATGACTATTATTTGAGAAATGAAATAGTTTCTTAACATATTAACATATTAACAAAATAACTAAATTTTCTTATATTAGTAGAATTATTAAAAGTATCTTTTGAAAAAAAATTGAATGGGAGACTCAAATCCTATTTCCAAAATTATTTCAATGGGAACCCACTTTGAAAAAGATATGAAAGGAAATGTGGATGACACTAAAAAGTTTAAAATGTTAATTAAAATCCTCTTATATCTAACAATATCAATTCCAGATATAGTTTATTCTATTATAAATTTTTCTAGGAATAAAATTATTCCAAACTAATATCATATTATGGATAGAAAAAATAATTATTAGATATATTATAGGGACAATTTATTATGGAATAAAATATGATAGTATTGGAAATATTGATATTTTTGTCTACACATATAAAGATTGGGAAGGTTGTGTTGATGAAAAATGATCTACACTTGGTAGAGTTAACTTCATGGAAGAAATATTTGTTATTTGGAATACAAAGATGAAAAAATTTAGTAACTCTTAGCACTAAAAATGTTGGGCATTTATCATACACTCAAGTTTCACCAAAATTAATGTTTTATGAAGACACAATTGGATGATTTCTTAGTTAATGGAAATGTAATCCTTCTTTAGGATGTGATAATCAAAATTATATAAATATCACTAAAAATCTAGTGAAACATTATTAATATAAGAACATTGATATTAAATATCACTTTATTAGTTAGCATGTGGAAAGAAATGAAAAAAATATATAGTTTGTTATAATAATAAAGAAATTCACTGATATATTTAGTAAACTATTGTTGAAGGAAACATTTTATAAACTGAGGTTGATCATGGTAGTATAAACTCACTCTCTTCAAGGATAAGTTATGTGGTTTCCATCCTCTCTCTCATATTTTTGTTGGATAGTGTTTTAAAAGGGGAGAAAATATGTATTATAAATCAATCCATTGGTATGTGATTTAACTATTTTGCGAAATAATTTATTTAGGGAGAGTTTTTATAAGGGGGTAAGTTGTGATTTCAATGGTTTAATCTATTTTAAAAGTTTTTTTATGTGGATTCAAGAAGAATTATTTTTATATGTTAAAGTTAAATTTTGTATTTTTTTTGAAATTCAGAGTGTATAGAGTATTCTTAAACATATTTTAAATCACTTTTTATGGACATAATGGTATTTTTTTCAATAATTATATTTTATTACACCTAGTTCATTAATATAGGCTTATAATTTTTGGAAAAGTGGTTCATTGATTTAGTATCAATATTTGTGTGATTTTTGTTCTTTGGTTGAAAAAAAATCCAAAAGGGGAGATTATTGAGGCCAAGTTGTTTTGGGGTGTTGGTTTGTTAAGAAGAAGTTGATTGAGAAGAAATATAGTTTTTTAACTATTGAATATTTTAAAAAATAACATTTTTTTAGAATTACTTAAAAAGGTGAAAAGACATAGTGTAAAATAGATCGATTCTAAAAAATAGAGTCCAACAGAATTAGGTGTTCGGACAGAGTATCGCACTAAATATTTATCCAATTTTTTCATAGTTCTATTGGGTAGAGTTGTTTAATAAAGAAAATTATATCATTACTTGATGATATTAAAATGAATCAAATGTCAGGTTTATGTGACAGTATTGATTATTCTATATTTATTTGGATAAAGAAGAACTTTTTGAAGTTTTGATGAAGTAACAGACAAAGTTGGATCAAATATAGGACCATAGGAAGTCCACCAGACAGACATATGAAATGATCAAGGTATGAATTCAGTGAAGTTGTGGTTAAAATTATTATGGATAAAAAGAAATTTTAAGTATTCCAATCAAACATTATAGGTTCATCAGAAAATTTTTTAATGAAGGCCACCAGGAAAATTAATTTCAATAAGATGATCAGATATGGTTGTTTTGTGGGTGTAACAAATGGATGAAACCCACATAAACATTGATGAGTTTTTTAGACATAATTTTCCAAGATTTGGAAATGTATATTGAATCTTTCATGATTGGATAGAGGTTTCTATTTAGATAAAGTTTGAATAATTATCAAATAGATTTTTCCAAGTGAAGGTAGTGGATAGAGATTCCAGAGTGATTGGATAGAGGTTTCCATTCATATAATGTTTGGATAAGCATTGAATAGAAGTTATTAATAGAAGTCATTAGACTGATTTCACTAAAAAAACATTCATAAATTCATCATATCAAACTCACTGAATAAAATAAGGATGTTATTCCACTAGACTAACTCTTTTTAAGTTTACTGTATAGAGTGTGATTGAATAAAGAGAACATTATGAGGTTAATAGAAAGAGGCATCTGATGAAGTTTCAACTGATGAATGTTTTCGAAATTATTCTCTAATATTTTTACAAAGATATTTAATATATATGATCATTAAATGATGGAACTTAAATGTTTTGAGAATCCTGAAGTAATATCATGATTCAATCAGATATATTGATATTTTTAATTTTTTAATCACTTATTTAATGAGATCTATAAAGGAATACCTTAGTTAGTGCTTTTCTTGATTTTCTAATTAATTTTAAAATATTATATATGTGTGATCCTATAAAATAATAAATTTGTATTTTTTAATAAGAATAAGTTTAGTAGAATTATAAATGGTAAAACATTACATATATAATACACTAACATGTAGGCATTTCATCCCATACATAAGATATTTTTTAAACACATAAATATTTTATCCATAACTCACCAGTGATATGTAATATATAATTTTTTCTACTAGAGGTGAAGAGTTAAGGTGCCCCTATGCTATGTAATATATTTTTTCATATGTAAAATTTTGAAATGTGATATATAATATTCTCAAATAATACATAATATAATTTTATTTTCATTATAATATAATTTGATGATGAGTAAGATATTTTAGATAGTACTTAAGGAATTTTACTTTTCCACAATAGAAGGGTCCATACATAAGATGAATTCCCTAGTATATGAGAAATTTTAATATAGTATTGAGAATAATTTTTTTGATATCTCACTAAAAAAAATATGTTTTTTAGATATATAATAAACTTTTTGATCATCTATAACGGTTTTCCTCTACTGTTATAAGTGAAAATGAAACCATATAATATTAAATTGAAATTTTTTTGGGATCAACCAAAAATATAATCCCTTAATCTCCCTATATATAAAAAATAGTAAATTTTTTTTTGACTATTCTTCATGGATTTCATCCAAAAAAATTAGGGAATAATTTAAAATTAGGATGATTTGATTGATTTCATGTAATAGAGAATTTATCCCACTTGATTGATCTCTGTGGAAGTGATCAAGGAAAGAGTTTGAATGGTCACAAGGTTAGATGGGCTAATGACTTAAAAAGGAATATGGGGTGAACTAATTATAAATAGAATGGGTTAAACACTATGAAAAGTGGTCCCCATTTTAAGATTATGTTAGGGGTTTACTTTTTATGTTTTTTTCATTGTAGTTCATAATATTTTTATATAAAAATTGTACTCTGTTGGTCTAATATTTTTTTTACTCTCTATACTTATTTTCTATTTTTGTAACCATGATATGAAACCTCCCTAATAATTTAGATATATCTAGAGGGTTTCTCTAAGATAGTTTTAATGAATATCCTAATTCACTATACTTTTAATTCATTTTTTAATTCAACCACTGGGGATTTAGGAAGTTGCAGGGTTGTGAGGTTAATAATAGTGTTTCTAATCCCTACTTTATGATTATTTTTCTTCTCCCATTGAAATATCAATTTTTCTTTCCTAAATTAAGTCTTTTAGTTTTATCCTCATTTCTAATTATTTATGATTACACATAAAGTGGAGTGTAAACATTGGGGAATAATGAAATTGATATAAGTGTGATAGTGAAGGAATTTCCCCACACTATTCATAGGGGTAGGTTCTTTCTTTCTAAAATCATTATGTTTTCCTTTATTTTTAATATTTCAGTTCTTTTTGAATTCACAGACACACAAAAATACCCCTCATTCTTTTTTTATTCATAAATATTACTGAAGAAATAAAAAAAATCAAAGAAGTTAGTGAGTGTTTCCAAGGATCCTTAAAGAATAAGTCGAAATAAATTAAAGGGGTATAAAGTTACCACTACCATTAACTGGGGATACACTATGGTAAAATTCCAATCCCTTACTCTCATATTTTACCTTTAGATTTTTTTGTTCAAGGGGGATAAGAGGAAAATAAATCTAATTTGTTTTCTAAATTCAAATGGAGTTTCTGATGAAAATAATTTTAATGATTTTTGTTTTTAATGTAATTTCATGTTATTTTATAACATTCCATAGTGTATAAAAGTATATTTGATAAGGATAATAATATTATTACTAGTAAATCCAAAGTGGTAGATTCATGTGACCATAAATCTTATTAAGATTAATTCCATTCATAAAATGTTATATTTTTAAACAATATAAAATTATTTAATATTTGTTTATACATTTATAAGATTTATGTGATCAAGGGACATTGATTTACCCTTTCATAGCTGTTGATAAAATTGAATTCTTTTTTTTAATCAATATATGCATGTGGGATTTGACATTTTTAAGAGTTTATCATCTTTAAATGCTCTTGTAAAGAGATTTAAGGTTATTTATATATGTTATAGAATAATTCCATATGCCTTGATAACTCATAGATAATAATATATCCCTAGTTTAAGTATCATATAAAATATGAACATCAAGAAGGATTTTGTTACTCTTTGTAATTACCAAAGGATTTTTCATTGGCCCCATGAATGAATATCCATCAAGTGATAGAGATCTCTCGCAAAAATTATATAGAATAATGGAATGGGGGAATAAACCTCCAAAATTAGTTGGATATGAATTATTTAATTAATTAGTAGTTCATGATATATATACATATTTTCTATGCATAAATTTTGTAGTTTTGACTTGTAATTAATCCGGTGATGACATCCTAATAATTGAAATTAATCTCTTTATATCATATACTTATCACTTGGATAATTAATAAAGGGTATAAATAATTATGTTCAATGTTTAAATTTGAGAATGATTTGATACAATGGTATCATAATAAATGTTGGAATATTTTTTGGATTTTGGAGAATAAAGGAAAATGTGAAAAGTTTTACTCTTAAAGGAAAATTTCGTAATATAGTTTTAGATAAAATCATAGTGTAATCATTTTTTTTGTTATCCCATGATTTATTTTTGAATAATTCTCACCAATAAATAAAATCATAGTTGATAAAAAATTACACTATAATTAGGAATAAATTTCTCAAGAATGGAACAAATTATGTTAAAATATATTATGATTTAATTATGTTTTTTTCATATCCTCAGAGTTTTAGGCATGTGTTAATTATCGTTTCAATACTATGAATATATTATACCATAAAAACTTGAAATTATTTGTAAAATATTTATAAAATAAGGAAAAGTAAACATAATTCTATACGGGAATATCTTTAGAATATTTTAAGATCTAAAGAGTCAATTTTTTGGGGTGAAAGGTGAATCAATGGGGAATGAAACCGTTAAGATAAAATTACCTAAGATTATATAGGTTTAAAAAAGTGACAGTGATTCTATCCCAAAAACATTAATTAATTATCATGGTGGGTTGAACATTTTTTCAAAGGGTTTTAGAAGAAATTATAGTGAGAGACTCACCTATAGCAAGAAGAGGCCTGCAAATTACTTAGCAATGAATAAGAATCATGATAATGCAATAAATAAGAGTATAGGAAAAAATCAGTTGAAAATTTATTGGTACATGAATTTCATGGTAAATTTAAATTATAATGTTTAGTAATAAATGTGGGGTTTATTTATCCACAAAATAAGAAACCATTGATACAAAATTCTCTTAGTGAAAAACAATAATAATATTTAAGTGAAATAGTTTAATGCAAAAAATGAAGTACCTTTTTTTGATTCATTGAAGATAACTTTATCTTTGTGTAAAAATTTGGGAAATACTATAAAAGGTTGTATTACATGGAAAATAGATAAGTTTAATATGTATGTCAACTCTATTAATCATAAAAAGTTGAGTAAATATGATGAACCTGTGAAGGTTATTGAATTTTAGCTGGAGAATTTTTACAAATACTCAATGGATCAGAAGAAGAAATATGATACAATCACTTAAATATACAAGAACATAGTTTCAATTCATCCTGTAATGGGCCCGTAAGGGGCTCTCGCTCTGGGTTCTTCGCTTTCTCGCCGCGACCGGCTCCTCCGCTGTTGATCTAGGGTTGTCTTGCGCTCGTTGGGTTGGAGGTGGATCTCTGCTGCTGTTGTGATGCTTTGCGGTCCTTCTCTGGCGGTGAGATGCTCTCCGACGTTGGTGGTGGCTGGATCTGGTTCACGGGTGTAAGACCGGTCTTGGTGACGGCATACTCTTCGGAGCGTCCATGGATCAGATCTCGGCGGCTGTCTGTTGCCCGGTAGGGTTTCTCTCATGTTTGAGGGTTGTGCTCACGCGTCGGCGGGTCTTCTGCTCCCTCCCAGGTGAGTTAGCTGGGATTTACCTATGGTTGACGCGGTTGGTCTGTCTGGTTGCGGCGGGCTCTTTCGTTCCTTGGATGTTTTCTTCGTTTTTGTGTTTTGTTATGCGCTTTTGTGTTTGGGTCTAGCGGTTTTCGCCGAGGGTTCCTGCCTCGCGGATACCAGGGACGAGGGTTTCTACCTCGTTGTAATCGGTGAACGGTTCCACCGGCGGTGATGTGCTTTCTTGTCACCGACGCGGGTGAGTGCGTGTTGATGGGCGTCGGTGAAGCTCACTGGCACTGTGGTTTTGGGAAGCTTTTTGAATGGTGTAGATCCGTCGTTGTTCGACGACGTCGATGGATGTTGCTTGCCGGGTTCTCTCACCGGAGACATGCTGGTTTGTTTGGTGAAGTTTACCAGGGGCGACCTCGAGGGTCGCCGGAGAGGATGACGACGGGAGCCGGTGCATCTCGCCGGCGCTCCGGTGAATGGTGGCTTGATTTGCGTGCAGGATGATGGATTGACATACGGTGCGCGGCGCGAGGTGTCAGTGCTGTCGCGGGAGTGGTTGACAGGCGTGATGAGATCGTGGGCGCGTGATGATTCGGGTTCGTTGTTCGAGGCGGCTAGCGGTGTCCGGTTTTGAACTTTGAAATGTGATTTTTTATCCAGATGTGAAGATGTGGTTGAAAGGGTGTATGGGTACCGGCAACCCCTCAAACCGGCTTCAGAAAATGAAAAAATGATTTCTGCACTTAAATATACAAAAAAAATATTTTATAATATGGAAATCTATACCCACCTTTAAATAATAAACAAATAACTATTTCATTTGTAAAAACGTTAAAATCCAAACACTATATTGATTTTACTCTACACAATGAGAGAACCATATAAACCCCAAAAAAACTTAAAGAGACTATATAGTAAAATAAATTGGATGGGATTAAAAAATGGGACAACAATATGAAATTAATTTTCTCAAAAAAAATAATTGTATTAAACAAAACATATAATAATTGTAAAATAAAAGTATTATGGGTAAATTTGAAAATGTTAGGATGCCATGGTTGTTCTAAATGAAACAAAATCTTCCTTTCGAAGCCTAGTTTATAAGTTTTTAATCCCTTTTCATTCATTTATTTTTGAATTATTTATTATAATTTAACATAAATAGTAAAATACACCAAGATTTTGGAATATATTTCTATCTTAATAAGTTTAATTTCTTCCATAGATTCTGTTACGTGAAACATTGACTTTAAATAAACCACGATATATTATTAAAAATAATATTATTTAAATGTGACCACTATAATATAGCCATTAAATTTAGTGGTATAGATAGGAAAAAAATTATTAAATATATATAATGTTCTAACTTCAATCAAATATATTTATTAATTCTTAGGAAATAAAAATTCAATTTTCAGTAATGTTATATTATGCTTATTGAAAACGTTTCCTTCAAAAAATGCTTTAATTTTTTTTGGGATAATTTTTTTTATGATTTTATAAAATTTATTCTATAAATTAAATTAAATTTTTAAATCATTTTATCAAAATTATCTTAGTGTTATTTTTTTATTTTTTTGAAAATATTGATTTTTATAGTGAATAGTGAAAATGCTGATTTTTATTAAAAAATTATTTTTGTTTCAAGCATGTAAATAATTTTATTTTGTTTTAAAATGGTTTCATATTAAAATTAATTATCCTATATTATTAATAATCCTATTATATTCATTTTAATAAATTATAATTTCAAATTTTCTATAACAACATTTTTATACTTGAATGGTAATTTTCAAAAAGACTATTTTTCATTGTGTTTTGTTTTTTTATCTTAAATTAATTTCTAACACTTCTATAGATTTAATATTGAAATATGGATAACATATTTGGAATAATTATGATGAAATTTTCTAAATAGGAACCTTTTATTATTCGTTCGTTATCAATAGTAACCTCGGTAAAGTTTTGTCACCTCGATAAGGGTAAAATGGGTAAAACAGGGATAAAAATTTAGGACAAGGCTTTAAAATGAATATAAAACTTTACTTTATTCCATTATATTAGTTTATTTTAGCTTATTCAATATAAATATCTATGAATATAGCCACTTGGATCTATTATTCAATGATATTGACCTTTATATTATTTTAAGTAAAGAAAAATACAATATGCCACACTCTTAACTTTAAACGTCTCTTTCATGTTCATGTAAGGATAAAAATAAGTTTTTAATGAATATTAAAGGTTATTTTTTACACAAATTTTTTTTTTATGATGGTAATTTATTTACCATTTTTATTGATTATATAATTACGTTTAATTCTTAAAAAACATCGACAAAATATTTATTCAATTAATAGAAAAAATAAAATAAATGATATTAAAAATATTTAAATTAATTAAATTTTGATGAATTATTATTATACAATAGTTTTTTAGATAAATATAACGTATTAGGGATGTTTTAAAATTTTATATTCTAATTCCAACCTTCTCTTGAAGTCTTTAAAGTTAAATTAAATAAATAGTGTAAAAATTTAAAATAATGATATTTTATGAAAACAATATTTTATTAAATTATTTAAAACCATAAAAATATTGGAATATGAAAAGTGGAATAATATATGGTAAAAGTTTTCATCTATTGGCCATTTATAAACCAATTTTTTCCTTATATGTAAAATTATAACCTTTTATGATTAAAGAAGTTATTATTGTGGTCAAAGTTAAAATTGGTTAATGAAGTTTTAAAAATAAAATAAATGGTTTAAAATGATTGAAAACCTATAAAAATTTAATTAGTTGATAATATTTATACCTTAATATCTTTTTCTTAGAATATTTGGTTATTTGAAATCATTTTGACTGTGAATTACCTAATTATATTTTAATCCTTTTTATAATTCCAAATACATACTTTACCTCTCATATAAAAGGTCATAAATCCCTATCTTATTTACACCACTTTGATTAACCAATATTGACCAATACCTACTAATTTATCCTATAAACATATTTATCTAAGTTGTATAGGTGTTTTAATTCCACAAATACCAACCCTAGGTTCCTTAAGAAAGTATCTAATTAAGGTATCCTGAATAAGTGGAGGTTTGAACACATACAAAGGAATTTAGACCTGAGGTATGGGTTTATTTCACAGTCTCATCATTATTTGGGATTCATTATGTTTAAGAATCAATTGGGGGAAATATTTTATCTTTCTATCTTAAACCCAATATATATTATTTTGCTATGGTTATTTCTTAAAATTACATGTTTCCTTTCATTTTCCTTTCTTTAAGAACTCAAGATACCAAATTAATGTTTTAAGGAAAAAAATTGTTTTTCTACTCAGACGAGAATATTTTTATTCTATGTACATATTTTCCATAAATTGTTTTAAAATATTTTTAATGTTCTCCAATGATTTATTAAATAAATATTTACAAAATTTTAATTTTTTTCAAATTATTTTAGAAGTAAACTTCATGTTGGTTTTCCAATGAGGTAATTTTTACTTTTACTATAAATGTGAAAGGAATATTTTTTTTAACATACATGAAATAAACATAATTTCATGCTACAATTACCACCAAATTGTTTTAATTTTCCCTCTTAATTTTTCATGATTCTTTTCAAAGAATTTTTTTTATTAATATTCTAAAAAAACATAGACTTTAAAAATGAATTTCAAAGTTAATAGGGTATTTTCTATAATAATGTTTTAATTATAATTTTAAGGTGTTTATCTTCATTAATAAAAAACCAATTTGTTTTACTTATGATCCATTAGGTATATTTTTTGTTGATACCATCCTTATTCTTTATCTGGATGGTTTTCAATTTGTTTTAAAGATAAAAGTATTAACATTCTGTATGCTAGTTCTTATAATATAGGCAATCATTGATTTTTATGAAATGTTGAATATTTTTAATTATTTATTCATATAATAAATATATTGGACATATTAATTGATTGGGTGACCAAAAATTATATAACCCCTTTGATGCATTAGTATTTATCATGATAAAAAATATATTGGGTATTTGGTCGTGGCCTTACCCATTTATATTGATGTCTTGACATAAGGACTTGATGGTATTTTTTAGATGACTTGGAATAAGGAATCAATGGTAAGTTTTAGATTTATAACATTATGAATAACATAATTATCAAATCATTTATTGATGTTAATTTTATTATTTTAATAGTTATGATATCCATGAATAATTTTCATGCTCATGTTATTATTTATATGGAATTATTTGATCATTATTTAACACTACCATATTATTCTCCATGATCAGATTATTTATTAAATAACATGTTTTTTATTTATTTACCTTTCTATATTTATTATTGCTTATTTATGTAAGATATATTCTACTATACATAACCCTTCTTGAGCATCTAGGATCACCCTTTATTTTTTTCCTTTCCATAGGATGCTAGGAACTGTAGTATGATTGATATACATGGATGTAATAGAGGAAATAATGGTGTACCCAAAAAAATAATATGTTGTAATTTTTTTTTTCAAATATAATGTGAGATTCAAGTAAGTGTATATTTTACCAAGACTATTAAACCATATGGTCCTTTGTATTTGATCGCATGAATTTAGTGCTATTTTAATAATGTAACCACCAGTTATGGGCTCTAAAGTCAGGGTCTTTATAGTTTTAATCAAGTAAAATTTAGTATAAACCTTTAAAACTATATTCTAAAAAACAATTTTAGGGAACATAATATTATGAATAAATTTGAGGATGATTAGATGTAGAGGATAACATAAAAAAATTCTTATTGTAGAGATTATGTGATTTTCCTATAAATACATACCTTTATAGATACTATATGCCGATATGGTTTTTAAAAATATGAATTTAAGGGTAATATCCCTAAAAATTGTTGGTCGAGTATATATTGATCATCATTCTAATGAATAATTACTGTTGACATACTACGCACTTAGTTTGACAATCCCAGGAGATATTATTTAGTTAATTCATATTTTCTTTATAAACCATTATGAATGATTTTAAATAATTTTTATGATTTTAGAATAATTTAAAAGAAACAAGGTTTATGATTGTTAGATTAGTTATGAATAAATATAAATTTATGTTATGTGTTTTACTATTTTAAAAATTATACATTATGTTTATTAATTTTATGATCTAATTTAATGCATTCCATTATTTATAAATTTAAGCTAGTGAAAGGAACGTAAAATGTTTCAAAATTCATAATCAATGTAGGGTTTTACTTGATGAAAAAGTTAACATTAATTGTGTTTAAAATCAGAAGATTATGATTGTTTTAGTATAGGTTATGACCAATAACGTTTCCTATATTGAATAACCTATTTCTTTATAAAATTATTTGTTAATTTATGACCACTTCATGAGGCAAAGTCTTGCATTCTTTAATGGAATTAAAAATCCCATTGATAGAAAAATGGTGGATCAAGTCCCTAGAAAGGATATTTATAGCTTCGAGATTTAATGAATGGTATAAGGTTATTGTGGTAGTGTATTTATTAAAGTAATATGTTGATAAATGGTTCTCATTGATTCAAAATTAAAAGGAGAAGGAGGATTCACGGAGAATGGAATAGGAAAATTTGAAGGTTGTGTTTCTTAAAAAATAATTTCCTCATGAGAAATGAGCTGATATAGAAAGGTAATTCTCAATCTAAAATAGAAGTAAGAGAAAAGTGTTACTGAGTATGAAGAAAACAATACAATATTAGCAAGTCATGATATGAACTATATGTGTAATCCATAAGGGAACATTTATCATTTCTTTAATTAGATTGAGCCAAACATTTGAAGGGTACTATTTTCAAAAATATTTTCATAATATTGTGATATGGCACCAAGTTTCATAAAGATAGAGAAATAATTCTATATGTCATATATTTTCAATGGAAATTAGGAGAAGTAGAGTATGACTGAACACCATTGAAAAAATATTTAGTATAATGGAAGGAAGGGAAGGATGGAACTTTCCAAATTTCATAATTGTGGAAATAAAAACTCTGATACTTTATTTAAGAGAATGATATTTTTCTTCAATTATAGAGAGAAAGGACATCAGGCATGCGAATTTAATTGTAAGAAAGTAACTTCTAATGTTTAGTGTTTTAACTGAAACTAGATAGAAAATTATGAAAATGAATGCCCCACTGTCAAAATAATATACTTAATAATAATATAAGGGACTGAGGTCAAGCTTATAAAATTACTACAACTAAAGTTGAGATCCCTTAAGTTGTGATAAAAGGTACTTTAATCGAAAACTCATAATTTATTTGATTCCACATTTGTGCACAATTTCATATTTTTAATAAATATTAAATCATTACTTGAAACTCTGATGAAATAATTATCAATCCAAACACCTATCAGGATTATGGTTATAGAGAGGTTTCTTTTAAGATGAAAAAGTTTTCCCTACTTACAAACATGGTTGTAATACCCATGTTTTACTTTGAAATAATCTCGATTTTTAGGTTTTTATTTATTTTTTTGGATTTAGGAATTAGTATAATATGCCTACAAAAATATTGGGAAATTTTTTTGAAACAAAATTTTATTTTTTTACCTCCATTCCCAAGGAATTAATGGTCTTCTAACCCCTCACTGATTTATGTTTTTTTGTCCATCAATATTCTCATGACCATGTTATTTATAACTCTCTATTATTCATCATATATTAGATGTATCCTATATGTATATATTTAAATTTCTCACCAATTTTATTCCTATCTGGGAACCTGGTTATGTGATATTTCAAGTAACTATTATCCTTACCACTCCCCATTTTCAAAGGAATTTTTATTTTCCCTCTGTATAGTGTAGCTTTTCAATAAAGTTATTTTCAAATATCGAACCTTTGACGAAAAAGATAAAAATTTTAGGGAAAATTTTATTTAATGGGGGTATAAAATAACACCGTTATATTTTATAATATATTTATATTTTAATAAATTTAATTTCTTTGTTAGATTATGTTAAATAAAACACTAAGTTTAAATGATCTACGATATACTATTAAAATATTATTAGTTAAATGTGAATGATATAACCTAGATATAAAATTTACTGGTATGAAAAGGAATAACCACATTTTAAAATATAAATAAAGTTCCAACTTTATTTAAATTTATTTATAAATTATTAGGAAATAAGCATTCATTTTTTAGTAATGTTATATTATGCTTAATAAAAACATGTCCTTCAAAAAAATTATTGATTTTTGTAAAAAAATATTGTATTTAATTTATTTACACTTTTTGAAAATTTACTTGATAAAATTAACATTATTTTTTAAATCATAATGTCAAAATTATCTTATATCAATTTTTTAGAATTTTTTGAAAAAATTGACTTTCTAGTAAATAGTGAAAAATACTGATTTTTATTGAAAACCATATTTTAGTTTCAAGAATTTAAAAACATCCATTTAGTTTTAAAATTGTTAAAAAGT
Source organism: Viscum album (assembly GCA_963277665.1). Classification (NCBI taxonomy): domain Eukaryota; kingdom Viridiplantae; phylum Streptophyta; class Magnoliopsida; order Santalales; family Viscaceae; genus Viscum; species Viscum album. The sequence continues at coordinate 1,333,087,041 of OY728132.1, read as the reverse complement.
TTAATTAGTTATAATATATTATTAATAAATAAAATATATTCATTGGAATAAATTTTATTATAAAATTTGGTATAAAGATATCTTTATATATAGTAAGACATTTTTCTGAAAATTTGTGTGTTGTAGTGTTTTATGTTTTCTTATGAAATTAATTTCTTCAACTTATAGAGAATGAATATTAAAAAATCGATAACAATATTTGGAATAAGGAGCTTAAAATTTATTAAATATTTCCCTTTTATTTTTTTCGTTTTGAATAGTAACCTTGGTAAAACGAGTAAACTATGGTTAAAACCTTAGGATATAGCTTTAAAATTACTCTAAGACTTTTCTATATCCTATTGGATGAGTGTATTTATGAAATTTATATCTAAATATTTAAAATATTCCCATTTGGTACCATTTTTCATTAATACGGACCTTCATATTTTTTTTGAAAAGAGAAATATAAAATATCACTCTCTTAACTTTAAACATCACTTTCGTGTTCATATAGAGGTAAAAATAAGTATTTAATGGATATTAAAGGTTATTTTTTGAATAATTAATTTATTTATGATTTCAATTTATTTATAATTTTTATTTGTTACATAATTACATTAAACACTTACACAACATTGAAAGGGTATTTATTCAATTAACGGAAAAATAAAATAAATGATAATAAAAATATTAAAAGTAATTCAATTTCAATGAATTATTATGATCCATTAATTTTTTAGATAAATTTAACATATTATAAATTTGTGGAAGTATTATATTCTAATTCAATAATTTTCTTGATTTCTCTAAATTAAAATTAATTAAATATCATAAAAAATGGCAATAATGATATTTTATGAAAATAATATTCTATTAAACTATTTTAAAATCATAAAAATCTAAAAATTGGTTAGGGGGGATAATTTTTCGGGTCAAAATTCATACCTTATCCATTTATGAGAAAAAAAATACCTTATATGTAAAATTATAACATTTTTTGTCAAAAAAAATCATTGTCATGATTGAGGTTAAAGTTGGATAACCAGGGGTTATAACAAAATATAAGGTTTAAAATGACACAAAAACCTATCTAAATTTAATTTAATTATGATATTTATACCTTATAATCTTTTAATTCAAATATTTATCCATTTTTAATCATTTGTATTTAGAATTAATTAACTATTTTTTATCCATTTCAGTAATTCCAAGTGTGTCCTTTACCTCCCTTATAAAAGGACATGAATTATCTCCCTTCTTTACACCACATTGAGCAACCTATCTTAACCAATACCTATATATTTATCTTCTCAATATCCTTATTCAAGTTCTATTGGTGTTGTTATTCCTAAAATAAAAACCTTAAGTTCCTTAATAAATTATCTAAAAGATATCTCTCGAAGAAGAGAAGGCTCGAACACATAAGAATTAATTCCAACATGAGGTAAGGGTTAATTTCACAATCTTGTCATTATTCAATGTTATTTTTTTTAAGTATCCACTGAGGTAAATATTTTACCTTTTTATCTTAAACCCAATATATTTTCATTTACTCTATTTATTTCATAAAATTACAAGGTTTTATTTCAATTTATCTCATTAAGTACTCAAGATACCAAATTAATGTTTTTTAGGAAAACCAACTTTGATTTTCTACTCTGACAATAATATTTTTATTCCATTTCCATATTTACCTTAAAATGTTTTAAATGATATTTTTACTATTATACAGTGTTTTATTAAATACATTTTTACCCATGTTTTATTTTTTACAAAATGGTTAAAAAGGAACCTTATTGACATTTTCCGAACATGATACTTTTTATTTTTACTAAAAATGTAAAATGAATCTTTATTTTAATATACATAGCATGAGCATAATTTCCCATTTCTATGACTAACCAATGATTTTAATCTTACTTTATAAGTTTCCATGATTATTTTCAAATAAAATTTTTTTTCTAATATTCTTGAAAATTTTGGTTTTTAAAATAAAATTTCAAAGTGAAAAGTATAGTATCCTTAATAATGTTTTTAATGATATTTTATGGTATTTATATTATTCAATGTCAACAAAACTTTATTTTATTCATGCTACACTGAGTATATATTGTAATTATACCATCCTTATTCTTTATCCGAATGGTTTTTGATCAGTTTGACTGAGAAAAGTATTGAAATTCTATATGTTAGTTTTCCAATACAGACATATATCTTTTTTTAATAATTATTGATTATGTTTTATTGTTTATTTATATGATGAATTTATTTTAAATATTAAGTGATATTTGGGGACCCGAATTATATATCACCTCAATGAATCATTAGTTATCATGAAAACAAATAGATTGGGTATTTGGCTAAGGCATTACCAATTTATAGAGATTCCTTGGCATAAGGCCTTGAATTTTTTTAGATTTATTGGTATAAGGACTTGATGGTAAGTTTCAAATGAGAAAAATTATGCATTCTATCATTATAAAATCAATTATTTATATCCATGTGATTATTTGGAATATCATGATATACGTATAAAAGTTTCAAACTCATGTGATTATTTATATGGAATTATTTGATAAAAATTTATACCCTCTATATTATTCTTCATGATCAAGTTATTAATTAAATGGAATATGTTGTCAATTATTTACCTTTCCATATTTATTATTCCTTATTCAAGAACTTTACTACTATATGTATCCCTTACTAAGCATCTAATATCACCATTTATTTGTTTCCCATTCACCAGGATACCTGTAAGTGTTATATGATTGCTATGAATGGATATTATTGATGAAATAATAGTGTCCTAAAATAAAATACAATATTTCATTTTATGTTTTCAAATGTAATGTGAGATTAAATCATGTATCTATTTTAAAACTATTACTAAACTATTCTGTTCTTTGGGATGTGATCAATTGAATATATTGCTAATGTAATAAAGTAAGCACCATATCCAGGATACTTGAGTTAGAGTCTTTAAAAAATATGGATTTTAATTTCATAAATCAAAAATAAAATTTTAAAAGAATTTGTACTTAAGGATCTTGTATGAACAATATGTATTTATTGAATTCTTACTCATATTTTCAATAATAATATTTTCATCACAATATTAGAGTGATTGATTAATATTTTCAATGTCAAATATTATTTTCTTAGATTCTAACAAGTATTTTTAAAGTCTGTCAAAAGGATACGTTTATGAAGGATGTCCATGAGATAGATTATAACAACCCAATGTTTTATCAATGGAATTCCATTCTTATAATTATGCCTTATAGAATAATAACATTAGGAAGCATAATGAAAAATAATGATATTAAATACTATGTGACCATTAAACATAATTTGTCTACTTCTATGTTTTGAATTTCGAAAATTTCACATACACAATTGCGATCAGTAAGATGTTTGGGGTATGACAGGACAAAATTAATTTTTAGTGAATAGTAACATACCCTTATGAATAGTAACCTGCCCTAATGAATATTAATATGAACCTTATGATTATAAAATCATTCAATATAATAGTAACCTTACCCATGAATTATTAAATAAAATTTAGGCATCTTAGAAGTGACAATTTGACCATAATAAAAGTATTATTATTATTGTAAGTCGTAAATAATTAATTGTAATTAATTAATTAATTTAAAAGAAAATTTATTTTACTATAATTTTTTAATAAATTAAAAATTCTATGTATTTTGGTTTTATGATAATTTTATAATAACTTACATAATTTTTGAAAGCATTAAGAAATTAGTTTTAATTTTAAAAACGGTATTTTTCAAGTAAATTATGATTTTAATTAAAAATTAAATTAATAATATTTAGAAAATTATTTTTGAAAATTGTAATTTATTTTTGGATTCTACATGTCAAAAAAATTTAGGGTTAATTTTTGTTATTTTTCAGAAATACATGATTTTTTTATCAATAATGAAATGCGATAATTTACAAAATAAGTTAAGTTCATGAATTATAGAGTCATGGGTGATGTTCTACAGATGTAAGAACATATGGTTCGAGTTCACATGATAAAATTACTACAATTCGTCATGGAATACTCACTATTACTAATCTTGTTGAGAAATAATAAATTAATGAATATTATATTGAGAAAACCTCTCTCCCCTCCACTATAAATACCACCCCTCACACCCTCATTTCCTCACACCTCTCAAGCATCAATAATTTTCTAAACTTTTCCCAAACATATTCCCTATCCCCAACTGAATTTCCAAGAGATTCTTTTATCCTCAAAATATCAAGCCTAGGTTCCTTAAGGAGGATCTCAATAGGAGGATTCCAGAGGTAATTCCTCACTCTCTCTCTCTCTTTTCCTTTAATTTCATTTCAATTTCATGTTATTTTATTAATAACTACCCACCTATCCTCATACACATGGTATGGTAAGTCTATTATCTTAAATATACTATAATTTTGTGATACTAATTGGATAATATATCATCTGACCCCACTATACTCTTCTTTTTATTTTAGAAAATAAAACGTTGTTCGTGAGGTGTTAATTTATCACCTTCAAGAACGACATGTTTTATTTTTCCATTACCGACTTCATATATACTCATGAAACCATTTTTACGGTTGAAAAAGATTGTTTTATATGTATTATATAATATTTTATGTTCTTGAACTAACTTATGTTCATATTATTAAATGATTAAACAAAACAACTTCATTGTGGTTGGAAAACCGCCTGAATTAACCCAAAAGATCATCAATAAATTTTAACTAATGATTCATCCACATAATATAAAACATAATTAATTATAATATCATTTAAACTAATGTAATATCATTAAAAACAATTAATATCAGTTCTGTATTTTTATCGATGTTCTACACGAACTTACATTTATGAATACAAGTGAACCATTCAAGAAAACCATAAAAATGAACATTCTCGAACAATGAATTTAAACTATATAACTAATGAAAAGGCCCATAAAATAACATAATTAAATCATAATGAACCATATTCATGTAAACAGGGTTCTTTATTTTTTAACTAATTGATCTAATGTGGTTATACAGGACTTTAATGTTAAGAAAGAGTTCGGATACAAGGTAAGGGGAAATTCTCGAAACCAACTTTCTTTCTTTGGGTTCTCCCTCTTTCACTCCATTTTCAGTATGGGTTATCCTTAAAAATAAATTATTCATTATTATATTACCTTTCTTGGATATACATGTTTTCTAATTTATTTTCTGAAAAACCCAATGTTTTCCAAAATAACTCTCATTTCAAATAAACTCACCCTTTTTACTTCTTGATTATTATTTCACTCTTTACTCATGGTTAATAGTTCTATGTCAAGAATGATAGTCCCTCATTATTTTGGGGAAAAAAATTTTATGAAAGTATAAATTATTATTTGAAACCCATTTTCTTCTATGGTTTATGTTATGTTCATGTTATACATATTTTTAATGTGGCATGCATGATAATGTAAATATTAGGATGTGACAGGTATGCCCGGGATTATATAGCACAATATGAATGTTTATATAAGATGGGTGTGCTCAGAATTATAAAGAACTCCAATTCATTAGTTAAAGTGATGAATATCATGAGAAAAATGGAAATTACGCGTGAACATGATTCTATAATTGTTCACAACAATGTGTGGTAGATGACCACTAAGACAAGATGTTTCATTTTTACGCATTTCCACATTTCAAGTCCTTTATTAGTGTTTCCTCTCATGATTTTGATAATGATTTTATGATTATGCTCACCCCATGATATAGTGTTATTATCTATCCTATTACTGGGTTTTTAGCTCACCCTTTTTATGTATATCCTCATGTAACTGTATGTACTAAGGAGAGGTCAAGTGCCAATAAGATTCTAGAGAATAAGGAATTAAATAAATATGTATGTTTGATGTTGTGAATGTTATTTATGGTCCTTGTTTTTCCAAGACACTAAACCTATGGATCCTCATGGTGTAATACTATTATGTTTTTTATCTTTATAATGATGTAATAGTAATGTAAGAAAAGTTTGGGTCGCTATATAGATTACCCTTAAAAGCTATAAATAATATCCCCTTAAATATATGTTGTTTTTTAGAAACATATTAATTGGATTCTAAAGGATAGAAGGAAAACATTTATTAATTATTAAATATAGAGTAAATATATATATGGATAAATTTTCTATATCCCCATAAAGAATATATCACCCCCATTTAAAGGGGGATAAAATTACAAAACCCATTATAGTGGGATATATTATGTTTAAATATCAATCACTTACTCTTATATTTTACCTATAGATTATATTCCTCAAGGGGGATAAGTGGAACACAAAACAAAAGTTTTTTTCTAAATTAAAAGGTAATTTTTCGATCAAATGTAATTTTAAAGACATGTGTTTTTAATATCATTTCATGTTATTTGAGAATATTTAATTATGAATAATATAATTTTTAGTAAGTATTTTTAACAATATTATTTTCAATAAATCCAAAGGTGGGATTGATGTTATTATGAAGCTTATAGTGATAAATTCCATACATAAGTATTTTTATTTGTTTCAATATAATATTATATTATATTTTTTTCTTACTATGATAATATTGATGTTATTAGGGATATTTATGTCCCCTTGCATAGTGTGTTTATAAAATTTAATGAATGTTGTTTTTTAATCAATATATTCATGCATGATCTAACATTTTAAATAGGAGATCATATTGATCTGATCTTTAAAGGATTTTCTAGGTTGTTTATATAGTGAAAAGAATATGTACATAATCCTTGATAACTCAAGGTGAAGAAAATAACCTTGGTTAAAGTATCATATGATATATATATATATATATATATATATATCAAGAAGGATTTTTTTACTCCTTGTAATTAACAAAGGAGTTTTTATTGATCACATAAATAAATGTTAATCAAGGGATGGAGATCTATCACAAAAACCAACTAAACCATTGGTGTAGTGGAATGAACCTTTAAAAGGAGTAGGATGTAAATTACTAAATTAATGATTAGTTCTTGATAAAAATATATATTTTAAATATTATTTGTGACATGAATTTTATCTTAAGATTATATCCTTATGATTGACATTAAATAATCTATATCACATAATTATCACTTATATGATGAATAAAAAGGAGGAAGACTGAGGATTATAGTTAAAAGTTGAGAATGAAATGATTAAAAGGTATAATAATGAAGGATGGAATATTTTATAGATGTTTGAGAATAAATCAAATGGTAAAAATAATTATGATTGAAGGAAATATGAGTAATTTTTTTTTAGAGAAAATCATGGTGTAATGGTTGTTTTTTATTCCAGGATTTATTTTCGAAATATTCTCACTAAATAATAAAATTGAAGTTGATATAATATTAAACTACAATGATGAATAATTTTCTCAATAATCAAATAAATAATTATAAAATATATCAATGTTTCACTAGGATTTGTTCACGAAGCCTTTAGATTTTAGGTATGTGAAAATTGTAGTTCCAATTTTATGAATATATTATACTATAAAAACATTCCATGATTTGTTTAAAGGATCACATACATTGATCTATGAAGACTTTGAGTTAGTTTCCTGACAGGAAATTAAATGTAAGGATTAATTCCAAAATTCATACCTTTACAACATTATGTTTTATATTAAACTTTAATATTTTATTTTGTGATTTAGAGGATCTAAAGTGGTTATGAAACCGATAATTACCTTGGATGTATCATGACATAATTTTGAGAATTTTTACAAGGTGTAACAAAATAATTTGTAATGGTTATGTCATAAGAATGTGTTGAAACCATGGAAGTTAAATATTAGATAAATCATGATGCAATTATTTTGTGTCACAACTTAATGAATTTATGGGTTTTCATAAGATTTGGAATTTATAAATAAACATTAATTAATAAAGTACATTATGTTGTAATACTCATGGGATATATGTATATTTAAAGGATTTGTGTTAATATTTTGTAGAGTATTAAAAGATATTTGATTAGAGTTTTTTATATTTTATTTTTAATCGATATTTCAAAATAATGAACATTATTATCCTATGATTGGTTATCTAATTTCATGATAAATAGCATTATTCTATAATGTGATGAATTCTATAATTTAACCTGATTTAAATACCTTATATTATTTTGATAGATTGAGGTCTTTGAAGAGGAAATTTTAAGAATAGCCTAGATAACTTTGGATTTTAATTTTAAAGACTTTATAGATGGAGGATGATGAGGAAATATAAAATTCATGGATTAATCATGAATACTAATGATGATTTTGGGATATAAAATATCTCTATAAATATATGATCTTACTAATATTAAAAATAGATAAATAATGATGGTTTTCATTGTGGGTGAAAAACCTATAGAGATATCCATACAAATTGGATAGTCTTGAGAAAATAATAGTTTATTGAACATATATTGGATTAAAGGCACCTGGGGAAGGTTTAATAATATCCTATACTCTCATGATATTTCTTTATTAATATTGTTCCCTTAATTTCTATTTTCATACATGTAGGAGTGTGGGATCATTATCTCACTCTATACTCTTTGTTAATTATTTGTGATAAAACATAAACATGTGATACTGGATCACAACTATGAAACATCTAATACGTATCCACTTGATAACAAGACTGTATGAATCTTATAATCAAAAATTTCTATGTGTTTAATTTCATAATTTATATATATCATAATTATTATCTTCATTATATTATAAATTTAATATTCGTACATTAAATGGTATCATGAACAAAAATATTTATAAAAAAATAAATTAGAGACAAAAAATCATTGAACAAATGGTCATTGATTCACCCCTATCAGTGGGTGGTAGTCTCTTCTAAGAGATAAATATGACTATTTAGAGGTATCTCATGGGTAATATTTGGAAAAAGATTATGTGAATTTGAAGATAATAAATATTTTACTATGGATTGGTTAAATGGTTATTCCTTGAACATTGAATAATGATGTCTTCATGGATACCTCCTATAAATCAGTGAGTAAAAACCATCAATAATTTGTTTCATAATGATCCACCATTGGTTCAATAGTTTCTTTGGATCTTGGTGTGATATTTTCAAACTCTTGGTATTGTAGTTCTTCCTTAAGAACCTCATATGGTTGATGTCTCTATTTTGTTTTAAAGGAAGAACATGATTATATTTCTCAGGGTTATAGAACTTAAGGTTGTGGAATAGTGGTTTAAGAGGATAATCTAAAGATTAATTTTCTTGGAAAACTATTAGGTTATGAAAGTAATTTTAGTGATATACTTGTTAATGAAACTCATTAGTGAGTAGTGAGATTTGATTGGTAAAAATAATCTTCTTAAAGGGTTGTACAGAGAAGGATCTGGAATTTTTTCAATTATTATTTATGTCATCATACATTTTGGGCATCAAATATCAAAAATTTATTCAACTTATAATATTAATACATAATAATTACATAATATGTTACTCTTTTTACATTATTAGCTCACTTAGAAATAGTTATAACCTAAATCCCATAAATATTTGATGTGAATTAGGTCATATCAATACATATGATATATATTGTGTCGTATTGTATGACATGTAGGAATATAATTCATATCAAGTTCCTTTGTGATTGAAATAATGTAAAATCATGTTATACAAAATCATGTTATTTCCAACCAAATTTTATTAAGTCAAAATTAAAATAAGCACCCACATAAGAAATATTTAACATAACTATTTTATGAAATGAATGTAATATGATCATATGGATCAGATTAATGTTACTAATATATTAACTCTATGTAATTCCATTTACTCATACATTATAATAATATAAGTAAATGTATATGGATTGAGGAGTATCCTTGAAAGGTCTATATAAATATAGTCACCATGAGATGGTATAAATGTGATTTTTCCGGAGCCTTAGACAAATACCAATTATCATGAATCTCTCATCCTCCTATATTCCTTATCCATATAAGATATAAGAGAATATCATGGTTTTGAGAAGGTCCATACCCATGTGATGGGTGATTCAGTACAACCCATGAAGAAACCATAGAGATGGGAGTTTAATAGCAATCATTGATCAGTCTATAGAAATCATTTTAAATAATGCATATTGTAGTAAAACATAGTATAAGGTACACTTTTATAGGTTCTTCATTTTATATATAGCATTATTTTAGGATTTCATGCAAGATTTTATTGGGTTTATAGTTCTCTAATTTTTTATGATGCCTTTAATAGTGTTACTTAATCCTAATAAATCTAACATTGGTATCAAATCATTTTCATGCCTTTTTATTCTCAAAATCATCTTTTAAAATGAAGAAATATCGTACAATATTAGATATAATATTATATATCCCTAAAAAATTATTGTAATTTTTTTCTTTCTATTTTGGGTTGTGATATATACTATAGGATATCGTTGGTGACGACACTATTCAAACCATCAATTTTTTAGTATACCATTATGTATTATATGTCTTAGTCATATCCTATGATGACACTAAACAAATTTCTTAAAATAAATCATTACACTATAATTATAAAGCAGTGTATATTGTATGTCAAGACATCTCATGCATCCAAATATTTAATGTTATGTGATGACTTATCGTGTGTTGAGATAGATAGACATGGGTTAATCTTATATAATGCCTATCAGAATACATTTTTGAGTTAATACTTTATAGATACTGACCACATCAGATTAATTATTCATAGAACCTTTCTATGTGGAATTAATATTACATTAATTATTCTTACGTAATTATTTAGAGTGTCGTTTGATTTCTATAAAGGTCATCTCTATAATAAGTCATTCTTACTTGGGATAACTAAATGTCGTGAGGTTATTCCTACATAGGTCATTTTACATAGGTTTTAATGTGATAGATTTCCCTATATCATTATCCATGAAATCCATGTATATGAGAAATATATTTTAATACTACATACACGTCGATGTGCTGATTCAATCTCCAAAAAGAACACTCTACACTAATTTGATGCTACATGAGGCTGTTTAATATGATGAAAGGCCTATTATCACTCATATAAGACAATTTATGGAATTGAGGTTTATAAAATGTCATGGTTTATGGATCATGTGTATCATTAAATATGATATACAAAGAAAAATATTATTTTACAATATATCAAATAATTGTAGAATTGTATAATTGATAAATAGTATGTAAATTATATAAAAAGGTATTTTTTTATGTTTATTAATTTATAAAGGTGTTTATAAATTAATTAATTATAATTTTTTTATTTTTTATTATTTAAATTTTTATAAAACATTTATAAAATAAATATCCATAAAATTAATTGTTAATATTGAAATAACTTTTCCAATTTTATGGCATGAATTCTAATTTAGATGTAAATTATTTTATCTAGAAATTATAAGAATGATTTATAATTTGTTTATAAATTACAAAATAATTCCTAATATAAAAGATTTATATATTTAATTACGAATTGTTTGTAATTTGTAATTTGAAATTATTCAAATGATGATGCCTTATTTTATAAATTATTTAAAAAATATCAAAATTAGTTTTTGTAATTGATTTGATCAAGGTTTCAATAAATAAAATTATATAATATTTAGATTATTTAATTTTTTCATACTTTAAATTAAAGTATAAAGTTTTTATATTTCATTTAATATCTTATATTTGAATTAAATTTCATATAATGAATAATATGAAGGATTTTATTTTGAAAAAATAAATATATATATTTTTATATTTATGTAATTATGGAATGTCCATATTCAATATCTAAATTATAAAGTTTTCATAATTATCTTTATTTATGTATTTTTAATTTATTTCATTTATTAACTTTTTTATTATTCATTTTTATAAAAAAAAAATATTATGAATATGTATATGATTTAGTCTAAATTTTTTAATGACTTTTATAAATTTTTATATATGCATTTAAGGAGTTACATACTAGGTATGATAGTTGATTTAGTTTTCATGTACCTTTAATTTGGATTTTATTAGGTCATGAGCTTAAATTTAATGGTTAATTATAGTTTATACATATTAGGTGTTAAAATAATGATGTAATTTAAGTATCTCTTGAGTAAAGTATACTTGGTAGAGGGGTGTTGGGTAAAACACCTCATTGGCCTGAAGGCTTATGTCTTTTCTTGAAAAGTGGGGGTTAGAAACTTATGTCTCCATGATTACTCTTATGGGGATTGTTTATTTATATAATTCTAAGCCTTTACATGAAGGTTTTAATGTACATTATACATGGGATACATTTATATATGAATGAATATAATTGGGTTTTAATTTGATATAGTGACTTAGGTTATGAGTTGTATAAGGGCATATACATCGATATGATGAGATCATATTTATATAGTGGAAGCTGTATAGATTCAAAACTAATTTATTAGAAGCACATATAAATTTAAATGGAATAACCTGAGATTATATGGGGTGATTAAATAGCCTTTAAAACACTAAGAGTTAGATTCATTTTAAAGAAAGCACATTGACCATTCAAGTGGGCAGGTTTATCCAAATTATGGTGCCCATTGATTATCCTGTGTATAAAATAGTGGAAATTGTTAACTGGAAGAGTTAGGTAATAAAATATCAATTTTATATATTCATTACAATCATCTAGGAAACCTTAAGAGTTAGGATACTAGAGTAATGGTGTTTACTTTACTCATATGATGGATTGGGAAAATAGTTGTTCACTCAATAATCCAAGAGTCATATATAAGATGTTTGGGTTGATTCTTTACTTAAATAAATATGATATTTTAGTAAAACTAAATTATAATCATTTAATATTGAAATATATACCTTATACCACTAATGGATATGAATAATGTAAAAGGTTACTTCATTTAAGTGGGATCCAATTTGTTAAAATTACTTATGGAATGTTTTAAAAATAGGATGATCATTTGATATAATATTTTATTATAAATAAATAACACCAACATCATCCAAATTTTCTTTTAGAACATTTCATAAAAGTATAATATTAATGTAATAAATACTTAAGAAAAATTACATAAAAATATCTTTAGTAAGAAAGAATCTATGTGTTAGAGAAAACCCTCATAAGTTTCTAAATATTGAAATTATTAAACATGTGAATATAGATGAATATGATACATATATAATGATTCAATATAGGTTTAAATGGAATTATATGTATAATAAAATATGTAATTTTATTCTCCACCCAAATACTTAATATTATTGGGTATCTAAATGACTTGGAATGACTAAAGGTTTTTTAAGGCTTTTTCTTATTATGGAATTCATTTTGTTGGAAATTTTCTATAAATGATGAATGATTCAATAATTTTTTACCATTTTTCTCTTAAAGTGTTGAGGATAGATGATCTTGGGAATGTGATGTTTAGGTTTAGTTTTTGTATCTATAGTACAAGTGGGTAAAATTTCAAAATAAAAGAAGATATGTTAGTTACAAAGTCTAATAATGTTTCTTTGAGGTTCCAGTCAAGGTCTTTGAAACCTAGAGTTATCATTATGGAAGAACATTATTTACATAAGATGTAGTTGTATAATATATCTATAGGGGTTTTATAAAATCTATATAATTTCCATGTTAGGTACCAATGTTAATGAAATCAATTATTTTATTTTTAAGGGTATATGATACCAAATGCATATCTTATAAATGATATGATTATAAATGTGATCAAAATTTATGTAAGAATTAATATATCTAATATTTTGTATTTAAATAATGAATAAAAGGCTTGTTAAATAATGAAATTTAATTCAAATGAATATATAACCCTACAATAGATCTTAGAAAAGGATGTATATAGTCATATTATTTCTCTTATATGAGGAGATAAGTTTTTTAATAACAAATGGTAGTTATGAACAATATTAGATGCTACACGTGGTTTATGATTCATGATATCTATAATATGTTTTGAAAAGGATAAAAAATGATAAAAATTATTTATCCAAAATAAAAAAGTATATAAAAATCATTTTTTAAAATATGAGAGATACAGTCACACCAACATTAGTGGCAGATTTTAAAGAATAATGTATTCTTTTTATAAAATTGATCTAAAAACATTAAATGTCATATAATATATAGATTAAATAGTTTATTTTTTAAATATAAATACTAAGATAAAATAAGCATTATTTTCTAACACAATAGATTTTTCATATCTTAGCATGATATTTTAGAGAGGGTATTGAGGGTATAGTGCTTAAGAGGTTAGTGGGAGTATTTTGGACATAATAAGTTAAAAGTTAACAAATAAAATACAATGAGTCAGAATTAAAATTAAAGGTCACTTAATATCCAAAATAAGTTTAGGAAGTGTTGGTAAATTAATAGTGTAGATAGTTATATTAGTTACCAAAATATTTTAAAGAAATATTTTGATGGAAATTGATCCAAGGATAATGAAGATAAAATTTGGAAGAGATATAAGTACAAAATGGAATTTATTAACATCATAACATTGGATTTTGTGGGGTTATATATTTTGAATATTTTTAAGTATATGAACATTAATAATAAGATTCCTAAGTCTCACCATTTTTAAAATAATTTCTCTTCAAAGATGTTATCAACTAAAGAGTTTTGTGAAAGAATATTTTGAGTAGGTCACATAGTAATGTTCTTGAAATTAAATAGATGTATAATGAGTTTAAAAAAACAACTTGAAGTGTATAAAACAAATTTCTAATCAATAATACTATCATATATAATATGTTAAACAAATGATTATGTTTGGTTTCATTATATATTATTAAAATAGTTTAAGAATAAAAATATATCATGGTATATAGAAAGAAAACATTACTTTATCATTCTTTCACATTGACTACATATATATATATATATATATATCATAAGGTGAAATGATAATTTAACTCTTAAAGTATGACATTGAGTTATACCAAACTAATTTTCATCAGAGAATATTATAGGTTACAATGAAATTTTAATGTTATCATGAGTATAATTATACTATTGAGATATAGAATATTCCTAAGAGGAAAAAAATTGGTTTTCTGTGTTGGATGGACTATTAAGTATATACCACATCAAGTGTCATAAGGTGGTAAGGATACCTATAATGGGAACCTTTGATCACCTATGAAGTATAATTAATTCTCCAAGAGATAACCCATTTGTAATTTATAATACATGAGACCTAAAAATGATGAAAATATAATCAATTATTATAGTTTATAAAAATACCGAGGTTGAACCCACAGAGAAAAGGTAAATAAAACACTTCAATTAATCTATTAATCCCAAAAAACTAAGATAAAAGAAACTATTTGTACTTAAATTTTGGAAATGAATATAGTTATTATTAATTTGGAAGATTAAAAGATATTAAAAGTGTCAGTAAATTTTAAATCTGTGTTTATGAATTAAATAAGCATAAAATAAATAATTAGTAACCATGTAGTTAATAGAATTATGTATAAGTGAATCCCTTGTTCCAGGTAGACACTCTCTATCTCAAAAAATCTACATTTCCCATAGTTAGGTAATTTGGTCCATGGAGAATATAGGTAACTAAAAACCATGTCTAAATAGAGTGGATAAATCACCCAATTTTAATGGATAGAATCACTCTCTAGTTAGTGCATTGGAAAGTACTCTCACACTCAACACACAATGGTCATGTATGAAAAATTAATGATGAATGTGAGAAAGATTGATTAATGTAAATAACCAATATAAATTTATTTTAAAATTATAAATAACTTAATAAATTTAATACCCATTTAATATAATTACAATTACATAAATGGTACCCTCTCATGCTAGCCATGAAAATAAGAAAAAATGAGAACCTAAATTTGTATAGCATCATCGACCAAACTCTAAATCCATCACTCTGGTCCTGGTATAAATCATTAATAGTTCCATGTAAAACAACCCATAATTTGTAGGCAAAAACTCTACCCAAATTCATTCTTTTATTTCTAAAATGTTTCCTTTAATTGATAGAAAATTTGTTTTTAATGTTAAAAATCACATTTATGGAAAAATTGAGAAACCTCACAAATCAAACCGGAACACATCATGCACCATGATAAATCAAAAAATCATTGAAATAAATCTTGGTATTATTATAAGAATTATAACTATATAATTTCCATTGAAGTGAAATTACCTTTGAATCTGGATTATCCATGAAGAGGTCTTCAAATTGATAATATATATTGTCCTATGTTTGGATGAACTCCTCCAAGTTTTTCTTCCCTTTGTTGAAAACTATTTTCAAATTTTTATCTTGATTATTTATCTACACACACTAATCTTTATTGGTATCCTATATAATAATCATATCAACATATTCTTGAGAATCATTAATTAGAAGATCCTCCTCCAGTATTTCTTCCTCAAAGTGAATGATAAGCTCTAATGGTTTTTATTTTTTTTCAACCTCCTCACTTAACCCCATTATAGGATTTCCATCACTTACTTAGTGATTAAAGACATATTAGTGATGGAATCACTATTAGTAACATAAAAAAGCCGCATATTCTCCCTACATCCAAGTCCTAGTTTCCATCTTACCACCATCCTTATCTAGTTCCTTAGCCACACAACATTTGGTCACTTGATTTTTTATTTGAAGGTATGAATTATTATTTCTCTTCTGGTCATTAGTAGTTAGTTCCCCATCCATGTAATTGGTACTTTTATTTAGACCAACCTTATCTCCATTTATTTAGTTAAATGTGAAAAATCTTTAATCCCTTTATATTTCTTCCCCTTGATCAAAATGTAACTCCCCAAATCTTGGTTTTCCTTCTACCACTTCTTCCTTATTAGACTATGAAGTCCTCTACCATGCCTTCTATATTAAATTTATACTAAGAATTGGATAAATATATCATCACCTGATTCTTCCCTAGAGATCCTTTATTAGTGAAGTTCTCTGCTTGAGATTAATCTTTATATTCCTGTGACAAGACATCAATTTACATCTCTTCAAAGTTGTTGCATAAATTAATATTTGACTTGTTCTTTATAGGACTTACCTATTAACTTCCATCACCCAATACCCCTATACAGTCGGTGATGCACTCTGATGGACCCTATAGACCAATAATCCTCCCTATTTTACCACATGTATATTGGATCTTGGTTTAATTGAATTAATTACACACACCCCCTCAATTTCATCTAACCCATAAAAGCCCTGCATAGTAGAATTATGGTTATCCACGTCATGTATCAAATGATAAAAGATGTTCAAAACCTTTGAATCATCATTCAAGGGTCTTCCCTCTTTCTGGATGGGATCAAGAGATCTTTTCACACCTTATTGAAATGAAATATTTTTTCTACCCCTATCAATTTTAAGGAAAAAAACATGTATCAAGAGGATAAGGAAACCACATCCACAATATAACTCATAGGTTCACAAACTTCAAAAATCACCATCATGAAATAGGGTAGTAGGATCAAGTCCTTGGAAAACTAAACCACACTTATAAACCTATTGAAGGTGACCCAGAAAACCTTAAGAGGATTAGAAATCTAATCAATATTCAAAACACACCACCTATTTGATACAATTTTCATTTTAAATATCAATCCCCCAAAAATATACCAGAGGTCTGGAAATATCAATTTCAAAATATATGCAAGGATAAATTGGATGAAAAAAGGAATGAGATATTCTATGGAAGAAAAAAAATCTATCGACCATGTTTCCAAGCAACAAGTGGATTGAAATATATTTATATGTTAGTGTAATTCATAGAAAAATATATATATTTGAGTTATTGGAGGATATCATCTCAAATATAAGTTGAACGACCATCACAAAATGAATAACCAAACACTATTGAAGGATTTGTTATTTTCAGTCCATTCCTAGATAAGATCATCCTCAGTCTCAAAGAGAATGATAATATATCAGGAGTCCAAAAGCCCTATGGTGGCATGATGTTGCAGATCCCATAAATCTGAGATAAATCAGTTGAATGAATCAATTAATGGTTGATTATGACTAAAGAGAGACACCAAGGAGATCCTTTTTAGGTTTTATGCCTTAATAAACTCCCATAAATAGATATATATCTTATGGAATCTTTGGTCAAAAGAAGAAACTGTGGGGTTGAGTTTGACATCAAGATAGGGAGGAATATAATAAATATATGTAAGAGGAATGAAACTAAAAATCCAATCAGAACTCAAGAGGACCCTCCCCCTCTTAGGAGGTGGAGGAATAAAGGAAATAACCATGACTGTTAAGATATGTAAACCTAGAGGAAAGCGGCAGATCCCAATCCCACTACAATACATATTTCCTTCAATTTTACCCACAAATATCATGGTTAACATGCCTTAATTAACTCAAAGATATTATATGATATCATTTTTAAAATTTTATTGATCGAACCTATCATTTCATGATAATTTATTTTTTGAGTGAACTCACATTATATACTAATATATTTTTCACATCCATGAATTATTATAGTGAATATTATTTTATTTCAAGTGTGAAATCCATACCAATTATCTATGAATTTTATATCTACATCATTTTTTCATATCAATTACATGTATACGGTGTGATCCAGACTCATGTTACACTACCTCAATACTATCTTAATTCATTCATTGGTGTTTTAGAGTGAATAAAATACTATGTAATGATCATTTATTCATGATATGGGAAGATAATTCATACTTATAAAACCACCCATGAATCATACACCACTCTTGTGAAGACTCATATATTCTAATTGTGGTGTAAACTCATCCATTTTCGAACACATTATTATATTATTTGAAGATTTCACAAATGTGATCGATCTCTATAGTGTAAGATTAATCAATAGCGAAACTAAGAATTAGCATTACAACATGGAATTATTAAATTCTTATAGAGGGGTTTGATCTTCTCTTCTTTTTCAATGGTGGTTCATTAGTGACACAAATGAACCAGATACTTCTATAACTTTGAATGAAAGGTTTCATAGTATCCTCATGTCTGAATGTTTCACTTTTTCATGGTAGAATCATAATTTATCCATGGTATCACTTTTATATGAGATTCCTTTGTATGTGTAGATCCTTAGTTATTCATAGTTCTTGAACATGACCTTCACATTGGTATGAGGAGATCTTAAAGATCTTTTATAGTAGTTTGATATTTTCATAGATGCTTCATCAAGATTCAGGAATAGATTTTTCCCTAATTCACACAAGTTCATAGAGGGGTTTTGATAAGATCATATGTAGAAATAATGGTGGATCCTACTATTGTATTCCTGACATGAATGAGGATAAACCATAGTCATGTAGAATAGATGATAGAAGTCGTGTTATTTTAGTAAGTTGAGTTCCCCACTAAACAATTATCCCCCTTCAAACTATCACTTGGGAGTGTGATGATATATCAACCAAACAATGTTAAGTCTAAATACTACCTCGCTATGATACCACACCATACCTGGACTCCCTTTCTATTCCACCATACACTCATATTATCCATCACTGCATGAAAATTTCTCTTATTCTCTCCATTCCCTCTCTATTTCTTGAATCTTTGTGGTCTAGATTGATCGACTACCTCATGGGGGCTAGCCTGATCTCATATTTCTAGCTAGTATAACCTTTTTAATATAATTCCATAATTTATTTACTTTTATGAATTCCAAGATCCAACCAGAATCCCCAAATTTATTTATTTTCAACATTTTACTCAAAAACACCTATATAATTTTTCCTATTAAAACATGTTAAAATAAATAAAAAATACGTAAAAATATTTGATTAAATAATAAAAAAAATGAGTTCAATTTTAAAAAATATGCTTTTAATTAAAAAATAAAATATCCCCATTTTTAAACTCTTTCTTATCCTCAAGAACGAAATCTCAACAAGTTATAAAGGAATCCCACTGAACCAATATTTATTCATCATGATTAAAAAAACCAAAGTGATTATCATAAAGAGAATAAAATTTCAAGAATCGCATAAGGAAATATCTTCAAATCCCTATTTTTCAAGGAAAAAAGTTAACCATTTATTTTAATCCTCTTGATGATAAATTCACCCCCACATCCCAACTTAAATAAAGTTAACTGAAAGCTACCTTTTCATTTAATTTATTTATAAAGTAAAATTATATATTAAATTTATTTTAAAGTTATATTTTCTATCCTATAAATATAATAATACAATATATGTCATTAGAATAAATTTTATATTGAAATTTCATATAAAAACTTGGTAAAATTTTGATTTTTTCACTTTAAAAACATGCTTTCTCATCATGTCTGCATGATTTATTTTAAATTAAAATTTTCCACTTCAGTGAATTGAATTTGTAAAATTTTATTCCATATTTTTAATTAGAATAATTTATAATTTATAATAATTTAAACTTAATTTTTGACGAAAATGAATAGTAAATATTGTAAAAATTAATTACTGTAGTTATAGTAAAAATGAGTTTACCGAGGGATAAACTAGAATGATAAGAGTAAACATGACCTAAAATATGATCTTTATTTTAATTTATGACTTTATTAATAACTTTGAAATAAAATTCTATGAAATTATATAATTTATTCTCACTTTCCTTTTAATATGACCCATATAATAAGTTTAGTAAATAAAAAGACAAAAGAGATATTTTTTCTTAATTTTAATTTCTATAAAGCTTTGGGAAAGGGAAGAAAATATTGTATTGGTTTGAAATATTATATTGGAAGATACATTATTTTTTTAATCATGATAATATATTTTAATTTTTTAGAGATAAATTAATTACTTTAAATGATTAAGAAACACCAACACATTATTATTTAGTTAACAATTAACTGAAATAAATGATACCAAAAATATTAAAAATGAATTAAATTGAATGAATTATTTCCTTAAAAAAAATTATATATGAATATATAGGGTTAAACATTTTTTAAATAATCTATTTGAATTTCATCCTTATTTTTTAAATTTTTAACTTATATTAAATAAATAATGTCAATATTGACATTAATGTTATTTTATATTAAATTATATTTTATTAAGTGATCTAAAATTAATAAAAAACATAACTTCTACCAAGTAATTTTTAAATATTAATAAATTTAAAATATGGTTCATTCATGGACCAATTTTTATATTTTAAGGACTATATTTATAATTAAAAAGTAAAAACTCAGTTAGCACGGTTAATGTTAAAGCGGTATTTTGGTACATTACATGGCGTATGTTAAAAATAATTTCAAAAAAAAATCGGATTTTTATTTTATAAATTGGATATAATATTTTTTAATTATTTTTTCCAAATTATTTATTAGTTATCATTTTATTTTATTCTTATATGGGGAATTACTTAGATTAGAAAACTAGTTACCATAATGGAAAACCAAAATGGAAAAAATAAAGAAACTTAGGAGTTAAGAAAAAAATATTTAAAACATGTGTTTTAATTTTTTTTTTTTAAGGTGTTTATTTATCATATAATTCCTAAACCCCATTAATTATCATATTTTAAGACACTTGTGGTATGATTGACTTCCCAATAGTGATTACTTTTGAGTATTTACAAGAATACCACTCCAACTCAACTATAAAAGGGCATAAAATCTCTCCACTTATTCACACCTATAAATACATTTACCTTAACCAATATCTATAATAATAAATTCTAAAAATCCCTAAAATAATCCTAGAATAATTATGTTTTATTTAAATCCAATCAATCAAGGATTTAGTGCATACTTAAGGAGGATACCCAATAAAGAGCTAATGTTAATCAATAAGAATTTTTATTTTATATCTTCTTCCACCTCATTAAATTATTTTTATAAAATGATGATATAATAACATAAATATATTATATATAATGATAAACTTTTATGTCATGGTAATGACCTAAAATCTCACACACTTCCATCAAATGGGTTATCAAATCATCGTCCGTGTGTACGGAGAACTACCACCTCGTGTACTGATGTTGTTTGTTTTTCTATTACCACATATCAAGGTTAGTAATAATGATGGATTTATAGTTTATTTAAAAAATATATTATATTTATGATGTAATTATTATTCTTTAATTATTATATCACAGATACCTTCATGCTTTCCATTTTGTGGGAATACAATAATATCATTTGTGTGTACAGTGGACTACCTCCTCGTGAAGCGATGTGATTTGTTCACTATTTAAATAGAATGAATTAAGGATGGTTTTAATAAATATATTTTATATGTGTTAAATAACCATGAATATAGAATTTTAATACTTATCATTTACTTTTCCACATTTCAATCCGATAATAAAATGGAAACAATGTTCATGCGTACGTACGACTAACAATTTCCATGAATGGTTTATTTCATTTTCTATCACTAAATTTTAAGGGTTACTATAAATACTTATATAATGAATATATATGATTTTTATATTATGTCTTAATTTTTTTATATTATTAAATCATGATCGAATTAGGAGGACTGTGAATAACAAGTCAAAACAAAGCGTTTATTGCCTAAAACATGGCTTAAACATGAAATTTTTAATAAATGGGTAATACAAGGTAATAAGAAAATTATATATGGTATTATATATATGGTTATATAATATAATTATAATAATATTTTATTTAATATATAATTGGTTGAACGTGTGTGACACAAGTCAGGACTTAAGGTAAGAGATTATCATATCACTCTTTACTTCCATGAGACACATTCCATGTTCACCATCTATTTATTTTATGTGGTGTATATAATTAACATGTATATATATTATTATGATTATAATGATAAATATTGGAGTCTATATATTAATTTTAGGATCTCTCTTTTATGGTGTTTATGGTTCAATAGTTAACAACCGGTAAGGGGATTTTCGTCTAAAATTTTACTTTACTGAGACACATTCCAGGTTCACCGCCTATTTCATTTATGTGGTGTGTATAATGACCATGAATGTATTCTTTTTATTATTATAATTAGAATTAATATAATTTACATATCTATTTTAGGATATTCCATACATGGAATTTATAGTTAAAACATTACCAAAGTAATAAGTGTTTTTGTCTCAATTTTCTTTCATTGAGATGTACATTATGTTATGAACCTATATTATCTAACAAGGTGTATAGAAATACTATTTTACATGTAATTTCATTAATTTATTCATACCCTAGGAACTAGTTATCTCGGTTCTCCCTCACCCTCTTCTAGAGTTTTTCCTTCTTCAGTGATTGTTTATCATCACATCGTTCAATCTCATCATCTCTTTCCCCTTATCAGTTGGTCGTTTTCTCATCTATTCCCTGATGCATTCCTCCTCTTCTAGTTTTCTTACAATTGAAACCCCTTTAACCCTCCTTTTATTCTCTTTTTGGATTTACTACTATGCTAGACCCCATATTAGTATAGCATGATGAAACCTTTTTAGGTTTGGGACGGTGATGGTGGAGTGTGGGTTATGTGATTAGATTACTTTGGTTCAGGGTTTTTGGGGTTTGTTGGGATGGTTTTCACTATCATTGCTCACAATTGAAAACCTTATTATTTTATCCACTACTCTTTTCATCTAATCCTTCATGATCTACCCCATCTGTTCTGGCATGATGGCCCTCAAGGTTTCTTGGGATTGTGTAGGTGAAAGATGGAAGGCGATCCTTGGGAGCCCAATTTGTGTCGTCATTTTATTTTTGTTTAGCATTGTGATAGAGACGAGTATTACCCGCTGAGATGAAATTTTAAAGTTGTTTTCTAGTTTCTCTGGAGGTTTTATTTTATAGTGGTTATTTTCTCTAGGAGGCGAGGTTTTAGTTGGTTTATGTTCACTTGATGGTGGTTCTGATTGAAGGTTTTGGTGGTCATGGTGATAGTTTTTCTTGTTTTTCAGGCCTTATTCAACACCATACTCTACTCTTTCTCCAAGATTCAAACACTCTTGTCCCAGTCAGACTTGTGTGGTGGTTTCTAAGGTGTTTTGTGATCTAAATTTTGATCATTCTACATCTTTATAGTAGGAATATCCCATGGGGGCTTCATCTCTTTCATCTGGTGGTCTTAGTTTTTCATGGTGATAGTTTTTGCTCTATGGTGGCTCAATCTGCTATATTCTGTTATTCAAGCGATGCTGTATTTTTTGTAATTTTCTCTTTCGGTTTTTGGGGAGTTTTTTGGTGTTCTTATGTGGTTTCATTGACCTATTTTTGATAGTTTTTCTCCAGCATTATAGTGATAACAATGGTTAATCATCTTTCAAGGGGAGTGGTTCGAGGAGGATTACATATCAGAATCATGTAGCCTAAGGATTTTATGGTGTTGGCCTTGATGCATGATTTATTATGAATTTTTAATATTGACTATTCACCTTGTTACTTTACTAAATCTGGAGAATATGTGGTGGTGTGATTCATTGTCACATTTGGTACCTTTCCTGGCTATTGTGGTGCCTTCAAAAATTTAAATTTGAAAAAAAAAATTACAACAGTGATAGTTAATGACATACAGGTAGGTAATCTGTTCATGGTGATTTTATGTCTATTGAAGCCTTTTTTTGGAAGTTTGGTATGTTTTTATTTTCATTTTTATGTGTATGGTTCCCACTAAACCATAAGGTGGGTTTTAAAAAAATTAAAAAAAGGGGGTTTGTATAAAAAAACTCATCAATCAACTATATTGTTTATGATCAAGTCTCTAATGTTGAAATATCATGATCTACCTCTCAATAATTATCATGAATTTAATTCTACTTTTTATATTCATTATATATTCAAGTAATGATACTATTTTTCTACAATTAGGTATATAATATAATTAAAAAAATATTTTTAATAAAACCCATCTTTATTTTTATCTTCTGTTGGAAATCTATTCACTTCCATAATTATGCTTTCTAAACATGTTTTGAAATATTTTTTTAAATTATATTTTAATATAATTTTAAAATAAATGGATTTTGAAAAATTTTTATGTTTAATAATTTTTTTGAAAATATTCTCAAATATTCTTTTATATGTTTTCAAGGTTATTTTCAAAGAAAAATGTTTTCAAAATGTTTTATGTTTTAAAAAGTGTTTTTCAAAGTAAAAGGGGTATTTTCCTCAAGAAATGTTTTAAATTATTTTCAAAATATTCCGTTATAAGTTTTAAATTTTAATTTCACAGAAACTTATTTTCATAATATTTCATGTTTTAAAATTTTATTTTCAATGAAAACTATTTCCTCTAAGAAATTTCCTAAGTAATCTTTAAAAAATATTTTCCATCTATGATGAAATTATTTTCTGTTAATTATGATTCAATAGGTAAATGATCCAAGGATACCATTAATATTATTTTTATGAATGGTTTATGTTTAAATTGAATGATGTTTCTGAAAATAATTTCCTTTCCACAAGTTATACCATGATAAAATGCTTATAAATACCACTTATTTTCACAAGTTATTATATGATGAAATTATTATGAAACATATCTCTTTTACACATTTTATGATATTATGTTTATACTACCCATTTCATTTCATGGGTTATGATATGATGAATTCTTTTTATCTTATAACATATATAAATTCAATTTTTATTATGTGATGGGTGGGACCTATATCTACCTTGAATGCATTGGGTAAATATTTATATCTAATGAGATAGATAGGCATGGAATAGATAGTGAATTAGGTTCAATAAGAGACTTTTATGCTAGTATGGACTTGTCAGTGAATCATGCCTACTATATAATGGGTTCTTTAAACAGTTAATTGTAAATAAAAGTATTAAATAAAATATCATTTAATTACCCACTAAAATCTTTTTATTTTCCACTGATAGAGTGTGATCTTTCCCACCTTTCCAACAACCCTTTGAAAAAAACATAGTGTTATAATATTTAATTTAAAACCATAATTAAAAAATTGATTTGAATATAAGAATTAAAATATCTAATATCAATACACAAATATGTACAAACTTCTTATACGAAACTATTTTCATTTTTTCTCAATTCACACCATGTGGATCATAAGAGATCATTCCAAAATGTTACCATAGAACTCAAAAATACATTCCTAAGTATGCTGACGTATCACATGAAGAAACCACCCATGATTTGTCCCAACTCATTCATAAGGAACTCATAGACCTAAAAAGGTTTCTTTGAGGAAATATATCCACATAAAATATCCATATTTCTCAATAATATCGTCCATTACTGGATTAAAAAGAGTTTCTATATTGTTTGGTTAATTAACCTAACAAAAATAATATATTAATGAATACATTAAATAAATTATCAATGAAACTTATATATATAAATATTTTTCCATGGTTTTATAATCAAATTTATATTCATATTTCATGTGAACCTTCCAACCAAGAATTTTGCATATATTCATACCCTTTTAAAACATTGATCCAGGAGTAAAAAAATAAATTTCATAAATCGTAAAAAATATAGATCATTGAAACTTACCAAACCATAATTATCAAAATCCAAAATCATATGCTGTACTCCCTAGTTACTTTCTATTTCTCATTAAACGTTTTTTTCATGTACATTTATAGCTTCCATCCATGTTTCCAACCATTTTATCTATATATAGAAATTTCCCAATTAAAAATAAGGTCTCTAATACTATTTTTCAATGCCTTGAATCATTATTTAATCACACAAATGGAGACAATTCACCATAGGATAGTAATTATACTCCCTAATTATCAAAGGTTGGAGACTTTTTCATAATGTTTTTTAGTTATTTGTAAGGATTAATTTTCTCTAAAATCATATAATAAGTACCATCAATAATAAGAAATAACTAAACAATATTAATATAAAACAAGTCAAAACCCCCTTATGAAATCATAGGGTGGGTAAAAATATAACAAAAAAACATAATAACATGCACATTATATCTTTTCTTATAATTCCATACAATCATACAACATTGTTCATCTATTAGTTTTAACATATAAAAAATAATAATATAAAAGGAAAAAATAATAATAGAGACAATAAATTCCAAAAGTACTTAGTTTATATTCAATACTAAGTCTCCACCACCTCTCATTAAGACACTATCAACTCAACCAATATTCATTGGGTAATTTACCTTACTCACATCATAATACATGAAACTTTCACATCCATTGGGGTGTATACTCAAGGTGTGAGTGTATTGAACCTTATATTTTTAAGTACATTCTGAAGTTCATTTCCATATTTTTAATTAAATTTTTATAACTAATTTATGTGGGTTCACGAAATGTTTGATGTTAGTTGAAGATTAAAGTAGAGTATAGGCAACCTTATTTGTAAAATATAATAGTAAGAGTCACCTGATACCCAATAAAAGATCACCTAGTTCCCCATGATAACTCTAATAGGGAAATAACACCTGGAGACCCACCAACTAGCTAGTGGATCATGCACTAGGTGGATGATAAAGAACTGGCTACCCAATACAAGTTGACTAGGTATTTAGTGGTTTATTTTTTGATATTCCTAAAGGTTATATTTTTTAAAAACATTTTAAAGTCAATTTTAAATATATATTTCCTCTCCAACCACTCCATAATGAACTGTATACTCTCCCTTGGGCTCTTTATTACTTCCAATATCTCTCTAAAATTCCTTTGAAATCATATTAAAGTATTGTTTTTTGTGTTATTTCTATTTAAGTAAGGCTAAGATCATTAAAATTTATATTAGGGATTTATTTCATTTTTTATTATTTTTTCATCTCAAATCCCTAATTTAGAGGTTTTGGTTAGATAATCATACTATAGTTTATTGATCTTGATTTTTGTGACTAGATTTAATAAGATTATTCCTCAAGGTCAAAGGTGGATGGTCCTCAAAATTCTCCATTATTTATATGGGCATACATATACTTCAATATAGGTGGGTTATATAAGCTTGTTTGTGATCCTTATACTTTTTGATTTAGTAAACTTGGATAGAATCTCTATGATGAAATTTCCCTTTAGTTTATGCATCTAACTTATTTGGGATAGACTAAAAGTAAACAAGGATATTTTTTTGGGAAATTTTTCTTGATTAATTAGGAATAAATTGAGTCATATGTGTTGGTAATGATATCAATAGGTGTCTGTTTTAGTGTTCAATATGATTAATAAACTCTTTTTAAGAAAATGGTAATGATTTATAATAGATAGTTTAAATTGAGTTGAGATATAGATTAGTGTAATAGTTAGTCAATGGGATTAACTCTCTCTTTAGTGATGGGTTTATCAGAAGGGTCATGATATGATAGTAAATGTTGTTTGTAGTGTTGGTAATGTTAGGGTTGTATTGGTTTTTTGGGTGTAGGAATTCCATGTTAGGACTGAGTAATTGACAAGTTGATTTTTTATTATATTTAAAAGGACACAATAAAGAACATTCAAGGAATCCATAAATGATGGATACACATGGTTCTTCCCCTAACTATGATATTACATTACTTTGGTAAATATCCCAAACTAAAGTAGGTAATGATCACCTCACCTAGTATACCTTTTCTCGATAAATAGTCATTTTTGAAGTTTACTTCTCTCCATGCATGCCCAACCTTCATGCCTTCAGACAACATCCTCATCCTCTTCCTAATATAGTAAAACATATCCCAAGGAGGGTTTAACCTACCTTCCATCTTTCCAATAGGGATTTTAGAATTCATTTCCACCTCCATTAGGATAATGTTTTATAACTTTCACAGTTTAAGACCAATAATCAATGCCCTCACCTCGTCTCTAAGAGAGTTACTTGTATTGTAGAACGTGGTAAAACCCAATATCACTTCTCCCATTGCATCACTAAAAATCCCTCCACCTCTCATAGACCCCTCAGTATACAAAAAAAACCACATTTAGTTTCATCCCAACTACCATAGGATTCCAACATACCCACACACCCTTGTTAATTCTTGTATACCCCTCTACTGTTAACACCACTCTCAAAATAATCTTCCTTAGGGATGGTGAATTGTATCCATGGGACTGAAGACCACCCAACTCAGCCAAAATTTATATAATCTAAACCTATATTAAGACCTTGTAATAAGATATACCTTCCTATGATTTATTGTGTTCTTTCCAAATGATCCAGAAAACACTAGAAAAAATCATACTCTGCACCTTAGCCTCCTCACTATTAAGGTCGATCCCATAAAACCAGTTTTCTATAAACTCCACCACTGACTCCCTGAATCCTTTCACACTCATGCATCCTTCAAGGAAACTTTATATAATTCTCCCCACATCATTACTAAAAAATAGATTCCAAATATATTCATGGTTTGGTTGGGCGCAACAACGGTATTAAGAGGTAAGTGAGATCCCTTTTTCTAGATATCATATTTTATTAAAAGGGCCATATTCCTCATCCTCTAAATAAGAAAGTTCATTTTTTTGGGATTCATTTTCACCAGAGGGAAGAAGTCCATTAACCATGACCACTTATAACATGCATTCTCTCATACAGATCCCTTCTTCTAAAGTACCCATATATTGAGTTCTATAGAACACATCTATTCGGTTCATCCAACAACGTGATATTCTCAAAAAAACCCTTTTTGGGTGATCGATCATCACATAGATGAAGGTAGGGTAACCTAGTTTTTTTTTAATGAAATATTTGAGACACATAATCCTCATAAAAATAGAGTGTTACTGCACCAGTTATCCTTCCAGTACCTTATCTCTCCACACCCCACCTATCACGACCCATCCCTTGGGGCCCATGTTGTGATTACCCCAAGCCCACCTTCCATAGGCCAGGGGCTGGCGACTAGAACCAAAGTCATAATTCCCTAAAACTGGGAAGGTGTTTCCTTTAAAACCTATAAAAACACACACAAGAAAGCACAAAGATGGACGAAACACCAAGTAAACTGTATAACAAAAGAGTGTTGAAAGTAAAAGGGGCCAGAATACAAGCCCAACAGTAAAGGTAAAAGTACAATTGAAATTCAATACAACTGAAGAATGAGAAAAGACAGCTACTAGATCTCCCTCTGAGGTTCCTACTTGAAGGGTAGGTACAGATCGCCTCCTCAACACTTCACATCTGTCTGTCTCCTCCACATACCGACAAGCCGTATGGTCCACCTCTAGGTACCGTCCAGTCCTGGTATGCTCAGCATCAGTCAGATTTTTCCATCTTCTGCATCCAATACAACAAGGTGCGGGCATAGCCTGTTCAGGGGTGAGTATAACGATACTCAGTAGGGAGCTCGAGACCCTCAAGGTCTCACAAAATCCAACAAGGATAAACAAAAAAGTATGAAATCAACAGATAACCCTACTTAGGTATATGCCCATACATATACCTAAGTTATTAAGTAATCCATCTCAATCATGAGGAAAACACAAAGTACTGACTCAGCTCAACCAGGATTTTATTATAGGGGTAGTATCAAGTAACATCCCCAACATGTTATCGAAACCTCGAATACTGGAGAACTCCTCCTCTATCGAGTACAGTGGGTCTTCCGTGACACCAAGCGTGCTTCCCACTAACCGTGGACTGTTGAGGTACTCCTCCTGTTGATTACCGTGGGTCTGCAGCATCACACAGAGGCACTCCCCACCGCGGGTCTTCCACCACACCCAAGCGCTCCCCTCGTAGCCTGATAAGGTACTCCTCCTGTCGAGTATCGTGGGTCTGCTGCGTCCCCAAGTGCGCTACTCCACCGTGGGTCTTTCGCCACAACCAGGTGCTCCCCACTAGGCTAGTAGAGTCACTCCAAGTCAAACGGTCAGCAGTCGTCAGGTCTCAGCCAGCTACTAGGTCTTCGCACTCTGCTCGCTCGTCACTAGAAGGATCCGCTCCACGAGCTACTGGTCAAAAATAAAACTGCCATGAAATCCCACAAATAAGTATCTCAAAGGTTCGCCACGTCATAGGGGTCTCAACGCAATAGGCTGCGCGTTAATCAGACACTCGGTTTGTGAGTTATTAGTCCTTTAGTCCCGGGGGCCCAGTTGGATTCGTGAACGATCCAACCTGACCGTATCTCAACTATACCCCAAACTTCAGTGGGTTATACTCAAAGGGACTGTCATTCTCCATGATAACCAGGGCCACTGACGGTTTGTCAAACAGACATCTGGTGCCAATGATATGGCCCAAAAAAGGTAAAGGGTCATAGTGGGTCCGGGTCTGGCCTGGCCCATTGGTCGGGTCATCCCATTGGGATTGGCCTGGCCTGCTAGGCGCAAACCAGCAGGCCACGAGGGGCCCAACCCAGCAGGTCATGAGGGGCTGCGAAAAGCCGAGAGGGTGAGGACTAGCCGTGGGTCGGTGTGAGGGTGGTTCGTCCCTAAGGGCGCCGTGTGGGCGGCTCGGCCCGGAGGGCACCGTGTGGGAATCTCGGCCCGGAGGGTCGGGCCGGTTCGGCTCATAGGGCAGCAGGGGCGTGGCTCGGGGTGGCTCGGCCTGAGATCCTGGGTGGTGTGGCCGATGCCGGTTCAGCTAGCGGTTGGTGTGACTAGGGCCGGTTCTGCCAGGAGGTTGGGCGGCCGGGGTGGCTCGACCGGTGGGGGTGCGACTAGGGTGGCTCGGTCGGGAGGCTGTGGTGGCCGAGAGCCGGTTCGGCTGAGAGGCCGGGGTGGATGGGGCCGGTTCGGCCAACGGACAGCGCGGCCAAGGCTGCTCAGCCCGGCCCAGGGGGATCGTCTGGAAGGACGAAGGCTACAGGGGAGGTTTGGTCGGGGTGACATGAGGGGGCGCGGCCGGTTCGGCTGGGGCACCATGAGAGGTCGCTGGCCCGGTTAGGCTGGCAGCGGCGCGGGAAGCTATGGGGACAGCGCAGGTTGCAGAGGCTGTGGGTGGTGGAATCGTTGCCTTCGTCGCCTTCGTCGTATTCTTTGTCTTCCTCCGCTTCAAAGAACTCCGCAAATCGACACAAGGGTTAGAGAGAGGATGGGCCATGTTAGTTTGGCCTGCACTCTCCGCATTAGAGCGGTAATAGGTGTTTAATAAGAACGAAGAACATCAAACCCTCCCGCAATTATTAATCCCAAAACCCACAAAAGGAAACATATGCGGATCAACTAGTTAGAAAGTTGATTCGTGTTCCTTGTTCTAGAAGGGAAGAATATTGGAATATAAAATCATACTTAATTAAAAACCCTATATCATACTGTTCGTTGACGATGATGAGGAGGGTAGATTGTTCATCGAAGACATCCCACATCGGTTGCCTCTGTAATGTGTTTCCAAGGAAATGGTCGAAGCCATTCCTCGCCGGCATTCTTCGTAGAGGAAGCGTTCTTCATGGAGAGTGTAATCCTCCAAGAGTTGGGCGTCGCATCACTTTACCAGCACTTTGTCTCTTGGTGAAGTCGTCCCAAATCCTCCTCCCAAGCTCCTTATATATAGAAGAGGGGGAAATGTAGGTAACAATCATGGAATTAATGATGGATCATTTTTTATGAACCTTCCTAAATTACAACGACGTTGTTACTTAATTTAAAAAGGGGGAAAGCCAATTAACTAAGTTGTCACAATTAATAAGGTGTACTGGCACAATTAAAAATTGTGGAGGTGTTGAAGAGGCTCCCCCCACATTTATGAGGGGGGGTTGAGAGGTTTTCCTCTCCTCCCATTAATAGAAGGTCAGGTGGTCCCCACCATAATAAATCAAGAAGAGGAGATTTAGTTCTGGTGGACCCCACCCATGAACATCCACATGGGTTGGTGGTTACAACAAAATAAAATAAAAATATGATCTTATTTTATTTTATTATTTCCACGAAAAACCCAAAAACTATCTTTCACTCTCAACCCACTGTTGTTGAGGTGAAAGTATCCTTAAGTGAATATCAGCGTTGTGAGTTCAACGGTGCCCTGGGATTTCAATTCCGATCATTGGTTCAAAAGTTATAAAAAAACGCTCATACATTTACTGAACGTACTCGAAATAAAGTTCATAAATTCATTCCGGGCACTCCAGGACTCGGAATCATGCGCCGTTAATTTTCACGAACTCGTAAAATTTAGGGCCTCAGAATCATCCACCGAGACTTGTCTTCCAGTATCTCCATATGGTCAATCATCATCATTGGGAGTTTGGATAGTATTATTATTCCATCATCCCACTCATTCCATTTTTACCATACCTATGTCTTATAAAACTCACCTAGAGAAATTTCCCTTAAATTAGTTTCCATCATAATTTAACTTTCATGGATTATATGGACTTCGAGATACCACAAATTTTGATACCTCCCTCATCAAAAGGCCTTGCTAATCTCCTCCAATCCACCCAAAGAAATCTCCCATTTTATTTTCATCCAAAATTAATATGGTCATAATTGTTTCCAAGTGATCAATGGTGCCATTAGGAACCCTGATAATAGAGATGAAATGCATCACCATAGAGGAAAATACATTGTTTATCAATGTAATTCACCAAATAAAAGAAATAAAATCATTTTTTGAGTTACAGATTAGAACAAAAAAATTATTCATAATTCCATCAAACATGTTCTTTTTTATCCTTCTATTCAAAATCAGAGAACCCAAATAGATCAGAGGGGGATTTCTCTCTTGCATGTCCAGATTTTTTGGATATCCCTAGAATGATGACCTGATATTTTTTTAGAAATACAAATGTTTCCTTTCATAAAATTCATCCACTACCCACTTTTATTTCCATAGACTCCCATCAACTCATTTCATTCAGATATAGACTGCTTCCTACCATTAATGATAAAAGGACTATGATTAGAAAACATTAAATGTAAAATACTATTATTCACCTCTATATTCTTATATAGGATGATGGAATCCTCCTCCAAAAAACATATAATGTTCCTTGAGAGAACATATTGAGCCATGATAAAAAACATAGAAGATAGTCAATCACCATGTCTTAAACCATGAACCATTTTAAAGAAACCAAAATTCCTCCCTACGAAAAAAATAGTCATCAACGGAGAAGAAAAACAAATAAAAAGTAAGCTGAAAACCCATTCTCTAAAATATAATCTAATCATTACATTTAAAATATATCTCCACCCAAGATAATCATATACCTTTTCCATGTCCACTTTGATGATAATGTTAGAACCCATTAATTTTTTATTGATATTATCTACTATCTCTTGAGTGGATATTATCATGTCCACTTTGATGATAATGTTGGAACCCATGATGCTCCTATGACACCATTCTTGAGGAAAGAAATTTTAGTCTCTTGATCACAATTCTAGAAAAAAGTTAATAGGAAATGTTTCATAAATATATTGGTCAGTATCTATTAATAGACTTAGGTTGCTTAACCTTTGGAACCAAAACCACTCTAGAATCACTAACTTCTCTATATATTTCCACCTAGGAATAAATCCCACACTGAATCCATAACATGAGGACCAAAGATCTCCCAAGTATCCATAAATAAGGAACTAAGAAACCCATTTGGTCCTAGAGCATTGTTTTAATTCATACTAAAAACATAATCCCTAATATCCTCTTCATTAGGCAAGACCTCCATATTTTCATTATCCTAATCTCCAACCATAATGGGGATATATTTCCAAAACCTTATAACACTACCTTCTAAGACTATCCATTGATCATTCAAGTCTCTAGGTTCCACTTGTAAGTTTTTATAAATGTTCTAGAGCTAATCTCCCTGCCACTTCAACATCACATTTATATAAGACCCATCTGAAAACTTAATGTTTATTTTAATGGTTTTTCACATCTCTTTTAAGCATGATTTGAATAATTTTGTGTTTCTATCTCCTTCCTTAAGCCAAGTATCCCTTGAATTTTCCATATAAATGCTTTAAATTTTTATCTTTTTCTATATAAATAGAATTTGATTCTCATTGAGCTTAGCAAATACATCATCCTCCCAGGATTATTGAAGCCTCAACTGAAGCCTATCAATATCCTTTAGGATAGATTCCAGAGAGGTATCACTATTTCTATTTCTACTTTTCCAAGCCTGAATATCACTTATTAATCTCTTTAGCCTAATTGTTAAACCATCCCAAGGACTCCCATAAACATGTTGAAACCAGGATTCGTGCACTGTTTTCATGAATACTTCTTCTCTTGTCTAGCTACAAGAATAAATGAAACGAAATGGACCTCTATTCTCACTCTTGATATTGATCACCAAGGGAGAATGGTCTGAAAGGGACCTTTGAATATGATTAACCATTAACTAGGGAATTAAATACAAACATTTAATATTACCCATGCAATGATCAATCATGATTCATATTTCACTATTACCCTTCTTGTTATTACACCATGTAAATCGGCTCCCCGTAAAACCTAGATCAAATAATCCATTTTCAGCCACCATGAAATTGAAGTCCAGAATGGATGCATTAGAATATTCCATATGAACCTTCTTCTCTTGAGAATCCATAATCGTGTTGACGTCACCTTTAATGAACCCTTCCTGATTCCCTGGATAGAAGTTCACAAGGGATATCTATAGCTCCATCATATCATTAGCCTCATAGCTTTCATAAACAAAAAACATAAATAATTTTTCTCCACCACCTATCACTTTTGACGTAATTTTCTATAATGAAGCATCAACCCCTACCACCACAATACCACATTTCCAAAAAAAACACAAATAAACCTATTTCATGGATTTTCATGAAAAAAATTAGAGAAACACATAATATTAGAAAACATATTTATATGATTAGAAACTTGTTTTGGTTTAATAATCTAAATTAAAGATACCTATAAATGATGATCTTTGTGAAAAATATAAGTGATTTTGTCCCTCACACCCAATCCCCTAGAGTTTTTCACTATTAAAGAGATCATTTAAGAGAATAGGTCGGGGATTTTCATCTATAAGTAGATCAAAAATTCATCTTTGAGTTGTGTGATAGAGATTCTTTAGAAAGAGAATGATTCATTGGACCATAGTTCACAGGAGTTAACTAGTTATGCAATACCGCTTCTTTAGAATGAGAATGAGTCATTAGATTGTAGTTCATAGGAGTTAACAAACCTTCTTATCACTATATTCCTTGGACCCAGATAATTCCATGTCTGACATAGATTCCCCAAGTACCTCCAAAACTGAAAATTGATTAGGAGATCACACTGAGTCACCAAGACATTCCAATGTATTCCTCATTATAACCTTACC
This sequence comes from Viscum album, assembly GCA_963277665.1. Taxonomy (NCBI): domain Eukaryota; kingdom Viridiplantae; phylum Streptophyta; class Magnoliopsida; order Santalales; family Viscaceae; genus Viscum; species Viscum album. Next base: position 1,333,050,851 of record OY728132.1, on the reverse strand, counting down.
TACCAAGAACCTTACCTTTGGATCTAGATTTAGTTAGTGAAAAACCTTGATAGCCTCCACTTTGGATGAGGCCCTTACATCTGATGCCTCCAGAGAAGAAACATGATCACCGTCAAAGATTTACATCACAACCATCTTCCCCAGATATGGATAACTAGAAATCCACCTTTTAGAAAACAAAACAGCCAATAATAGAGGATCTATTTGAAGAAAAAATTTGGATGAGTAATCTGAATATGTAAAACCCCTAGAGATAGCCATCACAAAAGGTAGCACCTAAAACTAGTGATTCTGAACCAAATCTTGAACTGCCTCTCACACCTTGAATAAAAAAAGATGAACCAAACCTGATGTGTAAAGTGTGTCAAATAAATTAAAAATTAATAAATCCCCTTCCTATAGCAATGAGTGCAGTACCTATGAGTCACCTGATAAAGAACCCTTTTCCTCCAAGAAGAATCTTCACCACCCCTGATGAGCACATGAGGTGAAAAATTCTATCATCAGGTACATCTAAACATATATTCTAGGAGCATTCATTGACTACAAGAAGTGAGTATCCCCATACCAATGTAAGAATCTTCCTAAATCATTACCTATTAGATATAATAATGAGGGTTTCTGGAGTGGATAGGTTCATCCCAGAAGCCTGACCCAAAACACCAACAGACTGAATTACCTCCCACAACCAGTATCCCAAGACCATCATGAAAAGGAGAATATCTAGGAACTGCAATGTCTCTATTCCCTATACCACACTTTAATGAAATACTCTAAGGATAAAATATGAATAAAGAAAGAAAAATAGGATAATTTAGACACTTTTTATTTTTGGGAGAGACCTTAAGAGCCAAAAAAAATATAGAATAAATAGAGATGGGGGTTTTCCCTACCATAGGTAGCCATGAAAATTCATTTGTGACACCTCACAACATCACTTAATTCCTCCACTAATAAATCAATAGTAGGTAAAACATTCACATTATTCATGCACTGAGGAGCCACCGCCATCGGAGGAACAGTGGGTAGACCCACCTGATCTGTTGTCGGCCCTGACAATGCCTCCTTAAAGGGAAAAAGGCCAACATAAGCCTCACCAATAGAACTTCCTTCATCCCCTCCCTCAGAAACCAGAGAAACATCCTTGAAATATGATTATAACCCATAATTGTCTAATTCCAAGATCCCCTCTAACGAGATAGGAAAACGAGAGAGCACTGAGCCACTCCTTGGAAGAAAATGCTCGGAAAAATCCATCATGAAAAAATAGGTGACCAATAAATGTATTCCAGGAAATATTTTTTTATATATTGATAGTATATCTAGGTTGGATTGTAGGATCTTATATAAGATTTATTTGGGTGTTTTTATATCTTATTCCTACATAGGTATTTGATTTCTATTTATAAGGTTACCTATGTTACAATTTTCTCAGTGTATAATTCTTATTTGTGTGCTTGGTTATATTAAAACATCCTTAGTATACAATTATTATCCAAAAGGTTTTTTTATATTATGAATTAATGAATTTAACATTCCTATATTATAGGTTGGTTTTATTGTGCCTTCTTAATATCTGGTAAACATTTGGCTTTTTTCAGCTTCCTTCTAGTACAAATTAACTCCTCTCGCTAACAATGGTTGAAGTAAGTAAGGTTGGGGTTCATGTTTTATTATTTATTGAATGATAACCTGAATTGGGTATATTTATGTAATTTTTTTCCATTTATTCTATACTTTTACATAAATTTATTTCTAAATTTATGTTAAGGGCCCATTAGTGGTGTTCAAGTAATTTTTATACTCATACTGTACATGTTCACCTCAATGGGTGAGAAAATTTCATAGTCATAGATCCATGGAAGGGGAAATCACCTATGGGAGGTGTCTGATCTTGGAGAGATGGGATTGGAGATAAATGTAGTACCATTGTATGATCTCTAACCCTTTTTATAAAAAAAATCATGTATTCTTTTACATTTATATTTTTACCAAGTATATGATCTATTAATTACTAGTATCACCCATTTTATTGAAAATGTATTAGTACAATGGGTTCTTTTTTTAACATGTGATATTATTGGTATGGCTGGTAGGTAGTGAAGATTCTACATTTTTTATATTATTTTATGATTTTTATATTTTATTCATTTATTATTTTTGATTCTTATTGTATTCCCACACTACTCTATGGAATTGCTCTGTACTGTTATTCAACATCCTCTAGAGTATGGGGATACATGCTTCAGGGTACATAGTACACTGACTCAGACCAGATAACTCAATCCATGAATTACAAAAATTGTATCTGAGCCCCTTATTTTCTTAACTTAATATTTTAGGGAATGGAATATTATAGATAGGTTGGTTAAAACTTGGGTAAAAATCTATGCTTGTGTCTATCTAGAATCTATATAGTATACAACCAAGCTATTATGGTAATGAAATTAATGTTATTGGTTTTGAAAATTATATTTTCTTTTATTTTCCTCTAGTGATATTTTGATTTATATATTATTAATTTATGCTTGGTATGGAGTAATGATAGAGCATGAGTACATACATCCTATTTGGAAATTAATTTTACATGACATGTACATGATTATGGTTTTTTGGAAATATATTAATATGTTTTAATTAAATAAATTCCAATGATTTTTTATTTAATTTTTTCTTTAATAATTCGTTGGTTTCATTCTAATTAATTAAAACATAATGTGATTTATTTTTTATAATTAATTATTTTATATAGTTATAATAAGTATAGTTACATGTTGTGTGATCTCTAAATTTATTTTCATTGTTGATATATGGTTTTAGGTGTTTAGTAAGTGTAATATGTAAAATATATCATAGGGAATTGTTAGTTTTCTCATGGGTTATGTTTTTATTGTTTAAGAGGTTGAGATAGGGCATGTATCTTTTATATAAGTATATTCATAACCTTTGTTAAATATTGTCAACATTAAAGTGTATTTAAATTATTCTAAATGAATGATTTGGTATTTAGAAAATAATTCTTGATGATATACTATGGATTAGTAGAGGAATATAGATGACGATGCTCTTAACATACATCCTTCGTAGCATGAGGGATGAGTAAATGATGATCCAAGGTTTTTCCTAGTAGTTCAGGCTAGTGACCCACTTTATAATAGAGTCTTTCAATAGTTCAAATCCATAGGTGGATCCATACACTAATGTGAGGCCACTATGGTGGAATTCATCCTAGACATTCAAATATAGTGTCTATATGCCTTTTAGGGAACCGTAGGACCTCAGGATACAAAGGATAGAATCAATATGATCCAAATAAAATTCAAGTTGGTTGAGATTCCCAAATTCAAGAAGGTGAAGCTAACCAATTTCATGTTTTAAGGACCTACCATGTGATGGTGAGTTTGATTTTTCAAGATATGTGGTATGAGGGATCGAAATTGGATGACTTTAGGAACCAATTATTTAAATATTTATTTCTAAAGAAAATTATATTGGATCAAGTATTGGATTTTATAGATTTCCCTTGGGGTGGGATTTTTTCGACTGATTATGATACCAAATTGTTAGAGTTTATTTATTTTTCACCATTTTTAGCTATAAATGAGGCTTAGAAATACATTATGATTAAGAAAGTTCTATAACTAAACCATAAATAGTAAGAGATGATGTTTAACTTAACATTATATTTGGTGGTGGTTTGTAATGCTCACAATGTAGATAAGGGACATATAAAGAGTGGTTTAGTGTAAATTTCTCTACTAATTAGTGTTTTAAGTGGAATCCCTTATATTGGAAACTCTTCTATAATAATGAAGAGATTATTTAGTTAGATTATACACTATGGAGAGAGAGAGATAGTTCATCCCCTGGGGGATTCACATACTCCTTTAGTGGGAGATCTAGTTATCTGATTCTAGTGTGAGATACTTGCTCACTTTAATTTCATGTATTAAAAACCTCTGAGGGAGATCTATGAATTCTAAAGGATGTGATATTTATAGCATTATTATTGGTGATAACCAAAATAGGGTTTAGTATGAGGCTTGGGTCAAACTCATGTTTCTCAATCAACGTAATGGGGGCCACAATATAAAAATTATAAGGTTTCAAAAGGTGGGAAATGGAATGGAGTTGGAAAAGGAACTCAAGTTACACAATAGTAAATCAGGGGTTGGTACCTCAGGGAAGTTATGGGTCCCAAATTCAAGTTCATAGATCTGATAAGGTAGGGTTGGAAATTCATGTTGTTTTATTTTTACATATTAAATATTCATTTTGATATATTCAGACCAAAACCCGACCTATTTTTCAAACAAGTTATGATGTTGTGTAACTGTGTCGCATATTATTTATATAATTAATTAATTAATTAATTAATTAATATTTTAATATTTTTTTATAATATTTCATATATTTATATTATTTTATAAAATTGAAATAAAAATAATTTCTAATAAAATAATTATTCATATATATACATTAATTTACTAAAAAATAAATATATTTTTTAGTAATATAAGAATAAAAAAATTAACTTTTTTAATCACTTTATCATTTAACATGTCACTGTGACAAACACACTCAAAAAAAACCTAGCCCATTGACTTGATCTCTTATTTCATTTGTGTCATGTTCATGTTGCATCTACATGTCATGTCACAAATTTCCACCCCTAGGCAGGGGATGAATTTTTTAATTAGATCAGGTTCTAACAGACACTAATAAGGGACTCCTGATAGTTAGAGGTATAGTTTTAGTTACTTCTACATTGTGTAATTCTTTATTTGACATGGAAGTGACTCATTATTTTATTTCAATATGTTTGTTTATAGTTTTTGGGATTGTATTATATCATTCTTCTAGGATTTTGACTTTGGACACACCTTTAACAAAGATTTTGGCTCGGGTAAAGAGGTTCTTTGGGAGGTCCATGGTTTTTGGTGGCTATGGTCACTAACATGATTCTTTATGATTGAAAAATATTAATTTTATATTATCTATTTAATGGATTATATGATTCATTTTTTCTCACATCAATGAATATGGAAGGAATGTATCATTTATATCTCTCGCTAAGGATAATAATAACTTCATATAAGAATGTTATTTTTAATTAGGTCAAGATGGACCAAACCTTAAAAATATAGGGGAAATAATTACATATATTTCTAGTATGTTCTTCAGAGATAATAAATAAATGGTTATACCTATTTTTCCTCTAATAGTGTATCATTTTAATAATTATCTCCCTAAATATATCTCATATTTTCTTATTAAGTGGGAGATTGAGTTTATGATTGAACTTGTACTAGGAGTAAAGACTTTATAGATACTTTAATATTATATGAAACAACTTGAGTTGAGATATCTAATGATTTAAATTGAGGACCTTGAGATGAATATGTTTATATGTTTGAGTTATTGTAAAAAACCATTTGAGGCCACCATCCAAAATGGTGCCTGAACCTAGCCACCATGGACTTGATGAGAATCCCCAATCCAGACAAAAATATGATAAGCATCAAGGGCATAAAAGATTATTGTTGGGGATGATTTCACCCATAAAAATCCAAACAAATGAATCCAAGAATTACATAACCAAAATGAAAAAAAATAATTACATTAGATCAAAATATGATTATACAAATCCTTTAAAAGATTCTACAAAGAAAAATTAAAATAAAAGCTAATGGTTGAGGAGGTTGATACCCAACATGAACAACCAATTCCATGTGACTCTCATGTAACCATCATGATCCAATATCCATACCTTCCTTCCATGAGAGAGAAATTACAAACAATCAAAAATTCAAGACTAATTAGAAAGGCTGGGATCATGAGTTAAAACTCATGCTCCCCAAAATTTATTAACAAAAAGTAAAGATCAGGTGATTACACGAGGTACAATGAGTTTGTACCACCAAGAGAAAAAATAATAGGAAGAGAAAGTGCCAAGAAAAACCTATAATTCATCCCTGAGTGGGAAAAAGAGCTTAGAAAGCATCAACCCCAATGCCCGGGTCACCATTGAAATCTTCTTGAAAAATCCAATGGACTGCAATCATACTTGTGTTGTCTGGAAAAATTGACAGTAGTAACAGAATTTTTCAGGGTGTAGATTCTTCATGAAATTCCGGATCGAGAAAATATATTTCAGGCATGAATTGATGGAGGATTTAGCTGCACTTTCAAATCTTGAATTGAAAACTTCAACTGTGCACAGTCTAGTTCACGTTCTTACTGCAGGGTCATACATTTACCATAAATTTGAGAATGCAGTGGGTAGTATGTAATACCATATTAAAGATCCTCATACATATTGTGTTATCATCAATAAGCATAAGGGGAATCTATCCACCTGACCTTAAAGGCGTATGGCACAAACTACAAAAAAAATTAAGGATCCAAAGCTGTGCAAAACCGCAGTCCGTGGCTTCATAGGACATAAGTGAAAGCATAATGCCGACTAAAATAGATCGTGAATATCAATAGAAATCATCATGCAAATGAAATGGTGAAACAAAAATCAAAATACTCCATAATTGTAGCCTTTAGTATATTGATTGTAAATATTCCTCCTCAGAAAGGAGAACATGATCATGATCATCATGATAAATTTCACCGTAAGCCAGACATAACCACTGTTGGAAGGTATAGGAGAATGTTATCCACTTCTCAAGAGACATGATTCTGTGAATGAAGAGTATCCATATGATATCCCCCTGAAGCATGTGATCCATCTTGGTGAGTTCCTGATCATTTGATCCTTCATTCGGTCATATTGCTTCACAGATCACGCAGCATAAAAAAAGAAGCTAAAAATAGCACAACCACAACATCTCAAGGACAGAATTCAGAATCACATCTATGGATCAACTTCCTTATAGAGAATCATCCACATAAATCTATTCCTAGGAAAGTTTTATAAAATCAAATTCAAGGTCTCTATCAAGTTCAAATTCCACCCTATCAAACATCTACTCTCTGATACTCAAATACTCATCTATGGTTATAACCTTGTTAGTATATCTTCCAAAAGACTATCTCTCTTTTTCCTCGATCCAGGGGTAAAATTCCTCCTTATAACCTTCCTTGATAACACAAGCGCATTTCCTAATCTTAAAAGCATCCTATGACTCCTCTGAATCTAAAGGTGAGGAGGAATCCTCTTCATCCGATGAGGAGTAGGGATCCCCACCAACTTCTGGCTGAGGAAGGATCACAGGTTTTTCCAATTGAATCCCTGAGGATCTGGTGACAATAGTTCTCGCCATCTTAGAATAATTGATATGTTTTCAGGTCTTCTTGGAGGGTAGAATAATAAATACATCTAGGTCAACAATCGTCTTCTTCTCTTTTTTAGCACTCGATTGTAGATATGCATCCTCAATTTGACATACGTGATCAAGTTCATCTTGATTAGGTTCACTAAATTCTTATTGTGTCTCATGTTTTTTCATCTGAAAAGAAGGTGTGAATTTTGAGGTGACAATGGTGGGATGAGCATTATTAACAACATCCACAAAGCCAGAGGAATCATCATCATTAGGGTACAGAGGCTGGGGATGTTTTGAATGAGTGGCCACATCCCTATTTGGTGTGAGCCTCATTGGGGCCTCCTTATCCACCACTTCAGGGTTTGTTTGTTCATTATCCATCAGCACAGTCTCCTGGGGGGTTGGGTATCAATAGATCCATTAAAGGCCATTTTCCCTAAGGACCTGTTAGCATAATCATTAAATTCTTCAGGAGCTAATTTCTGCTTACCCTTTTCCACCCATACTGACTTGTTACAGGTGAGAGGGCGTGGAAAAGTGAATTCATGGTTGCAATATTTATAAGAATTACTAATCTTTAGAGAAACCTATATAATACATGAATACTATATTCCCAACAATGTGAGTTTATAGGGTGTGAGAAAAAGGCTAGTTGGATACCACAATGAGACCATTCAATTCCCAATATAAAAGAAAACATGTTCAATAGTTTTAAAATAAATAATAATAATTTTTTTTCAATTAATTTCCATGGTTTGAAAACAAAAAACACTTAACACACTCGTTTTTGAAATGCTTTCCTTTGAAACCAAAAACCAAACCTTTTCATTAACTTTTAAAAAATAAACTTTAGGAAGAAACTAATTTTAATTTACTTTAAATCCAAATAAAAACCACCCAGAATATATAAGAATCAATGGAAAACCATATAACATAATACTCAACCATAAATAACTAAAATATCAAATAAGGACAAATAAATAGGTAATAAACACACATGCTAAATAATCAATAAATAAAGAATAATGTATGATAGAGATTTCAGGGAAAAAATTAGTGACTAATGAGATGGTACACAATGAACATAGGAAGAACCCCTAGCATGTAGGTCTCGTGATCTGACACTCGTTAACTGAATCTCTCTCAATTTTCCTCTTCATAAACATAACACTTAATAAGATGAGTCTTAACTAAGGGTTTCTAGATTGTTCAAACACCCAACTAGCAAATTATTGTCCCAAGATCTCCCCCTTAATAGACTAAGGGTAATAATGAAATAAATAATGGAGGTGGACTACTTTCAATCAATGTAAAAATCATGAAAATAAAAAATCCCAAAGACTAAGAGTACAATAAGATATTTCCCACCGTCAATATTCCTCTTAAGATGATCCCCGTACCATAACCAAAAGCATCAATCACAATCCAATATCCATCACATTGATATACATAGATATAATCAATAAAAATAATGGGGATCAACAAGGTAATAACCAACCAATCAATCAAAACTAATTTCAAAAAGTTACAACCAAGCCCTTTAATTCTAATTTATAGACTACAAATTTTAGAAGTACCATTATAAAACCATTTTTAAATATGAAAAAATATCCATGTGAATTCATATTTAACAAAAAATTATAAGTAAAATAAATATAAATAAATCACTATTTCAATTCATAGATAATAATCTCCATTTGAAATTTGAAAAATATTTACACTAAATTGGGAAACCAAATTTACAAATCAAGTTTGATCAAAAAAATCATAATTATAATTTTTTCATAAAAACTCTCATTGGAATTTTATCAAATAACTTGAATGCATAAAATAGCATTTAAAAGGAAATTACGTTAAATTATAAAATTCACCCAATTTTCCCAATAGAAAACCAAAAAAACATAGAAAAACTTTGACATAAAAATAATATGTAATAATTACTTCATTAATTTAATTCAAAATCACATTTCAAATCACCAAGAAACTAAGTAGCTCAAAAAAAGATAATAGATGGAAATACATGCCTCGAATAGTTAAATCATGCCACCTTAGATGGAATCCAATAGAATAGACATAAAGAGGTGTCTTACAAAACTTAGAAACCAAAATCCCCAATTATAAAAACCCTACATAAAAAAACAACCATCCAAGGACACTAGGGTTTGAGAAGATTGATTAAAATGAAATAAGGTTACATAAGAAGGAAGGAGGAGCCCTTACTAATCAATCTGAATGAAATACCACCAAGAAATAACTCCAAATTCACCTTGGAAGGGCTTAGTAAGTGGAGAAAGGCCCTTGGGAGGTTCCTTGGTTATAGGAATCAAAATGGGGTGGATTTTGATAGAATACCAAAATCAAATTAAGAGGAAAATGACCAAAATGAACAAAAAAATTGATCACATGGTTTACTCACACATTTTTTCAAACTATGAGACAATTGTGTGATAGTCACTACCCAAAATTTTTAGTGTTCCCATTTTTTTCATTGTACAGTTTCCAAATCATGAAGCTAATCATGAATTAAATTAAAAACTAAAAAAACTTTAAAATTTCATCCTTAGACTCCTAGAAACTCAAGTAACTAAATCGATGAATAAAAAAAATTCAACTAAGTGGAACCATTCATGACAAAATTATACCTACCATGCCACTTTCTTCCACTATAATGTAATTAGAAATTTTGAACACTTATAATTCCAAGACTACCTTCCCTCTAACAAGGTCTCAATCAACAACCTGACTTTTTCAACCTAGAACAAAGTAAAAGGGATATGAAAAAAACTACTCCTTGAGAAAATCACCACTGAAAAAAAAATGGGAAAACAAAATGAGATGTTTGGATATCCACTCCTCTAAAATACTATGAATTCAGACATGTAAAAATAAACACCACGTCTCTCAATAGTCTCCTGAATCCTAACCCAAATCAAAGAACAAAACTTGATCACCTCCTCTAAAACATGTGAGTTCATATGAGTTGAAATTAAAATAAAATCTCAACCAAAATTATTCTAGAAGATAAATCACAAGAATAAGGATAACTCATGGAGACTTTAAATTTTTAAACCATTTATAATTTTTTTTAAATAATGTTACATCGGATAGGATAGTGCTAAAATAATGATCATCACTAAAGATAAACAATTCCACAAACTAAAAAAAACCAGCTTAAGACACATCAAGAGAGAACATTCTTGATTATAACTAAAAGATCATTAGACCTTATCACTAGGGAAATGTGCTCTATTAAAATAAGAGAAACATCCCCAAATATAAACATTCCTAAATCATGGGATGGAATAGTTTTTAATTCAAGTCACAAAACTACACAAAGTGTAACTCAAAGTCAAACTCATAGAAAACTGACTCACGGTGGTGCTAAAAAGAAAATAACAACCCATTAACTCTCTTTATATAACAAAAAACCAATAAATAGGGTCTATCGAAACTGAGTGGAATAATTAGGGTGTGATAATATGTAGGTTGTTAGAATAAGTAGGGTGTGAGAATACAACATCTCAGTATCCAATCAGAGTCCATAAATTTCCTTTCCTATAACATTTTATAATCATTGGTTGAAATAAATTTAGAAAAAAAAGGATTTTAGTCACTTTAAATAACCAAACACAGTTTCCAAAAATTCAATTTTTAAAACAACACTCACACCTTTACATTTTAAAATGGTTTTAAATTTCCAAACCCCATCTAAAAACCCCAAAACCCAATTAGAAATTCATACTAGAAGGTCAAAGTTTTATGTATAAAGTAAAGGAAACAAAATAAAGAAAGCATAAACCAATAAGGATAATATCTAACATGAATTAGATATGAAAATAACATAAAAATAGTTAATCATGATAATTTTATAAACATATTTAGAATAAATCCCTCGACATACTCAATTAGGACCACATTCTAGCATTTGGTGAAACTACATTGTCAATAGCCAACTAGCTTCTCTAAACTAGAAAATCTAGTGGAACATCCCACCTGACCTCATTAAATCCATGGGGTACCAACCTGTATAACCATGGTTGACAAGTAATCATCACTCAACCCTCAATATAATGCCCCAAAATCCCATGATAATAGTACTCACTAAATGGGGAGGTCCTCACATGTTTGGTTCAACTAAAACCCACTACTAGTGTGATTTTTTAACATAAACCAGTCTATAGGGGATCCACTATAGATTTTACTATCTCACATGTCAATACATACACAAGTTCTATCTAGGATGCCACATCATTTTCATTTCAAAACCACTTTCCCAAACATCACTAAATATAAACTGGGCCTTCACATCGCATAAGATACCAAAAAAAACCCCAAAACATCTCAAAATGTCAACCAGGACTTACATTTCCAAATTCAATCCCATTTCCAATACCATTTCAAAAACCAATATAAAAATACACAACATATTTAAAGATTAAAAATGGTCTTTTATCTCATTTTAGAAATCGAGCCACATCACAAAATTCCAAATGGGCCAAGCCTTAGTGGAAACATTTTAAACCATATTTAAATTCACTTAATTCCCCAAGTAACCATTTAGAAGTCAGTGAACTATTTCGAAAAAAATATTATATTGAAAGAACCATTTTAAATGGTGAATAATATAAAATAAAGAGGAAAATGGGAGAGAAGATTTTGAAAAACCATGGTATAAGGAAAGATCATTCTCAAGGGACATTTTCATTTGTGTTACCATCCATATTTGCACCCTGGACACATATGGTTGTGCCAAAATCCAAGAAAACTCTTTAAGTATCCATGAAAACATCCAAAACAATTTTTAAAGAAACACTTCTTACTTCACCACCAAGCACAACAAGCCACACATAACAATCATACCATAAAAGTCACCAATTCCCATATACAACACCCAATTCATAACCCAAACACATTACTAAAATAAAACTATGAGAAAACACCACCCAAAACACTCAATTTAACTTTAAAGGATCAATTGAAATTTTATAAAATACCTTGTGTGAATATATATATAAACATAATTAAATAATTCCTTTAAAAACACTTTTTTCCATTGTTTTCAACAAGAAAATAGCATAACAAATCAAATGAACACATCACAATCATGTGAAACACATTTATAAATTATTTATAAACATACAAAAATCAAATGGAATGCGTTAGAAAGAAAATGGATGGAAACACCTACCTTAAAAATGTGTAAACGCAAATAAAAAACATGAGAAAGAAGAACCAAGACTAAGAGAAAATCCCCACACCATAATATCCATGAAAAATAACTCATTCTTCAACTCTAACCCATAGGGTTCATCAATGAGAGAACCCACAAAATAAATTCTAAGTAACCAAGAGGGGAAATGGAGGAGATAAGGAAAATGACAAAAAAATACAAAGGAAACTCACCTAGGAACCTTCTAGGAGCTTCAATGTGGGAAGGGGAGCAAGGGAAGAGGGTTTCCTAGATCCTCCTTATGTTCATAAGTTGATAAAGGGGAGGAAATACAAAAATGGGGTTAAAACACAAGAGGGGTAATATTGGAATTTCATACTTTTAATAACCTAGGAAAGCCATACGGTTTGACCGCATTCTTAGACAAATTGTGCGCCAACTTTGTGTGCCCTAATAGAGAAGAGGGTACCCTTGTATGATTTTGCCACATATTTTTGGAAATTGTTCACCCAACATGAAAAATTCCACTACCCAAACTATAGAACCCCTTGCACACTTTTCGCACGGTTTCCTCTAACTGTCCACAAGTTGTGTTCCCTACCCCTTGACACCAAAAACAAGACACATGGTTTATCCCATTCCCTTCATGTTTTACTCCAAGTCTTTATCAAATCATGAAATTGAAACATGCATGAAGAATTTTAACTGAAAACACCCTCTCCCTTAACATGCTACATGTTTAACCCCCAAACTATGCACTCAAACCGGGCACATGCCAAAAACACACCCAAAACATCCATAACACAAAAATTAAAACCCATAAATCAACCCAAACCTCAACCAAAAGATAAAAAATTAATAAAGGAACAAAATAAAATAAATTCCAAGGTTGAGGTGTGATAATTATCCCCACCATAAACACTTTATTCCCACATAAATTTATCCAACTCAACATGAGACAAAACTTAACTTTAAAAATGAATGAATCCAAATAAAATGATGAACCTCGAGGTGAAATTTTAATTACAAAAGTAAAAACCAACTACATATAATAGAAACTTCATCAAAATGAACTATAGTAAAGAGAGTAGGGTTCTACTTACCACTATAAACTGACTAACATGGTAACCACTAAGAAACCTAGCATGACCCCTATCCAAAAATACTAACAACAACACTATGGGGAGACCAAAACTAGAACTCCCAACATGATCCAAAAACCTCTCACACGTAAAAAAAAGGAAAACTCATGGAAGATATCAAAAAAAATTATGAATTCAATCAAAATTATCCAATTCCATGAACCTTAAGAATTTACAAAATGAGAAAAATTGGGAACCGAAACCAATTCCTGGAAGGCTAAGCATTCAAATATTCACTTCCATGAAATATGACCAAAGAGTTGCTAAGAAAAAAAATTAACAAACTTGTTTTACAATAAGTATAAACTAACAAAAAAAGGAACACCACCCCAGAGGAACTTCAATTGTCTCTACTACAACATTGGGGACAAAAACTAGCCCATGAACACCCCTATATCACAAAAATTTTGACTGTGTGAAGAGATTCACTCCAGGACCTGTGGCTGGAGCCCTGATGTCTTAAATGATATCCTTACCTATAGTAAAGATATGACATCCTATTATTGATATTTATTATTCTATAAAATATTCCCATAAAATTTTTCTAGGTGACCCAAATGGCCACATTGCTTACAAGTCTTCATTGGATCATGACAGGAAGGCTTCGAATGCCCGAACTGGCCACACATGAATCATACAAGCAAACAGTCTGATGAATGAGAGGCCAAAAATGACAGAATATGTTTCTTAGATATAGTATTCTCTAGAACTTACCTATTTCCAGATGAGGAACCTTCATTAGTGCTGAAACTGATTGGTTCATCAACTTACTTTGACTACATTCTAGGAACCAACTCAGTGAGAAAGGCCTCATCCACCAATTTCTTATACTAAAATTCACTAGTTTAGAGGACTCACTCTATGGTTTATGGACTAAGACACCAAATTAAAATAGGTTATTTCATCTGATTCTATGACTCTATCTTTGTATAGAAGGAAACCAACTTTATAAAATGTTCAACATAGGCCTTCGTTGTACATTGGCCTTATTGAACACCCATATCTTTTGCCACTTTTTTTCATCCACCTCCATAGGTATGAAAAATATAATTAAATTGGTCTTAAACACCTCCCTTTTCATCCCAAATTGCAGTGATTTTCGGAAGATCACCATACAATGATCCAAATATGCACCCGCAAATGAATCAAAAATAACATGCACTCTCACCACTTCGAGAGTTCCTAACGACTTAAAGACAGTCTCAACTTCTTCAAGATATTACACTACCTATAATAGATCACAGTCACCACAAAATATTGGAAAACACCAAGAATAACTTGACTCTTCCACCCCACTCAGAGTTTAGGTAGGTATGATAATTGAATGATACTCACTAGAAAGATTGGGGACCCTTCTGTGTGGCATACTATAAACAGAAGAAAAATGAAAAACCAAAATCAACATTAACCAAAAGTAAACAAAAAGATCATCCCAAGATAAAAAAACTAGATCATAATCAAAATATCACAAAAAAACAAAATACTCTTTAAAAAAACACCATTCCATTCTAATTTACAAAACCATATTCTTCCAGGGACACTTTCTAGAATACCAAACTCGCTTTCAAATCCAATCCAATCACCAAAAAAGCCACAATAAAAATAAATCAAAATTTTCAAAACCATATTCTTTTTTTGAAAAACACTTTTTCTCAAAAACCATTTACCATTACAAAAATGAATCACACAAACTGAAACCCAACCAAAACACAAATCACACTAAACTCTCAGAATGAGAAACTAGTGGCTATGTATAACCTAGTGACATGGTTAGTAGACCATTAACCATGTAAGCATTAACAACTAATAGGACATTGAACCATGCACTAAGACTCCCCATGGGTCACTACTTGATGTGAGATCAAAAAATGAAACAGACTCACCTTCATTTTCATTCCCCATCCATACCCCAAAAAACCAAAACAAAAGACTCAAATCCTAGAAAACCTCTAGAAAATCAAGGATAATAATGATAAAGGGTTCATGACATCCTTCCCATACCTACCTCTCAAATATTGATATTCCTAATCTTCAATCTACCTGACCCCACAAATAACAAAGTGAAACTCTGATACCATTTTTTTCATGAACCAATCCAGGATGCCATCTGACCTGACACCTGACCCAGTACAAGACAAGGCCCGTAGGGCTTTCCTGATCTCCATGGGATGGAAACTTGTTCCAAGAATCAAAATAACCCAATGGGAATTATTTATCCCAAAAAAACTAGGTTCAATAACCAAATTGAAAACATAGTATAACCAAAAATAACTAAGCATCAATAAATACATAACTAATCCAGATACAACTACAGCTGAAAAAAGATAAAAACCCAAAAATGAAAATAAAACCAAACTGAAGACAACCTGAACTCCATGTGACCTCTTGGTTATCACCAACCACAATATTAACCCGCTCTAAAGGTTTACACTCAAACCAAAAACCCAAACCTAAAAAAATATCAGGTCCACTAACACCGAGTGGCATAAGTAGAGTGTGAGCATAAAATAGCTAAGTATAAAATCATCACATATTCTACGAATTTACTTTCCTAGAACTATCTATAAGAACTGGTTTGAAATAAATTTAGAAACATGGTTTTTAAAATGGTTTTACATTTCCAAAACCCAGCTCAAAACCCAAAAACCCAATTACAAATCCATACGAGAAGGTCAGCAGTTTATACAAAAAGTAAAGGAAACAAAATAAAGAAGGCATAAACCAACAAAGATAATATAAAACATATAAAAATAATATACAGATAGTTAATCATGGGAATTTATTAAACATCTCTAGAATAAATATCTGGATGTACTCAATTTTGACTCACCTGTTGGTGTATGGTTCAACTTCATAGTAAATAACCATTTAGCTGCTCTAAACAATCTGGCCCATTGGTATGTACCACCTGGCCTCATCAAATGTAGGGGGTACCAATCCCTCTAATCAAGGTCAATAAGATAATGTCACTCAACCCTATAGATAACACCCAGGAATCACATGATAATAGTACTGAGTGAATAAGGAGGTCCTCACATGCGTAGTTTAACTAAAACACACTACCAACATGCTTTCCTGACCCAAACACCAACACCACCTATGCAAAGACCCAATCCTTGGGTGATCAACTATAGAGGTTTCTGTCTCACATTTTAATACATACAAAAGTTACAATCGGGTCACCACATCATTTTCATTTCAAAACCACTTTACCAAATATCACTAAATACCAACCAGGTCTTCACATCACATAAGATTTTAAAAACCCCAAAACATATCAAAGTGTGAACCAAGAATTATATTTCAAAATCCAATTCCATTTCAAAAACCCAGATAAAAATATATAACATACATAAATATTCCAAATGGGCCTTTATCTCATTTTAGAAATAGAGCCACATCACAAAATGCCAAAAGAGGCATGCTTTATAGGACATGTTTAGAAGCACATTTAAATTAACTCAAAGCACCAAGACACCATTTAGAAATCAGAGAACTATTTTGAAAACTATAGTAACTTGAAAAAACTATTTTGAGATGAGGATGAAGATAAAAAGTAGAGGAAATGGGAGAGAAGCTTTTGAAAAACCATGGTTTAAGGAAACATCATTCTCAAGGGACATTTTCATTTCTTTTCCCATCAATATGTTCACCCCATGAACATATGTATGTTCTAACATCCAATAAAACTATTAAAGTATACAAGAAAACATAAAAAAAATTAAAGATACACTTCTTAATTCACATCCAAGAACAATAATCCACACATATAAAAGTTACCAATTCCCACATACAACATCAAATTCAGAACCCAACCATATTACAAGATCATAACCAAGGGAAACACCACCCAAAGTACCCAATTTCACTTTAAATGGTCAATTTACATTTTTAGAAAATGCCTTATATGCATATATATAAAAATAATTAAATAAGTCCTATAAAAACCACTTCCACCAATTTTTTCCAACACAAAAACACCATAAAAAAGAAAAAAAACACATCATAAGCATCTGAAACACATTTATAAATTATTTAGAAATACAAAATAATAAAATGTAATGTTTTGGAAAGGAAATAAATAGAAACACATACCTTAATAGTGTTTGAATGCAATGAAACCTTGGGAGAAAGAAGAACTGATCCTGAGAGACAATATGCACACCCTAATATCCAAGAAAAACAACCCACACATCAACCCTAACCATTAGGTTTCTTCCAAGAGAGAACCCAAAAAATAAATTCCAAGGGAGTAAGAGGGGAAAGGGATGGGAGAAGAAAAATGACAAAAAAAATACAAAGGAAACTCACTTAGGAATATTCAATGATATTTAATAGATGAAGGGGAGAAAGGGAGGAGGGTTTTATAAATCCTCCTTGTGCGCCTAGGTTGATAAAGTGGAAGAAATACCACAATGGGGTTAAAAATTAGAGGGTTAAGATTGTGTTTTCACACTTTTGATGAACTAGGAAAGTTTCATGGTTAGGCCACACCGTTTTACAAATCGTGTGCCAACTGTCCGCATCGTACTAGAGAACAGGGGCACCCTGTATAGTTTGGATGAATGGTTTGGGAAATTGTGATCAAACTATGAAAAATTCCACTACCCAAATTGTAGAACCCCTCACACACTTACTACACGATTTCCTCTAACTGTGTGCAAGCTATGATATATTCCCCTTGACGCCAAAAAAATCTTCATGGTATCTCCTAGGCCCTGAATTGTTTATTCTATGCCTTGATCAAACCATACAAGTCCAACCATGTAAGAAAATTTTGAATTGAAAATAATCTCAGCCTCAACAGGACACATGGTTAACCCCCAAACCATGCACTCAAATAGTGAAAAGGTTGAAAACTCCTCTAAAACATCCAAAACCCAAAAAATCATATCGAAAAATTAACTTGAATCTCAATAAAAATATCCAACATTACAAAAGGAATAGAACAAAATAAATTCGATGTTCAGGGTGTAACATCAAGAACATGGCCATTCTACTCTATGAAGAGTCTTCCTAGAGTTAGAGACTTGAAAGATAACTCCTGGATTACTAGGAACACTAACTAAAACACTCATTTCCTAACATTATAACTCATTTATGGGGTTTATATTCTAAAATATCATATAACACAACATTCAATGAAACCATATCAAATACCACTACAAGGGACACATATGCACAAGAAAACAAAACAATATTATGAAACATAGTTTGAAAATATTATATCATAAACTCATAACATGGCCTTACTTCCATTTTAAACACCATATAGGTTCTAAAAATTACATCTTCAAATTTTCATTTAAAAATCATTAAATCATTTCATGAAAATAAATAAAAAATCATCCTTAAAACCCAATTTTAACTTTTAAATCACACAAAAAAAAATTTACACTTGCATAAATTAATTACTCCTTTTTAAATTTACACAACCATATATTAATTATACTTAAATAATTTTTTGACCATGTTTAATAATTTTCATCGTGTGATTCCAACAATGAAAAAAAGTTTTTAAACGAAAATAAAAACCAAGGAATGAAATGTTACATTAAAACATGATTACAAAATGTAACAATCCATAAATTCCCACTCAAATAATCCTAAAAAACTCCACCAAATGAAGTAGAATCAAACAAAATTAAAGGAGTGGAAGAGAAAAAATTTCCAAAAATTTATCATAGTGCACAGTTTGGCCATATAGTTTTTCAAACCATATGATAACCATATGAGTGCCATAGAAAGTGGTCTATAATTGTTCCCACAAATAATGAATGGTTTAAAAGATGGCTCACATTAACCATGTTTCCTTATATTTTCTCTATTTTCACTTTGAAATGAGTAATTTATTGAGATGTCTCCTAGGGACTTCCTACCACTTAGAGTAAAGGAAACTACATAAAAATTTAGAAAAATAAACAACCATAAACCCAAACTAAAGCCAAATATCCCGACCAACCAATAAATATTGATATTCATCATGAGGAAGACATATACAAGCAATCATACACACTCACACTCAATCCCTTAAATACATATCTCTTTTATACATTTATCTCCAAATAACAAGAGGTACGCTGATTTGATTTTAATGAATTGGCTTGGGATTCCATACAGACTAGTACTCAAATTGATCTACAAATGCTCTAAGGGGAATCCCTCATCCCCACCATGGGATGATTAAAATAATAAAGGGTATAAAACAAAACCATTGGGGATTATTTCACCCCTATGAACCCAAGAAAATACATACAATCATGGAATGACCAAAAGGAAAAAAATAATTACACTAGATCAAAACATTATTATACATTGTCTTTAGAATAATCTAAAAACAAAAATAAAATGTAATATTTGGGGAGGCTTACACTCAACACAAACTATCAAATGAACTAAAATATTAAATATTTATTAAATAGGAATCGTATGGAATAACAATTTCAAATAAAACACAAGGTAAAAAAGTAACAAGACCATAATAAAAACCAAGGATCAAGGAAGTATAAAGTAATAGAGACCAAGGGAGTCTTCATGAACAAGGTCAATACACTCCTTGGGGAGGTATCCCCCACTAGTAAATACCATACAAGGTTTTTCCTAACTACCCCTTTTCGTAATAAATTTATCCACTTTAATTCCTTCCCACCAAGTATGTAGGAGGGTCACTTTGTGGGGAATGATATTTTTACACCTTTAAATAAGGTAAGAAATAGAACAGGTAGTGGAGGAGTTTTCATGCATAGAAACATGAACTACCAACTCTTGTGGATATTAAGTCATCACCATGAACCAACATCCATGCTCACATTCTATAAGTGAGTGGTTCCAAATAATTCAGAATCCAAGACCTGAGAACCCTACACAGGATATGAAGACATCACACCCACTAATGTTTTTATGTAGGGTGTGATTAAAAGGCCAATATGATAATACCATGAGTTAATTTTATTCTTTTTATAAATGAAAATAATTTTACTTGTTTAGAGATAAATAAAAATAAATAGGTTATTAATTAATTATCATGGTTTGAAGATAAAAAACAATTAACATGATCGTTTCTTAAATTATTTCCTTTGAAACCAATAACCAAAACTTTTGTTTCCCATTTCAAAAATACATTTTTGAAAATAACTCATTTTCCTTTACTTTAAAACCAAATAAAAACCACCCATAGTAAATATTAAGTAATGTAAAATCATATAACACAATACTCTACCATAAATATCTAAAACATTAAATAAAAAAATGTTAAGAAACATACATGATAAATAATAAATAAAGAAATTATAGCATATGATACTTATTATGAGGAAAACATTAGGACCAATGATATGATATATGATGAACATAGGAATAACCCATATCTTTCAAGACTTATAGTCTAACACTCATTTATATAATCATTTTCAACCAATACCAAACACATGAAAACAATAAATTCCAAAGGAAAATATCACAATAATATCCTTCCAAAATCTGAAATCCCCGTTAACATGATCCTGAACCCATAATCATAAAAAAGAATCATAATCCAACATCCATCACCTGGATATACATAAATATCATTAACAATAACTAAGGGGATCAATAATGGAATAATAAACCAATCAATCAAAAATCATTTTAAAAAGTTCCAATCATGCCTTATACTTCTCATCTATAAACTATAAATTTTATAAATCCCTTTTTAAAACTATTTAGAATCCAAACACAATCCATGGTAAATCTCATTTAACACAAAATCCCAAATCATATAAACTCAATAAAATCACCATTTCAATTCATAGAAAATAGAACCCCTTTAATACATGAAAAACATTTACACCAAAATTGGAAACCCACTTTATAAATATATTTTGATCTAAAAATAATTAAACAATAGTTTTTCTTTAAGAAAACCCTCATTGGTATTTTATCAAACACAATTAATGCCAAAAACA
Source organism: Viscum album (assembly GCA_963277665.1). Taxonomy (NCBI): domain Eukaryota; kingdom Viridiplantae; phylum Streptophyta; class Magnoliopsida; order Santalales; family Viscaceae; genus Viscum; species Viscum album. Next base: position 1,333,029,319 of record OY728132.1, on the reverse strand, counting down.
CCATTTAAAAAAATCCCATTTAATTATTAAATTCACCCAATTTTCTAAATGGAAAACCATAAAAAAATGGATAACATTTCACATCAAAATGATATGTAATAATTACTTCAATATGTAAATTCTAAAACTCATTTTAAATCACTAAGAATCCAAGTAACTCTAAAATAAAATTGAATGAATAAAATTACCTACCTAAAATGGTGTAACCATGTTTAATTCAACAAAACCCATTAGAATAGGAATTAAGAGGTGGAACACAACACTTATAAAACAAAAACATCAATTAAAACAACTATACGTAACAAAATCATCCAACCATGGCCACTATGTTTTTATATGATTAAATAAAATGAAATAAAAATATAAGTGAATGAAGAAAGAGACCTTACATGTTGATTCAGATGAAAGTACACCATTAAATCAATCTAAACACACCTTAGAGGGACTTTAGAAGATAATAAATCACCTTGGGAGGTTCTTAGGTTGGTGTAGTCTTAATGTGGTGTCTTGGGGAGAATCCCCAAACAAAAACATGAGTAAAAGGCCAAAATTCCCAAACCCATGTAAGTCACATGGTTTACCCACATAGTTCTCCAAATTGTGCAACAACCATGCATTGGCCTCTATCTAAAAACATTAGAGGCTTCATAGTTTACAACGTAAATTTTGAACACCATGAACCAAATAATTAATCCTAGGTAAAATTTAAAAAAACATCAAAAAAATTTAACACAAGACTCCTAGAAATTCAATGGAGTAAATCAAGGACTAAAAACACACAACCAAGAGGTATTTTGGGTGTCATTGTGCCTCTATTTTTGGTGATTCAATATTATTATCCAAGAAAAAAGATATAATACTAAGGTTTTGAGTAGATTAAAGGAAGTTAAATCATGTTTTCATGAAAAATATATGGTTAATGTTTTTATCAGTTGACAGGGTCATAATGGTTCTCTATGATTGATCTATAATTGGGTTATCCTTAATTTCATTTTAGGATAGGGGATATACCTCAGGTATAATTTCATTAAAATTATAGGTCATATGAGTATTTAATGATTCCATTTAGCCTAAATTTTTTACTAATGGTGTTCACGATTCACAAAACTAGATTTTCCATCCCTACTTAGAATACATCATCATGGTGTTCATCAATGATATTTTGGTATATTCATAGACCCTTGAATTACATGGGGATCATTTTGAAATCTTAATGATCATTCTTCGGGTGAATTTATTTTATTCAAAGATCAAAAAAATTTATTTTTAAATTTTAGAGGTGTGTTTTCTTAGGAATTTCATATCGAAGGCTAGGATTTTAATTGATCTGAATAAGTTCAAGGAAGTGTCATCATGGGATAAAGTTGAGAATATTATTGAGATCAAGAGTTTATTTGAAATTGATTCTTATTAAAGAATATTTATTTTTTATTTTTCTTACTTTGAAGCACCCATGATGGATTTGAGGAATATTGTAGTGAAATTCAAGAGGAATGATTGGTGTGATGATGTATTTAGAGAGCTGAAAAAGAGGTCAAAATCAACACCAATTCTATTTTTCCTATCATAGGAAAGGTTTATATAGTTTATTGTGATAACATTGGGTTTTATTAGGAGACATGATGATACAAGGGGATGGGTTATTCATTTATGGGTCTCATAAGTTTAAAACACATGAGAGAAAATACCCATAACATGATTTGGAACTAGCCACTATGGTCTATTCTTGAAAGTATTGGAACTACTATCTCTTAATAGATATAATTTTAGACTATATGAACAATAAAAGGTTGAGGTGTATTTTTTACAATGTAACTTCAACCTGTGACAAAGGTGTTGGGTTGAGTACCTCTATACATTTAATTTTTCGATGATATTTACCTGAAAAATAGGAAATGTAGTGGTGGATTCTTTTAGCCGAAAGACTCAAGAGTAAGTGGTTTGGGAATATGGTGAAAATTATTAGAAAACATTTTATAGTGCATACTTGGGTAGTGTTTGTTGAAAAATCAAGGTAGATATCCTATAAAATATTCAAAATGGAGATTAATAATACTCACTTGGTGATTTAGAGTACTTAAATAATATTTGGAATGAAGGTGGTTGATGTTTAGCATGTCGGGATAGTTTATATCACATTGTTAATAAGTTTATAATGTGGCATAAAACTAAAAATATATAAATAGATAGATTAGTGGTTGAATCCCTTAAGGTTCATTCTAGGGATTTGAAAAATGTTAATATAGGTTGTTTTATTCCTTAGTAGATGTGATTAAATCTCTAAAAATTTATGTTGTAAATGAGAAAGTAAATTATATCATGGAAGAAGTCATAGTCCAAAGTAAATTGGCATGTAAAGCCATTTTTATAACTGAAGGTGGACAACATGTTTGTAAAGTATGCATGTAATAGAGTATCATGAGGTATAAATTGAGTTTTTCAATTATTTTGATTCATTGAAATTAACCCTATGAGACATACAGAGGCACACATCATGATTTTTGTGATTCATATTGGGATATATGTAAGAATAACTAAAATGGGGAGATATATTACATCATTCTCTAGAGGATGTCATGGAACATATTTGGTTTTCTTTATTTGGAAAATAAAAGGGAAACATATTGTTAGAAATTCCATGGGGAAAAGTGTTTTTCTAGAATATGTGTGATACCATGTTTATATTTATTTTATGGAATGATTGAGTGTAGATAAAGAAGTTTTGAATTTTAAAACATTGACATTTATATGAAAATAGGATATTTAAATTATATGGTCTATATATTCAAAGGTTTACCAAGGGGTAACAATTCCTGTATGAACTATCCTATGTCATGGTCAATAAATTTTAAGTAAAATTATTTAAATTTAAATTCTTATCTTTGTTGATATATTTTTTTTATTCAAATTAAATGAGTTTCACTTAGTTTGGGAGAAGATAAATCGATAGGTTTATCCCATAAATTAAAAGTAGATTTAAGGTATTAAGGGAGGTTAGTTTTTATATACATTTAAAAAATAAATTAGGGAAGTTATCTATCTATAAAATGAATAATAATAGGTGAAGTTAGTCATGGGGATTTATAGATATGAGAGTGTTGTAAAAATATAGATAATTGGAGGTATTAAAAGTGATATTTCTTATAAATTCATTAATATTATTCAATAGGATAAAGGAGGTTCAAATGGATATACTTAATTTGATGTCATTTTCATTATATGTATGTGGATAATGAAGGTGTCACCTATGGGAGTAGTTAGTTATTTATAACTGAGGAGAGAAAAGAGTTCTCAATGTATTTCAGGGGTTTTTGTTGTAAACAAGGTCACGTGAATTGGAATATAAAATAATGATAGATACATTAGCATATAACTTTGTATGTTTTTGAAATTTTTCCTTTGTAAATAGACATTAATATAGATTTTTTGATGTTGTTAAATTCTTGGACAATTTGGGTGATGATTTAAGATGATTTAGAATTATTCTTGTGAATAAAGAGTCTATCACAATGCAACAGATAATACCACGCCATTGGTGAAGTTGTGTATAATTTTAATGGTATATGAGGTTTTTCATTATAATATGGTGACTATAGTCACACCACAACAATGTTTCTCACACCACCAAAAGGACCCCTTAAAAATTTAGTGCACCTATATTTATCCATGTATGGAGTTTTAAGGTGTAAAAGGTTTTATATCCCCTTAAACTTCATTATAATTATCTCCATTAGTTTTTTCAATAAACACAAAAAAAACTCCAAGGGTATTTTTTCTGAAAAAATATGACTGAAATATTTACAAAACATTTTTCATGAATTGAAATGTTTTTGAAGAATAAAATAATTTATTTAAAAATAATTTATTTAATTTATAAAACTATAAATTTATTTTCAAAATCAAATTAATATTTTATTTGAATAAAAATATTATTTTATCCATTACTTTGTATAAAATATTTTTTAGGTTCCATTTGGTTTCAACTATGTTGAAATATCAAAGAAACCAATACATTTTAATCATATACTAATAAAATTCATAATAATCAACAATATTCATAGTCTTTATCCTAATTAACAGCATAATTAATATTTTATTCAAATATACCTCCCCCACATGGCTATATAAACACCCCTCATCCATCCCTTTCTCCTCACTCAAAAAAATCATTTCCTTTTCCAATTTTCTAAAAAAAACCCTCTATAAACATACTTATCTATGTTTTTAATTCCTTTTTCTCCCCAAAAGTATCCCCTATAAATGATTTACACTCAATCCAAAGTAAGAGACTCAAAGTATAAAGTAATGGTTTTCAAACTTATATCCTCTCATTTTAATTATTATCCTACCCATTATATAATATAAATATAATTTGAAAGTTACCTTACAATATTAGTTTAATTATTATTTAATTTTTTTTATAAAACTAAAATCTTTATTAGTTTTTTATTTTATTTTTTCTCATTTGAAAAACATTATTCTCATGTGGTGGTTTTACACTACCTAAGTGAATGATGATGTTTTATTTTATACATATTCCTTTCATGGATATTATTAAAAAGTTAATTCATGATTTAATATAACATTATTAATAAAATAATATCATGCTTATTACTTTGTAATGATAAATTAGTCATGATAACAATGATATTAAAAGTAAACAGTCATAATTATTTTTTCCCTAAATACAAGCTTGTTGAAGAAGATTATCTGAATTGTGACTTTTTACTTTAAAATTCAACTTTTCCTAATTTTTAAATGGAATTAAAACTACAACATCTATAATTGAGAGATTATAAAACCATTAAAATTTATCATTTGATCATTACCACTCCATTATATCCATTTTGGAACTTTGAACTGAGCAACCTCAAAATTGTCAAAATAAACAATATTTATTTAATAAATGAATATAAAATAATAATAAATGGATTATATAGATTAAATAAATATTTAAAAAACTATGAATAAAGTATTTAATTAATTTATCTTAACAATTCAGGGTGTTAATAGAGCATCTGAAGCAATCTGGAAGAATATATATGGGGTTTCTCTCCAAAATATCCCATATTTTTACAAATTTATTCTATATTTTTCATATATACATCTACTTCATAAATAAAATATTTTTAATGAATAATTTATCTACAATGCCTTCATTTTTTAGTTATTATTGACATCAGTTACTAGTTTTTAGTTTTAACATTACACTATTTATAATGGATCTTTTCTGCTTTTTCTTATTCATGAGGTCATTTTCTCTATCACTATGTATCTCTCTCTTCCTCTTTATCCCTTTAATTTATGTTATTTTTTATATTATATATAAATATTTAATTGATGTATATAATATCATTATTCCTTTATTTTCTAGGTATTTTCATATATACCTAGTTCCCTTTTTAATATTTTCATTAAATTTAACTCAACAATGGGAATAATTCACTTTATTCTTTCTTTTTATTTTCCACTCTTATAAAGACAATTTTTTTCTATGATTCTAAAAAACCCTACTTATTTTAACATAAAATATTATGGTTTATTTATCATTTTTTTGAATTCACATTCAGTTATTCTATTAAATATTTTTTTACCCTTTTCTTAAAAGGTAGATAAAATATAATGATTTCATGACTTCTTCTTCGTCATTTTTTATTATTTTTCCTTCACTGTGTGGTATATTTTCAAAAACTATGATCCTTTGTTTGAAAAGGAATATTAAAGATAATTTGATCTCTTTTTCATTAGGATCCTATATAATACCTTGATGTCCAAATATTTATGTATTTATTATGATACTTCTTTATTTCTCAAGGGCTTATTTTAATTTTAAACATTATTTATATTTTTTTTATGTGACACACATATACATGATATATTATGATGATGGATGGTCATAAAATTATACATGACTAAAATATATTTGGTAATTATATATATATATATATATTATAATATCCTTATGAATGGGCATGATGTGGTCAGATTTTTTAACAATGATATATGTTAGCATATGTGGTTAACTTCATCTATAATGTTATGCATGGGAATAATGTAGTAAGAATTTTCAAAAATGTTATAATGTCTTGGTAGTGATCCTTGACCTATGTTTACAATTAAATGCCTTATATTTTTACAATATTTTATTATTCTCTTGATTATAATGATTCTATGATATTTTGTCTCTTATTCCATGTTTTCATGTGACCATTTATATTCATTTTCATTTTGGATTCCAATATATGATTTTGACTCTTATGATATCTCACCCCATGATTATACTATTTTATTACCTTGATATGATTTATAGATCACCCCTTATTTTATATATTTAACTTGTATATTACATTAAGTGATAATAGAATGGTGATCTCTAGGATTTAGTTATGAATATGGAAATAAAATATTATGTAGTTTATTTGGACATTGTTTTATTCTATTTTTAATTTTATATAGACACTATACCTCTTAAAGTTTTGGTTTTTTATGGTTATTCATGTTTAAAATGATGTAATATTATGTTTAAGAGATATGGGGAATTATATTGTGTATCATAGAAAGGTCTAGTTATTTTAGGTCATTATTTTAGAAAACTTAATAGGAAATGCACCATAAACAACATAAATTGAGACGTGGGAAGTCATAAGATTTGACTTACATGTAATTTATGAGTTATTCATTATAATTTTATAATTTTCTTCATAAATAACTTTTATTAAATTATTATTATTTCTAAATTTATTTTTCTTAGAAAATAGATTAAAAAATGTAGAGATCATGTCAACAACCAATGTGATGGGTAATGCGGTGATTTCCTAAACAATATTCCCAATATGATTGGAGCAGGAACCAAAAACCTTCTGGAGGTAATTTCCTAATTGGATCAAATTATAAATAATAACTTGAACCATATGGATCTCTTAAATACTAAAATAAAGAATGAAACTATGATTGATTTGACTATGTGATAATGACTACCCTTTTTTATGGATCGTATGATCCTTTAATCATGAAGTAATGGATAAATTCCATTGAAAAAATATTTTCCATTCTCCAATAAACCAAAAAATAGAAATTGATCCTTTTTATTTATCAATTAAAGGTTGAATACAATCAGTTTTGGACACTGTTCAAGAATACCATATCCAAGGAATACACCGACTTGATGGAATGTGAGGAATTCAAGAAAATATTTTTCATTAAATATTTTTCCCAGATTATCCATACTAAAATAGAGAGGGAATTTCTTGGACTCTAGAAATAGGAGGATGCATTAATTATTTCATATAGATAAAACATCACACGTATTGAAATTTATTACTCTAAATTTTTCATTAACACTAAAATAAAGGTTACTCACTACGTTATTGTATTAAAATCAAGTTATAAAAAATAGAAATTTGAGACTTTTAGAGATATGAGGAAATAGTTTGATGTCCCTTTAAGGAATAAATGTACATTGGTGAATATTTATCATCTAGTGGGACTAAAGATAATAAAATAATAATATAGTTTAACCCTTTTTTTTCAACCAAAAAATCTCATATAGGAAAGAAGATTCAATTATCTAGATACCATAAGTTTGGAAAGAAGCACCCCAGAAACTGCCTCAAATGAACATGGAGATGCTTCATGTATGGAAAAGAAAAGCAACAATATAGTAATTATCAAAGTTAAATAAAAAATAAAATCAATAAAATTGAATAGAAAAAGTTTCCTCCAATCCTCCCTATAAAACCCAAAAAATGGTTTAAATGAATACCATACTCGATAGATCACTCAATACACAACACCGAGATTTAAGTGAATTATGATATAAAATAAATACATTACTATTTAATTGTGATTGTTATAACCTATTTATTAAATTTAAAGGTAATAATATTAATTAAAAAATTATGAATAGTATGTATAAATGTTGTACATAATTCAATTTGATAAATTTATTATAAATAAGTATTCAATTTTCATTGAAGTCATTTTTTGATTTAAAAATATATTATCTTAAAAACATAGTTGTTATTACATTTTGTATGCAAACCTTGTAATGAATTTCTCTCATATATAGAAATGGTATTTTATAAAATGAATATAATTTTTTAAATCGTCATTTCAATATTAGGTTACATTTAATTATTGGTATTTTCCTAAAAATATTTATTTTTAAGTGAATAGTGAAAAATAACAATTTTTTGTAAATAATTTATTTATTTTCATTAAATAAATAAATTTGAATGTACCATTATCATTTGAATTTTATTATAAATTAAAATAATTATCTTTTAATTATAAATAATCTAATTATTTACATATGAATTGGAATTATACTTCATTTTGGTATAAGTTTGTTTTTAGGCTTAAAAACATATTTTTCTAAAAACTAATTTTGTTGTGTTTTACAAATTTATAATAAAATTTATTTATAAAAAATAAAAAAAAATTATTATTTAAAATTTTATTCCATATTTTTAATCATGTGGTTCAAATTTGGTAAATATTTTCTTTTTATTTTTTATCATTATAAATTGTAACCATGGTAAAGATTTATTACCTTGATGTTGGAAGAACAGGTAAAACATGGATAAAACTATGAGACAAGTCATTAAAATCTCTATAACACTATCCTTTATCCTATTTTATGAGTTAAATTCAACAAAATATATACAATATATGAAAATATGACAGTTTCTTTATACATTATAGTGATTATAACATTTATATTATCTTAAAAAAGGGATAAATACAAAATTCCACTCTCTTGATTTTAATTACTATTTTATGTTGATGTATGGATAAAAAATTATGAATTAATATAAAATTGTATTTTAACATAAATAAATTATTTTTATGATGTTTAATTATTTTTAATTTTTTGTGATTTCATAATTACATGAAATTCTCACTCAATGCTTACTTAGTACTCGTGAAAATAGTTATAAGAATCTAGTAAATGATTTTGAAAACATTAAAATAAATATTTTTATAATAAATTATGGTGTTACTTGAATTTTATGTTCATTTAAAATGTATAATTTATTTTAAAATAGTTTATTATCGAAATCCAAAGCTATCTTGAAGACTTTAAATTCGTATAAAATGAATAGTCCCAAAAATGACTCTATTGATATTTTATGTTAAATAATATTTTAATAAATGATTTGAAAATGAAAAAAATACATATTTAAATAAGAAATATGGGATTATAAATGGTCTATAATTTCCACCATGGACCATTTTCATTCCAATTTTCACCTTATAAGAAAATTTATGACCCTTAAATGCTAAAAAATGTGTTATCATAGATAAGGTTAAAAAGAGTTAACGAATGGGTTAAACCAAATGATAAGGTTTAAAATGACACAAAAACATATATACATTTTATTTTATGAGAATATTTTAATCTTATACATTTTTTATTCACATAAATATCCATTTTTTGAAGCATTATACTTGAATAATACATTAATTATATTGAAATATTTTATGTAATTCAAAGTGTATCCTCTACTCACTTATAAAATGGTGCCTCGTGTACTCCATTATTCATAAAGTTTTAACCTTATAACTTAGCTAATAACTACCATAACACCTTCCAAGATTCCTTCATTTCATCCTTGACTTTATTTTTTTCATATAACTCTTTCCTAATATAGATTAAGGTGTAAGAAAATGGATGTCTTATAAAGAATAGATAACAGTATTAACTAAACCCTTTAATGCTTATTTCTTCTTATAACTATTATAAATCAATGGAATCCATATAAAAAATAATTAATTCAGTATCATAATTATTATTATATTTTATTATTCTTATCAAACAACCATAATTTTCCTCATTTCCATAAAATGGGAAATGAAAGTATTGCTCCTGCATATATGTGGATGACCACCTCTATATAGTGATGTGATTCATTTTCCATCACTGAATAACATGGATAATTAAAATGATAGATTAAATGATTATAGAGGGTATTTATGATATAATTATGTCTCTATAATGATAAGATATTATTTATTTTTCATTTATTCTTTTTTTTATAAAATGAAAACAACGTTCAAGATTACGTACAGACTACCGTTTCTATGAATGGTTTAATTCATTTTTTATATATAAATTTTATATATGGTTAAAAATATGTATATAATGAATATATATGATATATATACCATGAAAAATATTCTATATATTATGGAACCATGATAAAAATGTAAGTAATGGAACTACCATAATGAATCATACATGATAAATAAAGTAATTAACACCCAAAATGATAACGTTAATAGAGAATTATTGATATAACATAGTTTAAATGTAATAAGTGGATAATATATGATATTATAAGTATGTAAATGTTTCTATTATATAATTTTAATGAACCTAAATTTATTATACTTTGTTTTATAGTTCTTATGAATTAAGACAGACATGTTGTTAGGGTTTCTCATCCCAGTTTTGTTTCTGTGAGACATATGCCAGGTTCACCACTTGTATATTTTATATGGTGTATATATTTCCACTTTGATATGATAAATACTAAATCTATTTATATAAATTTTATTTAATTTTTTATTTAAATATATTTCTTTCATGATGGGTTATGATTCAAATTTTACAAAATCGTTATAGGATTTATATTACAATATAACTTTTTAAAATGATTGTTTATGATTAAATTTTTTATGATGAAATTATATAATGAACTGTCATGAGATACCTTCTTAAAATGGCACCTAAATAAATCTTCCACATACTCGAATGGTGTTCCTGATCCCCATGGGCTGGTGACTAGCACATGGTCATCAACAATAACAAGAGGGAGTGATTTCTCCCAACGTGAAGTAGATTACATGACATACATATGAATAACATAAAGAAACATTAGAAGAAAATAAATAAGAAATATATATATATATATATATATATCAAAACTTTAAGAATATATAATAAGTGATACAACTCAAAATAGTCAAACAAACCTGAAATACAAGTCCAAAAACAAATGAAAACTAATAGAAACTAACTACTTCATGTGACAATGTGGTAAAAAACCCACCATCTCACCACTAGATACCCGAAACTAGTAGATATAAAACCTCAACACCTTATTGGAGTTACTTGTTTTTTCCTACATCAAAATACTTAACTAGGTCTACACATCAAAGAATGGGTGCATATGGTGTGAGATAAACATGCTCAGTAGGATCCCACCTAGGTGTTCCGTATCAATTATCAATAAAAACTATCCAAATATACTCATTTTATGGAAAACATGGTATGGTAAATGATAAAACCATTAATATAAAAAGTATGGTAAATAATTACCTTTTTACATAGTTCAAAAACAAGTCAAGAAAAATAGTTTCAAAGAATAATTTCTATTAACATTTACCAAAGTCAATGTAGGTGTGTCAAATCTAGAACAAAAAATAGAAAGCATAGTTAAATCATGCCAATGGATCAAAATGATTCATGATAAAAAAATAAATGAACCATAATCAATGGATATTGTCCTCCCAAGTCCTTAGAATATAGGCCTAAGGAGTAGAGGAACACCCCATGAGTGAACCCCCCCCCCCCCAACAATTTTAATATCATGTACGTAGAACAACAGGTCTTAAGAGAAGGGGAACACCCCATGAGTGAACCCCATAACAATACATGGATGATGAACCAAAGATATACCTTCCACTTAATTACCCAAGGCTTCTTATGTGCTTTATTTCCCAAATAATTTCAAAAGGTCTTTTTATAATCAATTACAAAAAACCCTTTTCTTTCATAAAAAAAGATTCAAAACCCCTATTTCAAAATGCTTTGAAAAAAATCCATTTTCCAGTACCAAAAACCAAGGGAAATCTATCTTTTACTTAAAATCCATTTAAGCACACACAAAAATCATGCCAATACATTTATAAAAAATTATAAAATAGTAGCAAACAAGGCTCATTCAATGAAGGCTAAATATGGAACCACCCCTCAAATTCATTTTGTACACACCTACAATGGGATCAACCAACATAGTAAAGAATAAAAAGATAATAATAGAGGCTTTAGAATTGGTTTCATCATATTAGAATCAATTCAATAATTAAAATGGTCAATGAAGAAAATAAAAAATTCATACCTCAATTAACATTCAAGTTTCACCACAACCAGCATGAGAGTTAGCTTATTGGAGATGATCACATGATGGATCTAGAAAAGAAAAAAAATGTCACCGGAGGGTTGATGAATCAAAAAACAGTGCAATTCCAAATCTACAACCAATGTAAATGAAGAATCAGAAATAATTCTTACCTGGGAGGAGTGATGCAACCACCATGGAGATCTAACATCGAATGTAGGAACTCATAGGGAGCAATGATCACTGAAATATCACCTGGAATTGACTAGGGTTTGAGGTAGGGAGGAATAAACTCATTGATAGTATGGTTACAAGTCCAAAGTGATAAAACCTATTGGGAAGAATGATTTGTGGAGTAAATACATAATTTATGGTAAAAATACCCCATAAATCATATACATCAAAAAACAAGTTGTCTCAAGTTAAATTTACCCTAATCAATTATTTTATAGTGTAAAATAAGATCTTAAGGTGTAAAAGGAATTTACGACTTAAAAATGGATTTTACATATTTCAAGAATCTATTACTTTAAACTATATTATGGTTTTTTTCCTATGACATATTTACACTATAAACTATACATTTTTGACATAAATGGTTCTACAAGTAGTACTCATACCAAGTTCAATAGAAACTCCTAAAAATAAATCCAAAGAACTTTAAAACCAAAAATACTCTCTTAAACATTAAAAAAGTGCATTCCTTTTTATCTAGGATTTTAAAATCTCCCAATGCTAAGAATTTCCATCTTTGGGAAGAAATTGGGAAGAAATGTTCTCTAGAAATAAGTGAGGACACTACTTCATAACCAATGATTCACACTCCCAAGTCTCATGAGAATCATAATTGTGTCTCCATGACACTCTGACCAACAAGATATACTTATCATGCAATACTTTCACCAGATTATTAATGATCTCCACTAGCTTCTCTACAACTAAAACTTCTAGCACCAAATCGATCTATTCCCAACTCAGAACCTGAGAGGGGTCAAGATGGAACTTCTTGAGATAATAAATGTAAAAAACATCTTGAATTCCCATCAATATGGCTAGTAATTCCAACCAATATGAATCCTAACCAAGCTTATCATGACCTAGAACTATTCAACATATCTTAGAGACAAATTTCCAAATTTCCCAATCCAATGATAACCCAACTTGGGAGAAAATTTCAAGAAACCTTGGTCACCTACAGATAACTCCAAAGGAATATGTATACTATCCACATATGATTTATGATGACCTTTTATTATAACTTGACACTAATTTATATCCTGAGTCATTGTAGACTTCTCTATAATGAAACCATGTCTCATAAGAGAGTCTTTAACCATCGTTTCCCAATAAATAGGTGATCTGCATGAGTGACCATGAAAAGCCTCTAAGGGAGGAATTTTGATCAATAATAGGTAACTATTATTATAAGAAAACTCAACCAATCCTATATGGATATCTCATGATCTATAAAAATCCAAAACATAGGTACAAAACCTATACTCCAATATCTAAATAGATATATCTATCATACCATATATTTGTGTATGGTAAGTTGTACTCAACCAAAACTAATTCCCCATTTCCTTTTGGAGACACTTCAAAAATAGGGAGGTAAACCTAAGATCCCTATATATAATAATGGTATAAGGAACCCCAGGTAACCTAATAACATCCTACATATACAATGTACATATATCTCTAACCACGATGGTGTTCTTGATCAGATTAAAATGAGTATACTTCATGAACCGATCAATCACCACCCACATTGAATTCTTTAATTATGGAGTCCATTGTAACCCCATAATGAAGTCTATGGGAACCTTGTTCAATTTAAGAACATTCACCAAAATAGGTTATAGTAAACTAGAAGGTTTCAGATTCTCTTTCTTTATAATACATATTTTTAGTTACTAGAGGAATGGATCATGAAGGAGTAACAGTGGGATGCATAATTTTCAAGGTCGTTATTTATACACAGAAACCAAAATTGTTTTCTCATCTCATAATACATCTTTTTAGTTCCTAGAGGAATGGATCATGAAGGATTATGATAGTAAAAAATTCAACTCCTCACAAGTTCTAGGATGAAAATATGATCCAAAAAATAGAGAATTCCATCAAAGGGAGAGAACAACCAAAAACAGTCTCCCCACCATAAATGGTTTATCAAATTCCCCTAAATTAATCATCATGTTGATAAACCTATATAATATACTCATAGAGATATAAAGATAGATAAAAAAATTTCTACAACATACCTAAACCATACCCCTATGTTTCCAGATGCATCTAAGTGAAGAGTACCGTAAGGTTCCACTATTCTATTGATTCCAAGATAGCCTATGGCGGTATTTTCCTGCTAAGAGCATATGTGATGACATTCACATTCCCTAGGTTGTAGGTGATGGAAAAATCAAACATCTAAAGTTATTCCAACCACTACCTCTATTTTATATTCAAAACCTTCTGAAAAAAGATATAGCTCGGACTCTTATGGTTATAAATGATTGTGAATCTATCCCCAAAATGATTCTTCCACCAACATTTAAGCACATTCATAACCATTAAAAGATCAAAATCATGAGTGGTTTAGTTATTCTCATGCATCTAAATCCAAAAAGAGCCATAATCCACAACATGATTTTCCTACATAGGCACAAAACCCATACAAGCCCTAGAAGAATCAAAGAATATAACATTCCCCTTACAAGGCTCGTGTAAGATCAAAATAGGTTCTGATGTTAGAAGTTGTTTCAACTCCTTGAAAGAATTATAAAACTTTTCGTCCCATATGAATTTCACCCATAACCAATTAAGAGAAATCAAATGTGACACCATATTTGAGAAATCCTTAACAAACCACATATTGTATCCAACATGGCCAAGGAGGCTCTAATCCTCAAATACATTTTTCGATGCCTCCCATGAGAATATGGGCTATTCTTTATTAGGATAAATTGATAATCCATTCTTATAAATTACATTCCCTAATAAATTTACTGTAAAAATTATTTTTAAATCTTTCTATAAAAATTATGTATCTTTGTTATTTTAAAAACTAAACCTAGATGGTTCTCATGCTCAAAATCATACCAAGAATAAAATAGAATATCATCCAAAAAAAGCTACTAAAAAAGTGTCAACATAATAATGGAATATCCAGTTCATAAAAGCCATAAAAACTGTAGGGGAGTTAGTCTAACCAAAAGGCATCAAAATATATTTATATATTCCACACGCCCTCATAAAATATTCCATCTGTATATCAGACTCACAAACTATGAGATGATGATAACCCAACCAAATACTGATATTTGAATACCACTATTCCCCTATTAACTATTCAAAAAAATAATCCAATCTAGGAAAAAGATATTTGTTCTTAACTATTACTAGGTTCAGCTTCTGATATTCCATGAACAATCAAAGTGAACCATCATCCTTCTTGGAAATGGTCCCTGGGGATTCCCATGGTAAAACACTATGGTGATGAAGAACTTTCCCTATTAGATCATTTAGTAGAATATTGATATCTCTAAACTCATCTAGTGGCATACAATATGATTTTATCAATATTTTTTGTGTACCCAACACCAAATAGTTCATGAAATTTACTTATCTCTATAGAGGAATACTATAGAGTTCATCTAGGAAAATGTTAGGGAAGTCCCTAATAAATAATGTAAAATAACCAATAGATAAAATGACATCAGGATCAACTGAAATAGAAGATAAAAAACTCTTGAACTCTGGTTGGTAAGGTTATGTGTGACCAGATCAAAGATCTCACTCTCCCTAAACACCTGAGGGATCCCATCAATAGTATTATGAGTAAAAAAAATCCATCATGGTGGTGAATTAAAATATATATAGATTGATAATAAAAAAATCTCATACTTACTCCATATTATATATCAATAGAGAACTAAAAGGACACTAAAACCACATCACAGTATTCTTCCCAAGAGGTGTCTATAACTCCAAGAAAAAAGAACATGATATCCTTTGTAAGTTTTAACATATAAAAATAATGGGATGATATAAATGATTAGGAGGCACGTGTATCAAATAAATTAGTCCCTATATAGGATGAAACAAATATGGTCCCTCTCACTATCACTATAATAACATCAACCTCCACTGGAAACTCTTCCACTACATGAAAGTGCTCCAATCTTGAGGATTACGTCTGGATCCCTATGGACTTTGAATCTTCTTACTACATCATAGTGACCTTTGGTGCTAAAAATACCAGACCATAATAATGTGTAGACAATTCCTAAGAGAATATTTTAATATATCTGTAGTGGCCACAACCATTTCACATATTCACAGGCACAAAACAAGAATGTCGAGTGTGCTTAAACTTTCAAAATTGATAGAATTCTAGGGTTACACTAATGAATATAACTGGTGGTGTAGAGTAATACCGCTGCTAAGAACCACCACCACCACTCATGTGATGCTCATTCTACTTCCTCATCTTTCCCTATTCACCACTAAAGCTTCCAATTGGTGTAAGATAAGGGGAATAAAATCTAATATTGTCTGATGTGTTCATGTCTTCCATCATAGCCCTGACTACCATCTCCCCATAGGTAGAAATATTTATCATAAATACCTATGATCTAATATCTAGTTGCAAACCCAATAGGTACTTCAGATCATTCATCTGATCATTATTTACCACTTATGGAGAAACAAACTAGCTCGGCAAACCAATCGATGTATTCCGAAATTATGATCTCTCCCTACTGAAAATAGAGAAACTCCATAGAATTTTTTATAATTAGAGACTCTAGAAAAAACTTTTGGAAGAAGAGTGTCTTGAAACCATTCTAGTACAAGTACAATTTCCTATCATCTTATACCATGGAATATCATCATTTCTTTTTTGAACCATATAGTCTGAATACTCCACATCTCACCTTAATATTATTAGGTGTATCCATTAATTAGAATATCTGATCAATTATTTCTACATATTCCTTTGCCTCTAGGGCTCATTAATACCCTTAAAGGGTAGTGGTTTCTCATTTTAGAACTCCTGATATTGAACCCCTTCTATTCCAACTCATGGTTATACCTCAAAAAATGTGTTATATACTTGTGGTACATTTTGGGCTACAAAATGAACAAATCACATCATAGACTCTATAATATTCTGAACTAAATCCAAATTCCCATGAGAAGCAACCACTTCACCCTCTTGTAAAACTTGTGGAAAACTTTTCAAAGGCATAAAAATACACACCAAAAATATAGAAATGATCAAAAAATAGGATAATCCCAATTCAAAATAGAAAAGAAAATAAAAAATTGATATTAAGACCAATAACTCAACACTAGAGACACACGAGCCAATATCCCATAGTAACTTGAGTCTCTTCACAGAAAGAGCTATCCAAGAACATACTGCAACCGACCTCTCAAGTCTAGAAATATTATCTCTCATATAATAATATAACAAGATTGGGCATAACCATGATTTGATACCATTTTTATAACAAATCAACCTATTATAACGTTACGAACTAGAACCCAATGAAATCTTCTATATAAATTAAGGGCATTCTCAATCCCCATAGACTGGCTTCTAACACCTAGGAATTGAAAAAAACCAAAGGGAATAATTTCTCTCAAACTAAAGTATATTTCATGGTATACATATACATAACTAAATAAAAAGTTAATAAAATACATAAGAAATATATATTCCATAATTGGAATAAGACAACATGAGTTATACAACTTAAAGCAGTCAAACAAACCCAATGTACAAGTCCAACTGCAAAGGAAAATTAATAAAAATTGACTACTCCATGTGAAAACGTGTGAAATGTCACACTATATCATTACTAGCTACCCATACCCAGTTGATAGAAAACCTCACTACCTTATTGTAGTAACTTTCCTTTTCTTGCATCAAAAGACATAACTAGTATACACACTTTTGAAGGAGTGCGTAGGGTGTGAGCGAAACAAACTCAGTAAGATTCAACCTAGGTGTTATATATCAAGTCTCTATAAAATAAATCCAAATATAATTAGTTTAAGGAAAAAGTGGATGATAAATGATAAATAAGTTTACATCAAAATCATGGTAAATATTTCCCTTTTTCATAGTTCAAAAACAAGTCAAGGAAAACATTTTCAAGGAATAATTTCTATTTATATTAATCATAGTCAAATTAGTAATATCAAAGGTAGAACAATAAAAATCCAAAGATTAGGTAAATCACAACAGGTCAGGCTGGCAGACTACTCGTACCATAATCAATGACTAGTGTGCACCCAAGTCCTTAGAACAAATGCTTAAGGAGTAGAGGGATACCCCATGATGGAACCACCCAAAAATTTCAATATCATGCCCCTATAAAAAAATTCCTAGGGTGAATAGGAACAACACATGAGTAAAACCCATGATAATACATGGATTATGGTATAAAACAAAACTTTAAACCTAATTACCCAAGGCTTCCCATGTGTTTCATTTCCCAAATGATTTCAAGAGGTATTTTCAAAATCAATTTCAAAAAAAAATATTTCATAAACCCCACTTTAAAACACCATTTCACAATGATTTGGAAACTGCCATTTTATATTAAAAACAAGAGAAACCCCATAAATAACCTCAAATACATTTAACCACACAAAAAAATAATGTTAATTTATTTATAAAACAATTTATAAAATAATAGTAATCAAGGTTCAGTCAATAATAGATAGATATGGAACCACCTACCTCAAAATTGAGTCTCACACACCCAAAATGGGTTACTCCAACATAATAAAAACTATAAAGAAAAAAATTGTGTCCCTAAAATTGATTCCCACATCTTATAACCAATTTAATAAGAAAAAAATCATTAGAGAAGATAATTCTAAACATACCTCAAAGAACTTACATTCTACACTACAGCAAACATGAGAGTCATCCTCTGAGAGATGATCAGATGAAAGACCTAGAAAGGATAAAACCAAAAATTCATCATAGGGTTAAATAATCTAAAATATAGTGTAATGAAAATTTCATGACCCCTGGAAATAAAGAAGAAAAAAGGCTGCTTACTAGGGAGAATCAACACAATCATCGTGAAGATTTAACATTAAATAGAGGAACTTAGAATGAGAATAGATCAACTATATCATACTTTTAATTTGATGTTATTAATTTATTCATAAATTTTTGTTACAAACTTTAATTATTTTCTATGGAAAGTGCATAATTGGTGTAAAATACTCATGTTTTAATATTAAATATAATTTTTGAGTATAATTTTATTAATATAAATTAGATTCAGCTTAATATTTTAATTATAACTCTCAAGTTACATATCCAAATAGTTTTATTATTGTTTTTTAGTCTTAAAAATTCAATATTCTACAAAACATTAAACTAGATATTGGGCTAAATTGGCCATTTGAAGGGATATATGGACCACACAAGAAGGCCCAACGAATCTATAAAAGAAGTCGGACTATCCATGAATATAGAATTCCTAGGATCAATCCAGAAGCCCAAATTTGATTAAAATTATGAATATATTCATTAATACTTAAAATAATCATGGATAAAAATTTTAAGGCCCATATCCACCAAAAAGGGCCCAATTTATGCTTTGAAGTTCGTCCCACTATTCTATCTGGGAATTAAAAACAGCCCATCATTCTTTTTTTTCTCAATCCAATTGTTAAATTGACCTGGTTTTTTTTAACAATATTATATATTCTTTCTAATTTTTAGAATAAATGGTTATTATTTTAGGGAATATTCTTGGCCTAAAATGCATTCACATTTAGACCAAATAAAACTCAATAGAAAAATGGACAAAATGAAATTGTTTAGTAAAATTTCTATAACTTTGGATAAAAAAGTACACTAGACACTACATTTTGAGGTTTGAAATTACACATGAATATATATAACTTTTAATAAGAAGATATCTCTACATTCAGATTTATGGACATCCAAATTGGGAAGCCGAGTGGAGGGGCATATTTGGAATGCGAACACTCTACCACCTTGGGATATAAATACATCCCCCTCTTCTCCTTACAATGGGTTGTAATTTCAGAGCATAGGAGGATATATTAGCATGAACAATTCCCTAAAAAAGGATTTTTAGGATCTTAAAAACTCATGTTTTCACTTGAGAGACATTTCCTCCTCTCTTTGTTTTCATCTTCTTTTTCATTATTTTCAATTATAAACATATAAGTTGTCTTCAATTTCATTTGAAGTTTAATTAATGTTTTATCTTCATATTCTCTTATAATCATTAAACATATGTTGTATAATATTAATTTTCTTAAAATAGTTTAAATAAATTTGAAAACCCTTCCATTTTTTTCTTTCTCATTTAATTAAATTTACGTGTTTAATTCTCTTCACCATTTGTGTGTGTATTTGGCGTAATGCTCTTTTCTTGTCCCAATAATTTTATTATCTTTTTAACTCATAACCATAAACATTCCAACTATATTATTAACCACCCAAAAGTATGAGTAAGTCTCTCATTAGGGTGATTCATAATTAGGATATGTTAAGAGATTTATATCCTTTTCTTGATTAATATTATTTAAATTAATATTGTGTATGTTGAAATTAAAATTCCATTGATTAGTTACATGTTTTATTTGAAAGGTGGATTCCATGGATTATTGGAACCACAAGTACACATGGGTTCATGAAATATTGAACTGTCCATAAATGAGAATTGATTGAGATAAATAACCTAGTTGTGGCTTGCATTAAATCCAAAACAATTGGGAATTATGATCAAAAATCATATTGTGAAGTGGATGTAAATTTAATGAAATATAAATAAAAGCTCAAGGTTTCATAATATTAAATACCAAATAATAAACTCTCCAAAATATTTATCAAATTGGTAAATCAAACATCATTCATCAATCAATTTATTTATGTTCTACAAACAACCCCCCCCCCCCCCCCATTAACACCTTCACCTACACATACTAATAACCTATACACTTATAGGGTAATTTTCATAAGCACTCCTAGGTAAAGGATATTATAAGAACATAAGAATTGTGGTGATACAATTGAATAAGGAATAATAAGATATAAAATAATTTAATGAAAAACTAAAATAAAAGAAATTATTAAACATTTATGGAGTGAGAAATAAAATCCAATATATCTCATTGTTAATCCCTTTTATCAAACCATAAGAGTCTTATCCCTCCATTTATAGTATTATCTCAATGGAAGTAGAAACTAGACTCGTGAGGGTGGAATTAAAGAAGTGAAAAATAATGAAATAATGATCACTTCGCCGTTTTGTGAAAAAATTCACAAGGCATGCTGTGAAAAGTTTTAAACCTTGAAGAAACAATATCAATGTGATATGAAGAAGAATATAATAATAGGAGAAGAAGGAAATTTTATTTATAAACTAAGGTGAATTGAACAAATTAGAATTTGAGAAATGAAATTACAAAATAAAATTGTTAGTATAACATTAAAATGAAAATAACACACAAATATGGTCACTTAATATCAAAAAACTATCCATAGAATACACATTTATATATGTTTATTATTAGGTATTTGAGTATTTAACAAACCTAGCTACACTACAAGAAGCCAGTTAACCCTAAAAACTTGGGTAAATTTGGGAAAGACCAAATTTTGGCACCATTGTGGGGGAAATAAGTAATTCATATTAAAATTTATTTTATTCTCCCCCATTTATCTTTTGTCACATAAATTTCTATTATAATTTTCCCTTTATTTTGTTTTTCACTTTTCTTGGAACATGTATTCTTATACCCATGATCAATCAAATCATCTCGTTAAGGTGGATATTCATGGGGTTGGGGAGTCAATAAAACCCAGGGGTCTCTTTAAATTAGATCATAATCTTCCTAATACTTTGGATTCAAAAATTGATCCCATTTCAATAGATATTCTTCAAAGATACCAACTCATAAACCCGAGTGGGAACCAAAATTAAAATTCAAATGAGGCAACCCTAAACATGGGAATGTCCTTGATCAAACCATGAATGACTACCTCACACATGCAAGGACCAATACACCCTATTTCATTAGGAATGATTCCCTAAAGGAATCCCACTATGTCTTTAAGCCTCATATCCTAAAACACCATCCAACATTCCATGGGATAGAGTCATAAATGTTTTACCTTCATGTAAAAGAGTTTAATAGCAATGCTGAAACCATGTGCCCACCATATTAACTTGAGTCAACAAAGATGAGGATCTTTCCTTTCTCACATAAGTACCGAGAAAATAATTGGTAAAATAATATAATAACTACATCAATCCACTCCTGGGACAAATTTAAAAGGGTATTATATAAAAAATAATTACCCCATAACAAAACAATTTCGCTAAAAAAGATCATCCCAAAAAAATTTGAAAAAGAAGGGGATTTAATTTACGAAACATAGAAAAGGTTCAAAGACACACTCAACATAATACCTCACCATGGATTTTCAATTCCAGAAGAAGTTTAAATTTTATAAGAAGGATTGGTTCTAGGAAAAAACAATTCATTGACATGATGTGTAATGGAACCTTTAAAAAAATCCCCAAATGATGCTTATGAGTATCTATAAGGTCTAGCTGAACAAATTCAAACATGGGGAAAATCACCTTACTTTGAGAAGCCACCCAAATTTGGTGGAATGAAAACTATTAGGAAAGAGGAAAGACTTTGGTGAAAACATTCCACACTCATAGGGAAGGTTGATGAGATTTATCATATTAAGGGCCAAGAATTTCAAACTATTTACCATGTTTGCACAATTTGTGATAAAAATGACCACTAGACTGAAAATTTCCAAACCATCCCTTTCATTAAGGATGTTATTTTAAGAGGGAATCTAGTGGAGGTAAATTATCTAAACATTCATAATACACACTACCAAAACATTTTTAATGTAAGGTATATGACCATCTAGGATTCCATTGGAAAGATAACCAACAACCCATCCAACAACCTAGTCAGCCACAAGAACCAAACCCCTAATCTCCACAAAATTTTTAAACCCATAACCCATTCCAACAACAACCATTCCAATACCAACATCCTCATGTCCAAGGCCCTACAAATGTCTTGGGAGGATCTTCCAAATTCAAGTTTTCACTTGAGATACCTTTCTTTCTCTCTTTTTTTCATCTTATTTTGCATTATTTTCAATTGTAATAATGTATGTTATTTCAAATTTCATTTTAATTTTAATTCATGTTTTATCTAAATATTATCAAATAATCATACAAACTCCATTTTTTAATATCAATATTCTCAAAATAGTTTAAATAAAGTTGAAAACCCTTCCCTTCTTTTTCTTTCTCAATCAATCGAAAGTCTGTGTTTAATTCTCTTTATCGTTCATGTGTGTGTTCAGCGCATCACTCTTTTATTATTCTATTCATTTTATTATATTTTGAACTCATAAACATAAACATTATAGCCAATTTATTAACCACACAAATGGCTGTGTAAATCTCCCAATAGGGTGAGTTGTAATTTGGGGATGTTAAGCGATTGAGAGCTTTTTCTTAATTAATATTCTTTAAATTAATAATGTGTATGTTGGACTTAAAATTTCATGGATTAATGAAATGTTTTGTTTAACATGGGGATTACATGGATTATTGGAATCAAAATTACACATGGTTTAATGAAATATTGAATCTTCCATCAATAATAATTTATTGAGATAAATACCCTAGTTGAGGCTTGGATTAAAGCCAAAACAATTGGGAATTCTAATCAAAAATCATATTCTGAAGTGAATGTTAATTTAATGAAATTTAAAGAAAATATTAAGGACATAATAATATTAAATATCTAATAATGAACTCACCCCAATATTTATTAAATTGTTAAATCAAACATCTTTCATCAATCAATTTAATTAAGCTCTAAAAACACCCCCATTAAAAAGATAAATCAAAAACAATCAACTCTAAAATTTGTACCATCGTTGAGGATTTGACCTGAGTGCTACTATACACATTATTAGAGCACCAAACCTTTTTTTCAAGTTCTAATTTCTAAAAAAGTAAAAAAATAAAAAAAATAAAAAAAAATACCACTTGCATCATCTTTTCTTATATTGTTGGGAGAAGTTTTGTATTTTTGTACATATTTCATCATATCATCACCTTAAAATTTTCTTCCTCTCTTGTATTCCTTCAAAAATTCACGCCCTTGTAAATATGTGCATTGATTTTTTCAGGTCAATTTTTTACCCATAATTTTCTATCTTTTGGCCATTATATTCCTACCATCCTATAGCCATTGAAAACCCCTAAAAATACCTCAAAATTACGACAAACATTAGAATAAGTAATGTAAGTTGATAACTATTAAAAACTCTAAGATTTTAAATTTTGGATAGTGAATGATTGAAATTATATAAATAAAATATTTATCATCTTGGGAGGAGTGAGTTATGAGCTCCCACATTTTCCATTTCCAATTTTGGTCAGGAAAAATGAATTGTTTTTAGAACAATATTTCTGTAAGAATTTTTTATGCAATTATTTATGGATGAGTGAACTAGTATATACCCCCATCATTAGTGAAAATAAAATTTTAATATTTCTTGGAAAGTAAAAAATGATATAGAAATTTATTTATATTTACTACACATGAGGACATGCATAAGAATAAATGTGGGGGAGTTGATGTTATTAATTTATTTATAACTCTTTATTTACTCTGTTTACTTATTTTCTATGAAGAGTACATAATTGGTGTGAAATACTAATGTTTTAATATTAAATATAATTTTTGAGCATTATTTTTATTAATCCAAATTTGATTCAGTTTACCATTTTTATTATAACACTGACCATAATTATATATAGTCTGTTAATATTTATTTTTTAAGGTTATCAATTCAATTTTATAAAAATCGTTCTACTGGATCATGGGCCAAATCGTCCATTTGAAGTAATATATAGACCACACAAGAAGGCCCAATGAATCTATCAAAGAAACTAGACCGGACATGAAGATATAATTTTTAGGCTCATTCCAGATTCCCTAATTTCATTAAACTCTTGAATATATTCTTGAATATCCAAAATAATTATGGATAAAATTTTGAAGGTCCAACTCTATCAAAAAGGGGCCCTACTGATTATTTGAATTCCATCCCACCATTCTGTCAGGGAATTAAAAACATCCCACCATTATTGATTATTTTCACAATAAAATCATTAAATTGATCAGAGATTTTGTGTTGTGAATGATAATATACAGTTTTCCAACTTTTCAGAATAAATGGTTCAGGTTTTAGGGAATATTTTTGGCCTAAAATTCATTCAAATTTAGACAAAGGAAAAACTTGATTGAAAAATGGGAAGAATGAAATTGTTTAGTAAAATAGACATAACATTGGCTAATAAAGTACACTAGATTCCAAATTTTTAGGGTTAATAGTAAAAATAAATCTATACAACTCTTAATAATAATCTAACTCTATATTAAGCCTTTTGAATGGAAAAAATTTATGATCGATGTGGAGGGTCATATTTGGAATGAAAATAGTCCACCACCTTAGGCTATAATACATCACCCTCTTATCCTTGAAAGGGGTTGGAATTTCAGAGTATAAGAGGATATATTGGCATGAACAAGGCCCCAAAAGGTCTTTGGAGGATCTTCTAAACTCATGTTTTCACTAGAGCGACCTTTCCTCCTCTATTTGTTTTTATCTTATTTTGAATTATTTTCAATTATAATTATGTAAGTTTTTTCTCTTTATATTCTCTTATAATCATCGACCTACTATTATTTAATATTAATGTTTTTAAAATGGTTTAAATAAAGTCTAAAACCCTTCCCTTCTTTAACTTTATTATTCAATATAAAGTTCATGTTTAATTATCTACATCGTTCGTGTGTGTGTTCAGTGCACCGCTCTTTTCTTGTACAATTCATTTCCATATCTTTTTAAATAATAACCATAAACATTCCAACTATATTATTAACCACCAAAATGGCTGAGTAAATCTCTCATTATAGTGAGTCATAATTTTAGGATTTTAAGAAATTGAGAGATTTTACTTAATTAATATTCATTAAATTAATATTTTTTATGTTGAAATTAAAATTTAATGGATTAAGGACACATTGTGTTTGATGTGGAACCACAAGTACACATGGGTTCATAAAATATTAAATTGTCCATCAGTAAGGATTTATTGAGATAAATACTCTAGTTGAGGCTTGTATTAAATCCAAAACAATTGGGAATTCTGTTCAAAATCATATTATGAAGTGGTTGTTAATTTAATTAAATATAAAACAAAGATCAAGGATATCATAATCTTAAATCCATAATAATTAACTCACTCCAATCTTTAACACATTGTTAAATAAAACATTATCTATCTATCATTTTAATTAAGCTTAGAAAACAACCCCCTATTAAAAAGCTAAATCAGAAATAATCGACTCTAAAATTTGTACCATCACTAAGGATTCACCCCGAGTGTCACTATACACATTATCAAAGCACTGAAACTTTAAATGGTTGATAGGCTAAAATTGGTTTCACTTTATAATTTCTTCAGGTTTGAGGTTGGGAGAAACAAACTGAATGAAATGAGGTTTACAAGTGTATCATGATAAAACCTAGTAGGCTGAACGATTCATTGAATAAACACCTATTTTAATGTATAAAAACCCCATAACTCATATACATCAAAAAAACATCACCTCGAGTTAAATTTACCTTGATTGATGATTTTAGGATGTAAAAGTGGATATTATAGTTTAAAAAAGGGATTTTATAGCTTGTAAGATTCTTGGGCTATAAATAATCTTATAACTTATTCCCATCAACATATTTTCACTATAAACTAAAAATTTATAATGTATAGTGTTCATGTTGGTAGTAACATAGATTGGTTTTCCAGAAACTATTAAATACAACTCCTAAGCCCTACGAACATGAAAGAACACTCTTAAACATTAAAAATCACGCATTTTTATTCAATATGTTAAAACTTATATGATCTATCTCTCAAAAATATAATTTATTTTATTCTCCCATATTTATTTCTTGAAATTAGATTCATTTCAATTTCCTCTCTCTAAGTACTCAAAATCATGAAAGAATTTTTTTCAAGGAAAACTGAGTTTTTTTTTCTTTTTCATTAGGAATATTTTTGTTCCATGTAAATATTTTTTTTAAAATGTTTTTAATATTGTTTTTAATATTCTCTAATTATTTTTTAATGTAATTTTTTATATTGTTGACATTCTATTAAATGGTTTAAAATGAATCTTATTTTCATTTTCTAAATAAGGTAGGTATGAATAGAATCTTTGTTTTAACATATACTATATGAACAATGTTTTCCACTTTTATGACTACTCATTTTTTAAGATTAATTTTCATGCTTAAAAGGTTCATTTCAAATAAAATATTTTCCTTAATATTAGAAAATATTTTATATTTTAAATGAGTGATTTCAAAATGAACAAGTTATTTTCATCAATAATGATTTTGGTGATCTTTTGTAGGTATTTTTTATATATGATAGAATCATTTTATTTCATTTATGTTTCACTAGGGATATGATTCTATGATACCATACTTATTATTTCACTAGATGGTAATTGATTATGTTGATGAAATCTTTATGAAACTTGTTTTACTTTTCATGGGATAATTTATGATGAAATGATATTTGTTTTCATGATCTTATAGAATACATATGAATGGAATATTATTATGTGATGGGTAGGTCCATTATAGACCTCCAATTAATTTGTTAATGATTAATTTTTATGTGATAAAAAGCTATATAAGAGGTTATACCAAGTCCAAAATAGGTTTCACAAGTGGTTATCCCAAGATTTAAGTAGGAACATGGGTGTTTAGCCCAAGCCTAACATGTGATGAATATATTTCCAAGTATCCTTAATATATAATTTTTATGATTATGATTAATCCATACATTTTAAAACACTCTTTATGGCATTTTCTTATTCTTATGATATGATAGTATAGCTCATGATCTTTGATTTTCTTAAGATTCAAGTCTTATGAATTTACTAATACTCATTCCATAATAATGAACTATGAATTGTTATGTAAGTTTTTTCAATGTTAAGCTCATGTTATCATAACCGGATTCTCATGATATAATTATATATGATAATTTATTTATATCTATTTTTTATCATAATGACAATATTACATCATCATTTATTATGTTTCTTTTTTCACGAGATATAAATCAAGGTTTTAATTATAATTTCCTTAAGAAGGGTTCTAGTTATAAAGAAATTAGTGGCATATGATATAAATCTCCTATGTATCAGTTGTTTATGTATCCAAGTTTCCAAATACACTAATACTTTATGGTTCTAGAATGGATAAAAAAGATATGTAATGATTATTCATTTAATAATATGTGATATTTATGTATGTAATGTTAGGTCCACCTCACTCCCCCTCATGGTTTAATGTTACAATTGTATAAAACATGGACAATATGAAGATTACTGCACTAATTCATGGTTCATATAAGATAATTGATTAACAAAAATCTCCAAATCTAGAGGAATAAGAATTATATTATGATATGAAAATTCCAAGGTGGAGTATGAAACAAAGTGGTGATAGTTACACTTGTTATTAATTTAAGAATAGTGAATATCATATTTTATTCTAGTTTTAAGCATTCATTCATATCATCTAATTTATCTAGTAATTTACAAACACCAAATCAATAAATAAAGGTAAATATTTCTAGGAAAGCACTAAGTGTTTCATATTAAGTATAAGATTATCCCTAATTAACATTTGTTGGAAGAATCTTCTTGAAAATCTAGTAATGATCACTTTCGTAGAATTTGATGTTATATTT
The DNA here is from genome assembly GCA_963277665.1 of Viscum album. NCBI lineage: Eukaryota > Viridiplantae > Streptophyta > Magnoliopsida > Santalales > Viscaceae > Viscum > Viscum album. The sequence goes on along the minus strand of OY728132.1, from coordinate 1,333,000,299 downwards.
GAAAAGGTTCAGTTTCACTTATATAGATACAACATTAATTGTTGCAAGAGTGAAATCAATTTTCATATCCCAAACCATTATCTGATTATATACATGTGTTAGGGGAATTATGAATCTTATTTAGTGACTAGTTCTCAAGTATGAGTGATGTTACCCTAGGAGAAAGAATATATATCTCAAATTTTTTAGAAAATAGAATTAATTATACTTGAATACATTCACATTATAAGGTAATATGTTGATTTATTCCAATGGATATCTCTCTAGACTTACTTATGATCAATAGGTTGGTTATATATAGATCTTATACCTAAATCTTTTCCCATATCAAAGAGTTTGTATATCACAGTACCTATTGAAAAGGAAAAGTTGAAGAAATAACTATATTATAATTTGGATAAGGGATTTGGAAATCCTAGTATTTTTCTATGGGGTTCCTCAGTTATCTTTATAAAGAATAAGGATTTATCAATGTGTATATACATTGATAATCATGATATCCATAAGTTCTTGATAAAGAACATGTATTATCTATCATGGATTGATGAGTTTTTTGATCAACTATGTATGGATAAGTTCTTCTCTAAGTATATCTTTGATTAGGATATCGTTAATTTATGTTGAAAATAGTGGATTTATATAAGAATATATTTCATAAAATATATAGATATTATGAGTTCATAATGATTTCATTCAAAATAACTAATTCTCCAAAAAACTTAATAGAAATGATGAACATAATATTTAGAGATTACATTGATAAATTTGATTTTGTATTTATATATGATAATATCAAATATTCAAATATCATGAAAGAGCATGAATATAATTTGATCATTGTGCTATATACTTTCTAGAAGGATAATTTGTATGTAAATTATAGGAAATTTGAATTCTATATAAATAAAGTCACATTTTTGGGGAATGTTATCACAAATGAAGGGGTATCAGCTGATCCTTTAAAGATTAAGTTTGTTAATGAATAACCCAAACCAACATTAGTAATAGAGATACTAATTTTCTGAATGACCCAACTATAACATACATAAATAAAAAACTAGTATACATGATTATCCATTACATCACATAACAAATCACACCCCTAGAACCTATAAGTTTAGTGTCTCTAAAGAGTAGTTAAATAAATGAATTTGTTTATAACCAAGTGAAAATTTATCTCATAATTTTAAAAAACTTGAATCCCTTCTAAAAATATCACATATTTTATTCTTATTCATAACATTAGGAATGGAAACATAAGAAAATTGTGAGATTAGACACATAATAAAGGGTAAATAATATGATATATGAACTAAAACAGCATAAGAGACCATAATGAAGATCATAAGTGAGTATAATATAAATATATGGGTATGATAACATAGTCAGGTATATGAAAAAAATTAAATCATACCTAATAAAATATGAATCATAAAATATAACCATTAATCATAAGACGGTGATTTTGGTATAGAATAGTAAATAGTGCATAGAAATAGGGCACAAATGTAAGCATAGAAAGACATATATTATGTCAGGATCAATGAAAAGATCATCATAAAATTTTAGAAACATATGTCCCATAATATAAAATCTCATGATATATAAGCTTTTCCTAATGCATTATAAGGATATATAATTTTGTTCCCATCCATCATCAAAACACAACATAATCAACCTATGTCAATAAAATGGGTTATAATATAATTTTATCACATTATAAAAATAAGAAATCTAGAGAAATAAAACTAGAAGTTATAATAAAACATATCCCCATTGAAACATTTGAATTATTAAAGGATATTTTTATGGATGAAAAATAATTTAGAAAAACATTAAAAAAATTCATTGAAAACAAGAAGATATTTACTTTACATTTTATTAATTTCTATTAAAAATTTAAAAAAATATATAATTTTTTTAAAAAAATAATGAGAAATTAAATAAAAATTACTTCAAAAGATTATGAAAACATATAAATAATTTTTTTTAAATAAAATCGAAGAAAACTATGTTAGAAAGTGATCGAGTGAGAAACATAATGGAGAAGAGATTAAAATAATCCTTTCACACAATTTTAATTTAGTCAAATTTACTATAAATTGACCATAATAAATAATTGACATAAATATAATTTCATTCGTGAAACAATATAAATAATATATATATAGTAGAATAATTTATCCCTAAAAATAGAATATAAAAATAATTCCCCTTTCAGATGTTATTTTGGATGGATTGTGAATCAAATAGTGGGGAAATGGTGAAAAGATATGTAAAACCAAAAAATAACTAGAGGATAATAAAATAAATGTGGGTTTATAGATTAAATATATACAAAATCACTAATGGAAATTTATACATCGAAAATATAATTTTCAAGGGGAGTTTAGAAGAGAAATAATTACATATACTCCCAACATTCACAAATATGATCAAACCCCAAGTATAATAAATCTATCCATATAAACCACTTTTTTAAGGACCTTATTCATATATATTACATTTTATAATATTTAATTATGTTCATTTATTATATATATTATTTGGTTATAGTTTATTTTTATTATCAAGTGCTTTTAGTTTTTAGTGTGTCATATTAGTTTCGATATGGAAATGTTGATCCTAATTCTTTGATAACATGTTTATTATTAAAATATTATTCATGTTAGTGGAAACATATTATTTTAATAATTTATATGGACCCATGTTCATTTTATGGAATATGTGGGTATAATTTACAAAAAAAAGAATCACAATGTTTACATTTTGGTTAATGTTATCAATAGTTGTAAGATATTTTATAATGTTAATTCACTTTAGTTTCAAACTTTTAGAACCATAATCATAAAATAAATTATTTTTTAATATCATATATTATTATAATTAATGTTTTTAAACCCATTCAAGATAAAAATATTTAATATAGTATAGCATCGTTCATGTATATGGTTGAACCGAATAAAACAAGAACATGTTATACTAATAAATGAGTAAGAGTATATAGTTATATTATAATAATACCATTATACATAATAATATTAAATTTTATAGTATATAATAAAATTGGATAATGATATTTATATATGGTGAATATGAGAAGGTAATTTTAAAATATAAAGAAGATGAACCATTATTCTCTATTTACAAACATGGTTGTTAAACCCATGTTTTTCTTGGACATAATCCTAGTTTTTTGTGGTCTATTTGATTTTTAAGATATAGAAATTAACATATGATTCATAAAACAATAGATAAAAATTATTTTGAAACAAAATTGTTATTATTTAAACTTTATTTCTAATCAATTGATGGTATTCTAACCCCTTATTGATTTATGGTTTTTTGGTCGTTAATATTCTTATAACCATGTTCTTTATCACCCACTATTTGTCCTTGGAAATTAGATGTCTCCTCCATGTCTATATTTAAGTTTGTCACTAATTTTCTCCCTATCCAAGAACCTGATTATGTGTTATTTTTGGTAACCTTTATCCTTCCAACTTCCCCTTTTCAAAATAAGTTTTATTATCTCTTTGTAAGTTGTGTAATTTCAATAAATTTTTTTAAAATAGTAAAACTTTTATGACCGTGATAAAATTTCAAAGAATCGTTTTATTTAAGGGGGTATAATGTAACACAAAATTTTTTTAAGGGGGTATATTTGTCTTTTAATTAATTTAATTTCTTTTATATCTTGTATTACATGCAACACCAAGTTTAAACGAACCACTATATACTATTAAAATATTATTACATAAATGTGACCTCTATAACCTATCCATTAAATTTAGAAATATGAATAGTAATAACCACATTATGAAATATATATATATATATATATATATATATATTCCATACCTATTAAAAAATTATTGATTTATTATTAGGGAATAAGAATTCAATTTTTAGTAATGTTATATTATTCTTAATAAAAAACCTTCCTTCAAAAAATGATTTTTATTTATTTTTTTAAACAATTATTATTATTATTTTCCAATTTTACAAAATTTATTTTATATAATGAACATAAATATTTAAATAATCTTATAAAAATAATCTTAGAATTATTTTTTTGATTTTTATGAAAATATTGATTTTCTAGTGAATAGTACTAATTTTTGTTGAAAACTGTATTTTTTCAAGCATTTAAAAAAGTTAAATATTGTTTTTAAATGGTTTAAAAGTATAATTAGTTAAAATATAATATTATTAATCAAATTATTTTAATTTTAATAAATTTTGTAGTTAAATTTGGTATAAATTTTTTTATACATAAAATGAAATTTTTCTGAAAAATTGTTTTTCATTTTGTTTTGTGTTTTTAATATAAGTTAATTTCTACCACATTTAGATATTGAATATTAAAAAATGGATAACATATTTTTAATAATGAGTTTTAAATTTTTTAAATAGGTCTCTTATTTTTTTCATTATGAATAGTAACCTTATAAAAAAATTCACCCCGATAAGGGTAAAACTGGTAAAGTAGGGTTAAAACATTACAATAAGGCTATAAAATTTTTTATAAAACATTAAATTATCCTATTATATGAGTGGAGTTCAACCATTTACATGAAAATATCTATAATATTCCAACTTGGGTCAATTTTTCTTTGATATTTACATTTATATTATTTCAAGTAAAGAAAAAAACAAAATGTCAGTCTCTTGACATTAAACTTCAGTTTTATGTTCACATGGTGATAAAAATAAGTTTTTAATGAATAGTAAAGGTTAGTTTGTGCATAAATAAATTATTTTTATGATTTTAATTTATTTATAATTTTAATTTATTATATAATTACATTAAATTCTTACACAATGTTGACACGGTATTTATTCAATTAATAGAAAAATAAAATAAATGATTTTAAAAATATTAAAAGTAGTAAAATATAGAATAATTATTATTATACAGGAATTTTTTAGATAAATATAACATATTAAGAATATTTTAAGGGTTTATATTTAAATTTCAGCTTTTTCATGATGTCTTTAAAGTCAAATTAAATTAATAGTGTCAAAAATGACTATAATGATATTTTATAAAACCAATATTTTATTAAATTATTTAAGAATCATAAAAACATTGAAATAAGGACAATAGGGATAATATATGGTCTAAAATTTCATCACCTTTCCATTTATGATCAAATTTTTACCTTATAAGCAAAATTATAAATATTTATGATTGAAAAATTCATTACCATGGTTGAGGTTAAAATTTCTTAACCAAGGGATTGTACCAAAAGTTAAGGTTTAAAATTACACCAAAACCAATATAAATTTCATTATATGATTATATTTAATCCATATAATATTTTTATTAAAATATCTGTCCATTTTTAATTATTTTTCTTGATAATGAATTAATTATATTTTAATATTTTTCATAATTCCAAGTGTGTATTATCCCCCATTCATAAAATGACACCCCTTCCTTATCTTCTTTATACAACTTTGAGCATCCTAGCTTAACCAAGACCAACTCATTTTTGATAAAAATATTCATCTATGTTCTAGAGTTTCTTGTATTCTAAAAATTCTAATCCATGGTCCCTTTAATAAAGGATCTAAAGAAGGTATCCTGGAGAATAGGAGGTTCAAACACATATGAAGGAAGTTAGACCTAAGGTAAGGGTTTATTTCATAATCTCATCAATATTATGGATCGTTTATGTTAAAGTATTTTTAGGAGATATATTTTATTTTTCTATATTAAACCCAGTATATTTTATACTAATATGTTTATTTATATAAATTATAATATTTTCTTTAATTTTCCTCTCTTTATGTACTCAAGATAACAAATTAATGTTTTTAAGGAAAACTGAATTTTTTTTCTACTTGGTTGGGAATCTTGTTATTCCATGTGCATATTTTCTTTAAAAAAATTTAAAGAATATTTTTACTATTCTATAATGATTTATTAAAAGCATTTTTATACATGTTTTGTTTTTTTTATAAAATGGTTTTAAATGAACCTTCTTATCATTTTATGAATAAGGTACCTTTTTACTTTTACTAAAAATATGAATGGAATATTTTTTTAATGTACATGAAATGAATAGAATTTACCTCTTCTATGAACACCCAATACTCTGAATATTCCTTTATAATTTTCCATAATTCATTTCAAAGAAATTTTTTATCAAATATTTTGGAAATTTTTAGTTTTTAAATGTGAGTTTCAATATGAAAAGGGTATTTTTTATAAATATTGTTTTAAATGATATTTTATGTTATTTCAATTCATCCATGAAAAAAACCATTTATTTTACTTATTATTACCTGGGGATATTCTTTAATGATATCATCCACATTCTTTCTATGGGTGGTTTTTGATCAATTTTACAAAGAAATGTATTGAAATTATATTTGATAGTTATTCCAATATGAATAGTCATTGATTTTTATAAAATGTTGATTATGCTGTATTATTTATACATATGATGAATAAAATAGAAATATTATGTGACAGGTGAATCCCAAAATTATATATCCCCTCTATGTATTGTTAGGCATCATTAGACAAAATATATTAAGTATTTTACTGAGTCCATACCCATTTATGTGGATGTCTTGTCATGAGTACTTGATGATATTTTTAGATGTCTTGGAACAAGGCCTCGATGGTATGTTTTAGATGTTTGTAATTATATATTACCTAATTATGAAATTATTTATTGATTTCCATGTGATTATTTTAATAATTATGATATCTATGGATATATTTCAAGATTATGTGATTATTTATATGGAATTATTTTATCATCATTTATTCCTACCATATTATTCATCATGCTTACATTATTAATTTAATAGAATCTATTTTCATATATTTACCTTTACATATTAATTATGAATTATTTATTCAAGATAGAACACACTATATATAACCCTTACAGAGTATCTGAGATCATCCTATATTTGTTTTTCTTTCATTCAAATGTTAGAAAGTTTACTATGATTGATATGCATGGATATACTTGAGGAAATAATTATGTCATCTATGAAAATTATATATTGAATTTTATGTTTTCAGATGTGTTGTGAAATTCATGTATGTATCTAGTTTACCATGACTACTAATTTATTCATTCCTTTAGGTTGTGATTACTTAAATCTATTTCCAATTTAATAAAATAAAAGATTTTTTTGGAAAACTGGGGTTAGGGTATTTACAAAAAGGGTATTTTAATTTTATAAATTAAAAATAGTATTTCAAAAGAATTTCTACATGGGGATATTTTTTGAAAAACATGGATTTATTAAGTGATTTCACATATTTCGTAAAATGATTTTTTTTTTCATTTTCTCTGAGTGATTGATTGATATTTTCTATATAAAATAAATATTTTTAGATTCTCATAAGTTTTTTTAATGACTATCAAAATGGTAAATGGGTGAAGGATTACCATGAGATGTATTTCCCTTCAAAACCATAAAGAATCTTCCCTTATATATATATATATATTGTTTTTTAGAAACATGTTAATTGGTCTATAAAGGGGAGAATGATAAAAATGATTCTTTATTAAAGAGAGATTAAATATTAATTTGGAAAAATATCTTATATCCTCATGATGAATAAGTCACCCTTATTTAAAGGTGGATAAAATTACCAAAACCATTAAGGGGGGATATACTGGGGTTAAATCTCAATCAATTACTCTCATATTTTACCTTTAGATTATTTTTTTCAAGGGTATAATTGGTAAATAAATCCAAAGTTGTTTTTTTAATTCAAAGGAAGTTTTTTATGAAATGGAATTTTCATTATTTGTGATTTTAATATCATTTCATGTGATTTGATAAAATTTCATCATGCATATAGTATTTTTTAATAAGTATTTATGATAAACTAATTACCAATAAATCCACAAGGGTATAATGGTATGACTTTGAAGATCATGAAGGTGAAATACATATATAACATATTTTATTTTTTCAATATAAAAGTATATTATATTTTATCATAATTTTTGAAGATTGATGTGATAAAGGTAGATTGATGTCCCCTTGAATAGTGTGTTGATAAAATTTAAGGAATTTAGTTTTTAATCAATATATCCATGAAATATTTTAAATTTTGAAGATTATATCACCTTGAAATGATCTTGGAAGGATTTCCAAGTTGTTTATATAAGTCAAATAAGATGCTCGTATAACTTGATAACTCATGGATAAAAACATATCCTTAGTTGAAGTATCATTTGAAATATAAATATTATGAAGGATTTTATTACTCTTTATAATAACCAAATGAGTTTTTATTTATCACATTAATGAATGATCATCAAGGGATGGAAATCTACCACAAACCCTACCTAAAACATTAGTGTAGTGGAATGAACATTTTAAAGGAGTTGGATATGAATTATTCAATTAATGATTAGTTCATGATAAATATAAATATTTTATATACATAAATTTTGAGGTTGTGACTTGTAGTTATTTCTAGTAGGATATCCTTATAGTTGAAATTAAATACTATGTATCACATATATATCACATAGACGATGAACAAAGAGAAATAAGAATGAGGATAAAAGTTGATATTTGAGAATGATATTATTCAATAACATCATAATAAAGATTGAAACATTTCATGGATATTAGAGAATAAATTAAATGGTTAAAGGTATTATACTTGAAGGAAATAAATGTAATATAGCTTTAGAGAAAACCATGATGCAATGGTTGTATATTATGTTATGTTTATTTTTGAAATGTTCTCACTAAGGAATCAAATCATAGTTGAGACAAAATTATACTATAATGAGGAATAAATTTCTCAAAAATGAAATAAATAATTATAAAATATATTATGGTTTCACTATGATTTTTCTATCAAGACATGGAGTTTTAGGATTTTGAAAATTATAGTTTCAATGTTATACATATATTATACTATAAAAAATCCATTATTTGTATAAAGTATCACATACATTGATGTATAAAGGATTTGAGTGGGTTATTTGATAAGTAATTAGATGTAAGAAATAATTACAAAATTAAGATATTTAGAAAATTATCTTTTAGATTAAGATTCAATATTGTATTCTATGATTTAGAGGTGCTAATGTGGTTAAGAAACTTAGAATTACATATGTGACACCCACAGTTTCAAGTACATGACATTTTTTTCTATCTTTTGAGTCTATATAATGCTTGGGTTATGTTTCAAGAGGTTTAGGGAGGTCTCATCAAGTTTTTTAGGTGTTTCAGGATGTGAATGGTTTTTTCAATGTTGGTAGAAACTATATACCACCTCCAGAAATCATTGTAACATGTTTTGGGTGTCATAAGGCCGACACATGGTTAGAGAACAGTTTGTCCAATATGTGAGAGTTCCTTCGGAAACCTATTAATATGAAAATAAAGAGAAAAAGCATGGTTGGAATATGGTTTGTCTACCCATGCAATCCAATCATGTGGGGTGTGGACTTGAGACAGTATCACCGCATAGTTAGTGCATAGTTTTCTAAACGGTGTAGCTCAAACCATGTATCTACTTGGATTTTCTAGTAGTATGTTCATGGTTGGAGCATGGTTTGACAATCTATGTGATGTATAGTTGGTACCCTGAAAAGTTTGGTTATAATATTAATTAAGGACCAAAATCCTCATTAATACCCTAATATCTCAGGGTCTCTAATTCCCTTTTTACTCGATGTTCTTTTTTTATTCCTTTTGATATATAGAAAACCTTTATCAAATAAAAGCACTTTGGGTATATTGATTCATCGGTAAGTCATTGTTATTCACCATTCCTCTTAGATCTTCTCTTCTCCTCTCTCCCAAAACCATAAATCTTGTCTTTTATGAATAGATATATATTCTATGATGATAATATTAATGATATATGATTGAATCTATTGAATAAAATAAGAACAAAGGCCAAATCAATAATATATTTTCACCATTCGTCATTTTCAAAATATGTTGTGAGGTATGTGGATTCTCTCACATATCCACCATTATAGAACATGAAGGTTTAGTTTTGATTAAGTTTTTTATTTAATTTTTTTTAAAATACTCATGTGATCCATTAAGGAAAAAAATTGATTATGGATTTATAAACACTGGAGATTTGAATTGTTTTTTTTTTGGAAAGCCCTATTTATTTATAATTTTAAAATGATAGTTTTAAAATTACTGTTTTTTTATTCAAACAAGTTTTATGATGAAATTTTTTCAAGAAAGAATTTTCTTTTATGTGAAATGGAATTTTTTATGGAATTTTTAATGCCTGGTTGGTGTAAGTTCATTGTTTAGATGTGACATGGGATAAGGGTCGTATGATATTGGGTTAGCTTCATTTCTTGGATGTGTCCTTAGACAAGTGGAATGTGTCTTTAGGGAACCTAGACATTGGTCACCTTATGATGACTTCATAGATTGATGGGAGACTACTCAGAAGTGTGGAACAATCACATGACATTCATGTGAGTGTTTGTGTATAGAAATATAGGAATGGGTATTCCAAATAATGATAAATGATTTTGTTGCTCGGAGTGAGTATCTCAAGAGGAGGATGAATTGAGTACCCAATAAAAATTTCTTTCAAAAAAAATTTTAAATAAAATCCCCTACTTTAATGAAAAAATACTAGTTAATAAAAATATCATATCGGTATAAGTTCTGATCTTTTAAAAACTTTCTCAAAGATTGATTAAGTCTCAGTTAAAAAAATTATGAAAAACTAATTTAACTTTTGAAAACAATTGACTCGATCAAAACCTTATATAAACACTAATTAAAATTAACTATCAAAGTAGTGGTTTTTATTAGTTTAAAAAGATTTATTTTAATGATAAGAAATAAAACAAAACACATAGTGAAATGAAAACAAGAGGTTCAATCCCAAGTTGAGACCTAATTATCTCCACCTAGAAATCACCCACTACCAATAAGGTTATATAAAATAATCTATGATCCAAAACTTGTATTGGGTATACATCAATAAAGATATCCATAACACGCATGACCTCTTCCAAAAAACCCGTGGGAATAAAACAAAGACAGGAAACACATGGACCTCTTCCACAACACATGGGAAAATAGGTGTAAAAATAGTTTGAGAAGATATCTAGTATCTTAAATCTACAAAATAGGAGACAAAGTGCCTCTTATAAATACAGAGAAAAACAAAAACTAATCATTATGTAAATAAAATAAATATAAAGAGAAAATAAGGGTGTATAGAAGATGGTGTTACTTTTTTTGTTAAGATATGAAGTTCTTGACCTATAAGTGTAGCTTAAAATGATGCTTGATTTGAGTTTATAAAATTCTAAAAGTAACAGAGTGTTGTAAACTCTTTGTTGTTATAAATTTGGAAAAGAATTGAATGCTCAATATGCTCCACTTAGTCATAGTTGGATGTGTAGATATGATTCATCGTGTAAACTCTCAACAAGTGGAACTCTTCACATTTATGTGAATATCTTTGTATACATCCACATGTCTATTAGTTATCTATATGTATATATACGAGAGATTCTGATACTTATTTTAACAGCACCATGAAAATAGAATCATTTAGATCCACTTATCCCCATACTATACGAGTGACACACACTTTAATTAATCTTTATAAAACAATTAAGAAAAATAATTAAAATAAGTCCAAATATTAAGTTTGATAATATAGACATTAAAAATATTTAATTCAATATAAAAAACAAAAATAGTGGTGGTGAATCCTTTGAATAGTGAGAGAATCTTTGGTGGTGATTTAGGCTAGCATTAAGTCATGCTGAACGTGACTCATCTCAGTGGTAAGTTATTCCAAAACTTTTTTGAATTCTCATTATAGAGGTAATTCATCTTAAATATTGAATTAGGTATAGTGGTAGTTTTTTTTCTAAAACTTAGCCAAATTTTCATAGGTCATCTGCAATGGTAGGTTTTTTTCATAAATTTTTAAATTTCTAGTCCAACAGTGAGTCATCCTCCTGTAGTGAGTCTTTCCCATACTTTTCCAAAAAACCATTCTAACAGTGAGACATATCTTGTAGTGAGTGATTTCAATACTTATACAAAATTCTTGTTCATTTTCAATGGTGAGTCATCCTTGATGTCAAATCATCTACAATGGTGAGTCTTTCCTAGACTTAACCAAAAAATCACCAATAATTCATATATTTTAAAATGATTCCATAACACATCGAACTCATTAATAGCATAAGAAACATGATTTGTTGATAATTTAAAACAAGGGTGCAAACAATATCCCCCATTTAATGATAAAAAAATCATATAATTTTATAAATTATGGAATCAAAGGTAAATATAAACCATAATGAATATACACAAGGAATCAAAGGAAATTAGATAGTAAAAATAAAGGTATCAATGAAATGATGGTACCAAGGAATGAATCAAACATATATGGAAAATAATATCATAATGGTATACTAGAAATACTAAAATATAAATAAATAAAATCCATAAATACTTCTCCCCATTTTTGGATATCAAAAAGGAAGAATAAAATATAGAAAAATAAATGGAACAGAATATGAACAACTAGATAATTTTTATTAAGTTTAGCCAAAACAGGAACAACAAAAAGTGATACAAAAATATCCCCATAAAGGACAAAAAATATAAATTCAATGCTTATCAGTTTAGGTTAAAGGACACAAAGTTGTTTTTCCCTTATCTTTTTTTGAAGTAGAATTATCAATAGCATAGTATGAAGAAACAACAGGAATGGCTATAGGAACATCAGTCAGAGAATGAGGCTCTCTAATAATGATTGGTCTAAGGTGTTGAATGACTTCCCTGGGAGAGAAAGAAAAGGGATGGAAACGAGCTAACAAGGGGTCATTTGGGTCTCTATATACACCAAGCCTAAAGAACTCTAAAGTATAATTTGCATGGGTCAGTTGAGATGTAACATGAATGGAATCCTAAGCCATTATAGAAGATATATACACTTGAAGAAATGGTTTCATAGGATTTATGAAATCCATAATAATGATTATACCTCTCTCCATTGAACTAAATAAATCATTATTCTCTTCCATGAATAGCTTAAGAACTGGAGTCATGACCTTTAACAAATTCAATTTCTCTTTAAACGCTTGAGTCACAGGAGGCATCCTCATATTTTTAGAAATAAAGATAAAATTATCATTCAACTCAAGCTTAGTATATATCCTTGATAGATAATAATTTATGTATTTTGTGATACTATCTCTATTAGACTTCACGTATTTCATATACTCCCTGACCATTGTGTAAACATGTTCACTATTATGTATAATTTTTCACAAAGTATGCTAAGGTAGGTCAAACACATCACCTGAAGCAATAGTAGAATGAAACTCTTCCCTAACAACTAATCTGATCGTTTCAACATAAACATGAGGATGAGGAGGATGTGAACTTAATGAATAAGTGATGGAAGTAATATTCTCTATACTTTCTATCAAGGCTACCATGTAGTCTACAAATAAAGACCTCATTTCCTCCACTGCAGATTGTAGAGATTACATCTCACTTGTTAACATTCTATTTTCCACTTCCACTTCTCTAATATTAAGCATCATATTAGGATTGATATGTTGAATTACAAGACCCATAAAATTCCTTGAATCCTTATCACTGAGATTAGTAACTAAAGGAGGTTGGTATTTTAAAAAATAACCAAAATCAAAAAAAAAATATTCTCTCTAAAAGAATCTAAGTCACTTATTGTTAAAACAGAAACTGGAACTAGTGGAATGGTAGGTGCAACAACTCTATCAGAATCAAACCTCTACAACTCACCAGTAGCATCAATATGATCAATTAAATAACCTTAATGATATCTTTCCTCTTGAATATTAGTTATACCATTCTTTGGTGTACTTATAGTAAAAATATCCCATTACTCAAATATAGGATCCTTCCAATAGATAGAATACATGCCAAGAGATTCTATACCTTGAGAACCAGAAATTTTTGACACAACCATAGCAGGTAAAACACTCATCTAGACAACAAAACTTTGTACAACAACTATTTTATCAAAAACAGTAGGTTTAACTCCCATATTATCACTAATTGAATGGTCCACAATAGTCTTCTTATAAACCTTCTATACATCAGCAGCAGGCCCAACAAGATCCCCAACAAAAAATTCAACCAGATGGATTTCCAGACATAGGGATTTCTCCCCCCCCCAATTGATTCTTCCATCTATAATCAAGGTGATCTGTACACTTCTTCAATATGGTTGGGTATTTCTTTAGATCTAGAACCAGATAAAAGTAGATAAGATATAAGACCCTAAGGAATCTCAATATCCTCATCTCTAATTTTTATACTAATACCATCATGGTTAAAATCTCCATCATTATCACTTTCATCTCCATTTCTATCATCTTCCTCATATTCTCCTCCTTCTTTATCTTCATCTTCATCATCTTTATCACCATTTATATTCTCTCTAAAGGATTTGGATGAACTCTTGAACTATTACTCACTAGATACTTATGGTTCTTCCTCCTCACTTCCTTCTTTTGGGATTTTCTCTCTGACAGAAAGAGACCATGGTAGACCTGGAGAACCAAAATATATAGCAGTGGTGATCTGAGGTAAATCTAGGTCACTACCTTTATACCTAAAAATTCATTTTCCTTATCACTAGATGCATCACCCACCTATTCTCTATTAGAATACTCAATAACATCATCTGGATTCATGCTAGGGTCCAAAAGATCCTTTAGTCTATAAGGTTGATCTACTGGATTGAAGTAATCATATATCATATCACTATCATTAACCCACCATTTTCTCTAAGGATTCCAACTAATTTTCATCCTTTTTCAAATAAACCTGGTAATGAAAAATACTCCACATATTACTACTAATTATTCATCTTCCATGACTAAACCCTTGACTTCCAGCATGGCTGAGATAAACATGGGGTAAATTAAATAATTTGACCATGAAGATGGATTGAAAATTTTCATCATGTGAAGGATTAAGTATCTACATAACTTAATATTTTCTCCCCTTTTCCTTAGACATAAAATATAATCATCCTGATACCTCACCAAGGAAAATTCTCCTTTCATTGGACAAAGCACGTGGTGGATAAACTAGAAAAGAAAGTGTAATTCTCTATCTATCCTAGAGGAAACCAATCTTCTAACTATTCCATCACTGGTTATCTTAGCCAACGAATCTTCATAAAAAAATTATCATCATCATATAGAATAGTTCCTTAGTAGTATTTTGAAAATCCTTCATTAGGATCTCTTAAACAACTTTCCCACTAACTTGAATAAAATACAACCATATAGAACTTAGTTGTGCTTCTTACCCAATCTTAATTTTCCTAAAAAAATGTACTCAATGAACTAATAAAACTTGTGCACCAACCTAGTATAAAAATACCTCTGGTTAGATGAAAACAATTCTATCCATCCTCGGTCTTGAATGAATTCTGATGATAAAAACTTTCTCAACATTAAACATTCTACTCTAACATATTTCTTGGGTACAACTATTCACTTAGAAAGCTCAGGGTTCACTAGCTCAATAGCAATAGGAAAACTCATCTCACCTTTCTTCTTCTTTGAAGTATATGACACTTCCATAGAATAAATTACATGTCCCTTCACTCTAGACATGTGGAATGGATTATATGTTTTGAAATAAGTAAAAGGAAGGTATATGGTTTATAGAGAAAGGTTTACAATATGGATCGAGAGAAAAGGTATGAGGGAGAGAGCATTGGAATTTGACAAGCATCCAATTTATATCATTTAGGTATTTTAAGGATTCATAAAATCAAAATTAAAATATTATTTTAATTGAATTTAAAAAATAAACAAAAAAAATAACCCATATAAATAAATTAGAAATAGTGGATTAAAAAACTGTAAGAAAATTTGATAAATTCATGGGATTTACAACATTAGATAAATCCAATGATGAGAAAAACCAACAGTAATAAAAACCAACGGTGATAAAAACCAATAGTGAGAAAAACCAATGGTGATAAATTCCAATGGTGGGTAATTATAACAGTGGGTAAAACTCATTGGTGATTTTAAAAAAATTAAACTTAACCAAATTTAATCATTTATAATTCATGTTTGATGTAGTTCATTCTCTTATAATTCAATGGCTTAGTGAATATATCAGAAAGATAATGTTTAATGTCAATGTATTCAATATTGATATCACCTTTTTTAAAATGATCTCTCAAAAATTGATGTCTTATGTCAATGTTTTTTTATAGAGTGAGATATAGGGTTCCTAAAAAAATTATAGCACTTATGTTGTCATAATTTATAGGTACATATCAGAATTGATATCCATATTCTAGTAATGTGTGTTTCATCCAAAAGAAATTTGTACGACAACTACTTGAATCTATGTATTCAGCATTAGTAGTAGAGAGTGCACCAATATTTTGTTTCTTACAACACCAAGAAACTATAGAATTTCCCAAAATATGAAATGATCCAAAGATTCTTTTTATATCTAACTTACATCCACAAAAATTATCATCTAAATGACTAACTATGTAAAATTATTTTCTTCTTGGATAGAACAATACTAAATTGGTAGTATATTTGATGTATTTAGAAATTATTTTTATAGTAATTAAGTGTGACTCTTTTATATTTGATTGAAAATGAGCACACATACACACACTAAACTTTATATCAGGTCATTTACCAGTTAAGTAGAGAATACTTCCAATCATAACTCTATAACTGGTTTGATCCACTAATTTCCTAGATTTATCAAGATCCAACTTATAGGTGGTACTCATTAGATTATCACTACTCTTAGTGTTATCCAAATTTAAACATTTTAAAGGTATTTAGTATATTTAATTTGATTTAAAATAATTTCTTTTTTTGAAAAATTTGAAAACCAATAATGAATCTTAGTTCACCCATTAAACTCATTTCAAACTCATTATGCATCATTTTTGAAAATCCAGTACACAAAGAATTTTTATAAGATCCTAAAATAATATCATCTATATAAATTTAAACAAATAATAAATCATTGAAATTAATTTTATAAATAGGGTAGGATCAGTTATACATTTTGAAAATACTTTTAAAATAAAAAAATAGTTGATCCTATTATACCAGACTCTAGGATCTTGTTCAAACCATACAAATATTTTTTTTACCTTAAAAACATGATTTTAGAAAAGGTTATTTTGAAATACATGCGGTTGTTCAAAAAAATCCTCAATTATATATCCATTCCAGAATACACTTTTGACATATATTTGATATAGTTTTAAATCTACATATTTTACATAGAAAATCAATATTCTAATGGATTCAAGTCTGGCTATAGGTGAAAAGGTTTCTTCATAGTTTATAACCTCTTCTTTAAAATACCATTGTTTAACTATTCTATCTTTATTCCTTACTGATTGTTCTAGATTCATCAAACTTGTTTCTAAACACTCATTTAGTTACTAAAGTCAATTTGTCTTTGGGTATATCAAAATTTTCCCAAAATTTATTCCTTTAAAACTGATTAAGTTTTTATTTCACACTCATTTCCTATAATTCATTATTAATTACATCATTGATGTTCTTAGGTTCAAGATGTGACAAGAATGATTGATGTTCAACCTGGTTTCTTAGAGAAGCTCTAGTTTTTTTACCACTATAAAAGTCTCTAGAAATAACATCTAAAGGATGTAATTTAAGATTCCTAATAGCTCTAGAAAAAGAAGGGTTGGTCAATTAATGGTTTGCTTTAGTTTTAGGTTTAGGAAGTTCATCGTGATAGGATGATTTTTCTGCCTGTTTTACTGTAGAATCATAAGGTTTGGAATTGAAGTTCAAAGTAGACAAATAATTCTCAAGGTTGACTAAATAATTCTTAGGTTCATGTGGATTTTCCTCATAAAACTTGACAAGGATAGACTCTTCCACAGTCTTGGTTCTTTTGTTAAAAAATCTATAGGATTTACTAGATTTCAAAAAACCAAGGAAAATTCCTTCATCAATCTTGGAGTATAATATGTTAAGATTATCCTTAGTGTTAAGAATAAAGACATTTTAATCAAAAACACTAAAGTAATTAACCTTAGGATTTCTACTATTCTTAATTTCATAATGTTTTTTCTTCAAGATAGGTCTAATTAAAACTCTATTTTTTATTTAGCAGGCTATATTCACAACCTCTACCCAAAATTATATAGTCAAGTTAAATTCATTAATCATAGTCGCGGTTATCTCTTGAAGTATTTTATTTCTTATATCTAAAACTTCATTCTGTTGAGGGATCCTAGGAGTAGAGAAGTTATGACTATAGACATTTTGTGAGAAAAATGATTCAAATTATTGATTCTAAAAATCAAAAACATGGTCACTTATTAAGGGATTAATTCTTATTTCACTTGGTTTTCATATAGATTTATCATACTTGGTCAAATAAGAACAAGCTCTGCTTTTGTGAGATAAAAATAATACCCAAGTATGCCTAGAAAATTCATCTAAAATTACATAGACATAGTGATTCCCATTTAAACTAGAAACTTTGGATGGTCCAAAAAATTCCATGTGAACCAACTCAAGAGGGTGAAAATTTGAAACATATTTATTTGATTTAAAAGAAGTATTTTGATGTTTCCCTTTTTGAAAGGATTTATCGAATTTATCATTTGAGAATTCAATTTTAGGTATATCCCTAACTAACCATTTCCTAATAATCTTTATATGTGATTGATGTTATAGTGTCCTAGTCACCTATACCAAAGACAAGAATCCATATAAAATGAACTTAAGTAAGAAACAATTTGAGAAATTAAAGAATCAATATTAACAGCATAAACATTCTCACTTCTTAAAGCAATAAATATTAAACCATTTTTAGAATTAAAAAAATTATAATCGTTGTTTTCAAATTTTACATGAAAACCATCATCACATAATTGTGAGATGCTAATAAAGTTATATTTTAAACCATAAAAAAGGTACATTAGAAATTATAAATGAATTGGTGTTACCAATTTGGCCAAGACCAATTATTTTTTATTTAGAATTGTCACCAAAGGTGACATAACCACCACCAACCTTTATGAGGTTATTGAAACTTGATTAATGTCTTATTATATTCCTAGAACATCCTATGTCCAAGTACCATAGATTTCTATAGGATATCTTTAAAAATCCTTCCTACAAAACAAATTTTATATAAGAAATGATTTTGGTACCCATATTTTCTTGGGTTTAGATATGTTAGTAATTAGGTCCTTGTGAACCCTTATTTTCTTTATAAGTTTCCCATAAGTAGATTGTAAATTTTTTGAAATAAAAACATTATTAGTTCCATATAAAAAATAATTAGTAGAAAATTTTCTATAATTGGACTTAGGAATAAGTATTATCTTAAATGATCTTCTCTATCCAGGATGGTATCCTAGACCAGTAATGTACTTATGATAAATTTTTTCCCCTAATAATTGAGTAAATGTTTTTATTTAATTTTTAAATATTTTTTTAAGTTTCTAGTTTGATATTTCACTACTGGAAATGTGACCTTTCCCAACACTTCTATACCTCCTTTCCCAATGGTTTGGTCAAACCATTGGGAAAGCCCACTTTGTGGCCACTTTGTGGCCACTTTTCCCAACGGTTTTTCCAAACCGTTGGGAAAGGATAGGCTTTCCCAACGGTTTTGCAAAACCATTGGGAAAGGTCCAATTTGTGGCCACTTTTTCCAACGATTTTGGCCAAACTGTTGGGAAAGCCTACCCTTTCTCAACAGTTTGGCCAAAAACGTTGGGAAAGGTCCAATTTGTGGCCACTTTTCCCAACGGTTTGGCCAAACCATTGGGAAAAGTGGCCACAAAATCAACATCACCTCCCAGATTCCAGGGACCTTTCCCAACGGTTGTGACAACCGTTGGGAAAGGTCTATACCAACGGTTTTGACAACCGTTGGTTTAGGTCCTTTGATTTTTTATCGGATCCTCTTAACCAGAAAATTCTATAAATCAAAATTTAAAATAATTATGATAATAAATATATATATTTATGAAATTATATTCACAAAAGTCATGTTAGGTTAGTGGTTAGGTCATTCAATGATAAACCGGAGGTCCTGGGATCAAATCCCAGCGAATGTTTTTTTTTGGAAATACATATACCAACGGTTTTAAGGAACTATTGGTATAGATTTTCATATTATGTATACCAACAGTTTTCAAAACCATTGGTATAGGTATATACCAACGGTTTTCCAAAAACCATTGGTATAGACCTATCCCAATGGATTACTTGCCTACGGTTCTCCAAACCATTGGTATAGGCTATACCAACGGTTTAGAGGCCTATACCAACGGTTCCAAACTGTTGGTATAGGTTAGTTTTCCAGTAGTGTTTTGAGTCAGTGTTTTCCTTTAACAATTGAGCATGTTTCTATTTTTCTATAGTAAGATTAGTTCTTATACTATAAGATAAAACATATTGTTTATTCATAACTTTATATTTTTCTTTAAGGTCATTAATGGTATCTTCAAGCATGTTGTAGTATTCAAGCATTTATTCTTTTTACATGTGATCATTATTTTCATTTTAAAAAGTCATCACAAGTAATTATAGGAGATTCAACTGGTACCTCAAAAAAAATTTCTTAAAGCACATGATGGCTATGTCAGAATTTTCATCATGAGTAGAATCAGAGTCATTGGAGTTATCCTCATAGGCACTCCATGTGGATTTCATGGATTTATTATAATTTTAGTCCTTTTCCTCATACTTATTATTTTATTTCAACTTAGGATAGTCTTCTTTAACATGTCATTTTCTTTTACATTCATAATAGGTATTATCATTTGAGTTTTCATCTATTTTCCAGTCCTTTTTCCAAGTTCCTCTACCTTCATACTTTCCTTTATAGATTGGTTTACTAAATAAATTATTCTTCCTAAATAATTTCTTAAACCTTTTGGATAGATGGTCCATTTCCTAATCACTATCCATTGCTGATTCTTCATATCTGGAAATTTAAGATTTTTCTTTTCTTTATCCTTTTGTTTTAGAGAAGTTTTATTGAAGGCTATAGGTTTTCTCTTAGGTTCATCATCCTCTTCACGATTGAAATTAACATAATCTTTATACATCATCAACTTCCCAATAAATTACTTGATAGGTAGTTTATTGATGTCATAGGATTCCCTTATTGACATAATTGTCCATCTCTATCTCTTTGGAAGACATCTCAGTAGTCTCATGATTTGGCCATTATCCGACACTAGATTTCCCAAGGAGATCATCGTATTGACTACCTCATTGAACTTGAGATACATATCAATAATTATCTCATAAGGTTTAATCTTAAAAGTATCATATTTGATTATATAAGTGTTTAATCTCATTTCTTTAACATTAGTATTTCCCTCATGAGAAATATCTAATGTATCCCAAATTTAAAAAATAGTTTTTCTAGAAGATATTCTATTGAATTATTCATCACCTGAATAATAGGAAAGAGCATTCATAATTTTGAAATTATTATTATGATCAAGTTTGGTTGCATCATCAAAAGTATTCCTATAAGTATTATGTAACTCATACTTATCCCCCGTAATAGACCAAACTTCAAAACCCATACTTTAAATATTTATTTTGATATTTATATTCCACTGAAAATAGTTATCTCTACTAAAAAAGGGATTTCTGTTAGAAGAAGAACCTTTCTATCTGATATCCATATAAAGAACAAAATTTAGAATTAATAGAAATTTAATATCATTAAAACAACTAAAATCATAGTTGAAGATATTTTTACAAAAAAACTTGGATACCAAATGTTGGTCGGAGTGAGTATCTCAAGAGGGGGGTGAATTGAGTACCCAATAAAAAATTATATCAAAAAACAGGTTTATATAAAATCTCCTTATTAGATGAAAACAACCTATTTAATCAAAATATAATATTGATGTAAGTTAAGATATTTTAAATCATTATAAAAGATTTATTAAGTATCAATTAAAAAAAATATGAAAATATATTTTAACTTTTGAAAACAATTTAATCAATCAAAACCTTTTATAAAAACTAGTTAAGATTAACTATCAAAGTAGTGGTTTTTCTAAGTTTAAAATGGATTTAGTTTAATTATTTGAAATAAAACAAAACACAATAGGAATGAAAAAAAAGAGGTTCAATATCAATCTGAGACCTAATCCTCTCCACTTGGAAATCACCCACTGCCAAAAATATTATATAACATAATATATAATCTACAACTTGATTCAGGTATACAATTAAAATTATTTCTAGGCCACATAGGACCTCTTCCATAATACTCATGGTAGTAAAACAATGATAGGAAACTAAGGGACCTCTTCCACAACACGTGGGAAAACATGTGTAAAGATATTTTGAGATGATATCTAGTATCCTTCAATTGTAACACATAAGACAATGTGCATTTTATAAATATAGGTGAAAATAAAAACTTATCGTTATGTAAATAAAATATACAGAAATAGAAAATAAAGGTGTGTAGAATATGGTGTTGATATATCTATTAAGGTTTGAATTTTGAAACTCTTTGAGTGTGTCTTGAAATGAATCTCGAGTCTAGTTTCACAAATTCATAGAGGAACAGAGTGTCGTAATCTATTTCTTATTCTAATTATGGGAAAGAAATGAATTTTCAATGTTCTCAACTTTCTCACAGTTAGATGTGTGGATAGTATGAAGAGTGTAAGATCTCAGAAATTGGAACTCTTCACATGTCCATGAATATCTATATGTATATCTACATGTATGTTATCTCTCCATATATATATATGCATGAGGGATTCTTCTAGTTCTTTTAATAGTAGCATTCAGGAACAATCATCCAAATCCTATACTCCTCTTAATGGAAGACTAACACACACTTTAATTCATCTCTATAAAATAATTAATAGCAATCATTAAAATCATTCACAATATTAAATTTCTTATTATAATAATTATAAATATTTAATTCAAAATAAAAATAAACAAAAACAGGTGTGGTGACTCCATTGAATGGTGATAGAATCTCAAGCAGTAACTTAGGATGGTGGTGAATCATGCCAACCATGGCTCATCTTGGTGATAGATTATTCCAATACTTTTCTAAATTTATATTTTGGTGATAAGTAATATTCAACAGTGACTCGGGTCTGGCGGTAGGTCATTCTAACACTTATCCAAATTTCCATAGGTCATCTCTAACTATATGTGTTTTCCATAATTTTCCAAATTTTTGGTCCAATAGTGAGTCATCCTATGGCAATAAGTCTCTCACATACTTTTCCAAAAACCATTATAGAGGTGAGACATAGCTAACAGTGAGTGATTTCAATACTTATCCAAATTTCCATTCATTTATGATGGTGAGTCATCCTTAGAGATGACTCATTTGCAACATTGATTATTTCCTAGATATAACAAAAAATCAATAATCATTCATATATTTTAAAAATATTACATAACATATAAAACTAATTAATAGCATGAGAAACATGATTTGGTGATTATTAAAACAAGGTTTCTAATATATTTAAAGGTTGTGTTTATTTTTTCCATAGAAATTACTTATGGTTTTGATATGAACTGTTTTAATAAGTAAAACTTTATTTATTATGATAAAATTTCATGTATTTTTACATCTATATTTCCATTTGTATTATATAAACTATTAAAAATTATTTTCAACTAATATATAAAATGTTTTGATTGGTTCTTGCCATAGTGGTGTGTGTTGGGAAGTCATTGGGGAATTCATACTTAGTTTATACTCACCCCTACTTGGGAACATTAGTGCATTTGTAGATTTAATTCACCAGTATATAAGGGAAGGTATAATATTTCTCCAGTGCTGAATCTTTATATAACCAATATAGAAGGTGGAGTTAGAGATTGAATCTTGGTTGGGTGTTGTATGGGATCATTTCACGTGATGTATTTGAGTCATGTTGTCTTTTGGTTGTGTCATTGATATTCCATGTTCCATTATCAGTCTGATATTTATTTATGTTGGTTATTTTTGTGTTTTACTTCTTTATACTCATACACCATATAGTATTTTGGATTTTTATGTTTTTTATTTTCCGTGTGTTTTATCTAAAAGTGAAAATTTTCTCCCATGATCTTCTAATCCATTTTCATTTATTTTCAGTGTTTTGTGTCTTGGGGATGTCACCTAAGGTTAGTTACACCACCTCCTCTTCCCAAGACAATGGGTGAAGGGTGGAATTTTACAAATGGTTTCAGTCTTGGTCGGTCCATATGTTGTCTTGGGATGGTATTATGGATATAGGATCATTAGATCATGAAATGTATAGCAAGAAAATATATATCTAACACTTTTATGCTAAACATAAAGTTAACAAGGTTGGTTGGGAACATAATTATTTTAAGACACTTCTAGGTATGTTGTCACCTCATTGTTTTGGGTTTAATCGATGAGTGTATCATATCATGCATTAGAATTGATACTTCCCACTATTATTTCATTGATCATTTTCAGTTTTATGGTTTATAAAAAAATTTAAAATGAATTCAAAGGTTTAATTTTGAAAAGAATGTTTATTGTATTTGTTTATAAAGTAATTTGAAATGTTCTAATCCTTTAGTTTATAATGAGATATGACTCAGTGATTCTTTGTTCTGGTTATAGGAATGGAACCATATAGATGTCGTAGGAATCAACTGGAAGAGTCAATAGAAAATGTGGTTACACCTGATCCACAGGTGATCCAACAGTTGGTCCAAAGCATCATTTAAGCTTTTCAATCTATAGAGAGAGGAAATATGAATGATGAAAATCAATAGGTGGACCACTCAGTTCAGTTTCAAAGTCAAAATTCATTCATATTTTGGGGTTATTACAAGCCCTAAAATTAGAGTTATGGATGAATCTAATGGAAAGAATCTTTGAATTCATGGGAAAATCATCCGAGATGGAATCCAAGTTAGTAACACTCATGTTGAAGGACCTTGCACAAAATTGGTGGGATTTATCTATAAAAGCTAAATCCAACCAATGGATGTTGTGGGAATATTTTGAATAATTTTTTGACAAACAAATATATCCCCACATATTTAGGATAATAAGGATAATTAGATTCTTTCGACTAAAATAGGAAAATTTATCAGTGACAGAATATGTAGCTAAGTTTATGAACTTAGTCCCATTTTCTCTAGAAGTTTCCTCTAGTGAATCCATAAAATAACACGTTTTTTAGTCTGGATTAATACCTATGATTCACTCTAAGATAAACATTATTTTTATTATGGACTATATGAAAATAGTGAATAGATCAAGGATAGCTAAAATATATATTTTTAAAAATATTTCTGGAGGAACATTTTTATCAACATAGTAACATGTGGGAACTCAAACAATAGCAATAAGAAGAAGAGGAACACAAACTTCTAAGGTGGTGGAGGGTCTCAGAATCATACCACAAGATCAGTTAATTTTCCCCCATGATCCAATATAATTTTTAGTTTCTTCCAATGTGGCTCTATATCCCATAGAAAGTGAGATTTTACAACATCTCCAAGAGCATTTCATAACTGTAATTTGATAGGACATCTTTAGTGCTATTATTGTAGTGCTCCAAATTTTGGTACTGGGAATGCATCTCGTGTTTCTCATAAATCTTATGCTTCAACAGGGTGATCTCATTATTATAACCCCTCCCTCATAACCAAGTGATTCGATGTGATTCTAGAAACATCGTGCCTCCTAAGTATATATAATATCAATTGGTCAATAAATAGAAAGGTACAATTATTAAGAAAATGTATGGTGCTAAGAAATAGATCACAGATGATCAACCTAGCCCTTCGATAGTGCGGGATATGATTCTTGTGAATTTAACCCTTATGAAATCCTTTATTGATATGGATGTGTCCCACTCTTTTATTTATTTTCATTTTTTGATCTTATGGGTTTGTGTATTGAGACCATTCCTTATGTTTTGAAATGAAAAACTATTATTGGCCGACAAGTGTGTTGATCTTTTAATTATTTAGCATGTTTGATGACTATCAATACAGTATAATTGGCATGTGACTTCTTTTTCCTTGAGATGAAAATCTATGAAATGATTTTTGGAATGGATTGGTTGATTAAAAACAAAACCCATATCAATTATTATGCCTAACAAGATAGTTTCACATCCTCTAATGACATTAATAATTTATTTAAAATAGATTAGGAAGTTGATTCAAGTAAAGCATGACCTTTTTTACTAGTTGTTGGAACCATATATTTCTTGTTGGTAGTGGTTGCTTTTGAATTAGTGGATGAAATTAGAAATAAAGATTATCCAACCTTATTTGACTAGTCTCCTTACGTTTTTCCTAAAAATTTCTCTTGGATTTCACCAAAAAGAGAGGTAGAATTTATAATTGATCTCATACCGGGGAATATTCATATTTCACTTTCATCTTATTAGATGGAACCAATATAATTTAGGGAATTTAAGGTTTTATTAGAATATTTGGAAAGTAAAGGATTAATTCAACCAAGTACATCTCCATGGGAAGCACTAGTACTTTTTGTAAAGAATGTAGATGGAACTCTTCCGCTATGCATGAATTTTCATAAGATCAACCAATTTATGATCATTAATCGGTATCCTCTTCCATGAATTGAAGATATATTATATCAAATGAGGGGTGTCTCATGGTTCTAGAAAATTGATTTAAGATCAGGGTATCACCAACTAGGATTTTGATAATAGGATATTTTGAAAATATACTTTAGAAGATAATATGGCCATTATGAATATGTGGTTACACCTTTTGGTCCTACGAATGCACAAAAAATATTTATGGAATTGATGAATACAAAATTTCATAGGAGTCTTGAATCTTTTTTGGTAATGCTCATTAATGATATTCTAGAGTATTCTAGGAATAAGTTTGATCATGAATAATATTTGGTTAGTATTGGATTTCTTTCATGCAGATTTCCTTTATGAAAATCATTCAAAATGAATTTTTCAGATAAAAAGTTATGTTTCCTTGGTCATGTCATATATGATAAATTATTTTCTATAGATCCTAAAATTATTGAGGTTTTTATCTCTTTGTGACCATCAAATAGTTTTTTTGAGATACAAATTTTCCTTGGATTTGTAGGATATTATCAATTCTTTGTTAGTAATTTATCATTAATTCCCTCACCAATGAAAGATTTGACAAGGAAAAGTGTTCCTTTCCAATGGAGTGATGACTTCCAAAAATATTTCTAAGAGGTTAAAGTTTGTATTAAATCAGTTCCTATCCTCATGTTTCCTAAGTCAATACATGGTTGTGTGGTCTTTTTTGATGTATTTAGATCTAGGTTGGGTTATGTTCTCATGTAAGGATACACGTTGTTACTTATAGATCACAATAGTTATGGGTGCATGAGAAAAAACTTCCCAATGACTGATTTGGAATTAGATGTGGTGGTTCATACATTAAATATTTGGAATAATTATATATTTGGTTATAAATTTATGGTGTTTATAGATCATAATATTTTGAAATACATTTTATCAAAAAGAGACTTGAAATTAAGGAAATAAAGATGGATAGAATATCTTTAGATGTTTGACATTGACTTTATGTATACACCTAGTAAAGAGAATTCCATGGAAGATTCATTGAGAAGAAAGATATATAACTAGTTAGAGAAAGAGTATTTAGATAAATGGTAGTTAATGTAGGTTAAAACAGATATACACCTTGACTATGTTGATTTTGTTGATGTTATAGTTTTCTTTCCAGACACTTTTATTCCTAATTTGGTTGCATAGGTAGGGGATGTTTTGAAATCCAATCCAAAATGTATTTCCATGAGATCAAAAATTAGTGGTGGGGAGATAATTGAGGTATATATGATATATGATATTTCAATGATTAGTTTTAGAGGTTGGATTTTCATTCCATCAAGTTATCATGAATAACTCCTTTCTTCCTACCACCATTAGAGATGGTCTATTTATCTAAGTACCCAGAAGTTTTATAAAGCATTGAGATCAATGTCTTGGTGGGATGTCATAAAGAGAAGAGTTTCAAAGTTTTTTTAGATGTCTCACCTTTAAGTAGGTCAAGGAGGATCACCAATGGACAGCTGGTATGTTGAAATATTTACCAATTTCTATATAGAAATGGGGAGGATAACTATGGATTTTGGGATAGGTCTTCAAATAATGGTTCAAAAGCATGATTCCATATAGGTAATTTTGGATCGAATTATATCGTTCTCCCACATCCTTATTTAATTCATTTTGAGGGATCATGGGAAGATCACATACTGTTAGTGTAGTTTTTATACAATAATAATTAATCAGGCCTCAATACGTATGGATCCTTTTGAATCATTATTTGTTCGTCTGTTTTTTACTCCACTTTTTTGTGTAGAAACAAGTGATACTTTACTTATTGGTCCTAGACCTATGCATGAGACAATATAGAATGTTTTGATTATCAGAAAGAGAATGGATAAGGATCAAATTTGTAAGAATTTATATGTGTATGACTATCATCGACCATTATCATTTGAGGTGGTGACCATGTTTTCTTATGAATCTCTACAAGTCTTGGAAATCATCATTTTAGTAAGAATTTAATGTTTTCTCATCATTATATTGGCATGTTTGAGATACTTGATCAAGATAAAGATGTGGAATATTTTTTTTCTTTATTACCAGAGTTCAGTTATATGCATAATGTGTCTCATTTATCTCAATTAATAAAGTACCAAATTGATCCTAACCTTGAAATTTGGTGGGACCATTTTGATTTTGAACTAGATGAAATGTTGATTCATGTTATGATATAGATTACAGATATATAAGAGGGTCTATTTTTTGGGAAAATAATTAGTTTAGTATGTGTTATATAGAATCATGGTTAGATTCAAGAAGAGACATAAGAACATGAAAAGTAAATTGCAGATAAATAGACCACACTCTTATGGAATAGCTTTGGTTTTATACATTATATGGAAGGAAGAGCAATGGTGGGGAGAATTTTACACTCCTAGTTTTAGTTAATTGATCTTTTCTTTATTTATTTTGAATATATATAATGATTTGTTTGTGTTTCAGAAGGTTTAAAGAGGTTTTAGCATGTTTTGGAGGTCTTTCTAGAGGTGAAAGGTGTGTGCACGGTTAGTGGAAATTTTGAACCACCTACATAAAATCATACAACATGTTTTGGGTGTCCCTAGGCAGATTCACATTTAGTTCATGGTTTTTCCAAACTGTGAAAGTACTCAAGTGAAATCATAAAATGTAAAATAGAGGTAAAAACATGGTTATTGTACAGTTTTTATAATTGAACAAGCCAATCATGACTGGTTTGGTCTTGAAATAGTAACACCACAATATTGGTGTGTGGTTTTCTTAAATATGTATCCAAAACTGTGTGAATTCTTGGCATACCCAGTATCACGTGCACGGTTGGTGAACGGTTTGACAACCTGTGTGACCTAACCATGAAATGTATAGTTGGTAACCCAAAAATTATTGTTTTAATCCTAATTAAGGACTTAATGTCTCATTAATTCCCTAATATCACAAGGTACGGAATTTTATTTTATACCAAGTCTCCATTAGTGATTCCTTTTGATCCAAATATAACTTTTGTCTAATCAAAGAACATTGAAGATCTGGATTCATCAGTAAGTCATTGTTCTTCCCCATTCTTCTTAGATATTCACTTCTCCTCTCTCTTAGAACGATAGATCTAATCCATTATGGAAATATATGTGTTCTATGATGAGAATATTTATTAGATATGATTGAATATATTAAATTATTGAATATCCAAGTCTAGATCTAGAAGATTTTAGTACCCTTATTTGTTTTTACCATCCATTGTAAGGTAGGTGGATTCTCTTTCATCACCTCCATTCTAGAACTTGAAGGATTATTTTTTATTAAATTTTTTCATGGAATTTTTTTCAATCCTTTTGTGATACTTGAAGAAAAAAATTGATTATTAATTTTTAAATTATGGGGTTTGGATGGTTTTTTAGAAACCCCTATTTGTTTATAATTTTAAAATGATAATTTTAAAATTATGGTTTGTTTCAATTCATGAAAGTTATTTGATGAAATGTTTTCAAGAGATAATTTTTTTATATGAAATATAATTTTTCATGGAATTTGGTAAATATGGTCAGTGTGAGTTAATTGTTTGAATGTGACCTAAGATAAGTGGTGTGTGCCATTGGGACACATTCAATTCTTGGGTGTCGCCCTAAATAAAGGGCATGTTTCATTAGGGCACCTGGACATTGGTCACCATGTGACAACTTGGTGGATTGATGAGAGACGTCTCCTGAGTATGTAACTATCACTTAGAATACATGTGTGTGTGGTAACATGATAATGTGTACAAAAAATAATGAGAAATTTTTTAAATTCTTTATTTATTGCTTTCCATGTAAATTGATTATAATTTCGATATAAAAAAATTTATCCACTGAAACCATATTTATTATAATAAAATGTTTTGAATTTTATCACTAGGATTTATTTTTAGTTTATATAAACTATAAAGTTGTTTTTAATTTTTTTATATAAAATGTTATAACCAGTTATTATCATAATGGTGTGTGTTGGGATGTCTTCAGGGAATGCCTACTGAGTTAATACTCAACCCCTTATTGGGAACTTTGGTGTATTTTCAAATTTTATTCACTAAGATATAGGTAAAGGGAAGGTATCATATTTATCTAGTGATGTATCTTGATACTATAGGCATAGAATGTGGATTTGGATCTTGGATATTTGTTGTATTTTGTTTTGGATCATGTCCCTTAATGTCTATGAGTCATGTTATCTTTTAGTTGTGTATTTTATATTCTATGTTTTTTTGTAACACTGATATTTTTTTATGTTGTATTATCTTTTGGTTGTACTTATTAGTAATCATGCATCATATATTACTTTTTATTTCTACGTTATATATTTTCTAGGTATTTTATCCTAAAAGTGAAATTTTCCTCCATGATCTTTTAATCCATTGGAATTTATTTTTTTCCTTTGGTGACTTGGAGATGTCACCTATGGCTAGTAACACCACCTCCTATTCCCAAGTCAATGGGTGAGGGGCGGGATGTTACAACCTGGGAAGTATCATGCCATGATATTGAGAATTGTTCTATGGTGTGTCAATCTAATTTTTACTGAGTATTTCATTGGAATTTGGTGCAACTAAAATGTTAAAGATTATATGAATCTTGTTGCAATTATTTTACGTCACAACTTAATGAATTTCTAGGTTTTCATAAGAATTGGAATCTAGAAATAATTATTCCATGTTAAAGTACAGTATGTTATAATAATCATGGGATATATATAGATTTTAATTATTTGGGTAAATATTTATTCAATTTTAATAATAGATTTGATTACAATTTTTTAGATTTTAATTTTTACTAGATATTTCACTATGATGAACATTATTATCCTATTATTGGTTATCTTATGCCATGATAAATATCATTATTCCATAATGTGTTGAATTCTAGAATGTTTTCAGATTTGAATACCTAGACTTATTAGGATTGATTGAGGACTTTAAATAGGAAAATTTAAGAACATTCAAGATTACTTTGACTTTGAATTTTATAGACGTTATAGATGGAGGAGGATGAAGCAATCTAAAATTTATGGATTAATCATGAATATTGATGAAAATTATGATATATAAAATATCACTATAAATATATGATATTACTATTATTAAAAATAGATAAATTATTTGGGTTTATCATTGTTAGTGAAAAACCTAGATAAATAGCCATAAAAATGGCTAAGAATGAGAAAAGAATAGTGTATAGAACATCTATTGTATTTGGAGGACCCTAGGATGGTAACATAAGATCATACATTCTCATGACCATTCTTTGTTAATCTCATTACCTTTTAATTCATTTTTCATACCTATAGGAGTTTGAGATCATCTTCTTTCTCCATCCTCTTTGTTCATTGTTGATGATAAAACATGAACGTGTGATATAGGATCAAAACTAATAAATGTAAAGTACATATACACTTGATAAAAAAAGTGTGTGAACCTTATAGTCCCTAATATATATGTTTTTACTTTCTTAATTTATATACATCTCAAAATCATTATCTTTATTCTCTTATAAATATAAGATATATGCATTAACTGTTATCAAGAACATAATATTTATGAAAAGAGAAAATGAATAAAAAAATTAATTGAATAAATGACCACTGATCCATTCCCTTTTAATTAGTGGGATTCTCTCTTTAGAGAGAAATACGATTATTGAGAGGCATCTCCAAGTAAATATTAGGAAAAGGATTATGTGAATCTAAACACAGTAATAATTTTTTTATGGATTGGTTAAATGTTTATTCCTTGAACATTGAAGAATGATGTCTTCGAGGAGACCTCCTTTGAATTCTAAAAAAACACCCATCAATAATTTGTTGTCTAATGATCCACCATTGGAATAATAGTTTCTTATGTTCTTTTTATGAAATTTTCAAACACTCATCATGGTAGTGCTATCATAGGAACCTCCTCTTGTGAATGTGTCTCTTATGTTTTAAAGGAAGAACATGCTAATATTTCTTTGGTTTATGGGACTTAAATTTGTGTAATAATGTTTAAAGAGGATTAAAAAAAACTTTATGTTCATATAAACCCCTAAGGTTGTGGAAGTTTGATTAGCTACATCCTTTCTAAACTAACTCAAAAGTGAGTAGTGAGATTTGATTTGAAAATATAATTTTCTTGAAGGTTTTTATTGAGAATGATATGAAAATTTATTTAATTATTATTTATATCCCCATATATTTTTGGCATCAAAGACCACAAATTTATTCAACTTATAGAAGAAAGACAAAACAATTATAAAATATACTACCAATTTTATAATATTGTTTTAATTAGAAAGTGATATGACCTAAATACCATATATAACTGATGTGTAATGTATGATATATATTGTGTTGTATTGTATGGAATTCATTCATACTAGGAATGTCATACTCCTTGGTGTTTAGCATATCATAAAAAGAAAATTATATGATATCATGTTACTTACAACCAAATGTTCTAATGTTAAAATTCAAATAATTATGCATGTAAGCTATCAATAATATAATCGTTTACTAAAATGAAAGTCATGGGATAATATGTATTGGATGAATGTTACTAATGTATTAATTTCATGTCATTCCTTTTTATCATACTTTACAAACATATAAGAAAATTCATGTAGATTAAGGAGTATCCTTGAAAGGCCTATATAAAGGAAGTCACTATGAGATGGTGGAAATGTGATTTTTCCCAAGTCTTGACTGAATCTATATTCTCCTAAAGATTTTTTCCTCCTCTTTTCCTTATCCACTTAAGAGATACTATCATATCATTGTTTTAATAAGGATCCTTATGAAAACCCTTGTATTTATTATGCATAAATTCATGATTTATTACATAAAAATAAACTTAGTATGACCTAGAATATTGTGAAGCCAAGTGTATTTGGTAATTAGGTTCATAGAACATAATCTTGATACATGAGTACAATAATATTATAGAAAAAATAATTAAAAATCTTCTAAAATTCCATATCTTTTAAATTTTCAATGGATAACCTGGGGGAATACATAAGAAATGGGTGAGCTATAAAAGCCATTAAGGGGATAAGAAAATAATAAAAAGATGAATGCAACACATTTTAGTCAATAGAAATATCAACGAGTCATGAAAAATGTGAGAATCATAATCTTGAACAATGAGGTATGATATAGTATGATATTATAATGGTGACATGGGAATGTGGCAATAACATTAAACATGACATCATAATAATAAGTTAAGGTTATCCACCAAGACATCATAACATTATGTTCTTAGGATAAAATCTTACACACCATACATGGAATCACATGAGACTAAAACATTACCTAATGAATTGGAGCACTATCTGGGTGCACCCATCATAATTAAATCATGTACATGCATAATTATACCGCAAAGATCATATAACATAAGAACATATTTTATCACATTTAATCTCATGATTAAGGATTATGGATTATGTAGATGGATTTACCCGATCAATTAAGTATAGGTACAACTAGTTTAATACCCTTGGGTGGAAAAGGGTACGGTAATACACTTCAAAATATTTTTCATGGAAAATCATAGGAAAATTTCGATAGCATAATGTGGGCATATAAAGATTCATGGGAGGTATTAATGATAGTGAAAGTGGGTATCTCATAACTTTTTCATAAAAAGGGTAGTAATAGGGATATGTAAGAACATAATCCAAAATTAAAAAATGGGAAATAAAAGTCATATGAAAAAAAGGGTGCTTGAATTTAAAGTTTGGCATGAAAAATCATAGTAAAATTTCAGCAGCATAACGACAGAACATAAAGATTCATTAAATAGTTTAACAAGAATGAAATGGGTATATATTAATTTAAAAATAAAAATTATAGTATGGGGGTGTGGTAAAACATATCCCAATAATAGGAATTGGAAATAAAATGCATAAAATAAAGAAGTCTCTTGAATGGAAAAGAAGAGAGTGAGGCCCCTTACTAAATTTCGGCATAGTAACGGCTTAGGTAAAGGTTATAAAGAGAGGAGATAAATGATCTATCATTATAATAAAATAAATTGAATAATAAAGTGACATTTTTAAAATATTTTAATGATATCCTGTCATGACCCGTCCCCCAGGGCCTGTGCCGTGACTACCCCAAGCCCGCCTTCCATAGGTCAGGGGCTGGCGACTAGCACTGAAGGTGTATTCTTTAAAATTGGGAAGGCATTGCCTTTATATCCTGTAAACACACGCAACCAAGAACACATCAAATTACAAACATGAGTAAACTGTATAGTAAAAGTGTGAGTATAGTAAGAAAAAGGGGCCAGAATACAAGCCCAAATGGAAAGTACAGGTAAACTGCAAAGTAAAAGTAAACTGGAACAGCTCCTATGAACACCCGCCAAGGATCCTACCTGAAGGGTAGGTACAGCTCTCGAACGTTCTTCTCTTCGGTACGCCTCGTCTAATGTCCACCTCCGAGCTACCTCCAGTTCTGGTACCCTCGTCCTTAGCCAGTGTTGTCCATCATATGCACCAAATACAACAATGTGCGAGCATAGATCGTGCAGGGGTGAGTATAAAGATACTCAGTAGGGACCTTGAGACCCTCAAGGTATCACAAAATCCACAAAGGATAAACCACAAAGCATGAAATCAACTGACAACCCTACTTACTTTTATGCCCATACATATACCTAAGTTATCAAGTATGCCCATCTCAATCATGAGGAAACACAGATTCCAACTCAAAATCCCAAGCTCAACAGTTCCACAAAGGAAGGAGTACTGCGAAGGTAAGTACCACACAGGTACGCCACACAGAATAATACCACCAAGGTATTACCACAAAGGAAAGTACTGCACAAGTACGGACCCAGCTCACACCAGGTATAACTTAGGTATAGTAGTAGATATGATTAGATGTAACTATTAATTCATCTTACTATGTTAAGAGGCAGACCCGCGAAGGATCCAAAATCATCATCAGACCCACAAAGGATCATAGTACATCATTAGACCCACACAGGATCCTAGTACCTCGTCAGACCAACACAGGATCCTAGTACATCGTCAGAACCACAAAGGATCCTAGTACATCATCAGTACATCGTCAGACCCACACAGTATCCTAGTACATCATCAGTACATATTCAAACCCACACAGAATCCTAGTACATCGTCAGTACCTCGTCAGACCCATACAAGATCCTAGCACATCGTCAGTACGTCGTCAGACCCACACAGGATCCTAGTACATCATCAGTACGTCATCAGACCCACACAGGATCCTAGTACATCGTTAGTACCTCGTCATACCCACACAGGATCCTAGTACATCATCAGTATGTCGTCAGACCCACACAGGATCCTAATACATCTTCATTACATCATCAGACCCACACAGGATCCTAGTACATTGTCAGTACGTCGTCAGACCCACACGGGATCCTAGTACATCGTCACAGACAGCTACAGGGTTCCCGTACTAAGCTCACTTGTCTCTGATAGGGTCTGCTCCTCAAGCCACTAGTTAATACTCCAACTGTCACGAAGTCCCATGAATAAGTATCCCAAAGGACTGCCACATCATAGGGGTCTCAATGCAATAGACGGTGCACCAATCGGATGCTCGATCTATAAGTTATTAGCCTTTTAATCTCGAGGGCCCAGTTGGATTTGTGCTCGATCCAACCTGAATGTACCCAAACTTTATCAAAAACTTTAGTGAGGTATACCAAGGTACTGTCTCGCTCTAAGGTTTCCAGATTCGTAGACAGTTCGTCAAACGGACGCCCGGTGCCAAAGTTATGGCCAAAAGTATGGAATGGGTTGAAACTGGTCCAGGTCCGGTCCGACCCGGTTGGACCAACCCGGCCCGACCCAATGGGTCCGGCTCAGCCTGTGGTAAGCGATCCAACCTAGGTAGCCCGCAGTGCGGTGGGGCGCCGCAGTGCGGAGGGGCGGCCGTGGTGCGGCAGTCCGCCACGGCTGGCTGGATGGCCAGCCGTCCTCTCTGCGTAGTGCGGTCGCGCGCCCCGCCTTCACCGGCAGCCGGCAGCGATTCGACCTCCATTCCCTCACTATCGCGGAACAAGGTCGTGGTTCTCTTCTGTTGGGCGGTGCGGTCGCATCGTCACCTTCATCGTATCCAGTCGTGGTACCGACCTCCATTCTTGTGCCCCACCGGTGTCGGTTGTCATCCTCCTCTATCGCGATGAACACACCAAACATGAAGGACGGTAGAGGGATTGAGCCATGTTCGTTTGGACCTCTCCCTCCGCATTAGTTCGGTATCAGGCGAATATAGATGATTAATTCGACGTAAAACACGAAGAATAACAAAACCCCTACCTCGAAGGTTTGTTGATGTCAGTGAGGAGAGAAGTGCGGACGTCGATTCGTCATTCTCTAAGATGTCCCACATTGGAGGTGGCATGTTCTTCATTGATGAAGTTCTTCGTTGGGAGGTGTTCTTCGTTGGAGAAGCATAATCCTCCCAAAATCTCTCCCCTTCTCCTTTTCCCACCAAAAGAATGAGGATCCAATATAATTTAACTTAAGAATATTAATTATATTGGCATAATTAAAATGCTAACACATTTCATTAATTGTTAGTTGGATCCAACAATTAAATAGGGAGTTGGCATAATTAATTTAGAGGAAACCTAGGGTCACCCCCCTCATTAAAGAGGGATTTCAAGAGTCAGGTGGTCCCCACCTTTGAATTCAAATTGGGGGTTTTAGTTCGGGTGGTCCCCACCTATATAACCCATGTAGAGAGGTTTCAAGACTAAAAAATAAAATGTTAAATAATTTTATTTTTATTTTCCCATGAAAAAGTGAAAAACTATCTTTCAACCTCGATCTACTGTGGTCAAGGTAAAGGTCTCCTTAAGCGAATACCAGCGCTTCGAGTTCAACGGTGTCCTCGGATTTCAATTCCGAGCACCGGTTCAAAAGTTACGAAAACTCACTCGCACGTTTACTGAATGTACCTGAAAAAAAGTTCAAAAAATCATTCCGGGCACACCGGGCCTCAGAATCACACACCGTCAATTTTCGCAGACTCTTAAAATTCCCATATAATTAAAAAAAATACATGGAAATTTTGGGTCTTTACATTCTCCCCACCTCAGGGCTTTACGTCCCCATAAGCCACAACTCAAAACTAGGAAAACAAGTGGGGATATTGAGCACGAATCTGAGCCTCCCACTCCCATTTGCTCTCCTGGAGGTTCTCGTGCTGCCAGTGAACGTGAACCAGAGGTATTGACCACCCACAAAGAAATTTCTCCTATTAATCCTCAATCTCCATTGGAACCTCTGAAAACGTCGCCCCATCGTCGATGTCCAGCTCGTCGTGATCGATGACGTGAGATGGGTCATGAACGTATCTCCTCAACTAGGATACGTGGAAGACGTCATGCACCCGGTGCAACTGAGAGGGAAGTGCTAAGCGGTAATACACCTTTCCAACTCTGCTAAGGACCTGGAAGGGTCCAATGAACCTCAGAGATAACTTGTCACCCCGGTCAAATCTCTACAAACCTCGTCGAGGTGAGACCCATAGAAAGACGTGGTTGTCATCCTTAAAATACAGAGGTCTCTGTCTTCTATCGGCATAAGACTTCTGTCTGCTCTGTGCAGTCTTCATCCACTTCTGGATGATCTTCACTTTATCTGTGGTAGCTCGTACCATCTTTGGTCTCACAAGTGTTGACTCCCCTGGGTCAGTCCAACACAAAGGTGATCTGCAAGGTTGCCCGTACAATGCCTCAAAAGGTACCATCCCAGTAGTGGAGTGATATATGTTGTTGTATGAAAAATCCACCAAAAGAAAGTGATCCTCCCAACTGTGACTGAAGTCGAGGACTCAAGCACGTAGCATATCCTCGAGGGTCTGAATGGTTCGCTCAGTCTGGCCATCCGTCTGAGGATAGAAGGTGGTGCTCAAACAAAGTTGTGTCCCAAAAGCCTCATGAAACCCCTTCCATAGCTGTGAAGTTACACGTGTATCATGATCAGAGATAATCGTCAAGGGTACTCCATGTAGTCGCACAATCTCCTGCACATAGAGGCATCTCAAGCTCTCTACTGAACCATGCCCTCTGATCGGTAGGAAGTGGGTTGACTTGGTGATTCAGCCGATGATCACCCATATAGAATCATGACCTATGAATGTACATGGAATTCCTATCACAAATTCCATGTATATCTCATCCCACTTCCACTCTGGGACCTCTAAAGAATGAACCAAGCCTACTGGTACCTAATGATCTGCCTTCACTTGCTGACAACTGAGGCACCGAGAGACAAACTCTGCTACTACTTTCTTCATTCTCGACCACCAGTGTTGTTGTTGAAGGTCCTAGTACATCTTTGCCACTCCTTGATGTACCTCTAGAGGGGATGTGTGGAACTCCCTCAACACTTCCTCCTGAAGTGACACTGGTACCATGGCACGTCCTCTGAAGAGAATGATGTGCTACCCACCTTCAGAAAATTCATCAGGTGCTTATCCTGTGGATATCTGAGCATGTCGAGTATCACAGTCAGCATCCCCACACTGTGCATCCCTGAATCACTGAAGAAGTGTGAGAGTGACTGTAAGAGATTGAATAAAATCTTCTCCATCCCGATCCACAAAGGATATCTATAAAGCAACCAGATGCTCTGTCGTTTCACCTAGAAGCTTTATACCAGATCTCCTACTGAGTGCATCTGCTGCAACGTTCCTCTTCCCAGGAGTATATACTATCACAAAGTCATAGTCCTGGAGGAACTCAATCCAATGTCATTGTCTTAGGTTCAGGTCCTTCTGAGAGAAGATATACCTGAGACTCTTGTGATCTGAGTAGACTGTAAAATACCCACCCATCAAGTAATCTCGCCACATCTTCAAGGCGAAGACCACTGCTGCTAACTCCAGGTCATGGGTAGCGTAGTTCTATTCATGTTGTCTTAGCTATCGAGAACCATATGTGATCACTGCTCACTCCTAAATCCGGACACATCTGAGCCCGGTCCCTGATGCGTTGTAGTAGACTACGTACCCTACACCCTCCTCTGGAAGCCTCAAGATGGGGGGGCACTAGTCAGCCTCTGCCTCAGCTCCTGAAAAATATGTTGGCATCTCTTCGACCACACAAAGGCTTTCCCCTTATTCGTCAATGCTGATAAAGGTGCTAAAACTCTGGAGAAATCTGTCACAAACCTCCGGTAGTATCTGGCTAAACCTAGGAAATTTCGTACCTCCGTCACACTCCTGGGTGGCTCCCAAGAAAGTACCGCCTCAATCTTCACTGGATCCACCGCCACTCCAGCCTCTGAGATAACATGTCCTAGAAAGTGAACTTCTCAGATCCAGAATTGGAACTTCGAGATCTTACCATAAAGTTGGTGCTCTCGGAGTGTGTCCAGAACTATATGCAAATGATAAACATGCTCCTCCTCAATAGTTGAGTATATCATAATGTCATCAATGAAGACCACTACAAAGCGATAAAGGTATGGCTGAAAGATCCTGTTCATGAGTCCCATGAACATTGTTGGGGCGTTGGTCAAGCTGAAAGGCATAACCAAGAACTCATAATGGTCATAACAACATCTGAAATTTGTCTTCTGCACATCCCTATCTCGTACTCTGAGTTGATGATAGCCTGATCTGAGGTCTATCTTCAAGAACCACTGTGATCCCTTCAGCTGATCAAAGAGATCGTCAATCCTCGGGAGTGGGTACTTGTTCTTCATGGTCACCTGGTTCAGGCGTCGATAGTCAACACAAAGCCTCAAGCTCCCATTCACCTTCTTGGTGAACAAAATTGGGGCTTCCTAAGGAGAAACACTAGGCTGAATGAATCTCTTCCCTTGTAAGTCCTTCGGTTGTACCTACATCTCACGAAGCTCTGCGGGAGCCATCCGATATGCTGGTGTAGATATCGATGTCATCCCAGGGTACAAGTCAATGTAAAAGTTCACCTCTCTGCGAGGAGGTATACCTGAAACATCATCAGGGAAGGCATTCGCATACTGGTCTATCACTACAGGATAACTCGGACTCTCCACATCATCCGCTCTGAGGGTAAAGCTAGACAACTGATGAGTGATTAGTTGCACTCTCCTCCGGGTAAGTCCATCATGTGATACAAAGGCTCCCTTCTCGCCAGTGAAGGTAAACTCGATCCCATCCGTGTGGATACACCGCACTTTGTGCCTAATACAGTCTATCTAAGCATATACTGTAGATAACCAGTCCATACCCAAGATGACGCCGTAAGGCCTCGACGCCGCTACTAGGAGATCTCAGTCGAAGCTATCTCCTCCTAGAGTAAGCTCACACTGTCGGCACCAGTGCGTAATCATCGAATCCTCTCCTATAGAAGTCTCTAGCCATAAGGATCGATCCAACAGCTCCGTCGGAATCTCCGAGCTCCGAACGAGGGCAGTGGAAATAAAAGAATGACTAGCACCTGTGTCTATAAGTACTGCAGCTAAGGTGGAGTAGACATAGATCATACCTCGTATCATCTCCAGAGCATCATGGTTATAGGCCTTAGCTGCCTATAGAAGACTGGCGGCAAGGATCGCCATAAGATCAGCTGGTGTCCCTACCAGTAGAAAGACTCTCCCACAGCCTCCAACCAATCCTCAGCCATCTGTGGGTTCGTCTCTCCCCTGAACTTGGGTGGCCTCTGGCATTGGAACTCATGCAACGCGCTCAAGTGGCATGCACCCTCTGCTGCTGGGGCTGGTTGCATCGGTGGCCTAATGGGTAATGGTACTGGTGGTGCCTCTACTGGAAGAGGGCCCTACACCGAGGCCTCATCGCTTGGAGGGCTATCAGTGCGTATTATACCCGGAACCCTAGTTGGTTGTCTGTGTGGAGACATCCTGAAAAGAAACAGGTGTGTCATGGTCAAAAAGTTATACCTGGTGAGCTAACTCAAAGAGATCACAAAGAAAACTCTTGATAACACACACTCAATCAGTGTTTTTGTGCACTGAGTCAGAAATCATAAGTCAGGGTCCTGGTGTATGGATACGTCGGTCGTCGCACCAACACTGGATTCCCTAAACTGATAACCACACTCATAACACTTAACACTATGACTGTTAAAAATATCAGTCTAATTTTCTATGGTAGAACCGACTGCTCTGATACCAATTTGTCACGACCCGTCCCCCGGGGCCCGTGTCGTGACTACCCCAAGCCCGCCTTCCATAGGCCAGTGGCTGGCGACTAGCACTGAAAGAGTATTCCCTAAAACTGGGAAGGCATTGCCTTTATATCCTGTAAACACACGCAACCAAGAACACAACAAATTACGAACACAAGTAAACTGTATAGTAAAAGTGTGAGTATAGTAAGCAAAAGGGGCTAGAATACAGCCCAACTGGAAATTACAGGAAAACTGAAAAGTATAAGTAAACTGGAACAAATCCTGTGAACACCCGCCAAGGATCCTACCTGAAGGGTAGGTACAACTCTCGAACAGTGGTCTATGCGGTACGCCTCGTCTAATTTCCACCTCCGAGCTACCTCCAGTCCTGGTACCCTCGTCCTCAGTCAGCATTGTCCGTTGTCTGCACCAAACACAACAAGGTGCGGGCATAGCCCGTGCAGGGTTGAGTATAACGATACTTAGTAGGGACCCTGAGACCCTCAAGGTCTCACAAAATCCACAAAGGATAAACCACAAATCATGAAATCAACTAACAACCCTACTTAGGTATATGCCCATACATATACCTAAGTTATCAAATGTGCCCATCTCAATCAAGAGGAAACACAGAGTCCAACTCAAAAGATCAAGCTCAACTGTTCCACAAAGGAAGGAGTACCACAAAGGTAAGTACCACACAGGTACGCCACACAGCAGAATGCCACCAAGGTATTACCACAAAGGAAAGTACTGCACAGGTACGAACTCAGACCCACACAGGATCCTAGTACATCGTCAGTACCTCGTCAGACCCACACAGGATCCTAGTACGTTGTTAGTACGTCGTCAGACCCACACAGGATCCTAGTACATCTTCAATACCTAGTCAGACCCACACAAGATCCTAGTACCTCGTCAGTACGTCGTCAGACCCACATAGGATCCTAGTACAACGTCACAGTCAGCTACAGGGTTCCCGCATTAAGCTCGCTTGTCTCCGGTAAGGCTGCTCCTCAAGCCACTGATCGATACACCAACTGTCACGAATTCCCATGAAGAAGTATCCCAAAGTATTGTCATGTCATAGGGGTCTCAACGCAACAGACGGTGCATCAATCGGACGCCCGGTCTGTAAGTTATTAGCCTTTTAATCTCGAGGCCCCGGTTGGATTCATGCTCGATCCAACCTGACCATACCCCAAATTTATCCAAAACTTCAGTGGGGTATACCAAGGGACCGTCTTGCTCCAAGGTTTCCAGCGCCATAGACGGTTCATCAAACGGACACCTGGTGCCAAAGTTGTGGCCAAAAGTATAGAATGGGTCGAAACTGGTCTGGGTCCGGTCCGACCCGGTCGGACCGACCCGGTTTGGGTCAACCCGACCCGCGGTTAGTGGCCCGACCCACGTTGGGTGGTCCGGCCCGCGCTGGACGGCTCAGCCCGGTGGCTCGTGGTGCGGCGGGGCGGCCGTTGTGCAGCGGTGCGGCGGGGCGCCTCGATGCGGTGAGGCGGTCGCAGTGCGGCTGGGCGGCCGCGGTTGGCCGGATGGCCAGTCGTCCTCTCCACGCGGCGCGGTCGCACGCCGTTCCTTCGTCGGCGGCCGACGGTGAGTCGGCCACCATTCCCTCGTCGTCGTGGCACAAGGTCGCAGTTCTCTTCTGTCGGGCGGCGCGGTCGCGCCGGCGCCTTCATCACGACCGGCCGTGGTGTCGGTCGCCGTTCTCGTGCCCCACCGGTGTCGGTTGTTCTCCTCCATCACGATGAACACACCAACCATGAAGGACGGCGGATGGATCGAGCCGTGTTTGTTTGACCCGCTCCCTCTGCATTAGTTCGGTAGCAGGCGGATCAAGATGATTAATTCGACGTAAAACACAAAGAATATAGAAACCCCTACCTCGAAGGTTTGTTGACGTCGATGAGGAGAGAAGGGCAGATGTCGGTTCGTCGTTGTCGAATACGTCCCACGTTGGAGGTGGCGCGTTATTCGTTGAAGAAGTTCTTCGTTGTGAGGTGTTCTTCATTGGAGAAGCATAATCCTCCCAAAAGCTCTCCCCTTCTCCTTTTCCCACCAAAAGAATGAGGTGCCAAAATAATTTAACTTAAGAAAATTAATTATGTTGGCACAATTAAAATGCTGACATATTTCATTAATTGTTTGTTGACTCCAACAATTAAATGGGGAGTTGGCATAATTAGTTTAGAGGAAACCTAGGGTCACCCCCCCCCCTCATTAAAGAGGGAGTTCAAGAGTCGGGTGGTCCCCACCTTTGAATTCAAATTGGGGGGTTTTAGTTCGAATGGTCCCCACCTTCATAACCCATGTATAGAGGTTTCAAGAATAAAAAATAAAATGTTAAATAATTTTATT
Source organism: Viscum album (assembly GCA_963277665.1). NCBI lineage: Eukaryota > Viridiplantae > Streptophyta > Magnoliopsida > Santalales > Viscaceae > Viscum > Viscum album. Next base: position 1,332,956,161 of record OY728132.1, on the reverse strand, counting down.
TTTATTTTCCCACGAAAAGGTGAAAAACTATCTTTCACCCTCGACCTACTGCGGTCGAGGTAAATGTCTCCTTAAGCGAATATCGACGCTGCGAGTTCAACGGTGTCCACAGATTTCAATTCTGAGCACCGATTCAAAAGTTACAAAAATTCGCTCGCACGTTTACTGAACGTACTTGAAAAAAAGTTCAGAAAATCATTCTGGGCACACCGGGTTTCGGAATCACGCGCCGTCAATTTTCGCGGGCTCGTAAAATTCTCATATAATTAAAAAAAATTACATGGAATTTCCGGGTCTTTACATATCCAATTGATATTCATAAGGCTAAATACAAAGAAAACCTTGAATGGAAAAGAAGAGAAAGAGATCTCTTACTAAATTTCGGCATACTAACGTCTTAGAAAAAAGCTATAATTAGAGAGAAATGAACTGTATAATTAAAAATATTTCATATTAAAATTAACAGGTCTATATAAAATCACTTCAAAACATAATAAATTGAGAATCAAAGGCTTATACAAAAGAATAACATGAATTGAAAGAAATGGAGGAAAAGAGCCCTTACCTTGGTAGGATGATTCTTCTATATAGAGAGGGACTCCTTTGAAACTTTGAACCACATTGGGGAGAGTTATTGATAGAGGATTCATACTCAATGTATTTGGCGTGGAATTTGAGGAGGTAATGGGGTATTTATACTTGATAAGGAGAGGTTTTAAGTAATTAAATAATGACTATTTTGTATTTAAAGCTAACCAAATTCACATGGTGTTAATTTCAATAAATTTTGTTGATAATTAATGTTTTATTGTTTGGTTAAGGACGTTAAAACCCTCAAACAACCATTTAATTTTGTCATTTTTAGTTGCATTATGTATTTACCTTTTAATTTTAACCCTTCATATTATTTTACCTATAACCGGGTAACTTTTTTTACCACGGTAATTTTTTTATGTATAAAAATATACCCTATTACCTAATTTGGATCTTATAATTCCAAATATGAAATCCATTTTACTTAATTTAGCTTACAAAAGTTGTAAAAATAAATTCTAATGTGATACGCGTATAACTCGTAAAAATAGTTTTTTTCAGAAAAGGTAAAATTAGTGTTTTCAAATTGCTAAGAATGTGTTTCTAAGTGTAACATGTCATTCTTTAAATAAATTTTGATCAATAATAAGGGTTAATAAATTTAAATGTTGATCATATTCAAATTACATCAGAATAGTTATCGTATTTTATAAAAATAGCATTTTCACTTTTTTAAAACAAAATCAACTTTATTATAAAATTCAAAAAAACTACCCAAATCTAATTTTGAAATGTTGAGCCATAAAATGACATTAAATTCATAAAAATAATCCTCTAGATATGATAATTTTTACTTTTCAATAAATCACTATTTAAATGAAAATTTAAAATTTAATAGAAAAATAATCATTCTCGCCATTATAAAATTCTGATGCAAGCGGGTTGCAGTGTGCTCCCCGACGTCTCTCTGAATGCGTCGTCTTCAATGGACCCTAGTTGCAAGGTTTGGGGTCGACAAACCTCCAATTTCGGTCTTCCAGGAATGTGTTAACACATGGGGCCTCAATCTTCCAGCTAGAGTATCGGTTCTAAATCGCAAGGGTTTCTGCATCGTTTTGGCTTCCTTGCCCGATTTCGTGACTTCTTGGTGCAATTGCCCCAGATCTGTGGGGCGATGGAGGTTTACCTTATCTCGAAGGTCGATGGATGTCCACTCCAGCAAGGACTGCTCCAAGGATGCGGTTTGGCTTTCTCTTCCCAGATTACCCCAACCTTTCATGAATTAGGGTTTTCTACAAGGAATCGGGAACTTATTGGGGTCGTACCTATGTTCTTCCACCTCCTCCCTATATCTGTATCCGAGAAATTTCTCTGATGGAGTTCTTTTAAAAGTCGCAGGGACAGGTTAACATTTCTTCTTTAGTGGTCATCTTTCCTTCCATAGAGACAGATGAATGTATTCCAACAGGAATCATGCAGGGTCAGGCGCAGAAGGAAGTATCCCCCTCCGAGGGTGCTCTTCTTAAGGTTCAAAGAAAATTGGTGCAGGATCATATCTCATTGTCTCCTCCAGCGGCCAACTTCCCTCCCCAAGAGCCGGTTTTTTGTACCCCAACAGAGAACACACGTGGATAGGCACCGGAAGAAGAGATCATCCCCTGATCCCCAGTGGTTGTTCACTCGAAGGATCTAAATGGTATGTGTACTAGGTCTCAATCGAAGTATAAGGTGATTCAAAAGTCAGTTCAGGTGGTGGAAGGCCATGGGTCAGGGGGGAAAACCAGACCTATCTGTTAATGTCTAGTCTACTTCTATGGAATTTCAGTGGACTGGGCGCCCGGGCAAAGCTGGACTTCATTTCCCATGAACTTTCTAATAATGTTATTTCCATGGTAGTAATTCTGGAGCCTAAACAAGAATCGTCCAGACTAAAGGAGTATGCTCAAAGGTTGAGGGTGCCATGGAAATCCGATGAATACACACATCTGGCTCTTCTGGAAAGTTAACTTAACTGATCAGTTGACTTTCATTGCACTTCGGACCAGTTCATAACATCTAGAATCAGAGTGAGGGTTCATAGCTTCTTTTTCTCATTTGTTTACGCAAAAAGAGATGCTCAGGAAAGGGAGGATATGTGGCAGGACTTATACTCACCATGAATGGTGGGGGGGTTTAATATAATAGTAGACCCAGTGGAAAAGCAAGGTGGAGGCGCGTTCCGAGGGATGCCAGTCAGGCCATTGTTTCTTTCATGGGAAGTGTAGAATGGGAAAATAGGTGAAACCCGAACCCCCAAAGTGTTCTCTCTAAAGGAGCCTTTGAAGTTCTATTATAATGAATAATTAAGACCACACCGGACCTCAAGTCCAATGTGGGATGCAGACTCCAACACTCCCTCTCAAGCTCGGTGTACTTAGCTTGGACACACAAAGAAAAAATAAAGCAAGCAACAGGCTGCAAACACTCCCCATCAAGCTGGACAGACCCAGTTTGATTACAAAACAAGAAGAAATAAATGAAACAGTACAAAAGATAAAGTTTCAACATTGCTGCTCCCCCTGGCGATGTTGATATTATGCTGCTGAAAAAGGTTGGGTAAACACCGAAAAAGTGTGGGGCCGGACAACAGAGCGCCGGGAAATCCACACCGGCGGGTCGGTCGTCAGAGCGTCGGGAAATCCGCACTACGGGCTGGTCAGTCAGAGCGTCGGGAAATCCGCAATGTCGGGCCGACCGTCAAAGCGTTGAGAAATCTGCACGGGAGGGTCGGTCATCAAAGCGTCGGAGAATCCGCAGGAGGCACCAGCGATGGGATGCGGTGATTCCGCAGGAGGCGTCGGGCAGGGAGGCGAGGATTCCGCAGGAGGCGTCGGGCAGGAAGGCTGAGATTCCGTAGGAAGCAGGAGGAGGCCGTCTGCTGGAGGGGCCGGTAAGGGTGAGAGATTCGCTGGGATGGAATCGCGCTAGCAGGCAGGGCCGAGAAAAACCCGCAGGAGGAGATTCCGGCGACAGGGAGGTCGTGGCTTCGGGCTGGCGTCGGAGCGCAGCAGAGGAACCGCATAGGGCCATCGCGGCTGGAGGTGCTGCGCGCACAGGAGGACCGCCTGGGGAGGGCGATTCGTGTGTAGCGGGAGAGACGGAGCCGACCGTTTCGGTCGCCTGGAGAAACGGAAGCTGGTGCGGGCAATTGCGGGAGCTGAATGGATCGTCGGGGAAGGCGGGAGCCGCTGAGGAAGTGGGGCTGGTTGTCGCCGGGAGTCCGCAGGAGAGACGACGATGGGGAGAGGGATGCCGCTTGGGTTGAGGGAGGCGGCGCTGGAAGCCGTCGAACGAAGAGGAAGGGCCTCCTGGAGTCCGTCGTGGAGCGTCACGCGCTGGGTGAAGGACCGGTGGGAGGGATCTGCAGCGGGAGATGCGGGAGCCGCGAGGGGTGACGGGGTCGAGCCGACGGGAGCCGCGCAGGATGACGGGCCTGAGCCGACGGGAGCCGCGCAGGATGTCGGGGCCGACACGTGCAACTGGGAGGAGACGCCGGGGAAGGAAGCCCGTCGCAGGGAGGACCGCGCCTGGGTTGGGGAGATCCGCCGGGAGGGAGGGATTCCGATGTCCGTTGCGCGGGAGGGGATCCGCGCAGTCGGAAGCCGCGAGAGGCGGGCCGCCGGGAAAAGCCGCAGGAGGCGGGCTGTCGGGAAAAACCGCAGGAGGCGGGCTGCTGGGAAAAGCCGCAGGGAAGGAGGCGGCGCCGGGAGGGAAGGAGATCCAGCAGAGGGGCGGGCCGCCGAACAGAGGCCGGCTGGGAGAGAACTGCCGAAGATGAGGCGGGGAGATCCGCCGGGAAAGCCGAAGCAGGAGGGATAGCCGGCAGGGGTCGCCTGGAGAAGCAGAGGCGCAGAGATGGATCCGTTCAGGTGGATGGAGGTCCGCCACAGGGGAGGAGCGCCGAGGAAGTTGGCGCGGCTGGCCGTTGGGATCATGACGGGAGGTGAGGGCAGGGAGCCGCGGGACGCGAGCCGCAGGAAGGAGCCGTCGCATAGAGGAAGCACACAGGGAGAAGTCGCATGGTTCCGTTGGGAGGGTTCTGCCAAAAGAGATCCGCTGGGTGGGAAGAACGCCGGACGAAGCCGTCGGGAGGGAGCCAGAATGAATGTCGCTCATCTGGTGCAAAATTTATCTGACCACTCTTCACCATTGATCTCTTTTATCTCATGAGTTGAGTAGAGGTGAATTATTCCAGTTCTCACATATGTGGATGGAGGAGCCCGACTTTCATGATATCATGATGGAGGATTGGAATCATCATCATCCGGGTAACTCATGGAGTTCTCTACAAAAAAAGATTAGGTGAACCAATGGTAACCTAATCAGGGCGAAGACACCTCTCCCCAGGGCCAGGCCTTGGAAGGCATCAGCAGATATATTGACAAGATAAAGATAATCTTGGAAAATGAAAGGGATGAGTCCAACTTTGATGAGCTTTGAAACAAGAAAAATCTCATGTAGGATATGTTACCAAAGCAAGAAAGGCTAGCTCGGGAAGCATCCATGATTAAATGGATTTGTGAAGGTGACCACAACACCGGGTTCTTACATGCCTGAGTAAGAAGAAATGTAGGCTTTAGATTCCTAACATTCTCATGGAGGATGGATCTTACTCCAATGATAGGGACATGGTAGGGGACCTAGAGGATGAGCACTTCAAATCCTTACTTGCAGGGCCCATCCCACGCATGACATGAGGCTATTCGGGTAAACCATCAGAACTCTTTGATATCATACCTCTCAGGGTGAATAGGGAGGATAATGAATATCTAATAAGGATCTCAGATGAGGAGGAGGTTCGTGAGGCGATTTGGACATTAAGTCTAGAAAGCGCACTAGGGTCTGATGGCCTCCCGAGTTCATTTTATAGGATCTCCTGGGACATCGTTAAGAGGGATTTAGTGCTGGTAGTGCATGACTTCTTTCATTTGGTCAACCTTCCTCATATTTCCTGTGCTATAAAGATCATTTTGGTACCAAAGGGAAGCAATCCTCACTCTCTGGGCTAATACCGGCCAATATGTATGTGCAACATACTGTACAAGGTTCTTCTAAGCATTCTCAACAAAAGGCTTGCGTCTTTCATGCATAACTGGATAGCTAATGAATAACATGGTTTCATCAAAGGTAAAACCATACAGGGATTAGTGGGAGTGGTGCAAGAGGTGATAAGTGACATTAATATCAAAAATTTTGGGAGCAACCTTGCCATCAAATTAGACATGAAAAAAAGCATATGATAGGGTGGAATGAAACTTTCTATTAAGGGTTTTCTCTAGCATGGGGTTTTCTTTGTGGGTCATTGATATCCTCTTTTGTTGTTTCAACTCGGCATGGCTAACCACATCCTTCATGGGCAAGCAATTTGGGTTTTTAAAAGCGGTAAGGGGTCTCAGACAAGGGGACTCTATGTCTCCCACACTTTTTATTCTCACCCAGGATGTGCTCAATCTGAATATTCATAGGTTTAGAGTTTTAGAGAATTAAACCATAACTATTACATAACAACTCAAATATTACAAAGTAGACACTTTTACTCACTATCCATTTTTTCACAAAATGAAACTCCTTAAAATAAAACATGATTTATTTTTCTTGATAAAAATCTTCTTATCATTCATCTTGACATCCAACTTTCTCTTATCCATCCTTACACCATATAAAAACATTTTAAAAAGTTAGGATGAGAACAAAAAGCTCAGTAAGGGAAATGATACAAGGAAAGAAAATGTTATTCCACTAATACTTATAATCCTAAGAAATCATACTTTTCACCTATAAAACATAAGTTCTTTCAAAAACCTCGGGAAGTCATGAGATTCATGAAAAACTTTTTAGCAATCATAAATCATAAAGGTAACTTATGGCATGAATATCATACTTACATTGCAGGTTTCACAACTACATAGGGAGTAATCATTATGATTACGTTTGGAATAACCATCATAGTATATTCCATAAATCTCTTAGAAGAAACCTTATTGTTTAACTTTGTATCATTACCAATTCATTGGAGAGCTATTACAGCCTCACCCACCCTTCGTTTATCACAGAACCACCTGTATACATAAGCAATGCCCAAGAATTATAACATAATCATAACACATAAAACAAGAAGAAAGGAAAAATAGAATTTCCACATTGCAATAACAAATTATCATTTCAAGGTATTGACATAATCGATCCATTCTCAAAAGCATATTCAATTACAAAAATACATGAAAAGGTAATATGATATTTATTTTTCTTTAAAACATTACGACTTGTAGAGGAAGTTAAATATTAAATAATGGTCACGGTGGCGGAAAGGTCGTTGTTGCCGCGTACGTTAAAAAAACATTCCTTTTTTCATTTAGCAAAACATTTTTTTAAAATAAAGTCTCCTTTTGAAAACCTTTGAATGAAATTAAAAGTCAAAGGGGTTTATTATACACTGTATAAAATAAGCTGGTGTATAACGTCAAAATATGTCTCAATAAAAGGAGATTGAGATGAAGTCTCTTACCTTGAGTCTGACTCGTCACGTACAATCATTATATTCCTGAATAATAAACTTGGGTTAATTTATACTTTATTGAGAATCTTTTTCAAGTTTATTATTTCTTTTTTATCACTTATTACCATGTTATAAAACTTATATAATTATTTAAGTTCAAATCGGGCATTTTGTCGATATTTGATACTTGAGTCAAAAATAAACTTGTTATGAAGTAAATTTTCCATGTGGTCATAAGTCCATCATCTCCGGAGTAGTATTCATGAAATAATCATCACATTTATGCATTAATAATACTTTTTTAAATCAAACCATTAATTATGGTTATGAAAAAATGAACAACGTTATAATCATGGAGATGGTGGGCCGTACGTACGCATGAGTAACGTTTTCCATTTTTCATTGATCATTATGGAAATAAGATAATTATTATTTTATATTTCCGGAATGATCATAATATTATTAACATCATAATAATCGTTTAAATATACTTATATATATTATACAAGTGATGTGATGAATAAAAGGATTCACATCACTTCAGGGAGATGATAGTTCACAAGTACGCACGAACGATGTAATCGATTTTATGTGCATGGAAGGTAAGAACATAATTGAAGTATAAATATTTTAAAATAATATATATGTCATGAATATCATATATAAACACTGATTTCGTCATTATAACTAGTCTCAATAGATATTAATGAAAAATGAACTATATCGGTTCGTGAGGCGGTAGTCTGTCGTACACACGAACAAAATGTTCATTTCGCATTTGATAAAATTGGCGATGGATTAAGGTGATGATATTAACATAATAAAATCTCAGTATATATAGGATACTGTAGTTATTATTTCATTTTAGAAGAAAAATATTTAAAGGAATTGGACGAAAAAATAAAATAAAAACACTTAAAAAAACGATACCTCTTCTTCTGTTGATCACCTTTGAAGAACATCATAACACCTCTAAGAAGGATGTTATGCCTAAATTAAGGACTCAAGAATGTGGGGAGGGATTCTAGAATGGGTTTGGGTAGATCGTGGCTGAAAAAATGGTTCTTGAAGTGTGAGTATTAGAGAAAAGTGAGCACCTTTTAATAGGAGAGGGGAAGAACACCCTTTGTGTAACGACCCAAACTTTTATCAATGAAAATTCCTCTTGATCTAATTAAATGTATTATTATGAAAAATGGTTATATAAAATACACACTTCCTTGGTTTTATGTTTTTCAATTTCAAAATACCGTTACGAATTGTTACCGTTGCTAATATAGTCGTTGAACAGTGATCACCTGATCAGTATAAATATAGGGCTTTAACAAATCCAATTTACTTAGACAAAGGAAGCGATGACCTCATCCAGTAGACTTGCCCCGTACGTAGCCCATTTGTCGGAGCTCAAAAAGGAGGTGGCGTCATTGGGCTTCGCTCTTGACCAAGCCCAAGCCAAGCTTCAACACGTTAAGCTCGAGCGGAACCGCCTACGGGAGAAGTGACAGTTGATAAAGATTACCAGCTGAACGATGTTATCCGAGCAACCTCAAGAGTCTGTCACCATCACACACCTTACTCTTCGGTCTTATGCGGGTTTTATAAGGGGTTATGTAACAAGACCTTAGTACTATGATTATGTACATTATTTTTGTATAGAGAATATACTTTCATTTTATTATTGTTACTTTGTAAATAGTTTTTTTAAAGAAAAAACAACATTTTTAGTTAATATTAAATTAAGAAATCTATTTTGATGAATTAATGGATTTTTGAATTAAATAATATTTTAATAAAAAATTATTAATAAATTACTTTTATTAAATATAAATGATCATACAATGAATATAATTGTAATTTTTATTAAGGTTTGAAAGCTATTTTTGTCAAAACCCATTAATTTTCGATAAATGTTGGTTTTTATTTTAAAAGTAAAAATTCACATATTTAGAAAATTATTTAGATAAAATGAATATTATTTTTGAAATCAGGATGTCGAAATTATCCAACGGTGATTTTTTCATAATTTTCTGAGAGAGTCGAATTTTTGAGTAAAAATTAAATACCGTTTAAATATATAATGTATTTTATGACATCATAATGACCACATAGCGATGTAATAAAATACTATAAACATTATGTTCGGCCAATATATGTTTTACCATTAAAATAATATGATTTTAGTTTGTTTGATTTATTTTACAAAGCCTTAGTGTACCCTCCAAGACTTATAAAACATTTTATCTTTTTAAAATGATTTCCTCGAGAGTGTGACTCACCACCACATAAGCAAGCCTAATATTTTAAGAAGTTCAGCCATTTTCCTTATAAAAAATTATTTTTCACTCCCCTTTGGCAAAAACCATGGACAAAAACCATGGGTTGGTTTATGGTTTGGATTATTTTAATGTGTGGTGACCCAAACCTAAATAATAAAGAATTCCCTCTCCTTTCTTATATAATCCCACTCAAGCTCCCACTTCATCTTCAATCAAATCCTTTGGAGTTCATCCAACCCCTACCCTCCTCTCTCTGTAATCCTCCCAAGGTTCCCCAAGATCCCAAGAATCTTCTCTCAAGCCTCTCCCAAGCCTTTAAGATCATACTTCCAAGGGATTTCTTCCTTTCTCATTTTTGTCCAATTTTCTTTAAGTTGTTATGCCCTTTTATTTTCAATTACAAATTTTGGGGTATGATTTCACACCTCCCCCATACTTTCCTCTTTATGTTTGAATGATTAGAGACCCCTTTCTCTCTCATTAATGCCTCCCATGTACACCCGTTACCATGCTAAAATTTCGTAAGAAATTTATCTCCCCTCATTTACATTCAATAAATTCTTTTGTATTATGAATATAAAATTCCATTACTTTTTTGGGTGCATGTATCTATATAATCCCCTTACTACCCATTTCATGTACATATGACGAGACACTCATTTCGATCTCATCAACCATTTTTATGAATTCTTATGTCATGCTGTTATGCTGCCGAAATTGCACCGTGATTTTCCAAGCCAAAGTCATTGTGTCATGAATACCATGCTCATTTCTCTATCAAGAGTATTCACCTTTATGCACGTTTACTTATTGATTATAGAGTTTCATTTATGAATTCCATATTCCTTTATCGTGGAATAAATTATGATCTTTAATGATTCGATATTGTATGATCCATGTGGCACACTTATGCATGAAATGAAATGTTTAAAAAGAGTGCACCCTAATAACACTCCAATGCATTGAGTAAAGATTAGTATCATGATACATCAAGTGCAATGAGAGTTTACTCATGCTAATTCAAGTGAACTGAGGGTTTAATCATGCTAATTCAAGTGCAATGAGGTTTTACTCATGCTCCATGTGCAATGAGTCTTGGCTCATGCTAATACCATGTTAAGTGTTGTTGCCACATTTCCATGTTGTGATAATCATGCTTTATCTTGACTTTATGTTCAGGTTTCTTTTATGCTCCATTGATATACCTATTGCCTAACATGTATGGTATTTTTCATGTTATCCTTTGTTTACTCCCTTACTGGGCTTTATAGCTCACCATTTTCTTATGCATGTCATCAGGTTATCCCATGCAATGCTAAGTACGAGGGAATAAAGTGGTCATGTAAAGGAAGTTTTCAATAAAGATGTTGTGTTTCATGTTTTAAGTAGTTATGTAATGTTTCTAATCCCCAAATACACTAAATCTCTCGATCTTCCATGTTGTATCAAGTGATGAGTTTATGTAATAAATCATGTTTAAGTGTGTAATAAAAAGTAGGGTTGTCATAGTTGGTATCAGAGGATAAGTTTAGTTATTTTTGGGATTAGGATTAGAAAACCCTAGTGAAAGCCATAAGGACAAGAATAAGTATAATAAAAACATCCTTAAATTTTGATGAGTATTGAGTAAGTGGTTTATCAAGAAAATACTTTCTTGTCTGGATACAAGTAGGTAGAGGCGGCTCTGAAACAAATGTACCTAGGAGTGAAAATTCAGACAAGGAGTTTCAGGCTTGACTCGAGGTATCCTGGTACATGACTATGGGCCTTGCTAAACTTTTGGTTACGACACTTCTGGGGGATATGATTTGGTAAATTCACAAGCTTAGTATGAACCATTGTTAAGGGAATAAAAAATACCCCTAAGAATATATTTTAGAAAGTAGATCATGGATAACATAGATTGAAGCCTATAGATTCATAAGTTAAGGAAATAAAAGTTATTTATAAGTCATCCATTTTTGTCTTTGGATTACTCTTTATGTGTTACCCCTAACATTCCTTTTATTCCAACCAATGACTGGTAATAGGAGGACTCAGGCTAAAAACTGATGTGAAGATCAATGTGATGACTGTTCTAATGAGATTCTCAATCTGATGGGAGTGGGAATCATGAACTTTGTCACGATACTCTCTCAGTTAACTCAAGATTTGAATAGAAACACGGGTCAAGAGGAATGTTCAACCCCCCTAAGAAAGAACAAGTCACAATCAAGAGCTTCATGAGACAAAAGCCTCATACTTTAAATGGATAATATGATCCCTCAATTGCTGAAAAAATGGATCAAATCTATTGAAAAGATTTCTCCATCCTTCAATGTTCTGAACAAGAGAAGGTTCTTCTAGCTGCTTATCATATGGAGGGTGAAGCTGATCAATGATGGACATTGATAAAAAATATGAAGCCTGAGGAGGAGATCGAGGCGTTGGAATTGAAGGATTTCCGGAAAATGTTTTTCGATAAATATTTTCCGCGCACCCTCCGACTTAAGATGGAAATGGACTTCCTTTCCCTCAAGAAAAAAGATGACGAATCCATCGGAGTGTACGGGTCAAACTTCAAAAGGCTTGCACGATACGCCTCCAACTTTGTCGTTACCCCCAAATGCAAGGTTTGTCGCTTCTTTGGTGGGTTGAAACCTAGCCTATGGAAAGCCCTAGTGATCCGTGACTTTGATAGCTATGAGAAAATTGGCTGATGTTCCCTCAAAGTTGAAATGGAGATCGGAGAATCTCAGGGGTATCATGGGGATAAAAAGTGTAAGGTGAAATTCAATTCTGGCGGTCTGATGGATAATTCCAACAGTGGTAGGAAAATCCAGCACCCTGCTTGCCAAAGGTGCGGAAAGAATCACCCTAGAAATTTCCTGAAGGGGACGAGGAAATGATTTAGGTGTGGAAGAGAAGGGCACCTAGCTGTTAACTACTGACAAGGAAAACCCGTGGCTGCAATAGAGGAGAGGAACACTCCGTTCGAACCTCAACGCATTGTTCATTGCTCCAACTGCAAAGAACCAGGGCACCTTGCAAATCAGTGCCCTAATCCAAGGGTTTTCAGAGGCAACCAACAACCTACAAGGCAACAAGGGTGAGCTTTTTCCATCACCACTGCCGAAGTGAACCCCGACAATGAAGTGGTGACAAGTATGCTAGTTATGTACTTTTTTATTATGGTTCTACGCATTCTTTTATATTCCGAAAGTTTAGTAAAACAATCCTAACACCACAAAAAAAATCATGGAAGTAAAGATGTCGGTGAGTACAGAAATTGGGGAAATCATTTCATCCCATGAATATAACTCCTTCCCTGTCATAATCGATGGATTAAACTTCCCAACAAACCTCATCATACTCCCTTTGGTGGAATTTGATACAATTCTTGGCATGAATTGACTTTTCTTATATAGAGCCAACATAAATTTCTGTGATAGGGAAATCACTCTTCATATAGAGAATCGACCCCTGATTTTATACAAGTGCAAGGAGGAAGATGAATCTTCTTTAGCACCATCATCTCAAGCGTGGATATTACTGCCCTATGAGCATGCATATCTGGCTCAGATGATTGAGTCTAAGGATGCAATCGTCCTTGAAGACATGCCTATTGTGATGAAATTTGCTGAAGTGTTTCCTGAGGAATTGTCTGATCTTCCTCCTAGAAGAGATGTTGAATTATCAATTGACCTTATACATGGGGCGTTGCCAATATCCAAGACTCCATATAGAATGGCTGTTATGGAGCTTGAGGAGCTAAAGAAAAAACTATAAGAGAATATAGATAAAGGGTTTATACTCCCAAGTGATTTACCATGGGGTGCACCAGTCCTCTTCGTCAAGAAGAAGGATGGGTCAATGTGCCTTTGCATCGATTATCGCGATCTTAACAAAATCATGATAAAGAACAAGTATCTTCTACCATGAATTGATGACTTGTTCGATCAGCTACGTGGACCACAATAATTCTCCAAGGTGGATTTGCGGTCAGGATATTACCAATTAAGGGTGAAGGAGGAGGATATCTTCAAGACTGCTTTTCGTACAAGGTACGAGTACTATGAATTCATAGTAATTCCTTTCAGACTCACTAATGCTCCAGAAATCTTCATGGACTTGATGAATAGAGTCTTTAGAGATTACCTTTAAAAATTTGTGGTAGTCTTTATAGATGATATTCTAATATACTCCAAAATCAAGGAGGAGCATGAGGATCATCTAAGAACTGTACTAGAGACCTTGCGAAAGGAGAAGATCTATAAAAAGTACAACAAGTGTGAGTTCTGGTTGAAGGAAGTCTCATTCTTGGGTCATATCATCACAAGTAATGAGATATCTGTGGATCCCTCCAAGACAACTGCAATTTAGGGATGGCCGAGGCAAAAATCAGTAACAGATATCCGTAGCTTCCTTAGATTAGCTGGATATTATCGCCGATTTGTGAGAAATTTCTCACAATTTTCAAACCCTCTTACCAAGTTAACTCGAACGGGAGTCAAGTTTTCTTAGAGTGATGAATGCAAAGAGAGCTTCAAGGAGTTGAAAAGGAGGTTTAACACTGCGCCCATGCTCACATTACCAATGATTGGATAACTTTTTGTGGTATTTAGTGATGATTTGAAGAAGGGCTTGGGTTGTGTATTGACGCAGAATGACAAAGTCATTGCCTATTCTTCAAGGCAATTTAAAGTTCATGAGAAAAACTACCCAACACATGATTTGGAGTTGGCTGCAGTGATCTTCGCTTTAAAAATTTGGTGGCATTACCTCTTTGGTGAGAAGTGTGAAATATATACAGACCACAAAAGCCTCAAGTATATATTCACACAAAAAGAGTTGAATATGTGCCAACGAAGATGGTTAGAGCTAATCAAAGACTATGACTGCTCAATCCATTACCACCCTGAGAAATTGAACAAGGTGGCGAATGCTCGAAGTAGAAAGGACCCAACAATTCTATCATTAATGAGAATTGAAAAGGATCCAATCTTCTTAGATTTGATGAAGATGGACATGAGAATCATAAATAAGGGAACATCATCAATCCTTTCAGAAATGATTGATCAACCGTCTCTTTTGGAAAGGTTAAAGGATGCTCAAAAGGATGATATGAGAATTTTGAAGAAAGTGGAAGCTATCAGAAAATGGAAATCCTCAGAGTTCAATGTCAATGAAGAAGTAATTGTAAGATTTGGGAAAAGACTATGTGTTCCATCAAATCTGGAGTTAAAGAAAAAAATTTTGGATGATGCACATAGTTCAAATTTCACCATTCACCCAGGAAATACAAAGATGTATTGAGATATCTGAGAGAATTATTGGTGGAATAACATGAAGAAAGAGATCACTGAGTATAAATCAAAGTTCCTGGTATGTGAGAAAGTGAAAGCTGAGAGGCAGAAGTCTAAGGGGATGATGCAACCATTACCCATATCAACATGGAAATGAGAGAACATCACCATGGACTTTGTCACCGTACTTCTGAAGACATCCAAAAAAAACAATGCTATCTGGGTTGTTGTGGATCGTCTTACAAAGACTACACACTTCATTGCAATTCAGGAGGATTTCTCACTGGATCAACTAGCATAGATATACATCAGAGACGTGGTAAGGCTGCATGGAGTACCACTATCTATTGTATCTGATTGAGATCCAAGATTCACCTAGAAGTTCTAGAAAAGTCTCTAACATTCTCTAAGCACTGAACTGAACTTCAGTACGGCCTATCATCCTCAAACTGATGGCCAATCTGAGCGAACAATTCAGAAACTAGAAGATATGTTAAGATCATGTTCTATGGACTTTAAAAAAAGGATGGGACCAACATCTTCCACTTGTTGAATTCTCCTACAATAACACTTTCCAATCAAGCATCCAAATGGCACCATATGAAGCCCTTTATAGGAAAAGGTGCAGAACACTAACATGTTGGGATGAAGTTGGTGAACATAAGCTGCTAGGACCTGAAATGGTCGAAGAAATGGTGGAGAAGGTGAAAACCATTTAGCAGCATATTAAGGTATCCCAAAGTCAACAGAAGAGTTATGCAGATAACTGTCGATAAAACCTTGAGTTCAAAGTTAGGTACATGGTATTTATATGCATATGTCCATGGAAGAATGTCATGAGGTTTGGAAATAAAGTGAAGTTAAGTCCTAGGTACATCGACCCCTTCTAGATTCTTGATCGTGTCGGGGCTATGGCCTATCGACTAGAACTTCCACCTACCATGGCCAAAGTACATGATGTCTTTCATGTATCCCTCTTAAGGAAGTACATACCATACCCTTCACATGTACTCTCTTCAGAGTTAGTACAATTATAGGATGATCTTTCTTACGAGGAGCATCCAGTGAAGATCTTAGATCGTAGGGAAAAATTTCTACGAAATAAGACAATACCCCTCATGAAAGTGTTGTGGAGAAACCAAAAGTTTGAAGAGGCAATGTGGGAATCAGAGGAAGTGATGAAGCAGAGTTACCCACATCTATTTTAGTACGGGAAAAAGAAATTTCGAGGGAGAAATTTCTTAAGGGGGAAAGATTGTAATGACCCAAACTTTTATTAATGAAAATTTCTCTTGATCTAATTAAATGTATTATTATAAAAAATGGTTATATAAAATATGCACTTCCTTGGTTTTATGTTTTTGGATTTCAAAATACCATTAAGAATTGTTACCATTACTAATATATCCGTTGAACAGTGATCACATGATTAGTATAAATATAGGGCTTTAACAAATCCAATTTACTCAGACAAAGGAAGCGATGACCTCATCCAGTAGACTTTCCCCGTACAAATCCCATTTGTTAGAGCTCGGAAAGGAGGTGGCGTCATTGTGAATCTCTCTTGACCAAGCCCAATTTGAGTTTCAACACGTTAAGCTCGAGCGGAACCACCTATGGGAGAAGTGGCAGTTGATAAAGACTACCACCCGAGCGATGTTATCTAAGACACCCCAAGAGTCTGTCACCATCGCACACCTTAACCTTTGGTCTTATGAGGGTGTTATAAGGGGTTATGTAACATGACCTTAGTACCATGATTATGTACATTATTTTTTTATAGAGAATATAATTTTATTTTATTATTATTACTTTGTAAATAGTTTTTAAAGAAAAAATAACATTTTTAGTTAATATTCAATTAAGAAATATATTTTTGATGAATTAATGGATTTTTAAATTAAATAATATTTTAATAAAATATTATTAATAAATTAAATTTATTAAATATAAATGATCATATACTGAATAAAATTGTAATTTTTATTAAGGTTTGAAAGCTATTTTTGTGAAAACCCATGAATTTTCGATAAATGTTGGTTTTTATTTTAAAAGTAAAAATTCACATATTAAGAAAATTATTTATACAAAATGAATATTATTTTTGGAATCAAGACGTTAAAATTATCCAATGGTAAATTTTTCATAATTTTCTGAGACAGTTGAATTTTTGGGTACAAATTAAATACCGTTTAAATATATAATGTGTTTATGACACCATAATGATCCAATAGTGATGTAATAAAATAATATAAACATTATTTTCGGCCAATATATGTTTTACCATTAAAATAATGTGATTTTAGTTTGTTTTATTTATTTTACAAAGGTTTAGTGGACCCTCCAAGACTTATAAAACATTTTATCTTTTTAAAATAATTTCTTTGAGAGTGTGACTCACCACCACATAATCAAGCCTAATATTTTAATAAATTCGCTCATTGTCCTTATAAAATATTATTTTAAACTCCCCTTTGATAAAAAACATGGTAAAAAACCATGGGCTGGTTTGTGGTTTGGATTAGTTTAATGTGCGGTGACCGAAACCTAAATAATAAAGAATTCTCTCTCCTTTCCTATATAAACCCACCCAATCTCCCACTTCCTCTTCACTTAAAGCCTTTGGAGTTCTTCCAATATCTACCCTAATCTCTCTATAATCCTCCCAAGGTGCCCAATCTCCCAATAAGCCTCTCTCAAGCCTCTCCCAAGCCTTTGGGATCACACTTCCATGTAAGGGATTTCTTCCTTTCTCATTTTTGTCTAATTTTCTTTAAGTTGTTATGCCCTTTTATATTCTATTACAAATGTTGGGGTATGATTTCTCACCTCCACCATAATTATCTCTTTATGTTTGAATTATGAGAGAACCATTTCCCTCTCATTAATTCCTCCCATGTACACCCGTTACCATGCCGAAATTCCGTAATAAATTTCTCTCTCCTCATTTACATTCAAGCAATTTTTTGTATTATGAATCTAAGATTCCATTAATTATTTTGGAACATGTATTTATATGACTCCCTTAATTTCCATTTTATGTACATATTATGAGACACCCATTTCTCTATCATCAACCATTTTTATGAATTCTTATGTTACGCCGTTATGCTGCTGACCGAAATTGCACCGCGATTTTCCAAGCCAAAGTCATTGTGTCGTGAATACCATGCCCATTTATCTATCAAGGGTATTCAACTTTATGAATGTTTACTTATTGATTATAGAGTTTCATTTATGAATTCCACATTCCTTTATCATGGAATGAATTGTCATATTTAATGATTCCATGTTGTATGATCCATGTGGCACACTTATGAATGAAATGAAATGTTTAAGAAGGATGCGCCCTAATAACACTCCAATGCATTAGGTAAAGATTAGTATCAAGATACGTCAAGTGCAATAAGGGTTTACTCATACTAATTAAAGTGCAATGAGAGTTTACTCATGCTAATTAAAGTTTAATGAGGGTTTACTCATGCTCCATGTGCAATGAGCCTTGGCTCATGCTAATACCATGTTAAGTGTTATCGCCACATTTCCATGTTGTGATAATCATGCTTTATCTTGCCTTTATGTTCATGTTTCTTTTATGCTCCATTGATATTCCTATTGCCTAACATGTATGGTATTCTTCATGTTATTTCTTTTTTACTCCGTTACTGGGCTTTATAGCTCACCCTTTTCTTATGCATGTTCTCAGATTATCCCATGCAATGATAAGTACGAGGGAATGTAGTGGTCATGTAAGGGAAGTTTTCAATAAAGATGTTGTGTTTCATGTTTTAAGTCATTATGTAATGTTTCTAATCCCCAAAGATACTAAACCTCTCAATCTTCCATGTTGTATCATGTAAAGAGTTTATGTAATAAATCATGTCTAAGTGTGTAATAAAAAGCAGGGTTGTCATACTTTGAAACTCTTAAAATATTAAATTAATATAAATTAATTTTTTAATCCAAATGACTCCAAATGAAGATATGTCGAAGATAGAATGAGTATATTTATAAATCCCCTCATCCAATAATTTTTATACATGCATTAATTTTATTTTAAACCTTATCATTTTGGTTTTCCCTTAATTATTATCTTTTAATTTTAATTATGGTAACAACATTTTAAATATTAAGAGGCTATTAATTTTACTTATATGGGGTGAATTTTCTATAATTGGACACTTACTGAATATTTCAACTATATCATAGTCACTTTGTGATTTTAGAATATTTTTAGAATTTTTAAATAACGTAATAAATTATTATTTTTATAAAATGTCAATTATGTCATTTGTTACACTATTCATTTCATTGAATTTAAATAAAATCCAAATAGGGAGATAAATTCATAAAAAAACAATTGAATTGACTTATAACATGTCATAGTCACCTAGAAAATTCGTGTATGACATAAAATATGTCAAATAATATTTATTTTAATATTTATATTATCATTTATTTGATTATTTAATTAATAAATCTATTATTACATCATCATTGTGTCATAATTAAAACTATTTATTTATTTTCTAAAAATTATAAATAAATTACCATGATTTAGGTAATCTTTTTATATTTTTAAATACTATTTATAGTCGAAGAGATCCTCTATATAACTCTTTATTAAAATACTTTACTTTTTTAAAAACAAAAGTGTAACGAAAATGACTATTCATTGAATATAATATTATAAATGCATTAGAGTAATCCAAGTGGCTCCAAATAGTCCTAAAATCGACCCAAGGATTATCATGGTCAGGATACACTCATCCAATTAATTTTGGACAAGTGTTAGGGTAGTATTATATTATTATAATATTAATTTTACCTTTAATTACTTGATTTACCCTTAACTGTGGTAATTAAAATAATTAATAAAGTTATTATTCATAATATCCAAAAAATAAAAAGGACCTATTCACATAATTTGGACCTTTTGATTCTAAATATGGAATCCATTTTTCCAAATTTTAAACATATAATTTTCATTAATTAATTTAAAATTAATCCCCATTGTCAAAATGAGAAAATGAGTTTTTTAAAAGTAAAATCCTTCAAAAGAATGACATGCATTTATATCTAATTTCAATGTGAATTTATTTTAATTTACCAAAATTGTATTAAATGATAAAAACATGAATTAATTACACTTTAAATCCAATTAAAAGGATAATCTAACTATATAATTAAATTATACGAAAAGGTAGTTTTGAATTAAAATGCAATATTTTTTTACTATTCATTAAAAAATGAATTTTATCCAAAAAATACCAAAAAATAAACCAAAGTGAATTTTAATGCCCCATTTTAAATAATAAGTTTATTTTGTCAAATAAAATATATAAAAGTGACAAAAACTATATTTAAAAAGGGTTTTCCATCAAAAGGTGGTAAAACAACCTTATAAAAATATTAGAGTGTTTTATGCTTAAAATTGAAATTATTCTCATTTTAAGCCACTAAAATTTATTATAAGAAAGTAAAAAACTTTTAATAAACATGTATAAACATAATATCAGTGGTTATATTCATTCCCACAAATACAATGACTAGATGTTTACTACCATTTAAAATAATAATACTAATAACATATTATTTTTCAGAATTCTCAGTCTTGTGCGCAACATAAGATTTTGAAGAAACCAATTGTTGTGTGTCAGGTACACTATCAGAAAAAGCATCCCTTTTAAAGTAAAATTAATATCTAATTTATAAATATTAATATATATATGAGAATTTCTTATTCTATTATTACCTGTGATGTTACATCCTTCCCCCATTTTGGAAATTGCATCCTCAAAATTTTATTCACCTATAAAATAAGTAAGGGTATTTATCCCTCATAGAATTTTCAGATTCTCATGTTGCCTCTTCAACCATATGGGTTTTCCACAAAACCTTAACCTCATGAATCACCTTATTCTACAACAGTTTCTCTCTACTGTCTAAAATCTGGACTAGTTGTTACTCATAAGAAATATTTGCTTCCAAATGAACTACTTATGGACTCAAAACATGATATAGATCCTGCATATACTTTTTTTAACATTGAAACATGAAAACAAATGTGCACTAGAGATAAAATAGGAGGTAAATCCACTCGGTAGGAAACTGATCCAAATTTATCTAGGATTTGATAAGGTCCAATGAACCGTGGAATCATCTTTCCCTTCTTACCAAAATGCATCACACTTTTCCATGATGAAACTTTGAGAAAGACATGATCACCTACCTAGAAGGAAAGATCCTTCCTCTGATTATCTGTATAACTTTTCTGCCTACTCTAGTCTATCATAATGTGTTTATGAATCAATTGAACTTTTTCAGCCATCTCTCCTACCAATTATGGTCTCATCAACTTCCATTCACCTACATCATCCCAAAAAGATGGAGTTTGACACCGTTATCCATATAACGCCTCAAAGGGTTCCATCTTTATACTGGAATGAAAATTGTTATTATAAGAAAACTAAACCAAAGAAGGTTTTTGGTCCCAACTTCCCTAATATTCAATTTAACAAGCATGTATCATATCCTCCAATGTAAGAATTTTTTGTTCTATCTTCCCATCTTATTGAGGATGAAAAGATGTACTAAAATTTAATTTAATTCCCAATGACTTCTGAAAGCCTTTCCAAAAGTTATAAGTGAACTTGAGATCATGATTAGGTATAATAAAGAGAGGAACTCCATGCAACCTTACTATCTTTTTAAGATAAAACCAAGAAAGTTGATATAGAGACAATGTATCTTGAATATAGAGAAAATGAGTAGATTTAGTCAATCGATCAACAATAACTGAAATTTCATTATTACATCAAGAAATATTTGGTAATCCCACTACAAAATCCATTTATATATCTTCTCATTTCTAATCTAGCATTGGAAAAGGCTGAAACATCCCTTTTGGAAACTATCATTCTGCTTTCACCTATTGATAAGTCAAACACTTCACAGTAAATTCATAAATATCTCTTTTCATTCTATCCCACCAGTAATACTGTCTAAGGTTTTTGTACATCTTAGTACTGTGAGGATAAACTGAAAATAGAGAACTATGAGTTTCACATAACAAATCTTCCTTCAACTATGAATCACAAGGCACACATAATCTATTCCCAAACTACAAAACACAATACTTATCAATGTTAAATTCAAGTAACTTACCCTTTTGGACCAATTATAACTTTTTCTGCAACTCACTGCCTTTCTTTTGCGCTTTCTTAATTCTGTCTAATAGAGATGATTTCACTAAAACCTAAAAAAACATACTAATTTATTGCACCAAAAATTTCCATGCCAAAGTTCATCAAATCATTAATCAAATGGTAACATTCCAAACATAAATTTTTTAATGTATCATTACTTTTACGACTCAAAGCATCAACCACTTTGTTATCTTTTCTAGGATGGTAATGAATTGTGAAACCAGAATCCTTGATTAATTCCAACCATATCCTCTATCTCATGTTCAATTCTTTCTGAGTTAATAAATACATCAAACATTTTTTATTAGTATATATTTCACACTTTACACCATACATATGATGCCTCTAAATTTTTAAATAAAAAACAACAATAGCTAATTCCAAATCACGTTTAGGGTAATTTAACTCATGAGTTTTCAACTGACATGAAGCATAAGAAATTACCTGATCATTCTGTATTAGGACACAACCAAGTCCTTTCAATGAAGCATCATTGTAGATAAAAAATTCACCATTTTTGTAAGGTAATTCCAATACTAAATAATTCACTAATCTTCCTTTCAATTCCAAAAAACAATCATCACATTATTTTTTCCAGATGAACTTAACACAATTTCGATTTAGATTAGTATGTGAGCTAGATAACTATGAATTTTTTTAACAAAAATCTAGTAATAGCCTAATAAACCAAGAAAACTTCAAATCTAGGTTATATTTTTTGTTCTTGGACATTATTCAATAACTTTTGTTTTAGTAGGCTCAACAATTATGACATCTTTAGAAACAATGTGACAAAGGAATGAATTTTTTTGTAACCAAAACTCACACTTTCTAAATTCCCCATACAGTTTATTTTCTTTTAAGGTTTGAAAAACAACCCTAAGATGACTTTCATGATCCTATTTACTTTTAGAATATACCAAAATTTCATCAATAAACACAACCAAAAACTTATCCAATAACTCACAGAATATTATATTCATAAGATCCATGAATACAACAGGTTCATTAGTTAACCCAAAAGGCATAACTATAAATTCATAATGGCCATATCTAGTATGAAACACGGTCTTCGGAATGTATGCTTCCTTTACTTTCAATTTATGGTAACCCAAAATCAAGTCAACATTTGAAAAATATTATGATCCCTAGATCTGATCAAACAAATCATCGATATGAGGAAAATGATACTTGTTCTTAACAGTGATGTTATTCAGGGCTCTATAATCAATGCAAAGTCTCATTGATCCATCTTTATTTTTAAAACAAAAGAAAGGATCACACCATAGTGATGTGCTAGGTCAAATTAAACCTTTATATAATAACTCATGCAATTGCTTCTTTAACTCTAAAAGTTCAATTTGAGACATTCGATAAGGGGGTTTTGAAATTTAATTAGCATAAGGAATAAGGTAAACAATAAATTTTACTTCACGATCAGGTATAATACCAGGAAACTCATCAGAAAAAATATCAAGGTACTCATTTACCACTAGCACATCATTAATCTGAACATTTCCTTTATTTTCAACAATATGTTCAAGATAACATTCATTTCCATATTTCAAAATTTTATCAGTTTCCTAATATGTTATCAAAGGTAAGGGTTCATTATTTTATACAAACTGAAACTCTTTCTTAAAAGAAACTTTATTAGCTCTATAATCAATCTTATCATGGTAAAAAGAAATCCAATCCATACTCAAAATAACATCAAACTCTACTAGAGGAAAAACAACAATGTTTGCAGGTAAATTTATTCCACAAATAAAGATCGAAAGATTCTTATATTTTATTTTTTCCTCAAAATTTCCTCTATGTGTTTTTACAATAAGTTCTGGATTCATTTCTTGAGGTGGAATTCCCAATTTACCAGAAAATTTCTCATAAATAAAAGAATGTGTTGTCCTTGAATCAAACAAAACATTGGAATTATAAAGACCAGGAATTTCAATATTATTTTTTTAATTATTTGGGATTATTATGAGATTGTGAAAATTTATGGCACGTGAGTTCGAGCCTCGGAGTGCCCAGAATGATCTGTCGAAAAATGTTAAGCTTTAAATAGTGCACGTGAGTAGTTTTCCTGAAAAGTTGAATAACTCTTAAATGGGCGCCCATATAGGAAATACAAGGGCACTGTTACGTTCAGGATGACGGGTTTACCCTAGGTGCGACTTAAGTTTAGTGGGTGCATACCTCCCGTGAGAAAACCCAAAAATGGAATTACCATAAATAAAATAATTAAATAAAATTATTTTATTTTTTAAATTCTTATAACTCACGAACGATGACTCAGATTAAAAATCCAATACCACTGCTGAACTCGTGAGGGTATGCTTTCCTTAGGTAGATCCTAACATTGGCCGGTGCGGGCCAACAGTGGAAGTTAGTTTTTGGCCATAAATAAAATAATTAAGTTACAATTATTTTATTGTCAAATCATTATAACTTCTAAATGACAATTTAGATTGAAAATCCAAGAGTACCGTTGAGCTCATGAGGGTGTGTTCCCCTTAAGTGGAGCCTGCCATCGACCGACGTATGTCGAGGGTGACTGTTAATAAATTTTGAACTTTTTTTAAGGTACATTCGGTAAACTTGTGAGAAGTGATTTCTATATTTTGAACTGGTGCTCAGATTAAAAATCTGAGGACACCGTTGAATTCGCAGTGCTGGGATTCACTTAAAAAAAGATTAACTTTGACCGGAAAGGGTCAGATGAAAAAGTTAATTTAAAAATAATAATAAAATAACCCCTTGAGTTATTTTATTCTCTTCTCACCATTGAGTGGTGGATAGTGGGACCACGATGTAACATCAGGCTTGAATGAGAGTCATTTAATGACTTGACCCTTGGGTTGTGTAACCACGATGTTCTCTAAATTAATGTAATATTAATTGCGGTTCATTAATGAACCACATTAATAAAATACAATGTGGGTGGCTCCTTTTCCTCTATTTAAAAAAACCTATGGCATGGGTTTTGGGGATCAACTTGAGGAAGCTCTGACGAAATGCTGACAGAAACCTACTCCCACAAAGAATGAGGAACGGACGAACGCTGATGAACATATTCAAACGCGGACCCTTCTTCTTCATCTGCAACATCTTCCAACGAGTTCCAGGTAGAGATTCTGTTTAAGGGTTTTAAGTTTCATCTCCTTTTTATGATGTTTAACCCTTACCATGTTATGATGCTAATGCGGAGGGCACGAACCGAACCGAACAAGCCCCAGACCCTCTGCTGATCTCGGTATTGATTGCGCTCTTTGTGGGTGACCGACTGATATGAAGGTAAGATGAAACAAGGGGCCACAAAGTGATGTCAATGTCCTAGAAGGCCCGTAGACGCAGTCAGGAATAAAATAGAACCATCTAAGCTTCACTAGTGGACCACAAAAGCATCTCCGGCGACCGACGGTGGTGGAGACCGGCAGAGGCAGCTGGCTCTCGGTGACCACAAGAAGGTGGCGGTGCCTGAAGGCAGTGTGGTGGATGAAGGGGGCGTCCGGTTATTTCTTGTCACATTGAAGATGGGTGGCGCACCATGGCAGTGCACCGCAGAGGAGGTGCCGCAGCTTCGAGCCGATGCGGTGGGCGAAGGGCGGACCCGCACCCATGGGTCCCACCGATGGTTGGTCCACGCGGACCGGCCAGGTGCATTGGTGCCAACTGGCGCTGCTAATAGAGGAGCCGAACAGAAAACTTGTCCGTTCGGGAGGGGAGCAGACCACTGCGCTCAACTGGCGGCTCATGCCCAGCCAGCTGGCCAGGTTGGTCCAGCAGCCTGTCGGGCCGGGCCGGTCTGACCGGGTTGGACCAGACCCAGATGAGAACTGTAATAAAGTATCATTTCGAATTCCGGATACGAACTCTGACTAAGTTATATTCCAGATTCAGGATACGAATCCTTATTAAGTTCGACATTGAATTCTCATTACGAATTCTAATGACGAATTCTCATTACGAATTCTGATAATGAATTTTCATTAAGATTATGATAACGAATTCTCATTACAAATTCTGATTATGAATTCTCATTCCGAATTTTGGATACAAATTCTCATTACGAATTCTTAAGATGAAATCTCATTATGAATTCTGATGATGAATTCCCATTACGAATTCTGATGAGGAATCCTCACTACGAATTCTGATGACGAATTCTCATTCCGAATTCTCATTCCGAGTTCATCTATTAAACAGAAACTGATCATCTTTGTTCTATACACTCTGAATTTATTCAGACTCCGAATTTTCACTCTGAACTTTCATTTTTCTTATGCCTTTATATTTTGTCTACTCTTTATTATTTTCCTTACACTTCGAACTTTAACTCCGAACCTTCACTCCAAATCTTTTTAGTTAAGATTTAAAACGGTGTCATATATTCCGTTACACTTGTTTTGTTATAAAACGATGTCATGTATTCTGTTATGAACTAACCGTTGGTTAAGTTACATGTGTACAGGTCCCTCCGATTTTTAAGGAAAATATGACCGTTGGAAAGGAGGCCGACCTTACCTATAAATAGAAGCTCATTTGAAAGAGCTCAGTGTTGATGGTGTGCTGAAAGGCTGACTGATCTTCGACTCATGTGATTACATGCTTGAAGCGATTTCTAGAGAGAGAGAGGCTCTTGTTAACTCTCAAATCTTCGTGCGACTCCGAATGTTGGTGATTACATTCGAGGACTTCCGGGGATAGGAAGACAGAGGTGCCGACTACCTTGAAGTTTGAGGGCTTCCTTACTGAGGAAGACAGAGGTTGCCAACTACCTTGAAGTTGAGGGCTTGCGGGGATAGCAAGACAGAGACACTCCGATCTTCGTATCGAGGGCTTACCCTGGTGTGGGTAAGACAAACTTGCTTGAAAGTATAAATCAAGGGACCTTTATCCAAGGTTGTTGGATACCCTTCTCTTTGGGTTAAAAGACTCATATCTTGTTACTTGTAGTTCTACTACTTGTTTATTTCCGCTGCATTTTGTATTATAAGGAAAGTATAACTTTCTTATACTTCCTTACTTGTACTTTGTTTCATTTAGATTCTATATGCTTTAAGGTAGAATATCATATTGTAATCTTTTGTTAAGTTTCAATTTCTGGAACCATATTTCCGGAACCCACGTTCGGAATCTCTTTCAAAGTTTTCATTTGGTATTAGAGGTGTTGTGAATTTGCTTAAGTTTAATTTTGTTAAACTTAGCCCTTTCCTTTGCTTAAGGAAAATACAGTTATTCATAACTAACTTTAAAGGTTCCAAAGGAATTTTTAAAGTTTACAATTCACCCCCCCTCTTGTAAATTGAGCATCTACATCATTATTTCGATCCTACAATGATGCTAATGCTGAGGGAACGAACCGAACCGAACAAGCCTCGGACCCTCTACTGATCTCGGTATTGATTGCGTTCTTTGTGGGTGACCGACTGATATGGAGGTAAGATGAAACAAGGGGCCACAAAGTGATGTCAATGTCCTAGAAGGCCTGTAGACGCATTCAGGAATAAAATAGAACCATCTAAGATTCACTAGTGGACCGCAAAAGCATCTCCGGCGACCGACGGTGGTGGAGACCGGTGGAGGCAGCTGGCTCTCGATGACCGCAAGAAGGTGGCGGTGCCTGAAGGCATTGCGGTGGACGAAGGGGGCGTCCAGTTATTTCTTGTCACATTGAATCTAGGTGGCGCACCATGGCAGTGCACCGCAGAGGAGGTGCCGCAGCTTCGAGCCGATGTGGTGGGAGAAGGGCAGATCCGCACCCGTGGGTCCCACCGATGGTTGGTCCATGCGGACCAGCCAAGTGCATTGGTGCCAACTGGCGCTGCTAGAAGAGCCGAACAGAAAACTTGTCCGTTCGGGAGGGGAGCAGACCACTGTGCTCAGCTGGCGGCTCATGCCCAGCCAGCTGGCCAGGTTGGTCCAGCAGCCTGTCGGGCCGGGCCGGTCTGACCGGGTTGGACCGGACCCAAACCCACTTATGGACCAATTTCAATTAAAGGACTATATCTCCCAAACCGGACGTTCGTTTGATGAACCATATACGACGCTAGAAACCTTAGGACGAGGTGGTTATTTTGAGATATTCTACTTGGGTTTTGGAAAAAGTTAGAGTATGGCCGGGTTGGATGGAACTAGAATCCAACCAGGCCCCCAACACTAAATGCCTATAAATTACAAACTGGGCGTCCGATTGACGTGTCGTTTATTGCATTGGAACCCTTATGACATGGAGGTTTATCATGTTACTTATTAATGGGACTTCGTGGTAGTTGAGGTACGACCGATATCTTGAGGAGTAGTTTCTCGAAAACCCAAGCACACCAAGTTCCAGAATCTTGTGGCTAACTGTCAAGTAACATTCATCCCTATGTGGATCAGTATAAAAAAGACTCTGTGTATATTAGAAGTAGCGTGACCTGACATGGACTGGACTTAGAGTGGCCCATCATGGATCAACGACTTACGACCTTGTGTGGATCGGTGACTTACGACCTTGTTTGGATCGGTGACTTAGGACCCTGTGTGGATCAATGACTTACAACCCTTTGTGGATCAGTAGTAGCATAACCCGACGAGTACTAGCCTTAGAGAGGCCCTTTGTGGATCAATGACTTGATACCCTATGTGGATCAATTACTTACTACCCTATGTAAATCAGTGACTTATGACCCTGTGTGGATTAGTGATAGGGCGAATTATTAGTGGTTCAGTATCGGAACTTCTAAATAGAATAAGATGAATTAGATTTATGACTAATCATCATTATTCATGTTCTTTAAGTTATATACATGGTTTGATATGAGTCCTTTACTTGTGATTTGCGATTGAGATCATGCTTTTTGGTTTTTCCTTTGTGGAATTTTGAGAGACCTTCAGTGGTCTTGGGGTGGAATTTTGAGAGACCTTCGGTGGTCTTGGGGTCCCTATTGGGTATTGTTATACTCATCCCTACATGGGCTTCGCCCACACCTTGTTGTGTCTGGTGCAGACGATGAACATATTTTACTGAGACTTAGGATCTAGGACTAGACAGTGTACGGAGGTGACCGGTTGATGTGGGGAGCCACAAAGAAAAGTTGTACCTACCCTTAAAGTAGGATCATTGGAATAAGATCTCAGGAGCTATTTTCCCTTTTACTTTACCTTATTTCCAGTTGGGCTTGTATATTGGACCCTTTACTTTTAGTAATTACTTTTACACTCAGTGGTGGTTTTTAGTTGTGGTTGTACCTTTCTTATTATGTTGTATTTTACTTGTGCACAGTGTGCCCTATCTACATGTCTACACATTTTGAGGAAATGCCTTCACATTTTAGGGATAATACTTTCTGGTGCTAGTTTCCAACCCCTGGCCTATGGAAGGCAAGCTTGGGGTAGTCACGGCATGGGTCCTGGGGGATGGGTCGTGGCAAAGTGGTATCATAGGGTGGTTGGTTTTACCATAAGAACTAAGAGTCTATATTTTCAAGGGGGGAAATAGTGTTAAGTGTATAGAGTTCGGATTTCATTCTAAGGAGTCCAGTATTGGTGCAGTGGACAATGTATCTATACACTAGGACCCTGAATTCTATTTTCTAACTCATTACATGAAAACACTAGTTGCTTGTGTTTTGAAAATGTTTTTCTCTTGATCTCTTTTGAGCCAGCTGACCAGGTATAACTTATTGACCATGCTTCATCTTGATTCTATTTCAAGATGCCTCTAGGAAGACAACCAACCAAGATTCCAATGCGTGACCATGATGACAGTCCACAGAGTGATGAGGCTTCAGTACAAGGAATGTTTCCTGAGATGGTACCTTCAAAAAGTGTCCTAGTGATACCACTTCCCATTGGTCAGTAGTTACTACTAGCACTACCAGTAGAGGACACATATAGGCTCAGTGCCTTACATGAGTTTCAGTGACAGATACCCCTCAGGTTCTGAGGCGATCCTGAATCACATGCGACTAAGGACTGGCCTGAGGTGGTGACCGAGTTACCATCAAGCCAGGGAACCATTAGATCAGATGACGGTCCTGGCACCGAGCATTCTACGTAGCTCAGCAGGGCGATGGTAGGGTTTAGATTACCCATATCTTACGATGAGGTGGATTTTTCATGGATAGAGCTTGAGAACCTTCCTCAGTGAAGGGGATCTCTTTCCATAAAAAGATAAGGGGTTTGTATTTCCAAAAGATTCTATAGTTTCGATAGGATGAAATGTCAGTAACTGAGTATTCTTCGAGGCATACCAACTATTCCAGGTACTCGATGAATATGATATGACCAATGATTCAGGGCTCAAACCTCTAAGAGAGATGTGTTTAGGAAAATCCAAGCTAGAACTATTCCCATTTTCATTCCTACTTATGTTAGGGTTATAGAGAGAACCTTTGTGGTTGAAAATTATTTGGCTGAGTAGATACAGCCAGTGAATATTAGTAGTGGGAAAACAAGAAATTGAATTCAGTCTTAGAGACTTGGACGTGTAAAATGTTTTGAGAAGAGGAAGTGATAGGGACAGATAAATATTCAGAGAAGCAGATGTGGAAGAGTAGTTAGGAGAGAAACAGGAGGTGGTTTACATTTCTACATGTTACAACCACCACCCCAATGTGGTCCCCACCAGGCTTAGGGAGCTAGAGGACAAGGGAAGGGAGTAGCTGCATGCAGTCAAGGATGTGACCCAAGGGCTCTAGGAATGACTTGAGGTATGGTCTATGTCTACTACTAGCTGCCGTATTAATAGACATAGGTACTAATCATTCCTTCTTGTCATGAATATTATTCAAGACCTATAGTTTCCAGTTAAACCATTGACTTGACCCTTACATCTGGAGATACCTATGAGAGGAGACTCAATAATCACACTTATATCGACAATGTGATCTGACCTTTGAGGTGAGAGTTTTGGTTGGAACCTCTTAGTGGCAGCGTTGAGGCCTTACAATGTTAGTATGGGTATGGAATGGTCATCCACAGTTCATGATATGATTGAATATTTTAATAAAAAAGGATGTGGTATATCTACAGCATTGGAATGAGGTTTTCCTTGGTCGGTGAAAAAGGAAACCCAAGCAGCACGGGATAAACTCATGCATAGGAGGGTCCAACTGATCACTCTTGATTCGGCCAGCCTTACCCTCATGGAAGTAGGTGTTTTGAGTTTTCAATTCCCAAAAATAGTGGTAGAGTGCGGGAACATCATTTCAAAATATGTTTCCAAGATTACCTCCTCATAGGTAGAGGGACTTCTGTATTGTCTTGTACCCAAGGACGACACCAATATCTACAACTGCATATCAAATGGCTCTCGTAGATCTCTGAGAGTTGAGAGTATAGTTGAGGGTCTTGTAGAGTAAGGGATTAGTAAGACCCAATGTTTGATGTTATGTGTTAATTATCAGAAATTTAACCAAGTGGCCATGGAGAATGAGTACCCGCTACCAAAGGGTCTATGGGAACATCAATCAGTTAAAAGGGGTATCCTTTCTTGGGGATGGAAATGTTCCCATAGTCCTTTCTATAGTTGATACAATGGTGATGGTTGGTGTTCCTCCAGGACTATGACTTTGAGATTTTCTATACTCCTGGGAAGAGGAATGTGGGGGAAAACGCACTCAACATGAGGTCTGGTTTACAATTGCTGAGTGAGGCGACAGAGCAGCTAGCCGCATTGCAATTATCCTTCATGGATAGTGATGGAGTAGCTTACCTCCAATATACAATAGTCACTCCCCCACTCCTTCAGTGAGTTAGGGAGGCATAACTTGTGGATGTTGAATGCAAGTCCCGACGTGCTCAGATATCCTCAGGATAGGATCCTGATTGAATTTTTGATAGGTGGGGAGCATGTCACCCTTTTCAGAGGACACACCTTGGTACCAGTGACATTACAGGAGGAGGTGTTTAGGGAATTACATAATTCCCCTTTGGAGATACATCATGGTGTGGAAAGGATGTACCCGAACCTCTGAAGTTAGTACTGGTGTCCAGGGATGAAGAAAGTGGCGGCCGAGTTCGAAGCCTCACCCGTCAGCAAGTGAATGATGAGCATCAGGTTCAGCATGCTTGAGAACAACTTTTATCCCCAAACAAATGGCCAAATGTAGCGTACCATTCAGACCTTAGAGGGAATTATTTGTGATTGTGTTTTGGATTTTGGTCACAGTTGAAAGGACCACCTACCACTGGTAGAGTTTGTGTACAACAATAGCTATCACTCCACCATCGGCATGACACCATTTGAGGCCTTGTACGAGCGACTGTGTAGATCACCTCTATACTGGACAGACCAAGGGGAGTCAGTACTTATGGGTCTAGAGTTGGTACAAGCTACTACTAAGAAGGTGTAGATCATCTAGGAGCAGATGAATACTGCACAAGGCCGAAAAAAATCTTATGCCGACAGGAGACAAAGGCCCTTGGAGTTTGAGGAGGGAGACTATGTCTTCCTACAGGTATCACACCAATGAGGATTGTGGAGATTTGGCTGGGGCGAAAAGAAATCTACAAGGTTCATCGAACCTTTCCAGATCCTTAGAAGAGTAGGCGAGGTGGCGTACCACCTAGATTTTCCACCATAGATGCACCGTGTGCATAATGTTTTCCATGTGTCGCAGCTGAGGAGATACGTGCATGATCCATCACACATTATCGATTGGAGTGATCTGGACATTGATGATGGGATAAATTTCGCGGAGTTCCTAGTGGAGATATTGGATCGATAGTAGCAGGTCCTTCATGGGCATTCGATTCTTCTAGTAAAAGTTTGGTGGTAGCATGAGAACCTCCAAGAGAGCACATGGGAGGGGAGGCTCAGATACATGCTCAGTACCCCCATTTTTTTCCCTTTTTTTTGTGTCTTTTAGGGACATAAATTCCTAAGGTGAGGAGGATGTAAAGACCCGAAATTTCCATATAATTTTTTTAATTATTTGGTATTATTATAAGATTGAAAAAATTGATGGCACGTGATTCTGAGGCCCGGAGTGCCCGAAATGATCAGTTGAAAAATGTTAAACTTTAAATAGAGCATGTGATTAGTTTTCCTAAAAAATTGGAATAACTCTTAAATGGGTGCCCATATCAGAAATCCAAGGGCACCGTTGCATTCAGGATGGCAGGTTTACCTTAGGCATGACTTATGTTTAGTCGGTGCATGCCTCTAGTGAGAAAAACTAAAAATGGAATTACCATAAATAAAATAATTAAATAAAATTATTTTATTTTTCAAATGCTTATAACTCACGAACGGTGACTCATATTTAAAATCCAAGACCACCGCTAAAATCTTGAAAGTATGCTTTCCTTAGGCAGATCCTAACACTGGCTGGTGCGGTCCAACAATGGAAGATAGTTTTTGTCTATAAATAATATAATTAAGTAATAATTATTTTATTTTCAAAACCTTATAAATCCTAAATGGTAACTCAGATTGAAAATCCTAGAGTACCGTTGAGCTCATGAGGGCATGTTCCCCTTAGGCGAAGCCTAAACTTGACCGGCGCAGGTTGAGGATGACTGTTAATAATTTTTGAACTTTTTTTAAGGTACGTTCAATAAACGTGTGAGCAACGATTTCTATCCTTTGAACCGGTGCTCAGATTAAAAATCTGAGGAAACCATTGAATTCGTAGCACAAAGATTTACTTCGGTGAATCTTAACTTTTACCAACAAGGGTTAGACAAAAAAGTTGATTTTCGGACATTATAAAAAAATAATAAAATAACTCAATGAGTTATTTTATTCTCTTCTCACCATCGAGCGGAGGACTATGGGACCGTGGTGTAACATCAGACTTGAATGGAAGTCATTTAATGACACGACTCTTGGGTTGAGTAACCACGATGTTCGCTGAAATAATGGAATATTAATTGAGGTTCATTAATGGACCACATTAATAAAACACAACGTGGGTGGCTCCTTTTCCTCTATTTAAACAAACCTATGACATGGGTTTTGGGGATCGACATGAGGAAGCTCTGATGAAATGTCGGTGGAAACCCACTCCAATAAAGAATGAGGAATGAACGAACACTGGTGAACATCTTCTAATGCAGACCCTTCTTCCTCATCAGCAGCGACTTCCAACGAGTTCTATATAGGGGTTTTGTTTAAGGGTTTTAAGTTTCATCTCCTTTTTTTGATGCTAAACCCTTCCCATGTCATGATGTTAAGGTGGATGATGCGGGCTGAAACGAACATGGCCCAGACACTCCACTGATCTCAGTATTGATTGTGTTCTTCATGGGCAATCGACTGATATGACGACAATATGAAACCAGGGGCCACGCAGTGATGGTGACATCCCGAAAGGCCCATAGGCCTATTCGGGAAGAAAATCAGACCACCAGAGCATCAATGATGGCCTGCGGAAGCACCGCCAGTGGTGAACAGCTCTCGTTGGCGGTGAGAAGGTGGCGACACCCAAAGGTGCCCCGATATATGAAGGGGGAATCCGACCATCACTAGTCACTTTAAAGCCGGGTGGCGTGCCATGGCAACACGTCGCGGAGGAGGTGTTGCAGTTCCGAACCACGATGGAGGGAGAATTTCAGACCCGCGCCCATGGGTCCCACCAATGACCGGTCCACACAAACCAGCTAGGTGGAGCGGTGCCAATTGGTGCCCCTGATAGAGGAGCCGAATGTACAACTTGTCCGTTCGGGAGGGGAGTGGACCCCCGTGCCCAGCTGGCGGGCTGCACCCAGCCAGCGGGCTAGGTTGGTCCAGTGGCCCGATGGGCCATGCATAACCGGGTGGGCCAGGCCGGTCCCATG
This sequence comes from Viscum album, assembly GCA_963277665.1. Classification (NCBI taxonomy): domain Eukaryota; kingdom Viridiplantae; phylum Streptophyta; class Magnoliopsida; order Santalales; family Viscaceae; genus Viscum; species Viscum album. The sequence continues at coordinate 1,332,921,552 of OY728132.1, read as the reverse complement.
TCCCAGTGGATGGAGCCTGTAGTCCAGCCCTTTCGAGTCGGGCCCAGCAGAACCAGGCTGGGCCCAGACCCCCTTATGACTCAGTTTTGATTAAAGGGCTATATCTCTTAAACCAGACATCCATTTGAAAAACTGTTTGCGGCACCAGAACCCTTATGAAAAGGAGGTTATTTTGAAATACACCACTTTGGTTTTGGAGAAATATGGAGTATGGATGGGTTGGATCGAAATCAAATCCAATTGGGCCCTCGGTGCTAAAATGCATACAACTTATAGACCGGGCGTCCGATTGACGCGTTGTCTATTGCATTGGAACCCTTATGACATGGTATTTTATCGGGTTACTTCTTCATGGGACTTTGTGGTGGTTGAGGTACAACTAATATATTGAGGATTAGTTTATTGGAAAATCAATCACACCAAGTGCAGGAATCTTGCGGCTCACTGTCAAGTAACATACGACCCTTTTTGGATTGGCATCAGAATGACCCTGTGTGGATCAGCAGTAACGCGACTCGATGTGGAACAACCTTAGAGAGACCCGTCATGGATCAAAGACTTATGACCCTGTGTGGATCGGTGACTTACAACCCTATGTGGATCGGGGATTTATGACCTTCTGTGGATCGATGACTTATGACCCTGTGTGGATCAACAGTAGCACGACCCGATGAGGACTAGCCTTAGAGCGGCTCGTCATAGATCAACTACTTACGACCATGTGTGGATCGACGACTTACAACCCTACATGGATTGGTGACTTACGACCCTATGTGGATCGGTGACAGAGTGACTTCTTCGTGGCTCAGCAGTGGAACTTCTCAACGGAATAAGATGAATTAGATTTACAACTACTAATCATTATTCATGTTATTTAAGTTATATACCTAGTTTGAGTTGATTCTTTTTCTTGTTCTTTTTGATTGATATCATACTTTGTGGTTTTTCCTTTGTGAAATTTTGAGATACCTTTGGGGGTCTTGGGGTCCCTACTGGGTATTGCTATACTCACCCCTGCATGGGATTCACCTGCACCTTGTTGTGTCTAGTGCAGACAATAGACATCTTTGACCGAGACTTGGGATCCAGGATTAGATGGTGTACGGAGGTGACTGGTTGGCATGGGGAGTCGTAGAGACAAGATGTACCTACCCTTTAGGTAGGATCCTTAGCAGAGGATCTCAGAAGCTATTTTCCCTTTTCAATACCTTCTTTCTGGTTGGGCTTGTATACTATCCACTTTAATTTCAGTACTTACTTTTACACTTAGTGGTGGTTTTTAGTTGTGGTTGTACCTTTATTCTTCTATTGTGTTTTACTTGTGCACAGTGTGCCCTATCTGTGTGTGCACACATTTTGAGGCAATGCCTTCCCATTTTAGGGATAATCATTTATGGTTCTAGTCACCAAACCCTGGCCTATAGAAGACGGGCTTGGGATAGTCACAGAACGGGTCCCGGGGGACAGGTCGTGACAAGAATAATATGAATAAACAAACAATGTACCTGATACCACTTCATTTGATGGACCAACATTTTCTGAAGTAGTTAAAAATTATTTCACCACAACCTTGTTCTTATAGTCTGGCTGCTTCCCATCATTTGAGTTTTTTTTCGAACACTCGTTCACATAATGACCCATCTCGTTGCACTTAAAACATTTTACTAACTGTAAATCATATTTTTTCTTACCACTACCTTGATCTTTTTCAGTGCAATTACGAGCCTTATATCCCATATTACCACATCAGAAGTAGTTACCATAATTCAAAAGTTATTCAATAGTGTTCTCTTTACCACAATTTTCACAAAATGTAAACTTAATTTTTTTTCCATCCAACTTTTTTGAATAATTATTATCTTTTTCTTAACACATCAACCTATTATTATATTATTTTTAAAATAACACATGATCACCAGAAAACTCCATTTCAACCTTCTCCCCAAATCGAACAAGTTTTTCATAACTTTTGAACTTATGAGAAGCCAATTCCTTTCGATACTTTGGCTTTATTCCTGAGTAAATACGATTGATTTTACTATCAATATCTTGGATGAAATTTGGATCATACCTTTCCAGTCAAGTAAATTTTACTTCGTATGAAGCCATTGAGTCATCCTCCCACCTCAATTACAAGAATTTTTTTCCATCCTAAGTTAAACCACCTTAGGAAAATGTTTCTCAAAAAAGATATCCATAAATTCATCTCATGCCCTGGATTCAATATCTTCACTATCATTGATATTATTAACCATAGACCACCACTAATTGGATTCACCTTCAAAATGGTAAATAAAAAGACTAACCTTTTGATTTTATGATCATCCCATGACATTTAAAATATTTTCTAGTGTTATAATCCACCCTTCAACTAGAAAGGAGTTAGATGATCCTCTGAATGATGGGGGATATCACATCATGAAATGCTTCATTATCAACATGTTCCTTTTTGGTTGATCTGATTAATCTCATGGATGGATACCACTGCCATTTATATCCTGAGTCAATTACACCATCGCTGCAACAAACTAGTCAGTTCCGATTCCAATCATATCAAGTTTTTGATTTGGAAGGTTGTTTTCCTCTTGATGTCATCCCCTCATAGATTCTCTATTTCCTCTCTGGAAAACCATTCTAAACAAACATATTTTATACAAAGAAACATGGTAATATTTAAATTCTATATCATTTCAATCTGACCATGAAGTAAAAATTATTTATGGATATTCTATTAACAATATCCTAACCACTAAAGTTATCTAAACAAACCTCTGATACTAACTATAAGGCCCCAGCCTTAAACATTACACAATATTGAGTTAAATCAAGAAATAAAATTTAAGATCTTTTCAAGTTTAGAGTTTTATAGATTTAGTCCATTACTATTACATAAAAAATCAAACATTACAAATTATACACTTTTATTCATTATCTATTTTTTCACAAAATGAAACTCCTTAAAATAAAACATCACTTATTTTTCTTGATAAAAATATTCTTATCATTCATGTCAACATCCACCTTTCTCTTACCCATCCTTACACCCTGTAAAAATATTTTAAAAACATGGGACGAGCACAAAAATCTCAATAAGGGAAATAAGATAAGGAAAGAAAATGTTAGTCCATTAATACTTATAATCCCATGAAATCATAATTTTAACCCATAAAACATAGCTCTTTAACATAGCTCATGAATTCATAAGATTCATGAAAAACTTATTAGTAATCATAAATCATAAAGGTAACTTGTAGAATCCATATTATACTTATATTATATCTTTCCCAACTGTATAGGGAGTAACCTTTATGGATATGTTTGGAATACCCATCATAGTATATTCCCTAAATCTCTTAGGAGAAACCTTACTGTTTAACTCTGTCTCATTACCAAATGCATTAGAGAGATATCATGGGCTCACCAACCCTCAATTTATCATGGAACCACCAGTATAAATAATCAATTCCCAAGAACCATAACATAATAATAACACATAAAATAAGTATAAAATAAAAATATCATTTCCACATTGAAATCACAAGATATCATTTCAAGATATTAACATAGTAAATCCCTTATCGACACAATTTTCAGTACCAAAATAAATTAAAAGGAAATATGGTATTTATTTTTATTTAGAAATGTTACAACATGTAGAGGAATCCAAATATCAAATAATGGCCATAGCGGCGAAAAGGTCATTGTGGCCGCATATGTTAAAAAAATTCATTTTTTCATTTAGTAAAACGTTTCAAAAAAAAATATTCCTTTTGAAAATATTTGAATGAAATTAAATTTCAAAGGGTTTTATTATACACCGTATAAAATAAGGTGGTGTATAATATAAAAATATGTGTGAATGAAAGGATATTGAGACGAAGTCCCTTACCTTGAGTCCGAATCATCATGTACAATCATTATATTCATGAATAATAAACTTAGGTTAATTTATAATTTATTGAGAACATTTTTCATGTTTATTATTCCCTTTTTATCACTTATTACCATGTTATAAAACTCACATAATTATTTATGTTCATATAAAACATTTTGTCGATATTCGGTACTTGAGTTGAAAATAAACTTGTTTTGAAGTAAATTGTCCGTGTGTTCATAAGTCCATCATCTACAGAATAGTATTCATGAAATAATTATCACATTTATTAATTAACAATAATTTTTAAATCAAAAAATTTATTATGGTTATGAAAAATGAACAATGTTATAATCACAGAGATGGTAGGTCGTACGTATGTATGAGTAACATTTTCCATTTTCCATTGATCATTATGGAAATAAGGTAATTTTTATTTTATATTTATAGAATTATTATAATATTATTAACATCATAATAATAATTTAAATATATTTATATATATTATAAAAGTGTTGTGGTGAATAAAAACGATTCACATCGCTTCGTGGAGGTGATAGTTCACACGTATGCACGAACAACATTATTGATTTTATTTGCATGGAAGGTAAGAACATAATTGAAATATCATTATTTTAAAATGATAAATATGTCATAAATATAATATATACACATTGATTCTATCATTATAACCACTCTTGATAAAAGATAATGAAAAACTAACTATATCGGTTCGCTAGGTGGTAGTCCTCCGTACACACGAACAAAATGTTCATTTCCCATTTGATGAAATTGGAGAAGGATTTAGGTGATGATATTAACATAATAACATCTAAGTATATATAGGACACTATATTTATTATTTCATATTATAATAATATGATTTAAATGAAGTGGAAGAGGAAATAAAATAGAAACACTTAAAAAATGATACCTCTTCTTCGGTTAATCATCTTTGAATAACACCTTAACACCTCTAAGAAGGGTGTTATTCCTCAATTAAGGAATCGATAATTTGGGGATGGACTCTAGGAAGTGGTTTGGCTAGAGCGTGGCCAAACCAAATGGTTCTTGAAGTGTTATTATTAGAGAAGAGTGAGTATCTTTTTATAGGATAGGGGAGGGGCACCCTTGGAAACTCTTAAAATGTTAAATTAATATAAATTAATTTTTTTAATCCAAATGAATCCAAATTGAGATGTATCTAATATAGGATGAGAATATTTATAAATAATCTCATCCAATAATTTTTATACATGTATTGATTTTATTTTAAATCTTATCTTTTCAGTTTTCCCTTAATTATTTTCTTTAAATTTTAATTGTGCTAACAACATTTTAAATATTAAGAGGCTATAAATTTGACTTATATGGGGTCAAATTCCCATAATTAGACACTTAATGAAGTTTTAGATCTTATCATAGTCACTTTGTGATTTTAAATTTTTTTAGAATTTTTTAATAATTTAATAATTTATTATTTTTATAAAATATCAATTATGTCAAATTTTTACACTATTCATTTCATTGAATTTAAATAAAATCCAAAAAGAGAGATAAATTATAAAAACACCATTAAATAGGCTTATAACACGTCAAATTAACTTATAAAATTTGTGTATGGAATAAATTATGTCAAATAATATTTATTTTAATATTTATATTATCATTTATTTGATTCTTTAATTAATAAATCTATTATTGCATCATCATTGTGCCATAATTAAATTTAATTATTTATTTTCTAAAAATTAAAAATAAATTATCATGATATAGGTAATATTTTTAGCTTTCTAAATAATATTTATAGTCAAAGATATCCCATGAATAACTCCATATTAAAATACATTACTTTTTTAAAAACAAAGGTGTGACAAAAATGACTATTCATTGAATATAATATTATAAATGCATTAAAGTCATCCAAGTGGTTCCAGGTGGTCCTAAAATAGACCTAAGGATACTCATGATTAGGATACACTCATACAATTAAATTAGGACAAGTATTAGGGTATTTTTATATTATTATAATATTATTTTTATCTTTAATAACCTAATTTACCCTTAACTATGGTAATTAAAATAATTACTAAAATTACTATTCATAATGTCTAAAAAATAAAAAGAACCTATTTACATAATTTGGACCTTATGATTCCAAAAAATGGAATCTATTTTTCCAAATTCAAAACATAGAATTTGTAGAAATTAATTTAAAATTAATCCTTGTTGTCAAAATGAGAAAACATTTTTTTTAAAGTAAAAAACCATCAAAAGATTGACATGCGTTTATATATAATTTCAATGTGTAATTAATTAAAATGACAAATATTGGATTAAATGATAAAAAATTTATTTAATTATACTTTAAAATCAACTAAAATGATAATATAACTATATAATTAAATTAGATGAAAAGGCAGTTTTGAATTAAAATGTTATATTTTCACTATTCATTACAAATGAATTTTATCAGAAAAATACAAAAAATTTAACCAAAGGGAATTTTTATGTCCTTATTCTAAAAAAGAAGTTTATTTTGTCAAATAAAACATATAAAAGTGACAAAAAATATATTTAATAAGGGTTCACCATCAAAAGACCGTAAAACTACCTTTTAAAAATATTAGAGTGTTTTATGCTTAAAATTGAATTTATTCTCATTTTAAACCTCTAAAATTTATTATAAGAAAGTAAAAACATTTAATAAACATGTGTAAAAAAAATATAGGTAGTTATGTTCATTCCCACCAATACTACGACTAGGTGTTAACTACCATTTAAAATAATAATATTAACAATGTATTATTTTTCGGTATATCTTTATCTTGTGTGCAACATAAGATTTCAGAGAAGCCCATTATTGCGTGTTGGGTACACTTTCAGATAAAGAATCTATTTTAAAGTAAAATTAATATCTAATTCATAAATATTAATATATATATGAAAATTTATTATTCTATAGTTACCTGGGATGTTACGAGCATGCAGAAATCAAGATCCTCTACCTCAGGAAAACAATCAATCCATACCTCGAGCTCCTATAGCCTCAGACCTACTGGATCCTTGACTAGGGGGGCATTAGTTTTTGGCACCAGGATTGGGGGGAGGGAAACTATGGTTTCTAAGCTACCCAGTCCAAGAAATCACATTCAGGGAGGCCCACAACCACCCCATATTCCTATAGGTAATCTTAGTTGAGACCCATATTAGTGTTCTTAACAACATATTGCTAAATTATGACCCTCATAGATGCATTTTCACTAGATTAACATCAAGAGACTTCTCAACAGTTTTTTATTAGGATGATGATGGAATCGGTCAGTAGGGATAATTGGGGGGGGGGGGTGACCATGTGGTGAAAGGAGATCCCATCTAAGTTCAACTTCATGCTCTAGTGCATCATGAACAAGGAACCTCCCACTAAGGATCACATCTAGTGGATGGGAATGAATTTGGCATCGAGATGCCGCTACTGTAGGGAACCACAAGTTAAATCAATCAAAAATATATTATTTAAAAGTGAATAAACCTACTGGGTATGGAAAACGTATGGGGATTTATTAGGCTGGTCGACATAGAAAAAAATTTGGAGTCCCTACTCAATCAGTGGTTCCAAGGTGCAGGCAACCGAGGCCCAAAAAGGAAACCCCGATTAGTAATACTTAGTGATGGCTTCTGGAGTTTTTGGAAAGCAAGGAATGAATCTCAACACAAAAAAAGGAAGGACCATAACAAGTATTAATTTTAAAACCAAGAACTTCATTCTAGACCTGACCCAGATATGCAAAGAATTTATGACATCTCCCTCTATAATCTCTCTACTGGTGTCAACCCCCCTATAGTATAAGCAGATCTGGGATGGGATGGTTGGTCTGATAGAATCCTCCTCTTTAAGACCTAAAACTCAACATAGATAGGTCTTTCCTCTGAGGAAACATGTGGGGGGGGGAGTGATTTGGGATAAGTGAGGCTTGGTCATTGTGGATTTCGCAATGTTCAATAGTAGTGGTGACTCTCTACAAGCCCAGTAATGGAAAATGGTCATGGGTATAAGGTTATGCAGCTAGTATAATATCAACCTTGGAGGCATCGAGACCGATTCTTTAAATCTCTACAAATCACTAATAGATAATGGAAAAATCCCCAAGAAAATCATGTATCCAATATAAAGGTGAAAATAGATCATGAACAATCATATAGAGATCTCTCACACTTGGAATGAAGGGAACATGGTTGCAGACTTCTTGGCTTCTAAGGTGACTCATAACAAGAGGCTCATCCAATAATCCAGCATCATATCCTTCCCTATATAGGGGATGAAGTTTATGAGAGAAGATAATTTGGGTCTTCACTATTTCGTACCGCCATGATGGGGACCTCTCTTAGTGTTTTTATGCTCTATTTTGTGCCTTTTCTATACTACTATCATTGGAATAAAATAAAAAAGGGTTTTTTGGTGGTGTCGATGTTACCAGTAATAAGATGACCAACTATTTTATTGACAATGGTAATACTATCTATCAATTGTATTAGTTGAAAAAATGTTAATGATAATATTTCCCTATAAATACACCATCATACTTACTCTTTTTCATTCAATTCAATTAAAATTATGGTTTAATATCATTTCCAAAATGAATATTGTATTACTAACTCTCTGTTTCTTTTTTGTAGTATTGTTCATAGGTGGGATGATTCTAGGGGATCGAGGTGACCCAAATTTTTATATTTTACATTATTTATACTCTATTTGTTTCCCCATTTTAGTATTTAGTATCATTTTATAAATTTTTTTAAACTAAATTTAATGTTCTTAAATAATGAAATAAAGTATATATGGTTTCTTGTATGCATTTTTTTTTCTGTTCTTAGTTTCAATAGTTCATATCAACACAAGATGTTAAAAGTTATTATGATAATTATAAGTATTTCTATGTGATTATAATAAAAATAATAATTATAAAATAAGAGTTCTATTAAGAACATAAATGAATTTTAGGGGTCATTATAGTCTTCCTCCCTTAATGAAATTTCATCTACATAATTTTATCTTATTGATTGATACCTTTAATTCGAAATATCTTGGTCTTCCTTAATGTTGCTGATATTTAATTCATCCTTCAGTATGATGTACAAAATTCTAATATATTATTTTTTAAGACCTTGGTGGTGTTTTATTTTTTTAAAATAGATGATAAAATTTAGATTTTCAAATCATCTTTTAAAGAAAACATGATCCATAGAAATTACATAGGAAAAGAATTATTATAAAGATCAAATAGTTTCTTGCAGGTGAGTTGAATATTTGAATAAATTTCAAAATCATTCAAAATAGGCTTTAAAATAATATTGATGATTAAATCATCTATAAGGGATGAGAATGTTGAACATTATTTCTTTCCTTACATCTGATAAGTGATCTACTAAAGTGGAAAAGTTAAAACATAAAATTAAGTATCTCTAACTGAATTATAACATGTTTAATTACCTCATATTTATATTCATTTACTATAAATAAAGAACTTAAATATGAAGAAGGATAATTTTAATAATAAAAAAATTTCACTAAATAAGTTATAATATGATTTGTAATAATCACATTACCATAAATATTAACAATTGATACAATAATCATAAAAAATTTCACCCTGATGAAATCAAATCATTTCTGGCAATGACTTGATAATTTTAGAAAACATCCCACATAAACTAGACTCACAATAAGACAAAAAAAAACTCTAGAGTGTTGGATCATAATCTTCATAAGATATCCCCTACCTAGTTCTCTTGGTTTTAAAAGTATATGTTCTTATCATCTTTTATATCCATTGGAATACGGTATTGACTTTGATAATGAACAATTTCCCCACATCTATGTCTTAGAACTAGTAATTATGCCTTAGGTAGAACCATTTTTCATTTAATTGAGTTAAATTAACTCTTATTTTTTTATCTAGAAATTATCTTATTTATGTCATTATTTTCCACACATAAAGAATCTCCCAATTCCTTTAATACATTCTTTATGGCACCTCTTTCCATACTTTTGAAATGTAGGAAATTTAATCTTCTTTTCATTATAATATTTATCTCTTGAAATTATTTGAGATGTGATAGTTCTTTTATTTGTTATGTTTGGAAACTCAACCAAGATCTAATTGTTATTCATAATACATAATAACTGGTTTTTTATAAACATGAGATACCAAAATTCAACTCCCCCCATATTGGGAAGTCCATTATCTCTTTTTTTGTTGCATCCATTGTTTGCACAATTACTTATATCTATTTCTATTTTTTCTAGAAGTAGAAAACCTAAGTGAAATTTTTTCTTCTATTGGGAATCTTATAATAAGTATTCTAAATTAATTATTAATCATAAAATTTTACAACATCTTTATTCAAGGATGATATACATCAATCTTAATAAAATTTTTACATTATATTTATATCCTTCATAATATTTGTACAAGCTCATGATTAACCAAATCATATCCCTGGGAGTTTCAAACCAGGTGTGTATCAATGATTGTTGTTATTCACTAGTTTATGATTGAGTTTAGCTCAATATGATGTTTTCGGGTGTTACACCTAGGTATACCTGTGCTAGAGAAACATCCACTTGTAATATCTAAATAAGGATACATTTTATTGTAATCCACTTAATATATAATTTACCAAAATTTAGTTATATATTTTTATGTTTAGTATTATCCCTAAATATTTCACTAATTTCTTCTAATACTAATTCCAAACCTAAATAGACTTTCCTATGATACTAACTATGACAACCCTTATCTTTATTATACATCAATTTGTGATTTATTACATTAAAACACACTATGTAAAAACCATAAGATTTATAAGGATAGTGTATTTGGTAATTATGTACATAAAAAATCAACATGATACATAGATAGAAAAAAATTATTGAAAACTTCCTTAACAAGATTCTAAAATTCCATAACATTTAAAACTCCATGGGATAACCTGGGGACATACATAAGAATGAGGTGAGATATAAATCTTAGTTAGGGAATAATAAAAGTATAATATGATGAATGTAACACATTTTAGTCAATATACATACCAATGATACAAGAAAAATGTTATAATCATAATATTAAACAATGATGCATGATATATAATGATAACAAAAGTGTAACATGGTAATGTGGAAACAACATTAAACATTAAATAATAAGTATAATTTAAGGTTAAATACCAAAACATCATAACATAATGTTCTTAGGATAATATCACATGCACTATACATGGAATATGACGATACTAAAACATTTTCCAATGAATGGGAGCACTATATGGTCACACCAATCATAATCATATCATGTACATGAATAAGTATTCCACATAGATCATATAACATAAGAACATATTTTATCACATTTAATCCCACAATTAAGTATTGTGGGTTAATTACATGTAATTACCCAATTAATAAATTATATGTATAACTAGGTAAATACCATTGAGTGTAAAATGGTATGGGAATAAACTTCACAATTTTTTGAATGGAAAATCACATGACAATTCCAATAACATAATAGGGGCATATAAAGATTCATGTGAGGGATTAATGAGAGTAAAAGGGGAAATATCATAAAATTTTCATAATAAGGAAAGTAATATAGATATTTTAGAACATAATAAAAAATTAAAAATTGGGAATTAAAATTCATAAAACAAAAAGGGTGCATGAATTTAATATTTGGTATGAAAAATCGTATTGAAATTTCAACTGCATAACGACGGTACTTAAAGATTAATTAAATGGTTTAATGAGAAAGAAATAGGTATATCATAATTTTGAAATAAAAAGTGTAGAATGAGGTATGTGGATAAACATATCCCAAAATTATTAATTGTAAATCAAAGGAATAAAATAAAGAATCTACATGAATGGAAAAGAAGAGAGAGTGGTCCCCTACTAAATTTTAGTATAGTAACGAATTAGGTAAAGATTATAGCGAGAGAGGATAAATGTCCTATCATGTTAAGAAAACCATTTTTAATGTAAATTTACATTAATAAAATATTTAAAATATATCTAATTGATATTCATAAGGCTAAATAAAAATAAGAAACTTGAATGGAAAAGAAGATAAAGAGACCCCTTAGTAAATTTTGGCATAGTAAAGACTTTTGAAAAATATATAATTAGAGGGAAATGAAGTATATAATTAAAAATAAACACTATTAAAAATAATAAGGGTATTTAAAATCGATTAAGAACAAAATAAATTGAGAATCATAGGCATATAAAAAAATAAGAACTTGAATTGAAAGAAGTGGAGGAAAAGATCCATTAACTTGGTAGGATATTTCTTATAACTAAGAGGGACTCATTTGAAACTTGGAAACTAATTGGAGAGAATCTAGGGAGAGTAATTGATATATTATTAATGATAAATGGATTTTTTGTGGAAATTAATAAGGTAATGGATGGTATTTATACTTGAGGAGGGGTTGCTTTAAGTGATTAAATAATGATTATTTTGAATTTAAAGCTAAAAACTTTTGTATGGCATTAAATTCAAAGAGTTTTTTTTTGATAATTAACATTTTTAATTTTTTTAGGGATGTTAGAAAAATCAACCACTCATATAAATTTTACTTTTTTAGTTGTCTTAGTTCTTTATCTTTTAATGTTAACACTTTACATTATTTTACCTATACTGTGGTAACTCTTTTTTTACGAGAGTTACTTTTTTATGTCTAAAAGTGAAATTGACCTTATTACCTATTTGGGACCTTATTATTCAAAATATTAAATCCATTTAAATAAATTTAATTTATAAAAGTGTTAAAAATCAATTCTAATGTGGCACACATATAACTCATAAAAATAGTTTATTTTAGAAAATATAAGATCATGGTTTTCAGAATGTTAGGAATGTGTTTCTAAGTGTAACAAATTATGTATTATTTCATACCTTAAATAAATTTTGATCAATAATAAGTTTTAATATATTTTAAATCTTGATCATATCCAAATTATATCATAACAGTTATCATATTTTGTAAAAATAGCATTTTCACCTTTTAGCCAAAAAATCAATTTTTTTATAAAATTCCCAAAAAATTAACATAAACTAATTTGGAAATTATGAGTCCAAAAACTTAATTTATTATATAAAAAATCTCATATCTATGATATATTTATCTTTTAAGTGAATTATTATTTTATTTAAAATTAAAAATTATTATAAAAATCAATATTTTTTCCATTATAAAAATTTCACTATGCTTCATTAAAATATAATTTAATTTTAAAATAATTTTATAATATTATTTCATGAAAATAATTTTTTATTTAAAATTTACAAATAAATCATATTTTAACTTAATATGTTTTTAGTCTCTGAAAATAATGTAATTTTTCTTATTAAATAATCTCGATGATCTTTTAAATGTGTCGACATAACTGAAAATAATATTGACCAACTATTTTATTGACTAATGGTTATAATTTCAATCATATGTACTAGTTGACATACATAAATTATGATGATCATATTTCCCTTTGAATAAACCATAATCTTGGGTCAATATCATTTCCAAAATGAATATTTTATCACTAACTCTCTGTTTCATTCCTATAGTGTTGTCCATGGGAAGGATGATTCTAGGGGATCGAGGTTACCCAATTTTTTATATTTTACTTCATTTATCCTCTGTTTGTTTTCCTATTGTAATATTTGGTATCATTTTGTGTATTTTTTTGACTGAATGTAACATTCTTAAATAATGAAATAAATTATTGATGATCTCTTTTATGCAATTTTTTATTATTTCTATCAAGACATGATTTTCAAAGTCATTATGGTAATTAAAAATATTTCTACGTTCTTATAATAAAAAAAATATTTATAAAATAATAGTTCTATTAATAACATAATGTAATTTTTGGTTTGTTACACACCTACCCATGTGATGGGTGATTTAGTACAACCCATGGATACACCACAAATATGGGAGTCTAATAGTTTTCATTAGGTGGTCTCTAGAAATCATTATAGATACTAGATTTTATAGTGATATAAATTTTAAGGTACACTTTTATAGGTTCTTTATTATACATACATATATAATTAATTTGGGTTTTCATGCATGTTTTTCATGGGTTTATTATTCTCCAATCTATTCTACTTACTTGATTAGGTTTACTAAATCCTAAGAAACCAAACTATGGTGTAAAAGCAATTCCATGCCATTTTATTCTCAAAATCATATTTTAAAATGAAGAAATATAGTATCATATTTGATATTATATTTCATATTCCTAAAAAGGATTTAATTTTTTTTCATAAGATTTTGGGTCATGAAAAACACTATAGGATATCATAGGTCGTGATGCTATTCGAACCATCAGTTTTTTGATATATCTTAGTGTACAATATGAATCACTCATAACCTATGATGAAACTAATGAAATTTCAAAAAAATAATCATAATATAAAAACTATTTAGTGTATATCATAAGTGGATATATCCCATGTTTCGAAGGGTTTAATTCTACAAGATGGCTTATTGTATTCTGTAACAGCCATACACATGTTTATCCTCGATAGATCTTGTCATAATACACTGCTAATTTAATACTATATAGAAATTGACTACATGGGTTTATTCTATCATGGAACCTTCCAGTGTGGTATTAATCTTATATGGATTATTCTTATGCAAGCCGTTATAGTGTCGTTTGATTCATTTACAGGCCATCATTGTACCAAGTTAATATATCACGGGATAAATAAATATCATGAGGTTATTCCTATACATGTCATTTTACATAGGCTTTAATGTGACACATTTCCTTATATCATATGTTGGGACATCCATGCATATGAGACGTGATTGTTAATACTTCATAAACCCAGGTGCACTAAGTTAATCGCACGTAGGACCACTCTGCACTAATTAAATATTACACAAGGCTATTTAATATAATGTAAGCCCCGTTACCAATCATATAAGAAAATTTATTAGGATGAGGTGTATATAAAGTCATGGTTTATTGGTCATGTGTACTGTTAAATATGATATACAAAGAAAAATATGTTTTTTTTAAATATTTCAATTAATAATAGAATTGTATAATTTATAAATTGTTAATAAATTATAGATTAATTTATTTTTTTTTAAATTTATTAATTTATTAAGGTTTTTATAAATTAATTACTTACAAAATTTTGTTATTAAATATTTTAATGATTATGAAACATTTATTAAATAAATATACATAGTATTAATTTCTAATATTGAAATAACTTTATAATTACAGGTCATATCTTATAATTTGGATGTAAATTATTTATATAGAAACTATAATAATGATTTATAAAGTGTTTATAAATTAAAAAACAAGTTCAAATATAAAAGAGTTATATATTTAATTATGAATTTTTAATAATTTTAAATTTTAAATTATTTAAATTAAGAATCCCTATTTGAGAAATTATTTAAACAATATCAAAATTAGTTTTGATAAATAATATGATAAATGTTTAAATAACACTAAATATATTATATTTAGATTATGTAAAAAAATGGACTATAATTCTAATATAAAGCGTCAAAATTTCATTTAATATCATATATTTGAAGTAAATTTCATATAATGAATAATATTAAGGAGTTTATTTTAGAAAAATAAATATAGAGTTTTTAAATTTATGTAATTAGGGAATTCCCATATTGAAGATATAAATTATATAGTGTTAATTATTAGATTTATTTATGTTTTTTTTCATTTATTTAGTTTATTTCCTTAATTATTATTCTTAGTTATGAAATTTTTTATATTGGAATATGAGTATGATTTAGGTTAAATTTGTTAAACTACTTCTATAAACTTTAATACATGCATTTAAAGAGTTACATTCTAGGTATGATAATTGATTTAGTTATCCACTACCATGAATCTAGATTACAATAGGTTATGAGATTAAATTTAAAATTTATTTATATTTTTTTACATATTATATGTTAAATTCATAATGGAATTGAATTATCTATTGAGTAATATATCCCAGGTAGAGGGATATTGGTCCAGACTCCTCATTATGTTGAAGGCTTATGTTTTTTTCTAGAAAAATGGGGTTGGAAATCTGTGTGTCCATGCTTAATCTTGTGGGGTTATTTTAGTTTTTTATATAAAATGGTTCTTGTACCTTATACACAATATATATTTATATATTTATGAATATAATAGAATTTTAATCTTAGTTAGTAACACAAGTTATGATTTTTATAAAGCTATACACATCAATATGATTTGAACATATTTATATGGTATAAGGAGTAGAAATTAAAAACTATATCATTATAAGAATGTATAAATTTATAGGTAATAACATGAGTTAATATGGTGATATTAAATCCCCTTTAAAAATAATAAGTGTTAGATTCATTCTAAAGCAAGAACATGACGAGATCTTGATCATTCAACTGGGTAAGTTTTTCCAAAGTAGTATTTTTTTGGATTATGTTCTGCAAGGCATGATTTTAATGGTTAACCTTAAGAGTTATGTAATAAAAACCCACTCTAATATTTGGGTTACACACATCTGGAAGACCCTAAAAGTTAGGATACCATAAGAATGGTGTTTAGTTTATCCATATGATAGATTGGGAAAATATCTATTCACTTAATAATCCAAGAGTCGTATATGATTTGATTGGGATGATTCATTGCCTAAATAATTAAGTGGTGTGAGGAACAAAAAGTTAGACTCATTTCATAGTGAAATATTTATCTTGGACCACTAATGGATATGATGAATTTAAAAGGGGACATCATTTAAGTTGGATCACCTTTAATAAAATTCCTTATTAAATTTATCTAAAATATGATACTCATATGATAAAATATTCTATTATATAAAAAATAAAAAAATTATTATAAAACTTTTCTTTAATATAATTTTTGAAAATTATAAGATTAATTTAAGAAACCCTTAATATGGATGACTTAAAAAAGATCTTAAGTAACAAAGATTATATGTGTTGGAGAAATACCCTCCTAAGTTAATAACTATTGAAATTGTCCAATAGATGAATCTAGATGATTATAAGAAGAATAAAATGAATTAGTATAGGTTTTAATGGAATTAGATGTATACTGATCTATGTATTTTTATTCCTTACTCATATACTCAATATGATTGGGTATCTTAGTGACTTAGAGAGACTAGATATTTCCTTAAGGATTTTTTGGTTGTGGAATTCATTTTATTGGAAATATTTAACCAATGATGAATGAGTTAAATAAATTTGTTCCATTTTTCTCTTAAAGTGCTGAGGATAGATGATCTAAGGAGTGTGATGTACATGTTTGGGTGTTTTATTGATAGTATATGTGGGTAAAAGTTCAAACCATAATAATATGTGTTATTTGGAAAGTCCAATAATGTTTATTTGAGTTTCTCTACATTGTATTCAAAACATAGGGTTATCATGAAGAATGAAAATTATTTCCATATGAAGAAATTGTATAAGATGTTTGGAGGGGTTTAAGAAAGTCTATGAAATTTTCATGTAAGGTATTAGTGTTAAAGAAATAAATTCTTTGGGATTTAATGGTATATGATTGAAAATTATTATTTTATGAATGTTTTTATCATAAAAGTGTTAAAAATATGGGTATGAATTAATATAACTCATATTTTCTATTCAAATGATGAATCAAATGGTTTTTGAATAATGGAATTGAATGTAATGGAATATATCAAGCTTAGATGGATATTAGTAATGTAAGTATATAGTCATATTATATAACTTATATAATGAGGGAATTTGTTTAATAAAAAAGGGTAGTTATGAAAAATATGATACATTACACATGAAATATGATTCACGACTTCTATAACATGTTTTGAAAAGGAGAAAAAAGCATAAAAAATTTATCTGGGATACAAAAGTATATCTGAGAAATTTGTTAAAATATGAGAGATATGATCATACTATCATTAGTGGTAGATTTTAAATAATAATGTATTATTTTCATTAAATTGAACTAAAAACATATAAGAACATATAATATATGGATTCGATATTTTATTTTTTAAATATTCATACTAAGAGTAAATAAATGTTATTTCCTAACATAATTTAGTTTTTGTATCTTATCATGATATTTTAGAGAGGTTATAGTTTCTAATATCTTAGTGGGAGTATTTTGGGCTTAAGAAGTTCAAAGTTAACTAATAAAATATAATTCTAGTCATAATTCAAAGTAAATGTCACTTATTATCTTAAATGAGTTTAGGTAGTTTTCTTAAATTAATAATGTAAATAGTTACAATAGTTACCAAAATATTTCAAGGAACTTTTTGATTGAAATTGTTCGAATGATGAGTATGATAAACTTATAAATAGTTCTAAGTATACAATAGAAGTTATCAACATCATAAAATCAAACATTGTAGAGTAAAATAGTTTGAATATGTTTAAGGAGGTGAACATTAGGAATATGATTCCTAAGTCTCACCATTATTCAAACTAGCTTGCTTCATACATATTTTTAACTAAAGAGTTTAGTGAATTTATTTTTTGAGGTTGAAACATGGTGATGTTTTTGGAATTAAATAGAAATGTAAACGGTTTAAATAATCCCCTAGAAGTGAATAAAACAGAAGGCTAATTAGAATGTCTATCATATATAATATATTGAATAGGTGCTTAGGTATTGTTTTTTAAGTATTATTAAAATAGTTAAAACTATAAAATGTATCAAGTTAAAAAAATAAACCTCAACATTATCATTCATTCAAATGGGATATATATATATATCACGAATTGAAATGATAATTTACATCTCAAAGTATACCTATGAGTTATCCCTAACCAATGTTTAACATGTATTATTATATGTTATAATGAAATTTTAAAGTTTGAGTGAGTAAAATTATCGTATCGAGACATGGAATATGCTAATGAGTTAGAAAATGGATTTTTTTTGTACTGGATAACCTATTAAGTATATACCATACTAAGTGTTGTTCGGTAGGAAAGATACATAGCATGGTAACCTTTGATCACCCATGGATCAATGTTAGTTCCCTACATGGAAACATGTTTAAAATTTATAATGCACACGAATACAAAATAATAAATCTTTAACTAAATTTTATAGGTTATGAAAATCATGAGGTCGAACCAAAAAAGGAAAGGGAAAGAAAAAAAAAATCGATTAAAATGTTATGATCTATAAACCAAGATAAATGAAACTAATTCTACTTTAATTTTGGAAAAAAAGATAATAATTATTTCTCTAAATGATTAAGAAATATGAAAAGTTACAGGAAATTATAAATTATCTTTCATGAAGTAAATAATAATAAAAATAATGAATTAGTAACCATGAAGTTTTCATAATAATATATAATTTAATCCCTTAGTTTTGGTAGACGTTATCCATCTCCAAAACATCCCTTTTCCCATGGTTAGGTACATTGGTCCATGGAGATGACAAGTAACCAAAAACCATGTTTAAACATAGTGGATATCTCTCCCAATAGTAATAGATAGAATCACAAACTTTTCAATGTAATAGAAATCATTCCTGTACTCAACACACAATGTTCATATATGAAAAATTAAGGAAGAATGTGAAAAAGTCATATTGACGCAAAGAAACAACATAAGTTTCTATTAAAATTATAAATACCTCAATACATTAAACCCCCCTTTATTATAATTACCACGTAATAAAAGATAAAATCTCATGATAACTATGAACATGATCAAAAATGAAAACCTAAAAATGTATAGAAGAATCAGAAAACCCCCAGAAACAACACTATTGTACTAGTCTAAATCCTTCATTGTGTAGTGTAAAGAAACCCATAATTAATAAGAAAAAGGTCTTCCCAAGGTCATCCTTTTCTTTCTAAAATAGTTATTTTAACTGCACCCAAAAATCTCATGGTCAACAGGCATTAATTCCCTCAATGATATTCTAATATTTCATTTTTAAAATCTGTTTGACCTAACCTATCATTGTGTGATAATGTATTTTTAGCATGAAATCAATTTATCTAAAATTATATTTTGTACGTCCATACAAGTATACAATTCTTGTCATTTTCTATTTAGGATAAACTCTTTCCCAAATTTCTATAAATCTTATATATTTATCATTATTCCAAAACAACACCATGCATGTGGTGTGATCTAAACTTGTGTAACATTACCTGAACACTATCTTCATTCATTCATTAGTTTTTTAGATTTAATGAACCACTATGGAATAGGAATTTATTAAATATTTAGGAAATGAATTGAAACTTATAAAACCACCCATTACTCATATTATTATCTCCCAATGAATTATATGGACTTATCATGGTGTAAAATCATCCCTTACAGCATAAACCCTTGAACACATCATCATATTTTTCATGACATGAACCAAGATGGGGCTTGAGCTGCAACTACCCTAAGCCAGTATCCATAGGACAAGGGTAGCGACCAACACAAAATTAATAAAAAAACCTAGGGAGGACTTTTCTTAAAAACCTGTATGCACACACACAACCAACTAGATGAAAAAGTTTATAGAGTAATAGTAAAATATGAAACAATGTTATAAAGTAAACCAAGCATGAATGAAACTCTAAACAAAACAAAAGTACAGTAGTGTAAACTGAAAATTAAAGTGAAAAAACACACTCCCAACTAGAAATATTCCCCAACCTAAAAAAATGGAAAAGAGTAAATAGTAGAGAGAGTAGAGCTCCAGAGTCCCAAGATACGACCACCTTACGCGGTCCAAGCATCTAGTATCACTAAGCTCCTATGTATTCATGGTAAACCTGTTCATCATATGCATAATACAACAAACATGCAGGAAAATACCATATAGGAGTGAGTATATACATACCCACTAGGAAACCCCTAAATATTAAGGGTGAACAGTAATATATACAATAGGAAGGGAAATAAATTATATATCACAAGGTACAATGAAAGAGTATAGCTCAAACCAACCAAGAGTGTGATAGTAAACTCTTCCAAACACAAGGGGCTAAATATAGTGAGTATATGAACTACCTGTCGAGTCTTGAGAACCTATATCAGGATAGTAGACTCATCCAAGTTGGAGATGCTAAATATGGAAAGCACTTGGCATACCTCGTGTGTCTTTGCCTCTCCTAGAAGGAGAGTAACCAAATACAAGGTTTGGATACTGAAGAAGAATATATATACATGTACATATACATATATATTCTTAGTAAAAGAATCCAAAATGAGAGAGTAATAGGATCTGTATCTCATAGCTCACCCCCAACATAAGAGCAGCCAAAAATTCCAAAAGTTCATCAAAGATTCCCAGCATCTGTTACGTCTTCCCTGAAGTAGTTTCCCAAGTCAAACCAAGATTCATCATTATGTCTCATAGTTTAGGGGTTACAAACTTGATGTAGAGGACCTATTCCAGATACAATAAGAGGGTTCCACTCTGATGGATGAGGACTTATGCCCGTCCCGGATAGAGGGTTCTAATCTAATGGTAGGGGACCAAGGCCCATCTAGGCTTGAGGGTTCCACTCTAGGTCATCGAGGACCCATGCTCTGATATCAGAGGAGGCTGCCACTTGGAAGGTCAAGGACCCATACCCATCATGGATAGAGGGTACCACTCTAAATCATCAAGTACCCATGCCCTGGCCTATAAGAGGGTGCCACTCGGAAGGTCTTTGGTGATCATGTGTGATCAACTGCCATCATTAGGTGTTGACTTATTAGGTGTTGTTCCTAGAAAATTTTACATCATATCTCAAAATCCACAATTGAAGGATACATCACATTCTAAGTAGAAAAAAACTTAGTAAATGATACTCATGGACCAAAATATGAGTTCAAATAAAGGAGATACAAAGGGTAGAAGTTTCCTTAAAAAAGAACTAGGGTTACACAACTTGTGAGGGAACCCACATAGTGTGTGGCCCTGATCCACCACTTGGTCGTGTCCCTGGACAACACATAGCTCTGGACTGTGTAGTAGTACATACTATGTGGGTGGACAATACAACATGTCCATGCTACCTAGGGACCGGTCCGTGTGCTGTTGGTCATGTTCGTATATCCAAACTCGTGTCCATGTACTTTTTTACATGGTGTGTTGATCCACACGTGGTGCCACCCATGTAATCTAGCCATGTGTTCCATCATACAACTTACTCTCCTAGAGAAGTTGGTACATAGTGTGTTGGAGATGTACATGTCGTTCCATCCTTATAGGACTCAAAAACCCTAGCTCTCACTACTGAAGGGATATATGCCATGTGTTCATCACACTACACGATGTGTAGTCGAGGTTTCTATAGAAATTAAAGATCTGATCTTCATGATTTAATCTATCCAAATTTCTTTATATCTGGTGTTATATATTACCAAAAATGGTGGATCTACCCAAAAATCATGGTCCTAGGATCCTTCCCACTAGAAAATGGCCATCGTTCATCCATGGGGGTTTACCCTTCATTCTGCATGCCACCATGTATTCTGGGTTTGATTTATTAATTTAAAAACACCGGAAAGAACATCTAAAACATGAAAAAACTTCAGATCCATGCTTATTTGACCAATAAATGATTTATTCATCAATCTGTTTCATATCTGGGGGGTTGATCAGGCTTGATACCACTAGGAAATGGCGAATCGGGACTAAGGGGTATAATCAGTGAAGAACGAAAATCAATGAGTGAAAAAAGAACCAAAAAACAAAGTATAAATATTTTTGTCCAAGCGTTCTTGGCCAACAATCTAGAATTGTGAAAATGGGGTTAGGATACATTGAATAGAACAATTAGACTGAGTAAACAGGTGCATGAAAAGGCCACATCTAGTGCAGATCTGAGAAAATTTTTGGATATGGTCAATCATTTAATAAAATGGAATAAAAACATCAAAAGGTGAGTCTTTCTTTGATTATGGATCAATTTATGATGTAGAACACATCCTCCAATGACTTGAATGGCGTCGTTATGTCTGTTTCATCTTGTTATCCTTTGATATGAAGTTTTTTTGTTATTCAATGTGATTCATCAATAGTGGAGGGAGGAAGATATCATAGTTTATCTCAAAGTTTATATGGATAACCCTCGATAAATATATCTGGCGATACTCTTATTGAGTTCTTTGTTGTACTAAAATGAATTAATTAACTAATTTAATAATTAATTAATTCACTTAACATACCACCAATGAGCGAGGGTTACAAATGTCTTATGTCACACTTAGGGTAAACACCGCATTTTGGAATTATCTATGGCCTTATATTTATGATATGAGCTACCCCATAAGACTTATCTTGTTTTTATTAAGAAGTTTCGTGTGTGCAATATAAAATATACTGAATATTTTTATAAAATAAATTATGAGGACACTGGGCCTTGGAATAGTATGTCGTCTTATCACCAAACTATTAAAATATATATAGAAATATTTAAAATTATCAAAATGAAAAAATAAGGTCTCTAAATCATTCCACCATCAAGATTTTTGTATTTGAAAAGAAAAAACTAGGGAGAAAAACATGGGATACTGAGGCCACACTTTTTCTTTACCACTCCCATGTCCTCTCATGAACATTCCCATACTTCCACAACATGTGGACTAATGGAATGGTTTGTCCATGTATATTCCTCTCCTTATGATCCTCGATCACCATTGGGTTCTATGAAAAGGTGGCTTTAAACTCGATGTCCAGGTATCCCAAGTTAATGATGTGCATGGGGTCATGCACGTATCTCCTTAGCTACAACATGTGGAAAATTTATTACACCTACTCTATATGTGGGGTTAGGGAGAGCCTATTATAAATTTCACCAACCCTATGCACAATTTTGAACAATCTAATGAACCCTAGGGATAACATGCCTCCCCAACTGAACCTATGAAATTTTCTTCATGGGAAGACTCTCAAGAAAATATGGTCTCCCTAATCAAACTCCAAGGTCCTATGATAGGTATTTGCATAATATTTATGTCTTCTCTAGGACATCCCCATCTAATCATGGGTGACCTAGATTTTCTATTTTGTCACCTATAACAACTCTAGGCCCACAAGTGGTGACTCACCAATCTCTATCTAGAACAAGGGTGATCTAAAGGGTCTCCATTATGAGGAATCAAAAGGTGTCATGATGATGGTAGAGTGGTAGTTTTTGTTTTAGTAAAAATCTAACAAGGGAAGGTGATCTTACTAACTATTGATAAAGTCTAACATGCAATACCTCAACATATCCTCCAACACCTGGATAGTGTGCTTGGTCTACCCATTGGTCTGGGAGTGAAAGGTTGTACTCATCCTCATGTGGGTCCTAAATGTATCCTCCATGACTCTACACAATCATGATGTAAAACATGCATCATGATCAGAGAAAATTCTTCCACTGAAAGTTTATGTACATATTCCACGCACTGGTATGTATAGCTAGAAGAGATGTGTGGAGCTCCCATATCACCACCTCTCACAACATGATTGAAACAACTACTCTCCCATGGAACAATATTACATGATTCTATCCTTCAGAATATCCATCCAGTGAGTATTCTATGGATATATGATCACATAATACCACATAGTCAATGTCCTCCAACTGAGACTCTCTCACACACTCAAAAAGAAAAGGAGTCAACACCATCGACTGTAGAAAAGTTGTACCATCCTAGTTTACTAGGGATAGCTATAAGGATCCAAACTACTCTATAGCCTCCCACACTAAGAAATATTGGAACTTCCCATTAAGGAAATCTACTAAAACATTTAACTTCCCTATATTATAGACTATCTCAATGACATAGTTCTCCAGGAATTCCAACCAGTGCTGCTGACACAGGTTTAAGTCTCTCTACGTGAATACGTATCTAAGACTCTGATGGTCTGATTAAACCACAAAGCGCTCCCCTAGAAGTTAGTTCCTCCACATCCTTAAGTTGAAGACTACCACTTCCAGCCCAAGGTCATGAGTTTTGTAGTTCTACTCACGGGGCCTCAACTTCCTTGACCCATAAGCGATAAATTCCCGCCTCTGCATCAACACAGAGCTAGGACTAGATCCCATGGCATCACAATACACTATGAAATCGATGTTATCCTCTGGTAGTCTAAACACTAGAGTGCTCATCATCCTTATCCTCAACTCTTCAAAGGCCCTCTAGCACTACTCAAATAAGGTAAATAGTTACCATTTCTATGTTAGGGCAGTCAAAGGGGCTGAAATTCTAGAGAAGTCTTCCACTAACCTCATCTAGTACCCCACTAATCCAAGAAATCTCCACACCTTTGACACATTATTTTGTGAATCCCAATAAAGCACAAAATTGATCTTAACTGGATCCATAGCTAAACCATGCTAAAAAATGACATTCCCTAGAAAGTGAACCTCATGAATCTAGAACTTGAACTTTAAGAGATTTATATAAAGCTGGTGCTCTAAATGAAATCCCAAGACCATCCTCAAGTTATTTTCATGATCCTAATCTCTTGAAGAGTAGATGAGTATGTCATCAATGAATATAATAAAAAATTAGTAAAAGTACAACTAGAAGACCTGGTTCATCAAATCCATAAACATGGAGGGTGTATTTGTCACACTAAATGACATCTCTAGGAATTCATAGTGTTCATAGTGACATTGGAATGACAACTTTGGAATATTAGCCTTGGGAATCCTCAAATATTGGTATCAAGACCCAAGATCGATCTTTGAGAACTATTTTGTGGCTCCCAAATAGTCAAGGAGGTCATCAATCCTCAGAATTGGGTACCTTTTCTTTTTCATGACCTAGTTTAGGTGACAATAATCAATGCATATCTACAATATATCATTCGATTTTTTCACAAATAGCACTAGAACTGCCCAAGGGGACACACTTGGTCTGATGAAGCCTTTCTTATAAAGGTCTTCCAACTAAAACCATATATCCTAAAACTTGGTAGGGTCCATCCAATATGTTTCCAAAGATGTTGGAGCGGTATTAGGAGTAAAGTCAATAAAAAAATCCATATACCGCATTGGATTTAGTCCCAGAACATCCTCAGGGAATACATCCATGGAATCCTCCACAATTGAAGAAACAAAAATTCATGAAGATCCTACTATACCAAGGGATATACTCTCCAATTAATAGGTGATGGGATGTATTATCTTTATCACAAAACCCACTTTCCCTTCCATGAGATCCCTCTCACTAGAAAATGAGAATCTCATCCCATCAGTGCATAGACATCTGGCTTGTCTATAGTGATATTCAATATGGGCTAAAACCATGGATAACCAATCCATACCCAAGATGACATAATATGGTTCCATTATGATGAAAAAAAGGTATCACATGAACCTCTCTACACCAAGAAGTAACTCGCACTACCAACATATGAAAGATATAGAAGAAGAGTCCCATGTATGAACCTCAAGATAAAGCTGTTGGGCTAGCGCCTCAACTGGGATCTCCAGATCTCTCACCAGGAGTATAGAGACTAAGGAATTAATGGAACATGCATTTACTAACAATGAATAAAGGGTATAAAACACAAAGATCGTACCTCTTGTATTCTCATGTGCTGTAGGATCATAGACATCCAAGGTCTCCAGCTGTCCATAGCCTTGGAAGAAATCTACCTAAGCCTGATATGGGCATCCTAGTGGTGGTGGTGGAAGGATCTCATAACGATGTCCACCACCCATGTCTCCTCCTACTCCTATTCTATATCCACCTCCCTAGGGACCACCATTTCCTCACTTAGGAGATCCCTGATCATGGTTCTACCTCTATAGTGGTGGTGCATCAGCTATATACCAGTGCTGCTCTAGACGTCTAGTCAGGAAGTCTTGTTCCATGTAACCTCACCCATCATAAGTAAAGAACCACCCCTCTCTGGATTCCTAGGTCCTCTTCACGACCCCTGACCACATTTCTGAACTTGATCATGGGAGGATCTCCTACGCCAAGATCCTAGCATCTAGCATATTCTAACTGTGGTAGATGAGTTAGATCTGTGGCACCCACTACCATCTCTAGATGTCTGGAATCCCTTTGACAGAAATATCTCTATCACTAGTTCCCACTCCAACACCCCGGCATAGGTTGGGATTCAAAAGGGAACTACACTAGCATAGATCTATTTGCAGCATCCCTTCAAAAACTTCCTTTCTCAGAATTATCCATCCCAAATCATATTAAGGGATTACCACCTATGGTCTATGAACCTCGCTTCATACTCAGAAACTATCATCCCTCCCTTTTTAATCTCCAGAATCTTCTAGATCTATACTGAACACAAACAATAGGTGTAGTACTCCTCACGAAACAACTACTGGAATTCATAACTTGAGAGTGTGGACTCATCGTGCATCTACATAACAAGTCTAAACTAGTGCCCAACTTCTCAATGGAAGAATATAGCTACCAGCACAACCACCTGATCCATCTGGGTCCAAACAAGCCTGAAGATATAGACCATCGACTCTAGAAAATCCTCTGTTGCATGAGGATTTGGCTCATTGAAGAACCTTAGTGGTGTCTGATGCTAAAAATCATGAAGCACACTAATATTTTACACATCCTAAACCTAATCTGCTGGAAGGATCTACTACTCAATAGGGGGAGGTGATTCTACCTATCCCTTTTTAGGAATAAGATCATGGGATGGACCCTAAACTAACGCCACGTCGCTCATTGGGTCATCGTCACAAACTAGAGATGGTACCTTAGATTGCTGTTGTCGTGGAGGCATCCTAAAAGTTATGAAGGAGTACCATAGTCATATGAGCATATGTATATATTAAAAATGTTTAGCTGAATAAATATGTATAGTCAAAAACTCAATCCTATGTGATCTATTTACCACAAATACTTGCAAAAAAATTTCTTAGTATGCTGAGTAGACAACTAGGTAGTCAAGGTCCTGGTGAAGGGATATGTCGATTGCCACACCATCACTGGATTCCCTATCATAAGAGCTGCACTCAAGAAACTTTGACAATATTTACCTAATCCCAACCAAATCATCTGAAGGGGATACGTTTGAACAATGTATAAAGGAATGAACTTTCTATGATACCAATCCATCATGACCCAACCTAAGCCGGGGCTTGAGCCACAATTACCCCTAGACCACCTCTATAGGGTAGGGGTGGAGACAAGATCCGAAGGAATAAATAAACTGGGGAAAGAATTTGAATAAAAACTTATGCGCACACACGACCAAATCGATACAAAAGAGATAAGGGAAAGAGTTAATGATGCAACACTGCTATAAAGTAAATCAAGCATGCATGGACCTCTAAAAAACAAAAGTACAATTGTTTAAAATTAAAATTAAAGGGTAAAAACACACGAACAACTATAAATATGTCCCAACTTGAGAAAACTAGAAAATCGTAAATAACTGAGAGATCCCACCACCCGAATCCCAAGCTATAACCACCGTACATGGCCCAAGCACCTAGTATTCCAAAGATCCTTTATAGTCATGGTTGACCTATATGTATTCTTTATAATACATGACACGTGCGAG
The DNA here is from genome assembly GCA_963277665.1 of Viscum album. Classification (NCBI taxonomy): domain Eukaryota; kingdom Viridiplantae; phylum Streptophyta; class Magnoliopsida; order Santalales; family Viscaceae; genus Viscum; species Viscum album. The sequence continues at coordinate 1,332,893,122 of OY728132.1, read as the reverse complement.
CAAAGCTCATACAGGGGTGAGTATATACATACCTAGTAGGACACCCAAAAGCTTAAGGGGGAGTATTAATAGATACAATAGAAAGAGAAATATAGTAAATAACACAAGGTATAGTGAAAGAGTACATCTCAAACCAACCTAGAGTGTGAAATTAAACTCATGCAAACACAAAGGGATAAAAACGGTGAGTAGTTGAACTACCCATTGACTATTCTCCACTTATAGCAAGAGAGTAGACTCATCTATCCATGAAAAGATAAACCCATAAACAATGTGTCATACCCCATGTGTCTTTGCCTCTTTGGGAATGAGAGTAACCAAATCCAATGTCTGGATACAGAATATGAATATATATATATATATATATGCCTATCCAAAGAATCCAAAATGTGAGTGTAAGGGGATCTACATATCACATATTAGAAAATTAAGAAGAGTAGACTACAGTTTCAAAATTCCATCAAAGATGCCCAGAATCTCACGTGTCTACCTAGAAGTAGCCATCTAAGTCAAACCAAGACTCTTTACTATGAGTCACAGTCGATGGGGTACAAAATATAAGTAGAGAATTCATTCCCTAGTATAATAAGAGGGTTCCACTTTGATGGTTGATGAACCATGCCTAGCCTGGATGGAGGGTTCCACTCTAGGTCGTTGAGGACCCATTCTATGATACCATAGGATGGTGCCTCTAAGAAGTTAGAGGACCCATTCCCAGACCTACTAGAGAGTTCCACTCTAAATCACCAAGGACTCATTCCATTCCCCATAGGAGGGTTCCACTCGAAAGGTCTCTGGTGATCCAGCGCGATCAATGCCGTCATCAAATGTTGCCTTATCAGGTGCCAAGCCCATAAAATTTCAAGTCAAATATCTAAAGCTTCAAACGAGAGAAACATCATGTTATACATGGAAATACACTCAGGATAGGCTACTCAGGGTCCAAAATCTAAGTTCAAATGAAGAATATACAAAGAGTTTAAGTTTTATTAAAAAGGAACTAGGAGACACAACGTGTGAGGGGACCCATATGATGTGTGGTCCTTCTCCATTGACTGGTCCTATCCCGGGTCATAACATAGCTCCCTAACATATAGGATTACATTCCTTTCTAGTGGAATACACAATGTGTCCAAGATACTCAGGGACCGGTCCATGTATTGCTGGCCGTGTCCATGTGCCAGACCTCATGCTCATGTAGTTTAGTACAAAACATATCGATTCCCACGGGGTGCCGCCCATGTAATCTGGCTATGTGGTCTATCATAATAATCTCTCACATAGAGAAGGTGGTACACATCATACTAGATATGTACACATTGTGCCATCATTATAGTATTCCAAAACCCTAACTGCCAGCACTGAAGGGCTACATGCTGTGTGTTCATCCCACTATATGGAATGTAGTTGGGTTTTCTGTAGAAATCCTAGATTCAATCTTCATGATTTAATCTATCCAAACCACTTCAAATATAAGGCTATCTATAGAAAAAATGGTGGATCTATCCATAAATCATGGTTCTAGGCCTCTTCTCATTGAAAATGGTCACCAATTGTCCATGGGGGTTCACCATTCATTCCACACACCACCATGGATTCCATATTTGATATAATAATGTCAAAACACCATAAAAACATCAAAATAACACATCAAATATAGATTCATGATCATTTTACCAATTCATGCTTTATTTATAGATCTATTATGGATCCATGGGGTTTGATATGGCTTGGTACCACCTGGAAATGTCGAACTGGGACTAAGGTGTCTAATTGGTGAAGAAAGCAAAGCAAGGAGGGATAAAATCACCAAAAAGAAAAGTTTAATCATTTTTTCCAAGTGTTCCTGGATAAAAATCATGAATTGTGAAACTAGGGTTAGAAAACATTTAATAGAACACTTAAACCCGGTATGTAAGCACATGTAATGGCCACATCTGGTGAAGATCCAAGAAAAAGGGTAGATATGATCAATCATTTAATAAAAGGGCATAAAAACACCAAAATGAAAGTATTACCTAAATTATGGATTGATCACTGATTTTGAGCACATCCTCCAATGATTTGAAAGGAGTTTTTGCATCTGTTGCATCCTAATATTCTCTAATCTAGAGTTTTTTCATCGTTCGATGTGATTTTCCAATAGAGGAGGGAGGAAGAGCTTTGGATTTCTCCCAGAGTTTTTGTGGATATCCCTAGAGAAATCTACCAAGAGATACTCTTATATATTTATCTATTTCACTGAAATGAGTTAATTAACTTATTTAATAATTAATTTGTTCACTTAAGATACTTCCAATGAGGGGGGGGGGGGGGTCAGAACGTCCCATGTTGAACCATTTTATGTCTCTCCTAGGGTAAACACTATGTTCCCAACTGAACTATGGTCTCAAGTTTCTTATCTGACCTATTTCATAAGAGTTATCTCAATTTCTTTTAGAATATGCATGTTCATAATATAAAATATATTTAGTAATTTTTTTAAAAATTAATTCTTGGCACACCAAGCCTCCAAATCACATGCCATATTAGCACCTAACTCTGAAAATATTTCAATGTATTACAAGGAAAAAACCAAGTTTCTAAAATCTTATCTATAGGTTGAATTATTTTTCTCAATATCTATAGTGGTGACTTTATCAGGGGTGAGACTAAGAATTTTCATGACTGCATGGAATCATGAGTTTCTTATAAATGGTCTTGAACTTCCCTATTTTATCAATGGTGGTTTAAGGGTGACGTGAATAAACCAGATACTTATTTTACTTTTCATGCAAGCTATCCAAGTTTCCTTCTATCTTAGTGCTTCAATTGGTCATGGTAAAATCATAATATATCCATAGTAGTGCTTTTCTATGAGCTTCCTTTGCATGCATGGCACCTTAGGTATTTATAGAGCTTATACATGAGCTTAAAAATGGAATGAGGATATCCTATAAATATTTTATGGTTGATTGATATTTTCATAGATGCTTCATCAAGATTTATGTATAGAGTTTTCCAAGATTTAGATAACTTTATAGAGAGTTTTCAACAAGACTGTATATGGAAATAATGGTGGATTATAATGTTGTAAGCATTACGTGAACCAGTATAAACCCTAGTCATGAAAAACAGATGACTGAAGTGGTTTAGTTTGAGTAAGTTGGGGTAGTCCCCCATTAAAAAATCATCCCACATCAGACTATCACTTCATAGTGAACTGATATATCAACACAAAATGTAAAGGCTGATTACTACCTCATTGTGGTACCATCCCATACCCCAACCTCCTACTTGTGCTACCCCAAACTGATACTATTATCCAATTCTACCTAATGCTCTCTCTTGTGCTCTCCATGCCCTCTATGATTCTCATCCCTCCTTCATTGAGATTCATCAGCTGGCTCACAATTGCTAGCCTAATTTTCTAATGCTGGTTAATATTTTATTTTTTATAATTTTTTTTACTTTATTTACTTTTTTGGATTCCATGATCCAACCATAACATGAAAGTTTCTTCATTTTTACATTTTAATCCTAAACTTTAGTGTATTTTTTTTGTATTAAAACCTATTAAAATCAATAAGAATCAGGTTAAATTAATTAATTAATTAATTAAATGAATTAATCTAAATTTAAAAGATGAATTATTTTAATTTAGTTATCAAATATCCCCAAAATTAAACTCTTTATTATCCTTAAGAATGAAATTTCAACACATTACAAAGGAATCCCAATCAACCAATATTCATGCATAAAGACTACTAAAATAAAATAACTATTAGAAAAAGAATAAACTTTCAATAATCACATGGGAAAATATCTTCAAATCCATATTTTAAAGGAAACCAAGTCTTCCATGTATTTTACCTCTCCTAGAAATGATAATACCCCTTTTAAATTATATTAACATATCTTAGTTTATTATTATCATGCATACAATTTTTTATCTGACTCACATTAAAAAAAATCTATCATCACTCAAGGTAAAAATTTAAATGGATTATTTCTCATACTTCAAGTATATGAATTATAAGTGTAAGCTTGAATGGAATTTCAATAACCTATCCTTTTTAGAAAAATATCATCATTAATCAAGAGGTCTTCATAATAACTATGAAGTGAATATAAGTCTGCGGATAGGTAGATAATTGAGGGGGAAAATTATAAATATAAAAAAGAGGTTGACTCTAAAGTGAATTAAATGATAAACCATAGAAAGATCAATGAAAATCATCCAGATGATGAAATAAAACTCAATTATCAACTCAAAGTATGGCTCATAAATATGAAAAGTATTTATAATGAAATAATGAACCCTTTTTTATTTTCTCTCCATCTCTATCTCTCTTTCTTCTTTTATTTTAATTTATTGAGGGTTTCATTTCGATCAAATATTGAACCCATAAACCATACCATATTTCATATCCTCAAGATAATAATTATAGTATATGTAAAAATATCATAGGTTGGGTTGAGAGTTGTCTCTACCTACTAAATACACAACCCATTTTTTCTTTTTTTCTTCCTTAATAAAATTTTTTAGTGGATAAAAAATGAAATAAAATGTAAAGATCATGAAACTTTCCCCACACCCAATGAGAAAACGTATCATCTAGAATCAATGCTAAACATCCCATTCTATCATAGAAAACACCTTCACCTACTCTTATTCCATTGAAAATCATTCAAAATATAAATATTAGGGTACATAGGATAAAATAGATTTGTAATTTGGATCTTCTTATTAATATCATTCATTAATTATATGGGTTCAAAATAAGGACACAATGTTTTAATAAGTATAAAATGGTTATAATGGATAAATAATAAAAATTACACAATTATTTAAATGTAATTTTGTACATTAAAATATTAAAAAAATATTAATTCAAGTTCTAGAAGGTCTAAATTTCCCATGTATCTTGTTAGAAATGGGTAGTGTATAGAATATAAAAAATTGACTTCGAAATATCTCAAAAATGGGAAACATATAAATATGAAAATAAAACATATAATGTATAAAAATAACAAACCAATCAAATAAATTTTAGAAAATAAATGTATAAATAAATTTAGTGGAATTTAGTCTACATGCATTAACTATTCCCCCCCAAATCATGATTCATTTAATTGATACACTCATACATATATATACTCATCCATTTATCATTATACTCATTAATTTTTTTTAACAATAACATATAAATAATGGAGTAATGGGATTATGAAATAAATTTTCATCCTAGATTAATAATGTAGAAATAAGTCAAAGGGTGTCATACAATTTTCTGGTAACCCAAAAATAAAATCATGAATCTGGAAATAATAGAGTAAAAGGAATATTGAATTTAAAAAATTACTCCACTAAAATTAAGTTATTTATTTTTTCATTTTCTTCTCCTCTTGTTTATTCTTAATCATAAATTTATAAAACCAAAACAAAAAAGTGAAAGTACAAGGTACATGCCAATTAAGATAAAAAATATATGGTAACTTAAACTAGTTCATAAACTAGATAATATTTTTAATATAAAATAAATAACTAATAAACTATCAAGTTTAATCCCAAAATTATATTTCTTTAAGGTCTTTAAGCTGGAATATAATTCTTTCTTAACTAACGGGAGTATGGAATAAAGTTTCTTGGTCTAGATTTAACCAATTTTGACTTTTCCACACCCATGGGGTTCTTTTTATCCCCCCATTATAGGAAATTATTTTATTTATTTTGGGATGAGGAAAATTGAATTTAGATAGATTTATGGGTTAGATAAGGAGCCCATGACTTGTAAATACTTGGTATAAATCCTCATTTTCACATCCTTCATGTTTCTTTTCTTCAAAATTTTCAATTTTTCCAGTCTCACTATTCATGTATTATATCTTTTCTTCCTATTATTTATAATATTCTTCAAATTCATTATTCTTATTTTTTATTTCAACATCTATTTATTCCTAAAATAATTATTATTCTTTTCAATCTTCTAAATCATTAGGTCTCTCCTTTATTATAGTGGTCATTATCTCTTCCTCCACTTCCTCTTTTTCTTCCCCAGATAAAGTTTATTCCTTTTTTTCTTTATCCTTTAGACCAGTAGTTTTGATCATATATTTCCTAGAATTTTTAGGATGAGATTAATCTTTAGAGGACACCTCTAGTTCAACCTCAAATTTAGCTTCACTTTTGGATTCCTCCTTATTATTTTCCTTGATGTTTTATTCTTCCTATGATACTTATTTGGATTTATTAACTTCTTTTTTATCCTTTCAAGATCTTGACATACCTATTAAAAAAACTTTTTGAGCTTTAGAGGAGATATTCATCATTACACATGTATTTTTCAAGTACACCTCATTCTTGATCACATATCACTTCCTTGAGTTCCTCAATTTTATGTGATCTATACTCCACTTTAATTACAAAGTAGAGGTGTTCATTTATAATGAAATATCTACATGCCACCAGAAACCAAAATACCCAGTGTATAAAAATAAAATAAAATAAAACCCATGTTTAAAAATAATAAAACTTAAACTAGGTGAGAAAATACTCATCCTAACCATTAAATCAAAGTATATTCTATACTATGTCCCTGTCAATGGTGTGAAAAACTTGATCTCTCATGAAGCTTCATTATATCTATATGGGAAAACCAGTTTAGAATTTAGAATTAATAAAATTATAAAATAAAAAAACTAAATTTAATTATTATTGGTTATATAAGTCCTATGGTATAACCCATAAATACAACTCTAATAGAATACCTCAATATAATAGTTAATACCTAAAAACTAGGAGGAAATAAACTAATTTTAGTTGAATTTTGGAAAATAATAGAATAATAATAATAGATTTTGAATATGAGGAAAGATTGAAAGTGTCAAAAGATTATAAATATAGGTTCATGAAGTACTGAGGGTTAAATTAATTCATTATAAATCATTAAATGTTTAGAATTGAGTCTAAGTGAATCCCTTGTCTTGATAAATACTCTTTATCTCAAAAAATCTGTATTTCACATGTCTAGGAACTTTTATTCTTTGAGGAAATAGGTAACCCAAAAACCATGTTTAAACATTGTGGATATATAACCCAATGTTTGTGGAGAGAATAAACCAATAATTAATTAATTATAAATAATTGACTCACCCAACACATAGTGGTCTTGTAAGAAAATTGTATTAAGTGTTTGAGATAGACAGGTTGACACAAAGACCCAATATAAATTTCCATTAAAATTATAAATACCTCTATACATTAAATATAACTTCATTATAATTATCTTAGAAAAAAGGATATACTCTCATGATATACATGGGAGGTAGAAAAAAAAACATAAACTATACTGAAATATAAATCAAACCCTAATAACAATACTCTAATCCTAGTCTGAATCATCCCCAGTGAAGTCCGCAACAACCTTTAATTTATAAGGAACAACTCCTAAAATGAACATCCTTTTATTTTTAAAATATATCCTTCAATTGAACCCCAAAAATATCATGGTCAATAGACTTTAATAACCTATATAATATATCAGGAACACATTTTTATAATCAGTTTGATCAAACCAATTGCAATGTTATAGTTTATTTTTGATGAAAACTCACTTCATTTATTACTATATTTTGCACGGCCATTAATAGCCAAAATGAATATAATTTTCTTTATAGTGTTAACACCATTATATATATACTATAAAATATATCTTTATCATCATTTCACATTAGTTCCATGCACAAGACGTGATCTATACTCTAGAAGCACTTCCTCGACACTGTCTGGATTCCTTCATTAGTTTTGTAGAATGAATAAACCAATGAGAATTTATTTATGATATAAAAAATACTTTAATATATATATAGATCCACCCATGAATCATATGTCACTCTGTCGATGGATCATACACACTTCTCATAGTGAGAAATCATTAATTGCTGATCAAACCCTTGAACACATCATCATATTCTCTATAGGTTGCGTGAACATTCCTAAGATCCATAGTGGACTCATTAGCAGAGAAACCATGACTTTTTTATTCTTTAATAGAATTAAAATATTATTAGATAAAATCTCAAGATTATTTTATTATTCCATTATGGTTTGGTAGCATCACAAAGGAACAATACACTCCTATAACTTTTCATACATGGTGTTCAAGTATCCTCATGACTCCATGAATCACTTAATTATGGTAATACTATCTTTAATCCATGGTATTTCTTATATGAGATATTATTTTTCATGAAAGGAATATTTTTTCTTCCCAGATATTGTACACAAGCTTCATAGTTTCATGAGAAGATTCTTCAGATCTTTCATAGTAGATTTCCAGTTTCGCAGAGGCTTCATCAAGCATATTAAATGGAATTTTCTCAATTTTACATATATTCACAGATGATTATTAATAAGATCTTATGCAATGATAATGGTAGATACTACTATTTCAAGTGTGAAAAAATGAAACTAGGCATAATACAAACCTAGAGAAACCCAAATAAAATGGGATAGATTACTGAAGAAACACCAATTTAGTATCTAAGAATAGTTCATTGCTAAATAGCTATCAAAAATATAACTATCTATTGGGAGGGAGTTGAAATCTTAACCTAACCATGATAAGGATGACCATCGTATCATTATGGTATCACCCTATACCATAGTCCTTATGCTGACTTGACCCCACAACAATACTATAATCTAGTTCCACCCCATTCTTAGTCTTATTCTCTCCATACACTCTATATTGTTCAACCAACCATATGAACTATTAGGAAACTACCTCATGGTGTCTATTCTAATATCCTATTTCTATCTAGGATGTAATTATTTTTTATAAAACTCTATACATTATTAATTTTCCAAATCCTATACTCCATACATAATATCCATGTTTCTTTATTTTGTTCTCAAAATAATGTAAAATTATTTTTTGGAAAAATATTTTACAATAAATAAAAATAAGGGAATATTAATTTACTAAATTATGAAATCAATTAATTTAAATTAGAAAAAGGTATCAGTGATATTGAGATATAAAATTCTCCCAAACTTAAGCTCTTTTTTATCCACCAACATGAAATATTGACTTGTTATAAAGGAATTCCACCCTATAAATATTTATATATAAAGATCAGCAAAATCAAATGATAATCTATAAGATAAAATACCTTAAAGCATTACCCAAGGAATAAACTTTCAAGAATTACACAAGGAATATATTTTGGTGGTTATTTATATTTTTATATCATTTATGAATATATATTTTCCTTTAATGATATAAGCTATATGATATATTTGATTATTTTATATCTCTTCCATATTATTCATGCTTTATTTATTATGTGATATATTTTGTTTTATTATTTAACTTAGTGAGCATATAAGGTAACCATTTATTATTTTTTCCTTTCCCTAATATACCAAAAGGGATCTAGAAATGATTTCATAAATATAATAGAAGAAATAAAAAAATTTATCACTAGAATTTGAAGTTATATTTCAAGTTTTTAAATGTAATGTGAGAATATTGGATGTATCTAGTCTCCCAGGGCTGCTAAACTATTTGATTATTTAGGATACAATACCTTGTATCTTATGTTAATGTAGTAATATTTCTACTGGCTCTAGGCTATGGGAGTTAGGGTGTTATAGCTACAGATGAGCTAGTACGGACAGACATGTGCCACTGTGGAACCTAATAAGGGGATAATCAGACTAAGTTGATTATGATAGTGATTTTTTTTGTTAGTTTGAAAACTATCTAACCAGTTGATTTATTAGAATAACTTGTAATAATAAGACATTTTTTAGTTTTAAATTTTACTTATAAGGTGGGTATTTTTTGTTTTTCACTTAATTTGTTAAAAATTAATTTTTTTATCTTTAGTTTGATATTTTCATGTTTTATATTACACATTAAATGCATTATGTTTATTTTAATTATTATGAAAATACATTTATTATGTTTAGTTTGTGCTTATATGGTATTTTCTACTTAATCCCATATGATTTTCCAATTCATTCTTATATGAGGTTTGTTTGGCTAATTTTTTATTACATGGGAAGCCTGTTTTAATCTTACATGGATGAATAATTTAATCTAATGTGTATTAGGAGGATTAATCTTAAATTGAAATAATTTTAATCTACAAAATTGATTACTACTATATAAATTATGTGGATGTAGCTCTATGTGTTTCCAGGGTATGTTTTTTCCACATAGATCCCTATGATATGTGTCACCCAACCATCATCCTCCTTTAGTGTGTCGTGCGGCCCTAGGGTTGTTTAAATTTTTTTAACTACCATCTTTAGAAAGCCTCTAAACTCAATACACTAGATGCGTGTCTCACTTTTCACTGCAGTTTTCAATGGAACCTACCTTTACATCATTATAGTTACTTTTTCATCCCAAAGGGACTTTCCTCCACTTGTGACAGTGTATTCAAGTTTTGGGATTTTGAGAGAGAATCTAGGAGAGGGTTTGATTTAGAGATCTACATGTTGGTGTCATTCAAATCCATTTTTCTAGAAGTTAATTCCTTGGGAGATCAATAAACTTACTATATTTTTTATGGATGATGATTTATTTCATTGGGATACAACATTGAAAGTGTTGATCAATACTTCCACTATTTGTCGTGATGTTCTTTTTATAGCCCTAGATTTAAAAGTACTTTCTATTTCTAGTTTTAGTTATATTTTTTATCTTATACTATCTCTAGTCCACTATGTGCATGCATGTGTCCATATAGTATACTTGTATATATTTTATCCTTAGTTTGAGTTGATCAAAAGTCCAAGAGCTATAAGAACTTGATCCATGAATAACTTCTTTGATCCTGTATATTTTATTCTTTCTTGTTTGTCTCTATTGAAAACCATATGTTTGTTTTCAATAGATAATAAAGAGATTGTATGGTAGTTTTCTTTCCATTAATTTAGGACCATATTGGTTCAAATAACATTAAATAATTAGGTTCATATTTTCCTACACTTTCCCTTACAGTTGTAAGGATTATTGTTGTTTATATCTCCATCATTTCATTTCTATTTTTTTTTGGTTTCAGATTATTTCATAAATTATATTAATAAACATGATCCTTTTATACCTCTATTTATTGAATAAATTTATTCATACTACCTTTATCCCTGAAATATTTATCATAAATTAGTCTCTCTTCCTTGAACTTTGGAGAAACTAGCTCGAAATCAATCCTTCAAATAGTCTCACACTTAATCTCCTAACTGATTTATTCTAGATAGTGTAGAAAAATTGGTTTCTTCATCTCCTTTAGTATTAGTGGCCTTCAGTTCACATTTTAAAATGTTCAGTTGAGACTTCTCCTCAAATATGATTTATTGGTTCCCTCTAATTGATGAAGCCCATCTTTTATCTTATTTTTCATATACTTCAATAGTCTTATATTTCTTACACAACATAAGTATTCCATAATTTCTTTCTTATTTACTGGGTTAGATTGATCTTAAATTATCCACTCACTCTCTGAGTTAATATTTCATGAGGCCCTTTTCTATGTACAAAATTTATCTTTGGTATAGGATAATTATCACATTGAGAGCTTTATATGTGAATTAATCTTACACATAAGTGAATTACATTCCACTGAAAATATATTTATTCTTACACTACATTTGAATCTAAAATATTAATATTACATCATAATATGAAAGATTTACCAAAAAATATATAAAAAAATTATCACTAAAAATATTATAAAATATCACTTAAAAAATAAATAAATCAATTTAATTCATATAACCATTTTTAATTCTAGATTTTAAAAATATCTATTTTAAACCAATAAATAACCACTTTCCCAAAAAGTATTTACAAATATATATTTAATGAATCAAAAAAATAAATCTAGGTCATGAAAACCATCCAATTCAAATAAAAAATAATATTTCAATTATTATTTCACTAAAAAACAAAATATTTTGGTTCTAAAAATAGATAAAAAGTAAAATATAGAAAAACTAATAAATTATCATGAAAGATTAAAATTTTTACACAAACACTCATAGATTTACATTTTTCACAATAAATTTTTTAGAATAAATATTTCATCATTAAAAACACATTTTACCACCAGAAACACTAATAATTTAATAGAAAGATGTGAAAAACATATATATAACACAACTACACAAATAACCAATCCCAAAATTATTAACAACTGATTTGAACTAAAAGAGTGTGTTACACCTAAATAAAAAAAAATTCATTCTAGTGAAGAAGTTACTAAAATAGTAACTTGAATTAAATATTTCCTATACCAACCAATAATTTTAGTATATATTTTTATTGAAATAAACTATAAGTGTTTGATATCTTGATTTAAACACAATACTAATTTTAAAATGAAACACAATATATTATAACATAACTGTTAAATTTCTAGAATGAATAGGTATAACCATATTACAAAAAAATATTTATAAATTTTTTACATAATGAAAATTTTATAATTAATGTATAATAAATAAGTAGTCAATTTTCTATAAAGTCATTTTATGCTTCAAAAATATGTTTTCTTCAAAAATAGTTTTATTAAATTTTATGTGTGGATATTATAATTAAATTATGAAAATTTTATATGTTTTAAGAAATTAAATTAATATCATTTTTAAAATAATCTTTTCAATATTAGTTTAAGGTATATTTTTTGGATTGTTTGAAAAACAATTAAGTTAATAGTGAATATATCGATTTTTGTAAAACGATTATTTCCTTTCATCAAATCAAGTAATTTAAAATTATTATTTTAATTTAATATTAAATTAACACAATTTTTATTTAATTATAAATAAAAAAATTAATTAAAAATTGGTCATCATTATACTTTATTTTGGTATAAATTAATTTTTGGTCTTAAAATACATTTTTCTAAAAACATTTTTATGTGTGCAATGTTTTTTATCAAAATAATTTAAATTAATCACAATTTATTAATAATTATAATTAAAATTTTAGATTATATACTTTATATTATTTTTTTACATTCATATAATAGTAATTTCTAGTAATATAGTGAGAGTAAACTCTGTTTTTTGATTAAAAACACATTTTTTTAAAAAAAATGGGGTTTCATTGAATTTTTCATGCTTATTTTAATTTTTTTTCACTTATATAAATTGAATTTGATAAAATGGATTTCATATTTATAATTATAATGAACAAATTTTTTAATTAGTCTACTTTCATTATTGTCATAAGGAATAATCAAAAAGAAAAAATTTGTTACCATGGTTAAGGATGAAATGGGTTTACTTGGGGGATTAAACTAAGAGATAAGGGTAATATTTCCACATAAAACTAAATAATGTTAATTTTTTGAATATTTTTTACCCTATATTATTTTTAATTCAAAAAAATTTCCTTTTTAAGAATTATACTTGAGAAAAAAAATATTTAAATCTTTCAATTTATTCTTTATGTGTCCTCTCCCTCACTTATAGAAGAGAACCTACTTTTCACCCTTATTCATGAAATTTGATCCCATTAACTCAAACAATACCAACCCATAAACATTTATTTATTACTTCCCTTCCTACTAGATCCCACATTCTTCTCCTAATATAAATCTTTCAACTCTTAAAATGTATGCCAAATGAGGTCTCTCAAAGAATATTTATAAATATTAAAATAGATAGTTTTATTTTATTCATTATTTGACCATATATAATAATTTTTTATCCATAATAAAAGTATTAATTTATTATAACCAATATAAATTAATGTTATTATGATTAAATTACAACCTTTTTCCACATTCATTCCATAAAATTGGAAATGAAAGTATCACTCATGCATATGTGTGGATTATTGTCTCCACACAATGATATGATTCATTTTCTATCTCTACCTCAAATTGATGGATATAATGATGGATTTAATAAATTTATAAAATATTAATCATATACTTATGAATATATAATTTTAATATTTTATTCTTTATTTCCAATAGAAAATGAAAACAACATTCTTGTGTATGTACAGACCACCGTCTCCATGAACAATGTATTTAATTTTTCTATATATAAATATTATAGATGGTTATATATATATATATAAATATGATATATGATATTTATATATTTATTAATATTATGTATTTTATGTAACCATGATCAAAGTACAAAAACCAGAACTTCCAAACCAAAACATTCATGAAAAATGAAATAGTTAACACCCCAAAATGATGATTTTAATAAATTTATTTTAATAAATGTATATTAAAATGTTATTAGTAGAAAATATATGTTATTATAGGTTTTAATATGTTTTTTTATAGAATTATAATAAATTCTAGTTCATTATATTCGAGGTTATATCTATTACAAAAAAAGTCAAACTTGAGGTAAATGTTCTTCGTTTCAAAAAAAATCACTAATATATGTTTTATGTTATGAACATATTAATTATTATGATGTGTACTACCCTTTTTAAATGATATATCATATATAATTAATAATTAATGGTATTTAAAGTTACAATTTAAAATATATCATCCAATGGGTTTGATTCGAAAATTATCAACGTGGTAAGGGTTTGTCATCTCAAATTGACTTCTTTAGAATATTTGTTATGTTATAAACCTATATACTTTTATATGATGAATATAATTCCACATTAATATGTTGTTTCATGAATATACTTATGTTCACATCATTTAATTTTTCATTTTAATTTATTTTTTTCATAGGTGTTGTGAATAAAAAGTTACCAAAGTGGTAGGGTTTCATGATACAATCTCACTTTTTACCAGGATTGTTTATGGTTAATTTTTTTTATGATTAAATTATATAATCCATATCTCAAAAATATTATGTAATTTGTTTTCATATAGTTATTTATATATATTTGAAATTTCCCATTCATATTCCTCTCTCAAATTACTCCAAATCCTGAAAGAATGTTTTTAAGTTAAAATGACCATGTGTTTCAATTCTGTCGAGAATCTTTTTCTTCCGTGTCCATATTTTTTTTAAAATATTTTCAATAATGTTTTTCATTATATAATTACTAAGTAAAATTATTTTTAACCATGTATTAATTTCTATAAAAATATTTAAAATGAATCTTCTCATCATTTTTTGGATGATGTACCTTTTACCAAAGGTGTGAATAAAATTTTTGTTTTTAATGTATATTATACACACAAAATTTTATGACATCATGACTACTCTTTACTTTAAATATTATTTTAAAAATATTCATGTTTATTTTCAAATAAAATATTTTCCTTAATATTTTTTAATTTTTTAGATTTTAAATAAATGATATCAAAATAAAAAGGGTATTTTCCTCAAGAAATGTTCTAGTGTTCATTAAAAGGTATTTTCATCTATATAAATAAATTTTTATGTTTATTATGCTTTAATGGGGATATAATATATTTTTACCATATTTACTTTTTTTTGGATGATTATTTATTATGATGATGAAATCTTGATGAAACTCATTTTTTTCCTCTGGTTAATCTATCAAAAAATTATTAATGTTTTCAAGATATTGTGGGATACACATGAAATGATGATGATTATGTGATGGGTGGGTATTTTATATCTATTGTATTCATTAGAAAATATTAATGTTTTATGAGATCAAAGGTAATACTGGAGGTTATCCCAATTCCAAAAGGGGGTACATGGGCAGTTATCCCAAGATAAAAAAGAAGGTACACAGGGGGTTACCCCAAGATTGAAATAAGTACATAGGTGTTTACCCCTATCATAACATGTGAATAATGTCATGGTGGGTAGACTTTATATAAGATTAATATTATTATAATGATGACCTAATTTATTATACTCTTTTATTACATGATTTTATGCCAATATTATGATATAATATCTCATTTTCTTTGATTACATTGTTACTCATATCTTATAAACTATAAAGATTTATGACACGAATCATGATTATGATCTATGACTTGTTGGGTATTGATTTAAAATATTAATATCATGTTATCAAAATATTATAATAATTTTATTATAATATAATCATTGATATCTCTCTTTTTTACCATTACTGAGTATCTAAGCTCACCCATTATGTTTTCTATTTTTCTAGAAATATAAAGATTTTTTTGAAGCTTGAAATGACTAAGAAGGATGATAATTGTTAAGAAAATAGTGGTAGATTATTTATATATTTTATGTTCTAGTTTTTTATGTATCTAAGTTTCCCAAAATACTAAAACTTTAGGGTTATATCAATGATTGTAATGATATGTAATTAATATTCATATCATAAGATGTAATATTTATTTATGTAAAGCTTGGGTAGCCTTAGTTGGTATCAAAGCAAGGTTTAGTAATTTTTGGAAAGTAGGATGAGAAAAATTTAGTGAGATCCCATAGAATAATACTAACTATAGGAGAATACCATATGTTATAATAAATATATAAGTATAGTTTTCCTAGAAAAAAAAAATCCATGTATGGATTATGGAATGTGGATGTGGAAGAAGCACATATGCACCTAGGCATAACAACCTTGAAAGGGGTGGATTGGGTATTAACTCAGTCATGAATAATTAATAATGAGTGGTCCCAAGATAGAACACTAGGCTAGAAACTCCTGGGATATATTCTTGGGATAATTAACATTTACTTTATGAACCATAATGAAGGATTTTAATATATAATGAAAATGGATGATAAAGTCTAAACCTAAGGTGTCATGGATAGAAAATAAGATTTCATGAGTTAGGATTAATCTAAATGATTTTTCATGATCATATGATTACTCACTAGGATTATTGTTTCTCATACTATGATTTTTTTATTTAATGGATGGAACCTAGAGGAATCGTGTTAAACCCGAATATGGTGGAAAATGTTATGATAATACACATGAGAAACCAAATGAAATGGGAGATGTAATGTGAAATATTTTGATTATTCATATCCATATATATCAATATATGATTAAGAACATGAACATAAGTGAGTTTATGAATGAACCAAATTAGAGTAAAATGTATTTTCATGAATACCATGAAAGAAAACAAGATTTAGCTTCTTACATTTTGAGAATGTGGGAAGAAGCACCCAGTGAAATTTCCAAAAGGAAACATAAGATGTTTTATTTGTAGAAAATAATGGTACACAGAAACTGCCTTCCAAGGAAAAATAAATAGTTCAATGGATTGAAATTAAGTACATTCTAAGATACCATTTATAGTGCAATGTCTTTTGTGTAGGGAACTTGGTAATTATCTAATTCAATTCCAAAATAAAAGGGTACACTCCTAAACTAAGTAAGGGATTATGCTATGACAATAATTGAAGTGGAAAAATTTAAATGATTTAGTTTTTGTATTCAAGAAGTAAATTGTGAATTGTTTTGTCAATGATATTCTGGTTAAAAGAATCATGAAACATCTATGGATTGTTTTACAATAGTTTTTGTTTATTTATTTTCAAGAATTTTTTGAATGGTATTGATGACCATGAAATTTGATTTAGTTGTAAAGGGATATATTTGAAAAACATGCGATTAAGTGATATATAACCCTTAATATGTGTCTTATGTTGAGATAATAAGTTTTAGTTGGGATAAAGAGATGATTCATAATGATAAAGTGATTTGGATAATATTGGTGACCTTGAAATTTATTTGTGATTTGATAACAAAGTGATTTATGTAATATTTTATGAATTTTAGTTCATTTATGGATTTATGGAATATATTTGAAAGTTTTTTATTTTATTAGAGGAGTAAGGTTATTGTTAATTTTTGGAAGCATATAAGTTATCATTGATTTTTTTATGTTGATTCAGGTTATTATCATGTTTTAAAATAATATATGATCAAGGTACTCACAAGTTTGTTATGTAACATTAAGAGAAACTTTATGTTTTTTAGAGATATAGCTAAGTTGATATTTTAATTTTTTTAACCTTTTTTATAAATTTTTGGGTTTTAAATATTGGTTAATAATGCTTTGATAATTTATGGAAATTATCTATTTGTGGAAATAATTATGTAGATCTTTTTGGTATTATTATTTAAATATTTGATAATAGTATTTAAAACGATTATTTATTCATGTTATTTATCTTTGAATGTACTAACTATTTTGGGTTTCAATATATGAATAAATATATAAGGAATAACTTGTTATCATTTTATAGATTTTATAATATATTAGAATTTTATTTTAGTGTTTCAAGCATAAAAAAACGCATATTTTTCATTCATAATTGGAATATTTGATGAAAATATGTGAAATATAATTGTAATATGAAACAAAAGGATGAAATTATGTTTATGGATTTGATGAAATCTAGTAAGTATATTTTCTAATATTCTATGGTAAAATAATTTCTAAACTATAGGAAAATGGACATTGGAAATGAAAATGGTCTTCTTTTTATAATTATTTTTGAATAATTGTTGGTTGTTTTCACCCCTCATTGATTTATAGTTTTGTGGTAATTAAATTTATAATTACTATGTTCTATATAACTCTGTATTATTATTTAGACATTATATTTCTCCTCCATGTCTATATATACACATTCCACTAAATTTTTTCTTATCTATGAAACCAATTATATATTATTTTAGGTAACCTTTATGTTTTACAATTCCCCTTTTAAAAGAAAGTTTTATTTTCCCTTTGTACTATGTGGTTTTCAAAAAAATGTGTTTTAAAATATTTTATCTTTGATTATAATGATAAAAATTATGAAGTTTCAATTTATTTAATGGGGGATAATTTAACAACCCAATATTTTAGAATATATTTTTATTTAAATAAATTCTATGTTTTTAATAGGTTTTTTGACATGAAAAAACACTCTAAAAATGAATTGAAATATATTATAACCTAGCCATTAAAATGGTGGTATGAATTGGATTAACCAAATTATTAAAAAAATATGTTTAATTTTTTTATAATATTAATGTTATTATTAATCGATAATAAATAAGTACTCAATTTTCAGTAAAGTCATTTTATGCTTCAAACATATAATTTCATAAAAAATGGGTTTTACCACATTTTCAATGTCAATATTATACCTTTCTTAGAAATTTTATTTTAGGAAATTAATATTGTTTTTAAATAAGCTTGTTAATATTATATTAGGTATAGTTTTTTGTATTTTCTATAAAGATTTATTTTTAAGTGAAAATTGAAAAATAATTTTTTAAACTATAATTTCATTTCCTTAAATCGAGTAACTTAAAAGTCACATTATATTTATAATTTGATTTTAGCAGAACATAATTATCCTATAAATAAAATTAATATAATTAATTACATATTTATCAATGATATGTTTTATTTTGGTACAATTTTATTTTTGGGGATAATTTTTTTCCTAAAAACTATTTTTATGTGTGCATTGTATTTTTTTCATAATAAAATAAATTTATCACAATTTATTATAAACCAACTAGATTTTAAAAGAGAAATATCATATTTGATATAATATATGACATTGAACTCCAAGATTATAAGATAATGTAACACCACTATAATTTATAATATATTTATTTTTAAACAAGTTCAATATTTCTGATAGCTTACAATGTATGCAACACCGGGTTTGAATGAAACACGATGCACTATTAGAATAATATTATTTAAACATGACCATTATAACATATCCATTATGATGGATGGTATTAATAATAATAACTAAATTATGAAAATTATATATTTTAAACATGTAAAAAATAAATTCAATGCTTATCTATTGATTATAAATCAAATAAGAACCATTTTAAAGAGAAAGAAATGTTTATTGAAAAATTTTATTTTTCTGAATGGCGGATTAATCACAATTTGTAAATTTCTTTTAAAACTTTTATAAAGTTTATTTAAAAAAAAAGTTTTTTTAAAATCTACATGTCAAAATTATTTTTATGTTAATTTTATATAATTTTATGAAATTGTTTTTTGATGAATAATGAAAATGTATTGTTTTTTATTGAAAACTGTGATTTTTATTAAATTATTTACAAAGTTAAATTACATTTAATTTTTTTTTTGAATAAAATTAGTTAAATTATATTAAAATTTAAATAATTTAGATCATTGAAATCAATTTCATATTGAGTTTTGATATTAAAACATTATATACTTATGAGAATTTTCTCCTTAGAAAACCGCTCTATCGTCCCAATTATGGTTTAATTTTAAATTGAATTATTCCACTTATGTGAATTCAATTTTTCAAAATAGATTCAATTTTTGGAATCATAATAATTTTTATTATCTAATAAGTTAAACATAATTCTTGAATATAATTAATAGTGAAAATGATAAAAATTAATTACCACGGTTAAGGAAAAAATGGGTTTAGCAAGGGTATACTAAGAAAATGAGGGTTAAAAATGAAATAAAACTTTTTCATCACCAATTTTATGAACTTATTTCGACCATATTATCTATAAGGTTTTATAATGACCAATTTTAGTGGTTTTTTTATGATAAAAATAGTTTTATCTCTTTATCTTCTAAAAAATTACATGTGTGTCCTCTCCCCAACTTATAAAAGGACACCCCCATCCTCCCCATATTGACACTTAAAAAACCCTTTGGTTAATTAAATACCTGAAAAATAATTCCTTAAATCCCTATCTACATACTATAAGACTTGGTTATATTAGATATCTAATCTGGAAAGGCTTTAGGTTAAACCTAAAGAGGTTTCTCGAAGAAGAGGTTAAGTTTTTTACTATATGTGTTTTTTACTTATTATTCTAAATAATTATTATTTGATTAAAATATGTTAATTTAATTAAAAAAATATAAAATATATACTTAGATATTATTATTTTATTGTAATAACCCAAATCCATATCCACTTCTATAAAATGGGAAACAAAATTTTTGATTGTGTGTACGGGGGAGTACCACCTCATGAACCAATGCAATTTGTTTTCCATCACCACCTTTCAAGGCTAGATATAATGTTTAATTTAATATTTTTATATTATATGTATGAAATTATTATACTTTTATAATCATCATATCACATATACCTTCTTACTTTCCATTCCATGGGGGATACGATAACGTCGCTTGTGTGTGCGACATACTACCACCAGACGAAGCGGTTTGATTCATTTTTTTGCTTACGCTTTACATGGAAGGTAGTAAGGTTAAAATTAATGAATATATGGTATATTTATGACCTAAAAATACTAATGGTAATATAATATCACATCAAACTTCCTACCTTCTAATCCTTTGAAATAAAATAACATCGCTCGTGCAAACGTGTGACTACCACCTCCACATTGTGATGTGAAATATTTTTTATTTTATTTTTACATGGATGGAAATAAGGATTTATTTTATTAATATAAATTATATATATGAAATAATAATGATTATATAAATATAAATTAATATTTATTTTTCTTTTATTTCATTCATAAATAAAAATGGAAACAACGTTCATGCATACATATGGTCTATCGTCTCCATGAACGGTGTAATCGATTTTCAATATCTATATTTAATAGATTATTATAAATGAAAATATAATGAAAATATATGATATTTATATCATGGATAATTTTTTTAATATTATTTATCCATGATCAAATTAAAATTATAAAATTTACCAAACTAAAACATTAAGTAAAACCAAAATAATTATCACCCGAAACATTGATTTTAACCAAAAATTGTTAATAAGTGAGTGATAAAAGAATATAAGTAACTAATATATGGTATGAGATATATAATTATTGATATTTTATTGAGGAATAACAAACCTATATTTTTTATTCATGAGGTTTGAACATATATAAGGGAAGTCGAACTCGAGTTAAGGGTTTCTCGTCTCACTTTTACATCCATGAGACATACACCATATTCACCAATTATTCCTTTGTGTGGTGTATATACATCCCATTTTTATATTAAATATCATGAATATATTTCCATTAATGGTATTTAAATTTTAATTTGAATTAATTTCATTAATGGGGCTTAGGATTCCATGTTACCGAAGTGGTAAGGGTTTATTTCACAATATCATCATTATTTTGGATTTTTTAATTTATCTCGACCTTTGGGGAATTATTTGGTATTTATATATTAAAATAAATATATTTTCTTCTCATATGGTTATTCATTATTATTTTTCAATTAATAGTACCATTTTCCACTCTTTAATACATAAATTTATTGAGAAAATATTTTTATTAAAATCTAACATTAATTCTCTCTTCGGTTGAAAATCATTTTCCATCAAAATCCATGATTTATAAATTTTATTTTCAGAAATGTTTTTAACCTTAAAAAATGATTTATTGAAGTAATTTTTACCCATTTTTTCTTTTTAGATTTTTTTTAAATTAATATTCATTTCATTTTCAAAACAAGTTCCATTTGTATTTTACTGAAAATGTGAAATGAATCTTTGTTTTAACATGTACGACGTGAATGATATTTTACACCATCATAACCACTAAATGTTTTAAAGATTATTTTTTATTATTTCAAATTTTATTTTCAAAGATATGTATTTTAAAAATGTTTTCTGAATTTTTTTTCCTGAAAACATGATTTTAAAAGTTCAAAGGATATGTTCCTCTGAAATGTATTTAATAAAATGTTAATGATATTTCTAATAATCAAGAAAAAGTGCATCAACCCAGTTGGCGAGGAATCGACAAGTTTATCCAAGAGACATGAGTTCAAAACTGGGCAGAGACATAATTTCCACGGTACTATAGCAGTACTATAGCATGTACTGTTTAGTACTGTAGCATCGAGGACTATTCATCCGATTGGGATTTCGGGCCACCGGTTTGGACCTAGGGTACTTCAAGGCCTTCGGGCCAACCAAGGCCTTCAGGAAAATAAGGCTTTCAGGCCACCTCAAGGCCTTCATCCTACCTTTAGCCCTTCATGCCACCTCAAGGTCTTTGGGCCACCTGAAATTGGGCTTAACGACCAGACATAATCTACAAGGAGAAGACTCCAGATGAGGATTCAGAGTAGGCACATTCACAAAAGAAGAATCTTAAGAGGATTTTTCAGAAAGACAGGGTATGGAATTTTCCATCAGGACCAGTTTGTGATTAAACGGGTAACCTAGCCGAACTAGCCATGCGAAGGTGGAGAGATGACATCACGATGAAGAAGCTGGGGAGGAATAGTTCCATGTAGTTATAGCATGTATATTTCCTAAGACCTAAGGGTCATGTAATATCTATGCCTACGAGCCTTGTAAGGGTTCCCCCTCATACCTTGAATGGGGGGGGGGGGTTGTCAAAAATAAATAAATAAATAAGGCCTTCGGGCTATTCGAGCTAATCATCAATGAAAAAACCATTATTGTGAATATGATCCAATGTGTATATATAATATTTAAATTATTATTATTATTTATTTGTATGGTTTAAAATCAGTTTGACTAAGGATTAATAATTATATTACCATTCACCATATTACTCTAGATGGTTTGTGATTATTTTTATTTGATTGGGGTAAGTATTAACATTTCATATGTTAATTTTTCAATATGAATATTCTTGTTGATTATGTTTATCCCCTTTCATATGAGGAATTAACTAGACATAGTATGTGATTAGTGGGGAATGATTTTTCTTAGCACCTTGATGTATCGAAAAGTGTTAGGAGACAAATTAGTTGGCCCAATTAGATGGGTTTCTACCCACAGATATAATTTATATTGTGAAAGGTCTTTCCAGTTTCATATGTTTAGCTTTATGTATTTACTCATTATGAGATCAGTTATTCCCATGCGATTATTTTATTAGTTAGAATATCCTTGGATAATTTTCAAAATTTAGTGATTATTTATATGGATTTATTTGATCTTCATTCATTTATTTCATACTATGCCCAATTTATTGATTAAATTTCACGTGTTTTAGTTATTTACCTTTTCATATTGATTATTCTTATTTGTTCATTATAGATTCTATTGTACACATACCCTTATTGAGTATCTGAGATCATCCATTTCATAGGTTTTATTTTTTCCAGGATACAAGATTTTTTTGTGTGATTGATATGTAGGTATATGCTAAGTGGACTAATGGTGTTCACAAACAAAACACATTGATTATTTTTTGTTTAAATTTTAATGTGAATTTCAAGTATGTATCTAGTTTACCAAGACTAATTAACTACTCATTATTTTAGAAAGAGATACCTTGTATAATGTGTCAATGGAATATAGTAGACAATGGATCCAGGTTACTAGAGTTAGGGTTATTACAGTTGGATATAGAAAATTTTTAGTAGAATCCTTGGGAACTAAATTTAAGAAAACATAGATTAGGGAACCTAACTATAACATCATGATATTTTATGAAATATATTATTTCAAATTAATTAAAATTATTTAATGGATTGTGTTGCACAGTATACATAGTTTAGATTTCATCACATGAAATACCAAGTTTATCTTGCATTGCATGCAAGACTGAGTTATACTAAACAATAATATACTATTAATAATATTATTTAATATGGTAGTTTTTCACCTTTTAATGAATGACTTGATTTAAATCTATTTTTTTATATTTTTTTTAATTTTTATATGACAAAAAAGATTTATTTTTTGATTTTTAATATCAAAATTTACTTTGGGTGAATATTTGTTATTTTTCTAAGAAGTTTAATTTTTTGATGAATGGTGAACAATACTAAATTTTAATACATTTTTTTTCATCTAATTTATTTATATAGTTAAATTATGTTTCAAATTTGTTTTAAATTATAATTAGTTTAATTTTACATCAATTAATACAATTTTGGTCACTTGAACCAATTTCTCATTAAAATTGGATATAAAAACTTTCCAAACTTTTAAACTTTTCCCTTTAAAAACCTGTTGTCTCATCCCATCTATGAGATTAATTTTAAATTAATTTTCACCAATTCTATGACTAGAATTTAAAAAAATGGATTCCATATTTTGAATCAAAATTATTTACAATGTGTAATAAGGTAATATTAGTTTTTGACCAAACATATTAGTGAAATTAATTAAAATTAATTAAAGCGATTAAGGTAAAAACATGTTTACTTAGTTGTTAAAATTTAATATTAAGGGAAAAATGACCTATACACCTATACACCTATCCAAAATACATTATATTTCCATATTTTGAACATAAACCCATTGGATATAAATTTGTGAATTTTTTAGATACAACTACATGAAATAGACCCATATAATATGTTAAGTTAAGAAAAAAACAAAAAACGTACCTTTCTCTATTTTAATTTCTATAATTCTTTGGGATAGAGAAAAAACTCACATAGGATCAGTTATATATATTATTTTAAAATTTAAATGATTTTTAGTCGTAATAATAATTTATATTTAATTTTTGGAGATGATATAATTACTTTAAATGCTTAAGAAATGCCCACACATGGTTTATTTATTTAATAATTAACTAAAATAAATGGTACTAAAAATATTAAAAGTGAAGTAAATTGATTGAATTATTATGTTATATTATTTTTAGATGAATATATCATTTTAAATATCTTTTAACTTAATATATTTTAATTTATATAGTTTTTTAAAAAATTTAAATTTAAATTAAGTAAAGAATGTCAAAATTGACATTAATATTATTTTACAGTAAATGATATTTTATTAAATGATTAAAAATTATTAAAAAAACTATATTTCAAAAATTAATTTTTGAGTGTTAATATATATAAAATATGTTCCATTCATGGTCTAATTGATATGTTATAATGAACATATTGACCCGTAAATAGTAAAAATCGTGTTAGCGTAGTTAGGGTTAAAGTAGTGTTTTTATGCGTTACATGCATTTTTATTAAACTTAATTTACAAAACATATGATATTTTTATTTTAAAAATTAGATGTAATATTTTAGAATAAGTGGGTATAAATTATCTAATATTTATCACTTTAATTTAGTCTTAATGGATGAATTACATAGGTTATAAAACTAGCTACTTAAATGAAAAACCAATGAAAAAAATAAAGGAACTTAAAGCATAAAGAAAAAATGATAAAAATTATTTCATTTTTGTGTTATGTGAGTTTTTATCGAACATAAATAAAATTTAATACATTATTTTTTATTTTTAATCACATTAGGTAAGGGATACCTCCCAATAGTGCTTACATTTTTATGTTTATAAGAATTCAAATCCCCCTCCACTATAAAAAAGTCATTCGCTCTTCTCATTTATTCACACATCTCAAGACTTTTGTATCATACATACCTATCTAAAATAAAATCTCAATATATCTACCATAACTATAGAGACATCACTTTAGGAAGAGATCCAAATAAGTAATCCATTTGGTGCAAACCAAAAGAGTTACCTGAAAAAGTGGTAACATTCTTTAACGTGTATTTATGTTTTATTTCTTTCTTCGACTAATCCATTATTATTATTATTATATGATTATATAATAACATAAGTATCCTAAATATAATAATTTTTTTTAAGTTTTATACCTACACAAACATACACTTCCATCAAATGGGTAACGAAATTACCATTCATGTATGGCGAACTACCGCCTTGTGAAACGATGTCATTAATTTTTACTTTACCACATCTCATGGTTGGGAATTATGATAGAAAACATGTTTTTATTTGATATATATGATATTTATTTTTTATTAATACTTATATAATTTTTATATAACACATACCTTTATTCTTTCCATTTTGTTTAAATATGATAACATCATTTGTGAACATGTGGACTACCGCCTCCATAACGCGATGTGATATGTTCACACATTACATGGAATGTTTTAATGATGGGTTTAATAAATATATTTTATATAAATTAAATATATATATTATAATAATAACATAATTACATATATTTAAGTATAATATATACTTTTATATATTACCCTGATCACACCCAAAAAAAATGATAACGTCATTCGTGGACTTGTGGACTACCGCCTCCTCGACGTGATGTAATTCCTTTTACATACCAATAATTTTATATATAAGTGTATATGATTAAATAAAATGGTATTTATTATATAATTATAGTTATTTAAATATAAATTTTACTTACCTTTTTTCCATAATGATTATTAAAAATGAGAACGTTGCTCATGCATACATACAACCTATCATACTTATGTTTGTAACGTTGGTTTATTTTTCATAAAAATCATTCATGATTTGTTTTAAAAGTATAATTGGTGTATAAATATGATAATTAATTCATGTTTATTATTATTATATATATATAAATAATGACCACATTGACCATAGTTGACCTATCAAAGTCAGTTTTGACACATAAGTTGAATTTGGTCAAAATATCCGACTTAATCATTATTGATTAAGTAATTTTATATAACTTGTTTATAAGTGAAATAAAAGTAATAATAAAATTGTAAAAGGTTATGAATAAATTAAATAGTTAAAATAAGTTTATTATTTAGGAATATGGAGTTCAATCACGACAAATTGAACTCAAGGTAAGGGATTCTTATCTCACTTTTACTTTCATGAGGCATAAGTCATAATCACCACTTATTTATTTTTTATGGTGTATCTGCTACCACTTTTGATATATTATATCATGAATTATTTTATATTCATGGTAATTAAATGTTGATTTTATGACTTAATATTTTGGTTTCCAATTCAAATGTTACCATAATTGTAAGGCAATTTCTAGTCTCACTTTTATTTATGCGAGACTTATTTAAGATTCACCACTTATTTTTGTTTTTTAGTGTATATACTACCAATTAATGTATTTTATGATTATTATACTTAAATTTATGGGTTTTTACATATCCATTCGAGGATATCTCTTTAATGGGGTTTACAGTTTCAATGTTACCAAAGTGGTAATAGAATTTTGTCATAATTTTCCTTCTTTGTGACATTTGTTATGTTATACAATTATATTATTTTATGAGGTAAGTATACTTTTAATTTGACATGATATATCATGAATATACTTATTATCATGATATTATATGTTTCTTTTAATATTATTCATTCATGGGGATTATTATTCAAAGGTTTCAATGTGGTATGAGACGCTTTGGAATGTTTAATGATTATTTTCCTCAGGAATGTTTTAATGATATTTTAGTGGTATTTCCATTTACAAATATCAAAATACCTTGTTCTTAATTATCCTATATTGGGGATATTTTTTATTGATACTATCCTTATTCTTTTCTGGATGGATTAATATTGTTTCAAATAGTTTTTTTGGAACCCATTTCTTTTCCAAGGTTTAATCACGTTTCAATGAAATTGTTATGGAACCCATTTCTTTTCGACTGACTAATCACGTTTCAAAGATATTGACACTAATCTCATTTATTTTAAATTATATTATTAAGTTATAAATAAATAAATATTATTTCTAGGATTTTTATGATGAACATGTTTTATTTTAGGGTACTTGAGCATTATAAGAAACCAGTGAGCCCAATACATCATATACGAAGGGTTAGGCCCCATTATAGCTCATGGGAGAGACTGATATATAATATAAAGAGGGTTTAACCCCGTTATATATTATGGAAAATGGGTGAAACTGATATATATTATATGTACAGTGATCTCTATTATATATCTATGATGCATTGATTAATGATAATATTGGATGTCAGTTATATGGTTAATCCAATTGAAAGGGTTTTGAAAGGGTTTTATGATTATGATGCTCCAAGTTACCAAAAAGAGTTTTAATTGTTTTCTATGGTTTTATAATGTTTCTAATGATCAAGATCACATGGGTAGTGATTAGTTATTGTAATGACTATTTACTTTTCCTTGTTTTCATATTTGATGATCCATGTTTTTATGGATTTGAGTTCCTTTATGATTTGCTAAGACACTTTGTTTATGTCATGATACCCTTATGAAATATTATTCTCATTGATGACATTTAATTGATAATGCTTATATTTACTCTTATTGAGCATATTAGATCAAGATTCTTATGTTTCCTTTTCCCCAAGTTTTAAATAACTATGTCAAGTGATTTATGTAAATAATGGATTTCATAAGGATGATGTTGATGAACTATTTTGAAATAATTAAAGTTGGGTTAAATGGGAGAAATATTATTCTAATAAATTATGGGTCCAAGTTTATATGAGTTGTGTAAGTAAGAGTTTTTTATAATTCTCTAAAAATATAATCCTAAAAGGTCTATAAGGTTGTACATGATCCAAGTTTTCCTTTTGATGTTGTAAGGTTTAGATGAAAAATTTGGGGTCACAATTATCGGTATCAAAGTAGGAAATGTAAGTTTTGGATTTAATCATAGGATTTAGGAGTGCAGGTCTTGGGTTGTTATAATTGGTTTCAAAGTCCTTATTAGATAACTTTGGAGGTTATTGTGTTTTCATATGAGGTTATCTTAGGAGTTATGGATTTCATCATAGGTATATAAGTTTAAAGATTATCATATGTTCAAAGTATTAGAAGCCCCATTGAGGTTTTAAGAGATGAGATATTAAAATGAATTTTGGAAAGGTTTTTTTGGATGATGTATATTTAACCCCTAGGATCAAAGTGAATTATTTTTAGGGAGGATTTATTTTTCAGGATTAAAGAAAAGGACAACTCGTAGGATGGGTGATAGCTCATTGAATACAGTAAGGTCATGAGGCTTGAACTCACAACTGAAGGGAGACAAGGGTGTAACACCTACCACTAGCCTATGTGATGTATCAGTTAGTATGAAAATTTTTATAGGGTAATATTAAGTTTATTTCAGAAAAATATGGGATCTTATTTGAGAAATAATGGTTGATTTACCTTGGAAGAATAGACGATCAAACCCTTCTAATATACGGGTTTCTAACTTAGTTAGAAAATGTTTAAAGAATTTTAAGGATAGTTATTTATGGAATAATTTAGTTAGAACTTTAGGTATTACTATTTAATTTTAAATATTAGTGTATGTGTAATATACTTATCCTTATAATTGTCTTGAGATGGCAGTTATATGTTACTTGGACTTAAATGATGTCCCCAATTCACTAAAGGTTGGAAATAAATTCTAAAGGTATTAAATATGTACGAGGGATGATTTTCCCTTTTAAGATAAAAAACCAACTAAAAACCACAACTAGATAAAACACTACATGATGCATGATAAAAATGAAAGAAAACTCAAATATTTCATTGATATCAAAACAATCCAAAGAGTACCACATCAGATGAAAAACTAACATCAAACTGAATAGTAGAAGACAAACTACCAAAACTCAAGATAAACACATAAATCCAAAGCTCCACATGATCCAATATAAAACTCTACCAAATATCCCATTTATAAAGAATTAGTACTAAATATTTGTTATTATTTAACATTTCCCATATCTTGATAGGAGATATCTTAAAAAGAACCAATGTGTCAAAGTAGAAATGAGTAATGAAACTCAATAGATTTTTCCCTAATGACTTCCCCACTCACACCACTAGGATAAAACATTATAACAACATTTATACAAAAATATTTCTATAATATTTTATATCAAAATATAAATGAAATCCATAATAAATAGTTTTCCAAGGAAAGCACATAAACAATTTATTAAATCATTTAACATTCTATTTTTGCATATCCATTCAATAGTTAAAAACACACCCACACATGGATGATTGTTTGATAGTTCCATACTCATGATTGATCTCTCATCCAATAAACTTATTTCCCACTGACACATGCCCCCAATCCAGGGTCATGTCCGTAGTATTCCTCTGATACATGACCCTAATTCAGGGGCATGTCGAACACAAACTCACACAAAAACCATGTATGCCAAAACAATTTCAAACCAACCATTTCAAACCATTTCAACAAAACTTACTTTTAATGAAAACCTTTCCAACAACCCATTTCAAAAATCCAGAAAATCTATATTTTAAAATAAACATTTTAAAATAAATAAACCAAAATACATTGCGTAACCAATTACGACAATTTCACAATTTCACAAAAAACTATAAATCATCACTACAAACGATTTATAACATAGTTGCACCATAATTTCACAATAAAAATCATAAAATTAAACCAATTTTAAACTAATACTTCAAGTTCTAAATAGAGGAGTTGAGAGTGAAGCCACCTACCTCGAGAGTTTTGGAGAAAATGATAAATTACATGAAAAGCATCACAAAATTGGGTTGAAACTCCAAAAAACCTACTTATATCTCTTCCCTTATCAACAATAAGACCAAATATGAACATATTTTGAAACTAAAACCTTAAATATACCCACATTGGGTGTAGATATAAGAATCCGAGAGAGAGGGAGAAGAATATCTAATAAAAACTAAAAAAAATACCAAGAATGAAGTCGTACCACAAGAATCAAGCTTTAACACACCAAGAAACAACTATAGATCGCTTCAAATTCAATGGGGAGAGGTTTTACAACAATTGAGAGAGAAAAATCCCGAGTTAGGTCCATTTTGGGGAAAAAATGAATCCTTTAGAGGTGAAAACACGTTAGATCCACAATTTAAGGATATAAATTTTGACCCATGCATGGTTTAGTCACATGATTAGTGAAATCGTGCACTAAACATGATCCTGTGTCTACCTTAATCGATACCTCACATGGTTGGCTCACCCGGTTACCAAACCATGTGCCAAATATTCCAAATCTCAATGTCCAACATATTATCAACACAACACGATTTCTCTTAGGATTTCACACAATTTGGGAAAACCATGCACTGCCCATGAACCTTCCCTTTATCCCCTATTTTATTGTGCAAGGTTTTCTGTAGGTGTTTCATGGTTTTACCAAACCATGGACCTATAGAAAATCCCCAAAAATAGTCCAAAAGTTCTTCAAACTCTCAAAGAATTAACCCCAATACTTCATATACTTAAAACACGTAAAATAAGGGTTAATTACCTCAAACTGGGGAGGTGCAACATTCTACCCACCATTGGTCTTTACAACCTCTGAAAGTATAAAACCATCGCTTCCCCAAAAGAGATATGGCCATTACTCCTTCATATACTTCTTGTGTTCATAAGTCTCTTCTTACATCTAACCATGTTTCCACAAAACCCGCACTATACTGATTATTTTTTCCATGAAAGAATTTATCTTGATTATCCAAAATCTTCAATGGTATGTGAATTAATGAAGCATCTAGATCTAGGTCAACATGATAACATTTGATCACATGGTCTGGATCAGGCTGATACTTTTTCAACTGAGATACATGGAACACATTATGAACCACACTGAATTGTGTTGGAAATGAAAAATGATATGCCACCTCACCAACCTATTCCAGTATCTCAAAAGGGACTATTTATTGAGGAGACAACTTGAGCTACTTCCTAAAACAACAATGTATAAGAATTGGAGAGATATTAAAGAACACATGATCACTCACTGTGAAGGAAAATAACCATCAATGATGATACACATATGATTTTTGACAACTCTGTGCTGTTTCCATCTGTTTCATTATCAACTGAATATTCTCCATTATTTCTTAGACCAGGATCAACTCAACTAGTAAAGTCTTACCCGTTTCCACCCAAAAAAGTGGAGAACGACAATGATTCCCATACCAAGATTTAAAAGGATCCATATATATCGAGTCTTGATAACTATTGTTATACGAGAACTACACTAATGAAACATACTCTACCCATGGTCCACCGACATCCATTAAAAAATCACACAACATGTGTTCCAATGTTTGTATCATTATTTTGTATTTCCAATCCATTTGAAGATGACACACCATGATCATAGTCAACTAAGTCCCATGGGTTTTCTGTAAGGATTTCCAGAAATGATATGTGAACCATAGATCTCTGTTTGATACAATTGATATTGGTATTCCATACCTCTTTACCACTTCTCATATATAGATTTTTGACAAGTCTTCCATTGTATGAGATTAATGAATAGGAATTAAATGAGCCAAAGTTTTGATATGACCCACTATCACCCATATGAAATAATGTTTCTGAACCGTTCTTGGGATACCAGTTAAGAAATCCATGGTTATCAGATCCCATTTAAAAATAGGGATAGGTAAAGACTGTAATATACCTACTGGTCACTGATGCTCTGCCTTTAATTGCTGTAAAGTTAAGCATCCTAGAACAAACTCATCCACCTTCTGTTTCATGTCGATACACTAAAACTGTGATTTCAATGCCTACTGCATCTTCTATATTCCTGGATGAATATACTATCTTGAATGGTGGTAATCGTGAAGGAGTTTTTTTTATGAAAATCCATAGGTACAACCATATGATATCTGAACCACAGAACTGAACTCTCATCCATCTTCTATCCCTTAATAGTCTCCCCACCATTTTGTTTTGAACTCATCACAACACATTTTGAATCAGACATCTGTGCCTATTTAACCATCTTCACCATATTATGAATAAAAGAAACAGGAAATAAGAACTCAACCTTACCTTAGTCTTCACATTACAAACTCATGTAAACTTGGACTGATATCAATTGTCACTCATCTGAAGCTTCTTTTTCCAACTGAGTATTGAATTCTTGATTAATACATATTCCACCATATTTCCTTTCCTCAGTGCATACATAAATTCAAATTCAAACATTTTGAGGTGCTCCATTCATCTTATTTGTCTCAAATTCAAATCCCATTGTGAGAAAATATGTTTCAAATTCTTATGATCAGTAAACATTGTAAATTTATCTCCAAATAGGCAATGACACCAAGTCTCCAAAACATGGATGACTACAAAAAACTCAAAAATCATGTGTTGGGTATTTCTTCTCATGTACTCTCAACTTCCTTAAACTATAGGAAATAAAATTGTCTCCTTTCATGAGAAAAAACTACAACCCTAATCCTAAATCACAACAATACACCACATACCCTTGTCCCGATTCTCGAAAAATCAATAAAAGTGTGGATGTAAAGTAATCCTTTAGCTCTTGAAAAGATTTATGGCACTCCTAGATCCATTTTAATGGAACATTATTCTTTATAAAAGTTTTCATAGGCGAATATATTCATGATAATTTCTGAAAAAATCATTGGTAATGACCTCCTAGACCATGAAAAATCCAAATCTCAAATACATTTTTTGGCGGTTACCAAGAGATAAAAACTTCTATCTTTTTTGGATCCACTAAAACACCTCTTTCAAAAATTAAATTTCCACAAAAGTATACCTATTGTATCAAAAAATAAAAATTTGATAGTTTAGAATACAACCGATGATCCCTCATGATTCCCAAAAATATTTCCAAGTGTTTCTCATGCTCAACCCATTCCCTTGAATACACTAATATGCTCATGAAAAACACCACCTCAATGGAATCTAGATATCACTAAAATATTTGATTCATGAATTACATAAATACTACTACTACATTCATAAGACCAATTGGGATTATCACATATACATAATGGACATATCTCCATCCAAATTTTGTCATTAGAATATCCTCTTTCTTGACTCATAATTGGTGATATCCAAATCTCAAGTCAATATTAGAGAACCAATGAGCTCCACTAAATTGATCGAACATATCATCAATGCGTGGAAGTATATACATGTTATTTATCGTGACTTGGTTAAGCTTATGATAATACACACACAATCTTATATTTCCATCCACCTTTTCACAAATAAGACCGGTGTTGCCCACAGATATGTGCTCGACTGAATAAACCCTTAGCTTTAGAGTTCTTAAAACTTCACTTTAAACTCCCTTAATTATATTGGTTCAATTTAATAATACCAAATTGAGATAGTTCTAGTCCCCAGTAGGAGATAAATAATGAACTCCACTTCCCTTACCAGTGGTAATCCAGATAAATTTTTAGGAAACACATTTTGAAACTAATCCACCACTACTGGGAGAATTCTATTCTAGATCTCTTCCATTGATTCCAAATTCAAAACCTCAAACTGTTAATATATCTCTCCAACTAATAGTTCCAAAAATCCTATTGAACCTACCTTTATCTTCCTTTATCCTTTAAAGAGATGACTGAAACCATCCTTAGTCGTGAAACTAAATATTATTTTATAACAATCAATGTGAGCTTTGAGCATTATCAACCAATCCATACCCAAGATTAAATTAGATACATTCATCCCCGGTATATAGAAATACCATTTTATCTCATCTCCCTCAATATTTATAGAACACAATCTACACACAAAGGCTCGACATTCTATTTCCCCATGAGGATTTTGAAGTGTTATCACAGAAGGCATCATGTAAACTTTTAAACATAGTAAATCAATATCATGAGAAGTAATAAATAAATGTGATGCACCAGTATCAAATAGAACTTAAATAATGGTATAATTCAAAATAATCATACCTATCACTATAGATGGTCCTGGATGATCCTCCAAAATACCATGTTCTACTCCATATAATTTATTTCTTAAAACACTTTTCTCCTTGTTTCCCTATTGAGATTGTCCTTCATGAAGAGTCATGGTATTCCTAGAATCACAATAGATAACACTATTCTATTGGTGATATTGATTATTTTTCCCTCACCCCATCGAATCATATGACACCTGGAACACATGAGAAGTGTCCCAAGCACCTAAACTCGAAGCACTGTGAAAATAACATTGAATATGCCCTATATGGATACAGTTGTGGAATTATCTAGGTTGTGTCGTACACTCTCTCTTTATGTGGTCCAACAAATAACATTGGAAACATTAAGATTTTCTCTTGGCTTATGAAGGAAGTTTCACTGATCCAACCGTCTGATTTTAATTCATGCTCTCACCTTGGAAATAGGTGTCTCTCTTCGGCTTGCTCCTAGCATTAGAGTTCCCTCTATTTCTCATGGATATAAACATACTTCCTCCTCCCATAGCTTCTTATATGTACCTTTTAGCTACCATCTCCCTATTTACCATCTCTGTGTAGTCCATAATACATAGCACATCTATCTTCTAGAAAATTTCATGTCTCAGCCCTGATTCAAAGACGTGTTCCTTCAAGGATGCACTAGAAGTGACTTTGAGTGAAAATCTCACTAAATTCATGAATTTATATGCATACTCAGTGACAAAGATATTTTCCTACTTCATGCTAAATAAGTATATTATTCTTTGAATCTATAATGTATGAGGATAAAATTGTTTTCTGAATAATTATTCAAAATCCTCCCAATCAAGGCCATGATCCACTTTAGTTTGAATAGCCATGTCTAACCAATAACATGAAATATCCTCTAGCATATATGTCACTAGATTAACTTTTAACTCTATCGATGTGTTGATGAAATTAAAGTTACAATTAATCATATTCAGTGGCACCTCATATTTTTCTGATTCTAAATTACCCCAAAAGATGGGTGTATTCTACTTCCAGAATTGGAAGGAAATATCCATTTTCCTTGGATCATCCCTCATGTTCCCCATATCCACAACATGAAAATCTTGGATGATACTCCTAACCAGTTTTTGATTTACCTGGGGCTCAGGTGCAACCACATTCTCTGCAGCTTCTTCTAGTTGGTTTCTACGACTTCTAAAGGGTTACATTCATATATAGAGGACAATTGTCATAGGTATCACTCTCTATTAACTAAATGATTAACAATTTCATATTCAAGTCCTCCTTCTATGGGGAGTGGTGTAGAACCCATAATTTTGACTAAAATTATTTGAAATCCCACTAAGGATGGTCCAAGATGGAATATATCAGGCATTCTAGAGATTGATGCCACCCCTATCCATTTAGTTTTTGATATTGAACCGGTATCAAATATGGAGGATTTTACAACATGAGTGTCCCAATTTGGAGTGATCCTATATGTTGTAACTATAATCTCAAACTATATACCTATAATAGTAGATGAACATGGATGGGGTCCCGATTCCATTATCGAACATCAGGTCATGAAAAAATGGGATTGGAACCAAATCTACTCCATTATCACAGATACTACTATTGTGGAAATGGTTGGTAGGGTGGACAAACTTCACTAATAGTTTATTGGTTTATGCTTAGGTGGGTTGATTATCAAAACCCGCATATCCTTATTCACCAAATCCTCATTGCTTGAGAAGACTTAGCTTCTTGTGAACATGACCTTTCTTAGTTTAATGCTTTTGATCATCATGAAAATTCCATAAATAATAATACCACTGATCCACATCACATGGTTACTGAAGAAGCACAATATTATGATAAAATGGTCACATAGAATATGGAGTTGTGAGAATTCGAAGCTTTCGTAGCTAGGTAAAAGGTGCATATATCATCAAAAAAATGAAATTTTTGAAGACATCATGAAGAAGGGTCAAGGTCTAAGGCCCATCATTAAATAGATTCACCCAATAGATGAAATAGAATATGGGAAAAGAACCAGTTTAGAGAGGTCCCTTTATGTATTTCTCTAGGTAGTATTTTATTTGATGATTAAAGTTAGATGATCTTCACTATATCCATTTTGGTTGTTCTATGATTTTTTCCGTTTCCTTTTTTGTAGCATCAGGGAGAGACTTGAGGATGTTGATGATACCCCATTCTCATTTAATTAAATGAATTTTTTTGTGCCCCCATTGCTTATAATTTTATATTTTCTTGAAATTAAAAATCAATTATAATTGGTCGCAATTTGAAAGATAATACCCACTGGATATCAATTGGAATTGCAATCTCAGATAACCAAATTGACATAATCATGTAATGCTATAATTTTTTCCTGAGCCTAGGGACTCAGTGAGCATAGTTTTAACTATTTATAAGGTCGCATAATGAGCCCAAAAAACATTTTGCCTTTTCTATTACCTATCTAATTCATTACCAAGTCCACTATGGTGTGGGATTAGCAAGAATAACTTGAATTTTTCTTAGGACTCCATTTGTGGGTTTTTGAACTAACTAGTTTTGTGTCTCTTTTTTTCGATTGCTCAATTTTTTCCTAAACTATATAAAGAATAGGTTTATAGAGTTGGTACTCAAATTTTACCTAGGGATCCCTTTATGAGTTTTCCACATGGCGAGTTTTGTGCCTTTTTCATGGGAAGTTTAAAGTATTTCAAGAAAAACTAATATAACTAATGTTTTGGTCAAACAACTTTGACCATGAAACATGGGGTGAGAACCCCAATAGGGATTATTGGTCAAGAATTTACCAATATTCGTAAGATATGATTGGGGAATTTTGGAGCCTAGTTTTGTGATTTCTAAATCTGGTCCATGATATGGGGAAAGTACGCGAGGAGTAACCATAAGAACATGTTCTAGAATGATGTTGCCGAGGTTCATGGAAATGGGAGAAGCCTCTCTTAGGGATGAATTTTCCTTTGGTTGACATACCCTTTTTGTGGGTTCATTTTTCTGATCCAACTAGGGCGTATTACGCATATCCAAAAAATGGTTTCCTTAAGAAACTGACCCTCCATTCCAAATGGATAGATAATTTTTGAAAATTCATATTTCTCAAGACCATGAAGGGTGGATTTTCAAGGGAATGATGTCTAAAAATGATGAGGGAATCTGTATTGGAACTGGAAATGAATGAGAAAACCACTCATACATGAATTTGGATTATGTTAAGGTGGGATGGAGAATGATGTAGTTTAATATCATGAAACTATAACATGGACCATGTAGTTTAAAGTCTTTTGTAAAGGATGGTAGGGGTATAAAATTGATGTTCAATTATCTTTGACTGATGGATAATTTTTTTTACCTTTTCATGGTAATCCATCTAAGAATGCTCCCTCTTATCATCGCCCTTGCGGTAAGGGGTTTCTCTTCGGTGTGCTCTTACCTTCTCTCGCTCGTCCCTTTTTTCGTGGTTTGTCTTCTTCTTTAACTTCTTCGACAATCTTGATTAGAGAGGTTGTGTTTTGTTGCTGCTCATGGGCCTCGACCGCTGTGACTCTTCTCTTTTTGCTGAAACCATCATGATTAAACCCCATCTTGGTTTAACTCGATGAAACTCTGGCAATTTGGGATTATTAGTGGCATCTGGTGAGGTTTTCCTCTGTTTTCTGGATGGATTTTGGATTTTGCGACTAGGCTCTTCATCTCACCTCCCGGTTTCGGATCTCGAGTCTCCCAGTCTGGTATTGTTTCTCTGTGATCCTCCTCTGGCCTTATTACCTTACCCACCTTGCAAGACCCCATTTCTAGTGAATCATGATGGAGTAATAGGGTTGTTTGGGATGGTGATGGTGGTAGGGCTGAAGTATATTCCTCTCTGATTTACTCTGCCGTCTCCCTTTTCCCTCTATGGTTTTCATTACCCTTTTTCTTGGTTGTGGTATTTTTTGTAGTTTGTTTCCATTTTGTGGCTTTGATTTAGACTCATCATCGCTTCAGGTTTCTGGTTGTGTGGCCAATGTTTTGTGGCTTCAGTTACGGGGGTTTCCTTTTGAATTTGGTTTCAAATTGTCTGGTTCCTGGTTTTGTTCGGTGACTCTTTCTGATGAAGGTGATGATTTCTTTCATTCTAGTTTTGCATGCTATTTACATTCCTGGTCGAGGTGGTGGTATGAAGTTGTTCACTTGGTGGTGGTTTCGAGTTCTGGTGTGTTTTCATTACTATGTAATTTTCTGTTTGGTGATGGTGGTTCCGGCATGTTGGTTGATGGATCCGCGTTCATGGTTTATTGTTTACGATGGGCTCCGTTTTGGTTCCACCATTTGACAACAATGATATAATGATAAAACTTGGGGAAGGTGATAGTCGGGGTGTGTGGCTCTAGGAGGTTCACATCCTGATTCTTTGACATTTTGCTACTTTAATTTGAACTGCGTATTTTTGAAATTTTAATCCTTAGTGTTTCTTGAAAGTGGTTGGCAGGTGCTTTTGTTTGAATTTTGTATTTGGTGTTTTTAATTTTGTGAGGTTCTCACTCATCCATAAAAGTGATTCATTTAAAATAACAAAATTTAGAATTGGAGACTGGTAATATAGGCATTTATAAATCCAAGGGGTGATATAGGAAGAAAACATCATTGGGGAATATAGATATAGGAAAAATCCTCTCCCATGGATGAATTTCCTTTAGTTTATAGTCCCTTTTTTCAGAAACTTATATAGAGACAACTTGGGAATATTATTCATAGTCGAACAAAGGTGTCCCCAAGACACTAACCCTACATTTCTGATAACCAAGGAGGTTTATGGAGATCCAAACTTTCCCAAGAATAGATTTTAGTTTGTGAAAGGAAAGTGTCTGAACATGAAAGGATCATTTCATATAGCAATTTTCTAAGAATGAGTAGAAAAATTTTCTTTATGAAGGTCTGATTCATATGTAGGAATTATTTTTTTCATTATGTCTAGGCCCATGATGTAAGATCTAGGTGTCACTACGTATCTCATGAAAATGAGAATAAATCTGTATGTATTTTTAGGAAGGTTTCCCCATGCATTAATCAAACTCTTTCATGGGTAAGGGGTTTTGAATACGAGCTCACAAGTGTGGTGATATATTTATTGTAACCTCCAATGAAATTATAACTCATGTATAAGAATGAGAGGGAATTTTTGTTTTTGGGGTTAGACTGAGGTATAAGATCTGAGAGTCACTATGTATATCATCAAAACAAGAATCAAGACATACATAGTTATTATAGGGTTCCCCATGTAGGTCTGACCCATGCATAGGGATTTGTTTTTAACTTTTTTAGTGGCTAGACCTAGGTTTTCATATTCTTATGTCACTATATATCCTGTTATGGAAATAATAAAGCCATAGGAAGTTCTTGACATCATGAAGTTTAGTGTCATATGACTAGGACATCAGCCCTGTAGTTTATCATCATGATAATAGGATGGCATGGGTTTTTTTTTTCAAATTTAGTTCATGTGGATATGACCATTTTTCATATAAACGACGAGTAATAGGAGGCTCATTGGGATGGGGTGTTCTAACATGCCTCTTATTTGAAGAGAAATAAAA
This sequence comes from Viscum album, assembly GCA_963277665.1. Taxonomy (NCBI): domain Eukaryota; kingdom Viridiplantae; phylum Streptophyta; class Magnoliopsida; order Santalales; family Viscaceae; genus Viscum; species Viscum album. The sequence goes on along the minus strand of OY728132.1, from coordinate 1,332,852,197 downwards.
TATAAACCATGATTCTAGGGTTTCTCAAATTTAGAGAAATGACATGGAGAAAAAAATCCATTGGGAATTATGAAGATAAAAGAGGCCTCTCATGGGGATGAATTTTCCTTTGGTTGACATATATTTTTATTGGAAACTTTTTTAGAGACAATTATGGAATATTGTGCATAGTCAAAAAAAGAAATCCTTAGGACACTGACCCCCTCCATATCTTATGGCCAAAAGAATATTATGAATATCTGAAATTGAATAAGGAATAGAGTATTATTAATGTAAGGAATGTTTTCAGGTAAATAATAAACATTCATACCATGATTATCCATGGGGTGTAAAATTCCCTATATAGATCTGACTCATATGTATGGGCTTCATTTTTTTCCTTGATAGATCCCTGAATGATGAACCCAAACTTCATATTATCTATATAGATATATTTTTTTATACACAAGAGATGGGGAAATTTTTTTTACCCATGGATGAGACTAGGACACAAGTTCTAGGGGTCACTACGTATCTTGTCAAAATGATATTCAAGCTACATGTAGTTCTTGAGGTGCCATACAGTTTAACATCCAATGGTAAAAACATATGGTTCACCGATATGAAGAGGAAATATTATGGTTGGATTAGAGATTAAAGACCTAAGTGTCACTATATATTTCGTGGGAGAAAGAATCAATCTATACATAGTTCTCTAACTATCTTTGACCATGTAAATTAACATCATGTTTTAAGTAAATCTAGTGAGACTTTTAATTTATTACTGCCAGGAATATGAAAACTCTGATGTGTATTGATACACCTTGATCATGTGGGGAATACCATGCCAAAACACCTAAGTGTAGGTGATTTGTGCTCAGTGTGAGAACAAAGGGATGGAAAAGATATTTTTCACCACATAGAGGCGATAAAATTTAAGAATATGTGAATTTTAAATTTATGTTGGCTGGACCATGATGTAAAATTAGGGCATCACTATATATCTCATTATAGTGAGAATCAAGCCACACATATCTCTAGGACTCTTTTTAGTTTTACATCATGTGGTAAGGATGGAGGTGACTTGATATGAAATAGGGGGAATTTTGTGGCTGGACCTGAAATTATAAATTCGAGTGTCACTATGTATCCTATGATGGAAGGAATCAAGCCAAACATAAGTATGAGAAGATTCCCTACACAGATCTGATTTGTATAAAGGGAGGAGGAAATTTTTAACCTTCATTATGGCTTTACCTAGGATTAGATATATTGGTTTCACTATGTATCCTGTGATGATATGAATCAACCCACACATGGTTATTAATGGTAACTCTCTCCATAGGTTTGATCTATGTGCATAGGGGGAGGGGTCATTTTTCCATTGATTCTTTAGTTGTTGTGGATGCACCTGAAATTAGATATTCAGTCATAACTGTATATTCTTTGATAGAAGTAATATATCCATATGTAGTTCAAAACACACTTCCCTGCACAGTTCTAGCTTATGTGTAGGGAGAGGGTATTTCACTTGAAGTAAACCTATAAATATGACCCACTTTTGAGTCCCCTGCATTGATTTAGCTTGATATAGGGGAGGGGTAATTTCTTGTATTTCATGGTTGGGCCCCAAACATGGGTTCTAGGCATCACTATTTATACTATATAATGAGAATCAAGCCACACATAGTTGTTGAGGAAAGATCCCAGAATTAGTTGTACCTGTACATAGGGTGGGGGTATTTTTTCTTTTTTCGAGGGTGACTATACTAGGATGTAAAATTTAGAAATCTCTATGTATCTTGTGTTAACAAGAATCAAGCCACATGTAGTTCTTAAATATGTAATGGTAAATGACCGATGACAAGGTTGATGTCCTATCAAGCATGAACATTATGGTTTTGTGTGTTTTAACATCGTATAAGGATATAATTTGAGTCATGCAGTTTATTACCTTTTGACATGGGTGATGTATCGTGCAGTTTAACTTCATGTGATTAAGATGATTTTGTCTTGTAGATATATAAAGGATGATTTTGTGAGATAACAAGAAACATAATCTTATAATTAATATGAATTGATTCTAATTGATGGTTAAAAAATCATCTTATGAATGGAATGAAATTTAAGGTTGGGACTAATGCAAGAGGTCCAGACATCACTACATATCTAGTGATGCCAGGAATCATGCCAAAAATAGTTCTTTAGGTACCATGTAGTTTAATTTCATGCGTAAAGTGTGACAACCTAAAATTTTATCAATGGAAATCCCTTAATTATAATTATTTCATATATTATAATCACAAAAAAATATTAAGATCACAATACAGACATTATAAATGAAGAATGAATGAAATAGGAGGTATTTCTAGAAGTTAAGGAACCTATACCAATGAAATAGTAACTTGAATTTAGGAATAGTAAAATGAAACTTATGAATAGTAAACCAACCAAATGAATAGTAAACTCACATATGAATGTATAAATAAAATTTAGGCATCTTATAAATTAAATTATGATATAATTGTATCATAGTATAAGTAAATAAATGTTTTTAAAATCATTAATTAAGTATTAGTGTTTTTATAAGTTATAAATATTTAATTGAAATTTTATAATTAATATATGAATTTAAAAGAAAATTTATTTTCATATAATGTATTCATAAATTAATATTTTGTTTTCTTATGATTTTAATATAATTTTATGAGATCTTATCTGATTTTTCAAAGTGTTACTAAATTAGTTATAATTTTAAAATATGTATTTTTTGAGTAAATTTTGATTTTAATTAAAAAATATATATTTCTCATATTTAAAAAATTATTTTCATAAAATGGAGTTTATTTTTCAATTCAAAAAATAAAAAAATGGTTAGGGTTAATATTTGGGATTTTTCTAAAATAATTGATTTTTTTTGTGAATAATAAAATATGATAATTTTTGATAAATGCTAAACACATTAATTTTTTAGTAATTGTTGATGTAATCATGAGGTAATAAATAATATTTATAAATAAAATGAATTAGTTACTTTATTTAGTCACAATAATATACACTATTTCTTGTATTAATCCAAAATAATAAACTAATGATTAAAATATTGAGAAAACACCCCTCTTCTCCACTATAAGTACCACCCCTCACCACCTCTTCTCCTCAAACCTTAAAATCATTAATACTTGTCTAAATTATTCCCAATACAATTCCCAAAACCCTCCCACAAATCCATTTTCTCTTCATCTCATCAAAATAACAAAACATTTTCCCTAACAAGGTTCTCAAGGAGGAGAAATTAAAGAGGTAAATCACACCTTCTTTTCTTTTGATTTCTTTTTAACTTCTTTTCTTTTATTAATATCCCATCACCTACCATAATAAAAATGTAATGATAACTCTATTAACTTAAATATAGTGGGATTTTTTTATTCTAATGGAATAATCCATCATCAAACCCCTTCTCCCCTCCCTTTTATTCTAAAAATGAAATTGTTGCCCGCAAGGTATTGATTTATCACCTTCGTGGACAACAAGTTTTAATTTTCTTTTTTCTATTTAAAATCTAGTCTAGAAACCATACAATGGATGAAAAAGATTTTAAAATATATTTTTTAACCCTTTTTATGTTCTATAACTAACATATATACATAATACTAAATGATAAAAAAATGAGTTCATTGTGATAAAAAAATCTCAAAAATTAATCTAAACGAGTATCATAACATGTTATCTAAAGATTCATCATAATATATGAAAAAAAACAATATATAAGAAAAATTAAAATTATTTTTTTCATTAATAACAAATAATTTTAATTCTGGAGAATTATTCTCATTCTACATGTACTTCTATACTCATATACAAGCAAACCGATCATCAAAACTAAGAAAATGAACACTCCCAAATAATGAAATTGAACACTATAACTCATCAAAAAATCCATAAATGAACTTAATAAAATTATAATAAATAAATTAAATGTATAATAGGTTTTTTAATTATTAATTAATGAATCTAATTTTATTATTTATGACATTAAGATCAAGGGAATAACCTTTTTATACATAAGGTAAGTGATTCTACCCAGACCTCCATTTTTTCCTTTAGGTTAATCTTTCTCTCTATTTAACCCAATGTAATGCTTCTTTTATTTTATATAATTATTATAAATTCTATGTAAATGTTCTTAAATAATATCTCTAAATCATATCATCCCTCTTTTAAAGTGAAATACATGTTTTAAAAAATTTCTCTTCTCAATTCTTCCCGATAAGCAAGCCTGATTCAAGGGAACTTCCCGATTTCTTAAAAAATTTCAAGAGCACTCCATAATTTGTTTTAAGACACCATTAATTTTTTAAATCATTCATTTATCATTAAAATATATCTTGGTTCGTTTCTAGGTTTATTCAAACAATTATGCCTTTTATATTTTATATAATCTTTAATATTTTCCTTTAACCACAGTAAAATGTTTTATTTCTAAAGTTTCTTAAACAATATTTTTACATGTATTCACCTCAGTTTGAAATAAATTATAATGATCTATGTCTGTTTTCCTTTATTAATTTCCATTCATGGTCTAAAACCTTATTTTTGTGGACTCCGTTATGATATTCCCTTATGTTATCCCTTTTGACATGATTATGATACCCATTTCTTACCATGGGTAACCCTTATGTTTATGTATGATTCCTTATGTATGATTTTCCATGTGGAACATATATTTATGAACATGTTATAATGTGAGTTCCCGTATATCACTCCAATTCATTGGGAATTTTTTAGTCTCATGATATGTCATGTGAAACGATCTTGGTGGTTAGCCTTGACTCATGCTCAATGTGCAATGGTCTTGGTGGTTAGCCTTGACTCGTGATCCATGTGCAATGAGACTCAAATCATGATTAAGTCATGATTTAAGTTTTTTCAACATTTCTATGATAACATATTTATATGATTCCACATTATATAAGTTATTAATCCTTATGTTTATTCATGTTTTATGTTTTTTTATGTTAGCATGCTTTCTAACACCTATGCTATTCTTTATTCACATGTCTATTCCATTACTGGGATTTTTAGATCATCCCTTTGTTCACATATTCCCTAGGGTATCCTATGTAGATTTAAGGGATCAAATGAAATTAGTAGATCCTTATGAATATTAAATAAAATATGTTTTATTTTGGTTTCATGTTGTTTAATTATGTATCTAATCTTTATTAGACAACAGACATTATTATACATAGTTTTTATTTAATGGTTATGTATGCTTAAAATCATATAATAATATATATAAAAGGCCATGGTCATTATATTTGGTATTAGAGGAAGGTTTAGTTTTTTTATTAGGAATAGAACACTTTAGTAAGAAACCTAGGGATAATACTAAGTATGAGAAAACACCCCTAAATTTTGGTTAGTATAGTGTAAGTGGTTTATCAATAAAATACATCCCCATATGGATACAACAAGTAGATGTGGTTCTGGAATAGAGGTAACTAAGAGTAATAACTATAACAAGGTGTTCCAAGTCTGACTTAAGGTACCTGGTACATGACAATGAGCCTTACTATGCACCTAGTTTTATACTATTGGAGGATATTCTTTGGTAAATTTATAATCTCATTACAAAACATTATTAAGAGAACAAAAAAATTCCCATAATAATATATGTTTGGTAACATATCATGGATAACCTAGATTGAAACCAAGGTAATCAAATGCGAGGATATACTTTTTCTTTATAAGTTTATCCTTTTATGTTCAAAGTTTTCTTTTATTATGCTTATTATTTAAGTATTCAAGCCCCTAATTATACCTTATTTTTCTTAGTTAATGGCTCATAATAGAATAACTCCTGCCAAAAATAAATGTGATAGGAAATATGAAAATTTACCTAATGATATGCCAAATATGATCAGAATGGGTAATAAAAAATTCATTAAAATAATTTCTCAATTGGCTCAAGTTATGAATAATAACTTGAATTCTGTGGAATAACCTCATTCTCATAAGAATATAAAGTTTTGGTTGAATACTTTATGTGTAAAAGGCCTCACATGTTTAGTGGATATTATGATCCCCTTGTCACATAACAAGGGATTAACTCTATTGAGAATATATTCTATGACCTTTAGTTATTAGAAGAAGAGAAAGTTGAGCTAGCGGTCTATCATTTTGATGGGAAAGATGATTAGTGGTGGAAACTGATAAAAAACACATTCCAATGAGGAAATTGATTCCATGGATTTTGAGGAATTCTAGAAAATATTTTTCTTGAACCCACCATCGAAATATGTAAATAAAATTCCTTAGAATTTAGCAGAAGGAATATGAGTCTATTGGGGTTCATGAAGAAGACATTACAAGGCTTTCAAGATATGCCTCCAGATTTTTCATGAACACTGAAATCAAGGTGAATATATTTTTCAGCAGACTAAATCTGTGTCTATGAAAAGTGTTTTCCATTGTTTCTTTAAAATTGAAATGGAGATTGGAAAATCTTAGTGGTCTTGTGGGACCAATGAAAAAAAGTAGAAAATAGAGTCAATTATGGGTGGATAAACAGATAAATCCCATGATGGAAAAAAACCAGATATTCCATATGTCAAAATTGTGGGAAGAAGCATACTAGGTACTATCTAATGGGAACCGAAAAATTCTTCAAATGTGGAATAATGGGGCATCTGGTAAATAACTGCCGAAGGGATATAAAGAGTCCCACTGATGTGTAAAAATAATGAAAGGTTTAGATCAACACTCATATTGTAGTGCAATTTTTCAATTGAAAGGAAGAATATAATTATTCAAATCATTTCCCTAAGCCAAGTGTTATTGGAGGAAATAAACTACAACAACCTCTATGGTATCAAGGAAGGGAATATGATTACTCTACCACTAAAGTGGATCCCGACAATGATGTGGTGATAAGTACGATGATTATTCATTCAAGAAGAGAGAACATACTATTTTATTATGGTTATACACATTCTTTAATATATTTCAAGTTTAGTAGAACTATTTGAACACCATATCAAAATATATAGGTTGACTTGTATGTGAGAAAAAAATGGGGAAATTATTGCCTCTAAATTTTATAACTCCTCCTTAGTGAATGTTTATGGACTGAAACTCCCAAAAAATCTTGTCATACTCCCTTTGTTAGAGTTTGATGTATTTTGGGAATGTATTGGCTATCTTTATACAAATAAAACTCCACCTTTTTAGAAAGGGAGATTACTCTTCACATCCCAAATCATCCTATAGTAATATACAATTTTAAGGAGGAGGATGAATCTCCTTCAGAATCATTGTCTCAAGTGTGGATATTACATATATATGAGAAAGTATATCTAGATCAAATGATTGATACAATAGATAGAATTATGCTCAAAGACATTCCCATTGTGAGGGACTACACTGATGTGTTCTGTGAATATTTTCATGGTGTTCCTCTTGATTGAGAGGTTGAGTTCACAATTCAACTTATTCTTGGATCTCTACCTGTATCAAAGAAAATTTATAGAATGGACACTATTGAGTTGGAAGAACTAAAGAACCAGTTACAGGATAATCTGGATAAGGGTTTTATAAGCCTGAGTGCTTCACCATGGGGTGCACTAGTCCTCTTTGTCAAGAAGAAGGAAAGATCAATACACCTATATATTTATTATCATGAGATTAAAAAAATCATGATAAAATGCATGTATTCCTTTCCTTGGATAAATGGATTGTTCGATCAACTACATGGGGATAGTTATTTCTCTAAGGTGGACCTTCAGTTCAAATATCACAAATTAAAGGTGGGAAAAGAAGATATTCCCAATATGGCCTTTTGAATGAGGTATGGACACTATGAGTTCATAGTGATACCCTTAGTACTCACTAATTCACTATAACTTTTCATGGATTTAATGAATATAGTATTTAAAGAAAATCTTAACAAATATATGGTAGTATTTTTTGATGATATTATAATATAATACAAGAGTAAGGAGGAGCATGAGGAGCATTCAAATAATATTATAATGACTTTGATAAGGGATAAAATTTATTCAAAGTAAAATAAATATGACTTCTAGATTAAGTAAGTATCATTCTTGGGGAATTTTATCACTAGAAAAGGAATATTCGTGGAACCTTCCAATACAAAGGTAATTGAAGAGTGGCCCAGTCCAACATATGTAATGAAGATCTGTAGTTTCCTTGGTCTAGCATGGTATTACCAATGATTTTTGAAGAACTTATAATGATTATAAAAACCACTAACCAAGCTAACTCAGGAGCGAGTTAAGTTTGTCTGGATGGGTTATTGTGAAGACTGGTTCAAATATTTGAAAAAGAGGCTTGTCACTACACTAGTTCTCACACTACTGACAAGTGGGGAACTATTTATAGTATACATCAATTCTTAAAATAAGGTATTAGGTTTTACAATGATTAATGATGATAAAGTGATAGCCTAAGCCTCAAGAAAGTTAAAAATACAGGAACAAAACTATCCTATGCATGATCTAGAGTTAGCGGTTGTGATATTTTCATTGAAAATCTAGTGACATTATCACTATATGGGGAGAAGGGTGAGATATATACTAATAATAGGATTCTCAAATATACATTCACACATAAGGATTTTAATAATCTACAGTGAATATGGTTAGACCTCATCAAGGATTATGACTACTCAATCCACTACCATCTCAGTAAAGCAAATAAGGTGGTAGATTCTCTATGTAGAAAGGATATTGTGTCTTTATCAATGATTATAATCGATAAGGATCCAATATTCTTAGATTTTCAATGTATGGACATGGGAATTGTTTTGGAAGGAACATAATCAATCCTTTCTCAAATTATTTCTCAACCATCCCTTATATAGAAAATAAAGGATTCTCAATGGAATGATGTGAAAATACAGAAGAATGTGAAAATTATGAGAAAGGGGAAATCCTTATAGTTTAAAATTGATGAGGAAGGAGTTGTAAGATTTGGGTCACGATTATGTTTACCATCTGATCCAGATATAAATAAGGAGCTTCTAAATGATTCACATAGCTCAACCTTATCTATTCACCTAGGAAGAACAAAGATGTATTCTTCAAGAGAACTATTATTAGGAAAATATAAGAAGGATATCACAAAATATACATCAAAGTGCCTAATATTTCAGCAAGTTAAAGATAAAAGACAAGAGTTTAAGGGGATGATGCAACCACTACCCATACCAACATAAAAGTGGGAGAAAATTACCATGGGATTTGTCACTAGACTTATAAAGACATCCAGAGGAAACAATGCTATATGGGTTGTTGTGGATCATCTTACAAAGACAAATCACTTTATCATAATTCAAGAGGACTTATCACTGGATCAACATGCACATAAATACATCAAAGAAGTGGTAAGGCTTTATGGAGTATCACTATCGATTGTATCTGATTGAGATCCATGATTCACCTCAAAGTTCTAGAAAAGTCTCCAACATTCTCTAAGAAATGAGATGAACTTTAGTATGGCCCATTATCCTCAAACATATGGACAATATGAGTGGACTATTTAGAAACTAGAAGACATGTTGAGAGTATGTTCTATGTACTTAAAAGGAGTATGGGGCTAATATATTCCACTGGTCGAATTCTCCTTCAACAATAGTTTCCACTCAAGCATACAAATAGTACCATATGAAGCCATTTATGGGAAAAGATTCAAAACACTGATATGCTGGGATGAAGTTGGTGAACATAAGCTTCTAGAACCTAAAATGGTCTAATAAATGGTTGAAAACGTGAAAATCATTCAGCAGTACATCAAGGAATCCCAAAGTCGACAAAATATATTTGCATAAAATTATCGATGAGACCTTGAGTTTAAGGTTAGAGACATGGTATTCCTCTACATATCTCCATGGAAGAGGATCATGATATTTTTGAATAATGTAATGTTAAGTCCCAAGTACCTTGAACCCTTTGAGATAATTGATCACATTGGAGTCATGGCCTATTGACTAGCACTTCCACCTACCATGTCTCAAGTACACGATGTATTCCATATACCCTCTTGAGGAAGTACACACCAGATCCCTCATTTGTTCTGAATTTAGAGGTGGTACAATTGGAAAATGATCTCTCTTATGAGGAACAATCAATGAATATCTTGGACCATAGAGATAAATTTATACACAACAAGTCTACTCACCTAGTCAATGTACTATGGAAGAACCATAAGTACAAAGGGGAAACATGGGAACCAGAGAAAGCGATGAAGGATAAGTAACCTCACATGTTTTCCCCATAGTATGTAAAACTAAATTTTGAGGGTGAGATTTCATAAGGGGGGATGAATGTGACAACCACAAATTTTATCAATGGAAATATCTTTCTTATAATTATTTCATATAGTATAATCACAAAAAAAATTACATTATGAAAATAATACAAACATTATTAATGAATAATTAATGAAATAATAGGCATTTCTAGAAGTTAAAGAACCTATACCAATTAAATAGTAACTTCACCTTAGAAATAGTGATATAAACCTTATGAATAGTAAACTGGAAAAATGAATAGTAACCTCACCTATCAAAGTATAAATAAAAATTAGGCATATTATAAATTAATGTATGATATAATTGTATCATATTATAAGTAAATAAACATTTTAAAAATTATTAAGTGTTGGTGTTTTTGTAAGTTATAAATATATAATTAAAATTTTATAATTAATTTAAGGGTTTAAAATAAAATTAATTTTCAAAAAATTTATTCATAAATTAATATATTTTTTTATTATGATTTTAAGATAATTTTATGAGACCTTATTTTATTTTTCAAAGTGTTATAAAATTAGTTAAAAATTTAGAATATTTTTTTTGATTAAATGATGAATTTAATTAAAAATTTAATTTCACATATTTAGAAAATTATATTCATAAAATGGATTTCATTTTTAAATTCTACATGTCAAAAAATGGTTAGCGAGATTTTTTTTAATTTTTCTAAAATACATGATTTTTTGGTGAATAGTAAAATAAGATAATTTACAATAAATGATAAATACTTGAATTTTTGAGTCATTATTGATGTAAGGTTGATGGAATAAATATTAGTTACAACTCAAATGCACTAGTAACTATATTTAGTCATAATAAAAAACACTATTTCTTGCCTTGAGCCAAAATAATAAACTAATGATTAAAATAATGAGAAAACACCCCTCTCCTCTACTATAAATATCACCCCTCACCACCTCTTCTTCTCACACCTTCCAAGATTTTATCCTTATCCAAATTATGGCCAATAATATTCCCAAACCCCTCCCCCACATCTAGGATCTCTTGGTCTCATAAAAATACAAAAAAATTTCCCTAAGGAGGTTCTCAAGGAGGAGAAATTCAAGAGTTAAATTCATCTTTCTTTTCTTTTAATTTCTTTTCGGGTTCTTTTATTTTCTTAATATATCTTCACCTCCCATCATCCAAATGTAATTATAAACCTATTAACTTACATATAATTAAATTTTATCATGCTAATCGAATAATCCATCATCACACCCATTCTCCCCTCTCTTTTATTCAAAAAAATGAAACTATCATCTATGAGGTGTTAATTTATCACATTCACGGACAAAAAGTTTTCATTTTCATTTATCTCCTTAAAAGATGGTCTAAAAACCATTATAATGGTTGAAACATATTTTAAAATTTATTTTAACCCTTTTTATGTTCTTTAACTAACATATATACATTATAATAATGATAAAACAAAATGAGTCTGTTGTGATTGAAAAACCGTCAAAATTAATGTAAATGATTATCATTAGCATGTTATCTATTTATTCATCCACATATATGAAAAAAATATATAAGACCAATTACACTTATTTTTATTCAATAATAAAATATAATTTCAATTTGGGATAATTATATCCATTCTACATGAACTTCCATACTTATATACAAGAAAACTGATCATGAAAAATAAGAAAACGAACAGTTCTGAATAACAAAAATGGACACTATGACTCATCAGAAGGTCACAAATTAACTTAATAAAATTATAATAAATCAATTACATGTATAATAGGTTATTTTATGATTAATTAATTAATCTAAATTGATCATTCAAAACATTAAGTTCAAGTGTAGAATCGTTTTAGACATAAGGTAAGGGATTCAACTCGAACCTTCATTTTTCCTCCAAGTTACTCTTTATCTCTATTTATTTAAATTTAATGATTATTTATTTTTATATAATTCTTATAAATTTCGTTTATATGTTCCAAAATCATATATCTATATCATATCTTCCCTCTATGATGGGGAAATACATGTTTTAAAAAGGTTCCCTTCTTAGCTCCTCCCGATAAGCAAGTCGGGTCAAGGGAACTTCCTAATTTCATACCAATTTTCAAGTCAAATATATAATCTATTTTAATAAACCATTATATTTTATATCAGTCATTTATCATGAAAATATTTCTTTCTTCATTTTGGGTTTTATACAAACAATTCTTCCTTTTCTATTTTAAATAATCTTTAATATTTTCTCTAAACCTCACTAAAATGTTTTATTTCAAAAGTTTGATAAACACTATTTTTACATGTATCAACTTAATTTAGAAATAAATTATCATGATCTATTCCTTTTTTAACTTGTTAATGTCCATTTATGTTTTAAATCCTTTCTTTCATGGACACCATTATGATATTCCCTTATGTGATGCATTTTTACATGATTATGATACAAAATTCTTACCATGGGAAACCCTTATGTTTATGTTTGCTTCCTTATGTATGAATCTTCACGTGGAACAAAAATTCATGAAAATTTTATGATGGGTGTGCCCCGATAGTGATCCAATACATTTGGTAATTTTTAGTTTCATGAGATGTCATGTGCAATGATCTTGGTGGTTAGCCTTGACTCATTCTCCATGTGCAACAGTTTTGGTGGTTAGCCTTGACACATGATCCATGTGAAATAAGACATAAATCATGATTACGCCATGATATTTATTGTTTCAAAATATCTATGATAACAAGTTTATATGATTTAATGTTATACATGTTATGAATCCTTGTGTTTATTCATGTTCCATGTTTTTTAGGTCATCATGCTTTCTAACCCATGTGCTATGATTTATTCATATGTCTATTCATTTACTGGTCTTTTTAGCTCACCCCTTTGTTCATGTATTCCCTAGGGTACCCTTTGAATATGTAAGGTCTCAATGGAAGTTAGGATCTCCTTATGAAGATTAAATTAAATATGTTTTATTTTGGTTTCATGTTGTTTTATCATGTATGTAATATTCCAAAGACACCATACTTTATGATCCTTGGTTTGTATTTAGTGGTTATATATTTTTATTATCATGTACTAATATGTGTAAAACGATGGTGTCACTAAATAAAGGACATTATCCATGAAGTTTAATTTTATGCGGTAAGGATGATATACCATATAGTTTAATGTCATGCAATCAGGATGATGATTTAATTGTTTTTAAGGTCACGTGACAAAGACCCAATACGTAGTTTAACATCATGCTATTGGGATGATTTACCTTGAAGTTCAACATCATGTGATTAAGAAGATGTACCATGTAGTTTAGCACCATGTGATTATGATGATTATGTATTGTTATTACACAAAGTACTTCTTCAGTAACCTTGTAATGGTGGGGTGTGTGATAGGCTTCCCGTCCATTGAGATCAAATAATAGGATCCATTAGAGTAAAATTTGTGTATGGAATAGGGTCCCTCCCACTTTTTATCCAACTTTGTAGGTTTCTTATCAAGTATCATTTAATTCCTAAGGACGAACACCATATCTCCCTCAAGGAAAGAATGGTGGAAAACTGCTTTATTAAAGGATCATGAAATCCGGTTTTTGTAGACTTCCAAATGATGCATGGTGTGAAATGTCTTCTAATTAAATCACTTCAATTCATCCAGTCATTTATAGGATAGATCATATGTGGATAACTGATCGAATATGGAAACACGGAGTGAGGGGAATTGAAATTCTATCTGATAGACCATATATGTCCTGTATGCTAATGAGTATGGGGTCAAATATGTGGCAGTACAGGTCGTAATCCAATAATCCCACAAGATATATATGATCTTGTCTGGACAAGAAATTTTATCCTTATCTACCATCTTCTAGTTTTTATTTTATAGGGTCTTATTTTAGTCCTCTATCTATCTATTTTCCACTATATGGTAGTGGGATGAGCGATTGAACTTGATGTCATACTCCTGATATATATTCTCCAACTCAGTAGAATGGAAATTGGTGCCATTTTTCATAATTATTGTATGAGGGACACAAAATATGGTGATTATGTTGGATATCATGAATTTGAAAATGTTCCTTTCCCCAAAATATTTTAGAGTAATTACTTTGGTCCATTAGGAGAAGAAGTCAGTTTTAGCGAGAATGTACTTGAACTATTTGGATGTAGTGAGAGGATATAGTACCATGACATCCATTCCCCATATGAAAAATGTCTAGGAGTGTTTTTTTATGTGAATAAACTCTAGGGGTGGGTGAATTAAGCTGGAATGAACCTATAAGGAATGAAATTTTTTGGTGAATTTAGTGAAGTTCTATGTTATAGAGGGCCCATAGTTCCCAAGCCTTAGGATTTGATTGGAAGGACTGGATCTTAGCTGGTGGGAACCACATCCTCTAGTGTTCACTTCTTTCATGTCAATTGTGGTCTCTTCTCCATAAATTCACCTGATAAGGACCCCATAAAGGCTCTGTTTATAGAGTAACTTTTGATGTTTCATTCCATCATATAGAACAATGTAAATTTGTAACGACCTGAACTATTATGAATAAAATTTCTTTTTTTGATTTAATTAAATATCTTATGGTTATACAAAACACATGAACTATTTTTGTTTTTTTATATCCAATTGTATTTATATGAATAATAATTATCATTACCATTTATAATATATCCATTTAACAATGATCACATGACTAGTATAAATAGAGGGTTTTTAGAAAATCCTTTTGACACATAAAAGGGAAGTGATGACCTCAACCAATAGGATTGTACCCTATGAAGCCCATTTATTAGATATTCTAAGGGTGATAGCATTTCTACACTTTTCCCTTGAACAAGACCAACATGATATCCAATAACTTAAACATGAGCGAAACCGTTTACGGGAGAAGTTCATGCTCATTGAGATCACAACCCAAACCATATTCACCGAATGACACCATGAAATCCCCACCATCATGCACCTCACTCTTAGGGCGTATTCTGGTGTATTAAATGGATATGTATCAAGACCTTATCAATAGTAATATATATATATATATATATTATTTTTTATAAAATAATGAATATATTTTAATCCTATTATTGTCACTTTGTAAATGATTTTTAAAGAACAATCTTTATTTTTTTGTTAATATTGAAATTCAATTAATGAATTTCTAAATTAATGGATTTTTTAAATAATTAATATTTTAATAATTTTTTTATTAAATAGTGTTTATCAAATATAAAGGATCATATAATTTTTTTATTATGTCAAACGTAGTTTTTTATAAGGGTTAAAAAATGTTATTATAAAAAACACCTCATTTTCAATAAATATTGATTATTATTTTAAAATAGAAAATTAAAATATTTAGGAAATTATTTAGGTAAAATGAATATTATTTTTTGAATTATCATGTTTAAATTTTCCAACTGTGAATTTTTCAGGATTTTTTGAGACGGTTGGATTTTTGGGTCAAAATAAAATATTGTAAAATATACTTTGTGTTTTATGACATCAAAATAACCCAAAAGTGATGTAATAATTAATATAAATCTGATCCACAACCAAATATATTATTCACTTTAAAATAATGTCATTTTATGTTTATTTAATTTATTTTTTAATTCCATTATGTACCCTCCAAGATTTATAATATATTTTATGATTTTAAAATTATTTGTTTAAGAGTTTGAATCACCTCCACATTACCAATGATAATATTTTAATATTTTCAGACCATGAACTTATAGAAGAACATAAACCAATCCCATTTGGATGAAACCATGGTCAAAACCCATGGGATGGTTTGTGGTTTTGAATATTTTATTATGTAGAGTCCAAAACCTCAATAATAAAGAAATCCTCATCCTTTCCTATATAGACCCACCCAATCCCCCATTTATATTCACTAAAACTCCTTATAGCATGTAAAAAATCTTTCCTATACTCCCTATAGTCCTTCTAAGGTTTCTAAAAACTTTCAAGAATCCCATCCCAATCCTTTAGATTCACACATTCAAGTAAGGGTTCTTTCCTCTCTCCTCTTTCTTCAAGTTTATTTATTATGTTACACCTTATATTTAGAATTAATTATGTTAGGAAATGTATTTATATGGTAATATTTATTTCAATTTCATATATAAATGATTATATACCCCTTTATCTCTCATCAACCCATTTTTAAATTTTTATTTGATGTCGTTATGCTGCCAAAAAATTGTAACGTGATTTTCCATTCCAAAATAATTGTGTAGTGAATACCATTCCCATTTTCAATCATGGGTATTCAACTTTATACACTTATAATGATTTTATGGTGGGATTGCATATATTTATTATACACTCCTTGATTGTTTAATAAATTATGATGATGAATGAATTCATATTTATTGATCTATGTGGCAAACTTAAGAATGAGAATGAAATGAAAGTGATGGGTGCGCCTAGAATTATATAGCATTGTAATGCATTGGGTAATGGTTAAGATGATGATACATCAAATTAAGACAAGGGTTTTACCTAATTCCTTTATGGGACTTTTCCACCCTGATTTATTGGTGATTTTATCCTTGACATATGTTTATGATGTTGTGTTTTAAGATATTTCCACATTTCCCATGTTATTATTATCATGCTATATCATGCCTTATTATTTATGTTCCTTTTATTATCTATTGATATACCTATTGTATAAAATTTGTTGTCTTCATCATTTTATTCCTTAATTATTCCCTTACCAGGCTTTATAGCTCACCCCTTTATTATGTATGTCCTCTGGTTATCCTATTCAGCGTTAAGTATGAAGGACCATTTTGATCATGTTAAAGAAGTTTTCAATAAAGATGTTTTTTTTCAGGTTTTATGTTGTTATGTAATATACCTAATTTCACAAAATAACTATACCTATTAACCTTTTGGGTTATATTAAGTGTACTTTTATGTATTAAATCATGTTTAAATGTGAAATAAATTGAAGGGTTGTTATAGTTGGTATCAAAGAATAGGATTGGTTATTTTTTGGATTAGGATTAGAAAAAATTATAGATAACCTTAGAAATATGACTAATAGAAGAAAGAATTCCTAAATTTTATTTAGTATATAGTAAGTGGTTTATCAAGAAAATACATCCCTGGATGGATAGTACAAGTGGATGTGGTTCTGTTACAGATGTAAATATGGGTAAAAACTATAATAAGATGTTTTGGTCCTAACTCGGGGTAATCTGGTACATGAAAACGGGCCTTACTATGCACCTAGTTTAACACTACTGGGGGATATACTTTGGTAAATTCAAAGTCTCATTATGAAATATTATTACAGGAACAAAAAAATTTCCCATAATAATACATGTTAGGAAATAGATCATGGATAACATAGGTTAAAGCCTAGAAATTCATAAGTTAAGTGGGGGATTTAATTTATAAGTTATCCATTTATTGTTATTGTATTACCATTTATGTGTTTAATGGTTTAAAAGTACTCATCCCTAAGTCTATATTAGATAATGTAGAACCAGAATCCAAAAGTGAATGGTAGAGTTATTATCCACAGTTCTATGCATTTATTCACATCAGAAAAGTTTAGTATAACTATTCAAACACCATCACAAAGCATCAAAGTAGGGATTTTGGTGAAAATAGAGAATTGGAAAATTATTAATTCCCAAGTATATAACTCCTCCCCTATCATAATTTTTGGGATGAACATTCTAGAGAACCTTTCCATACCCCCTTTTGTGGAATTTGATTAAATTCTAGGCATGGATTGGATTTCCCTATATAGAGATAACATAAATTGCCGTAAGAAAGAAATAAATCTATGAATGGAAAAGAAACCCTCAATTCTGTACAAGTGCAAGGATGAAGATGAATCTTATTTATCATCATCATCTCAAGAATGGATATTATTTCCCTACGAGAAAGCGTATACAGCTCAAATTATTGAGTCTAAAGAAAGAACCATCCTTAAAGACAAGTCTATTGTGAAGGAATACACTGATCTTTTTTCCAAAAAAATTACTTGGTCTTCCTCCTAGATGAGATGTTGAAATTTACATCATTATTATATCTTGGGTTTAGCTAATATACAAGACTCTTTATATAATGGATGTTTTTGAAGTTGTGGAGAAGAATAAAAAACTACAGGAGAATCTGGATAAAGGCTTCATATAACCTGGTGCTTCACCTTGGGGTGCACCAGTCTTCTTTGATAAGAATAAGGATAGGTCAATATGACTTTTCATTGATTATATTGAGCTCAACAAGATCAAAATAAAGAAAAATTATCCTCTACCTCAAATTGATGACATGTTTGATTAGCTACATGGAATACAATACTCCTCCAAGGTGGATATTCAGTTAGGATACTATCAAGTAAGGGAAAAGAAGGAAGATATCCCTAAGACTGCTATTTGTACAAGGTATGGGCATTATGAGTTCATAATGATTTAATTTGGACTCAATAATTCTCTAGAAATATTTATGGACCTGATGAATAGATTCTTTAGATATCACCTCATATTTTTTTTGTTATTATTTATAGATGATATTATATTATACTACAAAAACAAGGAGGACCATGAGGAGCATCAAATCACTATGCTAAAGTCCTTGAAAAAGAAGAAGCTTTATAAAATGTACAACAAGTGTGAGTTATGGTTTAAGTAAGTATCATTCTTGGGGAATATCATCACATTAAATGGTATATATCTATATCCTTCAAAGATAAAAACAATTGAAGGATAGTATAGGTGAACATCCATGACAAATATCTATATATCACTTAGGATAACTAGATATTATCAATGATTTGTGATAAATTTATCACAATTGTCAAACCCTCTTACCAGGATAAATTGAAAGGGGGTAAAGTTTTCTTGGAATGATGAATCTAAAGAAATATTTATAGAGTTGAAAAGGAGGTTTATCACTACCCATGTTCTCACACTACCTACAAGTGGGGAACATTTCAAAAATTTTAGTGATGCTTCGAAGAAGAGATTGGGATCCATGTTGATGAAAAATGAAAAATTCATTGCCTACACCTCAAGACATTTGAAAATTCATGAAAAAAATATCCCATGCTTGATCAGAAGTTGGAAGCTATGATTGTTTCATTGAAAATCCCACGACAAAATATTTATGGGGAGAAGTGTGAGATATATAATGATCACAAGAGCCTAAAATATATATTCACATAAAAAGAACTTAATATTCACCAAAAAATAAGGTTAGATCTCATTAGGGATTATGACTTCTCAATCCACTACCATCATGGTAAAGAAAACAATGTGAAAATGATCTAAGTAGAAAAGAAACAATAATTCTATCATTGGTGAGAATTGAGAAGTATCTGATATTTATGGATTTGAAAAGGATGGAAATGGGAATCATAAAGAAAGGAAAATCATCAATCCATTCAAAAATGATTTTTCAACTATCTCTTTTGGAAAGGTTAAAGGGTTCTAAAAAAAATAACATGGGAATTCAGAAGAGAGTGAAAACAATAAGGAAAGGGAAATACTTAGAGTTCAATGTTAATGAATAATTAATTGTGATATTTGGTTCAAGACTACGTGTTCCACAAAATCCTAAGTTAAATAAGGAACTACTAGATGATTCACATAGTTCAAACTTCTCCATTCCCCAGGAAACACAAAGATGTATCAAGATCTCTGAGATCACTATTGGTGAGTCATCATGAAGAATGAGATCACTGAATATACATGAAAGTGTCAGGTATGTCAGCAAGTGAAGGCTGAAAAAAATAAATCCAATGGGATGATGCAACCATTACCCATACCAGCATGGAAATGGAAAAACATCACCATGGACTTTTTCACCAGATATCTGAAGACATCGAAAGGAAACAATGTTGTCTAGGTTGTTTTGGACCATCTTAAAAAGACTTCACACTTCATTGTGATTTGAGTGGATTTCTTGGTGGATCAAATTGCATTGGTATACATTAGAGGATTGGTGAGGCTGCATAGAGTACCACTATCAATTATATCCGATCAAGATCCAAGATTAATCTCTAATTTTTGTAAGAGTCTCCAGCATGATCTAAACACTGAGATGAACTCCAGTATGGCTTGTCACCCTCGAACTGATGGCCAATCTGAGTATACTATCCAAACACTTTAGGACATATTGAGAGCATGCTCAATTGACTTCAAGGGAGGATGGGACCAACTTCTTCCTATAGTCGAGTTCTCTTACAACAATAATTTACACTTTAGCATCCAAATGGATCCCAAGTATTCCCTTTTATGGGAAGATGTGAAGAACAATGACATGTTGGGATAAAGTTGGGGAAATAAATATTCTAGGTCCTGAAATGGATGAGGAAATGGTGGATAAGGTTATGACCATTTAGCCATATATCAAGGCTTATTAGAGTTGATAGAAGAAATATACTAATAATCATAGATGAGACCTAGATATTTATGTTTGAGACATGACATTCATATTCATATCTACATTGAAGAAATTGATGATATTTGGGAAGAAGGGAAATCTTATTCCAAGGTACATCATCCCTTTTGAGATCCTTGATCGCATCAAAGTAGTGTACTATCAACTAGAACTACTAGAAAAACTATATAAATTACATGATGTATTCCATGTATCCCTCTTGAGAAAGTACATACTAGACCCCTCACATGTACTTAGTCTAGAGGTGGTACCATTGGATAATGATAATTCCTATGAAGGGAAGATGGTGAAGATCTTAGATCATAGAGAAAAAGTTATACAAAATAAGACAATGACCCTCATCAAAGTGTTGTGGAGAAAATAAATGTTTGAATAAGCAATGTGGGAACTAGAGGATGTGATGAAGCAGAGTCACCCTCATCTGTTTTAATATGGGAAAATAAAATTTCTTGGGTGAAATTTCTAAAGGGGAGAAGATTGTAAAGACCCGAATTGTTATGAATAAAATCATCTTTTTTGATTTCATTACATGTATTATGGTTATAGAAAACACATGAACTCATTTTGTTTTATTATATATGATTATATTTAGATGATATTTAAGTACCATTATCATTGATAATATAGTCTCTGAACAGTGATCACATGACTAGTATAAATATTGGGGTTTTAACAAATCCTTTTGACACAGAAAAAGTAAGTGATGGCCTCAGCTAGTAGGATCATACCCTATGAAGCCCATTTATTAGATATTCCAAGGGAGATAGAATTTATGGTATTTTCACTTGACGAAGACCAAGATGAGTTCCAACAACATAAGCATTAGAGAAACTTTTTATAGGAGAAGTTCAAGCTCATCGACATCACGACCCAAATCACTTTCACCGAATGACACCATGAAAGCCCCACCATTGTGCACCTCACTCTTAGGGTGTATGCTGATTTATTAAAGGGATATGTATCATGAACTTATATATAATAACATGTACATTATTTTGTATAAAATATTGAATATATTTTAAGCCTATTATTGTTACTTTTTAAATGGTTTTTAAAGTACAAATTGTATTTTTGGTTAAAATTAAAATTCAATTAATGGATTTATAAATTAATGGATTTTTGAAATAAATAATATTTTAATAAAATATTATTATTATGTAGTTCTTATAAAATATAAATTATCATATATTTTTTTGAAGTCAAATGCATTTTTTTATAAGGGTTCAAAAAAATGTTATTGTCAAAAATTGGTCATTTTAAATAAATGTCAGTTTTTATTTTAAAGGTAAAAATTCAAATATTTAAGAAATTATTTGGATATAATAAATATTATTTTTATAATCATAATTTCCAAGTTTTCCAATGGTTAATTTTTCATGATTTTCTGAAATAATCAAATTTTTCTATAAAAATTAAATATCGTATAATTATACTTTGTGTTTTATTACATCAAAATGACCCAAAAGTGATGTAATAAATAATATAAATTGGATCCAAAAACAAATATATTTTTTCCATTTAATAAATTTGATTTTATTTTTATTTAATTTATTCTCTAAATCCATTATGAATCCTACAAGAGTTATACTATAATTTATTATTTTAAAATCACTTATTTAAGAGTGTGATTCACCTCCACATTTCCAATGGTAATATTTTAATAAGTTTATACCATGGAATTATAAAATTATTGAAACCACTCCCATTTGTTAAAAACCATGGTATGTTTTGTGTTTTTGAATATTTTTTTATATAGAGTCCAAAACATAAATAATAAAGAAATCCCCCTTATTTCCTATATAAACTCACCCAAGCCTCCATTTATCTTCACTAAAACTCCTCCGAGAATGTCAATACTCTTACATACAATCCCTAGAGTCCTACTAAGGTGCCCTATTCTTTCAAGAGTCCCCTCCCAAGTCTTTAGAGTCACACATTTAAGTAAGGGTTCTTTCCTATCTCCTCTTTCTTCAAGTTTATTTATTATATAACACCTTATTTTTCTAATTACTTATGTTAGGAAATGTATTTACATTTTCATATCACTATCCATTTAATATCTAAATTATGAGATACCCCTTTCTCACTCATCAACCCATTTTATTAATTTTTATGTGACATCGTTATGCTTCCAAAATTGCAACGTGATTTTCCATTCCAAAATATATTTTTTTGTGAATACCATGCCCATTTTATATCATGGGTGTTTAGTTTTTTACAAATAATTATTTTATTAGGTAATGAAATGTATTTATTCAACAATCCTTTATTGTTGAATAAATTTTTATGATGAATGAATCCATGTTGATTGATCTATGTGGCACACTTAAGCATCATAATGAAAGGAAAGTGACGGGTGTGCCTAAAATTATATAGTGCTCTAATGAATTGGGTAATGGTTAGTATCATGATATGTCACATTAGGATTTGGGGTTTACCAAATTCCTTTATGGAACTTTTTACACCATGATGTCTTGAAAAGTTTATCCTTGACCTATGTATATGATCTGGTGTTTTAAGTTGTTGCCACATTTCCCATGTTATGATTTTCATGTTATATCATGCCTTACTATTCATGTTCCTTTTAGGATACATTTATATTCCTATTGTATAACATGTATTGTCTTCTTCATGTTATTCTTTGTTTATTACCTTAATTTTATTTATATCTCTCCCCTTTCTTATGTATGTCCTCAGGTTATCCCCTACAGTGTTAAGTATGAAGGAACTTTTTGATCATGTAAGAATAGTTTTCAATAAAGATGTCATTTTTTATGTTTTAAGTTGTTATACAATATACCTAATTTCCCAAAGGCACTATAACTTTAGATATTTTAGGTTTTATTAAGTGTAATTTTATGTAATGAATCATGTTTAAATGTGAAATGAAGTGCAGGGTTGTTATAAAATTTCTCTTCTTTGTATTTTCTATCTCTCAACTCTATGTAGTGTGAGTTCTCCCTTTTTAAGGTAGTCCATGATGGGTTTCATTCAGCATGTGGTAGGGTTTTATGGTTCTAATATGAGGCTAATCCCATCGATTTATTTTGTGATGGCTTGAACTAAAGGTGATACCATCCAGTGATGTGAAATACTGATGAATATTTCATCTTGATCTGGATAAGCTAGATCTTTGGACACATTTACCAACACATTAGCTTGGGAATTCCATGACCATGGGATGTGATTCAATTTCAGATTCAAATGGAATTTATCCATTAGTCCCCGGATATGATTTATCAATGGGATTATCTCTTCCTTTTTTATTTCACAATCTATGTTGATCTTCTTGATGACCATTTCTAAATCTCATTTTATGTTCAAGTGATTGACTTGTACCTAAAGTCACAGCTTTAGCCATGTAATGAGTTCTTGAAATTCTTCTTCATCATTCATGAACTCTTCTAAGAGAAGTAGAGAGTAAGGTAGGATTTTCTTTATTGGAGAGATGATCATGACTCACAACCCATCTTTTTTCAGCCTTAGGTCTTCCATCATCTTCCCTATCATACTTCTGGATGTGAAATTGAAATACATGTCCCATATTTAGGGTCACTCTTAAACAAAAAACACCTCTTCATCAGGTAGTTTAGTGTCAAATGAAGTTATTTATATTGAGGTCATCTTTACCAAAAAATTTACTAACAACTAGAATTTGATCGCTTTCTGAGGGATGATCTAAATGTCAAACTATTGTAGAATGATATCCCCCATGACTGATGTCCAATCAACATTATAAAAATTAGAAGGTATTTGAGTGGGTTACTATGAGAGACCAAACATACTTCATGATGTTGTAGGTAGTACCTCAGCTTCTGAACTCCAAATATTAGCACCAGATAGATCTTATAAATATCTTAATAATGAGTCTCATTATTGATCATGGTTTGACTAAGATAAAAAGTGTTTTTTCATCATCGGTGTCATTCATTTTTATGACTAAGGCACCCAATGATCACTCTGAGGATGTGACATACAAAATAAGCAGCCTTCCTTCGACATGCCACATCAAAACTGGTGGTCATAAGAGATATTTATTGAGAATGTTGAATTCTTATTGAAAATCATCATTCCACTGATATGTACTCACCTTTTTCATCAAGTTGTTGAAGGAAATACATTTTCCTGCAAGGTTGGATATGAAGTGTTGAATGTAGTCCAAGTTCCATTGAAGTCCTCTCAACTCTGTGAGGTTTTGGGGAGGTGATGTTGTAAGGATAGACCTTTTCTTTTTGGGTTCGAATTTTATGCCATGATATAATACAAAAAATCTAATAACTTTATCTAAGGTAACACCAAAAGCACATTTCAAGGGGTTCATTTTCAAGATGTGTTGTTATAGTTTATTGAAGAAAATTTCAGTATCTTATAGGTGGTCCGAGCATTGTCAAGATTTAACCATCATTTAATAAACATAACATTGGAAAAAACTTTTGTAGGAAGGGATTGAATATGTGATTCATGGTATGTTGGTATGTTTCACCGAAATTATTCAAGACAAAAAGCATTACCTGATAGAAAAATACTTCATGGGGGGCCCTAAATGTGGTGGATTCTCCGTCTTCCTAGGCCATTCAGATTTTATTGAATTTCAAATAACCATCAATAAAAGAGGTAGACTAATATTAAGAAGCTACATCAATTAGTAGTTACTTGATCGGGACTGGTAAATTATCCTTTGTGTAGTGTCATTTGAGAGACCTGAAATCAATGCATACTCTTATTTTTTCATTATTATTCATGATAAGGATGCTATTAGATAGATGATAGAGTTAATATTTTAAATATTATTAATATTTTTCAATGAATTAATCCATCTCAATTATTCAATTTGAGTGTATTTGCATCAATTATGTGTTTTTGGTATATTTTGGGATTAAATGTGAAAATGAGGTAATTCTGTAAAATTGACAGTTTTATATAGCTTCTGTTTTTCAGGCATAACATTTAAAATATTGATCCAATTGAAGTGAATCCTTTTTTTAGGCTTCATATTCTTGTGGGCTTCAATTTTGTCTGCTGGACCAAAGCCCAATTCGAAACCCAATGGTATAGAAAATTCAATCAAGTGGAGAACTCAGTCTGGATGGCAGAATGGACCCCACCAAATTAAATCAACAATATCTCATTCATCCGACCTTATAATGAGGTTCTTACAGCTGGTGTCTACAAAGGGCATAAAAATTACGGTTCAAAATAAATTTTATAAAATATGAAGCTCATCAAGGCCTCTTTTTGGCGCGTCCAAGTGGAGTGGGTGAAACAGTTTTTGGCGTCCAGAAAAGTAATGGTCGTTGATTCGGCCATATCTTTCTTTAAAACTATTTAATGACTCAAAAATTTTGAGGGTCGATAACCAACTTAATTTACAACATTATATAATAAGGGACCTCAGTGAGTTTTGACCGGATTGTGGGCAGAACCGAGGAAAACTTCTAGAGGAAAGATTCTGGAGGATCAAAATTTTTGTTCTTGCTTTTATTTCTTTTGTTCTTCTTAGATTTGTAATGACTTCTTCTTCCCCCTTAAACTAATTTAACCTTAACATGGTGGGGTATATCTTTTGAGTGATTGGGGAAGGGTAGGTTTACCCCTTTTTAATTCTTGAGTTATTGCACGTAATGTTTTAATATTCTCTTTTCTCTTCTGTGAATCTATTTCAATTTCTTATAATAGTTTTTATTATCATGTATGATTATATCTGATTTTAGATTCTATTGTTTATTTATATTTGTTCAATGATCAATATCTACCTTCACTAGGTTATGGTTTGTAAACGATGAAATAGACCAGGATTTAGTGGTGTTGTACCCGGTGATCACTGATACATGTGTGAGGAGTAGTGAATGTTCTTGATTACTTGGGATAAACAAGACCCGATTGGGAATTGCCTAAGATAATTGGGGGTATTTGATACAACTCTATTACACATTGGAAGGAGAGTAGACCAATATGAGGTTTTAGTAAGGTTTATTCTCACATTTTTATTTGAACAAGGGAGTGAGAAGAAACTATTGTGGATTCTCACTCTTAACGATTTAGAAGAAGAGAATTGGGTAAAAATGAACTATGATAGAATTAAAATTGGAAAACCGACCCTAACCTGATCACCATTTCATATCATTGATTTTAATCACATCATTTTTCAATTTGTTTTAAAAATTTCACTTAATTTATTTACTTTATTTAGTTTCTTTCTTGTATTTTCAAAATCAAACAATTTCAAAAACAACATCACTTCTTCCTCTTATTTTAAGTGACAAACACTGTTGTTGAGCACTCCTCTCTGGAGACAACCTAGGTAACCCACGATAATACATTTTAAATTAGGTTATATTTGTTTTTTCCACACCCCATGACAGGAATGTGTCAAAACTTGGTGCCGTTTCCGGGGAGGTAGTGCCATCATTTATTTTATTTTCTTTTCTCTCTTCTCATACTTTCTATTCAAAATTACATGACTAGAACCTCAAAAATAGAACCTTTACCTATAGATCCTAAAATTAAAATAACCTTATTGAATAGAATTAGAACCATTAATTTGAAAACTGAATTTGAAGAAATTCCCCTTGCAGACTCAAGTGAAACTTCTAGTGTTCACTCTGAGCCTATCATCATGGCTGAAAATCAAAACCTAACTCTTAGAGACCTCTGCGCACCACAATTACTTAATCAAAACAATCAACTTGTCATGCCAGTATTACAAAATGATTTTGAAATGAAACCTAATATGATTCCTTTACTTCCAAAGTTTCATGGTTTGGCAGGGGAAGATCCAAACAAACACATTAAAGAGTTCACACATGTGTGCTCAACTTTCAGACCTCGTGGAGTTACTGAGGAGCAGGTAAAGTGGAAGGAATTTCCATTTTCATTGGATGGAGCTGCTAAAGAATGGTTTTACAGCCTACAACCAGGATATGTACATGACTGGAATGACCTGGTAAGATGTTTTATGCAAAGATTCTTCACCACCTCTAGAAGCAAAACAATTCGGAAGGAAATCTAAGTCATACGACAATCATCTTGAGAAACCCTTTACGAGTACTGGGAGAGATTTAAGAAGCTATGTGCCAGCTGTCCACATCAAGCCATTAAGGAACACCACTTTCTTAAACTCGCAGCAATTTGGAACAAGAGGTATTGGAACAAGAGGTATTCATGAGGTACACACTTCTCATCCATCACCCTTATTAGAAACTATGATTGAAGAGATAACTAGTATGGTGAGGCAGATGGCCTTGAAGCAAGTTAGTGACCAACAAGCGCCAGCTAAGGTATGTGGTTTATGCTCATCACCTGATCATTTTACTGACTAATGTTCTGAAATACAGGGAATGGAAACATGTGCAACAAACTTTCAGCCAAGGAAGTTCCAACAAAATCAAGGATGGATAGATCCTAACCAAGTCCAATATGGGTTTGGAAATCATCAGAATCAAGGTAGACCCCCATACCAAAACCAGTTTTAAAACCAATCACCATTCCAGAATCAATTCCATAATCCACCACCATTTCAACAGAAACAATCTTATAACCATCCTTATTACCAAAAACCAACCAATCTCCAAAGACCCTATGATCAACCATCCACCAGTGCACAACCTCCAATTCAAAACCAACAAAAGTCTGAGTTTGAAGGACTGAAAGACACTGTTAGAGATTTGTCCAACAAGTTTGAAAGTCTCATGGACTTTCTGACCAAAAATCCAGGTAAAATACCTTCCCAAAAAATCCCAAAACCAAAATATAATGTTAGTATTATAACTACAATAATTGGAAAAGAAATCCCACCACTATTCACCATTGAACCTGAAACAAGAATACCTAAACTGGGAGAGAATGAAATTGGAAATGATGAAAATTCTATTCATCGGGAAAAAGATAAGAAAGAGGAATAGGATAAGGATATGCCAAGGAAGAAGAAATAAGAAACACCATTTCAAAGGAAACAAAGGGAGACACAAGATATACCCCCACCATTTCCATCAAGTATGATTGAATCAAAGAGGTTGCAAGAAGAAGCACTGCAAAAAGAAATTCTGGACACCTTCCAGAAAGTGGAAATCAACAAACCTTTGCTTGAATAACTCAAACAAATTCCAAAGTATGCTAAATTTTTGAAGGATCTTTGCACCAAGAAGAGGAGACTTCAAGGGAACAAGAGGATCAATTTGGGAAGAAGCGTCTCTGCCCTTATCACACCACAATTGCCAACCAAATGTCAAGATCCAGAGACGTTTTCTATTCCATGCACCATTGGTTCATTAAATTTTTCTAATGATTTGTGCGATTTAGGTGCATCAATTAATGTATTGACTCACTCAGTATATACTTCTTTGTAGATGGGAGACTTGAATCCCACAAGAGTGGTGGCCCAGCTTTCAAATGGATCCACAGTTTTCCCAGCAGGATTTCTGGAGGATGTCTTGGTAAAAGTCAAAGATCTTTTATTCCCTGCTGACTTTTATGTGTTGAATATGGAAGATGATAGGATCCCATCACACTCACCCATCATTTTGGGGAGACCTTTCTTAAATACGGCCAAAACCATCATCAATTTCCATGAAGGGACACTTACCATGGAGTTTAGAGATAGCACTGTCCACTTCAATATTTTTGAATCCATGAGGCACCCATTAGATGATCATTCACTCTTCTAACTCTCCCATGAAGATGATATAGAACCACTTGAATAATAAAGTATGTTTAATGAATTTTTATCATTATGAGATAATTTTTCCATTAAAAATATCACTGAACATATGAATGCCCAAACTCTTGGAGGTTCTGATTTCTTGTTGGAAGAAGTGGCAAAATATGATTTCTTTGATAATTTGTTAAATGATAATGAAGATGATATGATTTCTTGTGTGAAAGATGTCAAGACATTAGAAGTGGATAACCTCAATTTAGTTTCATCCCTTGAGCATCCTCCTGATCTAGAATTAAAACCGCTCCCCACTGATTTAAAATATGTTTACCTTATGGAGGGAGAGAAATTACCAGTAATAATTTCTAATAATCTATCTTAAACTCAAGAAAAATCATTTATTGAGATTTTGAGAGAGAATGTACAAGAAATAGGGTATATCTTAGGTGATATCCCAGGAATAAACCCAAAAATTTTCTCACATAGAATTTTTCTTGAGGGAGATTCCAAACCTGTCAGAAAACCCCAAAGGAGGCTGAACCCCACCCTAATAGAGGTTGTGAAAAAAGAGATTGAGAATCTTTTAGAAGCTGGGATCATCTATCCCATATCAAATTCAAAATGGGTTAGCCCCATCCATGTATTCCCAAAGAAAACTAGCCTAACCATTGTGAGGAATGAAAATAATGAATTAATCCCTGTGAGAATTCAGAATAGCTGGAGAGTATGCATAGATTTTAGGAAGTTGAATCAGGTCACTCGAAAATATCATTTCCCTATCCCTTTCATTGACCAGATGCTAGAGAGGTTGGTAGGTAAAACTCATTATTTCTTTTTGGATGGATTTTCAGGTTATTTTCAGGTACCCATTTCTCCTGAAGATCAAGAGAAGACTACCTTTACTTGTCCTTTCGGCACTTTTTCATACAAAATGATGCCATTTGGATTATGTAATTCTCTAGGTACATTTCAGAGGTGTATGATAAGTATATTTTCTAATCATATTGAAGATTTCTTAGAGGTTTTCTTGGATGATTTCATAGTTTTTAGAAAATATTTTGACCATTTCTTGAAAAATCGTGAAAAGGTTTTAAAAACTTGCATTGAAAAGAACCTTGTTTTGAATTTTGAAAAGTGTAAATTTATGGTTGAGAGGGGAATTTTCCTTGGTCATGTCATTTCACAGAAAGGCATTGAAGTCGATAAATAAAAAATCGAAGTGATAAATTCTTTTCCTTACCCAACTTGTGTGAGACATGTTAGATCATTTTTAGGACATGCAGGATTCTACAGGAGGTTTATCAAAGATTTCAGTAATATTTGTCTCCCTCTCTCTAGATTACTTTTGAAAGATGCTGATTTCGATTTTAATGGTTCATGTAGAGAAGCCTTTGATGAGTTGAAAATGAGATTGATTACAACACCAGTAATGAAGCCACCCAATTGGGAAGAACCATTCGAGCTACTTTGTGATACTTCAAACCAAGCAGTTGGAGCAGTACTTTCTCAGAGAATTGAGGGAAGGCCACAAGTTATTGTATATGTCTCAAAAACCTTAGATTCGGTCCAATTCAACTACACAACAACATAAAAAGAGTTTTTAGTAGTTGTTTTTTTCTTTAGAGAGATTTAGATTATATCTTCTTGGAACTAAAGTCATTGTGTTTTCTGATCATGCAACTCTTAGGTACTTGATGAAGAAGTCTGAAGCAAAACCGAGGCTAGTGAGATGGATGCTACTATTGTAGGAGTTCAACATAGAAATCAAAGATAAGAAGGGATTTGAGAACCAAGTGGCTGATCACTTAAGTAGACTACCCAACACCGCTGAAGTTGAAATTCCAGACACTGAACCACTAAATGATCACCTTCCAGGAGAGCAGTTGTACTTGATTGAAGGAGAAGTACCTTGTTATGCTGACATGGTAAATTATCTGGTAACATCTCAGGTCCCATCTCATTTAAATTCTCACCAAATTCACAAATTGAAATCTGAATCTAAATATTACATCTGGGATGATCCATTTCTTTGGAAGATTTGCAATGACCAAATGATAAGAAGATGTTTTCCTAAAAATGAAATTGAATCAGTCTTTAAGTTTTGTCACACATTAGGTTGTGGAGGCCACTTTGGACCTCAAAGGACAGCAAGGAAGGTTTTAGAATCTTTACTTTATTGGCCAACACTTTTCAAAGATTCTCATGAATTTTGAAAACAGTGTGAAAAATGTCAGTTTACATGAAATATTTTAAAGAGACAAGAAATGCCCCAAAATCCACTTAATGTTTGTGAAATTTTTGAAGTTTGGGGGATAGATTTTATGGGGCCTTTCCCAATGTCATTTGGAACTTATTATATTCTTCTTTCTGTTGATTATGTTTCCAAATGGGTGGAAGTAAAAGCCACCAGGACTGGCGATGCTAAATCTGTTTGCGATTTTGTCAGGGCTAACATATTTTGTAGGTTTGGAGTTCCCAGAGCCATCATTAGTGATCAAGGGACTCACTTTTTTAATTGGATAATGGCGTCTTTGTTGAAAAAGTATGAGGTTCATCATAAAACATAAACTCCCTATCATCCACAGACTAATGAGCAAGCTGAAGTGTCCAATAGGGAAATAAAAGGAATTTTGGAAAAGACTGTTGATCCAAATAGGAAGGATTGTAGCCAAATGTTAGATGACGCTTTATGGTCTTATAGGATAGACTACAAAACCCCAATTAGAATGAGTCCATATAGGTTGATTTATGGGAAAAGTTGTCACCTACCTTTGGAATTGGAACACAAGGTATACTGGGCTGTGAGGAAGATGAATCTAGATCTTGAAAGTGCTGGGAAAGAGAGAAGATTACAGTTACAGGAGCTGGAAGAAATTATAAGGGAAACATTTCAAAATTCCAGAATTTACAAAGAGAGAACAAGAGTGTATCATGAAAAACTGATCCAACCAAAATACTTTCATCTTGGAGACAAGGTGTTGTTATTCAATTCAAGACTCAAGCTGATTCCAGGTAAACTTCGTTCCAGGTGGGAAGGTCCATTTATAGTTACTCATGTATATCCTTTTGGTGTTGTGTAGATTTTGAAGGATGGAGCACAAGATCCATTTACTGTCAATGGGAATCGGCTGAATAAATTCCTTGAGACCATGACATCAGAGCCAAGGGAGGAGATCACACTCCTCCAACCTGTTTATCAATAAAATCCACGAGGTCGTACCTCTCCTTTACACTTTCTTTCTTGTTGTGATTCATTTTTCAAATATTATTACATGTTAAATCCATTTTAATTCATTGTGGACACTACATCATTTAAGTGTGGGGGATAGAACCTTTGTAGTTTAGGATTTCATTTGTCTGTCTTCCTATTTTTACCTATTTTAAATAAGAAAATTGAGTTTCTTTTTTAAATTTTGTGTGTTTTTGAAACTTTTGAGCAGGAATGATTATCTTTGAAATTTTTGAAACCCATGTCCATGAGTGAAACAATTTATTCCATGAAACTAAGTTTAAATGAATGTTGAAAATGAATTTGTTTCAAGTTTAATTCTTTGGGAATTTAATGACAATTACTATGATTTTTGAATCTCATGCCACATATCACTGTCTTCATATTTGAAATCACATTCCCGTGAGGCTTCTGAACCTATTATTTTCTTATTCTTTACATTCACCTCACTTCTTGAGAGAACCAAACCATGCTTGTTTTAACTAGAATTTTATTTCTTCCTTTCAAAACTTGTGGGTTTGGGGTACATGTGTTTTAAATGATTAAGGAATTTATTTGGTTTGAAAGCCCCTTTTTCAAGATAATCCCTTTCATTCTGGCATAGCTTATAAATTTAATCCTTGTAGCCCATAGAATCCATGAACATCCTGTTAGGTTAGCCACATTACAAGCCAATTTTCCCTATCCAACCTGCTCTTGAAGTGAAATTGAATGATCTAGTTGAACTTAAGTGTGGGGGAAGATGTATTGTCATGTGCTAGATCATTTTCTGAACCATTAGGTAGAAAATAAAATGATGAATAGATGTTATTTCTACAAAAAAAATCATTCTGCTGAAAGTTGTGCCTTTTCTCCAGCTTTCATGATGAGAGAAGTTGTTCCTTTCTGAAGATTCTAATGAAGAAAGAAAGATGTGCCTTTTCTGGAGCTTTCAAGAAATATTATATTTGAGAAGATTGAAATGTTTTCTGCTGAAATGATGAACTATGAGAACATTCCTTGATATTCCATGAAGAAAGAGCTTATTTTCTACTAAGGGGAGTGAAGAGGAGACCATACTTGTGTGAAAATTAGAGTAATGCAATTTTGCTTCAAAAAGATCCAAGCCCTCTTCATTCAGCCTCAGAATTTTCACATCTAAATCCTACCAAACTAAATGCAAAGAACAACCTTGACATGTCCTCAAGATAAACATATGTCTTTGACTCACATCGGGTGGATATTTAGGAATTTATCAAGAATATGGTGACCCTTGTATGAGTTTTGATGAGAAAGACATTGCTAAAAAAATTGAGAATTTGTTTGATGAGAGATAATGAAAGTTAGGTAAGTGTTTTGTGTGCATGGGATGAAAAATGAAGGGTAAATATATTAAATGATCTTAAATTAAGAACATAAAATAATAGAGTTTGAGGAGGCATGATATATTTTGTTTCTTGTTTTCAAATTGGTGGATCTCATGGATATGTGTTTTGAATTTACTTTGATTTTATTTTGATTCTGACTTATCCAGGAGTCCAAGTGATAAGTGTGGGGGAATTGATAGAGTTAATATTTTCAATATTATTAATATTTTTTCAATTAATTAATCCTTCTCAATTATTCAATTTGAGTGTATTTGCATCAATTATGTGTTTTTGGTATATTTTGGGCTTAAATGTGAAAATGAGGTAATTCTGTAAAATTGACAGTTTTATATAGCTTCTGTTTTTCGGACATAACTTTTAAAAAATTGATCCAATTGAATTGAATATTTTTGTAGGCTTCATATTCTCGTGGGATTCAATTTTGTCTTCTAGACCAAAACCCAATTCGAAACCCAATGGTACATAAAATTCAATCAAGTGGAGAACTCCGTCTGGATGGAAGAATGGACCCCACAGAATTAAATCAACAATATCTCATTCAGATGACCTTATAATGAAGTTCTTCCATCTGGTGTCAGCATAGGACATACAAAGTACGGTTCACAATAAATTTGATAAAATATTAAGCTCATCAAGGCCTCTTTTTGGCGCGTCCAAGTGGAGTGGGTGAAACCGTTTTTGGCGGACAGAAAAGTAATGGTCATTGATTCGGACATATATTTCATTATGCATTTCCAATGACTCCAAAAATTTTAGGGTCGATAGACAACTTAATTTACAACATTCTATAAGAAGGTACTTCAGTGAGTTTCGACTGTCTTGTGGGCATAACAAAGACAAACTTCTAGAGTACATATTCTGGAGGATCAAAATTTCTGTTCTTGCTTTTCTTTCTTTTGTTATTCTTAGCTTTGTAATGACTTCTTCTTCCCCCTTCAACTCAGTTACCCTTACCATGGTGGGGTAGATATTTTTAGTGATTGGGGAAGGGTAGGTTTACCCCTTTGTAATACTTGAGTTCTTGCATGTAATGTTTTAATATCCTCTTTTCTCTTTTGTGAATCTGTTTCAATTTCTTATAACAGTTTTTATTATCAAGTATGATTGTATCTGATTTTAGATTCTGTTGTTTATTTATATTTGGTCAATGATCAATATATCCCTCCACTAGGTTCTAGTTTATAAATGATGGAATATATCGGGATTTAGTGGTGTTGTACTCGGTGATCACTGGTACGTGTGTGAGGAGTAGTGAATATTCTTGATTACTTGGGATAAACAAGACCCGATTGGGAATTGCCTAAGATAATTGGGGGTATTTTCTACGACTCTATTACAAATTTTAAGGAGAGTAGACCAATATTAGGTTTTAGTAAGGTTTATTCTCACATTTTTATTTGACCAAGGGAGTGAGAAGAAACGATTGTGGATTCTCACTCTTAATGATTTAGCAGAAGAGAATTAGGTAAAAATGAACTATGATAGAATTACAATTGGAAAACCGACCCTAACCTGATCACCATTTCATATCACTCATTTTAATCACATCATTTTTCAATTTGATTTAAAACTTTCACTTAATTCCTTTACTTTATTTAGTTTCTTTCTTGTATTTTCAAAATGAAACAATTTCAAAAACAACATCACTTCTTCCTCTTATTTTAAGTGAAAAACACTATTGTTGAGCACTCCTCTCTGGAGAAAACCTAGGTAACCCACTATAATACATTTTGACTTAGGTTATATTTTTTTTTCCACACCCCATGAAAGGCACGTGTCACTAGCCATTTTGGATATTGGACCTCCCAAATGAAGTTACATTTGATGATATTGTCTACTTTAGACTCAATTTTGGAAGCATGTTCTGGGTGCATCCTTTTGGATACATATTTATAGTCTTAGTGGTCCACTGGAAGGCCCAGGTGGTGAGTGGACACCTTGGGATCATGTCTTGACATTTCTATACAGTTCTACCTAAATATATCCCAATGCTGCTTTAGGAATGAGGTATATACCTCTTTCTCTTCAAGCGACATGGCTGTACTAATCAAGGTGGTTCCTCGGTCTTCTTTTACACCAAAATTTATTTCCATGAGATCATCAATGGTGGTAGATATTCCCTCCTAAAATGGTGTAGGGGAATCCATAAGGTTCTCATCCTCTTCTTCTTCCTCATCTTTATATTTTTATTCTTTTTCTATAGGGGGATCATGTAGTGGGATAAGTTATTCATTTTTGGGGATGGAGATAGTATCTTGGCACTCCAAAGACGAAGAAAATTTCTCTAACCTAGATGGAAATGTTGTATTTCCTTGAAACTATGGATATAATAGAGTGAGATATAGATAAGGAGTGTCTTCATTCTCTTTGGGTAATGAGATGACCTATTTTTATTAAACTGGTGATGTAAGGATTTCCTATACCTCAACGGATATAATTAGGGTGTTATTCTATGGGCTTCGATCATTATCTGGGTAGTTATTACACTTTTCAACACTACTAGGCTAAGTGGTCATGACTGAAACCATAAAAATTGTAGAATATGCACATGTATTAGAGATCATATACTCAACATGATTGATGGGAAAGACATACTCTTCACTGAGATGTTTGAAGGGGTTGGTTGAAATCATTTCTAGACCATTTGAGGTGGTGACCCAAGCAACACCATCAACCAGGGTTTGTTTCCCTTTCCTATAATAGAATCCTACATCGATGTAATGAGACTCATAATATTTGAAAGAGGATTTATCAGAATTAAATGTGTTGTTTTTTTCATTAATAAAGTATTTGATAAATTGATAGTACGATGAGCGCATTACCACATGTTGATGAAACCAAGACCTTTCTAGCAAGACATTGAAGGCTATGTTCTACCAAACTATAAGAAATTATGAGTTGAATTTGAGGTCCCTAAACCGAGCCTTGAGATTGATTTGGACCAATAGATTTTGATCACTTTTTTCGAAGACATGTAGTGTTATAGTAAAAGGATCATGGTTATCCTCATCCCAACCCATCTGATGAAGTGTTAGTACTGGAATGAGATTAAATATAGATCCATTATCAATGAAAACTTTTGGGACATGAACACTATTTATCCTATTGTACACATACAAGGGTTTGATGTGTCCTTGTATACTGACATATTCAACTTGATATATTAAAGAGATAACCGCATGACCTTTCATAGGATCAGGCTCCCTCTGATAGAGCTTAATATCATAAACCTCTGTTTGAAACTCCTAAGGTCTTAGTAAATCCTCTATTAACTCTTCCTGGAGTTCTTTTGACAAAATCTGGGAATCAATGAATGAAATCTTATCCAGTACCAATGATAACTATATGAGGATTTCATACTCCTAGTTTAAAGTTTTTCACTTCCCAGGGTAGGTATTCTCATTCTTATATTATTTAGGGGTTTGGTTATTTTATGTAGATGGATCGACTCTCAAAACATGAGTAAGAGGGGGTTCTGTCCATGGTGGGTTCGGCTGAGTGGGTCCACCTGCTCGCTAAGGGTGATTTGACACTTATACCCTCTCTGATTGATATTCTAGAGTGATAGGTTCCAGGTGGATTTTGGATGATGTAGGGATATTTTCGTACTCTTGTCGAACTCACTGAAGGGATCTTCGATGAGTTTCTACAACATTGACAGTTCAAGTAGGGATGTGTCTAGAATTCTGGTTCCTGTTATGATTGTGCATTCACCAGCATCCTCAGCTCCTGTGACCTCTTACTCTAGTTCCCTAATAGGATGTGGGAAACTAGGGTTCATATACAAACTCATCATTAGTGAATATATCCATCAAATGGATGACATTAATGGAACCAAGGATAAAATCCTCATCATGTGAGGAATTTATCTTGCCGACTATTTCTAGTGGTTCCATTTGGCATGGTGGTGTAATTCATTTCAAATCTGAGGGATTAAAGTATAAGATATTCAAAGATAAATTTTTCCTTGATGAAGGTTCATCCTCCTACACTTTCTTCATAACTTTCTGGTTAGGAATCTTTTTGAAATAATGGTTTTTGGAGGTTTTTGGGGTTAATAACCTCAACTATATTATAGTAGAAGTTTCTAGGGTTATAGTTGGCCATTTCAACTGTTCATGGAGAATACCATATGCTCTATTGATTGTATTTCTGGTCATAAAAACATCAAACTTTTGTTCCCTTATGCTAACAACTCTTTTCCACTCACATCCTTCCTTAGGGCAGTAGTGGAAATATACGCTAGTTGTGTCGGTGACCTCCCCAAATTTACTTTATCGGAACCTACCATTTTCTACATGAGGTCTTTTAATATAAATCATTTCTAGATGGTGTCTCCTAGTATTCGGTGAAAGGGAAAATAATATGGTTGGTCATAATGACCTACCTAGTCAGGGATTTTAGGTTATAGCAGGTGGTGTAAATCATTTTACATAGCGGCAATAAAATATCCAAAGAATTGATCATCTTATGAGGAGTAGAAATTGTTCCTTATTTCCTCAAATTTATTTCACTTGGGTCCCCTCTATTCATCATGACATGTTCGGAGTTGTTGTTGATTCCTATGGGGTGTTTCTTGTAATGACCAATAATTTTATCAATGGAAAATCCCTTAATATAATTATTTCATGTAGTATAAATCACATAAAATCACATAAAAAACACAATAAAAACTTTATAAATGAATAATTAATGAAACACGAGGTATTTTTAGAAAATTAGGAACATATACCAATGGAATAGTAACTTGAATGTTGGAATTGTAATGTGACCACTAGGAATAGTAATCCAACTAATAGATTAGTAACCTCACCTATGAAAGTATAAATAAAATTTATGTATCTTATAAATGAAAATAAGATATATTTATATCATGGTATAAGTAAATCAATATTTTTAATGATAAATTAAGTATTAATATATTTAGTGAAACTTAAATGTTAATTTACATTTTTTAACTTATATAATGAATTAAAATATTTTTTTTCATAAAATAGATTCATAACTTAATATTTTGTTGTCTTATGATTATAAGATAATTTTATGAGACCTTAATTAATTTTATAATGTTTCATAAAATCAGTTATAATATTAAAATTGGTATTTTTTTGAGTAAATGATGAATTTAATTAAAAACTAAATTTCTCATATTTAGAAAATTATTTTCATAAAATGGAACTCATTTTTGAATTTTTTACACATCAAAAAATTATTAGGGTGAATTTTTCAAATTTTTCTAAAATATTTAATTTTTTTTGTGAACAGTGCAAGATGATAAATTATGGTATTTAAAATTTTAATACAAATAGATGATTTTTTCATGACCCATCCCCCAAGGCCCGTTCCGTAACTCCCCCAAGCCCCCCTCCCAAAGGCCAGGGGTTGGCGACTAGCACTGAAGGCATCAACCTGCTAGTGGGAAGCATTTGTCTGAGTACCTGTACACACGCACATACAAATACATCCCAAGAAAATTGAAAATGTGAACATGCATGCTACTAAACAACCACTGAGTATAAAGGTACAACTGAAAGTAAATGAGATAGAATACAAACCTAAAAAAAGACAACTACAACAAGAGAAAGTACAATATTGATGGAAAGTCGTCCACTAAAAACCTCACCTGATGGGTAAATATAGAGTAGATGATGAAAGCCATAAATGGAACATCCTACCTTCCTGATCTCACTGGGAACAACCTTATCCGGGGCCACAAGTCCTCCACAAAGTTGTCGATCATCTACATCAGACACAACACGTGCGGGCGAAGCCTGTGTATGGGTGAGTAACAAAATACTCAGTAGGGACCCCAAACCAATAAGGGAAGACCACAAAGAAATCTAAAAAGAAAACCACTATGCATGATCATGAAGCAAGAAAAATCATACCAGGTATAATCTA
The DNA here is from genome assembly GCA_963277665.1 of Viscum album. Classification (NCBI taxonomy): domain Eukaryota; kingdom Viridiplantae; phylum Streptophyta; class Magnoliopsida; order Santalales; family Viscaceae; genus Viscum; species Viscum album. The sequence continues at coordinate 1,332,812,333 of OY728132.1, read as the reverse complement.
GAGAATAGAAAGAAAGACCATCAGTCGTAATACTAAACACCTTGGTCTGCTGTGGTGCTCATCCCTGATGAGTACTGTGGGTTTGCTGGGTCACACAGAGCCGCTTCCCACCGCGGGCCTTCTGGGTCACACAGAGCCACCTCCCACTAGTCCTGGACTACTATGTAACTCATCCCTTACGAGTGTCGCGGGTCTTCTGGGTCACATAGAGCCACTCCCCAGCGTGGCCCTGCCAAGTCACACAGAGCCGCTTCCCATCTTGGTCATCTTACTGAGGTACTCTTTCCTGATGAGTACTGTGGGTCTGCCGGGTCACACAGAGTTTCTTCCCAGCGTGAGCTTACCGGGTCACATAGAGCCGCTTCCCACTGGGCCATCATAGTTGATCCACACATGGTCACTTGTTAGTATTCTTCAAGTCTCAGTCAGCTGTAGGATTCCTGCACGTGGCGTGCTTGATTCCGAGAGAAACCGCTTCTCAAGCTATTATTTTCATTTCATATTCCATGATAACATCCTTAGAGTATGGAAAAATAAACTTCTCGTCACAAGTGTTAAAACTCCACAAAAAGACCATTAATCAGATGCTCAGTTTGTAAGTTATTAGAATTTTAGTAAATAGGGGCCGGTTGTGTCTGGGCCCGATCCGACCTGATCGGACTATCCCGACCAACTTGGCCTGGGGGATCTGCATGCCCGACCCGATTCTCCAACCTGACCCAACTCAATTTGAGTCTGGGATGGCTCGGTCTAGCCTGGCTGGACCTGGCCCGGTTCGGCCGGGGGTCCAGCCCACTGGGTCACCCGGCTACCCGGTCTCATCTGGCCTGACCCGCAACCAGCAGGCTGGTTTGTTCCCAGCCCGGACCACCAACGACTAGTGATAGTGGGCCGGATTAACCCTTTTTGGGTCGCGATGCATCCCCGTTTGCGCTCACTGGTCTGGCCCACACAACGGGACTGCCTCCCCAGCCTGGACGCCCAGCGGGGAGCCCAGATTTTGCATGCGGCATCTGACCAAAGTTGGCCCCCCTGGTGGTCCCGTACATAGTTGTTGGACTGCGTGCCAGTGAGGGACCGTGAACCGTGTGGTGCAGGCCACTCCGCCTGAAGCAGCCAATTGGCCGCGTCTCATCCGCTACCCGGTGGTGGATCATGCCACACCATTGTGGACCGAACTGTCTGTAGTTACTCCCTCAGCATGCTGCCACCCGCCCATGGTTGCCGGCGCCAGTGCCTTGAAAAAGGATTCCGCAGACCACCGGGTCCACTCTAGATGTCCATTTTTCACACCGTCTATGCCTCTGGAATCCTTGGGGTTCCACCTTCCCTACTAAGGCCTCTAAATCTCCTTGGTTTCAACTTAGAGGTTTTTCCATGAAGAACATACAAGAATGCATGAGGCAGAGGGGATCAGGCCTTGTTCGTGTTGGCCTGTACCCTTCGCGTTTGAGGTTTTAAAACATGGATAATGATGTTTAAGTTCTAACAAAATTCATCCCAATGAAAATCCCCAATAAAAACAACCCCCCTCAAGAACAAGAAATCCACAGATCAACCTATTTGTGGGTTAATCCATGTTCATTATTTTAGAAAGAAGAATAGGGAAACTCTTATTACACAATGTAAACCCCTACTTGTGATCGTGTTCATCACTGGGGTGATCTGTCTATGGGAATCCACATTTTGTTCTTCAAATCCATTGGCATTCATCACGCACTGATCCCATTCGTTGAGGTGTAGCAATTTCACTAGTGGTTCACCAGCGTTCTTCGTTGGAGAGAAAAACCTTCACCGTCTGTTAGATAAATTCCACGTTCTAATTCTCCAACCTGTTATCTCATTAAAATAGAAACACATCACAATGTTTTTGTTATGCTGAGTTGCCACACATTTATGGTATTTCATTAATGAAATAATGTATTTATTTCTATTTATTTAAAGAGTCTCATTAAAGGGGTTCATTGCTACTTCGTCGCCGCACCACAATGTTGGCGTGACACCGCACAACAGTGTGGGGAAGAAAATAAAATAACTTTTTAGTTGATTTTATTTCTCTTCTGAAAAGTACAAAAAGTAACTTTTCCAGTCAACCCTTATCAGTCGAAGTTAGGTACTTTTAGGAAAATTCTAACGTTTTGAGTTCAATGTCACCTTCATATTTTTGATCTGATCACTGATTTAAAAGTTAGGAAAACCCAATCACATGTTTATTTAAATGCACTAAAAAAAGTTCAAAAATTATATTCTGGGATCATTGGGCCTCAAGACCAGGTGTCGTCAAATCGTTCGGTCTCGAAAAAATCCCATATAATTTGAAAAAAATATTACATGGAATTTCTAGTACATTACACAACTCCACCCTTTTGGGATTCACGTCCTCATAAGCTACAACAAGTCTAAAAAAACAAATGGGGGTACTAAGCATGAATCTAATCCTCCCACTCTCATGTTCTCTACTAAAGATTCCAGTGCTTCCACCAGATGTGTACTATAGGAATTGACCATCCATGAAGGACTCTCTCCTATTGATCCTCTATCTCTACTGGGAACTCCACAAATGTCTCCCCATCATCAATGTCACCCTTGTCGATGTCGTGTAATAGATCATGCACATACCTCCTCAGCTACGACACATGGAAAACACCATGCACCCAGTGCATCTGTGGGGGGAGAGATAGAAGGTATGGCACCTCACCAATTCTGCCCAGAATTTGGAAAGGTCTGATGAAACTCACATATAAATTTCTGACCCATCCAAATATCTACAATCCCTATTAGGGTGAGAGTTGAAGGAACAGATGGTCCCCTTCCCCGAACTCCAAGGGCCTCCATCTCTTGTCAGCATAAGATTTCTGCCTACTCTATACAGTCCTCATCCACTCCTGGATGATCTGTACCTTATCAGTGGTAACCCATACCAACTCTGGACCCATGAGTGCTAACTCTCCTTGGTCTGTCCATCATAGAGGTGATCTAGAAGGCTGCCCACACAAAGCCTCGAATGATTCCATGCCAATGGTAGAGTGATAAATGTCATTGTATGCAAACTCCACCAGTGGAAGGTGGTCCTCCCAACTATAATCAAAATCAATAATGAAATCAAATAACATGCCCTCCAAGGTTTGTATGGTCCACTCTGTCTGACCATCATTCTGTGGGTGAAAGGCTATTCTTAAGTGCAGCTGAGTCTGGAATGCCTCCTACAATCCCTTCCACAGTCGGGACGTGAACCGATAAACACGGTATGAGATGATATTCAAAGGCACCCCATGAATCCACACTATCTACTAGATGTAGAGGTGTCCTAATACCTCTACCGATCCCTACTCCCAAATGGGTAAGAAGTGAGTCTAATTGGTGAGTCGGTTAATGATCACCCAAATATAATCATAGACCTTGGACATGTGTGGTAATCCCATCACAAAGTCCATTGATATACCTTCCCACTTCCACTCTGGTAACTTAATTGGCTATTCCAAGCCCATTGGAACCTGATTCTTAGCCTTCACTTTCTAACAAGTGGGGCACCATGAAACGAACTTGGCCACCCCTTTTTTTATCCCTGGCCATCATTACTAACGTCAGATATCCTGATACATCTTCGCCAATCCTGGATGTACCACCAAGGGGGAGGTATGTAACTCCCTCAAAATATCCTCTTGCAATTCCAGTAGTACTAATGTTCACCCTCTGAAAAGTATGACGTGCTCCCCACCTATCAAAAATCCATCAGGAGCCTATCCTTGGGATAATTGAGCACGTTGGGCCTCACAGTCAACATCCACAAGTCGTGCCTCCCTAACTCACTGTAAGAGTGGTGGAGTAACAGTCATCGACTGGAGGTAAGTTTTTACATCATCATCTACAAATGATATATACATCGCGACTAGCTTCTCTATTGCATCACTCTGTAGTTGTAAATCAGATCTCTAGTTGAGCGCATCTGAAACCACATTCCCCTTCCTAAAAGTGTAGACTATCTCGAATTCATAGACCTGTAGGAACTCTAACCATCACTACTATCTCAAGTTCAGGTCCTTCTGGGAGAATATATACCTAATAATCTTGTGGTCAGAGTAAATGGTAAACCATTCAACCATAAAGCAGTGCTTCCACATCTTTAGAGAAAAGACCACTATTTCTAACTCTAGGTCATGGGTCATGTAATTCTACTCATGATGCCTCAACTACTATGAACCGTAGGCGATCACTACTCGCTCTTTCATCAAGACACAACCCAGTCTGGTCCCTAATGCGTTATAGAAAACAACATACCCAATGCTATAACAACCCTTCTCTTTATTACACACTTAGACATGATTTATTACATAAACTCTTCACTTGATACAACATGGAAGATCGAGAGGTATAGTGACTTTGGAGATTATAAACATTAAATAACATTTTAGAACATAAAACACACAACATGTTTATTGAAAACTTCCTTTACATGACCACTACATTCCCTCATACTTAGCATTGCATGGGATAACCTGAGGACATGCATAAGAAAAGGGTGAGCAATAAAGCCCAGTAAGGGAATAAACATGGAATAAAATGAGGAATAAAATACATGTTAGACAATAGGAATATTAATGGATTATAAGAAAAACATGAACATAAAGCCATGAAAAATCATGATAATCATAACATGGAAATGTGGCAACAACACTTAGCATGGAATTAGCATGATCCAAGGCTCATTGCACATGAAGCATGAGTAAACCCTCATTGCACATGAAGCATGAGTAAAACCTCATTGAAATTGAATTAGAATTAGTCAACACCTATTGCACATGACGTATCATGATACTATATTTTACCCAATGCATTGGACCGCTATCAGGGCACACCCTTCTTAAACATTTCATTTCATGCATAAGTGTGCCACATGGATAATACAACATGGAATAAATCATCATAATTTATTACATGATAAAGGGATGTGGAATACATAAATGAAGATTTATAATAAATAAGTAAATGTTCATAAAGGTGAATACCCTTGATAGAGAAATGAGAATGGTATTCACTACACAATGACATTGGCTTGGAAAATCGTAGTGCAATTTCGGCAGCATAACAGTGTGAAATAAGAACTCATAAAAAATGGTTGATGAGAGAGAAAATGGTGTCTCATAATATTTAAATTAAATGAACAGTAATGGGGTCATATATATACATGTCCCAAAAAATGTAATGGAATTTAGATGCATAGTTCAGAAGAATTACTTGGATGTAAAATAGGAGAGAGCAATATCTCACGGAATTTCAGCATGGTAACAGGTGTACATGGGAGGAATTAATGAGAGAGAAAGGGATATACCATCATAAAAAAATAAAGAGGGTAGTATGGGGGAGGTGATAAATCATACCCCAAATTTTTTAATTAAAAACAAAAGGGCATAACAACTTAAAGAAAATTGGACAAAAATAAGAAAGGAAGAAATCCCTTACTTGGAAGTGTGATCCCAAAGGCTTGGGAGAGGATTGAGAGAGGATTATTGGGAGCTTGGGGAACCTTGGTAGGATTATAGATATATGAGGGCAGTGGTTGGTCGAACTCCAAAGGATTTGAGTGAACAGGAAGTGGGATCTTGGGTGGGTTTATATAGGAAAGGAAAGGGAATTCTTTATTATTTAGGTTTGGGACACCTCACATTAAACTAATCAAAACCACAAACCAGACCATGGTTTTTGCCCATGGTTTTTTCCAAAGGGGAGTGAAAAAAAATATTTTATAAGGATAATATCCTAACTTATTAAAATAATAGGGTTGCTTATGTGGAGGTGAGTCACACTCTCATGGAAAACAATTTAAAAAGACAAAATGTTTTATAAGCCTTGAAGGGTCCACTAAAGCTTTGTAAAATAAATCAAACAAACCAAAAATCAAATTATTTTAATGGTAAAACATTTATTGGCCTAAAATAATGTTTATATTATTTTATTACATCAGTATTGGGTCATTATGATGTCATAAAACACATTATATATTTAAACGATAGTTAATTTTTACCCAAAAATTCGACTGTCTCAGAAAATTATGAAAAATTCACCATTGGATAATTTTGATATCCTGATTCCAAAAATAATATTCATTTTATCTAAATAATTTTATAAATATGTGAATTTTTACTTTTAAAATAAAAACCTACATTTACGAAAAATTCATGGGGTTTGACAAAAAAAGATTTCAAACCTTAATAAAAATTGCAATTACTTTCATAAAATTATATGATCATTTATATTTAATAAAAATTAATTTAATTATAATAATATTTTATTAAAATATTATTTAATTAAAAAATACATTAATTAATCAAAATATATTTATTTGTTGAATATTAACTAAAAATATTATTTGTGCTTTAAAAACTATTTACAAAGTAACAATAATAAAATGAATGCACATTATTTATACAAAAATAATGTACATAGTCATAGAGCTGGGGTATTGTTACATAACCCCTTATAACACCCACATAAGACTGAAGGGTAAGGTGTGTGATGGTGATAGACTCTTGTGGTGGCTCGGATAACATCGCTTGGGTGGTAATCTCTATTAACATCTAATTCTCCCATAGTAAGTTCCACTCAAGCTTAACGTGTTCAAGATCAGCTTGGGCTTGGTCAAGAGCGAAGCCCAATTACGCCACCTCCTTTCCGAGCTCCAAAAAATGGGCTTCGTATGGGTAAAGTCTACTAGATGAGGCCATCACTTCCTTCGTCCTAGTAAATTGGATTTGTTAAAGCCCTATATTTATACTAATCATGTGATCACTATTCAACAGATATATTAGAAATGGTCAAAATTCGTAACGTTATTTTAAAATCCAAAAACATAAAACCAATGAATTTCACATTTTATATAACCATAATAAGATATTTAATTTGATTAATAGGAATTTTCATTAATGAAAGTTTGAGTCGTTACAATCTTCCCCCCTTAAGAAATTTCACCCTCGAAATTTACTTTTCCCACTCTAAAACAAATGTGGGTAACTCTGGTTCATCACTTCCTCTGATTCCCATGTCACTTCTTCAAACTTTTGGTTTTTACACAACACCTTGACGAGGGGCATTATCTTATTTCGTAGAATTTTTTCTCTACGATGTAAGATCTTCACTATTTGCTCCTCGTAAGAAAGATCATCCTCTAGTTGTACTACCTATGAGGAGAATACATGTGAAGGGTCTGGTATGTACTTCCTTAAGAGGGATATATGAAAGAAATCATGTACTTTGGCCATGGTAGGTGGATGTTCTTGTCGATAGGCCACAAACCCAACACAATCAAGAATCTCGAAGGGGCCGATGTACCTAAGAATTAACTTCCATTTTTTTCCAAACCTCATGACCTTATTCCATGAATATATGTGTAGAAATACCATATCTCCAACTTTAAACTCAAGGTATCGTCGATGGTTATCTGCATAACTCTTCTGTCGACCTTGGTATTCCTTGATATGATGCTGAATGGTTTTCACCTTCTCCACCATTTCTTCAACCATTTATGGTCCTAGCTGCTTACGTTCACCTACTTCATCCCAAAAGCCTATTTTCTGCACCTCTTCCCATATAGGGCTTCATAAGGTGCCATTTAGATGATCAAGTGGAAACTGTTATTGTATGAGAATTCAACCAGTGGAAGATGTTGGTCCCACCCTCCTTTGAAGTTTATAGAACATGATCTTAACATATCCTTCAGTGTCTGAATATTTTGCTCAGATTGGCCATCACTTTGAGGATGATAGGTCGTACTTAAGTTCAGTTCAGTATGCAAAGCATGTTGAAGATTCTTCCAAAACTTGGAGGTGAATCTTTGATCTTGATTGGATACAATAGATAGTGGTACTCCATGCAGCCTTACCACTTCCCTGATATATATCCGTGCCAGTTGATCCAATGAGAAATCCTCCCGAATTGAAATAAAGTATGCAGTATTTGTAAGACGATCCACAACAACCCAGATTGCATTGTTTCCTTTGGATGTCTTCGGAAGTCCGGTGACAAAGTCCATGGTGATTTTCTCCCATTTTCATGCTGGTATGGGCGATGGTTGCATCATACCCTTGGACTTCTTCCTACATGCCTTCACTTGTTGACACACCAGACACTTTGATGTATACTCATCGATCTCCTTATTCATATCATCCCAGCAATAATGATCTCAGATATCTCGATACATCTTTGTGTTTCCTGGGTGAATAGAGAAATTTGAACTATGTGCATCATCCAAAAGTTCCTTCTTCAGCTCTGAACTTTATGGAACACATAGTATTTTCCCAAATCTCACAATTCCTTCTTTATTAACATTTAACTCCCAGGATTTCCATTTTCTGATAGATTCCACTCTCTTATGAATTCCCACATCATCCTTTTGAGCATAATTTAACCTTTCCAAAAGAGATAGTTGAGCAATAATTTGTGAAAGGATTGATGATATTCCATTCTTTATGATTCCCATGTCCATCTTCATCAAGTATAAGAAGATTGGATCCTTCTCAATTATTATCAATGATAGAATCATCGGGTCATTTATACTTAGATCATCCACAATCTTATTTGATTTCCCAGGGTGGTAATGGATTGAGCAGTCATAGTCTTTGATCAGCTCTAACCATCTTCATTGGCGCATGTTTAACTCTTTCTGTGTGAATATATACTTGAGGCTTTTATGGTCCATATATATTTCACATTTCTCCCCAAAGAGATAATTCTTCCAATTTTTTAAAGCGAAGATCACCGTAGCCAAATCCAAATCATGTGTTGGATAATTCTCCTCATGAACTTTGAATTGCCTTGAAGAATAGGCAATGAATTTTTCATTTTTCATCAACACACATTCCAAGCCTTTCTTCAAAGAATCACTGAATACCAAAAAAAGTTATCCACTTGTTGGTAAAGTGAGCATGGGCATAGTGATAAACCTCCTTTTTTAACTCCTTGAAGCTTTCTTTTCATTCATCACTCCAAGAAAACTTTACACCCTTCCGAGTTAGCTTGGTAAGAGGGTTGGACAATCGTGAGAAATTTATCACAAATTGTCGATAATATCCAGCTAACCCCAAGAAGCTACAAATATCTGTTACTGATTTTGGCCTCTTCCATCCCTCAATTGCATCTATTTTTGAGGGATCCATAGATATCTCATTTCTTGTGATGATATGGCCCAAGAATGAGACCTCCTTCAACCAGAACTCACACTTGATGTACTTTTCATAGAGATCCCCCTTCTGCAAGGTCTCTAGTACGGTTCTTAGATGCTCCACATGATCCTCCTTGGTTTTGGAGTATATCAGAATATCATCTATAAATACTATGACAAATTTTTTGAGGTAATCCCTAAAGACTCTATTCATCAAGTGAATGATGATTTCTGGATCATTAGTGAGTCCAAAAGTAATTACTATGAATTCATAGTGCCCATATCTTGTACAAAAAGCAGTCTTGGGGATATCTTTCTTCTTCACCCTTACTTGATAATATCCCAACTGCAAATCCACCTTAGAGAAGTATTATTCTCCACACAGTTGATCGGAAAAGTCGTCGATTTTTGGGAGAGGATACTTGTTATTTATTGCGATTTTTTTAAGCTCATGATAATCGATGTAAATGTGCATTGAACTATCTTTCTTCTTGACGAAGAGGACTGGTGCACCCCAAGGTGAAGCACTTGGGCGTATAAACCCTTTATCCATATTGTCTTGTTTTTGTTTCTATAGATCCTCAAGCTCCACAATATTCATTCTATATAGAGTCTTGGATATTGAAAATTCCCTAGGTATAAGATCAATTCATAATTCAACATCTCTTCTAGGAGGAAGACTAGGAAATTCCTCAGGAAACACTTCAGCAAATTACCTCACAATAGGCATGTCTTCAAGGATAGTTTCCTCCTTACACTCAATAATCTAAGCTAGATACGTGTGCTCATAGGGAAGTAATATCCACACTTGAGATAATAGAGCTAAAGAAGATTCATTTTCCTCCTTGCACTTGTATAGAATCGGGGGTCGATTCTCCACATGGAGAGTGATTTCCCTCTCACAGCAATTTATGTTGGCTCTATATAAAGAAAGACAATATATGCCAATAATTGCATCAAATTACTCTGGAGGGAGTATGACGAGGTTTCCCAGGAAATCCAATCCACAGATTATGATAGGGGAGGAGTTATATTCATGGGATACAATGATTCCCCTTTTTCCATACTCATCGACATCTTTACTTCCATGATTTTTGGTGGTGCTGAGATTATTCTACTAAACTTTTGGGATATAAAATAATGTGTCTAACCTGAATAAAAAATTATGTTTGATATTATTGAATGAATAACTTGCGTACCTGTCACCAATTCATTTTCAGGGTTCACTTCAGTAGTAGTGATGGAAAAAGCTCTCCCTTGCTACCTTGGAGGTTGTTGGTTGCCTCCAAAAACTCTTGGATTAGGGCACTGATTTTTAAGATACCCTAGTTCTTTGCAGTTGTAGCAATGAACAACGTGTAGAGGTTAAAATGGAGCATTCCTTTCCTCTGTTGCAGTAGTGGGTTTTTCTTGTCAGGAGATAACATCTAGGCACCCTTCTCTTCCACACCTAAAGCATTTCCTCATCCCCTTCAAGCAATTTCCAAGGTGCTTCTTTCCGCACCTTTGGCAAGTGGGGTGCTGGATCTTCTTAGAACCATTGGGTTTATCCATCAGACCACCAGGATTGAAGTCCACCTTACAATTATTGTCCCCATGATACCCCTAATATTCTTAAATCTCCATTTCGACCTTGAAGGCACATCAGACAATTTCCTCATAGCTGTCGAAGTCACGGATCGCTAGCGCTTTTCGTAGGCTAGGTTTTAGACCACCAAAGAAGTGTCCAACCTTGCATTCAGGGGTAACGATAAACCCGGAGGCGTATCATGAAAGCCTTGTGAAGTTTTCCCCATACACACTGACATATTTGTTGACTTTTTCTTAAGTGATAAGAAATCCCTTTCCATCTTAAGTTGAAGGGTGCACGGAAAATATTTATCGAAAAACATCTTTCAGAAATCCTTCTATTTCAATGCCTCGATCTCTTCCTCAAGCTTCATATTTTTGATCAACTTCCACCATTGATCGGATTCACCCTCCATATGATATGTGGCTAGAAGAACCTCCTCTTGTTTAGAACATTGAAGGATGAAGAAGATCTTTTCAATGGAGTTGATCCATTTTTCGACGATTGAGGGATCATATGATCCATTAAAAGTAGGAGGCCTTTGTCTCATGAAGCTCTCGATAGTGACTTGTTATTTCTTAGGGGGGTTGAACATTCCTATTGACACTTGTTTCTATTCAATTCTTGAGTTAACTGAGAGAGAATCCTGACAAAGTTCGCGATTCCCACTCCCATCAGATTGGGCCTCTCATTATCACAATAGTCACATTGATCTTCACATCAGTTGTTAGCCCGAGTTCTCCTATTACCAGCCATTGATTGGATTAAAAGGAAAGTTAGGGGTAACACATAAAGGGTAATCCAAGGAAAAAACTGATGACTTATAAATAACTTTTATTTCCTTAACTTATGAATCCATATGCTTCAATCTATGCTATCCATGACCTACTTTCTAACATATATTCTTAGGGGCATTTTTTTTAATTCCTTTAATAAGGGTTCATAATAAGCTTGTGAATTTTCCAAATCATATCCTCTAGTAGTGTCGTAACCAATAGTGCAGCAAGGCCCGTTGTCTTGCACTAGTTCCCATTTGAGTCTAGCTCAAAGTAGTGTTTTTGGGTTTTACCCCTAGGATACATATATTCCAGAGTCGCCTCTACTTGATCGTATCCACACAGGGATGTATTTTCTTGATAAACCACTTAATAAATACTCACCAATACTTAGGGATGTTTTTATTATACTTATTCTTGTCTATAAGTCTTCACTAGGGTTTTCTAATCCTAATCCCAAAAATAACTAAACCTATCCTCTGATACCAACTATAACAACCCTTCTCTTTATTACACACTTAGACATGATTTATTATATAAACCCTTCACTTGATACAACATGGAATATCGAGAGGTCTAGTGTCTTTTTATCTTTGTAAAATTACATAATAGATTATCATTATTGAAAACTTCCTTTACATGACCACTATATTCCCTCGTACTTAGCATTACATGGGATAACATGAGGACATGCATAAGGAAAGGGCGAGCTATAAAGCCCAGTAAGGGAATAAACATTGAATAAAATGAGGAATACAATACATGTTAGAAAATAGGCATATAAATAGAGCATAATAGAAAAATTAACATAAAGTCTTGATAAATCATGATAATCATAACATGGAAATGTGACAACAACACTTAACATGGAATTAGCATGAGTCAAGGCTCATTGCACATGGAGCATGAGTAAAAACTTATTGGACATGAATCACGAGTAAAAACTCATTACAATTTAATTATAATGATTCAACAGTTATTTCACATGACATATCTTGATACTATCATTTACCCAATGCATTGGAGCGCTATCAGGGCGCACCCTTCTTAAACATTTCATTTCATGCATAAGTGTTCCACATGGATCATACAACATGGAATCAATAATCATCATTTATTACATGATAAAGGGATGTGGAATATATACATGAAGAATTATAATCAATAAATAAATGTTCATAAAGGTGAATACCCTTGATAGAGAAATGTTAATGATATTCACCACACAATGACATTGGCTTGGAAAATCGTAGTGTAATTTCGGCAGCATAACGACGTGAAATAAGAACTCACAAAAAATGTTTGATGAGAGAGAAAGGGGTGTCTCATCATATTTACATGAAATTGAAAGTAATGGGTTCATATAGATACATTTCCCAATAAACATAATGGAATTTAGATTCATAGTTCAAAAGAATTACCTGGATGTAAAAGAGGAGAGAGAAATCCCTCACGGAATTTCGGCATGGTAACAGGTGTACCTGGAAGGCATTAATGAGAGAGAAAGGGGTATCCCATCATAAAAACTTAAATATGGAAGTATGGGGGAGGTGTGAAATCATACCCCAAAATTTGTAATTGAAAACAAAAGGGCATAACAACTTAAAGAAAATTGGACAAAAATGAGAAAGGAAGAAATCCCTTACTTGGAAGTGTGATCCCAAAGGCTTGAGAGAGGCTTGAGAGAGGCTTCTTGAGAGCTTGGGGAACCTTGGGAGGATTCTAGAGAGTGGAGTTCAGGGGTTGGTAGAACATAAAAGTCTTTTAGTGAAGTGGAAGTGGGATCTTGGGTGGGTTTATATAGGAAATGAGAGGGAATTCTTTATTATTTAGGTTTGGGACACCTCACATTAAACTAATCAAAACCATAAACTAGACCATAGTTTTTTCCAATGGTTTTTCCAATGGTTTTTTCAAAAGGGGAGTGGAAAACAATATTTTATAAGGAAAATGGCCTAACTTCTTAAAATAATAGGGTTGCTTATGTGAAGGTGAGTCACACTCTCAAGGAAAACAATTTAAAAAGACAAAATGTTTTATAAGCCTTGAAGGGTCCACTAAAGCTTTGTAAAATAAATAAAATAAACCCAAAATCACATTATTTTAATGGTAAAATATATATTGTCCGAACATAATGTTTATATTATTTTATTACATCACTATTGGGTCATTATGATGTCATAAAACACATTTTATATTTAAATGGTATTTAATTTTTACCCAAAAATTCGACTTTCTCAGAAAATTATGAAAACTTAACCATTGGATAATTTCAATGTCCTGATTCCAAAAATAATATTCATTTTATCTAAATAATTTTATAAATATGTGAACGTTTAATTTTAAAATAAAAACTGACATTTACTAAAAATTCATGGGATTTGACAAAAATAGCTTTCAAACCATAATAAAAATTACAATTTCATTCATAAAATTATATGATCATTTATATTTAATAAAAATTAATTAATTTATAATAATATTTTATTAAAATATTATTTAATTCAAAAATCCATTAATTCATCAAAACAAATTTCTTTTTTGAATATTAACTAAAAATATTATGTGTGCTTTAAAAACTATTTACAAAGTAACAATAATAAAATGAATGCACATTATTTATAAAAAATAATTTGCATAGTCATAGTTCTAGGGTCTTGTTACATAACCACTTATAACACCCACATAAGACCGATAGGTAAGGTGTGCGATGGTGACAGACTCTTGGGGTGGCTCAAATAACATCCCTCGGGTGGTAATCTCTATTAACTTCCACTTCTTTCGTAGTGGGTTCTGCTCAAGATTAACATGTTCAATATCATCTTGGTCTTGGTGAAGAGCGAAGCCCAATGATACCACCTCCTTTCCAAGCTCAGAAAAATGGGCTTCGTATGGAGAAAGTCTACTGGATGAGGCCATCACTTCTTTTGTCTCAGTAAATTGGATTTGTTAAAGCCCTATATTTATACTAATCATGTGATCACTATTCAACGACTATATTAGAAACGGTCACAATTCATAATGGTATTTTAAAATCCAGAAACATAAAACCAATGAATTTCAAATTTTATATAACCATAATAAGACATTTAATTAGATTAAGAGGAATTTTTATTAATGAAAATTTGGGTCGTTACAAATGCCCTCCTCTAGTAGTCTCAAGATGGGGGAAGTCTTCAGCATTTTCCTTAGCTCTTGGAAAATCTGCTGGAGCTTCTCCATCCACATGAAGGGATGTACCTTCTTTTTCAAAGCCGATAAGGATTTTTCTACTCTAGAATAATAGGGTATAAACCTCCAGTAGTATCCAACCATCCCCAAGAAACTCCGCACCTCAGTCATGCTCTTGGGTGGATCCCAATAAAGAACTACCACTATCTTCTCTGAATCCACTGCAACTACAGCCTCCAATATGACTTTTCCGAGAAAGTGGACCTCATGAATCTATAAATGGCACTTTGAGAGCTTCCCATAAAGATAGTGCTCTTGAAGTGTATCCAATATTATCCATAGGTGTGAAACAACATCCTATTCTGATGCTGAGTACACCAAGATGTCATCAATTATTGGCAGTGGATATTTGTTCTTCACGGTCACCTAGTTCGGGCATCGTTAGTCCACACATAGCCTCAAGATTCCTCCAGACTTCTTGGAAAATGACACTGGGACTGCCCATGGTGAAATGTTGGGCCACACGATGCCCTTCTCCTGCAATTCCTCCAACTGTACCCTCAACTCAAGAAGCTCTGTGGGAGCCATACGATATGCTGGTGTGGATATTAGTGCCATCTCGGGGTACATATCAATGCTGAAGTCTACCTCCCTATGAGTATGTAGTCTCAGAACATAATTCATACTCATCCAACACTACAGGAAAGCTCAAAATCTTCTCATCCACCACACCGAGAGTGTGGCTAGCCAACTGGAGAGTGATTGGATACACTCTTCTCTAAGAAAGTCTATCCTATTCGGGAAGAGTCCCCTTCTCACCGGTGAAGGATAAAATTTTCCCATATTCAGGGACACACCATACTCTACACCTAATACAGTCGATCTGAGTGTGAACTATGGATAACTAGTACATACCCAAGATAATTACATAAGGCCTCGACGTTGCTACTAGGAGATCCCATCCAAATCTCTATCCACTAAGAGTAAACTCACACTACCGACACCAGTGTGTAATTGTCGAATCCCCTCCTTCAAGAGTCTCTAATCACATATATTGAGTCAAATAATCTACCAGAATCTCTGAACCTCGAAAAATGTATGTGGAAAGGAAAGAGTGTCAGAAACTTGTGTCTATAAGAACTGCAACTAAGGTGGAGAAGACACAGATCGTACCTCTAATCATCTTCAGACCGTCGCGGTCATAGGCCTCTATTGCTTGAAACTGAGCTCACCCCTATCCACCTACTCCCTAAGGCCATGGTGGACCACCTGGGGGTGTTGGAGGTAGTACCTCAAACCATCACCCACCACCTACTACTCGGCCTTCTCCCCTACCCCGTCCGATGCCCTGCATACCTCCTTGATCGAACCTATGCCTCTACCTTGGTGGTCCCTTGACTATATATTGATAATCTGTGTGGTGGGTTAGGTAGTCACAAGCCATGTGTCCCTACCAATTTCATGTGAAGCACAACCTGGATCCCTACTAACTCCCTCTACTCTGGAAGCCCCACACTACTGACCCTGAGTCCAGGGGTCATCCCCTGAAAGATCTGACCCGATTGGGTCCCCGCGTCTACTTCCTAATTCTCAACACTAAACACTATTCTACCTTATGTATACTGGTAGCTCCAACTATCAATGCCTACTCTTCTAGGAAGCTCTCCACAATAAGGGATTGCTCTAGCACCCCATCCTGAGTGGGGATACTGAGGGAAATTATTGATGCCCTGATCCCCCATTGGAGCCCCTGATCAAAGTTCTGGACCCTGAAGAAATGGTCTCGTACCATATCCATAGAGTAGCGATAGTGGTCTATAAACCTCATAGAGTACTCAACCAATGACATGATTTCCTGCCATAGGTGAAGAAGCTCCTGTATGCGCACTGAGCGCAAGGTTGTGGGGAAGAAGTCCTACCAAAAAAGTTGCTCGAAGTCATCCTAAGAGAGGGTCGCCTCATCATGATTCTGAATCGTCAAGGTCCACCATCTATCTACTGAGCCCTAAAGAAGGCTCACTGCTAAGATCACCATCTGGTCAAGTGGTGTCCTCACTAAGAGGAAGAGCCATGTCACTTCTTCTAGCCAGTCCTCAATGGATCGAGGATTTATCTCTCCCCTAAACCTGTGAGGTCTCTATCTCTAGAACTCGTGCAAGGCATTGATCCTGTGTGTGTCCTTTACCAGTAATGCCAGTAGTTACTGATGATCAACGGGTGGTGGTAATGATGGTGAACCACCCGGCGGGACCATACCTATCATGGGTCCCTGAACTAACACCTCATCACTAGGCAGACTATCCTCACAACCACGTATCAAAACCCTAACTGGCTATCTGCGTGGAGGTATCTTGAAACATATCAAGATATACCGCAATAAATAGATTATACCTAGTGAGATGACTCTAATTCCATAAGAACATAAGTAAACACTCAATTTATATATGATGCATGCAACCCGTTTTTTTATGTATATAACCGAAAAGCAGAATTCAAGGTCCAGATATATGGATACATTGGCCGCCACACCAATACTGGACTCCCCGAATCTGAAATTAAAACTCAAAAAATTTAACATTATTTCCCAAAAATAAAACAACAGACCTCCGATCTTTGAGTTAGAACCGACCACCTCTGATAACACTTTGTCACGACACATCCCCTGGGGCCCGTTCTGTGACTCCCACAAGCCCACCTCCCAAAGTCCATGGGTTGACGACTATCGCTGAAGGTGTCAACCAGCAAGTGGGATGCATTTTCCTGAGTATTTGTACACGCACACATACAACCACGTCCTAAGAAAACTAGAAAAGAGAACATGAATGCTACAAAAAAAACACTAAGTGGGAAGGTACAACTGAAAGTAAATGGTCTAGAATACAAACCCAAAAAAATAAAATTGCAAAAAGAGAAACTACAAGACCGATGGAAAGGTGTCTGTTGAAAACCCCACCTAATGGTTAAGTATAGAGTAGTTTCCAGAAGCTGTAGAAGCATGTCATGCCTGCTTGATCTCACTGGGAACCACCTGGTCCTGGGCCACCAAGTCATCTGCCAAGTCATCGGTCATTTGCACCAGACACAACACGTGTAGGCGAATCCTATGCAGGGGTGAGTAATAAAATACTCAGTAGGGACCCCAAATCAATAAGGGAAGAACACAAAGAAATCCATGAAGAAAACCACAAAGAATGATCATGAAGCAAGACAACTCACACCAGATATAATATAAATAATAGAAATCAAGACCATCAGTCGCAATACTGAACACCTTGGGCTGCTTTGGTGCTCATACCTGATGAGTACCATAGGTATGCTGGGCCACACAAAGATGCTGCCCACTGTGGGCCTACTAGGTCAAATAGAGCCACTTATCACTAGTCTTAGACTACTGTGGCACTCATCCCTGATGAGTACCATGGGTCTATTAGGTCACACAGAGCCTATCCCCATTGTGGGCCTTCCAGGTCACACAAAGCCTCTTAACACCTTGGCTATCATACTAAGGTACTCCTTCCCAATGAGTATTGTGGGTATGTTGGGTCACACAGAGCCGCTTCCCACCATGGGCCTGCTGGATCACATAGAGCCACTTCCCACTGGTTCATCGTAGCTGATCCACACATGGTTTCTTGTCGGCAGTATAGGGGTCTCAATAAGCTGTAAGATTCCTTCATGTGGAACGCTTGATTTTGGGAGAAAACTCTCCTCAAGCTATTAGTTGCATTTCAACTTCCATGATAAACTCCTTAGAGTATTCCAAAATAACCGCTTCACCTCAAGGGTTCCAACACTGAAAACAACTTTTCAATCATATGCTCAGTTTGTAAGTTATTGGTGTTTTAGTAAATAGAAGCCGGTTGTGATTGGGCCTGGTCTGACCTGGTTTGACAGTCCCAACCAACTCGGCCCCAGGGCTTTGCATACCCTGAACTGATTCGACTGACCTGAACCAACCTAGTTCAGGTCTGGGATGGCCTAGTTCGACCTGGACACTAGTCCAAGCCCATTGGTCCTTTCTGGACTTAGCCTGGTTCGAACGGGGCTCCAGCCTGTCGGGTTTCCCGTCGACCTGGTCCCATCTGGCCTGGACTGCAACCAGCAGGCCGGTCTATCCCCAGCCTGGGCTACCCAACGTCCTGGTGTTATGTTTCCAGCCCGACCCATGACAATGGGCTGGATTAGCCCAGCCTAGGTCGTGCGGTAGCCAGGTTCTCCCCTTGGTTCGATCCACACAATAGGCTGACCTCCCCAGCCTAGACACCCAGTGGGGCATTAGGCTTTTGCGTGCCGTGACCAGCCTCAGTCGGCTGCCCCTGGTAGTCCCCCATGCAGTCTCTATACCATGTACCAATGAGAGACTACATCCCACATGGTGTGGGCCGCTCTTCTTGACACGAACGATTGTCCACATCTCGTCCTCCATTCGTCGACCACTGCTGGAGGCTCCTGCTGCACCACCGCGACCCAAGCTGGCCACATCATCTCACTCGGTGTGCCATCGTGGCACACCAGTGAAGCCTTCCACAGACCACCGGGTCCGCTCTGGTGGTCTGTTCTTTGCGTCGTCTATGCCTACGGCCTCCCTGGGGTTCCCCCTTCCCCGCTAAGGCCTCAAAAACTCCTTGTCATCAACTTGGAGGTTTGGCCACGAAGAACGCACAAGAATGCGTGAGGTGGAGGGGATCGAGCTTTGTTCTTGTCGACCCGCACCCTCCATGTTAGAGGTTTTAAAACATGGGGAAGGAGATTGCAGTTCTAACAAAATTCTTTCCAATACAAAGCCCCAAGAAAAATACCCTCCCATAAGAACAAGTGATCCACAGATCAACCTGTTCATTGGTTGATCCACATTATTTTTTTTTAGAAAGAAGAATCCCGAAACTCCAATTACACAAGGTAAACCCTTACCTATTATTGCGTTTGTCGATGGGGTGATCCATCTGTGGGGATCCACCTTCCATTATTCAAATATGTTGGCGTTCGTCACACACCAGTCCCATTCTCTGAGGCATACCAATGTAGCTATTAGTTTGCTGACATTATTCATTGGATAGAAATAACTTCATCATCCATTTGAGAAATTCCATGTTCTGATTCTCCAACCCGTTATCTCATTAAAAGAGAAACACGTCACAAAATTTTTGTTACGCTGTTTCATTAATGAAACAATATATCTATTTTTCTTTAGTTAAAGAGTCTCATTAAAGGGGTTAGTCACCACCTCATAGCCGCACCATAGTGCTGCCATGCCACTGCTCAATAGTGAGGAGAATAAAATAAAACAACTTTTTAGTTTATTTTATTTCCCTTATGAAAATTCTGAAAATTAACTTTCTGATCAACCCTCACAGCTCGAAGTTAGGTCCTTTCTAGGAGAATCCCAATATTCTGAGTTCAACGGTGCCCTCATATTTTTTATCCGAGCACCAGTTTAAAAGTTAGAAAAACATGCTCACAAGTTTATTTAAATTAACTAAAAAAGTTCAAAAATTCTATTTTGGGCTCACTAGGCCTCAGAATCAGGTGCCCTTAAAGCAACTGGTCTCAAAAAATCCCATATAATTTGAAAAAAATTTACATGGAATCTCTAGGACATTACAAAATTTTTGAGTCCTAAAAGGTGTAAGAAATACTTATTCCAAAATCAAATGAAATTTTTTCGATACTTAGTCACAATAATCTTCACTATTTATATTCTTAATCCAAAATAATAATAAAAATGAATAAAATAATCAAAAAACACCCTTCACCTCCGCTATAAAAACCACCCTTCACCACCTATTATCCCCACAAATTCAGATATTTGAATCTTAATTATAATCTGACCAATTCCTCTCTCAAGTATCTTCACCACGTTCTAGTCATTTTGGTCTCACCAAAATACCATTCCCAAGTGACTTAAGGTGGTTCTCAAGGAGAAAACACTAAAGTGGAAAATCACTCACTATTTATCTTTTTAATTTCTTTTAATTTCTTATCCCACCCTCAATTCCCTTATACAAAGTTAGATGATAACTCCAGTATCATATATATACTATAATTATACTGTGTTAATGGTTTATCTATAATAAATACCATTCTATTCTTCTTTTATTCTGAAAATTAAAATCATTCGTGAGGTTTCAATTCACTGCCTTCATGGACAAAGAGTTTTCGTTTTCCAATACTGCCTTCAAGGTTAGAAAATTAAACCATTATTATGGTTATACCAGATTTAAAAATGTACATTAAATATTATTTCATTTTATATCACTAATATATATACATAATATTAAATAATCAAACAAAAACAGTTCATGATGATTTAAAATTCACCAAAATATACCAATGTTAATCATTAATGTTTTATCAAATTAATCATTATCATATCTAAAAAAAATGATATATGTGAACATTTAAAATTACTTAGGTTCATAAGTATCACATAATTCCACATCTAGAGTTTTTATTCCATTAAAAAAAAACTCCCTTAATTAAAATCAAGGGAACCAATCATAAAATCATGATACAAACACTCCAAAAATAACAAAATTAAACACAATAAGTCAATGAAATAACCTTAAATGAACATAATAAAATTATAATAAATTAAATTAATGTACAATAGGTTATAAATCAATTAATTAATGTATTTAATTTAATTATCCAGGACATTAAGTACATGTGAAGAATAATTTCATACATAAGGTAATGGATTCTCTCCAAACCTTAATTTTTCCCTTCAGGTTATGATTTCTCTCTCTTTACCCCAATGTAATTATTAATTCTTATTATTTAATCCTTCTACATTATTTTTTTTATATTTCCAAAACATATTTACCTAGATCAATTCTTCATTATTTGATGGGGAAATACATGTTTTATAAGGTTTAATTTTCAATTCATCCTGATATGCAAGCCCAATTAAAGAGAACTTCTCAATTTCTCACCCATTTTTCAAGTACACTCCATAATCATTTTAAGACAAATATTTTTCTTAAATAACTATTTTTATCATTAAATAATAAATTTTTTCATTTCTTATTTTAAGTAAAAAACTATGTTGTTCCTCTTTAAAGACTGTTAATATTTTCCCTTAAACCACAACAAAGTGGCTCATTTATAAAGTTTCATAAACACTATTTTTACATGTTTTAACTTAAATTTGAAATAATTTGTCATTATCAATTAATATGATCCCTTATGAGTGTATATGTAAGATTTAAATCCATTATATCATGGAAACCAATATTATATTCCCTTGGTTATGATTTATGACATGATTACGACACCCATTTATTTCCATGGGTAACCCTTATGTTTATCCCTTATGTTTGATTCATCATGTGAAACATATATGAATGAACATGTTAGGATGGGTGAACCCTAATAGAACGCCAATAAATTGGTTAATTCATAGTATCATGAGACTTCATGTTAGGACATGGAGTAAACATGATTCCTTTATGGTACATTGTCCACCATGTGTTATAGTCTTGGTAGTTAGAATCGACTCCAATTTATGTCATGTTTTATGTTTCTTCCACATTCCTATGTTTCTATTATTACACAATCTCATGATATATATGTTATTATTCCATATTCTTATCTATGTTTTATTGCTTTTTTATTTCATCATGCTATGCCTTCTAACCCATTTTTTATGATTTATTCCTATGTTTATTCCCTTACTAGGATTTTTATCTCATCCCTTTGTTCATGTATTCACTAGGTTATCCTATACAGATTTAAGAGCTAAAGAAAAATTAGGAGATCATTTTGAATTTTAAATAAAGCATGTTTTTATTTTGGTTTCATGTCTTATAATTCTTTACCTATTCTTATAAATACACTAGACTTTATGATCCTTGGTTTGTGTTAGATGGATAATTAAACTTAAAATCATGTAATAAAATGTGTATAAGTATAGGGTCATTATAGTTGGTATTGGAGAAAGATCTAGTTATTTTTTGGTGATTAGGACTATAAAACTTTTGTAAGAACCCTAGGGATAATTTTAAAACCATGTACAAATTATATTGAATCTTAGGGAATCAAAAGATATGATATACTACCCATTTACAAGTTTATCATTTTTACGTTTAATGTTTCCTTTTTATATTCTTATTAGCTCAGTATTCAATCCCCTCTTAATTGTAATTTTTTATTTAACATATGGAAATATGAGAACCTATTCCAATGGTCAATGTGATAGAGAATGTGATGATTTACCTAATTAAATTCCAAATCTGATGTGAATTATCACTCAAAACTTCTTGATAGTATTAGAAAAACCGGCTCAAGTTATGAATAATAACACGAATCGTGTGGAATTCCATCATTCTTCTAAGAATGAGAAAGTTGCGGTTGAATATTTAATTTTAAAAAGGCTTACCATATTTAGTTGATATTCTGATCCCATCATCTCATAATAATGGATTCACTCCATTGAAAAGATATTCTATTTCTTTCAATACTAAGAAGAAGAGAAAGTCATACTGGTGGTCTATCATTTTTTTGGGGAATATGATCGGTGGTGGTCACTGATCAAAAACAAAAAGTCTAAAGAGGAAATTGAATCCATGGAATATGAATATTTCAGTAAAATATTTTTTAATAAATATTTTCCCTGAACCCTCCTTCTTAAGATGTAAACTAAGTTACTCAGACATAAGAAAAAAGGAAGTCAAGTCTATCGGGGCATAAGAGGAATACTTTAAAAGGATTTCAAGATACACCTATGGATTTTTCATGAAAAATGAAAGAAAGGTGGATCACTTATTTAGAATACTAAAGTTGAGTATATTAAAAGCATTGGTGATTCAAGACTTCAAATTCTATGAGGATATTTTCTGTTGTGCCCTTAAGGTTGAAATAGAGATTGGAGATTCTCAATAGACTCATAGTACTCGAGATGAAAAGTGGAAAATAGAGTTTAATATGGGAGGATTAGTAGATAAATCCCATGATGGAAAGAAAACCCAAAATCCTACATGTCAAAAGTGTAGGAAGAAACATCCTAGAAACTACCTAATGGTAACCAAGAGACGATTCAAATGTGGAAGAGGGGGAATCTCTCTAATAATTGGTGGAGGGATATTAATAATTCCACAAATGTGGAGGAAGAATGGATGGTTCAGATAAAAAATCAACCTATAGTGAATTGTTTCAACTTACAAGAACATGGGCATTATGAGATCCATTCTCCTAATCCAAGGGTTGTTGGAGGATAATAAACAAAAAAATTCCAAGGAAACATGGAAGGGAATATTCTATCACTACTGCTATGGTGGAGCCCAAAAATGATGTTGTGACAAGTACGCTAGTTATTAATTCAAGAATAGAGAACATACTGTTTGATTCTGGTTCTATGTATCCTTTCATGTATTGCAAGTTTATCAGAACTATTTAAACACCTCCAAAAAATATGGAGGTTGAGTTACCTGTGTGAGCATTTAATGGGGAAATTATTTCATCCAAGTTATATAACTCCTTCATGGTTAATTTTTGTAGATTTAACTTACCATAAAATATTTTCATAATTACTGTGGTAGAGTTTTATGCTATATTGGGCATGGATTTGCTATATTTATACAAAGACAACATCAACTATCAGGAAAGAGAGATAACTCCTTACACCCCAAGGAATCCTCTAATTCTCTACAAGTGTAAGGAGGAGGATGAATCTTCTTTATAATCATCATCTCAATTGTGGATATTATTTCCTTATGAGAAAGTATATCTAGCTCAAATGATTGATAAAAAGGAGGGAATCATGGTTGAAGATGTGAGTATTGTAAGGGACTACACTAATATGTTCCCTGAATAATTTTTTGGTCATCACCATGAATGAGAGGTTGAGTTATGAATGGAACACATTCATGGTTCTCTGTCTATATCAAAAACACCTTATATAATGACCACCATTTATTTGTAGGTACTAAAGAAGCAGTTAGAACACAATCTTGACAAGTGTTTTCTATGCTCGAGTGCATAACTATGGAGTGTTCTAGTCCTCTTAGTCAAGAAGATGGATGGATCAATGTGCCTCTACATTGATTATTGTGAGCTCAACTAAATCATGATAAAGAACAAGTATCCCCTTACATGGAGATATGACCTTTTCAATCAACTATATGGGAAAAAGTGTTAATCTAAGGTGGTACTTCAGTCAGAATATCACCAATTAATGGTGAATAAGGTAGATATTCCCAAGACTGCTTTTAAAAAGGTTAATGACACTATAAGTTCATAGGGATTCCCTTAAGAATAAAAAATAGTCCAAAAATTTTCATGGACTTAATGAATAGAGTCTTTAGAGATTACTTCAACAAATTTTTGGTCGTATTTATTGATAATATTATGATGTACTTTAAGAGAAAGGAGGAAAATGAAGATCATTTTAATACTATGATAAATACCTTGTGAAGGAAAAAACTCTATATAAGGTATACTAATTATGAGTTATGGATGGAGGAAGTATCATTATTGGAGCATTTTATCACTATCAAAGGAATATATGTGGACCCTTTCAAGATGAATGTAATTGAAGAGTGGACCAGGAAAACATCTGTAACAGATATACATAGTTTCATTGGTCTATTTAGGTATTAAAAATGATTTTTAAAGAACATAAAACTATTTTCAAACCCCTTTAACAAGATTACTCGGAAGGGAGTAAAGTTTATCCAGACCAGTGAATGTGAAGACTACTTCAAATAGTTGAAAAGGAGGCCTATAACTACATCAATACTCACACTACCAAAATGTAGGGTACTCTTTGTGTTATATAGAAATGATTCAATAAAGGGATTAGGCTATTTAATAATTCAAAATGATATATTTATAGCCTAGGACTCAAGGAAGTTGAAATTTTATTATCAAAACTATCCCACACAAGATACGGAGTTGGAAGTTATGATCTTTGTGTTGAAAATATGGTGGAATTATCTATATGGGGAGAAGTGTGAAATATATACTGACCATAAGATCCTCAAATATATATTTACACAGAATGAGCCTAATATGAACCCATAAATATGGTTACAGAACCTTAAGAATTATGACTTCTCAATCTACTACCACACTGGAAAAAAAAAATAGTGGAATATGATATAATTAGAAAGGATCTTGCAAGTTTAGAAATGATGATAATTGATAAATCTATAATATTCTTATATTTAAAAATACTAGACATGGGTATCATTAAGGAAGAAACACCATCAATATATTCTCAAATTATTTCTTAGCCATCTGTTATAGAAAAAATAAATGATGCTCAAAGAAATGATGTAAAAATTCATAAAAAGGTGGAAGCTATTAGAATTGGGAAATCCTTAGAGTTTAAAATTGATAAGTAATGAGTCGTAAGATTTGGTCCATGACTATGTGTGCCATCCAATCTAGAGATAAATAAAGAGCTTAAAAATGATTCACATAGATCAAGTTTCTCTATTCACTTAGGAAGCACAAATATGTATCGAGATCTCTAAGAGCACTATTAGTGGGACAATATGAAAAAGGATATCACTAAATATACCTGGTATGTCAACAAGTGAAGGATGAAAGGAAAAAGTCTAAGGGTATGATGCAACCTTTACCCATACCAACATTGAAATAAAAAAAATCACCATGGAATTTGTCAATAGACTTCTAAAGTCTCCTAGAGGAAATAATATGGGTTTTTATGGATCATATTATAAAGATAGATCAATTTAACGCAATCTGAGAGGACATATCACTAGATTAACTTTCACAGATATACATCAAAGAAGTGGTGAGGATGCATGGAGCACCACTATCAATTATATTCAATCAAGATCTGAAATTTGCCTCCATGTTTAGGAAAATTATTCAACATGCTCTATATAATGAGTTGAACTACATTACAGCCTATCATTCTCAAAATCATGGCCAATCTATGTGGAATATTCATACACTAGAAGACATATTAAGAACATGTTCTATGGACTTCAAGGGAGGATGCGACCAACATCTACCTATGGTCGTGTTATCTTACAATAATTGTTTCTACTCAAGCATCCAAATGGCTCTATATTTACCCCTTTATGGGAAAAGATGTAGAACAATAACATGATGGGATAAAGTTGGTGAAAAGAAGATTATAGGACTAGAAATGGTCTAAGAAATTATAGAAAAAGTGAAAACCATTTGGGATCACATCAAGGAATCCCAATGTCAACAAAAGAGTGTTGCAGGAAATTGGTAATGGGACCTAGAGTTTGAGGTTGCAGACATGGTATTCCTCTACATATCCCCATGGAAGAGGATCCTAATATTTGGGAAGAAAGAAATGTTATGTCCTAGGTACATTAGCCCCTTTACGATTCTTGATCATATTAGAGATTTGGCCTATCAACTAAACTTCCACTTACCATGTCTCAAGTACATGATGCATTCCATGTATCCTTCTCAAGGAAGTACATACCAAATCCCTCACATGTACTGAATATAGAGGTGGTATAACTAGAGAATAAACTCTTATATGTAGATAATCTGGTGAAGATCTTGGACCATAGAAAACATTTCTATGCAATAAGACTACTCACCTGGTCAAAGTACTATGGAGGAACCATAATTATAAAGAGATGACATGGAAAGTTAGGAAAAAATGAAGGATAAGTACCGTCACCTGTTTTCACCTTAATATGTAAAAAAAATTCTAGGGAAAAATTTTATAAGGGGGAAAAATGTAATGAACCATAACTTTATCAATGGAAATTCCCTTCTTATAATTATTTCATATTGTATAAATCACATAGAGAACACAATGAAAAAATTATAAATAATTAATGAATGAAATAAGAGGTATTTATTGAAATTAAGGAACCTATACCAATGAAATAGTAAATTGACCGTTAGAATAGTAATGTAACCATTAGGAATAGTAATCAGGCTAATAGAATATTAACCACACCTATGAAAGTATAAATAAATTTCTGTATCTTACAAATTAAAATATTATATATTTATATTGTTATATAAATAAATAAATGTTTTTAATGATAAATTAAGTATTGATATTTTTGTGAAAAATAAATATTAATTTATAATATTATAATTAATATAATGATTTAAAAAAAGATTTATTTTTTTAAAATAGATTCAAAAATTAATATTTTTTTATCTTATGATTATATGATAATTTTATGAGACCTTAATTAATTTTTAAAAGTATTATAATATGAGTTATAATATTAAAATAAACTTTTTTCGAGTAAATGATAATTTTAATTAAAAATTAAAATTTTCATATTTAGAAAACTATTTTCATAAAATGGAGTGCATTTTTTAGTTCTATACATTAAAAAGTGGTTAGGGTTAATTTTTCGGTTTTTTATAAAACATTTGAATTTTTGGTTAATAATGAAATATGGTAATTTATTGTATTTAACATTTTAAGAAAAACATATGAATTTTTTAGTCATTAATGATGTAAAAAACCTTGGTTAGAACTCATATTCACTAGTTAATTTAATTAGTCAAAAATAATACTCACTATTGATAGACTTGACCCAAAATAATAATAAAATGAATAAAATAATCAAAACAACCCCTCTCCTCCACTATAAATACCACCCCTCACCACCTCTTCTTCTCATACAATATAAGATTATGATATTTATTTTATTCTACCCAATTCTTATCCCAATAATCTCACCACATTCATGTTTTTCTGGTCTCACCAAAGGACCATTCCCAAGTTCCATAAGGAGGTCCTCAAGGAGACAACACTAAAGAGGTAAAACCCCTATTTCCGTTTTAATTTCTTCACTTTTCTTATCCTTCCATCAAATACCATATATAAAGTTACATGATAACTCTAGTATCATATATATACTATAATTTTATTATTTTAATTGTATATACAACATAAAATTCTTTATCTTCTTCTTTTATTCTGAAAATGAAAACATCCTTCGTGAGGTGTCGATTTACCGCCTTGATGGATGAGAAGTTTTATTTTTTCCATTAAAACCTTCATGGTTGGACATAAAACCATTATTATGGATAAAATAGATTAAAAATGTATATTATATATTATTTCATGTTATATAACTAATTCATATATATATAATATTAAATTACAAAACAAAACTAGTTCTTTGTGATAAAAATTTCATTAAAATTAACTATCGTTCATCATTAACGTTTTATAAAATAAATCATTATCATATATAAAAAAATTATATATAGGACCATTTAAAATTATTAATGTTCATAAATATAATATAATTCCACTTATAGAGTTTTGATTCCATTTTACAAAAACTCAACTATTAAACTCGAGAGAACCGATCATAAACGCATGATACAAACACTCCCAAAATGATGAAATTAAACAATATAAGTCAACATGAATGGTCATAAATAAAACCAATAAAACTATAATAAATTAAATATATGGATAAAAGGTTATTAATTAATTAATTCATGGATTTAATTTGATTATCCAGGACATTAAGTACATGTGGAAAACAGTTTCTAACATAAGGTTAGGGATTCTCTCAGAACCTTCATTTTTTTATCTTCGAGTTAAAATTTATCTCTCTTTAACCCAATGTAATTATTAATTATTATTATTTAATCCTCATAAATTATGTTTTTATGTTCCAAAAATATGTACCTAGCTCAATTATTTTTTCTTTTATGGAGAAATACATGTTTTATAATGTTCTATTTTTTAATTCCCCCCGATAAAAAGCTTGATTAAAGGAAACTTCCCAATTTCTTACCCATTTTAAGTACACTTCATAAAATATTTTAATCCAATAACATTTTTATAAAATCACTCTTTTTATCATGAAAAACTATCCTTTCTCATTTTTAGTTTTAAGAAAATAGTTATTCGTTTTTTTTCTCTTTAAAGACTCTTTATATTTCCCCTTAAACCGCACCGAAGTGGATCATTTCTTAAGTTTTTTAAACACTATTTTTACATGCTTTAACTTCAGTTGGATATAATTTATCATCATCTATGCCTATTTTCCCTTATTAATGTACTTATATGATTTAAATTCATTTTTTTCATGGACACCATTATGATATTCCCTTGGTTATTCTTTGTGACATGATTATGAATCCCATTTATTTCCATGGGTAACCCTTTTGTTTATCACTTATGCTTGATAATTTATATGGAACACATATTCATGAACATGTTATGATGGTTTTTCCTAGATAGATATATAATGTATTGGGTAATTTTTATTCTCATGAGACATCATTTTGGGATAGAGAGTAAACCTGACTCCTTTATGGGACTTTGTCCACCATGTGATATAGTCTTGGTAGTTAGTATCGACTCATATTTATGTTATTTTTTAGGTTTCTACCACATTATTATGTTTCCATGATTACATTATCCCATGAACTATATTTTATGCTTCTATATTTTTATCCATGTTCCTTGAATTTTTATTTCATCATGTTTTCCTTCTAAACCATGTGTTATTCTTTATTCTTATGTTTATTCCCTTACTGGGTTTTTAGCTCATACCTTTGTTCATGTATTCCATAAGTTATCCAATAAAAATTTAAGATCTTAAAGGAATTTAGGAGATCATTTTGGAGTATAAGTAAAATATGTATTTATTTTGGTTTCATGTTTTATAATTATGTATCTAGTCTTCCAAAGACACTAGGATTTATGATCCTTGGTTTGTATTTAATGGATAATTATTTTTAAAATAATCTAACAATAAGTGTAAAAGTGTATGGTCATTATAATCCACAATACAATGAATGTTTTAGATATGTAGTGGGCATGGAGGTCAGATTATGTGTGATATATGTTTCCTCATCATTTCTGACTCTTTCCCCGGGACTCATGTAGTTATCCGAGACTTAATATTAGTGCATTTTATGGATTCTTCCATTCTTTGGGAAATGAAAGAGAAATCCTGAAACCCACTAGTATATTTCACTGGGGTGATCAGAGTTCATAGATCTTTGTGAACATTCTCTATGAAAATATTAATAAGATCTTATGGGGGAAGTGGTGAGTTCAGGGAGTAGGTCATCCCTTTCCATATGGAAATGAAAATCAAGATTCTATCATTTTATCATAGTTTTCAATTCAAGAGGTCATTGATCACTATCTTTTAAATAGTCGATTTGAACTAAAAATGGAATTTCCAATGAATATCCTCCCATACCATGATTGGTCAAGCTGGAAAACTAGTGTACCATATGAAGTCTAGCCCTTGCAATGTTTTTACGAAGCATATGAGTTTTACTACTTTTGTTTCTTGAGAGTTCCCATTATGGGATCACAATGGGAAACATACTGTGTCAGATGTTTTTCTGAGTCACCTAAACCATTGAAAATAAAAAATTTATGGATCCAAAAATTTTGAGGTGGTGGGGTGTTTCTCACCCAGTTGGGGTTAGGATTATATTTTGGCTACACTAGTGCACCCCACTCCACTAAGACTTCCAATTAAGCTGTAAATGACTCGATGGTTCTAATAACCTTTGATGAGTGTTTAGTTGAATAGAATCTTGGATAGATGGAGAAATTGATATAATCTAGTGTGCTAGTTCTGAAATTATTTTTGGATGATATCAGGACAATAACACATTTTTATAGTTTTCTTGAACCTATTCAGATTTCATTCTTAATGGGCAGAAATATTGATATATATCCATGATCGGGTCCAGGTAAATCGATGTTTGAGGTTCCAAGTTAGGTGAATGTACTGGCCTTGTTTCAATAGTCATGATGAATCCTTGTTGCTGAGGTACACCTTATCAAGGTTTATATTTAGGCTATACCAAGGGAGAATATTTGATAGGAACACAACCTCAGAGAAACTCATCATAAAGTCACCTCAACACTTTATTTATTCCTCATGCTGAGTTCATATTTCTTCAAGCATAGGTAAATCATCCTTATTGGGAGGATTTAGATTTAATGTGTCCTTGCCTTTATTATTAATATTATAGTTTTATTAAGGAGATATTTTGAGATTGATCAAAGGAGCACCCAAATTTAGGGTGATTCTATGGTTACGTATACACACACCATCTTCATATATCTCAGTGCAGACCATGTTCAGGATAGAACCATCCTCTACCTACTCCTATTTGTTTGTGTCATTTTTAGTTTCATTCACTGTGTTGAACTCCTTTATGTTTACTAATGCATATCTCATTGTAGGCAACGTACTGACTGTCAAATTATTGGAGGGTTTCTTTCACCCTTTGTTGGACCTCTAACTTCCTTATATAGATCCCATTCAATCTTCTTGGAAAAGGGTGACTCAGAGGTAACCTCTATGATTCCTAGTCATACTCCCCCCTTATAGGGGAAATGGGTCATGATATGGGATGAACTAAGAGACCTTACCACTTTTCGTCCTCCTTAAATGGGAAAATATTGATTTTTTTTGAGATGGTGGTTGAGGTAAAAATGACCCCAACACTATAGGATGATGTTTCAACCATTATCTTATTATTGTGCCCTGGTCTAGGTTTTTTTACCTTGAGGGGGTAATTTGTGTTAAAATTTCCCCATCCTGTTGCCTGGGGCTAATCCCAA
This sequence comes from Viscum album, assembly GCA_963277665.1. Taxonomy (NCBI): domain Eukaryota; kingdom Viridiplantae; phylum Streptophyta; class Magnoliopsida; order Santalales; family Viscaceae; genus Viscum; species Viscum album. Next base: position 1,332,780,117 of record OY728132.1, on the reverse strand, counting down.
ACTGCGACAGTTTCTACTACTCTCTCGCTCTCTTGATCTTGTGCATCTATGTTCGGGCGTGAACCAGGTATAACTTTGAGTTTACATGATAATTAATTTCTTACGATAACATTATAAACACTTGATCATTGTCTTCCCTTAGGTGAGAAGCCAGCTGAATGTTCTCAGTTTTAGTGTTTAGAAGTTTTTCGATGGCTTTCTCTCATTGGGCCTGACGATTTTGAGGCTTATTCAAGGATAATCCTTTTTGAGTGTGTTGTTATTCGAGAGAAGTGATTTTTTTTAATATCCATCTTAGAATAATGACATTATATGATGTCACTTATAGTGGGCTATGTTGAATGGGGCATGAGGTGAAATGTAATGATCCATGTCCCCCTATCCCTAGATGTGAACACTAGGTGGGGCATTGAAAATTATATGACACATCTCATGAAGTGCATTAAGGCATGCTGATTAAAGATAAATTCACCACTTCTCTGATTGTAGTCTCTATATAGATGCTAGGGCATTAAAGTATATTTGATGATGAATATCTCTCAATATATTTACATGGTCTGCATACCCATTGTAAGGCAATAATTTTTATTTTATGTGGTATGGAGTTTTCTAGATATTCAAATGGATGCTATCTATGCATTCATCTAACAATGTCTCTAAAAAGTCAAATTGAGAAGTAGATAAGGGCAAAAACATGTTGGTTATGTTATCCCTATAAAATTGTCTTCTCATGAGAAACATATCCTATTTTTATTTTTTGAGATAATCCTATACTTGATCATCCCAACATGAGAAATTCTTGACAATTTTATCATAAGTAGTTGGACCAGGGGAGGTCTTATTGGTATGAGAATAGTTCGAGGGGTGTCTCTGAGGATGATCATTGCTTGGGGGCATATTTTGGTTGATAAAGGATGTCACTTGGCATTGATAGGGTAACTAACATTTATGAAAAAACCTTTCTAAGTGAATTAGAATATTAGGTCTTTCTCATATTTGGATTAGAAATGGGAGGACCTTTTTTCAAAAATGAGATGTCACTATGGGTAGAATCATCAAATAGAATTCCATCATGGTGAGGACTACCATAATAGATTGATGTCTGACTATAGGGTGAATTTATATAGCATATACCCTAAGAGGACCTTTAGGTTGGGTGAAATTAAGAGGATATCCTTCTTTTTGTTTTATCTTCTGGACATGAGGAAGGCTACTTGGATGCTCATCAGGAGAGAGGCACTCATGATCAATCGGCTTGTGCCCATGAAGGAATCCTTCATGGTGTGTGCTATGGGGAGGAAATATAGAGCTTATAGTAATAGTGTAGCAGGGAGGACCTTAAAAAATAATAATACCACTCCTGTAATTTGGTAATGTATCAATAGGATCATGGTACACCTTTGATATATGTTTGATGGCCTCCAAAACTCCAGCTTCCAATAGATTAGGGTTATGAGTCTTCTCTTCATTTTCCAGTTTCCTTTGGTGCAGTTTATTTTTGGAAACTGCCTTGCAGGAAACTGGGGATGCTTACTGTAAGTGATATCCTTTATATATGGGTTCCTATTCGAGTGTCTCACATGGTGCTTCTAGGATATGTTGGTAAGAATCAAAAATTCTGACAGGGATATATGTTTTCCCTAGAACGACCACCAAAATAGACCAGTGCATCCCAATTAGAATGGGTATTTATTCCCAATACTATTGTCCATTTATCACAGAATTTTGTCAATGACCCTCATGGAAGAGAGAATGGATGAATGTCTTATCCTGAGTGACCATCCCATTGTGCGGATGATTCACCTCACCTAAGGAGGTGGTATTGTGGGCCCCACTCCTAGTAATTGATACAAATGTGATTACAACTTGGAAAATTTTTAGGATATGGTTAGGGATTGATGTCTGGTATAATGACACTATATTGAAATATTTTAAAATTACATCACCTTTTCATAATAGTTAAAATATTACAAAAAAAGATGCCCTAATAACTTCATAGTTTAATGCCTTTGGAAACCTGGAAACAAAAACATCGGTACATAAGTGATCTACATTATCTCCCTATAGGTTCTTCATGACTAGAACCCTTCTTAGACACATAATACATAATACATATCTTCATAAACAGGGTAAGGAAACATAAAAATAGGTGATCCCATATGACCAGTAAGGGTAAACAAGGGAGAATTGTAAGCATAAACATGAGCATAGGGGTATGAGAATTTGATCATAACATTACAAGATCTCACATTGCATATCAAAGATCATAAACATGAATAATGGCATAAATATTAATAGTTCATAAGACATGAATCATAATGAAATAAAGAACATGACCCATAAAATAATAAAATAATAATAATACATGTAATTTTGGAAAACACTTAAGCATATAATATAATTTCTATAGAATTCAAGGAATTTTTTCAAAGGCCATCTTAGTGGAAAAATTACATTATCAAAATAGGTTCTCTCCCCATTACAACCCTGTATTACTGAACCAGGTGTAGTCCTCATTCCAGCCCTATAATACTGAATGAAGTTCACTCCTCCTTCCATCCATGTCTATCTCATGAGATATAAATATTTACCCAATGAATTAGAGAGAGATATAGTTCCCACCCATCTCATAATGAAATCAGACATACATGTGCCACAAATTCAAAAATAATCATATCATAATACATGAAATGAAATGGATCTCATAAACAAGTAATCATTTCCTAAAATTTAAAAAAAAGATAGGTTTTATAATCATTTCATTATAGCACAACCCATGAAAGGAACATGTTTCATAAAAATATAACATTTTAAAGATAAATTGGTTTCATAAACATCATTCCATCAAAGCACAAACCATTCAGAGAAAGATTATGAATGTAAAAATTGAATCATATCCCTAGAAATAAATTATTAACACCAAAAAAATTCATCTTAGATGGTAAATTTTTTGAAAGATATTTAAAAAACACTTTAGGAGGAAATTATCCTTTCTCCTTTGAAAATATCTTCTTAAAACATTAAACCTTTTGAAAACCAGTTTCATTAAAATAAACTTTAAAACTTATAAATGTATAATTAAAAACATTTTGAAAGCATTTTTCATTTGAAAACTTTTAAAGGGTATTGAGAACCTTTTGAAAACTATTTCTCCTAGAGTATTTATAAAAGAAGCCTAAAACATTTTGAAAATATTTCATTAAAAATCACTTTTAAAAACATTTTCTTAAAACTTAACCATTTAAACCTGAAAATAATTCTTCAAAGAATTGACATTGGGTAAATCTTTATATGTAGTACGAGGTAAACAAAACATTCCTTTTGCACGGTAAAAAGGTTAGAAAAATGCCTCGTTCAGAAAGTGATAAAAAGACTCTTCTGAAAAAAATTGGTAAAATAAAAAAGGGTAAAAATGTCTTTTAATGATCACAGGAGATTAGTATAATATTCTTGTAATCCCTTTTTGGAAATCTTGGTTTTTAAGAAACACATATTTCTAACTGAAGAGAGAGGTAAGGTCATATTTTATTAAAAACTTTTTCTTAATTATATTAATTACCAAAGAGTGGAAAAAATGGTACTAATATATGAATTCATCAAGACTAACCTGGGGAGAATAAAAGTCGTGAGTGTTCTTGAAATATGGATCTTGATATTTCATTAATGAAAATGTGATCATAAACAATCTCGATAAACGGTGATATTATTTCAATAAACTATTACCATATGGTAACTTTGAGTCATACTCCCCATATAGGAAAATAAAATTTCATGGAGATTTAAAATATCATCAAAAAATTAGATTCATGTTATAACATGTAAAAGTCAGTTTATACACCTCATATAAAAATATAGGGGTACAACATGGCATGTGTCTCAAAGAAGGCAGATTGAGACAAAATTACTTTTCTAATTTGGTATCTTTTGAAACATAAACCCCATGATAGAAATATCATAAAATGGTTATGTAAATAACCATATATTTAAGTATAATAGGCATATAATACATTAATGAAAAGTATATACACCACACAAAATATGTGAACGGTTAATAAGGTATGTATCTCATGGAAATAAAAAGTGAGATGAAATTCTGTTACCTTGAGTCTGACTTGTATTATGTCCCTTTATATTCCCAAATAATAAAATAATGTTAATTAATTACTTTATTCATAAAAATTATCAAGTTTATTATTAATTTTACTTCACTTATTACCATTTTTTATACAACTACTTAAACAATTAAGTAAGTCACTTATTTTGACCAAATTCAGTTCATGTGTTGAAAATGACTTTGGTTAGTTGACTATGGTCAAAGGAGTCATTATATAAAAATACCTATAATAGTAAACATTAAATAATTATCATATTTATAAATTAATTATACATTAATTATACATTCAATACTAATCATTAAATATGGTTTTGAGAAATGAATCAATGTTACAATCATTGAGACGGTGGGTCGTACAGACTCATGAGTAACATTGCCAATTCTAAATGATCGTTATTAAAAGAAGGTAAGTAAAATTAATATTTAAAAAATTATAATTATATCATAATTACCATATTATTTAATCATATGTACTTATTTATATAATTCTTATGATATAAAAGGAATCACATCGTGTTGAGGAGGCGGTAGTCTACACATCCACAAATGATGTTATCACTTTATAAGTGTGTGAAAGGGTAATAAAGAAAATGGTATATATTATATTTACATAAAGTTATTTATGTCATTAATATCATATATATGTTTTTTTTCACTTATTATTAATTAAAACTATCCATTATACATTCCATTTAGTTTTTGAATGAATCACAATGCTTTCAGGGGGCGATAGTCCACACTTCCTCAAATAAAATTATTGTATTCACAAAAGATGAAAAGTATAAAGATATTTGTTTTAAATTTTTTAAATAAAATTAAAGATATTATAAATATAATAATATTATATTAAAATATAGTATACATCATAATTTACTCCATGAGAGGCAGTAAGGGAATAATTAATGATAGTCATTTTGGGAGGTGGTAGTTTACCGTACACACAAACAGCATGTTCGTTACCCATTATATAGAAGTGTGTGTGTGTGTAGATTGAAAAATTATTATAAAAAAATATCAGTATATTTACGATACTGGTGTTTTTTATAATAATAAAATAAATATATTTTTTGGTATGGAGAATGAAAATAAGATAAAGGAGCATGAGGGAGGCATCAATGAGGAAGTAAGGGATTTTGGTGATCTATTTGGTCATTGTTTTCTCAATATAATGTGTCTTGATAGGTGTGAGGAAGGGAGAATATAAGAGGCCTTTTATACTCAAGGAGGAGTGGCACTCTTGTAATATTTTGGAAAAGGAAACCCCAACCACATTTTTTTTTATTTCAAGTGTATCTAATAAAGGTTAATATTATATAAAATTGAGTATAGTGTCTAAATATGTAATTAAAATGGATTTTATACAAGTTTCTAAGCCATATTAGTCTTTACATTTAGGGTTTAGTCCCATGTTAAGCTTTATTTAGTCTTAATCATTGTAATTAATTTTAATTACATTCACTAATTATTTTGCAAAAAAATAAGTTTATATCATTATAAATTATAAATTATTATTTTTTAAAATATAGAATCCATTTTTACAAATTAAAAACACATAATTGGAAGAAATTATTATAAATTTAATCCCGCAAATGGGACAATAATATGGGTTTTAAAAGTAAAAACATTCAAAAGATTGCAATGTTTTTATAGTCAATTTCAAATTGAAATTGATCCTAATGACCTTAATCAGATTTAAAGATAAAAAATTAATCTAATTAGACTTTAAAAACAAATTAAAATATAATTTAATTATAAAAATAAATTAGATCAAAAATTAGTTTTGAATTAAAATTCAGCATTTTTAACTATTCATTAAAAAAATAAAATATCACAGAAAAATACCAAAAAAATAAACCAAAGATAATTTTTATGATTCTATTTAAAAAATTAATTTCATTTTGACATATTAAATATATAAAATTTCCAAAAAATTTATTCAAAATGGGTTCTCCATTAAAGTTGGTAAAAATTCCTTAATAGAAATATAGGGTTTTAAGAATAAAATTAGGATTGTTTATATATTAATCCTATCAAATCTATTGGATGAAAATAAAAAATATTATATTGAATATATAGCATATATATTACATTAAAATCATTCACTAATTTTAATTAATTAAATTTGTTAGGGTAAAACAGATTTGTGACCATAATAATAATAATAATTTCTTTATATTCAATCTGTTTTCATATTCATTTTTAATTAATTGGAAACCTAAAATTAATATTATATTTTTGTAAACCATATATTTTCATAAATTAGTTAATACTATTCATAAAATCTAATTTAACATCTAGTTTATATCTTATTATATTAAATAATAACATTTTAATAATATATTATGGTTCAGTAAAACTCAGTCTTACTACACAAGCCATCTAGGAAAGTCATTGTTGCATATAACACAAGAAAACCTCATTTTCTGTGTAGGGAAAGCTAAAATTTATGTTGCGTGTAATGCATGATTAACTTGGTGTTGCATATAATGAAATCCAAATGCACTACTTCAAAATAAAATGAACTATTTTCAGTGTTGAATGAAATGAAAAATATCAAAAAGATTAAATTAATTAAAAAATATACATTTCACAAAATCTCAGTTTGACACATTCTACCCCCATTAAAATGAATTTCACCCTCAAAATTAATCTAAGTTATTGAAGGTTTAATATTTGATAGTTCCATTCATAGAAACCCACATCATAAAAATGAATATTAAAACTTACATTAAAACAACATGGAACCATAACGGTTACCCAAAGTTACTCATAACTAGATTCCCTCATAGGAGAACATAGGTGGGATGTGAAAACATGGACATGGGGGATGAATATAACCATCAAGTTCTGATGGGGAGTGATGAAGAATATAGTGCAGCGAAATTAAAATATCACAATTCCATAAATCAATGATGACCTAAAGAACTATTTGATTAATCAGAAACAAAGTTACTATGATAACATTTTATTTATAGATTATTTTCCTAAAGTCAAATATTTTTCATGAAAATATATACTTTCATGATTTTAGGAAAACCTCACCCTTTTTTGTTACTTGATTCACTTCACCTCTTTCTTAAAAAAGGAAGTTGATTTTTTCATTCCTAAAGAACTAATGGATCATGATATTTATGACAAGTCATCCCATCTCTCTTTAGTTACCATCAAAAAAAAAATTATATTAGGTTATCCAATATGCATGAATCCTCATGTGGTGGAATAATAATTTAATCTCACAAACATAATCTTAATTTTAACTTAAACATCCCATAAATGGTTAACCTTATAACCCTTTTGAATGATGAAAATCTATAACATTGGAAACAAAGTCACAAAATCATCTTAAAATGGATCCACCATATATCACAAAGTAGATATTTATTGTTACATTACAAATATGTAAATACCCTCATCATTCATCCTCTTAAAACATGGTAATAACTTGAATTACCATAAATCCTTTTTGTAAACATCCATGGATCATTATTTCAAAGTATATTGGATATATTCCTTAAAATAAAAAAAAAGTTGTAAACTTGATAGAATAAACCACTTGTTAACAAGTCCTAAATTAGTTCAAAGGTAATCATTACTTTCCAATTTACTTATTCCTATCCAAAATATCTTTATCCAATCAAAATTATCTTAAAATAAGGAACACATTAAGCATTGTCTTCCCTTAGTCAAAATACCATCCTATCATTAAATAAATTTTCCAATCCATCGAAAACATTCAACATAATCATGTAAATCCTTAGATAAAACCATATACTAAACAATTATTTCATATTTCACCATTCATAATACATAATTTTTGAATCCTAATATATATAAACTTTAATTATTACACTTCTTATATAATTAATAAGAAGGCTACCTAATCCTATTAATTAATACCTCTTTCTTTCACATTTCTTCTATAGTCTCATCATCATCAGTAATATAACCATTACTCATTCCACCTTTCATATTCTCTTCAGGAGATTTCCACTTAGGACATCAATTTTTATAATTAAAATTCATTCCAAACTTAAATAATTTAACATTTGATGATGAATTAAGAAGGACAATATTTTCATCCATTTGGTTAGCTGAACCCTCCATTTTTCATTTATATTTACTTGATTTGTGTACTTCATTTCCACAGTAAAACACCTTCTTGTTCCTATAATACATTCACTTATGAGATTCATTCCACATTCTTGGCACAAATGAAACCAAATATTCATTAATCTATGGTCTCCATTAACTGAACTCTCAACGAACTCCTTCCTTCTCTTCTTAGGTGAGTCCGATAGTTGGTTAAATTATAAATTTTTGATCATGTTCCTTTAAAACTGATTAGGCATGATCACGACATACTTCAATCTAGTGGTCATCCCATTTGACTTATCATTAGTATATTGTCCATGACATTCAATGTTAATCATGTTCTATCTAATTCCCTCCATTGGATAAAACCATAAATCATTGAATAATAAATGATTATCATAGTGAGGAACCACATAATAATGAAAATTCACTTGTAATATGTCTAAGTTATGACAAATTCCTTAATATTTTTCACCTTAAGTTTATCCTAGGTTATTTTTAGTAATATTCTTATTTAATCCTTCATAATGGTTCATGAATAGTTTGTGAATTTCTAAAGAATATCCCCTAGGAGTGTCAAACCAGGTGTGAAGAAATTCCTGTTGTTGTATACCATATTACCCCGAGTCAGGACTGGGATATATTTTCAGAATTTTGATGGCTAGGTATATCTGTGCCAAATACACATCCACTTGTAGTATCCAAATAGGGATGTATTTCTAGGAAACCACTCACTATATCCTTTATACCAAAATTCTAGGACATTTTCCAATACTTATCCTTATCCTTAAACTTATCCATAGATATGTCCATATAGTTCTCACTAAGGCATTCTCATCCTAGTTTCCAATAGATAACTAAACATTTTCTCTAATACCAACTATACCAACCATATCTTGACATATGTTAACATCACATCACTTTTGAGTAATACTTAAAACATTACAAAAATAGATGCCAAAATACCAATTTAGTTTAGTGCCTTTGGAAACCTAGAAACATAAACACCAGTACATAATTTATCTACATTATCTCCCACTAGTTTCTTCATGAATATAACCCTTATTAGACACATCATACTTAATACATATGTTAATAACCTGGGAAAGGACACATAAAAGGGGATAAGATCATATGATTAGTAAGGGTAAATAAGGGAGACATGTAAGCATAAACATGAACATAGGGGTATGAGAACGTGATCATAACATTATAAAATCTCACCCTAAATACTAAAGATCATAAACATGAATTATGGAATAAATCTTGATATTTCACAAGACATGAATCATAAAAAAATAAAGAACATGATCCATGAAAGCATAAAATAATAAGAAGACATAGAATTATGGAAAACACATAAGCATATAATATTATTTCCATAGTAGTTAACACATTGCTTCTAAGGCCATCTTAGTGTACAATGTCTATTATGAACTGGGTTCACTCCCCATTCCAACTCTGTATTACTAAACTAAGTTAACTCCTTTTTCCAACCATATAATACTAATCCTAGTTCACTCCTCATTCCAGCCATGTCTATCCCATGAGATATAAATACATACCCAATGCATTTGAGGGAGATATAGGTCACACCCATCTCATAATGAAATCATACATACATGTGCCAAAAATTAATAAAAATAATATCATAACCTATGAAATGAAATGGGTGTTATAAACATATAATCATTTCTTAACTTGTGGGAAAATATATGTTTCATAATAATTTCATCAGAGCATAAATCATGAAAGGAAGTGGGTTTCATAAGAATTTAACCCATGAAAGAGAAACATGTTTCATAAAAATAATTCCATCATAACATAAATCATTCATATAAATAATATGAATGAAAAAAATTGAATTATTTCCCCAGAAAGGCATGATTAAAATCAATATATTTCATCTTATATTGGAAATAATTTTGAAATATCTTTTAAAAACACTTCATGAGAAAATAATACTTTTTTCCTTTGAAAAATGATTCTTAAAACATTAAATCTTTTGAAACCTATTTTCATGAAAATAAACTTGAAAACATTTAAAGGGAGCATTGAAAACCTTTTGAAATCCATTTTCCTTTGAAAACTTATAGAGGGGATTGAAAACCTATTGAAAACCATTTTTCTTTCAAAACATATAAAAGAATCTTGAAATTTTTTTGAAACCCTTTTCTTTGATAATTAATTTTAAAAAAATTCTTAAAAATTAAACTTTTAAAAATCAAAATAAATCATCAAATAATTGACATCGATTAAATCTATACATGAAATATAAGATAAAAATAACATTCCTTTTTCACGATAAAAATGTTATAAAAATTACTCATTCGAAAAGTGATAAGAAGATTAATTTGAAAACATTGGTAAAAGACAAAAAAGTAAAAAATGTATTTTAATAATCATTGGATATTATAAGAATATTCTTGGAATCCCTTTTTGGAAAGCATGGTTTTGAAGGAACACATATTTATAACCGAAGAGAGAGGTAAGGTCATATTTTCTTAAAAACATTTTCTTAATTAAATTAATTACCAAATAGTGGGAAAATGGTACTAATACATGAAGTAATCAAGACTAAAAAATGGAGAATAAAATTTGTAATTTTTATTGAATTATGGTTCATAATATTTCATTAATGAAAATATGATCATAAACAATCTTGATGAATGGTGATATTATTTAAATAAACTATTACCACTGGTTACTTTGATTCACACATCCCATTTAGGAAAATAAAATTAAATGGATTTTTAAAATATAATTAAGAAAATTATATTCATGATATAAAATTTAAAACATAGTTTATACACCTCATATAAAAATATAGGTGTATAATACAACATATGTCTCAAAGAAGGAAAAGTGAGACAAAATTATTTTTTCGATTTGGTATATTTTGAAACATAAACCCCGTGACCGAAAGATCATAAAATGGTTATGTAAACACCAATAGATTTAAGTATAATATTAATTAAATACATACATGGTTAGTATATACACCACACAAAATAAGTGAGTGGTTAATAAGGCATGTATTTCACAGAAATAAAAAGTGAGATGAAATTCCCTTATCTTGAGTTCGACTTGTCTCATATGTCTTTATATTCCTGAATAATAAACTCAAGTTAATTAATTAATTTATTTATAACCTTTTTCAAGTTTATTATTTATTTTACTTAATTTATTACTATGTCGTATACAACTACTTAAACAATTAAGTTTAAGTTGGGTGTTTTGACCAAATTCAGTTCATATGTTAAAAATGACTTTGGTTGGCAGATTATGGTCAAAGGGTTAATTATATAAATATATCATGAATAAAAATAAATAAATAATTATAATAATTATTAATAAATTATAATTTTAAAACCAATCATTAAATATGGTTGTGAAAAATTAATCAATGTTACAATCATGGAGACGGTAGGCTGTACGTATGCATGGGTAACATTGCCATTTCTCAGTGATCATTATATAAATAAGGTAAGTAACATTAATATTTCTAGAATGATAATTATATAATAATTACCAAATTATTTAATCATATATACTTATATATATAATTCTTGTGATTTAAATATAATCACATCGTGTCGAGGAGGCGGTAGTCCACATGTCCACGAACGACATTATCACTTTATAAGTGTGTGAAAGGGTAATAAATAAAATGGTATATATTATATTTATAGAAAGGTAACTATTTCATTAATTCCATATATATTTTTTGTATGTCACATATTTTTAATTAAATCCATCCTTTATACATTCCATGTAGTTTTTGAATGAATCATATAACATTGAGGTGGCGGTGGTCTGCATTTCCTCAAATAGAATTATTGTATTTACATAAGATGAAAAGTATAAAGATATGTATTATAAAATAATTAAATAATATTAAATACATTATAAATATCATTAATATTATATAAATATATATTTTTCATCATAATTTCTATAATTAGAGGTGGTATGGGAAGAATGAACAATCATCATTTTATGAGGCGGTAGTTCGCCATACACATAAATAGTATTTTTATTACCCATTAGATGGAAGTGTGTGTATGTGTAGAAATAAATATAATCATAAAAACATATAAATATATTGATAATATTTGTTTTTTTATAATAATTAAATAAGTATATTGGAGGGTATGTATAATTAAAATAAGATAAAGGAGCTTAAAGTAGGATGTTACCTCTTCTTTGGGTAACTCCTTCTATTTTTCACCAAATTACTTCCTTGGATTTATTTCTATCTATATAGAGGCTTTAAGGAGGATGGTAGAGATGTTGGGGATCTATTTAGGTATATTATGGTTGATCCAATGTGGCTTGATAGGTGTAAGGAAGTGGGAGTAGAGGAGGCCTTTTATTGTGGAGGAGGAGTGGCACTCTTATAATATTTTGGAAATGGGAAACCTGACCCACGTTTTTTAATTGAAAGTGGATAAAATAATATTAATAATTATATAAAAGTTAATATAGGGTCTAAATATAGTCATAAAATGTATTTTGGACAATTTTATAGGTCATATTAGGCCTCAAGTTTGGGGTTTAGTCCCTTATTAAGATTAATTTAACCTTAATTGTTGCAATTAATTTTAATTACCTGTACTAATTGTTTTGATAAAAAAATAATTTGATGTTATTATAAATTAGAAATTATGATTATTAAAAATATGGAATCCATTTTTAAAAATTCAAAACATAGAAGTGGTATAAATTAATTTAAATTCAATCCCACAGACGAGATGACAATGCGGGTTTTAAAACTAAAAATGTTGTAAAGTTTGTTGTATTTTTACAATTAATTTCAAAGTGAAATAGATCCAAATGAACTAAATTGAATTGATTGATAAAAAATTAATCTATTTAAACTTTTAAAAAATTAAAATGTTATTTAACTATATTAATAAATTAGACAAAAAAGTAGTTTTTAATTAAAATTCAGTATTTGTAACTATTCATTAGAAAATAAAACTTCATAAAAAAATACCAAGAAATATCAATAACCTAATTTTTATGATTTTATTTCAAAAATTATTTTTATTTTGACATATTAAATCTATAAAAGTTACAAAATTTTTAATTAAAATGGTTTCTCCATTAAAAGGATGTAAAAACGCCTTAATAAAAATATAGGTTTTTAAGTATAAAATTGTGTTTGTTCATATTTTATGTCTATAAAATCTATTAGATGAATATCAAAAATATTTTATTGAATATATATATATATATATATATTGAATTAATAACATTCACTAATTGTAATTAATTTTATTTATTAGGGTAAAACAGCTTTGTGACCATAAAATAATAATATTTTCCTTTATATTGAATCAATTTTCATATTCATTTCTAATTGATTGGTAACCTATAAATTCACCTTATATTTCTAAAAACCATATATTTTCATAAATTAGTTAATACTATTCATAACCATAAATTTAATAGCTAGGTTATATCTTATTATATTAAATAATAACATTTTAATAATATATTATTGTTTAGTAAAACTCAGTTTTGCATGTTACACAAGACATCAAGGAAAGTAATTGTTGCATGTAATACAAACTAACATCGATTTTCTGTATAGATAAATATAAAATTTATGTTTTGTGTAGTGTATGTTTAACTTGTTTTTTCATGTAACGCAATCCAAACACAATTCTTTAATATAAAATGAACTAATTTTAGTGCAGTGTAAAATGAAAAATATAAAAAAGTTTAAATTAATTCAAGAAAAAAACATTTCACAAAAATATCAGGGTGTTACATCTGTCCCGCCATAATTTATAAGATGTGTTAAGATTTATACTTGGAGGGAATGGAAATATAATCCCATTAATTTTTCATAACATGAATATATTCCTACTACGATCCTTAATTTCCTACTAGTTAGTACTGACAATACTCCAGTACCGGGGAAGATATATGAATCTTCCCCTGATTTACAATATGGATATACTGATTGTATTCTCCAATTGTCTCTATATTTTCATGGCGGTCTTGATATGAATATATAGAAATTTTCATCTACTCATAGTAGTTTTCTGCTGTATTTGGATGATGTGCTTCATGTGAATTAGTAGGGATTTTCATATACTTATTTATTATCGTCATATTTTACTGACATGATTGGTATGTATGCATATGAATTTGAATCTTATTGGGGGTTTCTCTAGTATTTTTATCATGACATTAAAATTCATTTGTCATAATTTTCATCTTCTCATAATTGGTTGCCATTATATTTACATGGAGGAATTGATTTGAATGATCAGTAATTTATGTCTACTTATAGTTTTCCACTATATTTGATTGACATGATTCATGTTCATTATCATGGATTTTCATATGCTTTTTGATTATCATTTTATTTGACTGAGATTCATGGTATGCATCCATAGAAATTTTTATCTTCTTTTGGGTTTCCACAGTGTTTTCATAGTGAGTTTTACATGCATTGGTAGGAATTTATATCTTCCCTTAGTTTCTTTCTATCCTATTTACATGATGGTCTTGATTTGAACAAGTTGTAATTTTTATGTTCTTATATTTTTCCACTATATTTATTTGACGGGATTCATGTGCATTTGAAGGAATTTCATCCACTCATTTCTGCCATATTTTCATGATGGGATTCATGAGAGTGAGAAAAAATATATATTTTCCCATAGGATGCCTCCATATTTACTTGGCAGGCTTCTTTAGCAGTAATAAAAATAATGACCAATTACTGATTGTCTGAATGCCACCCTCTATGATCCAACCTAGGGACTTGGGTATGTTTTACATTAGATAGGGCCTACAGGGAAATATCCTTAGCATGGAAAGGATATAGATCCATACGATGTTGGTGGTGATGATTTTTGGTAGGGTCCCTCAAGAGGGACCCCTGTGATTTTGGTATAAAGTGTTTGGTGATTTTATCAGCCTCCCTAAGGTAAGTGAGTCACTTGTTATCATGTTCTCGGGATAGGCTCCCGAAACAGTTTGAAACAACTATTGGGGTCATTAGGTTATAGACCACCGATCATCAATGGGGAGATTCCTGGAAGGGATTAAATGACAAGAGGGCCCATCAATCCACCTACAATGTTGGGGAAGTTCCGTTTTGGTGGTACTCTCAGACCAATGCAATTGAAACTCAGCATTGAAGACATTGGGTGGGAAATGACATGCTTTGTTTGGTTGACGATCCAACATGTGTAGTGGCTGATGCACATGCCTAAAAAAATTAGTGATATTCCATTGGATTGAAGAGAGTTATAGGGAACAGTGCCTATTATATATGTGACCAATACATATATATTTTTCAAAATAGCATCTCATGATCAAATGCATAACTGATGGTCTTGTTTGGACCTCTTCCAATTTAGATGTGAAAGGGGACAAATGTGGGGTAACACTGCCACCTTGGTTAATGATTCATGTTGAGTTCACTTTTTTGATTCCAATGAAGGTCTTGAACTCAATGGTTAATTTTTGGAGGTTTTTTTTGTACAATCATTTACATTGGGTTTTCTACCTCTGAACGATCTCTAAAAGGTTTTTTTCGTGGTGCCGAAAACTCCCAACAAATTTTATATCCATGATGACTCATAAACCAACATTACAAAGGAAATAATGTGTTGTGTAACTTGGATAACAACACTTAAGAACTCACATTGGTCAGGATTATGAGAATTTAGGCTCATCACACCATTTTGTGGCGAACTATTTCCTATTTTGGAAATCTCTTATATATTTAAGATATGTCCACAAATCCTTTTCTCATTCCCAAGTGTGTATAATATGGATCACCCTAAGGTAATGAACAATTGCAGACATGCATGGGTTCATAATCTTCTATTTATATTTGAGTTTCCTCATCAATGGAGGTATATGTATGTATCTGAGGTTTTTCATCAATGGAACCCTTTTATAAATGGATTAGATATTCCTTGGTTGTTCATTAGGATGATACTGGTTTAAGACCTAAAGTGGGGTACTCTGGATTTTATTTTCATCTTGGGAGAAGGAAGTTGTATTAATATTAGGATCAAACCCATAATATGGGATTCCTATGTATCCTCATGATATGAATCAAAACCCACATAGTTTAGTGCCACTTAACATGACACATCACCATTTAAGGTCATGTGATGAGGACCAAACCATGTAGTTTAACATCATACAATAAGGATGTCCAGGGAAAGGTACCTGGTCAAGGGTGGTGTGGGACTTACACTCTAGTGACTTGAGTTACCTAGAAGAGATGTGGTCTCCTAGGTGGATATGAATCTATAGGTAATTTATCCAAGAGAACATTAGGATGAATTTGGTTTTAGGGTTTGGACCTCGGTGAGATGTCCTACATATCCCAGTTAGTTGGGAATCAAAGATAATGTAGTTCGGTAAGTGGTTGATATTACACTAAGAAAGAATCCCATTGAGCATGATTGAGGCTTATACCTTATAAGAGACCCATATGGTACTGCTTCAATGGGAACATTTCCCTTTGAAGATTGAGGCATGGTTCGTGGTGTACACCATATAGGAGGCCCATTCTAATGGAGTTTGGGGAATAAATCTATGGAGAAGACCCATTTGAAGGTTTTGGATCATGCAGATGTTATTATATCCACAAACCTCTAAGCCCACGTGAGTCATTCTCAGCGTGTGAGACAATATGAAACATTAAATGTAAAGATAAAATGATTCTATCTATCCGCTGGTAGACAGAGTCTGAGGTAAAAAGGGAGAAGGAGAAGTATTTGAGTGTTCTTTTCTTCTATTTTATTTTAGTATATTGGATAGTCACATCTGGTGACCCATATGACTACTCCCCATACTGGTGAAGAGGAGAAAGAGCACTAAATCCCACAAGAAGGGCTATGGTCTTACTCAAAATGGGATTCCCTAGTGGTCCTGGGGTAAGATAGGAGTGGCCAACATCACCACTCATCAAAGGGAAATGCTAGTGGTTCCCCTCAATCCATAGAATAGGGAGGTCCACATGAGAACCTCCAAAGTCAAAACACTTGTTACCAGGATAATGTAGACTTGAGAACATTATGAGGGCCCCCCTTGCTGAGGTGGTTACACATGTGACTCTTCTTACTATAAGTATGTAGACTCGAGGGGGGGGCATAATGATGTGCCCAATAATTTGATTATATATCTTATATGGCATTGGAAGAGACATTAGTCTGATGTCATTATACTTGTTTGAAGAGGGACCAATGTAGGGCCTGATGATATGATGGAAGGGTGTGATGGGTGGTGGAGAGAAGAATTCCCTAGGATGCCCTATTCCATGTATCATGTTCTTATGTGGGATGGGGTTCCCTTTTCATAGCATGTTGTTACATGAGTGAGGGTACAATCAACATAATGTTGTGTTACATGGACCTGGGTTCTGCCTATATAGCAGGTTGCTACATGGGGATAGGTTCCATCCACGTAGTACGTTTCTACACAGGGCCAATTTCCTCCCATGTGGAATTTTTCTACATGGGAAAGGGTTATTCCTGTATATCATTTTTCTATGAAGGGTTCTTATCCGCAACTGGGTCATTCATTTATACCCCATGAAATGGTATTTGTGAAGGGGTGTAATGCTTTTGGATGGCTAGATGATTTTAATTTCCTCTTTAATGTTATGTGGTGGCTTTACCTACTAAGAATCTATGGATATATACCAATTAATATTTGAACCTGTGATTTTTTCATCTCATTCCCATCACTCCTCTCTTAGGGTCCCTTCTTCAATTCCCCTCAATGGTCTTGTAGATGCTGAAAAAGTCCGCAACTCCCAGAGGAAGTTTCAAAACGACGAAGCGAGGTCATATTCGGAATTAGAGGCCCGATCCGGAGGCCTGGGAAGTGGTGTGAAAAATAAAGGAGGATCCGTGCGAAATATTTTTTGGCACGCGAAGCATTCCCGGGATTTGCGTAATCGAGCCGCTGGTGTGCGCAATTTTGCGCGCCCCGGTTCCACGCGATAAAGCTTTGTGCGCCGACGGTTCCCGTCGCGGAAACTTTCGCGCGCCGCCTGGATTCTGCGCCGGTGGGTGCATATAAATAGAAGGCGACCCCTGACGGTTTGGGGGTTGAGGAATTCGGATTGGCTCTCATGCGCGCAATTCGACTCCCCCCGTGCGCAATATGACTTCCAGGTAATCCCTCTTTTCACGCAACCTTGCCCCAGGATTTGCCTTTGCGCGCAACTCCACTGGCTTAAGTGAATTTTCCTCCTCCTCCGGGTACTTCCCTTGCACGGAATCTGTGTCCCGTGTGTGCAATCCCCTTCCTTGTGCACAATACCGTGCGTGCAATCCCTTTTCCTCACGAAATTCTCTGGCCCTATTGCGCGCCATCCCAGTGTTTTACGCGCAAAACCCAGGACCACTCACCTTGGCGTCCCTTGGATGCCTCTCTGCACCGGCACCTAATGTCTCCCCTTCCAGGCATGCGCTCCATGCGTTGTTTTCCCGCAAGGTCTTCCAGGCTCATACGAAGTAACCTCAAGGTCCCTTGGGCGGTGTTTCCCATTGTGTTTCTTTGACTTATGCTTCTCCGCATAGGCATGCTAACGGCTATTGCTTCTTCACATAGCCATGCTAACGTGGACCCCCCAATGGTTCGCCCTACAGCCCCCCTTCACTACGGCCTTTCCGATTCCTTCCTTCCCACAAGGGGTAGATGGAATTGGGAATGTAATCCCTAGGGGTGTGGAGCGAACCCACCACGTCCAAGCTGCAGGACGTTAAACTGCTAAGCACCTCGTCCTTAACACATGACGTTAAACTGTGGTCCGACCCCGTGCTTCGCACGTAGGGTTCCCCCAGCTCAGACATTTTTTACGCCTCTCATATCTATTGTAATGGACTCTTCCTCACATGGAATGAGATCCTCCTTGTCGGAGTGGCGTTTTTCCACGGGGGAAGGGCCACCTCAGAGCGTAAGCCCATAGCCTCTCTTGAGGAAGGTTTCACCCATGCATCCCCATACTTCCCCCTACCAAGTCTAGTGGAGTGCCTTTCCCACTGTGCTTTTTCGCACCACGGGCCTCCACCTTGGAGTAAGCCCCGACACCAAGGGCCCCTAACAACACATAAGACCCTATTTCCTCTTTGGGCCGCTCATCGCGTAAGCCCCATTCCGCTTCTCACGGACGCACCTTTCGCGACGTGATCATCTGGTCCCTACTGCCTCTTGTTTCTAACACCGAGCATGACTCACGTGGGATTAGAGCACGTATCGACCATGAAATCCTCCTATGGACAGCCTCAGAGTGTAAGCCCCATACCAACGAACTACGTGGACTTTGATTTGTGATAACGCATGGTACGTAGGAAGCCTCCACGAGGTTCAAGCCCACCACCCGGTCGTTCCGACCTCTCCATGTCGGTTCCCTAACCACCATGGTCCGCCTCAGAGCGTAATCCCCCATATCCAACATGGACCGCCTCAGAGCGTAATCCCCATATCCACATGGCCCGCCTCAGAGCGTAAGCCCCATATCCACCAGGGGCCACCTCAGAGCGTAAGCCCCATATCCACATGGGCCGCCTCAGAGCGTAAGCCCCATACCCACCATGGGCCGCCTCAGAGCGTAAGACCCAAATCACTCATCCCGCATGACGTTAAACTGTATCTCGTCCCGCATGATGTTAAACTGTATTCCCCCGCTTGGGCCGTCTCAGAGCATAAGCCCCATACCTCACATCCACGTCTCATCATGACTTCTCCACTCAAGCCCACGTGCCTTGGGAAGCTCATGCCCTAGCCCAGATATCTTACTTCCTCCAGGATCCAATCTATGCATCCATTCTCATGGGTCACCTTTTTAGGTGTCCCACGATATCACCAAACTACATGGACTTTGATTCCCTGCCATGGGGATACGTAGGAAGCCTCCACGAGGTTCAAGCCCATCGCTCCATCATCCATCCTGGTCCTTACCCGGGCCGCCACATCCCGGTGAGATCATGCCACTCCACCCACTCCATAGTATCCGGGAATCCGCCCACGTGTTGGCCCCAACATCGGTGTTCCCCCTAGGGGGTCCTTCAATCTGATCCACTATCATTGTTTCGATCAGTCCGATCTGTCTCCGCAAGACGTTAAACTCGCGGCATACCCCATGTTAAACATGGGAAGATGAGGAAAATCTCAGATGGTACATATTCCCTGCGTTCGATGTGGGATGCCTCGGGCTTCCGCGAACTCGAGAAGCCCTGTGATAAGG
This sequence comes from Viscum album, assembly GCA_963277665.1. Taxonomy (NCBI): domain Eukaryota; kingdom Viridiplantae; phylum Streptophyta; class Magnoliopsida; order Santalales; family Viscaceae; genus Viscum; species Viscum album. The sequence continues at coordinate 1,332,759,670 of OY728132.1, read as the reverse complement.
GATAGAAGACAGAACTGCTGATCCCCAGTGTCAAGACATGCCAACGACACCCCAACGCGACCGTTCTCCTCACCGAAGGTTGCTGCCCCGACAAGACCCCTTGGAGTGTCTCAATGGAAGTAGCTTAATTAACTGGCGTCTATGCAGATATGGCACCGGGAACGAGCTTCACGAACCCGTCTTAAATCTATGAGGGAGACCCGGATTATGTGATGAGCTCCGAGGAGGAATCCATGGAAGGAAGAACCAACATCCCATCATCCTGGTTTCGATCAAGGAGCAGACGTCCCTGAATAAGGAACGGATGCCGCCCGCCTTTGGAAAGTGGGAATGCGGGGCTGCGAGCCGCGCATCCTCCCATGCGTGATGTACACGCGCGCACGCCCTGGCGTAAAAGCGTCGGAAACAGAAAATGGTGAACCCAACGTGAAGCTCTTCTCCTCAATATGGGGAGAGGTAGAGTTTGGGATGTCGGAAGATCAGCATGTCACTAGGTCCGGGTACCTATCACCGGGACGTGAAACCCTCTAGGGGTTGAGGCAGTCAGGATGTTGTGCACTCCGTTCTGCGACGTCGTCAGCGTGGATCCATCTCGCCGACCACGGAAGACGGGATGATGCTGGGCTATTGGTTGTCAATTTCTTTTCCTGTTAGTACTGATGGGTTCATCTCCCTACTTCCAGGAATCAGATCACTGCATCCGGAGCTCGGTCGCCACCTGCCCACCGGCGCAGGGGCAGGGGCAGTACCGACGCGGATACCCCACGTGGTCCCGCCTTTTCCACAGTCACTCCGACTCCGATTTCCACGACTGTCGGGCGCTCACGCCCCCTATCCCCGTCAGAAATCATCCAGCGTAGGGTGATCAACGACCTGGTTCGCAGGTACGACGAGGAAGGGATCATCCCCACCAGGGGCCTGGCCCATTTGGATCTAGAGGCGGCTACGCCTCACCACCATCTCCGCCCCCAAGGGCCGCGCAGGGAGCTGCCGCTACCCACTCTCACGTTCAACCGCTTCAGGAGCCTATCCCCGGAGCGCCTTGACACATCCGTCCCCTACGCCAGTGAGGTGGGGGATGTCCGGGTCCACCCGATCGAAGACCCGTCCCAGGGGTTAATGGAAAGAACCCCCTCCAGGCTGCATCAACGTCATTTCCCAACTCTCCGGGATGAGGAACAGGAAATCTTTGTGCCCGCACCACCGGCTCCAACCCATCTGACCCGACGCCAGCGTCGGGCGCGAGCAGAAGAGATTACCCATCCTGGGGCAGCAACCTTAGTAGCCATTGTGGCCAGATCCACTGCTGACGCCTGCTACTAGATCCCCGCACATGTTGGGCAGGGGAAGTCACATGCCCGACTGGGATCGAGGCCCCGACCGCCCTACAGGCAGGTTGGGTCGACTCTCCCGGTCGCGGGCACATGCAATGGCCACTGTGGACCAATCCGCGGTAGTGCCACCCATTATGAAGGCTCATTTCGTGCCACTGATGTGGGAAGCTGAAGGCTTCTTCGCGACAACCATGCTCCGGGTATGACTCCTTCCAGCGCCCACTGCATTGGGTATGAGGTCACTCCCCCTACCACTGGCTGCGAGTATGGAGCCGTTGCTTATCCAGTGGCTCAACCACATGGAGGTCCTCCCCATGTCCCTTTCGAAATCTGTCCCGGTGCTTCCCGCACCCCGGCCTGTAGTCCCCTCTGCCCCAGCACTATTGCGGCCAGGGGACTCCTTGAAGGAAATCATCCTTACCTTGAGGAGCCACCCAGGGGCAGGAAGGCGGGGCGTCGTCGCTGTAGGAGGAATCTCAGGGGAGTCCGGGCAGAAATTAGACCGGTCCATTTCTCAGACTCTGAGGCGGAGTACGACTCGATGGTAGAACCTTCCCCCGACCTTCTGAGTCGAGGGAAGAGATGGGGACACGCCGCGTCCGTCTTGTACTCCCCGAATGCAAGATCCGTATGATTCCCTCCTCCCTCCGAAGGTATATCCAGGAGGACGAGGACTTGGCGTATCCCCATGGTTCAAACCTATAGTTACCACTAGCCTCCCCGGAAGTGCCTTCCACCTTAGTCAGGGAGGGTGGGGAACTTTTCTAGGGACCGATGGAAAAGTCGCAAGGAGACACACCCTCGGCGAGCACCGGCGCTGTGACAGGAGGCCCATTCGCTGGCCCATCCTATCGCGATGTGGCAGCCAGGGCACTGAAGCCCTTGGAGGACGACTGAGGGATCGTCGGCCAATCGGCATGTTCGCCGTATTCCCCGCCGGCCAGCCCACCGGCCCGACGACCTGCCTCAACGCCGTTGCTAGCTCCTTAGCCATTATCGGTTTATGAGCCGGGGAAGCAAGGTCCGGACCCCGAACCAGAGTCATGGAGCTTCTGGACCGTCCTCACAGCGGGACACTTCCCCGAGAAGTTTTGGTCGGTCGCAGGGTCGAATTTTGATATACCAGAGGCGCTCACCCCGGGAGAGTTTGAATGTTTCCACCAGACTCTTCGGTTGACTCACTCTTGTCTTCTCCATCATCTAGCGCCTTATCCCGGGAGTCAAGCACATCTCGAGGATATCGGTGAGCAGTGCCGTCGGGTCGACCTGGAAGCGCTCCCTACGGTTCGGCACCCCGAGTCGCCTGGCCACCGCAGGGACCTCCAGTAACAATGCGTCCAGAGTTTTCAAGTACTCCGCAAAGTTATCAAGGAATCCACCCCCCACGCACACATCCGTGGATGGGGGCAGTACGCTGCCCTTCTTTTCTATGAAATCCTCCGACAGCCCGATTCACCAGGCAGCCCTGAGGGAATGTCGCCAAAGGCAGTGGCAGTCAACATGGATGACCTTTCAGATGAGGGGAACGGTGTGGAGCTCCTCGATGGGGACTCACCCCCTGAGGACAAGCCGCCACTGGACCCATCTGGGAGGATTACTCACCACCATAGGAGCCTCCTAGTTCTCCCCACACCCACTGAGGCACTGACACTGAGCCGAAACATCGGCAAGGGTAAGGTGCATGTCGGGGTTGTCAAGCTCGCTGACCCATCTGCCTTGGTGTAGAAGGCAGAGGAAGATCCCGAGAAGGCCACACTACGCCAGCATCTTGCTGAGAAAAAGAGGCTGGTTGATGAGCTCTTAGCCGAACGCATCGTAGAGCGGCGACCTGACTACGATAATCCTAGGCCGGGACAGCAGGGGCAGGAGCACCTACCCCTTGCTGAGATTCCATCAGGCAACCGCAACCATGTCGTGTTCGCCGACATGGGAGAGGCCGGAACCCATGGCAAGAGGGCGTGATACGTCTCGTCGAACCCTCCCGAGCGGCGGGATCACCTGGGGGACCATGCTCGGTTTCCTCCCGCTGCCCTGAGAGTCGCTCCGCCAGCCGCTCCGCGAGCTGCTAAGCTTGACTACCAGATTGGAGAGCTCGACAATGCTCTTGTGGTTAGAGATCCCCGTCAGGATAGGAATCCATTTCCAGACGATCTGATGGAAGTGCTCATCGTCACTTTGGAGGCCCTGGAAACTCGGCAGGTGGCAATCCCACCAGACGACAAGCCATACCCAGCATGCGTGGATGATATTCCGGCCCCACCAGGATTTGGGAACCCCACTTTCGCCCCCTTTAACAGGACAAGATACCCGCCACAACACCTGACCCACTTCAACTCGAGGTGCGGGCCTATGTTGGGAACTCCGGCACAGCAGGAGGCTGCCAAGCTCCGTTGCTTCGTTCAGACACTGTAAGGACCAACCTTTGTCTGGTACATCCAGCTCCCTGTTGGATCTGTGACTAGCTGGGAGGACCTTCTCTGGAAATTCCTCTACCAGTTCAGTTCCACAACCCGGAAGACGAACATTGCAGACCTCTTCAGGTGCAAACAAAGGCCCGACGAGCGAGTCGCGGACTTCGTCGCCCGGTGGAAGGGGCTCACGTACTCCCTTGACATGCCACTGACTCAGGAGAAATTACTGAAAATGTGTGTAGGGAACATCAAGGTAGATATGGTTCCTTCTCTGATCACTCAGAATTACCCTGGAGGGTTCCGAGACTTCTCAGACAAGGCTCAGCGCCTTGAAGAATCCCTGCAATAGGACAGTCAGGCACGCCCGCTGCCTCCTGTAATATCTGCAAGGAGAGCCGCCAGAGCCAAGCCCGCTGCTGTAGCCCAGGTAGAGGCTCCCAGATAGCTAGAGTTTCTACCAGTAAGGCCAGCTCAGCAGCCCCATAGGGGTCCACCCCCACGGGAATAGCCTCCGGCCTGGCAGCGACCGCCTCAAAATCGGCAGGCGCCTCTGCATGACGCACCACCACCACCCAAGAGAGATAATCATGCTCCACCTCCTCAGCATGCTCCTCCGGCCCCTGGTCATAGTCAGACTCCAAGAGCCCCCTTTCCAGGTAGAAGGAATCAGACTTACTTGTTTGACGAGGCCCAGGTCCCCGGTTATTTCCGTAGTGCCTTGGAGCAGAGAATCGTACGGCTGCCTGAGTGCTGGAAGCGTCTCACTGATCACCCTAACTACTGCCCGTATCACCGGATCCTGGGGCACACCATCCAGCGATGCTATGTGTTCAAGTACTGGCTCCAAGACCAGATTGAAAACAACATAGTCAAGTTGGGCCCAACCCCGGCACAGGTGGCAGGTGTCTTCGTGAGATCAGATGGCAGCAGTGGTAACGAGGATGAGTGGCAGCAGGTTTCTGACCATGGGTCCTGAAAGTATAGCAACTAGATGGCCCGCAGGATAGTTTCCCATTCCCATGGAATCATTCGTGCCTACCTGAGCCAGCTAGAGCCCTCAGAATCTGCGAGCGCCGCTTTGGCATCGTCGTCCCAGCTTACCTCTTCCCAGAAGAGCAAGCGGCAACACAAGAAGAAAGAACGCGCCCTGCCAGTGTCGTCATCTTCTCGCACGCTTGGCGATTTTATGCCCCCAGAGATGGGGATCCCTCCGAGACTCCATCCGGTAGCGGATGACTCCTTGAGTGAAAGCCCGGGGCACGCTTTGGTTAACACCGTAGAGTTGGTAAATCCCTTTTTGGCTCCCGGCGATGAGGAACGCCAGGTGGACTTCCCCAATGTCCCCAGCCGTCGCCAACGTCAGTGGAGATATGGCTACGCGAATCGCCAGGGCACGACAGTCGTCACCTCCATCCAGGCCGTGCATGCTAGTGAGACCAGGCAGCAGGCCCGATACAGAGATCAGCGCACGTGATCCCCTCACCCGGTGTCGACAGGTTCGCCTCCACCACCGTTTGTGTTGCTGGATTAGGTGGGACCACCTCGTCCGTGTCACAACCAGCCCAACCCTGCCACCGGCCAAATAAAGCCTTCCAGTCCTAATGTGGCAGCCACCTCTCGGGATTCGACTAGTGAACAACGAGACGTGCCTAGTACCAGTCAGTCACCGGTCCCGCCGACAGGGCCCGTCATACCTCCAATCACAGAGCGACCTTCTGTAAGAATAAGCTCGCGTTTGGCTCGAAAGTATGATGTCCTGAAGCACCTGGCCAGAATTCTGGAAAGGCTTTCTATCCTTGATGCCCTTCGCCCATTGTCTGAAATGCGCGAGGCACTCACCGAGGCTCTAAAGAGCCCCCTCCAGTTTGAGACGGAGGTGGCGGCCGCAGAAGCCTTCCACACCGAGGCGATTGAGGACGCCGAATGTCAGGTAGTTATCTCATTTTCCAGTGAAGATGAGGACCCTCCCATACAGGGGCACATTCGCCCACTATACGTCACCGGCCAGTTCAATGGCGTGGAAGTTCGCCGCTGTCTTGTTGACACGAGTTCCGGGATTAACCTCATCCCAACTCGGACACTTCTAAAACTTGGGTTGTATGAGGATGATTTAACTCCCTACGACCTCAGGATCCAGGGGTATGGTAGGACCGAGAAAACTCCACTAAGCAAGATTCATCTGAAGACCCAGTTCGGCATCCTAATTGCCAATACCGAATTCATGGTTGTCTCTCAGGACACTGCCTACAACACATTGATGGGAATTCCGTGGCTCCACCTTCACGCGGCGGTCCCATCCTCATATCACCAGTGCCTCAAATACTCCCTTAAGGGTCGATTGGGCGTGCTCCAAGGAGATGCGTCTCCTTTTGCCTCTTGTGAAGCCCGTTATCTGGACGCAGATTATTACAAGAGCAAGGACAGGCATATCTTGGTAGGTGAGGTCGAGCCCGCCACTGTCGCGAGTGGTCCCTGGGCAGGATTGGATGACGCATATGTCTTCCCAATCCATCGGTTGGAGGCCACAACCCCCAACATGGGGCAGTGCTTTTTTTGTTTCGGGTACCAGAGGAAGGCATATTTCCGGGTCCAAGCGACGGCGAGAAATCACCTCGTACTCTTACACCAGCCAGGCTCAGGTGATCCCCATGCCTCCTACCCCTGTACGATATCGGGATGTTGGGCTCATGGCAACGACAGTACGTCATACATGTCTATTTCGCCGGGCCAGAATCGATCGGCTCAAGCCAATGCGCCACCACTTCTTTGATATCATAAAGCGTGGCCCCTTGGGCCGAAGGCCAGATGGGATTGGATCAATCGCCTTTGTCGCCATGGTCTCCGCCCTGACATGGCGACCTCTGCCGCCCAAGCCGGCACCGGCTTCCCATCAGGGTCTGGCATCCCTGAGATAGCTCCCCCCGTGGATGATCCTTCCATGAGCAGAGAGAAGGACATGGAAGATTCTCCTCCTTACTTTGAGGAGGGCATCCCCACCACGGTCGACGAGTTAGTGCAGGTGAACCTCGGTAGTGAGGCGGACCCGAGACCCACATTGTTCAGCACCGCTATGCCCCCTGAGGAACGGAAATGGTACGTAGACTTCCTCAGACAGCACCATGATGTGTTCTCCTGGAGTTATGAAGAGATTCCGGGACTAGATCCCCAGGTAGCCGTCCACCCCCTTGGCCTTCCAGCAAACCATCATGGGTTCAAGCAGCCTCCCAGAAAGATGCACCCCTCTCATGGTGCCATGGTTGAGGCCGAAGTTGATAAACTCATCAAGGACAACTTCATCAAAGAAGTCCATTACCCCCGGTGGCTATCCAACATTGTGCCAGTTAGGAAGAAGAACGGGTAGATCAGGGTCCGTATCGACTTCCACGGTCTCAATCGCCACTGTTCGAAGGATGATTTTCCCCTTCCCGTGAAAGAGTTGTTGATCGATGTCACAGCCAGGTTCTAAGCCCTTTCCTTCATGGATGGGTACTTAGGGTACAACCAGATCCGGATGGCCCCCGAGGATGAAAAGTTCACTGCCTTCAGGGCCCCCTAGGGTACTTTCTGCTACTAGGTTATGCCCTTCAGCCTGAAGAATGCAGGTGCCACATATCAACGGGCCATGCACCGCATATTCAAGCCGATCCTTGGGATGCTGGTGGAGTGTTACGTGGATGACCTGGTGGTTAAGTCTCTTCAGTGTCGGGACCATCTCAAAGACCTTGAGAAAGTGTTTGGATTCCTCCGTTCTTGCCACTTAAAGTTGAACCCGTTGAAGTGTGCCTTCGGGGTCACCTCCAGAAAGTTTCTTGGATTCATTGTTAGGTATTGAGGCATCAAGATCGACCCAGAAAAGATCAAGGCCATCAGTCAGATGCCTCCCCTGAGTAATATTCAGGAGCTGAGAGGCCTTCAAGGCCACTTAGCCTATATACGCCGATTCATTGTGAATCTGGCCGGCAAGTGTAATCCCTTTTCCTAGATCATGAAGAAGGGCACCACCTACGAATGGGATGAGGAGTGTTAGGTCTCTTTTGAGGAAATAAAGCAGTATCTGCTTCAACCTCCGGTCTTGATGTCACCCATTTCCGGAAAGCCGCTGGTCCTTTACGTGACCGCCCTGGAGAAATCCCTTGGTGCACTTATCGCCCAGAAAAACAATGAGGGAACATAGAATAGCCTCTACTACCTCAGCCGCATGCTCCTCGATGCGGAAATTAAATATTCCCCCATCGAGAAGAGATTCCTGGCGCTCATATTTGCCATGAAGAAATTGCGGCACTAGTTGCAGCACCATGAGGTACAGCTAGTCTCTCGGGTAGACTCGTTGAAATACATCCTAAACCGAACTATGTTGACCAACCGATTGGCGCGCTGGGCGGTGATCCTCTAGCAGTTCGACATCAGGTTCGTACCTCAGAAGGCTGTCAAAGGACAGGCGTTGGCAGACTTCTTAGCTGCCCACCAAACCTGCGCGGACCAGCCACTGGATCTAGGCTTTTCTGATTAGGCAATCCTCTCAGTTGATCACGCCATCCCATGCTGGCAGATGAACTTTGACGGTGCCTCCTAGAGCCCCACCAGTAGAAGGATCAATGATCCTAGGCTTAACAGAGTGGTCCTGGGTATCGTCTTCCTCACCCCGGAGCAAGCCATTCTGCCGTATTCGTTTCTATTGTTAGAAGGCTGCACCAACAATGAGGCAGAGTATCATGCCCTCATTACTGGCCTCGAGTTGGCTCTCGAGATTGACGTACCCCATATGTATGTAAAGGGGGACTCCAAGATGGTCATTAAACAGGTCAATGGTGACTACGCTGTTAGAAATCCGGAACTCGTGCCATTGCTAGAGTGCACCCTCCATCTAATATCTAAGTTCCCCTCCTAGCCAGAGGTCGTTCACATTCCCCGGTCATGGAACAGTCGAGCAGATGCTTTGGCCAGCCTGGCCGCATCACTTACGGAGCCCGAATAGGATGACCTAATCATCCACATGGCGCACCAGATAATCATTGCTCCTGTTATTCTGGAAGGTGATCGTGGCCCGTGAGTGAACCATATCACCACTGGTGACCCTACGTCAGGATCCCCGGGGGCTTCAGGCGCGGTAATTGGGACAGTTCCTGATTGGAGGACGCCCTTGGTTGAATATCTCCGGCACGACAATCTTCCACCGGACCGAGCCAAGCGATAATGAATCCGACGCTGCGCGCTGCAGTTCACCCTTCAGAATGGTCCCAGCCTTGAGAAGCTCCTTTACAGGCACGTATTTGATGGTATTCTCCTCCGTTGTCTTCAAGGAGTCGAGATCCCACAGGCCATGCAAGAAGTGCATGCTGGTTCCTGTGGCGCCCACCAGGCCGGGCCGAAGTTGTCCCACCAGATTCGGAGGCTAGGATACTTCTGGCCCTCCATGATCTATGACTGCATTGAGTATGCCAAGAGGTGTCATGCGTTCCAAGTTCATACTAACTTTGTGCATCGGCCACCAGATCCTCTCCATACAACCAATTATTCTTAGCCCTTTGGAGTCTGGGGGTTGGATGTCGTGGGGCCTTACCCGCCGGCAATGGCCCACCAGTGCCGGTTCATCTTAACCGCTACGTATTTCTTCTCGAAGTGGGAGGAGGCAATCCCGCTCAGGGAAGTCAAGGCATGTTCTATCGCTTACTTCGTGAGCTCCAATATCATCTATCGGTTTGGAGTACCTCATAATATCCTAACGGATAACGGAACCAATTTCCGAGTAGCCGAGCTGAAGAAATTGTACGCTAAGTACAACATTTTCTCTAACCACACCTCCCGCTATCATGCACAGGAGAATGGATAGATTGAGGCATTTAACAAAACCCTCTCTAAAATTCTGCAAAATATGGTTGGTCAGAATAAGAAAAGTTGTCCGGACAAGCTCCCCAATGCCCTCTGGGCTTATAGGACAACGAATCATAACTTCGCCCAGGTGACTCCGTATTCCCTGGTATACAGAGATGAGGCCGTCGTGACCATCGAGATCTAGTTTCCCTCATTACGCATGGCAGTCTATGACCAGCAAGCGCCGGATAGAGTTGCCAAAATCCTTCTAGCCGAATTGGAAGCGCTGGACGAAAGTAGGCTTCGCACTTTACATAACTTGGAAAGGCATCAGAGCAGGATGGCTCGAGCTTTCAATAAGAAGGTTCGCCTCCGCTCCTTCCTGCAAGGTGAAATGGTGCTGACTCTCAGAGCGCCAATGATTCCCGGTAGGAAACCACCCAAGTAGAAGCCCAAGTGGGAGGGGCCTTTTATTGTCCATAAGGTCTATCCGAATGGCGCGTATTCCCTGGTGACTATGGATGGTGAGCGCATAACTCCTCCCACCAACACCAGGTTCCTCAAGAAGTAATTTTCCTAAGCCTACCTCGGGTCCAGCATGACCTTAAACTGTATGGTCCAGCATGACCTTAAACTCTATGTTCCAGCATGACCTTAATCTGTACGGTCCTGTATGACCTTAAACTGCACCAGGGTCTAAGTTCTAAGACCTAAAACTAAGATCCTCTGGTGGTCCTGGATGAACTTAAACTATACGGTCCAGTATGACCTTAAACTGCATTTTGACCTACATCTAGGCATCCTTGGTCCTGCATGACCTTAAACTGTGTGGCCCCGCATGACCTTAAACTGCACCCGGTCCAACACGACCTTAAACTACACTCTGCCCTACATCTGGGCTCCTTGGTCCGAGTTCTAAGACCTAAAACTAAGATCCGTATTTCATCCAGCATGATGTTAAATTGCCTCTCTAGAACTACGTATGGCTTGATTCTCATCCTAATGAGATACGTAGGAATGCCCAGACATTTCTTCTCGGGTCCAGCACCAGGAGCACCCAGATCTTCCGTCTTTGGGTCCAGCTCGAGGTCTGCTAATGCATCGTGCTTGGATCGCCTTTGGGACCTTGACCAAAGGATCGCGTGGCGTGGTATGGGATTATTTCCTCATTCACGTCGGGTTTGCAATAGCTGCACCACGCACGCCCTGTTCTCAGGATGAGCCCTCCTATGTCATGTTCCCCATGATATTAAAAGGAGCCGTCTAGAACTACGTGTGGCTTGATTCCCATCTTTATGGGATACACAGGACCTCTTGAACACCTAGATGTCAGGTCCAGCCCCATCTCTTAGGATATCCCACGATCTCCCAGTTGCCTCGGTCTTTTGGCCTGCCCTTCCTTCAGGAATCCGCCATCTTTTGGCCGCTCTTAGACTGAGCCCTTCGACCCTTTCTAGTGTTCTGCTAATGTGTTCAGAGTACTCTGGTCTAGGACCTGGAGTGTCAGATTCGACTTAGACAAGTTTTCGTCCACTTGTCAAGCTTCGTGTTCCCCTTTATTCAGGTCCCACCATCCTTCACACCTGGAGGGACCCCCAAGAACGGCCTGGATACAACGCTTAAGGGATCTCCTACAATCACGGGCCAACGCCCCCGAGGGTTTTGGGAGAAAAATTGATACAAATTCCGTGTTGCGAATATGGTCAGTGGTTGATACTCATTTGTTTTCCCCTACTTCTAGGCTAACGCGACAGGATGCTGTGTTGCGAACATGGTCAGCAGTAATCCTCAGTCATCACAACGGATTCCTCGGGCCTTGAATGTTGGTTTCATGATTCACATTGTGTTCCGCCCCCACCGTGTTAGGGTGGAATCTCTACCTCCTTGTACTAACCCTCAGTACACCCCCGCACATCAGACAGACCGAGCTGCGTAACGGTGTCTCTCGGGGCTCCCGCGATCTGAGCGCTAGAGTATGTGATTGGGTCTCTTCACTACAGGTTGTGTGCAGCTTGACCCTCATCCCCATGGGGAACGAGGAGTCTCCTAGACATTGCATTTCGGGCCCAGCATAGCTGGGAGCTAGCATCTCCTGCCCCCTGATTGTTGAACCCTCATAGGCCCCTTTGGCCCGAGGCTCCTCTCTCAGAACCACATGCGGTGATGGTATGGGATTACGCCCTCACCCGCATCAGGTATGCTTTATCGCATCGTGAGTGTTCCTATTGGTCCAAACCATACGACCTTAAACTGTGCTGTTGGTCCAAACCTTACGACCTTAAACTATGTTGTTAGTCCAAACCATACGACCTTAAACTGTGTTGTTGGTCCAAACCATACGACCTTAAACTGTGCTGTTGGTCCAAACCATACGACCTTAAACTGTGCTGTTGGTCCAAACCATACGACCTTAAACTGTGCTGTTTGTCCAAACCATACGACCTTAAACTGTGTTGTTGGTCCAAACCATATGACCTTAAACTGTGCTATTGGTCCAAACCATACGACCTTAAGCTGTACTATTGGTCCAAACCATACGACCTTAAACTGTGTTGTTGGTCCAAACCTTACAACCTTTAAACTGTGTTGTTGGTCCAAACCATACGACCTTAAACTGTGTTGCTGGTCCAAACCATACGAGCATAAACTGTGATGATATCGTACTGGCCGCATGACGAAAAATGGCACTGCATTGTGATGACCTCCCCATGGGGGATATCATGTCAGGTATTGGTCGATTACCATGCCGCTTGTCAATGCCTGCTATGGCTTGATTATTGTGGAGATTCCAGGAATTTCTACCCTAGGCCAGTCTCCCCACAAAATAAAAACCATTTACCTTCAAGAACAAACAAGACATATCAAATGCCGCTTCTTTTGGTGCGAGGGCTAGACCCGCACGAATCCTTCGTCCTTTGCGCAGGCACCATATCGCGCCATGCTGCCTTTCAAGAACTACGTATGGCTTGATTCTCATCCTTATGAGATACGTAGGAGCGCCTGGGAACTTCCCCACAGGCCCAGCCTAACTTTTCGTGTTCGGTCTCTTGGCCTAAACGCGTCCCAGGAGCATATAGTAAGCAAGGCCTTTTTCCCCACACTCACGTTGGGTCTTGCAGCCGCTTTACCGTGTGTCTCCCATTACCCCTCTCCTTTGGTCCGTGTTCTAAGACCTAAAACTAAGATCCTTTGCTTGGATTTCCGCGACTCGGTCTCTCTTGTGGGATTGCACGGTGTGGTGCGGGATCATGTCTTCATTCACGTTGGGTTACCCATCATGCCGTGCCTATCCCCAGATGAGATGTGTCCCCCATCCCACACGATGTTAAACTGTATTTCATCCAACATGACATTAAACTGCCTCTCTAGAACTACAAGTGGCTTGATTCTCATCCTAATGAGATAGGTAGGAACGCCTGGAAATTTCGTCTTGGGTCTAGCCCTAGGGATTACCAAACCCCATCCCTCCTTATTGTCGGCCCCTCGGCCTGACTTCACGGGAAGTGGTGTAATCGTGACATCTACCCCGAATAAGTTCGGGATGCCCCATAGTGGTAATGGGAAGTGGTAGTTCTCTCGCCAGAGAGGTCCTGCCTGAAAATTGGGATGACCCATGACCAGGTTGGTACATCCTCCTGATGCGCCTCCGCCATAGTGGCGCAATTTCAGGAGTGTTGGACTCTGTTCGAACAAACCACCACTCCACCTTCCACGCTTTGTGTGCCCCTTTATTCGGATCCTCATTCTCTTTCATGTTTGACAGGACCCCCTAACAGTATGGATGACAGACCTATGGTCCGCCTACTGTCCTGGGCCAACGTTCCGAAGGACTGGTCATGTTTGACGGGACCCCCTAATAGTATGGGTGATAGACTTTGGTCTGCCTGCTGCCACAATATAGATGACAGACCTTTGGTCCGCCTATTGTAGCAACATGGATGATATACCTATAGTCTGCCTGCTATCCTGGGCCAACGTTCCAGGAAACTGACCGACGATATTTGAGTTAGGCCCCATGTTGTGAACATGGTCAGCGGTCAGCCCTCATTTATTGTCCCCATTCCAGGCCAACACGATATGGATGCTGCGTTTCCACCACGGTTAACAGTTATCCTCCATCGTCGCACCTCACAGTGTTCCGAATTCGGGTAGTGTGATTCACCTTTTCTTTCCATCTCCCTATGTTCGGATGGATTTCAATGCCCCCAGTGTTGCCCCGCTCGTGTGTCAGAGCACATTGAGAAGGTGATATATCGATCGGTCTGAGGTCTCCTCAGAAATCCAGGCCTAATTTCGAATGCCTGAAGCTTGGTTAATTCCCCACAGTTGGACGAAATGATAGCACGAGTATCCTTTGCTTATCGCGTTGGGCGCGACCCCCAGGAGCTTAGGGATGAGTTGTTATTTGTTTTAGAATTATGGTTGAGCATATTAAACCAAGGGTACAAATGAATGGATTTGGCCATGTGTTTGATTGATATGATGAGCATTACAAGCAAGAAGTTCATGAGATGGCCAAAACAAAGCCCTTAGGGATCAGTGTGCTGAATCAACCTTTCCAGCACTGCTACCCTTTGGCTGGTATCCTCCAGGACCGTTTCTCGCTCCTCGACGACTCTCTCCTCATCAGCTGCCGTAGAGCGCAGCTCGCCAATCCTAGCTTGTGCCTGGGCCCGCTCGGTTTGAAGTACGGTCATCTGGTGACTCGCCTCCATCAGTTGTTCCTACGCGTCATCTAGCTGGGCCGTCAGTTTCTCCACAAGCTCAGAGCATGTTGCAAGGAAGGCCTCCTTATCTGAAGCCTGCCCTTCGAGGTGCCGGACCTCCTGCTCCGCCCTCAGCAATGCTCGGGTGCTCACCGATATTTCCCGACACTGGGCAACGTCGGCGCGCCGGCTGCTCTCACATATCTTCTCGGCCATGTAATCACAGACTGTCAGATGAAGGCGCTGAGCGTCAGCCCCTTCGGCGCACAGAAAGCATAGCCAGGTCTGGAGTGATCCCATCCGCCTCAGCCAATCCGACTGGGGCTGTCTGAGAAAGCATTGGATACACTTCCACCCTTTGAGACGTGTCATCCGGCTCTCCTCAGCTGCCTCTGAGTCTGAGTCATCTACCTCCTCAGGGTCAGTGGGTCGGTATGTAGGGAAGGCAGCCAACAGATCGGCAGCAGGATCTGCCTTAGGGATGTCTTCGTGAGGAATAGGATCCTTGACGTCCGTGCGACCTTCCTCTATCGCCCCAGCAGCGATGATGCCTCCGTCAGCCTCCGACCTTGCCTCAAGAATAGCACCGCTGATGTCCGATGCCCCCTGCTCACCAATTGCCAGGGTCGACTCAGTGTAGGGAGCATGTTCTGAATGAGGTGGTATGTCCTTCACTGGTCCACTCACGGACGGCCCGGGCTCCGCATCCTGACGAGCCTCCAATGTTGAGATCACTGCACAAGTCGTACACTGATTAGTTGGGATATTTTGATAACAAGCGCCAGTAGTGAAGCGTGGGACTTACAGGAGTCCAGAGTGTCGCTCTCCAATGTTTCGGCCGCTGTAGGAGCCGCCATGATAGGAGACCCCTCTACGCTTGTTAATTCAATGATGGGTGTCAGATCCCCATAATGTACCACCAGTTCCTCTCCTCCCTCCTCTGTTGGGGACGCCCGTCCAACACTCTGCCGCTCCTCAGTGAGGCAGAGAGACAGTTCAGAAATTGGAAAGAAGAATTGATGAAGAAGGAAAATGAATGAAGATAGAGACAAACCTCGAGTATCTCGGTTATGTCGAGATCAGAGCCGAAAATCTCACCGCTCTCTTAGAGACTCCCTTGGTAGGTCGCCTCTTGCGACCCCTCATCTTCGGGTTCTCCTTCTTCTTCATCTTCTCCTTTGGATTCGTCTTCTCCGGTCTCCTCCTCCCCCTCCGACTCCTCGTCGCTGTCGCCGTCTCCCGGCGGCATCACTTCCGGATCATGCTCCTAGCCGAGCATCACTTTCACCAGGAAAGGTGGATCCACACGCCGACCCCTTTGGCGTGTGTATGTGTCCATGGCCATCAGGTAAGCATGTCGCCGATGAAAATTTACGCGGTCGGTAACTCGAACGAGCCTGACCTCTGGCATCTGGATCCTGTTTTGCATGATCTTCTGCCAGACGACTTCAACGCTCAGTGATTGCTGCAGGGTTATCCAGGCCGACCACGGTGCCGAGAAAATTGCATCTTGGGAAGGTTCAAGCAGGTATCTTATCTGATTCCCAAGCAGTTCCCTAACCGCCTCATGTGACCCCCCCACGGGGAACGAGGTCACGACGGCGCTGCGTGATGTTCCCGCTGTCGAAGTTCTGACCTGCGCAGGCCTCGCTACCTGACGCACCCCTGGTTACCCTCTTCTGATAGCCCCTTTCCTTCTCCCCCGTCGCCTGGTTTCCGTGCGAGTAACCTCGAGTTGTCGGACTCGCTTGCGTAAAATCCCCTCAGGGTACGCGATGGTCCAGTGTTCAGCATACTCGGTTTCTAGGCCAGCATCAACCCTGGTGGGAGGAAGAGTAATGAAATCGCCAGAGATGAAGGTGGTAAACATCAACCACATCTGGCGTAGAACACAGGGATTCTTCTCCTGCTAGACAGCTGTGAATACCTTCTTCGGCATTCTTTGGAGGAACCCGAACTGCTTGGTGAATCGGGATGGCACGTAAGGCTCTCAGATCACCTTCCCTTCGATCTGAGCCACAAGCACCCCACCTCTAATGCTCTAGAAATATTCCTGTTATTCCAGAGTGCCTCGCCCGTTGTCCACCATCTGGCCAACCGGGGTGGGGAACGGGCTGAAGTGGAAGTTTTTTTGGTTGCCCATGTGGATTCTCACACCCTCCTCATTGAGCATCATCGACGCCACCCCTGCGATGTTCATCAAGGACGGTCACAGGCCATTGCTCGGAGGACGGATGGAGTTTGGGAAAGTGTACCCGCCAAGATGAGTCACCACACAGCCGTGGAAGATCTGGAAAGGACCACATACTCTCTGAGGGGACCCCCTCGTGAGATGCGTCCCAGGATGGCATACAACTTAGCCAGTACGAGGATGCCCAAGTTGAACCGTTTGTTGGTGGCCATGGTGCCTGCCATCACCAGTGTTGCTGGACGGACGCCCATCCTCGCGTCCCACACTGGAAGAAGCCATCCGCTCAGGAATGTGGCAAGGAACCCGGCATACCGGACATTCGGGTCCCGGGCCTCGATGACATGATAGCCCCATGATTGGTATTGCCCCGCCTTCAGGGTCCTCTAGTATGACCCATCCGTACTCCTCTGAGCCGCAGTCGGACACCGTTTACCCCGTCCTGGCATCTTGATGTCCGGATCCTTCTCAAGGAACAGGCTGAACCAGCCCTTGTAGGCAATGTCCTTCAGGAAGTCCTTGACCCCACCCTCTCTTTGACCAACTCCAATAGGTTCCATGTTAGCATGGGCGTACATGACATGTCTTCCCAGGTGTTCTTTGGTGGAACGAACTCGTCATATTAGTAGCCCTCCAGTGGGATACCTCTGATGCAGTGAACGCACCAGAGGCTGATGCCGACTTCCCCATGATGAAGGGGGAATGTATTGGTGTCAGGAGACTAACGGGTGAAGAGCTCCGGCCTGAGCTCAAGTTGACGGTAGAAGTGGAACTGTGACATCCATACCGCCTCGAACAGGCCAATATACCGTAGTTCCTACTCGAACTGGTCGCAGGTATGGCGAACCCAGAATGCCCAGGCCCACTCACTGGTGAATTTACCCCCGGACCGCAGGTCCCAATCATTCATCCAGCCCTTCGTTTCATCTGTGACACTTTGACGGAATGTGCTCGCATAGAGGGATGAAGAATTCTCTACGACAGGCTCGTCCCCAGTAATGGTTCTGGTCCTCGGGTTCAGTACATATACGTCCATATGTCTGGTTTCCCTAGCAGGATGGCCGTTTTTGGTAATGTTGTAGCGAGGAAGCTCGTCCTCCCGGGTCACCCATGACCGCAGCGTGTCCACCTCAAAGCCCGGTAGGGGCACCTCCTCCAGGATGCCAAATTTCCAGAGCGGGAGGTTGTCAGACAGGGGATACGTCTTTTGTGCCGGAGTCAACAGATTGAACAAGGTTAGGTTATTGGAGACGATCACCTTGGTGCCATAAACCTCCTCGTTTGCCGCCATATCGCTCCTACGAGCGGCGGCTTCCCCCTCATTAACTCGGTTTTCAGCCATCTCAAATTTTTTGGGAGTTGTGCGAAATCAGGATGCAATGCGCAGAATCAAAGAGTGGTGCACGAAATCTGAAGTAGTTGCGCGAAATCCGGGTGTATTGCGTGCAATCGGCATGTCAGGAGCGAAATATCCCGAGTAGGCGCGCAAAGACGGCCAAAATTCAGAAGGAGTTCCGCGCTGCCAGAGCGTTTTTACGTGCAGCCGCGGGAGAAATTTCGCACGCGAGAGTGATAAGCCTGTCGCACAGAAAATCTTGTGTACGGATTCGCGACCCCATGCCCCTTTTTATAGGCGAGGCCAGGGTTCCACTCCACGCGTAAAGGGGATTTGGCGCGAGTCAGTCATTTTGAGCGCCCCGTTGGAATTTTGTGCGCAAAGTTCCTAGGAGACCCAACACTTCGGCGTTTCAGCGTTTCCCTCAGAATCCGATCGTTGCGACCTCTCGCCGATTCAATTCTGAGGGGGGGGGGGAATTTGTAGATGCCGAAAAAGTCCGCAACTCCTAGAGGAAGTTTTGAAACGACGAAGCGAGGTCATATTCGGAATCAGAGGCCCAATCCGGAGGCCCGGGAAGTGGTGCGCGAAATAAAGGAGGATCCGCGCAAAATATTGTTTGGCACGCGAAGCATTCCTGGGATTCGCGTAATCGAGCCACTGGTGCACGCAATTTTGCGTGCCCCGGTTCCGCGCGGTGAAGCTTTGCGCGCCGACGGTTCCCTTCGCGGAAACTTTCGCGCACCGCCTGGATTCCGCACCGGTGGGTGCCTATAAATAGAAGGAGACCCCTGCCGGTTTGGGGGTTTAGGAATTCGGATCATCTCTCGTGCGCGCAATTTGACTCCCCCCGTGCACAATATGACTTCCAGGTAATCCCTCAGTTCACGCAACCTTGCCCCGGGGTTCGCCTTTGCGCGCAACTCCACTCGCTTAAGTGAATTTGCCTCCTCCTCCGGGTACTTCCCTTGCGCAGAATCTGTGTCCTGTGCGCGCTATCCCCTTCCGTGCGTGCAATACCGTGCGCAAAATCCCTTTTCCACACGCAATTATATGGCCCTATTGCGCGCCATCCCGTTGTTTTGTGCGCAAGCCTTATCTTTGTGCGCAAAACCCAGGACCCCTCACCTTGACGCCCCTTGTCTGCCTCTCGGCGCCGGCACCTGATGTCTCCCCTGCCGGGCATGTGCGCCATGCGTTGTTTTCCCGTACGGCCTTACAGGCTCGTACGAAGTAACCTCAAGGTCCCTTGGGCGGTGTTTCCCGTTGCATTGCTTTTCCTTATGCTTCTCCGTATAGGCACGCTAACGACTATTGCTTCTTTGCATAGCCACGCTAACGTGGACCCCCCAATGGTTCGCCCTGCTGTCCCCCTTCACTATGGCCTTGCCGATGCCTTCCCACCCACAAGGGGTAGAGGGCATTGGGCATGTAAGCCCTAGGGGTGTGGAGCGAACCCACCTCGTCCAAGCTGCAGGATGTTAAACTGCTAAGAACCTCGTCCTTAACACATGAAGTTAAACTGTGGTCCGACCCCGTGCTTCGCACGCAGGGTCCCCCCAGCTCAGACATTTTTTTTACACCTCTCATATCCACAGGAATGGACTCTTCCTTGAATATAATGAGATCCTCCTTGTCGGAGTGGTGTTTGTCCATGGGGGAAGGGATGCCTCAGAGCGTAATCCCCTAGCCTCTCTTGCGGAAGGTTGCACCTGTGCATCTCCGTACTTCCCCCTACCAAGGCCAGTGGAGTCCCTTTCCCACTGTGCTTTGTCGCACCACGGGCCTCCACCTTGGAGTAATCCTCGGCACCAAGGGCCGCTAACCAAATGTAAGCCCCTGTTTCCTCTTTGGGCCGCTCAACGCGTAATCCCCATTCCACTTCTCACGGACGCACCCTTCGCGACGTGATCGTCTGGTCCCTGCTACCTCTTGTTTCTCACACCGAGCATGAATCACGTGGGCTTAGAGTGCGCATCGACCATGACATCCTCCTATGGGCCACCTTAGAGCGTAATCCCCATACCAGCGAACTGCGTGGACTTTGATCCGTGATAACGCATGGTACGTAGGAAGCCTCCATGAGGTTCAAGCCCACAACCTGGTCATTCCGACCTCTCCACATCGGTTCCCTTACCACCATGGGCTTCCTCAGAGCGTAAGCCCCCATATCCAACATGGGCCGCCTTAGAGCGTAAGCCCCATATCCACATGGGCCACCTCGGAGCGTAAGCCCCATAACCACCATGGTCCGCCTCAGAGCGTAAGCCCCATACCCACTATGGGCCACCTCAGAGCGTAAGCCCCAGATCACTCGTCCCACATGACGTTAAACTGTATCTCATCCCGCATGACGTTAAAATGTATTCCCCCGCTTGGGCTTTCTCAGAGCATAAGCCCCATGCCTCACATCCACATCTCATCCTGACTTCCCCACTCAAGTCCACGTGCCTTGGGAAGCTCATGCCCTAGCCCGGAGATCTTACTTCCTCCAGGCTCCAATCCATGCGTCCATTCTCACGGGTCGCCTTTTTAGGTGTCCCACCATATCACCGAACTACGTGGACTTTGATTCCCTGCCATGGGGATACGTAGGAAGCCTCCATGAGGTTCAATCCCGTCGCTCCATCATCCATCCTGGTCCTTACCTGGGCCGCCACATCCCGATGAGATCATACCACTCCACCCCACTCCATAGTATCCGGTAAGCCGCCCACGTGCTGGCCCCAACATCGGTGTTCCCCCTAGGGGGTCCTTCAATCCGATCCACTCTCAGTGTTTCGATTAGTCCGATCTGTCTCCGCAAGACGTTAAACTCATGGAATACCCCGTGTTAAACATGGGAAGCTGAGGAAAACCTCATATGGTACATATTCCCCGCGTTCTATGTGGGATGTCTCGGGCTTTCATTCCCTCGAGAAGCCCTATGATGAGGGACAGAAGACAGAACCGCTGATCCCCAGTGTCAAGACATGCCAACGACACCCCAACGTGACCGTTCTCCTCACTAAAGGTTGCTGCCCCGACAAGACCCCTTGGAGCGTATCGATGGAAGTAGCGTAATTAACAGGCGTCCATGCAGATATGGCGCCGGGAACGAGCTTCACGAACCCGTCTTAAATCTATGAGGGAGACCCGGATTAGGTGACGAGCTCCGAGGAGGAATCCACGGAAGGAAGAACCAACATCCCATCATCCCGGTTTCAATCAAGGAGCAGACGTCCCTGAATAAGGAACAGATGCCGCCCGCCTTTTGAAAACGGGAATGCGGGGCTGCGAACAACCTGTCCTCCCATGCGTAACGGACACGCGCGCGCGCATCGGCGTAAAAGCGTCGGAAACAGGTCTTTTAAAGATGAACAGGGGGACCAGATACTGTCATGGCTATTTGTATGTGCTGGGCCCTGTGGATTATTTTTTGGGATCCCAAAGAGGACTCCCTATCCCATGAATGACTTCATTTGAGGGGGAGGTCATTCTAGGGGATGAAAATGACCATCTATCCCTACAAATTACTTTTTTTTATTTGTGGGTTCCAGTAGAACCATCTCATCCTGTGTATTATTTCATTTGTATGGGAAGAAATCAACGCCTGGTCCTAAAAATGACTTGGTTTAGTTTATGAGCATGAGGGTAACATTTTGTCACATGGAAGTTTTAATTCTTGGGGAGCTTCATAAAGTGGAGGAATTCTATACAGAGAGATATAATTCTATGCAGATCACTGGTCAGCAGAGCGATTTGTACTACGTGGACCTAAACCTTCCTTCATGACTTCACCCCCTTTTAACATTTTTCTTCCAATTATTCTTATGGGTTTAATTCTACCCTTTTCAAAGTTCATGGAATTATCTTCTTCTTCTATAAGGAATGTTCAAGAACAAATAGATATCATGACCACTCAATGTTTAGAAACTTATTTTACATGTTTTCAAAGGTTATTTTTAAATAAAAGTATTTTCAAAATTTTTTGTGAAAATTATTTTCTAAAATGTGATTTTAAAAGTGTAATTGATATTTTCCTTAAAAAAGTTTGTAAATTAATTTTATGGTATTTATATTTATGAATTACATTAACCCATTATTGTAATTATGAACCACTTGGGATATTTTGTTTTTAAGTCATCTTTATTATATATTTTGATGGTTTATGATTAGTTTAACGAATGATATACAATTTTATTACCATTCACCATATTACTCTAGGAGGTTTGTGATTATATTTATTTGAGTGGGGTATGTTTTTACATTTCATATGTTATTTCTTTAATATGAATGTTTCTATTGATTATGATTCACCCCTTTCATATGAGGAATGCATTGGACATAGTAGATGATGGGTGGGGCCTAGTTATAGATAACCCATTGATGTATTGACAGGTCTCATGAGACAAATCAATTAGATAAATTAAATGGGTTTCTGAACAAAGATTTAAACTATCTTGTTTAAGGTCTTGAAAGTTTTAGATGTCTATAATTTTTCCTTCACTCATTATCAGATCATTTATTCCCATGTTATTATTCAATTAGATTGAATATTTGTGGATAAGTTTCAATATTATGTGATTATTCATGTGGATTTATTTGATCTTCATTAATTTATTCAAAATTATGATCTTTTATTGATTAAATTGCACGTTTTTTAGTAATTTACCTTTCCATATTTATTATTATTTTTTATTAATAATAAAATTTACTATACACATACCCTTACTGATCATTTGAGACCACCCTTTATATATTTTATTTTACCCAGGATACCTAGATGTTTTTTGATTGATATGTAGGGATATTCCAAGGGGAATAATGGGGCTCGAAAAAAAAATTACTTTGTGTATTTTATGTTTAAAACTAATGTGAATTTCAAGTATATACCTAGTTTTCCAAGACTACTAAACTAGATAGTTCTTTGAGATGTGATACCTTGTATCTAGTGGCACTGTAATAAAGTAGACACCAAATATAGGTTTTTACATCAAGTTTATTATATTTATTAATTATTATAATTAATTTTTTATATTATATATTCTCTAATATATTTTTATACTCGTCTAATAGTAATTTTTGGGCAAGGAGTGAGAGTGAACTCAATTTGATACTTAAAAAGGATTTTATCTAAAAACAGGTTTTCATTGCATTTTGCATATTTATTTTAAAAAATAAATTTTAGCACTTATATAAATTGATTTTGATAAAATTGAATCCATATTTTGAATCAAAATTTCCAAATTTTTTAATGACCCCACTTTCACTTTTTTTAACAATGAATAGTAAAAACAGTAAAAATTTGTTATCCCAGTTAAGGTCAAAAGGAGTATACTAGGGGGGATACTAAAAGATAATAGTAATATTTCTACATGAAATGTCCTAATTATTATATATTAAAGTTATTTTTCCCTATATTATTTCATAATAAAAAAAATATTCCATTTAGAACCATTATACTTGAAAAATACATTAATTATATTTAAATCTTGTAAGTAATTCGCTGTGTATCCCCTCCCTCACTTTTAAATGGGAACCTCATACCCACCCTCATTCAAGAATTTTGAGACATATATATTATCCAATAACTCTCCATAAACTTCCTAGATTCCTTATTTTCTTCCTGGATTCTCTGTTCTTCTCTTAAGACCAATATTTCATGGATTAAGGTGTATACTAAAGGTGGTCTATAAAAGAAGAGGTATAAATCTTAATTGATCTATTTTTATTTTATTTCTTCTTCCACCTTATATAAACATATTTTATCCATCATAATAGGATAAATCCAATATCATAAATACACTAGGATATTATTATTAGATGGAATAATCTTTTTCCACCTCATTTCCCTCAAATGGGAAATGAAAGCATCGCTCGTGGATACGTGTAGACTACCAGCTCCATGTAGAGATATGATTCATTTTCCATAACCACCTAAAATTTAATGATATATTGGTAGATTTAATAAATTTTTAGGATATTAATGATATAATTGTGATTATATACTAATAAAATATTATTTATTTTTCTATATTTGTCTTTGTTACAAAATGAAAACATCATACATGCGTATGTATGGACTACCATCTCCATAAACTATGTAATTCATTTTTATATGTATTTATTTTATAGATGTTTATAAATTTTTAATTAATGATTTTATATTAAATTTATATAATTTTTACCATTTTGGTGATTATGTAACCATGAAAAATGTAGAAGTATCGATACTACCGAACTAAAAAAATCATGAAAAAAATAGTTAACACCCAAAAACAACGATTTTAATAAATAATTCCTAATAAATAAATTTACAAATGTTATAAGTGGACCATATATGGTATTATAGTTATTAATATATTTCATTTATTTAATTATAATAATTTTTAATTTATTATATGGGAGGTAATAGTGCTTACAAATCAAGTGAGACTTGAGGTAAGGGTTTTCTTATCTCATTATTGTTTATTTGAGACATGTTTTATGTTATACACATATTTATGTTTTTGAGGTTTATATAATAACAATTTGAAATTTTATATCTTGTATAATTCTTAATTCATGGTATTTAGTGTTAACATTCAAAATATTTATTCCAAGGGGTTTTGATTCAAAAGTTATCAAAGTAGCTAGGGTTTATCGTCTAAAATTATCTTCTTTGGGACATATGTTATGTTATAAATCTAGCTTATTTTATGAGATGTATGAAATTAACATTTTATAAGTTTTATCATTAACATTATTATGTTAATGTTATTCAATGTTTCATTTTAATTTATTTATTTCATGGGGGTTATGAATCAAAAGTTACTAATATGGTGAGGGTTTTATGTTATAATCTCTCTATTTTTACAGGAATTATTTATAATTAAATTTCTGATGATGAAATTATAATATCTATCTCATAAAAATGTTATTTATTTTTATCTATACATGTTATTTTTATATATTACAAGTTTCCCTTTCATTTTACTCCCTCAATGTACTCAAATGTTAGAAAGAATGTTTTTAATGAAAAATGACTCTATTTTTATAATTCACAAAGGAACCTTTTTATTCCATGTTCATATTTTATAAAAAAATGTTTCCAATAATTTATTTATATTTATACAATGATTTATTAATGTTCATTTTTTTATCATTTTTAACATTCTATAATAAATTTGAAAATTGTTTATCTTTTCATTTTCCAAACAAGGTACTTTTTACAAAAGGTGTGAAGATAATATTTGTTTTAAAATATTCTACACAAATGAATTTTTACACCATAATGAATACTATTTTATTTGAATCTTACTTTAAAATTTTTCTTTGTTTTTTGCAAACAAATTTTTTTCTAAATATTTTGTAATTTTTTAGATTTTAAATAAGTGATATCAAAATGAAAAGGGAATTTTCTCTAGGAAATATTCTAGTAGAATTTTAAATGTATTTTCATGTATAACAAAATCCTTTGATGTTTATTATGATTTACTAAATATATGGTCCAATGATACCATATTTATTATTTCACTATTTGGTTATTGATTAGGATGATGGAATATTGATAAAAACCATTTTCTTTTCCACCAGATAATCAATGACAAAAAGATTAATTTTTTGAAGATCAAGTGGCATAAATATGAATACATTATAATTATGTGATGGATAGGAAATTTCTATATCTATAATGAATTTATTAAATATTAATATTTTATGATATCATTGTGTACATGTAAGGTTATCCTAATCTCATAAAGTGGGTACAATGTAGGTTATCCCAAGCCCAAAAAGAGGGTGCATGAGAGGTTTTCCCAATCCCAAAACATGTACATGGGTGGTTATCCCAAGCCTAGTATTTGAAGAATGTCTTGGTCGGTAGATTTTATATAATATTTAGAAGATTAATATTATTCCCCACTATATACCACACTTTTATGACATGATCTTATACCAATGTTATGCTCTTATGGATCATGTTCTCCAATTCCATTATGTTTTATGTATTATGAACTGTCAATATATATGCCATGAATCATGATTATGATCTATGAATATATAGGTATGGTTTTCAAATCAAAATATCATGTTCTCATACCTATATTTTCATTTTATTCCAAAATTATCATTGATATCTCCCTTGCTTACCCTTACTGAGCATCTGAGCTCACACTCTATTATATTTCATTTTCCCTAGGATATAACGAATGGTTTTAAGGATGATATTTATACGAAGGGTTCAAGATGTGATTAAATTAGTGGGTGATGATGTAGATATTTTACGAACCAGTTTATTATACATATAAGTTCTCAAAGGAACTAAACCATTATGGTTATGTGATGGATTGTAATGATATATAATTATTATTCATTGAATAAGATGTAATATTTATGTTTGTAAAGTTTGGGTTTCCCCATGTCTCATCCCTACCATTTGTTATCCTCACATCATTCCTAAATAGTTAATATAAACTAATACCATATTATTTTACCTAAGAACCTTTAATCTACATTAGTGATCCCCTTAAATCCATGGTCTCTATAAACCTTGTTTTTAACATCATCACAAATTTCCAAATGATACATTTATTCCAAAATTGAGGTGAACCGCTAGAGAATTTACAACCCACCTAAGTATGATATATAACATGTCCCTCAATTAATTTAGTAACTGATTCAAAGTCATTATAGTCCTCAAAATCAATGTAATTTAGAGATAACTCAAACTATAATATATTGCTTACCAACATAAATTTTCAAAAAGATTTTTTGGTTACCCAATATTATTTACAATTAATTATATTTATATTGTTTTTAATATTTTATGAAATCTTGTAGAATGGGGGATGTTTTTTTTTTGATAAATTAATGAATATAAATGAATGAAATAAAAACCTACATAACTGTTACTGGGAGTGTTCTTGATCCTAGGGTTGGCTACTCATGTTTCTTTATTATCAAATTTTTATTGTCTAAATTCTATTTTATAGATCATACCATTATAAATGAACTATTATCCCATAATTTGAGTGTGAAACTTATAATTACAGTGATATATTATTTAGAATACTAAATCTCACCTCTTTTAATAGTCAATATTGGTAAATGTGCCTCAATAAAGTGTGTAACACCATATAAATATATGCTCTATGATATGCTATTTCATCTATTGAGAAAAAAACTACATCATTTGAATATATGTCCAAGATAATGCAAGAAATAAAAATATAAATTGGAATGGAATGATTCCAAAAAGAATTCTATGGGGACATGGAAATATCTACATAAACCCACAAAACTCCCCCTACCTCATTAAAAATATAAAATAAAACATTTATAAATGAAGATTTTGAATTTGAGAGAATCAATAGAACCTATCCCAATGTTAAGAATTATGTTAGATACTATCCATCATGAGAAAATAACGGGTACAATGGGAGAAAAAAAAATAAAAAAGTGTAGTAGAAGATAATTTTGAAGATATTATAATAAAAATGCTATATATAAACAACTTTAAAGAAATTGAAAAAATTAATCATGAAAAAATCATTTTATCTCATATCTTCATAAATGATTCTAGTAATGTGGACCTTTTACCAAGGGGGTGAGGGTATGAATTTAAAGGCAATATAGGTTCACCTCATATGCATGAATGGGTTCCACATGTCTTGGTTGAATGGTGTAATTTATTTATATCTTAAAATTTCATATGATTCTATAGCTCAAATATTATCCCCCTAATCATTGGTATACTTATATTGATATATGAAGGAAACATAAAAAACTTAATGGGTGATCACATAATTTTACCATGAAATGTTAATAGAAAACATTCCCTTCATATTTGCATGAATTCATGGTGATCATGAGTAAAAAGATGGGATCGATGGTTGTGGTGCATCTTAGAAAATATAGATAACATTTAATGGGTTTTATATTATATTTCATGTTTTCCATATCATGTATTTAGATGATAAATTCCATGATGTGAAGAAAAGAAGATCAATAATGGGTCTAGGTGGTGTTGATACATGTTTAGAACCTGCGTTGTAGCAAAAGGTTCCATTGGGTGGGTGTGAGCCGAGTCAATGGAGTAAGGATGATAATGAATAGTTATAATGTCTAAAAAAATCACTCGGAAGTATTCATATATATATTCTGATTAAATTAAGTTAATCTTAAATGGATACATGAAAATGATTCTTTGAATACATAGAGATCGATCATGAAGGCACCCTTGTTAGCACTAAGCCACAAGGGTTAGTCACACATAGCATCATTTTAATAACATGTTACCTTGAAATTAAGTATTTTAATCTTATATGAGTCTCAATTAATTTAACATAGATTAGTACATCACCAATTTATTATTCTATTGAATAGAGTTAATTTAAATTGTGGTTTGACATTCAAAGGTTTATTTAATATAGAGATAATATGTGTGGTTTTAACCTGATGCAAAGTTGATTTCACAGTGGTTATTATACTACAACATTTTATCATTATCAAGGATTCCTATGAAATTGTTATAACACCATGTAAAACTTACACAAATAATTCCCATTCAAGATTATTTCAATTCAACATATTCCAAAAATAGTTTAATATCATGATAAATTCATTTTTTTACTTATTCACATGAAAACCAGAATGAAATAAAAGACTAACCCAAACACACAAAAAACATTTAAAACTCAACTTTAGAAATTATGTCCATGATCATTAAAATCTATAATAATAATAATACCACTAAAATTCATATTATAGACCATATTATAATTATTATAATAACAGCCTAATAAATAAAATATGTATATATTTACTATATTATATTAATATATTTATATTAATTTCATAAAAAAGTATATTAAACATAAGGAAAATTATAGTTGAAACATTAATCCTCTTAAAACATTTATACAAATTTACCATCCTAAAATAGTAATAACTCTTTTAGTTCATCAATATATGAATCTAGAGTGTGTATTTTCATAAAATACTGATGATACTCTAGTAAAACACTTCTTTCAAAAGGAAACAATAACCCCTTATATTATCTCTTCATTTATTATCACCTAGGAACCCATCCTTAAACCTAATTTTTTGAATTTTATAATATGTAATTTGTGTCACCCCATGCCATTATTTTATTTAAATATTATTTAATTATAGGGTTTTTTAAGTTTCATAGTGTTTCTATGGTATTTTTAATGTTTTGGGATGTCTCAGATGGTTATTGGCCTCTGTGGAAGGAGACCATGTCACGGAGGGATAAGTTTTAGTGTGGAGATCATTTGGGTGGGAAACTTTCACTTCAGAGGAGGGTGTCCATTTCTTGGAGGTGTAGTGATTTTGACCCTTGGATCTTTCATTTTTAGTGACACTATTTTGTAAGCCATAGTCTATGTCATGGTGGGTGTTATATAAGGAGTTCCACTCCACAGGATGGAGAGGTTGTGTTGTGGTGAGGTTGTCGAATGAATCTATAAACTGTAGATTAGGAGGGACACACTATAGTGTAAATGGGTTTGTGGTTGTGGTTCCTCCTCAAGGAGGTCCTCCATGCCACTAGCCTAAGGGCCACCCAATAGAGGGACCTAGAGAGGGGGTGTTTTATCATGGTGTAGAGTGTCACATTGTGGATGAGGTTTTTATAGTATCAAATGTTATAAATTTATAATTTTCCCTCATTGGTTTTTATGATTTTCCCCTTTATTCTCTCTATATCATGCATCTAAGCCTTGGGAGATCCCATGGATATCCTCTATATCCTTCATCAAACAATTTTTATTCTCTTCTTCCGTTGATTCCAAGCGGTTTGTTGAGGTTGGTTCTTCCTCCCTTCTCTCTTTTTCCCCTTTTCTCTTCATTTTTCTTTCTATAGGGAACTATAACACCCACATGGGATGAATTTAGTGTTCATATAGGTTCTAATTATGATACTTTTGGATTTCTCAGATTTTATAGGGTTTTTCAATATTCGTTGTGAATTATTCATTGAAGGAAAAATGTTACTATTGGTTTCTTCTTGGATTGAGGTAGTTACTTTGATGAAATTCCATTATATTTCATTTCATAAAAATATTGGGTGTTTTTAAACGATTTCTTATGAAATTATATGAATAAGTGGTATCTATGATGGATTGGTAAATTTTTTTCAATGAGTTTTAATACTTTTCATAAAGAGAATTTTGTGGTATTATCATGGGAATTTTACAAATTGGACATTTATAAAATCCAATAATCTAAAAAAATCTTGTGGGGATTTTTTAAAGGTAAATTGGTGTTTAAATGGGTGATTTCAAATGATTGATTTATAAAGAAGAAATTTCATTATTTTATTGGTTTTTCTCATGGAATAATTTTAAAGGTTAATAGATTGGATTGGAATTCTAAGAATTTTTTAAAAGACTCAATTTTGTTTTTTCTAAAAAACATTTATTTGAAATATTGGTTCCCCACAAGTTATTGTTCCCCATTGGTTATCTTATTTCTTATATAGACTAATTCCCTTTGTGATAAATAATTAATCAAAATATGATGTTGGTAGATGTAAAAAGGGGTTGTTTCTTATGATGATGTTAGAGGTGAGATGATGTTTATTACTTATGTATATTGTGTGCATGTGTGTGTTGAATTTTTTATTACTTAATCCACAACCTTTTCCTTGACATTTCATGTGAACCTAGGTATCAAAGTGGGATATTATATTTAGGCTATACTAATTATCTATGACCAAATTAGAACTTGGTAACTAATTGAATGATGAATCGAATGGACCATGAGAGCTCATAGAATGATGACCTACTTAAACCATGAGATAAAATTGATTTTGGGACCTTTTTTCACAATATAATTCTAGAAATTTATTATAATTGACTACTAAAAAATTCACCCCATGTTATGACCTAGTGAATTTATGACGATGCTTACTTTATGTTGTTATTTTTATCTTTGGGATCCACATTGCATACTTTAATGTATTTTATCATGATTTACTCTTGATTTATAGAATCAATTTCTTGTTTATTTTTTTTTTACTTTTTTGGTGTTTTACTTGATGATCTAGTATTTTCTAGTTTCATTATTTCTTTATTTATGATGTGTCTTGTTTTTTAAAATATTTTGAAATTTAAATTATTGAAATTTTTGGAATAAGTAGATGGTTTAGTTTTTTTATTTTTAAAAAGTTTAGTCAACCACTTGTTTTTTGTTTGAAAAAGAGTTATTATTATTAGATAGTAGATTATTCCCCTTTGTTTTATAAAAAGATATTTTTAAGGCATTTTAACAAGAAATTAACTTGTTTTTTTTGTATTTAAAATATGCACTTTCAAACTAAGATGTATTTTTTTCCCAGAAGAAAAAACTAAATATTTTAATTTTACATGTGTAAAGAGTGTTATGTATAGTGTTTTTGTCTATATTATATCTATTTAGAAAAATATATTTACTAAAAATGTTTAAATTTTAATTTATGAAATATTTTATAAAAGTAATTTCCATAAAACTTTGGTGAAATCCAATTGTGCTTGTGTTGATCACACCTTGTATATTCAACAGTGTGTGTGTGTGTTCTACTCTCATTTATTATCTTAGGTTCCCAATTTTGATCATGTTAATTATGTATATTATTTTAATTTTTATGGGATATCATCACTATTTTTGATTTTTTTATTATCCAATTCAAACCAGACTATTTTATATTCTAGTGCTTGTTGTTTTTTTTGTTTTTTTGGGTGTTTTATATGTGCATTAAATGATTTTTTTTCTTATGATTTGTTTGAATTTTTTAATATTTTTAAACTACTTATTTTATATGAAAGGGTGTCAAATGTTGGGATAGGTAATTTTGTATTCTCAATGTGATTTTAGTTTCTTCTTTATATTTTTATTTGAGGGTGAAATCATTCCCACTAGTTCATGTATATATCCTTGGGATTTTTAAAATGAATTGGAATATTTTATTATGATTAATTATTTTAAAATAATGAGTGTTTTTTGGAAAATTAATTGCAATTCTGAATTGAATTTGGAGGATTTAAAAAGTAATGGTATTTTTTGGAAATTTATTTTCCTTAGTTGATAAGTTATTTTGGATTTTATCCCCTAATATACTGAGAATAGTTAATTTTTTAATGGAAACATGAATGGGTTGGAATCTTTTTCCATGTGGTTTAAACCATTACTCCGAGAATTGTTTCAATGAAATGTAGAAATAATGTTTCTTGGGATAATACTAAGGGTGAATCGTCTTATTTCTAGAGTATGTCGATCTTAAAATTTGATAATGATCAGGATCTAGATAAAGTGTTGGATATCATTGTTTCATGTCATAATGTTTTGGGTTGACTTAGAGAATAATTCATGATTATGTTTTTTTGGTGTCATAATCTTGAGACCAAATTGGTGGATAATCCCCTAAGTTATTAAGACCTATTTTGGGGTGAGCGAGTAGTGAAGTTATGTGGAACTTTTTTGTAGGATACTTTTAGGGGATATTCATTGAGGCCTTAGGTCTGTTGTGTGTTCTAGTGTGTACCCCCATCAATTTAATCCCTAATGGTTATGAGCTCTAGAATCTTTTTGGAGGTGCCAGATCAGGTCACCATTAATAGTTTCATAAGAATATTATAGGGGTATAGTTTTTTTAATGATCCATTTTGGGATTCTTATACAAGGAGTTTTGAGTGTTTGAGGTTTTAGGTTTTCTAATTTTGGTGTATCCTATGGGCACCCTTGTGGATTTTTTTGAGCAATGATTATCTTGGGATGATCCAACCTCATTGATTTATCATGCTACTTATTTTTTGATACGGTGGTCCATGAGATGATTCTTATTGGATGTACAACATGTGGATGTGGTTGGTTCATATCGGGATAACATGGATTATTTATTGATTTTTTTTAGGTAAAAAGGGGCCTAGTTATCCTGAGGGGGGGGGGTGAATCAGGGCATGGATATTATTTTTCAACTTCTTCATGCCCCACTTGATCTTGACCCCGTTATTACAAGGTTCACTTTATAAGATCTTTAATTTCAATTTTGATCACATCCTATCTAATTTTATCTGATTATAATGTACTAAAGGTAAAGAAATAATGTAAACACAGGGACACATAGATCTTGACTTGGTTCACCCTCACTGGGATACATCTAAGGATCATACAATGTTGATGTGCCGATTGTACCAAATGAACTATGGCTCACTACCAAATTACAATGTTTAGGCTTGATCTTCTATGCCCAAGACCACTGCCTTTACAAGGTTTAGGGTCTGATCACTGTATTCCCAAGTGTCACTCACTTTATCTCTTCCTCTATCTCACTGTCAATGGGAAGTATCACCCTATTCCTCTTCCTTCTCTCACTGCTCTTGAAAGGGATCCACTCATAATTTATGGACTTGTAGGTCCCTTAATTATCAGTAATGAATATATCCTCACTTGTAGATGGATACACTATTGAAGTTTCACTTTCATCCACATATGAATACCTATTTACCACAGTATTACTGACCAACCTCAAAACTTTCGTACAAACCTTACTGAGCCTTGAGAACATGTTTTATTCCTTGCGTGCAAACATCATATTACACAAAAATTTCTTCTTACGTGCAACACCAATCTTACACACAACTTACTTAGCTTGCGCGCAACTCCAATATTATACACAACTCCAATTCTTGCACGTAACTCCAATTTTATGTGCAACTACCTTAGCTTGTGTGCAACTAAAATTATTTCTCACAACTCCCTTTTCATGAAATTCTTATGCGATCTGGAGCTCATATTATCTCTATGTGTTGAGATACATTGAAAGAGGGGGTCACCTTTTATTTATAGAAATCGACGAAACTTGTATGTAATATTTTACTGCATAGAAAGAGATCCTATTTGAGTGTGCAAACCCTAATTTAACATTGCATTGGGCACGAAAAGCTCTTTCATGCAACCTCATCTTTCATGCACTTTCTGCCTTTTATATTTTTTGATGTTCTGATCTTGAAACATGCCCTGTACACAAGTTTCCAAATCACAATCAATCTTTTATGAAAAAACCAATCCATCACACACATTCCATATCTTTTTCATACCTTCCTTTTACAAATTTGTTTTTCTCAATTTTCCATTTTTGAGGCCCAAAAATTTGGCAAACACTAGAAAATAGAACCACCTTATATCTATTTATTTTGTTCCACCTCCAGATCATCTATTAATTTTTCATGGTTCTTTGTCAACATAGCTTGTAAAAAATATATCTGGAACTCTAAAACTAACAATGGAAACCCTCTTTTTTAACAAACATAATAAACCCCAAAAAGCTTCAATGTTACCTTGAGGGATTTTTCCCAATAGTTTCTTATTAAACTGTGAGTGATACCGGGTTTGGAATTAATCTAGAAATCATTGTAAGTAGGTATTCCATGTTTTTGGGCCCAAGTTTCCCTCCATTTTAGTTTCATGAATCAAGGTTAGAACAAAACTATTACAAGATAACGCATGTTCATTACTGGTGCGTTTCTCTAGTTCTTATGGGATTTGATAGGTTGGTGATATTAAAAATAACATGTTGGATTTTACTTGAGGATATGTATCATTTATATAGTTAATTTTTCCTTTTGTGATTTTCAATAGTGGGTGAATTTTTATAGTTTATTTTTATTATTAGTCGAAGCATGGATTTTTAGTGATATCCATTCCATTGGGTGTCCCATTAGTTGTTTCACTATTTTTAAATGAATTCTAAATAGTGGGGAGACCTAAGTATGGTCTCTTTCTTCATAGAGATACATGTTGAGTGGATATGATTAAAATTATGCTTGAGTATTATTCCCATCTATTTTTAGAAATAGTGGTATATATGGTATTCCTTTTCATAGTATATTCTCTAGTTTTTCCTACCATCTATCCTATTTTATTCAGATGCTGAGGTCTTGGTTTTTTATTAGTTCTACCTTTATCAATAACTTTATGGGGGTACAAAGTTTAATGGTGTGGGTAATTTAACACCATTATGTAACTTGGGTATTTTAATATTTTTTTATTTTGGGTTATTTTTATGGTTTTGTGTGTTTCTTTTTTTTATTTGGTGTTTTGGAAAGTCCTAGATGGTTGTTTTCCTAGGTGGAAAGAGACCACACCATAGAGGGAAAAGCTGACATTTGGAAGTAGGAGGTTATTCCCAGGGATTTTGTCTTGTGTGCCTTATGTTGTGGAAGTGAGAGGTTATATTGTGGATGCCCAAGGCTCGTGAACCTTAGCTCATAAATTTTAGGTAAACTATGATGTTATATAAAGTCAATTCCATGGTGAGATTTGGGTAAGGAGAACCAAAATATAGAATGGGGATGTTGTTCCCTAGTGAGGGTGTTGAGTGGCACTCTATTACACAGAGAATAAGGGCCACACTACAATGTACGGGGGCTCAAAAAATTTGGTTCTTTTTCAAGGAGGTTCTCTACACTACTAGACTAATATCAATATAATAGAGGTACACAAATAGTGGGTGTTTCACCATGGATTATAGGGACACACCATTGAAGAGGTCTTTCTGGACTTAAATTTTATGAATTTACAGTTTTACCCCATTGATTTATAGGGATTTTTAACCCCTTTATCCCCTATTTCTTGCACATCAACACCTAGGTAGATCCCATGGATCACTTACCCTTACCCCTAGTTTATATATGATTTTTTTTCAATTCCAAGTGGTTCATTGAGGTTGGTTCTTCATTTATTCTTCCAATATTCTCCCTTCTTTCTTTCCCCTTAATTTCACCATCACTCAGAAACACTAATTCTCGTGGGGGGTGATTTTATCCTTTTCGTAGGTTCTAATAATGTGGTTTTGGATATATAGTGTTTTTAAAGTCATTTTCCTTTCATTATTATTCTTTTGTCATTAATGGATATGTGTTACGATTAGCTTACACTTGGATTGTGGTAGGTTCTTATATTAAATTATTTTATATTATATTTCATGAAATTATTGAGTTCTATAAAATTATTTATCATGAAATATATATATATATATATTTGATATACATGATGGATTGGTATGTTCTTTTCAATGGGTTTTTAAACTTTTCAAAAACTATATTTTTTGGTTTTCTCATGTGAATTTCGAAATTGAATATTTATAAAAGACAAGAGTTTAATGAATTTATTGAGAATATTTTTCAAAGTGAAATATGTGTTTATAGGGGTTCTTGGAACCCATTTATTTCCAAAGAATAACTTTCAATATTTTAAAGGTTGTTTTCATGAAATGGTTTCAAAGGATGAAAAATTGACTTAGCATCCAAAAAGTGTTTTCAAATCCTATTTGTAACTTTGTTAAAATTAATTATTTTGAAAGTTTGGTTTCCCTCAATTTTTGTTCCCCTTTGGTTATTTTTTGTCTCATATAGTCTTTTTACCTTTTTGATAATTATTTAATCATTATGTGATGTTGGTATGATGTGATAAGTGGTTATTTCTTATGTGGGTATTGGATGTGAGATGAGGTTTATTACTTATTCATGTGGTTTATATGTGTGTGGGTTGATTGTTTTTCTTGTTTTATACTTCAAATATTCCTTGACATGTCATGGGTACCCTATAATCTAATAAGTAGATTCAATATGGTCCATAGTAATTTTCAGTGGCTTGATTAACAATGAGAACTAATCAAATGGTGATTTGATTATATCTTGGGAGCTAATCAACAACGAACCAATTTGAACATGAAATCTAGTCAATATTGAGACCTTTTTATTATAACATATGTTTTATAGTTGATTCCAATTGATTGGTTACTAGGATCCTCTCATCTTTGCAACTATGGAGTTTTTTATAATGCTTTCATTATAATGTTATTCTTACCTTAAATATTCTCATTATATATTTTGATGCATTTACTTTGATATCCTCTTAGTTTTTAGTATCACTTCATTATTGATATTTTTTTGTGTTTTTTTCCATGATTATGTGGTGATCATTAGTTACATGTAATAATTCTTTAAAATGTGTATTTAAAAAAAATTAAATTATGAAATGTTTTGGTAGAAGTAAATGTCTTGGTTTTGGTTGTTTTTCAAATATTTTGAAGAACATGTGTTTTAACTTTTAAAAGGTATTTTTCTTATTAAATGGTGGATTCTTCCCCCTAGTTTAATAAAAATGAAAATTTAATGATATTTTAA
The DNA here is from genome assembly GCA_963277665.1 of Viscum album. NCBI lineage: Eukaryota > Viridiplantae > Streptophyta > Magnoliopsida > Santalales > Viscaceae > Viscum > Viscum album. The sequence goes on along the minus strand of OY728132.1, from coordinate 1,332,722,733 downwards.
AGAGAAGTTAAAATGCTTATTTTTTTTTGAAATATGGGTTTTCAAACTGGGATGTTTTTTTAAAAACAAAATATAGATTTTACCTTCTGTTTTGGAAACTATATTATTTACGGTGTTTTTTTAGAATTAACTCAATTTAGAAAACCCTATTTTATAAAATTATTCAAACTATAATTCATAAATTTTTTTTTAAAATTAATTTTATATAATATTTGGTGAAATCCTTCCATATATATTTTTCTCACACCCTGTATATACACGGTTTGTGTTTGTGTTCATAACACTCTTGTTTTATTTCAGGTGCTAAGTTTTGATCCTATTTGTTGGATTTTTTTTTGATTTTTTTTGAGATTTCATATTTATTTTGGTGAATTGTATCATCTAAATCAGTATTGAGTATTTTATGTTTAGGTTCATGTTGTTTTTTCATTCATTATGTATTTTATATATGAGTTATATACTTATTTTTATTATGGACTATTTTGAATTTTCATTATTTTGAAAATTATTATTTTATATGCATGGATTCCTAACATCTAGATAGGTCATTATAGATTCTCAGTGTAGTTTCTACTACTTTTTATATGCTTATGCGAGGATGAAATTGTTCCCGCTTCTACATGTTGATAATAGTGACACCTGTCGACAACTCATGGAGATTGGAAACATGATTTGGTCCTTGTGGTGAGTTGGTTTGGGTATCATTTTTGTGTTAGCCTGAGCTAGTTTGTTAGATAATCACTGGAGTTCTATTAAAAGATGATTAACTTATTATTTGAACCTATAAAATCCCACTATCATCAATGAGGTATTTTTTTCACCACCTCAATGTATGTTTCCTACTAAATAGCTACATCTAATCCCAAATAAGCAGTTTCAACCCACCTTAAATTAAAAATGATTCATAATCTATATCCTCTCAAAACTAGTTCCAATCAAAACATGTTAGTGAACTTCATCCCATTATCCATCATTGAAGAGACCATCTATTAAAGATAATTGAAATCCTAGATCATGTTAATTTTTAGGGTCTACTATAAAATATTTACAAAAATACCAATTAAAATCCATCACAAGAGTATTTATCATGATTCTGAGATTCAAATAATATATTTTACCAGTGTCTTGTTGGTCTCTACAACATATAGTGCGCCAAACTCACCTTCTAGTCATCAGATATACCAATCATCTTTAATATCTAATTACTCTTCTTGATCAACTACTACATACCCCTTGATATGATTTTTTATTTCAGAGTAGGTTAATACTGCATATATAATTCCATGGTGAAGTTATCTAGGGTAGCCTCTTCATATTTAATTCCCTTATCCACTTCTATAAAACCCTTAAACAAACTTTTTGTGAGTTTCCATTCTAACTAATATAAGGTCCTATCATGGGGTCATTGTTAATAGTAATTTTTATCCCAATGGTGTAGTATGATTTTTAACCATGAGTTTTCAATTGAGAAGTTCACTTAATTATATTTTCATGGTAATATTTTCACTTATTTTTATTTTAGGATTTTTACTTATAAAGATTACAAGGAAATGATGAAAACATTAAAAAGTTTATTGTAGTATTATTATTTTCATTCCTTATAATCATGAAGGTGACCCAAGTTTCATCCCCAACAATGATATGGGATTTTTTAAATAGTAATTTTTAACTCAATGGGGGTAGAATAGTGTTTTACCACATATTTTCTCTATAGGAGTTCAATTAATTAGTTTTTCTTTATGTTTTTATCACTTTTTTTATTTTGGGATTTTTAATTATAAAGAAGATGAAGAAATAATGAAAATATGGAAACGTTTTGTTTTAGTGTGTGAATTGATATAATAAAGAAATGTAAAGACAAAAGAATTAAAATAAAATTTAAATATAAATAAAATTAATATTAAATAGATAAAATCTAATCCAATGTAGAATTAGGGGTTTATTTCATTATTTATTAATGTATATTTTATTATTATTCAATGGTTAGATTATATACTATTCCATTGACCACATTCAACTATTTAATGTATGATAAATTAATTTGTTAAATAGCCTTTCAAATCACACTAATAAATTACTTTATCCTTATACAATAAAAAATAACCCACCTCCCCTGAGAAAATACTCTGACTCAAATTCTTGGTTGCATATCACATACCATTAAACTATTATCCCACATGAATACATTGTATATGAAAAAAAAATAGAAAATGGAAAATTAAATTAATATAAAAATGAAATAAAATGAGTGTTTAATAATAAAAAATGATAAATAACAAATAACAATTATCTCACTCTCTAAATCAACAATCACAACACTCATTAAAAGAAACAAATAATAACACATTTATACAATTAAAACATAAGTTTCATTAACCTCCCTAATTGGTTCAACTGATTTTTTAGATCTACATGTCCATGGAGAAAGATTTTAGGGGAGGATCATAGTGATATAATGGGAAAGAAACAAATAAAAAAAGAACAAAATAATAAAAATAGTATGATAAATAGAGAACAATAAATAAGTAAATAAAATTTAGTAGTAATGAAATATATAGGTCCTTGAAAAAATTCCCCCTACCCACACTTGGACAAGTCATCCATGTTAGTCCCTTATTCATATAATAATTTCAAAAAAATATATTAAAAATCATATTAAGTTGTGATTTAATCTCCACATGAATGGATTAGTTGTGAAAATTGTATTCTATAGCTAGAACCCCTCACATCAGGATATTTTTTTATTCTATAGTAACTTGAGAAATAGTGGAGATATCTTGAAAAAGAAACATGGGTATACTTTTAGAGGTTAATATGAATTATATATCACCAGTTCCTTAACTGGGTATACTTTCATGAGTTACTTAGAAGAGATAATTGTATTAGTTTCATTAGATCCAATGAATTACCAATGTTACGGGACTATTTCAGTGTTAGTACGACCTCAATGTAACTACTTATATTCCTAATAGAAACTTGAAAATAGTAATGGATACAAAAGGAGGTGTCTTAGAGTGGCTAATTTCTAGTTTTGACGTGGCTTCTAAAGGGATGTGTGATGAATGTTTGATTGTTTTTACTGGGATTTTATGGTTTCTAACCTATAATGTGAATGCTAGGTAGATCTAGACCAAGTTTGATCTATATTGAGTCTATTATTTTTGGCTTCATGGATATTTTGAGATGGTATATTTCACTTGTATTAGATTATATTTAAAGATTCAAGTTGTTGGAAAATGATTCTAAAAGGTTGAATTGGAACTTATAGGTGTGTGCAGATGAGTGCTTGAGAATCCATAGACTTAAGTAAATTAGTTAGAATCAACTGATCTTGGATCCATACTAAATTAATAATGGGGAATATGCACTACTCAATTGAATGAATAACATTAATCTATATAAATATATATTGAAGTGGGGTTGAGGCTGCTAGGTAATAGAGAATGTCTTCTTAATCAGGTTTATTACTTGGTGCATGACTTCAAGAGGGAGGCTTTCTTCGGTCTGCAATAGATTGGATTCATATTGAGGTGGGTTGGAAAAGTTGTAGGATACCTTAGAATATTTGGTTGGGATTCACCCTAAAAGGCTTGTACTTGAATAGAAAAATGGTTTTTCTAGCCCTGTTAAATCAAATAAATTCAAATTAATGAAATAAATATTTAGTTAGATAATTTTTTTATTAAAGGTTTCTTAAAATCATATTCAACATGTGTAATCTAAATAAATTCAAAATATTAGAGAATTTTAGGCATGTGAATTTTTAGATTGAATGTTTTCACTCTAAATGTTATTTCTTCCCATTAAAAAATTTATTTTAAGCATAATTTAATCTATTCACTAAAATTCAAGATCATATAAAAATATTTTTTTACTGAGGATATTAATAAAAAATGAGAAATTATAATAGTTAATTAAAAATAAAAATATTAAATAAAATCTCATTTTATTTCCCAATAAAATATTTTGGGTTTCCACTAATTGAGTGTGATTTGATCAACCTTTGAAACACTCCTCTGAAAAAAAGGTGTTATAATCTATAATTTAAAACCTCCACAAAAAAATTTATTTTTATATATGAATTTAAATAGATAATATAAATAAATATATAGGTACACACTTATCATGATACCCTATCTTCTCATTTTTTAAATCCATACCTTGGGGATCATAACCCATCCTCCATGATAATACCATTAAAACTGAAAATACATTCTGGACTATAGTGACATATCACATGAAAAAACTACCCATTCCCAACTCATACATAGGGCACTCATATACCTAAAAATTCATAAGAAATATATCCACAAAGAATATGTCTATTTCCCAAAAATATCATCCATATTATAAGATCACAGTGAGTTTCCAATTTTTTTGTTTATTAACCAGACAAAAATAATATATTTATGAATAAAATAAATAAAAATTTAATGAAAATTAATTAAATAAATATTTATTCCATGGTTTTATAATCACATTTTCATGCACATGTCATGTGAATATAACATTCAAACATGATGCATATATTCATGCCCTATTTAAACATTGATCTAAGACAAAAATAAATAAATTTCACAACTTATAAAACAATATAGCTCATTTAAAAAAAACCAGACCATAATTATCAAAACTAATAATCATATGTTTCACTAACAAGTTACTTTGTATTTCATTATAAATGTGTTATATATATAAAATTATAGCTTCCATCCAATATTATGACCATTTTATCTCCATATATAAATTTCTCAAATAATATAAAGGAATCTAATACCATTTTTTAATGCCATGACTCTATATTGAATTACACAACTTGAGCTGGTTTATCACATGAAATTAATTTTACTCCCTAATCATAAAAGGTTAGAGACCTGTTCCTAAATTTTTTGAGTAATTTATGAGGTTTTATTTTATCTCATGTTATTTAATAAGTACCATAAACAATAATAAATAAATAAAAATATTAATTTAAATAATTCATAACATATATTAAGTAATCATAGGGTGGGTAAACCCATAAAAAATAAAAAACACATAATAACATACACAACACATAATATCATATAATTTCATACAATCATACATCATGGTTCACCTAGTAGTTTGAAAATAGACAACAAAGTATGATAAAAGGAAATAATAATAATAGGGACACTATACTCTAAAATTACTCAATTCATATTAAATACCATGTCTTCACCGGCTCTCATCAAGACACTCTCGACTCAACCAACAACCACTAGGTTAGGGAAATGTTGGGTGTCAGTAGAATATCAAAGTAGAGTATAAGTGACCTTATTGCTGAATTATAAGAGAATGAGTTGCTAGATGCATAATAAAAGGTCACCCAGTACCCCATGAAAATTCCAATGGGGTAGTAACCCATGAAGATCCATTGACCATCCGGTGGACCCTTCACTAGGTGGATGATAAGAAATTGGGTACTCGATACAAGTTCATTGAGTACTCAGTTGTAACACCCCGAGATTTTATGAGAAAAATTATTATTTTTTAATTTCTTTGATGTCTTGTGTTGTACGCTACACCAAGATTAGCTTGTACTATACACAACACTGTATTATCTTGAAGTATACACAATACTATTCTTGGCTTGCATTACACGCAATCACAACCTTCCTCGATAACGTGTGTAGTACGCAATACCAGGTTTCACTAAACAACGATATATGGTTATAATATTATTATGAACTAGCTGTTATGAATAGTATTAACTACATTTTTAATTTTATAACATTATTATTCATCTTAAACATTTTCTAGAACATGGTATGTGAACAAAATAATTTTTTTGGGTAAAATATGTATTTTTAAAAAAATGCAGTTTTGTCACCTTTTGATGGAGCACCCACTTTAAATATAGTTTTTGACATGTTTATAAGTTAAATTTGACAAAATAAAATTCTTCTTTGGAATCGGGATATAAAAATTTACTTTGGATAAATTTTTCATATTATTCTGATAACTTTCATATTTTAATGAATAATAAAAACACGCTATATTTTAATTAAAAACAACTTTTTTTCATCATAATAATTTATATGGTTAAATTATAATATTTAATGCATTTAAAGTATTAATAGAATATATTTTTACCATTTAATATAACATATGTCATTATCATTTATTTTACATTGAATTCATAGGTAAAATCATTTCAATCTTTTGCAATGTTTTAACTTTTCAAACTCGTTTTCTTAACAACGGGATTAATTTTAAATTAATTTCTGAAACTTATTTGATTTGAATTAGGAAAAATAGATTCCATATTTGAAATCATTAGGTCCAAATTATGTTAATAGGCTACTTTTTTATTTTTGGGCACTATGAATAGTAACTACGATAAATTTTATTTACCATAGTTAAAGGTAAATCGTGTACTTGAGGGTAAATATAATATTATAAAATTACCCTAAAACTTGTATTAATATAATTGGATGATTATATTTCGTCCTGTGGCATATTTTGGTTGAAATTTAATCTATTGGAACCCACTTGGATGTGATTAAGACCTTTAATTTATTTTATTTAAAAGAAAGTGAAATATGTCTCACTCAAACTTTAATAATTAAACTATTTTTAATATAAGGTTATACAGAATATAAATTCAGTTATAAATACTAATTTGAAAGCTTAAATGTTTTTCTTTATCATGGTTATTTATTTGTAAATTTTAAGAATTATTTATTTACCTTATTAGCTTATACATTAATGATGTAGAAATTATATATTTAGTGAAAAATCAATAATATAGTTTTTATTGAAATAATAATACACATCAAAAGGACTAAAAACCAGACCAAGACTTATTTTTAGTGTATATAAAAACCATAAGCATCCAATGTCCGAATTGGTGACCATTTGGATCCCTATAAAGAAGATTATGACACTTATATTATTTTATTTTAAATGATTCCAAAGTTTTCACCTTCATAATTTAGTAAATATAACAATTTACATGTTATTATTTTAAGATTATAAATTCTAGTAAAAGTATTATTATAAAATCTATGAGATTTATATTCATTATAGGATTTTATTTTTATTTTTTATGCAACAAATAAGTATATTAAATAATTATACAAAAATGTTATACTAATTATTTTATTAAGAGATATACCCAAATAAATGGTTGTAAAAATATTAAAATAAATATTATATGAACTATTTAATCTGGTCCACGAATTTAATAGACAAATTTGACATGTTATAAAGCTATTAGATATTTTTTTTTAGAATATATCCTCTGTGTGGATTTTATTTAAATTAAATTAAATGAATAATGTCAAAATTGACACTATTGTTATTTTATAAAAATAAAATATTATAAAATTGTTTAAAATTCACATGAATATTTAAAAATTATAAATTAAAATTTATATGGTCTAAAATTTCCTGAAGTATCTAATTATGGACAATTCACAACACATAAGTAATAATTTATAACAATTTAAAATTTAGAATCTTATTACCACAAATAAAATTAAATAGATTAAATAGGGATAAATCAAGTTGATAATGTTTAAAAGAAATTCCCAAAATGTCTAAATTTTATTGTTTGATGAGATTACAACCCTATCTCATCTAATCTTTGTATTTGAGTCATTTTGGAAGTTTTTATGTGGGTTTTGAATTTATTATAAATTAATATTTCTTATGTTACCAAAGGTGCCCCTCTCCTCCCTTATAAAAAGGGCAACCCTTACCTCTTCTCTTCACACCCTTTTGAGCCTTGAATCTCGGCCAAACCTTAACAATTACTCTTCTAAACCTCTCTATTTATATCATAGAGGTTCTGGTCTTCTCAAAATACCAACTCTAGTGCCCTTAGAAGAAGTTTAAAGGAGGTGCGTCGAGGAAGAGGTAACCTCTTCTACCGAATCTTTCAAGTTTCTTTTTTCTTCTACTTCCTCATCTTTAGTTTTTTAATTATAAAGTAATAACATCAGTATTAATTATATACTGATATATTATTATAAATATTAAACAACCCTATTCCACCTTCTATCCGTCCTATAGAAAATGAAATCACCACGCGTGCGTACGTACGAAATACCGTCTCCACGTTGTGGTGTAATCTGTTTTCCACCACCACATTACTTGGATGGGTATAATGGTGTAAAGAATAAATATATATTATTATTATAAAATAATACTGATTCTAAGATATTATGTCATCCACTCCAATTCCACTCAATAAATATGGGAACGATATCATCGCTCGTGAGTACGTACGGATTACCATCTCCACGACGCGATGAGATTCATTTTCCATGTTAACAATTCAAGAATTATTATAAAGTATATATAATAAGTAATCATGAAATATATGACATATTAATGATACTGGATTTATGTATATGTTATTTACTTACATCTATTAAGTTTAATAAGGAAACAAAAACCTCATTCATGCGTACGTACGACCTACCGTCTCCATGAACGGTGTATTTCTTTCCATTTATCGATCTATTATATATATGTATATTCTTAATATATATTATATATAAATCATGTTTTATATTATTTAATTAATTAATCATGATCTAAGTAATCATATGAATAATTACAAGTCAAAACACGGACGATAAATGAAATGATTTTACCCAAAACGCCGCTTTAACATGGAATTTATAAAAGAACGGATAATATAAAGTAATAAGTGAACCATATATGATATCATAACAATTAATATGATTCTTTAATAAGTCTTTTACATTATTTAAATCATTATACAGGAGTTATGGATACATACGAAGCATATCAGACATAAGGTAAGAGATAACTTTTCCAATCTCATTTTTATTCGAGATTGAGTATTCGTAAGTATTTACTGGGGTTATATTCATCATCCATGTCCATGTTTTCTAAAAATGTTTTCATGTATTTTTAAAGTCCTTTTTACCCATTTTTTACATTTACCATATGGTATGGAAGGAATAATTCCTTTTTGTACCATACGAGGAACTTTTTGACTTTTTCGACAAAAGTACAAGGATAATTTTTTTAACTTATACGGCATGAATGGATTTTTATGATTTCCATAGAACATTATTTACATGAAGCCTACTTTAAAAATTTTCATGTTTATTTTTAATTAACTTATTTTAGTTTAAAATGTTATGACAAGTTAAGAAAGGAAAAATGTTTTTGAAGAAGAAAGGATATTTTCCTCAAGAATTCATTTCAAGTGTTTTATCAAAACCATTTTCCATATAAGATGGAATTATTTCATATGTTTATGTTTCAAGTATAATGTATCTATGATTTACATGGTTTCAATTTTCTTATGATGAAATGATATCCATTTTTTTGAATGGATTATGTTATTATGGAATGATGTTTATGAAAACCATTTTATACTTTGGGTAACGATGAATGATTTATGTTTATGTTGTGGAATAAGAAAGAATGATTTCATTATGAGATGGGTGGGACCTATATCTCCCTCCAATGCATTGGGTAAAGATTTATATCTCATGATATATACATGGATGGAACGGTAAGTTAATCCGGTTCAGTGTTACTGGACTGGAATGAGGAGTGAACTCGATTCAGAAATGGACATTGTCCACTAAGATGGTCTTTCCAGCAATGCCTTGGATACTATGAAAATAATATCATGTTCTTAATGGTTTTCCACAATTATATGATTTATTCCCATGATATTTTATGATTATTGATATTTCATTATGATCTATGCCTTACGTACTACCATGTTTTATGTAATTGCTCAAGATTTTGATGTTTAAACATTATGTTCATGTTTTTATGTTCAAATGTATATGGTTTGTTTTATTTTCTCCATGATTACCCTTACTGAGAATTTGAGATCACCCTTTATATGTTTTATTTTCCCTAGGATATAAAGAAAGGTTTTAGGTAAGAAAACAGAAGGGGAAGATATTTATGGGAGATGTTGAAGATATTTCACCATGATTAGAAGATTATGTTCCGAGTTTCCAAAGAAACTAAACTATTACGGTCCTTGAGTGTTGGTTTTTGTTATGTATTAAGTATTCCGCAAAAGCAATGTAATGTCCATGTACATCAAGTTTGGGGTCTTTATAGTTGGTATCCGAGGAAAGGTTTAGTTAGCCTTTGGAAACTAGGATGTGAAAACATTAGTGATATCCCTAGATATATTTCTAAGGTATGTATAAGGATGTCCCTAAGGTTTAGTATATTTATAGTCCTAGAATTATGTTGATGATCATGAATAACCTAGGGTGAACCTAAGGTGTCCTTTATTGAATAATGGGTGATAAGTTAGACATCCCATAAGTGACTTTTTATGATTATATGGTTCCCCATTATTTTAACTATTTCTTACACCATGTATTTTGGTTTTAGTCAATGGAGGGAACCAGAATAAATTGAGTCAACATTTCATCCAATGGAAAAATTGTTGACTATGAGCAATGAAATTACGTAATGCCTAGAAAGAAATACTTTGTGATTGTGCTGAATCAGTCATCACGATATATGATTAACAAGGTTAACTTTAATGGTATTCCTAATTCATCAAATAAGAGGAAGGTGGACTTTTATACATGTTCGTATGTTGAGGAGCATAAAGAAATGAAGATTGATATTTCTAAATAAGGGAAGAATAACCTTGATGAATACATCAAATGGAGGGGAAGATGTTATTTGTGTGGAGAGAAGGGTCATAGAGTGACATACTGTTATGGATTTCAATGTCTTATCTGTGGAGAACATGGGAATTACCCTACTCAATGCCCTGACCTAAGAGGTTACATCTAAATAAAGGATGGAATTATTCTATGACAATCATTGAAGAGGATGGATTGAGGTGTTATATATTGGTATTCAAGAATAATTTTGTTGAGGTAATTTTATGGTATATTGGAATATCTATGTATTGGTACATTGTAGTTTTCCATAAGAATATGGCATCAGTAACCATGAAAAGTGATTGAAATATTTTTGGAAAGCAGATGATATGTGTATAATTAAGGGATAAAGAGAAAATAATATGTTTGATAGTATTAATGAGCTCATGACTAATATAAGGACAAAGTTATATCATGGTTTGAGTATATAGATATTTTGGGATTTTTGTATGTGGAAAGAGTTAACTTTTGACAGCATTCATGTTTTCACTAAGGTTATATGGTAATTCATGTTGCAAGAGAATAAAAGATTAAGGTATTCATATATTTGGAATGCGATCAACAAGATATATCTTGTGATATATGAGGGATAAATGATGGTATTCACATGCTCGGTAGATGACATTTCTAGTAATTGTTTTCTTTATACTATGAGCTTGGACAAAAGTATTTCGGATAAGCCTAAATATTGGAATGGATTATGTTGGACATAATTTATTATTTTATAAGGCTAGAAATGTTTTCTATATTATTGATGGGATGTTATAATAATGTAGTTTTAGAAAAAAGGATAACCTGCAGGACGAGTGACAACCCGCCGTGTCAGACAAGGTTGTGGGGATCGAACCCACAACTGAAGTGTGACCGGCCTTTATCACCTACCACTAGCATACAGAAAGTCCCTGGTTAGTAGAAACTAGTTTTATTTTATTAAGCGGTATGATAGATTAAGTATAAGTCCATTTTTGGAATCATATACGATTAACCTCACCATAGATGGACTTATGTATATTTGATAACTTTTTCTACCCTTTTGTTTGAGACAGATGGAATGAATCATCATTCTATCACATGATCTTATAACACTTCAAGAATGAAAAATTAAACTTAATTTTTTAAGAGATGAAGTGGAAATTTTTCAAGGAACAAACAACGGTGAGATTGTACTGAAATAATGTAAGTATTTCTTGTAATTCAAATTCTTCAACTTTAGGGAAAAGATCTTGAAAACCAAAAATGTTGTCCTAGTGTCATCATATATGATGAATCAGATGGTATGTTAGATCATCACAAATTTATGGATTTTTTATTGTTGGCTTTTTCATAGCCATGTTCTCTACCACTCTCCATCAGACTTTTATGGATAGATTTCTCTTCTGTATCCATATTTTCACCTATGTTCTCCTATGTGGAATCCCAATGATGAGTTAATTTGGGTAACTGTTATGTTTCATACTCCACTTTTTAAAATTAAGTTTAGGTATTACTTTTTATGATGTGGGTTTCTATGAAAGGAACATTCATTTAGTAAACCATTTATAACCCCGATGAATTTCGAGGGCGAAATTCATTTTAAGGAGGGTAGAATGTAACACCCTGAGATTTTATAAGAAAAATTATTATTTTTAATTTCTTTGATGTCTTGTGTTGTATGCTACACCAAGATTAGATTTTACTATATGCAACAATATATTATCTTGAAGTATACACAACACTATTCTTGGCTTGCATTACACTCAATCGTGACCTTCCTCGAAAACATGTGTAGTACGCAATACCAGGTTTCACTAAACAACGACATATGATTATAATATTATTATGAACTAGACGTTATGAATATTATTAACTAAATTTTGAATTTTATAATATTTTTATTCATCTTACACATTTTCTAGAACATGGTATGAGAAAAAAATAATTTTTTGGGTAAAATAAGTATTTATCAAAAAATGCATTTTTGTCGCCTTTTGATGGCGCACCCACTTTAAATCTAGTTGTTGACATGTTTATAAGTTCAATTTGACAAAATAAAATTCTTATTTGGAATCAGGATATAAAAATTTACTTTGGATAAAATTTTCATATTATTCTGATAACTTTCATATTTTAATGAATAGTAAAAACACGCTATATTTTAATTAAAAACAACTTTTTTCATCATAATAATTTATATGGTTAAATTATAATATTTAATGGTTTTAAATTATTAATAGAATATTTTTTACCATTTAATATAACTTATGTAATTAGCATTGATTTTACATTGAATTCATAGGTAAAATCATTTCAATCTTTTGCAATGTTTTAACTTTTAAAACTCGTTTTATTAACAACGAGATTAATTTCAAATTAATTTCTGAAAATTCTGTGATTTGAATTAGTAAAAATTGATTCCATATTTGAAATAATCAGGTCCAAATTATGTTAACATGCTACTTTTTATTTTTGGGCACTATGAATAGTAACTACGGTAAATTTTATTTACCATAGTTAATGGTAAATCGGGTAATTGAGGGTAAATATAATATTATAAAATTACCCTAACAATTGTCTTAATATAATTGGAGGACTATATTTAGTCCTATGTCGTATTTTGGTCTAAATGGAATCAATTGGAACCCACTTGGATGTGATTAAGACCTTTAATTTATTTTATTTAAAAGAAAGTGAAATATGTCTCACTCAAACTTTAATAATTAAACTATTTTTAATATAAGGTTATACAGAATATAAATTAGTTTATAAATACTAATTTGAAATCTAAAATGTTTTTCTTTATCATGGTAATTTATTTTTAATTTTTAAGAATGATTTATTTACCTTATTATCTTATACATTAATGATGCAGAAATTATTTATTTAGTGAAAAATCAATAATATAGTTTTTATTGAAAAACTAATACACATAAAAAGGCCCAAAAACCTGACCAAGACTTATTGGTAGTGTATATATAAACCCTAATAATCCAATGGATGAATTTGTGACCATTTGGATCCTTATAAAGAAGATTATGACACTTATATTATTTTATTTTAAATGATTCCAAAGTTGTCACCTTCATAATTTAATAAATATAACAATTTACATGTTGTTATTTTAAGATGATAAATTAGAGTAAAAGTATTATTATAAAATATATGATATTTATATTAATCATAGGATTTTATTTTTAATTTTTATGAAAAAAATAAGTATATTAAATAATTATACAAAAAATGTTATACTAATTATTTAATTAAGAGATATACCCAAATAACTGGCTTTAAAAATATTAAAATAAATATTATATGAACTATTTAATGTGATCCACGAATTTTATAGACAAATTAGACATGTTATAAATCTATTAGATATTTTATTTGGAATATATCCTATGTGTGGATTTTATTTAAATTAAAATAATTGAATAATGTCAAAATTGACACTATTGTTATTTTATAAAAATAACATATTATAAAATTGTTTAAAAATCAAAAAAATATTTAATAATTATAAATTGAAATTTATATGGTCTAAAATGTCATAAATTATCCAATTATATACAACTAACAACACATAAGTAATAATTTATAACAATTTAAAATTTAGAATCTTATTACCACAAATAAAATTAAATAGATTAAATAGGGATAAATAAAGTTGATAATGTTTAAAATAAATTCCAAACATGTATAAATTTTATTGTTTGATGATATTACAACCCTATCTCATCTAATATTCTGATTTGAGTCATTTTGGAAGTTTTTATGTGGGGTTTGATTTTATTATAAATTAATTTTTCTTATGTTACCAAAGGTGCCCCTCTCCTCCCTTATAAAAAGGGCACCCCTTCCCTCTTCTATTCACACCCTTTTGATCCTTGAATATCGTCCAAACCCTTCCAATTACTCTTCTCAACCTCTATAGTTATATCATATAGGTTGTGGTCTTCTCAAAATACCAACTCTAGTGCCCTGAGAAGAAGTTTAAAGGAGGTGCGTCGAGGAAGAGGTAATCTCTTCTACCGACTCTTTCAAGTTTCTTTCTTCTTCTACTTACTCCTCTTTAGTTTTTTCATTATAAATTAATAATATAAGTATTAATTATATACTTATATGTTATTATAAATATCAAACAACCCTATTTTACCTTCTATCCATCCTATGGAAAATAAAATCACCGTGCGTGCGTACGTACGGAATACTGTCTCCACGCTGTGGTGTAATCTGTTTTCCACCACCACCTTACTTGGATGGGTATAATGGTATAAAGAATAACTATATAAGATTATTATAACATCATAATTAATCTAATATATTATATCTTCCACTCCAATTCCACTCAATAAATATGAGAACGATATCATCGCTCGTGCGTACGTACAGATTACCGTCTCGACGACGCGATAAGATTCATTTTCCATGTTAACAACTAAAGAATGATTATAAAGTTTATATAATAAGTAATAATGAAATATATGACATATTAATGATAATGGATTTATGTATATGCTATTTACTTACATCTATTAAATTTAATAAGGAAACTAAAACAGCGTTCATGCGTACGTACGGCCTACCGTCTCCATGAACCATGTATTTATTTCCATTTATAGATCTATTATATATATGTATATTCTGAATATATTAGATATAAATCATGTTTTATATTCTGTAATTAAGTAATCATGATCTAAGTAATCATATGTATAGTTACAAGTCAAAACAGGGACGATAAATGAAATGATTTTACCCAAAACGCTGCTTTGACATGGAATTTATAAAAGAACGGGTAATATAAAATCAGAAGTGAACCATATATGATATCATAACAATGAATATGATTCTATAATAATTAATTGACATTTTTTAAATCATTATATAGGAGTTTTGGATACATACGAAGCATATCAGACATAAGGTAAGAGATAACTTTTCCAATCTCGTTTTTATCCGAGATTGTGTATTCATAAGTATTTACTGGGGTTATATTTATCATCCATGTCCATGTTTAAAAAAAATATTTTCATGTATTTTTAATGTCCTTTTTACCCATTTTTGAATTTTACCATATGGTATGGAAGGAATCTTTCTTCTGTGTACCATACGAGGAACATTTTGACTTTTCCGACAAAAGTATGAGGAGAATGTTTTTTTAACTTATACGACATGAATGGATTTTTATGATTTCCATAGAACATTATTTCCATGAAGCTTCCTTTAAAAATTTTCAAGTTTATTTTTAATTAAATTATTTTATATTAAAATGTTATTACAAGTTAAGAAAGGAAAAATGTTTTTGAAGAAGAAAGGATATTTTCCTCAAGAATCCATTTCAAGTGTTTTATCAAAACCATTTTCCATAAAAGATGGAATTATTTCATATGTGTATGTTTCAAGTATAATGTCTCTATGATTTACATGGTTTCACTTTTCTTATGATGAAATGATATCAATTTTTTGTATGGATTATGTTATGATGGGATGATGTTTATAAAAACCATTTTATACTTTGGGTAATGATGAATGATTTATGTTCATGTTGTGGCACAAGTAAGAATGATTTCATTATGATATGGGTGGGACCTATATCTCCCTATAATTTATTGGGTAAAGATTTATATCTCATGAGATAGACATGGATGGAATAGTAAGTTAATCTAGTTCAGTGTTACAGGACTGGAACGAGGAGTGAACTTGATTCCGAAAAGGACTTTGTCCACTAAGATGGTCTTGGCAGCAATGCCTTGACTACTATGAAAATAATATCATGTGCTTAATGGTTTTCCAAAATTACACAATTTATTCCCATGATATTTTATGATGATTTATGTTCTATTATGATCTATGCCTTACGTACTGCCATGTTTTATGTCATTTCTCAAGATTTTGATGTTTAAACATTATGTTCATTTTTTAAGTTCAAATGTATATGGTTTGTTTTATTTTCTCCATGCTTACCCTTACTGAGAATTTGAGATCACCCTTTATATGTTTTCTTTTCCCCAGGATATAAAGAAAGGTTTTAGGTAGGAAAAATAGGGTAAGATCATTATAGGAGATGTTGAATATCTTTCACCACGATTAGAAGATTATGTTCCGAGTTTCCAAAGACACTAAACTATTACGGTCCTTGAGTTTTGGTTTTTGTTATGTATTAAGTATTCCGAAAAAGAAATGTAATGTTCATGTACTTCAAGTTTGGGGTCTTTATATCAGTAATCTATTTGTGAATTTTCCAAAAGGTAATATTTTTTAAATCATTTTAAAATCCATTTTAATCCATTTTTCTTCTCTAACCACTACATCATGAATTGTATACCCTCTCTTGGCCTTTTTCTTTCTTCAATTGCCTCTCTAATATTTATTTGAAAGAATATTGATGTGTTTTTTGTTTTATTCTTAATATTTACGTAAGGTAAAGACCATGAAAGATTATATTATGGATTTTTTTGATTTATTTTAATTATATATCTCAAATACCTAATTTAGAGGTTTTGGTTATATACTCATACTCTAGTGGATTGGTCTTGATTTTGGTGACTCTGTTAAATAATATTATTCCTCAAGTTTAAAGGTGGATGGTCCTCAATAATATCCATCATTTATATGGGATTCATATAATATAGTGAAGTTGGGTTATATAACCTTGTGTACTACCCTTCTATTTTTTGATTTGTTAAACATCAATATACTCTCTATGATGGAATTGACCTTTAGGTTATGGATCCACCTTAGTTGGGATAAACAAAAATTAAACAAGGTGGATTTTATTGGGATACCTGCCTTGATTTATTAGGAATTAAATGAGTCATATATGTTGGGAATGATATCAATATATTTCTATTTTAGTGTTTGAGTATGGGTAATAGCCTCCATGTGAGAAAAGGGTAAGGATTGAAAATATCTAGTTTAAATTGAGTTCAAAAATTGATTAGTGTAAGAATTTTTCAATGGTATTAACTATTTCTTGAGTTATGGGTTGATGAGATGGTTCGTAAAATGATTGGACAATTTGTGTGTAGTCTTGGTAAAGATGGGGTTATATTAGTTCTTGTGGTGTGCTAGAAATCTAGTTTAGGAGTAATGGGAGGCCAAGAGGGATTTTTTTGATATTGATATTATATATGTGTGGGATTTTGGGATCTATATAAAATTTATTTAGCTTCTTGTATATGTTATTCCCTCCTAGGTATATGAGTTTTATTCAGGTGGTTTCCTATGTTACAATTTCTTTGGTATATAATACATATTTGGGTGGTTGGTTATGTTTCACCTTCCTCAGTATCCAATTACTATAAAAAAGGTTTTCTTTATTATTCATTATTAAGTTTACCATTACTATATGAAAGTTTATTTTTATTACACCCACTTAGAATATGATTCTTATTATGGTCTATGTTGGCTTCCATTGGGTAAAAATTTATTCCACCCCTAACAAAGGTTGAAGAAAATAAGTTTGGGGTTCATGGTGGACTAGTTCGTGCATGATAACATAAATTGGGTCTATTTTTGTTATTTTTTACCATTTATTTTTAAATATATATATAAATATATTTATAAATTTATGTTATTGTACCATAAGTGGTGTTATAATATGTTTTAAATTCATACCCTACATATTCACCTCAGGGGGTGAGAAAATTTCACTATCAGGGATCTAGGGAAGGGGAAATAACCTAGGGAAGGTTTATGATATTAGAGCGATGGTATTGGATATAGAGGTAGTACTATGGTTTGATAGTTTACCTTTTTTATAAAATTTAATCCTTTATTCTTTTACATTTCTATTTTCCCATGTATATGACCTATTAATTACCAGGATAACCCATTTACTTTACAATATATTACTACAATGGGTAAATTTTTTATTACATGTTGTAACACCCCAAGGTTTTGAAAATAAATAAAGAATGAAATTTTATAATCTATCCATTAAACAAAACTTTGCCTCTTCTATGTTTTGAATTTTGAAAAATGGTCATCTATAGTTGTGTTCAGTAAGTCATTTGGAGACTGATAGAACAAACTTGATTTTTGGTGAATAGTAACATACCCTTATGAATATTAATATGAATAGTAATATGAATAGTAATATTCCCCTTGAATATTAAATAATAATATTATTTTATTTTGTTAAGGCAATATGATAATGGGATCTTAATTAATTTTTCAATGTCACATAAAACTAATTACACTTCAAGAATGTTATTTTTCGAATTAACTATGACCTTATTTAAAAATTAAATTAATAATATTTAGAAAATTATTTTTGAAAAATGGATTTCACTTTTTAATTATACATGTCGAAAAATGGTAGGGGTGAATTTTTGGGATTTTTCTGAAATTCTAGAATTTTTGATGAATAGTGAAATACGATAAAATACCGTATATACAAATTATCATTTAAATACACTAATTATGACATCATATGTGATGTAAGGCCACTTGGTTCGAACTCACATGCACTTATTACTATTAGGGGTTACATGAAAAAATACTATTGGTTGTCTTGATGGAAATAATAAAATAATGAATTAAATATTCAAAAATTACCCCTCTCCTCCACTATAAAAATCCCTCACCACTCCCTCTTCTCTTCACTCCTCTAAGACTTGAATCTCCTCAAAGTTCTGCCCAATTACCCTTCCCTAGTCTCTCCCCATGTCTAAGAAGATTTTGTTCTTTCCAAAATACCAAAACACCTTCCCTTAAGGAGTTTCTCAAGGAGGTTATTTCAAGAGGTAAAGTACCCTTCTTTTTCATTTGGTTTCATTTCAATTTATCTTCTTTTATTATCCTCTCCTCACCTCCTCTGTCCAAATGATCATGATAACTCCATTAAAATATATATACTGGATTTATATCATGTGAATGAAAGAACCATCATAAATATTCTTACTTCCTCCCTTTTATTTTATAAACTAAATCAACATCCATGAGGTTCCGATTTGTAACCTTCGTGGACGATGAAGTTTTGTTCTTCAATTTCTTCTTCATTACTGGTCATGAAACAATATTCATGGTTTAACCAGACTATAATATATGTTTCATAACCTAATTAATATTCAGGAACCATAATATGTACATATAATTAAGTTATATGAAAAAACTAGTTCATAATATTCCAAATACCGCCGAATAATCGAAGTGGTGTTCATCTAATGATTCATCTTCATTCCATGTAAAAAAATTATAGAAATGGACATTAACAATTCTGGATGTTCATAAATAATATTTAATTTCATTTCTGGATATTTACATCCATTCCACTTCATTACTTAAAAACAATTGAACCAAATATGAAAATAAAGGAAACGAACACTCCAGAACGACGAAATTCAATACAATAACTTGTCAATAAAGACATAAATGAACTAACCAGAATTATGGTAAACTAAATATATGTCTAATAGGTTCTGAAATAAGTTATTAAAAATTATAATTTCATATTCTAGGAGCTTAAGTACAATAGAATAACACGTTTGGAGTTAAGGTAAGGGTTTTTCTACCCGAACTTCCATTTTCATTTGGGATACTTTCATTGTCTAATTACCTCAATGAAATTATTATGTATTGTTATGTACTCATAATATATTATGTGTGAGTATCATATATATGTGTAAAAACCAGAACCCTTCCTTATTTTATGGATAGTTATATATTTTTAAAGGAACTTTCAAAGTTGTTTCCAAAATACAAGACCGATCCAAGGGAATTTCTCAAATTCTTTCCTATTTTCAAGGGCACTCTATGATCTGTTTTTAGAAACCTTTATCTTTATAAAATCAATCATTTTATTATGAAAATACTATCTTACCTCACTTCTAGTTTTATACAAATATTTTTCCAAAATAACTATTCTTTTCAAAATAAAAGAGTATTTATCTCAAGAATTGCTTAATGATTTTATAAGAGTGTTTTCGTCTAATTCAACACTCTTGTTGATTCCATGGTATTATTGGGTTTAATAATTTATGAAGTCATCTACCATATTTTATTTAATGGTTTATGACCAACTCTATTGTGGATGATCTTTCCTAAAACCATTCACCATATTATTCTGAATGGTTAGTGTTTATGTTCAATAATTGGGGAAAGTTTGTTACATTTCATATGATAGTTTCAATATGAATGTATATGTTGTTTATGATTATCCCCAATAATATGAGGAATTCATTGGACTTATTATGTGATGGGTGGGGCCCGCTATAGCCCCTCGATGCATCGGTAGGTCTCATGAGACAACTAGACAAGGAATTTGCCAAGGCCTTTCCCAATGTGATATGGATTTTGGCCGAGGCCTTAATCATTAGACGTTTTGGCCGAGGCCTTGACAAAATGTTTCAGAATGTTCGGTATTATGCATTCCATCATTATGAGTTCAACTATTGATATTTCACGTGGTTATTCGACTAGTAGAATACCCATGATTATGTTTTATTATGGCATTATTTACTCAACTCATATTCCTTCCATAATGTGTTTAAGTTTATTATTAA
Source organism: Viscum album (assembly GCA_963277665.1). NCBI lineage: Eukaryota > Viridiplantae > Streptophyta > Magnoliopsida > Santalales > Viscaceae > Viscum > Viscum album. Next base: position 1,332,701,594 of record OY728132.1, on the reverse strand, counting down.
AGGCACATGTTTTTAATTATTCACCATGTCTAATGTTTATATTATCTTCCTCTGTATTGCTTACTCTTACTGAGCATTTGAGCTCACCACTTTCTTATGTTTCATTTTCTCAGGACATGAAGAAGTTTATTATGAATGAAATGCTGAAATAACCTAGGAGTTATGGGTGTTGTCTAAGGAGTTTCCATGTTGTTTTTCTCTTCATGTTGTAATATTGAACTTATTTATATATCTTGTTTCCAATAATACTAAACTAATCGGTCCTTCGGGATTCATATTCCTTGTATGTATTCCAATGTAATAAAATAAGGCACCGACTCTGGGAAACTAGGGTCGGGTCCTTACAGTTGGTATCAGAGGAAGTTTAGTAGAATACTTGGAAACTAGATTTATAAAACGTAGAATTAGGGAAGAGTCCCTAAGTTAGTCTTTTAGGATATATATACTATAACATCCTGGTATTTTGGTAAGGAATAGATTATGTGGATCTTTCAAGCAATACATCCCTGTCTGGATACGAGCAGGTAGAGGCGACTCTGGCACAGATGTATCTAGGGGTAAAACCCCAAAACACCACTTTGAGCTAGACTCGAACGGGAAATGGTGCACGAAAACAGACCTTGTTGCACTCTTGGTTTTGACACTCCCAGGGGATATGCTTAGGATAATTCACATTTTCTTTACAATCCATTATGAAGGATTGAAATGTAAAATATTCCTCAAAGAAACCATATTTGTGAATATGGGATTATCCATGCATAATATCTCAATTTTTCTGAGTGTTTTTAAGTTAAGATTATACATTATGATTCATAAACTAATCTAGTGTATGCCATTATCTAGATATGGCACCTAGTGGACGGAATGGAAATCACACGAATGCATGTGTCCCTTGTGGGGATTTTCTTCCGACGCATGATAATGATGTTGGATCTGGTGCTGTGATTGGTGCTAAGAAACTCATAAATATACTGGGACAACTTACTCAGGTTATGAATAATAACCTTACCCATATGGAGCATCTGGATCCACCACATGGAGGAGCCATGCTAGATCACTTTATGAGACAACAACCTCCATCATTCAATGGGACTACAAACCTGTTTGTAGCAAAGCAATGGATATGTTCCCTTAAGAAGATATTTCTCGCCTTGGGATGTAATAAAAGAGAGAAGGTTGTCATGGAATTATATCGTCTATCGGGAGATGCAGATCAGTGGTGTTCATTGTAGGGTCCTGAAAAATCTGCAAAGGAGGATGATAATCCCCTTAATTCACGAGGGGATTCTACCCAATTTCCCTCAAAGAAGTTGGGAAAAAATATGAAGAGCACCCAAGAAATCAGTAAAGGACCGAACGGTCCACGTACCTGTCCAAAAGTGATGGTACACGGCCGGTTCAGCAGTCCGCCTCCTCTGCGGACCGCCGTCGTTCGCAGAATGGAGGCGGGAGCCCTTCGCGGGCGCGAAGCAAGACGACCGCCAACCTGGTTCACCGTCATGAACCGCCCCAGCCGCGGACCACATTGACTGGCTTGGACTGCATCTGCTGTCATTCGCGGAATAGAGGCAGAACCCTGCATGGCCACGAGGTACTCCCTAAGGTAGTTTAGTTTGTGGGGGAGATGTGTTCAATGCCCCCCTGTGGGTTGCGGATTGACCAAGTCATCTGTAAATCGGGTTTTCGGTCATGGGCCTCTGCAAAAGGTGCCTCATGACCACATATACATCTCTTTACCCACTCTATAAAAGTATATCGAGGGGGAAGAGGAAGGGGGAATTTTTGGGGAGGCAATTGGAGATCGATCAGATTCGAGTGGAAGGATTTCTAAGGAGCTTAGGATTTCGCAAACAGTGAGGTTCCAGTTCGCGGATCAGAACATTTATGAAGTTGAAAGCGAATTAATAAGGAATCAAAAACGAATAACAACTTGGTGAACTGTGAACTTAAAATATCAAAGAAAAGAAGACTGCCAACCATGGCCCCTCCACAGATGCACTATCCGCGGACCAGGGAGTTTATGCCCCTTTTCTGATCTGTCGCACCACGTAGCACCCTCCTACATGGGCGAACCCCCGACCGATGAACCCCCGACTGGCATTTCCCTCGGCTGCCGCTGCTCACATGGATCCCTCTGCATACCAACATGGTACGTGGGTCAAAATCGAAGATACAAACCACCCTGGTTTGTGGGATGCCCATCAGTCTGTGGACCACCCTGGTTCACAGATGGCCTCCCCAGCCGTGTAGCACTTCCCTACGTGAAGGGCGCCACCACTCATACACCTATGTGGCCTGCCAGATCCTTCAGAGTTTCCATTCCCCGAGTCAGATAAAATACTTCCAATCTGGCCTGAACCTCTGAAACCCCCTCATTGGACCATTCATCGGCCCCGAGCCGAGGCCTCCACCAGAGCCAAAAGACCCGTGTGATGTAACCTTCAGGCACATCAGCGCGCCGTTTTGAGTTAACATACCCACAATAAGCAGGGGAGAAGGGGTTTCTCTGGACCTTGAGTGGATTTCCAAAGCATTCTTGGGTTCAAATTCCCATGGTAATGCGGATTCCGAGCCCAGGAGTCCCCTTTCTGCCCCTACACTTGTTAGGACTTGGTCACTTCTCCCCTCCCCGGGGAGTGGCAAGCTACCTATCATAAGTAAGCCCCCATGCACCTCCGTAATTCCCCACGACCATGGCCAAGGAAGGGTGTAGTCGGGAAGGGTGTTGTTCCTTTCTTCTTTGGGGCCAAGTCCCTCTCCCTTTGTGCTTTATCACCCGGGGCATCCATCTCGGAGTAAGACCCGACTTTTTGGGCTGCTCTATGCATAAGCCCCACTCCACTTCTTACGGACGCACGTTTTGCGACATGATCATCTGGTCCCTACTGCCTCTTGTTTCTCACACCGAGCATGACTCACGTGGGCTTAGAGTAAGCATCGACCATGACATCCTCTCCTAGGATTCATCAGAGCGTAAGCCCCATCCTCATCCAAACTACGTGGACTTTGATTCCCCACCACAGGGATACGTAGGAAGCCTCCAAGAGGTTCACGCCCGATCACCATCGGACCCCCAGGTCCACATTCACATCAGTTCTCCGACACTCCCATTAGAAATATGTGGACTTTGATCCCTATCTCCTAGGAAGGGTACGTAGGAAGCCTCCCTGAGGTTCAATCCCAACACCCGGTCGATCCAACCTTCTTTACGTTGGTTCACCGCACCAACCTAGGGTAGCCTAGAGTGTAATTCCCATACCACACCGAACCACGTGGATTCTGATTCCTCTCATGAGGATACGTAGAAAGCCCATATCATGGGTTCGATCCAGACACTCAAGTCATTATACGTCCCCCCTGGATGACAATAAACTCCAGAGTGCCTGGTTATGAGGCTTTAAACTAGTGTCGTCTCAGTGAGTCCAGACTCTTCGGGGTCATTAATCCAACGAGGGATGGTAAACCTCAGGCATAAATGATTCTAAACCCCTACATCCAATTGAAAATTTCCATCCAGGAGTAATCCATGGATACTATGCTTGGGTATAAACCAAAGATTCACGAACATATGAACATGTATTAAATCTATAAGAGAGTCACGAAACAGGAAATAATTCCCCCCAAAAGGGTGCAATGATCCCGACTTCTCATCCTCTCGACAAATGTGAGTTCTTAAGCATCGCTGGTCAAACCACCCAATGAACGCCTGCCTTTGGAAGGCAGGTCCATGTATTGATGGATATAGAACCGTTGGGTATTTCGAGGTGAAAACGTTGCACCTGGTATGAGTGATTAAGCAGAACCCAATATTCTCTAATCAACCACTGGGTAGCGCACGTTTCTCCCCCATGACCCCGTCGTGCGCCGCGAGACAAAAAATGGTGAACCTGACGTTAATATTTAACCAAGCATGATGGATTTAACCTCCCACCATGTTCCCCCTTTATACCCACAAGGAGGGCCAAGCAAGGTCATTAATTACGCATGGGGTCATGAGATGCTGCTTTGATGGGTTTTTTGTTTGTATTTGTTAAAATATTTTACAGGTACCACTCAGAACTCCCTTCGATCCAATGGAATCATGAAGGAACTCACAAGCGCGTGCTTCCAAAAATGCAATGACCGGACTTCCTCACCAACAGAGGACCCCGTCACCTACCCAGCATCTTCAACGCTGGGTCTCGGATGCGTTGATCCGAGAGTACCATGTGTACGGTACTCTCCCGACGGTGGAGGCGGCTATGCATGCCCTCCAATCCGCCAAGACCCGCTAGTATCTCACCCAGCAGCGGCCGTGAAGGAAGATTCAGATGACCCCTGTTGCTATCTCAAACCATTTTGGGAGTCTATCCTCAGAACGAGACAACGCGTACCTCCCTTATCTTAGGGAGGCAGATGAGGTCGAAGTTGAGGACTTCATCCCCCCTGAATGGGGGTTCTGCTCAAAGGCCCCCACTAGAAGACGTCATCACGGTAACACCGCGACTCAAAATCCTCATGATAAATAGGAGGTCACCCCGAGGATCTAGGCCCACGTTCCCTGAGCTCCGGCCCCTCAAACCGCCTGAAGAGGGCAGAAAATGTACAACCCGGGACCAGTCATCACCCTTGTCCTTGTGGAGGAGCTCCGCTGCCCAGTCACAGAGACGTATCATGAACGGGGACATACACCTGTTCGCTCATCCAAAGCCTGCCATCCAGACATGGAGACATCATACGAGCAGGCGGGCATCCCCGTCGGGCTCTATCATGCTCGTCGCTCACACCGGACGACACCTACCCGGCAAGAACCTCTCCCTTCACTGGGTCGTGAAGCCCACCAACCTGACATGGTGGCCACCCTGCGCCTGCAGGACCTTCTCCTAGTATATTCTCTTGACACCTACCATCCCGGCATGGTGGCGATTAACAAAGCCCTCCATCCATATGTGGTGGCAATTAATAGGCGAGCACATATCCCTGCCAACAAAGGCCACCAACTCAATACAGTGGGAAACCAACAAATGCAGGGCTAGCTCCCTGCGGATGCAAGTAAAGTCCACCTTCTCAATGTTGTGGAAAACGGAGAGATAAACCGGCATATCCCAGCCCAGGGGCATATTCGTTCACCTTCCCCGACACAGAAGAATTGTCCGTACCCACTGACCACCGGAGGACTGGAGAAGGATATTCCTACTACGATACTGGAATGGGCCTTCATACCCGTTCCAACCAAAGATGTATCTCTGCATATCCTGGTAATGATGGAGTAGAAGGTATCGATCCCAGATCATATCTTCCAGAATTTCCAAAATGTGATTGCATCAGCGGAAACATCAAGGACTCAGGCCTGTGAGTCCATCTCCCCAATTGAGGCGAATCATCTAAGAGATGAGATAGCCACCTCAGAGCAGATATGCATCACTGATTCTGCCCAGGAGGTTCGCGGACTATATTCTGCGACGCAAGGGAAACTGGATTGAGCAGCTTCACTCGTTCCAATTGGGGGACACCCGTCCATCACGGTGGATGCTCCAGAGCAGGCATATATTCCTGGTAAAAGTCAATATGTTCATCGGCGTATACCAGAAACATCACGGGACCCAATTAGAAAAGGACCCAAAGGACAAGGCTGTTGTCAACAGAAGACGATCCCCGCTTCCCACAAAAAATCTCTCCGAACGTGTCGAAGGCATCCGGAAAATAAAGAGCGGGTTCATGACTCCGCTCTGCTAAAAGATGGAGTTCCCGATGCCGCTAAGCGCATATCGAAGTCTCAGAACCCTGACCACCCATTACCATATTATGGGAGTGGCAGTAACAGTTGCAAAGGTCCTCCCCACAATGTCGCTACCAACAGCTCTGAAGGTCCTCCCCAGAGCATCCGCAGGGGCCTCCCCCACGAGAATATAACGATCGATCACGAGAGCTTCTCTTTTGATGTGAGTCACGGAAACCCTCCACATGACCATAAGATCGAGTATCAAGAAGGTCCTAAACTTAATGTGGTCCACCCTGAAGGTCCTTTTTAAGGTATACGCTGTAAGCACTCTCCATGCAGTGGGACCACGGATTATGATAGTAGTACTCGCTATCATTGTCGCCACTACAGAGGCCCTCCCCAAAATGACATATCATCACGACTAGAAGGCCCTCCCCTTGTCGTGGCCTACCCTGAAGGTCCTCCCCAGGGGTTACATTGCAATGAAACTCCGTGCATCCAGGCATCATATCACAGTGGTAGTCCTCGCCACTCTGATAACAGAGGTCCTCCCCATAGAGACGTCAAGCAAAGAGAAGGACCTCCCCTCGTTGCGGTACATTCTGAAGGCCCTCCCCAGGGTGTAACCTGTAGATATTCTCCCTGCGGCAGCTGTAATGGTAGTCCTTGCCATTGTAGTGGATGTGATGGTAGTCCTCGCCACCACGACCACCATTGCGAAGGTCCTCCCCACAGTGGACCCAAGTAAGAAGAAGGTCCTCCCCTTGTCACAGTGTGTCTTGAAGGTCCTCCCCAGGATGTACATCGAATGTCAAAGCATGATGGCAGTTATTGCGAAGGCCCTCCCCGTAACAACGCTACGCAGCTAGAAGGTCCTCCCCTTGCTGCGACACGCCTTGGAGGTCCTCCCTAGGGTATGCACTACAAAAGTCCTCTATGCAGTGAGGCGTCTAGCAGTAATGGTAGTCCTCACCATTGCGAAGGTCCTCCCCGTAATGACATATCATATTGACAGGAAGGTTCTCCCCCTGCCGAATCAAGCATAGAAAATCCCTTGTATGCTGAGGAACTTAGAAGGATGGTATCAAGTATGTCAGATTACCAAATAGTCTCTAACAGAACCATTCTTCAATTGGGAGACTTTCTGGGGCCACATTCATCTTATGAACCACCTCGGAATCGCCAACATGACAATTCGATACCTACCGGTCCCACTTCCTCCGACCACGCTATCAGTGAGCATCTCAGTTGGGATGACCAGGTAGAGGAATCACTAATGGAGGAGTATGCCGACATGTTGCGCCTAAGGAAACGACTGGCCAGTGATGATATACCAGTTATGTTTTGGCCCACGACCACCTCTCAATTCAACATACCCAGAAAGTTGTCGGAAGAATGCATGCACGACATCCACTAAAATATGTGGACAACCCTCCGCTGACTGAAATCAAGATTACTACCCTATGATGGGTATGCAGACCACTTTAAGACAATAGGAGACCTCCTGCATCACATCGACCTAGAAGCTCTTCCTTCGGTGCGTCAACAACGACCCAAGAGGTGTAAAGGAAACATGGAGATAGCCTACGTCCGTGCACTGCACCAGTTGTGTTGCCTCATCGGTGACGCTCTGATAGAAGTCTATATCAGGGGATGGGGGGAACATGGAGCTCTTCATTTCACTCTGATACCCACCTAGAAGAACCCATTTGGCATGGTGTCTTGCAATGTCATCCCATCAAGACAACAATAGGGTGGGGCCCCTGCTCAGGAAAAACAACACACCCAACAAAGACAGGCCTTGAGTAAGTCCCAGAAGCGTCAGGCCCGATGGAAACGAACCATTCAAGAACTCCTGAACCAGGCCACCGAGAGAATACAACAAGCCTCTCGCATAAGAGAGGCCAATCAGCGGTCATTTCCTGCCTCTCCAGAAGAGATTTATTCATAGAAGAACTCGGCACCAAACCTAGTTCACCCCTGAATGGGGGAATGTGAGATCAGGCAGGTCACGATAGCAGCAGCCACCACCACAATCTAGGTTCAACCCCAGCCTGCAGGGCTGGGGGCATTTTTAACAACAAATTCCACCGTAAGACCTATAAAAACGGGAAGAGACTCAACTTCCAAGGAACGGAGCCAACCCCAGTCCTCACGGCTGGGGGCATTTTTACCTCCTAAAAAACAACCTCCCCCACAAGAATCAGTATTCTCTCATCTAGGGAGGACAGTCAGAAGAGGTGGTTCATTCCCTATCCCATCTTTTGAATCATTATCCCCTTCAAGAGGGAGGCATACCGTAAGGTCACATCAAAGAACTCTCCGCGTCACCCTTCATCAAGGAGCCTGAAAGAAATCCCGGGACAGAAGAGGGAAGACCAGTAAAAGATGTGGGAGATCCTATTCCTATTTGGAAGATGACATCTTCTCCACCCCGTGATATGCATCCATCAACGCCATAGAGGTTAACCCCATGGGTAACACCGAAGATGGTGCAGATCCAGATGGATCGGGAGATGATGGTTTCATTCAGGCTGTGACTCACAACGAACCACCAGGTGTGCACACTCGGAACCAGTGGGCCACTCTAAACATGGCCGCCCCTTCAGCTAACCTTACATTACTCACCCTGTGATATCCCAATAAGGATAAGAACAAAGGACTGATTACCCTTAACCCACCTCCTTCTCTCAATAAAAATGAGCCGCTTACGCTCGAAGAGAGGTTCGCTCGACAGGAAGAGGAAATGAAAGAATTAAGGCGGATTAAGGCCGAGCTACTCCATAAGAACCGTCTTATTGAAAGCGCATCCCAAGAGGATCCACATCATGCACTCCTAGTAAGTGTACCTCAAAGGCCAAGGTTTTCCCCGACAAGAGAAGCACGGTCAGGGATCCCGCCCAACGAGGTGCCCGGCCCGTCCAAATACCTAAATGTGGATCCGGATGAATACCAAGACTTCCCTCCACTTAGGAAGAAACCAGATCAAGTGCGTCAGAACCCTCTGAAGGTGTCACAAACGGCACATGCACCCTAAGTGCCAACCGAGTTGGATCCTCAAGCAATGCCTCAGGATACACTTGCCCAGGACCGGGCCCAACAGGTTGTAAACCAGGGTCTCACCAACACCATCGAGACACTGACATCTCTATTGGAAGCAATGGAAGGTCGACTCACTCCGATACAGCCAGAGTGGAAGCCCTACCTGGATTGGGTGAGAAACAAACCACCTCCACCCAATTTTGGGAGCCCTGTATTCCCTATTTTCAATGGATCAGGTGATCCGGAACAACACTTGATGCACTACGCGTCTTATTTGCGACCCTATGATGGGAACTCCAGAACAACATGAAGCAGTGAAACTCAGATCCTTCGTGTGGACCTTGCAGGGATCCACCTTCGTCTAGTACACTAGTCTTTCAGCCTAGTCAATAGAAAGCTGGGAAGAGATTCGACAAAAGTTCCTATTCCACTTCAGCTTGACATTGCCTAAAACAACGGTCATCGACCTCATAAACTACAAGCAGAGGGAGAAGGAGAGGGTCTCAGATTTCATCACTATATGGAAAGGTATGAACTACTCCTTGAATAGGCTAATGCCTCAATATGAGTTTCTTTCCATATGCATCGATAATCTTTGAGATGAGCTGCGAACAATGCTTATACCAGTGGAGTGCACCACTGGCTTCTGCCATCTCTCGACCATTGCCCAGAGAATTGAGGAATCCCTGCAGCGGACTAAACTAAAGTCCCAAATAGCCTCACAGGCTCCTGAAAAGTGAACAGTTAGAGATGAAGCCTCCTCTATCACGCTCAAGCCATCCCCTGTGCCTGCTCCACAACTCAGGCCTCCACCAAATCATCAAGGGCCCCCTGTGTATCAGCGGCCACCTCCGCCTAAGCAGGACGATCAGAGAGGATCGAAGAAGAACCATTTTTAGGAATGAAGACACAAAGTATACTCGTTCTCAGAGGACCAAGTCTGGGGATACTTCATTGCTTCCATGAATTGCAACTTTCTCCGCCTCCTAGAGCCAAGGAAACCCGAAGAAGTTAGCCGCGATGATAGGCCAGATTACTGTACCTACCATAGAATGTTGGGGCACAATATTTGGGAATGATTCGTCTTCAAAGACCTCCTTCAAAGGATGGTAGACTCCGGGCAGGTCGAGCTAGGACCACCCCCAGCACATGTGACATATATTTCCACCACTAACTCCGACAAAGGGGATGGGTGTAAAGAAGTCACCAGTAATAAGGGGCATAAGTTTGATAACTGGATGACTCGTAAGACTATCAATCAATCCCAGGGCATACTCTGAGCTCAATTACAGTAGCCGGTGTTACCACCAACAGCCCCTGATGCCACACAACCGACAATATCGGCCTCACAACCCTCCACGAGCCGGTCATCCAGGCGTAATCGAGGAGGGAGGAGACAAGCGCAAGAAGAGCAGTCCACGACGAGGCCAAAGTTAGCCCCGATGCTGTCAGATTTCATGCCCTCGAACTTGGCGCCATGGGAAATGACCCACCAAATGACACCATCAGGGACAACCAACCAGGTTGACCTGTCACAGGATGAGGAGTTAATCTTTGGTTCCATCAATGTCATCTATATAATGGAATCATTCCCTGATGAGGGGTATGGTTATGAACCCGAGTTCCCGACATAAAGGGTCGTAAGGGGGAATCACAGAGGCAGGGGATATCAGGGGAGGCACAGTCGAGGCCGAAATCAACCCTACGGTTGGACCTCGGCCCAAACTGTCAATATCGCAGAAACCCATGGGATATCCCTTCAATAAACTCAGCGAAAGAAAGAATATCCCTCCTCCTCCACAAGTGGACACTCTTCCCCCATCATTCTGCGGTACCCATCGGAGGAGGAATAAGTGTCTAGCTGCCTAGTGCATGCAAACAGACCGGCCGGGCCAAATCCCCAAAACATGGGAACACTGTTGACATCCGACCCCACGGCCAGTCCCTCCTTGTCTCATATTCCAACTCCCAAGATGCCCTATAAGTCTCTCCCGCCAATGGGGAAGCGTCGGCTGCTAGAATAGAAATACAACATCCTTAAGCAGCTGGCGTTGGTACCAGCCAAACTGTCAATCCTAGATGCCCTAGGTTTGTCAGCCGACCTCAAGGAGGCACTTATAGAAGCCTTGCTCAGCCCCCAGGAGTTTCAAGCTGAGGTAGCTGCCACCGAGATTTACCAGACAGAGACTGGCTCGGCTGAATGCAATGCAATGATTTCCTTCACCGATCAGGATGAAGATGCCGTCGTGCAAGGACACAACAAACCACTATTTGTGTCTAACACACTAAATGATGTTGAGATCCTTAAATTCTTTATTGAAAACAGCTCTTGAGTTAACCTTCTCCCCCTATGGACACTTCGTAAGTTTGGCTACAATGAGAATGACCTGGTACCCTCAGCCACAACTCTGTTAAGTTATGAAAAGAGTGAATAGAAACCAATTGGACAAATTAAGCTAAAGACCCATTTTGGAGACCTTTTGGCTTATTAAAAATTCCTAGTGGTCTGAAAAAACACGACGTTCAGTACCCTTATTGGGAGCCCTTCGCTCCATAAGACCATGGCCATTCCTTCATCCTACCAACAGTGTATCAAGTATTACGTTAATGGGAAAAGTGGGTAATTGTATTCCAACAAGTCCCCTTTCGATCTCTCTGAGTCACATTACATTGACGCCGAGTTCTATGAGAAAAAGAAGAAAAAGCCTTTGGACGATGGTGTTGACTAGATACCCGCTCCAAATGGTCTGGAGATGGTTCCTGATGACCCCCTCAAACAGCTTGGTAGAGACTACATACTTCCCATCAACCATTTTGAGAGCAGGGGTTCAAGTCCGAACACACACTCAGTTGTCCTCATGACTTCAGCCATAACGGCCGAGCGTGACAATGTGGGAAAGACCGCTAACCCTCAATCTGGGGACGAATACTCAAACGGGGATGCCCACGATGCCTCTCCCTCTGAAATCCCAGGATCCCGAGCCAAGAGATCTCCCCTCGTCAGATCAAGAAGATGAGGATTTGGGAGAAGAAGAGGAGGAAGATCTCAGTGATGCACCTCCCATATTTGAGGAAGGTATCACCACCACTGTGGACGAGATCAGGGAAATAAACCTGGTTACCAAGGAATACCTGAGGCCCACTCTCATTAGTACGGCCATGTCTCCCGAGGATCATGAGGTATATACCTCCTTCCTGAGGCAACACCGAGATGTATTTTCCTAGAATTACACAGAAATGTCGGGACTCGATCCCGAAGTGGAGATGCACCACTTAGGTCTGCCAGAAGACCACCAGGGTTATAAGCAGGCTGCCAGAAGGACACACTCCTCACATACTGCCAAAATAGAGGCTGAGTTCAATAAGAATATTAAAGCGGGATTCATTCAGGAAGTCCAATACCCCATATGGTTGGCCAAAATTGTCCCCGTCAAGAAAAAGAACGGACAAATCCACATGTGCGTTGACTTCAGAGATCTCAATCGGCATTGTCTGAAAGATGATTTCCCAGTCCCGATCACCGAATTATTAATTGATGCAATGGACGGGTATGAGGCTCTATCCTTCATGGATGTATATTATGGGTATAATCAAATCAGGATGGCCCAAGAAGATGAAGAATCCACTACCTTCAGAGCCCCTCAAAGAATATTCTGTTAAAGGGTCATGCCCTTTGGTCTCAAGAACGCTGGCACCACATATTAGCATTCCATGCATCATATCTTTAAACCATTCCTGTGGAGATTCGTTGAATGCTACGTGGTTGACTTGGTGGTTAAGTCCAGACAGCGCTCAGATCACTTGTCAGACCTTAAGACCGTATTTAACAAACTTCGGCAGTATAGCCTAAAGATAAACCCCTTGAGATGTGCCTTCAGGGTTACCTCATGGAAATTCCTTGGATTCTTCGTATGCCATAGTGGCCTCAAAGTTGACCCTGAAAAGAAAAAGGCTATCCTTGGCCTACCACCTCCCCGCAATCTCACCGAGTTGAGAGAATTCCAAGGGTACCTGGACTATATCAGGCGGTTCATAGCCAACCTGGCAGGAAAATGTTTTCCCTTTACCAGGATAATGAAGAAGAGAGTCGCATACCAATGGACAGATGACTGCCAAGAGGATTTCAATGACCTAAAGAGGTACCTCTTAAGACCACCGGTGCTCATGCCCCTAGTTGAAGGAAGACCTCTCATCCTATACATGACGACCCTAGAGCGGTCGCTGGGAGACTTCCTCACACAAAAGAATGATTCCGGTAGTGAAAAAAGTCTCTATTACCTCATCTGAAACATGATTGATGATGAAACTCGATAATAAAACATTTAGAAGAGTTTTTTGGACTTGTTATTCACAATTCAAAAGTTGCGACATTATCTGCAGCATCATGAAGTCCATTTGGTCTCACGTAATAACCTTCTCAAGTACGTCCTCAGCCGCCCGATGCTGACCGGGTGCCTATCCCGATGGGCAGTCATCTTGAAATAGTTTGACATCTGGTTTGTGCCTCATAAGGCCATAAAATTCTAGGCATTAATAGATTTTCTAGCAGAGAAACCCTTAATATGGACTACCGCACCAGACGTCGAGCTACCCGATGAAGACATCTTCGTGGTTCAAGAGGATCTCCCAACATGGGAAATGTACATCGACGGTGCATCCCGAAGTCTGACCAGAAAGAGGATGGAAGATCCCAAATTTAACAAGGTGGGTTTGGGGATAATACTCATGTCCCCAGAAAAGGCAGTCTTTCCATATTCCTTCTTCCTGTCAGAAGGATGTACGAACAATGAAGCGGAGTATCAAGCCCTCATTGCAGGCCTGGAGCTCACACTCCAGGCACAAGCACAACACCTTAAGGTAAAAGTTGACTCAAAACTGGTCATCAAGCAAGTCAATGGTGACTATGCTATTAAAAAGGAGGAGTTGATTCCCCTGTTTGACCATGTCTGAGGGTTAATAGAGAAATTATCCATAGAACCAACATTGACCTATATTCCCCGGTCTCAGAATGCCCAGGCTGACACATTAGCTAATCAGTCCATGGCCCTAGCTGACCCAAACTAGGATGAAATAGTTATCAGTATTGCTCACTGTCGAATGGTCTTGCCATTTGTTCAAGCTAAGACGGAAGAAATCCATGAAGTTAGTCCTGTCCCCAAGCCATATGCTCCCGCCACCAGCTGGATGACCCCCATTGCAAACTACCTTCAACGGGGATAACTTCCATCAAACAGAGCTGAACGAGAGAAACTATGGAGAAGGGCAACCAACTTTGTCCTATATGGCGGTGAGGGTCAACAAGAGGTCCTCTAAAAATCAGGCCTCTACGGAATCCTTCTTAGATGCATTGATGGAGAAGAAACCACTACCGTCATGACTGAGGTACATGCCAGAGTATGTGGGGCACATCAGTCGAGGTCCAAGCCTTCCCATCAGGTTTGAAGACTTGGGTACTATTGACCCACCGTGGCACGAGATTGCGAGCGCTTTACCGAAAAATTCCACTCATGCCAAATTCATGCCAACTTCATACACCAACCCCCGGAGTTACTTCATCAGGATAAGTACTCCTAGCCATTTTTTGTTTGGTGAATGGACGTCGTGGGACCATATCCTCCCGCCACAGCCAAACAACTGAAGTATATCCTCAGGGCAACTGACTTCTTTTCCAAATGGGAAGAAGTTGTGCCCCTTAAGGAAGTCAGGGAAAGAAGCATTGTCATCTTTGTGAAAACCAATATTATTACCAGATTTGGTGTCCCTCATACCATACTGATGGATAACAACACAAAATTATTCTCTGCTAAATTGGAGAAACTATACCAAGAGTATGGTATCAAGGATAACCGCTCATCCCGCTACCATACAATGGCCAACAGATAGATAGAGGCTTTCAACAAGACCATATCCAACATTCTCCAGAAAATGGTGGAAAAAGACAAGAAGTCATGGATGGATAAACTCCTCCATGCATTGTGGGCTTATCAAACCACAATCTGCACCGCTACTGAGGCTACTCCGTACTCATTAGTATACGGAACAAAAGAGGTCCTGCCCGTTGAGCTCCAATTACCCTCGCTCTGTGTCGTTGTTTGTGATCAATTATCCAATGATGAGCAATTAGAAAAGTGGATAGGTGAATTGGAACAACTAGATGAGAAGAGGTTGCACACTTTGCACCACCTGGAGGTATACCAGAACCAGATTGCACGAGCCTTCAATAAAAAGGTCCGTCTTTGGTCTTTCTTGGAAGGAGAATTGGTTTTGGTCCTCCGGACCCCAATGATACCCGGAAAGAAACCTCCAAAGCTGGATCCCAAGTGGGAGGGACCATATGTTATACACAAGGTGTACTCCAACAGAGCATATTCCCTGATCTCCATGGACAGGTAGTTCATAATTGCTCCTACAAATGCGAGATTCCTGAAGAAGTATTTTGCATAGAAACTAAAAGTATTCCTCGTCCTTAGCGCACGACGTTAAACTGCACGAATAAAGAAAAAATCGTCCGATCTGAAGGACGTTAAACCACCAAGCACCCAATGGTCCAACCTCTATGACCCTAAACTAAGAGTATTTCTTCCTCACCGCACGACGTTAAACTGCATGGAAAAGAAGATTTAAAAATTCCCCCTTCCCCCGTGTACGAACCAGCCCTGCACAGGGTGTATTTCTTTTAGAGAACCATGTATGGCTTGATTCCTACCTTTTCCGGATATGTAGGGACGCCAGGGTTCCCCATCCTGGCTCATCCATCCCCAAATAAAAGCTAAAAATTCCCTCTCCCCCCGTGTACGGACTATCCCTACACGGGGTGTATTCCTCATCCTTACCACACAACGTTAAACTGCACAGATAAGGAAAAAATTGTCCGAGCTGCAGGACGTTAAACTGCCAAGCACCCAACAGTCCAACCTCTATGACCCTAAACTAAGAGTATTTCGTCCTCACCGCATGACGTTAAACTGCACAGACAAGAAGATTTAAAAATGCCCCCTTCCCCCATGTATGGACCAACCCTGCACAAGGTGTATTGTTTTCAGAGAACAATGTACGGCTTGATTCCTTCCTTTACAGGATAGGTAGCGATGCCAGGGTTCCCCATCCTGGCCCAGCCATCCCCAAATAAATGTTAAAAATTCCCCCTTCCCCCGTGTACGGACCAACCCTGCATGGGGTGTATTTCTTTCAGAGAACTACGTACGGATTGATTCCTGCCTTTTTAGGATACCTAGCGATGCCAGGGTTACCCATCCTGGCCCAAAAATCCCCAAATAAAAGTTAAAAATGCCCTCTCTCCCCGTGTACAGACCAGCCCTTCACAGGGTGTATTCGTCGTCCTTACCGCACGACGTTCAACTGCACAGATAAGGATAAAAAAAATGCCCCTTTCCCCCGTGTATGGACTAGACCTGCACGAGGTGTACTCCACAAAGAACTACGTGAGGCTCGATTCCTTCCCTCGAGGGATACGTAGTGATGCCAGGGTTCCCCACCATGGCCCATCCATTCAAAAAAAAATTTCTCACCCCCCATGTACGGACCAGACCTGCACGAGGTGTATTCTTCGTCATCACCGCACGACGTTAAACTGCACAGACTTCAGAGAACTACATGAGGCTTGATACCTTCCCTTGCAGGATACTTAGTGACGCTATGGTACCTCACCCTAGCTCATCCGTACCCAAATGAAAGTAAAATATTCCCTTTTCCCCTGTGTATGGACTAACCCTGCGCAGGGTGTACCTCCTTCAGGGAACTATGCATGGCTTGATTATTTCACTTGAAGGATGCGTAGTTACATCGGGTTTCCCATCCTGGCCCAGAAATTCCCCAATGAAAAAAGTGCCCTCTACCCTCATGTACAGACCAGACATGCACGGGGTGTATTCCTCGTCCTCACCGCACGACGTCAAAACTGCACAGATTTCATCCTCATCGTATGACTTCAAAACTGCACGGATTTTTTCCTCACCGCACGACTTTAAAACTACATGGATTTCGTCCTCACCGCAGGACGTCAAAACTGCACAGATTTCTTCCTCACCGCACGACGTCAAAACTGCACGGATTTCGTACTCATCTCACGACGTTAAAACTACACGGACTCTGTCCTCACCGCACGACGTTAAAACATCACGGACTTCATTGCGACCCACCCAAGATATGTGGTGAAATGATATGGAAATACTCCTTATGCATTTGGATGAATCCTCTCCATACATCAGACTCCACGACCTGGATAATTATGGATCTTCATAACCATTCACGGACATCAGAAGTGGAATGTTATCGACCCCGGGACACCTTTGCATGACTATACATACCATGCCCTCAGCGGCTCTGCATATTGATAGCCCCTGGCCCGTCTACCAAAGGCAATATTTCCTCAGGTGGTACCCTTCCTAGCTCCGTATGCTTACCGGCCTCAGAGCCCCCATATCATATCTCCCAATCCAGAAATTTATGGCCCAGTGGTTTACAAGTTTGTCCCCCTTTTTACATACAAACGTTTCCAGGGTATCCCTACCCTGTTAGCCTATGTATCTGCCCATGGTTCACATAACGACCCGCATCTGCGAACATCAATCCAGGGCTAGGATACTTTGGCTCAATGGACAATTGCAGTGAATATTTTTCTTGTATGCTCGGACACCATTATCCCCGCATGATGAACTCTTTACTGTGAGCAATCTCGGATCTTCATAATCATTCATGGCCATTGGAAGTGGAAGGTCATCGACCCAGAGACACCTTTGTGTGACTATGCATACCATTCCCTCAGCGGCTCTACATATTGATATCCTCTGGCCCATGTACCAAAGGCAAGATTTCCTCGGGCGTTACCCTTCCTAGCTCTGTATGCTTACCGGCCTCAGAGCCCCCACACCACATCTCCTGATCTGGGAAACCTCAGAGTTACAGTTCACAACCTCCATTCCCCACCCTTTTTAGAGTATATCAGAGCATGTTAACTAAGTTATCCTTCGAGTGACTGTAGCAATAGTTACCCAATGGTCCGAGCTCTATGACCGCTAAACTAAGAGTACTTTGTCCTTACCGCATGATGTTAAACTACATGGAGTGAAGGTACTCCCCCACACACAATATAAATCAGCGTAGGGAACTCTCTAAGCTTTAATAGCAACCAGGGCCGAATATGCCCGATATGTCAAGATATTTTCTTACCAAATGACAGACTTTGTGGCCCGGAAAATCGCGGATCCCCATAACCATTCACGGCCATCAAAAGTGGAAAGTTATCGACCCAGGGACACCTTTTCATGACTATGCATACCATGACCTCAGTGGCTCTGCATATTGATAGCCCTTGGCCCATCTACCAAAGGAAAGATTTTCTCATGCGATACTCTTCCCAGCTCCGTACGCTTACCGACCTCAGAGCCCCTATATCATTTCTCCTGATCCAAGAAGCCCTGGAACCATGATTTACACAATCAACCCCTCTCCACATCTTGGATGTGCCAAGATATTCAATCCCAGTTACATTCTAATCAAGAGCAACATTTGTAACTACGTCCTTACCGCATGACGTTAAACTGAATGGAACATCTTGGCCGCTTGGAATAAAGCCTCAAAGACCAATCATTAAACATCCAAGGAAATGCCTCTATCTACAAGAATTTTTACTGGTTTTAAAATGCCCCATGTCCTCACTGTATGATGTCAAACTGCACAACATCCTTTAATAATGCTCCTTGTCTTTACCCAATGACGTTAAACTGCACGGAAGTCGTCCTTACTGCATGACATTAAACTACATGGTCAAACCTATCATGGGTTTATTAAGGAACGTAGGCTTTTCTCTGTCCCTCAGTGCACGGGTCAGACCTGCACAAACCACCATCTCACACCAGCGTGAGAAGGGATGACTTCACCCATTCTCGGGAAATTTATCCAAGATGTTTCTCCCATATCTAGGAACCCTCTCCTCATAAACCATACTCAGTACTCAGAAAAAGCCGAACTCTCATAAACCACCCCTGGTGGTCCCGAATCTCAATCTTCCTTGAAGTTTCCCAACTATCGAGAGAATGAAATAATTGACCTATGGACACCTTTGCAGGACTATGCATACCATGCCCTCAGCAGCTCTGCATATTGATCGCCCCTGGCTCATCTACCAAAGGCAAGATTTCCTTAGGCAATGCCTCTCTCTGTACGCCCCTTGTCCTTTGAGCCCCCATATCTATCTCGGGATTTGGAAACCCTCTAAGATACAGTTTAACATCCTCTTTCGCAACCCCGACTAAATATGGTGGAACGTCTCTGAAGAGATTACCGAGAACCAGGAGAAGCCATCCCAGTCCAGATGATGTCCCAACTGTATGACTTTAAACTGCGCTAAGCTCCAACCATCCTTTGCGCTAGATAAATGCGTAGTATGGGAACCTTTCTTCCACCCTCCTGATTGTTACATATGTTCTTAAACCATTTTAGATGTCACATACCATTTCTGAGCCACCCCTGGTGGTTTTCATAATTCTCCAAGCCACCCATGGTTGTTTCCATAAGCTAGACTTTCATGAAGTCCTTAGTCCATCAGAAATGTAGAGTCATTGACATAAGGACACCTTTGCATGACTATGCATACCATGGCATCAGCGGCTTTGCATATTAATCACCCATGGCCCGTTTACCAAAGGAAATATTTCCTTAGGCGATGCACTTCCCCCCTCTTCATGCCGATACGTCACCCGTGATTTGAGACATGACCTGCATGTCACTCAAATCTAAACATGTTCCCCCACATGCGTCTGGAGGATATTGAGACATCTTTTAATCCACCAAAACTCATTGGGTACCTTGAACCACCATATATTTTCAAATATGTTCGACCTAAAACATCAGTAATGATAGTCTTGTCGGTGGGATTTTAAATCGCTCACAAAAAGAGGCACAAAGCCTGTTAGGCCAAAAACCTGAAAAGGGAGACCTAAGAAAAAGTCGAGACATACCTGCTGGGTCCACACCAAATAGTCCTAGGAAAAATTAGGGTATTAACAGAAAATACAAAAAGTTTGTGGGGTTTATCTGCAAAACCCTAGAAATAGTCAAACTACACTCGCTGAATCCCATGGTCCAGGAAAAAGTTAGAGTTTGTTTTTTTTTCTGAATTATGATTAATTTTGATCCAGTGAGTTGTTATTTATGCAACAATTGTTCCAGTAACAATAAAATTTTACAGCAGGGAAAGATTGACAAAGATTGTATTCCGTTTGAACAAAAAGGGAGGACGTCCACAAGCTAGGGCCTCTCCCTCACAGCAAAAAAAGGAGGGGTGAGAAAAACAGAGTGTACAAGAATGGCTCTAACAGTCATAAAAGAGCCTGGCTGGCTCTCTTCATCAGATCGACAACCGTGCGGTGAAGGTTGTTGCAAGTATACTCCAGCACGGTATTCTCCCTGGCCTCAACTTTGACCACCGAACGAGTATGCTTTACTGTCGTTTGGAGGTCATTTGATCCTTTTTCGGGTGGCTTCAAGGTTACCAGTCAGAGCTGACAACTGATCCCTCAGCATCACTGCTCAAGCTTCACATTCGCGCAACTCGGTAGATAGGTCGGTCACCTGATCTTGAGAGCCCGCCTCCTGTGCTATCAGCTGGGGGAGCTTCATCATGGCCTCCTCAAGGGATTGAGTCCTGCAATGAGAAGAAAAAAGGAGAGAAAGCTTATGTTCACTAGAGAAAACTTCCCCATGGGCAATAACAACCTAGAAAGAGAGAGAATGAAACTGCCGATAGTCAAAGCCACCTGACCCCAAACCCAGGAAGAGTTGTCAGAGAACTTCAGTTTTAGTTGCCATCTCAGCTAGAGGAGTTTCGGAAAAAATCTCGCAAATCTGAGGCCAGGTGGGAACTACTTGTGTAAGAACCCAGTTTTTTCAGTGAAAGACTTTGGAATATTCTTTATGTTATTCCAGAGCAGTTCCTTCAGACGGCGTGCGATTCCGAGCCCCGGAGTGGCCGAAATTAAATTTTCAGTGCGTTCACACTGGAAACGCCAAATAAATGGGATAAATCTTAAACGGTGATCCGGATCAAGGATATGAGTGTACGGATGGGCCCTTAATGGATTTTTTACCCTATTAATGACATAAAGTATGTCGGCGCGGGACGTTTGGACCCCTCGCTCGCTATCGGAGCGTGGAACGGATAAAATTAAATAATTAATTTATTCGTTTAATGGTTAAACTCAAGTATCTCTTAAACGGTGGATCGAATTGGAAAACCGAGGGCACCGTTGAGTTTGAAGCGTGCCGTTTACCCTAGGAAGGGTGTAAGTTTCTCGGGCACAGGCCGTCTGTGAAAAACGGCCCCAGGGGTGTTTTCGTAATTTGGAGGCCTCGGGTGCTATGTTTAATAACTTTTGAATGGGGCCTCAAATTGAAATTCCGAGACCACCGTTGTTCTCGGTAGGTGGTTTTTACCCTTGGGGAGGCTTAACCTCGACCCTCCTGAGAGTTCAGGTACGGGGCCCGCGGGCGGGAGTTTAAGTGTTTTGTTTTTAAACACTTCTCCCCCCCCCACTTTGTGGTTTTCCCTGGCGCAAGGAGCTCACAACGAAGAAGACCCCCCCTCCCTCTCCTCATAAACTCTGGAAAGGTAGCGGTGTGGCGGCGGAATCCCCGTGAAGCTGCGGGCATCTCCCAAGAGGTAGGCGTCGTTTTTGTATCATTTTATTTCCCGCACCATGTTCGTCCTAATTTTGCATCGTCGAATTTCTGGTTGATCTTCGAAAAATTCCACTAGTCACGTATTAGAAATTATGAGCTATCCGAAGCATCTTTCGGTTTCACTTTTGGAGTCCTGAGGAACCCGCAATCATTCGCCGAAGATTGCGGTTTTTTGGAGGCGTTCTGGGGTGTTCTCGCAGGATTTGGGTGTTTCCGGCGGGTAGGCATAGCGACCAGCCATCCCAGGCAGCGACGCGGTTAGCCGGACGACGGCGTGTGGGGGTTCCAGGAGGCGAGGGAACCTCGACAGGCGGTGGGCTAGATGGCGTCGGCGGCTTTCAGCGTGGCGGCTGCGCTTCAGGCGGCAGGTGGCGGACGCCTGCAGCGCTCCGCGGTGGGTCGGGGTCGCGGCATGCGACCCCGCGGGGGAGCACGACCCGCGTCGCGCAGGTCTTCGGGCGCCGACCGGCCTCAGCCGGGCGGCCAAGAGGTGAACCGATTCCACCGTCGGCCCGTGCGGCCAAGCCGCGGGCCAGGCGTGGAAAGCCGGGCCGGCCAGCGCGGGCCGGCCCAGACCGGGCAGACCGGCCAGCCCATGCCGGTCCAGCCCAAGGGGCCTTGCCCCTCAGGTTTTGGACGCCCGTAACTTTTGCTACGTGCCTCCGTTTTGTGTGATTTCAGCGGCAGCGTAGAACTCGCGTTGAGGGGAATGTTTTGAGATAGTTTCATAAATTTTTAATTCCTAAAACGAGGGTCCTCGGAGGTGCGACACGTGCTTTAAGTGTATTGACGTTTTCTCCGGGGGGTTCTTATTTTGGACGGCGCGGACGCGTCCGACATCCGTTTTAAGTGCCGTAAGTGGCGTTGGGACCCTAGCACCGAGGCAGAGCTTACCAGGGTTGTTTCAGGCGTTGAGGCCGAAGTTGAGGCGTGGGCCCCACGGCCCGTCCTTTGAGCCACGAGCAGCGTCTCACGACTTTCTCATCGGGCGTCCGTTTGGGGCTTGCGAGGAGTCGATTCTGGGTGTTTTTCTGAGGGCGTTTCATTAACGCAATCTTCCCACATTAATTCCGCATGATGGTGCGGGCCCCACAAGAGTCATTTGGGCGTTGATGGTGATTTTCCATCTTTATCACCGAGCGACTGTTTT
The DNA here is from genome assembly GCA_963277665.1 of Viscum album. Taxonomy (NCBI): domain Eukaryota; kingdom Viridiplantae; phylum Streptophyta; class Magnoliopsida; order Santalales; family Viscaceae; genus Viscum; species Viscum album. The sequence goes on along the minus strand of OY728132.1, from coordinate 1,332,679,002 downwards.
GGGAAAGTGAATAGTCCATCTTGTGTTCTTTTTTGAGAGGATCGCAATGATGCAATCCGTTCATTGTGTTTCGGGACCGGGATGCAGGTCCCACGAAGCACCGCTCGTGTGTGGTGCACCGAAATGCAACTTTTTCTCCTGATATCTTTTGAACTCAAGTCAGTAGTGCTTTTGAAGTGTTTTCCCAAGGGGATCGCAATGGTTCGATGCGCTCGACTGTTTTCGGGGCCGAGGCTCGGGATCACGGGACGCTGTTCGGGCATGAGGCGGTGTTGGAGACCTTTTCGTCAGATATCCATTTTAGGAAAGTAAGTAGTCTATCTCGCGTGTTTTTCTACTAGGATTACAATGGTATGATCCGTTTGGTTGTGCAGAGTCTCTTGTGTGATCTTATTAAATGTTGAAATGTGAAGGTGCCCCGGTGGCGGTTCTTCTACCGTGTTTTTAGCGGACCCTTGGCATGTGATCGCATGCACTCCCGTGTGAGTGGAGTAAATTATAAATGAGATTTGAATGGTTGTACCTTAGCTGATGAGGTGGAAATTTTGCAAAGTTACGTTTACGCCCTTCGCGTTGACGTTGGGGTGCTGTGTGCACGATAGCCTTAGGGTTGGAGACGTGGTATACTTTGGGAGTATACGAGAGTGCTTGGAGGAACGTGTGGTCTATACCTGAGAATGTTTGTGCACTTGGTTGGGGTTGACGTGGGGCCACACGTCGTGTGGGCCCCATGTGTGTGTCATGTTCTGCTTTACATACTTTGAAATACCACGACGTAGAGGGTCCCTCTATGCTCGTTTGTTTGACCAGCAAGGTTGAGGTTTTTCCGATGGCTCTGTGATCGATGGTTTAGATCAACAGGGTTGAGTGGTTTCCCCTGGTTTTGTTCCGGAGTCGGGTGGTTGCATGATACCCACTATGTGTTTGGTTGGCAAGTGTTGTACCCTCCAGTGGAGATGGCCAGAGCAGTTTTGGGTTTACCCTCTAGTAGAGACTGTATACTGGGTCAACCGACACTCTTAGGGTATACCCTCTAGCAGAGACTGGGCAGTGGGTCACCCAAACTCTTAGGGTCTACCCTCCAGTAATGACTGGGCAGTGGGTCACCCGACGACCTCTTAGGGTCTACCCTCCAGCAGAGACTAGGCAGTGGGTCACCCGACCTCTTAGGGTCTACCCTCCAGCAGAGACTGGGCAGTGGGTCACCCGACGACCTCTTAGGGTCTACCCTCTAGCAGGGCTGCACAGTGGGTTTCCCGTCGTCTAGTTCCAGGTCTACCCTCCAGTAAGGCTGGTCAGTGGGTCTCTTGCCGACTTATTCTAGGTCTACCCTCTAGTGGGGCTGGGCAGTGGGTCGCCTGATGATGTATTAGGGTTTACCCTCTAGGAGGGCTGGGCAGTGGGTCACCCGATATCTTGTTAGGGTTTACCCTCCAGCAGGGCTGGGTAGTGGGACACCTGTTGGCATTCCAGACTAAGTCCTTTCTACTAGGCTAGTCTTTGGATTTCCTCCAAGATTACCAGAGTGGGACCCTTGTTTGTACGGGTCAGTGATGTGACAACCTTGTCTTTGAGGAGACCTCTCGACTGTAGGGAAGTGACGAGGCATGGTTTGACTTAACCCAGAACTCTCAAGTACGAGGGGCGCTTTCCCCCACCGAGATGCGTTATTGTGACATGACCTAAAACCGTGCGGGCGAGTCAGTGTTGCCCAAAGAGGAAAGTGTCGAGGTGCGGTGGTTTGAGCCCCTTGACCTGTAGTTCAGGGCAGACGTGCAGGATGATGGGCATCGATGATGGTGTTTACTTCTGGGACTATTGGAGACTCACTTTCTTGGGCTGAGATACGAGATGGAGATCCCCTTACGATCTTTTTTGGGTTTCTTGTTGAGTATATAGATATGTATATACCTTGTTTCTGGTACCCACTTCTTGGGTTTGGTTACTCTCCTTCCAGGAGAGGCGAAGACGCGTGAGGTATGCCACGTGCTTTCCGTGTCTAGTTTTTCATGGTTGGACGAGTCTACTCTTCTATTATAGGTAGCGAAGACTCGACATGAAGTTCATCTTCTCACTGTTTTGAGCTCCTTGTGCCTAGACGAGTATACCTTCTTTCTTCTTGTTGGGTTGAGATGGACTCTTTACTGTACTCTTTACTGAACTCTCTGTTGTACTTCTGTTCTACTCCCTGTTCGATCTAATTCTCACCCTTAGGTACCTCCTTTGTTTCTCCCTCGAGCCTTTGGGGTATCCTACTGATTATTTTTATACTCACCCTTGCTTGGGCTTTTCCCGCACTTGGTGTGACCTTGCAGACGACAGACAGGTTGGTCGTGACTTCAGTGGAGCATAAGTGTTCGGGAGCTGGGACCGCGTGCGGTGGTCGTAGCTCGGTTCTAGGTGGGAGATCGTCAGCTATTTCTTTTTGTTTACCTGTTACCGGGCTGTGGCACCTTTTCTGGTTGGGCGCGTTTTTTGCCCCTTTTTCCTTTTTAGCACTTTACTTGTACTGTTTAGAGGTCAATGCACATTTGTGGTATATATATAGCAGTTGCCCTTTTCTTTACTTGTATTTTCTTTTACTCTGCACTGTTTCATTGAGTGTGATGCGTGTGTGTGTATAGGTACTTAGGCAAAGGCCTCCCCGAGTTTTTGTGCCTTCGGCGCTGGTCGCCAGCCCATGGCCTATAGAGGCGGGCTTGGGGTAGTTGCGGCTCGAGCCTGGGTAGGGTCGGGTCGTGAAAAATTGGTATCAGAGGTGGTTCGTTCCTTGGGACGCTGTTCGGACGTACCTAAAATAAAAGGAATTGGTTGGGATATAGGGAAACCGTGTTAATGTGTCTCAAGAGCGGCTCTTAGGATAGGGAGTCCAGTGATGGTGCGGTGGCCAACGTATCCATTCACCAGGACCCTGATAACCCGCTTGTCGACTCGGCACGTTGAGACACTTGTTGCAGGGAAAATTTATTTGTGCACCACATAAGATTGAGTCTTTGAATGTCCTTCTTGAGTCAGATCCTCATCTTTGTTGTTATTGGTATATACATATATGATCATCTGACCTCGAAACTCCTTAATAATATTCAGGATATCTCCGTGAAGACAGCCAACTAGGATACCGGCTTTGGTTCGTGACGAAGACCCAGTGAGCTACGAGGCCTTAGTCTAGGACCCATCATGTGAGCCCTTTCTCCGAGTGGGATGGTAGTAGCACCCCCACCTATTGAGCAGCAGACAGCTTCAACAGAGAAGGCTGATCTTGAGCGCAGGTTGAGCGTGCTCTGTGAGTTCCAGCGGCAGAGACCGCTGATGTTCAGTGGTGAGCCATACCCTCAGGCAGTAGAGGTTTGGCTAGAGATAGTGGTTTTCCTTTTTAGGATTGTGCAGACACTGACAGATCAGAGAGTGGCTTTGGCAGCCAACCTTTTTTGTGGTGCAACTTGGCGTTGGTGGAGTCTGGTGACTCAGTTTCTTAATGAGTCATCGCTTTTGTGGGGTGTCTTTCAGTTGTTGTTCCATGAGGAGTTTTTTCCCTCCTGCTTGCACTCCTTTCGGATTCAGGAGATCTTGCAGTTTCAGCAGGGAGGGATGACGGTGTCCGAGTACGCGGCTATTTTTGCAGACTGTTCATGCTTTTACCTGGACTTGGTCTATGACGAAAACTTTCAAGCGCAGAACTTTGAGCAGGGTCTCCGCAAAGAGATTCGTGCTGTCATAGTACCCTTGGGAATTTCCACATATTCCAGGGTGCTAGAGAAGGCGCTGGTGATAGAGAGATTCCTGTCATGTTCTAGAGTTGGTGGTGGCAGCATGCACGTTGGAGCCGAGACGTTTGTCGCAGCTAGTGGGTTCCAGCAAGCAGGACCTCGACGCAGGTGGACTTTCCACTGCTGTTTTCAGACACGTGGTCGTATACCACTGTGGTGGAAAGGTGCAGGGCCTCAGCTGAGGGTTCCCTTCTGTGAGTGGGATCCGGGCCGTGGTCGTACACCACAGTGGCGCCAGAGGGCACCAGGACAGCTCAGGGAGCGGCGGTGTTATGCTTGTGATGGGCGAGGTCACTTGGCACGGGACTGCCTGACCAGGAATGTGGAGAGATTCAGGCAGGAAGCAGGTGTGCCACCACAACAGAGGTAGCGTCGTGATCAGAGTAGTACCCAGGGAGGTGGTTCTAGCAGAGGAGCGGGAGGAGCTGGGAGTGGGGGACGACTTTACGAGGTCTTCCCATCACCACTAGGTGGTCCACGTTAGGATTAGGGAGCTGACAGTTGGGACCACGGAAAACCGCGAGCTTTGGATGTCTATGATCTTACAGAGCATGAGGTGATGAGAGGTATTCTCTACAGCTCTTCTACTTTTTGTGGTAGAATTGTTAGACTCTGTGTGTGAGAAGATTTTCTCCCTGCTCCTTGCTTGAGGTGTTACCAGGGTGGCGCGGGGCATCAGTGTAACCCTGTGTTGATATGATAAAAGGAGTGAGACCTTTTCCTTTAGTTTATAGTGTCGACTCCATCACTTTCCGAGCATGTAAGAGAGTCTTGGTTGCGAGACATCGACTCTGAAATCTTGCGTGACCAGATATCCTTGGGTGTTTCACCATATGGATGTTCTGAAGGAGGGAATCACCGGGCCTTGTTCCAGGTGCGAGCGGTGATTCTAGTCGTGGTGTGTGACGTAGGGGTTTTTTCGGGGAGGTGAGCTACCCCTAAGAGATTTTGGGCCGTTTGAGACCGTGCGAAGGGATGACGAGGTTCCCTACCGCCTTGCCCTAACCTCAAAGTCTGGAGTGGGTGCACGATGTCTCCCGCGTGGTTTACCTGGAGAGATGTGTGCGTGCTCCTATGCACGTCATCAGTGAGGGCAGACCTCACGTGAATAGATCAAATCCTTTGGTCTGTGAGCGGTGACACAAAGCTGTGCAAGAGTTCTTCTGGGTACGGGAGAACCTGGTGCAGGCTTAGTACCCTGAGTTGTTCCCTGGTTTTGCTTTTCAGGGAAGAAAAGCTTGAAGGAGGGAATGATGTAAGAATCTAGTTTTTTCTGTGAAATTATTTAGAATATTCTTGATGTTATTCCAGAGCAGCGCCTTCTGACGACGTGCAATTCCGAGCCACAGAGTGACCAGAATTAAATTTTCAATGCGTTCACACTGGAAACGCCACATAAATGGGATAACTCCTTAACGGTGATCCGGATCAGGGATCCAAGTGTACATATGGGCTTGGAATGGAGTTTTTACCCTAGGAACGACATAAAGTATGTCGGCGTGGGACGTTTGGACCCCTCGCTTGCTATCAGAGTGTGGAACGGATAAAATTAAATAATTAATTTATTCGTTTAATGGTTAAACTCAAGTATCTCTTAAAAGGTGGCTCGGATTGGAAAACCGAGGGCACCGTTGAGTTTGGAGTGTGCCGTTTACCCTAGGAGGGGTGTATGTTTCATGGGCGTGGGCCGTTTGTGAAAAATGGCCCCAGGGGCATTTTCGTAATTTGGCGGCCTCGGGCGCTAAGTTTAATAACTTTTGAATGGGGCCTCAGATTAAAATTCCGAGACTGCTGTTGTGCTCGGGATGTGGTGCTTACCTTAGGGGAGGCTTAACCTTGACCCTGCTGAGGGTTCGGGTATGGGGCCCACGGGCGGGAATTTAAGTGTTTTGTTTTTAAACACTTCTCCCCCCCACTCTTTGTGGTTTTCCCTGGCGCAAGGAGCTGCCAACGAAGAAGCTCCCCCTCCTCCCTCTCCTACTCAGCTCCGGTAAGGAAGCAGTGTGGCAGCGGACTCCTCTTGAAGCTCCGGGCATTGCCCAAGTGGTAGGCGTCGTTGTTTGTATCGTTTTATTTCCTGCACCATGTTCGTCCTAATTTTGTATCGTCGAATTTCCAGTTGATCTTCGAAAAACTCCTGTAGTAACGTAGTAGAAATTATGAGCTATCCGAAGCATCTTTAGATTTCGGTTTTGAAGTCCTAAGGAACCCGCAATCATTCACCGAAGATTGCGGGTTTTTGGAGGCGTTCTGGGGTGTTCCTGCAGGATTTGGGAGTTTCCGGCGGGTAGGCGCGGCGGCCGGCCATCCCAGGAAGCGGCGCGGTTAGCCGGACGACGGCATGCGAGGGTTATAGGCGGTAGGGGAACCTCAGCAGGCGGTGGGCTCAATGGCGTCGGTGGCTATCAGCGCGGCGACCGCGCTTCAGGCGGCAGGCGGCGAATGCCCGCGGCGCTCCGCGGTGGACCGGGGTCGCGACATGCGACCCCGCGGGGGAGCACGACCCGCGTCGCGTCGGGCGTCGCGCGCCGACCGGCCTCAGCCGGTCGGCCAAGTAGGGGACCGGGTCCGCCGCCGGCCCACGTGGCCAAGCCGTGGGCCAGGCGTGGCGTGCCGGCCCGGCCAGCGCGGGCTGGCCCATACCGGGCGGACCGGCCATCCCAGGCCGGTCCAGCCCAAGGGGCCTTGCCCCTCAGGTTTTGGATGCCCGTAACTTTTGCTACGGGCGTCCGTTTTGCATACCGTCAGTGGAAGCACGGACCTTGCGTAGAGGGGAATTTTTTGGGATAGTTTCATGAATTTTTAATTCCAGAAATGAGGGGCCTCGGAGGCACGACACGTGCTTTAAGTGGAATGACGTTTTCTTCGGGGGTTCTTGTTTTGGACGGCACGGACGCGTCCAACGTCCGTTTTAAGCACCTTAAGTGGAATTGGGACCCTGGCACCGAGGCAGAGCTTACCAGGGTTGTTTTAGGCATTGAGTCTGAAGTTGAGGCGTGGGCCCCACGACCCGTCCTTTGAGCCACGAGCAGCGTCTAGCGACTTTCTCATCGGGCGTCCGTTTGGGGCGTGCGAGTAGTCGATTCTGGGTGTTTTTTTGAGGGAGTTGAATTGGCGCAATCTTCCCATGTTAATTCCGCACGATGGTGTGGGCCCCATGAGGGTCGTTTGGGCGTTGATGGTGATTTTCCATCTTTATCACCGGGCGACCGTTTTGGACAAGTGAATAGTCCATCTTGTGTGCTTTTTCGATAGGATTGTAACGGTGCAATCCGTTTGTTGTGTTTTGGAACCGGGATGCGGGTTCCACGAAGCACTGCTCGTGTGCGATGCGCCGGAATACACCTTTTTCTCCAGATATCCGTTTCACTCAAGTGAGTAGTGCTTTTGATGTGTTCTCCCGAGTGGATCACAATGGTGTGATGCGCCCGACTGTTTTCGGGGCCGAGGCTCTGGATCACAGGACGTCGTTCGGGCGTGAGGCGGTGTTGGCGATATTTCCATCGGATATCCGTTTGAGGCGAGTAAGTAGTATATCTCACATATTTTTCCATGAGGATTACAATTGTACGATCTGTTTGGTTGTGCGGAGTCTCTTGCGCGATATTATTAAATGTGGAAATGTGAAGGTGCCCCGGTGGCAGTTCTTCTACCGTGTTTGTAGTGGACCCTTGGCATGTGATCGCGTGCACTCCCGTGTGAGTGGAGTAAATACTTAATGAGATGTGAATGGCTGTACCTCAGCCAATGAGGTGGCAAGTTGGAAAAGTTACGTTTACTCCCTTCGCGTTGACGTTGGGGTGCTGTGTGCACGATAACCTTAGGGTAGGAGATGTGGTATACTCTGGGAGTATACGAGAGTGCTTGGAGGCAAGTGTAGTTTGTACCTGAGAATGTTTGTGCGCTTGTTTGGGGTTGACGTGGGGCCATATGTCATGTGGGCCCCATGTGCGTGACGTGTTCTACTTTATGTACTTTGACCTCTCATGACGTAGAGGGTCCCTTTGTGCTCGTTTTTTTGACCAGCAGGGTTGAGGTTTTTCCCTTGTCTCTGTGCTCGATGGTTTAGATCAGTAGGGTTGAGTGGTTTCCCCTGGTTTTGTTCTAGAGTTGGGTGGTTGCACGATACCCACTCCGTGTTCGGTTATCCAGTGTTGTACCCTCCAGTGGAGATGGCCAGAGCAGTTTTGGGTTTTCCCTCCAGGAGAGACTGGGCAGTGGGTTGCTCACTGAGTTCTAGGGTTTACCCTCCAGCAGGGACTGGGCAGTGGGTCACCCGACACTCTTAGGGTCTACCCTCCAGCAGAGACTGGGTAGTGGGTCACCCGGCCTCTTATGGTCTACCCTCCAGTAGAGACTGGGCAGTGGATCACCCGATGACCTCTTAGGGTCTACCCTCCAACAGAGACTAGGCAGTGGGTCACCTGACCTCTTAGGGTCTACCCTCTAGCAGAGACTGGGTAGTGGGTCACCCAACGACCTCTTAGGGTCTACCCTCCAGTAGGTCTGTGCAGTGGGTCACCCATCGTCTAGTTCCAGGTCTACCCTCCAGTAAGGCTGGGCAGTGGGTCGCATGTCGACTTATTCCAGGTCTACCCTCCAGCGGGGCTGGGCAGTGGGTCGCCTGATGATGTATTAGGGTTTACCCTCCAGCAGGGCTGGGCAGTGGGTCACCTGATATCTTGTCCGGGTTTACCCTCCCGCAGGGCTGGGCAGTGGGACACCTGTTGGCATTCCAGACTCTGTCATTTCTACTAGGCTAGTCTGTGGCTTTCCTCCGTGATTACTGGAGCAGGACCCTTGTTTGTACGGGTCATTGATGTGACAACCTTGTCTTGAGGAGACCTCTCGACTGCGGGGAGTGATGAGGCATGGTTTGACTTAACCTAGAACTCTCAAGTACGAGGGGCGATTTCCCCCACTGAGACACTTCCTTGTGACGCGACCTAAAACCGTTCGGGCGTGTTAGTGCCGCCCAAAGCGGATAGTGTCGAGGTGCGGTGGTTTGAGCCCCTTGACTTGTAGTTCGGGGCAGACGTGCGGGATGCTGGGCATCGATGATGGTGTTTACTTCTGGGACTGTTGGCGACTCACTTTCTTGGGCTGAGCTACGGGATGGAGATCCCATTACGATCTTGTTTGGGTTTCTTGTTGAGCATACAAATATGTATATACCTTGTTTTCGGTGCCCACTTCTTGGGTTTGGTTACTCTCCTTCCAGGAGAGGTGAAGACGCGCGGGGTATGCCACGTGCTTTCCGTGTCTAGCTTCTCGTGGTTGGACGGGTCTACTCTCCTACTATAGGTAGTGAAGATTCGACAGGAAGTTTATCTTCTCACCATTTCCAGCTCCTTGTACCTGGATGAGTCTACCTTCTTTCCTCTTGTTGGGTTGAGCTGGACTCTTTACTGCACGCTCTATTGTACTTCTGTTCTACTCCTTGTTTGATCTACTACTCACCCTTCGGTACCTCCTTTGTTGCTCCCTCGAGCCTTTGGGGTATCCTACTGAGTATTTTTATACTGAACCCTGCTTGGGCTTTGCCCTCACTTGGTGTTCCCTTGCAGACGACGGACAGGTTGGTTGGGACTTCAGTGGAGCATAGGAGTTCGGGAGCTGGGACCGCATGCGGTGGTCGTAGCTGGGTTCCTAGTGGGAGACCGTCAGCTGTTTCTTTTTGTTTACCTGTTGACGGGTTGTGGCACCTTTTCTGGTTGGGCGCGTGTTTTTCCCCTTTTTCCTTTTCATCACTTTACTTGTACTGTTTAGAGGTCGATGCACATTTGTGGTATATATATAGAAGTTGTCCTTTTCTTTACTTGTCTTTTCTTTTACTCTGCACTGTTGCATTGAGTGTACTGCATGTGTGTGTACAAGTACTTAGGCAAAGTCCTCCCTGAGTTGTTGTGCCTTCGGTGCTGGTCGTCAGCCCCTGGCCTATGGAGGCGGGCTTGGGGTAGTTGCGACTCGAGCCCGGGTAGGGTCGGGTCGTGACAGCTCGGTGGTCCACCATGACACGAAGATCTTTGGTATCTTTACTAGGTGTCACGGGGATGAAGTCTGTCATGGAGATTAGCGCAGACATGTGCATGCTAGAAGATGGTTCCGAAGCTGGAAGGTTTGAAGCTTTTAACTCTGGTCCGGGCTTGGGAATAAAGTTACTAAGTCTGGTACCGGCTGAAAAAACATCAAGAATTATCTCTCTAGGACCTGAAACAACAGGGTCATCCTCATCCACGTCCAAGAAGGATGGGTCCGTCTGAACTTTGGCTGCAGAGGGGCTGGGAGAGGAAAATCCCCTGAGTCGCTTTGACTAATGAGCCATCAGTCGGTCCTCCATCAGAGACGATGAGGAAGGCGCGGTAGGCACAGTAGCTGAAATGGCTCCTGACTTGGGAACCTTCCGAACAACCTTCCCCAGGATTCCATCGGGATAATGTTTTATCCACATTCTTGCGTACTCCAAGGATAGGCTGACAGGCGCTCCTATGCCAGGCAAGGGAATGCTTGTGTCAGATCCCTCCTGCATCAGCATCAACCACCATTGATGGAGAGTGGTTGGGTGCAGTCCTTGAGCCTTAGGAGGGGGAAGGGAAACTTGGATTTTCATACACTCAAACTGGTGGAAAAAACGATGGGGGGCATACAACTCGCATAGAGAAACCCCATCGATCCGTGCAGACAAAAACCCATCCTGTAGTGAGATCACGTAAGAACGCTCCTCCATGATCCCCCTGTGGTTATCAACCATGGCTCCGGAAGGGGTGGGGTAGGGAGAAAAAGAAAACTGGGAGAAGTCACTCAGAAGCTTGATGAATTCATCAGAACTGAGGGACTTCAAGCGAACCCCAGCTATATCGAGCAGGGCAGGCCGAAAGGTAGGAAGCGGGATGACTGTGTTATGAAAATACTCATTGTAGCGGCAATGATTCTCTATATAGCCATATAAGAATTGAAATGGCCCACTTAGACGGTAGGGTGACACTCCCTCCTGTATGTGTCTTAGTAGTTCGTAAATACGAGCCAAGGTGGGCACGACCAAATTTACTGGGTGACCCTCTGCCAACTCGACTGCCATCGTCAAGGTGCAAGCCCTGACGCATGAGTTGATATCCCGAGAAGGTAATAGCCACCCACTAAAAAACATTGCAAACAGACCTGCCAACCTAAACATAGGCGGCACACCGGGGTGCACCTCATAACCCCATGAAAGGTAGTTGCCCGCTTCTAGAACCGCCCAGTAGGAACCTGTGATGGTTCATGACTGTTGAGAAGGATGAGTCCTGGGGCACTTGATCTTCAGCACATGACCAGTGGTGTTCAGAAATAACCTTATCCAGGTTCTATAGGGAATAAGAGAGCAGGTACGCAAGTCCTGACCTAGTGATCGCTCCGTCTGACCCAGTGAATCCTCCATCATAACCAACAGATCCCTCGCCAACAAAGGCACTTGTTCGACATCGTCCCATGCATCAGGAGTGGGAAGAAACTTGTCATACATCTCACCAATGATTTGAAGACCTCTCAATTAGTATATGTCCCACAAACTAATGCCAACTTCACCATGGGAAAGGTGGAAAGTATTATTACTTGAACACCAGTGACTGAGCAGGTCAGGAAGGATCAGAGATGGTGGGTAAACAACAAAATGGGAGGCCCACACTGCGGAGTATAAATTTATTGCTTCTAGTGACTTGGGAGATTCCCGACAATGATGATGGACCCAGAAGGCCTTGGCCCAGTCATCTCATAAAATACCACCAGATCGAAGATCCCACCTAGAAATCCACCTCGCGTTAGGGTCCACTCGAGAAAGGTTAATTACGGAGGGGTAACTCTTGAGGACAAATTCTTGAGAGAAGTATTGTGTGTATTGATCGCTTTGGGTCCAAACAGAGCCTCTTAAAATAAAAGTATCTTTCGGATCAAGATTAGAGATTATCTCCCCCGATTGGGTGAGGTTCTCCTGAATGAGCTCCGACGACGCTTCCAAGCAAGGTGACGGAAGACCTGAGAAAGTAGGGGGGATAGGGACGTCGTCTTGAAGACTGAAGCCATAAATCAGAAGCCGATTTTATAGAGGATAACCCAGGATATTAGGAGAGAGCAAGCCCTTCAAGACACCATCATCGGGAATGATGGACCGAATAGGGTCTTATTTGATGCTTTCCACTCTGGGAATCATAGATAGACATCTCCCTAAACCAACCGGAAGAGGATCAATAGCAGGCCTGGGTGCAGGGCGAGGAGGAACCATATTTTCTCCCTACATTATAAAAACCAGGCAAATGGTTAGTTCAGAATAATAAAATCTAGACAAAAATACCAATCATATGGAAAAGGAGTCAAGGGGACTTCATGACGAGGTCCACAAGAAGGCCTCAAAATGTGGTTCACGATGACTGCATCACGTGAACCAAACCCTCCATGGAAGAGGTCCGCGGTACTCTGGCCCACAGAGCATTGGCTAGAAAACCTCAAATCAGGTTGCTCCGTGGAATCTTAATTGCAGATTTAAATAATTAGGATTCAGAATACTTAATAAATTTTCAAAGTCTGGAAGGTTTCAGACCACAGACCATCAAAATCATGGAGCAAGTTCCTACGCAGCCCGTCGTGACTTACTTTTTAATTAATTTAAAGTGTTAGTTCATGGCTGGGAGATTGGTCCATGGGTGAAGGTGACTGCGAATAAAGAACGATTCGCGGAAGTGGCAGCTGGTTCACGGATGAGGCATTTTGCGAAGGAACGAGCACGCGGAGACGAAAAAGCGAGAGAGCTATGCTTTCGTGAAGAATCCGGTAAAAGAAAAAGGAATGCCCCCCGTATTTATAGGTGTGGTCCCCTACCGGGTTCACTTCCCTACCGCAAACCATCCAAGTTTCAGGACCACTCTACATCGGAATGACCTCCTCTTCGTTCCGATCGGACCCCATTATGATGGGGGCATTTGTAGTGTCCTAAAAAATATGAAAAGGAGGATGATAATCCCCTTAATTCACGAGGGAATTCTACCCAATTTCCCTCAAAGAAGTTGGGAAAAAATATGAAGAGAACCCATGAAATCAGAAAAGGACCAACCGGTCCGCGTACCGGTCCAATAGTGATGGTATGCAGCCAGTTCAACAGTCCGCCTCCTCCGTGGACTGCTGCCATTCGCGGAATGGAGGCGGGAGCCCTTCGCGGGCGCGAAGCAGGACGACCGCCAACCCGGTTCACCATCACAAACCGCCCCAACCACGAACTACGTCAATCGTCCCTGAACACATCCACTGTCATTCGAGGAATGGAGGCAGAACCCTACGTGGCTGCGAGGTACTCCCCGAGCTAGTTTTGTTCGCGCGGGAGATGCATTCAATGCCCCCCGCGGGTTGTGGATTGACCAAGTCATCCGTAAACCAGGTTTCCAGTCATGGGACTCTGAAAAAGGTGCCGCATGACGACAACTACATCTCTTTACCCACTCTATAAAAGGAGATCGAGGGGGAAGAGGAAGGGGGAATTTTGGAGGAGGCAATTAGAGATCGATCAGATTCAGGTGGAAGGATTTTGAAGGAAGCAGCTTAGGATTTCACAAACAGCGAGGTTCCAGTTCGTAGACCAGAACATGTATGAAGCTGGAAGAGAATTAATAAGGAACCAAAAATGCATAAAAACTTGGTGAACCATGAACTTAAAATAACAAAGAAAAGAAGACCACAAACCATGGACCCTCTACGGATGCACTCTCTATGGACCGGGGAGTTTATTCCCCTTTTCTGATCCATCGCACCGCGTAGCACCCTCCTACGTGGGAGAAGCCTAGACCGACGACCCCTCGACCGACATTGCCCTCGGCCACCACTGCTCGCATGGATCCCTCCGAGTACCGACCTGGTACGTGATCCGAACCTGAAGTCGCAAACCACCCTGGTTCACGGGATGCCCACCAAGCCGTGAACCACCCTGGTTCGCGGAATTCCCATCAGTCCGTGGACCACCCGGGTTCACGGACGACCTCTCTAGCTGCGTAGAACTTCCCTACATGAAGGGTGCCACCACTCATACACCTGTGTGGCCCCCCAGATCCTTTGGGGTTCCCATTCCCCGATCCAGATAAAATCATTCCAATCCAGCCTGATCCTCTACAACCCCCTCATTGGCCCATTCATCGGCCCCGAGCCGAGGCCTCCACCAGAGCCACCAGACCTGTGTGATGTAACCTTCAGGTGCATCAGTGTGCCTTTTTGAGTTCACATACCCATGGTAAGTAGGGGCGAAGGGGTTGCTCCGTCCCTTGAGCGGATTTCCGAAGCATTCTTGGGTTCACATTCCCATGGTAATGCAGAGTCCGAGCCCAGGAGTCCCCTTTCTGCCCCTCCACTTGTTAGGACTGAGGAACTTCTCCCCACCCCGGGGAGTGGCGGGATACCCATCAGAAGGAAGCCCCCATGCACCTCCGTACTTCCCAACGGCCATGTCCAAGGAAGGGCGTAGTAGGGAAGGGTGCTGCTCCGTTCTTATTTGGGGCCAAGTCCCTCTCCCTCTACGCTTTGTCACCCTGGGCATCCATCTCGGAGTAAGCCCTGACTTTTTGGGCTGATTTATGCATAATCCCCACTCCACTTCCCACAGACGCACCTTTCACGACATGATCGTCCGGTCCCTACTGCCTCTTGCTTCTCAAACCGAGCATGACTCACATGGGCTTAGAGTAAGCATCGACCATGACATCGTCTCCTGGGATTCCTCAGAGTGTAAGACCCATCCTCATCTGAACTACGTGGACTTTGATTCCCCACCATAGGGATACATAGGAAGACTCGAAGAGGTTCAAGCCCGATCCCCATCGGACCCCCCGAGTCCACATTCACGTCAGTTCTCCGACACTCCCATTAGAACTACATGGACTTTGATCCCTGTCTCCTAGGTAGGGTACGTAGAAAGCCTCCCCTAGGTTCAATCCCAACACCCGGTCAATCCGACCATATTTACATCAGTTCACCGCACCAACCCTGGGCAACCTGGAGTGTAAGCCCCATACCACACTGATCCACATGAATTCTGATTCCTCTCATGGGGATACGTAGGAAGCACGTATCACGGGTTCGATCCAGACGCTCAAGTCATTATCCACCCCCTGTATGACAATAAACTCCAAAGTGCCTGGTTACGAGGCTTTAAACTAGTGCCATCTCAGTGAGTCCAGACTCTTCGGGGCCATTAATCCAACGGGGGATGGTAAACCTCAGGCATTAATGATTCCGAAACCCTGCGTTCAGCTGACCATTGCCAACCAGAAGTAATCCATGGATACTATGCATGGGTATAAACCAAATATTCATGAACATATGAATATGTCTTAAATCTATAAGAGAGTCCCAAAACAGGAAATAATTCCCCCCAAAAGGGTGTGATGAGCCCGACTTCCCATCCTCTCGACCAATGTGAGTTCTTAAGCATCGCTGGTCAAACCACCCAGCTAACGCCTACCTTTGGAAAGCAGGTCCACATATTGTTGTATATAGAACCATTAGGAATTCAAGGAAAAAATGGTGCACCCGGTATGAGTGATTAATCAAAACCCAATCTTCTCTAATCAACCGCCGGGTAGCACATGTTTCTCCCCCACGACCCCGTCGTGCACCGCGAGACAGTAATTAATCCAAAACACAAAGGAGGAGGAAGATATAGAAGAGATATAATGAAGGGATTTTAAGGAAATATTCTTAGAAAAATACTTCCCTCATGAGCAGAGAGCAGATATGGAGAGAAAATTCTTTAATATGAGGAAGAAGGAAGATGAGAATGTTTCAAGGTATGAAGATAATTTCACAAGATTAGCAAGACATCCTATAGACTACATACAAAATCCACGGAGAAAAAGTGATCGATTCTTTGATGGCCTAAATCCATTCCTACGGTGGGAACTGTTCTCCAAAAGTTTTTCATCATATGAGGATATAGTTTTATGTGCCATCATAACATAAAAATAATTCTCTAAGTTTTATGACTTTAAGGGAAAGCAAGAAAAGAAGAGGGCTGATGAAAACCCTAGGAAAGGAAATAAGGAAACACAGAAGAAGGGAAGAGTTGAATTTCCACCATGTGAAAATTTTGGAAGGAAACACCCTGGTGAGTGCTTAAAAGGAAAAGGAGTATGCTATAAATATGGTCAGAGAGGCCATCTTGCTGGTGATTGCAAGGGGAAGAAGGAAGCCAATGATGTTCGATGCTATAGTTTTCGGGAGATGGGACACTATGATAATGATTATCCAAAACATCAAGGAAATATACAACAGAAAAGGCAAAGGGATCTGGGACAAGCTTATGCAATCACAAATATAGAGGTTGAAGTTCCTAATGACGTGGTGGTAGGTTCTTTAATTGTTTCGTCAAGTTAGCCAATGCTTTATTTGATTCTGGATCATTGCATTGTTTCATATCTTCCCTGTTTGATAAGAAAATTAGATATTTCCAATTTGATTTAATAAGGGAGTTGTCAGTCAAAACTCCTAAGAGAAGTATCATTGCTACAAAGTTCTGTGAATCAGTTCCCATTAAGGCAGATAAATGTTCTTTATCTATTGATCTTATCATCATACCCATTATTGAATTTGATATAATACTCGGTATGGATTGGCTTTCAGACCATGATGCAAAAATTTATTGTAAGAAGAAGGAGGTTGTGTTTTTTGATGACGATGATAAAGAACACCTTATCTTTAGATAAGAATTGTCACCACCTGATTCTTATCTAGATCCACCCCCAGTAGCTCAACTAAATTAAATTATTGGGGAGGAAGATAATGAAATAACTATGGGTGAGGAAAGGAATGTTCAAATAGAGTATGTACCTATTGTGAGAGAATATGTTGACGTGTTTCCCGAAGATTTACCTGGACATCCTCCAGAACGAGAAATTGAGTTTTTCATTGATTTAATTCCTAGTTCAAATCCCATATCAAAGAACCCTTATATAATGGACAATGTGGAATTAGTGGAACTAAAGAAACAACTAGAGGAATTGAGTAATAAGGGATTTATTCTCCCTAGTGTTTCTCCAAGGGGAGCCCCTTTCCTTTTTGTTAAGAAGAAAGATGGATCTATGAGGTTATGTATCGACTACAGGGAGATCAATTTTATAAAAATAAAGAACAAATATCCTCTACCTCGCATTGATGATTTATTTGACCAACTGCATGGAGATCAATACTTTTCGAAGATTGTTCTTCGATCCAGATATCATCAGTTGTGTGTGAGGAAGGTCTCATGAGACAACTAGATGAGGAATTGGCCGAGGCCTTTCCCAATGTGATATGGATTTTGGCTGAGGCCTTAATCATTAGAGGTCTTGGCCGAGGCCTTGATAAAATGTTTCAGAATGTCCGTAATTATGCATTCCATCATTATGAGTTCAACTATTGATATTTCATGTGGTTATTCGACTAGTAGAATACCCATGATTATGTTTTATTTTTGGAATTATTTACTCAGCTCATATTCCTGCCATAATGTGTTCAAAATTATTATTAAAGGCATGTGTTTTTAATTATTCACCATGTCTATTGTTTATATTATCTTCCAATGTATTTCTTACTCTTACTGAGCATTTGAGCTCACCTCTTTCTTATGTTTCATTTTCTCAGGACATGAAGAAGTTTATTATGAATGACATGCTAAAATAACCTATGATTTATGGGTGTTTTCTAAGGAGTTTCCATGTTGTTTTTCTCTTCATGTTTTAATATTGAACTTATGTATGTATCTTGTTTCCAATAATACTAAACTAATTGGTCCTTCAGGATTCGTATTCCTTGTATGAATTCCAATGCAATCAAGTAAGGCACCGACTCCGGGAAATTGGGGTCGGGTCCTTACACAAGTGATGTCATTGGTATGGTTGGTAGGTAGATATAAATCTACATTTTGTTTTATATTAATTTAGGATTGTAATATTTTATTCCTTTATTGTGTATGGTAGTGAGGTAATAACCACACTACTATATGGACTTTCCCCGTATTGTTATTCAAGAGCCTCTAGCATATGGGGAGATGTTCCTAAGGATACATAACACTATGTCTTATCCTTGATAACCTAGTCCATTAATTATAAAATTATATCAAATATTATTCTTTTATTGATTTAGGATTTTAGGGCTTGGTAGGTTATAGATAGGTTGGTTCAATCTTGATTAGAAAACTATGCTTCTGTCTATCTAGAATCTATATAGTGGACACTAAATCCATTATGTTTGTGGGATTAATGTTATTGATTTTGTAAATTTAAATTTTCTTGGATTTTAATCAAATGAATTTTGATTTATGGATTATTATTTTATGCCTGGTCTAGGGTAATGAGAGGGTGCGATAACATATATAATATTTAGAACGTAATTTCACATGACATGTACATGCTTATGTTTTTTTTGAAAAAACAATTTCTTAATAGGTTTTAATTAATTACATGAAAATGATGAGTTATTTAATTTTTTCTTGAATAACTAACTAGTTTCATTTGGAATAATTAAAATATAATATGACATATTTTCAAGGATTACTTCCTTTATATAATTATAATATGCATAGGTATATGTTTTTTGAGATCTAACATTAGGTGAATCATTGAGATATATTTCCAAGGTGGTTAGAAAGTGAGTTATCTAAAATTACTCATGTGGTATTGGTAGTTTTCTCATGGGTTATGTTTTTATTGTTTAATATGTTGAGATAGGGTATGGGTTTGTTATTTAAGTATATTCCTATATTTTTTAAATATTGTCCACATTTAAATTCCTTTTAATTATTCTAAATAAATGATTTGGTATTTCAAAAAATGTTTTCTTGGTGTTATAATGTGGATTGGTAGAGGAATGGAGTTGATTATTCTCTTAACATACCTCCAGCTTAAAAAGAGTGACGAGTAAATAATGATCATAGGGTTGTCCCAGTTTTTCAGACTTGTGGGCCACTTCAGAATAGAGTCTTTCATTAAGTGGAAGTTGGAGGTGGAGGCATATATCAAGGTGAGTCCACTATGGTAGAACTCTCCCTATAATTTATAATATATTATCCCCATATATTTTAGGTCTCTAGAGGATCTCAGGATGCAGATGATTGGATCAATATGATCCAAATAATATTCATGTTGGTTGAGACACCAAGGATAAGCGAGTGAAGCTAAACACTTTCATGATTCAAGGACCTACCATGAAATGGTGGGGTTTGTTTCTTTGGGACATGTGGTTTGAGAGATCAACATGTGGAGACTTTATAGACATATTCTTTGATAAGTTAATTCTAAAGACACTTATATTGGATCAGGCGTATGATTTTATGGAAATCCCTCAAAGAGGAATTTTTTTGATCAATTATGCTACCCAATTATAAGAGTTACATAATTTTTCACCATTGTTAGGAATAAATGAGGAATAAATATCCCTCAGAATCATGAAATATATATATCTAGTCCATAATCAATAATATAGGACGTCTAAATTAATATTCTATTAGGCGAAGGTTTGTAAGAATCTTAATATAGAGAAGGACCCAATGAATAGTGTTTTAATTCAAATTTATCTAATAATTATTTTTCTCTGTGTTATCCCTTATGATGGTGTTTATGGTAACTCTTCTAGAGGAAGTAAGAGAATTGATAATGATATTTTCTATGGTGGTGAGAGATAGATGGGTCAGGCCAAAGGGGATTTAGATCATCCTTCAACAGGAGATAAAGTTATGTTATTCTAGTGTGGGAGACCTACTCACCATATCATTATGTAATCAAACCCTTTGAGGGACTTCCATGAATATTGGAGGATGTGATATTTATAGTTTTTTTCTTGGAGTTTACCACAATAGGGGTTTGGGTGAGGCTTGGAAAAAACTCATGCTTCTCAATCATGGTTAGGAGGACCACAATAGACAAATTATAATGTTTCAACGAGTGGGAAATTTTATGGAGTTGTAAAAGGATATATGCATCCAAAGAAGTATCTACCTCAAGGGTCGGTACCTCAGGGAAGCTATGGGTCCCAAGGTCAAGGTCGTAGATCCAACAAGGTAGGGGTGGAAATTCATATTGTTTCATTTTGAACTATTTAGTATTCATGTTGATATAGTTAGTCCAAAACCCACCCTATTTATTAAATGAGTTATGATGTTGTGTAACCATGTCACATATTATTAATATATATTTCTTTAATTAATATATTAGTAGATATTTATAATATTTTATAGATTTATATTATTTAAAAATATTTTTAAAATATAAAGATTACTGACCAAATAAAAGAATTATATATATATATATTTACTTAAAAATAAAAATTTTATTTAATAATATATGAATTTAATTTTATGTTTTTAAATAAACATGTTACCGTGACAAAAACCATCAACCCAAACCTATCCCATTGATTTAATGTTATATTTGAATCATGCCATGTTCATGTTGTGTCTACATTTCATGCAAAAAATTTCCACCCCGGGACACAAGATGAATTTTTCCACTGTACTAAGTTCCAATAGACACTAACAATGGAACCTTGATTATTAGATGTGAAATTATACTTAATTATTCATTCTATAATACCCTTTTTGACATAGAGGTGACTCATTATTTCATTTCAACATGTTTGGTAGCAGTTTTAGGGCATGTACTGAAGCATTATTATATGATTTTGACTTTGGACACACCTTTAACAAATATTTTAGATTGATCAAAAAGGATCCTTGGGTTTTGTATGGTATTTTGTGTCTATGGTCACTTAAAATATATTTTTTACATGTATATATTTTAAATTATCAACGTAATTGATTAAATGATGCATTTTTTTGGATCACATAAATAAATATGAAAGGAAAGTATCATTTATATCTATCGCTTAGGATAACCATACCTTCATAAGAGAATCATATTTCAATATAGGTTGATCTAGACTAAACCATCAATTAGTGGGTGATATCGTTACATAGATGGCTAGTATGGTCTTCAGAGTTATTTAAGAAATGGTTCCACCCATTTTCCCTCTAATATTGTACCATTCCAAGGGTAATCCATGATGATTTCCCACGTTTTCTTCTTAAATGGGAGATTTAGTTTATTATTGACCCTATACCATGTGTAAAGACTTTATATATAACTTATTATCATATAGAACTATTTGAGTTGAGAGAGATAATGATTCATTTTGTGTACCTTGAGGTGAATGGGATTAAATGGATGGGTTCCTATAATGAACTGACCAAGGACACCATTTGAACTGGTGCCCAAATTGATCCACTATAGAACTAAGGGGAATCCTCAACCCCCCAGGTAGATGATAAGAATCAAGGGAATCAAACATAACCGTTGGGGATTGTTTCACCCATAATAACCCAAAAAAATGCATCTAAGAATGGAATTACAAAAAGGAATAAAATAATTACATGCGATAAAAACATGATTATAAATATCCTTTAAAATAATCTACAAACTGAAATTAAAACAATGGTTTAAGGAAGGCGAGGATGACACCCAACATAAACAACCAACTCCATGTGACTCTCAAGTTACCATCATGATCCAACATCCATACCTTTCTTTTATAAGATATTTGTGCCAAAAAAACAAGAATACAATACTTGATAAACCTTAACAAGAAATAATTACTACATAACCACCAATGTGAGTGTATACAGTTTGAGGAAAATACCATGTCATGACCCGTCCCCCAGGGCCCGTGTCATGACTACCCCAAGCCCGCCTTCCATAGGCTAGGGGCTGGTGACTAGCACTGAAGGCGTACTCTCTAAAACTGGGAAGGCATTGCCTTTATAACCTATAAATAAACGCAACCAAGCACACAACAAGATACAAACACAAGTAAACTGAATAGTAAATAGAGTGAGTATAGTAAGAAAAAGGGGCCAAAATAGAAGCCCAACTGGAAAGTACAAGAAACTGAAAGTACAAGTAAACTGAAACAACTCCAGTGAACACCTGCCAAGAATCCTACCTGAAGGGTATGTACAACTCTCGATCAGCCGTCTCTGTAGTATGCCTCATCTTATGTCCACCTCCAAGCTACCTCCAGTCCTGGTACACTCGTCCTCAATCAGCGCTATCTGTCGACTGCACCAAACACAACAAGGTGTGGGCATATCCCGTGCAGGGGTGAGTATAACAATACTCAATAGGGACCCTGAGACACTCAAGGTCTCACAAAATCCACAAAGGATAAACCAAAAAGCATGAAAACAACTGTCAACCCTACTTAGGTATATTCCCATACATATACCTCAGTTATCAAGTAAACCCATCTCAAACATGAGGAAACACAAGGACCAACTCATTAGCCCAAATGTCAACTGTTCCACAAAGGAAGAAATACCACGAAGGTAAGTACCACACAGGTACGCCACACAGATGAATACCACCAAGGTATTACCACGAAGAAAGTACCACACAGGTACGGAATCAGCTCACACAAGGTATAACTTAGGTACAATAGTAAATATGATTAGATATAACTACTAAATCATATTACTCCATTAAGAGGCAGACCCACATAGGATCCTAAATCCTCATCAGACCCACAAAGGATCATAGTACGTCGTCAGACCCACACAGGATCCTAGTACCTCTCCAGACCCACACAGGATGCTAGTACATCTTCAAACCCACATAGGATCCTAGTACCTCGTCAATACATTTTCAGACCCACACACGATCCTTGTACATCATCAGTACGTCATCAGACTCAAACAGGATCCTAGTACATCATCACTACATCGTCAGACCCACATAAGATCCTAGTACATCGTCATAGCCAGCTACAGGGTTTCCGCACTAATCTCGCTTGTCTCCAGGAGGGTCCGCTCCACAAGACATTGGTTGATACTCTAATTGCCACGAAGTCCCATGAAGAAGTATCTCAAAGGACCTCCATGTCATAGGGGTCTCAACGTAACAGACGGTGCGTCAATCGGACACACGGTCTGTGAGTTATTAGCCTTTTAGTCCCGAGGGCCCGGTTGGATTCGTACTGAATCCAACACGAACATACCCCATCTTTATCCAAATCTCAAGTGGGGTATACCAAAGGGACCATCTTGCTCCAAGGTTTCCAGCACTATAGACGATTCTTCAAACGGACACCCGGTGCCAATGTTATGGCCGATAGAGTGAGAATGGGTCGAAGCTGGCCCTGGTCTGGTCCAACCCGGCCGGACCAACCTGGCCGAACCTAGCCTATCCCGACCCGACCCAATTTGGGTTGACCTGGACCGCTGGGTCCATCCCGACCCGCTGGGTCTGGCCTAGCCCGCACTGGCCGGCCCGGCCTGGGCGGCGCCCCGTAGTACGGTGCAGAAGCCGCGAGGGCCGCGAGGGCTGCGAGGGGGGCCGCGGGGCCAGAGTGGCGGTGCAGGGCTGTGGAGGCCATGAGGGATGTGGAGGCCGCAGGCGGCACGGGGCCACAGAGGCTGCGGGGGGGGGGGGGGGAGGTTGTGGGGTGGTGGAAGCCACGGGTGGCGCAGGGCCGTAGAGGCCGTGGGGTAGTGGAGGCCACCGACGTCGTTGGGCGGCGCGAGGCCGCGGAAGCCACGGGGCGGCGGAGGCCGCAGAGGGCATGGGCCTGCAGAGGCTGTGGGTTGGCGGAAGCCGCGGGGCGGTGGGAGGGCCATGAGGCGGCAGTCCTCTGCGGCTAGCCAGATGGTCAGCCAGCCTCTCCGCGCGGCGCGGTCGCGCACCGCGCCTTCTTCGGCAGCCGGTTCGGCCGACCGCTCTCCGTTCGCTGCCTTCATCACTGTCGACCGTGGTGCTGGCCGTAGTTCTCGAGTTCCACCAGTGCCAATCACTGGAACCAGTCACTGTCACTATCGCAAAGAACACACAAAAGTACCATAAGATTTACGGAGGGGTCGGGCCATGTTTTTTTGTCCTGTACCATCCGCGTTAGGGCGGTAGCTAGCGGCTCAAGGGAGATGATTCAATGTGAGACGAAAATTAACATTGATCAGTTTAAAACACACCCCTACCTCGTTTGTTTTTTGTCGTCGATGAGGAGGGAAGGATGGTCATTGATTGAAGACGTCTCACGTTGGAGGATGTCCTGAGGAAGAAGTCGAAGTCGTACGTCGGTGTTCTTCATTGGAGAAGCGTTCTTCATTGGAGAAGAAGAATTCCTCCAAAAGCTCTCCTCTTCCAATCCTTTCTCCCAATTCCACCCAAAAAGAAAAGTAGCCAATATGTTGTGTTTCATCAATTTAATTGTTGGCAGAAAATTAAATTGATGTCATTAATTTTGATGTGGTTGGAACCATTAAAGTGGGAGGATACCAAAGGTTATCTCCCATTAAAGGGGGGTTCAAGAGTTATCTCCATATTAAAGAAGGAGTTTAGTGGGTTCTGGTGGTCTGCACCCTTAAATTCAAATTGGGAGGTTTTGGGATCAGTGGTCCCCACCTCCATAACCTTCACATGGGAGGTTTTAACAAAAAAAATAAAAATGTTAACATTTTTATTTTATTCGTTCTTTCACAAAATACACAAAAACTGACTTTCACTCTCAACCTACTGCGGTTGAGGTGAAGGTCTCCTTAAGTGAATATTGGCACTGTGAGTTCAATGATGCCCTTAGATTTCAATTCCGAGCACCGGTTCAAAAGTTAGAAAAGCCTGCTCATACGTTTACTGAATGTACCTGAAAAAAAGTTCAGAAATTTATTCCAGGCACACCAGGCCACAGAATCACACACCGTTAATTTTTTCGGACTCGTAAAATTCCCATATATTTTTTAAAAAAATTACATGGAATTTCTGTTTCTTTACATTTTCTCCACCTTAGGGCTTTGCGTCCCCAAAATCCACATCACAAAACTAAGAAAACAGGTGGGGGTACTGAGCATGTATCTGAGCCTCCCACTCCCATGTTCTCACCTGAAGGTTCCCGTCTTACCATCGAATGTGCACTAGTGGTATCAACCGCCTATGAAGGACCTGATCCTATCAATCCTCAATCTATACTGGAACCTCCGTAAATGTCACCCCATCATCGACGTACAGCCCGCGGTGGTCGATGATGTGAGAAGGTTCATGTATGTATCTCCTCAGCTAGGATACGTGGATGACGTCGTGCACCAGGTTCAACTGAGGGGGAAGTGATAGGCAGTAAGCCACCTCACCAACTCTGATGAGGACCTATAAGGGTCCAATGAACCTCTGAGATAACTTTCCGCCTTGGAAAAATCTCTGAAAAAATCGTCGAGGTGAGATGTAACACCCCAAGCTTCTACGGTACGCTTCTCTTTGAATAATGTGATAGCGTGTGTTGTACGCAACACCGAGTTCTAACACACCATAACTAATCAAACTAGCCGTTATGAATAGTAATACCTAATTTTTGAAATTATATATATTTTATATTTGAAAATGGACTTCATTTTTGGATTCGGAATATCGAATTTAGCCTAAGGTGAAATTTTGGTACATTTCGGATAACTTTCATACTTTGATGAATAGTGAAAATTACTAAATTTTAATTAAAAACAACTTTTTTAATCAAAATAATTAATAGTGATAAATTATGAATTTTAGTGGTTTTAAAGTATATTTAGAATATATTTTTACCATTTAATATAATGTTGGTCATTGGACATAATTTTACAATTAAACCGAACATAAACAAGTGTCAATCTTTTGATAGTTATTATCTCTTAAAAACACGCTTTTTGTTTTGACAGCGGGAATTAATTTTAAATTAATTTCTTCCACTTCTGTGTTTTGAATTTAGGAAAATGGATTCCATATTTGGAATCAGGATGTTCAAATTGTGTAAATAGGTAACTTTTATTTTTAGACATTTTGAATAATTACTGCGGTAAATATTTTATTTACCATGGTTAAGGGTAAATCCGGTAAATAAGGGTTAAAAAAATAATATTATAATAATACTAAATTACCCTAAAACGTGTCTTAACCCTATTGGTTGATACATGGTCGACCATGGGAATCTTTGGGTCTATTTTGGGACCCCATGGATCCACTTGTAAGTGATAATGACACTTTATTTTAATTTAGTTAAAATGAATACAAAAATGACACAAGCATATATCTTTTAGAACAACAATTGTTACATAGGGTTATATATGTTGGATTTTAGATTATAAATATTCATTAGAAAGATAAAAAGATTTACTACATAATGATATTTTATTTATAATTTTTAGACATTAAATAAGTTATTTTATTTATGACACAATGATGATGCAGTAATTACTATAATAGTGAAAAATTAAAATAATTGATATTATAAATACCCAAATAAATATAATATGAAACTTTTAATGAATTAAACTAATTTTCTAGGATAATATGATATATTAGGAGTGATTTAATTGACTTTGTTCGAAGTAATCAATCTGTTATGAGTTTCACAAAAATCAACTATTGAATAGTGTCAAAATTGACATAAAAGAGTTCTTAAAACAAATATTATATTATTAATTGATATTAAATTCCTAAAAATCTAAGGTTCGGCCAAGAGACTTATATTATGATAGGTTAATCATTAATTGACCACTTGGGGGTCGCTTGGATGTATATAGTAAGTTTATTAACCATATTATATAAAAATACAAAGAGACATTGTAAAAGTGAAACTAATTAACTTAGAGTTAATACTTAAAGATAAGGTTAATATAAGTACCCAAACCTGTCTAAATTCTATTGGATGAGTTGTTTTCGACCTATCCCCACCTCATCCTTTGAATAGTCAACTTTGGAGCCTTTAGAAACCGAATATGAATTTATTATAAATTAATATTTCTAGCTTTTCCAAAGGTGCCCCTCACCCCTCTTATAAAAGGGCACTCCTCCTTCTCTTTTCCACACACCTCTCAAGCCACTTGGCTCGTCCAAACTCTTCCCAACTAAGCTCCCCACATCCCTCTCCTCCTCCTTGAAGCTTCCCCTTAGACAGAAATCATTTCAAGAAGTCCTTTGGTTCCAACCAAATTGAGTTACCTAAATTAAAGGAGGTTAACCGACCCCAACAAAGGAAAAGTACAAGGTAATGGTTATTTCACAATCTCTTCATTATCCGAGGTCGTTTATATGTAATAATCTACTGGGATTTCTTTATCATCCACATCCATGTTTCTTCGAAATGTATTTCAAAACATATTTATTATTTACAAGAATATGGGTTAAATTAATTTATACCCTTGTTTGACTTTTTGTAAGAGGTTTATAAAGGAATCTTTCCGTCGTTTTCAAAACAAGGTCCTTTTTAACCTTTTCGATAGAATTAAGATAAGAATGTTTTTTTTAACTTATACGGCGGGTGCGGTTATTTTCCGCCGTTATAAAATCGTCAAAGCTTTCCTTACAAGCTTACAAGAATATTTTCAAGAAAATGTTTTATTTTATATGGCTCTTAAATGATTTCAAAAATAGAAAGAGATATTTCTCTAAAAAGTGTTTTGATTTCATCTATGTCAACATCCTTTAATGGATTTTATGCTTATTTGAAGTTGATTTATTATAATACAAAACTTCTATATTGTATTGAAGGTTTTGTGATATGTTTGACTGTGGATGTGCTATTTTATACCATTCATAGTTTATGGTGAAACTATTGACATTTCGTATGCTAGTTTTAATCCGAATGTTTATGTTATATTTCAAACTTTTCTTCAGATGAATGTGCTAAACAAGTATGTTCCGGGTTGGGGACCGGTAAAAGTAAGCCCTCCAGGTTGGGGACTGGTTAAAGTAAGCCCTCCAGGTCAGGGACTGGTAAAAGTATGCCCTCCGGGTTGGTGTCCGGTTATTAGAGGCACTCCGGGTTGGTGTTTGGTTATTAGAGGCACTCCAGGTTGGTGTCCGGTAATTAGATGCACTCCGGGTTGGGTTCCGGTTAGAAGTAACCCCTAGGTCTTGGGATGAGGCCTAGACAAAGAAATTAACGTTTAGCATTATGCATTCCAACATTATGAAAGTGGTTATTTATTTTTGCATGTGATTATTCGATTAGTGGAATATCCATGTGAATAAGTAAATGGCATTATTTCATTTTATTTATGCCATACCATGTTGAAAGATCATGTTTAAAATGCTTTTGTTTTAGTTATACATTGCCTTAAATGTTTATTCTTATTGATGAAAGTTTCCGCTATATTGTTATCCTTACTGGGCATTTGAGCTCACCCCTTTTCTATGTTTTATTTTTCCCAGGAAGTGAAGATGTAAGTTATGAATGACCTGCAGGGATATTATGAGGGGATTGTAGTGTGGACTGTGGAAACATTATGTTGTTGTAGTAGTTTTTGATTTTATGATGTAATGTAAAACTTATGAATATATCTAGTGTTTCCAAGGCTACTAAACCAATCGGTCTTTCGAGATTTGATCTTTCTTGTGATCATGCCAATGTTATGTAATAATGCACCGACTCTAGGCAACTAGGGTCGGGGCGTTACAGTTGGTATCAGAGGAAGTTTAGTACAAACCTTGGAAGCTAGATTTAGATAAACTCTGATTAGAGCACATATACCTAAGATGAACTTTGAGGATTAGTATAGAAGAACATCCTAGAATTTTGGTATTGTAGAGACTTTGTGAGTTTTCCAAGCAATACATCCCTGTCTGGATACGAGCAGGTAGAGGCGGCTCTGGCACAGATGTACCTAGGGGTAAAACCCGAAAACACCGCTTTGAGCTAGACTCGAACGGGAACTGGTGCACGACAACGGGCCTTGCTGCACTCTTGGTTACGACACTCCCGGGGGATATGCTTAGGATAACTCTCACTTTCTTTACAAATCATTATGAAGGGTTTATGAGTATATACTTCCTCAAAGAAAACATATTTATGATTATGGATTATATCCATAGATAGTTCAATTTATGTTTAGTGTTTTATAAGTATGGGATTATGTATTTTGATGCATAAACTGATCTAGTTTATGCCATTTTTTAGAAATGGCGCCTAGTGGAAGAAATGGAAACCGTATCAATGCACGCACTCCATGTAGGGATTGCCCTCCTGCTCAAGATAATTATAGTGGGGCTGGTGATGCAACTGGTGCTGATCAGCTAATCACCGTACTGGGACAACTTACTCAGGTTATGAATAATAACCTTACCCGTATGGAGCACCCTGATCCGCAGCGTGGAGGATCAATGTTAGATCGATTCATGAGACAACAAACACCAACGTTCAATGGGAGTACAAATCCCTTAGTAGCTGAGCAATGGATATTTTCCCTAGAGAAAATATTTCAGGCTTTGGGGATTAGTGAAAGGGAAAAAGTTACCATGGCAGTTTACCGCCTCACTGGAGATGCTGATCAATGGTGGTCATTGATTCAAAACATGAAGGAAGATGATGAAGTATCAAACATGGAATGGATGGAGTTCAAAGATCTGTTTTTAGAAAAATACTTCCCTCGCGACCATCGAGCAGATATGGAAAGGCAATTTCTGAGTCTGAGACAAAAGGAGGACGAGAATGTCACAAAGTATGAGGCTAACTTTACAAGGTTAGCGAGGTACGCTGGTGATTATATTCGTAACCCAAGAAGTAAGATTGATCTTTTCTTTGATGGTTTAAAACCATTTCTCCGTCGAGCATTAGTCTCACAATCCTTTTCGTCGTACGAAGACATTGTCTCATGTGCTATCAAGACCGAAAAAGAATTCTCTAAGTCTTATGACTTTAAAGCGAAGCAAGAGAAGAAGAGACCTTCTGATCAATCTGGGAATGGAAATAAGGGGAAGAAGGGAAAGGTTGAATATCCATCTTGTGGTAAATGCGGGAAGAAACATCCTGGTACTTGCTTGAAGGGAATGGGAGTCTGTTACAAGTGTGGTGAAAAAGGCCACCAAGCTCATGATTGCAAGGGGAAGAAGGAAGCTACCAACGTTCGGTGCTACAATTGCAGGGAGATGGGGCATTATGCAAATGCATGTCCTAAGCGTCAGGAGAACTTACCTCAGAAAAGGCCAAGGGATCAAGGCCAGGCTTATGCTATCACTACTGCTGAGGTAGAAGCTCCGAAAGACGTGGTGGCAGGTAATTTAATGGTTTCCTCAAGTTTAGCAAATGCATTATTTGATTCTGGATCATCGCATTGTTTCATATCTTCCCAGTTTGCTAAGAAAATTAGATATTTCCAATTTGATTTAATAAGGGAGTTGTCAGTTAAAACTCCTAAGGGAAGTATCGTTGCAACAAAGTTTTGTGAATCAGTCCCCATTAGAGCACATAAATTTTCTTTATCTGCTGATCTCATTGTCATACCTATGATTGAGTTTGATATAATCCTCGGTATGGACTGGCTTTAGGACTATGATGCGAAGATTTATTGTAAGAAGAAAGAGGTTACGATTCTTGATGATAATGATAAGGAGCACCTTATTTTTAGAGCAGAATCGTCACCACCTAATTCTTATTTAGATCCACCCCCTGTAGCTCAACTTAATTCAATTATCGGGGAGGAAGAGAATGAAATAACTGTCGGTGAGGAAAGGAATGTTCAAATAGAGGATGTACCTATTGTGAAAGAATTTGTAGATGTATTTCCGGAAGATTTACCTGGACATCCTCCAGAACGAGAAGTTGAGTTTTCCATTGATTTGATTCCTGGATCAAGGCCTATATCGAAGACCCCTTATAGAATGGCCACTGTAGAGTTAGTCGAACTAAAGAAACAACTAGAGGAATTGAGTAATAAGGGATTTATTCGCCCTAGTGTTTCTCCATGGGGAGCCCCTGTTCTTTTTGTTAAAAAGAAAGATGGATCTATGAGGTTATGTATCGACTACAGGGAGATCAATGCTATAACGATAAAGAACAAGTATCCCCTACCTCGTATTGATGATTTATTTGACCAACTGCATGGAGCTCAATACTTTTCAAAGATTGACCTTCGATCTGGATACCATCAGTTGTGTGTAAAGAAGGAAGACATTCCGAAAACAGCATTTCGAACCAGGTACGGGCATTACGAGTTTACTGTAATGCCGTTTGGATTGACTAATGCACCCTCTGTATTCATGGATCTGATGAATAGAGTTTTCAAGGAGTATCTCGATGAATTTGTGGTGGTATTTATTGATGATATCTTGGTATACTCCAAAACCTACAAAGATCATGAAAATCACTTGCGCATTATCTTGAAGACTCTGAGGAGGCATGAATTATATGGAATGTTTAGCAAGTGTGAATTCTGGCTTCAGGAGATTTCTTTTCTTGGCCATATTGTCTCTAAAGATGGAATCTCTGTTGATCCTTCTAAGACCAAGGCAATCCAAGAATGTCCAGCACCTACGAGTATAACTGAGGTACGTAGTTTTATTGGTTTGGCAGGTTATTATCGACGTTTCGTCCAGAATTTTGCCCGATTGGCTAACCCATTAACGAAGCTCACACGTAAAGGGGTTAAATTTGTTTGGACAAAAGAGTGTGAGGAATGTTTCAAAGAACTGAAGAGAAGATTAGTCAATGCTCCTATATTGAATCTACCATCGGGGAATGATGGGTTCGTTATTTATAGTGATGCATCAAAGAAAGGACTTGGTTGTGTCCTTATGCAGAATGATAGAGTTATTGCCTATGAATCACGACAGTTGAAAATTCATGAACAAAACTATCCTACTCATGATCTTGAGTTAGCAGCTGTGATCTTTGCTTTGAAGATATGGAGGCACTACCTCTATGGTGAAAAATGTGAGATTTATACTGATCACAAGAGTTTGAAGTATATTTTCTCACAAAAAGAACTCAACATGAGGCAAAGGAGATGGCTTGAATTACTCAAGGATTATGATTGTACGATACACTACCACCCGGGGAAGGCAAACAAGGTGGCAGATGCTTTGAGTAGAAAAGACCATGGAGTTTTGAACAATATGAGAATTGAAAGGGATCCAATTTTCATGGATCTAGTGAAGATGGACATGGGAATAACCAGGGAAGGTGAAACATCAATGCTTTTTCAAATGGTTGCCAAACCATCTTTACTAGAAAGGATTAAGAGTTCTCAGACTGATGATGAAGAATTTCAGAAGAAGATTAAAGCTGTGAATGATGGGAGATTGAGAGACTTTGTGTATGAAGATGGAATTTTGAAATTCGGGAAGAGACTTTGTGTTCCCGATTTACCTGTTCTGAAAAGGGAATTACTGGATGATGCTCATAGTTCCAATTTCTCTATACACCCTGGGAGCACCAAAATGTATAGAGATTTGAAGGAACATTTTTGGTGGGACAACATGAAGAGGGAGATTTCTGATTTTGTATCAAGATGTATGGTTTTTCAACAAGTGAAAGCTGGAAGGCAACAGCCTGGAGGAGTCATGCAACCTCTTCCCATACCGGAGTGGAAATGGGACAATATTACGATGGACTTTGTCATGGGGCTACCAAAGACTCCTAGAAGGAACGATGTAATATGGGTTATTGTTGATCGTCTTACCAAGTCAGCACATTTTCTTGCTATAAGAGAAGATCTACCCCTGGAACGTCTAGCAAGACTATATATTAATGAAGTTGTGAGACTTCATGGAGTACCCCTATCAATTGTTTCGGATCGTGATCCCCGTTTTACTTCAAGATTTTGGAAAAGTCTTCAGAAATCCCTGGATACTGAACTTCATTTGATCACTGCTTACCACCCTCAGACAGACGGACAATCAGAACGGACTATTCAAACCTTAGAAGACATGTTGAGATCTTGCTCACTTGACTTTCAGGGTATGTGGGATCAATATTTACCACTAGTAGAATTTTCCTATAACAATAGCTTCCATTCGAGTATTCAGATGGCACCATATGAAGCGTTATACGGAAAGAGATGTCGTACACCAACCTGTTGGGATGACGTTGGTGAAAGAAAACTTGTAGGCCCAGAACTGGTGGAGGAAACGGTGGGAAAGGTGAAGGTAATCCAAAATCACATCAAAGCAGCTCAAAGTAGGCAGAAGAGCTATGCCGATAATTGAAGGAAGGATTTGGAATTTCAAGTCGGTGATCATGTTTTCCTAAAGGTATCTCCGTGGAAGGGAGTCATACGTTTTGGTAAGAAAGGTAAATTGAGTCCCAGGTACATCGGACCTTTCGAAATTCTAGAACGAATTGGGGCTGTAGCTTACCGATTGACAATGCCGCCAAGTCTCTCCAAAGTTCACGATGTGTTCCACGTATCTCTGTTGAGGAAATACATGCCTGACCCAACGCATGTACTCACCTATGAAGATTTAGAACTGGAACCCGATCTGTCTTATTGCGAAGAGCCCATCAAGATTCTTGATACGAGAGAACAAGTGCTGAGAAACCGGACGACGCGTCTGGTAAAAGTTTTGTGGAGGAATCATAAGATGGAAGAGGCAACGTGGGAACCCAAGGAACTTATGATGAAGAACCACCCAAGTCTTTTTATGCAGTAATACCCTAGAAATTGCGAGGACGCAATTATTTGAAGGAGGGGGGAATGTAACACCCCAAGCTTCTACGGTACGCTTCTCTTTGAATAATGTGATAGCGTGTGTTGTACGCAACACCGAGTTCTAACACACCATAACTAATCAAACTAGCCGTTATGAATAGTAATACCTAATTTTTGAAATTATATATATTTTATATTTGAAAATGGACTTCATTTTTGGATTCGGAATATCGAATTTATCCTAAGGTGAAATTTTGGTACATTTCGGATAACTTTCATATTTTGATGAATAGTGAAAATTACTAAATTTTAATTAAAAACAACTTTTTTAATCAAAATAATTAATAGTGATAAATTATGAATTTTAGTGGTTTTAAAGTATATTTAGAATATATTTTTACCATTTAATATAATGTTGGTCATTGGACATAATTTTACAATTAAACCGAACATAAACAAGTGTCAATCTTTTGATAGTTATTATCTCTTAAAAACACGCTTTTTGTTTTGACAGCGGGAATTAATTTTAAATTAATTTCTGCCACTTCTGTGTTTTGAATTTAGGAAAATGGATTCCATATTTGGAATCAGGATGTTCAAATTGTGTAAATAGGTAACTTTTATTTTTAGACATTTTGAATAATTACTGCGGTAAATATTTTATTTACCATGGTTAAGGGTAAATCCGGTAAATAAGGGTTAAAAAAATAATATTATAATAATACTAAATTACCCTAAAACGTGTCTTAACCCTATTGGTTGATACATGGTCGACCATGGGAATCTTTGGGTCTATTTTGGGACCCCATGGATCCACTTGTAAGTGATAATGACACTTTATTTTAATTTAGTTAAAATGAATACAAAAATGACACAAGCATATATCTTTTAGAACAACAATTGTTACATAGGGTTATATATGTTGGATTTTAGATTATAAATATTCATTAGAAAGATAAAAAGATTTCCTACATAATGATATTTTATTTATAATTTTTAGACATTAAATAAGTTATTTTATTTATGACACAATGAAGATGCAGTAATTACTATAATAGTGAAAAATTAAAATAATTGATATTATAAATACCCAAATAAATATAATATGAAACTTTTAATGAATTAAACTAATTTTCTAGGATAATATGATATATTAGGAGTAATTTAATTGACTTTGTTCGAAGTAATCAATCTGTTATGAGTTTCACAAAAATCAACTATTGAATAGTGTCAAAATTGACATAAAAGAGTTCTTAAAACAAATATTATATTATTAATTGATATTAAATTCCTAAAAATCTAAGGTTCGGCCAAGAGACTTATATTATGATAGGTTAATCATTAATGGACCACTTGGGGGTCGCTTGGATGTATATAGTAAGTTTATTAACCATATTATATAAAAATACAAAGAGACATTGTAAAAGTGAAACTAATTAACTTAGAGTTAATACTTAAAGATAAGGTTAATATAAGTACCCAAACCTGTCTAAATTCTGTTGGATGAGTTGTTTTAGACCTATCCCCACCTCATCCTTTGAATAGTCAACTTTGGAGCCTTTAAAAACCGAATATGAATTTATTATAAATTAATATTTCTAGCTTTTCCAAAGGTGCCCCTCACCCCTCTTATAAAAGGGCACTCCTCCTTCTCTTTTCCACACACCTCTCAAGCCACTTGGCTCGTCCAAACTCTGCCCAACTAAGCTCCCCACATCCCTCTCCTCCTCCTTGAAGCTTCCCCTTAGACAGAAATCATTTCAAGAAGTCCTTTGGTTCCAACCAAATTGAGTTACCTAAATTAAAGGAGGTTAACCGACCCCAACAAAGGAAAAGTACAAGGTAAGGGTTATTTCACAATCTCTTCATTATCCGAGGTTGTTTATACGTAATAATCTACTGGGATTTCTTTATCATCCACATCCATGTTTCTTCGAAATGTATTTCAAAACATATTTATTATTTACAAGAATATGGGTTAAATTAATTTATACCCTTGTTTGACTTTTTGTAAGAGGTTTATAAAGGAATATTTCCGTCGTTTTCAAAACAAGGTCCTTTTTAACCTTTTCGACAGAATTAAGATAAGAATGTTTTTTTTAACTTATACGGCGGGTGCGGTTATTTTCCGCCGTTATAAAATCGTCAAAGCTTTCCTTACAAGCTTACAAGAATATTTTCAAGAAAATGTTTTATTTTATATGGCTCTTAAATGATTTCAAAAATAGAAAGAGATATTTCTCTAAAAAGTGTTTTGATTTCATCTATGTCAACATCCTTTAATGGATTTTACGCTTATTTGAAGTTGATTTATTATAATACAAAACTTCTATATTGTATTGAAGGTTTTGTGATATGTTTGACTGTGGATGTGCTATTTTATACCATTCATAGTTTATGGTGAAACTATTGACATTTCGTATGCTAGTTTTAATCCGAATGTTTATGTTATATTTCAAACTTTTCTTCAGATGAATGTGCTAAACAAGTATGTTCTGGGTTGGGGACCGGTAAAAGTAAGCCCTCCAGGTTGGGGACTGGTTAAAGTAAGCCCTCCAGGTTAGGGACTGGTAAAAGTATGCCCTCCGGGTTGGTGTCCGGTTATTAGAGGCACTCCGGGTTGGTGTCCGGTTATTAGAGGCACTCCGGGTTGGTGTCCGGTTATTAGATGCACTCCGGGTTGGGTTCCGGTTAGAAGTAACCCCTAGGTCTTGGGATGAGGCCTAGACAAAGAAATTAACGTTTAGCATTATGCATTCCAACATTATGAAAGTGGTTATTTATTTTTGCATGTGATTATTCGATTAGTGGAATATCCATGTGAATAAGTAAATGGCATTATTTCATTTTATTTATGCCATACCATGTTGAAAGATCATGTTTAAAAGGCTTTTGTTTTAGTTATACATTGCCTTAAATGTTTATTCTTATTGATGAAAGTTTCCGCTATATTGTTATCCTTACTGGGCATTTGAGCTCACCCCTTTTCTATGTTTTATTTTTCCCAGGAAGTGAAGATGTAAGTTATGAATGACCTGTAGGGATATTATGAGGGGATTGTAGTGTGGACTGTGGAAACATTATGTTGTTGTAGTAGTTTTTGATTTTATGATGTAATGTAAAACTTATGAATATATCTAGTGTTTCCAAGGCTACTAAACCAATCGGTCTTTCGAGATTTGATCTTTCTTATGATCATGCCAATGTTATGTAATAATGCACCGACTCTAGGCAACTAGGGTCGGGGCGTTACATGAGACCCATAGAAAGATGTGGTCACCATCCTTTAACTCTAGGGGTATCTGTCTCCTGTCGGCATAAGACTTCTGCCTTCTCTGTGTAGTCTTTATCCACTCTTGGATGATCTGTACCCTCTTTATGGTAGCCCGTACCATCTCTAGTCCCACTAGTGCTGACTCCCCTGGGTCAGTCCAACATAAAGGTGATCTGCAAGGTCGCCCGTACAACATCTCAAAAGGTGCCATCCCAATGATGGAGTGATAACTGGTATTTTTTGTAAACTCCACCAAAGGCAAGTGATCCTCCCAACTATGACCGAAGTCAAGGACACAAGAACACAACATGTCCTAGAGAGTATGAATGATCTGCTCAGTCTGGACATCCGTCTGAGGATGGAAGGCAGTGCTCAAATGAAGCTGCATACCGAAACCCTCATGGAACCCCTTCCATAGCTGGGAAGTGAAACATGTATCATGATCGGAGACAATCGTTTAGGGTACTCCATGTAGCCACACAATCTCCTGCACATAGAGGCATCCCAATCTCTCTAATGAACCTTTCTCTCTGATCAGTAGGAAGTGGGACGACTTGGTTAGTCGGTCGAAGATCACCCAGATAGAGTCATGACCTATGGATGTACATGGAAGTCCTGTCACGAAGTCCATGGATATCATGTCCCACTTCCACTCTGGGACCTCTAAAGGCTGAACCAAGAATGCTGGTACCTGATTCTCCGCCTTCACTTGATAACAAGTGAGGCACTGAGAGATGAACTCTACTACTTCTTTCTTAATTCCTAGCCACCAGTTCCATCATCGGAGATCCTGGTACATCTTCGCCACTCTTGGATGTACCGCTAGAGAGGATGTGTGTAACTCTCTCAAAAATTCCTCATGAAGTGACACTGGTACCATGGTACGTCCTCTGAAGAGGATGAAGTGCTCCCCACCTTCAGAAAATCCATCTAGCACCTGTCCTATGGATATATAAGCACATCATGCCTCACAGTCAGTGTCCCCATGCTACACCTCTCTGAATCACTAAAGAAGTGGGGGAGTGACTGTAAAAGACTGAAGAAAAGTTGCTCCATCTTGATCCACAAAGGATATCTGCAAAGCAGCCATCTGCTCCGTCTCCTCACCTAGCAGCTGATACCAGATCTTCTGCTAAGTGCATATGCTAAAACTTTCCCCTTACCAGGAGTATAGACTATCTTGAAGTCATAGTTCTGGAGGAACTCAAGCCAATGTCGTTGTCTCAGGTTCAAGTCCTTCTACAAGAAGATATACCTGATACTCTTGTGATCTGAGTAGACTATAAAACATTCACCCATCAAGTAATGTCGCCAAATATTCAAGGTGAAGACCACTGCTGCTAACTCCAGGTCATGGGTAGTGTAGTTCTGCTCATGCTTTCTCAGCTTTGGAGAACCATATGCGATCGCTGCTCACTCCTAAATCAGGACACATTCGAGCTCGGTCACTAATGCATCACAGTAGACTATGTACCCTACGCCCTCCTCTGGAATCCTCAAGATGGGGGCACTAGTTAGCCTCTACCTTGGCACCTGAAAACTCCACTAGAATCTCTCCGAACACATGAAGGGTTGACCCTTCTTCGTCAATGCTGATAGTGGTGCTACCACTCTAGAGAAATCTGGCACAAATCTCTGGTAGTATCTGGCCAAACCCAAGAAACTCCGTACCTCTGACACACTTCTGGGTGGCTCCCAAGCAAGTACCACCTCAATCTTCACTGGATCGACTGGAACTCTAGCCTTCAAGATTACATGTCCCAGAAAGTGAACCTCTCAGATCTAGAACTGGAGCTTCGAGAGCGTACCATAAAGCTAGTTCTCTCGGAGTGTGTCCAGTACTACCTGTAAATGATAGGCATGTTCCTCCTCAGTAGTCGAGTAGATAAAAATGTCATCGATGAAGACTACTACAAAGCGATCAAAATGTATGGCTGAAAGATCATGTTTATGAGTCCCATGAACACTGCTGGAGCGTTGGTCATGCCGAATGGCATAACCGAGAACTCATAATGGCTGTACCGACATCTGAAATCCATATTCTGCACATCCTCATCTCACACTCTGAGTTGGTGATAGCATGATCTGTGGTTTATCTTCGAGAACCACCATGCTCCCTTAAGCTGATCAAAGAGGCTGTCAATCCTCGAGAGTGGGTACTTTTTTTTCACGGTCACCTAGTTCAGGTGTCGATAGTCAACACAAAGCCTCAATCTCCCATCCGCCTTCTTGGAAAAAAAATTGGGGCTGCCCAAGGAGAAACACTAGGCTGAATGAATCCCTTCCCCTACACGTCCTCTAGTTGTACCCACAGCTCACAAATATCTACAAGAGCCATCCGATATGCTGGTGTAGATATCAATGTCATCCTGGGGTACAAGTCAATGTAAAAGTCCACCTATCTACGAGGAGGTAGACCTAGAACATCATCAGGGAAGACATCCGCGTACTGGTCCACCACTACAGGATAACTCAGACTCTCCACATCAACCGCTATGAGGGTAAGGATAGCCAATTGATGAGTGATTGGATGCACTCTCTTCCGGATATGTCCATCATATGCTGCAAAGGCTCCCTTCTCGCCAATAAAGGTAAACCTGGTCCCATCCGTGCAGACACACCACACTTTGTGCTTAATACATTCAATATAAGAATAGACTATAGATAACTTGTCCATACCCAAGATGATGTCGTATGGCCTCGATTCCACTACTAGAAGATCCCAGTCGAAACACTCACCTCCTAGAGTAAGCTTGCACTTCCAGCACTAGTTCATAATCATAGAATCTGCTCCTGTAAGAGTCTCTAGCTGTAAGGATTGAGCCAACCGCTCCATTGGAATCTCTGAGATCCGAATGAGGGCAGTGGAAATAAAAGAATGACTGGAATATGTGATTATAAGTACTGAAAATAAGGTGGAATAGACACAGATCGTACCTCATATCATCACAGGAGTGCCATGGTCATAGGACTTAGCTTCCTAGAGCTGAGATCTCCCCTGCCCACCTGCTTCTTGTGGTTGGGGTGGACCACCTGGTGGTGGGGGCGATAACATCTGGAATCATCGCCCACCGCCAGCTGTACGACCAGCTCCTCTGCCACGTCCACCTGCTCCTAAATTACCACCTTGATCAAACCTCTATCGCTGCCTAAGAGGTCCGTCGACCGTCAGCTGATCATCCGTACA
This sequence comes from Viscum album, assembly GCA_963277665.1. Classification (NCBI taxonomy): domain Eukaryota; kingdom Viridiplantae; phylum Streptophyta; class Magnoliopsida; order Santalales; family Viscaceae; genus Viscum; species Viscum album. The sequence goes on along the minus strand of OY728132.1, from coordinate 1,332,639,361 downwards.
GTGGGTCAAACAGTCAAAATCCATGTGACCCCACCCGCTGCATGAGAAACCCTACATGTTCCTCGCATGACTGGCTCTATCTCTGGTACCTCGCACAACTGATCCTGAGTCATGTGGTCGTCCACTTGTAGGTCTGGTCCTCTTGGACCTCTGTGACATCTGTCTACTGCTAGCTACAGAAGACTCTACTATGTGATGACTGGTGGTGGGTCTCGCTGCTGGTGACTGCTCAGTAAGAAAACTCTCCACTAAGAGGGCTCTCTCTAACACCTTCGCCTGCATCGGGATGCAAAGAGAAATCATTAAAGCCCTGATCTCCCGCCTGAGACCTTTCTCAAAGGTCTGGGCACTGAAGAATGGGTCCCGAACCATATCTGTAGAGTAGTGTGAGAGGTAAGTTAATCTCACTGTGTACTGAGCTACAACCATGCTACCCTACTGTAGATGAAGAAGCTCCTATATGCGCACTGCGCGAAGAGTCGCTGGGACAAACTCTGCCTGAAACAGGCTCTCAAAGTCTTCCCAGAGAAGCGTCACCTCATCGTGAACTTGGAGCATCAAGCTGCACAATCTACATGCTACTGCCTGTAGAAGGCTGGCGGTAAGGATCACCATGAGATCAGATGGTGTCCCTATAGTTGGAAGACTCTCACTATAACCTCTAGCCAATCCTCAGCCGCTTTTGGGTCCATCTATCCCCTAAACCAGGGTGGCCTTTGTCATTGGAACTCGTACAAAGCACTCAAGAGGCATGCACCCTCTACTGCTGGGGCTGGTGTCATCAGTGGCCCAACAGGTAATGGTACCGCTGGTGCCTCTACTGGAAGAGGGCCCTGCACCAAGGCCTCATCGCTTAGTGGACTATCAGCATGTACTATATCTGGAACCCTAGCTGGATATTTGTGTGGAGGCATCCTAAAAAGAAAAAGGTGAACCACAGTCAATAAGTTATACCTGGTGAGCTGACTCAAAGTGATCACAAAGAAAACTCTTCAAAACACACATGCAATCAGTGTTTTCGTGCACTGAGTCAGAAATCAAAAGTCAGGGTCCTGGTGTATGGATACGTTGGATACCGTACCAACACTGGATTCCCTAAACTGATAACCACACTCAGTACACTTAACACTATTATTGTTAAAAATATCAGAGTCCTATGTTCTGTGGTAGAACTGACTCCTATGATACTAATTTTCCACAACCCATCCCCCGGGGCCCGTTCCGTGACTACCCCAAGCCCACCTTCCATAGGCTAGGGGTTGGCGACTAGCACCGAAGGCGTACTCCCTAAAATTGGGAAGGATTTTCCTTTATAACCTGTAAACACACACAACCAAGCACACAGCAAGATACAAACTCAAGTAAACTGAATAGTAAATAGAGTGAGTACAGTAAGAAAAAGGGGCCAGAATACAAACCCAAATAGAAAGTATAATAAACTGAAAGTATGAGTAAATTGAAACAGCTATGGTGAACACCTGCAAAGGATCCTACCTGAAGGGTAGGTACAGCTCTCAATCGACCGTCTCTGCGGTACACCTTGTATAATGTCCACCTCCGAGCTACCTCCAATCCTCGTACTCTCATCCTCAATCAGCGTTATCCATCATCTGCACTAAACACAACAAGGTACGGGCATATCCCGTGTAGGGGTGAGTATAACGATACTCAGTAGGGATCCCGAGACCCTCAAGGTCGCACAAAACCCACAAAGGATAAAACACAAATCATGAAAACAACTGTCAACCCTACTTAGGTATATGCCCATACATATACCTAAGTTATCAAGTAAACCCATCTCAAACATGAGGAAACACAAGGCCCAACTCATTAGCCCAAATCTCAACTGTTCCACAAAAGAAGAAATACCACAAAGGTAAGTACCACATAGGTACTCCACATAGTAGAATACCACCAAGTTATTACCATGAAGAAAGTACCACACATGTACGAACTTGGCTCACACCAGGTATAACTTAGGTACTATAGTAAAGATGATTAGATATAATTAGTGAATCATCTTACTCCGTTAAGAGGAAGACCCACGTAGGATCCTAAATCCTCATCAGACCCACGGAGGATCAAAGTATGTCGTCAGACCCACACAGGATCCTAGTACATCGTCAAACCCACACAGGACCCTAATACATCATCAGACCCACACATGATCCTACTACCTCGTCAGTATGTCGTCAAACCCACACAAGATCCTAGTACATAGTTTGTACATCTTCATACCCACACAAGATCCTAGTACATCATTAGTACATCGTCAGACCCACACATGATCCTAGTACATCGTCACAATGAGCTACAGGGTTCTCGCACTAAGCTCGCTTGTCTCCGGGAGGGTCCGCTCCACAATCCACTGGTCAATACTCCAACTTTCATGAAGTCCCATGAAGAAGTATCTCAAAGGACCACCACATCATAGGGGTCTCAACATAATAGACGGTGCATCAACCGGACGCCCGGTCTATGAGTTATTAGCCTTTTAGTCTCGAGGGTTCAGTTGGATTCGTGCTCAATCCAACCCAACCGTACCCCAAATTTATCCAAATATATAGTGGGGTATACCAAAGGTACCGTCTCTCTCCAATGTTTCCATCACTGCAGATGGTTCATCAAAAAGATGCACAGTGCCCAAGTTATGGCCGATAGAGAGAGAATGGATCAAAGTTGGCCTGGGTCTGGTCAGACCCGGTCAGACCAACCCAGCACAACCCGGCATGGGCCGAACCAACCCAGGTCAGGTCGACCCGACCTGCTAGGTCTGGCCCGACCTGCACTAGGTGGCCCGGCCTGGGCGGTGGCCCATAGTATGTTGTGGGGGCCACGAGGGCCGCGAGGGGGGCCGCGGGGCCTCGATGGCGGTGTGGGGAAACAAAGGCCACGGGGCGGCGGAGGCCACGAGGCAGTGGAGGCTATGGGGAAGCGGAAGCCACGGGGGGCATGGGGCCGTGGAGGCCACAGGGCCGCGGAGGCTGCGGGGTGGCGCGGGGCCGCAGAGTCCGCGGGGCGGCAGAGACCGCGGGGGGTGCGAGCCCACGGGGCGGTGGAAGCCGCAGGGCAGTGCGAGGAACATTGTGCGGCGGTTTGTCGTGGCTAGAAGGATGGCCAGCCATCCTCTCCGCGCGGCGCGACCATGCACCGTGCCTTCATCGGTAGCCGGTACGGTCGACCGCTCTTCGTTTTCTGCGTTCTTCGCAGCCGGTCATGGTGCCAGCCGCAGTTCTCGAGTTCCATTGGTGCGAAACCCTGACACCGGTCACCGTCACCATCAAGAAGAACACACAAAAGTGCCATAAGATTTGTGGAGGGGTTAGACCATGATTGTTTGGCCCGTACCCTCTGCGTTAGGGCAGTAGGAAGCGTCTCAAGGGAGATGATTCAATGTGAGAGGAAAATTAACATTGATCAATTTAAAACACACCCCTACCTCGTTTGTTTGTTGTAGTCGATGAAGAGGGAAGGGCGATTGTTGATTGAAGATGTCCCATATTGGAGGATTTACCAAGGAAGAATTCAAATTCGTACATCGACGTTCTTCGTTGGATAAGAGTTCTTTGTTGGAGAAGCATTCTTCATTGGAGAAGAATAATTCCTCCAAAATCTCTCCTCTTCCAATCCTTTCTCCCAATTCCACCCAAAAAGAAAAGTAGCCAATATGATTTGTTTCATCAATTTAATTGTTGGCACAAAATTAAATTGACATCATTAATTTTGATGTGGTTGGAACCATTAAAGTGGGAGGATACCAAAGGTTATCTCTCATTAAAGTGAAGTTCAAGAGTTATATCCATGTTAAAGAAGGAGTTTAGGGGGTTCCGGTGGTCCCCACCCTTAAATTCAAATTTGGAGGTTTTGGGCTCGGTGGTCCCCACCTCCATAACCTTCACATGGGAGGTTTCAACAAAAAAATAAAAATGTTAACATTTTTATTTTATTCATTCTTTCACGAAATACACAAAAACTAACATTCACTCTTGACCTACTGTGGTCGAGATGAAGGTATCCTTTAGCGAATACCGGCATTGCGAGTTCAATGGTGCCCTCAAATTTCAATTCCGATCACTGGTTAAAAAGTTAAAAAATCCCGCTCGTACCTTTACTAAACGTAACCGAAAAAAAGTTCATAAATTCATTCTGGGCAGACCGGGCCTCGAAATCATGTGCCGCCAATTTTCGCGAACTCGTAAAATTCCAATATATTTTAAAAAAAATTTACAGGGAATTTTCAGGTCTTTAAATACCATTTTTATATCACCATGAGTCTATTCCATTAATTTTATAAAATAAAACAAGTTCACTCGTTTGAACATAAAAAAACAAATAAGATTTCATTTCATTATTATGGTTTAAAAAAACACATAACACACTCATTTTTGAAATGATTTCCTTTAAAACCCAAAAAAAATTCCTTCCCCATTTAAAAAATATACTTCAGAAAAGAACTAGTTTTCATTTACATTAAAACCAAATAAAAACCACACAAAATATATATGATTCAATGGAAAACCATATAACACAATACTCAACCATAAATAGCTAACATATCAAATAAACACAAATAAAAATTTAAGAAGAACACTTGCTAACAAAACAAAAAATAAAACATAATGTATGATTCATATAATTAGTCAATGCATTATAGACTAATGAGATGACACATGATGTACATAGGAAGAACCCCGAGGTTGTAGGACTTATGATCCAACACTCATCACCTGAATCTCTCTCAACTAGCCTCATCAAAGACATATTCCTTAGCTAGATGAATCTTTTCTAAGGGTTTTTATCCTTTTCAAACATACAACTATAAAAGCATAATCCATAGACATATCACTTAATAGCCTAAGTTTCCTCTTGCATTAAATAAAGAAGGTGGGCCACTCTCAACCAATTTCAAAATCATGACAAAAACAAAACCCAAAAGCTAACATCATAATCATATCCTTCCCACATCCAAAATACCCATACCATGATCCCCAAAACATAATATCAGTCAAGAATCAATATCCAATATCTATCACATGGATATACATAAACATAATAAAAAAACAAATAATATCCATAAGGGTACTTCCAAACAATCAATCAAAAATAATTTCACACATTACTAACCAAGCATTTTAATTCTTATTTATAAACTATAAATTTAATAAATACCAATGTAAAACCACTTGAAATCTGAAAAAAAATCCCTGAGAAATCATATTTAACACCAAAGTGAAAATCCAATAAACTTCAAGAAATCACCATTTCAATTCAAAGACAATACAACCCCTTTAAAACATGAAACCCTTTACACCAAAATGGGAAACCAACTTTACCAATAAATTCTCGATCCAAATAATCCTAAACTATATTTTTTCCATGAAAATTCTCATTGAAATTTTATAAAAAACCTTGAATGAATAAAGAACCATTTAAAACCAAATTCTATTAAATTATGAAATTCACCCAATTCCCCCAAGGGAAATCTAAACAAACATGAAAAAACATTGGCATATAAATTATATGTAATAATTAATTGATTACGTTAATTCAAAAACACAAATCAAATCACCAAGAAAATAATCAATTATCAAATAAAATAAAATAGATACAAACACCTACCTCATACATCTCAACCATGAAAAATTTGATGGAATAAACTGGAATTGACATCAAGAGGTATCTCATAACCAATATAAACCAAAACACCCAATTTCAAAAAACAAACATAACACAATCAGCCACCCATGGATTCTTGGGTTAGAAAGGATTGAATAAAATGAAATATGTTTACTAGAGAATGAATGAGTATCCATTACCCTTTAATTTGGATAAAATACCACCAATAAATCACTCTAAATACACCTTGGAAGAGCTTGGGAAGAAGAGAATGGACCTTGGGAGGAACCAAGGTCAGATAAGTCTAAATGGGGTGGATTTGGGGAGAATTCCCAAATAAATAGTAGATGAAAATGATTGAGATTTCCAAACCCATATTGGTTACATGGTTTACTCACATGGTTTTCCAAACTGGGTGGAAACCATGTTATAGACACTGTTTTAAAATTAAATAGATTTCAAGGATTTTAACAAATACTTTTCAAATTCTGAACCTTAATGTGAATCCTAGTAAAAATTATAAAAACATAAAAATTTCACCCCAAGACTCCTCGAAACTAATGTGACTAAACCAAGGACTAAAAATATAGAACAAAGTGGTGATGTGGGAGTCAAAATTCTCCCCACCAAGCCACTTTCTTCCCTTATAATGTCATCAGAAATTTAGAACCCTTGGAATTCAAGGACCGCCTTCCCTATAACAAGGGATCAATGAAGAACTCAAATTCCCTAAAATGAAACCAAGGATACCAAACATGAAAAACCCACTCCTTGAGAAAACAACCACTAAACAAAAAATATTCAATAATAAAAAAGGATGTTGGGATAGATAATACCCTAATATTCATTGAATTTAGACATATCATAATTCATACCATATCACACAATTGTCTCCAAAATCACAATAAAGAACAAAGGACAATGCAAGATCACCTCCCCTAGAGCATATTAGGTTACATGATCCAAAAATAAAATAAAATCTCAACCAAAATGACTTTAGATGATACACCACAAGAATTAGAAGAACATATAGAGAGACAACACAAGTTTCCCCACCATTTAGAATTTATCTTTAATAGTGTAAAATCAGATAGGAAACCCTAAAGGAATAATCATCATCAAAGATACATGATTACACTAGCTTTAAAAAACTAGCTTGAAGCACAATAAGGGATAACATCATTGAGAATAACTTAGATATCACTAGACCCGATCAGTAAGAAAATGAACTCCACAAAATAGGAGAATCCCCCAGAACATAAACATACCTCAATATTGAAATGAAAAGGTTATGAACTTGGTTCATGAAACTACATAGAGGGTAAATAGAGGTAAAACTCATGGAACACTGACTCACAATGGTCCCAATAGGATAATCCCAACCTAGAATCAATATTGATCCAACCAAAAATAAATAAATCATCTCTTTTACCCTATCCCTCACCCATGGAATCCCCATGGAATCCATAAAATAAGACACAACTCATTTTATATACAAATAATGATGATAATAAGTATAAAAATCAATGATGCAGGAACATCAAGAAGGAATGATCCAAAAGGACCAGACCATGTGCCAATATTCTTTTTCATCCATTACAAAAAATAGACACGTGGATTAAAAATGATATGGAATGGAGTATAATAGAAATTGAGGACACAAAATAGATCACTCCTAAAACTAGAAAACATCTTCTACCTTTATAATATGAGTAATGACCTAAATTATTTTCTAGATCAAAGTTGGTTTTGATACTCTTACTCTAATGACCACACCAATAGATTTTGATTTTCTAGAATAGGAGAAAAAAGTTAAGGATATGTCTTCCCACTATTATCACCTTCATTATTTTTTTCCCCGCTAGTTGGATCACCCTCATTGACACCATACCAGGTGAAAACATAAATTTTCATAGTTTTCCCTCCAAATATTACCTTAATGATGATTCTATTATATAAAACTTCTATAAAGGTAGTCATAAAAATTGAAATACCAAAAAAATAAGGTCATGAATAATTACTATATAAAAGAAAAAATCCTTATTCAATTCTTCAGTAACCAAATCTGAAGAGAAAGGAACTACGAAATTGAAACATTACACACTATCCTTCACTAATTGATGACTCTGATGAATTCCCAAAAACTAGAGTGCCTTCACAACTCTAACCTCTTCATGAAAAAACAAATGGAGGAAGGAAGCCTTGAAATATCCCCAAGGTAAAATCTAATATGGTTTGACATGAATAGTGATATTACACCATTCCAAACCTAATCCTTGTAACAATGGAATGATGCACCTCGCCTTATAGGATTTGGGATTTGATAGTGTATTAAAGGTCCCTTATATCTAAACATGAAACTTCATCACCTCATGGGATCATTTATTACCACAAAATACTAAAGGATACCAATTTATAAACTCCCATGTATGATCCAAAAGATAAAAATAACATATTAATTCCACTCCATCAAGAATATGGATAGAGTTAGAGACTTTAATGACAACTACTGGATCACTGGGATGACTACCCAATTCATTCCCTTCCAAAATTTCTAAATACATTATAGGGTTCACATTCTAAAATATCACAAAACATAAAATTCAATCAATTAATCTCAAATACCAATGCAAGGGACACATAGGTACAATACATGTGAAACATTTTTATGAAACATATTTTGAAAATACCAATTAAAAATGAAAAACAAGTTGTTCTTTCCATTTTCGACACCATATGGTTTCCAAAAAAACACATATAAAATTTTTTATTTCAAAATAACTAAATTATTTTAAGATAATATATAACAAAAAATCAACCTTAAACCCTAATTTTAACCTTCATATCACTCAAACCAAAATAATTTACCCTTATACAAAATAATACCTCCTTATCAATTTAAAAAAACCCAAATTTATTTTACTCAAAAAAAATTTAACATGTCCAAAAAAATTCACCATGTGATTCCAATCATCCAAAACAAGGTTTTTAAACAAAAAAAAAACACCATGGAATGAACTGTTACTCTAAAAAACGACCACACAACATCAAAATCCATAAATTTCCACTAAAATACACTTAAAAACTCCACCAAATGAATGGGAATCCAAAATAATAAATAGAGTGGAAGAAAAAAAATTTCCAAAAAAATATCAAATATGTATGATTTAATTGCATATATTTTTAGATCATACACCAAACATATGATCACCACTATAAGTTTTTGAGAATAATTCATATAGCCTATGAACAGTTTAAAAATCCATGAACCATTACCATGCACCCCTATATTTCCTCTAACTTCACTCTAAATTGATGAATTTCCTAAGATGTCTCCCAAGGACTTCTTAAAACATATAATGGTTGAAAACCAAATCAAAACATCTCAATTATAAACAACCATAAAACCCTGAATAAAGACAAATATCCTGACCCCCCAAGGAAACTTGAGGTTTAACATAAGTAAGAGATGGCCAAGAACTCCTTCGCACTCACCACTCAATCTACAACAAATATATATCCTTTATACCTTTTTACCCAAATTATAAGAGGTCCACTAATATCGTTTTTAATGAACCATCTTGGGCCGCAATCTAAACCAACACTTGAATCAATCTACCACTAACCCATGGGGTGTCTTAGAATTACCACTCTCATTCTGAAAATAAGTGCTGAGGGTATCAAAAATATCTGTTGATGATAGTTTCTCCCTCAATAACCCAAATAAATACATCCAAGAATGTCATAAGATATATGAACAAAATAATTATAATAGATAAAAACATGATTATACAAAATATATAAAATAATCTATAAAAAAACTAGAATAAAGGGTTTTGGTTAAGGAGTCCAACACCAAACATGAACTACCAAATCAAGTGGCTCTCAATTTACAACTGTGAACTAACGTCCTCACCCACCTTCCAAAAGAGAGTGGTTCAAAACAATATAGAATCCAAGACATAATAACCTTACACAATACATAAAAACTACATACCCAATGTTAGTATATAGGGTTTGATCCAAAGGCCAATAGGAAAACACAATAATGTAATTACATTCCATTTATAAAATAAACCATGTTTAATATTTTAAAAATAAATAAAAACGAATAGGTTTTCAATTCATTTTCATGGTTTGAAAATAAAAAACACTTAACATGCTCATTTATTAAATTCACTCATTTTAAACCCAAAACAAAACCCTCCCTCTCCCATTTCAAAAATACTTGTTAGGAAATAAATCATTTTTCCATTAATTTAAAACCAAATCACAAATAGCTAGAATAAATAAGAATAAATGGAAGTTCATATAAATCAATAATCTACCATAAATAGACATCAAATCAAGTAGGAAAAAATAAAAAGGTATGATAAAAACATGCTAAATAATAAATAAGGATATAATAACACGTTATATATATAATTTGGCAACACATTGGGGACCAATGAGATGATATAATTGAACATAAGAAGAACCCATAGCCTACAGATCTTTCAATATGACACTCATCACCCAAATTTCTTTCAACTAGCCAAATCAAAGACATATCCCTTAGTTAGAATAAGTTTAAATAAGGGATTCTATCATGGGAAAAAACTCAAATAAGAAAATATCATCCCTGGATCTCTAACATAATATCATAATATTTCTCATGTAATAAATAAATAATTCCTTCCACTTTCAACCAATTTACAACGTAATAAAACAAAAAATTCCAAAGGCTAATATAATAATCATATCCTTCCCATATCTAACACCCCCTTAACAATATCCCCAACCCATAATCACAATCAGGAATTGAAATGCAACATCAATCACATGGATATCGATAAATATCATTAACAAAAACTAAGAGGTTAAACAAGGGAATAAGAAACCAATCAATCAAACATAATTTAAAAAAATTCAATCGATACTTTTACTTCTCATTTAAAAAAAATAAATTTTAGAAATACCTTTTCAAAAAAATTTGGATTCTCAAACAAATCCATGAAAAATAAAATTTAACACAAAATTCCAAATCATATAAACTCAAGTAAATCTCTATTTCAATTCATAAGAAGATAAAAATCCTTTAAAACATGAAAAACCTTTACAGCAAAAGGGAAACCCCACTTTATACAATTATTTTGATATAAAACGTCTTAAAAAACATTTTTATTCAATAAAACCCCTCATTTTAATTTTATCAAACACCTTGAATGAATAAAACACCATTAAATTTTTTTTTTGAATTATGAAATTTAACCAATTTTCCTAAGGTAAATTGAAACAAACATGGAAATACATTGACATAGAAATTTTATGTAATAACTAATTCAATAATTTATTTCAAAAACTCATTTCAAATCACTAAAAACCATAAAACTCTCAAATAAAGTTGAATGAATTGAATCACCTACCTCAAACGGCACAACCATGTCATATTCAATAGAATATATTAGAATATGCATCAAGAGGTGGGCCACGACCCTTAAAAACAAAAAAAATCTCAGTTTTAATAAAAGTATACAAAAAAATCATCCACCCATGACCACTTGTTTTGAAACGATTGAATAAAATGAAAGAAATATATAAGATAAAAAAGTGGAGCCCTTACTCTTTGATTTGGATGAAATCACTCCATGAAATCACTCCAAATACACATTGGAGTGGATGGGATGATAAAAAAGAACCTTGGGATGTGCCCAGGTTAGAGGAGTATAAATGGGATGGATTGGTAGAGAAACCACAGATATAAAAAAGAGTAAAAGGCCAAAATTTCCAAACTTTATCAGTTTATAAGGTTCACCTACAAGGTTTTCCAAACCATATAACAATAGTGAAATATAAAATATCTAAAAATTTCACAGGGTTCATAGTTTTCACTATATGGTTGGAAAATAATTCGCCTAATCTTGTATCCAAATAAAAACTCCAAAGAAATAAAAAATTTATCCCAAGACTCCTCAAAACTCAAGGAACTAAATCAAATACTAAAAAATAAAACCAAGTGGTGCTGTGGGTGTCACAATTCCTATCATTTAGGTGCTCCAATATTATTCTCCCAAAAAAAATATTAAGGGTGTGAGTGGATTAAAGTAAGATAAATGGAGTTTTCATTAAGAATAGATGAATAGAAAACAACCAGTTTGGAGGATCACAATGGTTCTTTGTGATTGATCTACGATCATGCTATCAATAATTTAATTTAGGATATAGGGTATAAATAAAGTGATATTTCAGAGAAGGTATGGGTTATATGAGTTTTTAATGATTTCATTCAGCCAATATATTATACCAATGTCCTTTATTAATAAAATAACTATATTTTCCATCCCCTTATAGAACCAATCATCCTAGTGTTCATCGATGATATTCTAGTATATTATCTTACCCATCAATTACAAGGGTGAATTTTTAAATAGTATTGAGCATTATTTGAGTTCATTTACATTATTCCAATCCCCCAAAATATATTTTTAGATCAAAGAGGTCAGTATTCTTAGTTATTTCATATCTATGTCTATAATTTCAAATGATCTAAAAAATATCATGGAATTTTCATCATTGTTTGGACCTATAAATATAATTATGATCGATAGTTTCCTTGTAATGGATTGTTATTATTGAAAATTAATTTATGATTTATATTTCTTTGAAGGGCCCATGATGGACCTGATAAATAATAGGGTTAAATAAAAATGGAATTATCAGTGTGATTATGAATTTCAGGAGTTGAAAAAGAGGTTTAAATCTACATATATTCTAATTTTTTATAACCCAAGAAAGGGTTATATGATAAATTGTGATTTCTCAAGGTTTTCTTAGGATCTATGTTGATATATGAAGATGTGGTATTTATTTATGAATCTCATCATTTATTGACCAATGAGCTAAAATAAAAAACCCATGGTTTATAACTATCCACTGTGGTCCATGATTGAACATGTTGGAACCACTATCTCTTAATAGATATACTGTTAGTCTACATAGACCATAAGATCTTGGGGAATATTTTTTACAATGTAAAATGAACCTGTGACAAAGGTTTTGGGTTGAATACCTCCAGAAATTTAATTTTGGGATGAAATATACCTCAATAAAAGGTAATATAGTGGTGGATTCCCTTAGCAGGAAGACTCAAGAGATTTTGGTTTGGGAATATAGTGAGTAATTATTAACAAAAAAACTTATGTTAAATTTTTGGGTGGTGTTTGTTCAAAAAATAAACGTGGATATCCTATAAAATATTTACAATGGAAATGAATAATCATCACTCGGTGTGTTATAATACGTAAAGGTTTTTTAGAATGGAGGTGGATGAAGTTTAGTATGGAGGTTGAGTTTATATCATGGTGTTCGTAAGTTTATATTATGTCATAAACCAAAACATATATACATATAAATATTTGTGGTTAATTTTTTTAAGGTTCATACCAAGGATTATGAAATTTGTAATATTGGTTATGTTATGCCTTTGTTGAGGTTATTTTATCTATAATAATTTATATTATAAATGAGATAGTAAATTATACCTGGGAAGAAGTCATAATGTAGAGGAAAATGGACAGTTATGACATTTTGATAACTGAAGGTGGACATCATGGTTGTGAAGGATGAATAGAAGATATTATCACGAGTTATAAAATCGGTGTTTATATTACTTTAATGCTTTAAAAATATATATATAGGAAATAGGGTGGCACAAAAAAGTATTTTAGTAAGCCTTATTGGGATTCAGGTAAGAATAACTAAATCTAGAATCTAGATTATATCATGCCACATAGGATTCCATGTAACATATTTGGTGTTATTAATTTGGATAGAAAATGGGAAAAATGTTGTTACAAATTCCATGGAGAAAAGTGTTTATCCTAAATATGTGTTATACCATTTTTATATGTGTAACATCTCAGAATTTCCTTGTATTATTTTTAGATATTATATGGATTATTTTTTAGACCAGGCACTGAGTCAACTTGCGATTCTGAGGCCCGGTGTTACCAAAACAAGTGTTTGAAAAATATTAAAATATTTAATATCATGAATGAAATTTTCATAAAAAATTGAAATAACTCTTAAATGGGTGACCATATCAGAAATATGATGGCACCATTTAATTAAGAATAATGATTTACCCTAGGCGCAACCTAACTTTTGTCAGCATGGGTCATCTATAGAAAAATTCACCAAGGACATAACTGAAAATAAAATAATTAAATAAAATTATTTTATTTTTAATGCTAATCCTAATAACACATGAACGGGGACTCAAATTGGAAATCTGAGACCACTGTTGAGTTCATAATGTGGTGTTTTCCCTAGGAATGACATAAAATTTTTCAATGTAAGGCATTTGGGAAAAAGTCATCAGGGATGTAAGTAATAAATAAATTAAATAATTTTTTTATTTGATGATGTAGAAACCAAATAAAATTCTTTATAAACTCAGTTTTAAAAAAATTTCAGGGTTGGCCTCATAACCTTGGAATTTGAGAGAGAATCTAGTGGAGGAGCTTCCATGGATGAAAACTGACAAATTGAGCTTTGACGATTGGTGTGCCAATGGAAATTGAGGATCTCAAAAATAGAAACAAAAATTACACATATTTTTTCTTCATCAGCAATTGATCCAAATCGAGGTAGGAATTTGATTCAATCCATTCTTTCCTATTCTTGATTCCCATGATGAACATGAACAACTCCAAGAACAGATTATCCCACAGATCAATTTTGTTTGCTGTATGGGTTTAATTATGTTGATTTTAGTGGGATAATTTCATTTGGTTGATCAATTGATGGTTTTGGCTTGTTGTTATCATAGAAAAAAACCTTGATCGACTGGAACATAAATCCCGATTCATTCCACTTGATTGACTATACTTTTCTCCCATAATTCTGCATTTCACCAAGGGCATTCTTTGTTGGCCCAGGGCTCGACACATCCCGATAAGTCGATCGTTGCATGTCTAATTATTGATGCAATGATCTGTGATTGTAGATCTGGGATCGGTATAGTACGATGGAGGTGTGATGGTGACAGAGATGGCCAAATCTGTCAAGGTGAGTTGTAGCAGTGCGTTTTTTCTAGGACGAAAGTCTGGTGCGTGTCTGGCGCGACAACAAGAAATGGACATGGTAGCTTATTTAGCTAGTCTGGGTGAGCAGGGAGGCATGATAGTAGGTGGGGGCATGTCCCTAGAGGAGGTAGCCGGTAGAGGCAAACCACAGTGGGCCGCGTGGGACTACAGAGGTAGACGCTTGGGGATGGCATGGCCAGTGAAGGTGGATGTAGTGGCGACACCACATGAGGCATGGAGAGTGGGTCGATCCAACCAGGTGGGTCAGGTTGGGCCAGGCGGACCAGGTCAGGTAGATGGGCTAGGTCATTTTAGGTCAGTGGGTTGGTCCAGACTCGAGTAGGATCCGTGGAAACCAGGGTGGAGTGTAGTTGTGGCAGACGGTGACGGTCAACCGCAGGGCTGCGACAGCTCAAACTACTGCGGGTTTACCGACCTCGACAGTCCACTATGGGTGTAGCGACTGTGGTGGTTGGTCTGTGGGTGTAGTATCCCTGATAGTTTCAAATGATTATAACTTCTAAACAGAATTTCCAATCGATGATCCATCTATGACATTGAGACCCTAATGTTGAGGTGGTCTTTTTGAAACTGATGGTGGGTTTTTTATTTGGGACTAGTATAGGTTAAATGTGTTCTTTTAGTCCATTCTTTGAGGGTGTAGTGCAACATTACATCAAAATAATTTGATTGTAATCCTCTATAGCGGTCGAGTCTCAGATTGACTTATAGAATACCCCCATGATACTAGAGTGTGATCCTCTATCACCTCAAGTGGAGTTTGTGGAATTGGCCTAACCTTCCTTAGAAAGATGTTGATCCTCCATCTAGCTAGCCACATCAGTAGGGTTTTTAAATCATAGAAATACGATCCCCTACATAGCAGGTTGATCCAGATTGGGTTTGTGGTTTCCCCCACCGGTTCTGTGTGTGACCCCCTATCTTTTTATTAAGG
Source organism: Viscum album (assembly GCA_963277665.1). NCBI lineage: Eukaryota > Viridiplantae > Streptophyta > Magnoliopsida > Santalales > Viscaceae > Viscum > Viscum album. The sequence goes on along the minus strand of OY728132.1, from coordinate 1,332,623,725 downwards.
TTGATCTATATTGTGTTGATAGTTTCCCCCAACAGTTCTGGGCATGATCCATTCCCATTGTATCATAGACTTCATTAACAAATTCTTTATCTTTGGGAAGTTCCCAAATGAGATATACCTCTTTGTCCAATTTCTCTGATGATATCATTTCTTGGGGATTAAGTTCTCTTGTAACAAGTGTGATTTGAGTCGAATCCTATGGTTGGTAGTTGGTTATGACCGACTAATGGTGTGGAGTCTCTCTTGAGTATATATAGGTTCATCTCTTTCTCTATTTAAATATATTATACATATATTGTTACGTCTCATATTGAGATAACTACATGGTGCTTTGTGTTTAGTGGTTTTGGGGTGTCCTATTGAGTATTGTTATACTCACCCCTACATGATCTTTTCTAGCATGTTTCATGTCTTGTACAGACAATGAACCTTTTTGATGGTGTCCTAGGAGGATCAGGAGTAGATGGATCAGAGATGGAGCTGGGCATACTGAGGTGTTTACTAGGAATTTACCTTGACTTAGTCCTCATCCATGGAGCAGGTTGGACTTCTTTCAGTTTTAGTTGGACTTGTGTACAGACTTTTTTGTGGTGGTCTTGTTTTTGGCCCTGTTTACTTTCTACTACTTTCACTGTCGTACTCTATTGTGGGATCTTTGATGTATGCAAGAATCCATTCAGTTGATATACATTTTATCATTTTGTGGATCAAATATGTGTACATGTGTACATGTACTTTAGGTTAATTCCTCCCATATATTGTATATGCCTACTCAGTGCTAGTCACCAGCCTCTGGCCTATCAGAGGCGGGATTGGTGTAGTCATGACACGAGCCCCTCCAGGACAGGTTGTGAAAGAGTGGTATTAGAGCGGGGTTATTTCTAATTTAGGAATAGTAGTCCGTGAGGTTGGTTTTGGGAAATTGTGTTAACTATTTTGAGTTTGGATTTCAGGATAGGGACTCTGGTTTTGGTGTGACGGCCGACGTATCCATACACCAGGACTCTGATCACCTACTTTCTAACTATGTACTTGAAAACATTAGTTGTAGGAAAAAACAATGGTACATGAATCATATAATAATGTTAGTTTCTTCCATGTCCTTCTTGAGATATCTCCCCAAATATACTCAATTGACTATGGTACATCTTGTTTTATTTCAGGATTCCCCAACATAGAAAACCAAAAAGGATTCCACTACATGATCACAAGGATGATCCACCAGGTAATGAGGCATACCTATAAGGATTTGTACTAGAGATAGATCCTCCAAGTGGTTCACCATCCATATCCCCACCTATAGACTATAAAACGGTACCTATAGTACCAGCATATGAGGTGAAAAGGCTGAGCTTGCTTCATGATTTTTAGCAATAGAAACCTCTCAGGTTCTAAGGTGAGATCGACCCATTAAAGGATAATTTCTAGATTGAGGAAGTGACCTATGTTTTCTATCTAATCAGTAAACAAACTGATCAGATGGTAGTCCTGGAGGTGATACTTCTACATGACTCAGTAGGGTGATGGTGGAGTTTGGTTACCCAATCTTATGACGAGGAAAATCTTCCATGGAAAGATTTTGAGAACCATTTTCTAGAGGAGCTATCACCTTATAATTTGATTGATATGTGTATCTAGGAGCTTCTATAACTTTAGAATAAATACATATCGGTGTCTGAGTATTCATCTAGGAATACCAACCTCTCTAGGTACTTGATAGACATGATACATGATCAATACTTTGGGGCTCACAACTTCGAGTGAGGTTTGTGTTGGGACATATGAACCTGTGTTTCCCTATGAGAATTCCTACTTATGATAGAGTGCTTGAGAAAGATTTTGTGGTTGAAATTTTCTTGGTTAAGAGGATATAGCTATTAATTGTTAGAAGTGGGAAAGCATGAGTAGAGTCCTCGGTAGTAGGGAGTTGATGTCAGTCTTAGGGAATTGGATGTGTGATATGTTTCAAGAGGAGGTCACAAGATAGAGGATCTGTAGATCAGGGATCATAGGGTGTGTCTAGTTATCCAAGAGAGATGTTTTACTACTCATATGACGGAAAGGGATATCTCACCCAAGATAGTATGAAACGTTGTACAACTAGGAGAGAAACAATAGATGAACCACCAAGGAAGATAAAATTATAGGAGTAGATAGATCTATAGGGCAGAGGATGTGGTAGAGGAGTTGGGAGAGCAGTAGGATGTGGTCGATGTTTTGACATGTTACCACCACCACCCCCAAGTGGTCCGCACTAGCCTCAGGGGCTGGAGGACAGAGGAGGGGATAACTACATGTGATCAAGGAATATGAACCATGGGATCTAGGAAATATTCAAGGTACGATCCTTGTCTCTTACACCTTAGTTGAAGTTTTGATAGATTAATGTGCTAGTCATTCCTTTCTTGGGACAAATCTTGTTTGAGACTCATAGATTCGGATTGAACCGTTGGCTCGACCCTTACACTTGGAGACTCCTACTGCAGGAAACTCTATGATCCCACACTAGTGAAAATAGGGTAACCTATATCCTGGAGGAGATAGTTTTAGTTGGGATATCTTGGTAGTGGTATCAAGGCCTTACAACGTTATTCTTTGTATGGTCTATATATCCATAGTTCATGCTCAAATTGATTGTTTAGGTGAATAGTGTGGTGTGTCTATAGTGATGGAACCAAGATTTCCTTTGTTGGGGAAAAGGAAACATAAGCAGAGTAGGATGGACTCACACATAATAGGGTGTAGCTAATTAGTCACAATTTGGCTAGCCTCACCCTCAGTGTAGTGGATGATATGAGTCTTTAGTTTCATATAGTGGTGGCAAAGTATAGAACGTATTTCCTGATGAGTTTCCAGGTTTACCTCTCCATAGGGAGATAGAATTATGCAATGATATATACCCTAGGATGGCATAAATATCTACACTATCATATTGTATGGCTCCCACAAATCTTTGTGAGTTGAGGATACCGTTGGAGGACTTGTAGAAGAAGTGATTCGTGAGAGCTAGTGTTTCACCCTGGGTTGCCCCATTTTCATTTTCCAAAAATTTAGGTGGGAGTTTGAGGTTCTATGTGGACTAACAACAATTGAAATAGTTGATTGTGAAGAACAAGTATCAAATTACAAGGATTTATGACTCCATTTTGATCATCTGAGAGGGGAATGATGGCTCTCAACGTTTAACCATAATTAAATGCTTTTAGGAGATGAGGCAGTGTTTGAAAAGTTCTATAATATTAAGGTTTTCAGTGGAGGGTATCAAGTATGTAGTATTCTATGATGCATTAGAACCAAGTATGGTTGTGTCCTGATGTAGTGGCAAGTGGTGATCACCTATGGTTCATGCTAGTTGGGGACATATAGGCAGAACTATGTGAGCTATGATCTTGAGTTAGTTGTGAGAGTGTTCAATTTGAATATGTGGCGACACTACCTAATGGGGGAGCAGTTTTTAATCAACTAGGACCATAATAGTCTGAAGTATATCTTCTCTCAGAAGGATATTAACATGAGATAGAGGCAATTTCTAGAGTTCCTCTAGGACTATGACTTTCATATTTTATATACTCTTGGGAAGGGAAAGTTTTTGGTAGATACTCTTAATAGAAGATCTAGTCGTAGTTCCTGAAAAAGGCATCAGAGTTGTTTTCCTCATTGTAGATATCCTTTTGGATGAAGATATAGTAGATTACCTACAGTCGATGGTTTTCACACCTCCACTGTTACAGCAATTCAGGGAAGAAAATCTTGGGGATACCGATTATGAGACACGATTTTCTCAGATGTTCACAGGGCATGCTCCTGATGGATATTAAAAAGGTGGGGATAAATTCATTATTTTTAGAGGGCGCATGGTAGTAACAGTGGTGTTTTGGAAGTATGTTTTGAAAGAGTTTAGTACACCATTTTTGAGATAAATCAAGGCATGGAAATGATGTACCAAGGCCCCGATGTTAGTTTCGGTGGACAGGGATGAATAAAGGAGTTCTAGAGTTTGTTTCTCGAAGCCTTACTTGTCCGCAAGTGAACCTAAGCACTAGGTACTAGCTAGTTTAGCTTAAACACATGAGATTCCAGAATAGAAGTGTAATGGGATATCAATGTACTTCATGACCAACTTACAATTTATGTTCAAAGAATATGATTCCATATGGGTGATCGTAGAATGACTCGCCAAGTCATCCCACTTCCTAGCTATCAGAGAGAAGAGTTCAGTAAAGAGATTAGGATTCCTCTACCTTCAAGAGATCATTCAACTCCATGGAGTTACATTGATGATAGTTTTATATCATGATTCTCACTTTACATCCCAATTATGGAATGAATTACAGGAGGCATTTGGGACCCAGTTATGCTTGAGCACATCGTTTCACCCACATACGGACAACTAGACTGAGTGGACCATTTAGGCTTAGTTTGATATGTTGCGGGATTGCATGTTAGACTTTGGAAGTATTTGGGAGGTTCACATACAACTGGTGGATTTTTCATACAAAAAAAACTACCATTCCACCATTGGTATGGAACAATTTGAGGATTTGTACGGGAGACACCATAGGTCACCACTTTGTTGAACTGACCTAGGAGAGTTAGCACTCATGGGCCGTGAGTTGGTGCAAGATACTACAGAGAAATGGAAGTTCATCTAGGAGTGGATGAAGACTACATAGAGACATCATAAGTCTTATGCTAACAGGTGACGAAGGCCTTTGGAGGTCATGGAAAGAGGCTATGTGTTTCTGTGTGATTCATCTCAGTGTGAATTATAGAGATTTGGATGGGGTGGAAATCTATATTTGATGTTCATCATCTCTTTCTATATACTATATAGATTTGGAGAGGTGGAATACCACTTAGATCAACCTCCATAGTTAGATTGGGTACACAATATCTTCCACATGTCACAGCTGAGGACGCACGTGCATGACTCATCGCACGACATCGACCGGGGAAGATGGATGTTGAGGATGAAGTGAGTTTTGCTGAGTACCTAGAAAAGATAAATGATTGGTAGGATAAGATCCTTTTTGGGTTATTTATTCCGTTGGTTTGTGTCTATTGGCCGTACAATAATCTCTCGGATAACGCATGGCAATAGGAGGCTCAAATTCATACTCAGTACCCCCATCAATTTGAGTAGCCCTTTTTTTGGGTTTTTAGGGTTGTAAAGACCTAAGGTGGAAAAAATGAAATTTCTTGGATTTTATGTGTATTTTTTATATATTATATGGATTATTTTTAAGACTAGACACTGAGATGGTGTATGATTTTGAGGGACGGTGTGCCCGAAACAAATGTTTGAAAAATATTAAAATACTTAATATCACACGAGCACAATTTTCCTAAAAAAGTAAAATAACTCTTGAATCGAAGGACAAATCATAAATATGAGGGCATTGTTGAATTCAGAATAGTGGATTTACCCTAGGTGTTCCCAAACTTTTTCCATTGTGGATCATATGTAGTAAAAGTCACCAAAGATATAACTGTAAATACAATTATTGCATAAAATTATTTTATTTTTAACAATAATCCTAATAACTCATTAAGGAGGATTATGATTGGAAAACTGAGACTACCATTGAGTTAATAATGTGTTGTTTTCCCTAGGTGCAACATAACCTTTTTTAGTGTGAGGCATTTATGAAAAAGTCATCACAGACATAAATAATAAATAAATTAATTTTTTTGATGATGCATAAAACTAATAAAATCTATTATAAACCAGATTATAAGAAAATTTTAGGGTTGGACTCATAACCTTGGGATTTTAGAGAGGAGTCAGTGGAGTAGATTCTGTGGATGAACATTGATAAATCTAGCTTTGATGATCAGTGTGCCAATGAAATTTGAGGATCTCAGCAATGACAACAATAATGATGCATATTCATTCTTCATCAGTGATTGATCCAAATTGAGGTAGGGATTTTGATTCAATACATTCATAATCATTCTTTATTCCCACATTGAACTCATAATAATCCATGAATAGATTATCCCACGAATCGATTGTGTTTTTTGGATGGGTTTATTTTTGAAAATTTTAGTGGGATAATTTATTTTGGTTAATCCTTTGATAGTTTTATCTTGTCAGTCTAATTAAAATGAACCATGATTGACATGAAAATTGATCAAGGTTAGTTTCTCTTGTTTTATTGTGATTTTCTCCCCCAATTTCACATTTCACCACATGAGTTCTTCATTGGACTGAGGTTCAACACATCTCGATCACTAGATTGTTGCACACCCGATTCTTCGCACAACAATATGAAATCATAGATCTGATATTGAAATGGTGTGATGGAGGTAAAACCATGATAGAGGTGGCCGTATCTAGAAAGGTGAGTGGTGGAGGTGTGTTTTGGCTAGGATGACGGTCTCGAATAGGTTCATTGAGGCAGCATGCAGTGGCCGGGGTGACCACTTCGATGGATTCAAATGAGTAGGGTAGCGTAGAAATAGGCTGAGGCATGGGCTGATGGAGGTAACTAGTGGAGGAAGACTATGGAGGGTAGCTTCCTGGGACTGTGGAGGAAGACACGAGGAACCGGTGGGACCGGCGGAGGAGGATGCAGTGGCGACACTTCTTGAGGTGCGACGAGTGGGTCAGGGCAGCAAGGTGGGTTGTGTTAGGCCAGGTGGGCTGTGTCTGGGAGACAATCTGGGTTGGGTCTGGCCAATGGTTCAAGCCGAACCTAGGTCGGATATGGGGAAATCAGGGAGAATATCAGTTGTGACCGACCGTGGGGTCACGGCAGCTTGAGCTGCCGTGGTTGCACCGACCTTGATGGTCGAATGTGGGTGTAGCAGCCAGTCTATGGGTGGTCAACCATAGTGGTCAGTCCATAGGTGCAATGACCCTGATATTTTCAAATGATCATAACTTCTAAACAGATCATCCAATCGACAATCCATCTATGTAGTTGAGACCCTAATGTTGATACGTTCATTTTAAAACTGATGGTGAATTTTTAGTTTGGACCAGTATAGGTTGAGTGTGTTCCTTTGGTCCTTTATTTGAGGGTGTAGTGTGGAATTTCATCCACATCACTGTATTATAATCCCCTCTAGAGGCTGAGTCTTAAGGATATTTATGATATCCCACCATGAGACTGGAGTGCAATCCTCTATCACCCCTATTGGAGTTTTTTTAATTGAAGTAACCTCCCTGAGAAGACCATTGATCCTCTATCAAGTAGGCCACATCATTAGGGTTTACAGAATCATAGACATGAAATCCCCCATGTAGCAGGTTGATCCAGATTGGGTTTGTGGTGTTCCCCAGAGATTCGGGGAATGACCCCCTATCTATGTATCACGGTTGGTCCAAATTGGGTTTGTGGTGTCCCACATCGGTTCTATACATGATCCCATCTCTATATATCATAGTCTTCCTTGACCAATGCATTTTCTTTAGGTGGGGCCCAAATGAGCTAGACATCTTCAATAGGTGTCTTCGATGGTATCATGTATCGAGGAGTGATTTATCCTATAATGAGAATGCATCAAACAGAATCATGTGCCTGGTTGTTGGTTATGACCACATGATGGAGGGGAGTCTCTATTGAGTATATCTGGGTTCATTCTCATTCTATCTTATCATATTATATATATATATATATTTACATATTTTATTGATCTAACTACTTGGTGCTTCAAGTTTAGTGTTTTCAAGGTGTCCTATTGAGTATTGTTATACTCACCCCTGTACGGGGTTTGCTCGCATGTGTGGTGTCTTGTGAAGAAGGAAACTCTTTTTGATGGCGTCATAAGAGGACCAAGAGTGGATGAAGTAGAGATATATCTAGGTATACATAGGTGTTTACTAATAGAATACCTTGACTTAGTCCTCGACCTAAGAGTAGGCTGGACATCTTATAGTTTTAGTTGGACTTGTGTGCATGATTTTTTGGTGGGCTTGTTTTTGGCCCTATTTTCTTTCCAGTACTTTCACTGTTATAATCTGTTGTGATATCTTAGATGTATGCATTCATCCATTTAGTTTTTTTACATTTTAGAATTTTTTGTCTTGGATATGTGTGCATGTGTAAAGTTACTTTAGGATAATTCCTCCCATTTGTGGGATATGCCTACTCATGGATAGTCACCAGACCCTGGCCTATCGGAGGTGGGCATGAGGTAGTCATGACATGGGCCACACTAGGATGGGTCTTGACAATATGTCTTTTAGACTATTATTGATTTTAAATAAAAATGGTTTGAATTTAAAATAATCAAAATTTATGGGAAATTATGATATTTAAAACCAATAGTATATAGATTCAATGGTTTAATAGTTGGTGACCACGCCTTTCCCAACTCTCCTATATCATGTTCGATCACATTTTAGTCTAAATAATTGAATTTTAAATTATTATATTTTTAGTGATATTTTGTGACTCGAATTAAATGAGTTTCACTCAGTTTCGGAGAAGATAAATGGATATTTTTACCCCATAGATTCATCGTATTAATGGAGGGTAAATTTTAAAATCTATTAAAAAAATAAATTATGGAATTTATTACTATAAAAATGGAAAATAAGAGGAGAAGTTAGTCATGTGGAATTTTAGATCTGAGTGTGTTGTAAAAATAGAAATAAGTGGAGGTATTCAAAGTGATAATTTTAATGAATTCAAGAAGATTCATCAAGAAGATATGTGAGGTGAAAGTAGTTATCCCTAATTTATTGTAATTTTCATTATTTGTATGTGAATGATGAAGTAGTCACTTTGAGGTGTATTTTGTTCTTTATAACTAAGGATAGAAATGAATTCTCAACATTTTTCAAGGTTTTTTGTTGGAACCAAGATCACATGAATTGGAATATAAAATAAAGATAGATCTATTAAAGTATAAGAATATAGGTTATTGGAAGTGTTTTTTTCAAAAAGGCCTTATTAGATATTTTATGGTGTTGATAATGTTTTGGAAAATTGAGTTGATTATTTGAGAATATTTATAATTATTCATGTGAAGGAATAATCGGTCACAATGCAATAACGCTTACCACACCATGGTGGAAGTTGTTGGAAGTAGTATGGTACATGAGGTGGTTCATTATGTCATAATGACTATGGTAACACCACAACAATATTTATCACACCGTAATAAGGTTCCTGTGAAAATTCATTGCACCTCTTGTTATCCATATATGGAGTTCCAAGGTGCAACTTATTTCATGTCCCATCAAACTTCTTTATAATTTTCTCGATCATTTTTTCAACAAACACAACCCAAAAAATTGCACCAAGAGATTTTTTTATAAAAAACTATAACTAAAATAATTATAAAATATTTTCATGAATTAATTTTTTAAATTAATAAAATTATTTATTTAAAAATTATTTATTTAATTTATAAACCTATTAATAAATTTTAAAAAACCAATGTTATATTTTATTATAATAAAAAACTATATTGTATTATTTAATTTGTATAAAATATATTATAGTTTCTATTTGGTTTTAGGTGTGTTAAAATGTCAAAGAAATAAATATATTTTAATAATAAAATTAATAAATTCATTATAATTAACATTATTCGTAGTATTGAGACTAATTAATAATATAAACAATATTTTATTCCAAGAAACCTCTCCCCATTAGCTATATAAACACCCCTCCATCACTTTCCTTTTGTGATTTTCAATAGTGGGGGAATTTTTATAGTTTATTTTTATTATTAGTCGAAGCATGGATTTTTAGTGATATCCATTCCATTGGGTGTCCCATTAGTTGTTTCACTATTTTTAAATGAATTCTAAATAGTGGGGAGACCTAAGTATGGTCTCTTTCTTCATAGAGATACATGTTGAGTGGATATGATTAAAATTATGCTTGAGTATTATTCCCATCTATTTTTAGAAATAGTGGTATATATGGTATTCCTTTTCATAGTATATTCTCTAGTTTTTCCTACCATCTATCCTATTTTATTCAGATGCTGAGGTCTTGGTTTTTTATTAGTTCTACCTTTATCAATAACTTTATGGGGGTACAAAGCTTAATGGTGGGGGTAATTTAACACCATTATGTAACTTGGGTATTTTAATATTTTTTTATTTTGGGTTATTTTTATGGTTTTGTGTGTTTCTTTTTTTTATTTGGTGTTTTGGAAAGTCCTAGATGGTTGTTTTCCTAGGTGGAAAGAGACCACACCATAGAGGGAAAAGCTGACATTTGGAATTAGGAGGTTATTCCCATGGATTTTGTCTTGTGTGCCTTATGTTGTGGAAGTGGGAGTTTATATTGTGGATACCCAAGGCTCGTGAACCTTAGCTCATACATTTTAGGTAAACTATGATGTTATATAAAGTCAATTCCATGGTGAGATTTGGGTAAGGAGAACCAAAATATAGAATGGGGATGTTGTTCCCTGGTGAGGGTGTTGAGTGGCACTCTATTACACAGAGAATAAGGGCCACACTACAATGTACGGGGGCTCAAAAAATTTGGTTCTTTTTCAAGGAGGTTCTCTACACTACTATACTAATATCAATATAATAGAGGTACACAAATAGTGGGTGTTTTACCATGGATTATAGGGACACACCATTGAAGAGGTCTTTCTGGACTTAAATTTTATGAATTTACAGTTTTACCCCATTGATTTATAGGGATTTTAAACCCCTTTATCCCCTATTTCTTGCACATCAACACCTAGGTAGATCCCATGGATCACTTACCCTTACCCCTAGTTTATATATGATTTTTTTTCAATTCCAAGTGGTTCATTGAGGTTGGTTCTTCATTTCTTCTTCCAATATTCTCCCTTCTTTCTTTCCCCTTAATTTCACCATCACTCAGAAACACTAATTCTTGTGGGGGGTGATTTTATCCTTTTGGTAGGTTCTAATAATGTGGTTTTGGATATATAGTGTTTTTAAAGTCATTTTCCTTTCATTATTATTCTTTTGTCATTAATGGATATGTGTTACGATTAGCTTACACTTGGATTGTGGTAGGTTCTTATATTAAATTATTTTATATTATATTTCATGAAATTATTGAGTTCTATAAAATTATTTATCATGAAATATATATATATATATATATTTGATATACATGATGGATTGGTATGTTCTTTTCAATGGGTTTTTAAACTTTTCAAAAAATATATTTTTTGGTTTTCTCATGTGAATTTCGAAATTGAATATTTATAAAAGACAAGAGTTTGATGAATTTATTGAGAATATTTTTCAAAGTGAAATATGTGTTTATAGGGGTTCTTCGAACCCATTTATTTCCAAAGAATAACTTTCAATATTTTAAAGGTTGTTTTCATGAAATGGTTTCAAAGGATGAAAAATTGACTTAGCATCCAAAAAGTGTTTTCAAATCCTATTTGTAACTTTGTTAAAATTAATTATTTTGAAAGTTTGGTTTCCCTCAGTTTTTGTTCCCCTTTGGTTATTTTTTGTCTCATATAGTCTTTTTACCTTTTTGATAATTATTTAATCATTATGTGATGTTGGTATGATGTGATAAGTGGTTATTTCTTATGTGGGTATTGGATGTGAGATGAGGTTTATTACTTATTCATGTGGTTTATATGTGTGTGGGTTGATTGTTTTTCTTGTTTTATACTTCAAATATTCCTTGACATGTCATGGGTACCCTAGAATCTAATAAGTAGATTCAATATGGTCCATAGTAATTTTCAGTGGCTTGATTAACAATGAGAACTAATCAAATGGTGATTTGATTATATCTTGGGAGCTAATCAACAAAGAACCAATTTGAACATGAAATCTAGTCAATATTGAGACCTTTTTATTATAACATATGTTTTATAGTTGATTCCAATTGATTGGTTACTAGGATCCTCTCATCTTTGCAACTATGGAGTTTTTTATAATGCTTTCATTATAATGTTATTCTTACCTTAAATATTCTCATTATATATTTTGATGCATTTCCTTTGATATCCTCTTAGTTTTTAGTATCACTTCATTATTGATATTTTTTTGTGTTTTTTTCCATGATTATTTGGTGATCATTAGTTACATGTAATAATTCTTTAAAATGTGTATTTAAAAAAATGAAATTATGAAATGTTTTGGTAGAAGTAAATGTCTTGGTTTTGGTTGTTTTTCAAATATTTTGAAGAACATGTGTTTTAACTTTTAAAAGGTATTTTTCTTATTAAATGGTGGATTTTTCCCCCTAGTTTAATAAAAATGAAAATTTAATGATATTTTAAAGAGAAGTTAAAATGCTTATTTTTGTTTGAAATATGGGTTTTCAAACTAGGATGTTTTTCTAAAAACAAAATATATATTTTACCTTCTGTTTTGGAAACTATATTATTTACGGTGTTTTTTTAGAATTAACTCAATTTAGAAAACCCTATTTTATAAAATTATTCAAACTATAATTCATAATTTTTTTTAAAAAAATTAATTTTATATAATATTTGGTGAAATCCTTCCATGGATATTTTTCTCACACCCTGTATATACACGGTTTGTGTTTGTGTTCATAACACTCATGTTTTATTTCAGGTGCTAAGTTTTGATCCTATTTTTTGGATTTTTTTTTGATTTTTTTTTTGAGATTTCATATTTATTTTGGTGAATTGTATCATCTAAATCAGTATTGATTATTTTATGTTTAGGTTCATGTTGTTTTTTCATTCATTATGTATTTTATATATGAGTTATATACTTATTTTTATTATGGACTATTTTGAATTTTCATTATTTTGAAAATTCTTATTTTATATGCATGGATTCCTAACATCTAGATAGGTCATTATAGATTCTCAGTGTAGTTTCTACTACTTTTTATATGCTTATGCGAGGATGAAATTGTTCCCGCTTCTACATGTTGATAATAGTGACACCTGTCGACAACTCATGGAGACTGGAAACATGATTTGGTCCTTGTGGTGAGTTGGTTTGGGTATCATTTTTGTGTTAGCCTGAGCTAGTTTGTTAGATAATCACTGGAGTTCTATTAAAAGATGATTAACTTATTATTTGAACCTATAAAAGCCCACTATCATCAATGAGGTATTTTTTTCACCTCCTCAATGTATGTTTCCTACTAAATAGCTACATATAATCCCAAATAAGCAGTTTCAACCCACCTTAAATTAAAAATGATTCATAATCTATATCCTCTCAAAACTAGTTCCAATCAAAACATGTTAGTGAACTTCATCCCATTATCCATCATTGAATAGACCATCTATTAAAGATAATTGAAATCCTAGATCATGTTAATTTTTAGGGTCTACTATAAAATATTTACAAAAATACCAATTAAAATCCATCACAAGAGTATTTATCATGATTCTGAGATTCAAATAATATATTTTACCAGTGTCTTGTTGGTCTCTACAACATATAGTGCGCCAAACTCACCTTCTAGTCATCAGATATACCAATCATCTTTAATATCTAATGACTCTTCTTGATCAACTACTACATACCCCTTGATATGATTTTTTATTTCAGAGTAGGTTAATACTGCATATATAATTCCATGGTGAAGTTATCTAGGGTAGCCTCTTCATATTTAATTCCCTTATCCACTTCTATAAAACCCTTAAACAAAATTTTTGTGAGTTTCCATTCTAACTAATATAAGGTCCTATCATGGGGTCATTGTTAATAGTAATTTTTATCCCAATGGTGTAGTATGATGTTTAACCATGAGTTATCAATTGAGAAGTTCACTTAATTATATTTTCATGGTAATATTTTCACTTATTTTTATTTTAGGATTTTTACTTATAAAGATTACAAGGAAAGGATGAAAACATTAAAAAGTTTATTGTAGTATTATTATTTTCATTCCTTATAATCATGAAGGTGACCCAAGTTTCATCCCCAACAATGATATGGGATTTTTTAAATAGTAATTTTTAACTCAATGGGAGTAGAATAGTGTTTTACCACATATTTTCTCTATAGGAGTTCAATTAATTAGTTTTTCTTTATGTTTGTATCACTTTTTTTATTTTGGGATTTTTAATTATAAAGAAGATTAAGAAATAATGAAAATATGGAAAAGTTTTGTTTTAGTGTGTGAATTGATATAATAAAGAAATGTAAAGAAAAAAGAATTAAAATAAAATTTAAATATAAATAAAATGAATATTAAATAGATAAAATCTAATCCAATGTAGAATTCGGGGTTTCTTTCATTATTTATTAATGTATATTTTATTATTATTCAATGGTTAGATTATATACTATTCCATTGACCACATTCAACTATTTAATGTATGATAAATTAATTTGTTAAATAGCCTTTCAAATCACACTAATAAATTACTTTATCCTTATACAATAAAAAATAACCCACCTCCCCTGAGAAAATACTCTGACTCAAATTCTTGGTTGCATATCACATACCATTAAACTATTATCCCACATGAATACATTGTATATGAAAAAAAATAGAAAATGGAAAATTAAATTAATATAAAAATGAAATAAAATGAGTGTTTAATAATAAAAAATGATAAATAACAAATAACAATTATCTCACTCTCTAAATCAACAATCACAACACTCATTAAAAGAAACAAATAATAACACATTTATACAATTAAAACATAAGTTTCATTAACCTCCCTAATTGGTTCAACTGATTTTTTAGATCTACATGTCCATGGAGAAAGATTTTAGGGGAGGATCATAGTGATATAATGGGAAAGAAACAAATAAAAAAAGAACAAAATAATAAAAATAGTATGATAAATAGAGAACAATAAATAAGTAAATAAAATTTAGTAGTAATGAAATATATAGGTCCTTGAAAAAATTCCCCCTACCCACACTTGGACAAGTCATCCATGTTAGTCCCTTATTCATATAATAATTTCAAAAAAATATATTAAAAATCATATTAAGTTGTGATTTAATCTCCACATGAATGGATTAGTTGTGAAAATTGTATTCTATAGCTAGAACCCCTCACATCAGGATATTTTTTTATTCTATAGTAACTTGAGAAATAGTGGAGATATCTTGAAAAAGAAACATGGGTATACTTTTAGAGGTTAATATGAATTATATATCACCAGTTCCTTAACTGGGTATACTTTCATGAGTTACTTAGAAGAGATAATTGTATTAGTTTCATTAGATCCAATGAATTACCAATGTTACGGGACTATTTCAGTGTTAGTACGACCTCAATGTAACTACTTATATTCCTAATAGAAACTTGAAAATAGTAATGGATACAAAAGGAGGTGTCTTAGAGTGGGTAATTTCTAGTTTTGACGTGGCTTCTAAAGGGATGTGTGATGAATGTTTGATTGTTTTTACTGGGATTTTATGGTTTCTAACCTATAATGTGAATTCTAGGTAGATCTAGACCAAGTTTGATCTATATTGAGTCTATTATTTTTGGCTTCATGGATATTTTGAGATGGTATATTTCACTTGTATTAGATTATATTTAAAGATTCAAGTTGTTGGAAAATGATTCTAAAAGGTTGAATTGGAACTTATAGGTGTGTGCAGATGAGTGCTTGAGAATCCATGGACTTAAGTAAATTAGTTAGAATCAACTGATCTTGGATCCATACTAAATCAATAATGGGGAATATGCACTACTCAATTGAATGAATAACATTAATCTATATAAATATATATTGAAGTGGGGTTGAGGCTGCTAGGTAATAGAGAATGTCTTCTTAATCAGGTTTATTACTTGGTGCATGACTTCAAGAGGGAGGCTTTCTTCGGTCTGCAATAGATTGGATTCATATTGAGGTGGGTTGGAAAAGTTGTAGGATACCTTAGAATATTTGGTTGGGATTCACCCTAAAAGGCTTGTACTTGAATAGAAAAATGGTTTTTCTAGCCCTGTTAAATCAAATAAATTCAAATTAATGAAATAAATATTTAGTTAGATAATTTTTTTATTAAAGGTTTCTTAAAATCATATTCAACATGTGTAATCTAAATAAATTCAAAATATTAGAGAATTTTAGGCATGTGAATTTTTAGATTGAATGTTTTCACTCTAAATGTTATTTCTTCCCATTAAAAAAATTATTTTAAGCATAATTTAATCTATTCACTAAAATTCAAGATCATATAAAAATATTTTTTTACTGAGGATATTAATAAAAAATGAGAAATTATAATAGTTAATTAAAAATAAAAATATTAAATAAAATCTCATTTTATTTCCCAATAAAATATTTTGGGTTTCCACTAATTGAGTGTGATTTGATCAACCTTTGAAACACTCCTCTAAAAAAAGGTGTTATAATCTATAATTTAAAACCTCCACTAAAAAATTTATTTATATATATGAATTTAAATAGATAATATAAATAAATATATAGGTACACACTTATCATGATACCCTATCTTCTCATTTTTTAAATCCATACCTTGGGGATCATAACCCATCCTCCATGATAATACCATTAAAACTGAAAATACATTATGGACTATAGTGACATATCACATGAAAAAACTACCCATTCCCAACTCATACATAGGGCACTCATATACCTAAAAATTCATAAGAAATATATCCACAAAGAATATGTCTATTTCCCAAAAATATCATCCATATTATAAGATCACAGCGAGTTTCCAAATTTTTTGTTTATTAACCAGACAAAAATAATATATTTATGAATACAATAAATAAAAATTTAATGAAAATTAATTAAATAAATATTTATTCCATGGTTTTATAATCACATTTTCATGCACATGTAATGTGAATATAACATTTAAACATGATGCATATATTCATGCCCTATTTAAACATTGATCTAAGACAAAAATAAATAAATTTCACGACTTATAAAACAATATAGCTCATTAAAAAAAACCAGACCATAATTATCAAAACTAATAATCATATGTTTCACTAACAAGTTACTTTGTATTTCATTATAAATGTGTTATATATATAAATTTATAGCTTCCATACAATATTATGACCATTTTATCTCCATATATAAATTTCTCAAATAATATAAAGGAATCTAATACCATTTTTTAATGCCATGACTCTATATTGAATTACACAACTTGAGCTGGTTTATCACATGAAATTAATTTTACTCCCTAATCATAAAAGGTTAGAGACTTGTTCCTAAATTTTTTGAGTAATTTATGAGGTTTTATTTTATCTCATGTTATTTAATAAGTACCATAAACAATAATAAATAAAAAACAATATTAATTTAAATAATTCATAACATATATTAAGTAATCATAGGGTGGGTAAACCCATAAAAAATAAAAAACACATAATAACATACACAACACATAATATCATATAATTTCATACAATCATACATCATGGTTCACCTAGTAGTTTGAAAATAGACAACAAAGTATGATAAAAGGAAATAATAATAATAGGGACACTATACTCTAAAATTACTCAATTCATATTAAATACCATGTCTTCACCGGCTCTCATCAAGACACTCTCGACTCAACCACCAACCACTAGGTTAGGGAAATGTTGGGTGTCAGTAGAATATCAAAGTAGAGTATAAGTGACCTTATTGCTGAATTATAAGAGAATGAGTTGCTAGATGCATAATAAAAGGTCACCTAGTACCCCATGAAAATTCCAATGGGGTAGTAACCCATGAAGATCCATTGACCATCCGGTGGACCCTTCACTAGGTGGATGATAAGAAATTGGGTACTCGATACAAGCTCATTGAGTACTCAGTTGTAACACCCCGAGATTTTATGAGAAAAATTATTATTTTTTAATTTCTTTGATGTCTTGTGTTGTACGCTACACCAAGATTAGCTTGTACTATACACAACCCTGTATTATCTTGAAGTATACACAATACTATTCTTGGCTTGCATTACACGCAATCACAACCTTCCTCGATAACGTGTGTAGTACGCAATACCAGGTTTCACTAAACAACGATATATGGTTATAATATTATTATGAACTAGCTGTTATGAATAGTATTAACTACATTTTTAATTTTATAACATTATTATTGATCTTAAACATTTTCTAGAACATGGTATGTGAACAAAATAATTTTTTTGGGTAAAATATGTATTTTTAAAAAAATGCAGTTTTGTCACCTTTTGATGGAGCACCCACTTTAAATCTAGTTTTTTACATGTTTATAAGTTAAATTTGACAAAATAAAATTCTTCTTTGGAATCGGGATATAAAAATTTACTTTGGATAAATTTTTCATATTATTCTGATAACTTTCATATTTTAATGAATAATAAAAACACGCTATATTTTAATTAAAAACAACTTTTTTTCATCATAATAATTTATATGGTTAAATTATAATATTGAATGCAATTAAAGTATTAATAGAATATATTTTTACCATTTAATATAACATATGTCATTATCATTTATTTTACATTGAATTCATAGGTAAAATCATTTCAATCTTTTGCAATGTTTTAACTTTTCAAACTCGTTTTCTTAACAACGGGATTAATTTTAAATTAATTTCTGAAACTTATTTGATTTGAATTAGGAAAAATAGATTCCATATTTGAAATCATTAGGTCCAAATTATGTTAATAGGCTACTTTTTTATTTTTGGGCACTATGAATAGTAACTACGATAAATTTTATTTACCATAGTTAAAGGTAAATTGTGTACTTGAGGGTAAATATAATATTATAAAATTACCCTAAAACTTTTATTAATATAATTGGATGATTATATTTCGTCCTATGTCATATTTTGGTTGAAATGGAATCTATTGGAACCCACTTGGATGTGATTAAGACCTTTAATTTATTTTATTTAAAAGAAAGTGAAATATGTCTCACTCAAACTTTAATAATTAAACTATTTTTAATATAAGGTTATACAGAATATAAATTCAGTTATAAATACTAATTTTAAAGCTTAAATGTTTTTCTTTATCATGGTTATTTATTTTTAATTTTTAAGAATTATTTATTTACCTTATTAGCTTATACATTAATGATGTAGAAATTATATATTTAGTGAAAAATCAATAATATAGTTTTTATTGAAATAATAATACACATCAAAAGGACTAAAAACCAGACCAAGACTTATTTTTAGTGTATATAAAAACCATAAGCATCCAATGTCCGAATTGGTGACCATTTGGATCCCTATAAAGAAGATTATGACACTTATATTATTTTATTTTTAATGATTCCAAAGTTTTCACCTTCATAATTTAGTAAATATAACAATTTACATGTTATTATTTTAAGATTATAAATTCTAGTAAAAGTATTATTATAAAATCTATGAGATTTATATTCATTATAGGATTTTATTTTTATTTTTTATGCAACAAATAAGTATATTAAATAATTATACAAAAATGTTATACTAATTATTTTATTAAGAGATATACCCAAATAAATGGTTGTAAAAATATTAAAATAAATATTATATGAACTATTTAATCTGGTCCACGAATTTAATAGACAAATTTGACATGTTATAAAGCTATTAGATATTTTTTTTAGAATATATCCTCTGTGTGGATTTTATTTAAATTAAATTAAATGAATAATGTCAAAATTGACACTATTGTTATTTTATAAAAATAAAATATTATAAAATTGTTTAAAATTCACATGAATATTTAAAAATTATAAATTAAAATTTATATGGTCTAAAATTTCCTGAAGTATCTAATTATGGACAATTCACAACACATAAGTAATAATTTATAACAATTTAAAAATTAGAATCTTATTACCACAAATAAAATTAAATAGATTAAATAGGGATAAATCAAGTTGATAATGTTTAAAAGAAATTCCTAACATGTCTAAATTTTATTGTTTTATGAGATTACAACCCTATCTCATCTAATCTTTGTATTTGAGTCATTTTGGAAGTTTTTATGTGGGTTTTGGATTTATTATAAATTAATATTTCTTATGTTACCAAAGGTGCCCCTCTCCTCCCTTATAAAAAGGGCAACCCTTACCTCTTCTCTTCACACCCTTTTGAGCCTTGAATCTCGGC
Source organism: Viscum album (assembly GCA_963277665.1). Taxonomy (NCBI): domain Eukaryota; kingdom Viridiplantae; phylum Streptophyta; class Magnoliopsida; order Santalales; family Viscaceae; genus Viscum; species Viscum album. The sequence continues at coordinate 1,332,603,754 of OY728132.1, read as the reverse complement.
CAAAACTTAACAATTACTCTTCTAAACCTATCTATTTATATCATAGAGGTTCTGGTCTTCTCAAAATACCAACTCTAGTGCCCTTAGAAGAAGTTTAAAGGAGGTGCGTCGAGGAAGAGGTAATCTCTTCTACCGACTCTTTCAAGTTTCTTTTTTCTTCTACTTCCTCATCTTTAGTTTTTTAATTATAAAGTAATAACATCAGTATTAATTATATACTGATATATTATTATAAATATTAAACAACCCTATTCCACCTTCTATCTGTCCTATAGAAAATGAAATCACCACGCGTGCGTACGTACGAAATACCGTCTCCACGTTGTGGTGTAATCTGTTTTCCACCACCACATTACTTGGATGGGTATAATGGTGTAAAGAATAAATATATATTATTATTATAAAATAATACTTATTCTAAGATATTATGTCATCCACTCCAATTCCACTCAATAAATATGGGAACGATATCATCGCTCGTGAGTACGTACGGATTACCATCTCCACGACGCGATGAGATTCATTTTCCATGTTAACAATTCAAGAATTATTATAAAGTATATATAATAAGTAATCATGAAATATATTACATATTAATGATACTGGATTTATGTATATGTTATTTACTTACATCTATTAAGTTTAATAAGGAAACAAAAACCTCATTCATGCGTACATACGACCTACCGTCTCCATGAACGGTGTATTTCTTTCCATTTATCGATCTATTATATATATGTATATTCTGAATATATATTATATATAAATCATGTTTTATATTATTTAATTAATTAATCATGATCTAAGTAATCATATGAATAATTACAAGTCAAAACACTGACGATAAATGAAATGATTTTACCCAAAACGCCGCTTTAACATGGAATTTATAAAAGAACGGATAATATAAAGTAATAAGTGAACCATATATGATATCATAACAATTAATATGATTCTTTAATAAGTCTTTTACATTATTTAAATCATTATACAGGAGTTATGGATACATACGAAGCATATCAGACATAAGGTAAGAGATAACTTTTCCAATCTCATTTTTATTCGAGATTGAGTATTCGTAAGTATTTACTAGGGTTATATTCATCAACCATGTCCATGTTTTCTAAAAATGTTTTCATGTATTTTTAAAGTCCTTTTTACCCATTTTTTACATTTACCATATGGTATGGAAGGAATAATTCCTTTTTGTACCATACGAGGAACTTTTTGACTTTTTCGACAAAAGTACAAGGATAATTTTTTTAACTTATACGGCATGAATGGATTTTTATGATTTCCATAGAACATTATTTACATGAAGCCTACTTTAAAAATTTTCAAGTTTATTTTTAATTAACTTATTTTAGTTTAAAATGTTATTACAAGTTAAGAAAGGAAAAATGTTTTTGAAGAAGAAAGGATATTTTCCTCAAGAATTCATTTCAAGTGTTTTATCAAAACCATTTTCCATATAAGATGGAATTATTTCATATGTTTATGTTTCAAGTATAATGTCTCTATGATTTACATGGTTTCAATTTTCTTATGATGAAATGATATCAATTTTTTGTATGGATTATGTTATTATGGAATGATGTTTATGAAAACCATTTTATACTTTGGGTAACGATGAATGATTTATGTTTATGTTGTGGAATAAGAAAGAATGATTTCATTATGAGATGGGTGGGACCTATATCTCCCTCCAATGCATTGGGTAAAGATTTATATCTCATGATATATACATGGATGGAACGGTAAGTTAATCCGGTTCAGTGTTACAGGACTGGAATGATGAGTGAACTCGATTCAGAAATGGACATTGTCCACTAAGTTGGTCTTTCCAGCAATGCCTTGGATACTATGAAAATAATATCATGTTCTTAATGGTTTTCCACAATTATATGATTTATTCCTATGATATTTTATGATTATTGATATTTCATTATGATCTATGCCTTACGTACTACCATGTTTTATGTCATTGCTCAAGATTTTGATGTTTAAACATTATGTTCATGTTTTTATGTTCAAATGTATATGGTTTGTTTTATTTTCTCCATGATTACCCTTACTGAGAATTTGAGCTCACCCTTTATATGTTTTATTTTCCCTAGGATATAAAGAAAGGTTTTAGGTAAGAAAACAGAAGGGGAAGATATTTATGGGAGATGTTGAAGATATTTCACCATGATTAGAATATTATGTTCCGAGTTTCCAAAGAAACTAAACTATTACGGTCCTTGAGTGTTGGTTTTTGTTATGTATTAAGTATTCCGCAAAAGCAATGTAATGTCCATGTACATCAAGTTTGGGGTCTTTATAGTTGGTATCCGAGGAAAGGTTTAGTTAGCCTTTGGAAACTAGGATGTGAAAACATTAGTGATATCCCTAGATATATTTCTAAGGTATGTATAAGGATGTCCCTAAGGTTTAGTATATTTATAGTCATAGAATTATGTTGATGATCATGAATAACCTAGGGTGAACCTAAGGTGTCCTTTATTGAATAATGGGTGATAAGTTAGACATCCCATAAGTGACTTTTTATGATTATATGGTTCCCCATTATTTTAACTATTTCTTACACCATGTATTTTGGTTTTAGTCAATGGAGGGAACCAGAATAAATTGAGTCAACATTTCATCCAATGGAAAAATTTTTGACTATGAGCAATGAAATTACGTAATGCCTAGAAAGAAATACTTTGTGATTGTGCTGAATCAGTCATCACGATATATGATTAACAAGGTTAACTTCAATGGTATTCCTAATTCATCAAATAAGAGGAAGGTGGACTTTTATACATGTTCGTATGTTGAGGAGCATAAAGAAATGAAGATTGATATTTCTAAATAAGGGAAGAAGAACCTTGATGAATACATCAAATGGAGGGGAAGATGTTATTTGTTTGGAGAGAAGGGTCATAGAGTGACATACTGTTATGGATTTCAATGTCTTATCTGTGGAGAACATGGGAATTACCCTACTCAATGCCCTGACCTAAGAGGTTACATCTAAATAAAGGATGGAATTATTCTATGACAATCATTGAAGAGAATGGATTGAGGTGTTATATATTGGTATTCAAGAATAATTTTGTTGAGGTAATTTTATGGTATATTGGAATATCTATGTATTGGTACATTGTAGTTTTCCATAAGAATATGGCATCAGTAACCATGAAAAGTGATTGAAATATTTTTGGAAAGCAGATGATATGTGTATAATTAAGGTATAAAGAGAAAATAATATGTTTGATAGTATTAATGAGCTCATGACTAATATAAGGACAAAGTTATATCATGGTTTGAGTATATAGATATGTTGGGATTTTTGTATGTGGAAAGAGTTAACTTTTGACAGCATTCATGTTTTTACTAAGGTTATATGGTAATTCATGTTGCAAGAGAATAAAAGATTAAGGTATTCATATATTTGGAATGCGATCAACAAGATATATCTTGTGATGTATGAGGGATAAATGATGGTATTCACATGCTCGGTAGATGACATTTCTAGTAATTGTTTTCTTTATACTATGAGCTTGGACAAAAGTATTTTGGATAAGCCTAAAGATTGGAATGGATTATGTTGGACATAATTTAGTATTTTATAAGGCTAGAAATGTTTTCTATATTATTGATGGGATGTTATAATAATGTAGTTTTAGAAAAAAGGATAACCTGCAGGACGAGTGACAACCCGTCGTGTCAGACAAGGTTGTGGGGATCGAACCCACAACTGAAGTGTGACCGGCCTTTATCACCTACCACTAGCATACATGAAGTCCCTGGTTAGTAGAAACTAGTTTTATTTTATTAAGCGGTATGATAGATTAAGTATAAGTCCATTTTTGGAATCATATACGATTAACCTCACCATAGATGGACTTATGTATATTTGATAACTTTTTCTACCCTTTTGTTTGAGACAGATGGAATGAATCATCATTCTATCACATGATCTTATAATACTTCAAGAATGAAAAATTAAACTTCATTTTTTAAGAGATGAAGTAGAAATTTTTCAAGGAACAAACAACGGTGAGATTGTACTGAAATAATGTAAGTATTTCTTGTAATTCAAATTCTTCAACTTTAGGGAAAAGATCTTGAAAACCAAAAATGTTGTCCTAGTGTCATCATATATGATGAATCAGATGGTATGTTAGATCATCACAAATTTATGGATTTTTTATTGTTGGCTTTTTCATAGCCATGTTCTCTACCACTCTCCGTCAGACTTTTATGGATAGATTTCTCTTCTATATCCATATTTTCACCTATGTTCTCCTATGTGGAATCCCAATGATGAGTTAATTTGGGTAACTGTTATGTTTCATACTCCACTTTTTAAAATTAAGTTTAGGTATTACTTTTTATGATGTGGGTTTCTATGAAAGGAACATTCATTTAGTAAACCATTTATAACCCCGATGAATTTCGAGGGAGAAATTCATTTTAAGGGGGGTAGAATGTAACACCCTGAGATTTTATAAGAAAAATTATTATTTTTAATTTCTTTGATGTCTTGTGTTGTATGCTACACCAAGATTAGATTTTACTATATGCAACAATATATTAGCTTGAAGTATACACAACACTATTCTTGGCTTGCATTACACTCAATCGTGACCTTCCTCGAAAACATGTGTAGTACGCAATACCAGGTTTCACTAAACAACGACATATGATTATAATATTATTATGAACTAGCCGTTATGAATATTATTAAATAATTTTGAATTTGATAATATTTTTATTCATCTTACACATTTTCTAGAACATGGTATGAGAACAAAATAATTTTTTGGGTAAAATAAGTATTTATCAAAAAATGCATTTTTGTCGCCTTTTGATGGCGCACCCACTTTAAATCTAGTTGTTGACATGTTTATAAGTTCAATTTGACAAAATAAAATTCTTATTTGGAATCAGGATATAAAAATTTACTTTGGATAAAATTTTCATATTATTCTGATAACTTTCATATTTTAATGAATAGTAAAAACACGCTATATTTTAATTAAAAACAACTTTTTTCATCATAATAATTTATATGGTTAAATTATAATATTTAATGGTTTTAAATTATTAATAGAATATTTTTTACCATTTAATATAACTTATGTAATTAGCATTGATTTTACATTGAATTCATAGGTAAAATCATTTCAATCTTTTGTAATGTTTTAACTTTTAAAACTCGTTTTATTAACAACGAGATTAATTTCAAATTAATTTCTGAAACTTCTGTGATTTGAATTAGTAAAAATTGATTCCATATTTGAAATCATCAGGTCCAAATTATGTTAACAGGCAACTTTTTATTTTTGGGCACTATGAATAGTAACTACTGTAAATTTTATTTACCATAGTTAATGGTAAATCGGGTAATTGAGGGTAAATATAATATTATAAAATTACCCTAACAATTGTCTTAATATAATTGGATGATTATATTTAGTCCTATGGCGTATTTTGGTCGAAATGGAATCAATTGGAACCCACTTGGATGTGATTAAGACCTTTAATTTATTTTATTTAAAAGAAAGTGAAATATGTCTCACTCAAACTTTAATAATTAAACTATTTTTAATATAAGGTTATACAGAATATAAATTAGGTTATAAATACTAATTTGAAATCTAAAATGTTTTTCTTTATCATGGTAATTTATTTGTAATTTTTAAGAATGATTTATTTACCTTATTAGCTTATACATTAATGATGCAGAAATTATTTATTTAGTGAAAAATCAATAATATAGTTTTTATTGAAAAACTAATACACATAAAAAGGCCCAAAAACCTGACCAAGACTTATTGGTAGTGTATATATAAACCCTAATCATCCAATGGATGAATTTGTGACCATTTGGATCCTTATAAAGAATATTATGACACTTATATTATTTTATTTTAAATGATTCCAAAGTTGTCACCTTCATAATTTAATAAATATAACAATTTACATGTTGTTATTTTAAGATGATAAATTAGAGTAAAAGTATTATTATAAAATATATGATATTTATATTAATCATAGGATTTTATTTTTAATTTTTATGAAAAAAATAAGTATATTAAATAATTATACAAAAAATGTTATACTAATTATTTAATTAAGAGATATACCCAAATAACTGGTTTTAAAAATATTAAAATAAATATTATATGAACTATTTAATGTGATGAACGAATTTTATAGACAAATTAGACATGTTAGAAATCTATTAGATATTTTATTTGGAATATATCCTATGTGTGGATTTTATTTAAATTAAAATAATTGAATAATGTCAAAATTGACACTATTGTTATTTTATAAAAATAACATATTATAAAATTGTTTAAAAATCAAAAAAATATTTAATAATTATAAATTGAAATTTATATGGTCTAAAATGTCATATATTATCCAATTATATACAACTAACAACACATAAGTAATAATTTATAACAATTTAAAATTTAGAATCTTATTACCACAAATAAAATTAAATAGATTAAATAGGGATAAATAAAGTTGATAATGTTTAAAATAAATTCCAAACATGTATAAATTTTATTGTTTGATGATATTACAACCCTATCTCATATAATATTCGGATTTGAGTCATTTTGGAAGTTTTTATGTGGGGTTTGATTTTATTATAAATTAATTTTTCTTATGTTACCAAAGGTGCCCCTCTCCACCCTTATAAAAAGGGCACCCCTTCCCTCTTCTATTCACACCCTTTTGATCCTTAAATCTCGTCCAAACCCTTCCAATTAATCTTCTCAACATCTATAGTTATATCATATAGGTTCTGGTCTTCTCAAAATACCAACTCTAGTGCCCTGAGAAGAAGTTTAAAGGAGGTGCGTCGAGGAAGAGGTAATCTCTTCAACCGACTCTTTCAAGTTTCTTTCTTATTATACTTACTCCTCTTTAGTTTTTTCATTATAAATTAATAAGATAAGTATTAATTATATACTTATATGTTATTATAAATATCAAACAACCCTATTTTACCTTCTATCCATCCTATGGAAAATAAAATCACCGTGCGTGCGTACGTACGGAATACCGTCTCCACGCTGTGGTGTAATCTGTTTTCCACCACCACCTTACTTGGATGGGTATAATGGTATAAAGAATAACTATATAAGATTATTATAACATCATAATTAATCTAATATATTATATCTTCCACTCCAATTCCACTCAATAAATATGGGAACGATATCATTGCTCGTGCGTACGTACAGATTACCGTCTCGACGACGCGATAAGATTCATTTTCCATGTTAACAACTAAAGAATGATTATAAAGTTTATATAATAAGTAATAATGAAATATATGACATATTAAATATAATGGATTTATGTATATGTTATTTACTTACATCTATTAAATTTAATAAGGAAACTAAAACAGCGTTCATGCGTACGTACGACCTACCGTCTCCATGAACCATGTATTTATTTCCATTTATAGATCTATTATATATATGTATATTCTGAATATATTAGATATAAATCATGTTTTATATTCTGTAATTAAGTAATCATGATCTAAGTAATCATATGAATAGTTACAAGTCAAAACAGGGACGATAAATGAAATGATTTTACCCAAAACGCTGCTTTGACATGGAATTTATAAAAGAACGGGTAATATAAAATCAGAAGTGAACCATATATGATATCATAAAAATTAATATGATTCTATAATAATTAATTGACATTTTTTAAATCATTATATAGGAGTTTTGGATACATACGAAGCATATCAGACATAAGGTAAGAGATAACTTTTCCAATCTCGTTTTTATCCGAGATTGTGTATTCATAAGTATTTACTGGGGTTATATTTATCATCCATGTCCATGTTTAAAAAAAATATTTTCATGTATTTTTAATGTCCTTTTTACCCATTTTTGAATTTTACCATATGGTATGGAAGGAATCTTTCTTCTGTGTACCATACGAGGAACATTTTGACTTTTCCGACAAAAGTATGAGGAGAATGTTTTTTTAACTTATACGACATGAATGGATTTTTATGATTTCCATAGAACATTATTTCCATGAAGCTTCCTTTAAAAATTTTCATGTTTATTTTTAATTAAATTATTTTATTTTAAAATGTTATTACAAGTTAAGAAAGGCAAAATGTTTTTGAAGAAGAAAGGATATTTTCCTCAAGAATCCATTTCAAGTGTTTTATCAAAACCATTTTCCATATAAGATGGAATTATTTCATATGTGTATGTTTCAAGTATAATGTCTCTATGATTTACATGGTTTCACTTTTCTTATGATGAAATGATATCAATTTTTTGTATGGATTATGTTATAATGGGATTATGTTTATAAAAACCATTTTATACTTTGGGTAATGATGAATGATTTATGTTCATGTTGTGGCACAAGTAAGAATGATTTCATTATGATATGGGTGGGACCTATATCTCCCTCTAATTTATTGGGTAAAGATTTATATCTCATGAGATAGACATGGATGGAACAGTAAGTTAATCTGGTTCAGTGTTACAGGACTGGAACGAGGAGTGAACTCGATTCCGAAAAGGACTTTGTCCACTAAGATGGTCTTGGCAGCAATGCCTTGACTACTATGAAAATAATATCATGTGCTTAATGGTTTTCCAAAATTACACAATTTATTCCCATGATATTTTATGATGATTTATGTTCTATTATGATCTATGCCTTACGTACTGCCATGTTTTATGTCATTTCTCAAGATTTTGATGTTTAAACATTATGTTCATTTTTTAAGTTCAAATGTATATGGTTTGTTTTATTTTCTCCATGCTTACCCTTACTGAGAATTTGAGATCACCCTTTATATGTTTTCTTTTCCCCAGGATATAAAGAAAGGTTTTAGGTAGGAAAAATAGGGTAAGATCATTATAGGAGATGTTGAATATCTTTCACCACGATTAGAAGATTATGTTCCGAGTTTTCAAAGACACTAAACTATTACGGTCCTTGAGTTTTGGTTTTTGTTATGTATTAAGTATTCCGAAAAAGAAATGTAATGTTCATGTACTTCAAGTTTGGGGTCTTTATATCAGTAATCTATTTGTGAATTTTCCAAAAGGTAATATTTTTTAAATCATTTTAAAATCTATTTTAATCCATTTTTCTTCTCTAACCACTACATCATGAATTGTATACCCTCTCTTGGCCTTTTTCTTTCTTCAATTACCTCTCTAATATTTATTTGAAAGAATATTGATGTGTTTTTTGTTTTATTCTTAATATTTACGTAAGGTAAAGACCATGAAAGATTATATTATGGATTTTTTTGATTTATTTTAATTATATATCTCAAATACCTAATTTAGAGGTTTTGGTTATATACTCATACTCTAGTGGATTGGTCTTGATTTTGGCGACTCTGTTAAATAATATTATTCCTCAAGTTTAAAGGTGGATGGTCCTCAATAATATCCTTCATTTATATGGGATTCATATAATATAGTGAAGTTGGGTTATATAACCTTGTGTACTACCCTTCTATTTTTTGATTTGTTAAACATCAATATACTCTCTATGATGGAATTGACCTTTAGGTTATGGATCCACCTTAGTTGGGATAAACAAAAATTAAACAAGGTGGATTTTATTGGGATACCTGCCTTGATTTATTAGGAATTAAATGAGTCATATATGTTGGGAATGATATCAATATATTTCTATTTTAGTGTTTGAGTATGGGTAATAGCCTCCATGTGAGAAAAGGGTAAGGATTGAAAATATCTAGTTTAAATTGAGTTCAAAAATTGATTAGTGTAAGAATTTGTCAATGGTATTAACTATTTCTTGAGTTATGGGTTGATGAGATGGTTCGTAAAATGATTGGACAATTTGTGTGTAGTCTTGGTAAAGATGGGGTAATATTTGTTCTTGTGGTGTGCTAGAAATCCAGTTTAGGAGTAATGGGAGGCCAAGAGGGATTTTTTTGATATTGATATTATATATGTGTGGGATTTTGGGATCTATATAAAATTTATTTAGCTTCTTGTATATGTTATTCCCTCCTAGGTATATGAGTTTTATTCAGGTGGTTTCCTATGTTACAATTTCTTTGGTATATAATACATATTTGGGTGGTTGGTTATGTTTCACCTTCCTTAGTATCCAATTACTATAAAAAAGGTTTTCTTTATTATTCCTTCTTATGTTTACCATTACTATATGAAAGTTTAGTTTTATTACACCCACTTAGAATATGATTCTTATTATGGTCTATGTTGGCTTCCATTGGGTAAAAATTTATTCCACCCCTAACAAAGGTTGAAGAAAATAAGTTTGGGGTTCATGGTGGACTAGTTCGTGCATGATAACATAAATTGGGTCTATTTTTGTTATTTTTTACCATTTATTTTTAAATATATATATAAATATATTTCTAAATTTATGTTATTGTACCATAAGTGGTGTTATAATATGTTTTAAATTCATACCCTACATATTCACCTCAGGGGGTGAGAAAATTTCACTATCAGGGATCTAGGGAAGGGGAAATAACCTAGGGAAGGTTTATGATATTAGAGCGATGGTATTGGATATAGAGGTAGTACTATGGTTTTATAGTTTACCTTTTTTATAAAATTTAATCCTTTATTCTTTTACATTTCTATTTTCCCATGTATATGACCTATTAATTACCAGGATAACCCATTTACTTTACAATATATTACTACATTGGGTAAATTTTTTATTACATGTTGTAACACCCCAAGGTTTTGAAAATAAATAAAGAATGAAATTTTATAATCTATCCATTAAACAAAACTTTGCCTCTTCTATGTTTTGAATTTTGAAAAATGGTCATCTATAGTTGTGTTCAGTAAGTCATTTGGAGACTGATAGAACAAACTTGATTTTTGGTGAATAGTAACATACCCTTATGAATATTAATATGAATAGTAATATGAATAGTAATATTCCCCTTGAATATTAAATAATAATATTATTTTATTTTGTTAAGGCAATATGATAATGGGATCTTAATTAATTTTTCAATGTCACATAAAACTAATTACACTTCAAGAATGTTATTTTTCGAATTAACTATGACCTTATTTAAAAATTAAATTAATAATATTTAGAAAATTATTTTTGAAAAATGGATTTCAATTTTTAATTATACATGTAGAAAAATGGTAGGGGTGAATTTTTGGGATTTTCCTGCAATTCTAGAATTTCTGATGAATAGTGAAATACGATAAAATACCGTATATACAAATTATCATTTAAATACACTAATTATGACATCATATGTGATGTATGGCCACTTGGTTCGAACTCACATGCACTTATTACTATTATGGGTTACATGAAAAAATACTATTGGTTGTCTTGATGGAAATAATAAAATAATGAATTAAATATTCAAAAATTACCCCTCTCCTCCACTATAAAAACCCCTCACCACTCCCTCTTCTCTTCACTCCTCTAAGACTTGAATCTCCTCAAAGTTCTGCCCAATTACCCTTCCCTAGTCTCTACACATGTCTAAGAAGCTTTTGTTCTTTCCAAAATACCAAAACACCTTCCCTTAAGGAGTTTCTCAAGGAGGTTATTTCAAGAGGTAAAGTACCCTTCTTTTTCATTTGGTTTCATTTCAATTTATCTTATTTTATTATCCTCTCCTCACCTCCTCTATCCAAATGATCATGATAACTCCATTAAAATCTATATACTGGATTTATATCATGTGAATGAAAGAACCATCATAAATATTCTTACTTCCTCCCTTTTATTTTATAAACTAAATCAACATCCATGAGGTTCCAATTTGTAACCTTCGTGGACGATGAAGTTTTGTTCTTCAATTTATTCTTCATTACTGGTCATGAAACAATATTCATGGTTTAACCAGACTATAATATATGTTTCATAACCTAATTAATATTCAGGAACCATAATATGTACATATAATTAAGTTATATGAAAAAACTAGTTCATAATATTCCAAATACCGCCGAATAATCGAAGTGGTGTTCATCTAATGATTCATCTTCATTCCATGTAAAAAAATTATAGAAATGGACATTAACAATTCTGGATGTTCATAAATAATATTTAATTTCATTTCTGGAGATTTACATCCATTCCATTTCATTACTTAAAAACAATTGAACCAAATATGAAAATAAAGGAAACGAACACTCCAGAACGACGAAATTCAATACAATAACTTGTCAATAAAGACATAAATGAACTAACCAGAATTATGGTAAAATAAATATATGTCTAATAGGTTCTGAAATAAGTTATTAAAAATTATAATTTCATATTCTAGGAGCTTAAGTACAATAGAATAACACGTTTGGAGTTAAGGTAAGGGTTTTTCTACCCGAACTTCCATTTTCATTTGGGATACTTTCATTGTCTAATTACCTCAATGAAATTATTATGTATTGTTATGTAATCATAATATATTATGTGTGAGTATCATATATATGTGTAAAAACCAGAACCCTTCCTTATTTTATGGATAGTTATATATTTTTAAAGGAACTTTCAAAGTTGTTTCCAAAATACAAGACCGATCCAAGGGAATTTCTCAAATTCTTTCCTATTTTCAAGGGCACTCTATGATCTGTTTTTAGAAACCTTTATCTTTATAAAATCACTCATTTTATTATGAAAATACTATCTTACCTCACTTCTAGTTTTATACAAATATTTTTCCAAAATAACTATTCTTTTCAAAATAAAAGAGTATTTATCTCAAGAATTGCTTAATGATTTTATAAGAGTGTTTTCGTCTAATTAAACACTCTTGTTGATTCCATGGTATTATTGGGTTTAATAATTTATGAAGTAATCTACCATATTTTATTTAATGGTTTATGACCAACTCTATTGTGGATGATCTTTCCTAAAACCATTCACCATATTATTCTGAATGGTTAGTGTTTATGTTCAATAATTGGGGAAAGTTTCTTACATTTCATATGATAGTTTCAATATGAATGTATATGTTGTTTATGATTATCCCCAATCATATGAGGAATTCATTGGAATTATTATGTGATGGGTGGGGCCCGCTATAGCCCCTCGATGCATCGGTAGGTCTCATGAGACAACTAGACAAGGAATTTGCCAAGGCCTTTCCCAATGTGATATGGATTTTGGTCGAGGCCTTAATCATTAGACGTTTTGGCCGAGGCCTTGACAAAATGTTTCAGAATGTTCGGAATTATGCATTCCATCATTATGAATTCAACTATTGATATTTCACGTGGTTATTCGACTAGTAGAATACCCATGATTATGTTTTATTATGGCATTATTTACTCAACTCATATTCCTTCCATAATGTGTTTAAGTTTATTATTAAAGGCACATGTTTTTAATTATTCACCATGTCTAATATTTATATTATCTTCCTCTGTATTGCTTACTCTTACTGAGCGTTTGAGCTCACCCCTTTCTTATGTTTCATTTTCTCAGGACATGAAGAAGTTTATTATGAATGACATGCTGAAATAACCTAGGAGTTATGGGTGTTGTCTAAGGAGTTTCCATGTTGTTTTTCTCTTCATGTTGTAATATTGAACTTATTTATATATCTTGTTTCCAATAATACTAAACTAATCGGTCCTTCGGGATTCATATTCCTTGTATGTATGCCAATGTAATAAAATAAGGCACCGACTATGGGAAACTAGGGTCAGGTCCTTACAGTTGGTATCAGAGGAAGTTTAGTAGAATACTTGGAAACTAGATTTATAAAACGTAGAATTAGGGAAGAGTCCCTAAGTTAGTCTTTTAGGATATATATACTATAACATCCTGGTATTTTGGTAAGGAATAGATTATGTGGATCTTTCAAGCAATACATCCCTGTCTGGATATGAGCAGGTAGAGGCGACTCTGGCACAGATGTATCTAGGGGTAAAACCCAAAAACACCACTTTGAGCTAGACTCGAACGGGAAATGGTGCACGAAAACAGACCTTGCTGCACTCTTGGTTTCGACACTCCCAGGGGATATGCTTAGGATAATTCACATTTTCTTTACAATCCATTATGAAGGATTGAAATGTAAAATATTCCTCAAAGAAACCATATTTGTGAATATGGGATTATCCATGCATAATATCTCAATTTTTCTGAGTGTTTTTAAGTTAAGATTATACATTATGATTCATAACCTAATCTAGTGTATGCCATTATCTAGATATGGCACCTAGTGGACGGAATGGAAATCACACGAATGCATGTGTCCCTTGTGGGGATTTTCTTCCGACGCATGATAATGATGTTGGATCTGGTGCTGTGATTGGTGCTAAGAAACTCATAAATATACTGGGAAAACTTAATCAGGTTATGAATAATAACCTTACCCATATGGAGCATCTGGATCCACCACATGGAGGAGCCATGCTAGATCACTTTATGAGACAACAACCTCCATCATTCAATGGGACTACAAACCTGTTTGTAGCAAAGCAATGGATATGTTCCCTTGAGAAGATATTTCTCGCCTTGGGATGTAATAAAAGAGAGAAGGTTGTCATGGAATTATATCGTCTATCGGGAGATGCAGATCAGTGGTGTTCATTGTAGGGTCCTGAAAAATCTGCAAAGGAGGATGATAATACCCTTAATTCACGAGGGGATTCTACCCAATTTCCCTCAAAGAAGTTGGGAAAAAATATGAAGAGAACCCAAGAAATCAGTAAAGGACCGAACGGTCCACGTACCTGTCCAAAAGTGATGGTACACGGCCGGTTCAGCAGTCCGCCTCCTCTGTGGACCACTGTCGTTCGCAGAATGGAGGCAGGAGCCCTTCGCGGGCGTGAAGCAGGACGACCGCTAACCCGGTTCACCGTCATGAACCGCCCCAGCCGCGGACCACATTGACTGGCTTGGACTGCATCTGCTGTCATTCGCGGAATAGAGGCAGAACCCTGCATGGCCACGAGGTACTCCCTAAGGTAGTTTAGTTTGTGGGGGAGATGTGTTCAATGCCCCCCTGTGGGTTGCGGATTGACCAAGTCATCTGTAAACCGGGTTTTCGGTCATGGGCCTCCGCAAAAGGTGCCTCATGACCACATATACATCTCTTTCCCCACTCTATAAAAGTATATCGAGGGGGAAGAGGAAGGGGGAATTTTGGGGGAGGCAATTGGAGATCGATCAGATTCGAGTGGAAGGATTTCTAAGTAAGGAGCTTAGGATTTCGCAAACAGTGAGGTTCCAGTTCGCGGATCAGAACATTTATGAAGTTGAAAGCGAATTAATAAGGAATCAAAAACGAATAACAACTTGGTGAACTGTGAACTTAAAATATCAAAGAAAAGAAGACCGCAAACCATGGCCCCTCCACGGATGCACTATCCGCGGACCAGGGAGTTTATGCCCCTTTTCTGATCCGTCGCACCACGTAGCACCCTCCTACATGGGCAAACCCCCGACCGATGAACCCCCGACCGGCGTTTCCCTCGGCTGCCGCTGCTCACATGGATCCCTCTGCATACCAACATGGTACGTGGGTCAAAATAGAAGATACAAACCACCCTGGTTTGTGGGATTCCCATCAGTCTGTGGACCACCCTGGTTCGCAGATGGCCTCCCCAGC
The DNA here is from genome assembly GCA_963277665.1 of Viscum album. Taxonomy (NCBI): domain Eukaryota; kingdom Viridiplantae; phylum Streptophyta; class Magnoliopsida; order Santalales; family Viscaceae; genus Viscum; species Viscum album. The sequence goes on along the minus strand of OY728132.1, from coordinate 1,332,588,135 downwards.
CATGTAGCACTTCCCTACGTGAAGGGCACCACCACTCATACACCTTTGTGGCCTGCCAGATCCTTCAGAGTTTCCATTCCCCGAGTCAGATAAAATACTTCCAATCTGGCCTGAACCTCCGAAACCCCCTCATTGGACCATTCATTAGCCCCGAGCCGAGGCCTCCACCAGAGCCAAAAGACCCGTGTGATGTAACCTTCAGGCACATCAGTGCGCCGTTTTGAGTTAACATACCCACAATAAGCAGGGGAGAAGGGGTTTCTATGGCCCTTGAGTGGATTTCCAAAGCATTCTTGGGTTTAAATTCCCATGGTAATGCGGATTCCGAGCCCAGGAGTCCCCTTTCTGCCCCTACACTTGTTAGGACTGGGTCACTTCTCCCCTCCCTGGGAAGTGGCAAGCTACCTATCATAAGTAAGCCCCCATGCACCTCCGTAATTCCCCACGACCATGGCCAAGGAAGGGTGTAGTCTGGAAGGGTGTTGTTCCTTTATTCTTTGGGGCCAAGTCCCTCTCCCTTTGTGCTTTATCGCCCTGGGCATCCATCTCGGAGTAAGACCCGACTTTTTGGGCTGCTCTATGCATAAGCCCCACTCCACTTCCTACGGACGCACGTTTTGCGACATGATCATCTGGTCCCTACTGCCTCTTGTTTCTCACACCGAGCATGACTCACGTGGGCTTAGAGTAAGCATCGACCATGACATCCTCTCCTAGGATTCCTCAGAGCGTAAGCCCCATCCTCACCCAAACTACGTGGACTTTGATTCCCCACCACAGGGATACGTAGGAAGCCTCCAAGAGGTTCACGCCCGATCACCATCGGACCCCCAGGTCCACATTCACATCAGTTCTCCGACACTCCCATTAGAAATATGTGGACTTTGATCCCTATCTCCTAGGAAGGGTACGTAGGAAGCCTCCCTGAGGTTTAAGCCCAACACCCGGTCGATCCGACCTTCTTTACGTTGGTTCACCGCACCAACCTAGGGTAGCCTAGAGTGTAATTCCCATACCACACCGAACCACGTGGATTCTGATTCCTCTCATGAGGATACGTAGAAAGCCCATATCATGGGTTCGATCCAGACACTCAAGTCATTATACTTCCCCCCTGGATGACAATAAACTCCAGAGTGCCTGGTTATGAGGCTTTAAACTAGTGTCGTCTCAGTGAGTCCAGACTCTTCGGGGTCATTAATCCAACGAGGGATGGTAAACCTCAGGCATAAATGATTCTAAACCCCTACATCCAATTGACAATTTCCATCCAGGAGTAATCCATGGATACTATGCTTGGGTATAAACCAAAGATTCACGAACATATGAACATGTATTAAATCTATAAGAGAGTCACGAAACAAGAAATAATTCCCCCCAAAAGGGTGCAATGATCCCGACTTCTCATCCTCTCGACCAATGCGAGTTCTTAAGCATCGCTGGTCAAACCACCCAATGAACGCCTGCCTTTGGAAGGCAGGTCCATGTATTTATGGATATAGAACCGTTGGGTATTTCGAGGTGAAAACGTTGCACCTGGTATGAGTGATTAAGCAGAACCCAATATTCTCCAATCAACCGCTGGGTAGCGCACGTTTCTCCCCCATGACCCCGTCGTGCGCCGCGAGACAAAAAATGGTGAACCTGACGTTAATATTTAACCAAGCATGATGGATTTAACCTCCCACCATGTTCCCCCTTTATACCCACAAGGAGGGCCAAGCAAGGTCATTAATTACGCATGGGGTCATGAGATGCTGCTTTGATGGGTTTTTTGTTTGTATTTGTTAAAATATTTTACAGGTACCACTCAGAACTCCCTTCGATACAATGGAATCATGAAGGAACTCATAGGCGCGTGCTTCCAACAATGCAATGACCGGACTTCCTCACCAACAGAGGACCCCGTCACCTACCCAGCATCTTCAACGCTGGGTCTCGGATGCGTTGATCCGAGAGTACCATGTGTACGGTACTCTCCCGACGGTGGAGGCGGCTATGCATGCCCTCCAATCTGCCAAGACCCGCTAGTATCTCACCCAGCAGCGGCCGTGAAGGAAGATTCAGATGACCCCTATTGCTATCTCAAACCATTTTGGGAGTCTATCCTCAGAACGAGACAACGCGTACCTCCCTTATCTTAGGGAGGCAGATGAGGTCGAAGTTGAGGACTTCATCCCCACTGAATGGGGGTTCTGCTCAAAGGCCCCCACTAGAAGACGTCATCACGGTCACACCGCGACTCAAAATCCTCATGATAAATAGGAGGTCACCCCGAGGATCTAGGCCCACGTTCCCTGAGCTCCGGCCCCTCAAACCGCCCGAAGAGGGCAGAAAATGTACAACCCGGGACCAGTCATCACCCTTGTCCTTATGGAGGAGCTCCGCTGCCCAGTCACAGAGACGTATCATGAACGGGCACATACACCTGTTCGCTCATCCAAAGCCTGCCATCCAGACATGGAGACATCATACGAGCAGGCGGGCATCCCCGTCGGGCTCTATCATGCCCGTCGCTCACACCGGACGACACCTACCCGGCAAGAACCTCTCCCTTCCCTGGGTCGTGAAGCCCACCAACCTGACATGGTGGCCACCCTGCGCCTGCAGGACCTGCTCCTAGTATATTCTCTTGACACCTACCATCCCGGCATGGTGGCGATTAACAAAGCCCTCCGTCCATATGTGGTGGAAATTAATTGGCGAGCACATCTCCCTGCCAACAAAGGCCACCAACTCAATACAGTGGGAAACCAACAAATGCAGGGCTAGCTCCCTGCGGATGCAAGTAAAGTCCACCTTCTCAATGTTGTGGAAAACGGAGAGATAAACCGGCATATCCCAGCCCAGGGGCATATTCGTTCACCTTCCCCGACACAGAAGAATTGTCCGTACCCACTGACCACCGGAGGACTGGAGCAGGATATTCCTACTACGATACTGGAATGGGCCTTCATACCCGTTCCAACCAAAGATGTATCTCTGCATATCCTGGTAATGATAGAGTAGAAGGTATCGATCCCAGATCATATCTTCCAGAATTTCCAAAATGTGATTGCATCAGCGGAAACATCAAGGACTCAGGCCTGTGAGCCCATCTCCCCAATTGAGGCGAATCATCTAAGAGATGAGATAGCCACCTCAGAGCAGATATGCATCACTGATTCTGCCCAGGAAGTTCGCGGACTATATTCTATGACGCAAGGGAAACTGGATTGAGCAGCTTCACTCGTTCCAATTGGGGGACACCCTTCCATCACGGTGGATGCTCCAGAGCAGGCATATATTCCTTGTAAAAGTCAATATGTTCATCGGCGTATACCAGAAACATCACGGGACCCAATTAGAAAAGGACCCAAAGGACAAGGCTGTTGTCAACAGAAGACGGTCCCCGCTGCCCACAAAAAATCTCTCCGAACGTGCCGAAGGCATCCGGAAAATAAAGAGCGGGTTCATGACTCTGCTCTGCTGAAAGATGGAGTTCCCGATGCCACTAAGCGCATATCGAAGGCTCAGAACCCTGACCACCCATTACCATATTATGGGAGTGGCAGTAGCAGTTGCAAAGGTCCTCCCCACAATGTCGCTACCAGCAGCTCTGAAGGTCCTCCCCAGAGCATCCGCAGGGGCCTCCCCCACGAGAATATAACGATCGATCACGAGAGCTTCTCTTTTGATGTGAGTCACGGAAACCCTCCACATGACCATAAGATCGAGTATCAAGAAGGTCCTCAACTTAATGTGGTCCACCCTGAAGGTCCTCCTTAAGGTATACGCTGTAAGCACTCTCTATGCAGTGGGACCACGGATTATGATAGTAGTACTCGCTATCATTGTCGCCACTACAGAGGCCCTCCCCAAAATGACATATCATCACGACTAGAAGGCCCTCCCCTTGTCGTGGCCTACCCTGAAGGTCCTCCCCAGGGGTTACATTGCAATGAAACTCCGTGCATCCAGGCATCATATCACAGTGGTAGTCCTCGCCACTCTGATAACAGAGGTCCTCCCCATAGAGACGTCAAGCAACGAGAAGGACCTCCCCTCATTGCGGTGCATTCTGAAGGCCCTCCCCAGGGTGTAACCTGTAGATATTCTCCCTGCGGCAGCTGTAATGGTAGTCCTTGCCATTGTAGTGGCTGTGATGGTAGTCCTCGCCACCATGACCACCATTGCGAAGGTCCTCCCCACAGTGGACCCAAGTAACAAGAAGGTCCTCCCCTTGTCACAGTGTGTCTTGAAGGTCCTCCCCAGGATGCACATCGAATGTCAAAGCATGATGGCAGTTATTGCGAAGGCCCTCCCCGTAACAACGCTACGCAGCCAGAAGGTCCTCCCCTTGCTGCGACACGCCTTGGAGGTCCTCCCTAGGGTATGCACTACAAAAGTCCTCTATGCAGTGAGGCGTCTAGCAGTAATGGTAGTCCTCGCCATTGCGAAGGTCCTCCCCACAATGACATATCATATTGACAGGAAGGTCCTCCCCCTGCCGAATCAAGCATAGAAAATCCCTTGTATGCTGAGGAACTTAGAAGGATGGTATCAAGTATGTCATATTACCAAATAGTCTCTAACAGAACCATTATTCAATTGGGAGACGTTCTGGGGCCACATTCATCTTATGAACCACCTCGGAATCGCCAACATGACAATTCGATACCTACCGGTCCCACTTCCTCCGACCACGCTATCAGTGAGCATCTCAGTTGGGATGACCAGGTAGAGGAATCACTAATGGAGGAGTATGCCGACATGTTGCGCCTAAGGAAACGACTGGCCAGGGATGATATACCAGTTATGTTTTGGCCCATGACCACCTCTCAATTCAACATACCCAGAAAGTTGTCGGAAGAATGCATGCACGACATCCACTAAAATATATGGACAACCCTCCGCTGACTGAAATCAAGATTACTACCCTATGATGGGTATGCAGACCACTTTAAGATAATAGGAGACCTCCTGCATCACATCGACCTGGAAGCTCTTCCTTCGGTGCGTCAACAACGACCCAAGAGGTGTAAAGGAAACATGGAGATAGCCTACGTCTGTGCACTGCACCAGTTGTGTTGCCTCATCGGTGACGCTCTGACAGGAGTCTATATCAGGGGATGGGGGGAACATGGAGCTCTGCATTTCACTCTGATACCCACCTAGAAGAACCCATTTGGCATGGTGTCTTGCAACGTCATCCCATCAAGACAACAATAGGGTGGGGACCCTGCTCAGGAAAAACAACACACCCAACAAAGACAGGCCTTGAGTAAGTCCCAGAAGCGTCAGGCCCGATGGAAACGACCCATTCAAGAACTCCTGAACCAGGCCACCGAGAGAATACAACAAGCCTCTCGCCTAAGAGAGGCCAATCAGCGGTCATTGCCTGCCTCTCCCGAAGAGATTTATTCACAGAAGAACTCGGCACCAAACCCAGTTCACCCCTGAATGGGGGAATGTGAGATCAGGCAGGTCACGATAGCAGCAGCCACCACCACAATCTAGGTTCAACCCCAGCCTACAGGGCTGGGGGCATTTTTAACAACAAATTCCACCATAAGACCTATAAAAACGGGAAGAGACTCAACTTCCAAGGAACGGAGCCAACCCCAGTCCTCACAGCTGGGGGCATTTTTACCTCCTAAAAAACAACCTCCCCCACAAGAATCAGTATTCTCTCATCTAGGGAGGACAGTCAGAAGAGGAGGTTCATGCCCTATCCCATCTTTTGAATCATTATCCCCTTCAAGAGGGAGGCGTACCGTAAGGTCACATCAAAGAACTCTCCGCGTCACCCTTCATCAAGGAGCCTGAAAGAAATCCAGGGACAGAAGAGGGAAGACCAGTAAAAGATGTGGGAGATCCTATTCCTATTTGGAAGATGACATCTTCTCCACCCCGTGATATGCATCCATCAACGCCATAGAGGTTAACCCCATGGGTAACACCGAAGATGGTGCAGATCCAGATGGATCGGGAGATGATGGTTTCATTCAGGCTGTGACTCACAACGAACCACCAGGTGTGCACACTCAGAACCAGTGGGCCACTCTAAACATGGCCGCCCCTTCAGCTAACCTTACATTACTCACCCTGTGATATCCCAATAAGGATAAGAACAAAGGACTGATTACCCTTAACCCACCTCCTTCTCTCAATAAAAATGAGCCGCTTACGCTCGAAGAGAGGTTTGCTTGACAGGAAGAGGAAATGAAAGAATTAAGGCGAATTAAGGCTGAGCTACTCTAGAAGAACCGTCTTATTGAAAGCGCATCCCAAGAGGATCCACATCATGCACTCCTAGTAAGTGTACCTCAAAGGCCAAGGTTTTCCCCGACAAGAGAAGCACGGTCAGGGATCCCGCCCAACGAGGTGCCCGGCCCGTCCAAATACCTAAATGTGGATCCGGATGAATACCAAGACTTCCCTCCACTCAGGAAGAAACCAGAGAAAGTGCGTCAGAACCCTCCGAAGGTGTCACAAACGGCACATGCACCCTAAGTGCCAACCGAGTTGGATCCTCAAGCAATGCCTCAGGCTACACTTGCCCAGGACCGGGCCCAACAGGTTGTAAACCAGGGTCTCACCAACACCATCGAGACACTGAAATCTCTATTGGAAGCAATGGAAGGTCGACTTGCTCCGATACAGCCAGAGTGGAAGCCCTACCTGGATTGGGTGAGAAACACACCACCTCCACCCAATTTTGGGAGCCCTGTATTCCCTATTTTCAATGGATCAGGTGATCCGGAACAACACTTGATGCACTACGCGTCTTATTTGCGACCCTATGATGGGAAATCCATAACAACATGAAGCAGTGAAACTCAGATCCTTCGTGTGGACCTTGCAAGGATCCACCTTCGTCTAGTACACTAGTCTTTCAGCCTAGTCAATAGAAAGCTGGGAAGACATTCGACAAAAGTTCCTATTCCACTTCAGCTTGACGTTGCCTAAAACAACGGTCATCGACCTCATAAACTACAAGCAGAGGGAGAAGGAGAGGGTCTCAGATTTCATCACTATATGGAAAGGTATGAACTACTCCTTGAATAGGCTAATGCCTCAATATGAGTTTCTTTCCATATGCATCGATAATCTTTGAGATGAGCTGCGAACAATGCTTATACCAGTGGAGTGCACCACTGGCTTCTGCCATCTCTCGACCATTGCCCAGAGAATTGAGGAATCCCTGCAGCGGACTAAACTAAAGTCCCAAATAGCCTCACAGGCTCCTAAAAAGTGAACAGTTAGAGATGAAGCATCCTCTATCACGCTCAAGCCATCCCCTGTGCCTGCTCCACAACTCAGGACTCCACCAAATCATCAAGGGCCCCCTGTGTATCAGCGGCCTCCTCCGCCTAAGCAGGACGATCAGAGAGGATCGAAGTAGAACCATTTTTAGGAATGAAGACACAAAGTATACTCGTTCTGAGAGGACCAAGTCTGGGGCTACTTCATTGCTGCCATGAATTGCAACTTTCTCCGCCTCCCGGAGCCAAGGAAACCCGAAGAAGTTAGCCGCGATGATAGGCCAGATTACCGTACCTACCATAGAATGTTGGGGCACAATATTTGGGAATGATTCGTCTTCAAAGACCTCCTTAAAAGGATGGTAGACTCCGGGCAGGTCGAGCTAGGACCACCCCCAGCACATGTGACATATATTTCCACCAATAACTCTGACAAAGGGGAGGGGTGTAAAGAAGTCACCAGTAATAAGGGGCAGAAGTTTGATAACTGGATGACTCGTAAGACTATCAATCAATCCCGGGGCATACTCTGAGCTCAATTACAGTAGCCGGTGTTACCACCAACAGCCCCTGATGCCACACAACCGACAATATCGGCCTCACAACCCTCCATGAGCCGGTCATCCAGGCGTAATCGAGGAGGGATGAGACAAGCGCAAGAAGAGCAGTCCACGACGAGGCCAAAGTTAGCCCCGATGCTGTCAGATTTCATGCCCTCGAACTTGGCGCCATGGGAACCGACCCACCAAATGACACCATCAGGGACAACCAACCAGGTTGACCTGTCACAGGATGAGGAGTTAATCTTTGGTTCCATCAATGTCATCCATATAATGGAATCATTCCCTGATGAGGGGTATGGTTATGAACCCGAGTTCCCGACATAAAGGGTCGTAAGGGGGAATCACAGAGGCAGGGGATATCAGGGGAGGCACAGTCGAGGCCGAAATCAACCCTACGGTTGGACCTCGGCCCAAACTGTCAATATCGTAGAAACCCATGGGATATCCCTTCAATAAACTCAGCGAAAGAAAGAATATCCCTCCTCCTCCACAAGTGGACACTCTTCCCCCATCATTCTGCGGTACCCATCGGAGGAGGAATAAGTGTCTAGCTGCCTAGTGCATGCAAACAGACCGGCCGGGCCGAATCCCCAAAACATGGGAACACTGTTGACATCTGACCCCACGGCCAGTCCCTCCTTGTCTCATATTCCATCTCCCAAGCTGCCCTATAAGTCTCTCCCACCAATGGGGAAGCGTCGGCTGCTAGAATAGAAATACGACATCCTTAAGCAGCTGGCGTTGGTACCAGCCAAACTGTCAATCCTGGATGCCCTAGGTTTGTCAGCCGACCTCAGGGAGGCACTTATAGAAGCCTTGCTCAGCCCCCAGGAGTTTCAAGATGAGGTAGCTGCCACCGAGATTTACCAGACAGAGACTGGCTCGGCTAAATGCAATCCAATGATTTCCTTCACCGATCAGGATGAAGATGTCGTCGTGCAAGGACACATCAAACCACTATTTGTGTCCAACACACTAAATGATGTTGAGATCCGTAAATTCTTTATTGACAACAGCTCTTGAGTTAACCTTCTCCCCCTATGGACACTTCGTAAGTTTGGCTACAATGAGAATGACCTGGTACCCTCAGCCACAACTCTGTTAAGTTATGAAAGGAGTGAATAGAAACCAATTGGACAAATTAAGCTAAAGACCCATTTTGGAGACCTTTTGGCTTATTCAGAATTCCAAGTGGTCTGAAAAAACACGACGTTCAGTACCCTTATTGGGAGCCCTTCGCTCCATAAGACCATGGCCATTCCTTCATCCTACCAACAGTGTATCAATTATTACGTTAATGGGAAAATTTGGTAATTGCATGCCAACAAGGCCCCTTTCGATCTCTCTGAGTCACATTACATTGACGCCGAGTTCTATGAGAAAAAGAAGAAAAAGCCTTTGGCCGATGGTGTTGACTAGATACCCGCTCCAAATGGTCTGGAGATGGTTCCTGATGACCCCCTCAAACAGCTTGGTAGAGACTACATACTTCCCATCAACCATTTTGAGAGCAGGGGTTCAAGTCCGGACACACACTCAGTTGTCCTCATGACTTCAGCCATAACGGCCGAGCGTGACAATGTGGGAAAGACCGCTAACCCTCAATCTGGGGACGAATACTCAAACGGGGATGCCCACGATGCCTCGCCCTCCGAAATACTAGGATCCCGAGCCAAGAGATCTCCCCTCGTCAGATCAAGAAGATGAGGATTTGGGAGAAGAAGAGGAGGAAGATCTCAATGATGCACCTCCCATATTTGAGGAAGGTATCACCACCACTGTGGACGAGATCAGGGAAATAAACCCGGGTACCAAGGAAGACCTGAGGCCCACTCTCATTAGTACGGCCATGTCTCCCGAGGATCATGAGGTATATACCTCCTTCCTGAGGCAACACCGAGATGTATTTTCCTAGAATTACACAGAAATGTCGGGACTCGATCCTGAAGTGGAGATGCACCGCTTAGGTCTGACAGAAGACCACCAGGGTTATAAGCAGGCTGCCAGAAGGACACACTCCTCACATATTGCCAAAATAGAGGCTGAGTTCAATAAGACTATTAAAGCGGGATTCATTCAGGAAGTCCAATACCCCATATGGTTGGCCAAAATTGTCCCTGTCAAGAAAAAGAACGGACAAATCCGCATGTGCGTTGACTTCAGAGATCTCAATCGGCATTGTCTGAAAGATGATTTCCCAGTCCCGATCACTGAATTATTAATTGATGCAATGGCCGGGTATGAGGCTCTATCCTTCGTGGATGGATATTATGGGTATAATCAAATCAGGATGGCCCAAGAAGATGAAGAATCCACTACCTTCAGAGCCCCTCAAAGAATATTCTGTTAAAGGGTCATGCCCTTTGGTCTCAAGAACGCTGGCACCACATATTAGCATGCCATGCATCATATCTTTAAACCATTCCTATGGAGATTCGTTGAATGCTACGTGGTTGAATTGGTGGTTAAGTCCAGACAGCGCTCAGATCACCTGTCAGACCTTAAGACCGTATTTAACAAACTTCGGCAGTATAGCCTAAAGATAAACCCCTTGAGATGTGCCTTCGGGGTTACCTCATGGAAATTCCTTAGATTCTTCGTATGCCATAGTGGCCTCAAAGTTGACCCTGAAAAGAAAAAGGCTATCCTTGGCCTACCACCTCCCCGCAGTCTCACCGAGTTGAGAGAATTCCAAGGGTACCTGGACTATATCAGGCGGTTCATAGCCAACCTGGCAGGAAAATGTTTTCCCTTTACCAGGCTAATGAAGAAGAGAGTCACATACCAATGGACAGATGACTGCCAAGAGGATTTCGATGACCTAAAGAGGTACCTCTTAAGCCCACCGGTGCTCATGCCCCTAGTTGAAGGAAGACCTCTCATCCTATACATGACGACCCTAGAGCGGTCGCTGGGAGACTTCCTCACACAAAAGAATGATGCCGGTAGTGAAAAAAGTCTCTATTACCTCATCTGAACCATGATCGATGATGAAACTCGATAATAAAACATTTAGAAGAGTTTTTTGGACTTGTTATTCACAGTTCAAAAGTTGCGACATTATCTGCAGCATCATGAAGTCCATTTGGTCTCACGTAATAACCTTCTCAAGTACATCCTCAGCCGCCCAATGCTGACCGGGTGCCTATCCCGATGGGCAGTCATCTTGAAATAGTTTGACATCTGGTTTGTGCCTCATAAGGCCATAAAATTCTAGGCATTAATAGATTTTCTAGCAGAGAAACCCTCAATATGGACTACCGCACCAGACGTCGAGCTACCCGATGAAGACATCTTCGTGGTTCAAGAGGATCTCCCAACATGGGAAATGTACATCGACGGTGCATCCCGAAGTCTGACCAGAAAGAGGATGGAAGATCCCAAATTTAACAAGGTGGGTTTGGGGATAATACTCATGTCCCCAGAAAAGGCAGTCTTGCCATATTCCTTCTTCCTGTCAGAAGGATGTACGAACAATGAAGCGGAGTATCAAGCCCTCATTGCAGGCCTGGAGCTCACACTCCAGGCACAAGCACAACACCTTAAGGTAAAAGTTGACTCAAAACTGTTCATCAAGAAAGTCAATGGTGACTATGCTATTAAAAAGGAGGAGTTGATTCCCCTGTTTGACCATGTCTGAGGGTTAATAGAGAAATTATCCATAGAACCAACATTGACCTATATTCCCCGGTCTCAGAATGCCCAGGCTGACACATTAACTAATCAGTCCATGGCCCTAGCCGACCCAAACTAGGATGAAATAGTTATCAGTATTTCTCACTGTCGAATGGTCTTGCCATTTGTTCAAGCTAAGACGGAAGAAATCTATGAAGTTAGTCCTGTCCCCGAGCCATATGCTCTCGCCACCAGCTGTATGACCCCCATTGCAAACTACCTTCAACGGGGATAACTTCCATCAAACAGAGCTGAACGAGAGAAACTATGGAGAAGGGCAACCAACTTTGTCCTATATGGCGGTGAGGGTCAAAAATAGGTCCTCTAAAAATCAGGCCTCTACGGAATCCTTCTTAGATGCATTGATGGAGAAGAAACCACTACCGTCATGACTGAGGTACATGCCAGAGTAAGTGGGGCACATCAGTCGAGGTCCAAGCCTTCCCATCAGGTTTGAAGACTTGGGTACTATTGACCCACCGTGGCACGAGATTGCGAGCTCTTTACCGAAAAATTCCACTCATGCCAAATTCATGCCAACTTCATACACCAACCCCCGGAGTTACTTCATCAGGATAAGTACTCCTTGACATTTTTTGTTTGGTGAATGGACGTCGTGGGACCATATCCTCCCACCACAGCCAAACAACTGAAGTATATCCTCAGGGCAACTGACTTCTTTTCCAAATGGGAAGAAGTTGTGCCCCTTAAGGAAGTCAGGGCAAGAAGCATTGTCATCTTTGTGAAAACCAATATTATTACCAGATTTGGTGTCCCTCATACCATACTGATGGATAACAACACAAAATTCTGCTCTGCTAAATTGGAGAAACTATACCAAGAGTATGGTATCAAGGATAACCGCTCATCCCGCTACCATATAGTGGCCAACAGATAGATAGAGGCTTTCAACAAGACCCTATCCAACATTCTCCAGAAAATGGTGGAAAAAGACAAGAAGTCATGGACGGATAAACTCCTCCATGCATTGTGGGCTTATCAAACCACAATCCGCACCGCTACTGAGGCTACTCCGTACTCATTAGTATACAGAACAAAAGAGGTCCTGCCCGTTGAGCTCCAATTACCCTCGCTCTGTGTCGTTGTTTGTGATCAATTATCCAATGATGAGCAATTAGAAAAGTGGATAGGTGAATTGGAACAACTAGATGAGAAGAGGTTGCGCACTTTGCACCACCTGGAGGTATACCAGAACCAGATTGCACGAGCCTTCAATAAAAAGGTCCGTCTTTGGTCTTTCTTGGAAGGAGAATTGGTTTTGGTCCTCCGAACCCCAATGATACCCGGAAAGAAACCTCAAAAGCTGGATCCCAAGTGGGAGGGACCATATGTTATACACAAGGTGTACTCCAACGGAGCATATGCCCTGATCTCCATGGACAGGCAGTTCATAATTGCTCCTACAAATGCGAGATTCCTGAAGAAGTATTTTGCATAGAAACTAAAAGTATTCCTCGTCCTTAGCGCACGACGTTAAACTGCACGAATAAAGAAAAAATCGTCTGATCTAAAGGACGTTAAACCGCCAAGCACCCAATGGTCCAACCTCTATGACCCTAAACTAAGAGTATTTCTTCCTCACCGCACGACGTTAAACTGCATGGAAAAGAATATTTAAAAATTCCCCCTTCCCCCGTGTACGGACCAGCCCTGCACAGGGTGTATTTCTTTTAGAGAACCATGTATGGCTTGATTCCTACCTTTTCCGGATATGTAGGGACGCCAGGGTTCCCCATCCTGGCTCATCCATCCCCAAATAAATGCTAAAAATTCCCTCTCCCCCCATGTACGGACTATCCCTACACGGGGTGTATTCCTCATCCTTACCACACAACGTTAAACTGCACGGATAAGGAAAAAATTGTCCGAGCTGCAGGACGTTAAACTGCCAAGCACCCAACAGTCCAACCTCTATGACCCTAAACTAAGAGTATTTCGTCCTCACCGCATGACGTTAAACTGCACAGACAAGAAGATTTAAAAATGCCCCCTTCCCCCATGTACGGACCAACCCTGCACAAGGTGTATTGTTTTCAGAGAACAATGTACGGCTTGATTCCTTCCTTTACAGGATAGGTAGCGATGCCAGGGTTCCCCATCCTGGCCCAGCCATCCCCAAATAAATGTTAAAAATTCCCCCTTCCCCCGTGTACGGACCAACCCTGCACGGGGTGTATTTCTTTCAGAGAACTACGTACGGATTGATTCCTGCCTTTTTAGGATACCTAGCGATGCCAGGGTTACCCATCCTGGCCCAAAAAATCCCCAAATAAAAGTTAAAAATGCCCTCTCCCCCCATGTACAGACCAGCCCTTCATAGGGTGTATTCGTCGTCCTTACCGCACAACGTTCAACTGCACAGATAAGGATAAAAAAAATGCCCCTTTCCCCCATGTATGGACTAGACCTGCACAGGGTTTACTCCACAAAGAACTACGTGAGGCTCGATTCCTTCCCTCGCGGGATACGTAGTGATGCCAGGGTTCCCCACCATGGCCCAGCCATTCAAATTTTTTTTTTCTCACCCCCCATGTACAGACCAAACCTGCACGAGGTGTATTATTCGTCATCACCGCACGACGTTAAACTGCACAGACTTCAGAGAACTGCATGAGGCTTGATACCTTCCCTTGCAGGATACTTAGTGACGCTATGGTACCTCACCCTAGCTCATCCGTACCCAAATGAAAGTAAAAAATTCCCTTTTCCCCTGTGTATGGACTAACCCTGCGCAGGGTGTACCTCCTTCAGGGAACTATGCGTGGCTTGATTATTTCACTTGAAGGATGCGTAGTTACGTCGGGTTTCCCATCCTGGCCCAGAAATTCCCCAATGAAAAAAGTGCCCTCTACCCTCATCTACAGACCAGACATGCACGGGGTGTATTCCTCGTCCTCACCGCACGACGTCAAAACTGCACAGATTTCGTCCTCATCGTACGACTTCAAAACTGCACGGATTTTGTCCTCACCGCACGACTTTAAAACTACATGGATTTCGTCCTCACCGCAGGACGTCAAAACTGCACAGATTTCTTCCTCACCGCACGACGTCAAAACTGCACGGATTTCGTACTCATCTCACGACGTTAAAACTGCACGGACTCTGTCCTCACCGCACGATGTTAAAACTTCACGGACTTCATTGCGACCCACCCAAGATATGTGGTGAAATGATATGGAAATACTCCTTACGCATTTGGATGAATCCTCTCCATACATCAGACTCCACGACCTGGATAATTATGGATCTTCATAACCATTCACGACCATCAGAAGTGGAATGTTATCGACCCCGGGACACCTTTTCATGACTATACATACCATGCCCTCAGCGGCTCTGCATATTGATAGCCCCTGGCCCGTCTACCAAAGGCAATATTTCCTCAGGTGGTACCCTTCCTAGCTCCGTATGCTTACCGGCCTCAGAGCCCCCATATCATATCTCCCAATCCAGAAATTTATGGCCCAGTGGTTTACAATTTTGTCCCCCTTTTTACATACAAACGTTTCCAGGGTATCCCTACCCTGTTAGCCTATGTATCTGCCCATGGTTCACATAACAACCCGCATCTGCGAACATCAAGCCAGGGATAGGATACTTTGGCTCAATGGAAAATTGCAGTGAATATTTTTCTTGTATGCTCGAACACCATTATCCCCGCATGATGAACTCTTTACTGTGAGCAATCTCGGATCTTCATAATCATTCATGGCCATCGGAAGTGGAAGGTCATCGACCCGGAGACACCTTTGTGTGACTATGCATACCATTCCCTCAGCGGCTCTACATATTGATATCCTCTGGCCCATGTACCAAAGGCAAGATTTCCTCGGGCGTTACCCTTCCTAGCTCTGTATGCTTACCGGCCTCAGAGCCCCCACACCACATCTCCTGATCTGGGAAACCTCAGAGTTACAGTTCACAACCTCTATTCCCCACCCTTTTTAGAGTATATCAGAGCATGTTAACTAAGTTATCCTTCGAGTGACTGTAGCAATAGTTACCCAATGGTCCGAGCTCTATGACCGCTAAACTAAGAGTACATTGTCCTTACCGCACGATGTTAAACTGCATGGAGTGAAGGTACACCCCCGCACACAATATAAATCAGCGCAGGGACCTCTCTAAGCTTTAATAGCAACCAGGGCCGAATATGCCCGATATGTCAAGATATTTTCTTACCAAATGATAGACTTTGTGGCCCGGAAAATCGCGGATCCCCATAACCATTCACGGCCATCAAAAGTGGAAATTTATCGACCCAGGGACACCTTTTCATGACTATGCATACCATGACCTCAGTGGCTCTGCATATTGATAGGCCTTGGCCCATCTACCAAAGGAAAGATTTTCTCATGCGATACTCTTCCCAGCTCCGTACGCTTACCGACCTCAGAGCCCCTATATCATTTATCCTGATCCAAGAAACCCTGGAACCATGATTTACACAATCAACCCCTCTCCACGTCTTGGATGTGCCAAGATATTCAATCCCAGTTACATTCTGATCAAGAGCAACCTTTGTAACTACGTCCTTACCGCATGACGTTAAACTGAATGGAACATCTTGGCCGCTTGGAATAAAGCCTCAAAGACCAATCATTAAACATCCAAGGAAATGCCTCTATCTACAAGAATTTTTACTGGTTTAAAAATGCCCCCTGTCCTCACTGTATGATGTCAAACTGCACAACATCCTTTAATAATGCTCCTTGTCTTTACCGCATGATGTTAAACTGCACAGAAGTCGTCCTTACTGCATGACATTAAACTACATGGTCAAACCTATCATGGGTTTAGTAAGGAACGTAGGCTTTTCTCTATCCCTCAGTGCACGGGTCAGACCTGCACAAATCACTATCTCACACCAGCGTGAGAAGGGATGACTTCACCCATTCTCGGGAAATTTATCCAAGATGTTTCTCCCATATCTAGGAACCCTCTCCTCATAAACCATACTCAGTACTCAGAAAAATCCGAACTCTCATAAACCACCCCTGGTGGACCCGAATCTCAATCTTCCTTGAAGTTTCCCGACTATCGAGAGAATGAAATAATTGACCTATGGACACCTTTGCAGGACTATGCATACCATGCCCTCAGCAGCTCTGCATATTGATCGCCCCTGGCTCATCTACCAGAGGCAAGATTTCCTTAGGCAATGCTTCTCTCTGTACGCCCCTTGGCCTTTGAGCCCCCATATCTATCTCGGGATTTGGAAACCCTCTAAGATACAGTTTAACATCCTCTTTCACAACCCCGACTAAATATGGCGGAACGTCTCTGAAGAGATTACCGAGAACCAGGAGAAGCCATCCCAGTCCAGATGATGTCCCAACTGTATGACTTTAAACTGCGCTAAGCTCCAACCATCCTTTGCGCTAGATAAATGCGTAGTATGGGAACCTTTCTTCCACCCTCCTGATTGTTACATATGTTCTTAAACCATTTTAGATGTTGTAGACGCCGGAAAAGTCCGTTGTTCCCAAACGAAGCTCCGGATGCGGAAAGCGAGGTCATATTTGGAGTCGGAAGGATGTTTCGGAGGGCCCGGAGGCCTTGCGCGGAATTTCAGAGGCCCGCGCGCAAAGGTGATGTTCCGCGCGCAAACCCCCCCGGGATGCGCGCAATGCGCCGGTCCGGCGCGCAATTTTGCGCGCCGCGGGTCCGCGCGACTCCCTTGCGCGCCGCGCCCGATTCCGCGCCCGCGAGGAGAATTTCGCGCTCGCACCCTGGATTCCGCGCCCGGGGTTGCCTATAAATATAAGGCGACCCCCAACGTTTCAAAGGTTGCTGGAAGTCGAAATGTCTCTCGTGCGCGCAATTCAACCCCTTCCGCGCGCAATGACGAACTTCAGGTAACCTCCTTTCTTTCGCGCAAGAAAGCCTCGGGGTCCGCCTTCGCGCGCAATCCCCGCTGGCTCCTTTCATTTGAATAAAAACTCACCCTAAGGCCTTTGCGCGCAAAAGAACCCGCTTGCGCGCAATTGCCCCCGGGGTGCGCGCAATCCGGCCTGATTGCGCGCACCCCCCTTCTTTCAAGTGGCCATTCGTTAAAGAATGAGCCGTTGCCCCCGCGCGCTATCCGAAGCCCGGTGTGAGCAATCTCAAGAATCCGCGCGCAAGGCGCTGGCCCAATTGCGCGCCAGCCGCCCCGATTGCACGCCGGCCCGCAGTATTGCGCGCAAAGCTTCCTTTTTGCGCGCAATCTTCCAGGGTCGTCCCCGTTGACCTCCTAAAGGTACCCGCCTGAGTGGCACCCGATGATTCTCATCCCGGGTGCCCGCACCGTGCGTTGTCTTTCCGTGCGGCCCTCCAGGTTCGTGCGAAGTGACATGCACCCATCGTCCGGCAACCTATGCCCAGCATGACGTTAAACTGCATATTCGTCCAGCATGACGTTAAACTGCACATCCGTCCAAGCTGCACGACGTTAAACTGCCTAGCCCCCATCGTCCGCGCTGCAAGACGTTAAACTGCCAAGTGCTTCATCCTCAACACATGACGTTAAACTGTACTTTGTCCGGCAAGACGTTAAACCGTCCGCTTCGTCCTCAACACATGACGTTAAACTGTACTTCGTCTGGCAAGACGGTAAACCGTCCGCAACCTGATCCCGTGCTCCGCACGCAGGGTCCCCCCGGTTTGGATGTGGCCCCCACCCGCTCGTCCCTGCAGGGATGTCGGGATTGTCCCCCTTTTGGGACGATTTAATGGGAGTGGCTTTTCCCTACGGGGGCAGGGTATTACAAACCCCTAGTTTCTCGTGGGAGGCTGCACATGTGTATCTCCATTGCGCCTCCCCACTGCCGAAGCCAGTAGAGGGTCTGACTGGGATCGAGGTGTCTTCTGCTTTCGGTCCAAGTCCCTTCCAACTGAGTTTTGCAGTATCCGGGCTGCCCCAAGTGCGTAAGTCCTGACAGAATGAACTACGTGGACTTTGATCCCTGTCTTCTATACAGGGTACGTAGGAAGCCTCCCTGAGGTCCAAGCCCACCACCTGGTCGTCCCGGTCGTATTTACGTCGGTTCGTCCATCAGTGGACCCCTCCAGGGTTCACGCTTGTGTTGATTCACCTATGAGTCCGCCCCTGTGGGAGACTGCCCGTGTGTATCTCCACGGTGCCTCCCCACAGCCCCCCTTTTCCATTTCCCCTTTTATCGTCCAGCATGACGTGAAACTGTGATCCACCCGGCCGTTCCATCCCCCTCTATGCGAGGTGGTTCGGTTCAATCCTCCGCCCGGCGGCCTCGACCTCTTCGTGAGTCGGCTTGCCGACGTCCAGCATGACGTTAAACTGTATACCCGAACTACGTTGACTTTGATCCGTGCTAACGCGCGGTACGTAGGAAGCCCCTCTGGGGTCCAAGCTCTTCACTCCATCATCCATCCTGATCCTTACCCGGGCCGCCACATCCCGGTGGGGTCATGCCACTTCACTCCACTCCACGTTACTTGGGAAGCCGCCCATGTGCTGGCCCCAGCGTCGGAGGTTCCCCGCAAGGGGTTCTGTCATCTGATCCACTTTTCGTGTTGATCGGTCCGATGCCGTCCCCGCTGGACGTTAAACTCGCGGCATACCCCGTGTTAAACACGGGAAGCTGAGGAAAACCTCAGGTGACACAGTTCCCCGCACCTAGTACGGGATGCCTCAGGCCATCATGCCTTCGAGAAGCCCTATTAGGGACGGAAGACAGACGTGCAGAGCCGCAGTGTTACGACACGCCCCCAGCACCCAGAGCCACCCGGCCTTCTCACCGCAGGTTGCTGCCCCGCCCAGACTCCTTGGAACGTCCGGGCGGAAGCAGCGTAATTAACCGGTGTCGATGAAGATATGGCACCGGGAACGAGATTCACGAACATTCTTAAGTCTATGAGGGAGACCCGGATTAGGCGACAAGTTCCGAGGAGACGTCCAAGGAAGGAGGAGCCGACATCCCATCATCCCGGTTTCGATCAAGGAGCAGACGCCCCTGAATAAGGGACGGATGCCGCCCGCCCTTGGAAAGCGGGACTGCGGGACCACAAGCCGCGCGCCCATCCCCTCGGGTTGACGGGTGCACGCGCGAACGCGTCCTGGCGGAACAGCGTAACCCGACGCACATCCGCACCGAAACAGAAAAATGGTGAACCCGACGTGAATCTCTTCTCCTCGATACGAAGACCGATGGCTTTCAGAGGTGTTGGAAGACCGGCGTGTTGCCCGGCCAAGCATTCAGTCTTACCCGCCAGGGGCTGGGGAAGTGAAATCGGGCACTCCGTCTCGCAACGTCGAGGGCCTGGGTTCCCCCCACGGAAGGCGTCGTGGCACTAATGGTTGGTTGTCGATTCCTTTTTCCTGTCAGTGTTAATGGGTCATTCTCCCTGCTTTCAGAAATCAGGTCGCCCGATCCAGTGCCCGATCGCCACCCGCCCACTGGCGCAGGGACAGGGGAAACACCGACGCGGCTACTCCGCGCGGTCCCGCCCGTTCCGCAGCCGTCCCAGCAGCCGCAATTGCGGGACGACCACGCCCTCTCTCCCCCGCGGAGGTCATCCAGAGAAGGGTGATCAACACCCTGGTGCGGAGATACGAGGAAGAGGGAGTCATCCCCACTAGGGAAATGGCTCGCCTAGACCTTGAGGAGGCTGCGCCTCGCCACCACCGCCGCCCTCGAGGGCCGCGCAGGGAGGCACCGCTGCCTACCTCAACGTCCAACCGCTTCGGGAGCTTATCCCCGGAGCGCTCTGACAGTTCCCTTCCCTATGCGGATGAAGTGGAAGATGCCCGGGACTACCCTATCCGAGGTCCGCTCCAGGGATCCACGATAAGGGCTCCCGCCAGGCCACGGCGACACCGCTGCCAGGCCTCTCCAATCGAGGAACAGGCTCTCCACCTGCCCGCGCCGCTCATCCCGACTCGTCTGTCTCGACGCCAACGTCGGGCGCGAGCGGAAGAGGATGCCCACCTTGGGGCTCTAGCAACAGCGGCCGCACTGGCCCGAGCCACTGCTGGCCCCAGTCGCCAGGCCCCTGCGCATCATGAGCAGGGGAACTTCTATGCCCGACCCGGATCGAGGCCCCGACCGCCCCAGAGGCAGGTTGGGTTGACTCTCCCGGTTGCTGGTACAGACAGTAGCCACCGCGGACCACCTCGCGGTAGCGCTATTCACCAACAGGGGCTACTCCGTGTGGCCGATCCAAGAGGCATGGGTCATCCCACCTCCCGATCTCGGCCCGGAGGCCCGCCCGGAATCATCTCTCCCCGCGTCCCCTTTGATATCTGTCCCGGTGCCCCTCGCACCTTGGTTCCCAGTCCTCTTGGCCCCAGCACCAGTGCGGCCGGAGGACGCCAGGACAGAGATCAGCCCTGCCCCGAAGAACCACCCAGGGGCAAGAAGGCAAGGCGTCGACGCCGAGGGAAGAATGTTACGGAATTCCGGACAGAGATCCGACCGGTTTGCTTCTCTGACTCAGAGGCAGAGTACGATTCGGCGACAGAGCCCCTTCCCCAACCCCGCCAGTCAAGGGCAGGGGTAGGAATGCGGCACGTCAGCCTCGTGCTCCCCGAGAGCGAGATCGATGTGATCCCCGCTTCTCTCCGAAGGTATATCCGGAGTAACGAGGGCCAGGTAGACCCCCAAGGATCAAACTTGCGGTTGGTACCGGCCCCTCCGGAAGTGCCTTCCGTCTCGATCGGAGAACCCGGAGACTCTTTCTGGGGACCGACGGTCGAACCACGATCCGGTGCACCCTCGGCGAGCACCGATGCTACGGCAGGATGTTCGCTCGCCGGCCCGTCCTATCGTGATGTGGTAGCCAGGGCACCGCCACCCTCAGAGGGCGGCCCGGGATATGGAGGCCAATCGGCCTGTTCGCCGTATTCACCGCCGGCCAGCCCGTCGGCCCGGCGGCCCGCCTCGGCACCACTACCAGTTTCCCGTCCGTTCCCAGCCATGGAAGAGGACCAAGGAGATCTGGGTCCCGAGCTTGAGTCGTGGAGCTTCTGGACCGTCCTTGCAGAGGGCCACTTCCCTGAGAAGTTTTGGCCAGTCGCAGGACCGGGCTTTGATGCACCCGAATCGCTCACCCCGGATGAGTTCGAATGCTTCCGCCGAACTCTCCGGGAGACTCGCTCCTGTCTTCACCGCCTACAAATGCCATACCCCGGGAGTCAAGCGCACCTAGAGGATATTGGTGAGCAGTGCCGTCAAATTGACCTGGCCACGCTCCCCGCGGTCCGGCACCCCGGGTCATTTGGGCACCACGAGGCCCTCCAACAACGATGCGTTGAGTGTTTTCAAGTACTCCGCAAAGTTATCGAGGAAGCCACTCCCCACGTGTATATCCGTGGATGGGGGCAGTACGCTGCCCTACGCTTCAGTGTGATCCGCCGACAGCCCGATTCGCTGGGTGGCCCTGAGGGTATATCCCCAGGGACAGGAACGGTCAATATGGCTGACCTGTCGGGAGAGGGGAACGACTTGGAACTTCTCGACGGGGGCTTCCCCCCCGAAGACAAGCCGTCGTCAGACCCATCAGTGAGAGTTACTCGTCATCAGAGGAACCTCCTGGGGCTCCCCGAACCCACTGAAGCACTGACGTTGAGCCGAAACGTCAGCAAAGGAAAAGAGCACAGCGAGGCTGTAAAGCCCGCCGACCCATCTGCCTCCATGCAGAGGGCAGAGGAGGATCCCGAGAAGGCTACGCTACGTCAGCAGCTCGCCGAACAGAAGAGGCTGGTTGACCAGCTCCTCGCCGAGCGCGCTGCGGAGCAGCGGCCTGACTACGGTGATCCCAGGCCAGGACAACAGGGACCGGAACAACCGCACCTCGACGAGACTCTCCCGGGCAACCGTGATTACGCCGTGTTCGCCGACAGGAGAGAGGCCATTGCCTACGGCAAGAGGGCGCGGTATGTTTCGCCACACCCTCCCGAGCGGCGTGACTACCTGAGAGATCCCGCTCGGATTCCTCCCGCTGCCCCAAGGGCCGCTCCGCCCGCCATCCCACGAGCTGCCGAGTTCGACGACTCGGTCGACGACCCGATTGAAGGGCCATGCAATGCGCTCGTGGTTAGAGATCCTCGCCAGGACTGGAACCCATGTCCGGACGATCCGATGGCGGCACTCATTGCCTAGAGAAGGGGGCAATGATGTGTTCGCTTGGGGCTATGACGAGATGCCGGGGCTAGATCCTCAGGTAGCCGTCCACCGCCTTGGTCTCCCGGCGAACCATCGCGGGTTCAAGCAGCCTCCCAGGAAGATGCACCCATCCCATGGTGCCATGGTTGAGGCCGAAGTTGACAAGCTTATCAAAGCCAACTTCGTGAGGGAAGTTCAGTACCCCAAATGGCTGGCCAACATTGTGCCGGTCAGGAAGAAGAACGGGCAGATTAGAGTCTGCATCGACTTCCGCGATCTCAACCGCCACTGTCCGAAGGATGATTTTCCCCTTCCAGTGACAGAGCTGTTGATTGATGCCACGACAGGGTTCCAAGCCCTCTCCTTCATGGATGGATACTCCGGATACAACCAAATTCGGATGGCCCCTGAGGATGAGGAGTTCCCTGCCTTCAGGGCCCCCCAAGGTACCTTTTGCTACCGGGTCATGCCCTTCGGCCTGAAGAATGCAGGTGCCACCTATCAACGGGCGATGCACCGCATATTCAAGCCAATCCTCGGCACACTGGTGGAATGCTACGTCGACGACTTGGTTGTCAAATCGCGCCAGCGTCAGGACCATCTCAAAGATCTTGAGAAAGTGTTCAGCTTCCTCCGGTCTCGCTGCCTGAAGATGAACCCGTTGAAGTGTGCCTTTGGGGTCACCTCCGGAAAGTTCCTTGGATTTGTGGTAAGATACCGGGGTATCGAGATCGACCCAGAGAAAATCAGGGCGATTAGCCAGATGCCTCCCCCGGGTACCGTCCGGGAACTGCAAGGGTTCCAAGGCCACTTAGCCTATATACGCCGATTCATCGCGAATCTGGCCGGCAAGTGTAAGCCCTTTTCTCGGCTTATGAAGAAAGGTGCCACCTATGTATGGGATAAAGAGTGTCAGACCGCTTTCGAGGAAATCAAGCAGTACCTGCTTCAACCTCCGGTCCTGATGCCGCCCGTATCCGGAAAGCCGCTGGTCCTTTATGTGACCGCCCTGGAACGGTCCCTGGGTGCCCTTCTCGCCCAGAAGAACAACGAGGGAACATAGAATAGCCTCTATTACCTCAGTCGCATGCTCCTCGATGCGGAAGTTAGGTATTCCCCCATCGAGAAGAGCTGCCTGGCGCTCGTATTTGCCGTACAGAAATTACGACACTACTTGCAGCACCATGAGGTACAGTTGGTTTCTCGGGTAGACCCGTTGAAATATATCCTGAGCCGACCTATGTTGACTGGCCGTCTAGCGCGGTGGGCTGTGATTCTCCAGCAGTTCGACATCAGGTATGTGTCTCAGAAGGCCATCAAAGGGCAGGCGTTGGCAGACTTTCTGGCCGCTCACCCGACCTCCGCGGATCAGCCGCTGGATCTAGGCTTTCCTGATGAGACCATTCTCTCGGTTGATCGAGCCGATCCATGCTGGCAGATGCACTTTGACGGTGCCTCCCGGAGCCCCACCGGTAGAAGACTCGATAATCCTAAGCTCAATAGAGTGGGCTTGGGCATCGTCTTCATTACCCCGGAGCGAGCCGTGCTGCCATACTCTTTCCTGTTGTCAGAGGGCTGTACCAACAATGAGGCGGAATACCATGCCCTCATCACCGGCCTCGAGTTAGCTCTCGAGATCGACGTGCCCCATCTGTGTGTGAAAGGGGACTCCGAGCTGGTCGTTAAGCAGATCAATGGCGACTACGTTGTCAGGAAGCCGGAACTTGTGCCATTGTTGGAGTGCACCCTTCTTCTGATGGCCCGGTTCCCTTCTCGGCCGGAAATTGTCCATGTTCCCCGGTCGCAGAACGGTCGAGCAGATGCTTTGGCCAGCCTGGCTGCGTCACTTGCGGAACCTGAACAGGACAACCTGATCGTCCGCGTGACGCGCCGCAGGCTCATCGCTCCCGTTATCCCGGAAGAAGATCGCGGCCCGTTGGTAAGTAACCTCACCACGGTTGCCCCTATGCCCGGAGCCCCGAGTACCCCAGATATAGCAGTCGAATCAGCCCGTGATTGGAGGGCGCCTTTGGTTGAGTACCTCCAACATGGCATTCTTCCGTCAGATCGGGCCGAGCGCGAGCGAGTTCGACGCCGCGCATCGCAGTTTGTCCTCCAGAGCAGTCCCGGTCTGGAGCAGATCCTCTACAAGCGCGGGTTTGATGGTGTTCTCCTCCGTTGCCTTCAGGGAGTCGAGATCCCACGAGTCATGCAAGAGGTTCATGCTGGTTCATGTGGCGCCCACCAGACTGGGCCGAAGCTGTCCCACCAGATTCGGAGGTTGGGATACTTCTGGCCCTCTATGATCCATGACTGCATCGAGTACGCCAGGAGGTGCCATGCGTGCCAGGTTCATGCGAACTTTGTGCATCGGCCGCCGGAGCCTCTCCATACCACAAGGTATTCCTGGCCCTTTGCAGTCTGGGGACTGGACGTTGTGGGACCTTACCCGCCGGCGACAGCTCGCCAGTGCCGGTTCATTCTGACCGCCACAGACTTCTTCTCCAAATGGGCAGAAGCGATTCCGCTCAGAGAGGTCAAATCCTGTTTGATCGCTGACTTCGTGACCTCCAACATCATCTATCGATTTGGAGTGCCTCACGCTATCCTCACGGATAACGGAACCAATTTCCGAGCAGCCGAGTTGAAGAAGTTGTACGCCAAGTATAACATCCGCTCGAACCATACATCTCGCTATCATGCGCAGGCGAATGGACAGATCGAGGCGTTTAACAAAACCCTCTCTAACATTCTGCAAAAGATGGTTGGTCAGAACAAGAAGAGTTGGCCGGACAAGCTCCCCAACGCCCTCTGGGCTTATCGGACGACGACTCGCAATTCCACCCAGATGACCCCTTATTCCCTGGTGTATGGAGCTGAGGCCGTCCTGCCCATCGAGATCCAGTTACCGTCCTTGCGCACTGCGGTCTACGACCAGCAAGCGCCGGACAGAGTTGCTGAAGCCCGTCTAGTCGAGTTGGAAGCACTGGATGAGAATAGACTTCGCGCTTTGCATAACTTGGAGAGGCATCAAAGCAGAATGGATCGAGCTTTCAATAAGAAGGTTCGCCTCCGCTCATTCCTGCAGGGTGATCTAGTGCTAGCCCTAAGAGCACCGATGATCCCCGGCAGGAAGCCGCCCAAGTTGGAGCCCAAGTGGGAGGGACCTTTTGTTGTCCACAAGGTCTATCCCAATGGCGCGTACTCCCTAGCGACTATGGATGGTGAGCGTGTCACTCCTCCCACCAACGCTAGGTTCCTCAAGCAATACTTTTCCTGAGTGTCCGTTCGTCCTGCATGACGCTAAACTGCACTTCGTCCTGCATGACGCTAAACTGCACTTCGTCCTGCATGACGCTAAACTGCACTTCGTCCTGCATGACGCTAAACTGCACTTCGTCCTGCATGACGCTAAACTGCACTTCGTCCTGCATGACGCTAAACTGCACTACGTCCGAGCTACAAGACGTTAAACTGTTCAGCATTCGTCCTGCATGACGTAAAACTGCCCCTCAAGAACTACGTGCGGCTTGATTCCCATCCTTATGGGATACGTAGGACCGCCTGAACCCTCGTGTTTCAGGCCCAGCCCCATCCTTCGGGAATTTCCATCCCATCTCGGGCCCTTGGCCCAGTTGCCCCCGGGTGTGCGGCATATGGTGTGAGTGCGGGGCTATGCCCTCATTCACGTCGGTTTGCTCGTCACGCTGTACGCCCCCCCACGTTTGGGGATGCCTTCTTCTCCCCCTTTCTTTTTTCCTCATCGTCCTGCATGACGTTAAACTGCACTTCAAGAACTACGTATGGCTTGATTCCCATCCTTATGGGATACGTAGGACCGCCTGGAAATTCATGTTTCAGGCCCAGCCCCATTTCCCGGGAATCTCTATCCCGCGTTGGGCCTCTGGCCCCAGTTCCCCTCCTTTTTGTGCGAGGCGTATCGCGTGAGCGGGGGATTATGTCCTCATTCACGTCGGTCTACTGGCCGCGCCGTACGCCTCCCCCGTGTGTGGGACTACCTCACACCCCTCATCGTCCTGCATGACGTTAAACTGCCTTTCCAGAACTACGTATGGCTTGATTCCCATCCTTATGGGATACGTAGGACCGCCTGGACGCTTGTGTCTCAGGTCCAGCCCCGTCTCTTGGTTGATCACGGGGATCTGCCCCCCTTCGGTTGCTCTCAGGGTGAGTCCTCCGACCCTTTCCGGATATCTGTTAACATGTTTTGGGTGCTTCGGTCTATGACTCGTAGTGTCAGATTCAATCCCGACAAGTCCTGTGTTGCTTGTCAGGCCCCGCGCTTCCTCTTGTTCGAGCCTTCACTCAAAGGGATCCTCGTTAGCGGTTTGGGTACGATGCCTCAGTGCTCTCCCACCGCTCCGGGTCGATTTACCGGTGGGTCTTGGGCCGCAAATCGATATGAATCCTGCGATTGAGCGGTTGATGCTCGTTTGCTTGCCCCGTCTTAGGCTGACGCGATCGGATGTTGTGTTGCGAATGCGTCAGCAACGTCCTTGATCGCCATGTCAGCTCTCTCAGGCTCTGAACATTGGTTGCGCAGTCCTCATCACACTCCGCCTTTGTGCGTTGTAGTGGAATCTTGACACTCTCTTCATACTGACCTCCGGTACGCCTCTACACGTTAGGCAGACCAACCAGGGTAATGATGTCGTTCGAGGCTCCCATGATCTGAGCACCAAGGATATATGCAGATATCCTCCCTAAGGGCCATGCGTAGCTGGACCCTCGTCCCCATAAGGAGGAGGGAGTCGCCCGAACAATTGCGTTCTGGGCCCAGTATATCTGGAGGCTAGCATCTCTGCCCCTCGGGTGATGGACATATGCAGACCCCTATCCCAAGACTCTTCTCCTGGAATCGTGCGTGACCGCAGGGCTGGGTATGTTCCCACCTCCGCCGTGTCCGCCGTACCGCAATAAGCGGATTCCTCCATGGTCCGAACCACACGACCTTAAACTGTGTTGTCTGGTCCTACCACACGACCGTAAACTGTGATCGTCTTGGCCGCCCGATGAGAAACGGCA
The DNA here is from genome assembly GCA_963277665.1 of Viscum album. Classification (NCBI taxonomy): domain Eukaryota; kingdom Viridiplantae; phylum Streptophyta; class Magnoliopsida; order Santalales; family Viscaceae; genus Viscum; species Viscum album. Next base: position 1,332,560,457 of record OY728132.1, on the reverse strand, counting down.
CTGCATCGTGATGTCCTCCTCAGGGGACACTCATGTTGGGCGCTGGTTAATGACCACGCCATTCATCAATGCCTTCCATGGCTTGATTATTGTGGCGACGCCAGAGATTTCTCAATCACGGGCATGTCGCCGCACAAAGAAAAACCATTCATCTTTAAGGACAAACAAGAAATATCAAATGCCGCTCCTTTTGTGTGCGAGGGTCAGACCCGCACTCTTCCCCGCGCTGGTGCCCGATTGTGTTGCACCGCGCTTCAAGAACTACGTGCGGCTTGATTCCCATCCTTATGGGATACGTAGGAACGCCCGGATGTTTGAAACTTCGGGTCCAGCCCCCCACCTCTTAGAGATTCCCCCTTCTCTGGGGAATCCGCCGCCTTCAGGTCACCCTCAAGGCGTGTTCCCCGACCCCTTTCCGTGGTCCACCGGTGTCAAGAGTACTCTGGTTTATTGCCAGGAGGGTCAGGATCCGCTTGGTCAGGTTTCCTCCACTTTTCAGGCTTCGTGCTCCCTTTCATTCGGACCCATCGTCTACGCCCTGGGTGGAGCCCCCGTGAACGGTTCGGACATAATGCCTCAGTGCTCTCCCACCGACTCGGGCCGGTACCCCCAATGGCCTCGGGTAGCAAATCGATATGAATCCTGCGATTGAGCGGTCGATGCTCGTTTGCTGCCTCATTCCACCAACGGTTAGTGCGATATTGATGCTGCTTTTCCGCCACGGTCGGCAGTACTCCCATATCGTTACACCGGTGCCCCCAGTCCTTGAGTGAATGGCCGCATGATTCACATTTTCCACCTCCCATTCTGACCAGGCGAAACCTCGACACTCTTGACACTATCCCTCAGTGCATCTTCGCATATCCAGGGGATATGACCACGATGTGGCGTGCTTTGAGCCCTTATGGTCCGAGCTCTAAGACCTTAAACTAAGATCTCCCCTTATGGTCCGAGCTCTAAGACCTTAAACTAAGATCTCTCCTTATGGTCCGAGCTCTAAGACCTTAAACTAAGATCCCCCCTTATGGTCCGAGCTCTAAGACCTTAAACTAAGATCTCCCCTTATGGTCCGAGCTCTAAGACCTTAAACTAAGATCTAGCCCTTATGGTCCGAGCTCTAAGACCTTAAACTAAGATCCTCTAGCCCTATGGTCCGAGCTCTAAGACCTTAAACTAAGATCCTCCACCCTTATGGTCCGAGCTCTAAGACCTTAAACTAAGATCCTCCAGCCCTATGGTCCGAGTTCTAAGACCTTAAACTAAGATCTAGCCCCATGGTCCGAGCTCTACGACCTTAAACTAAGATCTCCCCAAATGGGGTCCTACGTCCTGCATGACGTTAAAACTGCACTCTCAGAACTACGTGTGGCTTGATCTCCAGCCTGATGGAGTACGTAGGAACGCCCGGGCATTCCAACTCGGGTCCAGCCTCAGGGATCGTTAAGTCCCGCCCCTCCTCGTCGCCGGCCGTCTGTCCTGACTTCGGGTAGAGTGGTGCAGTTGTGATATTCTCCCCGATTCAGCTCGGGATGCCCCATCGTAATGATGGGAAGCGACGGTTTCCTCGTCAGAGAGGTGCTGTCTGAGAATTGAGGTGACTCACGGCCGGATTAGTGCATCTGCCTAATACGCTTTCCCCACGGTGGCGCAATTTTGAGAGCGTTGGATTCTGTCCGAACAAATCGTCACTTCGCCCCACGCTTCGCATGCCCTGTTGATCGGGATTTCCACCCTTGCGTCTGAAGGAACCCCAAAGCGGTATTCATGATGACATGTGGTCCGCCTCCTGCAATTTGAATGATGACCTTTTTCGGTCCGTCTATTGCAGTTGTTATGGTCGATCCACTGTCCGCCTACCGTCTTGGGCATTTCCTGGAAGGCCGACCGTTGTGGATATCTAGATTCGGGACACGCGATTCACCCTTTCTCATTTCCCTATGTTCGGATAAAATCTCAACGCCCCTAGCATTGTCCCGCTCGTGTGTTGGAACAAGTTGGGGGGATGATACATTGATTAGGCTTGAGGTCTCCTTTCTTATGAATGACCTCCCTCTTTTCTTTAGAAATCCAGGCCCCATTACGGATGCCTGAAGCTTGGTTAACACTCCCGCGAGACAATTTGTGGTTGAGTATGCCAAAAGACGCAGATAAATATGGCGATTCATACAAGTGGATCAAAATATTAAGTAGCGGAAGCAAATGTTCTGGGAATGGCAAGGAAAACAACGCCCCTAAGGATTAGCGTGCTGGATAAGTCTTTCTAATGCCGCTACCCTTTGGCTGGCGGCCTCCAGGGCTACTTCTCGTTCTCTGCGTGCCCTCTCCTCATCGGCGGTCGCAGCACGCAGTTCGTCGATCCTGGCCTGTGCACGCTCCCGCTCGACTTGGAGTGTGACCATCTGTTGGCCTGCCTCCGTCAGCTGTACCTGAGCGTCGATCAGTTGTGCCGATAGTTGCTCCACAAGCTCGGTACATGCTGCGACGAAGGCCTCCTTCTCTGCCGCCTGCCCTTCGAGGCGCCGGACTTCCTGCTCTGCCGCGATGAGCGCCTGCGTGCTCTCCGACATGTCCCGACTTTGTGCGACGTCGGCACGCCGGCGGCTCTCGCGCATCTTCTCGGCCATGAAATCACGGACCGTCAGATGGAGGCGTTGAGCATCAGCTCCCCCAGCACACAGGAAGCGCAGCCAGGTCTGAAGTGATCCCATGCGCCCCAGCCATTCCGATGGGTCTCGCTTGAGGAAGCGCTGGATGCACTTCCACCCCCTGCGTCGCGTTACCCGGCTATCCTCGACCGCCTCCGCGTCCGAGTCATCCATCTCCTCGGGGTCGGCAGGCCGGTAAGCAGGGAAGGCAGCCAGCAGGTCTGCTGCAGGGTCCGCCCCTGGGAGGTCCTCACGAGGGATAGGTTCCCCAACATCCGGGCAACCTTCTTCTCTCTCCCCAGCGGCGCTGACACCCTCGTCAGCCCCCAACCTCTCTCCGATGTCAGCACCGCCGATGTCCGGAGCCCCTTGATCAGCAGTTGGTGGGGCCGGCTCGGTTTGGGAAGTCTGTTCCGGAGCAGGCGACATGTCCACCACTGGTCCACTCGTAGATGGCCCGGGTTCGGTAACCCGATGAGCCTCCAGTGTTGAGATCACTGCGTAGGGCATGCCATGGTTAGTCACGGATCGTCAATGGCACGCACCAGCAGTAAAGCAAGGAGACTTACGGGGGTTCAAAGCGTCATCTTCCGCTGCCCCGGCCGCCGCAGGAACAGTTGCAGCAGGGGACCCCTCAGCGCTTGTCAGTTCAATGATGGGTGTCTGGCCCCCGCCTTGTCCTGCTGGCGCCTCTCCTACCCCTGCCGAGGACGCTTGGCCAACATCCGTGTGCTCCTGAGAAAGGTGAAGAAACGGGTTAGAAGCTGCATAAGAGAATGGATGAAGCAGGTTGAGTGGGGATAGAATCGGACCTCGAGGAGCTCAGTGACATCAACGTTGTCAGAGCCGGCCACCTCGCCACTCTCCCGTGGGCTCCCCCGATGGGACCTTCCCTCGGAGCCTTCATCCTCCCCCGTCTCCTCCTCCTCCTCGGAGTCGCTACTGTCACCTTCTCCCGGCGGCATCTGTTCTGGAGCGGGCTCGAGACCGAGCATCACCTTCACCAGAAGGGATGGCTCCGCACGCTGACCACGTTGGCGCGCGTACTCGTCCATGGCCGTCAGATATGCATATTGCCGGTTGAAGTCCACCCTGTCGGTGATCTGGAGGCGCCCGACCTCTGGCAGATAGATTCCTTCTCTGAGTATCTTTCGCCAGATGACGTCGGTCCCCAGCGACTGCCGCAGGGTCATCCAGGCCGACCACAGCGCCGGGAAGACTGCATCGTGGGAGGGTTCGAGCAGACGTCTCACCTGCTTCCCGGGCCGCTCCCCGACCGACGCATGCGCCCCCTCTCTGGGCGCCGAGGTCGTGGCGGCAGCCTGCGATGCGCCCGCCGCCGAAGTCCCTGCTCGCGCCGGCCCCGCTGCTTGGCGCGCCTCCGTTCTCCCCCGTGTGGCGGCGCCTCGCCTCCTTCCTTGACGCCCGGTCTCCGCACGGGTAACCTCGAGCCGCCGAACTAGCTTCCTCAAGAGCCCCTCGGGGTACGCGATGGCCCAGTGTTCGGCGTACTCGGTCGCCAAGCCTGCGTTAACTCCGGTAGGAGGGAGAGTGATGACGTCGCCAGAGCCGAAAGCGGCAAACATCAGCCACATCTGACGAAGGACGCCGGGGTTCGTCTCCTCCCGGACAGCAGTGAATACCCTCTTCGGCATCCGTTGAAGGCACCCGAACTGCCTGGCGAACCGGGTCGGCACGTAAGGCTCGCAGATCACCTTCCCGTCGATCCGAGCCACGAGCACCCCGCCCCGCATGTTCAGGAAGTATTCATGCTGCTCCAGCGGACCCTGCCCATTGTCGATCATCTGGCCGACGGGAGTGGGGAACGGACTGAAGTTGAAATTGGCATGATTGCCAATCCGAACCCTCACGCCCTCCTCACTGAGGGTCATCGGAGCGACCCCCGCAATGTTCAGCAGGGAGGGTCGCAGGCCGTTGCCCGGAGGACTGATGGCATTTGGGAATGTATACCCACCGAGGTGAGCAGCCACCCATCCGTGGAAGAACTGAAAGGGCCCACAGATCCTTCGTGGCGACCCCCCTCGTGAGATGCGTCCCAGAATGGCATACAGCCTCGCCAGTACTGGGACCCCGAGGTTGTATCTCTTGTTGGCAGCCATGGCGCCCGCCATCGCCAGTGTCGCCGGGCGGACGCCCATCCTCGCATCCCGCACTGGCAGGAGCCACCCGCTCAGAAAGGCGGCCAGGAACGCCGCGTACCGGACGTTCGGGTCCCGGGCCTCGATGACGCGGTACCCCCATGAGCGGTAATCGCCCGTCTCCAGGACCCGCCAGTACGACCCGTTCCGGCTCCTCTGAGCTGCGGTCGGGCACCGCTTCCCCCTGCCTGGCATCTTGACCGCCGGGTCATGCTCCAGGAACTGGCCGAACCAATCCTTGTAGGCTATGTCCTTCTGGAAGTCTTGGATCCCGAGCCGCTGCGTAGCCAGGTCAAGAAGATGCCAGGTCAGAATGGGAGTCCGTGACCTGTCCTCCCAGATGTTCTTCGGTGGCAGGAACTCATCGTACTGGTAGCCCTCCAGCGGGATACCTCCGATGCAGTGGATGTCCCAGAGACCGATGCTGACCTCCCCATGGTGAAGATGGAAGGTGTTGGTATCCGGGGACCAGCGAGTGAACAGCTCCGGCCCGAGCTCAGACTGCTGGTAGAAGTGGAACTGCGACGTCCACACCGCCTCGAACAGGCCGATGTACCGCAGCTCCTCTGCGAAGTGATCGCAAGTGTGGCGTACCCAGAACGCCCAGGCCCACTCACTGGTGAAGTTGACCCCAGACCGCAAGTCCCAGTCCTTCAGCCAGCCCTTGGTGTCGTCCGTGACGCTCTGGCGATATATGCTCGAGTAGAGGGCTGGAGAATTCTCCGCAGTAGGCTCACCCCCATCAATGGTTCGCGTCCTCGGGTTCAGGACATAGACATCCAAGTGTCTGGTCTCCCTGGCAGGATGCCCATTGTTGGTGATGTTATAGCGGAGAAGCTCGTCCTCCCGGGTCACCCAGGTCCGCGGCGCATCAATCTCGAACCCTGGCACCGGAACCTCATCTAGGATGCCGAAGTTCCAGAGCGGCAGGTTGTCCGACAGTGGATATGTCTTCTGGGCCGGCGTTAGTAAGTCGAACAAGGATTGATTGTTAGAAACAATCTCCTTGGCTCCGTAAACCTCCTCGTTCGTCGCCATCTCGGCTCTGCGAGTGGCGGCATCCCCTTCATTTCCTCTGTGCGCGGCCATCTCGGAAGATTCGGGAGTCGTGCGGGTTAAGGGATGAAGCGTGCGGGATCGGACGAGGCTGGTTGAAAAGTTTGAGAGGCGGCGCGCAATCCTAGTGGGCGGCGTGCAATCGGGAAGTCCTTCGCGGAAAACCCCGGGTATTCGCGCAAAAACAGAGCGAAGTCCGGACGGTTTTGCGCGACGAGCGAGCGAATTCCGCGCCGGAAAAGGCAATTTCGCGCACGAGAGAAAAGAGGCTTATCGCGCGGAAGGCCAGTGTACGGCACGGAGGGACCCAGTGCCCCTATTTATAGGCGAGGCCGTGGTCCGCGCTGCGCGGAAAAGGCTTTGCGCGACCGCATCGGCCGCTTTCGCGCCCGACACCCATTTTTGCGCGCCACAGTCCCGCGTCGCCCAGGACTTCGGCATTCCGGCGTCTCCCTCGGAACCCGATCGTTGCGACCTCTCGCCGATCAGATTCCGAGGGGGGGCTTTTGTAGACGCCGGAAAAGTCCGTTGTTCCCAAACGAAGCTCCGGATGCGGAAAGCGAGGTCATATTTGGAGTCGGAAGGATGTTTCGGAGGGCCCGGAGGCCTTGCGCGGAATTTCAGAGGCCCGCGCGCAAAGGTGATGTTCCGCGCGCAAATCCCCCTGGGATGCGCGCAATGCGCCGGTCCGGCGCGCAATTTTGCGCGCCGCGGGTCCGCGCGACTCCCTTGCGCGCCGCGCCCGATTCCGCGCCCGCGAGGAGAATTTCGCGCTCGCACCCTGGATTCCGCGCCCGGGGTTGCCTATAAATATAAGGCGACCCCCAACGTTTCAAAGGTTGCTGGAAGTCGAAACGTCTCTCGTGCGCGCAATTCAACCCCTTCCGCGCGCAATGAAGAACTTCAGGTAACCTCCTTTCTTTCGCGCAAGAAAGCCTCGGGGTCCGCCTTCGCGCGCAATCCCCGCTGGCTCCTTTCATTTGAATAAAAACTCACCCTAAGGCCTTTGCGCGCAAAAGAACCCGCTTGCACGCAATTGCCCCCGGGGTGCGCGCAATCCGGCCTGATTGCGCGCACCCCCCTTCTTTCAAGTGGCCATTCGTTAAAGAATGAGCCGTTGCCCCCGCGCGCTATCCGAAGCCCGGTGTGAGCAATCTCAAGAATCCGCGCGCAAGGCGCTGGCCCAATTGCGCGCCAGCCGCCCCGATTGCGCGCCGACCCGCAGTATTGCGCGCAAAGCTTCCTTTTTGCGCGCAATCTGCCAGGGTCGTCCCCGTTGACCTCCTAAAGGTACCCGCCTGAGTGGCACCCGATGATTCTCATCCCAGGTGCCCGCACCGTGCGTTGTCTTTCCGTGCGGCCCTCCAGGTTCGTGCGAAGTGACATGCACCCATCGTCCGGCAACCTATGCCCAGCATGACGTTAAACTGCATATTCGTCTAGCATGACGTTAAACTGCACATCCGTCCAAGTTGCACGACGTTAAACTGCCTAGCCCCCATCGTCCGCGCTGCAAGACGTTAAACTGCCAAGTGCTTCGTCCTCAACACATGACGTTAAACTGTACTTCGTCCGGCAAGACGTTAAACCGTCCGCTTCATCCTCAACACATGACGTTAAACTGTACTTCGTCTGGCAAGATGCTAAACCGTCCGCAACCTGATCCCGTGCTCCGCACGCAGGGTCCCCCCGGTTTGGATGTGGCCCCCACCCGCTCGTCCCTGCAGGGATGTCGGGATTGTCCCCCTTTTGGGACGATTTAATGGGAGTGGCTTTTCCCTACGGGGGCAGGGTATTACAAACCCCTAGTTTCTCGTGGGAGGCTGCACATGTGTATCTCCATTGCGCCTCCCCACTGCCGAAGCCAGTAGAGGGTCTGACTGGGATCGAGGTGTCTTCTGCTTTCGGTCCAAGTCCCTTCCAACTGAGTTTTGCAGTATCCGGGCTACCCCAAGTGCGTAAGTCCTGACAGAATGAACTACGTGGACTTTGATCCCTGTCTTCTATACAGGGTACGTAGGAAGCCTCCCTGAGGTCCAAGCCCACCACCTGGTCATCCCGGTCGTATTTACGTCGGTTCGTCCATCAGTGGACCCCTCCAGGGTTCACGCTTGCGTTGATTCACCTATGAGTCCGCCCCTGTGGGAGACTGCCCGTGTGTATCTCCACGGTGCCTCCCCACAGCCCCCCTTTTCCATTTCCCCTTTTATCGTCCAGCATGACGTGAAACTGTGATCCACCCGGCCGTTCCATCCCCCTCTGTGCGAGGTGGTTCGGTTCAATCCTCCGCCCGGCGGCCTCGACCTCTTCGTGAGTCGGCTTGCCGACGTCCAGCATGACGTTAAACTGTATACCCGAACTACGTTGACTTTGATCCGTGCTAACGCGCGGTACGTAGGAAGCCCCTCTGGGGTCCAAGCTCTTCACTCCATCATCCATCCTGATCCTTACCCGGGCCGCCACATCCCGGTGGGGTCATGCCACTTCACTCCACTCCACGTTACTTGGGAAGCCGCCCATGTGCTGGCCCCAGCGTCGGAGGTTCCCCGCAAGGGGTTCTGTCATCTGATCCACTTTTCGTGTTGATCGGTCTGATGCCGTCCCCGCTGGACGTTAAACTCGCGGCATACCCCGTGTTAAACACGGGAAGCTGAGGAAAACCTCAGGTGACACAGTTCCCCGCACCTAGTACGGGATGCCTCAGGCCATCATGCCTTCGAGAAGCCCTATTAGGGACGGAAGACAGACGTGCAGAGCCGCAGTGTTACGACACGCCCCCAGCACCCAGAGCCACCCGGCCTTCTCACCGCAGGTTGCTGCCCCGCCCAGACTCCTTGGAACGTCCGGGCGGAAGCAGCGTAATTAACCGGTGTCCATGAAGATATGGCGCCGGGAACGAGATTCACGAACATTCTTAAGTCTATGAGGGAGACCCGGATTAGGCGACAAGTTCCGAGGAGACGTCCAAGGAAGGAGGAGCCGACATCCCATCATCCCGGTTTCGATCAAGGAGCAGACGCCCCTGAATAAGGGACGGATGCCGCCCGCCCTTGGAAAGCGGGACTGCGGGACCACAAGCCGCGCGCCCATCCCCTCGGGTTGACGGGTGCACGCGCGAACGCGTCCTGGCGGAACAGCGTAACCCGACGCACATCCGCACCGAAACAGATGTCACATACCATTTCTGAGCCACCCCTGGTGGTTTTCATAATTCTCCAAGCCACCCATGGTTGTTTCCATAAGCTAGACTTTCATGAAGTCCTTAGGCCATCAGAAATGTAGAGTCATTGACATAAGGACACCTTTGCATGACTATGCATACCATGGCATCAGCGGCTTTGAATATTAATCACCCATGGCCCGTTTACCAAAGGCAATATTTCCTTAGGCGATGCTCTTCCCACCTCTGCATGCCGATACGTCACCCGTGATTTGAGACATGACCTGCATGTCACTCAAATCTAAACATGTTCCCCCACATGCGTCTGGAGGATATTGAGACATCTTTTAATCCACCAAACCTCATTGGGTACCTTGAACCACCATATCTTTTCAAATATGTTTGACCTAAAACATCAGTAATGATAGTCTTGTCGGCGGGATTTTAAATCGCTCACAAAAAGAGGCACAAAGCCTGTTAGGCCAAAAACCTGAAAAGGGAGACCTAAGCAAAAGTCGAGACATACCTGCTGGGTCCACACCAAATAGTCCTAGGAAAAATTAGGGTATTAACAGAAAATACAAAAAGTTTGTGGGGTTTATCTGCAAAACCCTAGAAATAGTCAAACTACACTTGCTGAATCCCATGGTCCAGGAAAAAGTTAGAGTTTTTTTTTTCTGAATTATGATTAATTTTGATCCAGTGAGTTGTTATTTATGCAAAAATTGTTCCAGTAACAATAAAATTTTACAGCAGGGAAAGATTGACAAAGATTGTATTCCGTTTGAACAAAAAGGGAGGACGTCCACAAGCTAGGGCCTCTCCCTCACAGCAAAAAAAGGAGGGGTGAGAAAAACAGAGTGTACAAGAATGGCTCTAATAGTCATAAAAGAGCCTGGCTGGCTCTCTTCATCAGATCGACAACCGTGCGGTGAAGGTTGTTGCAAGTATACTCCAGCACGGTATTCTCCCTGGCCTCAACTTTGACCACCGAACGAGTATGCTTTACTGTCGTTTGGAGGTCATTTGATCCTTTTTCGGGTGGCTTCAAGGTTACCAGTCAGAGCTGACAACTGATCCCTCAGCATCGCTGCTCAAGCTTCACATTCGCGCAACTCAGTAGATAGGTCGGTCACCTGATCTTGAGAGCCCGCCTCCTGTGCTATCAGTTGGGGGAGCTTCATCATGGCCTCCTCAAGGGATTGAGTCCCGCAATGAGAAGCAAAAAGGAGAGAAAGCTTATGTTCACTAGAGAAAACTTCCCCATGGGAAATGACAACCTAGAAAGAGAGAGAATGAAACTGCCGATAGTCAAAGCCACCTGACCCCAAACCCAGGAAGAGTTGTCAGAGAACTTCAGTTTTAGTTGCCATCTCAGCCAGAGGAGTTTCAGAAAAAATCTCACAAATCTGAGGCCAGGTGGGAACAACTTGTGTAAGAACCCGGTTTTTTTAGTGAAAGACTTTGGAATATTCTTTATGTTATTCCAGAGCAGTTCCTTCAGACGGCGTGCGATTCCGAGCCCCGGAGTGGCCGAAATTAAATTTTCAGTGCGTTCACACTGGAAACGCCAAATAAATGGGATAAATCTTAAACGGTGATCCGGATCAAGGATATGAGTGTACGGATGGGCCCTTAATGGATTTTTTACCCTATTAATGACATAAAGTATGTCGGCGCGGGACGTTTGGACCCCTCGCTCGCTATCGGAGCGTGGAACGGATAAAATTAAATAATTAATTTATTCGTTTAATGGTTAAACTCAAGTATCTCTTAAACGGTGGGTTGAATTGGAAAACCGAGGGCACCGTTGAGTTTGAAGCGTGCCGTTTACCCTAGGAGGGGTGTAAGTTTCTTGGGCACAGGCCGTCTGTGAAAAATGGCCCCAGGGGTGTTTTCGTAATTTGGAGGCCTCGGGCGCTAAGTTTAATAACTTTTGAATGGGGCCTGAAATTGAAATTATGAGACCGCCGTTGTTCTCGGTAGGTGGTTTTTACCCTTGGGGAGGCTTAACCTCGACCCTCTTGAGAGTTCAGGTACGGGGCCCACGGGCGGGAGTTTAAGTGTTTTGTTTTTAAACACTTCTCCCCCCCCACTTTGTGGTTTTCCCTGGCGCAAGGAGCTCCCAACGAAGAAGACCCCCCCTCCCTCTCCTCCTCAACTCTGGAAAGGTAGCGGTGTGGCGGCGGAATCCCCGTGAAGCTGCGGGCATCTCCCAAGAGGTAGGCGTCGTTTTTGTATCAATTTATTTCCCGCACCATGTTCGTCCTAATTTTGCATCATCGAATTTCTGGTTGATCTTCGAAAAATTCCACTAGTCACGTATTAGAAATTATGAGCTATCCGACGCATCTTTCAGTTTCACTTTTGGAGTCCTGAGGAACCCGCAATCATTCGCCGAAGATTGCGGTTTTTTGGAGGCGTTCTGGGGTGTTCTCGCAGGATTTGGGTGTTTCCGGCGGGTAGGCATAGCGACCAACCATCCCAGGAAGCGACGCGGTTAGCCGGACGACGGCGTGTGGGGGTTCCAGGCGGCGAGGGAACCTCGGCAGGCGGTGGGCTCGATGGCGTCGGCGGCTTTTAGCGTGGAGGCCGCGCTTCAGGCGGCAGGTGGCGGACGCCTGCAGCGCTCCGCGGTGGGTCGGGGTCGTGGCATGCGACCCCGCGGGGGAGCACGACCCGCGTCGCGCAGGTCTTCGCGCGCCGACCGGCCTCAGCCGGGCGGCCAAGAGGTGAACTGATTCCACCGTCGGCCTGTGCGGCCAAGCCGCGGGCCAGGCGTGGAAAGCCGGGCCGGCCAGCGCGGGCCGGCCCAGACCGGGCAGACCGGCCAGCCCATGCCGGTCCAGCCCAAGGGGCCTTGCCCCTCAGGTTTTGGACGCCCGTAACTTTTTCTACGTGCCTCCGTTTTGTGTGCTTTCAGCGGAAGCGTAGAACTCGCGTTGAGGGTAATGTTTTGAGATAGTTTCAGAAATTTTTAATTCCTGAAACGAGGGTCCTCGGAGGCGCGACACGTGCTTTAAGTGTATTGACGTTTTCTCCGGGGGGTTCTTATTTTGGACGGCGCGGACGCGTCCGACATCCGTTTTAAGTGCCGTAAGTGGCGTTGGGACCCTAGCACAGAGGCAGAGCTTACCAGGGTTGTTTCAGGCGTTGAGGCCGAAGTTGAGGCGTGGGCCCCACGGCCCGTCCTTTGAGCCACGAGCAGCGTCTCACGACTTTCTCATCGGGCGTCCGTTTGGGGCTTGCGAGCAGTCGATTCTGGGTGTTTTTATGAGGGCGTTTCATTGACGCAATCTTCCCACATTAATTCTGCATGATGGTGCGGGCCCCACAAGAGTCATTTGGGCGTTGATGGTGATTTTCCATCTTTATCACCGAGCGACCGTTTTGGGCAAGTGAATAGTCCATCTTGTGTCCTTTTTCGAGAGGATCGCAATGATGCAATCCGTTCATTGTGTTTCGGGACCGGGATGCAGGTCCCACGAAGCACCGCTCGTGTGTGGTGCACCGAAATGCAACTTTTTCTCCAGATATCTGTTGAACTCAAGTCAGTAGTGCTTTTGAAGTGTTTTCCCAAGCGGATCGCAATGGTGCGATGCGCTCGACTGTTTTCGGGGCCGAGGCTCGGGATCACGGGACGCTGTTCGGGCATGAGGCGGTGTTGGAGACCTTTTCGTCGGATATCCATTTTAGGCAAGTAAGTAGTCTATCTCGCGTGTTTTTCTACTAGGATTACAATGGTATGATCCGTTTGGTTGTGCGGAGTCTCTTGTGTGATCTTATTAAATGTTGAAATGTGAAGGTGCCCCGGTGGCGGTTCTTCTACCGTGTTTTTAGCAGACCCTTGGCATGTGATCGCATACACTCCCATGTGAGTGGAGTAAATTATAAATGAGATTTGAATGGTTGTACCTTAGCTGATGAGGTGGAAATTTTGCAAAGTTACGTTTACGCCCTTCGTGTTGACGTTGGGGTGTTGTGTGCACGATAGCCTTAGGGTTGGAGACGTGGTATACTCTGGGAGTATACGAGAGTGCTTGGAGGAACGTGTGGTCTATACCTGAGAATGTTTGTGCACTTGGTTGGGGTTGACGTGGGGCCACACGTCGTGTGGGCCCCATGTGTGTGTCATGTTCTGCTTTACATACTTTGAACTCCCACGACGTAGAGGGTCCCTCTATGCTCGTTTGTTTGACCAGCAAGGTTGAGGTTTTTCCCATGGCTCTATGCTCGATGGTTTAGATCAACAGGGTTGAGTGGTTTCCCCTGGTTTTGTTCCGGAGTCGGGTGGTTGCACGATACCCACTATGTGTTTGGTTGGCAAGTGTTGTACCCTCCAGTGGAGATGGCCAGAGAAGTTTTGGGTTTACCCTCTAGTAGAGACTATATACTGGGTCAACCGACACTCTTAGGGTCTACCCTCTAGCAGAGACTAGGCAGTGGGTCACCCAACCTCTTAGGGTCTACCCTCCAGTAATGACTGGGCAGTGGGTCACCCGACGACCTCTTAGGGTCTACCCTCCAGCAGAGACTAGGCAGTGGGTCACCCGACCTCTTAGGGTCTACCCTCCAGCAGAGACTGGGCAGTGGGTCACCCGACGACCTCTTAGGGTCTACCCTCTAGCAGGGCTGCACAGTGGGTTTCCCGTCGTCTAGTTCCAGGTCTACCCTCCAGTAAGGCTGGGCAGTGGGTCGCTTGGCGACTTATTCTAGGTCTACCCTCTAGTGGGGCTGGGCAGTGGGTCGCCTGATGATGTATTAGGGTTTACCCTCTAGGAGGGCTGGGCAGTGGGTCACCCGATATCTTGTTAGGGTTTACCCTCCAGCAGGGCTGGGTAGTGGGACACCTGTTGGCATTCCAGACTAAGTCCTTTCTACTAGGCTAGTCTGTGTATTTCCTCCAAGATTACCGGAGTGGGACCCTTGTTTGTACGGGTCAGTGATGTGACAACCTTGTCTTTGAGGAGACCTCTCGACTGTAGGGCAGTGACGAGGCATGGTTTGACTTAACCCAGAACTCTCAAGTACGAGGGGTGCTTTCCCCCACCGAGATGCGTTATTGTGACATGACCTAAAACCGTGCGGGCGAGTCAGTGCTGCCCAAAGAGGAAAGTGTCGAGGTGCGGTGGTTTGAGCCCCTTGACCTGTAGTTCAGGGCAGACGTGCAGGATGCTAGGCATCGATGATGGTGTTTACTTCTGGGACTATTGGCGACTCACTTTCTTGGGCTGAGATACGGGATGGAGATCCCCTTACGATCTTTTTTGGGTTTCTTGTTGAGTATATAGATATGTATATACCTAGTTTCCGGTACCCACTTCTTGGGTTTGGTTACTCTCCTTCCAGGAGAGGCGAAGACGCATGAGGTATGCCACGTGCTTTCCGTGTCTAGTTTTTCATGGTTGGACGAGTCTACTCTTCTATTATAGGTAGCGAAGACTCGACAGGAAGTTCATCTTTTCACTGTTTCGAGCTCCTTGTGCCTAGACGAGTCTATCTTCTTTCTTCTTGTTGGGTTGAGATGGACTCTTTACTGTACTCTTTACTGAAATCTCTGTTGTACTTCTGTTCTACTCCCTGTTTGATCTACTGCTCACCCTTAGGTACCTCCTTTGTTTCCCCCTCGAGCCTTTAGGGTATCCTACTGATTATTTTTATACTCACCCTTGCTTGGGCTTTTCCCGCACTTGGTGTGCCCTTGCAGACGACAGACAGGTTGGTCGTGACTTCAGTGGAGCATAAGTGTTCGGGAGCTGGGACCGCGTGCGGTGGTCGTAGCTGGGTTCTAGGTGGGAGATCGTCAGCTATTTCTTTTTGTTTACCTGTTACCGGGATGTGGCACCTTTTCTGGTTGGGCGCGTGTTTTGCCCCTTTTTCCTTTTTAGCACTTTACTTGTACTGTTTAGAGGTCAATGCACATTTGTGGTATATATATAGCAGTTGCCCTTTTCTTTACTTGTATTTTCTTTTACTCTGCACTGTTTCATTGAGTGTGATGCGTTTGTGTGTATAGGTACTTAGGCAAAGGCCTCCCCGAGTTGTTGTGCCTTCGGCGCTGGTCGCCAGCCCATGGCCTATGGAGGCGGGCTTGGGGTAGTTGCGGCTCGAGCCTGGGTAGGGTCGGGTCATGAAAAATTGGTATCAGAGGTGGTTCGTTCCTTGGGACGCTGTTCGGACGTACCTAAAATAAAAGGAATTTGTTGGGATATAGGGAAACCGTGTTAATGTGTCTCAAGAGCGGCTCTCAGGATAGGGAGTCCAGTGATGGTGCGGTGGCCAACGTATCCATTCACCAGGACCCTGATAACCCGCTTGTCGACTCGGCACGTTGAGACACTTGTTGCAGGGAAAATTTATTTGTGCACCACATAAGATTGAGTCTTTGAATGTCCTTCTTGAGTCAGATCCCCATCTTTGTTGTTATTGGTATATACATATATGATCATCTGACCTCGAAACTCCTTAATAATATTCAGGATATCTCCGTGAAGACAGCCAACTAGGATACCGTCTTTGGTTCGTGACGACGACCCAGTGAGCTACGCGGCCTTAGTCTAGGACCCATCATGTGAGCCCTTTCTCCGAGTGGGATGGTAGTAGCACCCCTACCTATTGAGAAGCAGACAGCTTCAACAGAGAAGGATGATCTTGAGCGCAGGTTGAGCGTGCTCTGTGAGTTCCAGCGGCAGAGACCGCTGAGGTTCAGTGGTGAGCCATACCCTCAGGCAGTAGAGGTTTGGCTAGAGATAGTGGTTTTCCTTTTCAGGATTGTGCAGACACTGACAGATCAGAGAGTGGCTTTGGAAGCCAACCTTTTTTGTGGTGCAACTTGGCGTTGGTGGAGTCTGGTGACTCAGTTTCTTGATGAGTCATTGCTTTTGTGGGGTGACTTTCAGTTGTTGTTCCATGAGGAGTTTTTTCCCTCCTGCTTGCACTCCTTTCGGATTCAGGAGATATTGCAGTTTCATCAGGGAGGGATGACGGTGGCCGAGTACGCGGCTATTTTTGCAGACTGTTCATGCTTTTACCTGGACTTGGTCTATGACGACAACTTTCAAGCGCAGAACTTTGAGCAGGGTCTCCGCAAAGAGATTCGTGCTGTCATAGTACCCTTGGGAATTTCCACATATTCCAGGGTGCTAGAGAAGGCGCTGGTTATAGAGAGATTCCTGTCATGTTCTAGAGTTGGTGGTGGCAGCATGCACGTTGGAGCCGAGACGTTTGTCGCAGCTAGTGGGCGCCAGCAAGCAGGACCTCGACGCAGGTGGACTTTCCACTGCTGTTTTCAGAGACGTGGTCGTATACCACTGTGGTGGAAAGGTGCAGGGCCTCAGCTGAGGGTTCCCTTCTGTGAGTGGGCTCCGGGCCGTGGTCGTACACCACAGTGGCGCCAGAGGGCACCAGGACAGCTTAGGGAGCGGCAGTGTTATGCTTGTGATGGGCGAGGTCACTTGGAACGGGACTGCCTGACCAGGAATGTGGAGAGATTCAGGCAGGAAGCAGGTGTGCCACCACAACAAAGGTAGCATCGTGATCAGAGTAGTACCCAGGGAGGTGGTTCTAGCAGAGGAGCGGGAGGAGCTGGGAGTGGGGGACGACTTTACGAGGTCTTCCCATCACCACTAGGTGGTCCATGTTAGGATTAGGGAGCTGACAGTTGGGACCACGGAAAACCGCGAGCTTTGGATGTCTACGATCTTACAGAGCATGAGGTGATGAGAGGTATGCTCTACAGCTCTTCTACTTTTTGTGGTAGAATTGTTAGACTCTGTGTGTGAGAAGCTTTTCTCCCTGCTCCTTGCTTGAGGTGTTACCAGGGTGGCGCGGGGCATCAGTGTAACCCTGTGTTGATATGATAAAAGGAGTGGGACCTGTTCCTTTAGTTTATAGTGTCGACTCCATCACTTTCCGAGCATGTAAGAGAGTCTTGGTTGCGAGACATCGACTCTGAAATCTTGCGTGACCAGATATCCTTGGGTGTTTCACCATATGGATGTTCTGAAGGAGGGAATCACCGGGCCTTGTTCCAGGTGCGAGCGGTGATTCTAGTCGTGGTGTGTGACGTAGGGGTTTGTTCGGGGAGGTGAGCTACCCCTAAGAGACTTTGGGCCGTTTGAGACCGTGCGAAGGGATGGCGAGGTTCCCTACCGCCTTTCCCTAACCTCAAAGTCTGGAGTGGGTGCACGATGTCTCCCGCGTGGTTTACCTGGAGAGATTTGTGCGTGCTCCTATGCACATCATCAGTGAGGGAAGACCTCACGTGAATAGATCAAATCCTTTGGTCTGTGAGCGGTGACACAAAGCTGTGCAAGAGTTCTTCTGGGTACGGGAGAACCAGGTGCAGGCTTAGTACCCTGAGTTGTTCCCTGGTTTTTCTTTTCAGGGAAGAAAAGCTTGAAGGAGGGAATGATGTAAGAATCTAGTTTTTTCTGTGAAATTCTTTAGAATATTCTTGATGTTATTCCAGAGCAGCGCCTTCAGACGACGTGCAATTCCGAGCCACAGAGTGACCAGAATTAAATTTTCAGTGCGTTCACACTGGAAACGCCACATAAATGGGATAACTCCTTAACGGTGATCCAGATCAGGGATCCAAGTGTACATATGGGCTTGGAATGGAGTTTTTACCCTAGGAAAGACATAAAGTATGTCGGCGCGGGACGTTTGGACCCCTCGCTTGCTATCAGAGTGTGGAACGGATAAAATTAAATAATTAATTTATTCGTTTAATGGTTAAACTCAAGTATCTCTTAAAAGGTGGCTCGGATTGGAAAACCGAGGGCACCGTTGAGTTTGGAGTGTGCCGTTTACCCTAGGAGGGGTGTATGTTTCATGGGCGTGGGCCGTCTGTGAAAAATGGACCCAGGGGCATTTTCGTAATTTGGCGGCCTCGGGCGCTAAGTTTAATAACTTTTGAATGGGGCCTCAGATTAAAATTCTGAGACTGCTGTTGTGCTCGGGATGTGGTGTTTACCTTAGGGGAGGCTTAACCTTGACCCTGCTGAGGGTTCGGGTATGGGGCCCACAGGCGGGAATTTAAGTGTTTTGTTTTTAAACACTTCTCCCCCCACTCTTTGTGGTTTTCCCTGGCGCAAGGAGCTCCCAACGAAGAAGCTCCCCCTCCTCCCTCTCCTACTCAGCTCCGGTAAGGCAGCGGTGTGGCAGCGGACTCCTCTTGAAGCTCCGGGCATTGCCCAAGTGGTAGGCGTCGTTTTTTGTATCGTTTTATTTCCTGCACCATGTTCGTACTAATTTTGTATCGTCGAATTTCCAGTTGATCTTCGAAAAACTCCCGTAGTAACGTAGTAGAAATTATGAGCTATCCGAAGCATCTTTAGATTTCGGTTTTGAAGTCCTAAGGAACCCGCAATCATTCACCGAAGATTGCGGGTTTTTGGAGGCGTTCTGGGGTGTTCCGGCATGATTTGGGAGTTTCCGGCGGGTAGGCGCGGCGACCGACCATCCCAGGCAGCGGCGCGGTTAGCCGGACGACGGCATGCGAGGGTTACAGGCGGCAGGGGAACCTCAGCAGGCGGTGGGCTCGATGGCGTCGGTGGCTATCAGCGCGGCGGCCGCGCTTCAGGCGGCAGGCGGCGAATGCCCGCGGCGCTCCGCGGGGGACCGGGGTCGCGACATGCGACCCCGCGGGGGAGCACGACCTGCGTCGCGTCGGGCGTCGCGCGCCGACCGGCCTCAGCCGGTCAACCAAGCAGGAGACCGGGTCCGCCGCCGGCCCACGTGGCCAAGCCGCGGGCCAGGCGTGGCGTGCCGGCCCGGCCAGCGCGGGCCGGCCCATACCGGGCGGACCGGCCGTCCCAGGCCGGTCCAGCCCAAGGGGCCTTGCCCCTCAGGTTTTGGATGCCCGTAACTTTTGCTACGGGCGTTTGTTTTGCATACCGTCAGTGGCAGCACGGACCTTGCGTAGAGGGGAATTTTTTGGGATAGTTTCATGAATTTTTAATTCCAGAAATGAGGGGCCTCGGAGGCACGACACGTGCTTTAAGTGGAATGACGTTTTCTCCGGGGGTTCTTGTTTTGGACGGCACGGACGCGTCCAACGTCCGTTTTAAGAACCGTCAGTGGAATTGGGACCCTGGCACCGAGGCAGAGCTTACCAGGGTTTTTTCAGGCGTTGAGTCTGAAGTTGAGGCGTAGGCCCCACGACCCGTCCTTTGAGCCACGAGCAGCGTCTAGCGACTTTCTCATCGGGCGTCCGTTTGGGGCGTGCGAGTAGTCGATTCTGGGTGTTTTTTTGAGGGCGTTGAATTGGCGCAATCTGACCGTGTTAATTCCGCACGATGGTGTGGGCCCCATGAGGGTCGTTTGGGCGTTGATGGTGATTTTCCATCTTTATCACCGGGCGACCGTTTTGGACAATTGAATAGTCCAACTTGTGTGCTTTTTCGATAGGATTGTAACGGTGCAATCCGTTTGTTGTGTTTCGGAACCGGGATGCGGGTTCCACGAAGCACTGCTCGTGTGCGATGCGCCGGAATACACCTTTTTCTCCAGATATCTGTTGCACTCAAGTGAGTAGTGCTTTTGATGTGTTTTCCCGAGTGGATCACAATGGTGTGATGCGCTCGACTGTTTTCGGGGCCGAGGCTCTGGATCAAAGGACGTCATTCGGGCGTGAGGCGGTGTTGGCGACATTTCCATCGGATATCCGTTTGAGGCGAGTAAGTAGTCTATCTCACATATTTTTCCATGAGGATTACAATTGTACGATCCGTTTGGTTGTGCGGAGTCTCTTGCGCGATATTATTAAATGTGGAAATGTGAAGGTGCCCCGGTGGCGGTTCTTCTACCGTGTTTGTAGTGGACCCTTGGCATGTGATCGCGTGCACTCCCGTGTGAGTGGAGTAAATACTTAATGAGATGTGAATGGATGTACCTCAGCCAATGAGGTGGCAAGTTGGAAAAGTTACGTTTACTCCCTTCGCGTTGACGTTGGGGTGCCGTGTGCACGATAACCTTAGGGCTGGAGACGTGGTATACTCTGGGAGTATACGAGAGTGCTTGGAGGCAAGTGTAGTTTGTACCTGAGAATGTTTGTGCGCTTGGTTGGGGTTGACATGGGGCCATATGTCATGTGGGCCCCATGTGCGTGACGTGTTCTACTTTATGTACTTTGACCTCTCATGACGTAGAGGGTCCCTTTGTGCTCGTTTTTTTGACCAGCAGGGTTGAGGTTTTTCCCTTGTCTCTGTGCTCTATGGTTTAGATCAGTAGGGTTGAGTGGTTTCCCCTGGTTTTGTTCTAGAGTTGGGTGGTTGCACGATACCCACTCCGTGTTCGGTTATCCAGTGTTGTACCCTCCAGTGGAGATGGCCAGAGCAGTTTTGGGTTTTCCCTCCAAGAGAGACTGGGCAGTGGGTTGCTCACTGAGTTCTAGGGTTTACCCTCCAGCAGGGACTGGGCAGTGGGTCACCCGACACTCTTAGGGTCTACCCTCCAGCAGAGACTGGGCAGTGGGTCACCCGACCTCTTAGGGTCTACCCTCCAGTAGAGACTGGGCAGTGGATCACCCGATGACCTCTTAGGGTCTACCCTCCAACAGAGACTAGGCAGTGGGTCACCTGACCTCTTAGGGTCTACCCTCTAGCAGAGACTGGGTAGTGGGTCACCCAACGACCTCTTAGGGTCTACCCTCCAGTAGGTCTGTGCAGTGGGTCACCCATCGTCTAGTTCCAGGTCTACCATCCAGTAAGGCTGGGCAGTGGGTCGCATGTCGACTTATTCCAGGTCTACCCTCCAGCGGGGCTGGGCAGTGGGTTGCCTGATGATGTATTAGGGTTTACCCTCCAGCAGGGCTGGGTAGTGGGTCACCTGATATCTTGTCCGGGTTTACCCTCCCGCAGGGCTGGGCAGTGGGACACCTGTTGGCATTCCAGACTCTGTCATTTCTACTAGGCTAGTCTGTGGCTTTCCTCCGTGATTACTGGAGCAGGACCCTTGTTTGTACGGGTCATTGATGTGACAACCTTGTCTTTGAGGAGACCTCTCGACTGCGGGGAGTGATGAGGCATGGTTTGACTTAACCTAGAACTCTCAAGTACGAGGGGCGATTTCCCCCACTGAGACACTTCCTTGTGACGCGACCTAAAACCGTTCGGTCGAGTTAGTGCCGCCCAAAGAGGATAGTGTCGAGGTGCGGTGGTTTGAGCCCCTTGACTTGTAGTTCGGGGCAGACGTGCGGGATGCTGGGCATCGATGATGGTGTTTACTTCTGGGACTGTTGGCGACTCACTTTCTTGGGCTGAGCTACGGGATGGAGATCCCATTACGATCTTGTTTGGGTTTCTTGTTGAGCATACAAATATGTATATACCTTGTTTTAGGTACCCACTTCTTGGGTTTGGTTACTCTCCTTCCAGGAGAGGCGAAGACGCGCGGGGTATGCCACGTGCTTTCCGTGTCTAGCTTCTCGTGGTTGGACGGGTCTACTCTCCTACTATAGGTAGTGAAGATTCGACAGAAAGTTTATTTTCTCACCATTTCCAGCTCCTTGTACCTGGATGAGTCTACCTTCTTTCCTCTTGTTGGGTTGAGCTGGACTCTTTACTGCACGCTCTATTGTACTTCTGTTCTACTCCCTGTTTGATCTACTACTCACCCTTAGGTACCTCCTTTGTTGCTCCCTCGAGCCTTTGGGGTATCCTACTGAGTATTTTTATACTGAACCCTGCTTTGGCTTTGCCCTCACTTGGTGTTCCCTTGCAGACGACGGACAGGTTGGTTGGGACTTCAGTGGAGCATAGGAGTTCGGGAGCTGGGACCGCGTGCGGTGGTCGTAGCTGGGTTCCTAGTGGGAGACCGTCAGCTGTTTCTTTTTGTTTACCTATTGACGGGTTGTGGCACCTTTTCTGGTTGGGCGCGTGTTTTTCCCCTTTTTCCTTTTCATCACTTTACTTGTACTGTTTAGAGGTCGATGCACATTTGTGGTATATATATAGCAGTTGTCCTTTTCTTTACTTGTCTTTTCTTTTACTCTGCACTGTTGCATTGAGTGTACTGCATGTGTGTGTACAAGTACTTAGGCAAAGTCCTCCCTGAGTTATTGTGCCTTCGGTGCTGGTCGTCAGCCCCTGGCCTATGGAGGCGGGCTTGGGGTAGTTGCGACTCGAGCCCAGGTAGGGTCGGGTCGTGACAGCTCGGTGGTCCACCATGACACGAAGATATTTGGTATCTTTACTAGGTGTCACGGGGATGAAGTCTGTCATGGAGATTAGCGCAGACATGTGCATGCTAGAAGATGGTTCCGAAGCTGGAAGGTTTGAAGCTTTTAACTCTGGTCCGGGCTTGGGAATAAAGTTACTAAGTCTGGTACCAGCTGGAAAAACATCAAGAATTATCTCTCTAGGACCCGAAACAACAGGGTCATCCTCATCCACGTCCAAGAAGGATGGGTCCGTCTGAACTTTGGCCGTAGAGGGGCTGGGAGAGGAAAATCCCCTGAGTCGCTTTGACTAATGAGCCATCAGTCGGTCCTCCATCAGAGCCTATGAGGAAGGCGCGGTAGGCACAGTAGCTGAAATGGCTTCTGACTTGGGAACCTTCCGAACAACCTTCCCCAGGATTCCATCGAGATAATGTTTTATCCACATTCTTGCGTACTCCAAGGATAGGCTGACAGCCGCTCCTATGCCAGGCAAGGGAATGATTGTGTCAGATCCCTCCTGCATCAGCATCAACCACCATTGATGGAGAGTGGTTGGGTGCAGTCCTTGAGCCTTAGGAGGGGGAAGGGAAACTTGGATTTTCATACACCCAAACTGGTGGAAAAAACGATGGGGGGCATACAACTCGCATAGAGAAACCCCATCGATCCGTGCAGAAAAAAACCCATCCTGTAGTGAGATCACGTAAGAACACTCCTCCATGCTCCCCCTGTGGTTATCAACCATGGCTCCGGAAGGGGTGGGGTAGGGAGCAAAAGAAAACTGGGAGAAGTCACTCAGAAGCTTGATGACTTCATCAGAACTGAGGGACTTCAAGCGAACCCCAGCTATATCGAGCAGGGCAGGCCGAAAGGTAGGAAGCGGGATGACTGTGTTATGAAAATACTCATTGTAGCGGCAATGATTCTCTATCTAGCCATATAAGAATTGAAATGTCCCACTTAGACGGTAGGGTGACACTCCCTCCTGTATGTGGCTCAGTAGTTCGTAAATACGAGCCAAGGTGGGCACGACCAAATTTACCGGGTGACCCTCTGCCAACTCGACTGCCATCGTCAAGGTGCAAGCCCTGACGCCTGAGTTGATATCCCGAGAAGGTAATAGCCACCCACTAAAACACATAGCAAACAGACCTGCCAACCTAAACATAGGCGGCACACCGGGGTGCACCTCATAACCCCATGAAAGGTAGTTGCCCGCTTCTAGAACCGCCCAGTAGGAACCTGTGATGGTTCGTGACTGTTGAGAAGGATGAGTCCTGGGGCACTTGATCTTCAGCACATGACCAGTGGTGTTCAGAAATAACCTTATCCAGGTTCTATAGGGAATAAGAGAGCAGGTACGCAAGTCCTGACCCAGTGATCGCTCCGTCTGACCCAGTGAATCCTCCATCATAACCAACAGATCCCTCGCCAACAAAGGCACTTGTTCGACATCGTCCCATGCATCAGGAGTGGGAAGAAACTTGTCATACATCTCACCAATGATTGGAAGCCCTCTAAATTGGTAGATGTCCCACAAACTAATGCCAACTTCACCATGGGAAAGGTGGAAAGTATTATTACTTGAACACCAGCGACTGAGCTGGTCAGGCAGGATCAGAGATGGTGGGTAAACAACAAAATGGGAGGCCCACACCGCGGAGTATAGATTTATTGCTTCTAGTGACTTGGGAGATTCCCGAAAATGATGATGAACCCATAAGGCCTTGGCCTAGTCATCTCATAAAATACCACCAGATCGAAGATCCCACCTAGAAATCCACCTCGCGTTAGGGTCCACTCGAGAAAGGTTGATTACGGAGGGGTAACTCTTGAGGACAAATTCTTGAGAGAAGTCTTGTGTGTATTGATCGCTTTGGGTCCAAACAGAGCCTCTTTAAATGAAAGTATCTTTCGGATCAAGATTAGAGATTATCTCCCCCGATTGGGTGAGGTTCTCCTGAATGAGCTCCGGCGACGCTTCCAAGCAAGGTGACGGAAGACCTGAGAAAGTAGGGGGGATAGGGACGTCGTCTTGAAGACTGAAGCCATAAATCAGAAGTCGATTTTATAGAGGATAACCCAGGATATTAGGAGAGAGCAATCCCTTCAAGACACCATCATCGGGAATGATGGACTGACTAGGGTCTTCTTTGATGCTTTCCACTCTGGGAATCATAGATAGACATCTTCCTAAACCAACCGGAAGAGGATCAATAGCAGGCCTGGGTGCAGGGCGAGGAGGAACCATATTTTCTCCCTACATTATAAAAACCAGGCAAATGGTTAGTTTAGAATAATAAAATCTAGACAAAAATACCAATCATATGGAAAAGGAGTCAAGGGGACTTCATGACGAGGTCCACAAGAAGGCCTCAAAATGTGGTTCACGATGACTGCATCACGTGAACCAAACCCTCCACGGAAGAGGTCCGCGGTACTCTGGCCCACAGAGCATTGGCTAGAAAACCTCAAATCAGGTTTCTCCGTGGAATCTTAATTGTAGATTTAAATAATTAGGATTCAGAATACTTAATAAATTTTCAAAGTCTGGAAGGTTTCAGACCACAGACCATCAAAATCATGGAGCAAGTTCCTACGCAGCCCGTCGTGACTTGCTTTTTAATTAATTTAAAGTGTTAGTTCATGGCTGGGAGATTGGTCCATGGGTGAAGGTGACTGTGAATAAAGAACGATTCGCGGAAATGGCAGCTGGTTCGCAGATGAGGCATTTTGCGAAGGAACGAGCACGCGGAGACGAAAAAGCGAGAGAGCTATGCTTTCGTGAAGAATCCGGTAAAAGACAAAGGAATGCCCCCCGTATTTATAGGTGTGGTCCCCTACCGGGTCTACTTCCCTACCGCAAACCATCCAAGTTTCAGGACCACTCTACATCGGAATGACCTCCTCTTCGTTCCGATCGGACCCCATTCTGATGGGGGGCATTTGTAGTGTCCTAAAAAATATGAAAAGGAGGATGATAATCCCCTTAATTCAAGAGGGAATTCTACCCAATTTCCCTCAAAGAAGTTGGGCAAAAATATGAAGAGAACCCAAGAAATCAGAAAAGGACCAACCGGTCCGCGTACCGGTCCAACAGTGATGGTATGCAGCCAGTTCAACAGTCCGCCTCCTCCGAGGACCGCTGCCATTCGCGGAATGGAGGCGGGAGCCCTTCGCGGGCGTGAAGCAGGACGACTGCCAACCCGGTTCACCATCACAAACCGCCCCAACCGCGAACTACGTCAATCGGCCCGGAACACATCCACTGTCATTCGAGGAATGGAGGCAGAACCCTGCGTGGCTGCGAGGTACTCCCCGAGCTAGTTTTGTTCGCGCGGGAGATGCATTCAATGCCCCCCGTGGGTTGTGGATTGACCAAGTCATCCGTAAACCAGGTTTCCGGTCATGGGCCTATGAAAAAGGTGCCGCATGACGACAGCTACATCTCTTTCCCCACTCTATAAAAGGAGATTGAGGGGGAAGAGGAAGGGGGAATTTTGGAGGAGGTGATTAGAGATCGATCAGATTCAGGTGGAAGGATTTTGAAGGAAGCAGCTTAGGATTTCACAAACAGCGAGGTTCCAGTTCGTAGACCAGAACATGTATGAAGCTGGAAGAGAATTAATAAGGAACCAAAAATGCATAAAAACTTGGTGAACCATGAACTTAAAATAACAAAGAAAAGAAAACCACAAACCATGGCCCCTCTGCGGATGCACTCTCTATAGACCGGGGAGTTTATTCCCCTTTTCTGATCCGTCGTACCGCGTAGCACCCTCCTACGTGGGAGAAGCCTAGACCGACGACCCCTCGACCGACATTGCCCTCGGCCACCACTGCTCGCATGGATCCCTCTGAGTACCGACCTGGTACGTGATCCGAACCTGAAGTCGCAAACCACCCTGGTTCACAGGATGCCCACCAAGCCGTGAACCACCCTGGTTCGCAGAATTCCCATCAGTCCGCGGACCACCCGGGTTCACGGACGGCCTCTCTAGCTGCGTAGAACTTCCCTACATGAAGGGTGCCACCACTCATACACCTATGTGGCCCCCCAGATCCTTTGGGGTTCCCATTCCCCGATCCAGATAAAATCATTCCAATCCGGCCTGATCCTCTACAACCCCCTCATTAGCCCATTCATCGGCCCCGAGCCGAGGCCTCCACCAGAGCCACCAGACCTGTGTGATGTAACCTTCAGGTGCATCAGTGTGCCTTTTTGAGTTCACATACCCATGGTAAGTAGGGGCGAAGGGGTTGCTCCGTCCCTTGAGCGGATTTCCGAAGCATTCTTGGGTTCACATTCCCACGGTAATGCAGAGTCCGAGCCCAGGAGTCCCCTTTCTGCCCCTCCACTTGTTAGGACCGAGGAACTTCTCCCCTCCCCGGGGAGTGGCGGGATACCCATCAGAAGGAAGCCCCCATGCACCTCCGTACTTCTCAACGGCCATGTCCAAGGAAGGGCGTAGTAGGGAAGGGTGCTGCTCCGTTCTTATTTGGGGCCAAGTCCCTCTCCCTCTATGCTTTGTCACCCTGGGCATCCATCTCGGAGTAAGCCCTGACTTTTTGGGCTGATTTATGCATAAGCCCCACTCCACTTCCCACAGACGCACCTTTCGCGACATGATCGTCCGGTCCCTACTGCCTCTTGCTTCTCAAACCGAGCATGACTCACATGGGCTTAGAGTAAGCATCGACCATGAAATCGTCTCCTGGGATTCCTCAGAGTGTAAGCCCCATCCTCATCTGAACTACGTGGACTTTGATTCCCCACCATAGGGATACATAGGAAGACTCGAAGAGGTTCAAGCCCGATCCCCATCGGACCCCCCGAGTCCACATTCACGTCAGTTCTCCGACACTCCCATTCGAACTACATGGACTTTGATCCCTGTCTCCTAGGTAGGGTACGTAGAAAGCCTCCCCTAGGTTCAATCCCAACACCCGGTCAATCCGACCATATTTACGTCAGTTCACCGCACCAACCCTGGGCATCCTGGAGTGTAAGACCCATACCACACTAATCCACATGAATTCTGATTCCTCTCATGGGGATACGTAGGAAGCACGTATCACGGGTTCGATCCAGACGCTCAATTCATTATCCACCCCCTGTATGACAATAAACTCCAAAGTGCCTGGTTACGAGGCTTTAAACTAGTGCCATCTCAGTGAGTCCAGACTCTTCGGGGCCATTAATCCAACGTGGGATGGTAAACCTCGAGCATTAATGATTCCGAAACCCTGCGTTCAGCTGACCATTGCCAACCAGAAGTAATCCATGGATACTATGCATGGGTATAAACCAAATATTCATGAACATATGAATATGTCTTAAATCTATAAGAGAGTCCCAAAACAGGAAATAATTCCCCCCAAAAGGGTGTGATGAGCCCGACTTCCCATCATCTCAACCAATGTGAGTTCTTAAGCATCGCTGGTCAAACCACCCAGCTAACGCCTACCTTTGGAAAGCAGGTCCACGTATTGTTGTATATAGAACCATTAGGCATTCAAGGAAAAAATGGTGCACCCGGTATGAGTGATTAATCAAAACCCAATCTTCTCTAATCAACCGCCGGGTAGCACATGTTTCTCCCCCACGACCCCGTCGTGCACCGCGAGACAGTCATTAATCCAAAACACAAAGGAGGAGGAAGATATAGAAGAGATATAATGGAGGGATTTTAAGGAAATATTCTTAGAAAAATACTTCCCTCATGAGCAACGAGCAGATATGGAGAGAAAATTCTTTAATATGAGGAAGAAGGAAGATGAGAATGTTGCAAGGTATGAAGATAATTTCACAAGATTAGCAAGACATCCTATAGACTACATACAAAATCCAAGGAGAAAAAGTGATCGATTATTTGATGGCCTAAATCCATTCCTACGGTGGGAACTGTTCTCCAAAAGTTTTTCATCATATGAGGATATAGTTTTATGTGCCATCATAACAAAAAAACAATTCTCTAAGTTTTATGACTTTAAGGGAAAGCAAGAAAAGAAGAGGGCTGATGAAAACCCTAGGAAAGGAAATAAGGAAACACAGAAGAAGGGAAGAGTTGAATTTCCACCATGTGAAAATTTTGGAAGGAAACACCCTGGTGAGTGCTTAAAAGGAAAAGGAGTATGCTATAAATATGGTCAGAGAGGCCATCTTGCTGGTGATTGCAAGGGGAAGAAGGAAGCCAATGATGTTCGATGCTATATTTTTCGGGAGATGGGACACTATGATAATGATTATCCAAAACATCAAGGAAATATGCAACAGAAAAGGCAAAGGGATCTGGGACAAACTTATGTAATCACAAATATAGAGGTTGAAGTTCCTAATGACGTGGTGGTAGGTTCTTTAATTGTTTCGTCAAGTTAGCCAATGCTTTATTTGATTCTGGATCATTGCATTGTTTCATATATTCCCAGTTTGCTAAGAAAATTAGATATTTCCAATTTGATTTAATAAGGGAGTTGTCAGTCAAAACTTCTAAGGGAAGTATCATTGCTACAAAGTTCTGTGAATCAGTTCCCATTAAGGCAGATAAATGTTCTTTATCTATTGATCTTATCATCATACCCATTATTGAATTTGATATAATACTCTGTATGGATTGGCTTTCAGACCATGATGCAAAAATTTATTGTAAGAAGAAGGAGGTTGTGTTTTTTGATGACGATGATAAAGAACACCTTATCTTTAGATAAGAATCGTCACCACCTGATTCTTATCTAGATACACCCCCAGTAGCTCAACTAAATTAAATTATTGGGGAGGAAGATAATGAAATAACTATGGGTGAGGAAAGGAATGTTCAAATAGAGTATGTACCTATTGTGAGAGAATATGTTGACGTGTTTCCCGAAGATTTACCTGGACATCCTCCAGAACGAGAAATTGAGTTTTTCATTGATTTAATTCCTGGTTCAAATCCCATATCAAAGAACCCTTATATAATGGACAATGTGGAATTAGTGGAACTAAAGAAACAACTAGAGGAATTGAGTAATAAGGGATTTATTCTCCCTAGTGTTTCTCCAAGGGGAGCCCCTGTCCTTTTTGTTAAGAAGAAAGATGGATCTATGAGGTTATGTATCGACTACAGGGAGATCAATTTTATAAAAATAAAGAACAAATATCCTCTACCTCGCATTGATGATTTATTTGACCAACTGCATGGAGATCAATACTTTTCGAAGATTGTTCTTCGATCCAGATATCATCAGTTGTGTGTGAGGAAGGTCTCATGAGACAACTAGATGAGGAATTGGCCGAGGCCTTTCCCAATGTGATATGGATTTTGGCTGAGGCCTTAATCATTAGAGGTCTTGGCCGAGGCCTTGATAAAATGTTTCAGAATGTCCGGAATTATGCATTCCATCATTATGAGTTCAACTATTGATATTTCACGTGGTTATTCGACTAGTAGAATACCCATGATTATGTTTTATTTTTGGAATTATTTACTCAGCTCATATTCCTGCCATAATGTGTTCAAAATTATTATTAAAGGCATGTGTTTTTAATTATTCACCATGTCTATTGTTTATATTATCTTCCACTGTATTTCTTACTCTTACTGAGCATTTGAGCTCACCTCTTTCTTATGTTTCATTTTCTCAGGACATGACGAAGTTTAATATGAATGACATGCTAAAATAAGCTAAGATTTATGGGTGTTGTCTAAGGAGTTTCCATGTTGTTTTTCTCTTCATGTTTTAATATTGAACTTATGTATGTATCTTGTTTCCAATAATACTAAACTAATTGGTTCTTCAGGATTCATATTCCTTGTATGAATTCCAATGCAATCAAGTAAGGCACCGACTCTGGGCAATTGGGGCCGGGTCCTTACACAAGTGATGTCATTGGTATGGTTGGTAGGTAGATATAAATCTACATTTTGTTTTATATTAATTTAGGATTGTAATATTTTATTCCTTTATTGTGTATGGTAGTGAGGTAATAACCACACTACTATATGGACTTTCCCCGTATTGTTATTCAAGAGCCTCTAGAATATGGGGAGATGTTCCTAAGGATACATAACACTATGTCTTATCCTTGATAACCTAGTCCATTAATTATAAAATTATATCAAATATTATTCTTTTATTGATTTAGGATTTTAGGGCTTGGTAGGTTATAGATAGGTTGGTTCAATCTTGATTAGAAAACTATGCTTCTGTCTATCTAGAATCTATATAGTGGACACCAAATCCATTATGTTTGTGGGATTAATGTTATTGATTTTGTAAATTTAAATTTTCTTGGATTTTAATCAAATGAATTTTGATTTATGGATTATTATTTTATGCCTGGTCTAGGGTAATGAGAGGGTGTGATAACATATATAATATTTAGAACGTAATTTCACATGACATGTACATGCTTATGTTTTTTTGAAAAAACAATTTCTTAATAGGTTTTAATTAATTACATGAAAATGATGAGTTATTTAATTTTTTCTTGAATAACTAACTAGTTTCATTTGGAATAATTAAAATATAATATGACATATTTTCAAGGATTACTTCCTTTATATAATTATAATATGCATAGGTATATGTTTTTTGAGATCTAACATTAGGTGAATCATTGAGATATATTTCCAAGGTGGTTAGAAAGTGAGTTATCTAAAATTACTCATATGGTATTGGTAGTTTTCTCATGGGTTATGTTTTTATTGTTTAATATGTTGAGATAGGGTATGGGTTTGTTATTTAAGTATATTCCTATATTTTTTAAATATTGTCCACATTTAACTTCCTTTTAATTATTCTAAATAAATGATTTGGTATTTCAAATTTTTTTTTCTTGGTGTTATAATGTGGATTGGTAGAGGAATGGAGTTGATTATTCTCTTAACATACCTACAGCTTAGAAAGAGTGACGAGTAAATAATGATCATAGGGTTGTCCCAGTTTTTCAGACTTGTGGGCCACTTCAGAATAGAGTCTTTCATTAAGTGGAAGTTGGAGGTGGAGGCATATATCAAGGTGAGTCCACTATGGTAGAACTCGCCCTATAATTTATAATATATAATCCCCATATATTTTAGGTCTCTAGAGGATCTCAGGATGCAGATGATTGGATCAATATGATCCAAATAATATTCATGTTGGTTGAGACACCAAGGATAAGCGAGTGAAGCTAAACACTTTCATGATTCAAGGACCTACCATGAAATGGTGGGGTTTGTTTCTTTGGGACATGTGGTTTGAGAGATCAACATGTGGAGACTTTATAGACATATTCTTTGATAAGTTAATTCTAAAGACACTTATATTGGATCAGGCGTATGATTTTATGGAAATCCCTCAAAGAGGAATTTTTTTGATCAATTATGCTACCCAATTATAAGAGTTACATAATTTTTCACCATTGTTAGGAATAAATGAGGAATACATATCCCTCAGAATCATGAAATATATATATCTAGTCCATAATCAATAATATAGGACGTCTAAATTAATATTCTATTAGGCGAAGGTTTGTAAGAATCTTAATATAGAGAAGGACCCAATGAATTGTGTTTTAATTCAAATTTATCTAATAATTATTTTTCTCTGTGTTATCCCTTATGATGGTGTTTATGGTAACTCTTCTAGAGGAAGTAAGATAATTGATAATGATATTTTCTATGGTGGTGAGAGATAGATGGGTCAGGCCAAAGGGGATTTAGATCATCCTTCAACAGGAGATAAATTTATGTTATTCTAGTGTGGGAGACCTACTCACCATAACATTATGTAATCAAACCCTTTGAGGGACTTCCATGAATATTGGAGGATGTGATATTTATAGTTTTTTTCTTGGAGTTTACCACAATAGGGGTTTGGGTGAGGCTTGGAAAAAACTCATGCTTCTCAATCATGGTTAGGAGGACCACAATAGACAAATTATAATGTTTCAACGAGTGGGAAATTTCATGGAGTTGTAAAAGGATATATGCATCCTAAGAAGTATGTACCTCAAGGGTCGGTACCTCAGGGAAGCTATGGGTCCCAAGGTCAAGGTCGTAGATCCAACAAGGTAGGGGTGGAAATTCATATTGTTTCATTTTGAACTATTTAGTATTCATGTTGATATAGTTAGTCCAAAACCCACCCTATTTATTAAATGAGTTATGATGTTGTGTAACCATGTCACATATTATTAATATATATTTCTTTAATTAATATATTAGTAGATATTTATAATATTTTATAGATTTATATTATTTAAAAATATTTTTAAAATATAAAGATTACTGACCAAATAAAAGAATTATATATATATATATATATATATTTACTTACAAATAAAAATTTTATTTAATAATATATGAATTTAATTTTATGTTTTTAAATAATCATGTTACCGTGACAAAAACCATCAACCCAAACCTATCCCATTGATTTAATGTTATATTTGAATCATGCCATGTTCATGTTGTGTCTACATTTCATGCAAAAAATTTCCACCCCGGGACACAAGATGAATTTTTCCACTGTACTAAGTTCCAATAGACACTAACAATGGATCCTTGATTATTAGATGTGAAATTATACTTAATTATTCATTCTATAATACCCTTTTTGACATAGAGGTGACTCATTATTTCATTTCAACATGTTTGGTAGCAGTTTTAGGGCATGTACTGAAGCATTATTATATGATTTTGACTTTGGACACACCTTTAACAAATATTTTAGATTGATAAAAAAGGATCCTTGGGTTTTGTATGGTATTTTGTGTCTATGGTCACTTAAAATATATTTTTTTACATGTATATATTTTAAATTATCAACGTAATTGATTAAATGATGCATTTTTTTGGATCACATAAATAAATATGAAAGGAAAGTATCATTTATATCTATCGCTTAGGATAACCATACCTTCATAAGAGAATCATATTTCAATATAGGTTGATCTAGACTAAACCATCAATTAGTGGGTGATATCGTTACATAGATGGCTAGTATGGTCTTCAGAGTTATTTAAGAAATGGTTCCACCCATTTTCCCTCTAATATTGTACCATTCCAAGGGTAATCCATGATGATTTCCCATGTTTTCTTCTTAAATGGGAGATTTAGTTTATTATTGACCCTATACCATGTGTAAAGACTTTATATATAACTTATTATCATATAGAACTATTTGAGTTGAGAGAGATAATGATTCATTTTGTGTACCTTGAGGTGAATGGGATTAAATGGATGGGTTCCTATAATGAACTGACCAAGGACACCATTTGAACTGGTGCCCAAATTGATCCACTATAAAACTAAGGGGAATCCTCGACCCCCCAGGTAGATGATAAGAATCAAGGGAATCAAACATAACCGTTGGGGATTGTTTCACCCATAATAACCCAAAAAAATGCATCTAAGAATGGAATTACAAAAAGGAATAAAATAATTACATGCGATAAAAACATGATTATAAATATCCTTTAAAATAATCTACAAACTGAAATTAAAACAATGGTTTAAGGAAGGCGAGGCTGACACCCAACATAAACAACCAACTCCATGTGACTCTCAAGTTACCATCATGATCCAACATCCATACCTTTCTTTTATAAGATATTTGTGCCAAAAAAACAAGAATACAATACTTGATAAACCTTAACAAGAAATAATTACTACATAACCACCAAT
Organism: Viscum album; assembly: GCA_963277665.1. Lineage (NCBI taxonomy): Eukaryota > Viridiplantae > Streptophyta > Magnoliopsida > Santalales > Viscaceae > Viscum > Viscum album. The sequence goes on along the minus strand of OY728132.1, from coordinate 1,332,526,621 downwards.
GTGAGTGTATACAGTTTGAGGAAAATACCATGTCACGACCCGTCCCCCAGGGCCCGTGTCATGACTACCCCAAGCCCGCCTTCCATAGGCTAGGGGCTGGTGACTAGCACTGAAGGCGTACTCTCTAAAACTGGGAAGGCATTGCCTTTATAACCTATAAATAAACGCAACCAAGCACACAACAAGATATAAACACAAGTAAACTGAATAGTAAATAGAGTGAGTATAGTAAGAAAAAGGGGCCAAAATAGAAGCCCAACTGGAAAGTACAAGAAACTGAAAGTACAAGTAAACTGAAACAACTCCAGTGAACACCTGCCAAGAATCCTACCTGAAGGGTATGTACAACTCTTGATCAGCCGTCTCTGTAGTATGCCTCATCTTATGTCCACCTACAAGCTACCTCCAGTCCTGGTACACTCGTCCTCAATCAGCGCTATCTGTCATCTGCACCAAACACAACAAGGTGTGGGCATATCCCGTGCAGGGGTGAGTATAACAATAATCAATAGGGACCCTGAGACACTCAAGGTCTCACAAAATCCACAAAGGATAAACCAAAAAGCATGAAAACAACTGTCAACCCTACTTAGGTATATTCCCATACATATACCTCAGTTATCAAGTAAACCCATCTCAAACATGAGGAAACACAAGGCCCAACTCATTAGCCCAAATGTCAACTGTTCCACAAAGGAAGAAATACCACGAAGGTAAGTACCACACAGGTACGCCACACAGATGAATACCACCAAGGTATTACCACGAAGAAAGTACCACACAGGTACGGAATCTGCTCACACAAGGTATAACTTAGGTACAATAGTAAATATGATTAGATATAACTACTGAATCATATTACTCCATTAAGAGGCAGACCCACGTAGGATCCTAAATCCTCATCAGACCCACAAAGGATCATAGTACGTCGTCAGACCCACACAGGATCCTAGTACCTCTCCAGACCCACACAGGATGCTAGTACATCTTCAAACCCACATAGGATCCTAGTACCTCGTCAATACATTTTCAGACCCACACACGATCCTTGTACATCATCAGTACGTCATCAGACTCAAACAGGATCCTAGTACATCATCACTACATCGTCAGACCCACATAAGATCCTAGTACATCGTCATAGCCAGCTATAGGGTTTCCGCACTAATCTCGCTTGTCTCCAAGAGGGTCCGCTCCACAAGACATTGGTTGATTCTCTAATTGCCACGAAGTCCCATTAAGAAGTATCTCAAAGGACCTCCATGTCATAGGGGTCTCAACGTAACAGACGGTGCGTCAATCGGACGCTCGGTCTGTGAGTTATTAGCCTTTTAGTCCCGAGGGCCCGGTTGGATTCGTACTGAATCCAACACGAACATACCCCATCTTTATCCAAATCTTAAGTGGGGTATACCAAAGGGACCATCTTGCTCCAAGGTTTCTAGCACTATAGACGGTTCTTCAAACGGACACCCGGTGCCAATGTTATGGCCGATAGAGTGAGAATGGGTCGAAGCTGGCCCTGGTCTGGTCCAACCCGGCCGGACCAACCTGGCCGAACCTAGCCTATCCCGACCCGACCCGGTTTGGGTTGACCTGGACCGCTGGGTCCAGCCCGACCCGCTGGGTCTGGTCTAGCCCGCACTGGCTGGCCCGGCCTGGGCGGCGCCCCGTAGTACGGTGCAGAAGCCGCGAGGGCTGCGAGGGGGGCCGCGGGGCCAGAGTGGCCGTGCAGGGCTGCGGAGGCCATGAGGGCTGTGGAGGCCGCAGGCGGCACGAGGCCACAGAGGCTGCGGGGGGGGGGGGGGGGGTTGTGGGGTGGTGGAAGCCACGGGTGGCGCAGGGCCGCAGAGGCCGTGGGGCAGTGGAGGCCACCGACGTCGTTGGGCGGCGCGAGGCCGCGGAAGCCACGGGGCGGCGGAGGCCGCAGAGGGCATGGGCCTGCAGAGGCTGTGGGTTGGTGGAAGCCGCGGGGCGGTGGGAGGGCCATGAGGCGGCAGTCCTCCGCGGCTGGCCAGATGGTCAGCCAGCCTCTCCGCGCGGCGCGGTCGCGCACCGCGCCTTCTTCGGCAGACGGTTCGGCCGACCGCTCTCCGTTCGCTGCCTTCATCACTGTCGACCGTGGTGCTGGCCGTAGTTCTCGAGTTCCACTAGTGCCAATCACTGGAACCAGTCACTGTCACTATCGCAAAGAACACAAAAAAGTACCATAAGATTTACGGAGGGGTCGGGCCATGTTTTTTTGTCCTGTACCATCCACGTTAGGGCGGTAGCTAGTGGCTCAAGGGAGATGATTCAATGTGAGACGAAAATTAACATTGATCAGTTTAAAACACACCCCTACCTCGTTCGTTTTTTGTCGTCGATGAGGAGGGAAGGATGGTCGTTGATTGAATACGTCTCACGTTGGAGGATGTCCTGAGGAAGAAGTCGAAGTCGTACGTCGGTGTTCTTCATTGGAGAAGCGTTCTTCATTGGAGAAGAAGAATTCCTCCAAAAGCTCTCCTCTTCCAATCCTTTCTCCCAATTCCACCCAAAAAGAAAAGTAGCCAATATGTTGTGTTTCATCAATTTAATTGTTGGCAGAAAATTAAATTGATGTCATTAATTTTGATGTGGTTGGCACCATTAAAGTGGGAGGATACCAAAGGTTATCTCCCATTAAAGGGGGGTTCAAGAGTTATCTCCATATTAAAGAAGGAGTTTAGTGGGTTCTGGTGGTCTGCACCCTTAAATTCAAATTGGGAGGTTTTGGGCTCAGTGTTCCCCACCTCCATAACCTTCACATGGGAGGTTTCAACAAAAAAAATAAAAATGTTAACATTTTTATTTTATTCGTTCTTTCACAAAATTCACAAAAAATGACTTTCACTCTCAACCTACTGCGGTTGAGGTGAAGGTCTCCTTAAGTGAATATTGGCACTGTGAGTTCAATGGTTCCCTTAGATTTCAATTCCGAGCACCGGTTCAAAAGTTAGAAAAGCCTGCTCGTACGTTTACTGAATGTACCTGAAAAAAAGTTCAGAAATTTATTCCAGGCACACCAGGCCACAGAATCACACACCGTTAATTTTTTCGGACTCGTAAAATTCCCATATATTTTTTAAAAAAATTACATGGAATTTCTGTTTCTTTACATTTTCTCCACCTTAGGGCTTTGCGTCCCAAAAATCCACATCACAAAACTAAGAAAACAGGTGGGGGTACTGAGCATGTATCTGAGCCTCCCACTCCCATGTTCTCACCTGAAGGTTCCCGTCTTACCATCGAATGTGCACTAGTGGTATCAGCCGCCTATGAAGGACCTGATCCTGTCAATCCTCAATCTATACTGGAACCTCCGTAAATGTCACCCCATCATCGACGTACAGCCCGCGGTGGTCAATGATGTGAGAAGGTTCATGTATGTATCTCCTCAGCTAGGATACGTGGATGACGTCGTGCACTAGGTTCAACTGAGGGGGAAGTGATAGGAAGTAAGCCACCTCACCAACTCTGATGAGGACCTATAAGGGTCCAATGAACCTCTGAGATAACTTTCCGCCTTGGAAAAACCTCTGAAAAAATCGTCGAGGTGAGACCCATAGAAAGATGTGGTCACCATCCTTTAACTCTAGGGGTATCTGTCTCCTATCGGCATAAGACTTCTTCCTTCTCTGTGTAGTCTTCATCCACTCTTGGATGATCTGTACCCTCTTTATGGTAGCCCATACCATCTCTAGTCCCACTAGTGCTGACTCCCCTGGGTCAGTCCAACATAAAGGTGATCTGCAAGGTCGCCCGTACAACATCTCAAAAGGTGACATCCCAATAATGGAGTGATAACTGCTATTTTTTGTAAACTCCACCAAAGGCAAGTGATCCTCCCAAATATGACCGAAGTCAAGGACACAAGAACACAACATGTCCTAGAGAGTATGAATGGTCTGCTCAGTCTGGACATCCGTCTGAGGATGGAAGGCAGTGCTCAAATGAAGCTGCATACCGAAACCCTCCTGGAACCCCTTCCATAGCCGGGAAGTGAAACATGTATCATGATCGGAGACAATCGTTTAGGGTACTCCATGTAGCCACACAATCTTCTGCACATAGAGGCATCCCAATCTCTCTAATGAACCTTTCTCTCTGATCATTAGGAAGTGGGACGACTTGGTTAGTCGGTCGAAGATCACCCAGATAGAGTCATGACCTATGGATGTACATGGAAGTCCTGTCACGAAGTCCATGGATATCATGTCCCACTTCCACTCTAGGACCTCTAAAGGCTGAACCAAGAATGCTGGTTCCTGATTCTCCGCCTTCACTTGATAACAAGTGAGGCACTGAGAGATGAACTGTACTACTTCTTTCTTAATTCCTAGCCACCAGTTCCATCATCGGATATCCTGGTACATCTTCGCCACTCTTGGATGTACCGCTAGAGAGGATGTGTGTAACTCTCTCAAAAATTCCTCATGAAGTGACACTGGTACCATGGTACGTCCTCTGAAGAGGATGAAGTGCTCCCCACCTTCAGAAAATCCATCTAGCACCTGTCCTATGGATATATAAGCACATCATGCCTCACAGTCAGTGTCCCCATGCTACACCTCTCTGAATCACTGAAGAAGTGGGGGAGTGACTGTAAAAGACTGAAGAAAAGTTGATCCATCTTGATCCACAAAGGATATCTGAAAAGCAGCCATCTGCTCCGTCTCCTCACCTAGAAGTTGATACCAGATCTTCTGCTAAGTGCATATGCTAAAACATTCCCCTTACCAGGAGTATAGACTATCTTGAAGTCATAGTTCTGGAGGAACTCAAGCCAATGTCGTTGTCTCAGGTTCGAGTCCTTCTACAAGAAGATATACCTGATACTCTTGTGATCTGAGTAGACTATAAAACATTCACCCATCAAGTAATGTCGCCAAATATTCAAGGTGAAGACCACTGCTGCTAACTCCAGGTCATGGGTAGCGTAGTTCTGCTCATGCTTTCTCAGCTTTGGAGAACCATATGCGATCACTGCTCACTCCTAAATCAGGACACATTCGAGCCCGGTCCCTGATGCATCACAGTAGACTATGTACCCTATGCCCTCCTCTGGAATCCTCATGATGGGGGCACTAGTTAGCCTCTACCTTGGCACCTGAAAACTCAACTAGAATATCTCCGAACACACGAAGGGTTGACCCTTCTTCGTCAATGCTGATAGTGGTGCTACCACTCTAGAGAAATCTGGCACAAATCTCTGGTAGTATCTGGCCAAACCCAAGAAACTCCGTACCTCTGACACACTTTTGGGTGGCTCCCAAGCAAGTACCACCTCAATCTTCACTGGATCGACTGGAACTCTAGCCTTCAAGATTACATGTCCCAGAAAGTGAACCTCTCAGATCTAGAACTGGAGCTTCGAGAGCTTACCATAAAGCTAGTTCTCTCGGAGTGTGTCCAGTACTACCTGTAAATGATAGGCATGCTCCTCCTCAGTAGTCGAGTAGATCAAAATGTCATCGATGAAGACTACTACAAAGTGATCAAAATGTATGGCTGAAAGATCATGTTTATGAGTCCCATGAACACTGCTGGAGCGTTGGTCATGCCGAATGGCATAACCGAGAACTCATAATGGCTGTACCGACATCTGAAATCCATATTCTGCACATCCTCATCTCACACTCTGAGTTGGTGATAGCATGATCTGTGGTTTATCTTCGAGAACCACCATGCTCCCTTAAGCTGATCAAAGAGGCTGTCAATCGTCGAGAGTGGGTACTTTTTTTTCACGGTCACCTAGTTCAGGTGTCGATAGTCAACACAAAGCCTCAATCTCCCATCCGCCTTCTTGGAAAAATAATTGGGGCTGCCCAAGGAGAAACACTAGGCTGAATGAATCCCTTCCCCTACACGTCCTCTAGTTGTACCCGCAGCTCACAAAGATCTACAAGAGCCATCCGATATGCTGGTGTAGATATCAATGTCGTCCTGGGGTACAAGTCAATGTAAAAGTCCACCTATCTACGAGGAGGTAGACCTAGAACATCATCAGGGAAGACATCTGCGTACTGGTCCACCACTACAGGATAACTCAGACTCTCCACATCAACCGCTATGAGGGTAAGGATAGCCAATTGATGAGTGATTGGATGCACTCTCTTCCAGATATGTCCATCATATGCTGAAAAGGCTCCCTTCTCTCCAATAAAGGTAAACCTGGTCCCATCCGTGCAGACACACCACACTTTGTGCTTAATACATTCAATATAAGAATGGACTATAGATAACTTGTCCATACCCAAGATGATGTCGTATGGCCTCGATTCCACTACTAGAAGATCCCAGTCGAAACACTCACCTCCTAGAGTAAGCTTGCACTTCTAGCACTAGTGCATAATCATAGAATCTGCTCCTGTAAGAGTCTCTAGCTGTAAGGATTGAGCCAACCGCTCCATTGGAATCTCCGAGATCCGAATGAGGGCAGTGGAAATAAAAGAATGACTGAAATATGTGATTATAAGTACTGAAAATAAGGTGGAATAGACACAGATCGTACCTCATATCATCACAGGAGTGCCATGGTCATAGGACTTAGCTTCCTAGAGCTGAGATCTCCCCTGCCCACCTGCTTCTTGTGGTTGGGGTGGACCACCTGGTGGTGGGGGCGATAACATCTGGAATCATCGCCCACCGCCAGCTGTACGACCAGCTCCTCTGCCACGTCCACCTGCTCCTAAATTACCACCTTGATCAAACCTCTATCGCTGCCTAAGAGGTCCGTCGACCGTCAGCTGATCATCCGTACAGTGGGTCAAACAGTCAAAATCCATGTGACCCCACCCGCTGCATGAGAAACCCTACATGTTACTCGCATGACTGGCTCTATCTCCGATACCTCGCACAACCGATCCTGAGTCATGAGGTCGTCCACTTGTAGGTCTGGTCCTCTTGGACCTCTGTGACATCTGTCTACTGCTAGCTACAGAAGACTCTACTACGTGATGACTGGTGGTGGGTCTCGCTGCTGGTGACTGCTCAGTAAGAAAACTCTCCACTAAGAGGGCTCTCTCTAACACCTTCGCCTGCATCGGGATGCAAATAGAAATCATTAAAGCCCTGATCTCCCGCCTGAGACCTTTCTCAAAGGTCTGGGCACTGAAGAATGGGTCCCGAACCATATCTGTAGAGTAGTGTGAGAGGTAAGTTAATCTCACTGTGTACTGAGCTACAACCATGCTACCCTACTGTAGATGAAGAAGCTACTATATGCGCACTGCGCGAAGAGTCGCTGGGACAAACTCTGCCTGAAACAGGCTCTCGAAGTCTGCCCAGAGAAGCGTCACCTCATCGTGAACTTGGAGCATCAAGCTGCACAATCTACATGCTACTTCCTGTAGAAGGCTGGCGGTAAGGATCACCATGAGATCAGATGGTGTCCCTATAGTTGGAAGACTCTCACTATAACCTCTAGCCAATCCTCAGCCGCTTTTGGGTCCATCTATTCCCTAAACCAGGGTGGCCTTTGTCATTGGAACTCGTGCAAAGCACTCAAGAGGCATGCGCCCTCTACTGCTGGGGCTGGTGTCATCAGTGGCCCAACAGGTAATGGTACCGCTGGTGCCTCTACTGGAAGAGGGCCCTGCACCAAGGCCTCGTCGCTTAGTGGACTATCAGCATGTACTATATCTGGAACCCTAGCTGGATATTTGTGTGGAGGCATCCTAAAAAGAAAAAGGTGAACCACAGTCAATAAGTTATACCTGGTGAGCTGACTCAAAGTGATCACAAAGAAAACTCTTCAAAACACACATGCAATCAGTGTTTTCGTGCACTGAGTCAGAAATCAAAAGTCAGGGTCCTGGTGTATGGATACGTTGGATACCGTACCAACACTGGATTCCCTAAACTGATAACCACACTCACTACACTTAACACTATTATTGTTAAAAATATCAGAGTCCTATGTTTTGTGGTAGAACTGACTCCTATGATACTAATTTGCCACAACCCATCCCCCGGGGCCCGTTCCGTGACTACCCCAAGCCCACCTTCCATAGGCTAGGGGTTGGCGACTAGCACCGAAGGCGTACTCCCTAAAATTGGGAAGGATTTTCCTTTATAACCTGTAAACACACACAACCAAGCACACAGCAAGATACAAACTCAAGTAAACTGAATAGTAAATAGAGTGAGTACAGTAAGAAAAAGGGGCCAGAATACAAGCCCAAATAGAAAGTATAATAAACTGAAAGTATGAGTAAATTGAAACAGCTATGGTGAACACCTGCAAAGAATCCTACCTGAAGGGTAGGTACAACTCTCAATCGAACATCTCTGTGGTACACCTTGTATAATGTCCACCTCCGAGCTACCTCCAATCCTGGTACTCTCATCCTCAATCAGTGTTGTCCATCATCTGCACTAAACACAACAAGGTACGGGCATATCCCGTGTAGGGGTGAGTATAACGATACTCAGTAGGGATTCCGAGACCCTCAAGGTCGCACAAAACCCACAAAGGATAAACCAAAAATCATGAAAACAACTGTCAACCCTACTTAGGTATATGCCCATACATATACCTAAGTTATCAAGTAAACCCATCTCAAACATGAGGAAACACAAGGCCCAACTCATTAGCCCAAATCTCAACTGTTCCACAAAAGAAGAAATACCACAAAGGTAAGTACCACATAGGTACTCCACATAGTAGAATACCACCAAGTTATTACCATGAAGAAAGTACCACACATGTACGAACTTATCTCACACCAGGTATAACTTAGGTACTATAGTAAAGATGATTAGATATAATTAGTGAATCATCTTACTCCGTTAAGAGGAAGACCCACGTAGGATCCTAAATCCTCATCAGACCCACGGAGTATCAAAGTATGTCGTCAGACCCACACAGGATCCTAGTACATCGTCAAACCCACACAGGACCCTAATACATCGTCAGACCCACACATGATCCTACTACCTCGTCAGTATGTCGTCAAACCCACACAAGATCCTAGTACATAGTTTGTACATCTTTGGACCCACACAAGATCCTAGTACATCATTAGTACATCGTCAGACCCACACATGATCCTAGTACATCGTCACAACCAGCTACAGGGTTCTCGCACTAAGCTCGCTTGTCTCCGGGAGGGTCCGCTCCACAATCCACTGGTCAATACTCCAACTTTCATGAAGTCCCATGAAGAAGTATCTCAAAGGACCTCCACATCATAGGGGTCTCAACATAATAGACGGTGCATCAACCGGACGCCCGGTCTATGAGTTATTATCATTTTAGTCTCGAGGGTTCAGTTGGATTCGTGCTCAATCCAACCCAACCGTACCCCAAATTTATCCAAATATATAGTGGGGTATACCAAAGGTACCGTCTCGCTCCAATGTTTCCATCACTGCAGATGGTTCATCAAAAAGACACACAGTGCCCAAGTTATGGCCGATAGAGCGAGAATGGATCAAAGTTGGCTTGGGTCTGGTCAGACCCGGTCAGACCAACCCGGCACAACCCGGCCTGGGCCGAACCAACCCGGGTCAGGTCGACCCGACCTGCTAGGTCTGGCCCGACCTGCACTAGGTGGCCCGGCCTGGGCGGTGGCCCACAGTACGTTGTGGGGGCCACGAGGGCCGCGAGGGGGGCCGCGGGGCCTCGATGGCGGCGTGGGGCAACAAAGGCCGCGGGGCGGCGGAGGCCACGAGGCAGTGGAGGCTATGGGGAAGCGGAAGCCACGGGGGGCATGGGGCCGTGGAGGCCACAGGGCCGCGGAGGCTGCGGGGTGGCGCGGGGCCGCAGAGTCCGCGGGGCGGCAGAGACCGTGGGGGGTGCGAGCCCACGGGGCGGTGGAAGCCGCAGGGCAGTGCGAGGACCATTGTGCAGCGGTTTGTCGTGGCTAGAAGGATGGCCAGCCATCCTCTCCGCGTGGCGCGACCATGCACCGTGCCTTCGTCGGTAGCCGGTACGGTCGACCGCTCTTCGTTTTCTGCGTTCTTCGCAGCCGGTCATGGTGCCAGCCGCAGTTCTCGAGTTCCATTGGTGCGAAACCCTGACACCGGTCACCGTCACCATCTAGAAGAACACACAAAAGTGCCATAAGATTTGTGGAGGGGTTAGACCATGATTGTTTGGCCCGTACCCTCTACGTTAGGACAGTAGGAAGCGTCTCAAGGGAGATGATTCAATGTGAGAGGAAAATTAACATTGATCAATTTAAAACACACCCCTACCTCGTTTGTTTGTTGTAGTCGATGAAGAGGGAAGGGCGATTGTCGATTGAAGATGTCCCATATTGGAGGATTTCCCAAGGAAGAATTCAAATTCGTACATCGACGTTCTTCGTTGGATAAGAGTTCTTTGTTGGAGAAGAATTCTTCATTGGAGAAGAATAATTCCTCCAAAATCTCTCCTCTTCCAATCCTTTCTCCCAATTCCACCCAAAAAGAAAAGTAGCCAATATGATTTGTTTCATCAATTTAATTGTTGGCACAAAATTAAATTGACATCATTAATTTCGATGTGGTTGGAACCATTAAAGTGGGAGGATACCAAAGGTTATCTCTCATTAAAGTGAAGTTCAAGAGTTATCTCCATATTAAAGAAGGAGTTTAGGGGGTTCCGGTGGTCCCCACCCTTAAATTCAAATTTGGAGGTTTTGGGCTCGGTGGTCCCCACCTCCATAACCTTCACATGGGAGGTTTCAACAAAAAAATAAAAATGTTAACATTTTTATTTTATTCATTCTTTCACGAAATACACAAAAACTAACATTCACTCTTGACCTACTGCGGTCGAGATGAAGGTATCCTTTAGCGAATACCAGCATTGCGAGTTCAATGGTGCCCTCAAATTTCAATTCCGATCACTGGTTAAAAAGTTAGAAAATCCAGCTCGTACCTTTACTAAACATAACCGAAAAAAAGTTCATAAATTCATTCTGGGCAGACCGGGCCTCGAAATCATGTGCCGCCAATTTTCGCAAACTCGTAAAATTCTAATATATTTTAAAAAAAATTTACAGGGAATTTTCAGGTCTTTAAATACCATTTTTATATCACCATGAGTCCATTCCATTAATTTTATAAAATAAAACAAGTTCACTTGTTTGAACATAAAAAAACAAATAAGATTTCATTTCATTATTATGGTTTAAAAAAACACATAACACACTCATTTTTGAAATGATTTCCTTTGAAACCCAAAAACAATCCCTTCCCCATTTAAAAAATATACTTCAGAAAAGAACTAGTTTTCATTTACATTAAAACCAAATAAAAACCACACAAAATATATATGATTCAATGGAAAACCATATAACACAATACTCAACCATAAATAGCTAACATATCAAATAAACACAAATAAAAATTTAAGAAGAACACTTGCTAACAAAACAAAAAATAAAACATAATGTATGATTCATATAATTAGTCAATGCATTATAGACTAATGAGATGACACATGATGTACATAGGAAGAACCCCGAGGTTGTAGGACTTATGATCTAACACTCATCACCTGAATCTCTCTCAACTAGCCTCATTAAAGACATATTCCTTAGCTAGATGAATCTTTTCTAAGGGTTTTTATCCTTTTCAAACATACAACTATAAAAGCATAATCCATAGACATATCACTTAATAGCCTAAGTTTCCTCTTGCATTAAATAAAGAAGGTGGGCCACTCTCAACCAATTTCAAAATCATGACAAAAACAAAACCCAAAAGCTAACATCATAATCATATCCTTCCCACATCCAAAATACCCATACCATGATCCCCAAAACATAATATCAGTCAAGAATCAATATCCAATATCTATCACATGGATATACATAAACATAATAAAAAAACAAATAATATCCATAAGGGTACTTCCAAACAATCAATCAAAAATAATTTCACACATTACTAACCAAGCATTTTAATTCTTATTTATAAACTATAAATTTTATAAATACCAATGTAAAACCACTTGAAATCTGAAAAAAATACCTGAGAAATCATATTTAACACCAAAGTGAAAATCCAATAAACTTCAAGAAATCACCATTTCAATTCAAAGACAATACAACCCCTTTAAAACATGAAACCCTTTACACCAAAATGGGAAACCAACTTTACCAATAAATTCTCGATCCAAATAATCCTAAACTATATTTTTTCCATGAAAATTCTCATTGAAATTTTATAAAAAACCTTGAATGAATAAAGAACCATTTAAAACCAAATTCTATTAAATTATGAAATTCACCCAATTCCCCCAAGGGAAATCTAAACAAACATGAAAAAACATTGGCATATAAATTATATGTAATAATTAATTGATTACGTTAATTCAAAAACATAAATCAAATCACCAAGAAAATAATCAATTATCAAATAAAATAAAATAGATACAAACACCTACCTCATACATCTCAACCATGAAAAATTTGATGGAATAAACTGGAATTGACATCAAGAGGTGTCTCATAACCAATATAAACCAAAACACCCAATTTCAAAAAACAAACATAACACAATCAGCCACCCATGGATTCTTGGGTTAGAAAGGATTGAATAAAATGAAATATGTTTACTAGAGAATGAATGAGTATCCCTCACCCTTTAATTTGGATAAAATACCACAAATAAATCACTCTAAATACACCTTGGAAGAGCTTGGGAAGAAGAGAATGGACCTTGGGAGGAACCAAGGTCAGATAAGTCTAAATGGGGTGGATTTGGGGAGAATTCCCAAATAAATAGTAGATGAAAATGATTGAGATTTAAAAACCCATATTGGTTACATGGTTTACTCACATGGTTTTCCAAACTGGGTGGAAACCATGTTATAGACACTGTTTTAAAATTAAATAGCTTTCAAGGATTTTAACAAATACTTTTCAAATTCTGAACCTTAATGTGAATCCTAGTAAAAATTATAAAAACATAAAAATTTCACCCCAAGAATCCTCGAAACTAATGTGACTAAACCAAGGACTAAAAATATAGAACAAAGTGGTGATGTGGGAGTCAAAATTCTCCCCACCAAGCCACTTTCTTCCCTTATAATGTCATCAGAAATTTAGAACCCTTGGAATTCAAGGACCACCTTCCCTATAACAAGGGATCAATGAAGAACTCAAATTCCCTAAAATGAAACCAAGGATACCAAACATGAAAAACCCACTCCTTGAGAAAACAACCACTAAACAAAAAATATTCAATAATAAAAAAGGATGTTGGGATAGATAATCCCCTAATATTCATTGAATTTAGACATATCATAATTCATACCATATCACACAATTGTCTCCAAAATCACAATAAAGAACAAAGGACAATGCAAGATCACCTCCCCTAGAGCATATTAGGTTACATGATCCAAAAATAAAATAAAATCTCAACCAAAATGACTTTAGATGATACACCACAAGAATTAGAAGAACATATAGAGAGACAACGCAAGTTTCCCCACCATTTAGAATTTATCTTTAATAGTGTAAAATCAGATAGAAAACCCTAAAGGAATAATCATCATCAAAGATACATGATTACACTAGCTTTAAAAAACTATCTTGAAGCACAATAAGGGATAACATCATTGAGAAGAACTTAGATATCACTAGACCCGATCAGTAAGAAAATGAACTCCACAAAATAGGAGAATCCCCCAGAACATAAACATACCTCAATATTGAAATGAAAAGGTTATGAACATGGTTCATGAAACTACATAGAGGGTAACTAGAGGTAAAACTCATGGAACACTGACTCACAATGGTCCCAATAGGATAATCCCAACCTAGAATCAATATTGATCCAACCAAAAATAAATAAATCATCTCTTTTACCCTATCCCTCACCCATGGAATCCCCATGGAATCCATAAAATAAGACACAACTCATTTTATATACAAATAATGATGATAATAAGTATAAAAATCAATGATGCAGGAACATCAAGAAGGAATGATCCAAAAGGACCAGACCATGTGCCAATATTCTTTTTCATCCATTACAAAAAATAGACACGTGGATTAAAAATGATATGGAATGGAGTATAATAGAAATTGAGGACACAAAATAGATCACTCCTAAAACTAGAAAACATCTTCTACCTTTATAGTATGAGTAATGCCCTAAATGATTTTCTAGATCAAAGTTGGTTTTGATACTCTTACTCTAATGACCACACCAATAGATTTTGATTTTCTAGAATAGGAGAAAAAAGTTAAGGATATGTCTTCCCACTATTATCACCTTCATTATTTTTTTCCCCGCTAGTTGGATCACCCTCATTGACACCATACCAGGTGAAAACATAAATTTTCATAGTTTTCCCTCCAAATATTACCTCAATGATGATTCTATTATATAAAACTTCTATAAAGGTAGTCATAAAAATTTAAATACCAAAAAAATAAGGTCATGAATAATTACTATATAAAAGAAAAAATCCTTATTCAATTCTTCAGTAACCAAATCTGAAGAGAAAGGAACTACGAAATTGAAACATTACACACTATCCTTCACTAATTGATGACTCTGATGAATTCCCAAAAACTAGAGTGCCTTCACAACTCTAACCTCTTCATGAAAAAACAAATGGAGGAAGGAAGCCTTGAAATATCCCCAAGGTAAAATCTAATATGGTTTGACATGAATAGTGATATTACACCATTCCAAACCTAATCCTTGTAACAACGGAATGATGCACCTCGCCTTATAGGATTTGGGATTTGATAGTGTATTAAAGGTCCCTTATATCTAAACATGAAACTTCATCACCTCATGGGATCATTTATTACCACAAAATACTAAAGGATACCAATTTATAAACTCCCATGTATGATCCAAAAGATAAAAATAACATATTAATTCCACTCCATCAAGAATATGGATAGAGTTAGAGACTTTAATGACAACTACTGGATCATTGGGATGACTACCCAATTCATTCCCTTCCAAAATTTCTAAATACATTATAGGGTTCACATTCTAAAATATCACAAAACACAAAATTCAATCAATTAATCTCAAATACCAATGCAAGGGACACATAGGTACAATACATGTGAAACATTGTTATGAAACATATTTTGAAAATACCAATTAAAAATGAAAAACAAGTTGTTCTTTCCATTTTCGACACCATATGGTTTCCAAAAAAACACATATAAAATTTTTTATTTCAAAATAACTAAATTATTTTAAGATAATATATAACAAAAAATCAACCTTAAACCCTAATTTTAACCTTCATATCACACAAACGAAAATAATTTACCCTTATACAAAATAATACCTCCTTATCAATTTAAAAAAACCCAAATTTATTTTACTCAAAAAAATTTAACATGTCCAAAAAAATTCACCATGTGATTCCAATCATCCAAAACAAGGTTTTTTTTAAAAAAAAACACCATGGAATGAACTGTTACTCTAAAAAAAGACCACACAACATCAAAATCCATAAATTTCCACTAAAATACACTTAAAAACTCCACCAAATGAATGGGAATCCAAAATAATAAATAGAGTGGAAGAAAAAAAATTTCCAAAAAAATATCAAATATGTATGATTTAATTGCATAGATTTTTAGATCATACACCAAACATATGATCACCACTATAAGTTTTTGAGAATAATTCATATAGCCTATGAACAGTTTTAAAATCCATGAACCATTACCATGCACCCCTATATTTCCTCTAACTTCACTCTAAATTGATGAATTTCCTAAGATGTCTCCCAAGGACTTCTTAAAACATATAATGGTTGCAAACCAAATCAAAACATCTCAATTATAAACAACCATAAAACCCTGAATAAAGACAAATATCCTGACCACCCAAGGAAACTTGAGGTTTAACATAAGTAAGAGATGGCCAAGAACTCCTTCGCACTCACCACTCAATCTACAACAAATATATGTCCTTTATACCTTTTTACCCAAATTATAAGAGGTCCACTAATATCGTTTTTAATGAACCATCTTGGGCCGCAATCTAAACCAACACTTGAATCAATCTACCACTAACCCATGGGGTGTCTTAGAATTACCACTCTCATTCTGAAAATAAGTGCTGAGGGTATCAAAAATATCTGTTGATGATAGTTTCTCCCTCAATAACCCAAATAAATACATCCAAGAATGTCATAAGATATATGAACAAAATAATTATAATAGATAAAAACATGATTATACAAAATATATAAAATAATCTATAAAAAAAAACTAGAATAAAGGGTTTTGGTTAAGGAGTCCAACACCAAACATGAACTACCAAATCAAGTGTCTCTCAATTTACAACTGTGAACTAACGTCCTCACCCACCTTCCAAAAGAGAGTGGTTCAAAACAATATAGAATCCAAGACATAATAACCTTACACAATACATAAAAACTACATACCCAATGTTAGTATATAGGGTTTGATCCAAAGGCCAATAGGAGAACACAATAATGTAATTACATTCCATTTATAAAATAAACCATGTTTAATATTTTAAAAATAAATAAAAACGAACAGGTTTTCAATTCATTTTCATGGTTTGAAAATAAAAAACACTTAACATGCTCATTTATTAAATTCACTCATTTTAAACCCAAAACAAAACCCTCCCTCTCCCATTTCAAAAATACTTGTTAGGAAATAAATCATTTTTCCATTACTTTAAAACCAAATCACAAATAGCTAGAATAAATAAGAATAAATGGAAGTTCATATAAATCAATAATCTACCATAAATAGACATCAAATCAAGTAGGAAAAAATAAAAAGGTATGATAAAAACATGCTAAATAATAAATAAGGATATAATAACACGTTATATATATAATTTGGCAACACATTGGGGACCAATGAGATGATATAATTGAACATAAGAAGAACCCATAGCCTACAGATCTTTCAATATGACACTCATCACCCAAATTTCTTTCAAATATCCAAATCAAAGACATATCCCTTAGTTAGAATAAGTTTAAATAAGGGATTCTATCATGGGAAAAAACTCAAATAAGAAAATATCATCCCTGGATCTCTAACATAATATCATAATATTTCTCATGTAATAAATAAATAATTCCTTCCACTTTCAACCAATTTACAACGTAATAAAACAAAAAATTCCAAAGGCTAATATAATAATCATATCCTTCCCATATCTAACACCCCCTTAACAATATCCCCAACCCATAATCACAATCAGGAATTGAAATGCAACATAAATCACATGGATATAGATAAATATCATTAACAAAAACTAAGAGGTTAAACAAGGGAATAAGAAACCAATCAATCAAACATAATTTAAAAAAATTCAATCGATACTTTTACTTATCATTTAAAAAAAATAAATTTTAGAAATACCTTTTCAAAAAAATTTGGATTCTCAAACCAATCCATGAAAAATAAAATTTAACACAAAATTCCAAATCATATAAACTCAAGTAAATCTCTATTTCAATTCATAAGAAAATAAAAATACTTTAAAACATGAAAAACCTTTAGAGCAAAAGGGAAACCCCACTTTATACAATTATTTTGATATAAAACGTCTTAAAAAACATTTTTATTCAATAAAAACCCTCATTTTAATTTTATCAAACACCTTGAATGAATAAAACACCATTAATTTTTTTTTTTGAATTATGAAATTTAACCAATTTTCCTAAGGTAAATTGAAACAAACATGGAAATACATTGACATAGAAATTTTATGTAATAACTAATTCAATAATTTATTTCAAAAACAAATTTCAAATCACTAAAAACCATAAAACTCTCAAATAAAGTTGAATGAATTGAATCACCTACCTCAAACGGCACAACCATGTCATATTCAATAGAATCTATTAGAATATGCACCAAGAGGTGGGCCACAACCCTTAAAAACAAAAAAAATCTCGGTTTTAATAAAAGTATACAAAAAAATCATCCACCCATGACCACTTGTTTTGAAACGATTGAAGAAAATGAAAGAAATATATAAGATAAAAAAATTGGAGCCCTTACTCTTTGATTTGGATGAAATCACTCCATGAAATCACTCCAAATACACATTGGAGTGGATGGGATGATAAAAAAGAACCTTGGGATGTGCCCAGGTTAGAGGAGTATAAATGGGATGGATTGGTAGAGAAACCACAGATATAAAAAAGAGTAAAAGGCCAAAATTTCCAAACTTTATCAGTTTATAAGGTTCACCTACAAGGTTTTACAAACCATATAACAATAGTGAAATATAAAATATCTAAAAATTTCACAGGGTTCATAGTTTTCACTATATGGTTGGAAAATAATTCGCCTAATCTTGTATCCAAATAAAAACTCCAAAGAAATAAAAAATTTATCCCAAGACTCCTCAAAACTCAAGGAACTAAATCAAATACTAAAAAATAAAACCAAGTGGTGCTGTGGGTGTCACAATTCCTATCATTTAGGTGCTCCAATATTATTCTCCAATATTAAGGGTGTGAGTGGATTAAAGTAAGATAAATTGATTTTTCATTAAGAATAGATGAATAGAAAACAACCAGTTTGGAGGATCACAGTGGTTCTTTGTGATTGATCTACGATCATGCTATCAATAATTTAATTTAGGATATAGGGTATAAATAAAGTGATATTTCAGAGAAGGTATGGGTTATATGAGTTTTTAATGATTTCATTCAGCCAATATATTATACCAATGTCCTTTATTAATAAAATAACTATATTTTCCATCCCCTTATAGAACCCATCATCCTAGTGTTCATCGATGATATTCTAGTATATTATCTTACCCATCAATTACAAGGGTGAATTTTTAAATAGTATTGAGCATTATTTGAGTTCATTTACATTATTCCAATCCCCCAAAATATATTTTTAGATCAAAGAGGTCAGTATTCTTAGTTATTTCATATCTATGTCTATAATTTCAAATGATCTAAAAAATATCATGGAATTTTCATCATTGTTTGGACCTATAAATATAATTATGATCGATAGTTTCCTTGTAATGGATTGTTATTATTGAAAATTAATTTATGATTTATATTTCTTTGAAGGGCCCATGATGGACCTGATAAATAATAGGGTTAAATAAAAATGGAATTATCAGTGTGATTATGAATTTCAGGAGTTGAAAAAGAGGTTTAAATCTACATATATTCTAATTTTTTATAACCCAAGAAAGGGTTATATGATAAATTGTGATTTCTCAAGGTTTTCTTAGGATCTATGTTGATATATGAAGATGTGGTATTTATTTATGAATCTCATCATTTATTGAACAATGAGCTAAAATAAAAAACCCATGGTTTATAACTATCCACTGTGGTCCATGATTGAACATGTTGGAACCACTATCTCTTAATAGATATACTGTTAGTCTACATAGACAATAAGATCTTGGGGAATATTTTTTACAATGTAAAATGAACCTGTGACAAAGGTTTTGGGTTGAATACCTCCAGAAATTTAATTTTGGGATGAAATATACCTCAATAAAAGGTAATATAGTGGTGGATTCCCTTAGCAGGAAGACTCAAGAGATTTTGGTTTGGGAATATAGTGAGTAATTATTAACAAAAAAACTTATGTTAAATTTTTGGGTGGTGTTTGTTCAAAAAATAAACGTGGATATCCTATAAAATATTCATAATGGAAATGAATAATCATCACTCGGTGTGTTATAATACGTAAAGGTTGTTTGGAATGGAGGTGGATGAAGTTTAGTATGGAGGTTGAGTTTATATCATGGTGTTCATAAGTTTATATTATGTCATAAACCAAAACATATATAAATATAAATATTTGTGGTTAATTTTTTTAAGGTTCATACCAAGGATTATGAAATTTGTAATATTGGTTATGTTATGCCTTTGTTGAGGTTATTTTATCTATAATAATTTATATTATAAATGAGATAGTAAATTATACCTGGGAAGAAGTCATAATGTAGAGGAAAATGGACAGTTATGACATTTTGATAACTGAAGGTGGACATCATGGTTGTGAAGGATGAATAGAAGATATTATCACGAGTTATAAAATCGGTGTTTATATTACTTTAATGCTTTAAAAATATATATATGGGAAATAGGGTGGCACAAAAAAATATTTTAGTAAGCCTTATTGGGCTTCAGGTAAGAATAACTAAATCTAGAATCTAGATTATATCATGCCACATAGGATTCCATGTAACATATTTGGTGTTATTAATTTGGATAGGAAATGGGAAAAATGTTGTTACAAATTCCATGGAGAAAAGTGTTTATCCTAAATATGTGTTATACCATTTTTATATGTGTAACATCTCAGAATTTCCTTGTATTATTTTTAGATATTATATGGATTATTTTTTAGATCAGGCACTGAGACAACTTGCGATTCTGAGGCCCGGTGTTACCAAAACAAATGTTTGAAAAATATTAAAATATTTAATATCATGAATGAAATTTTCATAAAAAAGTGAAATAACTCTTAAATGGGTGACCATATCAGAAATATGATGGCACCATTTAATTAAGAATAATGATTTACCCTAGGCGCAACCTAACTTTTGTCAGCACGGGTCATCTATAGAAAAATTCACCAAGGACATAACTAAAAATAAAATAATTAAATAAAATTATTTTATTTTTAATGCTAATCCTAATAACACATGAACGGGGACTCAAATTGGAAATCTGAGACCACTGTTGAGTTCATAATGTGGTGTTTTCCCTAGGAATGACATAAAATTTTTCAATGTAAGGAATTTGGGAAAAAGTCATCAGGGATGTAAGTAATAAATAAATTAAATAATTTTTTTATTTGATGATGTAGAAACCAAATAAAATTCTTTATAAACTCAGTTTTAAAAAAATTTCAGGGTTAGCCTCATAACCTTGGAATTTGAGAGAGAATCTAGTGGAGGAGCTTCCATGGATGAAAACTTACAAATTGAGCTTTGACGATTGGTGTGCCAATGGAAATTGAGGATCTCAAAAATAGAAAGAAAAATTACACATATTTTTTCTTCATCATCAATTGATCCAAATCGAGGTAGGAATTTGATTCAATCCATTCTTTCCTATTCTTGATTCCCATGATGAACATGAACAACTCCAAGAACAGATTATCCCACAGATCAATTTTGTTTGCTGTATGGGTTTAATTATGTTGATTTTAGTGGGATAATTTCATTTGGTTGATCAATTAATGGTTTTGGATTGTTGTTATCATAGAAAAAAACCTTGATCGACTGGAACATAAATCCTGATTCATTCCACTTGATTGACTATACTTTTCTCCCATAATTCTGCATTTCACCACGGGCATTCTTTGTTGGCCCAGGTCTCGACACATCCCGATAAGTCGATCGTTGCATGTCTAATTATTGATGCAATGATCTGTGATTGTAGATCTGGGATCGGTATAGTACGATGGAGGTGTGACGGTGACAGAGATGGCCAAATCTGTCAAGGTGAGTTGTAGCAGTGTGTTTTTTCTAGGACGAAAGTCTGGTGCGTGTCTGGAGCGACAACAAGAAATGGACATGGTAGCTTATTTAGCTAGTCTAGGTGAGCAGGGAGGCATGATAGTAGGTGGGGGCGTGTCCCTAGAGGAGGTAGCCGGTAGAGGCAAACCACAGTGGGCGGCCGCATGAGACTACAGAGGTAGACGCTTGGGGATGGCATGGCCAGTGAAGGTGGATGTAGTGGCGACACCACATGAGGCATGGAGAGTGGGTCGATCCAACCAGGTGGGTCAGGTTGGGCCAGGCGGACTAGGTTAGGTAGATGGGCTAGGTCATTTTAGGTCAGTGGGTTGGTCCAGACTCGAGTAGGATCCGTGGAAACCAGGGTGGAGTGTAGTTGTGGCAGACGGTGACGGTCAACCGCAGGGCTGCGACAGCTGAAACTACTGTGGGTTTACCGACCTCGACAGTCCACTATGGGTGTAGCGACTGTGGTGGTTGGTCTGTGGGTGTAGTATCCCTGATAGTTTCAAATGATTATAACTTCTAAACAGAGTTTCCAATCGATGATCCATCTATGACATTGAGACCCTAATGTTGAGGTGGTCTTTTTGAAACTGATGGTGGGTTTTTTATTTGGGACTAGTATAGGTTAAATGTGTTCTTTTAGTCTATTCTTTGAGGGTGTAGTGCAAAATTACATCAAAATAATTTGATTGTAATCCTCTATAGCGGTCGAGTCTCAGATTGACTTATAGAATACCCCCATGATACTAGAGTGTGATCCTCTATCACCTCAAGTGGAGTTTGTGGAATTGGCCTAACCTTCCTTAGAAAGATGTTGATCCTCCATCTAGCTAGCCACATCAGTAGGGTTTTTAAATCATAGAAATACGATCCCCTACATAGCAGGTTGATCCAGATTGGGTTTGTGGTTTCCCCCACCGGTTCTGTGTGTGACCCCCTATCTTTTTATTAAGGTTGATCTATATTGTTTGATAGTTTCCCCCAACAGTTCTGGGCATGATCCATTCCCATTGTATCATAGACTTCATTAACCTATTCTTTATCTTTGGGAAGTTCCCAAATGAGATATACCTCTTTGTCCAATTTCTCTGATGATATCATTTCTTGGGGATTAAGTTCTCCTGTAACAAGTGTGATTTGAGTCGAATCCTATGGTTGGTAGTTGGTTATGACCGACTAATGGTGTGGAGTCTCTCTTGAGTATATATAGGTTCATCTCTTTCTCTATTTAAATATATTATACATATATTGTTACGTCTCATATTGAGATAACTACATGGTGCTTTGTTTTTAGTGGTTTTGGGGTGTCCTATTGAGTATTGTTATACTCACCCCTACATGATCTTTTCTAGCATGTTTCATGTCTTGTGCAGACAATGAACCTTTTTGATGGTGTCCTAGGAGGATCAGGAGTAGATGGAGCAGAGATGGAGCTGGGCATACTGAGGTGTTTACTAGGAATTTACCTTGACTTAGTCCTCATCCATGGAGCAGGTTGGACTTCTTTCAGTTTTAGTTGGACTTGTGTACAAACTTTTTTGTGGTGGTCTTGTTTTTGGCCCTGTTTACTTTCTACTACTTTCACTGTCGTACTCTATTGTGGGATCTTTGATGTATGCAAGAATCCATTCAGTTGATATACATTTTATCATTTTGTGGATCAAATATGTGTACGTGTGTACATGTACTTTAGGCTAATTCCTCCCATATATTGTATATGCCTACTCAGTGCTAGTCACCAGCCTCTGGCCTATCAGAGGCGGGATTGGTGTAGTCATGACACGAGCCCCTCCAGGACAGGTTGTGAAAGAGTGGTATTAGAACGGGGTTATTTCTAATTTAGGAATAGTAGTCCGTGAGGTTGGTTTTGGGAAATTGTGTTAACTATTTTGAGTTTGGATTTCAGGATAGGGACTCTGGTTTTGGTGTGACGGCCGACGTATCCATACACCAGGACTCTGATCACCTACTTTCTAACTATGTACTTGAAAACATTAGTTGTAGGAAAAAACAATGGTACATGAATCATATAATAATGTTAGTTTCTTCCATGTCCTTCTTGAGATATCTCCCCAAATATACTCAATTGATTATGGTACATCTTGTTTTATTTCAGGATTCCCCAACATAGAAAACCAAAAAGGATTCCACTACATGATCACAAGGATGATCCACCAGGTAATGAGGCATACCTATAAGGATTTGTACTAGAGATAGATCCTCCAAGTGGTTCACCATCCATATCCCCACCTATAGACTATAAAACGGTACCTGTAGTACCAGCATATGAGGTGAAAAGGCTGAGCTTGCTTCATGATTATTAGCAATAGAAACCTCTCAGGTTCTAAGGTGAGATCGACCCATTAAAGGATAATTTCTAGATTGAGGAAGTGACCTATGTTTTCTATCTAATCAGTAAACAAACTGATCAGATGGTAGTCCTGGAGGTGATACTTCTACATGACTCAGTAGGGTGATGGTGGAGTTTGGTTACCCAATCTTATGACGAGGAAACTCTTCCATGGAAATATTTTGAGAACCATTTTCTAGAGGAGCTATCACCTTATAATTTGATGGATATGTGTATCTAGGAGCTTCTATAACTTTAGAATAAATACATATCGGTGTCTGAGTATTCATCTAGGAATACCAACCTCTCTAGGTACTTGATGGACATGATACATGATCAATACTTTGGGGCTCACAACTTCGAGTGAGGTTTGTGTTGGGACATATGAACCTGTGTTTCCCTATGAGAATTCCTACTTATGATAGAGTGCTTGAGAAAGATTTTGTGGTTGAAATTTTCTTGGTTAAGAGGATATAGCTATTAATTGTTAGAAGTTGGAAAGCATGAGTAGAGTCCTCGGTAGTAGGGAGTTGATGTCAGTCTTAGGGAATTGGATGTGTGATATGTTTCAAGAGGAGGTCACAAGATAGAGGATCTGTAGATCAGGGATCATAGGGTGTGTCTAGTTATCCAAGAGAGATGTTGTACTACTCATATGACGGAAAGGGATATCTCACCCAAGATAGTATGAAACGTTGTACAACTAGGAGAGAAACAATAGATGAACCACCAAGGAAGATAAAATTATAGGAGTAGATAGATCTATAGGTCAGAGGATGTGGTAGAGGAGTTGGGAGAGCAGTAGGATGTGGTCGATGTTTTGACATGTTACCACCACCACCCCCAAGTGGTCTGCACTAGCCTCAGGGGCTGGAGGACAGAGGAGGGGATAACTACATGTGATCAAGGAATATGAACCATGGGATCTAGGAAATATTCAAGGTACGATCCTTGTCTCTTACACCTTAGTTGAAGTTTTGATAGATTAATGTGCTAGTCATTCCTTTCTTGGGACAAATCTTGTTTGAGACTCATAGATTCAGATTGAACCGTTGGCTCGACCCTTACACTTGGAGACTCCTACTGCAGGAAACTCTATGATCCCACACTAGTGAAAATAGGGTAACCTATATCTTGGAGGATATAGTTTTAGTTGGGATATCTTGGTAGTGGTATCAAGGCCTCACAACGTTATTCTTTGTATGGTCTATATATCCATAGTTCATGCTCAAATTGATTGTTTAGGTGAATAGTGTGGTGTGTCTATAGTGATGGAACCAAGATTTCCTTTGTTGGGGAAAAGGAAACATAAGCAGAGTAGGATGGACTCACACATAATAGGGTGTAGCTAATTAGTCACAATTTGGCTAGCCTCACCCTCAGTGTAGTGGATGATATGAGTCTTTAGTTTCATATAGTGGTGGCAGAGTATAGAACGTATTTCCTGATGAGTTTCCAGGTTTACCTCCCCATAGGGAGATAGAATTATGCAATGATATATACCCTAGGATGGCATAAATATCTACACTATCATATTGTATGGATCCCACAAATCTTTGTGAGTTGAGGATACCGTTGGAGGACTTGTAGAAGAAGTGATTCGTGAGAGCTAGCGTTTCACCCTGGGTTGCCCCATTTTCATTTTCCAAACATTTAGGTGGGAGTTTGAGGTTCTATGTGGACTAACAACAATTTAAATAGTTGATTGTGAAGAACAAGTATCAAATTACAAGGATTTATGACTCCATTTTGATCATCTGAGAGGGGAATGATGGCTCTCAACATTTAACCATAATTAAATGCTTTTAGGAGATGAGACAGTGTTTGAAAAGTTCTATAATATTAAGGTTTTCAGTGGAGGGTATCAAGTATGTAGTATTCTATGATGCATTAGAACCAAGTATGGTTGTGTCCTGATGTAGTGGCAAGTGGTGATCACCAATGGTTCATGCTAGTTGGGGACATATAGGCAGAACTATGTGAGCTATGATCTTGAGTTAGTTGTGAGAGTGTTCAATTTGAATATGTGGCGACACTACCTAATGGGAGAGCAGTTTTTAATCAACTATGACCATAATAGTCTGAAGTATATCTTCTCTCAGAAGGATATTAACATGAGATAGAGGCAATTTCTAGAGTTCCTCTAGGACTATGACTTTCATATTTTATATACTCTTGGGAAGGGAAAGTTTTTGGTAGATACTCTTAACAGAAGATCTAGTCGTAGTTCCTGAAAAAGGCATCAGAGTTGTTTTCCTCATTGTAGATATCCTTTTGGATGAAGATATAGTAGATTACCTACAGTCGATGGTTTTCACACCTCCACTGTTACAGCAATTCAGGGAATAAAATCTTGGGGATACCGATTATGAGACACGATTTTCTCAGATGTTCACAGGGCATGCTCCTGATGGATATTAAAAAGGTGGGGATAAATTCATTATTTTTAGAGGGCGCATGGTAGTAACAGTGGTGTTTTGGAAGGATGTTTTGAAAGAGTTTAGTACACCATTTTTGAGATAAATCAAGGCATGGAAATGATGTACCAAGGCCCCGATGTTAGTTTCGGTGGACAGGGATGAATAAAGGAGTTCTAGAGTTTGTTTCTCGAAGCCTTACTTGTCCGCAAGTGAACCTAAGCACTAGGTACTAGCTAGTTTAGATTAAACACATGAGATTCCAGAATAGAAGTGTAATGGGATATCAATGTACTTCATGACCAACTTACAATTTATGTTCAAAGAATATGATTCCATATGGGTGATCGTAGAATGACTCGCCAAGTCATCCCACTTCCTAGCTATCAGAGAGAAGAGTTCAGTAAAGAGATTAGGATGCCTCTACCTTCAAGAGATCGTTCAACTCCATGGAGTTACATTGATGATAGTTTTATATCATGATTCTCACTTTACATCCCAATTATGGAATGAATTACAGGAGGCATTTGGGACCCAGTTATGCTTGAGCACATCGTTTCACCCACATACAGACAACTAGACGGAGTGGAACATTTAGGTTTAGTTTGATATGTTGCGGGATTGCATGTTAGAATTTGGAAGTATTTGGGAGGATCACCTACAACTGGTGGATTTTTCATACAAAAAAAACTACCATTCCACCATTGGTATGGAACAATTTGAGGATTTGTACGGGAGACACCATAGGTCACCACTTTTTTGAACTGACCTAGGAGAGTTAGCACTCATGGGCCGTGAGTTGGTGCAAGATACTACAGAGAAATGGAAGTTCATCTAGGAGTAGATGAAGACTACATAGAGACATCATAAGTCTTATGCTAACAGGTGACGAAGGCCTTTGGAGTTCATGCAAAGAGGCTATGTGTTTCTGTTTGATTCATCTCAGTGTGAATTATAGAGATTTGGATGGGGTGGAAATCTATATTTGATGTTCATCATCTCTTTCTATATACTATATAGATTTGGAGAGGTGGAATACCACTTAGATCAACCTCCATAGTTAGATTGGGTACACAATATCTTCCACATGTCACAGCTGAGGACGCACGTGCATGACTCATCGCACGACATCGACCGGGGAAGATGGATGTTGAGGATGAAGTGAGTTTTGCTGAGTACCTAGCAAAGATAAATGATTGGTAGGATAAGATCCTTTTTGGGTTATTTATTCTGTTGGTTTGTGTCTAGTGGCCGTACAATAATCTCTCGGATAACGCATGGCAATAGGAGGCTCAAATTCATACTCAGTACCCCCATCAATTTGAGTAGCCCTTTTTTTGGGTTTTTAGGGTTGTAAATCCCTAAGGTGGAAAAAATGAAATTTCTTGGATTTTATGTGTATTTTTTATATATTATATGGATTATTTTTAAGACTAGACACTGAGATGGTGTATGATTTTGAGGGACGGTGTGCCCGAAACAAATGTTTGAAAAATATTAAAATACTTAATATCACACGAGCACAATTTTCCTAAAAAAGTAAAATAACTCTTGAATCGAAGGCCAAATCATAAATATGAGGGCATTGTTGAATTCAGAATAGTGGATTTACCCTAGGTGTGCCCAAAATTTTTCTATTGTGGATCATATGTAGTAAAAGTCACAAAAGATATAACTGTAAATACAATTATTGAATAAAATTATTTTATTTTTAACAATAATCCTAATAACTCATTAAGGAGGATTATGATTGGAAAACTGAGACTACCATTGAGTTAATAATGTGTTGTTTTCCCTAGGTGCAACATAACCTTTTTTAGTGTGAGGCATTTATGAAAAAGTCATCACAGACATAAATAATAAATAAATTAATTTTTTTGATGATGCATAAAACTAATAAAATCTATTATAAACCAGATTATAAGAAAATTTTAGGGTTGGACTCATAACCTTGGGATTTTAGAGAGGAGTCAGTGGAGTAGATTCTGTGGATGAACATTGATAAATCTAGCTTTGATGATCAGTGTGCCAATGAAATTTGAGGATCTCAGCAATGACAATAATAATGATGCATATTCATTCTTCATCAGTGATTGATCCAAATTGAGGTAGGGATTTTGATTCAATACATTCATAATCATTCTTGATTCCCACATTGAACTCATACTAATCCATGAATAGATTATCCCACGAATCGATTGTGTTTTTTGGATGGGTTTATTTTTGAAAATTTTAGTGGGATAATTTATTTTGGTTAATCCTTTGATAGTTTTATCTTGTCAGTCTAATTAAAATGAACCATGATTGACATGAAAATTGATCAAGGTTAGTTTCTCTTGTTTGATTGTGATTTTCTCCCCCAATTTCACATTTCACCACATGAGTTCTTCATTGGACTGAGGTTCAACACATCTTGATCACTAGATCGTTGCACACCCGATTCTTCGCACAACAATATGAAATCATAGATCTGATATTGAAATGGTGTGATGGAGGTAAAACCATGATATAGGTGGCCGGATCTAGAAAGGTGAGTGGTGGAGGTGTGTTTTGGCCAAGATGACGGTCTCGAATAGGTTCATTGAGGCAGCATGCAGTGGCCGAGGTGACCGCTTCGATGGATTCAAATGAGTAGGGTAGCGTAGAAATAGGCTGAGGCATGGGCTGATGGAGGTAACTAGTGGAGGAAGACTATGGAGGGTAGCTTCATGGGACTGTGGAGGAAGACACGAGGAACCGGTGGGACCGGCGGAGGAGGATGCAGTGGCGACACTTCTTGAGGTGCGACGAGTGGGTCAGGCCAGCAAGGTGGGTTGTGTTAGGCCAGGTGGGCTGTGTCTGGGAGACAATCTGGGTTGGGTCTGGCCAATTTTTCAAGCCGAACATAGGTCGAATATGGGGAAATCGGGGAGGATCTCAGTTGTGACCGACCGTGGGGTCACGGCAGCTTGAGCTGCCGTGGTTGCACCGACCTTGATGGTCGACTGTGGGTGTAGCAGCCAGTCTATGGGTGGTCAACCATAGTGGTCAGTCCATAGGTGCAATGACCCAGATTGTTTCAAATGATCATAACTTAAAAACAGATCATCCAATCGACAATCCATCTATGTAGTTGATACCCTAATGTTGATACGTTCATTTTAAAATTGATGGTGAATTTTTAGTTTGGACCAGTATAGGTTGAGTGTGTTCCTTTGGTCCTTTATTTGAGGGTGTAGTGTGGAATTTCATCCACATCACTGTATTATAATCCCCTCTAGAGGCTGAGTCTTAAGGATATTTATGATATCCCACCATGAGACTGGAGTGCAATCCTCTATCACCCCTATTGGAGTTTTTTTAATTGAAGTAACCTCCCTGAGAAGACCATTGATCCTCTATCAAGTAGGCCACATCATTAGGGTTTACAGAATCATAGACATGAAATCCCCCATGTAGCAGGTTGATCCATATTGGGTTTGTGGTGTTCCCCAGAGATTCGGGGAATGACCCCCTATCTATGTATCACGGTTGGTCCAAATTGGGTTTGTGGTGTCCCACATCGGTTCTAGACATGATCCCATATCTATATATCATAGTCTTCCTTGACCAATGCATTTTCTTTAGGTGGGGCCCAAATGAGCTAGACATCTTCAATAGGTGTCTTCGATGGTATCATGTATCGAGGAGTGAGTTATCCTATAATGAGAATGCATCAAACAGAATCATGTGCCTGGTTGTTGGTTATGACCACATGATGGAGGGGAGTCTCTATTGAGAATATCTGGGTTCATTCTCATTCTCTCTTAGCATATTATATATATATATATATATATATATATATTGTTACATATTTTATTGATCTAACTACTTGGTGCTTCAAGTTTAGTGTTTTCAAGGTGTCCTATTGAGTATTGTTATACTCACTCCTGTACGGGGTTTGCTCGCATGTGTGGTGTCTTGTGAAGAAGGAAACTCTTTTTGATGGCGTCATAAGAGGACCAAGAGTGGATGAAGTAGAGATATATCTAGGTATACATAGGTTTTTACTAATATAATACCTTGACTTAGTCCTCGACCTAAGAGTAGGCTGGACTTCTTACAGTTTTAGTTGGACTTGTGTGCATGATTTTTTAGTGGGCTTGTTTTTGGCCCTATTTTCTTTCCTGTACATTCACTGTTATAATCTGTTGTGATATCTTAGATGTATGCATTCATCCATTTAGTTTTTTTACATTTTAGAATTTTTTGTCTTGGATATGTGTGCATGTGTAAAGTTACTTTAGGATAATTCCTCCCATTTGTGGGATATGCCTACTCATGGATAGTCACCAGACCCTGGCCTATCGGAGGTGGGCATGAGGTAGTCATGACATGGGCCACACTAGGATAGGTCTTGACAATATGTCTTTTAGACTATTATTGATTTTAAATAAAAATGGTTTGAATTTAAAATAATCAAAATTTATGGGAAATTATGATATTTAAAACCAATAGTATATAGATTCAAGGGTTTAATAGTTGGTGACCACGCCTTTCCCAACTCTCCTATATCATGTTCGATCACGTTTTAGTCTAAATAATTGAATTTTAAATTATTATATTTTTAGTGATATTTTGTGACTCGAATTAAATGAGTTTCACTCAGTTTCGGAGAAGATAAATGGATATTTTTACCCCATAGATTCATCGTATTAATGGAGGGTAAATTTTAAAATTTATTAAAAAAATAAATTATGGAATTTATTACTATAAAAATGGAAAATAAGAGGAGAAGTTAGTCATGTGGAATTTTAGATCTGAGTGTGTTGTAAAAATAGAAATAAGTGGAGGTATTCAAAGTGATAATTTTAATGAATTCAAGAAGATTCATCAAGAAGATATGTGAGGTGAAAATAGTTATCCCTACTTTATTGTAATTTTCATTATTTGTATATGAATGATGAAGTAGTCACTTTGAGGTGTATTTTGTTCTTTATAACTAAGGATAGAAATGAATTCTCAACATTTTTCAAGGTTTTTTGTTGGAACCAAGATCACATGAATTGGAATATAAAATAAAGATAGATCTATTAAAGTATAAGAATATAGGTTATTGGAAGTGTTTTTTTCAAAAAGGCCTTATTAGATATTTTATGGTGTTGATAATGTTTTGGAAAATTGAGTTGATTATTTGAGAATATTTATAATTATTCATGTGAAGGAATAATCGGTCACAATGCAATAACGGTTACCACACCATGGTGGAAGTTGTTGGAAGTAGGATGGTACATGAGGTGGTTCATTATGTCATAATGACTATGGTAACACCACAACAATATTTATCACACCGTAATAAGGTTCCTGTGAAAATTCATTGCACCTCTTGTTATCCATATATGGAGTTCCAAGGTGCAACTTATTTCATGTCCCATCAAACTTCTTTATAATTTTCTCGATCATTTTTTCAACAAACACAACCCAAAAAATTGCACCAAGAGATTTTTTTATAAAAAACTATAACTAAAATAATTATAAAACATTTTCATGAATTAATTTTTTAAATTAATAAAATTATTTATTTAAAAATTATTTATTTAATTTATAAACCTATTAATAAATTTTCAAAAACCAATGTTATATTTTATTATAATAAAAAACTATATTGTATTCTTTAATTTGTATAAAATATATTATAGTTTCCATTTGGTTTTAGGTGTGTTAAAATGTCAAAGAAATAAATATATTTTAATAATAAAATTAATAAATTCATTATAATTAACATTATTCGTAGTATTGAGACTAATTAATAATATAAACAATAATTTATTCCAAGAAACCTCTCCCCATTAGCTATATAAACACCCCTACATCACTTTCTTCTTACTACCAAAACTCATTTCTTCTTCCAAAGATAAACCCAACCCCCTATATAAACATACTTATCCATGTTTTCAAAGTCTTAGTCTCACCAAAAGTCCCTCATATAACTAATTTAGATTGAATCTAAAGGAGGAGACTCAATGGACAAGGTAAGGGTTTCCAAACTCATGTCTTCTCATTTCAATTCTTCTACTACCCATTATAAAATATAAGTAAACCTTAAAAGTAAGCTTACAATCTTATTTTAATTGTAATATAATTTTTTTATAACAAAAAAATTATTTCTTCCTTTCTTTTTTCTCTTTTGAAAAATATTATTCTCCAATGTTGGGTTTACACTACCTAAGTGAATGATGATGTTTTATTTTTCACTTATTACTTTCATGAATATTATAAAAAATTGAATTAATGATTTAATATAACATTAATAATAAAATAATATCATGTTTATGATTTTTTAATGAATAATTAGTCATGAGAACAATGATTTTAAAAATAAATAGGCATAATCATTTTTAACTTTTTAAAATATGCATGTTGAGAAAGTTTCTATGAATTGTGAATATTTGCTGAACTATTTAACTTCAATATTTTTTTATAGAATTAACACTATAACATTAAACCTTAATATTTTATAAAAACATTATAAATTATTATTCGGTAATTACTAGTAAATTATTGTTGATTTGGAACTCTGAGCTGAACAACTGCAAAACGATCGACACAAACAATATTTATTTAAGAAAATAATATAAAATAATAATAATAGGATTATGTATATTAAGTAAATATTAAATAAATTATGTATCACGTAATTAATTAATGTATATTGTCTATTTTGGAGGATATTGGAATGGTTGATATATTCTGGGACATGAGGTATGGGTCTCCCATGTAAATGTCCCTTATTTAAACAAATTGATTCTAATTTGTGTGCCTATAAATATATTCCATATATAAAATATTTTCAATGTATAACTTAATAACTACACCTTATTTTTAGATTTATTATTTTCTCTTTACCTATGTTATTGTTTTTTAGTTCATAACTTACATTGTTCCTAAGGGACATTCCCAGTTTTTCTCATTTTGAGTTTTTCTCTCTCTCACTCTATATGTCTCTATATATTATTGTTCATCCCATTCATTTATATTATTTAAATATTTAATATAAATAATTTATGATGTATACAACCCCATTATCCCTTTATTTTCTAATTATACGAATTTATCTCTAGTTCCCTTTCCAATTTTTTCTTAAAATTTAACTCAACAGAGGGAACAATTCACTTTCTTCTTCCTTTTTGATTTCCAATCTTATAAAGAAAACTTCCTTTCTATGATTTTTTTAAAACCTTGTTTTAACATAAAATATCTTGGATTATTTATTATTATTTTAAAATCTTATGTTATTATTCTCTTAAATATTATTTTACCCTTTTCTTAAAGGATATATAAAATAGTATGATTTCACAACATCGACATCTTTTTTATTGTTTTTCCTTCACTTTTAGTTATATTTACAAAATCCATGATCATTTGTTTCAAAATTAATATTAAAGATACCTTATTACATTTTTTATTGGGATTATAAATAATACCTTGATAGTGAAATATTTATGGAATTATTATGGTACTCATTTCTTTCTCATGGGTTCATTTCAAATTTATGTTTTATGTCTAATATTTTCTATGTGAAACACATACACATGACATATTATGATGATGGGTGGTCCTAGAATTATAAATACCTAAATATATTTGGTAATTATTTATATCTTATGGGATCCTTATATATGGGATTGATTTAGTTATATTTTTCAACAATGATATAATGGGAATATGTAGTTAACTTCATCCACAATGTTATGTGTGGGCATCATATAATAATATTTGTTAATAATGTTATGATATATTAAAATTTATCCTTTACCCGTGATTATGATGAAATGACATATATTTGTACCACATTTTATGATTATCTTGATTACCATGGTTCTATGATATTTTCTCTCTCATTCCATGTTTTCATATAATAGTTTATGTTCCTTTTCATTTATTATTCCATGATATGATATTTGAATTTTATGATATCTCACCCCATGATTATACTATTTTGTCATATTACTAGTATTTATAGATCAACCTTTATTTTATATATATCCCTAGGATATTATATATAGTTATTAAAGTTTGGAAAGGTCTAGGAGTTATTTATGAAGATGGAAATAATAGATTTTGTAGTTCATTTGGATAATGTGGTATTTGTTCTTAATTTCCTAGTGAAATTGAACCTCTATAATTTTTGTTTTATATGGATATTAATTTTTATAATTATGAAATATTAGTTTTAAGAGAAACAAGGTATTATATTTTGTATCAGATAACATTCTAGTTATTTTAGGGGATTTTGTTAGAAAATACAATAAGAAATACAAACTGAATAGCCTAAATTGAGAACTGGGAAGTCATAATTTAGGATTTGAATTTGATTTATGAATTATTCATTCTAAATTTTTAATTTTACTCATATATTCTTTTAAATTAAATTATTATAATCTCTAACATTATTTTTTATAAATTGTATAAAAATATGAGTGATTGTGTCAACCACCAATGCAATAGTATAATAACCCAACCATAAACCTTACATATTCTAGGATATTTAGAATATTAATAACCTTTTCACATACCAATAGATCATTAAAATTTATATTTATATAAATTTAGTCCATAAACCTAAAAAAACTCATATATTTCAAATTGGACACTTCTATTCATTATCCATTTTTTCAAAAAAAAAACAAAACTTTTAAGATATAAAAAGTTTTCTTTTCATGAAACATCTTCACCATTTTAATCTCGGTTTAATTCTTTTATCTAATCATCATTATAACCCTATAAAAAACATGTTTAAAATTTTTAGGTGCACAAAAATATCATTAAGTGACATAAAAGTAAAGAAATAAACTGTTAGTCAATGATTCTTATCAAAAGTTTATTTTCAAACTAAACATTGGGTTTAAAGTAAAAAGTTTTTTATAAAATAAATCAAAGTATCTGCCCAAATATTTTCATAAAACATTTTTTAATTATTTAAAAGCAAATTGAAAAATCATAAAGGTTTTTTTTCAATCAACAAAATATTATGATTTTTTTAAAGTGTTAATTTTTAACTTTAAGGAGTATAATGTACCTTTATTTAAACATAATATCATTATATTACCTAGAAAAATAATAATAATTTCCTAAAACTCATATAAATAATAGATAAATCATGTAGGTAACCTGGAATATCATTTTACATATCACTATTACAAATTGAATAACCAATACAATCGACTTGCACACCCAATGCATTGTAGGGATTTCATAGACCCACTTGTCCTTGGTCTATAATTTAACTGCTCATCCTGGGTTTATAACAAAACCACCCATATTTGGTTTATAACATAACTAATCATCCATGGTTTATAAAAAAACCAAATATCATCATAAAAATTCCAATTAACCATGACATAATCATTATATATAAAATCTTTCAATTTCCAACATTACACTCTTAAAAATATTCATTCGACCCATAAAAAAACATTTATGGATATTGAAATATTTATTCCTTTTGAAATAAAATTTGAAAATTAAAAAATAGGTTAGGAGTATTTTTATTTGAATAAAATATGGAATATTATAAATTAATTCAAATATAAAATAATGGTTACAACGACAAAAAAATTCATTATCACCATATATGTTAAAATATAACATTCATTTTTTCTTTTATAAAGAAATTTAAAATGTTATGTATAAAATATGTGAAAATATTCTTTTTGAAACACTTTAAAATAAAATAAAATTTCAATTATTTATTTCTATATAATTATATACATAAAATAATTTAAAAAAATATGGATGTGGTAGAAAAAGTGTTGGAAGGGAGACATTAAAAGAGAATTTTTAAAAGGAAATCTCTCACCTTGAGTCTAACGTATCACGTACATTCTTTATCTACTTGAATAATAAAATTATTTTAATTATTTAATTTATTTAATAACATTTTTCAGGTTTATTATTAAATTTACTATAGTTGTTATTTAATTACTTAATCAATTATGTTCACGTCAAATGTTTTGACAATATTCATCCCACATGTCCAAAATTTATTCATTAGGTTTACTATAGTCAAAGAGGTCCTCATTAAATCATATCCAAAATAATAATAATTTATATTATTATCATTTTTATATATTAATTACACTTTTAAAACCAATCATGAAATATGGTAATGAAAAATGAATTATGTTACAAACATGGAGATTGTAGGTCGTACATATACATGATAAACGTTTCATTTTTTCAACAATCATTATGGAAAGAGGGTAAGTATTATTTTATATTCATATTCATATAATTATATTATAGATAAAATATTATTTATTTAAATATACTTCTATATATCAACCATATAATGTGGTTATGAAAAAAGAACCACATCATTTCGTGGAGGTGGTTGTCCACACATGCACATGAATGGTGTTATCATTTTTCAGTGAATGGAAAGGTAAGAAAGTAAATGTTATATTATATTTTCATAATTATAAATATTTAATTAATATCATATATATATATATATTCAATATATCATTACAACCATTTATAAGTGGATATTATGGAAAACGGCTTACATTGCTTCATGAGGGGTAGGCGACTAAACACATGAATGATGGTTTCATTTACTATTTTATGGAATAGAATTTGGATATTGGTTATTAATTAAGATAATAAAATCTAGGTATATGGAATATTTATTATTATTATTTTAGCATGGTTGATGAATATTTTAAGGTAGTATAAAATTAAATTATGCAAAAACATTTGGTTAAGAACTATACCTCTTCTTCGAAAAACCTCTTAATATTTACACCAAATGTATCCCTAGGAATGTTTTATGATAAAAAATGACTTTAGTAAAAGTGTAGGTATTAAAGTAAAGCATTTGGTCTGGTATTTACAGAACCAAAACTATTTTTAAGTGTTAATAAAATAGAAGAGCAGGTTCCCATTTATAAGAGATGGGAGGGGCACATTTGGAGTTTCTTAATGTATTAAATTGATATAAATTAATTATCACATTAAAATGGATTCAAGATGATTTATTTTTAATATAAGATGATTATAAGTCTAAATAATCTTATAAAATAAAGGTTTGAAAAGTTTATGTGATGGTTTCAACCTATATTTTTTATCCCCTCTTTAACCATTTTTTCGATTACCGAGATAACATTATTTTTTTACTCTTTAAGGGTCAATATAGTAACTATAAAAAGAAAATTGATCCATTAATTGATAATTATTGATATAGTAATATATATCCCATTCACATGTCCAAATATAATATTTTTACAAATTATAAATCATTTAATAAAACATTATTTTTTATAAAATATTATTAATGTCATTTTTGGAACTATTCATTAAATTTGGATTTGAAAAAAATAATAAATGAAAACGAATTAAAATATAATTATTTAAAACTTCCCAAAAAAATTTATATATTTATAAAAAATTTATGGAACATAATAAGTTTTTCAACTTTTATTACTCTTAATATTTTTGAAATCATTTATTTAATTTTTCTATTAAATGAATAAATACTATGTTGTCATTTCATAAATGTGTAAGGTGATTATTTCATCCCTAAAAATGATAAATAAATTATCATTAAAATCAAAATTTAGAATGAAACATTTCCTCTCTTTATCCATATGCCAAACATTTAAATATAATATAATAAAGAGAATTTCATTTTTTTACTTTTATTTATATAAAATAATATAAAGGTCAAAATCATTTCCAAATGGGAACAATAGGTCATATATTTGACATTTGTATGTTCATGGATGATATATACTCATCTAATAAAATCAATACACATTTTAGAGCCATTTTTTAGTCCTTATCATATTATTTTTAACCTAAATTACTCAATTTACCATTAACGAGGTGACATAAATTTACAAAGGTTACTATTCATTAATAAAAATAAAACAGACCTATTTACCAAAATTTGACCTCCTATTTCCAAATATGGAATCCATTTTTTAATATTCAAAACAAAAAAGTAGAATCCTGACCTAGAATCTACTAAGCGGTGCCCCAAGCTGGTGGGCCACATGACCTCAAGTGTTTCTCCTTATACCCTAGCAGCTGTTGACTAGCTTTGATGGTCTTTGATGTTACAGTGGGGAGACTTAACCCTAATGAAATATTTTAGCATAATAGTGAATAATAATAATAATAAGTAGGGGAAGAAGTAATAAATAACCTACAGTGGGATAATAAATCATCCAGATAAATAATTATACCGAAGCTAAATCAATATCTAATATAAAAAATGATGATCAGTTAATGATTATATAAAAAAGATATATACTTAAGATATAGTGTTATAGGAATATAAAATATACTAAATAAAAATACAAAAAGATCAAAATCTACTGCCACTAGCATCATATAACAACTATGTTATTTCTTACACATTAATTCATGATTTATTACAATAAAGTACACATAATAAAACGC
Organism: Viscum album; assembly: GCA_963277665.1. Classification (NCBI taxonomy): domain Eukaryota; kingdom Viridiplantae; phylum Streptophyta; class Magnoliopsida; order Santalales; family Viscaceae; genus Viscum; species Viscum album. The sequence goes on along the minus strand of OY728132.1, from coordinate 1,332,487,972 downwards.
GAAGATCAAGAAGCATAATGACTTCTGGAATTAGGTACATATCATAACACTTGATGATGGGATATAATAACATTGTTGAAAACTTCTTTAACATTCTTCTAAAATTCCATATCTTTTAAACTGCATGGGATCACCCAGGGACTAAAATAAGAAAATAGTGAGCTATAAATCCCATAATGGGAATAAACATAGCATAACGTGATACATGTTAGATAATAATATTATAAATGGGGCATAAAAAAGAGTAAGAATCATAAACATGAAAAACGAGGCATGATATAGCATGATAATCATAACATAGTAAACGTGACAATAACTTATGACATTTCATCCTAAATTTAGTTCAAAGATAAACCACGAAGACGTACTGGTGGAAAAAGTAACATTAAGGAATCAGGCTCACTCTCTATACCAACATAATGTATCATGAGACTAAATATTACAAAATTCAATGGAGAGAAATATAGTTATATGAATACACATCAATTTAATTTTATTCTCATGCTTAAGAGTGCCACATAGATCATAAAACATGAATTTATTCATCTCCATAATTTATTCCATGATCAAGGAGTGGGTAATAAATACATGCAATTAACAATTCAAATATTTATAAGTTTATAAAGGTGAACACCCTTGATAGGAAATGGGTATGGTATTCACTACATAATTGTTTTGGCATGGAAAATTTCCGTAAAATTTCAGAAACATAACGACATCACTTAAAAATAAATAAAAATGGGTTGATGAGAGATAAATGGGTACCTCATAATTTGAGAAACAATTTTAAAGTATGTGGTATATGGAATACCATATCCCATTATCAGTAAATGAAGATAAATGGAATGAAGTAAATAATATAGTTGAATAAAGAGGAGAAATGAAAATATCCCTTACATGACTATGAGACTCCAAATGCTTGGGAGGATTCTTAAGAACATGGGGTGCCTTTGGAGGACTCTTGAGAGTAGAGGGAAGAGCATGGACATGATCCAAGGAGTTTGAGTGAAGAGAAATGGGAGCTCAAACAATTTCATACAGGAAAATAGGTGGATTTATTTATTGTTTAGGTTTTAGACTCTACATAATAAAATAACCAAAACCGCAAACCATCCAATGGTTTTTACCCATGGGTTATGTCAAATGATAGTGTTTATAATTATTTTATAAGTAAAAGGGACAAACATAATAAAATAATACCCTTGATTTTGTGGAGCTTGTTGGTCATGTATTGTCTCAATAATAATATATAATTTATGATGGTTTTGATGATCACAGATACCTTTGTTTTTTTTTCTATTGAGTTTTATTGAGTGAGTTTTAAGGAATTTATATGTCGACAAAGGAATTTAATGTTACAGAAATTGATCTGGAAACATTATTTAAAACTGTAAGTTCAGTAAATGAACGAATGGTGTCAACCCTACATTATGTTGGAAAAGTGAAACACTTGTGTATGGTATCAACCCTATGTCATGATAAACAATTTTCATTTGGATCAGCATCCTTATGTTTAGAGGATTGAAAAGTGTATGGATTAGAAACCCTACATTGGAAGTTGGTTTTACTATTCTTCAACCCTACGTTTGGAAAATTGAATGTATGGTTAATTCATGCTATGTTCAGAATATTATGCTAGAAAGGTGAATGTATGGATTATCATCCCCACGCTACTTTCGTTCCCTTCATTACATGGAGATGAAAGTATGGTTAAGGAACCATATATTGATAGGAAAACTAACTCTTTGTGAAGGAACCCTACACTATTTGAAAAAATCCTATGCTACGTAGTTCGACCCTATATTGTGTTTTCAATGGTGACCTTTTTTAAGCCATGTTTTTAATTCGATATTACAGAAATTATCAAGTCAGAATTGAAGATTGATTCAAGGATCATTGTGATTGTTTTGAATAACTGTTTCATTAGAGAAAATCACTCATGTTCTTAAGGTAAGTTACAACTCCCCTAGTCAATTGGAATTTGAATTTCTGTGATCAATCGGACTATTATTTTTGATCTAGAATACCGAAGCAAGCTATATTTTCTATATATTTCATTAGAGTGCATCTTCAAAAATTTATGTGTGATAAGAAATTTACATATGAGACTACATGATTGAAATTAATTTTTATAGCGCTGCTACAATGAAAGATCGATTCTTAAAGAAGCTATACTTTGAAGATATATATTTTCAATCTTTTTCTACTGTAATATTACTACCGCTGTTTAAGTTTCTACCTTATTAAAGATCATTTTACAATAAGGTTCACTTCAGAATATTTTATTCTTGAAGATATTCTTTTCTGAAGAATAATATCCATATACTATTAGTTACTTCTGCTGTAACTATGAAGAAAAACCCAAATAAAAAAATCAAACTCTTTTGATTTCTTAGAGTTTTAACTGATCGTACTCCTTTGTAGTGGAGTATCAGCTTCTCGATCTAAGACGTGGATAAAAATTTCGCTATTAAAGAACCTGAATACTATATTATAAGTCTATTTGTAAAGGTTTCAACTTCCATCATTGAATTTTTAATTCATAGTCTTATGATAAGAGGACCATTCTAGTGAAAATTACCAATCTCATAGAGAGAGTGATTGGTTGAGTAGACTAGGGGATCTTTGTGCCATGAACCACTATAAAAAGTTTTGTTATTTATTTATATTTATCTTCTGCATATTCTTTTCATACAGAAGAATAAATTTCTTATCTACAAAAATCATAGAGTGTGTCTAAAGCCAGAATTGTTGAAGATTTTTGGAAAGACACAATTTAGCCTCCTCTTGTGTTTGTATATTCTGACCTAACAAATGGTATCAATTGAGAGATTTTTGATAAATCTATATAAATATAAAAGTGTAAAGTCTATATAAAGATGGAAATGGTTGATCCAAGAGAAGGAATGTTAATAGTACATGCACCATACTTTAATGGTGAAAAATATGGATGCAAAACATCCTGAATGATTATCTATCTAAAAAATCATGGATTCAAAGTCTAATAAAAATTCATTAATCTTTATAAGATTCTAGAGAAACCAAAAACATGGACTAATGAAACAAAATTTGAGTATGATATTAATTCTAAAGCGATGAATGCTATTATTTGTGATCTTTGACCAGATAAAATTAATCACGTATCACAATTTCCAATTGCCTATGAGATTTGGAAAACTATTGTAGTTTATTATAAAGGAATAGACAATGTTATAAAAATGTGATATGCTACAACTAAGATAAAATTTGACACATTTAAAATGTTTGATGGTGAAAGCATCACACATACAAATATAAGGCTTGTAGAAATTGTTAACAATATTACAACCTTAGGTGAACCCATCAAACAATCTAATCAATATTTGAAAGTACTGAGAGTATTACCATTTAAATGGAATGGAATGTCTAATGCTATTCACCAAACATCACCTATCAAGGATATGTTAATGAAATAACTAATTTGGACACTGATGATGAATGAAGTAGAAATAAAGGCTAAAACTAAATATCATAAAATTATAGTGAAGAAGTAAAATACTGGTTTAGAGGTGACATATCATAATCATAACATAAAAAAAGGAAAGAAGAAAAATTATAGAATAATTTAGATTCCTTGGATTTTAAAATGGAATTGGATCAGCTTGGTAGAAATTTTAGAAAATTTTACAAGAAGAAAAAAGGATTTCATAAATCCTTTAAAAAGTATGAAAAAGAACCAATATAAGTTTGATGCTATGAATGTAAAAAATTGGATCATATCAAACCTGATTTTCATAAACTAATAGATGATAGAAATTGAGTAGAAAAGATATATCATAAAAATATTGATTATGAGAAAAAAAGTAAAAGAGAAATGAATGATACAATGAGTGTATATGAAGACTCCACAATCCCTTCAAAGTCTAATTTTAAAAAAGAGAAATCTAATATAAAAGCCAAAATGTTATTTATGGAATAAAAAGAAAAGAAAAAAACTTATTAATCTTTTAATTATGATTCTGACAGTTCCTCAAAATGACAAATTAGCTGCCCATAATTCTATGCTATAATAACAATATTATTCCTTATTAAAGAAGCATACATTTTTAAAAAACTTTATAATTTTGTTTTAGGTGAAAGTGATACCATGCTAAAACAACATCAGGAGCTACTTGAAAATTTCAATTCCTCTACATAAAATAGTATCAATCATGAAAAGAAAATCAAGGAACTTCAGGATGAAGTGGAATCCTATAAAAGTGTTTCTATTATTTTTAAAAAATCAGAAAATATCTTAAATGATATTCTAATATATAATTCCATTAAAAGGGAAATATTAGGAATTTGAAGAAAGGGTGATAAATCAAAATTGTATAAAAATAATTTTGAACCTAACTTAAAAAATACTAGTTGATATTATTGTAGAACAAAAGTTCATTTTAATAATAACTATTATTTGAGAAATCCTCAAGTTAGTGGTTTCAAAATAGATTTTCTTTATAAATGATTTTTAAAGTTAGTGATTAAAATTATGGAAAAATAAAAAAGATCTAGATTACCAGATTATTATTTCCTAGCACTACTGGACCCAAGAAGATATGGGTACCAAAATACACATGTTTAATTACTTTTTTAGGTAACGGGACACAAGAAAAAAAATTCTATATGATATATGGATAGTGGATATTTCAAAAAAATAAGTGGTGATTTAGAAAAATTTCATATAATAAATTAAATGGATTGAGAATGTAACGCCCCGACCCCAGTTACCTAGATTCGGTGCATTATTGTGTAACATTGGCATGATCACAAAGGATAAAGTCTCAAAAGACCGATTAGTTTAGTAGCCTTGGAAACACTAGATATATTCATAAATGTTACATTACTTCATAAAGTGAAAAATCACAATAACATAGTCTCCATAGTCCACACTTATATCCCCTTCATACTATCCCTGTAGGTCAGTCATAAAATATTTCTTCACATCCTGGGAAAAATAAAACATTGAAAGGGGTGAGATTAGATGCTCAGTAAGGATAAAAATATAGCGGAAGCTTTCTTAAATAAACATAAACATTTAAGGCAATGTATAACTAAAACAAAAGCCTTTTAAACTTATAATTAAACATAATATGGAAAAAGTAAAATGAGATAATGCCATTTACTTATTCACATGGATATTCTACTGGTCGAGTAATCACATTCAATATCATTAACCACTTTCATAATGACGGAATGCATAATGCCAGACTATCATAACTTAGTAGCTAAGGCCTTGTGCCAAGACTACAAATAAGATTTTGTCAAGGCCTCATGACAAGACACTAGTTTGTCTCATGAGACCTGCCGATGCAATTTTTTTTAGAATATAATTATGTTTAAAATTGCTCAAATATACTCCAGTGTTTTTCTAAAAACATTATGCATGCTTCTGAAAACAAAATAACTAATTCTGAGACTGCTCGACTAATTACAGGACATGATGGGTCCACGACCAATCCCTTCCTGTCTAACATACTCGAGAGTCGGGTTTTCTGAAATTTTTTTAATCTTGCGTTAAATACATATACATTTTCACTGGTTTTCCATACATTTGAGAGGAATATCTCTCTCTTTTTTAAATCATTTTTAAAAAGTTATGGCTTGTAGAGGAAACCGAAACTCAAATAATGGTCATGGCGGAGAAGAAGTCATTGTCGCCACATACGTATGAAAAAAAATATATTCCTTTTTGTCATTTAGTAAAATGATTCATATAAAAAGATTCCTTTTGAATAAAAGTAAAAGTCAAAGGGGTTTATACACCGTATAATGGAAAGTCTTGTATTAAAACAAAATATGCCTCAATGAAAGAAGATTGAGACGAAGTCCCTTAAAAAGATCATTTTTTAAATAAAATAGATCTATTATGTGTATTCACTATAAGTACACATAAATAATGTAAAAATAAAAGATAGGAAATAATAATATCTTGACATAATTTGAAAGTAGGAGATTAACCCAAAGAACTGAAATTGGGTTAAGAAGTTCCCTTACCTCGTGTCCGACTTGACTCGATCGTTCTTTAATCTCCTGAATAATAAACTAGAGTTAATTTATATTTTCTTAAGAACCTTTTTCATGTTCATTATTCCTTTTATACCACTTATTACCAAGTTATGAACATTATGTAATTATTTAAGTTAATAATGGTCATTTTGTCGATCTTTGGTACTTGAGTCAAAAATAAACTTATTATAATTACAAGTTGTTCATGTGGTGAAATATCCATTATATACAGAATTATATTCATGATTTAGATATCATATATATCATATATATCCATTATATACATTCATTCATAATATTACGTAACATTTAGAGGTAAGAAATGAAATGCACCGTTCATGGAGACGGTAAGCCGTACGTACGCATGAACGCTACTTTCATTTATATTTCGTATTTAATGGAATAAAATCATGATGATATAAAGGTATATTATAATTCCAGTATAATATAATATATAATATCATTTAATCCATCCTTTATACATCCCACATATGGCATTAACGATTCAAATCACTTTGAGGGGGCGGTAGTCCGCACTTCCTCAAATGAAATTATCGCATTTTCACAACATGAAAAGCATAAAGATATGTTTTAAATGTAAAATACAGAAGCATAGAGAAGAAATAAATATAATATATATCATAAATAAATATAGTTCCATAATAATGGCCATCATGAGAGATGATAGGAGAAGATAGACCAATCATCGTTTCGTGAGGCAGTAATTCGCCATCCACGGAAATAGTATGTTCTTTAACCATTAGACGGAGGTGTGTGTAAGTGTAGCTAAAATAATTAACATAAAAACATCCTATTATATTTAAGATACTGGTTTCGTTGCAAAATAAAGTAATAAAAAGATTTTAGGGGGTTGGAGAAGAAAAATAAAACAAAAGAACATAAAAGAAGTCATTAACTTAAAATCGGGTAACTCATTTTGATTTGAGCCAAAGGCTTACTTGGGAAGACTTCTGCCCAAAGTGAGGATTCTATGAGTAATATAGGGAAGTTTAGAGAGTATTTGGGCATAGTTTGGCCGAGCCAAATGGCTTGATGGTGTGAATAAGGTAGTAGAGGTAGGAGCCTTTTATAAGAGGAGAGGAGGGGAACTCTTGGAAAGATTGAAATGTTACTTTATTATGAAATGATTTTCGGATTATAAAGGTCCCACAATAATATATTTCGAGTATAAGGTGATAAGGGTTCGAAATATTCTCATCCAATATGTTTTTGACAAGTGTAAGACTTAGATTTTACATTATCTTTTCATTTTATTTAAATCGTTAATTAATGAGGTAATCCCTGCATCATCATGGTGTCATAAAAAGTATAATTTATTTAATGTCTAAAAATTATAAAAAAATATCATGATGTAGGAAATATTTTTATCTTTCCAATGAATATTTATAGTCGAAAATTTAACTTATATAACCCCATGTAATAATTGTTTTAGTAAAACAACACATGTTTGTGACAATTTTATTTTTACTTTAAATAAAAAGTTATTATTGTCATTTTCTTACCCAAGTGGCTCCATGGGGTCCCCAAGTTGACCCATGGATTTTCTTCGTCGTCCATGAATCATCCAATAAGGGTATGACAAGTGTAAGGGTATTTTCATATTTTTATAATATCATTTTTACCATATATTTCACTAATTACATTTAATCTCGATTAATTAAACTTAAAAGTTACTATTCACCAAAAATTATTTTAATCCCATTGAACCAAATTTTACTTCCTAATGACAACCATGTATGTCGGATTTTTGAAAATCAAATCACAGAATTGGTAATGTTTCATTTAAACAAAAAATCAGTTTTTAACTATCACTTAGTGGTTTCACTATTCATCAAAAATTGAAGTTTTTCAGAACAATGCCAAAATTTCACCCTAATATATAATTGATATTCCTAATTCAAAAATTATGTCTATTTTTCAAAATTACAAACATGTAAGTTGCATTAATTAATTTTATAATTAATTCCTGCTGTCACAATAAATAGCGTGTTTTTAAGAAACAATATATATCAAAAGATTGACAATTGTTTATGTCCAATTTCAAAGTGAAATTAATTCTAATGAACACCATTGGATAAAATTGTAAAAATATATTCTAATTATACTTTAAAACCACTCAATAGTATAATTTATCACTATGAAATATTTTTATTAAAAAAGTTGTTTTTAAGTATTTTTCACTATTCATCAAAAATTGTATGTTCTCAGAAAAATACCAAAAATTCAACATAGGCTAATTCCGATATTCCGAATCCAAAAATGAAGTCCATTTTGAAATATAAAATTTATATAATTTCAAAAAGTTGGTATTACTATTCATAACGACTACTTTGATTGGTTGTGGTGTGTGTTAGAACTCGAAGTTGCGTACAACACATACTACTGTATTATTCAAAGAGAAGTGTTACGTGGAAGCTTGGGGTGTTAAAGAGAACTATTAACTTTTGATGATAATTCCAAAGGAAAAATAGTTGGAGTTAGAACTGTTGGATACACAAAGACTATCTCAATCAATAAAGTATTGTATGTTCAAGGGTTAAAGAAAAACTTTAGAAGTGTCTCTCAACTTTGTGATGATGGATTTTGCATTTATTTTTCTAACAATTAATGCTCTATATTTAAAGATAAATTGATTAAATTTAGAGCACATATAACTGATAATGTTTATAATTTGGAATTTAAATTCCTTTTATAAACACAAAGTGGACTGTTTAACTACTAAGAAAAATGTATCATGGATTTGGAATAGAAGACTTGGACAATGTAATATGTATTATTTACATAAATTATCTAAGAAACATTTAGTTTCTGATTTTTCTAGTCTTAAGTTTGACAATGTCATATTATGTGATGCATGCCAAATTGGCGAGCATCACAATTCTTCTTTCAAATATATTAACAAAATTAATACATCTAAGCCATTAGAACATATCAATGTGGATTTTTTTGGACCATAAAGAGTAGAAATTTTGGTTGGTAAATTATATGTTTATGTTTTAGTATATGATTATTCTAGATTTACTTGGGTTTATTTTCTAAAAATTAAAAGTGAATTATTCACTATTTTGAAGGTTTTTGTAAAATTGTTCAAAATGAAAAAACTTTTAAAATAATTTCATTAATAAGTGACCATAGTGGAGAATTTGATAATGAATAATTTAATTATTTTTTCTCAAATATTGGTATTAAACACACCTTATCTACACCAAGAAAACCTCAACAAAATGAAATTATTTAAAGGAGAAATAGAACTATTCAAGAAATGACAAGGACTATACTAAATGAATACAGTCATCCTACCGATCTTTAGGTAGAAGCTGTAATCATAACCTTCTATATCATTAATAGATTTTTAATAAGGTCTATTTCTAAAAAGAAACCCTATGAACATTGGAATAATTTAAACCCTAAAGTAAAGTACTTTAATATTTTTGGATGTAGGGTTTGTATCTTGAATACTTGAGAAATACATGGTAAGTTCAATCCAAAAGCTGATGAAAGAATATTTTTGGGATATTCTGATACCTCTAAAACTTATAGAGTGTTTAATAAAAATTCAATGATTGTTTAAGAATCAGTTCATGTGAAGTTTAATGAAATTGAACCTTTTATTAAAGAGAATGACCAATCAGATTAAGTCACTAACTCTTTTGACAACATGAGACTTGAAACCCCTAAAAATGATTCTTAAAATAAAATTCATAAAATAATATCTAGTTCATAAGAACATGATACTGAAGATCTTGAATTCTTATGGCCTAGACCATCTAAAATTTAAAGGACTATCCTCTAGAAACTTTTATAGGAGACTTAGACATAGGAATTATAACTTGAACAAATGTTGGATACCTAGATGACTTATCTTCCTTTCTATCACAGTTAGAACCTAATTCTCTAAAGGAAGCCTTAAAATATGATATTTGGATGCTAGCAATTCAAGATAAGCTAAATTAATTCAAAAGGAATGATGTTTTGGAACTTATAGAAAGACCAACCAATTATAAAGTTATAGTAACTAAGTGGGTCTTTAAAAATAAATAGGTTGATCAAGGGATTATAACTAGAAATTAAGATATATTAGTTTCTAGAATATATAATCAGGAAGAAGGTATAGATTATGATGAGACCTTTTCCCCTATAGCAATACTAGAAGCTATAATAATTCTTTTAGCTTATTAATCTCATATACATTTTAAATTATATCATATGGATGTCATGTATTCCTTTTTAAATAGTTATTTAAAGGAAGAAGTTTATGTTTAACAACCACATTGTTTTAAAAATATTAAAAAACAAAACTCTATTTTTAAACTTAATAAAGATTTATATGGCCTTAAACAAGCACCTAGAACTTGGAATGAAATATTGAGTTATTTTCTTTTGAAAAATGGATTTACTGTTAGATTAGAAGATCCAACACTTTTTAAGAAAACCATTTGTTCTAATATTTTATTAGTCCATATTTATGTTGATGATATTATTTTTGGTTCAACTAATAAAAATCATTGTAATTATTTTTCAAAATTAATGAAAAAATAATTTGAAATGAGTATGATGGGAGAAATAAATTTCTTCTTTGGATTTAAAATTTATCAAAAATATTATGGAAATGTTTAAAATCAAAGTAAATATATTATTGATTTATTGAAAAAATTTATACTTGACAAAAAATTACATATACAACTCCCATGGATACCAATATAAAACTTAGTTTGTATAAAGTTGGAATACCAGTGGACAATAAGTTTTATAGGGGTATGATTGGTAGTTCATTATATCTTACTATTAGTAGACCAAAAATTATGTTTTTTGTATGTTTATGTTCTAGATTTCAATCAAATACAAGAGAATACCATATTATTTCTGTTAAAATAATTTTTATATATTTAAAAGGAATTGTTTTTGAATATCTTTTTTACACCAAAACATTTGATTTTAATTTAATTTCATATTCAGTTTCAAATTTTGGAGGTTTTGGATCAGATAGAAATAGATTCTTAGGAACCTATATCTTTTTTGGGAAATCATTAGTTTCATTGTATAGTAAGAAACAAAACTCAGTTTCCCTATTAGTTGCTGAGGTGAAATATGTTTCTATTGGAAGTTGCTGTGTAGATGTATTGTGGATGAAAAACACCCTACTGGAATTTAGAGTAAAATTTAATAGTATGCCTATTTTATGTGATAATAATAGTGCTATAAATATTTCCAAAAATCTTATAAGTCTTTCTAGGACTAAGCACATTGATATAAGACATCTTTTTCAAAGAGATAATGTCCGTAAAAAAGATATATCTTTAGAATTTATTAATACTGAATATTAATTAGCTGATATTTTCACTAAAACACTTCCCATTGAACGTTTTGATTTTATTAAGGGGAAGCTAAGATTATTTAATTTTTAATTGGATGGTTTATTTAATTTAATTTATTTTAATATCTTTTTTTATATTTTATTTATTTTATATGTTATATATAAACTTTTATAATTTATTAATTAGTTATGTGTTAATTAGATTTTAAAATTTTTTTATTTTTATTTTCATTTCAAAATTAAAAAGTAATGAGTTCATTTTAAATCAGTGTGAGAGAACAGTTCAACTGATCCTACTATATTTATCCTCTCCTACACGTCCCTTTAGTTTATAGAGTATCTATCTTTCTCTTTCAATTCCCATATTTCAAAACCCTAAACCTTGAATCCATTCAATATAGATTCCTTCAGATATAGAAACCTCTCGAAGATCTGAAGATGCTGAGTTAGATGCATCTACTCATGCATCAGGGGAATCTCGCAAAGTTCTCCATAGAAAGGTAATCAATTTTAGTTATTTAGATTCTAAAAATATTTATCTCAAATAATCAATGAGATTTCAAGGTATATATTTTAATTTTATAGAAGATAACATGCCTATATTTTATGAAATTAATGTAAATGAATTTTTTCGAAATGATTTGTTCAGTCTCATATTCAATGAAGATACCATTGCCTCTAATATTGATAATTCTGAATTTTATATTTCTTTTGAGTAAATGGATGAGTTGTTACATTTTCCCCATGAGGGGGTGTTTCTGTTTGATTTAAGGAATATAGGTAATGTAAAACATTTTTTAGAGGACATTATGTTTTCATTATTTGGAAAAAGAAATATCAAGAAGGTAATGATGAAGGAACTTACTCCTGACCACTGAGTAGTGATGAAATTCATTCAGTCTTCCAAGGACCATTGAGCTAGAGAAAGTCCTATATCCTGACATGTATTCCATGTTTTTTTTTGAATCACATCAAGTTCATTTTCTATTGTTTTATGATAAGGTATCTAAACCATTACTTCCACAATGATGCTAATATGAGATATTATCCCTATGGAATAATTATTTTACTTTGATGGGAATAAAATGAAAAACTGTCAATATGTTTTTTTTAAAAATATTTCATTATAGAATAGTTTTAAATGATATTATTTTTAAGAAGTTAGGATTATTTTATAAAAATTATTGCAACGGTATTCTACCAGTTGGTGCCGAATAATAAGAGAGGTTGTTGAAAAATGCCTAGGGGGAGAAAATGATGATTACTTTGGTTGGTTCTGTCAGACAGAGACATGATGAAGAGGCTGAATCTAGGGATGAAGAATCTATTTTATAGAGAAGAAGTATTACAATTAAAATTCGAAAGACTGTGGATGAATCACTAGGAGTAGCTGAGCATGATGCTCCATTGGTTGAGTATTTTGAGAAAGAGGCTCACAATCAAGAACATTAAAGGAAATATGTCTCTAATCCAACAAATCAATCTCTTATTTTTCCTGATTCTGAAGCTACTAGAAGATCTTCTTTAATAGACAGATCAGTTGATAATGAAGAGACATTTTTGGCCTTGATATAAGTTTATAATAGGGAAGATATCCATAACTCTATACTCAATCTCTAGAATATTATGATTCTCATACAAAGTTAAAATTTTTAGAGGCTCAAAACATGTTTCTTAGAGAAAAATTGGAAGATGAGAAAAATAATTTTTAAGTGTTGAAAAGTATTATAGTGTTAAGATCAGATTTTGAGGCTTAGAATATCTATTTATGATTATTCAAATATAATATTATTTCTATTGGAGACCTTCAAGTGTTTATCAGCAAAATGTCTAGAGAGTTCAATTTATTGAGAGATGAATCTGTCATGAAGTCATATTTTGATGAGTTAAAGCTGATGATAAGGAGATAATTTTAATATCTCAAGGAAATAAATTGATCATCAACTTTCTTTCAACAAACATGTCCAGATATGATGAGAAGATTTGAAGAAATTACTTTAGTGCTGGCTGAGTTCAATGATAGGCTTCACACTATTTAGTGTGACAGTACTCCTTAAAGTTTTTTGTTAGACAAAAAAAGGCTTTTGGTTAGTCAACTTACTTCAAATGAATCATGGTTGGTATTAGTGCTTAATCAAGTTAAGGATAATCTTACTTCATTGATTTAGTCAGAGGAAGCTGTGAATGAGTTCAATGAGGTTACTTTGGTTTAGTACTAAAATTTGGTCAAGATTTGAATAATCTTATTCAATAGTGGTTAGAAGTCTTCAAAAAAAATTTCCAATGCTTTTTGATAAAGCTCATTGATATCAATAGTGATGTCCAAGCCATTCCTCATCCTGTTAAACCCATTCCCTCCAGCGATTCTGATCATAGCCTCTCATTTTGAAGAAACGTTTCATTAGATGTAGATTGTACTCTATTTTAGAAACATTTTAATTTATTTTAAATTCAATTTAGTATATTCTTATTGAGATTTATTTAATTTTATTTAAGTTCATTATTTTATTACGAATCCTAAATTTATTTCTCTTATCTATTTTTATAATTATTCATCTATAGTTTAGTGATGCATTAATTTTGGTTTATATAATTTATTCATTCAAAACATCGTTTTGATATAAGAAAGGGAATAATTTTTATCGAAGAAGAGAATATATATGGGGGAGAATATTTTCAAATAACAAAAATTCATTAGAGAAAATATTTAATTTACAAGTATCTATTTTTTTTATCAAACTAATAGTGTGAAATTGAAATATCAAAATATTTTCTATATCTATTTTTGTATGTTTAAAAATCCTACATTTTCTTTAAATTTTTTATGGATTATGTTATAGGTATTGAGATCATAAAAAATGGGAGATTGTTTTTCATGTATTGTATCAAAAATAATCTATAATTTATGATGATTTTGATGCTCACAAATACCCTTGATTGTTTTTTAATGATGTCTTATTGAGCGAGTTTTCAAGAATTTATATCTGGGTTAAAGGAATTTAACACTATGAGAATTGATATGGAAACACTATTTCAAACCATAAATTTGGTAAATGAACATATGGTATTAACCCTACATTACGCTGGAAAAGTGAAACACCTGCATATGGTATCAACCCTACGTTACGCTAAACAATTTGCATTTGGATCGACATCCTTACGTTCAGAGGATTGAAAAGAATATGGATCAACAACCCTATGTTGGAAGTTGATTTTACTATTATTTAGCCATACATTCAAGAAATTGAACATATGGTTAATCAATGCTACGTTCGGGATATTATGCTAAAAAGGTGAACGTATGAATTATCATCCCTTTACTAATTTTGTTCCCTATGTTATGTGAAGATGAAAGTATGGTTAAGGAACCATGAATTGGTAGGAACCCTATGCTATGTAAGGGAAACCTATTATACATGAAGGAACCTTATGGTATATAGTTCAATCCTACGTTTTGTTTCCTATGGTGTCATTTTTTATGATGCGTTTTAATCCTAGATTGATGCAATGATCAAGTCAGAATTGATGAATGATTCAAGGATCGTTATGATTTTTTTGAAGAACCCTTTTCATCAGAGACAATCACCCATGTTTATAAGGTAAGTTATGACTACCCTAATAAATTGGAATTTGAATTTTCATGATCAATCAGTCTACTATTTTGGATCTAGAATACTGAAACAAGCTATATGTTCTATATATTTATTCAGAGTATCACTTCAAAAATATATGTGTGATAAAAGATTCACATATGCAACTATATTATTGAAATTATCTTTTACAGTGCTGCTATAATGAATGATAGATTCTGAAAGATGATATACATTGGAGATATACATGTTCATTCTTTAACTACAGTAAGATTACTGCTACTGTCTATGTTTCTACCTTATTAAAGATCATTTTGCAACAAGGATCGATTCAGACTGTTTCATCTTTGAAGATATTATTTTCTAAAGAAGAAGATCCATATACTGTCTGTTGCTGCTACTAGAACTATGATGAAAACCCTGAATCAATAAATCAAACTAGTCTGATTTATTAGAGCTTCATATGCTCGTACATATTTGTGGTGGAGTATCAGCTTCTCAATCATAACTTTAGAAAACTGGTTCTCTGTTAAAGGACCAAAATACTTTATTATTAGTCGTATTGTAAAGGTGTCAACTGCCTTCAATCAGTTATAAATTCATGGTCTTGTGATAAGAGGACCATTCTAAGAAAATTTACCAAGATAAAATTGAGAGTGATTGGTAGAGTGGACTATGGGACCTTTGTTCCCCGAACCACTATAAAAAACAATGTTCTTTATTTCTGTTTATCTACTGCATATTCTCTTCATAAAAAAGAAAACACTACTTATCTACATAAATCATAGTGGGTTTCAAAATCCAGAATTGTGGAATATTTTTGAAAATACACAATTCACCCCCTCTTGTGTTACTTTTATTATTTCAACCTAATAGAGATTATTCATACTCTTAAGGAAATGGTTTTAAAACATTTAAATATATTAATGGTTTTAGAGGATTCATAAGGTATTTATAAAATTAATCAAATAAACATAAAATTGTATTAATTTGAAGGTAAACCATATATTTGGTTGTGGATACCATTTATAGTATCTATTACCCCACTTTTAGGTCATTATGATGTCATAGTACACAACTTATATTTATACAGTATTTAATTTTTACCTGAAAACCCGAATTTCATAGAAAATTATAACAAATTCACTATTGGATAATTTCAAAGTTATGATTAAATAAATTAAATTAATTTTATCTAAATAATTTTATAAATATTTTCACTGTCTCTTTTAAAATAGTAATCGACACTTATTCAAAAATGTTGGGTTTCTTGACAATAACAATTTTTGAACTCTTATAAAAATTATATTTTACTTCATAAAAATTATATTATAATTTATATTTAATAATATTTATTCAATAATAATATTTCCATAAATTATATATAATTAAAAAATATATTAATTCATCAAATAAATTCTTTAATTTAATTTTAATATTACCCAAAAATACAATTTGTGTTTTATCATTTCAAAATATAGTATTTATGAAACTGATTACATAATAATTTATAAATTAAAAACAAAAAAGAATAAATATGATCATAATTTCAATGAAATATATGTATTTATAATATTAGGGTTACTTTTTCTCTTGTATTTTTTGTATTATTTTTACCCTTAATTAACCTATTTTCCTTTTATTGTGGTAATAAATATTAACTACAATTACTATTCATATTTCTCAAAAATTAAGTTGACATTATTACATAATATCAATTATAATGATTCCAAATATAGAATCCATTTTATCAAAATCAATTAAAATAGGTAGAAGAATTTATTTTAATTTGAAACCTGCAAGAATGAAGGAAAGTTGTTTTCAGAAAAATGCATTTTCAAAGAAAAGATGATTTTACTTTAACTATATAACAAGTAATCATTATTATAATAATTTAAATTCATAAAAAAAGATTTATATTATAAAAATTTCATTTAAATCAATTCTCATTAGGGTTTATTTTAATTAATTATAAAAGAGAAACATTATGTATTTTAAAATAGTTTTCATAAGAATGAATTTTTAATCCTAAAAAAGCATGTATTAAATTACTGTATAAAGAATATTGAAATGTAATTAATTGAACTAAATATCACTAATAATGACTTATTATACCATGAAATAAAATAATAAAATAATAAAATTAGAATTAAAATTAATTAATTTATTAAAATAATAGACATTTTTTGCATAAAAATGGCATTTTCACTATTCACTAAAAAATATATATTTTCAAAAAAATCCCCAAATTTCATGCAAAGTTCTTTTTGATATGATGATATCAAAAATGGAGTTAGTTTTTTCAAAAAAAATATATACATTTTCTAATAAATTAAAATAATTTTTGATGAAAACATATTTTTGAGAACAAAAAGACATTACCAAAAAATGATTGATTATTTACTAATCATTTGTCAATATATTTAGGGCACATATATATTTAATAAATTAGTTAAACCATATTATATCTGAAAATTTAATGTAAATTTTAAAATAATCATATTTAAATAATAATTTTTTTTGGGATTCAGTTTTTCATACCACATATGTTATCGAACGTAGTTATCACTTTTAAAAACTTTGGGCATTACATTCTACCCATTTAATAAATTATATCCTAGAAATTTAAACATGATCTTGGTAAAGGTTGTTGTGACACTTGAAAATATTTTTATTTAAATCCCACATCATTGAAAGGTATAATAATACATCCTATTGAAATGAGAGAAAGGGAAGTTTGGTGGTTATCACCTAATTAGGTTTACCAGTAAGAAAACCATAGTTGAGAGTGAAACATGGACATAGAAGAGAAAAATAACACCAAAGAACTAATTGAGTGTGATAAAGAACAAGGTTAGGATAAAATCAATTACTAAAAAACTATAAATATGTTATGGGGGATGATACAATCAATTAATTAAGAATGATCATAATATAGAAAATAATTATTCAAGATTATTTTTTTAGAGTTATGGAATCACTACTACAAAATAGGGTTTTATCAGCACTAGAAACCACTTTTAACAATGATAGAAAAGCGTTGTTAATCACAACAAAGATAGGGGGTACCCTTTATCAGTGCTAAAAAGAGCGCTGATAAAAGTATCCTTTATCAGTTCGAAAAAACGCAGATAAAAGACCCCTTTTATTAGCACTAAAAAAGTGCTGATAACAAGTTGTTTTATTAGTGATTTTTTTAGCATTGATAAAAGACAAAAAATTTAAAAAAAATTAAAAAGAATATATAATCCGGGGAACTTTTAACAACTCTCGACCCTCACTTTTATCAGTGATTTCCCCCCTTTTATCAGTGCTAGGTAGATCCACCTCACTCTCACTGCACGCTGCAGTTTCTGACGCAACACCCTCCCTTTAACAGCGCTACCCCTCGAGGCACTTGCCCACATGCGACCCTGATTCCACTAGAACTTGAACCCCAAACCTCCCCCTTGCATTCCTATACCTTTACCACTAAGCCATTTAGTTTTTTTATATTTAATGATATATCTATTTATATATATATAATTATATTTATTCGTATATTAATATAGACTCGTATTAATATAAATATATTTTTTTATATTAACATATATTTTTTTATTCATATATATATGTATTTTGGCATATTAATATATATACATATATTTAGTTATAATTTTTTATCTGTATATTTATTAGTATATTAATATATATTCATAAGATTAGTTTTAAATACATTTATAAAATATGTTTTCTTATGTGTGTTTATAAATAAATAAATAAATAAATAAATACATACATATATACAACACACACACACATATATATTTACAAATAAATACATATATATGTGTATCTGAAAACCCATAGAATGTTAAAATGGACATAACTTCTAATCCAGATGTCCGTTTCAACTCCGCAACCAGTAAAATCGAAAAACATGAAACTATCTTTAATATTATATGTGGTATAGGCCTAACATACATTTAGATCAGAAGTTATAGTTGTTTGAATGTTAAAAAATTGGGGTATATCGACTAAAAACTCGGTTTGGAGAACTTATGGGCCTTTTTTGGCCCCTAAAAATGTGTCAAAAGGTTCCCTAAGGTCATTAGCACGTAGATCTCCTTATAGGACTTTATTGGATATTCTTTAGAGATTAAACGGACACCCGGATCAAAAGTTATGGTTTTTTGAAGTTTGAGTTGCATTTTCAACTTATTTTTGATCTTTTATTATTTTTTTTATTTTTTTATATTCAAAATGTTATTAAATGACTATTAATTGATAAAAATTAACAAAATATTAATTAAAAATATTTTTAAAAATATTTTATAAGCCTCTTTTACTAAATATCTTATAAATTAATTTTAAATTTCTATTTATCCTTATCTAAAACATATTTAAAAAAAATATATTATATTTATATCAATATAAAATATATTTATATATTTATATATATTAATATATAATTTTTAAAGTTCTTTTTTAGAATTTTCCCTTTATCAGTGCTTTTATAAAAGCAATGATAAGGGAGGTATTTATCAGTGCTTTAATAAAAGCGTTGATAAAGGGGGTCACCTTTAACAATGCTAGTAAAAAAGCTCTAATAAAGGGGTACCTTTATCAGCGCTAAAAAAAGCGCTGATAAAGTGGAACTTTTATCAGCGCTGTTAAAAGTACCCATTTATGAGGACTTTTCTTAGTGCTGATAAAGGTACCCCTTTATCAGCGCCTTTTTACTAGCACTACTAAAGGGGGTCGCTTCTCTTGCCCCATTTTGTGGTAGTGAAATTCTTTATCTTCTAGACAAGAAACATGAAGGGATATACTATCTTAATAAGTAAAATTTCTTCCTTTAATTAATTTCCACTATAATATCAGTTTTTTTTCAAATGGTGTGTACTTTTATACTATTAAACACACAAACAAGAATCCAATTAACATTAAATGGATAACTTATAAATGACTTATATTTCCTTAACTTATGAATTTCTTGTATTCCATCTAAGTTATCCTTTATCTATTTCCTAAAATAAACTCTTATGGGTATTTTTTTCCCCTTAATAATGGATCATAATTAGATTATGAATTTACCAAATCATATCCCCTTTGAGTGTAAAACTATGTGTGTAGTAAGGCACATTATCGTGTACTAGGTCATGTTGAGTGAGGCTTGACACACCTTGTCAGAGTTGTTACCCCTAGGTAAATATTTTCCAAAACCACATCCACCTGTTGTATCTAGACAGGGATTTATTTTCTTTATAAACCACTTACTCTATAATAACCAAAATTTAGGGATGTTTCTTTATAATTAGTCTTATCCCTAAGGATTTCTCTATTGGTTTCTAATCTTAATACCAAAAATAACTAAACAATTCCTTTGATACTAACTATAACCACACTATTCTTTATTACACATTAGTTCCTGATTTTTTCCATAAAGGCACACATAATAAAAACCAAAATATTGAGAAGTCTAGTGTATTTTGAAATTATGTACATAATATCAAATATTGAACATGGGATATAACAATATTATTGAAAACATCCTTAACATGATTTTAAAATTACATTAATTTTAAAAATGCATTGGATAACCTTGGGACAAACATAAGAAAGGGGTGATCTATAAAGTCTAGTAAGTGAATAAATGTGGAATAATGTGATACATGTTAGAAAATAGTTATATCAATGGGGTACACAAAAGAGTATGAATCATAAACATGAACAATGAGACATGATATAGCATGATAATCATAACATGGGAAATGTGGAAACAACTTAAAACAATGCATCATAAACATAGGTCAAGGATAAAACACCAAGACATCATGGTGGAAAAGTCCCATAATGAAATAAGGTACACTACCGATCCCAACCTAACATCTCATGAGACTAAACATTACCCAATGTATTGGAGCGCTATATAATTCTAGGTGCACTCGTCACTTTCATTTCATTCTCATAGTTAAATGTGCCACAAATATCATACAACCTGAATTCATACATCTTCATAATTTATTCCACGATCAATGATTAAGGAATAAATACATTTAATTGAGAATTAAACAGTTATAAGTGTATAAATTTGAATACCCTTGATAAGAAATGGGTATGGTATTCACTAAACAATTATTTTTTCTTGGAAAATAGTGGTGAAATTTCAGCAGCATAACAGTGTACCTTAACAATTAATAAAAATAGGATGATAAGATTAAAAGGGTATTATAATAAATTTTAAGTCAATTTTGAAGTAATTGGTATATTGAATAACATATCCCATTAATAAAAAATTAATATAAATGACATTTGGTAAAGAAGATACTTGAATAAACAGGTGAAAGGAAAAGATCCTTTACAAGATTGTGTGACTCTAAATACTTAAGAGGGAATTTTTGAGAGCTTGGGGTCCCTTAAGGGGGACTTTAGAGAGTGAATGGAAGAGTATTTACACTATAAAATGAGTTTTAGTGAAGTTAAATGGGATCTTGGGTGGGTTTATATAATAAAATAAGGGGGTTTTCTTTATTATTTATGTTTTGTACTCTATATAATAAAATAACCAAAACCAAAAACCATCCCATGGTTTTTTCCTTCTGATTTTCACAAAATGGGAGTGTTTATAAATATTTTATTACTAAAAGGTCTGAAATTAATAAAATAATAAACTTGATTATGTGGAGGGGAGTTATACTCTTAAAAAATGGGTTTAAAACAAGAAAATGTATGAATGGTTTTGGAGGATTCATAAGGGCTTTATAAAATTAATAAAATAAACATAAAATCAAATTTTTTAGTTAAAACATATATTTGGTCATGGATACTATTTATAGTATCCTTTACATCACTTTTGGGTAATTATGATTTCATAATAAACAATATATATTTTTATGCTATTTACTTTTTTTTTCGTGAAAATCCGCTTGTCTTTAAAAATTATGAAAAAATTACTATTGGATAATTGTGACATTCTGGTTCCAAAAATAATATTCATTTTCTTTAAATAATTTAATAAATATTTTCATTTACACTTTTAAAATATTAATTTACATTTATTGAGAAATGTTGGGTTTTTTATAATAACAGTTTTTGAACCCTTATAAAAATTACATCTGACTTCATAAAAATTATATGATCAATTATATTTAATAAAAAATTATTTAATAATAATATTTCCATTAAATATTATTTATTTAAAAAATAAATTAATTCATCAAAATAAATTTCTCAATTTAATTTTAATATAACCCAAAAGTATAATTTGTGTTTTAATGTATCAAAATATAGTTTTTATCAAACTGATTACCTAATAATTTATAAATTTTAAAAAATAATGAATAAATATGATAATAATTTCAATTAAATATAAATATTCATAATATTATGGTTACTTTTTTTAGTCTTTTTTATATTATTTTTACCCTTAATTAACATATTTTTCTTTTACCGTCGTAATAAATATTTACTACAGTTACTATTCATATTGCTCAAAAATTAAGTTTACATTATTACCTAATATCAATTATAATGACTCAAAATATGGATTCCATTTTATAAAAATAAATTCAAAAAG
The DNA here is from genome assembly GCA_963277665.1 of Viscum album. Lineage (NCBI taxonomy): Eukaryota > Viridiplantae > Streptophyta > Magnoliopsida > Santalales > Viscaceae > Viscum > Viscum album. The sequence continues at coordinate 1,332,465,462 of OY728132.1, read as the reverse complement.
GTGGAAGAATTTAATTTAATATAATACCCACAATCATGATTGAATGAAGTTTTCAAAAAATAAATACATTTTTCAAAGAAAAGATTATTTCACTTTAACTCTATAACTAGTAATCTTCATTATATTAATTTCAATTAATATCAATATATATATAGGCCAAAAATTTCATTTAAATTAATTCTCATTAGGTTTTATTTTAATTAATTATAAAAGGGCACTATTATGTATTTTAAAATCATTTTCAAAAAATGCATCTTTAATCATAAAAATAAAATTTTATTAAAATATGGTATAAAGAATATTTAAATTTAATAAATTGAATTAAATATAACTAAATAATAATTATTATACCTTAAAATTAAATAATAATTGTGCAGTTAAATTAATTAATTTATCAAAATAAATTTCAATTTTACATTAAAATTGTATTTTCACTACTCATTAAAAAAGCAATATTTTCTGAAAAATCCCAAAAATTCACCCTAACTTAATTCTTATATGTTGATATCAAAAATGGGCATCGTTTTTTCAAATAAATTTTCAAAATGTTATAATAAATTAAAATCATTTTGGAAGAAAACATATTTTGGAGAACAAAAATACATTACTAAAAATTTATTGATTATTTACTAAGAATTTATCAATATATTTAAGTGACAGAACTATATATATATCATAAATTAGTTAACTCTAATTATATAAAAAATTTTAATGTAAATGTAAAAATAGAAATATTTAAATAATAATTATTTTTTTGGTTCAGTTTTTCGTATCACATATGCTATCAAAGATAGTTCTCTCTTTTAAAAACATGGGGCATTACATTCTACCACCCATTAATATAGTGCATCATCACAATTTAATCATGATCTCAGAAAGAGGTGTTTTGACACTTGAAAATAAATTTAGTGAAAACCCACATCATATAAAGGGTTAATAAATAATCCTATTCAAAAGAGTGAAAATTAAGTTTGAAGGTCATCACATAACTAGGTTCCCCATTAAGAGAACATTAGTGGGGAGTGAAATATAGACATGAAAGAAGAAACTAACATCAATAAAATAATTGTGTGTGAGAGAGAATGTGATGAGAAGAAAATAAATGACCAAAAAACCATAAATATGTGCTGGGTGAATTAAAAATCAATTAATCATAAATGATCATAATATGGAACCATTATTTATTCAAGATTATTTTCCAAGAGTTATGGAATTACTTTATCATCTATACTAGGAACATAAGGAGATATATTGTCTTGATAAGTAAAATTTCATCATTAATTAATTTTCATAGTAATATAATCATTTTCTCTAAACGAAGAGTGATTTTAAACTATTAAACACAAAATCGAGAAGATAATTAACATTAATAGGATACCATATAAATTATATGTATTTTATTAACTTATTAATTTCTAGGATTCCATATATGTTATCCATTATCTTTTTCCTAAGATACACTCTTATGGATATTTTTTTATTCAATTAATAATGTATGCTAATGAGATTATGAATTTACCAAATCATATCCCAAGGAGTGTCAGAAAAGATATGCAGTAAGGCCGATTTTCAGGCACTAGGATACACTGAGTAAGAAACGACACACCTTTTCGGTGTTGTTACCCCTAGGTACATCTGTTCTAGAACCACTTCCACTTGTACTATCCAGATGGGATTTATTTTCTTAGTAAAACAATTAATCAATAATTTCCAAAATAGAGGGATTATTTTATACTTAGTCATATCCCTAAGTATTTCTCTAGGGTTTTCTAATCCTAATAAAAAATAACTAAACTTTCCTCAGATACCAACTATAACAATCATGTTCTTTATTACACATTAATTCAAGATTTGTTACATAAAAATACACAAAACACAACCCAAAATATCAACAAGTATACTTTATTTGGGAATTAGGTACATATAATAACATCTTGAATGTAGGATACAATAAAATTAATGAAAGCATTATTAACATGCTTCTAAAATTTGATTTTTATTAAAACTACATGGGATTACCTAGGGAAAAATATAAGAAAGGGGCGAGCTATAAATCCCAGTAACTAAATTAACATTGCATAAGGTGATACATGGTATACAATATACATATAAATGGGATATAAAAAAGATTAACAATCATAAACATGAACATTGGGACATGATATATCATGATAATCATAAAATGGGAAATATGGACACAACTTAAAACTCAACATCATTAACATGGGTCAAGGATAAACCACCAAATAAATCATGGTGGAAAAAGTCCCATAAAGGAATCGGGTTCACTCCCTATCAAAAAATAACATCTCATGATAGTAAACATTACTAAATGAAATTGAGCACTATATAATTTTGGCTTCACCCTTCACTTTATTTTATTCTCATGCTTAAGTGTTATACATAGACAATACAACATGAATTCATTCATCTTAATAATTTATTCTATGATCAAGGAGCATAGGATAAATACATCTAAGTCAAAAGTAAAAGTTTAATAAGTGTATAAAGGTAAATACCCTTGATAGTAAATGGGTATGGTATTTAATATATATATTTTTGGCATGGACAATCGTAGTGAAATTTCGGCAACATAATATTGTCGCTTATAAATTCACAAAAAATGTGTCGATGAGGGAGAAATGGGTCTATCGTGATCTGAAAATACATTTTAATGTAAGTGTGGTATTGAATAACATGTCATATCATGATTAAATGAATATAAAGGAATAAGGTAAATAAGACACTTGAATAAAGAGGAGAAAGGAAAATATCACATACATTAGCGTGTGACTCCAAATTCTTGGGAGGGGATTCTTGAGAGGTTGGGGCACCTTGGGAGGACTATAGAGAGTGAATGTTAGAGTATAGAAGTTATCCAAAGAGTTTTTGTAACACCCCAAGCTTCCACTGTACGCTTCTCTTTGAATAATACAATAGCATGTGTTGTATGCAACTTCGAGTTCTAACACACCACAACCAATCAAACCAGCCGTTATGAATAGTAATACCCACTTTTTTTGAAATTTTATAAATTTTATCATTCAAAATGGACTTCATTTTTGGATTCGGAATATCGAAATTATCTTGGGGTGATTTTTTTTATTTTTCTGAAAACTTTCAATTTTTGATGAATAGTGAAAAACACTGAGTTATAGTTAAAACTGAATTTTTATTTAAATAATCATTTATCTTATTTAAATTTATTTTAGGTAAAAATAGATACATAATACCTATATAAGTTCAATGTAATTAATTAGAGTCAGTTTATAATAATTTTAGATTTATAAAAATTTTATTGAACTTTTTACCGTCTTTTACCCACCTCCTAGGAGCAATTGCAAATTTACATAAAACTTAATTTTACAGCTTCTGTGAGTTGAATTTAAAAAATACGAGAGAAACAGTTGATATTAGTAAGTAAAATGTGTTTCAATAGGAAGAAAATAATTTTTGGTAAATAGTAACTTTTTACTTTTATTTACCAAGGTTAAAAGTAAATAGGGTAATTAAGGGAAAAACTGATATTATTATTACCCTAACACTATCCTAATTCTATTGGATAAGTATAATTCAACTAAATAAAACATTTGGAATAAAATATGAACCTCTTTGGTCCACTTGGATTATATTAGGACATTTATTATTATTTTATTTAAAGAAGAGTTAAAAGAGTTAAATTCAAAGTTTAATAACTAAACCATTTTTAATATATGGTTAAACACAATATAAATTAGACTATAAATATTCATTAGAAATATAAAAATATTTTATACATATTAGTATTTTATTTATAAATTTTAGACATTAAATAAATAAATTTTTTTATGACCCAATGATGATGCAGTAATTAACGTATTAATGAAATATTAAAATGATTGATATTATAAATATCCAAATAAATTTAATTTGAAACTTTTAATGAATTCCAATAATTTTATAGGTTAATAGTAAATTTTATGGTTTATTAAATGTATTTATTTTTAAGTAATAAAGTTTTAGGACTTTAACAAAAATCAATTATTAAATAATGTCAAAATTGATTTAAATGAGTTTTTAAAACAAATACAGTATTATTGGTTGATATAATAATCCTAAAAATCTAAGGTTCGGCCAAAAGACTTATATAATGATAGGTGCTTCATTAATGAACCACTTGGGGTTATCTTGGAAGTTTATAGTAAGTTTATTAATCATATAATATAAAAAAACATAGAGACATGGTAAATGTCAAACTATTTAACTAAAAGTTAAATCTAAAAGATAAGGTTAATATAGTGACCAAAAACTGTCTAAAACCTGTTGGGTGAGAGGTTTTCAAACCATACCCACCTTATCCTTGGAAAAATTCATTTTTTAGCCATTATAAACCGAAAATTATTTTATTATAAAATAATATTTCTAGCTTTTCCTAAGGTGCCATTCACCCTTCTTATAAAAGGGAACTTCCCCTTCTCTCTAATTCACACATTAAAATCCATTTGGATTGGCCAAAACCTTCACAAATACCCTCTAAACTATTCTACCTTCATTTTAGAGGCCTTAATTTAGTCATAAATCCATCATAGGGGTCCATTTTGATCAAATCAAAAGGAAGAACCTGAAGAAGAGGTAAATATCTCACCACCTCTTTCATGTTTTTTCTTCTTCCACTTCTTCTTCCCTTTTTGTTTCCATTCTAAAATAATAACGCTAGTATATTCTATATAATGTGATATTATTATAAATATGGTATAACCATATTCATTATTTTATCCATCCTGTGAATGACATGTCACCATACGTGCGTACGTACGGCTTACCGTCTCCACATCGTGGTGTAGTTTGTTATTCAAACACTTCATCATTTGGTTGGGTATAATAATGAGTATAAATTATGAAATTAATAAATATAACATGATAATTAATATGTATATATAAAATTCCATCCAATTATATATGATTTTAATATCAAAATAATGATATTGTCCCTCGTGCGTACGTACGACTTACCGTCTCCACGAACGCGATGAGATTCATTCCCCATCGTATCCATTCAAGACTAATTTTCATGTGATGATTAAAAATAATATTTAAAGACATGATATCATTCTTGATATAAATAAGATACATCCCATCCATAATAAATATGACTCACATAACAAATAATATAAAAGAAAACGAATCAGTTAACACCTGAAACAATGATAATACTAAAATATTATTAACAAAGAAATATTAGAAGATAATATATGATATCATATTTATGTATATGGTTATTGTATAATTTAATAACAATTATTTAACTATTATACATGATGTTAACATACCCTTGACCAAGGAAAAGTACAAGGTGAGGGTTAATTCTACAATATCTCTATTATCTGAGGTTGTTTATACATAATTATCTACTAGGACCTCTTTATCATCCACATCCATATTTCATAAAAATGTATTTCAAAATATTTTTACTATTTCATAGACCATGGGTTAAAGACATTTATACCCTTGTTCGACCTTCGATGTTTTGAAAGGAATCTTTCCGTCATTTTCCAAACAAGTTACTTTATGACCTTTCGACAAAATTAAGGTAAGAATGTTTTTTTAACTTATATGGTGGGTGTGGCTATATTCCACCGTTATAACATCATAGAAACTTCCCTTACAATATTATAAGAATATTTTCAAAATAAATGTTTTCCTTTATAATTATGTAATATTATATGATTTCAAAAAAAAAATAGATATTTCTCTCAAACAGTTTTGATTTCATCTATGTCAACATCCTTTAATGGATTTTAATCTTGTCTGAAGTTGATTTATTATGATAAAAATATTCTATTTTGTATTGAAGGTTTTTTGATATGTTTGACTGTGGATGTGTTATTTTTCTTTCATTCCTGGTTTATGGATAAAGTATTGACATTTCGTATACTAGTTTCAATACAAATGTTTATGTTATGTTTAAAACATTTCATATGAGGAATGCATTGGACTTAGTAAGTGATGGGTGGAGCCCGCTATAGCTCCTCGATGCATCGGTAGGTCTCATGAGACAAACTAGTGTCTTAGGTACAAGACCTTGACAAAATCTTATTTGTAGTCTTGGCACAAGGCCTTGATTATGTGGTTATGAAGTCTGTCATTATGCATTCCATCATTATGAAAGTGGCTATTGATATTGTATGTGATTATTCTACTAGTAGAATATCCATGTGAGTAAGTAAGTGGAATTATTTTGATTTATATTTTCCATATTATGATGAAGTTTATATTGAAAAGGATTTTTTTAGTTTTATACATTTTCTTAAATGTTTATGCTTATTTATGAAAGTTTCTGCTATATTGTTATCCTTACTGAGAATCTAAGCTCACCCCTTTCTCTTTTTTATTTTTCCTAGGATGCAAAGAAGTATATTACGACTGACCTGTAGGGATAGTCTATGGGATCTCAGTGTTTTCTATAGAAACAATGTTGTTGCAGTTTTACATTTTATGATGTAATTTAAACCATATGAATGTATCTAGTACTTACAAGGCTACTAAACTAATCGGTATTTCGAGACTTGATCTTTTGTGATCATGAAAATGATACATAATAATGCACCGACTCTGGGTTTCTGGGGTCAGAGCATTATAGTTGGTATCCGATAAATTTTAGTACAAACCTTAGAAATTATATTTTGATAAACTCTGATTAGATCACATAGCCCTAAGATAGACTTTGAGGATTATTATTGAAGAACTTCCTAGAATTTTAGTATTGTGGTGATTTTTTGAGTTTTCCAAGCAATACATCCCTATCTGGATACGAGTAGGTAGAGGCAGCTCTGACACAGATGTATATATGGGAAAAACCAAAAAACACCGCTTTGAGCTAGACTCGAACGGGAACGGGTGCATGAAAACAGGCCTTGCTGCACTCTTGGTTACGACATTCCCGGGGGATATGCTTAGGATAATTCTCATTTTCATTACAAACCATTATGAAGGGTTTATGAGTATATACTTCCTCAAAGAAAACATTTTTTATGATTATAGATTATCTCCATAAACTATTCAATTTATGTTAAGTGTTTTACAAGTTTGGATTTATGTATTGTGATTCATAAACTAATCTAGTGTATGCCATTGTTTATAAATGGCTCCTAGTGGAAGGAATAAAAACCGTATCAATGAATGCACTCCATGTAGGTATTTTCCTCCTGCGCAAGATAATTATAGTGGAGATGGTGATACAACTGGTGCTGATCATCTTATCATTATACTGGGACAACTCACTTATATTATGAATAATAACCTTACCCGTATGGAGCACCCTGATCTGCAGCGTGGCGGATCAATGTTATATCGCTTCACGAGGAAACAACCACCAACATTCAATGGGGTTACAAATCCATTAGTAGATGAGCAATGGATAAATTTCATAGAGAAAATATTCCATGCCTTGGGGAGTAGCGAAAGGGAAAAAGTTGTCATAGCAGTTTACCGCCTCACTGGAGATGCTGATCATTGATGGTCATTGATTCAAAACACAAATAAAGTTGATGAAGTACCAAATATGGAATGGAGGGAGTTTAAAGAAATTTTCATAGAAAAATACTTTCCTCATGACCATCATGCGGATAAGGGAAGACAATTCTAAGTCTGAGGAAAAAGGAGGATGCGAATGTCGCAAAGTATGAAGCTAACTTTACAAGGTTAGCGAGGCGTGATGCAAATTATATATGTAACCCAAGAAGTAAGATTTATCATTTATTTTATGGGTTAAAACCATTTATCCACAGAGAATTATTCTCACAATCCTTCTCGTCATACAAAGATATTGTCTCATGTGCTATCAAGATAGACAAATAATTCTATAAGTCTTACGACTTTAAAGAAAATCATGAGAATAAGAGATCTTTTGAACACTCTGGAAATGGAAATAAGGGGAAGAAGGGAAAAGTTGAATATCCATCCCGTAGTAAATGTGGGAAGAAACACCCTGGTACTTTCCTAAAGGGAATGTGAGTCTATTACAAGTGTGGTGAAAAAGGCCACCAAGCTCGTGATTGTAAAGGGAAGAAAGAGGATGTCAATGTTGAATGCTACAATTGTAGAGAAAAAGGGAATTATGCAAATGAATGTCCTAAGAATCAGGAGAACTTACCTCAGAAAAGACCAAGGGATCAAGGCCAAGCTTATGTTATCACTACTGCTGAGTTTGAAGCTCTAAAAGATGTAGTGGCAGGTAATTTAATGGTTTCCTCAAGTTTATCCAATGCTTTATTTGATTCTGGATCATCGCATTGTTTCATATCTTTCCAGTTTTCTAAGAAAATTAGATATTTCCAATTTGATTTAACAAGGGAGTTGTTAGTCAAAACTCATAAGGGAAGTATCATTACAACAATGTTTTGTGAATCAGTTCCCATTAAGGCATATAAACATTATTTATCTGCTGATCTCATTGTCATACCCATGATTTAATTTGATATAATCCTCGGTATGGATTGGACTTCGGACTATTATGCGTAAATTTATTGTAAGAAGAAGGAGGTTACAATTTTTGATGATGATAAGGAGTACCTTATCTTTAGAGCAGAAATGTCACCACCTAATTCTTATCTAGATCCACCCCTAGTAGATCAAATAAATTCAATTATTGGGGAGGAAGAGAATGAAATAACTGTGGGTGAGAAAAGGAATGTTCAAATAGAGGATGTACCTATTGTTCAAGAATATGTTGATGTGTTTCCAGAGGATTTACCTGGACATCCTCCAGAATGAAAAATTGAGTTTTCCATTGACTTAATTCCTGGTTCCAGGCCCATATCAAAGACCCCTTATAGAATGGCGACTACGGAATTAGTGTAACTAAAGAAACAACTAGAGGAATTGAGTAATAAGGGATTTATTCGCCCTAGTGTTTCTCCATGGGGAGCCCCTGTTATTTTTGTTAAGAAGAAAGATGGATCTATGATGTTGTGCATTGACTATAGGGAGATAAATGCTATAACAATAAAGAACAAGTATCCCCTACCTCACATTGATGATTTATTCGACCAACTTCATGGAGGTCAATACTTTTCAAAGATTGACCTTCGATCTGGATATCATCAGTTGTGTGTGAATAAGGAAGACATTTTGAAAACAACATTTCAAACCAGGTACAAGCATTATGAGTTTATAGTAATGCCTTTTAGATTGACTAATGCACCCTCTGTCTTCATGGATCTAATGAATTGAGTTTTCAAGGAATATCTTGATGGATTTGTAGTGGTATTTATTGATGATATCTTGGTATACTCCAAAAGCTACTAAGATCATGAAAATCACTTGCGCATTATTATAAAGACTCTTAGAAGATATGAATTATATGGGAAGTTTGAGAAGTGTGAATTTTGGATTTAGGTGATTTCTTTTGTTGGACATATTGTCTCTGAGGATCGAATCTCTGTTGATCCCTCTAAGATAAGATCAATACAAGAATGGACAAAACTAATGAGTTTAACTGAGGTATATAGTTTTATTGGTTTAGCAGGTTATTATCGATGTTTTGTCCAGAATTTTTCTTTGTTGGCTAACCCATTAACAAAGATCACACAAAAAGGGGTTAAATTGGTTTGAAAAAAAGAGTGTGAAGGATTTTTTGAAGAATTAAAGAGAAGATCAGTCAATTCTCCTATCTGGACTCTATAATCGGGGAATGATGGGTTTGTTATTTATAGTGATGCATCAAAGATAGGACTTGGTTGTGTCCTTATGAAGAATGATAGAGTTATTTCCTATGCATCACAACAGCTAAAAATTCATGAATAAAAATATCCAACTCATAATTTTGAGTTAGTAGCTGTAATATTTGCTTTTAAGATTTTGAGACACTATCTCTATGGTGAAAATGTGAGATATATACCAATCACAAGAGTTTGATGTATATTTTCTCACAGAAAGAACTCAACATGAGGCAAAATAGATGACTTGAACTACTCAAGGATTATGATTGCACCATACACTACCACCCTGGAAAGGAAAATAAGGTGGTATATGCTTTGAGAAGAAAGGATCATGGAGTTCTGGACAAGATGAGAGTTGAAAATGATCCTATATACAAGGATCTAGTAAGGTTGGACATGGGGATAACCAGGGAATGTGAAACATCAATTTTTTTTCAAATGGTTGCCAAACCATCTTTAATAGAAAGGATAAAGAGTTCTAAGACCAATGATGAAGAGTTTCAAAAGAAGATTAAAGCTGTAAATTATGGGAGATTGAGTGACTTTGTTTATAATGATAGAATTTTAAAATTTTGGAAAAGAATTTGTGTTCCCGATATACCTGATCTAAAAAGGGAATTGTTGGATGATGCTCATAGTTCCAATTTCTCTATACACCCTAGTAGCACTAATATGTATAGAGATTTGAAGGAACATTTTGGGTGTGAAAACATGAAGAGGGAGATTATTGATTTTGTGTCAAGATGTATGGTTTGTCAACAAGTGAAAGATGGAAGGCAAAAACCTCGAGGAGTCATGCAACCTTTTCCCATACCTGAGTGGAAATGGGATAATATTACGATGGAATTTATCATGAGACTACCAAAGACTCCTAGAAGAAACGATTCAATATGGGTCATTGTTAATCGTCTTACCAAGTCAGCACATTTTCTCTCTATAAGAGAAGATTTACCACTTGAACATCTAGCAAGACTCTATATTAATGAAGTTGTGAGACTTCATGGAGTACACATATCAATTGTTTCTGATCGTGATCCATGTTTTACATCAAGATTCTGGAAAAGTATTCAGAAATCCCTGGATACTGAACTTCGTTTGAGAAATTCCTACCACCCCCAAACTGATGGAAAATCAGAACAGACTATTCAAACCTTAGAAGACATGTTGAGATCATTCTCACTTTAATTTCAAGGTATGTGGGATCAATATTTACCACTGGTAGAATTTTCCTATAATAATAGCTTCCATTAAAGTATTCATATGGCACCATATGAAGCGTTATATGGAAAGATACATCGCACACTAACATGTTGGGATGATGTTGGTGGAAGAAAACTCATAACTCATAGGCCTAGAACTTATGGAGGAAAGGATGAAAAAGGTGAATGTAATCCAAACCCACATCAAAGAAGTTCAAAGTATGCAGAAGATCTATGTCGATAACCAAAGGAAGGATTTGGAATTTCAGGTAGGAGATCATGCTTTATTGAAGGTATCTCCATGGGAGGGTGTTATACATTTATGTAAGAAGGGTAAATTGAGACCCAGGTACACAGAACCTTTAAAAATTCTAGAACGAATTGGGGCTATAGCCTATCGTTTGGAAATGCTTCCAAGTCTCTCAAAAGTTCATGATGTATTCCACATATCACTGTTGAGAAAATACATGCCTGACCCAATGCATGTACTCACCTATGAGGAATTAGAACTGGAACCTGATCTGTCTAATTGCGAAGATCCTATCAAGGTTCTTGATACAAGAGAACAAGTGCTGAGAAACAGAACGACTTGCCTGGTAAACGTTCTATGGACAAACCATAAGATGGAAGAGGCAATGTGGGAACCCGATGAACATATGATGAAGAACCTCCTGATTCTTTTTATGTAGTAATATTCTAGAAATTTTTAGGATGAAATTATTTGATGGAGGGAAGAATGTAACACCTCAATCTTCCATGATACGCTTCTCTTTTTATAATACAATAGCGTGTGTTATACGCAACTTCGAGTTCAAACACACCACAACCAATCAAACTAGATGTTATGAATAATAATACCAACTTTTTAAAATTTTACAAATTTTATCTTTCAAATTGGACATAATTTTTGGATTCGTAATATGTAAATTATCTTAGGGCAAATTTTTTGTATTTTTCTAAAAACTTTCAATTTTTGATGAATAGTGAAAAACACTGAGTTAAAGTTAAAACCGAATTTTTATTTAAATAACCATTTATTTTATTTAAATTTATTTTAGGTCAAAATAGATATATAATACCTATATAAGTTCAATGTAATTCATTGGAGTCAGTTTATAATAATTTTAGATATATAAAAAATTTATTGAACTTTTTACAGTCTTTTACCCACCTCCTAGGAGCATTTGAAAACTTACATAAAACTTAATTTTACAGCTTTTGTGAGTTTAATTTAAAAAATCTGAGAGAAATGGTTGATATCAGTAAGTAAAATGTGGTTCAATAGGATGAAAATAATTTTTGGTGAATAGTAACTTTTTACTTTTATTTACCACGGTTAAAAGTAAATAGGGTAATTAAGGGTAAAAATGATATTATTATTACCCTAACACATTTCCTAATTCAATTTGATAAGTATAATTTGACTAAAATCAACCTTATGAATACAATATGAACCTATTTGGTCCACTTGGATTAGATTAGGACATTTATTATTATTTTATTTAAAGAAGAGTTAAAAGAGTTAAATTCCAAGTTTAATAACCAAACCATTTTTAATATAGGTTTACACAAAATATAAATTAGACTATAAATATTAATTAGAAATATAAAAATATTTCCTACATAATTTTATTTTATTTATAATTTTTAGACATTAAATAATTAACTTTATTTATGACACAATGATGATGCAGTAATTACCCTATTAATGAAAGATTAAAAAAATTGATATTATAAATATTCAAATAAATATAATTTGAGACTTTTAATGAATTACACTAATTTCATAGGTTAATATGACATGTTAGGGTTGATTAAATTTATTTATTTTGAATTAATAATGTTTTAGGACTTTAACAAAAATCAATTATTAAATAATGTCAAAATTGAAATAAATGAGTTTTTTTAAAAAAAATACAATATTATTGGTTGATATAATAATCCTAAAAATCTAAGGTTCAGGCAAAAGACTTATATAATGATATTTTTATCATTAATGAACCACTTGGGGTTCTCTGGAAAGTTTATAGTAAGTTTATTAACCATATAATATAAAAATACGAAGAGACATGGTAAATGTCAAACTATTTAACTAAGAGTTAAATCTAAAAGATAAGGTTAATATAGTGGCCCAAACCTATATAAAACCTATTTTTGAGAGGTTTTCGAACCATAACCTCCTTATACTTTGAATAATTCATTTTGGAGCCATTATAAACCTAAAATGATTTTATTATAAAACAATATTTCTAGCTTTTCCTAAGGTTCCCCTGACCCCTCTTAAAAAAGGGAACTACCCCTTCTCTCTAATTCAAACCTTCAAAGCCATTTGGATCGTCCAAAACCTGCCCAAATACCCTATAAACTATCCTCAATTCATACTACAGGCCTTAATTTAGTCATAAATCCAACTTAAGGAGACCTTTTGATCAAATAAATAGGAAGAACCCGAAGAAGAGATAAATATCTCACCACCTCTTTCATGTTTTTTCTTCTTCCACTTCTTATTTCCTTGTTGTTTCCATTATAAAATAATGAAACAAGTATATTATATATACTGTGATAGTATTATAAATATGTTACAACCATATTAATTATTTTATCCATCCTATGAATGACATGCCACCATACGTGCATACGTACGGCTTACCGTCTCCACGTCGTGGTGTAGTTTGTTATTCAAACACTTCATCATTTGGATGGGTATAATAATGAGTATAAATGATGAAAATAATAAATATAACATTATAATTATTCTGTATATATGATATTACTTTCAATTATATATGATTTTAATACCAAAAGAATGATATTGTCGCTCGTGCGTACGTACAGCTTACCATCTCCACGAATGCGATGAGATTCATTTCCCATCGTATACATTCAAGAATAATTTTAATTTGATTATTAAAAATAATGTTTAAAGACTTGATATAATTCTGGATATGAATAATATACATTCCATAAATAACAAATATGACTCACATAATAATGAATATAAAGGAAAACGAATCAGTTAACACCTGAAACAAAAATAATACTAAAATATTATTAACAAATCAATATTAGAAGATCATATATGATATAATATTTATGTATATGGTTCCTGTATAATTTAATAACAATTATTTAACTATTATAGATGAGGTTAACATACCCTCAACCATGGAAAAGTACAAGGTAAGGGTTAATTCTACAATCTCTTTATTATCTGAGGTTGTTTATACGTAATTATCTACTGGGACCTCTTTATCATCCATATCCATGTTTCTTAAAAATATATTTCAAAACAATTTTACTATTTATTAGACTATGGGTTAAAGAAATTTATACCCTTTTTTGACCTTTGATGTTTTGAAAGGAATCTTTCCATCATTTTCCAAACAAGTTACTTTATGACCTTTTCGACAAAATTAACGTAACAATGTTTTTTTGACTTATACGGTGGGTGTGGCTATATTCCACCGTTATAACATCGTCGAAGCTTCCCTTGCAATCTTATAAGAATATTTTAAAAATAATTTTTTTTTCTTTTCTAATTATGTAACTTTAAATGATTTCAAAAAAAATAATGAGATATTTCTCTCAAACAGTTTTGATTTCATCTATGTCAATATCCTTTAATGGATTTTAATCTTGTTTGAAGTTGATTTATTATGATAAAAATCTTCCATTTTTTATTGAAGGTTTTGTGATATGTTTGAATGTGGATGTGTTATTTTTCTACCATTCATGGTTTATGGATAAAGTATTGAAATTTCGTATGCTAGTTTTAACACGAATGTTTATGTTATGTTTAGAACTTTTCATATGAGGAATGCGTTGAACTTAGTAAGTGATGAGTGGATCCTGGTATAGATCCTCAATGAATCGGTAGGTCTTATGAGACAAAATAGTGTCTTGGAACAAGACCTTAACAAAATAGTATTTTTAGTCTTGGCACAAGGCCTTGACTATGTGGTAATGAAGTCTGGCATTATGCATTCCATCATTATGAAAGTGGATATTGATATTGAATGTGATTATTCGACTAGTAGTATATCCATGTGAGTAAGTAAATGGAATTATTTTGATTTATACTTTCCATATTATGATGAAGTTTATGTTGAAAAGGCTTTTGTTTTAGTTTTATACATTGACTTAAATGTTTATTCTTATTTATGAAAGTTTCCACTATATTGTTATCTTTACTGAGCATCTGAGCTCCCCCCTTTCTATGTTTTATTTTTCCCAGGATACAAAGAAGTATATTATGAATGACCTAAATGGATAGTCTATGGGATCTTAGTGTTGTC
The DNA here is from genome assembly GCA_963277665.1 of Viscum album. Lineage (NCBI taxonomy): Eukaryota > Viridiplantae > Streptophyta > Magnoliopsida > Santalales > Viscaceae > Viscum > Viscum album. The sequence goes on along the minus strand of OY728132.1, from coordinate 1,332,450,270 downwards.
TATGGAAACAATGTTTTTGTAATTTTCCATTTTATGATGTAATGTAAACCTTATGAATGTATCTAGTACTTCCAAGGCTACTAAACTAATCGGTTTTTTGAGACTTGATATTTTGTGATCATGCCAATGATACGAAATAATGCATTGACTCGGGGATTCTGGGGTTGGGACGTTATAGTTTTAGTGAAGAGAAATGGGATCTTGGGTGGGTTTATATAGGATAAGTGGGGGATTTCATTATTATTTAGGTTTTGTTCTCTACATAATGAAACAACCAAAACTGCAAACCATCACATGGGTTTTCCTGTTGTTTCTTCCAAATGATAGTGGTTATTGTTATTTTATAAGTCCATGTTCCTAACATAAAAAATAATACCCTTTCTTATGGGTAGGTGCATCATACTATTAAAGAAATGGTCTTCAAACCTTAAAATATATTAATGGTTTTGGTGGATTCATAAGAGATTTTTAAAATTAATAAAATAAGTATAAAATCACATTATATTAAATTTAAAAAATAAATTTTGTATTGGATAACCTTTATAGTGTCTATTAAATCACTTTTGGGTCATTATGATGTCATAATACACTATATATATTTATATGGTATTTATTTTTTACTCAAAAATCCGTCTATCTTAATTTTTTTTGAAAAATTAACCACTGGATAATTTCAATGTTATGAATAAAAAATTAATATTAATTTTATCTAAATATTTTTTTAAATATTTATATTTTCAATTTTAAAATAGAAATATAATTTTATTGAGAAATTATGGGTTTTCTAACATTAACAGTTTTTGAACCCTTATAAAAATTACATTTTACTTCATAAAAATTATAGGATCTTTTATATTTAATAAAAATTATTTAATAATAATATTTCAATTATATACTATTTATTTTAAAAATAAATTAATTCATCTAAATAAATTCCTTGATTGATTGTGAATATTACCCAAAAGTACAATTTGTGTTTTATGGTATCAAAATATAGTTTTTATCAAAATTATTATATAATCATTTATAAATTTTAAAAAATAAATAATAAATATGATCATTGTTTTAATGAAATATAAATATTCATAATATTATTGTTAATTTTTTCTAGTATTTGTTTTATTATTTTTACCCTTAATTGTCTTTTTTTCTTTTTACCGTGGTAATAAATATTTACTACAGTTACCATTCATATTGCTCAAAAATGAAGTTGACAATATTACCTAATATAAATTATGATGATTTAAAATATAGAATATATTTTATGAAAATCAATTTGCATAGGTGGGAGAATTCAATTTAATATAATACTCACAAGCATGATGGAAATAGGTTTAAAAAAAATACATTTTTCAAAGAAAAGATGATTTTACTTTACCTCTATAACAAGTAATCTTGATTATATTAATTTAAATTCATAAATATAGATATATAGTCTAAAAATTTCATTTAAATAAATTTTTATTAGGTTTTATTTTAATTAATTATAAAAGATAAATATTATATATTTTAAAATGCTTTTGAGAAAAAATTAATTTTTAATCCTAAAAATAGAAATGCATTAAAATATGGTATAAAAATTATTTAATTTTAATTATTTGAATTAAATATAAATATATAATATTTATTATAACTTGAAAGAAAATATAAATTTGACTTTTAAATTAGCTAATTTATTAAAATAACTGTCAATTTTACATAAAAACGTTATTTTTCAGTATTCTTTGAAAACTCTATATATTTTTTTCGAAAAATCCCAAATTTTCACCATAAGTTAATTTTGATATGATGAATTCAAAAATTTAGTTAGTTTTTTTAAAATATATTTACTAAATTTGCTAATAAAAAATGTCATATTTTAATAAAACATAGTTTAGAGAAAAAAATACATTACCAAATATTGATTGATTATTTACTAAGCATTTATGAAAAAATTTAAGATATATATATATATATATATATATATATCATAAATTAGTTAATGATAAATTTATTTTCAAATTTAATGGAAATGTTAAAACATTAATATTTAAGTAATAATTTTTTTTTGGTTTGGTATTGTGTATCGCATACACTATCTAACATAGTTCTCTCATTTAAAAACTTGTGGAATTAAATATCACGAGCAAAGGCTTAGTCTGATGACCCCACACTCATAGTACTGAAAATAAAACATCATAAGATGGGTGATTTACTTTTTCTATCCCTGCAAATATGATGTCTATTCAGGTACCATCGTTTGGCCAAATAGGGTTTGAGATATACTCAGTAGGCCATAGTTTATATTGTTTATAACTATATAGTCTGTGCACATAAAATGAGTAGTTTTATAGTAAGTATAAGGTATAAAAATAAACAAATAAAACACATCAGTCTAGGTACCTCATGGGATATCTGACCAATAATACATACTGTAGCCTAAGTCAGATATCTCTTAACCAAAGTAAACCTATAAAGATACAGTATACAAGTGAATATTTTTGAATTTATATGTCTATATATATACACACATTATAATTATAATGGCATACATTTTTGAAACATAACTAGACCATCAGATGTCAAGTGTAGACATGGAACAAACTCAATCATGTTCATTGTCTTGAAAGACGAATCTTTAAACTTAGTAAAAAAGAATCCTTATTTTTAAATAAAAAAGGAATCATTAGTTCTTAATAAATGGGCATCCTGATCCTGTATAAGGTGATCCATAAAGTGGAAGCTGATTATCACACTATTTTCACTATAAACATCCATCAACATAAGACTATGTCCAAGGTGATTAGTTAGTGGAACTCAAGTATCACTCTCAGAATGGACTAATGGTAAAATCCATAGAGATTATACATATTATTCCACATAGGGAACCAATTATAAATTGTGGCATGGTATTTCAACATCTCTCACCATGACCATAAAAGGTAATCCACAAGGTAATCAAGTATTTCTCACTGGTAAAGTACATAAGGCATCCGCCCGGTGATCCCATCCAAGTAATTATATAAAATAAACCAAGAATCAATTCCAAAGCATGGATATTCATATAAAAATTCTAATTTATGGATCTCGATGAGAAAGTGAAAGGATTCATTAATTCAGGACCCTTGGATCACCATCGACATGATGTAAGGGTATAGGTTTAGCTAAAATTAAAACTCATACCATTTATTCTTTGTAGTGTAATCAATAAAAGGGAAATTTTAAACACATATATTGGTGGTTTCATTCAATTCAAGGCATGATGCTCTTTGTCCTTTATGGAATGAACACCCTTAAGAGTGACTCACATTGGGGTGGTCACCCTAAGATATTAATTCGTGAGTTTATAAGACTACCTTAGACATTGGTTTATCATTTAATTTAATTTATTATACATTTAGGAGGTGTCATCAAAGGTGTCTGACATGTGGCAGAATGGTGCATGATAAATACAATGACACTTTTGTGGAAAATAACTAGAACACGTTCCTTAGGATTGTAGAAAAACACTCATCCAGTTTTGGCCTTTGGATTTATATAGAATAGAAGAAATAAAAAAAATGGATAAAAACCCTACAAATAGAGAATGTTAGCTCACACTAAAACAATAACCTAAGATGGTAGAATTAACCAAGAAAAGAAGATATTAGATCAAATATCTTACTAGTGGATAACCAATGTGATGAATGGTGATGGAAACAGAGTCCAGATGAAGGAGGAAGCTCAAAACCTAGGTTAGACATGGACAAAGCTTCAATGGGAGGATGGATGCAGTGTATAAGAATCAAGGTATAAAAAAGGGTTCTTCCCCTTTTAAGAAATCAAAAATATATACAAAGTGTGAATAGTTTTCACATCGTGTAAATATTGATTTTCCCCCATGGAAAAAACCAATGCATGTCATGAACATGGGATAGCCATTCAAATTTTCATTGTGAATTTGGTCCTACAACCAGCTATGCCCCTCTAAAATCTTTTTCCCTAAAAAATGGCCTTAAGGTGCGGTTTCTAGGTCTAAGAAAAAGGACGTGATTAATAAGGGTTTAACCAAAAATAAGGAATCCATGCCTCTTTGAATGTCGGGATGTTACAACTACCCCTACTTAAAATAAATGTAATGCTCTGACCCTAGTGGCCCATAGTTAGTGCATTATTTTATTACATTGGCATGATCACAAGAAAATCAAATCCCAAAGGACTGACCAGTTTAGTATCCATGAAAATAATAGATATAAACATAAGTTTTACATTACATATTGAAATTAAAAACAATATATTATACCATTTGAAAACTCTCATATCCCGTAGAATATCTATTCTAGTCAATGATAATATACTTCTTCATATCTTGGGAAAAAATGAAACATAAGAAAGGGGTGATCTTAGAATCTCATTAAGGATAAACAATATAGTTGAAGTTATCATAAATAATCATAAACTTTTAATTCAATGTATAAAACTAAAAAATAATCCTTTTAAACATAATATTCAGCATAATATGTAAAGAATAAATCAAATAATTCCATTTAAACATTTACATGGATATTTTGTTGGTCGAATAATCACATACAATATCAATAACTTATCTCATTATGAGGAAATGAATAATGTTGGACATTACAACCGTAATGTAAATGCCTCATGCCAAGACCATACCTAACCATACCATCAAGGCCTTATGCCAAGACACTAGTTTGTCTCATGAAACCTACAGATGTATCGAGGGGATATAGTAGGCCCCACCCATCACTTACTAAGTCCAATACATTCCACTTATGAATGGGGTAAAACATAACATAAACATTCATATTAAAACTATCATATGAAATGTTAATACTTTAACCATAAATCATGAATTTTATCAAAATATAACATCCACAGTCAAATATATAATACAAAATTGAATAAAATATAGAATATTGTATCATAATAAATCAACATCAATTAATCATAAAATAAAAAATGGATATTTATGTAGATTAAAATATTCTAATAAATTTATTAAACCTATTTGAGAGAAATATCCATTTTTTACTTTGAAATTATTTACAAGCCACAAAATTATAATATAAAAAATTTATTTTGAAAACAAACTTATATGTTTGTAAGAAAATCTTCAAAATTTTAATGAATCATAATGGTGTAAAATAGCCACTTGCACCATATAAGTTAAAAAACACTCTTTCCATAATTTGTCAAAAAGGTTATAAAGTTCCTCGTTTGAAAAATGATGGAAAGATTCCTATGAATTTTTAAAAAAAAATTAAAACATGGGTAAAAATTACTTTAAAATATTAGAGATAATATTTTAAATTAAATTTTAAGAAACCTGGATGTGGATGATAAATACGTCCTAGTAGATACCTACGTATAAACAACCTCAAATAAAAATGAGATTGTGAAATTAACCATTACCTTGTAATTAACTTTAGTATAAGGTGATTTAACCTCCTATATAATGGTTAAATAATGTCATTAAATTATACTAGTATGATATAAATATTTATTATTTCATATATGATCCTATTATATCATTTTTGTAATAATATTTCAGTATTACCATTATTTCGTGTGTTAACTGCTTCGTTTTCCCATTCCTATTTTTTCATGTAAGTAATGAATGTTATGAATAGGATTTTTTTATCCATATCCAGAATGAAATTAAGTTCATAATTATTATATTTACTAGTTATATTAATTTTTTAATCATTATTTAATGGTTAATAAGAAGAATTAATCTCCCTGCATAATGAAGACGGTAGGTCGTACGTACGCACGAGCTACGATATCATTCCCTTGATGGTTAAATGGTATGGAATTGGATGGGGTATTAATTGTAAAAAATAATTATCATTATATATTTATTATTTATATCCATTATACTCATCATTATACCAATCCAAATAAATTAGTGTTGAATAAAAAAATACACCACGACATGGAGACAGTAAGTAGTACGTACGTACGCATGGTGATATTGTTATTTGTATGATAGATAAAATGATGAATATGGTTGTAACATGATTATAATAATATATAACTATATGGATGATACTGTATTTATTACTTTGGTATGGAAAAAACATAGAAAGAGGAAGTAGAATAAGAAAAGATATTTGAAAGAGGTGATAAAACAATTACCTTTTTTCAGGTATCTCCTTTTGATTTGAAAAAAAAGACTCCTTGGGATGGATTTATGACCAAATTATGCACTATAATATGTAGTGAGGTAATTTTAAAGGGTAAATGGATATTTTTTCTATGGAAAATGTCTTTATAGGTGTGAATTAAAGAGAATTAGAAGTCTGCTTTTATAAGAGAGGCGAGGGGTACTTTTGAAGATCTTAAAATATTAATTTATTATAAATTTATATTTAGTTTAAAATAGCTCAAAAGTGATTTATTTAGAGGATAATATGAGTATGAGTATCAAATTTCATCAACCAATTATATTTAGACAATTTTATTTCACAAAATCAACCTTATCTTTTGGGATTAACCCTTAGATAATCTGTTCAACTCTTCCCATGTCTAGTTTTCTTTTTATACTATAGGGTTAATATGGTTACAATAAAATAAAAAAGAACCCCAATTGGAACATTTATGATATATTTAACACTATAATAGTTATTTGGATGACCTTATATTTTTAATAATTTTATAACACTTAATAGATTATTAATTATTTTAAAGTATCAATTTTGTCAATTTTGATACTATTCAATATTTTCATTCTTAAAAATATCAAAATATCATGATAACTTTGAAAATATACTTCTAATATGTCTCTAACATGTATATGTTAAGTATAAAATTATTTTAGGTCATTAAATAATTAAAATTATATTTATTTTAATATTTTAATATCATTTAATTGATATTTCTATTAATAAAATAATTTCTCCATCACTATTGTGTCATCGTTAATGGTAATTATTTAATCTCTAAAAATTATAAATTTTTTTCTATAATATAGATAATTATTTTAAATTTCCATAGACTATTTATTATTGATTTTATCTCCTTAATACCACTTTATTAAAATTATTATTCTTATAAGAAATGATAGAGTGACATTTTATCACATTCATTAATTTTAATAATATACATGTCATATTCATGGAAAATGGTCCATTAAATGATTACATTTATAAAAATAAGTGGTAAGGATATAATTTATTATTCCAATAAAATTTTTATAGATGTTATGGTAATTTTATAATATTATTTTTACCTTTAATTACCCTATTAACCCTTAACAGCGGTAATAAAAAATTTACTAAAGTCACTATTCACAATATCCAAAAAATTATATTAAAATTTTAACATAATTTTAAAACACAGATTAAAAATATAGAATCCATTTTTGATAATTTAAAAAATAGAAGTTATAGTAATTAATATAATATTAATTCTTGTTGAAAAGAAAAATGAGAAAATAGGTTTTTGAAAAGTAAAAACCAGCAAAAGATTGGAATGTGTTAATATCTAACTTTAATGTGAATATAATTAAAATTAACTAAATTATAAAAAATAAAAAAAAATAATCTTATTATAATTTCAAACCAATTAAAACAATAATCTAAAAATATAAAAAAATTAGATGAATAAGCAGTTTTGAATTAAAATGCAGTATTTTCACTATTCATTAAAATATGAAAGTTATCAGAAAAACACCAAAAAAATTTCCAAACTAAAATTTTATTTCCCTATTATAAATAATAATTTTATTTTGTCAAATTTAATATATAAAAGTGTCAAATATTGGATTTATAAAGGTTTCACCCTTAAAAGGTGGTATAACTGCATTTTCTAAAAAATACTTCTTTTATACAAAAAATTGAATTTTTTATTATATCATGTATAAGAAACACATGAGATAAATATTAAAATTATATGGAATATATAGAATTCAAAATGTGGTTAATAATATTCATTACCTCTTTTTAAAAGATTAATCATGGTGTGATCAAACTCGGTGTTGCTTGCAGCGCAAGCTATTGAATAATTTAAAAAGAAGCGTATTGTGGAATCTTGGGGTGTTAAATTATTCGCTCCTTAAAATAATTTTATCCTATAAATTTATAAAATATAACTTCATAAAATTATTTGGGTGGTTCTTCATCATAAGTTCTTCAGATTCCCAGGTCGCCCCTTCCATTTTATGGTTTCTTCAAAGAACCTTTACCAGACGAGTCGTCTGATTTCTCAACACTAGTTTTTTGGTATCAAGAATCTTGATAGGATCTTTACAATAAGACAAATAGGGTTCTAGTTATATTTATTGGTAGGTGAGTACACATGTTTTTTCTGGCATGTATTTCCTTATCATTGATATTTGGAACACATCAGGAACTTTGGATAGACTTGATGGCATTTCCAAATGGTAAGCTACAACTCAAATTCATTATAGAATCTCAAAAGTTTTGATGTACATGGGACTTAGTTTTCCCTTGTCACTGAATCATATAACACTCTTCCATAGAGATACCTTTAAAAAGACATGATCTCCCACATGCAATTCTAAATCCCTTCTTTGGTTGTCAACATTTCTCTTTTTCGCACTTTGAGCTATTTTGATATGGGTATGAATAGTCTTTACCTTTTCCATCATTTTATCAACAAGTTTTGGGCCTACCAGTTCTCCTTCATCAGCATCATCCCAACAAGTAAGTGTATGACATCTCTTTCTATATAACGCTTTGTATGGTTCTATCTGAATACTCAAATGAAATCTATTGTTATAGAAAAATTCTACTATAGGAAAATAGTGATTCTACATACCTTAAAATTCAAGTGAGAAAGATATCTAGCATCTCTTCTAATGTTTGAATAGTTAGATCTGATTGTCCATCAGTTTTAGGGTGGTAGCTAGTCCTCAAACTAAGCTCAGTATATATGGCCTTCTGAAGACTTTTCTTGAATTATGATGTAAAATGAGGATCAGAGTCAGAGAAAATCGATAGTGGTACACCATGAAGTCTTACAACATAATTAATATGTAGTCTTTATGAATGTTCAAGTGGTAAATCATCTCTTATAGAAATAAAATGGGCTAATTTGGTAAGATGATCAACAATAACCTATATCACAACATTTCTTATAGGAGTCATTAGTATCCCCATGATAAATTCTGTCATAATATCATCCCATTTCCACTAAGGTATAAGAAGAGGTTTCATGAATCCTCTAGGATGTTGTCTTCCAGCCTTCACCTATTGACAAACTAACCATCTTAACACATAATCATCAATCTCTCTCTTCATGTTGTTCCTCAAAAAATGTTCATCTAAATATCTATACATATTAGTACTGCTAGGGTGTATAAATAAATTAGAGCTATGAGAATCATCCAATAATTCCCTTTTAACTCAAGTATAGCAAGAACAGAAATAATCTTCCCAAATTTGAAAATACAATCTTCAAATACAAATTCAATCAGTATCCCATCATTTATAGCTTTAATTTTCATTTGAAACTCCTCATCATCAGATTGAGAACTTTTTATCCTTTCCAGTAAATATGGTTTGGAATATTTTTGAAAAAGTAGTGATGTTTCACCTTCCATGATAATTCCCATATCCATATTTACTAGATCCATGAACATAGGATCCCTTTCAATTTTCATTTTATTTAAAACACCATGGTCCTTTCTAGTCAAGTATCTTCCAGCTAATTTTCTTTCTTAGGGTGGTAGTGTATTGTGCAATCATAATCCTTGAGTAGTTCAATCCATTTCTTTTGTCTCATGTTGAGTTCTTTCGGTGAGAAAATATATTTCAAACTCCACTGATCAGTATATATCTCACATATTTCACTGTAGAGAAAATATCTCCATGCCTTCAGAGAAAGTATTACCACTGCTAACTCAAGATCATGAGTTGGATAGTTTTGTTCATAAATTTTTAATTTCCTTGATGAAAAATAAATAACCCTATCATTCTTATTTATGAAACAACCAAGTCCTTTCATTGGTGCATGACTATAAATCACAAACCCATCATTCCCAGATAGTAATGTTAGGACATGCGCATTGACTAATATTCTATTAAATTCTTCAAATCATTATTTACACTCTTTTATACAAACTAATTTAACCTATTTATGAGTTATCTTTGTTAATGGGGTTTACAATCAGGAAAAATTATAGATGAAGTGCCGATATTATCCTGCTAAAACAATAAAACTTTGTACCACAGTTATACTTGTTGGTGTTGGACATTCTTGGATTTCTTTTATCTTTATAGGATCAACATATATTCTATCCTTGGAGACAATATGGACATGAAAATAAATTTTTTGAAGCTATAATTCACACTTTCTCAACATTCTATATAGTTCATTTTTTCTAAGAGTATTCAGAGCAATCTTCAAGTGGTTCTCATGGTCTTCGTAGATTTTGGATTATACCAAAATATCATCAATAAATACTAAAAAAACATCAAGATATTCCTTTAACACTTTGTTCATTAGATACATGAAAACGAGGGCTCATTAGTCAATCCAAATGGAATTACTATAAATTTGTAATGACCATACTTTGTTCAGAATATTGTCATTGGAATATATTCCTTTTTTACACACAATGGATGATATCTAGAACAAAGTTAAATCTTCAAAAAATATGATATCCATGAAGTTGATCAAATAAATCATCAATGTGAGGGAGATAATACTTGTTCTTTATTATAATAGCATTGATTTATCTATAGTTAATGAAAAACCTCATTGATCTATCTTTCTTCTAAATAAAAAGAACTAGGGCTCCATATGGAGAAACACTTGGGAAAATAAATACCTTAACACTCAAATCCTATATTTTTTTCTTTAGTTATATTAATTCCATAGTGTCCATTATATAAGGATTATTTGATATTGGTCTTGTATCGGTGATGAAATCAAAAGAAAACTCAACTTTACACTATGGGGGGTGCCTAGGTAAATATTTAGGAAAAACATCAATGTATTCTCATACAATAGGTACATCCTCAATTTGATAATTTCTTTCATCATCCCTAGATATCATGTCATCTTTCTCCCCAAGAATTTCATTTATTAAAGATACTAATGGTGGATTTTTATAAGAATCATGTTATGAATTTTCTACTCTAATGATAATGGACTCTACATCTTCTTCACAAATCACAACTTCCTTCTTCTTGTAAAACATTTTGGCATCATATTTTGATATTCGGCCCATAAGAAGGATTATATCAATGTCGACCATAGGTATGATGATAATGTTAGAAGATAAAGCATGTTTATATTCTATAATGGGAACTTTCTGACACATCATTGTTGCAATGAGATTCCCCTTAAGGGTTTTGACTGAAATCCCCCTTGTTAATGTGAATTGTAAATATATAATTTTTAAAGAAAACTGGGAAGATATAAAGGAATGAAAGGATCCAAAATCAAATAAATATTTGGATAAATTTGAGGAAACAATTAATTTACCTTCCACCACATCATTTGGAACTTCAACCTCAACAGTTTTGATCACAAAATCTTAGCCTCACTCCCTTGTCAGTTTTTGGGGATGTTTCCTTGACGCTTAGGAAAATAATTTTCCTAATATCCCATCTATTTAAAATTGTAGCACTTAACATTGATTTCTTCTTTCCTCCCATTGAAATGGTCCCAGTATAGTTATAAGATATTCACTTCCAGTTGTATCACCATCTACACTATCATTATATTTCATAGGGGGAAAATCCCTACATGAATTAGATTTTTTGATACGATTTTGATTACTTACACTATGCACCATTTATAAACCACGTCATTCACTAGATTAGGTCATGAATCATAATGCGTAATTTTAAAATTCCTAACATAAATTGAACTCTATATGCATATCTAATCTCATATTCATAAAAATGTTTTCTTTGGGGACATATTTACTTTTAAATAATCCATAATGGTTTACAAAGAAAATTAGAATTATCTTAAGAATATCCCCTAGGAGTGTCAAACTAGATTCAGAGTAAGACCCTTTGTCTTGAACCTGGTTACCCCGAGTCAAGCCTAGGACATCTTATTAGAGTTATTACTCCTAGGTACCTTTGTTCTAGAACCACGTCCCCATGTAGTATCCAGATATGGATTTATTTTCTAGGAATACCCACATAATATTCTCATTTCCAAAATTTTAGGATGTTCTTATATATTAATCCTCAAAGTCTATCTTAGTGGTAATTTTCCCTAATCATGGTTTTTCAGAATCTAGTTTCAATGGTTTATATTAAACCCCCCATTTGATTCCAACTATAACACCCTAAACCTAGTTTCCCAACGTTAGTTAAATATTTTATTACTTTGGCATGATCACAAGAAAATCAAATCCTAAAGGACTGATTAGTTTATTATCCTTGGAAATACTAAATATAAACACATGTTTTACATTAAATATTGAAATGAAAAAAAAATATTATCCACTTTTAAAACTCTCATATCCCTTACACTATACCTTTAATTAAATCATAATATACTTCTTCACATCCTGGGGAAAATAAAACATAAGAAATGGGTGAGCTCAAATTATTATTAAGGATAAACAATATAGTAGAAGCTACCATAAATAAGAATAAACTTTTAATGAAAGGTATAAAACTGAAACACAATCCTTTTAAACATAATATTCATCATAATATGTAAAGAATAAATCAAATAATTCAATTTTAATATTCACATGTATATTCTACTAGTCATATAATCACATGAAATATGAATAACTAATCTCAAATTGAGGGAATTCATAATGTCAAACATCGTAACCATAACATCAAGGTCTCATGCCAAGACCATACATAACCATACTATCAAGGCCTTTTTCCAAGACACTAGTTTTTCTCATGAGACCTACCGATGCATCTAGGGGCTATATCGGGTCCCACACGTCACATAATAAGTCCGATACATTCATCTTATGAAAAGGAAAAATATAACATAAACATTCATATTAAAACTAACATATGGAATGTTAATAATTTAACCATAAACCTTGAATGGTATGAAAATAGAACCTCCATATTCAAATATATCATAAAACAATCAATACAATATGGAAGATTGTATCATAATAATCAACCTCAATTAAGCATAAAATCTAACAAAGGATGTTGACATAGATAAAAATAATCTAAAAAATTCATTAAAACTCTTTGATAGAAATATCACATTTTTTACTTTGAAATAATTTAGAAGCCTCAAAATTATAAAATAAAACATTTATTTTGAAAATAACACTGTAAAATTTTAAGGAAAGCTTCAAAATGTTAAGGTGTCATAACAATAGAAAATATCCACTTACGCCGTATAATTTAAAAAAAATTCTTGCCTTAATTTTTCAAAAAGGTTATAAAGTAACTCATTTAGAAAATAACAAAAGTATTCCTTTAAAAACATGTTATAAAAAATAAAACATGGGTCAAAATTAATTTAAAAAAAATTCAATAATATTTTGCAATAAATTTTAAGAAAAATGCTCATGGATGATAAATATGTCCCTGTAGATACTTACATATAAACAACCTTGAATAAAAATGAGATTGAGAAATTAACCATTAACTTGTAATTTCCTTTAGTAGTAGGAGATTTAAAATAATTTATAATGGTTAAATCATGTTATTAAACTATAAAATTACCGTATCCATATTTATGATTTCATATATGATCCTCTTATATCCTTTTGGTTATAATATTTTAGTATTATTGTTGTTTTGCGTGTCAACTACTTCGTTTTCCCCTTCATGTTTTGACATGTAAGTCATGTTTTTTATGAATATGATTTATTTGGTTCATATACATAATTAAATTAAGTTCATAATTATTATTTTTACTCATCGTATAAATTTTATGATCATTCTTGAAAGGTTAATGTGGAGAATGAATCTCACCGCATTGTGGAGACGGTAGGATGTACGTATGCGGAAGCGTTATTATCATTCCCTTGATGGTTAAATGATATGTAATTGGATGGTATATTAATTATAAATAATAATTATCAAGTTACATTCATTATTTATATACATTATACTCATAATTATCCCCATCCAAATAAAGTAGTGTTGAATAACAAATTACACCAAGACGTGGGGACGGTAAGCCGTACATACGCATACATGGTGATATTGTTATTCGTATGATGAATAAAATAAGTAATATGGATTTTCCATGATTATAATAACATCTCAGTGTATGTATTATACTTTATTTATTACTTTGGTATGGAAAAAAAATAAAGGGGAAGTAGAAGAAGAAAAGAACTTTGAAAGAGGTGATAAAACAATTACCTCTTTTTTAGGTATCTCCTTTTGACTTGCACAAAAGGGATCCTTAGGATCGATTTATGCACAATTTGTCACTTATAGAATGTATTGAGAGAATTTGGGAGATGAAATGGTCATGGTTTGGCCGATACAAAGGGATTTATGGGTGTGGATTAAAGATAAGGAGAGGTTCTTTTTTATAAGAGAGGTGAGGGGTACATTTGGAAGATCTTAAAAATATTAAGATATTATAAATTTATTTTCAGTTTAAAATAGATACAATGATATTAATGGAGATTATAATATAAGTATGGGTATAAAATATAATCAAAAAATTATTTTTAGTCATGTTTAGGTTGAAAAATTGACCATATATTTTGGGATTAACCCTTCATTACACAGTTTAACTCTTACCATGCCTGATTGTCCTTTTATAAAATAGGGTTAATATATTTACAATAAAATAACAAAATAACCCCAATTGGACCCTTTATAACATATTTAAAACTATACTAGTTACTTTTCCAATCCTTATATTTTTATGAATTTTATAACATTTAATAAAATATTATTTATTTAAAGTCTCATTTATGTCAATTGGGATACTATTCAATATTTTAATTTTTAAAAATATCAAACCTTCATTATAACTTCAAAAACATTCTTCCAATATATCACTAACTGGTCTATTTTATCAATAAAATTATTTTATGTCATTAATTAAGTCAAATTATATTTATTTAGTTTTTTTTATATCATTTTATTGATATTTCTATTAATAAAACAATTTCTTCATCACTATTGTGTCATCATTAATGGAAATTATTTCATCTCTAAAAATTGAAAATAAATTTATATAATGTAGGTAATTATTTTATATTTAAATATAATATTTATAATCTATTTTATCTCCTAGATGTCTCTATATTAAAATTATTATTCTTTAAAGAAATAAGAGTGTGACATTTTGTCACATTCATTAATTTTAATATTATTCATGTCATATTCATGTAAAATGGTCCATTAAATAATTACATTTATAAAAATAGTTGATAAGGGTATAATTTAGTCATCTAATAGAATTTTTAAAGGTATTAGGGTAATTTTATAATATTATTGTTACCTTTAATTTCCCGATTTACCCTTAATTGTGGTAACAATAAAATTAATAAAGTTACTATTCATAATATCCAAAAAATAAAAGTAGCCTATTAACATAATTTTGACCCACTTATTACAAAGACAGAATCCATTTTTTGAAATTTAAAACATAGAAGTTTTAGTAATTAATTTAAAATTAATTCCCATTAACAAAATAAGAAAATGGGTTTTTCAAAAGTAAAAACCATCAAAAGACTGGCATGTGTTTATATCAAATTTTAATGTCAAAATAATTAAAATTAACTAAATTATAAAAACATAATATAATTATTCTTGAAACCCAATTAAAAGGATAATCTATCAATATAAATAAATTATATGAAAAAACAGTTTCAAATTAAAATGCAGTATTTTCACTATTCATTAAAATACGAAAGTTATCATAAAAACTCAAAATATTTGACCAGACTAGATTTTTATTTCCCTATTATAAATAATAAGTTTATTTTTTAAAATTGAATATATAAAAGTTTTAAATATCATATTTAAAAAGGATTCTCCATTAAAAGGCGATAAAAATGTATTTTTTTAAATACTTCTTTTATTCAAAAAATTGAATTTGTTCTTATATCATTTCTAAGAAACACATAATATGAATATTAAAATTATATGGAACATAAAAAATTAAAAATATGGTTAATACTATTTATAACAACTTTTTAAATGGCTAGTCGTGGTGCCCTTGAACTCGGTGTTGTGTGCAGTGCAAGCTATTGAATTATTTAAAAACAAGCGTACTATGGAAGATTGGGGTGTTACAATAAACTGCCCCCCCCCCCCAATTCCATTCTAAGTGTGTAAAAACATCATCTTGGAAACGTTCTACCTATAAATAACATTCATAAACCAATCTCTCTCTAGTCTCATCTTACACATGGTCATGCTTCCATAGCACCCAGACAAGTGGAACTGACCTACCTCAGAGTGTCTTTATGCTATGATCAACTATACATAAAGGATGTTCCTCAAATGATGCATCTTACTTGATATCTATATCTATAAGATCAAAAAAATGGTTGGGTTATAATAATAATGATGAATCTATGATACATGGAAGATGTCATCTATAGCCCAGTACCTCTAATGTAAATCCAACCAAAAGGATACTAACCTAACTCTATCTATGATATCAAAAGGCCCAAAATAATTTGGCGATTTATTTCCCTATCTATGAATCCTTCTATGAGTGAGTCTAAAAGAAAATAACATAAGTATGTGATGTCCGACCTCAAACTCTAGAGGTCAGTAGCAATGATCAGTATAAGACTTTTTCCAAAACTGATTTGCAGTCATATGATTTTGAATCTACTGGATCTACTCTAAAGTCTCCTAAATAAGATAGGGACCCAGTAGCTCTACCTCACTTCCCTCTATTAAGTACATAGTTGAACATAATTACCTAAAATAAATATAATCATAAGGATCCATCCGAATAGTACTATGGATGCTGTTATTATAGGAAAAGTCAACAAGAGGTAGGTGCTTCTCCCATGAACCTACAAAATCATAGAAACATGCTTGTTGTATGTACTCTAACACATATATCATAAACTTAGATTGACCAGCAGTCTGAGGGAGAGATGTTTCACTAAAGAGAACCTATGATCTTAATTCTTTATGTAACCCCTGATAGAACAATGATGTAAATAAAGTATATCTGTCAAATATGATTGAAAAGGGAACACTTGGAAGGAAGAAAAACTCCTAATGATAATGCCCCACGAGCTCATCAGATGATAAGGTCACCCTGATAGGTAGGATATGTGAGACCATGGTAAGCCTGTCAATGATCACCCATACTACATCACTTCCATGAATGGATCTTGACAATCCCATCATGAAATCTATAGTGACTTCATCCCATTTCCACTCAGGAATGGATAGAGGCTATAAAAGTATAGCAGGACACTGGTGCTCAACCTTCATCTACTAATAGGTGGAGTACTATATTATAAAACCTGAAATCTTCCACTTCATACCCTTTCACCAATACTGACGATGTATATCTCAATACCTCTTGGTAAGACTGTGGTGTACTTCCCAAATAGAGGCATGAGATTCCCATATCAATTCTTCCTATAAGTCTGCCGGCACCCGGAAACATCCATGATTATGTAGAATCTTTCCCTCATCGATAACTTGACCATATGATGGGTTTTCACTTGTGTCAATTTTCATTAAGACTAGTCCCTTGGGATCTAAAATCTTCCTCATCCATACCCTTTCCAAAAGGTAAGATGACTATGAAAACACTGAAAAAATAGGCTTCTGATGATATTATTAAACCTCCATCTACATATCAGGAAATAGGTCCATCATAAGTAGGAATCATGGGGCATGGGTACTCCCTCTATTATGACTTTGAGCCATGACCCTCCTTCGTGGAGCACCGCTGCCGTCAATGCGACCAACGTCGGCTGGCCACCCCTATCTACTACGGCACCTTTGGGCACCACCATCCCCTCGCGGAAAGTAGGAGCTAGACACCACCTCCTCTAGTCGCTGGTGCCGCCACGCCGGTGGCACTTTTGTGGGCCTCCAGTGAAGCTCTAGAGGTCCATTTTTATTTCTGACTATTCCAATGGGCCTCCTGGGGTGCTTCCATCACTACATGGCCCCCCGGTTTCATCTTGCTATCGTATTGGTCGGTCATCCATGAAGAATGCAAGCAAAGAAAAATTGAAGGATGGTCTGAGCCTTATTCTCTTCGGTCTACGCCCTCCGTGTTAACTTTAGAATAAGGTGGATGTTTAAAAATCATCAAGATAATATGAATCAATATAACTCTTAGAAGTAAAACAATACAAACCCCTACCTAGAAATGTTGGAAGATACTGCAGATGGGGAAGAGGAACCCGCATTCGATGGGGGTGTTCATTGGTGTTTTTTCCTTCCTTGTCCTATATTAGAGTAGGTTTCTGCTAGTGTATCATCAGAGCTTACTCACATAGATACCCAAAACCCATTCCATAGGAATTTTAAATAAGAGATTAATCTCCCATGTTGTGTTTAACATTGTGATTCATTAATTCACCGTAATTAATGACTCAATTAAAAACACAATCTTCGTCCTTAAAAAACCAAATAAATGAGAGGTTTAATCCATTAAAAGTATTTTATTTAGTGTTTGACATTACACCATGGTCCCACTGTAACACCCCGAGATTTTATGAAAAATATTATTTTAATTTCATTAATGTCTTTTGTTGTATTATACACCAAGATTACCTTGCGCTATACGCAACACCGTATTAGCTTGCAGTATACGCAACACTATTCTTGGACCGCGTTACACACAATTTTGATAATAGTTATTCTACGCAACATTGAGTATATATATATATATATATTAAATGTATAAATGAAATATGGTTGGATTCTATTATACGAAACAACGAAGGATTCTTTCACAACATGCAACCCTGACTTGGCTTGCATTACACGCAATCACGACCTTCCTCGATAGCGTGTGTTGTACGCAATACCGGGTTTTAATAAACAATGTTATATTATTATAATATTGTCATGAACTAGCCGTTATGAATAGTATTAACTAAATTTTGAATTTTATAACATTATTATTCATCTTACACATTTCTAGAACATGGTATAAGAACAAAATAAATTTTTCGGGTAAAATAAGTATTTTTCAAAAAATACAGTTTTGCCACCTTTGGATGGCGCACCCACTTTAAATCTGGGTTTTCACATGTTTATAAGTTCAATTTGACAAAATAAAATTCTTCTTTGGAATCAAGAAATAAAAATTTACTTTGGATAAAATTTTCATATTATTCTGGTAACTTTCACATTTTAATGAATAATAAAAACACGCTATATTTTAATTAAAAACAACTTTTTTCATCGTAATATCTTATGTGGTTAAATTATAATATTGAATGGTTTTAAAGTATAAATAGAATATATTTTTACCATTTAATATAATGTATGTCATTAGCATTGATTTTACCTTGAATTCGTAAATTAAATCAATTCAATCTTTTGCAATGTTTTAAACAAAAACCCGTTTTTATTCGACAACGGGATTAATTTTAATTTAATTTCTGCAACTTCTGTGTTTTGAATTTTAAAAAATGGATTCCATATTTGGAATCAGTGGGTACAAATTATTTTAATAGGATACTTTTTATTTTTGGGAATTATGAATAGTAACTACGATAAATTTTATTTACCATAGTTAAAGGTAAATCGGGTAATTAAGGGTAAATATAATATTTTAAAATTACCCTAACAAATGTCAAAATTCTATTGGATGACTAAAAAACGACCCATATCACCTAAGGGTCGGATTAGATTAATTTAATTAAATTTTGTCAATGAAAATAATTTAATTATTATTAAAACCAAAGAATGTGACAACATGTCACTTTCTTAAATCTTATAAGTATAATAATTTTAATCTAGTGATAAACTTCATGAAACTTCGAACATGAATAGTCTACAGAAAGATAATACAATTATCTACATCATAGGAATTTATTTAGAATTTTTAGGGATTAAATAATTATCATTTATTATGAGAGAAAGATGATGCAGTAATTGTCTTATTAATGAAATATTGACAGAATTGATGTTATAAATGCTAAAATAAATGTAATTTAAGACTTTTTATGAATTAAAATAATTTTCTAGGTTACTATGATATATTAGTGTTGATTTAATCAACTTGTTTAGAACATATAATTCTGTTATGACTTTCACAAAAATCATATATCAAATAGTGTCAAAATTGACACAAAATAGTTTTTAAATCTAATATTATATTATTAATTGTTATTTTATTCCTAAAAATCTAAGGTTCGGCCAAATGACTTAGATAAAGATATATATATTAATAATAAACAATTTGGGGTTCTTTTGGCATGTTATAGTAAGTGTATTAACCATATGGTGTAAGAAAACAAAAAGACACGGTAAAAGTTAAATTATTTAACTTAGAGTTAAATCTAATTGATAAGGTTAAAATAATTTCCTAAACTTTTCTAAATCCTATTGGTTGATAGTATTTCGACCCATCCCCACTTTATCTTCTAAATAAGACCCTTTGGAACCATTATAAACCGATTTTGACTTTAATATAAAATAATATTTTGAGATATTCTTAAGGTGCCCCTCTCCTCCCTTATAAAAGGACACCTCCTCCCCCTCCTCCTCACACCAATTTGAGCACTCAAGCTCGTCCAACCCCTGCCAAAATCTCTTCTACACTTCCGTAGAAACATCCTAGAGGTTCTGGTCTTCCTCAAAGACCAATTTTAGTGCCCTAAGAGGAGGTCTCAAAGAGGCGCTTCAAAGAAGAGGTAATTACCGTTACCAATTCTTTCATCTTTATTTCTTCTTCCACTTCTTCTTATTAGGTTGTTTCATTATGAAGTAATAACATCAGTATCACTCATATACTGATATGTTATTATAAGTATGAAACAACCCTATTTCACCATCTATCCATCCTACGGAAACAGAAATCACCGCGCGTGCGTACGTACGGAATACCGTCTCCACGCCGTGGTGTAATCTATTTTCCACCACCACCTTACATGGATGGGTATAATGGTGTAAAGAATAACTATACATAGTTATTACAACATAATATTGATTCTGATATATTGTATAATCCACTCCAATTCAATTCAATATTTATGGAAATGATATCATCGCTCGTGCGTACGTACGGACTACCGTCTCCACGACGCGATGAGATTCATTCTCCATGTTAACCATTTAAGAATGATTATAAAGTATATATAAGAAATAATAATGAAATATATGACATTATAAATCTACTAGATTAATGTGTATATATATATATATGTATGTCATCTACTTACTTTCATTCAAGACAATAAGGAAAGGAAAACAGCGTTCATGCGTACGTACGGACTACCGTCTCCATGAACGGTGTTTTTCATTTCATTTATCTATCTATTATATATATATATATACTGAATATATATGATATATAAATCATATTTTATATTCTGGGAGTAAGTAAATCATGATATAAGTAATAATAATGTCAAGAACAACAAGTCAAAACACCTACGATAAATGAAACGATTTTACCCAAAACGCTTCTTTAACATGGAATTTACAAAAGAACGGGTAATATAATGTCATAAGTGAACCATATATGATATCATAACAATGAATATGATTCTTTAATAAGTCAATGACATTATTTAAATCATTATACAGGAGGTTCGGACACATACGAAGCAAATCGGACCTAAGGTAAGAGAAATATCACAATCTCATTTTTATCCAAGATTGTTTATACTTTGGTATTTACTAGGGTGTATTTTATCATCCACATCCATGTTACCTCAATATGTAATATTGTTTCCATCCACTTACAATAGTTTAAATCCAATTTTACCCTTCAGTGAGTTTTTAGTAAAGAATATGAAAGGAATCTTTTGTCGTTTTTTTCGTACGAGGTACTTTTTGACTTTTCTGACAAAAGTACGAAGAATGTTTTTTTTAACTTATATGACATGAATGGATTTTTAAAAAAATTATTTCCAAGAATATTCCTTTACAAGTTTTCAAGTTTATTTTTAATCAACTTCTTTTAGTTTAAAGTTGAATGACATGTTAATAAAGGAAAAATGTTTTTGAAGAAGAAAGGATATTTTCCTCAAGAATGGAGTTCAAGTGTTTTATCAAAATTATTTTCCATATAAGATAATATAGGGTTCTGTTTCTATCCCTATTATTACACGGATTTGATTATGTTGTGATGGAAATATTTTTATGAATTCCTTTATCTTATATGAATTGTTTTATGATGTCATGCTGTTTAAGAATCCCATTTTTACTACATGGGTTATGCAATGATGTATGATTTATGATTTTGTGGCACACATAAGAATGGTATCATTATGAGATGGGTGGGACCTATATCTCCCTCCAATTCATTGGGTAAAGATTTTATATCTCATGAGATAGACATGGCTGGAATGGTAGGTTATACCGGTTCAGTGAAACAGGACTGAAACGAGGGTTACTCGATTCAGAAAGGGACTTTGCCCACTAAGATAGTCTTGGCAATGAGTCTTGACTAACAAGAAATGATTCTCTATGAATATTTGTGAATGCCACAAAGTTTCATGTTTTAAGTTATGATTATTGTGATTACATATCACTGCCATGATTTACCCCATGTTATGAAATTATGATCTCTTTTGCAGGTTAAGATTTCCAAAAGTTATGTGCTTATGTATATGATGTGATTGATATTTCTTTTGTTTACCCTTACTGAGCATTTGAGCTCACCCTTTTATGTTTTCTTTTCCCCAGGATATAAAGAAACGTTTTAGGTAAAAAAAAGAAGATCTTTATGGGAGATTTTGAGGATCTTTCACCACGATTAGAAGATTATATTCCGAGTTTCCAAAGACACTAAACTATTACGATCCTTGTGTGTTTGTTTTTTTGTTATGTACTAAGTATTCCGCAAATGTAATTTAATGTCCATGTACGTCAAGCTTCGGGTCTCTACAGTTGGTATCAGAGGCAAAGGAGGTAGGAATGTATCCGATCCTTGGGAACTCTCACATGTGAGCGTTGGACGAAGCATGGCTCTCTGCCCAAGGGCTTCATGAAGAAATGGCTGCCACTGGGGATGGTGGTGTGTCCCGCCCAGGGGGTGTAGCCGCCCATGAAGTGCCCTGATAGGTATCAATTATAGTCCACTGGAAGTAATTCTAGACCGCTACAGTTGGTATCAGAGGAAAGGTTTAGTCCACCTTTGGAAACTAGGATGCGGGAACTTTAGTGAGATACCTAGAGATATTTCTAAGGTATGTCTAGGGATGTCTCTAAGGTTAAGTATACGTATAGGTTATAGTCCTAGAATTGCGCTAACGATCTTAGAATTTAACCTAAGATGTTAGATATTGAGGGTGCTTTCCCTTTACTATGTTGTCTTCCATAGCATGATTTCGCCTCTCACAAAATTCTTTTTCTGTTTTAGTTAATGGAGGGAACCAGAAGGAATTCGGTTAACATTGAATCCAATGGACAAATTGGTGACTATGAGCAACAAAATTTTGTAATACCTAGAGATAAAGATATTGTGATTATGCCGAATCAGTCATCGCGATATATGATTAACAAGGTGAATTTTAGTGGTATGACTAATTCATCAAAGAAGAGGAAGATAAACTATTATGCATGTTCGCATGTTGAGGAGAATAAAGAAAGGAAGATTGAGATTTCTAAAGAAGGGAAGAAGAACCTTGAGGAATACCTCAAATGGAGGGACTGATGTTATCTGTGTGGAGAAAAGGGTCATAGAGTGACAGATTGTTATGGAGTTCAATGTCTTATTTGTGGAGAACATGGGCATTACCCAACTCAAAGACAAAGGCAATTCAAGAATTACTTAGGACCACATGTTTCATAGATATCTATAGTTTTCTTGGGTTAGATGAGAAATACCAATGGTTATTGAGAAGATTATCATGGTTTTATAACCCACTAACTAAGTTAACAAAGAAAGGGGTAATGTTTATCTAGACGAAAGAATACGCGGAAAGATTTATGGATTTAAAGAAAAGGTTGATCATAGAACCTATAATCACACTACCCTATAGTGGAGAAGGGTTTTTTATATATATTGACGATTTAAAGAAATTATTTGGTTTTTTACTCATAGAGAATGATGAAATGATATATTATGCTTCAAGATATTTGAGGATACATTAGAATAAAAACCTAAATCATTATTTAGAGTTAGTAATTGTGATCATCACTTGGAATATTTGGAAGGACTACCTATATGGGAAGAAGTGTGACTTATTTATAGATAATAGGAGTCTAAATGATATGTTCACATAGAAATATATCAATATGTTTCAATGAATATGGTTAGTGTTAATCAAGAACTATGATTAATATATTCAATACTATATTGGAAAAAGAACATGATAGTCAATTATCTTAAAAAAATAACCTACTACTCAATCCATGATGCATATTGAGAAAGACCCTATCTTTTTGGGCATACAAAGGATGTGTAGAGCCTAAGGTAGGATAGGGTAAACTGAGAGGGGTTGAATCAGTGGTACCCTTATTTAATGAATTTTTCTCCTTTTAAATTCAACCTCTTAAACTATTTAAAGTTCTTGATCCTCTCAAAAGTTTCTCTCAATATCACCTCATGTTCAATAGAAAAATAAGATACGTAAGGAAACAATATTTAAAATTTTTATAAATGAAAGGCCTATGCCTTTCCATGTTGGTTAGACACCCCAATAGATATTCTCTTCACTATCTCAACATGTGAGTACAACTGGTTAGATACCCCAGTTCCACAATTAGTCAGACACTCTAATTGATCTTATTCATGATTGGTTAGACACCCCAATCACAAGCCTCTAGTAGTTGGATATACACCCCAATTACAAGATTCATGTTTAGTTGTCCCATTTATAGAAAGATATTCTAAACAAATTGTATTCCTCCATAAGAAAGATGTATGTACCTTCAATTTATAAAAATCTTGAAGGTTTTTAACATATGACTTGATCAATCTTGTGGGTCCTCAAAAATATTTTAAAATCTTGAATGATCTGAATTATCCTTCTTCATATTCTCGGGTACATGTAATAACCTTCTTCAATAATTACCCAACATTGCCTCTCCCTTAAAATTTTTCCTGTACAATGGTTGCAAGGAGTCTCAAAATGATCCTCCTATTCAGTTATTTTCCCATCACCTATATTCACATATTTATACAACAATATTATGAATGTATATATCAATTAAATTCCATGATTTAAATGTTCATTTAAAATATAATTTTAATATGTTAATAAGTAAAAAAAATTATTTTTTTCTTCCTTCAAATAATAATAACCAAATTTGGGTATTATATTTTTGAAATTAAGTACCCAAATAAATGCGGGTATTATTCATTTCTCATTACTGAATACCCCATTATTTGTGGGTATCATTTTATCCTAATTTTTAATACAATATAAACATTGGTATTTACTTATACTCATTTATCATCTAAGGCATGAACAACATCTCAAAATAAACACCCAAGGAGTTCAAGGGTTTTCTTCTTTTTATTAAACTACTCACAGCCACATCTCACCCATCATTCATGCATGTGACTCATATTATTTAAAATACCTAAGAAACTCAGGTATCATATTCTCATGTGGACATAAATGGAAGCCACATCTTATCATTAAAATACATGTGGATCTTATTCCTCTATTATACACAATGTAAATAAATACAAAATCTTATTTAAATGCCTGAAGACTTGGTCTCTCTATTCATCACTTTGAATGCCCGAAGGAATCAGGTTCTCTTTGTTCTTCACATGGCATCAAAACATCATGTGGCCTCATTTCATTAATCATTTTTATACCTATTAATTTGATGCATGAAAGTGTAACTACATAAAATTTTCATTTTTATCATACGTGATCATAAATGACTATTTTTTATTTTTTAAGAACTCAAAATCGTTATAAAATAACATGACTCATGATTCCTTCTGTTTATGCATGTCTAGGCATGGAACACATTTCCAACACATGCATGTATCTTTCCCAAATCACTGGTCATAAATATTTACATCTAAAACCAATCATGGTCTTTTGTTTTATTTGAGGAATCTTGTTTGTGTCTCATCAATGGTGGGATATCAACACAGTAAATATCCCTCGAGCGAGGGAGTATGAAGACGATCTACCTCAACCAATCAAATAGTCGAGATCAGACCATCCAATGATTGATCTTTTATCCATATTTTTAAATATGGGGAGTAATAGTCTTCAATACCATCATCCAACATCGATACATCCATATTTTTGGGTCATGGTTTAAAAATTAACCTACTCTATTAGTGGTTAAAAATCACAACCACATTTTCTACCATGTCCCCCAGCACAGTGGCACTGCCACTCCTCCAATGTTCCCCTAATGGCACACTATCCTCTATGGGTATTTTACATGGGATAAATATCTTTCCACCCATGGGATTTTCTCAGTTCATTCCCATGGGTCTCGTTGGCCTCTAGGTCTTTCATGATACCAAGTTCAAGCTAGACTTGGGTTGCTCAATGGGCTGGCCACATTTTTTATGTACATTTATAAAAAATACTTATAAGAATATAAGTACCATCAAATTTAATACCCAAGACTCCCTCAATTTTAAAATCAATCACCCTCAAAAAAGGCCCATGGAAAATAACTCATTCTTTTTCATGGAAATAAATTTAAATCATCTTCAATTATTCTTCACTTTATATAATATAAAATTCATATAGAATGGACTTATTTAATATTCCAAACAATATTGTAAACAAATGTTCCTTTCTTAACACACGTATTAGACATCTAAGATCATCTCAATCAATCATTAGAGTTAAATATAGAAAATTTTCCAAGCATGAAATCCAATGATATAAGATAAATCCCTAAAAATTTACTTGGAATCACCACTTCAAATTTACTCAAATATTGATGCCTTGAAAAAATTAAATATTTAGGTGAAAAGGTATGGATCTGGAAATCATAATGATAGGGAATAAATACTACCTCAAAAAAATTATTCCCTAAACATCTATCCAAGATAAGATCATGGATAAAAATAGGGATGATTTAGTTCATCAAAATAATCTGATAACAAAAAAAATGAGAGAATTTACCTGAATTCAACATCAAAAAATATGGTGTCATCTAGTTTGAACTAGACTTTGTGTACCATAATCACCAAAGATAAATAAGGGGTTAAAATATAATTCTCATGGGTCATCTTTACCTATCCAGCTTGGAAATACCAATATATACCATGATATTTGAGAGAATATCTGGTGGGACAACATAAAGAATTATATTGTTAAGTACACAATAAAGATAATTGTATATTAGAAAGTTAATGTTTAGTGAGATAGTTCAAAGGTTTTATGAAAATATTACACATTACCACATGGAAATAGGATAATATCACCATGGAATTTTTCACTAATCTCCTAAAGGAATCCAAAGGAAATATTGTGGTATGGGTAGTGTTGGATCGAATCAATAAGTCTACCCAATCTATATATGTTCAAGAATATTTCTCTCTTGAATAACTTTCCATGATATATGTAAAGGAAGTGGTGAGTCTTCATGGGGACCCACTTTCGATCATTTATGATTGTGATATGACGTTCACTTAAAAATTGTAGAGAGTTATTCAATTTTTTTGAAAACTAAAGTAGATTTTCAAATTGTCTGTCACCCTCAAATTGATGTACAATCTAAAAATAATATTCATACACTTGAGGGAATATTTATATCTTAAATAATGGTATCTAAATGAGGATGGGATTGGTGTATCCCTTTGGTATAGTTCTCATACAATAACAACTTCAACTCAATTATTAAATGGAACCTTATAAAGCTCTATATGGGAATCAATGTAGAACTCCTACATGTTCGGTAGAAGTTTTTAAATGAAATATTCTTAGACACCATATTGTATAAGAAATTATATTGAAGGTTCAATCCATTGAAAAATAAAATTAAGCTACTCAAAGTAAAAAAAATAGTTATGTTGACAATCATCAAGGGGAATTTAAGATTGAAATTAGAGACAACTTTTAACTTTAAATATAAAAATTTAAAAGAGTTATGTGGTTAAAAAAGGTAAATATTATCCCTAGGCACAATGGTCCCTTTTATATATTTGATCACATAATAACTACAACATATTTTCTATCACTTCCACCAAACATGGATTAAGTTCATAATGTCTTCCCCATATCTTTCATGAGGTAGTACATACTCTATCCCTTACATGTAATGAATCCATAGGTGGTACAACTAGATCATGACCTATGTTTTGTATAGAAGCTAGTAAAAGTATTTTACTTTATAAATAAATTTATACACAATAAGAAAAATCACCTCATTAAAGTGCTTTGTAGGAATCATAATTATGAAGAATAAATGTAGAAACATGAGGAGACAAGGAAACCAAATTACCCTTATCTATCCTCAAATGAGGATATAGGTTGAAATTTTGTGGATAAAATTTCTAAAGGGGGAGGAATGTAATATCCCAAAATTTTATATATAATGAAATTGACTTTTAAATTAATAATGTTTGTCTTATTTAAGAATATAATATAGTTTAAGCACACACAAAAAATAATTATTTATTTCATTAATTAGGAACCTTACATATATATATAATAATTATAACCATAAAAATGGAAACTAGTATAATGGGACAATAAAAAAAACTATATAACATGTTGAACTAGAAAAATGTGGATCATGGGGACCTTCTGAAACTAACACACTCGTGAAGATCAATGTAAAGAAGAGAAAGAACATTAGTATTCTTATTGAAAATATTATAATGAAAATTGTAGAAACTTGAGAGGAATTGAGGAAAATGATGAATGAATGAATTAAAGTGTATTTATATGGGTAATATGACCATTTCAATAGTCATATAATAGTTAAGAATAGTAACTTGACTATTATGAATAGTAACATGATCATTAGAATAATAAACTAACCTTAAAACAATAAAATGTCATGTAAATAAAATATACCATGAATCTTTAAGAAAATAGAAGTATAATAATTCCATAAAATAAATATCAACATAAAAAAATCAAAGAAATCGTAGGAACCTTTCTTTAATAAGCTGTGTTTCAATTTATTTCTTAAAAACATAATTTTTATATTAATAATTAAAAATACATATGTTTTAAAATTATTTTGATAAAATGAACTTCACTTTTAAAATCATAATATTTAAATTTTCTAAGGGTGATTTTTTGGTAATTTTCTAAAAAATTCATGTTTAGGTGAATAATAAAAAATACAGTTATTATGTAACCGGTACGTTTTAAATTGAATCAATAAATATGTAATAATGATAAAAATGTCTAGAATTTGAGGCTCATAAAAAAAAATTTAAATTATTCATTAAATTAAAATTCCATACCAAAAATGTATTTTACAAATTCAAAAGAATTAAGTATTCTATTAAAAAATAAATTTTCCACTTCCCTTTCTAATAAACTAGTGAATTTTGTTTATAATTTATTTAAAATTATTAAAAAAATTAATTTTATTCAAATATAATTTATAATACCAACAATTACACCGTTAAAATGTTTAAATTGGAAATCTTATTTTATTAAATATTTTATCTTGAAAACACCCATGTCCTTAAGTACTAATATACCCACTCACTCCCCTTGGAAAACCAATTGAATTCCACTTAAAACCCCTAAATCATGGAAAATTATCTATCTCTTAATCCCCTTGTAATGCTTATGTACATTATATAGACACAAAACTCTAATATTTCAAGAGTTTAAGGTTTGTAGAAATAGAATGACTTCAAGAAAGAGGTATTTTCCTTTCATCTTATTATTTCATTTTCCTTTTCTAATCCACTATTAATTTATTATTTTTAATTAAAAACTTAATAAAACAATTAAATAGTGTTTTAATATGGTATTTATAATTTTAATCTCATATAAAAAATTTATTTATAATATAATCATATATTATATATCTCTCACCTCCTCTTTTGATAATGTCCCAACAACGGTTGATTAACCATCAATGAGGATGTTTCCAACTCTCTACTTATCACCACCTTTATGGATTTTTATAATAAATTATTTATAATATAAATTTATAAATATATGTATTTTTGATATATTAGAGTTAATTTTATAAATGTTTAAATTGAAATAATCCTAACTACTAAATCAAAACAAGATGTGATAATTTTAAGGAATATATAATATCAAAACCATTAACCTTTAACAAACAAGATAGAAAAATAAAATAAAATGGTTAAAACTAATAAATATTGAATTAAATGAATATAAATCTATCATAGTTTCATATTTTAATACATTTTTTTATCACATTATAATTATAAAAGTAATTAAGTAACACAAGATATAAGGTAATGGGAATCATAAACCTGACTCCTTCTTTTTGGGATTATCAATTATTTCTTTTTATTTTAAATATATAATTTTTTCAATTCATTAAAAGAATAAATTTTACTCTTTTTTACCATTTTATTTCTTGGGGATATACATTTTTCCACTTCATAAATATTATTTCAAAAATTCCTATATTTATTTTCTAAAAATACCTTATTTTCTGAAATAGCTCATATATTTTATTTAAAATGTTTCTTATTATCACGAATACCTATTATATTTTATGAAAAATTTAAAATACTATAACTATGTTTTTTCCTTATAATTTTTTGAAACTCAACATTTATCTAGTGATATTTGATTCACAACACTCTTATCAAACAAATTCTCTTTACATGAGTTTATTTCATGCTTATCATTGCAATATGTTCCATTTCAATGAGGAATGCATGATTTTGGGAATTTTATGATGTGATGGGTTGGACTATAATTATATATCCTTAAAATTAATCAAGTAACATGATATATCACATGATATTATGTGTATTATCCTTAAAAATTATAAATATTTTTTTTCATAATTATTATGTTATGACTTATGCACATATGTTATGTCTGAACATGATGATAGATTTGTTCACAAACTATGTGTGATATTTGAATAATATGTTACGATGTTTCATTATCATATATATATCACATTCAGTGTATTTTTAAAATTATTCCCTCATTCTTATTATGATGATCCTGTGATTAAGAAATGATGATGATGAATATGCTCACTAATGTAATATTAATTCATGTATCATATTTCATCCATGTTATTCCTCCCCTTGGTAGGATTTTTACTCACCCCTTTCATTAATATATATCCTCAGGTGAATACATGTAATAATTAGAAAATAAGATCTTTTATGAGAACGAAGAATATTGATTTAAATATTTTTTATGTTTTATTATGTACCCATGATGGATGAACCTAATTTTCCCAAGATAATAAAACTTTTGATTCCAGAATGTATTACAATTATGTTATTTATCTTAAAATGATTTAATACTCATATAAGAAAAAATTTGGGTCACTATATCTAAATCCCACACCTATTGAAAAGTACTCTATAATTTCAAATTGAACTGAGGATCTCGATCAATCACAATAGAAACTAGTGCTCCATGCAATCTTACCACATCCTTTATATATATACATTCAAGTTAATCGAGTGAGAAATCCTCTCAAATAGAAATGATGTTCACCATTTGCAATTTAGTTAACTACATACCAAATTATATTAGAGCCTTTTAAAAGTCTTGGCAAGTCCTACAATAAAATCCATGGTGATGTTATCCCTTTTCCAAATTCGTATAGGTAATGGTTTCATAACTACTTAGAGTTCTACTATTCATACTTAACATATTAGAATATGAGGCATAAAAATGTGTAATCTAAAATCTCCTTGATCATTTTCTCCCACAGAAACTGATCCTTGAGTTCTTTGTACATACTTTTTACATCCATGATTAATATACAACGATGTGTCATTTTCATCATCCAATAGCTCCTTCAATTATAAAATTTAAGAAACATATATTAATTTATGGAATATTATAATTCTATCATTTTTAAGGTTAAACTCGAAAATATTTTTTACATTATTTTATATCTCTATATCATCTGTTGGTCTCTCCTTGATCCTCAAATGAATGGATGTTTGAGTAGTAATTTTGGAAAGATAGGACTTATCTCCTTCCCTTATGATTTTTAGGTACATCATTGTCATATCCATGAGTATTAGGTCTCTTTCCATCCACATCATAGATAAGGTAGCATGATCTTTCTTACTCAGAGCACCAATCACCTTGTTCACCTTCCCATAATGGTAATATGTTGAGTTGTCATAGTCACTGATAAAATTTAATCATCTCCTTTTATTAACGATAAAATCTTTTGTGAATATATATTTTAAAATCTTGTGATCTGTACATATATCACAATTTTTAGCATAGTGGAAATTCCTCCATATATTTAATGAAAATATTATGGTATCTAGCACTAAAAAATGTGTTGGGTTGTTTTTCTTAGTGATCATTAACTATCATGAGGTATAAGACTCCACCTTATTATTTTTCATAAATATAGACCCCAAACCCATTATTGATACATCACTATTTACCACAAAACCTTCTTCACTATAGGTTACTGTGATTATAGGTAAAATTACCAAAATTCTCTTAAGATCTTGGAAACTCTATTTATATTAATTTTTGAGAGGAACATAACTCTCTTCCTTGTTAATATGGTCATTATATTAGACAATAATGATAAATTTTTCATAAATCATCGGTAGTATCCATTTAATTTAAGAAAACAATGGATCTCTATTACAATGGTTATTATATTGTATTCTTAAACGACCATTGTTTTTCATATTTCAAAATATATACCCTAGCATGAGATTATATGACTCAATATTGACACTTTCTATAGATAGTATTAAAACTTGTTAAATTTAGAATATATTTTCACCTCTATTAACATGTTAATAAAAATACACAAATACTCTTCATGTCATTACATTCACTTGAAATATATGATAATATCATCTATAAAGACTGCCACAAATTGATTGGGGAAATCTATAAAGACACAATTCATTAGATCCTTGAAAATAACTATGGAATTCGTAAGTAATAAGTGAATTAAATTGAATTCATAGTTTCTATATCTTGTGTAAAATGTATTTATAGATATATCCTCTATTTTATACCTTAA
This sequence comes from Viscum album, assembly GCA_963277665.1. Taxonomy (NCBI): domain Eukaryota; kingdom Viridiplantae; phylum Streptophyta; class Magnoliopsida; order Santalales; family Viscaceae; genus Viscum; species Viscum album. Next base: position 1,332,417,136 of record OY728132.1, on the reverse strand, counting down.
TTAATGATATTTAGACTGAATTTAAATTTTATAATTATTGATGCCATCATATTTGAATGAAAAATAATTAATACATAGTTCTTCTTAATAAAAGAGAATAGTTCACCCCATAATAAAGAACTTGGGAATATAAAACCCTTATTCATATTCTCTTTTATCTAATTTCTTCCTACAACTTAATAGTGGTTATTATATAAGGGATCTTCAATATAGTAATAACATTAGGTATGCGTTCAATGTAAAATTAAACCTAGTGATATATGGTAAGATCAGGGAACAATTTAGGAAATAAATAAAAACATTCATTTATAATCCATATATCCTCAACATTAGGATACTACCTTAACCATTTTGTCTAATTGTCCCTTATTATTTGGTATCAAGAACCATACAATGGAAGTAATATCTAGAGAGAGTTAATATTTAGTCTGTCACCAATTGAAGCTCATGGGTTGATTTGGGATATGAAATTTGATTTCTATAATCTTATAAATTAATATTAGATCAGTATAAAGAGATCCAATCCATGCTTAAAATCACATAAAATTATACGAAAGGGAGAATAATGAAATTTATAGTACGAACAGTCCCACTAACCTCAATTAGAGAAGATATATAGATTTATAATTAAATAATTTCACCACTAGGATCTTTCACTAATAATTAAATATCTAATTATTGGGGTGGTAAATTAATGATTTTATCAAACTATAATGAAAAGAAGGGTTGGGTAAAACAAGAATAAAATAAAATATTTTTAGTTTTGAACTAGATAATAAGTTTATGACTTGCCAAATTATTTTTATAACCCACTTTAGTAGTTGTGATTACATTAACTTTTCCTTTCTCTGTTTAAGTTTTAGTTTTGTGATTTTTATTTTCTAAATTAAATCTTGGGTTGGTGAATTAGTTTGTGTAATGACCAAAATCATTATAATTGAATCATTGAAGAGTGGGTGGTGAATTATGGTGGAATTTCATCTCATCCATTGTATTGGTCATACTCATCATATTTCATCAGAATTCATGTTATTAATGAACTTATTTTCCACACTAGAATTGTTTCCTTATTTCTTTTATTTTATTTCCCCTTGATTCTTCCCACATTTTCATCATATATAAGGCTAAATATTATTATCCACAAAACTAAAAGAATAATTATAGTCTATAATTTCCATTTCTACTTTGAGAGAAAATCAAAATACTTCTTCATATCTACGAAATTCACTTTTAGGTAATTATTTTAGGAGACATAATTTTAATCCACTAAATAAACAATCAATTTTTTCTTTCAAGTACAGTGATAAAACTGGAAGAATTTATTTCATGTCTTATGAAGTTTACTTCATAAGTACCAATGTATTCATCATCCTTTCATTAATCTAAATTAATTCTCTCTCCATTTCAATATGAATAGTTAGGGTAGATATTCCTTGAACAATATTTTTTTAAACTCCTCCCATACTATGGAGTTGATTTATTCATTTTCCCTCCTATTCTAAATGATTGTCAACTATTTATCTGCTTTACCTTCCAAATGATAAACAACTAAAATAAATTTTTTATTACCAAATAAATAATTAACATAAAATATATTTTCAATTATGTTTCTCCATTATATAGTAATTAGTAAGCACTAAATAAAATAAAATATATTTTCTATTGTGTTGATCAGTTACCTAATAATTAGTATACCATAAAATTATACAATGGTGGTTGGTAATTTAAATATAAATAAATCAATAGGGATTTATTTATTCATTATAACACTAGGGAGACTGAATAGGTTCATTTTATTCATTTCTTGAGATAGTTTAGGGAAAAATCTAGTAAATTTTTTTACTTTATCACTTATCATGTTATGTTTCTCATTAGGATAATCATTTCATTGTCTAGTGCACATGTGTGGAGCCCCTCTAGCCAGTTTTGTGGACATAGTCTCATCCATAATTGAGGTTCACCCTAATTAGTGATATAGAAGTTCGAGGTTCCCCTATCCTAAGTTACCTAAGGGTGGTTATCCCATGATTCCTATATTTCATATTATTGATTGTATGATTTATCACTTGTTCTTGTCTTACTTTATACACACATGATTATATATTAATTACTAATTTTCCTACTTATTTCATTTGAACTTTTTACCACTTCAATGTATTTATGATTCTTTTATGTTATTATATATTGGATCTACATTTTCATTATATTCCTACATTAAATATATGGTTTCTATGCTTATATTATTTTATTAAAATTATACCAAATGGGTTTTGTTAAATTATGTAATAAAATGGATTTTATAAATTACCTTTTAAATGGATAATTTTTTTAAAAAAAGTTTTCGATGCCATAAAAATTATTTTTAGTGATTATATTTATTTAATACAAAAAAATTGAGTTTTTTTAAAACCTATTTCTGAATTGTATATTCAGTATTATGTAATGGTCTCTTATAAATAAGGAATTTTCATTAACATGATGGTTCTTATCTATTGGTCCATTTGTTTTTACACCATACTCACACCACATGGTGTTTGTAGAATGAGTGGCTTTATAGGTTTTTAATTTGTTTCTTGGATTCTCGAGTGGCAAGATGATATTTATATGGAATCTGATTCAGGTCATATTGGATTATTTGTTCATGTTTTTTAGTTTTATTTTGGTTTTTGAATGGACCTATCATTATATGCCTAACTTTTAAGTTGGGGTGAATCAATTGCGTGTCTTTATAAGTTCTTCTTCTTTAAAAAAATACTTTGCCTATGGTTACTGATAATTGACTCCACTAAAAAATAATGCACAAGGAACCCCATACAAAAAAGAAAAAATTACAAGGTTTACTACCCAACAAGATTATCTAATCTTTAGCATGGTTGGGAAATAATATATTACTACGCATCCACTTGAAAAAATTCATTTTTTATTTACATGAAGAATAGTATATCCATCACTTTCATATTATTATAATCTTTTTGACAGTACATGAATTTCTTACTCATATAATATGATAGAATTTTTTTCCCACAATGAAATAAACCTTAACCAATAAGATTAAATACATCATCATGGTGCTTCTTGAATTATATAAACTTTCTTTTTTTTAAGTTCTTTATATTATATTACTTACATAGTATCTTTTAATACATTTTAAACATGTCTCTATCTGATCATATTCTCATAGAACTTCTCCTTCTGGTACCACTCTATCTAATATTAATATATCATGTACATATATATTTGATACTTATCTATATGGTACCACTCTATGTTATAGATCTTTATCTAATACCTCTCCTACATGTACCACTATGTTTGGTACATCTTAGTTCGGTGCTTCAATAATGTATCTCTCAATTTTTGTGGTTGGAACATCAATAATTTAACAACTAACATAGAAGTAGAAACAACTTTATAAAACTTCTTTACCCATTTATATAGCTATCATTTCTCCAAAATATAAAGGGAGGAGCAGTTACTTAAAATTTTAACTTCCCACTGCAAATTTTAATTCCTCATTGTGTATTACTTTGGTTGACCACCTTTATACCACTAAGTAAATTAGAGTTAAAAAGAATGATAAGAACATCCTCATATTTAGGAATCAATGATCTTAGATGAATCTAAAAATCCTAGAGAGAATCATAATATTTACTTCATGATTATTGGGGCATTGATCATCCAACTCAACATCATCACAATATACACCTTTATAAATTCTTCATAAATATCGTCAAATATTCATCTGGTACATCTTCACTCGAAATCATTTTTCTGATTTTACTATGTCCTATACAAATCCATGATGTTATTCCTTATATGGTTCCACACATCTCATAGCATTCATATTTTTATATCCTATAATATTTATAAGTTTCCTTGATCAAGATATCTTAGGGTACCTTTTTCTGAAAAATCTTCATCCATAAACTGTTGTCCAGCGAAATTCATACATAAAACCTTTGTATGATGACTTCATTTGAAAACCTCAGTATGATGAATCCTCTTATAAAGTTGTATCTGATGACATCACTCGCAAACTATTGTTCAATTAATTATATTATAAAACTTTATCTGATGAATTTTTTCTAAATGCAGCACACTTAAATTCTAATATTTGACCACTTAAAAAAGAGATTTTTTTGATTGCTTAATTCACATGAAACATCAAACTTAAAAGAAACCATGATATATATAGGTAAAATATAAATATATAAGTATAAATATTAAAAATATAGGTGTCTGATTATTGAGAATGAATATGATAAATCATATTATGAAATATATGTATATATAAAATAAATGATACTTTTAATTTTAATGAAATCCAATTAGTTTACCTAAAATGACTAATAAAATCATTTATTGGTTAAAAAAGAATTTTTTTTAAAATTATACTTTATGAGATACACATTTATACTTCAAAAAATATTATTAATGATAAATTGTGTTTGATATAAATAATTGGTTGAAACAAATTTAGTAATTGAATGATATGAAATAAGAATAATAACATTTAATATTTGAAAATTTCATTTACCTATTAAAATGAATTTTCAATAATATTTTATCATATCATTCAGAAACATAATTTATAAATTTTATAATTATAAATTAATAAAAATAAATTAATTTTTTAATTCTTCATACCAAAATTTACTTTGAATAAATTTTTTTGCTTTTCCTGAAAAGGTTCGTTTTTAGTCGAGAAATACAATTTTCACAAAACTTGTAACATGAATAACATTACAATTATATAATATTGAAAAAATATTCTAAATAATTTTATGATATAAAATATGAATTTTTGGAAAAACAATATTAATTAGAAAATATTTTTTAAACTTAGAAAATCTATGGATAAAATTTTTATAACTAACTAAAATGTTACTTTAATATAGAAATTTTGTTCTGTATTTTTATTTAAAATAAATTATTTTCATGATAAATTAAAAAAATAATTTCAAATATTATAAATTTTATTTGTCTAAAAATTATTTTCACTCGATTATGTGTATTTATTTTGAAAATATATTTTCTCATTTTTAGAAATATTATTTTTTAAAATGATTTTAAAATTTTAAATTAGAAATATGAAATTAAGTAAAGAATTTCAATCTTAATCATTTTTATTATAATTAATTACTACAGTTAGAAATTATGTACCAAGAAAAAGTAAGTTAGTTAAGTAGTTAAAAAGGTAGAAAAAGGCCAAATACTCAAAATTACCTAATAAAAGAGTGTTTGAGGTGAGTTTCAACCCACAATCATTTTCATATCCCATTTTTCCATTTCATTTACTTTTACAATTAAATTTCAACATCTAATTATTTTAAAATGTTAAGAGTGCTCCCAAGAGTACCCTTCCCTTCACTTGTAAAAGGCTAACCCTCCCCCCACTTAAAGAATCAAATATCCTTTGACTTTATCCTTGAAACCCAATTTTTTCTCTTATTATAACACTCTCCCACTTTCCAAATATTAATTTTAATATTATTTATCTTAATTCCTTTCATTTACAAGGATACTTCCAATAAAAATTCAAGTCCCCAACATATGTATTATCAACTACTTGTTTTTTCTTCTTAATTATATTTTTTCAAATTTTTCCTAGAAAAGATAATATAATGATATTATTATTATTCATATACTTTAATATTACTATATTAAGGGTATTGTCATTATTTATTCATATACCTCATATGTTGTGAAGAACAAAATTTTTATTCGTTCATTGTGTAGATTTCCACATATACTATGTGACATGTTTTGTTTTCCTTCACAACCTTACAAGGATGAAAATAAGGATGCGATTAAAGGATAAATATGATATTTATTATATCATTAAGTTTATAGTATGTAAAATTTAAGAACCTATTAATGACATGATCAAAAGATGATCATCATTAATTTAATCATCTAAAATAAGTGTACTAACATTGTAATGTTTTATTCAAATTTTGTAAATACATTAATATTCATTACTTGTTTTTCAACCTCTTTAAAATTATGATACATGACACTAATAAAAAATAAAAAATTTCATTATGGTTCCGGAATAATAATATTAAAACTAAAACATCTCATAATCATATATTAATCATGGTAGGTTTGTGTTTAGGTTCATTTAACCACCTACATGAACAATACTATACATTTATGTCATGGATGACTATGAGTACTTATTTACATGTTTAAGATGATATAAATGAGTATATAATTATTATTTTTTGTTTTATATTTTTTATATCAATATTTAATTCATTTATTAAGAAAATTCACTTTGATCGTCATGAATCACCAAAACATGCTAGTTATCGATTTCATCTTCATGGATAAAAACTAAAATACGATTTAAAGGAATTTGAAACATCATAAATATTTATAAATAAAAAAATAAATCATGTTTAATGAAATAATAATTATTAAATTTGAAGTAATAGTAAACATATTCCCCACTATTATGAAACTAGTACAAATGATCAAAACTGTAAACACCCAATTTGGAAAATCAGAAGAATTCATATAGAAAACTGGATCATTACTAATATAATAAAAAAAATTATATGAGTAATTTTATTAATTAAATGATTAATATATCTATGTTTGTGATAGATTAGGTGATATTATGATCATTGAATTCAATATAAGAGGTAAGAGCGTTCATCTTAATTTCTTTTGATTTGGACAAGTATTCTATTTATGCACTAATAACATTTTTGTGGTGTATATACTCTCTATTTGAGATATAATATCATAAATTATATTTTAATCATGGTATTTATAGTTAAATTTAAAGACCAATATTTTAAGGGGTTTTTATTAAAGTGTTACTCAATCCACAAGGGTTTACTTGGTCTCAATTATGATTCTTTGAGACATAATACATTTTGTGCACCATTTTTTATTTCAATGAAGTATTCACTTCACATGGAAGTATTTTTTTTCATAAGCCATGAATTTTATTGGATTTACTATAAAAATCATGTTTACTTATTCATGTGTAAAATAATTTAGAATTTCCCTAGTACTAATATTTTTTGGTAACTCAATTTTTATTCATTGAATTATGATCATTCCCTTGAACTGTTTCATATAAGTTAGGTATATTATAAAATTTTATTTTATAATATGGTATTCTATAATTATTTTCTAGGGATATAAATTCATACCATAAAATAACATTGATAAATATTTCTCACTTCATGGGATATGAACTTTTGAAACCATTCACTTTGTTTCTCTGAATAGATTATAATAATGGTATTCCAGTATTAATTTAGTTTTATAATAATTTTTTATATAGTGTTAGTATCATATTATAAATCCCTAATATTGGGTGATATTCACATATAAAGTATGATATTCTATTAACATTGAGATAAAAATTTACATTTTGTATATTTTTATTACAATATAGATTATTATTGTCAAGTTGACTATATATTGTTTATCAATTCACCTTCTTCCTCTGGATGGGTTATGATCAGGTTATTCATTTTATTAACATGGTGAAATGTATTGGAATTATGTACATTGTTATTTAAATATAGATTATTATTGGAATGGATGATTATGCATTGTTTATTTATTTTCACTTATGGTGAATGCATTGTACATAAACAAGTTATGGGTGGATTCCGACATTATATAGCCTCTCAATGTATCAATATGTTTTTGGATAAAAATTTGTTTTTTAGTGTATTCCTCTTCCAATAATAGGATAATTCCCTAGAATAAGGCCGTCATAATAGGTTTTCTTTACTATGGTCTCAATGATAAGTAACATGTCTTTGCACAAGGCCTTAACAACAAGTTTTTGATGTATGAAATTATATATTTCACCAGTACAAGATTACTATTATTGATATACATATTTTTTTATTTATTTTCATCAAGATAGCCTAATTCTAGTTTCAAGTTGATTAAGTCTTCATGTTGTTTACCTATTTCTGCAATAATATTTATGCCATGTTTATTCCATGATGACTTAAATTATATGGTTTTCTTACTGAGTGTTTAAGATCACCCCTCCTTATGTTTATATTTCCCCTTGTTATAGAGAAAATTACTAAATGTGGCATTCTTATAAGGATAAGACATGTGAAATAATGTTTGGTATATTCTGAACACTTTTTATGAATTACGTTGTATCGTATATAATGAGAAAATTATCCTTTTTATAAAAAGAACATGGGATTTATCAATTTATTTTTTCCCTTATTATCTAAATCTCTAAACCAAATAAAATACTAAATATGTAATATATGAAATCATAAATTTTGATTTTATAATTACATATGGTTATATCTAGGATTTTACAGGCGATATCAAGGCTATGATGTAAAGTATGGTTAATGGGATTGGATATGAGAGTGCAACTATATGGTTTCACTATTTGTATCAGAGGAAAGGTTTATATAACTTGGGAGATTAAGATGTATTTTGAGTATATTTTAAGGGTTGATAAGTTAGGGTTGATCATATGTTCAATGGTATAAATAACTCTTTCGTAAGAGTACATGATTAATTTTTATAGTAATAATACACATTTTATTTATGGATTAAGATATGAAAACATCAGTAAAAACCTAATGAATAAATCTATATATTTGATAACATCCTCATATTTTGGTATGATGTAGATTATGTGGTTCTTCATAGAAATTCACCCCTTTATGGATACTAGCTAGTGGATGTGGTTGTGGCACGAATACACCTAGAAATAATCACCCTAAATAGAACTCATTGAGAAATGAATCAATAATCACTTTGATGCATGATAAGTGGAACTAATAATTCACACCTGGTGAGAAACTACATGGTTATATGATTTTGTTAACTTAATTCTCTTTAAAAAACATTATGAATGATTCATTTCCAAATTACTTCATTGTATTAGGTTAATAAGTACAAGAGAACTTAACATTAAGATAAGTATATTGAACACAAAGTGTAGAAGGATAAAATGTAGGTGTCACTAAAGAATAATTATTAATATTTATGTTTTCATATTCATATTTTTAATATTATCATAATTTTTTTTGTTTTAGTATCTAGTTGAAACATGATGATGAAGATGAAGTTGAGAAAGTTTAGAATCTAGAAACCACAATATCTTATAACCGAATATGGTAGAACAATTAAATGGTTGAAAATATTATTATATTACTATTATGATGGAAAATTTGTTTTTATTAATCTTACATAAGTTAATGATATTTATATTTTAATAATCTTGGAACAATTAGCTATTCTCATTAGTGAGTTATATTTTTCAATGATATTTTGGTGTACTCAAAAAGTTATAAGGATTATGTGAAACATCAATATATTATTATTCAATAATTTTACTTTAATGGTCTGGTGAAATATGTAAAATTTTATTAATAACCTTTAAAATTTCTTTTATGAAAAGTTTATATTTTTTGTGGGATAACTAAGAAAATATGAGTTAGGTCTAGGTAAGTTTTAGTCTTAGCATATGTTTGTTTTCAATACAATAATGTGTTGAATGATTTGAAAATGTATGTTATGTAGTATCAATATCATTGGGATTAATGATAATTCCCTGGTAAATATTTTTATTATGATATATAGTGACTAGTGTGCGGCCTTAAGAACGAATTGTTCATTCCATCTAAGTGTTAAATATATAGTTATTTTAGAATAATATATAATCTCATTATGGTTTAATGTCTTGTATATTAAAATAGGTTTTGGGAAAGGAATTTTATTTAAATTATATGGTTAGGGTATATACATACATGGGTATATGATTATAGGAATTATTAATGTCATTTGAAGAAGGATAAATTAAAATTTTAGAGTATAGATTTCAATAATTAATGGGTTTAAAATATATTAACAATTTTCTTAATAGTTTTGGGATATCTATTTTAATTATTAGGTTTATAATTATGACATAACCCCACACAAAGTAACCTTGGTTGAACCAGGAATGATATATGTTAAACAAAAAGTGATATAAGTTTCACTAATTCTGATACAAGTTCATTTTTAAAAATTAAAGGTTAAAATATTAGTATTATAAAGTGAGACATCTTGAGGATAAATTTTTATAAAATTATTTATGATAATTTTATTTTAATGATCTATACTAATTTTAACTCCCTTGTATTTATTAATGTATGAATAATGAAGGAACCAAGTTAAAAATGGATTCTATATACAATGTAGAAACTGTACTAAGAAACAACCTATCAGGATACATGAGGGAGTGGGAAATTTTGAAATTATGACAAACTAGCTATAAAGAATTTTGATTAACAATGTGAAAATATGATAATTCCCAAACACACCATGGATGATAAATATTGATTAGCATGGAAGTTAAAATAATTAAGATGATAAAAGAAAAAAGATTCATTTTTCTATATATCAATAATGTGGCAACAAAAATGGGGAAAATTTACTTAAAGGGATGGGTAAATGATATAAGTGTGGAGTTGAAGATCATAAGACTCACAAGTGTAATGTAGTGATAGAAGCTACAAAAAAATTTCTTTAATTTCAAGAGAGTTGGGAATTCTGTGACTCAATGCCCCAATCTAAGAGGTAATGAGGGAGGTAGTCACAAAAACCAAGAGAACAAGAAAATTCATTTTCAACTACTACAAATGAATCATATATTGATTTTTAACTTGATATTTTATATAGTATTGTGTCATGAAAGGTTCCACCAACTATTGGATATTGTGCTATAAATAAAAAACCATTGTGCTATTATTATCATATAAATGATTTTTAGGGTTTGTAAGAAGTTATTAATTATGGATCTAGATAAAAAACCCATAGTATAATTATATGTGAAATTAGGAATGAGTTATCTATTAGGTCCAAGTTAGATGGAAAGATAGATTAGAATGTGCAAATATTCCTTTTTTAAAATCTAAAAAATATAATTATGGTAGTAATCAATAGTGCGAAAATGATAAAAAAATAGTGCTGTAGAAAATAAAATAAAGAGCATATAATATTCTTATAGTAAATTTAATCACCAATATTATACGCTTCTCCTCAATATTCATTAAGAAACTCTCTTTTTTAGGGATTTATAACCTAATTAAAATTAATAAAAAATAGTAATACATCTAATAAAATTTAATAATATTGATTTTTTTAAAATAACCACATCATTATCGGAACAAATCATCATTACATAAACAATTTGTGTGTGTCTGTATAAATAATTTATTCACAAAATATTTAATAAATTCACCCATTTATATTTTTAATAAAAAAAGTAAGTTTCTAAATAAAAATAATTTTTATAGACTTGTTTTAATAGACATGAATAGTATTTAATGTTGTGATATTATAAAATGGTTGAAAATTTTATAACTAACATAAGTAGATGCTTGAAAATTCTAGTGTTATAATAGAGCCACCGTTGCTAATGTGATATTGTTACTTTTCTGGTTATTTTACTACGAGGGAGGTGATACTTCTAGTTATGAGGTTTTACCACCATTTATGAGGTCCTAACCTACGTTATGTGGTGATGCAAATGGTTACAAGGTACTACCATCAGTTATGAGGTGCTACCACAAGTTATGTGGTGCTACCACTAGTTACGAGGTGCTACCACCATTTATGAGGTGTTAGTTGATGTGATTCTATAAATAGAATATATAATACCAAAATTGGAATTATATATCATTCGTAAGGGTATATTTTATTTTATATAGGTTTTTTAAAGGCATATATATGCATGTGTAAAGGTATAATGAATTTTTATTAGGTTGTGTGAGGGTTGAATGTATTCTTTGTGTTGCATAAAAGCAGAGATGCGTAAAGGTAACTTATATTCTCTATAGTGTGAATAATTGTAAGTGAACACAATTGCATAAGGGTAACTATTTTTAATCATTCTATGTGAGGGTAGCTTATCATACTAAATAAAGGCAACTATGTGTTGTGTAATGTAAAATTATGTGTCGCGTAAAGGTAAAGTGAAATTCCTTAAGCCCGTGTAAAGGTATTCTAAACCTCGTGTAAGTGTAGTTTGAGTTTTCCAATACTTTCATAAGGGTAACCCAATACTTTTGTATGGGTAATCCATTGTTTCTTAGGATTATGTAAAGGTAAGCCAAGTATCATATAAGGGTAATCACATTTTGTAAATATTGGATAAGGGTATAAGAAAGCTTATATAATGGTACAAAAATCTATCATGATGGTAATTCAAAGATACATAATAGTACTTCAAAGATATGTAAGGGTACTTAAAATAATAAAAGGTTCATGTATGGGTAGAATTAAGACTTATGTAAATGTAATATAATTTTTTTTGAAACTTACGTGATGGTAAAGAATAAATAACAAATGATACATAAGAGTGAAACAATGTTTACAAAACTCCCATATGGGTAAAGAGAAATGAAATATAGTCACATAAGGGTAAAGAATTGTTACATAAGGTTAAAATATAATTATGTAAGTGTAAATAAAATACATAAAATAATATAAAAACGTGAAATTAAAGAAAATAAAATATTTGTAGAATAAAAAAAAGACGAGAAAAATTAATATAATATAATTAATTAATTAACAACAATTAAATTATTTTCTATAAATATTTTTAGTGAAATTATTATAAATTTAATAAAACAATAAAACATATAAAATACAATTCCAAAACTAAAACTCATAACACTTATAATCTAAATCATTAAAAATTTTAAAACCATTCTTATGATTTAAAAACTCTAAATTTTCTTACACTTTTTGTAATTTATCAATAATAAAAAATATAAATACCCCTAAAATCAAACTTTTATAACATAGATATAAGTACATTAAAACACATTATCAGAATGATTACAAATGAAAATATCAATCAACCCAAATTCAAACTTTAATTTCTCAAACTTTACATAATCAAATAGTTTAGTAAAGATATCTGCAAGTTTATTTTCTATTGGAACAAATCAAAGAAATATATCCCATTTATTAGCATGATCTCTTAAAAAAATAAAATCTAACATCAATATGTTTTTTCTTCTAAAAACGTAACATATTTTTATGTATTTAAATAGTTAATGTATTTTAATAATATATAGGATTTTTTTCTAAATAAATATCAAAATCCCATATAGTTTTTTATGCAAAGACTTTGAGTAGAACAATTTTTCAGTGGTAATATAATAAAATTCAGTTTTGGATAATGAAATTGGAAACTTTTTTTGGAGCTCCATGATATTAAAAATTTACCAACTAAGGGACATATACCTTAAGTGACTTTTTTATCAAGTTTTAAAGCTCTAAAACCTGAGTCAGAATATGATACAAAATTGAAATAATTATGATTATAGTAAAACAAATTATTGTTAATAGTTCTTTTAACATATATAATTTTTATTTTAACTTCATTTAAATGAATTTATTTTATATTATAATGATATATTACACCGATTAAGATTTAAAATATAATATCAATCCTTACTGTAATCTAATAATGCAGGCTTTATATTTTTCATATTTACAGTTTATCATTCATGAATTTTCTATATTTATCCACATCTAGTTTATAATTGGGTCTCATTAGGGTTTCTTAGATTTAAATGAATCATTATTGAATTTTTAACCGAATATTTAGCACATGTTTTTCAATTTAAAAATATTTTATCTTTTCTTTTTAAAATTTGAAGACCAATAAATACATTTAATTCACCCATTAAACTCATATAAAATTCATTTTTTAGTAATTTCAAAAAATTCATTAATAAGAATATTACATGTATATCCAAATACAATATCATCAATATATATTTTTATAATTAATATATCATTAGAAAATATCTTTATAAATAAATTTAGATAAACCATTACTTTATAAAAATAATTTTTCAATAAAAATATAGTTATTCTATCATGCCAGTACTTTGGAGATTTCTTTAGATGAAAAAGATGTTTAGATATTTTTAAAACATGATTTGGAAATTAATTATTTTTAAAACAAGGTGGTTGATTAGCATACACCTCTTTGGAAATTACACCATTTAAAAATTTATTTTTACATCCATTTGAAACACATCAAAATTTTTATGGTAATAAAATATAATAGAATCTAAATAGATTCTATTCTAGAAACTAGTGAAAATGACTCTTAAAAAACAGGACCTTATTCTTATTAATTTCCTTAGTTAACTAGTCTTTCTTTATTTCTTACTATATTACCAAACTCAGGTATTTTATTTTGAAAAATCATTTTGTTTTCAATAGACTATTGTCTTTAGAAACTCGTATAAAATATATAATTTATTTATTTAAAAATAATTAAGTTCATAATGCATATCATTTTTTCAATTAGAATAATTAAATTATTCTTTAACATTAATAGAAAAAATTTAGAAACAAAGGCATAATTAACACAAAAAATAAAAACATATCTTCTAGTTCTTATTATAAAATAAACATTTCTAATTACATTTTTAAAGAATTATCTCTATGAGATTTCCAATTCAATGAATTATATTTATAATAGTTATGCTCCCCCAAGAATGATGAATTATCTATTTTAGGTTTATCTTTAGAAAAATTGAACACTTAAAATTACTCAGCAAAATTGTCAGAATCTACATTGTATTATTAATAATTTTGAATGATTTTTACATGATTATATTTCTATATTATCATGATTCTATTGTTATATACTATATAATATTTAATATTATTTTAATATCCTATAAAAATACCATCACTTTTATTATCAATATTTTTTAAATTGTCTTTTGTATTCAAAATATAAAATCAACAACCAAAAAAATTAAAGTGAGAAATCTTGGGTTTCTTTTCTTTAAATTATTCACAAGGAGTTTTGTTTACATGTTTCTAATTTAAATTCAATTTGAAATATAAAAAGTGGTATTAACCAAATTATCCCTCCAAATTTTTTTAATTGAATTCATTTAGCATAGTTCTTACCATTTATTAAATAGTTCTATTTTTACTATCTATAAAACAATTTTTTGTGGTGTTCTAGGTAAATAATAATTAAAGAAGTATAAATTATCTACCCAAAATTTCTCAAAATCTATGTTTATAAACTCTCTTCTATTATCACTTCTTTTTGTAATTATTAAATGACCTTTTTTATTTTTATTCTATTTACAAAAAACAAAAAACATGTTTAGGGTTTCGCTTTTATGAGATAGGGAATGATTCTAAGTGAACATACTAAAATCATCTACAATTATAAAAAAATATCACTTACTACATAAATTAAAATTAATAATTTTTCTAAATAAATCAATATAAATTATTTCTAAATATCTTTTTGTTCTAACATTTTTCACTCATCAAAATTTCCCTTCGTGCTGCTTACCCTTTAGAAAAGAATTACAAAAAAAAAATACTTACTTCTTCAAATCTGCGATGTTCCAGAACCTGACATTGTTTTGATAACATGTAAAATAGTTGAAAGTGAACATGTCAAAAAATTTTGTGCCAAATAATATGGTCTTTTTTATTTAATATTTAAAGACTTTACATTTTTATAGGTTAGTTTTGAAAAATCTATAAAATATATATTTTATTTTCTATTAACATAAAATAAAATAGTATTATCTTTATAAATAAGAAATTTATTATCTTCAAACTTTGTACACATTCCATCACAAAAAACCATTAGATTTTAATTAAATTTATTTTCAATCCATCTACATATAGTACTTTATAAATTATAACATATTTGAATATTTCTTCTTGTCTAGAACCTCTAACCTTTCCTTTATAGTTATTACCAAATTTAATAGTTCTTCAATCACATAAATTTAAAAAATAAAAAGTTAGAAATATCACTAGTGATTTTCTTGGAAGACCTGCTTTCTGTATATCATTAATCTCTAGGACTCTTTAAGAATATTTCCTATATAATATATTAATTAGATAATTTTTTGGTACCCAATATATTTTGGGTCTAATGAGATTAGTGATAAAAAAATTAGGTACTCATTTTGATTTAAGACAGTTAGTTTCAGGTAATATAAAATGTAGCTTCTTAGAAATAAAATTATTATTATGTCTTAATGACTAAGTAAGTATTAATTAACATTAATTTTCAAAACTCCCTTTTAAATTACATCAAAATCATGTAACACTTGGGAGATTCCCTTTACATATTTTAATAAAATAATTTTTTTTACATATTAATAATTTGAATCTTATAAATAAATACATGTTTATATTTATTATATTTCTTCATATCCACCATATTATCAAAATATTATTTTCCTTGAAAGAAAAAAACATATATGGTTTTTTAATCCATTAGTTTCTCTTTTAATATTTTCATTATATTTTTAAATAACATAGAATACATCATGGATTTTATTACCTGAACATGATATTATATTTTATATTTTTTTTAATTTCTTAATTGAACTTATTATATTAATTTAAGATTTTATATAAATCACTAGAAACTAACATAAATATCATGTCATGATATTCATCGGTTTTTAAAAATAAATCCTTCTTCCATTCACTCTCATTATTGAGCTTCATCGATTTGGAATTTGAAAACCTTTTCTCTTCAACATTACCTTAAGTATAAAATTTCACTTATTTATTTTCTTCCTTAAATTTATTATTCTCTATTTACAATTCCTTATACAATTAAATAATTCTCAAAACATCATTTTGAAAACTATCATTTTATTTAGTTAATTATTTAACTTATGTTTCAATATTAAACTCATAACCTAAACGAAAATCATAATTAGTTCTTACATAATTCCTTATTATTATCCTCAATTATAGATTGGATGATTCTTTTCCACTCTCTGAATCATCACTACCCAAGTCTGACTCCTCCTTGAAACTCCATCGAGCATTATATGCATGTTTTAACTCATTCTTATACTTCTTTTCTTCCCCTTATTATTTAAATTTTATAAAATCTCATATTATATTTCTTATTTTTCTTACAATCATAGAATATTTATTATTAATCATTTTATTTACTATTATTGCCTTTATTACTTCCAATTTTTCATAATTTTTATAATCTATTCATGGAAACTTCTTTGAACCCATCATTCTTTTAATGTACTTCTAAACTACTTTAGTAAAATCTGTTATTTCATATTTCTCAATTCAATGAAATTCAGAATAAGATTAATTATTATAAACCTTTATATTATAAATTAATTTTATACCTTTACTTTTTTCTTGTTCTACCCCATTATCATTATTTAAATCCAGATCATATTGAAGAAGTTATCTTATTAGTTTATTTATTCAATACTCAGTAAAATACTTAGTTTATTTAATACCTAACTTCTTTAAGTTCCACCTTATAGGTAGTTCTTGATGTATTATTTAAATATGAACTTAATTATTCATTTTTCCAAAATTATATTCATATTTTTTACAATTTAGTGAATTTTTCATAAATCTCACTTATGATATCTTCATCATTCATTTTGAAATCCTGAAACTCATCCATATGAATGCCCAACTTATTTCTATATAACTTATTCATTCCTTGATGTGTGACTTATAAAGTCATAAAAAGTAAATTTAATTTTAAAATGACTAAATATAACTATACATATTTCTAATTAAATAAAAATAATGGTAATTCGTAAATTTATAGTTTAGAAACCATTTTTTATCATTATTTGCTATTGGAGTTTCTAAATATACCTCATGAAACTTATAAGGTCTTGAAATAATATCCCAAAATGGAAGACCTATATTTTTAGAAATAAATTAATCTAATCCTTCCTATATAAATTGTATCTTACTTTTAAATGAGGTGGTGTGATGGGATTCAATAGTGTAAATTATTGACATATTATAATAAAGTATTGGGTCTTCTTTGGACTATTCGGTCTATGAAAATGGTTAATATAAACAAATAATGAAATAGTAATCACAAACTAACTCATTAAAAGGAACCATTATTTGATACCAATTGTTATGTCCAAGTGAGATGAAAAGATGGACTACATGTGAGTGAATGGTACTTTTTAAAAATTTAAATATATTATAGTTATCAGTGTAATAAATAGTGAAATGATAAAAATAAATAGTTAAGTATAAAATAATACAATGATAAAATGATATTTTTAAAGTATTTCAGACTAACTTGATCCTAATATACTCTAAAATCATCTCTACTCCAAGAGAAGGCTATCAATCACTAAGAAACTAGCTTTTTCTAGGGATTGATATCCAAGAAATGGACATACCTTTTTCACACTTAGTGGTATAACCCCATTGAATTTTAAAAGATTTATAACCCATTACCAACCTGAATTTTATTGGGAAGTCAAAAACCTACCAACCTTTTAAATATGAGGAATAACCTTGGAATATATCTTTTGGATGGGAAATTTATAAACCAACTCTAAATTCACAAGTAGATGAATGAAATGATACAATAAAAACAAAACAAAAATAAATTAAGTAACAGTTGATTAGATGATGATGAATGTCGATACAGGTTAAGAACTTCGATCACTTCAGTTGTAGATGATCAAATGAGGAATCCCTTCATTATCATACCAATGAAACATTAGTCACACTAAAGATTCAACACTTCACAATAGTCATATGAATGTTTTTTATGTATCTATCTATGTGTATTATTTTATGAATAAAACATATCATGTTTATTTCATCACATACCTTTTGATCACATTCCAATGGCTAATCTTATATCATTAACTCGAATATCTTATTGAGTGTGAAAGGGAATCTAAAATAAAAAATCATGATATACTAGAGGTTATAGAATAATAATACTTATAATAATACATTTTACCTCTATTTTGAATTATCAAACTCATTATCAAATAATTTCCATGTTGTTTTATTCATATATGAAATGACTATGAAACACTTCTAATATAATCATTGAAAAAAATATGTAATTTAAAATTAATAAAATAATTAAGAACATATAAAATAAAATAGAATAAGCAATCAGTTTATTAAAATATCAAAAACATTAAAAAAATATAGAATTGTTACAAAAATACTTCATTTTGTATTGTATAAAGAATTTATGGGGAAAATATTTAATAAGTTCAACATTTTTTTAAATTTTAGTTTATAAATAAAAAAATTATATACTTATGGAAAGAAATTAATACAACTTGGAATTTTTCTGATATTAAATGATTTTTGATTTTATAACCAACATTAGAAAATTCTTTTTTACTTCTAGTGTTAGAATAGAGATACTATTTGAAATGTGTTATCCTTACTATTCATGTTTTTTACTACTAGAGAAGTATTACCTATATTTATGAGGTTATACCACTATTTATGAGGTGTTTCCATCGGTTATGAGGTGATAATACTATTTATGTGGTTCTACCATAAGTTATGAGGTTTTATAACCCGTTATAAGGTGCTACCATTGGTCATGAGGTGATACTTTTAGTTATGAGGTGCTAACAGATATACTGCTACTGCTAGAAGAGATACTAGAACTAGAGGAATTCTATATCTTGTGTACGGATAGAATGTATTTTATATAGGCTGTATAAAGGTACTTCCATGCATGTGTAAAAGTAGAATGAAATTTTCATAGGCTGTGTAAGTATATAATATATTCCTTATGTTGTGTAAATGTATAGTTGTGTGAGGGTAACATGTAAGTTATACAGTCTACATAAGGGTAAGTGAATATACTTAAATAAAGGAAACTATATTTAAACATTATACATAAGTGAATCTTATCAAACTGTGTAAAAGTAACTATGTATTGCATAAAGGTAAAGTAAAATTACTTAAGCCTGTGTAAAGGTATTTTGAACCTCATGTAAGGGTTTTTTGAGTTTTCTAATACTTTCATAAGGGTAACTTGATACTTTTTTAAGGGTATCCTGCAATTTCCAAGTCATACATAACGTTAATTCAAATATCATGTAACGGTGACCAACATTTTTTATATGCTTCATAAGGGAAAAGGAAAATTTATTTAATGGTACAACAAGATTGTGTAAGGGTGGTTCAAAGCTAACTAAGGGTAATTCAAAGTAATGTTAGGGTATTAAAATACTATAAGTTTCACATAATGTTATAAATATGACTTATATAAAGGTAATATAATGTTTAAAAAACTAATTTAATGGTTAATAATAAATAAAAAAAGATACGTAGTTGTATAATAATGTTTACAAAGCTCACAAAAGGGTAATTGAAAAGAAAGTTATATTAGGGTAGAAAATAGTTACGTAAGGGTAATTTTTTTTCATATATGGATAAATAAAATAATTCTAAATATTATAAAAACATGAAATCAAAAATAAAATTATTGAATAATAAAAATAAATAATGAATAATATTAATAAAATAATATTTAAATAATTATATGCAATTAAATTATTTTCAATAAGTATTTTATGTAAAAGGATTTGAAATTTAATGAAACAATAAAAAAATAAAATAAAACACTAAAACTAAAACTCTCAACACTTATATTTTATCCCTTTATAAATCACTTAAAATATTTTTTTATATAGATAAATCTCATTCCACATCCAAAATAGACACATGATCATCCAATGTTGTATTTTTAATTATGATTTACCAATATAAATAAATCTAATCATATAATTCAGATTTCAGGGATGAAATTTATTTATGTGGGAGAAAATAACAAACCAAAATTCTATATATTACCTTTAAATAAGTAATTTTTTTATATATTACTCTGCATACAACACTAAAAATAAATGAACCCCTAATATGGTTAGATAAAATAAAAATATTAAATTATAATTGATAAAAAACTTTCTATTTAATTAATGGGAATGAATAAGAGTATCCACTTTATTAATTTTATGTATATAAAAAAACCGCTACTTTTAATATGAATAAAATTCAATTATTTTTCCTTAAATGATTAATAAGATCATTATTTAGAAAAAAATTTAAAAAAATATCTTCTATTTGATACACATTTATATTTCAAGAAACAAATTATAAATGATAAATTATGTTTGATAATAAGAATTTTTAAACGCCAATTTAGTTGATAAATTATATAAAATAATAATAAACACAATTAATATTTGAAAACGAAATTTTCCAATTAAAATGAGTTTTCAAGTCTATTTTATGATTTCATTCAATTTTTTTTAAATTTGTAATTTTAAATAAATAAAAATGATCTTTATTTTTTAATACCTCATATTGAAATTCACCTAGTATAAATTTTTGATATTTTTCTGAAATGGTTAGGTTTTAGTTGAAAAATAAAGCTTCCATGAAACTTGTAATTTTAATGACATCGCAGTTATATAATAATAACATATAAATTTATAAAACCATTTAAGTAATCCAATATGAATTTTAGGAATAAAATTATTCATTTGTAAATATTATTTGAAAAAAGAAAATCTATGGCAATTATTTCTATATATAATTAAAATTTTACTTTAATATAGATTTTTTCATTATTTTTCTATAAAATCATGTATTTTCAAGGGATATTTAGTTTTGGATTTAATTTAAAGAATAGTTTCATTTATTTTGTATTAATAAATAATTTTTTGTCATTAAAATTATTATTAAGTGTAATTTTATCTTATATATAAATTTAAAACTAAAAATGTTATTTCTTAAAAAAATATTTTTATGCGATCAAGTGTATTTATTTTAAAATTAACATTTTACATGTAAAGAAATTTTCTTTCATAAAATTATTTTCAAATTTGAGATTAATTTTATAAAATTATTTATAATTCTTAATCATAATATTTTTCTTTTATATTAATTACTAAGGTCAAAAATTAATTAACAAGGTAAACATAAATTAGGGTAAAAGATAAAAGTTATAAAAAAAATCCCTAAAACCCTCAAAGTTGTATAAAAATGAGTGTTTGAGGTTATTTTTTACCCACCCTCATTTTAAACTCCCATTTTTTCCATTTTTTGGCCTTTGAAACATTAATTGTAACATACCATTATTGTAAATATTAAGTGTTCTCTCAAAAGTACCCTTCCCTTCAAATATAAAAGGGTAACCCTTCCACCATTTCAATAAACACATATCTTTAAAATTTATCCTTTATGATATAAAATATTTATCTTATAAGAACCCTATCCGACATTTAAAATCTTTTGGTCACCATTAGTTATCGTAATACCTTCATTTCTAAGGAGACTTCCAAGGAATATTCAAGTCCCTGACATGAGTATTATCAACTACATATTTTTTCTTCTTAGTTATCTACTTAAATATTTATCATATACATGCTAATATAATTATATTAACATCGTTAATATACATTAATTAGACTATATTAAGTCTATTATCATTATTTATTCATATACCCCATCTAAAAAGGAAAATAAACTTTCCATTCATGTATTGTGGAGACTACTGCCTCTACAATGTAACATGTTTCGTTTTCATTATCCACCTTAAAAGGATAGATCTAAGGATGGTAATTAAGTATAAATATTATTTTTATGTTTACATTAAGGTTATATTATTCCATATTTAATAACCAATTAATGATTTTATCAATATATTATCATTGTTAATTTAATCATTTAAATTAAGTGTATTGAGAGGATAATCTTTTATTCAATGTGTGTAAATATTTTCATATCCATTATTTCATTTACTAATTTCTTAAAATGTTGATATGTCTCACTAATAAGCATTAAAAAAGATAATTATGGTTTTAGTATAATTATATTATGACTAAACCATCTCATAATTGTATATTAATCATGGTAGGATTATGTTTGGGTCCATTTAACCACCTACTTGAATAATAATATACATTTTTTCTATGGATGACTATGATAACTTATTTACTGGTTTAATATGATATAAATGAGTATAAAATTATTATTTTATAAATATTTTATACAAATATTTAATTTATTAATTAAAAAAATACTCTTCGCTTATCACAAATCACTAAAACATGTTAGTTAACGATTTCATCTTCAAGGATAAATAATAAAGCACACATGAAATGAATTCGAAACATCATAAATACTTATAAATCATAAATTAATGTATTTATTATGATTTATTATTTATTAAATTTTCAATAATAGTGAACATGGATTCCATAATTTCGAAACTATTACAAATGATCAAAACTATAAACAGATGATGTGAAAAAGTAGAAGAATTCAGGTAAAGAATGACTAATTATAAAGAGAATAAATTAAAATTGAGATTATTGAGGTTATTAATTAAGTGATTAATATAAATATTTTTTTTGATACAAGAGGAAAATTATTAGTGTGGATGTCAGAACAAGAGTTAATGGTTTTCATCTCAATTTTCCTTCATTAAGATAAGTATTATATTTAGGAACTTAATTTCATTTATATGGGGTATATAATACCTATTTGAGTTATAATATAATGAACTATATTTTAATCCTCATATTTAATTTCAATTATAGTCCCTCTATTTCATGAGGTTTCGAGTAAATAGTTACTCATGTTATAATGGTTTTCTTATTCTCAATTTTGATTCATTGAGACATGATACATTGTATACAATAAATTTTATTTGATTGAAGTATTCATTGTCCCTAGATATATTTTTATTATATTACATGTATTTCATTGTATTTAATGGACCATTAATGTTCCCTTATTAATATGAAAATTTATTTGGTTTTTTCCCCTCAGTAAGAGTTTTTGGTAACTTAATTTTTATTCATTTATTTATGATTGTTCTATTGAACTATTATATACAAGTTGAGTATATTCTAAAATTTTATCTTAATATGTGGAATTATCTCACGATTTTTTGGGTATATAAATTATTAGAAAATAAACCCTTTGATAAATATTTATAACTTCATGTGATATGTTATTTTTAAACCATAAACTTTCTTTCTCTGGATAGATTATTAACATGTTATTTCAGTGTTGACTTAGACATATAATCATTTTCTATATGGCATGAAAATCATATTTTACATAAAGAATATTTTATGATGTTCACCTAGAAAGTATAATGTTATATTGACCTGGGGAAATTTATTTTCATTACATATTTTTTGATTCTAATACAAATGAGTGTTTTCAAGTAGACCATGTATTGTTTAACCATTCAACTTCTTCCTATGAATATGTTATGATTAGGTAATCAAATTTATTGACATGGAGAAAAGTATTAGCATTTCATATATTGTTATTTAAATTCATATGATGGTTTTAAATGTTGATTATATATTTTTTATTCTTTTTATCACATGGTTAATGCATTGGACATAAATAAGTGGTTGGTGGATTTTGGAATTATATATCCCCTCAATGCATCGATTGATCTCAAGATATAATTTTTTTGGGTTTTGGTAAATACCACTTCCCATAATAGGATATTTTCTTAGAATAATGTCTTGATATCATGATTCCTTTACTTTATTCTCGATAATAAGTAAAGTGTCTTCACACAAGGCCCTGATAGAAGGTTTTTAATGTATTATAATATGCATTCCATTAAAAAAATATTAGTATTACTGATATCCATATTTTTAATAATTTTCATGGATATAGCATGCTCCCAGTTTCATGTTAAATATTGATTTATGTTATTTTAATATTCCTTCCATAATGTTTAAGGCATTTTAAGATATGATTGTTTTAGTTATATATTTCCCTTACTGAGCATTTGATCTCACCCCTTATTATATTTCCATTTCCCCAAGTTATGGAGAAATGTATCACACATGAAATATTTATAAGGATAACAAGTGTGAAATAATTTGTGTAATACAGTGAATAATTTTCATGAATTAAGCAGTTTCATATATAATGGAAAAAATTTCTATTTTATATAAACAACATAGGATTTATTAGTTTAGGTTTTTTCTTAATTATTTAAATCTCTACACCTAAAAATATCCTTCGGATGTAGGATACTAAATATTATTATTTTATCTTTTAATTATGGATTTTTATACCCAATATTCAATAGATGGTATCAAAGAATGTATGTAAAGTATGTGTTATGAAACTTGATCTAGGAGCACTATTCCAAGGAATCACATAGAAAAATCTATCTCATTCATTTACCAACATTCTTTATCATGTGGAATCTATCTGGAAGCTCTATATTCCTTAAATTACTTCCTTTGAACTAACATAAATATATTCATGTATACCTTTAAATAATAATGATGTTTGGTACTTTGATGAATATTAAAGCATTGCTTGATTTTTTTTGTCTAGAAAACTCAGTCCAATGTCCCTATAATTAGTTTTATACAAACACATTATCCCACATTTCATATGATCACATCATTCCTCTAGCCTCCATCTAATAACCTATATATACTAGAATCATATTTTTATATCCATAATTCTCTATCTGAAAACATTATTAGGAAGGATGACAATTTTCAGGAAATTTATTTAATGATAATTAAATACAAAACCTTAAGAAAAACTTCGTTCTGAAAAAAATATATATAAAAAAACTAAAAACCACTTGGTCTCAACCATCACATCATTTTTTTTCAAACAATGTACATGGATCATAGAATCTATAAAACCCAATAAGTGGATTACTATCCAATAATTTTATCCTACATGAGAAAACATAGGGAAGGAAATAAGAATCATTAAAGAACAATACCATGTTGTCCATAAATTACTGATTAGTAATCATTTCAAATTTCCTTCTGAACTCAAAAATTCATCATCAAAAACCAAAATAGTCTTCAACAAGTTCCTCCACACACTTCAATAAACTATTAAAATAGTTCATATATAATGGAATCATAGATTAACTATTTTATAAATGACCTAAAAATATATTTTATCCCTTCAATGTTAATGTACAAATCAATGGATAGATTTATGTTGTAACATTTTTTACCCCCCTTTAAAAAAATATCCAAAAAACAATAAGAGAGAGGGAAAAATTTTACATAACTTGTACATGTAGAGAGAGGGGTTAAACACCCACAATCAACCTCAACTTTGGATATGTTTTCTTAGGTAATGTATTAGTGAAGATATAATCCACATGATATTTTTAGCTAAAAACTCTATCTTTGGTTCATTTAATTATATATGTTCTTTGATAAAGTGGAATTTAATATTAATGTGATTATATTGTATATGTTCCACTAGATTCTTGGTGATATTTATTGCACTTTCATTATCACAGCCCAAGAGAAAGGGAAACATCACATCAACCAAAAAAATATTATGATATGTCTCCATCAATATTAATTATGTTATATATTGAGTGGAAGCTATATATTTATCTTCTTCAGTTCTTATATTTTCTTTAATTTTCTTATTTTTATTCCAACTTCCACATCATTCTCTAAGAATTAAAATTCCACCATATGTAGATCTTATACCATCGACATAAATTGACTATTCATTATCTATATATCCAAAAAAGGTCAACATTAACTTATTTTATTACTTTATCTTTTAATATATTATTCCATAACTCTATCTAAGAAATATTTTTTCAGAAAAATACTATGTTATTTTTTTCACACTTTGAAACGTTATTTTTTGAACACTTTGAAATATACCACACATGGTAACAATATAAACAAACTTTAGTCTAGATATTGTTAATTTATGAAGGCTTCCAATCAATTTCATAAATTATTTACAATAAATATTCCTCCCAAATTCATCCTTATATATATTTTTTCACACTAATATAGTTGGTTAAATTGTTTTTGAATCATAAATTCCAAATATTTTGAGTTATTTCTTAGAATATGTTTCTTGTGATAAGAAAATTTGATCCATATCTTGATAAATTTGTAATCCAAGAATGTACTTTGTTTCTTCTATCATAGAAATTTCAAATAAAATATTCATTTAATTGATAAATCTTTTATAATATTCTTAATTATTCTCTATATATATTTAATAATCAATATAAACAATCAAAATGATAGAAACCTCTTTATTTTGTTTTATATAGAGGTTGTTTTCCACTCTTCTCTTATTGAAGATAATCTTAGTTAAATAAGAATTTGTCTTATAATACCATGTTCGTGGGGATTGTTTTATCCCTTATAAATCCATATTCAATTTACACACATAGTACTTTTTTCCATAGTAAGAAAACCACTTGGTTGTTAAATATAGACTTTTTATTCGAGATCCTCCATTAAAAAAAGAAGACTTGTAAACCATTTAAAATATTTTATATATCCTTTGTTTAGTTATAACAAGAAATATTCTTATTTTTTCTAGTATTTCAATTGAGTAAAAGTTCTCATCAAATAAATTCCTTCAACCTATGAGTAACCCAGAAAAACCATTCCAACCTTATTTCTTAACCCATCACCTATTTTATTGAGATTATTCTAGCCAACCCACTTTATTAAAATCACATTTTTATCTTTAGGTTTTTCTACAAGCTCCCATGTCTCATATTTATCAATTGGATCAAACTCTCCATTAATGGAATCAATCCACTCTTGATACTCCAAATATTCTTCCACATCTCTTGGTTAATGTTGTAAAAAAAAATTGGTATCTAAAACTATCGTCGATGTTCTTTTGGTTTGAACATATTTTCCTTTATCTACAATGAAATTTTAGACCACCACTTTATTCCTCAGTCTTGGATGATTTGAGTAAAATTTCCCCTCATAACCTAAAATATTTAAATCAATATTTTAATCATATATAGATTATTTATCATCACCTCTATTCGAAAATTTAGAATGTTGTTTATATGGAATAACATCATATTCTTTCCTCATACACTAACATCTGACTGTGAAATATTTCTATCAGACTGTTCAAGGACTTTCACATATACAGAGCCAACAATCCTTCTAATTTCCTTGTTATAACAACTATATCCTCTACTATTACAGGGGTATCAAATAAAGATACCATCAAAACCTCTTTGATGAAACTTCCTAACATTCTCACCCTTTAACTTGATAATGCAATGTATACTAAACACCATAAAGTATTTAAAACATGGGGAATCTTTAAAATACATATCATATGGTGTTATATTAGAGTTTGGAATATAGAACCAATAATTCTAAATGTGAAATATTTCTATAATATATTTTCTATAAAATAATTGAGATGTATCATGTTAAATGAATATAATTTTAGAAATATCAAACAACATTTTATTCTTTATTTCAGAAACACCATTATGTTTTGGTTTGTATGGTTCACTAAGTTCATCCAGAGTGAAACTATTCTTTGAGATAATATTTAAACTTTCCATATATTTATTCAACATAATTACCATTTTTAATATTTTCTATGGGATACCATCATTACTTTTTAATAATTCTACAAAAATTATTAGACATCATGAGAGACTTTAATTTGTGTTTCAAAAAAAATACATATAATATGACAAAAATCATTACTAATGGAAATAAAATACATATATCTATTTTTCTATTTCATTATCATGGGACCACATATGTTAGAAAGAATAATCTATGAGGGGTTATTTGAATGTAGCTCAACCTTCTTATATACCAATTTTATAATCATTCTTATCTACTTATCGAATCACATAAATATCTTCCTTATTATTATATAAGGAACATCATGAACACATACTCTCTTTATTATGTTATTTATATTCATCTGGAACATATTTTCAAGTCTTTTATGGCATAAATAATTTTTTTCCATCATTATTATATATAATGGACTCTGTGCATCTCTAACTTGAAACATATTTCCCTTGGTTCATTGTCCTCTTATTACAAATTTTCCATTTTCAATACTTTTAACAACAAATCCAAATCTTTTGAAAACTACTACATTTTATTCTTCAAAAAATCCATTAAATATTCAATAAATTGTGTTACAGTCTATAAACTTATAAGGAACTTCTAGATTTTAATTTTTATTTACCACTAATAGACGATCTAATGCCTTTGATTCTGAGTGAATCATTATTTCCAAAAGTCACTATCCATTTTTATATAATTTCACATTTTTTTACAATTTCAAATCTCTAGTAATATGTGAAGAACAACCATTATCTAATATCCATTTTCACTCTCCTTTTATGAATTTTAGATCATTTTTAACAACTAAGGTCTTCTTCTTCCATTTTTTCCTTTCACATGAGGTTTTGGAGATTTTTCATATAAACTTCATTGAGTTTGAATAATTACAATAAATCCATTATCAATATGTCTAAGATGGTCACATTCTCACAAATATTTTCTAGTGGTAGAAATCAATTTTTAGTTTTCAAATGGTATTTTTTAGGTTAACTTTTTTTAGTGGGTTCAATCCCCCTCATCCCCTATATCTAATGTCTTCTACATTCACTATATTGTTAATGATTTAACTAAAACATATTTCTTATATTCTCAAAGCTGACATGGTACAAAAAATATCTATATAATTTATATTTTCCTTTGTAATATGTATGTTTACTAGATCTAGGTATTTTTTTCCCACATCTTTATGAACATCAAATTTGGATCCTTCTTATCAACCAAAATTTTTTAAACTCCTGAATTTTTTTTTAAATTATATTTTTTATGAGTCTTAAAAGATTCTATTGTTGTATTTTATTTATATTGAACATTTTATTTATCCGAGAATCCCGAATTTGTGGGTTTTCTTATATTAGCTACATACATGGCCCTCTTGACTCGCTTATTCTTATGAAGGTTCTTATAAAAATTATTAGACTTGTAATAAACATTTTGAGATATTTTTGGTTGATATTCCTATGCATCAGCTTTTCATAAAAAATTATCTATCTTAATGATTTGAATTCTAAGAGGTAGATATTCCTCAATCAATTTTAGTTATTTTTTACTACATATGATCAATTTATGTTACCTTCACCTTCAACCCTTTCTCAATTTTTTATGATTTTTCTCTTAATCGAGAAATTTCATCATATCAATGATCTCTTTTAATAAAGTATATTCTTATTCAAGTGATGATTCCAAATTTTTCCTGATAGATCTTCATTCCTTAATTTTTTTGATCTTTATCATGTTCAATAATTTTTAAAATGGAAATGTATCTTGTTATCTTGAGAAAGAAAGTATAAAGGTGTCCTGGAAGCATCCTCCTATTGTGAAAATATGACTTCTCTTTATCTTTATTCCCCCAAAATTTATGGATTCACTTTTCCTGAAGTGGGATTGGTCCTTCAATGATGAAAATTGTGAATCTAATAATTCAAAGAAACATATAGAAAAAAACTGTAATCTTCGAGGTTCCCTATCATCATCATCAATGAGAAAAATAATTTACTTCATGGAAGATCTCTATAGATATGATGCCAAAACATATAAACTTCCCAAGTATATATATTTCAAAAAAATTTATTATGGTGTATTATTAGTTATGGAAGATTAATAACCATTTCAATAGAGATTGAATTTAAGAAAACTGTACATTAGGGCATATTATAATGTTAAAATGAGAAAAACCATGTTCATATGATGATTCGAAATTCGATGGACTATTGGAAGGATGAATTTTATTATGTCATCAATATTAAGCTCCTTAAAATAGATCTCAAAGCTTGGAGTAAAGATCGATTTATCTCCCTCGATCAGTAAATCTCACCCCTTGAAGTTTCTCTCTGAAATTTGTAGGAGCTAAGTACCTTGAATGATTTCTCTAATGGTGTTCATGGAGAATCAGAGAGTGTTTCTAAGTTGAATAATATTTTTAATCTCAATGATGCTTTACAAATAGATATTTTTAGGGCCAAATGGACGAAGGATGGTGATAGGAATTCCAAATTTTAAATTCACGTAAGAAAATCAAGAAGGTCTCCAGTCCTTTATCCTTGATTAAAAATAGGGATCAGATTATTGAAAATAGGGGGATCTATTGAATCATGTGATGGATTATTTCAAGGATCTTTTCAATGATCCTTCTCTTCCTACTGATCCTTTGGAGTTTATCATTCCCAGACTTTTGAAGCCTAAAGATAATACCAATCTCACCTATTTACCCTTGAATATGGAGATCAAAGAGGTGGTATTCAGCCTTAAATCTGAAAGTTCTTCAGGCCCGGATGGTTTTAGTAACCTATTTTTCCATACTTATTGGGGCATTATACGAAATGATATCTGCAGGCTTGTCACTAATTTTTTCAAGGGGGGTTCCCTTCCTCATGGCTTAAATGCTCAGTTCTTGGCTTTGATTCCAAAAGTGGAAAATGCCAATGTAATACATCTTTTCGGGATAGTTTCTTTGGTTTACACTATTTAAAAAATAATTTGTAAAATTTTGGCTACAAGGATAGATCTGATTACAAGTAGGATTGTTTCCCCCAACCAGTTTGGTTTCATCGACGGAAGGTCAATCCAGGATTATCTCATCACTGCTTCGGAATGTGTGAATTTATTAAACAAATCCACCAGGTGTGAAAAAATTGATCTCATGCTTGATGTTGAGAAATCCTTTGACACAATAGACTGGGGATTCATTTTTCAAGTTCTTGATATGTTTTGTTTTAATGGTATCTTTATTACTTGGATCAAAACCATTTTTAGCTCTGCTCACATATCTGTCCTCATTAATGGGTATCTGGAGGCGTATTTTGATTGTTCAAGGTGGGTAAGACAGGGTGACCATATTTCATCAATTATTTTCTCTATTATAGAAGATTACCTTAGCAGGCTTCTTTACATCATGGAAGAAAATGAATAAATGAATGATATTAATGCTGGTAGAGGTTTGGTAACTCCTACTCACTTTCTCTATAATGATGACATTATCTTTTTCACCCTGGGTGATTAGAGAAATATCAGGAATATCAAACAGACACTTTATCATTATTCTTATATCTCTGGTCAAGAGATAAGTTGGGAAAAATATTTTTTTTACTTTTGTAGGAATATCTCTACTCCCAAGAAGAATTACATTGTTCGAGATTTGGAAATTCATGAGGGGACCCTTCCTTTCAACTATTTTGGGGTACCTTTATTTTGGGGGTGGCCTAATGATTAATTTTATTGTAAAGATCCTTAGCAAGGTTAGATGGCAATTGGCTAATTAGAAGGGGAAAACTCTATCTATGGCTGGAAGGGTTTTTTTTGGTTAAATCAGTTGTTGTCTCCATGTTTGTTTACTCCTTTATGGTGTATAAATGGGATATTACTCTCTTAAGGAATATAAATGTCTGTATTAAGAATTTCATCTGGAGTTGCAACATTCTTGAAAGGAAACTGGCTACAGTCTCTTGGAATAATTTTTTCAAACCTTATGATGTGGGGGTGGGGGGGGGGTTAGGGATAAAAAAACTTCGGCTTTTTAATGATTCTTTGCAAGATTATTTTATGTGGAGACTCCTCAACATCAATTCAGAGGATCTTGATTTCCTCTGGATTAAACTTACGAATAGGATTAAGAATGGTTCTTTTAACCATCTTAGCTCCTCAGTGTGTCCTACATTCAAATCCATCTTTTCCAATATTGATTGTCACTCTAGGTAGTTAGTCTCCAAGGACTCATCTCTTGAATTTTAGAGAGCCAATTGGACTGGTACTCCTCTCACAGATTTGATTATAGGTGAAGACTATATTTTGGATTTAATCATTTATATTAAGAAACATCTTTGTAACATAGAGGGCCTTCCCAATCAAATTATTAACAATGTTAATTATTATTTATTCTCTAATATAGAGGATTTATGGGCATGTAATCCCCCTAATAATAGTTTTCTTTCCTCCAAGTTGTATTACAGGTTTTATTTGCAATAAAAAATGAATTCTCGATGGATGGATGGGTTACACAAGAATAATATCAGACCCTCAAGATTCATTTTGTCTTGGAGATTTGCTCACTAGAAAATTCAAATAGTTTGTTATCTCCAATATCATGGAATTTCCTTATTATCCACATGTGCTATTTTACATAAGCACATGGAGGATATAGATCATATTTTCCTCAACTGTGTTACTAATAATTTGATGTGGAAAGCCATTGGAGACCTTTTTGAAGTATCTCTAACATAGATAATCTTCATCTGTGACTTTATGTAGAGTTGGGGGTCACTTTCCTTGTCCATTAAGTTTCTTGATATATTTAGGATCACTTCTTTATAACTTCTAAACTATACCTGGTACGTCCTAAATTAGGTTCTTCATGTAGGTGATTCTTTCTCAACCCGCATTGATTTATCTCAAGTTCTTGCTACTATACGTGAGGCCTCCACTCCAAAAGAGAATTGTTCTTCCAACTCAATTAATGGCTTGACTGTTCTAACAAGAATTGGAGTCATTAGTGATTTTCAGCCAATATGGCACATTATAAGTGTTATGGCAACATCCACTTATTGGATGGATTAAAGTAAACTATGATGGATCTTCTATAGGTAATCCAAGTCCCTATAGATATGGTGGTATCTTCAGGGATCGTAGAGGTAGAATTATTGGGTGTTTTAATGGTTCTTATGGATTTGCCTCCTCACTTGAGGCTGAGATGCTTGGAATTATTATTGCGGTGGAGTAGGAAAAGAGACATGGTTGGAATAATATTTATCTTGAGAGTGATTATACTACCATTTTTTTTGCTATCATTTTGGGATATTTTCACTTATATTGGAAGATCACTAATCGTTGGATCAATTTCTTGGACACTCTTCACTCTATGAACCATATCATCACTCATACTTATAGAGAAGCTAATTCAGTGGCATATGGACTTGAAAACAAGGGGGTCAATGGTTTTGATTTTCTCTAGCATGATCAACATCCTGATGAGTTATTACCTCTTATTAATAGGGATTGTGATAATACTCCCATCTTTATACTCGTGTAAGTTTTCTATTTTTGTTCCATAAAGGAGCAGTGATTTTCTGGGCAAGGTATCATCTCTTTTAAAAAATTCAACCATGTAAATTTGGGTTCAATTTAATGGGTTGAATTTTGTTTATTAGTATCCCAATATATTGAATGATCTTTCTTTTTTGCATCAGAATAACATTTATGATTGATCATAAAACTATGAATGGAAAAATTGGGATGTATTCCAGAGTCCTTGTTCAATCTGATCTCAATATAAAACCTCTGAATACCATTTTTTTTTTGAATGACATCAAGATTTAGGTAAAATAGATTTTGAATTTTTTCCCCTATTATGTGATTATTGTAAAAATTTTGGGCACCACATCTCTTAGTGCAAGAATATTCAAAAGTAGATGAAATCCCTAGTATGAAAATATGACTAGAAATATGTTAGTAAAAGAAATAAAGGTAATATAATTTCCAAATATAAAATTGACCCTTCATGAAAATTTGATCTTGGAAAATAGATTAAAAAAAAGAAAAATACCTTTGATGTAAAAGAGATTAAAATAAAAAACTTAGCCACTGTAGTTAAAGAAAAAGGAAATTAGGATGATGAACCTAGGTCACTTTTTTTCCTTTACAACCTCTTAAAATTATTTTAGATCCACCTAGGATTTGAACATGTGAGGATGATAAAATTTATCTTGATTTCTTCCAACATATTATAAAAATTTTTAATGGATTGAATTCTTCTTTACCATTATATAATAATTGTCAGATTGATGCCTATTCCATTCAACATGATGGAGAGTCCTAACATGCTTCTCGTCAAGTGTATTTGGTAGCAGAACAAGTTCCTTTAATGTCCAATAAGGGTTCCTCTGGTGATGTTGACACAAGTATCCTAGGAAATCATTTTTTGATCATCCTAGTCATCTTGACTATGATTTTCCTTAGAGTGACTATAATGATGATGCCATTGTAACTTTACATTATATTTCAAGGATATATTCTATCTATGATGATTCTTTGAAAGACAGAAAATTATAGAAGGAATTAATTTCTCCATGTTTCAGTAATGAAAGTGAGCAAAATAAAATTTCAGTCATGGGTTTTACTCATGAGGTAGTACTTGTAATCCCTAGAGATCTTGGATTTAAGTTAGTCTTTTTTTTGAAAAGGTGGTGTTCTAGGGAAATAATAAAACACAAATTTTATTATTGGAAAATTATAATTACAAGAGAAAATTTCATGAATCTGAAAGAAATATTTTTTTGTAGTCTATATCATAAAGATACAATAAATCAATAGGGAGATCGTTACTACAGGTAATATCATGGTTGAATCCCATATTAGCGTGGTCATTTGAAATCATTTTTTCTTTTCTATAGGTGTGTGTGACAATAAATCTGATGACCATGAGCGAGTGTAGACAATCCATCAAATGTGAAGTAATATTCCAAGAAAGGTGAATAATTCCATTACATATGGCATGCACAATAGTCATCGAGTTGCTCTCAATCTATATATTGTTCGAACCATGATGTTTAGAAAAAGAGTTATTATGAATCAAAATCATCATTTCAGCTTCCAGGGAATATGTGAGACCACAAATGCCAAAGAAGAATCCTAGAATCTACCCATTTTGATTTCTATAGATATCCCCACATCCTGCAGGTCCCAGGTTTCCTTTAGAACAACATCAAAATTGACATTGATCTATCTTGGAAAAGAGATTTCTAAAAACTTAAAAATTACGTCTAGGTTGGGGGTCATTTACATTCACCCCAAGCTATCAAAGAATCCCAAGGTCTCTAACAGTGTTGCTGCAAAGGCCATTTTGAATCAAGGTGTCTTCACGAATGGAAATGAAGATTATAATTTTACCTGAATTTAGACTAAATGTGTAATTTTTATGAATATAAGAATTTATATCATACCATATCACATGGAGAAGCTCGGCTTTAGCTCTTAAAAAGTGATTTCTTATTTGTTGCAAGTCGTTCATATCCACATAGTGTTATAGTTGAGGGTTGATAGAGTCATAAAGTAACCTGATGCACTCAAATAGATCAAAGACATAATTCCAAAGGGTAGTTTTCATATCACATGAAGGAAACAACACTTCACACTGATGTTGATAAACCCTCTAAAATAGACATCATAATGGTCTTCTCAAGTCCAAATAATCTTGTTTCAATAGAGATTAGTGAATCTGGTATGGATGAAAAAAAAACCAAAAATAAAAAATCTGTAAGAAAAAAATTATCGAAAATAAAAAGGGGGATTTTCTCCAAACAGTGGTTTTGATGAAGATATTATTTTGGAACTGTCAAGGGATCTCCAATCATGATATAATTAGGACTCTTCAATTCATTTTAAGTAATCAAAAACCTTATTTTTGAGTCTTATCTAAACCTAAAACGATTTTTTTTCAGATAAGATTGATTCTCATGATAAATTTGGTTATCAACTCATTGGAATAAATTTTATAAAAATTATAGTATGAGAATTTGGGTCCTCATCCACCATAGGCTGGATGGAATTTATTTTATTATTTCACATGAACCGATGGACACATTCAATTACTATTATAAGGAAATTGAAGAATATTTCACAATAATTTATTCCTATAATAGTTAGAAAAAATGAAATGATATATGGAAAAACATTTTTGACATCATTAGAATTATAAATTTCCCATGGACTATCATGGGTAATTTTAATTTTATTCTTAATCATGATAAGAAACATAGAATTGATAATTCTTCTACCTTAACCATAGATTTTAAATCTTGTATTGAAGATATTATTCTCTATAAAATTATTCATTTTGGAGTAAAATATACATGGTATAGAAAGAACCTTCATTAATTTTTTTCTAGTGAATTGGATAGATCTTTCTTCAATGATGTCACCCTCAACATTTGGTCCTCTATCTCATATTCCACCCTTGAGAAATTTAACTCTGACCATCACCCTATTTTGGTAAAATTTATTTATAAATTGGATGATACACCCTTCCACTTATGATTTAATAGTTCTTGGAATTCACACCCAGGTCATATACCACTTGTCCAAGAAACTTGAAACTCATTTAACATCAGGGGAAATGATCTTTCTTATTTTTTAAAGATAAAAATCTGCATGAAAAATCTGAAAAATCAGAGTAATCATTTCTTCAGTCACATTGATGAAAATATTTCATATCATGAATACTTAATTATTTTTATTCAAGAGCATGACACTGGGAGTGATTTTTATGCTCTCCTTGAAGAGTAAAATAAGGTAACACAGAATCTAAATGTTCTTCTTAATCTTAAGGAAAGTATGTAGAGGGAAGACTTAAAAAAATTGCTTAATAGTGGTGACAAAAACACTATGTTATTTACTTATCTTCAAAGGGTATGGAAAATTAATATGACATTATCTATTCTTAGTAATAATGAAAACATCATTGAAAAGAGACAAGACTTAGCGACACATGTTTTCTCATATTACATGAATCTCATTGATGCCTCCAACACCCAAACTAAATTCTTAAAAGATATCATACATAATATTCCACCCAAGAGTAAAATTCTAACCTCTATACAATTACTCTTAAATTTGAGATTGGATAGGAAGTCTTTGGTCTCAAATCTAGGATTTCTCCTATCCCATATGGTTTTAAAAACTCATTATTTTAAACATATTGTGATATCATTCACAATGATATCTTTAGACTGGTTATTCATTTTTTCATAGGTTTCGAACTCAATTAGGGTATAAAGGAACAATTTTTTCCATCAAATATTATTTTTTTAATGTTAATGAGATACATAAATTGAGGAATTTTTCTCTTATCAATACCATTTATTAAATTATTTGAAAATTTTTATCTAATAGATTGGAAGGAATTTCTAACAATATTATGCCTAATAATTAATTTAGCTTCATCAAAGGTATAAATATAATTTATTTTCATGTTATTGCCTCTAAATGTGTAAATATTATCAAGAGACACACTAGAGGAGGTAACATATTTATTAAATTATATTTCAAAAAATCATTTGAAGCTCTTGAATGGTAATTCATTTTTGATCCCTTAACTGGGTTTGGATTCAATGAAACCTTTGTTAATTGGGTTTAAATTCTCTTGAGTTCATCCCAAATCTCAATGCTGATAAATGGATCCCCTAAGGGCGATTTCTCAGGCTCAATAGGTATTAGATAAGGTGATCCCATTTTATCCATTCTTTTCCCTAATTTTGGGAACTATTTGAGAAAGCTTCTTCTTAATTTAGTTGTGAAAAGAATGATTACTCCCATCAAGGTTTATAGGGGTGTTGCTACTTTTAATCTTCTTATATATGTTTATGACGTCATTATTTTTATCTATGGGATAAAATAATCATTATTTAATTGAAAAATGATCTTCTTCATTATAAAAAATTCCCAGGTCAGAAAATTAGTTGGAAAAAATATGTCTTCTACTTTGGTAAAATAATATCTGTATCTGGAATGGTAAGATTCACCACCAAGTTATAGATTAGAGAATTCAATATTTAATTTATTTATCTTGGTGTCCCTATGTTTTTGGGAAAATCTAGAGTAGCTCATAAAAATTTTATGTAATTCTCTAAAAAAATCATTTGGAGTTGAAGCATCCTACAAAGGAAAATTACTACTATTTTATAGAAATAATGATGCCAATCAATAAATTATGGAGGGATGGTAATAAATAATCATAGAAATTTGAAGAATTATTTTAAATAATTGTTTTGTGTGGAGGCTCATCAGTGAAAAATATGATACCCATACCTTTCTCAAAGAAATATTACTTAGAAAAATCTAGTCTAGGTATGTGAATTATGTGGAATCCTCCACATGGACTACTTTCAAGAAGTCGTATTCCACTATAATGATTTAATCTAGTTGAATTGTATGTACTAATTCCTCCCTATATTTCTAATAAGAATATTGGAATTATACTCCTCTTATAAATAACCCTGTTTCTAAGACATGTCTTTGTAAACTAGTGTTTCAATTAAAGAACAATTCAGATAATCCTCTTGATACACTTCCTACTAAGATTAAAGAAACTATTTTAAATTACAATTTCACTGGTGGAGATGACATTATTATTTGGGATCATGTTTTCAATGAAATTCCATCTTCAATGGAATTATACCATATAGAAACTCTTGAGAAAATTAAAAAATGGAAAAAAAGTCTCCAAAAAGTACTAGATTCTACCATCCAGATTTACTATTTCCTAGAGATTATTTTATTCAAAAATTCCCATTGATTATTTCCTTCAAACTATTGGGATTAATATTTTCTATAAATTTGTTCTTTTCAATCAGAATAGGGAATACATTGATCTTATCTTCCTTAGCTATGTCATAGATGATGCCTTATTGATTTCTATTTAATATTTTTTTCAAGTTTTTCTTCCTAACTTTTTCATGATATGAGATAGCTTGATTTCATGTCTATTGGTGAAATCATTGAGATAAATGCATAATTTTCTGCTTTTTTCTTTCCTAAAATTTCTTCATATAATATAGATCATTCTTGATTACTTCATTAATGATTGTATACCATTATTCCTTTAGTAAAATTTATCATGTATCATCAAAGAAGTAATAGTGGAGAACTCCATTCAAAATGGTAAAATTGATAACTCTTTACATGATTTTTTTCATAAATGTTTTAGAACTATAGATAATTATTATCCTCCTCATGGAAATTTTGAAGTTTTATGTACCCCTCTATTTTTTGGATAGATCAAATGTAACACAGATGGTTATTCAAGAGGTAATACATGTACCTTTGGATATGGTGATATCACTAAATACCACACATGAAGTGTAAGAGGTTGTCTCTATACCCCTTGTGGGTTCTATACTTCTTTGGATGCTAAAATTCTTGGTATTATCAATGTTTCTGAATTAGAACAATAATAAGGACAGTTCAATATATGGATGGAATGTGACTCTACCATAGTGGTGCACGAGATTATAAATGGCATAATTTATTTATCCTATAAACTTGATACTATATATATTAGATTCTTTTAATCACATTCGTCCATGAATTAAATTATTACACATTTCTTTCATGAAGCATATGTTTTGGTTGGTGGCTTGGAAAACAAAGGGGTGATGATCAGTAGTTTAACGCGGGTCAATGATGTTCCCAAAGATCTTTTTTCTTTTTTTGTAATAATTACTTTTTTATAAAACCAATCTTAAAACGTTTGAAAATTTAGTTTATATTAATAAAAGATGAATTTCATTTAGAGTAAGTCCTTATTCTACCAAAAACATAATTTTTAAAAGATTTTATTTAAATTATATTTTGATTATAAACTCCATCCAAGTTTCATTTAATCTTATTTAGTGTTTATTAATTCATAATTGGTAAAAATATCATCATTCACTTTTTAAATAAGTAACTTATCAGCTCCATCATCACTAGAATTTTCAACTTCCATTTTTTTACCGACATATTTCTCACATTAGAAAAAAAA
The DNA here is from genome assembly GCA_963277665.1 of Viscum album. Classification (NCBI taxonomy): domain Eukaryota; kingdom Viridiplantae; phylum Streptophyta; class Magnoliopsida; order Santalales; family Viscaceae; genus Viscum; species Viscum album. The sequence goes on along the minus strand of OY728132.1, from coordinate 1,332,376,906 downwards.
ATTCTCTTTTTATATGTAGATAAAATTTTATAACTTCCATTGGAATAAGAATTTATTTTTTCTATTTTCTTCTTCATTTATTTTATTTAATCTCTATATCCATCATCGCTATATTCATCTCCCTTTAACATTGGATAGTTTCCTATGAAATGTATAATGGATTAAAAGTTAAAAAACATCAATGGTAATATTCCTTTGTTCTTTCATATGCCTCTTTTATCCTTTATAGAAAAAGGAATAAATTATCCAAAAAAAATTCTCACTTTATATTTAGTGTCATAGTCACTAAATTATTCCTCAAAAAAATTCTTAGTCATTCCTTTGTTGGAAGCTTTGAAATAGATTTCTCAATCAACCTTTTCATTATTTCAGATATCCTTTTCTCTTATTGTTTCATAAGTGAGTAGAATACAATGTATATCATCCAAATAGAGAGATTTAGGATCCTCATATTCTAAATATGATACATTGGAATACAATTTATCTAGAGGAATTCTTATAATCTTTTTAACAATAGATGAATCATTCTATTTATCACTAAAACTTCTTATAGTGATTACAATTTCAATTGAACCTTGTAAAGAACCCCCCACCATATTCATCGTCTTCCATTTTATAATCTTTATACTTCAATGTCCATATCTATAACCTTTCTTTCTTTAGTTTCATATTTCCTTTATAGATATTTTTTAACTGTTCAAAGATGAATTTAGTTGTTCCAAAACCTTTAACCCTCAAAAACTTACTTTTAGAGAGGATGTAAAGTATAATTTTATTATCATCATTCTACAGATGTGTATTATCTATATCTATTAAGGGTGCATCCTTAATAGGAGGTGTGAAACCATTTTTGACAGTTTCAATAATTTCATAGCCAATGGATAAAATATTGTGTAGTATTCAATATTTGTAAATATGATAATTATTTCTATAGAATATTAGAATCCCCTTACTATAAACATAGTTATAAAATTCCCCGATGGTCTTACTATTATTTATATATCCAAGAGTTTATGAAGGAAACCTTGGATCAGATACCAATTGAAAGGACCGATCATGATCTGGGTGACCACTAAGAGGATGGGAAAATTAGTGGTCTTCCTTTATAAGTTTTTCATCTGAAAAAAACATTCATCTCCAAATACAGAGAATTGGATCTACTGAAAAATAACTCATAGGAAAACCCACAAGAGTAAAAAAATATACAAGGTTCATTAATTAATAGTTGAATCTAGTCCTTTGAATGGTTTTTTAATAATCCAAGACTGCACATCCACATGAAAATAATTTTTTTTGGTTTACATCAAGAATGGTGTATCTTTTACTTTCATATAACTATAGTACCTTAATAGTGCATATAGTTCATTCATAGATAATTTGATAGAATAATATTTTCAATAGATAAATAAATATTCACCAATATTCTTCAATAAACCATTATTAGGCTACTTGAATTCTCCACACATTTCTTTTTATAAGTTATTATTCTTCAATTTCTTGCACAACATATTTAAAGACTTTATTAGGAACTTATATATGTAATAAAATTCATCTAAAACTCATTTTTCTGGTATCACACTATTTGATACCCATCTATGGTACATTTCTATATTATACCAAAAATATTGGTACCAATATATCTAGTACCTCTTCATCAGATTCCACTCTATCTGTCACCCTTCTTTCTATTACCTCTCTATCTGGTGCTTTGAAAAAATGATCTCCCAATTTTCTCAATCGTAACCTCACTTATTTGACAACAAGAACAACATCACCAACTACTTCATAGTTATCTTAACCCTCATTATATATCGATTATTTTTATGAAAATCATTTGAGGAGTGCGAACATCAAATTCAATCTTCCCACTAAATTTTTTAATTTTATCTCAAGTCACCCTTTAGTTTTACACCTTCAAACCTATGATTAAATTTGTGTAAAAAACTTTATGATAACATCATCATATATCTAAATCAATGATAATAAAATCTTCATTAAATTTTGGATAGAATCACGATCTTTCTATTATTATTAATTGGGTGTTGGGCATCCAAATCATATTCATTACAATGTAAAATTTAATAAAACCATTATAAATATCCTCAAATATTCTTCTTGTACATCTTCATAATAAATATTATGTATAAAAATGATCTATATTTTATAACATCATATGATTATTAATTTTTTAGTTCCCCTACATATTATAGTCTTCTTAATTATCATTTTGATGATATTTATTGGTTTCCTCTATTCAGAGCCTCCAAGGTATCTTTCTCTGATAAAAATTTATCTAGAAATATTTTCATGTTGAATTTAATTCAGAAAATATAGTTCTAATGACATTGTTTAGAAACCTTTATCTAATTAATTTTCATGGAAACTTCTATCTGATAACTTCACTCAAAAACCTCTATCTAATTACTTTTCCTATAGAACTCTATCTGATGATTTTTATTAGAGACCTCTATATGATTCCTTCATAAACATTTTCCATCCAGTAGACTATATCCAGAAGATCTATATTCCTTCAACTCATTCCTTTAAAATAGCTGATATATATTCATGAATACCTTAAAGTAATCATTATGTCTGGTAGTGTATATAATAGGAAATCATTTCATTATTTTTATTAAATCAAAAACTCAATTTTAATTCCTTGTGAACACTTTGGGATAATCACTATCATTTATTTTGACAACATAAGTCTTCTAGACTTTATCTGATTATCTCTATCTACTAGATGCGTATTTCTATATCTGGAAACATCATAAAAAATTAATAGCATTATTAGTTGATTTATATATTAACATAAAATCATCAAATCATAATAAATCCTTCTTTATACAAATTAACTTCATTAAAAACTTAAAACCTCTTAGTCTCAACATATTCCATTACCACACAAGCCATATTGTCCTTTACTACTTTTAGTTTTGGTTATTTATGGATCAGATTATACCCATGGAGGTTGCAATTAGACTCAAATATGGATTAAAGTGAGGGTGTTAAAAGGTGAGGAAGTGATTTATTTGTTTAAATCTTTATATTTCATCATATATATATTCTTGGTTTACATTTTATTTTCAGAACTATCTATTTTGAATAGACATATGATTTACAGATGGGTAATTCTTGAGTTTCTAGATAAAATATTCTATTTATTTAACTACATTCCTTAAGGAAAACCATTCTCAAATTGTTTTTAAAAAATTACCATATACTTATGCCAGCCTATGGTGATTAATAATTAAATTTGGGTTATCATACGTCGGCATGTGTGCCCAATTAAAGAGTGTCCTATATCTAGTTTGTGAAAAATGGCATCAGAGCCAATAGCCAGCCAAAAGTATAGTGGCACTGCTTGTGATTTATTTTTCGGGACCAAAATTAGGAATTTGTGCATTAAATGGGTGGAGAGTGTAACACCTCTAAATGAATGAGGCTTAAAAGACAAAATTTCACAACCCATGTCTATAAGTGGAACCTTTATTTTTGAGAGAACTCCTGATTAGAACTCTATAGTTTATCATGCTTGTTTTAGAGTTGTGTTATATTGAGTGTCCTCATGGAAAGTCTCTTATATTTTATATTACTGAGGAAAAATTACTCTGAAATAATCTTTGTCGGCATATGGCTCATTCATTAGTCTAAAAATTTATCATGTATGATAATAGCCTATGGTGTACTAGAAAGTAACCCAAGGTATTATAGGATACCCATGGGGTCAAATGTAAAAGTTAATGACCCATGGAGTCCAAGTTATGAAAATATATATCATATAAAATGTTTATAATTTGGTCTTGTTTTCATTATTCCCTTTTTATTTAGGATGTTAGGTAGATTGGAATAGGGTTTTCAGGGCATGAGTGGAAGTTATGGAAATATTTTTCCTAACTCTTACACAAAATAAAACTTGATTTACCATGCGAAGTGGGGTTTGAGTATCAAATTTTGGTTTATTTTTTTAGAGTATTTTGAATTATTTAAAGGACATATATTTTGAGGGAATATAATGGGAGTTGAACTAAAAACATGAAAGGAGCTCACATATCCTAGAAAACTAGGTGTATCCTATGTGTTTGGTTTGATATGACTTTAAGTAGTAGTTTCATGATTGGAACATGGTCCACTAAACCTTATGGCCAAGTCATTACCAACCACTATCCCCTCTTGATATGTTTTGGCATCAAGTGATGTTATTAATTCTATTTTGATTTGTGTTTGGTAAAAATAGGTTGGTTTTAAAGAGAAAAATGGTTTATATTTTAAATTGATAAAGTGGAATGGAAATTTTAAAAGCGTATTTAAAATAAATATTGGTGTTTTTAAAATGAAATGTTGGAATTTAAAAAATATTTAAACAAATTATATAAAGATAAATTTATTTTTAAAATTGAATCTTGAGATTTTGGGAATATATTTTCTAAATTTTTTTAAATGGATTTTATTTTAAGTGTGAGTATAATTTTTTATAAAGGGAATTGGTAATTTTAAATTGGTTTCCAGGGATAATTTGAGGTTTTAAAAATTAAAGGGGGTGATTTTGAAGTGGTTTTGATAGTTGGTTTTCATTATCTCAATTTTTTCCCCTTGAGTGATAATCGTTATTTTTTCATTTGAGTTGGGTTTTTATTTTGGGTGAATATTATTTATGTGTGATGTGTTAATAATTGACAATATGTTTCTTTGTTACTTTTAGTATGTCTCCCAGAAAGTTGTTGATCATTTTTTGGTTTATAATATTATATATTATTGTTCTTGGTGTGATTATTTTTTGGTTAAGTTTTCTTATGCATCTTTAGATTTTATTTTTCATGTATTGTGATGCATGAGGTTGTGTTTCACCTTGTTGATGAGAATTGTTATTCTAATAATTTTGTGTATATATGGTTGTGGTTATAGATCTCTCAAGTTGTTCAAACATGGGTAAAACCTTGGGTGTGTTCTTTGGGTGACTAGGAAGGATGTTGAACCAATCAAGTTTATGATTTGTGTGGTGATGGTATGAATTTTTATGAATGGTTGTGATCAATTTCTGAAGATGAGAACCTAGGTAACCTTTATGTGTTCATTGACCCAAGGATAGTGAAATTCTATTTTTATGAGTCAGGGTCATGGTATATGCCTCCTCTTTTTTTACCTTTGATTTTAAGGATTTCTTTGGTTAACTGGTCCCTCTTTATCTTCAAGACTTTTCTTTAGGAGTTATGGATTCCGCATGTTCATTTTGAGAGTAATGGTTACTTCTAGAGTTTATGAATGTGAGTTTTATTGGAGGATTTTTTAGTATCATCAAGTGATGGTTCAAGTTTTGGGTTAGTAACCTTTAGTATAACTCTCTACGTTGTTTATATTTTTCTATTTTCATTCTTATCATTGGACGATAGGTTTCTATTTGATTATTTCATCACCAAAGATTGTTTTGAGAGTTGTATGTTTTTTGAATTATGGATCATGTCTCTATAGAGTGATCAACCTCATTTATTTTGGTTTCAATTATTTTTTGTGTTTTGAAGTGTCCCTCTTGAAAGTCATGTTAAGCCAACAAGTTAGAATCATCCTTAAATGGTGGGTTGGACCACTTTAGGTCTTAGATTTATTAATCCTTCCTTAGTAGTTCGGGTGTGACTTGTGAATCTAGGAGTCATGTCAGGTTTAGTAGTTCTGTTTGTTGATCTCTTTTTGGTTTGGTTCAATTTAAAAGTTATCATTTTAGGAGTATTTCCTTTGGGATGAGATTTCCTAACTTTCTTTGAATTTAGTGAATTTTTAGAGGAAGGAATTTTTATGGTGGGTAGAATTGTTACACCCTAACCTCCTATATCTTAATTATTATGCTTATTTATTGTATATAAATTTTTTCATTAATTTTTATGTCAAAACGTTCTTAAAATTTTAAATATATATTTTTTAGCACAGAAACATGGGCAACACATGCTTATAAGACAAGATGTCATAATCATGTTCCCATGTCTATAGCCTAATAATGGTATTTTTCTTAGTTAGTTAATGGTTTCCCAAAAAGGGTAGTGAAACCTTATTGGTGCCCTAGTTTTCCAAATGAAGGGATCACCTTTCGATAAACTATGTGAAAACCCTGTATTGTGACTACTATTTTATAAATGATAAATTTCCGAACTATACCCCTTATATTTTTAATCCCTCACTCCTCTTTATTTATCAGAAAAATACAATGCACACCCATCAAGTGGATCCCCCACATGTTCCTCTCCTCCCATCTCCCCAATCATTTCGACTGTTCTTCCCTCTGATTTCATGTGTGATCATCTCAGGTTAGGATCCATCCCTGTTTATTTCCTTTATCATATCTTTATTCTTATTATTTCTCCCACCCACACACTACAACTCACCCTAGGATGAATCATAAGTGTGATATAGGTTTTAAAATTATATGTCCTTGGTTATTAGGGTGTTGATCTTCCATTAAATCCTTCCTCTCACAATTCTTATAGTTTTTTCTTCATCTTCACAAGTTCATGGTAGCGATTTCCATGTGTTTCAATTTTTTGTAGATTTTTTTTACTTTAGATTAATAAATTATTATCCCAATATATAAATATATATGTGTGGTATATTAAATTAAATGTTTAGATGGATTTTAAGAATAAATTCCATATTTACAATGACATTTCTTCAATTTCAAAAGTGTTTTCAATGGTTGAATGATTTAAATTAACTTTTGAATAGTTTATATATATATAGAGAAATACTTATGTGTATATGTGTAAATATATATATGTATGTATGTATATATACATATGTACATGTGTTTTTATAATTACATATATATTGGTATAATTTCATTTACTTATTTAATAACATATATAAATATATATATCTGTGTGTGTGTGTGTGTGTGTGTGTCAACTAGTTTTGAAACCAAATACCCACTTGGAACTTGAAAATCAAAAAGGTTATTTAAAATATAGAATTTATTTGTAAATGTATTTTATATAGGGTTTAAAAAATATATTATTTATTTTTAATGTACAATTGTAAGCCATATTTGGTACCTTATAATGAAATATAATATTATTATTTTAATTATAATTTTTTTATAATTTGTATTTTGGTTTTATATAAAGTTCATTATGATGGTCATGTCTATTTTTAAAGTAAATGTAGTGCATGTGGAATTATTTGAGATTGATGGTGGAATTGGTTTAAGAGTGATTTACAAATGAACTTTCCAATTTATTTTTTAATGATGTATCTTCTTCTCATAATTATTCTCGCATGTTCAAACTTCATGGGAAACCTGGGTACTTTGGAATACTAACCTATAATGGAAGGGGTGTTATTCTCTAAATCATGTGTTAACCTGGCTCGTGATGTAGTGTTTTTTATGGAACCCCACTGGCTAGTGCAGTGGACATCATTTCATCCCAAATTGAAGATATTCCTAATTAGTGATGTAGAAGTTTTAGGTTCCCCAATCCTTAGTGACCTCAGTGTGATTCTCCCTTGATGCCTATATTTTGGATGACTGATTGTATGGTTTATCCTTTGAACTTGTCTTACTTTATAGACACATAATTATTTATACCTTAATATTTTTTCTACTTACTAAATTTGGCCTCTTTACTACTTCACTTTATTTATGGTTCATTTATATTATGCCGTATTGGATCCACTTTTACACAATTTTCCTATATTATGGATATGTTTTTAAAATTTATATTATTGTATTAAAATTATAAATTTTTTTGAGTGGGTGTATTTATAAATTATATTTTAAAAAGTATCTTTTAAATTGTGGATTTTTCTTAAAAAGGGGTCATGGCCTGACAAATGATTTTTAGTTATTATTTTTATTCAATAAAAATAAATGGTATTTTTGTGAAAACATGTTTATGTATTCTATTTTCAAACTAGTTTTTATGGTCTATTTTGAAAAACAAAGTTGAATGGACTCTATAGTTATTACCTATATGTAAATTTTTTATTGCATCGTACTCACACCACTCAGTGTTTATAAACAGGTTGGCTATAAAATTTTAGATTTAATTCTTCGATGATCATGTAGAAAGTTTATATTTAAGAGTGTGACCTTGGTCGTATGTGACCACTTTTTCCATTGTGTTAGTTTTATTTTGGTTTCCTTTATCACACCATACAAGTAGGCCTTTACTACATTAAGTTGTGGTTGTTGGTGGATCACATTATACTAGTGGAAGTTATAGTTGGACTCAATGATGGTTGTAGGAGAGGAAATTAAAGGGTGACTGGTGGATTTATTTGTTTAAATTATTTATAATATCTATATTTTTTTATTTTTTTTATTTTTTATTTTTATGATTGTCCATTTTATTTCTGGAAAGGTTGTCCGATTAACATAGGGGTCATGCTAGAATTGATGAAGAAATTGTGCAGCTTATTTAATTATCATAATTTGGGAAGAACATTTTCAAATGGTGTTTACTAAATACCCAGACACTTTTTTAATATCGTGGGGATTAAAAACATCCTTTGAATTATCATAGGTTTAATTGGGTGTTTTGTTCAAGGGTAGCTTAGGGCTAGTTTTTTGCACCAATTTTTTTTGGGATTGGCCTAACCATTTATGTACTGTAAACGTTTGGGCTTGGGATAACCACCCATGTACCAAAGCCTTTTAGGATTAGTCTAAAAACCAATGCACAAAAAACATATATCATGATATATAAAACTTTTACCAGTGTATTGGAAGGATATATAGGTCCCCAACTGTTACATAATGATAAACCATATATATGACTACCACATTAAATCAATCATTCAATATATCATGAAAATACTATTGAAACAAAATGGGTTTCATATCATTTAAAATGGTATCATATAACATAAAATCAAGATTAGATTCATTGATACATAAAATTTAATCACCCAAAGGAGTAATAAATGATTTAAAGGGTGATCATAAACATTAGTCTATAGTAGGAAGATTTTGTGTAGGTAGAGAGGAAAATAGAACCCGAATAATTTCCATAAATTGTTTTTAACATAGCTCTAAAAAAACATTTATGACAGTTCAAAAATCCATTTAAATGGAATAAAATGTGAACATTGAAAATATTAGTTTAAAATAATTCCAATTATTTAAACATGGAAAATAAATGAGATGAATGATAAGAAAAAAGTGATGGAAGATACAATATACATAAGTGGAATGAAATCCCGTTATTTGTTCTTCTAAATCATTTAAATTTATTTTTAAAACAAAAATTCACAAATATATGGGATTAGAAATTTATTTGAAAAACATAGAAAACATTAATATGGAGATTCATTAATAAAAATTGTTATAAAGTGGTAAAATAAATCATAAGTTAAATTTCAAAAATCTGATTCATTTCAAAATTTTATAAAGAAAGTCAAAAATGACCCATGTGGAAAACATTAATAAGATTACTTCAAAACATTTTTAAATAAATTAAAATATAGTTGGAATTGAACTTAAAATAATAATTTATGTATATAGAAGATAATATTGGAAACATTATAATGAATATATACATGGATGAAAAAGAACAATTAAAAAGGATATGAGTTATTCTTAAAAACATATAATTTTTATAGATAATATAACCCCTCAAAAAAGAATCTTTTTTATGAAAAAATTTAATTCCTCATAGAGAAATATAAAATATCGTAGATAATAGAAAATATACATAAAAATTAATCTTATAAGATTATTTTTAGGGATGAATATTTTTGTCGCAATAAAAATGAAATTGAGTCGACCAAAACCTTACATTGAATTACTGCTTTATAAACAATCTATTACCGCATGTACAATAATAATATACTCATTAAACATAAATATTACTAAATTATTCATATTTATCAACTTTTATATTAATATTTTATATTAAATTATTATTTATTTATTACTTATTTTTATTTAACACTGATCATCGATGTTAATATTTTTAATTGTTCCTTGTCATTTTCTGTATAATAGTTTAAGTCATAATTTCATGATAATGAGTTAATCATATCTATAATAACCAATGTGTTTTAATATAAGTTCTATAATTATTTATTAAGTTATAGTTTCATTAAATAGGAGTTTAAGATAAGGTTTTTTAAGATGAAATCCATAACTTAGTTGTTTTGAAAAATTTCAGTGAATAAAAGGTGATATATTAATAAAAAGTTGAATCAAGATATTATAATTCCAGAACAAAACAAAATTCTTATATTAGTAAAATTACATTCAATTAATTAAGTTTCCATAACCATTCATGATAAATATTTATATCCTCATACATGTATGTTGTCAAACCAACCCAAACAAAAACATGCTATTATCAATGGATGAATATAATTATGAAGTGAAATATCATCATTGAATAAGAATAATGATAATATTTATATTTTACTAGTGAGATAATTCATAATTATTAATATTTGTATGAATAGGTTAGATGGAAAATTATAATAAGGATTTATTACAAAGAACAAAGAAATATTATCTCCTCTTGAAAACCTTCTTGGTTTTAAAGGATGTTGGGAAATATTTCAGAACCAAAATCTACCCTACATGTGAGAGGATTATTAGGTAATGAAATATTATAAATTATATAGGTAAATTTTAATTATAGGTATGGATTCTATGGGGTGGTGGTTCTTTTGTAAGTGAAAGGAGTGGAACTTTTTTAAAATTTTATTACTTAACATTAGAAGGAAAAGTAAATTTCGGAGAATGTGTCTCAAAATTTAAAAAATGATGAATATAAGATAAGTATAGGTAGATAAATCCTTCATCCACTCATTTATAGATACTTTTTAATGATATTTTAGGTTTTTATCCCATTATTTAACATTTTAAACCTATTTTTATCTTTATTGAGGTAACTAGATTTTACCTTGGTAATTTATTTTTTTGAATAAAAATGAAAATAACCATATTAAATAATTTTGAAATTATGATTCAAAATTTATAATCAATTTTATTTAATTTAATTAAAAAATTTATAAAAATTATTTTTAATATAATTACGCCCAATGAAATAAAAATAAATTTTAAAAAAGTATATATTTAAGTATAACAACGAATTCATACTTATCCATGGCAAAGATTATGAATAGTACTGATTTTATTGGTTTATGATTAAAAAATATGTTAATTTTATTTTTTAACCAAGAGTAAAATATAATGTATTATTATAAATACTTAATTAAAGGAAAAGGACAACAATTAATTTTTTATTAGAATAAAATGTAACATAGGATCAAAAATGTTAAACATAGGTTTCTAAATTAAAAATATTATTTATAAATGAACAATTTTACTCCTAAAATTCAAATTTATTTGAAAAAAAGATTTCGAATTTTTTAATTCATTCTTATATCATGATGATGTCATAAAAGTTACGATATTTGTAAAAAAATTATTTTTTACTATTCAATAAAGAAAACTTTTCATAAAAATATCAAAAATTCAAACTAAGATAATTTTGATATGATAAAAAAAAATAAGTTCATTTAGTCAAATTAAAATTCTAAAATTTAGGAATTTAACTTTTAAATTATAATATACAACATAATGAAGAATTGTGTTTATTAAAAAGATGACATTTAAAACCTTAAATGTTCTTAATCATATTTCATATCAATTAATAATTAAATTAGTTTTAATATATTTATCTATGCACTAATAATTTTTATTTTCATAATCCTTTAAAATTAATCATATTCTTTTATAGAAATACATAATATATAGGAAAATATAAGTCTTCAAAAAATATTACTTTTAAATTAAATGATTTTATTCTTACTTTTTTTGTAAAATAGATTACTTATTAACTAGTAATAAATAAACACCTTTGTATTAAACACATCCTTTTAAATTTATTTTAAAATTAAAAATTATAAAATTTTTAAATAAAATAATAATAAGATATATGAAATTTATTACATTAATAATTAAATTTTTATATCATCATTACTTCTACTTACAAAACCCTGAATGATGCATAAGATCTTACGGTAAGCTAAACAATGGTGGAAGTCATGGGTTGTGACATCCCAAATTCCAGAAACCTATAGTTGGTAGTTATAATACATTATTGGTAAAGAATACAAGAGTTACCATGGGATCAAATACCTTAATATTCGTTTAAGACTAGATAGATACATACATAACATTTGAAGACATAAGATACAAAATGAAAAAATTATGAGAACATTATCACCCCTTCCATAATATCCCTTAAAAGTAAACATAGTCTTCCTCTAGGTTTCTTGGGTAAAGGAAAAAATATGTGTGATCTCAAACTCTAACTAAGGAATAAAATACAATAGAAGAATACATAATATAAACAAGTAATGAAAGATATGGAAGTAATAAATAAACAACATGAATATATAGTTAACTGAAAAGAAGGCCATACAATATCTTTAATAATAAATGAGAAAATGTATTCCAATAATAAAAAATCTCATAATAATGTAATGCATACTGTCAGACATCGAAACTTTTTTTCAAGGTCTTGTGCCCAAAAAATTATCCTTTTATGAGAAGAGGAAAACCCAAAAAACCCTAATTATTATGAATCATAATACTTTTCAACACATATAGGCCCCACCCATCACCTTATTAAGTCTAATACATTCAATATAATAGTAATTAATAACTTTCAAACCATTCACTAAGGAACCACTTGATAAATAATACACACACACACACACACACATATTGAGAAATATAAGCATAAAATACTTCCCTATCCAATAGAATAATGTTTATATCTAGGAGAACATTCCTTAATCAACATAAAATCCTTGGGGTATCATAAAGTAATTTGAAGTACCCTTATCAATGAAATATATGGGTAAGGGTACCATCAATGTGTTGGGTTATCCATGGAACATAGTATTTTGGTTTGATATTTTTCATTGGTGGGATAACAAGGAAATGGTACGAAAGATCCTTTATCATGGATTATTATGATCATGTGAATATTCCAAATCTTATCTCATGGGAGTGTCTCACCTGGTGTGCAGACTTAGGCCAACTAATCGTTCATCAGGGTGATGGTTACATTAATGCTAAACCAACACTTTTTAGAGATACTAACCCTATGTGCATCTATTAAATAGTTATATCAACATTTCATAATATATATTGTGATTTATTTTCTACTAAATTACAAAAACATTTACTTTATAAAAACCTAATATGGTTTTTCTACCATGGAAACGATTATGTTTTACAATGATTTTGGTAAATTTATAACCAAAAGAATATGAGAGATGTGTAATAATATATACTTTTAAATACATAAAATCTCATTAATAATATGAAAAAAATTATTCAATGGAAATTTATTCACCACACAAAATAATATAGGCGGTGATTATAACATGATTCCCAAAGAATAAATATTGAGACGAAAAAACACCACTTATAGATTGGGTAGAAATAAAATCCTAACCTCCTAAAGCCGGGGTTATAAAAATGGACTAAAAATATGATTAAAAATCAACATCATGACATAACATCTCTAGTAGGTATTATATAAACCATATAAATGAAATTATTTGTATAATACAAAAATTGTCTCAATGAGAGAAATTTGAGATGGAAAACCCTTACAATGTGTCCTAACATTCATGTACATACTTTAACCCCCTATATAAAAAATATAAAAAACTTACTCACTAGATTAAAAATGTTACTAATATCCATTATCATCAATACTATTCATAAATAGTCATTTTTACATGAATTTTTCTGATTTTACACATCAATGTATATAGTTTTGATCATTTATACTAGTTTCACAATAGTAGTGCTCAGATTTATTTTTCTTCCAAAGTTCATTATAAATAGATCGTTAAAGTAAATTTTACATATTATATATAATAATTAATGATATTTAAAATTATCTTCATAAATTTTTTTAGACCTTATATTTATATATGAATTTGATAATAAGCATGTTTTAGTGATTTGTGATGAACAGAGGGTGTTTTCTTATCTGAAGAAATAAATATTGATATAATATATCAAGAAAAAAAAATAATTATTTCAAAATTTATATCATATTATTCTAGAAACTATGTTTTCCACATTCATTCATTGTATAAATTCAAAGTATTGTTCAAGTGGGTGGTTAAACCGATCCAAATATGAACATACCATGATTTAATGAATGATTATGAGGTGGTTTTGTTTTAATATCATTATAATAGAATCATAAATATCTTATCTAGTATTTATTTGTGAGATATATCATAATTTTGAGGATGATTAAGAATAATTGTGGGATATGAAAATATTACACAATTTGAATAAATTATTATCCTCTTAGTGCACTTATTTTAAATGATTAAATTAACGATGACTATTTTTTGATAATATCATTTATAAGTTATATAATTTTTTATAAAATTATTGAGTCAAAATTATTATTTTAACTTTTCTAGTCATTTTTTTGGAAATTAAAAACACAATTTTCAAATGAATTTATATATTGTTTGATCATACTTACTTTAAGTATTTTTTTACCTTTCATCATTATAATTTTTTCAAATACGTACGATAATAATCGTACTCATGAGTTTCGTACAAATAAGTCATTCCATGATTATCGTAATGAGCCTAAATAATATTTCAATCATACACACTGAATAAATTTTTTATCATACACACTATTTATTTTTTGTACTGACAATATTCTGGTAACGATAAAATCATAATGACTCTTGTAATGAGAATCATCAGATCCTTTAAAAATCATTTTATTGTAACCAAACAACTATATCATAATGAATTTAAAACCATTAAATCAAAATTATTTTGTGTATTTTGTTTTGATATTATTTATTAACTGATGTCATTATTTTAGTTATAAGATGACCATTGGAGTCCTAGGTGACAAAGTCCCTCTAAATTTTCTGGAGAAAATTTTATTGCTGGAATTCAAGATGCCCGTTGGGATATTGCAATATAAATACAAGGAAATTTGAATGAGCTCATAAATTTTTGATGAATTTGAGACATTGTGAAAGAGATATTTCAAATTTATGCTTCATTCTCATGACTCTGAAGGGTTCGGGTTCTGAACTTCTCTTTCTACATAATTGTTACTTCCATGATTTTTTCTCTGCGTAGTGCGACATAGATCATTGGAGATTACTATTGAGTGATTCCTTGGATAGGAAGATATTTGTGCTGGTTTTTTGAGGATTTATAGCTTTATAGGGTAGGAAGATAGAGGCATTGTTCTCCTTCCTAATCGAGGGCTTTCATGGATATAAATACAGAAGTCGATCATCATATTGAGGGATTACCCTAGTGTGGGTAAGACAAACTTGCTTGAAAGTATAAATCATGGGACCTCTATCCAAATATATTAGATACCAATCTATTTGGGTTAAAATAATTATATTCCTTTAATTGTTTAAATTTCCTATAATTTTTAATAGAAAGTGAATCATTTTATATATGCAACTTATTATTCTCTATTTAGTGATTATGGTCTTTGTAATTACGATTTTAGTGATTAAAATCAATTCATTTACCCAATAAGATTCTCTAATATTTATGATAGAATCATTAATTGTTTCATTGTGTTTATTGTAACCATTGTGATTACAATCCATATCACGCTTACTCTGATTAAATCATTTCCTTATTATGAATATGATTAATTTCAAATACAACATTTGGAATACTTATCGTAACCTACTAATTACGATACTTTGTCCACAAAACCTAGGAACCTATCTGATTATTGTTCTAATACATTAAGTGGTTTTGTGAATTAAATTAGTTTAAAAAATTTTAAACTAAGTTTACTTTATGTGAAAAAATGAATGTTTTTAAACTTACAATTCACCGCCTCTTATATTGTTCCATCTGCATATACATTACAATCCAACAGTTGGTATCATAAGAGGTTTACACTAATATTATATATGCTTACATTACTTTTTAAAATTATTGATATTTCATTATTAATATTTTTATTTATAAATATTTTTTACACTTACGTGTATTGTGGAAAAAGATTTTTTGTATTTTTTTAAAGTTTGTATGAATTAATGTCGGTTCAATTGAAAATATCAATCCTTCAAGACCAAATTTTTTTATGGAAATTATTAGGATAATTGGAGAGACATAATGAAAACTATTATAATCAGCATTGGAGTTGATAATTTTATTATGCTAATTTGAGAGTAGAAAATCCCTATCAAGGAAGTTCGAACATTTACAAATAAAGAAAAATAGTAATATCAATTGAATTATAAGGTTTGGAATACAATATTTTTTTCTATGACTAGAAATATATATAGCCATAATTCATCTTGTGAAGCAGCCAAAAATATCTAGAAAAATCAATAAATTACTCATTTACATACTTCTAAAGTTGTTGAAATAAGAAGATCTATGCTAATGGAAGATTATCATGATTTTGAATTCCCTTATAGAGAACTAGTTGTTAATGTTCAATAGAGATTCAAAATAGTTGTGAATAGTCTATAAGACATGGGTGGAAAGTGCTAGATGATGATACCCTAGTTTAAAAGATCATATATCTCATGAAAAATGAATGGGAATAAAAAAGGGTGACTCTTGATGAATCAGGAAAAGTCACAAATGTAACTCTTGATTAGTTGCATGGAACTCTTACAATATGAGAACATATTGGAAGGAGATATAGAAATAATAAAAAAAAGAATGGTGAATTAGGTTTTACTTCAAATTCAAATCAGATTATGGCTAAGACTCATGAAAGTATAGTCAAATCAACTAAGAAAAAAGTTATAGTTCAATCATACTCAAGTGAATCAGAAACTTCATAGAATGAATTGGAAAATATATCTTGAAGAATGAACAAGATTGTTGGAAAAATTAATTTCATTATAGATACAAGAAAAATAATAAGGATAGAAAATACAAAAATGATACTAAAGTTACGTTCTCTGAATTAAATAAATTTAAACACATTAGACCAAATTGTCCTAAGCTGAAATGAAAAGACATAAAAGAAATACATTGTGTGTAGAATTAAAAAAAGTAATATAAGTCAAGATTAATGAAAGTAATAAAGGGAAATGACTCTTGGAGTGATAGTTGTGGAGAATCTTTAGATGAATATTTAGATAATCAAAACTCTAGACAAAAGAATATTAGTCTTCCTTTTAGAATACGCATTAAAAATAATTGTTTCATGGAAAATGTACACACTACTAAATCATTGACTAACATGTATTTAAATTCAAATTATACTTATGAGAAGAATTCCACATCTTTAAATAAAGAATCATCCTTATATAGTGATAATAATACATTACCTTAATATTAAGAGGTTTCTACATTTTCCAAATTGATTGAAAATAAAAACATGAAAATTAAAAATAAAATTGAAAAGGAAAATGATGTAATAATTGTTTTAACAAAATATGTATTAGATATCTCAAGATATCATGATAAAAAAAGTTGCTAAAATTGATTCTATATCTAATAAACTTGAAGAAGAAAATTTAAAGAATTATAAACTTTATAAATAATTTGAAATAGTCATTTATGAGAAAAATGTTTTAAAAACAAAACTAACTTCTAAAATTAATACTATTGTTGATAAATATTTTGTTTTAATACTAAAGTATGAAACATTTGACGAAATTTACCACTGGTAAAAAAGTTTTTGACAAAATGTATAAACAACTTCATCCACAATGTAATAGTTTAGGATTGGGATATACTCTTTCAAAACTTGTTTTTAGTAAAAATTAATTTATTCTTTAAAATGAAACCTATTGCATAAAATGTCAATGTGGGGGTCATTGGAAGAAACATTTATCCACAAATAAAATTCAATATTTAGGGTTCCACAAATCTCATTTTTTAATACAAATTTGGATTCCTAATTTTTTTTTTCTAACATTTATAGATCCATGAAATTTTGGATTAAAAAATTCTAATTGTTTTTCTCTTAGGAAAACAATGGAAGTACCAACAAAAATAATATATAGTAAATTGATGGAGGATGTTCACATCATATGACTGGTAACAAATATTTGTTTGAATATATTATTGAAATTATAGGTGGAAGAGTTACCTTCAAAGACAATTATCAAGGAAATATTGTCGGTATTGGTAATATTGTTATTCTCAGAAAAGATTTTATTTCAAAAAATTTGTTTTTAAAAGGTCTTAAACTCAACCTTATAAGCATAAGTCAATTATTTAATGAAGGTTACCTAGTAAATTTTAGGAATGATAAATTTTTAGTACACAATTCCAAGGATGAATTCATTCTTTATTCCCATTGGAATGAAATTGTTTACACACTCAACTTAGAAAACGTTAGGATCCAAGAATTACATGGACTTAGTGAAATAGAATTTAAATCTTGGTTATGTAATAGAATATTGGGACACTTTAATCTTAGAAAATTGTGTAAATTGTCTATGAAAAGACTTATTAAGGGTTTATCAGTACTTAAATTTGTCTGTGACCCTTATAAATATGGAAGGCAATGTAAGTCAATATTTAAATCAATTAGTGAAGTTTAAACTTATGATGATTTAAAGTTGGTGCATATAGATGTATTTGGTCATACAAAAAATGGAAGTATTGGAGGAAAGTATTATGTATTTTTTTAGTTGATGACTACATTAGATATACATGGGTATATTTTCTAGAAAATAAATATGAATCATATTATCATTTTAAAACTTTTGTATCAAAAGACAAAAAAGTGAAAACCTTCAATTGATAACTAATCATGGTGGAGAATTTGTAAATTATTATTTTGATAATTTTTGTAGTAATAAATTAATTACACATATCTTTTCATATCCCAAAACTCCTAAAACAATGGTTTTATTGAAAAAAGAAATCATATTCTTAATAAACCTTCTTAGAAAAATCATACATAATACCTTTCGTCATAACCTAGGTAATGAAAACATAAGAAAGGGTGAGCTCAGATGCTCAGTAAGGTAAAAAAATAGATATCGATATAACATGACAATATTGGTATGAGAACATGATAATGACATTTGAAAAACTATACCCTTCATATCATAGATCATAAAAATGATTTTTGGAATAAATCTTGGTAATTTATAAGAAATTAATCATAATGGAATCAAAGAATATAATCCATGAGATCATAACATTTTCACAAGATGTAGATTTGTGGCATACACATAATCATAGAAAATCATTTCATTATAAGTAAAGTATCATTTCCAAAATGATCATATTGTAATGGGTTCAATCCCTAAACCATCATAGTTTTAAAGGTTCACTCTAATGATATAAAATTGTAAAAATTCCTTTACTGAACTAGGTTTACTCCCCATTCTAGTCTTGTTTATCTCATAAGATATCAATCTTTACCCAATGCGTTTGAGGGAGATATAGGTCCCACCCATCATATAATTAAAATCATACATATGTGTGTCACAAGATCATGAAGAATTCATCATGTTATAACCAATGAAAATAATTTGGTTTTATAAACATTCTATCATGTCGTACCCCATGGATGAGAAATGATTTTTATAATCAATTCATAAATTTATCCTAGTATAAACTGTGGAAAAGGAACAAGCTTCATAAAAATATTTTTTTTATAATTATAAACCATCTAGAGAAAAATAAGTATGGTATCATCAGATTATGTCCCATGTAAAGCTTAAGTAACATCAAAGTATTACATATTAGAAGGAAAATGATTTTGAAGTATCACTTAGATCATTTTTTTGAGGAAAATAAACTTTCCATTTTGAAAAATCTTTTTTAAAATATAAAAATTTAAAACATATTAAAAAATATATTTTATTTGAAAATAACCTTTGAAACATTTAGTGGAAGTTTTAAATAATTTAGTGACCATGACATTGTAAAATTCTTTTTATACCGTGTATGTTAAAATAAATATTTATTTTACAATTTTGGTAGAGTCCAAAAATTTTTATATCAAAAACAACAAGAATATTATTTTTAAACCATTTTATAAAAACTCAAACACATGTAAAAATTTATTTATAAAATCATTGGTAAACTATAAAAAAAATTAAAACATTTTTATAAATCATGGACATGGAAGAAAATTTATTTTTTACCAAAAGAGAAATAAATTCAATTTTCTTAAAAACATTATTTTGGTCTATTTAATAAATAGAGGAAAATTAATTTAAAATATATACTATCTATAAATAAAAATTATATCATAATATTCATGATTTTTTTGAGATATAGATCAGTATATTTCATCATCAGAATCATAATCATAAACAATCCCGAAAAATAATTAGATTGTAATATAAGACCTTTACCACTTTGGTAATGTTTAAATCATAATCTCAATGAAATATATAACCTTATACGGATATTAATATACCATAATATTCATAATAGGAATCATAAAATATTTTTATTAGTAGAATATGAACCACACAAAAGAAATAGGTGGTAAATATGGCATGTGTCCCACAAAAATTATAGTGAGACGAAAATCCCCTTACATTTTTGTTAACTTTTGAATAATAACCCACATGAAATAATAACATTTAAAAAATAATTAAATATAATTAAAATAGGTATATTCATGATATAAAATTTACAAGGGTCTGTATATACACCTCATAAAAGAATATATGGGCATAATATAACTTATTTCCCAAAGAGGATAATTTGGAACGAAAATCCCTTACCTTAAGTCTTGAATTTATTCATACACATTCAAAACTCATGTATAATAAATATAATTTTACTAAAAATATATTACATAACCATAATCATATATATCATTCCATATATTACTTACTTATGACCTTTTATTTCTTGTTTATTGACAATTCCCTGTTAAAATCATGTTTTTGGTAATAAATATTTCGTTTTCCATGTATATTTCGGTTTGGTATTTTTGGTCCTTTTACTTTGATCAGGGTTACATAGTACAAAAAAAATAAACATGATATAAATGTTGTATATATTCATTACACGTGTATTTTGAGTAATAAATTAAAGTCAGAGACAGAAAATGATTTACACTATTCATAGAGATGGTAGGTCATAAATATGCATGAATTTTGTTTCCATTCTCTCGACAGATGGAATGAATTAAAGGTAAATATTAATTCACTTTTCCAGAATAATTTTTATTATATATATATATCATATATATTCATTTAATGTTTCACTATTACCATCCATGTGAGAATAAAATGAAAAACATATCACATCACTTCATGGAGGCAGTAGTCCGCATGTATGCAAGAGCGATGTTATAATTTTCCAAAATATTGGAAGGTAAGAAGGAAGGAGTAATATTATAATTTTGGGAGTTTAAATATTTCCAAAATATCATTTATAAATATTAAATCCATCATTATCTCCAACTATGAGAGGTGGTGATGGAAAATGAATTACATTGGTTCACGAGGCGGTAGTCTTCCATAATCACGATTAAAAGTTTCATTTCCCATTTAATGGATTTAGAGATGAATGTAGGTAATGAAATTAAAATAATAACATATCAGTATATGGGATATAATTATTTTATTATATCAGTATAGTCTAAGAATATTTTAATGATATGGAATAAGAAATGAAATAAAATCAGTTGGTTAAGAACGATACCTCTACTTCGAACAACCCCCTTAAGTTACCACTAAAATACTTATTAAGAGGGGTTCCTAATCAAAATGATGCCACTATAATGTGGATATTTAATTATTTGACATATTTTTTTTTCCATTCAAAAAATGATTTAACGTGTAAATATTTGAGGATAGTGGGAAGGCCTTTTATAATTGGGGGAGAGGACACAGTTGGAATTTCTGAAAAGAAAACATTATACCCACATTTTACACATTTTAAAAGGCACAGAAAGGGATCATTATATAATATTAAAAGACATAAGGTTTAAATATTACCATAAAATTGTATTTTTTAATTTTATATATAATTTTATCCATTATCATTTTAGTTTAACCCCCATTAAATTCATTTTAACCTTAACCGTGATAATTAATTTTTAATATTCTCATTATTAATTTTTACTATTCTCATTATTAATTTTAAAAAAATAATATTAACCTAATCATATAATATTAATTATTATTATTAAATATATCGAATCCATTTTACTAAATTAAATTAAAAAAATTAGAATAATTAAATTTAAAATTCAACCCACATATGCGGTAAAAAAGTGGTTTTCAAAAGAAAAAAGTTTTCATAAGTATATAAAGTTTTCATATCAAATTTTAATATAAAATTGATTCGAATGACCTAAATTTCATGAATTATGAAATAATTGAAAAATTTTACATCCAAAATCATCTTAAAATAATTTAACTTGTGAATACGTTAAACTAAAAAGTTTTTTTAATAAAAAACAACATTTTTACTATTTATTAAATAATTAGAACTTTCGAAAAAATACAAAAAATTAAAAAAAAATTATTTTGAAATTATTATTCCAAAAAAGAAGTTAATTTTATAAATTATATTTTCAAAAATTGTAAAAAATTAATTATATTATTTTCTCACAAAAACTGATAAAAATCATTTTTGGATAAAAATATATTTTCGAAGCATATAAGGGATTTACCAAAAATTAAGTACATCTTTATCAATATATTTTATTTATCTAAAACCTTCATAATTATTTTTTTAAATTAATTTATTATTATTCATTCCTTTAATTTTAATGTCTAGGTTATAATGGTCATGTTTAAATAATAATATGTTTAATAGGATATCATGGTTTGTTTTAAATTGGTGTTTCATGTAACGTAAACTATCAAAAAGATTAAATTTATTAGAAAAAATATATTACATAAAATCTTAGGGTTTTAAAATACCTCAAATATTTTCATGATGATATTCCATATATTTGTTCGACATTTTATAATTCTTATAATCTCTATCCTTTTATGATATTGTTTTATCTTATTCTATGTTTTCATGTGACAATATACAATACTTTTACCATATGATTCAATGACATACTTTTTTAATCTTATGATATATCGCCCCATTATTATCCTATTTTATCACCTTAATGGGATTTATGGATCACCCCTTCTTCATTATAGGTCCCCAGGATATCATATGAAATGATGAGAGTATAGCGAGCTTTAGAAGCATGTTATTAATATGAAAATAAAATATTATGTAGTTTATTTATAACGTGTTTTACTATGTTACTAATTTCACAAAGATGATAAATCTATAGATTTTTGTGTTTTTATGAATTTTCATGTTAAAATTGATGTAATATTATGTTTAAGAGATACAAGATTTGATTCAAATGTCTCTTACTTGTTCTTGGTTTTGAAAATCACAATGCACTCATTATGAAGGTTATTTAACTTCAAGATTTTTATTTGATGTTTGTATGTGTGGATTGTATCTTTTTATTATATGTTTCGATGAAATAATCCAAACCATATGATTTCTAGGATATGTTGAAACATTATGATGGTGTGTTGAACTACTTAATCAAAAGATAGATCTATATTCAACAGTAGAGAATGAATATTGTAATTCAATTACAAATGAACCCTATGATAATAGAATATGACCATTAGAGTTTGTTATTCCATCTCTTATAAATAAATTGAGGGATTCAACGAACAATAAATTAAAAATTTATTTCATATTATTACAAAATTTCCAAAAATTTGATTATGAGTAAAGTTGTGCATTATCAAATTTCTTTATAGTGATTTATTTTTCAATATGTTTCCATGTGTTCTTAGATATATCATTCTTAGTATTTTCATTATAAAGATCCAATTTTTTATATTATAAGTTTTTATCTTCCTTTATTTGTGATCAAAGAGGTTTTTGTGTGGAATCTAAAACTTTCGATCATTGATATCAATGAAAATATGAGGTGAGATGTCTAATACTTACGAACTATGAATATTGATAAAGTATGGGGTTCTTAGATTTGTTTTAAATTTTTGTTATATTGAAGGGGCTATTGGGGCTAGATTTACCTATTATAGATAGTTTTTCAAAGTGTTTTCTGGTGTGCAACATGTTACTACCAAATAGATTAGTCAAAAAAATTTCATGTGTTTATAAATTTGATAAATTGTGTTTGGTCGACCAATCCACCATGTGATTTTTATAGGTAATACTTCCCCTAACTATAAGTGTTTGGTAAAAATATACTTTTTAGGTTTTTGAGGATTGTAATCCTTAACTTTTTACATTATTTATTAACTGTAATGTGACTGTTTATATTTATATTGTCTTCTGTATATAATTTAATCTGTATTACTTCCAAAAGTTTATTTTCAAATGCATTTATAACATAAAATTTAAAATGGTATCACTATGATGCTCTAATTCTATCAAAACTTATAATTTCAAATAAACTATATACTCGAGTGGGAAAAAATATTAGTTAGTTATTGAATAAAATTAATCTCTACTGTAGTTTTCATATCTCATCTACTGAGATAGAATTTAACACCATATCCATTCCCTTCATTTTATTTGATTCCAACACTTGGTATCAAATATTACTCTTCTTTATTTAAATTTTCATAAATTATAATTTTTTTAAGAACTATTTTCCATTTTGTTTAAACTAATGTGTAGAAGATATTATATTTTTTATTTTTAATATGGTAGGGATTTCTATGAAAATCATTAATAATCTGACTCATAGAAGGACATCAATTATTTTATTTTTGGATAGTGTAAATATTGATGTGATGGGATGGATTTTTTATCAATACTAGACTAGACCAAAACCATATTATGACTGTAAATTAAAAAATTTTAAAGAAAGAAACATTTTTGTTTACTTGATAAGAGAAGCTAAAATTTCAATCTAATTAAAAACTACATAATAATTTTCTATACATTATGACAATAAATATCTACAGTAAAATTTTATCATGTGTGATAGTAAATAAAATTTGAAAAAATATAGAAATTTCTCTTTTTTACATCAAAAGTTCTAAATACTCAAAGAGAAATACTACACGTTGATTTTTAGATTTTTTATATTATACCTAATAAATCAACTATGAAAATTAATCAACATATTATTATAGTAGTTAATGTGTTAAAATATATTAAAGGAAAATAAATTACAGATGAATAGATGGTAGAGAATTTTATTGATATTATTTTAAAGTAATGGGAATCCAAGTGAAAATGGTTGATGATAAAAAGTGTCTAGAAAAGCTTAGATTTTATGACCTTATTGGGACTCTCATTCAATATGAGACTCACCCAAAGAGAGATGTTAATAAGGATAATAGATATAATATGGTTTTTATCACTTCAACTTTTTCTTCCCAAGAATCAAAGTATACTAATAAGAAGAATAAATCTAAACATCAATCAGATGGTAGAAATTTAGAATCAAGTGAAGGTAAAATTTCTCTACTTTCAAGGTTCATGAAAAATATTATTGGAAATAATAACTTTTTGTATGATTTTAAAAGGAAAATATAATTAAATTATGAAATTAAGGGTTCTATAGAAACTATCTATTATGTGTAAACAAAACAAAGGCATATCAGACCTGATTTTGAAATCCTAAAGAAGAGGAAGAAGGATGGGTAATCTTCAAAGATAAATGAGATAAAATCATTCAAAGAAACCAATGATATATGGGATTGTGGTGAGGATCCATTATCCAAAAGAATTGGTGATTTATAGAGTTATGATAGTCTAAATATCATTGTTTTTTAATAAAAAATCATCTAAATGATTCTTGCTTTATGGGGAAGGTCTTTATTGATAAACCTGCACAACTATCTCTTGATATAAATTTTTATTTTACCACAAATGCTGACAATAATTCAATTTCCTAATAATATGTGAATGATATTTTATTATTTAAAGGGATGTCCAGATGTGTTACTTTACTAGAGAGTAAAAATTAAAAGTTAAAGAAATACCTTGATTTAGCTAATAAATATTTATCTAAAGATGATGATAAATTTTCTAAATATACCTTTCAAATTTAGATGCTTACTTCTGCGGTATATTCTAAATCTAATCTGTTTTCAAATAACAATGATCAAAAGTAAATATTAAAACCAAACAACAATGTTTTTTGTTTAACTATTCATTTATCTAATTTTACATTCAGTATGGATAATATTGATATGGTTTTAAGATAGTTGAAAATAAATTTTAAATATTATGGAATAGGTTTTAATTTCATAGAGTCGAATTTCTAGTAATTATTTTGTTCCAAAAAAATCATCATTCTATACTTAATATTAGAGGTGAGGTTATTGGAAAAAACATTATTCTTTGAAAATAATTCAATCATTCAAACTCATAATGAATATATTTATAGAGATATAATAGTTATTCAAAATCATTGGGTTGAGAAAATGTGGGTTCCTAAGGTTATTTTTACGAACATTTATTGATCCAATCATGTTTGGGTACAAAACTCTTAGATCTCACTAATTTTGGGAAGATAGGCTGAGTACCAGATGATAAAACACTTGGTATATGGCCATTGGTTGTTCTATGCACATGACAGGTGATAAGTCTAAGTTCAAAAACATGTAAATTGAAAGGTGGGTGGTTTAATTTTTGAGATAATTAATAAGGGTTTATTATTGGTATTAGTGATAATTTTTTCATATTAATATTTTAATTTCAAATATATTTTATGTTTTAGGACATAAACACAACACTATTACCATAATATAATTTTGTGATGAATGTTCCTCTATGAACTTCTGTTGCCTTCACAAGTTTATAAGCAGTATATGTTTTCCCAATTGGTGGGAAAGATAATGTTTACAAGATATACTTAAAAGACCATAGATACTGAAAATTGCCTTTTCTTAGTGTTGTTAAAGATTAATCATGGATTTGGTATAAAATAGCATGACATTGTAATGTTCAGATTATAGCTAAAATTTTGAATAGAGAACTAGTGACGGAGCTACTAGAAATTATGTTTAATTCTTAAAAATTATATGACAATTTATGATTTAGTATGAACCACAAGTCAATTATTAAACCTAGTGGTTAATTCTCTACTTTTAGATCATTAGGGTTAGTGCACATTGACCTTTTTAGACATAAAGAAACTGTTAGTATTAAAGACAACATTATGTGTATGTCTTAGTTGATGATAAAACTAAATATACATAGACTTATTTTATATATTTTAATTCATAATAACACTCTACTTTTAAAAAAATGAACTTTTTAAAAATTTGAAAAAGAAACTTATTATCACTATCTAGAGTTATTATAGTAATGAATTTGTAAATTCCAATTTTAAAACCTTTTATAGTGAAAAAGATATTAATCCCAATTTATTGACACTATGAACTCTAAAAAATAGTGCAATTTAATGAATAAATATACCTACTAATTATATTATTCAATCTATGTCTTTTGAATATTCAATTTCTAAGTATTTTCGGGAGGAAACCAATAGTTTTTTTTAAAAAATGCAATGTCTTGGTCAAAGACAAAGACACACATTATTATAAATAAAGGTAAGGAGGATTACAAAAGTTTGAAGGAGGAAATTTTATTACAATCTTTTTCATAAAACAGAAGGAGCTCAACCGTTAATGTATCACTCCACGTAATGGCCTGGTTGATTCCTTTGTTAGCAAGCCCATCAGCCACCTTGTTTTCTTCTTTGTAGTTATGGGTGGAAATGTACCTGATCTTCTGGAGCGAGCTTAGGAAATTCTTCCAATGAGCGGTAAGAGAACAAGCAAGGTGAACCACACTATTCCAAATGGATTTGATGATGGTGGTGGAGTCACTTTCAATCCAAATATTGTCCCAACCTTTTGACTTGACAAAGTTGACCGCATGAATCACTGCCAACATTTCTGCTTCCAGGACAGAGATAAAACCACAGCCACAAAAAATGTAGCCTAGAAACTGACCAAGGTAGTCTCTGAAAATGGCTCCACGGCCCGTGGGACTAGGGTTTTATTTCGAGGCACCATCTACATTAATCTTTATCCAACTAGGGATTAGAGCCTACCAGAACACTTCAAATAGGTGCTTCGGTTGATTGTACATTCCTTTAATACTAATCCGAGGAGGAAACCAATAGTATAGTCTAATAAATTTTAAATATTGTTGTTTTATATATGGTCTGAGGTAATATTATTTATTAATTATGTAATTATAAGAATTATAATATTTATTAATTTATAGTATTCATATGAAAAGTATTCATTTTAAATACTAAGAAAAATATTTACAAATTTGATCTAAAGATTGATGAAGGAATATTTATTAGAAAATCCATCATAATAAATTCTTATCGAGTTTTCAATAAATGAACACATATTGTTGAAGAAATAGTTTATATCATTTTTTATAAAATAAATCCTTATATGAATCTAAAACATTTAAAAATACTCATTATGATTTTATTTTTTAAACCTCCGTTGTTTCATTATAAGAAGTTAAATAACATCTATCAGAAATTAACATTTTAGAAACTGGACTAAGAGAAGATAGGATACCAATAGTTAGTTTAATATAAATTAATCTAACAATATATGAGGATAAATATTCTATTTTATCTAGTTATTATATGATCTAAAAGAATCATCTCATTAAGAATATTATTAGTGATATAAGTAAACTATTTAATACTAAAATTTCCTTATGAAATGAATGTGAACAACATGCATTCTTATCTGAATTTGAAACAAAAATTGAAGATGATTCCTTGGGTGATAAGTTTTGGATAACTATTATGCAAGAATAGATTAACTATTCCCAATAGAACAAGGATTGGACCATGGTTGAATTCCCAAAAGATCTTTCAATTATATGAGTTAAATGGGTCTTCAATAATAAGAATAATTAAAATGAATCTATTGTTAATAATAAGAAAATACTATTTATTAAGGGTTATAATAAAGAAGAGGGAATAATTTATAAATAGGTTTTTTCACTATTTTCTAGGCTCAAATAAATCTAAATTATATTATCATTCACAGCTCATCTTTAATTTTCTCTATTTTAAATGGATATAAAGGGTTCCTTCCTTAATAGATATATTTTTATGGAGGATTATTATAAATAATATCTTGGTTTTAAAACCATAAATTTACTGGAAGAAGTATAAAAAATTACTAGAGGACTTCACGGACATAAATATAATTCAAGGTCCTGGTAAGATAGATTTTCTAGATTTTATTTTCAAAAAACAATTTTAATGGAAAAGAAGGTAAAACTTTTTATTAGAAATAAAATTTTTAATAGACCCAATATTTTACAAATAAATGTTGAAAAAATAATTTTTAGTTCAACCTAACAATACTTTTATATTATTTATTGAAACTTATGTAATGCAAGTTTGTGATGAGCATGATGATGAACTAAATTAATTTTTTATCATTCGAATAACATGGAAATTGGAACTATTTTGACACATAATACTTATATAATAGGCTTACTTATAAGTTTTTTCTTTGAAATTTCCTCTAGTATTACTGCTTCAATAGATGCCTCATCTAAACATGAACTTTATGAATCAAAGAAATTCATTGATCAAAACATATTTAAAGGGATGATTATAAGTTTACTATATTAGATAGATAGTTGACTAGACATTATTTACCTTGTTTGATTGTGTGTGAGGATTCAATAAAATCTTAAGTAATATCATCTCAAGATAGTAAATTGGATCGTTTTCAACCTTAAAGGGACTCCAAAACATGTATTATTTTATTCTTTTATATTAGAGTTCATTTTAAAGAGTTAGTATGATGGTTAATTTAAAATATATATAATAGATCAGAAAGCAACTATTACAAATCATTACTCTGTTAGTAAAGATTTAGTTTCATGATCTAATAAAAAACATTTAATTTCACATTCAAATGATGAAATAAAATATTTGGTAGATGGTAGTAGTTTTCATCATTTATTGTGATTGAATCACACACTCACATATTTTTGTTTTATTTTCACTCAAATTCTTATTCTTTGTGATATCACAGATTCTATATATTTTTCTAAGAACACATCACCTACTTCACTATACAAACACATAAACACCACTTCCTTCAATGCTACACACTGATGGGAGATATTATTCTCATTTTTATCTGAACAAATGATCAGATTTCTAATATTTTCATTAAAAGTTTTAAATTCTAATATATTAGAATATATTAAACATAATATGGGTTTGTTAAATGATAAATGATTGTAAATTATACTTCTTATTTCACTATCTCTTGAAATTGAAAAAATTATCAAGAAAGAGTAAATGGATTCATTGATTAGAATTATGGTAACATCTCATGTAGTTACTTTATATTTTTCATAATCATAGTTGGAAATTATAAGATGTACTCTTTTATCATCTTTCAGAAAATATAAATAATGGAAGTTACCCATGATGGTTGAACTTAATGGTAATTCATTTCTAAGAGGTGTCATGAAGATTCCCTCTTTTATTTCTAATTTTCTTACTACGTATGTTTTTCAATAATATCTTTCATATTATTTTTAATGTAATACTCTAAATTTTATGAAATATAGATCATTACTCTTATAATTTAATGAGATTACTCTTACACATTTCTAGATTACTCTTATGAAATATGATTTTAATCTTGTGAGATATTTTTTTAATAATATTATTCCTTAATTTTTAATAATTTTACTTATGAAACTTTGAGATTATTTCATATGTATGATAAATTCATCTAAATTTAATTTCTTATGTATGAATAGGTCATCAGAATTTTTCTTCTTACGTATGAAATTTCTTATGTACTAAATCTTATATATAAAGTTTTTTCTTTTTCATTCATTATATTATTTCAAACACCTCATAAAAGAATGATTTTTTGTTCTTGTACTAAACCTTATACATAGATTCATATTTTCAAATCGTTTTTACATATGTTAAATGATAGTTTCTCATAAAACCTATAAAACTAGCTTCATCAAATGAATAGAATTCTTAGGTATAAAAAGGTAAATTTTGGGAGAGTATTTATTTTTTATACATCACAATACATAACTTCTTTTTCATTATTTAAGTCCAATGGGTAAGAGAGGTTTTTTCATTCATGATGTTTTAGTGAAGTTTCTATACTACAATTACTTATCTTAATTTCTATATTTTTTTTCTAAATGACTCTCCCCTTTTTGGATCTTTTGAAAATAAAAAAGGGGGAGAAACGAGAGAAATGATATGTTTGTTAAGTTTGTTAATTTTCCTCAGATGTGTTTTCATTGTCTATATAAAATGGTAGAAAATAGAGAAATGATATGTTTTTGGGGATAAATAGAAGTATTGGGATAAATAGTTTTTAAGGGTTTTTTACTACTAATCTTATGTGTTTCTTACATGGGATATTTTATTCCCAAAGATGTTATATCTAGAGGAGATTTATAAAAATATATAGGAAGTATGTCATGATCAAAACCAATAGGGATAAATATGAAACTACCCCGTGCCCACCTCCATAGGTCAGGGGGTGAAAAAAATCACCTAAAGGCATAACTTATATGGGGGGAATTTTCCTAATGTACCTGTACACACACACCCAACCGTCTCATATAAAAGTTAACATGAATAATAATAAATATGAAACATCTATAGAATAAACCATGCATGTAAAACCTATAGGTAATAAAAATGTAGGACAATGTAAATTGAAAAGTAAAAGGGAAAAAATACACACCCAACCAAAAATATATCCTAGCCTAACAAAACTAGAAAAGTAAAATGTTGAGATTTCCTAGTTCATAATATCCAATCTCCAACCACTGTATGCAGTCTAGTGCGCCAAGGTATCCATATGATCCTCTATAGTCCCCACTGAACTATTCATCATATGCATAAGACATAATACGTTTATGAAAACAAAATGTAGTGGTGAGTATATACATACCTATTAAGACACCCTGAAATCAAAAGGGGATAGTAAGAGACATGACAATAATATTCAATTTAATCTAAAGAAAGAGAGTAAAAAAATCCAACAATATGAAGACAAATATATATATATATATATATTCTCAAAAAAAGAGTAACAAATGAGAGATAAAGGAGATCACCGTCTCATATCCCAGCCTAGGAAAAGATTCATCCCTTAGTTCTAATGGTCCATCATTGATACCCAACATCTTGTGTGTCTTTCCATATAAGTAACCTTGTAGAGGTACCATGACTCTCCACTATGCTCCACAGTTGAGGGGAAATCATATCCAAGTAGGGTCTGGGGGTGTCACTCTTTGTTAGGAGGACCCACACATTATCTAATAGGGGTACAACTTGGTGGATATAGGAACCACACTCTAACACCATAGGGGAGTACCACTCAGTAGATAGAGGACCCACGCCCTAATTTCATTTAGGGTACAACTCATTAGTTAGAGGACCCTCACCCAAACATAATAGGGTGTACCACTCAGTAGATAGAGGAACCACACCCTAACACCATAGGGGTAAAAATTAGTAGATAGAGGTCCCACATCCTAATTCCAAAGGGGTAACACTTAGTAGATAGAGGAAAATCACCCTAATGCCATAAGGGGTACAAATTAGAAGATAGTGGACCTGCACCCTAATTCCATAGGAAGGTATTAATTAGTAGATAGATTATACACACCCTAAATTCATTGGGGGTATCACTCTATAGATATAGAAACCACATTGTAATTCCCTAGGGGTACCTCTCTAGTGATCTTTCTTGACCACTGTCGTCGTTGAGCTCCACCAAAAGAAAAGTGACACAAAGAACACCTCTTATAATATCTAAAAATAAACTATTAAGTACACCATCACGTTCTATGTGAAAAAATACTCAGGATAAGCTACTCACGGGCCAAAATTTGAGTCCAAATTAAAGATATACGAGATGTATAAGGTTCCTCAAAAAGTAATTAGGGGTAAAAAACATGTAAGGGGGACCACATGGTGTGTTTTCCCACTCTTCTACCAATCCATGTTTCTTCTAGTATGCAGATCACTACCCATGTATCCCTATATGGAATGTAAGGTAAATACCCAATGTGCCTCAACCACTCAGGGTCCTTCCCATGCTCTTGGTTATGTCTGTGTAACCTTTCTTGTGTCAGTGTACTACGATACATGGTTTTTCTATCACATGGGGTACCACATTTGTCATTAGGGTTGTGTCTATTTACCCTAGTCATATCTTGGTACATTTAATTTTATTGGTCATTCTCATGTTTGAGTACTCCTATAGTACTTGTCGGGTTTCCATCACTAAATCACATGGCATGTGGGGGTCCCACACAGTGTGTGATATTTTACTCACCTGAAAACCTATCCACTACAGCCAGTGGGAAACATTCCATGTGTTAAGACTAAAAGTAATGCAGACATTTTTTTCATATAAATTTGGATCCACAACTATAAGTTCTTGATATGTGCCCTAAATTAAAGGAAACAGTCTTTGTTCATTGCTTCCAGTCATCTGTTGATCGAAAAACGGATCTCTGTTAGTTCATTCAAGTCATGTATGCAGAATCGTCACTGGTAGTGACCTCACTACCTCAATGAATCTAAAAATAGATGGTGGAATCACCCATATCCCACAAACCATCTAAATTGATCCCCGATTTTATCAATCTACTCATTGCACATGAATCCACCATGGATTTGGGGGTTTTATTGTGCTCAATCCCTCCTAGAAATGTGGATCTATGTCCCCATATACCAATGGGAAAAATGAATATAGGATTTGGGAAATCACCAAAAAAATATTTTATCAAATTTTGGATAATAATTCATGTCCAAAGAATATAAATTGAGATTCCCTATGTGAGAAACACAACATCATAGGGATTAATTTAATAATCAATTCACAATTAATACATAGGTGAATGAAAGGATTGATTTAAAATAGATCAAGAGATAAATTTGATAATTCTCAATATATTTAATCAATTATGGAAGAATCAAAAAATTGATGAGTTCTAAATAAAATTTTCTCATTCATTAATGAAGAATGTGATCACCAATGAATAAGAGAATTCGTTTCATTCGTTGTGCCTTGATTCACCTAGATCTAATTTTTTTTCATTGTATGAGTTTGATTTTCCAAAGACAGGGTGGAAAAAGCTTCCCTCAATGATCTCAGGGTCATGTAGACAGCCCTAGATTTGCTTCATTATGTAAAATTTATAGATGATGCTAGTTATAGGTCATTTGATAAAATAAATAAAATTATTCATTTATTTTAATTAAATGCACGCAGTAATGGATTTTTATCTGAACAACCCATGCCAACCCATTTTTGGTCATTCCTAGGAAAAAAATCATATTATGAATTCAACTATGGTATCATATTTTAAATATGAGACTCCATTTAAGAGTTATACCACTTTATTTAAGAAATCATGTGCATTTGATAAAAAATATATTCAATATTTTTATAAAATCAATTTCGGGAATACCAGAACTCTAAAATGTGCGTCGTCTAATCTCCCGGCTCTAAAAAATAAATATATATTTGAAAGTCTTACAAGGAAAAATATGGTCTCTAAATTATTCACTCCTTCAATGTTTTCATCCATAAAAATAAAAACTAAACAAAAAGTCTCAGGATATAGAGATCGTATCTGGCTCTACCACACTGAGGATCTCTCTTGAATTCTCTTGTACTACTGAAACACACAAACCTAGGGGATGGTCCATTAATACAGGGTCCCCTCCTACTAATCCTCAATCTCCACCAGGTTATCCACAAAGGTGGATCCATCGTTCTTTTATAACTCACCCTAGTCAATGATGTGTGTGGGTTCATGCACTTATATCATCAAATGTGACACATGGAAGACACTGTGTAACTGCTCCAACTAGGGGGGAAGGGTGAGGCAGTAAACAACCTTTACAACCCTTTGTAAGAACTTTAATGGACTGATAAACCTCAAGGATATCTTTCCTCCTCATTAGAATATTTGTAATACTCATCTTGGGGAGACTCTTAGAAAAACATGGTCTCCTTGATCGAACAACAACGGTCTACGACATTGATCTGCATAAGATTTATACCTTTTCTGGGATGTCCTCATCTTCTAACGGATGACTCGCACCTTCTCTATCATCGCATGCACCATCTCTATCCCAACATGATATGCCTCACCAATATCTATCCACCAGAAGGGTGACATGCAGGGTCTCCCATACAAGGCCTCGAAAGGTGACATTCTTCTAGTAGAGTGGTTGATATTATTTAATGAAAAAACTATAAGTGGAAAGTGATCCTCCAAACTCCAGACAATTTCTAGAACACAAACCCTCATTATATCATCTAGAACCTATATAGTGCACTCAGTCTTCCCATATTTCTGGGTGTAGAAGGTTATAATTATCCTCATCTAGTCCATGAATTCCTCTTGTAGGTCTCTCCCTAATTGTGATGTGAACTGCACATCATGTTTGGAGGTAATAGTTGAGGACATCCCATAAAGTAGAATGATCTCCCATATGTACAACTTACCAAGACAATCCCATAAACATGTCTCCCTAATATAATGGAATTTTACTGACTTTGTGAGCCAGTTAAATATCACCCAGGTAGAATCATGGACTCTCACTATCCTCAAAATCAATTTCATGATGTCAATGGATATGCCATACCATTTCCACTCAAGGATCTCAGTGGGCGGTAAAACACCTACCAGAATCTAGTACACAGTCTTCACCTTCTAACAAGTTAGGCACCATGAAAAGAACATATACACACTATTTCTCATATTGGACCACAAAAACTATTGTTTAAGGTCTCTTTACATATTTATCATATTGGGATGTACATTTAAAGGAGAAGTGTGGAACACTATCATCACCTCCTCCCAGATTGTGACTAGGACCAACTTCCATCCTTGGAAAAGGATGACGTGATTACCTTATTTAGAAAATCCATCAAGAGAATATCTTGAGGATATCTAGTCACATTATACCTCACAAATTATTTCTCAAAACTAGGACTCTCTCACATACTAATGGAGTAGACACGTCAACACTATCGAATGAAGAAAAGTTTCACCCTTCTTATCAACTTCGTCCAGTTATAGGGAAGCTAACTAGTTAGACACCTCTTACACTAAACAAGCATAGGAATTACTACTAAAGGAATCTTCCCCCATGTTTCCCATCCTAAGAGTATATACCATCTCAAATTCAAAGTCCTACAGAAACTCCAACCAGCGCCTCTACCTGAGGTTTAGGTCTCTCTATTAGAAGACCTACCTAGGGATCTGATGGACTAAGCAAACAACAAAGATCTCTACTAGAATTTTGTGCCTCCACATCCTCTAAGCGAAGAATACCACTACCAGCTCTAGGTCATGAGTCACATTCATGGGGTCTCAATTACCTCAACCCATACGTGATAACTATGTATATCTATACTAACAAACAACCAAGCCTAGATTCTAAAGCATTTCAATACACTATGTACTCCACACCATCCTATGGTAGTACAAAAATCGGAGTATTCATCATCCTCAGCCTCAAATTCTCGAAGGATCTTTGGCACTTCTCTGTCTAGGTGAACGGATTCCCTTTACATGTTAGGGTAGTCAAAGGGGCTAAAATCTTGGAGAAATCATCCATAAATCTTATATAGTACCCTATAAAGCCAAGGAAGCTCTGAACCTCTAACACACTCTTGGGTGGATCCCAAGAAAGTAATACATCAATCTTCACTGGTTCTATAGCTAAACCATGCTAAAAATTACATGTCCTAGAAAGTGAATCCCAGAGATCCAAGACAAGAACTTTGATAGATTAACATAAATCTGGTGCTCTCAAAGAAAATCAAGGACCATCCTCAAAGGCTCTACATGATACTCCTATAAAATAATGTATATGAGTATATCTTCAATGAAGAAAACAAAAAGTTGTTCCAATTATTGTTGAAATTTTCTAGTTCATAAAATCCATAAATATAGAAAGGCCATCCTTCATGACGAAAGGCATCACTCGGAACTCATAGTGTCTTTAGTGACATCAGAATACCAGTTTTGGAATATCAGCCTCATAAACTCTTAACTGGTGGTATTCAGACCTAATATTGATCTTCCAAAACCAACTCATTCCTCAAAACTGATCAAAGAGGTCATAAAATATTTTTGAATGGGTAATTGTTATTTATCTTGGCCTGGTTCAATCCACAAAAATCCATAAACTCTTGTCCACATTTTTCATGAACAACATTGAAGCATACCAAGGGGACACAATATCCCTGATCAAACCCTTCAATTTAAGGTCATAAAACTACAACGATAGTACATAGTGCTTGATAGAAGTTATCTTATAGGCTACAAAAGATATCAGAATGGTCCCTGGATGCATGTTGATGAAAAAATCCATCTCATGCCTTGTAGGTAGTCATGGAATGTCATCAAGGAAGACTTCCATGAAATAATACATGTCTAAAGTATTCCATATGCCTAAATATACTACTACGCTTAGGGATACACTCTTTAACTGATGGGTAATGGGATACAACCTCCTTCTCAAAAAACCCACTCATCTCCCCATGGGATTTTTGTCACCCACCAAGGAGAATCTCACCCCATCAGTGTGAATTCATCTCACTCATATACGATGATAGTAAATTTGGGATCAGATCATGGACAACCAATCCAGACCTAATATGTCTTCATATGGTTCCATCATGAGGACCAAAATGGTCCCATGAGAACCTCTTTCCACCATGTGATTTCTCGCACTACCGAAAAAAATACATAATAATTGTTCTATATATAAAACTCAAGATAAAGATATTGGGATAAATACTCAATTGAGAGCTCCATATCTCAAACCATGAGTAAAAAGATAATGGAATTACTTGAAACTATCTCTATTAATATTGAATAAAGAGTATAATAAACATATATTTTACATATAATCATCTCACGTACCCCTGGTTCATATACCTCCATAACCTGAAGCTTTGCATGGCCCCAATCACCAACTCCCTGAGCCTAAAATGGACCACCTGGTGGTGGTGGTGTAAGAATATTATAGAGTAATACACCGCCCAAAAATCCTCCTGGTGCTCCACCTAATCCTGTTACAGCTCTTCCGCCTTGGGGGACAACCTTCCCTCACATGGGTGATATGTGATCATAACATTGCCTCTGCTGTGGTGGTTCATATGCTATCTTTCTTCCCTCCTCAGAACATCTAGTTTGGTTGTCACATGCCATGTGACCTATACCATCACATGCATAGAACCTCCCTCTATGGTCTATCCTACTCCCCTACATGGTCCCTATGTCACATGACTACATTCTTGAGTCTGTTCATGGAGACATATCCTATGCTGAGAACCTATCGACTATTGTATGCTTGATATTGTATGAAACTAATCCTTATAACTCCCACTTCCATATCTAGATACATGGATTCCCTATAATAGGAAACTCTATGTCACCAATTACCATTTAAACACCTGGCATATTTGGTAATGCACAAGAGTACTATACTGGCATGGATATATCTACAGAGACCTTGCTCAAACATTTATACCTGGAAGTAGCCATCCAAAATCATATTATGGGAGTATCTTGTATGGTATGTGAACCTCACAATATACTCATCCACTGACATCCCGCCTGTTGTAGCTTCAAAATATCCTAAATCTGAACTGAGCACAATCATGATGGGTAGTACACCTCACGAAACAACTTGTAAAAGTCGTTCCATGGGAGCATCAACTCATCATAAATTTGTGTAACTTAAATCCACCATCACTCATATCCTTTGTTGAAAGGGATTTCGTCCAGTGAAACCACCTTATCAGTAGGCGTGTAGATAGTCTTGAAAACATGGACCACCAACTCTAGACAATCCTTCACTACTTGGAGATCTGGATCGCCGTGAAACCTCTGTGGCCTATGGCACTGGAAATCACTGAGTGCATTTAGCCTGTGCGCATCCTCAGACTACTCTACTGGTATAATATACTACTCAATAGTTGGGGGTGATGCTACCTATCCACTTATATAAATAATGTAGCTATATGGACCCTGAAATGTGTCCTGATCACTTATAGTATATTTGTGAAAATCTGGAATCAGTAACCTGGATGGTTGTCATCATGGAGGCATCTAAAAAATTTAATCAAGACATACCACAGTCACGTGAGAATATATATATATATATATATATATATATATATATATATATGGGGAGATGACTCAAGAAGGATAGTCAAAAGACTCAATCGTATTTGATGCATGTTCCATTGATACCTGTAACCAATGTCGGTATACCAAGTCAACAAGTAGTTAGTCAGTGTCTTAGTGAATGGATATGTTAGCCTCTGCACCAGCACTGGATTCCCTAGCCTGAAATCCACACTCGAGATAAATTGACATAGTTTACCTAAATCACAACCAAATAATCATAACCTCATATACCATGCATGTAAAACCTCTAGGGGGTGGTGAAAAGAATTGAAAGGAATAAATAATTTGGGATAGATTTTCCTAATATACTTGTATGCACACACCCAACCATCTTACACAAAAGTGTAGAGGAATAGTAATAAAAATGTAACATCTATAAAATAAACCATGAATGTAAAACCTCTAGGGAGTACAAGTGTAAGAAAACATAAACTGAAAAATAAAAGGGAAAAAATGCACATCCAACCAAAAAGATGTCCCAACCTAACAACACTGTAAAAGTGAAATACTAGTAGAGACCAACTCCCGATCTCCATGATCTGGCCACCGTACGTGGTCTACTTCACCCTGGTATCCCTATGATCTTATGTAGTCACCGCAACATATTTATTGTACTCATAAGAAACGACATGTGTGGGAAAATCACATACTAGGATTAGTATATACAAACCTATTAGGATGACCCGAATGTTAAAGGGGGGGGGGGGGCAGAAGTATGAGACAATATAGGAATAGATAGATCAACCAAAGAAAGAGAGTAACAAAATACAATGAAATGGATACATATATATACATACACACACACACACACACACACACACACATATATATATATATATTCACAACAAAAGAATCTCAAATGAGAGGGAAAATAGATATTCGTCTCACCTCTCAGCCTAGGAAAAGAGGTGACCATCAGTTCCAAAGTTCCATCATCGATGCCAAACATCACATGTGTCTTTCCATAAAAGTAAGCATGTGGAGGGACCATGCCTCACCACTATGTCACATAGTTGAGGGGGTATCATCTTCAAGTAGTGGACCATCACCCTAGCACATCAGGGGGTACCACTCAGTGTAAGGAGTACATTTTCCCTATCTGATAGGGGGTACAACTCAATGGATAGAGGACCCACACCCTAACTCCATATAGGGTACCACTCAGTAGATATAGGACATACACTATAATTCTATTGGGTGTACCACTCATTTGATAGAGCACCCACACTCTAACCTCATAGGGGTAATACTTAGTAGATGTAGGATCCACACCCTAAAGACATAGTGGGTGCCACATAGTAGATAGAAGACCTGCATCCTAATGGAATAGGGGAGTACCACTCAATAGATAGAGGAATAACACCCTAACGACATAGGGTGTAACACTAAGTAGATAGAATACCCAAACCCTAACAACATAGGGGGTACCACTCAGCAAATAGGGGTCCCAAACCCTAATTCCATAGGGTATACAACTCAGTAGATAGAGGAGCCACACCATATTGCCATATGGGTACCACTTTAATGATCATGCACAATCATTATCATCATTGAGCACCACACAATGAAGATTCACACTTGGAAAACCTCTCATCATAACTCAAAATCAATTAGTAATATAACCATCATGTTTATGTTAAAAAACATTTAGGATATGCTACTCATGGGCCAAAATTCAAGTCCAAAAAATTAGATACAAGATAAGGAAGATTTCTAAAAAATGATGCAGGGGTACATAGTGTGTAAGGGGACCCACACATTATGTGGTCCCACTCCACCTCCTAGTCCTGTTCCTACTGGTACATGAATCACTACCTATGTATCCCTATAGACCATGTAAGGGAACTATATAGCATTATTCAGTAGCTCAGGGTCTTTCTCATTCCCCTGGTTGTGTCTATGTAACATTTCCCATGTCAGTGTACTACGATATATGGAATCTTCATCAAACAGATTACCATCAATTTCATTCAGTTGATGTTCGTGTACCCTTGCGGTGTGATGGTAAATAGCATGTGCTTATCCATGCTTAGGTCTGTATACACCTGGAGTATAGTCTAGGTCTCTATCACTGAATCACATAGTGTGTGGGGGTCCCACATAGTGTGTGATATTTAACACACCTGATACCCTAACCACCGTAAATAGGGGCTAAACACTATGTGTTCTTCAGACTACAGAACGTGTGGTTGGCTATTTTTTGAAAAAATTTAGATCTGTTCCTACACATTTTAAATTCATGCCTGAAATCGAAGGAAATAGTCTATGTTCATATTTTTCGGTCATTCTTTGGATATAAAACATATCTATATTGGTGTGTTTAATTCTCAAATGCACAATCATCTCTAGTGGTGTTCCCTCAACCTCACAGGATCTAAAAATTCATGGTGGAATCACCCATATCTCACAAACTATCTGAATCCATCCTCGGTTCGTCAATATGTTCCCCATAGGTGAATCTACCATGGTTATGAGGGTCCAATCATGCTATATCAAGCCAAGAAATTTCCATCCATGGCACAGTAACCCATTGGCGAAGAATGCCAAGAACATGTGGGGTAAAATTCATCAAAAAAAGTTTTATCAATAATTTCTCAAGTGTTCTAGGGCAAAAGATATAGATTTTCATTCACGAGGTGAAAAATATCTCATAATAGGGATTAATTTAATAATCAATTGAGAACTAATACATAAGCACATGCAATTTATTGATTTAACATAGTTTAAGAGATAGATTCGATCATGATCAATATATTTAATCAATTGGGGTAGAATTCAAAAATAAATGAGGCCTACCACAAATTGTATCATTCTTCAATGAAGAACATGCTCGCTAATGAATGAGAGAATTTTTTTCATTCACTAATCCATGGTTTTCCAAGATTCAAAGTTTAATTATTGTATTATTTCAATTCAGTACTGAGAGGGTGGAAGGAACTCCTCTCAAAGATCCCAAGGTTATTAAGTTAACCCTGGAGATCCTTCATAATGGAGAATTTATATAGGAGAATAGGTCTAGATTATTTTATTGAATTATTTGGTTATTTATATAAACATGTCATCCAATGGTCATTTTATCTGAATTCCCTACACCAACCCATTTTAAGTCATGGATAGGGTAAACCTCATGTTCTAGATTCAACCCCAGCCTCAGATTTTTGATCTAAGACTCCATTTAATATTTTTATGAATTTATTTAATAATTAATGTTTATATGATATAAAATATTTTTAATATTTTTATAAAATTAGTTCCTAGAATATAGGGACTCAGAATCACACGTTATCTCATCCCCTGTTTCGGGATATATTTTTATATATATTTTAAAATTTTAAAAGGAAAAAACATGGTCTCTATAGTGTATTTATTTTTAAATCTATATCAAACTTATCCTTTCATCTATGTCTTTGGTTATCAAAAAGGGGGAGATTGTTGAGTCAAATGGATTTGCTTTTTCCTTGGATTTCAAAATCACAATACGCTCATGATAAAAATTATTTAACTTTAATATTATTATTTTATTTTTTTAAATGTATTTTGTATCTTATGAATATATGTTCTGATGAACTAATCCAACCAATCTAATTTTTAGAACATAGTGAAACGCTTTCATGGAATACTGAACTACTTTTTCCAAATATATAGATATATTCATCAATATATTATAAATCTTATTATATAATTTAAATTGAACCCAAAGATATCATAATATGATTATAGAAGTTTTTTATGGAATCACTTATAAATTGAAATAATGGATTTAAGGAAAAATATTAAAAAGATATGTTATAACATGTTACATAATTTCCAGAATATTTATTATGATTATTTTGTTTCGTCATCTCATTTATTTTGAGTTCTTAGATTTGTAATATTTTTCCATGTGTAATTAAATCTACCATTGCGATTATTTTCATTTAAAACCTCTAAGAATATTTTCGTTAATTGTTCATCTTATGATCTTTTATATTGATGAGATTATGGTTCGAATATAATTATTATAATCATTGATATTGAACACATGTTGAGGCTATAAGCTATACACTTTCAAACTAGGAAGTTTTTTAAAGTCTATGGTTCTTGGAATATCTATTGATCATGGTTATATTGAAGAGTTTCTCATGGAAATAGCTACCTACTGCTTACAATTTTTCAAATAGTATCATGGTTTCAAACATATTAATTATAAGTAGCTTAGTCAAAGAATTATTGTTGTTTAAAAGATGGATACCATGGATCTAGTCTACCGATACACCAACCTATTTGGCTTAAAAGTAAATATTTCCCTTAACTAGAAGTGTTTGTTAATGATATCCTTTGTACGAATTTAAGGATGCTTACCATTAATTATTTTTAATGCTTCTAAATTATTATGTGAATATTTCTAATTTGACTATCAAATATTTTTCAGTTAAGTGGTTTTACTTTTGAATGTTTATTTTATGATTCATTTATCACTTTTACTAAATTAAATTATTTATTTGATACTCTAATTTTATTATAACTTACAATTTCTAATCAATTAGAAGCTCAAGTGGGAAAACAATAGCAGGAATTTTACAATAAATCTCTTCTACCATTTAGTTTTCATATCTCATCTACTAGGGAAATAGTAGTTCACTATAGAAGTTGGTGATAAATCCCTACCAACTGAAGAAGAAAACGGTATCAAATATATAGGATTTAATTAAAACTGATTGGTGTTTTGTAATGAAATATCCTAAAACATGATGTCGAAGGTATTTTGTTTTGTTTATTTATAATTATCGTATAATGGATTGTATCATGTTCATATAGACCAAGAAATAAGTTATGAAGATAAATTATTTCTATTGGTAACCTAAAAAATAAACCATAATATAAATCAATATTCTAAGAATAAAAAATTGCATGGATTACACCTTTATTGAGTTGAAAACTTCCTAGAGAAGCATGGAATAAAGATTTCAGTTTTATCCTTGAGGACACTATTACATAATTATGTCATTGAAAGGGGGAGATGAATGGTGAATTATAGAGAAATGTCACTACTCATCTAGAGTGATATATCAAGGAATTATTGGAAGGAATCAAAGTGTTTCAAGATGTGGTATGAAAGGATTCCAACACTTAAAAATTTTATAATTTTTTGAAGAAATTGTTGTATCTGGAATAAGTAAGTAAGTCAAGGTGACCTAAAAGGGTTCTGCGTTGGGGGGAGCTGTGCTTCATGTTCCTTCTTCATGATTGCGGTGACCATTGCGCTGGTCCCTCCCCCACCAGTGGGGGAGGGACGATCATCATCAAACAAGGGAGCGGGTTCCTCTTTCTTGACCTTCTCTAACCCCAACTTTTTCCATCCATTTCCTCAAGCTTCATTATTCCCGAAAGTTCCTAATTTGTCCAACGAGAGACCTAATATACCGTTATCGATCATAGATTTCAATGAAACCTCGTCACTTCTAAATCTTATGCTGAAATCTTGGTTCAGCCAACACCGATTGTCAGTTGATTCGTTTGACAGGTATGTCTTCGGTTCTTGGGATTTACCGGAAAGGGAGATAGTCGGTTTGATTGATAGCAGACATATCATGATATGTTTTGCCTCGAAGGAGGATTTAATCCAATCTTGGTTCAGTGCTCCCTGTACC
The DNA here is from genome assembly GCA_963277665.1 of Viscum album. Classification (NCBI taxonomy): domain Eukaryota; kingdom Viridiplantae; phylum Streptophyta; class Magnoliopsida; order Santalales; family Viscaceae; genus Viscum; species Viscum album. Next base: position 1,332,332,107 of record OY728132.1, on the reverse strand, counting down.
TTCAACAGATATCGGTTTTACCTCTTCCGATGTACATATGATTTCCATATGAAGTGTGATTCCACCACAGTGGTAGTTTGGGTAAGCTTACCTAACCTTCCACTACCATTTCAAAATCATTCGATTATTAGATTGCTTGGGAATTTAGTTAGTAGATATCTATGTTCGGATAGCCATACAGAAGCTATTTTCCACCCTATTAATTTACGGGTCATCGTTGAAGTAGATGTATCCAAAGAGGCTTTCAATTATGTTTGGATAACAGTTGAGGAAGAATTCCGGTACAAACAGGAGGTGGTATATGAATCATGGTCCGATTTATGTTTTTTCTGTAAGATGTTGGGACATTTGTTGAAAACATGTTGACGGGGACATAAGATTCAAATGGGTGTGGGTAGTGGTAAATATCCAGAAACTCATTTCGTGGTAGGATTTCCTGGACAGAAGCTGGTTGGTGTGGACTCTACGGTTAAATCTGTAGTGGATGTGAGCTGTGTACCTCAGGTAGTGAATCCTTTGATGACTGATGTCTTTAGACACTTGATGGAGGATTTGGGTGGAACACATCATTCTCCACCTGCAGAAGGTGAGGCTGTGGAGGAGGTGCAAACTGGTAGTGATCTCAGTGCGGTGGATTCTCAAATGGTTGAGGAAGAAGGCACTAGGTCTCCTAGGATAGATTCATATACAGAGGTTGTGCACACAGGGCTTGGAACTAATGTCAAAGGTTTGGAACCTAAAGAAATAAGGGAGGGTGACTCTCCTGGTGGTAAGGTGTTGCAACGATATTTAAGGAATTTTAGGAGATGGCTAAAATTGTGTTGAAAAATAGATTTGAAGGGCTACCACAGGTTAATCCAGAACAAGAGGCTAAGGCTGATCCAGATAGGCCCTCTCTGAAGTAGAGGGTATTCAGTGCAGAATCCAGTGAAGGGGAATCTGAGATATTATCAGGTGATATTGGAGTAGAATTCCAAGGTGATCCGGTAAGCCTGAGGCGAAGTAAGAGTTGGAGGGGCACTTAGAAAGCGAGAAAGGACTATTCTTATTTACCACCACCAAGGGATACTGGATCTACAAAGAATCCCAAAGCCAAGATGATGGTCAGAGATCCCCTTTCCCCTTCCAAGACTAACATTGGCCAACTGCGAGAGTCTGGTACAGTGACTGATCCTTCTTTGGAGCTGCTTATGCACCCGGGAGAAGAAATGGTGGAAATAGTTCTAACAATTAATGCTACCACCGAAGAAGCTAATAGGATGTTGGGAAGACCTTTAAAGATGGTTACCAATGAGGAGCAGAGTAACTAGATTGAGAAAAATGATCTGATATTGATTAGGGGATTTAATGATGGGAATCTCAACCAAGAAGAGTATATTCAGGCTTGGAACAAACTGGAAGATCATTTCGAAGATCTTTTGAAGGATGATACCGATACTCAGGTTAGAATGATCTCTTGGCATCTATACAGGGAGATCAAATCTAATCAGCTGAAGTTGTTCTTTAATGGATTATCTATTACTTTTAGTGTTTGAACTTTAGTTTCTCACGTTTTCCAAAAAAACATTTCTTTAATAAAAAAGTTAGTTTTCAGTCAAGTCAAGTAAAATATGGTGATTCAAAAAATGAAGGAATATTTCTAGGCGAATCAAATTTAAAGTAAGATGACTATCATTAAAAATTTGTACATATTTAAGGACCAATAGAGGAAGAGGATTCCATGATTGAGTTAGAAGAAGAAGAAGTTATTGAAGAGAGTTATCCATAGACCCAAAAAATAATATAAAAGTTGGGATCAATGAATCAAATGTAATCATTAAAAAATATACTCTAATGAAAAATTGTACGATGAGGAACTTAGAGAAAAATAATCCATTATCCAAAGTGGTTAAAACATCATTTAAATAAGCAGTTAAGGGTAAATAATAAATCAAGGCAATGAAAGAGAATATGGACCTAACAGATAAGAACCATACATGAGAGATTGTAAATAGGTCAATATATCCCAAAATCCTTTAATCCAAAAAGGTGTTCAGATAAATACAATAAGTAGGAAAAGGGAATCTAAAATAATGAAAGGTTAGTGTGAAAGGGATATGCACAAGATGAAGGTTTTTATGGGAATGAAACATTCATAGTAATGAAAATTTAGATCCAATAAGACTCTTCTTGGTAATCAAAATTTTAAAATGTTTCAAGGTTTATCAAATATATGTATAGATAGTATTTTAATGTAGTGATTGAGAAAGAAGTATAAATAAAAAACTGATGGGTTTCTGAATTAGTGATAATGAATCAAAGGTGTGAAGATTTACGAAATCCTTATACTATTTAATGAAATCACCATGGGATTGGTTTTTTTGATTTGACACTTGAAGATGTTGGAATTTAGGAAATGTGGTTATGATCACAACTTTTATGTGAAATAGACCATTTAATAGTTGTTTATGGTACTAAGATATCTTGAGAATATCATATTCAATGGAATTAAGCTATAATTAGTTGAGGGTTTTTCAAGATTAGTGGGATCTAAATTTTAAATATCACTAATTAGGGAGATTATATATTTTCTAAAATTACAATTAAATCAGAAAAGTGGTCATATATTTATTTCTCATGTGAAATGTGAAAACTAGTTACTAAATAAATTTAAAATGCATAATGTTAAATCAATCTTGACACTAATTTTAGTTGGAACCATGGTTGGAAAGAAAGAATATGGAAAATCAATGGATCCCACATTATACTAGAGAATTATTTTTATTTTGTTATTCCTAACAGTAATATAAATGAACATCATTTATACTACATGTTTAGCTACTCAATTTAACTATAGTTCAAAAGAATAATACCTCACTATTATAAAAAAATATGATGTGCATTTAAGGAAAACTAGATTATGGTTTGGGGTGTTATATAGGGAATGATCAGGATTAAAATATATATTCAGATGCGGATTGGTCTTTGGATGTTTTGGATGGAAAATTGGTAAGTGAATGAGAATTATTTAACTAGAGGAAGTCTGTTAGATGGATAAGAAGTAGTCAAGAGAAAAAAATACATTATTATAGATAAAGAAGAGTATATCTCAACTATAAAATCCTGTAATCAGCTATTATGAATGAATAATTGACTATAGGATCTTTTTGAGGATTTAATCTTACCTACACTAATCATTTGTGGCAACAAGAGTGAGATTGAACTAGGGAAGAATATAGTATAACATTAACACATGAAACATATCAAGATTTAGTACCATTTCATGACTGATCAGGATGGATAATGTGGAGATGAATCAGCAAGTGGAAGACATCTTCACAAAACCTTTGTCATTGTCTTCATTTAAGAATCTTCATTTGAACATCAGTGTTCAATTATCTTTCTCAACTTGAGAAGGTTCCAAAATTCCCACTATCGATATATTTTAATGTCTAATTTTGTTTTTCATGTATTTATAGAATATTAACCTTTAGTTTTATTCTAAAAAGGGGGAAATCTATATCATTAAAAGATAGATAAATCAGTTAATGTAGTGTAAATTAATGTAAGTTATTGTAAGATATAGTTAATAAAACTTTACATTCATGAATTAATTTCCTTAAAGGGAGGTAATGTATCCTTTAGAGGGATTTCAAATTCAAGGGGAGATATTATCCATGGGGATAATTATAAAGGAGTTTTATATTGACTTATTTTGGGGGATTCATATGATATGGGGATTTTTATATAGTTATTTTTAATTTTTCAACAAGTGGTTCCTGTGGATGAGATATATGAATTTAGAATATGATTCTATTGTAATATCTTGTTTACTAAATCAATAATTAATCACATATAATTATAGTTATGGATGATATATTGAATTACTACTATGGTTTTGATGATGCTGACTTTTGTTGGAGATATATTTGGTTTCCAACAATCCCAAAGGGGGGGAATGTTGGAACCAAGGTCACTTGAATAAGAATATCAGATAACACTAAAACTATTGGAGTATAAGTCCATAGGATTTTATATGTGTTTTTTTTGTTGTAAATAGACCTTAATAAATTTCTCATGGAATTTTTAAAGATATGGAAAATTCTATTGATGATTTGAGATAATTTGGAAGTATTCTTGTGAAAAAATAGTTGGTCATGGTTCAATAAAGTTTCTATTGTAATGGAAAAAACATCACATAAATTATTTGGTATAGGATGTGTCTCATCGCAGTATAGTGATATAGGTAAGGCTATTTGAATGTTTTACATTCTATAATAATAACCCCTTGAAAATTATATGATATTCTTGTTTTCTATGGATAGAGTGTCATGGGATAAAATATTTCATCGTGTTGTAATATATAATTTCTATGATTACTTTTTTTGAAAATTATGGATTATGATGAGTGGACACACCACAAAATACGGTTTTTGAAATGTTTTCAAATACTGTTTAATGCTAAAATAAGATCCCTTGCTATAATTCAGATAGAAATTCCATGATGGGTCTAAGATTTGAGGATATTTTAGAGGATAATGCCACAATTCTCGAGGAATTTAAAATGAGAATTTATGTGGATTTTTTTGGATCTATAGATGATAAATGATTATAGAATAACAGTACATATAATAGTTTACTTTATTCAGTTTTATTTACATCATGACACAATTATTGGCATTATTCTATGATGTTGTTTTTTTGGTACCATACAGGAAAGATACCCTAAGAGTGGGGATGAACCAGAGTATGTAAATCTCAAAATAACCCTTCCAGTGATCTTTTTCCATGGTTAAGAAAAACACTTATCTATCCTTTATGATTAAATATAGAAGAGATAAAGTATAAAATATATATATAAAGCAATTTTTCATTGGTTCACCTACACCGGGCTACATCAAAGGATCGTTATATAATGATGTGTCTATGTACCCAAATTCACTAAGAACACATCATCCTACTTATAATTTCACAGCATCTACACTAACCATTTTTCTTTATAAGCCCAAAAATGTTAGAGAAATCATTATTCTAATCACTTCTAAAGACCAATTATCCTCTAAGTGACACCTTGATCTTCCATGAACTAAGAAAAGAAATTATACCAATAATGGTGTAGTGATTTATATATCCTTCATAAATTTGTTTAATCTTTGTGATCCTCCCATAAAATAGACTCCAATATCTACTTTTTTCTATTTATCACTAATCTAGAATTCATTTATCTCTTTATACACAATGATAAAAAATTGTTCATGTTCCTCCCTTTATAGATAAAGATATCACTTCCATCTTGACTGAATCACCAAGTTCCCATTTTTTATGATATTTAATTCACCTAGATTGTGATAGAAAAATTAATAAAAAATTAACCTTCAAATACGAGTAAAACTTACTAAACTTGTAACAACTTAAAATCCAAAAACATATAAATTTTTAAAACTATGTAATCTATCTTAGTCAACACAATCACGGTGTGATGACCATAATCTTGTCACAATTCTCTATTCCTAAGAGATTCAAAAATAGAACTCATGTATTTATAGAATGTCAATTATTTAGAAAAAAATATATTTACAATTTAATAGTGAAATCTATATCACATTATGTAACCAACTCATTCTAATAAAATTATAATATCCCATTGTCTCTAGGATACAACATTAACCTATAACTTTTACTCCAATTAAAAAACATTGAAACATGTCCTATATCCTTCAAAGTGTAAGAATCTATTTAACTAGAATAGAAATACACCAAAAAAAAATTGGGTCCCTTTTCTATCTAGTTATTCAGATCTTTATTTTTTCATATAAAAAATTTATTCCTATGTAAGACCATTACAAAGTGAAAATACTATTATGGAATGATTACATTTATTTAGACTAAAACCTCTTCTAAATACCACTAAACTCGAAAAGTTAAATTTAACATTATTGTTTTAGTATTTTGGTATATTTTACCAATTATTTACCAATAAAATCATCCTAAAAAAATCATAAGATGGTTTTTTCTAACAATCCCCCCATTGGGTTTTCCAAAAACTCTTCATAATGCTTTCATTAAAAAACCTTCACCTGAAACACCACTACACTAGATGTTACATTCTTATTAATATAACACAATCAATGATTCAATAATAATTCACTCTAATCCCATATGACTAATTCTCATAGTGAGAAACAATTTTAAAATTAAAAGTTCCACTTGGGAAAATTCATTAATCTTCATATCCTTCATAACCACTTGTCATCACAATAATCAAACCTTATAAAACTAAGAAGTAATAAAATTATTTTTACTGATACTTATTTAATAAAAATATCCCTAATAATTAATATTCCATCTCTCTCCCTTAAAAGATTCCATAAGAAATACTTTCTCCATCTTTGTTAACAATGGGTATATCCCCCCTTATAAAGAATAAATGATAACTCGTTTTAGTTTACATGCTTGAGTTTTATCTCCTTCAAACAATATTGATAATTTATCCATCTTTATCAATGATCCTAAATAATACTTCTTTGAAAGTTCAAAATTAATTATTAGAAACTCAGAAAATTATTCCACATGAGATATCAAAACATTACATGAACTATTTGATGAATATACCAATTGTTAACTAAAATAATGAAACTCCAATCATGGAATGAAACCATTTTAAATAGATTTTGGGTCCCTTCTCCAAACCATCTATGTTTATAGTGATAGTTGAACTATCTAAAAAAATGTATTCTCTAAAAATACTTATTTTTCTCATAAATTCATCATGATATATACAAATTGAGTTTGAGAAGACACATACTCCAGCTTCTTTATCCTTTTATCAATGTTCTCCTTAATGAATTAATATTTGATTTCAATGTGAATTTTCATTGAGTGATAGATAATATTTTTTCTATAATTAATAGTACTTGAATTACCACAAAATAGTTTAATAGGAAATTTCACTTCAACTCCAATACCCCCAAGATGTTACTTCATCAAAATTAATTGAGTACACACTTGATTTTTAGTGATATATAATGATTCTATCATAAAAAATGAGATACAATATTTTTTCCTACATATTAAGAAAAACATAAATCTCAAAGATAAAAAACACAACCCAATGTTGAATTTTGATTGCCTACTAAACCATCCAAATCCATATCAGTAAATTCAAACAACATCAGCTATGATATATCATGATAAAATAGTCTGAAATACAACATTCATTAAACATACCATGGTATTATTTTCACTACATTCAAGTGGGTTTATTTTTGGATTTTTTGGAATCATATGTCTTGAAAAGTTTCAAACACAATTTCAGGACTAATTTTTGTTAGTAATAGTATAATTATAATGTTTTGACTATATTCCGTCTTATAAACCTCATTTCCATTAACATCCCTTGAAAAAATAATCTGAATATAAAAATAAGTTTTTATTTCCTTTTAATCCACCATTATAAACTATTATAGTGCCTCCGTAGAATATTTTGATAGAGGAATAAATGTTCCTTTCATTTCTTGAATCATTTCAAACCCATGGGAAAATATTGATTCACTGATCATTGACATTTTGAACTCACACCACATACATTCTGAATATTACTTTCATTGTAAATCATTTATCCTCAAAAAACTATGTTATCCACATAAATCGACACCATCATCCTCCTTCTTGACATAATTATAATGATAAATGCCTCATTATTTGAATCCAATATTTTTTAAATGTATATCATGTTAGGATTGTGAAGCTTTTTAAAGTTACCAAATTCAACATACTAAAAGGAGGAACAATGGAAGTTCACTTTAGCCTTATGGTGGCCAATATAGTTGAAATATTTAGTACATGGGTTATTTTATTAAAAGTAGGTTTTAATTTGATATATGGAGTAGGATAGTCTAGTTTTATCAAATGGAGTTATGAATAGTCCACTAGTTTCAGTGGATTAGTTAGTTTTATCCATAGATTTATTTTAAAGTCAATGGATGGAAAACCCAATTTATCATATGGTGGTGTAACTTTTTCAAATAGTAATAAACCACTATCATGTAGTGGTGGTACCATATTCTAATTAATCATGTCAATTCAATTGATTGTAATTTATGTTGAGTCAAAATTTGTGTTTCAACCTTCCCCTTCATTTGTTTTTGTTTTGTAAATCACAAATTATTTCATATTTTTCTTCGTAACTGCATATGTTCTTTTTCATCATAACCTCATACGTTCTTTTTCATCATAACGAAATATTTTGTTATTCAACATAACCTCATGTATTTTTTTGCATCATAATCACATATGTTGTTCTTCATCGTAACAACATATGATTTTTCAACAAAATCATATGTTTTTTTCATCATAACCACATGTATTATTTTTAATCATAACCGCATATGTTGTTTTTCATCGTTACCACATGTATTTTTTGTCATCATAACTGCATGAATTGTTTTTCATTGAAACAACATGTGTTTTTTTTCATCGTAACCACATGTATTATTTTTCATTGTAACCACGTATAATGTATTGTATCCATGTTAGGCATCGTAACCATGTTATGCGCCATACCCATGTTATGCATCGTACCCATGTTATGCATCGTACTCATGTTATGAATCACACCCATGTTATCCATCATACTCAAGTTATGAATCATACTCATGGTATGCATCATACCTATGTTATTCATCGTACTCATGTAAAGTATTTTAATCGTGTTTTACTCTAATACTACATACATGTTTCACATTATCATTGTACTCATGATTTATATATTCATCATACTTATTCTTTCATATTTTGGTACCTATTATTTTCTAACCAAAATGATGTCATAGAGTTAGTTATATACTAATCAAAATGATGTAATTTATTCTATTTTGTTTTGACCGTTATAGTTCTAGGTTTCCCAGTCCCTCTGAGTTTTTTTGGAGAAATATGATTGTTGAAATAAAATATGACCATTGGATAGGAGGCCTATAAATAAGAGGTTATTTGAACTAGAGAGTACCAGACTTGGACCATTGAACCTAGAAGACACACTATTGTGAGTTAACATCTAGAGAGATATAGTGTAACCTCTATATTACTTCATGCAAAAATCCATAAAGATACAAGAGGTGGACATCTTGTTCCTATTTATTATATTTAAACAAGGTCTTTGTATTGATTTGTGCGACTGATCATTGTGATAATGATCGAGGGCTCCCAAGGATTAGAAGACGATGCTACTAATCATTGTATTAAGGGATTGCAAGTATTTGAAAGACAGAGGATCCAATTACCTTCTTAATTGAGGGATTCTATGGATAAGAATACATACATTTTATTCATCATATTGATGGCATACTTGGGTGGTGGTAAGACATACCTATTATCCTAAGTGAAAGGATACCCTACTCTTTGGGATAAAATAATTGCAATACCCTTTACTTTTCCACTGCTATTTGTAATAGAAATTGAATACTTTTACTTCATATTTATATTCATATTCTTTTCTATTGTAATTGTTTTAATTAAAATACATTCATTTACATTACATTTTATTAAAAGATTTTATACACTATATGGTATAATCATTCACATTTTTTATACCCTGATCATTGTATGCAACCCAAATACAAATTTTTTAATAACCTTTGGTATTATATTATATAAATAAAATACCGGGAAAGTTTGGTCATTTTTATTGTTTCATAAGAATCCTTGTGAGTTTTATTAGTTTAAGATATCTTAAACTAAGTTTATTCTTAGGAGTTTAAACGCAAAGATTTTAAACCTACAATTCACCCACCCCCTTGTATTGTGACATCTCATATACATATACTTATATATTTCAATCCCACAATTGTCATCATAGCAGATTTCCACTAATTTGTTTTACTTTTTTTATTTCATTCTATTAGATAGTTGTATTTATGTTATAAACCCTTTATTTTAATTACCTACTACACTAACATGTGGATTAGAAAAGTGTTGTTTTATAAGATGGTAGGAATGAATATTGGATAAATTGATAATCTAAAGCCAACTAAACCAACTATTTTTTATGGTAATGATTATGAGTATTGGAGAGATCAAATGAAGACATTTTTTATTAATACTGGAGTAGATAATTTTGTAACGATCACTAGAGATTACAAAATTCCAGGCGAGGAAGTCAGAACATTCACCAACTAATAGAAACAATAATTTCAAATAAATTAAAAGTTATGAAATACTTTGTTATGTTCTATGACTAGGAATATATATAGTCAGATATCATCATGAAAAGCACCAAACAATATATAGAAGAAACCAGAAGTCATGCATTTTGGTACATCTAAAGTTATAGAAACAAGAAGATCCATGCTCCGAGCTTAATATCATGGTTTTATTTTCCCATATGGAGAACCGGTAAGTAAGGTTCAACAAATATTTTGAAAATCATCAATAGTTTTCAATCTATGGGAAAAAAATAAATTGATGATGAATTACTTGTGGACAAGATTATTGATATCATGTCCAACGAGTGGGAATCAAAAACAAAAACTATTTATGAGAACATGAAAGTTACTCAAATATCTATTGATGAATTATTTGGTACTCTCTTACAACACGAGAAAATAATTTAAAGATATGCAGATATTAATAAGAAAAATAATGGTAATAAAAGTGTATATTTTACTAATATATCTAAATCCAAGACTCCATAAAGGGTAACAAGATCTAAATATAATGGAGTTGTTGCTATATCTAAATCAAGTAAAAGTGATCATTCTTATAATGAACTATCCAATATTGATTGAATAATGAATAATATTGTGGGAAAGAAAGATTTTCAGTACCGATATAAGAAGAAACATTGAAAGGATAGGGAATAATGAGAAGTAACTTGTTATGCATGTAAAATAGAAGGTCATATTTGACTAGATTATCTTTGATTAAAAAGAAATAAAGGATAAGAATTCTGAAATAAACAATAAAAAGTATTAAAAGTATAATAATAAAAAAGTCTTGAAAGAAAAATGATACCTAGAGTTCCAGTGGTGTGAATATTCAGACGAATATTTTGAATATGAATCTTCTGGTCAGAATAATATTGGACTTATATCCAGACTACCCATTGGAAATCATTATCTCATGGATAAGGTACTCAATTAATAATATATTACAAATGTATCCTTAAACACAAATTAATCTTATGAGAAATATTCTTACTCTTCAGATGAAGAATCTTCCTCAGTAGAAGATAATTTACCTTCTTTTTAAGAAGTATCTAGATTTTCCAAACTACTTAAGAATGATAATTTCAAACATAAGAAAAAAATTGATGAGGAAAATTCTAGAATATCTATCCTTACAAAAGAATTATCAGATATTTAAAAATATCTTGATTATAAAACTCTTAATTTAGGAAATATTTTAAAAAACCTTATGGAAGTAAATTCTTACGAGGATAAACTTTCTAAGGACTTTGAAAAACAAATTTTAGAGAAAAATGTTTTAGAAACAAAACCCAATTCCAAAACAATTCTTATGAGAATAAAAATTTAGTCATTAGAATAAAATCTGAAGTTTTTTCTCTTAAGAAAATTTTATCAAAATTTACCTCAGGTAAAGAAAACATTGAATAGATTTATTCACAAATACATCCTCTAAGAAATAATTCTGAAAAAGGTTATTATTTCTCAAAACCTATTTTTAGACATAAATATTTTGTTCCTAAGAGTGAACCATTTTTCCCTAAGTATTAGAGTGGAGGGCATTGGGAAAGAAATTGTTCCCCTAATAAAACCCAGTCTTTAGGATTTCATAAAGCACACATTTCAAAAAAAATGTGGATTCCTAAAGTTCTTTTATCTAACATTTCTGTATCCAAACAATTTTGGGTTTGTAAAATCTAATTATTTAATTTTTTGAAAGAAAAAAAAGTGTACCAACAACAATAATATTTGTTACATGGATAGTTTATGTTCTCGATCTATGACTAGAAATATAGATTTATTTGAAAAGATAATTGAAATTAAAGGTGTAAGAGTGACCTTTGGAGATAATTCTCAAGAAAATATCATTGGTATAGGTAATATTTTTCTTTTAGAAAAATTTTTAATTTAAAATGTTTTTTTGTTAATGTTATTAATTACAACCTTATATGCATAAGTCAAATATGTGATTAAGGTTACCTTGTGAATTTTTGGAATGTTAAATTTTTATTTCACAATTCCAATGATGTATTCATTCTATATGCCTATAGGCATGAGAATTTATACACCAATAACATAGAATACCGTAGGATCCAATAATTACCTTGATTATGTGCAATGGAAGACCAATAATGATTATGGTATAGAAGGTTTGGACTCTATAACCTTATAAACCTATGAAAACTCTCAGAGAAAAGACTTGTTAAGGATCTACCGGATCTTAGGTTAGATTCTTCAAAATACTGTGAACATTGTCAATATGAAAAGCAACATAAATCTATATTTAAATTTAGAAGTGATGTTTCAACTACTAATTCTTTATAATTAGTTCACATGGATCTTTTTGGTCCTACACAAACTAGAAGTATTGGAGGAAAATACTATTTATTTGTTTAGTTGATGACTACACTAGATATAAATGGTCTATTTTATAGAAAATAAATCTAAAGCCTTTTTTTATGTTTTAGAGCCCAAGTTCAAAATGAGAAAAACATACCATTGATAACTATTTGAAGTGATGATGGTGGAGAATTTCAAAATTCAAATTTTGAAACTTTTTATAGTAATAAAGGTATTACTCACAAAATTTATACTCCAAGAACCAATCAGAAAAATATTGTTTTTGAAATAATAGATCATATTCTTAAGGAAATTACAAGAACCATGTTTATTTAATACTCAATTTCTAAGAATTTTTGGGCTAAAGTTGTAAGTATTTCATGTTATACTATAAATTGAGTTTTAATTAGTCCTTTTTTTTAATAAAACACCTTATGAATTATGGACAAGCTGAAAGACTAAAGTTTCTTACATTAGGTTATTTGAATGAAATGTATTCATATTGAATACTAAATATAACTTACATAAATTTGAACCCAAGTCAAATGAAGGAATCTTTTAAGGTTATTCCACTACTTCTAAGGATTATTGATTTTTTTAAAAAAAACATGTTTTATTGTGAAAAAAATGCATGTTAAATTTGATGAAACGGATCCTTTTATTTTTAAACAACCCCTACCTACATTAATGGATGTGTTTTCACAAACTAATTATCAACCTTTGATTGAAAGTTTTTTTGATAAGTTAAATGCTCAGGAAAATGTTTCTGAAATATTTACCCCAGAAGACTTTAAACATTAAGTTGATGAATAAGTTTTACAAAACCCAAATCAATTGTTTCTTAGAAATAATCCTATTGATAATATCATTGGTGATGTAAATCAACCCGTAAAGACTAAAAATTCCTTCAGAAATGAAATATAACATTTTGATTTTCTATTCTAATTTTGAACAAAAAACTTCCAATGATTCTTTAGGTGATGAGTATTAGATTAATGCAATGCAAGATGAACTAAATAAATTTCAATGGTATAAATTCTCGACCTTGGTTGAAAGACCTAAAGAAATAACTTTAATTGGAGGAAAATGTGTTTTAAAAACAAATGTGATTAAAATGGAGTCATTATAATAAATAAAGAAAGACTTTTTTTAAAGGCTGTAATCAACAAGAAGGAATATACAATGAATAAACCTATGATCTTGTATCTAGACTTGAATCAATTTGTATTCTATTAGAATTTTTAGAATTCATTAACTTGAAACTTATTCAAATGGACATGAAATGAGTTTTATTTAATGGATATGTACAACAAGATGTTTTGGTAGAACAAACTCTTAATTTTGTAGACTCAAATCATCCTGATCATGTTTTCAAACTTACAAATGCTTTATATGTCCTTAAATAAGACCCTGGAGCTTGGTATGATAGAATTACAATATTTATTTTAAAAAATAGTTATGATAAAGGAACTAAAGATCTAAATATTTTTATAAATATGAAAAAAAAATATTGTTAAAATCTATGTTGAGGACATTATATTTGGATCAACTTAGCAGTACCTAACTGATTATTTTGTGAATCTCATGAAATCTGAGTTGGAAATAAGTATGATGGGTGAGTTAACATTCTTTTTAGGTTTTCAAATCTCTATAAAACAAGAAGAAACCTATATATACCCACATAATTATATCAATTATTTACTTAAAAATTATGGATATGGAAACACAAAAATTATTATTACTCCAATTAGAAAACCAAATACTCTTTATCTTGATGAAACTGGAAAACCAGTTGATCAAACAATTTTCTGAGAAATTATAGGAAGCTTACTATATGTAACTTCTAGTCATTAAGACTTAATGTTTTTTGTATGTTTATTTTAGAGATACTAAACAAAGCCAAAATAATCCCATTTAAAATTAGTAAAAAATAATTTTTCACTATTTAAAAGGATCTATGAATTTGGGACTATTTTATTCTTCTGAAAATGATTTTTTTGAAAAGTTTTTCAGATGCTGAATTAGGTGGTTATAGAATTTATAGAAAAAGGACATCCAAAACTTCTCATTTCTTAGAAGATTCATTAATGTCTTGGTCATGCATAAAAAAAATTCAATAGAACTTTCCACTGGTGAAGCTGAATATGTAGAAGCCTGAAGTTATTGTGTTCAAGTGTTATGGATGCAACACACACTCACTGACTATGGTATGAGTTTTCCCAAAACTCAAATAATATGTGATAATACTAGTTCCATTTATCTAAGTAAAAACACTTCACATCACTCACGTGAAAAACACATAGATATTAGGAATCACTTTCTTAGAGACCACACACTAAAATTATATTTTTTTTAAAATTCATCAGAACACAAGGACAACTTGATGACATTTTCATAAAACCATTATCTTATGATAGATTTGAATACATTAAAAAGAATCTAGGAATGATCACTATAAAGTAATCATTAAAATCTACTTCCTGTTTAAACCATCTCCTTATATTAAGTTAGTCCTTTTCAAAGGGGGAGTATACATGTGTTTATTTATTTCATGTTTTATCGGTTTCATGTTTTATCGGTTTCATATTTTTATCATTATTATAATTTTATTAGTATTATAATTTTATGGGTATTATAATTTTATTGGTATTTTAATTTTATCGGTATAATAATTTCATCGGTATAATAATTTTATCATTATTTGAATTTTATAAGTATTTGAATTTTATCGGTATTAGAATTTTATCTATATTAAAATTGTATTGGTTTTATAATTTCATCAGCTTTACATTGTACCGATATTTTAATTTTTATCGGTTTTATATGCGTTTATGCATTACAATTACTTTTTTTAAAATATTACTTAAGTATTGTTATCATAAGAACAATATACTAAAACCAATATATCTATCTGAATACTCTAACAGGTATAACTTCTAAAACACTGTATTTTCCATTATATTCTAAAATATTGGTATTTCAATTCTTTCATTTTTTACTAATCAGATTCAATTTGAATACATTTTTTTTGGAAATCTCAAGAGTTTAATTTTATTCTCAACCACTTTATCTTTTAGACCTAATATTTACCATCATTTTTTAAAAAGAACCCCTACCCATCCCAAATCAAATTTTCTATGAAATTCACCAAAGTGTTTCCACTATATAAATAGTTAGTATCACTCATAATCAAATAAGTTCTAAACATTAGTTTCCAGAGAAAACCTCAGTGTCCGAGACTTTTCTTCAATCTTTTCATGTCTGAGTCAACTTCTTCTTCTCTGAAACAAATGTATGCAAAAAATTTCTCTTCTATGACCTTTTGAGATAAAATGATAGTTTCTTGAGAATTTATGAGTCTTGTGATTCTTCATTGAAAAGAATAATAAATTTACAAGGATGATAATCCCAATATATTGAAAGACCTGAATCTGATCAAGATTTCATGTTTTATAAATAAGTATTATAATTATATAAAAAAATGGAGATAGATGATGGACTCAAGGTTTCACTTATGATGTATATAAAGAAATATAAAACCACATTTAAACAATAATCCTATTTCATGGGAGTTCTTTCTGATGGAGATGATATTTTCCCATCCCATAAATTACCAGAATTGGATAGAACTTTTGATAAAATAAAATTATAGGAATATATTTTTGAGATTCATGAACATAAGAGGAAGGTAAATTATTTATCAGCTGACAATTGTCTTATAGACGTCTGGATGCAAGGTTTCCTAGTACCGATAAAGGGTGATAAAGAAACTCTATAAGTATCTGATGTCTATTTCCTTGATTACTTAGCAAATATGAGAAAGTTTAATCTCATGGGTTTCATTTTCATAATTATTAAAAAACTTAAATCTGGTGCAATCAAATCTCTTTTGATTATTTTTCCCACTATCCTGATCAATTTTATGAATAAATACGTGATATTGTGTAATTTTGCAATTAAATCATATCAAAAAACCTTCAAGGGTCCTCTTATCATCAAGGATGCTATAAGGAGACTCAAATTGCATTTCAACCCTAAATCCAAGAAGTTTAAGAAGGATCTGGAAGCTGAGAAAGAAAAAAAAGAAGTGAGAGGGAGTGAAAAAACTCCAAATCCATCCATATCCACAATGATCAAAAGGAATTTAGCTAAGGAAAAAATCCCCAAGAAATCAAATAAACAAAAATTAGTATCAGATGAGGTTGCAGTAGAATGGATAAAGGAGAAGGTTGAAAAGAAATATGGTGATCCTGAATTCGAATTGAATCCAGCTGAAGTTCTAGATGAAAGAATACAAACTGAAGAAACCTTAAAAAAAGAATAAAATAAAAAAATAACGAATAAGAGAAAGGATCAATCCATCAATATTGATATTATTATAAAGATAGGTGAGAAAGTACAAAATAGACTAGATCC
The DNA here is from genome assembly GCA_963277665.1 of Viscum album. Lineage (NCBI taxonomy): Eukaryota > Viridiplantae > Streptophyta > Magnoliopsida > Santalales > Viscaceae > Viscum > Viscum album. The sequence continues at coordinate 1,332,315,194 of OY728132.1, read as the reverse complement.
AGCAGAGAAAGGAATAGAAAAAAAGGTAGCTAAAAAATTGGTTACACAAATCCTCAATCAAGAAACCGAAGATGAAGAAGAAGGTGAAGAAGAATAAAAAAGAATAAGAGTAAGAGTAATAGTAAGATAATGAAGATTCAAATAAGAAAAATCAATATTAAAAAATTACCAAGCATAATCATCTAAAGCCCCATCCTTTTAGTTTACATCTCTTGATACTCAATCATCAAAAGGATTTTCTCAAAAAAATACTTCCAAGAAAAGTATTCAAATATCATACAAAGGATAAGAAGAATAATATGATAAGAATCAGAATCAACTTGATGAATTTTTTGGTACAGAAACTCATTTTGGATAACTTCCAAATTTCAATGAATATACCAATTTAGAAAGGACAATCATAGTAAATGGGGTTAAATTTATTCAACAAGCCTTGAACAGATTATAAAATATTATACCTTTATTTAAAAAAATTGAATCCAAGATTGATACCATTTTTAATAGTCATAATGAAAGAATGGATTTTTTTAAGATTCTGATGGATATGTTTTTGAAACTTGAAGCTGATTTTAAAGTGTTCAAAGAATTTGCTGCTGAGTATATAAATTCTTGAAACAATGTTGATAAGTGGTCAAACAATATTTATAAAAATCTCAAGTATCTTGTGGAAAATCTTGAAGAATTCGTGAAGTTATTAATTGACCTCAATTCAGTCTACCAAAATTTGGTCACCGATATCAATGAACAAGTATAAGCCTTTTAAAGACTGAGTACCTCAAAAGGAATATCTTATAAGGAACTAGAAAATCTAAAGGAAAAATTATCAAATGAATGTAATGAGATTTGTTTCTCTCAAATAGAGTTTTAATCTTAGAAAAGGCCTACAGAGTCAGATTGGACGATTAAAGTTCCCATGAAGTAAGGATCAAAGGACATGGAGCAATCAATCAACTTCATGATGAAAGGATTCATAAATAAGAAAATATTACTTCAAAATAGGATGAGAAGATGATGTATCAGAAAGAATCTCTTTACAATTTGATGGAGGATAAAAGTTTTCAATACGTTGAAGTTGGCTATTTTCAACCTCTTGGAAGAAAAGGAAAAAGATTTAATTTTTAACTCTTTTTGTAATAAAACTTATTTAATTACATTTCAAGTAATTTATATTGTTTTGTATACTATTTTTCTATTATTATTTATAGGAAAATAATGTTTTCCCATATTCTTTTTGAAAATCACAAAGGTGGAGAATAATTTGAAAATGAAGAAATTTCTTTATAAGGAAGAATTGTTTTCCCATAAAAAGGAAAATGAGAGAATATCTTATTAAGGGTGATAAATAATAAGAAAATGTGAAGTAAATAGAATACAATCCTTATATATAATATTTATCCTAAGGTGTAATTAGTCGTATTCACTATTACTTTTAGAAGAGTTACTAAACTCAGGGGAGATAAGCCTTTATTTTTTTGTGCTTTTTAAAAAGGAGGAGATTGTTGAGTCAAAAGTTTTGATTCGACCATCCCATTAATTTCTTTTTGTTTTGTAAATCACAAATTATTTCATCTTTCCCATTGTAACCACATATGTTATTTTTCATCATAATTTCATATATTGTTTTTCATTCTAACCGCATATGTTGTTTTTCATCCTAACTGCATGTATTCTTTTTCATCGTAACCGCATATGTTTTTTTCATCATAACCACATATGTTATTTTTCATAGTAATTGCATATGTTGTTTTTCATTGTAACTGCATATATTCTTTTACATCATAAACACATATGTTGTATTTCATCATAACTGCATGTATTGTTTTTCATCGTAACCACATGAACTGTTTTTCATCAAACCCAATGTATTTTTTTCATCATAACCACATGTATTGTTTTTCATCGTAACCGCATGAAATGTATCATATCCATGTTATTTATCATAACCATGTTATGCATCATACCCATGTTATACATCGTACCCATTTTATACATCATACTCATGTTATGCATCGTACTCATGTTATGCATTGTTCCCATGTTATACATCGTACTCATGTTATGAATCATACTCATGTTTTTCATCATACCCATTTCATTCATTTTACTCACGTAATGAATTGTACTCATGTCTTACTCAAATACTGCATACATTTTTCACATTATCCTTTTACCTGTTCTTTATATATTCATCATACCCATTCCTTCATATTTCTGTACCTATTATTTTCTAACCAAAATTATTTTGTAGAGGTATTTATATAGTAATCAAAATGATGTCGTGTATTCTACTTTTTTTGACTGTTATAGTGCAAGGTGTCCAAGTCCCTCTGAGTTTTCTAGAGAAATAAGACTGTTGAAATCAAATATGACCATTGGATAGGAGGCCTATAAATAGGAGGTTATTTGAACTAGAGAGTATGAGACTTGGACCATTGATCATAGAATACAAACTATTTTGTGTTAAGTTCTAGAGAGAGATGGTGTAACCTCTCTATTACTTCGTGAAAAAATCCTTGAAGATATAGGTCATAAACGGCTTGTTCCTAGTTCTTGTATTTATTTAAGTGATTTGTATTTATTTGTGTGACTGATCATTCTGATAATGATCGAGGGATTTCATGGATAGGAATATGGTGATGTTGATCGTTGTTTCAAGGGATTTTATGTATTTGAAAGACAAAGGTTCCAATTACCTTCTTAATCGAGGGCTTATGTGGATACGAAGACAGAAATGCGGATCATCATATCGAGGGCTTACTCAGGTGGTGGTAATATAGACCTATTATCCTAGGTTAAAGGATACCCTACTATTTGGGATAAAATAATTGTAATACAATTTAATTTTCCACTACTATTTGTAATAGGAAAAGAATACTTTTACTTCCTCTTTTTTATTCATATTCTTTTCTTTTGTAATTATTTTAATTGCAATACATTTATTTACATTCATTGTATCAAAAGATTCTATATGTTTTATGGTAGAATTATTCGCATTTGTTATACTATGATCATTTTATTCATCCCAAATACAATTGTTTTTTAATAACCTGTGGTATCATATTATATCCATTAGATCTAGGTCCAGTCCGATCATTTGTATTTTTTCATAAAAGGATTTATGAATTGTATTAGTTTAATAACTCTTAAACTAAGTTTATTCTTAAGAGTTTAAATGAAAAACTTTTAAACCTACAATTCACCCCCTCTTATATTGTGTAAACTCATATACATATACTTCTATATTTCGATCCTACGACTTATAATTTGAAGAGTAATCACTACCTCTTTAGCTATAATGATTCCAATACCTATTTTTCTAGTAAAATAAATAATTTTTAGTGTTCTATTATGAATGTAAGATGAAATTATAAATTTTATAATCTCTTATATTCAATTTACTTTTCTTATTCATTATTTCTTGAAGGTGTGTGTATAAGAATTTTTTGAATGTGTGAATAGTTTGACTTGGTGCAGTGAGTGGGGTGATAAATCTTCTCATATTCTAATGAACTATGAATAGGGAGAAATCTAGTGATATTAATTCTATATTACTTGGTCTAAGGAGAGTGTTTTGTGTTCTATCAGAATAAATTTTCTATCTTTTGGTGGTTTCACATTCAATATTGGTCCTTCTCAATTAATTGGTTCCATGTATTAGTAGCTTTACACTCAACTGTATGATCAGGTAGAAATTTACTCTTTTTTAATTGTTATAATAATTTTAATTATCATTTAGTATTATTGTAAGATTTGATAATGGAAGAAGGGAAAGTTTTAATTGGTCACTTAAATAGAACCGATTATGGTTTCTGGTAGAAAAATATATAGGATAATATTATAAAAAAAGGATTCAAAACAACCATTAGGTGGAGAGAAGTGTAAAAATATGTAGATAAGTGAATGTAAGAAAGATAAAAAAAATTAATTTTTTTAGTTAGGATGTTTTTGGCACAAATAATATCCTTAAATATCTAAGAGAAGAATACAATAACTAAAAATATGATAGCACCATCACGCATGTATGAAAAAATAACCACATTAAACAAGGTATTTATAAAGAAAAAATTGTTTGGTAATAGGTTATCAGAATCTTGGTCAATGAAAGATCATGTGAATGACTTCAACATAACAAAGAGTCCTCTTAAAGAAATGAAAGTCAATTTCACATATGTTTTTTAGAAAATATTTCTACTTTAATCTTTATCATAATATTGGGATGGTATTATTATTTTGGTTAGTAATTTCTATACAAATACATATCTAGTGTTAAAAGATATATAGAACTTGATCCTAAATGAGGAACTCTAGATAAGATAGGTTTAAGTACCTTCAAACAGTTCATTGAATTGTAATGAAAGGGGACACTCTCCTCATAAGAATAATCATAAATGATCAGAATATAAGTCTATAGAGAAAATTCTTAGAAATATGAATGGTCCATGGCTCACCTTTTTAGATTATGGAAAGTATGGATATATTCAAAGGAATTTTAGGAATAAAAAAGATTTCACTAGAATGAAAATTTTGAGAAGATCAAATTTCATTAAAATAATTGGAGGAAATTATATAATCATCAATATAAATTTCCTAAAATAGTCATGGTTTGTTGATTCTAGGGAATCCTTCCACTCAAAAGTAGAGTGCAAGTTCATAGAAAAATATGTTTCTGGAATATTTGGGACAGTTAATCTGGTAGATGATGAATATTTGAAAGTGATCAGAAATGGGGTTATAAATATATTTATTAATAATTAATGTATCCTATGACTAAGATAAATGTGATGTCTTATAGGTAGCTAGAAGAAATTTATCTTTATAAGGAATCTTCATGATGTAGACTACATAATTACATTTATTGATTGAGTAAAAAAATATTCTTAATGGTCCATTGTAGTGGAATTATGAGAAATAGATGGTACACTCTTCTTGAATAGAAATAGAAATGAAAATATTTTGGAATAAATTTAAACCATGGAAGATTCAAAGGTCTTACATTATTGACTCAATCACCTTAGTAAGAAGAACATGAAATTTTCAGTATGGAAGGTAATTCTAAATCTCAATAATAAAATAATAGAAATTTATGATTGATGTGTTCTTGAAAATAAAAACCATGTTTTATTAAACTTTAATATCCCAAAACCCAGATTCTAGAATTTGCATCTCATTCACTTGTATGTATGGGGACCTTCCCTAGTTTTATCTTTGAGATTATCACTCTAATTTTTCATATTTATTAATTTTTTCACAAGTAAGGTATGGTTTTATTTTATTAATCATAAATATTTAATTTTTAGAGATTTTTTTATTGTAAAGAAGTGGATAAATTTGAAAGTGTATGGAAGTTAAAATGAATCATGTCAGATAATAGTGGAGAGTACAATAAAAAAACTTCTACAATTACTATAAAAATAACATAATAAGAATTGAAAGAACTCTACCAATAAGACCATAGTAAAATTGTGTGGAATAGAGGATAAATTTTAATTTTAATTAGAATGTGAGATTCAGGTGTGTGCACTCCAGAATACCTAAGGATATTTAATAAAAATAAATTAACCTGGTAGAATTCTTAATAATTAAAAGTCTATAATCTTCTATGCGAAAGAGTTTAACAAAATATATATGGTAAGATAATGTATTGGAAGTTGGACACCTCAAAGTCTTTTGAAGTATATTTTTTACTCTAATTTTTTCAAAGGAAAGAGAAATGATAGAGGAAAAGTCCAAATAATGTTTTCTTATTGCCTATGGGAATGAATATTTTGGTTTTAGACAATGTAATGATGAAAAAAAATCAATTTATCATAAGAAAAAATGTCCTCTTCAATGGTAATATCCAATGGAAGTATTGGAACATGGATAAATCAAATTTTTACAGGAATAAATCAACTACAAATGTTCAAATAAATTTGAATGATAGCACCAAAAGTTTTTAAGTTCAAGTGGTACCAGATGTCATTATAAGATCATTAGAAATTATACCAATATAAGACCTGATAGAATGCTCCAGATCTTATAAAGCCTAAGGGAAATATCTTTAATGTGTGAAAATTAAGGTTTGGGAACCAATAATTATATCATATAAAAGGGGGAAGTCTTAATAAGAGATGGGTATATCTTATAGAGTTATATGTTCTGGTCAATGGTATGACCCTTATGCCAATTTTCAACTTCTAATAGATTTTGGGGAACCCAAATGCTTAGAATCAGTAGAAACATTTGGTGAATCACAATATGTGGATTTAGGTATAGAGGAAGAGATGAATTCCTTAAATCATATGATAGACTTGAATTCTCCTTCATTATCTGTGCCATGAGGTGTATGGGTTTCTCTGAATGTGCCATTGACTTGTTGTTTCACTACTACAGTCCCCCCTAGGTTGGAGTATCATTTATTGAAGGGTAGTGTGGTTTCTTGAAACTAATCAGAGGGCTTAGGCAGGGTAATCCCATTTCTCCAAGCATTTTTATTTCAGAACAGGATTCCCTTGGTAGGTTTGTTACTGTCTTTAGGGTCCTGAAAACTAGGAAAAGGGAAATAAGAAACACCCACAAATTTGATAAAATAAAAAAATGAATGTTCAATTGAAAATTTGAAGAAGAATTTCTAAGAATCTATCTTTTACAAAGGACCTAGAGTGGTCCACGTACAAATTTCTAGGAATGATATGCAGAAAGCATCAAATGAGAACCACAATACACGGATGGGGACACCATCTCTAGCTCCACCTTGAATGGTATCATTGGAGAAAATAAGACGGAATGGTACTCTGATGTGAACTATGACCCCAAACCAAATAGGTTCACAATTGAGGCGAAGATAAAGGCATCCCACAAACAAGACATGCCATTTGCGAGATTGAGGTGGGGATTACTGCTACTGTGAACTACCACTACCATGAACTGTAACTGCCACTAACCTCGGTTGACTGAGTCATCTGCAGGTTGGGTGATCTCTTCCTAGGATTCCAAAAAAGGTGTCATGTGACCCATAGATACAGCCTCCTCAGAACTCTATAAAAGGTCCCAAAATGATTTGATATGGAGATTGATTTTTGGGGGGAGCATGAAATTTATAGGTGGAAGTCTTAGAAGACAAATGATCAATGAAAAACAAAATTGTGAACGATTTCTAAAAGGTATAAACCTGTCATGTACCATAAAAGGAGGGAAACATAATAATAATAATGAATTAGTTGTGAACCTAATTGGAGAACTGAGAACCATATAACTTTCAAGGATTAACTTCCCACAAACTATAGGATTAATGCCCCTTCTTTAATATGGCATATCGTATAGTGCATCTCTATATAGAAGAAACCCAACAATGTGTAGAGCTTCGCTACATGGATGGAATATAGTAACACATAACACCACCATCTGTTGATGGAACTTGAGGCCACGTGCCACTACTATATGTGAACCACATCTAGGTTCATGTACCACCTCGGTATGCAGATGATCCCCCCACCCACATATAAATATTCCATGTGGAGGGTACCCCACTCTGTATGAACAAATGGTATAAAGAATAAGGTACCTTTAGGATTTCCACCTTACGGTCTCCATCATGACCTTCTGTTTCCATCCCATTCTCCATGACCCCTCCACAATCTAGTCCAACGAAATAAAGACAAAGCCTCTTACAAATCCACTATACCCATATGGTAAAACAATTGGCCACATCAACTTTCCCTATTGAGTTTACATACTCATGGTAAGCGGAGTCGTATAGGTAATCCCTGCAATGGTGTGAAACCCCAGAATGTCAATAAGTTAATATTCCCATGGTAAATTGAGGTCTAACCATGGGATAATAACCCAAACTTTCCCATTCTTGGGATCAAGGGTAATCACTAGCTTTTCCATTCAATGAGTGAAAGTGACAATTCAAAGTGATCATGCCTGATTTTCCTTTTGATGATGAGCGATACTTCTCCCTTTTCCCAGATTTCATTTCTGGGCACTCCTCCTAGGGAAAGTACCAAACCTTTCCATGGTAGGTGTCACTCTTTCTCTTATTAGGATCATTCCAAGACACGTATGGATAGATCATCAGATATAGCTATCCTAGATATCAACACGGAAGAATAAATTGGCACATTCAAAGCCCCCTGCTCTCTCTATCTCCCTTTGGGCTCCAGTACCATCTATCAGTAGATGATGTGAGACATGTGATATTAATATCCACTACATCCTCTTGTTTCTCAAACTAAGAATGACTTACATAGGCTTAGAGATTAGCGGTGATCATGATGTCTGCATAACTCTAAATCTTGGTCCTCCTCTATCGTATATGACCAAACATAAAATGAACTATAAGAACTCTTATTCCCCCCCACCAACATGATACGTAGGATGCCTGTCTAAATTCCCAAAATACAAGGGGATCCTTTTCAAAGTTATATCCCCAATCATACCCCCAAAAATAGGGCATTCTCTATGGTATAAGAAACAACTTAAATAGAACTATGGGTTTTGATTCCCAAAAAACTAGGATACGTAGGAAGCCTCCCTGATATCCAAACCTGACACTCAAATCACACTAGTGTTCACTGGGACATATCCCTAGTAGGGCTATATCCACCCATGAGACCATGCCTCTTTTGAGCATCCAGGGCCGCTTCGGCATATGTCCCACAAGAAATCTTGACATGGCTTCTTCCTCCTAGACATCCTAACTGCATGATGTTAAACTACATGGATGGTTCCTCATCACATGACCTTAAAAGGTGGTGTGTCCAGTTAAGTGACACTGAACTATGTGGTTTCAGATTCCTATCATGATTAAATATAGGAATCCCATCTTATGGGTTTGATCCTAACAGCGAAACAAATTTCATCCCCCTGGATGATGATAACCTCTAGAGCACCTAATCACATGGCTTAAACTTGCATTGTCTCAGTAATTCCTGATCCATGTATATTCATTATTGATTTTTGAAACCAAGGGTATTCTACTGACACATTATTGGGAATGAACCAAGGTTTCATGAATATATGATCATTTTCTTAGATCTATAAGAGAACCCCAAAATAGGAAATATATTTTCCCCAAAATGGTGTGATGATCCCGAACTCACATCCTCTTGACCAATGGAGTCCTTAAGTGCCATTGGCAAAATAATCATCCAATGAGAACCTGAATTTGGAAATAAGGTCCATGAATCATGGATAAAAGGGTTGTATAGTATTTTTAGCTCCATGAATAAACCAATTGGATACCATCTGAGGACATCATACTTGATGTACATCGATTGAAAAAAACACTTAACCCCCTACAATCACCTCCCAGGACCAGTCAAATGTGGCACCTCCTTTGCGACCTAAAAAAAGGATATAATATCCAGTCTTAGTGTGACCATCTTGCCCACCAAAAAGGGACACAACACACCTTGTGTCAAAACCAAAATAGTAAACCTGACATGAAACCCTTCATAATAATAGACTATTGGTTACAATCCTTCAGGGAAATTTTTCTTACCCAGGTATGACACAAATTAGGTCGAAACAAAAATGGTGTACCCGACATGAATCCTTAACCAAGGTGGTGGGTTAACCAACCTCAAGCTCATTTCACATAAAAAAGGAATAGTTCCAAGAAATATCATCAATTATGCAAGTGAGAAAGAGAGGATACTATGATGGGGTTTGGATTTTTTTCCTGTCAGATGTATTGAAGGTCTCTAGAGAAACCATCAATCCAATGGAATACTCAAAGTTCTCATAAAAAAACAATATGATCGATGCATCCGATGAGTCCTCGATGAATAATATGACTCCCTAACCTACCCAACATCTTCAAAACTGGGTTTGAAATTCACTAATCAAAGAGTACCACCAAAATGGTACTCTCCCCATGGTGGAGGCCGTGATGAATTCCCTCTAATCATTAAATGCTTGCTAGACACCTCTTCAGTTTCAGTTGTCAATCTATCACAAAACATCCCCACTGGCTATCCAAAATCATTTTGGGAGCCTGTACGTGGAATGAAATAATGAATACCTCCTTTATATGAGGGATTCATATAGATTCAACACCAATGACATCATACTAACTTACCAAGAACCCCACTCGAGGTCTCCTACCAGAGGAAGTCACCACCATCGACGTACAACCCGATATCCTTGCTCTAAAGAGGATCTCATGTCGAGGGCACCTGTTAAAGTCCAACAGACACAAGACCCTTAGGCTGCCCGACAAGGGTAGTAAATGCAATATCATGAGAAAGTAATTACCCTAGATCATAAGAAGGAGATCTTCCATACAAATGTAGCGGCATACCATGGGTAGAAATATAACTCTGCCACCTCTTCTAAAGCCCACCATAGAAATATGGCATCAACCTTTGAGTGTAGGAATATTCATGCTCCCTATTATAAAGAAACCCATGGATATATAGTGGAAAAATACAAGATGACACAAATCCCTACCAATGCTCGCTAGTCCTACCGTGTATAAGTAGCAGAAAATTGTAGGTTTTTGTGAATCTCTACCAATGCACAAGAAGCATGCCATCTAAATAGGTAATAAAATAGCTATAAGAAGGCACAAATCCTTACTAACGCCCACCAATCCATCTATCTAAATAGGGTGAAAAAAATGTAGTCATACAACATTTCTAGTGCATAAGAATCCTACCAGTCAAATGTGATTGCAATTAATAGACAGATAAAAATTCATGCTTATGAAAATGACTCCCTCAATCAAATATGGCAGCAAGAAAATATAAGTAAAGTCAAATTACGATGGATGGAAACCAAGACCATACAAAAAATAAAATTGAAAATTGGAAGATGAAAATTTCTTCTTGTAAATATAAATCCCACCAGTCCAATATGGTGGCAACTAGAGAAACTAGTCATCATATTCAGACTCTGAGTCGGAGGCTGACTCATTCCTTTACTCCGACATAGGAGAACTACCAGTACCCACTGGCAACACATGGAGGACTGGAGAAGGAAAAAAATAATGCTTCGACATCAGAATGGTAATTTATAATTTTTTCATCTAAATACACATGTCAACACATCATGGAAATGATTGAGGATCAAATGTCAATTATGGATCATATCCTCCAAACCTGTCAAGACGTCATCATGTTGGAGGAAAAAGTGAGCAGTCGGGCCCACAATCCTATCTCTCTATATAGGGTGGTTCATCTAAAATATAAGATGGTTAATATGAAGTAGAGTTGAATCCCTACTCCTATCTAGGAGGGTCGATGACTATATTCCATGATACAAGGACAACTAGATCAGGAACAAACACCTGTTTTAATTTGTGAAAACTAGTCCAATGTTGTGGCTGCTCTAGGGTTGGAATATATCCCTGCCAGAAACTATATGTTCATCAGTGTATCCCAAAGAAATCACTAGAAAAAACCAAACAGGGACCCATATATGAAGTCCATTATCAACAGAAGGGAAACCTAGTTACCTACAAGAGAGTGCCCAAAAAATTAAAGGCACCAAAGGAAGCTGGAAAACGAAGAGCGCACTAAAGATTCTTCTCTACTAGAAGGTGGAGTTATTAATTTTATAACACATATATCAATATATTCTTAATATCCCATTGATCTATTACCAAATTATGGAATTATCCGTATCAGTTGTGAGGGTCCTCCCCACAATATTTCCACCACCATATCTGAAGTTCCTCCATATAGCACCCACATGGGCTTACTCTGTGGGCTAGAAATGATCGATTGTGAGATCCTATCTCCTGATGCATGTCAGGGTAGCCCTCCCCTTGACTAGAAGATCAATTAGAAAGATGGTCCTCCCCTTATTGTTTTCTTCACTTATGGTTTTCCCTAGGGTATACACTAAAGATATCTTTTTCCCAATATTCGTACATCAAGATATCATGGTATTCCTCACCACGATGGAAATCACTGTGAAGGCCCTCCCCATAGTGACACCAAGAAATGAGAAGGTCCTCCTCTCATTAAATTATATCTTGAAGGTCCTCCCTAGAATGTACAATATAGATATTCTCCCTACATATAGAGATATGATGGTAGTCTATGCCATAATAGCATTCATTTTGAAGGTCATCCCCTCAATGGAATCGAACATAAATAACTTCTTCCCCTTACTATGGTCTTCCCTAAAGATCCTCTATAGGGTATACATTTTAGAGACTCTCTCTTTGTCTGGACACTAAGATGTGATGGTAGTACTCACCAACAGAGCACCTATTGCGAAGGCCCTCCCAATAGTAAAAATTCACACCGGTAAGAAGGTACTCCCACACTGGTCCAAATATGATAAAGAACTCATATTCTGAGGCACTTGGAAGGACAAGGTCGAATATTCGAGAAACTCTATCAATGAATAGTTATACCATTTCTTAGCTGGGAGATGGCTCGGGGCCATGCTCATCCTTTGATGCACCCCTTCACCATTCATGCATCAATTAAATCTCCACTAGCCTCTCCAATCAGGATGAAATCATCACAAAGAATCCATGTTAGGAACAAAATGTAGAGGAAACCCTGGTAGAAGAATAGAAAAATATGTTTCTCATGAGAAGAAAAATATCCAGGGATGACATACATGTTATGTTCTGGCCCACAACCACTTCTCATTTCATCATTCCAAAAGGGTTTTCGAAAGAATATATGCACAAAATTTTCTTTAATTTCCAGAAAACTCTCCTCCATTTGAAAATGAAATTTCTACCCTATGATGGGTATGTAGACCATGTCAAAATATTGGGGGAGATTTGTCAGCAAATTGACCTAGAAGCCCCTTCGTCTACATGATTTCCATGATCAAAATGGAAAAATAAAAGCCTTGAGTTGGCTTTCCTCCACACACAGTACAAATTGTGTTGCCTCATCAGTGATGCCCCATCTAGTATTCACATCCAAGGATGGGGAGAACATGAAGCTCTACAAATCACCTCACATCCTATCCAGTAGAATCCACTAGAAATAGAATAATTCAATTTCACTATTCCAATACGGTAGCCAAATGAAGCACCTATTTATGAAAATAGGTCCAATCGAAAAGAAACTTCCTTGAGTAAGTCTTAAAAGCATTAGGCCTGATGAGAGAAAGTCACCAAAAAAATCATGAACCAATACACTGAGAAAATTTAAAAAACTTATATCCTAATGAATGAAAATCAATGAGCACAAATAATGTACTCAAAAACAAATAATTCACATGTAGATATGACACCATATCTGACCCATGCCTGTATTGGGACGCATGAAATCAAGAAGACGGTGATAGTAGCAGTAACCTCTAGATTATAGAAGATACCCCAATCCACAGGGATGGGAAATTTTTTAACACAAAACCCCTGTAAGACCAAAAAATCCATGACATGGAATGAAAATAAAAGAATTAGAGAATCCCCATCTTGAAGGGATAGGGAATTTTAAACTCAAATTCTCACCAGTGGACGTTTGTCTTCTCCCATCCAAGGAGAATGAAAACTCTAGAGGTTTTACATTCTACCCCATCTCCTGATTCATGTCGCTCAGGATGAATTCATATTTCAAGGTCAGATCAGGGCTCCCTTTAAGTCACTCTTCACCAAGAAACCCAAAGGGTACTACATAATGGAGGATTAAATCCAAAAAAGGATGCAAGAATCTCGTATACCATTAAGAACCCAGTACACCACACACAATGTGGTATGAATCAGTGAATGTTTTGGACGTCTGCCCCATAGATCTCATGGGAAATAATAAAAATGATGAGGATATAAGAAAAGATGGTTCCCCTTTAGAGATGGTCCACACCGAGCATGAAGGTGTGCGTACCCGAAACCAATGAGCCACCTTAAATTTAATTTCTCCCATAGATAATCCATAATTGACTCCTTTTTTAATCCCAAATAAGGAGAAGAATAAGAATTAGGTTTCATACAACTCACCTCCTCCTCCCAATGTGAACGCTTCCCTCATGCTTGAGGATAGATTATCACAACAGGAGGAATAAATGAAAGATCCAAGGATAATAAACACTGAGTGATTATGTGGAAGTCATCCTAATGGGTATGTACCCTAGGTAGAGCACCAAATAAAAACTTCCATTAGATGTACCTATACCCCATGGTCTCATCCTGACAGATAATACAAGGGTGGAATACTCATTCAAGGTAGTGTCGAGACCATCAGTTTACCTGAACCAAATCTCAGTAGGATATCAAGACTTCCCTCTATTAGGGAAGCAACTAGAAAAGATTCTAGAGAATCCAAAAAGGGTTCCCTCAGATGCGTATTGGACTCAAGTTATATCATCATCGGCCCATAAAATTCTACCCCATGTTGCACCCGCTCATGCTCACGTTCAACAAGACATGCATCAAGGGCTCTTGAATAACATCGAGTCATTAATGACTCGATTAGAAGCTATAGAATTATAGAACATCACAATATAGATAGAACTAAAACATTACCTAGAATGGGTAAGCAACATTCTGCCACCACCAAATTTTAGGAACCCTATATTCCCAGGGTTTAATGGATTAGGGGACCCGGAGCAACATCTAATGCACTACGCATCTTACCGTGACCCCTGATGGGAACCCTAGAGAAACAAGATGATATGAAGCTCATATTATTTGTATGAACTCTACAGGGATAAAAAATTTTGTGGTACACCATTTTACCATCTAATTTGATAAAAATCTAGGATGAAATTGGGTGCAAGTTCCTATTCTAGTTCAGCTCGACATTGCCAGAAACCACAGTCAGTGACCTCATGAACCGCAAACAGTGAGAGAATGAGATAGTTTCATACTTCATTTGTAGATGGAAAGGTATAACTTACTCCTTGAACTGGAAACTCCCCCAAAATGAGATGTTGGCCATGTGTATCGATAATCTCTGTGATGAGCTGCGAACACCCCTCATCCTAGTGAAATATAAAAGTGAGTTTAGGGACTTCTCCACCATTGCTCAAAAAATAGAAGATTCCTTGAAACATAATAATCTCAAGTACTGGGTATCCCCATCATCCCCAATCAAATGAGCAGGAAGAGATGAAGTGGATTTTGTTCAGATTAAGCTACCTCTTGCACTAGATCTAGCTCCAAGCCCTATACCAAACCATGCAGGCCCCCTGGACATCAATATCCACCCCTACCTCGATAAGACGGGTGAAGGGGGGTTAGAGAAATAAATTTCAGGAATGAAGAAATAAATATTTCTCACTTTTATATGACCAATTATGTGGCTAATTTATCACCTCCATGAATTGAAACTTGGTCTGAATTCTAGAGCTAAAGAGTTATGACGAACTAGGCCCTGATGACTTCCAGATTACTATACCTTCCACCAAATATTGGGAAACATCATCCAATAGTTCTTTATCTTCAAGGACCTCGTGAAAAAGATGATAGATTCAAGAAAATTTTATTTGAGACCACCACCAGTGAAAGTGGCATATGTTTCCACCACCAACCCATATGAAGGTGGGGAGAGGGAAAAAGTTGTTAAAAAAAGTCAAAAAGTTTGATAGTTAGATGAATCGTAAAACAATAAATTGATCCCACAGTATCCTCAAAGCATAGTTAAAGCAACCAAATACGCCTCTAATAGCTCCTGATGCAACACATCTTATATACTTGGCCCCATAATCTTTCGAAGGCCGACCACCCAAAAAGTGGTCCAGTCAGAAAGGAATAAAGCAAGTGTAGTAAGATGAACTTCTACCAAAGTTAATGTTGGCTTTTACACTCTCATATTTCATGCTAGTAGATCTGAAGATATGGTAACTTCCCTTCCAAATGGAATAACTAGAGGCAGATGATGAGGAAAATTCATTATCAGAAGAGGAGCTGAGTTTTGGCTCCATCACTGTCATCCATTTAATTGATCCCTTCCTCGATGATGAATATGGTTATCAACAATAATTCCACACACTCAATTGGGTGGAAAGAGTAAGAATCCATAGAATCCAGGGATATAATGGAGATGTATCCATGGAAGAAATTAAGCTTATGATTGCACCCCCACTCAAACCGTTAGTGTTTCAGAAACCCATGGAAGGACCCTCCAGTAGATCCAACAAAGACAGGAAAATTCTCCTTCCCCCCATAAGAATCCACCCAAGTCAAATCCTTCTATAATATCAATAAGTGGAAAATAGGTGACTAATTACCATCATCATGTGAGTATACCTACCCATCCCAATCCACAAAGGGTGGATGCTCCTTCGGTTTTGATCCCAAGGGCTGGCCCATCTTCATCAATTGCTCAATCCATAAAAGTGCTTGTGAAAGAGCATACTCAAGATGTGATGTGACATAATTTAGATAAGAAATATGGTATTCTGAGTAGTTATCTTTTTACCATTCAAGATATAAATCATGGATGCGCTAAATCTATCAGTAGATCTCAAGAAAGACCTCATAAAATCTTTTCTATGTTCCGAGGAGTTTGAAGAAAAAGTAGTAGCCACTGAAGTCTACTGGACAAAGACCAATCCTAAAAAATATCATGAAGTTATCTCTTTCAAGGATCAAGATGATGATTCCATCATGAAAAAACACATAAAAACATTATATGTGTTTGTCATGATAAATGGTTTTGATATCCGAAAAGTTTTCGTCGATAATGGATTTGGAGTTAATCTCCTCCCACTATGAATGCTTCAACGACTAGGCTGCATTGTGAATGATTAGATGCCCAAAACCATGACCTTGTTGGGATATGAAAAAAGAGAGTATAATCCTTTAGGACATATTATGATTGATACCCAATTCGGTGTCCTCATAGCTCAACCATAATTTTTGGTGGTCCGAAATAATATGGAATTCAATGCCCTTCTTGGAAGGCCCTGGTTGCAGTAACACATTGAAATCCACTCTTCTTACCATAAGTACCTCAAATATAGAATTAATAAATATATTGGGAAACATCATGATATTAAGGCCCCATTCGACCTCTGTGGATCACACTATATTAATACATGGTTCTATGATCCAAAGGGGAAGCAACTTCAGGTCAGTGGTGTTGATTATATTTCCACCCCAAAAAAATTATAAATGGTTCCTTCTTATCCCCTTAAGTAGTTAGAGGAAGAATATATACTTCCCATCAATCAGATTGAGTGCACAAGTCCAAATTCATATGAAAATTCATAAGTCTTCATGATTTCGGTCATGGCCGCCGAGCCTGACATTGTTGAAATGATCACTGACTCCTAATATAATGGTGAGGGATTATATAAAAATACTCCAAAACCATCATCAAAACTCCAGAAAATCCTTATCTCTCCCACAAAGGCAGGAGGATATGTCTCATCACTCAAAGAAGATGAGGAAACTTGTTCACCCATCACTGCATCTTCTTTATATAATTCCTCGTTGATGGCCGAGGCATAAGAGACAAATTCACCTCACAAACACCAAAATTGAAAATCTTCCCTCAACTATTGAGAAATCATTTGATGAATTGTTTACCCATCAGAAGATATAGAGGAAGATGATGAGGATATAGAGCAGGAAGAAGAATGACTAAGGGATTCCCATCTAGCATTTTAGTAAGGTGTCTCTACCACCATTGATGAACTTAAGGAAATCAACTTGGGTATTGAAGATGACTTGCAGCCTACTCTGATTAGTGCGGCCATACCTTCCAAAAAGAAAGAGGTATATACCTCCTTCATGAAGTATAATTGAGATTTTTTCACCTAGAATTTTATAGAAATGACAGGCCTCAATACAGAGGTGGACACTCACCACCCAGGCCTTCCAGAATTCCATCATGGTTACAAGAAAGCTACTGGAAGGACACACCTGACCCATGCTTCCAACATATAGGCTGAAGTTGACATGTTCATCAGAGCCAAATTCATTCTGAATGTCCAATACCACATCTAGATAGCCAAAATTTTCTCCATAAAAAATAAGAATAGGAATATCAGAGTCTTCGTTGGCTTCAAAGATATCAATTGGCATTGCCCATAAGAGGACTTCCTAGTCTCGATCAAATAATTTCGGATCGATGCAACTGCCAGATATAAGGCTCTCTCTTTTATGGATGGTTATTTAGGATATAGAAAAATATGAAAGTCCCTATAGGATAAAGAATACACTACCTTTCGGGATCCCCGTGGGTTGTTTGGCTATAAATTGATTCTTTTCAGTTTGAAAAATGTTGGAACCACATATCAACGTTCCATACATCTCATTTTCAAACCCTTCCTGGAAAAGTTCGTCAAATGCTATGTGGATGATTTTGTGGTTAATTCATAACAAATCTCAGACCACCAAGAATATTTTGAAACTGTTATTAATAAACTATAACAACACAGTCTAAAAATGAACCCCCTAAAGTATGCTTTTGGGGTTTCCTTAGAAAAATTCATCAGTTTTGTCGTATGCCAATGTGGCATAGAAGTCAACCATAAGAATAAAAATTTCATACTTGAAATGTCACCTCCATGGAACCTCACTAAGTTGAGTGGACTCCAAGGACACTTGGCCTACATTCGGTGCTTCATAGACAACCTCACAGGGAATTTTTTCCTTTCACTAGGTTGATGAAAAAGGGGTATAATATCAATGGGATGATGATTTTCTGGAAGAATTTGAAAATCTCAAGATATATCTCTTAAGACCACATGGGGCTAATTCCTCTTATCGAAGGAAGAAAACTCCTTCTTTATGTGACCACCTTGGAGTGATCCCTAGGTTTCTTCCTCACATAGAAGAATGATGTCGGCATCAATAATAGTCTCTATTACCTCATCTGAACCATGATCGATGCTGAGACTCGTTATTGGAATATCGAGAGTATTTTCCTTGAATTATTATTTTCATTCCAGAATATGAGGCATTAATTTCAGCACCATGAAGTCCATTTGGTCTCACATAGCAACCCGCTCAAGTATATTCTTAGCCATCCAATGTTAACTGGACTCCAGTCACAGTGGGTGGTCATCCTACAATAGTTAGATATATTTTTCATACCACATAAATCCATCAATGTCTAGTCATTAGGAGATTTCTTGGAAGATAATACCTCAATGGAGGTCTCCCCATTAGATGCTGAATTACAGAATGAGGAAGTGTTCTCTATTCAAGAAAACCTACAGATGTGGGAAATTCACATCGACGGTGCCTCGATATCCTTGATAAAAAAATAATGGAAGACTCAAAACTCAACAAAGTGGGGCTAGGGGTCATACATATATATTTGGAAAAGACAACTTTTCATTACTCCTTCCTACTATCAAAAGGATGTACAAAAAATAAAGTACAATACCAGGACCTCATTATAGGCCTAGATTCGGCACTCCATGTGCAAGATGAACACTTGAAGACAAAAAGTGATTCATATATGGTCATAAAAAATTCTTTGGTAACTATTCGTTCAAAAAATAAGAGTTAATACCTTGGATAGACCTTGTTCGATAACTGATGGAAGAATTATTGTCTGAACCAACATTGACTTATATCCCCTAGTCGAAAAATGTGTAAGCCAATGAGTTGGAAAATGTATCCAAGGCTCTAGATGACCGAAATTGGAACAAAATAGTCATCGGTATTTCCCACCAACAGATGTTCTTACCATTATTTTAAGTCAACATGGAAGAAATCAACGAAATTTGTCCCATATCTTAGCTTCATGGTTTTACAACCAGTAAGATGACTCCCATGGTAGATTACCTTCATAGTGGAGATATACCAATAGATAGGGATTAGAGGAAATATATCCAGAAATGGGAAACCAACTTCCTCATGTATGATGGCGCAAACCGTTAAAAGGTCCTTTATACATGAGGCCTTGATAAGGTACTTCTCAGGTGAATTGTTGTAGAAAAGACCACCACCATCATGAAAATAAGTGAATGTTGGAACCTATGGAGCACATCAATCAGCATCCAATCTCTCACAACATATTCAAAGGCTTGGGTACTATTGTCCCACCATGATGTAGGATTGCACCACATTCACCAATAAGTGCCATTCCTGCCATGTTCTTGCAAATTTCATCCATCAACCCCCATAGTTACTCGCACAACCAACTACTCCTAGCCATTTTTCATATGGGGAGTGGATGTCATGGGACCATATCCTCCTTCCATGGTCAAACAATTAAAATATATTCTCACAAAAACCAACTTATTTTCCAAATGGAAAGACGTTTTACCACTCAAAGATGTCATAGAAAGAAGCATTTTTAGCTTTTTGAAATCCAACATCATCATTAGATTTGTTTTCCCTCATAAAATATTGATAGATAATGGCAAAAAAATTTGATTTGTTGAATTGGACTAGATATATTAGGAGTATGGAATCAAGAAAAACCATTCATCCCGCTACCATGCAATGACCAATGGGAAGATAGAGGCCTTTCAGCAAGACCTTATCCAATACACTTTAGCAAACTGTAGACACTGGCAAGAAATCATAGCTGGATAAGATCCTCCATGCTCTATAGGCTAGCTGGGCCACAACCCGCACTACCACACAAGCAACCCCATACTCATTAGTGTACAGAATGGATGCGGTTCTACCCATTGAATTTATACTATCGTAACTCTGTGAGGCCATATGTGATCAACTATCTGTAGATGAGCAGTCCATAAACGGTTTGAGGAACTGGAGTGATTGGATGAGAAAATATTGCACACTCTGCACAATTTAGAAGTTTACCAGAATCAGATCACATGAGACTTCAATAAAAAGGTTCACCTTCATTCTTTCCTTGAAGGAGAGATGGTATTGGTCCTCAGAACATCAATGATACTCAGAAAGAACCCACTAAAATTGGATCCAAATTGGGGAGAACCATATTCCATACAAAAAATCTAATCTAATGGAGAATATGCCTTAATTTCAATGGATGTAAAACTCACCATAGCTCCCACCAAAGTGATGTTTCTAAAGAAATTATTTGTGTAATTATACAATAAAAGTCTTACCTACATGATGTTAAATTGTATAGTGCCACCTACTACCATGATACAAGACCTTAAACTATATGAAAATTTTCCTAACTGCACAATGTTAAACAACATGGACAAATCATCTTAACTGCCTGATGTTAAATTGCATGGCCAAATCGTCTTAGCTGCATGACGTTAAACTACATGGTCAAACCGTCTTATCTACATAACATTAAACTTCATAGTGCCACCTACGTCAATGTGACACGATGTTAAACTATACATAAACCATTCTAACTACATGATGATAAATTTTATGTCTGAATCATTCTAACCACACAATGTTAAACTACATGGATAAATCATCTTAGTTTCATGATGTTAAACTACATGTCCAAATAGTCCTAACTACATGACGTTAAACTGCATGGCTAAATCATCTTAACCTCATTATGTTAAACTGAATGGAAAAACCATCCTAGATGTACGACATTAAACTGCATAGCGCCACCTATGTCTATGCTACATGATGTTAAATAGTACAGAAATCATCCTAAACACACGATATTAAACTTCATGGCCAAATAATCCTAACCGTATGATGTTAAACTACATGTAAAAATAATCTTAGTTTCATGATGTTAAACTACATTGAAAAATTTTCCTAACTGCATGATGTTAAACTACACGGAAAAATCGTTCTAACCACACGATGTTAAACTGAATGGCCAAATCAATCTAACCACACAATGTTAAAATGCATGGCCAAATTTTCTTAGCTACTTTATGTTAAACAGAATAGCGCCACCTACATCTATGCTACATAATGTTAAACAATATAGAAATAATACTAATAGCATGATGTTGAAATTCATGGCCAAATCATTCTAACTACACAATGTTAAACTAAATTAAAATATTGTCCTAACCACATGGTGTTAAACTGTATGAAGGTCATTGTATTCTGAATTGTGATTCATCAGGTATGAGAAAAATTCAAGAAAGGTAAAGGTAAAAAAGAGATAAAAATGTCTCCTTCCTATGTATGGGTATGACTAATTCAAGTAGTGTATATTAGAACTATTTGTGTCTTGATTCCCATCTGTAAATGGGATACATAGTGAAACTTTGATTCTATATCCTAGTCCATCCACAGATGTCGAAAAAAACTTTCTCCCCCTCCTTGCATAGAGCCTGAGCCTATGCAGGGAGGGCCTTTTATAGAACTATGTGTGGCTTGATTCCTTCCCTTGTAGGATACATAGTGATGCATGGATCCCATATCCCAATCCATCCTCTAGGGAAAATAATACCCCTCCTTGCGTATATTCCATACTTTCATAGATAAATTCATGAGTCCTAACCACACAATGTTAAATTGCATGTCCAAAGAAGTCTTAACCACACAACATTAAACTATAAGGTATATATAGAACTATGTATGGATTGATTTTCATTAATCAATGGGATACGTAGAGACACATTGACCCTATGTCTTGGTCCATCCATCACATGACACAAAACACCTTTGTTATATCCTATGTTTCCCCTGTACTATAGAAGAAATCATCATTGCTCCTTGTTTCTCACACCGAGTATAACCCATGTGAGCTTAGGAATGGTGGTAAGAGTTTCCCTACATTCAAAAAATCATAGAGAAGTATGATAAGACCATCATCTTGAAAAAATGGTATAAAATTACCCCTCCCTGTGCATGAGTCTAACCAGTATGGGTAACCTCATTACTATGAATAGCTTGATTCCTACCCTCGCAGGGTATTTAGTATGCCCGAATCCTACATCTTGGTCCAACCACAAACCAATATCAACAATTCCCCTTTATCTACATATGGTTTAGACTTGCATAGGGGGATCCATGAAAATTCCTAACCACATGTCATTAAACTGTTAGGTACCTTAAGAAATACATATGGAATGATTTCTACCCCCACATGATAGGTAGAGACACATTGAACCAGAGTCTTGGTCTAACCACCACATGATGAAAATCCCACCCCTTTGTGAATAGGTTAGACTGGCACATAGAGTCATCAAGAACTACATATGGCTTGATTCCTTCCCTTGTAGGATACATAGTGATGCATGGATCCTTTATCCAAGTATATCCACCATTCAAAAAAAATACTCCTTTCCTATGAATGGGAAGACCAACACATAGAACATATTTTCATAACTATGTGAACTATGATTCCCAACTAACTGAGATACGTAGGAAACCTCCCTGAGTTTCATGAATGATAATTCACCCACCTCATCCTTTTAACGCTTGTTCAGTATTGTCCTTACTATATGATATTAAACTGCATGGGATACAATAACTAAATATGGTTACATTCTTTCCTTTTAAAGATAGAGAGTGATATCCATATCACATATCCTGGTCCATCCATGATAAAAAAAATGCATCCCCAACATATATGTCATACTTGCGTAGGGAAATTCATGAGTCTTAACTGCATAATGTTAAACTACATGGTCAAAGAATTCCTAAACACACGACATTAGATTTCATGGTAGCTCATGAACTATGCATGGCTTGATTATCAACATGATAATATACATAGTGACACCTAGGCTTTCCTAGGTCTAGCCACAAGAAAAAAAATTCCCCCATATCCTTCATGAAAATGTAAATATATGCAGAGGATCCCTAACCTTGATTCCCACAAAAGGATTAGTCAAAAGATCATTCCCCCTTTACATATTATTCAGATCTATATAGAGTATTTCATACCTAATAACTAATTATGGTATGAATATTTCTCACGTACCTAGATATAACCTTTTTCATCCACAAAACTCCATACCACATGAAATCTAGGATCACTATAATCAACCACAGATATCATGGAAGTCCAGTGTCATAGGACATATTTGTTTGACTATGCACAAAATTCCCCAGTTGCTCTGTATATGTTGCACACAAAAATGGCATGTTAACCAAAGGAAAATTTATCCTTAGGATATGTTGTTCTTACTTCCATACACTCATTTGCTCCTAATCCTCGTATGATCCCTTAGGATTTGAGGGCTCCCAGAGTCATGGTTTATACTTTCTTCCCCCTCTCACATCTAGGTTATATCAAGGATATCCAGACACGATTAGTCTATATTTATGCAAGATTCCTTTCATATTTTGTCCATGAAACATGAAATTAAACTGCGTTGTCAATGTTCTTTCTCAAGAATTAAAATTTTATTGACCTAAAATGCTATTTTTTTTATCATGTCATCCCTAGGTGTTGGAGTGAAACCCTTTCCACCCCTTGTTTCTCACGCCGAGCATAGATAATGTTGAATAAGGAATTTTGGAAGGGGATTCACCACAAAACCATTGAAAACCAATCCTCTGGTCTTGTTTTCATGACTTTAAAAGGAATGTTAATTTTTTCCCTTCCATATGAGGAAACCAAGTCCTAACCATATGAAATTAAACTACAAGGTACTCTAAATGTGGCTAAGATTCCACAATCCCTAAATGTTGGCCAAACCTATGCAGGGAGACTCATTTCAAGGCACTCTGATATTTGAAATTGGACCCCACTCCAGTAAGGGAATCAAAATGCCTCACCCCACATGAAATCTAAATCTATGTAGGAGAATTACCAACTCTATGGGTGATCAGGGTCTGAATATTTATAACATGCCCAGACACATTGTTTTCTCCTATAAAGCTCCACAATTAGAGCGATTTAGGATCCTCATATACCTCCAAGGCCATAGGAAATGGAAGGTCAATGTCCTATGGACACCATTATTTGACTATGTACACCATGCCCCGACGTCTTTGCATATGTTTCCCATAAAAATATCTAGTCAACCAAAAAAAACTCATCCTTAGGAGATTATTTTCCTATTTTTGTATGCTTAACAGATTCCAAGCCCCATATCATATCTCCTGATCCAATATCCCTTGAAACTGTAGCTTACACTTTCCTTCCTTTACACATTTTTCACATGTTGGAACCCCTTTTCCTGATCGTCATCTAGTTAATCAGAGTTTCTACATGAACATCCTAACCACATGACATTAAAATTTCATGATGTTCAATAATAAATGTTCATTATTGGGTCTCGAACCTCTAAGTAATGCCTTTCTTCATGTTTCTATGCATCAAATTAGTCCACACAGGAAAGTACAACACGAGTACTACCTCGTTGGTGACCCCATGAACAAGACAAATATGCCCCATTAATATGTGTGAACCAAATCTACATAAGGATAAACATTAAAAGAACTTTGTACAACTTCATTCCTACCATCATAGAATATGTAGTGACATATGAATCTCATATTTTGGATCCATCCACGAAATAGAATTATCCCATCACTACCTGTACAATGGTCATACCTGTGTAAGGAAACAACTCACATGGATAGGATCAAAATTCCACAACTAATTCCTAGTATTTATGGTAAAGTTCAACCTTAAATGTCCCATTTTTAGGACTAGGTACTCCTCTTCCCACACCATATTATGTGTCCAGAAAGGTCTTAATACCCATTACCATCCATGGACAAAAAAAATGGATTTCTAGTGTCATGTGAACACATTTATTGGACTATGCACACAATGCCCTGACGGCTCTGCACATGTCTCCCACTATAATTTCCTATCATCCAAAGGAAAATTTATACCTAGTAAAGGCTTATCCTATCTCTGTATGCCCATATGACATTTATTCCTTACCTCATTCCCTAGTTTTGTAAACCCCCAGATTACACTTTACATCTTTCTCCTTTCCTCATTCCTAAAAGTGATAAAACATTGATGGTTGGACTATCATGGAAAAGGAAAATTCTTTACCCCCTCTGGTTTAAGAAAATACTTTAAATAATAAGTATCAAAAGTCGTAGTTGTACGACATCAAACTACACAATGTACTATCCCTATTTTTTTCACAAGTCAAATTCATTTGGGAGTGGTTTCTAGACCAGGATCAATGTAAATACCCCCATAAATTCAAAAATTGCTCCCTCAAAAGGCCACCCACAATGGTCTTTAAGAACAAAAAAACACGAATTCCCATAAAATTTCATGGCCATTGGAAATGAGATTCTAGTGTCTTAAGGACGCCTTTGTTTAACTATGCACACATTTCCCCAATGACTTTGCATAAATGTACCACAAAAATAGCATGTTCACCAAAGGAAAATTCATCATTAAGAGAGGGTATCCCTACTTCTATATTTCTAGTGCCCTCTATGGCCCATATCATGTTCCATGTCTAAGAACATCATAATTCATGGTCAATAAAAATAATCCTAATCCATGTCTGAAATCTATTTGGAAATTCTCATTTAATGAGGCCTAAATTGGGGCCCTCACCCGACAAATTAGGGTCCAAATTATTTGACCAAAAACATCAATCTTGGTCAAAGTTATTTGACCTAAAACATTAGTAATGATATCCGAATTTGTAGGAATTTAAATTTATCATGAAGGAGAAAACACTCACCAAGATTAAAACCCTCAAAGGGAATATTGTACAGAAGTCAAGTGCCAACTCACTAAACCTATGATACATTTGGTTTAGGTGAAAATATTGATTAACCAAAAAAACTGAGGAGACAAAAATCCTGTTAAGTCTAAATCTCATTAAGAGAGGCCTAAGAAAAAGTCAATTTATGCTTGTTAATACCACACCAAATGGGGCTTAGGAAAAAATTAGGACAAAAACATAAAAGGCGAAAAGTTTGTAGGGTTCACCATGTAGCCCTATAAAGAGTCAAACTATGCTTGCAGAGCCCCATGGCCCAGGAAAAAAAATTAGAGCATGATTTTATAATTTCATCTATTCTGAATTGTGATTCAAATTAACATCCGATTGAAATTACTATTTATAATACATTTGATAATGACTGATTCACACTATAGGAATGGGTAAAAGAGAATCACAGAGGTACAAAATGCTATCATTTTATTAATTTTTGATAAGTAGAAGGTACACAGCCTAGATCTTCTACCTAATAGCAAAGAAAAACAAGGGCAAAAAAAATCCAAAAAGATTATAAAAATTTATACTTAGCTCTTTACAACAGATTAATGATGGTCTGGAATGAACCGTCAAGAGCTTCCTCTAAAGAAGTCCTATTTGTAACTTTATCTTCAACTGAGAGATGAATTTTCTTCAATATGGAACCAATATCTTACCTTTTCTATTTAATGGATTCAAATTTCGTACTCATTGATGTGAATTCCACCTTTATCTTGTCCACACGAGCTTTGTACTCCTATAACTCTTCCATTTGGGAAAGCGCTTGCTCATGAGCATCTATCTCCTTAGCCAATAAGTTATTCATCCCATCAGTAAGATCCTTAAAAGTCATTTTCTAATGTTTTGAATCATTAAACTGAGCAATCATGTCTTCACGAGTGGAAAGATCCTCTCTAACTATGATAATATAGTGCGCAAGTTGGTGCAGATGTTGGTAGTTGAAGCCGTCAGAACCCAAATCAGTTAATAGATATCCAAGGGTGTCCTCCTTGTCAGTAAACTCTAGTAGAAAAGTTTTAGAAAAAATAGAATAGATTCTAAGCCATTCCCACCTCCATATAGTTTTATGTCTCCTGACAGTATTAGAACCCTGACTTTGTTCCTCTGCGACAATAGGTATGTAGTCAGGGAATGATACCATGGAAGATGGATCTACTCTAGGCTGGGTCACTCAAGTGGGGGAGCCTTACCAATCTATAGGTTATTCATTATCTAGAACCAATCTCAGATATTCGTCCACAACTTCAAGGGAATTCAATGATGTTCCACTCAGACCAGCTTCAATAAGACCATGAAATGTATTCGTGGAAGGTATGAGGTATAAATCACTATCTACAGGGATAGGTTGAGTAGAATAAGACCCCTCTGAATGAATTTTATGATGGCCATAACACCTTCTTACAATAAGAATATGGTTTGATGCTACATATGAAATGGGTAAACTGGGACTAGAAGTATTCCTGGTTCTTTACACCTATTGGACAAGCCTGGCCAGTATATCATCGGGATATCAGATTAACCACTATTGGGTATACTTCAATGATATGTAAGTAGAGTCTCCTTTGGGATGAATAAAGACATGCATTCCAAAGTCCTCCCACATTATCCTTAACCATAGTTAACGAAGGATTATCGGCTGAGATTCCCTCTTTACTAGGATAACTGGAAAAAATGTAACCCTGCCTGGAAAGTGAGTAGGGAATGTAGGGCTTTAATATGGTGGTCATGTCTATACGAGCGGACAGGATCTCCTCTTGAAGTGCTGTGAGGAATCAATATTCATATAAAGATCCCCAACCATCATATGTTATTATTTCATAAGGAACGGGGTAGGTTGTGAAAGTAAAATAAGAAAATCACTTAGGAAATCAATGATGTTGTCAACAATCAAGAACATGGGATGGACAGTGGAAATGTAAAGTAAATCCAAATGGAAGTCTGAATGAGGAACCGTGGTAGTGTTCCAATATTCATAGTAGGGAAAATTCTCTTCTATCCAACCATAAAAAAATTGAAATGTCCTACTGAGATAATGTGGAGGCCTCCCTTCTTGTATCTTCCCCAATAAATCATAGATTTGGGAAAGGGTAGGGACGATTAAGTTGATAAGCTTCCACTCCACCAATTTGGTCACCATCATCAATGTGTAAGCTCTAACACCGGTGTATACATCGTGAGAGGGGAATATCCATACACTCAGAAACAAAGCAAGGAAACCCGTGAACCTGAGCTCGGGTGATACGTTTGACCAAATATCATTGACCCAGGTGGTGTACCAACCCTCCTTGAGGGTAGAACAGTATGATCTGGGAATTTTCCATGACTGTTGAGTTAGATGATTTTAGTTGTAGTGTACTTTCAACTTCGTAATTCTCACTAGTGGGAACAATCCTATCCAATCTTCAAATGAAATCAAAGAGTGGGCATGAAGAGGATGACTAAGCAATACCTCTACCAGAACTAGTAAATCACTCACAAATGGAGATACTAGTTCATCATTCTCCCAAGTATTGTCCACATGAAGAAATTAATTGTACATGTTGTTGAGGATAGGAAGTCCCCATATCTAATAGACATACCATAAACTAAACCTCGCTTCACCGTGGGACAAGTGAAAGGTGTTTGATCTCGAACACCAGTAGCCGAGCATCTTAGACAGTATTTCACATGGTGAATATAGGAAAACTAGGAGACCCATACTACATGATGCAGATTGAAAGCTTTCAAATGATTAGGGAACTCTATGAAATTCTAGTTCTCACAGAAGACCCAGTCCAACTTAACAAAAAATCACTCTCTAGATCCGAAATCTCATTTGGAGCTCCGCCCTTCCTTGGGGTTGATTCATGAAAAGTTAACAATAGTCGGGTAATCCTGAACAAATGATTCAGAAAATGTGGTGTGGCGACATTGAGTTCTCTGCATCTACATAGATCAATTCAAAAAAATATTGCATCATAGCTTAAGGAAGTCATGATCTCCCAGGTGGCAAGAATATTTGCCTGGTCATACTCTTGAGACATCTCTAGGATAATGGTAAATCCACCCCTATCAACTGGTGGAAAAGGAATGCCGTCTTAGAGTCCAAAGTTGTAATGTTTTAATGGGAAAGATATTGTATAATCCATAAGCTCTGGTGAGAGTAGATCTTTGAAGATACCCTCTTTATAAATGATGTAGGAATGGAGGTTGTCTTCGGTGTTCTCAACTGTGGTCTCCATCCTCTTGGTCGCTTCCACTGAGATAATTTGAAGATCCATTCTATTTTGAAAAAAAAGACCATAAAAAGGTCAGTCTAATAAAATATTTGGAAAAAAGACCAAGAATTGGAAAAGGACTAAAGAAGTCCAAAAATCAAACCTCTGTATATTGAACCCTAGAAATGGTTTGTAGAAGGAATTCCCTGTGAAATAAAATTTCTTTGAACTCTCAAGACAATGGCCTGAGGGGTGTTGGCCAATGAACCGAATAATTCACAAATTAAGCGAACCACATATGACCATCACTACGTGGAGGTTAGAGCTCATTGCTTGGAAATTTGAAGTTCAGTTCGTGAGTTCCAAATTAAGTATACGGATGGAGATGACCTGCATATGGAACTTTCTGTGCAGAATTTCAAACTCACCATTCATAGAATCAAAGTTCAGCTCACAGATTTAAAAGTTAGTTCATGGACGATAGTGATTGTGAAGGGTTTTTGGTTCACTGAATTCAAATAACTATTTGAGGTAGTAGGAGTTGGTGGGGGGGGGGGGGTAAGTGGAAGTAGAGAGGCTGAGAGAAAAATCGAGAGCGCAGAGTTTTCCGAAAATCTAGTAAAAAGAAAATGACCTAGGCCTCACTATATATATGTTTGGTCTCCCATCAGGTCTACCTTTCTACCACAAACAATTTCAGTTCTGTACTTCTTTCTATAGCGAAATAAAATCGTCTTTGTCCCGATCAGAACTTATTTTTATGGAGGAAATTTATAGGGTCATGAAATCATGGAAAAGGGAAACAAAATAATCCAAAAAATTTGATAAAGGAAAAATAATTAATGTTCGATTGTAAATTTAATGAAGAATTTTGAAGAAGAAAATTGTGTAAAAGGAACTACAATGGTCTGCGTACTAATTTCCAGGAATGATCCGTAAAACGCATCGATTGTGAACCACATTATGTGAACATGGATGTTGGTGCCAGCTCCACAACAAATGATGTCATTGGTGAAAATGAGATGGAGTGGTATGATGAGGCAAACTATGCCCGCAAAAAAAATGGTTCATAGGAGATGAGAAGATGAAGGCATCACATGAACAAGACAAGTTGTTCGTGGGATTGAGGTGGTGATTACCATCACCATGAACTGCTACTACAGTGAACCGAAGCTATTGTGAACCTCAGCCCTGAAGACCTCAGTTGACTGAGTCGTCTGCAGGTTAGGTGATTTCTTCATGGGCTTCCGTAAAAGGTGTCGTGTCACCCATATATACAACATCCTTTGAACTCAACAAAAGGACCCTGAAGGGAGCTGAGAAGGGGATCAAATTTTTGGGGGAGCTTGGAGTTTATGGACATAAGACCTTAAAGACAAACTGTTGATGATGTATGAAATTGTGAATAGTTTCTAGCAGGTATAAACCTTCCATGTACTATGAAAGGAGAAAAAAAACCTAATTGGAGAACTATAAACTATATGCGCTTCACATATGAACTTCCTGTAAACCAAGTGATCAATTCCCCTTCTTCAACCTGGTGTACGGAATAGTGTATCGCTATACAGACAAAACCCAACACCACATAGCACTTTTCTACATAGATGGAATAAACTGCCACGTAGCACCACCCTATATGGATGAAACCCAAGTTCACATTTCACTACAATATGTAAAAAAAATCTTGGTCTGTGTACCACCTTGATACGCAAAAAGTCCCTCCACCCATATAGAATTTTTCTATGAGGAGGGTACCCCACCCTGTATGAACAAATGGTACATGGAATAGGGTACCTTTAGGCATTCAACCTTGAAATCTTGATCATGAAATTTCATTTCCATCCCATCCTTCAGGACCCCTCCAAAATCCATTCCAACAACATTAGGACAAAGCCTCTTCCAAAGCCACTAGACCCAGATGGTAAAACCATCATTCCCATCAGTGCTCCCTATTGAGTTTACATACCCATGGTATACAGAGTCATGTAGGTAATCTCCACAACGGTGCAGACCCATGGAATGTCCATAAGATTATGTTCCCATGCTAAATCGGGGTCCAACCTTAGGATACTAATGTGAACCTCCCCATTCAATGGGATCAAGGGAAATCATTGTATTTTCCATTCAATGAGGGATAATGAAAAGTCAAATGGATCATGCCTACTTTTCCTCTGGACAAGGAGTGATGCCTCTCCAATTTCCCAAAACTCATTTCAGGGAACTCCAATTGAGGTAAGTCCCTAAACATTCCATCAGAGGTGGAATTATTTCCCTTATTAGTCTTAGTCAAAGACACAACTGGATAGGTCATCAGACATGTCTATCCTATATATCAACACAAAATAATAAATTAACACATTCAAAACCCCTCTCTCCCCCACCCTTTCTGATCCAGTACCATCTATCAAAAAATGATGGGGGACATGTGATATTTAGATCGACTAACTCATCATATTTCTCATAGTTAGCATAACTCATGTGGGCTTAT
This sequence comes from Viscum album, assembly GCA_963277665.1. NCBI lineage: Eukaryota > Viridiplantae > Streptophyta > Magnoliopsida > Santalales > Viscaceae > Viscum > Viscum album. The sequence continues at coordinate 1,332,283,124 of OY728132.1, read as the reverse complement.
AGTTTGGTGGTGATCATGACATCTGAAAAACCCCGAAGCTTGGGCCTCTTATACTGTATAATCCCCAAAACAAAATGAACTATGAGAACTCTGATTCCTTCCCAAAACTGGATACGCAGGACTCCTATCTAAAGGTTCAATCTCAAAGGGGGTCATTTTCAAAGGTTAATCCCCCATTATACCCCCACAAACAGGGCCTCTGTAACAGCCCGAGATTTTATGAAAAATATTCTTTTTAATTTTATTGTGTTGTACGCTACACCAAAAGGAGCTTGCACAACATGCATCTTTGACTTTCCTTGCATTACACGCAATCGCAACCTTCCTCGATAGCGTGTGTAGTACGCAATACTGAGTTTCACGAAACAACGATATGCTATTAAAATATTATTAAAACTAGCCGTTATGAATAGTAATAACCACTTTTTAAATTTTAGAAATTTTAGCTCTCAAAATGGACTTCATTTTTGGATTTGAAGTATCGAATTTAGCCTAAGGTGAAATTTTGGTACTTTTCGGATAACTTTCATATTCTGATGAATAGTGAAAATTACTAAATTATAATTAAAAACAACTTTTTTAATCGAAATAATTAATAGTGATAAATTATTAATTTGAGTGGTTTTAAAGTATATTTAGAATATATTTTTACAATTTAATACAATGTTGGTCATTGAATGTAATTTCACATTTAAACCAGACATAATCAAGTGTCAATCTTTTGATAGATATTGTTTCTTAAAAACACGTTATTTGTTTTAACAGCGGGATTTAATTATAAAATTAATTAATGAAACTTCTATGTTATGAATTTGGTAAAAGAGCTTCATTTTTGAATTCGGAATATGAAATATATCTTAGGATGAAATTTTGGCATTGTTCTGAAAAACATCAATTTTTGATGAATAGTGAAACTACTAAGTGGTAGTTAAAAAACTGAATTTTTCATAAAACATAATTTTACCGCTTCTGTGAATGGAATTCCAAAAATCCGAGAGACACGGTTGATGTCAGTAAGTAAAATGTGGTTCAATGAGATGAAAATAATTTTTGGTGAATAGTAACTTTTTACTTTTATTTACCACGGTTAAAAGTAAATAGGGTAATTAAGGGTAAGAATGATATTAATATTACCCTAACACATGTCCTAATTCTATTGGACAAGTTTATCTCGACCAAAAAAAACCTTAAGTGTAAAATATTATCATTTAGGCCCACTTGGATTAGATTAGGACATTTATTATTATTTAATTCAAAGAAGAGTTAAAAGAGTTAAAATCAAAGCATATTTACTAAAACATTTTTAATATAGGGTTTTACATAAGATAAATTCGATTGTAAATATTCATTAGAAAGATAAAGAGATTTCATACATGATGGTATTTTATTTGTAATTTTTAGACATCAAATAATTTAATTTATTTATGACACAAAGATGATGCAGTAATTATCTTATTAATGAAATATTGACAAAATTGATATTATAAATACCAAAATAAATGTAATTTGAGACTTTTTATGAATTAAACTAATTTTATAGGTTACTATGAAATATTAGTGTTGATTTAATAAACTTGGTTAGAACATATAATTCTTTTATGACTTTCACAAAAATCATATATCAAATAGTGTCAAAATTGACACAAAATAGTTTTTAAATCAAATATTATATTATTAATTGTTATTTTGTTCCTAAAAATCTAAGGTTCGGCCAAATGACTTATATAAGGATATATGTATTAATAATATACAATTTTGGGTTCGTTTGGCATGTTATAGTAAGTTTATTAACCATATAGTGTATGAAAACAAAAAGACACAGTAAAAGTTAAATTATTTAACTTAGAGTTAAATCTAATTGATAAGGTTAAAATAATAACCTAAACTTTTCTAAATCCTATTGGTTGATAGGATTTAGACCCATACCCACTTTAACTTCGAAATAAGACCCTTTGGAACCATTATAAACCGATTTTTACTTTAGTATAAAATAATATTTTGAGATATTCCTAAGGTGCCCCTCTCCTCCCTTATAAAAGGGAACCTCCTCTCTCTCTTCCTCACACCAATTTTAGCACTCAATCTCGACCAACCCCTGCCATTTTCTCCTCTCCACTTCCCTAGAATAATCCTAGAGGTCCTGGTCTTCTTCAAAGACCAATCTTAGTTCCCTAAGTGGAGGATTCAAAGAGGCGTTCCAAAGAAGAGGTAATATCCATTACCGGTCTTTTCAATTTCTTTCTTCTTCAACTTCTTCTTCTTTAGTTGTTTTATTATAAAGTAATAACATCAGTATTACTTACATACTGATATGTTATTTTAAATATGAAATAACCCTAATTCACCTTCTATCCATCCTACGGAAAAATGAAATCACCACGCGTGCGTACGTACGGAATACCGTCTCCACGCCGTGGTGTGATCTATTTTCCACCATCACCTTACAAGGATGGGTATAATGGTGTAATGAGTAACTATTTATGATTATTATAATGTAATATTGATACTGAAATAATATATATATACTCAAATACAATTCCACGACCATGGGAACGATATCATCGCTCGTGCGTACGTACGGACTACCGTCTCCACGACGCGATGAGATTCATTCTCCATGTTAACCATTTAAGAATGATTATAAAGTATATATAAGAAATAATAATGAAATATATGACATTATAAAGCTACTGGATTTATGTATATATATATATATATGTATGTCATCTACTTACTTCCATTCAAGACAATAAGGAAAGGAAAACAACGTTCATGCGTACGTACGGACTACCGTCTCCATGAACGGTGTTTTTCATTTCATTTATCTATCTATTATATATATATATATACTGAATATATATGATATATAAATCATATTTTATATTCTGGAAGTAAGTAAATCATGATATAAGTAATAATAATGTTAAGAACAACAAGTCAAAACACCTACGATAAATGAAACGATTTTACCCAAAACGCTTCTTTAACATGGAATTTACAAAAGAACGGGTAATATAATGTCATAAGTGAACCATATATGATATCATAACAATGAATATGATTATTTAATAAGTCAATGACATTATTTAAATCATTATACAGGATGTTTGGACACATACGAAGCAAATCAGACCTAAGGTAAGGGAAATATCACAATCTCAATTTTATCCGAGATTGTTTATTCATAAGTATTTACTAGGGTGTATTTTATCATCCACATCCATGTTACCTCAATATGTAATATTGTTTCCATCCACTTACAATAGTTTAAATCCAATTTTACCTTTCAGTGAGTTTTTAGTAAAGAATATGAAAGGAATCTTTTGTCGTTTTTTTCGTACGAGGTACTTTTTGACTTTTCTGACAAAAGTACGAAGAATGTTTTTTTAACTTATATGGCATGAATGGATTTTTAAAAACATTATTTCCAAGAAGCTTCCTTTACAAGTTTTCAAGTTTATTTTTAATCAACTTATTTTAGTTCATAATTGTATGACATGTTAAGAAAAGAAAAGTGTTTTTGAAGAAGAAAGGATATTTTCCTCAAGAATGGAGTTCAAGTGTTTTATCAAAATTATTTTCCATCTAAGATAATATAGGGTTCTGCTTTTATACCTATTATTACATTGATTTGATTATGTTTTGAGGGAATTATTTTTATGAAGTCATTTACCTTATATGATTTGTTTTATGATGTCATGATGTTTCAAGAATCCCATTTTTGTTACATGTGTTATGCGATGATGTATGATTTATGATTATGTGGCACACATAAGAAAGGATTAATTATAAGATGGGTGGGACCTATATCTCCCTCCAATTCATTGGGTAAAGATTTTATATCTCATGAGATAGACAGGGATGGAATGGTAGGTTATACCGGTTCAGTGAAACAGGACTGAAACGAGGGTTACTCGATTTAGAAAGGGACTTTGTCCACTAAGATAGTCTTGGAAATGAGTCTTGACTAACAAGAAATGATTCCCTATGACTATGTGTGAATGACACAAAGTTTCATGTTTTAAGTTATGATTATTGTGATTACATTTCACTGCCATGATTTACCCCATGTTATGAAATTATGATCTCTTTTGCAGGTTAAGATTTCCAAAAGTTATGTGCTTATGTATATGATGTGATTGATATTTCTTTTGTTTACCCTTACTGAGCATTTGAGCTCACCCTTTTATGTTTTCTTTTCCCCAGGATATAAAGAAACGTTTTAGGTATAAAAAAAAGAAGATCTTTATTGGAGATTTTGAGGATCTTTCACCACGATTAGAAGATTATATTCCGAGTTTCCAAAGACACTAAACTATTACGATCCTTGTGTGTGTGTTTTTTTTATGTACTAAGTATTCCGAAAATGTAATTTAATGTCCATGTACGTCAAGCTTCGGGTCTCTACAGTTGGTATCAGAGGAAAGGTTTAGTCAACCTTTGGAAACTAGGATGCGAGAACTTTAGTGAGATCCCTAGAGATATTTCTAAGGTATGTCTAGGGATGTCCCTAAGGTTAAGTATACGTATAGGTTATAGTACTAGAACTACGCTAACAATCATAGAATTAAACCTAAGATGTTAGATATTGAAGGTACTCCCCCTTTATTATATTGTTTTCCCTAGCATGATTTTTGCCTCTCACACTATTCTTTTTGGGTTTTAGACGATGGTTGGAACCCGAAGGAACCGTGTTGATCAATGCAATGGACAATGCAATGATTGTCCTCCTGAAAAAACAAATGTTATGGGAGATGGAGTGCAAAATCTTATTGCTATACTTACACAAGCTATGAATCATTCTGGACTTCCAAATGAGCAGAGAAGGGAACAATATTCTATTGAGTCCTTCATGAGGCAACATCCACCTTCTTTTAGTGGGTCTTCCGATCCACTTGTTGCTGAACAATGGATCAGTACCACTGAAAAGATATTTTCAGTTCTTCATTGTTCTGAACATGATAAAGTCATCTTAGCAGTATATCGTTTGGAAGGTGAAGCTGATCAATGGTGGAATCTTATCAAGAATACGAGGCAAAGAGATGAAATTGATTCCATGGAATGGGATGAGTTCAAGAACTTGTTTTTCAGTAAGTACTTCCCTCGTATTCTTCGAACGAAGATGGAAAAGGAGTTTCTTGAGCTGAAACAGAAGGATGATGAATCTGTTGGTATATACGAAGTGAATTTTACAAGACTTTCAAGGTATGCATCGGGCATTATCATCCAACCTGAAAGTAAAGTTGATCGATTTTTCAGTGGCTTAAAACCAAGTCTTCGAAGGGCATTAGCTATACGAGACTTCAGTAGCTATGAAGAAATTGTGAGTTGTGCTATGAAGGTAGAAATGGAAGTTGGTGTTACATATCCATCTCATGGTTTTGAAAAGAAACAAAAGATGGAGTTCAAGGACAAATCTCGGAATAATGGTGAAAAGAAAATGAATGTTTCCTTATGCTCAAAGTGTGGAAAGAAGCATGGTGGAGATTGTCTTAAAGGGACTAGAAAATGTTTTAAGTGTGGAAAAGAAGGTCATCGAGTAGCTGAGTGTCGAATTAATGGAAAAAGGGTTTCTAATGATGTGAACAAAGCAAACACTGCAGAGAACGCACCACCAACACTTCAATGTTTCAAGTGCAAGGAGATGGGACATTATGCCAATAAATGCCCTAATCCAAGGGTTAGTGATGATCAACATGAGAAACCACTTAAGGCAAAGGACAAAGGGAAGTCACATGTGATCACTATTGGCGATGTTGAATATTACAACGATGTGGTGGAATGATTAAGTGTTTATGTAATGGGATTCCAAAATAGTGTTGTATATAGTATCATGGAATATTGGAATATTTATGTATTGGTCTATTGTGGTTTTCAATAATTTTATGGTACCAGTTACCATGGAAAGTGATTGAGATATTTTTGGAAATAAGATGATATGCACATAATGAAGGGAAAACGAGAAAATTAAATATTTGACAGTATTCATGAGATCATGATTGATATAAGGACTAAGTGATATCATGGTTTGAGTATATAGAATTCTGAGGATTTTGGTATGTGGAAAGTGTTAACTTTTAACTGCATTCATGTTTTCACTAAGGTTCAATGGGTATTCAAGAGAATACATGATTAAGGACTTTGAATGTTTGGAATGTGACCAACAAAACATATCTTATGATATATGGGGATCAACGATGGTATTAAATCTCTGGTAATCGTTTTCACTATGTTATGAGAGTGGACTGCAGTATTATGGATAAGCCTAAAGATTGAAATGGATTATGTTGGACATAAGTGAGTATTGTTTAAGGATAGAAGTTTTTTTTATTCGATATTATTGATGGGATGTTATAGTAATGTAGTTTTAGAAAAAGGACAACCTACAGGACGGGCGACAGCCCATCGCGTCGGACAAGGCTGTAGGAATCGAACCCACAACCGAAGTGCGACTGACCTTTATCGCCTACCACTGGCCTACAGGAAGTCCCTATTTAGTAGAAACTAGTTTTATTATATTAAGCAGTATGATATATGAAGTATAAGTCCATTTTAGGAACAATATATGATTAATCTCACTATAGATCGACTTATGTATATAATTTTTGCTAACCTTTTGTTTGAGACAGATGGAATGACCCGTCATTCTATCACATGATCTGCTAACACTTCACGAATAACAAATTCAACTTCATTTATTTAAGAGATGAAGTGGAAATTGTTAAAGGCACGAACTACAGTGAGATTGTACCAAAATAAAGTAAGTATTTATTCTAATTCAAATTCTTTAACTTTAGGGAAACGATCTTGAAAACCAAAAATGTTGTCCTAGTGATCTTATATCTGATGAATCAGATGGTACCTTAGATCGTCACAAATTTATGGCTTTGTGATTGCTGGCTTTTCCATAGCCATGTTCTCTACCACTCTCCATCAGAACATGATGGTTAGATTTCTCTTCCATATCCATATTTTCACCTATGTGGAAACCCAGTGATTAGTTTATTTGGGTAACCGTTACGTTTCATACTTTTGTTTTTAAAGATAGGTTTTGGTATTCCTTTTTACGATGTGGGTTTCTATCAAAGAAACTTTCGAATAGTAAACCATTTATAACCCCGACGTATTTCGAGGGCGAAATTCATTTTAAGGGGGGTAGAATGTAACAGCCCAAGATTTTATGAAAAATATTCTTTTTAATTTTATTTTGTTGTACACTACACCAAAAGGAGCTTGCACAACACGCATCTTTGACTTGCCTTGAATTACACGCAATCGCAACCTTCCTCGATAGCGTGTGTAGTATGCAATACTGAGTTTCACGAAACAACGATATGCTATTAAAATATTATTAAAACTAGCCGTTATGAATAGTAATAACCACTTTTTAAATTTTCGAAAATTTAGCTCTCAAAATGGACTTCATTTTTGGATTCGAAGTATCGAATTTAGCCTAAGGTGAAATTTTGGTACTTTTCGGATAACTTTCATATTCTGATGAATAGTGAAAATTACTAAATTATAATTAAAAACAAATTTTTTAATCGAAATAATTAATAGTGATAAATTATTAATTTGATTGGTTTTAAAGTATATTTAGAATATATTTTTAGAATTTAATACAATGTTGGTCATTGAATGTAATTTCACATTTAAACCAGACATAATCAAGTGTCAATCTTTTGATAGATATTGTTTCTTAAAAACACGCTATTTGTTTTAACAGCGGGATTTAATTATAAAATTAATTAATGAAACTTATATGTTATGAATTTGGTAAAATAGACTTCATTTTAGAATTCGGAATATGAAATATAGCTTAGGATGAAATTTTGGCATTGTTCTGAAAAACATCAATTTTTGATGAATAGTGAAACTACTAAGTGGTAGTTAAAAAACTGAATTTTTCATAAAACTTAATTTTACCGCTTCTGTGAATGGAATTTCAAAAATCCGAGAGACACGGTTGATGTCAGTAAGTAAAATGTGGTTCAATGAGATGAAAATAATTTTTGGTGAATAGTTACTTTTTACTTTTATTTACCACGATTAAAAGTAAATAGGGTAATTAAGGGTAAGAATGATATTAATATTACCCTAAAACATGTCCTAATTCTATTGGACAAGTTTATCTCGACCAAAAACAACCTTAAGTGTAAAATATTATCATTTAGGCCCACTTGGATTAGATTAGGACATTTATTATTATTTAATTCAAAGAAGAGTTAAAAGAGTTAAAATAAAAGTATATTTACTAAAACATTTTTAATATAGGGTTGTACATAAGATAAATTCGATTTTAAATATTCATTATAAATCTAAAACGATTTTCTAAATGATGGTATTTTATTTTTAATTTTTAGACATCAAATAATTTAATTTATTTATGACACAAAGATGATGCAGTAATTATCTTATTAATGAAATATTGACATAATTGATATTATAAATACTAAAATAAATGTAATTTGAGACTTTTTATGAATTCCACTAATTTTCTAGGTTACTATGATATATTAGTGTTGATTTAATAAACTTGGTTCGAACATATAATTCTGTTATGACTTTCACAAAAATCATATATCAAATAGTGTCAAAATTGACACAAAATAGTTTTTAAATCAAATATTATATTATTAATTGTTATTTTATTCTTAAAAATATAAGGTTCAGCCAAACGACTTATATAAGGATATATGTATTAATAATATATAATTTTGGGTTCGTTTGGAATGTTATAGTAAGTGTATTAACCATATAGTGTATGAAAACAAAAAGACACGGTAAAAGTTAAATTATTTAACTTAGAGTTAAATCTAATTGATAAGGTTAAAATAATAACCTAAACTTGTCTAAATCCTATTGGTTGATATGATTTCGACCCATCCCCACTTTACCTTCGAAATAAGACCCTTTGGAACCATTATAAACCGATTTTGACTTTAGTATAAAATAATATTTTGAGATATTCCTAAGGTGCCCCTCTCCTCCCTTATAAAAGGGCACCTCCTCCCTCTCTTCCTCACACCAATTTGAGCACTCAAGATCGGAAAAACCCTTCCATTTTCTCCTCTCCACTTCCCTAGAATAATCCTATAGGTCCTGGTCTTCTTCAAAGACCAATATTAGTTCCCTAAGTGGAGGATTCAAAGAGGCGTTCCAAAGAAGAGGTAATATCCATTACCGGTCTTTTCAATTTCTTTCTTCTTCAACTTCTTCTTCTTTAGTTGTTTCATTATAAAGTAATAACATCAGTATTACTTACATACTTATATGTTATTATAAATATTAAATAACCCTAATTCACCTTCTATCCATCCTACGGAAAAATAAAAGCACCACGCGTGCGTACGTACGGAATACCATCTCCACGCCGTGGTGTGATCTATTTTCCACCATCACCTTACAAGGATGGGTATAATGGTGTAATGAGTAACTATTTATGATTATTATATTGTAATATTGATACTGAAATAATATATATATATACTCAAATACAATTCCACGACCATGGGAACGATATCATCGCTCGTGCGTACGTACGGACTACCGTCTCCACGACGCGATGAGATTCATTCTCCATGTTAACCATTTAAGAATGATTATAAAGTATATATAAGAAATAATAATGAAATATATGACATTATAAAGCTACTGGATTTATGTATATATATATGTATGTATGTCATCTACTTACTTCCATTCAAGACAATAAGGAAAGGAAAACAACGTTCCTGCGTACGTACGGACTACCGTCTCCATGAACAGTGTTTTTCATTTCATTTATCTATCTATTATATATATATATATATACTGAATATATATGATATATAAATCATATTTTATATTCTGGAAGTAAGTAAATCATGATATAAGTAATAATAATGTCAAGAACAACAAGTCAAAACACCTATGATAAATGAAACGATTTTACCCAAAACGCTTCTTTAACATGGAATTTACAAAAGAACGGGTAATATAATGTCATAAGTGAACCATATATGATATCATAACAATGAATATGATTCTTTAATAAGTCAATGACATTATTTAAATCATTATACAGGAGGTTCGGACACATACGAAGCAAATCGGTCCTAAGGTAAGGGAAATATCACAATCTCATTTTTATCCGAGATTGTTTATTCATAAGTATTTACTGGGGTGTATTTTATCATCCACATCCATGTTCCCTCAATATATAATATTGTTTCCATCCACTTACAATAGTTTAAATCCAATTTTACCCTTCAGTGAGTTTTTAGTAAAGAATATGAAAGGAATCTTTTGTCGTTTTTTTCGTACGAGGTACTTTTTGACTTTTCTGACAAAAGTACGAAGAATGTTTTTTTAACTTATATGGAATGAATGGATTTTTAAAAACATTATTTCCAAGAATCTTCCTTTACAAGTTTTCAAGTTTATTTTTAATCAACTTATTTTAGTTTATAATTGTATGACATGTTAAGAAAAGAAAAGTGTTTTTGAAGAAGAAAGGATATTTTCCTCAAGAATGGAGTTCAAGTGTTTTATCAAAATTATTTTCCATCTAAGATAATATAGGGTTCTGTTTTTATCCCTATTATTACATTGATTTGATTATGTTTTGAGGGAATTATTTTTATGAAGTCATTTACCTTATATGATTTGTTTTATGATGTCATGATGTTTCAAGAATCCCATTTTTGTTACATGTGTTATGCGATGATGTATGATTTATGATTATGTGGCACACATAAGAAAGGATTCATTATAAGATGGGTGGGACCTATATATCCCTCCAATGCATTGGGTAAAGATTTTATATCTCATGAGATAGACAGGGCTGGAACGGTAGGTTATACCGGTTCAGTGAAACAGGACTGAAACAAGGGTTACTCAATTCAGAAAGGGACTTTGTCCACTAAGATAGTCTTGGAAATGAGTCTTGACTAACAAGAAATGATTCTCTATGACTATGTGTGAATGCCACACAGTTTCATGTTTTAAGTTATGATTATTGTGATTACATTTCACTGCCATGATTTACCCCATGTTATGAAATTATGATCTCTTTTGCAGGTTAAGATTTCCAAAAGTTATGTGCTTATGTATATGATGTGATTGATATTTCTTTTGTTTACCCTTGCTGAGCATTTGAGCTCACCCTTTTATGTTTTCTTTTCCCCAGGATATAAAGAAACGTTTTAGGTAAAAAAAAAGAAGATCTTTATGAGAGATTTTGAGGATCTTTCACCACGATTAGAAGATTATATTTCGAGTTTCCAAAGACACTAAACTATTACGATCCTTGTGTGTGTGTTTTTTTATGTACTAAGTATTCTGCAAATGTAATTTAATGTCCATGTACGTCAAGATTCGGGTCTCTACAGCCTCCTCTACAGTGTAAGAACAAACTTATACTGAACTACATGGGCTTCAATTCCCAAATACATGGGATACTTAGGAAGCCTCCTTGAGGTACAAACCTGACACCCAAATCACCCTAGTGTTCACCATGCCATATCCCCAGTAGGGCCATATCCACCCAAGAGACCATTCCTCTTCTGAGCATCCTGGGACACTTCAGCATAGATCCTACATGAAATATTCACTCGGAATCTTCCACTGAGACATCCTAGTTGTATGATGTTAAACTGTATAGATGGGTCCTCATCACACAACCTTAAAAGGTGATGTGTCTAGTCAAGAGGCACAGAATTACGTGGATTATGATTCCTATAATGAGGATATATAGGAATCCAATATTATGGGTTTTATCCCGATTTAGAAACAAGTTTCACCACCCCTATATAATGATAAACTCTATAGAGTATCATCAAATCGATTAAAATAGTGTTTTCTCAGTAATTCTTAATCCATGTATATCCATGATTGATTTTTAAACCCACAGGTAATCCACATACACATTCTTGGGAGTGAAAAAAGGATTCACGAACATATGAACATTACATAAATCTATAAGAGAGTCCTAGTTTATGGAATAGTCCCCCCCCCAAAGGGTGTGATGAGCCTATCCTCTCATCCTATTGACCAATGTAGTCCTTAAGTGTCATTGGAAAAATCGTTATCCGACGATTTCCTTCATTTATAAATAAGGTCCATGAATCAAGGATAAAAGGATCATTGGGTGTTTCAAGCTCTGTGAATAAACCCATTGAAGACCACCAGAGATCATCATACTTGACGTGGTCAATTTCAGAAAACACATAACCCCCGAATTTTCCCACTAGGACTACTCAACTATGTCACCTCCTTTACAACATAAAAAAGGATAAACTTTCAAGTCCCGATGTGACCATATCTCCCATCAAAAAGGGACATGATACACCTAGGTTCGAAAAAACCCATTAAACTTGACATGAAACCCTTCAAAATAACTGACAATTTGTTACTATCCATCAGGATATTTTTTCCATGTATGACATGAATTTTTTCAAAACAATATCTCTCTTAAAAGGGGTTTGTTTCATCTATATCATTGTGGGGTCTATACTACTAGCAAGACACATCTCCTATTTTTTATGACCATGTCTTATTTATTAACATGAATTCCTCTTCTATCAGTGGCTTTAACTACATCATGGATGAGTATACCTATTGGAGTGGGTAGTCTCTTAATAGAGGGAAGAGAGGGGTTTTCTTTTCATCCACATTCCTGGATAGGCAGAAGGATTCCATGGTATCTAGGTTGGGTTTTGGGTGCAATAATTTTCCCACAACCTACCAAGGTACTCTCATCTCCCCTGGAAGGATCTTTAATTTCCACTTTTAAGGTATGGTTGGTAAGATTATCATCCTCATCAACAATTGGAAGAATATATTTTTGTCGTTTGGTGGTAGGACCACCCTTGTGAATTGCATCTTGTCGTCAATCCCAATTCACATTTTTTTCTACCATAATGGTTCCCAAATCTACCATTAACGGATTCATTTGAGATTAGCAATGAGAGTTTTAGTGTTGGTAGGCTTCTTGGAATAATTTATCCAAACCTATAGACCAAGGGGGATCAGAGCTATATATGTGGAACATGCCATTAATTTTCTTCATGGAAAGCTCGCTTGGGAGGTTATTGAGGGTAACTATTTTTAGGGATATTTTATTAGGAAGAATTATGAATTTGGAACTCAAGATAATTTCAGACATCCTTATCAGATTTGGAATACATCATGTACCCATACTCTAGTCCTCCTCGATCATTCTCAATGGATTTCAGGTTATTGTGATGTTAATTTCCTGGAGGTGCTATTCTATATTATCTAGGATGTCCTACCCCAAAAATCTACTACAACAAGGCCAGGTTTCAACCTTCCTTAACTCAAGAATTACTAAACCATTCCCAACTCATAGTGTTTGAGAGTGTCTATCTTGAGGGGTCCCCTGAACACTTTTTTTTACACTCAACGTCTAGGAGGTTCTCGGCTAAGGCATACAGGTTCTCTTTGAACTCATAGACTGGTAGTGATCCATGGAGGTTATTTCTTTGGTGAAAAGAGATTTCATACAAGTTTAACTTATTTTTGTGGAGAATCTGGAACCAGACTATTAATCCTAATCTGGTAGTGAAAGGTAAAGGAATTTATTTGGCCAAAATGTGCTCATGTTGTTTGTCCCCGATCAAGGAGTCTGCTTTTCATATGTTCTTCCAAAGTAGCTACATGATAATCATATGGAGTATCCTAGGTGATTTCATTATTCCAAAATAGGTGGTAGACTCAATTTCATCCTTTCTCTATATCTACTTCTTAGGATGTGTCACCAACAAGCTGTAGTTTAATGCTCGAGCGATGCTATTAGTAGCGGGGTGCTTGTGCTTATGGAAGGAACAGAACTAGGTCCTCCATGGATCTTAGATCACTTCCTTGTCTTTGGTGGTGAGATCAAAGTGTACAATGATGGAAATGTTCAGGATCTTTAATTAGAGTGGGGGATGTACAATTTTTTAGGAGGTTCCTTCTCAATAGATTTTTACGGCCATGCCTCTGACCAGCCTACCATGTAATTAGGTGCACTGGCTTCCTCCCTCATGCGGCCTTAATATCAGTGTTGATAGTTCCTACACCCATGGAGATATGTGAGGTGGTGGTGTTGTCCCATATACCTTTATCTTGAAGATTTATGTTTTTAGTTCCTTCAATGGTCCTGGAAACTCTTTCAGAGCAGAAGCTTTGGAGATGATTAATAGCCTTTATCTTTGTAGATCAAATAACATGGCCCTTATGGTGGTTGAGACAGACTCCGAGATCCTTGATAACTCCCTCACTTTAGGTTCTTCCCCTCTGTCGAACATCACCTACCTGATTCATGGTTACAAGGCCTTCTTATCTAATGGAATGTTGGTTAAGAACACTGGGCATGAAGGTAGTTTCTTTTCTGATTTTATGGCTTCTCTAGATTCTCAGGATTCGCCTCTATTGGAATTTAGCTCATTTAGTTATTTCCCCCCCTCTGGGATGGTTCATGTTATTGGGTACTCCCATGGCCTCAATTTATTTAGGACACCATGATATTTTTATCTCTTCTTCCCCCCATCTATTAATAAAATAAAATATTTTTGAGTTGGAGAGTCACAATTGGTGGTGAAAGGATTGAAACATAAGGAAGTAATCAATTTCTTAGAACTATTTTCCCCAATAGTTAAACATGATACCATTCAAATAGTTATAAGTATAGTTTCATATAATGATCTTCACTTAAATTATGAGGATGTAAAGACTATATTTATTCTTTGTAACATGGAAGAGGATATATACAAGAAGTATTGCAATGGATTTGATGATAATTGAAGGGTGTTCCTTATTTATAAATTGAAATGAATCCTCAACTACGTGAAATAGGAATTGCAAAAGTTGAACCGTATGTTTGAAACTGTTATAAATTTGAAAGGTTTTACACAATGTGAATATGATCATTATTACTATTGAAAGTCATGGGAATCTGGAGCTTACACCATACTCATACTCTATGTAGATAACATGTTACTTATGGGTTCAGAGATTTCATGGATTCAAGAGTTGAAGAGTAATTTACCTAAAATATTTGAAATGAAATATCTTAAAAAATCCATAAAAATATTCAAAATGAGAATAGAGAGGGATATAAAATCTAATAATAAGTTTTTATCCAAAAAAATAATACATCCTTATGATCATTTAAGAGTTTCAAATAACTGGATGTAAGTTCTTTTCAAATCTCCTAATTAGAAAATTTATATAACAACCCTAATTGTTATAAATAAACCCCCTTTATTATTTAATTAAATGTTTTATAATGTAATATGGTTATAGAAAACCCATGACCTTCATTTTTTTATATCCTATCAAATTTAAATGATTTTTATGCATCATAATCATTGATAATATATTTATTGAAAAGTGATAACATTATTAGTATAAATATAGGGGTTTAAAAAATCCAATTGACACTGAAAAAGGAAGTAATGGCCTCAACAAGTAAGACCGTACCCTATGAAACCCAATTATTAGAGATTTTAAGGGAGATAGCATCACATGGATTTTCCCTTCACCTATCCAAAGCTGATATTGAACAACTTGATCATGAGTGAAACTATTTACGAGAGAAGCTCCAACTCATTGAGATCATTGCCCAAACCATGTACATCAAACCACCCAATGAAAGTATCATGGTCACGCACCTTACTCTTAGGGAGTTTTTTGGTGTATTAAAGAGATATTTACCAATACCCTAGCTATATGTGTATATACATTATTTTTTATAGAATAATGAATATATTTTCATCCTAATATTGTTACTTTATAAATCATTTTTATTTTGATACAATAAAACCCAAAAAGTATTTTTAAGGAACATTCAGATTCAATTAAGTAATTCATTTTTATGAATTAATAGATTTTTTAATTAAATATTATTTTAATAAAATATTATTATTGAATAGTTTTTATAAATTAAAATTTATCAAATAATTTTTAGGAAGTCAAATGTAATATTTATAAGAGTCTGAATAATATTATTGTCAAATAACCTAGTATTTCTTAATAAATGTCAATTTTTAAATTAAAAGTGGAAGTTCATATTTTTATAAAATTATTTAGATAAAATTAATATTATTTTTTGAATCATAACTTTTAAATTATCCAATGGATAATTTTTTAAAATTTTCCGAGAGAGTTGAATTTTCGTGTTAAAAATAAATACAGTATAAATATACGGTGTGTATTATGACATTATAAAAGACAAAAATGATGTAATAAATACAATAAATTTCATCAAATAACAAATATATTTTTTTCCATTTAAAATATAATTATTTTATTTTTATTTTATTAATTTTATAACGTATTTATGAATCCTCCAAAACAATTAATATATTTTTAGTATTTAAAATAATTTTTTTATGGTTATGGCTCACTTCCACGTAAGAAAGGGTATTATTTTATTAATTTAATCCCTTATATTTATAAATTATTTAAAAGCAATCCCACTTGGTAGAAACCCTCTTAAGTTTTGGTTTTGTTTATTTTATTATATAGAGACTAAAACCTAAGTTTGAGAAATAATAAATAATTCCTAAATCATTTCCTATATAAACCCACCCAAGATCCTATTTCTATTCACTCTAAACCCTTTTAGAATTTAAATACTCTTACCTACCCTATATATAGTCCTCCCAAGGTTCCCCTAAGCTCTCAAGAAGCTCTTCCCAAGCATTTGGTGTCACACACTCAAGTAAGGGATCCTCACAATCTCTTATTTATTCTTGTTTTTTATCTTATACCTTCTATTGTCAATTACTGTTATTAGGATATATCTTTCCATGTCTATATTACTGAACATTTTATGTCTAATTTATGAGATAATCATTTATCTCTCATCAACCCATTTTTTAAAATTTTAAGTGACGTCGTTATGCTGCCAAAATTTCATCATGATTTTCAATTCCAAAACAATTATATAGTGGATACCATACCCATTTCCTATCATGGGTTTTCACCATTATAAACTTATAATTCATTGAATTGTGACTTAAATGTATTTATTATATACTCCTTTATCATATAATAAAATATGATGATGAATGAATCCATGTTTTATAATCTATGAGGAATAGTTAAGCTTGAGAATGAAATAAAAGTGACGGGTGTGCCTGAAATTATATAGCACTAAAATGCATTGAGTAATGTTTAGTATCATGAGACATCATGATGTGATAGAGAGTAAACCTCATTCCCTTACACTACTTTTTCCATCATGTTGTCTTGGCAGTTATTCATGACCTATGTTTATGATGTAGAGTTTTTTGTTGATGCCACATTTCCCATGTTGCCTTTATGATTATCATGCTATATCATGTTTCATTGATCATATTTATGATTCCTACTCCTTTTATGTCCCATTGATATGCCTATTTTCTAACATTTATTATTCTCTTCATGTTATTCGTTGTTTATTCTCTTAATAGTCTTTATAGCTCAGTCCCTTATTGTATATGTCCACATGTTATCTCAAGCATTTTTAAGTGAAAAGATATTAAGGAAGTTTTCAATAAAGATTTTTTTTTTATTTTGTTATGTAATGTACTTAATTATGAAATATACTATACTTATGGATCTTCTAGGTTGTATTGTGTGTACTTTTATTTAATAAATCAATTATCAATGTGTAATAAAGAAAATGGTTTTTATAGTTGGCTTCAAAAATCTAGTGAAAGCATCAGGGATAAGACTAAGTATGGGAAAACATCCCTAAATTTTGGTAAGTATAGATTAATTGGTTTATGAAGAAAATAAATCTCTATCTGGATAATACAAGTGGATGTGAATCTGGAATAGATAAACATAGGGGTAAAACCCAAAAAACACCACATTTATCTTGACTCAACTGAGAATTGGTGTATGACAACAGACCTTGATTCACATCTGGTTTTACACTCCCAAGTTAAATGATTTTATAAACTCATAATATCATTATGATTAATTGTTAAGAGAACCAAAAATACCCATAAGAATATATATTAGGAAATAGATCATGGATAACATAAACCGAATCCAAGATATTCATAAGTAATAGAAATATATGTAACTTATAAGTTATCTATTTAATGTAATTGGATTTCTATCTATGTGTTTAATAGTTTAATAATAATCATCCCCGATCTTTAATTTATTCAAGTTAATGGCTGAAAATATTAAGAATCGGGTAAACAATCAATGTGATGGGAAATATGATGACTACCCCAATGAGATTCCCAACCCGATGGGAGCAATAATCATAGACTTTGTGATGATAATCTCTCAGTTGACTCAGATTATAAATATAAACATAGATTATTAAGAACTCCCAAATCCCCTTAAGAAATAAAATTCTATAATTGAGATATTTATGTGATAGAGGCCCACATATTTCAATGGATCATCTGATCACTTAATCGTAGAAAAATGGATAAACTCCATTGAGAATATCTTCACCATATTGAAATGGTTTGAGAAAGAGAAGGTTCTACTAGATATTTATTATTTGGAAGGATAATCTAAAAAGTGTTTTATATTTATCCAGAATATAAATCATGATGAATAGATTGAATTGATAAGGTGGAAGGAATTCTAGAAAATGTTTCTCTATAAATATTTACCCCGCACTCTCTGACTTAAAATGGAAGATTATTTTCTTATCCTTAAGAAAAAATCTAATGAATCTATCAGGGCATATGAGAAAAAACTTCACAAGACTTTTTCTATATTCCTTCTACATTTTTGTTACTCCTAAATTCATGTTTGACCACTTATTTGGTGGCATAAAACCTATTCTATGAGAATCCCTGGAGATCCATGACTTTGATAGCTATTAGGAAATTGTATGATGTGACCTCAAATTCAAAATGGAGATTGTAGAATCTCATTGATATCACAGGGATAATAAGTGTAAAGTGGTTTTTAATTCTAGTGTTCTGATGAGGAAATAAAACATTGAAAATAAATTTCAACATCCTACTTATCAAAGATACAGAAAAAAAGAATTCCATAAATTACCCAAGGGGGTATAGGAAATGATTTGGTTGTAGGAAGGAAGGTCACCCAACTAGAGATTTCCTATAGGATAACTCCAATAATTAGATGGAGGAAAGGAATGCTCGGTTTAACCCTTAGTTCATTTTTCATTTCTTCGACTATAAATAAATAGGTCACTTTGTAAAACAATTCACTAAGACAAGGGTTTTCAAAGTCAACCAACAACCTCCAAGGAAACAAGGGAAAGATTTTTTCCATCACAAATGCTAAGGTGGATACATACAATGAAGTGGTGAAAGGTATTCTAGTTATTTATTTAATAATATTGAATATAGTATTTTATTCTAGTTCTACTCATTCCTTCATATCATGAAAGATTAGTAGAACTATTCAAACACCACTACACAGAATAGAAGTAGAGCTATTGATGAAAGCAAAAAATGGGGAAAATATTCTGTCCCAAGTATATAAATCCTCCCTTGTGAAAATTTGTGGGATAAACATCCCATCAAACCTTATCATACTCCTTTTGGTGGAATTAGATTCTATTCTAGGTATGGATTTTCTTTCCCTATATTAAGTCACCATAAATTTCTATAAGAAGGAAATCACTCTATGTATCGTGAATCGACCTCGGATTATGTATAGGTGAAACGAGAAGTAATAATATTATTTAGAACCAACATATTACACATGGATATTATTTCCTTATGAGAAATAATATCTAGTTCAAATGATTGACTTTAAGGAAATAATCATCCTTGAAGACATGCCCACTGTGACGGAATATGATGATGTGTTTCCCAAGGAACAGCCTTGTCTTCCTCTTAGATGAGAGGTTAAATTTTCAAGCAAGCTTATACTTGGGGATTTTCCATTATCCAAGACTTCTTATAGAGTGGATATTTTGAAACATGATGAGCTAAAGAAATAACTACAAGAGAATCTGGATATAGGGTTCATATGCCCAATTGATTCACCTTAGGGTACACCAGTCCTCTTCATCAAGAAAAAGGATGGTTAAATGAATCTTTGAATTGAATATCGTGAGCTCAGAAAGATCATGATAAAGAACAAGTGTCCCCTTACAAAAATTGATAACTTCTTCAATAAACAACATGGATTATAATACTTCTCAAAGGTGGATCTATGGTTGGGGTATTTCTAAGTTAGGGTGAAGAAGAAAGATATACCCAATACTTCTTTTTGTACAAAGTATGGGCACTATGAGTTCATATTAATTCCATTAAGACCCAATAAATCTCCAAAAATCCTCATTTATATGATTAATAGAGTCTCTAGAGATTATGTCAACAAATTTATAGTATCCTTTATAGATGATATTATAATATTATCCAAAACCAAAGAGGAGCATGAGGAGCATATGAGCACTATGCTAAAGACCTTATGAAAGGATAATATTCATGCTAAGTACAAAAAATGTGAGTTCTTGTTTAAGGAATTCTCATTCTTGGGGAATATCATTACAATAAAGGGTATATCTATGGACCCTTCAAAAAAACAATTCAGGAGTGGTCAAGTCCAACATATGTGATAAATATCCATAGTTTTCTTGGGTTAGTGGGGTACTATAATCGATTTGTGATAAATTTATCATGATTACTAAACCCTCTACCCAAGCTTACTTAGAAGGGAGTTATGTTTTCTTAGAATAATGAATGTGAAGATAGCTTTAAGGAGTTAAAATGGAGGCTTATCATTGAACCTGTACTCACACTTCTCATAAGTGGATAATGTTTCATGGGATTCAACGATGCTCTAAAGAAGGGATTGGGTTTTTTTAATTAAAAATGAAAAAGTGATAGACTATTTTTCAATGTTGTTGAAATTTCATAAATAAAACTACCCAATTCATGATCTAAAGTTGGTTGTAGTGATCTTCTCTTTGAAAATATGGATGAATTATCACTTTAGGGATAAGTGTGAAATATATACAAATTACAAAATCCTCAAGTATATATTCACATAGAAATAGATGAATATTCACCAATAAAGATGGTTAGAGAAGATCAAGGACTATGAATACTAATTTCACAACCATCCTAAGAAATAAAATAAAGTGGAAGATGATCTAAGTAGAAAAGGATCCGGAAATTCTATCATTGATGAGAATTGAGAGGGATCTGATCATCTTAGATTTGGAAAGCATATACATGGGAATTACGAAGGAAGTAACATCATCAATCCTTTCAAAAAATTATTGCAAAACCATCCCTTCTATAGAAGATAAAGGATGCTCAAATAAATTATATAGAAATTCAAAAGATTGTGGAAACTCTAAGAAAGTTAAAATCCTTGGAGTTCAATGTTAATGAAGAAGGAGTTATAAGATTTCGTTCATGGCTATGTGTACCATCCAATTATGAGATAATTTGAGAGATTCTAAATGATTCACATAGATCAACCTTCTCTATTCACCCAGGGAGAAAAAATATGTATCAAGATCTATGAGAGAACTATTGGTGGGACAATATAAAGAAGGATATCATAGAATACAAATCATGATGTCTTATAAGCCATCATGTGAAGGTGGAAAGGTAAAAATACAAGGGGATGATTCAGCCATTACCCATACCTACTTGGAAATGGGAAAATATCACCATGGAATTTGTCACTGGTCTTCCAAAGAAATCAAGAGGAAATAATGATATCTGGTTTTTGGTGGATTGTCTTAAAAATATAACACTATTAATTGTGATTTGAGAGGATTTATCACTCAATGAACTTTCAAGTATATAAATTATCGAATTGGTGAAGTTGAACGGAACACCAGTATTAATTGTATCTGATTGAGATCCAAGATTTACCTCCTAGTTTTGGACAAGTCTACAACACACTCTAAATATTGATTTCAACTTCATCATGTCTTATCACCCTCAAACTTATGGACAATCTCAGCATATTATCATGACACTTGAGGATATGTTGATAACATGCTTAATTTATTTCAAAGTAAGAATCGATAAACATATTCCTCTAGTCAATTTCTCATACATTAACAGTTTTCAATCAAGCATCCAAATGGACCCTCTGAAGCCCTTTATAGGAAGAGGTGTAGAAAACCTACATGTTGGTATGACGTTTTCGAACAGAAATTATTATCTCCTAAAATGGTCGAGGAAATGGTGGAAAATTTCAAGACCATTCAGTAGCACATCAATACTACTTAGATTTGACCAAAGATCTATGCTGAAAGTCATCAATGAGACCTAAAGTTTTATGTTGTAAACATTGTACTACTTAAAATATATCCATGTAATAAATTCATGAGATTTCTACAGAAGTGAAATCTTAGTCCAAGATTCATCGTCCCTTTGAGATCCTTTATTGCATCAGAGCAGTGACCTACCGACTAGCACTCCCACCTAACTTATCTCAAGTGTAAGATGTATTCCATGTATCCCTATTGAGAAATTACATACCAAACCTCTCATTTGTAATAAATTTATATTTGGCACCATTGTAAAATGATCTCTCATATGAGAATCAGTCGATGAAGATCTTAGATCATATAGACAAAGTTCTATGAAATAAGCGAATGCACCCGGTCAAAGCACTGTGGAGAAACAAAAAGTTTGAATAAGAAACATGGGATCCATAGGATGTGATGATACATAATTACACACATCTATTTTAGTAGGGAAAAATAATATTTTTAGGGTGAGATTTATGAAAGGGGAATATTGTGACGACCTGAATTGTTATAAATAAAATCCCCCTTTTTATTTAATTAAAATTTTTACTATGTAATATGATTATAGAAAACACATGAACTTATATGATTTTATTATATCTTATTTTATTTAAATTACTATTAAGAATCATTTTTATTGATAATATATCCATTTAATAGTGGTCTCATTATTAGTATAAATATAGGGTTTTAACAAATCCAATTGACACAGGAAAAGGAAGTGATGGCCTCAAATAGTAGGATCACACCTTATAAATCCCATTTATTAGGGCTTTGGAGGGAGATAAAATCATTGGTATTTTATGTTAACCATTCCCAAGCTGATATACAACAACTTAAGCAAGATCAAAACCGTTTATAGTATAATTTAAAGCTGATTGAGATCATGGCCTAAACCATTTAGGTCGAACCATCCCATGAAGTTTCATCATCACACACCATACTCTTAAGGAATTTTCGAGTGTATTTATTGGATATGTATCAATACCCTAGCGATATGATTGTGTAAATTTTTTTTATAGAATAATGAATATATTTCATCCTATTATTATTACTTTATAACTGGTTTTTATTTTGATACATAAAACACAAAAAAATATTTTTGGGTAACATTACAATTAAATTAAGTAATTTATTTTGAGGAATTAATGGATTTTTGAAATAAATAATATTTTAATAAAATATTATTATTAAATAATTTTTATCAAATATAAATGATCAAATAATTTTTATGATGTCTAATGTAATTTTTATTTGAGTTTGAAGACTGTTATGGTAAAAAACCCCAATATTTCTTCATAAATGTTTTTTTAATTTAAAAGTGTAAATGTAAATATTTAGATAATTATTTATATAAAATTAATATTATTTTTGGAATCATAACATTGAAATTATCATATAGATAATTTTTCATACTTTTATGAGACAATCGAATTTTCATATTAAAATTAAATATTGTATAAATATACAGTGTGTATTATGACATCATAAGGACCCAAAATTATGTAATAAATAATATAATTGTTATCCAAGACCAAAATATATGTTTTCCATTTAAAATTATGTGATTTTATGTTTATTTTATTTATTTTATAAATCCTTTATGAATCTACCAAAACCATTAATATATTTTGAGGTCTTATAATCATTTCTTTAAGACTATGACTCACTTACAAATAAGAAAGTGTATTATTTTATTATGTTTAGACCTTGGAATTATAAAATAATGAAACCCACTCCACTTTGGAATAAACAATTTTCAAAAAACCAAGGGAAGGTTTTTGTTTTTTGTTATTTTATTATATAGAGTCCAAAACCTATGTTTGAGAAATAGTAATGAATTCCCCACTAATTCCCTATATAAACCCACCCAAAACTCCCTTTTTCATCAATAAAAATCCTTTTTGAACATCCATACTCTTACATGACCTCCTTATATTCCTCCCAAGGTTCCCCCATGCTCTCAAGAAGCTCCTCCCATTCATTTGGTGTCACACACTCAAGTAAGGGATCCTCACCTTCTCTTCTTTATTCAAGTTTTTTTATTATTATATGCCTTATATTTCCAATTAATAATTATAGGATATGTATTTCCATGTCCCTATTACTGATCATTTTATTTCCAAATTTGGTGAGACCCATTTATCTATCATAAACCCATTTTATTATTTTTTATGTGACACTATTATGCTGCGGAAATTTCACCGTGATTTTCCATTCCAAAACAATTTTTTACTAAATACCATACCCATTTTCTACCAAGGGTGTTCACCATTACACACTTATACATATTTGACATGGTAATTATATTTATTTATTATACACTCATTGATATTGTAATAAAATATTTTGTTGAATTTATCCATTTTTTATGATCTATGTGGCACACTTAAACATGAGAATGAAATGAAAGTGACTGGTGCGCCAAGAATTATATAGCACTCCAATGTAAAGGGTAATGTTTAGTATCACGAGACTTAATTTTGGGGTAGGGAGTAAACCTATTTCCTTTATGGGAATTTTTTCATCATGATTACTTGGAATTTATTCTTTACCTATGTTTATGAAGAAGTGTTTTAAGTTGCTTCCCCATTTCCCATGTTTCCTTTATGATTATCATTCTATATCATGTCTCATTGTTCGTGTTTATGTTTCATGCTCCTTTTATGCCCCATTGATATGCCTATTATCTAACATGTATTATTCTATTTATGTTATTCCATTTTTATTCCCTTAATGGGTTTTATATCTCACCCCTTTATTATGTATATCCCCAGGTTATCCCATGCAATTTTAAGTGCGAGCTTGATAAGGAAGTTTTCAATAAAGATGATGTTTTCCTATTTTAATTTTCTATGTAATGTACCTAGTTCCCAAAGAAACTAGACTTCTCAATAGTCTAGGTTGCATTTTGTGTACTTTTATGTCATAAATAATGTATTAATGTGTACTAAATATAAGGGTTGTTGTACTTCATGTTATCTAAGGCATAGTAACCATCATTGATATATGAGGTTGGGTACATGAGAAAAGTTTTATATACATCATCCATTAGAAGTTTGATGTATGTGATGATATGTACATTGCCTGATGTTTCCTTTTTAGTGGGATTAGTAATACACATTATGTTAAACTTTAGAAAGTATCCTTGGGAAGCTGTGAAATGGATCATCCAATAAATGAAGTGATCAAAAGATATAATTACAGATTTAGGTGAAGATGGTCCTTCATAAGAACTTATAGGTGTGGATTTTTCTAGGGATTTAGAAAGTTAGAACAACACAATAGATTTTTTGTTTAAATTTTTCATAATATAGGTTAGATTTATATCTTTAATATAACATATGATCAATTTTTTATAATTTAATAATAATAAATATGATTTATAGAACCCTTAAAGGAATTAAATTGGTTGATATGATTTCTAAAGGATCTTGTAAGGCTAAGGGAAGGATGAATATTATTATATGATAGTTAAAGTGAAATCCACCTTCCCTATAATCCATCATTTCATGATAAAATGAATCACATTGACTTGAAATTATGTTTCATTAAATATATGATATAATGAAAGGTATTTGAGCTATAGAACATAGTAGGGAAGAAAAATAAGGTAAACATTTTCATATGGGTTTTATATAATAACCTGGAATTTTATCTGTATAATTTCCCTTATTTTTTCAAAAAAACATAAATCACATATAGAACTCAATAAAAATATTATTTTTCTAAATTAATAATTATAAATTAGTTAAAAAATAAACCAATAAATATTTTCAAATATTATAGCGAGACAATTAAAAGAAAATAATATAATAAGAATGAGAAAATTTGGATCTGATCGATCCACTAGAATAACCGCAATCATGAAAAAAAACAACATAAATAAAAAATAATCGAAATATAATAATATTCATTTCGAATATGAAAATATATAACATTGACAGAAAGTATAATTAAATGAATAATGAATAAAACAACTGGTATTTATATAAATTAAGAAACCTATATGACTGTTATAAATCTAATTGTTGGAATAGTAATCTGACCATTAGGAATAGTAATTTAAATATTAGAATAGTAACCTCACCTATAAAAGTATAAAATAAAATTTATTCATCTTAGAAATAAAAAATTATATATTTATATCATGGTATAAGTAAAAAAATATTTTAAAAATGATAAATTAGGTCTTGGTATTTTTGTAAAACATAAATGTTTATTTACCATCATATAATTAGTATAATGTTTTAAAATAAAATTTATTTTCATAAAATAAATTAATAAATGAATATTATATTTTATTATAATTATAATATAATTTTATGTGACCTTGATTAAATTTTCAAACGGTCAAAAAATCGATTGTAATATTAAAATAATTATATTTTTTATAAATGAAGAATTTTTTTAAAAAATAAATCTATAATATTTAGAAACTAATTTTCATAAAATATAATCAATTTTTTTAAATCTACACATCAAAAACTGGTTAGGATTATTTTTTTGGATTTTTCTAATATAATTTAATTTCTGGTGAATAGTGAAATATGGTAATTTATGGCATTTAACCTTATAAGACAAATACATGAATTTTTGAGTCATGGATGATATAAGAACCCATTATTTCAAATCTGCTAAACCATTTATTATATTTATTCATTGTAATAGACACTATTTATAATCTTAAAAAAATATTAAACTTATGAATATAATAATAAAAAACACCCCATCTCATACCTCTATAAATACATCCCCTAAACACCCCTTCTCCTCAAAAATTCTAATCCTTTTATCTTCTAAATATTTTGACAAATTCCCCTCCCAATCCTCTTCCCCATGTCCAAGATCTGTTGGTCTCAGAAGAAGACCAATTCCCAATTCTTTAAGGGGTCCTTCAAGGAGGTGATATTCAAGAACTAACTATCTCAAACCATCTCTTTTAATTTCATTTCTTCATCTACCCTATCCTCACCTTCATTATCCATAAAATAATAATAACTTTATTTCCATGTATATATTGGAATTTTATATTTCTAATGTAATATCTTTTTTCCACATATTTTCTCATATACTCTTATTCAAAAAAATGAAAACGTTGTAAAAATTATGGAAGTTAATCATCTTCGTGGATAATGATTTTTCATTTTTATTTACCTCCTTCCAGGTGATGGGATTCGTCAGATTTATTTACGAAAGAGAAAATTATTAATGGAGATATTTAACTCCACATTAATTGGATATTTTCTCCAAAAATTAAAGAGAGATAATTCTGATTATTAATGGATGGAAAAGGGATGTTGACTATATTAATTGGGTGTTATGGACTTGGGTCTATATAAGAGGATACAGTAACATATTTTGGAGTGGTGTTCTAGCATGATGTTCCCATCAAGGGAGAACTGGGAAGGGGTTGATGATTTTATGGTGGACCATGTTACATAATGATGATGACTCAATAAACATGTACTTGTGGTGAGGATCTAAGAAAGTTGTTTAATATATAGTCACCAAGATAAATAAGGGAGATACCATGTATGTGGTAGTATGTGCATTGCATAAATGTTTAATAGGTGTGGAGGAACAACAATCAGATCAATAATTAGGGCTATGTATCGATAGTCTACCTGATAGCGAGGATCAGGTTGAGTGTCTCGAATGATTATCGACGAAACATCATCATTGCAAGATCATTATAGAGAAATCCTTTGGGTGTTGCAATATGTTGCAAGGAAAACACATGTTTAGATGAATATCTCTAAGGTAGTGAAGTTTCTTTGACAGATTGGTGACATTTTGTCACATATTGATCTTTCAATACATGGCATTGGAAAAATGTTTTTCAAAGAGAAGACAGAGGTGTACCGAGGTTTGGTTTTCACATAGGTTTTATATGCTCTCCCATTTGTAATTAAATTTTGGTAATTACTTAGATTATTTTTATTTTATGATTCATAGTGGATATTTTATGGAATTTCCCCATTGGTTTTTAATCCTATTCATGCGAGGGTTTTTCTACGTTAAAAAATCTTGTGTGATGGCTTATTTATTATATTTGTACCACTTAAATATTTCATTAGGTTTCTCACAATATTTTGGAAAAAAAATTTCAGCCTAGAATTAGGATTCTCCTCAACATGTGGTATGAAAGGGAGGTTGGTTAGTGATTTCAATTTAATGTGAGAATTATGTAAATTTCTGAGAGGATCATTTATTCTTGTGTGAAGAAGAATAATGTATGGAAATTAAAGTGTCATGAGAGAGGTGATGCACATGTCCACTCAAGGGATGTCGAGTAGGGGATAAATTAATTTGGGAATGTTATCCAGATAATGTGGTAATCACTATTATGGGGGATCTAGATATATCTAGTTCTAGTATTGTTTAGAAGGATGGTGCAAATATATATGTGAGGAAGGTTTTGGAATTTGGTTTTCTTTTTATAGGGGAGCTGGTATTTTTTTTCATAAGTGAAAATGGATGTCATCATATTTTCTTCATATGATGATGGTTGGTGTGATACTAACCTATTTTCTTTCCAAATGGGTTTTTTGGATGTTTCCATTCTTTAATGTGCATAAAGGGGGGATTTTTGGGATTCATAACATTTATTGATGAGAGAGAAAATTATTAATGGATAGATTTATCTCAACATTAATTAGGTATTTTCTCCCAATATTAAGTAGACTTAATTATCAATATTAATGTATAGAAAAGGGATTTTGACTATATTAAATGGTTATTATGGAATTGTGTCTATATAAAAGGATGTAGTAACATATTTTAGAATGGTGTACCAACATGATGTTTCTAGAAAGGGAAAACCGAGAAGGGGTTTCTGAGTTTGTGGTGGCTCATGTGACATGACGATGACGACACAATTAACTTGTACTAGTGGTGAGGATATTGTAAAGGTGTTAAATATGTAGTACACCAATATCAAGAAGGGGGATACCACATTGGGAGTAGTTTGTGTGGCGCATCGACATTTAACAGGTGTGGAGCAATATCAATTGGATAAATGATTGGGGTCATGTATCAAAAGTCTTCCTAATAGAGGTGATAAGGAGTTGTGTCCCCGTTTATGATCAATTATACATCATGATGGTGAGATTATGATAGATAAATCCTTCAGTTATCATAAGATGTTGCAAGGATGACACATGTTCAGATGAAGATCTCTGATCTAGTGTTATTTTTTCGACATAAGGGTGATGTTTTTTCACAAATTGATTTTTTAGTAAATGGTGTTGGCAAGATGTTTTTTAAAGTGAAGGTAGAGGAATTTTGAGTTGTGGTTTACACATAGGTTTTCTATGCTCTCTCATTTTTAATTCATGTTTGGGAATTACATGGATTCTTTGTATTCTCTTATTCACAGTAGATATTTTTTGAAAATTCCCTATGTTTTTTAGACCTCCGCACATGAGTGTTTTTACATGTTAAAAAATTATGTGTGCTGATTTATTTATTCTTCTTATATTGCTTTCATATTTCATTGGGTTTCTCATAATATTTTGGAAAGAAAATTTTTACGTAGAATCAGAATTTTTACCAACACAAGGCTTGTTATAAAACCATTAATATGGATAAATAATATTATAATATGTAAATTATAAATTATTTGATATTATATAACTAATATATATACATAATATTCATTAAAAT
Source organism: Viscum album (assembly GCA_963277665.1). Classification (NCBI taxonomy): domain Eukaryota; kingdom Viridiplantae; phylum Streptophyta; class Magnoliopsida; order Santalales; family Viscaceae; genus Viscum; species Viscum album. Next base: position 1,332,253,255 of record OY728132.1, on the reverse strand, counting down.
TAAACAATTTCATGATGGTCGGAAAAACCACCAAAAAATAAACTGAACGATTAACATTTTAGAAAAATAAATAATACTCATGCTAGAGAAAATGATATACAATAAAATATAATACCATATAATTAAATTCATTATATATAATTTCAATTATGTATAATTATATTCATTTTACAAGATCTTTCATAATTTTACAAAATCTACCTGACTATGAGACCATGAAAAGAGCACTCCTGGAATGAAAAAATTGAACTTTACAACTCATTCAAATGGTTATAAATGAACTTAATAAAATTATAATAAATGATATAAAAATATATAATAAGTTACTAATTAATTAATTAATTTTATTTTATTATCCAGGACATTAAGTGTAAGTGAAGAACGCATTCGAACATAAGGTAAGGGATCTTTCCGAACCTCCATATTTATTTTAGGTTGTGTTCTCTCTCTATATTCCAAAATTTATCACTTAATTATTATTATATACTTCTTATATATTATATATATATATATGTCTCATTCATATATACCATGTTTATTTTATCTTTCTTTTATAGGTATATACGCGTATTAAAGGTTTTTTTCTTAATTCCTTTCAAAAATCCAATTAAAGGGATCTTCTCTATTTTCATTGTATCTTTTAATGTACCACTAAATTAAATGTTTTAAAACATATATTATTTATAAAAACACTCCTAATATTTGGAAAACCATTTTAGTTAACTTTTGTAAATTATTACTCTTACCCCTTTTAAAGACTCTTTACCTTTTCTCTTAAAACCCTACTTAAGAAGTATATTTCCAAGGATACTTAACCACTATTTTTACATGATTTCAATTTACATGTACACAATTTATCATGATATATGATTATTTTTCCATTATAAATTTCTAATTATGATTTAAATCCCTTCTCTCATAGATACCAATATGATACACCCTTTTGTTATGCCATATGGTATGATTACAAATCCTGTTTCATTCCATGGGTAACTCTTATGTTTGATTTCTTATTGTGGAACACTTATTCATGAACATATTATCATGGGTGATACTAGATAGATCTCCAATGCAATTTTTTAGCCTTATTAGACATTATGTATGAGATTAGTAAGTAAAACTAATCTATTATGGGACATTTTCCACTATGTGATAAAGTCTTGGTAGTTATCCTTGACTCATGTTTATGTCATGTTATATATTACTACCACTTTCCAATATTTCCTTGAATATATGATTCCATGTTCTACATGTTATAATTCCATATGTTTATTCATGATCAATTCCATTTATGTTATCATGTTATGACTTCCAACTCATGGGATATTTTTTAATCCCATCATTATTCCATTACTGGTCTTTTAAGCTCATCCCTTTTTTTCTATGTATTCTTTAGGTTATCCTATAAATTTGTAGGTGCTCAAAAGGAGTTGTGAGATAATTATGAAGATTAATAAAAATATGTTTTATTCTTGTTTCATGTTTCCTAATTATGTACCTAGTCTTCAAAATATACTAAACTTCTCGATCCTTGGTTTGTTGTTAATTGATAATTATGCCTAAATCATGAAATAATATATGTAAAATTATTTTCTAGCTATAACTGGTATCAGAGCATGGTCTAGTTATTTTTGTGTTTTATGACTAGAAAACATTATTAAAAATACTAGGAAAATATCTACCACCATGAATAACTTATGTTGAAAATTGGGTAATTATAAGTTTCAATATACTTGTCATTTATATGTTATTACCTCTAAGTTTATGGTTTCCTTTTTATATTATCATTATATAAGTATTAAAAAATCCTAATTTTTTTTCTCTTGGTTTAGTTAATGGTGGGAAATATGAGAACCCATGATAACAAAAAATGTGATTGGAACAATTATGATTTCAAAAATGAAATGAAAAATCTATTGGGAACAGAAGCTCAGAATATCATAATAGTTCTAGCTCAACTCGATCAAGTTATGAATAATAACTTTAATCATGTGTAATTATCTCCTAATAAAGAGAAATTTTAGGTCGAATCCTATATGAAACAAATACCTCCTATATTTACCATATCTTATGATCCCTTAATCGTGGAATAATGAAATCACTATATTGAGAAGATAATCTCTATTATAAAATCCTCAGAAGAATATAAATTAATATTAGTTGTCTATTTTTTATGGGGAAGATGATCAGTGGTGGAAACTGCTCAAAAAACTATGAGAAAATCAATTCCATGGATTGGGAAGGATTCAAGAAAAATATATTTCAATAAATATTTTCCCCAAAATTTCTATATTATATGGAGAGGTAGTTCCTTGGTATGAATAAAAAGGATGATGAATATTTTAGGGTGTATAAGGAAAACATTAAAAGGCTTGTATGATATGCATCTGGATTTTTCATTAACACTATATTTAAAGTGGATCTATTATTTAAAGGATTAAAGTTATGTCTATGAAAATTCTTGGTGATTCGAGAATTTTACATCTATGGGGAGATTTTATGAAGTGCCCTAAAGGTTGAGTGGAGATTGGTGACTCTCATTGATCCCATGGGTTAGGAGATAAAAAGAGGAAAATTGAGCTTAATATTGTAGGATCAACAGATAAATTCCATGAAGGAAATAAATCCCAACATCCCACATGTCAAAAGTGTAGGAAGAAGCATCCTGAGAACTATCTAAAGGGAACCAAGAGATGATTCAATTGTGAAAAATAGGGTCATTATGGTAATTAATTCTGAAGGGATTTGAAGAATCCCACAAATGTGGAAGAATAAATAAAGGTTTGGATCATCACTCATCCAATATTGTAGTGTTTCAAATGCAAGAAACATGGACATTATGTGAGACCATTCCCTAAGCTGAGGGTTGTCATATAGAATCAAAAAAAATAACCTACAAGGTATAAAGGAATGGAATATGATATCAGTATTACTGTGGTGGATCCCAACAATGATGTGTTGAAAGGTACATTGGTTATTCATTCTAGAATAGAGAATATACTATTTTTGTTCTACACAATATTTCATATCTTTCAAGATTAGTATAACTATTAAAAAACCACCTCAAAATATGAATACTGAGTGATCTGTGAGAATAAAAAATGTGGAAATGATTTTATGAAAAGTATATAACTCCTCCCCAATTAATTTTTGTGGACCAAACCTCCCATTAAATCTTATATTACTTCCTTTGGTAGAGTTTTATGATATATTGGTAATTGATTATATATCTTTATACAAATCCTATATCAACAGTCAGAAAAGCGATATCACTCTTCACATCCTAAGGCATCCCCTAATTATGTACAAGTTTAAGTAGGAGGACGAATCTCATTCAGAATCATCATATCAATTGTTGATATTATTTCCTTATGAGTAAGGATATCTATCTCAAATTATTAGGACAAAAGATAGGATCATGCACAAATACCTTCCCATTGTGAGGGACTACATTGAAGTGTTCCATGAAGAAGTTTCCATTTTTCCTCATGAAATATAGGTTTATATCTCAATTTATCTTATACCTAGATCTCAGCCTATATAAAATACTCCTTACATGATGGTCACCATTGAGTTGTAGGAACTGAATAAGCATTTACAAGAGATTCTGGATAAGATTTTTATATCCCCAGGTGATTCATCATGTGGTGTGCTAGTCCTCTTAATAAAGAAGAATGATGGATCAATTTTCCTATGCATTTATTATTTTGAGATTCAAAAAATACAATAAAGGAAAAGTATACTATACCATGTATATATTAATTGTTTAATCAACTATGTGGGGATAAGTATTTCTCTAAGGTGGACCTTTTGATGGGATATCACCAATTAAAGGTGATTAAGGAAGATATTCCCAAGAATACCTTTAGAATGAGGTATGGACATTATGAATTCATAGTGATTCCCTTCAGACTCACTAATTCTCTATAAATTTTCATGGACTTAATTAATAGATTCTTTAGAGATTACCTTGAAAATTTTGTGGTAGTCTTTATAGATGATATTCTGATATAATCCATTATCAAGGAGGAACACATGTAGAATTTGAATATTGTGATAAATAATTTGAGAAGGGTTAAACAATATGAAAATTATATTAAATGTGATTTCTAGATGGAGGAAGTATTTTTATTGGGGTATGTTATCGTCTGCAAAGAAATATTTTTGGACCCTTATATAATAATGGAAATTGAGTAGTGGCCCAAACCAACATTTGTAAAGGGGACCCATAGTTTAATTTTTCTAGATGGGTATTGCTGATGATTTATGAGGAGATTATCTTAATTATAAAACCAACTAACCAAGATAACTCAGAATAAATTAATGTTTTTCTATACAAGTGAATGTGACGAATACTTCCAAGAGTTGAAAAATATGCTCATCCCTGCACCAGTACTTATACCAATGAAAAGTGGTGAACTCTTTGTGGTATAAAGTGATGAATCGAATATGGTATTATGTTTTTCAATTATTCAAAATTATTATTCAATATACAATGCCTCAAGAAGGATTACGGTTCATGATAAAAACTATCCTAAACCTGATTTGGAGGTGATTATTGTGATCTTCACATTAAAATGTGGAAGAATTTTCTCTATGGGGATAAGTGTGAGATTTATATTGACTATATGTGACTCAAATATATATTCACACATAATTATATTAATATGTGTTAGTGAATATGTTTAGAGATCATTAAGTATTATGACTACTTAATCCACTATCATCTTGGTAAATCAAATAAAGTGGCAGATTCTCTAAGTAGAAATGATCATGTAACTTTATCAATTATGGGAATTGGGACGGATCAAATCTTCTTAGATTTGAAAAATATTTACATTGGAATCATAAATTATGGTAAATCATCCTTCATTTTCATAAATTATTTCTCAATCATACATTTTAGATAATATAAATGATTCTCAAAGAGAAGAAGTCAAAATTCAGGAAAAGGTAGAAGTGATAAGAATGGGGAAATCCTTAGAGTTAAAAATTCATGAGTAAGGAGTTGCAATATTTCAATCGTGACTATGTGTACCCTCAAATATAGGAATAAATAATGTTCTTCTGAATTATTCACATAAATCGAAATTATCTATTCACATAGGGGGGGGAAAGATGTATTGAGATCCATGAGAGGACTATTGGTGTGATTATATGAAGAAGGAGATTGTTGAATATACCTAAAAGTGTATGGTATGTTGGAAAGTGAAGGTTTAAAGAAAAAAATCCAAGGGGATGATGAAACTATTACCCATACCTACATGGAAATGAGAAAAAACCACTATGGTATTTTCCGCTTTACTTTTGAAGACATATAGAAGAAATAATTCTATATGGTTCACGTGGATCATCTTACAAAGGCTGCTCACTTTAAGGAGGTGATATTCAACAAGTTACATGGGAAAATTAATAATTCTATATGGTTCAATGGAATTTACCATATTATGTCATAAAACAAAAACATCACATATATAACCCAAAACATAATTATTCTATAAAATTAATAATTATACCTTAGTCATCAAATGCACAAATAGAAATGCCAAATATTATAGTAGGATAATAAATAGAAAATAAGAATGGGAAAATTTGGATCTGCTTGATCCACTAGAATGACTTCTCTCATGAACAAAGATGTATAAATAAAACATAATTTTAGTAATTTAATATTAAATTTGTTTATGAAAACATATAACCTTGACAGAAATTATAATTTAATTAAAAATGAATGAAATAAGTGGTATTTATAGAAATTAAGAAATTAAATAAATCTGACTATTGGAATAGTAATTTGACTATTAGGAAGAGTAATCTAGCCATTAGAATTGTAACATCACCTATGACAGTATAAAATAAAATTTAGGTATATTATAAATAAAAAAATTATATATTTATATCATGGTATAAGTAGATAAATGTTCTAAAAAATTATAAAGTTGGTGTTGGTATTTTTGTAAAATGTAAATGTTTATTTACAATTTTATAATTAATATAATGATTTAAAATAAAATTTATTTTCATAAAATAAATTCCTAAATTATGATTAGTTTTTATTATAATTATAATATAATTTTATGTGACCTTACTTAATTTTTCAAATGGTCAGAAAATCAATTATAATATTAAAATCAGTATTTTTTTTAAATAAATGATGATTTTATTTAAAAATTAAATTTATTAAATTTAAATAATTATTTCTATAAAATTTATTCGATTATTAAAATATATATGCAGAAAAATGGTTTGGGTTAATTTTTTGGATTTTTCTAAAATAGTTGAATTTTATGTGAATAGAGAAATACGATAATTTAAGGTATTTAACATTATAAGCCAAATACCATAATTTTTAAGTCGTTTTTTATGTAAGAAACCATTGGTTTGAAATATAATAAACCATTTAATCAATTTATTCATATTAATTAACAATATTTATAGTGTTGAGAAAAATTAAAAAACTAATTAATATACAAATAATAAAGCACCCCTCTTCGCCCCTATAAAGACCACCCCTCACCACCCCTTTTCCTCATACCTTCTAAGAATTGTATATTTTCAATATTTTACCCAATTAAATTACAAAGAATTTTCTCCATATCCAATATCTTCTAGACTCAACAAAAAACCCTTCCAAGTTCCTTAAGGGGTCCTTTAAGGAGGTGATATTCAACAAGTTACATTCTCAAAACATCTTTTTTAATTTCATTTTTTATTCTACCATATCCTCACCCAGTTCATCCATAAAATAATAATAAATATAGTATAATTTATATATTTTAATTTTATATTGATAATGGAATATCTTCTATTCACCTCTTTCCTCATATCCTCTTATTCAAAAAAATGAAACTTTTGTCCAAATTATATCAGTTAATTGTCTCCATGGATAATAATTTTTTATTTTTCATTACCACCTTCCAGAAAGGTAATGAAAACATTAATATGGTTAAATAATATTATAATATATATTATAACTTATTTCATGTTCTAGAACTAATATATAAACATAATATTCAATAAAACTAAACTAGTTTGTGATGGTTGAAAAAAACCGCTAAAAAATAAATTGAACAATTATCATTAAAGTTTTTTCAGATCAATCATACCCATACTAAAAAAATTATATATTTCACCATTTAAACTTATGTAAGAGAATTAATAATATATAATTTTACTTCTGTAGAATTATTCCCATTTTCAATAACTTCCATAATTTTACACAAGCAAACTGACCATGAAACATGAAATGAACACTCCTAGAACGATGAAATTGAACTTTATTAATCATTGAAGTGTTCATAAGTGAAGTAAATAAAATTATAATAAATAAAATAAATATATAATAGGTTCTTAATTAATTAATTAATTAGTATAATTTGATTATGTGGGACATTAATTTCAAGTGCAGAACACATTTAGACATAAGATAAGGGATCTTTCAGAACCTCCACATTTCATCGAAGTTGTGTTCCCTCTCTATCTACTTCAATTTATAATTTAATTCTTCTTAAATAATTATAGTTTATTCTTTATATATTTATCACACACATATATAATGTTTATTTAATCATTCTTTAATGGGTATATACATATATTAATGGTTCCCTTCTTAATTCCTTTTAAAATTTCGATTAAAGGGAACTTCTCTATTTTTCTTATATTTTAAATTACCACTCAGTGAAATGTTTTAAAACATGTATTATTTATAGAAACAATCCTCTTAATTTTAAAACCATTTTATTTAAATTCTGGTTTATGTAAATTATTATTCTATTACCCCATTTAAAGACTCTTTACCTTTTCTCTTAAAACCCTGTTTAAGATGCACATTTCCAAGGTTACTTATCCACTATTATTACATGTTTTCACTTTAAGTGGATATAATTTATCATGATCTATAATTATTTGTCCTTTATGAATGTTCAATTATGTTTTAAATCCATTATTTCATATATACCAATATGATCCACCCTTCGTTTATTCCTTACGACATAATAAAGATGTCCATTTCCTTCTATGGGTAACTCTTATGTTTTATTTATTATTGTGGAACACATATTCATGAACATGTTATGATGGGTTTGAACATATATAACTCTAATTAATTGGGTAATGTTTTAGTCTCATGAGATGTTTTATATGGGATTATCGAGTAAACCTTATCCATTATGGGACTCTTTCCACCACGTGATATAGTCTTGGAACTTAGCCTTGACTCCTGTTTATGTCATGTTATATATTGATGCCACTTTCCTATGTTTCTGTGATCATATGATTCCCTATTCTTTATTTTATGTTTCCATATGTTTATTCACGATCTATTATTTTTATGTTTTCTTATTATACCTTCAAACTCATGTGTTATGCTTCAATCCCGTGTTTATTATCTTACTTGGATTTTTATCTCGTCCCTTTTTTCTATGTATTCTGCAAGTTATCCTGTGAAATTGTAGGAGCTCAAAAGGAGTTGGGATCTCATTATAAATATTAATAAAGAGTTTTTTTATTCTCGTTTCATGTTTCTTAATTATGTACCTAGTCTTCCAAATATAATAGACTTTTTTATCCTTGATTTTTATTTAATAGATAATTATGCCTAAAATCATGTAATAATATGTGTAAAATTCTTGGGTCGCTATATTTTATTCCTATAAATTTTAATAAAATTTCATGCCTCAGTATGGATTAGATTAATGGATTATGATAGAGAACACTACAATGCATTAAGAAGGTGGATGATTTTTTCAAAAATTTTTAAAGATTATACAGAGATTATATAAAGGAATATAAATGTAGGATATTGTTGGGATTTTAATGATTCTTTATGTTACCAAATTAAACTTACTAAAAGAAGGAAATTTAGAATTTCACTTCATCCTTATAGTGGAAGCAGCAATTGACATCTTCACCACATGGGTTTATTTACTAGAAGTTGTCATTCTTATAATGGGATGATCACATTGGCCTAGGTTTATTAAATGGGGGTTGTGAATAGTACATCAGTTTCAGTGGTTGAGTTGGTGTTGGACATAGAAGAACAAATAAGTCAATAGATGGTTGACCATAATTTCTGGATAGCGATGCAATAAATTCAACATGTAATGAACCTCTATAAAATAGAGGTAATACTAGATATTGACTGAGCATATCTGTTCAAGTACTTGTAACTTATACATTTAATTGTAATCACTAGATCATTATCTATAATGATTCATAACTTTTTTTTCAAATAAATTAATGATTTTGAGTTTTTTTCATGGAAGAAGGATATAAGTCTGAACCACTTAATATTTTGTGTCCAATTGAATTTTTCTATTACTTTTTCCTTGAATGTATGTGTATGATTTTTTGTTGAGAGTATGTGATTAACATGGATTTGTGTGGTGGGTGGGGTGCTAATTATTCCCGTATTTTGATACACTAAGTTTAGGGAGAAAATACAGTGATTTGAATTCCATTGTTAGGAAATATTGAGTGTGTTTTAAGTTCCAATAGAATGAATTTTCTATATTTTAGTGGTTACATGGTCATTATCCAATAGATCAAGCATATAATAGAATGCTGATGGTTCTTAATTATACCTGTACAATGTCTTCTTCAAACATAAAGCATGAATTCCTTCTTTGTGAACTAGAAATTCATATTTTTATTCAATGTCAACCTCCTCTTCAAGGAATACATTAAGGAATATTGATTCGATTTCAATCATGAAAACCATGAATCATTTTTGTTCCACTGTGTTAAATAATAACTAAATCATTTATTGCCTTTCCAATAGATAAACACATGTCACAACCATAGAATGAAATTATGGTATATATTTTAATGTTTATTAATTTTTTATTTTATTTATAAGATTGTGTTTAATTTTTAAAATATTAAGAGGTTTCTCAATCATTATTTTCATGACAGATGATATTAGAGATTGTTTAAGGCGTTTGAGGGATATAGTATGGTCTTAATATTTAGAGCATGGATCTGATGACCATACAGAAACCGTTTAAGGTGGAAATAGGGGAGGTGGTGGAGTTTATAATGTTAGATCATAGTTTGGTCAGACCATATAGGCAAATAGTAAACTCAATAAAAATGATTTTTTTTAAATTGTAGTAATATATCTTAAATTTGGAGGATTCTCATTTTCTCTAGACCCTCTCTCAACCCCCCCTCCCCCCCTTCTACCCCCTCGCTGACCTCCTCTATTCTCCCTCTCCACTTAGATTAAATATTGAATCTCTTAATCAACTCCAATTCCTCTACAAGACTCCTAAGCTTAATTAACGAATCTCTCAACATTTTTTGTGGAAAAAACCCATTAATTTTTTTATTAAGTATATTTTTGATAGGTTTCCCAATGTAATATATAATATATTTTTAAAAAATAAGGATTAATCCTTTTTTGGTATATTTAAATTTGTTTAAATCTATATTTATCTCTTTGGATATATTCAAATGGATGTTATTGAGAAGTAAAATTATTTAATAAGATATTGTTTTAAACTTATGATCGTAGGGTGTTCAATGAAATTTAACTACCATATTTTCACTATTTTTGTTAGAATGTATTTCATGGGAAGAAAAAATGAATGATTTTAAATTATTATATCTTTAAATAATAAATAACCTCATGATTTAAGTGATGTTTGGTGACACTTGGATTGATTAAAGTGGAAATTAAATTCTTTTCAAAACATTAGGGTTTAATACTATGGGTTCTTAAAAGGGATCCTAAGTGGGATAACATTATCTCATGGAATGAAAATTTTTGGGACATGTATTTAACTTATACGATTATACATAGAACATGATTCTACCTTAATTGGTTATCCAAGTGGGACATTCCACTCCCCCCAACTCATTCACTAGGTTGACATGGATCTCCCTTCTTAATTTATATCTATTACACGATGATGGCATAAAGACCCTAGGAACCCCAACCATTAACCCATGGTGTCACCCCATGACCATTTACATTATGATTATTTTTATTCATTATTAATTCTCCTACTTAAAAATGTACTTTATTAAGTGGATTCACTCATTCTACCTCTATTGTTAACATTTTATCCATGTTTGTTTTTCATAAATATTAAATTTTTGAACTTTATTTGTGTAATTTAAACAAGCATATCTTATATTATTTTGTAAAGCTATTTCATGGGTTAATTGGTGAAATTTTAAAATTATTGTTATTATAAAATCATAAATACACCCTTCGGTAGTATATAGACCTCATATTGTATGATGAAGTTAAAGTAAGTGATTCAATATGAGGTGAAGGGTTTTTATATTATCCTAGACCAGGGTTTGGAAGAAGTGACATGAAGGGAGTCGACCCTCATGTCACACAGGGATGGGTGTCTGAAATTTTTGTCTATTTTTGTCTAATTTATAATTATCTAGTGTATATCACCCCATAAAATTCTCATCCCATATTTTTCCATAATTTTTTATTACTAGATTCATGAATAAATTTGGTTCCTAATATTGTAATGTTTAATGGTTTTTTAGTTCCATTTTAATGTTTAGATCATATTATGGGAAGTTATTTTATTAATTTTATAGTTTATTTTTTATTTGAACCTAATAATTTACCATTATAGACATGAATTTTTAATATGTGTAAATATTCATGTTAGATTCTTGGGAAGAACCCTTTTTTACCTTTGAATTTCATGTTAGGAAAAACCATTCCCAAATATGTGTTCATGATTCCCAGGAAAAATGTTTCTACACTTGGGGAAAAAGAAATCCCTTAAAAAATTATCATGGGTCAGATTGGATACCACCTTAAGGGTAGAATGGGTTGGTTTATTTCAAAATGGTGTCAACTTATTTTTTTAGTTATGCTATTTTGGGATGTTCTTGATAGATAGAAGAAATGATTTTCAGAACATAAGTGGTATGTTATGGGTGATTGTCTATCCAATATTCCATTTTATAGTATTAAGTTACTAGGGTTCTTGGGGATATATAATTTTGGTTTTTTATCTAACACATGAGTCAATACAGGTGTAATCTTGACTCAGGAGGAAGTTATAACACTGTAAAGTATGATAAATAATCAAGGTACATGGGCTGATGATCGTGCTCTTGGGTTTTGAAACTTAGAAAATAGATAATTTTGAATTATTTAATTTCCTTATGCTTTTAAATTATTGTATTTAATATTTATAAATTCTTTATGAGTTTATTTAGGAAATTTTACAATTTTTTAACTATTCTTGAGATGTTTGCTAGGTTTTCTTTTTTACATGATTTTATTTAGAACCATTCCCCAAAGAATAGTCCAAGTGAAACCTTTAAAAGGATACGTAAATAACTTTAGACAATAAAATACTCATATTGATTTGAATTTTATTGAGACCATGGTGTGAACCATTCAGGCCATGGACTGGGAAGCAGATCCAAAATTTGGTTCTAACTAGGGAGGATAGTCCTAGTTTAACCAAAAATAATGATCAAGATTAGGAGTTTCTTTTTCAAACCACATAAATCTTCAAAGGAAGTAATGATACTCAATATTAAAAGACATTATTAGTTAATATTTAAAGGATACATGTTTTTTTTTGAAACACCTAAATCAATAAAAATGAAGTGCTCTGCATTCTTGATCAAGGACCCCAGTAAAAAGTGGTGAGAATAGATCATTCAATCCAAACTGTATGAGAATATATCCCAAAAAGATTTTAAATTCATGTCAACTATGTATTAAAACCCAAAAATGATGGAATAGGTGAATCTAAGGGAGTTTTTATACCTACAGTAGGGAAATCGAGTTGTTATGTAGTATGTGAATTACTTTACTATGTTTTTTCACTTTGCACAGGAATTTGTTTTGAATGATAATTTAAAGGACATATGGTCTAAAATATGTCATTATTCAAATATTTTTTCTCACGATGTTGTGTTGAAGCTTCCAAACTATGATTAAGTGATTGATTAAGCTCTTATGGTAGTGGTAAAACAAGTTGATATAATGGAAATGGTCAATTCGCCTCTCATACTTGGTAGAATCAAGGGAGGTTTCTTTAAAAACAAAATAAATAAAAATAAGTTTAGAAAATAAAATGGAATTGGACCATGATTTTTGACATATTAATTTTCATACATGCCCAAGGTAATAAATCCTCTAATATGTCATCAGTGTGGTAATCTGATCCATGAAAATACTCTGTTTAAAGAGACACCAAAGATATTCCATCTTTGTGGCCCGATAAACCATAAAATATTTTGTAGATGAAACCTTAATCTCAACATTGGTATGGGTTATTTATCTTTCTAGATATCATAATATCTATTTTATTCTTATAAATAGATGTGATATTGACCTCAATGGCATGGCGGTATAGGTGGGTCATCTTTTGGGAAGATTTTGTTGTGAACTACTCCTGAGACTAGTGAAAGATCTTAAAATCAATCTAAAGGTAGGGAGTCACATGGAATTGATAAAATCCCCATGGAATCTAAAGTATTACCTTCCACTATTTTAAGTATGTTACATGTTACATCATCTATCATTATTTATTTATTTGATATAGGGGACTATCAATCATTTAAATATATATGTATTGTTAATTTTCTAAATCTATCATTTGATCCAATGCCTTATTTAATAGAAATATATACCCATTTTTTGATAAATAAGGATTTTTTATTTTGGTGTACTTATTTCCATTCCTAAACTATTATAAATTGGTAATTAATCATTCTTGATATGGATCACTTTGATATTATTATAAGGATGAATTGGATGGTCACATTCAAATATGGTAATTGATTATTACCATTAAATAGTTTCTTTGAAATATATTAATAGGATCTCTCATGTGTTTTAAGGGGAGTGTAACCCTACATCCAGTTAAGAAAGACATCATATCCCTAAATATGGAATGATAGAGTACCATATCACATTTCTCTTGATAGAGGCTGAAGAAGAATATTCGGGAATCAAACTTCCCCGAGTTGTTAATGTTTTCCTTAAAGTGTTTCCTGAAGACTTTTTTGGGTTGCCTTCAGATTGGGATGTTTATTTTTACATCTATATGGTATCAGTAACACATCATATATAATTACCATATCATTTATGGAACCAATAGATGTTAGGGAGCTGAAAATACAACTATACAACCTCATAACTAATGGATTTGTTTTCTATATCATCTCACCATGGTCCAATCTTATACCCTTTGTTAAGAATATGGATGGAACTCCACACCTATGTATTTATAATAATATGTTGATCCATGTAACTGTAAATAAAAAATATCCATTTCCAGGTATTGATGATATCTTTGAACAATGGAAAGGGTTAAGGTAGTTCTCAATGTTTGATCTCCAATCATGGTACCATCAGCTCGGGGTGAAAACATCATACATACCAAAGAATACTTTTAGAATTAGATACATACATTAATATTAATTTATAATATTTTTCATCTTAACTAATGATCCAGTTTTATTTTTTCTCATAAGAATTTACATTTAAAGGATACCTACACTTTCATTATGGTGTTCATTGATGACATCATTCCTTATTATAAGATTAAATAAATTCATGAAAAATATTTTAGAATCATTTTGGGAACTTTTAAATTTCATCTCCTTTATGTCAATCTATCAAAGTGTACATTTTGGATCCAATAAGTCAATTTATTCGAACATGTGATGTCATTATGTGGAATTTCAATTTATTTTGAGAAGGTTAGGGCTATTATGTATTAGAAAGAACATAATAAAATCTTTTTGGTACATAACTTATTGGGCCTTATAGGTTATAATCAGTGATTTTTAATGAATTTAAAAATGATAGATTCTAATTTTACCTCTCTCACTCATAAGAGGATGTTATTTACAAAGAATCCTAATTGTAAATATTCTTTTGATAAGCTCATGTGGTAGTTGACATCAACTCTAGTCCTGATATTTCCTAAATCTCTTAAAGACTATATGGTAAAATATGATTAATTGAGTATGGGTTTGGGATGTGTTCTTGTATAGGAAGATCACGTGGTGAATTAGGACTCTCACCAACTTCATCCACATGAGAAGAACTACCTAACCAATGATCTAGAATTAAGAAATTTCATTCATGCTCTCAATTTGTGTAATTAATACATGTAAGGACCCGAACTATTATTAATAAAATCCAAAAAATTTATTTATTTAAATGTATTATTTTTTATTATGGTTATAAAAAACACATGAACTTATTTGGTCTTATTATATATAATCAAATTTAAATATAAGGTTTTAACAAATCCAATTGACACGAAAAAAATGAATTGATGGCCTTAACCAGTAGTATAATACCCTATGAATCCCATTTATTAGATCTTGTTAGGTGAATACAATCCCTAGCCTTTTCCCTCGACCAAACCCATGATAATATACAACAACTTAAGCATGAGAAAAACCATTTACACAAGAAGTTAAATCTCATCAAGATCACGGTCCAATACGTGTATGCCGGACAACCCCATGAAATTATCATTGTCGTGAAGCTTACTCCTATGTTGTTTCTTGGTGTATTAAAGAGATATGTATCAAGACCCTAGAAATATGTGTATTTATATTATTTTTTATAGAATAATGAATATATTTTCATCCCATTATTATTACTTTGTAAATTATTTTTATACAATAAAACACAAATAATATTTTGGGTAATAATAAAATTCAATTATGGAATATATTTTAATGAATTAATGGATTTTTGAATTAAATAATATTTTATTAAAAAATTATTATTTAATAATTATTATTAAATATAAATTATCATATAATTTTTATGAAGTTAAATGTAATTTGTATAAGGGTTCACAATATTTTATCAACAAAAAACCCAACATTTATCAATAAATGGTGTTTTCTATATTAAAAAGGGTAATTAAAATATTTATAGAATTATTTAGATAAAATACATATTATTTCTGGAACAAGAACATCACAATTATCAAATGATGATTTTTTTATAATTTTTTTGAGATAATCAAATTTTGAGGTAAGAAATTAAATACCACATAAATATACTTTGTATATTATGAAATCATAATGGCCAAATAGTTAATTAATAAACACTATAAAAGTAAATAGAACAAATATGTGTTTTAAATTTATAATATTGGTATTTTATGTTTATTTGATTTATTTTTTAAATCCATTATAAATTATTCAGAACCATTAATATATTTTAAAGTTTTAAGATCATTTAAATAAGAGTATGACTCACCTCCAGATAAGAATGGTATTATTTTATTAATTTTTACCCTTGTCATTATAAAATAACTAATACCAATCCCATTTTGAAGAAAACATGGTCAAAACCATGAGAAGGATTGTGGTTTTGGTTATTTTATTATATAGAGTCCAAAACCTATGTTTGAAAAATAATAAAGAAATATCTAATCATTTTCAATATAAACCCACCAATGATCCCATTTTTCATCACTAAAAATACTTTTATCATGTCTTTAATCATCCTTTCACTCTTTATATTCCTTCCAAGGCATCCCCAAACTCTCAAGAAGAACCTCCCAAGTATTTGGAGTCATACACTCAAGTAAGGGATCCTCACATTCCCTTCATTATTCTAGTTTATTTATTAAATTATACCTTCTATTTCTAATTAAAAATGTTGGGATATGTATGTACATGTACCTATTTATTCCAATTTCATTTAAAAATTATTATATACCCATTTATTTCCCATCAACCCATTTAAGGAATTTTTATGTGATGTTGTTACGCTATCGAAATTCCACTACAATTTTTTCCTGATAAAACAACATTGTAGTGAATACCATGCCCATTTCCTATCAAGGGTGTTAACCTTTGTACACATATACATATTTGACTTTGGAATTAAATTTATGTATTTCTCACTCCATGATCATGGAATAAAATATGATGATGAATGAATCCATGTTGAATAATCCATGTGGCACACTTAAGCATGATAATGAACTGAAAGTGGAGGGTGTGCCCAAAATTATATATCACTTCAATGCAATGGGTAATGTTCAGTATTCTGATACATCATATTGGGATAGAATGTTAATTTTATTCCTTTATGTAAATTTTTTCATCATGGTGTCTTGGTAGTTATCCTTAACACATGTTTATGATTTTTTATTTTAATTTGTTTCTACATTTCCCATGTTGAATTTATGATTATCAAGCTATATCATGTATCATTATTCATGCTTATGATTACTACTATTTTTATGTCCCATTTATATGCCTATTGTATAGAATTTTTTATTATCTTAATGTTATTCCATGTTTATTCCCATATAATAATTAATAGATCTCCCCTTTCTTATGTATGTCCATAGGTTATCCCAAGTAGTTTTAAGTTCGACGAAATATTATGATCATGGTAAGGAAGTTTTCAATAAAGATGATGTATTACCCATTTTATGTTTTTATTTAATGTACCTAACTACCAAATAAATTATACTTATCAATATTTTTAATTTATTTATGATCAATATTATGTAATAAATCATGCATTAATGTGTAATAAAGAACAAGGTTTTCATAGTTGATATCAATTTAAAAGTTTAGTTATTTTTTGGATTAGGATTAGAAAAATATAGAAAAAGCCTTAGAAATAAGACTAAGTAGAGGAAACAATACCTAAATTTTAATAAGTATAGAATAATTTTTTATCCATAAAATACATCCATGTTTTAATACTACAAGTGGACATGGTTCTGGAAGAGATGTACCTAGGGGTAACAACTCCGACAAGGTGCATCAGGCTTGAATCAACGTAACCTGGTACCTAAAAATGATCCTGAATGCACACATATTTTGACACTCCAAAGGGATATGATTTGGTAATTTCAAAATCTCAGTACAACCTATTATTATGGGTAAAAATAAAATACCATAAGAATATATGTTGGGAAATAGATCACAAATAATATAGATTGAAGCCCATAAATTCATAAGTTAAGGAAATAAAAGTAAGTTATAAGTTATCCCTTTAGTGTCATTAAATTATCATTTATGAGATTAATAGTTTAATAAAATTTATCCCTAATTTTCTATTTTTCATGCTAATGGCTGAAAATAAGAGGAATCGGGTAATCAATAAATTTGATCAGAAATGTGATGATTGACCCAAACAAGAGACCCAACTCTATGGGAATTGGAATCTTGAACTTTATGATGATACTCTCTCATATGACTTAGCTTTTTAATAGAAACCTAGATCATAAAGAGCACCCAAATCCCCCTAATAGATAACAGGCTACAATTGAGTCAATTATGTGGAAAAACCCTCTAACTTTCAATGGATCATATGATCCCTTAATAGTGGAAAAATGGATCAACTCTATTGAGAATATCTTCTGCATCCTTTAATGTTCTAAACAAGAGAAGGTTGTACTATTTGTTTACCATATGGAGGGTGAATCTCATCAGTTTAGACATTGATCAAGAATATAGATCATGAGGAAGATGTTAAATAAATTGGTTGGAAGGAATTCAGAAAAATGTTTTTGATAAATATTGTCCTTGAACACTCTGACTTAAAATTAAAATGTATTTCCTTTCCCAAAATAAAAAAATGAGGATAAATCAATTAGAGTGTATGAGGAAAACTTCACATGACTTTCATGATACTACTTTGAATTTTTCACTAACCCCAAATGCAAGTTTGACCACTTATTTGGTGGGATAAATCCTATTCTACGAAAATCCTCGGTAATCCATTACTTTGATAGAAATGAGGAAATTCTTTAATGTTCCATAAAATTCAAAATGGATATCAATGAATCTCAAGGGTATCATAGGGATAAGAAGTAGAAAGTGGAGTTTAGTTCTAGTGGTTCAATGGAGAAATCTAATGGTGCTAATAAATTTCAACATCCCACTTTTCTATGGTGTGGAAAAAAGCACCTCAAAAATTCCCTAAGGGGGTGAGGAAATTGTTTAGGTTCGAGAATGAAGGGTTCCTAGCTATTGATTTTCAACTGGAGAAACCCACTATTGCGATAGAGGAAAAGAATACTATGGTTAACCCTCAACACATTATTCATTTCATCGATTTTTAGGAACCAAGTAACTTTTCAATCTGATGCACTAAGACAAGGATTTTTTGAGACAACCAACAACCTCCAAGGTAACAAGGGAGAGATCTTTCCATCACAACCACTAAGGTGGATCCCAACAATGAAGTGGTGATAGGCATTCTAGTTATTCATTCAATGATAGTGAACATATTTTTTTGATTTTTCTTATAAAAATTCCTTTGTATCATGAAAGTTTAGTTGAACTATTCAAACACCACCACAAAGCATGGAAGTGGAGTTATCAGTGAAAACAACAAATGGGGAAATTATTTCAACCAAAGTATATAACTCCTCCCCTATAAAAATTTTTGGGCTGAACTTCCCTGTGAAACTTTTCATACTCTCATTGGTGTAATTTGATGCAATTTTGGGCATGTATTGGATTTCCCTATATAGAGCCAACATAAATTCCCTTGATAAGGAAATCTTCGTCGGTATTGGGAATTTTCCTGTGGTTCTATACAAGTGAAATGAGGAGGATGAATCTTATTTAGAACTAATATCTCAATCAAGGATATTATTTCCAAATGAGCAAGAGTAACTAGCTCAAATGATTGAGTCTAAGGAAAATATCATCCTTGGAGACATTCCCATTGTGAGGGAATACTTTGATGTGTTTCCCAAGGAATTGCCTAGTATTTTCCCTAGATGGGAGGTTTAATCTTTAATTGATCTTATACTTGGGGCATCAACATTTTCCAAGAATCCATAGAGAATAGATGTTATAGAACTTAAGGAGATAAAGAAACAAATATAGGCTAATCTATATAAAAGTTTCATATGGTCAAGTTCTTCTATATAGGGTTCCCAGTCCTCTTCATCAAGATGAATGATGGGTCAATGTGCTTTTTCATTAATTATCATGAGCTCAAAAAAATCATAATAAATAATAAGTATCCTATTCCAGAAATTTATGTCTTTTTTAATTATATATATGAATCACAATACATCTCTATGGTGGATCTATGGTCAGGATATTACCAAGTTAGAGTGAATAAGAAGGATATCCCCAAGACTTCTTCTCGTACAAGGTACGGACACTATGATCTCATAGTAATGACTTTCGGACTCACTAATTCTCCAGCAATCATCATGGACATGATGAATAATGTCTTTAGATATTACCTCAAATTTTTTTGTAGTCCTTATAAATGATATTATAATATACTATAAAACCAAGGATGAATAAGAGTAGAATATGAGCAAACTTCAAAAGAACTTGAAAAAAGAGAAGCTTAATTCCAAGTATAGAAAATGTGAGTTCTGGTTAAAGTAAGTCTCTTTATTGGGAAATATCATCACAACCAGTGGGATATTTGTAGACCCTTCAATGAAAAAAGCAATTGAAGGATGTTTGAGTCTAATATCTATGAAAGATATCCATAGTTTCCTTTGATTATTTGGGTATTATCGTCAATTTGTGAGAAATTTATCATGATTGTAAAACCCTCTAACCAAGGGATTGGGTTTGGTGTTAATGAAAATGAGGCATATCATTGCACATATTCCCACACTATCCACAAGGGGATAACATTTCATGGTGTTCAGTGATGATTTAAATAAGGTATTGGGTTTTGTGTTAATGAAAATTTGCTAATTCATAGCCTATGATTCAATAAAGTTAAAAGTTCATGAACATAAATACTCAACACATGATCTAGAGTTGGATGTAGTGATCTTTGATTTGAAAATATGGTGGAATTATCTCTTTGGGGAGAAAAGTGAAATATATAATGATTACAGAATCCCCAAGTATATATTAACACAGAAACAGCTAAATATGTACCATCATAGATGGTTAGAGCTAATAAAGGACTATGACTACCCAATCCACTACCTTCTAAGTGAAGATAATAAAGTGCAGTATGCTCAAAATAGAAACAATACATCAATTCTAACATTTATGAGAATTGAGAGGGATATGATCTTTTTATATTTGGAGAGGATGGAAATGGGAATTATATAGGATGGAACATCATCAATCCTTTCACAAATGATTTCTCAACCATCCCTTCTAGACAAGATAAAGGATGTTCAGAGAAATGAAGTGGGAATTCAACCGAAAATGGAAACTATAAGGAAAGGTAAATCCTCAGAGATCAATGTTAATGATGATGGAGTTGTGAGATTTGGGTCAAGACTATGTTTTCTATCAAATAAAAAGTTAAAAAATGAACTACTGTATGTAGCACATAGCTCAACCTTCTGTATCCACCAAGGAATCACAAAGATGTATCAAGATCTCTGATACCACTATTGGTGGGACAAAATTAATAAAGAGATCATGGAATATAAATAAAGATGTCTTGTATGTCATCAAGAGCAATAATAAAGGATAAAATCCAAGGGTATGATGCGACCAATACCCATACCTATATGGAAATGTAAAAACATCACTATAGACATTGTTAGTCATCTTATGGATACATCAAGAGGGTATAATGTTATATGGGTTGTGGTGGATCATCTTAGAAATCTTGTGCACTTAATTTAAATTCAAGAGTATTTCTCAGTGGATAAACTTTCATGGATATAAATATGGGAAATGGTGAGGATACATGGAGTAACACTATTGATTGTAACTGATCGAGATCTAAGATTCACCTCTATGTTTAGAAAAAGTATCCAACATTCTCTAAACACTAAGCTAAACTTCAGTATGAGCTATCATCCTCAAAGTAATGGAAAATCTGAGTGGACTATTTATACACTAGAATACATGTTTAGAGCATGTTATATTGACTTCAAAGGACTATGGAACTAGAATATGCCTCTATTAGAGTTATCATACAACAAAAATTTCCACTCTAGAATCCAAATGGCCCCTATGAATCCCTTTTTGGGAAGAGTTTTAAAACAAATATATGTTGGGATGATTTTGGGGAAAAACTACCATTTCCTAAAATGGTCGAATAAGTGGTGGAAAAGGTTAATACCATTTAGCTGCACAACATGGATTCTTAGAGTCAATAGAATAGTTATACTGACAATCATCAACGAGACTAATATTTTGATGCTGGAGACATGTTATTCCTCCAAATATCTACATGGAATAAAGTGATGAGATTTGGGAAGAAGGGAATGTTTAGTACAAGATACATTAGTCCCTTTGATATCCTTGATTGCATCAGAGTGGTGTACTATCAAATAGCACTTCAACCTAACCTATCAAAATTACATAATTTATTCCATGTATCCCTCTAAAGGAAGTACATACCAAACCCCCCACATGTACTCAATCTAGAGTTGGTACTATTAGAGAATGACCTTTCCTATGAGGATTAGCCGATGAAGATCTTAGATCATGGAGACAAAGTTCTACAAAATAAAACAATGCACCTGGTCAAAGTGTTGTGGAGAAACCACAAGTCTGAAGAAGAAATATGGGAACTGGAGGAGATGGTGAAACAAAGTTACCCTCATCTATTTTAGTGTGATAAATGAAAATTTTAAGGGTAAAATTTCTTAAGGGGGAGATTGTAATGACACAAACTATTATAAATAAAATTCACATTTTTTATTTATTTAAATGTCTTATTATATAATATAGTTATAGAAAACACATGAACTTATTTGTTATTATTATATCCTATCATATTTAAAGAAAAGTTAATTATATTTAATATTGATAAAATAGTCATTTAATAGTGATCACATGATTATTATAAATATATAGTTTTAAAAAATATTATTGACATGGACAAACGAAGTGTGACCTCAACCAATAAGATCAAACCTTATGAATCCCATTTATCAGATCTACATAGAGAGATAGCATCACTGAGCTTTTCCCTTTACCAATCCGAAGATAAGATCCAACAAATTAATCATGAGTGAAACTGTTTACGGGATAAGTTCAAGATCATTGATATCATGACCCAAATCGTGTACGCCAAACCACCCCATGAAAGTCTCACTATCGCACGCCTTACTCTTATGGTGTTTACTAGTGTATTAAAGGGATATTTACCAAGAAACTATAAATATGATTATGTACATTATTTTTCATAGAATAAATAATATATTTTCATCCCATTATTTTTACTTCATAAATATTTTTTATACAATAAAACAAAAATATTATTTTTGGGTCATATTTAAATTCAATAAAGGAATTTATTTTGATGAATTAATGGATTTTTGAAATAAATATTATTTTAATAAAATAATATTACTATATAATTTTTATTAAATATAAATGATCATATATTTTTATGAAGATAAATGTAATTTTTATAAGGGTTCAAAAACTGTTATTGTCAAAAAACCTAACATTTATCAATAAATGACAATTATTATTTTAAAAGTGGAAATTCACATATTTATAAAATTATTTAGATAAAATGAATATTACTTTTGGTATCATAATATTGGCATTCTCCAAAAGTGATTTTTTTATAATTCTCTATGACAGATGAATTTTCAGGTAAAAAATAAAATATCGTATAAATATAATTTGAGTATTATAACATCATAGTGACACAAAAGTTATATAATAAATATTATAAAAGGTATATAAAAAACTATGTTTTAAATTTAAAATAATATGATTTTATGTTTATTTTATTTATTTTTTAAATCTATTACGAATCCTCCAAAACAATTAATATATTTTATGGTTTTAAAATAATTTCTTTAAGAGTGTGACTCACCTCCACATAAGCAAGGGAATTATTTTATTAATTTAGACCCTTGGTATTATAAAATAATTAAAACAATCCAATATTTTAGACACCATGGAAAAAAACCATGGCAAGGATTGTGGTTTTGTTTATTTTATTATATAGAGTCCAAAACCTTTGGTTGAGAATGAATGAAGAAATCACCACTCATTTTCTATGTAAACCCACAAAATTTACCATTTATCTTCACTAAAAATCCTTTTATAACATACTTAATCTTCCCTACCCTTTCTAGAGTCCTCCCAAGGTACCCCCAAGCTCTCAAGAAGTCCCTCCCAAGCATTTTTAGTCACACAATCAAGTATGGGATCCTCAACTTCTCTTTTTTATTCAAGTTTATTTATTATCTTATGTATTATATTTACAATTCCTAATGTTGGGATATGTATTTCTATGTACCTATTAATTACCATTTCATTTCTAAATGATGGGATACCCCTTTCTCTCTCAATAACCCTTTTTATAAATTTTTATGTGACATCATTTTGCTGCCAAAATTTCACTACGATTTTTCCATGCCAAAACAATTTTGTTGTGAATATCATACCCATTTCCAATCAAGGGTTCTAACCTTTATGCACTATAATTATTTGACTTGGGACAAAAATTTATTTATTCCATTCTCTCTGATCTTGGAATAAAATATGATGATGAATGAATCCATGATGTATGATCTATGTGGAACACTTAAGCATGAGAATGAAATGAAAGTGGTGGGTGCTCCCAGAATTATACAGCAGTCAAATTCATTAGGTAATGTTTAGTCTCAAGAGAAGTCATGTTGGGATTGGGAGTGAACCTGATTACATTATGAATATTTTTCAATCATGATGTCTTTCAAGATATCCTTGACCTTTGTTTATGATGTTTTATTTTAAGTTGTTTCCATATTTCCCATGTTTCCTTTATGATTATCATGAAATATCATGTCTTATTCTTCATGTTTATGATTCCTATTCTTTTTATGCCCCATTTATATTCTTATTTTTTAACTTGTATTATTATCTTAGTTCTATTCCTTTTTTATTCCATTAATCTGATTTATAGCTCACCCCTTTATTATATATGTCTCCAAGTTATCCCATGCACTTTTAATGTGGAATAAAAAATATGGGGTGTTATAATACATATTTACTGAGAAATGTATGGTATTTAATTATCATAAAACATAATTTATTAATTTTCACAAGAGCAATTAAATTTCAATCAGGGGTGATTGGTGGAGCACCTAAAAGCACTTAACTTTGACATAGTGTATATTCTGGGGAAAACGGATTTTTTCATTAATGCTCTTAGTAAAAAAGTTTTATTCACAATCCATAAAATAGTATAGTAACTAGTGGAACCTAATGATCATCCTTACTGAGTTTTACATAAATTTGAAGGAATAAAATGAGGTAAGGATTAACACCTGACAGTTTTATGGTATGTTTCTCTTTAATAAATAAATGTGTTTGATAGATTTTGAAGTACACAAACATGAACTTATGTGAATAATTATTATAAATTATAAAATGCAGCACATTATATGATATATGACATAATTTCTAATTAAATTAGGATATACTATTATTCCTAAAGAATTATTGTGAAGTATTTTTGTAGTCATTTTATGTCAAATATGTTTCATTTAAAAATTAATTTATAGTATTAAAATTATGAAAAATTATTATTTATCCCTGTGTGAAATTAATTAATTGGATATAAATTGGTTATAAATGATGATAAAATCATTTGATGTTTAAAAATAGATGTAGATCTAGAAAATTGTTTTATGTGTGTAGTCTATTTTTATATTAAAAAATTAAATTAATATATATTTATGAATTATTTTAATTAAATGTGTAGATAATATATTCAATAAAATATTTTATCATTCATATATTTTTTTCACTACAAAATGAATAATAATGAATTCAGTTTTAATCTAAAAAATGTATTTTTATAAAAACATTTTTGGTTGTGTTTTGCATAAATATATTAAAATGAATTTCTATCACTTATAGATATTGAATATTTTAAAATTTATTAAATATTTTGAATTATTATAATTAATAAATTTTAATAATTTTAAATTAACTTTTTACAGAATGAATAGCTACCATGGTAAAAATCTTGTTTCCGTTGTAAGGGTTAAAAGGGTTAAAAGAGATGTTAACCTAAGAGATATGGTTTAAAATATAAAAAAAACGAGATTTAATTTCATTAGATGATGGTATTTAGACCTTATTATTCTTATATTCTAAAATTTATAATTTTGGATCCACTTTACTTGATCAATTCATATATTATATGATAAAGTTTCAAGTATTTACATGTTTTCCACCCACCACACTTATAAAATAGAACCTCCTATCCACACCTATCGACAACAATTGATCCATTTATCTTGACCAATGTCAACCAAAATATGGTCAAAAAATTATTATATATTACATTGATATTTTTATCTTCCCCAAATACCCATACAATAATCTTTAAAGTGCTCTTCAAAGGAGGATACCCGAAGAAGTGGTATATGTTATTTCTGGTTTTTTTCACATTTATATCTGCTTAAACCTAATAGAAATTTTCAATAACCATCATAAAATTATGTATTAAGTATATTAAATATAAAAATATGTTTTTATGTTAATTTTATATTTGTTTTTATCTCTTTCTCATTCATTGGAAAATAATAACATCGTTGATGTGTATATGTGGACTATCACCTCCACGAAGTGATGTGATTCATTATTCATTTAATTTTTATATATTTCACCATAAATATGGATTTAATTAATATATAATATATTTATGGTATAATTATTATTACTTAATGTTAAATTATTATTTATCTCTCTTCCATTTCATCCATCAAAAGGTGAAAACATCGCTCATTTATACATACGGATCACCATCTCTACAAAGTGATATAATTTATTTTTCATCACCACTTTATATGAATGGTTATAAAAGTTTATATAATGAGTAACTATTATACTTATTTTAGGATTAATATTCTTGGGATTATTAAACCATCACTGACATGTAGGT
The DNA here is from genome assembly GCA_963277665.1 of Viscum album. Classification (NCBI taxonomy): domain Eukaryota; kingdom Viridiplantae; phylum Streptophyta; class Magnoliopsida; order Santalales; family Viscaceae; genus Viscum; species Viscum album. The sequence continues at coordinate 1,332,226,455 of OY728132.1, read as the reverse complement.
ACTAGAACCATTGTACTGAAACATGCATGGAAACCGACCAGTTTCATTAGAATGTTAATTTTAATGAAAAAAAATTAATAAAGAGATAAATGGAAATTATAAAGGAATGATATATAATAATTTATATATAAATATGGTTATACAATAGATTTATAATAAATATTTATTTATTATATAAGATGTTTGAATTTGTATGAAGCAATATAGGACTTGAGGTAAGAGTTTGCATTAAAATCTCATTTCTTTTTAGGATTATCTATAATAAATTTACATTGAGGGAAATTATATTGATATTCTACATTAAAAAAAATATTTTCATATCCTCTGTCTATTCCTATAATTTTCAATTAATAGTAACATTTTCATATTTTAGTACATAAAATGATCAAGAAAATATTTTTATGAAAAACATACCTTATTTTCTATTTGGTCGACAAACTTTTTCTTCTATGTCTATGTTATTTAAAAATTTTCCAATAATGTTTTTTTATTTGATCCAATTATTGTTTAAATTTATTTTCAACCATATTTTAATTTCCTTTCAAAGTTCTAAAAATTAATTTTTTCAATGTTTTCAAAACAAGGTATTTATGACTTTTTACAAAAGTGTAAAAATAATGTTTTTTAATGTATAATATAAGAATGAATTTTCCCACTATCATGATTATTATTTTCTATAAATATTCTATTAAATGTTTCCATAGGTATTTTCAAATAAAATGATTTTATCAATATCTTGAAAATTTTTAGTTAAAATGATATCAAAAGAAAATGATATTTTCTCATGTTTTCATAGAAAGGTTTGAATGATCTTTTAATGGTATTTTTATCTTCGTTAAAATCCTTTAAGGATTATCATTATTCATAGGGGATGTAATATTATTAACCTATATACCTAATTTCAATGTATTTATTATGATTATTTATGGATGATTCTATAAAACTTGTTTCTTTACATGGGTTAATTAAGTTATGATGAAATATTTATGAAACTCTTTTCTTTTTAAATGGTTATGCTTTGATGAACTGATGGAATGTTTATTAAACTTGTTTTCTTTCCAGAGGTTATGATATGATGAATTGATGATTTTTTATGATATTTTGGTACACATATTAATGGTTTTAATTTAGTGATTTGTGGACCCAAAATTATATATTCCTCCAATTTATTTGGTAAATATTGACATCTGATGATATAATATGGACTATAATGGAGAGTGAAACCAGTTTAGTAGTTGGCTCTATCCAATATGTTAGTCTTGAATATGAACCTTGAATAAGGAAATTATGTAATGGAGAGTGAACTAAATCCACTATGATAGTCTTGGCACTGATCCTTAACTAAGGAAATTTTTTTCAATTATTATACATATGACACAAACCTATATCTTATGCTTATGATATGTTCTCATGAATCATGAATGATTATTTATAATTGCACACTCTTTTGAATTATGTATTTTATTATGAAAAATACTAATTATATGATTCATGGTTAAATATGTTTGAATAATTGGGCATGACTTTCATAAGTTATGATAACATTCTCATACCCTTATACTTATTCTCACTTATGATAATTAATCAGTATCTCATATGTTTACCCTTGTTGAGCATTTTGTAGTAGGGGTTAGGATTAGTGGTAAGCACCCCTTTATTCTACATGAAAATGGGGGTTCAAAACCCATTGTTCATAGGTACTATAGCAGTACTGTAGTGTATTATAGCATCGGCAAAAATGTAGCAATGACATGCACTGTAGTGGCGGCAGGTTGCTGGAGCGACGACAGAGTACTATAGTAGCGGTGGGGACTGTACAGTACTGTAGCAGCGCGGGTACTGTAGTAGTACTATTCACATAATGAGATTTGGGCCAAAAAATGGCCTACGAGCCATGTAATGGGCTAAATGCCCACTAGGCCTTAGGGCTATGTAATGGGTCTCCCTCTACCCAGTTAAAGAGGTCTTTTCTTTTCTTTAATAATAAATGAGGCTTCAGCCCCAACCTTTTAAAAAAACCCTTATTGAGCATTTTATCTACCCCTTTTTACATTTTATTTTTCCCTAGTTATAAAGATTTTTTTAAGTTGGGTATGTATAATATGTGTAATATATGAGAAGAAATTTTTTTAATATGTTTAAGATCTTTCATGAAATAATATTATTTTTTAGTTAGTCTCCAAAGACACTAAACTATTATAGTTCTGGGGTGTTTATTGTTATGAGATGTATTGAATATTCATATTAAGTGATTTAATGTTTATATTTGAAATGATCGTGTTTACTTATAAATTAGTATGTTAATATTCATATCACTCCACCCTTTCTTAAACTTATTCATCAAGAGAAATAGAGGGATGACTAAAATCAATGTATTTAGATAATTATATACATTAGGGAGACCACAAGTGATTGGTCTCTATCTCTCAAGTCCATCATTTGTTTCTAGAAACACTTTTTGGTCCCTCACTCCATAAAAAATAAGTGATACAATATTTTCACCTTTCTCAGTTGATATTTTAGTGAGGACACACTAAGATGTCTTATGACATGAACCATTAGTATTGGTGGCCTGACATGAGATGGGATATCCTTGATTATGTGTTGAAATGTTATACCTATCAATAAGTGAAAGAGGAAAACTGGAATAATTATAGTATGCTTCAATCCCTACTTATTCCTATGGAGAAATTATATAAGTTTTACATCTATTTTATCATTGTAATACCTCCCAACCCTCATGGGAAGAACACTATCAAGGTAGAAATTGATCAACTAACCAAAACATCCCACTTCATAAAAATTAAGGATAACACCTAGGGGGATGAATTAGGGAAGTTATATATGCATGTGATCATTAAAATACATGAGGTTTGTTCTATTATCATTTTTTGATAAGGAACTGGGATTCATATATCGATTTTAGAGAGGTCTTCAAGAGGTTATGGGATCTCAAGGGAAGTTGAACATGAAATACCATCCACAAATAGATGTGTAGAAAATAGGAAATAAAATTTATAATAAATGTTATGTGTATTAATGTTATACATCATATGGTTATGGGAAAAACATTTTTTATTAATATATTTGTCTTTATTAATAGCTGTCAATAATCGATCGGGATGGATCCCCTATAAGACCTGTATGGTTGACCATATCAGTTTCCACTCTATGGGATCAATGTTGGGAAAACATAATTGGTGGGAGTTGGTATTATTTGATAAATAAATGGAAATCCCATCTTATTCTGAAATGAATCGTGTAAGATTATATTCATCATAATTCATATGTTGTTATTCATCACTAACCCTAGGAATTATTAGTGGTTGAATATTTATTTTTAAGTTTTTAATATTATTTGGGTTATTGGTGGACTAGGAGGTAGGGGAAACTTATTCCACTGTATATTATACCCTTTGAAATATATAAAATAATTGGCAAGGTTGTGTACTAGTTTTAGTTTCTTCGATGTATGGAATATATCTATAATGTCTTACATGTATCTCAATTGATAAAGTATCATCAGGATCCCTCCCATGTTGTAAACTTGGAGGAGTTGGAAATCAAACATGATGTATCTGTGGTTGAGAATAAAATAAAAATTAGTTATTCTCATAATTAGTAGATATAAAGGAATTCATTTCCCCTGATTATGGTTCTATTGTAGAATATATGGGATTCACATGATACCTAAGATTTGGAATCGTATAATATGTTGAAATTTCCTTGTATATTTTTAGATCAAAAATCATATTGTTGACTTTCTAGGGACAAAAAATAATATAGTGGGGAGGATTTTCACACCCACAATGTCATTTTAATGCATGTATTTTCTAATTTATTTATTTATTATTTTATTTATATGGTTTGGGTTTAATTTTTAAAATTTTTAAAAGTGTCACAGGTTGCATGGTATGAAACAAAGACCTAAGAACAGTACAGGGAAGATAATAGGGTCTACATAGTCATGTATTCCATATAGAAATTGTGTAGGGTGTAAATGGGGGAGGGTTTAGAGTTATCATGGTTGAAGAATGGTCTATATGGAACTTGAAATATAATCATGAAACTCACAATTTGTTTTGTTTTTTGACAGAATATATTGAATATAGAGGCTTCTCTTACACTCCTTATTTTCTCTAGAACCTTCCTTGAACCTCCCATTTGTCAACTTCCTCTCCTCTCCCTATCCTCTTGGATTCAATATTGAATACCTATATTATCTCCAACATATCTATAATACTTATAATATTTATTAAAGTATATCTCCAATTATTTTGATGGAAATAATCATTTATAGTAGATTCAATCAATTTCTGATAGGTGGACCAATGTGATATTTTTATATTTTAAACCAACAATAATTCATTTAATTTTAAAATATTTCAAGTAGTTTAAAATTATATTGATGTTATTTTATTATTGAACTCTTTTATATTTATCCTTCTTCAATTATATGGGATTAATAAGTTTGAATGTTCAATAATATATTAGTTAAAGTTTATGCCCCTGAGATGTATGATGAAATTGATAAATTGAAGTTTCGTTATTTTTAGGTAATTAAATTCATGATAAGATTAAAATTGTTTTTTTAATTATTAAATCTTACAATAATAAAGGAAATTATTATTTAAGTGATTTTTTGCGACACATGATTTATTAATGTGGAACTTAAATTCTTTTAAGAACCTCATAGGGTAAGTACATTGGTTGATTTGAAAGGATACTAAGTGGGATGATATTGTGTCATGGAATAAACATTACCAAGAACTATTCCTCCATTAGAAACTTCCACTTGGGGTATGATGTACCATAAATTGGACATATGAGTGGGGAATAATGTTCCGCCAACTCATTTTTCGATTTTTCATGGTTCTCCCCTAGTAACTTTATCTATTATATGACAATGGAATAGATTCCCTAGAAACCAAAACCATGTTACTTGGTTCCACCATATGAACATTTATATTATGATTCATTCCATTAAATAATGTATCTTTTTATTAAAAATTAATTTAATTATGTAGTGTCACTCAAGAAACTTGAGATTTTAAATTGCAGAACTTTATTTTCATAAATATAGAATGTGTTACCTATATCTATAATTCAAAGTGACATGACTTATATTGTTTTATAAATATATTTAAGATGGTAATTTGGAGAAATCTATCTAGTATTGCTATTTTCACACCATAAATACACTCTATGGGTGTATGCAGACATTGTTTTTTATGTAGGTAATGTAAAGGATCCACATAGAGGTGGAGGGTTTTTATTCTAGACTAAAATAGGATTTGTATGAGGTGAATGAAGAAAGTTGAACCTATAAAAACATAGTTATGGGTAGTACTAATTTTTTTATTTTTTATTAGGTTATACTTATCTAGTGCATCACATGCCATTATCTCCCCTTCCCATTTTTGTCCCTTAATTTTGGATTACTAGATTCATATATAAATCTAGTTCCTAATATAGATATTTTTAAAGTATTTTCAGTTAAATTTTCACATTTTTATCTTGTTATGGGTTTATATTTTATTAATTTCATAGTTTAGTTGTTATTTTAACCAAATAACTTCTAATTATATAAATTCCATGAAAATATGTGGAAAATTTCCTAATAGGTTTTGGGGATGAACCCTTTTTATCTTCAAAATTTCATGTTAGAAAAAACCATTCCCAAAGCTGTGTTCTTGATACCCAAAACTATGTTTTCATCCAATGGGGATTGAGATTTTAGAATTACCTTAAGGCCTTATTAGGGTATTTCTTGGATACTGTCCTAGGTTTGTCCAAGGTTTGTTCATGAAAAAACATTTTATCTACATATATTCATTCAATATGGTAAAACCCCTTGCACATGATTCATGCCTTGTTTCAAATTTCTTTTCCTTATTTGTTGAGTTTTTTTATATAAAATCAACGTGGTTTTGATAAAATTATTGTTTTATATCCTTCAAAAGATTTATCCATTTTGATTCTTCTTAATTTGGTAAAGATATTCATGTTTCACAATGATTCCACTCGCATTTATAAAATCCTCATAAAAACTCTTTTTGATTTATTTGGGATAAATTTGATGTTTTTTATAGATTAATAATTATAATTTTTTGTATATGAGTTATCTAGAAACAAATGATGTTCTATTAATTAATTAAACCCTACTTCTCATCTTCCTTGCAACTATTGAATAACTCTTTTAAACATCATCACTAGTTTCATCTATAGAGTCATCCCCATCCACTTATTCTCCCCCAAGATACTCAAATACTCATCACCTTCATATGTGATTTTATCATTCAATTTTCATAATTATACTAGTTTTATAAAAAAACTATTTCTTATACTTCTATAATATTTCCAATCCCTTTATTTAATCATTTATACACCATTCTTTTAGATGATTTTCCAAGAAATATTAATTTTATCTATGAGATTCAATATATATATTGTTCTTCTCACTGTTAAGAATGAAGCACTAAATTCAAAATATTTTAAGTGTTTCATTATTTTATTATTATACCACATATTTTATAAATTATTTTATTCACTCAGAAATTACAACTCTCTATTTTTAATATAGAATAATGATAATACCACTTCCTTCCAAAAAATCTCTATTACGTCTTTCTCAATGAGTATAGTGTTGGACATATTATTGATAATATGGTTCCTCCTCTTGACTATACTATTTTTTAGGAGCCATCACTACTAAAACTCAATGATATATAACATAATTCTTGAGATAATTATTCACTTTAATATTTTTAAATTTTATACCATTGTTGGTTAATAATTTCATAATCTTTTACCCAAACATATTTCCCACCATCCTTTAATAGCATGTATTGAAATTAAACTCCTTGAAATTTTAAAATAAAAATATAACCCAAGATATAATTCTCTAATTATCAATGAAATTTATATGATTCATTTTTTCTAGTAATAAATAATGGTGATATTAGTCTATAAACATCAACATTCACCAATTCAAGAAACTGTGTCAACTTCATGTCTTTATGTATTGTAACTCCTCTAAATGATCTTTTCTATTTTTAAACATCACATGAATTTGTATAGTCATGTTAGAGTCTAGGGATTTTAGAAAATATATTATTATTCACCAAATATTAAAAAAAAATTGGATCAATTTGTTAATAATTTTTTACGAATAGCTTTTTTATCTTAATTATATTTGAAGAAAAGGATTTATTTTACACCAATGAGGTACATAATCCCTTCATGTGTTTCCCTTATATAAATTTTTTTATTATATTCTCTATTTGATCAATTCTTTTGGGTGAAATTAATCCCATACCCTAAGTCATAAAATTGGATTACACTAAGAAAGGTGATGCCAGGGCCTTCAAAAACTATAACATCTATGTGCCTCATGTACTTGGCTATAATTTTGAATTTCCAAAATATAATGATCTTAAATCCTTAATCATTAACAAATATTAAAACACCTTCATAATCATATGGTATACCTGTTACATGATCCTTGTTTCCCATAATATGGGAAGTAAAACCATTGTCAATAATCCATGCACGAGCTTGATCTATAGAATTTAATAAAATATTCACTATAATTTACATCACAAGGCTTTTATTTTTTCTTGTTTCCACTTCTTCACCTCTTTTAGTGGTGTGTGTGATTTTTTAACCTCTGGATTTAATGGATAATTCCCATCTTGAAAGACTATAAATTGATTTTTCATTTCTATCATACTTGATGAAGACTTCAGTTGTTTTACTTTTCATATGTTATTCTCATTTGGAACATTCATCTATATTATTGATGAAGAATATAAGTCTTTTTTAAATATCATTCACACCAAAAATGTATCCATTTAAAAACTACTAAGTATATTAATTTTTTCCCATCTATAACAATTTCTAATATTCCTTGAAGTGAATCCTTCTTATGAAATCTATGTTATGTGTATACCCCATATTTACACAATAATATAAAAAATTTATTTTTTATTTTTATGTATCCTTATTACTAATATAGTATTATTTTTGGTATTTTTAGTTTCAGCCAAATTGATCTTCCTCCATGTGGTGTGTGTTTGTGGCTTTACATCTATAACACCCAGAGATTTTAGAATATATTATTCTACAATAAATACATGTATTTGTTAACTTGTGAAGAATGAAACCCTAAACTTATATGAATAATTATTGTAAATTATAAAATCTATCATATTATAATACATTTAAATAAAATATAACTATTGGAGATAATTTCAAATTCAATTAGAAAACAGTATTGATCCTAAAGAGATATTTTGAAGTATTTTGTTCATTAGCATTGTTATTTCCATATATGTTTTATTTAGAAATTAATTTATAGTATTAAAATTATGAAAAATTATTTTTTACGCATGAATAAAATGAATTTATTGGTTATCAATTGGTTATATATAAAAATAAATTCATTTGAAGTAAAAAAGGTATGTTTTTATGAAAAATGATTTTTATACATGCATTGTGTTTTTCTATTAATAAATTAAATTTATCACTATTTATGAATGGAATTAATGAAAATTTTAGTTATTATAATCATTCAAACATTTTAGCATTCATTTAATGTTTATTACTATGCAAGTAATGATAATAAATTCAGAATTATAGAAAAAATGAAAGATTCTAAAACATCTTTTCATTACGTTTTGTATAACTATTTAGACACTAATTTCTACCAATTTGATAAATTGAATTTGATAAAATAGTTTCCATGTTTGAAATAAAAATTTCAATGTTTTTTAATTATTTCAATTTCATTTTTGTTCATAATGAATATTTACTAAGGTAAAAATTTATTACTATGGTAAATGTTAAAAAAGTTTAATGAAGGTTTAAAAAGAATTTATGGTTTAAAATACTGAAAATTGTCTAAATACTATTGGTTAAGTGTATTTAGACCCAAACATAATTTATATTTTATTTTGGGTTGATTTTTTTCCACTTTCACTTGACATGACTTCATTATATTTTAATATTTAAGCATGTACATGTTTTTCACCAACCTCATTTATAAAAGGAGGTCCCCTCCCAATCACTAATTAACATATTTTGATCCATATATATATATATATATCAAAAAACACCTACCAAAATTCCATCCTAAATTCTTTCTCCTCACCTTATAGATTTTATTTTTCCAAAAATATTATCCTTTGAAAGCATAAGGTGTAGACAAATGAGGTTTCCCAAAGTAGAAGTAATTGTATTTATTGATCTATTTTCAGTTTATTTCTTAATTAACCACATAAAAATATTATATATCCATATTACCATGATCAAATAAGAATTAAAAATAAACATAAATGATTTTATTAATGGTACAACCATTTTCTACCTCATTTTCATTCTATAAGAAATGATAAAGTCATTCTTTCATATGTGTGGATTACCACCTCCACAAAGCGATGTGATTATTTTTTCTAGTACAAAATAAATTTTTGGTCATATGAATAGATTTAATAAATATATGTGATATTTATGATATTATTGTGATTATATAAAGTTATATTGTTATTTACCTTTTGTTCCTTCCATTCTTTGAAAAATGAAAATATTACTCGTTCGTATATAAGGACTATCTTCTCCAAGAAGTGATAAAATTAATTTTTCATATCTATATCATAAGAATGGTCAATGAATTATATAATGAAAAATATGATACTAATAAAATTATTAAGATTCTAGATATGATAAAACCATGCCCATGGTGAAAGGTTTGGAACCATGAAAACTGAAACATACATGGAAAAAAGACAATTTTTCTCCTGAATATAGATTTTAATTAAGAATTGTTAATAAATGGGTAATTTAAAATTATAATGGAATTTTATATTGTAATATATTTATGAATAAATAAAAATTATATATTTATAATAAATAGAAATTTATTTTGAAATAACTTAAGGTTTTATACAAATAAATTCAAGACCTTGGGTAAGGGTTTATGTTGGAATCTCATTTTCAATGGAGATTGATTATTATGGAATATAAATTGGAAGGTATATTATATTTATCACTTAAAATACATATATTTTATTCTTCTATATTTATTTATTGGTATTTTAGGTTTTCCTTTAATTCCTCTCCCTTGGGTACTTAAAAGGATTAATAGAATACTTTTAAGAAAAGTTAACCTTATTTCCTCTTTAATCAATAAACTTTTTCTTACATGTCCATGTTCTTTAAAATGTTCTTAAGAATATTATTTTATATGATAAAATGATTATTTATGTTCATTTTCCCTATATTTACTTTAATTTATTTTTCAACGAACCAGCTTATCGTTTTCTGAATGATGTACTTTTGTAATTTTTACCAAAGCATAAAAGAAATAATTATTTTAACATTTACTGAATGAATGGATTTTCCCACAATAATGATCATTATTTTATTTTACTATTACCTTACTAGTTTCCATATTCATTTAAAAATAATCTTTTGGCAATATTCTGTAAATTTTTAGTTTTTAAAGATACTGAAAGAAAATGATATATTCCCAGTTATCAAAAAAAAAGTTTAAAAACTCATTTAAAGGTATTTTCATCTATGTAAGTATCCTTTGATGTTTTTTATTATTCATTGGGATATGATTTAATGATTAAATAAATTTTATTTATCTAGATGTATTATGATTATGTGATGATAAAAACTTTATAAAACCTATTTCTTTTCCATGTGTTGTGTCATAATGGAATGATGAATGTTTTTATGATCCTGTAGAACATATATATATGGTTTTCATTATATGATGCATGGTTATATTAAAGACCTACAATTAACTGTGTGATTATTAATATCTTATGAGATATTATGAAATATAATGGAGATTTACCTCATTCCAGTATGGGACTATGTTTACTGTGATAGCCTTAAGAGTGAGCCTTGAAAAAGGAAATGATGGAATGGACAATGAACCCAATATACTATAGAACTTTGTCCTCTATGATAGTCTTTTTAGTGAACTCTGACTAATGAAATTATTTGATATTCCTATTATTTTGACAGAATTCCTCTTAATCTTTCTAATTCTTATGATATTCTCTCATATTTCATGATTGATTAATGATGATTAATCACTCTTATGACTCATGTTTTTTAAAATGATAAATAGTTTTGTCATGAAACATGATTTATGATCTATTAATGATTGGATATGAACTTTGTAAGTTAAAATCATTATATCATAATTTTATTCTTATATTCTTCTTTTATATGATCATCGATTTATTCCAATCATGTTTACCCTTACTAAGCATATGAACTCACTCTATCTTATGGTTCCCTTTCCCTAGGTTATAAAGAAATATTTTAAGCACAATATGTTTAAGAAGGGTACTATGAGAGAATAAATTTATGGTATATTTTGAATATATTTTATTAAATAAGTTGATTATGTATCTAGTACTCAAAGACACTAAAACTTTATTGTTCTGGGGTATGTATAATTATGATATATATTTAATATTCCTCTAAAATGATGTAATATTTATATATGATATGATCAGGTTTCCTTAGTTAGTATCATAAAAGAGTTCAGTTATTTTTTGAATTGGGTTATTATAAAAATGATTATAAAACTCAAGAAAACCTCTGAAGAACTAAAAGTGATATACAATGAACTTAAAATTTTAATATTTTGATAAGAATGTTTCATAATTTAGGACATCCCTAGAATGATTTTAATGATTATATGATTTATCAATATGATTATTGTATCTTGATATTTAAAATATTTGTTTAGGTTATTTTCAATGGTTGTAACCATGATTAATCATGTTTATAATAAATGGGGAAAATAATGCAGTGATTATCATCTTGAGAAACTAAACAAAATGGGAGATGGGAAAAAATATTGTTGTTGTACTCATGAACCTCTCTAAAGATAAAAATAATTCTATGATTCCAAATGAGAAATGGAGGGACCAATTCACTATTTATTATTTCATGATGAAATATACACCTTCTTTCAAAGGGTATTATAATCCACTAGTTGTTGAAAAATGGACTAGTACCACTGAAAATATATTTCTCATCCTCCAATAATCAGAGTATGAAATTTTTTTCTTGATGGTGTATCATTTTTAAAATGAAGAAGAAAAATGGTTGAATATTACTAAGAATATGAGGTAAGAGGAAGATATTAACTCCATGTAATGGGATTTTTTTGATATTGAATCTTCCAATGATTAATTTATTTGGACTCTATTTAGTAAAATTAAAAGGTAATTCCTTGAGATTAATTAGTAATATGATGAATCAATTGGTAAACATGAGGAAACATTTTCAAAAATTTTGAGGAATTCTTCTACTTTCGTCATCTAACCTAAAAGAAAAATTGATCGGTTCTTCAGTGGATCAAAACTACGTTTATGAAAGGAACTATCCATGAAGAAATTTAGTAGGTATGAATAAATACTTCGATTTTCTATAAAGGTATAAATAGAGAGTGTGGATTATAATCATTCCCATGAATCTGATAAGAAAAGAAGGAATAAGTTTAAAGAATTTATAATAATAAAACACATCGAGGAAAGAAAATGAATCTTCCTTTATTTCAAAAGTGCAGAGATAAGAAAGGGGGAAATTCACATAGAGAAAATAGTAAATTTTTTCAGTGTGGAAAATAATTACATTGAGCTAGGGAATATTGAATATGTGTAAAGTGACAATATAATGAAACTAATGTAGAGAAATCTCAACAAAATCCACCTCCCACACTTTAATGCTAAAACTGTGAGTATAGAAATTAGGCAACCCAATTATTGAATCCAAAGATTAAAGATGGTAGTAAGCATCAAAACCCACTTAATCTAAGAGATAAAGAGAAAAATAATGCAATCTATAATACCAAAGTGGGTTATGAGAAACAATTGTTGAAATATACACTTATCACCCACTCTAGAACTGTAAATGTATTATTTTATTATAGTTCTACCCAAACTTTTATATCTAAAGAATTTTATAAGGGTATAATATCACCAACTAAATGATTAGATGTTAAATTATCCATAAAAACTCATAATGGTAATATTATTACATCTCTAGTATATATATCCTCTCTAATATAATTTTGTGGGAAATTTATTTTGTAAAATATTGCAAGTCTCCCTCTAGTAGAATTTAATGTGATTTAGGGCATGGATTGGATTTATCTATTTAGATCTAATATAAATTTACAAGGAGGGGAGGTCATATATTTTATTCTAAATCAACTCTGGATTTTATATTAGTGTGAGTATGAATATGAACTTTCAATGGAAACAACTTTCAATATATGTGACTTATTACCTTTTTACAATATGTATCTATATCAAATGGTTGGGTAGAAACTCAACATTAAATATATGAATATTATGCAGGAATATGATAATGTGTTCCCTAAATATTTGGATTGTATTAATAAAATTGTATAGTTGAGTTTTAAATACAATTTATACTTAGTGTTATACCTATTTCAAACACTCCTTATAGAATGGCCTTAGTTGAGTTGTTGTAATTAAAGAAGAAACTCTAAGATATTTTGGATAAGGGATTCATTTAGACAAGTTCATCACCATAGATTGAAACTATTATTTTCTTAAGAATAAATATAGATTAATGTTCATTTTAATTGAATATCAAAAGTTAACATGTTTAATATCATGTAGATTTATCATCTACCATGTATTCATGATTTTTTTAATCAACTATGATGAGATCAATACTTTTTTAAAGTCTCAAAACTTTTTTCATGTATATTAATCCTTGTTTCTATATCATCCTTTAAGTATCTATTTAATTCCATATTTTGGTAAGGAATTGGTATTTGTTTAGTATATTTTGGAATCTTTGGATTCTCCTTATTCAATAAAGTTTATTCCATGGACATAGGGAAAGTTATGGTGGCCTCTGGTGAGATCTTGTGTAAAAAGGGAAAGGGAAAATGGTTAAAACAAGGAATGACCATATATGTGGTGCTCATGGAAGGATATTAGGGGCCATGGATAGAGTGGACTCACCACATCCATGGTGGATGTCATAGTGAAGGGAAAATGATAAGGCTTTAGCAACACATAGTTGGTACTGGACTTTTCGGGAGAACATGTTTAAAAGAAACCATGCTATGGTGGAGGTTATGCAGGTTGTCACTTATATTATGAAATGGTAAACCCATCATCATTATTTATGGATCATGACTGATTAAAATGAGAAAATGTGTGGGATTTTATGATGGTTATTTAATGTTTTATTAACTGATTACATCTACTATTATTCATACTCCCTTTATTATTACTTGGAATGGGATTGATTTCAGATGAGTTCTCATCCTTTTTCAGATAGTCCTAGGGTGAAACCTTGAATTATATTCTTTCTTCACCAAAACCATAGGGAAATAGATTCCTTAAATTTTATTATAAATTTTTATCTAAATTCATATGGATCTTATGTTCTCTTCCTTAATCATTGTTCTAGGAGTGACAGGTCCTTCTCCTTTGATCGGAACAAGATATTTCATAGTTGGAAAATTATGAGAGATATTTTGGTGAAAATCCAATCCCATGGCTTGTTTACTTTATGAGTCTCATTATAAAACCTTTGTGATTATTTTATAGAATTGGTTATATGAGTTCTTGGTGTGAAAGATTGTTATAGTCGGTGTGAGAATGTAGTTCAGGTAAGGACACTCTTGGCGAACATTAACATTAACATAAAAAAAACTTGAGGTAGGAAGGTACATACCATGTATATATTGTGAATATAATTTTTATCATGATATGATGTTGTGTTCTTATATGATTATACCATGATTGGGTTTTATTACATGTGTGTGTATGTCTAGCCTGTGATACCATGTTTGACTTTTGATCACAAAATTGTGTGTGTGTCCCCTAAGAACATGTTCGACTTTTTATCTCATGTGTGTGTGTATCCCATGAGACCCATGTTTTAGATTGATTTTATATATCTATGTTTGGATATTGTTTCTCAATATTGATATGCTATGTTTTTCCTTTGTATGTTATTAAATTTTTCCATGTGATGTATCTGGTATATGTTAAGATGTTTTTGTTCTATATATTTTACGAAAATTACATGTGGACCCATATGAATTAGTTTCCCTATAGAAGGATTGTTCATAAATTAAATGTTATATGAGGATAGGATCATGTTAGTTGATAGTTTGTGATGGTCTTACATGATCAAAATCTAGAAGAAACTTTGGGAATGATAACATTATGTGGACTAACAAGTGAGGCATAACAGACTTTGGTGACATGAATCGAAACATAATGTTGGGATATGATTTATTTATGACCATACATAAGGTTGAATCAAAATACGAGAGCCCTGTGGAATGACCCTGAGTGATAGGGGGTTTGGAGACCTTGTTAACTAAACTAAGATTCATTATCCATGTGGTAATTATGTGATACAGGTGTCCGCCTTGTTTTTTAATCCATTTCATGACTTATATTCTAACTATGTTTCTAATATATAGTCAAATCTGGTATGACCATGGGTTTTGTAAGCTTGGTCAGCACACAACCACTCAATACATTATTGTATATTGTTTTTCGATGTGTTTATTAGTTATCATGGCATACAATCTTATGCATGTACAATCATGTTAAAGATGCATTGGTGGTGTCCTACTAGGTTTATAATCACACACTGAACAAGAATATCAATGTGCATAGAGACTTAATTATATGGGATACCAGAAATGGAACGGCCCCAATGATATAGAGCTAAGTGATGAAGCATGGTGATCACAAGAAATACTGAGACCAACTTTGGAGTGACACCCCAAAATTTTATTTACTTGCCTATCTTGATCACACTCTTATCTAACAATCCACCTTTGGGGTGCTAGGTTTATTACTCTGTATGACTTAAGATACACTCCATCCCATTTTTATATCATTATTTAGTTATTCCATAATTTTATTCTATTTTTTTATATTGAGGGTATAATCTCCCAACCAATGACATTCATACCCTCACAATTATTTAGAAACCTCTAATATACTGTAAGGAATCCATGAGTCCATGTGGAAATTTGGTTCAGACCCAGTGATTCTGGTATTTGTGTTATAAAAAGGGTATCAAAGGCTTGAGGTTTACTTTTTTTAGTTTTGGGGTTATGATAGAAATGAGATAGGTTGTGTGGAACTCAGGTTGAGGAGTTTCCATGTGCCACACTATCTCATGTGTGTCAGACCTTGGAGTTACTAATGGTGGGATCATAATTATAGTTTAAAGGGATTTTGTTTCATTCATGCATATTGATTAGGAACATCATATCACATTCCATATATATATATATATATTAATTAATTTTGAGTTTTTTAAGGTAGTTTTGTATTTCAATTATTTGATATGTGTGACATGTTTTCAGATATATCATTTTTTTTAATTTTATGATATATCTATAACCATAATTTATTATTTGTAATTGAGAATGTTTTTTATATATTTGGTCATTAATAAAATGAAAAAACATATAATTTACACTGATTATAGGTTTACAATGAAGTCCCTCATTCGTGCTTATGTTTTTCTTAGGATGTTGTCTAAGTATGATATTATAGGTTCTCTAAGTGTATATTAGCATTTTAGATAATGCTTCCTAGACATTGTCTTATAGGACAACCATGAGAAGTGGGTTGGTATGCTCCTACAAGGGAGGACATCATACATCTACCACCAAATATAATGGAAATGCATCTAAGAACATTCCTAAATCTTCTCCAATGGTTAAAGTAGTTTTGGCATTTTATCCAATGGTATTCTACATAGTGTCTACTCAAGGTAGATGATTTTCCCAGACTATGTTTAATTATTCTTTGGTCTTTTAGATCCATCACCCTTAATCATCCCAGGGCATCAATGACCCTCAAGATACTAATGGATATATTGATTTTATTGAGGATATATTCAATCTAGTGGAGACTCTTGAGGATCATTGAGTGAATCTGGATACCTTCATGATTCAGGGGCCTTTTAGGATGTGGTGGGTGCTATGAATCAAGTTGGAATATGTAAAAATATATCTTGGATTAAATTATAGGTTATTTTATTTGATGAATTCTTTTTGGGTATATTGAATCTAGATCATATTAGGTAGAAAACTTATCTCTCATGGAAGAACTAGTTATAGGGTTCTCTTTATTTCCTCTTATTGTTGAACTCTATATATATGACTTTCCAGATGAATACTTAGGTATTCAACATGATTGATAAATATATTTTTAGTTATAATACAATCTAAGAGAACAAAAAAATTATTTCTCTTTATCATATGGAATCGATCAAGTTGAGAGAGCTTAAGATTCATCTTGAGGACCTAAATATGAAGGGTTTCATATAACCAAGAACATATATGTGGGTTTATCTAGTGTTTTTTTTCAAAAATTAAATATTATTATATGGATATGTGTAGACTATAGGAAGATGAATTGGGTGATGGTGAATAATAGGTATCCTTTATCCAGGATTTATTATCTCTTTGATCAGTTGCGGGGAGCATGGTGGTTCTCCAAGATTACTCTATAGTCAAGCTACCACTAGCTTTGGGTCAAAGAGGAGGATATTCCTATGATATTGTTCAAAAGTAGATACAATATCTAAGAGTATCTTATCATTCCTTTTAGGATATTGAATGTGAGAGTAGTTTTCATGGATCTCAGGAATATGATCTTCCATCCATATATTGACTCATTCGTTGTGGTATTTTCTGATGATATCTTTATATACTCATGAACAATATAAGTGAATGAAATGAACTTTGATATTTTACCAAATACACTTCAAGAACATTTACTTTTTTCCATACTATCAAAGTTTCACTTTTTGTATTTACGAGGTTTAATTCCTCAAGCGTTTAATTTTTGAGCCTGTAACTTTTTTGGATCTCTAAAAGGATGATGTGATGAAATCTTGGGAATGAACCAAAAATGTGTTTGATATCAGGAGATTATTACTTTAGTTAGGCAATACAATTGATTAATATGGTACTTCTCCCATTTGAATGTGCCTATGAATAGGATTATAAATAAGGGAGTGAAGTTTGTGTACAAATATCTTTATGAAGAGCCCTTCCTAGAGTTGAAGATTGATGGAATCCTTAATTATAATATTTCAAGATCCTAGGATTAGATATATAGTTTATTGTCATGCCTAAGGTGTTTTTAGGAGATGTGTTGATGTAGATGGATCATGTAGTTACTTATGGGTCACGTTAGTTGTGACCCCAAGATTCGAACTATCTAATGCATTGCATAGGGTTGTTAGTTTTGGTCTATGCCCTAAAGATATTGGAACATTTTATCTTCGATGAGAGGTTTATTGTTTACACAAACCATATGATCCTCTGGTATATCTTCTCTCAACAGAATCTGAAATTGTGGCAAAGGAATTGGATGGAGTATTTATAGACTTACAACTTCATGATATCCAATAATCTAGGAAAATGGGATACAGTTGAAAATTATATGAGGAAAAGTTATAGATATAGGGTATTTTTGAGTGGTTTTTCACAAGATTAATGGTGTTTTATGAGTTTTATGGTGGAGTGGAAAATGGATGCACCATAGGATCATGATGTGATGACATTTTCACCTTTTTTATCATGTATTCATTAGCATACTAGTTGAAAACTAGGCAGAATTCTGATCCCAAGTGTGTAGTAATGTGAGTATGATTTCCAAGTAGTGGATTGGTCTAAGGGTGGTTATTTGATAATGATGATGTGATATACATTCATTAGAAGTTAGTGGTGACATATTCCTTGAGGGAGTATCTGATAATATACTCTCATTCTTGAAATTGGGTAGTGCATATATAGTTGAAAAAGATATACCACAATATCCAAAATCATTTTTTGTTTCCATGAATGAAGAGATATGTCACTATTTTTTTGTGATACCTTACCTAATAGAGGATGAATGTCGAGAATAATTTTCCTGATGGTTTAATTTATCCAATTTGTCTTTCTATGTCTAAGTGGTATTAATTATGGATATACTTCATGATAGGGTTACTCAGAACCCTGAGAATTCAGGATTTAATTGGGGTTATAGTTTACCATTTGATGAAATTAGTACACTTTTGGATGATATGAGAGACCCATTATATAGATATGTTTGGAAATATTTATATCCTATAGATTTTATAACTACATGGAGTTCCTTGTAGTTTCATATCAGACAAGGATTCATGTTTTTCATTGTAATTTTGGAAATTCTTTCATAAGAATTTGGGAGATTCATTTGAAGATGAGTACATCATATGATCCATAAAATAATGAAAAGTTATACAGAATGATTTATATCTTTGAGGATATACTTTGGGAATGCATCTTGTACCTCTTTGGTGCATTTGATGAGCACCTATCCTGGGTAGAGATTTTATATAACAACTATTTATTGGATTATATCTAGATTGAACCTTTTGAGGCTCTCAATGGATGGATGTTTCGCACAGAGATGTGTTGGAATGAAGAGGGTGAGGCATTTTTTATTTGGTTGAGTATAGTGAAAGAGACTTTAGAGAGATTCTGTCTCATCAAGAATCGATTCTTTACTACACAGAGAACGACGTGATCCTGTGCCCACATGATGAGATGACCTTTAGAGTTCTCTATTGGTGAATGGTTTTTCTTGAAGGTGTTACGTCAATTGGGGAATCATCATTTTAAGAATCAAGGGAATATAGATTGATGGTTTGAGGGAACCATTTAGTTCACCAAAATTATTGAAGAAGTGAAGTATCGACCAGACCATCCCCACTTTATCAAGAAATTCATGATGTGTTCCACATCTCTCAGCTTCATAGGTACGTGCCTAATGTTTCATGAGTTATAAACTTGTAGGACATTGAGTTGGAATAAGATGAATCATTTTTTAAGTGTCTGGTATATATCATAGACTGGAGTGAGAAAATATAGTAGGGGAATATAGTTCTACTTGTTTGAGTATTATATAATAATGGATAGATCTAGGAGTAGATGTGGGAGTGGGAGTCTAGAATTCAATCACAATGGCCTAGGTTTTCCAAGAAGGCCCTCTAGTGAAAATTATCTAGTATGAGAATCCATAGAGGGAGAAATTTTAAGGCCATGTAACCTTTTTTATATACATTTGGCCTTGTTTCCATATTCTCTTTTAAGTATCTGAGGCATTATATGTTTGGGAAATGACTTTTGAGATTTTGAGTAGAGTTTGGAGGCTTTTGAGACTCCTTGGTTCAGCATGGTCAACACCATGGCAGTGATACAATCCATGGATGTCCCTAGTAAGATCCTATGTAAAACGGGAAAGTGTAAATATCTAGGCTAATGCTTTTCCATAATCATGGTACTCAGGGAAGGGTCCTTTAGGCCATTGATAGAGTGACCTCACCATGTTATTGGTGGAGGTTGTGGTTTGGAAAAATGGATGTGGTTTAGGAAATATTTCATAGGAGCTATTTGTGTTAGGATATCATGTTTACAGACACCAGATCATGGTGGAGGCCATAGTGGCGATTTCATAGATTTTGTAATGGCCAAAACCAACATCATTCTTTTGGATCTTGACTGGTTCAAATGGGAAAATCACATGTGATGTTATAAGGTTTCATTAATTAGTTATTAATTGACTCCTTAATCAATTAATTGATTTTTCCATCCTCCCTTGATTATGCTTTAGAATGAGATGAATTCGGGTGAGCTTTAGACCTTTTTCAGATGGACCTAAGGTTAATCCTCGAATTATATTATTCCCTGTATAGTAGCCTAGGTTGATTCCTTCTTTCAAGTAGATTATTCATATTGATCTAAATTCATGGTGATCTTGAGTTCTTTTCTTTAATCATTGTTCTAGGAGTGGTGAGTCCTTCTCTTTAAAAGAACCAAGATCTAGTGATGTTGGTAGATTCCAAGAGCTATGTTGTTGTATATCCAATACCTTGGTTTTTTTACTCTTGATTATCATTATAAAACCCTTTCTATTACATCCTAATAATTTATGAAATATTTTTCAATTAGATTTATTTTCATAGATATCTTGTGTTACATGCAACACCGAGCGTAAAAACCATAATCATATGACCATTATAAACTAGGTGTTAAATTGGCAGGTATAAATAGAATTAACAAATTTATAAAATGTATATAAATTTCCAAATAATTAAAACTATATTGATAAATTATTAATTATTTAATCACTCAATTTTTATTAAATTCATTTTATTCTTTAAAAACTTGTTTTCTTCATAAATGCCTTTTATTTATTTTTGAGAGAAAATATTATAATTAATTTAGAGAACTTTTAGAAATTTTACTCTATAAAAATTATATAATTTTTTAAATTAGAATATTTAAATTAGGTTATAGTGAAATTTTTATATTTTTATTAAAAGCTTGATTTTCCACTGAATTGTGAAAAATACATATTTTATTGAAAACTATATTTTCTTTTTAAGTATTTTAAATGTAAAATAATATGTTTGGATTGTTTTAATATTTAATTAGATAATTTTTATTAAAAATAATAAAATTATAGTCTTTTTAATGTAATCTACACTTGAATTTTTTATATAAACAATTTTACACTTAAAAATAATTTTTTTTCAAAAAAACTTTTTACCGCATTTTACATTTTAATGTTAAATTATTTTCTCACACTTATTGAAATTGAAACATGTAAAATGGGTTATATATTTTTTTTATTGAGGTAAAAATTTGGTAAAAATTTTCTTTTTATTTTTTGTCAATTTGAATAGTAACCATGAAAAAATTTATCACCTCGGTAAAGGGTAAATCTGGTTAATCTAGGTTAAACTAAGAGATAAAGACAAAATTTTTAATTATAATTATTCTTGTATGAATTTATTTATATACTTGTCAACTTATTATTTAAATTTATTTGTTTAATGAACAATTTTCCATAAAAATTAACTATATAATTTTTATAACAATGAAAATTACAAATTGTCAGTCTCTTAGTTTTAAATTTCTCTTATATTCTCACATATGAAAAAAAGTAAGCTTTCAATGAATATAAATGTATATTTTGATATTAATGAATTTTTTTCACTTAAAATAAAAATAAAATAAAATAATTTAAAAATAATAAATGTAATATATTATAATGAATTTATATTTTTACGTGAATTTTTTAGAAAAATAAAATATATTAATTGTTTTTAAAGCTGTTATAATCAAATTACAACTTTTTATTTATGTCCATCAATTCAAATTAAATGAATAGTGTCAAAATTGACATTAATGATATTTAATAAAAATAATATTTTATAATATTATTTAAAAATAATAAAAATATTGAAAGTGGACAAATTGGATAATATATGGTCTAAAATTTTATTTTTTTCCAATTTATGAGTCAATTATTACCATATAACTAAAATTATAACCTTTTGAGGGTGAAAAATATGTTATCATAGTTAAGGTTAAAATAGGTTAACTAAGGGGTTAAATATAATGATAATGTTTAAAATATCATTTAAACCTATAAAAAGTTATTAGTAAATGGTATTTAAAACTCATATTATATTACTTTCTAATACATTTCATTTTGGAGGCATTTGGGTTAGAAAATGACTTTATTATATTTTAATCTTTTAAGAAATTCCAGGAGTACCACTCCCTTTGATCACTTCCTTTTTAATTCTTGTTTTTCCTCCTAAATTTTTTTATATTATTAATTATATAATAACATAAATATAATTAAAATAATAAAAAATTTATTATTATTAAAAATCAATTATACTCCCTCTTTCCCACTAAATAAAATGTGAAAGTATCACTCAGGTGTACGTTCAAATTACCATCTCCCCGTAGCGATACAATTAATTTTCTATCACTATATTTTATGGATGAGTATTAGGATGGGTATAATTTTTAAATATTATGTTAATAAAAAAATTATTCTTCTTTAATTATAATATCATATATACCTACTTACCTTACAAACTGTTAGAAAATGATAACGTCATTCGTGCGTACGTGTGGAGTATCACCACTACGAAGTGATGTGATTCATTTTTCATCACCGATTTACTTAGATGGTAATAAGGATATATTTTATGAATATATTATGTATATGATATAATGATTATTCTTTAATGGTGAATTATTATATACATTTCTCCCATTCCATCCGTCAAAAAATTAAAATAGCATTCATGCGTATATAAGGCCTACCGTCTCTGGGAATGATGTAATTAATTTTTTTCTCTACCTTTATTGAATAATATAAATATATATATATATATATAATTAATATATATAATATAATAATAGTGTAAATTATTATGTTATAGAAGTATAATAAATTTAAATTTATTATGTATTAGTTTAAAGAACATTCGATGTAATTTGATCTTGAGGTAAATGATTTTCATCTCACTTTTATTTCTGTGAGACAAATGTAATATTCACCACTTATTTATTTTTATGGTGTATATACATTTCATTATTTTATTTTATGATTCTTTTTATTAATTTTAATTTTATTTACATATCCATTTAAGTTTCTTTTTTCATGGGGCTTATGACTGAAATGTTACCAAAGCGGTATGGGACTTGTGTTTTAATCATATTTTAGTCAAGATTTTTTATGATTTATTTTATTTTGGGAAACTTATATCATCATTATTTGATAAAACCATTAAATTTTTATTCTATCATATATATTTATTCATAATATATGTTTTCATTTTATTTTCCTCACATTAATCACTAAAGAGACAAACAAAATTTAAGAAAAATCAACATTATTTCTCTCTTCAGTTGAATTCTTTTAATCCAGATCCATGTTTTCTAAAAATATTTAAATTTTTTACTATTATCCAATTATTTTTTAAATTCATTTTACCCATGTTTTAATTTTTAAAAAATGGTTTAAAAGGTATCTTATTTTCATTTTATGAACAAGGTACTTTTTTATTTTTTACAAAAGTGTAAAGGAATGTTTAATTTTAATATATACAGCATGAATACAATTTCCCACTATCATGACTGAAAAATGATTTGAATCTTACATTAGAAATTTTCAAAGTTAATTTCAATGAAAAAAATTCATTATTATTTAAGAAATTTTTTGTTTTAAAAAGGTTATTCTAAAGTGAAAAGTATATTTTCCTCACCAAACTTTGTAGTAATCCTTTAAATAAGTTATTAATTTAGGATAACGTCCTTTGATGTTACTTATGATTTATTGAATATATGATCCAATGATACCATCCTTTTTCTTTCTCTATGTGGTTTATTATTACAATGATGAGATTTTTATGAAACCCTTTTATTTTCATGGGTTATGCTATGTCAAATTCATGAAATGTTTATGAAACCAATTTTATTTGAATGGGTTATGATGTGACGATATTATGAATGTTATTATGATATTTGGGTACACATAATTATAGTTTCCATTATGTGACAGGGGGGGGCCCATAATTATATATCCATCCAATGCATTGGGTAAAGTTTTATATCTCATGAGATAACTATGGGAAATAATTCGATGTGCTTAACCTGTTATGGGAAACAAGTTGATGTGGTTAACACATTATGGGAAACAAGTAAATGTTCTTGAACTATTATGGGAAACAAGTTTATGTGCTTGATCTACTTTGGGAAACATGTGTTGAGGAAAAATCCATTGTGATTTTATGTTCTTGGTAGTTAACCTTGACATGTGAAATGGTTTCTAGACTTTTTATGGTGCCACACATCTATGACATGAACTTATGATTGATTTATGATGTTTTAACCATATTAAAAATCATGTATTTTGAAATGATAAAACTTTATACAATGACCCGTGTTTATGATCTTTGATAGATTGGGTATTAACATTTTAAGTTATGGACTTGATATCATACCATTATGATTATCTTATGCTTTTATATGATCATAGATTGATATCTTCATTATTTTCCCTTACTGAATATCAAAGCTAACCATTTCTTATGATTACTTTACCCATGTTATAAATAATGGTTTTTGATAGGGATTCTTCTATAAATTGTACTAAATGAGAAGGTATTTGTGGGAAATTTTGAAGATATTTCATGAGATAAAAATATTGTGTATATAGTCTCCAAATACATTATACCTTCATATTCCTTGAGTGTGTTTTTATAAAATATATTGAATATTAATCTAAAAATATATAAATTTTATGTAAGAAAATTGTGGGGCACTATATCTATGTTTCTTTGTATGAATCAGTTCTAGGAGTTTTCTGTTTTCCATGTTTTTCTGGTTGGTGTGAAATCCTGGTTTGGGTGATGACTCTCTTAATGAACAATGATATTGATGTCGGAAAGATTGAGGTAGGAAGTTACTTAACATATATAGGTCATGTATATAATTGTTATCATGATATGACATTGTGTGATTATATGCTTAGACCATGCATGAGTTTGATCTCTTGGGTCTGCATGTGTAGCCTTTGAGATCACATTTGAATTTTGATCGCATATGTGCATGTGTGTAGCCTATGAGACCATGTTTATCTTTTGATCACATGTAAGTGCATGTGTAGCTCGTGAGACCCGTGTTTGAGTTTTATCATATTTCTATGTGTTTTTATATTAGTTATCACTATTTATATACTATTTTATGCCTCTGTATGTTATTCCCTGTATCCATATGATACATTTGGTATAAGTTGATGTATTTTTGTTTTATGTATGGTACCAAAGTGATAGGTGGATCTATCATGGATTGTTATCCCTAAAGGGGAGCATTTTTAGATGTTTCATGTGACCTGATGATAAGAATGATTTAGGTGATAGGGAATGATGGTCTTATATGATCTGACCTAAGAGGTGAAAATGAGTGTGATAAACTTGTCTGGAATGAACTGGGGGCATGATGCACTTTATTGACCAAACCCAAGACACAGTGCTAGGATACGAACGCCTTTTTACTATACCCATGGTAGTGTGAGGATAAAATTTTCTTTTGAAATGACCTTGAGATAGATGAGGCTTGATGACCTTATGAAATGACCCAAGACTCATTGGCCTTCTAGTAACATATGGGATATATGTGGACCCCTTTTAATAAAATCAAGTTCATGACTTATTTAATGAATACATTTTTTAAATGGAACCAATGTAGGTATAGTCGAGGGCTTTGGAATATTAGTTAGAACAAAACTATTCAGTACATGGTTATATGTTATTTTATTTCATGTTTATTTATTATAATGGAATAAACTATTTTTCATGTGCACTCCTGTTAAGGAAACGTTGGTGGTTTATTACTAGGTTAATTCTCAAACCCTACATGGGAATCTTGATGTGTGTGAAAACTTCATGATCAAGTATTAATGGAAAATAAAAGTCTCTAGTGATAGTGAGAGATGAGATAGAGTATGGTGGTCGAATGTATTATTAGGAAAAAATCTAGAGTGACACCAAAGTGTTTTATTTACTGACCTATCTTTCTCACACTGTTGTTTAAACATACACCTTGAGGATCATTGGTTTATTACTCTGGGAGACTTGAGACACTTTTCATGTCATTTTTTATAGAACTATTTATTTATTCTTCTATGTTCTTCTATTTTTTTTGATACTGAGGGTATAGTCTCCTCTCTAATGGCATTTGTATCCTCACTTTTATTCATCAACCTCTTCTGTATCGGGAGTCATGCATGAGGTCTTGTGATACACTATCTTAGACATAGTTATTCTGGCCGAAGTGTTACAATATTTCAAAGATTGACCTCTGATTTTGATATCATCAACAGAGGTCCAAAAAAGAGAAAATGTACAAGATATACTTCTATAGGAGTTATAGACACTATGAATATATAGTTATTCCATTTAGACTTACCAATACAAAAGCTATCTTTATAAATTGAATTAATGGAATCTTTATATATTACCTTAATTAATTTGTGGGAATCATTATAAATGATATTATTATATATTCCTAGAGTAGGGAAGGCCATGAAGATAATTTTAGGATTATATTAAAGTGCTTGAGGAAGGAGAATCTATATTCCAAATTGAGTAAATATTAATTTTTTCTATAGAAATTATCATTATAGGGTCATGTAATCATAAGAAATGGGTTATCAATGGATCCTTTAAAGACATAAGTTATTGAACATTATCCTACACCAACCATTATGACCAAAATCCATAGTTTTCTAGGATTTTATAGATATTATTATTGTTATATTGGAATTTATCATGGATATCAAATCCAATAACAAAGTATGTATTGAAGGTATCTAAGTTCCCTTAGAAAGATGAATGTGAAGATAATTTCAATGAACTGAAATAAATGTTGGTCAGTGCACCTATGCTCACACTACTATGAAGTGGAAAGGTTTTTTGGATCTAAAGAGATGAATCAAAAAAGGGATTGAGATGTGTTCTCATATAGAATAGAATGGTGGTAGCATATGCCTCACGCTAATTAAAGGTTCATGAGAAGTATTACTCAACTCATTATGAAGACATTATCTATATAGTTAAAAGTTTGAAATATTACGGATCATAATATATTGAAGTATATATTCACACAAAAATAGTTAAATATATATCAAAGGATATGGTTGGAACAAATTAAATATTGTGAATACTTAATACATTACCACCATGGGAAGGAAAATAAGGTGGTTAATGCTCTAAGTCAGAAAAACTATGCTAGTTTTTCAAAAATCATGATTAAAAGAGATATAATACTTATGGATTTTTAGAGTATGGACCTTGAAATCATAATAAAAGGAGAAAAATATTATCTTTCCCAGATGAATGTTCAACAATCTATTCATATGGATATTAAATACACACAAATCATTTACCTAGATTTCAAACATGACTATAATAGAATGATTTGATTCAAGAATAGAGTATTGTCCCATCAATACCATAATTGAAGAATGATCTATTAGATGAATCTCGTAGTTCATCATTATCTATCCATTCTATAAGTAAAAAAGATATATAGATATATTAAAGGGAATTTTTGGTGGAGCAACATGAATAGAGATATTGCAGAGTAAGTATCTTTGCACTTGGTATGATAGAAAGTTAAGACTGGGAGACAGAATTATAAGGTGATGTTATAACCATTACCCATACCATAGTGTAAATGGAAATACCTCATCATGGATTTTTTCATGAGACTTCATAGAAAATATAAAGGAAAATGTTATTTGGTTTGTAGTTTATCACTTTTAAAAAATTAACATTTAATTTCTATTAGATAATATTTTTCCCAAGATCATCTTGTTAGGATATACATTAAGTAAGTGGTAAGGTTTCATGGAGTACCACTCTCAATTGTATCCAATAAAAATATGTGTTCAAACTTGATGTTCTAGAGAATTATTCATCAATATTTGAATATAAATTTGATTTTTAGAACTTCATATCATCCTTGAAAAAATGGTCAGTTTGAGTGAACCATTCAAAAAATAGAAGATATGTTGAGATCTTTCTCTGTGGATTTCAAAGTATGTTGGGATCAACATCATACTGTAGTTGAATTTATTTAAAATAATATATTTAATTCAGTAATTATGATGGATCCTTATGAATACTTCTATTTAAACATGTCTATTACTCCAATATGTTAGAATGAAGTTGGGGAATGAAATCTATTGGGACCTGAAATAGAAAAGGATATGGAAGAAAAGGATAGAAACATTTAGAAACAGATAATGGTATATCAGAGTCATCATTAAAATCTTGATGATAATTTTTAGTGAGATCTAGATTTAAATATTTGTGATTAGGTATTCTTTAATATATCTCCTTGGAATTATGTTATAAGATTTAGAAATAAAGGAAAGATAATCCCTAGGTACATCAGTCCCTATGATATTTTTTATCGTATTGGAATGGTATCTTATCACACATAGATTCCTTCAAACTTCTCCCAAGTTCATGATATGTTCCATTTATCTCTTTTGATTAATTACAGACTTTATCCATCATATGTACTAAACTCAAAGGTTATACCATTGGAGAAAGGTACTTTTTATGAAGAACACCTAGTTGAAATACTAAATCATATAGATAAATTCCTATAAAATAAGACTGATCACCAGGTTATGGTTATCTAGATTAATAATAAATTTTAGGATTCAAATTGGGAACTCGGGGATGTGATGAGGAAGAGTTATCTTATGTTTTTTGTATTGGAGTGACAAAATTTTGAAGGAAAAATTCTTCTAAGGGAGTAAAATGTAACACCCCAAGATATAAAAATATATTTATCCATAATAGATAAATATTTTTTATAACATTTTAAAAAACAAAAACCTGAAATTATATTAATAATTATTATATATTATAAATTAAATCACATTATATGGTATTTAAATTAAATATAATTGTTAAAAATAAGTTTAAATTAATTTACAAAATATTATTGATCCTATTGAACTATTTTGAAGTATTTTATTTATGAGACTTTTTTTGTTCCTATATGTTTTATTTGGAAATAAATTTAATTTATTATAATTTTGAAAATTATTTTTTTCACATGAATAAAATGAATTCATTGGTTATAAACTAGTTATAAATAAAAAACATTTGAAGATAAAAAAGAGATATTTTATTTAAAAACTATTTTTATTCATCAAATGTGTTTGTGTATTAATATATTAAATATATCACTGTTGATAAATTATTTTAAGGAAATTTTTAGATAATATATTCATTAAAATATTTTTAACATTAATATAATGGTGTT
Organism: Viscum album; assembly: GCA_963277665.1. Lineage (NCBI taxonomy): Eukaryota > Viridiplantae > Streptophyta > Magnoliopsida > Santalales > Viscaceae > Viscum > Viscum album. Next base: position 1,332,196,712 of record OY728132.1, on the reverse strand, counting down.
CACTAGGCATGGAATGACAATAAATTCAATTTTATGCTTAAAAATTCATTTTTCAAAAAACTATTTTTGTTGTGTTTTGAAAAAAAATTTAAAACTAATTTATGAAAATTTTAGTAATTTAATTTTATAAGATGTTTTAAATATTTTAAATAATCATTTTCATATTTTTTTTTTATTTATTTAAATTTCATTTTCTTCTATAATATATAGAAACCGAGGTGAAAATTCAATACTATGGTAAAGCTTAAAAAGGCTTAAATAGGGGTTAAACTAAAGATATAGGGGTTAAAATAACCCAAAACATTGAATAAATCATATTTTTAAGTTTATTTAGAACCAAAATTATCTTATATTAAAATTTTGGTTACTTTGGTGCAACTTTCACTTGAATAAAGCTTTATTATATTTTAATGTTTTAAGTATTTACAAGTTTACTAGGCAGCTCACTTTCAAAAGGAGGTCCTCTCCCCTTCACTCGTTTACAACTTTTATCCATATATTTATTCCAAACCTTCCCAAATACCTTCCTAATTTAATCTCCCATTCTCTAGAGATACTTTTCTTCACAAATTACTGACCTTTGAAGGCTTAAGGTGTAAGCCAAATGACGTTTCCCAAAGAAGAGGTAATTATCATTACCAATCTATTTTGAGTTTCATTCTTCCTTAAACACCTCAAAATATTTTATAGCCATATTAAAATGATTAAATATATATAATTACTATAATTATATTTTTTTTATGTTAATGATAACAACATTTTCCACCCCCTGTCCATCCTATGATAGTTGATAATAACGTTCATGCTTACGTGTGGACAACCACCACCATGAAGTGATGTGATTAATTTTTCATGTATTTCATACACGGATGGTCATATGGATGGATTTAATGAATAAATAATATATATTTTATTTTATTATAATTTTTTAATATATATTATTATGTACATTTTTTTCAATTTGTTGGAAAATTAAAACATTACTAATACGAACGTACAGACTACCATCTCTATGTAGTAATGTAATTAATTTTCTATAACTATATTATATAAATGGTTAAAATATTATATATAATGAATAAATATTATTCTTATAAAATTATTAAGATTATGGAGACAATGAAACCATAAAAAAGGTGAAAGTACTAGAACCTTCGAACTGAAATAGGCTTGGAAAAAAACCACTATTCACACGAATCTTGATTTTAATGAAGAATTGTTCATAAATATGTAATTTTAAATTAAAGGGAATTTTATATTGTAATATAAATATGAATATTTTCCTGGTATATATTTATAATAAATATAAATTTATTATACAATAACATAATATAACATACAAAGAAAGTCAGGATTTAAGGTAAGGGTTTATATTATGATCTCATTTTAATCAGAATTATATATGATTGAATCTAATTTTTGGGAATTGTGTGATATTTATATCTTAAAAACATATAGTTTATTATCCTATGGTTATTTTTGGAATTTTTATGTTTTAATTTCATTCTTATCTCTTTGGTACTTAAAATTATTAAGAAATATTTTTTAATAAAATCTGGCCTTATTTCATCTTTGGTCAAAAAAAAATTCTTCCATGTCCATGTTATTTAAAATGTTTTCAAGAATGTTATTTTAGATGATAAAATTATTATCTAATGTAATTTTAAACCATATTTAAATTTCTATTAATTTTTTTAAAATAAATCTTCTTTTCTTTTTTTCAATGAGGCACTTTTTTAATTTTTTGTAGAAGTGTGAAAAGAATCATTGTTTTAACATTTACTAAATGAAATTTTCCAACCATTAGGAACATTATTTTCATTGATACTTAATTTAATAGTTTCCATGGTTACATATAAAATATATTTCTCAATATTCTAGAAATTTTTAATTTTTAAGGATACTGAAATAAAATTATATTTTTCTTGTTTTCAAAAAAAATATTCAAAAACTCTTTTAAAAATATTTTTCATTATGTTGGTATCCTATGATGTTTCTTATGCTTCACAAGGGATATGATATAATTATACCATCCATGTTATTACTATATATTTCTTATTATTATGTGATGATAAAAACTTTATGAAACCCATTTCTTTTCCACAAGTTATGCAATGATGTAATAATGTATGTTTTTATGATCATGTGGAATATATATATATATATATGGTTTTAATTACGTGAAGGGTATGTGTATTAAATCCCTACATGAATTGGGTAATGATTGATATCACATTAGATAATATTAACTAGAATAGGGAGTGATTACAATTCATTGAGGGATTCTATCTACTATAATAGTCTTAGGAGTGAACCTTGATTAAGGAAGTGAGGGAATGGAGAGTAAAACCGATACACTATATGAATTTTTCCATTATAATAGTCTTATAATAAAACCTTAACTAATAAAGTTATTTTATATGATTATGATTTTTCCATAACTCTTATTAATTTTTTTATGCTTGTGATATGCTCTCAGGGCGCATGATTGGTTAATAATTATTCCTCATTCTTATAACTCATGTGTTTTTAAATGCGAATGATTTTTTTCAAGAAATAATATTTATGATATATGAATTATTAGGTATGATATTTATATGTTATGATCATTCTCTCATACCCTTATCCTTATCACATTATTTCACATGATCGTCGATTGATACCTTACATGATTATCCTTACTGAACATCTAAGCTCGCCCATTATCATGTTTCACTTTTTCCCTAGGTTATGAATTTTATTTAAGTATTATATGTATAATAATTTTACTATAAAAGAAGAAATTTGTGGGATATGTTGAATATATTTCAAAAAATAAATTTATAATGTATCTAGTATCCAAATACACTAAACCTTTATAGTTAAGGGTGTGTATTATTGTGAAATTTATTGAATATTCATCTCAAATGATGAAATATTTATGTATTCTATGTTTGAGTTTCTTCCGTATCAACTATTCATTCCATTTTATTTTAATCAATCCATGCACCATATTTTTATTTCTGATGATTCCCTTTTTCTGAAGAAAATATTTCAAATTACCCATTGGATCACCATATTTTTCCTTTAGTATTTCTACTTCTCACATGATATAATTTCTCATTATCATAATTAGAGTAAATATATTCTATTGATCTGAAATATTTTTTTAATAAGGAAATGATTTATCCATTTATATCCTTGATAAACTTGTCTCAATATTTCAATGTTCTTGTCAAACTATTAATAATTAAGTATAGCTCTTTAATTTTGATTTTATACTCAATTACCTTTTTTGAGTTTTTTAGATTTTTTTTACTTAAGACATTAAATATCAACATCAAACTTGGTTTTATCTGATTCATGTTACTTCATGTAGATTTTCGAATCATGTACCACTCTATTGGATATCTTTATTTTGTCTCTCCAAAAATCATTCCCTTCTAGTGAAAACTCTAACTCTACTTTGAGATCAGCTCTTACCATAACCTCAACTTCATCACCATAAATATTATCATCTATTTTTTTATATGATATCCATAATAAGTTTTTCATTTAGTTATTTTAATTCCTCATTCTCTTTATATTTTTTTAATTCAAAATTAAAATCTTCTTGTGAAATAAATTTCATTTTTTAAGAAATTATACTCAGTTCACTTATTTCCTTTTATAACATTAAATTATTTATTTATGGGGTATTTATCTTCTTCATCATCTTGGAAATTATTAGGACACTATATATTGGGTTTCCTAATCTTTCCATGAAAAAAACAAGAAAGTCAAAGTTTTACCTTGAACTTTCCTTTTACCCTTTTCAAATTTAATAAAGGGAATAAAATAACATCATAAAACTTCTTTGTTTAGTAACATATTTTACTTTGATCTTCTTAAATACCAAGAATGAAACTTTTATATACTTCTATTTTTATAAACAATTGTTTTCATTGTTCCTCATATCATCAAAAATGAGAATTCTATGAAAACTATCCAATGTAACCTCCGTTGTATCTTTATTATTGAGTACTAAAACCATCATATTGAAAAAAGGTTGAAATATTATCATAATTCTATTCATGATCTTGATATCATCAATGGTTTATATATGACAACAAATTTCCACCATAGTCCTATTCAATAAATCAAATAAATTTCAATGGATTCATTCAAATTAATCCTCAAGTCCTTATAATAATTTTCAAGGACCTATAATTTATATTCACATACCTTAGAGCCTCCTTCATATATATTGATTAACTTTTACAATAGGTAATGTTATGGTATAATAATTCAACTTCATGTGGATTATTTTAGATAAATATCTTCTAACACATTGATTCCTTTGGTGTCGATATATAGCTCCTTCAAATTTATAATCGATAAATAATCATTCCCTATGTTGACTATAATTATATATATGGAATCTATATATGAATCCATTCCTAATTATCAGATGTAGTGTTTCATCCAATTATTACATAGTAGGAAATTATTTTCATCAAATATCAGAATCCCTTTGTGATTGATAACTACATACATGGCTTCCAAGAGATAAAACTTCACTAATTTAAAATTTATACTCCAATACCACTTATTGGTCCCAAAAAGGAGTATACCTTGATAGGAGGGTAGAATCAATGTATTTTTGTTTTAAAATAGGTCTTCCAATGATCTTGTTCCATGGTTAATCAAAACACTCCTATATACCTTACAATGGAATATGAAAGAGATAAAGTATAAAATATAGGGAAAATAAATTTTTACTTAGTTCAACCATACTTGGATACATCCAATAAGCATTAAAAATGATGTATTGATGTACCAAGAACCATAAATCACAATTCTTTTCTGTTATAATTTTTGTATAGCCACATCGACCCTATAGGTTTATAACCCTCACAATAGTAGAGAACTCACTTATCTACTTACTTAGAAATATTATATCTCCTCCAAGTGTCACTTTGACCTTCCAAGAAACAATAATGATAATTATACCAATTATGGTGTACAAATATACTCTTAATTCACCAATATAATGAATAACCATGATTATCCATTGATATAAACTCTCATATCTCTATCTTTCCTTCTAGTATATATATAGAATTCATCTCTCTCTCTCTATTTGTGAACACCCATAAAAAAATTCTTATTCCTCATATTTTAGAAAAATAAACAACTTCTATCTTGAGATAATAACTATTTTACCCATTATTGGGATCTTAAATTTTTCTCGGTTATGATGGGAAGATATTTGAAAATTAATCATGTAAATCTAGGATAAAATTATTAAATTTGGATGAATTAAAAATTACAAAATTAAAAACATTGAATTGTGGGTAATATGTATGACTCAACATCATAACATGATAACCATCATCATAGAACAATGATTACATCCTCTAAGATTCACATATTATACTTTTATATTTATGATGAAATCTATAGTTAACACTTCATAGAGTAGTAAATGTATCATGGAACAACTACCTATTTATAATAAAACACCAAAATCCCATGATCTCCATATTAATAAATAAACCCATAATATTTACTCTTATAAAAAACCCTATTTATTGGCCTTTATTAATCTTTTATATGAAGATCCTTATGAGATATTGTTGTGTCATATGATTTTCTTGTAACTCTTCCTTGATGAAGTATGTGAATAGAGAGAAATAGAAAGTAAATATAGGATCAGTAACACACAGTTTCTAAAACTTTTAATCATATACAGTAAAGCAGTGATATCCTTTAGTACAGTAATACATCATTAGTGTATGATTATTAGATAATCCCTTAGTGGTGAACCAAGTAAAATCCTCTAAGTTGTTGCATTTAAATTTCATACTTGGATGCCTTGGTTGTGTGGTTTCTTATGAATTGTTTGAAATGTTCCTTCTAATGAGAGAAGAATATCTAGTTGAAGTTGTAAATACATATACAACCTAATTCACTTCCACATCTCAAATAGTGTTGGGATAATTTTTAAAACATTTTTAAACCAATAAGATTAATGAAAACAATCTAAATTTTCAAACAAATAATCAGTTCACTTAGAAGATATTGGTACACTATAACATCATTGAGTGTATACTCCTTGGTTAGATCCTAGTGAGGCTGAACCAAGTAAAATCACCCAAGTATCTATTTTATTCTTTGTCACTTATATATTTATTATGAGGGAGTATATGGTGTTTTAGCTAATCTAATAACAAGATCATTAGAAGGAAAGATTGAAATTTTCAAACACTAATTCACCCTCCCCCACATCTCCAATTATCTTCCTTGTATGGGAACAACAAGTGGTATTATAGTAAAAGTTTCATCTTAAATGAGTTATCTCTATTTGAAAACCATGAAAGTAGTTGTCAATCAGAAAGGTACTCTGATCTTTAAAAGGGAGAAACATTCAAGTTTTGACGAACAAAATTTAGTAATATTTTGTATCCAATTAAATGGATGTTTATGTGGATTTCATATATGTAATTACAATAAATATTTAATGTTGAGTTCCATGGAAAATAGATTTTAAGGAACATTATTTTGACACCAATATAATGAATGTTTTAGGGGATATCTTTCCAATGAAATTTACACAAATGTTATATTATTTAAATATTTAGTTGTCATGTGGTAAGTGTTTCAAAACATTTATGAAGTTAGATTAATGGTATGTGAAGATAAAATATAGGTTATATGAAACAAGTATAAAAACTTCAGGATGAAACTAAATTAATCTTTTGATGCAATATTTTATCAGGTAAATGTTATTGCTGAGAAAATGAATGGACTCAGATAAACCCTTGATGATATCAAGATTGTGGAGTGTATTCTAAGAATATTTCTAATTAATTTCAATATCAAGGTATCAGGGCTCTAGACCAAGGATCCAAATGATGTTACTTTGGGTATTATTTATAGTTCTATTATTACATATGAACAAGTTGAAAAAAAGATAAATCCCATGAAGTGTAACTCAAATAAATGAATAATTTTTTTCAGAATATTATACCAAAGAAATGGATGTTGAAAATTTTTTGGAATCCTTTTCCATAAATTATAAAATGGAAAAGGAATATTCAAGGGTAATAATCAATTATATTTATTCTTGTAAGTAAATTTTGGTTACCCTACTTCCAAGTGTCCTAATAAATTTTGTGATAATGAAGAAGTTGATACCCATATAAATAATATTAAAAGGAGGTGAAAATAAATAAAACTAAAAATAATTTATTTAATAAAAAATACTTTATTTCAGAAAAAAGATAATATATTAGAATAAATATAATTATACGATGTTGATAATTTCAAACAACTCAATGTATAAGTTCATTTTAATGTCATAGAAAAATACAAAATTGAGGAAATAATTTATGGTGATGATATTGAATTTGAGGGTTTCATTGGCCTCAAAATGGATATGGAGGCTACACTTGAAGAGATGGAAATTTGGAGGGACAAAATAAAGAAGTAAAATGAACCATTTTAGGATTCCAAACATTATATGTAGTAATAAAATGTGGATAAAACTGATTTTATGGAAATTATTAATAAGATCAAATATTAAAATCTAAAAAATCACATAGAAAATCATTAAGATTAAGCTTAAAATAAAATAATAGACACATTTTTTTATGATTAAACTAATATAGTAAAAGATATGGTCAAATAGATAAAGGAGGTTGAAGGAGTAGTCATTGAAATGAGGTGAAATATAAAGGATTAAGAATGTTACATGACTCTTAGGATAAAATTAGAAAATTGGATTTATGGGATGAAAAGAAGGTGAAGAAAAAGCATATAGATACAATGAATAAGTTAGAAAAAAATTAAGGCAAAAAAAGAAACATTAAAAAGATAATTTATGTGTAGGGATTGATCGTATACAGAATTCGATCACGGTAAATGTTAAACCACAAGTACCCACTCTATAGAGAAATATTTATTTGAGATAAACCCAAAAAACCACTATATTAGAAATCAAATCACACAATAATATAGTACAAATAAGGTTTTAATATTCTAGAAATATTGGGTATACAAAAAACATTTATTCCATAGCCAACAGATACATCAAGTCACATGATCAACAAAGGTATAAAAGTAGAATTCAATATACTCAATATGTTTTTTATGGATGTGGTTTTTAGTGTGAAGGATACAAACATGAATCCATATATTACTCATCATTTATTTATAGGAATGTGTAAAAGGAGACTCTAAGTGATATAGAACATCATCTCAAAGACTTATCAAGAAAGATAAAAATGAAAAATTGATTCACATATTTGTAAGATGAGTTAGACCTATCATATTTAGAGGAAGAAAAAGAATATAAATAACCAATGTATATAAATAAAAAAGTTTAAGTCAAGAAGAAAATTGATGAGAGGGTGGTTTTAGTGGGAATTTATTCGAAATAAATAGACCAATATGGTGTATGGATTCTTGAAAATGCATGCACTTACCTTATGATAGTAAATAATGATCTTCTAATGGGAACTAAATAAAACTAGTATGGTGTCTTTCTATTTAGAAACAGTGAAGTCTTAAAGATTATTGTCTTTAAGAAATCCAAAATTAGTTGAAAATACATGAAGGAGATAGTTGTATTAGTTATTCAGTGGCTTCTTCACAACTTTATTAGTGTTTTCCAATTGTGTGAATTAGTTTAGAATAAATTATCATAAGAATACTTGTATTATAAATTTAATGTATGGTGAAATAGTGATTTATATAAATTTTAGAAAGATGATTATTTGTAGGATTAAAAAATAATTTGATATGTGTTTTCTATCAATGGAAGTTGAAATAAATTTATGGCGCAAATTTCTTGGACACTTGAGACAAAATATCATGGAAGATTTGTTGAAACATAAAGAGGTTCATGATACCGCTAACGGTAATATCTACCTCACACATATGAAATTTATCAAAGAGGTAAAGGTTATTCAGAATATATACAATCCAAAGGATAAGAAGCTTACATGATTATTAGAATTAGTGCATGTAGATGTTTATGAGATGTTATCACCATGAACCATTGACGAAAATAGGTATTATATGTTATTTATCAATGATTACAACAAGATTGAATTTTTTATGGTGATCAATATAGTGATCTTTTTTCCCTTTTAATACTTTGGAATATTTCTAGATATATTTATGGATCCGAGTGCTGAAACACAGTGAAATTCTAATGCTTGGTGTGCCCAGAATCAATTTTATAAAAAAATTAAGTATATTTTATATTTTGCACCTGAAATTTATTAAATAAAATAAGATAACTCTTAAAAAGAATCTCATGTCAGAAATCTGAGACCATGGTTAAATCTGGAACATTAGTTTTACCCTAGGTATGACCTAAAATAGGTCAGTGTAGGGAATTTGGATAAGATAGTCCTTGGCGGTAAGTTCAGTTAGTTAATTTAATAATTATTTTATTTAACTTTCTAATTTACCTAACTTAAATACATCAATAAATATGTTTTTATAATGATTATCTAGGTTTATCCATATAAACCATGGGATAATCAAGAGGCATTCTTCTTTCTTTCATTGGATAGTTGGATTTAGATAACGGTGAAACATTGTATGAAGGTAGATCAATGCACAATGAATGCAAAGACTCTTTTAATTCATTCATGAGTGAATTATTTGATGAAGAATGATCCAAAACCAAGTAGAAATCATCAATTTGTGGTTTTTTCTTAATTAATTAAACTGTTTGAGCATGATCAACATTTTCCCCTGATATTTTTTCTAATTTCAAGCCTTATCATGAACTCGTGCAAAGATTTTAATTTTTTATTTAGTTTTATAACCCCAGATATATCTGATTGTGTTTTTGGGAAAAGAATGCTTTTTCAATGATTGTTCACCTTTATATTGTTTCCTTTATTCATTTAATTCTTTATTTTCTTTTTCATCTTGATATGAGTTCGTGGTTCGATGTTGTTGGGTGGTACCTAGCCTAATGGGACCCCCAGGTACATAGGGGAATCACATGCAATGAATGAATCAGTGATCAGAGGGAATCTTGGGATGTTTTATGTGATATGAGTGAATAATATCATGGATTTAGTATCTGAGAATGAATGGAAATTGAAGTATGTGTGTGGGATGACTGACAAACCACTTTGGTTGACAAATGCCAATTTTCAGCCACTGGATGGTCGAAAATGATAAACGGAGGAAAGATCCCCAGATTTCGGGTGGCTAGAAACGAGATCCATACTATAGAAGACAGATCTAGAATACCTGAGAGAAGATCGATGTTTATATGAAAAACATGACTACATTCCATGTATTCTAAATAACACACACCATGTAGTCCCATGGATACGGAGGCTAGGTTTTCATGAGGTTATATGTATCACAAGTCATGTGGGACCCCCACATGCCTTGTGAATGAGTGTTGCCAGCATGTTTTATACTTTGAGAGTATAAGGGAACTGGAACGGTGATGCACAAACCATGTACCAATATATAAGGACACATATTGGGACATGGGTGGACCCCCGTGTGGATTTACATGTCATGTTCCGAATTACAAAAACACTAGAAGGATACACATAGATGGATAGGGAGCACGTGTAGGATCTCGGGTGGCTGAGGCATGTTGTGTAGTACCCCTACACATAGTGTAGTGCTAAATGGTTAGTGATCCATGTACATTTTTGGAAAAATTTATGTGATGGAATGGTACCACATGCTATGTGGGTCCCCTAACACACCATGTACTCCCTATTTCCTTGTGAGGAAAATTCAATCTCTCATATCTTCTTCATTTAGACTTAGATTTTAGCCTGGGAGTAGCCTATCCTAAGTGTTTTTCTATGTCGAACATTATGGTGTCCTCAATAGTGGATTTTTATATATGTTGTGAGATTTTATGAGGGGGGGGGGTTCTTCTTTAGGTGGTGATCGATGATGGTAGTGATTATCAGGAAGGATCACTTGGGGATTTAGAGTGGAAACCTCTAGTTGGGTTAGGCATGGGTCCTCTACCTATCTTTAGAGTGGAACCCTCATGTGGGGTAGGGAGTGGGTCTTCTATCTATTATTAGACTGTAACCCTTCTACTAGGATAGGGAATGAGTCCACTTCTTATCCACTGAGTGGCACCCAACTATGGAGTCCGGTCATGGGTCCTTGACTATGAGAGTGGAACCCTCCTTCTAGATAGGGATTTGGTTATCAATCTACTATTTGAATGGCATCCTCCTATTGTATCAGGTTATGGTTTCTCAACTACTAGAGTGGTACCCTCCAGCTGGGTTGGGCATCAGTCCTCTACCGACCACTGGAGTGGCACCCTCTAGCTGAGCTGGGAACAGGTCCTCTACCATTTTCATGTGTGGCATCCTTATTCTAGGATAGGGAATGGGTTCTCTAGCTATCTACTAAGTGGAACCCACCTTTTGTACCAGGGCATGGGTCTTTTACCTAGTGATTACAGCCCCTTGAATGTGTGGCACAATGGAATGGTGCGTCTTGACTTGGATTTCTCTTCAGATAGATACACGAGATGTTATGCATTGTTTATGGACTCTTGGAACTAATGGTTCTCTTTACCTGGGCTGGGTTGTGAGATGGAGATCCCCTATCTCTCCCATTTTGGTTTCTTTGGTTTGAGCATATATATGTCCATGTTGTTGGATTATATCTACTCTCTTTCTTTAGGTTAAGCTATCTACTATATATTACTTTGTGTCTCTTACTGCTCCCCCTTCAGGTTTTGAGGCATCCTACCAGGTATGTATATACTCACACCTACATGGGCTTTTCCCACATGAGTTGTGTCTTATGTAGATGAAGGACTGGTCAGCAAGAATTATAAAGGAGCTTAGGGATACATGGTACATTTGACTTCATATGGTGGTCAGAGCATGGAGATCAAGGACTAGGATTTCTCATCATTTAATTTACAAGTTTTGTAAAGTTGGTAAATAATTTTGGTTAGCTATGTATTTTTTTCCTTTTACTTTTCATTTTACACTGTAGTACTCTTGTACATCCTATAAGTTTTGTATATATGGTTATTATGTAGACATTTCATCCTTTTATTTTATTCATATTCACTTCTGCCTTGATATGGCTAGGTGTGTGCGTAAAATTACATTATAAAAATACCTCCCATGTTAGATATGTCTTTTTTCACTTTTCTCCACCCCCTTACCTATAGAGGTGAGCTTGGGGTAGTTGTGGGTCAAGCCCCGTTAGTTCGGGTCATGATAGATTTGTATTAGAGAATTTCATTCCATTGAATGTTGTTTGGAGTAGTCCTATTATGATTATTTGGTTGGGATTGAGAAAAAAGTGTCAAATTGTTTTGAGTGGGGCTTTTAGGCTCGATAATCAAGTGTTTTTGTGGCAGTTAATGCATCCATTCACTAAGTCCTTGACTATCATCTAGTCAACCTAGCATATCGAGATGTTGGTTGTAGGGATCAATGTTACATGAAACTTATAGGATTGATTCTTTGAATGTCCTTAGTGATTTATCTCCCTATTATATATATATATATATATGCTCATTTTGACCATGGTAAATCTTGATTAAATTTTCAGTTTGCCTCAGTGATGACAGTCATCCAGGTTACCAGTTTTGGATTGTGACAATAATCTAAGGAGTTATGAGGCCTCAATTCTAGGTCCATCCCATGAGATCCTCCTTTATGTGAATAGGTAGTAGCACACCCATATATTGAGCAGCAGATCATACCAGCAGGACTAGACGAGGATGCACACAGGTTTAACACACTCCACGAGTTCAAATACCAGAGGCCGCTGAGGTTCCATAATGAGCCAAATCTTCAGGCAATGGAGGACTGGATAGAGTTGAAGATCAATGTTTTCAAGATTATCTGGACACTAAAAGATAAGGTGGTTTCACTTCTAATAAAACTTTTTCATGGAGAATCTAGGCACTAGTGGAGTCTTGTTACACAGATTCATGATGAGTTGACACGCTAATGTCTTTACTTCCAATAATTGTTTCGTGAGGAGTACTACCCCTCTTGCTTTCATGTAGTTCAGATTCAGGAGATTATAGAGCTTCATAATGGAGGGATGATAGTGGAGGATTATGTTGTGAAGTTCACAGACCATATTCAGTGATCCCTTGATGTGATATGGAATGGCTACTTCCATGCATGGAAGTTTGAGCAAGGCCTCTATAGAGATATCAATGCCAGTGTGGTACCCCTATGAATTCCTGCATATATTGGGGTATTGATGATGAAACTGTTGATGGAGATATTCATGTTATAGGTATTTCAGGTAGATAGAGCTGGTGTTGGATGTTATAGAGATGAGTCTTCTACAGTAGCTAACAAACATTAGTCAATAGGATCTCGACGCAGGGGATCGTCTCAGGATTAAGCTTGGGAATGTGGTGAGTGGAAGTACAGAGGAATAGGGTAGATCATATAGGGGAGGTGATATTTTTTTGATAGGCAAGGTCACATTATGTGTTAATTTATGAGAAAACTTGTTGAGGAGCAGAGGCAGATAGTGGATGGACCGCCATAGAAAAGGAAACTTCCTGATCAGGTATTTCCCAAGAGACAGAAGAGTGGTCCCTATGGAGGCTGATCTATAATAGGAGTAGGTGGTGCTATATGAGGAGAATATGTGGGTGGTGTATGATTCTATGATATCCTTACACCACCACCACCACCAGGTGGCCCGCATTAGGCTTAAAGAGTTGGTGATTTGGGATGAGAATAGTTTAAGACTATAGTGGCATATGGCCCAGTGGCACATGAGATGATTAGATGTAAGATCTGCATTTATTATACTCTTCCATTAGTATTAGTTGACATAGGTGCAAGTAATTCCTTCATATATTCACTCCTGGTTTGATATCTAGATCTCGCAATTGTGGTACTAGCCTATCAGCTTTATATTTAGGTTTTTATGGGGAATGCTTTGTCTATATCATTTATCTTCTGGTTGTGTGAGATATTTTTTGGTGGAGAGGGATTCCCATGGGAAATATTGGTTATTATGATGGAACCCTATGATTTCATCTTGGGTATGGATTAGTTTTCTATGGTACAAGCCTAGATTGACTATAACTATAGATGAGTTAGATGTATTCACACTGATAGGATTATATTATCCTTTGTGGGAAATAGAGATCCCATGGCAGGGAAAGTGGGTTTTGTGAGAAGGAAGATACATCCCACCACCCATCATTTTATGAGTGTATCATTTGGTGGAGCAGAATATTTAAGAATCTAGATTCCTTTAGTCATGGTGGATTTTGTAAATGTGTTCTCTAAGGACATTTTAAGACTACCTCTGAAGAGGAATATGGATTTTTTCATTGATGTGCATCTCGGGACTACTATGATATCTTCTGAAGCATATTATATGAACCCTACCAAGCATTGGGAGCATTGGTCATAGTTTGAGGAGCTTCTAGAGAAGGGTTTCCGTAGACCCAGTGTCTCACCCTGGGAAACTCCAATGTTGTTCATGAAAAAGGTGTATGTTAGGTTGATTCTTTGTGTGGACGATCATTGCCTGAACCAGGCCATGATAAAGAAAAAGTACCCCTTTCCAAGGATTTATAACCTCTTTGAATAGTTTTCTGGTGAGGGATGGTTCTTAAATATCGATCTAAAGTCTGACTACGACAAGTTGAGAGTTCACGGGGCTAATATTCCAAAGCTAGTATTCTAATATCGCTATAAAGACTATGAGTTCTAAGTGATTCCATTTGGTGTGATGAATTCACCTACTGGGTTTATGGCTATGATGAACTAGATTTTTCAGCCATACATGGTAATGATTGTGGATTTCTTTATTGACAACAAACTCATATACTTTTTGTCAGAGGAGGATCATATAGAGAAGTTGAGGATGGTTCTAGTTTCTTTTCAGAAGCACCATCTTTATAGTAAACTCTCAAAGTTCTAGTTCAGGATTCACAAGGTTCACTTTCTAGGGCATGTCATTTTTGAGCATGCACTACTACAAAACAGATCTTTAACAATGCTGGTATTTATCAGTGATAGAAAAAAAATACTGATAAATGGAATATTTATCAGTGCTAAAAAAGAGTTGATAAATTTAACCATTAATTAGCACTTTTTTTAGTGCTGATAAAGAGAACCATTATCAGCGCTTTCTTTTTACCACTGATAAAGTGTGTTCTTTTTTAATTATTTTTTTTAGCGCTAATAAATATTTATTTCATCAGTGAATTTTTAGCACTGATAAAAATATGAATAAATAAAATTAAATAATTAAATAAATAATAAATAAATGATGTTTTTTTAAAAAATATATTAAAATTTTTATTAATTAAATAATTATTGATAAAAATGAAAAATTGATTATACATAATTAAATATTAAACATTTAATTAATTAGATAAATTTGATAATTAATGTTATTAAATTGCATAATTTAAATATTTAGATATATAATAATGTATATAAATATGATTTATATATTAAAAAATATATATTCTCTTTACATTAAATAGTCTTATATTTATTGAATAATGGTTTATAATTAAAAATTAATATGAATTAAAAATGTTGACTAATTTCATAGTACTCAGCATATAATTGAATGTCATTTTCTTTTTCAATTTAATATAGATCAAATGTGTGTTATGTTGATTTCATATATACATAATTAATCCATTTTTATATATTACAATGCCCATACACAAAACATATCCATTTTTCAATGTTGTTTAAGTGTACTTATTCTTAATTTATTCAATTTCACTCATTTTTAACATATATGCATGCACTTAAAATTAGACATTAATTAACAATGTTAAAAATATATTGTAAAAAAATATTAAAAAATAAATATATTTATAAATTTACATTTACTATATTTACACATTTATATATTAATAATTATAAAAAAATAAATATATTTTTCCAAAGTATTTATATAATTATAAAATATATTTATATATTTATATATTTAAATAATTGTTGAATTTATAAAAAAATTTATTAAATAATGAATATATTTACTATATTTATATTTATATATAATTTATATATATATATGTATAATTATATAAATATATATAATGATATAAATATTATTTTTGAAAAAATATTTCTATAATTATAAATAAATAATTATAAAATTATAATAAATATATTTAAAAAGTAATATATGTACTATATTTATATTTATATATACTTATTATGTTTATATAAATATTTAAGATTTCTATTTATAATTATAATGATAAATTCTTTATCACTGTTTCAGTAAGAAGCACTTATAAAATCATCTTTATCAGCACTTTTTTTAGCACTAGTAAAGATATGATTTATCAATTCTAAAAAAATCTATGATAAAATAAATATTTATCAGTACAATAACTTTAGCACTGATAAAGAATTATTTTATTAGCTCTTTTTTAGTGCTAATAAAGATCTATCTTTATTAGTGGTTATTTTTAAGTGATGATAAAAGTGTCTTGATCTATTTTACGAACCCTAACCATTTGCGAACACATTGGGATATAGAAGCTTTGTATAGAATCCACCTATTGTAAATGCCCCTCCTCAGTGAATCGAAGGCCAAATCACACTACTCGACTGCCTCCAGTTGCTCCAAAATCTCATCTGACATTCTGTGTTCGATTGTAGTTATGGTTTCCAAAGAGGGTCTTGAATTTTCTTCAACCTAACGAGGTAGGACTTTTTATTTTAATTTTGTTTTTTTGGTTTCATTTTTTACTTCATCTTCTATGATTATTTTATGATCAGTTCTTTACGATTTTTTTGATCTATTGTTTAGGGAACAAATTGTGGTCCGTTTTTTGTATTTACTACTGATGTACGATCTATTGTTTATATTTGACATTGAACCTAGTGTTTATTCATTTTTTTACTGTTATCTTTTATATATTCTTACTAAATAATTTTTTTAAATATTTATATAAATGTGTATAAATTTTTATGTATATTCTTTTTAAAAAAAATGGGTATAACTGTGAAGACATCACACAACATGACAAAGAAAATATAGGTAAATAACTTGCCTGGGGACTTGACCCCACAACCACTCCCCAAATCCCCCCACCCTTTCCACCCCATCTGAGAACGAGGGGAAAAGTTTCATGTATATTCTTGTTTGTTGACTACTGATTTGGGGCACATTGGTGGTTCTCAAATGATTATATATATACTGACACATTTCATGGACACCTCAGTGGACATGCAGCTTCATATGCAATTTTTTAAGAACCATGTTAGTGGATTGATGTATGTTCCTCTGTTGGTTATATGTATTATAGGATCTAGTTCCTAAAAGAATTAACTATGGTCTATAGTTTTCTTATGGAGCAGATTCAATGGTTTCATCCCCAGTTAAGAACATGAGGTTTTATCACATCAAGCATTCAATTTTTGAATCATTATGGTGCCTTTATAGTTCACGTTATGTTTGAATGTAATGTTTTTATCTATTTGATATTTCTTATTGACAATAACTAAATTTTTATACTATCATGACATGTTTGTGTTATTATATAGATATATCATCATTTATTTTCATATTTTTTATCTAATAGGTATGCCTATATCAAGTAATGACAATTTTGGGTCTGTGTGTCCATTTACCCCAAGGGTCGTGCTAGAATTTTGTTTGACCTCCGGTACTAATTGTTTCTACTGGGGGGACCTCCAATTTATGATTTTTTGAAAAAATCATTTAAACCTTACTTTAGTGACATTGAAGTGTTTTAGAGGTCCTAAGATGGTCTGACCTGGTGTTGTGTGGGTAATTCAGGCTGGGTTCATTACACTATCCATAATCTAGTTTACATCTATAAAGTTTAGTGATAATATCATTTATTATCTTCCTTTATCTCCCTATTTCTTTCTAAATTCCAACAACCATTATTGTTGGATTTGTAATATCTAGGTGATTGGATATTCTAGTATAAATTATGAATATTTTCCTTATTATAATTGTCTATAACATTCACTTTTGATAATTAATATCTTATGTGTATTTATTTATATATTGCATAAAAATAATATTTTATAAACCCAATAGGATGGATATGATCTAAAAATGGATGCACGCTAATCATTTGACAAATGAATATGAATATGGAGTTAAATAGTTCATCAAGTTTTCAATGGATCATACAGACGAACCTTCTAAAATCCTCTGCATGTGTTCATGTTATTGTTATTCAAGAAAAATTATTCTGAAAGAGTTGTGAGAACATTTTATTTTTCATAGAATAGATAAAAGCTATAAATTTTGGTCTAAAAACAATGAAATGCTAAATGTCAACATTTATTAGGACGATACTATTGTTTATGAATCATTTGATATGAATACCTTTGCAACAGATGATAGAAATAGCATGGATGAAATGACAATGGAAACTGAATATGACCTTTATGATTATTCAAAGTTGGTTGAGGTGTTAAATATCTATTTCAAGAAACCTTTTTATACTAGTCATACTACATACACAACATTGTTAGCTATATTGAAATTATATAATTTGAAATATGGATGCAGATAGAGTGACGCCATCTTTACATAACTACTTGGTCTTTGGAAAGATATACTACCAAAAGAAAATTAACAACCATTCCAAACATATGACACTAAAATAATGTTACCTTCAATGGTAATTATCTATAAAAATACATTCTTTTCAAATGATTTCAGTTTATTTGCAAGGACTATGAATCACTCATAAAATGCCCTAAGTGTGGCGTATATCGATATAAGAAAAATGAATCAGTTACATCAAAATATGTATGGTACTTTCCTATCATTCCATAGTTTATAAGACTATATGGATTTCATAAAACTGCAAGATAATTAAAATGGCATGTTGATATAAGAATTAAAGAAGGGAACCTACATCATCCATTAGATTCTCCATAGTGGATGAAAATTGATAATGAGTTTCCTGAATTTGCAGATGATCCAAGAAACTTTTTTCTTGTGTTATCTATATATGGAATAAATCCTTTGGGGGTTCAGAGTAGTACTCATAGTATATGGCCCATCATGTTGGTAAATTATAACTTTCTACCATGGTTATACATGAAGAAAAAATACATTATGTAGTCTCTACTTATATATGGACCAAAGTAACCTGATAATGATATTGATGTTTATTTGGCTCCACTAATCAAAGATTTGAAATTTATGTGGGATACATGTGTTACAATGTATGATTATCATAGATGTGTAGAATTCGAATTGAGGGGTATTTTTTAAAAAATTATAATTGAATTCTGTACTTTTGGAAATTTATCAGGTTATATAATTAAAGAAATGTTGGGGTGTCCCATTTGTGAAAAACCAATATACCTGTTTGGTTGAAACATTCCTCAAAGTCTTTATTTTTAGGAAAATAGAAATTTTTACCTCAAAGACATAAATACCGATCTCGGATGACAACTTTTTATGGGGATATAAAACAACGTACAACACCCTCTCTAGTAAAGGGAGATCAACTATCCAAAAAAGTAAGAAAGATTGACACTTTTTTTTGGTAAACCATTTTTGAAAAACCTTACAAAATTATGTTGGAAGAAGATGTGAATTTTCATTGAATTAACGTATTGGAATTGTTTGTATGTTAAATATTTTATTGATGTCATGCATGTATAAAAAATGTATTTGATAGTGTTATTTCAATGTTACTAAATGTTCTTAAAATAATTAAATATAGCATCAAGGCTAGGTTGAACTTGATTGAAATGGGGATAAGGGAAGAGTTGGAACAAATGAAAGGTAAAAGGAACACTTTTCTTCCTCTAGCATCTTATAAAATAGTTTGATGAGAGAAAGGGGGTATCTCATCACTCTTAAATAATATAGACTGAAAGAAGAATATGGAATGACATATTCCACCATAATCCAATTTAAAATAAACAAGTAAAAATAAAATGAAATCTTTAAGAAAAGAGAAGGGTGTTATATTCTCTTACCTTGACGAGTAATTCCCAAAACATGATGGTTGGGACCTTGGGGGCTTAAAGACACCTTTGGAGGACTCCTAGGGAGGTAATACTACCATATATTCGAGTATAATGAGTTTGGAATGAAATAAAATGAAGGGGGTGAGTGGGTATTTATAGTAAATGAGAGGGAGTTTTTTATTAATTAAAAGGGACACCTCATTAGTGGTTTTTGTAAAAACATGGGCTTTGCCATGCTATTTTCCCATGGTTTTATCCACTTAGGACACCTCATGTCATATGTTACTGTAAAAAAGTCAACCAACCGTTTATATTTAATTATTACATCATTATTATTTCATTAAACTACCGAAAACTCAAAACTATATTTTTACTATTCACGAAAAATTAAAGTATTTTAGAAAAATCCCAAAAATTCACCCAAAACATTTTTCGACATATAGAATTCATAAATGAAATTCATTTTCTGAAAATAAAATTCTATGTATTTTTAATTTAATTTCTAAATAAAATCATAGTTAATTTGAGAGATAACAATTTTAACGGTATAATAAGTTTTATATGACATTGAAAAATTAGTTAAGATATTATTATCTTATTACCTTAAGAAAATAAAATATTATAATTATTTACTATTCATAATGGTTGTATTACAATTCATAAGGGTATGTTACTATTCATAAAAAATCTAGTTGGTTCTATCAGTCTCCAAATGACTTACTGGTCACAATTCTAGATGACCATTTTTTGATATTCAAAACACATAAGTTGAAATTTTATGTTTAATGGATTGGTTATGAATATCTCTTAAAAAAAGTGTTGTTTCAAAGGAACATAGCGCTTTATGAAATATATGCTATGAATAGAATGTATTTAAGAGAAGCATACCATAAAATGTTTGGGGTGTTATATTATTCCCTCCTTCATAAATTTCGTCCTTGAAATTTTATGTATAAATCCCACCAAAAAGATGTGGGTTGTTCTTCTTCATAACATCCTCACATTCCCATGTTGCTTCCTCTATATTCTGGTTTCTCCAAAGAACCTTTACTAGACGGGTTGTCCAATTTCTCAATACCTTCTCCTTTATGTCAAGAATCCTAATAGGCTCTTCATAGTATGAAAAATCTGGTTCCAGTTCTATTTCTTCAAAGATACATACATTCATTGGGTTTGGCATGTATTTCTTCACCAATGACACGTGGAACACATCATGAACTTTGGAGATACTTTGCAGAATTACTAAATGGTAATCTACAGCTCTGATTCTGTCCATAATTTTAAATGGTCTAATGTACATTATGCTCATTTTCCATTTCTTATCGAACCTTATGACACCCTTCCATGGAGATACTTTCAGAAAGATGTGATCTCCCACTTGAAATTTCAAATCCTTTCTTCGGTTGTTAGCATAACTCTTCTACTTACTTTGGGATGCTTTAACATGGTCCTGGATTTTCTTCACCTTTGTCACGGTCTCTTAAATAAGTTTTGTGCTTATATGTTTCCTCTCACCAACTTCATCCCAAAAAGTTGGAGTTCGACATCTCTTTCCATATAATGCTTCATATTGACCCATATGAATACTAGAAAGGAAACTATTGTTGTAGGAAAATTACACCAAAGGAAATTATTGATCCCACATGCCACTACTACAAAATAAGGCTATAGCCACGGTTTGGAATCGTGGCTATAGGCCCAAAAATCGTGGCTATAGGTTATAGCCACAGTTTCATAAACTGTGGCTCGTATTGGCGTGGGTATAGGGAAAACCTATAGCCACAGTTTTAAACCGTGGCTATAGAAATATAGCCATGGTTAAAACCGTGGCTAAAGCCCTATAGCCACGGTTTGAACTGTGGAAATAGCCTATATCCACAGTTTTCAAACCGTGGTAGAATCCTATGTCTGGAAATATATATAGCCACGGTTTAAAACTGTGAGTATAGGCCTATTTCCACGGCTTTAAACCGTGGCTATATGTCCCCCCATTCCATAAAAAAACAGCCACCCCTGCCCCCTTCCCCAGCACTGCCCCCTGCACTCCCCCCTGGCCACTACACTTCCCCCACAGCCCAGTGCACACACCCCTGCCCCCTGCCCACTGCACCTCCCACCCAGCCCACTGCCCCCCTGCACACCCCCTGCCCCATGCACTTCCCCCCTGCCCACTACACTTCCCCCCCAGCCCACTGAAAACCCCCTGCCCCCAGCAAACCACCCCTGCCCCCTCACCCTGTCCCCTGCACAGACACCCTGTCCACTGCACTCCCCCTTCACCTTGCCCCCTGCACCCCTCCCCCCTTCCCCAGGACACCCCCGGCCCACTGCACCCCCCAGCCCACTGCACACCCCCCTGCCCCCTGCACTTCCCCTTCCCCCCCCCCCCAGCCCACTGCACTCCCCCCCAGCCCACTACACCCCCCCTCCATCCCACTACACTTCCCCCCTGCCCCCTGCACATACCCACTGCACCCCCCAGCCCACTGCACCCCCCAACACACCCCCCTGCACCCTACCCATGCCCCTTGTAAAAGAACCCAACACACCCCCCTTCCCCTTGCCCCCTCCCCCCTTGGAACTTGGTTAAAATCCTTTTGAAGAACAATAACACATTATGATCATTTACGCTAATTGGAGGATGGATGATTCAAATGACCAGGAATCAATTGATTTTTCCCCATTAGTTACTATATCATCTCATATAGGCTGGGGGAAGGTTAGTATAGAATTTAACCCTGTGTTTAATGTGATGAAGGAACAACTAGAAAGTGGTAAACTGACACTTGAGTGTTCACTGTTTGATGATGATGTGTTATAATTTTATAAGATTTATAGTCCTTGAATTATTTTGTGAATATTTGATGAAAGACTGTCATACCTATGTGGTTTCTGAATCCTAGAGAGACAAATATGGGTGATGAATTCGAGTGTCTATTTTGGTGGACATGGACCTAGTAGAAAATATAGGAATGTTTTATATCTGTGAAGACTAATACTATCATGGAGTTCCCTTAAGAATTATATCATAGAGAGATGCACATATTATTCCATGATTTTTGGAAAGGGTTTAATATGACCTTAGGGAATCATCTAATATCGAGAAAAACGTACCATCAATATATAGAAAGACACTAAGAGTAGATGATACATATATTTGAGGATATAATTCAAGATTGTGTTCAATAAATCGATGGATCTTGGGTTTAATATGACCTTGGGGAATCATCTAATATTGATTGAGAGATACGATAGCACACGAGCGGGTGAAACCAAGAAATTTCAGGAAAATTCATCTAGAGGAGAACAAACTGGTGTTTTTCGTGGGGTGGGATGCATTGAGTTGAAAACTACATTGAGATCGTTTTTCAAAATCCAATTACCAGGTTGATAGACCGTTGGAAGATCATTCTCAGTTGAAAATTCATATGGTTAGGAGAACCATTATGTTTAGTTGAGGGGAGAACCCCTTATCTAGAACACTTCCGGCTGTGAACCTCAGTTAAAGCCATGAAATTCCCAGGGGTAGGGATTCATGGTGTGAAACCCCTGGTCACATCGTGAATAATGCCTAGGTGGATTTATTTTAATTGGTTAAATTATATCTTTTTCTGGGTCAAGTGTTTCACAATGATGAGACTGAAGAAAGTATCAAGTTTTCAAAGACGGTTGTTCGTGTTTGATGAAATGAAAACAAATATTTTCATTAAGTTTTAGATTTCTATGAGAATTCTCGGTTGATGTTTTCTCAAAATGAGGACACTGTCATCTCTAAAGTGAAGGAAATTTCATTTTCTACTATTGAGTTGGCTGAAACTCTCTACTAGTCCACATTCAAGGCTTAGGAAAATCATGTAAAACATGTGAAAATGTCATTATAAAGAACCACAACCAATTTTAATAGAATATACACATTATATAATAATGAAAACAAGTTTTTAAAATACTCGATCAATAATAGAATTCAAATTAAAGGGTTAGGAAGAGGAAAATTACCTCAACCTCAAGGAACTGCTTTTGACGACAACTCGAATCTTCCTTTTTTTTACACTTGTACGCATATGCAAATTCACATATATATAAAGAAACCTAGCCCCTATGTACATATTTTCATGGCCAAATATGCACAAGGGGGTACTTAGATATATGTTTATACTTGAATGTACCCCTTTACACTTACACGGGTATGCATTTTTCATATCTATTTATGGTGGTCATGTCAACACAAAACAGCTACAAACACACACATTTTTAATCATAATATCAATAATCATTGCATCAGTACATGCATAAACAATAGAAATAACACATCCATGAAGCATACCCCCCACCCCACCTGCACCCCCACTGCCCCCCATCCAGCACCAATCCCCCTGCACCAGTTGTAAAGACCCGTAAAATTCAAGGAATTTTTTTTTTAATTTTATTTGAAATTTTACAAGAATGCAGTTTCTGACGGCACCTGATTCCGAGGCCCGGTGTGCCCGGAATCATTTTTCGAAGTTTGGCTTGGGTACGTTTAGTGAACGAATGAGTGGGTTTTTCAAACTTTTGAACCGGTGCTCGGAATCGAATTCTGAGGGCACCGATGGAATCGTAGCGCCGGTATTTTCTTAGAAACGCCATTTCCGGAGTTGTGTTTTCTCGGGTGTGGTTTTTAATTTTTGGGGTTAAGTTAAGAAAGAAAATAAAGTGGTGTGACAACTTTATTTTATTTCACTTAAAGCCACTTAAATCCACTTAGGCTATGTTGAAGCGGATAGGGTGGAACCCAAAATATCCTACCCACTTGGTAGGATATTTGGGAGGTGGGGCCCGCATGAGCCCCACCGTTTCTTTTCCTCTAAGTAACGCACCCATGAAAATCTCTTTTAAATGAAAGTCAACCGGTGCGTTTTCTTAAATTCTTAACGCCCCTATTAATTGGGCAGTTAAGACATTACCATTAATTCATCAAATTAATGGTTCATTTCTTAACTTTTAATTTCAAATTGTTGGCATAAGAATAAAATAAGACCAACGCATGTTTTTCTTGGGTGTGGCTTGTTGAGAGGATTTGGAGAAACTCTTTCTTCATCGTCCTTCGCGAAGAATGCGAAGAACGGGAAGAACGCATTGTCGCCGACGAAGAAAGCCGGCCTTTGACGAAAGGCGACGAAGAACGCCGAACCCTCGGAGATCGACGACGCAACGCTGTGTACCGCGACACTGACAATTCTCCTTCCGCGATGTTCTTCCGCGACGTTCCTTCCCCGCGACAACCTTCGATCAACAACCGATTGAGGTAGGGGATTGTGGTTCTTTTAATTTTCCTTTGTGGATTATATCTTTAACATGGGTTTAACTGGTGCAATTAAATCTGTGTGTTTATAACCCTCGGAGATCGTCGATGTGATGCCGTGTACCGCGACGACACCGACGCCCCTTCCGCGACGCGATGATCCTCTTCTTCCGCGACTGTCAATTCCGCGATGAACTCACGTTCGACGAAAACGTTGAGGTAGGGGTTTGATTCATTTAAATATTTGTGATTTATACCCGCGGCGTATGATTAAATATTTTTTGTGAGACTTGTAAAACCGCTAACGCGGTGGGTGCGGACCAACAAACAAGTCCGAACCCACCGCCCTTTTCGTTCTTGGTGTGCGGAACGGCGAACGACGACAAAACAAGCCGCACGGATGATTTAATGTCCTCGTAGTGAAGGACGGACCCCAGGAGGGCCTTTGGCGAAGATGACATAGAATTCCGACCACCAGAACTCGTCCGGTGGTCCGTGGAACAACCCGCCGGCGTGCCACACCGGCATGGCGGCGGGAGGCGGCGGCGCCCGGCGTGCCGCTGGGAAGAACCGTCGCGGCTTCAGCCGCGGCGGCGGATGCGGTCCCACGACCGCACGGGACCATAGGGGGACGGGATGCCGCAGCCCAGCCGCATCCGCTGGCAAGGGTGGCCCCACACGGGGCCACAGTTCCCTCACACGAGGGCAGCACGCCCCCCGCTCCGCTCAGTCGTAACCGGCCGAGCCGACCCGCCTGGCGACAGGGCCGCGCCCACGCCGGCCGGGCTGGGTTGCACCCAGGCCGGGCCAGGCCACCCAGGCCGAGTCGGGCAGCGTCGGCCCGGTCGGACCCGGACCCGGGTCGAGTCGACCCGGTTTGGGCCGACCCAGGGGGGTTGGGCCGGGTCGGTCTGGGCCCAGACCCCCCGTTTTCAGACCTTTTCAGTCTTTTTCTCATAACTTGAGCTACGGGCCTCTGATCGACGCACCGTCCGCGGTGATGTGATCCTTGGTTTGAGACGGTCGTTTCGGTATATCGCACTCAGGCTTTTAGAGTACTTTGGGTTCGTCCGGTTTGGTTCGTACACGAAACCAACCGGGCCCTCCGAGCGGAAACACTCATAACTTGAGCTCCAGACGTCCGATTGACGTACCGTTGACTTTGCTGGATTCCTCTTAGTGAGAAGGATCTTTTGGATTATTCTGCCCAAGGTTTGGACGCAGGTGGATTACGGTCGGGTTGGTTTTGACTTAAAAACCAACCGGGCCCCAGGGACGAAAAAACCTATAACTCTCAGACCGGGCGTCCGATTGACGCGCCGTCTGCGACGTTGAGTTCCTGTTGACGATACGGAACTTTTGGATACATCAACTCCGGACTATGTGTTAGTTGATGTATCAGCCCCTCAGCTCGTGGAGCGGACCCTCCTGAACGAGCTTGCTCTGGGCATGAACCCTAGAGCTGGCTGCGTCTGCGACGACAATGAAGACAGTACGGGAATCCTCCGTGGGATCGGTAGTGACCACTACAGTACTTTTTGGGATACATCAACTCTGGACTACATGTCAGTTGATGCATCGACCTCTTGTCTCGTGGAGTGGAACCTCCCGGAACAAGCATGCTGTGTGCGGAAACCCTAGAGCCAGTTGAGACTTGACGACTGCTGATCGAACGACTCCGTGTGTTACGGATAGCCCAGTGGGGAGCGCTTGGTTGTAGCAGCAGACCCACGACGGAGGAGCGCTTGGTTGTAGCGGCAGACCTGCGGTACTCAACAGAAGGAGTACCTCTGGAGGCTATGAGGGGGAGCGCTTGGTTGTAGCGGCAGACCCACGATAGAGGAGCGCATGGTTGTAGCGGCAGACCTACGACGGGGGAGTGCTCGGTTGTAGCAGCACGGGGGGGGGGGGGGGGCACTTGGTTGTAGCAGTAGACCCACGGCAGAGGAGCGCTTGGTTGTAGCGGCAGACCCGTGGTACTCAACAGAAGGAGTACCTCTAGAGGCTATGAGGGGGAGCGCTTGGTTTTTGCGGCAGACCCATAGTGGGAAGCGCTTGGTTGTAGCAGCAGGCCCACAGTACTCGATAGGTGGAGTACTACAGCAGTTAAAGGTTAGAGGGAAGCACTTGGTTGTAGCGGCATACCCACTGTACTTGATAGAGAAGAATATTCCAAATAGCTATGGTTTCAACTTCATGATCGATCCTGTGTGGGTCATTGCAGGGGTTAGTACCTACCGATCCTTTGTGGGTCCGATGACTTAGATAAATTAGTGGCTACATCTGATCATCTCTATCGTCTTACGAAGTAGTATACCTGTGTGAGATGAAATCCTGATTTTCTTTCCTATGTGGATTGTGCTATTCTATCCTGTGTAGATTTACGTTTTTCATTCCTGTGTGGACTTGGTTGTACTTGGTCTCAGATGTTAGAGCCGAACGAGAATTGATGAATTAGGTATTTGTATGGGCATATACCTAAGCAGTGTTGGATGTTACTTCGTGATTGTATCTTTCCTCTGTAGATTATCCTTTGTGGATTCTGGGAGACCTTCGGGGGTCTCGGGGTCCCTACTGAGTAGCTTATACTCACCCCTGCACGAGCTATACCCGCACTACGTTGTGTTGGTTGCAGACGACAGACAGCGCTGATCGTGGTTGAGGCTTGCGGAGCAGGACAGAACCTGGAGGTAGACCACTGGGCGGGACGTACTCAGAGTGGTCGGCTGGACCCGAGGAGAAGTGGAGGCTATCTGTACTCACCCTTCAGGTGGGATTTATAGTGGACAACTCGACATTGCAGCTTTACTTTTCAGTTGCTGTTTTCCCTTCCAGTTGTACTTTACTTTCAGTTTGGGTTTGTATACTGGCCCACTTACTTTTCCGCACTTACTTTTGTACTCAGTTTTTACTTAGTGTTTACTTCTACTGCTTGCTTGCTCTATGGTGTTTGTTTACTTTACAAAGGAAATGCCTTCCATTTTTACTAGGATTTAAGACTTGGTGCTAGTCACCAGCCCCTACCCTATAGAAGGCGGGCTTGGGGAAGTCACGACATGGGCCCCGAGGACGGGTCGTGACAAATTGGTATCAGAGGAGTTCGGTTCTACCGCAGAACTCATGACCCCGATCTTTTTCTATGTAAAGCAATAGTGTTAAGAGTATTGGGTGTGGTTATCAGTCCAGGGAGTCCAGTGTTGGTGCAGAGGCCAACGTATCCGTACACCAGGACACTGACTTCTGATTTTCGACTTAATGCACGAAAACATTGGTTGCATTAGTGTTTCAAGTTTTCTTTGTGATTACTTTGTGTCATCTCACCAGGTATATTGTTCTAACCATGGCGCACCTATTTCCTTTTCAGGATGGCCCCACAACGGCAGCCAGCTAGGGTTCCGAGAGTTGAGCGTGACGACAGCCCACCGAGCGACGAGACCTTGGTGCAGGTCCCTTTGATAGCAGAGGCACCGGCGGTACCTCTACCCGCCGAGCCACCGATGCTTCTAGCCCCAGCCGCTGACGATGCACGTCACCTTAGTGCACTGCACGAGTTTCAACGCCAGTGACCGCCCAGGTTCCGTGGGGAGACAGACCCCCAGGCAGCCGAGGATTGGCTGGAGGCAGTCGTTCAAGTTTTCAGATTAGCGAGGACACCAGCAGACCTCATGGTGATCCTCGCAGCGAGCCTACTGCACGCGACAACAGGAAGATGGTGGATCCTGATGCTCCAGGTGCACGATAAGGCATCTCTTCTCTGGACAGACTTTGAGATCCTCTTCCTCTTGGAATTTTTCCCATCCACCCTTCGTGAGATGCGCATCCAGGAGCTTCTACAGCTGCGGCTGGGCAGCATGACAGTAGCCCAGTACGCGGCGATGTTTACCGATCTCTCGCGCTATTCCACGGACATGGTACATGACCCATTATTTAGGGATCGAACCTTCGAGCAGGGTCTTAGGCGATATATCAGAGCATCAATTGTTTCTCACAGCATTCTGACACAGACAGGGGTGTTGGAGCGAGCCCTCTTAGTGGAGAGTTTCCTTGCTGAGCAGTCTCCAGCAGCAGGACCCTCCACTAGACGACATGCGGCAGAGTCTTCTGCAGCAGGCAGTAGACAGATGACGCAGGGGTCCAAGAGGACTAGACCTACAGGTGGTCGACCGCGTGACAGAAGATCGTTTGTGAGAGGCACCCGGGGTGGACAACGACTTACCATGAGCGAACAGTGTTACTCATGCGGCGGGGTTGGTCACATGGCTCGTGACTGTCTGACCCACCATACGGATGACCAGAAGATGAACGAAGGACCTCCCAGGCAGAGGCAGAGGTTCGATCGAGGTAGACCGCATGGAGCAGGAGACCGAGGAAGGGGAGCTGGCCATGCAGCTGTAGGTGGACGACACTTCGAGGTGTTGCCACCACCACCACCAGGAGGTCCACCCCGACCGCAGGAAGCTGGCGGACATGGGAGAGCTCAGCTTCAGGCAGCTGAGGCCTACGATCATGGAGCTCCGGGAGCAGATGGACAGGAGCGGGACTAGCTCCAGACCTGGAGACTTTTGTTTATGCTGCTTCTAGCGTTGTTGATGTTTGTTTGTAGATGATTTGTGTCTTTGTACTTTGAGCTGCAGTAATAATAGACACCTTTCATTTGGAATTTACCTTCCTGTCCTCTATTTTTGTTGTTACTAAGAGGTTCCAGTTTAAAAAACCATTGACTTGAACCTCACTTTGAGATACCTACTGGAGGAGACCCAGTGACCACACACTGATGCCGAAAGTGTGACTCAACCCTTGGAGGAGAGAGTAATGGTTGGATCTCTTGGTAGTAGCGCCGAGGCCTTACGATTTCATCCTTGTTATGGGTTAGTATCATCCATGACGGGATTAAATGTATTAGGCAAAGAACGTGGTTCATCCAGGGGATGAGACCAGATTTCTCTTCTCGGAAAAGAAGAAATCTCAGCAGCTCGTGTAGGACCGGAAAGGTCCAAGTCAACTTGGAGCAGATGAGGACAGCTCAGAGCCGGCAAAAGTCTTGTGCTGAGAGGAGGTGGAGACCACTAGAGTTTGAGGATGACGACCACGTCTTCTTGCGTGTCTCACCTCGACGTGGATTACAGAGATTTGGCTGAGGCTTCAAGTTGTCTCCACGCTTCATCGGACCATTGCAGTTCCTCAGCAGGATTGGTGAGGTGGCTTATTGCCTGGCTCTACCACCTCAGTTGCACCGGGTGCACGACGTCTTCCACGTATCTCAGCTGAGGAGATATGCGCACGACCCGACACATATCATTGACCATGGGGAGCTGGACGATGATGATGGAGCGACTTTTGCGGAGGTCCCAATGAAGATCGAGGATTGACAGAAGCAGGTCCTATGTGGATGGTCGATTCCTCTAGTTCGCATCAGATGGCAGCACGAGAACCTCCAGGATAGCACTTAGGAGCGGGAGGCTCAGATGCGTGCTCAGTACCCACATTTGTTTCCCAAGTTTATGATGTATCTTTACGGGGACGTAAATCCCTGAGGTGGAAGTGATGTAAAGACCCGTAAAATTCAAGGAAATTTTTTTTCTTAATTTTCTTTGAAATTTTACAAGAACGCAGTTTCTGACGGCACCTGATTTCGAGTCCCGGTGTGCCCAGAATCATTTTCCGAAGTTTGGCTCGGGTACGTTCAGTGAACGAACGAGTGGGTTTTTCTAACTTTTGAACCTGTGCTCGAAATCGAATTCTGAGGGCACTGATGGAATCACAGCGCCGGTATTTTCTTAGAAACTCCATTTCCGGAGTTGCGTTTGCTCGGGTGTGGTTTTTAATTTTTTGGGTTAAGTTAAGAAATAAAATAAAGTGGTGCGAGAAATTTATTTTATTTCACTTAATGACACTTAAAGCCACTTAAGCTAAGTTGAAGCGGATAGGGTGGAACCCAAAATATCCTACCCACTTGGTAGGATATTTGTGAGGTGGGGCCCTCACGAGCCCCACCATTTCTTTTCCTCTAAGTAAGGCACCCGCGAAAACCTCTTTTAAATGAAAGTCAACCGGTGCGTTTTCTTAAATTCTTAACGCCCCTATTAATTGGGAAGTTAAGTCGTTACCATTAATTCATCGAATTAATGGTTCATTTCTTAACTTTGAATTTCAAATTGTTGGCATAAGAATAAAATAATACCAATGCATGTTTTTCTTGGGGGTGGCTTGTTGAGAGGATTTGGAGAAACTCTTTCTTCATCCTTCTTCGCGAAGAACGCGAAGAACGCAAAGAACGCATCGTCACCAACGAAGAACGCCGGCCTTCGATGAAAGGCGATGAAGAACGCCAAACCCCCAGAGATCGAAGACGCGATGCCATGTACCGTGACGCCGACGATTCTCCTTCCTCGACATTCTTCTGCGGCGTTCCTTCCCCGCGAAAACCTTCGATCAACAACCGATTGAGGTAGGGGATTGCGGTTCTTTCAATTTTCCTTTGTGGATTATATCCTTAACATGGGTTTAATTGGTGCAATTAAATCTGCGTGCTTATAACCCTCGGAGATCATCGATGCGCTGTCGTGTACCGCGACGACAACGACGCCCCTTCCATGATGCGACGATCCTCTTCTTCCGCGATGGTCAATTCCGCGACGAACTCACGTTCGACAACAATGTTGAGGTAGGGGTTTGATTCATTTAAATATTTGTGATTTATACCTGTGGAGTATGATTAAATATTTGTTGTGAGACTTGTAAAACCGCTAACGCGGTGGGTGCGGACCAACGAAAAAGTCCGAACCCACTGTCCTTTTCGTTCTTGGTGTGCGGAACAGCAGGCAACGACAAAACAAGCCGCACGGGTGATGCAAGGTCCTCATAGTGAAGGACGGACCCCATGAGGGCCTTTCGTGAAGACAACATGGAATTCCAACCACCGTAACTCATCTGGTGGTCCACGGAACAACCCATCGGCGCGCCACACCGGCACGGCGGCGCCGGTGGCGGGAGGCGGTGGCACCCGGCGCGCCGCCGGGAAGAACCGTCGCGGCTGAAGCAGCGGCGGCGGACGCGGTCTCACGACCATGTGAGACCGGAGGGGGATGGGATACGTAAGCCCAGCCGCGTCCACTGGCAAGGGCGGCCCCAGGCGGGGCCGCGATTCCCTCACGTGGGGGTAGCACGCCCCCCGCTCCGCTCGGCCGTAACCGGCTGAGCCGACCCGCCTGGCGATCGGGCCGCGCCCGTGCCGGCCGGGCCGGGTCGCGACCAGGTCGGGCCGGGCCACCCAGGCCGGGCCGGGCTGTGCCGACCGGGTCGGACCCAGACCCGGGTCGGGACGACCCGGTTCGAGCCGACCCAGGGGGGGTTGGGCAGGGTCGGTCCGGGCCCAGACCCCCCGTTTTCGGACCTTTTCGGTATTTTGCTCATAACTTGAGCTACGGGCCTCCGATCGATGCACCGTTAGAGGAGATGTGATCCTTGGATCGAGATGGTCGTTTCGGTATATCGCACTCAAGGTTTCGGAGTACTTTGGGTTCAGACGGGTTGGTTTGTACACGAAACCAACCGGGCCCTCAGAGCGGAAACGCTCATAACATGAGCTCCGGACATCTGATTGACGTACCGTCAACTTTGCTGGATTACTATTAGTGCGACGGATCTTTTGGCTTAATCCTCCTGAGGTTTGGACGCAGGTGGAGTATGGTCGGGTTGGTTTTAACTTAAAAACCCACCGGGTCCCTCGGACGAAAAAGACTATAACTCTCAGATCGGGCGTCCGATTGACGCGCCATCTGCGACGTTGAGTTCCTGTTGATGATACGGAACTTTTGGATACCTAAAATCTGGACTATGTGTCATTTGATGTATCAGCCCCTCATCTTGTGGAGAGGACCCTCCCGAACGAGCTTGTTGTGTGCGGGAACCCTAGAGCTGGCTGCGTCTACGACGACAATGAAGACAGTACAGGAATCTTACGTGAGATCGGCAGTGACCACTACGGTACTTTTTGGGATACATAAACGTTGGACTACATGTCAGTTGATGCATCGACCTCTTGGATCATGGAGTGGACCCTCCTGGAACAATTATGTTGTGTGCGGAAACCCTAGAGTAGGTTGAGACTTGACGACTGCTGATCGAACGACTCGGTGTGTTACGGATAGGCCAGTGGGGAGCGCTTGGTTGTAGCAGCAGACCCACGGCGGATGAGCGCTTGGTTGTAGCGGCAGACCCGCGGTACTCAACAGAAGGAGTACCTCTGGAGGCTATGATAGGGATCCCTTGGTTGTAGTGGCAGACCGACGATGGAGGAGCGCTTGGTTGTAGCGGCAGACCTACAACGGAGGAGCGCTCGGTTGTAGCAGCATGGGGGGAGCGCTTGGTTGTAGCAGTAGACCCACGGATGAGGAGCGCTTGGTTGTAGCGGAAGACCCATGGTACTCAACAGAAGGAGTACCTCTAGAGGCTATGAGGGGGAGCGCTTGGTTGTAGCGGCAGAACCATGGTGGGAAGCGGTTGGTTGTAGCAGAAGGCCCACAATACTTGATAGGTGGAGTACTACATCAGTTCAAGGTTAGAGGGAAGCGCTTGGTTGTAGCGGCATACCCACTGTACTTGATAGAGAAGGAGATTCCAAATAGCTATGATTTCAACTTCATGATCGATCCTGTATGGGTCATTGCGGGGGTTAGTACCTACCGATCCTTTGTGGGTCCGACGACTTAGATGAATCAGTGGCTACATCTGATCATCTCTATCATCTTACAAAGTAGTATACATGTGTGAGCTGATATCCTGATTTGCTTTCTTATGTGTATTGTGTTGTGCTATCCTGTGTGGATTTATGTTTTGCTCTCTTGTGTGGACTGGGTTGTACTTGGGCTCGGATGTTGGAGCCGAACGAGAATTGATGACTTAGGTATATGTATGGGCATATACCTAAGCAGTGTCGGATGTTACTTCGTGATTGTATCTTTACTTTGTAGATTATCCTTTCTGGATTCTGGGATACCTTCAGGGGTCTCGGGGTCCCTACTGAGTAGCTTATACTCACCCCTGCACGGGCTATGCCCGCACTACGTTGTGTTGGTTGCAGACGATGGACAACGCTGATCATGGTTGAGGCTTGTGGAGCAGGATGGTACCAGGAGGTGGACCACTGGGCGGGACGAACTCAGAGCGGTCGGCTGGACCTGAGGAGCAGTGGAGGCTATCTATACTCACCCTTTAGGTGGGATTTCTAGTGGATAGCTCGACGTTGCATATTTACTTTTCAGTTGTTTTTTTCCCTTACAGTTGTACTTTACTTTCAGTTTGGTTTTGTATACTGGCCCACTTACTTTTCCTCACTTACTGTTGTACTCAGTTTTTACTTAGTGTTTACTTCTACTGCTTGCTTTCTCTGTGGTGTTTGTTTACTTTACAAAGGCAATTCCTTCCCTTTTTACCAGGATTTACGCCTTGGTGCTAGTCACCAACCCCTAGCCTATGAAAGGTGGGATTGGGGTAGTCACAACACGGGCCCCGAGGACGGGTCGTGACACCAGTCCCCCCCACCTCCCCACCCCAAAACACCCCCACCTCACTGCCCCCCCCCCCAGCCAGCACCAGTCCCCCTACACCACTCCCCCCAGCCCCACATCACCCCCCACACCCCCACTTCCCCCTGCACCACTCCCCCCCACCCACTGCCCCCCCACACACCCCCACCCCACCCCACCACTCCCCCCCCCCCAAAACACCCCCATCCCACTGCACCACTCCCCCAACCCCTCCCCATCCCTCTGCCCCCCCCACCCACCTGCACCCCCACTGCCCCCCAGCACCCCCCCCACCACCCCCATAGCCCCCTAGCACCACTCCCCCCTGCACCCCCACCTGCACCCCCAACCCCCCCCCCCCCCCACCTGCACTTCCCCACCCCCCCTGCACAACTCCCCCCCATCCCCCATCCCCCCTCCTTCACTAGTATTACTCTTTTTCTTTTAAGATATCTTTGGTGTTATTTAGAATACCATTATTTAGAAGTTAGTATTACTCTTCTTCTTCTAGGATATCTTTAATTAAATGAATTCTACGATTCCTTTCCTGAATCGATTCCATTTTTTACTTTAGCTCACTTCCATCGGTCATGATGTTAATGGCCATTTTTCAATGATCCATGATCTGGAATATTCTTCCATAGTGTAGGCAGTTCATCTCTATTTCAACATCCTCTTCACTTCCACCAGCCATGACGTTATTATGACAACAGTCACTATACTTCTGTCCAAATGTCTAGTATAACTATTATTGACAAATAAATCACCTTCTCTTTATATTGTATGCAGTATATCTAGTTTTTCTTGCTTTCTATTTTTGGACAACAACAATATGATCTTGAGCTTTATTTATAGATCCAAGTATTTTATTCATGCTCGTGGCCAAATTGGATGATATGGATGGATTCTCATTATTTAATCACACCCATATTTATACAGAATTTGTTTTTAAACCATGGGTAATAGATAAATATGCATGAGTAACAACAGATTTATCAGGATAGTCCGTCACATTCCTCCATGAGCTTACAATGAAAAAATTAGTGGATCAATTAAAGTTATTTTGACACAATTATGAGTCTTTGTTAGTAATATTATCATCATTAGTTTGTGTGGTAGCTACTCTTATTTTCCTAAAAACATGTAATGATTCAACTTGGGTGACTTCTTGATTTAAGATCGCTATTGTATTTTAATTGAGTGTGGTCACTAGAATGGAGCATGCTCATCTAATAATGTGTTAAAAAAAATGGATAATAAAGACCACTGATGATGAAAAATGGAAGAAAACTTCCTTTGGAAAATTTTAAAAAAAATGAAGTTGGAAACAATATTCCCAAGATGTTTTTAAAGAAGGAAGATCATACATCCTTGGGTAATAAACTTAAGAAGTCTAATCCAAGTGCTAAATATAAAAGGATCAGTTATTCTATCATGAAAGAAGGAGAAAAACTTAGATTCATGCCAACAATCTTTGCTTGTATGTGAAAATAGAGGCAAGAAAAAGCATAATGGAAGATTTGTCCAAGGAGAAAACAAATGAAGGTGGAAGGGGGATGGTGTGGGATGGATGTGGCTGGAGCAGGGAAAAATCACGGCATTACCGTGGCGTGATCACGGCATGACTGTGGCATGACCGTGGTGTGACCACGGCGTGACTGCGGCATGACCGAGGCGTGACCGCGGCGTGACTGCGGCGTGACCGCGGCGTGACTGCGGCGTGACCGCGGCTTGACTGCGGCATGACCGCAGCATGACCGCGGCGTGACTGCGGCGTGTTAGCCCGATCCAGCAACATCAACAGGGCAACATCTTCCATCCAGGGGCGAAGGGAGTGGAAGGAGGCTGGAATGTTCGTGGAAGGGGGCTGGTTGCATGTGCTGGGGGATGGTGCGGGCTAATTCGAAGGTGGCAGGGGGTGCTGTTGCGGGCTGGAATGTTGGTGGCAGTGGGCTGAAATGAAGGTGGAAGGGGGGTGGTGTGGGCTGGATGTGGCTGGAGCAGGGCCAAATCATGGCATTACCGCGGCATGACCGCGGCGTGACCGCGATGTGTTGGCCCGGTCCAGCGACATCTGTGGGGCAGCATCTTCTGGCCTGGAGCGAAGGGAGCGGGAGGAGGCAGGGCAATTGAATTGCGAAAACCAAAAAAATGCTAATATATGGTATTATAAAAAAAATTCCAGTCAAATTAACTACACTAATAAAAAACATATTAATATGACTAGAACTAAATCAAACATCATGAAACCAATTTGAGTAAAGTGGAACCAAACGAAATGGTTTTGAAAAAGATAAAACTGAACCAAACTGAAAATAATGTAACCCAACTGACTCAAACCAATCAAAACTGAATTCAATAAAGCATAATTGAGCATTAAAAAAATGAAACTAATGAAACATACCTGATTGGATCTAAAATTAATTTAATTTAACCGAATAGCCCCAAATCGAACAAAATGACCCTGTTAAAATTAACATAAACAAAAAAAAATGAACCCAATAAAAAATAACTTAGGAAACCTAACCTGGCCCAAACTGAACCAAGGACCTGGACCTTGTGATGAACTTTTAGAAGGCCTCATGCCCGCAGGTTGAGAGGATATCCCAGTCATGTGGTGCTTCACTGTCCTCAACAAGATCCAAAACGCACTGCAAAAAGACAGGGAACCCAAAAATCACAAAAACCCTAATTAAAATTGAGCCAAAGAATAAAAATGGAAGAATCCTTACCTGAATCCGATGTTGAACTCATTGCCTTCTATGGTGGTGGGTAGAATCGACCTCATCATAAGTAACCACATGTAAGTAAATAATAGGAAAATAGTGAGATATAACAACTTCTTATATATATGTGATCAATGTGTCAACTGTACATGATAAATGATACAGAACTCCATAATAAAAAATGAACAAAGAATATTCAGATTGATATGTAAATCCCAATACTGAATAACATGATCGTTAATAAAGTCTTTTTGTTCAAATGAAATATTATTTCATTCAATACATACACAACATAAGAATTGGAGTAATATTATTCTATATCTGTTGAGTATTCCATAATGGAGTAGGTTGCACCACTATCGATGGGAAACATAAAAGATATGAGGGGATAGTGATGCAGTTTCACACCCCTTGGGTTGTGTTGTATTTTTTTGACAAAATGTGTGGAATTTTCCAAAGATGATTTTTTGAAAAGATGGGGAGATTAATGGACACCCCTAAAGTGAGTTTGAGTTAGACATGTTGACAATAAGATGTGGTGGATGAAGAGTGGTGATGGAGCTTGGCCATGTGAGGGAGTTCATATATTTAAAACTACAAATGTAGGTGTTTTCAAGTCCAGCATGTAAGCTTACACAATATCAGGATTCTTCATGTAAAAAATGCTCTAAGGCATGGAAATTTCTCAATACCCATTCAGAATGATTTATTTCTCTTGAAGGAAAATTCACATCCCATCAATAGGCAGATAATTCCTCCATGTTTCCCACTTCCTCTAAAATAGGGTATATATAAAATCTATGGGGATAAAAAACTAGGAAGATATCCCGGTATCTTGTGTCGTGGGGATATAACTACTATTTTAATGGGTCAGTCCCAAAATCATCAATATTTTCCTCTGCATTTCATAAATGAGAGGATTCCATGGTGAAATACCATTTACTAGCCTTATTACCACATTTTATGAATCTTTATCCCCCTGTATCCCCCCTTCCACCCTGGATAGACTCCCCCCCACTCCTTCCAGACAGACCCCTCCCACCCTGGACAGACCCCCCCCCCACTACAGACCGCCCCTACTGAACATACCCCCACCCTGTACCCCCTGGACATGTGTCCATGCCCCCCACTGTAGATCGCCCCTACTAGACATACCCCCCCACCTTGCACCCCCCATGGACATGTGTCCAGGCCCCTTGATACTTACGAGACACAAAAAAAAACAATAAAACAAACAAAACTCTACCACCTAGCATTTACAATTCCAAAAACATGAACCCACTAATCATGATAGAACCATATCCAACCAATAAACCAACAGCTCAGTTATCATATTCTACAACTATTAATACAGATAATAGGCCTGAAAACTAAAGGATTGATCATTCTTGAAACAAATATTCCCAATATAATAATTCCGTCAAACAAGGAAACTTCCAAGATACTACCAAGTATTGTATACACCTAGATTACCCAGAAAAAAACATACTGCATTCAATGATTGACATGAGTTCTGACTATTAGTAACCTAGGTGTGGGATATGAATTCTGACCTAGATAGTTTTTATCCCCTCATACATTCTGCTACTTCAAGCCATAGTATTTCTAATAAATGACAAACTCTCATCAATCGCACAATGGTACCTAGATCTATCATTGATGTTCTCTTACACCATAGAGACATCTGCACACACACACTCCTTTGGGATACCAAGCACTATCATATTCACATTGAACACTTCAGTTGCCAACTATATGGGTGACCCTAAACAAAATTACCCATTGAACTACTATCACCAACTCCTTGGAGATCATCCACATAAATAGAAACATTCTCAATGGTCATCTCACCACCTCACTCTATCGTTTCAATGGACCCGCATGTAACCACAACATGAATTCTCATTCACCAATTCATTCCCATCAAATCATGATTACACTACTCTTTAATATAACAACTTCTTATATATATGTGATCAGTGTGTCAACTGTACATGATAAATGATACATGAATCCATAACCAACAATGAACAAATAATATTCAAATTGATATGTACATCCCAATACTAAATAACATGATCATTAATAAAGCTCTTTATTTTTCAAACATCACCTTAAATTGCCTATTCAAAAATAAAAAAATCACCAAAATATGAGAATTATGTAAACCTCCATCATCACTTAAAAGCGATAAATAGGGATTAGACATTGTTCTTAACCAAGAAAATCCATTACTTGAATGTATAAAATACCTAAAACTCTTCATGCCTATATCCTTCTTAATTTTCTATATTGAAACCTCATTTTTTAGCAGGTTATTCTTCTGGAATTCACCTTTATTCTTAGTTTATATAGGTTTATCAATTTTATAAAGTATAGAATATTCCTTATTTTATTCTTACTCAATCCACTTGGATTTTTCAAACCTATTTGCTAATATGATTAGACAATCTTTTAGTGAATGATCTTCCTTCTTCTTGATTGTATATTCCTTCTTTGTAGAAAATATTTCCGAACATGCGATAATTGGTTCTTTCCTTTTATCTTTCAACAATTATTATTATTATGGAATATATGTCATAAATTCTTAACAATTTGGACTACTTGGTTTCCCTTCCACACACAATTTCAACAGCCTTTAGAGTACCCTTTTTAGGATCCCTTTAAAGCTCCACACTAGAATTTTCAAGCACTATCCCACTACAATATCAAATATTGATACTTAACCCAACACATTGTTATGAATGACATATTAGAAATATAGAATCTCTAAATAGCATATTTACCAATATAAACTCCTCATAATTAACTAAACATGCTTACTATACCAACCACTATAGGTAAATCATTAATTTTGGTGTGGTCTTGGAACCAAATATGGTTCATCCAACATCCATATACAAATAATAAATTCATCCATTTACTGTCAAAGTTCATACATTTCACAACCTTGATAATGATCACCATCCCTTGATATGGATTTCACTCAAAAAGGACAAGTATGAATCTCCCCACTATAGTATTATCGATACCATCATCAATCCTACATACCCATGTCTAGTGCCTCATATCAAATTACGATCACTATAAAAGATCCTAGCCCAATAATCTCAACAAAATTTCTTCATTTAAAAACTATCATCATTCAAACACACATTATATACAACATAAATAATACATTAAAAGATATTAAATAGAGAAATCCAAATTATAGAAAAATAATAATAACTTTAGGAATACCTCATCAAGGGAGATAGGGATGAATTACTAATTAGTACTAACTGATGATATTTGTATGCCATTATTCTTGAAAACCTAATTAGGGTTAATTATTGTTTCATGAAGGTTGTGAGAAAAAACATTATCCAAGATAGGAAAATTTGAATCCTTTCCATCTACAAAAGATCATATTAGGCCCCAAAAATCCAATAAGAATCGGTTTGTGGGTCATAATAAAATTTATGTGGGCTCTGGTCATTTGGGGGTTTCTATTCCCTTGAAATTTCCTATAGAAAACCTTCATTAGGGGGGAGGAGGGGGGTTCTCTGTGTCCATGGGCCCCTACCTTATGCCACATTACAATGAACCTTATAATTCATTCCCTTGCCTTTATTTTTCCCTATGATTTCCAAAGATTCATTCACTGCTAATGCAACAAACAGGGTTTGTTAAACAAGTTTAGAAAAAATTTGACCCTCCCCCTAACCTGTAGAAATTTTTACTTTTCTAGGGGTGTGGGCATCATTAGGTTCATCCGACCAAAATGCCCCACTAATGGGAGTGAACATATTGTTGGCCTGTGGGTGCTCAAAAATGTCTTTTGCTGGAGAAACCCTCCGGGTAGCCTTGGAATGAGGAACCTTCATGAAAGGATCCTCATTTCTGGGGGCCACAATGCTGGGGGCCCAACCAATCCATCTTTCCATTAAATATCACTAGGGGATGATGGTTTTATCTTTGAAAAATTAGAATTGGAAGCCACTTCATCAATATTCTGGACAATCCAAGTTGATCCTACTGGACTAATCACTATATGTTAGATGGATAGAGCAGTCCCATTTCTGGAAAGTAGGTGGTTGACAGCAAAATCGTCAAGGGGTCGGGATAGTGTGCAATCCTCCCCATGCATAGAGTTGGGGCTAAAGTCACCCACCATTAGAACCATAGGAAAAAAGAATGTCTGGACTCCTAGTATGTCCAAGACTAGATGCAGCAGGCTAAGGGAATCCTTGGATGGTTCTGATCCTGTGATATCAAGATGAGTTTGATTGAGGTATTACTTGGACTCTTTAGTGGTGCCCAGAATTTACCCAGTAACAGGACAAAAAACATCAGCATGTTGTCCACACTCCCTCAATAGATAATCTTGCACCTCAACCCCCTTAAAATTATACTGAACAGAGATAAAATTCTACTTCAATGTCATTAGTCTGGTATTTTTTCCTTTCATCCTATGACATGTAGCTTTGTCATGTCCTTTGACCTTGAAAAAACTGCATTCTTTTTCCCTATTGTAATCCGAAAGAAGATGTCCAAAATACCTAAAACCAGAACATAACTTGGACCTCCTCTCATAATAAATATGTAATATCATTCTATCATTTCTTATTTTCAAAAAAACTTCCTCAACCATGGTGAAATACTTATCAAACTCCACAAAAACTAAGGCAAAATGTCCAAACTACAGGTTATCAGTTTTCTTATCCAATCTAATTAGGTTCCCCAAAGAGTGAGAAATATACCCTATAGGATCCTTGTATTCAAATACAACCTATTATACTTATAGATATGTATACAAATTTTTTCATGTATGTTCTAGACATTAGAGGGAACAAAGTTTCTATCCCATACTTATATTCTTATTAAACCTAGTTTCAAAGGTATTGACCCCATACTCCATGCACAATATAATCATGTAGATTAATTTCTTCACAATCTAATCATATAGATTAAATACAACCTATTAAACTTATTGTAGCTTCGTCATTTCCTTTGACCTTCATGGCGTTGTAGGATTAATTTCTTCACAATCTAATCATGTAGATGTTATTTGTAAAATAATTATGAATGATCTGAATTTATACACACATTTATAACAAATAACATCAAACCATATCTCAAGGAAGACCAGTGCACACTAAAAAAGTTCTAGGAATCCAAAAATAACAAAAAATCTAATTAAAATTGGGCTAAATGAAACAGGAAGATGAAAATCAACCTCAAAACGGTGGTGGGAGATCCAAAAGAGTCTGATTTTCTTCGACTTCAGTGGAAAATTATGAAACACGGCCTAATCCGAACCAAGAGACTCATTGCTCACCCTAACAAAGAACAAAATAAAAAGAATGTGGTTAACCCGTGAACTAGGGTTCGACTGAACAAAATAGGGTGATGGGGAGAATAGAAATCGGCCAAAAGAGGAAGAAGAATGGAAGAGGATAGCTTACCTCGCGACGCCAACCAAGAAACCGGAATAAATCCTATGAAATCACAGGAAGAAGAGGACTCGGGAGAGGGATGGTGGCGCACGTGGCTAGAGAGAGAGAGAGGGGAGAGATGGCCGTGCAAGACAGGAACCAGAGATTCGGTGGGGAGGAGGTGACAGAAACTAGAGATGGTGTAGGGCTCGATCTTGATCAGGAGGGGATAGAAGTCGGGAGGAGCGCGAGAGTAGAGACCTGATATCAAATTGGAAAACACACTGTATACCAACGGTTATTAAATTAAACCATGGAAATTAGGATCATATATCCATGGACCAATAAAACCATAGCTATAGGTCTATGGCTATAACATCCATTTGTAGTAGTGTACCTTTAAACTCAAGATAGCATGATCTCAACATGTATTCCAGAGTTTGAATAGTCCTTTTAGACTGTCCGTCAGTTTGGGGGTC
Organism: Viscum album; assembly: GCA_963277665.1. Lineage (NCBI taxonomy): Eukaryota > Viridiplantae > Streptophyta > Magnoliopsida > Santalales > Viscaceae > Viscum > Viscum album. The sequence continues at coordinate 1,332,153,345 of OY728132.1, read as the reverse complement.
ATAAATAATACACATACGAAGCTCATAATTCAATGAATTATGGATAATTTTCCAGAATTTTGATGTAAAACGAGGATCATGATCAGAAACAATTGATAAGGTTACACCATGATGTCTTACAAATTCATTAATATATAGTCTTGTTAAACGTTCAAGTGGTAAATCTTCCCTTATAGAAAAAAATGTGCTTATTTTGAAAGATGTTCAACAATGACCCATATCACATCATTCTTTATTGGATTCTTTGGTAGTCCCAAGAAAAAGTCCATTGTAATATCATCCCATTTCCACATAGGAATAGGAAGGGGTTGCATGACTCCTCTAGGATGTTTTCTTCTAGCCTTCACCTTTTAACAAACCAAACATCTCGACACGTAATCAGCAATATCCCTCTTTATGTTTTCCCACAAAAAAAGTTCCTTCAAATATCTATACATCTTAGTTCTACGAGGGTCTATTAGTGAAATTTGATTTATGAGCATCATCCAACAATTACCTTTTTAGATCAGGTATATCGAGAATACAAAGCCTCCTCCCAAATTTCAAAATTCCATCTTCAAATATAAATTCAATCAATCTTCCATCATTCATAGCTTTAATTTTATTTTGAAACTCCTCATCATAAATATGAGAACTTTTTATTCTTTCTAATAAAGAATGTTTGGAAACCATTTAAATAATTATCGATGTTTTTCCTTCCATGATTATTCCCATGTCTATCTTTACTAGATCCATGAACATAGAATCCCTATCAACTCTCATCTTATTCAAAACTCCATGATTCTTTCTACTCAAAGCATCTGCCTCCTTATTTTTTTCCCCATGTGGTAGTGTATAGTGAAATTATAATCCTTGAGTAGTTCAATCCATCGTCTTTGCCTCATATTGATCTCTTTCTGTGAGAAAATATATTTCAAACTCTTGTGATCGGTATATATCTCACATTTTCACCATATAGATAGTGTCTCCATATCTTCAAAGAAAATATTATAGCTGCTAACTCAAGATCATGAGTTGGATAATTTTTCTCATGAGTTTTCAACTGCCTTGATGCATAAGCAATAACTTTACCATTTTTCATAAGGACGCAACCTAGCCCATTCTTTGATGCATCACTGTATATTACAAATCCATCACTTCCATATGGAAGATTAAAAATTGGAACATTGACCAAATATTCTTTTCAATTATTAAAATAATTATATACATTCTTTTTTCCACACAAACATAACTCCTTTACGTGTGAGCTTGGTTAGTGGGTTATCCAGTCGGGTAAAATTCTGAACGAAACGCCGATAGTAACCTGCTAAGACAATAAAACTGTGTGCCTTGGTTATGTTTGTTGGTGTGGGAAAATCGTGGATTGCCTTTGTCTTTGTAGGATCAATTAGGATTCCATCCTTAGAGACAATATGTCCTAGAAAAGAAACTAATTGAAGCCAAAACATTCACTTGCTAAACTTCATATATAATTCATTTCTTATAAGAGTTTTCATAATAGTTTGCAAGTGATTCTCATAGTCTTCATATCTTTTAGAGTATACTAGTATAAAATCGATGAATACCACAAAAAAGTTATCATGATATTCCATGAAAACTCTATTAATTAAATCCATGAAAATAGATGGTGCATTTTTTATTCCAAAGGGTATCACTATAAACTCGTAATGTCCATACCTAGTTCGAAATGTTGTCTTTGGAATATATTCATTCCTCAAACATAGCAGATGATATCCAGATCGAAGTTCAATATTAAAAAAGTTTTGTGATCCCTAAAGTTGATCAAATAAATCCTCAATTCTTGGAAGAGTATACTTATTCTTTATTATAATAGAATCAATTTCCCTGTAATCAATGAATAGCCCCATGGATCTATCTTTCTTCTTGAAAAAGAGGACAGGGGATCCCCATGGAGAAACACTAGGTCGAATAAATCATTTTTACTCAATTCATATAGTTGTTTCTTTAGATCCACTAATTCCATTGTGACCATTCTATAGGTAGTATTTGATATAGGTCTTGCATCATGAATTAAATCAATAGAGAACTCAACTTCCCACTCTGGTGGATGTCCAGATAAATCCTATGGAAATACATCAATGTATTCTTTCACTATATACACATATTCAATTTGAATATTCATTTACTCTCCCATAGATATTGGTTTATCTTCCTCTCTAATTATTGAATATATTAGATCTACTAGGGATGTATCTAGATAATAATTAGGTGGCGAGGTTTCTACTCTAAAAATAATGGATTCTACACCATTTTCAAAAATTGTATGTTCCTTCTTCTTGTAATAGATCTTCACATCTTAGTTTGACATCCAATTCATACCAAGAATTATATCATATTCATTCATTGTTATGATGATAAGGTTGGAAACTAAAGAATGTTTATGTCATGAGGGGGACTAATTGACATTCCATGGTTGCAATGATACATTCCTTATAAGTTTTTACTAACAACTCCTTTATTAAATCAAATTGGACTTGTCTAATTATCTTGGAAAATTTGGAAGATATAAATGAATGAGATGATTCAGAATCAAGTAAAGTGTTGGCTAAGTTTGAGGAAACTATTATAGTACCTGCCACTACATCATTAGAAACTTCAACCTCCGCAGTTGTAATCGCATATGCTTTCCCTTGCTCTCGTAGCCTTTTTTAGGCAAGTTTCATTGGCTCTTAGGATACTCATTTTCATAGAGTCCCATATCTCTATAATTGTAGCATTGAACATCATCAAATTGCTTCTTTAAGTTGAATTCATTTGATCGATGACTCTTTTCTCCACACTTATAGTAGAATCCCATGCCTTTCAAGCATTTCCCATGATGATTCTTTACACAGTTCTTGCATAATGGGAATTTCTTCATTCACTTGTTCTTCTTTGACACTTTACCTTTTATTTGGTTATTATAGTACCGCTTCTTATCTTGGTTTTTCCTTGAAGAAACTTGTTTAAGAAAATTCCTTCATTGTTTTGTTGTCACTTGATACAATTTCATCATATGAAGAAAATGTTTGAGAAGCCAGTGTCCTTCGAAGACTTGTCTTCAGACCTTAAAAAATGACCAATCTTGTCTTTCGAGTGTCGGAAATAATATATGGAATACATGTCTAGTCTTTTGAAGGTAGCCTCATAATCTACAAAACTGTCTTCTTCCTTCTGCTTTAAGCTAAGGAATTTCCTCTTCATTTCAATTCATTTCTCACGAGGGAAATATTTTTCAAATAATTTTTCCTTAAAAGTTATCCATTCCATATCTTCTACTTCTTCTTCCTTAGTGGTATTCTAGATAAAGGACCACTATTGATCGGCGTCACCCTTGAGACAATATGACTTCAGTACTACCTTTTCATTTTCATTATATCTTAATACCATGAATATCATTTCAAGGGACTCAATCCACTACTCAGCAACCACTAGATTAGTAGTCCCACTGAAAGATGGGGGCTTCTGCCACATGAAACGATCCATCACAGGTGTGGAATGGTTATTTGTCACAACCTGAGTAAGTTTTCCCAATATAGTCATGATCTGATCTGCTCCAACATTGAATGTGTTGACTTTCTCAGTGGGGAGATCCCTACATTTCCCATGAGTATTAATTACCCTCTTTCCATTAGGTTCCATTTCTAAATAATGGGATACAATATATTAGGTTATGAATCTCAAATATAAAATCACATAACATACACTAAAATTCTATGAATATCTAACCTCATAAATGTGGTTTCTCTGAGAAAAAATTTACATTAAAATACTTCATAATGGATTATAAATAAATTTTAATTATCCTAAGCATATACCCCAGGAGTATCAATACCAATATTGAAGCAAGGCCCATTTTTATATACCAAGATACCCCGGGTTAAGCCCAAAACTCCTTATCAGAGTTTTCACTCCTAGGTATATTTTTTCCAGAGCCACCTCTACCTATTTGTATCCAGTCAGGGATGTATTTGATAGAAAGATTCACATAATCTATTTCTTACCAAAATACCCGGGAATTCTTGTACATTTATCCTCAAATAATACCTTAGGGATTTTTTCCCTACTATACATTTCCTGCTCTAGTTTCCATGTTTTCTAATAAACATTCTCTGAGAGAAACTGTAACACCCCGACCCATCTAGACTAGAGCCGGTGCATTAATTGTTATATTGGCATGGTTAGAAGTAATTAAAACCAAAAGGAAGTATTATTTTATTAGTCTCTAAGAAACTAGATACATAAGTGTAACAAAAATTACATTGGTAAAGGTAACAAGTTACAGTACATAAAAAAACTAAAAATTGCATCCACAGAAACTCAGTAAAGAATCTCCTCTTCAAAACCTTTTGGAGGTAAAAAAATGGAAGGGGTGAGCTCAAAGGCTCAATAAAAAATAGTGTAAGTAGGAATTCAATAATAAGTGAATCATAAAAAATTTACATAATCATTGTGACATAGTGAATAAATAAAAAACTCGCGCCATAAAAAAATTGAGAATGAAACTGCATCTATTGATTTCGTCATAGTGAAAACCTCATGGATGGTAATAACTGCTAATGAATAAATAGAATTATTATTAATTAGAATTCATGTATATAGAACATTATACCATAATACCATTAAAACGGTTTAGTCTTGTAGGTAAAAACCCATCTGATTTTTTGGAAACAAACTCGAAGGGTTTGTCTCCAACTGATTTGTCTCATGAGACCTGTTGATGCATCGAGGGGATATAGCAGGCCCCACCTACCACTGAATGTCCAAATCATTCTTAATACATTGATTTAATAAAAGATCAATATGCCTTTTCAATATCTTTATATAGTAGTGAATATGGATTCATCAATATTTCCATAGTTAAAACAACTTTCCAAATTAACACCATATGTGAAATGGTATACAACATAAGGCAACAGTAATATCTATGCTAAAATAAAATCTATATTTTCCATAATTATAATTTCAAATGAAAGATTATATCAAATTTGTAGTATATACACCACATATGAAATATTAGGTGCTTAATACAAAGTAAGTCACAATGAAATGGAAAATTGACATGAAGCCAATTACCAAATTGTAATCAATCGTTTCATGAAACCAAGAATTAATAATTATCAAATGAATCATTTAATACCATGAAAAAAAATAAAATCATGATATTATATATAAAATGGTAGAAAACATACACCACATGAAAGAAATGAGTGGAGAACAATGGAAATCTCATAGAATTAAAAGTGAGATAAGAAACCCCTTACCTTATACTCGAGTGTGTTCTTCATTTGTTTTAATGACCTGAATAATCAAATTTAGCTTCATTAATTAATAATTCTAGAACCTCCTATACATTTAATTGATTTAGTATAACTTTATTAGTTTCATTAATTACCCTTTTTATGAGTTTAAGAGGTTCAATTTTATTGTTTAGAACACAGTTTCTTCCTTGTTTTTCTTGATCGGTTTACTTGTATTCATAAATGGAAGTTCATTTGAAGCGTGGTTAAACATACAGAATTGTTAATATTTATTATTAATGAGATTTAAGAGATATAAATTATCTTATAATGATTTTGGTTTATATACACAGATGATGAATCATTAGTTAAAAGGTAATTACAAACATTTGGATTAACTTGGCGTTTTTTTCATAATAAACTTGTTTTGTATTACTTTTTTATATTATGAGTGTGTAAGTATTACATAACATTAGTGAGATGAAATAAATATATTTTGATCTAGTTAAACCATAAAAATTGTTTGATGACCATAATTTAATGTGGTAATGAAAATTCAGAACTCGTCATCCTTGAATGTGATAAATTAACACATCTCGGACGGTGTTTTCATTTTTAGTATAAGAGGAGGGGGAAAGATAGATAATAATAAAATATTCCATTAGGATAATATAATTAAATTTCATTTAAGGTACTGGAATTATAATATAATTTGGATGAGGGGATATTAGGAAATAATTATAAAATAAAGGAACTCAAAATAAAAGAAAAATTGAGAAACCACTCACAAAAATTCGACAGCCTAACAACATCACTTAAAATTTCATAAAACAATTTGATGAAAAAATGGGGTCTATCATCAATCTTAAATAATATATAAATAAAGGGGGATATGGAATGACGTATTCCAATATAATCCAATTGAAAATAAATGATAAAACAGAAAATGGAAGCTTTAAGAAAAGAGAAGGGTGGTAAATTCTCTTACCTTGAAGAATAATTCCCAAAACATAAAGGTTGGGACCTTGGGGGATTGAGGACACCTTGGGAGGACTAATAGGGAGGTAATACCACCAGATCTTCAAGGATAATGAGTTTGTAATGAAATAAAATTAAGGGGGTGAGTGGGTATTTATAGTAAATGAGAGGGAGTTTTCTATTAATTAAAAGGGACACCTCATTAGTGGTTTTTGAAAAACCATGGGCTTTCCCATGGTATTTTTCCATGGTTTTTGCCAATTTGGACACCTAATGTCATATGTTACTATAAAAAATTCTACCAGCCTTTTATATTTAATTATTACATCATTATGAGTTCATTAAACTACCAAAAACTCAAAACTGTATTTTTACTATTCATGAAAAAATCAAGTATTTTAGAAAAATCCCAAAAAATCACCCTAACCATTTTCCAACATAAGGAATTAAAAAATGAACTCCAGTTTTTGAAAATAAACTTCTAAGCATTTTTTATTTAATTTTTAAATAAAATCATAGTAATTTCAAAAATAATAGTTTTAAAGGTATAATTAGTTTTATGTCGCATTGAAAAATTAATTAAGATCTTATTATCTTATTACCTTAGGAAAATAAAATATTATCATTATTTACTATTCATAAGGGTCATATTACTATTAATATTAATATTCATAAGGTTATTTTACTATTCATCAAAAATTAAGTTGGTTCTATCAGTCTCCAAATGACTTTCTGGTCAGAACTCTAGATGACCATTTTTTGAAATTCAAAACACAAAAGTTAAAAATTTATGTTTAATGGATATGTTATGACTATCTTCTAAAAAATAGTGTTTTTTCAAAGGAAAATAGTGATTTTTGAAATATAGGCTATGAATAAAATGTATTTAAGGGAATAATAGCATAAAATGTTTGGGGTGTTATAGTTTACATGTGAATGAGCATGGTTGAGTTCATCTCAATGTGCCTCACCAGTCAGTAGGTGAAGGTTAAGCATAGGTTTGTTAAAGCCCCTTGAGATCCCAAAGTATAAATGGGATGGAATATACATAGACTTTATGAAAGGTATTCTATAGACAGTCTAAGTCCATGAATATTTCTAGGAGATAGTTGACTGAATTATGAATTTGGTGGACTTCCTTACTATCATAGAGTAGGGTTTAGTGGAATTTTTTTTAAAAATGTATGTATGGGAGACTATTTACCTTCATGGGAGTCCCTCAACTATTATCTCTGATTGTGATTTTTGGTTCATGTCATGGTTTTGGAGAGTCCTCTAGAAGGAACTTAGGATCCATATGAGGATGAGTACAACCTTCCATCCCTAGATAGATGGGTAGAATGAGCACACTATATAGGTGTTGGAGGATATGATGAGGGATTACATGTTAGACATTGGCTGGAGATGAGAGGATCACTTCCCCTAGGTAATTGTTTCATGCAATAATAGCTACCAATATACTATTGGCATGGAACCTTTCGAGGTCATGTACGGGAGACCCTTTAGGTCACCCTTATAATGGAGAGAGATTGGTGAGGCATATCTAGTGGGTCTAGAGATGATGTAGGTGATGATGTAGAAGGTCTAGGTCATCCATGAGCAAATGAGGATAGCTCAAAAAAGTAAAAAATCTTACATATATTGACATTTTAGTCTCTTGGATTTCGATCAGGAATACCATGTTTTCTAGAGATTATTGTCACAATGAGGATTGCAGAGATTCAGTAAGGGAGGAAAGCTTCCCGTAGGTTCATCAGACCATTCAAGAGCTTGCAGAGAGTTTGTGAGATTGTTTACTACCTCTCCCTACCCTGAAAATTGGACTGGTTGTATGAAGTCTTCCATGTATCATAGTTGATAAGATACGTGTATGGCCATACACATATTATTAACTGACAAGAGATGGACATTAAGGATGGATCCACGTTTGCAGAGCACCTAATGGAGATTGAGGGTCTATGGGAGAGTACCTTGTGCGTATGCACCATCCTCTTGGTTTATGTTGATTATATCCTAAAAGTAGATAATATTAATTTTTTATAATATAATATTCATGTTCTTTATTAATAATAGACACCATTATTAGTGCATTTTACACATTTAACATTATTTAACATTATGATTGTACTTCCTTCTTAAAATGAACTATTACATGGTACCTTCTTGAACATCTCATAAAACACATAATTGTCTTGATTTTATGTTTATATTTTATTTTCAGGTCTCCTAGGATATAAGGAACAATTCATTCTTTTTTAGCACTTGGATATTCAATTTGGAAGACCACCAAAGTGGGATTTGAACCAACCACATTCTCAGCGAAGTGATTTGGACAATAAACCAATAAAAGTACTGTAGAGGACGTAATTGAATCCCAATGATTCTGAAAATATAAATGAATATAGAATATATTATTGGTAACATTTCATTTAACATTTTCCCAAGCTAATTCGGATGTTTGAATGGTGTTCCAGGCGGCCCAAGTTGATGATGAAATTCTGGGCCAGATTCTGAGGCCCAGAAAAATAACCCACCATTTAAATCATATCTCGCAAAATGAATATTATTTTGGGCCCATATTTTACAAGATTTTAGAGGAATTATGGGGATACATTTTATCCTTCTATGGCCTACTCTAATTCGTTCATCTAGAATGTACTTTCGGCGCGTCCTGTCGGTGGATGCAACCTGGATGCCATTTCAGGGGAAGAGTGGAAAAGTCTCATCTCCATTAATTTTCCACCCACCTTTCCCCACCACAATTAATTAAAGGAAAATGGGATGATGGGGGATCATCCAAAGGCTTCCACAATTCCTATTTAAGGCAGTAGTGGTGGAGGGTTTGGAGGATCTTGGAGCTTTGTTTTCTTGGTAATGTTATTATGACAATTTGTCTTTGTAACGTTCTTCTTTATCATGTAAGTTGTTCAAATCACCTTAGTTTTCAATAAAATTTATTCTTATTCTCTTATTATTTTCTTCTTCATATCACCTTGATACCTTTTTCTCAAGGTGTTTACTTTTTCACACCAAACCTTGTGATTTTGTTCACACAACAGTGGAGTGATCGTTATTTTATTGTTTTTACTTCTTCAATTCCACCCTCGTAAGTCTATGTCCCGCTTTTGTTGACAAAATGTCATAAATGGAGGGATAACTATTTTATGGTTTGATCTAAATGAGTATCAAGGGGATGTATTGGATTTTATTTATCACTCTCTAAATGTTATTAATTTCTTTTATTTGACTTTCTTTCATTTAATGATTTTATCTCTTCCTCTTCCTTATTGAAGTTATTCACCCCACTTTTATGAGCTAATTAGATCCTTTACCTTGGAGTGCTCGTAAAAATGATCCTACAAGTGTATAGGTGATTATCTTGTGTTTGTGAAGGTTTTTAATCAGTAAGTGATGAGGTTAGTTTGAATTCATTGCATGAACCCTTCTCAAGTTAATGAAATTGAAATTGTAAAAAAATAATTCATCCAATCCAGCCCGAGCAATAACCTAGGATCAACTCATTTTCTCATAATTTGAATTCACATAGATCTCTAAGTTCTCTTTTAAAACCATATAAAATCAACCCATGCTGGCCACTTCATAGCCAAAAACCCATCTCTTTTTATTGTGTTTCTAAGGATCTACTTAGGTCTATGGGGATTCGACAACCCAAGCTACACTGCAAGTGACCGCTTAACCCTTAGAAATTGGGTAAATTTGGGCAAAACAAAATTTTTGCACCGTTTCCAAGGACCCAAGTAAGTTAATTTAGATGCTATCATCATTTTCTCACCCAAATCTCTCTATTCTCACCCCTATCTCTTTTCCTTACCCCTTTCTGTTTGTGTGTGTCCTGAGAATCTAGAATCCAACATTTTGTCTTCTCCAATGGAGTATCTTCCAAATTACCATGTCATAAACTCATTCTGGAATCAAATGGGAAATAAATATTGGAAATCCCCTAAATTATAAAATTTCTTTGATCAACCCTTGATTAATTACCTCACACTTGGTGACATGTACAATCATTGGGATGATGAATATTTAAAGGAAAATTTTCCATCCCTCTCAAGGATGGTTAAAGAAATGAATCTTGGGGAATTCCATGATGATCAACCACATACAAATTCTATTCCTCAAACACTGATTGAAAAATTATGTAATCAAATGGATATAATGAGTTCCGATGTATCATCTTTCAGTTTAGAACTACAATGAATTAATACTTGTGAGGAACTCATCCCCACACCAATTGTACCTTCCAAAACCTTATACGGGGTGTCTAGTTTCCCAAAAACCTCTCATGAATTTATTGAAGAACCAAACTTTGGATTTGGGGTAGGGGAAGTGAATCAATATATTTTTGAAGGGTCTTTAAATCAGGAGGAAATTGATTTCATGTATTCACAAGAGAGAAATTTGACATCGTGGATTGAGTCTCATATGTATAACTCTATTGATGATTTTTCAAAAAAAAAATCACTGAACCATTGAGAGAACTTAAAAACATTGATTCCATAACCATTCTTGACACCAATCTCTCTAATTTGGTGGTTGAATATTCTATTATAAAGGAACCAATTTTGTTGAGAAATTTGGAAAATGAAACTGATTTGGATTCAAAATCTCAACCTGTGTTTGAATGTCCTATACAACCCAATATCAAAATTATTATCCTTCCTTCCCCACCCAAGTATCCCTTGATAGGTTATAATTATTATCTTTCAATTGGAATTTATTCTTCTCTTGAAACCAATAAATATGGAATGATCATTGATTTCTTTGGAAAGACTATAGAGGAATCTAGATCAACCATTTCTGATATTCCTTGGATTTTACCACTCATTGTAGAATATAGGTTTGTACATGACAGAAATTATAAACAAAGAATCAATCTCAATAAATTATAAGTGGAGAAATATGGGGTCCCTAAAATGTTGAAAGTTGGTATTGGGTAAGTTAGGGGGTTTAGGTCGAGCTAGAGACGTTAAACAAAAGCGCTGCATGGGAGGCAACCCGTGGTTTTCATGTTTTACTTTATTTAATTAGTACTTCAAACTATTGACATGTTCTTCTTTAATGAGTAAGGATGGGTATGAAAGGGGAGCACCATATTCATCCATGTCAGATGGTGTGATCCCTGAGTAATACCTTACCCAGAAATTTAAGAGAAGACAATGTATCGTCGGTTTATTTTATTTTTATGTTTTTGTAGGTTAAAGGAAAAAAATAAAATAATAATAATTTAGATTTCTGACATGTTCTTCTTTTATGAGTAAGTATGGGTATGAAAGGCGAGGACCATATTCCTCTGTGCCACGTGGTGTGATCCTTGAGTAATACCTTACCTAGAAATTTAAGAGAAGACAATGTATCATCAGTTTATTTTATTTAATTTTTATGTTTTTTAAGGTTAAAAAAAATACAAAAAAAAATCAAAAAAAATTAAGGGCATGTCGTAGGTCATTGAAAAAATCTGGTCACAAATATCCAAGCCATTGGGACTCGAACCAGGACTGAAGGGAGACTGGGGAATGCATTTTCAACATCAACCACTAGGTGACTTCATTCCACGATTTTAATTTTCAATGTCTTATTTGAACTTCTACCATAACCCCTTCTAATTTTTCATTTCTTTAAACACTGGGGACAGTGTTATTCTATGCTGGGGGGAGATAAAATAAAATCATTGATTTTGTTTTCATCATAAAATGTGTGGAAAGAAAATTTTCATAAAACTTGAACATGATAACACACATTGGAAAATATGAAATTGGATATCAAATAATTTTTAATGCCTTGATTCTGATTTTAATTCAAGTTTAAGTTAATGTGCAGAGATTTTGGAAAGTGCAGTTTTCCAATGTGATTTTTAACCGTTTATATTTTCATCCATTTATTTAAAAAAAACACAATGCACATCCTCTAGATTGTGGGGTATTATTTCGAGTTCTTGGGGTCCATAATAAATTTCATAGGGTTGGTGATCATTTTAATTTTAACATGAGTATTCAAAAAAATTCAAATGTGCATAGAGCAATGGATTGACCTAATGTGTGGATTTCAGCACTTGGGGATCGTGACTCCATAGTTTTCTGGCACAGAGTTGGGAATTTTATCTCTTTTTTGTGGTAATTATATTTTGTTTTTTATTTATTTAACTCAAGATGATGCCCGAGTATGTGAGCTTCACTTGGTTCCCTAAGGTCTTTGAGCCTGGGAGTCATCGGCAAAGTCTTGCTACATGGGTTTACTCGATTGAGTTCAATTTCAATTACCATGGAAAAATTGAAAAAAAACAAAAAAAAACAAAAAAACAATTTTTTTAAAAAAAATGAATACTCATCTTAATATTTAGTTTTTATTCCTCCTAATGCCTCCATATTTTCTCCCTCGAATGAAAATTAACCCCCTGTGTCTATTGTGATGCACAACTCTTTATAATGCTTAATTGAAATTGGATGAAATGTGGCGATGAATTTGAACAAAGTAATGGGCTTGGGATTGGGATATTCCTATGGACCTAGCTTTTTTTAATTGATTTTGATGGGTTTCATAATTTTTTTGGTATGAGATTTTTGGGTGAGAAATGTGTATTAAAATGTTTTTGGAAAAGGGAATTCAAATTTCATATTTTTGAGAAATATTTTGCTCAGGACTAGAAAAACTCAAGTAGGGGGTGTGATTATCCCCTAAAAGAGGCTAATATTAATTTTTTATAATATAATATTCATGTTCTTTATTAATAATAGACACCATTAATAGTGCATTTTACACTTCGAACATTATTTCACATTATGATTGTAATTCCTTCTTAAAATGTACTATTACATGGTACCTTCTTGAACATATCATAAAATAAATAATGGTTTTGATTTTATGTTTATATTTTATTTTCAGTTCTCCCATGATATAAGGAACAATTAATTATTTTGGAGCATTTGGATATTCAATTTGGAAGACCACAAAAGTGGGCTTTGAACCAACCACATTCTGGGCGAAGTGATTTGGACAGCAGCCCAATAAAAGTACTGTATAGGACAGAATTAAAGCCCAATGATTCTGGAAATTTAAATTAAGATAGAGGATATTATTGGGAACATTTAATTTAACATTGTCCCGATCTAATTCGGATGTTTGAATGGTTTTATATGCATCCCAAGTGGATGATGAAATTTTGGGCTAGATTCTGAGGCCCAGAAAAACAGCCCACCGTTTAAAACCTATCTCTCAAACCGCATATTATTTTGGGCTGAAATTTTACATGACTTTAAAGGACATCTGGATATACATTTTATCCTTCTATGTCCTAATCTAATTTGTTCATATAAAAGGTCTTTTAGGAGATTATTTCTGGTGGATGCAAGCTGGATGTCATTTCGGGGGAAGAGTGGAAAAGTCCCATATCCATTAATTGTCCACCCACATTTTCCCACTAAAATTAATTAAAGGCACATTGGATGATGGGGGATCGGAAAACGTATTCCAAAATTACTATTTAAGGTAGTATTGGTGGAGGATTTGGAGGATATTGGAGCTTTGTTTTCTTTGTAATGTTATTATGCCAATTTTTCTTTGTAAAGTTCTTCTTTCTCATGTAAGTTGTTTGAATCACCTTAGTTTTGAATAAAAGTTCTTATTATTCTCTTATTCTGTTCTTATTCATATCAATTTTATAACTTTACCTCAAGGTGTGAACTTTTTCACACCAAACCTTGTGATTTTGTTCACACAATGGTGGAGTGATCGTTATTTTGTTATCTTTACTTCTTCAATTCCACCCTCGTAAGTCTACTTCCTGATTCCATTGACAAAATGTCATCAACGGAGGTCCCAATATTTTATGTTTTTATCCAAGGGAAAAAGAAAGGGTCTGGATTTGATGTTATTTATCACTCTCTAAATGTTATTAATTTCTTTAATTTGAGTTTCTTTCATTCAATGATTTTCTCTCTTCCTCTTACTTATTGAAGTTATTCACCCCACTTTTATGAGCTAATTAGATCCATTACCTTGGAGTGATCATGAAAATGATAATACAAGTTTATAGGTGATTATCATGTGTTTGTGAAGGTGTTTAATCAGTAAGTGATGAGTTTTTTTGAATTCATTGCATGAACCCTTCTCAAGTTAATGAAATTGAAATTGTAAAAAACTAATTCATCCAATCCACCCCGTGCAATAACCTAGGATCAAATCCTTTTCTCATAATTTTAATTCACATAGATATCTAAGTGATATTTTAAAACCATATAAAATCAACCCAATCTGGCAACTTCATAGCCAAAAACCCATCTCTTTTTATTGTGTGTCTAAGGATCTTCTTAGGTCTCTGAGGATTCAACAACACAAGAAACACTACAAGCGACCACTTAACCCTTAGAACTTGGGTAAATTTGGGAGAAACCATGTGTTTTGTAGTAGCATGGGAGCATACAATAGAGTTCCTGGTATCGAGAGATCTAAATGCGAGCATGGTATACCAAGATTATTTTTTTTGATTTTTTGGGAGGAAAATTTTGAAGGAGAGAATGATTTAGAGACCCTATTTCTTCCTTGTATGAATTTTAAATATTTATATATATATATTTGGAGCCATATGTTAGGAAAACATGTGATTCCAAGTCTCATTATGCTTGTATTTAATTATATAAAAATATTAATTATACCTTATATTACACACATGGGTTTTATTAATGAAAATGAGATAACTATTAAATGGAATCTCATATTAAAAAACTGACACCACATTTGAATCTGGAATATGAGTATTACCCTGGGCGTAACCTAAACTAGGATGAAATGGTGCGTTCAGATAAAAGGTTCATTGGTGGTATGTTCAGTTGGTTAATTAATAAATTAAATTAATTAAATTATTAATTTAATTATCTGAAATATGTTTATAAATATGTTGTTATAATTATTATCTGAGTTTATCTTCATAAACCCTTGGAGAATTGATAATATTTCTTCCTTCTTATGTTGGAAAATCAGAATCATAAAATAGAAAACCTCTATATATATGTAGATTGAGGCACAGTGTACATAACCATGCCTCTCATTTTTTGGAAAGTGCATTCTTCAATGAATAATGACCTGAAACCGAGTAGGAATCATCCATTTTTGAATTTTGACATAATTCATTAAACTATTTGAGTGTGATCATCCTTTACCCTAATCTGCATCCTAATTTCAAGATTTTTCATGTGTTTATGCAGAGATTTAAATTATTTGTTTAGTTTTGTCTCCCCAGATATCCATGATTTCGTTTGCTGAACAGTAATTCTTGGAAAATGATTTTTCACCTTTGTTTGGATTTTTTTATCTATTTGATTCTTTGGGTCCTTCACCATTGGGCAATGGGTCCATGGTTCGATGTTTTTGGGTGGTAATAATCTCGATCAGACTCTCAAATTCATAGTGGAATCATGTGGAATGAATGATTCGGTGATCAAAGGTAATTTAGGGGTGTTTTGTGGGATATGAGTGAATAATATCATGGATTTGGGATCTGAGAATGAACAATGATGGAAGGAGGCATGCAAGGTGAGCGAAAAACCTCAATGGTTAGAATATACCAATTTCCAGCCGCCAGATGGTTGAAAATTATGAACACAAGATAGATACACTCATTTCAGGTGGTTGGTGGTGAGATCCATTATTTGGTAGATGGATCTAGAATTTCTGAGAGAAGATATATGTTTTTGAACAAAACCTAACTGCACATTGTGTATTCCAAATAACACATGTCGTGTAGTCCTCTAGAAATAGAAGATTGGGTTTCGTGAGGTTATAAGTATCACACGGCTTGTGGGACCCCCACATACTATGTAACTTAGTGTTTGTGACCCAACATGTACTCTGGGAGTACATGGGAATAGTCATGTCTAGGCACACACTGTGTACCAAGATACACGGACCCAGCCAGGGACATGGGTGGACCTCATTATGGAGAGACATGTTGTGTGCTGAAGTACACAGGCACAAAAAGGATATAGGGACCTGTCCAGGGAGCATGGGTAGGACCCTGGGGGGATGAATCATTACATATAATACCCCTACATGTTTTTTAGTGCTACACGTTTAGTGAGTCATGTACCATCAGGGACACAACCAAGTGCTGGAGAAGGATCACATGTTATTTTTGTCCCCTTACACACCGTGTACCACTTTTTTCTTATGAGGAAAATTCAATCGATCATTTCTAATTTGTTTGCAATTGAATTTTTGCCCACGAGTATCCTTTATTAAGTTTTTTTCATGTAGAAAATGATGTTTTCCTAAATAGTGGATTTTGAGATATGATGCAAGATTTTCCAAGTAGGGTTCTTCTTTGGCGATGCTCAATAATAGCAGTGATCAGGCTAGATCTCTGTAACCTTTAGAGTGACACCCTCCAGCTAGGCTGGGAATGAATCATCAACCTATCTATAGAGTGTAACCCTCCTTTAGCATATGGAATAGTCCCTCAATCTATTCTTATAGTAGAACCCTATTACTGGGGTAGGGAATGGGCTCTCTACATATCCACTAAATGGAACTCTCCTATAGATTCAGGGCATGGGTCCTCGAATATGAGAGTGGAACCCTCCTACTGGGCAGTGCATGGATCTGCTATCTACTATTTGAGTGTCTCCGTTATATTTTATCTGGGTATGGGTCCTTGACTACTATATTGGAACCCTCTAGTTGGGCTAGGTATGGGTCCTCTACTGACCACTAGAGTGGCACCCTCTGGCTGGGCTGGGCATGGGTTCTCTATCATTTACTTAAGTGGAACCCTCCGTCCAGGATAGCGAATGGGTCCTATAGCTATCTACTATGTTTGACCCTCCTATTGTACCAAGGAATGGGTCCTCTACCTAGATATTGTGGCCCCTAGAATGTCTAGAACAGTGGAGAGGTGCATCTTGGCTTGGATGTCTCTTTGGAAAGATGCGTGAGATGCTAGGAATCATTGATGGACTCTTGGAACTAATGGAACTCTTTTCTTGAGATGGTCTATGAGATGTATATCCCCCTTCTCTCTGATTTGGGTTTTTTTTTGAGAATATATATATTTGTATCCATGTTGTTGGATTCTGTTTACTCTCTTGTTTGGGTTGAGTTGTCTATTATCTATTCATTTGTGTCTCTTACTATCCACCCTTCATCTTTTGAGGAATCCTAATGGCTATGTATATACTCACTTATTCATGGGATTTTCCCACATGTGTCGTTTCTTATACATATGGAAGAAAGGTTGGTAGAAATTGTAGGTGAGCTTAGGGATAATTGGTGCATTTGACCACGTATGGTGGTCAAAGCTTAGAGATCAGGAGTTGGGATCTCTAAACATTTAATTTTCCAGTTTTTTTAGGTTGGGACATCTTTCTTGTTTGGTGTGTATTTTTTCCCTTTTAATTTTCAGTTTACACTATCATACTCTTGTACACCATAGAGGTTTTTTATGCATGGTTATTCTCAAGATATTGCATCCTTTTCTTTTATGCCTTTTCACTTTTATATTTTGAAGTGGTTGGGTGTGTGTGTATAGGTAAATTAGTCAAAGGACTCCCATGTAAGATATTACTTTAGAATCTTTTCTCCACCCCAGCCCTTTGTAGGTGGTCTTGGGGTAGTTACAGATTAATCTCTATTGGGTCAGGTCATGATAATCAATCACAATTTTATTCCGTTTGATTTCATTCAATATTTGTGGATACTAGAAATGATATGTTTAGAATGAAAATTCTGAATTTATAAACTGATAATGGCATATATTTTATCAATATTCAAGTGGAGTATTATCTAAATAATTATGGGATAAGGAATAAAGTCTTAGTTTTGATCCCTCCTTAATGAAATGATGTAGTTTAGAGGTGAAACTGAATCGGTAACAATAGGTATTAAATGATGCTAATTGAGAAAGTATTATGAGAGAAGTTTTAGAAGAAAGTATTATTAGATTTGTTCTATATTTTAAATAAATCCTTATTGAATCTAGGTGATGAAAAGACTCCATATGAGATGTGGAGTAGGAAGAATTCAACATTGAATTAGTTTTTAATAATCAAAAGCAAATGTCTTGTTCTCAATAGGGATAATAAATATAAGAAGTTTTACTCTAGAGGAGAAGGGATTTTTATTATATACTCATCCAAGATAAAGGAATTAATTTTTTTAAATAAATATATTGGAATTTTTTTTGAAATATAAACTTTTATTATTGTAAAAAATGAATGAAATTATCAACAAGAAAATGAATCAATTATGGAAGAAAGAGTTAATTAGCTGAGTAGATCAAAGGGAGCATAAGGATCTATTTTTTATTTATAAGAAGACACTGATAGTTATGATGATTATAAAATTTATTCATATGGAAAGAGGACAATAACGGGGGATAAAATTAATGATCAAAACATCATTAGTGACCGAGTAGATCTATTGAAAACACAAAATCATGAATCTATAAAAAAAGTAATCTTATCTCAATTAAATCCCAATATTTTTTATAAGGATGTTAAATATTGGAGTTTGGTCAAGGATATGAATAAAGGGATTGACCTAATTGAAAAAAATAAAACTTTGGAAAGTTTTTAAAGGATCGAGGAAAATAATTTCATTAGAACCAAATGGGTTTTCAATAAAAAAACTCAATGAAGATGGAATGGTGATTTGAAACATGCCATGATTTTTGTGAAAATGATATTCTTATTTAAAAAATCATTTAGGATGATACATTTTCCATCATGGATAAGATGAAAAAAATTTAGTTATTCTTGTCCATAACAATGTAATGGAAGTTAAAGATATTTAAAATGGACATGAAATTAATATTCTTTAATGGACCCATTAAAGAGTAGGTTTGTATCGAAAAAAGTATTTATTATTCATGAGGATGTGAACTTTTTTTAATTACATAAAATGATTTATGGGTTAAAGATAGAACCAAAAGAATGATACTCTATACTCAATCAATATTTTAGATAGTTTGGACTCTAGTATAGTGGATTTAATCATGATAATTATGTCAAAATATAGAATTATCAAAGGAAAATGGTACTAGTTTATATTGATAACATAATATTTAGATGGTCAAAGGAAGAAATATGCAAGAAGTTTGTGAAATTCATGAGGTTTGAGTTTGAATTTTAGATAATTGGTGAGATAAAATTTTTCCTTAGTTTATAAATGATAATATGAAGGCATGGAACATTATTTCCTAATCCAAATATTTTAAATAATTTATCCAACTAATTGGAATAAAAGATTCAAAGTATATGAAAACATCAGTTTTTCCCAAATTAATTTTTCATGGGATGAAAATGTAAAAATGGTCGATGTGATGAAGTATAGGAAAATCATTAGACAGTTATTATACATACCAGTGACAAGACCTGATATATTTTTTATACTTTTCAAGCAACACTATACCAAAATTATCATAAATAAATCCACTTACTAGTAGTGAAAATTATAATATGAAATGTGAAGGGTATAGTGGATTTTGGTTTGTTCAAAAATTGAACATCATAGTAATAATTATCAAGTTATATGGATACAAATAGGTTTAGTATGATGGGTGATAGAAATTCAATGTTGGGTGAAGTATTTTATCATTTTTATTTTTTTATTTCTTAGTTAATCAAGAATCATGATTTTATTTCATTGATCACTATAGAACATGAATATATAAAGTCCAATCAAGCTTGTAAAAAACTCTTAGGGACTAATAAATAACTTGAGGATGTTGGATTTAAGGTGAATTATCCCATTTAAATCATGTGTAATAACTCAAGTGTTGTTAATATTAGAAAAACCATATTCATCATTCAAGAAAAATGAATATTGAGATCAAATATCACTTCATAAAGGAGAAAAGTGATCAAGTTTTCTTTGAGGTTAGAGTATGTTTTAATCAAAGTAAAATAGAAGAATCATGGAAAAGGCACTCTCTAAATATTTATTTGATAATAATTGGTTGGATTTTGTATTTCAAGAATCTCCATTCATAAAGATATTTAGAGAAGATAACCCCACTCCCATAATGTGTTTTTTATTACAAGATTGGAGTTTCGTTATTTTACACAGTAATTGGTATCCTTATCGAGTGGTTCTTGGAAAGTTATTTTATCCCTCATGGTTTATTGAATGAGCTATTAGTTTTGTTTTTTGAACCTTAAAGTTCACTTTTGGTTTTTTAACAGTGGGTTAGATATAGATCAACATTATTCAAATGGGGGTATACTTGAAGAAGGTTTTGAGATGTTCTTTATTCATGTTGTAAAAGTTATAGAATGGATTTGTTTTTAAATGTTATATGGAAAATCACAATAATTTTTATTCATGGATATTTTTTAAATACTAGATTAATATTCATAAGCAACAAGTGGTCCCAAATAGGTTTCATGCCTAGTGATTCTTTTGGGGATGGTAACAAGTGTTTTTAGAGGTTTTTTTGACATGTGATACTCTTAAGAATAGTAAAAATGGTTGTTAATGTGTTTTTTAATCAAGAAGTGGAACCTAGATCAATTGTGAAGTATTTCATGAAGTGATTGTTACCAATTTGTGTTTAGAGATAATTTTGATGATCAATGAAGTGTTTCATGTTGAAATTTTAATTTTAATTTTGTTTCTTATGTTAAATGGTACACATGTGAGATTATAGTGAATTATAAGTGAATCATTGATTATTATATCTGAAGGTTAAGGTTGTAGTTGGTATTTGGTTTTTAAAGATAGAATTTTTGGATGGAGTGTATTCTCAAAAAAACCCAAAGAAGAGGAATATTATAAAAAACACTCACATGAATTTTTTTGGTTTTGGTTATAGATAAATAAATTTTAATGTCCTATAAAATAATCATAAAATAAATGAATACATATCTCATTGACTGTTGAAATATTTAGAATAGTTTTTTAGAACATATGGTTAAATTTTGGAATGTAGTTCTAGTTTATGTCATGGTGTCTAGGTTTTTCTATCATTTCATGAACCAAAACTTTTGGAAATAGCTGGAGTCGTGGTTGATGTCCTTGGGGTTTAAAATTTGGATTGTAAAATTGGGAATACATGTTGTTTTATGTCATGGTTTCAGTCATTTCAGCTGGTAAAATTCCTTTTGGCCACGGATTAGACAATTATATCATGGAAGAAGTCATGGTTCATAGGAAAATGATGATTCAATCCATTTTGATGCATGAAGATGGATATCATGGATTTTAAGTGTGAATGTAAAATGATTTTTTGAGGCCCAGGAGGAATTTTAGTTGTCATGGGTAATTAAAGACACCTAAGTGGGAAATGGGGAGGCCAAAAATGGGTGTTTGGTGAGTTGTGGTTGAATTCACATAAAAATAACTAAAACGAGGAGTTGTAGTAAATCATGACATATATGATTTTATATAGAATATTAGTTTTTACAATGTTAAATTATAAATGAGTAACATTCCTTTATAGATTCTATATAGTAAGAAATTTTTCTTGAATATGAGTTATGTTGTGTTCATAATTTTTTTACACCATTATATAATTAAGATAATAAAGGTTTGAATTATTAAATAGTAAAATTTATAGAATGGAAGGACATTTAAATACTATGATTTATACATTCAATGGTTTATTGTGTGGTGACCATGCCATGATAAACTCTTTTAGGTCATGGTGGACCTAGTTGTAGAAAAATCAATGAATTTGAAATCCATATCTTTAGAGAGATATTTTTTGACTCAAATTGAATGATTTTAACTCAATTTGATACCATATAAATGGAAAAGTTTGACCTATAAATTAATAGTAAATTGAATGTATTAATTAAGGTTAATTTGGTGAATATTTTCAAAATTGAAATTAGAGAACTTATCTCACTATAAAAAAGGATAAGAAGAGGAAGGAATAATAATGTTTAATTCAAGATCTGAGAGTGATGAAAAAATTGAGAGAGGAAGAATTAATAGTGATATTTCTTTTAAAATAATGTATATTCATCAACATAGTTATGGAAGAGTATATTTATACACCAAACTTTTTGTAATTCTCATACTTGATTCATGGATGATCAAGGTGTCACTTTGAGGAGCGATGCCATCTTTCTAAGTAAGTAAAGTAATGAGTTCTCATCATATTTTAAGGCTGTTAAAACTATAATTTTAGTGATACCATTCTGAATTTATAATAGTAAAGTTTTTCACTTAGTTTTTTTTGGTACACTAGCACATCATTGAGTATATGCTCCTTGAACATATCCTAGTGCAATTGATCCAAGTAAAGTTTCATGGGTTTCAATTTTATGATTCATCACTTACCTATTTTTTGTGATGGAGGGAAGATTATTTTGAATAACGATGAAATAATATTTTTGGAAGGGTTGTTTGAAATTTTCATACTCACCCCCACCCCCACCCCCACCCCCACCTCTCTTCACCGCCATCAAGTGGTATTCTTTTTGTATGTCCAACATGAATAGGGTATAATATCCCTCTTTTCAAATAGGTAGATATATGTGAATGAGGAGTAAGGGCTGGTGAATTTTTCTTCTTTTCCTATTAATTATTCATTTATATAGTGAGTAAAATATATAAAGGAGTTTTATTTATATTTATTTTTGATACATGATAGGATCTTTGATGTAGATCATATTCTATGATGGTGGAAAGGTGGTGGTCCCCACTTCTATAAGGTAGAAGTTAATGAGGTACTATCACACCTCTCAATGGATTATACACTTTGAAATGGTTAATTTTTAATTTGGTGTTCTAGAACAAACTATTTTTTCTTTGGATTACATTTATATTCTAAGAATTGAATATTAATTTAAGTATATAAGTACATATTGGTCATAGTTTAACTTAAGGATAATATAATAATTTTTTATAATATCTATCACACTTAAATGAGATAAGAGTTCTCCTCTATGATGAGAAGCTTGAAATTCCATCATGATATTATTAAAACTAGTTCCACGGATGGAGAACATTATCTGATATGGCATATATCATGTTGACTGTTAAGTGTGAGTACTTGAAAGATAATGAGACTTCTTCTCATGAAGTTTTCACCTGGTAATCTCTAATATGATATATTATGAGAACATCCCTGCTAGTAATAATTTCACATGTTTATGTTTCATTGTATATTATTTTTTAAAATTATGTGTAATTGTCTTTTTTACTTTAATATTAAAATTAATTCATGTCATAACTCATGCACTTAGATGTATTATTTTAAACTATGATGATGATAGTTCATAGTGACGTTTGGTATGTTGAGTGCATCATTAATGATGTGATATTAAAGAATAATTTGAGGAAGTATTTTTTTCTTTCCATATTAATGTAAGTTGATATCTCGGTTCTTTAATTGAAATAGAACTATCACATTAAATTTCATGGTCATTATGTAATGATGATTTTGTTTCAGATAGTCAAATAAAATCGTATCAATCACATAGGTTGATGATAAAGTTATATAAATTGCTTGATAATATATCAATGTAAGGGGATTATATTACACATCTTTCACTCATATGTGGTTTTCGATGTCAGGACATTAAATTATTTTTTTTAGGTTCCATGACCATTTTCTAAACAGTAATCTTGGACTTTAGGTAAGATCGTCTAATGTCAATGAGAAAGAATCCTCTAGGGTTACACAATAATCATTTCCACTGATCTCAGTTAAATTATATTTGAATTTAATTATTAGAATAAATATTATTCTCAAGACTAAGGAATAATTTTTTTCCGGGTTAATGACCTCATTAATTAATAAAAAAATTATTCACAAGGTAACTGTTAAATTAAACATATATATAATTTTTTTACTGAATGAATAAATATTTAATTTATTTAGGTATCTGATAAATTTTGAGGAGGATTAGTGGACCAAAATCATTTCTAATGATAAATATAATTCTAAAATAAGGTAAAATAATATTTATCATTTCACCAGTTAGCACACACCATGTAATAAAACAATATTATTATTTTTAAGACATGGGATGGGGTTAAATGGGGGTTTGACATTTTATTAGGATAATATGTGCCATTAATTAAAATAAAAAATTTATCCATAGGTATATAAATTGGTCGTTAATAATTTATAATAGAGGCTAATAGATAATATTTTTTCACTATGTATTTCCCTATATAATTCTCCTCTTCCCTCTCACATCCTCTAAAGAATGGGAAGATCAATATAAATTCTTAAAGCCCAAAATAGGTGAAGAAATATAGATGAAAAAAAGAATGAAAATAAATCGACCATGCTAGCCCTCGGTGATTGATTAGTGTCATTTTGGGGTCAAAGTACCATGTGTAGATCACTTATAGAGGGATTATACACTTGTATCCTATAATAACAATGATAGAGTACTAAAAAGGGTTTCAGATTATAAACATCTACTATAATGAAAAATATCAATAACGTGGTACTCATTCTTCTCAATTAATTTAATTAATTATAAATTTAACATGAAAAATATCTTCTCTGGATTCTATAAACCTTCTTATCAATATTTTAATGGAAATATTTCATTTTTCATGATGTTCACATATTATACAATATGCGAATGTTCTATTTAATCTGAAATTTTCTAAGTCAGGATCAACCCTGATAACTGCTTCTATTGTAACTGGAACCTTCAAATTATATCAAAGTGGTTGCATTCCAATTTATAATTTTTTATTTCATTTTAGATCATTCCTTTTTTAAAATTTAAAATGCATTTCAAGTTTCATTTTGTTCTAGATCGATCGTCGAAATATCTTCATCCTATTTTGTGTTCTTCCAAAATATCTCTAAGATCAATTAATGATGAATGAATTTTATATATGAAGATCTCGTTCAGGGTTGTGAAGGATCATGGCCACATAATACATGAATACATGGTTTGTACTCCTTTTTTACACACCATGTATCCTTGTTCATTACAAAGGTACACCTGCATGGATTCTAGGTCATCATGTAATTAGTACATACGTCATGTAATAAATACTCAATGTGTAAACCATCCAAGGTGGAATATGGATTTTATAGAGTACATGATATATATTTTGACTATATTTCATATAGTCCTCATTTTTTCAAGACCAAAAATCATGGGATCAATCCACATTATTTAATTAATGCACCAAATGTATTTAATAAACAATGCATATAGACTGGAAACCATGTAACTAGAAGTACACCCTATATATCTCTATACACACCATGTACTTCATAAATTTTCATGAGAAGTATAAGTTGTGTCCTTATGCATGTTCTACAGATATTCAGTGGACAGAAGTACAAATAGTGTGGCTGGCATATACATGCCTTGTACTTTACCTATTTACAGGGAATTCTTAAATTTAATTAATTAATCCTTAAATCTTATCAACTCGATTTTTGTGGTTCATTAAGTTGGTAGTAGACATTGGTCATTATGTTTTATATTATATTAAATTCTTAATTAATTTTATGTAATATTTGAGACTATAAATCATGTATGGTTATTTTATATCAATGACCCAACAAATTAAATTGTACAAGATATATAAGTTTCTTATGATAAATGTGGCATTAAATTGGTATTACACACCATTAAATTATGACACATTCCATGTACACAAAATTTCATATGAGTGAATTATT
Source organism: Viscum album (assembly GCA_963277665.1). Lineage (NCBI taxonomy): Eukaryota > Viridiplantae > Streptophyta > Magnoliopsida > Santalales > Viscaceae > Viscum > Viscum album. Next base: position 1,332,127,509 of record OY728132.1, on the reverse strand, counting down.
TAAAATTAAAAACATATCAAATATTTCGGATTGGTAATCACCAAGTTTCTTCCAAATACAAATAAGTGTACTATTTTATTAAAATATATATAATTAAATTATACATTTTATTTAAAATCATAGTAGATGTGAATTATGGTATTATTGTATGAAATAAGATAAAATTAATTTATTTACTAAAAAGATAATTAATCAGATTAATTTATGCATATTTTATCTTATTTAAGAATTAATTGAAATAAATGCTAGTTAGTTGTTTTAAATGCATAATCGTTGCATGTGTATGACCAATTATGATCTTGAACGGACCTATATATGTGTTGGTTATATCTAATTCTATTTCATTGAATGGTTTTTAATTAATTATTATTAAATTAAATATAATGGATGGTGTTTTATCACTCCCTCTTTTTATTTTTTAAGACATGCATATCCCATGTTGTTTTATGAAATCCCCCTTAACAAATACTTTGTTTCCCTTCACCTACATGTGAGTTATAAAACATATGTAATAAAAGGAGTATATGATGGAACATGGATTTAGTTCAAGGTGGAGCTAAGGCTGAGGAAATTCAAGATGGAACCAAGATGAAACCAATATGGGAGATATATATGTGCATAAAGGGGAATGTTGAAACTCACTCCAAGACTGGAATAAGGTGTTATTCCCTAGGTTCATAGGTTGATTTATTGTCCGATCAATATTTAAGCCATTAGAAAAATATAATGATCATTTCATTTATTTATTTATTTATTTATATCTTATGAATAATTTATTTTATGGGTGAAAGACCGGATCACATAAATAAATGGACTAATATATAAGGAAGGAATTTAAATAAATGTATTCTGTAAGTGTTCTATTGAATCATGGATAATCACATAATTAAAATCCATATAATATTAACAAGGCATTTGAAGTATAAAATAAGAAAATTTTATGCATATTAAAAAAATCCCTCAAATTAATATTAAGTCATTGATCCTTTCGTCATATAAATTAAAATGAACATATAGTTAATGTGTCGATTCGACCTCCATTGGTATCATAACCCAAACTGGAACGTCCCGAGTTGGTACTAAAGAAATTTTGTTTATTCTTTTTATAAAATATAACTGAAAAATACACAATCCTTTACACAACCAATGAATTTTTCTTTTATGTAGGTTTTATAGGATTAAAAAAATCATTATATAATAAGAGATTTTACAAAAATTATTAAATAACTAATTGTATTTACTCATAATATCTCATTAATTGAAACCAAACACATTTTATTCTCCTAATGACCATTATAAATATAATCTTAAAAGCATAGGATGTGATTAAAATTTTCTTGTAATGGGTTTGAAAACCAGTGAAGAATAATTTTATAAATACATAAAAACTCTTATAATATATTTTACATTAAATATATAATATTTGATATAGTAAATACTTCTTAAAATATAATTATTGGGTTTTCAAATCATAGAAATACTACTCAAAAACCTTAAGTTCAAAAACAAATACCCTTAAATAATCTTTGTATTTCTCCTTTAAAAATACTTATAAAATAATAACTTTTATATATTAAAATAATATTTAGAAGAACATAAGAAATACTTGAGGCCACCAGTAGTATCCCTATTAGTACATAGTTTTGTTGAGGTTGTGGGATCACCCCATTCATCATTAAATCATTTGATACCCAAGTGATGAGTTTTATTTAAGAAAAAAATTATCCAATTTGTCTTTCTCATTTACAATACATTAAAAACCTTTCAAAATCCACATAAAATATTTTCAAGGAAAATAATTTTATGTATTATAAACTTTTAATAAAAGTTATTTTTTTATAAAACTATATAGGAATTAGAATAAATTCATATTTCATAGGTAATAATTCATGTAAGAAAGAAATATAAAATAAACAAATGCTTTTCATCATATATAAGAAATTTATATGACATATATAGTGAATAGAAAAGCCTATTTATGTGTGAAACATTCATATATTTTAAAAGATATTTCTCACATAAAATGATAGTTTAAACTTTAAAAAACACCTTTAAAATCCATGAAATACATCTTCAAGAGTCTAAATAATAATAATAATAATAATAGTCCTCTAGCATATATTTTTTATTCAAAATAAATATTTTAAAAAAAGTGAGTTAAAAAAATAGATTTAAATAAATATAAATTTGAAAAAAAACATAACTCTTTTATATATAATTTTAAAACATAAAACTATATATATTATTTTGAAAAATAATCCCTTTCATTAAGAACTCCTAGATTTGGCTATATTTTTAGCAAGATTTTAGTATAGATGATTTTTATTTGAGAAAGAATAAATAGACTAGAATGAGAGATTGTGTTTGGACATGTGGAAGTGTTTCAGTGAGTTATTGAGAATCCATTAATTAGAACTAAAATGTACATACTAACTAATCATAAATCAACTTAATTTTCTTTAAATTTGTGTTTGATTTTTATGATATGGTTGTATTGTTTATCTGATTTGATCAGATTATATATAATTCAAGTTCACTTTATCATGGATGATATGAAGGATATATTTACATATAAAAAATGCATATATAAAATGATCACAGTGTCTAAGAAAAAAACAATAGAAAACATATAAAATGGTTTCTTCTTTTAAAATTATAGAGGATAAATATTTTTTTAATCTTTTTTTTCACAATTCAAGTTTTCAAGGATGGAAAATATACATATATTTATGAATCTTATTATATATATTGGTATATCTTGTGAAAGAAGATATACTTGGAATAATTTAATCTAGCCACAACCCATTTAATGTATTTAATTAGAAAGCTACTGATGTGTGTGTCTACATATATATATATATATATATATATATATATATTATAACTCATTTAGATCCATTCCACTAAGATTCTTCCTGAAGAATCTTGAACACAAAAAAACCATTGGTATAATGTGGTGTAAGAAAAGATATCAACATAAATTCTTACTATGGATCTTCATGTAGGTTGAGATATTTGTGGGGTTTATTTTCATTGTTTGATGGTTCAAGTATTTATGGGTCTATCATTAGAGGATGATAGTAGTGGTATGACCTTCAGTCATATTGTGAACTCATGGTTTAGGTTCATACTAGTGTCAAAGGGATATGAAAAGGATAAAGAAAAAATGGTGTTGATCCAGGTTGGAGGAAGAAGATGATACATGAACTGATCAAACTGATCTCATGGATTTGATCAAACGTCTATGTTTTAAATGGAACTTCTTATGGGGTGAACAGTGTTTTGAATGCCTCTTACCACATTGAATAAAAAAGAGTTTGAGAACTTTTATTTATATTAAATGCTCATTGATTCTATGTAGATGTGAGAAATAGGGTCCACTTCTAATTCTCGCTAGCACAGACGCATGTCCACTCCTTCACCTCCATGTCTCCTCGCACGGTCATGACACTAGTATACCTAGTTCTTATTGCCCATCATGCAAGATTTCTTCTAGATTTGTTCCTCTCATAGGCATGGCTGGTTGAATTGCTAGACCACCTTAGCAGTGGAGAACATTCCCTATCCAGCTCATAGGTTGACATATTTTTTATACAAAGAAATTATAAAATTATAAAATTATATTTTAATTACTCAATATAATTAAAAAACTATAAATTTTTTTATTTCATTCTTCTAGTGGATTATCAAAACTAAGGTACTCATATATTTCTTATTATCATGTTAAATAATGTTTTTATACTACTTATTACTCTTAAATATTATTACTAAAGTAATTACATTTTATAAATGTAAAAATATAATTTTAAAATATAATAAAACCATATATTTATTTTAAATTAGTTCAAATTTAACTTTTTAAAATGGATATTTTTACTGATGATAATATTCCCACTTTATTAATTTCCCTCTTAAGTAAGATTTTAATAAACTACATTCCACATACTTTATTTATCTTTCTCACAATAATGGTTTTTATCTTTCCAATTTCTCTTTGAATTATTGCTCTCTTCCTTGTTTGTGTTTCTCTACTCACGGATAAACCTAACTTGGTGGGTTATAATCATGGTATTTTTATTCTTATTAGATATTATCCTCTTATATTAAAAATTATTATGATAAGTTTACTCAAATAGTTATATACTTCTATATTATAAAGAAGTGTTCTTGAATTGAGTTTTGAGTTAGTGTATTACTTTTTTAATAAAATGTTCTCCATCTTGTTTTAAATTTTTAAGATTTAATTATTTTTAGTATTTATTAAAAAGAATCATTACATTAAAATTCAAGGATGTTACATTCTCCCCCTATAGGAATTTCTCCCTCACAATTCTTTTGTACATAAATAAATTCTAGTTTTAGCTTCTAAAATTCAGTCTTAAATATGAAAATTACTTCAAAATAACATTATTTTCAATACTAATAACTAAATTTATATTTAAAATAATTATTACATTCCTCAAAGTAACTAATTCTAGTTTCTCTCACAAAAATCAAGGGTTCTTACATATAAATTAGTCTTTAGGGTGATACAATGTTCTTTTATTTCTCTGTCCCATATGCAACTTGTGAATCTTGGGTTAAATATTTGTAAAAACTGATAGGAAATTGATATAGAAGTATAATGATTATATAATTCAGAAATTTCCATTTGAATTTTATTTCTAGAAAATATTCTTTCAGAATCATCTTCTAATATTTAAAAATCATCTTTGATAATTCCATAAAAACTAAATTTTAAAAGTGGATACATATAGGCTGTGCGGAGGTCACCCCCTTCCACAAATTCATGAAAATAAAAAAATCATATCAATTGGATAAGGATAATAATTTGAAAAGAACATCTTGGTACTTTCCTCGTCATATATAGTAAGGAAGTTGAGTATGCACAATTTCCTAATAATAAAATCCTAACCCTTGAAAGAATCAGGGTATGGTAGGTGTGTTGGATATATCATAAAGGTGTTTGAAAGTAATTTAAATATTTGAGAAGGTTTCAAAGTCATCTGAGCATGAATTTAGAATAATATTTGAAATAATCTCATCTAGAACTGATAAAAGAGCTATTTTTTCTCCTTTATTCTATTTCTATATAATATAAAACCTTATAGAGTAAGGGTTTTCTTAAAACAAGGAATAATTGAAATATAAAAATGTATTAATATCTAAATTTATCTATATCATTCCCCTGATACCAATTGTTACAGCCTGAAATTTTACTTCTATATTTGGTATTAAAAAATGAAGTGTATATTTGTTTTTCTAAAAGATAACGAAAAAATAAACCATCTTTACACAACCAAGTATCTTTTTCGGTCTAGGTTTTAGAATATTTGTAAAATTCCTCACATACTATCAAGGTTTTTAAAAATTATAAAATAAATAATTACATTTACTCGTAATATCTCTTTAACTGAAATTAAACACCTTTGATTCTTCTAAGGTATCTATGAAAAAATCATTTCAAAAATATTTGGCGAGCTAAAAATTTCCTAGTGGGGGGTTTTAAAAATAATGAAAAACACTTTTATAAATAATTAAAGTAACTTTTCTAATACATTTTATATCAAATATATAATATTTGATAAAGTAAATAATTTAAAAAATATAATTCCGGGGTTTTAAAATCATAAAAATACTGCTCAAAAACCTTAATTTGAAAAAAATAACTTTAAATAAGATTTGTATTTATGCTTTAAAAATAATTTGAAAATAATAACTTTTATAAATTAAAATGATATTGGGAATACCATAATAAATCCATGAGTCCACTAGTAGTATCCCTAATAATAAATATTCTTATTGAGACCATGGGATCACCCCATTCCTCATCATCTCATTCAATACCCAAGTGCCGAGTTTTATTTAGGAAAAACATTTTTTATTAGATCTTACTTTCTCATTTAAAATCCATTTAAAACCATTCCAAAACTAATTAGAATATTTTAAAAGAAAATAATTTTATATATTCTAAACTTTTAACAAAATATTTTTTTTATGAAACTCTATAATAATTAAAAGAAATCAAAATTTCATGGTTAATAATTCATGGAAATAGTAAATAAAACATAAATAACTATTTTTTCAAATATGAATGAAATGTTTGTGACATATATAGTGCATGGCCATGCCTATTTATTAGTGAAGAATTCACATATTTTAAAATTCATTTTTCAAATAAAATTATAGTTTTAACATTATAAAACAATATTAAAATTCTTAAAATTCAACTTAAAGAGACTATATAATTATAATAATACTCCTCTTGCATATAATTTTGAAAAAAATAGAATTTGAAAAAATGAAATTTTAAAAAAATAGCTTTAAATAAATATAAATATGAAAAAAATAACTTCTTTACATATAATTTTTAAATATAAACTTATATATGGTTTTGAAAAATAATATCTTACCTTAAGAAGTCATATAATCGACATTATTTTGAGTTGGTATTTAATGATGATTCTTTCTATTCAAGAAATAATAAATAGATTGGAAAGAGAGAGTGTGTTTGGACCTGTGTAAGTGTTTATGTGAACTAAGAAGGAGCCTTCAAATTTAAATGAAAGGTATGTACTGACCACTCATAAATTAACGATATTTTTTATTTATTAATTTTCATTTAATATTTATGATATTCTTGTCATTTTTATCTGATTTGGTCATATTGTATCATATTCAAGTTCACTAAATCATGGGTGATATGAAGTATATATATATATATATATATACCCAATGATTTATGTGTCTAATAAAATTTCAATAGAATAAATATAAGAAGTTTTTCTCTTTTAAAACGATTGAGAATAAATATTTTTCTAATATTATTATCACAACTACTGTTTTCAAGGAATATATATATATATCTATATATATGCATCTTGTCGATGATATTGGTATATATTTTGAAAGGCGATATACTTGGAAGAATTTATTCTATCTACAACCCATTTAACATCTTTAATGATACTATTGTTTATGAGTGTGTGTGTGTGTGTGTATATATATATTATAACTTGTTTGGATCCATTCCACCAAACTTCATCATGAAAAATCCTGAATAAAATGAAACTATTGGAATCGTACGATGTAAGAAATGATATCAATGTAAATTCTCATTTTGTATATTCTTGTTGGTTGATATATTTTTAGGATCCATTTTCATTGTTTGATAGTTCAAGGATTTATGGATATATCATTAGAGGATGAATGTAGGAACCCGGATCTTCATTTCAGGTATGTTTTTCCTTTTCTGGTCATTTTTTAGAAGAAGAGGAAAATCGGGAAATTTTCGAAGTACACGTTGTGTACATTATAAGTAAACGCCGTGTACTTTGATGCAGCGTCAGGCCCTGTCCTAGCCGTGTTCGGGCCACACACACGGTGTGTAGGGGCGATGTGGAGACCGCTTAAAGTGGAGTACGGAAAGGCCGAGTACACGCCGTGTACCCCAGAAGTACACGTCGTGTAGTTTCCTTTTTTCCTTTAAATGGGCCGGGGTCATTCCTGACAGACAGAACTCACTTATTCTAGGTTGTCTTCATTCGAGAGAACCCGTACGGCTGCAGAACTTCTCTGAGACCCCGTTCCTCTGTCCATTCTCCAAATCTACCTCTGTCGATTGCATTAGGACCACAGTGGTAAGCTCTTCCTTCTCCTAGAGATTTGTTTTCCAATTCCTCTACTTTCTCATGATATCATGGGTTGATTATTTTGTTCATTTTTGTAGATCTACGCTATTATAAGGAGAATCAAGCCTCATGGTTAGAGTATTTTGATCTCCTAGCATCCAGGTAGGTGGTTTGTGCCTTAGCTTTATAATTCTTTGAGTTTTATGTGAAAATTCCACCAATACTCATGAACGGGGTATTGCGTGTTTAAATTTTTGCCCTGGTTGTTTTCCTTCCTTGCATGTATGCTTGTGTGGAGGTAATTTGATCATGTATGAGGACATTTTTTTGTTCTTGGATGTTTTTTTCCATGCCTTTTTCGTGTTATGACCTTTGGGTTTGTTTAGCCTTTGGTCGTTGTGCATGTTTCCATGCCTTGTGACCATAGGATGGAGTGATTTTCGTGACATGTTTGTTATGCTGTAGACTGGTTAACCAAGTAGCCCTATAGGTGTACTTTGGTTAGCCAAGTAGCTCTATAGGTGTACTTTGGCCTTATAGAATTATTATGTACTGACTGGCACGGGACCGTGAGAACCTGGTGTTATAGAATATAAGGGATAGACCGAGTGAGATTCCCAGAGAGTCTTGAATATTATAAACTACAGGAGGGTAGATCGAGTGAGCTTCCTCAGAGAGTCTTGAAAATTATAGACTATAGCAGATAGATCGAGTGAGCTTCCCAGAGAGTCTTTGATATTATATACTATATGAGGGTAGACTAAGTGAGCTTCCTCAGAGAGTCTTTACTTTGTTTGAATCTCTTTAAAACCTTTCTAGGCTAGAGAAGGAATTGACTGAGTGAGCTTCCTTAGAGAGTCTATGATAGACCTGAGACTATAGGAGGAATTTACCGATCGAACTTCCTCAGAGAGTTTCTAGACCTTGGGGCTATAATAGGGTTAGACCATGTGTTCTTTCTCAGAGAGTCCCTGACTACCCTAGACTATAATAGGAATTGACCGAGTGAGCTTCCCCAGAGAGTCTTATAATTTCGTAGGACCAAACCAGAGATGTTAGGCTGAGTGCACTATCTAGAGGGTTGTTGGTACTTCTCATATAGGACCAGAGGGGTTGGCTGCGAGTACTTCCTAGAGGGGTTCCTATTATGGTTAGCTGTTTTTTTATCTGTTACTGTTGTTCTATGGATTTTATTACTGTTGTATATCATCTTATTACTGCTTACTGTTTACTCCCTATTGTTTACTGTTACTATTTACTTCTTACTATACTACTACATGTCATATACTCATTGACTGTAAGGCATAGATCTTCGGGTGGTTGCCTACTGAGATTAGTCTCACACCCTGTCTGGGTCATGTTTTTGGGCCCAAATAGACTATGTTGTTGCATGTATATACAAGGTAAAGTGTCGTTCGACTTCTGGTACTTGATTGATTTGGAGGAAGAGAGCATAGGACCAAGCCGAGGCTTGTGATGCTGAGGAGTTGCTTATTTGTATTTCTTTTGTACTTGGTTTAGTATTGTATTCATCATTGTGACTTTTTTGGATTTTTTCCTAGACATATGTATCATGCATCCTTTTAAATATACATGTGTTCTCTAGTTGTTTATTGTTTAGTCTTCCGCTGTTTATTTTTGTTGGATATTTACTGCTTCCGCTATTGTATGCTTGTTTACTTCCACTATGTACTCTGCCAATGAGGGCATAGTTCCCCCACTATCACACCCAAGGCCCTCGCTACTAGTCGGCAGCCTCTGGCGTTTGGGTAAATGCGCTTGAGGCCATGTGACCAACTGGGTACGGGGCGCCTCTGGGTGGATTCCAGAACCGGGACGTTAAAAAGTGGTATCAGAGGAATTCTTTTCTCTTGATTTACTGTTTGGAGCCTTTATCCATGGATAGGATGGATTCGGTACTTGGTAATAAGCTGTGCCTGGGAGTAGCTAACCTGTGTACAGGGAAAATCCAATCTACCTAGTTTATTGTAGTTTTCTAGTTTTGAGATTTTACGGTTGATATGATTTCACCTAGAGTGATTCACATGCCTTGTGTTGTTATTTTTGTTGCTATTGCGATTCTATTTCTGTCGCAACCCGATGAGATGAGGGTATGCCATCTCATGCATCATATAGGCACTCGTTAGAAATCACATGCCATGCATTCTTGCCATGCCATATAGGGTGCATTAGTGATTTCATGTTGTTGTGATAGACGTTGTGTAGATTATGCATGCTATTGTGATAGATGTTTGATAGAATCCCAGTGATTTGATAGAGAAATTGTTTGTATTGTAACTTGCTTAAATGAACGCCAAATTTCGGTTCTTGAGGTGTTATGGGCCCTCATGAATCAGAACTTGGTGGATCATTGACTTGTTTCCCTTGTATATGATATGTTAGAGATGCCAAGCTAAAGATTCGTGGGGAGTATGGGCCCTCACGGATCGGAATTTGGCACCTCCAAGCTTGTTTTTCAGTGTTTTCTGGGCTTTGATACAGTTTCTAAGCTATTGCTCGGAAAAACCAGGAATACATGACGTGTACTTGAATACACGCAGTGTAGTTTTTAAACCGTGTCACTGATTGTGTGAGCAGAAACACGGGGTGTTCAAAGTCTTCAGGAACACGCCGTGTACGGTAGGTACACGCTGTGTAGTAGTGAGCCGTGTACCCAGCTGTGTCACTAACAACACAGGTCGGGGAAGCTCACGTAGTACACATCGTGTTTGGTATGAACATGCCATGTAGCATTGTTCTAGATACCCGGTCATGTCACGAACAAAATGGGATGGTGTTATCTCTCCTATACACGCCATGTTTGTTCGGAACATGCCGTGTAAGGGTCAGCCGTGTAGCCGGACGTGTAACTAACAACACGGGTCGCCGAAACCTTGTCTAGTACACTTCGTGTCCTTATTGAACATGCCGTGTAGTCTAGGGTTAAGAGGACCATGTGAGTTAGCCATGTAAAGAGACTTGGTCAAGGGAATGGAGATCCAGTACACGTCATGTGTGGGGATAACACGCCGTGTAGTTTGGGGTGTTACACGACCAGTTGTGATAGAAGTACACGCCCATGTGAATGGGTTTATGAAACACGCCGTGTAGTTTATATACATGTCGTGTAGTTGTGTTTAGTGAAACTTGAGTGTTTCTTTCTCCTGTTCTCATTTTGTACTCTTGTGTTCTATATCCTTGATAATCCTAATCTAAGGTGTGCTTTTGATCTTTCAGAGCTATGCCTCCGAGACGTCCTCCGACCATACGTCAGCTGCCAAACGGTGATCAGACACTGGATATGGCCAATCGGGGACCTCCTACAGATCCTCCTATTGTGCCAGCCTTGGAACCAGCAGTTATACTCATTGCAGGAGCCGGTGCACAGTTCAGGGAGGACTTTCTGAGGATGATGCAGACCTTTTAGGCAGTGCCGCCTCCTGCCCCGTCAATGGCGGAGTTGACTCGGGTTTTCCAACAGCAGAATCCTCCTACTTTATCATGGGATGGAGGACCCCAGGCTACAGAGTCTTGGACAGAGGTCACACTGATGATCTTCGAGCACCTTAAGATACCTCCAGATAAAAGGGTAAAGCTTGCTACTTATATGCTCTGAGACACTGCCAAGAGGTGGTGGGAGGTGATCTCCCAGCCCGGGAACTAATAGAGTATGAATTGGGATGAGTTTCGGCGCATAATCTATGATTTCTTCTATCCGGATACCTTGAGGGATGACCGAGCCTGGGAGTTTATGAGTCTCGAGTACGTTACTCTTTCTGTTATAGAGTATTCGTCTCACTTTACCAAGATGCATCGCTTCATGCCGATTCCAGCAGGTGATGATTTGTTCCTTGCTATGAATTTTGAGGATGGTCTTAGGAAGGAGATCTATTCCTAGATGAATATCTTTAGGTTGACTTAGATATCCTCTATCGTCAAACAGGTGTTTATCACTGAGCGAAATCTGAGAGATTCTGGAGTAGTGAGCCAGGGCAGTTCGACATCCAGAGTCATTGTTCCTCCTACTGATAGCAAGAAGCGCCACAGGGAGTCTACTCGTGGAGAGAAAGGTAGGAGGAATGCATCTTCAGGCAGCCAGGTAGTATGCTACCAGTGCGGTAGGAGTGGTCATACTAGGCCTCAGTGTCCGAGAGACCCGGTGGAGTGTCGATCTTGTGGCAAGATGGGCCATCTTCAGTGTTTTTGTCAGATCTTCTCACCTACATCTGGTGGTAGGGGTTCTTCTATGACTCCGCATATAGAAGATATATCACCAGTTTCTCACCAGTCTGGGAACTGGAGTTCTTCTACCCGTTTGGGCTGAGGTGGAGGTCGCGGCTGTGGTGGTCAGTCACGAGGTTACCAGCGACAACAGAGTGGATCAGCTCAGAGTGGTCAGCCAGGGGCGCAGGGCCGTAGTACAGGCCAGACTTTCACCGTGGATTAGACCCATCATGAGTAAGATCGAGGCCCTTCTACAGTTCCAGGTACGATCTTAGTAGCCTTAGTTTTATCTTTAGCTCTTTTTGATACTGGTGATTCACATAGCTTTATCTTTGTTACTATTGTGGAGAAACTTGGGCTCTGTATATTTTCATCTGCCGAAAAGTTGACTCTTGATACACCGTTGTGAATGAGGACGTCTAGCGTATGTCAGTACATAGAGTTCCATCTTGAGGTTTTAGGGTGTCACTTCTTATGGGACCTCTATGTCCTAGAGATGACAGGCTATGATGTCATTCTTGGAATGGACTGGCTAGTTCCCTTCCAGTCAGTCGTTGATTTCTATCACCGCATGGTCAGTTTTGTATCACCAGAGGGTTAATCTTTTCTTCATAAAGGCGAGTGTGATGTCCAGGCAGGTAGATCTCGACCAGAGCATCATGGGCTAGGAGGAGTTACATCCCAGATTTCCAGTCTTTATTTGGATGACTAGGGGACTTCACAGTTAGACTTTTCTCTAGTGGTGGATCGTTTTAGGAATTTCTTCCCAGCGCAATTTTCAGGTTTGTCTCTAGAGCTTGAGGTGGAATTATCGATTGAGCTCATTCCAGGAGATGAACCGGTGTCCATTCCTCTTTATAGGATGGCTACGCCTGAGTTGTAGGATCTCAAGAAGCAGTTGGAGGAGTTACAAGGAAAGGGTTTCATCCGACCCAATACATCTCCTTGGGGTTCACCTGTCATGTTTGTGAATAAGGAATACGGCACCCTTAGGCTTTGCGTGGATTATCGGAAGCTTCACTAGTTGACGATCAAGGACCGATATCCATTTCCGAGGATCGATGACCACTTTGATCATCTTTGAGGAGCCCGAGTGTTCTCGAAGATAGATATGGTGTCTGGTTATCATCAGTTGCACTTTAGATCATCAGATATGCCCCTTACAGCCTTCAAGAGTAGGTATGGTCTATACGAGTATACGGTCTTGCATTTCGGCCTCATGAATGCGCCAACAGTTTTTATGGAACTGATGAACTGAGTGTTCCATTCATACTTGGACTCTTCCATGGTGGTCTTCATGGACGATATCTTGGTGTACTCTCACACTCGACACAACCATGATACCCATCTTGAGATCATTCTGAGCACACTGATAGAGCATCAGTTATATGCTAATCTCTCAAAATTCCACTTTTGGATGGATCAGATTCACTTCTTGGGTCACGTTATCTCAGAGACAGAAGTATCAGTAGACCTAGAGAAAGTGAGAGTTGTAGTTTCCTAGGAGCAGCCGAAGAATGTCTTTGAGGTGCAGAGTTTTCTAGGGCTGGATAGATACTAAAAGAGTTTCATACAGTACTTTTCATGCCATGCCGCACCACTGACAGGTCTGACCATGAAAGGGGATAAGTTCTTATGGTCAGATTCCTGTGAGTCAGCCTTTCAGGTGCCGAAGTAGAGATTGACGTCAGCACTGATACTAGTCTTTCTAGAGCCGGTCAAGATCTATACAGCCTATAGTGATGCTTTAGGTGTCGTTTTGGGAGCTGTGATTATGCAGGTATATGGAGTCATTGCGTACGGGTCTCGGTAGTTGAGGTCACACGAGAGGAACTACCCGACCCACGATCTGGAGTTGGCAGCTGTTGTTCATGCCTTACGTTTTTGGAGACATTACCTTTTGGGAGAGAACTTTTTGGTTTCCCCCCACCACAAGAGTCTTAAGTACATCTTCACTCAGTGTGATATGAATCTGAGATAGCGTAGGTGGGTCGAGTATCTTCAGTCCTTCGACTTTGAGCTTTCCTATACGCCGGGAAAGGGAAACGCAGTGGCTGATGCGTTGAGCATGAGAACTCAGATTCAGGCAATTCAGAAGGCCAACAGTGAGTGGAAGCTTATGGATCTGTTCTCTGAGATTCATTTAGAGGTTCATGGTAAACAAGGAAGACTTTTATTTCATCTGTAGTTTTTGCCTCTACTCTTCTCGATCGGGTACAGATGAGGCAGCTATCAGACTCAAAAGGCCTATTCCTGTGGGAGAGTGTGTCAGGAGTGGATCCTCTTCCTGGATGGACAGTGGGTGAGGATGAGATCTTGCATTTCCAAAGACGCATATGGGTTCTAGTAGACATACGCGAGGGGCTGATGCGGGATTTTCATTCTTCAGTTTGGGCATTTCATCATGGCGTCACCAAGATGTATCATGATCTACACTGCTAGTACTGGTGGCTAGGTATGAAGAGAGATGTTGTTGGGTTCTTCATGAGATGTTCTACTTGTCAGAAGGTGAAAGAGAAATATCAGTGACCAGTAGGGATTTTACAGCAGTTCCTCATTCCCAAGTGGAAGTGGAATGATGTCGAAATGGACTTCGTGATCGGGTTACCGAGGTCACCTCGAGGGAGTGATGCTATTTGGGTTGCCGTCGACAGGATTACGAAGGTTTCTCACTTCTTGTTGATCAAGGAGACCTACAACGTTGATGATCTGGAATGGTTTTACATCCGATAGATTGTACGTCTTCAAGGAGTTCCACGCTCCATTTTTTCAGACAGGGATGCGCGCTTTACTTCTCGGTTCTGGTAAGGGCTTCAGAAGGCTTTGGGTACACATGTACTTTTGAGTACAGCATACCATCCTCAGATAGATAGCCTATCCGAGTGTACAATTTAGTTTCTTGAGAATATGCTCTGATCTTTCATTCTAGACTTTGGCGGTTCTTGGGAGAAGCATATACCTCTTGTAGATTTTGCCTATAACAACAGTTTTCAGGCAACTATTCAGATGGCACCTTACGAGGCTTTGTATGGTAGGCCATGCCGATCTTTTTTGTGCTGGATAGAGGCAAGAGAGGTAGATTTTCTGGGACCTTGTCTTGTTCAGGAGACCTCAGGGCAGATAGAGTTGATTCGGAAGAGGATCGATACAGGACAGTCTCGACAGAAGTCTTATGCTGATCAGTAGAGACGACCTCTGGAGTTCGAGGTCAGGGATCCGGTTTTCCTACGTGTCGCACCGAGGATGGGACACAAGACGATTCAAAGATAGGGTAATATTTCACCACGGTATGTCGGGCCGTTTGAGGTGTTGGAGAGAGTTGGTCCGGTTGCCTATCGGTTGTAGTTACCTCAGAGGTATCAAGCTATGCACGACGTCTTCCACGTCTCTTAGCTCTGATGTTACTTTTCAGACTGATCTCATGTCTTTCAACCCAAGGAGGTTGAGCTCGAAGCGGATACGTCATTTGAGGATCATCCTATCCGGATTGTCAATCACAGTAAGGAGGTTCTTTGTGGTTGGTCTGTTCCTCTGGTACGGGTGTTATGGCAGCACGGGCGAGTACAGGACGAGACCTGGGAGAGGGAGGTCGATGTACGATCGCAGTGGCCAGAGTTGTTCGGGGTTTCTTCTTCTATGCCTCGCTAGAGGAATTAGGGGACAAATTTCCATAAGGGGGAAGTTTGTAAGAACCCGGATCTTCGTTTCAGGTATGTTTTTACTTTTTTTGGTCATTTTTTAGATAAAGTGGAAAATCTGGAAATTTTCAAAGTACACGTCGTGTACATTGTTGCAGCGCCAGGCCATGTGTTGGCCGTGTCTGGGCCACACACACAGTGTGTAGGGGTGATGTGGAGGCCGCTTAAAGCGGAGTATGGAAAGTCAGAGTACACGTTGTGTACCCCATAAGTACACGCCGTGTAGTTTCTTTTTTTCATTAAACGGACTGGGGTCGCACCTGATGGACAGAACTCATTTCTTCTAGGTCATCTTCATCCGAGAGAACCTGTATGACCGCAGAACTTCTCCAAGCCCCCGTGCATCCGTCCGTTCTCTGAATCAACCGTTGTCGATTGTTTTGGGACTACAACGGTAAGATCTTCCTTATCCTAGATCTTTGTTTTCCAATTCCTCTTCTTTCTCAGGATATCATGGGTTGATCGTTTTGTGTATTTTTGTATATCTACGCTGTTATAAAGAGAATCAAGGCTCGTGGTTAGATTATTTTGATCTCCTACCATCCAGGTAGGTGGTTTGTTCCTTAACTTTCAAAGTCATTGAGTTTTATGTGAAAATTCTACCAATACCCGTGAACGGGGTATTGCGTGTTTACCTTTTTTCCCCTGTTGTTTTCCTACCTTGAATGTATGCTTGTGTAGAGGTAATTTGATCATGTATGAGGATACTTTTTTGTGATTGGATGTTTTTCCCATGCCTTGTTCTTGTTATGACCTTTGGGTTTGTTTAGACTGTGGTCATTGTTCCTGTTTCCATGCCTTGTGACCGTAGGATGGAGTGATTTTTGTGACATGTTTGTTATGTTGTAGACTGGTTAGCCAAGTAGCTCTATAGATGTACTTTGGTTAGTCAAGTAGCTCTATTGGTGTACTTTGGCCTTATATAATTATTATACACTGACAGGCACGGGACCGTGAGAACATGGTGCTATAGTTTATAAGGGATAGATCGAGTGAGCTTCCCAGAGAGTCGTGCATATTTGAGACTACTTGAGGGTAGATCGAGTGAGCTTCCTCAGAGAGTCTTGAACATTATATACTATAGGGGATAGAACCAGTGTGCTTCCCAGAGAGTCTTGGATATTATAGACTACAGGATGGTAGACCGAGTGATCTTCCTCGGAGAGTCTTTAATTTATTTAAATCTCTTTAAAACATTTCCAGGATAGAGAAGGAATTGACTTAGTGAACTTCCTTAGAGATTCTGTGATAGACCTGAGACTATATGAGGAATTGACCGAGTGAGCTTCCTCAGATAGTTTCTAGACCTTGGGGATATAAGAGGGTTAGACCACATGATCTTCCTCAGAGAGTCCCTGACTACCCTAGACAATAAGGGGAATTGACCGAGCAAGCTTCCCCAGAGAGTCTAATAATTTTGTAAGACCAAACCAGAGGGGTTAGGCTGATTTCACTACCTAGAGGGTTGTTGGTACTTTTGGGATAGGACCAGAGGTGTTGGCTGCGAGTACTTCCCATAGAGGTTCCTGTTGTGGTTAGCTATTTGTTTCTCTGTTACTGTTGTTCTGTGGATTTGATTACTGTTGCATATCATCCTGTTACTGCTTACTACTTCATGCCTACTGTTTACTATTATTGTTTACTGCTTACTGTACTACTACCTACCTTGTACTCACTAACTGTAAGGCACAAATCTTCAGTTGGTTTCCTACTGGGATTAGTCTCACACCCTATTTTGGTCATGTTTTTGGGCCCAAACAGACTATTTTGTTGCGGGATTAGTCCCATACCCTATTTGGTCATGTTTTTGGGCCCAAATAGACTATTTTGTTGTAGGTATAGGCAAGGGAAAGCGCCCTTCGACTTCTGGTACCTAATTTCTTTGGACCAAGAGAGCATGGGACCAAGCCGAGGCTTGTGATTCTGAGGAGTTTCTTATTTGTATTTTTTTTGGTACTTGGTTTAGTATTGTATTCTTCATTGTGATTTGTTTGGTTGTTTTCCTAGACACATGTATCATGCATCCTTTAATATATACATGTGTTCTCCAGTTGTTTATTGTTTAGTCTTCCACTGTTTATTGTTGCTGGATATTTACTGCTTCCTCTATTGTATGTTTGTTTACTTCCGCTGTGTACTCTACCAATGAGGGCATAGTTTCCCCACTATCACACCCAAGGACCTTTCTTCTAGTCGGTAGCCTATGGAGTTTGGGGAAATGTGCTTGAGGCCATGTGACTAACCGGGTACGGGGCGCCTCTGGGTGGCTTCCGGAACCGGGGCGTTACAATGAAAATAGTGATTTGAACTTGAGTCAGATTGTGCACTCATGGTTGAGGTTGATACTAGCATCAAAATGACATGAAAAGGATTAAGAAAATTTAGGTATTGATTCATGTGGGAGGAAGAAGACAATATACGAACTGATTGAACATATCACATGGATTTGATCAAATGGATACATTTTAAATTGAACATCTTATGTGGGTGAATAGTGTTGTGAACACCGCATCCAACATTAGATAAACAAGTTGTTGAGTGGTTTTAATTATATTAAATGCTCTTTGCTACTCCGTGGATGTGAGTAATTGTGTCCAATCTCAATTACCTCTAGCACCGACCCATGTCAGCTCCTCCTCCTTCATGTCTCCCTGCACAGTGGAGTCACTATTCTACCTAGTGCTTTTAGCCTATCATGTAGAAATTCATCTACGTTTACACCTCTCATGGACATGTCTAGTTGACCTATATTCCCACCTTTTCAGTGGAGCATTTTTTCTATCAAACTCATGGGTTGGCATATTTTTTATACTAATTTAATATAAAATTATATTTTAATTACTCAGTATAATTAAAATACATCTTTATAATATGTGTTCTATTTAATACTTCTAGTGACTTATCAAAAGTGAGACACTTGTATAATTATTATTATCATGTTACATAAAATTTTAATACTAATTATTTCTCATAAAAATTATTACTAAAGTAATTACAATTTTTAAATGTAAAATAAAAATTTACAATTAAATTAATGCTAAAATTTATTTTAAATTGGTTCACTTATCACTTTTTAAATGTATATTTTTACCAATTTTTATATTCTCACTTTATAAATATCTCACTTAAGAATGATTTTATTAAAACACATTCCACATATTACATTTGTCTTTATCTCATGAATGGTTCTTATCTTTAATCTTTCTCTCCTCATTCTTGATCTCTTCCTTGTTGGTGTTTTTCTACTTATGGATGACCCTAATGAGGTGTATTATAATCATGGTATTCTTATTTTTATTATATGATTTTAAATTATATTAATAATTATTGTGATAAGTTTATTCAACTAGTTATAGAATTCTGTATTTTAAAGAAGTGTTCATGAATCAAAGTTTTAGTTAGTGTATTTTGTTTAATAAAATGTTCTTTGTCCTATTTTAAATTTTGAAGACTCATTTATTTGTATTATTTTTTTCAAAATTCTTATTACATTAAAAGTATAGGATGTGAATGTCAAAGGTAATTTTAATAATTAAGAAGTATTAACAAATATAGTGGGTTGACTTAACCAAATCTATATAGGGTTTAATGGCCTTTGTCTATCCAATAAAAATTTAGAGGAAAATGGTGAGGAAATCTAAATTAGGATTTTTGGATTGGGGGAGTCCACTCAATGGTTCAAGGAGCTACCAGTTTTAATTTGAAAAGATTCCATACATAAATAGTTTCTTATTGTTTTTATAGACTCTGTATATATTAAAAGAAGGGAAATATGGATCCTTTCCACTGTAATATCTACAGTTCCGAGACATTCCTATATTAATAGTGATGGTCATTGAGATTTGATAAAATAATGGGAGACTTAATAAAACTAAAATTATTATAGTCTCATATAAAATGAAATAAAGTAATGTAATTATTAATCATTACTTTCAAAATTATAGAATAATGGAAATTTCATCAACCACATTATCCTTAGGGTAAATTTTAGAGAAATACCATCTTCTTATGGGAAGTAACTTCCAGGAATGGTTCAGATATCTACAGGTAGTTTTGCTTCATGAACAGAAATATTACGTGCTAGAGCCATCAAGGAATGATCCTCCTATTATGGAGATGAGTGATTAAGAGTTCATTGTTTATGATAAAAACCTAATCAATGCAGTCAACATTAATTATTTAATGATTTCATCCATTTATAATAAACTCATAATGTTGCATGGAGACATGTATGATTATTCCATTCTCGTGAATCTCTATGGTCTATACTAATAGAGAGATAGCCAAGAACATTTTGAGATGTCAAAGGCACTCTTTTTAAGTAATCTTAGAGAATGAATTCCAACTTGGCCTCACATAATCAAACTTATTGGAGATAGTGAGCACATAGAGATACTATGGTTTAAATTACATGATGAACTTCACACCAATCCGATATTTTATCACTCGTTATGTGCTTATATATATTTTTATATTAATTTCAATATGAAAAACATAGATAATACTCTCCCAGATATTCTCACTTTTCTTCACTAAGTTGAAAGGTATATGAAGCACAAAAAAACCTTCCATCCTTATGGTGAATAAAAGAAAATTATAGGAAAAGAGATTTAAGACTAAATCTTATTCATAATTACCTTCCAAGAAGAGAAATATTAATGGTCATGAAAGGGAATTTGTTTTTTTTCGTTTCACATGTATCAAGAAGGGCCACTAGAAGAAAAACTATACCCATGAAAATAAGCAAAGGAAAGATTCAGGTGTATTTTTATCGAGTTTTATTTTTATATTTCTAAAATTGGGTATTAGATACAATATTTGGAGCTCATATTTATATATTCAAATACAAGAAAAAAGTAGATTCCAAAACATTTCTGAAGGAGGGGTATATCTACAATTAACCAACAGATCTAGACTTACTATTTTAGCTATTAGGGACTACCACCTTATGTTTATTATGGGAATGTCCATGGTTTAAATGAATTTCATTATGTGTATTCAATCACCAAAAGCATTATATATGTGCATATTCTTGATAAAAATGGATTTATTATAAAATTTAGGAATAAATGTATCCTATTTTATAAATAAATCATATTTTATGGTGATTCGTACTTAAATAATAGTCTTTATGTGCTATATTACATGAACCAAGTAATGGAAATTCATAATGAAAATAATTCACCTGATTTATACCACTCTCAACTATGGAATCATTGGCTAGGTCATTTAAATGAAAACAAATTATGTATTACACCAAGATGGACATTTACATTCTTTTGGACAAAAACCACTTTGTGTATGTCATGCATGTTTACACGCAAAAATAATTGATGCTCTATTTAGTGTAACATTTGAAAGTCCCACTAAGATTCTTGAGTTGGTTCATGCCAATAGGTATGGACAATTTCCATTTAAATAAAGGGTTCTGTACTCACATTTCATAACTTTTAATGATTATTTTAGTATATATGGATATGACTACTTTATTAGGTATAAGTAAGACCCATTTGAAATATTTAAAGAATATAAGAATGAAGTTGAGAACCATCTTGGTAATAATATTAAAAAACTCTACTCATACTATAGTGGATAATATCTTAATCAAGTCTTCATTAATTATTTATAAGTTTGTGTAATTTTATCCCAAATAAATCATCCTTATACATCATAATGGAATGGTGTAAGTGAAAGAGAAACCACACCATGTTAAACATGGTGAGATCACTGATGAGTCATAATATTCTTCCATTATCCTTTTATGGATATGCATTTCAGAAAGTAGTGAAAATTCTAAACTGAGTGCCAACTAAAGTGGGAAATGGTATTCTATATAAAATTTGGTAAGGAAATAATCCAACATTATTTCATGTGCAAGTGTGGGGATGTAAAGTGTTTTTAAGGATATTTCTATAAAAAACATGTACCTTGAGGCACAAAATGTATATTTATAGGATACTCATGGAAAAAAGTTTATAATACTTATACAACCCTTCAAATAAACAAGTTTTTAGTTGATAGATGTCCCACATTCCTTGAGAAAGACCATATCAATAAAAGAGATAGTTGAGAGAGATAGACTTCAATCAATTCTAGGCTCAAGATATACAAGGGTTCGCATAGGAATAAATTCCACAGTGCCTCATAGAATAGAATATTCTAGAGACGCAAGTACTATTTAATAGTATAAGAGAGGTTAGATAACTTGAAAGATATGGTTTTCTAGTCACTAATCATGGTGACTCATTATTAGTTGATAATAACGATCATCTAACCTTCAAGTAAGTAGTATGTGGCATAGATGTTTACAAATGGAAAAAAGATATGAATTTTGAAATGGATTCAATGTACAAATACCAAGTATGTATTTTGTTAGATCATCCAGTATATGTAAATCTCAGTGGTTGTAAATGGGTATTTAAGAGGGGTTCATTATTGTGAGGATGGTTACAAATACATTTAGTACCTTAAATATTGCACAGTGTCCATCTCAAGTTTTGAACTCGAGGAAGCAATATCTAATGCCCTGGTGGTCTTCCAAAAACTCTTTTGGTGTTTTTAAATATTTTAAAATTATGAAAAAGAGTGTAAAAATCGATTAAAAACCCTAGAGAAATGGGTAGAATTGAAAAGGTGAAAAAAACAAGGAACTAAGAAAGAAAAAATACTGAAAATAAATTTTATAAGAAGCAAGACTCAGATCCAGGTCAATCAACTCTTAAACTAATTATCATTGACCTTAATATGGATTAGATAATTTCTCAATATTAATTTGTGGACACTCTGTCTCTCGATTCACTCTCCACCCTCTCCTAAAATTATGAATACTCAAACATAGAATCTTTTTAGTGATATAAAACTCTCCCAAAAGTGAAGGATCACCCAATCAAATAACTCAATCCAAGAATATGTTTCTAGACAAAATGTTATTCATGAGATCTCAATCACATATCCTATAAGATTCAAAATATTTTCTAGATGTATCATACTCATTTATAGGTTTTCATTTACCCTTGTTTTGATCATACCTTGGTTGGTTCTTTCTTTGAAATCGTTTTGGGTGAATTGGGAGAATATGGGAATCACATGGGGTTGTGCATGGTTGGTGCACGGTTAAGGTAAACAATGAATATTTCCACATAAAATCGTGGGACCTATACCCCATGTATAGAGGGGTTTTACATGATGTGCACACTTTTTTTCAAACTGTGCATCCACCCAATGCCAACTGTGTGACCCATCACCCATGGATAGATGGGTGATTCACAGTTGGCACATTGTTAAAGTAAATGTGCAGTGAAACCATGCACCCAAACATGGTTAAGAAACATAGTCACTTCTAACCATGTGGCTCGTCTATGAAAATGTGCTCGATGATATTTAAACCCCATAATTATTAATAGTTTTTCATATAACTAATCACCCCCATTCGTCCTAATACATTTTCCCTTACATTTTAAGGCTCTATAAGGGATTCATTGGCCTCTCAAACCCTTTCTCTAGTGAATTGGAGATCCTATGGAAGAAGATAAACTCCTATCTAGTATGTGATTTATTCCTTGTTTAGGTTCCTCTCTCTATCCCATATTTCTCTCCCTTTAGAAAGGGATGAATTCTCCCAGTGTTGATGGTTTACATATTGGTTTTAATAGATATTGTTTCATTGGATCTTGAACCTAGTTTTTAATCTTAGATATTCTTCACCATTATTATTTCGTTTATTCTACATCAAATATATGTCTAAGGTTGGGAGAGTGTTCAACAATTATTCTAATGTAGGTGGTCTATATGTTAATTCTTATAGTCTTAGTAATGATATTTTGTTTGTAGTTTTATCATTGTGGTTCCACGTTGTGAAATTATCTTTATATTATATTAATGAATTAAATTCCCATGAAATTGTGAGACTCCTCTCAGATCTTGTTGGATCCTTTGGAGATTAAGAGATCAATCCTGATGGAAACCCATGGGATGTAATAATTATCCTTAGATTGATATATATGGAATTAAAAAATAGAATTAATGGGTTTATTAAAATAGACCAAATGTGAATGGGTTGGCATGCAAGCTTATTATAAATGGTTTTTTGGATTAACATGGAAGTGTTAATAAGATATGATATGTATGGTGTTAATTGGGTTAAATGGATCTGTTGTAAATGAAATGGTACACCATGCTGAGAATGGTTGATAAATAGGTTATTAATGTGGAACTAGGATGTGTGTGTGTGTGTGTGTGTTTAAATGTGAAAAATTTAGAGAGGGTGTTTTACTGATTCTCCAAGAGCTCGTGAGGTTCCAGACTGATGCTCTAGAGTTGGATGGTTTTAAGTGAATTGGTGATGGAATGATATTCTTAGTACCTGTGATTTTTGTGCAAGATTGATTCTCTAAGTAGGCATGATATTGGTGTTGGAGTTATTCTCCAAATACCCAAGATAATAATTATAGATTGATGCTTTATGTATCTATAACAATGGGACTCTGACTGATACTCTAGGGTATCAAAATGAAATTAAAATTAATCAGAATAATGAATATCTTTAAAAGAATAAATTTTAATACCTCTATGTGTATGGTTTAGACTTCGACATGGGATGAAGTAGGTATGATTGGCTTGGGTGTCACCATGAATCCAAGGGACAAGGTGGTTGACTAAATAATAAAAAATTTGAAACCTATTTACTTTCAGGATTTTTCTTTAATTATTTATAAAACGGTATGCAATTTTATAGACTAAAAATTTCTTTAGACACCATTGGTGGTGGCCTACTGAGTTTTTGTAACGCCCCGACCCTAGTTACCTAGATTCGGTGCATTATTACATAACATTAGCATGATCACAAGAGGTCAAGTCTCAAAATACCAATCAGTTTAGTAACCTTGGAAGTACTAGATACATACATAAGTTTTACATTACATCATGAAATAAGAAAACAACATTGTGTACCCTTTGAACAAACTCATATCCTTTGGCCTTTCCATACAGGTTAATCATAATATACTTCTTCACATACTAGGAAAAAGAAAACATAATAAAGGGGTGAGCTTAGATGCTTAGTAAGGATAACAATATAGCGGAAACTATCATAAATAAGCATAAATATTTAAGGAAATGTATAAGACTAAAACACAAGCCTTTTAAACATAAACTTCAGAATAATATGGTAAAGATAAATCAAATAATTCCATTTACTTATTCACATGGATACTCTACTAGTCAAATAATCACATTTAATACCAATAGTTAATTTCATAATGATGGAATACATAATGTTCGACATCATAACCACATA
Organism: Viscum album; assembly: GCA_963277665.1. NCBI lineage: Eukaryota > Viridiplantae > Streptophyta > Magnoliopsida > Santalales > Viscaceae > Viscum > Viscum album. Next base: position 1,332,102,661 of record OY728132.1, on the reverse strand, counting down.
GTCAAGGCCTCGTGCCAAGACTACAAATAAGATTTTGTCAAGGCCTTGTGCCAAGACACTTGTTTGTCTCATGAGACCTATCATTGCATCAAGGAGCTAAAGTGGTCTCCACCTGTCACTTACTAAGTCTAATGCATTCCTCATATGAAAAGGTTGAAACAGAACATAAACATTTGTATTAAAACTAGAATACGAAATGTTAATACTTTAACTATAAACCATAAATGATATAAAAATAACACAACCACAGTCAAAAATATCACAAAACCTTTAATATAATATGGATGGTTGTATCATAATAAATTAACTTCAAACAAGTGTAAAATCCATCAAAGGATGTTGACATAGATGAAATCAAAACTATTTGAGAGAAATATCCTTTTCTATTTTGAAATCATTTAAAAGTCCCATAATTATAAAAGAAAATATTTATTTTGGAAATATTATTATAATCTTGTAAGTGAAACTTAAAAGGTGTTATAATAGTGGAAAATAGCCACACCCGCCGTATAAGTTTAAAAAAACATTCTTACCTTAATTTGTCGAAATGGTCATAAAGTACCATGTTTGGAAAAAACAGAAATATTCCTTTCAAAAAAAATTATATAATGTAATAAAAGGGTATAAATGACTTTAAACCATATTATAGGAAATAATAAAAATGTTTTGAAATATATTTTTAAGAAACACGGATGTGGGTGAGAAAGAAGTCCCAGTAGATACTTACGTATAAACCACTTCGGATAAGTAAAGAGATTGTAAAATTAACTCTTACCATGTACTTTTACTTAGTCAAGGGTACATTAACCTCCGGTATAATAGTTAAATAATTTTTATTAAATTATAAAATAACCACATACATAAATATGATATCATATATAATCTTTTAATATTACTTTGTTAATAATATTTTAGTAGTATCATTGTTTCAGGTATTAACTAATTCATTTTACTTTTTATGTTTTGTTACGTAAGTCATGTTTTTTATGGATAGGATGTATTTGATTCATATCTATAATGATATTATGTTATTAAACATTATTTTTAAATCATAAAATTAAAAATATTCTTGAATGGGTACGATGGAGAAATGAATCTTATCACGTTCATGGAGACGGTAATCTGTACATACACACGAGCAACAATATCATTCTATTGATGGTAAAATTATATGTAATTGGATGGTATATAATATATAAATAATAATTAACATGTTATATTTATTATTAACATCAATTTTACTCATTATTATACCCATCAAAATAATGAAGTTTTAAATAACAAACTACACCACGACGTGGAGATGTAAGTCGTACGTACGCACGTATGGTGACTTTGTCATTAATAGGATGAATTGAATAAATAATATGGTTTTAACATATCTATAATAATATCATAGTATTTAGAAGGTACTGGAGTTAATATTTTGGTATGGTAACAACAAAGAAAGATGAAGTTGGAGAAGAAAATAACTTTGAAAGAGATGATGAAATTATTACCTCTTCTTCGGGTGCTTCCTTTTGATTTGAACAAAAGGGATCCTTAGGTTGGATTATGATAAAAGTAAGGCCTCTAGGTTTAAATGAGGGTTTTGGGAGGATATTGGAGCATTGTTTTTCCATGAAAAATGGATTTGTATTTGTGAATTTGATAGAAGGGGAAATACCCTTTTATTAGAGAGGTGAGGGGCACCATAGGAAAATATTGAAATATTATTTTATTATAAAATAATTTTTGGTTTATAATAGCTCCAAATGGATTTATTTAGAGGATAAGTTGGTAATGAGTTTAAATACACTCAACCAATAGGTTTTAGACAAGTTTCGGTCACCATATTAACCTTATTTTCTAGATTTAACTCTTAGGTAATTAGTTTAACTTTTACAATGTCTTCTTGTATTTTTATATTACATTGTTAATAAACTTACTATAAAATGACAAGAGAACCCCAAGTGGTTAATTAATGACATATCTATCATTATATTAGTTCTTCGGCCAAATATTATATTTTTAGAAATATTATATCATTTAATAATATAGTGTTTGTTTTAAAATCTCATTTATGTCGATTTTGATACTATTTTGTATTTGGTTTTTTTGAAAGAAAAAAACTTTATTACTTAAAAATAAATGAATTCAATCAATCCTAAAATTTCATATTACCCTATAAAATTCCTATAATGAATCATTAGTCTCAATTTACATTTATTGTTAAATTTATAATATTAATTATTTTAATCTTTTATTAATAAGGTAATTACTGCACAATCAGTGTGTCATAAATAACTTTAATTATTTAATGTCTAAAACTTATAAATAAAATACCATTATGTAGGAAATATTTTTACATTTCTAATGAATATTTATTGTCAAATTTATCTTATGTATAACCCTATATTAAAAATTTTTTAGTTGGGAAAATTTGAATTTAAAAATTTTAACTCTTCTTTAAATAAAATAATAATAAATGTCCTAATCTAATCCAATTAGATCAAAGAGGATCATATTTTATTCCTAATGTTCATTTTGTTAAAACAACACTTACCCAATAAAATTTGGACATGTTTTAGGGTAATTATAATATCATTTTTACCTTTAATTATCCTATTTACTTTTAACCGATGAAAATAAAATTCAAAAGTTACTATTCACCAAAAATTATTTTCAACATATTGAACTAAATTTTACTTACTGATGTCAACCATGTGTCTCATATTTTTTAAATTTAAATCACAGAAGTGGTAAAATTACATTTTATAAAAATTTGCTAACCTGCCTAGAAGGTGGGTAAAAGACTTTAAAAAGTTCAATAAAATTTTATACATCTAATATTATTATAAAATGACTACAATGAATTAAACTGAACTAATATAGGTATAATTTATATATTTTTACTTTAAAAAAATTAAATAATAATTATTATTATTTAAATAAAATGTCAGTTTTTATGTACTATGGAGTATTTTTCACTATTCATCAAAAATTAAAAGTTTTCAGAAAAAATACCAAACATTCACTCTAAGATAATATTGATATTCCAAATCCAAAAAATGAAGTCTATTTTACGAAATTCAATTTTTAGGAGTGTCTAATATAAATTTTATTATTGTTCACAAAAGGACATAAAAAGTAGTGCTTTTAAGAAAATCGTTTTTCTAAATATATTACTATTTTAACAAAAACATATACATTTTATTATAAATATGTTTTATTTTTGTAAAAACATTATAAATAACAATAAAAATTTATTTGTTACTATTCATATCATATTATTTAATTGATAAATAAAAATATTTTTTAAATAATTATAATACCAATGTGTTGTTTTGCAGAAACTCAATCTTATGTATAACGCATGAAAAGTCATTGTTGTGTGCAGAATAAGATATTGACTTACATTAAAGATATAAATTAATATGAAATCATGGGCTGTTACATTCTACCCTCCTTCAATAAATTGCGTCCTCACAATTTGAAATTGTTCTTTGAAAATAAAATGTTAAAAATAGAAAATACCTTTTTGGAAAACCCACATCGGAAATAGGGTTAATAAAATTTATTTTTAATAAGAGGGAAAGGGAAATGAAAAACTCACCACAAAATTAGGATTTTTAATATGAGAACATTGGTGGAAATTTGAGACACATAATTGGAGGAAAAATGTAAATATTTTTTAGGGAGTGATTGAGGTCATCAATCACAAACAAGTGAACAATAAATAGAAAATTGAGGGCCTCAAAGCCATAAATCTATGATGAAATAAAATATAATTGGTTCATAAATACAAAAGGTATTATAATAACATGATTTTGGTTTTAGGATCCTTTCCCTAAAGTTTAAGATTTAATTTCTTCATAGAATAAGAATAAAAATACTTGACAAGTAGAGTTCCATACTTTAACTAATTTCTACCACAAACTCATCTTTCACTCTAAAACACAATAGAACTCAAACATATTCTATTTATCTTAATCCTATAGGGTTACAAAAAAAGAAGTTACAATTCATCTATCAGATCATTTAAAAAGAACTACATTATACAAATCAGTACATCACATAGGCTAGTGGTAGGTGATACACCCTTGTCACCCTTCAGTTGTGGGTTCAAGTCTCGTATCCTTGCAGGACCCGATGGGTTCTCCCCCAACCATCAGGTTGTCCTTTTTATAAAAAATCAAAAAATAATCTTAATACATGTTTTAACCTTAAACCATAGTATCTAGTGTCCAATTTAATCCATTCCAACCTTTATACTTATCCAAAATACTTGTGTCCAAACTCATAGTCCAAAAAATTATAAGGAACGACAACATAACATAATGAAGATCACTTTTTCCCACATAATAACATGTTAGTACCTTCATCATTTATTCTCTTATAACATGGTAATACCCTGAATTACCATAAAACATTATTGATTACATTCATTCTCCCTTATTCCTTATAAAAAAACATGATATATTTCTTATATCCAAAAATTTTTAATACTCCAACAATGATGGAATAAACAAACCATTAATCAGTTCCAAGGTAGTCAAGAATATCCAATATAATTTATCCAAATCAACCATCTCTAATTCCAAAATCACCACCTCAGTATCAAGACCATATTAAGGTTTATCTTTCCTTCAACCATTATTTTCCAAAATGTTTAACTTGTTGTTGAGTCACTTTTCTTAGTACCGTATAATCTGAAATCTTCAATGAAATAGTACTACAATACAATCCTTATTTATTTCCATAATTAATATAACCAGTACATCGTTAATACTACACTGAAATTACATAATTCTTTAATAAAAATATAAGAACACTAATTATTCCTCTTTATCTGCGGTAGTATCATAACTAGATTATTATCCAATAGCATCATTTGGGTATACTCTAATGATTGGGACATTGATTTTCATAGTGTCCCAACTCTTTGCAGATGAATCATTGTACATTTGAAACCATTTTTTACCCTTTAAATCATGTACTTGGTGTCCTTTTTCTCAACACTTATAAAAAACTCACATTCCCTTCAAGAATTTACCATGGTGATTCTTTCCACATTTATCACATATATGAAAATCCTTATTTCCCTTCCTCTCTTTATCCATATTTTTCTCTACCATACTTTCCTTCTCTAGCTTCCCTTCAAGGCCATATGACTCTGAGAATTATTTACTTATCTTATTAATACATGATATTATTTCTTCATATAATGAGAATACATGGGAGACTATTTCCCTTCTAACTGTTAAATTAAGACCATGAAAGATATGATCCTTATTACTCTTTGGATCATGTGTATTGATGGATTTCTCATTCCTTTTATTGGTCACTATTTCTAAACAATGACATACACTAGGATAGTTTATGAAACACAATGCATAATTCCAAACTTGTAAAATACCCAACGTAAATTGAAAAAATTATGCATATAATCCATAATCATAAAAAAGTTTTCTTTAAGGGAGTATTTACTCATAAGCCTTTCATAATGGTTTGTAAATAAAATTTGAAGTATCCTAAGAATATCCCCTGGGAGTGTCAACACAAAGAGCTCATCAAGGCCCGTTATCGTGTACCAGGATACCCCGGGTCAAATCCAAAACTCCTTGTTAGAGTTTTCACTCCTAGGTACATCTGTGATAGAGTCACCTCTACCTACTCGTATCCAGACATGGATGTATTTCCTATAAAATACACAAAATCTCTACATTACAAAAATTCTACGAAGTTCTTATATATTAATCCTCAAATCCTATCATAGGGTAATGTTCTCTAATCAGAGTTTATCTAAACCTAGTTTCCAAGGTTTGTACTAAACTTTCACTGATACCAAATATAACACCCTGAACCTAGTTACCTAGATTTGGTGCATTGTTACATAACATTAGCATGATCACAAGATATCAAGTCTCGAAAGACCGATTAGTTTAGCAGCCTTGGAAGTACTAGATACATATATAAGTTTTAAATTACATCAGGAAATAAAAAAACATTATGTCCCATTTGAAAACACTCATATACTTTGGCTTATCCCAGATGGTTAATCATAATATACTTCTTCACATCTTATGAAAAAGAAAACATAATAAATGGGTGGGCTCAAATTCTCAGTAAGGATAACAGTATAGCGGAAACTACCATAAATAGGAATAAATATTTAAGGGAATGTATACGACTAAAACACAAGACTTTTAAACATAAACTTCAGTATAACATGGACAATATAAATCAAATAATTAAATTTACTTATTCATGTGGATATTATACTAGTAAAATAATCACATGTAATATCAATAGAAAATTTCATAATTATGGAATGCATAATGCCGGACATCATAACCACATAGTCAAGGCCTCGTTCCACGACTAAAAATAAGATTTTTTTCAAGGCCTTGTGTCAAGACACTAGTTTTGTCTCATGAGACCTACAGATGCATCGAGGAGGTATAGCGGGCTCCACAAATTAATTACTAAGTCCAATGTATTCCTTATATGAAAAGGATGAAACATCACATAAACATTCGTATTAAAACTAGTATACGAAATGTTAATAATTTAACCATAAACAATGAATGGTATAAAAATAACACATCCAAAATCAAAAAAATAAAAAAACCTTCAATACAATATGGAATATTTTATTATAATAAATCAACTTCCAACAAGTGTAAAATCCATCAAAGGATGTTGACATAGATGAAATCAACACTATTTGAGAGAAATATCTTTTTTTATTTTGAAATCATTTAAAAGTCACGTAATTATAAAAGAAAAAAATTATTTTGTAAATATTCTTATAATATTGTAAGGGAAACTTTGAAGGTGTTATAAAAATAGAAAATAGGCGCACCCGTCGTATAAGTTTAAAAAACAATCTTGCCTTAATTTGTCGAAAAGGTCATAAAATACCTTGTTTGGAAAAATATGGAAAGATTCCTTTCAAAAACATTTATATAAAGTAAAAAAAGTGTATAAATAACTTTAACCCATATTCTAGGAAATAGTAAAAAATTGAAATACATTTTTAAGAAACACAGATGTGGATGATAAAGAAGTCCCAGTTGATACTTACGTAGAAACAACCTTGGATAAGTAAAGAGATTGTAAAATTAACCCTTACCTTGTACTTTTACTTAGTAGAGGGTGTGTTAACCTCCTGTATAATAGTTAAATCATTGTTATTAAATTATAAAAGAACTATATACATAGATATGATATCATATATGATCTTTCAATATATCTTTTTTAATAATATTTTAGTAGTATTATTTTTTCAGGTGTTAACTGAATCATTTTCCATTATATGTTTTGTTATGTAATTCATGTTTATTATGGATATGATGTATTTGATTCATATAAAAAATGATATTATGTTCTTAAAAATTATTTTTAAATCATAAAAGGAAAATTATTCTTGAATGGTTATGATGGGGAAATATATCTTATCGTGTTCATGGAGACGGTGATCTGTACGTATGCACGAGCAAAAATATCATTCTATTGATGGTAAAATCATATGTAATTGGATGGTATATCATATATATAGAATCACTAACATGTTGTATTAATTATTAACATAAATTATACTCATTATTATACCCATACAAATAATTAAGTGTTGATAAAAAACCTACACCATGACGTGGAGATGGTAAGCCATACATACGCATGTATGATGACTTTATCATTCAAAGGATGGATAGAATAAGGAATATGGTTATACTATAACAACCCTGGTTTTTATTACACAATTAAACCTAATTTATTACATAAAATCTTCACAAGATACAACATAGAAGATCGAGAGAACTAGTGTCTTTGAGGCTTAGGAACATTACATAACAGCTTAGAACATAAAAAACACAACATCATTATTGAAAACATTCTTTACATGACCACTACATTCTCTCATACATAGCATTTCATGGGATAAATTAAGGACATGCATAAGAAAAGTGTGATTTATAAAGCCCTGTAAGATAATAAACATGGAATAACACGAGGAATACAATACATGTTAGAAAATAGACATATCAATGGAGCACAAGAGAAACGTGAACATAAAGGCATGATAAAGCATGATAATCATAACCTGGAAATGTGGCAACAACACTTAACATGGAATTAGCATGAGCCAAGGCTCATTGCACATGGATCATGAGTAAACCCTCATTTCACATGAAGCACGATTAAAACCTTGTTTCACTTGAATTATAATGAGTCAAAAAACATTGCACATGACGTATCATGATACTATACTTTACCCAATGCATTGGAGTGCTATTAGGACGCACCCTTCTTAAACATTTCATTTCATGCATAAGTGTGTCACATGAATCATATAACATGGAATCAATCAACATCATAAGTTATTCTACAATTAAGTAATGTGAAATAAATACATGAAAGTACCATTCAATAGGTATATGTGGATAAAGGTGAATACCATTGTTAGAGACATGGGTATGGTATTCACTACACAATGATCTTGGTGTAGAAAAACATGATGCAATTTCGGCAGCATAACAGCGTGACATAAGGATTCATGAAAATAGTTGATGAGAAAGAAAAGAGTGTCTCATAATATGTACATGAAATGGACAGTAAGTGATCATATGGATATATGTCCCAACAAACATAATTGAATTTAGGTGCATAATACAAAATAATTACTTGGATGTAAAAGAGGAGATAGAAATCCCTTGCGGAATTTTGGCATGGTAATGAGTGTACATAAGAGTATTTAATGAGATAGAAATGGGTATCCCATCATCCAAACATAAATAGGACAGTATGGGTGAGGTGAAAAATCATACCCCAACATTTTTTATTGAAAACAAAAGTGTATAGAAACTTAAAGAAAATTAGAAAAAAATGAGAAAAAAATAAATCCCTTACATGGAAGTTTGATCCCAAAGGCCTGGGAAAGGCTTGGGAGAGGCTTCTTGGGATCTTGGGGAACCTTGGGAGGATTATAGAGAGATTATGGAATGGGTTGGTCGAACTCCAAAGGATTTGAGTGAAGAGGAAGTGGGAGCTTGGGTGGGTTTATATAGGAAAGGAGAGGGAATTCTTTATTATTTAGGTTTTGGACACCTCCCATTAAAATAATCAATACCACAAACAAGCCCATGATTTTGGACCATGGGTTTTTCCAAAGGTGAGTGGAAAACAATATTTTATAATTCCAATGGCAGAAATTCTTAAAATAATAGGTTTGCTTAAGTGGAGGTGAGTCACAATCTCAAGGAAAATAATTTAAAAAGTCAAAATGTTTTATAAGTCTTGGAGGGTCCACAAAAGCTTTGTAAAATAAATAAAACAAATATAAAATCAAATTATTTTAATTATTAAACATATATTGTCCGAAAATAATGTTTATAGTATTTTATTACTTCATTATTAGGTCATTATGATGTCATAAAACACATTATATATTTAAACGGTATTTAATTTTCTACCGAAAAATTCGACGGTCTCAGAAAATTATGAAAAATTCACCGTTGGATAATTTCAACGTCCTGATTCCTAAAATAATATTCATTTTATCTAAATAATTTTATAAATATGTGAATTTTTACTTTTAAAATAAAAACTGATATTTACCGAAAATTCTTGGGTTTTGACAAAAACAGTTTTCCAACCATAATAAAAATTACAATTTCTTCATAAACATTGAAATATCATTTATATTTAACAAAAATTAATTTATTAATATTTTATTAAAATATTATTTAATTCAAAAATCCATTAATTCATCAAAATATATTTCATATTTGAATATTAACTAAAAATACTATTTTCACTTTAAAAACTATTTACAAAGTAACAATAATAAAATTAATGTAAATTTATTATTATATAAAAAAATAATGCAAAAAATCATAGTGCTAAGGTCTTGTTACTTAACCCCTTATAACACTCACATAAGACCAAAGGGTAAGGTGTTTGATGGTGAAAGACTCTTAGGGTGGCTCGGATAACATCGCTCGGGTGGTAATCTCTATTAACTTCCACTTCTCTCATAGTTGGTTCTGCTCAAGCTTAACGTGTTCAAGATCAGCTTGGGATTGGTCAAGAGAAAATCCCAATGACACCACCTCCTTTCCAAGCTCCTACAAATGGGATTCGTACAGGGAAAGTCTACTGGATGAAGTCATCGCTTCCTTTGTCTGAGTAAATTTGATTTGTTAAAGCCCTATATTTACACTAATCAGGTAATCACTGTTCAACGTCTATATTAGCAACAGTCACAATTCTTAACATTATTTTAAAATACAAAAACATAAAACCAATGATGTCCACATTTTATATAACCATATTAAGACATTTAATTGGATTAAGAGAAAATTTCTTTAATTAATGTTTCAGTCGTTAAAATCTTCCCCCCTTAAGAAATTTCGCCCTCAAATTTTCCTTTTCCTACACTAAAACAGATGTGGGTGACTTTTCTTCATCACTTCCTCTAATTCCCATGTTGCTTATTCAAACTTGTGGTTTCTCCACAATACCTTTCTGAGGGTCATTGTCTTATTTCATAGAATGTTTTCTCTACGATCTATGATCTTGAATGGTTTCTCCTCGTAAGAAAGATCATCCTCTAGATTTAATACCTCTGAAGAGAGAACATGTAAAGGGTATAGTATGTACTTATTTAAGATGAAAATATGAGATACAACTTGTATTTTGGCCATGGTAGGTGGAAGTGCTAGTCGATAGGCCACAACCCCAACACGATCAATAATCTTGAATGGGAAATGTATATTGGACTTAACATCCCTTTATTTCTAAACCTCATGACCTTATTCCATGGAGATATGCATAGAAATAGCATGTCTCCAACTTTAAACTCAAGGTCTCGTCGATGGTTATCTGCATTACTCTTCTGTCGACTCTGGGCTACCTTGATATGTTGCTGAATGGTTTTCACCTTCTCCACCATTTCTTCGACCATTTGTGGTCCTAACAGCTTACGTTAACTGAATTCATCCCAATATTTCGGTGTTTTTACCTCTTCCCATACAAGACATCATAAGGTTCCATTTGGATGCTCAAGTGGAAACTGTTATTGTAGGAGAATTCAACCAGTGGAAGATGTTGGTCCCACCCTCCTTTGAAGTCCATAGAACATGATCTTAACATATCCTCCAGTGTATGAATAGTTCACTCAGATTGGCCATAATTTTGAGGATGATAGGTCGTACTGATGTTCAGTTCAGTATCCAAATAATGTTAAAGATTCTTCCAAAACATAGAGGTGAATCTTAGATATCGATCGGATATAATGTATAGTGGTACTCTATGTAGCCTTACCACTTCCCTGATATATATCTGTGCCAGTTGATCCAATTATAAATCTTCCTGAATTACAATAAAGTGTGTAGACTTTTTAAGACAATCCATAAAAACCCATATTGTATTGTTGCCTTTGGATGTATTCAGAAGTCCAGTGAAAAAGTCCATGGTGATGTTCTCCCATTTCCATGCTGGTATGGGCAATGGTTGCATCATACCCTTAGACTTCTTCCTCTCTACCTTCACTTGCTGACACACCAGGCACATTGATGTATACTCAGTGATCTCCTTCTTCATATTATCCCACAAATAATTCTCTTGGAGATCTCGATACATCTTTGTGTTTCCTGGGTAAATAGAGAAATTTGAACTATGCGCATCATCCAAAAGTTCCTCCTTCAGCTCTGGACTTGATGAAACACATAGTATTTTCCCAAATCTCACAATTCCTTCTTCATTAACATTGAACTCAAAGGATTTCCATTTTTCTATTGCTTCCACTTTCTTCTGAATTCCCACAGCATCCTGTTGAGCATCATTTAACCTTTAAAAAAGAGATGGTTGAGTAATCATTTGTGAAAGGATTGATGATGTTACCTTATTTATGATTCCCATGTCCATCTTCATCAAGTATAAGAAGATTGGATCCTTATCAATTCTCATCAATGATAGAATCATCACGTCCTTTCTACTTAGAGCATCTGACACCTTATTTTCTTTCCCGGGTTGGTAATGGATTGAGCATTCATAGTCTTTGATCAGCTCTAACCATCTTCATTGGCGCTTGCTCAACTCTTTCTGTGTGAATATATACTTGAATATTTTGTGGTCCATATATATTTCATACTTCTCCATAAAGAGATAATGCTGCCAAATTTTTAAAGTGAATATCACCACAACTAACTCCAAATCATGTGTTGGATAATTATGCTCATGAACTTTCAATTTCCTTAAAGCATAGTCAATGACTTTTTTCATTTTTCATCAACAAAAAACCTAGGCCATTCTTCTAAGAATCACTGAATTCCACAAAAAGTTTTCTACTTGTGGGTAAAGTGAGCACAGGAATAGTGATTAGCCTCATTTTTAACTCCTTGAAGCTTTCTTCACATTCATCACTCTAAGAAAACTTTACTCCCTTCCAAGTTAGCTTGGTAAGAGGGTTGGAAGATCATGATAAATTTCTCACAAATCATCGATAATATCCAACTAACCCCAAGAAGCTACAAATATCTGTTACCAATGTTGGCTCCAGCCATCCCTCAATAGCATCTGTTATGGAAGGATCCACATATACCTCATTGCTTGTGATGATATGGCCCAAGAATGAGAACTCCTTCAACTATAACTCACACTTGTTGTAATTTTCATAGAGATTCTCCTTTCTCGAGGTCTCTAGTAGAGTTCTTAGATGCTCCTCATGATTTTCCTTGGTTTTGGAGTATATCAGAATATAATCTATAAAGACTACCACAAATTTGTTGAGGTAAAATCTAAAGTCTCTATTCATCAAGTCCATGAAGATTGTAGGAGAATTAGTGAGTCCTAAAGGCATTAATATGAATTCATAGTGCCCGTATCTTATACGAAAAGCAGTCTTGGGGATATATTTCTTCTTCACCCTTACTTGATAATATCCCGACCACAAATCCACCTTGGAGAAGTATTGTGCTCCACACAGCTGATCAAAAAAGTCATCAATTCGTGGGAGAGGATACTTGTTCTTTATCATAATTTTCTTAAGCTCATGATAATCTATTCAAAGGTTCATTGACCCATCTTTCTTCTTGATGAAGAGGACTGGTGTACCCCATGATGAAGCACTTGGGAGTATAAACTCTTTATCCAGATTCTCCTGTAGTTGTTTCTTTAGCTCATCAATCTCGACAACATCCATTCTATATGGAGTCTTGGATATTAGCAACATCCCAGGTATAATATCAATTGATAATTAAACATCCCTTCTAGGAGGAAGACTAGGAAATTCCTCGGGAAACACTTCAGCAAATTCCCTCACAATAGGCATGTATTCAAGGATCGTTGCCTCCTTAGACTCAATCATTTGAGCCAGATATTCATGCTCATGGGGTAGTATTATCCATGCTTGAGATGATGGATCTAAAGAAGATTCATCTTTCTCCTTGCACTTGTATATAATCGAGGGTCGATTCTCCACATGAAGAGTGATTTCCCTCTCACGACAATTTATGTTGGCTCTATATAAGGAAATCCAATCCTTGCCAAGAATTACATCAAATCCCACTAGAGGTAGAATGAAGAGGTTCTCCAGAAAATTCAATCCACAGATTATGACATTGTAGGATTTATATTCATGGGATACAATTATTTCCCCATTTTCCATACTCACTAACATCTTTACTTCCATGATTTTTGGTAGTGCTCGGATTGTTCTTCTAAACATTTGGGATATAAAAGAATGCGTAGAACCTGAATCAAAAAGTTTGTTCACTATTATTGAATGAATAACTAGTGTACCTGTCAACACTTCATTGTCGGGGTTCAGTTCAGCAGTAGTGATGGAAAAGGATATCCCTTGGTGCCTTGGAGGTTGTTGGTTGCCTCTGAAGTTCCTTGTCGTAGGGAAATGATTTGCAAGATGCCCTGGTTATATGTAGTTGTAGCAATAAACAATGCATTGAGGTTCGAACGAAGCATTTCTCTCCTCTATTGTAGTCACGGGTTTTTCTTGTCAGTAGTTAACATCTAGGTTCCCTTCTCTTCCACACCTAAAGAATTTCTTCGTCCCCTTCATGCAATTTTCGGGCAGCTTCTTTCCACACCTTTGGTAAGTGGGGTGCTAGATCTTCCTAGCACCGTTGGATTTATCCATCGGACTTCCAATACTGAAGTCCACCTTATGCTTTTTATCCCCATGATACCCCTAAGATTATCTGATCTCCATTTTGACCTCGAGGTCACATCTAATAATTTCCTCATAGCTGTCGAAGTCAAGGATCGCCGGCGCTTTACGTAGGCTAGGTTTCATCCCACCAAAGAAGCGGTCAACCTTGCATTCGGGGGTAACGACAAAGAGGAAGGCATATTGTGAAAGCCGTTTTAAATTTTCCTCATACGCTCTGACAGATTCGTCATCTTTTTTCTTGAGGGAAAGGAAGCCCCTTTCCATATTAAGTCGGAGGGTGTGTGAAAAATATTTATCGAAAAACATCTTCCGGAAATCCTACCATTCCAATTCCTGGATCTCTTCCTCAGGCTTCGTATTTTTTATCAGAATCCACCATTGATTGGATTCACCTTTCATATGATAAGTAGCCAGAAGAACCTTCTCTTTTTCAGAACATTGAAGGATGGATAAGATCTTTTCAATGGAGTTGATCCATTGTTCAGCGATTGAGGGATCAGACGATCCATTAAAAGTAGGAGGTCTTGGTCTCATGAAGCTCTTGATAGTGACTTGTTCTTTCTTGGGGGGGGGGGTTGAAAGTTCCTCTTGACCCATGTTTGTATTCAAATCTTGAGTTAACTTAGAGAGAAGCATGACAAAGTTTGCGATTCCCCCTCCCATCAGATTGGGCATCTCATTTGCACAGTCATCACATTTATCTTCACATCAGTTGTTAGCCTGATTCCTCCTATTACCGGACATTGTATGGAATAAAAGGAAAGTTAGGGGTAACACATAAAGGGTAATCCAAGGAAAAAACTGAGGACTTATAAATAACTTTTATTTCCTTAACTTATGAATCCATAGGCTTCAATCTATGTTATCTATGATCTTCTTTATAACATATATTCTTATGTAATTTTTTATTAATTCCCTTAACAAGGGTTCATAATAAGATTATGAATTTACAAAATAATATCCCCTGGGAGTGTCGTAACCAAGAGTGCAACAAGGCCCGTTTTCGTGTACCAGTTCCCGTTCAAGTCTATCTCAAAGTGGTGTTTTCGGGTTTTACCCCTAGGATACATTTGTGCTAGAGCCACCTCTACGAGCTCGTATCCAGACAGGGATGTGTTTTCTTGATAAAACACTTACTCAATACTCACCAATACTTATGTATGTTTTTATTATACTGTCTCTAAGTCTCCACTAGGGTTTTCTAGTCCTAATCCCAAAAAATAACTAAACCTATCCTCTAATACCAACTATAACGTCCCTGCTTTTATTATACACTTAAACCTGATTTATTACATAAAATAATCACTTGATACAACATAGAATATTTAGTGGTCTAGTGTATTTGGGGATTAGGAACATTATATAACAGCTTAGAACATAAAACACACAAAATCTTTATTGAAAACTTTCCTTACAAGACCACTACATTCCCTCGTACTTAGCATTTCATGGGATAACCTAAGGACATGAATAAGAAAAGGGTGAGCTATAATGCCCAGTAAGGGAATAAACATGGAATAACATAAGGAATAAAATAAATGTTAGAAAATAGGCATATCAATGGAGCACAATAGAAACATGAACATAAATTCATGATAAATCATGATAATCATATCATGGAAATGTAGCAACGACACTTAACATTGGAATTAGCATGATCCAAGGCTCATTGCACATGGATCATGAGTAAACCCTCATTGCACATGATGCACGATTAAAACCTTGTATCACTTAAATTACCATCAGTAATCGCCCATTTCACATGATGTATCGTGATACTATACTTTACCCAATGCATTGAAGCACTATCAGGGCACACCCTTCTTTAACATTTCATTTCATGCATAAGTGTGCCACATGGGTCATATAACATGGAATCAATAAACATCATAAGTATTCCACGATTAAGTAATGTGGAATAAATAAATTAAATTACCATTCAATGGGTATATGTCCATAAAGGTTAATACCCTTGATAGAGACCTGGGTATGGTATTCACTACACAATGATCTTGGCTTGAAAAAACGCGGTGCAAATTTGGCAACATAACGACGTGATGTAAGGATTCATGAAAATAGTTGATGATATATAAAAGGGTGTATCATAATATGTACATAAAATGGAATTCAAGGGAGTCATATGGATACATTTCCCAATAAATGTAATGGAATTTATATGCATAATACAAAATAATTACTTGGATGTAAAAGATGAGAGAGAAATCCCTTACAGAATTTCGGCATGGTAACGGGTGTACATGAGAGGCCTTAATTAGAAATAAAGGGGTCTCCCATCATCCAAACATAAATATGATATTATGGGGAAGGTTATAAATCATACCCCAACATTTTTTATTGAAAAAAGGGCATAACAACTTAAATAAAATTAGACAAAAATGAAAAAGGAAGAAATACCTTACTTGGAAGTGTGATCCCAAAGTATTGAGAGAGGCTTGAGAGAGGCTTATTGGGAGCTTTGGGCACCTTGGGAGGATTATAGAGAGAGGAGGGAAGGGTTTTTTCTAACTAAAAAGGCTTTTAGTGAAGAGGAAGTGGGAGATTGGGTGGGTTTATATAGGAAAGGAGAGGGAAATGTTTTCTATTTAGGTTTGGGACACCTCACATTAAACTAAACAATACCACAAACCAGCCCATGGTTTTTCCCATGGTTTTTTCCAAAGGGGGGTGGAAAAAAATATTATATAATTCCAATTTCCGAACTTCTTAAAATAATAGGGTGGCTTATGTGGAGGTGAGTCACACTCTCAAGGAAAACAATTTAAAAAGACAAAATGTTTTATAAGTCTTGGAGGGTCCACAAAAGCTTTGTAAAATAGATAAAAAAAATCTAAAAATCACATTATTTTAATGCTAAAAAATATATTGGCCAAACATAATGTTTATATTATTTTATTTCCTCACTATTGGGTCACTATGATGTCATAAAACACATTATATATTTAAATGGTATTTAATTTTTTACCCAAAAATTCGACTGTCTCAGAAAATTATGAAACATTCACCATTGGATAATTTTGACATCCTGATTCAAAAAAAAATATTATTTCATCTGAATAATTTTATAAATATGTGAATTTTTACTTTTAAAATAAAAACTTACATTTACCGAAAATTCTTGGGTTTTGACAAAAACAATTTTCAAACATTAATAAAAATTATAATTGCATTCAAAAACATTGAAAGATAATTTCTATTTAATAAAAAGTAATTTATTACTATTTTTAAAAATATTATTTAATTCAAACATCCATTAATTCGTCATAATATATTTCTTAGTTGAATATTAAATAAAAATACTATTTTCCCTTTAAAAACTATTTACGAAGTAAAAATAATAAAATGAATGTATATTCATTATTATATAAAAAAATAATGCACATAATCATTGTGATAAGGTCTTGTTATATAACCCCTTATAACACTCACATAAGACCGAAGGGTAAGGTGTGCGATGGTGACAGACTCTTGGGGTGGCTCGGATAACATCGCTCGGGTGGTAATCTCTATTAACTTCCACTTCTCCCATAGTCGGTTCTTCTCAAGCTTAATGTGTTCAACCTTGGCTTGGGAATGGTCAAGAGTGAAGCCCAATGACGGCATCTCTTTTCTGAGCTCCGACAAACGGGTTTCATACATGGAAAGTCTACTGGATGAGGACATCACTTCCTTTGAATTTAACACTTTTAACTCTTCTTTAAATAAAATAATAATAAATGTCCTAATCTAATCCAAGTGGATCAAATAGGATCCTATTTTATTCCTAAGGTTGATTTTGGTCGAAAAACACTAATCCATTAAGTACATGTGTTAGGGTAATTATAATATCATTTTTACCTTTAATTACCATATTTACTTTTAACTATGGTATATAAAATTCAAAAGTTGCTATTCACCAAAAATTATTTTCATCCTTACCAATGTCAACTGTGTCTCTCAGATTTTTGATATTCAATTCATAGAAGTGGTAAAATTAAATTTTATGAAAATTTGCTAACGTACCTAGAAGGTGGGTAAAAGACGTTAAAAAGTTCAATAAAATTTTATACATCTAATATTATTATAAAATGACTCCAATTTATTACATTGAACTAATATAGGTATTATGTATCTATTATGACTTTAAAATAATATTAAATAAAAATAATAACTATTTAAACAAAAAGTCTGTTTTTATGTACTATGTAGTATTTTCACTATTCATCAAAAATTGAAATTTTAAGAAAAATACCAAAAATTCACCCTAAGATAATTTTGATTTTTCAAATCCAAAAATGAAGTTTATTTTTCCAAATTCAATTTGTAATAGTGTCTAATATTAATTTTATTATTGTTCACAGAAGGACATAAAAAGTAGTTTTTTTAAGAAAATTGTTTTTCTAAATATATAACTATTTTAACAAAACATATACATTTCATTATAAATATGTTTTATTTATGTGAAAACATTATAAATAACAATAAAAATTAATTAGTTACTATTCATATCATAGTATTTAATTGATAAATCAAAATATCTTTTAAATGATTAAAATACTAATGTTTTGTTTCACAGAAACTCAATCTTACGTATAACGCAAGCCAAGTCAGTATTGTGTGCAGTATAATATACTGAATTGCTATAAAGATATAAATTACTATAAAATCATGGGGTGTTACAGTTGTACTCACACCCTACTCAGGCTATCATTTGGTACCCTAATATACTTCATGTTTGCAAGACAGGATAAGGGTGAGAGCCCTATGTTAGATGGGTGAGGTGGGATTTGGGATGGAGCATGGATTAGGGAACCTGACATGATATCAGGACCCAATTCATAGTTTTCCGTGTGCCTTATGTTTGGTTTTTATTTTACACTTGGCCTTATATGGCTTGATATATCTACTGCATGGTTTATGGTTATTTCCCCTGTTTTTTGAATTTTTCATGTGATACTTTGTCCTTATTGAATATTGTTATTATTATTTTGGTTATTTGTATATTGATTTCCATTGTTTGTTCACTTTAAAAAAGATAGTATATTCTCCCCATGTGACATATTATACCCTCACTACTAGTTAGAGGCATTTAGAAAATGACGAGGTGGGCTTGAGGTCATGTAATAAACCTACATAGGGAACCAGTAGGTGGAACTTAGGTCGAGATCCTACAAAGTTGTATTATAGGGTTTTTTCTCATTTTTAAATTGTTTTATTATTTGGTAAAGGTGTATAGGATACTAGGGTGAGTTAGGTATTGGACATGAGCTCATTATTGGGAGTAGCAAACCCATATATAGGGGAAAACCAAAGTTCCCAAGGTGGGATTGTTGTTCTTGATATTTTCTATTATAGTTGAATCTTATTTTACCTTGGTTGATTCACTTTTTGTGTGATGTTATTATTTTATGATATTTTACTCATGGACTGGTATGGAATGAGATTTGAGTATGCATGTATCATACTAGGCACTCAGGAATTGATGTGACATGCATCATATTAGGCATGCAAATAAAATAAATTCATAAGTGTGTTATGGGGAATGAAAATATTTTTCTTTATTTGAGTAATTTAAAAGAAATGGTGCCTAATAATTAAATTATAATTTTTAAAATAGGTTAAATATGGTAAATTTAAATGGTTAAAAAAAATTCTAATGAAAAAATATAAATAAATAAAAATTACCATATGTTATCCATGAGCTAATTTAGGTATGGTTGAGGGTATTGATAGTATTGATGTTTTGACCATGGGGAAGTGTATGTGTGCTAAATTTTTGTGGATTTATATGAATCTCCCTTTTAAAAATTTGTAAAGGATTTGTTATGTGTCCTAGTATTTTTGTTTAGAATTATAGATACATTCCCCCATGGTGATGTTTTTGGTAGGATTACAAGAGTACATTGATGGAAATGTGCCTCCAATAGTGGGACAAGAGGCCTTGATAGTTTTGGGTGAATGGGTAGAAGAGCGGTTCAATGAAAATTGTTCTCAATTTATACAATTCATAGAAAGAGACCCAAGGTGGTTTGTATGAAATATGTATAATTGAACCCAAGATTTCTAGTTGTAGAACCCTCCAACATTCACTATCTAGGGTGTACTTGAAGTATCTGTGTTCTGGATTGAGTCTATCTTAAAGAATGTGGATCATTTAGAGACACCTTTAGAGGAAAGATTCAAATTAAAATCCTATATGTTATGAGTACCAACAATTCACTAGTTATATATCTTATTTTGGGAGGATTTTTTATATAGCATGGTATTGAAATAATTTTAGGAGAAGTTCTAGGAAAACATGTACCCAGAGACACTGAGATAGGAGAGGGTGTACGAGTTTATGTGGTTGACCTAGGGAAGCATATCAGTGATGGACTATGTTAGTCACTTAACTGATTTTTATTGATTTGTTCTTGAACTGATAGGATATGAGGTAGATATGGAAATACATTTTTAGGATATACTTAAATTTTATATTAAATCTTATGTTTATATCTTTCATTTGTTTATTTCTTTTGAGGTAGTGAATTAGTCTCTCATTTATAAGGGGAACCTGAAAGAGGCTTCTAGTGTATGATGGGTGGTTTCTTCTGGATTACCATGAGGTATTAATTATAAGTGTAGGAAGCATCATTATGAAAACAGTCACCAGATAAGTGGAGAACAAAGTATCCAAGAGGAAGGATCAGTTACTCATGGTAGTAATCAAGTATTTTTTCCATCATTTTAGTATTTTGGGTCACATTCGTTGTCAGTGTCCCTAACCACCAGTCAATTTTAGAGCTTGTAAAAGGATGGGACACCTATAGAGGTACTGAAAAACCCCATGAAATATTGGTAATGATATAGGAGCTGGACCAAACCATAATACTAGAAGGGTGTCTTCTAACCCATACCGGTCTGGCAGTTAGTTTTCTACTGGCCATGCCAGTCAGGGCAACGGATGTGGTACCTCTAGGAAAGAGTTCCCATATCAGCATAGTAGTGTAGTACATGGGACATAGATTATAGTATAGGGAATTGGGATAGTTCAGTGGCTTGCATTTTATCTTTCTCTTATTGATAGCGAGGTTGGACCATCGATATTCAGAGGTATAATTCTTGTATATTGTATGATTTATGTCACTTTATTTGATATAATATCATCACATTATTTTATATCTTATCTATTTTTAATGGTTTGAGTATAATGGTAGAGTTTTTTTGTGGGTTTATGATTATTAAAACACTACTGGGTGTACAATCAAACAAAAACTATCTATGAAAAAGGGTGTTCCCTAAAGGTTGGTGAGTATCATTTCCTTTGGGATCTATATATACTTGATATGCCAGGTTTTGACTTGGTTTTTTATTTGTGTTAGTTGGTGTCATATAGATCCCACATCATTTTTTACCTTAAAATAGTAACTTTCATAGCTCTTGAAGGTGATAGGTATGATCATCATAGAGAATGGGATATCCAGGCAGGCTGTGCAGGGCCAGTTCATCAGCAACTGGGGGAGCTTACCACCCAAGTTGTGAGTCTTTTGTTATATTATTGGGGTGTAAATAATAGTTTCTTCCCACCTATAATGTATTGGTTTTAGGACATGTTTCCTGAGGGATTTTTAGGGCTTCCACTTGAGAGGGGTGTTGAGTTCACAATTGAGTAGATGCCTGGAATTGAACTAGTTTCTATTCCTTATTATGAATAGAACTAGTGGAGCTTCAAGATATTCATATTCAGGTATAATAATTGATGGATAATGGATTTATCTATATGAGAATATCATCTTGGGGTTATCTGGTTTTTCTTATAAGAAGTATGATGATATGTTGCATTTATATGTCGATTACAGGATGTTGAACTGGATTACAGTTAAGAAATGATATCCTCTTCCATGTATCAATGATCTCTTTGACTAGATGAGCGGTTCTAGTGTATTCTCCAAGATTGATTTAATGGCAGGGTATCATCAGCTAAGAGTGAAACCTTGTGATATACCACCGACCTCTTTTAGGAGTAGGTATGGCATGTTTGAGTTTGGTGTAATGACTTTTGGTTTGACAAATGCTCCTACTGTATTTAGGGCTTTGATGAACTGAATCTTCTACCCATGTTAGGACTAGTTTGTGGTTGTTTTCATTGATCTCATCTTAGTGTACTCCTAGACTTGTCACAATCATGAAAAACATCTTAACATCGTCTTGAGTTCACTAAGATAGCATAGGCTACACACCAAGCTATCTAAGTGTTAACAATAGATCAACAAGGTACATTTTTTGGTCACATCATCTCTAAGGAAGGTTTATCAATGGACTCATAAAAAGTTTAGGAAATTGTTTCATGGGAGAATATCCATATTGTTTTTGATATCTAAATCTTTTTGAGTTTGGTGGGCGATTATTAGAGATTTATCCAAAACTTTTCTCATTTGGTAGCACCACTTTTAGGATTTACCAAGAATGGTATCAAGTTTGAATGGTCTGAATCATATGATAATTTATTCCAAGAGTTAAATAAGTGGTTGACCACTACACCAATTTTGATCCTACCTGATCCAAGTGATGATTATAGTTTGTTTTGGGATGCATTTAGGATTATACTTGGAGCATCATTGATGCATGGAGATCGATTCGTGGTGTATGGACTATGATAGTTGAGGCCACATTAATGGAATTACCCTACACATTATCTCAAGTTGGTTGTAGTGTTTTGTGCCATAAAGTTTTAGTAGAATTACCTGTTGGGGAAAGGATTATTGTATATACCAACCACAAAATTTTAAAGTGATTTTTTCACAATGATATTTGAATCTCTAATAGTACATATGGGTTGATTATATGAAATCGTTCAACTTTGAGCAAGCCTATATGCCCAGGAAGGGGAATAATTTTGTTAACACTTTGAACAAAAATACATAGACTCAAGTAGTCTAGGAGTTTAGTTTTGAGTGAGAAATGATGGATTTACTCACTATGATGCATAAATAGGTTCAAGAAGGCCAGAAAAATATGACCATTATTTCCTTATTAGTGGATTCCACACTCAGGATTTTGATCAAAGAGGTGTAACATGAGGATTGAGAGTGTTTGGCCTTAAGGGAAAGCCTTAAAGATGAGGTGTCACCTTCAGATTCGACTATAGATGAGGATGAGATCATCTATGTTTGGGGTTGTGATGTTGTGCCTACATGTATTCAAGAGTATTTAATGTGTGAGTTTTATACATTAAAGTGGGAAGTACACCCTAGATTCACCAAAATATATTGTAACCTTCATAGGAAATATTGGAGGCTGAGATTGAAGAAACACATCATAGGTTTTGTGACATGATGTTACACCTATCAGTAGGTGAATGATAATCATCAATGACTTGGTGGTATGTTATAGCCTTTTCCTATTTTATAATGGAAGTGGGATGACGTTACCATGGATTTTGTGGCAGGCCTTTTTGAGGAAGCCTCAGATGAATGGCACAATATGGGTGATTGTAAATAGTTTGATAAAAGTAGACCATTTCTTTCTAATTTAGGAAACTTTCATGGTTGATCAATTGGGTGATATGTATGTTCAAGAGATAGTTCATTTTTTATAGGGTTTCATGGAGTACAGTTTCATATCATGATCTTCATTTTACTTCATGCTTCAGGAAAGTCTTGCAGAAGGTTCATGGTATTCAGTTGTTTTTAAGTAAATATTTTCACCCATAGATAGATGCAAAATTATAGTATACAATCTAGGTGTTAGAGGGAATGTTGAGGTAATGCATCCTAGACTTTGGTGGATCTTGAGAGAAGCATTTAGAACTGGTTGATTCCACTTATAACAATAGTTATTTGGTGACTATTTAGATAGAACCATATAAGTTTCTCTATGGTAGGCCATGTAGATCTCCTCTATGTTGGATGGAGGCAGGTGAGTCAGATTTTTTTGGACCGATTCCCATATAGGAGATGTCATAATAGGTTTAGTTAATTTGGAAATATATGGATATAGCATAGGGTTCACAAAAGTCATATTTTGATCAAAATTGTTGAACTATTGAGTATATAGTGGGAGACCATGTATTCCTTTGGGTGTCTCCAAGATTGGTTCACCATCAGATTCAGAGGTAGGGGAAGTTGAAACCTATGTTTGTTGGACCATTTGAGATTACAGAAAGGATCATATGGGTGGAATATCAATTGTATCTTCCAAAGGGGTATAGTGTTATTAATAATGTTTTTCATGTTTCATAGCTTCGATAGTATCACCCTGACCCTTATCATGTGATATATGTTGAGGACATTGAGAATCATAAAAATTTCTTCCTTTAAGGAGCATCTGATTCCTGTTTTGGATCGAAGTAAAAAAGTTTTTTAGGGAAAGTCCATGTTGACAATATGAGTGTTATGGAAGCATGACAATGTTTAGGCTAAAACATGAGAAAGGGAAGAAAATATGAAGGCCCAATGGACCAATATTTTCACCTCAGAGGCTTACTGATGCTTGGGAGTAAAACTCGATGATGAGTTGTTATAAAGTAGGGAAATTTTAATATCTTAACCCTTATTGAGACATATCATACTCATTTTTTGGTATATATTTACCCTTTTTATCATACATTGGTTGGGTCTTGCTTTGAGGAAATTTTGGGTAAATTGGGAGAATTTTATAAGCCTATGGGGTTGTTCACAGTTGGCACGTTGTTAGAGAAAACCAAGAAGTTTTCCCCATTAAAATATGTGCCATGTTACCCTTGTACAGAGGGAGTTTACGTGGTTGGTAAATGGTTTTTGAAACCGTGCATCCACCCAGTGAAAATCTTGTGACCCATCAACCTTGGAAAAAAGGGTGATGTAGGGTTGGCACATAATTAAAGTAACAATGCAGCCAAACAGTGCACCCCAAATAGAATCTCTGCATATGGTGAACGGTTAAGGTGAAAGGTTACTTCTAATCATGTGGATCATCTATGAAACTATGTGTGTCGATATTTAAACCCCCAAATTTTCAATTAATAATTCAAAAAACCGCATTTTATATCCCTAATAACCCTAATTCAGCCAAATATGTTTTCTCTTACTTTTGGAGGATCTCTAGAGTATTTCTTAGCCTTTTGAACCCTTTCTCTAGTGAATCGATGATTTGGTGGAAGAAGGCCCACTCCTCTCTAGTATGTTATATCTTTCTAGTTTAGATTCCTCTCTCACTCCCATAATTATCTTCTTTTGGATAAGGCTGAATTATCCTATTGTTTATGTTTTAGAACTAGGTTTTAATGGATCTTGTTGCTTTGGATATTTATCCTAGGTTTTGATCCTATATCTTCTGCACCATTGTCATTTTGGCCATTATACATCAAATTGAGTGTTGTGGTTAGGATAACATTCATCAATGATACTAAGGTAAATGCTATATATGCTAATTCCAATAGTCATTATAATTATATTTTACTTGTAATTGTATCGTTTTATTACCACATTGTTTTTTAAGGATGGTTGTGTTCTGGTCAAGGACCAGAACACTAAAATTTATTCAAAAAGTAAGGAGTACAAGGGGAAATTACATGAGAAAAAAAGTAGGAATTTTTGTGGTTTATCTAATATAATAAGGAAGAAAATATGAAGAAATTTCATTCCTCCAAATTACTTTGTGAGGGAATCCCTTGTTGGGAAGACTATCGACAATCTTGTTCGCTTCACGGTAGGTGTGAGTGACAATAAAATTGAGATTACTGAGTGAGTTAAGAATAAAAGTTTTTTGAATCGAGCATGCCATTTTGAGCAGGCTCCCAAATCAAAAGATCATCATTAGATGTGAAAGAGTAATTCTCGACAATCTCTTTAACAATGTCAGGAAAATTTAATCTTTGGGAATTAAACATATCTCTAATGGTGCTATTAGTGGAGATAGGGTTAAAATCATTAGGAACCTTATAATTGAGGGTGATCTAGTCCAGTTATCAAACCAAAAATTTAGAGTAGATTCCTTGCTGACAATCCTTTTGGAATTTTCCATGATGGAGGAAAAACTAGTTCTGATAGAGGACCAAATAGAATAATTCATATAATGAAGATTACCTATCTTAAGCTTATAAAATAATTGAGCCCTAAGAAAATTCATGGAGTGAGAGTTTTTATTTATAAGATACCACATGAGTCGGTCTTGGAGAGCATCATTGAATGTTTTCATATGTTTTATTCCAATGGATTCATTCTCTATGGTTTTACAATAGGTAGACTAGGGGAAAGTTACCATTTTTCTCTCGAGAGTACTTCTGCTCCAAATAAAGTTCTTTATAGAAATATTAAGATGTTTTAAATGTCCCACCGGCCATTTATAGACCATCATGGAGTAAACCAATTTAGAGACTATAGTGTATTTGACAAGGAAAACTCTTCCCTCCATTGAAAGGGTTTTACCTTTCCAAGAGGAAAGTTGCTGATGAATTTGATCAACAATGTGCTGGAAATAGATGGATTTTGGTCGGCCCCAAGAAAATGGGGACAGCAAGATTGGTAAAAGGGAGGGAACCCTCCTTGACCCCCAGATCATTAATAGTATGACCTTTTCTATTAGGGGGAATCCCTTACCAAAGTAGGTAAAATATTTGTGCCAATTGACACGTTGAACAGACACTTACTCATAGTGCAAAATGGTGGTTTTGAGGTTATTAATATTTCTTTTTACTCCTTGGAGGAATGAAATTATATCATTAGCATAAAAAACATGGGATGGGGCATTTAGTTTTCTAGAGGTAAGAATCAGTTTGATCCTACTATGATCTATAACTTCAGTGAGTAATCTACTCAGGTAATCTTCTACAATAGAGAAAAGAATGGAAAAAAGAGGATCACCATGTCTGACCCCCTTAGAACATTTAAAGTATCCTCTAGGAGAGCCATTAACAAGAATCGAGATATGGGATGATTTGAAAATAGTTTTGATTATATTGATAAAAATGTCATTGAAACCAAAATTAGCTTTCACTTTAAATATAAATCTTCAATCAATTGTATCAAAAGCTTTAGTGATATATAATTTTATGGAAACATTCCCACCTCTAGAGTTTCTATTTAAAAGATTCGTGGATTCAGAGGCGAGATAGATACAGTCTTGTATAGATCTGCCTTTGATAAATCCAAATTGATTCCATGATACAATTCTATTACTAATGTCAGAGATTCTGTTAGCAATGATCTTGGTAATAATTTTAAAGAGAGAGTTTAAAAGGGAAATGGGTCTGAAGAGATGGATTTCGTTAGTATTTTCCACTTTGGTAATAAGAGTAAGGAATTGAGATTTTAAACCATGAGCAAGAATTCCTTTGTCAAAGAAATTTCTAACCATAATACAGACATCATTCTGAATGACATCCCAGTGTTTTTGAAAAAACAGTTATTAAAGCCATCAGGACCAGGGGAACTATTAGGGATAAGGCCAAAGACAATGTCCTTGATTTTATTATACAGGGGTGCGTAATTAAAGAAATTATTATCTTCAACTATTACCATATTCAGGATGAAATTAGGCAAGAGATCTTTGTCGATATTAGGGCCATTGAATATGTCACAGAAATAAGAAACAACATGATTAGCTATCCCTTCATCTGAATCAATGAGGTTACCACCATCACTTATACAGAAGAGGGTCTTACTGGCTTTTATAACCCTTTTAAGAGAGTTATAAAATTTAGTATTTCTATCTCCATCATTTAGCCATTTAGATTTGAAGATTTTATTTTCGATTTTATCTTTAAATTTGATCATAGAAAGCAATTTAGAAGAGATGTGAATTTCTTTTTGTGGTTCATCAGAAAATATTGAGGTAGAGTTATTGTTTTGAATTTGAGTAAGATCTTTTTCTAAGAAATGTATTTCCTTGTCAATAAGATCAGATTTGGATTTACACCACTTTTTGAGGATAAGTTTGAGATTTTTTAATTTAGTGGTGCAAGAAAAGGAATCATTAGGGCAACACATGTTTTTCCAAGTTTTATTAATTAAGGTAACATAATCAGGGTATGAGGACCATAAAATATTAAACCTAAAAGGAAGATAATTCTTTTGAAAATTTTGAGCAAAACTGACCAGGATATGATGGTGGTCCGAAGCTAGTTTAGGAAGAGTAATGCTCAAAATATGATCCCATTTATCGAGGGCTAAGCCATTAGTGAATGCTATATCATGTTTGCTCTCCACAACCCTATTGTAATGATGTCTAT
This sequence comes from Viscum album, assembly GCA_963277665.1. Classification (NCBI taxonomy): domain Eukaryota; kingdom Viridiplantae; phylum Streptophyta; class Magnoliopsida; order Santalales; family Viscaceae; genus Viscum; species Viscum album. The sequence continues at coordinate 1,332,074,300 of OY728132.1, read as the reverse complement.
ACCAGGTAAATTTGGAACCTGTGAGATTGACTTTAGTAAGTTTATTAGCCTCTATAGAGGCTTTAAATTCTTTTAAAGATATATGGGAGTGTGAAGGACCAAGTTTTTATATAGGAGCAAGAATAGAATTAAAGTCACCAACCAAAATCCAGGGGTACTGAATTCTTCTGTTAAGGTGGGAGAGTTCATTCCAAAGGGGTCTTATAATCGAATATTTGTTTTTAGCATAAAAAAGAGTGTTGAATATATGTGTGTGATCAAAGTAGTATTCACATGTTAAAGATTGATCAGTAATACTAAAAATTTTCACATTTTGAAGGGAATAATGAAAGAAGATCTAAATAGTTTCAATGACATTGTAGTTGTTACAAGCCACTAAGAAAGAAAAGCCAAGATTACAAATATGCATAAATCTAGGAGTAAAATTAGTTTTAGGTTCAACAATCAAAATAATTTTAGGATGATTATTGCTAATGATCCTTTTTAAAAAATTAAGGGTGTCTGGTTTTGAAATACCCTAACAATTCCAAAATAAAAGATGCATTAAGACTTGTTTTTGGGGTGTGAACCCCCTTTATTTTTACCTATAGAGTTTTTCCCTCTGGTTCTCTAGGAAAAAAAATCTATGTTATGTGTGAAATGTTTCTCCTGTTTACATAAATTAATATCAGGATTCTGTTGAGAAGCACCTGCCTTGACATTGATTTGAACAGATGGAATATGAGGTAGAAGGTTGCTGGAAGGAGCCGAGTCTCGGTTAGACTATTTTACAGCTTCTAAATTTATAACATTTTCAATGGGGACTGAGACTGAAACATCATGGGATATGATGGCCTTTTCTTTTCCATTAGGTATGATTTTGGTCTGAGAGATGGATGAAGAAAGTAAGTTAAAAGTGTTTGGTTGTTCAATCCCCTTAAGGGGGATTTTAGAGAAGTTGATAGAATCAACATAACTATTAGAGGGAGTAGATTCATAGGGGAGATTTTTCAGGTCTTTCAGAATGAATCTGGATTTCTTATCCTCAAGATATGTTTTTCCCTGATTCTAAGGAAAATTATTTGAAGGACTATCCCCTTGCACTGAAGCAAAATTGCTTGTCTGTGCATTGATAGAGGATGGAAGAGAGGAGTGAGCCCCAAAAACAGTCCCAGTCATAATCTGGTTCAAGATAATCTTACCCTTTGACAATTCAGGTTGGATCTTTGGGGAAAGAGATGTGTGGTCGGGTTCATTATCCTCACCCATAACAAGTGAATACACACCATTGGATTTATCCAGAGAATCTAGGTCTGCTTGTTTTATAATTTTAAGAATCTCACTTTTAATGTTGTTTCTAATGGATTGTTCCTCTATTTCTTTATCATGATCCTCCACCAAGTCATCCCATGAAATTCCAGGCACAAGATGTGATTTGACAATCCATTTTTCAACTTTCTGTTTGGAGGGCCCTGGTTTATCAGGGGGAGGGCATTTATCCTTCTTTTGTTTTTTCACTTCTATCCATTCTGAGGCATTATGGTGATTGAAGAACCTATGGACCACTCTGTAACTTGGGATTGAATGTCCTACAATCTTACAAAAGTCACAGAAGGGGTAATTTCTCATATTCTATTTTAACCTCAGTCTTATATTCATTTGCATTGAAGATGATGGACTGAGGTGGTTTGGTTTCTAAATTAATCTCAATCAATATCATGGAAAACATGCCCAGATCATCATTTTGAATTCTTTTATCAATCTTTATAGGAGTGCCAATGTAATAAGAGAGATCATTTAGGATCTTTGGATACCAAAAGAACCAATTAAGGTTATGGAATCTAACCCAGACCTGGGCCGATTTACTCGTTTGAGTATTTGGATTGAAAGTGAAATCCCATTATGATATTCGAAGAAAACCAGGCCTTAAGTTGAAGATTTACTAATCTATAGACACTATCGAGTTTATCTTGTGAGTTAAAAAGCATGTGAAAATACCCTCTACCTTAGGGAATTGATTTCTAGTTCATAAAACCCCAGCAGATATAAATACGTTGTTTCAGTTCATGATATGACCAGGGTTTATCACCTTTTGGATATGAAATTCAACCCATAATAGAAAACTTACAGAGATTTTTATGTTGTTGAATTGCATCTGGGTCAGCCTCGATAGAGAATCCTTCATCCTCTAGTATTTTAATCAAAGATCGATTTTTTAATGCTGCATAAGAGGAGGAGGAACTTATAAGAGCTTCGAGAAAAGAGATACCTCTCGGAGTCGCATTTGATGTTTGAGATAGATTGACTCATTCAAGAGCTTTCCCCATCATCTCTTTGTTTCATTTCTCATCAGTATAACACTCCCAACTCAGATCAAAAGATTCCATAGATTAGAAGATTTGGAGGGGAAATGATTAATAATCATCAACGATTGCCAGTTTAGGGTTCACGTCGAGGGTTTCTCATGAGAAGAGAGTCGTTTCTCCCATGATATACATGGGATTTTTTTTGGATCCCTCAAATTTCACCACATTGTTCAATTTCCTTTAAATTAGATAATTTAATTTAATTCCCATGAAATTGTGGGACCCTTATTAAATCTCATTAGATCTATTATAGATTAAGAGACCGGACAAGATGGAAACCCATGGGGTGTAGTAATTATCCTAGAATTCATAAATATGGAATGAAAAGGGGGAATTAATGATTTTATGAAATTAGATCAACTGTGAATGTATTGGAATGTTAACTTTCTATAATGTTTGTTTTTCTTAACATTTAATGAGATATGAGATAAATAGAGGTAATTGGGTTCAATAGATCTATTGTAAATTAAATGGTGCATCATATTGAGAATGGTCAGTAGATGGGTTATTAATGTGTCACCATGATATATATATATTTGTGTGTATTTGTTTGTGAACAATGTGTAGAGGGTGTTGGATTGATGCATCAAGTGCCTTTGGGGTGCTATACGGATGCTCTGGGCCCTGAATGCATGAATTTAAATTGGTGTTGGAATGATTCTCCAAGTACCTGAGAATTTGGTTCTAGAATGATGCTCTAAGTACCCATGATATTGTTTCAATACTGATGCTCCATGTGCCCAAGATAATTATTTTTTAATGATTCTCCAAGTATTTGTGATAATGGTACCCATACTGATGATCTAGGGTACCAAAATGAAATTGGAGTTAATCTGAATAATGAAAGTCCTTGAAAGAATAAATTTTAATAACCCTATTTCTATGGTTTAGAATCTTTCATGGGCCAAATAAGGTATGAATTGTTTGGGTTTCACCATGAATATAAGGGCCAAGGTGGTTAGCTAAAGACTAATAAATGTGAAACCTTATTTATTTCATTATTTATATTTTATTCTTTATATGTAATGACCCGCCTTCTCTAAGATGATGGAAGGGACAGAAAACTACCAGACACTTACTTCCTCAAGTTGAAGGAGAGATAATGACCCCCTGATTCCTGCCTTCAGTAGTCCTCGGAGTGACGACTAGAACCAAGGGTATAGAATCTCACATAATATGGAACACATTACCCTTTTTATAGAACAAGATCAGGAGATAAGACCGTAAATCCAAAATAACTCCAAGACTGAGATAAAAGTAAATCCCAAAATCCATTCCCATATGAATTTCCAAAATAAACGGATACAATGTACAAGAAAAAATCTAAAGAAAATTACCAAAAGAAAAGAAAATTAGTAACGGAAGTTGTTCCGACGTCCAAGCTAGTAAGGTCTGGCATGGTCCTCAAAGTCCTCCAGGAAACTTGAATGCAGTTTTATATACATAGGGTGAGTATAAAGGTATACTCGATAGGGAATCCAAAAGCTCTCATGCACAAGTGGGGAGACATACTAATGCCCCGTAAGAAAATAGAGGTCACTAAAACATTGACTAAGGAAAAATATCCACCCATACTTACCAAGGCACACTACCCAAATAACGAAAGTCAGGTAAAATAATAGTAATAACGCATTAATATTTGGGTACCCCACACCACTTTCCCACTGGTTATTTAGAACATACTATGCGTTAGACCCCCCCCCCCACAAGTTCCACTATAGTCCCACTATTATAACCTGCTCGCACACACCTGGTGCACCACAACCACGCATCCTGTCCGCAGACACCTGAGCCACCACAACCACACATAACCATGCCCGCAGACACCTGGGCCACCACAACCGCACATAACCACACCAACAAACACCTGGTCTATGACAACCACTGCCACACCTGGATATACTGGGGCTAGAACAACAACTTTCATGCTCAAAGACACTTGGGCCTCATCCTGAAGAATCTTGGTAAACAAACCTACCTTCACACACCTGGTCCAACCCCCACAACACACCCTTCTCAAAGAGTCTTGGACCATAATGAACTTCAGGCCATCATAGCCTACCTAAAAAGTCTTGGTCCACCCCAGAGAGGGAGAAAAAATGATCTAATAACCATCCAATCATAGGAATGTTGGAAAAAACACCATCCCCTATGATATGGTGGTGCTCGGAAATAATTTTTCAACATGTGTTGGGTGTGTATAAGAAACAAAAGAACTAATTTTTTTACATATATGTAAACAAGCACTCATCCCAACATAAGGGTCCTGAAACCAAAAACCATCCCATACACAACCATCATTTTTGTTATTCCTACACGAAAAAGTATACAACAGCCAAAACTAGAGCACAACCCACTTTCTAGAAAACAGTTCCCCATAATACTAGTTCTCATTATCATGTTCAAGTGATTTCCATTTAAATGTTTCTTCATTATCGGGAAACAAACAAGAATAACCACAAACCTATAAAACAAATGAATTAAAACATCCAAACAAGCATTTAAGCATTCATTCTTGGTTTTCTCATAAGAAACAACATCAAAATGGGATCTGTGATATCCCTCGAAGTACTGAAACCAAACCAAGCCCCAACTTACCGTGTCCAGAAAAATTACCATCATCTCTACATGGCCTCAAATTCAAAAACCAAAACCCTATCAACCATAGATTTAATTCCCCTCTACATCACCCCACAAGGAATCAAACATAAAAACCATGCATATCACTAGAATGGAGCTGGGAGGTTTTCAAATTTAGCCAACATCATCCATTAATTTCCTTCTTTTTGTTAAGTTAACTGGGGTGATAACACAAGGAATTCTTATTCATCGGGGATCCATTTAATCATCCAAGTTAACATGATTAATCATTTTCAATGTTACAGTCATTAAATCAAAAGATTATCAAGAAAATATAGCTTCAATTAGTTTGCAAGAAGGACCACCAACATCCATGATTTTCAGTGGACATGAGCCCATACAATTCACAACATAAAACAATGGTATAACACAACAACATCATCAAATTCCCCATCCATTCATTATTTAAAAGTCTGTTTATTATCTTTGTTAGAGTCAATTTAATCTACATTCTGGGGGAACATTATTATACACACCTCGTATGATGCACATTAAAGAGAGATGAAGGAAAACCCCTACATGGATGATCAAAGATCGAAGTTTTCTCATTGCACCAAGAACTTGGGTCGTGTGATAGGAAACTCCAAGTTGAACTAAATAGGAGGGTTATCACAAAAGAACAAATCATATCTAGAGGAGGGAATCCAATAATACCAAGGAAAAATAAATAGACCAATGAATAGGAAGATATCAGTGTGATAAAAGGCCTGATCCTAGAGTTACGGGATGTGCAATCTCGAAGTTATTGAAAAGAAGATCACAGTTTTACCACATTGATGGGTAGTTTCACATGTAGGGATTAATTAATATTTAATAATTCCCCTCAAAAACAGTGGAGATAGACCACCGAATGGCTGTGAGTTGATAGATTACCTTTAAATGGAGAAAAAAACATAACATGGGCGAAACTGGAAAAACTGGGAAAAACTGGAACACGAGGAAATGGTATGAAACTGATAAAAAGACCACACATTTTAGTAAGTCAAGGTTTGTCGCACTCTTTGGGGATTTTAGATATCATTTATGGGAATTAAAATGGCCTTAAATTAATTTAAAATGGGCATTAAAACACTTTTACATTAAAATATATGTTACTAGAGTAAAACATGAAATTCTTGGAGAAACTAGAAATGACTCGCCAATGGGTGAGTAACCGTAACCCTGACAATGTTTCCCTAGCACCGATGCCCTGACACCATCACCCTAGCACCATTTCTCTGCCACCGTTGCCTTGGCACTAATGTCGATTGGTGCCACTGATGCCCATCAGTACCATCGTTCATTCAGCCAGAAATTTGGTGAACTCCTCAACGAGTCACTGATGGTCCCCAGAAAGCCTCCAATATCTAGATTTGGAAATTTAATGGACCAAGAGGGTCTGTGCCATTAAATCATATACCTATCAAACTATTTTCACCCTCATGAATTCAAGAGTAAACATGAATAAAAGAGAGGGGTCCAAACCACCAGCTCATAAGATACCTCTTAGGGACAAACCGCCCTAGAGTTGTTCAAAAGCCAGAATAAAACCTCAACATCTTGGAACACCTCTCTTATATATCTCTTGAAAAAATTTGTAAACACTACTGATTCTCTCCCCCAAGAAACCACATAAACACAAAAGGTCACACCATCCATCCAATGGGTTAGGTAGATCCTTCCCCCTTATCAAAACATTATCCGCTTTGGGAAGCACTAACTCACCTGAGTAGATTTATTCGCATCCACATTAATGTGTCCTAAATAGGGATCATGTTATCCCCTCCCTAGAGTCAGGAATTTTTACATACATTTATAGAACATGTGTAAACAACTCATCTGATAGAAACCAAGGTCAAGAATTCTCTACAAACAAAGCACAAAGCAAACACAAAATCAAAACTCAGAATAACTCTGGGTACTGGGCACACATTTGTGTCTCTCATTCCTTGGTACTCTTTTTGAGGAAACCATGCCTCCATAACACATGAACCAAGGGAATGGTTCATTTGTGAAGCACCTTCTTCTTACGATCCTCAATTCTTATCAGCCACTCCACGAACATCACATTGCCCTGGATATCCAACTCTCCCCAGTCAAGGAGGTGGAAGTAATCGGGTAGAAAACAACGAAGATATGATACATGAAAGACATTGTGGACCCTCTCCCACAGCAGTGGTAACTCCAGTTGATATTCCACCTCGCCGACTCATCCCAACACCTTGAAGGGTCCAATAAACCTTGGATGAAGCTTACTCCCCGGCCAAACCTCCACCATGCACACCGAGGGGATACAATTAAGAACATGTGGTCCCCAACCTCAAACTCCAAGGGTCTCCTCCTATGATATGCATATGAATTCTGTCGGTCCTAAGCCACATTCATCCTATCACGCACATGCTAAACATTCTCTTTCGGGCTATTGACCACCACTGGGCCAAGAACACCTACCTCAACAAGCTATTTTTAGCACATGGGTGAACGAAACGGTATCCCATACAATGATTCGAATGATTCCATGCCAATGGTGGAGTGATAGATGTTATTGTAGGAAAACTCTACTTGGGGAAAGTGACATACCCATGATCCTTTGAAGTCCAAAACACATGATTGCAGCATATCCTCCAACATTTGGATGGTCCTCTCTACCTTCCCTTCCATCTGAGGGTAGAAACCAGTGCTAAGGAATAGATTGGTGGCTAAAGCATGCTAAAATTCCTTTCAAAATCATTAAGTAAAGTGTGTATCCCGATCCAAAACGATTGTTATTGGAACTCCATGAAGCCCCAAAACATCACCCATGTACTTTCTTGCTAAGGCATCAACTGTGATCGACTCCTTAATCGCTAATAAGTGAGCTTATTTTTTCAAACAGTCCACCACTACCCAAATGGAATCATGTCCTCCCTCAGTCCTGAGTAGTCTTGGGATGAAATCCATCGATACATCATCCCAATTACACTCGGGAATATCTAAGGGTTTTAAGAGACCACCGGGAACACGATTTTTATCCTTTACCTGTTGACACATGAGGCACTTTTCCACAAACTCTGCCACTTCCTGCTTCACTCTGGGTCACCAAAAATGACCTATCAAGCCCCGATACATCTTGGAGACTCATGGGTGTACCACCAGGGCTGAGATATAGAACTCCCGGAGAACTCTCTCATGCATCATCTCTGGGAAAAACAACTTCCCGTAGAAAAGTATATGATTCTGACCATCCTATGACCATCCTTCTAGAGCATCACCCTGGATAACACGATCATGAATCACTTCAGCCTATGAGTCTCCCCACTGAGACTCCTCCACCTATTGTACCAATGTAGATTACATTCTCATCTAAAACAGACAGACTCTACCATCCTCCACTCTCATTCCCATATGTAAAGAATATAACTCCTCTATTTTCCTCTAAGAATTTTCTGATTCCTGAGAAATATCCTTCTGTGACTACCTGCTCAAGGCATCAGCCACCACATTCCCATTTTCTAAGGTGTAAGAGATCTCGAAGTCGTAGTCCTGGAGAAACTCCATCCACCTCCGTTGCCACAAGTTCAGGTCTCACTGGGAGAAGATATAACTCAAGATCCTGTGATCTATGAAGACAAAAAAATGTTCCCCGATGAGGTAATGCTACCATAGATTCAGTGCGAACACAACCGCTGAAAGCTCCAAGTCATGGGTGGCATAGTTACGTTCATGAGGACGTAACAAACTCGACCTTTAAAAGATCATCTCCCAATACTGCATCATTAAACACCCCAATCCTAGACCAGAAGCATCACATAACACTTCAAACATTTCCCCTTCCTCTATAAACCTTAGTACTGGGGAACTAACCAGATTCCCCTTCAGATAAATAAATGTTTTCTGGCACTGCTCACTCCTTGCAAAAGCCTGGTATTTTCTAGTAAATATCGTCAAAGGTGCTACAACTGGAGATAAGTTGGGTACGAAGCTTCAGTAGTAACCTTCTAGTCTCAATAAACTACAAACCTCTACCACGTTCTTGGGTGATTCCCAGGAAACAACCACTTTGACCTTCTATGGGTCTACTTATATTCCCTGCTGGGACACCACGTGTCTAAGGAAGTGAACCTCTCATGTCTAGAACATTCAATTGGAAAAATTATCGTAGAGTTGGTGGTGTCGGAGGACCTCCAAAATTGTCTTGAGGTGCTCAGCGTGATCCTCCTCTGACCTTGAATAGATCAGGATTTCATTGTTGAACACGACAATGAAATAGTCCAGATACTTGAGGAAAATATAGTTCATGAGCCCCATGAACAGATCTGGTGTGTTTATAATGCCGAGCGACATAACCACAAACTCAAAGTTCCCATACTTGAATCTGAAAGCAGTATTCTAGATTTCACCCTCCTTCACCCACAACTGGTGATATCTAGACTGAAGGTCGATCTTGGAGAACCAACTTCCCCCCTTCAGTTGGTAAAAAAGGTCATCGATCCTCTGGAGGGGTAATAGTTCTAGAACATCACATGATTCAATCTTTGGTAGTCTATTCATAGCTTGAGACCGCTATATGCGTTCTTTGACAACAAGACCAGAGCACCCCGTGGTGATGTGCTTGGTCGGATAAAACCCTTCTTCATCAAGTCATCAACCTGAATCTGCAACTCTCTCAACTCTTAATGTTCCATCTGATAGGGATCCATAGAAATTGGACGGGCACTGCGTAGTAAGTCTATCCTGAACTAAACATCACATTGAGGGGTTAGAGTCACAAACTCTTCAAGGAAGATATACAAAAACTCACTAACAATCCCTGGAACTTCCACCATCTCCGGGTATTTTGATTCCACTAACATTTGGGCTATCAAGGAAAGAAGGGTCTCCACACGCTGGTTTCCCTCCTGGTAACCCCTCTCACCAATGAAAACTACATGATGTCTACCCATATATTAGAACACGAGCCTTCTATGGAAGCATTCGATAACAGCGTTCATGGAAAATAGCCATTAGTTACCCAGGATGACATCGTTTGGATGCATTTGAATCCGAAAGAGATCCCCACTGCATTGATGTGGCCACAACATCAGTCTGCATCCTCGACAAGCATCTTACAGGCTAGTCTGACCTCCAACTGGTGTAGTCAACACCAGGGGAATAGAAAGTCTCTCTATATCTATACCTAAGGCATGGGCTAGACTTTGTGCAAAAAAGGAGTTAGAATCTATTGAATCAAACAAGGCACATGCAAGAGTACTAAACAGACTGATCGTACCTCGAATGAACTCTGTCCCTGTTGGAACTGCTACCCCTATGGAATGAAACTACCCACACCCACCTCCTCTACCCCTTAGATGTTGGATTCCTCCCTGAACATTCCCTGGTCGGGGTCCCTGAGGGGAACCCTGAGGTCAGCCTCTTCGGGCACCATCTTCCCTCGGTGGAGTAGGAGCTCGTTGCTGCTACTGAAAAGGTCTGGCTGGAAACTACTGCTGCTGAGGTGGTGTTGAATCTTCTCACCCCCACTGTACATCACTCGAATAGGGCACTGATTATAAAGGTTCCCATGGATACCACAGATAAAGAACCTCAACACAAGAACCATAGAGAAAGGTTGGGGACTAGGAGATCAAAACTAGAACTGTTGAGGCCTGCTCCCCACTGGAAAAAACCTGGAAGGTCCTGATGTTGGGGGACTTCTACTGATGGCTTTACCCTTTGAAAAACTCAACGGGATCCCCTCTCATAGAACACATACTAGTGTGTGCATCCTCTCTACCACTTTATCCTTCTTCTAAACCTCTATGTACGTTGGTAGAGTGAAGGGAGTGGCAACATAATGAAGATAAGGTCGGAGCACCTCCTCTAAGCATCTTTCCCATGACTCCTCATCTAGGAATAGGTATGGAGAGAAAAAAAGTAGATCCTTGAAATTTATCTCCAACTCCATTACCAAAATACTCCCTTTCTAGAGGGATATCTTCTCATTCCTCTTTTTAGCCTTCATCGCAGATGAAAGGAATTCCACTTGGAACTCCTTCTCAAAGTTGGTTCACAAAACCCTAGTCTCCATCCTCTCTTCGAGGAAGATTTTCCACCACTGACGTGCAGCTCCCCTCATCTGACTAACTACCAACCGAACCCAGTACTCCCTTGGAGCACAGATCAAGGTAAAGGTGATCACCATCTCCTCAAGCCAACCCTCTGTCTCCAAGTCAGAAACATTGACTTCATACTTCTTGAGGGTCTGCTACTTGAAAGAATGTAGAGTCTTCTACCACTTGTTATCCAATTCCTCTTGGTCAATACTCTGCTGATCAACCAAATAAACCTACTGGGCCTCGACTACCCATACTACTCATGGATGACATCCAGGTTCCATAACAGAAAGGGGAAACAAATAATTCCTATGCATGAGTAGTGTAGAAAAAAATCATTTTAAATTTTGTTTGAACTTTTTACATATTGTAAATTCCCAAAACACCCAAGACACATAAGAACACAAGTAATTATGATGCATGTATCTTTCCTAGGGTATCTACCCCACAATCAGTGTAGGCTCACTTGGTTGTTCGGTAGGTCCATAGTCCTTGCATTGGATCATAGGGGGCCTTAAAATCTCATGTCCTAGACGGTCTTCCCTAGCCTATTTCACACACCAATATTTCCTAACACTTTTTCCATACCATACAATGCAATCCTCACTGTGCCTAACCCCTAACTCCATCCTACCTCTCAACCATCACTTTTGATACCATTCTATCATGACCCACCATCTACTAGACGTGGGAAGGGACAACAAACTTCCAGAACCTTCCTCAAGTTGAAGGAGATATATTGACCCCCAAGTCCCACCTTCAGTAGGCCCCGGAGTGGCGATTAGCACCAAGGTTATATAATATCATGTAATATAGAAGGAATTACCCTTTTTATAGAACAATATCAAGATATAAGATGATAAATCCAAAATAAATCTAAGAATGAGATAAAAGTAAATCCCAAAATCCATTCCCATATACATGTCCAAAATAAACTGATACAAAGTACAATAAAAAATCTGAAGAAAATTACCAAAAGAAAAGAAATGAATCAATGAAAATTTTCCGGACATCCAAGCTAGTAAGGTTTGGAAATGTACTAAATGTCCTCCTATAAAACTAAACGTAGTTTTATATACGTAGGGTGAGCATACAGGTATACTAAGTAGGGAAACCAAAATCTCTTGTACACAAGTGGGGAAACATTATAATTCCTCATGAGAAAATAGAGGTAACAAAAATACCTAGAAAGGAAAACTATCCACCTATCCATACCAAGACACACTCCCCAAATAACACAAGTCATGTAAAATAATAGTAATAGCACATAAATATTTGGGTACCCCACACCACTTTCCCACTGGTTATTTAGAACATCCTACGTGTCAGACCTCCCCCACAACTTCCACTGCAGTACCACTACTATACCCTACCTGCACACACCTAGGCCACCATAACCACACATCCTTCCCACAGACACCTGTGCCAACACAACCATACATAACCATGCCTGCAGACACTTGGGCCACCACAACCGCACATAACCATGCCCACAGAAACCTGGTCCGCAACAACAACCACCACGCCCAAATACACATGGTCCAAAACAACCACTTACATGCCCGAAGACACATAGGCCTCATCCTGAAGACTCTTGGGAAACAAACCTTCCCAAACACACCTGGTTCAACCAACACAACACACCCTTCTTGAATATTCTTGGACCATAATGAACCTCAGGCTATCACAGCCTGCCTGAAGAGTCTTGGGCCACATAGGAGAGGGAGTAGAAAGGAGATAATAACCATCCACTCATAGGAATGTTGGGTAAAACACCCTCCCCCATGAAATGGGAATGTTATGCACGAAGTGATCAACATTGGTGGGGTGCGTATAAGAAACACAAGAACAAAATTTTATACATATATATAAATAAGCACTCATCCCAACCGAAGGGTCCCAAAACCAACAATCATCCTGTACACAACCGCTCTTAATACTATTCCTACATGCATAACTATAGAACAGCCACAACTAGAGCACAAGCCATTTTCTGGAAAACACTTCCCCATTGTACCAGTTCTCATGATCATGATCAATTTATTTCCATTTAGATATTTCTTCAATATTGGGAAACTAACAGGCATAACCACAAGCCAAAAAAATAACTAAAGGAAAACATCCAAATAGGGGTTTAAGCATTCACTCTCGGTTCAGTCCTATGAAACAACATCAAAATTGGATTTTTGATATCCCTCAAAGTACTAGAACCAAACCAAGCCCCAACTTAGCAGGTCTAGAAAAATTACCACCAACTCCACATGGCCTCAGATTCACTAACCAATAATCTCTCAACTAAAGATTCTATTCTACTCTATATAACCTCACAAGAAATCCAACAGAACAACCATGCCTATCACTATAATAGAGAAGGGATGTTTTCATTATTTATTCAACATCATCCATTAAGTTCCCTATTTTAGTTTGGTTAGTCGAGGTGATCCCACAAGGGATTATTATTCATTGGGCATCCATTTAATCAACCAAGTTTATGGGATTAATCAGTTTTCATGATACAATCATTTAATCAAAAGACCATCTAGAAAATATAGAATCATTTATTGTGCAAGAAGGAAGACCAAAAGCCACGATTTTAAGTGGACAAGATCCCATATAAATCACATCATAAAAAAAGGTATGACACAACAACATCATAAACTTCTCTATTCCTTCGTTCTTTAAAAGTTCATTCATTATCTTCATTAAATTCAGTTTCATCTACGTCCTGGGGGAACAATACAATACCCACCCCACATGATACACAGTAAAGGGGGATGAAGGCAAAACCCCTACATGGATGATCAAAGATTGATGTTTTATCCTTGCGCCAAGAACTAGGGTCGTGTGACATGAAACTCCAAGAAGAACCGAACAAGAGGGTTCTAATGTAGGCATGACTTGTCTTCAAAGGAGGGACTCCAAGTGCACCAAGGGAAAAGAAAGAGACCAAGGAAGAGGAATATCTTTGTGTGATAAAAGGCCCAATATGAGAGTTATAGGATGTGCAATCTAGAAGTTATTGAAAATAGGATCGTGGTTTGACCATACATATGGGAATTTTCACACATTGAGATTAATTGAGATTTAATAATTCTCCTTGAAAATGGTGGAGATAGTCCACCAGATGTCTATGAGTTGAAATATTGCCTTTAAATGGATAAAAACATGTAAGAGTGGTGAAACTGGAAAAAATGGAAAAAACAGGAACACAAGGAAAGGGTGTGAAACTGATAAAAAGGCCACACGTTTTGATAATTCAAGGGTCACCCCACTCTTTAGGGATTTTAGATATCATTTATGGGATTTAAACAGCTTTAAATCACTTTAAAAGGTGCATTAAAACACTTTTTCGTTAAAAGATACGTTACTGGAGAGAAACTAGAAAGTCCTGGAGAAACTGGAAATGACTCATTGATGGGTGAGTCACCGACACAATAAAACTGTCGCCCTGGCACCATCACCCTGGCACCGTCGTCCTGGCACTATCGCCTTAGCACTGATGTCGATCGATGCCACTGATGGCCGATTGGTGCCACCGATGCCCATCGGTGCCACCGTTTGTTCAACTTGAAATTTGGAAAACTCCTCAATGAGTCACTATTGGTCCCCAAAAAGCATCAAAAATCATGATTTAGAAAAGTAATAGACCAAGAGGGTTCGGGGAATTACATTATAAAACTACATAAATTTTTATAGACTACATATTGTTGTATACACCATTGGTGGTGGCCAATTGAGTTATACTCACACCCTACTCAAGCTGCTATTTGGTACCCGAATATACTTCTTGTTTGTAGGATAGGATAAGGAAAAGAGAACTGTGTTAGATGGATGAGTTGAGATTAAGTATGGACTGTGGATGAAGTAACTAGACATGATGTTAGGACCCCCTTGGGAGTTTTCAATGTGTCTTATTTTTGGAATTTCATTTGACACTTGACACTTTTATGTCATTTCATATATACTTCATTGGTTTGTGGTTATTTCCACTATTTAGGGAATTATTTATGTAATGATTGGTCCTTATTGGTTATTTTTATTATTATTTTTGTTACTTATATATTTATTTCCATTGTTTTATCACTTTTATAAAGAGTTTATAGACTCTCCAAGTGACATATTAGAACCTCGTTTCTAGTTTGCAGCCTCCGATGTATGGGGAGGCACCTTTGAGGTTATATAACAAACCATCTCAAGGCACTGGTATGTGGAACACAGTTCGAGATTCTAGACAGAAACTCTGAGACACTTTATCAAGTGATCATAGAGGATATGGGGAAATGGATGAAGGTAAAAATATTGGAAAACACTTCCCTTTGTTGTTCATGCTCTCACTTCACTACTCACTTGGACTCTATCTTCTAAGAGAAATAAATAAGGATGATGATCAACATGATGTTGGGATCTCCAAGATTAATTATAGATTCACTTCTTGGATCTAGACTCATGATTTATCCCTCCATCTTTGGAGATTTAAGATCACAACACCTAGGGGAAGACATATGAGCAATCAATATGAATTTACAAAAGAGAAACATGGTAACACATGAACAATGTAAGGACCCAACCTTAAAAATTACATAATCTAATTAATTAAACTAGAATTCAATTTCTTACATTCACAAAGATATTTTAGGTTTATAGGTTTATATAATTTGGTCATAACCTCATACATAGAAACTTACATATTTCAAAGTTGACACTTCTACTCAATATCTATTTTTTCACAATATGAAACTTTTAAAATAAAACATGATTTATTTCCATAAGAAAACCTCCTGACTTTAAACATAATTTCTTCCTTTACTTTACCCATCCATGAAACCAATGAAAAACATTTTAAAACTTGTCATGAGCACAAAAAATCTCTGTAAGGGTCATAAAAAGGAATAAATAAATCGTTATTCCTTGAATGAAATCATTTTCACAAATTTATAACTTTTACACATAAACATAAGTTCTTTAGATTACCATATGATGTCATAAGTTTCCTATAGAACCATATAAATCATACTTAAATAATAATGGTAACATGTGTAATAATTTTAATATCACTTTTACATATAAAATATCTCTCCCGGATACAAATGGAGTGGCCATCACACTTACACTTGAAATAACTGTCGTAGTATATTCCCATAATATCTTAAGAGAAACCTAATTGGTTAACTCCATACCATTACCCAATGCATTGGAAAGATATAAAAATCTCCCATAGACTTATTTTTTTATAAAACTAACCCTCATCATAAAAATTTTTAAGAACCATAACATGATCATAACAAAAAAATATTTCATAAAAGAAACATTCAGGAGGAAAATAACTTTTCCATTTTAAAACCACTTTTCATTTTTTACAAGATGCACACTCAAAAATGAAATCATTTTATTTTTCAATAAAATTTTAAACTTGTACAGTAATCTTCAATGCATTAAAGAATAATGAATGTGGTAAAAAAATTATTCTTTATATGTAAAAAACATTTTTTAAAAAACATTAAAGATGGTTTTTAAAGTAAAGTCCCTTAAAAATATCATATCATTTAAGTGAGAATTAATCAAAGGAATTAAATTTGTATATTCAATATAATGACACATAATAAAACATAATATAATCAAAATTAATTTCATAAATATTCTTATCATGACATAATCAATGAAGTAGAAGGTTAACCCATAGAATGTATATTGGGTTAAGAATTCCCTTACCTTATGTTTGAAAGCGTTATGAACTTATAAATAATGTCATGGATAATCAAATTAGATTCATTAATTACTAAATTCAGAACCTATTATTCATTTATTTAATTTATTATAATTTTTTAGATTTCATTTTTCTCCATTTGGATGAGTTATAGAGTTCAATTTTGTCATTTTTTGGAGTGTTCATTTCATGGATTTATGGTCGGTTCCCTTGAGTATAATTATGATAGTTCTTGTAAAATGGAAGAAAAACTATAGAAGTTGAAAGAAATGGTATCATTATAGTTATATAATTGTAAATTATCCCAGATTTTTTTCTTATGTTATGATGATTCATTAGATAAAACATTAATGATAAATTTTTGGTTTATTTTTTGTGGTTTTTATGACCATCACAAACTAGTTTCGTTTTATTTAATATTATGTATATAAATTAGTTCCATGACATTAATAGAGTTATAATATAAATATATAAATCTAATTTAACCATAATAATGGTTTTATGAATTGAATTTAATATGGTTATATAAATAAAATAATCATCATCCATGAAGGCGGTGAATCGATACATCACAGACGATATTTTCATTTTTAAAATAAAATGAGGAAAAAAGAGATTTGATGATGGATGTTCCATTAACACAATAATATTTCAGTATATATATGATAATGGATTTATAATGTCACATTTTATAGGGTAGGTGAGGAGAAGGTATAAATAATGAAAAAATGAAAAAAATTAAAAGAGAAAGAAGGTGGATTTTACCTCTTGAATATTGACTCCTAGAGAACCACCTTAAGGAACTTGGTTTCTGTATTTTGGTGAGACCATAAGGTATTGTACATGGGGAAGAGACTTGGTATGGTAATTTGGTATAATTTAGACAATATAAAAGACTTTAGAGGTGTGAGGATAAAGGGTGGTTAGGGGTGGTATTTATAGGGAGAGGAGAGGGGTGTTGTTGATTATTTCATTCATTTATTTATTATTTTGGCTCAAGACTATCAATAATGTTGATTACCATGAATAAATATAGTAATTTAAGCATGTTAGATTGAAATAATGAGTTATTAACTCATAAATACATCATCCAAGACTTAATAATTCATTCATTTACTTATACTGTTTAATACTGTAAATTGTCGTATTTCACTATTCATCAAAATTTCAACTATTTTAGAAAAATCAAAAAATCCACACTAACCATTTTTCACTTAATGATTTTAAAAATGGACTCAATTTTATTAAAATAAATTTCTAAACATGGTAATTTTAATTTTAATGAAAATCATCATTTATTCAAAAAATACATATTTTAATATTATAACCGGTTTTATTACACTTTGAAAAATTAGATAAGGTCTTATAAAATTATATTATAATTATAATATAATAAAATATTAATTTGTGAATATATTTTATGAAAATAAATTATTCTTTAAACCATTATATTAATTATAAAATTATAAATAAATATTTACATTTCATAAAAATGACAACACATAATTTATCATTTTTAAAACATTTATTTACTTATTCCATGATATAAATATATCATATTTTCACTTACGAGAAACCTAAATTTTTATTTACACTTTCATAGGCAATTATTATTCTAATGTCCATATTATTATTCCTAACAGTTACATTACTATTCCAATAGTCATGTTATTATTCTATTTTTATAGATTCTTTAATTTCTATAAATGACACTTATTTTATTATACATTTTTAATGAATTTAAATATTTAATTACAGAATGAAAAAAACTATTCTATAAGTACCTGGGTTTTTACACCCCCCTCCATATAAATTTCATCCTCACAACTTTATTCACTTATTAAACAAGTGATGATGCTTTTAACTCGTAGCATTTTCATATCCCTGTGTTGCTTCTTCAAACATGTGGTTTATCTTAAAAATCATAGATTGGTGAATTAACTTGTTCTGCAATACTTATTCTCTTCGATTAGGAATCTAAATAATACTTTCCTTATATGAAAGGTTATCTTCTAACTGAACCATTTCAGGTGTCAAAACATGAGTTGAATCTAGAACATACTTTCTTAACATCAGAACATGAAAAACATTGTGTACCTGGGAAAAACTCATAGGAAAATCTACTCGGTAGGGAACTTATCCAACTTTCTCTAGGATTTCGTAGGTTACAATGAACCATGGACCGATATTTCCCTTTATACCAAAACATATCACACTTTTCCATGGAGAAACATTAAGAAATACATGATCACCTACATCAAAATAAATATTCTTCATATGGTTATCAACAAAACTTTTATACATGCTCTAAGTTTTCCTCAAGTGTCACTAAATCAACAAAACTTTTTCATTTTCTTCCTCTACCAATTCTGGTCCCATCAAAATTATTTCACTTACTTAATCCCAAAACTCTAGATTTTGACATTTCTTTCCATATGATGCTTCAAAAATAACCATTTTTATACTAGAATGGAAACTATTATTATAAGAAAACACAAAAAAAGAAAGATATTGATCCCAAATTACCTATTAATCCATTGAATAAGCTCAAAGCATATCCTCCAATGTCTGAATTATTTTCTCTAACTATCCATTGGATTGACGATGAAAAACAGTTATAAAATTTAATTCAGTTCACAATAACTTTTGAAGTCCCTTCCAAAAGTTATAAGTGAACCTAGGATCATAATCAAATAAAATGTAGAGAGGAACTCAATGATACCTAAAAATATATTTATGATAAAAATGAGAAATTTGATCTAGATTCAGATTGTCTACAATAGGAATAAAATGTGCATATTTAGTCAGTCGATCAATAAAAACCCAAATCACATTATTACCTTGATAAGTTTTTGGTAATCCCACTATGAAATCCATGGATATATTTTCCCAGTTCCACTCTAGAACTGGAAAAGGGTAAAGTATCCCCTTCGATAATTATCATTCTACTTTTTTCTATTTACAATTCAAAACATCTCATGGTAAATTCAGTGATATCTCTTTTCATTCAATCCCATCAGTAATACTCCCAAAGGTCTCTATACATTTTAGTGATATCAAGATGAATTGGAAATAGAGATCTATGAGCTTTACATAATAAATATTTCCTCAATTTTAAATCATAAGTAACAGATAACATATTCCCAAATATAAAAACACAATATTTATCAATGTTAAATTCTAGAAACTTACCTTTTTTAACCAATTCTACCTTTTTTTATAAGTCACGGTCTTCCTTCTATTCTTTCTTAATTCTATCTGATAGAGATGATTTTACTGACCCCTAAAACAAAACAAAATAATATTATTCACCAAAAACTTCCAAGACAAAATTCATCAAATCATTAACCAAGGGGTTATGTTTCAAACATAACATAGTTAATGTAGCATTATTTTTCTAACTCAAATCATCGACCACTTTATTTTCTTTTTCATGATGTTAATGAATCATATAATCATAATCCTTAATCAGTTCTATCCATCTCCTTTTCCTCATGTTCAATTTTTTTTGAGTAGATATATACTTAAAACTTTAATAATCAGTATATATTTCACATTTGGATCCATATAAATGATGTCCCTAAATTTTTAAAGTGAAAACCATAACTATTAATTCCAAATCAGATGTGGGATAATTTAACTCATGAGGATTCCGTTACCTTAAAGCATAAAAAATTACATGATCATTCAGCATTAGAAAATATCAAAGTTCCTTTAAATAAACATCATTATAGATGAAAATAAAGCCATTTATGGAATCTAGGGCCAAAAGTGGATCAGTCACCAATCACCATTTTAGTTCCTAAAAGTAAACATCACATTCGTTTGTCAAAATAAATTTAACCCCTTTCGATATCGTAAATTTTTTTCAACAAACTATCAGTAATATCTTGTTAATCCACGAAAACTATGAATATTAATAAAATTTATAGGTCTTGGTCATTCATAAACCACTTTTTATGGTATCAACTATTATGCCATCTTTATTTACAATGTTCCCAAGAAAATAAATCCATTGTAACCAAAAATAAAACTTTCTAAATTTCCTGTATAACTTCTTTTATTTAAGGGTTTGTAGAACAATCCTAAAATGTCTTTAATGATTCTCGTATCCTTTTGAATAAACCAAAATAACATCAATAAAAACAAAAAAAACTTATGAAAATCTCTATGGAATATTCTATTCACAAGGATCATAAATATAGTAGGATCATTTTTCAAACCAAAGGGAATAACTAAAAACTCGTAATTCCCATATCTATTCTAGAATGATATTTTTAGATTGTCATCCTCCTTCACCTTCAACTGATGGTACCCCAAACTAAGATCAATCTTTGAAAAGTACTGGGATCCTTGGAGCTAATCAAAAAAATCAACGATATGAGGAAATAGAAACTTATTCTTAACAATAATGTTATTAAATGATATATAATCAATGAAAAACCTCATGTAACTATCTTTCTTTTAACAAAAAAAAATAGGGGCACCCCAAAGTGAAGTGATGGGTTGAATAAAACCTTTATCTAGAAACACCTATAACTATTTTTTCAATTCTAGAAGTTTTACTTTAGTTATTCAATAATGGGTTTTCGAAACATGTTTAGCATTGAGAACTAAATCAATAGTAAACTCAACCTCCCAATAATGTATAATATTGGGAAACTCATCAGTGAAAACATCTAAATACTCATTTACCACCAAAAAATAATTAATCTGAATAGTTCCATTTATTTTAATAATATGTGTAAGATAACATTCATTTCTATATTTTAACAATTTATCAGCTTCCTGATTGTTATCAGTGGTATGGGTTCATTTTTGTTTACAAAATGAAACACTTTGGGAAATACAACTTCTTTATCTCTACAATCAATCTTAGCATGGTAAACAGAAATTCAATACATACCCAAAACAATATCAAATTATACTAGGGATAAGAAAAAAAAAGATTTTTAGGTATGTTATTTCCATAAGTATTTATAGGAAGATTATTATAATTTATTTTTAGTCTAATATTTCCCTTATTTCTTTTTACCATAAGTTATGGCAACATTTCTTGAGGTTGAATTCCTAATTTATCAAAAAATTTCTCAAAAATGAAAGATTGTGTAGACCTCGTATAAAATAAAACATTAGCATAATCTGAATAAAAAACAATATACCTGACACCACTTAGTTTGATTTCCCAATATCTACTAAAGTAGTTTTAAAGTATTTCACCACACCTTTCTGCTTATAGTCTGACTGCTTCCCATCATTCAGGTTCCTCTTTAGATACTCATTTTCATAATGACTCATATCATTACATTTAAAACATTTTAATATCTATATATCAAAATTGTTTTTACCACTAACTTGATCATTTTCATTGCAATTATGAGCCATATGACCAAACTTACCACATCATAAACACTAACCATACTTCAAAAGGAATTACCCAGTGTGTTTTTACCATGACTCTCAAAAGCAGAAAACGTAATTTTTTACCATCAAACTTATTTGATACATTCTTTCCTTTTGCATGCCACCTCCCCCTCTTATTCTGCTCATTTTCAAAGAACACATTATCATCAAAAAATTTAATTTCCACCTTCTCCTCACATCAAAAAAGTTTTTTTGTTACTTTTGAATTCACAAGAAACCAATTCCCTTTGATATTTTTGCTTCAATCCTGAGTAATAAATAATTGATTCTACTATCAAGATCCCGAATAAAATTTGGATTGTACCATGTCAATCGAGTGAATTTTTCTTCGTATGCATCAATTATATACTTATTACATCTCAATTATAAGAATTGTTTTTCCATCCTAATTCAAATCTCCTTAGGAAAATATTTCTCAAGGAAAATATTTTTGAATTCATCTGATTCCAAAGCATCAATCTCCTCACTATCCCTAATATTATTGACCATCAACCGCCACTTTTCATATTCACCTTCAAAATGGTAAATAAAAAGACTAAACATTTGTTGGTATGAATACCCCATGACATTGAAAATATTTTCTAGGTTTTTAATCCACCATTTGGCTACCACTCGGTCAGAATATCCACTAAATGTAGGGGGTGTTGCCTCAAAAAATGTTCCACCACTGACACATTCATCATTAGTTGATCTAGATGATATCATGCATGGATGTTGAAAACATTGATATCCTACATCAACTAATCCATTTCTATCACAAATTTCTTGATTCTAATTCATATCCTTCAAGGTTTCAGATTTGGAAGGATTTCTTTCCTACTTCAGCTTCCCTGTTTCTTCTGCAAAAAAACCATTCTAAACAGACATATCTTAGAAAAATCAACATGGTAATATTTAAATTCTATTTCATTTCAACTTAACCATAAAGTAAAAATAATTTATGAGTATTATATTATCATTATCATAACCTTTAAAGTTATCTAAACCTTTCCATGATACCAACTGTAAGGACATGGACTTAAACATTACATAATCTAGTAAATTCAAATAGAATTAACATTTGTAAGTTCTCAATGATCTTTTGGGTTTACAGTGTTTTATAATTCATTCATAAAATAATATATAGAAACCATATATTAAAAATTATACACTTTTACCCAATATCCATTTTTTTCAAAACATGAAAATATTAAAATAAAATATGATTTATTTCTTTTACAAAACTTCAAGACTTTAAAATTGAATTATTAATTTCCTTTAACCATCCATAAACGCTATGAAAAATATTTTAAAACATGGTATGAGCACAAAAATATTATTAAGGGACATAAAAATGAAGAAAGAAACCATTAGTCCATGAATGAAAACATTTTCCTAAAGTTATATTTTTTAAACATAAAGATAAGCTCTTTAGCTTACCTTATGATATCATAAGTTTTCTGTAAAACCATAGAAAGAATAGATAAATCATAAAGGTAACTTGTGGAATCATTTTAGTATCACTCTTATATATAATTTAGATCTCCCAGTTACATAGGGAGTAACCATCATAGTTATACTTGGAATAATCATCGTAATATATTCTCATAATCTCTTAGGAAAGACCTAACTAGTTAACTCTGTCCCTTTACCCAATGCATTTCAGATCTATAACGAGCTCACCCACCCTTATTTTATCATGGAACCACCATCATCATAATAATTCCCAAGAACCATAACAATATCTTGACACATAAATCTTTTATAAAAGAAACATTCTTGAGGAAAATAACTTTTCCACTTTGAAATCACTTTTCATTTTTTACAAGTTACACAGTAATAAATGAAAACATTTTATTTGTAAATAAAATTTTAAACTTATAAAGTAAGCTTCAAATAATTAAAGCATCATGAAAATAGGAAATTATGTTCTTGTTGTATATGTAAAAAACATTTTGTGAAAAAATATTAAAGAATATTTTTAATGGAAGGTCTCTTAAAAATATAATATCATTGAAGTGAGAATTAATCAAATGAATGGAATGTGTTTATTCACTATAAATCCACATAATACCAAATAATATAATAAAATTTCCTTTAACAAATAATATTATCACAACATAATCAATAAAGTACAAGGATAACCCAAAGAATGGAAATTGGGTTAAGAATTACCTTATCTTATGTCCGAAATCATTCTACAGTTGTACTTGATGTCTTGAATAATCAAATTAGATTCATTAATTACTAAATCCATAACCTATTATTCATTAATTGGATTTATAATTTTATTAAGTTATTTACGATTCCCTTGAGTATAATTATGGGAGTTCTTTTCAAATAAAAGAAAAACTTTAGAAGTGGAAATAAATGGTATTAATATAATTTCATAATTTTAAATGATCTTTTATATCATTTTTTCTAATATGAGGATGATTTATTTGGTAAAACATTAATGATAAATGTTTGGTTTAGTTTTGGAAGTTTTTCCAACCATCACAAACTAGTTTAATTTTATTTAATATTATGTATATAAATTAGTTCTAGATTATTAAAATAGTAATAATATACCTATTAAAATCTAATTTTAACATAATAGTAATTTTATGGTGATACTTGAATGTGGTAATAGAAAATGAAAACTTGTCATCCACGAAGGCGTGAATCGACACATCATGGACGATGTTTTCATTTTTAGAATAAAAGGAGAAGAGAAGAGATTTGATTATGGATATTCCATTAACACATTAATATTCTAGTATATATTATCATTACACTTTGTATAATACAAATGATTATATTGTTGAAAGAATTAAATAAATAAATAATTTAAAATATAAAGAAGGATGATTTTACCTCTTGGGTGTTATCTCCTTGAGAACTTCTTTAAGGAACTTGGTTTGGTATTTTGGTAATACCAGTAGGTATTGGATGTGGGGAAGATTATTGGGAAGGGTATTGGGAAGAATTTAGATAGATAAAAGGCTTTGGAGGTGCGAGGATAAGGGGTTGTGAGGGGTGGTATTTATAGGGAGAGGATAGGGGTGTTTTTTATTATTTTATCCATTTGTTTATTATTTTGGCTCAAGATCATCAATAGTATTGATTATAATGAATAAATATAGTAAATAGAGAATTTTAGTTTGAAATAATGAGTTCTTAACTCATCCATACATCATCCAAGAATCAATAATTAATTTATTTAATTATAATGTTAAATACCGTATATTATCATATTTCATTATTAACCTAAAATTAATCTATTTCAGAAAAATCCTAAAAATTCAAACTAACAATTTATGATGTGTATATTTCAAAAATGAACTCTATTTATTGAAAATAATTTTCTAAATATGATAATTTTTAATTTTAATTACAATCACCATTTATTCAAAAAAAATAATGATATTAATATTATAACCCGGCTTTATGAAACTTTGAAAAAATAGCTATGGTATCATAAAATTATCTTATAATTATAATACAGAAAAATATTAAATTTTAAATATATTTTAATAAAATAAATTTTCTTTTAAATCATTATATTAATTAAAAGAATCTAAATAAACATTTATATTTCATAAAAATAAAAACACTTAATTTATCATTTTTAAAAAAATTATTTAGTTATCATTTGATATAAATATATCATATTTTCACTTATGAGAAACCAAAATTTTTATTTATACTTTAATATTTGAGTGTATTATTCTAATGGTCAAATTACTACTCCTAATGGCTACATTACTATTCCAAAAGTCATGTTATTGTTCCATTAGTATAGATTCCTTAATTCCTATAAATACCACTTATTTTGTTGGACATTTATAATGAATTTAAAATTTATTTCTATAATGAAAAAAAATTATTTGAAAAATATCTGATTTGTTACAAAAAATGGGAAAAATAATAAGAAGAGTGAGTTCCCTACTCCAAGAATCCAAGTTGATTCCCATGTCTAGAGATATCCAAAAATGGAGTGATGAATAATCCTCTTATTTGAAAATGAAAATAAAAAGCAGGGAAAATAAAATCCTAATAGCAAGTAAATTCCAAGTGGTGTTCCTTAATGTACTCATCATAATCTCTAGGTGAACTCCTATATCAAATAATTGAACTATTGTAATGAATAATGCTTCCCCTCTAATTATTTTTCTCCAAGAAACAACCATGATCCCACATTCGGATATTCTCAATGTGGAAAGATTAATGAAAATGATTATTTGAATCTTCTATCTACTCCCATGATCACATTCACCTTATATTTTCTAGAATCAATTAGAAAAACATGAAAAGTTGAGATGTTAATAACCTCTTATTTTTTAAATTATTCTCCCCTTTTCAAAATTTTCTGAGTTTTGACATAATTTTGGGTTCGCTTATGAAAACCCTTTTCTTGGTCCCTTGCAGTGCAGCACATTGGGCCCCACAAACCCAAATATATTTTTGTATGGTCCCATACATCATCCCTTGACATAGAAAAAAAAATTTAATTTTAATTTTATTATATTATTAATATATATAGATATATTAAAAATGTGTATCGTCCATCGAAAGCTTGAATCCAATATTTTTTTAGGCTTGGTCTGAAATACCATCATCTCCACGTATTCTCACTAGCTTCCAATGGGAGAATCAACATTTGGAGTTTGAATAGCCTCAATGTCGTCGTTTTCATGAAATTTTAAAATGAAAATGTAGTCATTGATTTCCTTCTTCATGTTTGGAGAGGATCAAGATCTTTTCAACTCTTCCTTTTTCAGAATTTTAGGTCATCTTGGACTTTCTACAATAGGTGAGAATGGTGTCTTCCTACTCTGGTTCTTCAACAAGATTAGTGTATCCTAGGGTAGTGTCAGCTTTTCATGGTGGTTATCAATGGTGACATCATATTAGGATCGATTCATCTGTGCTGATATTAAAAAGGGTTGACTAGGGCTCAACTTTATCCACAACTGGTTAATCTTAAAGCTTTTAATGATTCTGAGCTTAAGTTATTTATTCAATTTTCCCTCATCAATAGCCCAAGCTTTGATTTGGTCAGTGAATCATTAGAACTCATCGTCAACAGAGCTCATTTTAGTTAATCGTTCAAGATTCAATGTTGGTAACATTCACTATTTGTTTCAATCTTGTCCATCTTCTTTGAGATTATTCAATTGGGAGTCTCATATTTTTTACTTTGAATTGACCAGCATTGAACTTTAGTTTGATCTTTGATGCTGATAACATTCATTATTTTCTTCAATGTTGTCCATCTTCTCCGAGTTTCTTCATTTGGGAATCTCATATTTTCGTATTTAAATTGATCCGTAGTGAACTTTAGTTCAATCTTCATGGATTTTGGGGTCTTCTTTAGTGGTTTTCACCGATGGTTAATTTGGGGTTCCTGATTTTCCCTAAGCTATATTGATTTCTTTGAGATTAATTGTGAATATGGATTTTTTCTTTGTGGTAGATCAAATTTGTTGTGGCGGCTCATGATATGGCGTGGTCAATTGGTCATTTTCCAACATTCCCCTACTGCTAAATGGACAGAATAGTTGGGGGATAGTGAAATAAGCAATGTCACTTGAGTTTTCCTATCTGGTAGCTTGGTAGGTTGGCATGTTAGTTGAATTAATTTTCAAAAAATCCATCCCACATCAGTTGCCTAATTTTTGGGTTGAATTGGTTTTCCAAAAATCAATCCCACCATCGCTTGCCTAATTTGTGAACACCCAGGTCAGAATTTTATTTTATATTTTCTCATGGTCACTATAAGTGTTTTCTATATTTTTATCTGTGGTTAATTTGAGTTTCCACACATGGTCGATCCAAGATATTTCCAAAGCTTCATATGGAAGGTTTTATATTTCTTCTTACAGTCACTCCATCCAAGGCACGATCACTGTAAACCATTTTCATATTTTCACCACGGTTTTAGAAAAGTTATAGGGAATTCAAAAATTAATGGACATAAAATATTCAAATTAAAAATACAATCACAAAAAAAGAATTAACTACATTTTCAAATAGAAAAAATCAAATAAAAACTCAAATTTTGATGAACGGTTAATCATTTTAATTCCTTTCAACTAGTAAAATAATTCCAAAAAATTGTTTAATTTAAAATCATAGAATTTAAAAGAATTAATTATAAAAATTTGGAATCACCATAAAAAAATTCAAAAACAAATTTTCATCATAAAAACGAGTATATTCATTAAATTGAAAAAACATTATTCAAGAGCATCTAATTAATAAAGATCTAAAAAGAATAAAATTTTATTAAGATTGACATAGATTAGGATATTCATTGAATTAGTTCATGATTTATAAATTATATATTATAAGTTCAATTATAGATAGAAACATTATTTAATTCATCAAAATAGATGTGGAAAATTTTAATAAAATAATACCACATCAAATTCCCCCAAACATAATCAATTATACACTTGAGAAATAAAATTAATTGTTCTTATTGACAAAATACTTCCAAAGATAATTCATTATCCTTCACAGGTTCAAACACACACCTAAATTAAGGAAAACCACATAATCATGCATTGAAAAGAAATTTCATTCCTCTTATGTGAATTAATCTCACTGTCTTGCTTCAATGCAAGTTCAAATTCATGTTTTGGAAGTGAATACTTGTAAGATTAAAGTGGAATTAAATTTATAACCAGAACCACTACTAGTTTTCACTCTCTCATTGATTCCTTAAACCAAAGTTATAATATCTAGTTAATTGATACAACTCAGAATATTTTCTTATAAATCAATTTACACTTTTTTATTTGAGTTTAATATTCCCTTCACCTTAATGAACTAATTTTTAAAAAAAGGAACATTATTTGAATTTTCCAATGCCTAAATTTGTGAATAGAATTGTGTAAATTACTTATTAAGTTTGGATTTTATTAACGAAACACATTCAGTTCAATTGTCTTAGAGACTCACCATGTGATCCTAATCTCCCATTTTACACTAGATTCAATGGATTTATATTACTCTCAATTGAGTTGACTCTTTGAGGTGTTATATTTCACTGAGTGTAAGTTGCTAGGTTCATGTTCACACTTCAGGTTTCCTCAAGTTATAATTTCAATTCCACATGAATCTAACTGATCACACATCATTTCCAAGTTCTCAAACAGTGTTTCCATAAAAAATAGAGGACAAAAACACTCAGAAATCATGAAATTCTTGAAATTTTGACTTAATGAAATACCTCAAAATGATCATGAAATTATAACCTAGTTAGTTTATATTGAATTTTTATTTTCCTAACCTCAAGACCCAACAAAACATTGGTTTTACTTGCAACAGAAGATAAATTTTTATAATTATGATAAAATAGGTATAATTATGAGAACAATTTGGGTGTTTTTGATGTGTACAGAATAAAAGATCATTTAAGGAATAAAAAAAGACCCCTATCCCCAAAAAGTAAAACTAAAAATTATCCCCAATGTTGAATCCAATGTTGTGAGAATAATTTCAGTCAAAAAAAATATAACAATTCAGGAGTTCACAAACATTTGAAGGGGTTTTTAGGTTTTAGAAAAGTTCAATAATCACATTTTCCACACATCCTATTAAATTTTTTTAATAGTTCATCATTTTTTTGTCAAATAAAAACACAAGATTTAAAAATAGGCTCAAAAAATCATGGTAAACAATGAAACAACAACATGCATCATTTTGAATCCATGAATGTTTTTAAGGGTACTAGTAATGTCACAACCTAACCAACCCAGGTCATGAACCTGGTCATATGAACCCATGTGTCTCCTTTAATACTTTGGTTTCCTTCCCATCACACCATATCCTATTACCCACTAGGTTCACATATCTAACAAATTACTATCCCCACACACCAAGACATCTTCTTTCAATGTTCTTTATCATCACTCACACACACCTTGGGAAACTTCTCATGAGGTCACCCATCCTGACCACTACTCCATGACAAGAATTCTTAACCTTGGAGTTCTAACTAGGTGGGTGCCGAAAAATAAAGGTGCACCTTATTGACATTTGTAGTTACATTTAGTCTTTTAAGCCTCACTTTTATAGGGCTGTTACACTCCCTCTCCCTTTAAATAATAATTCCATCATTGTGGGCCCAAACCTCAAACCCGTGAAGTTCCTCTTTACTTTATATAACGACCCACACCTTCATACATTTAAATCACATATTAATATATGAATATTAATTCCATAACATAGTGACCCATGATAGAATCATATAGTCCTAGTGCCTTTGGAAACTTGGATACATGGACAATAGGTTTATAAGTGAACTACATCATCTCCCACTAAGTTCTTCATAACTAGAACCCTTCTTACACATATCATACATAATACCTTTATTTATAACCTAGAGAATAGAAACATAAGAAAGAGTGATCTATGATACTCTATAAGGGTAAACAAGGTAGATTTCAACATTGCATGAGCATAAGGGTGTGATAATATAAGAAATAAATTTAAAAAACATGCCTTTAATATCATTGATCATAAACATGAGTCATGGAATAAATCTTTCTTGTTCATAGGACATGAATCATAAAGGTATTAAAGAACATAATCCATGAGAGCATACCATTTACATAAGACATAGATTTGTGGCATACATAGAAGTATAGAAAACAATTTCCTTAATTATCATGGATCATTTCCAAAACATGTTGAAATAGTGGGAGCCCTAGACCCAACTATTCAATATTTTTTATTACCATATCATGTATACAGTTAGATATACATGAAGTACAATTACAATTATAGTGTAGATATTTATGCATCCACTATTAAATAGTAATTTCTATAGACTAATTTTAGTATTAAAAGGTTATAGTAGATCCCATGCTATAATGAGAACCTTGATATACTATGAAATTAATAATAAGCAAAGGTCTTATAGTCTAGATATATCTTACTAACTATACATAGTAGATATATGATTATTAGGTGTTGGGGGATCATAAGCATTGAGATTACTTCTCATTAAGTTCGCACTTGGTGATATCTAGTAGTGAGATCATGAGGATAGACCTACTAATAGAAACACCACATGTTTTGGATGTCATTGGTTGTTCCTATCGATGAACATGTGTACTGGAATCCTAACATCAAATAATTACCAATGTGTGACATTTTATTTGTACTTTGATGCAAGGAAAAAACCATGATAATGAAATCTCGACAAGGGAGCTTGTGTTGGGTGTGTCATTGGTGGTATGACTTTGGTTGACTGGTCAAGAAAGGATTTTTCGCATCCAAGTTAAGGAAGTTATATATCTCAGGCCTAGATGATCAGGATGGTACATCCTTTATAAGTCTTTGACCAAATAATTTGAAAATTAAATCCATCCAAATAGATCAAAAAAATCAAAGTAAGAAAAAGGGCGATGACACGAGTTTTCATCCTACTTTCTGAGATATTTAAAGATAAATAGATTAAAGTAAAAAGTACATTTTTGTAGGCTGGTTTTCATTTCTATGATAATCCTTATCTCTATAGGGGCCTTAATGGGTTTCTAGACTCCACTATTGGTCTGTGGATTTTATTCACTGCTATCGAGATGAGGGCATTGAGGTTCACACACAATAGTGTATTCACGAATCCACCATATTTAGTTGAATATGTATATTGCAAATAGTGGGTCCCACTATAGGTTCTGAGTGTTGTCCAACGTATCAATCACCAAGGAAATAAATAAATTCATTATTATTCAAGTTATGAATAATTTAGTTTAATTTATTTAATTTTATTTATAAAATAAGGAAATATAATAAAATATTAATATAACAAATATTATTTCGATATTCAAGGATTGTTTAATATTAAATGGGAATGAAAAGTCAAGTTAAATGACTCAGGTTTATCACGTAATATATTTTTAAATATATTACATGCATTTTATAAAATAATAAATAATATTTTCCTAGTTTAGTTATTCATGATTATTTATTTAGTGGACATCAAATAAATGGGGGTTGGGGAACCCAATCAGATATTTAGAACATCTGTTATAAATTGAGAGAGAGACTCTCTCCCAATTAACTATTCATTCATTTAGAATGAGAGATTCTCTCTCCTACTATTTTCTAAATAGAGAGTATCTCCCTCGCAAGAGGAGATCTAAGAACACCTTAATGCATCAAAGGTAAAGGATCCTGGTGATCGTCGGGACATCAAAGATATCATCAGATCGTCGCACTAGCACCCAAAATTCGACGATCAGTGCTCCCACAGATTGTTGAAGCATGTGCGTACAATGTAGAGGGATTATGATATGCATCCATCAAGCAACAATCACTGATGATGTGTTGTTTTCAACCACACCTTTATATCTATAAAGGTAAGTTTACATTTTTTATTTTTTTTCTCTTTCAATTTATACAAGATCATTGGACCATAATGGGGATCAAATCATCAGTGATGATAAGTTCCATCATACTATTGATGAAAATTTTAAAATCTATTTCCCACAAGCTTCCACTACAGGCCCTGGTAACTTCAATTTGTATCATATCAATGCCTAAATTTTTTGATTCCAAGAAAATTTAAAAATTTATTAAATTAAATAGATGGTTTAATTTCAGTCCCAATTTTTTAGACCACACTTCGATCTGATTTTGAGTGGGAAAGTTATAGTCATTCCAAATTTTCATAACATATCATGTTTGTGGTTTAATCCTGAGTTTTAAAATTTTATTGATTGTTTCTGATCACCATGAAGAACTAGCCAAGTTTTGGTCAGTTTTGGTTCATCGGAAATAATACCAGTTTTGTAAAAGAAATTATAATGATTATAATTTATATTATTATTATTATTATTATATAATTATAATAAAATATATTATAATAATAATAATTATTATTATTATTATTATATAATTATTAGTGTATTAGATTAATTTATTTATTATTATAGTTAAAGGATTATTATATAGCCATTGGAAAATATATGTGTGGAATTCCAAACATGAGAAAAAAAAAGACAAGTTGGGGGTGGGGTGCAGGTCAAAAAATCAAAAGGGAATATCAAAAAAATAAAAAAAAGGAGTTGAGGGGGCTAGGCTACCAGTCCCCTACTCGCACACCTCCTCCATGCTGCTGGCACCAGCAGTAGCCTCCTCGCTGGCTAGAAGCAGCTGGCTAACCCACCCAGATCCACGACCTCCCTCTCCAGATCGGACTTGCCAGGCATTCCTCCACCTCCCAATGATGGGGTCACCGCCCAGTACCCCCTCTCAGTTATCCTGTCGTCTTCTCCCCTTCTGTCAAATCAACCACATTTGACTCTTCGTACACCCCTCTTCAGCCACACGATCACTCGCAGGGAGCTGCTCCACCTCAAGATCGGTCACCTCCCACCATAGTGTGGTCCTCCCTCCCAAGATCTGGTGTTGACCCCATCATCCATCGCCTCCCTGATTTGCGCCTCTACGGGTCTCCACCGGTTGGGCAGCCCGTTTCGTGCCCTGATTCTTCGTCCCACAATCTTTCCTCACCGGCCTCCATTCTAGAGAGAGCCCCACCACACCTAGTTGTGGAGATGAATCTTGGCTCCTGACCACAACACTGCCAGAACCCAACTACCACGCTGGTCAGATTAGATATGGTGGTAGCAGGTACCCTACTCGATTCTGTAGCATGTGGTATGCCCTGAAAGTGGCTTGGGTGGGTCTGCCCAACCCAGAACAGGTGTGAGTGGACACGCTTGGCCAAAAATAGTCCACCTCAGGCTTTCCCCAGCCCATTACGGGTCTAAGTAGGTTCAGCGTGACCCATAATGGTCCATAACGGGTGTTTTGGGACTTGGGTTATATTATATTAATATTATTTGTTATTATAAATTAAAAATTAATTAAAATTAATTAAAATATTATTTTTTGTTTAAAATATTAATTTTAATACCCAATTAAATTAATTTAATTTTTGTTTTCAATTAAATTAATTATGGGATCGATGAATAATTAAATTATTTAAAATAGTTAATTCATTTATTTTAATTTAATAACCCTCATACTTATTTAATGAACTTTAATTTTTATCGCACGTTATTTTACCCACCTACTAGTCTTGAGTACTGACCCATGTATGTTTTATTTTATCTAATTAATTATTTTAAACTATGTGCGATGTTTGTAATTAATTAAATGATGGTTTGTGCATCATCTTTATTTTCAGTTAAAATGTAAAAGGGTCAGCGTACCCAAATCCATCTGATGTACATTACACCCTTAGTCCCCCTCACCTACATGTGAGTATTTTTGTACTTCAGATGAATATGGTGTACATCATGGACCCCACCAAGATGATATAGTGTACATTGAACAAGATGATGCAAGATGTGATGTGGACCCCACCAAGATGAGGCAATACCCTGGATGAGAATAGGGCGTACATGATGGGGTGATATGCATCAAGAGTCAAGCTATGACTCAGGTATGATTCCCCTAGATCATTTTAGATGCTTAAGACCAGTCAGATAGTAGTTTACCTTTATGCATTTATTTATTGTTTTATGATTTTTATAACATCGGGAAAATACATAAAATAGTAAATAATAAAATTCATAAAGTAGTGAAATATTTTTTTCTATTAATGTTTAGTTCTAAGTGTGACAACATAGATGAACAAGATTAATATAAATGGATTAAATTCATTGATAGAAAAATACAGAAAACCCTCAATATAATATTAAGTCATTACCACCTTCCATCATTCAAGTTTGAACCAAATCGGGTGTTTGGGGTGCCGGTCATGCCAATTCTGAGAGTGTATATTACTATCAGGGAGTTATTATGAGAGTGGTGGGATGACCTAACTAAAATTTCAGCAATCAAGTAGTCGAATCTAGCTTGTTGTAATTTTAGAGGCAAGTGTTGAGTAAATCAAGTTATCCTTTTATAATCTAGGACTTCACTCAATAGATTAAGGAACCACAAGTTAATGTGTTTGGCGAGCCAAACGCCTACCTTGAACCCTCCTAGTAGTGGTGTGTCCAAATCTTATAGACTATGAGGATATGTTCAGGGATCCTTTCCACTAGAATACTCAAGCGACATATTTTTCTGATTCTAGTACAAAGGAACTCCAGAATATGATAAAACAATGGGATACATTTAATTATTAAATTAATCGATAATGTTTAACTCATTAATAAACATAAAATTACTAATCTGCTAAAGTTTTATTTTTATAGAAAATGGAAAGTAATACCACAAGAAAAACTATGATAAATATTGGTTAATGTTAATCGTCTAAACTAGCATGAATTTCCATGTTTAGTATAAGCACTTGTGCACATTACTACAATATTAGAATTCTAAGGTGTTGGTGTCCCTATACCTGTTTATCCATATCAAGAAGCTTGGGTGAGAAATTTATTATAGGAGACTCATGTAGTGAGAATATGATGGATTTTTCATAATTCAATCATCAATGACTGATGTTTGTTGTAGATAAAACATCAGATCATGGATTATATCACATGTAGTCTTATCTTTAAGAAGTTTACATGGATAAAGTGAAGAGAGATTAGAATGTGACTATTACACTGGCTTTGTGTAAATTTAAAGATAGATCACAATCTTTCTTGGCATCCCATTATTACACCCAATTAATCTAGTTTTGTTTTAGGTTAGAAAATGAACATGATGGAGTAAATGCTTCATTACATATTAAGTTAAGTTTCTCCAAGTAAATAAGATTATTAAATAAAGTACTATGTTTAGTTCTTATGTCGAATAAATTTGAAGACAAGTCAAAAATTCCAATGGAAAGTTACACCAAAGTCACCTTCATAATGTACTTCAAATAATATATGTTTTTTATTAAACAAGAGGTTATTTACCTCACATATTATGAAATAAATTTATTGAATTTTAAAACACAATGAACTGAATTGAATAAGAAACAACCTTCTTCTTCAGTGTATATTCATCATATAAAATTATTATTTCTAACATAATTCTTGGGTATTAAATACCATTTCTTTTACACATGTGTATTGAAATAAAGTAACCAAGTAAGTATAGAAACATTACAAGAAGTAAGGTACATTATCCAAGTGGATGAGAAAGGGTGATTTCTTTGCTAGTGATGATAAGTACATAACTTCTATTTTGATAGCTAAGGATTCTAGTATAACCTTAATTGAGTATTACCAAAACATTTATCTCATGTGTCATTTGGACATCAAGATACATTATTCCAAATTCAGGAATTAATATTGTTTTTGGTGTAACATACTCAATAAATAGTTTAGTGGTACATTATTCATAGACAATAAGTGATGAATATAAAATGTAAGAAGTATTTACCCAGATTTGGAAAGATAATTATTTGTCATAAAAACTAAAAGTGTACATCAATTATATACCCAATATGGTATTTAGGATCAGTATAGCTAAATGCCTTTGGTATAATCAAATTATTTAGTTTGAAAAAAAACTTTTGAAATAAAGGTATGCCATAAGGATTTTGAAATTAGTTCAAAAAGTGAGTGTAAACTATTCCAAGGGAAATCTATCGGTAAAGATACTTCATAAGATTCCATTATGTTATTATGGAAGGCGATATTGAATTATACACATGGTTATAAGATATGATTTGATTGGGATTGACATGCAAAATAATATCTTGACCAAGCATTCATCGATCAATATATTGTAGCATGGAGTAATTCCTAAATGCACATTACCTTATCTAAATCACTGTATTGATACTAATAAGTATGATTGATGAAGAGTCTTACATGTTAACATTGATCAAAAAAATGTACCATGGAATAATTCTTGAATTCACATTTTATACCTCAAATTTGTGATGTAAGTAGTATCAATGTTGCAACATGTAGAAACTTCCATCATATTTAATGAAGTTCTTTGAGAATAATGGTGATATCCCATAACCATATTTGTAACACCCCGAGATTTTATGAAAAATATTATTTTAATTTCATTAATGTCCTTTGTTGTATTCTACACCAAGATTACCTTGCGCTATACGCAACACCGTATTAGCTTGCAGTATACGCAACACTATTCTTGGACCGTGTTACACACAATTTTGATAATAGTTATTCTACGCAACATTGAGTATATATATATATATATATATATTAAATGTATAAATGAAATATGGTTGGATTCTGTTATAAGAAACAACGAAGGATTCTTTCACAACACGCAACCCTGACTTGGCTTGCATTACACGCAATCGCGACCTTCCTCGATAGCGTGTGTTGTACGCAATACCGGGTTTTAATAAACAATGTTATATTATTATAATATTGTCATGAACTAGCCGTTATGAATATTATTAACTAAATTTTGAATTTTATAACATTATTATTCATCTTACACATTTCTAGAACATGGTATAAGAACAAAATAAATTTTTCGGGTAAAATAAGTATTTTTCAAAAAATGCAGTTTTGCCGCCTTTGGATGGCGCACCCACTTTAAATCTGGTTTTTGAAATGTTTATAAGTTCAATTTGACAAAATAAAATTCTTCTTTGGAATCAAGAAATAAAAATTTACTTTGGATAAAATTTTCATATTATTCTGGTAACTTTCACATTTTAATGAATAGTAAAAACACGCTATATTTTAATTAAAAACAACTTTTTTCATCGTAATATCTTATGTGGATAAATTATAATATTGAATGGTTTTAAAGTATAAATATAATATATTTTTACCATTTAATATAATGTATGTCATTAGCATTGATTTTACCTTGAATTCGTAAGTTAAATCAATTCAATCTTTTGCAATGTTTTAAACAAAAACCCGTTTTTATTCGACAACGGGATTAATTTTAATTTAATTTCTGAAACTTCTGTGTTTTGAATTTTAAAAAATGGATTCCATATTTGGAATCAGTGGGTCCAAATTATTTTAATAGGATACTTTTTATTTTTAGGAATTATGAATAGTATCTACGGTAAATTTTATTTACCATAGTTAAAGGTAAATCGGGTAATTAAGGGTAAATATAATATTTTAAAATTACCCTAAAAAATGTCAAAATTCTATTGGATGACTAAAAAACGACCCATATCACCTAAGGGTCGGATTAGATTAATTTAATTAAATTTTGTCAATGAAAATAATTTAATTATTATTAAAACCAAAGAATGTGACAACATGTCACTTTCTTAAATCTTATAAGTATAATAATTTTAATATAGTGATAAACTTCATGAAACTTCGAACATGAATAGTCTCCAGAAATATAATACAATTATATACATCATAGGAATTTATTTAGAATTTTTAGGGATTAAATAATTATCATTTATTATGACAGAAAGATGATGCAGTAATTGTCTTATTAATGAAATATTGACGGAATTCATGTTATAAATGCCCAAATAAATGTAATTTAAGACTTTTTATGAATTCACATAATTTTCTAGGTTACTATGATATATTATTGTTGATTTAATCAACTTTTTTCGAACATATAATTCTGTTATGACTTTCACAAAAATCATATATCAAATAGTGTCAAAATTGACACAAAATACTTTTTAAATCTAATATTATATTATTAATTGTTATTTTATTCATAAAAATCTAAGGTTCGGCCAAATGACTTAGATAAGGATATATATATTAATAATAAACAATTTGGGGTTCTTTTGGCATGTTATAGTATGTGTATTAACCATGTGGGGTAAGAAAACAAAAAGACACGGTAAAAGTTAAATTATTTAACTTAGAGTTAAATCTAATTGATAAGGTTAAAATAATAACCTAAACTTTTATAAATCCTATTGGTTGATATTATTTCGACCCATCCCCACTTTAGCTTCGAAATAAGACCCTTTGGAACCATTATAAACCGATTTTGTCTTTAATATAAAATAATATTTTGAGATATTCCTAAGGTGCCCCTCTCCTCCCTTATAAAAGGACACCTCCTCCCCCTCCTCCTCACACCAATTTGAGCACTCAAGCTCGGCCAACCCCTGACAAAATCTCTTCTCCACTTCCCTAGCAACATCCTAGAGGTTCTGGTCTTCCTCAAAGACCAATTTTAGTGCCCTAAGAGGAGGTCTCAAAGAGGCGCTTCAAAGAAGAGGTAATTACCGTTACCAATTCTTTCATCTTTATTTCATCTTACACTTCTTCTTCTTAGGTTGTTTCATTATGAAGTAATAACATCAGTATCACTCATATACTGATATGTTATTATAAGTATGAAACAACCCTATTTCACCATCTATCCATCTTACGGAAAAAGAAATCACCGCGCGTGCGTACGTACGGAATACCGTCTCCACGCCGTGGTGTAATCTATTTTCCACCACCACCTTACATGGATGGGTATAATGGTGTAAAGAATAACTATACATAGTTATTACAACATAATATTGATTCTGATATATTGTATAACCCACTCCAATTCAATTCAATATTTATGGAAATGATATCATCGCTCGTGCGTACGTACGGACTACCATCTCCACGACGCGATGAGATTCATTCTCCATGTTAACCATTTAAGAATGATTATAAAGTATATATAAGAAATAATAATGAAATATATGACATTATAAAGCTACTGGATTTATATATATATATATATATATATATATATCATCTACTTACTTCCATTCAAGACAATAAGGAAAGGAAAACAGCGTTCATGCGTACGTACGGACTACCGTCTCCATGAACGGTGTTTTTCATTTCATTTATCTATCTATTATATATATATATATACTGAATATATATGATATATAAATCATATTTTATATTCTGGAAGTAAGTAAATCATGATATAAGTAATAATAATGTCAAGAACAACAAGTCAAAACACCTACGATAAATGAAACGATTTTACCCAAAACGCTTCTTTAACATGGAATTTACAAAAGAACGGGTAATATAATGTCATAAGTGAACCATATATGATATAATAACAATGAATATGATTCTTTAATAAGTCAATGACATTATTTAAATCATTATACAGGAGGTTCGGACACATACGAAGCAAATCGGACCTAAGGTAAGGGAAATATCACAATCTCATTTTTATCCGAGATTGTTTATTAATAAGTATTTACTGGGGTGTATTTTATCATCCACATCCATGTTTCATCAATATGTAATATTATTTCCATCCACCTAAAATTGTTTAAATCCATTTTTACCCTTCGGTGAGTTTTTAGTAATATGTATGAAAGGAATCTTTTGTCGTTTTTCGTACGAGGTACTTTTTGACTTTTCCGACAAAAGTACGAAGAATGTTTTTTTTAACTTATACGGCATGAATGGATTTTTAAAACATTATTTCCAAGAATCTTCCTTTACAAGTTTTCAAGTTTATTTTTAATCAACTTGTTTTAGTTTAAATTTGTATGACATGTTAAGAAAGGAAAATTGTTTTTGAAGAAGAAAGGATATTTTCCTCAAGAATGGAGTTCAAGTGTTTTATCAAAATTATTTTCCATCTAAGATAATAAAGGGTTCTGTTTTTATCCCTATTATTACATTGATTTGATTATGTTGTGATGGAATTATTTTTATGAATTCTATTATCTTATATGAATTGTTTTATGATGTCACGATGTTTAAGATTCCCATTTGTATTACATGGGTTATGAAATGATGTATGATTTATGATTGTGTGGCACACATAAGAATGGTATCATTATGATATGGGTGAGACCTATATCTCCCTCCAATGCATTGGGTAAAGATTTTATATCTCATGAGATAGACAGAGCTGGAACGGTAGGTTATACCGGTTCAGTGAAACAGGACTGAAACGAGGGTTACTCGATTCAGAAAGGGACTTTGTCCACTAAGATAGTCTTGGCAATGAGTCTTGACTAACAAGAAATGATTCTCTATGACTATGTGTGAATGCCACAAAGTTTCATGTTTTATGTTATGATTATTGTGATTACATTTCACTGCCATGATTTACCCCATGTTATGAAATTATGATCTCTTTTGCAGGTTAAGATTTCCAAAAGTTATGTGCTTATGTATATGATGTGATTGATATTTCTTTTGTTTACCCTTACTGAGCATTTGAGCTCACCCTTTTATGTTTTCTTTTCCCCAGGATATAAAGAAACGTTTTAGATAAAAAAAAAGAAGATATTTATGGGAGATTTTGAGGATCTTTCACCACGATTAGAAGATTATATTTCGAGTTTCCAAAGACACTAAACTATTACGATCCTTGTGTGTGTGTTTTTTGTTATGTACTAAGTATTCCGCAAATGTAATTTAATGTCCATGTACGTCAAGCTTTGGGTCTCTACAGTTGGTATCAGAGGAAAGGTTTAGTCAACCTTTGGAAACTAGGATGCGAGAACTTTAGTGAGATACCTAGAGATATTTCTAAGTTATGTCTAGGGATGTCTCTAAGGTTAAGTATACGTATAGGTTATAGTCCTAGAATTGCGCTAACGATCTTAGAATTTAACCTAAGATGTTAGATATTGAGGGTGCTTTCCCTTTACTATGTTGTCTTCCATAGCATGATTTCGCCTGTCACAAAATTCTTTTTGTGTTTTAGTTAATGGAGGGAACCAGAAGGAATTTGGTTAACATTGAATCCAATGGAAAAATTGGTGACTATGAGCAACAAAATTTTGTAATACCTAGAGATAAAGATATTGTGATTATGTCGAATCAGTCATCGCGATATATGATTAACAAGGTGAAATTTAGTGGTATGACTAATTCATCAAAGAAGAGGAAGATAAACTATTATGCATGTTCACATGTTGAGGAGCATAAAGAAAGGAAGATTGAGATTTCTAAAGAAGGGAAGAAGAACCTTGAGGAATACCTCAAATGGAGGGACCGATGTTATCTGTGTGGAGAAAAGGGTCATAGAGTGACAGATTGTTATGGAGTTCAATGTCTTATTTGTGGAGAACATGGGCATTACCCAAATAAATGCCCTGACCTAAAAAGTTACTTCTAAATAAAGGAAGGACTTATTCCAGGACAATCATTGAAGTGGATGGACTGAAGTGTTTATGTATTGGTATTCAAGAATAATGTTGTTGAGGTACTTTTATGGTGTACTGAAATATTTATGTTTTGGTCTATTGTGGTTTTCAATAATTTTATGGAACCGGTAACCATGAAAAGTGATTGAGACATTTTTGGTAAACAGATGATATGAGAATAATGAAGGGATAAGAAGATAATGAGATGTTTGATTGTATTCATGAGCTCATGATTGATATAAAGACTAAGTGATATCATGGTTTGAGTATATATAATTTTTGGATTTTGGTCTGTGGAAAGAGTTAACTTTTGACAGCATTCATGTTTTCACAAAGGTTAAATGGGTATTCAAGAGAATACATGATTAAGGACTTTGAATGTTTGGAATGTGACCAACAAAACATATCTTATGATATATGGGGATCAACGATGGTATTAAATCTCTGGTAATCGTTTTCACTATGTTATGAGAGTGGACTGCAGTATTATGGATAAGCCTAAAGATTGAAATGGATTATGTTGGACATAAGTGAGTATTGTTTAAGGATAGAAGTTTTTTTATTCGATATTATTGATGGGATGTTATAGTAATGTAGTTTTAGAAAAAGGACAACCTGCAGGACGGGCGACATCCCATCGCGTCGGACAAGGCTGTAGGAATCGAACCCACAACCGAAGTGCGACTGGCCTTTATCGCCTACCACTGGCCTACAGGAAGTCCCTGTTTAGTATAAACTAGTTTTATTATATTAAGCAGTATGATATATGAAGTATAAGTCCATTTTAGGAACAATATATGATTAATCTCACTATAGATCGACTTATGTATATAATTTTTGCTAACCTTTTGTTTGAGACAGATGGAATGACCCGTCATTCTATCACATGATCTGCTAACACTTCACGAATAACAAATTCAACTTCATTTATTTAAGAGATGAAGTGGAAATTGTTCAAGGCACGAACAACAGTGAGATTGTACCAAAATAAAGTAAGTATTTATTCGAATTCAAATTTTCAACTTTAGGGAAATGAT
This sequence comes from Viscum album, assembly GCA_963277665.1. Taxonomy (NCBI): domain Eukaryota; kingdom Viridiplantae; phylum Streptophyta; class Magnoliopsida; order Santalales; family Viscaceae; genus Viscum; species Viscum album. Next base: position 1,332,031,122 of record OY728132.1, on the reverse strand, counting down.
CTTGAAAACCAAAAATGTTGTCCTAGTGCCCTTATATCCGATGAATCAGATGGTACCCTAGATCATCACAAATTTATGGCTTTGTGATTGCTAGCTTTTCCATAGCCATGTTCTCTACCACTCTCCATCAGAACATGATGGTTAGATTTCTCTTCCATATCCATATTTTCACCTATGTGGAAACCCAGGGATTAGTTTATTTGGGTAACCGTTACGTTTCATACTTTTGTTTTTAAAGATAAGTTTTGGTATTCCTTTTTACGATGTGGGTTTCTATTAAAGAAACTTTCAAATAGTAAACCATTTATAACCCCGACGAATTTCGAGGGCGAAATTCATTTTAAGGGGGGTAGAATGTAACACCCCGAGATTTTATGAAAAATATTATTTTAATTTCATTAATGTCTTTTGTTGTATTCTACACCAAGATTACCTTGCGCTATATGCAACACCGTATTAGCTTGCAGTATTCGCAACACTATTCTTGAACCCTATTACACACAATTTTGATAATAGTTATTCTACGCAACATTGAGTATATATATATATATATATTAAATGTATAAATGAAATATGGTTGGATTCTGTTATACGAAACAACGAAGGATTCTTTCACAACACGCAACCCTGACTTGGCTTGCATTACACGCAATCGCGACCTTCCTCGATAGCGTGTGTTGTACGTAATACCGGGTTTTAATAAACAATGTTATATTATTATAATATTGTCATGAACTAGCCGTTATGAATAGTATTAACTAAATTTTGAATTTTATAACATTATTATTCATCTTACACATTTCTAGAACATGGTATAAGAACAAAATAAATTTTTCGGGTAAAATAAGTATTTTTCAAAAAATGCAGTTTTGCCGCCTTTGGATGGCGCACCCACTTTAAATCTGGTTTTTGAAATGTTTATAAGTTCAATTTGACAAAATAAAATTCTTCTTTGGAATCAATAAATAAAAATTTACTTTGGATAAAATTTTCATATTATTCTGGTAACTTTCACATTTTAATGAATAGTAAAAACACGCTATATTTTAATTAAAAACAAATTTTTTCATCATAATATCTTATGTGGTTAAATTATAATATTGAATGGTTTTAAAGTATAAATATAATATATTTTTAGCATTTAATATAATGTATGTCATTAGCATTGATTTTACCTTGAATTCGTAAGTTAAATCAATTCAATCTTTTGCAATGTTTTAAACAAAAACCCGTTTTTATTCGACAACGGCATTAATTTTAATTTAATTTCTGCAACTTCTGTGTTTTGAATTTTAAAAAATGGATTCAATATTTGGAATCAGTGGGTCCAAATTATTTTAATAGTATACTTTTTATTTTTGGGAATTATGAATAGTAACTACGGTAAATTTTATTTACCATAGTTAAAGGTAAATCGAGTTATTAAGGGTAAATATAATATTTTAAAATTACCCTAACAAATGTCAAAATTCTATTGTATGACTAAAAAACGACCCATATCACCTAAGGGTCGGATTAGATTAATTTAATTAATTTTTTTCAATGAAAATAATTTAATTATTATTAAAACCAAAGAATGTGACAACATGTCACTTTCTTAAATATTATAAGTATAATAATTTTAATCTAGTGATAACCTTAATTAAACTTCGAACATGAATAGTATCCATAAAGCTAATACAATTATCTACATCATAGGAATTTATTTAGAATTTTTAGGGATTAAATAATTATCATTTATTATGACAGAAAGATGATGTAGTAATTGTCTTATTAATGAAATATTGACAGAATTGATCTTATAATTGCCCAAATAAATGTAATTTAATACTTTTTATGAATTCCAATAATTTTCTAGGTTACTATGATATATTATTGTTGATTTAATCAACTTGTATCGAACATATAATTCTGTTATGACTTTAAAAAAATCATATATCAAATAGTGTCAAAATTGACACAAAATAGTTTTTAAATCTAATATTATATTATTAATTGTTATTTTATTCCTAAAAATCTAAGGTTCGGCCAAATGACTTAGATAAGGATATATATATTAATAATAAACAATTTGGGGTTCTTTTGGCATGTTATAGTAAGTGTATTAACCATATGGTGTAAGAAAACAAAAAGACACGGTAAAAGTTAAATTATTTAACTTAGAGTTAAATCTAATTGATAAGGTTAAAATAATAACCTAAAATTTTCTAAATCATATTGGTTGATAGTATTTCGACCCATCCCCACTTTAGCTTCGAAATAATACCCTTTGGAACCATTATAAACCGATTTTGACTTTAATATAAAATAATATTTTGAGATATTCCTAAGGTACCCCTCTCCTCCCTTATAAAAGGACACCTCCTCCCCCTCCTCCTCACACCATTTTGAGCACTAAATCTCGGAAAAACCCTGCCAAAATCTCTTCTCCACTTCCCTAGAAACATCCTAGAGGTTCTGGTCTTTCTAAAATACCAATGTTAGTGCCCTAAGAGGAGGTCTCAAAGAGGCGCTTCAAAGAAGAGGTAATTACCGTTACCAATTCTTTCATCTTTATTTCTTCTTCCACTTCTTCTTCTTAGGTTGTTTCATTATGAAGTAATAACATAAGTATCACTCATATAATGATATGTTATTATAAGTATGAAACAACCCTATTTCACCATCTATCCATCCTACGGAAAAAGAAATCACCGCGCGTGCGTACGTACGGAATACCGTCTCCACGCCGTGGTGTAATCTATTTTCCACCACCACCTTACATGGATGGGTATAATGGTGTAAAGAATAACTATACATAGTTATTAAAACATCATATTTATTCTGATATATTGTATAAACCACTCCAATTAAATTCAATATTTATGGAAATGATATCATCGCTCGTGCGTACGTACGGACTACCGTCTCCACGACGCGATGAGATTCATTCTCCATGTTAACCATTTAAGAATGATTATAAAGTATATATAAGAAATAATAATGAAATATATGACATTATAAATCTACTGGATTTATGTATATATATATATATGTATGTCATCTACTTACTTCCATTCAAGACAATAAGGAAAGGAAAACAGCGTTAATGCGTACGTACGGACTACCGTCTCCATGAACGGTGTTTTTCATTTCATTTATCTATATATTATATATATATATACTGAATATATATGATATATAAATCATATTTTATATTCTGGAAGTAATTAAATCATGATATAAGTAATAATAATGTCAAGAACAACAAGTCAAAACACCTACGATAAATGAAACGATTTTACCCAAAACGCTTATTTAACATGGAATTTGCAAAAGAACGGGTAATATAATGTCATAAGTGAACCATATATGATATCATAACAATGAATATGATTCTTTAATAAGTCAATGACATTATTTAAATCATTATACAGGAGGTTCGGACACATACGAAGCAAATCAGACCTAAGGTAAGGGAAATATCACAATCTCATTTTTTATCCGAGATTGTTTATTCGTAAGTATTTACTGGGGTGTATTTTATCATCCACATCCATGTTTCATCAATATGTAATATTATTTCTATCCACCTACAATTTTTTAAATCCATTTTTACCCTTCGGTGAGTTTTTAGTAATATGTATGAAAGGAATCTTTTGTCGTTTTTCGTACGAGGTACTTTTTGAATTTTCCGACAAAAGTACGAAGAATGTTTTTTTAACTTATACGACATGAATGGATTTTTAAAACATTATTTCCAAGAATCTTCCTTTACAAGTTTTCAAGTTTATTTTTAATCAACTTCTTTTAGTTTAAAGTTGTATGACATGTTAAGAAAGGAAAATTGTTTTTGAAGAAGAAAGGATATTTTCCTCAAGAATGGAGTTCAAGTGTTTTATCAAAATTATTTTCCATCTAAGATAATAAAGTGTTCTGTTTTTATCCCTATTATTACATTGATTTGATTATGTTGTGATGGAATTATTTTTATGAATTCTATTATCTTATATGAATTGTTTTATGATGTCACGATGTTTAAGATTCTCATTTGTATTACATGGGTTATGAAATGATGTATGATTTATGATTGTGTGGCACACATAAGAATGGTATCATTATGAGATGGGTGGGACCTATATCTCCCTCCAATGCATTGGGTAAAGATTTTATATCTCCTGAGATAGACAGGGCTGGAACGGTAGGTTATACCGTTTCAGTGAAACAGGACTGAAATGAGGGTTACTCGATTCAGAAAGGGACTTTGTCCACTAAGATAGTCTTGGAAATGAGTATTGACTAACAAGAAATGATTCTCTATGACTATGTGTGAATGCCACGAAGTTTCATGTTTTAAGTTATGATTATTGTGATTACATTTCACTGCCATGATTTACCCCATGTTATGAAATTATGATCTCTTTTGCCGGTTAAGATTTCCAAAAGTTATGTGCTTATGTATATGATGTGATTGATATTTATTTTGTTTACCCTTACTGAGCATTTGAGCTCACCCTTTTATGTTTTCTTTTCCCCGGGATATAAAAAAACGTTTTAGGTAAAAAAAAGATCTTTATGGGAGATTTTGAGGATCTTTCACCACGATTAGAATATTATATTCCGAGTTTCCAAAGACACTAAACTATTAAGATCCTTGTGTGTGTGTTTTTTGTTATGTACTAAGTATTCCGCAAATGTAATTTAATGTCCATGTACGTCAAGCTTCGGGTCTCTACAATATTCCATCTAAAATTAAAAATGGATATCATACAAGTTAATGTTTGATGTAAATCCCTTATGTCATAAGACATGTGTTTAGATTTAAAGATTTTTCCAGGATATAAAAAAATTGCATCAAGCTAAACAAATTGTGCATCTCAATAATTATCCTAACGATTTATTAAGATATTACATAAATCCTTAAGATAGAAAAATTTAGTCAAGTGATAGACTACATTTCGATAAAAAGGGTGTACATCTCCAATTGAGATAGTGGGATCAAGATTGACTTTGGATTAGTCAATGCCATAGATTCACATGTAGTTTTCATAGGAACTAGTTCTATAAATTCTTGTGGAATAGGTATGTTCCTAAGACACAAACTACATAAGAAGGTTAAAACCATGTAAATGGTTTACTATTCACTGCATTTGGTGATAAAGTTGTCAGTGGGAATAATAATTCGTACAATAAAGAAGTATATAGAAAGAAGCTAATATTGAAATTAAAATTAAAATTCATAAATGGATTCCATGTATCAAAGTTCAAAGGGAGATTATATATTTAATGTTGTGGTGGTTATTTAGGTGAGTTGATATATGGGTGGTACAAGTTTGGTACCAATAAGGATCGATTGGTAATACCAAGTCAGTATTCCTAAATCCATTAGAATTTTATTTTTCATAGCTAACTTCTAATATCATTAAATTTTACATTGTATGTTCATATCAACTTTCATGAAAGGTTCCTATATGATGCAACCAGAAAGGGATAATGACACCATTGGATTTATATATGGGTTGAAATTTACTTATATTGAGTTTAGTATTAAAGTAAGAAAATTTATAGTAGATAATTCATTTGGAATGAATCTTTGTCATATTTCTGTTAGAGGTTAGTTGGAGCTTCATTGTTTTCAAAGAAAATATGTTCATAAATATATGGAAAAAAATTATTGATCTTACAGTTTTGTTAAGACCATTATGAAAGTAATTCTCCTATGATTGACTTAAAGTAACAAACTAAGTTCTAGGGAACATGATCTATTGAGATAGATCTAACAGTTTCTTCGGCCTATTCAATCGTACATATAGTGATATGGTATTGAAAAAATATAAGTTGGAACAATTAAAGGGAATAATTTTTAGAAATGACACATGGTATTATCTCTCCATATTGACATGTTCATGACATGGGATGAGATTCATGTGGTGAGTTAAATACCATATGATTCAGTGATGGGTCAATCATGTATGCCAGGATATGTACAAAAAATGATATTTCTAGGATATACCTTATAATAGGAAGATATCAATTATATTTAGGATAACTGCAAGTGAAGCAGTCAAAACTATCATATTATACTTTGGAAGGTACAAAAGATATGTACCTGGTATATAGAGAAGAAGGATACTAGTTATGATGGGACAAAACTTTTCTTCTTCAGATCAATTTGATCTAGTTTCATAGTTAGTCTAAGTTGATGAGTGAGTAAATCACATAAAATCCAGTGGTATCCATACCTACAAATATTGAGTATGTTGCATATTTTGAGGCAGCTAAGAAGTAGTTAAACACAACGATTTTTTATAGTTTTTAGAATAAAACCTAGTAAGTAAGGTATTATCATAATGTAAATTATTATATTATTACTATCCAATATGTAATTTTATGATAGTGGAAAAAAAGGGATATACTCTGGGTTACCATCTCTTGATAATATTTACTCAAGGAGATGAGAATTCATATAGGATAATAGCCATGCAATGGAAACATGGCAGTCATAGTAGCTAAAGATGTTACTCTATAGAAACATGATCTTTATCGCGTCAGTATCTAATAATTGTGGTTATCGAGTTGACTCTAGTGAAAGTGGGAGTATTGAAATAGTGGGTTCCCTAGACCTAGCTATGAATTACTTTTGATTTCTATATCTTTTATATAGTTAGATATACATGATGTACAGTTATCATTATAGTGAATATATTTTTGCATCTACTATTTAATGTTAATCTCCATAGATTAATTTTAATATAAAAAGGTTTTAGAAAATCCAAGTCTATAATGATAACCTTGAGATACTAAAACATTAATCTTAAACAAAGGTATTATGGTTAAGATACATCTTACTAAATGGACATAGTAGATGTATGACCATCAGGTGTTGTGGGATCATAAGCATTGATACTTCTTCTCATGAAGTTTTCACTTGGTGATCTCTATAGTGAGATCATGAAAATAGATCCACCAATAGGAAGAACACATGATTTGTGTGTCATTAGTTGTTCTTATCGACATACATGTGTATTGGTCTCCTGAATTGAGATCATTACTAGTGTGTATTATTTTATTGCGTACTTTGATGCAAGTCAAAAACCATGATAATGAAATCGTGGTGAGGTAGCTTGTGTTGGGAGTGTCATTGGTGGTATGACATTGGTTGAATGGTCAAGAAAGGATTTTTCTCTTCCAAGTTAAAAAAGTTATATATCTTAGACTAGGTTGATCAGGATGGTGCTGCCTTTATAAATCATTGGCCAAAGCAATCAAAAGGTAAATCCATCCGAATAGATCAATAAATAATAAATCATGAAAAAGGGTGATGAAAAAGTGTGTGTCTTTCTTTATGAGATATTTAAATACAAAAATATTATAGTACACATTACGTGTTTGTACATTGGTTATCGTTTCTATAACAATCCTTATCTCTTTAGGGGCCTTGATGGGCTACTAGACTATGCTCTTGGTCTATGTATTTTATTAACTACTATCGAGATAATTGTTTGGAGGATCAAACACAATAGAATATTCAAGAATCCACCCTATTCAGTTGAATAGGTATGTTAGACATGGTGGGCTCCACCATGGGGTCAGAGTATTGTCTAAGGTATCGATTGATAATGAAATAAATAAATTCATTATTATTCATGTTATGAATAATTAATTTGAATTTATTTAATTATATTTATAAGTAATGTAAATACTTGAAAATATTAATTGAATGAATATTATTTTAAAATGTAAGGTATGTTTAATATTAAGTGGGAATGATGAGTCGAGTTAAATGACTTGGGTTTATCACTTAATATATTTTTAAATATATTACAGGCATTTGATAAAATAATAAATAATATTTATGTATTTTAGTTTTTCATAATTATTTATTTAGTGTACATTAAATAAATGAGGTTCGGGGAACCTAATCGGTTATTTAGAACATCCACTACAAATATAGAGATATGCTCTCTCCCAACTAACTATTAATTCATTTAGAATGAGAGCCACTATATTTTACTACTTTCTAGAGAGAGAGTATCTCCCTCTCAGGAGACGGTCCAAGAATTCCATCGAGCATCGAAGGCCGAGGATCACGGTGATCATCAAGATATTGAATATATCATCAGATCACCGCGCTAGCACCCAAAATTAGACGATCAGAGCTCCCACAGATTTTTGAAGAATGTGTAGATGATCTAGAGGGATCCTGCTATGAATCATTCAAGAAAAGATTTCTAATGATGAGTTTATTTTGACTTCATGTTCATATATGTAAAGGTGTGTCTGGAGTTTTAATTTTTTTTATTTTAATTTACACGAGATCCTAATACCATACCGGGGCTCAGATTATCAGTGATGAAAAGTTCTGTCATCCCGTCGATGAAAATTTTAACATCCCTGACCCACTGGCTTTCGATAAGGTCCTTGTTACCTTAAAAACTATTGTAGTGGAATGTGTTCACTCCAAAAGCTATATTAGTAGTCAAGGTTCACTCCCAAGAGTATCATAGTGGATAGAGTCCCTTACTGAATTGAGTTCACTTCCGATTCCAGTTTTATTTATCTCATGAGGTATTCATCTTTTCCTAATGCATTAGAGGGATATATAATTCCAAGCCCACCCATCACATATTGAAAATAAAATTGATGTGTTAAAAAATATCATAAAACATTAATCATAACATAACCCATCAAAAGGAAATGAGTTTTATAAGAATTTCATCATGGAATAACCTGTGCAAAAGAAACAGGTTTCATAATCATCATAACATAACCCATGGAAAAATGAATGGGTTTCATAAAAATCATGTCATCATAGTCATAAAAAATACAAATAAATAATATGTATAATATCATTGGATCATATTCCCAGTAAATATTAGGAAACATCAAAGGATATCTTCTTAGATATAATGTTATTTTAAAAATCACTTGAAACATTTCTTGAGGAAAATATCCTTGTTACATTGAAATCACTTATTTAAAATCTAAAAATTCACAAATATTAAAGAAAAGTTTTTCATTTAAAATAACCTTATATGATTATAAATTAATATTCAAATCATTAGTAGATCATTATATTGGGAAATACCATTCATGTTGTACACTTTAAAATAAATATTCCTTTCACATTTTCAGTAAAAAGTCAAAAATACCTCATACAGAAAATGAAAATAAGATTTATTTTAAACCATTTTTTCTAAATTAAAATAAGGGTAAAAATTAATTTAAACAATAATTTTAGAATAATAAAAATATACTTTCAAACATTTTTAGAAAATATGGACATGGATGAGAAAGGATTTTGGACCGAAGAGAGATATAGTTTGTTTTCCATAAAATTGTTATTTTTGGTTTATTGAGTTCATAAAGTGAGGAAAATTAAAGGAAATATGTAATTTATAAAAATAAACATATTATAAAAAAAATAATGAGAGTATTGAGTTTTATATTAATAAATTTATTCATCAGAAGCATAATCATAAACAATCCCGATAAACAATGAGATTGTGACATAAAACCCTTACCACTTTGGTAATTTTTAAATCATAATCCTGGTGGGGGAAATAACCATAAATATATTTTTAAATCCCCATAATTTTTATAATAAAAATTATAAAATACATTCAAGATTATAATATACACCCCATAAAATAATCAAGTCCTGAATATGACATGCATCTCACAAAATTAAAAGCGATAATAAAATATGTTACCTTAGGTCCGACTTCCTTCGTACATGTTTGAACCTCATGTATAATAAATATAGATTTATTATACATATATTATAGAACAATAATTATATATATAATACCATATATTATTTATTTATAACATTTTATCACCCATTTATTAAAATTTCTTTATTGAAATCATTTTTCTGGGTGATAGCTACTTCGTTTTTCCATGCATGTTTTGGTTTGGTAGTTTTGGTCCCTAAAATTTTATTACGGTTAAATATAATATATAATGTTATTAATGATATAAATATCAAATAAATTCATCATATACATATTTAAAGTCTTCCATAAAATTTAGAGATAGAAAAATGAATTACACTGTTAATAGAGAAGGTAGGTCGTACGTATGCATGAACGTTGTTTCCATTTTTTCATAGATGAAAAAAAAACAAATGTATATAATAATTCAACTATATATAATAATTTTTATATCATATATATCAAAAATATTCATTAAATTTATTTTTATTACCATCTATGTAGAAAAAATGAAAAAAAATTCACATCGCTTCATTGAGGGGGTAGTCCACACGTATGCATGAGCGACACTGTCATTTTTCAACAAAATAGAAGGTGTGAAAAAATATGTGATATTATAATTAAAAATTTATAATTATGTCATAAATATCATATATATACATTAAATATTTCACTATATATATTTATGAGAGGCATTGATAGAAAATGAATTACATATGTTCGCAAGGTGGTAGTCTTCTATACACACGATCAACGATTTCATTTCCCATTTGATAGAAGAGGAGATGGGTTTAAGTTATTAAATTAAAATAATAACAGCTTGGTATATTTTACATTCTAATATTATTATATCTTAATTTTTAAATAATATTTTTTTTACTTAGAAGAAGAAATAAAATGAAAATGTATGGTTAATACTTATACCACTTCTTCGAACAATCTCTTTAGGTTTACACCTAAAGCCATCCTAGCATGGTTTTTTGATCAAACCAAGAGAAATATGTTGTGGGTATAGATTTATTTAAGGGGTTTGGTAAATTATTTTTTGAACCAAAAGGATTTGTATGTTTTTTATTGGAGGCGAGAAGATGTGTCCAATTATAATTGGGGGAGGGAACCCACTTGGAAATTTCCTAAAAGAATACAAAATGATAAAGTTATTTCCAAGAAAAATGCTTCAAAATGGACATATATTTGAATTTAAAAAAAATATGATGTCAAAATATTTCCATCCATTGGGACTTGTACAAGTTTAATTGACAAACTTATGCTTATCTTTAGGTTTAACCCCTGGTAAACATGTTTTAACCTTAACCACGATAATTTTTTTTACTGTTTTTACAATTTATTCTGAAAAAAATTTAAATTGAAAATATTACCTATTATTAACAGTTATTTTTTTCATATATTAAATCCATTTTACCAAATTAAATTCATGAAAATGGTAGGATTTGATTTAAATAAACCTGTAAGATCGATGAAAATGCGTATTTCCGAAGAAAGTGTTGCGTAATTACAAAATGATTTTATATCATAAATCAGTATATAACTGATTATAATAAACTAAAATGTATTAATAATAATATAATTTAACAAATTTTACTTTTAAAAAATTTCAAACAAAATTGAAATTTTTAAATGATTTAAATGAAAATATGGTTTTCAATAAAAATCAGTATTTTTCCCTAGTAATCGAACAATTAACCTCTTTAGAAAATTCTCAAAAATTCACTATAAGTAATGAGGTCGATGGTTTTCATGGCCCTAAAAATTATATTTATTAACCTACACTAGCACAGGGGTGTAGGTTTGATCCACAAAGAAGGCAGGTGAGTGCTCTAATGTTTTTTAACAACCCCAATATTGTTACCAGTGGGGGAAACATTTTTTTTACTTTTTTACTTTTAATTTTTTTTTAAAGCAATAATGAAAAAGTTTTGAAAATTTAATATTTACTAAACTATAAAATGAAACATCAAAAATTAAAAGTTCTGATTAAATATAACAAAAAAATGTAAACAGGAAGTACTGAGAGTTGATCAAAAAGTAAGCTCAGGTAAATTGAAATCTATTGGTTATAAAAACGACTCTTCATTAGACTGAATTCACACCTTAGAAATAGTGGTTAAATATTCTTCTATAGAATAATTAACACTCTATATTATAGTTCTTGAGGTCTGCCACTTCAAAAAAAACTACATACAAAAAATTGATTAAAATATTACAATAAAAATGACCTCATCGAAGGTTTTTTCCATTTTTAAATATTATGTATCGAAATGAAATCCTCGATGATCAATTTAACCAAGAGATAATTGATTATAAATTAAGTTCTATAATGTGAAAATTCAATTAATTTCATGAGAATTAGATTCAATATCTCTGAAATTTTATGATTCTTGTTAGAAGAAATTTGGATGAAAAAAAAAGAATTTTTTAACCAGTAAGAAATCAAAACACCCAATCAAAAGATATTAACCTATGATCGTATTCACTTTAAGAAAATCAATACAAAGTAAAACATTAAAATAGAGTAAGAAAGATCCTCCTTCTAAGATGAAGCTCATGTATCGTTGATGGCTCCTGCAACTCCAATGCTGCTCTTCGTGTCTCCCGGGAGTCTCTTCAGAGTGTCCACTCTCGAAAGATGTGTGCCTGGAATTTTTAATGAAAGTATCCTTGATTTCATCTGATGTGATCATGGAATTGTTGAATGAGAGTCCCCCCCAAAATTCTACTACTGCTCTACCTTTAAAACCACTTTCATCTGTTGTATGTTACTGCTACTTTTTCACCGACTTCAAGTGTTCTTCACATGCGCGCACACATGTAATTTTGCGTGAACCACACATCAAACTATCTTTTCCCTTGTAACTAAATCCCCATGAGTTAGTTAAATGCATCGAGATGTTTTTCTATCTCTCGTGTGAACTTGCATAGTAACGAACAAAATAGAACAGTTAAACACTTGAAGAAAGTTAATTAATATATTATAGGTATTATTATTTTTAAATTAATGTTATATTACTTATAAAAAAGTTAATTAAAGATAATTAATAAATATTTTAGTTCATAATTATAATTTACTTTTATATTATTTATTAAAAGAACTTTTAGAAATTATAAAATTATTCACTTAATATTATTAAGGTAAAAATTAAGTAACTAAAAAGTTATTAATTTAATTAAGTTAACTGTTAAAATTAAAAAAATTATTAAGTTATAATTTTTTAACTAGTTTATTAAAATTATAATTTAACAACATAAGTAATATATTTTCAAATTAGTTATTCTTATTTTATTAATTTTAGCATTATAACTATAAATATTTCATTATTTAAAAAGTTAAATTATTATATTTATTAAAATTTATAAATTTATTGATAAGTTTATTTTAATTTAATTGTTAAAATAAATAATTTAGTTTGAAATGATTTTTAATTAATTAGTATATTTAATAGTATATTTAGTTATTAATGTTAATTATTTGTTTTCTCATCTAGATGACTAATCCTATGCCCGGGATGCGGCCCGATGGCGATGCTTCCTTAAACGGTTCGATAGAGGCTATGATTCCTCAAAAGCCGATGGTGGTGGTCCGGTACAGATACCACAATTCTTCCCAGCTTCTCACATGGAAACGAACCTAAGCTCGTGGCATGAAGATTTCATCATTGGGTATGGCCACATATATCCTTTGGCAGCCCCTCTTATTCATCCCAGTGGCTTAGAAAAATCAGATCTGAAACTTAGTGATGGAAGGAATGGATTTCCAGTGCAGCTGCAGCTGTAGCTTTTGCAGTGAATTCCCTATGAAGGTGATTCAACACTTAAAATGCAATAATAAAATCAAATTAAAACTCAAGTTAATTAAAAAAAATTTAAAAATTGATTAATTAAAAATAATGAATTACAATCTAGACCTTATTATTTAAACTAAAAATAAAAAAATAAAAAGAAACTAGATTAATATTTAAATTGAAACAAAATAATAAAACTTCAACGTTAGTTTATTAATTGTAATCACATATATTAATTAGATTACTTAATGTTAAATTTATTTAGGAAGAAGAAGTTAGGGATTAAAATTGAAATTAAATAATTAAATAATTAAATAGGAATAAAATGATAAAGAAAGGTGTAGCAGTGAGTGATGTGAAAGTACATCGGTGACTCATTGAGTCACCGATGGTAGGAAAAATGCACTAGAGACCGACACCAACAATTTAAGGGTGGTACAAAACTATTTCAATCTCACTGATAGACTAAAAACAAATTTCAGTGACATAAGATTTTTTAAACTACAACTTAAATTTAAAACATTAAATATTTAAAAATATAAATTAATTAATTAACTAAATGAAAACACAAAAATTAAAAACAAACATTATTTCGTTAAATTAAATCTCAAACTTTTTACATAATTAATTAATAGAATAATTAAATTAATAATTAATAATGTTAATTTATTTTAATGAATCTAAATTATGTATAAAATATAAAATTAAAAACTAAATTATATAAATGAAAATGAAAATGAAGAGTTGATTAAATAATAAATATGTTATACAAATAAAAATTAAAGCAGATTTAAACCACACAAATAATTAGTAAGTTATTAAATTATAAATATTAGTTATATTAATTTAAATATTATAAAGGCTAAAATTACATTTTTAATTATAAAAATTGATTAATTAAAAAATTTAATTATAAAAATAAAAAAGTGCAATTATTTATAAAAAATTGAAGAATTAATTAATTAAAACAATAAAATTAATTAAAAAGATGTGTAAAAAATGTGTAAAAATAAGGCCACATCAAGTTCCCACACACTTAAGTATTGTTTGACCTCAAAAAATCTCATGTTTTACATAATTCAAAAATATAAGTGTGTTTATTATTTTTCTCAAGATGTAACACGTCCAACTATTTGAAAATAGAAGATTTAACTGTCAATAGGCTTAAGAAAAGATAACTCAAATCAAATATTGCCTAAAAAAACTCCCACTGATAGTCTAGAGAGTAGTGAGTCATCAAGAAATGAAAGTATCATGCCTCATATGTGATACTACTTAATGTATCATTTCAATCCAAGCTCAAGTTCTAAGTCCAAGATTGACAAGAGTTTAGATCTTTGTGGAATTAAAAACATAGCCAATGGAACTGTGTACTTTGACTTTTCACCTAGGTTCAAAAAATAATTATTTTTTTGTGAAACACCTTATTGGTACAACTTAAATGATTACTATATAAATCAATTTCCCCTTCACCATTTGGAGTTCATCATTCCCCTCACCTTAATGAACTCATTTTTTACCCTAGACACTTTATTTTATTTTTCCCAATCCATGTATCATGTGTTGAGCACTATGCGTGTGTAGTAATTCAAAATGAAGATATGGATTATAGTTAATAGAAACACACCCAGCATCTAGGGTCTCAGAGATTCATTGTGGGATCTCAAATGCTCAAATGCCCAAATAACTCCAGTTTCAAAAGATCTATACCAAAACCATTTAAATTATCTCACTAAAGTGATTAAATTTTATAAATTAAAAATAAAGTGAGTCCCCAAGTAAATAATTCAAACTTCTAGTTCATAGAGCTATGATCTCAATTCCACAAAAATGTATCCCAAATCACTCTCAAAAGTATTCCCTAACCAAATTTCATTAAATCACTATGTATCTTCACCCACAAATCATCCAACCACATTAATTTCAGATTCAAATCAAATCTCAACTACAAAAAAGAATCATCCTATGGAAAGATTCATTTGAGTAACAGTGTAAAACCTCAAATTGTGTAAGAATTTTGAAATTTTTACACCATTGTTTACATAAAAAATTAATTTGTAATGGGATTTGATTGGTTTTCAATTAAGAACAGTTTATCTTAATTAAGAATTGACCCCCTCCCCACACTTAAAACCCAGATTTGTCCCCAAAGTTGTATTCAAATGTGGAGAAGAACAATTTATCAAATAAATTTCAAAACAAATTTCCAATTAAGTAGATTTATGATATTTTGATGGGTCTCATTAAATTTTAGAATAATATTCTTTCCACAAAGTTATTTTATAATAGGTTCACAATAAATTACATGCATTATCATTAAGTCCAGTGAATACTTTTCAATAAGCTCAAAAGTAGCATGTGAGGTGTGTGGGTGAACAGTGAATTGGGGTGAAAGAAAGTTGAGAAAATATAATTCCATTGAATGTACAAATAAGAAGACAAAGGCATGATCAACACCCCAATCTAAAGAATATTAAAAAAAAATCATCTTACATGTACCCCCCACACTTAAGTTCAGACAGTGAAGATATCAAACCATTAAAATGCCATTTTTAACTAGGAGTAACATACAAAAATTTTTAAAACATAGTGAAATTCAGCATACTTTCAATGCAAGTAGAATTTTTTAAAGTAACAATCATTGACACATTGTTAGTAGTTTATCAGCAAGTCGCTATTTAGATGACTTACCAGTTTAGTGGAATGGTGGGTCAAATGAACTGTTGGTGGCTTATCAATGAAATCTAATTATTAAAGTGAAAGGAGAAGAAAAATAAATAAAGAAATAAAAGTAATTCCCTAAATTAAAGTTTATTCAATAATCCTCCATCATGGGAATTCCACTCCTTAGATGAAACCAACAACAACATCCTAAAAACATAGAACATGTAAACCAAGAACAAATATCCAACAAAGACATAACATATAGAACATAGAAAAAAAAATTTATTCAAAGAAAAAACAATACATAAATGAAAGAAAATAAAGATCATGGGTTGGATACCATAAATTACTAAATTTAAAGTCTTTAGTTAGACTTTATTAAATTTATTTGTTTATTTTATACTAAATAAAACCGTAAAAACATGGGTCTCCTCTCATGCGGTTCTATTTTTCAATTCCCAAGTCGGACACACCTAGTAACTAACCATAGTCACTAGGTGGATGTGTTTTCCTCAGTAAGAACCACCACATGTGCTTGGGACAATATTTTTTAAAATGGAAATGAAATTTTTGGGCACTAAGAATCAACACAATAGACACTGTATTCTCATACTGTGAATTAACCACTAAGAGGCACCCCTTGATAGTTGTGGGCATAATGTTGTCCACTTACAAATTATGTTTAGTTTTATCAATATTTGAATTCACATGAAGGGACAACATTAAAATAAGTACTCCTTGGGGTATGACCTTATTCTCATGGCTATCTATCTCAGCTACAATACAATCAAAATAAAACTCAAGGGTGCTTGTGGGTGAGTAATGAATAGTAGATTCATGAAGGGGGTCAATAATGCGATGAACAGTTTCATGAACATTAGGACTCAAATTTTTCTCCCCTTCTAAACTATTATCAAACTCTAGATGGTATTTTTCACTTGAATCATTTGATGATGAAAGTGAAAAATAAGGAATAGAATTTATTTGACCATTCAAAGATCTAGGTATAAAAATTTTGTTAATCTCTTCCAAAAGGTCCTGATCAGTTAACATACACTCAACATCTACTACTTCTAACAAATCAATTCTTTCTCCGTCATCTAGTGTGTGTTCAACCTCTACTTCAAGTTTAATTTCAAACGACTCACTTTCTAAAACAATTTCATTTGAGTATTGCAATTCAATTATATGATAATAATTATATAATTCAGATTCAATAAGATTAATTTCTAGAATATTCAAATTAAGATAATTCTCCTCATGTTGGAAAACACTAATTTCCATTTCATTACACATAATTTTAGAAAATTGATCAATGTGAGAATATGGAAATAAAATCTCATCAGTCAACCTTTATTCAAAAATCCTACCCTCATCCACTACATTAGAAATCATTTCAATTATATTTGGGTTTAAAGATTCAAAGAAAAGAAAAATAAGTATTCAATTCAAGTTCAAAAATTTTAGATTTGATGCCTTCCAGTTTAAATTTCTCTTCCAAAGTGTTACCAATATCAAGTTCAATCTCGTTGTTTAAGATTTCAGTAAGGTTCGGTGAAGGGTTTTTAACATTTATGTTTTCAATTTCAATTTTGACTTCAACCCGAGTGACTTCATTCTCAAAACATCTAAAACAATTATTCTTCCCCAATGTAGGAACTATGAAGATAACTGGACCTTACATTTCAATCTATTTTAGTTCATTTGCAAAATTTTCCAACTCATATTCATTTAAATTCTTTAAGGGATCTTCAATGTTTTTTTCTTGATTCTTTGAGTCGGTTATTTCCATGTTTTGTTCAATAGAATCAAATTCTTCAAAGTATAAAGATTTATTCCTAGGTTTAGATTCACATTCCTCTTCAATTTGATTTTCAAATATTCTATATACATTTTCATTTTCACTCATCTCAACTTCTCCCTATTCCTTAACCCATATTTTTAATTCCAAGATCATGTTTTCTAATCTTTCAAGTTTTTGATCTTTCTCTTGAGAATATTTAAGTTGAATTTCATGGGTTTGATTAAACTAGTAATTCCAAAAATCCTATATATAATTAAATTTGGTTTCAATAAATTCATGTTTAGCAAGAAATTAAAGATTAGACTCAAATTTTTCAACCACTTCAACATAAATATCTTGTTGTGGCTAGTTATAGACACACAAACAGGTAGTGTGCCCATAAAAGTCAAAACAATCACAGTGTGGTCCATATTGATTCAGATCTCATGAATTCCCATTTTATAGACCAAAACAATTTTAAACACACATCCAATTTTTAAATAATAGAATTTTTTGAAGTTCAAAACAAGCAGTAGATTCATGTTCACAGATTTTTTTTAAATATTTTTTTTGATTTTTTTTTTTGATTTTTTTATGTTTTTTAAAACAAATATCACTCAGCGTGTGCCTTCCACTGCAATGGTGCCAAAAACATAGAACAATCTCATCTGATTTGAATATAGAATTGCTGAATGAGAGTCCCCCCCTCCCAAATTCTATTACTGCTCTACCTTTAAACCCATTTTCATCTGCTGCAGGTCATCGCTACTTTTCACTACCTTCAAGTGTTCCTCACCTGTACACTGCACACATGCACTTTTTTGTGAACCACACATCGCACTATCATTTACCTTGTAAATAACTCCCTGTGAGTTAGTTGAATGCACCTGGACATTTTTCTATCTCCTGCGTGAACCTTCATAGTAAAGAACAAAATAGAATAGTTAAAAACATGAATAAAGTTAATTAATATATTATAGTTATTATTATTTTTTTAATTAATGTTATATTACTTATAAAAAAGTTAATTAATTTTAATTTATAAATATTTTAGTTGATAATTATTATTAACTTTTATATGATTTTTTAAAATAACATTTAGTAATTATAAAATTATTCAATTAATATTATTAAGGTAAAACATAAGTTACTAAAAATTTATTAATTTATTTTAGTTAATTATTATAATTATTAATTTATTAAGTTATAATTTTTAAAATAGATTATTAAAATAATAATTTAACATCATAAGTAATATATTTTCAAATTAACTATTTTATATTTTATTAATTTTATCATTACAACTATAAATATTTCATTATTTTGAAAAGTTAAATTATTATATTTATTAAAAATTTTGAATTTATTTATAAGTTTATTTTAATTTAATAGTTAAAATTAATATTTTAGTTTTAAATACTTTTTAATTAATTATTATATTTAATAGACTATTTTGTTATTAATGTTAGTTATTTATTTATATTATTACCTTTTATATTTTTTTATTTAAACTTATTTGTTATTTAATTTTTAATTTAATTTATTTCTCCCCCCCCCTTATATTCAACATAGCAGAACATAGGAGAGGGCTCAGGGGTTCTCTGTCACGCCAGGGAGATCGTCCCCTCCTCCTCGGCTTGGAATGCAAAAATTCCAGACGGCTTCAGTTTCTGCTCCAAATGGCTAATCCTCTGCTCAGGATGTGGCAGACGGCGGTGCTTCCTCAAACTGTTTGATGGTGTCTATGATTTCTCAATAGGCGATGGCGGTTGTCTGGTCTAGAGACTAAAATTATTTCTACCTTCACACATGGCAGCAAACCTAAGCTCATGGCATTGAAAAGTTGGAATTAGGTAAAGCCACTAATCTCCTTCGGTAGTGCCTTCTATTCATCCCAGTGGCTCAGAAAAATCATATTTGAAGCACAGTGATGGATGGAATGGATTTATTGTGTAGCTGCATCATGTTATTACACCGAATTCCCCAGGGAAGCATGGCGACCCCAGATCCAGCAGCGGCAAAGATCGAAGATGATGACCCTCATCCCTACAAATAAGCCTCAGTTCCTCAATGAAATGCAGCAGATTCGACTCAAAACTTGTGGGTAGATTTGGATAATGCCCCAGATCCAGGTTTGAATGATGTTTGGGAGTTTGAAGATTTGATAAATACTGAAGTATGTGGGTATTGATATTCTGGTAAGAGTTTGATCATAGATCAGAAGGAATGTAGGGGTTGTGTCAGTATGACAATAGATGGATGGGGTACCGACATTTTGAAAAATAAATGGTGTCAGTAACACAAATTTGGGTGGGTCGGTTGTAGAGAAATAGAGGGTTGCAGTGATGGTGAGTTGGAACCGTAGGTGGAACCGACGCTATGACAGATAGGTGTGATCATTAGTATTTAGGGAAGCATGGAGTGGCACCGTTATATATTGGTATCAAGGGAAATAGAAAAGGTTTGTAATGGTGAGATGGATGTTGCACGTTAGTATCAGTGGCAGGGGAGAGGTATTGGTGGGAAGTCTCATCGATAGTTCTTGGTGAGATAGAGAATGGCTGTTGGTGAGAGGGTGTGAGCTTGACATTTTCAGTGTGTAGTGAAAATAAAGTTGCATCGGTATCAGTGTGATAAACCGACACTGTTCAATAGTGATAAGATGTGAGACTCACGATCGAAGAAAACAATGTTGGTATCAGTAGCAGGGGATATCTGTGGTTGTGTTGGTGAGACATCTTACCGATAGGTTATCGGTGAGACAAAGAAAGGATATCAGTAGCAGGATGTTTCACCAAGTAAGACCGACACATAAGGGAGTAAAGGGGTGGAATTGTCAATCTCATGGTGCTGCCGATAGTCTTAAAAAATTATTTTTTCGGTGATTCAACACTTAAATTGCAATCATAAAATACAATTAAAACTTAAGTTAATTAAAAAAATTAAATAACTGATTAATTAAAAATAATTAATTAAAAACTATAACTAATTACTTAAACTAAAAATAAAAACAAAAAATAAAAAAAATAAAAAAACTAGATGGATATTTAAATTGAAACAGAACAATAAAACTTCAAAGTTAGTTTATTAATTATAATCACATATATTAATTAGATTAGTTAATGTTAATCTTTTTAATAAGCATAAGTTAGGGATTAAAATTGAAATTAAATATTTAAATAATTAAATTGGAATAAAATGATAATGGAAGGGGAGGAAATGAGTAAATTGAAACTACATAAGTGAGTCATTGAATCACCGACAGTAGAAAAAATGCATGGGAGATCGACACCAACAGTGTAAGGGTGATTCAAAACTCTTTCGATCTCACCAATAGACTAAAAAAAATGTCAGTGACTTAATTTTTTTTAAACTGTAACACAAATTTAAAACATTAATGAATAAAAAATCCAAATTAATTAATTAACAAAATGATAACATAAAATTAAGAAACACTTTATTTCATTAAATTAAATCCCAAAATTTTTTCTTAATTAATTAACAGAATAATTAAACTTAATAATTAATAATGTTAATTTATTTTAATTAATCAAAATTAAAGTATGAAATATTAAATTAAAATATAAATTAGATACATGAAAATAAAAATGAACAATTGATTAAATAAAAAACATGTCATAAAACTAAAAAACTCAAGCAGATTTAAACCACATAACTAACTAGTAAGTTATTAAATTTGAAAACATATTTAGATTAATTTGACTATTATAAAGGATAAAATTACATAATTAATTATAAACATTTATTTATTAAAAAAATTAATTATAAAAATACCAAAGTGTAATTATTTAGCAACAAGTGAAGAATTAATTAATTAAAACATTAAAAATTAATTAAAAAGATGTGAAAAACTATTTAAAAATAAGGCCACGTCAATAAGATAATTTTGAAATTTTGATTCCAAAAATGAAGTTAAAATCTTAAAATTAATTTTATAAAATTTGAAAATTTTAATTTTAAAAAAAGTTTGAAAAACACGGAAAAATCAGTTTTTAGAAAAAATACAGTTTTTAAGCATATAACTAAATTTATTCTCATCCCATGATTAAGAAAAATATTAGATGAATGATATCCCAATTTATTGAATAAAAATATATAAATTTAATTAAAATCATTAAGCAATAGTGTTGAATTTAATTTATTAAGATAAAAACAAATTGCACATATAAAAAATAGTTTTTTTAGAAAAAATATATCTTTTACTTTTAAATGTTTTTTAATTTCATTTATAATCAATTTATAACCAATGATTTTATTTTGTACATGTGAAAACCATATAACTTTCATAATTTATTTATTCCTATTCAAATCCATTAATTTAATGGATAGGTTATAATGATATACTATATTATGGTTCATTTAGACTCATGGTTGTGTGTATCAAAATATATTTAATAGATTAAATTTATTTAAAAAATAGATATATCCTAAAGGAAAAGGGGTTACACTTCCAGCTATGTATTATATCTCATGCCATTTTTTACAAACCAGCCTCCCTAGGTCTTATACTTGGTCATATGACCCCATGGGTCTCCTGTAATACCTTGTTTTCCTTCATATCACACGACATGCTATTGCCCATTGGGGTCACTTGTCTCACTAATGACTATCCCCACCGGCCAACACATGATCTTTCAATGTTCTTTTTCCTCACTCACACAGACCCAAGGAAACTTCCTAGGAGTCCACCCATCCTAGCCAATACATCAAGATATTCATTATTCACTTTATTTTTTTAATCAGTTAGGTTCTGGAAAAGAATGGTTCCCCTTGTTGACATGAGTAGTGAAATTTAGTCTTTTAAGCCTCACTTTTATAGGGGTGTTACACCAATTATAATGACATGGAATTATTATTAATTATTAAATGTCTTTTTTCCCTCCTCTTAATTTTGTGTTGAACCTTGTTTGGGTAAAGGCCTAAGGGATATTGGAAGCTTATGGAAGGTTAAAAGGTGAGTTTTGTGATCTTTCTACAAATACAGGGGTGGTTTCACCATAGCATACTTGAAAATTATATGGAATAGGTGGATAAATTGTACTGTAAGTAGTTTCAACATAATGTAATTGGGGAATTGAGGCCACATTTTAATAGAAAAGGACTACACCGTAGTTGGGATGCTTGAGGAAGATTCCATTGTAGCCTTCTTCATTGTTATGTTGGCTGAGAGTGTTGTTCTATGGTATCTCAGACCACACCGAAGAGATTCATTTTACATCAGTTATAGATATATGGTCCAAATTCATGTCTTTAAAAGATAAGTATTTAATGGGATATTATTAATTTGAATTCAAGGAGTGTATTTTAGAATTGAATAGGGGGTTTAGATAAGTCTTTATGAAGGTTTTACAGTTTTACGTTGCAGTGCTCTCCCAACATCATAATGGTATGAGCCTCAGTGCAGTTCCACACTGAAATCTCTCTCCTTACACCAAAAAATAAGTATTCTAGTGATGTACCCTTTTTAGTTATTCCTCATTCATTGTGGTGGTTTTTCTTATCAAACCTCCATGTCACATCCCATGTCTTGTGTCATTGAGACCCCCAATTTTCCTAGAATCCTTACTTATCCTTTTTTTATCAAGGATTGAGCAACCTATTGAAGATGATCAACCTATGGAAATAATTTGTTCTACCATTTGTCTTATTTATCCTTACCTTACTCTATAACCATTGCCACATCATATTGGAATAATTTCTAGGAGTCCTTGGTAGTTGATCGTGTTCCAGTTGGTGTGTGAGTGTGGTTCAGGTGATGAAATCTTTGATGGATCTTAACATTGATGTGACAACCATGAGGTAGGATGTTCCTTACCATTTTTGGTCTATATATATATATATGATATTTCCATGATATTATGTTCATTCTTGACTGAACTATTCTTGATATGAGTTGCATGTGGGTGTTTCTGTGGCTATGAGGCATGCTGAATTATGACCATTTGATTATGTGTGGTTTCAGACAATTGATATTAGTGTTCCTTGGTGTTCCTTACTATAACATGTATTTCTTGTTGTGTTTTATAGCCTATGGAACTATATTTTAGGTGCCAATATGATCATGTGGAACCTTGAGGTTGATGCGATGCAATGAAAACATCCTTAAAGGTTGGAATGGCTATCCCTGGAGATGTATGTGCATAAATGGCTAGTTTGACAACCTAACATAGTCTAAATATCCTTAAAGGATGTCATATATATCCCTATACCAGAATGGGATTTGTATTAATGTTTTCTATATATTATTGAAAGGATAGTCAATTGGGGATCAACATGGTGGAGAATGAGGGATTCATAATGTCCACCATCACTTAGGTGGGGTGACCTGATCGGCATGGTGGAACGTGAGGAGTTTCTAAATACAGCCACCATCTGGATGGGGTGGACTGATCAACATTGTATAAAGTTCATTGTTCCTAATTAAAACCATCATATGCTTGGGGTGAATAGTGTTACCATAATAGTAGTACTTGTTTGACTTATTTGACATCATTACCAGCAACGAGCCGAAGCAGATAGGGTTGAGGTTTATGGTGGCTAGGTTAGTGCATGATGACCCTTCACATGTATAGTTGTATATTTATTTGATAATTTACTTATTTCATGACATAAACGATTATATATTGTTTTCACTCATGTTGATGATGTATTGGTGGTGTCGTTTAGAGTCTTATACTCACAACTGACTTAGGCATTTCAATGTTCTTATAGATTTCATGACTAGTGATATGATAAAGGGAGGGGACATAGGATGGATGACTGGGTAGAGGAGTATGGAGTTGGTAGAGTACTAAGATAAACTCTGTAGTAATTTCTGTTTATTTATTCATTACCTACTATTTTCTTATTTAGTTTAGCTTACCACTTTGGTAGCCAGTTATATCTTGTATGACTTATATTCCATATTTTTGTTTCTTCATGATTACTCTGATTATTTATTATCTTATTTATTAATATTATCTTCTTAATATAACAATACTGAGGGTACAGTCTCCCCACTAATGGAATTAGACCCACTCTACTAGTTCGAAACCTCTTGCATATGGGGAGGCGCACATGGGGTCATGCGACCCTCCAGCTTGGACTCGGTGGTTTGGGATGGGTGTTAAAGAATGAAATAAGATCAAGTTTTCTTCTTTTATTATGAATAACTTGATACATGTTAGAAAGGATGTAACTATGTGGGACTTGGGAAGCAGATTTTCCATGTTCATGGTCAGCACATGTGTAATGGAGCTCTGAGTTACCATGGATGGGATTTATATTACCATCGATTAAATTCACCTTGGTAGATACACATGATTTTGATATGTGATTTATGAGATTTCAATTATTTTTATGCATCATGAATTGGAATGTAGGTTCTCATCCCATGTATATACTTTTTTGTGCTGCATATTAGTTCTTTAATTAAATTCCTTGATTGTGCTATCTATTCTGGATAGTTATTAGAATTGTGAGATATATATGTGATTCCATGATGTGGTAATATAACTTTATTGGAATTAATTTTCTGAAATTTTCATGTTGTTTTTTAAGTATATATATGATTAATATGAATAATTTTCATGGATTGAGACTGGGGTTAGTGCTTGGAGGGTTTTACCTTGGGTTGATGGTAAACCCTAAGGAAAGCCTTTTTGTGATTCCATAGAGTGTTTCATAATTTTTTATGTTCCTAATGTCCTTTTTTCTTAGAGATTACACCTTGGAGATGTTTGATAGAACCATGAGTTGTTATAGTCCACGATTCCTCTATTCCACCACCCTAGTGCAAGAGGATATACCCCAACATGCTTGTGTACTAGCATAATTGATCCAGTATACAGATCTTATTCATCTGGGACTCTTTCAGATAGTGTCCATCCAAGGTGGAGTCACTCAAAGGGCCATCACTAACTATGAACATGATTTCTATCTCCAACATCCTCCAACGTTATGGGGTACTGGTGTCCTGTAGGATATTGAGGACTAGTTGGACTTTATCAATCTCATTTTTGAGCTGTTCGAGACTCTTGATTAAGGGTGAGTAATTATAGATACCTTTGTGTTCTAAGGACCTTCTAGGAGATGGTGGAATTACATGAGTCAGAATGGGATATGATATGGTATCACATGGTAGATCTTTAAGGAGTTTTTTCCAAAGAAATACTTTCTGGATACGATGAAGCTCAATCATGTCTAGGAGTTTATGGAGTTGTGATAGTGTACTATGACTATCTGTGCTTACTATTATCAATTGGATCATTAAGATACTTTAATTTGATGCTTTTTTGGATTTTAATGAGTCACATAAGGATTGAAAGTTATAGATAGGCCTTTTTTCAAAACTAAGATGTCATGTTAGAGGCTTTTTCTTGAAGAAGTGCTCATAGGTGCTTCATAGGGCCATAAACATTGAACGGTGGATAGACGAGGATAGGGTGGTAGGATTACATCCATCCCATAGAGGGATATTGAATGATATTTCTATCACTACCATAGGGATATATTATAGTATAAGGAAGAGGAAGTTAGGTTAGAAGTAGCAGGTTAGAAGACATATTTTTCATAGAAGGACTTATTCAGTATCCTCTATGGGAGATTATTTCAATAGGTGCTAAAACTGTGGGCCAAGGGAGTATTATAACAGTTCTTGAAGGAAGTCTTTTATGGAGTTCCACCATTATGGAAAGGATGGTCATATTGGATTATTTTTCTAAAACTTATCTTAGAGGGTTACTATGAGATTAGGGTAAGTTGGGGTGGAGGACCTCAATAGAATATGCAAACTTCCCAGTTGACGATGACTTAGTGATATGGTCGTATAGCCGAGACAGGACAAGTATATGTAGTGGAACAAGTTTCTAAAAATTATGGAGAGGGACTATCTTCCATTCAAGGTACAATTTTGATTATTTCCACCTTATATAATACTTTTTTCATTACCTATATTTCTCATTCCTTTATTTATTCACAATTAGTTCTTGGATTTGACGTATTGTTCAAGTTATCCTCTAGTTTGGCCTTTCTTAATGCACCTTTATGTATAAAATTTAATCATATCTACTAATTAATAGTGTTTCCAATAGTCATCATAGTATATGAAAATATATGGTATTTTATGATTTTGAGATAAAGAAATTTGATACAATTCTCAACATGGATTAGATGACAAGCTTGTGGGTTCACATTGACTACTATCATAGGCATGTGTGATTCACTTCGCCAATTTGAGATAATTTCATGATGAATAAAGAGTGAGAAATAGGAGTATAAATATTTGGACTATACTTGAGTCATCTATGGATGATTATAGTATAGATGGTGGGCTTGGTTCTCTTGATAGGATCAGTGACAACCCCCTTAACTTTTCCTCCAGTCAGGGATCTCTATCGGGACATCTTCCAAGATAAATTCACTGGAATCCCCCTTGATATAGTATTTGACATTGATATTGATATCATGGTGAGTGAGAAACCAATTTTGATACTTCATTAATTTATGGTTTAATCCAAGCTAAAATATCTCAAATAACAACCGGAAGACTTTGAGAAGATGGGAATTATAAGGTCGATTACTTCAACATGGTGTGCATAGGTGTTGTTATCCAATAAGGCAGATGGTAGTCTTTGACTATAAATTTATTACTAGAAGATGAACTAAGTGATCATGAATAATTGATATCCATTACTAAGAATTGATGATCTTTTTATCATTTATAGAGACATTGGTGGTTCTTAAAGGCTAATCTTTGATCCGGCTATCAACTATTATGAGTTTGTGAGGAGTAAATTTTGATGATGGCATTTTGGATCAGGAATGAATTGTATGAGTACATAGTGATGTCTTTCAGGTTGATGAACACATCGTAGGTGTTAATGGACCTCATTAACAAGATATTTTACCAATATTTTGACTTTTTTTCATGGAGTTTGTTGGAAACATCCTCATCTACTCATTGATTCCATATTACCCTTCGAGACACCTCAAGATAGTCTTGAGTACACTTCAGGATCATCATATTTATACCAAGTTATCGAAGTGTGACTTTTGTATATGGGATGTGATATTCTTGGGGAATGTTGTGTTCAATATAAGTATATATATAGACCTAGATAAAGTCAATGTGGTGATGTTTTGGACACATCCTAAGAACATGTTCAAGATCAAGAGATTTCATGACCTATTATGATATTACTGACAGATTATACAAAACTTCTCCTGACTGTTAGCACCCATTACAACACTAAAAAATAAGGTATTGAGGTTCCAGTGGTTAGAACTATGTGAAGAATTATTCCTTGAAATAAATAGAAGGTTTCCAATAACTTCTGTACTAACACTTCATGATCCTGGTATTCATTATGTTGTGTACTGTGATTTATCAAGAATTGGTCTAGGAGCGTTATTGATATAGGGAGAGAAGGTGGTAACCTATGGGTCTCATCAGTTATGACCCCATGGGCTAAACTACCATACACGTGACTTGGATTTGATAGTTTTGGTTCATGCTATGAAGTACTGGAGACATTATCTCTTCATCGGTAGATTTTTTGTCTATATAGAACATAAGAGCATTCACTATATCTTCACAAAATGAAACATGAATCTAGGGAATAGGAACTAGGTTGAGTATCTACAATCATTTTAATTTTATATAATGTATAATTTTTGTGAGGTTAATGTCATTGTAGATTCTATTAGCTATAAGATGCAGGCTGAGCAGGAGCTTGGTGATATGACTTTTGAGGAGTAATGGTACTTGATGAGTCAGTTGGCTGGCTGAAGATTGGATGTTTCAAAGGATTAGGGTCCTATTATTTATGCCCCTTTGGGGACCACATAGTCACTTTTGGATCAGTTGAAGAATGGTTAGGATTTAGACCCAGAGTGTGTTGTGATAAGGGAAAAACTAGCAGGAGGTGATCTTATATCTGGGTGGTCGTTGGGATATGACAATGTGATCATGGAACATTATAGAGTATTATTCACTGAATTCATCAGAGAGTAACTTATGAGGTATTACCATACCTCTATATGGGTATTACAACCTAGAGTAATAAAGATGTACCATGAATTCTGGAAATGGTTCTAGTGGCTAGGGATAAATAAGAACATTGATGGGTTTGTCTCTCAATTCCATACCTATTGAGAGTGAAGGCCAAGCATCAACACCCATGTGGTTTTATCCAGACACATCCATTGACTATATGTAAGTGGGTGGGAATCATTATGGACTTTTTTATGGGGTTACCCAGGACCCCAAGGAGCCATGACATTTTTTGGGTGATTATCAATTAGTTGATAAAATTTTCACACTTCTTACCAATCTGAGAGACTCACTTATTGCATGAGGTATGAAATATTTAAGCCTATGAGATCTTACAATTATATAAAGTACCATTGATCATTATTTTATAAATAGATGCATATTTTATATTGTGGTTTTGTAAGGGATTATTGAAGGCCCTAGGGACTCAGCTGAGATTGAGCACAGCGTACCATCCTCAAATACAAGGATAGTCCTAGTATACTATATGTATATTGAAGGATATTATTTGAGAATATATTTTAGACTTTGGTGAATCATGGGATGATCATCTATCCCTGGTTGAGTTTTCATAAACAAATATTTACTAGGATTCAATTCATATGGAACCTTAGGAGTATCTGTATAAGAGGTTGTTTAGTTCACCGCTTTGTTGGAATGAAGCTGGTGGGGTAGTATTTATGGTCCCCAACATGGTTTAAGAGACATTTGAGAGAGTAAAAATGATTTAGAATAGGTTTATTACTACTCAAAGTAGAGATAGATTATGTCATGACCATTGTAGGATACTTTGGAGTTCACTATGGGTGATCGAGTTTTCTTGAGAGTGACTTTGTGATTAGGTCACTGATGTATGAGGAAATAAGGAAATCTAGCACCATGTTTTGTAGGACCCTTTGAGATCACCAAAAAGTTTGGTATAGTTTCATACCATATAGAATTTATTCTATGTTTTCAAGGATTTTATTAGGTATTCCATGCATCTCATCATCATAAGCACACACCTGATCCATCGCATGTTATAGGCTACAATGACATTGAGTTGAAACCTAACACATCATATAAGGGGTTTATGGTGTGGATTATGGACCGGAGTGAAAAATTCCTCCAAGGGGATATGGTACCACTTTTCCAAGTTTTTTGGCAGTATGGAAGGATCTAGGAGGAGACTTGGGATAAAGGGGATAACATTCAAGCTCGGTGGCCTGAGTTGTTCAAACATAAACCCTAGATATACTTCTCATGTATGAGAAATATTTATGAAGGGGGAGAATTATAAATACAATTATATTATTATTATTTAGTAAATGTATTATTTTCCATCTTTATCCTATTAATTTTTGTTTGAACCATGTTATCATAAGTCTTGAGGGATTTTAGAAGATTAAAAAAGGTTAAAAGGTGATCTTTAAGATCTTTTTTCCAAAATAGGGAGTTTCACAATAGCGTACTTTAACATGTCATAGAAGAGGTGGTTGAACCATGGTGTAAGTATTTCCCTCATAATGAATTTGGGGAAAATGAGTCCATAAAAAAACATAAAGGGACTCCACCATAGTGGCTCTGCCTAAGTGAGATTGCACCATTGCCGTCATCGTGGTGATTCCAGCTGAGAGGGTTTCACCATGGTATCTTGTAACATGTTTTAGATATTCTTCTCACATAAATTATAGATATAAGTTCTAACTACTGGTCTTCTAGAGTTAAGGATTTAATGTGATATTAGAAATTTGAATTTGAAGAGTGTGTTTTAGTTAAGAAGATGGGGGTTTTGATGAGTCTTTATGAAGTGTGTTCACGTGGAATTAAACCTCTGATGAACCCCTACATGTACCTAATCCTATATATGAATTTTTAATTTTTTTAGAACACTAAAAGACTAAAGAAATACCTACAGACTACTGAATTTGATCATACGCTCTAGTGGTTCAAGTTATAGTGATGTTCTCTGCCATAGTGCTTACCCTATATATTAGTGGTTCCATCCTCAGTGTAGTTCCATGCTTCTATAAAGATCACAACCCTAGTAGCCTAGAGGTGGTTTTTACTTTATTAAATTGGCACTAGATACAAGGAATATCACCCCAAAAGAAAAAATAGTTTAGAAGACGTTGTAAATTTGATACATGCTTCAATTTCACCTAAATTTGAAAATATAAAATACACAAAGTGTTTTATTTGAGAATTACATTATCCCCCTTAACATATACCTACATATAAATCACAAAACCCTTCCTAGTATACTATAGAAAATAAATCATAAGAAATTAGTGATCTTAGATTCTTAGTTTAGGTATATGTATAGAAGAATCTATCATCAATAGATAATAATAATCTATATGGAAAGGTAAATAACTTAAGCACATTCCATTTAATAAAATAACTTGAGAATAATATGTTATGAATAAATGATGATCAAATAAATCCATATAAATGATAAAATGAGCTTGAAATTTATCCATATATATTCTAACTAATAAGACAATCACATGGACTTTAATAACTGATCTCATAATGAGGGAATACATAATACCGAACATTTGAACCATACCATCAAGCCCTTTCATAAGAAATTTTAAATATGTGGGTAAAAACATATTAAATTTGCCAACTGATTTGTCTCATGAGACCTATTAATGTATCAATGCGATATCTATAACTGGGCCCCCTCCATCACATAGTAAGTCCAATTCATTACTTATATTAAAGGGTTGAAACATAATCAACCTAAACATTCATATTGAAAAACTAACATCCAAAATTTCAATCCTTACCCCAATCAAATAACATAGTCATAAACCATCCAATATAATAAGATAAATGGTAATAAAATTTTATATACTCAGTAATAGTAATCATAAACCATCAAAATAAATAATAATAATGATATAAATATAAAATATCCTTATTTTATCACAACTACAATAAAGGATTGATTTTATTGATGAATACAAGTACCATAATAATGTTATTAAAAATATTTTTGAGGAAAATAAAATTTCCACTTTGAAAACAGTTTAAAAAAAGTTTACAAAATATTTTGAAAATAATTTTCTATAAAAATAAACATTGAAACATATAAATTTTGATTTGAAACATTTATTATGCATTATAGTAGGAAATTACGTTTATGTCAAACATGTTAAAACAAAAATTCCATTCACATTTTCAGAAAAGCCGGAAAGGCCTTGTATTGAAAACAAAATTAAGATTTATTTCAAAAAAATTCTTAAAAAGTCAAACTGGGTATAAATTTATTTAATAAATAATTTTTAAAATTTTAAAAACATTTTTGAAAACATTTTTAGAAAACATGTATTTTGATGAAAAATGGTTTTCGACTATAGAGAGAAATAAAGTTGGCTTTTCTTAAACATTTTATCAATAATTTTAAGTACAAAAGAGTGTAAAAATGGAAATATTGATTTAAATTTCCTTAATTACCACAGTATAAGAAAATAAATTGGTTTTATGATAGAAATAAAAAATAATTCTCCCAAGGGAGAATTAAACAAAAATAATCCCAAATAATGATGAGATTATGAAATAGACCCTCACACCTTTGGTAACTTTTGAATCATAAGACCCATAAAATAAGTAAATTAAAATAAAATTTTAAATACTATTAATATTAATATATTCATGAAATAACATATAAAATTTTCCATTATATACACTATACAAAGGAATAAATGGTGAATTTGGCATATATCTCATGGAAGTAAAAGTGAGATTAGAAACCCTTACCTCATGTATGATTTCTCTCGTAAGTATCCATAGCTATTGTATAATAAATATATATTTATTATAAATATTTTATAAAATATTAATAATATATTTAATACCATATATTATCTACTTATATTATTTTAAAACCCATTTATTAACAATTATTTGTAAAAATCACTGTTTCGGGAGATAAATGCTTCATTTTCCATGTATGTTTTTGTTCATTAATTTATGTCTTTATAATTTGATAATTGTTAAATAATATATATAATTTTAAACATGGTATAAATATCATATATATTAATTATATATAGAGAGATAACGATAGGGTAATCTATAAATTTTAAAGTTTGAAAATGGATTACACCATTCATGGAGACAGTAGGTCATACATATGCATGAAAGTTGTTTCAATTTTTCTTGATAGATAGAAAAAATGGAAGTTAAATAAAATATAAATATTAAAGATTCATTATTATTTCATATATATCACATATATTAATTAAATCTATCCTTATTACCTTCCATGTAACACTTTAGTGAAAAATGAGTTTGATCGATTCGTGAGGCGGTAGTCCGCCGTACACATGAGCGATGTTATTGTATCCCCCACACAATGTAAAGTAAGAAGTTATATGTGATATTATAATTTAATATCTATAATAATGTTATAAATATTATATATTTTCATTTAATATACCATTATTTTCCCATCTAAGTAAAATGGAAGCGGAAAAAACAAATCACATTGGTTAATGAGGCGGTAGTCTGTCGTACACACAAGGGACGTTATTATTTTTCAATGGGTTGAAAGGAAAAAGGTGGATGAAATATTATAATTAAATAATTATTTTAATTTCATAAATATATTATTAATATGTTAAATATATAATTATATCCAACCTTTAATGGTGATATTGCAAAACAAATTATAGTAGTTTGCAGGGCGCTAGTCCGCCGTACACACGATCAACAATTTTGTTTTCCATTTGATAGAATTGAAGATGGATATAGGTTATTTAATTAAGATAATTACATATAATTATATAGGATATAATATTTTTATTATTTAAACAAAGATTTATAATAATATAAGGAGTTAGAATAATAAGTAAAATGAAAACGCATAGTTAAAAACTTTACCTCTTCATGGGAAAACCTCTGTAGGTTTTACCTAAATGCTTACTAGATTATATGTTATCATATAAATAATTCCTCTAGGACTAGGGTGGAGTATTAAGTATGTTATTTAGGTATATTATTTCCAAAATAATGTGTTTTGGAAATGTTAAGAGGAGAGGAGAGGAGAGGGTGGCCTTTTATAAGTGGGGGAGAGGACACACTTGGTATTTTTGAAAAGAATAAAGTGTACCCATGTTTTATACATTCCAAAAGCTTCCAAAATAGATCATTATAGAATTTAATATGTTATATGGTAAAAATATTGCGAAAAATGGTGTTTATATATGTTTTAGATCATTTTAACCCTTATCTTCTTAATTTAACCCCTCAGTAAACCCATTTTTACCTTAACCATGATAATTAGTTTTATTGTTTTCACTATTCATTAAAAAAAATTAAGTTGAATTATAATATAATATTAATAATTATTATTCCAAATATATAATTCATTTTACCAAGTTCAACTCACATTAGTGTAAAATTTTAGTTTAAAATTATACCTGCTGATGTGACGAAAAAGTGGGTTTGCAAAAAGAAAATTCTTATAAATATAGAAGGTGTTAATATTAAAAATAAATATGAAATTGATTACACTGATATAAATTGAATTTATTATAATATAATTGAACTAATTTTTCTTTAAAATTAATTTAAAATATGATTTAAATTTATAAATAATTTAAATGAAAAATAAGTTTTCAATAAAAATCAATATTTTTCACTATTCATCGAAAAATGACTTTTTTGAACAAACCTAAAAACTCAACCTAAGATAAATTTGACATGAAAATTTTAAAATTTAATTTGATTTTATAAAATATATTTTTTAAAAGTTTTAAAAAATTATTTTATTTTAAGTACACAAGAAGCGATGAAACCATTTTCTTTGAAAAAGTACAATTTTTTATAAAACATTTATTTTATTTTAAAATGATTATTATTATTATTTCTAATAAATATATAACCAATGAACATGTGAAATACATATTTATTTTATAATTTAGTTATTCCTATCCATACCCACTAATTTAACTTCAAGGTTATAATGGTCATGTTTAAAAAAAAATTAATAGAGCATCATGGTTCGTTTAGGCCTGGTGTTGCATGCATCGCAAGCCATTGAAGAGATTAAATGTAATGACCGAAATGGTTATAAATAAAATTCCAATTGAGATATAATTCAATTTATTATTATGTAATATGGTTATATAAAACACTTGCACATATTTGGTTTTATTATATGCAATTTGATTTAAATGACATTTAAGAATCTTTAACATTAATAAAATAAGCATTGAATAGTGATCACATGATTAGTATAAATATAAGATTTTAACAAATCCAATTAACAAAAAAAAGGAATTTATGACCTCAACCAGTAGGATCATACCCTATGAATCCTATTTATTGAACCTTCCTAGGGAGATAACATCACTAGGATTTTCCCATGACCAATCCCAAGCTGAGATCCAACAACCTAAGCATGAGAAAACTCGTTTATGAGATAAGTTCAAGCTCATCGAGATCACGGCCCAAACCAGGTATGTCGAACCACCCCATGAAAGTATTACTATCGAACACCTTACACTTAGGATTTTTTTTTGGTGTATTAAAGGGATATGTATCAATACCCTAGAAATATGATTTTGAACATTATTTTGTACAGAATAAAGAACATATTTTTATTCTATTATTGTAACTTTTTAAATGATTTTTATTTTGATAAGACATAAATAGTTTTTTGGATAATATTAAAATTAAAATATGGAATTTATTTTGATAAATTAATGAATTTTTTAAATAAATAATATTTTAATATAATACTGTTATTTTTTTTTATCAAATATAAATGATAATATAATATTTATGAAGTCAAATCTAATTTTTCTAAGGGTTTGAAAACTATTACTGTCAAAAAAACAAAAATTTCACAATAAATATCTATTTTTATTATAAAAATAAAAATAAATATATATATATATATATATTTAGATAATATTAATATTATTTTTTGGAATCAAAATATCCAAATTATTTAACAGTGAATTTTTCATAATTTTATGAGACAGTCAAATTGTCGGGTAAAAATTAAATACCATACACGTATACTTTGTGTATTATAACATCATAATGAACTAAAAGTGGTGTAATAAATACTGTAAATGAGATCCATGACCTAATATATTTTTTACAATTAAAATAATGTGATTTTATTTTTTTTTGGTTAATTTTATAAAGCCATTATGAATCCTCCAAAACTTATAATGTATTTTATGGTTTTAAATTTTTGTATTTAAGAGTATGACTCACTTAAACATAAGAAAGGGTATTATTGTATTAAGTTAGTTCCTTTTACTTATAAAATAATGAAAACCATTCCCATTTGGTAGAAACTAATAGAAAAACTAGGTTAAGATTTGTGGTTTTGGTTATTTTATTATATAGAGTCCAAAACCTAACTGTGAGAAATATTAAAGAAATACCCACCCTTTTCCTATATAAACCACAAAATATCCCATTTATCTTCACTAAAAATACTTATATAACATCCTTAATCTTCCCTCCCATCTCTATAGTCCTCCCAATGTGACCCCAATCTCTCAAGAATCTCTTACCATGTATTTGGAGTCACAAACTCGTGTAAGGGATTTATATCATCTCATTTCAATTCAAGCACATATTTTATGTTATGTCTCACAATTTCAATTTTTTTCATGTGAGTATACATTATTTAATATATCCCTTACTATAAATTTTATTTCTATATGATTATATACCTATTTAACTCTCATTAATCACTTTCATGAACCTTTATATACACCCTTTACCATGATAAAATTTAGTAAGGGATCCTCACCTTTTCTTATTTATTCAAGTTTCTTTATTATATTATGCCTTATATTTCCAATTCCTAATGTGGGGATATGTATTTACATATCCATGTTACAAATTATTTTATTTAAAAATGATGAGAGACCTCTTTCTCTCTCATCAACCCATTTTATGAATTTTTGTGTGACGTCTTTATGCTGCCAAAATTTCACCATGATTTTCCATGACAAAACAATTGTGTGGTGAATAACATACCCATTTCATATCTACGGTGTATAACTTTCTAAAATTTTAATTATTTTAATTTGAACTTAAATTTATATATTCCACACTCCTTGATCATGGAATTAAATATGATGATGAATGAATCCATGTTTTATGATTGATGTGACACACTTAAGCATGAGAATGAAATGAATAGGATTGGTGCACCCAAAATTATATAGTTCTACAATGAATTGGGTAATGTTTAGTCTCATGAGATATCATGTTGGTAAAAGTATTGAGCATGATTCCTTTATGGGAATTTTTCCATCATGATTTCTTGGTAGTAATCCTTGACCTATGTTTATGATGCAATGTTTTAAGTTGTTTCCACATTTACCATATTGCATTTATGATTATCATGAAATATAATTGTTCATGCTCATGATTCATAATCCCTTTCTACCCATTGATATTCCTATTGTATAACATGTATTATTCTCTTATTTCATGTTTATTCCCTTACTGGGATTTATAGATCACCCCTTTAATATATATATCCCCGGGTTATCCCATGCAGTTTTAATATACATGAAATTTTAGAATCAGGTTAAGGAAGATTTAAATAATGTTATTTTATTCCATGTTAAATATTTTTTACTATATAGATAATTCCTAAAGACACTATAATTATTGATCTTCCAGGTTTTATTAATCGTAACCTTATATAATAAATCTTGAATTAATTTGTAATAAATAATAGGGTTGTTATAGTCAGTATCAAAGGAAATGTTTAGTTATTTTTTGGATTAGGATTAGAAAACTCTAGTGAAAGACTTAAGGATAAGACTGAGTATAAAAATAATCTACCTAAATTTTGGTAAGTATAGAGTAAGTGGTTTATTAAGAAACTAAATCTCTATCTGGATACTAAAAGTGGATGTGGTTCTGGAACATATGTACCTTGGGGTAACAACTCTAACAAGGTGCAACAGGCTTGACTCATCATAACCTAGTACATGAAAATAAACCTTACTACGCACCTGTTTTAACACTCCCAAGGGATATTATTTTGAAAATTCATTATCTCATTATGAAACATTATTAAAGGAAAAATACCCATAAGAATACACGTTAGGAAATAGATCATGGATAACATAGATTGAAGACTAAATATTCAGACGTTAATAAAATAAATATAATTTATAAGTTTCATATTTGATGTCATTATATTACATTTTATGTGTTTAATAGTTTAAAAATACTCATATCTAATTTTCCCTTCATTCTAGCCAATTCCCATAAATAGGAGGAATCGGGTAAACAATCAATGTGATGGGCAATGTGATGACTATCCCAACAAGATTCCCAACCTGATGGGAGCGGGAATCACAAAATTTGTGATGATACTCTCTCACCTAAATCGAGTTTTAAGTATAAACTTATATTAAGAGGAGCACCCAAATCTCCCTAAGAGAGAACAAGTTACAATTCAATAATTTATGTAACAAAGGCCTCCAAATTTCAATGGATCATCTGATCCATTAATTGCAAAATAATGGATCAACTCCATTGAGAAGATCTTCCCCATCCTCCAATGTTACAAACAAGATAAGGTCATAATGGTTATTTATCTCATGGAGTGAAAATCTGATCAGTGGTGGAAATTTATTAGGAATACGAAGACAAAAGAAGATATCGAAACAATTGGGTGGAAAGAATTACAATAAATGTTTTTTGATAAATATTATCCTCAAACTCTATGACTTAAAATTGAAATTGATTTTCTTTACTTCAAGAAAAAGGATGACAAATATATCAGGGTTTATGAGGCAAACATCACAAGAATCTCATGATATACTTATGGCTTGGTCGATACCCCCAAATGTGAGGTTGACTGCTTCTTTGAAGGTCTAAAACCTAGTCAATGAAATTTCATGAAAATTCTGGACGTTGATAGTTATGAGGAAATTTTCTAATGTTCCCTCAAATTCGAAATAGAGATTGGTGAATCTCAAGGGTATCACATGGAGAAGAAGTGGAAAGTGGATTTTAATTATTTCATTCTGATGGAGAAAGATAATGGTGCCATGAAATTTCAACATCCCACTTTTAAAAGGTGCATAAAGAATCACCATGGAAATCTCTTAAGGGTGATGAGGAAATGATTTAGGTATGGAAAGGAATGGTACATAGCTAGTGATTTCCGAAAGGAGAAACCCGCTAATGCGACAGAGGAAAGGAATGGTCTAGTCAACCATCAATGAATTGTTAATTTCTTTAATATCAATGAACCATGGAAATTTTTAAACCATTGCACTAATACAAGGGTTTTTGGATATAGCCAATAGTTTTCATAGACAACCAATAACCTCTAAGGTAGAAATGGAGAGATTTTACCATCACAACCATTGAGGAGGAACCCAACAAAGAAGTGGTGATAGGTATTCTCATTATTCATTCAATAATAGAGAATTTACTTTTTTATTCTAGTTCTATTCATTCTTTCATATCATGAAATTTTAGTAGAACTATTCAAACACAACTGAAAATAATTGAAGTAGAGATGTCGATGAAAATGGAAAATGGGGAAATTATTGAATCCTAAGTATATAAATCCTCCCCTATCAAAATTAATGGGATAAACTTCATAGAAAACCATGTCATATTCCCTTGGGTGTAATTTTATTCAATTATAGGTATGGATTAGATTTCCTTATATAGAGCCAAAAAAAATTCCTTAAGAAGGAAATCACCATTTGTATTGAGAATAGTCCCACGATTTTGTACAAGTGTAATTAAGAGGATGAATCTTATTTATCACCAAAATATCAAGTATGGATTTTATTTCCATGTGAGAAATAATATCTATCTCAAATTATTGATTCTAAGGAAATAATCATCCTCAAAGATATGCCTATTATGAATTAATATGTTGATGTGTTTCTTGAGAAATTATCTTTTCTTCCTCCTAGTCAAGATGTCGAATTTTCATTCGAACATATACCTAGGGCATTACCATTATCCAAGAATTTATATAGGATGGATGTTGTGGAACTTTATGATAGAAAGAAAAAACTACAATAGAATCTGGATAAATTTTTCATACACCCATGTTCATTACCAAGGGGTTCACCAGTCCTCTTCATCTAGAAAAAGAATCGGTCAATGTGTCTTTACATTGATTATCGTGATTTAAACAAGATCACAATAAAGAAAAAGTTTCCTCTGCCTCATATTGATGAATTGTCCGATCATTTACATGGAGCACAATAATTCTCCATGGTGGATTTGCGGTTGGGATATTACCAAGTTATGGTGAAGAAGGATGATATTCCCAAGATCACTTTTCTTAAAAGGTACGGTCACTATGAGTTCATAGTGATGACATTCAAGCTCACTAATGCTCCCAAAATCTTATTAGAATTTATGAATAGAGTCTTTATAGATTACCTCAACAAATTTATGGTAGTATTTATAGATTATATTCTAATATACTTTAAATCCATGGAATTTCATGAGGATCATATGAGAATTATGCTAAAGACCCTATGAAAAAAGAAGATTTATATAAATTATAGAAAATTTGAGTTTCGATTGAAGGATGTCTCATTCTTATGACATATCATCACAAGAAATGGGATATCTATGGACCCTTCAAAGATAGGATCAATTGAATGATGGTCAAAGAAAAAATCTATGATAGATATCTATAGTTTCATTAGATTAGCTGGGTACTATAATCTATTTTTGAGAAATTTCTCCTGATTGTCAAACCCTCTAACCAAGCTAACTAAAAAGGGATTCATGTTTTTTTATAATGATTAATGTTAAGAGATCTTCAAGGAGCTAAAAAATAGGCTTATCACTGCACCTATACTCACACTACCCAAAAGTGCATAACTTTTTTGTTGTATTAAATGATGATTCAAAGAAGGTCTTGGGTTGTGAGTTAATTTCAAATGACAAATTCATAGCCTATGCTTCATGGTAGTTGAAATTTCACGAACATAACTACCCAAAGAATGATCAAGAGTTGATTGTAGTGATCTTTTATTTGAAAATATGGAGATATTATCTCTTTGGTGAGAAGTCTAAAATATTTAAGGATCACAAAATCCTAAAGTATATATTCACATAGAAAGAGCTAAATATGCACCAACGAAGATGGTTAGAGATAATCAAGGACCATGACTATTCAATCCACTACCATCTTAGGTAATAGAATATATTGGTTTATTATCTAAGTAGAAATGATCCAACAATTCTATCATTGATGATAATTGATAGGGATATGATCTTGTTGTATTTGAAAAGGATGGACATGGGAGTCATAAAAGAAGGAACATAATTAATCCGTCAAAAATGATTTCTAAACCACCCCTTGTGAAAAATATAAAGGATTCTCATGGAAATGATGTTGGAATTCCAAAAAAAATTGGAAACTATAAGAAAAGGGAAATCCTTGGAGTTCAATGTTAATGAAGAAGGATTTTTGAGATTTGGGTCAAGACTATGTGTTCTATCAAATACTGAGTTAAATAATGAATTGTTGGATGATTCACATAGCTCAACCTTCACCATCCACCATGTATGAACAAAAATATATTGAGATATTAGAGAGAATAATTAGTGGGAAAATATGAAGAAGGATATCATGGAATATACATCAAGAGGACTTGTATGTCGAAAAGTGAAAGAAGAAACTAAAAAATTCAAGGGGATGATACAACCATTACTCATACCTATATATAAATGGGAAAATATTACCAAGTAATTTTTCATTGGTATTTCGAAGAAATCAAGAGGTAATAATGCTATATATCTTATAATGGATCATCATATAAAGACTATACACTTTATTACGACTCGAGAGGATTTCTCACTGGATCAAATTGCATGGATATACATTAGAGAAGTGGTGATACTATATGGAGTACCATTATCGAGTGTATCTAATCAATATCCAAGATTCACCTTTAAGTTCTAGAAGAGTCTCCAATATGATATGAATATTTATTTGAAATTCATCACAACCTATCATCCTCAAATGATGTACAATTTGAACAGACTATCCAAACACTTTAATACATGTTGAGAGCATGCTGAATTGACTTCAAAGTAGGATGGGACAAACATCTTCCTCTGCTCAAGTTATACCATAATAATAGTTTTCATTCAATCATCCAAATGGAACCATATGAAGCCCTTTATGGGAAGAGGTGTGGAACACATGCACGCTGGGATAAATTTGGGGAACAAAAACCGCTGGGTCCTGAAATGGTTAAGGAAATTGTGGATAAGGTTAATACCATTCTGATGCACATTACGGATGATTAGAGTCAATAGAAGATCTATGCAGATAATTTTTGACAATACCTTGAGTTTGATGTTGGATACATGATATTAATCCACATATCTCCTTGGAAGAAAGTGATGATATTTGGGAAGAAGGGAAATATTATTCAAAGATACATTAATCCCTTTGATATCTTTGATCACATCGGATTGGTGGTCTATCAGCTAGCACTCACACTGAACCTATATCAAGTACTTGATGTATTCCACGTTTCCCTCTTGATAAAGTACATACCAGACCCTCACATATAATCAATCTATATGCGGTATCATTGTAGAAGGATCTCAAATATGAAGATCAGTCAGTGAAGATCTTAGATCATAGAGACAA
The DNA here is from genome assembly GCA_963277665.1 of Viscum album. Taxonomy (NCBI): domain Eukaryota; kingdom Viridiplantae; phylum Streptophyta; class Magnoliopsida; order Santalales; family Viscaceae; genus Viscum; species Viscum album. Next base: position 1,331,988,491 of record OY728132.1, on the reverse strand, counting down.
AGTTCTACGAAATAAGACAATGCACATATTCAAAGTGCTGTAAGGAAACCAAAAGTTTGAAGAAGTAAGGTTGGAACTAGAGTAAGTGATGAAACATATTTACCATAATCTTTTTTAGTGTGGGAAATGAAAATTCCAAGGGATAAATTTCTAAATGGGGGAATATTCTAACAACCCGAACATTTATAAATAAAATTTATCGTGAGATTTAATTAAATGTATTATTATATAATATGGTAATAAAAACAGATGCACTTATTTGGTATTATTATATCTTATCATATTTAAATAACTGTTAATAATATTTACCATTGATAAAATAGACATTGAACAATGATCACATGATTAGTATAAATATAGGTTTTTAATAAATCTAATTGACACAGACAAAGAAAGTGATGGCCTCAACTAGTAGGATTGTACCCTATGAATCCCATTTATCGGAGCTTCTAAGGAAGATAACATCATAGGGATTTTACCTTGACCAATACCAAGTTCAGATCCAACAACTTAAGCATGAGAGAAACTGTTTATGGGAGAAGTTCGAGCTCATCGAGATCACGACCCAAACCATGTATGTCGAACCACCCCATGAAATTCTTATCATTGAGAGCCTTAATCTTAGAGCATTTGGTGGTGTATTAGATGGATAAGTATCAAGAACATCTAAATATTATTGTGCACAATATTTTTTATAGAATAATTATTTCCATCCTATTACTGTTACTTTATAAATTATTTTTATTTTCATACAATAAAACAAAAACAGTATATTTGGATAATATTAAAAATAAAATAAGAAATTTATTTTGATAAATTAATTGTTTTTTGAATTAAATAATATTTTAACAAAATATTATTATTAAATATTTTTTATTAAATGTAAATGATCAATTAATTTTCATGAAGTCAAATGTAATTTTTATAAGGGTTTAAAAATTGTTATTGTCAAAAGACCCATCATTTCTCAATAAATGTCGATTTTTATTTCAAAAGTCAAAAATACAAATTTTTAGAAAATTATTTAGATAAAATTAAAATTAATTTTGGATTTTGAATTTCTAAATTATCCAATGGTGAATTTTTCAGAATTTTCTGATATAGTCAAATTTTCAGGTAAAAATTAAATATAGTATAAATATACTTTATGTATTATAACATCATAATGACCCAAAAGTGATGTAATAAATCATTTAAATAAGATAAAATACATAATATATTTTTTTCCTTTAAAATAAATTTATTATATTTTTATTATATTTTTTTATAAATCCATTATGAATCCTCCAAAAGTTATAACATGTTTTAAGTGTTTGAAATCATTTCTTTAAGAGTATGACACACTTAAACATAAAAAAGTGTATTATAATATTAATTTCAGACCTTGTCCTTATAAAATAATTAAAACCACTTCCATTTAAGAGAAACCATGGGAAATACCATGGTAAGGTTTTCGGTTTTGATAATTTTATTATATAGAGTTCAAAACCTAGGTTTGTGAAATATTAAAGAAATCCCCACTCTTTTCATATATAAATCCACCAAAGCTCCCATTTATCTTAAATAAAAAACATTTTTTCACATACTTACTCTTACATATCTTTTCAATAGTCCTCCCAAGGTTCACCCAAGAACATAAGAAGCTCCTCTCAAGCATTCAGAGTCATACACTCAAGTAAGGGATTTATCTCTTCTCATTTCAATTCAAGCAACTCTTTTAAGTTATATCACTCAATTTAAATTTTTTAATATTGGGATATGTTATTTGAAACCCCCATTACTATAAATTTTATTTATATATGATTGGATACCCTTTTAAATCTCATTATTCCATCACATTAATCTTTATACACAACCTTTACCATACTGAAATTTAGTAAGAGATCCTCACCTTCACTTCTTTGTTCAAGATTCTTTATTAACTTATGAATTCTATTTCCAATTAATAATGTTGGGATATTTATTTCTATATCCCTATTACTTAAAATTTTATTTCCAAATTACGAGATTCCCCTTTCACTCTCATCAACCCATTTTATTAATTTTTATGCGATGTCATCATGCTGTCGAAATTTCACTGGGATTTTCCATGCCAAAATAATTGTGTAGTGAATAACATACCCATTTCATATCAAGAGTGTTCAAATTTATACACTTATATCTATTTTAATTGATACTTACATGTATTTATTACACACTCCTTGATATTATAATAAAATATGATGATGAATGAATCCATGTTTTTGGATCTATGTGGAACACTTAAGCATGATAATGAAATGAATGTGATGGGGGCACCCAAAATTATATAGCGCTGCAATTTATTTGGTAATTTTTAGTCTCATGAGACATATTTTTTGGATAAGGAGTGAACCTAATTCATTTTTTTTACTTTTTCCATCATGATGTCTTGGAATTTATCCATGACCTATGTTTATTATGTTGTGTTTTAAGTTGTTTCCACATTTCTCATGTTTCCTCTATGATTATCATGGTATATCATTATTAATTCTCATGATTAATGATCATTTTATTCATCATTTATATTCCTATGGTATAACATGTATTGTTCTCTTGTTTTATGTTTATTACCTTACTTGTATCTATATCTCACACCTTTCTTATGTATCTCCCTAGGTTATCTCGTGCAGTTTTAAAAGCCATGAAAATTTAGAATCACGTTGATGAATTTTTCAATAATTTTGTTGTATCCTATGTTTAGGATGGTATGCTATGTTCATAATTCCCAAATACACTAAACTTATTGATTTTATAGGTTTTATTATGTTTAACCTTATGTAATAAATCATGAATTGATGTGTAATAAATAATAGGATTGTTATATTGAATTTATTTTAAAATAAATATATCATAAAGTATCATGGTGTAATATTCTCTTCTAATCTAGTTTTCTGTGTCATACATGCTATCAAACATAATTTTCCTCTTTTATAATCTCATAGAGTTACATTCTACCCCTTTAAAAAATTTCATCCTCACAATTTAATATTGATCTTAATTAACAATAATTTGTAATTTGAAAATACTCTACATGAAACCCTCATTATAAAAAGGATAAATAAAACATCACCTTTATAATAGAGGAAGGAAAGTATGATGGTTATCTGGAATAACACATACTAGGTTTCCAATTAGTGGAACAATTATTTAATGTGAATATATAGACAGGGAAGAAAATCATAAACAATTATCGAGAGTGATAAAGATCATTGATCAGAAGAAATTGAATGGTCTAAAAAATTTAATGAACAAAAATCCATAAATCTCTAATTTGATAAGGGACCATCTCATTCATTAGAAATGAAGATCCTAGTATAACAATTACATTTCAAGATCCTTTTCTAGGATTTTGGGTATTCTTTTACCATATTGACTGAGAAAATAATAAAATATACTTAATTTATATATTTATATTTTATAGGAATAGTTTCTTCCTTTGGTTATTCTTAGATCAATTCCTACTTCATCTCTTACTCTAATAAATGAATATACAATAAGAATTTTTATGTATGAAGCAATAAAATTAATAATTAATAGATTATTAGATCAATAAAATAATTAAATTCCATTCCTGACTATATCTATATATTTTCCAATACCTAAATGGTCAGCACAAGTTATCCAATATAATATATTAATATCTAATAACTCAATAGTAACTCCAAAAAATCAACTTAATCCATTTCATAAATGGTTAAACTTAAGACTCATACAAAATATATCTGAGTAAATTCAATCACTAAAAATTTATAAGGACACTAAATCAAAATTATATTCCCTAGAAAATATAAAGTGGCTCTTGAAATCACATTCCAAATATGTGAATACCTTCATCACCATAAAACCTCAATGAAAATATTCAGGCTTCAAAATGTAAATGCACCCTCTTCAGATCATGTGAATAGTTCCAATAACTCTACATCTTCTTCAGCTAGTGTATCCTTCTAAATACACTCCAATAAATATAATTTTCCCTATGAATCAACACAAGGATAAGCAGCATTAGAATGAATTTCAATAAAATCAGAATCAAATGAAAGAAAGATATTTTCAACAAAGGAAAAATATCCATGAATTTGGCCATATTGTTCTTGTTATTGATGGAATAATGCTTTTGGGGGTAATTATAGGTCAAGTGTGAGGTATTAAACTTCTTCCATCCATTCTTCACAATAGACCACATCTTATATGGTTTCATCCAAGGTAAAAAATATGATTTGTTATGCTTTCTCAACCAGTTCAAACATGGAGAGATCATCGAGAAGGTTAGTACAATAAAATTATTATAATGAAAATTAGAAATTAAATGGTCCTCACATAGTTATCTAGCTTCTTAAACTTATACATGTTCCATATCCCTCTAGTCCTTGAAAGATTTCATGGTGGTTAATAAATTTATAGATGTGGGTTAAAGGGAATTTCAGACTCAAAAATTGGAAACTCCAACTTCTTATTTATTTTGTTTCTTTTCTCATTCCTTTTAAGTTACTTCACAAAAAAATTATCATCTGGTTTTTAAGGTGCATCCTCATCTTCTTGATTATTATAGATCTTATCTATATCATGTTAAATCATTCACATGATTTCATTATAATGAACCTTTTCATCGCCAATAACCTATCTATGTTTCCATTCTTGATACAAGCATTGGAATATAGAAACAGCCTCCTCATGTTAATGAATTAGATCAAACAGTGACATTGAATCAGAAACATTATATTTCATCACTATTTTTTGTTTTTGTTTGTTTATCTTTTTTATAAAATTTAAGAAAAAATGGAAAATCCACTAAGTCATATTTTTCTTCCCCGACAACGGTGCCAGTTTTTTGAGTGTTTTATTATTGCGAGGATGATCAAAATTTAATTTAGTTCCCAAAATATTGAATAGTGTCTAAATTAGGGGTCAAACTCAAGGAAGAAGTTTGTAATTCCCTAATGGTCTTCTTGAAACTCTTTTTGGGTTTTTAAATATTTTTTAATCAATAAAAAAACCTGAATAGTGATAAAAATAATTTTAGTAGTGGATGGAATATAAATAGTGAAAATGAATAAGAAACAAAGAAATAAATACAAAAATAATAAAAATAAAGTTAGAAAGAAACAATCCCCTAATCCAGGATGATCCACTCTTCAACTACCTATCATTGATCTTCGTACAGATTATATATTTTCTCAACCCCAATTATTGGATGTTTAATATCTTTATTCCTTCACATATCTCACCCAAAATTATGATCAAACTATCACAGAATCTCTTCTAGTTCAAGGGTACTCTCCCAAAATTGAAGGATCACCCAATTAGATCACTCAAGCCGATAATATCTTCCTAGATGAAGTGGTCTTAAATAGATCTCAATAAAACAACCACTTCAAGATACTTTCTCAATTTATCTAAGTATATATAGGGAAAATATGAAGGGGAAAAGAGTGGCGAACAGTTACCTTGGGTGAATGTGTTATCTCTTTACCACTTATACACTCTCTATTTTCTATGAGAAATAAATATAGATGATGATCATCATGATGTACAGATATCCAAGAAACATTATAGTTTCACTCCCCATATATGGACTCATGGGTTATCACTTCATATTTTAAGGTTTAATGTCACAACACCAAGGGGAATAAGAATGAACTTTCAAAATATATTTATAAAAGAGAAATGGTGTAACATAGAAAAAATTGAAAAAAAGAAAAAGGGTGGGCTCCCATATCCTAGATTCAAAGTCGATTCTCGTGTATGGTGATATCAAAAAATATTTTGAAGAGTTATCCTATTATATAAAAATTAAAATATAATGTGTTGACAAAAAATCCTAGTTGGCCTTTAGTTCCACATGGTGTGCCTTTATGTGGTTTTCATAAGATCCATGTAAACTCCCAGTGAAAATAGTTGAACACCTGTATCAAATGACACTTCCCATTCATTTCTTATGACATGAATAAACCTCAATAATGCATTAGGATATTATCCATGTGAAATTATCAAGGCCCATAATCATTCAAATCCCCCATCTTCTCCCACAATTACCTTTGCCTTGTATTTTTCTAATTCAGACAGGAAAACCGAAAAATATGATATAGTAAGAATCTCTACTTTTGAAAATTATTTTCTATTATTGATATTTTATTAAATTTGGTTGTAATTCAAGGTCTAATTGTGAAAATCCATTTTCTTGTGCCCTTTTATTAAAGCACTTTGGTCTATGTATTCCCAAATCCATTTTTATCGAGGCTCAGGTGTCACTTCTTGACAGCGAACAAAAAAATATTTTACATATATTTTATTATTATTATTATATATTTATTATTATTATTTAAATATCAGTATCCTTATTCAGAATATTCCTTAGTAAGATCGAATCTTACATTTTTTAGGCTTGGTCAAGAGTACCATCATCTCCATGTATTCTCACTTGATTCCAATCGAAGAATTAGCATTTGGAGTTTTTCCATCCTCAGTGTCACCATTTTCATCATATTTGAAAATGAAAATGGTTTCATCGATTTCCTTCTTCGAGTTTCACAGGCATGGTGTCTTATTTTATCATCATTTTAGGTTATATTCATCTATATTTAACCAGTGAGCATTGTGTATTCCTACTTTGGTTCTTCATTAAGCTCGACATATCCTTAGGTAGCATCGACTTTTCATAGTGCTCAGCTATTTGGAAATCAATGTTATCTGGTTCAGTGGAGGTTGGTGGTTTCTTCATCAAGAGGATATTTTCATTTTTTTTCAGATCTCACTACTGGAAAACTAACCTATACCAACAGTTTGGAACCATTGGTATAGGCCTCCAAACCGTTGGTATATCCTATACCAACGGTTTGGAGAACCATTTACAAGTAATCTGTTGGGATATGTCTATACCAATGGTTTTGGAAACTGTTGGTATAAGTAATATGAAAATCTATACAAATGGTTATGGAACTGTTGGTATATGTATTTCAAAAAAAACATTCGTTGGGATTTGATCCCAGGACCCCTAGTTTATCATCCAACGAATTTACCACTGACCTAACATGACTTTTGTGAACATAATTACATAAATATATATATGTATTCTCATAATTATTTTAAATTTTGATTTATATAATGTTATATGTAAGAATATCTGATAAGAAATCAAAGGATCTATACCAACGGTTGTCAAAACCGTTGGTATAGATCTTTGTTTCTAGATGCAATTCTGGTTGGAAGGTCGATATATGGGGAACTTTCCCAATGGTTTGGACAAACTGTTGGGAATAGTGGCCACAAAGTGGAATTTTCCCAATGGTTTGGCCAAACCTTTGGGAAATCCATACCCTTTCCCAATGGTTTGCCAAAACCGTTGGGAAAGGTTGCCTCAAAGTGGGATTTCCCAATGGTTTGGAAAAACCGTTGGGAAAGGGGACCTATACCAACGGTTTTTAAACACTGTTGGTATAGAAGCATTCGGAAAGTTCAGGTTTCCAGTAGTGTCTCTTTATGGATTTGGTTCCCATCAACAGTGACATCAGATCAAGATTGATTCATCAGTGCTGATATCAATAAGGGTGTATGAGGGAACAAATTCATATACAACTGGTTTGTCTCTTAGATTTGGATGCTTTTTATCTTAGTTTATTCAGTAAGGTGGACCTCATCAATGTATTAAACTTTTATTTGGTTATCACTTCATCAAAATCATCTTTAATGAAGCTCAATTTAGTTAATATTTCAATTTTTCATCTCAGTAAAATTCATTATTTACATCAATCTTGTCCATATTCTTCATGTTTCTTCAATCAAGAATCTTAAAATTTCATCATACAAATGATATGAAATGAAATTTGGTTTAATATTCATGTATTTTTGGATCATATTTATTGGTTTCCATTGGTTTTTTGTCTAGGGTTCTAGATTCAGACTACCTTATATTTTTTTATGGTCGACCGTGAGTATTAATTTTTTCTTTGTGATTGATCAAAATCTTTTGTGACAGCTCACAACAAGGTGTGGAAGATCAGTCAATTGTAAATTTTATACTATGCGAAAATGGCCAAAATAGTTGTGTTCCATTGGTAAATAGGCCCAGTCATTTCATTTTGCATCTGTGGAAGTTTGGGAGGTTAGCACAGTCACTGAATTACTTTGAAAAAAATCGATCGCATAGTCGCTTTCTTAATTTTTGGACAACCAAGACAATATTTTATTTTATTTTTTATCACAGTCACTCCAACCCTTTACCATATTTTCACCAAAAGTCTATAAATTTTACACAAAATTCTGAAATTAGTGAAAATATAATATTCAAATTAAAAATTCTAGAACACAAGAAGAATCAAATCCATTTTTAAATACACAAATTCAAATAAAAACTCAAAGTCTGACACAGGATTGATCATTTTATTTTTTCAACTAAAAAACATATCCTAACAAAAATTATTTGAAAATCATGTAATTGTGAAAAAAATTAATTCAAAAAATTAAAAATCTCTGAAAAAAAATTAAAAACATCTTTTCATAAAAAACAATTCTTATTAATTTGAAAAAAAAACAATTCAGTAAAAATTTCATTAATAAAGAACTAAAAATAATGATAATTTATAAAGATTTAAATATAATATCATATTCATATAATTATTTTTGGATTCAATAATTCTCTATTATAAGTTCAATTACAAATTACAAACTGATTTAGATGAAAGAAACATATGTGGAAATATATAATAAAATACTTCCACATCAAGTGTTAAAGAATAAATTGGACATGGGTGGAAAATTCAATACTTATAAGGAACAACTGGTTGCAAAAGGATTCAAACAATGTTAATGAATATACTAGGATGAAACGTTTTCACTAGTTTCAATGCTGGAATCCATCAAAATTCTACATGTTATAACATCTTACCATTACTATGAGATTTGGAAAATTATTTTCAAATCATTTTTTATTAATGCGAAACTTTAGGGAGATGTATGTATGACACAACCTAAAGGGTTTGTGACTTCTCGGTATGAAAACATGATTTGGAAATTGAAAAGATAAATTTATAGATTAAATCAAGAATCCAGGTCACATGACATTCAATTTGATGAAACAATAACATAATTTTGTTTCGTGAAGAATGAATGTGAGCCTTGTGTTTATAATAATCTTAGTGAGAGTATAGTTGTTTTCTTAGTAGTTTATATAGATGACATACTACTTATTCGAAACAAGATACCATTCTTATAGTCTATTAAATTTTGGTTAAATAAATGTTTATCCATTAAGGACTTAGGTGATGTAGCATATATTCTTAGGATTAATATCCATTGTAATATATCCAAGTGAATACTTGGTCTAATTCAAGGTATATATATTGACAATATTCTGATGATATTGAGTATAGAATAATCCAAGAGGGGATTACTGATGGCGGTATAAGTAATTCATCTTTATAATAAATGTATCCTTAGAAACATGATGAAATATATAGGATTAAGGAATTCCAAACACGTCTATAATTGGGTTGGTCATGTTTATTATGTTATGTACTAAACTATATGTTGCTTATGCCTTAAGTGTGATAGGAAGATATCAATATGACCCAGGTGACTTCCATTGGATGATAGTCAATGTAGCGATCCAAAATTTTCATACATAGATATTACAACTAAGTAGATGAATATTCATTAAATAACATTTTGTTCCATGCTAGAATCATATAGTTCTAGTTCCTTTAGAACTTGGAAACATAAACAACTGATTCATAAATGATCTATATCATCTCCCACTAAGTTATTCATAACACCCTTCTTTAACATAATTTATAAAACCTTTCTTCATAACCTGGGTAAAGAAAATATAATAAAGGGTGAGCTCATATTATTAGTAAGGGTAAACAAGTGAGGTATCAATGATCACATAAGCATAACATGAACATAAAATTATGAGATCATGAGATTACCATTTGAAATATATACCATATATATCATAGATCATAACATTGATTAATGGCATAAATATTATCAATTATTAAGTCAAGAATCCTAAAATAATCAAAAAACATATTCCATTAGAGTATAACATTGACATAATATTTAGAATTATGGCATAAACTTATAACTTTGTGAACATGTATAAATAGAAATTGTCTTACTCATCAAGTTAAGAACATGTAATCAATACCCTCGAATAAATTTATAGACATAAAACTAGGTCCACTCATGTTATTATGGACATGAAATCCAGGTCTACACATAAAATTATGATCGTGAAAGCTAGGTCCATGCATAAACTTATAGACATGAAAACCAGATGCACATATAAAATTGTGAACACGAAATTAGGTTCATGCATTACATTTTTACCTCATGAGTTATAAATATTTACTAAATACATCAGAAAGGGATAAAATTCCCACCTATCATATAATTAAAATCATAAATGTGTGTTCCAAAAGATTATAAAACATGAATCATCTCAAAACTCATGAAAAGAAACAAATTTCATAAATATTCCATTAAACTATTACACATCGAAAAGGGAATGGGTTTCATGAACATATTTTCATCATAAAAATAAACCATCCAAAATAATAATAAGCATAGTATCCTTGGTTCATATCCCCATTAAATATTAAGTATCATCAAAGGATTCCATAATATATAGAAACAAATTATTTTGAAAGATCACCTAAAATAATTATTGAGTTAAATAACTTTTCCATTTTAAAATCACTTCTATTTTAAAAAGTTGTGCACATATAAATGAAAAATTTTCTTTGAAAATAAAATTTTAAACTTATAAAAGAAGATTAAAATCATGGATGCATCACAAAAGTGTTAAAATACACTCATACCATATAAGTTAAAAAACATTTGTTTCATATTTTTTAGAAAAGTCACAAAGTACCTCAGTGGAAAAATGATAATAATATTCATTCCCAACCATTTTGTAAAAATTAAAACTTGGGTAAATATTATTTTAAAAATATATAAGATAATAGTAAAAAAATAATTTTTTTTAAAAACATGGACACATAAGATAATTATTCCCCAGTGGAGACTTAAATATAAACAATACTGAATAATTATGAGGTTATAAAATAAACCCTTTCCTCTATGGTATCATTTGAATCATAAGCCCCATGAAATAATGAAATTCATATCGATATGTGTATTTCAGAATTTTAATTATAATAATCATAAAATAAATTCATGTGCAGTATATACACCACACTAAATAAATATGTAGTGTATAAGGTATAAGTCCCATGGAAATAAAAGTAAAATGAAAATATCTAACCTTTGGTCTAACTTACTTTATACACATTGGAACCACTTGTATAATAAATATGGATTTATTATAACTGTATTAAAAAAACACAATCATATATATCATACCATAAATTGTTTACTTATATCCTTTAATAAATATTTTTTATCATTTCTTTATTAAAGTTATTATTTTGGGTGATATCTGCTTCATTTTTTACGTATGTTTTGGTTTAGTAGTTTTAGTCCTTTTACATTAATCATGGTTCAATATTATAAAAAAATTAATATTGATATAAATATAAAAAATATTCATTAAAAATATATTTATAGTAATCCATAAGTGTTAGATATATAAAATTAATTACAACAATCATGGAGATAGTAGACCGTACGTATGCATAAAAGTTGTATTCATTTTTTTACGGAGACAGAAAAGGAAGGTAAATTATAATTATAATTTCCAAAATAATTATTATTAATCATATATATTCATAAAATCCATATTTATTAATATCCAAGTAAAATATAAATGAAAAATAAATCACATTGTTTTGTGGAGGTGGTATTCTACACGTATGTGCGAGTGATGTTGTAGTTCGCAACGATTTGAAAGATAAGAAGTTGGATATGTTATTGTCATTTATGAAGTGTAATTACGTTATAAATATCATAAATAACCATTTAATACATCTTAATACCTATCCAAAAAATATGGTGATGAAAAATGAATTTTATCGCTACGTGGAGATGGTAAGTCGTGTGTAAGCATGAGTGCTACTTGCACTTTTTTTATGATAAAGAGGGTGTACCATAGTGTTTTCATAATAAAAAAACATTTCAGAATATTTAGGATATTTAAGTTATTATTTTATGATAAATATCATATATTTATAGAAGTTACAAAAATTATAAAAAGAAAGAGATTGGGTTAGGTGATTACCTCTTCTAGGAAACAACTCCTTTAGATCTCCACTAAAGGACTTTAGGGTTGGCCTTTTGGAAATACCAGCACCTATAATATTTGAATGAGGAAGAGAATTTAATAGGGTATTTTTGGTATATAATTCTCAATGTGGGGTAAATAAGTGAGGGAGGATTTTCCCTTTTATAATTGTGGCGAGGGGAACTTTTTTGGAATTTCTCAAAAGAATAATATATAATTATACTATTCTAGAGACAAATGATTCAAAATAGCCTATAAATTCATAGGTTATGAAATTATAGACCATATATTATTATATTTGTCCTTATAAAATATTTCTATGATTTTTAAATAAATTAATAAAATATTATTTTCATAAATAATAATTATTATTAATATTGACACTATTCATTACTTTGACTTTACTAACATCATGAAAACACTTTTAATTAAAAAAATATTACATTAAAACATCCCCAATATGTTTTGGTAATATATAAAATTTTTCTACTACCTTAATTATCTAAAATTATAATACTTTTAATATTTCTAATATCATTTATTTTATTTTTCCATTAATTGAATAATCACCATGTCAGCGCTGTGTAAGAATTTAAGGTAATTATTTCTTCACTAAAAATTAAAAAAAAAATTATCACGATGAAGATAAATATTTTAGATTTTAAAATAATATTTATATATGAACATATCTTATGGTTAACCGACATTAAAAATAATCGAGTTATTAAAAATAAGACTGTGTCATGTTTGTCTTTTCTTGAAATAAAATGCTACAAACATCATAATCTCAACCAAATGTCCAGAAAAGGTCATATATCAAAAAATAGGATGATTATGGATAAAATTAAATCATAAAATAAAATTTATTCAATTTTTGGGGTCATTTAAGGTTTTTTATTATTTTATTTTTAACTAAAATTACTCAATTTACCCTTATCATGGTAATAAAATTAGTATAATTAATATTCATATTGACCAAAAAAGAAATAATTACCAAATTTAGACCCACTTATTCCTAATATAGAAAAAAAAATTAAAGAATAAAATCACATAATATGATGAATCTAATTTAAAATTAATCACGTAAAATGCAACAAAGAACAATTTTCATGAAAAAAAGTGTTTTTATTCCCAAAAAAATACTTATACCAAAAAAAGGTATAATGATAATTAAAATGTAATTAATTTGATTATATATAACTAAATAACACTTGATTTACTTTTATACACAATTATAATTGTAACACCCTGAAAATGTATGAGATAGATTCTTTTTAATTTCTTTTATGTCTTGTGTTGTATGCTACACCAAGATTAGTTTGCGTTATACGCAACACCTTATTAGCTTGCAGTATACGCAACACTATACTTGGCTTGTGTTACACATAATTTAATTTTTTTTTGATATAATTATGAGTATAGATTTTTTTCAATGTATAAAAGAACTATTTTTGGATTATGTTATATGCTACACTAAATGAAGCTTTCACTAAATGCAACACTAACTTGGCTTGAATTACACACAAGAGTGACCTTCCTCGATAGCTTGCATTGTACGCAATACTGAGTATTACGAAACAATGATATATCATTAAAATATTATTATTTAATGGGATATAGACTAGAAATTATGGATATTATTAACTAAAATTTTAATTTTATATAACATTAACATTAATATTATGTATTTTCTGGGCATGACATAAGAATAAATTCATTTTTTTGGATAAAAGAAGTGTTTTTCAAAAATAAATATAGTTTTATCACCTTTTGATGTTGAAGCCATTTTAAATCTAGTTTTTGAAAATTATATAAGTTCTATTTGACATAATAAAATTATTCTTTGGAATCGGGATATCAAAATTTTCCTTGGAAGAAATTTTGGTATTTTTCTGATGAAATTCATATTTTAATGGATAGTAAAAAATATTGTATTTTAATTCGAAACTGCATTTTCATCTAATTTATTTATATAGTTGGATTATCTTTTTAATTGGTTTTAAAGTGTAATTGTATTATGTTTTTATAATTTAATCCAATTTTTTATTGAATGTAATTTCAAATTTAAATTGGACATAAACACATGTCCATATTTTGATAGTTTTTACCTATTAAAAACCTACTTTCTGGTTTGATAACGAGAATTAAGTTTAAATTAATTACTGAAACTTTTGTGCTTTTAATTATGAAAAATGGATTCCATATTTGGAATAAGTGGGTCCAAATTATGTTAATAGGTTATTTTTTTGGATATTATGAATAATAACTAGGGTGATTTTTATTTACCATGGTTAAAGGTAAATCGGGTAAATTTGGGTACCAAACAATATGATAAATATAATAAAGTTACAGTAACACCTTCAAAAATCCTATTTGATGAATAAAATTCAACCCATATCACCTAAGGGTCGTAATTTATTCATTTAATTGAATTTTTTCTAAGAAAATGATGTAGTTATTATTAAAACAAAAGAAAGTGACAACATGTCACTCTCTTATCTATTATAAGTATAATAATTTTAATGTAGTGATAAACTTGATGAAACATGGAATATAAATAGTCTCCAAAAATATAATGAAATTATATACATAATTTTAATTTATTTTTAATTTTTAGATGTTATATAATTACTATAAATATTGACACAATAGTGATAGAGTAATTATTTTATTAAGTGAAATATCAAATAAATGATATTATAAATACTAAAATAAATATAATTTGAGAGAATTTATGGAATCCAAGATTTTTATAGATTAATTTTTCATGATGGTGATGATTTAAATAATTTGTTTTTAAATTTATCTTGTTATTATTATGTATTTATAAAGTCAACAAAAACTAGTGTCAAAATTGACACTATTGGTATTTTAAAATATAAAATAGTTTATTAAATGTTAAAAAATTCCTAAACATATAATATTCTGAAAAATGGTTAGGATAAGTGAAAATATGTCAAAATAAAACTTTTTTAGGTCTTTTGACATGTTATTGTAGTTAAACTAACCCACAAAGTATAAATAATAAAATATCATGGTAAGATTAAAAAGGGTAAAATAAGGGTTAAACCAAAACGATAAGGATTAAAAAATATTTAAAACTTGTCAAAAAATTATTATATGATTTTATTTCAATTAAAAAACATCTTATATTTTAAATAAATGAGTTTGGGACTATCCTAAATCAAAAATAAATTTATAATAAATTAATATTTCAAGACTTTCCTAAAGTGCCCCTCCTCCCTCTTATAAAAGGTCACCACCTCTACCCACTTACTCACACCTTTAAAGACCTTAGTATCATAAAAAATATGCTAAAATAATCTCTCAAAATCCCTAAATTCCTCATATATTCTACCATTTTGGCAGAAATTCATATTAGGGAGACCTTTTGTGCAAATCAAAAGGAGATACTCAAAGAAAGGTAATTGTTTTATCACCTCTTTCAAAAATTATTTTCTTATTATACTTCTTATTCTTATGTTGTTTCTATACTAATGTAATAAATCTCATATCTTATATGTGATGATATTTTATTATAATTATGGAAAAACCTTATACCTCCTTTTTTCCATCCTACAAATAACTATATCACTACGCGTGGGTGTGTACGGCTTACCATCTCCACACCGTGTTGTAATTTATTATTCAACAATAAGTAATTTGGATTGATATAATGATGAGTATAATGTATTTAAATAAAAAATATAACATTATAATTATTATTTATAATTAACATACCATCTAATTATCTACCATTTAACCATTAAGTGAATGATATCACCGCTCGTGCGTACGTATGGCTTACCATCTCCATGACGCGATGATATTTATTATCCACATTAACCATTTAGGAATGATTATAAAGTATATATAATAAATAAGAACGAAATATATTACAAAATAACTGTACTTTATTTAGTTATATATATATATATATATCATTTACTTGCTTCCATTCAATTCAATAAAGAATTGGAAACAATGTTCATGGGTACGTACGACCTACCTTCTCAATGAACGGTGTATTCCATTTAATTTATATATCTATTATATATATTTATATACTGAATATATATGATATATAGATCAAATTTTACATTATATAAGTAATTAATACTTATCTAAGTAATAATATAAATAATAACAAGTCAAAACACATACGGTAAATAAAATGATTATTACCCAAAACGTTGCTTTAACATGGAATTGATAAATGAACGGGTAATATAAAGTCATAAGTGAATAATATATGATATAATAAATATTATTACAGTTATTTTAAAAGTTAATAATATGTTTAAACCCACTATATAGGAGGTTTGGATACATACGAAGCATATCAGATATAATGTAAGGGATAATTTTGCAATCTCATTTTTATCTGAGATTTTTTATACGTAAGTATTTATTGGGGTATATTTATCATCCATATACATGTTTCCTAATTATAAAATATTATTTATATTATTATGAAAAAAATAAAGTTAATTTTACCCTTTGGTGAATTTTTATTAAACGGTATGAAATGTATCTTTTGTCATTATTTGATTTGAGGTACTTTTTTGACTTTTTCGACAAAAGTACGAGGAGATTGTTTTTTAACTTATACGGAAAGAATGGGTTTTACATATTCTTAAATCCTTATTTCCAAAAATCTTCCTTTACACTATTTCAAGTTTATTTTCAAATAAATTCTTTTATTTTAAAATAGCACAGTATTTTTAGAAAAGAAAACATTTTTGAGTAAGAAAAGATATTTTCCTCAAGAATTAAGTTCAAGTGTTTTATCAAAATTATTTTCTATATAAGATGACATATATTTATGTTTATATACCTATTATTAATATGATTTTTTTGTTTTAATTATGGAATGATATTTTATATGGATTATGTTATGATAGAATGATGTTCAAGAAACCCATTTTATTTCTTGGGTTATGCTATGATGAATGATTTGTGTTTTTGTGGCACATGTAAGAATGATTTCATAATGAGATGGGTGGGACCTATATATACCAAAAATGAATTGGGTAAAGGTTTATATCTCATGATATATACATGAATAGAATAATAAGTAAATCTGGTTCAGTAATACAGGGTTTAAATGGAAAGTAATCTCAGTTCAGTAATGGAATTTTTCCACTATGATGGTCTTGGCAGTAATGTCTTGGATACTATGGAAATCATATTATGTGATTATTTTCTTTCCAAAATTCCATGTTTTATACAAATTCTATTTTATCATGGTTAATTTTCCTTTATTATCTATTCCTTACTTATTTCTAGGATTTATTTTATGACTCAAGATTTTGATATGTAAACTTTATGTTCATGTTTTTATATTCTTATGTTTATGGTTTGTTTTATGTTCTCAACGATTACCCTTACTAAGAATTTGAGCTCACCCTTTTTATTTTTTCTTTTCTCTAGGATATAAATAAATTTTTTAGGTAGGAAAAAAATGGATAATGTCTTTATAGGATATGTTGAAGATCTTTCACCAAGTTAGAAGATTATGTTCTAAGTTTCCAAAGACACTAAACTAATACAGTCTTTGAGTGTCTATTTGTGTAATCTATATAGTATTCAACAAAAAAATGTAATGTACATGTAATTAAATGTTGGGTCATTATAAAAACTAAAAATATACTTTTTAATATAATGAAAATTATAGTTTTATAAAAATTGATATTTCTCATTATTCACTAAAAAAATAATATTTTCATAAAATTATCAAAAAAACATCCTAATATAATTTTTACATGCTGAATTAGAAAATAATATTTATTTTACAAGATATGTTTTATAAAATTTTAAAAAAATAATTTTAATATTTACTCATAAAAAACATAAAAACCCATTTTTTTAGAAAATGTATTTTTGAAGAATAAAATTCCTTTACTAAAAATCATGTGCTTATTTACAAAGCATAAATTAATACATTATCAATGAGTATGGAAATTATATGTTTAATAATTTAGTTAATACAATTAATTCCCAAAAATTTAATGGATGGTTATAAAGGCCATAACAATAATATTTAATTGTTTATTTTTGACTATGTCTTTCATATAATTCAAGATATCAAAGAAATTAAATTTAATGGAAAAAATATTTAATAAAATTTCGTGGTGTTATATTATCTCTCCATTTAATAAATTGAATCCTCATAATTTGGAATTTTTCTTGGTGATAAAATGTTTGAATTTTTAAGATTCATTAATATAAACCCACATCATAAAAATCGTTAATAAAACTTCCTCTTATAAGGTAAAGGGAAGTTGGAAGGTCATCTATAATTACACATAATGAGGTTTACAAATAAGAAAACATATATGGGATGCGAAAACATAGATATGGAAGAAAAAACTAACTCCCAAGGAATGATAGAGAGTGATAGAAATCATGGTCAGAAGAAATTTAACCATCACAAAATTGTAAATATTTGATGGTTAAAAGACCATTGTTATCTAGGTTATAAAAAAAATTAATAATGTTTTTATTTAAAGGTAATTTTTTAAAAGTCTAGGCATTATTTTAAAAGATAGATAAATCACTCTATAAAATAAACTTACTTGATTTATTTCTATTTCATAAGAATAATATCATTATTTAGTTGTGCTTCGATTTATTTCCATCGGATCTCTTACTCATGGAAATGGATATTCGAGATGAATTTTTCATACCTAAAGAACTTTTAATGAATCATAATACCCATAAGTAATTCCTTTATCGTCTAAATATTTACCAAAAACAAAATGAATAGTATAGGATATGATAAATAAAACTTTAACCTTAAACAATAATATCTAATTTTTTCAACTTAATCCATTCCACAAGTAGTTAACCTTAAGACTCCTCCAAAATTATACTGACCATAATAAAAACCCAGAAATAATTTGATATCATATACTTACATGATCAAAATATCAATAATTTTAATTACTCATAAATTCTCATTCCAAAATCCATATACCTTGATCATATATTCTCTAAGGTGTACTAATCATTTCCCAAAAGGTTATAATCATATATTCTTCTAAAAGACATTTCACCCTTTATTATTTAAATAGATCTTATCTTAGCCCAAATTATTTCAATGGGAGGTTTGGGTTTATCCTTTCCCTGATATATGACCATAGGTTGATATAGAATATAAAAATATGATATATTTATTCAAGAAATATATATGGAATCTATGTAGGGATAACTAATCAATGCTCAGAATCACATCACACTTCACTAAAGGATTAGATTCTCATAGCTATTATTCATACAAATGTCAAAATTGAATACACAATTCTATAGTGGTATATAAGAGAGACCTAAATATCATGATCTCTTCATTTCATTGACGGGGATCTTTACATCACTCTCCAATTCTTTTTTCTTTATGGTCTAGTTTCTTACACTTGAAACATTTTCTTGTTTCATTTAGGCATTATCTTGAGTACTCCTTCCCACATTTTTGGAATGTTGGAGGTTGAAAATTTTTCTTCTCCACATGTGATAAACCACTAGAGTTCCCATGAATCTCCATCTTCCTTTCCATATCACAAAAACCCTGAGGTTTTCCATATTCCATTTCCACTTTTAGTTCAAATCAAACAATTTATTCATAGCTTCCAAATTCTGTTATTCATAATTACTTTATAAGACTTAGTTTCAAACAACTATAGATTTGATATATTTTTCATTCAGGGATGATGATTAAACCTGAAGATAACCTTTAAAGTCTTGTAAAATTTTCCTCACAGGAACCAATAGATTCACCATCTTTATTTATAATCTCAAGAAATTCATTCACCATTTTTTGTACATAGAATATGATGGAAATAATTACTAAAAAATATTTCCTTAAACTCATCCTATCCTATGAAGATAAATGCATCCCCTTTTCTCATATTCTTAATAAGTTTCAAAAGTTGAACTGATTCACCTTAAAATGATAAAAAACTGAGAAACGTTTTTTTGGTCTAAGCATTGAATAATTAAAAATATCTTTTCCTTTACATTGATCCATTTCTCATCAACCAATGGATCAGAAGACCCATAAAATAATGGTGGTTTTTTCAAAAAAAAGATTAAATAACATGTGTGTCTCTCCTTGGTGAATTAATAAGTTCAAAATGATCTTTAGTTACACCAATATCTTGACAGATTTGAGTGATCATAGTCATAAGATATTCCATCCCATCTCTTAATCCATTGGATTTATCATGAGTAAATTCATTGCGTTGGTCATCACATTTGTTGTTTACATGATTTCTTTGAGCTCCAACGATTAATTTAAACCAAAAACCATAATTTGAGAAATGATAATCCTAATGAAAAACCACATAATTATGAAAAATCATTCATTTGATGTTTAAATCTAGAC
Organism: Viscum album; assembly: GCA_963277665.1. Lineage (NCBI taxonomy): Eukaryota > Viridiplantae > Streptophyta > Magnoliopsida > Santalales > Viscaceae > Viscum > Viscum album. The sequence continues at coordinate 1,331,967,909 of OY728132.1, read as the reverse complement.
ACATTCTTTTAAACCTCTAACACAATAGGATTAACCATGGTCATCCATGATCAAAACATTTATGATGTTATCCTATTCTTAGAAATGTCCCTAGGGTTCTTACTAAAGTTATCTCATCCTAGTTTCTAAAGGTTAACTAAACTTTGATCCAATATAAACTATAGTGATCCATACTTTTCATACATATATTTTACAACTAAGTGGATAAATATTAATTACATACCATTTTGTTCCTTCTAGAATCATATAGTTCTAGTGCTAATGGAAACTTGGACACATAAACAATAGGTTCATAATTGATCTATATCATCTCCCACTAAGTTCTTTATGACTAGATCCATTCTTAGATACATCAATTCTAAAACCTTTATTCATAATATGAGGAAAGAAAACGTAATAAAGGGTTATATTAGATTCTCGTTAAGGGTAAAAAAATAGAGGCATCAAAGATCACATAAGCATAACATGATCATAAGGGTGTGATAATATGTTCTTAACATTTAAAATATACACCCTACATATCATAGATTATATTATTGACTCAAGGAATAAATATTGGTAGTTAATAAGACATGAATCATAAAATAATAAAAGATCATAATTCATAATAGCATAACATTGACATAATACATGGAATTTTGTAATAAACTTATAATATTGTGAACATGTATAAATAGAAATAGGTTCACTCATTAAGTTAAGGTCTTAAAATTATGACCTTTTATAAATTTATGGACATGAAACTAGGTCCATTCATGCTCTTATTCACATGAAATCCAGGTCCACACATAAACTTATGGACATGAAATCTAGGTCCACATATATACTTATGAACATGAAAATCAGATCCACACGTAAAATTGTGAACATGAAATAACGTTCACAAATAAAATTTTTACCTCACGAGTTATCCATATTTACACAATGCATTAGAGAGAGATATAGGTCTCACCTATCAAAAAATAAAAACCATACATATGTCTTAAAAAATATAATAAAACTTTCATCATCTCAAAAAAAGTGAAAATAAACAAATCTCATAAATATTCCATCTAAGTATAACCCATGGAAAAGGGAATGGGTTTTATCAACATCTTGTAATCATAAAAATAAACCATATAGAAAAAGAATAAGGATGGTATAATTGGATCATATCCCTAGTAAATATCAATTATCATAAAATTGTTTCATTGTAGATATAAAAAATGATTTTGAAATATAACTTTGAATAATTCATGAGGTAAATAACTTTTCTATTTTAAAGTTAATTATATTTTAAAAAAATCACTTATAAATAAAAACATTTTATTTGAAAATAAAATTGTAAACATATAATGTAAGAATAAAATTATTTAGGTTTTGTGAAGATAAGATAATTCACTCATTTGGTATAAATTAAAAAAACACATCTTCCATATTTTTTTCAAAAAATTTACAAATTTACTCATTGGAAAAATGATAAAAATATTCCTTCCAAACCACTTTGTAAAAATTATAACTTAGGTAAAAATGATTTAAATTTTTTTAATGTGAATATTAAAAACCTTTTTTTAACATTTTTATAAAACATATAAATGGAAAATAATTATTACTAAGAGGAGACTTAAACATAAATAATCCCAAATAATGATGAGATAGTGAATTAAACCCTTATCGCTTTGGTGTCATTTGAATAAAAATCCCCATGAAAGGAAGAAATTTATAGGGATATTTATATCCCATAATTTTTATGAGAATAATTATAAAATATATTCATGGGAATTATATAAACCACACAAAATAAACATGATGTTTATAAGACATATGTCCCAGAAAATAAAAGTTAGTTGAAAATCCATTACCTTAAGCCTAAATTTTTCCATACAAATTGGAACATATTATATAATAAATATAGATTTATTATACATATATTAAAGAAATATAATCTTATATATCATAACATATATGATTTACTTATATAATTTTTTACTCGTTTGTTATCAATTCTTTATTAAAATCATTGTTCTGGGTGATATATTCTATGTTTTTCACGTATGTTTTAGTTTGGTAGTCTTAGTCCTTCAACATTGATAATGGTTCCATAATCTAAATTTTTTAATAAATATATTGTTGGTAAGAGTAGATACTCAAGAGGGGGGGGGGTGAATTGAGTTCCAATTAAAATTTCTGTTAAAATATTTTCTATTAAAATCCCCCAATTTATAAAGCAAGTTAAACTGTAGTGAATTTATACGGATTGTAAATGTTCACTTAGCTTCTAGAAGATTTATTAGGTCTCAATTAGTTTAACCACAATATTAAACTAACTTTTGAAACTAACTTACTGATTTACAATAAGTGTAACCACTTTCTAATTTAACTATAAAAGTAAATTTAAAATGGTTTTGTATTTCAAAGTAACAACAGCAGAATATGAAAGATATATGTATTATTCTTTAAACATAAACTAAAGATGCACAACAGATATAACAAGAGGTTCAGTCTCAAGCCGAGACTTAGTCTTCTAAAATTTATATAAATTTGATCCACACCCTGGATCGGGGTTAACAACAGTTTACCAAACTGTCCAGGCCATACAGGGGCCTCTACCACAGTTCTTCGTGGGAAAAAAAACAAATACCAGGCCACACAAGGACCTCTTCCACAGTTGTCATGGGTAGACAAGAGTTAAGAGTTTAGGAGTGAGGATTTTGATATCCTCCAGTTCAGTGCAGGATATAGTGTGTGTGTAAAAGATATACAGAGTACACCACACTGCTCGAAAGTAAATAAAAAATCACTTAGAGAAAACATATAAGAGTTTAGAAAGCTCTAGTGATTAGGAATGCAGCTCTAGACTCATTGGATTTAGCAGAAATGCTTATGAGTCCTTCTCTGGTTTTTCTGTTGAAAAACAGAGTGTCGTAGTCTAGCTTGTGTTCTACAGGAGTGAAGATGTTCTCTTGACTTCAGTTCCTCCAGTAGAGTAGGATTGCATGTGTTGGAACTTCTTTGAGGATCATTCAATGTCTTCTTTACAGTTGTGCTCAGGATTGTTCTTTGTTTTTGTACAGAGCACTTCGGGTGTGTTGTAGCATGTATGTCGAGGTGACTTATTCTCTTCACTGCAGCTACGAATTCTTTTTATTCCATGAGCTCTGGAAATAAGAATAAATCACTTTCCATAAGTATGAGGTACGATTTCCTGAAATGCCATCAACTATCATTAAATAACATTAATTACATTAAAAACATAAAATATGACCATTAGCATTATTTAATTAATATTGACAAAAAGTTAAGAAACGGTGTCACAATGATTATGTAAACAGTGTCTTCTTCATGGTATGGTCTTAACGGTATGTTCTTCATGGTGTCTCCATGTCACGGTGTCTATTTCACGGTGTCTGGGTCACGGTGTGTCCTTCACGGTGTCTGGGTCACGGTGTGTCCTTCACGGTGTCTGGGTCACGGTGTGACCTTCACGGTGTCTTGTTCACGGTGTGTCCTTCACGGTGTCTAGCTCATGGTGTGTCCTTCACAGTGTCTAGCTCATGGTGTCCGGGTCACGGTTTGTCCATACTTAGACAAATATATGTATTTAGACTTAAACAGTAATATGTAGAATATGGATTAAGCTTAATTATTAGAGAGTAAGAGAAGTTAAATCATAAATATAAAGGCTTGATAATATAAGTGAGATTTATGATCATGCATAAGACTCATAAATAATAAAGAGAGTAATTAACATCAATAATATTTTATATCATTAAAACATGATGTGTAGTTATTATTGAGATGTGAGATCATTAGCAAGATGTTCAATTGAGATTGAGATTAATTAACATTAATAGGATTTGTGATCATTAAAACATGATTAATACATGTGGAGTCCAACAATCTCCCCCTTTTTTATGATCACAAATCATGTATAGTCAGAATATAAATGAAATTCAACATTAAAGAAACTAGCATATTCAAATAACAAAATTAGAGAATAATAGATTCGATAATAACATATCTCATTATAGTACTAATACTTGTACTTTTACTTGGACTGTTTCTCCCCCTTCTTGGATTATAAAAAAGTATAGAAAGTGAAGTGAATCACTGCATTTGTCATTAAAAAGGTTCAGAATAAAACATACAGAAGAAATATGAATAGTAAACAACAAAAGACATCCCATCAAAAAGAAAACAGGCCCTAGAGTCTTCAGGGATCGGCCTTTTACTTGCCTTTATCAGCAGCAGGAGCTGGGGCTGATGTAGAAGAAGGCATAGATGTGGTAGAAAAAGAGGGTAAGGGTAGACCATAAAAAACATATGGAGCCAAAGTAGGAGTAGTAGAAGATCTAGGCTTTGGTTGGTCAAGAATGACTGGCCGGATCTGAGAAAGAGCTTGGCTGACTGACAAGGTAGTTGAGGTGATGGCAGGTAGACCAGTTCTAAGGGGTGCAGCAGCTGGAGCAGCAATATCAGTACTCTGCACATGAAGATATGGCTTCAAAATATTGATGAAATTAGTAATGATTTCTTCACCATATTGCATAGCCTTCTCAAAATCGTCCCTATTCTCCATGAATTTTTCCAACAATCTGGTGAACTCTATAAGCTTCTGAACATGAGCTTTAAAATATTGAGTTACAGGAGGGATTTTCAGGTTTTCCACAAGATACTTAAAGTGATTCTTCATGTCACTTTTGGAGAAAATCCTGTTGAGATAGACATAAATCATCTTGGTGATCTCCTGTTGAGCATCATTGGCTATCTTAGAATGAATTCTAACAAAGTCCAATGCTCGATAACTGTTCTTAACCACTTCTGACAAAGAAGACAGATCCAAGACACTTAGGTAATTTTGAAGTTCTTCCTTGATTATGGATCTCAGCACAGAATCATCCAAAGCAGGAGCATAAGGTTGACCCAAAGCAGGAGGAGCTTATACAGCTATGGATAAAACTTTGAGTTGTTTCAAAACTTTTTGCAGGCATCCAGTGTACTCATCTGTGAGCTTATTCAGATTATCTTCAAGATCCCTCATGCGTTCCAAAATTTTTGTGTCTTTTTTCAATAGTCTCATCAAAATACAATAGATATGGATGCACTTGATACACAATATCTCTAGCAAGGGTGGAATCAGTTGGTTCAGGAGAAGTAGCAACAGGTGCAGAGGTAGAAACAGGAGCAGGCACTGGCCTTGATCTTAAAGACAGTTCTGATTGCAGGTTTTCCACCAAACCTTTCAAATTTGCAACAACAGCACTAAGCAACCTATTTTAAACTCTGGCTTCTTGAATATCACAGATCATCCTCGGTTGAATATGAAAAATAATGTTTTCCAGTAGAATTGATACATCTTCTTGACTTAACTGAGTCACAGGACGAGGTTGAGTGGATAAAATATTCTCACCACCAGCCAAGATAGTCTCTCTAACGAATTTCAAATCATCCTTAGTTACAAAAGAGTGTTGCTCGGGTAAGAGTGTAGGTAAAGGTAGTGGAGAAGGTTCTGGTTGCAGTTCAGAGTCATCTTCAGACTCAGATTCTAATTCAGATTGAGGCTCTGGTTCTGGTTCTGGTTCTGGATGAGCTACAGGCTTCAATTGAAACAAAGAAGAGAGATCTATACCAGTTGTAGTCACTTTCTCTGACTCACTTACATCATAAAAACATAGAAATTCATACCGAGTGTACACAGAATATGTGAAATTAGGTTGAGAAGTTTCAGCAGATCCAGCTTCTATAATCTCAAGGTTTTGAGGTTCCTCCACCTCAAAATGTGCTTCCATTTCATATTCTTGTGGCACAGAAATTGGGTCATGATCCACGGGATCATCTCTAATCTCTTTAGCAAACTCTTGTCTTGCCAGCTGAAAGGCAATTTCCATCCTATCTTCAGTATAGGGTATGTACTCAGGAACCGATTATTCCACTGGTTGTGCTTCCATACTTGATTCTTTTTCAGCAGGGAGATCCTCTTCAACATGATCTGTCTCTACCATTGCTTGCTGCTCTAAATCAGGAAAAACTGATTTTCTTGCAGTCGTAGGATGAGTTACTGGATTGACATCCTCACTTGAAGCAGGAGCTTCTTCTTCTCTAAAACCAACAAAAACTTTCTATCTTGAAGGAATTTGAATAGGAACATCAGCAAGGACAACAGTCCTTTCTTTCTCAATAGGAGCTGCTTCCTCTTGAGGTATTTCAGCCTCTTCCCTAGGTGGTACTTCAGCTTCCACTTCCTTTTCTTCTTCTTCTTCTTCCGAATACTCAGCCACTTCATCTGGTTCTACACTAGGATCAGCTAGGTTCTTAGGTCTTCTTGGAGAATCAACAGGATTAAACTTATTATACAATTGATCATTATACTTAACCCATTGCTTCTTCCAAGGGTTCCAACTAATCTTCATCCTTATGATGATAGGCTTAGATAAGCAGAAAACAAAGTCATCTAGCTTTTCTTCATTCGATCCAACCATTCCTTTGGAAACTAGCATGGTTGAAATCATCCTTGAGTAAAACAAGGAGGTGGATTTGGAAGTGACATTAATCAGCTCACATACATGGTTAATAACATACTTGCATAGGTTTATCTTATGGCCATTCTTCAACGGGTGAATCAGGAACACATCCTGATACTTCCTCACATAAAAATATCCTTTTCTCGGGCTAATCAAATTCTGAACAAACTTGAACAACAGTCTTGTCTCCCCATCTAATTCAGCAGCTATGGCCCTTCGCTTGATTCCATTTCCAGTCAGGATTTCCAAAGCATTATCCAGGTCAAATATGTCGGTTGTTGGAGGAGGGTCTCTTTGTTAATCCTCACAAACTCCTTCATATGGAATCCTTAGGCATGCAGCCCACATCCTCAAAGAGAAAGAACACTTCTGACCATTGATCCAGCTGGTCACCATAAATATTTCTCCAAAATCAAAGGAAAAAATCACATATTGGTAGAATTGAGATACCAATCTCAGGTAAATCGGTCTATATTTTCTAGAGAACCATTCAAACCATCCTTGTTCTCTTAAGATTTTTAGGATTAAAGACTTACTAGACAGCAGCCACTCAGGGCAAACCTCTTTTTCAGGAACTACGGTATGGTTAACAAGGTTTGGGTTCGAGGGTCCTTCAGGTGCTATACTTGGTATCCTCTTCTGTTTCTTAGAGAGGTGATTCTCAGACGAGGGTGAAGACGGACGCTTCATCCTAGGCATCCACTGAAGGTTCATGCGAGAGAGGAGAAGGTTTTCAAGAATGAGAAGATTCAGGAGAGAGTTCGGGAAGGAATCGAATGAAACCCTTAAGTTTTATCATTTGGGAATGTCAAATGTCATAAAAAAACGCGGGAAATTAAATAGTGGTGAAATAAAAATTCCCGTGATACGGGTTAAAAAAAATAAAAAATAATCTTCACAGTGAGATCGTGAGTAGGCATTATGGTGTGATGAAAAACAGTCATCATGGTGAGATAGTTGGTGGTCATCACGGTGAGACAGTGACCATTCTGTGCAGTCACGGTGAGACAGTGAGTGAATTGTTCTGTCACGGTGAGACAGTTAAGTGACAGACTGTGAGCATGAAGCAGTAACTTAGAAACAGTGAGCATGAAACCATAAAGTAAAATACAGTAAAGTATTAAACATTAAGATCAGTGAGATATCTATTTATGATTAATCATACCAAGATCATGTATGATATAGTCTAATCTTTCAGAATTTAATGGTTTAGTGAATATATCATCAAGTTGATATTCAGTACCAATGACTTCCAAAGTGATATCACCTTTTTGATAATGATCCCTCAAAAAGTGATGTCTTACATCAATATGTTTTGTCCTAGAATGTGAAACAAGATTCTTAGAAATGTTGATATCACTTGTGTTATCATAATTTATTGGGACATGTCTGAATTGATATCCATAGTCTAGTAATGTGTGTTTCATCCACAAAATTTGTGCACAACAACTTCCAGCAGCTATGTATTCAGCTTCTACAGTATATAATGCAACAGAATTTTGTTTCTTACTACACCATGATACTAGTGACTTGCCTAAAAGGTGACATGTTCTATAGGTGCTTTTTCTATCTAACTTACATCCAGCAAAATCAGCATTAGAATAACTAACTAGTTCAAATGATTGTCCTTTTGGAAAGAATATTCCTAAATTGGGAGTATTCTTGAGGTATTTGAAAATTCTTTTTACAACATTTAAATGTGACTCCTTAGGGTTTTCTTGAAAATGAGAACATATATATACACTAAACATAATATCAGGACGATTAGTAGTCAAGTAGAGTAGGCTTCCAATCATTCCTCTATAAGTGGTTTGATCAACAGATTTACCATCTTCATCAAGATCCAACTTACTGGTGGTACTCATGGGAGTGTCCCTACTTTTTGTGGTATCCAATCCAAAACGTTTTATAAGATATCTAGTATATTTACTTTGAGTTGAAATAATTTCATCATCATTTTGGAAGATTTGAAATCCAAGAAAGAATTTTAGTTCACCCATCAAACTCATTTCAAATTCATTTTGCATCATTTTAGAAAAACCAGTACATAGGGAATTTCTTGAAGATCCAAAAATAATATCATCTACATAAATATGTACAACTGAAACATCTTTATAAATACGTTTTATAAAAAGTGTAGGAACAGTTATTCTTTTTGTAAAACCTTTGGAAATTAGAAAAGTACTTAATCTGTCATACCACGCTCTTGGAGCTTGTTTTAAACCATATAAAGCTTTTGATAATTTGAAAATATGATTTGGAAAATGAGGGTTTGAAAATCCAGGTGGTTGTTCAACAAAAACATCCTCAGCAATATATCCATTTAAGAATTCACTCTTGACATCCATTTGATATAGTTTGAAATTTAGATGTGCTGTATAAGCAAGTAAAATACTAATGGCTTCTAATCTGGCTACAGGAGAAAAAGTCTCCTCATAGTCAATTCTTTCCTCTTGACTATATCCTTATGCAACTAATCTAGCCTTATTTCTAACTATATTTCTAGATTCATCTACTTTATTTCTAAACACCCATTTAGTTCCTATGGTAAAGGTGTCCTTAGGTCTTTCTACTAGTTTACAAACTTTATTTCTTTCAAACTGATTGAGTTCTTCTTGCATAGCAATTACCCAAAATTTATCATTAATAGAATCATCAATGTTTTTAGGTTCAAGATATGACAAGAAGGCTTGATGTTCAACCTGATTTCTAAGATAAGATCTATTCGGTGTCCCTTTATCCAGATTTCCTATAATAACATCTAAAGAATGATTCTTTAGAATTCTAGTTGATCTAGTAAAGGTAGGACTAGAAATTTCAGGTTCATCTATAGGTTCAGATTAATTAGGAGCAGATTCTGGAATAAGCCCAGAACTGGTTTTCTTTATAGTAGGTTCTTTATATTTGTCATTAAGGTCCAGAACACCCAAATCTTCTTCAATATTTACAAGAGAGGTTTTAGGCTCATGTGGATCAGTTTCATCGAACTTGATGTGAACAGATTATTTCACACACTTGATTCTCTTATTGAAAACTCTATAGGCGTTGCTGGTTATAGAATATCCTAAAAATATTCCTTCATCATTCTTAGATGAAAACTTGTCCATATTATCCTTGGTATTGAGAATAAAGGCTTTGCAACCAAAGACTCTAAAGTAATTAACTTTGGGTTTTCTATTGTTCCAGAGTTCATAAGGGGTCTTCTTAAGAACAGGTCTAATCAAGACTCTATTGATGATATAATAAGTTGTATTCACAGCTTCATCCCAAAATTAAATAGGCAGATCATACTCATTAAGCATAGTTCTTTCAATTTCTTGTAGGGTTCTATTTCTTCTTTCTACTACACCATTCTACTGAGGTGTCCTAGGATCAAAAAAGTTATGACTATAGCCATTATGTGAGCAATAAGATTAAATGTCTTGATTTTCAAACTCACGACTAAGATCACTTCTTAGAGTTTTAATCTTAATTCCACTAAGGTTTTCTACAGACTTAGAGTATTTAACAAAATAAGAACAAGCTTCACTTTTGTGAGCTAAGAAGTATATCTAAGTATATCTAGAAAAGTCGTCTACTAAGACATTGACATAGTGCTTCCCATTTAAGCTAGAAACTCTAGATGGTCCAAAAAAATCCATGTGAACCAACTAGATATGTTGAGATATTGATACTTGTTTCTTTTATTTGAAAGAGATTTTGTGTTGCTTTCCCTTTTGACAGGGATTACACACTTTGTCATTTGAAAACTCAAGTTTGGGTAAGTCTCTAACTAATTTCTTCCTATTCAGTTTTCTAAGTGAGTGTATATTGCAGTGTCCTAATCTTCTATGCGATAACCAAGACTCTTTATGAAAAGCATTTAAACAAGTAACATTTTTCTTAGCTAAAGAATTCAGATCCACAGCATAAACATTTTCATTTATTAAAGAAGAAAATACTAAAACATTTTTAGAATTAAAAAAATTAAAGGAATAATTTTCGAACTTGACATTAAAACCATCATCACACAATTGGGAAATACTTAATTGATTATATTTAAGTCCATCAACAAATAAAACTTTAGAAATTAAAACTAAGTCAGTGTTACCAATTTGGCCTAGGCCGATGATCTTTCCTTTAGAATTATCACCAAAGGTGACATAGCCTCCATCAACCTTTATTAAACTCTTGAAGCATGAGTAATCCCCAGACATATGTCTTGAACATCCACTTTCCAAATACCATATCTTCTTGTGGGAACTCTTCAAGCAGGTTTCCTACAAAACAGTTTTAGATAGAATATGGTTTTGGTACCCAGATCTTCTTGGGTCCAGACAGGTTAGCAATCAATGATTTTGGTACCCAAATTTGTCTTATGGGTCTCATATAATTTGAGTCAAAAGATTTTTAAAGATAAACTCTATTTGATTTATAACTATGTGAATAACTAGTTGAAGCATATGAATGACCAGAACTAGAACTAGCAGTATTCTGTCCAGATTTAGGAATAAATCTAATCTTAGTAATCTGTCTGTCCAGGTTTGTAGCCTATTCCAGTATTGTATTTAGGTTCCACTTGAGTTCCTAGAATTTGAGTTAGAGTGTTATTTCCATTTTTGAACTTCTCTAAGTCCTTTCTAAGTTTTTCATTTGACATTTTTAGTTCAGTTTTTTCCTTTAACAGTTGCGCATTTTTCTTTTTTTCAATAGTAAGTTCAGCTTTAATAGTTATAGTGAGAGAATGTTGTTTCTTCAATGATTTTTATTTATCCTTAAGTTCATTGCATGTCTCTTCCAGCATATTACAATATTTAAATAATTCCTCACTAGTCATGTTTTCAGAATCCGAATCAGATTCAGTTCCAAAATAATAGGAATTCAAAGCAGGAGTATCTAAGGTTACCTTAGATGTGTTTGTCATGAAACACAAGTTGGCACGATTCTTTTCAGAATCAGACATTTCAGAATCACTTGTTCTATATTCAGAAGCACTCTAGGTAGCCTTCATAGCTTTCTTGTACTTATTGTCCTTGTAATCATATTTATTCTTGAATTTTAGCTTTGGGCAGTCTTCTTTAATGTATTCTTTTCTTTTTCACTCGTAGCAAACAACTTCATCACTTTTATCTTCCTTTTTCTAGTCCTTCTTCCAATGTCCCTTATTGTCATACTTTACCTTGTGATTTTATTTTCTGAGGAATTTCTTCTTCCTATAAAATTTCTTAAACCTTCTGGCTATTTGATCCATTTCAGCATCACTATTAGAGTCTGAACTTTCACTTTTTGAACTGTCAGTTTGTATTTGAGCTTTTTCTTTGTCCTTGTTCTTTGAAGTAATAGTCTTAAAAGCCACTGATTTCCTTTTTGGTTCATTATCTTCATCTTTATTCACCTTGAGTTCTTCCTCATACATCATAAGCTTACCAATCAACTCTTTGAAAAGTAGAGCTCTAATGTCACATGACTCTCTAATTAAAATAGTTGTGCCTCTCCATCGGTCTGGTAGACACCTCAATATCCTAAAATTTTGTTCCTTTGCTGGAACAGACTTTCCGAGTGAACTCATTTTATTGACTATCTCATTGAACCTGAGATACATATCAGAAATAGTTTCATGAGTCTTCATTTTAAAATTTTCATATTTAATAGTATATGTTTTCAATCTCATTTCTTTAACATTGGTTGTTCCCTCATGAGAGACACCTAAAGTATACCAAATTTCATAAGCAGTTTTGCAAGTAGATATACTTTTAAATTCCTCATCTCCTAATGCACAATAAAAACCATTCATAGATTTACATTTATTATTGTAAGTAGTCTTTATAAGTTCATCCCAAGTTGTTCTTTCAGTTTTTGGAATTTTATATTATGATTCTATAGCAGTCCAGATATCAAAACCCATACTATCTAAATGAATTTTCATTTTATGCTTCCACTAGGCATAGTTTGTACCATTGAAGAAAGGTGTTCTGTTGGTAGCAGCACCCGCTCGTCTATTATCCATAGCTAGATTTTAGAAAGTAGATTTAAAGAGATAAAATTTATAACTAACGGAAATTTAAGATCTTCAAAGATGCAACTAAAATCACAATTGAAAAACAGAGTATTTCAAAAATCCTATAACAAAAACAACCTTTGATACCAAATGTTGGTCGAAGTGGATACTCAATAGGGGGGAGGGTGAATTGAGTTCCAATTAAAATTTCTGTTAAAATATTGTCTATTAAAATCCCCCAATTTATAAACCAAGTTAAACTGTAGTGAATTTATACGGATTGTAAATGTTCACTTAGCTTCTCAAAGATTGATTAGGTCTCAGTTAGTTTAACCACAAGATTAAACTATCTTTGGAAACTAACTTACTGATTTACAATAAGTGTAAACACTTGCTAATTTAACTATCAAAGTAACTTTAAAATGGTTTTTTATTTCAAAGTAACAGTAGCAGAATATAAAAGATATATGTAGTATACTTTAAAAATAATCTAAAGATGCACAGTAGATATAACAAGAGGTTAAGTCTCAAGCTGAGAGTTATTCCTCTCAAATTTATATAAATTTTATCCACACCCTGGATCGGTGTTAACAACAGTTTACAAAACTGTCCAGGCCACGCAGGGACCTCTACCACAGTTCTTCGTGGGAAAAAAACAATGACTAGGCCACACAAGGACCTATTCCACAGTTGTCGTGGGTAGACAAGAGTTAAGAGTTTTAGAGTGAGGATTTTGATATCCTCCAGTTTAGTGCAGGAGACTGTGTGTGTGTGTAAGATATATAGAGTAAACCACACTGCCCGAAAGTAAATAAAAAATCACTTAGAGAGAACAGATAATAGTTTATAAAGCTCTAGTGATTAGCAATGCATCTCTGGACTCATTGGATTCAACAGAAATGCTTATGAGTCCTTCTCTAGGTTTTCTGTTAAAAAATAGAGTGTCGTAGTCTATCTTGTGTTCTACAGGAGTGAAGATGTTCTCTTGACTTCAATTCCTCCAGTAGAGTAGGATTTCATGTGTTGGAACTTCTTTGAGGATAGTTCAATTTCTTCTTTCACAGTTGTTCTCAGGATTGTTCTTTAGTTCAGTACATAACACTTCGTGTGTGTTGTAGCATGTATGTCAAGGCGACTTCTTCTCTTTACTGTAGCTGAGACTTCTTTTTATTCCATGATCTCTGGAAATAGGAATGAATCCCTTTCCATAAGTATGAGTTACAGTTTCCTGACATGCCAACAACTATCATTAAATAAAATTAATTGCATTAAAAACATCAAATATGACCGTTAGCATTATTTAATTAATATTGACAAAAAGTTAAGAAACGGTGTCACAGTGATTATGTAAATTGTGTCTTCTTCACGGTATGGTCTTCACGGTATGTTGTTCACGGTATGTGCTTCACGATGTCTCCATATCGCGGTGTCTAGCTCACGTGTCTGGGTCATGGTGTGTCCTTCACGGTGTCTGGGTCACGGTGTGTCCTTCACGGTGTCTGGTTCACGATGTGTCCTTCACAGTGTCTGGTTCACGGTGTGTCCTTAACGGTGTCTGGGTCACGGTGTGTCCTTCACGGTGTCTGGGTCACGGTGTGTCCTTCACGATGTCTACCTCACGGTGCATCCTTCACGGTGTCTAGCTCATAGTGTCTGGGTCACAGTGTGTCTATACTTAGACAAATATCTGTATTTAGACTTAAAAAGTAATGTGCAGAATATGGATTAAGATTAATTATTAGAGAGTAAGAGAAGTTAAATCATAAATATAAAGGATTGATAATATAAGTGAGATTTGTGATCATGCATAAGACTTGTAAATAATAAAGAGAGTAATTAAAATCAATAAGATTTTCTATCATTAAAACATGAGGTGTAGTTATTATTGAGATGTGAGATCATTAGCAAGATGTTAAATTAAGATTGAGATTAATTAACATTAATAGGATTTGTGATCATTAAAACATAATTAATACATGAGGAGTCCAATATATATTAATATCATATATATTCATTAAAAATATATTTAGAGTAATCTATAATATTTATAGATATAAAATGAATTACACTATTCATGGAGATGGTAAACCGTACGTACGCATGAACGTTATTTTCATTTTTAAAATGATGGAATAAAAGAAAGATAAATAGTATTTATAATTTATAGAATAATTATTATAAATAATATATATTAATAAAATTTATCCTTATTACTATCCATGTAAAATAAAAATGGAAAACAAATCACATTGCTTCATGGAGGTGGTAGTCTACACATACACATGAGCAACGTTATCATTTCCCAATGGTTTGAATAGTAAAAAGGTAGATATGATATTATCATTTAAGAAGTATAATTATGTTATAAAAATAATATATAGTCATTAAAACCATCATAACACCCATCCATAAAATATAGTGATGAAAAAAGAATTGTATCACTACATGGACACTGTAAGTTGTATGTACGCACGAGTAAAACTTCCACTTATTGTTTGATGGTAAATAGGGTGTATAATGGTGTTTTAATAATCATAATTAAATTTAAGAATATTTAGGATTATACAGTTATTAATTTATTGTAAATATCATAGATTTATAGTATTTACATAAAATTAGAAAAATAAAGAGATCGGTTTAGGTGATTACTTATTCTTGGAAATGACCCCTTTAGAACTCCTATAAAGGGCTCTATGGTTGGTCTTTTGGAAAATACAACACCTATAAAATGTACCTAAGGAAGTTGAGAAGTTAATTTTTCAGGGGATGGTCAATATAGAATGCCGAATCTGGTGAAAAGAAGTGGGGGAGGAGGTTCCATTTTATAATTTAGGCGAGGGACACTTTTTTGGAATTTCTCAAAAGAATAAAATATAATAAGAATATTCTAGAGACAAACATTGTTAAATAGAATATAAATGCACAAGGGATTAAATTTTAGATCATATATTATCCTATTTTTTCTTATTTAATATTTTTATTATTTTTAAATGATTTAATAAAATAATATTTTTATAAAACATCATTATTTTTAATTTTTACACTATTCATTACTTATAATTTAATAACATCAAGAAAAAATTTTAATTAGAAAAAAATATTTAAAAAAATATATATTTTCATCTATGAAATTATTATTTCACCTTAATTGTATCAAATTATAATAATATTAAAAAAAGAATTAGTATCATTTATTTTATTTTTCCATTAATTGAATAATTATTGTGTAAGTGTTGTGTAAGAATTAAGGTAATTATTTATTAACTAAAAATTAAAAATGAATTATCCTGATGAAAATAAATATTTTATCATTAAAAATAATATTTATAGTTAAACATATCCTTTGGTTAACCCCATATAAAAAATAATATAGTTATTAAAAATAAGAGTTTGACATGTTTGACTTTTCTTTAAAAATATTATAAAGGTCATAATCTTATCCAAATGGATATAAATAGTCATATAACTGAAAATTGGTTTATTATGGATGAAATTAACTCATAAAATAAAATTTATTCAAGTTTTTGGGTCATTTAATAGTTCTTTTAATTTTATTTTTTACCTAAATTAACCGGTTTACCCTTACCGTGGGAATAAAATTACTATAGTCACTACTCATATTAACCAAAAATAAAAGGGACATATTTAGAAAATTTGGACCCAGAGATTGTAAATATAAAATCTATTTTTGATATTAAATAACTTAAATGGTAGAATTTAATTTAAAATCAATCATAAAAAATACAATGAAAAATAATTTTCTTGATAAATGTGTTTTTAAGCCCAAAAACATATTAGTACCAAAATAAGGTACATGGATAATTAAAATGGAATTAATTAGATTATATATAACTAAAGAAAACTTAATTTACTTTGAGGTAAAATTATAATCACAAAGTGACTTTTTAATATAACTAAAATGATTATTTTCTAAAAAATTATATTTTTCATTATTCACTAAAAAATTAATATTTTTGAGACAATTATAAAAAAAGCATACTAAGATAATTTTTACAGGATGAATTCAAAAATTAAATTTATTTTTCCAGGTACTTTTTCTAAAATTTCAAGAAATTAATTATAATATTTACTCATAAAATGCAATAAAACCCATTTTTTAAGAAAATTCATTTTGAAAGAATAAAATTACTTTACTAAAAATAAATTTCATATTTACAAAGAATAAATTATTATATTATCAGTGATTATGACCATTATATGTTTCAAAATTCAGTTAATAATATTCATTTTCACTAATTTAACCTCTAGGTTATAAAGGCAATAATAATAATATTTCGCGGTTCATTTTAGACTCAACCTTGTTTGTAACCCAAGTTATCAAAGAAAATATATTTAATTCAAAAAAAAATCATAAAATTCTAGGGTGTTACATTCATGAATATCCTCAAGTATCTGATATGAAAAAATGATATATTCCTTATCTATGGAGGAGATAAGAAAATTTTGATCAGAGGATAAGAAGATGATTATTTCCAAACATATCAAGATGATATGAAATCACATATGAGATACGTATTCACTCTTAATAGAGGAGATGTGAGCTTTAATATCTCAAAGAAAGCCATGCTTGTAGATTCTAAAATAGATTCTAAGTATATTATGTATTTTAAGGTAACTAATGAAGCAGTTTGGATACACAACTTCATCTAAGATTATGACATAGTACCTACCAGTAAAGACCATATCACACTCTATTACAATAATAATACAATGGTGTCTCTTGAAAAGGAGAAAAGTTCATATCAATTAAAAAAGAACATACATCATAAGTATCATCTAGTGAGGCATTTCTCTCAAATATGTGAAGTCACAGTGATTAGAGTCTCCATGAATGAAAATATGAAATACCCCTTGACTAATTCCTTGACTCAGTAGAAACATGATCTTCATGTAAGGTTCAGTAAACTAAAAGTCATTGGAAGTTGGTTCTTGTCCAAGTTGGAATCTATTAGAGTTGGTGTTCTTAAGCCAATAGTTTTTACTTTCGATTACATATATATTCTAAGAAATGAATATTAATTTAAATATCTTATTATATATCATTCATAGTTCTATGTGAATTTAATGTAATAATGTACTAGAATATCTATCACAATAAAAAGGCATAGTAGTTCCATGATATGATGAGAACCTTGAAATTCTATGAAAATATTCTTAAAACAAATCCTACATTTAGATAAGATTCTCTGATAGGGAACATAACATGTTAACTATCATATGTGAGTACTCATAAGAACATATACTTCTTCTCATAATGTTTTCACTTTGTAATCTACATGATGGGATATTATGAGAATAGAATCAGCAGTAAGAACTACACATTTTTATGTATCATTTGATATTTCCAACTACAAGAATGTGTAATGGTCCTTATACTTTAATATTATTATTAATTCATGTCATGAATTTTTCACATAGATTTTTTATCGTAAACCATGAGGATAATAGTTCATGGTGAAGTTCAGTATATCGGGTGAATCACGAATGATGTGTTATTAAAGAATAAGACAAGGAAGTATTTTTCATTCCATATTAATGTATGATGATATCTCAACCCTTTGATTGAAATAGAACTGTCGTATTAAATTCTGTGTCTATGGTATAATAATTAGTTTATTTCAGATTGTCAATGAAAGATGTATCAAGCACCTAGGTTGATAATACAGTTGTGCAACCCACTTGATGAAATATTTAGACAAAGGGATTATATTACATAGTGGGTTCTCATATGTGGTTATCTATTTTTTGACATAACTTCTTTGTCTTGGGTGTCTTAACCCATTACAATATAGTAATCTTAGACTTTAGGCAAAGCCGCCTAATGCCAATGAGAAAAAAGTCTAAAGGGCCACACACTAAGTATAAAGACTCTGAACCTAGTAGCTTAGAGCAATTGGATAATTTATTAAATTATCATAAGATATATGAAATTCCATCCCAAATGTCTTAATTTTTTAGTAGACTTGGTAAACTATATATATACTTGGATATCACATTACATTTGAAAACATAAAAATGAAACATAGTGAAAGTAAATATTCTACATCCTTAAACTCATTAAAATATTCCTTCTTCATATCATGGGTAAAGAAAAAAAAATAAGGTTTGATACCAAATTCATAGTAAGTTTTATGCATGATTAAATCTATCATGAGTAAATAAGTCATAGTCAATATGGAAAAGAAAATAACTAAAAACACCTGAAAATTAATAAATAACATGAGCATGAAGAATAATATGGCAGGAATAAATGATGATCAAATAATTCTATATAACTAATCATATAATCTTGTAACTAATCCATGGGTATCATAACTATTGATATAGTCATATGGAAATAAATAACTAATCACATAATGACGAAATGCACAATTCCAGACATCATAAATATGCTGTAAAGGCCTCATGCTAAGACATCTAACATAAATGGGTAAAGCCTTGGAAAAATACCAAAATTAATTTATATTATGAGTCTTATTGATTCATTGATGGTCTAAAGTTCCCTTCCCATTATATACTAATTATAATTCATTCATCATATGAAAGAGTAGAATAAAAATTCAATATATAATCAACATAAACATTAATATTGAAAAACTAAAATGTGAAATGTTATTATTTCCATAGTCATATTAATCATAAACCATCCAAACAAGAATAATTATGGTTTAATTACAACATATTCCTAGTTAATTATAAGTAAAATAAATTTTCATTATCGTTGATGAATAGAAACACCATAAAAAGATCATTATAAACATTCTTCAAAAAAATACCATTTTCACTTTGAAAATCGCTTTAAAAAAAAATCTAAGATATAGGAAAACTATTTTCTTTGAAAATCACCATGTAAACTTTTAAATTAATATTCAAATCATTGGTTGTTTATGATGGTGTGGAATTCCATTCATGTTGAGTAAATAAAAAATATTCCTTTAACTTTTTCAGCAAAAAGTCAAAAAGTAACTCATTAAGAAAATGACAAGGAAATTCATTTTAAATAATTTTTAAAAAAAAAAATAAAACATGGGTAAACATGTTTTTAATAAATAATTTGAGAATAATAAAATTTCCCTTTAAATAATTTTATTGAAAATATGTACATGTAATAAAAATATTCATGACTGAGTTAAAAAAAACAAAGACTATTTTTCTTAAAAATATTCTTTTTGTTCTTTTGAGCACTGAAAAGATGAAAATTAAAGGAAAAATTATAAATTTTATAAATAAACAGATGATAATATAATATATTGGGTTTAAAATAGAAATATATTATAGTTATCACTATAAGAGAATTAAACATAAACAATCTTGAATAGTGATGAGATTGTGAAATTAATCCTTACCACTTTCAAAACATTTGAATCATAATCCTCGTGAAATAAATAACACCAAATGAATATTTAAATAACATGAATATAAGGGTAATAATGAAATATCATATCCAATTGGTAGTATATACACCTCATTAAATAATATACGTGTATAACACAACACATGTCCCAAAGAAGATAATTTGAGATAAAGAACACTTACAATGATTATAACGTTGAACTGGTAATTAATTAATGAAGTGTTCATGTGTAACAAATTTAAATACATGAAAAAAGTGTAAATAAAACATAATTAGAAAATTAAATTTAAAATATAATCTTGACATAATATAATCAATGAATAAGTGATATAACCCAAAAAAGAAAATTGAGTTATGAAACACTTACCACTAAGTAAATTTCAATTCAAATTCACTTGGATGAAATAATTTGAAATGAATCTTAAATTACCTTGAATTATGAACTATTTATGATATCAAATGTATAATTGGAAACATATACACCATATAAAATAAATTAGTTTCATAATATTATAATATGACTTAATAAAAGGAAATTGACATGAAATCCATTACCTCAAGTCTGACTCATCACGTGCGTTATTTTTTTTCAATAATAATAAACTTATTTTAATTAATTACTTTATTAAAAACCTTTTTAATGTTATTTATACCTTTTATTTTATTTAATACCATTTTATATTTAATTATGAAATTAATTTTGTTTACGTTGGACGTTTTTATGACATTTAGTTCATATATCCAAAATGAATTTGGTAGTTTGACTATGGAAAAATAGGTCTTTGTTCCATCATCTAAAAAATAATAATCCTGAAATAATAATAATTTTTATACATAAATTATAATTTTTAAACCAACCATGAAATATGGTTATGAAAAAATAACTATGTTACAATCGTGGAGATGGTAAGCTGTAAGTACGCATGAGTAACATTTCCTTTTTACAAAGATCTGGATGGAAAGAAGGTAAGTGTTATTTTATGATTATGAAAATTTAATTATATAATAAATATAAAATTATTTCTTTAAATATACTTATATAGACCATCCATTTGATTTGGTAATGAAAAAAAATCTCACCAGTTTGTGGAAGTGGTAATCCACACGTACAAACAAGTGATGTTATCATCTTTCAATGAATAGAAAGGTATAAATATATAAGATATATTACTATTGTAGAATGATAAATATTTCAGGAATATAATATATATATATATATATATATATTAAATCCATGATCATAAACATCCATGAGAGGCTATGATGGAAAATGAATTGTATCGGTTCATGAGGTGGTAGTCCACCGTGCACATGAATAGTGGTTTTGTTTCTCATTTGACGGAAGAGGAGTTGGATTTTGGTTATTAAATTAACATAATAAAATATAATTATATGGTATATACTTATTTTACTATATTATAATGGTTGAATAAAATTTTAAGGAGGTGGAAGAATAAATAAAATAAAAACGCTCAATTACGAAAGATACCTCTTCCTTGGACAACCTCATCAGGTTTACACTGAAATCCTTCCTATGAGGTTTTAATAATAAAACCAAGGACTTTAAGACATGTTAAGGGAATTAATGGTTTTTTAGGTCTTGGTCATATAAAAATTCTTTTTATGAGGTAAGAAAATAGGACAGGTTGTTCCATTTTATAAGTGAGGGGAGGGGCAGTTTTGAAATTTCTTAAAGTATTAAAATAATATAAATTAATTTTATTATTAAAATTGAACCATAATGATATGATTCAAGGATAATATGAGTATGAGTATAAATCCTATAATACAATAACAATTTGATAATTTTAGGTTATTTTTTCACACTTATCATTTTTGTTTTAACCCGTGTTAACTCTTTTTAAAAATTATTGTGGTAACGAAGTTTTTACTCTTTAGAGGTCAATATAGTAATTAAAAAAGAAAAATTTTCCAATAAATGGACCATAGTTGATATTTTTAATCATATACCAATAAATTTTCTTAAGATGGTATTTTTAATAATTTTAAATCTTTTAATAAAATATTAATTATTATAAAATAAAATTAATGTCATTTTTTAGAACTATTCATTTAATTTGACCTTGAGAAAAAAATAATAGAAAATTAATTAAAATATATTCCATTAAAAAATTTATAACATGTTATGTTTATCTAAAAAATTAATGGAACACAATAATTCATTCAATTTATATTACTTTTAATAATTTTTAAATTTTTTATTTTAGTTTTCCATTAATCAAATAAATACTTTTTTAGTGTTGCATAAGAATTTAAGGTAATTATATAATCACAAAAAATAATAACTTAATTAATATCATTAATATATTTCCATTATTATAACAATAGCCATTAATATTACTTCACAAATATTTTTCCCCTATGTGAACACATGATATTTTTAAAAGTAAGAGAGTGAAATGTTATCTATTTCTTTGCTTAAATTATTATATAGGTCACTTTCATGGACATGTGTCCCATAAAAAAATAAATATCAAGAATAATGTGATAATTATTGAAATAACTTTATCTAATAATATTTAATATTAAAAAATTTAGTCTTATCACTTATTTTTCACCAATGTTTACCCAATTCACCCTTTTACTGTGATGAAATTTTTTTATTATTTCTACTATTCATTATAACCAAAAAAATTAGTTAACCATGTTAAATAATATTAACTTTTATTATTAAAATATTTAATCCATTTTACTAAATTCAATCTCCATAAGTTGTATAAATTAAATTTATAATTATCCCAAAAATCATGGTGAAAAATGGTTTTTTGGGAAAACTCATTTTTCAAGCAATGAGTGATCTAATATTAACTCTATGAATAGTAATCATAATTATGTGAATTCAAATTCACACACATATATATTTATATAATATATATATATATATTAAATAATTCTTCATTATGTTTTATTTTAATTAATTAAAATGGATTAACATTATACACATAAAAACAATTTTAAGAAAACTATATTTTTATGCATAAAAATAAACTTATACAACAATATTGAAAATTGAATTTTCAAATCAAATTAATTATATGATAATAAATAAAATGTTTTATATTTAAGTTTATGATAAAATATAAAATATAATGCTACTTTTAAATTTTTTTATTTAATGAAATAAAATGACAGTATTTGAAAAGTTGGTATTTTCACTATTCACTAAAAAATCAAAATTTTAAAAAAAAATCCCAAAACTTCACCATAAGATAATTTTTCTATGATTATTTTAAAAATTAAACCCTTTTTATAAAATAAATTTTCTAAAATTTCTAGAAATTAATTATAATATTTTCTCACAAAAATTAATAAAGTCCCTTTTAGAAAAAAAATGTATTTTTGAAGAATAAAATGAATTAACTAAAATTTTGAGTGAAAATTTACAAATAATTTATCAATAATTTTATATTTATTAGGATATTTATATATATTTCATAAATTAATTAATCATATTCATACCCACCAATTTAACAGCTAGGTTATAATAGTCATATTTAAATAAAAATATTTCATGATTTGTTTAGTCTTGGTGTTGTGTTCCATATACACTATCAAACATAATGTTCTTATTTTAAAATATTAGGGTGTTATATTCTCCACACCCTCAATAAATTTAATCCTTTTAATTTTAACTTTCCCTCATAAATAAATGGTTTTTCATTTTAAAATTATTTTGTGGAAGCCCCAAATCATAAAATTGTTAATAAAAATTCCTCTTAAAGGAGAGAAAGGGGAATATGAAGGTTGTTTATAATAACACAAAACTATGTTTCCAAATATTAAGAAATTAATGGTAATGGAAAATATGTACATGGAGAATAATACTAATGTCTGAGGACTAATAGAGAGTGATAGTAAATATGGTCAGGATAAAATTAACGATCCCAAAGCCATAAATCTATAATGGGTGAAAAGGCCATCAATTCATCTAAAATGTTCATAATGCGATGAATTTTTTTTCTATATCCATTTACTAGATTTTAGGTATTATTGTAATATCATGATAGAGAAAATATAAAATATAGTTACTTGATATATTTTTATTTCATAAGAAAAATTTCAACCTTTGGTTGTACTTCGATCAATTTTTACGTCATTTCTTACTCCATGAAATGAATATAAAAGATTATTTTATTGCCTAAAACACAAAAAATAACTTTTAAATGATCATATAATCCATAAAATAATAACAAGATATTCCTCCAGTATTAAATAAAACCAAAATTCTTTTCACAATGTAAAATAAATCTTGAAATGAATAAACCTTTATATGAAGAAATAATACATTAATCTCTAAAATTCAATAATAAAAATAAAATTTCGACATAGATAATTCCATAAATAAATAAACCTAAATCCCAATTAACATCAATATACTCATCATCAATGAATGTTTTAACCTCAAATGGTATCTCATACCTTTCAAATTACTCCTAAAAATACATACTAACATTCTACTCAAATAATACTTTATGTTAAACCTAATGGTTATATACATATCTCAACCTTTAGAAACATCTCCTATAATACCATTAATCCCATCAAAAATCATAAAAATTCAAAAAAAAATTGATCCTATAATATATTTACGAAAATCAACTTAATAGTTATCCATCAAATAATTTGAGTAAAAACAATTTCATATTAACCAGTACATCATGTACGCTAGTGGTAGGCGACACACCCTGGTCACCATTCGGTTGTGGGTTCAAGACTCATGGCCTTTCTGAATGCGATGCGTTCTCACTCGATATATGGGTTGTCCTTTTTCTAAAACTATATTAATAAAATTTGACATTCCCAAAAAATATTATGAATATCCTCAAAATAAAATTAATCATTTTAAAACCCCAATATTTACATCCTCAAAATAAAATTAATCATTTTAAACACCAAGATATCACCATATATATATTTTTAAATATATTTAATATCTTTGATTTTTTACGTTGCATAAAACATCGAGCTTAAACAAACTCTAAAAATATAATTATTTTAACACAACTATTATCACGTAGCTGTTGAAATTGATGGAATGAATTATATTAACTAAATTATGGGAATATAGTTTTCACGTGTTTTTAAAATGAATTCATTGGTTTCGAATTAATTATAAAAACCAATTGAACATAAATAATGTGAAATTGTAAAAAAACTATTCATATGATCATAATGAAATTTCTTCATAATAAATTAAATTATTCACTATTAATGAAACATAAAAATTAAATCTATATGTTATATATTCAGTAAAAATGTTTTTAAATTCATTCAATATGTTTTATAGGCTTAAGATGAGAATATATCTAATTTTAAGCATAAAATGCTATATTTTTATAAAAGGTAATTTTGTCATCTTTTAATAGAGAAGTAATTTTAAAACTACATTTTTACACTTTTAAAAGTTTTGTTTGAAAAAATAAACTTCATTTTTTAAATTATGATATCAAAATTATCTAATGGTGAATTGTTTTTATTTTTCTAATAAGTTTTATTTTTTGATAAATAGTGAAAAATATTGAATTTTAATTGAAAAATAATTTTTCATATTATTTATTGGTTTTGAATTATAATTAATCTAATTATAAATCAATAAATCCAATTTAGGACATTTTAATCAATTTAACAATGAAATTGGGTATAAAAACATTTCAAACTTTTGAACTTTTCACTTTAAAAACACACTTTTTCGTTGTGTCTGTGGGATTAATTTTCAACCTAACTTTAAGAAAAATATAAATTTAATTTGGTAAAATAGATTCCATAATTTTAATTATAAGGAAAAAATTATTTTTTCAGTTCAATTTAATTTTTATTTATAAAAAAGGTTATCATGGTAAAGAATTATTTACTGCGGTATAGGTAAACTAGAGAAAAGGGTTAAAGTTAAAAGTTAAAATATTAACGTACTTAAAATTTACCAAATTTAATTTTTTTTGAGGTATTTTTCAACCATAACCATCCTAAAAAACATTAACTAAAAATATAATTCGTTTCAATTAATTCTACCTCAATGTGGTTGGATTTGAATATAAAATAATCATTATTTTAATCACTTAAACCCGCCTCTCCTCAAGTATAAATACCACCCCTCACCACCCCATTTCATCTAAAAAGACTTGAATCTCCTCAAATGTCTATAAAAACATATAATATTCACTGTACCCACCTCCTAGTGTTTTTTGTCTCGCCAAAATACAAAATACAATGTCCACAAGGGTCTCTCAAGGAGGTGATATTCAATAGGCAATTTTCTCAAAACACCTCTCTTATTTTCATTTCTTCTTCTACTTTATACTTATATCATTCATCCATAAAATAATTATAACTCCATAATCATTTATATACTATATTATTATGTATATAATGTAATATATTATATCCATCTCTTTTATTACCTCTTCTTATTCAAATAAACAAAACTATTGTCCAAATTATGTTGGTTAATCATCTCCATGAATAATGATTATGTTCATTTTCCATTATCACCTTCATGGATGGTCATAAATTAATTATTATGGTTAAATAATATTTAAATAGGTATATTATATCTTATTTTATGTTTTCTTAAAAATATATACTCATAATTGTAAATAAAAAAACTAGTTCATGATGTTCGAAAAAACAACAAAAATAATCCAAACATTTATTATTAACCTTTTATCAAATAAATAATCCTCATATAAGAAATAAATATGTTATATGATACGAATAAAAATCCTATAATTTAATTAATACCATTTCATTTAAATTTTTGTGTTTTATTTCCATTCTACATGAAAATATATAATTATACACAAATACACCGATCATGAAAATCGGGAAACAAAAGCACCCAAAACAATGAAAATCATGAAATATTATTAATTAATGGGTAGTAAGATGTTATAAAAATATCATATAAGGTATTATAAATATTAATACAGTTTATTAATGAATTAATTTAATTATTTAAAACATTATACATGAGTTTGAAGTATGCAAAACTAAAGGGAAGCCTGAGGTAAGGGTTTCTCATATTAATTTTTACTTATGTGAGATATATGTCTTATTCACCATTATTTCTTGTGTGTGGTGTATATATTATACCATTTTATATATATTACCATGAATCTAATTATCTTCCTATTATTAAATTTTCCATTTTATAATTAATACATTCATGGGGAAAAATATTCGATTGATACAAAGTGTTAATGGAATTATTAACCCAATTTCCATTCCTTGGGATAAACTTCAATTTCCAAGATTATGTCATACTAAGATTATTTGTGAAATTAATTTTGAATTTACTATTTAAATTTTATACTCATTTTATGTGTCTTTATAGAGAATACACAAATAATATTCATTTGATTTATGATAACTCTAATTTATAAAGTACTTTCATTTCAAAAAATATATTTTTAATGTTTCCCTTAAAACACTATTTTTGTTCCATGTCTGTGTTTTTAAATTTTTTTATAAAAATGTTTATAATATTCTATCATGTTTTTTTAAATACATTTTTACTCATTTTTTAACTTTTAAAAAATGTTTTGAAATTTATATTTCTTCATTTTATTAACAAGGTTCTTTGACAGATTTTCGATAAAAATATGGAAGTAATGTTTTTTGACTTATATAGAATGAGTGAAATTTTCTTCCATCATGACGCCTTGATGTTTTTAATATTACATTAAAATTTTACCAGGTAATATTAAAATAAATTGTTATCTTTTATAATTTCATGACTTTTTAAACCACTGTAATTTTTAAAATGAAAAATGGTATTTTCCTAAATAATTTTTCAATAATCTCATTTAAAATATTTTCATCTCTGTTAGCATCCTGTGTTAAATAATACACTTCATTGCAGTTGATCTCTTATGAAACCATCTTTGATATTTTATTATATGGTTTATGATCAGTTTGACTGGGGATATACTATTTTGGTACCATTGTTATATTTCCCTTGGTTATGCTTCATGAAAATATTACAATACCAATTTCATTCCATGAGTAACCCTTATGATTATTCCTTATGTTTTTTATTTATATGGAACACATATATATGATAATGTTGTAATGGGTTCACCCATATATTACTCCAATGCATTGGGTAATGTTTTAGTCTAATGAGACGTCAGGTTATGATAGGGAGTAAACCTAATTCCTTTATGGAACCTTGTCCACCATGTGAAATAGTCTTGGTAGTTAGCCTTGACTCATTTTTTTCATGTTATATGTGATTTCTTCAATTACATGTTTTATGTTATGATTGCATGGATCGTGTTCTTTGATAATTTTATTACTCCTGTCTTATGCACATCCATGTTTTATTTCATGAATCAAGAGTTTGACCTTTAGTATATAAGGTAAAATTTTCAAATTTTATGTTCATGATCACATAACCATATGGTTATATAATGCTTTCATATGATCACGATTTGATTACTCTTATGTTTAACCTTATTGATCATATTAGCTCACCCTTCTTATGTTTTTTCCCTGGTTTATGAGGGAATATATAAAATGAACTATATCTAGAAGTATTTCATAGGCATGATGTTGATGAACTATTATAAAAGTTAGGTATAGAGGAAAATAATGTTGATCCAGTTGTTTATGAACCCAAGTTATTAAAATTTTTTCCTAATTCACTAAAAATATAAACCTAAATGGTCCTTAGGTATGTAATTTATACAATATTTCCTTTCAAAATTGTACGTTTTGTTGGTAAAAATTGGGTAACATTTATATGTATTAAAGTAAGGAATATAATTTTTATGTTTTTAGAACCGGATATAGAAGTGTAGATTTTGGGCTGTTATAGTTGATATCCAAGCAGGGTTTAGTAAACTTTAGAGATTATAATTTTTTATTTTTTGGTATTCTTAAGAGATATGGATATCATCATGGGTTTATAATTTTTAGGTTTATTATAAGTTCAGTTTCTTATAAACCCTTTTTAGGCTTTATGTTATGGAATTTTAAGGTTGATAATGGTCTTTTTGGAGACATTCATTTTTTAGGTAATTATGGGTTATTTCATTTTTGGTATGAAAAATGAAATATATGAGATAAAATATTATGTTAAAAAATATTAAGGTTATTTTTTAGGATGTTTCTCACATTTATATATTTTTATAATGATTATAATAATATAGTTTTAGGAAAACAAAAACCTGTAGAATGGGTGACAACCTGTGACATCCAGAAAGGTTATGGTAATTGAACCCACTACTGAAGGGTGAAAAGGGTTCATTGACTACCACTGACCTAAGTTATGTAATGTTAGTATAAAATTATTTTATTTTATTTAAAATATCTGATGTAAAAAGGTTATGTTAATTTTGGGAAAATATGTTTTGTAAATAACCCTGACATTGGAAATGATTTGGTGATTAAGTGATTAATGTCATTTCGGAAGATGTTCATAATTTTGGAAACCCTATATGATTAAGTTAAATAGAATACTATGGGGTTTTATTTGAGGATTACAAGTTGATTTATATTTTGGAAGCATATATGATTTTATTTTGTATTTATGGTGATCTGGGTTATTAATCTAAATGGTTAGAATATCTTAGAGATTTTGTAATTTAGGAAATTAAATTTTTTGTATGAGACATTATGAGTGATTGAAGTTATTTGAAGATTAATATTAAAATTTATCTTGTAATATTATCTCATCAAATACTTATAATTTTCTGTTTTTAATATTAGTCCATAATAGTTTTTTGAATAATTTTAAGGATAGTTAATTATCGAAGGATCTATGTTTAACCTTGGTTATTACTGCTGAATTTTGGAGGTTAAAGTAGTTTTCATCATATAATGGTTTACTATTTTTGGAATATTATATCTTGTAATAACCATTTTGGTTTTGGTTAATTCCTAAATATAAGAGGAATATATTGTTATCTTTTTTGGATTTTGTGATCCCTAGAAGTTTATTCTAGTTCTTCTAGCATAAAAAATTCATACTCATCATTTAAAGAAATAAACAAGTTTCTGGTGGAAATTTATTAAAGGATTAAACTATAATTTTCAATTAATTATATTTACTCATGTACTTAGACACGTGAATAATGTAATTCATCAAATCTATAAAAATTATCTTCAAACAAAAACGCTATTCATATAATTTTCTTACTGATAAGTCAATGGCATCTTTAACCCAACATAGATTTATGGTTTTATAATGGTATACTTTCTTATGACCATGTTATCTATCGCTATCTATAAAAACTTGATAGTTTGATTTATCTTCCATGTCCTTGATTTTACTTCAAACTAATTTTTTCCTATTCAAAATCCTAATTTTGATGTGACCTTCACATTTACCTTTCCCTCTTATTAGTGGGATGTTTTATTGACCCTTTTATGATATGGGTTTCCCACAAAGGAATTTTCCAATACCTACCTTTGATTTTCTATGTGGAATTTGAACCTTTCAAGGACGTAGTTTTTTTTTTGAAATTCTTGATCATATTGTGATGGTAGCTCATCGATTGAATCTTCCACCAACTCCATCTCAAGATCATGATGTTTTCCATGTATCTCTCCTGAGAAAGTACATATCTGGTCTTTTACATCTATTATACTCAAAGGTCATACCACTAGAGAAATATATTTATTACAAAGAACAACCATTAGGGATTTTGGGATCATAGAGATAAATTTATATTAAATGAGACCTCTCACCTGGTTGAAGTTTTTCAGTGAAACCACCAATTTGATGAAGCCGCATTGGAACCTGATGATGTGATGAGGCAAAGTCATCCTTATCATTTTATATCCGAGTAATGAATTTTTAGTGATAAATTAATTTTAAGGGGGTTAGAATATAACACCCTAATATTTTATGA
Organism: Viscum album; assembly: GCA_963277665.1. Lineage (NCBI taxonomy): Eukaryota > Viridiplantae > Streptophyta > Magnoliopsida > Santalales > Viscaceae > Viscum > Viscum album. The sequence continues at coordinate 1,331,937,183 of OY728132.1, read as the reverse complement.
TATTTACTTTATTTAAATAAATTTAATATTTCTATAACTTACATTTCACAAAACACTGATCTTAAATGAACTCCAAAAAAATAATATTATTTTAAAAAAATTGTTATCACCTAGTCATTGTAAGGGGGGAATTAATGATATTAAATAAATTACAAAAATATAGTTTACACATGTTTATAAAATGGATTCATTGGTTAAAATTTAATTATAAATGAAAATAAAAACCAATTTAACATACAGGATGTTCTTTACAAAAACTATTTTTATGCTCACAAAAGAATTTTTTCTTAATAAATTAAAATATTTAATATTAGAGAAAGATAATAATGAAATTTATTTTTTATATATTTATTAAAAAAAATTAAATTCATTCAATATATTTGATAGGCTTATTATAATAATAAATCCAATTCAAAGCATAAAAATCTACATTTTTCTAAAAGGTAATTTTTTAGTCTTTTAATGGCGCACCAATTTTTAAACTAAATTTTAAAACTTTTATAAGTTTTATTTTAAAAAATAAACTCAATTTTGTAAATAGTTATATCAAAATTATCTTAGGGTTAATTTTTGTTATTTTCTGATAAGTTTTTTTTGAATAATGAAAAATATTAAATTTTAATTGAAAACTACTTTTTAATCTAATTATTTATATAGTTAAATTATATTTTAAATTGGTTTTAAAGTATAATTAGTTCAATAATAAATATATAAATCCAATTTAGTTCATTTTAATTAATTGTACATTGAAATTGGGTATAAAATTTTTTTAAACTTTTGAACATTTCACTTTTAAAACACGCTTTTTCATTATGTTTAAGAGATTAATTTTAAACCTAATTTTTAAAATTATATAAATTAAATTTGGTAAAATAGATTAAATATTTGGAATAATATTTTAATAATTATTATTTAATTTCATTTTCATTTTAAGGTATAAAAAAATTTAGTGCGGTAAAAATTTATTTATCGAAGTACATGTAAAATAACAACAAGGATTAAAGTAAAAGTTAAAATCTTAACATACATAAAAATTAAAAAATTAATGGTTTTTTGTGGTATTTATCAAACATAATCATCCTTAAAAACATTAATTAAAAATATAATTGGTTGAAATTATTTCCACCTCAATGTGGTTGGATTTAAATATAAAATAATCATTATTTTAATCACTTAAACCTACCTCTCCTCAAGTATAAATACCACCCCTTACCACCCTATTTAGACTCAAAAGCATTTAATATCCTAAGATATCTATCCAATACTCTCAAAATCACTATTACCTAGTAATAGTGCTACTAGTCTCACCAAAATACCAAATCGATAGTCCTTAAGTTTCTCTCAAGAAGGTGATATTCAATAGGAAAGTTTCTCAAAGAACCTCCCTTATTTTCATTTATTTTTCTACATTCTCCTCATACCCTTCATACATCAACGAATGATTACTATATAATCATGTATATACCTTAGTTTTATGTTTATAATGGAATATTTCATATCCATCCCTTTTATTACCTCCTCTAATTCAAATAAACAAATCTATTTTCAAAATTATGTTGTTTAATTGTCTTTGTGAATAATGATTTTGTTAGTTTTCCATTACCTCCTTCATGGATGGTCATAAAATGATTATTATGTTTAAATAAGATCTTAATATGTATATTATATACTATTTAATGTTATTGAACTAATATATACTCATAATAGAGAATAAAACGAAACTAGTTTTTGATGTTTGAAAAAACTGTCAAAAAAAACATTTATCATTAACATTTTATCAAATGAATCATTCTCATATGAGAAATAAAAATGATCCATGAGAATAATTAAACTCATGTAAGATTATTAATACCATTTCACTTCACTTATTTATTTTTATTTCCATTTTACAAGAAATCCATAATTATACACAAACAAACTGATCATGAAAATTGAGAAATAAACGCACCCAAAATAATGAAAATCAGGAAATATTATTAATTAATTGGTATTAATATATTATAAACATATCATATAATATATTATAAACATTAATATGGTTATTTAATTAATTTATAAAATTATTTAAAACATTATACATGAGGTTGAAGTATGCAAAAACTAAAGGGAAGTGTGAGGTAAGGGTTTCTCAATTCACTTTTTACTTATGTGAGATATATGTCTTATTAACCATTATTTCTTATGTGAGGTACATATATACTTAAATTTGATATATAATACCATTAATATAACTATATTCATGTTATTCAATGTTTAATTTGATAATTATTACCTTTTGGGGTATACGATTCGACTAATTACAAAGTGGTAAGGGAATTCTTAACCCAATTTTCATTCCTTGGGTCAAACTTTGATGTCTATGATTATATCAAACCATGATTATTTGTGAAATTACTTTGGAATATATTATTTCATATTTACACTCATTTTATGTGGATTTACATAGAATACACATATAATATTCATTTACTTAATGCTTACTCCAATTTATAAGGGGCATTCTTTTAAAAAAATTATCTTTTTAAAGTTTCCCTTAAAACTCTATTTTTATTCCATCTCTGTGTTTTCTAAAAATGGTTCTAAAAATATTTTTTAATATTCCCCCATGGGTTTTATTGATATTTTTACTCATGTTTACCATTTTACAAATTGTTTTGAAAAGTATATTTCTTTGTTTTCTAAATAAGGTTCTTTGAGACATTTCCGATAAAAATACAGAAGTAATGTTTTTTTAACTTAAAAAAAATGAGAAGAATTTTCCTCCATCATGAAACCTTAATATTTTGAAGTTTAATTTAAAATTTTAAAAGGTTATATTAAAATAATATGTTTTATTTTATAATTGTGTGGTGTTTTAAACCTATGTAATTTTCAAAGTGAAAAATGGTATTTTCCGAAATAATTTTTCAATAATATCATTTAAAGTATTTTCATATATTTAAACAAACTTTGTTAAATAATTTTATTCATTATTTTTGATCTATTATGATATAATATTCCATAGTTTATTATATTTTTTATGATTATTTTGGATGGGGATGTACTATTTTGATAACATTTTAATATTTCCTTTGGTTATGCCTCATGAAAATATTACAATACCCATTTCATTCCATGCGTAACCCCTATGATTATTCCTTATGTTTGATTATTTATGTGGAACACATATGCATGATCATGTTATAATGGGTGTGCCCAGATAGCACTCCAATGCATTGGGTAATGTTTTAGTCTCATGAGATGTCATGTTGGGATAGTGAGTAAACCTAATTCCTTTATGGGACCTAATCCACCATGAGATATAGTCTTGGAAGATAGCCATGACACATGTTTTTGACATGTTATATGTTATTTCCAAAATTATATGTTTTATGTTATGCTCTCATGGCTCATGTTCTTTAATTATTTTAAAACTCATGTCTTATGAACATCCACGTTTTATTTTATGACTCAAGAGTTTTACCTTTAGTGTCACGACCCCCTCCCTACAAGGTGTACATCTCCTGGACCAGAAATGTGAGAAGGGAGATAATGACCCCAGAGTCCCGCATCCAGTAGGCCCCAGGTTGGTGACTACCACTGAGGGTATAGTATACACACAAATGGGGGGCATTACCCTCTAAGGGAACACATGCGAAAGAGAGAGATAAGACAGACACCAACCAACTCCAACTCAGACAGCAATATAAAATAAATCTCAAGTACACATATGTAATTTCATACAAAAATACTACAACTAGAAGGGGAAAACTATAAATACCAAAGGAACATAAAAAATAGTAGGAACCAAAAGCCTGAACAGCTCCTGCAACCCCAAGCTAGTAGAAATTAACTTGATCTCCAACCTTCTCCAAGTGACCTGAAAAATAGGTTATATATATACATAGGGTGGGTATAATAGTATACTCAGTAGGATCCTCCCCAAAGCCTCTCGTGCAAAAGTAAAGAAACCATGCTAAAGCATAGTGAACAACAAGTGAATCTAACTTGTCACCAAAATAGGTATACTAAGTTCCCATCCTCACTATGGCCACTCTCACCAAGTATCAAATACAAGAGTATATAATATAATAAATAATATCAATGATACCCCACTATTACTTCCCCATTGATTTTCCACTTTACCCCAATGTTGAATGTCCTAATCCATCTATCTCCAAAAAGGCTTGCTGGAAAACACCTAGGCGAAGCACCACAACATACATCTCGTTAAAAAAAACCACCACATCCATGTAAGTAAAGTAACTAGGTAGTTTTAGGGAGCCACTATAGCTCGCATAACTTGTATCATACATCGGTCATTATACCTAAAGCCATTACAGACCACACACAGAGTAAGGATCCTCAAGCCATCATAGCCTATACAGGTTACAACTATAGTAGTCCAAAGGAAGCTATATCTAGAATATATGTGTGTAAATGACCACAAGCCATTACATCCCTCTACACACATATATGTGGAAAACTAACTATTGTGCCTACCAGCACAAGTAACTACCAATAGAATAGAGTAGGGCCAAAGGGGGTAGTCATTCATCCATCCTCCCACCGGAATGTTGGGTAAAAAACACTCCCAGGGCTCAGAATCCCTGGGGTGTCAGTTTCCCTAACTGATGGTTTGGGGTAGCGTATATAAACAAAAAAATTACAAAATATACTATAGCTTACAACCACATTATGGACATAACTTAGTCTTAGAATCAAATGTAGCTAACGTCTCTCGGAATCATGACTGCCTCTTCTAAGACTAGGTATTCTATAAGCACACAACCATTTAAATATCTTGATTACATTACTTTATTCCATTTTTATCAGTTTTACTTTACATTCATTAATTTTTTCAAAATTAATTAACCATTAACAATTTCCAAATTATATTTGATTAGCAGTACACCCAAATTCCACTGTTCCTTTAAAATTGAAACCACAACATTGCATACCAGCAAGTTCCAACCCTATGGGTTAACATCATTTATTCAATCATTTATTAACAACATTATTACTTTCCCATATTCACAGACATTATAGAAAAACATTCTAAGATACTAAACACAAGGGGCTCAACACTGTGGGTAGGTGAACTACCCATCGATTATTTTCCACCTATAGAAAGAGCGTAGACCCATCCTCCCTTAGGAAGATAAACACGGAAAGCATGTGGCATACCCCATACATCTTCGCCCCTTTTAGAAGGAGGGTAAACAAAACAGTTTTCTTGAGCAGTGGGGAAAGTAAAGAAGATAAAAAACCAACAAGAAACAACAAGCATCCAAACATTCACATCTAACCTGTTCCATCATCTCTAGTGTCCTCCTCGACACCCACATGCATAAACCAATTCATCTCACCAATCTAGGAATCAACTAATTCTATAACCAATAGGCCTCTCTACCCCACATATCACAACAATCTTCCAGGCTCACATCACAACATAAGAAGTAAGAAAACAAATATCATATCAATTGGGATCTTGGCCCTTAAATGAGAAATAGGGTAACTCATAACCCTACAAGGAATTATCTTTTATCAAACAACCAGTTCTTTAATCCATCTTGAATTAACTAATTTGTAATTTTTAGGTTCCAACTTTGAACAACCTAAATAGTAATCTATAAAAAAATTGATTAAACGTGCTTACTACATCAATTTTCTTAACATCAAATTTCAATAAGAAGAAGTGAATTCATTTACATGCCTCTTTATCTTAGACAATTAATTTACAATTAATCCCAGTTTACGTTATTTACCAATTTTAATTAAGAATGAAAATCTAAACAAAGAAAGCATAGATATCGCATTATCTAGAAAAACAAGAGGCAATAACATACAATCAATATCAATTTATTTATTTGATTCAAATATTTATTATGTCAATTCTATTGTGATCAAGTGGGATAAAACATGCTAACTCTATAGTTGCACATAAAATAATATAGAATCAATGAATCCCCTACCTTATATGGTTCTTAATGCTCTTTATACAATAATGATCCACACAACAGATCACGATCACCTCCTCCCATGACAACTACATCCACCCGAGGATGTAGTGGTACAACCGCGCCAAATGAAACCCAAGAAAACTCTATTAGAAGCATGACGATCGCATACCATAACATGGCAAGGAGAAATAGGAGAAGATGAACCCAAAAAAACGATGATAAAACATACCTTATATCGATGAAGGATCGAACCTTGCTTCTTGAACCAAAAAAGGGGGTGCATATGTAGTAGGAAGAAACTTCAAGGGGAAATGATCTGAGGAATAAGGTTTGATCACACAGCTCCTATGGGGAGAAGGAAAGGTTCGAGCCTCTCACACAAGGTAGAACAATAGAGGAATATATCTTGTCCCTTTATAAGATTTATAGAGCTACGGTTTAAGATATGTTGGTTTTTCGATTAAAATTGGATCGCATTAAACCACATAGTTTGACCAAGTAAAGACATCCCGGGCCTTAGGAAAATTAATATAGGAGTTATGGGATTTGATTCTACCTTAAATCCCTTAAAACAAGGCATTGAATCCATTTTACATCAAAGATAATGTCAAAAGGGAGAAACTGTAGGAAGCTGGAAACACCGTACACCTACCGATCATGGAAACACTGTTCACAGAAGGACTCACTGATGCTGAGGGTACTATTTGTAAAACGACTCATCAATACCAATGGAACTGTTCACATCGGTCTCACTAATGGAATTATTTACATCGGTCTCACTGATGGAACTGTTCCCATCAGTCTCATTGATGGAACTGTTCGCATCTGTCTCACCGATTGTACTATTCACATCAGTCTCACTGATGGTACTGTTCGCATCAGTCTCACCTATGGAACTGTTTGCATCGGTCTCACCGATGGAACTATTTGCATCAGTCTCTATAATGGAACTCTTCATGTCTGTCTCACTGATGGAACTATTCCCATAGGTCTCACTGATGGAACTGTTCCCATCGGTCTCACCGGTGTAAATGTTCCCATCGATCTCACCATTGGAACTGTTCACATCATTCTCATCGATGGAACTATTTGCATCGGTCTCACCGATGGAACTGTTCCCATATGTCCCACCGATGGAACTGTTTGCATCAGTCTCATTGATGGAACTGTTCCCATTGATCTCAATGACGGTATTGTTCACATCAGTCTCACTGATGGAACTATTCGCAGAATTGGAAATTTGGAAAAATGTTAGGATAAGTCACCATGACTACCAGAACACCTAAAAAACTAGATTTTTATAGAGGAATGGACCAAAGAGGTATGGGCCATTACATTTAGTATATAGGGTAAAATTATCAAATTATATATTCATGATCAAATACCCTTATGCTCATATAATTATTTTATATGATCATGGTTTTACTACTATTATTTTTACCCTTAATGAACATCTGATCTCACCCTTATCATGTTTTTTCCTCAATTTATGAATAAATATGTTGAAATAATTGTGTCTATAAGTGTTTCACATGGATGATGTTGATCACCTATTTTTGAAGTTAGGTATAATGGGAAACAACATTGAGCCATTTTTTATGAAACTAAGTTATTAAGAGATTGTCTTAATTCTCTAAGACTTTAAACCTAAAATTTCCTTGGTTATGTAAGTGGTTTAATATTTCCTTTCGACGTTGTAAGTTTTCTTGTAAAAATTTACATCACATTTATCAGTATTAAAGTAAGGAATGTAATTTTTAAATTTTTAGCACTAGACCCAGAAGTGAGGACTCTGGATTGTTGTAATTATCAAATCACCTTTCAATCCCATGGTTATCTATATGATAAAACATATGTTCCCAAATTTTAATAACCCTTGATTACCTCATCATCAAATATTATATAAACCCTTAAGTTTATCAATATCTTTAAACTTATGTCCATAAAATAAAAATCATTATTCGTTAAATAACCTTTTCACTAAAAAATATACTAAACTTGTGATGTTCTGAACTAGATCCACACACCAGTTCCCTGATCTTGTTCACCACTGGACCTTAGGTGCACCTCCACATATGCTAGAGGATTCCGACTACTAGCGAGGGCCTAATATGTAATGTGGGGAGACTATTCCCTCTTTATAAAAGAAAAAACAGTAGAAATAATTAACTAATATTCAAATTATTAAATAATAATAAACAATACACTAACATCATAGGAATAAATGAAAAATATGAAGAAAAAAATCCATGAACCAAAGTAGTAAATATATCATGTCATATATGTGTTAAGAGTCTAATGAAAACCCAAAATAAATAAACACTGACAGATCACAGGCAGGTCCCAATATCATGTATGACTCCCTCATACATACTCCATCATGAATCTCAACTCCACTATCTAACATAGGACTCATTCCCTTATCATGTATTGCAAACATGAAGTCTATTCGGGTACCAATCTAACGACCCAAGTAGGGTATGATTATATCTTAGTAGGCCACCATGAATTATGTCTGAAGAAATATCTAGTCTATAAAAATTTATGTATTTTTATAAATAATAAAAAACAAATAACCAAAGTAAATAGGATTTAAATTTAATTATTCTTTAATAAACTACATAGTCCCTTGGGTTCATGATGATACCTGAACTAATAATACCCTCTTTATCCCATGTAATAATTTAAACCATTTACAAAAAGGATATCACATTTCATTATTTCACGGGCATTCATTAATAATTTAATTTTTAATTTCACATTCATACATTGGGTGCCTAGAGTAGTAGTCTGGAACCCTATGGGTATTTAGAGCAGTATTCCCCATCCCATAACTCAGTGATCACATGTAATAAATTTATATATATATATATATATTTGGGGCCTAGAGTAGTATTCTAGACCCCCATGGGTATTTGGAGTGACATTCCCTGATCCAAAACTCATTAACCAATCTTTCATAAACATCACAAATCATGGTTTCACATTCATAACTCATTTATCAACCATTCTCATTATTTATTTCACAACTCACAAACCATTCAAGGTTAAGCCAAGAAATACATTAAATACCATTATTAAACATAATCATAATATCATTTATAAACCAACATCAAGGACTTAATTAAATCCTATACATCCATTATTCCCCTCTTTCATAATTCATGATTCATAAATCATCATTTCAAATATATTGGCACTCCCTATGGGTTTCCATTAAATCTGATTTCATAATCTCCATGGGTCCAACGGGATCCATGAAGTGTATACCAATTTCACATAATTAAATTCATATTTTTAAATTAAATTAAAATTTATCAACTTTGAAATGAAATTTTACAATTTCATATGCATGATAATAATCAAGACTATGGTAATGAGCAATTTGACCACCGTCTCCAATATCGTTGACAAATGCTCACCAAACTACAACCCTGATTTGATGTTGAACTATCAAAATCACAATAACAGTGGAGATCTAGGATGAAACCATAGGACCAATATCTAATGAAACAAGATTCAAAAAAACCTAGATCTAAACTCATCTCCAATAGAAGAAATAATCCCTTAAAATAATTGATAAATATGGTAGGGGCAGGTAACCAAATGAGAATAGATCATATACCATAAGTGAGATCGAATCCTTCCACTGGATCTTTGATTCACATCTAAAGGGATTTGTGGAGCCTTGGAATACTCCAAGGAGCTTCCAAGACCAAAGTAAATCATATTATGCCAAGTTAGGGTGATTTTGGATAAAATACGATGGTTTGGAAATTTTAAAATATTTTTTTAGGTTGTTAATTTCCCATGTTCATGGTTTCTTGGGTATGACACACAGTTTTCCAAAACATGAAAATTAACTATAGACCTCTACTTAGGGGTTGCAGGGTTACTCCAAGGTGTATACATAGTTTGAAAAACAATGTTCTAACCATTATTACCCCCTATATCCAATGGTTCATAGTTTGCGGAGGGAGGATTCATGGTTTGGTCAAACCATGTGCCACATCCCGTGGCTCCAAGATGGGATGCACAGTTTCTTGGGGAAAACCATATGGTTTTCCCTAACGATATTCCAATCATGAAAACCCCCATGGGATTCCAAATTCCCCCAAAATAACCCCAAATTAAAACCCAACCAAGATATAATCAAAAAATGGTAAAAGAAAACCTGAAAATGAGCATAGTACATCTCCCGAAATTTGGGATATTAAAATCTATCTACCTCATAATAGCTCACCCTCATGCTTTATTCCTAAGAATCTATATGATTTCAAGGTAAAAGATCAGGTCATTGATCCTATATATCAGTTTCTCTCTCACATGTTTCCTCCTAAACATGTCCATGATTCCATAGAACTTGGACCAATGGCATAGTCTTTCCCTCAACACCTTCTCACTATGATCCACAATATGAATCGAATTCTCCTCAAAGGAAGCATCATCCTCATGCTCAAAATCATCAACATAGATCACATGAGAAGGTTTGGGTTGATACAAATGAAGCTATGACATATGAAAAATATCATACATAACACTATAACTATGTGGAAGAGCCAATAGATATTCCACTGGTTTGATCCTTCCTTCAATCTAAACTGTTTTTACAAACATGGGTGCCAAATTTTCATACCTCTGAATCCCATGGTGACCATATCTTAGAGACAACCAAAGGAATACACAATCACCCACTGTAAACTCAAGGGGTCTACAACATCAATCAATATAAAACTTCTAACTACTCTAAGGTGTATCCATACATTTCTTAATCAAATCTACCTACTTCAAATTTTTCTATGTAATACTCAGTCCCAAAAAATCATATTTTCCGGCCTCTATTCAGTATATAGTTGATTTTAATGGCCTTCCATAAAGTGATGCATATGGTTCCATATGAATAGTTGTCCGATAACTATTGTTATAAGAGAACTCAATTAGTTCTAAGTGGTTCTCCTAAGACCCATCAATGTCTAGGATAAATTCTCACAACATATCTACTAGAACCTAAATAGTATGTTTTGACTGCCCATATATTTGTAGGTGGAAAGAGATACCCAAAATTACCCAGGTACCCAATGCCTTCTATAAATCTTGCTAGAATCATGAAGTAAAGTGTGGATCTTGATTTGAAACAATACTCCATAGTACCCTATGAAAATAGACTATCTCCAAAACATACATATCACCCAAATGATCTATACTAAAAGTCTTCTAGATAGGTAGTAAATAGGATAATTTCATGGATTAGTCCATAATAACCCATATAATGTCATTATTTTGAGGAATCCTCAAAATGAACATAAAAAATTCCATGGTAATGTCACCCCACTTCCATTCTGGATTGATCAATGGTTGTATTAAACCAATAGGTCATTGTGGCTCAACCTTCAACTATTGAAAGGTATATCATAGTTTCAAAAAACCTACAATTTCCCTTTTCATTCCTAACTACCAATACTGTTGAAGTAGGTTAGGGTACATTTTCATCAAACTAGGATGTACCGCCAACTTTGAGTAATGAAACTCATGAATTAGATCCTCTTGCACACTTGTAGGCACAATAACATGGTTTTGGACCTATATGATCTCTTCCTCATATATAGTCTAATTGGAAGGTGACTACCCACCTTTAAGTCTTTAACTCAAGGTAGAACACTCCAGATCCTCATATTGCCTCACCCTTATTGGATCATGAGTGTGGAATCAAGAAATAAGAATATGAGGTTCATCTACTCCTATCCCCTTGAACCTCAATATACATCTCATCCAGCAAGGTCATCATCTTACACTTAGAACTGGACATGTGGACTTTCTAAGTCTATGTATTCCTACTCAAAGAATGAGAAAAATTGTTTCCCTTCCCCAGTGTATATGATAGATCAAAATAAAAAGACAGCATATACTCAACCCATCTCCTCTACCATATATTTAAATCTCACTATGAAAAAATATACTTTAAGATTCTATGGTCGGTATACATGGTAAAGTTTTCTCCCAATATATAATGATGCAAACACTTTAAGTCGTAAACCACTACAACCAACTTTAGATTGTGCATAAGGTATTTCAATTCATGTGGCCTCAACTATGGTGACCCATATTCCATAACCCAATCTCCCTACATGAACACTACTCTAATTCCAATCTTGGAGACATTGAAAAACACAATATACTCCTCACCCATCTCAGGTAGGATCAAAATTAGTGCAGTAGTAAACTGATTCTTCAACTCCGAGAAATGTTTATCACATGATCCAAACCATTCAAATTTGATATCCTTCATGGTTTGGCCTAAAATTGGTGGTTTCAAGCATGTTAAGTCCTGGGTAAACACCTTATAATAACACACCAACCACAGAGTGATTTAGATATCAAAAACATTCTTAGGATGCTCCCAAGAAAATAATAAATACACCTTTTATGGTTCTACTAACATACCTACCTTAGAGATTATGTGACCCAATAAATGTACCCTATCGATCTAGAATTGACACTTAGATAGCTTGGCATATAGCCTATTCTCTCTTAGTGTACTCAAGACAATGTCAAGATGTTGAGAATAATCATAATTATTCTTGGAGTACACCAAGATGTTACCCACAAAAAAAATCAAAAACTAATCTAGGTACATATGGAAGATTCAGTTCATCAAGTTCATAAACACATCTGATGCATTTTTTATCCTAAATGGCATTACAAAAAACTCATATAGGCCATACCTACTTCTGAAAACATCCTATGGTATATCAGATGGTATAACTCTCACCTGATGATACCCTGACCTCAAGTCAATCTTGGAGAAAATAAAAGATCCTCTCAACTGGTCAAAGATACTATTGATACATGGAATAGGATATCATTTCATCACCATCATTTGGTTCAACTTCTAGAAATTGACACATAAATACAAGGTCCTGTCAGCCTTCTTAGAAAACAAGACTAGAGAACCCAAAGTGAAATACTTATATGGATAAATCCCACATCCATTAACTATTCTAGTCAGGTATTAAAATATTTAAGATCTATTGGTTTTGTCCTGTAAGGTGGAAAAGAAACCTGTTTATCTCTAGGCATGAGCTCAATTGTAAACTTAACATCCCTCTTAGTTTTCATCCCTAAGAAGTCTTCAAGAAACACATTCTAGAACTAGTTTACTATGAGTGAAAATACATCATGATTCACACCCCTTTCATTCAGAAAAATTCTTGCAACTAGGGAGGTTAGCTACCCTATTTACTAATAAAATTTCCCTACATTTCCCACCTAGGTATCTCATTCCCCACGATGAATATAACTATCACCCTCAGGAGACGTAAAGGTCACTCCCTTGTGGTAACAATCTATGTTGGATTGGTGTGATACTAACCAGTCCAAACCAAAAATCCAGTAATAACCTGAATTTTCTAGTATATAGAGATCCTAAAAGAAAAGATACTCACTAACCTCAAGATAATACCCCTTACACAAACAAATTTCCCTCGACTATACTCCCAATGATGCGTCGATCATCATAACCCCACTAAAAAACTTCACCATTAGACTTAAATCATTCAAAAGTTTATAAGATATAAAATAATGATACGCTCTTGTATCAAATAAATAGCCAAAAAGAATATAAGCTATAAGAATAGTACCTATGAAAGTAGATGGTCCAACCTCACTATCCACAAGTGTCAACTGAACTTCATGCAACTATCATGTCCCTCTTCCCTGTGTTTTCATATGAGTCCCCTGAGTTATACTACTCTTATTACATGGGTACTATTTCCCTAAAGTAATATGCCTATCACCACAACCACCATGGCCAGTATAACTCCAAATACCTGACTGATATGGGGTAAAATACCCTCTTCTAGAAATTCGATTTGGCCTAAATCCCCCATCACTACTCATCTATCATGGGTTCCTGAAAAACCCGTATAGATTCTCCATATTTCCATAATTTTTGTACTCTATCAGTTTTTGTGTACACTGGTTATGAAAGTGACCTGGCTTACTACACTTATAAAAGTATACTCAATTACTGCTCTGAGTAACTAATCATTTACTCTGGCCACTCTTCTTGTCACTGCTCTAGTTAACATTCTCACAGTGACGCTTCCTACCCTTGGAAAATGTACCTCCTGGTCATCTAGTAGTAACCATCTTCCCGCCACTAAAATCCTCTTTTACGTTAACCTAATAAATGAGATCCTAATTCACTACCTCATAAATCTTCTTCAACTAAAATATATTAACCTGGGACTTAATCTCACATTTAAGTCCATCCTGAATTAATCTCACCACAATTTCCTCATATCCTTCCAATGTTGGAGTAAATCGCTACAAGTCATTAAAGAGGCTAGCATAGTCCATCATGGAACCACACTCATAGGTCAACAACAAAAACTCTTCCACCCTCCCATGACTTAGTGTCTCATGGTAAAAGTTTTCTAAGAACTTAACCTAGAAATCCTTTTATACCATGCCCTCTAGCTGCTCATCCTGAGACTAAATGTCCCACCAATGTTTCGATTGACGACATTACATATAAGTGTCCAACTTGAATATTTTATCATCAAGAGTATTTAAATAGTCAAGAATCGTCTAGATGGATTCAATCCAGAACTCAGCTACCTCAGGTCCACCATCACCAGTAAAGGTCGGAAGGTGCTGCAATTGAAACTCCCATGTCAGGTTGGACATATTCTGCATAGCTCATCCTAGGTCTCTCTCCATAAACTGTATAATGTGAGAAAACTTATCATGGAACTTCTCTCCTGAACCTTCACCCAAAACTATCAAGTCCTATGATTCTACTACTGAAGTTTCATTTCCATCCATATCCTCCATCCATCCTATCAAAAAACGTCATCAAGGATTTATGTCTCAATAATGAAAAACACACATCTTAGGACACATAAAACATAATTAACATATTTACATAATATTTATTCACTTAAGTATATAAAAAATAATCCCCCATATTCAACCACACATTCAAAAATAAAGCACTATCTCTACCCTCAACCATTCCTCACTCAGGTTGTGGCTAACATAGAGTAAACACTTTTAGATTTTAAATTTCTCAAAAGGCACCCTTTTTTCTATTTTTTAAAATTACCAAATTTAAAATCATTTTAATCATTTAAATATATCATTAGTCTCTATTAATTTTAATTAACATAAGTAAAGAAAAGAATTTTCATTTAAAAAACTCACCCAAAACCTATATTTCCATGTATGCCTAAAATGAAGCATGTTACAATAAACCCGAGGTACTGAGAATGATGCATGTATACACAACTCTCATACCATAATGTGTCATGAAGAAAATATTATAAAAATAATAAAATCACCCAACATGTGCATCAATAAAGATGAAATAAGATTCAACTATAATATTGAAAATAATGAACAACAATTCCACCCTGTGTACTTCGGTTTTCCCTCAAACATGGGTAGGCCACTCTCATGCACGAGATCATGAACAAGTCCTAACTTATCCTAATATCCTGCATAAATTTCTAAAATAGTAATAAAACTAAAAATAAAATAAAACCCCTATGATACCACTTTGTGACATACTGACTTGGGTTCCACACACTAGTGCCCTGAGATAGTTCTCCAAATCACCTCAAACATGCATCCCAATGCGTCAGAGGTTTCTGACTAGCTTTGAGGGTCTAATATGTAATATAAATAAACTAAACCCTCTTTATCAAAGTAGAAAAATAGTGAAAATAAATAGAAAATATACAAAAGATAACAAAATAATAAATAATCTACTAACATCACATGAATAAATCCAAAACATAGAATAATAACCATGAACCACAACAATAAAAATGTCATGTCATATATGTGTCAAGTGTATAATGAAAACCAAAAATAAAGACACAATGAAAAATTCTAGCTGGGTCCAGACATCATGTATGGTTCCCTCATCAATGCTTCATCCCAAATCCCAACCCATCTGTCTAACATAGGGCTCTTTACTTTATCCTATCTTAAAAACATAAGGTCTATTTTGGTATTGATCAAGCATATCGAGTAGGGTATGAGTACAACTCAATAGGCCGCCACCAACGGTATCTAAATAAATATCCTGTCTATAATAATGTATAAATTTTTATAAATAATAAATAAAAAATAACAAAAGTAAATAGTCTTTAAATTTAATTAATATTTAATTAATCATGTAGGCCCTTGGGTTCATAGTGACACCCAAACCAATAATACCTTCTTCGGACCATGCTGATTTCCGATCCATCCACCAAAGGATATCACATTTCATTATTTAAGGGCGTTTAATTGATCATTGAATTTATAATTTCACATTCATAAATTTGAGGCCTAGAGTGATAGTCTGGATCCCCATGGGTATTTAAAGAAGAAGTCTCTATCCCAAACCTCAGTGATCATATGAAATAAATAAATATATATCTTGGGGGCCTATAATAGCAATGTAAAACTCCATGGGTATTTGGAGTAGTATTCCTTGACCCACAACTCATTTATCTATCATTCGCAAACATCACATATCATGGTTTCACATTCCAAACTCGTTTATCAGCCGTTGTCATCATTTATTTCACAACTCGTTAACCCTTCTAGGTTAAGACAAGAAATTCATTAAATAACATTATTAAACATAATCATAATATCATTTATCAAATATACATCAAGGAATTAATTAAATTCCATACACCCATTATTCCCCTATTTCATAATTCATGATTTATGACTTATCATTTAAAATATATTGGAACCCACCATGGGTTTCTATTAAATCCGATTTCATAATCTCTAACGGGTTCAATGGGGTCCATGAAGGGTTTCCCAATTTCACATAAGAGAATTCAACTTTTTTATTTATATTTAAATTTCCTGGTGTGGTAATGTAATGAAACAATTTCATGCACATGATAATAATAAATACTATGTGAATTAGCAATTATAAAACCTACCTTAAGATCATTGTCAAGCACTTTTCAAACCACAACCCAATATTTGATGTAGAATAGTCCAAATCACAATGATAGAGGAGATTTAGGGAAAAAAAGACCAAGATAAAATGAAACAAGATCCATCAAAACCTAGATCTAATATCATTGCCAATGGAGGAAATCATCTCTCAAAATAAGAGAGAAATATTGGAGAGAGGGAGGAAACCAAATGAGAAGGATAAAATATCAGAATAGAAGTTGAATCTTCCATCAGATCTTTGATGTTCACTATAAGGGGTTTTTTTAGCCTTTTAATCTTCCCAAGAGCCTCTAGGACTGAAGGAAATAATATTATGTTGAGTTGAGTGATTTGGGATAAAAACTGGGGGTTTGAAAAAAAATTAAAAAAAATTTGGGGGTTTAATTTCCCACACACATGGTTTCATGGGAATGGTTCACAATTTTATAAGTCATTCACCATAACCATGTACCTCAACTTAAGGGGTTTAAAATTACTCCTAGGTGAGTGCATATTTTGATAAACCATGATCCAACCATGCAAACCCCTCTGTTCGAGGGTGCATGGATAGGGGAGGGAGGCCACATGGTTTGGTCAAACAGTGTTCCTCCTCCTATGGCTCCAAAACATGGTATATGGTTTCTTGGGTAAAACAACATAGTTTTCTTTAACCATATTCCAACATTTCATAGCCCCATGGGCTTCCAAATTTCTCCAAATTCCCCCAAAACAACCCCAATGTAACACTAAACCAATATATGTTCAAAAAAAGATAAAATAAAACTTGAAAATGAGAATTATACATCTCCATAAAGGTCATGATCTTATAAAAACAAAGGGGTTTAATGCAATAAATGTATCCCAAAATATCCTTAATCATGTTAAACTTCTATCACATAAAACCTCAAAATGGATATATATGTGCATTTAAAATTATAATAAACCTTAGAATTATCAACCCAAGACACTTTATTTTTATCCCATGTCACTATGGAATATTATCGGTTTCCATAGGTTCTATTCTCTCATTCATTCTAATGGTTCACAAATAAAATGTTAATTAATCAAAGTATATCCCTAAGAAGTTTCAAACCAAGTTCCTGATAAGGGTGCACTCACCACACACCAGGATGATGGTCAATATATATTTAACCAACTCTTTTATTATTTATTACCCCTAGATGCATCTATGCCAAAATCACATTCCCTTATAGTATCCAGATATGAATGCATTTCTTGGAAAACCCCATAATATTTACCTTGATAAAACTTCATGATGTTATCCTATAATTAGAAATGTCCTAAAAGTTTTTCATGGGGTTATATTCCCTAATCTATGTTTATTTAAATCTAGTTCAAAAGCTTTATACTAAATTTTTTTGATTCTATATGTAAATACCCCGACCCCTATAGCCCAGATCTGTTAGTTACTTTATTACATTAGCATAAGATAAAAGCGATCACATCCCGAAGTATGGAATAGTTTAGTAGTCTTGGTAAATTAGATACACACTTGAATCTCAAATTACATTTGAAAACATAAATATAAACATAGATAATGTAAATATCTTTCAATAGTTGAACTCATTCAAAGATTCCTTCTTCATATCCCAGGGAAAGGACGAAAAATAATGGGTGAGCTCAAATTCTTGGTAAGGGTTACATACAATGGAATCTATCAGGGTTAAATAAGTAATAATTAATATGGAAAGGTAAATAATTGAAAACACATGCCATTTAATCAATAAATAGAGTGTGAATAATAATATAGCAGGAATAAATCATGATCAAATAATTCCATATAACTAATCACATGAGATTAAAATTAATCCATATATATCATAACTATTAAAATATTTACATGTAAATTAATAAATCATCTCATAATTATGGAATTCATTATGTCATACATCATGAACATACCATCAAGGCCTCGTTCCAAGACATATTACATAAATGGGTAAGGCCTCGTCCAAATATCCAAACTAGTTTGCCTCATGAGACATACTAATGCATCAAGGCACTATATTAGTCCCCACTAGTCACTTAATAAGTCCAATTAATTCATCCTATTAAAGGGGTAATAATAATTCAATACATAATCAACATAAACATTCACATTGAAAAACTGGCATATGAAATGTTATTATTTTCCCATTAAAATTGATCATAAACCATAGAGAGAAACAATAATGGTGATATCATTACAAAATATCCCTATAAGAGTATAATTAAAATAAAGTGATATTATCATTTATTAATATAAACCCCATAAAAAGATCATTCAAAACATCCTTGGGGAACATACCTGTTTCAATTTGAAAATCACTTTTAAAAAATAAAAACTTCAAAAATAATAGGAAAAAAATTTCTTTAAAAATAACCATGTAAACTTGTAATGTAATATTCAAATAATTATTTATTTATGGTGGCATTAAATATCATTCATTTTTATTATATAAAAATAAATATTCCTTTTACTTTTTCGGTAAAAATTCAAAAAGTACCTCATTTGGAACACGATAAGAGAAATCCTTTCAAACCATTTTTAAAAAAATAAAACATGGGTAATATTTTATTTAATAAACCATTAGAAATATTAAAATAATTCTTTAAAAAATTTTAAGGAAAATATAGACATGGAAGAAAAATATTCTTGATCGAGTAGAAAAACAAAGTAGGTTTTTTTTTTAAATATTATTTTTGATCTTTTGAGTACTTAAAAGAGTAAAATAAAATGAAAACTTATAAATTTAAAAAATAAAAATATGATAAGAAAATATATATTATTTTAATATATAACGGTCATATAATTCCCCCATTATAGACATGAACATAAAAAATCTCAAATAATGATGGGATTGTGAAATAAACCATTTCCACTTTGTTAAATTTTGAATCATAATCCCCATAAAAGAAATGAATTAAAATGAATCATTAAATAAAATGAATATAAAGGGAATAATGATATATAATATCCTAGGGGAATTAGATAAAACTCATAAAATAAGATAGTTGTATAAAATAACACATGTCCTAAATAATACAATTTGAGACAGAAAACCATTATAATGGTCATAATGTTGAAGTGATAATTAATAAATGAAGTGATTATGTGTAACAAATTTAAATCCACACAAAGGAAATTTAAATACAACATAAATAAAAAACCCATTTTACACATAATATCTAAATAATATAATCAATGAAGAAGTGATATAACCCAAAGAAAAAAAATTGACTTATGAAACACCTAGCACTTGGTAACATTCAAGTCAAATCACCTTAGATAAAATAATTTGAATTGAAACTCAAACTTCCATGAATTATGAAGGATTCATGATATAACATGTAAAATTTGAAACATATAAACCATATAAAATAAATTAGGTCCATACAATTAAATTATTTCTCAATGAAAGGAAATTGAGATGAAGTCTCTTATCTTAGGTTTGACTCATCACGTAAGTTATTTATCATCCTAAATAAAAAAATTATGTTAATTATTTAATTTATTAAGAACCTTTTCCAAGATTATTATTCATTTTATTTTATTTAATACCATGTTATATTTAATTGTGTAATTAGTTATGTTTAGTTCGAAGTTTTGATGATATTTAGTTCATATGTCCAAAATGACTCTAGTAGTTTGACTATGGTAAAAGTGGTAATTTTTTATCATATCCATAATAATAATCATGACATAATTATCATTTTTATACATTAATTACATTTTTTTTGAAAATCAGGAAATACTGTTATGAAAAATGAACTACGTTATAATCATGGAGACGGTAAGCCGTATATACGCATTAGTAATGTTTTCATTTTTCAAAAAACATGATGGAAAGAAGGTAAGTGTTATTTTATATTTAAAAAAGTATAATTATATAATAAATATCATATAATATTTTTAAATATACATGTATATACCATCTATGTGATGTGGTAGTCAAAAATGAATCGCATCGCTTCGTGCAGGTGGTATTTCTAATTTTATCATCTTTCAATGAATAGAATGGTAAAAAATATATATTATATATTAATTTTCATGAATGAAAAATATTTCATGAATATAAAAAATACACATTAAATCTATCATTATAAATATCAGTGAGAGGTGATGATGGAAAATGAATTACATCAGTTCGTGAGGTTGTAGTCCGCCATACACACGAACAGTAGTTTTATTTCCCATTTGATGGAAGAGGAGATGGATGTAGGTTATTAATTTAAAATAATAAAATATTAGTATATGGAAAATAATTATTTGATTATATCTGCATGGTTTAATAATATTTTAAGGTGGTGGATAAAGAAATGAAAAAATTTCTCGGTTAAGAATGATACCCCTTCTTCGGACAAGATCTTTAGGTTTACTTCAATAGCCTTTCTAGGAGGGTTTTCTAATAGAAACAAGGATTCTATAATATGGAAAGAGAAATAATGAATGTATTTTGGTAGTGATTTTATGAACCAAAGGTCTTTTGAAGTGTGGATAAAATAGGGGAGTAGGTTCCCTTTTATAAGTAAGGGGATGGGCATTTTTGGAATTTCTTAAAGTATTAAATTAATATAAATTAATTTTCTTGTTAAAATGGATCCAAAAATTATAATATTAAATTATAAGATGAGTATTATTATAAATTATTTCAATCAATAAAAATTATACATTTTTAGAGAGTTTTTTCAACATTATCTTTTTTTTAACCCATGTTAACCCTTTTTTGACTATTATGGCAGTCATGAAGGTTTTACTCTTTAGGGGTCAATATAGTTACTATGAAAGAAAAATTGGATAATAAATGGACCATAGTTTATATTTCTAAACATATACCAATCACTTTACTAAATAAATGGTTTTTATAAATTTTAAATCACTTAATAAAATATTATTTATTATAAAATAACATTAATGTCATTTTTGGAACTATTGATTTAATTTGACTCTGAAAACAAAATTACAATAAAGTAATTAGAATATATTATATTAAAACCTATATAAAATGTTAATTTTTCCTAAAAATTCATGTAACTAAATAATTTATTCAATTTATATTACTTTCCATTTTTTTAAATCATTTATTTCTTTTTCCATTAATTGAATAAATGTTATGCCAACATTACATAAGCATTTAAGGTAATTATATAATCACTAAAAATAATAAATGAATTAATATCATGAAATTAATTTCATTATTATTAAAATAACCATTAATATTGTTTCAAAACATTATTTTTTTCCTATGTGAACAAATAAGGTATTTTTAAAAGTAATAAAGTGTCATTTTGTCTTCTTCTTTGCTTAAATTACTATTTAGGCAAATTTAATGGAAAATAATCACATAAACAAATAAATATAGATAATAAGGTGATAAGGGTTGAAATTAATTAATTTTATATTATTTAAGATGAAAAATTATGGCCTTATCACTTAGTTTTAACCTAGGTTAACCTTATTTACCCTTTTACCTCTGACAATTTTTTTACTATTTTTACTATTCATTATGACCAAAAAATTAAGTTTAATTTATTATATAAAATTAATTATTATGATTAAAAAATTTAATCCATTTTAAAGAAATTAGTCTCTATAAGTGATAGAAATTCAATTTGTAATTATCCCATAAAGGGTGATGAAAAAAGGTTTTTCGGGGAAATACCTTTTTCAAGCAATAGATGATCTTATATTAACTCTAAAAATAGTAATCATAACTATATGAATTTAAATTAATATAAATATATATATAATATATATTTTTATTTTAAATTTTTCATAATTATGGTTTATTTTAATTAATTAAATTGGATAAAATTTATGCACATAAAAATATTTTTCAGAAAACTGTATTTTTAAGCTTGAAAATAAACTTATACAAAAATATAGAAAATTATTCATTAAAATGAAACTAATTAGATTATAATAAATAAAATTTTTCATATTTAACTTTTTTATCAAATAAAAAATATAATGTGACTTTTAAATTTCTTTATTTAATGAAAATAAATGATAGTGTTTGAAAAATCAGCATTTTTCACTATTCACTGAAAAATCAAAATTTTCAAAAAAATCTCAGAATTTCAGCATAAAGTAATTTTTATATTCTTATTTAAAAAGTTATATTCTTTTTATCATATAAAATTTCTAAAATTGATTGAAATTAATTATAAAATTTTCTCACAAAAATCTATAAAAACCCTTTTTGAAGAAAATGTATTTTTGAAGAATAAAATTACTTTACTAAGAATTTGTGTGATTATTGACTAAAAAATTATTAATAAATTTATATTGAGTAGGACCTTTATATATATTTTATCAATCATTTAATCTTATCCATACTGACTAATTTAACATTTATGTTATAATTCTCATATTTAAATAATAATATTTCATGATTCATTTAGACTCGGTGTTGCATGTCGTATAAGCTGTCAAATATAATGTTATTATTTTAAAATATATGGGTGTTGCACTAAATTTTTTAGTTTATCTCAATTATATTAAATTATAAATTTAATTATTAGAGTAAATATTATTCTCAATAATGAGGAATAATTTTTTTTCAGATTAATGATCACATAAATTCAATAAATATCTATTTACAAGGTAATTGTTAAATTACATGGATATATAATATTTTTTTTATTTTTTTATTTAATGAATATATATTTAATTTATTTGGGTATCCGATAAATGTCTTTGAGGATGAGTAGACCAAGATCATGTTGGGTGACAAATATTATTTTTCAACTTGGTAAAATAATATTTATCATTGTGCTAGTTATCAAACGCAATGGAATAAAAATAATAATATTGTTTTTAATACATGGAATAGGGACACACATGGGTTTTAAATTTAATTAAGGTAACTTGTGAAATTAATTAATATAAAAACCCTATCCCTAGGTCTATAAATAGGATGCTTATAGTTTTTAAGAGAGGCTAATCGAGAATCATTATGCACAAAATATTGCTCTCTAAAATTCTACTCTACTCTCTCACATCCTATCAAAAATGATAAGATAAAGAGAAATTATTGAAGACTGAATAAAGGTTAAGTGTTCTAAAAAATCCAAGATGATAAATTTACTATGATAGAACATGACTATTCATCAGTGTTATTATAATATCAAAGGAGGACATGCAGATCATCGTTAGAGGGATTCTACACATCGATCCTACAAGTGTACTGACAGATTATCAAAAACAGTTTTGTACAATCAAAATAAACTACAATGAAATATATTAGGAACAAGGTAATCATTATTCTTAATTAATTAAATTAATTATAAATTTAAAATGAAAAGTATATTCTCTTCGTTCTGGTGTCCTTCTTTCAAATATTTGAATGGAAAATTTTCATTGGTCATGAAGTTCATATCTTGTACAATATGTTAATGATACCTACAATCTAATAGTTACTGAGTCTAAATTAACATTAATAAGTACATAAAATGAACTTAGAACCTTCAATGAAGATGTATAAAAATATCAGAAACCACTTCATGTGTCCTAGTATGAGTAGGGTTATTGTAGGCTATGTGTCTTGGTGCCTTACCTATCATAGGGAAAAGATAGAGAATCAAAAGAAGGAAATACTACTTTATCCTCTTACATATCCCATTTGGAAGTGGGATGGTGTGACCATGGACTTAATCACATTGGATATAAGATCACCAAAGTTTTATGATGTAGCATTGGTAGTATTAGACTATTTTATAAAGGTATCACACTTTTTTACTATTCATTAGACCCTGCTAGTGAATGAAATTTTCAAGATTTATATATAAGAGATAATCTAATTATATTGGATTTCTATGATCACCGTATAGGATCAAGATGCAAGTTTCATGCCATAATTCTATTAGGGTTTTTATAACTTCATGGTAACCCAAATGAAGTTGAGTATATCTTATCACCCATAGACCAATAGTCAATTATAGAGAACTATATGAATATTAGAGCATATTACTTGGGATTGTTTGCTAGATGTAAATGAATCTTGGTAGGATCATATGGATTTAAGAGATTTTTCATACATAAATATTTGTTAGGATTAAATATATATGTATATCTATGAGGATTTAAATGATCAACCATGTTGATAACCTTCATTTTATTTAAGTTGAGCAATGAAATGATCATAAATTTATGTTTGGTGTAGTATAATTCATAAAGAGTTCAATTGATAAATAAGTGGTTAATAACCACTCAATATAGAAAGTAATTGAATTTGGTGACCCTTAGAGTTGTGTGTGGGTGATTGGGTATTATTATATGTATTTCCTTGGTTGGTTCATTATCAATTAAGGAATAAAGGGAAACCAATTTGGTAGTTTGTCGGTTTTTTAGAGATTGTAAAACAGATTGGCACTACCACTTATCAATTTGATTTTTTTCCAAGATTTTAGTTAATAAATAATGTATCCCATATGTATCAACTCTAAAGGTATAATCCATACCCTAAATATGGGATAGAAAGTTATTATATTGATTTGGATTTGGATATTCTTTTTGAGGATAATATGTTATAGATAGTGGATTTTAGTGAGAAAGTTATTTGAGAAGATGGTGCCTCTAGGAACCATGAAATAATGAAATAATGTTTTTTGGGAATAATACATATAATATTTATAACTCCATAGTAATTGGATCATATTAGGAACCATGATTCCTTTTTTGATATGAAAACACTAAGGAGTTCCAATTACAAATAATCCCAAAATAAAATTAAATAGGAAAAAGAAAATAATAATAATAATAATAAAAAGAATGTGAACATATATATTTAAATGGTTCGGGAATAATATTTTTTCATATAGAGAGGTAGAACAATTTCACTATATCTAGGAGACAAATATAGGGCACATAAACTATCTCAATCTTATCTAGAAAATGATATTATAAATAAATTATATAAAAACCCACATTGCTACAGTACAAGATAAATATAGTAGTACGTGCTGCTATAATAACCATTTTAGTAAAGTACATGCAACTAAAAAGACCATATAGTTAAAGGTTGAACCAAGAGATTTGTTTTAAATGTGTTTGGTATGGGATACTATCATTTTAACCAACAACATCCAATAGATTTGGCTCCACCATTCAAACAATATCCCACTTTGAGCATGATTCCCCCCAAGAGTCTCACTCCAAGGCCTAGATCTAAAAACACATACTTTATTCATAGGCTTTAATACCAAGTGATATTAACTAAGCTATTTTTATATATATTTCAATAATTTAAACATTACATATCATAATAATAACATAATCCCAAAAATAGAAGGTTTAGTGTCTTTGATGATCAACTACTTAAGAAACTTATTTTATGACACTTGTGAATATTTCTCATTTATATAACCACACTAGACTCTCTTCTAAACACCTTATAGGCAATAATAATCTATAGAAGTTGGGTAATGGAAACATAAGAAATGGGTGAGATCAAACAATGAGTAAGGGAAATATTATAAACATGTCATCAAGGGTTAGATGATAAATATATGAGAAAATATGATTAGGTGAAAATATCTTATTAAAAATAACATGGAATAATAATAGTTTTCTCTAAGTTGTTATAGGTGTAAGTTTAATCTCAAATGAACAAGAATTTACCATGTAATAAGTGTGTGAGATAATTAACATGATCCATGGAGACTATTAACAATCATATGACAAAGAAATATTGGTTTTCATTGAAACATATCATAAAAAATAAATATGGTATAATACATAAGCATATGGAATCATCATAGTTTGATCATATCCCAAAATTCACACCCTTTTGGTTGTGAGAATATCAAAGAAAGATCACCATTTATGTTGTGATAATAATCCAATAAGACTCATCCTTTATGTTATTAGTGAAATCTAAGAAGTTTCAACATTTATATTGTGAGCGTAATCTAATATGGATCACCCTTTATGTTTCCAAGAAGGATTACATGTTATGTTATAAAATAGTTCAAGTATTTCCATGCATAATTATCTCATGAGATATAAAACCTTCAACAATGAATTATAAGGATTTGATGGACCCAAACCATCACATAATAATAACCCATTCATAATTATTCCACAATAATATAAAACAATCACCGTTTCATCATAACTTAATTAACCCATGGGAAATAAATGAGTTTCATAAAAAATTCCTAAAAAATATTATCATAATCCATCTAGAGAAAGAATATGTATGGTATCATAATAAAATATACCAAGTTTATCCTAAGTAATGTAAAATTATTTTGAAATAAATAAAAAACACTCTTTCAATATTATTAGATAAAATACATTGAAAAATATGAAAAAAAAACTCCCTTTTTAAAATTCTTGAAATCCTTTTAAAAATGTATTTTTTTTAAATGGAATACTTAGATCCTGGTAAATAATTTTAAAATTATACTTTAAAACCAAAAGGTTTTTTAAAAAAATTATAAAATAAATATGGTTTAAAAAATTTCTTTGAGAGGGTATAAGTACACTAATGTCTTCTTTCTAAAAACACAGGATTTAAAAATTTCTTTTATAAATTAAATAATTAATTTTTAAAGTTTTACTTTTAATTTTAAAAAATAAAACACTATTTCATCATCATTTCTACATAATGAAGAATTAAAACCATTTATAAAACCATTTTAAAATAATAAATTAATCTTGGAAAAGAAGAATACTCATAATGGTGAAAGAAAAGGTAAAATTATTTTTCAAAAATATAGTAACCATAATCGTAAAAGAAAAATTATGAGTCGAGTTAAAAATTTAGTTTCAAAAAGGTGAATTATAAAATTTTAAAAACTTTTAATTTTAAAAAAATATTCAATAATGGATCACTTAAAATGACATTAATTTTTTTCAATGAAAAATGTGGAGTGGAAGATAAAATATCTAATCCTGAAAGGAAAATATTTTTGCAATAATTTTTTTAAATACCTTTATTTAAACCCAAATCCTAAATATAATGATATAAATTTCATTTTAAGAGAGGTAAAAATAATTTTAATGATCATTATAAATAAAACATATTTGTATTTCAAAATAATAAAGGAGAACATTGGTGGGAAGAGGGAATATGGGCCTAGAAGAAAAAGATTTCATTTTTAGAGAGTGGATATTATTATTCACATCGTTGAATATTTTGAAGAAATAAATATATAAATTTAATTAAATGTAATAGTATGAAAGGAATTATAATATAATATCTGTACATAAGAAATATATTTCTGTAAAAATGCAGTCAATGAGGAATAATTAGGACTCAAAAAAAGAAGTTGAGTTAAGAAAAAACCCATTATGGAATAAGAATTTTTTTAATAAAAATCCCTTTAAAGAGAGGGGATGAAATTAAAATTAAAATAACATGAATAAAATATAATTCATATTATTTTATATCCAATTTTCAGTATACATACAATTTAAATGAAATTGGGTGTGAAAAACAAAACATGACTGAAAGAAAGGAAATTGAGACAAAACACTCTTTTCTTTTATTCCCACTTAGCTGGACATGCTCTAAAATCTTGTATAACAAAAATAAATACCTTAATCACATAATTAAGAAATATATTAACACATATAACCTTTTATAAACTTAAGTTATTATTAATTATTAAAAAAATGTTAGTTTTATGTATTTTAATTTCATCATCATATGTTATTAGATTCAATTGTTTGTTTGGAACTAGTTTCGTAATGGCGATGTAAATTCTTGTCCATAGATTAAAATTTAATAATTAAAATATACATATAGGTACTCTAATAGATGTTTTATATTGATTGATAATGTTATAATTTCATTTCATAATTATTTTATTTATGATTCATGGTGACAAAGTTCGTGACAAACTTGTTTCGATAATTTTTAATGAACAAAATGATGGCATAATAATAATAAGTTAAATATCAATATAACCATTATAAAAAAATAAATAAAACATTATTTTATAATTGATATTTAATTACATGAGTATTTAAGTTTCTATATTCATCCATGGTACATATTTATATCATTTTTCACATAGGTGGTCAAACCAACCAAAACAAGAACTTATTATAATCAATGGGTGAGTATGGTTAAGAAAGTTATTATTTTGGAGTATTATAATTATTGTAGAAGTATTAGGATATTATTTATATTTTATTCATTTTTTAATCATATTTTAATATATTTTGATAAATATTAAATGTCTAGATGAAAAATGGAATATGTTTCTTCATGGAGACAGTAGTCCACATGTACACATGAGAATGATTCTAATTTTCCATAGAACATAAATAAGATTAAAAATGGTTTATATTTCCAGAATAATAATTATATAAATATAATATTTATTCATTAAATACCCTTTTTAAATGACCATTTAAATCAGTTATGATAAATTAATCATGATGCTTATGGAGGTGTTAGTCTGAACGTAACACAAGAGACGTTTTAATTTTTTGAATGGTTGGGAAGAAGTTAGAAAATGATTTATTCATAAAAAAATAAGTATACTAATAATACGTATTTAATTATTTTAATATAGGTATATTGGATTCATAGGTGGTAGAAGAATAAATAAAGTAAAAGTAATAGAAAATGAGTAATTGAGAATTTTACATTACTAATTTGAAGAGATATTTTAGAAATAGGATTAAATATTTTAGTGTTTGTATTTTGAGAATAATAGAACATTTAAGTTGTTTCATGGAGTTTTGGGTATTTAATTGAGTATTTTTTGGTCAAATTTAAGAGTCCTCAGGTGTGAGGAGAAGTGGGGTGTTGATAACTCCTTTCATAAGAGAGAGTTTTGGAATTTTTCTAATAATAAAAAAAGAAAATTCACCATTAAAAGGTTAAGTGGATCTAATAATGGATAATAATGGAGTGAGGGAAGGGGTAAGCCTCAACCATAAATTTTCATATATGTTTTTAACCCATTTTTAAGTCTTTTACTATAGGACTTTTCACTTTTACCTATTTTTTACTGGGGTTACTAATTTTTAACAATGTAATTTACTTTTAATTATAAAAAATAAATGGGACTTATTACATAATTTGGAATAAATGATTCAAAATATGGAATCCATTTTTTAATATAAAATTTCTAAGGTTGATAGAAATTAATTTTAATATTATTATACACAACGCGTAAAACCATTATTAGAAAAATTGTATTTTTATGATTAAAAATGAAAATTAAGATAAAATTATCAATATTTTTGTTTTTTATGAAATAAATTTATTTTTTATTAACCAAATAATATTTATGTTTCTTTTAAAAAAATCTAAAACTAAATTACCCAATGTGAATAATCTGATAAAATAAACAAGACAAAAATCTATAAGGTTAAACATGATTTTTATAAATTCTAAATTGTATTTTTAAATGAATTATTTTTCTATATAAATATATATTTTCTATACCAAAAGAATTCATAAACTTTTAAATCATTCTTATATTATGATAATGTCATTAAAGTGACAATATTTTCAAAATTAGTATTTTTTATATATTTTGTATTCTGAAAATATTTCATAAACTATAAAATAATTCTTGTATTATGAAAATGACATAAAAGCGATAGTATTTGTAAAATATGTGTTTTCATTATTCACCCAAAATCCATCCTTTTCTAAAAATATTAAAAACCATCATAAGCTAATTTTGACATGATGAACTGAAAAATGAAGTTAATTTTTTAAAATTCATATTTCAAAATTTAAAAAATTAGTTTTTTAAATGAAAATATAAAATATAAAGAGAAAATTGTTTTTCTGAGAAAATGATATTTTAATGTGTTATTAATAATTTTTCATAATAATTTTTAATATAAATAATGTTAATATATTCATTCATATGTTCTTTAAAAGTTGTCAATTTAATTTATTTGGATAAATATACAACACTTTAAAAAATAATTATTTAAGAAAGAATAATCCTTTATAATATTAAATTATATTAATTATTTATCCTCTAAAAGTATATAACAACTCTAGTTTCTTTATTTTGATCTTACACATATTTCTATATATATATATATATACAATTGGATTTTTCCCTAGAGTCGATGTTATGTTTCGGTGTCGCAAGACCCTGGAATTAATATATTAAAAATATTAAAATATATTATAGCATGTTGGCACATCCTTTTAGGATAAATGGTTTTACCACTAATTGGGACCTTGGATGGGAAATCTAAGGACATTTTTTTTGGAACACGGGCTTTACCCTAGGTGTGATATAAAGTTTTTCATCATCAGGAATTTAGTTAGGGGTGACCGTTGGCGGGTGTGTTAAGTGAATTAAATAATTTATTTATTTTATATATATAACAACCCCAAACCCTAACCCTCCTCTATAAATATTTCTCTATAAATAATTCCCAGGGTCAGCCACATAACCTTGAAAGATTGGAGTGGAGAAGGAGAGCTTCATTGGGGTTAGTGGATCAGGAATGGGGATCGATGATGAACGATATAGGGGAATCATGAGAAAAACAATAAATGCAGTAGGATATTCTTATTCTTAATTAGGAGATGTTTTTTCGTTATAGATTAATCTTTTCTTGAGGTAGGTAATGTAATTTCCTGGATTTTAGCCTTATTTGACTCAACTGATGAGCCTAGATTATAGATCTAGTTATTTTATCTGATTTATGTTCATGATCCCATTTTCAATTAGCATTCTTGAACCTTTTTTTATATAATTTATATACCTAATTCATCCTTGATTCCACTTTATGTTATCATTGAATGGTATCCCATGAGAAAATGATTGTATCACCTTGTTTTGGTGATTTTCTCCCCATTTTTCTTCACCATTGTCCCATGAGATCATGGTTCGACATTGTCAGGCTAGATTCAAACACAATTAAACCCCTCAGATTCATAGTGAATGCATGAATGACATTGATATCTATGTTTTATGGATGGATCAAGGTTTTTTTATGGATATGTGTGATTTCTTCATGGATCAAAACCTCATAAGTCAATGGGAGGTATGGTGGCTCCCCTATAAGTTAATGGCGCTCCGATTTCTGGCCACTAGAGGCCAAAAATTGATGATCGAAGGCTCCCCCTTTGGTTTTAGTGGATTTTGGGTGGTCAAATAGTGGTTTAAGCAGTTTATAGAGTCGATCTAAGCTTCCATGTTAACAATATGGGTTTCTAGAAATTTTAGAAGTTCACAACATGTATTTTAGATGAACACACATCGTGTGAACCCTTACTATGATGGCTAGGGTTTCATGTAAAATAAAATATCACACACCGTGCGTCCATACCACACACTTTGTTTTTTTGTTGGTGTCTCTATGTGTTCCCTAGAATTACAAGGGCATGTAAATATCTAGGTACACAAGCATAGACACATCTAGAGTACACAGGCATGGCCAGAGTACATGGGCATGAGGCAGAGTATACAGGCACTAGCTATGGTACATGGGATTACCTAAGGTATCCAAAACACACCATGTATACCATATACATGATGTGTAATTTTTCTTAGGGACTTATGCTCAATATATATTCTTCTTCAAGACTTGGTTTTGGGCCCATGAGTTCCCAATCCTGATCATTTTTTTAAATAGAACACAATTGTGTACTTCATTTTTCCATCAAATATACAACACGAGGTGTAAAAACATGATGCTTATTTTAGTGATGCTTGGCTAAAAAAATGATCAGTTTTGATCATCAAATAGATTCCAAGGTCAGTACTCCCATGCCACATCGGGCACGGGTCCCCCATAATCGTTACATGAGTAGAGGCAGTAATACTTTATACTATAGAGGGTGGGATTCCTCTATCTAAAAAGTGTTAATCCTCTATCTTAGAGATTTGGAGGGGAGTGATTCCTTCACTTGAGCTTGTTCTCCCTCAATTGTGGATTATAGAAGCACTGAGTGACCCCCTCTATTTTAATTATTGTGAGGTTGTGTGTGGTCTAGGAATCAGAGTTCGACCTTTGGGAGCTACAGGCCGACTCATTATTCTTAGTTGGATATAAATATGGTGACCCCCTTTCTCTCTTCACATGGGATTATTTTGAGCATATTTAATGTTGGTTTCTTTTCCCTCTTGCTTTATGGGTTGAGCTAACCATTTCTATTTCAATTGCTTCCCTCTAGGTTTATTGGGATATTTACCGGGTATATATATACTCACCCATGCTTGGGATTTTCCCCCATGTGTGGAGTCTTATGCAGATTATAGGTAGATCGGTATTGATATTGGTGGACCTATTTTCAGTGGAATATATCTATTCTTGGCATTGAATGTGTTCGGCTGTCTTCCTTGTAGATTTTGAGCTATGTTCTCTTTAGTATTTCTCCTTTTATAGTTATTGTTAGGTTGGGACCACATTTTTGGCTGGGCATGTATTTTAACCTTTATTTATATTATATTACTTGGTCTACACTTTGATTTTTTTTCCTAGAGGTTGTTTCATTCATGGTTTACACTCTAGATGTTTCATTACTTTATTATATATTTATATTGTTTCACGAAGCTTTTTGTGTGAGTGCATACATGTACTTATTCTAAGGACTCTCATTCTAGTGTTAAGTATACTCAGTTCTTGTCACTTTCCCCTATCCAATTGTAGGTGTTCTTGGAGTGTCAAACACAACTTACATCCAATTAGGCAGGACCCGATGGTTCGAGTTGTATAACCTTGAACTTTTAATTCATTAATAAAATCCTTCTTCCACTTCATTTCCTCCTTAGTTTTTAATTGATCCTTGTTTGGGTAAAGTCTAGAGTGATTGATAAGCTTATATAAGCTTTGAGTTGGTGATGTTCTCTAAAAAATTATGATACCGCGTTGTAGAATTGGTGGCTACACCATGGTGGCAGTGGCACCACATTGTATCATAATTTTCTACAACATAGTGGTATTGTGGTATTAGGGATATGCCACAGTGGAAAGGGGGTACACCATAGTGAATCCTATTGAGGATTTGTGTCATAGCCTTTGCCATGGAGGGTTGTTTGGGAATGCTACACCATGGTGTGTTAAACCATGCCTTAGGACCTTCTCTGTGTCAGTTTTAAACAACTAATAAAACTGTACGGGAAACATCAGTCTTAAGAATTTAAGCCTATTATATAGGATTTTTCTTCTTTGATTATAGGAAGATACATTGGATCATTAATGGGGATTTAATTAGGGGGTTTAAATGTGAAGTTTTACCCCTAAAAATATCATTTTCACTCTTCCAATCAGTATTGTTCTACGAACATTGAAGAACTGTAGTGAATCCACACTATAGTACCTCCCCCCTACACCATATCATTTCTTTCTTCAGTATGTTTCTATGCCATATTCATCCTCCTTTACCTATGGTGGTTTATTTCTGGTGCACTTCTACACCACTATTTTTTTTCTTATCTATGTCATAGAAGTTCATTCCCATGCCACAAAATTTCACCCCTATATTGTAGTGTTCTATCATGTGATGTTTTTTGTCTCCTATACACCTCCCTTCTTCCAAATGAGCTTGAAAAAAT
Source organism: Viscum album (assembly GCA_963277665.1). Taxonomy (NCBI): domain Eukaryota; kingdom Viridiplantae; phylum Streptophyta; class Magnoliopsida; order Santalales; family Viscaceae; genus Viscum; species Viscum album. The sequence continues at coordinate 1,331,902,792 of OY728132.1, read as the reverse complement.
TCTTAATGGTGATAAACCTTGAGATTGGTTGGAATAAAAAAAATCTGGTTATTGTGTGAAAAAGTGCAGGTGATATAACTATTGATGATAATTAAAATTGACGTTGATAACTTGAGGTAGGAATACGTTGAAATTTTCATAAGTTTTATATAGGCTATTATCACGATTTATTATTTAAATGTGTAGCCCTAATAAACATATTTATTATTCTTGATCAAATGTGGTGTGTGTGTTTGTATCCATGACCTATGATTGTGCTTTTTACATATTGATTTTGATGATTATGATGCTTTCTAGTATAATGTGTTGTTTGATCTTTAATATATATTTTGTATCATACATATTTTCTTCTTATATTCAAAATTTGAGCATATATTTTTGGCTTATTGATCAACCTGTGAGAGGTTACACATACTTGGGGATATCCACTCGATAAGGATGTTCTATACTTTTGGTTAGCATGTACTTGGACTATTCTAGTTAAGAGGATGTGTCATATGCTTAGGGATATCCATTCAAAATGGATGTGTTATACATTGGTTGGCATGTGAGATTTAATGCATGATTTGGGATATTCACTCAAGATGGATGTGCTAAAATTTGGGTTAACATGTACATGGACGATCATAGTTAGTAGAATGTGCCACATATCTAGGTCTATCTATTGAGGGGGTATGTCTGGTTGATTACCAATTTTTATACTAAAATGGTGCTGAAGAAGGTATGTTTCTCCCGAAATGGTGTCAAAGTAGGTAGATCCAGTCCCTATAAACCCGACATATGTATTTTTTTAAGTGAAATATTTTTTTATATCTATATCATGTTTACAATCATGGAATGAACTTGTATATTTTATGCACTAATGTTAAATGTCATTGGTGGTGTTCTACTGAGTCTTGTACTAGCACCCTGCTCAGGTTTTTCAGTGTACATATAGATTTCATGACTAATGATTTTATAAAGGTAAAGGGCCTTGTGGTGGATAGTTGAATTGGTTTAGTAGGAGGATGTGTTCATTTATGGATGGAGTTATAGTGGGATATCTGCTACTACTGTTATTTACTAGCTTTACCTTCACCTTGGATCCTTTTTTTGTTTTGTTTAGTATATCATATATTCTATACTTCAATTTCTATATTTACTCTAATTATTTATTTTACTAGTTATTTATTATTTGATTTATTTCATGATACTAAAGGTATAGTATCTCTACTAATGGACTTAGAACATCATTGTTAGTTTGCAGCCTCTTGCATATAGGGAGGAACACATGAGGTCATGTGAAACTCTAGCTTAGAACAAGTGGTTTGGGTTTGGATTTTACATGGGTCATGAAAGTGTAACGCCCCGACCCCAGCTACCCAGAGTCGGTGCATTATTACATAACATTGGCATGATCACAAGAAAGATCAAATCCCGAAAGACCGATTGGTTTAGTAGCCTTGGAAACACTAGATATAATCATAAAGTTTTACATTACATTTAAAAGTGAAAAACTACTACAACAACAAAGTCTTCATATCCACACTATTAACCCCTCATAATATCCCTGCAAGTCATTCATAATTTACTTCTTCACTACCTGGGAAAAATAAAACATAGAAAAGGGGTGAGCTCAAATGCCCAGTAAGGATAACAATATAGCGGAACATTCAAAATAAGCATAAACATTTAAGGCAATGAATTACTAAAACAAAAGCCTTTTAAAATTGAACTTCAACATAGTATGGAAAAAGTAAAATGAAATAATGCCATTTACTTGTTCACATGGATATTCTACTAATCGAATAATCACATGCAATATCAATAACCACTTTCATAATTATGGAATGCATAATGTCAAACGTTAATTTCATTATCTAGGCCTCATCCCAAGACCTAGGGGTTACTTCTAACCGGAACCCAACCCGGAGTGCCTCTAATAACCGGACACCAACCCGGAGTGCCTCTAATAACCGGACACCAACCCGGAGTGCCTCTAATAACCGGACACAAACCCGGAGTGCCTCTAATAACTGGACACCAACCCGGAGTACCTCTAATAACCGGAGACCAAACCGGAGGGCTTACTTTTACCAGTCCCTAACCTGGAGGGCTTACTTTAACTAGTCCCCAACCTGGAGGGCTTACTTTTACCGGTCCCCAACCCGGAACATACTTGTTTAGCACATTCATCTGAAGAAAAGTTTGAAATATAACATAAACATTTGGGTTAAAACTAGCATACGAAATGTCAATAGTTTCACCATAAACTATGAATGGTATAAAATAGCACATCCACATTCAAACATATCACAAAACCTTCAATAAAATATAGAAGTTTTGTATTATAATAAATCAACTTCAAATAATCTTAAAATCCATCAAAGGATGTTGACATAGATGAAATCAAAATTCTTTTAAAAGAAGTATCTCCTTTTATTTTGAAAACATTTAAGATCCATATAAAATAAAACATTTTCTTTGAAAATATTCTTATAAGCTTGTAAGTAAAGCTTCGACAATTTTATAACGGCGGAAAGTAACCGCACCCGCCGTATAAGTTAAAAAAAACATTCTTACCTCAATTCTGTCGAAAAGGTTAAAAAGGACCTTGTTTTGAAAACGACGGAAAGATTCCTTTATAAACCTCTTATAAAAAGTCAAACAAGGGTATAAATGACTTTAACCCATATTCTTGTAAATAGTAAAAATGTTTTGAAATACATTTTTAAGAAACATGGATGTGGATGATAAAGAGATCCCAGTAGATTATTACGTATAAACAACCTCGGATAATGAAGAGATTGTGAAATAACCCTTACCTTGTACTTTTCCTTGGTTGGGGTAGGTTAACCTCCTGTATAATGGTGAAATAATTGTTATTAAATTATAAAAGAATCATATATATTAATATGATATCATATATGATCTTTTAACATTGATTTGTTAATAATATCTTAGAATTATCGTCGTTTCGGGTGTTAACTTACTCATTTTCTTTTATATGTTTTGTTACATAAGTCATGTTTGTTGTATCTTATTCATATACAGAATGATATCAAGTCCTTAAACATCATTTTTAAATCATTAAATGATAATTATACTTGAATGGATACGATGGAGAATGAATCTCATCGCGTTCGTGGAGACGGTAGTCCGTACGTACGCACGAACGCTACTTCCATTTAATTTTTATTTTAAAAGAATCGAATCCAAATGATACATAGGTATATTACTATTCCAGTATAATATAATATTTTATATATGTTACTTAAGTTCATTAACACCATCCTTTATACGTTCCATGTGTGGTATGAACGAGTCATATCATTTTAAGGGGGCGGTAGTCCGCACTTCCTCAAATGAAATTATCGTATGTATATACAACATGAAACGAATAATGGTATGAAATAAAATGGAATTACAGAAGCTTATATATAAAATATATATCATTAATACCATATTTAATTACAGTTCCATCATAATGGCCACCATGAGAGGCGGAAAGATGTATTTGAACAATCATCGTTTCATGAGGCGTTAATTTTCCATCCACAGAAACATTATGTTCATCATCCATTAGATGGAGTTGTGTGTATGTGTAGTTTGAATACTTCTTATAACAACATCCTAGTATATTTAGGATACTGGTGTTGTTACAAAAGAAGGGAAATAAAAAGATTTTGGGGGTTGGAGAAGCAAAATAAATGAAAATAATTTAAGAGAAATCGTTACCTTTAATTTAGGTAACTCACTTTGGTTTGAACCAAAGGACTTCTTGAAATGCTTTCTGCCTAAGGGGAAGCTTCAAGGAGGAGGAGAGGGATGTGGGGAGCTTATTTGGGCAGATTTTGGACGAGCCAAGTGGCTTGAGAGGTGTGAGGAATGAGTAGAAGTGGTCTCCTTTTATAAGGGAGAGGAGGGGCTCTTTAGGAAAGTGTGAAAGTATTACTTTATAATATATTTGTATTCGGTTTATAATGGTCCAAAAATCATTGAGGTCGAATATAATATGACTCATATTCTACATAACATCAACCAATAAGAATTGGACAGGTTTTAGATAATATTTTAATCATTATAATCTTATTTATTTAAATGATTTATTAATGAGGTAAACATTGCATCATTATTGTGTCATTAATAATTTAAATTAGTTGATGTCTAAAAATTATAAATAAAATATCATTATGTAGGAAATCTTTTTAGCTTTCTAATGAATATTTATAATCGAAAATCCAACATGTATAACCCTATGTAAAAATTGTTCTTCTAAAAGATGTAAGCTTATGCCATTTTTATTTTTATTTTAACTTTATTAATATAATGTGTCATTATCACTTACAAGTGGATCCATGGGGTCCCAAAATAGACCCAAAGATTCCCATGGTCGACCATGTATCAACCAATAGGGTTAAGACACGTTTTAGGGTAATTTAGTATTATTATAATATTATTTTTTTAACCCTTATTTACCGGATTTACCCTTAACCATGGTAAATAAAATATTTACCACAGTAATTATTCAAAATGTCTAAAAATAAAATTTACCTATTTACACAATTTGGACATCCTGATTCCAAATATGGAATCCATTTTTCTAAATTCAAAACACAGAAGTGGCAGAAATTAATTTAAAATTAATTCCCGCTGTCAAAACAAAAAGCGTGTTTTTTAAGAGATAATAACTATCAAAAGATTGACACTTGTTTATGTTCGGTTTAATTGTAAAATTATGTCCAATGACCAACATTATATTAAATGGTAAAAATATATTCTAAATATACTCTAAAACCACTCAAATTCATGATTTATCACTATTAATTATTTTGATTAAAAAAGTTGTTTTTAATTAAAATTTAGTAATTTTCACTATTCATCAAAATATTAAAGTTATCCGAAAAGTACCAAAATTTCATCTTAGGCTAAATTCGATATTCCGAATCCAAAAATGAAGTCCATTTTGAAATATAAAGTATATATAATTTCGAAAAGTAGGTATTACTATTCATAACGGCTAGTTTGATTGGTTGTGGTGTGTGTTAAAACTCAAGGTTGCGTACAACACACGCTACTGTATTATTCAAAGAAAGCGTACTGTGGAAGCTTGGGATGTTTCATTTTAAATTTTTGATGTCCCCATTTAGTCAAAAAGTTTAAAATATTGTATTTAAAAAGGGTTCACTATTAAAAGTTGATAAAAGTGCAATACTGAAAATGAATTTGTTCTTGCATTATATCTAAGAAACTCATAATATGGATTCTAAAATTATAAGGATTATATAAAGTTTAAAATTTAGATAATACTATTCATAACCTCTTTTGAATGGCTTTTAAGTCATGATGTGATTGAACTCGGTGTTGCGTGTAGTGCAAGTTATTGAATTATTTTGAAGAAATAACACACTATGAAATCTTGGGGTGTTACAGAAAGAGTGGTATTAGAGGTTTTTTTTTCTAAGGTTTGTGTTTTAAATTGGGATTCTTGTGATGAATGCTTTGGGAATTTAGGTAAACGATGTCAGGGTGTCTTGAGTTAGGCTCTCAGTCCATGTAACCCAATGTCAGTGTAAAAGTTGACATACCTATTCAGTAAGAATCTAACTACCTACTTATTTAATGATCATGTTGATACATCAGTTTTAGGGAATCCAATAGTATATGCATAATATAGGATTGGGTATTTTTGGATTTCATTTCCTTCTTGATTCAGCTATCCATATATTCTCATTTAAACAGAGTATGTCTTGTTAACTTTTAGGATGCCTCCACAATGACAGTTAACTAGAATACTGATAAAAGATCATGATGATGATTAGTTGAGTGATGAGAACTCATTTAAGGGACCCACTCATGAGTTTTTTCTTATATGAGATCATAGAGCAGTGATACAACCTTTTGAGATTCCAATAGTTCCAATGGGTCAAAACAATGATTCACACCAAATTAGTATGTTAAATGAGTTACAATGATAGATACCAAAAAAGTTTCCTCATGATCCAGAACCTAAGGAAAAAGAGGATTGGATCGAGGCAGTGGTATGAGTTAATAGTCCCATTCATACCCCATCCAATTAGATGATTTCCCTTATAGAAAGTATTCTTAATGGATTAGTAGAAATCTGATGGATTATGATCACTCAAACTCATAATAAGGGGACTCTTTCAAGGTTATACTTTCATTAGTTGTTCTAAGATGAGTATTAACCTTTAATCTTGTGATCTATGTGGATTTTTGGGCTTCTCAAGCTATAGTAGGGTGATATGTCAATTGTTGGGTATGTCATGATGTTTACCAACCTCATGTATTACTCTCTTGATATGGTTTGATATGGATACTTCCAGGTGTGGAAGTTTGATCAGGTACTTCATAAAGACATCCATTCTAGCGCAATTTCCTTGTTCATTCTTACTTATGCTAGAGTGATGGAGTGGTATTTGGTTAAAATAGATTAATAGAAAAGGTAAATTGGGTGGATGGTAAAAAAAATGGGACATCATGGGTTTGAGTCATCTATAATGGCTATCAATAATCATACGTTAGGGTCTTGGTATAGGATCCATACTGATACTAGGACTCAGTCATGCAGATATATAGCATAGGGTTCACACAAAGGATCCAATCAGCCCGATGATGGGATATGCTATGATTATGATGGTCGAGTTCACATAGATCATGATTTTCTAGCCCGAAATGTTGAGGAAGGTTGAAAGGAAATGGATAGACTGCCATTGTAGAGATATCATTGTGATTAGGGATCTCCCATGCATGGCTAGGGTGGCCCCCATTGAGGTTGTATTGATATAGAATTAAGTGGAGCTATAGAGGGAGGAGTTTCAGGTGGAGGATGATGTTATGAACTACACCCACCACCCCCACCAAGTCTCTCATTCCAAACTCAAAGGTCATATGGTAAATAGAGAGAGATAAGTTTCAAGCTATGAAAGGATATAACTAGGATTCTTATGAGATGATTTGAGGTATGATCTATGTCTTATTTAATTTTCTCCAGTACTTATAGAAATAAGAATGAGTCATTACTTTATTTATATATCCTATGTACATGAGTTATATCTTCCATTTGAGTCTTTAGAACAACATTTTTTATTAGATCTTCCAACATGGATTGATTATTCCATATCACACATCTACCAGTAGTGATAGTTATCACTTAGTGGAGAGTTTCTCATGGGACTTCTTGGTCTTCATGATAAAACCTAATGACATCATCTTGGGTATGGATTAGTTACCCACAATTCATGCCTAGATTTAATTTCGTCACGGTAGAGTTAGATTCGTTTGTATAAATGGGATGATATTCTCCTACTTGGGTGAAGAGATCTTTTGGCTGAGTAGGTGGGGATCACAAGAAAAAAGATACAACCTATCACCAATTAGATGGTAAGTTTGGACCTTGTTATAATGATATCTTCAAGCATATGGACTCTAGCGGTTGTAGATTATTATATGGATGTATTTCTTGAAGATGTTTCAAGACTACCTATAAGGTGGGAGATTAAATTTTGCATCGAATTTAACCTCAAGAAAAAACCAATTCCCTCTGTGGCATATCAAATGGACCCCACAGAGCTCTAGAAGCTGAGGGTGTAGTTGGAAGACCTTTGATAGAAAGGTTTTATTAGAACCAATGGCTCTAGTTCTATTCATAAAAATGATAAATGGGAGATAGAGTATTTTTTTACTGTCATCACCTGAATTAGGTAACGATCAAGAATAAGTACCCCTTATTTAGGATTGAAGACCTTTTAAATCAGTTCAACGGTGTGATTTGGTTCTAAAAGATTTATATCAGGTTTGACTACCATTAGTTGAGGGTTCACAAGGATGATATTATTAAGATGAGGTTCTTATATCTCTATGGACACTATGAGTTTCTTGTGATGACTTTAATTGTGAATAATGATTCTACTGTGTTCATGGATCTTATGAACTAGATATTCCATCCATACATGGATCAATTCCTAGATTTCTACAACAAATGAAATTCCTATATACTCTGTGTTAAAGGAGGAGAATACAGATAATTTGAGGATTTTCGTAGACTTACTATGGGAGCACCAGTTTTATGGTAAGCTCTCAAAGTGTCATTTTTAGATCCATATGGTTCATTTTCAAGGGCATGTAATCTATTATCAAGGTTTGGTTATGGATCCAGTGAATATTGATGTAGTGCATGCTTGGGAACCACCTAAGAGCATGTAGGAGTATATATTTCTCGGTTTATAAGGGTACTACCAAAGTTTCATGATATATTTTTTTAGGATTACGTACCCTTTGACTACCTTGATGCGGAAATGTTATCCATTTTCATAGGATGAGTAGTGTCAGAGAGCCTTCCAAAAGACATGTTAGAGGTTGATCAGTGTTCTTGTGTTGAGGCTACCGAAGGAGGTAATTGAGTATGTGGTATTTTTTGATGCCTCTGAAGATGGGCTAAATTGAGTATAGGTGAACAAGTAAGCAGTGATCACGTATGGTTTGAGGTAGATGAGGCCCCATGAAGAATAATTACACATACCATGACTTATATTTATAAGTGGTAGTATTCATCCTGAAGATGTGGAGGAATTATCTTCTCAGACAGTGTTTCATTTGTTACTTAGACCACCAAAGTCATAGGTACATCTTTACCCATATAAATATCAACCTTAGATGTAGGATTTGGTTAGAGTTTCTTTAGGATTATAAATTTTATATAGTCTAAACTCTAGGGAAGGTAAATTTTTTTGTATATACCCTTAGTAGTAAATCGCATTCTCACTTAGTGGAATAGTTGTGAGAGCAGTTGGTCTTATTATAGCTGAGTCTGGTGGATTAGAGGGGTGTAGCTTATCTTCAGTCGATAGTGGTGACTCCACAAATTCTTTAGCATGTGAGAGAGGAATAGTTGGTTGGAATCTACTATGAGTTTCTACATGACTAGATATCCTCATGAGATACATCATATGGATTTTATGAAGGAGGGTGCATGTTATCTTTTTCTTGGGATGGATGGTTTTTTCTATCATATTTTATGAGAAGGTATTGAGGGATATTAATACATCCATTTTGGACATACATCTAGGTGTTTTGAAGATGTACACAGGCCTTTATAGGTAGTTTTGGTCGTCTGACATGAGACAAATCATTGTGGAGTTTGTTTCTCATTGTCTCACATATCAGAAGATAAAGGTTGAACATAAGCTTCCAATAGGTTTGTCACAACCTCTTGAGATACCATAATGTAAGTGGTATGGAGTATCAATGGATTTTTTAATTGTTCTTCCATGGATATTGAGAGCCACTATATTATTTAAGTGATTTTTGACTAACTTACCTGGTTGGAACACTTCCTTCCCATTAGGGAGTAGAGTACAGTTGAGATTTCAGGGTGGTTATATGTGTGGGAGATCATCATGCTTCATGGGGTACCCATGATGATTGTGTCTGACCATAATTTTTGGTTTATTTCATGGTTGTGGAGAGTATTTCAAGAGGCTTTTGGGACCCAATTACAGATGAGCATATTATTTCACTCCCATACCAACCAACATACCAATAAAAACATCCATGTGTTGGAGGATATTTTAAGAGCTCAAGTTTTGGAAATTTTTTGAAGATGGGAGGATCAATTGGAATTCATGGAGTTTACCTATAATAATAGATATCACCTCACTATTGGTATGAAACAATTCAATGCATTGTATTGGAGAACTTGTAGTTCACCCCTATGCTAGACAGATATTGGAAAGACATATCATGTTGGGATAAAGCTGGTGAAGGAAATTATAGAGAAGGTTTAGGTGATCCATGAGTATATGAAAATAGTCTAGATCTAATATAAATCTTATACAGATTGGTGTCATAGGAATTTGGATTTCAAATAAGGAGACCATTCTTTCCTAAGATTTTCTCTATAATGAGGATTTCATAGATTTGGTTGGGGAATTACGCTATCCCCGGGGTTCATTGGGTCATTCTAGATCCTACGTAGTTTTGGTGAGGTTTCTTATCTCTTGGAATTAGCCCCTCAGTTGGACCGAGTTCATGAAATCCTTTATGTGTCATAGCTGAAGAGATATATGCACAACCTAAGATATGTTATTGACTAGGGTGTGCTCGACATCAATGATAGATCCACCTTCACAGAGTACCCAATGGAAATTGAATATTGATAGGAGAGGATCCTACATAGATGGATAATTCCCCTAATTTGAGTTCTTCATTAGTATGGGAGTGTGTAGGAGAACTCCTGGAAGTGTGAGATCCAGATGCATGCTTAGTACCTCCACATTTTCATGTAGCTGGTCCTTTCTAGGGAAAAAATCCTTAAATAAGGGGAGAATGTAACAAATCCATTTTTTATAGTTTAATCTTTTGAATATCTCTATATTTATATCTGGATTTATCCTCAGATTCATCCCTATGTTTGGGTTTTTTAAAACCTTGTAATTAATATATTAAGAATATTAAAATATATTAAAGCATGCACATGCATATTTTCAGGATCAAAGGTTTTCCAATTGATCAAGAACTCAAATGGGAAATCCAAGACCATGTTTGTTTCTAGAACATGGGGTTTACCTTAGGTGTGAAATAAAGTTGGTTAGTGTTCGGTGTTCAATTATAGGTGATTGTTGGCTAATGAGTTAAGTGAATTAAATAATTTATTAATTTATTTTATTTAATAGCCACAAATCCTAACCCTACTTTATAAATACATCATTATGAAGAATTCCTAGGGTAATAGTCATAACCCTAATAGATTAGAGAGGATGAGGAGATCTTCATTGGTGTTTGTAGATCAGGAAAGAGGATCATTGATGAATGATCAAGGAGAATTGTGAGACAGACAATGAATATAGGGATGTCATCTTCTTTTTCTCTAGTAGACATGTTCTTCACCAATGATCAATATTTTCAGGATTTAGGGAATTTTATTTCATGGATTTATTCCCTATTTGATTTAATTGATCAGTATTGGTTATATATCTACTTATTTATTCTGATTTATTTTCTTTGCATGAGCCCATTTTCAATTAGCATCCTTGAACTTTTTTTATTTATATCATCTTCACCCTTTATTTACCCTTGGTTCCACTTTGTGTAACAATTGTATGGGATCGAACTAGAAAATGATTATATCATCCTGTTCTTTTTCTTTTCTCCCCATTGTTCTTCACTATTGGACAATGGGTCATGTTTCAATATTGTCAGGGTGGATTCGAGCATAATCAAACCATTATATTCACAGTGGATGCATGAATGAGATGGATATCAATGTTTTACAGATGAATCATTGTGTTTTTTAGGTTTTGGGTTATTTATTTTATGGACTTAAACCTCGTATAGTGATGGGAGGTGTAGAAGATCCCTAATGGGTGAATAGTGCTTCGATTTCTGGTCATCGGAGTCTTGGAATCTATGATTGGAGGACCACCCTTCGGTTTCAGTATATTTTGGGTGGTCAAATGGTGGTGGAAGTAGTGGATAGGTCATATATGATATCTTTTGTAAATATCATGGGTTTATGGAAATTTTAGAAGCACACGGTGTGTACTTTAGATGAACACATGGTGTGTGGACCCTTGTTGTGGTGGCTAGGTTTTCACAGAAAATAAAATATCACACACCCTATGTCCAGACCACACATCATGTGATTAATTTTTGGTGAATTGGTGTCTACCCATGGATAAAGTAGGTATGTATAGTTCTAGGTATATAGGTGAAACTAGGGAACATGGGCATGGACACTTCTAGAGTACACAAACATGACCAGAGAAAACAGGCACGGGCCATAGTATAGAAACATGGGTTGTGGTACATAGTCTTACCCGGGATAGCTAAGATACTCTATGTATGCCCTATACATGCCATGAACATTTTACCAGGGACATATACCTTGTGTATCTCCCTCTTTAGGACTCAGTTTTGGGACTGCGATTATCCTATCTTGAGTATTTTTCTATATAGAATGTGATGGTGGAATTCATTTTGGTACCAGAGATATGAAATGAGGTGTATAAGAATGATTTTTTTTACTTTAGTGATTCTTAGATAATGGTTGTGATTGGGTTTGATCATTAGAGAGATGTGAGGTTTGGAACTCCCCTACTACATCAGGGTGTAGGTCCCCCATAATATTTATAGAGGTAGAGTCGATACTCCCCCATACTATAGAGGTTACAAGCCCTCTATCTATAGAGAGTTACTCCCCCATATTTGAACTTCGATGGGGAAAGTTTCCTCAACTACTATGGAGCATGGTAACGAGGAGCGGGGACCTCTACTTTGATTCTTGTGAATTTTTTCAAGGTTTTGGTCATCAAGGTTGGACCTTTGGGAGATTCAAGTTAAAATATCATTTAAATCTAGATATGAAGATGGATATCCCCTTTCTCTCTTTTCTTCATAATCTTTTGAGCATATCAGATGTTGGGATTCTTTTCCCTATTACTTTATTTTTTGAGCTGATTGTTTCTACTTCTATAGCCTCCCTATTGGTTTTTGAGTAATCCTAATAGGTATGTATATACTCAACCTTTAATGGTAATTTACCACATGTGTTGTGTCTAATTCAGATGACAGGTAGATTAGTGGTGATATTGGTGAACTTAGTTTTGGTGGAGCATAGAAGCTCTTGGTGTTAACCATGTTTGGTGGTCATCCTTAGAGATTGTGATTTAGGATCTCTTTAGTCTTTACCCTTTTCAAGTTATTGTTAGGTTGGAACCTCATTTTTAGTTGGGTCTATATTTTACCATTTATTTATATTATATTACTTTGTCTACACTTTGATGTATTTTCCTATAGGTTTTTACATTCATGGTTTACACTCTATATGTTTCATTATTTTACTATATCTCTACATTACATCATGGATATTGTTTTGTGAATTCATATAGGCACTTAGGATATAGCCTCCCATTTTAGTGTTAATAATATACAGTGCTTTTCTCCAACCCTATCCTATTGAAGGTGGGATTTGAGTGACACACTCGGATTACCGCAAGCCAGACGAGCCTAGGGGGTAGGTTCGTAATAATGTACGAAATTTTAGTTGTTTAATATCTTTTTATTTACTAGAGGTTTTATTATTATTATATTTTTCTTAATAATATTCATATAATATGTTACAGATCATTTTATTTCTATGTTTCATGTGGATAAAGCAATCAAAAACATTATATTTATTTAAAATAAATATATATAGTAAAATTTTGGGTCATTACATTCATATCTATTAAATATAGAGTCATTGAAATTTTAATTATTGTTCACAAATAAAAGAGTCTATAAAATGAATAAGAAACTAAAAATATATTTTATATTGGGATATCAACCTCATAATATTAGATTCTTGGAGACTCTTCATTTTCCTCATAAGAGGAATGTATTGATATTTTCCTTTATCTTAACAATTTGTACAAAATATACTTCCTTAGTTAGTTATAGAAGTTACAATGGACATACCTTTCAAAGCATCATTTTCATGATCCTATTTCCAACTAAATACTATAACCAGAATAGTTATGATAATATCTAATAAAATAAAATTAAATGATCAAATGAATATGAAAACTTAATCTTTTAACGTCTTCTCTAATGGAACCATAATTTCAACCTATGATACATTAAATTCCACTATGGCATAATTGGATCGATATATAACTCCTTCAATTTATCCTAGGTTTTCCATGGTCATTTATATATTAGGTTTTCTAACAAAAATATATTAAAATCCCTCATAATGGTTCATAAAGAAAAATTAATTAACCAAAGCATATCCCATGGGAGTGTCAAACCAAGTGTGCACTTAGGTTGTTTTGTCATGCACTGAGTGATGATTTAGTTAATACCCAATATGATCATTTAGGGTTACTAGACCTCAATATATTTATTCTAGAGCCTACATAAAATTATATTATCTATATAGTGATTTCATTGATAGGAAATTACATGATCTATACTTTACCAAATCTTTTGGATGTTATCTAATACTTAGACTTATCCATAGGATTTTCAAAAATATTATCCCTATTAATCTCCAAAATTAACTAAAATAATATCAAAAAATAAATAAAACCAACTCTGATACCAAGGAAGGTTCCCCAAACCCTCACTCCTAGTTCTAGCACTAAAAACATATACTCTACACATATGCTTTCATATGAAGTGAGATGACCGAAGCTAACCTTATATATATTTCAAAAATTTAAACATTACATCTAAAAATAATCACATAATCCCAAGAATGGAAGGTTTAGTGTCTTTTAGGATCAATGATATGATAAAATTATTTTACTATACTTGTGAACATTTCTTTATAATTGAACCATACTAGGATCCCTTTTAGACTACTTATAAGTTATAAGCATCTTTATGACATGGGGAATGGAAACATAAGAAATGATTGATCTCAAATAATCAGTAATGGAAAACTTATCAACATTAAATTATGTGTTATATCATAAGAATATGAGAAAACATGAGTAGGGGAGAAATATTTTATTAAAGAGAACATGAAACAATAAGAGTTTCTTATAAGTTATGATAGAAGGAAATTTAATCTCAAATAAAAAAACTTGTTCTATAGAATAAGAGTGTGATAAAATGAATAAGGGCCATGCAGACTCATCACAAATATATTACATAGAAATATTTGATGTCATTAAAACATAGTTAAATAAATAATTATTGTACAAAACATAATCCTAGGGAATCATCATATTGTGAGCATATCCAAGAAGGTCCACCCTTTATGTTGTGATAATATCCAATAAGGCTCACCATTTATGTAGTGAGTATAATATAATAAAGATAACCCTTTATGTTGTGATAATAATCCAATAAGGATCACACTTTATGTTGTGTTTGTAATCTAAGAAGGAACAACCTTTATATTTTGAGCATAATCTAGGAAGGCTCACCCTTTATATTGTGTATAAATATAAGTTTTCCCATGATTCATTTTCTCATGAAAAATAAAACCTTAATCAATGAATTATAATAATTTAATAGACCCAAACAACCACATAATAATAAACCATTAAAAATTATTCCATGAGAACATAAAACATTCATAATTTTATCATAGATTAATTAACTGATGGGAAAGAAACTGGTTTCATGAAAACTTCCTAAAAAATATCATTATAAGACATCAATAGAAATAAGGTGGATGGTATCATAAGAAAATATCCCAAATTTATCTTAAATAATGTAAAAGGAATTTAACATAAATTAAATAAAACTTTTTAATATTATTGGATAAATCACTATGAAAAATAATAAATATCCCTTTTTTAATTCTTAAACTCTCATTAAAATTGATTTCTTTAAAATGAAATAATTTGTGCTTGGTAAATAATTTTAAAAATACACTTTAAAACCAAAAGTGTTTTTTGAAAAAAAAAATATAAAATAAATATTATTTAAAAAAACATTATTTTATAAGGAATAAAGACACTAAATACTTCTTTCTTAAAAACACAAACATTTGAACTCTATTTTTTAAAATTAAGAATTAATTTTTTAAATAAAAATTTTACTCTTTAAAACTAAATAAATATTTCCTTATATGTTCATAATAATTAAGAACTAAAATAATTTTAAAAAATGAAAGTAATCTTTGTAAAGAAGACTTCTCATAACACTGGAAGAAACTATAAGAGTATTTAGAACATGCCTTTACCATAGTCGTAAAATAAAAAGTTGTGGTTCACATTAAAAATACATTTTCAAAAATGTTAAGTGATAAATTTTACATTCAAAAATATTATTCCTTAATGGGGCCTTAAAGAATACATAATGGATTTTCATAGAAAAATGTAAAGTGGAAGATAAAATATAAAATCATGAAGGGAAAATATTTTTGTAATATATTTTAAAAATACATTTATTAAAGCACACATCATAAAGTGAGTGATAAATATTTCATTTGAAAAGTGTTAAATATAAATTTTAAAATAAAATAAAATATAACATATTTTTATTTCAAAATAATAATGGATAAACTTATCGAAAAGACTAAATATGGACATGGAAGAAAAAGAGATTATTTAGAAATAATGAGTATTATTCTTAATAACATTAAATTTTATAAATAAAAAATCCATAAATTTAATTCCCTAGAAGATAAGGAGGAAATAAATTATAATATTATAATATAATAGAATAAAATTATTTTGTAAAACCACAGTCAAATAAGAATAATTATGACTCAATAAAAGAAGTTAAGTTAAGAAAAACACCATATAGATTAAGACACATTTTAATAAAAACCCCTTGAAAAAGAGAGAATGAAACTAAAATTGAAATACCATTAATAAAATATAATTCATGATATTATATAAACAATAGTCAATATGAAAATCATTTAAGTTAAATTTGGTGCATAAAAAAACATGTCTCAAAAAAGGAAATTGAAATGAAACACCCTTACCTTTTATTATCGCTTAGTTGAACATGATATAACCTCCTGTATAAAAAATGACTATCTTAATTAAATATTTTTTAACCCTATTCATACAAATATCCTTTTAAAAGTATAATTTATAATTATTTATTAAAATTTTTTTAATTACTTATATTTTATTTTAATTATCAGATGTTACTATCTTCAATTGATTGTGTAATACTAGTTTTATAATGGTGGTGTCAATTCTTGTTTATAGATTCAAAGTTAACCAATAAAAGATAATTATAGGTACTTTAATATATGTTTAATAACTATTTATAATGATTTTATTTCATTCCATAAGTATTTTAGTTATGATTCATGATAATGAAGTTGGTGATGAGCCTGTTTTGGTAATTTTTTACGAACAAAAAGATGGTACAATAATAATAAGTAAAATCTTAATATAAATCTTAAAAAATCATGAAAAAAAGAATTATTTTCTCATTAATGTTTAATAAAATAGTTATTTAAGTTTCCATAGTTGTCTATGATAAACAATTGCAGCATTGTTCACATAGGTGGTTATAACAACTCAAACATGAACATGTTATAATTGATGGGTGAGTGTGGTAAAGAAAGTGATTATTTTGGAATAATATCCTTATTATAGAAGTATAATTATATTATTTAGATGTTATTAAGGTGGTGAATAATATTTTAATATATTTTTATGAAGATTAAATTTCTACATCCAAAACAAAATATGTTGCTTCGGGGAGAAGGTTGTGCGTACATACACACAGGTGTTGTTCTCATTTTCCATAGAACATAAAGAAGGAAGGAATTGGTTTATATTTAAAAAAAATACAAATAATGATATAAATATAATATTTATTCATTAAATAACTTTTTAAACCAACCGTGTAAGGAAGTTATGAAAAAAAGATCGCGTTGATTATTGAGATGGTAGTTTCCATGTAACACAAGTGACATTTTTGTTTTTTGAATAGTTGGGAGGAAGGTAAAAATGAATTTCCAATAAACATGAAAACATTTAAGTATAATTCTTATTGTCACGACCCGCCTTCACCAAAAGGAGGGAAGGGTCAGCATACTGCAAGGACCTTCCTTCTTTAAGTTGAAGGAGAGATAATGACCCCCGAAACCCACCTTCAATAGGTCCCGGAGTGGCGACTAGAACCAAGGGTATATAATCACACACTAAATGGAAGGCATTACCCTTTTTCTATTTTATAGGATCGGGAGATAAGATGATGAAACCAAACAACACAAAAAGTAAAAGAAAAGTAAATACAAAAGTAAACCATTCCCGCATGCATGTTCCAAAAGTAAAAGCCACAAAGTACAAAAGTGACTACAAGGGTAAGTACCAAAGAAGGAAAAACAGCAACTAAAACTACCCCAAAGGTCCGAGCTAGTAAGGTCCTGTGCGATCCCCGAAGTCCTCCTGGAATCCTGAAATCAGTTTTATATACGTGGGGTGAGCATACAAGTACACTCAGTAGGGAAAACCAAAGACTCTCGTGCACAAGTAGAGGAACATACTAAAGTCTCGTGAGAAAAATGGAGTAAACCAAACACCTAACAAGGTAAACTATCCACCCAAGCCTCAACAAGGCACACTCCCCAAATAACGCAAGTCAATTAATATATATAATAAGAGAACATAGATGTTTGGGTACCCCATGCCACTTTCCCACAGGTTATTGATACATCCTACGCATCGAACCAATCCCGACATTCTCACCGCAGTCCCACTGCCACTCCTGCCCGCACACACCTGGGCCACAACCACACACAGTCCCACTGCCGAATCCCGCCCGCAAACACCTGGGCCACAACTATCACATGTAACCACGCCTGAAAACACCTAGGCCAGAACAACCACCACCACACCCGAAGACACCTGGGCTAGAAGATCCACTGCCACGCCCAAAGACACCTGGACCTCATCCCGAAGATACTTAGGAAACTACCTGCCCGCACACACCTGGTCCATAACCACCAAACCACCCCACCCGAAGGTTCTTGGGCTAATAATGGACCTCATGCCATCACAGCCTACCCAAAGATACTTGGGCTATTCAGGAAAGGGAGCAGAAAAGGATATAATAACTATCCACTAATAATAGTGTTTGAAAAAACACCCACCCCCATGAAATGGGGGTGTTTGGAACTAAGTTCTCAACTTGGGTGGGGAACGAATAAGAAACACAAAGCTAAAAGTATATATATAGGTAAAAATCACTCTCCCAAGTTTAGGTTTTTCTTCAGCTAATCTAAAGAACACAACAACACTCAAGTTCGAGTCTCAACTCTCACCAACCAAACCCATTTGTCCCATTCATTTTTGTGTTCAGTAATGATGTTTAATTAAGTTCTACACCTACTTGGGTAACTAACACCATATGTATAACCAAGTAAAAGAAACCAGCCAAACGTCAATTTAATTATTCACACCCGGTTCTCTTGTAAAGTCACAAAAACAAAGGGATAAGTGAGATCCCTCGAAGTACTGGAACCAAAGACAACCCTGAGACACTGCCCCGTGTCTGACATCCAGGAGCCAAAAAGGGTTTCTCAACAACATAGGATCCCACCCCAATTCATGATACAAACAAGGTAACCACCCGGTCTTAAAACTCACAACCACTGAATCCATAACAACAGGGGATCCCATCCCCAATTTCATAACCATCGAGAGTATAAAAATAGGGGATCCAATCCCCTCCCACATCTCCAGCAATTGGCCCATAAAAGAAAACAACCAACCACTACCACCAACACAAATCAGGGCCATGTCGGTATTTTTATATTTATAAGATTTAATACACTCCATGATTTCAATTTATGTGTGCTTTAACCGGGGTTTATCACAGAAGGGTTGATCCTGGTGATTTTAATTTATTTAGCTGGGTGTACATGATTAACCAATTTACTTTTCACAGTAAGGGTTCACAACCACAAAACAATCCATTAAACATCACCAAAGGGTTTGTTAGGGCACATAGAAAGACCACCAACGACCATGATATTCAGAAGGCGTAAGCCCGCACAATTCAGGAATCATAAAAAAATTATGGAAGATTATAAACCAAAGCAGCAGCATCGATCACAGCCCTCCACATTCATTAGAGTTCATTCATTATCTTCATTAAGGTTTGGTTTTATCCAATTCTACAGAAACAAAAGCATGCCCACCCCGCATGATACACAAAAGTGAGAGATGAGGAGAAATTCCCTACTTGTTGATCAACGATCGACATTTAGGTTGGGCGTGGAACTCCACGCATAGCGATGCGGCTCGCCTGAACGAAAAGTGGCTCGTCTGAACGATGTGTACTCTAGAGTAATGTTATCTAGAAAAGAAACCTCAAGAGAACCTTTTTTTTATAAGTTCGGGGACGGTTGATATTAGAACGTGAAACTGCGTAAGGCGCGGGGTCGTGGGTTGACCACGCAGCCCCCCACACATCATTAAAGGTTCTGGTGGTTTAAACCGACACACACACCAGGTTAATTCATTAAATATTTAATTAAAACATTTATGGGCGTTACCGGGCTTTAAAACAAGCTTAAAGGGGTCAAAATAGGGTTTCAACCCAAATTTTCTCAAAAAGGAGCGCTATTGGAAAGAACTAGTGGGGGTAGGCGAGAGCCACCGGTATCCGAGAACCACCGGTGGCTGACAGATACCGGTAGCTGAGAGCTACCGGTAGGCTAAAACTATCGGTAGACGGAGCTACCGATAGACCAAGATACCGGTAGACAGAGCTACCGGTAGCTGCAGCTACCGGTAGATCGAGCTACCGGTAGACAGAGCTACTGGTATGCCTTCTACCAATAGGCTAAGGCTACAGGTAGGCCTACCGTTATTCCAAACTTCACTGAGATTCCCAGACCAGAAAACCCAACATGATATTTTCACAAAGTAATGGACCCCTAAAACCTGAACCATTACATCAGATGCCTCTTAAACGATTCTCGTCCTCGAGAATCAAAACAACCCAGAAGGAAAGAGAGGGTCCAAACAACCACCTCGAAAGATACCACTTAAGAGTGAACCTCATGTTAACTAAAAATGCCCTTCTGTTAAGAACCAAGCAACATATCATGTCAAACTGCCCAGGCATGTGGGGGTTGGGGAGTCTCCTTCCCCGTGTCAAGATATTATCCACTTTGGGCAACACTGACTCGCTCGCACGGGTTTAATCAGATCCACCTTAATGCATCTTGATTAGGGGTCGAGTTCTCTCCTCCCCCATAGCCAGGGCTTTTCACACACATTCAGAGGAAAGAAAACCAGTACATTTCATAGCCAAAAAGGCAAAACGTTCTACCACAACATGTACAACAAAGAAAAAAACTCAAAACAAATCTGGGTACTGGGCACGCATCTGTGCTTCCCTCTCCCACGTACTCTCCTCAAGCCCACCATGTCTCCACAAAACACGAACCAAGTGAATGGTTCACCCACGAAGCACCTTCTCCTTGCGATCCTCGATCATCATTGGTCTCTCCACAAAAGTCACGTCATCCTTGATGTCCAGCTCTCCCCTGCTGAGGACGTGTGAATCGTCGTCCAGATACTGAAGGAGTTGGGACACATGGAAGACATCATGTATCCTCAGTAGCGGCAGTGGTAATTCTAGATGATAAGACACTTCGCCGACCCGCTGCAACACTTCGAATGGCCCGATGAACCTGGGAGAAAGTTTACTCCCCTTACCGAACCTCCATTGTCCACGCCGAGGGGAGACCTTCAAGAACACGTGGTCTCCAACCTCAAACTCCAATGGCCTTCTCCTAGTATCATCATACAACTTCTGTCGGTCCTGGGACGCCTTCATCCTTTCTCGTATGAGCTAAACCTTCTCTGTCGTGCTCTGCACCACCTCCGAGCCAAGGATGTCTGCCTCTCCGACTTCGGTCCAACACACAGGTGAGCGGCATGGCCTCCCGTACAAGGCTTCAAATGGGGCCATACCAATGGTGTCACATAAATGACTTATTTTGAAGTTAAATTTCATTTATTTTCCATTCATTCTTTGCTTTGGATGGTTTCCAAAGGTTTTATGGAGGAATAGATGAGTTTTTATGAATTGGGTCAAACCGTGAGCCCAATTCCAGATTAAAAAATAAATTTTGTTTCTTTTATAACTTTTTAATTTTTTAAAATTTTTCACTCATTCCAATTCCTAAATTGTCTCCTATGACCTATTAACACCAAAATTTAAATTTGGAGCCTTTATAAATCCATAATCATGGAGCATTTGGGTTTTTATTTAAGAATTGGGCCAACCCGAAAGTCCATTTTCCAGT
Source organism: Viscum album (assembly GCA_963277665.1). Lineage (NCBI taxonomy): Eukaryota > Viridiplantae > Streptophyta > Magnoliopsida > Santalales > Viscaceae > Viscum > Viscum album. Next base: position 1,331,881,065 of record OY728132.1, on the reverse strand, counting down.
TTTAAATTGTTTCTTTAATTTTTTAATATATTATTAAATATAATGGATTTTTAGGTGATTCTACCTCCCTATCTACCCTAAGAAACCCAGGCACGCTACCATTGCCTTTTCCCTCCTCCTTGGAGCTCTTTGAAATCGCTAATTAGGGATGAACTTCATATGGTGTCTCAAATCGTCCAGAATTGAAGAGGTAACTTCATCCCTTCTTACCTCTCTCAATTATTACTCTTTTCCCTCCATTCTAGTTCCTAAATTACGTCCTAAATCTTGTTCGAACAACCCCTGAATTTTGGCTGTTTTAAATTTCAGCAACTATTGTTTTTGGAGTGATTAATTCAGGATACTTCAAGTAAGTGAGTCCATTTCTTTCCTCTTTCAAATTGCTTAGGGTTTCTTCCCTAATTCTTGAATTATAAAAATCCTAGAAGTTAGGGTTCGTGCCTAGGATCTAAATTACTGTATTTTGGGTGAAATATTGAGGTTTTAGGTTTCTTTTAACTTTCTTTAGGTGCGGTGGTCGTTCGGTTGATGTTTCGCCCCAATATTTGAGGGTTTCGACACATTCGGTAGGTGATTCCGTGGGTAACCATTTAATGATGAGTTAGTTTTCTTGATTAAATAATTTTTCATGTTCCTTATATGATTTTAATTATGCGAAAACCATTTTTGTTAGAAATAGTAAATCATTTGGTATTAAAGTTACATTTTTGTTTGAAGTGTGTATTTTTCAAATGTATTTCATGTGTTATCTCTTATGGTAGTTTTGTAAAACGTGGAAGTGATTTATTAGTTGTTGAAAGGGGCTGCCAATTTTGGTTGGGTAATGATATAGTGTCATGTAGGCCTAAAATTGAGGGTCTTTTAATGGGTTTTATGTGTGTAACCTTGTTATACTCCTTGAAAGTGTTTTATGGATTTGTGTGTTCTCATGGGTATCTTATGCGATATTGTTCAAGTTGATTATATAACATTTGAAAGTGGATTATTACATGTTTATTGGGATTCCAATTCTGTTTTGGTAGGATATTGGTGTGATTTTGGCTTAAAAATAGGTTTTTGAAATGGGTTTTGTGTGCAAGACATATTTACACCACTTGGGTTCTTTTGATGAAAATAGTAAATGTTTTAGTTGGTTAAAAAAAGTGGGAAAAGGGTGCATATGTACTATTTGGTATGTGTGTTAACATATTATGGGGTTTTGAAAGGTGAAGTGATGTTTTAAGATGTCAAATATTTTTAGAATGTTTTGTAAATTTCTGAAATGTTTTATTAAATTGTCATGTTGGAGTGAAACTTGTTTGCGGGTTGTTTCGTGTAAGTTTAATGATAAAATGATTTTGAAGGTAAAAAGGGTGTTATGTAACAAGTGAGTGGGATGTTATGAGAGTTTTAATATATTGGAGTGGTTTTATAAAATTTTTTAATGAATTTGTGGAAGTGTTAAAGAAATGTGAAAAGTGTTGTGGGCTATTTTGGTGTGAGTTGGATTTCAAAATCAATTTGAATGAAAAGTGGACTTTTGTGACTTGTGTTGTATACATGTGGGCTGTTTGGTGAATTTATGATATGGAAATGATATTTTCTTGTGAATATTATATTCATTGACTTTTTGAACTTGTTTGAGCACAAAGGGAAAACCCGGGTATCTAGGTGGGTGGACATGTACTAGTATGCTAGTGAATCCATGGGGTTTGGCCTCAGTTTCACTTAGCAAGATTGATGATTACAACTCTAACTAAATTATGATGATTATTATTGGGGGCCACTAGGTTATGGGTATGTACCCTACTAGTGGATCGTGCATGAGAACGAATATTTGTGATGGTTACTCTCACCGAGATACGAGGTACCTAGGACCCACAACTAGTTAGTTCCTAGGGGTTATTTCCCATTGCTTGTGCTCACTAGATATTTTGTGCTTATCGTCAGCATACGGTACGAGTGGCTGGAAAATTCAGTATCCTTGGTATTTATTTTAAAAGTGTTTATTATTTAAATTAGCCCACTTTAAAACTGATTTTTTTAAGTTGGATCTTTTAGAAATTGTAACTAGAAATTACATGTTTTTGAAAACTTGCATGCTTTTTGTCTTTGAATGTTTATCGCATGGAATATCTTAGTGGTGGTGTCCTACTGGACATTTTCTCACACCCTACTTACACCTTTGGGTGTAAGTAGACTTGGTTATTTTTGTTGTCGTAGGTTGGGTACAATTTTTTTGTTCCAGTGGTTCGGGTTTCTAGCAGGTCCTTGGTGGTGAAGTCTTGTGGAGGTGGCTTGAGGGCGTTGCCCCATACCATGAGGGTTATTGGGATGTTTCATTTTGGTTTTTTACCTTTTTTATAGTCTTTTTGAGTTTTTTTAATCTATCTAATTTAGTTCTGAATTTTTGTAAAAGATTGTTTGGTTTTGAAAAATCCAGATTCGTTTTATTGGATTCTTTTGTTGTTTTAAGTTTATAAACTCGGGTAAATTGTTCCCAATTCTCATTTTATGATACCCGGGAACTTGTTCCAGCACGTGGGGATCGGGAACGCCCTTCGGGCCTTGTCACGGGCCAGGTTTGGTACTGGTGTCAGTGGTGACCAGATTTGGTTCGTGACAAAATGGTATCAGAGGGTGGTTCTCTCTCTTTGGGTCATGTTATTTGGGGAACAATCAGGATAATCTAGAGTTAGGATTTTTGGGACTTTGAATTTAAGTTATGAGTAGTGTGGCTGATCACCACACCTCATGACGAGATTAACGTCTCCAGGGTAAGTCGAGACCTTTCGGAGTCCTTTGGTTTTCTTGGTTTAATAATGATTAGGGGAAATGGAAAGAGAGTTGGGTTAATGGTCTCAGTAAGCTCGCAGGGCCTGGCAAGCCATGTGGAGCTGGGGATATTCCCAAGAACACTCTCTGTGACAGTGAAGTGATTGGAATATGGCCGCCAACCATATGTCCAAGTCACCCACTGAAACTAGTTTCCTCTCTCATTGTCTTGTGTTCTTTAGTTTTGAAATCTTGGAACTTTGGTTTTAAAGTCACTTGGTTTTAAGAAGTGTAAAGTTTTTTTGAAATGATTTTCAAATAAATATGGAATGGTTTGATTTATGAAATATTGGAACTGAATATTCAGAATTATTTTGAAATGGAAAATGGTGTGCTGACACCTCTTTTGAAAGCAGAAACTATACTGAAGTTGGTTTTGAAAAAGTGCTTCCAATAGAGTTTTCTAAACTATCATAGGGTGTTTTGTTGGGATGAGATGTTATGAAATTGATGTTAATAACATTAAATTGAGTTCTTGTATAAATTTTTGTGTCTTTATGAATATTTTATTAATATTTGAATTGGGATTTGGATCTCTTGGTTAGAAGTTTTGAGAGAAAGGATGTGTTGGTTGACCGTTTTGGGTTTTGAAAAGTGGAAAGAATCTTTATTTTAACCTATGGTATTTCCGTGAGTGACCACATGCGTGGGGTTATATGGGATTATGGATGGTTGATGGAATGACTGGATGAGTTCCGGGACGGATATGAGGAGGGTGCCCAGTGTGGCACAAAAACGTGCATGTGTGAGGCCCATGGGGTACCATTGGTGGATACACTTACTGCTAAACCGTTTCTTTTCAAAGAATTGGTTTTAAAGAAAAATATTATGTCTTGATGAATATTTTTTTATGGTTTGTATTATGGGTTTTTGAAAATGTTGATGTCGTGGGATGTTTTGAGTCCAATAACCCCTTCTATTTGAATTATGTTTTGGGTTTGTGTTTGGTCGGTAAGCTATGTTGTAGGGACGGTTAGTGGTCTCTTTTGAAAAAAAAATGGGATGCATTTACAGTGGTTACCTTCATGTGTTTGGAGCTGGTTTATGGCTTTTTTTGACCAATGTACTAGATTGGTTGGGTCCTTGGGTTCTCTCATTGGATAAGGTATTCCCCCATTAAAGGTTAATGCATAACTGAAGCGCAACCCAGATTGTTTCTCTATTGGAAAATCCTCCAGTTGATCAATATAAGGAATCTTTTTCTTGAGCTTTTTAGATTGAGTATACACCCTTTCCTTTATTGGTTTTTTGTGTCCTCTTGTAGTTGGACATTGATCATGGATGGTTGAAAGTGACCTTAGCCTCTTAAGTTTCCTAATTTTTCGAAGGTGGAAGTGTTCTGGGGTTGTTAGCATGGATGAGTATTTGGATAGTGTCTAAGAGGAACTCTCGGTCCTTCATAGTCTCTTCGAAGAAGGATTTCATGTTAAACTACTAGTGTGGGAAATTTGGTCATGAGAGGATATTGTGGACACTTTCTAGAATTGTGTGTTGTTTGGGGATGTTGTACAAGTTTCCTCTCTATGCATTGTTTATATCAGTCGCAATGGTCATGTTCGGTGATACCTTGTGATGTCATGTGCTTGATTGATCGTAAAGGTGAAAGTTGGGCAATCATCTGAGAGTCTCTATTATGTTGGAAGAATGTCTCCCTTGGAAAAACATAAAAATATTCCATTTTAGAGGAAGGTGAGTATAAGTGTTCTTTACTTCTATTGTTTCTCACCAGAACAAACATGGTGTGATGTGTGTACATCTTCTAATCCCTTGTTTCAGTGAAATATCGAGTTATGGTAAAGTGAGTTCTGAATGTGTTATGTCTTGGAAAAACTTATCGGGGATTGCGGTGTAGTTGTTTTTTGCAAAGAAAGAAGAATTCTCATTCAAGGGGTTTCCAAAGCCTAACTACGAGGTTGAAGATGCTTCAATCATTTGAGCTCCAGCCATAGGTCTCGGAGAGAAGCTGGCTCGTAGTCAGGGGAAATCACAGGGTCATTTAAACCCTTGTACAAAGTCCTATCCTCAGTATGAAAGATAAGAAGAGTTTAAACCTATGGTTTCATCATATTTCTTCTATTTTTCATGTTCGGTGGAAATAGGTGGAGGGCCTTGTACCCATGTCATCGCCCAATGTTATTCCCTCCCCCTTTGGTTTCCATTGAGTCTTTAGAGAAAGGTATGAAGTTTGGCTAGACAGGTTGACCACACGGTTTGCACTTGGTTAGTAGTGACCATGCCACAAAAAAAACCATGTAGATAGAAGAATCCCCACTGTTAGTTCATGGTTTTCCAAACCGTGCAGACTAACCATGTGGTCATCCCAACACATTATATTTTGGGGTCTTTCTGTACCGGCCCATGCTGGTCGATTAAGATGGTTGGTTCTTATGGTGGGGAGCCTATTTTGTTCCCCTGTACCAATAACATAGACTTATCCATGGTCATGGATTTGTGGTAGGTAGTCTCATTCAGATCTATAAAGCTACATAAATATTCCTTGGGTTACTATTGATATTGGAGAGTTCCCAATGGTTTAGTTATAGCAAGGTAAGTGTAACCTTGTTCGATGTCGTTCTTCGTTTGGGTGAATTGCTTGAGTCTTGTTTGGATAGTGTTTGAGGAGTTTTCCTTTGGGATAAAGCCTGAATGTGATTGATTGTTTCGGGAAAGTGGTGTATGTTTTTTTTTTGAAGTATTCCTTCCTTAATTGATCATTGGAGGTGTTTTGGCCTTTGGGGGTGAAACCTGGCAAGGGAGTACATCTTGGTTTATCAGTTGGGTTTGGTTTTCGTATCTAGCCTTTCTGTAGTTTTCCGGGGATGGAACGTTTTCATGGTGGGGATAATTGTCACATACATGACTTATTTTGAAGTTAAATTTCATTTATTTTCCATTCATTCTTTGTTTTGGAGGGTTTCCAAAGGTTTTATGGAGGAATAGATGAGTTTTTATGAATTGGGCCAAACCGTGAGCCCAATTCCAGATTTAAAAATAAATTTTGTTTCTTTTATAACTTTTTAATTTTTTAATATTTTTCACCCATTACAATTCCTAAACGGTCTACTCTGACCTATTAACACCAAAATTTAAATTTTGAGCCTTTATAAATCCATAATCATGGAGGATTTGGGTTTTTATTTAAGAATTGGGCCAACCCGAAAGTCCATTTTCCAGTTTTAAATTATTTCTTTAATATTTTAATATCTTATTAAATATAATTGAGTTTTTGGTGATTCCACCTCCCACTAGACCCTAAGAAACCCCGGCGTGCTACCATTTCCTTTACCCCCTCCTTGGAGCTCTTTGAAATCGAGAATTAGGGATGAACTTCATATGGTGTCTCAAATCGGCCAAATTTGAAGAAGTAACTTCATCCCTTTTTAACTCTCTGAATTCTTACTCTTTTCCCTCCATTTCAGTTTCTAAATTACCTCCTAAATCTTGTTCGAACAACCCCTTAATTTTGGCTATTTTAAATTTCAGAAACTATTGTTTTTGAAGTGATTAATTCAGGATACTTCAAGTAAGTGAGTCCATTTCTTTCCTCTTTCAAATTGATTAGTGTTTCTTCCCTAATTCATGAATTATAAAAATCCCAGAAGTTAGGGTTCATGCCTAGGATCTAAATTACTGTATTTTGGGTGAAATATTGAGGTTTTAGGTTTTTTTTAAATTTCTTGAGGTGCGGTGGTCGTGCGGTTGATGTTTCGCCCCAATATTTGAGGGTTTCGACACATTCGGTAGGTGATTCTGTGGGTAACCATTTAATGATGAGTTATTTTGCTTGATTAAATAATTTTTCATTTTCCTTATATGATGTTAATTATGCGAAAACCATTTTTGGTAGCAATAGTAAAGCATTTGGTATTAAAGTTACATTTTTGTTTGAAGTGTGTATTTTTAAATGTATTTCATGTGTTATCTCTTGTGGTAGTTTTGTAAAACTTGGAAGTGATTTATTAGTTGCTGAACGGGGCTGCCAATTTTGGTTGGGTAATGATATAGTGTCATGTATGCCTAAAATGGAGGGTCTTTGAATGGTTTTTATGTGTGTAACCTTGTTATACTCCTTGAAAGTGTTTTATGGATTTGTGTGTTCTCATGGGTATCTTTTGCGATATTGTTCAAGGTGATTATATAACATTTGAAAGTGTATTATTACATGTTTATTTGGATTCCAATTCTGTTTTGGTAGGATATTGGTGTGATTTTGGCTTAAAAATAGGTTTTTGAAATGGGTTTTGTGTGCAAGACATATTTACACCACTTGGGTTCTTTTGATGAAAATAGTAAATGTTTTAGTTGGTTAAAAAAAGTGGGAAAGGGTGCATATGTACTGTTTGGTATGTGTGTTCACATATTATGGGGTTTTTAAAGGTGAAGTGATGTTTTAAGATGTCAAATAGTTTTAGAATGTTTTGTAAATTTCTGAAATGTTTTATTAAATTGTGATGTCAGAGCGAAACTTGTTTGCGGGCTGTTTCATGTAAGTTTAATGATAAAATTATTTTGAAGGTAAAAAGGGTGTTATGTAACAAGTGAGTGGGCTGTTATGAGAGTTTTAATATATTGTAATGGTTTATAAAATTGTTTAATGAATTTGTGGAAGTGTTAAAGAAATGTAAAAAGTGTTGTGGGCTATTTTGGTGTGAGTCGGATTTCAAAATCAATTTGAATGAAAAGTGGAATTTTGTGACTTGTGTTGTATACATTTGGGATTTTTGGTGAATTTATGATATGGAAATGATATTTTCTTGTGAATATTATATCGATTGACTTGTTGAACTTGTTTGAGCATAAAGGGAAAACCCGGGTATCTAGGTGGGTGGACGTGTACTAGTATGCTAGTGAATCTGTGGGGTTTGGCCTCAGTTTCACTTAGCAAGATTGACGATTACAAATCTAACTAAATTATGATGATAATTATTGGGTACCACTAGGTTATGGGTATGTACCCTACTAGTGACTCGTGCATGAGAACAGATATTTTTTATGGTTACTCTCACCGAGATACGAGGTACCTGGGACCCACAACTAGCTAGTGCATAGGGGTTATTTCCCATTACTTTTGCTCACTAGATATTTTGTGCTTATCATCATCATACGGTATGAGTGGATGGAAAATTCAGTAGCCTTGGTATTTATTTTAAAAGTGTTTATTCTTTAAATTATCCCACTTGAAAACTGGTTTTTTTAAGTTGCATCTTTCAGAAATTGTAACTAGAAATTACATGTTTTTGAAAACTTTCATGCTTTTAGTCTTTAAATGTTTATCGCATGGAATCTCTTAGTGGTGGAATCCTACTGGGAATTGGATCACACCCTACTTACACCTTTGGGTGTAAGTATACTTGGTTATTTTTGTTGTCGCAGGTTGGGTACAATTTTTTTGTTCCAGTGGTTCGGGTTTCTAGCAGGTCCTTGGTGGTGAAGTCTTGTGGAGGTGGCTTGAGGGCGTTTCCCCATACCATGAGGGTTCTTGGGATGTTTCATTTTGGTTTTTTACCTTTGTTATAGTCTTTTAGAGTTGTTTTAAGCTATCTAATTCAGTTCTGAATTTTTGTAAGAGATTGTTTGGTTTGAAAAATCCAGATTCGTTTTATTGGATTCTTTTGTTGTTTTAAGTTTATAAACTCGGGTAAATCATTCTCAATTCTCATTTTATGATACCCGGGAACTTGTGCTAGCCCGTGGGGAGCGGGAACGCCCTTCGGGCCTTGTCACAGGCCAGTTTTGGCACTGGTTTCGGTGGTGACCAGATTTGGTTCATGACAAATGGTAGAGTGATAGCTATTATTGTATGCGAACTCTACTAGAGGTAAGTGTCGTACCCATGATCCTCCTGAGTCCAGAAAACATGCCCACAACATATCCTCCAAGGTCTGGATGGTGCACTCTGTCTGTCCATCTGTCTAGGGATGGAAAGCAGTGCTAAGACGCAGCTGGGTGCCAAAATCATGCTACAATCCTCTCCAGACTCGCGAGGTAAACCGTGCATCCCTATCCGAGACTATAGACCTCAGAATCTCATGTAATCACACCACCTCATCCACGTACCGTCACGGAAAATCATACACTGCACTCGAATCCATGATTGCCAGAAAGTGAGCCGATTTCTTCAACCGGTCCACTATCACTCAGATGGCGTTGTATCCCCCTTGGACCTTGGGTAGTCCCGTGACAAAATCCACCGAGATGTCGTCTCACCTCCACTCAGGGACATCTAGAGACTGCAGTAGGCCGCCTGGAATTCGGTGTTCAGCCTTCACTTGCTGATACACTAAGCACTTGGCCACAAACTCTGCCACTGCTCACTTCACTCCGGGCCACCAAAACTGTCTCTTCAGTCCCTGGTATATCTTGGAAATTCCTGGGTGTACCGGCAGGGGTGAGTTGTGGAACTCACTGAGAACTATGTCTTGCATCACTTCTGGAACACGCAACCTTCCCTAGAAAAGCATCCGGTTCTGACCATCCTCTATCCATCCTTCCGGAGCATTTCCCTGGTCAACTCGGTCATGAATCACTTCGCACTCTAGGTCTCCCCACTGAGACTTCTCCACTTTATACAAGAGAGACGATTGCACTGTCATCTGATACAGGAAGCCTCTATCGCTATCCATCCTCGCATCCAGGTGTAAGGCAGCCAACTCCTCCATCGCCTTCCAGGCATCCGCCGACTCTCGGACCACATCCTTCTGCATCCTCCTGCTCAAGTCATTGGCCACTACATTGCCCTTTCCCTCAGTATAAGAGATCTCGATGTTGTAATCCTGGAGGAACTCCACCCATCTCCGTTGTCTCAAGTTTTGGTCCCCCTGGGAGAAGATATACCTCAAGATTTTGTGATCTATGAATACCACAAAGCGTTCTCCGATGAGGTAGTGCCGCCATAAATTCAGTGCAAAAATGACCACTGCAAGCTCCACGTCATGGGTGGCATAATTACGCTCGTGAAGGCATAGCTTCCTAGACCCATAAGAGATCACCCCTTGTCGCTACATCAACACACATCCCAGGCCCTGTACTGAAGCATCATAGAACACCTCATGCGCCGCCCCTTCTTCTGGTAATCTCAGCACCGGGGCACTAACCAACTTATCCTTCAAATAGCTGAAGGCTGACTCGTATTGCTCACTCCACACGAAAACCTGGTCTTTCCTAGTCAGGGCTATCAAAGGGGCTAAAACACGGGAGAAGTTGGGTACGAACCTCCGATAGTAACCTACCAGCCCAAGGAAACTACGGACCTCTGCCACATTCTTGGGTGTTTCCCAAGAAACAACTGCCTCAACCTTTGATGGGTCGACTGCTACCCCCTGCTCGGACACCACGTGCCCGAGGAAGTGCACTTATCGTGTCCAGAAATTGAATTTTGACAACTTCCCATAGAGCTGATGTTGTCGGAGGACCTCCAAAACGGTCCTCAGGTTCTTTTCATGGTCCTCCTCTGATCTCAAATAGATCAGGATATTGTCAATGAACACAACCACGAACCGATACATGTACTCCCGGAAGATGGAATTCATAAGACCCATAAACATAGCTGGGGCGTTCGTAACACCGAAAGGCATGACCACGAACTCGAAGTGTCCTTATCTGCACCTAAGCGTCGTCTTCAGGATGTCACTTTTTTTCACTCTCAGCTGGTGGTACCCAGACTGCAGGTCGATCGTAGAGAACCATCCTTCCCCTTTCAGCTGGTCGAAAAGATCGTCTATCCTCGGAAGAGGGTAGATATTCTTGATCGTCACCTGATTCAGCCTCCTATAGTCTATTCACAACCTGAGACCACCATCTTCCTTCTTTGCAAACAAGACTGGAGCACCCCACGGTGACGCACTCGGCCGAACATAACCCCTCTTCATCAGATCTTCAATCTGGATCTGCAACTCCCATAGCTCTGAAGGTGCCATCCGGTAAAGAGCCATCGAGATCGGACGAGCGTCGGGCTGCAGGTCTATCCCGAACTCGATATCACATAGAGGGGGTAGAGACGTCACCTCCTCAGGAAAGACATCTATAAACTCACGGACGATCTCTGGCACCTCCACCATTTCAGCATCTACTGACTCTACTGACAGCTCAGCTAACAAAGAGAGGAGGGGTTCCTCTCGCATACTGCCCTTCTGACTGCTCCGCTCGCCGGTGAAGGTAACACACCAGCTTCCCAAGTCCGAGAACACAACCCTTCCTCGGAAACAGTCGATGACGGCACACACAGAGAATAGGCAGTCGATTCCTATGATGACATCTTATGGCTATATCTGTAGCAGAAGAAGATCCCTAACGGACTGATGTGGCCTTATCATCAGTCTGCATCCACGAAAAACAAACAACAAGTCGATTTGACCTCTGATTGGTGAGCTCAACACCAGGGGAAATGGAAGTTTCTCGGCATTTATACCCAAGGCACAGGATAGACTAGGTGCAACAAAGGAGTGTGAAGCTCCGGTATTGAACAAGGCAAAAGCAAGGGTACTGAACAAACTGATCGTACCTCGAACAACCTTCGGCCCTGCTAAAACTACTGCCTCTGCGGTGTGTAGCTGTCCATGCCCAGATCCTCTACCCCTTGGCCATCATCCACCTCCCCGAACACACCCCGGTCGAGGTCCCTGAGGAGCGCCCTGAGGTCGGCCTCCTCCTCCTATGTCTTCCCTCGGAGGATCGGGAACTCGTTTCCCCTGCTGCTGCTGCTGGAAAGGCCTGGCTAGAAGCTACTGTTGGGGCGGGTGTTGGGGCTATCTGCCACCACCGTACTGTACCCGGTCCGGGCACTGACTCCGGAGATGTCCATGGCTCCCACAGACGAAGCATCGCGGTCCTGGGCCCAAAGGAAAAGGGCGAGGACCAGGGGATCGAAACTGAAACTGCTGCGGCCAGCTCCCTGCTGGTCGGAACCTGGAGGGTCCTGATGCTGGAGGCCTGGTACTGACGGACTTCCCCTTCGATGGTCCTAGCTGGATCCCCTCTCGTGAAACTCCTCCTAGAGCGTGCATCCTCTCCACCACTTCGGCCTTCTTCTGGACCTCCAAGTACACCGGCAGGGTAAAGGGGGTAACAGCATACTGGAGGGAGGGTCGGAGCGCCTCCTCTAAACATCTTTCCCGAGACTCCTCATCGGGAAAGAGGTCCGGAGAAAAACGTAGGAGGTCCTTGAACTTGATTCCTAGCTCCTTCACTGAAATACTCCCCTGTTGGAGGGGGAGTAGCTCCTGTCTCTTTTCTGCCTTCATCGTCGAGGAGAGGAATTCCGCCCGGAACTCCCTCTCGAAATCAGCCCATGCCACCTCAGCCTCTCTCCTCTCCCCCAGGTAAAGCGTCCACCACTGACACGCCGCTCCCCGCATCTGGCTGACGGCCAGAGGAACCTAGTACTCAGTCGGATCCCGGATCAAGCTAAAGGCTATCACCAGCTCCTCTATCCAGCCCTCCGTCTTCATATCAGAGGTGTTTCCCTCATAACTCTCGAGGGTCTGTCGCTGGAAGGCCTGAAGAGTCATCTACCACTGGTCGTCCTCCTCCTCTCAATCAGCTCTCTTCCAATCGGACAAAGTAGTCTCTGGGGCCTCGATCGCCTGTACCACACGTGGTCGCCTTCCAGGTTCCATAGCTACAAGGTAAACGAAGAATTCCTAAGCCCAAGTAGTTTAGAATATTGTCTTTTAAAACTTCTTAAACTTTTCATTTATTCTTAATTCCCAAGACATCCTAGAAACACGAGAACACAAGTCATTATGATGCATGTACATTTCTTAGGGTATCTACCCTGCAATCAGCGTGGCCTCACTTGGTCGTTCGGTAGGTCCAGAGTCCTTGCATCGGATCACGGGGGCCCTAAAATCTCGTGTTCTAGCTGGTCTTCCCTGGCCTAATTCATGCACCAAGGTCACCCAATACTGTTTCCCTACCATCCCATGTAATCCTCATTGTGCCTAACTCCAGACTCCATCCTATCTCTCAACTATCACCCTCTGATACCATTCTGTCACGACCCGCCTTCACCAAAAGGAGGGAAGGGTCAGCAGACTACTAGGCCCTTCCTTCTTTAAGTTGAAGGAGAGATAATGACCCCTGAAACCCGCCTTCAATAGGTCCCGGAGTGGTGACTAGCACCAAGGTTATAGAATCACACACTAAATGAAAGGCATTACCCTTTTTCTGTTTTATAGGATCGAGAGATAAGATGATGAAACCCAACAACACCAAAAGTAAAATAAAAGTAAAGCCAAAAGTAAACCATTCCCACATGCATTTTCCAAAAGTAAAAGCCACAAAGTACAAAAGTGACTACAAGGGTAAGTACCAAAGAAGTAAAAAACAGCAACGACAACTACCCCAAATGTCTGAGCTAGTAAGGTCATGCGCGATCCCCAAAGTCCTCCTGGAATCCTGAAAGCAGTTTTATATACGTTGGGTTAGCATACAAGTACACTCAGTAGGGAAACCCAAAGACTCTCGTGCACAAGTGGAGGAACATACTAAAGTTCCATGAGAAAAAGGGAGTAAACCAAACACCTAACAAGGTAAACTATCCACCCAAGCCTCACCAACGCACACTCCCCAAATAACGCAAGTCAAGTAATATATATAATAAGAGCACATCAATGTTTGGGTACCCCATGCCACTTTCCCACTGGTTATTGAGACATCCTATGCATCGAACCAATCCCACCATTCTCACCGTAGTCCCACTGCCATGTAACACCCCGAGATTTTATGAAAAATATTCTTTTAATTTCATTAATGTCTTGTGTTGTATGCTACACCAAGATTACCTTGCGTTATACGCAACACCGTATTAGCTTGCAGTATACACAACACTATTCTTGGATCGTGTTACACACAATTTTGATAATAGTTATTCTACGCAACATTGAGTATATATATATATATATATTCAATGTATAAATGAAATATGGTTGGATTATGTTATACGAAACAACGAAGGATTCTTTCACAACACACAACCCTGACTTGGCTTGCATTACACGCAATTGTGACCTTCCTCGATAGCGTGTGTTGTACGCAATACCGGGTTTTACTAAACAACGATATATTATTATAATATTATTATGAACTAGCCGTTATGAATACTATTAACTAAATTTTGAATTTTATAACATTATTATTCATCTTACACATTTTCTAGAACATGGTATAAGAACAAAATAAATGTTTCGGGTAAAATAAGTATTTTTCAAAAAATGCAGTTTTGCCGCCTTTTGATGGCGCACCCACTTTAAATCTAGTTTTTGACATGTTTATAAGTTCCATTTGACAAAATAAAATTATTCTTTTGAATCAAGAAATAAAAATTTACTTTGGATAAATTTTTCATTTTATTCTGATGACTTTTATATTTTAATGAATAGTAAAAACACGCTATATTTTAATTAAAAACAACTTTTTTCATCGTAATATCTTATGTGGTTAAATTATAATATTGAATGGTTTTAAAGTATAAATAGAATATATTTTTACCATTTAATATAATTTATGTAATTAGCATTGATTTTACCTTGAATTTGTAGGTTAAATCAATTCAATCTTTTGCAATGTTTTAAAGAAAAACCCGTTTTCTTTCGACAACGAGATTAATTTTAATTTAATTTCTGCAACTATTTTGTATTGAATTTGGAAAAATGGATTCCATATTTATAATCAGTGGGTACAAATTATGTTAATAAGCTGCTTTTTATTTTTGGGCATTGTGAATAGTAACTACGATAAATTTTATTTACTATAGTTAAAGGTAAATCGGGTAATTAAGGGTAAATATAAGATTATAAAATTACCCTAACACTTGGAAATATCCTATTGGATGACTAAAAGTCGACCCATATCACCTAAGGGTCGGATTAGATTCATTTAATGGACTTTTTTCCATGAAAATAGTTTAATTATTATTAAAACCAAAGAAAGTGACAACATGTCACTCTCTTAAATACTATAAGTATAATGATTTTAAGTTAGTGATAAACTTCATGAAACTTTGAACATTAATAGTATACAGAAAGCTAACAAAATTATCTATATCATGAGAATTTATTTAGAATTTTTTGGGATTAAATAATTATCATTAATTGTGACAGAATAGTGATGCAGAAATTATTTATCTAGTGAAAAATCAAGAATATAGTTTTTATTAAACTAATAGTGACCATAAAAGGCACAAAACCCAGAAAAAAACTTATTTTTCATGTAAATGTAAACTATAATCATCCAATGGTAGAATATTTGACCATTTGGAGTCTTATACAAGCAATTATGACACTTATATTATTTTATTTTAAATGATGCCAAAGTTGTCACCTTCATAATTTAATAAATATAACAATTTAAATATTGTCATTTTAAGATGATAAATTCGAGTAAAAGTATAATTGTGAAAGTTAATAGATTTATCTTCATCATAGGATTTTATTTTAAATTTTTATTCAACAAATTAGTATATTAAATAATTATACAAAAATGTTGTAGTAATTATTTTATAAACCAAATAAATTGTTTTAAAAATAATAAAATAAATATTATATGAACTATTTAATGTGATAAACTAATTTTATAGATACATATGACCTTTTATGAATCTATTAAAGCTTTTAGTTTGAACATATCTTCTGTATATATTTTATTTAAATTCAAATAAATGAATAGTGTCAAAATTGGCACTATTGTTATTTTATAAAAATAACATATTATAAAATTGTTTAAAAATCACAAAAATATTTAAAAATTATAAATTTAAATTTATATGGTCTATAATGTTATAAAGTAAACAATTATGGAAAATTCACATCAAATAAGTAATTATTTTTTATAATTTAAAATTTAGAATTTTATTGCCACAAATAAACTTAAATAGATTAAATAAGGATAAATCAAAATGATAAGGTTTAAAATAAGATCCAAACATGTCTAAATTTGATTTGTTGATGAGATTACAACCCTATATCATCTAATATTCGAATATGAGTCATTTTTGGAGGTTTTTAAGTGGGGTTAGATTTATTATAAATTAATATTTTTAAGAATTCCAAAGGTGCCCCTCTCCTCCCTTATAAAAGGGCACCTTCTCCCTCTCCTCCTCACACCAATTTGAGCCTTCAAGCTCGGCCAACCCCTGATAAATTATCTTCTCCACTTCCCTAGAAACATCCTAGAGGTTCTGGTCTACTTTAAAGACCAATCTTAGTTCCCTAAGAGGAGGTTTCAAAGAGGCATATCGAAGAAGAGGTAATTTCTTCTCCCGATTCTTTCAAGCTTCTTTCTTCTTCAACTTCTTCTTCTTTATTTGTTTCATTAAAAAGTAATAAAATCAGTATCACTAATATACTGATTTGTTATTATAAATATGAAACAACCCCATTTCACCTTCTATCCATCCTACAGAAAACAAAATCACCGCGCGTGCGTACGTACGGAATACCGTCTCCACGCCGTGGTGTAATCTGTTTTTCCACCAACACCTTACATGGATGGGTATAATGGTGTAAAGAATAACTATACAGAGTTATTATAACTTCATACTGATTCTGATATATTGTATCATCCTCTCCAATTCAATTCAATAATTATGGAAATGATATCATCGCTCGTGCGTACGTACGGACTACCGTCTCCACGACGCGATGAGATTCATTCTCCATGTTAACCATTTAAGAATGATTATAAAGTATATATAAGAAATAATAATGAAATATATGACATTATAAAGCTACTGGATTTATGTATATATGTATTTCATCTACTTAATTCCATTCAACTCAATAAGGAAACGAAAACAGCGTTCATGCGTACGTACGGCCTACCGTCTCCATGAACGGTGTATTTCTTTCCATTTATCGATCTATTATATATATGTATATTCTGAATATATATTATATATAATTCATGTTTTATATTTTGGAATTATGTAATCGTGATCTAAGTAATCATATGAATAATTACAAGTCAAAACACGGACAACAAATGAAACGATTTTACCCAAAACGCTCTTTAACATGAAATTTACAAAAGAACGGGTAATATAAAGTCATAATTGAACCATATATGATATCATAACAATTAATATGATTCTTTAATAATTAAATAACATTATTTAAATCATTATACAGGAGGTTCGGATACGTACGAAGCATATCGGACATAAGGTAATGGATAATTTTGCAAATCTCATTTTTATCTGAGATTGCTTATTCGGAAGTATTTACTGGGGTTATTTGCTATCATCCAAGTCCATGTTTTATAAAAGTTTATTCATGTATCTTTAATTTCCTTTTTACCATTTTTTTTACTTTTACCCCATGGTATGGAAGGAATCTTTCTTTTGTTTACGTTACGAGGTACTTTTTGACTTTTCCGGCAAAAGTATGAAAAGAATGTTTTTTTAACTTATACGGCACGAATGAATTTTTACGGTTTTATAAAGCCTTATTTTCCTGAAGTTTCCTCCAAAAGATTTCATGATTATTTTCAAAAAAATCTCTTTCTTTTAAAATTGCATGACTTTTTGTGAAAATAAATTGATTTTGAAGAAGAAAGGATATTTTCCTCAAGAATTCATTTCAATTGTTTTATCAAAACCATTTTCCATCTAAGATGAAATTATTTCATATGTGTATGTTTCAAGTGTAATGTCTCTATGATTTACATGGTTTAAATTTTCTTATTATGAAATTATATCCATTTCTTTTATATGGATTATGTGATGATGGGATGATGTTTATGAAACCCATTTTATTCGTTGAGTTATTATGAATGATGTATGTTTATTTAGTGGCACAAGTAAGAATGATTTCATTATGAGATGGGTGGGACCTATATCTCCCTACAATTCATTGGGTAAAGATTTTATATCTCATGAGATAGACATGGCTGGAACGGTAAGTTAATTCGGTTCAGTGTTACAGGACTGAAACGAGGAGTGAACTCGATTCAGAATAGGACTTTGTCCACTAAGATGGTCTTGGCAGCAATGCCTTGGCTACTATGTAAATCATTACATGTGCTTAATGGATGCCACAATTACATGTTTTATTCCCATGCTATTTTTTCATTCTTAATGTTTCTTTATGATCTATTCCTTACGTACTTCCATGTTTTATGTCATTTCTCAAGCTTTTGATGTTTAAACATTATGTTCATGTTTTTTAGTTCAAATGTATATGGTATGTTTTATTTTATCCATGATTACCCTTACAGAGAATTTGAGCTCACCCCTTTTATGTTTTCTTTTCCCATGATATAAAGAAAGGTTTTAGGTAAGAAAAAAAGGGAATATCTTTATGGGAGATGTTGAAGATCTTTCACCACGATTAGAGGATTACGTTCCAAGTTTTCAAAGACACTAAACTATTACGGTCCTTGTGTGTCTGTTTCTGTTATGTATTAATTATTCTGCAAAAGTAATGTAATGTCCATGTACGTCAAGCAATGGGTCTCTACAGTTGGTATCAGAGGAAAAGTATAGTCAACCTTTGGAAACTAGGATGCGAAAACGTTAGTGAGATCCCTAGAGATATTTCTAAGGTATATCTAGGGATGTCCCTAAGGATAAGTATACATATAGGATATAGTCCTAGAACTATGGTAACGATATTATATTAAACCAAAGATGTTAGATATTGAAGTTACTCCCCCTTTATTATGATTTTTGCCTCTCACACTATTCTTTTTGGGTTTTAGAAAATGGCTGGAAACAAGATGATTCACGATAATGAAGGATATGATGGACAATGGAATGATATTCTTCATGAGAAACCAAATGAAATGGGATTTGGAAGTCCAGACATCATTATTATGCTAAATCAGCAATCTCATAATATGATCAATAAAGTAAAATTTGGTAAGTTTCCTGACTCGGCTAATAAGAGAAAGATGGAGTTTCATGATGATTATAGAGGAAAGAAAGTTCAATTTCCCCTATGTAAATCATGTGTGAAGAGGCATCAAGGAGAATGTTTCAAAGGAACTGGAAGATGCTTTGGGTGTGGAAAAGAAGGACACAAAGTCAGTAAGTGCAAAGGAAAAGGTTCAGTTAACACCAGGGATGAGGATAATGGTATTGCTACGACATCAAAAATGGTTAAATGTTTTAAATGTTGAATGTACGGTCATTATTCAAATCAATTCCCTAAGGGAAAGTCTCATGAAGAGAATCAGTATGGTCGTATGGGTAGTATTTATGTTGATGATGATGAAGAGACTACAAATGATATGTGAGATGAAAGAATTGTTGAAGCTCGGTCAATGGTTTAAGAATGTAGTGGAATGATTACATGTTTATCATGTGTAATGTTGTATAAGTAATCTCATAGTACTATGGAATAAAGAGACATCTAAGGATTGTTACACTGTTGTCTTTCCTTGAGTTTTGAAAGTGTATGATTAATGGTACCAATATCCATGAAAGGTTATTCAGATATTTTTGGAATGTAGATGATATGCGCATAATGAAGGGATAAGGAGAAAATTAAATGTTTGATAGTGTTCATGAGATCATGACTGATATAAGGAGAAGGTTATATCATGGTTTGAGTATATAGAATTTTTTGGATTTTGGTATGTGGAAAGAGTTGACTTTTAACTGCATTCATGTTTTCACTAAGGTTCAATGGGTATTCATTCTTCAATAGAATACATGATTAAGGTATTCACATATTTGTAATTTGACCAACAAGATATATCATCAACTTTAGGGAAATGATCTTGAAAACAAAAAATGTTGTCCTAGTTACCTTATATCCGATGAATCAGATGGTACCTTAGATCATCACAAATCAATAGCTTTGTGATTGTTTGCTTCTTCATAGCCATGTTCTCTACCACTCTCCATCAGAACTTGATGGTTAGATTTTTCTTCCAAATCCATATTTTCACCTATGTCCTCCTATGTGGAAACCCATTGATGAGTTAATTTGGGTAACCATAACATTTCGTACTTTAGTTTTTAAAGCCATGTTTTGGTATTTCTTTTTACGATGTGGGTTTCTATTAAACAATCTTTCGAGTAGTAAACCATTTATAACCCCGATGAATTTCGAGGGAGAAATTCATTTTAAGGGGGGGTAGAATGTAACACCCCGAGATTTTATGAAAAATATTCTTTTAATTTCATTAATGTATTGTGTTGTATGCTACACCAAGATTACCTTGCGCTATACGCAACACCTTATTAGCTTGCAGTATACGCAACACTATTCTTGGATCGTGTTACACACAATTTTGATAATAGTTATTCTACGCAACATTGAGTATATATATATATATATATATTCAATGTATAAATGAAATATGGTTGGATTCTGTTATACGAAACAATGAAGGATTCTTTCACAACATGCAACTCTGACTTGGCTTGCATTACACGCAATCGCGACCTTCCTCGATAGCGTGTGTTGTACGCAATACCGGGTTTTACTAAACAACGATATATTATTATAATATTATTATTAACTAGCCTTTATGAATATTATTAACTAAATTTTGAATTTTATAACATTATTATTCATCTTACACATTTTCTAGAACATGGTATAAGAACAAAATAAATTTTTCGGGTAAAATAAGTATTTTACAAAAAATGCAGTTTTGCCGCCTTTTGATGGCGCACCCACTTTAAATCTAGTTTTTGAAATTTTTATAAGTTCCATTTGACAAAATAAAATTATTCTTTGGAATCAAGAAATAAAAATTTACTTTGGATGAATTTTTCCTTTTATTCTGATGACTTTCATATTTTAATGAATAGTAAAAACACGCTATATTTTAATTAAAAACAACTTTTTTCATCGTAATATCTTATGTGGTTAAATTATAATATTTAATGGTTTTAAAGTATAAATAGAATATATTTTTACCATTTAATATAATGTATGTAATTAGTATTGATTTTACCTTGAATTTGTAGGTTAAATCAATTCAATCTTTTGCAATATTTTAAAGAAAAACCCGTTTTCTTTCGACAACGAGATTAATTTTAATTTAATTTATGCAACTTTTGTGTATTTAATTTGGAAAAATGGATTCCATATTTAGAATCAGTGGGTCCAAATTATGTTAATAAGCTACTTTTTATTTTTGGGCATTGTGAATAGTAACTACGGTAAATTTTATTTACTATAGTTAAAGGTAAATCAGGTAATTAAGGGTAAATATAAGATTATAAAATTACCCTAACACATGGAAAAATCATATTGGATGACTAAAAGTCGACCCATATCACCTAAGGGTCGGATTAGATTCATTTAATGGACTTTTTTCCATGAAAATAATTTAATTATTATTAAAACCAAAGAAAGTGACAACATGTCACTCTCTTAAATACTATAAGTATAATAATTTTAAGTTAGTGATAAACTTCATGAAACTTCTAACATTAATATTATACAGAAAGCTAACAAAATTATCTACATCATGATAATTTATTTAGAATTTTTTGGTTTTAAATAATTATCATTAATTGTGACACAATAGTGATGCAGAAATTATTTATCTAGTGAAAAATAAAGAATATAGTTTTTATTAAACTAATAGTGACCATAAAAGGCACAAAACCCTGACCAAA
The DNA here is from genome assembly GCA_963277665.1 of Viscum album. Lineage (NCBI taxonomy): Eukaryota > Viridiplantae > Streptophyta > Magnoliopsida > Santalales > Viscaceae > Viscum > Viscum album. The sequence goes on along the minus strand of OY728132.1, from coordinate 1,331,859,677 downwards.
ACTTATTGGTCATGTAAATTTAAACTATAATCATCCAATGGTCGAATATTTGACCATTTGGAGTCTTATACAAGAAATTATGACACTTATATTATTTTATTTTAAATGATGCCAAAGTTTTCACCTTCATAATTTAATAAATATAACAATTTAAATATTGTGATTTTAAGATGATAAATTCTAGTAATAGTATTATTGTTAAATTTAATAGATTTATCTTCATCATAGGATTTTATTTTAAATTTTTATGCAACAAATCAGTATATTAAATAATTATACAAAAATGTTGTAGTAATTATTTTATAAACCAAATAAATGGTTTTAAAAATAATAAAATAAATATTATATGAACTATTTAATGTGATCAACTAATTTTATAGATACATACGACCTTTTATGAATCTATTAAATCTTTTAGTTCGAACATAACTTCTGTATATATTTTATTTAAATTCAAATAAATGAATAGTGTCAAAATTGACACTATTGTTATTTTATAAAAATAACATATTATAAAATTGATTAAAAATCACAAAAATATTTAAAAATTATAAATTTATATTTATATGGTCTATAATTTTATAAATTAAACAATTATGGAAATTTCACAACAAATAAGTAATTATTTGTTATAATTTAAAATTTAGAATTTTATTACCACAAATAAACTTAAATAGATTAAATAAGGATAAATCAAAATGATAAGGTTTAAAATAAGATCCAAACATGTCTAAATTTGGTTGGTTTATGATATTACAACCCTATCTCATCTAATCTTCTAATATGAGTCATTTTTGGTGGTTTTTAAGTGGGGTTAGATTTATTATAAATTAATATTTTTAAGAATTCCAAAGGTGCCGCTCTCCTCCCTTATAAAAGGGAACCTTATCCCTATCCTCCTCACACAAATTTGAGACTTCAAGCTCGGCCAAAACCTACCAAATTATATTCTAAACTTCCCTAGAAACATCCTAGAGGTTCTGGTCTACTTTAAAGACCAATCTTAGTGCCCTAAGAAGAGGTTTCAAAGAGGCGTATCGAAGAAGATGTAATTTCTTCTCCTGATTCTTTCAAGCTTCTTTCTTCTTCAACTTCTTCTTATTTAGTTGTTTCATTATAAAGTTATAAAATAAGTATCACTAATATAATGATTTTTTATTATAAATATTAAACAAACCCATTTCACCTTCTATCCATCCTACGGAAAACAAAATCATTGCGCGTGCATACGTACGGAATACCGTCTCCACGCCGTGGTGTAATCTGTTTTTCCACCAACACCTTACATGGATGGGTATAATGGTGTAAATAATAACTATACATAGTTATTATAACATCATACTGATTCATATATATTGTATCATCCACTCCAATTCAATTCAATAATTATGGAAACGATATCATCGCTCGTGCGTACGTACGGACTACCGTCTCCACGACGCGATGAGATTCATTCTCCATGTTAACCATTTAAGAATGATTATAAAGTATATATAAGAAATAATAATGAAATATATGACATTATAAAGCTACTGGATTTATGTATATATTTATTTCATCTACTTAATTCCATTCAACTCAATAAGGAAACGAAAACAGCATTCATGCGTACGTACGGCCTACCGTCTCCATGAATGGTGTATTTCTTTCCATTTATCGATCTATTATATATATGTATATTATGAATATATATTATTTAAAATCATGTTTTATATTCTGGAATTATTTAATCGCGATCTAAGTAATCATATGAATAATTACATGTCAAAACACGGACGACAAATGAAACGATTTTACCCAAAATGCTCTTTAACATGGAATTTACAAAAGAACGGGTAATATAAAGTCATAACTGAACCATATATGATATCATAACAATTAATATGATTCTTTAATAATTCAATAACATTATTTAAATAATTATACAGGAGGTTCGGATACGTACGAAGCATATCGGACATAAGGTAAGGGATAATTTTGCAAATCTCATTTTTATCCGAGATTGCTTATTCGTAAGTATTTACTGGGGTTATTTGCTATCATCCAATTCCATGTTTTATAAAAGTGTATTCATATATTTTTAATGTCCTTTTTACCATTTTTTTTACTTTTACCCCATGGTATGGAAGGAATCTTTCTTTTGTTTACGTTACGAGGTACTTTTTGACTTTTTCGGAAAAAGTACGAAAAGAATGTTTTTTTAACTTATATGGCACGAACGAATTTTTACGGTTTTATAAAGCCTTATTTTCTTGAAGTTTCCTCCAAAGTATTTCATGACTATTTTCAAAAAAAATCTCTTTCTTTTAAAATTTCATGACTTTTTGTGAAAAGAAATTGATTTTGAAGAAGAAAGGATATTTTCCTCAAGAATTCATTTCAAGTGTTTTATCAAAACCATTTTCCATCTAAGATGAAATTATTTCATATGTGTATGTTTGAAGTGTAATGTCTCTATGATTTACATGGTTTCAATTTTCTTATTATGAAATGATATCCATTTCTTTTATATGGATTATGTGATGATGGGATGATGTTTATGAAACCCATTTTATTCGTTGGGTTATTATGAATGATGTATGTTTATTTTGTGGCACAAGTAAGAATGATTTCATTATGAGATGGGTGGGAACTATATCTCCCTCCAATGCATTGGGTAAAGATTTTATATCTCATGATATAGACATGGCTGGAATGGTAAGTTAATCCGGTTCAGTGTTATAGGACTGAAACGAGGAGTGAACTCGATTCAGAATGGGACTTTGTCCATTAAGATGGTCTTGGCAGCAATGCCTTGGATACTATGGAAATCATTACATGTGCTTAATGGATGCCACAATTACATGTTTTATTCCCATGCTATTTTTTCATTCTTAATGTTTCTTTATGATCTATGCCTTACATACTTCCATGTTTTATGTCATTTCTCAAAATTTTGATGTTTAATCATTATGTTCATGTTTTTAAGTTCAATTTTATATGGTATGTTTTATTTTATCCATTCTTACCCTTACTGAGCATTTGAGTTCACCCCTTTTATGTTTTCTTTTCCCAGGATATAAAGAAAGTTTTTAGGTAAGAAAAAAAAAAGTGAAGATCTTTATGATAGATGTTGAAGATCTTTCACCATGATTAGAGGATTACATTCCAAGTTTCCAAAGACACTAAACTATTATGGTCATTGTGTGTCTGTTTCTGTTATGTATTAAGTATTGTGAAAAAGTAATGTAATGTCTATGTACGTCAAGCTATGGGTCTCTACATGCCACACCCACCTGCACACACCTGGGCCACAACCACACGCAGTCCCACTGTTGAATCCCGCCCGCAAACACCTGGGCCACAACTGTCACACATAACCACGCCTGCAAACACCTAGGACAGAACAACCACCACCACGCCCAAAGACACCTGGGCTAGAAGATCCACTACCATGCTTAAAGACACCTGGGACTCATCCCGAAGATACATGGGAAACTACCTGCCTGCACACACCTGGGCTATAACCACCACACTACCCTGCCCGAAGGTTCTTGGGCTATTAATGGACTTCAGGCAATCACAGCCTGCCTGAAGATACTTGGGCTATTTGGGAAAGGGAGCAGAAAACGAGCTAATAACCAGCCACTAATAATAGTGTTGGGAAAAACACCATCCCCCATGAAATGGGGGTGGTCGACACTAAGTGATCAACTTGGGTGGGGCATGAATAATAAACACAAAGCTACAAGTATATATATATAGGTAACAAGCACTCTTCCAAGTTTAGGTTTTTCTTCAGCAAATCTAAAGAACACAACAGCACTCAAGTCCGAGTCACAACTCTCGCCAACCAAACCCATTTGTCCCATTCATTTTCATGTTCAGCGATGATGTTTAATTAAGTTTTGCACCTACTTGGTTAAGTAACACCATAAGCATAACCAAGGAAAAGAAACCATCCAAACGTCAATTTAAGTATTCACACCCGGTTCTCTTGTAAAGTCACAAGAACAAAGGGATAAGTGAGATCCCTCGAAGTACTGGAACCAAAGATAACCCCGAGACACTACCACGTGTCTGACATCCAGGAGCCAAAAAGGGTTTCTCAACAATAGAGGACCCACCCCAATTCATGATACAAACAAGGTAACCACCCGGTCTTAAAACTCACAACCAATGAATCCATAACAACAGGGGATCCCATCCCCAATTTCATAACCATCGAGAGTATAAAAATAGGGTATCCCGTCCCCTCCCACATCTCCAGCAATCGGCCTGTAAAAGAAAACAAAAAACCACTACCACCAACACAAAGCAGGTCCATGTCGGTATTTTTAGATTTATAAGATTTAACACACACCATGATTTCAATTTTCGTGTGCTTTAACTGGGGGTTATCACAGAAGGGTTGATCCTGGTCCTTTCAATTTATTTAGTCGGGTGTACGTGATTAACCGATTTACTTTTCACAGTAAGGGTTCACAACCACAAAACAATCCATTAAACATCACCAAAGGGTTCGTTAGTGCACACAAAAAGACCACCAACGGCCATGATTTGCAGAAGGCGTAAGCCCGCACAATTCAGGAATCATAAAAAAAATTATGAAATATTATAAACCAAAGCAGCATCATCGATCACAGCCCTCCCCCTTCATTAGAGTTCATTCATTATCTTCATTACAGTTCAGATTTATCCAATTCTATAGAAACAAAATCATTCCCACCCCGCATGATACAAAAAAGTGAGAGATGAGGAGAAATTTCCTACTTGTTGATCAATGATAGACGCTTAGGTTGGGCGCGGAACCTCACGCATAGTGATGCGGCTCGCCTGAATGAAAAGTGGCTCGTCTGAACAAAGTGTACTCTAGTGTAGGGTGATCAAGAAAAGAAACCTCGGGAGAACACTTTTTTTTATAAGTCCGAGGATGGTTGAGATTAGAATGTGAAACCTTGTAAGGCACGGGGTCGTGGGTTGATCGCGCGGCCCCCCACACGTCATTAAAGGTTCTGGTGGTTTAAACTGATGCACACACCATGTTAATTAATTAGATATTTAATTAAAACATTTATGGGCATTACCGGGCTTTAAAATAAGCTTAAAGGGGTCAAATAGGGTGTAAAACCCAATTTGCGCAAAAAGGAGCGCTACTGGAAAGAACCCGTGGGGGTAGGCGAGAGCCACCGGTAGCCGAGAACCACTGGTGGCTGTCAGCTACGGGTTGCCGAGCTACCGGTAGGCTGCAGTGACCGGTAGACCGAGCTACCAGTAGGCTGCAACTACTGGTAGACCGATCTACCGGTAGACAGAGCTACTGGTAGCTGCAGCTTCCGGTAGATCATGCTACCGGTATACAGAGCTATTGGTAGGCTTGCTACCGGTAGGCTAAGGCTACCGGTAGGCCTACCGTTACGCCAAACTTCACCGAGATTCCAAGACCAGAAAACCCAACATGAGATTTTCACAAAGTAATGGACCCCTAAAACCCAGGCCATTACACTTATATTTATTTAATTATTTCAAAATGGTTATATTAGATTCAAAGGAGGTAGAATAAGAAATAAAAGAAAATTAAGGGAAAATGAGTAATTGGGAATTTTACATTACTCTTTGGAAGAGATACTTTCCAAATTAGATTAAGGATTTGAGTGGTGGTATTTTTAGAATACTAAGACCTATAGGATGTGTATATAATTTTTTTGGAGTTATTTGGGTATATTTTTTTCTAGTATAAGTGGCATGGGTTGTGAGGATAAGCGGTGTGGTGAGGGGTCCTTTTATAAGGGAGAGGAGTGACATTTTTAAAATAATACAATAGGAAAGTAACTATTCAAAGGTCATTTAGATCTAATTAAAAAAATAATGTATTTTGTGAAGTGATAAGGTCTATAAATCCATTAAAATACACTTTCACATGTGTTTTTATGTATTTTACTCTTATATTTTTTACTTTTACAATTTTTTGTTTTTTACCGTGGTAACTACTTTTTACTTAACTAATTTAATTTTAATGTCTAAAAATAAAAGGGTCCTTATTAAATAATTTAGATAAAATGGTTCAAAATATGTAATCATTTTTATTAAAATCTATGTATCATAAAAAAAAATTTAATATTAGCGTACACAATGCGTAAAACCCATTTTTAGAAAAAAAATGGTTTTTATGATTAAAGTTTATGATTGAGATAAAATTATCAATGTTATTGTTTTATATAAAATATAATGGTTTTTTACCAAATAATATTTATGTGTATTTAAAAAAATCCCGGACCAAATTTTAACTTGTGGACACATAGTTAAAAGAAATAAACCAAAAATAGTTTTTTATTAGAGTAAAATATTACTTAAGTTTCTAAAAAGTTAAGAATGGGTTTTATTAATCAAAATTTTTAATTTTAAATAATCTGTTTTACTTTATAAATATATATTATTTATATAAAGAATATTTTATATAATTTTAAATCATTTTTTATTATGACAATGTCATAAAAGTGATAGTATTTGAAAAATTGGTATTTTTCATTATTAATTCAAAATTCATCCTTTTTGGAAAATATCATAAATTCATCCTAATATAATTTCTACAGGATGATATCAAGAATTAATTTTATTTTATAAAATTAATATTCTATCATAAATTTATTTTTTTTTAAATGAAAATAAAAAATATAAATAAAGACTTCTTTTATTGAAAAAATTACATTTTTAAGTGCTTTTAATGTTTTTTCATATCAATTTCTAATTTAAATAATTTTAATATATTCATTTGAATAATGATTTTAAAGTGGTAAATTTAATTTATTGTGATAAAATATAAAAAAAAATTAAAATATTATTATTTTAGAAGGAATAATCATTTTTAATATTAAACCATATTAATTAGTTATCCTTTAAATGTAAGAAATTTCAGTTTATTAATATATTTTAATTTAGTAAAATATTTATTATTATAATTTTATAAATAATATTAACCTAATATGTTTTGGATCATTTTATTTTAGTGTGTCATGCGTAGAAATATATTGAACATATTAGATTTAATTAAAGGATATATATATATATATATTAAAATCTTTGGTTGTTAAAGAGTATGATCCAAAAAATGGACATCCTTCCATGCTTCCATATTAGAAACTTACTTAATCTTAGAATATCTAATTTTTTACTCACTAATTGGTGTTTCACCTTTAAATATTCCATTTCAAGTTAAAGATTCATGAAATACCAACTTATTTCCCTTTCATTCTCCCAATATTTTCTTCCCTATTCTACATCCCACCCTTCATTAATTAATGAAGACCAATATAGGCATAACATTGCCTTAACTTTTCAATCACCATAAACTTCATCAATATGTATATAGTATTATTGGTTCCTTGAATCTTCTATAGTGTCAACATACCATCCTATATTAATCCTCTGATAAAGTGTTGCTTAAGCTGAATATGCTTCATCCTAGAATAAAACATTGGATTCTTCCCAAGATATATGGAACCTTAACTAGCACAATAAAATAAAATTTACTATATGGTTTTTTGAATCTCCTATAATAATTTCTTTAGATAAACTATATATTTCATGTATTTTGTTACAGCGATATACTCTACCTCTATGGTGGATAGTTACACCAATTTCTATAACTGAGATATTTGACTTATGACTATTCCTCTACAGGTAAACACATAACATGTGTATCTCCTTCTATTTTCGACACCACCTGTAAGGTTAGAATCTACTTACCATAGTGATGATTTTTCTTTCTCAGTAACAAGTATACTACCTTTCTTTCCTTAAAATACCTCATTATCCACTTCATATCTTCTCAGTGTTGTTTTTCAGGGTTATCCATATTATATCTCACAACTCCCAATACTTGAGATATATCTATTTAGGTAAAAACCATGTAATACAACAAGATTCCAATACGTAATTCATAATTAACATTCTCCTTTCACTCAACATCTTCCTTTTTTCTTTGGTGTTTTCTCCTTAGACAAATTATAATTTCTTACCAAATTATATCCCAGCATACTAAACCTACTCAAAAATGTTTCCAATGTAGTCATCCTATGATAACATCAAGGTTATGGCTGAAAAATATATCATAATATATATCTCTTTAATCTTGATAACTTTACCAAAACATTTCATGTCAAGATCCTCGGTTGGATGCCTCTTTAGTTCATCAATCCCTTACTTGCATGATCCTGCAATAAACTTGTCATCAACATACAAAATTAGTATAATGCATTCATAAAAAAATACTTGAAATAGTATCATTATTCCAATCACACCATTTTTATTCACTTTTAATCATGAATTCATTAAACTTATTATTCCACTACTTCGTTTCCTGATTCAACACATATAAACTTTTATGAGGTTTAGACACCAAGTATTTATTTTCTAACTCAACAAATCCTTTTGGATGCCCCATATAAATTTAATCCTCCAAATATCCATGAAGAAAATAATTCTTCACATCAATCTACTCAATATGTAAATCCTCTAATGAAACAATTCTAAGAACCACTAAAATAGTGGTCAGATTCACTATAGGTTAGAAAATAATAGTGAAATCCATACCTTAATTTTGTTGAAATACCTTCCCCACTAACCCTGCCTTACATATCCTTTTACCATCATGCTCTTTCGTAACCCAGTATACCCATTTGTTCTATAATTATTTTTTTATTATTTAAATGGAATAAATTCCCAACTATTACAGTTATGTGAAGAAAAAATATCCACCTTCATATCAAACTCCCACTTGCTCGACTCCTTCAACCGCATTACTTATTCAAATCATTCTATAACACTATTATTAGTAAATAAAAAATAGTGCAATGATTATGAATACATTTCCATAGTTTCTCTTTTATTTTTATCTCATCAAATCACCTTGAGTAGTAGGCCCCACAGGTTCTATGGTCACATGCTCATATATAATTCGTAGTTCCACTTTCTATAGGAACACTAATTCTTTATTCCCACTATAAATTTCAATTGCATGTTGGTCCTTATACATGAAACCTTTATTAAATATAAAATTTTATATTCTAATTATTTTTTAGTTCTCATCATCCTAGAAGTGATATTTAAACTATTCAGTTTCGTAAACAACAAAGAAACATTTTTTAGACATAGCATCAATCTTGTATCATTCATGTGAATCTATATATACATGAATCAAGTAACCAATGAATTGTAAATGAGAGATTCTTGACTATTTTCATGGATATAGATCCTTGGGTATATTTTTTACATTTGTAATTGACATGATCCTTTTGATAAGATACACTTGAATATTCACTTCCTATTTTTATAAATTCATTGGTAAACTATAGTGCATCCTTTTATTGTTTGTATGTTCATTTAATTTTATATTCATCCACATAGACACTCCGTTATAATTTTGTGTACCTATAATATTTTTCTCCCATAAAATTCTATTTGTAACATAAAATTCTGTTAACACAATACCATCATACTCTACTCCAATTTCAGACCCAAGCATTTTATCTTTGATCCTGGCTCATTCTCTACTACATTCTTCCACTTCTGAAGCATATTAAACACATTAGATTTTCTTTTTAGAAAGTAAATTCATACATTCCATATTGATTCATCAATAAATGTTACATAATATAGTGACCCTATAAGGGAATGTACTAGTGTAGTCCCCAAAACATCAGTATGAAACAAGTAAAGATTTCAAACATTTTTTTCTTCCTCCTTTCATAAATGACATAATATTTTTCTTTCCAAAGTTACAATATTCACTTAGGTCAACTCCTAAAAAATCCATATCTAAGAGAATACCTTTTTTATAAACAACTTTATCCCTTTCTCTGTGATAACCCACGTAATCCTAGAAATAAATGTATCGTATGATTTATAAGTATTCCTTTTTATGGATTAAAATTCATAATTATTTTATAAATTTCTTTATATAATTTTTCAATCAAAAAAATATATTTATTTAAATAAATTGTTTTTCCATGTATTACATGATTTTATTTAAATGATAATTTTGGAATTTAATTTGATTAAATGTAATTTGTTTTTAATATCATCATATCAAATTGATCATAGGGTGAATTTTTTAGATTTTTATGAATGGTTGGATTTTTGGGTGAATGGTAAAAAAATAATGATTTTTATTAAAATTGTAATTTATTTTATATTATTTAGAAAGTATCACCCTATTTTGGATTTTTTAAAAGTGAAATTTGACCTCTTTGACTAAAAATTATTTAATTAATTCCATAATAATCAAAATTATACTTGATCTTGGTATAATATCATTTTTATACATAAAAGGGAATTTTTATGAAAACTTGTTTCGGTTGCAGTTTTCATATATAATTTTTACCACTTATGAAAATAGAATATGGTAAAATAAATTTTATATATGGAATCATGAGTTTCAAATATTTTAATAAGTTAAATTTCTTTATTTGGTCATTATGAATTTTAATCTCGGTAAAAAAAATTCACCACGATAATCGTCAAAAGAGTTTACGAGGGGGTTAAAACTAAGAGATAATGTTTAAAATATCATAAAAACATGTTTAAATTTGATTGTATGAGTGTATTTATAGTCATGATCATCCTATATTTTGAATATTTCAATTTGGTTCCACATTAATTTGATAAATATACATCATATATTTAAAATTTTAAAGCATTTACAAGTGTACCATTATCCTCACTTATAAAAGGATACCTCCTCTCCTCACTTATTCACACACTTTGATCCATTTATCTTGAAAAATAAAAGATAAAATACATTTCCAAAATCCATTTACATGTATTATAGTGTATGTTCTCTCCAAAATACCAACCAAAGAAGGCTTGATGTGTAAACAAAGGGAGGATTTCCAAACAAGAGGTATAATTCTTAACCGAGTGTTTCATGTTTCTTCTCATAAATCCTTAACATATCATTTAACCATGATGGTATAATAACATAATTTTATTCCATATACTAAAATTTTATTATATTTAGCTAATAACCCTTTTTCATCTCCTTTTCATCCAATGGGAAATGAAAACTTTGCTCATTCATATGTGTGGACGGCCACCACCACGAATCGTTGTGTTTCATTTTTCGTCACTTTATCATATGGATTTTTTAAATGATTAATCAGATAATTATATATTATATTTATAAAATTATTATTATTATATAAAGATAAGATATTTTTTACCTTCTTACCTTTCCATTTGTCTGAAAATGATAATGTCGCTCATGCGTACGTGTGGAAAACCACCTCCACACAATGATGTGATTTGTTTTTCCTTTCCACATTATAGGGATATTCATAAGGATGTAAGTAATGAATTAATATTGCATGTGTAAAATATTTATTATAACACCATGAGATTTTGAGGATTTTTTTAGAATTAATTTAACATTGTAATTTTTTTTTCATTTCACATGACACTAGAAATAGTTATATATATATATTAAAACATTGATTCAAACAATCCTTTCACACAAAATACTAACTTGACTTGCGCTACATGCAATACCAACTTGGCTTGCGATACAAGCAACACTAACTTGGTGTATGATGCACTCAACACCGAGTTTCTACAAAACCCCTCTTTTTATTGTTTTAATTATTTAAATAAGATAATTATAACCTAGCTGTTAAAATTAGTAATAAATATTTTTAAAATATTTTTGTTTTATATAAATAAAACATATTGATAATGAAAGATAATATATTTGGTAAAGTCTTTTTATGTTAAAAATATTCTTTTCTTGAATGAATCACTTTTAATAATAAAAGTAATTTTAGACACATTTATAAATTGAATTGGATAAAATCAAATTCATTTTTTTAATTCAGAATATAGAAATTAGCCTAGGGTGAATTTTTTTTATTTTTCTGAGAAAAATCATTTTTTGATGAATAATGTAAAATAATGTCTTTTAGTTAAAAACTGCCTTTTTTCCAATTAATTATTAATGATAAATGATATTATAAATATTTTTTAAGGTCGCATTAGATTAGTATTACATATATTAATACAATTTAATTCATTAGAATAAATTTCAAATTGAAACTAAGTATAAAATCTTAACAAACTTTTGAACTTTTTCCTACTTTAAAACCTCGTTATTTCGTCCCATCTGTGGGATTAACACTAATATTTATTTAGACGCTTCTGTGATTGGAATTTCAAAAATATAACATACACCATTTTATTCAGTATAAGTTTATATTCTAATAATACTATGTTAATTTTTGACCAAAATGATTAGTAAAAGTGATTAAAATTAATCACTGCGGTTAAGGCCAAATTAAGCTTAATTAGGGACAAAACCTTAAAATTAAGGACCCAAATGATCTTGAAACCTTCACAACACCCATTTTATGTAAATATTTCTTATAAAAACCTTAAATTATTTATTTTTGTTGGTTTGGTAATATATTTTTAGGTAAGAACATGTGCACACAAAATTTGTTTCTAAAAAATCCATGTGAGTCCTTTTCCTTCCCTATAAAAGGCCACCAAATATACCTATTCCTAACACCTCTCAAAGCTTTTAATTTAGTCCAAGATATACCCCAGTAGCCTCCCAAAAATACTCCCTTCTACCTTGAATCCTCACTTTGGGTAGAAACCCTCTCAAGGAAGCCTTTTGACACAAACCAAAAAGAGTTACCCGATTAAGAGGTAACATCTTCTCTCAAACTCATTTCCTCAATTTTCCTTCTCCATCCCCTCCACTCTATTTATTAAATTATTGTGTGAAAAAGTCAGTATCATCTATATAATATTATTTTGTTATGAAATGTTTCTTACCAACACTTACACACACCTCCATCTAATGGATTTTGAACATATTTTTTCTCTGTACGGTGAACTATTGCCTCATGAAAAAATGATTGTTCATTTCTCATTTACCACAAATCATGGTGGCCATTATGATAGAAACCATATTTATATATTTAATATATTATATTTATTATTTATTTAATCTTCTGTATTCTTTTTATAACACACATCTTTTTACCTTCCATTTGGTTTTAATACGATAATCTTGTTTGAGGAAGTGTAGACTACCGCCCCCTCAAAGTGATATGACTCATTCAAACATCACATAGAATGTATTCAGGATGGTTTTAATGAACTTATATGATATATATGATATATTAATACTAATTTAATAATTATATATATACATATATACATATATATATATATATATATATATCATTTACATACTTTCTTTCAATATGATAATAAAAACGGAAAACAATGTTCATGCATACGTACGGCTTACCTTCTCCATGAACGGTGTATTCTATTACATACTTCATTAGGGTATATATTATTATAATATACTTATACTAAATATACCTGATATTTATATCATTTTCTACATTCTCTAATCATGATATAAGTATAAGGATCAATGATATAACAAATTAACACACATGCGAAGAACAAATTGAATATTACCCGAAGTGAAACCTTAACATAGGATCGTTAACGAGCAGGTAATATAAGGTTATAATAAAAAAAATATGGTAATATATATAATAATTTTATTATTTAAAATAATAAACTTATATTTATTATATAGGAATCATGTATGAGTACAGAGAGAGTCAAGACACAAGGTAAGGGGAATTTCATCTCACTTTTAATTTCTATGAGATTCATGTTATGTTCACCACTATTTCCTTTTGTATGGTGTACGTTATTAACATGATTGAATTATATGTATATTATACATAAATTTATTGTTATTCACATATCCATTATATTATCCTTCTTTCATGGGGTTTAACTTTCCAAAGTTACCAAATTAGTAAAACAGTTTTGTCTCAATTTGCCTTCTTTGAGACTCATGTTTTGTTATGCACCTAAACTATTTTTTGAGGTGTATATAATTAAATTATACATGTAATATCATGAATATACTTCTTTTCATAATATATTAATCTTTATGTAATTTCATTTTCTTACATGGAGAGTATGATCCCAAGTAACCAGGTTATAAGAGTTTATTGAGACAATCTTATTGTTTTTAGATATTTTTTATATTTATGGTTCCTTTGATGAAATATCTCAATATTATTCATGAGTTTCCTTCTCCTATGTTTATTCAACATATCCACATTTTTTAGTACCATTTTTCCACTCTTTGGTACTTAAGATAATTTTTTTAGTGAAATCTGACCATCTCTCACTTCGGTCGGAAATCTATTGTATTCAAAAACCATTTTTTCAAAAATGTTTTTAAAAATGTTTTCAAAGAATCTGTGAATATAATTTTCAAGAAAAAAGAATTTTAAAAATATTTTATTGTTTTAGAAGATTACATTATAATTTTTCAAATATAATTTTGAAGAAAATGGTTTTCAAAAGGTTTTATGTTATAAAAATTATTTTTCATAGAAGAAAGGATATTTTACTCATAAAATGTTTTTAAAATACCTTTAAAATTTAATTACCATATAAGATAAAATACATTGGTGCTTCTCAAGCCTTTATAGGGAAATTATTCAATGTTTCCATTAATATTATTTCTCTGAATGTATTATTTTTTGATGTCATGATGTTTATGAAGCTTGTTTCTCTTTCACGAGTTATATGTTTTTGAAACTCACATCTTTTCGAAGGTTATCTTTATGATGAAATAGTGATGAAACATGTCTCTTTCCAAAGGTTATTATATGTTTACTTATTTATGATACCCATTTAATTTCATGGGTTATGATATACATATTTATGATCTTGTGGCACATGTATGTATGATTTCATTATGTGACTAGTGGGACCAATATCTCCCTACAATGCATTGGGTAAAAATTTATATCTCATGAGATAATGATGGGAATCAAGTTGATGGGCTTGATAAACTATGGGAATATGGGGAAACCAGGTCCCTTATAAATAAATGACTTTTGCTGGGGATGGTGGTTTGTCCCACCCAGTAGGTGTAGTCACCATACAGATGGAATATGGGGAAACCCAATCCATTATATGGAGATGGGGAAACTCGATCCCTTACGAGGAAATAACTTTGAATGGGGATGGTGGTGTGTCCCACCCAGTGGGTGTAGTTACCATGAAGTTCTTTGATAAGTTTTAGAAATTAATATTGACTTACAGGGAATGATATCACATGTTTATTTATGCCACAATTCCATGTCTTATTTATGAACTACCAATTTTTATGCCATGATCTTTGTTATGATCTTTGATGTGCAGGGTATGATCTTCTATCTCCATGATAATGTTCTCATACCCCTTTCGATCATGTTTATGCATACATCACTACGGTAAAAAAGGCATTTAGCTGGGGGGTTTTTTTCGTTTCGCGGCGGTTTAAACCGCCGCCAAATCGATTGGCGGCGGTTTTGAAAAACCGCCGCTAAATTGTGCGTCGGGAAACTATTCACGGCGGTTTTCAAAACCGTCGCAGAACGTTTCGTGGCAGTTTTTTAGCGGCGGTTTTTTTATTTTTTTATTTTTTTTATTTTTTTTATTTTTGTTATTTTTGTTTTTTTTAATTTTTTTTAATTTTTAATTTTATATATTTATTTATATATTTATTTATATATTTATTTTGTCTTTATTTATATATTTATTTCAGATTTATTTTATTTATTTATTTTTCGTATTTATCTATTTATTTTATTTATTTATTTTATTTATTTATCTATTTATTTATTTTATTTATTTTATTTATTTTATTTATTTTATTTATTTTATTTATTTATTTTATTTATTTTATTTATTTTATTTATTTTATTTATTTTATTTATTTTATTTATTTATTTATTTATTTATTTATTTTATTTATTTTATTTATTTTATTTATTTTATTTATTTTATTTATTTTATTTATTTTATTTATTTATTTTATTTATTTTATTTATTTTATTTCGTATTTATTTTATTTATTTAATTCCGTATTTATTATTTATTTCTTTTATTTCGTATTTATTATTTATTTATTTTATTTCGTATTTATTTTATTTATTTATTTTATTTCGTATTTATTTTATTTATTTATTTATTTATGTCGTATTATTTTATTTACTTTATTTATCCATGCATGCACATCCCATGCACATGCACATGCATACCCATGCAATATAAAGAAATTCTGTGTTTGGTGAGATTTGAACCCCCAACCTCTTGCATATTTTCCAAAGACTTTACCACTCCAACAAGCTCGCCATGTGGTTAATAAACAGAATTTAATATACTTATATATATTAATTGAAAAAACAAATAATACATAAATAATAGATATAAACTTGATAATAATAAATAATAAATAATAAATAATAAATAATAAATAATAAATAATAAATAATAAATAAGGAATAATAAATAATAAATAATAAATAATAAATAAATATAAATAACAAATAATAATTAAATATAAATAAATAATAAATAATAAATAATAAATAATAAATAATAAATAATAAATAATAATTAATAAATAATAATTAATAATTAATAATTAATAAATAATAAATAATAAATAATAAATAATAGATATAAATAATAAATAATAAATAATAAATAATAAATAATAAATAAAAAATAATAAATAATAAATAATAAATAATAAATAATAAATAATAAATAATAAATAATAAATAATAAATAATAAATAATAAATAATAAATAATAGATATAAATAATAAATAATAAATAATAAATATTAAATATTAAAGATTAAACAATAAATAATCAATAATCAATAATCAATAATCAATAATGAATAATAATTATTAAATAATAAATATTAAATATTAAATATTAAATATTAAATAAATAAATATAAATAATAAATAATAAATAATAAATAATAAATAATAAATAAATATAAATAATAAATAATAAAAAATAAAAAATAAATAATAAATACATAATAGATATAAATAATAAATAATAAATAATAAATAATAAATAATAGATATAAATAATAAATAATCAATAATCAATAATCAATAATCAATAATCAATAATCAATAATCAATAATCAATAATCAATAATGAATAATAAATAATAAATAATAAATAATAAATATTAAATATTAAATATTAAATAAATAAATATAAATAAAAAATAAAAAATAATAAATAATAAATAATAAATAAATATAAATAATAAATAATAAATAATAAATAATAAATAATAAATAATAAATTAATATAAATAATAAATAATAAATAAATATAAATAATAAATAAATATAAATAATAAATAATAAATAAATATAAATAATAAATAATAAATAATAAATAAATATAAATAATAAATAAATATAAATAATCAATAATCAATAATCAATAATCAATAATCAATAATCAATAATAAATAATAAATAATCAATAATCAATAATCAATAATCAATAATAAATAATAAATAATATATAATATATAATAAATAATAAATAATAAATAATAAATAATAAATAATAAATAATAAATAATAAATAATAAATAATAAATAATACATAATACATAATAAATAATAAATAATAAATAATAAATAATAAATAATAAATAATAAATAATAAATAATAAGTAATAAGTAATAAATAATCAATAATCAATAATCAATCATCAATAATCAATAATCAATAATAAATATTAATTAATAAATAATAAATAATAAATAATAAATAATAAATAATAGATAATAAATATTAAATAAATAAATATAAATAATAGTTAATAAATAATAAATAATAAATAATAAATAATAAATAAATAATAAATAAATATAAATATTAAATATTAAATAAATAATAAATAATAACTAAATATAAATAATAAATAATAAATAAATATAAATAATAAATAATAACTAATAACTAATAAATAATAACTAATAAATAAATATAAATAATAAATAATAAATAATAAATGATAAATAAATATAAATAATAAATAAATATAAATATAAATAATAAATAATAAATAAATATAAATAATAAATAAATATAAATAATAAATAATAAATAATAAATAATAAATAATAACTAATAACTAATAAATAAATATAAATAATAAATAATAAATAATAAATAAATATAAATAATTAATAAATAATAAATAATAAATAATAAATAATAAATAACCAGTTACAAATAATAGATAATAAATAAATTAAAGTATATTATAAATAATAAATAATAAATAACAAAGGAAACACATGAAAAAGTATGAAAAGACGTGATAAGGGATTAAAAATCATGAAAACGCATGAAAAAGGATGAAAAAGCATATGAAGAATGAGGCATTAGAAAGAATGAGAACGCATGAAAACTCGTGACAATTCTTGAAAACTCCTTAATAATTCAACATAATCATCATAATAACCCACAAAAAACCATTGATAAAGATAACAAGTCATGGAAACCCAAATAAATAGTAATAAATGGAGCAACCGTTAAAACCCGTCAAAACGGTCATAAAGAGACAAAAACATTGGACTCACATTAACGGAGATAACATATGATCCGAGAGTCCATTTTAGATCCGCGACCTGTCAAATCAAAGATCCTAAAACGATCTTCGACCTGAAAGGTGAAAGATTCCAAATGGACAGGCGGATCGGAAGTTATGACCATTTAAAAAAAAGCTGACGGGGAACGGGTGCTAGAAACGAGGCATTGAAAAACATAACAAACCCGATACCCACTAAAAAGACCATAACATATGATCTAGGAGTGCATGTGGGCGCCGCAACCAGTCAACCCGATGCTCATGGAACGAGCTATTATCTGGCAGGTGGAGGAGGCCGAACTGACACGCGGATCGAAAGTTAGGTCCGTTTGAAGACAAGCTCGACGGGACACCGATGACAAAAACGGGGTTTTAGAGGCCTTTGGAGGGGTTTTGGGGTCAAAAAACACGACGGAAGCTTTCTTATGTTGATTTGGTGTGTAACTCTCTTCGCTGGCTTCGATTTGATATGTGGTAGAGCCCAAACGGACACCCGGAGCGAAAGTTATGGCCGTTTGAAGTTGGAGAAATTTTTTCGACTTTCTTTTAACTCTAATATCTTCTACACCTTATATCGTCTCACGGTTTTGATTATATGTGCCTCTATATCTCTTCATGAGCTTCGATTAGACTGGTCGTGGCGCTTCAACGGACACCCGGATCAAAAGTTATGGTCGTTTTAGTGATTTCGGGGTTTCTCGTGTTTTTTTATTTTTTCATTTCATTTCGCGGAGGTTTTACCGAAACCGCCGTTAATCCTCGAATAAAATTTTAAAAAATAATAATAATAATAATAATTTGCCGTTTAGCGGCGGTTTTTTCACGGCGGTTTTTAAAACCGCCGCGAAATGGCGGCCCGAAACGCGTTTCGTGGCGGTTTTAAAAACCGCCGCTAAATGGCGGTTTTCTTGTAGTGCATGTTTCCCTTGTTTACCCTTACTGAGCATTTGATCTCACCCCTTTCATATGTTTCTTTTATCCATGTTATGAATAAATGTTTTAGGTAGAAGTACTAAAGTTTGAGATCTCTATGGGAGATGTTAAATATCGTTCACTATGATAGAATATTTTTTTCTGAGTTCCCAAAGACACTAAACTATTATGGTCCTTGGGAATTTATTTTTTTAATGTACTGAATATTCATCTAAAATGATGTAATATCCATGTATGTTAAGCCTAGGTCACTATAGTTGGTATCATAGGAAAGGTTTATTCATCCTTTGGAAAATATGATGAGAAAACCTTAGTGAGGTCCCCAGGTTTTTTTATAAGGATGTCTCTAAGGATAAGTATAAGGATGAGTTAACATTTAGGAAAATGTCCTTGAATTTTGGTAAAGGATAGAGTGAGTGGATTCCTAGAAATACATCCATGTCTGGATACAACTAGTGGATGTGGCTCTGGAACAGATTTACCTTGGGTTAACAACTCCAAAAAGATGTTCTGGGCTTTACTTGAGGTAATCTGGAACATGATAATAGGTCTTACTTCACACCTGGTTTGACACTCCTTGGGGATATTCTTTGGGAATTCACAAACTCTTCATAAACTATCATGAAGGATTTAGATATAAGTTAGGTATGAATAACCTAGGATAAAACCAAGGTTCTATAGATTATGGAAGGTGTCATGATTTAGACTTCATATAAGTAATTATTTTCATGACTATGCGGTTTCCTTCTATGACTAGTAATGCTCAAAATATGCCTCTGGTTTTAGTCAATGTTAGAAACCATAAGGTAATAGATTAATGTTTAATGTGATGGAATATTTTCTAATGAGCAGTTAATTGGGATGATCACTGGAGTGAAAGAGGTCTTGATCATGCCTAATCAGTTTTCATAGAACATGATTAACAATTTTTACCTTAACCAACTCTCAGACTCAACAAGGAATAGAAAAAAGGAGTTCACTGAGAGTTTGGGTAATGGAGACAATGGAGTAAATAATATTTGGTTTACTTTTTGTCATGAATGTGGAAAGAATCACCTAATTTAATGTCTTATAGGAACAATAAAGTGTTTTGACTATGGAAAAGAAAGACACAAAGAAAGTGAATACAAGGGAAAAATGAAGAGTTCAATTAATGAAATTGATGGGAATTTTGGACTCCCTAAGACTTCATTGAAGGTTAAGTATTTTAAGTTTGGAATAAATGGACATTATGCAACTCAATGTCCCAAGAGGAAAGTAACTAAATAGAATTAATGATGTGGTATGAGTAATGGTTACATTGCTTATGATGAAGAGACTACAGATGAAATGTGAAGTAAAAAAAAATTATTGTGAAATAGGATGAGGTAATATTGTTAATGGATTAAGGATGAAGTAATAAAATTATTTTTGTATTTGGATTCAAAATTTATGAATGATGAAATATACAAGGATTATTCAACTTATGTTTTTCGCTCAGTGTTTATAAGTTTATGTTGAAAGTTCCCTATGGATTGGTGAAGTGATTTAATGACAAGATGAAATTTTGTATAAGGGAAGGTAACCCTTAATATGTTCTTTATGATAAGATAATATCGTATGAATAATGATATGTGGGATATGAATAAGTAAATTGGAAAGTATTGATTACCTAGGAACTAAGTAAGGAATTGTAGAAGGGTGTTTTATAATATCATTGATGATGAGTACAGTATTTTTTGATTTAAGTAAAAGATCCAATATACTTTGAAATGAGGAAGCATGCATTTTTTCCAAAAGGATTTATGGTAATTAAAGTGTCTACCACATTTCAAGAGAAGATATGATAATTTTATTCACATGCTTGGAATGTGGAAACCAAGATATACTTTTTTATATAGGGAAATCAATATTAAGTCAATTTTGTGACTCTCTTTCTAACGTTTTGGATTTTCACCTTTGAGAATGGTTATAAGGTTAACCATTCATGAAAAGTTTAAGTTAATCTCTGAAGTAAGTATTAGTTAATAGATTTTGTGTTGAAAACCTTGGTTAAAAGTTTAATTAGTGATTAACCTTATTTCAAGTATGTCCATATTATATATTATATTAGTGAAGTTTAAAAAAAAGGACATCATGTATGTCGGGTGACAACCAATCAAGTCCAGCAAGGTCGTGGGTCTTGAACCCATGACCGAAGGACGATAAGGGTTTCATGCCTACCACTAGACTATGCAATTTCCTGGTTAATTTATATTTATTTATAATGAATAAATATTTATGATGAACTATTAGTGTTACTTTTTATATATTAATGAATGTTGTTTTTTTAAGATACAAGTAGTTATACTTTTTATTCTTTTATGGGCCTTAAGATCTGTTAAAAGCATATTTTACTACTTTAATCATCAAAGCTAATTTATGGACATTAATTCCATGAGGTAATGGATGTATTAGAAATTTTTAAAAGAATAACCCAAGAATTAAATTTTGTTTACATAAATTTATCAATAATTAATCAACGTTCTGAAAGTGATCTAAAACAATTGTTGTCCTAATACCTTAATTTCTGTTGAGCTGATAGCCTTTTAAATCATTATAGATTTATGACCTTGAGGCCCTCAATATTCCTTTGAACATTCAATTTTGTGTGATTTATGACCTTAATCACTCTTTATAAATATTTACACTTTTTCTCCATGTCCAATCTTCACTCCTAACCTATGTTCTCCTATGTGGAAACCAAGTTATATGTTACTTTGGGTAATAGTTATGG
The DNA here is from genome assembly GCA_963277665.1 of Viscum album. Lineage (NCBI taxonomy): Eukaryota > Viridiplantae > Streptophyta > Magnoliopsida > Santalales > Viscaceae > Viscum > Viscum album. The sequence continues at coordinate 1,331,837,499 of OY728132.1, read as the reverse complement.
TTCAAATTTCCCTTTTTAAGGGAAGTTTTAGTATACATTTTTACAATGTGGGTTTCTATGAATGAAACTTTAAAGTATTAAACCTTTGATAACGTAGATGAATTTTTAGGGTGAAATTCATTTTAAGGGGGGTACAATGTAACACCCCGATATTTTGATAATTTTTTTGAATTAATTTTACTTTGCAATATTTTTCATTTCACATGAAACTAGAAATAGTTATTTATTTATATGTATTAAAACACTAAGTCAAACATTCCTTTCACATTCAATACCAACTTGGCATGCACTACACGCAATACCAACTTTCCTTACGCTACAAGCAACACTGACTTAGCATACGATGCACACAACCCTGAGTTTCTACAAAACATCTATTTTTATTGTTTTAATGATTTAAATAAGATAATTATAACTTATCTGTTAAATTTAGTAATAAATAATTTTAAAATATTGTTTTTCTATACAAATAAAACATATTTATAATGAAAGATAATATTTTTGGTAGTCCATTTATGTTAAAAATATTGTTTTCTTGAAGGAATCACTTTTAATAATAAAAGTAATTTATGACACATTTATGAATTTAATTGGATAAAATAAATTTTATTTTTTAATTCATAATTTCAAATTTATCTTAGGGTTAATTTTTGGGATTTTTCTAAGAAACTTCATTTTTTGATGAATAGTGAAAATATTGTTTTTTAGTTAAAAACTGCCTTTTTGTATAATTAATGATTAATTCTAAATATCATTATAAATATGTTTTAAGGTCAAATTAGATGAATATTACATATATTACTACAATTTAATTAATTATAATAAATTTCACATTGAAACTCAGTATAAAATCTTAACAAACTTTTGAACTTTTTCTTACTTTAAAACCCTGTTATTCTGTCTCGTCTCCAGGATTAGCACTAATCTTTATTTAGCCGCTTCTATGATTTGAATTTCAAAAGTCTAACATACATAATTTTATTTGGTATAATATTTATATTGTAATAATACCATGTTAATTTTTGACCAAAATGATAAGTAAAAGTGATTAAATTTAATCACGACAATTAAGGCCAAATTAGGCTTAATTAGGGACTAAACCTTAAAATTAAGGGCCCAAGTGACCTATAAACTTGTCCAACACCCATTTTATGTCCCAATTTAGGAAAAAAACCTTACATTATTGAGTTTTGTTTTTTTTGTTTTTTTAATACTTTTGTTAGGTAAGAACATGTGAACACCTAATTTGTTTCTAAAAATTCCATATGAGTCATTTTCCTTCCCTATAAAAGGCCACCACCTCTACCCATTCCTCACACCTATCAAACCTTTTAAGTTAGACCAATATCTGACCAATTAGCCTCCCAAAAATCCTCCCTTATACCTTTAAGCCTTCATTTTGGTAGAAAATCTCTCAAGGAATCCTTTTGGCACAAACCCAAAGGAGTTACCCGATTAAGAGGTAACGTCTTCTTTCAAGATCCTTTACATTATTTTCCTTCTCCACCCCCTACACTGTCTTTATTCCATTCTTCTGTGAAAAAAACAGTATCTTATATATACTAGGATGTTTTTATACAAAATTTATGACCTACACTTACACACATCTCCATCTAATGGATTTTGAACATATTGTTTCTGTGTATGGTGAACTACCACCTCACGAAACGAGGATTGTTCATTTCTCCTTTACCACCAATCATGGTGGAAATTATGATAGAGACTCTATTTATATATTTAATATATTATATTTATTATTTATTTAAGCTTATTTGTTCCTTTTAAAACACACATATTTTTACCTTCCATTTGGTGTTAATATGACAATCTTGTTTGAGGAAGTGTGGACTACCACCCCCTCAAAGCGATGTGATTCATTCACACACCACATAGAATGTATTAAGGATATATTTAATGAAATTATATAATATATATGATATATTAATTCTAATTTAATAATTAAATATATATATATACATATATATACATATTTCATTTACATACTTTCTTTCAATACAATAATAAAAAACAGAAAACATCGGTCATGCGTACGTACGACATACCGTCTCCATGAACGGTATATTCCATTACATAATTCATTATGATATAGATTATTATAATATAAATATAATTTATATACCTGATATTTATATCATGTTCTACATTCTGTAATCATGATATAAGTATAATTTTCAAGGATATAACAAATTAAGACACATGCGAAGAACAAAGTGAATATTACCCGAAGTGAAACCTTAACATAGGATCATTAAAAAGCGAGTAATAAAATGTTATAATAAAACAATATTTGGTAATATATATAATAATATTCTTATTTAAAATATTTATAATATACTTATATTTATTATACATTACGCTTGTATGAGTACAGAGAGAGTCAAGACACAAGGTAAGGGGAATTTCATCTCACTTTTAATTTCTGTGAGATTCATGTTATGTTCACCACTATTTCATTTTGTTTGGTGTATATAATGACCATTATTAAATTATATTTATATTATAAATAAATTTATGGGTATTGAAATATCCATTCTATGATCCTTCTTTCATGGAGTTTAACTTTCAGAAGTTGCCAAAGTGGTAAAACAATTTTGTCTCAATTTGCCTTCTTTGAGATTCTTGTTTTTTTATGCACCTAAATTATTTTTTGAGGTGTATATAATTCCATTATACATTTTATATAATGAATATAAATATTTTCATGATATATTAAGCTTCATGTAATTTCATTTTCTTACATGGAGAGTATGATACCAAGTAACCGAGTTATACGAGTTTATTAAGACAATCTTATCATTTTTCAAGATTTTTTATGTTTATGATTCTTATATCAAAATCTCTCAAGATTATTCATGAGTTTACTTATACTATTATTATTAAATATATACTCATTTTTAGTACTATTTTGCAACTCTTTGGTACTTAATATAATGCTTTTAGTGAAATCTGACCATCTCTCTATTCGGTCAAAAATCTATTGTATTCAAAACCCATGTTTTGAAAACTGTTTTAAAAAATATTTCCAAAGTATCCTTGAAGATAATTTTCAAGGAAAATTATTTTAATTATTTTTATTGTTTTCAAAGCTTATTTTATAATTTTTCCAAGTAATTTTTAAAGAAAAAGGTTTTCAAAAGGTTTTATGTTATAAAAAGCATTTTTCAAAGAAGAAATGGTATTTTTCTCAAGATATTTTTTTAGAAGACCTTTAAAAATTATTTCCCATCAAAGATAACATCAATTGGTGTTGACCATGCCTTTATGGGAAAATCATTCAATGTTTCCATTCATATTCTCTCTCTGAATGGATTATATTTTAATGGCCTGATGGTTATGAAGCTCGTTTCTCTTTCACAACTTATATGATTTTGAAAACCACTTCTTTCCACGGGTTATGTTTATGATAAAATGATGATGAAACCTATATCTTTCCATAGGTTATGATATTTTTACATGGTTATGATACCCATTTCATTTCATGGGTTTTGATATGATTATTTATGGTCTTATGCCACATGTATGTATGACTTAATTATGTGATGGGTGGTACCTATATCTCCCTCAAATGCATTGGGTAAAGATTTATATCTCATAAGATAATTTTGGGAATAGAGTCAATGGGATTGATCCACTATGGGAAGATGGGGAAAACTAATCCCTTACAAATAAAGGACTTCCACTGGGGATAGTATTTTTTCCCTCCCAGTGTTTGTAGTCACCATGATAATGGAAGATGGGGAAACCCAATCCATTACTGAGATATGGGGAAACCCAATATCTTACAAGGAAATAAATGAAACTAGTGATGGTGGTGTGTCCCACCCAGTGGGTACAGTTCCCATGAAGTTCCCGGATAAGTTCTAGAAATGCATATTGACTTACATAGAATGATATCACATGTTTATGTATGCTACAATTCCATGTCTTATTCATATGTTATGCTTTCATGGCCAATTCTCTTTATTTCTTTATGATTCATGTCTTATGAATAGATAATATTTATGCCATGATCTCTTTTATTATATTTGATATGCAGGGTATGATCTTCTATCTTCATGATCATGTTCTCATACCCCTTATGGTTATGTTTATTCTTATATATCTCCCTTGTTTATCCTTACTGAGCATTTGATCTCACCCCTTTCTTATGTTTCCTTTCTCTGGGTTATAAATAAAGTATTTAGGTAGAATTAATAAAGGTGGATATCTTTATGGGATATGTTGAATATCTTTCACCAGGATAGAAGATTTTGTTTCTGAGTTTCCAAATACACTAAACTATTATGGTCCTCTGGATTTTATTTTTGTAATGTACTGAATATTCATCTAAAATGATGTAATATCCATGTATGTTAGGCCTGGGTAACTATATTTATGATTCAATAAAATTAAAATATTATCTAATTTATTTTTTTCCACCCAATAGAACAATTAAAATGTCATTCATGCACACATATGAACTATCATCTATATAAAGCGACATGATTCATTTTTCATAACCACCTTACTTGGTTGATTTTAAAAGTGTCTTTAATGTATATATAAGATAATTATAAAAATTTTAAGATTATAGAGGTAAATTAACAATAAACTCATTGACCATAGTTAATACACCAATGTTGTTTTGAGGTTATAAATTGAATGACCCCAAAATGTCCAACATGAACTTAAACATTTTAGTAAATAAATAAAATATGGTAATAAATTAAATAAATAAAATAATGATAATGGAATGAATAAAAAATTATTAATAAATTAAATAACTAATATAATTTTATTATTCATAATTTAGATAATGCATAAATATATATGGGACTTAAGGTAAGAGGCTTTCTATTACAAATCTTGTTTTAAAGTTTTCATTCCAAATTTTTTTCTTCCATGTTGATGTTCTTTTAAATATTTCAATAAGGTCACTATTTATCCATAAAATGTTTCTAAAATTTATTTTAGACTATATTTTACTTTATATAAAAAATTTTAAAAAGTAATCTTTTCAATGTTTCTTATATGGGTTATTTTTGAATTTTTACAAAAGCGCAAAAAAATATTTTTTAACATATACAGCTTGTTTGCCTTTTCTCAGTTCCATAGTAATTATAAATTATCAAGTTTCCCCTACATGATAATATGGTTTTTAAAATTATATCATATACTTAATCTTCTAGGAAAATTTCCCTTTTAATAGTTTTCAAATGAAAAATATATTTCCCCTTATGATTATGAAAAAATGAAAAGTGTTTTGCTTATAGGTTCAAATGACTTTTTTAAGTGTTTTATAATAAAAAAATTGTTTATTTTATGGTAATTTATCATTATAGATTATTATGGATGATCCCAATATAGCTCATAATTATGGGTGATCCTAATATATCTCTATAATAAATTGGGTAATTATTTATTATTTAAAGGTAAAAACTGAGAAAGATTATTGGGTTAGTTAATCCTATGGAATTAATTGGGATTTATTTTTTATAACATCGGTTAAACATGAGTGAACATGGTTTATGAATATAATTATATTATATACCTATATTATTCCTTTAAAATAATTTTATGTAAATATTTTTATTTTATGAGGTAAGAAAAGTTTATGAACTTTTAAAGGTGAAAGGTTTTTTTAAAAAATAAATGTTTTCATGAGTTTCCACTTGCCTCAATATGCCTTCATGGTTTTAATATGGTTAATAATGGGTTCTACGATATTTTCTTTGAGAAATTTTTTATTTTAATATATAATTTTTTCTTTGAGAAATGTTTTATTTTCATATGTGGAGATGTTTCATTTATATGTTCAATGTTTTATTGGAAAAAGGGTAACAAAATTTCATGGGTTTTCATGTTTTCTCTTGTCTGACCTGATTCATTTTTTTTATGTCCCTTCATATGATTTTTGTGCTCATCCCATATTTTGGAATATTTTTTTCAAGATATAAGGACGAATATGAACTATATAAAGGTTAAACATTTGTCTTTGGGATCATCTTAAAAGAAGAAAACGTGTCTTGAATGAAAGGGTGTAAAATTAAAAAATTATTTTTGAGAAAAAATGTAAACTGTGTTGAAGTTTCCACTTTGTTGTGATTTTTTTTCAAAATTTTCTAAAACTTTTAACCTTAAAAGATCATTAGAATTAAAAAAAAGTCGAATCCTTGATATTGAAATCGTATTTATAGGTTGTTAAAGTAACAGATTGTTATATTTAGTATTAAATAAATCTTTAGATTCATTTAGAGGTTAAGATAATATTAAAAGATGCTCTTAATATATTCAAATTTATTTTTATATCCTCATGAGATAGATTTGGAACATTTTCCATGTTACTTCATCTAATCCATGTATGTTTAGAATTTTATTCCACATATAAAATAGGGAATCTAAAGTAAGAAGGCATCAAGAGGATAATAGTCTTCCAAATCAAGAATTTGGAATGATTAGAACAGAATATTTTGTGGAAATGTGAACTCGGTTGACATAATATATTAATTTTGGAACCCATTAAATAGAATAATTGAATTCGCTATACGTAAATATGACTATAGGGAATAATTTCATGAAACATCACCCTCTGGATTTCGATGGATATTTAGACCAAGTGAAAGATAATGGATGGATAAATTTATTGGATAATATATTAAAATTCTCAGGATATATAGAATATAAAAAAAAGTAATTCGTTCTATTTATCATTTAGAAGGTGAAGCTGATTGATGATGCTATTTGATTAAGAATACTGAGGAAAATGATGAGATTGATACCATGGAATGGATGGTATTAAAATAAAATTTTCTTGAGAAGTATTTCCCAAAAGTTATTCAACTAATAATGAAAAGTAAATTAATAGAGTTGAAGAAAATAGAAGAATATTAAGTGGAGGATTATAAAGAATTTTTTTCAGAATGTATAGGTATGCACTGAATTTTATTATGGACCATGAGAATAAAATCAGTATATTTTACACAAGTTTTAAAACATGTTTATGAAGTGTGTTGACCTCTCATTAATTTAAAATTTATGTGGTGGTTTATCTTTTTACTGAGAAAGTAGACATAGAGTTTTATGAAACTTATATACTTCATGACAATAAGGGTAAAAAGTGGTCAAGGTGGCAAGAAATGGAGAATAATTCAACCAAAAAATCTATATTTAATCCCCATAATAGTTCCAATTGTGGTAAAATAAAATTTAAATAATGTTTGATTGGATAAGGAAAGTATTACAGATATGGTAAGATCGGTCATTTGGATCATGACTACAATCAAAAGAGTTCTGGTATGAAAATTAATGGTAAAACAGATAGTTAATCAAAAGTAAGATATTATAATTTCAATGAGTTAGAAAATTATGCTAACATGTATCCAAAGTTAGTTACTTAATTTGGTAATATTCAATATTGAAAATAGAAAGGTGTATAAAATTATTTTACTACTACTACAGTAGATGTGAGACCCTCAAATGAAGTAGTAATAGGTATATTACTTGTTTATTAAGATTATACTAATTTATTATCTGACTTGGGATCTACAAATTATTGTATATCTAGTAAATTTAAAAGTTAAATGGAAATACCATATCATGAAATAAATTCAGTACTTTTGAAAAAAAACTTATGGGGATAGTATAAAGGCCACACAAATTTATAGAAATATTTTTGTTATCATTTATGAAATGATTTTTATTATAAACCTTGTTATATTTACCATTATAGAGTTTAATATTATTCTAAGTATGTATTGGATATAATTTTATCATGCTAATATTGATTTTAGAGCTAAAGAAGTTATTTTTCAGATTTAGTTTCAGTTTGTATATAAGAATGAATTCATAACTTTGATAACATATCAAGAATCTAAGAAGTTGATAAAAGATAAAAGTGAGAGTAATATTGCATATATTATTGAAAAGAAATGAATTATTTAAATTAGTGATGTTTCAGTAGTAAATGAATGTCTAGATGTATTTATTTGTGATTTTCCTTATGTTATTCATGATCGAGAGGTTTAATTTACTATTGAATTAGTGCATGATGCTAATCCAATTTCAAAAACCCCTTATCGAATGGATTTAATAGAACTTTTGGAATTTAAAAATAAGTTACAAGAGTTTATTGATAAGAGTTTCATACACCCTAGCACTTACCCTAGGGGTGATCATGTTTTGTTTTTTAAAAATAAGGATGGTTTCTTGAGACTTTTCATTGATTATTGAGAACTCAATAACATCACTTTTAAGAAAAAGAATTTTTTAATTTATATCAATGAATTGTTTGATCATCTTTGGGAGTTCAGTATTTTTCAAAGATTGATCTCAAGTTCGAGTATCGCTAGCTATAGGTGAATTAGGAAGAAATTATGAGGATGGAATTTCATACTAGCTATGGGAAATATGAGTTTGTGGTTATAAAATTCATGTTGAAGAATACACCCACTGTATTTATGGATCTTATAAATAGAGTTATCCATGAGTATTTAGATTAAATTTTTGACATTTTAATTGATGAAATTATAGTTTATTATAAAAGTTGTGAGGATTAAGAAATAAATCTAAGGATTTTATGTAGAATTTAAAAGAAAATAAGTTGTATGGAAAATTTAGAAAATATGAATTTTGGTTACAAAAAATTTTAATTTGTTGGGAATATTGTTTATAAAGATGGAATAATTATTGATCCTATTAATTTAAAGTAGTAAAATAGTGTCCAAGACCTAAAAATGTCACTGAGATTCAATTATTTCTTGAATTATCAGGTTACTACCAATTTTTTTTGAAGATATTTCTTGGTTATCTAGCCCAAAAACTAAATAAACTAGAAAAGGAGTTAAATTCATATGGATAATGAATGTGATTAATGTTTTTATAAATTGAAAATAATATCGTTCAATGATCTAGTGTTAGCCTTTCCAACAAGAAATAGTGAATTTTTTAATTATATTAATGCTTCATTGAAGAAAATTGGTTATTTATGTATGTAAGATAATCAGGTAATTGAATATTATTTATGTAAATTAAAATTCAATGAGAATAATTACCCTATACATGATCTTGATCATGTATTGGTATTTTTTCTATAAAAAATTGGAGGAATATATTATATGGGGTAAAAGGTAAAATATATACTGAACATAAAAGTTTAAAGTATATATTCACTCAAAAACAATTGAACATGGGAAAAAATATGGTTGGAAGTGATAAAGGATTATTATTGCATGATTCACTATCATCCAAGTAATGAAAACAATGTATTTAATGCCTTGAGTCAAAAAGATAATGTATCATTAATAATATTTTGTTTGGAACATGATCCTTTATTTAATTATTTAATTAATGTTGGAATATAAATTATGCATAATGGAACTCCCTCTATTTTGGTTCAAGTGTTAGTGAAGTCATGTTTTTCAGATAAAATTAAGTATGCTAAAAAGAAGATATAGATTTGTAAGAAATGGAAGTATTGGTCAAGAAGGGTAAGTTTATTGAATTGAATACTAAAAAATAAGGTGTTATGAGATTTAGAAATAGTTCATGTGTCACAAGTGATTCCCAATTTAAAAAGTAATTGTCAATTGAAGTTCATAGATCAATATTTTCTATTCATCCTAGATACACTAAAATGTTTAGATACCTTCAAGATAATTATTGGTGGGGTTTAATGAAGATAGATGTTGATTTTAATATGAAATTATTGACTTGTAAATAGGTTAAAGCTAAGTGACAACTGCCAAAGGAGTTTCCTTATCATTTTATCATGCATGAATAGAAATGGAATAATATATCCTTAGATTTCATGTATGGATTACCAAATAAATCTTTAGGTAATAATGAAATTTGGGATGTTATTGATTTTTTGAGTAATTCTATACATTTTATTCCTATTCAAGATACTATGTATTTGGATCAACATGCTAGAATTTATCTTAAAGATGTAGTCATATTACATAGAGTCCCTATCTCTATTATATCTGATCATGATCCATGTTTTACCAAAAAATTAAAATGACTTAAAAATTCATTGGGCACTAAATTAAATTTTAGTACAACATTTCTTCCCAAATCTGGTGGACATTTGGAGTAAACAATTTAGTATTTATAAGATATGATTCAGGATAAATCATTGGATTATCAGGGAAGCTAGGATCAACATCTTTCATTGGTGGAATTTTCTTATAATAATAATTTTTATTTCAGTATACATATGACACATTTTGAGGTATTATATGAAAAGTTGTGTTAAACTCCATCATGTTGGGATGAAGTTGGTGAATGGAAGTTCTTGGTACCATAGTTGACAGAATATATGGTTGAGATAGTAGATATGATAAAGTACCATATGAGGATAGCTCAAAGTGGGAAGTAAATTTATACAAATAACTAGATGAAAGATCTTTTGTTTGAGGTAGGAGATCCTATTTTTCTTAAAGTAACTCCCTAGAAAAGTGTTATTCATTTTGGTAAAAAGGGAAATTTATGTCTACAGTTTATTAGAACATATGAAATTATATAAAAGGGGGGATATATTTCCTATCGAGTGGCCTTAACTCCAAGTTTATCTTAGGTACTTTATATGTTTCATTTTTCATTATTAAGGAAATATATACCTGGGAATCTCATGTTTTTAGCCCTAAGATAGTTCAATTGTAAGAGATTTTTTCCTATGAATTAAAGTTAGTACATATTTTGGATCGAAGAGAGAAGGTACTATGAAATAATTTTATTCACTAGGTTAATGTTTTATAAAATAATAACACAATTTATGAAGCAACATTAAAATCAGAAAAGACTATGAGGAAAAAATACCCTCACTTGTTTAAGTAAGGAATAAAATTTTGAGGATGGAATTTTTAAAGGGGGAATTTGAAAACCCAGTAATAAAAGAAATAAATTAATCTTATGAATTATAATTATTCATTTTTATTTATTCATATTCATAATATTTTAATAATAATATTTATGAAATTTTTCAATTGAAAAACAAATAGTTTTATTTAACTAAATTGGTTTTCCATGTATTACTTAGTTTTATTTAAAAGTTAAATTTATAAATTTCAGGAATTTAATTTTATAAAATAGAATTCATTTTATATATCATCATGTCAAATTTATATTAGGGTGATTTTTTTTATTTTTATGAAAATATTGATTTTTGGGTGAATAGTGAAAATGCTGATTTTATTAAAACTGCCATTTTTTCAAGTATTTTACAAGTACCATTTTATTTTGGGTTGTATTTAAAGTTATTTTAGTACCCTTTGAATAAAAATATTCCAATTTGTATCAACCCAGAATTCTATAAATGATATTACCCTTCTTATTTTTATTTCATATAGCATGGATCACATAAAATCACTTCTAGGACACAATACAAACATTATATATTAAGAATGTATGAAATAATATGTATTTCTAGAAGTCATGGAAGATATACTGATGAAATAGTACCTAGACCTTAGAAATAGTAATATGACCCTTATGAATAGTAAATCAAACTAATGAATAGTAACATTACCTGTGAAATTATAAATAAAATTGAGGAATCTTATAAATAAAATAATCAAAAAAATCATAAAAAAATTTAATCAAAAAATTTAAGTGAAATTGAGGAATCTTATTAATATTTAAGTGTTGGTATTTTTTTAAATCATAAAAATTTAATTAAAATTTTATAATTAATAAAATTACTTAAAATAAAAATAATTTTCATAAAAAAAGTTCATAAATAAATTTTTTTGTCTTATGATTTTAGGATAATTTAATGAGACCTTAGTTAATTTTTCAGAGTGTTATAAAATCAGTTATAATTTTAAAAACTGTATTTTTTTAGTAAATAAAAATTTTAATTAAAAAAAATTCTCATATTTAAAAAAATTTATTTATAAAATGGAGTTCATTTTTTAATTCTACATATCAAATATAGTTAGGGTAATTGTTTGATATTTTTCTAAAATACTTAAAATTTTAGTGAATAGTAAAATATGATAATTTACAGTATAAATACATTATAAGCTAAATACACTATTACTTAAATCATGAATGATGTTAGTAGAATAATCTTTATGTTCTATTCATTATGCTAATATATTTTATGATAATTCTCAAACTATTTATAGTTTTAGGCCAAAATAATAAACAAACGAATTAAATATTGAAAAATCACCCCTCTCATCCACTATAAATACCACCCCTCGTCACCCCTTCTCCTCACACCTCTAAGCCGGTGATCCTTTCCAAATTTCTACACAGTATTCTCCCCAAGCCTCTCCCCCATTTCCAAGATCTCTTGGTCTCACCAAAATACCAAAACCAATCAACTTAAGGAGGAGTATTCAAGAGGTAAAATCTTCTTCCTTTTCCTTTTAATTATTTTTCAAGTTCTTTTATTTTATTATTCTCTCCTCACTTCCTCTGTCCAAATGATCATGATAACTCCAATATCATATATATACTACAATTATATCATGTTAATGTAATATACTTCATCAAACTCCTTTCTCTCTCTCTTTTATTTTAAAAATGAAATCATCATCTGCGAGGTGTTGATTTACAATCTTCAGGGACGACAGATTTCCGTTCTTAAATTTATCCTTCAAGGTAGGAAATGAAACAATTTTTATGGTTAAACTAGAATATCATATATTTATTACAACCTTTCTTATTTTCTGGAAGTAACATATTTACACAATACTAAACGATAAAATAAAACGAGTTTGTTATGATCAATAACTGTCGTAATAATGTAAACGTTTATCACTAAATGTCTTATTTAATGATTCATACTCATACCATATAACCAAATGATATATATAACCATCAAAAAAATATTTTTATTAATATAATATAAATTAAATTTTGTAAAATTATACTCATTCCTCGTGAACTTCCATACTTTATACAAGTATATCGATTGTGAAAACTAAGGAAATGAACACTCCTGGGAAATAAAATTGTATCTTATAACTCATAAAAAAAGAAATAAATTAACTTAATGAAATGATAATAAATAAAATACATGTAGATAAGGTTATTAATTAATTACTTAATGGATTTAATTTGATGATCCAATAAGTTAAGGTCAAGTGCAGAACACATTTGGATATAAGGTAAGGGTTTTCTTCCCAAACCTCCATTTTCATTCGGGTTGTGCTTTATTCCTCTATAAACCAATGTAATTATTCATTTATTTTATATACTTCTTATAAATTCTGATTATATGTTCCAAACTCATGTATTATAACTATTTCATCTTTTTTTTGGATAATACATGTTTTACAAGGTCCCCTTCTCAATTCTTCCCAATACGCAAGCCTGATTTAAGGGAATGTCTTAATTTCTTACCCATTTTAAAGTAACATCCATAATATGTTTTAAGAAACAATTATTTTTCTAAAATTATTAATTTTTCATGAAAATATTAATTTTTTTATTACCGGTTTTATAAAAATAATTATGACAAATACAAATGATTTTTACAAAATAAATCTTCTTTGCAAAGTAAAAGGGGTATTTCTCTCAAGAATTCCTTGATTATTTCATTAGAGTATTTTCATATATTTCAACACCATTGTTGAATTTTATACTTTATTGGTATTGATATCTTATTATTTTTATCTACCATATTTTATTAAATATTTTATAACTAGTTTGACTGTGGATGTGCTATCATGATACCATTCACCATGCTACTAATATTGGTTAGTGATTATATTTACATATTGGGGAATGTTATTTAAATTTAATATATTCATGTGGTTTATTTTTAGACCCATTCATATGATGAATGAATTGGACTTATAAAGTGATGGGTGGGACCCTCTATAGACCCTTTATGCATTGGTATGTCTCATGAGACAAAATATATTTGGGTTTTGGATGAGGCCTTACCCTAGTATTTTCAAACATCTTGGCCAAGGCCTTGACGATTTATTTTAGATTTCTGGCATTATGAATTTCTACATTGTGATATTAGTAATTGATAAACCATGTGTTATTTTACTAGTAGAATGTCCATGATTAAGGTTCATTATCTTATGATCAGTTATATGGCTTTATTTACTCATCTTTCATTCTTTCTATATTAGGATCAAGTTTATTTTTAAAGGCATGTGTTTTTAGTTATTCAACATGCCTAATGTTTATGTTTATGATAAATTCTACTATATTACATACCCTTACTAATCATATTAGGTCACTCCTTTATTATGTTTTATTTTTCCCCAGGATGCAAAGTTGAATATTATGAATGACTTAAAGGGATGATTTATGAGTTATAGATATTTCTAATGGAATTATTATATTGTATTTTCTTTAAAGTTATAATGTAAATATTATTTTTGTATATAGTTTTACAAAACTACTAAAATATTTGGTCTTTTTAGATACACCTTCCTTGTAATCATACTAATGTAATAAAGTAAGACACTGGCTTTGGTCAACTAGGGTCATGGTCTTTACCATTGGTATTAGAGGAAGTTTAGTAGAAAACTTAGAAACTAGATTTCTAAAAATAGATTAGGGAACATAACCCCAATATATACATTAAGGAAAATAATAGAATAACATCCTATAATTTTGGTACAGTTAAAATTATGTAGAACTTACTATTAATATATCCTTGTTTGGATACTACAAGTGGGTGTGGTTCTGAAATAGATCTACCTAGGTGTAACAACTCCAACAAGGTGTCATGAGCCTGACTCAGGGTAACTTGGTACATGAAAATGGATCTTAATGTACTCCTGGTTTTAAAATCGTGGGGGAAATTCTTAGGATAAGTCACATTTTCTTTACAAACCATTATAATGATTTAAAATTAAATATGTCCTCAAAGAAACCATGTTTATGATTATGAGATTAGTTATTCATGAAACTTCAATTTATGTTTAGTGTTTTACTAGTTTGATATTATACATAAAAATTCATAACCTAATCTAGTGTATGCCATTATTTAGAAATGTATCCTAGTGGAAGGAATGGAAACTGTATCAATGCATATATCCCATGTAGGGATTTCCCTCATATGTAAGAAAATGATGTCATTATTATAGTTGTGACTGGTGGGAGAAACTTAGAACTATATTGGGACAACTGACTCAGGTTATGAACAATAACCTTACCTATATGGAGCATCCTAAACCACAACATAGAGGATACTTGTTATACCACTTTATTCTATAACAACCTACATCATTTAACAGAACTACCAACCCATTTATAGTTGATCTGTGAATAAGTTCCTTAGAGAAGATATTTCTTGCTTTGGGAAGTAACAAAAGGGAGAAGTTTGTCATTATAGTTTATTATTTATTAGGATATTCAGATCAATGGTGGTCATTGATTCAAAACAAAAAGGAGTAAGAATAAATAGAAAATATTAAATGGAGGGATTTTAAGGAAAATTTCCTAGAAAAAATATTTTCCTCATGAACAACGAGCAGATATGGAAAGGAAATTATTAAATCTAAGGAAAAATGAGGATGGTAATGTTTCCACATATTAAACCAACTTTTCAAGGATATAAAGGCATTTTGTAGACTGAATACATAATCCAAGGAGACAGATTGATCGATTCATTGATGGATAAAAACCATTCTTCTAAAAGTCACTAGTTTCCAAAACATTCTCATAATATGAAGATATAGTCTCATTTTCTATCAAGATAGAGAAATAATTTTCTAAGTATTACAACTTTAATGTAAATTAATAGAAGAATAGGGTTGAAGAGAAAAGAATGGAAAAATTGAAGAATAAAAAAGGGAGTTTTGCAATATGTGATACTTGTGGAAGGAAACACTCTGGAGCATGATTAAAAGGAAATTGAGTTTATTAAAATCATGGAGAAATGGCCACCAAGCCCGAGATTATAAGGGAAAGAAAGAATCTACCAATTTTCAGTGATACAATTTTAAAGATATGGGAAATTATGCAAATTATTGTCTTTTGTGTTAAGGAAACTTTCCATAGAAAAGGCCAAGGGAGCATGGCTAAGAATATGTGATCACAAATATTGATTTTAAAGTTCCTAATGATGTGGTGGAAGATACTTTAATCATTTTCTCAAACATATCCAATGCTTTATTTGATTTTGGATCATAAAATTCTTTTATATCTTCCCATTTTTTCAATAAAATTATACATTTCAATTTTGATTCAATAAAGGATTTGTCAGTAAAAAACCATAAGGGAAGTATCATTACAACAAATATGTGTCAATATATCCCCTTTATGTCACATAAACATGCTTTAGTTTCTGACCTTATCATCATACCAATGTTTTATTTTGATATAATACTTGGAATGAATTTTATTTCAAATTATGATGTTAAAATATATTTCACAAAGAAGAAAGTTACAATTTTTTATAATGAGGTGGAGTCTCTTATCTTTAGAGAAGAAACCTCTCCATATAATTCATATCTAGATCCACCCCCAGTAGCTCTACTTAATTCAATTATTTTGTAGCAAGAGAACGCAATATATATAGGTGAGGAAAGAAGTATTAAAATTCATGGTGTACCTATAGTGAAATAATATGTTGATTTATTTCCAGAAGATTTAGCTAGACATCCTCTGGAGCGGGAAATTGATTTTTCTATTAGTTTAATTCTGAGTTAAAGGCCTCTATAAAATACTCCTTATAGAATATCCACAATGGAATTAGTAGAATTGAAGAAACAACTAGAGTAATTTAGTGATAAATGATTTATCCACCCTAGTTTTTCTATATGGGGAGTCCTTGTTCTCTTTGTCAAGAAGAAAGATGGATCCATGAGGTTGTGCATTGACTATAGAGAAATCAATTCTATTATAATAAATAACAAGTATCCCCTACCTCATATTAATAATTTATTTTATCAACTCCATAGAGGTCAATATTTTTGGAAGATTAACCTTCGATTTGGATATCATCAGTTGTGTGTGAGGAAAGAAGGGGTTATAAAGATTGAATTTTGAACCAGGTATGGGAATTACAAGTTTACAATAACGCTATTTGTACTAACTAATACACCCTCTATTTTAATTGATCTAATGAATAGAGTTTTTAAGGAATATCTTGATGAATTTTTGTGGTATTTATTGATGATATATTGGTATACTTCAAAATATATGAAGTCCATGAGAATCACTTACGAATTATTTTGAAGACTCTTAGAAGAAATGAATTATATGTTCTGTTTAGAGAGTGTCAGTTTTTGAATCAATTAATTTATTTTATTGTCCATATTGTCTCAAAGGATGGTATCTCACATGATCCTTTGAAGACAAAGGTGGTTCAGGAATGGACTACACCAACAAACATAACTGAGGTATGTAGATTTATTGGTTTATCAAGTTATTATTGATGTTTCATTCAAAAATTCACCTGATAATCTAAATCATTAACCAATATTACACATAAATGGGATAAGTTTGTATGTAAAAAAGAATATGAATAATGTTTTGAAAAATTTAAGAGAAAATTAGTGAATGCTTCAATCTAGACTCTATCATCAGGAGATGGTGAGTTTGTGATTTATAGTGATGCATTAAATAAAGGACTTGGTTGGGTCATTATGCATAACAATAGAGTTATTGCCTATGCATTAAGGTAGTTAAAACTTGTGAATAGAACTATCCAACTCATGATATTGAGTTAGCAGCTGTAATCTTTTCTCTAAAGATATGGAGACACTAACTCTATGGTGAAATATGTGAGACATATATGGATCAAAAGAGTTTTAAATATATCTTCTCACAGAAACAACTCAATATGAGGAAAATATGATGTCTCTAACTACTCAAGGATTGTGATTTTTAAATATACTACTACCCATTGAAATAAAATAAAGTATCATATGCATTGAGCAGGAAGGATGATGAAGTTTTCACCAAAATGAAGATTGATAAAGATCCTGAGTAAACGGATCTATCAAATATGGATATGTGAATTATCAAGGAAGGTGAAACATCATTACTTTTTTAACTGGTTCACTAACCATCTTTATTAGAAATAATTAAAATCTATCAATATGATGACGAGAACCTTCAAAATAAAATTAATGTTGTAAATTATGGGAGGTTTCTAGACTTTGTGTGTGAGGATGGAATTCTGAAATTTGGGAGGAGGTTATGTGTTCCATATATACCTGAGCTAAAAATGGAGTTATTGGATGATTCCTATAGCTTGAATTTATTTATACACCCTAGTAGCACTAAGATATATATAGATCTAAAATAACATTTCTGGTGGGATAATATGAAGCTAAAATTTTCTAATTATGTATCAAGATGTTTAGTCTATTAATAGGTGAAGGATGAAAGACAACATCCTAGAGGTGTCATGCAACACCTTTCTATTATTACATAAAAATGGGATTAAATCACTATGGAATTTCTCACTATATTACCAAAAACTTTAAGAAATAATGATGCAATATGGTTGATTGTTGATCAACTTACCAAATCTGCACATTTCCTTGCTGTAAGGGGGGATTTTTTACTAGAGCGCCTTGCATGACTCTATATTAGTGAAGTTGTAAGACTTCATGGAGAAACTCTCTCAATTCTGTCTGATGGTGATCCATGATTTACATAAAATATTTGGAAAATTCCCCAAAAATATTTGGATACTGAGCTTTATTTGATTATTTCTTCTCACCCTCAAATTGAAGGGTAGTTAGAAATAATGATCCAAACTTTAGAAGACATGTTGAGATCATTATCACTTGACTTTCAAGGTATGTGGGATCGGTATTTACCTATTCTGGAGTTTTTTCACAATAATATCTTCTATTCTAGTAGTACAATGGCACCATATGAATCATTTTATGGAAAGAGATTCCATACCCCAACCTGCTTGGATGAAGTTAGTGAAAGGAAACTATAGAAAAGTTAAAGACTATTCAAACCCATATCAAAATATCTCAATTTAAGAAAAATATCTATGCTGATAATCGAAGGATTTTTAATTTCAAGTGGGAGATCATGTTTTCTTGAAATTATCTCTATGGAAGGGTGTTATATGATTTGGAAATAAATGGAAACTAATCCCCATGTACATTGGTCCTTTTGAAATTCTGGAGAAAATTGGAGTGGTTGATTGTCGTTTGGAAATGCCAAATATCCTTTCAAAAGTTCACAATGTGTTCCACATATCTTTGTTAAGTAAGTTCATGCCAGACCCAATGCATGTTCTCACTTCTAGAAAATTATAATTGGAACTTGATTTATCTTACTGTGAATAGCCTATTAATATTTTAGACACTAAATAACAGGTGTTGAGGAATCAGATGACTTGGCTAGTAAAGATACTTTGGAAAAATTATAAAATTGAATAGAAGACATGGGACCCTGAGGATCTTATGATGAAGAACTACCCTAATATTTTTGTGTGGTGACAATCTAGAAATTTCAAGGAAACAATTTTTGTAGGAGGGGAGAATGTAACAACCCAAAATTTTATCAATGAGATTTCCCTTCTTATGTTTATTTCATATAGTATGGATCACAATAGTGAAACGCCATTTCCCACACATAGGCGCATGAGCAGTGGTCACTTAATCCCTAGATGTGGAATCTTAAAGGGAAAGTGTGCACCTATCTTGGTGGGGATTACTTATGAAGAATCTATTCCTAACTTGACATGGCCCCCTCAAGGTGAAAGCCCCGTCCACATCTGAGTTTCATGATATAAAACAATCTATCTATACATTATAATTGTACAATGTTAAACTACACAAAAACATCCTTAAGACATGATGTAAAACTGCATCATTACCTTATGGGATGACCACATGATGCCCCATGTATGACATGCATGGGATGACCCAAAAACTCTTACCCTGTGTGATAAACATAGGATTCCCCATTTATGATCATCATTGGATTCCATATTCCCCCCATATAAAGGATGTGACTCTCATACCAAGAATATTTCACATGTAATCCCTGAACCATCACTCATTGATGTTTCTTTCATGACATGAGCATCCTTACCGCACAACGTTAAACTACATGGATCGACCCTTTCACACAACCTTAAACAATGACATCGAACTTTGTGGGATTTTATCTATGTATCCTAAATAGGGTATGTAGGATGAATTCCTAAGGTTCAATCCCAACAACCATTAAATCCAAGTGTGAAATATTCCCTCTTAGGGACACACCTCCATATATCCACCTCAATAGGGTGTCTTAGTCCACCAACCAGGTTTTAAATCTTCCCTCCTAAGGACACACCTCCATCGATCCTCCTCAATATGGTGTCCTCATCCATTATCTAGGTGTAAAATATTCCCTCATAGGGACACACCTCCACCAATATTCCTTAATAGGGCATCATAATCCACCATCTAGGTGTGAAATATTTCCTCCTGGTCACACACCTCCATTGATATGCCTCAATAGGGAATCCTGATCCACCATCCAGTTCTGAAATATTCCATTATAGGGACACACTGATACTGATCGGCATCAATAGTGTGTCTAATCCCCAATCCAATTGTGAAATCATACCTCCTAGGGACACACCTCTATTGATTCATATCAATAGTAAATTTTGATCCATCTATGAAAGATGTTAAACTCGTTCCTTGATCTATCTAAATAGGGCTTTCTGATTTGTAATCCTGGTTTGAAATATTCCCTCCTAGGGACACACCACCTTGATCCATCTCAATAGAAATTTTTTACCTATCCTTGAAATATATTAACCATGTAACCAACTTTTCCTCATAGGAATTTAACCCTGTTCCCATCTCTGCAAGAAGTTAAACTTACGACTGATCCATAATCCCTACCCTATGTAATAAATATAGGATTATTGAGATAAAAATCATTAGAAAACTCATTCCTATAGATTAAATTATCTTGTGACCGATATGGGATGCCTTAGGTTCTATTCCTAAGATGCCTCACATAAGATTCCCTCTAAAAGAGGAAGATTTACAGGTTCCCAATATGGCTAATGTTCATACATACCTAGAAGTTCCCAAGATGACTACTCACACTGACCAAAGGTTTTTTCCCTATTGATATACAAGTAGAATAATTAACCAGAATCCAGATGAAGATGGAACCGAGAATGAGTTCCATTAACATGAATTTAATCTATGAGTGAGATTTTTAATAGGCAATGAGCTCCAAGGAGGAATCCATGGAAGGAGAAACTGACATCCCATCATCTCATTTTGATCAAGGAGTAGACATCACCAATAAAAGTAATGAAATATACCCACATTTTTAAAGTAGGAATATGAGGTAACACGAAAGAAGCATGCCAGCCACCAGGAAGAGGGGCAGCGCTGCATCTCGATGAAAGTGTTGGAAATAGAAATGGTAAACCCAACATGAAACTATTATTCTCAACCATTAGGACTAGTAGAATATGGGTTATTGATGAATTTTCATGTCACCAAAAAAAGAAATTTGGTTCTAGGTCCAACCAAGCAAGTGGTAGTCCCAACATGAAACTCACCTGTGAATTGGGGCAGTTAACATTGGGAATCGTCGATCTACGAGAACGTCAGCGTTGATCCCTCCTCTATTTCTAGAATATTGGATGATATTGGAGCATTGAGAATTGCTTCTCCTATACCTGTACTAATGGATGAATCCAAATTTTTTATAGGAACCAATACATAGGAATCCAACAACTCTATGCTCATAGGTTTCGAGGTAGGAGAAACCTCAATGTAATGATCCTACACAACAATACTTCCACCTCACCTTTGGATATCAGGTGGCCATGCCCTATCTCACCCTCTGAGATCATCCAAAGGAGGTTGATCGACACCCTAATGCACTGGTATGAGAAATAAGAGGTTATTACGATAAGGCATATGGTCCACCAAGTCCGGGAGGCATCGACACCTCATCGACATCACTACTCCTGAGGGCCACATAGGGGAAAACCATCCCACGTTCCGATGAAAATATACTTTGATATTCTCTCCCTAGAATACTATGATGAACTAATCCCCTAAAATGAGAAGGTATGGGATGTTTGATTCATGCCTATAATGACTCTTGCTTGGGATATTCCCTGGTGGGATCCCACCAGGCCTCATTAATGACATTAATGACTGGTCCTATAGGCCAAAGAGCGGGTTGAATTCCTCCCATATTCATCGGACCTAGTCCATCGCACTTAACGCCAATGTTGGGGGTAGGCCCAAGACACCACCTGACAAGGGGTATCTTCTATGGCTCATGTATCCCCTTCTACCACCGGTGCATTCCGCCAAATCCCTACAACATGTAAATAGTGATCAATTTTTTCCATTTGGGATCAATAACCTGGCCACTTAATAAGAAGTCTGGGTTGACTCTCTCTATTACTAGCACCACTAACTACCGTTATGGGCTATCTCGTGATGAAAAAATCAAATTGGAGGTCTTAAAAGGTCTTTTAAAAACTATAGTGGAGGTCATACCTACTCTTTCAATATCCAATACAAAGGTCTTATCCATACTCCCACCATGCAGCATGTAGCTCCTCCCCATGCTTCCATCAACAACTTTAGCATCAAAAATTAGCACAGAGGTCCTACCCATACTCACAATATCAACCCGAGTAGAGGTCATCCCCGCTCCTTCACCAAAAAACATAGAGATCCTCCTCATGTTTCTATCATCCATCACAAAGGTCCTCCCCATGTTACAACCAACTAACATGGAGTCCCTCCTCATGCCAATGACAAACCATTCCCAAAACAACTATCTTGGGGTATTAGGTTGAATACCTATCGTTGAAGGTGGAACCCTAAGATGTTCCGCATCATTGTTGACATCTTAGATTCTGAGGTGATGGAAAACTCAATAATGGAATCCTCAACCCATATACTAGTGTTTGGGGTAGAAGTATTATAGTTGAGTTTTATGACCTTGAAAACTGAGGTCTATAAGATCCTAGACCCCTTTTAAGTACCTGTAGGTGGAGGAAGTTCTATCCACTTTCCATTGGCTCAAAGTGTATCCATATTCATTGCCACTAGTTTTTCTCCTATCTACCTCCACGTAAGAATCTATATATATTTCAAGGTCTGGGTTGGTGCCTTCATATGGGGATCACTCTACTGAGCCACAAATGGATGTCGATCCCCTCACACATGAGGTGGTGGTGAACAATACATCGTATAGGGATGTGATTATTATATTGGAATAACCCCCAAGAAATGTCCCAGCATGTAGCATACATTTGACTCATGCAGTGACTCCTCTCCCAGTAAACCAGCTGCAGAACCAGTCTACATTGTTTCCACCATCTATATCTCATCCCACTCCAATCAAGGATTGTGGAAACCAAGAGTAAGACCCTTCCTCTAAGTAAGAGGACATGTGGGAGTTCCTGGCTTATAACTAGTTATCAATGGTATTTTGGATGCTTTTATCTTTATAATTTGACATCCCAAATTCCCCCATAGAGGAATAAGCAATGTGCTTCAACTAGATTATCTGAGAAATGTTTCACCACCTCTACGATCATTAGTTGGCCTGCCTGGGGATCCATGAGCACCTTGATTTCAAAAACCAGAAATGAAGAAATGTAGATATCATAGCGCTACTGGTAGCTCAATGTCCTGAGTCACATTGATACCACCAAACCCTTCAAAAAACCTATGTTAAGATCCTCATAGTGATATGTCATGTTATGGAAGAAGTTTATCCACACATACACATTAGATACTAGGGATAATATGTTGCTCTCCATTTCATCCCTATATTACGAAAATCCGACCAATCCACCGATAATGAAAGTTACCCTATGGATACCACTATGGTAAATATGTTCATCCCCAACCTACCATAGGATCAATGAAACATGGGAACTAATACAGGGCATGGTAGGGAAGATTCACTTCAAGGGACAATGTGGTAAAAGGAAGACCCTCCGTCAAGTGTTGTCACTCGTCAACAGAGGTAAGCACTTAGCCTCAGAGATCCACCTAATGAGACATTGTTTCCTCCCAATTAGAACATAGACAAAATAAAGGGACATATTGATCCCTTTGAATCATTAGAGGATGCACCAAAATAAAATACAAAACCTAGGGTAGCCACCTTTCTCCATAATCTTGAGTACTAAAAAAGGATTTCCACTTATCTCAGTACTGAGCGATGCTTGGATTATAGAAATGTCATAAGGGATACCATCTATCCTCAAGTGGGTAATCTGATCCTCCTTATATAGATACCCTCATTTTTTCTTGGCATCAGCACACATCCAGTTAGATTAGAAGTCAATGGATATGGAAAAGAAATCAAGGTATGATTCACAAAACTTGTCCCGGTAGTGTGATTATCTACATCAGGATCTAGGTCATGTTGTTCCTTGAGTCGATGATCCCTATCCTTGAGTCAATTATCCAGTAAATGCATTGGTTTCCAAATATCCTTGATAATATGACTTGATAACTTCTCTCACTACTCACCTCAAAACCCTGAAAACAAGATAGGTGGAAATCATACCTAAAGGAAAGTCATACCCGGTATGGGTGGTAAATGTCTGAGAACCCCTAGAGTTTTTAAATCCCATTTCACCATATTAAATGGGATGGTTAACCAGATCCATCACCTATCTCATGTTACTTGAACATGTGGACCTTTTTTGGGACATGAGAACAATAGGAAACCGCCAAACTGCTGATGCTTTATTTAGACATTTGAGGGTCCAGCATTCGTCTGGTACAACCAGCAACCCATAGAGTTCATTACTGGATTGGAATATATCTTATGATAGTTACTATAACACCCCCAAATTTTTATGAATTGTTTTTGAATAAATTAAAATTATTTGATGTCTTTCATTGCACGCTAAACCAAGTTATTCTTTATTTAAATAAAAATCCATGTTATTATTGATCTACAAAAAAAATATAGATTATATTTCAGTACATGAAACACTATGTTTGGATTGTATTACACACAATTTTGAGTTCCATTTTTATCTTTTGTTACACGTAAGACCGATTTTTACCAAATTATAATATAATATTAATATTATTAGTAAAATATTATTATAGTTATCTATCAGTCATTGGAATGGAAGATATGAATAAAATAAAATAAATTATGAAAATATAGTTTATAGAAGTTTATAAAATAAATTATTTTGTTATCAATTAATTAGAAGTGAAAATAAAAACAAATTGAACATAAAGGAAGTGTTTTTATGAAAAAAACTATTTTATGCCCACAAAGGTGTTTTATATTAATAAACTAAATTAATCGCTATTGGTGATAGATATTAATAAAATTTATATATCATAAATTTAACCAAATTTTTTGAAATTAATCCACCAATTTTGATAGACATAAAATAAGAATAAATCCAATTTTAGGCATAAAAAATGTATTATTCTAAAAGGCATTTTTCCACTTTTAATAGTGTGCCTATTTTAAATATAATTTTTAACACTCTTATTAATTCTATTTGATAAAATAAACTTAATTATTTAAATTTTAGAATCAAAATTATAAAAGGTTTAATTTTTTGTATTTTTCTAAGAAGTTTCATTTTTTGATGAATAATGAAAAATACTAAATTTTAATTGAAAACTGCATTTTCATATAATTTATTTATATGGTAAATAATATTTTAAATTGTTTTCAAAGTATAATTAGTTTAATTTTACATAAATAAATCCAATTTAGTTCATTTTAATCAATTTCACATTGAAATTGGATATAAAAACATTTCTAACTTTTGAACATTTTCACCTTAAAAACTCATTTTGTCTCATCCTATCTATAGGATTAATTTTAAATTAATTTATGAAAATTCTATGATTATAATTAAGAAAAATGGATTCCATATTTATAATCAACATAATTTATAATATCCATTAATTTCAAATTATTTTTTGATCAAAATTATTATTTAAAATAATTAGAATTATTTACAGTGATTAAGGTATAAACGAGTTAACATAGTGGTCAAAATTTATATTAAAGGAAAAAATAACCTATAAACATATCTAAAATCCATTTTAAGGAAATATTTAGATATTATTATTCATTTTAACAGATATAGACCATTATTAGAGTCACGCGATGTAAGGAATACCTCTCAATAGTGTTTACCTTTTTATTTTTATAAGAATGTCACTCCTCTTCCACTATAAAAGGGCACCCCCACACCCTCACAAATTCCCACCTCTCAAACCCATTGTCTCATACAAACCCTGGAAAAATAAGATTAAAAATTATATCTTCTAAACCTATAAACCACAATTTGGAGATAAATCAAACCTAGGTGTCTTTTGGGGAAAACCAAAAGGAGTTACCTAGAAAGTAATGTAACATTCTTCAATGAGAACTTTTGTTTTATTTCTTTCTCTAAACATTAAATTATTATTATTTCATGATTAGATAGTAACATAAGTATTATAAATATAATTATATATTTTATGTTTAGGGTTAACCCACACCTACACACACATCCATCAAATGGGATATACAATCATCATTTGTGTATACGGCGGACTACCGCCTTAGGAATAGATGTCATTCATTATTAAATTAACATGTATCAAGGTTGGTAATAATGATGTAATTAATATTTTTTATATGATATATATGATATTTATTATTTATTTATTATTATTTAGTTACTATATAACGCATAACTTTATGCTTTGCGTTTTTTGGGAATATGATAATATTGTTTGTGGACGTGTGGACTACCGCCTCATCAAAGTAATGTGATTCATTTATGCAATACGTAGAATATATTAAGGGTGGTTTTATTAAACATATATGATATTTATAACATAATAATTATATTATAAATATAATATATATATACACACATCATTTACTTTTCTTTCTTTTAATAACCAAGAAAATGGAAACAACATTCATGTGTTTGTACGGCCTACCATCTCCAAGAATGATGTATTTTATTTATATTGGACCATTGATGTTGTTGGACACTATCTATGACTATAATGGTTTTAATTATCAAAAATAATACCATATATTAACATATATCTTACCTCATGTTAGATCCTAAATTATGTCAAAGAATTATCTTGTATATTAGATCATTTCAATCATATAACTATTTATGTGTGTTTAAATCTAAACAAGCTCATAACTAATTATCTGTGCATAATTTTGGGTATTAACACTCTCTGAATTTTCTGAACAGTAAGAAATATATATGACTCATTGATACATATGACTTACCAATAAACATATGACTCACCAATGCATATGACTCACTGATGCAAGGAATCACTGATAGTTGCAATTAGTTACCATTGGAAGGATTCACTGATGGAAGGAGTCACCATTGGAAGGATTCACCATTGGAAGGACTCACCATTGGAAGCACTCACCATTTAAATGAGTCGCCATTAGATCAACTGTCTCACTGAAAAAGGGAAGGACTCAACGTTGATATGAGTCACTGATAGATCAATTGTCCCACCAACTGAAATAAGGACTCACCGTTGAAATGAGTCACCAATGCACCACCTAATGACAGAGTATTTAAATCATCATTTATTAATATTATTTCTGACAGTCATATTTGTGTCATTTAATGATGTTGGAATATTTTATAATATTTTGTATGACCTTTAGTAAATATTACGAGGTACGATGAACCTATGCACGTGGAAATAACATGCTCTTTGTCATCCCTCAAAAATAATAATCTTTTTTAAAGAGAGAAGAAACACAGAAGATAGAAAAGGGTGCATGCCTATGCAAGATAGAGACATACTGAAGAACATATGAAACTCTCATGCAACAAGTCTGAACTCAAGAACAAAAAAAAGAATACACATGGAAATCCAAACTGAGCTACACATCAAATTGAATAACTAAGTCAACATATCAATGAAGGAGAAGAATATACCTGAAGAACCATACCTATACCTGGAAGACATAATAGGACACTCTATTTTTGTTTCAACTTCTAGAAGAGGAATCAAACTTCATCTCAGCTACATCTGAAGAGTCAAGAGCTACATCTCAAGACACACAGATCCTTCTAAATCCTTTCTCATATTTTTTTCTCTATTGTGTGCATTTTTACATACTTTTGAGGAGTGTGTATATATGTCTGTTAAGAAAACTATCTCTGGTATCAAACTGAATGATACAAGATATCCTTCCAAACATAGCTTCTTACACCTGTTACTCCCGCAGATAAGTGTGGAAGAGGTCCCTGTGTGTCCTAGTATTTTGTACCCATGAAGAACTGTGGTAGAGGTTTTTTGTCCTAGACATCCTTTGTGCTGTTGTGAACCCCAATCCAGGGTGTGGATCAAACTGTTTATTAATTTAAAAATCTTGGTGTTATTTGATCACCAAGTAGAGAGGACTAAGTCCTGTCTTGAGACTAAACCTCTTGTTTTATTTCCCCTATGTTTTTACTTTTAGTTTTACTCTTTTTTATCACGTATTTCATAAAACTAATTGAACTCTAATAGTTATTCTTAGAAATTGTTTATAACAGTATTGTCTTACTATATTAGTTTCAAAAGTTGTATTAATTATAAAATTGATACAACTGAGAACTAATCAATCTTCTATGTAATTAATCAAACAGTTAGGCTATTATAAATTCTCTACTAGCTAACTGGTCAATTGAACTTTAAATTTGGGGAATTTCGAATTATTCCTTTTAACAGAAATTTGTATGGGTACTCAATTCTACCCCCCCCCCCCCTTTGGTACTCTACTCCGACCAACATTTGGTATCAGAGGTGTTAGGAATTTTTCAGTTTTCAATGTTTTTTCAAACTTTTTCAACTGTGATTTTAGTTGTATTTCAATGATATTAAAATTTTTGTTAATACTAAATTTTTAGCTCTTTAAAATATTATTCAAAAATTTTATTATGGATACTAGGATAGAAGGTTCTTCTACCAACATACCTCCATTCTTTAATGGAAAAAATTATTCCCAATAGATTATTAAGATGAAAATGCACTTAGAAAGTATGAGTTTTGAAATATGGTCCTCAATTGTAGATGAATATAAGATTCCTTATACTTCTAGAACTACTTGGGATGACTCAACTAAGACTAATTATAATAATAATTAAAAATCCATGAATGCATTATACTATTATTTAAGAGATGAATAATTTAACAGAATTTTTGCATGTAAAAAATCCCATGAAATTTGGGATACCTTGTTTGTTTCACATGAAGGAACTTCTAATGTTAAAAAAATGAGACTTAACACATATAATATTAAATATGATAACTTTAAAATGAATCTTCATGAGCCTATTTCTGATATGTATCTCAGTTTTAATGAAATGGTGAACATTATGATCGCTCTGGGAAGACATGTTACTGCCAAAGAACAAATTATGAGGATTCTCATATGCTTACCTGATAGAAGGACAGGAACTTCTGTCTCAATTAGAGAATCATGTTACATAATAAAACTACTTTTCAAAGAAATCATTGGAAAACTAGTGATGTACGAAGAAGATATGGAAGTCAAAAAGGAATAGAATGAACCTAAAAGAAAATATGTAGCCTTAAAGACTAATACCTTTAATAATAAAGAAAAACAGAAGGTGTTATCCTCTGTTAAAATCTCCAGTAATGATGAATCAATATCAGATAGCGATGAAGATATGGCTTAGATGGCCATAAGATTCAAGAAATTCTATAGAAAGGAGAATTTCTTAATGAATCCCAATTATAAAGAAAGATATGATGATAAGGGAAACTAGAAAAAGGACTGGAAAAGAAATGAAAAATCAGAGGAGATTGTCTGCTATGAATGCAAGAGGAGAGGACATGTCAAAGATGACTGTCCAAAATTAACATACAAAAAGAAGTATGAAAACAGTGACAAGAAGTATAATAAATCTATAAAGGCCACCTAGAGTGCCTCTGAGGATAGCTCCGGTGAATCAGCATAATATCATGATGAAAAGGATTACATGGAAAATATGTTTTTATGACAAAAACATATGAGGTAACCATATATTATCCTACACACAATTCTTACTATTCTGGAGACGAAAGCAATTCAAAACATATAACAAGTGATGAAATATTTGAATACCATAACATGCTGGAGGACACTTGTAATAAACTAAAAGATAAATATAAATATTTAAAGAAATAGCATGCTCTTACTGCAACTATTAATAATAAACTTACTATGGGAATGGAAACAAATGTTCAACTACTCAAAGAAAACAATGACTTAAAATTTTATAATGAGCAATTGAAGAAAGATCTAGAAAATTTTACCAATAGAAAAAATACTCTTACTAAAATTATTGGTAAACAGATAGCTCCTAAATACACTTCTGGTATTGGATATCTGCCTGGACATAGAAACCAATCCAAAACACATTTTGTAACTAAATCTGGAAAATCTGTTCTTCTACACAAAAATAAAAATTCTACTGCTAGTACCAGTTCTAGATAGTCTTTTACTACCTCTAGTTATTGTGGACCAAATAGGGTTTATTTTTCAAATATATTCTATAATTATTATAGGAAACCTATGAATAAATATGGGTTCCTAAAGAACTTATTACTAATGTCACTAGACCCAAACAAGTCTGGGTACCAAAACATGTTTTAGATTAATTATTTTGTAGGAAACCTATCTGAAGAGCTCCTGTAATACTTAGTGGTACTTAGACAATGGATGTTCAAGACACATGATAGGAGAATATTCAAGCTTCAAGAACCTAATCAAGATTAATGTTGTGCATGTCACCTTTGGTGATAATTCTAAAAGAAAAATAATCAGTTTAGGCCAGATTGGTAACTCTAACTCAGTTTTAATTTCTAAAGTACTTTTTTTTGTGTACTAAAGTATAATTTTTTTAGTATTTCACAATTATGTGTTGATGTATTTCATGTTAAATTTGAAAATTATGCTTGAAATGTTTTTAACTCAGAAAATGAATTCATATTTTATACTTTTAGAAATGAAAATGTATATTCTGTTAACTTAGATTCTTTAGTTTCTCAAAAATTTCCTTATTTAAGTTCCTTTCATAAAGAGTCTTGGATTTGGAATAGGAGATTATGACACTGTAATGTACACTCACTTAGAAATCTTATTATAAAAGGACTAGTCAAGGATATACCCAAACTTTAGTTTTAAAATGAAAGTCTATAATCCTTGTCAAAAGGGTAAACAACACAAGATATCTTTCAAATCAAAAAAGAAGTTTCAACTTCTCAACCTTTAGATTTGGTTCACGTGGAGTTGTTTGGACCATCTTGAGTTTCTAGTTAAATGGGAAGAACTCTATTTATGTTCTTTTAAATGACTATTCTAGGTATGCTTAGATTATTTCTTATCTCAAAAAATTGAATCATGTAATTACTTTATCAAGTATGATAAAACAGTGGAAAATATATGTGGACTTAGAATAAAATCCTTAAGAAGTGATCATGGTTGTGATTTTGAAAATCAAGACTTTGAATATTTTTTCTCACACAATGGATATAGTCATAACCTCTCTTCCCTTAGGACATCTCAACAAAATGGAGTTGTGGAAAGAAAAAATACAACCTTACAAAAGATAGCTTGAAAAATACTTAATTAATATGATCTACCTATTTACTTTTGAGCTTAGAGTGTTAATATAGCTTGATACATAATTAATAGAGTCTTAATTTGACCTATCCTCAAGAATACTCTATATGAGTTGTGGAACAATAGAAAACCCAAAGTTAGTTACTTCAAAGTATTTGGTTGCAAAGTCTATATCCTTAATACAAATGATAATCTTGAAAAATTATCATCTAGAAGTGATGAAGGAATCTTCATAGGTTAGTCAACCTATAGTAATGCCTATAGAGTCTTTCATAAAATAACTCAGTGTGTGGAAGAATCTATTCATATCAAATTTTATGAAATAGATCCACATGAACCTAATACCTCCCAAGAAAACATTGAAGATGATATGTCAATCTTGGACATAAATGAAAAATCATCTAATCCTGTTTTCAAACAATCTGTTAAATCATATAGTTCCATAAATTCTTCAGAATCTGAAAATGATGAACCTGAACCCATAGATGAACCTAAAGTTACTTGCCCCTCCTTTTCCAGACCAACTAGAACCATCAAGAACCATACTTTAGATGCTATTTTTGGAGATTTAGATAAAGGTACACAAACTAGATCTTCTCTTAGAAACCAGGTTGAACATCAAGATTTTTTGCACAACCTGAACCTAAAAACATCAATGATGCAATTAAAGATGAATTTTGGGTAATTTCTATGCAAGAATAACTTAACCAATTTTAAATAAATAATGTTTAGAAACTTATGGATAGACCTGATGACACCTTGACCATAGGCACTAAGTGGGTGTTTAAGAACAAAGTAGATGAATCTGGTAATATTGTTAGAAATAAATCCAGGTTGTTTTCCCAAGGTTATAGTCAAGAATAAGGCATTGACTATGAAGAAACTTTTTCATCTGTTGCTAGACATGAGTCCATCAGAATCCTACTTTCTTATGCTACCCATCTAAATTTCAAACTTTATCAAATGGATGTTAAATGTGCATTCATAAATGGGTATATAGTTTATGATTTTTCTTTTGAACAACCCTCTGGTTTTGAAAAACATCATTTTCAAAATCATTTTTTCAAATTAACAAAAGCTTTATCTGGTTTAAAACAAGCACCAAGAGCTTGGTATGATAGACTAAGTACCTTTCTCATTACAAAAGGTTTTACAAAAGGAATTGTTGATCTTACTATTTTTATAAATATAATTTATAAAGATGTTTTAGTAGTTCAAATTTATGTAGATGATATTATTTTTGGATCTTAAATAAATTATTTTTGTATTGATTTTTCTAAAATGATGCAAAGTGAATTTGAAATGAGTTTGATGGGTGAACTAAAATTCATTCTTGGATTTCAGATTTTTCAAAATAAAGAAGGTATCATCTTAAATAAAATTAAATACACAAAATATATTTTAAAAATGTTTGGATTTGATAGCATTAGAGGTAGTGACACTCCAATGAGCACTACTTGTAAGTTGGATCTTAATGAAGATGGTAAATCTTTTGATCAAACCACTTACAAAGGAATGATTGGAAGCTTGCCCTACTTGACTACTAGTAGGCCAAATATAATATTTAGTGTGTGTATGTGTGCTTGTTTTCAAGCTAATCCCAAATAATATCACTTAAATTATGTTAAAATAATTTTTAAATACCTCAAACATACTATAAATTTAGGTTTGTTTTACCCTAAAGTAAAATGATTTGATATAGTAAGTTATTCTGATGCTGGTTTTGGTGGACTCAAGTTAGATATAAAGATAACCTCTAGGACATGTCACTTTTTTGGAAAGTCTTTGGTTTCATGGTATAGTAGGAAAACAAAATTTTGTTGCATTATCTACTACCGAAGATGAATACATAGCTACCAATAACAGTTGTTCTTAGATTTTGTGGATGAAACACACTCTGCTAGACTATAGATATCAATTTAGACATGTAACTATAAATTGTGACAATACAATTGCTATTAACATTTCTAAGAACTCAGTTTCTCATTCTAGAAAAAACATATTGTTGTAAGACAACACTTTTTGATATATCATTATCAAAAGGGTGACATCACTTTAGAATTTATTGGTACTAAATATCATCTTGCCGACATATTCACGAAGACATTGAACTCTGAAATAATGAATTACCTCAGACATGAGTTAGGAATGGTCAATCAATAAGACCTTGTGTTGCTATTCCTTTGATCTTTTTCTGTGAAGTTGTCATACTGACACTGGTGTCATGCCGACACTGACATTATATCATACTGACATCATTGTCATGTCGACACTGACGCTATGTCATACTGATACCATTGTCATGCCAACGCTGATGTTGTGTCATACTGACATCGTTGTCATGCCGGCACCGACGCCTTGTCATGCCGACGCCGTTAGTGCTATGAAAAAACTATCATGCTGACATTGATGTTATGTCATAATGACACCATTGTCATGCTGACAACGATGCTATCTTATACTGACACTATTTTCATGCCGATGTGGACTCCTTGTCATGCTGAAACCATTAGTGTTATAAAAAATTTGTCATGCCGACACCGATGACTCTTTATTTCTATACATTTTATATTTTTATCAAAACAAAATTGTTTCATTAATTTTTTTGAACCTGGTTCATGGTTTCATGATTAAGTAATTTAAAAATCCCTAAATGATATAAATTTTAATCAATCCACTCTATTCCTTTACTGCTACACTCTCTCAGTCGTCGCTCTCTCTCTCTCTTTACCCCCCGACCTTTCACCTTCTGACCTCTAGACTGAACTGATTGGAATGGCATGTGTGAAGTGATCTATTGAAGATGGAAAGTCTCATGCTTCTAAGAAACAGAAAGGTGAATTGAGAAAATATTCAACTCTTATAAATCCTGGTGTGGAAAACCATGTTGTGACCTCATAGAAATAAGTACTAGCAGAATGGTTCTTAGATAGAAATCATTCGTTGTTAAAGGTGTTGCAAGATCAAGGATGGCTTGATTAGTTTGTAACCAATGACAGAGTCTTCTACCCAAAGCTAGTGCATTAATTTTACACGAATATGGAACTTTTGTTAGAAGGGATTGATGTTTCCTGGATCAAGTTGATAGTAAAAGGGAAGATAATCTCCTTCTCTTCAAGACATTTGGTTGAATGTCTTAAGATTCCTCCCAATGGAATATTTGATGATTATCAAGGTACTTATCCACCCAAAAAGTGAATTCTTTTGTTATGAGACAACTCTGAAAGAGATAGCTGAAAATGAGGAATATAGGATACCCATTTCATCAGAGTTAAATGGTGAGTGAATAATTTTATTTAAGTATATTCAGCAACATATTTTTCCTGGGAAAGGGGACTTTGCTTCTCTCAAGTATCAGGATGTATACTTGATGTATTTTCTATAGAAAGGAGTTAAATGGAATCTGTGAAGATATCTGATGGTGCACATAAATGAGATGATGAAACCAGTTATAAGTAAAATTCTCGGTTTTATACCAGAATAATTTCAGTAATGCTAAAGGAGAAAGGCTATGTAAGAGAATTTGATGATGTTGTAGTTACTAAATGTAGTGGAATCTTCTTAAGTTATGACATCTATAAGAGAATGAAAATTAATTGGGACCCATGGAGGAAGGAATGGGTTGGTGATGAAGATAGACTGTATGAAAATTTTTAATCCTATAGATCATTCAGTTAGACCAAGGAATCTAGTGGATCATGTCCTCGGTCCAAATAATCAATTAATCTATTCTTTAGATGGGAGGGGGGAGGAGCTTGCTGCTCCTATTAGAGATAAGGGATCACCAATTGATGATAGAAGTTACCCAAACACAACTGGACCAACAAAAATAGTTTCTAATGGACCTCTAAGTCCACCTTTGGACTTACCTTCTCATAAACATATTCTCCAATCTACTAAAAGTTAAGAGACATAAGTCGAAGGAAGTGTAGAATATGTTAGTGAATATAGTAAAGAAGATGATGAAGAAGAGGAAGCTGGTAGTGTTGAAAGTGGTTCAAAATCAAGTAGGGAAAAATAAGATGATGAAAATTGAGATGAAAAGGATGAATATGGTGATAATGAAGAAAGTAGTGAAAGTGGCAGTGATAGTGAATCTGATCATCCTAATGGGAATCCAGATGTTGTTAGTTTAGAGATTGTTGAATCTAATATTGGTGTATCTGTTGAGGGTGTTATTCAAGATAAAAATTTTGCTTCAGTAGAGCCCTTTTCTCAAGCTGTATATACTAGAAAAATAACTCTACATAAGTAGAAGTAACCTAATAAATAAGAATTAAGTGAGTGGGGGAAAATTGCCAAGAAGGATGATACTGAGGGGGAGCCTCAAGAATGAGTATCACAAACTGATGAAGATCATTAACTTGGAAGAGTAAGGATTGATACTCTTACTCTTCTGAATTCTTATATAATGGTTGAATGGGTGAGGAATCCAGGGTATGTGGAACTAGGATTAGATTATGACGATTTGGATGATGAAATATTTATACCTAATGCAAGGGAACCAATGGATGAGACCTCCTCTAATGACTATGTCACCAAGGATGCTTTGTAAAAATTCAATCAAGACAAATGTTCCTCAGTAATACACTCAGTACGATCTCAGATGAGATATGAGATTGATGAATCTTGGAGAGAGAACACTGAGATGAATAAAAATTTAAAAGTTATTCGGTCTATGGTTGAAGGTGTAAGGAAAATTGGAACATCTAGTTATACTCTTTCCTAAACTAGTGCATCTCAAGATGATGCAGGTTCAGTCTCATAGATGGTGATAAAGGAAATTTAGCCAAATTTGATTAAAACTGCTAAAACCATTTTTCAAATAAAACCAAGCATGGGAATGAGATGAAGAAGTTAACCACTGAGTATAGTCCTACAATGGAGTGTGTCGTGAAAGGAATTGAAGATCATATTTCTTATATTAATGTTATTGATTTTCCAAAACTAAGAAAAGAAGTTAAGGAACTTTCCTCCTCTACTCTTGCTTCAACCTATGCTCCACCTATTCAGCCTTCACAATCTATGGATCTTTCTACTGTCAGTTCAGTTTTGAAAAAAGAGTAGCAAGCCTTAATTACCATTTTTGTCAAGTTTAAGGAAAATTTAGATAAGTTTCATGACCATGTGAAGTATTATACAAGTAGTTCTTCACAAAATTAGGAAGAGATGACCAAGATGATTAATGAGTTTTTCTCTAAAATCATTACAAAGAATCAAATGAATAGTCTATTTAAGTATTTGGCCACCAATTTCACTCTTCCTCTAATGATGAAGGTTTTTAAGGATCAGATTCAGAAGCTGAGATAATTCACTCTCTTTCTGGACAAGTTCATTGAAAACAAAGATGATTTTGAAAAGGCAATAAAATATGGTGGTGAAATCATTGAAGAGTTCATAAAGCTGTTAAAACCATATCTCCATGTCCAAAGTGAAGCTGTTTTGGTACCTAATGTTGCACCACTTGTCTCTACTAGTTCAGTGCCTTCTCAACCTCAGATGTTAGTTTCTCAGGCTTTATCTCATATCATACCTATATTTACAGAGCATGTTCAGCCTCAACTTATTTCTTAGCAAATACCTACACTAGCTTCTACAGTTCCTGGAGGCGTGCCTCTACCTCCACTTAAAATCCATTCAGACCCTCCTTCTCAGCCTAACCCTTCTACTGGACCATCCATTGATCCTTCTAATAAAGGGAAGGAACACCTAGACCCTACGAATTAGTGTGGAGTGATTCTTTTTTAATGAGATGATTTCTTATACTTTTGATAATTCAATATAATTTTCTTATGAATGCAATTTCACTGATTCTACTTTTCTATTTTCATTTTTTAACCTTCCACTTTTTACTAATCCCAAAATGGGGAGAACATTATTAAGCATTATTATCTGTTTATGCATTATTATCTCTGATACATTTCACTTCCCATACTTATTTTTTGAGTCTATTCATCTATATAGGAACTAATAATTAGATTGTTTACTTTAATCATTATCTAATGGTACTTAATAATTCCATGATTTGTGATCATCAAGAAGGGAGATGTTCTTTTTCCCATAGATACTATTGGCCACTATCTCTAACTATAATGGTTTTAATTATCAAAAACCATGTCATATATTAACATATATCTTACCTTAGGTTAGATCCTAAATTATGTCAAAGAAATATCTCGTATATCATATAATTTCAATCATATAAATATTTATGTGTATTTAAGTATAAACAATCTTATAACTAATTATATGTGTGTAATTATGGGTATTAACACTCTCTGACTTTGTTGAACTATAAGATAGACAAATGACTCACCGATACATATGACTTAACAACATACAGATGACTCACCGATGCATATGACTCACCGACACAAGGACTCACCGACAGCTTCAATGAGTCACTATTAGAAGAATTCACCATTGGAAGGAGTCACCATTGTATGGATACATAATTGGAAGGAGTCATCATTTAAAGGACTCGCCATTGGAAGGAATCAACGTTGAAATGAGTCATGGTTAGATCAATTGTCTCACCGACATAAGGAAGGACTCACTATTGATATGAGTCATTGATAGATCAACTGTCTCGCCAACTTAAGGAAGGACTCACCATTGAAATGATTCACCAATGCACCACCTACCAACCGACTATTTAAATTTGTATTCATTAATATTATTTCTAATGATCATATTTGTGTCATTTAAGGATACTAACATATTTTATAATATTTTGTTGTACTTTTAGATGATAGTACAAGGTATGATGAACCTATGGTAAGATATATAATAATATTATTTTTATATATGTATAATAAAATTATGTTTATTATACAGGATATTTGAACGTGTATGAAGAAATTTAGGACTTAAGGTTAGGGTTTTCTCGTCTCACTTTTATTTCTATGAGATATATGACATATTCACCATTTATTCTTGTTATGGGGTATATATACCCCCTATTACAATATATATCATGAATTTACTTTATTTAATGATATTAAAAGTTTCAATTGATGTTATTATTTCATATATGTCATGATTCAAATGTTACTCAAGTAGTAAGGGGATTTCTAGTCTCACTTTTATTTCTATGAGACTTATTCATTATAAAACACTTGTTTCTTCTGTGTGGTGTATATAATAACCATGAATGTATTATGTTATTATTATACTTAAATTTATGGGTATTTATATACCAATTTTATTATCCCTATTTCATGGGGTTTAACGATTTAAATGCTACCAAATCGGTAAGGTAATTTTGTCTCATTTTGCCTTCTTTGAGACACATGTTTTGTTATGAAACTGTATCCTTTTATGAGGTGTATATAACTACCATTTGACATGTTACATCATGAATCTACTTATTTTAATTATATTTTATTATTCATGTAATTTTATTCTTTTATGGGTATTTTTATGCAAAGTTACCAAAGTGGTAAGATTTTATGCCTACAATCTCCTTATTATCGGGATTTTTTATAATTTTGATTCCATTGATGAAATATTATGATCTATATCTCAAAAAATATCATGAGTTTTCTTATTATTATTTTATCTATGATATATCCACGTAATGGTGCCATTTTACAGTCTTTGGTACCTAAGATAATTAAGAATTTGTTTTAAGAAAATATGACTTTTTTTCTCTTTTCAGTCGGAAATCTATTTTCTTCCAAAACCATGTTTTCAAAAAAAATGTTTCAAAGAATTTTATACAATTCTCCTATGATCTTTAAAATAAATTTGTACCTATGTTTTAACTTTTAAAAAAATGTTTTTTAAAAGGGAATATTCATGTCATTTTCTGATAAAGGTACTTTTAAAAACTTTTTATAGTGTAAAAAGTAATGTTCTGCATGTAAAGATTTATCCTCCATCATGACCATCATTTATATGAATCTTCATTTTCAAGTTTACAAGATTAATTTTTTAATAAATTTTTTTTCCTAATATAGTGGAAATTCATTCTTTTTCTAAAGTGCTTTTCAAAGAAAAAGGTTATCAAAAATATTTTATGTTCAAGAAGTATTTTAAATGATTTTCAAATCCTCCTTTATACTTTATCAAAGATATTTTCAAATAAAAAGGTTCGAAAAATGTTTTATGTTTAAAAATTATTTTAAATTATTTTCAAATAATCCTTTAAATGTTTTTAAAAGGTTATTTTCAAATAAAATGATTTCAATGATTTCAAAGCTTCTTTTATAATTTTTCAAATTTATTTTCAAAGAAAAAGGTTTTCATAATATTTTATGTTCTAAAAAGTGTTTTTCAAAGATAAAATGATATTTTCCATGCAAAAAATTAAAATTATTTTTTAATCTTAATTCATATGTTTTTAAAGTGGTTTTCCAGGAAAATTATTTTAAAAATATTTTATGTTTTAAAAATTAGTTTTTAATGAAAGGTTATTTCCCTTATGAAATTCTCCATGTGATATTTCAAAATCCTTCTCAATATAATATGATATCCTTTGATATTGTTTATTATTTTCTAGGGATATGATCCAAGTACACCATTCTTATTATTTATTTTAATTTTTTATGTTTTAGATGAAATGTTTCTTATAAAACTTATTTCTCTTCCATGGGTTATACCATGATAAAATTCTCATGAAACCTACTTCCTTTCACAAGTTATTCTATAATGAAATTATTATGAAACATGTATCTTTTTCATAGATTATGATATAATGAAATTTTTATGATAGCCATTTCATTTCATGGGTTATGATATTATGTTTATGAAACCCATATCTTTCAATTGGTCATGATATGATGAATGTTTTATTATCTTTTGGAACACATATGTATGATTTCATTATGATACGGGGGGACCTATATCTACCTACAATTCATTGGGTAATGATTTATATATCATGAGATATACATGGCTAGAATTGGGATTGAACATGGTTTAGTAAAGGACTTTGTCCGCTGAGATGGTCTTGGGAGTGTACCTTGACTACTAAAATGGTCATGGGAGTGAACCTTGACTTCTAAGATGGATTAGGGAGTGAACCCATTCCAATAAGATATCCTTATAAATAATATTTTAATACTATGTAAATCAATTTATATGCTTCTGTTTTTTCCACAATTCCATGTCTTATCCCTATATTATTATTTCATGGCTTATGATCTTGATTTAATTATAAATCATGTCTTGTTTACTACCAATATTCATACCATGACTCATGTAGATCATCTTCGATATGTAGGGTATGATATTAAAATGTTATTTTCACATTCACATACCCTTATACTTATTTTATGCTTATGTTTCTCATTTATTTGTCATTACTGGGCATATGATTGAACCCTTTATTGTGTTTCCTTTCCTCAGGTTATGAAGGAAGGTTTTAAGTATGAGTACTAAATGTAAAGATCGTTATGGGAAATATTGAATATCTTTCACCAAACTAGAAGATTGTGTTCAAAGTTCCCAAATACACTAAGTTATTATAGTCCTTGAGCATGTAATTTTTAAATACACTAAATATTCATATAAAATGATGTAATATCCACATATGTTAAGTCTGGGTTACTATAGTCGGTATTGAAGGAAATTTTTATTCATCCTTTGAAAACTGGGATGAGAGAACTATAATGACCTGAACTTTTATGAATAAAATTCCCATTTTTTATTTAATGTCTTATGGATATAGAAAAAACATGAACTTGTTTTGTTTTATTATATATAATTGGAGTTAAATGACCTTTAAATATCTTTACCATTGATAATATATCTGTTGAACATGGATCACATGACTAGTATAAATATAGGGTTCCAATAAATCCTTTTAGCACAAAAAAATGAAGTGATGACCTAAACTAATAGGATCACACCCTATGAATCCCATATATTAGATATTATAAGGAAATATCAGTTTTGGCCTTTTTACTCAACCAAACCCAATCTGAGATCCAACAACTTAAGTATGAGTGAAATTATTTTCTAGAGAAGTTCAAGCTCATCAAGATCACGGCTCAAACCATGTTCACCGAATGGACCCATGAAAGCCCCACCATTGAGCACCTTACTCTTAGAGAAGATGCTGGTGTAATAAAGTGGTATGTATCAATACCATAGTAATAGGAATATATATATTATTTTGTTATAAAATAATGAATATATTTTCATCCTATTATTAATACTTTGTAAATTATTTTTAAAGAAAAAACAATTTTTTTAGTTAATTAAGAAATCTATTTTGATGAATTAATGAATTTTTGAAATAAATAAAATTTTATTAACATATTATTATTAAATAAATTTTAATAAATTTAAATTATTATATAATTTTTATGAAGAAATTGTAATTTTTATTAGGGTTCAAAAACTATTATTATCAAAACCCATCAATTTTCAATAAATGTCTGTTTTTATTTTAAAATTAAAAATTAACATATTTTGAAAATTATTTAGATATAATTAATATTATTTTTGTAATCATGACATCAAAATTATCCAATGGTGAATGTTTCATAATTTTCGGAGACAGTCAAAATTTTGGGTAAAAATTAAATACCGTATAAATAAACAGTGTGTTTTATGACATAATAATGGATCAATAGTGATTTAATAAATAATATAAAAGGTATAATAGTCGAAATATATATTTTTTCTTTAAAATAATTTTATTTTAAGTTTATTTCATTTATTTTATAAAGCCTTAGTGAATCCTCCAAGACTTATAAAATATTTTATGATTTTAAAATCATTTCTTTGAAAGTGTGACTCGAATCCACATAATAAAGGGTAATATTTTATTATATTCATATATTTGCCTTATAAAATAATTTATTCTAATCCCATTTGGTAGAAACCATTGGAAAAAACCATGGCATGGTTTGTGGTTTTGAATATTTTATTATGTAGTGTCCAAAACCAAAATAATAAATAAATCATCCTCCTTTCCTATATAAACCCTTACAAGATCTCATTTATCTTCCCTAAAACTCCTTTTATCATGACAAAACTCTACCCTATACTCCCC
The DNA here is from genome assembly GCA_963277665.1 of Viscum album. NCBI lineage: Eukaryota > Viridiplantae > Streptophyta > Magnoliopsida > Santalales > Viscaceae > Viscum > Viscum album. Next base: position 1,331,794,958 of record OY728132.1, on the reverse strand, counting down.
AAAGTCCTACCAAGGTTCCCTCAAGCCCTCAAGAGGCCTCTCCCAAGCCTTTGGAGTCACACATCCAAGTAAGGGATGCCCCTCCTCTCCTTTTAATTCAAGCACCTTCTTTGAGATTAGTTCTTTTAATTTCAATTGATTATATTTTCATTAATTTATAATCATTAAATTACTGTCAAATTGATGTTATTTTTATGAGGTATCATTTATTCCCCCTCATTTGGAACCTAACCTAAGTCGTTGTTATGCCGAAATTCCATAAGGGATTCTCTCTCTCCTCTTTTTATCAAGCACTTCATTTATGATATGCCCATTTGATTTCCATTTGATTAAGTTGGGATACACTATTACCTATCCGAATTAATTTCCATTTTAATTTTAAATTATTGGATCCAATTTCACTCTCATTTATTCTTCTCCTGAACCCTTATGTACACTCGTTATTATGCCAAAATTTTGTAAGGAATCTCCCACCCTACCTTTTCATCAAAAATTCCTTTAATGTTATTTCCTATCATTTCTTTTCAATATGTTATTAAATATCTCCCTTACTTTAAATTTTATTTCTAAATTATTAGATACCATTTTCTCTCTCTTCAACCCATTTTATTAATTTTTATATGATGTTGTTATGCTGCCGAAATTGCACTGCGATTTTCCATGCCAAAATCATCTTGTAGTGAATACCATACCAATTTCTATATCAAGGGTATTCACCTTTATAAACATATAATTATTTATTGGGGACTTAAATGTATTTATTCCACATTCCTTAATTTTTTAATAAATTATAATGTTGAATGAATCCATGTTATATGATCTATGTGGCACACTTAAGCATGAGAATCAACTGATTATGATGGGCACACCTAGATAGCACTCTAATGCATTGGGTAATGGTTAGTATCATGATAAATCATGTTGAGGAAGTATATTTACCTAATTCATTTATGGGACTTTTTCCACCATGGGGTCTTGGAGGATTTATCCTTGATCTATTTATGATGTTGTGTTTTTAAGTTGTTTTCACATTTTCCATGTTATGATTATTGTGCTATATCATGCCTTATTATTCATGTTCCTTTACGCCTCATTGATATACCTTGTCTAACGTGTATTCTCATGATATTACATGTTTATTCCCTTACTGGGCTTTATATCTCACCCCTTTCTTATGTATGTCCTTAGGTTATCCCATGAAATGTGAAGTATAAAGGAATGTTTTGTTCATGTCAAAGAAGTTTTAAATAAATTTGTTTTTTTATGTTTTAAGTTGTTATGTAATGTACCTAATTTCCCAAATACACTATACCTCTTGATATTTTGAGTTGTATTAATAGTAATTTTATGTAATAAATCATGTTTAAAAATGAAGTAAAGATCAGTGTTTTTATTGTTGGTATCTGAGTATTGGTTTAGTTATTCTTAGTATTAGGATTAGAAAACTCTAGTGAAAACCATTAGGTGTAAGACTAAGTTTAAGAAAACATACTTAAATTTTGTTGAGTATAGATCAAGTGTTTTATAAATAAAATACATTAATGTCAGGATACTATAAGTGGATGTGGTTATGTCACAGATGTACCTAGGAGTAAAAAATCTGACAAGGTGTTCCGGTCCTAACTTGGGTAACCTGGTACTCGACAATGGGAATTACTGCGCACTTGGTTTGACACTACCGAGGGATATGATTTGGTAAATTCATAAGCTCATTATGAACCATTATTAATGGAACAAATAAATTCTATAAGAATATGTGTTAGGAAGTAGATTAGGGATAACATAGATTGAAGCCTTGAAACTCATAAGTTAAGGAGATAAATGTAATTTATAAGTTATCCCTTTAATGTCTTTGGATTCTTGTTTATGTGTTCAAAATTTTAAAAGTACTCATCCCTAATTCTATATTACATAAAGTATAATCGTAATCAAAAAGTGAAATATAGTTTTATTGTTCATAGTTATACAAATTCCTTTATATCATAAAAGTTTAGTAGAACTATTGAAACAAGACCACAAATTATGGAAGTAGAGATGTTGGGGAAAATAGAAAATGGGAATATTATTTCATCCCATATATATAACTTTTACCCCATCATAATTTGTGGATTAACTTCCTGACGAACCTTTTCATACATCCCTTGGTGGAATTTGTTGCAATTATAGTCATGGATTGTCTTTCCCTGTATAGAGCCATCATAAATTTCTACAAGAGGAAAATCACTCTTCATATGGTGAATCAACCCCTGATTCTATACAAGTGCAAGGAGGAGGATGAATCTTCTTTATCACCATCAACTCAAGCATGGATATTATTGTCCTATGAAAATCGTATCTAGCTCAAATGATTGAGTCTATGGAATGAACCATCCTCAAAGACATTTCTATTTTGATGGAATTCATTGATGTGTTTCCCAAGGAGTTTCCTGGTCTTCCTCTAATTAGGGAGGTTTAATTTTTGATCAAAATTATACCTGGGGAGTTTCCAACATCCAATACTCCATATATAATGGTTTTTATGGAACATTAGGAGATAAAGAAACAACTACAGTAGAATCTAGATAAAGGGTTTATATGCCCAAGTGATTCACTATGGGGTGAACCGGTCCTCTTTTTCAAGAAGAAGGATGGGTCAATGCGCCTTTGCATTAATTATCTTAAGATCAAAAAAATCACAATAAAGAACAAGTATCCTTTTCCACAAATTGATGACTTGTTCGATCAGCTATGTGGAGCACAATACTTCTCCAAGGTGGATCTATGTTCATGATATTACCAAGTATGGGTGAAGAAAGAGGATATCCCCAAAACTACTTTTTATACAAGTTATAGACATTATGAGTTCACTGTGATGCCATTAAGACTCACTAATTCCCCAGAAATATTCATGGATTAATGAATAGAGTCTCTATAGATTAACTCAACAAATTTTTGGTAGTCTTTATAGATTATATTCTATTATACTTCAAAACCAAGGAGTACCATGAGGAGCATATGAGCACTATGGTAAAGACCTTTTGAAAGGATAATCTCTATGAAAAGTATAGTAAGTGTGAGTTATGGTTTTAAGAAGTATCATTATTTGGGAATATCATCACACTAAATGGGATATCTGTGGATCCTCAAAGACAAAATAAATTTAGGGATGGTTGAGGCCAATATCTGTGAAAGATATCCATACACTACTGGAAATAATGGTATTTGCGACGGGTCATTTGCGTTGGGATCCCGTCGCTAATAGGCTTTTGCGACGGGGTCCCGTCGCGGAAAACGGCGTCGCAACAACAATTATTTGCGACGGGCCCATCGCTAAAGGTATTTATTTGCGACGGAGATTCTTCCCGTCGCAAATATTAGTCCGTATATTTGTGAAAACTTTTAAAAATCGTAATTGCAACGGGCCCGTTGCAACTACGAATTACGAAGGGCCCGTTGCAAAAACAAATTGCGACGGGCCCGTCGCAATTCGTTTTTTTAAAAAAAAATTAAAAAAATTAATAAATTATTTTAATCAATATAATAATAATACTATTTGCGACGGGCATAGTATCCCGTCGCAAATACTAAAAAAAATAAAAAAAAAATATTAATAAATCATTTTAATTAATATAATAATAATCGAATTATAATTCAAAAATAAAAAAATATTAATAAATTATTTTAATTAATATAATAATAATAGAATTATAATTCAAAAATAAAATAATTATAATATTACAAAAAAAATATAATTAAATTATAATATTATAAAATTTTAATATATATATATAATTTAATATTATAAAATATAAATAATATTATTATTCATATTAATATTGTTATTTAAAAATATAATATTATTAATATTTTATAATGAGACAGAAACTACGAATAGAAAAAAAAATCATATTTTGATTTAACAAACTTTTTAACATAAAAAAAACTCTAATCTGAAGGAGGTGGGGATCTGCAGATGCTGGTGGAGGAAACTCCATCCCTAAAGCATGAGTGAGTCGGCGCATGTACTCCATCTGCTCCTGATGCTGCTGTTGCCACCGACTCATCTACTCCTCGTACAGCTGCTGCTGGCGTCGACGCTCCTCCTCATGTTGCTGCTGCTGCTGACGCATCTGCTCCTGCTCCTGTCGGAGACTCTCTATCAGTGCAATCTGAGATCGCAATTGATCCTCATACTGTGTAGCAGAAGAAGATACACGAGCTCTTCTCGAGCTGGATGCCGACATCGCAGCACTGCCATAATAATCTCCGGGAGTCAGTTGAGAGCTGATACCAACTACCCGGCCCTTCTCGAAGGCATACTGGGTGGCCTGCATCCATGCCTCCTCATCAAACTGACGGCCAGTGGTCTGATCTGATTACTCGGTCTGACTCTCAGGCCGGGTCTGTGACACTGCGGCCTCATATGACTCCTGTAGTTGCAATTTAAAATTAAAATTGTGAATATATTATATGCAGTTAATTTTTAAACTTGAAAACAAATAATACTGACCACGATGTGACGCTGACGATCACCTCTGAGCTCCCCAGTAGCAGGATCACTATACATCCTCTGATATACGTCGTACTCTGTAATATCGGGGTGCTCAACAGCCTATAAGAATAAAAAATAAACTGTTAATATTTATAGTTATATAAAATATATTATAAATAATGTACGTACCAGATGCTGTCTATGAGTACTGAAAGTATGACTCCTAGCTCGATGAGTCACCTCCTGTCTCCCCCGATTCTGCCTCCCCACTGATGATCTCCTCTGAAAGGCATCACTCAATCAGTGCGCACATAATCCATCCCATACATGGGATGAAATTTACTCTGGCTGGCGTACTCTACATGACTCATCAAAAACTGACACTCCTACTTTCTTCGTGGCAGCTTTTCTTAAATTGTGCAAAAACTGATGAAAGAGATCATGTATGGCCACCTCCCATGCCTCGTGGATGGCGTCACGCATGGTATCCTCGATCAGATACCATAAACCCTACAAATAAATCAAAATATCAAGTTAGAAATGAAATAACTTTCAAAATAAAAATTATTTATTTACGTACGTACCAACCAATGGCCGAACATGGCCTACTACACATCAATGGGAATCTGCTCCCATGTGGTCCAAGGCTGAGAGAAATAGTTGCGCAAAATAGTGCTGCCCTGTCCGACTTCTATATGCGGAAAACTATAAAAATAATAAACATTTATTGTGTGAATGGATTAATGAAATCTTAGTCAAATACACAGGTTATCACACAAGTTATTACACCTCTGTGTGCGTGGATCAAACCCAAGACGTGGACGTCGCTCGGGGACGGGGTCAGGAATCATTAATCGTGCAAGACCGCACCCCCTCCGCGTACTCCCTGGAGCACCTGCAGGCTGAGGGTCATCTGCCAGCAACTCATCCGCATCGAAAGGCATGTCAGCATCCGCCAACTCACGAAATGTGTCGTCGTCCATCTAAAATAGGAAATCTTAATTTTGTTAGAAAATAATTGATAATTACTATTATATATACATATATATTAGTTATGAATGTATATAATTACCATGAAATTCTATCAGTGTTCATCTTCATATATGTCAATGTCATCTTCATATTCCTCCTCAACATCATCGATATCCATTCGAGTTCCATTTGCTTCATCTCTTACCATTTCAAATTCATATGTGACATCATTAACATCATCGTCATCACCGACTCTTAAATGTGGGGTGTCGTCATCGATACTCATGTCTCTTTGTAAAAAAGATTGATTTTGAGTACTCTCTTGAAAAACTTCAATTCTTTGCACATCAGTGAAAGCACATTCACTTTGACTAAACTGATTGTCTCGAATTTTGATTTTTATTATACTCCACCAATCAGTCAACTCTCTTGATGTAGCAGAGTACTTTGCGTAATAAACTTGATGTGTCTGTTGAGCCAATAATAATGGTTCATTTACTGCGAGAACACTTTTACATTTAATATCGATGATTCCATGAGTCGGATGAACACGCACGCCTCTCTCTGTATCCAACCACCGACATTTGAACATGGTTATGTAATGTTGTCCAAGATAACAGAGTTCAATGATTTCATCAAGTATGCCATAAAAGTCAACTTTATTTTCTCGATGATGAGATCATATCAAGCTAACTCCACTGTTCATTGTTTTTTTTATTCCCCATATGCATGTGTGTGAAATCGAAATCCATTCACCACATATGCATTATAAGTTTTAACAAGTTTGGAAGGTGGGTTAATCAGTATACATAGTCGTTTGTCAATTTTATCAGCATGTCGAGACACCTGAAAATTTGTGAAATAATTATCAATATAGTAAACTACACATTAAATGAGTTGCTAAAAGATAAAGAAATTATGTTACCAATTTTTGAAACCACTGAGAGAAATTTTTCTATCGGCGTTCTTCAAGAGCAGCTGATGTAATTTGTGGAATTTGTTTCTTGATATGATTATCATACAACCTATAAAAAACAAAGTTATTTACTGTAACATAAATGATATAATAAGTGATATAAACACTTACAGTACAACTGATGTCATCTCTTCACAGTTGAGCAGAACATACGTATGAGCTCTGTGATGTTCATCATTCGAAAGCCAGCGTTCATAAACTCAACCACAACCAAGCTCTGGCTGGTTGAAAACAGATAATTGATTGTCGATTTCATCAATATTTCTCTCGTTCCGTTCCATTCGATTGTGTTTTGAAGGATACTCAGATTCAAAATAATGGGAGCAGAAAAAAGATATTTCCTTTTGAAAATAAGCTTCTGCAATAGATCCTTCAACAGATGCTTTGTTACGTACTTTTCTTTTCAATTTTTGCATGCATCTTTCAAATGGGTACATCCATCGAAACTGTACTGGACCTCCACATTTGGCTTCATATGGAAAATGTAACATCAAAAGTTCCATTGAGTCGAAGAAAGACGGCGGAAATATTTTTTCCAATTTACATATAATTACAACAACATCTTCTTCAAGTTTGCATAGAGCATCATAATCTGCTGTAGCCGCACAAATTTCCCGAAAAAAATGAGACATGTCTGTTATGGAATCCCAAATCACAGAATTCAACAGACCTCTTAATCCAATGGGTAGAAGTCTTTCCATTATAACATGACAATCATGACCTTTTAATCCAGTAATATGACTATTCTTTACACATCTACCCAAATTGGAAGCACAGCCATCTGGAAGTCTCAAATCTGCAATCCACTGACAAAATAATAAACGGTTTTCTTTAGATAGTGTATAAGCTGCTTTTGATTTCAGTAACCTTTCTGTTCTGACATTCTCAAACAGTTCTAGTTCTGGACGCCTGCAAATTTGGGCAAGATCTAAACGTGCATTTACATTGTCTTTTCTCTTTCCTGGCGTATCCAAAACTGTATGAAACAAATTATCAAAACAGTTCTTCTCAATATGCATGACATCCAACATGTGGCGAACCAACAAATCTGACCAATATGGAAAATCCCAAAATATGCTACGTTTAATCCAATTGTGTTCTTTCCCAAAACCAGAAATTTTCTGTTGGTTTATTGTGGGACCAAAAGTGATGGGAGGTAATGAAAACACAACTGATTTTAACTCTGAATCTGATAGCATTTTTGGAGGTCCATCCCTTTCAATTGTTCCTTTTCTGAAATGAGATCTGTTTCTGCGAAAAGGATGATCAGCTGGTAGAAATCTGCGATGACAGTCAAAATAACAAGGTTTCTTTCCATGAATGAGCATAAATGCTTTGTTCTCTCCCATACAGTAAGGACATGATTTCTGACCATGTGTACTCCAGCCAGATAACATCCCATAAGCTGGGAAGTCACTAATTGTCCACATCAATGCTGCTCTCAGTATGAAATTTTGTTTCATAGCAACATCATATGTACTGAGACCAGTACTCCACAATAAACTTAATTCATCAATCAATGGTTTCAAATAAACATCAATATTTTTCTTCGGATGTCCTGGAATTATTAAAGTCAAAAAGATATATGGCTCCTTCATCAACATCCATGGAGGTAAATTGTACGGAGTTAAAAAAATAGGCCAACATGAATATTGACTACCATAAGATCCGAACGGACAGAAACCATCAGTGGAAAGGCCCAGTCGAACATTTCTAGATTCTAAAGCAAAGGATGGATGCACTCTATCAAAATGTTTCCATGAATCACCATCGGCTGGATGATTCAAACTTTTATCAGTTGAAATATTCGCTTTATGCCATGACATCATTGTCACTGTATTCTTAGACATGAATAAACGCTGAAGTCTGGATGTAAGCGGAAAATATCTCAAGTATTTTACAGAAATCAAACCAGACTTCCCATGTTGCCCTTCTTTATATCTCAGTTTCCCACATGTGGGACAACTATCCAATAACTCATTTTCCCCAGAATATAAAATGCAGTCATTTGAACATGCATGAATCTTCTAACAAGTCCCAAATTTCGAACCAGCCTCTTACTCTCATAGTAATTTGCAGGAAAAACATTTCCTTCGGGTAACAGTGTTTTAAGAAAAGAAAATATCTGGTCAAAACAGGTGTTTGACATTCCGTTATCTGATTTGATAGCCATAAATTTTGCAACTGCTTCTAATTTTCTCATCTTGCAGCCAGGATATAGTGCATCCTCAGCAGACCTCAACAACTTATAAAATTTAGACGGTTCCAACTCAGGATTTGAATCTATATCAGCCGGAGTTTCTGTATGTTGAACAGATGAACCTGCAACATCATGTACTAAATCTTGAAACTGGGATGGATCTGGAATCAAGTTGGTATCACCTACTCTGGAACTGTATTCACCGTGTTGATACCAAAAAACATAATCTGGTTGAAAACCAAAATGCAAGAGATGTCCCCCCACTTTTTCAAACGTGTCAAACGTTCTCAATGCACATTTTCTACAAGGGCATTTTATTTTGCCTTCTGAAACAAATTCTGGATTTGATGCCGCAAATGATAAAAAAGTCTCCACACCCTCTATATATACTGGATTTAAACTAGAACTATTTGGATTTCTACGTTGATTTATCCATATGCGGTCATCTAATAATGATTGTTGACGACCTCGTTGTTCCATATTTTTCTATAAAATATTAAAGCATTACTAGTTTTGAATAATTTGTTAGAAAAAACACTCAAGCAAAGATTGAATATGTTGAGAATAAAACAAAACATGTTACAAATATTGATAATTTTAATATTATATTGATTTTTTATTATTTTAATAATACTAATAAAATTTTTTCATAAATATTAATTATATAATAATAACATTATTACATTATTAGTATATTTTATTATTAATATTAAAATAATATAATTTTCTATATTATATACAATTCTCATTTCATCTGTGTGTTTAACATTCTGTCTCTACATGTAATATTTGCATTCACTTTCACCTCTCCATTGGCGAGTAGGTTGATAATTTTGAAAAAGAATGCAAATATTACATGTGGAGATAGAAAACACACAGATGAAAAGAGAATTTTATATAATATAGAAAATTATACTATTTTAATATTAATAATAAAATATAAAAATAATGTAATAATGTTATTATTCCTAAATATTTGTAATTATTCCAAATTATTGGTAATTATTCCAAATTATTGGTAATTATTCCTAATTATTGGTAATTATTCCTAATTATTGGTAAATATTGGTAATTATTGGTAAATATTGGTAAATATTGGTAATTATTACTAATTATTACTAATTATTGGTAATTATTACTAATTATTGGTAATTATTACTAATTATTGGTAATTATTACTAATTATTGGTAGTTATTACTAATTATTGGTAATTATTACTAATTATTAGTAATTATTATTAATTATTGGTAATTATTACTAATTATTGGTAATTATTTTTAATTATTGGTAATTATTACTAATTATTACTAATTATTGGTAATTATTACTAATTATTGGTAATTATTGGTAATTATTACTAATTATTGGTAATTATTACTAATTATTGGTAATTATTACTAATAATTACTAATTATTGGTAATTATTACTAATTATTGGTAATTATTACTAATTATTACTAATTATTGGTAATTATTACTAATTATTGGTAATTATTACTAATTATTACTAATTATTGATAATTATTACTAATTATTGGTAATTATTACTAATTATTGGTAATTATTACTAATTATTGGTAATTATTACTAATTATTCCTAATTATTACTAATTATTCCTAATTATTACTAATTATTACTAATTATTACTAATTATTGGTAATTATTCCTAATTATTGGTAATTATTCCTAATTATTGGTAATTATTCCTAATTATTGGTAATTATTACTAATTATTGGTAATTATTACTAATTATTGGTAATTATTACTAATTATTGGTAATTATTACTAATTATTGGTAATTATTACTAATTATTGGTAAAAATTACTAATTATTGGTAATTATTACTAATTATTGGCAACTATTGGTAATTATTACTAATTATTGTTAAAAATTACTAATTATTGGTAATTATTACTAATTATTGGTAATTATTGGTAATTATTACTAATTATTGGTAATTAGTACTTATTATTGGAAATTATTACTAATTATTGGAAATTATTACTAATTATTGGTAATTATTAATAATTATTACTAATTATTAATAATTATTACTAATTATTACTAATTATTACTAATTATTACTAATTATTACTAATTATTACTAATTATTGGTAATTATTACTAATTATTGGTAATTATTACTAATTATTGGTAATTATTACTAATTATCGGTAATTATTACTAATTATCGGTAATTATTACTAATTATTACTAATTATTACTAATTATTACTAATTATTGGTAATTATTACTAATTATTACTAATTAGTGGTAATTATTGGTAATTATTTCGAATTATTACTAATTATTTGTAATTATTGGTAATTATTGGTAATTATTACTAATTATGGGTAATTATTGGTAATTATTACTAATTATGGATAATTATTGGTAATTATTACTAATTATTGGTAATTATTTGTAATTATTACTAATTATTGGTAATTATTACTAATTATTGCTAATTATTACTAATTATTCATAATTATTGGTATTTATTACTCATTATTACTAATTATTGGTAATTATTGGTAATTATTGGTAATTATTACTAATTATGGATAATTATTGGTAATTATTGCTAATTATGGATAATTATTGGTAATTATTACTAATTATTGGTAATTATTTGTAATTATTACTAATTATTGGTAATTATTACTAATTATTGCTAATTATTGCTAATTATTATTAATTATTACTAATTATTGGTAATTATTAGTAATTATTACTAATTATTCCTAATTATTGGTAATTATTACTCATAATTACTATTTAGTACTAAATATTGGTAATTATTACTAATTATTGGAAATTATTGCTAATTGTTAGTAATTATTACTAATTATTACTAATTATTGGTAATTATTAGAAATTATTACTAATTATTGGTAATTATTACTAATTATTAGTAATTATTACTAATTATTACTAATTATTGGTAATTATTGGTAATTATTACTAATTATTCCTAATTATTGGTATTTATTACTAATTATTAGTATTTATTCTTAATTATTGGTAATTATTACTAATTATTCCTAATTACCATTAACTAGGAATAATGAATACTAATAATTTAAATTTATTAAGTAACAAAACAATCTAAACATAATTAAATTAAAACATAATCGAAACTAATAAAAAATTTAAAATAAATATTAAATTAAAATTAACATAAATACCTTTAAAATTGATCTGATGTTGATCTCTGATCGTTGTTGAAAACTTCAATATGGACTCCGAAAAAAAAACTTAAGAAACGCTGAACTCTAAAAATAGAGTTTTGAGAGAAGTAGAAGATGGAGTTTGAGAATGAATGAAAAAAACGGATGGGGGGTATTTATAGGTTAGATTATTTGCGACCGGTGTATTTGCGACGGGATACCCGTCGCAAATACCTTAGCCCGCATTTATTACGGTCAACGGTTAAATAGTTATTTGCCACGGGGGAATTCCCCCGTCGCAAATAAGTTTCTAACGGGGATATTTGCGATGGGATTTATCCCCGTCGCAAATACCCATTTTTCCCGTAGTGATAGTTTCCTTTAGTTAGTTGGATATTATCACCTATTTGTGAGAAATTTCTCACGATTTTCAAACCCTCTTACCAAGATAACTCGGAAGGGAGTCAAATTTTCTTGGAATGATGAATGTGCAGAAAGATTCGTGGATTTGAAAAGGAGGCTTATAAATATGCTCACACTACCCACAAGTGGGGAGATTTTTTTAATTTTTAGTGATGCTTCAATGAAGGGATTGGGATATGTGTTGATGAAAAATGACAGTCATTGCCTATGCCTCAAGAAAATTAAAAAATCATGAACAAAAATATCTCTCTCATTATCTTGAGTTAGAAGCTATGATCTTTGCATTGAAAATATAGTGGAATTATATATTTGGGGAGAAGTGTGAAATATATATGGATCAAAAAATTCTCAAATATATATTCACACAGAAAGATCTAAATATACTCCAATGAAGATGGTTAGAGCTCATCAAGTATTATAACTACTCAAACCACTACCATCTAGGGAAAGAAAACAAGGTGGAAGATGATCTAAGTAAAAATAACCCAACAATTATATCATTTATGATAATTGTGAAGGATCTAATCTTCTTAAATTTGAAGAAGATAAACCTGGGAATCATAAATAAAAAAAATCATGAATCCTTTAAAAAATAATTGTTCAAACATCTCTTTTGTAAAGGTTAAATGATGCTCAAAAATATGATGTGGTAATTCAAAAAAAAAGTGGAAACTATTATAAGAGAAAAATCCCTTGATTTCAATGTTAATAAAGAAGGAATTATGAGATTTTGGTCAAAACTATGTGTTCCATAAAATCATAAGTTAAAGAAATAACTTTTGGATAATGCACATAGTTTGAATTTCTCCATTCACCCAGGAAATACAAAGATGTATCAAGATCTCCAAGAGAATTATGGGTGGGACAACAAGAATAAGTATATTGAAAGAATATACATCAAAGTTCCTAGTATGTCAACCAGTAAAGGATGAAAGTCAGATGTCGAAGGGGATGATGCAACCATTACCCATGCCAACATGAAAATGGTAAAATATCACCATGGACTTTGTCATCGGATTTCCAAATACATCCAAGGGAAACAATGTTATATGGGTTGTTGTGGATCATATTACAAAGGCTACACACTTCATTACAATTGGAAAGGATTTCTCCCTAGATCAACTGGCACAAATATATATAAGAGAAGTGGTAAGGTTTCATGGAGTACCACTATTGATTGTGTCTAATAGAGATCTAAGATTCACCTCTAAATTTTGTAAAAGTCTCTAGCATTATCCAAACACTAAGTTGAACTTTAATATAGCTTATCACCCTCAAACTGATTTCCAATATAAGAAAACTATCCAAACACTTGATGACATATTGATAGCTTTTTCAATGGACTTCAAAGGCAGATGGAACCAACATCTTCCTTTGGTGGAGTTCTCTTACAATAATTGTTTCCACTCGAGCATCCAAATGGCTTCCTATGAAGCCCTTTATGGGAAGAGGTTTAGAAAACCGGCATTTTGGGATGAATTTGGGGAACAAAAACATCTAGGTCATGAAATGGTCGAAGAAATGGTGGGGAAGGTTTTGACCATCCAGCAGCGCATCAAAGATGCTTAGAACCTGCAAAAGAGCTATGATTGTAGAGACCCAATCTTGACGTACGTGGACATTACATTACTTTTGCGGAATAATTAATACACAACAAGAACCAATACTCAAGGATCGTAATAGTTTAGTGTCTTTGGAAACTCGGAACATAATCTTCTAATCATGGTGAAAGATCTTCAACATCTCCCATAAAGATCTTCCCCTTTTGTTTTCTTACCTAAAACCTTTCTTCATATCCTGGGGAAAAGAAAACATATAAAGGGTGATCTCAAATGATCATTAATGGTAAGCAAGGAGAAAATAAAACAAACCATATACATTTGAACTTAAAAACATGATCATAATGTTTAAACATCAAAATCTTGAGCAATGACATAAAACGTGGAAGTACGTAAGGCATAGATCATAATGAAACATCAATAATGATAAAATAGCATGGGAATAAAAAATTTAATTGTGGAAAACCATTAAGCACATGATGTGATTTCTATAGTAGCCAAGGCATTGCTGCCAAGACCATCTTAGTGGACAAAGTCCCTTACTAAATCGAGTTCACTCCTCGTTCCAGTCCTGTATCACTGAACCAGATTAACTTTACGTTCCAGCCATGTATATCTCATGAGATATAAATCTTTACCCAATGAATTGGAGGGAGATATAGGTCCCACCCATCTCATAAGGAAATCATTCTTACGTGTGCCACAAAATAAACATAAGTCATTCATCATAACCCAAAGAATAAAATGGGATTCATAAACATCATCCCATCATAACACAATCCATATAAAACAAATGGATACCATTTCATCATAATAAAAATCAAACCATATAAATAATAGAGACATTATACTTGAAACATAAACATATTAAATAATGGTTTTGATAAAACACTTAAAATGAATTCCTGAGGAAAATATCTTTTCTTCTTCAAAATCATTTTCTTTTCCCAAAATGCCATGAAATTTTAAAAGAAAAAAATTTCTGTTGAAAATAATCATGAAATATTGTAGAGGAAGCTTCAGTAAAATAAGGCGTTATGAAACCATAAATATTTGTTCATGTTTTATAAGTTAAAATAACATCCTCCACGTACTTTTGCCGGAAAATTCAAAAAGTTCATCGTATGGTAAACAAAAGAAAGATTCCTTCCATAACACAATGTAAAAGTCAAAGAGGGGTAAAAATGACTTTAAAAATACATGGAATAATATTAAACACTTTATGAAAAACATTTTTATGGACATGGATGAAAAATATAACCCCTGTAAATACTTACGTATAAGCAATCTCGGATAAAAATGAGATTGAAAAATTATCACTTACCTTATGTTTGATATGATTCGTATGTATCAGAACCTCCTATATAATGATTTAAATAATTTCATTGACTTATTAAAGAATCATATTCATTTTTATGATATCATATATGGTTTACTTATGACTTTATATTACCCTTTCTTTTGTAAATTCCATGTTAAAGCAGCGTTTTGGGTAAAATCATTTCATTTATCGTACATGTTTCGATTTGTTGTTCTTGATATTATTACTCATATCATGATTTACTTAATTACATAATGTAAAACATGATTTATATATAATATATATTCAGAATATAAATATATAAGATAGATCGATAAATGGAATGAAATACACCGTTCATGGAGACGGTAGGCCGTACGTACGCATGAATGCTGTTTTCGTTTCCTTATTGAATTGAATAGAATTAAGTAGATGACATACATATATATATACATAAATCTAGTAGAATTATCATGTCATATATTTCATTATTATTCATTATATATACTTTATAATCATTCATGAATGGTTAACATGGAGAATGAATCTCATCGCGTTGTGGAGACGGTAATCCGTACGTACGCACGAGCGATGATATCGTTCACATAATTATTGAATAGAATTAGAGTGGATGGTATAATATCACAGAATTGGTATTATGTTATAATAACCATATATAGTTATTCTTTACACCATTATACCCATCCAAGTAAGGTGTTGGTGGAAAAACTGATTACACCACGACGTGGAGATGGTATTCCGTACGTACGAACGCGCGGTGATTTTGTTTTCCGTAGGATGGATAGAATGTGAAATGGGGTTGTTTCATATTTATAATATCATATCAGTATATTATTGGTACTGATTTTATTACTTTACAATTAAACAACTAAATAATATGAAGTTCAATAAGAAATAAACTTGAAAGAATCGGTAGAAGAGATTACCTCTTCTTCGACGTGGCTCCTCTTATCCTCCTCTTAGGACACTAAATTTGGTCTTTAAAGAATACCAGGACCTCTAGTGGGTTTATATGGAAGTGAAGAAGTGAAATGGGCAGGGTTTGGTCGATCCTGAAGGCTAAAATGTTTGTGAAGAGGAGAGGGAAGGAGGTGCCCTTATATAGGAGAGGAGAGGGGCACTTTTGGAACCCTTAAAAATATTAATTAATAATAAAATGAAACCCCACTTAAAAACCACAAAAAATGAATCTATTCAAATATTATATTATATAGGGTTGTAATATCATCAACCAATAAAATTTATACTTGTTTTAAGTTTATTTTAAACCTTATCAACTTGATTTATCATTATTTAATCTATTTAATTTTATTTGTGGTAATAAAATTCAAAATTTTAAATTGTTATAAATACATAGTTAAATGTGGTAAATTTCCCATAATTGGAAAATTTATAACCTTTTAAACCATATAATTTTCAATTTCTAGTTTTTAAATATTTTTTGATTTTTAAATAATTTAATAATATGTTATTTTTATAAAATATCAATAGTGTGAATTTTTGTCACTATTCATTATTTAAATTTAAATAAAAACCACACAAAAGATATGTTCAAACCAAAATATATAATAGATTACTAACATGTCATATTCATAAAAAAATCATTGGGAACATTAATTTTTTAATATATTATTTATTTTAATATTTTTAAAACCATTTATTTGATATATCTCTTAATAAAATAATTACTACAACATTTTTGTATAATTATTTAATATACTTATTTGTTGCATAAAAATGAAAATTTTAATTATATGATGAATATAAATATAATACCTTTAATAATAATATTTTTACTCTAATTTATCATCTTAAAATCACAACATTTAAATTTTTATATTTATTAAATTTTGAAGGTGACATCTTTGACATCATTTAAAATAAATTAATATAAATGTCCTACTCTGTTTTACAAGGCTCCAAATAGTCCACATATCGACCCTTGGATGCTTAGGGTATAGATATACTCGACCAATAATTTTTTGTCAAGTTATTGTCCTTTTGATAGGTATTGTTATTTTAATAAAAACTATATTATTGATTTTTCACTAAATAAATAATTTCTTAATCATTAATGTATAAGATATTAAAATAATTAAATATTTCTTAAAAATTACAAATAAATTACCATGATAAAGAAAAACTTTTTATATTTCAAATGAGTATTTATAATCTAATTTGTATTCTTTATAACCTTATATTAAAAATAATCTAATTATTAATGATTGAGTGAGACATTTCACTTTCCTTTAAATAAAATTAATAAAAGGTCTTAATCAAATACAAGTGGGTTCCATTAGATTCCATTTAGACCAAATTATGATTTAGGGTAAAATATAATCATCCAATTATATTAGTACAAGTGTTAGGGTAATTTTATAATATTATATTTACCCTTAATTACCCAATTTACATTTAACTATGGTAAATAAAATTTACCATAGTTACTATTCATAATGACTAAAAATAAAAAGTATCTTATTAACATAATTTGGACCTACTTATTCCAAATAAGGAATCCATTTTTCCAAATTAAAATCACAGAAGTTGTAGAAATTAATTTAAAATTAATTCCGCTGTTAAGAAAACGAATTTTAAAAGTTAAAACATTGCAAAAGATTGAAATGATTTTACCTATGAATTCAATGTAAAATAAATTCTAATGACATACATTATATTAAATGGTAATAATATATTCTATTTATACTTTAAAACCGTTAGATATTATAATCTATCCATATAAATTATTAGGATGAAAAAAGTTGTTTTTAATTAAAATATAGCGTGTTTTTACTATTCATTAAAATATGAAAGTTATCAGAATAATATGAAACATTTATCAAAAGTAAATTTTTATATCCTTATTCCAACAAAGATTTTTATTTTGTCAAATTTAACTTATAAACATGTCAAAAACTAGATTTATAGTGGGTGCTCCATCAAAAGGCGGCAAAACTGCATTTTTTTCAAAAATACTTATTTTACTCGAAAAAATTATTTTGTTATCATACGATGTTATAGAAAATGTTTAATATGAATAATAATGTTATAAAATTAAAAATTTAGTTAATACTATTCATAAAGTCTAGTTCATAATAATATTATAACAATATATCATTGTTTAGTGAAACCTAGTATTGCGTACTACACACGCTATCGAGGAAGGTCGCGATTGCGTGTAATGCAAGCCAAGTCAAGGTTGCATGTAGTTCAAGATCTCTTTGTTGTTGCGTATAACATAATATAAACTTATTTCATTTATACATTAAACAAAATCTACACTTAATGTTGCGTAAAATAATTTCTACAAAACAAAATTGAAATTGTGTATAGCACGAGCAAAGAATAGTGTTGTGTATACTGCAAGCTGATACGGTGTTGTGTATAGAACAAGATAATTTTGGTGTAGTGTAAAACACAATACATCGATGAACTTAAAAAGAATAATTCTCATAAAATATCGGTTTGTTACATTCTACCCCCCTTAAAATGAATTTCTCCCTCGAAATTCATCGGGGTTATAAATGGTTTACTACTTGAAAGTTTCTTACATAGAAACCCACATCGTAAAAAGGAATACTAAAACTTAATTTTAAAAGGTGACATATGAAACATAACGGTTACCCAAATTAACTCATCATTGGATTTCCACATAAGAGAACATAGGTGAAAATATGGATATGGAAGAGAAATCTAACCATCAAGTTCTGATGGAGAGTAGTAGAGAACATGGCTATGAAAAATACGACAATCACAAAGCCATAAATTTGTGATGATCTATGGTACCATCTGATTCATCAGATATAAGAGCACTATGACAAAATTTTTGGTTTTCAATATCATTTCCCTAAAGTTGAAAATTTTGAATTAGAAGAAATACTTACTTGATTTCAGTGTAATATCATTGTTGGTCATCCTATGAACAATTTCCACTTCATCTCTTATTTAAAGAAATGAAGTTTAATTTTTCATTCTCGAAGTGTTAGTAGATCATGTGATAGAAATATAGGTCATTCAATCTACCTCTATCACAAGTTATTAAATATACATAAGTCCATCTATGCTGAGATTAATCGTATATGGTTCTTAAAATGGACTTATACTTCATCTATCATTTCTCTTAATAAAATAAAACTAGTTTCTAATAACCAGAGACTTCTTGTAGACCAGTGGTATGCGATAAAGGCCTGTCGTACTTCAGTTGTGGGTTCTATTCCCACAGCCTTGTTCGACGCGACGGGTTGTCACACGTCCTACAGGTTGTCCCTTTTTCTAAAATTACATTATTATAACATTCCTGCAATAATATCGAAAAAATTCCTAGCCTTAAACAATACTATCTTATGTTTAACTTAATTCATTCCAATATTTTGGATTATCCAAAATACTTCTTCCCAAGCTCATAGTATAAAGAAAACAACTACTAGAAATCTCATCTATCGAGCATGTGAATACCATCATTTATCCCTCATATATCATAAGATATATCTTGTTGATCGCATTCCAAATATGTGAATACCTTAATCTTGTATTCTCTTACAACATGAATTTCCATATAACCTTAGTGAAAACATGAATGCTGTCAAAAGTTATCTCTTTCCACATACCAAAATCCCAAAAATTCTTTATACTCAAACCATGATATCACTTTTTCCTTATATTAGTCATGAGCTCATGAATACTATCAAACATATTATTTTCTATTCATCCCTTCATTATGTGCATATCATCTGATTTCCAAAAATATTTCAATCACTTTTCATGGTTACCGATTCCATATTCTTATGGAAAACCACAGTGGACCAATACATAGATATTTCAATATACCATAAAAGTACCTCAAAAACATTATTCTTGAATACCAATACATAACACTTCAATCCATCCTATTCAATGATTGTCATGGAATAAGTCCATCCTTGATTTAGAAGTAACCTCTTAGGTCAGGGCATTGAGTTGGGTAATGCCCATGTTCTCCACAGATAAGACACTTAACTCTATAACAGTATGTCACTCTATGACCCTTCTCTCCACACAGATAACATCTTCCCCTCCATTTGATGTATTCATCAAGGTTCTTCTTCCCTTCTTTATAAATCTCAATATTCCTTTATTTATGCTCCTCAACATGCAAACATGCATAAAAGTCCATATTCCTCTTATTTGATGAATTAGGAATACCACTAAAGTTCACCTTGTTAATCATATATCGCGATGACTGATTCGGCATAATCACAAAATATTTCTTTCTAGGAATTACACAATTCTGTTTCTCATAGTCACCAATTTGTCCATTGGATTCAATGTTGACCCAATTCCTTCTAGTTCCCTCCATTTACTAAAACCAAAATCCATGGTGTAAGAAACAGTTAAAATAACGGGGAACCACATAATCATAAAAAGTCACTTATGGGATGTCTAACTTATCAAACATTATTTAATCCATGACACCTTAGGTTCACCCTATGTTATTCATGATCGTCAAAATAATTCTAGGATGGTAAACTATAGTTATACTAAACCTTAGGGACATCCTTAGACATACCTTAGAAATATATCTGGGGATATCACTAAAGTTTTAGCATCCTAGTTTCCAAAGGTTAACTAAACCTTTCCTCTGATACCAACTGTAGAGACCCAAGCTTGACGTACATGGAAATTACATTACCTTTGCGGAATAATTGATACATAACAAGAATCAACACTCAAGGATCGTAATAGTTTAGTGTCTTTGGAAACTCGGAACATAATCTTCTAATCATGGTGAAAGATCTTCAACATATCCCATAAAGATATTTCCATTTTGTTTTCTTACCTAAAACCTTTATTTATATCCTGGGGAAAAGAAAACATATAAATTATGAGGTCAAATGCTCAGTAAGTTTAATCATGGAGAAAATAAAACAAACCATATACATTTGAACTTAAGAACATCATCATAATGTTTAAACATCAAAATCTTGAGTAATGACATAAAACATGGCAGTACGTAAGGCATAGATCATAATGAAACATCAATCATGATAAAATAGCATTTAAATAAAACATATAATTGTGGAAAACCATTAAGAACATGATATTATTTCCATAGTATCCAAGGCATTGTTTCCAAGACCATCTTAGTGGACAAAGTCCCTTACTAAATCGAGTTCACTCCTCATTCCAGTCCTGTATCACGGAACTAGATTAACTTTTCGTTCTAGGCATGTCTATCTCATGAGATATAAATCTTTACCCAATGCATTGAAGGGAGATATATGTCCCACCCATCTCATAATGAAATCATTCTTACGTGTTCCACAAAATAAACATAAGTCATTCATCATAACCCAAAGAATAAAATGGGATTCATAAACATCATACCATCATAACATAATCCATATAAAACAAATGGATATCATTTCATCATAAGAAAAATCAAACCATGTAAATAATAGATACATTATAATTGAAACATAAACATATTAAATAATGGTTTTGATAAAACACTTGAAATGAATTCCTGAGGAAAATATATTTTCTTCTTCAAAATCATTTTCTTTTCTCAAAATGCCATGAAATTTTAATAGAAAAAGATTTTTGTTGAAAATAATCATGAAATATTGTAGAGGAATCTTCAATAAAATAAGGCGTTATGAAACTGTAAAAATCCATTCATGCCGTATAAGTTAAAAAAACATTATCCTCGTACTTTTTCCAGAAAAGTCAAAAAGTTCATCGTATGGTAAACAAAAGAAAGATTCCTTCCAGAACACAATGTAAAAGTCAAAGAGGGGTATAAATGACTTTACACATACATGGAATAATATTAAACACTTTATGAAAAACATTTTTATGGACATGGATGAAAAATATAACCCCTGTAAATACTTTCGTATAAGCAATCTCGGATAAAAATGAGATTGCAAAACTATCACTTACCTTATGTTCGATATGCTTCGTATGTATCTAAACCTCCTATATAATGATTTAAATAATTTCATTGACTTATTAAAGAATCATATTCATTGTTATGATATCATATATGTTTTACTTACGACTTTATATTACCCTTTCTTTTGTAAATTCCATGTTAAAGCAGCGTTTTGGGTAAAATTGTTTCATTTATCGTACGTGTTTTGATTTGTTGTTCTTGATATTATTAATCATATCATGATTTACTTAATTATATAATGTAAAACATGATTTATATATAATATATATTCAGAATATAAATATATATGATAGATCAATAAATGGAATGAAATACACCGTTCATGGAGATGGTAGGTCGTACGTACGCATGAACGCTGTTTCTGTTTCCTTATTGAATTGAATGGAATTAAGTAGATGAAATACATATATATATACATAAATCCAGTAGCATTATTATGTCATATATTTAATTATTATTCATTATATGTACTTTATAATCATTCATGAATGGTTAACATGGAGAATGAATCTCATCGCGTCGTGGAGACGGTAATCCGTACGTACGCACGAGCGATGATATTGTTCACATAATTATTGAATAGAATTGGAGTGGATGGTATAATATCTCAGAATTAGTATGATATTATAATAACCATATATAGTTATTCTTTACACCATTATACCCATCCAAGTAAGGTGTTGGTGGAAAAACTGATTACGCCACGGTGTGAAGACGGTATTCTGTACGTACGAACGCGCGGTAATTTCATTTTATGTGGGATGGATAGAAGGTGAAATGGGGTTGTTTCATATTTATAATATCATATTACTATATTATTGGTACTGATTGTATTACTTTACAGTTAAACAACGAAATAATAGGAAGTTTAATAAGAAAGAAACTTGAAAGAATCGGTAGAAGAGATTACCTCTTCTTCGACGTGGCTCCTCTTATCCTCCTCTTAGGGATCTAAAGTTGGTCTTTAAAGAATACCAGGACCTCTAGTGGGTTTATATGGAAGTGTAGAAGTTAAATGGTTAGGTTTTGGCCGATATTTAAGGCTAAAATGTGTGTGAAGAGGAGGGGGAAGGTGGTTCCCTTATATAGGAGAGGAGAGGGGCACTTTTGGAAACCTAAAAAATAATAATTAATAATAAAATTAAACCCCACTTAAAAACCTCAAAAATGAATAAATTCGAATATAAGATGATATAGGGTTGTAATCTCATCAACCAATAAAATTTATATTTGTTTTAAGTTTATTTTAAACCTTATCAACTTGATTTATCATTATTTAATCTATTTAATTTTATTTGTGGTAATAAAATTCTAAATTTTAAATTGTTATAAATATATACTTAAATGTGGTAAATTTCCCTTAATTGGATACTTTATAACCTTTTAGACCATATAATTTTCAATATGTAGTTTTTAAATATTTTTGTGATTTTTAAATAATTTAAAATATGTTATTTTTATAAAATATCAATAGTGTCAATTTTGACACTATTCATTATTTGAACTTAAATAAAACCCACACAGAAGATATGTTCGAACCAAAATATATAATATATTCCTAACATGTCATATTCATCAAATAAATCATGGTGAAAATTAATTTTTTCATATATTATTTATTTTAATATTTTTAAAACCATTTATTTGGTATATCTCTTAATAAAATAATTACTACAATATTTTTTTATAATTATTTAATATACTTATTTGTTTCATAAAAATAAAAAATAAAATTATATGATGAATATAAATATAATACCTTTCATAATAGTAATTTTACTCGAATTTATCATCTTAAAATCACAACATTTAAATTGTTATATTTATTAAATTATGAAGGTGATATCTATGACATCATTTAAAATAAATTAATATAAATGTCCTACTTGGTTTTATAAGGCTCCATATGGTCCACTTATCGACCCTTGGATGATTAGGGTATATATATACTCGACCAATAATTTTTGGTCAAGTTTCTGGTCCTTTTGATTGGTATTATTATTTTGATAAAAACTATATTATTGATTTTTCACTAAATAAATAATTTTTCATCATTAATGTATAATCTATTAACATAATTAAATATTTCTTAAAAATTAAAAATAAATTACCATGATAAAGAAAACATTTTTATCTTTCAAATGAGTATTTATAATCTAATTTATATTCTTTATAACCTTATATTAAAAATAATTTAATTATTAACATTTGAGTGAGACATTTCACTTTCCTTTAAATAAAATAAATAAAAGGTCTTAATCAAATACAAGTGGGTTCCATTAGATTAAATTTCTACCCAAGTATTATTTAGGGTAAAATATAATCATCTAATTATATTAGGAAAAGTTTTAGGGTAATTTTATAACCTTATATTTACCCTTAATTACCTGATTTACCTTTAACTATGGTAAATAAAATTTACCGTAGTTACTATTTATAATGACTAAAAATAAAAAGTAGCTTATTAACATAATTTGGACCTACTGATTCCAAATATGAAATCCATTTTTCCAAATTCAAATCACAGAAGTTTCAGAAATTAATTTAAAATTAATATCGTTGTTAAGAAAATGAGTTTTAAAAGTTAAAACATTGCAAAAGATTGAAATGATTTTACCTATGAATTCAATGTAAAATCAATGATAATGACATAAATTATATTAAATGGTAAAAATATATTATATTTATACTTTAAAACCATTAGATATTATGATCTAACCATATAAATTATTAGGATGAAAAAATTTGTTTTTAATTAAAATATAGCGTCTTTTTACTATTCATTAAAATATGGAAGTTATCAGAATAATATGAAAAAGTTATCCAAAGTAAATTTTTATATCCTGATTCCAAATAATATTTTTATTTGGTCAAATTTAACTTATAAACATTTCAAAAATTATATTTATAGTGGGTGCACCATCAAAAAGCGGCAAAACTGCATTTTTTGAAAAATACTTATTTTACTCGAAAAAATTATTTTGTTCTCATACGATGTTCTATAAAATGTGTAAGATGAATAATAATATTATAAAAATAAAAATGTAGTTAATACTATTCATAACGTCTAGTTCATAATAATATTATAACAATATATCGTTGTTTAGTGAAACCCGGTATTGCGTACTACACACATTATCGAGGAAGGTCGTGATTGCGTGTAATGCAAGCCAAGTCAAGGTTACGTGTAGTGAAAGCTCCCTTTGTTGTTGTGTATAACATAATATAAACTTATTTCATTTATATATTAAACAAAATCTACACTTAATGTTGCATAGAATAATTTCTACAAAAAGAACTTGAAATTGTGTGTAACACGAGCCAAGAATAGTGTTGTGTATACTGCAAGCTAATACGGTGTTGCGTATAGAACAAGATAATTTTGGTGTAGCGTACAAAACAAGACATCAATGAAATTAAAAAGAATAATTATAATAAAATCTAGGGTTGTTACAGTGATGATAATCATCTATGAGACTCAGATTTTGATATTGGAGACATGGTATTCCTTCGCATATCTCTATGGAAAAGAGTGATGAGATTTTGGAAGAAGGTAAATCTTAGTCTGAGATACCTCTTCCCTTTTGAGATCCTTGATTTCATCGGAGCAGTGACATATAGACAACAACTCCCACCAAACCTATCTCAAGTACATGATGTATTCCATGTCTCCCTCTTAATAAAGTACATACCATACCCATAACATGTACTCAATCCATAGATGGTACCATTGGAGAATGAACTTTCCTATTAGGAGTAGTCATCGAAGATCTTAGATCATAGATAAAAATTTCTATGAAATAATAAAATTCCCCTCATTAAAGTTTTGTGGAGAAACCACGGGTTTAAAGAAGCAATGTGGGAACTGAAAGAGGTGATGAAGTAGAGTTACTTTCATCTATTTTAGTGTGGGAAAATGAAATTTTGAGGGTGAAATTTCTAAAGGGGGGAATATTGTAATGACCCAAAATTTTATGAATAAAATTTCCCTTTTTGATTTAATGTCTATGGATTTAGAAAACACATACACTTCTTTTGTTTTATTATATTCAATTAGATTTAAATTAATCTTAAGTATCTTTACCATTGATAATATAGTCGTTGAACAGTGATCACATGCCTAGTATAAATATATGGTTTTAATAAATCCGTTTAGCACAGAAAAAGGAAGTGATGGCCTCAACTAGTAGGATCTACCCTATGAAGCCCATCTAGCAGGGATTTCGAGGGAGATAGAATTCCGGGGCTTTTCCTAGGACCAATCCCAAGCTGATATTCAATAACTTAAGCATGAGTGAAACTATTTATGGTATAAGTTCAAGCTCATCGAGATCGTGTCCCAAACCATGTTCAACAAGAAGCCCCACGAAATCCACACCATTGCTCACCTTACTCTTAGGGAATATACTAGTTTAATAAAGGGATATGTATCAATACCCTAGAAATAGGAATATATATATTATTTTTGTATAAAATAATGAATATATTTTCATCCTATTATTGTTACTTTGTAAATGATTTTTAAAGTACAAATAGTATTTATAATTAATTAAGAAATCTATTTTTATGAATTAATGAATTTTTTAAATAAATAAAACTTTAATAAAATATTCTTATTAAATAAATTTTATTAAATATAAATGATGATATAATTTTTATGAACACAAATGTAATTTTTATTAGGGTTTGAAAACAGTTATTGTCAAGACCCATCAATTTTCAATAAATGATGGTTTTTATTTTAAAAGTGAAAATTCACATATTTAGAAAATTATTTAGATAAAATGAATATTATTTTTTGTAATCGGGATGTATAAATTATCCAATGGTGAATTTTTCATAATTTTTTGAGACAGTCGAAGTTTTGGGTAAAAATTAAATATCGTATAAATATAAGGTGTGTTTTATGACATCATAATGGACTAATAGTGATGTAATAAATACTATAAAATGTATAATTGGACAAATATATGTTTTTAATTTAAAATAATTTTATTTTAAGTTTATTATAATTTTTTTATAAAGCCTTGGTGAATCCTCCAAGACTTATAAAATATTTTAAGATTTTACAATCATTTCTTTAAAAGTGTGACTCACATCTACATAAGAAAGAAAAATATTTTATTATATTTATACATTGGCCTTATAAAATAATTTATTACACTACCTTTTGGTAGAAACCATGGTAAAAAACTATGGTATGGTTTGGGATTTTTAATATTTTATTATGTAGTGTCCAAAACCCAAATAATAAAGAAATTCCCCTCCTTTCCTATATAAACTCATCCAAGCTCCCATTTCTCTTCACTAAAACTCCTTGGAACATGAAACAATTATTACTTATACTCCATATATCCCTAAAAAGGAACCAATAAGCTCTAAAGAGGCCTCACTCAAGCCTTTGGGATCACACATCCAAGTAATGGATTTCTTGCTTCTCTTTTGAATTCAAGCACCTTCTTTGAGATTAGTTATTTTAATTTCAATTGATTATATTTATATTACTTTATAATAATTACCTTACTGTATAATCAATGTTATATATATTAGGGATCATTTATTACCCCTCATTTAGAGCCTTACCTAAGTAGTTACTATGCCAAAATTTCGTAATGGATTCTCTGTCTCCTCTTTTTATCAAGCACTTCATTAATAATATGCCCTTTTGATTTCCATTTTCTTAGTTTGGGATACATTATTAACTATAACCCTTACTATAAATTTTAAATTTAAATTATGGGATCCCCTTTCACTATCATTTATCCCTTTTATGAACCCTTATGTACTCCCATCACTATGCTGAAATTTTGTAAGGAATCTTCCACCCTCCCTTTTTATCATGAATTCCTTGTATGTTATGTCTTATCTTTTACTTTTGATATGTTCTTAAATATAACCCTTAATATAAGTTTCATGTATAAATTATGAGATACCCCCTTCTCTCTCATCAACCCATTTTATGAATTTCTATATGATATCGTTATGCTGTCGAAATTGCACCGTGATTTTCCATGCTAAAATCATCGTGTAGGGAATACCATACCCATTTATATTTCAAGGTTATTAACCTTTATACACATATAATTATTGATTGTGGACTTAAATGTATTTATTAAACATTCCTTAATCATGTAATAAATTATGATGTCGAATGAATCCATGTTATTTGATCTATGTGGCACACTTAAGCATAAGAATTAAATGATTATGAAGGGTGTTCCCTGATAGCGCTCTAATGAATTGGGTAATGGTTAGTATCATGATACAAAATTTTTGGGATAGGGGATTTACCTAATTCATTTACGGGACTTTTTCCACCATAGGGTCTTGGAAGATTTAGCCTCTATCTATTTATGATGTTGTGTTTAATTTGTTGCCACATTTTCCATGTTATGATTGCCATGCTATATCATTCCTTATTATTCATGTTCCATTATGCCTCATTGATATTCCTTGTATAACATGTATTATTATCCTCATGATATTTCATGTTTATTCCCTTATTTTTCTTTATATCTCACCACTTTCTTATATATTTACTCAGGTTATCCCATGTAGTGTCAAGTATGAAGGAATGTTTTGGTCATGTCAAAGAAGTTTTCAATAAAGATGTTTCTTTTCATGTTTTAAATTTTTATTTAATGTGCCTAATTTCCCAAAGACAGTATACCTATTGATCTTATGAGTTGTATTAAGTGAAATGTTATGTATTAAATCATGTTTAAAAATAAAATAAAGAGCGGGTTTTTTATAAAAACTTTAGTGAGATCCCTATGGATATTTATAAGGATATTTATAGAGATGTATATAAGGATAAGTCTAAGGATGAGTCAAAGTTTAGGAAAATTTAATAGAATTTTGGTAAAGGATAGAGAAATATGTTTCCTAGAAATACATCATTGTCTAGATACTATAAGGGTATGTGGTTCTGGGATAGATGTACATTGGGGTAACAACTCCAAAAGCACCATATTGAGCTAGACTCGATTTAGAATTGGTGAATGCCAATAGGACTTGTTATACAATAGGTTTTACACTCCCTAGGGATATGATTTGTAAATTCAAAAAATATCAGTGAACCATCATGAAGGATTTAAAAATAAGATAACTATGAATAACCTATTATAAGCCTAAGGTGTCATAGATTAAATAAAAGGTGTCATGATTTAAACATCAAATAAGTGATTTTTTATGAATTTGTGGTTTTCCACTATGATTAGTGTTTATTACATTATGATTTTGGTTTTAGTAAATGGCTAGAACCAGAAGGAATCATGTTAACATAGAATCTGATGGAAAATTCAGTGACTATGAGAAACCAAAGTGGCCAATGACTACAGAGAAATATATTTCAATCATGCCTAATTTGTTATCACATTATATGATTAACAACGTGAGATTCAGTGAGATTATTAATGCATCGAATAAGTGGAAGATTGGATTTTATGAAATTTCATATGGGAATGAAAATAAAGTAAAATATATTTGTCTTCCTAATTGCCAAGAATAAGGGAAGAATAACCGAGAGTAACACCTCAAATTGAGGGAAAGATGTTATCTATGTTAAAAAGGGGTTCATATAGTGAAAATTTGTTGAGGAGTTTAATTTATTGTCTATGGAGAACATGGTAATTACCCAACTCAATACCCTAACCTAAGAATTAAAATATAAAACATGGAAGGACATATTCCATACAAATCATTGAAGTGGAAGGATTAAAGTATTCATGTATTTGGATTCAGGATTTATAAAATTTATAAATATTTTCTAGTATATGTTTTTCTTTAAGGATTTGAAATATTATGTTCAATGGTACTGATGACCTAGAAAAGTGATTTAATAGAAATATTTTCTTTTTTGGAAAACAAATTATTATGGTAAGTTACCCCTTAAAATGTTTTAAATGATGATAAATTGGTGTTAATAATGGGTAAAGAGATGATTGGTATGGATAAATTTAATTTCATAGTATTGATGACCTCAAAACTGATATATGATTTTTTGAAAAAGTGGTTATTTCTATCATTGATGGAGATTATGGAATTTTTTTCTTTAAGTAACCTATCCAACGATCTATGGAATAATAAAGCATGTATGTTTTCAATAAGAATATATGGTAATTCAGGTTATTACCATATTTCAAGAGAATAAATGATGAATTTATCCACATGTTTAGAATTTGACAACCATGAGATAATTTATTATATATGGGGGATCAATGTTAAGCTCATTTAGTGACCTTCTTTATAAAGTTTTATATTTTCATCTTTCTGAAGGGTTACAAGTTTGACCATTTATGGAATGGTTTAAGTTAAACTTTGGTTGAGGTTTTAGATATTAAAGTATTATATATTCATATGAGTATTTATGCATATTGGATAACATATGATAACATTTTTCTTTGATGATAACTAAAGAAAAATGTAATGTGTTATCATTATACATATGGATCTTATGATCTATTAGTTCTTCAAGCATAACAAATTCACCTTCATTTTTAGAGTAAGAGATGAAGTGGGAATTGGTCAAGACATAACTAAAGGGTGAGATTATATATATGAAATTGAATAAAAATAAGTAATTATATCTCCTTGTGATAATTATTCAACCATAGTAAAATATTATTAAAATAATCTTTTTTTATATTATCGTCTTTTTTGATGATATCAATGACCTCATTCACTCCTCTTTGCTTTTTGGTTTTGTGATTGTTAACTTTATCTAGATCACCCACTTTCTTGTGATCAGTGATATTTATCACTCTATAATTATTTATTCTTTTATTACATGTCTAAATCATCACCAATATTCTCTTATGTGGAAACCAAATTACGAGTTACTTTGCGTAAACGTTATATTTCTAACTTTCTTTTTTTAAAGGAATTTTAAGTATTCATTTTTCCAATGTGGGTTTAAATAAAAGTAACTTTCATGTTTTACACCTTTGATAACCTATAATAATTTAGAGGTATAAATTTATTTTAAGTGGGGTATAATGTAACACCCTGAGTTTTTATAAATTATTATTTTTGAATAAATTAAAATTATTTTATGGCTTGCATTGCATGCTACACAAAGTTATGATTTATTTATACGCAACACCAAGATATTATTTCACTACATTAAAAAAATAGATTATATTTCATTGTACACAACACTATCTTTATCTTCTGTTACACACAATTCCTATTTCCTTTGATAGCCTGTGTTACACACATGACTGAGTTTTACCGAACTACAACATACTATTAATATTATTATTAAAATATTATTATAGTTATCACCTAGTTTTTGGAATAGAAGATATTAATAATATCAATTAAATTATAAAAATATGGTCTAAACATGTTTATAAAAATAATTCTTTTGTTATAAATTAATTAAAAATAAAAATAAAAATAAATTCAATAAAAAGGAAGTGTTTTTATGGAAAAAAACTTTTTTATGACCGCAAAGGTGTTTTATCTTAATAAAATAAAATAATCACTATTATTGAGATATATTAATGAAATTTATATATTATAAATTTAACCAAATTTTTTAACATTAATCCAATAAGTTTTATAGGCATAAAATAAGAACAAATCCAATTTTAGGCATAAAAAGTTGTATTTTTCTAAAAGGCATTTTGTCACTTTTTGATGGCATGCCTATTATAAATATAATTTTTGACACTTATAAATTATATTCAATAAAATAAACTTAATTTTGGAAATTTTAGTTTCAAAATTATCTAAGGGAGAATTTTTGGTATTTTTCTGAGAAGTTTCATTTTTTGATGAATAGAGAAAAATGATGAATTTTAATTGAAAACTACATTTTTATCTAATTTATTTATATGGTTAAATTATGTTTTAAATTGTTTTTAATGTATAATTAGTTAAATTTTAAATAAATAAATCCAATTTAGGACATTTTAATCAATTTCAACCTGAAATTGGATATAAAAACATTTTCACTTTAAAACCTCGTTGTCTCATCCTATCTACGGGATTAATTTTAAATTAATTTCTAACAATTATATGATTAGAATTTGGAAAAATGGATTAAATATTTTAAATATTAATTATTTATAATGTATATTAATTTTAACTTATTTTTTTACCAAAAATTTTATAGAAAGTAATTAAAATTAATTTTAGCGATTAAGATAAAAATGAGTTTACTTAGTGGTTAAACTTTATCTTAAGGGTCAAAATAACCTAGAAACGTGTCTAAAATACATTTTATGGACATATTTCTACCATATACTCCATTTTATATAATATTTACCATTATTTTAGTCTCATTATGTAATGGAGATAGATCAATAGTGTTTACCATTTTATATTTACAAGAATGTTACTCCTCCACTATAAAAGGGAAATCACCACCCCC
The DNA here is from genome assembly GCA_963277665.1 of Viscum album. Classification (NCBI taxonomy): domain Eukaryota; kingdom Viridiplantae; phylum Streptophyta; class Magnoliopsida; order Santalales; family Viscaceae; genus Viscum; species Viscum album. Next base: position 1,331,762,550 of record OY728132.1, on the reverse strand, counting down.
CTCCCATTATTCACACATATCATTACCTTTGGATCATAAAAAACCTACCCAAATAATCTAGAAATTTACCTCCTCTCAACCTAGAAGCCTCACTTTTTCATAAATCAAACCAATGTGGTCCTTTGGTGCAAACTAAAAGAAGTTTCCCGAAGATGAGGTAACATTATTCAACGAGAAATTTTGTTTTATTTCTTTCTACACCAATTAAATTATTTTTATTATATGATTATAAAATAACTTAAGTATTATAAATATACTGATATGTTGTTACGCTAATGTTTTTACCTACGCCTACACACACATCCATCAAATGGGATATTCAATCATCATTCGTGTGTACAGTGGACTACTGCCACACGAATTGATGTCATTTATTCTTCCATTGCCACCTATCAAGGTTATAAATAATGATTTAATTTCTATTTTTATATGATATATATTATATTTATTATTTATTTATGCTTCTATAATTATTATATAACACATTCCTTCAAGATTACCATTTTTTGGGAATAGGATAACAACGTTTGTGGACGTGTGGATTACCGCCTCCTCAAAGCGATGTGATTCATTCATGATATACATGGAATAAATTAATGATGGTTTTATCAAAAATATTTTATATTTATGACTTAATAATTATAATGTAATGATAATATATATATATATACATCATTTACCTTTCCTTATTTTAATATGCTAATAAAATGGAAACAACATTCGCGCGTGCATACAGCCTACCGTCTCCATGAATGGTGTATTTAATTTCCTATTTATATATTTTATAGATTATATATATATATATACTAAGTATATATTATATTTATATCATGTTTATCATTATAGATAAATTTAAATCATGATCAAAGAAAAAGGACCAAAAATAACAAGTCGCAACATATATGAAAAACAAAGAGGATATTACCTGAAACATAAATTTAACAAGAAATTGTTAATAAATAGGTAATATAAATTCATAATTAAATAATATATGGTATGATATATAATAATATGGTTATATGGTATATTTATAATAAAATTATATTTATTATACATTATTTTTAAATGTGTATGAAGAAATTCAAGACTTAAGGTAAGTGTTTTCTCACCTCAATTTTATTTCTGTGAGATATATGTCATATTAACCACTTATTATTGTTATTTGGTGTATATAATACCCTATAAAATGTTATATTATGAAATTAATTTATTTAATGATATTAAAAGTTTCAATTTGATGTTACTATTTCACGTATCTCACAATTCAAATGTTACTCAAGTAGTAAGGGTATTTTTAGTCTCACTTTTATTTCTACAAGACTTATACCTTATTCACCACTTGTTTCTTTTGTGTAGTGTATATAATTAACATGAATTTATTATATTATTATTATCATTAAATTTATAGTTATTTACATACCTATTTTATGATCTTTATTTCATGGGGTTTTACGATTCAAAAGTTATCAAATCAATAAGGTAATTTTGTCTCAATTTTTCTTCTTTGAGACACATGTTTTGTTATACACCTATGTCCCTTTATAAGGTGTATATAACATCCATTTTACATTTTATATCATTAATCCCCTTATTTTCAAGATATTTTAAGCTTCATGTAATTTTATTCTTTCATGGTGATTTTGATTCAAGGTTACCAAAGTGGTAAGAGTTTATTACTACAATCTCATTATTATAAAGATTATTTACAATCATGCTTCCATTAAGGAGATTTTATGATTAGTATCTCAATAACTCTCATGAATTTTATCATAATTTTTTATCCATGATATATCCAAATAATTTTATCATGTTTATACTCTTTGTTACTTAATATAATTAATAATAATTATTTAAGAAAATCTGATTTTATTTCGATTCTTTATTGGAAATTTGTGTTCTTAAAAAACTATGTTTTCTAAAAAAAAAAATTTCAAAAACTTTATACTATTATCCTATGATATTTAAAATAAATTTTTACCCATGTTTCCACTTTAAAAAAAATGGTTTTTAAAAATGTGTCTTCTAATCGTTTTCTGGTCGAGACACTTTTCTAAACATTTTATGACACAAAAAGAAGTGTTAACAATGTATAGATTTATCCTCCTTCATGATTGTAATTTCTTTGAAGATTCATTTTTTAGTTTACAAGATTACTTTTTTAAAACAAATGTTTTTCCTAATATTTTAGACATTCATTGTTTTTTTAAATTATTTTTCCAAAAAAAGGTTTTTAAATTTTTTTTATGTTTGAGAAGTGTTTTAAATGACTTTCAAAGGTGCCTTTATGTGATTTCAAAGTTATTTTCAAATAAAAAGGGTTTCAAAAATGTTTTATATTTAAAAAAGTTTTAAATGATTTTTAAAACTTCCTTTATATGTTCTCAAAATTTTATTTTCAAAGAAAAGGATTTCAATGATTTCAAAGATTATTTTTAATTTTTCAAAGATATTTTCAAAGAAAAGGTTTTCAAAAATTTTTATGTTATAAAAATAATTTTTCAAAGAGAAAATGATATTTTTATAAATAAATGTTTTAAATGATTTTTAAATCTTAATTCATAAGTTTTCAAAGCGGTTTTCAAATAAAATTATTTTGAAAATGTTTTATGTTTCAAAAATTGATTTCCAATGAAAGGTTATTTCCATTATAAAATGGTCCATGTGATCATTCAAAATTATTCTCCATAAAAGATGATATAGTTTGATATAGTTTATAATTTACTAGGGATATGATCCTACGACACCATTATTATTCTTTCTTTGAATAGTTTTTGTTTAATATGACAAGTTGTTTATGAAACATATTTCTCTTATATTTGTTATAACATGATAAAACGCTCATGAAACCCACTTCATTTCATTGGTTATTCTATGATGAAATGATTATGAAACCTGTGCCTTTTCTACATGTTACGATATGATGAAATTTTTATCACTCCCATTTCATTTCATGAGTTATGATATGATTTTTATGAAATCCGCCTCTTCCTATGGGTCATGATATGATGAATGTTTTATTATATTATGGAACACATATTTATGATTTCATTATGAGATAAGTGGGACCTATATCTCTCTCCAATGAATTGGGTAAAGATTTATATCTCATAAGATAGACATGACAGGAATATAGAGTGAACTTAGTTCAATAAAGGACTTTGTCCACTAATATGGTCTTGTTAGTGAACCTTGACTACTAAGATGGACATGGGAGTGAACCTTGACTAATAAGATGGCTTGGGGAGTGAATCCATTACACTAAAATGGTATTTTAAATAATCCTTGACTACTATGGAAAACATTTTATATGCTTATGTATCTTCCACAATTCCATGTCTTATTCTTATGTTATGATTTCATGGATTCTGATATTGATTCCATTATGATTCATGTCTTATGAACCGCCAATATTTATGCCCTGAATCATGTATATTATCTTTAATATGAAGAGTATTATCTTAAAATATTATTTTCATGTTCTCATACCCTTATTCTCATGTTATACTTACATATCTCCTTTATTTACCCTTACTAAGAATATGATCTCACCCTTTATTATGTTTCTTTTCCCTGGGTTATGAAGAACGGTTTAAAGTAGGAGTAATAAATGGGAAGATCGTTGTGGGAAACATTGAAGATCTATTACCATACTAAAGTATGTGTTGAAATTTTCCAAATATACTATGCTATTATGGTCCTAAAGCATGTATTTTTGTAATATAATGAATATTCATCTAAAATGGTGTAATATACATGTATGTTAAGCCTAGGTCACTATAGTTCCTCTATCATTTCATCTTCAACACACACAAAACAAGTATTTTCAAACTCTTCAATTGTAAACAGATGCCCAATTCGTGAGTCACATACTTTGTCACCCGGTGGAAAGGCCTCACATATTCACTTGACTTACCATTTTCCCAAGAACAGCTACTTACGATGTGTGGGGTGGGAATTAAGAGTGAGCTGATCCCTACCCTCATCACCTAGAACTAAATAGAGGGGTTCTGAGAGTTATCTAAAAGGGCGCATAACCTAGAAGAAGACTTGAAATAGACTAGAAAACAGTCACATCTGTTTCCCCTTCCAACTCCTATGAGAAGACCTAAAAAATCGGAGATTGCTGCAACCATGCATGCAAAGGTTCCTGATTTGATGCACCTATTAGACCCTTTTCTTAAAGAGCCTTATCAGGTAAATCCTTATCAAGTGTAGCCTTTCCTAACATAGAACCTCCAGGCACCACCTCACCAAGCATAGTAACCTAAGTGAGAAAATTTGGCTTCACCTCCCATCAAGGCTAGGCTCCCAGAGTTTCTTTTCTAGATAGAAGAAACTAGACATATTCCTTCATGGATTTATAGGTCTTGGGTTATTTCATCTATGCACTGGAGAAGGGAATTCTTAATCTTTCAAAGTGCAAGATTCCCTAGGAGGCTGGACTCACAAGACATACTGATCATTTCCCATACCACAGGATCCTTGAAAAAACCATCAAGGAATGCTTCATGTTAAAATATTGGATCTAGGAATAAGTGGATCATGGACTAGTCAAGTTGGGTGACATTCCAGTGTAGGTGACACATTTCTCCACCAAACTTGACAGTGATAAGGAAGGCCCTGGTGAATGGAAATAGGCTCTCAGTCATGGGACAAAAAAATATGATGATTGGTTGGCCCATAAGGTTGTATATTTTGGTCATAGTATCATTTGTGATAATTTTTTTAAATACTCTAGTTTCACCATTTAAGTCTTTGTAATATTCCTAGGAATATTTTTGTAGTCAGGTACTGAGACGACGTCTGATTCCAAGGCCCGATGAGCCCAAAATTAATTTTATAAAAATATTAAATATATTTTATTATGTGCACATGGTTTTCCAAAAAACATGGAATATATCATAAATAGATTCTCTGATTGAAAATATGAGACCACATTTGAATTTGGAATGTGGATTTTACCCTATGCACGACCTAAAATTTTTCGGCGTGGGGCGTTAAAATGGTGCGGCTATTAGTTGGTGCATTGGATAAATTAATTAATTTAATTAATTAATTTAATAACCCAAACCCTAATAACTCATATATAGAGACTTAGATCATAAATATGATACCACTATTGAGTTTGTAATGTGGTGTTTTTCCTATGCATGACCTAAAGTTGTTTGGCACAGGACGTTCGGATGAGGCAGTTGTTGGCGAGTGCGTTTAATTAAAATAAATAATTTATTTATTTATTTTAAATTAAATGACCTAAATCGCTTTCTTCTATAAATAAGATACTATGGAAAATCACAAGGTTTAGCCGCATAACACTAGGATTGTTGATAGGATCTTCCAAACCTTCTCTATTGGTGGATTGAGACTGGATGAGACTAGTGATCAGATCTAGGTGAATCAATAGGCAACAGATGCAATAAATTGTCTTCATCACTAGTGAACGCTTTTTTCACCAATGATCAATACATAATCTATGTAGGACTCATAAATTGGTATTTTAATCCCTTTTTATTAAATGATTGATCATATCGTTTTTTATTCTTTTATCTAAATCCTTTTTCAGCATTTGCATGTGCCAGAGTATTGAAAATTTAATTCAATTTAGTTGTTTTCTAACCTTGGGACCCTCTTCTTCATCATTGGAAAAGAACTCTTGGACAACTAGGTTTAAACCCAGGTTTTTTTTCTTTTCCCCCACATTTCATCATGTTCTTTATCATTAGAAAATGGGGCAACGATTTGTCATTGTCAAGGAGGGTTCGAGGGCGGTTGAACCCCCATATTTAATGTGGTAGAATGAATGACACACGAATCAATAGTTTGTTAGTGAGTTGATAAAAAAGAAGGTTATTGATTTTTGAATGGATCAGATCATCACTACAACTATGTGTTTTTTATCAAAGGGGGTTCAGGATCGAGTTAATAATCCGCATTTTCCTGGTAAGTACGTGGCGATGATGTGCGGTGTGATAGGTTCAGTTTTGATCGGAGGTCATGTAGGGGATCTCATGGAGGAGGCTACTCAGCATTAACATGATAGTGACCAGACTAGAAAAACCAATGAGGTGGTTGGATGTGGTCAGCACGACGAGCATAAATATTATTACTATTAATAATAATAATTTTTTTGGATGATAAAATTTAAATGAGATTGAAAATTTTGAAATATTGGATAATAAAATCTAGATGAGATTTAATTTTGAAATTTAAAATTAAATTAAGATACCCCATGGATGAGGGGATCTTAAAATTATGGGCGTGAATAGGTGTTCCCATGAATCTTTTTTTTAATTCATTTTTTAATATAAAATGATTATATTTAAAAATAGAAAATAAAATAAATTGAAACATGAGATAATACCCATGGGAGGCATGAGTAGCTGGAGATGGGGTAGGGAAACTCACCCATGTGTGAATATCCTTTTAAATTTTCTTTAGAAAATCATATTAATATATTAATATTATTAATATTTTTATTTTATTATAAAACCTCAATTTGGGTGTAAATTCTACATGTGACTTTGGATTAATGAACCATCAGAAGCAACATGACCCTAAAATTGAGATGTTCATGTTAAGACCAATGTTGGATACCTTTTTTTGTAACGACCTAGAATTATATCAATGATATTTCCATTCTTATATTTATTTCATATAGTATAGATCACATAAAATCACTTATAGAGCACAATAAAAACTTTATAAATGAATAATGAATGAAATAAGAGATATTTCTAGAAGTTAAGGAACCTATACCTATGAAATAGTAACTTGACCTTTGGAATAGTAATATAGCCCTTATGAATAGTAAAAATTCCAAATTAATAGTTACCTCACCCATGAAAGTATAAATAAAATTTATTCATCTTATAAACTAAATTATATTCTAATTATATCATAGTGTAAGTAAATTAAAATTTTAAAAATTATTACTTAAGTGCTGGTATTTTTGTAAGTCATAAATATTTAATTACAATTTTATAATTAATAAAATGATTTAAAAGAAAATTTATTTCCATAAAATTTATTTATAAATTAGAATTTTTATTTTTAATTATATTAGCATAATTTTATGAAACCTTAGTTAAATTTTTAAAGTGTTATAAAATCAGTTATAAATTTAAAATCTGTATTTTTTGAGTAAATGATGGATTTAATTAAAAATTAAATTTATCATATTTAGAAAATTATTTTCATAAAATTGAGTCCTTTTTTATTTCTAAATATTAAAAAAAGTAGGGTTAATTTTTTGGATTTTTCTAAAATACTTGATTTTTTAGTGAATAATAAAATATGGTAATTTACGATATAAATACATTATAAGTTAAATACACTATTACTTGAGTCGTGAATGATTTAAGAACCATAATCTAGAAATTCATTTAATTATTTTAATATATTTTATGGTAATACTCAGACTATTCATGGTCTTGATCCAAATGATAAACAAATGAATTAAATATTTAAAAATCACCCCTATCCTCCACTATAAATACCACCCTCACCACCACTTCTCCTCATACCTATAAGACTTGAATATTGTCAAGTTTATTCCCAATAATCTCCCCAAGCCTCTAGCCCATATCCATGATATATTTTTCTTCACAAAATACCAAAACCAATCCCCTTAAAGAGGTTCTCAAGGAGGAGTATTCAAGAGGTAAAATCCTCTTCCTTTTCCTTTTAATTTCATCTCATGTTTTTTTTCTTTTATTATTCTCTCCTCACATCCTCTATACAAATGAGAATGATAAATCCAGAATAATTTATATATTTTAATGATATTATTTTAATGTAATATCCTTCCTCAAACTCTTTTCTCTCTCTCTCTTTTATTTTAAAAATGAAATCATCATTCGTGAGGTGCTGATTTACAACCTTCATGGATGACAGATATTCATTCTTCAATTTCTCCTTCAAGGATTATAATGAAAAGAATATGGTTAAAAAGGAATATAAGATGTAAAATATTTACACAATACTAAACAATAAAATAAAATGAGTTCGTTATGAACAACAACTGTCGTAACAATCTAAATAATTTTCAATAAATGTATTGTCTAATGATTCATCCTCATAAAATATAACCAAATGATATATATGACCATTTAAATTTAAGCATATTTTTTAATAACATATAATTCCAATTATAGAAAATTATACCCATTCCACATAAACTTCAATACTCATATACAAGTATACCGATTTTGAAAACAGAGGAAACGAATGCTCCTGAGCAATAAAATTATATCTTATAACTCATCAAAAAGGCCATAAAAGAACTTAATAAAATTATACTAAATAAAATAAATGTATAAATATTATTAATTAATTAATTAATGGATTTATTTTATTATCTTAGACATTAAGGTCAAGTGCAGAACACATTTTGGTTATTCTTTCACTATCTTTACCCCAATGTAATGACTATTTATGTTTTTAATTATTATATATTATGTTTATATGTTCCAAACTCATATATCTAGATCATTTTATATTTCATTTATGGTTAATACTTTTTTTACAAGGTTCCCTTTTCAATTCTTCTCGATACGCAAGCCCGATTAAAGGAAACGTCTCGATTTATTACACATTTTCAAGTACCATATAAAATCTGTTTTAAGAAAACATTATTTTTCTAAAATTACTACTTTTTTCATGAAAAAATATCTTATTTAATTTTTTTATACAAAGTTTTCTCCAAAATAACTCTTCATTGCAAAGTAAAAAAGAGTATTTCTCTCAAGAATTTCTCAATGATTTTATAAGACAGTTTTCATCTATTTCAACACCCTTTTTGATTATTATGTTTAATTGGGATTAATATTTTATGATATCATCTACCATATTTTATTGAATGGTTTATGATTAGTTTGACTTTGGATGTGCTATCTTGATACCATTCACCATATTACTCTGAATGGTTGGTGATTATGTTTACTGATTGGGGAAAGTTATTTACATTTCATATGTTAGTTTCAATATAAATGTATATGTTGATTATGTTTCAACCCTTTCATATGAGGAATGCATTGGACTTAGTATGTGTCATGTGGGGCCCTCTATAGCCCCTCGCTTCATCGGTAGGTCTCATGATACAAACTAGATTGGGTATGGGATAACATATTACCTGATTATGTATGGGGTCTTGGTCGAGGCCTTGACAGTTTGTTTATGATGTCTCGTATTATGAATTACCTTATTATGTGATTATAAATTTATGTTCTATGTGATTATTAGACTTATAGAATATCCATGGTTAAGTGTTATTCTCTTATGATAATTTATATGTCTTTATTTAATCAGTTTTTATTCCTTCCATATTATGCTCAATTTTTTGTTTTAATAGTAAGTGTTTTTAGTTATTCACCTTTCCTAATGATTTATTTTTATATTCTGCTAAATTCTTACCCTTACTGAGCATCATAGATCACCCCTTATGTTTTATTTTTTCCAGGATGTGAAGATGTATATTATTAATGACTTGTAGGGATAATCTTGGAGTTATGGGAGTTTCTAATGGATTTGATATGTTGTTTTTTCTTTTAAGTTGTAATGAAAAAATTATGTATGTATTATGGATTCTGAAACTACTAAAATAATAATCCCTTTTGAATTAAATAATTGTATCTATTCCAATGTAATAAAGTAAGGCACTAGTTCTAGGAAACTAGGGTCTGGGTCTTTACAGTTAGTATCAAAGAAAGTTTTGTAGAAACCATGGAAACTAGATTTAGAAAATATAGATTATGGAACATAACCCTAAGAGAGAATTTTATGGTATGAATAGAATAACATCCTAAAATTTTAGTAAGGAAGAGATTATTTGGAACTTATTTTCAATACATACTTTTATGGATACTAAAAGTGGATGTGGTTATGACAAAGATGTACCTAGGGGTAATATCTCTGAAAAGTTGTCTCGAGCCTAACTCGGGGTAACCTGGTATATGAAAATGGGCCTTACTGTTCACCTAGTTTGAAACTCCCAAGGGATATTCTTAGGATAAGTCAAATTTTATTTAAAAACCATTATTAGGTATTTAAAATTAAATATTTCCCTAGAGAAACCATGTTTATGATTGCAATAATAACTATGCCTAGAATTTCAATTTATGTTAAGTATTTTTTCTAATTTGAGATTATACATTAAATTCATAACCTAATCTAATGTATTCTTTTATTTTGAAATTTTTCTTGGTGGAAGGAATGGAAACCATGTCAACACACATATCCCGTGTAGGGATTTACCTCTTATGGAAGATAATGATGTTGGTATTGGATCTGCAACTGGTGCTGAGAAACTTATAATTATACTGGGAAAGTTGACTCAGGTTAAGAATAATAACCTTAACCATATGTATTATCCTGAACCACAACATGGAGAAGAAATTTTATACTTCTTTGTGCAACAAAAATCTCCATCATTCAATGGGACTACAAACCCATTTGTAGTAGAGCAGTGGGTAATTTATTTAGAGAAGATATTTCTCTCTTTGGGAAGTAACAAAAGGGAGAATATTATCATGGAAGTTTATCATCTATCGGGAGATGCGGAAGAATGGTGGTCACTAATTCAAAACACAAAGGATGAGGAAGAAATCAAAAATATGGAATGGAGGTATTTTAATGAATTTTCCCTAGAAAAATGTTTTCCTCATAAACAGAAAGTGGATATGGAGAGTAAATTCTTGAGCCTAAGACATAAAGAGGAAGAAAATGTTGTAAAGTACATCAAAATTTACAAGGTTGGAAATTCATGTAAAGAACTACATATATAATCCAAGGAGAAATATTGATCGATTCTTTGATGGTTTAAAACCATTCCTCCAAAGGGCATCGGTCTCCCAAAATTTTTCATCATATGAAGATATATTCTCATGCGATATCAAGATATAAAAATAATTATATAAGTCATATTTATTAAAATTAAAGAAAGAGAAGAAGAAGGTTTATGAACACTCTAGAAAAGAAAATAAATAAATGGGGAAGAAGGGAAGAGTTGACTTTTTCCCTGTATTAATTGTGGGAAGAAACACCCAGGTACCTATCTAAAGGGAATGAGAGTCTATTACAAGTGTGGAGAAAAAGGCCACCAAGCCCAAGATTGCAAGGGAAAGAATGAATCTGCTAATTTTCAATGATATAATTGTAAATAGATGGAACATTATGTACATTAATTTCATAGAAGTTAAGGAAACTTTCCCTAAATAAGGCCAAGGGATCAAGTCTAAGCTTATGTGATCACACCTACTGAGGTTGAAGTTCATAATATTGCAGTGGTAGCTAATTTAATCATTTCATAAAACTTATCCATTACTTTATTTAATTCTAGATCATTCCATTATTTTATATATTCCTAGTTTTTCAAGAAAATTATACATTTTTAATTCGATTTAATAATGGATTTGTCAGTCCAAACTTCTAAGGGAAGTATCATTGCAATAAAAATGTGCCAATAAATCCCATTTATGACACGTAAACATGATTTAGTTGATGATCTTATCATCATACCTATGATTGAATTTGATATAATTCTTGGTATGGATTTTCTTTCAAATTATGATGTGAAAATATATTATAATAAGAAGGATGTTACAATTTCTTAGAATGATGTAGAGTCCCTTATCTTTAGAGTAGAAACCTCGCCATCAAATTCTTATCTAGATCCACCCCTAATAGCTCTTCTGAATGAAATTCTTGGGGAGGAAGAGAAAACAATATATATGGGTGAGGAAATAAATCTTAAAATAAAGGATATACCTATTGTGCAAGAATACGTTGATGTATTTATAGAGGATTTACTTAGACATCATTTGGAGTTAAAATTGAGTTTTTTATTGATTTAATTCCTGGAATAAGGCCTATATCAAAGACTCCATATAGAATGACCACAGTGTAATTAGTGGAGCTAAAGAACCAAATTGAGGAATTGAGTGATAAAGGATTTATTATCCCTAGTGTTTTTCTATGGGGAGCCCATGTTATCTTTTTCAAGAAGAAATATGGATCTGTGAGGCTATGTATTGACTATAGGCAAATCAATGCTATTACGATAAATAACAAGTATCCTCTTCCTCACATTAATGATTTATTTGATCTACTTCACATAGCCAAATATTTTTCAAAGATTGAACTTTAATATGGATATCATCAATTTCATGTGAGGAAGGAAGATATTCCAAAGATAGCATTTCTAACTAGGTATGGGCATTATGAGTTTACAGTAATGCCTTTTGAACTGACTAATGAACCCTATATTTTCATAGATCTAATGAATAGATTTTTCAAGGAATGTCTTAATGACTTTGTTCTGGTATTTATTGATGATATCTTGGTATACTAAAAAATCTATGAATATCGTGAGAATCACTTGTGCATTATTTTGAATACTCTTAGAAGAAATGAGTTATATAGGAATTTTAGCAATTGTGAATTCTAGCTTCAAAATTTTTATTTTATTGGCCATATTGTCTCTAAATATGGAATATTAGTTGATATTTCAGATAAAAAGGTTGTTCAGGAATGGCCTACACAAACGAACATAACCAAGGTATGTGGTTTAATTGGTTTAAAAGGTTATTATCAGTGTTTCATTCAGAACTTCACCCGATTATCTAACATGTTAATGAAGATTACTCATAAATGGGTTATGTTCGTATGGATATAATAATGTGAAGAATGTCTTGAAGAATTAAAGAGGGTATTGGTGAATTCTCTGATCCTAACTCTACCATTAGGAAATGGTGGATTTTTTATTTATAGTTATGCATCAAAGAAAGTACTTGGTTGTGTCCTTATGTTGAATTAAAGAGTTATTGCCTATGCATCAAGGTGGTTAAAAAAACACATGAACATAACTATCCAAATCATAATCATGAGTTAGAATCTATAATATTTTCTCTAAATATATGGTTATGCTATCTCTATGGTAAAATATGTGAGATATATATGGATCACAAGAGTTTAAAATATACATTCTCACAAAAAGAACTCAACATGAGGAAAAGGTGATGTATTGAGCTACTCATGGATTATGATTATTCAATAAACCACCGCCCGAGGAAGGACAATAATGTAGAATATGATTTGAGTATGAAGGATTATGATGTTATGAACAAAATGAGGATTGAAAAATATCCTGTGTATATGGATCTAGCAAATATAGATATGATAATTATCAAGGAAGGTGAAACATCATTACTTTTTCAACTAATTTCACAACCATATTTATTGTAAATAATTAAAATTTCTCAATTTTATGATTAGAATCTTCAAAATAAAATTAAATATGTGAATGATGTGAAGTTTCCAGACTTCATTCATGAGGATAGAATTCTAAAATTTGTGAGAAGGTTACCCGAGCTAAAAAGAGAGTTATTGGATGATGCTCAAAGCTCAAATTTCTTTATACACCCTGGTATCACTAAGATGTATAGAGATCTAAAGGAACATTTTTGATGGGATAATATGAAGAAGAAAATTACTGATTATGTTTCAAGATGTTTAGTCTGTCAACAGGTTAAGGTTAAATGACAAAATCCTAGAGGTGTCATGAAACCCCTTCCTATTCTAACATGGAAAAGGATGACATCACTATGGATTTTTACACTATACTACCAAAAAACCAAGAAAGAATGATGCAATATTGGTGATTTTTGATTGACTTACCAAATCTGCACATTTCCTCTCTATAAGGGAGGATTTCCCACTGGAGTGCCTTGAACGACTCTATATTAATGAAGTTGTAATACTTCATGGAGAACCTATCTCAATTATTTTTGACAGTGATCCATGATTTACATCAAAATTATAAAAAAAATTATTTAGAAATCATTGGATACTGATCTGAATTTGAGTATTTTTATCACCCTCAAACTGATAGGAAATAATAAAGGAAAATCCAAACTTTAGAAGACATATTGAGATCATTCTAACTTGAATTTAATGGTATGTGGGACTAGTATTTACCTTTGGTATAGTTTTCCTATAATAATAGTTTCCATTATAGTATTCCAATAGCACCATATGAAGCATTGTATGGAAGGAGATTTCCTACCCCAACCTATTGGGATGAAGTTGGTGAAAGGAAGCTTATGGGTCTAGAGATTTTGAAGGAAACAACAACAAAGGTAGAGAATATTCAAATCCATATCAAAGAAGATCAAATTAGGAAAAAGAGCTATGCTGATAATTGAAGGAAGGATTTGTACTTTCAAGTGGGAGATTATGTTTTCTTGAAAGTATCTCCATGGAAGGGTTTTATAATATTTTGAAAGAAAGGGAAACTGATCTCCATGTACATTGGTCATTTTGAAATTCAGAAGATAATTAGATTTGTTTCTTATCATTTATCAATGTCATATATTCTTTCTAAGGTACACAATGTGTTCCACATCTCCTTGTTAAGTAAGTACTTTCCAGACCCAACACATGTACTCACTTCTGAAGGAATAGAATTGGAACCTGACTTATCATACTATAAAGAGCCTATTTAGATTATGGACACTAAATAATGGGTGTTGAGGAATCAGATGACCCATATAGTAAAGTTACTTTGGAAAATCATAAAATTGAAGAGTCGATGTGGGAGCTTGAGGAACTTATGATGAATAACTACCCAAATATTTTTATGAGGTGACATTCAGGAAATTTCAAGGAAGAAATTTTTATAAGAGGGGAGAATGTAATGACCCAGAATTCTATCAATGATATTTCCCTTCTGATGTTTATTTAATATAGTATAGATCAAATACAATTACTTATAGAACACAATACAAACATTATAAATGAAGAATTAATGAAATAAAAGGTAATTCTAGAAATTAAGGAAATTATACCATTGAAATAGTAACTTGACCTTAGTAATAGTAATATGACCCTTATGAATATTAAACCATCCAAATGGATAGTAACCTCACCCATTAAATTATAAATAAAATTTAGGCATCTTATAAATGAAATTATGATATAATTATATCCTTGTGTAAGTAAATGAATATTTTAAAAATTATTAATTAAGTGATGGTATTTTTGTAAGTCATAAATATTTAATTATAATTTTATAATTAATAAAATTATTTAAAAAAATTATTTTCATAAAATGTATTCATAAATTAACATTTTGATTTCTTATGATTTGAGGATAATTTTTTGAGACCATAGTTAATTTTTTAAAGTGTTATAAAATCAGTTATAAATTTAAAATTTGTATTTTTTTGAGTAAGTGATGATTTTAATTAAAAATTAATTTTATCATATTTAGAAAATTATTTTCAAGAAATAGAGTCCATTTTTTAATTCTACACATATAAAAATGGTTAGGGTGAATTTTTTATATTTGTTTAAAATACTTGAATTTTGGTGAATAGTAAAATATAGTAATTTACGGTATAAATACATTATAAGTTAAATACACTATTACTTGTGTATTCAATGATATAAGCACTATAATCTAGAAATTACGTTCATTATTTTAATATATTTTATGATAATTCTCAAACTATTCATAATATTGAGCCAAATAATAAACAAATGAATTAAATATTCAAAAATCACCCCTCTCCTCCACTATAAATACCACCTCTCACCACCACTTATCCTCACACCTCTAAGCCTTGAAGATTGTCAAATTTATGCTAAATAATCTCCCCAATCCTCTCCCCCATTTCTAGAATCTCTTGTTTTTTACAAAAGACCAAAATCAATCCTCTTAAGGAGGTTCTCAAGGAGGAGTATTCAAGAGGTAAAATCCTCTTCCTTTTCCTTTTAATTTCATTTCAAGTTCTTTTATTTTATTTTTCTCTCAGAACCCCCTCTATCCAAATGATAATGATAAATCCAGTATCATTTATATACTATAATTATATCATGTTAATGTAATTTCCTTCCTCAAAATCGTTTCTCTCACACTTTTATTTTAAAAACAAAATCATTGTATGTGAGGTGTCAATTTATAACCTTCGTGGATAACGGATTTTCATTCTTCAATTTCTCCTTATGGGATATTAATGAAACCATTTTTATGGTTAAAACATATTATAATATATGTATTACAACCTTTATTACATTATTGATTTAACATATTTACATAATACTAAATGATAAAACAAAATGAGTTTGTTATGAACAATAACCGTCGTAATAATCTAAACGATTGTCAATAAATTTATTATATAATGATCCATCCTCATACTATATAACCAAATGATATATATAAAAAATTACACTTATTTATTTTAATTAATAACATATAATTCCAATTATGAATAATTATACCCATTCTAAAGGAACTTCCATACTCATATACAAGTATACCAATCGTGAAAACCAAGGAAATGAAGGCTCGTAAGCGATAAAATTGTATCTTATAACTCATCAAAAAATACATAAAAGAACTTAATAAAATTATATAAAAATAAAATACATGTATAAATTTTTTGAATTAATTAATTAATTTTATTATCCATGGTATTAAGGTCTAGTGCAGAACATATTCATACATAAGGTAAGTGATTCTACCCAAACCTTCAATTTTCCTTAGGGTTATTCTTTCACTGTATTTAACCCAATATAATTATTATTTATTGTTGTGTACTTTTTCTATATTATGTTTATATGTTAAAAACTCTTATATCTAGATCATTTCATCTTTTTTTATGGGTAATACTTATTTTTACAAGGTTCCCTTTTCAATTCTTCTCGATGCGCAAGCTCGGTTAAAGGGAACATCTTGATTTCTTACCCATTTTCAAGTACCCTCTAAGATATGTTTTAATAAACCATTATTTTTCTAAAATCAATAATTTTTTCATGAAAAACCATCTTAGTTAATTTTTTGTTTTATACAAAGTTTTTTCTCAAATAACTCTTCCTTGTAAAGTAAAAAAGAGTATTTCTATCAAGAATTCCTTGATGATTTTATAAGAGTATTTTCATAAATTTCAACACCCTTTTTGATTATTGTATTTAATTGGGATTTATATTTTATGATATCATCTACCATATTTTATTGAATGGTTTATGATTAGTTTGAATATGGATGTGCTATCTAGATACTATTCACCATATTACTCTAAATGGTTAGTAATTATGTTCACTGATTGGGGAAAGTTATTTATATATCATATGTTAGTTTTAATATGAATTTATATGTTGATTATTTTCACCCCTTTCATATTAGGAATAAATTGAACTTAGTAAGTGTCAGTTGGGGCCCGCTATATCCCCTCAGTACATCAGTAGGTCTCATGGGACAAACTAGTTTGGGTATGAGCTAACGTCGTACCTGATTATGTATGGTGTCTTGACCGAGTCATTGACGGTATGTTTATGATATCTTGAATTATGAATTCCCTCATTATGAGATTAGTATTTGATATTCCATTCTATTATTCGACTAGTATAATATCCATGATTAAGTTTCATTCTCCTATGATCGTTTATATGGCTTTATTTAATCAATTTTTATTCCTACCATATTATGATCAAGTTTTTGTTTTAAAGAAATTTTTTTTAGTTATTCACCTTGCATAATGGTTTATTTTTAGCTTACACTGAATTCTTACCCTTAATGAGCATCAAATAACACCCCTTTATTGTGTTTTATTTTTCCCCAGGATGCAAACATGTATATTATTAATGAATTACGGGGATAATCTAGGAGTTATGGGAGTTTCTAATGGATTTTCTATGTTTTTTTCCTTTCAAGTTGTAATGAAAAATTTATGTATGTATTCTAGATTCCAAAACTAATAAATTTATTGGTACTTTGGGATTTGAGACTTATATCTACTTCAATGTAATAAAGTAAGGCACCGGCTCCAGGAAACTGGGTTCTGGGTCTTTACATTTTTCAGACTCATGCCTCAGGTTAACAAAACACCAAATAATAATATAATTATTATTATTACATGATATTTTATCTAACATATCTCCCTCATATGGTGAAAGAATGAAAAACTATCTATGACCCTATGATTTTAAAATTAAGGTGGACATTTCAAGACCAATTTTGGGTATTTAATTTAGACTCACGGTTTGGGCCCATGAGATTCCATTCAAGTGTGATGCAATGAAATGAAACTTTTTCACTGGTTGTTTGATTGAGGTAAGTGAATAGACTATCTCACAGATTTTTCCATGACGATTGCAATGGTGTGACCCATTTGGCTATATTGGGTCAATTGAAGGGGAGTATTAATGAAATTATGTTTCTTTGCTCTGACCGATGATGAGCCTTGTGTGATCATCAGAATTTTGGTCAAGACACATCATGTAGGTACCTTACACTTTGTGTCATACTAAATGGCCAGAAATATGTGTGTTGGAAAGGACATAGCCTGAAATAAGAGCAGTACCACATGTCGTGTGGGTCCCTTGCATGTTGTTTACTCCTTTATGAATTTTTATGGTTCTGTGACTCCTTCATTTGAACTCAGGTTTTGTCTCATGAGTAGCCTATCTGGAGTTTTTGTTCGATTAGAACAAAATAGTTCCCTTAGTTGCACATTTGGAGTTATGATGTAAAATATTTTGGGCATGGAACCTATTTGAGGTGATGCTCGATGATGGCTGTAATCAGGTAGAATCACTAAAGACTTCTTCTAGAGTGGAACCCCCCCCCCCATTGACATAGGTGCGGGTCCTCTGTAGTTAATTCTGAACAGAAACCCCCTATTGGGTAGGGCACAAGTCCTTTATGACCTAGAGTGGAACCCACTTGTGATACTAATGTGAGGGTCCTCAAACCTTAGAGTGTAACCCCCCATCGGCATGGGAGTGGTTCATCTCCCTTCCGAGTGGAACCCCCTATCATCATAGGGCGCAAGTCCTCGACAACCAGGGAGAACCAACCTATTATACTAGGGCACGGGTCACCGTGAAACAAGAGTATACCCCCCCCCCCCATAATCATGTCCACAGGTCCTCTACAGCTACTATCAGAGTGGAACCTCCCATCAGCATGGGTGTGGTTCCTCTACAACTACTATCAGGTTGGAACCCCCCTGACGCACTAGGGTATGAGTACTCTATTAAAAAATGGCATTCCCTCTACTTTCTGGTACAGTTATGAGATGTGGTTTGATGTATCTTTTTAATCATGATAAAGATGAATGCTTTCCCTACCAAGACAAGTTTTTGTGATATGACTAAAAACTATGTGGGTGAGTCAGTGTCACCTAAAGAGAATAGTATCAAGGTGTGATGACTGAGTTCCTTAGACTTCTGTGTTTAGGGTAGACATGTGGGATTCTGGGTATCATGGATGAAAATTATTTTGTAACTATTTGTGAATCCTCTTCTTAGGATGAGCTGTGAGATGGATATCCCCTTACTCTATCATTTGGGATTATTTTATTGAGCATATATATATTCTTCCTTTTGGATTCACACCTTTAATTTGGATACTCTCCTTCTAGGAGAAGAAAAGATTCAAGAGGTATACCACGTGCTTTCTTTGTCTAGATTATCATGTTTGGATGAGTCTAATTTCTAGATATAAGTAGCAATGACTCAATGATAAGTTTATCTTATCAACTTGTCAATCTCCTTGTGTTTGGATTAGTTTACTTTCACTCTTGGTTGGGTTGAGTTGTACTCTTTCATTGTACCTTGTTATATTTACTGATTTCCTCTTCTATTGAATCTCCTAATACTCCCAATTCACCCTTTAAGGCTACTAGGTATGTATATACTCACCCCTACATGGGATTCCCCCACACATGTCGTTTCTTTTGCAGATGATAGATAGGTCAACTGTGACTTCAGAGGAGCTTCGAGATACTAGGTTCTTAGACCGTGTATGGTGGTCATAGCTTGATATTATGGAGTTAAGAACTCTCAGCATTTACTTTTCTAGTTTTTTCATGTTGGGAAACTTTTCTAGTTGGGAATTTATTTTTTTTCATTTACTTTTTAGTCTACATTGTGGTAATTTCATATTTTCCAGAGGTTCATGCATGCTTGATTTCCTTTATAGTAGTTTTTCATCTTTTAATATTTCCCTCTGTACTTTTTCATTGAGTTGGTTTCATGTGTGTGTACAAGTACTTAGGAAAAGGTTTCCCCAAGTTAGTTATGCCATTAATGCTAGCCATCATCCCCTGGCCTTTGGAGGTGGGATTGGGGTAGTTGCAGCTCGAGCCCCGGCTTGGGTCAAGTCGTGAAAGATTGGTATGATAGGTGGTTCAACCCTTGGAAATGTTTTTGGACATTTCCCTAAAAATATTTTGGTTGGTTTTGGGGAAATAGTGTCAAATTTTATTGAGTGTGGCTCTCAGACTAGGGAGTCTAATGATGGTGCGGTGGCCTATGTATCTGTAACACCCCGACCCCTCTAGTCTGGAGCCGGTGCATTACTTCTGATATTGGAATGGTTAGAAGGAATGAAAATCCCGAAGGAACAATCAGTTTAGTGGTCTTGAAGAAACTAGATACATATATGTAACTCAAATTACATTGTAAAAGGTTACAAAATACAATACATAACAAAAAATAAAAACAAAATCCACTGGAACTCAAAAGAAGACCTTCTCTTCATCACCTGTCGAAGGTAGACAATGAAAGGGGTGATCTAAAACACTCAATAAGGGTTACAAATAGTAGAAGCATGAGTATAATAATAATGTAATCACAATAAATCTCACATAATCAATATGGAATAGTGAATAAATGAACAACTAATGCCATTAATAAACTGAAAATGAAATTGCATCCATAGATTTTGTTATAGTGAAAACCTCATGGATAAAAATAATAACTAATAATGAATAAAGAGAATGGTAATTAATTGGACATCATGTTTCTAGCACATGAAACCAAAATACCAAAAAATGGTTTAGTTTTATGGGTAGAAACCTGTCTGATTTTTTGGAAACAAACTCGAAGGGTTTGTCGCCAACTGTTTTGTCTCATGAGACCTACCGATGCAACGAGGGGATATAGCGGGCCCCAACCACCACTGCATGTCCAAATAATTATTTATAAATTGATTCATTACAAGATAAATATTCCTTATTAATTTCCATATAGATTATAGTATACAGATTTATCAATTCTTCCATAATTAAAATAACTTTCCAAATAAACATTGTATGTAAAATGGTATACGATTTAGACAACAAACATATCCATGATATGAGATTATGGATATTTAATATAAACATAATTTCAAATGAAAATTGATCTCAAATTGTCAGTAGATGAACCACATAAGAATTATTAGTTGCACAATACAAAGATAGTCACAATGAAAACGATAGCTGAGACAAAGTCCCTTACCACAATGTAATCGGTCGAACCGTATGACCATAACTTAATAACCATAAAGTGAATCATTGAATAAAATGAATATAAATATAATCATGTTATTATATATCATATATAAGTACACATATACCAAATATAAGGAATAATTGGTGAACAATGGAAATCTCACAGAAATGAAAGTGAGATGAGAAACCCCTTACCTTATGCTCGAGTGTGTTCTTCGTTTGTTTTAATGAACTGAATAATCAGATTTAGCTTCATTAATTAATATTTCCAGAACCTCCTATACATGTAATTGATTTATTATAACCTTATTAGGTACATTCAAGTCCCTTTATATGGGTTCAATTGGTTCAATTTTCATGTTTTGGAAGCATTTTCTCCCTTGATTTTCATGGTTCATTACTTGTTTCCATGAATGGAAGTTCATTTGAAACATGGTTAAACATCCAGAATTGTTAATACATATTATTAACTAAATTATGGAGATATAAATGTTCTTATAATTATTTTGGGTTATTGTAGACGCTGGAAAAGTCCGTTACTCCTCAAACGAAGTTCCGGATGACGAAAGCGAGGTCATATTTGGAGTCAGAAGCATGTTTCGGAAGGCCCGAAGGCCTTGCGTGAAATATCGGAGGCCCGCGCGCAATATTGGCTAGGCGCGTGCAATCCTTCCGGGATTCGCGCAAAGGGGCGAGTCGGCGCGTAATTTTCTGCGCCCGACGTCCCTGTGCGACCCTATTGCGCGTCGTGCCCCTATTTCGCGCCGGAGCCGAATTGCGCGCCCGCGAGCCGAATTGCGCGCCCGGGGTTGCCTATAAATACAAGGCGACCCCCGACGTTTTGAAGGTTGCCAGAATTCTAAGAGTCGCTCGTGCGCGCAATCCCACCCCCTCCGCGCGCAATGCCGATCTTCAGGTAACCTCATTTATTTCGCGCAAGCAAGCCTCGGGGTTCGCCTTCACGCGCAACCCCTTTGGCTCCTTTCCTTTGACCAACTCCTCACCCAAAGGCCTTCACGCGCAAAAGAAGCCTCTTGCGCGCAATTGCCCCCCGGGTGCGCGCAATCCAGCCCGATTGCGCGCACCCCCCCTTACTAAGTGGTCATTCGTTAAAGAATGGGTCGTTGCCCCCGCGCGCTATCAGAGGCCCGGTGCGCGCAATCTCTATCTTCCGCGCGCAAAGCGCTGGCCCAATTGCGCGCCAGCCCGTCCAATTGCGCGCCGACCCGCGGTATTGCGCGCCAAGCTCCTCTTTTGCGCGCAAACTGCCAGGGTCGCCCCCTTTGACCCCCTGAGGGTACCCGCATGCGTGGCGCCCGATGATCTTCATCCCGGGTGCCCGCACCATGCGTTGTCTTCCCGTGCGGCCCTCCAGGCTCGCGCGAAGTGACACGGACCCATCGGCGGAAACCATACGTCCGCGCTGCAAGATGTTAAACTGCCAAGCATCTTCGTCCAACATGACGTTAAACTGTACCACGTCCGAGCTACAAGACGTTAAACTGTTCAGTATTCGTCCGCGCTGCAAGACGTTAAACTGCCAAGCATCTTCGTCCAACATGACGTTAAACTGTACTACGTCCGCGTTGCAAGACGTTAAACCGCCAAGAATCTTCGTCCAACATGACGTTAAACTGTACCACGTCCGAGCTACAAGACGTTAAACTGTTCAGCATACGTCCGAACTACAAGACGTTAAACTGTTCAGCATACGTCTGAGCTACAAGACGTTAAACTGTTCAGCATTCGTCCGCGCTGCAGGACGGTAAACTGCCAAGCATCTTCGTCCTCAACACACGACGTTAAATTGTACTTCTTCCGGCAAGACGTTAAACCGTCCGCTTCGTCCTCAACACACGACGTTAAACTGTACTTCGTCCGGCAAGACGTTAAACCGTACGCTTCATCCTCAACACACGACGTTAAACTGTACTTCATCCGGCAAGACGTTAAACCGTCCGCTTCATCTGATCCCGTGCCTCGCACACAAGGTCCCCTCCCCCGGTTTGGATGTGGCCCCCACCCGCTCGTCTCTGCAGGGATGTCGGGATTGCCCCTCTTTAGGGACGATTTATTGGAGTGGCCTTCGCCCACGGGGGTAGGGTATTACAAACCCCTAGTTTCTTATGGGGGACTGCACATGTGTATCTCCATTGTGCTTCCCCACTGCCGAATCCAGTAGAGGGCGTGACAGGGATCGAGGTCTCTCACCTTCGGCCCAAGTCCCTCTTCAACTAAGCTTTGCCGCACTCAGGTTACCTCAGTGCGTAAGTCCTGACAGAATGAACTACGTGGACTTTGATCCTTGTCTCCTAAACAGGGTACGTAGGAAGCCTCCTTGAGGTTCAAGCCCACCACCTGGTCGTTCCAGTCGTATTCACGTCGGTTCGTCCATCAGTGGACCCCTCCCGGGTTCACATTCGCGTCGATTCACCTATGAATCCTCCCTTGTGGGGGGATGCACACGTGTATCTCCATTGTGCTTCCCCACTTCCGAAGCCAGTAGAGGGAATGACAGGGATCGAGGTCTCTCACCTTCGGCCCAAGTCCCTCTCCAACTGAGCTTTGCCGCATATGGGCCTCCTTAGAGTATAAGCCCCAAACACCAGCGTCCAGTATGACGTGAAACTGTGATCCACACGGCCGTTCCATCCCCCTCTGTGTGAGGTGGTTCAGTTCAATCCTCCGCCCGGCAGCCTCGACCTCCTCATGAGTCGGCTTGCCATCGTCCAGCATGACGCTAAACTGTATATCCGAACTATGCTGACTTTGATCCGCGCTAACGCGCGGTACGTAGGAAGCCTCTAAGGGGTCCAAGCTCTTCACTCCATCATCCATCCTGATCCTTATCCGGGCCGCCACATCCCGGTGGGGTCATGCCACTTCATTACACTCCACCTCACTCGGGAAGCCGCCCATGTGCTGGCCCCAGCATCAGAGGTTCCCCGCAAGGGGTTCTGTCATCTGATCCACTCCTCGTGTTGATCAGTCCGATGTCGTCCCCGCTGGACGTTAAACTCACGGCATACCCCGTGTTAAACATGGGAAGCTGAGGAAAACCTCAGGTAATGCAGTTCCCCGCACCCAGCGCAGGATGCCTCAGGCCATCACGCCTTCGAGAATCCCTATTAGGGACGGAAGGCAGACATGCAGAGCCGCAGTGTTAAGACACGCCCCCAACACCCAGAGCTACCCGGTCTCCTCACCGCAGGTTGCTGCCCTGACCAGACTCCTTGGAGCGTCTGGGCGGAAGCAGCGTAATTAACCGGTGTCCATGAAGATATGGCGTCGGGAACAAGATTCACGAACATTCTTAAATCTATGAGGGAGACCCGGATTAGGCGACGAGTTCCGAGGAGACGTCCATGGAAGGAGGAGCCGACATCCCATCATCCCAGTTTCGATCAAGGAGAAGACGTCTCTAAATAAGGGACGGATGCCGCCCGCCTTTGGAAAGCAAGACTGCGGGACCACAAGCCGCGCTCCCATCCCCTCGGGTCGACGGGCGCA
This sequence comes from Viscum album, assembly GCA_963277665.1. NCBI lineage: Eukaryota > Viridiplantae > Streptophyta > Magnoliopsida > Santalales > Viscaceae > Viscum > Viscum album. The sequence goes on along the minus strand of OY728132.1, from coordinate 1,331,737,765 downwards.
CGCGCGAACGCGTTCTGGCGGAACAGCGTCGGAACAGAAACCCGACGCACATCCGCACCGAAACAGAAAATGGTGAACCCGACGTGAATCTCTTATCCTCAATACGAAGACCGATAGCTTTCAGAGGTGTTGGAAGACTAGCATGTTGCCCGGCGGAGCATTCAGCACCGGGGCACGGAACCCGCCAGGGGCTGGGGGAGGGAAATCGGGCACTCCGTCTCACGACGTCGATGGCCTGGGTTCCCCCCACGGAAGGCGTCATGGCACTAATGGTTGATTGTCGATTCCTTTTCCTGTTAGCGTTAATGGGTTCTTCTCCCTGCTTTCAGGAATCAGGTCGCCCAATCCAGTGCCCGATCGCCGCCCGCCCACTGGCGCAGGGGGAGGGGAAACACCGACGTGGCTACTCCGCGCGGTCCCGCCCGTTCCACAACCGTCCCAGCAGCCGCAACTGCGGGGAAACCACGCCCTCTCTCCCCCTCAGAGGTCATCCATATAAGGGTGATCAAAAACTTGGTGCGGAGATATGAGGAAGAGGGAGTCATCCCCACCAGGGATATGGCTCGCCTAGACCTCGAGGAAGCTGCACCTCGCCACCAACGCCGCCCCCGAGGGCCGCGCAGGGAGGCACCGCTGCCTACCTCGACATCCAACCGCTTCGGGATTTTATCCCCGGAACGCTCCGACAGCTCCTTCCCCTATGCGGATGAGGTGGAGGATGTCTGGGACCACCCTATCCGAGATTCGCTCCAGGGATCCGTGATAAGGGCTCATGCCAGGCCACGTCGACACCGCCGCAAGGCTTCTCAAGTCGAAGAACGGACTCTCCACCTGCCTGCGCAGCTAATCCCGACTCGTCTGTCCCGACGCCAACGTCGGGCACGAGCGAAAGAGGATGCCCACCTTGGGGCCCTAGCAAAAGAGGCCGCGTTGGCCCAAGCCACTGCTGGCTCCAGTCACCAGGCCCCTGCGCATCCTGAGCAGGGGCACTTCTATGCCCGACCTGGATGGAGGCCCCGACCGCCCCAAAGGCAGGTTGGGTTGACTCTCCCGGTTGCTGGTACAGGAAATATCCACCGTGGACCACCTCGCGGTAGCGCTATTCACCATCAGGGTCTACTCCGTGTGGCCGATCCAAGAGGCATGGGTTATCCCACCTTCCGATCCCGGCCCCGAGGCCTGCCCGGAATCATCTCTCCCCGCGTCCCCTTTGATATCTGTCCCGGTGCTCCTCGCACCTTGGTTTCCAGTCCTCTTGGCCCCAGCACCGGTGCGGCCAGAGGACGCCAGGACAAAGATCAGCCACGCCCTGAAGAACCACCCAGGGGCAGGAAGGCGAGGCGTCGACGTCGAGGGAGGAATGTTAGGGAATTTCGGACAGAGATCCGACCGGTTCGTTTCTCTGATACAGAGGCGGAGTATGATTCGGCGACAGAGCCCTCCCCCCGATCCCGCCAGTCAAGGGCAGGGGTAGGAATGCGGCACGTCAGGCTCGTACTCCCTGAGAGTGAGATCGATATTATCCCTGCTTCTCTCCGAAGGTACATCCGGAGTAGCGAGGGCCTGGTAGACCCCCAAGGATCAAGCTTGCGGTTGGTACCGGCCCCTCCGGAAGCGCCTTCTGCCTCGATCAGGGAAGCCGAAGACCTTTTCTGGGGATCGACGGTCGAGCCACGATCTAGTGCACCCTCGGCGAGCACCGATGCTACGGCAGGATGTTCGCTTGCCGGCCCGTCCTATCGAGATGTGGTAGCTGGGGCACCGCAACCCCCAGAGGCCGGCCCGGGATATGGAGGCCAATCGGCCTGTTCGCCGTATTCACCGCCGGGCAGCCCGCCGGCCCAGCGGCCCGCCTCGGCACCACTGCCGGTTCCCCGTCCATTCCCAGTCGCTGAAGGGGATCAAGAAGACCTGGGTCCAGAGTTTGAGTCGTGGAGCTTCTGGGCCGTCCTTGCAGAGGGTCACTTCCCTGAGAAGTTTTGGCCAGTCGCAGGACCGGACTTTGATGCACCAGAATCGCTCACCCCAGATGAGTTCGAATGCTTCCGTAGAACTCTCCGGGAGACTCACTCCCATCTTCATCGCCTAAAAATGCCATATCCCAGGAGTCAAGCGCACCTGGAGGATATTGGTGAGCAGTGCCGTCAGATTGACCTGGCCATGCTCCCCGCGGTTCGGCACCCCGGGTCATTTGGGCACCACGAGGCCCTCCAACAACGATGCGTTGAGTGTTTTCAAGTACTTCGCAAGGTTATCGAGGAAGCCACCCCCCACGTGTATATCCGTGGATGGGGGCAGTATGCTGCCCTACGCTTCAGTGCGATTCTCCGACAGCCCGATTCGCTGGGTGGCCCTGAGGGTACATCCCCAGAGACGGAAACGGTCAATATGGATGACCTGTCGGGAGAGGGGAACGACTTGGAACTTCTTGACGGGGGCTCTCCCCACGAAGACAAGCCGTTGTTGGATCCATCGGTGAGAGTTACTCATCACCATAGGAACCTCCTGGGTCTCCCCACACCCATTGAAGCACTGACGTTGAGCCGAAACGTCAGCAAAGGTAAAGAGCACGGTGGGGCTATAAAGTCCACCGACCCATCTGCCTCTATGCAGAGGGCAGAGGAGGATCCCGAAAAGGCCACGCTACGTCAACAGCTCACCGAGAAGAAGAAGCTATTTGACCAGCTCCTCTCCGAGCGCGCTGCAGAGCGGCGGCCTGACTACGGTGATCCTAGGCTAGGACAGCAGGGACAAGAACAACCACTCCTCGACGAGACTCTCCCGGGCAACCGTGATTATACCGTGTTTGCCGACAGGGGAGAGGCCATTGCCTATGGAAAGAGGGCGCGGTATGTTTCACCACACCCTCCAGAGTGGCGTGACTACCTGAGAGACCCCGCTCGGATTCCTCCCGCTGCCCCAAGGGCCGCTCCGCCCGCCATCCCACGAGCTGCCGAGTTCGACGACCCGGTCGACGACCCGATTGAAGAGCCATGCAATGCGCTCGTGGTTATAGATCCTCGCCAGGACTGGAACCCATGTCCGGACGATCCAATGGCGGCACTCATCGCCCGCTTGGAAGCCTTGGAGACTCGGCAAGTGGCGATCCCACCGGACGGCAAGCCATACCCAGCATGGGTGGATGACATGCCGGCACCTCCGGGATTCGGGAACCCCACTTTCGCCCCCATCCACAGGACTGGAGATCCGCCACAGCATTTGTCCCATTTCAACTCGAGGTGCGGGCCTATGTTAGGAACTCCGACGCAGCAGGAGGCCGCTAAGCTTCGCTGCTTTTTCCAGACACTGGAAGGGCCAGCATTTGTCTGGTACAGCCAGCTCCCCGTCGGGTCGATAACTAGCTGGGAGGACCTTCGTAGACAGTTCCTATACCAGTTCAGTTCCATGACCCAGAAGACGAGTATCGCAGACCTCTTCAAGTGCAAGCAAAGGCCTGATGAGCGAGTCGCGGATTTCGTCGCCCGATGGAAGGGTCTCACGTATTCCCTTGACATGCCATTGACTCAGGAGCAGTTGCTGACAATGTGAGTCGGGAACATCAAGACCGAGCTGGTCCCTTCCTTGATCACTCATAATTACCTCGGAGGGTTCAGGGACTTCTCAGACAAAGCTCAACGTCTTGAGGAAGCCCTGCAATAGGCCAGTCAGTCACACCCGCTGCCTCCTATGATCCCTGCAAGGAGAGTCAGCAGGACTGAGCCCACTGCTGTTGCCCAGATAGAGGCCCCCAGGCAGTTGGAGCTGCTGCCGGTGAGGCCAGCTCCACAGCCTCACAGGAATCCGCCTCCACGGGCTCAGTTCCCGGCCCAGTAGCGGCAGCCCCAGAACCGGCCGGCCCCTCCGCGCAATGTACCGCCGCAACCCAGGCGAGATAATCGGGGTCCACCTCCTCGGCAGGCCCCTCCAGACCCTCGTCAAGACCACGCTCCCAGGGCCCCGTGATACCTGACTTACTCATTTCACGAGGATCAGGTCCCCGGTTATTTCTGGAGCGCCCTGGAGAAGAGGATTGTGCGACTGCCTGAGTGTTGGAGGCCAGAGGAGGCACATCTCACGGATAACCCCTGCTACTGCCCTTACCATCGGGCCCTGGGGCACACCATCCACCGGTGCTACGTGTTTAAGGACTGACTCCAAGACCAGATTAACAACAATGTAATCAGGTTGGGCCCAGCTCCAGCACAAGTGGCGGGTGTGTTCGTGAGATCAGATGACGATAGTGGCGACGAGGACGAATGGCAGCTGGTCTCCGACCGCGGATCCCAGAAGTATAATAACTGGATGGCTCGCAAGACGATCATTCACGCCCATAGAATCATCCATGCGCGCTTGAATCAGCCTGAGCCCCCAGAATCTGCGGGTGCTGCTCCGGCATCGTCGTCCCAGCCTGCCTCTTCTGAGAAGAGCAAACGGCGGCGGCGCAAGAAGGAAGAGCGCACCCCGCCAGTTCTGCCACTATCCCGCAGTCTCGGTGATTTCATGCCCCGGAGATAGGGGTCCCCCCTCGGATCCGCCCAGTGATGAATGATTCGTCCGATGATAGTGTTGGGTACGCCTCGGTTAATACCGTCGAGCTGGTAAACCCCTTTTCGGTTCCCGACGTTGAAGAACACCAGGTGGACCTCCCTAGTGTCCCCAGTCGTCGCCACCGTCGGAGGAACCGCAGCAATAGGAGTCGCTGGGGCACGACAGTTGGTACCTCCAGCCAGGCCGTGCACGCCACTGAGACTAGGCAGCGGGCTCAAAACTGAGCTCAGCGCGCGCAGTCCCCCCATACGGGGATGACGGATTCGCCTCCGCCACTGTTTGTGGTATGGGACCAGGCAGAACCGCCTCATCCGCGTCGCGACCAGCTCCGTCCTGCCACGAGTCCATCCCGGCCTCCTGGCCCCAGTACGGTGACTACTTCCCAGGATTCAACCAGTGAACAGCGAGATGCGCCAAGCACCAGTCGGTCACCGGTCCAACCGGCAAGGCCCGTCATGCCTCCAACCGCAGAGCAACCTCCTGCAACCAGGGGCTCACGCTTGGAAAGAAAGTATGATGTCCTGAAGCACTTGGCCGACATCCCATCAAGGCTCTCCATCCTTGAGGCTCTGCGCCTGTCACCTGAGATGTGCGAGGCGCTCGCTGAAGCCCTGAAGAGCCCCCTCCAGTTTGAGACGGAGGTTGCGGCTGCAGAGGCCTTTCACGCCGAAGCGATTGAGAACGCCGAATTTCAGGCAGTTATCTCGTTCTCTGGTAAGGATGAAGACCCTCCTATACAGGGGCATATTCGTCCGTTGTATGTTACTGGCCAGTTCAATGGCCTTGAAGTCCGACGTTGTCTTGTCGACACGGGGTCCAGGATTAATCTGATTCCAACTCAGACGCTCCGGAGATTGGGGTTGTCTGAGGATGACTTGATTCCCTCCGACCTCAGGATCTAGGGGTACGACCGCACCGAGCAAACTCCGGTCGGCAAGATACGTTTGAAGACCCAGATCGGTGACCTGTTTTCCAACACCGAATTCATGGTGGTCTCTCAGGACACTGCGTATAACGCATTGATGGGCAGGCCATGGCTCCACCTTCATGCGGCGGTTCCCTCATCATACCACCAATGCCTTAAATACTCCCTTAATGGTCGAGTAGGCGTGCTTCAGGGAGATGACTCTCCTTTTTCCTCATGTGAAGCCCGCTATCTGGAAGCAGACTATTACAAGAGAAAGGATAAGCAGATCATGATAGGTGGGGTTGAGCCTGTCGCTGTTGGAAGTGATCCCTGGGCAAGTTTGGATGACGCTTACGTCCTCCCGATCCATCGGTTGGACGTAGCCATGGTCTCGACGGCCTGTGAGTCTCCTGATGAGATGAACGCGACCGCCCATGCCAGCACCAGCGGCCCAGCAGGATCTGGTAGCCCCAATGCAGTTTCCAACGCAGTCTCTCTCGTGGACGATCCCTCCCCGAGTGGAGAGGACGTGGAAGATGCACCCCCAGCCTTTGAGGATGGCGTCTCCGCCACGGTCGATGAGTTAGTACAGGTGAACCTTGGAACCGAGGCAGATCCAAGACCCACATTGGTCAGTGCCGCCATGCCCTCTGAGGAGCGGCAGCAGTACGTGGACTTCCTCAGACAGCACCGTGATGTGTTCGCTTGGGGCTATGACGAGATGTCGGGGCTAGATCCTCAGGTAGCCGTCCACCACCTTGGTCTCCCGGCGAACCATCGCGGGTTCAAGCAGCCTCCCAGGAAGATGCACCCATTCCATGGTGCCATGGTTGAGGCCAAAGTTGACAAGCTTATCAAAGACAACTTCGTGAGGGAAGTTCAGTACCCCAGGTGGCTGGCCAACATTGTGCCGGTCAGGAAGAAGAACGGGCAGATCAGAGTCTGTATCGACTTCCGCGATCTCAACCGCCACTGTCTGAAGGATGACTTTCCCCTTCCAGTGACAGAGCTGTTGATTGACGCCACGGCAGGGTTCCAAGCCCTCTCCTTCATGGATGGATACTCTGGATACAACCAAATCCGGATGGCCCCTGAGGATGAGGAGTTCACTACCTTTAGGGCCCCCCAAGGTATCTTTTGTTACCAGGTCATGCCCTTCGGCCTAAAGAATGCAGGTGCCACCTATCAACGGGTGATGCACCGCATATTCAATCCAATCCTCGGCACACTGGTGGAATGCTACGTCAACGACTTGGTGGTCAAATCGCGCCAGCTTCAGGACCATCTCAAAGATCTTGAGAAAGTTTTCGGCTTCCTCCGGTCTCGCTGCCTGAAGATGAACCCGTTGAAGTGTGCCTTCGGGGTCACCTCCGGGAAGTTTCTTGGCTTTGTGGTAAGATGTCGGGGTATTGAGATCGACCCAGAGAAGATCAGGGCGATTAGCCAGATGCCTCCCCCAGGTAACATCCGGGAACTGCAAGGGTTCCAAGGCCACTTAGCCTATATACGCCGATTCATCACGAATCTGGCCGGAAAGTGTAAGACCTTTTCTCGGCTCATGAAGAAAGGTTCCACCTATGTATGGGATAAGGAGTGTCAGACCGCTTTCGAGGAAATCAAGCAGTACCTGCTTCAACCTCTGGTTCTGATGCCGCCTGTATCCGGGAGGCCGCTGGTCCTTTATGTGACCGCCCTGGAACAGTCCCTTGGTGCCCTTCTCGCCCAGAAGAACAACGAGGGAACCGAGAATAGCCTCTATTACCTCAGTTGCATGCTCCTCGATGCAGAAGTTAGGTATTCCCCCATCGAGAAGAGCTTCCTGGCGCTCGTATTTGTCGTACAGAAATTACGGCACTACTTGCAGCACCACGAGGTACAGTTGGTTTCTCGGGTAGACCCGTTGAAATATATCCTAAGCCGGCCTATGTTGACTGGTCGTCTAGCGCGGTGGGCTGTGATTCTCCAGCAGTTCGACATCAGGTATGTGTCTCAGAAGGCCATCAAAGGGCAATCATTGGCGGACTTTCTGGCTGCTCACCTGACCTCCGCGGATCATCCGCTGGATCTAGGATTTCCTGATGAGGCCGTTCTCTCGGTCGATCGTGCCAATCCATGCTGGCAGATGCACTTTGACGGTGCCTCCCGGAGCCCCACCGGTAGAAGACTCGATAATCCTAAGCTCAACAGAGTGGGCTTGGGTATCGTCTTCATTACCCCGGAGCAAGCCGTGCTGCCATACTCTTTCCTGTTGTTAGAGGGCTGTACCAACAATGAGGCGGAATACCATGCCCTCATCACTGGCCTCGAGTTAGCTCTCGAGATCGACGTGCCCCATCTGTGTGTGAAAGGGGACTCCGAGCTGGTCGTTAGGCAGATCAATGGCGACTATGTTGTCAGGAAGCCGGAACTTGTGCCATTGCTGGAGTGCACCCTCCTCCTGATGGCCCAATTCCCTTCTCGGCCAGAAATTGTCCATATTCCCCGGTCGCAGAACGGTCGAGCAGATGCTTTGGCCAGCCTTGCTGCGTCACTCGCAGAGCCTGAACAGGGCAACCTGATCACCCGCGTAACGCACCGCAGGCTCATCGCTCCCGTTATCCCGGAGGGAGATCGCGGCCCATCGGTAAGTAATCTCACCACGGTTTCCCCTGTGCCTGGAGCCCCGAGTACCACAGATATGGCAGTCGAATCAGCCCCTGATTGGAGGACGCCTTTGGTTGAGTACCTCCAACATGGCATTCTCCCATCGGATCGGGCCGAGCGCGAGCGAGTTCGATGCCGCGCATCACAGTTTGTCCTCCAAAGCAGTCCCGGCCTGGAGCAGATCCTCTATAGACGCGGATTTGATGGTGTTCTCCTCCGTTGCCTTCAGGGAGTTGAGATCCCACGAGTCATGCAAGAGATTCATGCTGGTTCATGTGGTGCCCACCAAACTGGGCCGAAGCTGTCCCACCAGATTCGGAGGTTGGGATACTTCTGGCCCTCCATGATCCATGACTGCATTGAGTATGCCAGGAAGTGCCATGCGTGCCAGGTTCATGCGAACTTTGTGCATCGGCCGCCGGAGCCTCTCCATACCACCAGGTATTCTTGTCCCTTTGCAGTCTGGGGGCTGGACGTTGTGGGACCTTACCTGCCGGTGACGGTTCGCCAGTGCTGGTTCATTCTGACCGCCACGGACTTCTTCTCCAAATGGGCAGAGGCGATTCCACTCAGAGAGGTCAAATCCTGTTCTATCGCTGACTTTGTGACCTCCAACGTCATTTATCGATTTGGAGTGCCTCACGCTATCCTCACGGATAACGGAGCCAATTTACGAGCAGCCTAGTTGAAGAAGTTGTATGCCAAGTACAACATTCGCTCGAACCATACATCTCAATATCATGCGCAGGCGAATGGACAGATTGAGGTGTTTAACAAGACCCTCTCTAACATTCTGCAAAAGATGGTTGGTCAGAACAAGAAGAGTTGGTCGGACAAGCTCCCCAACGCCCTCTGGGCTTATTGGACGATGACTCGCAATTCCACCCAGATGACCCCTTATTCACTGGTGTATGGAGCTGAGGCCGTCCTGCCCATAGAGATCCAGTTACCGTCCTTGCGCACTGCGGTCTACGACCAGCAAGCGCCGGACAGAGCTGTTGAAGCCCGTCTAGTCGAGTTGGAAGCACTGGATGAGAATAGGCTTCGCGCTTTGCACAACTTGGAGAGGCATCAAAGCAGAATGGCTCGAGATTTAAATAAGAAGGTTCGCCTCCGCTCCTTCCTGCAGGGTGACCTAGTACTGGCCCTAAGAGCACCAATGATCCCCGGCAGGAAGCCGCCCAAGTTGGAGCCCAAGTGGGAGGGACCTTTTGTCGTCCACAAGGTCTATCCCAATGGCGCGTACTCCCTAGCGACTATGGATGGTGAGTGTGTCACTCCTCCCACCAACGCTAGGTTCCTCAAGTAGTACGTTGCCTAAGTGTCCATCGTCCCGCATGACGTTAAACTGCACTCTGTCCTGCATGACGCTAAACTGCACCATGTCCGAGCTACAAGACGTTAAATTGTTCAGCATTCGTCCCGTACGATGTTAAACTGCATTCGTCCGCGCTGCAAGACGTTAAACTGCCAAGCATCCATCGTCCCGCACGATGTTAAACTGCATTCGTCCACGCTGCAGGACGTTAAACTGCATGCTCCATCATCCCGCATGACGTTAAACTGCACTTCGTCCTGCAAGACGTTAAACTGCCTCTCAAGAACTACATGTGGCTTGATTCCCATCCTTATGGGATACGTAGAACCGCCTGGACGCTTGTGTTCTAGGTCCAGCCCCGTCTCTTGGTTGATCACGGGGATCTGCCGTCCTTTGGTTGCTATCAAGGTGAGTCCTCCTACCCTTTCCGGTGATCTGTTAGCATGTTTTGGGGTACTCCGGTCTATGACCTGTAGTGTCGGATTCAATCCCGACAAGTCCTGTGTTACTTGTCGGGCCTTGCGCTTCCTCTTGTTTGGGCCTTCCTGGGCAGCAAATCGATATGAATCCTGCGCTTGAGCGGTTGATGCTCGTTTGCTTGCCTCATCCTGGGCTGACGCGATCGGATGTTGTGTTGCGAATATGGTCAGAAACGTTCTTGATCGCCATGTCAACTCTTTCAGGCTCTGAACATTGGTTGCAGAGTCCTTATCACACTCCGCCTCAGTGCGTTGTGGTGGAAACTCGACACTCTCTCTTCATACTGACCCTCAGTACACCTCTACACGTTAGGCAGGCCAACCAGGGTAATAGTGTCATTCGAGGCTCCCATGATATGAGCACCAATGATATATGCTAATGTCCTCCCTAAGGGCCATGTGTAGCTAGACCCTCGTCCCCATGAGGAGGAAGGAGTCGCCCGAACAATCGCATTCTGGGCCCAGCATAGCTGGAGGCTAGCATCTCTGCCCCTCGGTTGATAGACATATGCAGGCCCCTATCCCAGGATCCTTCTCCTAGAATTGTGCGTGATCGCAGGGCTGGGATGTGTCCCTACCTCCGCTGGGTCCGCCGTATCGCAATAAGAGGATTCCTCCATGGTCCGAGCCACACGACCTTAAACTGTGTTGCCTGGTCTTACCACACGACCGTAAATTGTGATCGTCTTGGCCGCCCGACGAGAAACGGCACTGCATCGTGATGTTCTCCTCAGGGGACACTCACGTTGGGCGCTGGTTAATAACCAAACCATTTATCAATGCCTTTCATGGCTTGATTATTGTGGCGACGCCATGGATTTCTTAATCACAGGCATGTCGCTGCACAAAGAAAAACCATCCACCTTTAAGTACAAATAAGAAATATCAAATACCGCTCCTTTTGGGTGTGAGGGCCAGACCCGCACCCCTCCCCGCGCTGGTGCCCGATTGTGTTGCGCCGCGCTTCAAGAACTACGTGTGGCTTGATTCCCATCCTTATGGGATATGTAGGAACGCCCGGATGTTTGAAACTTCAGGTCCAGCCCCCCACCTCTTAAAATATTCCCCCTTCTCTTGGGAATCCGCCGCCTTTGGGTCACCCTCAAGGCGTGTCCCTTAACCCCTTGCATTGGCCCACCGGTGACAAGAGCACTCTGGTCTATTTCTAGGAGGGTCAGGTTCAGCTTGGTCAGGTTCCTTCCACTTTTCAGGCTTCATGCTCCCCTTCATTTGGACCCATCGCCTACGCCCTGGGTGGAACCCCCGTGAGCGGTCTGGATACAATGCCTCGGTGCTCTCCCACCGATTCGGGCTGGTGCCCCCAAGGGCCTCGGGCATCAAATCGATATGAATCCTGCGCTTGAGCAGTTGATGCTCGTTTGCTGCCTCATTCCATCAACGGTCAGTGTGATATTGATGCTGCTTTTCTGCCACGGTCGGCAGTACTCCCATATCGTTACGCCGGTGCCCCCAGTCCTTGAGTGAATGGCCACATGATTCACATTACGTTTTCCACCTCCCATTATGACCAGGCAAAATCTCGGCACTCTTAACATTGTCCCTCAGTGCATCTTTGCATATCCAGGGGATAGGACCACGAGGTGGCGTACTTTGAGGTTCTTATGGTCCAAGCTCTAAGACCTTAAACTAAGATCTGCCCCTATGGTCCGAGCTCTACGACTTTAAACTAAGATCTCCCTAATCGGGGTTCTACGTCCCGCATGACGTTAAAACTGCACTCTCAGAACTACGTGTGGCTTGATCTCCAGCCTGATGGAGTATGTAGGAACGCCCGGGCATCTCGACTCGGGTCCAGCCTCAGGGATTGCTAAGTCCCGCCCCTCCTCGTCGCCGGCCGTCTGGCCTGGCTTCTGGTAGAGTGGTGCGGTTGTGATATTCTCCCTGATTCAGCTCGGGATGCCCCATTGCAATGATGGGAAGCGACAGTTTCCTCGTCAAATAGGTTCTGTCTGAGAATTGGGGTGATTCATGGCCAGATTAGTGCATCCGCCTAATACGCTTTCCCCACGGTGGCGCAATTTTGGGAGTGTTAGATTCTGTCCGAACAAATCATCACTTCGCCCCACGCTTCGCATGCCCTTTTGATCCGGATTTCCACCCTTGTGTCTGAAGGAACCCCCAAAGCGGTATTGATGATGACATGTGATCCGCCTCCTGCAACATGAATGATGACCTTCGGTCCGTCTATTGCAGTAGTATGGTCGATTGATCCATTGTCCGCTTGTCGTCTTGGGAATTTCCTGGAAGGCTGACCGTCGTGGATTTCTAAATTCGGGACACGCGATTCACCCTTTTTCATCTCCCTATGTTCGGATAAAATCTCAACGCCCCTAGCATTTTCCCGCTCGTGTGTCGGAACAAGTTGGGGGGATGGTACATTGATTAGGTCTGAGGTCTCCCTTCCTAGGAATGACCTCCCTCTTTTCCTTAGAAATCCAGGCCCAATTGTGGATGCCTGAAGCTTGGTTAACCCTCCCGCAAGACAATGAATTGTGGTTGAGCACGTTAAGCCAAAAGATGCAGATAAATATGTTGATTCATACAAATGGATCGAAGTATTGAGTAGCGGAAGCAAAAGGTTCTGGGAATGGCAAAAACAAATCCCCTAGGGATTAGCGTGCTGAATGGATCTTTCCAACGCCGCTACCCTTTGGTTGGAGGGCTCCAGAGCTGCTTCTCGCTCTCTGCATGCCCTCTCTTCATCGGCAGTCGCAGCGCGCAGCTCGCCGATCCTGGCCTGTGCATGCTCCCGCCCAGGACTTCGGCATTCCGGCATCTCCCTCGGAACCCGATCGTTGCGACCTCTTGCCGATCAGATTCCGACGGGGGGCTTTTGTAGACGCCGGAAAAGTCCGTTACTCCTCAAACGAAGTTCCGGATGACGAAAGTGAGGTTATATTTGGAGTCAGAAGCATGTTTCGGAAGGCCCGAAGGCCTTGCGCGAAATATCGGAGGCCCGTGCGCAATATTGGCTAGGCGCGCGCAATCCTTCCGGGATTCGCGCAAAGGGGCGAGTCGGCGCGTAATTTTCCGCGCCCGACGTCCCTGCGCGACCCTATTGCGCGTCGGGCCCCTATTTCGCGCCGGAGCCGAATTGCGCGCCCGCGAGCCGAATTGCGCGCCCGGGGTTGCCTATAAATACAAGGCGACCCCCGACGTTTTGAAGGTTGCCAGAATTCGAAGAGTCACTCGTGCGCGCAATCCCACCCCCTCCGCGCGCAATGCCGATCTTTAGGTAACCTCCTTTATTTCGCGCAAGCAAGCCTCGGGGTCTGCCTTCGCGTGCAACCCCTTTGGATCCTTTCCTTTGACCAACTTCTCACCCAAAGGCCTTCGCGCGCAAAAGAAGCCTCTTGCGCGCAATTGCCCCCCGGGTGCGTGCAATCCAGCCCGATTGCGCGCACCCCCCCTTACTAAGTGGCCATTCGTTAAAGAATGGGTCGTTGCCCCCGCGCGCTATCAGAGGCCCGGTGCGCGCATTCTCCATCTTCCGCGCGCAAAACACTGGCCCAATTGCGCGGCAGCCCGTCCAATTGCGCGCCGACCCGCGGTATTGCGCGCCAAGCTCCTCTTTTGCGTGCAAACCGCCAGGGTCGCCCCCTTTGACCCCCTGAGGGTACCCGCCTGCGTGGCGCCCGATGATCTTCATCCCGGGTGCCCGCACCGTGCGTTGTCTTCCCGTGCGGCCCTCCAGGCTCGCGTGAAGTGACACGGACCCATCGGCGGCAACCATACGTCCGCGCTGCAAGACATTAAACTGCCAAGCATCTTCGTCCAACATGACGTTAAACTGTACCACGTCCGAGCTACAAGACGTTAAACTGTTCAGCATTCGTCCACGCTGCAAGACGTTAAACTGCCAAGCATCTTCGTCCAACATGACGTTAAACTGTACTACATCTGCGCTGCAAGACGTTAAACCGCCAAGCATCGTCGTCCAACATGACGTTAAACTGTACCACGTCCGAGCTACAAGATGTTAAACTGTTCAGCATACGTCCGAGCTACAAGACGTTAAACTGTTCAGCATACGTCCGAGCTACAAGACGTTAAACTGTTCAGCATTCGTCCGCGCTGCAGGACGGTAAACTGCCAAGCATCTTCATCCTCAACACACGACGTTAAACTGTACTTCATCCGGCAAGACGTTAAACCGTCCGCTTCGTCCTCAACACACGACGTTAAACTGTACTTCGTCCGGCAAGACGTTAAACCGTCCGCTTCGTCCTCAACACACGACGTTAAACTGTACTTCGTCCGGCAAGACGTTAAACCGTCCGCTTCATCCGATCCCGTGCCTCGCACGCAGGGTCCCCTCCCCCGGTTTGGATGTGTCCCCCACCCGCTCGTCTCTGTAGGGATGTTGGGATTGCCCCTCTTTAGGGACGATTTATTGGAGTGGCCTTCGCCCACGGGGGTAGGGTATTACAAAACCCTAGTTTCTTGTGGGGGACTGCACATGTGTATCTCCATTGTGCTTCCCCACTGCCGAATCCAGTAGAGGGCGTGACATGGATTGAGGTCTCTCACCTTCGGCCCAAGTCCCTATTCAACTGAGCTTTGCCACACTCAGGTTGCCTCAGTGCGTAAGTCCTGACAGAATGAACTACTTGGACTTTGATCCCTGTCTCCTAAACAGGGTACGTAGGAAGCCTCCCTGAGGTTCAAGCCCACCACCTGGTCGTCCCGGTCGTATTCACGTCGGTTCGTCCATCAGTGGACCCCTCCCGGGTTCACATTCGCGTCGATTCACCTATGAATCCTCCCTTGTGGGGGGATGCACATGTGTATCTCCATTGTGCTTCCCCACTGCCGAAGCCAGTAGAGGGCGTTACAGGGATCGAGGTCTCTCACCTTCGGCCCAAGTCCCTCTCCAACTGAGCTTTGCCGCATATGGGCCTCCTTAGAGTGTAAGCCCCAAACACCAGCGTCCAGCATGACATGAAACTGTGATCCACCCGGCCGTTCCATCCCCCTCTGTGTGAGGTGGTTCGGTTCAATCCTCTGCCCGGCAGCCTCGACCTCCTCGTGAGTCAGCTTGCCATCGTCCAACATGACGTTAAACTGTATATCCGAACTACGCTGACTTTGATCCGCGCTAACGCGCGGTACGTAGGAAGCCTCTAAGGGGTCCAAGCTCTTCACTCCATCATCCATCCTGATCCTTATCCGGGCCGCCACATCCTGGTGGGGTCATGCCACTTAATTTCACTCCACCTCACTCGGGAAGCCGCCCATGTGTTGGCCCCAGCATCGGAGGTTCCCCACAAGGGGTTCTTTCATCTGATCCACTCCTCGTGTTGATCAGTCCGATGTCGTCCCTGCTGGATGTTAAACTCGCGGCATACCCCGTGTTAAACATGGGAAGCTGAGGAAAACCTCAGGTAATGCAGTTCCCCGCACCCAGCGCGGGATGCCTCAGGCCATCACGCCTTCGAGAAGCCCTATTAGGGATGGAAGGCAGACATACAGAGCCGCAGTGTTAAGACACGCCCCCAACACCCAGAGCTACCTGGTCTCCTCACCGCAGGTTACTGCCCCGACCAGACTCCTTGGAGCATCTGGGCGGAAGCAGCGTAATTAACCGGTGTCCATGAAGATATGGCGCCGGGAACGAGATTCACGAACATTCTTAAATCTATGAGGGAGACCCGGATTAGGCGACGAGTTCCGAGGAGACGTCCATGGAAGGAGGAGCCGACATCCCATCATCCCGGTTTCAATCAAGGAGCAGACGTCCCTGAATAAGGGACGGATGCCGCCCGCCTTTGGAAAGCGGGACTGCGGGACCACAAGCCGCGCTCCCATCCCCTCGGGTCGACGGGCGCACGCGCGAACGCGTCCTGGAGGAACAGCGTCAGAACAGAAACCCGACGCACATCCGCACCGAAACAGTTATATAACACGATGATGATTCATTAGTTAAAACATTAATGATATTTGTTTAGATCATTTTAGTGGTTCTTTGATAATAACAACCTCATTTTGTTTAATAAATTAGAACCATGAGTACCAAAGAATTACAGAACCATGGGTGAGTCAAAAAACATATATTATAACCTGTTTCAACCATATAAATGGTTTCATGACCAGACTTGAATGAATTATTGCAAATTGAAATCACATCATCCACAATGTCGGTAATTTGACACATCACGGACAATGTTTTTAATTCCTTGAACAAGTGGGAAAAAGAAAAAGATTGATGATGAATTTCTCATGAAAATGAGAACATCAAAAATGTACAATATTGTGGAGATTTCATTCCTCTTGGGTAATAATTTATTAAAAAAGAATAAATAAATAACTCAAAATAAAAGAATAATTTTGAAATCGCTTACAAAAATTCAGCAGCCTAACGGCTACGCAACATGGTTTTAGAAAATATTAAAAAGAGAGGGGACAAGGGTCACCTATCCAGAAATGAATCATAATATATATTAGATCAATAATAAGAAGAAAAATAAGAACATGGTATAGAAACTTGAAAGATATACCACATAAAAGAGAACTTGAAAGGAAAAAGAATGAAATTGAGAATTTTCTTACCTTGTAGAATAACCCTTAGAACTTGAATTTTGGAACCTTGGAGGCTTTAGAAAACCTTGGGAGGACTTATGTGGAGGTAATTAGGCCAGAAATTCTTTGAGGGAGAATTTGGAATGAATTCAATGAAGAGAAGAGTTGGTATTTATAGGAAAATTGAGGGATTATTTTAATAATTTTCAATGGACACCTCATGAGTGTTTTTTTCAAAACCATGGGCTTTACCATGGTATTTGCCCATGGTATAAGCCACTTGGGAAACCTCACATCGTATTTAACTATACACAATTCTACCAGATTTATAACATCATTATTTCATCATTAATGATGTCATAAACACACCGAAACTAAAAACTGTATTTTTTACTATTCACTGAAAAATCAACTGTTTCAGAAAAATTCCCAAAATTCACCCTAACCATTTTTTGACATGTAGAATTCAAAAGTGAAATCCATTTTTCAAAAATAATTTTCTAAATATTATTAATTTAATTTTTAAATAAAGTCATAGTTAATTCGAAAAATAACAATCTTAAAGTGCAATTAGTTGTATTTCTCGTTGAAAAACTAATTAAGATCTCATTATATTGTTGCCTTAAGAAAATGAAATAATATTATTATTTACTATTAATAAGGGTAATATTACTATTAATATTAATATTCATAAGGGTATGTTACTATTCACCAAAAATTAAGTTTGTTCTATGAGACTCCAAATGACTTACTGATCACAAGTCTAGATGACCATTTTTCAAAATTCAAAACATAGAAGTGGAAAATTTATATTTAATGTCTAGGTTTTTACTATATCCTAAATAACCTAGTGTTGTTTCAAAGTAACATAGTGTTGAATAGAATGTATTTAACAGAAACATGCCATGAAATGTTTGGGGTTCTATATTATTCCCTCCTTCAGAAATTTCGTCCTCAAAATTTTATGTACATAGCCCACCAAAAAGATGTTGTTGATTCTTCTTCATGAAATCCTCTATTTCCCATGTTGCTTCCTCCATATTGTAGTTTCTCCAAAGAACCTTTACTAGGCTAGTTGTTTGATTTCTCAATACCTGCTCCCTTGTGTCAAGAATCCTGATGGGATTTTCACAGTATGACAAATCTGGTTCCAGCTTTATTCCTTCATATGTGAGTACATGCGTTGGGTCTGGCATGTATTTCTTTAACAATGATACGTGGAACACATCATGAACACTGGAGAGATTTGGCGGTATCTCTAAACGGTAAGCTACAACTATGATTCTTCCCAAGATTTCAAATGGTCCAATGTACCTGGGGCTCAGTTTCCCATTCTTACCGAAGCTTAAGACGCCCTTCCATGGAGATACTTTCAGAAATACATGATCACCCACTTGAAATTACAAGTCCTTTCTCTAGTTGTCAGCATAACTCTTCTGCCTACTTTGGGATGCTTTAATATGGGCTTGTATTTTCTTCACCTTTGTCATGGTCTCTTCAATAAGTTTTGGGCCTATAAGTTTCCTTTCACCAACTTTGTCCCAACAAGTTGGAGTTCGATATCTCTTTCCATATAATGCTTCATATGGATCCATTTGAATACTAGAATGGAAACTATTGTTGTAGGAAAATTCCACCAAAGGCAAGTATTGATCCCACATACCTTGGAAGTCAAGAGAACATGATCTCAGTATGTCTTTCAGAGTTTGAATAGTCCTTTCAGACTGTCCGTCAGTTTGAGGGTGATATACAGTACTCATATGAATCTCAGTATTCAAAGCCTTCTGGAGACTTTTCCAGAACCTTGATGTAAAACGTGGATCAAGATTTGAAACAATCAATAGGGGGACTCCATAAAGTCTCACAACTTCATCAATATATAGTCTTGCTATATATTCAAGTGGTAGATCTTCTCTTATAGCTAGAAAATGTGCTGACTTGGTAAGACGATCAACAATGACCCATGTTGCGTCATTACTTCTAAGATTCTTTGGTAGTCCCATGACAAAGTCCATCGTGATATTATCCCATTTCCACTCAGGTATAGGAAGAGGTTTCAATACTCCACCAGGTTGTTGCCTTCCATCTTTCACTTGTTGACAAACCATACATCGTGATACAAAATCAAAAATCTCCCTCTTCATGTTGTCTTACCAAAAATGTTCTTTCAAATCTCTATACATCTTAGTTCTACCAGGGTGTATAGAGAAATTGGAACTATGAGCATCATCCAACAATTCCCTTTTTAGATCAGGAATATTGGGAACACAAATTCTCTTCCCAAATTTCAAAATTTCATCTTCATATACAAAGTCACTCAATCTCCCATCATTCACAGCTTTAATCTCCTTTTGAAACTCCTCATCATTATCCTGAGAAATTTTTATCCTTTCTAGTAAATATGGTTTAGCAACCATTTGAAAAAGCACTGATGTTTCACCTTCCATGGTTATTCCCATATCCATCTTTACTAGATCCCTAAAAATAGGATCCCTTTCAACTCTCATCTTTTTCAAAACTCCATGATCCTTTCTGATCAAAGCATCTTCCACCTTATTTTCCTTCCCCGGGTGGTAGTGTATCGTGCAGTCATAATCCTTGAGTAGTTCAATCCATCTCCTTTGCCTCATGTTGAGTTCTTTCTGTGAGAAAATATACTTCAAACTCTTATGATCAGTATAAATCTCACATTTTTCACCATAGAGATAATGTCTCTATATCTTCAAAGCAAATATTATAGCAGCTAACTCAAGATCATGATTAGGATAGTTTTTCTCATGAATTTTTAGCTGTCATGATGCATAAACAATAACCCTATCATTTTGCATAAGTACACAACCAAGTCCTTTCTTTGAAGCATCACTATAAATAACAAACCCGTCATTCCCTGATGGTAGAGTCAATATAGAAGCATTAACTAATATTATCTTCAGTTATTCAAAACATTCATCACAATCTTTTGTCCAAACAAATTTAACCCCTTTTCGTGTGATCTTCGTTAGAGGGTTAGCCAGTCAGGCAAAATTCTGCACGAAACGCCGATAATAACCTGCTAAGACAATAAAACTACATACCTCAGTTATGTTTGTTGGTTTGGTACAATCTTGGATTGCCTTTGTCTTTGCAGGATCAACTAGGATTCCATCCTTCGAGATAATATGGAAAAGAAAAGAAACTGACTGAAGCCAGAATTCACACTTGCTAAACTTCCCATATAATTGATTTCTTCTAAGAGTTCCCAGAATAACTCACAAGTGACTCTCATGGTCTTCATAGATTTTTGAGTATACAAGGATATCATTGATGAATATCACAACAAAATTATCAAGATATTCCTTGAAAACTCTATTAATTAAATCCATGAAAATAGATGGTGCATTCGTTAGTCCAAAAGGAATCACTGTCAACTCGTAATGCCCATACTTGGTTTGAAATGTTGTCTTCGGAATATCTTCCTTCCTCACACTCATTTGATGATATACGGATCGAAGGTAAATATTTAAAAAGTATTGAGATCCATGAAGTTGGTCAAATAAATCATCAATATGAGGTAGATGATACTTATTCATTATTGTAATAGCATTTATTTCTCTGTAATCAATGCATAACCTCATGGATCCATATTTCTTATTTACAAACAAGATTGGGGATCCCCATGGAGAAACACTAGGTCAAATAAATCCTTTGTAACTCAACTCTTCTAGTTGTTTCTTCAGCTCCACAGTGGCCAATCTATATGGCGTCTTTGATATAGGTCTTTCACCAGGAATTAAGTCAATGGAAAACTCAATTTCCCACTCTGGAGGATGTCTAGGTAAATCCTCTAGAAATACATCAATGTACTCTTTCACTATGTGCACATCTTCAATTTGAAGATTTCCTTTCTCTCCCATAGATATTGGTTTATCTTACTCTCCAAGTATAGCATTCAATAGTGCTACTGGGGGTGGTTCTAGATAAGAATTGGGTGGTGAAGTTTCTGCCCTAAATACAAGGGATTCTACACCATTTCCAAAAATTGTAACTTCCTTTTTCTTGCAATAAATCCTCATATCATAATTTTATAGTCAATCCATACCAAGAATTCTATCAAATTCAGTCATGGGTATGATGATATGGCTAGAAAATAAAGCACGTTTTGGTGTTTGGAGGGGTACTAGTCGACATGCCTTTGTTGCAATGATACATCCCATGGGAGTTTTTACTGACAACTCCTTTCTTAAATCAAATTGGACATATCTAATTTTCTTGGAAAACTGAGAGGATATAAATGAATGCAATGATCCAGAATCAAATAAAGTGTTGGATAAGTTTGAGGAAAAAATTAAATTATCTGCCACCACGTCACTAGGAACTTCAACCTCCACGATTGTAATTACATAGGCTCTCCCTTGCTCTCTTGGATTTTTTATGAGGCATGTTTCTTTGGTACTTAGGACACCCATTTTCATAGTGTCCCATCTATCTTCAATTGTAGCATTGAACATCATTGAATTGTTTCTTCCCCTTGTATTCATCAAATTGATGACCCTTTCTCCATAGTAATAGCAGACTCCTTTGCCTTTCAAGCATTTCTCAGGATGGTTCTTTCCACAGTTCTCGCATAATGGGAAACTATTCATTCCCTTTATCTTATTTGGTGCTTCTCCTTTTCCTTTGTTATCAAAATTTCGCTTCTTATCATGGTTTCCTTTGAAAAATTTTGATCTAGCAAATTCCTTCTCTGTTTTGATGGCACTTGATACAATTTCATCATATAATGAAAATGATTGATAAGCCAATTCCCTTCAAAGACTTGGCTTCATACCTTCAAAGAAATGATCAATCTTGTCCACTAAGTCATGAACGTAATCCACAGTATACCTGGCTAGCCTTGTGAAGGTAGCCTCATACTCTACAACACTATCTTCTTCCCTTTGTTTCAAGCCAAGGAATTTCCTCTTTATTTCAGTTCGTTTCTCATGAGAGAAATATTTTTCATAGAATATTTCCTTAAAATTCCTCCATTCCATATCCTATATCTATTCTTCCTCTGTGGTATTTTGAATCAAGGACCACCATTGATCAGCATCACCCTTGAGACAATATACTGCCAGTACTACCTTTTCATTTTCATTACATCTTAACACCATGAATATCTTTTCAAGGGACTTGATCCATTACTCAGCAACCACTAGATTAGTAGTCCCACTGAAAGATGGGGGATTCTTCCACATGAAGCGATCCAAAACAGGTGTTGAATGGTGATTCGTTACAACTTGAGTAAGTTGTCCCAATATGGTCATGATCTAATCTGCTCCAATGTTGACTGTGTTGACTTCCTCAATAGGGAGATCCCTACCTTTCCCACGAGTATTGATTCCTCTTCTTCTATTAGATGACATTTCTAAATAATGGGATATAGTAGATTAGTTTATGAATCTCAAATTGAAAATCACTCAACATAGATTGAAATTGTTTGCATAGATAATCTTATAAACAAGGTTCCTCTGAGGAAAAATTTACATTAACTCCTTCATAATGGATTGTAAAGAAAATATGAATTATCCTAAGCATAGCCCCTGGGAGTGTCGTAACCAAGAGTGAAGCAAGGCCCGTTGTCATGCACCAGTTCCCGTTTGAGTCTAGATCAAAGCGGTGTTTTCAGGTTTTACCCCTAGATACATATGTTCCAGAGCCGCCTCTACCTGCTTGTATCCAGACAGGGATGTATTGCTTGAAAAATACACATAATCTATTCCTTACCAAAATACCAGGATGTTCTTGTATGTTTATCCTCAAATACTAGCTTAGGGCTTTGTTCCCTACTATAAATTTCCTAATCTAGTTTCCAAGTGTTCTACTAAACTTCGTTTGATAGCAACTGTAACATCCTGACCCCTCTAGGCTGAAGTCAGTGCATTACTTGTGATATTGGCATGGTTAGAAGGAATGAAAATCCTGAAGGAATGATCATTTTAGTAGACTTGAAGAAACTAGATACATAGATGTAACTCAAATTACATTGGAAAATGTTACAAAATACAATACATAACAAAAACTAAAAACAACATCCATAGGAACTCAAAAGAATACCTTCTCTTCATCACCTGTCTAAGGTAGACAATGAAAGGGGTGTGATAAAATGCTCAATAAGGGTTACAAATAGCAGAAGCATGAGTAAAATAATAAGTTAATCACAATCAATCTGACATAATCAATATGGCATAGTGAATAAATAAACAACTAATGCCATTAATAAACTGAAAATGAAACTGCATCCATATATTTTGTCAGAGTGAAAACCTCATGGATAAAAATAATAACTGATAATGAATAAATAGAATGCTTATTAATTGGAAGTCATGTTTCTGGCACATGAAAAGATAATACCGAAAAAAACGTTTTAGTTTTATGGGTAGAAACGTGTCTTATTTTTTGGAAACAAACTCGAAGGGTTTGTCGCCAACTATTTTGTCTCATGAGACCTATTGATGCATCGAGGGGATATAGTAGGCCCCACCCACCACTACATGTCCAAATAATTCTTTATAAATTGATTCATTACAATAGAAATATGCCTTATCAATATCCGTATAGAGTAGAGTATATAGACTTATCAATTCTTCCATAATTAAAATAACTTTCCAAATAAACATCGTATGTAAAATGGTATACGGTTTAGACAACAAACATATCCATGATATGAGATTATGGATATTTAATATAAACATAATTTCAAATGAAAATTTATCTCAAATGGGCAGTAGGTACACCACATAAGAATTATTAGGTGCACAATACAAAGATAGTCACAACGAAAACAGCAGCTGAGACAAAGTCCCTTACCACAATGTAATCGGTCGAACCGTGTGAACAGAACTTAATAACCATCAAGTGAATCATTAAATAACATGAATATAAATATAATCATGTTATTATATATCAAATATAAGTACACATATACCAAATATAAGGAATAATTGGCGAACAATGGAAGTCTCACAGAAATGAAAGTGAGATGAGAAACCCCTTACATTATGCTCGAGTGTGTTATTCATTTGTTTTAATGACCAGAATAATCAAATTTAGCTTCATTAATTAAAATTTCCAGAAACTAATATACATGTAATTGATTTATTATAACCTTATTAGGTTTATTCATGGTCCTTTATATGGGTTCAATTGGTTCAATTTTCATGTTTTGGAAGCATTTTCTCCCTTGATTTTCATGGCTCGTTACTTGTTTCCATGAATGGAAGTTCATTTGAAACATGGTTAAACATACAGAATTGTTAATACATATTATTAACAAAATTATGTGTATATAAATGATCTTATAATTATTTTGGTTTATATACCATGATGATTATTCATTAGTTAAAACATTAATGATGTTCGTTTAGATCATTTTAGTGGTTCTTTGATAATAACAACCTCATTTTGTTTAATAAATTAGAACCATGAGTAACAAAGAATTAAAGAACCATGGGTGAGTAATAAAACATATATTATAACCTATTTCAACAATATAAATGGTTTCAGGACTAAACTTCAAAGAATTATTGCAAATTGAAATCACATCGTCCACGATGTCGATAATTTGACACATCACGGACAATGTTTTTAATTCCTTGAACAAGTGGGGAAAAGAAGAAGATTGATGATTAATTTCTCATGAACATGAGAAAATATAGAATATAAAAGATTATAGAGATTGCATTCCTCTTGGGTAAGAATAGATGAAGAAATAATAAATAAATAACTCAAAATAAAAGAATAATTTTGAAATCGCTTACAAAAATTCGGCAGCCTAACGGCTACGCAACATGGTTTTAGAAAATATTAAAAAGAGAGGGGACAAGGTTCAAATATAAAGAAATTAATAATAATATATATTAGATCAATAATAAGATGAAAAATAAGAACATGGTATGGAAACATGAAAGATATACCACATAAAAGAGAACTTGAAAGGAAAAAAGAAAGAAATTGATAATTATCTTACCTTGTAGAGAAACCGTTAGAAATTGAATGTTGTGACATTGGGGGCTTTAGTAAACCTTGGTAGGACTAATATGGAGGTAAGGAGGCTATAACTTCGTTTAGAGAGAATTGGGAATGAATTAAATGAAGGTAAGATTTGGTATTTATAGGAAAAGTGAGGGATTATTTTAATAATTTTCAAGGGACAACTCATGAGTGGTTTTTGCAAAACCATGGCTTGACCATGGTATTTGCCCATGTTATAAGCCACTTGGGACAACTCACGTCTTATTTAACTATACACAAGTCAAACAGATTTATGACATCATTATTTCATCATTAATGATGTCATAAACACACTGAAACTAAAAACTGTATTTTTTACTATTCACTGAAAAATCAATTGTTTCAGAAAAATTCCAAAAATTTAACCTAACCATTTTTCAATGTGTAGAATTCAAAAGTGAAATCAATTTTTCAAAAATAATTTTCTAAATATTATTAATTTAATCTTTAAATAAATTCATAGTTAATTCGAAAAATAACAATCTTAAAGTGCAATTAGTTATATTTCTCATTGAAAAACTAATTAAGATCTCATTATCTTGTTTCCTTAAGAAAATGAAATAATATTATTATTTACTATTCATAAGAGTCATATTACTATTCATATTACTATTCATAAGGGTATGTTACTATTCACCAAAAATTAAGTTTGTTCTATCGGGCTTCAAATGACTTACTGATCACAACTCTAGATGACCATTTTTCGAAATTTAAAACATAGAAGTGGAAAATTTATATTTAATGTCTAGGTTTTCACTATATCCTAAATAACATAGTTTTGTTTAGAAGGAACATAGTGATGAATAGAATTTATTTAACAGAAACATACCATAAAATGTTTTGGGTGCTACATTATCCATTCACTAAGACCTTGACTACCTGTTTTTTGACTCGGTATGCTGAGACATTTATTGGAGCGGTTAATGGTACATGCATCATATAGAAATGAGTCTTTGAATATCCCTCTTGATTAATATCCAAAATTTATGTATATATATATTATCAAATGATCTTGGTACATATCAGACAATTTTGAGATAAATATATAATGACAGCCAGCTAGGATACCATCTCTAGTTCATGACAACAATCCAATGAGTGACAGGGCCTCAGTTCAGGGTCTATATTATGATCCCTTCCTCTAGGTGGATATGTGTCATCACATCCACCTATATAGAGGATCATCCTTGAAGATGAGGCTAAGAATGTGCACAGTCTTAGTGCACTCTTCGAGTTTCAACACCAAAGGCCATTGAGGTTCTGTGGAGAGCCTAATCCTCAGGATGCTAAGGATTGGCTAGAGTCGGTGCTCCGTGTCTTCAAGATCATCCAGAAACTGATGGATTAGGTGGTTTTACCAAAAGCTAGCCTTTTCCCATGGAATAGTTGGATGTTGGTGGAGCCATGTTACATAAATGCATGATGATTCAACACTCTCATGGGATGACTTCTAGCATCTATTCTATGAGGAGTAATACCCATCCTACTTGCATTCAGTTCAGAACCAAGAACTTATAGAGTTTCAGTAGTGATGGATGATGGTGACTGGGTATGCAGAGAGGTTCATAGACCATATGCAGTACTCTCTTGACATGATCTGAGACAGCTACTTCTGAGAACAAAAGTTTGAGCAAGGACTCTATAGAGAGATCTGATCTAGTGCATCCACACCGATGTCGGGGTGCTAGAGAGGGCACTGATGACAAAGATATTTCTCTCAGAGGGATGCCAGGTAGTTGGAGATGGAAATGTCCATCCTAGAGACGAGTCGTCTGCAACTGCTAGCTGGCACCTGTCGGTGGGATCTCGACTCAGGAAACCCTTTCATGTGAAGGATCATGCATATGGTCATATAGTGAAGGGACAGCACAGAACACCAGGGTAGCCCAGGTAGGGTCAATGTTATGCTTGTGATGGATGAGGTCACATGGAATGAAACTACCTGACTCGATGTGATAATCAGTACAGGAAGATAGCAGATGGACCGCCACGGAAGAGACATTGTTGTGATCACGGATATCATAGATGTGGACATGGTGGTTCCCATGGATGTGAATCTGGTAGAGGATCAAGAGGAGCAATGGGCGGTGGACGTCGCTATGAGATCCTTCCACCACCACCAGGCAGCCCATGTCAAGCTCAGGGAGTTAGTGGAAAGATCCGCAGATAGCTACATGTTTTGGATGTCTATGATCCCATATAAAATGAGATGATAAGTGGTATGCTCTATGTATATTATACTTTCTTCAATAGAAATTGTTGGACACTATGTGAGGTACTCCTTTCTTCTAGCTTCCTGCTTAAGGTTTAAACCAGGGTGATGTAGGGCATCGTTGTAACACTATGTCAGTATTGTTCAACTTATCTTTGAATTCATGAGGAAGAGGGGTTCTTCCCCCACCAGGATGTGTTTTTGAGATGCGAGAAAAACTTTGAGGGTGAATAAGTTCTACCCAAAGAGGATAGTATAATGGTATGGTGGATGTGTCCCTCTAAATTTTGTGTTTTGGGTGAGGTTATACAATGGAGTGTCGGAGAAGGTCCTGGAATTGCCGGTGGAATTTTTCTGCTCAACCCTTTTTCTGGGGATGCCACTAGGGGGTGTAGAAGAGCTTTTAGTTTTGAGTTACTCTCCTTCCAAGAGAGTAAAATCCATGTGGGGTATGCCATGTTCTTTTTTTTCTAGATTATCATGGTTGGATGAGTCTACTCATCTACCTTGTTCATTGGTACCCTTGTATACTCGGCATCAACCTTGATATAGTGACAGAAAATTATCAAATATAGGTCTAAGAAGTTGAGACCCCATGAAAAAAGTACATTAATCACTACCTAGAGATAGAAGAGGCAGTCTTCAGCATGAGGATGTATAGGTACTACCTTCTAGGGGACTTTGACTATGAGTTGTAGTGTGACCAGATATCCTTAGGAGTTTATCTTGATAGATTTTCTGAATAAGGGAATCACTTCATCATTTTCAGGGATGAATGGTTATTCTATTCATGATACGAGAGGAGGTGATGATGGAGTTTCACACTTCTTCATTGTTTGTACATCTCGGGGTAGGGAACAGCCAGGTGTAGACTCAGTGTCCCCACCTATTTTCTTAGTTTGTGCTTTTTGAGGATGAAAATATTTAAAGAAGGGAATAATGTAGAGACTCTAGATTTTCTATGTAATAATTTATAATATTCCTAGTAATATTTTCAAAGTCAGGCACGGAGACAGTGTGCGATTATAAGGCCCGGTGAGCCCAGAATTAATTTTATAAAAATATTAAATATATTTTTATTACGTGTACATGGTTTTCTTAAAAAAGTTGAATATCTCATAAATGGATTCTTGAATAAAAAATATGAGATCACAGTTGAATCTAGAATATAGATTTTACCCTATCCACAACCTAGAGTTCATCTTTGTAGGATGTTCAGATGGGTCAGTCGTTGGTGAGTGAATTGGATAAATTAATTAATTTAATTTATTTATTTAATAACCCTAAAACCAAATCACTCATAGACGGATACTCATATAAAAAATATGATACCACTGTTGAGTTCATAATGTGGTGTTTTCACTAGGGGTGGCCTAAATTTTGTCGCTACGAGACTTTCGAATGAGGTAGTTGTTGGCAGGTGCGTTTATTTAAAATGAATAATTTATTTATTTATTTTAAATTAAATGACCTAAAACAATTTCTTCAATAAATAAGCTGCTATGGAAAATTAAAAGGGTTATCTACATAACCCTGGGATCATTGGGAGGATCTTCCACCCCTTCTCCATTAGAGGATTGAGACTGGACAATGACCAATGATCAGATCGAGGTGAATAAATAGGCGGTGGATGCATCAAATCATCTTCATCACTATCGGATGTGTTCCTCACCAACGATCGATCCATAATCTCATTAGGAATCTTTAATTTGTGTTTTATGCCATTTTGATTAAATGATTGAACATATCAATATTCATTCTTTGATATTCTTCCTTTTCCAGCCTTTTCATATTCCCGGGTATTAACAATTTAATTAAATTCAGTTGTTTTTAAACCTCGGGTCTCTATTCCTGATCATTGGCAGAGAATCTTTAGTCAAAATTGTTTAAGCCTTGGTTTTTTGTACTTTTCCCCACTATTATTTGTGTTATCTATCTTTAGACAATGGGTTCAAGATTTGACACTCTCAGGTGGGTTCGAGGGTGATCGAACCCCTGGATTCATTGCGGTAGCACAAAGGATGCATGTATTGGTAGTTTTTTAATAGGTTTATAAATAAATAGGTTGGTGATTTGTTAACGGATCAAATCAGCACCTCAAGTGCATGTTTGTGATAGAAGGTGGTCCAGGATCGGTTTGATAATCTATGTTTTCCCAATTAGCGCATGGAAATGACGTGTGGTGTAACAAGGTCAGTTTCGAGTGGAGACCATATAGGGGATCTCATCACGGAGGTTGCTCAGCATTGACGTGATGGTGTTCGGAATCATATATCCAAGGAGTTGGTTTGATGTGGTCAAAATGACAAGCCTAAATATTATTACTATTGATAATAATAATTCTATTGGATAATAAAATTTAAATGAGATTTAAATTTTTGAAGTATTAGATAATAAAACCTAGATGATATTTAATTTTTAAATTTGAAATTAAATGAAGATACCCCATATATGAGTGGGTCTTTGCGTTATGGGTGTATAGAGGTGTTCTAATGACTCTTTTTTCATATCATTATTTTTATTTATATAAAATTATGATATTTAAAAACAAAAAAAAGAAATTAAAACATTGGAGAATACCCATGGGAGGTGTTAATAGCTAGAGATGGGGTGGGTAAACTCACTCATGTGTGAATCTCCTTTGAGATTTTCTATAAAAAAATCATAATAATAATATAATATTATTATTATTATTTTATTACAAAAACTGAACCCGAGTGTAACTTCTACATTCAACTTCGAATTAATGAAACTTCAATGGCAGCATGACCCTGAAATTAAGACAGTCATTTTAAGACTGATGTTGGATATCTTTTTCAGACTAGTGTCTTGAGTTAACAAAACACCCAATAATAATAAAATTATTATTATTAAAAGATCTTGTATCTAACGTATCTCTCTCATACGGTGTTGGAATGATAAATTGTCTATGATGTTGCAACCCATAAATTAAGGTGTAAGTTTCAAGAAAAAATTTTGGGTATTTAATTTGGACTTGTGGTTTGGGCCCATGAGACATCATTCAAGCATGATTCGGTGAAATGTGACTTTTTCACTAGGTGTATGGTCGAGGAAAGTGAATATCCTATCTCATGCATTTTTTTAGGATTGCAATAGTGTGACCTATTTTTTCCATCTGGGTCCATTTTAAGGGTCATATTAGTGAAATTACTTTTTTTCCAAGAACTGATGATAAGCCTCATGCATTCGTCAGGATTTTGGCCAAGACATATCATGCAGTGAACTTACACTCTATTTCATACTACATGGAAATAAATTCATGAGTTTTCAAGGAAATAGACCATGAGATGAGTGGGACCACATGATATGTGGGTCCCTTACATGTCATGTACTCCTTTATGAATCTATAAGGTTCTATGTCTCCTTAATTTAAACTCATATTTTGACCCTTGGGTAGCCTATCCAGAGTGTTTTTCCAAGTATAATGCAATGGCACCCTCGGTTGCGGCTTTAGAGTTATGATTTGAAATTTTCTGGGAACGAAATCTATTTGAGGTGATGCTCGATGATGGTTTTGATTAAGAAGGATCACCAGCGACTTCTTCTAGAGTGGAACCCCCCATCGGCATGGGTGTGGGTCCTCTACAGTTACTTCTAATTGGAACCCCCTACTGGGTAGGTCGTGGGTCCTTGATGACCAAGAGTGTGACCCCCTTGTGATACCAAGGCATGGGTCCTCAACCATTAGAGTGGAGCCCCCCATCATCATGGGAACAAGTCCTCTACCTTCTGAGTGGAATCCCCCTATCATTATAGGGTGTGGGTCCTCAAAGACTAGGGTGGAACCCCCTATTGTACCAGGGTGTGGGTCACCGTGAATCTAGATTAGAACCACCCATCAGCATGGGCATGGGTCCTATATATATACTACCAGAGTGGAAACCCCATCAACATGGGCACATGTCCTCTACAGCTACTATCAAAGTGGAACCTCCCCTGACGCACTAGGGTGTGGGTCCTCTAATAAAAAATTGTGATCCCTATACTATGTGGTACAATGATGAGATGTGGTTTGATATAGATTTGAACTCATGAGAGAGATTAATGCTTTCCCCATCAAGACATGTTTCTGTGCTGCGACTGAAAATCATGTGGGTGAGTCAGTGTTGCTCAAAGAGGATACTATCAAGGTGTGGTGATTGAGTTCCTTAGACTTGTGTGTTTAGGGAAGACGTGTGGGATGTTGGGCATCATGGATGACCCATATTTTAGAATTGTTGGTGACTCTTCCTCTTGGGATGAGCTGTGATATGGATATCCCCTTAATCTCTCATTTGGGATTCTTTGACTGAGCATATATATATTATTCCTTCTAGATTCACACCTTTCATTTGGATACTCTCCTTCCATAAGTGGTGAATACGTGAAGGGAATTCCATGTGATTTCCATGTCTAGATTCTCGTGGTTGGATGAGTATACTCTCCTTCTATAAGTAGACAAGACTCTATGATAAGTTCATATTCTCACCGTGTTAATCTCCTTGTATTTGGACGAGTTTACTTTAACTCTTTATTGGGTTGAGCTATACTCTTTCACTGTACCTTGTAATATCTACTACTTTCCTCTTATATTGTATCTCTTACTTCTCCCCCTTCACCCTTTAGGGGTGTTCTACTGGATATGTATATTGTCACACCCCGACCCATGTTATCATTTTATTTTAATTATTTCTTCATCCTTAAATATTTTTTTGGGGGTTTGGGGTGAGTCCCAGATAAAAATTTTGAGTCCATGTTATATATTGTGATTTTGAGGCGACGTCATTGGGCGCGCGAGCGGAACACATTTTGGAAACTCTGCATGGATCCGCTTAGGTAATTGTGCATCCTGTTGTCTTCAGAAATTTGAAATAAAAGTGGTTTTCATGGGTTTGATGTCACTGGACACACGAGCAGAGCGCGACGCCGTGCGGCTTCATGCAAGAAACTGCATGGCCTTTTCATCTTTGAAGAATTAAAATAGATTAATAAATTTTAATTTATTACATCATTTTAAATTGTTATGGTTATTAATAATTTTAATGTTTTTATTTTAAATGAAAGCTAAAATTGTTAATTTTATTATTATTAAAATAATATGAATTCTTTTATTATATATTATTATTATTATTATTATTATAGGTCAATGCGCGGGCACTGTACGACTAGCGGAAGTCATGTAGTTACTCCGAGTACCATACTGCTATGATTTTTGAAGAGAACTGGTAAAAATTAAATTGGATTAGTTGCAAATTAAAGATTTAGTTAAATAGATAAATCATCGTAATAATGACAATATTATTTTTTCATGTACTATAATATTATGTTATTATTAAATAATTGTGATTATTGATATTATTGTTTTTATAATTTTTTTAGATTATTATTAAATTTGTACTTATTAACATTTTGTGTATTATTATTATTAATATTGATATTACTATTATTATTGTTTTTGTTTTATTTTATTTTATTTCCATTTTTTTTTTCTTTTCCTCTCTTTCCCTTAACCCTAACTTTTTTCCTTCTTCCCCATAGACCAGCGCGTCGCCTCACCTCTCCCTTCTCGTGCTGCAGCTCCCTCCTTGTCGCCTTCTGCTCCTTCGTGCGGCAGCCCGCATCCCCTAGTTGGACCCGTTGCACCTAGCCTGCCCACCTGGTTCCCTCTCCTCTGTCCTCCACCGGACAGCCAGCCCACCCCAGATCCCTCTCCTATGTCTGCTGCCGCACAACCAGCCCGCCCTGGCTCCCTCTCCTCTGTCCATCGCCGCACATCCAACCGCCCAGCTCCCTCTCCTATGTCCGTCACGGCACAATCAGCCCACCTCGGCTCCCTTTCTGTCTATCGTTGCACCCAGCCAGCCCGCTCGGCCTCCCTCCTCTCCTCCTCCCCTTTGCAGCATCCCACACATCAACCCCCATCTGGAACCCCACTCGGTGTCCTCTCCTCCTACAGCCTGCGCACAGCCTCCTGCACCCTTCTCGGTGCGCAGTACTCCCGGCCGATGATCCCACCTCCGGCGAGGCCTCCCACCGGCGTCGGACCTCCCTTATTCAATAGTCGTAACCTCTCCATCCAACCCGCACACTTTCCTGGATCCTAGATAGATCACCCGTACCCTACCCGCCGTCCTCCTCGCACTGCCGCTATCCAGTGGCCCTCGCCGCAACCCCAGTCGGACTGTATCTAGCCACGCGAACCCCCTCCACTAGTACGACACTTTTCTCCCGACCATCCAGCCTTCTCCCTTGCCAGAGCACGCCCCTGACGGCACGTACCCTGCCAGCACACCCTCTTCTCATGAGCGCAATAATCTGCCTTGTCGGCGCTGCCCTGTTTCGACGCCCGCACCATGCCGGCACTACCTGAAGAGCCCTCCGGCGGTTTGTTTCCAGTCGCGACCCCCCTTTGGTACCCATTTATTTTATACTCCTTTGATATTTTTATTTGATATATATATATGTGTGTGTGTGTGTGTGTGTGTCTGTCTAAATTACCTTGGTTGATTAGGGGTTTTATTAATTAAATGTTTTTTTGGGTCGGTTTGACTTTTTAGGACCCGCGCAGGGTGTTTCCGAGTGAGCACCATCGTTGTGCCTTGTTTTTAAAGTTTCATTGTCGTCGCGCTTTGACCTCGAGGTAGGTTCCCATTTCACTGCTTTTAAAATTTATGTTACTTTATTTCCTACTGTTTTCACCCTATATATATATACTGAATATTATTATGCAACTTGTGATTAATTCATTTATTATGAAAATTTATAATTCAATTATAGTGGTGTGAAAATGATGTTGTTTTGTTATGTATGCGCATGCTAATTTTTCAATTAAATATTTTATTAATTTTAATAAATGTGAAATAGTATTAGAGAATTGTTTTTTTAATAATTACTCGATGTAAAAAGTGTTTTTTATTTTATACACAAAACTTGAAATCTTTTCTTGATGAACGGACGCACAATAGTGAAGGAATGCCTGTTTTGTTTTTAAACATAATTCACAGAATATCAAATGTAGTTCTGGTTTAATGATAAATGATTTATTTTGAAGCATGAACAAGTATTTTGGTTCTTTTGAGAAATTTCTCGGTTGGCTCTTACGGTTTATTTGAAAAAATAAAATGGTTTGGTTTGGTTTTATAAAAATATTGGCAGCCTGTGAAGTAGTGTTTTGGGGCTCCTTAAATGGTTTCAAACTGGTTTTGGGCTTATAAATAAGTTGTACTATTTTTTAAAGTGGTGATTATGAAAGGTGTTTAATGCCTGTTTGGCACTTTATGGAAAATGATGTAATAGTTTTGATGAAAACCATCCTAGAAAAACTCTCATACCTTGGTTGTGACTGATTATTTGGGAGCCGACGCTTAGAGGCTCCTGAGTGCTCGAATGGTTTAAAGGCAAGAGGTTTTCCCATGGAGTAGCTTGGGGTGATGCCTGTTGTTTATTGTTATTATTATATATATATACGTATGTGATTGGATGCTAGACTGGCATCGGTTGGCTCACCCCTTTTTTTTAAATACTTTAGACATGGGAATCTAGCATATTGAGAGAATATTCTAAGAATTATTATTGCATTGGTAGGTTATGGTACCGACTAGTGGACTATAGTAGGTGGATATATTGGGTTTATTACTATGGGATTTTCCCTCGGCCTACCTGAGAAAGGATGGTCAAGAGTATTGGGTGTTTTGATTTCATCGTGTGTGACATGTCAACGTGGATGATATCTCATGTATTGTTGTCTTATGTTTTATTCTTGATCTCCTAGGTTCACCCATGTCTGTGACTTTTCAATTACTTGGAGTGATGATTTGGTACTTGTATGCATTTCGACATTTCCCTTGTTGTGTACTTACTTTTGTGCATTTTTGTATATTTTTTTCCTTGTAAAGTGATAAATTGGTTTGACTTGTTTTCTAGAAATGGATTTCAAATTAAAGTGTTTAATCCTCTTTGTACAAATTTTAAAATGTAAACATCACTTTCCCTTTCAAAAAAGACATTGAAACTAATGAAATGAACCCAAATTTGGAAAAGGTTAAGGGCAATGGTTTGTACTTTTCTTTTAAGAAAAATAATTAGAAAAACATACTTTTATAAATTTTAGTTCAAACTTGAAATGATGTTTCTTTTATTTTAAAGGTATTTCATTGGTAATAGATATCGGGCTAGCCTATTGAGTTTTAATACTCACGCCTATAGCTCTTTTCTGTTTTTAGTGTTTGTGCAGGCTACAGCTTGAGTGTGCTTGCCTAGGGCAATGCTTGATCGTTGAGTTGGAGAGTGACCCACAAGGTCACATGGAGTTAGTTTGGACATAGTGATTGGTTAGTTTTATTTTTATTTTGTTCATGTTTAGTCATTTTGTTTGGTTTACTTATTCTGCATTGCTCTGTATTATTTATACCACTTTATTTATTTATATTGGGTGAAATCATTCCCACAACCTCTGTTGATGCCTTGGTGCTTTTCGCTAGCCCGGGAGGATCAGGAACACCTCTCGGGCCATGTCGCGGACCGGCTCGGGTGACCGGTTCAGGGTCGACCTGGGTTGGTTCATGACATATATAATCACCCCTACATGGGCTTTGCCCACATGTTTCATGTCTTTTTCAGATGATGGATAGGTCGACCATGACATCAGAGAAGCTTAGAAATACTAGTTTCTTAGACCGCGTATGGTGGTTATAGCTTTATATTCATGATTTGGGCACTCTCAACATTTACTTTTCTAGTTTTTTCATGTTGGGACACTTTTCTGGTTGGGAGTTTATTTTTTTCTGATTACTTTTTAGAATTCACTACCATACTTTCATACTGTCTAGAGATTCATGCATGATTGAGTTACTTTATAGAAGTGTTTCATCTTTTAATCTTTCCCTCTATACTTTTTCATTGAGTTGTTTTCATGTGTTTGAATAGGTACTTAGGAAAATGACTCCCCGAGTTATTTATGCCTTCAGTGCTAGTCCTAATCCCATGTCCTATGGAGGTGGGCTTGGGGTAGTTGTAGCTTGAGCCCTAGATTGGGTCAGGTTGTGATAGTTTGAACAAGCCAGAACCTCTTGTGGTTCTCATGCTTTCTTTGGCCACTACATGTGAATCTATTATGCAGCATTCCTTTTCTCAGAAGAATAAGAACTGGAAACATAATAGAAATTAGAGACCACTCCCAGTACTAAATCCATCTCATACTCTTGGTGTTTTTATACACCCTTGGTTGGGAGATATACCCAGGGTCTTCCCAACCTTGGAATCCCCCACTGATGATGATCATTAATACACCTTTGAGAATGTTGTTGAGATTGTAGACTACTTCACAACTCTAGAAAGTGAGGAATTCCATGAAAAATCACTTGGGTTCCTTCATACGATGTCATAAAAGAAAATGTTGAGGACATGTAAGCTGCCATAATAGTTAGGCTAGTGCCTCAAGTCAGTACGTTCATGCTATTGAGGCCAAAAATCAGGTTTTGTGAAAAAATTAACAAGAACAGACCTCCTAGTTTTCTCCATCAGGTACACCTCCACAACTAACCATGTTAGTTAACTGAGAATCTTAGTCATGACCACATCTTGATTAATAGAATCTAGCCAGAACCAGAACTCAACCATCCGATAGTCAGTCAACATTCATTTAGATTAGTTCATCTCATCTAACCAATATTCAGTTGGTTTTTCTGAGAATTTTATCTAGTCATAAGAAGAATATTTCTAACACTATTTAGACCCTAGTGGTTCTACCAACAACATCTGTTGTTCCCATTGACAAGGACTGGCCCTCTGTGGGTAAAAATATGGCCCTAGCACAGAAATATGATGTTTATAAGCACCTCATCATCATACCCATGAATCTTTCAATCCTCAAATCCCTCCTATTATTAAAGTAAATTCCCAAGACCCGTGTAGAAGCTTTGAAAAAATAACTATTAATTTTAAAGTTGAGGTAGTTGTTGTAGAGGCCTACTATGCATAGGAGGCTAAGCAAGTGGAATATTGATCCATCATATTGTTTTTCATGTAAGACGAGGGAATCCTCATATAGGATAATATACGCCCTCTTTACATCATAGGATGGTTCAATGGAATGGAAATTCACTGCTTCTTGGTGGATACCACCTTTAAGATCAACCTCATCCCAACCCAAAAACTTCATAAGTTGGGACTAATAGAAGAAAATTTTCCTCCCTCCAACCTGAAAATTTAAGGTTATAATAAGAGTGATAATAAAATGTGTGGAAAGATTCAGATGAAGACCCAATTTAGGGGAATGATATCAAGTAGTGAATTCATTGAAGTCTCACATAACACTTCCTATAAAGCACTATTGGGTAGGCCCTAGACTCATTTTCATGTATCATTCCCCTCCTCATATAATTAGTACCTCAATTACTCCCTCAATGGTTGAGTAGGGGTACTCTAGAGTGATGTTTCCCCCTTTCACTCTTATCAATCCCGTTATCTGAACATCGGATACTACAAAAGAGAAGGAAACATGGTCCATACTGATAGGGTTGAGTGCATTAGTTCTTCTAATGATCTGACAACCACCATTTTCGATCCATGGGTAGACTTTAATGATAAATTCATTCTCATGATTCATTGGTTATAGGCTGTAACACCAAACTTGGGAGGTTTCCTTTTTGTCTCTAAGAAAAAGAGTTTCAGTGAACCTAAGAAGAAGGAGTGCTTGCAGATTACCTCATACTCCTACACCGTATAGGCCCAATTGATAATAGAAGCCCCTACTCCTATGAAATATAGATAAGTTTTCCTTATAACCAACAATCCATAACATTCCTTCCTATTCCAAAGAGTAGGGAAAATTCGATTAAAGATTACTTCCC
The DNA here is from genome assembly GCA_963277665.1 of Viscum album. Lineage (NCBI taxonomy): Eukaryota > Viridiplantae > Streptophyta > Magnoliopsida > Santalales > Viscaceae > Viscum > Viscum album. Next base: position 1,331,700,237 of record OY728132.1, on the reverse strand, counting down.
ACCACTGCTTTGTCATTAATAATGAACCTTGCAGTCAAAGATCAGATGGAATCAATTCGATAGATTCTTTCTCTATGTTTTAAGAAGATCAGCGACCCATCAATGAGGATTCCATATCCACCAAAGTATACATCATTTCTTTCCCTAAATTGGTTGTCCTATAATAGTTTCCTCCTCCCATTTTCACTCCTATCTCATATGGTAAAGATGACTTGGAAGGTGACCCTCCTACATTTGAAGAGGGTGTCCCTACCACCTTTTAGGAGATAACCCAAGTAAACCTTGGTATTGAAGAAGACCCAATGTTGATGTTGATCAGTGTAGCCATGTCTCCAGAGGAGCAGTAGTAATATGTGGCCTTCTTGAAACATCATCGCGATATATTCACCTCAAGCTATAATGATATTCCAATACTGGACCCTCAAGACACCATTAATTGTCTTGGCCTCCCAATTAGTCATCACCAGTTCAAAATGCCTCCCAAAAATATGCACCCCTCTCACAGAAATATGTTCAAGGCCAAATTTAACAAGAACATCAAATTCAACTTCATCAGGGAAGTCCATTACCCTAAATGGCTAGCCAACATAATCCTGTTCAGGAAGAAGAATGGGTAGATTATAGTCTATATCAACTTTTAGGACCTCAACCCCCACTATATAAAGGACAATTTTTCCCTTCCAGTGATTGATCTGTTGATCGATTCTAAAGTTGTATTTTAATCCTACTCCTTCATGGATAGATACTCCATATAATAACTAGATCTGGATGGTCCCTGGGGATGAGGATTCCACCACCTTCAGGGTTCCATAAGGTACTTTATGATATTAGGTTACACCCTTTGGTTTTAAGGGTGTAGGATCAAACTATCTTAGGTCCATGCACCACATATTCAAGACAATTCTTGAGATATTGTCGAAGTTCTATATGGATGAATAGGTGGTCAAATATCACTAGTGTCAGGACCATCTCAAGGACCTTGAGAAAGTGTTTGATTACCTCTACTCCTATAACTTGAAGATGAATCCCTTGAAGTGTGAATTCATGGTTTCCACTCAGAAGTTTCTTATCTTCATCATAATATATAGAGGTATTGAGATTTTCCTAGAGAATATCAAGTTCATCAGTCAAATTCCTCTCCTGGGCAATCTCTAGGGGTTATGGGGAATCCAAGGCCACTTAGACTACATACGTTGATTTATCACAGATCTGACCAGCAAGTTTAATCCCTTCTTGAGGCTCATGAATAAAGGCACCATTTACCAATGGGATAAGTAGTGTTATACCTTGTTTGAGTATATCAAGAAGTACATGCTACAATCTTCAGTTCTGATGATACCCATTTCAAGAAATCCCTTGGTCCTTTATGTGACTACCCTAGAATGGTCCCTCAGTGCCCTTATCACCCAAAAAAATAATGATGACAGATAAAATAGCCTATATTATCTTAGTTGCATACTCCTTGGCATGGAGACTAGATACTCCACTATCAAGAAGATCTGGCTCATGATAGTTTTCACAACATAGAAGTTGTGTCATTATCTAAAGCATCATGAGATATAGTTGGTGTCCTAAGTAGACCCACTGAAGTATATACTCAATCTCCCAAGGCTAACGGGATGGTTTCCACACTGGGAAGTGATCCTCCAGAAATTCGATATTAGGTTCATTCTGCATAAGTTCATTAAAGGCCAAGAATTGGAAGACTTCCTGTCCATGCATCTAGCCCCTAAGGAACAACCCCTAGTTATTGATTTACCATATGAGGATATCCTATTAGTGGATCAAGATATTCCATGTTATAATATTCATTTTGATGGTTTCTCCAGAAGACTGAGCAGTAAAAGGCTCAACAATCCCAAACTCAACAGAGTTAGCATAGGGATTTTCTTCATTACTCTAGCACAAGACATCTTTCCATACTATTTTTTATTGTTGTAAGGTTTCACCAATAATGAGTTAGAGTATTAGGATCAAATTACTGGTCCCTAGTTGTCCCTAGAGATTGATTTCCCCTACCTATATGTGAAGGGATACTTTGATTTAGTTATCAAGAAGATCAAGGGTGACTACATCATTATAAATCAATACCTTGTTCCCCTACTAGAGTGTATTCATCAGTTGATGACCCAGTTCCCTTTCTATCCAGAGGTAACTCACATTTCTCGATTGTATAATGTTTAAGTTTAAACCTTGGAAAGTTTATCTTTGTCCCATAAAAATCCTGATTAGGATGACCTACACATTCATGGGTCACACTGAAGGGTCACTTTCCCCACCATTTCAGATGATTGAAATCAATAGGTAAATCAAATGGATGTCAGTACTTCTATGATATGACCCATAGATACCCCCATGATATAGTAGATTCTCAATTGGACAACTCCATTCATTGATTATCTTCATTGTGGAATTCTCCCACCATATTGAGCCGACTGTGAGTGAATCCATCAGCGTGTAGTGCAATTTACCCTCCATAATAGACCTAAACTCAAGAAAACCCTATAAATATGTGAGATTGATGGAATTATCCTATGATTCATCTAAGAATACAAGATATCTCATGTTATGCAATAATTACAGGTTGGGTCCTTTGGTTCCCATTAGGTAGTATTGAAGATCTACCACCAGATTCAAAGTCTATGCTACTTTTTTCTCACCATAGCCCACAATTACATCAAATTAACAAAGTGGTTTCATGTATATCAGATCCTTTCCAACTTTGTGCATTGACCATTACATCTTCTCCACACCAACAAGTATTCATGAATTTTTATAGTATGGGGACTCGACATCATTGGGATATACCCTCCAGTGACATCTCGTCAGTGCAGGTTCATTTTAACTGTGACATACTTCTTCTCTAAGTGGGTATAGGCGATTCCCCTCAAAGAAGTCAAATCCTGGATTTTGATTGAGTTTTTGAGCCCCCACATCACCACCGATTTAGATCTCCTCATGTTATTCTCAGAGACAATGGAACCTACTTTCAATTTATCGATCTAAAGAAATTTTACACCAAATAAAACATCATATCCAACCATACTTATCTCTAACATGTACAATAAAATGGGTAGATTGAAGCATTAAAAAAGATAATATCTAAAATACTACATAAAATGGTAGACCATAACAAAAATATTTGGTGGTACAAGCTCCTTAATTCCCTCTGGTCCTATCGGATGAAGACTCCGAATTACACCCAAGTGACCCCATACTCCCTGGTGTATGGAATGGATGTATTTCTTCCCATCGATGTTTATTTCCTATCACTTTGAACAGTTATCTTGAACATAACACACTAGACAAAATGGAATAAGTCTATCTAGTTGATTTTTAATACCTTGAATAAAATAGGCTTCGGGCCTTGAACAATTTAGAGAGGCACCAAAATAATATAGCGAGAGCATTCAATAAGAATTTTAGCCTACACTTCTTGCTTCAAGGTGACATGGAATTGGCTCTTAGAATGTCGATGATACCCAGAAAGAAGGCACTAAAGTATGATCCCAAGTGGAAAGGAACTTACATCATTCTTAAGGTCAATGGACCATACTCTTAGATCACTATGGACATAGAGTGTACCACACCTCCCATCAATTCCAAGTTTCTCAACTAGTACTTCATTTAAAAGACCAATTGGTCCATGAAACGTGACCTTAAATTGTTTTCAAGGGTCCAGGTAGTGTGACCTTAAAATATTTTCAAGTTTTTAAAGATTTATGACCTTAAAATAATAGCATCCCTATGGTCCAAGAAGTAAAACATTAAACTCTTTTCAATTGGTCCAAGCATTATGACCTTAAACTGTTTTCCACCCGTACAGTTTGTGCTCTATGAATTTAAACTAGTATCATCCATAGTCTGATTTGTATGAATTTAAATTGAAAAGTATGATTTCATAAATTCATGATGTTAAACTACAATATTACCTTGGATAAAATTGGGATGCATCATACGATAAGTATGGGATGATCCAAAAAGACCTACCCCATTTACAGTCAAGATGCTTCATATGATAAGTATGAGATGGTTAGAAACTATACCACACTTTAAATTGGGTTGCCTCATATGATGTGAGATAAACCAAAACCATCATCCTCAGCAAAAGACGTTAAATTGTAGCATTACCCATGTTATAAGCATTGGATTCCCCATGAAAACCTTGTGATGCCTTAATTTCCTTATCAAATAGGCTTTCCCTAGTTTTAGTGTTGGTCTTCTACTGTGCCATGTTTCAAAAATATGTGTGGATTGATTCCTATTCTAATGGGATATGTAGTGATGTCTAAACCTCCTGTCTCTAGGCCAAGACATAAATTTTTCAACCCTTTAGCCCCTTGGCCCCATTCACAGTTCAAGAATTACAGCCTTAAACTATGTACAGTTTATTTTAGGGAACTTGTGTGGTGCATGGGCCTACATTCCCTCCTTTAATATTGAGTCTTACCTCATCCATTTAACATATATAACCTTGGTACCAACACCATTCTAGTCTAATCATCATGAATTTAAACTATTTACCACCTTTTCCCTGGTCTAGGCATTATGACCTTAAACCATGTGTCTTTTGTTTCCTAGTACTTTTTTGGTGTGTGGGACTCCATGACCTCCTTTAACATCAGGTTATACCTAATTTTTTCCATGAAAATACCCTTGAAAAAAACACTTACCTAGTCAAAGAATTATGTCTTTAAACTTTCTTCTAAGGTCTAGACCATACAATATTAAATTGTGTGTAACTAGCTTTAGGATCTCTTCATGTGGTGCAGGGCCTACTTAACTCCTTTAACATCAAGTTTTAACTCTTTTCACTATATGAACATACTTTAATCCCCTAGAATTTGTCACGACCCGTCCTCAAGGCCCGTGCCGTGACTACCCCAAGCCCGCCTTCCATAAGCCAGGGGCTGGCGACAAGCACCAAAGGCGTAAATCCCGATATCAGGGAAGGCATTGCCTTTATAAGAGTAAACAAACACCACAGAGTACAAGCGGAAGAAGTAAACACTAAGTAAAACTGTACAACAGTAGGTGCAGAAAGTAAAGGGGGCCGGAAATACAAGCCCAACTGTAAAGTACAACTGAAATGGAAAACAACAACTGAAAAGTAAAAGCCGCTACGTCGAGCTGTCCACTAGAAATCCCACCTGAAGGGTGGGTACAGATAGCTCCACTGCTCCTCGGGTACCGCCGTCCGCTCCGAGCACGTCCCGCCCAGTGGTCCACCTCCAGGTACCGTCCTGCTCTGCAAGCCTCAACCACGATCAATGTTGTCCGTCGTCTGCAACCAACACAACGTAGTGCGGGCATAGCTCGTGCAGGGGTGAGTATAAGCTACTCAGTAGGGACCCCGAGACCCCCGAAGGTCTCCCAAAATCTGCATAGGATAAACCACAAAGGAAAGGTACAATCACGAAGTAACAACCGACACTGCTTAGATATATGCCCATACATATACCTAAGTCATCATTTCATTACACTCCAACCTCCAAACCCAAGTACAACTCAGTCCACACAGGAAAGTATACGTATTCCACATAGGAAAGCAAAACGTAATCCACACAGGATAGCACAACTCAATCCACACAGGAAAGCAACAGGATTCAGCTCACACAGGTATACTTCGTCTAAAGGTGAAAGGGATGATCAGACATAGATACTGAATCATCTAAGCTGGGACCCACATAGGATACAAGACCAGCCATCTTCATTGTTTCATTTATGTTGGGACCCACATAGGATACAAGACCAGCATTGAATCATCAAAGCTGGGACCCACATAGGATACAAGACCAGCACAGCTAGGACCCACATAGGATACAAGACCAGCTGTCTTCATTGATTCATCTATACTGGGACCCACATAGGATACAAGACCAGTATTGAATCATCTAAGCTGGGACCCACATAGGATACAAGACCAGCACAGCTAGGACCCACATAGGATACAAGACCAGCTGTCTTCATTGATTCATCTATACTGGGACCCACATAGAATACAAGACCAGTATTGAATCATCTAAGCTGGGACCCACATAGGATACAAGACCAGCACAGCTAGGACCCACATAGGATACAAGACCAGCTGTCTTCATCGATTCATCTATACTGGGACCCACATAGGATACAAGACCAGTATTGAATCATCTAAGTTGGGACCCACATAGGATACAAGACCAGATCAGCTAGGATCCATATAGGATACAAAACCAGCAGTCTTCATCGTCGCAATCCACTGAGGATCTCTGCACAATCGTCGTCGTCACAGTCGCAGTCGCAGCCAGCACTAGGGTTCCCGCACACAGCAAGCTTGTTCGGGAGGGTCCGCTCCACGAGCCGAGAGGCTGATACATCAACTGTCACATAGTCCAGAGTTGATGTATCCAAAAGTTCCGTATCGTCAACAGGAACTCAACGTCGCAGACGGCGCGTCGATCGGACGCCTGGTCTGAGAGTTATTGGCTTTTTCGTCCCAGGGGACCGGTTGGTTTTTAAGGCAAAACCAACCTGACCGTACTCCACCTACGTCCAAACCTCAGGTGGAGTATGCCAAAAGATCCGTCTCACTAAGAGGAACTCAACAAAGCTGACGGCACGTCAATCGGACGTCTGTAGCTCAAGATATGAGTGTTTCCGCTCCGAGGGCCCGGTTGGTTTCGTGTACGAACCAACCCGGCCGAACTCAAAGTATTCCGAAACCTTGAGTTCGATATACCGAAACGACCGTCTTGATCCAAGGATCGCATCTCCGCTGACGACGCTTCGTTTGGAGGTCCGTAGCCCGAGTTATGGGCATTTGAACCTAAATAGTTCGGTAACGGGGGTTTCGGGCCCGGGCCGACCCGGCCCGAGACCCCCCGGCTGGCCCGAACCGGGTCGACCCGCCCCAGAACGGCCCGGCCCGGCCCGGCGCGCTACCAGCTCGGCCGAAGAGCCGAGATGATTGAAAAAAACGGGGGGGGGGGGGGGGGGGGGGCGCCTCCCCCCCTTTGTAACTGCGCCCCCCCCCCCCCCCCCTCATAATGGGGGGCCCTTCATTTAGCCGGGGGAATTTAATTCCCCCGGGTTTCTCCACTCCGGCCGGCCCGACCTGGCCGGCCGGATCCCTCTCAACGGGACCGGCGGTGGCCGGTCCCCTTTCTGGCTTCCGACACCGGTGGCCCGGCTGGCCGCCAGTCACCTCGTTCCGCCGTGGCCCGGAACCGGCCGCGGCCTTTGCCGTCCGGCGCGGTGCGACGGCACCGCGCCCCTCTACCGCAGCCCCGTTCCGGCCGCGGTGTCCTCGGTTTCCTTCGACGCGGCGCGACGGCGTCGCATCCTTGAATTATCTTCCACGGCACGGCGCAACGGCGTCGTGCATATGTTCTGCATGAAACTGCGTGGTGCGACGGCACCACGCTCCCTCGTACCAACCACAAAGAAAACATTTATGAAATAAGTAGGGGGTCGGCCATGTTTGTGCGGACCGGTCCCCTCGCATTAGTCGATATCAATTAGTCGAAAACCACGAAATTTGACATGCCAGAATCAAGAACGGAAATAATAAAATAAAATAACAATAATCCCCTACCTCGGCTTCAAGAGCGGTGTTCGTCAATGATCCACGGAAGACGAGCGTCGCGGAGGTCGGGCGTCGCCGGAGAAACTTCGTAAGCTGTCAGAGAAAGCCCGAGGAGGAAGCGGCGTCTCCTTTCGTTGACACAGGAAGAAGATCGATAGAAGCGGCGTCGTCAATCTTTGGAAACACACCGGCTACAAAGAAGAGAAGAGACGGCACGTCTTTCTCTTCTTATGGTGACGGCGTTCTTCATCGGAGCTTAAGTGTTCTTTGTGTTCTTCGTCGTGGTTGAAGAAGAAGAAGAAAGCTTCCCCAAATCCTCTCAAGGTGACAAGAGAAAACTAACCAAAATAAAATAAGCCTAAGGCTTATTTTATTTACACAACTAAACCACTTTGAATTTCGAAAGTTTGAAATTAATAACTCAACTCAATTAATAACTCAAGTTGTCAAAATTAAAAAGAGAGGAGTTACTGGGGAGTTTTAAGGGGAGTTGAAGAGTTAGGGTTCGTGTGGGCCCCACCACACTTAATCCTCTCAAGGGAGGTTATGTGGGTGTGGGTCCCACCTCTAACTCCCTTTGGGAGGAAATAACCAACATGGATAAAAATAAATTGTTTTTCCACAATTTATTTAACTTCATCTAATTTCCCCCAAAACTAACTCTCAACCCGAATAAAACGCAACCTCGAAAAAGGTCTCCTTAAGCGAATATCGGCGTTGCGAGTTCATCGGTGCCCTCGGAATTCGATTCCGGGCACCGGTTCAAAAGTTAGAAAAACCCGCTCGTTCGGTCACTGAACGTACACGAGCCAAACTTCGGAAATTGATTTCGGGCACACCGGGCCTCGGAATCAGGTACCGTCAGAAACTGCGTTCTTGTAAAATTCCAAAGAAAATTAAGAAAAAATTTTCCTTGAAATTTCTGGGTCTTTACAGAACTGGTCCAAGAATTATAACAGTAAACTATTTTCAATTGTTCCAAGCTCTATGACCTAAAACTAGGATCCCTAGTCCAAGCATTATGACCCTAATCTTTGTGCATTCTCCCTTCATTCACATGTTTTTCTCCATCCCTGTTGTTTCAAAAAACTTATGCCTCAACCTCCTTCTAGAACTATGTATGGATTTATTTCTATCCTCATGATATATGTAGTTATTCTTTGACCTTCTATCTTTGGGCCCAGCTACAAATTCACTGAAAAATTATCTTCTACCTATAGTGTTATCACCCCAAAATGCCCCTATGGGCCTCTATTTTAGGTATAATCCCCATTCATTTTCCTTGACCCATTAGTGATATGAGATACCCTCATATCCCAATATGAGGAAAGAAATAATGGGAATACTGATGTGAAATCCCCTCCAACATCATCAACACACAAAATTAAACTATATCCTTGCCCCATATAAAACTAGGATGCCTCTTAATCTAATATGATTTACTCCATAAAAAACATGGATTATCCATATGAAAAACATGAGATAAACAAAAAACCAATGCCTTCATCGCATTACATTAAACTATATCCTTACCCTGTATAAATTTGGGATGATTCAATATCCTCATTCAAGAGGGTATCACCTTATGATGTTGGTGTCCTACCATGTTTATTTTTATAAATATGTGTGTCTTGATTCCCATACTCATGGGATCTGTA